>OW387136.1:19646650-25525726 GCA_936440205.1 Lepidonotus clava
GCTCTGCCCCAGTGGTAGTGCCAGCCACAGTGGAGGTAGCCTGGGCGGTGGTCATCTCAGGTGTGGTCTCAGGCAGGGAAGAGGTGGACTGCTCTCCGGTGGTGGTCTCCTCTGCCCCAGTGGTAGTGCCAGCCAGAGTGGAGGTAGCCCTGGGCTGTGGTCATCTCAGGTGTGGAGGTGGCCTCTCCAGCGGTGCTAGCAGTGGACACATCCTCAGCGGTGGTGGCTTCGGTGGTGGCCGAGCTGCTGGTCTCAGGCAGGGAAGAGCTGGACTGCTGTCCTGTGCTGGTCTGCTCTGCCCCCAGTGGTAGTGCCAGCCACAGTGGAGGTAGCCTGGGCGGTGGTCATCTCAGGTGTGGTCTCAGGCAGGGAAGAGGTGGACTGCTATCCGGTGGTGGTCTCCTCTGCCCCAGTGGTAGTGCCAGCCAGAGTGGAGGTAGCCTGGGCTGTGGTCATCTCAGGTGTGGAGGTGGCCTCTCCAGCGGTGCTAGCAGTGGACACATCCTCAGCGGTGGTGGCTTCGGTGGTGGCCGAGCTGCTGGTCTCAGGCAGGGAAGAGCTGGACTGCTGTCCTGTGCTGGTCTGCTCTGCCCCAGTGGTAGTGCCAGCCACAGTGGAGGTAGCCTGGGCGGTGGTCATCTCAGGTGTGGTCTCAGGCAGGGAAGAGGTGGACTGCTCTCCGGTGGTGGTCTCCTCTGCCCCAGTGGTAGTGCCAGCCAGAGTGGAGGTAGCCTGGGGCTGTGGTCATCTCAGGTGTGGAGGTGGCCTCTCCAGCGGTGCTAGCAGTGGACACATCCTCAGCGGTGGTGGCTTCGGTGGTGGCCGAGCTGCTGGTCTCAGGCAGGGAAGAGCTGGACTGCTGTCCTGTGCTGGTCTGCTCTGCCCCAGTGGTAGTGCCAGCCACAGTGGAGGTAGCCTGGGCGGTGGTCATCTCAGGTGTGGTCTCAGGCAGGGAAGAGGTGGACTGCTCTCCGGTGGTGGTCTCCTCTGCCCCAGTGGTAGTGCCAGCCAGAGTGGAGGTAGCCTGGGCTGTGGTCATCTCAGGTGTGGAGGTGGCCTCTCCAGCGGTGCTAGCAGTGGACACATCCTCAGCGGTGGTGGCTTCGGTGGTGGCCGAGCTGCTGGTCTCAGGCAGGGAAGAGCTGGACTGCTGTCCTGTGCTGGTCTGCTCTGCCCCAGTGGTAGTGCCAGCCACAGTGGAGGTAGCCTGGGCGGTGGTCATCTCAGGTGTGGTCTCAGGCAGGGAAGAGGTGGACTGCTCTCCGGTGGTGGTCTCCTCTGCCCCAGTGGTAGTGCCAGCCAGAGTGGAGGTAGCCTGGGCTGTGGTCATCTCAGGTGTGGAGGTGGCCTCTCCAGCGGTGCTAGCAGTGGACACATCCTCAGCGGTGGTGGCTTCGGTGGTGGCCGAGCTGCTGGTCTCAGGCAGGGAAGAGCTGGACTGCTGTCCTGTGCTGGTCTGCTCTGCCCCAGTGGTAGTGCCAGCCACAGTGGAGGTAGCCTGGGCGGTGGTCATCTCAGGTGTGGTCTCAGGCAGGGAAGAGGTGGACTGCTCTCCGGTGGTGGTCTCCTCTGCCCCAGTGGTAGTGCCAGCCAGAGTGGAGGTAGCCTGGGCTGTGGTCATCTCAGGTGTGGAGGTGGCCTCTCCAGCGGTGCTAGCAGTGGACACATCCTCAGCGGTGGTGGCTTCGGTGGTGGCCGAGCTGCTGGTCTCAGGCAGGGAAGAGCTGGACTGCTGTCCTGTGCTGGTCTGCTCTGCCCCAGTGGTAGTGCCAGCCACAGTGGAGGTAGCCTGGGCGGTGGTCATCTCAGGTGTGGTCTCAGGCAGGGAAGAGGTGGACTGCTCTCCGGTGGTGGTCTCCTCTGCCCCAGTGGTAGTGCCAGCCAGAGTGGAGGTAGCCTGGGCTGTGGTCATCTCAGGTGTGGAGGTGGCCTCTCCAGCGGTGCTAGCAGTGGACACATCCTCAGCGGTGGTGGCTTCGGTGGTGGCCGAGCTGCTGGTCTCAGGCAGGGAAGAGCTGGACTGCTGTCCTGTGCTGGTCTGCTCTGCCCCAGTGGTAGTGCCAGCCACAGTGGAGGTAGCCTGGGCGGTGGTCATCTCAGGTGTGGTCTCAGGCAGGGAAGAGGTGGACTGCTCTCCGGTGGTGGTCTCCTCTGCCCCAGTGGTAGTGCCAGCCAGAGTGGAGGTAGCCTGGGCTGTGGTCATCTCAGGTGTGGAGGTGGCCTCTCCAGCGGTGCTAGCAGTGGACACATCCTCAGCGGTGGTGGCTTCGGTGGTGGCCGAGCTGCTGGTCTCAGGCAGGGAAGAGCTGGACTGCTGTCCTGTGCTGGTCTGCTCTGCCCCAGTGGTAGTGCCAGCCACAGTGGAGGTAGCCTGGGCGGTGGTCATCTCAGGTGTGGTCTCAGGCAGGGAAGAGGTGGACTGCTCTCCGGTGGTGGTCTCCTCTGCCCCAGTGGTAGTGCCAGCCAGAGTGGAGGTAGCCTGGGCTGTGGTCATCTCAGGTGTGGAGGTGGCCTCTCCAGCGGTGCTAGCAGTGGACACATCCTCAGCGGTGGTGGCTTCGGTGGTGGCCGAGCTGCTGGTCTCAGGCAGGGAAGAGCTGGACTGCTGTCCTGTGCTGGTCTGCTCTGCCCCAGTGGTAGTGCCAGCCACAGTGGAGGTAGCCTGGGCGGTGGTCATCTCAGGTGTGGTCTCAGGCAGGGAAGAGGTGGACTGCTCTCCGGTGGTGGTCTCCTCTGCCCCAGTGGTAGTGCCAGCCAGAGTGGAGGTAGCCTGGGCTGTGGTCATCTCAGGTGTGGAGGTGGCCTCTCCAGCGGTGCTAGCAGTGGACACATCCTCAGCGGTGGTGGCTTCGGTGGTGGCCGAGCTGCTGGTCTCAGGCAGGGAAGAGCTGGACTGCTGTCCTGTGCTGGTCTGCTCTGCCCCAGTGGTAGTGCCAGCCACAGTGGAGGTAGCCTGGGCGGTGGTCATCTCAGGTGTGGTCTCAGGCAGGGAAGAGGTGGACTGCTCTCCGGTGGTGGTCTCCTCTGCCCCAGTGGTAGTGCCAGCCAGAGTGGAGGTAGCCTGGGCTGTGGTCATCTCAGGTGTGGAGGTGGCCTCTCCAGCGGTGCTAGCAGTGGACACATCCTCAGCGGTGGTGGCTTCGGTGGTGGCCGAGCTGCTGGTCTCAGGCAGGGAAGAGCTGGACTGCTGTCCTGTGCTGGTCTGCTCTGCCCCAGTGGTAGTGCCAGCCACAGTGGAGGTAGCCTGGGCGGTGGTCATCTCAGGTGTGGTCTCAGGCAGGGAAGAGGTGGACTGCTCTCCGGTGGTGGTCTCCTCTGCCCCAGTGGTAGTGCCAGCCAGAGTGGAGGTAGCCTGGGCTGTGGTCATCTCAGGTGTGGAGGTGGCCTCTCCAGCGGTGCTAGCAGTGGACACATCCTCAGCGGTGGTGGCTTCGGTGGTGGCCGAGCTGCTGGTCTCAGGCAGGGAAGAGCTGGACTGCTGTCCTGTGCTGGTCTGCTCTGCCCCAGTGGTAGTGCCAGCCACAGTGGAGGTAGCCTGGGCGGTGGTCATCTCAGGTGTGGTCTCAGGCAGGGAAGAGGTGGACTGCTCTCCGGTGGTGGTCTCCTCTGCCCCAGTGGTAGTGCCAGCCAGAGTGGAGGTAGCCTGGGCTGTGGTCATCTCAGGTGTGGAGGTGGCCTCTCCAGCGGTGCTAGCAGTGGACACATCCTCAGCGGTGGTGGCTTCGGTGGTGGCCGAGCTGCTGGTCTCAGGCAGGGAAGAGCTGGACTGCTGTCCTGTGCTGGTCTGCTCTGCCCCAGTGGTAGTGCCAGCCACAGTGGAGGTAGCCTGGGCGGTGGTCATCTCAGGTGTGGTCTCAGGCAGGGAAGAGGTGGACTGCTCTCCGGTGGTGGTCTCCTCTGCCCCAGTGGTAGTGCCAGCCAGAGTGGAGGTAGCCTGGGCTGTGGTCATCTCAGGTGTGGAGGTGGCCTCTCCAGCGGTGCTAGCAGTGGACACATCCTCAGCGGTGGTGGCTTCGGTGGTGGCCGAGCTGCTGGTCTCAGGCAGGGAAGAGCTGGACTGCTGTCCTGTGCTGGTCTGCTCTGCCCCAGTGGTAGTGCCAGCCACAGTGGAGGTAGCCTGGGCGGTGGTCATCTCAGGTGTGGTCTCAGGCAGGGAAGAGGTGGACTGCTCTCCGGTGGTGGTCTCCTCTGCCCCAGTGGTAGTGCCAGCCAGAGTGGAGGTAGCCTGGGCTGTGGTCATCTCAGGTGTGGAGGTGGCCTCTCCAGCGGTGCTAGCAGTGGACACATCCTCAGCGGTGGTGGCTTCGGTGGTGGCCGAGCTGCTGGTCTCAGGCAGGGAAGAGCTGGACTGCTGTCCTGTGCTGGTCTGCTCTGCCCCAGTGGTAGTGCCAGCCACAGTGGAGGTAGCCTGGGCGGTGGTCATCTCAGGTGTGGTCTCAGGCAGGGAAGAGGTGGACTGCTCTCCGGTGGTGGTCTCCTCTGCCCCAGTGGTAGTGCCAGCCAGAGTGGAGGTAGCCTGGGCTGTGGTCATCTCAGGTGTGGAGGTGGCCTCTCCAGCGGTGCTAGCAGTGGACACATCCTCAGCGGTGGTGGCTTCGGTGGTGGCCGAGCTGCTGGTCTCAGGCAGGGAAGAGCTGGACTGCTGTCCTGTGCTGGTCTGCTCTGCCCCAGTGGTAGTGCCAGCCACAGTGGAGGTAGCCTGGGCGGTGGTCATCTCAGGTGTGGTCTCAGGCAGGGAAGAGGTGGACTGCTCTCCGGTGGTGGTCTCCTCTGCCCCAGTGGTAGTGCCAGCCAGAGTGGAGGTAGCCTGGGCTGTGGTCATCTCAGGTGTGGAGGTGGCCTCTCCAGCGGTGCTAGCAGTGGACACATCCTCAGCGGTGGTGGCTTCGGTGGTGGCCGAGCTGCTGGTCTCAGGCAGGGAAGAGCTGGACTGCTGTCCTGTGCTGGTCTGCTCTGCCCCAGTGGTAGTGCCAGCCACAGTGGAGGTAGCCTGGGCGGTGGTCATCTCAGGTGTGGTCTCAGGCAGGGAAGAGGTGGACTGCTCTCCGGTGGTGGTCTCCTCTGCCCCAGTGGTAGTGCCAGCCAGAGTGGAGGTAGCCTGGGCTGTGGTCATCTCAGGTGTGGAGGTGGCCTCTCCAGCGGTGCTAGCAGTGGACACATCCTCAGCGGTGGTGGCTTCGGTGGTGGCCGAGCTGCTGGTCTCAGGCAGGGAAGAGCTGGACTGCTGTCCTGTGCTGGTCTGCTCTGCCCCAGTGGTAGTGCCAGCCACAGTGGAGGTAGCCTGGGCGGTGGTCATCTCAGGTGTGGTCTCAGGCAGGGAAGAGGTGGACTGCTCTCCGGTGGTGGTCTCCTCTGCCCCAGTGGTAGTGCCAGCCAGAGTGGAGGTAGCCTGGGCTGTGGTCATCTCAGGTGTGGAGGTGGCCTCTCCAGCGGTGCTAGCAGTGGACACATCCTCAGCGGTGGTGGCTTCGGTGGTGGCCGAGCTGCTGGTCTCAGGCAGGGAAGAGCTGGACTGCTGTCCTGTGCTGGTCTGCTCTGCCCCAGTGGTAGTGCCAGCCACAGTGGAGGTAGCCTGGGCGGTGGTCATCTCAGGTGTGGTCTCAGGCAGGGAAGAGGTGGACTGCTCTCCGGTGGTGGTCTCCTCTGCCCCAGTGGTAGTGCCAGCCAGAGTGGAGGTAGCCTGGGCTGTGGTCATCTCAGGTGTGGAGGTGGCCTCTCCAGCGGTGCTAGCAGTGGACACATCCTCAGCGGTGGTGGCTTCGGTGGTGGCCGAGCTGCTGGTCTCAGGCAGGGAAGAGCTGGACTGCTGTCCTGTGCTGGTCTGCTCTGCCCCAGTGGTAGTGCCAGCCACAGTGGAGGTAGCCTGGGCGGTGGTCATCTCAGGTGTGGTCTCAGGCAGGGAAGAGGTGGACTGCTCTCCGGTGGTGGTCTCCTCTGCCCCAGTGGTAGTGCCAGCCAGAGTGGAGGTAGCCTGGGCTGTGGTCATCTCAGGTGTGGAGGTGGCCTCTCCAGCGGTGCTAGCAGTGGACACATCCTCAGCGGTGGTGGCTTCGGTGGTGGCCGAGCTGCTGGTCTCAGGCAGGGAAGAGCTGGACTGCTGTCCTGTGCTGGTCTGCTCTGCCCCAGTGGTAGTGCCAGCCACAGTGGAGGTAGCCTGGGCGGTGGTCATCTCAGGTGTGGTCTCAGGCAGGGAAGAGGTGGACTGCTCTCCGGTGGTGGTCTCCTCTGCCCCAGTGGTAGTGCCAGCCAGAGTGGAGGTAGCCTGGGCTGTGGTCATCTCAGGTGTGGAGGTGGCCTCTCCAGCGGTGCTAGCAGTGGACACATCCTCAGCGGTGGTGGCTTCGGTGGTGGCCGAGCTGCTGGTCTCAGGCAGGGAAGAGCTGGACTGCTGTCCTGTGCTGGTCTGCTCTGCCCCAGTGGTAGTGCCAGCCACAGTGGAGGTAGCCTGGGCGGTGGTCATCTCAGGTGTGGTCTCAGGCAGGGAAGAGGTGGACTGCTCTCCGGTGGTGGTCTCCTCTGCCCCAGTGGTAGTGCCAGCCAGAGTGGAGGTAGCCTGGGCTGTGGTCATCTCAGGTGTGGAGGTGGCCTCTCCAGCGGTGCTAGCAGTGGACACATCCTCAGCGGTGGTGGCTTCGGTGGTGGCCGAGCTGCTGGTCTCAGGCAGGGAAGAGCTGGACTGCTGTCCTGTGCTGGTCTGCTCTGCCCCAGTGGTAGTGCCAGCCACAGTGGAGGTAGCCTGGGCGGTGGTCATCTCAGGTGTGGTCTCAGGCAGGGAAGAGGTGGACTGCTCTCCGGTGGTGGTCTCCTCTGCCCCAGTGGTAGTGCCAGCCAGAGTGGAGGTAGCCTGGGCTGTGGTCATCTCAGGTGTGGAGGTGGCCTCTCCAGCGGTGCTAGCAGTGGACACATCCTCAGCGGTGGTGGCTTCGGTGGTGGCCGAGCTGCTGGTCTCAGGCAGGGAAGAGCTGGACTGCTGTCCTGTGCTGGTCTGCTCTGCCCCAGTGGTAGTGCCAGCCACAGTGGAGGTAGCCTGGGCGGTGGTCATCTCAGGTGTGGTCTCAGGCAGGGAAGAGGTGGACTGCTCTCCGGTGGTGGTCTCCTCTGCCCCAGTGGTAGTGCCAGCCAGAGTGGAGGTAGCCTGGGCTGTGGTCATCTCAGGTGTGGAGGTGGCCTCTCCAGCGGTGCTAGCAGTGGACACATCCTCAGCGGTGGTGGCTTCGGTGGTGGCCGAGCTGCTGGTCTCAGGCAGGGAAGAGCTGGACTGCTGTCCTGTGCTGGTCTGCTCTGCCCCAGTGGTAGTGCCAGCCACAGTGGAGGTAGCCTGGGCGGTGGTCATCTCAGGTGTGGTCTCAGGCAGGGAAGAGGTGGACTGCTCTCCGGTGGTGGTCTCCTCTGCCCCAGTGGTAGTGCCAGCCAGAGTGGAGGTAGCCTGGGCTGTGGTCATCTCAGGTGTGGAGGTGGCCTCTCCAGCGGTGCTAGCAGTGGACACATCCTCAGCGGTGGTGGCTTCGGTGGTGGCCGAGCTGCTGGTCTCAGGCAGGGAAGAGCTGGACTGCTGTCCTGTGCTGGTCTGCTCTGCCCCAGTGGTAGTGCCAGCCACAGTGGAGGTAGCCTGGGCGGTGGTCATCTCAGGTGTGGTCTCAGGCAGGGAAGAGGTGGACTGCTCTCCGGTGGTGGTCTCCTCTGCCCCAGTGGTAGTGCCAGCCAGAGTGGAGGTAGCCTGGGCTGTGGTCATCTCAGGTGTGGAGGTGGCCTCTCCAGCGGTGCTAGCAGTGGACACATCCTCAGCGGTGGTGGCTTCGGTGGTGGCCGAGCTGCTGGTCTCAGGCAGGGAAGAGCTGGACTGCTGTCCTGTGCTGGTCTGCTCTGCCCCAGTGGTAGTGCCAGCCACAGTGGAGGTAGCCTGGGCGGTGGTCATCTCAGGTGTGGTCTCAGGCAGGGAAGAGGTGGACTGCTCTCCGGTGGTGGTCTCCTCTGCCCCAGTGGTAGTGCCAGCCAGAGTGGAGGTAGCCTGGGCTGTGGTCATCTCAGGTGTGGAGGTGGCCTCTCCAGCGGTGCTAGCAGTGGACACATCCTCAGCGGTGGTGGCTTCGGTGGTGGCCGAGCTGCTGGTCTCAGGCAGGGAAGAGCTGGACTGCTGTCCTGTGCTGGTCTGCTCTGCCCCAGTGGTAGTGCCAGCCACAGTGGAGGTAGCCTGGGCGGTGGTCATCTCAGGTGTGGTCTCAGGCAGGGAAGAGGTGGACTGCTCTCCGGTGGTGGTCTCCTCTGCCCCAGTGGTAGTGCCAGCCAGAGTGGAGGTAGCCTGGGCTGTGGTCATCTCAGGTGTGGAGGTGGCCTCTCCAGCGGTGCTAGCAGTGGACACATCCTCAGCGGTGGTGGCTTCGGTGGTGGCCGAGCTGCTGGTCTCAGGCAGGGAAGAGCTGGACTGCTGTCCTGTGCTGGTCTGCTCTGCCCCAGTGGTAGTGCCAGCCACAGTGGAGGTAGCCTGGGCGGTGGTCATCTCAGGTGTGGTCTCAGGCAGGGAAGAGGTGGACTGCTCTCCGGTGGTGGTCTCCTCTGCCCCAGTGGTAGTGCCAGCCAGAGTGGAGGTAGCCTGGGCTGTGGTCATCTCAGGTGTGGAGGTGGCCTCTCCAGCGGTGCTAGCAGTGGACACATCCTCAGCGGTGGTGGCTTCGGTGGTGGCCGAGCTGCTGGTCTCAGGCAGGGAAGAGCTGGACTGCTGTCCTGTGCTGGTCTGCTCTGCCCCAGTGGTAGTGCCAGCCACAGTGGAGGTAGCCTGGGCGGTGGTCATCTCAGGTGTGGTCTCAGGCAGGGAAGAGGTGGACTGCTCTCCGGTGGTGGTCTCCTCTGCCCCAGTGGTAGTGCCAGCCAGAGTGGAGGTAGCCTGGGCTGTGGTCATCTCAGGTGTGGAGGTGGCCTCTCCAGCGGTGCTAGCAGTGGACACATCCTCAGCGGTGGTGGCTTCGGTGGTGGCCGAGCTGCTGGTCTCAGGCAGGGAAGAGCTGGACTGCTGTCCTGTGCTGGTCTGCTCTGCCCCAGTGGTAGTGCCAGCCACAGTGGAGGTAGCCTGGGCGGTGTGGTCATCTCAGGTGTGGTCTCAGGCAGGGAAGAGGTGGACTGCTCTCCGGTGGTGGTCTCCTCTGCCCCAGTGGTAGTGCCAGCCAGAGTGGAGGTAGCCTGGGCTGTGGTCATCTCAGGTGTGGAGGTGGCCTCTCCAGCGGTGCTAGCAGTGGACACATCCTCAGCGGTGGTGGCTTCGGTGGTGGCCGAGCTGCTGGTCTCAGGCAGGGAAGAGCTGGACTGCTGTCCTGTGCTGGTCTGCTCTGCCCCAGTGGTAGTGCCAGCCACAGTGGAGGTAGCCTGGGCGGTGGTCATCTCAGGTGTGGTCTCAGGCAGGGAAGAGGTGGACTGCTCTCCGGTGGTGGTCTCCTCTGCCCCAGTGGTAGTGCCAGCCAGAGTGGAGGTAGCCTGGGCTGTGGTCATCTCAGGTGTGGAGGTGGCCTCTCCAGCGGTGCTAGCAGTGGACACATCCTCAGCGGTGGTGGCTTCGGTGGTGGCCGAGCTGCTGGTCTCAGGCAGGGAAGAGCTGGACTGCTGTCCTGTGCTGGTCTGCTCTGCCCCAGTGGTAGTGCCAGCCACAGTGGAGGTAGCCTGGGCGGTGGTCATCTCAGGTGTGGTCTCAGGCAGGGAAGAGGTGGACTGCTCTCCGGTGGTGGTCTCCTCTGCCCCAGTGGTAGTGCCAGCCAGAGTGGAGGTAGCCTGGGCTGTGGTCATCTCAGGTGTGGAGGTGGCCTCTCCAGCGGTGCTAGCAGTGGACACATCCTCAGCGGTGGTGGCTTCGGTGGTGGCCGAGCTGCTGGTCTCAGGCAGGGAAGAGCTGGACTGCTGTCCTGTGCTGGTCTGCTCTGCCCCAGTGGTAGTGCCAGCCACAGTGGAGGTAGCCTGGGCGGTGGTCATCTCAGGTGTGGTCTCAGGCAGGGAAGAGGTGGACTGCTCTCCGGTGGTGGTCTCCTCTGCCCCAGTGGTAGTGCCAGCCAGAGTGGAGGTAGCCTGGGCTGTGGTCATCTCAGGTGTGGAGGTGGCCTCTCCAGCGGTGCTAGCAGTGGACACATCCTCAGCGGTGGTGGCTTCGGTGGTGGCCGAGCTGCTGGTCTCAGGCAGGGAAGAGCTGGACTGCTGTCCTGTGCTGGTCTGCTCTGCCCCAGTGGTAGTGCCAGCCACAGTGGAGGTAGCCTGGGCGGTGGTCATCTCAGGTGTGGTCTCAGGCAGGGAAGAGGTGGACTGCTCTCCGGTGGTGGTCTCCTCTGCCCCAGTGGTAGTGCCAGCCAGAGTGGAGGTAGCCTGGGCTGTGGTCATCTCAGGTGTGGAGGTGGCCTCTCCAGCGGTGCTAGCAGTGGACACATCCTCAGCGGTGGTGGCTTCGGTGGTGGCCGAGCTGCTGGTCTCAGGCAGGGAAGAGCTGGACTGCTGTCCTGTGCTGGTCTGCTCTGCCCCAGTGGTAGTGCCAGCCACAGTGGAGGTAGCCTGGGCGGTGGTCATCTCAGGTGTGGTCTCAGGCAGGGAAGAGGTGGACTGCTCTCCGGTGGTGGTCTCCTCTGCCCCAGTGGTAGTGCCAGCCAGAGTGGAGGTAGCCTGGGCTGTGGTCATCTCAGGTGTGGAGGTGGCCTCTCCAGCGGTGCTAGCAGTGGACACATCCTCAGCGGTGGTGGCTTCGGTGGTGGCCGAGCTGCTGGTCTCAGGCAGGGAAGAGCTGGACTGCTGTCCTGTGCTGGTCTGCTCTGCCCCAGTGGTAGTGCCAGCCACAGTGGAGGTAGCCTGGGCGGTGGTCATCTCAGGTGTGGTCTCAGGCAGGGAAGAGGTGGACTGCTCTCCGGTGGTGGTCTCCTCTGCCCCAGTGGTAGTGCCAGCCAGAGTGGAGGTAGCCTGGGCTGTGGTCATCTCAGGTGTGGAGGTGGCCTCTCCAGCGGTGCTAGCAGTGGACACATCCTCAGCGGTGGTGGCTTCGGTGGTGGCCGAGCTGCTGGTCTCAGGCAGGGAAGAGCTGGACTGCTGTCCTGTGCTGGTCTGCTCTGCCCCAGTGGTAGTGCCAGCCACAGTGGAGGTAGCCTGGGCGGTGGTCATCTCAGGTGTGGTCTCAGGCAGGGAAGAGGTGGACTGCTCTCCGGTGGTGGTCTCCTCTGCCCCAGTGGTAGTGCCAGCCAGAGTGGAGGTAGCCTGGGCTGTGGTCATCTCAGGTGTGGAGGTGGCCTCTCCAGCGGTGCTAGCAGTGGACACATCCTCAGCGGTGGTGGCTTCGGTGGTGGCCGAGCTGCTGGTCTCAGGCAGGGAAGAGCTGGACTGCTGTCCTGTGCTGGTCTGCTCTGCCCCAGTGGTAGTGCCAGCCACAGTGGAGGTAGCCTGGGCGGTGGTCATCTCAGGTGTGGTCTCAGGCAGGGAAGAGGTGGACTGCTCTCCGGTGGTGGTCTCCTCTGCCCCAGTGGTAGTGCCAGCCAGAGTGGAGGTAGCCTGGGCTGTGGTCATCTCAGGTGTGGAGGTGGCCTCTCCAGCGGTGCTAGCAGTGGACACATCCTCAGCGGTGGTGGCTTCGGTGGTGGCCGAGCTGCTGGTCTCAGGCAGGGAAGAGCTGGACTGCTGTCCTGTGCTGGTCTGCTCTGCCCCAGTGGTAGTGCCAGCCACAGTGGAGGTAGCCTGGGCGGTGGTCATCTCAGGTGTGGTCTCAGGCAGGGAAGAGGTGGACTGCTCTCCGGTGGTGGTCTCCTCTGCCCCAGTGGTAGTGCCAGCCAGAGTGGAGGTAGCCTGGGCTGTGGTCATCTCAGGTGTGGAGGTGGCCTCTCCAGCGGTGCTAGCAGTGGACACATCCTCAGCGGTGGTGGCTTCGGTGGTGGCCGAGCTGCTGGTCTCAGGCAGGGAAGAGCTGGACTGCTGTCCTGTGCTGGTCTGCTCTGCCCCAGTGGTAGTGCCAGCCACAGTGGAGGTAGCCTGGGCGGTGGTCATCTCAGGTGTGGTCTCAGGCAGGGAAGAGGTGGACTGCTCTCCGGTGGTGGTCTCCTCTGCCCCAGTGGTAGTGCCAGCCAGAGTGGAGGTAGCCTGGGCTGTGGTCATCTCAGGTGTGGAGGTGGCCTCTCCAGCGGTGCTAGCAGTGGACACATCCTCAGCGGTGGTGGCTTCGGTGGTGGCCGAGCTGCTGGTCTCAGGCAGGGAAGAGCTGGACTGCTGTCCTGTGCTGGTCTGCTCTGCCCCAGTGGTAGTGCCAGCCACAGTGGAGGTAGCCTGGGCGGTGGTCATCTCAGGTGTGGTCTCAGGCAGGGAAGAGGTGGACTGCTCTCCGGTGGTGGTCTCCTCTGCCCCAGTGGTAGTGCCAGCCAGAGTGGAGGTAGCCTGGGCTGTGGTCATCTCAGGTGTGGAGGTGGCCTCTCCAGCGGTGCTAGCAGTGGACACATCCTCAGCGGTGGTGGCTTCGGTGGTGGCCGAGCTGCTGGTCTCAGGCAGGGAAGAGCTGGACTGCTGTCCTGTGCTGGTCTGCTCTGCCCCAGTGGTAGTGCCAGCCACAGTGGAGGTAGCCTGGGCGGTGGTCATCTCAGGTGTGGTCTCAGGCAGGGAAGAGGTGGACTGCTCTCCGGTGGTGGTCTCCTCTGCCCCAGTGGTAGTGCCAGCCAGAGTGGAGGTAGCCTGGGCTGTGGTCATCTCAGGTGTGGAGGTGGCCTCTCCAGCGGTGCTAGCAGTGGACACATCCTCAGCGGTGGTGGCTTCGGTGGTGGCCGAGCTGCTGGTCTCAGGCAGGGAAGAGCTGGACTGCTGTCCTGTGCTGGTCTGCTCTGCCCCAGTGGTAGTGCCAGCCACAGTGGAGGTAGCCTGGGCGGTGGTCATCTCAGGTGTGGTCTCAGGCAGGGAAGAGGTGGACTGCTCTCCGGTGGTGGTCTCCTCTGCCCCAGTGGTAGTGCCAGCCAGAGTGGAGGTAGCCTGGGCTGTGGTCATCTCAGGTGTGGAGGTGGCCTCTCCAGCGGTGCTAGCAGTGGACACATCCTCAGCGGTGGTGGCTTCGGTGGTGGCCGAGCTGCTGGTCTCAGGCAGGGAAGAGCTGGACTGCTGTCCTGTGCTGGTCTGCTCTGCCCCAGTGGTAGTGCCAGCCACAGTGGAGGTAGCCTGGGCGGTGGTCATCTCAGGTGTGGTCTCAGGCAGGGAAGAGGTGGACTGCTCTCCGGTGGTGGTCTCCTCTGCCCCAGTGGTAGTGCCAGCCAGAGTGGAGGTAGCCTGGGCTGTGGTCATCTCAGGTGTGGAGGTGGCCTCTCCAGCGGTGCTAGCAGTGGACACATCCTCAGCGGTGGTGGCTTCGGTGGTGGCCGAGCTGCTGGTCTCAGGCAGGGAAGAGCTGGACTGCTGTCCTGTGCTGGTCTGCTCTGCCCCAGTGGTAGTGCCAGCCACAGTGGAGGTAGCCTGGGCGGTGGTCATCTCAGGTGTGGTCTCAGGCAGGGAAGAGGTGGACTGCTCTCCGGTGGTGGTCTCCTCTGCCCCAGTGGTAGTGCCAGCCAGAGTGGAGGTAGCCTGGGCTGTGGTCATCTCAGGTGTGGAGGTGGCCTCTCCAGCGGTGCTAGCAGTGGACACATCCTCAGCGGTGGTGGCTTCGGTGGTGGCCGAGCTGCTGGTCTCAGGCAGGGAAGAGCTGGACTGCTGTCCTGTGCTGGTCTGCTCTGCCCCAGTGGTAGTGCCAGCCACAGTGGAGGTAGCCTGGGCGGTGGTCATCTCAGGTGTGGTCTCAGGCAGGGAAGAGGTGGACTGCTCTCCGGTGGTGGTCTCCTCTGCCCCAGTGGTAGTGCCAGCCAGAGTGGAGGTAGCCTGGGCTGTGGTCATCTCAGGTGTGGAGGTGGCCTCTCCAGCGGTGCTAGCAGTGGACACATCCTCAGCGGTGGTGGCTTCGGTGGTGGCCGAGCTGCTGGTCTCAGGCAGGGAAGAGCTGGACTGCTGTCCTGTGCTGGTCTGCTCTGCCCCAGTGGTAGTGCCAGCCACAGTGGAGGTAGCCTGGGCGGTGGTCATCTCAGGTGTGGTCTCAGGCAGGGAAGAGGTGGACTGCTCTCCGGTGGTGGTCTCCTCTGCCCCAGTGGTAGTGCCAGCCAGAGTGGAGGTAGCCTGGGCTGTGGTCATCTCAGGTGTGGAGGTGGCCTCTCCAGCGGTGCTAGCAGTGGACACATCCTCAGCGGTGGTGGCTTCGGTGGTGGCCGAGCTGCTGGTCTCAGGCAGGGAAGAGCTGGACTGCTGTCCTGTGCTGGTCTGCTCTGCCCCAGTGGTAGTGCCAGCCACAGTGGAGGTAGCCTGGGCGGTGGTCATCTCAGGTGTGGTCTCAGGCAGGGAAGAGGTGGACTGCTCTCCGGTGGTGGTCTCCTCTGCCCCAGTGGTAGTGCCAGCCAGAGTGGAGGTAGCCTGGGCTGTGGTCATCTCAGGTGTGGAGGTGGCCTCTCCAGCGGTGCTAGCAGTGGACACATCCTCAGCGGTGGTGGCTTCGGTGGTGGCCGAGCTGCTGGTCTCAGGCAGGGAAGAGCTGGACTGCTGTCCTGTGCTGGTCTGCTCTGCCCCAGTGGTAGTGCCAGCCACAGTGGAGGTAGCCTGGGCGGTGGTCATCTCAGGTGTGGTCTCAGGCAGGGAAGAGGTGGACTGCTCTCCGGTGGTGGTCTCCTCTGCCCCAGTGGTAGTGCCAGCCAGAGTGGAGGTAGCCTGGGCTGTGGTCATCTCAGGTGTGGAGGTGGCCTCTCCAGCGGTGCTAGCAGTGGACACATCCTCAGCGGTGGTGGCTTCGGTGGTGGCCGAGCTGCTGGTCTCAGGCAGGGAAGAGCTGGACTGCTGTCCTGTGCTGGTCTGCTCTGCCCCAGTGGTAGTGCCAGCCACAGTGGAGGTAGCCTGGGCGGTGGTCATCTCAGGTGTGGTCTCAGGCAGGGAAGAGGTGGACTGCTCTCCGGTGGTGGTCTCCTCTGCCCCAGTGGTAGTGCCAGCCAGAGTGGAGGTAGCCTGGGCTGTGGTCATCTCAGGTGTGGAGGTGGCCTCTCCAGCGGTGCTAGCAGTGGACACATCCTCAGCGGTGGTGGCTTCGGTGGTGGCCGAGCTGCTGGTCTCAGGCAGGGAAGAGCTGGACTGCTGTCCTGTGCTGGTCTGCTCTGCCCCAGTGGTAGTGCCAGCCACAGTGGAGGTAGCCTGGGCGGTGGTCATCTCAGGTGTGGTCTCAGGCAGGGAAGAGGTGGACTGCTCTCCGGTGGTGGTCTCCTCTGCCCCAGTGGTAGTGCCAGCCAGAGTGGAGGTAGCCTGGGCTGTGGTCATCTCAGGTGTGGAGGTGGCCTCTCCAGCGGTGCTAGCAGTGGACACATCCTCAGCGGTGGTGGCTTCGGTGGTGGCCGAGCTGCTGGTCTCAGGCAGGGAAGAGCTGGACTGCTGTCCTGTGCTGGTCTGCTCTGCCCCAGTGGTAGTGCCAGCCACAGTGGAGGTAGCCTGGGCGGTGGTCATCTCAGGTGTGGTCTCAGGCAGGGAAGAGGTGGACTGCTCTCCGGTGGTGGTCTCCTCTGCCCCAGTGGTAGTGCCAGCCAGAGTGGAGGTAGCCTGGGCTGTGGTCATCTCAGGTGTGGAGGTGGCCTCTCCAGCGGTGCTAGCAGTGGACACATCCTCAGCGGTGGTGGCTTCGGTGGTGGCCGAGCTGCTGGTCTCAGGCAGGGAAGAGCTGGACTGCTGTCCTGTGCTGGTCTGCTCTGCCCCAGTGGTAGTGCCAGCCACAGTGGAGGTAGCCTGGGCGGTGGTCATCTCAGGTGTGGTCTCAGGCAGGGAAGAGGTGGACTGCTCTCCGGTGGTGGTCTCCTCTGCCCCAGTGGTAGTGCCAGCCAGAGTGGAGGTAGCCTGGGCTGTGGTCATCTCAGGTGTGGAGGTGGCCTCTCCAGCGGTGCTAGCAGTGGACACATCCTCAGCGGTGGTGGCTTCGGTGGTGGCCGAGCTGCTGGTCTCAGGCAGGGAAGAGCTGGACTGCTGTCCTGTGCTGGTCTGCTCTGCCCCAGTGGTAGTGCCAGCCACAGTGGAGGTAGCCTGGGCGGTGGTCATCTCAGGTGTGGTCTCAGGCAGGGAAGAGGTGGACTGCTCTCCGGTGGTGGTCTCCTCTGCCCCAGTGGTAGTGCCAGCCAGAGTGGAGGTAGCCTGGGCTGTGGTCATCTCAGGTGTGGAGGTGGCCTCTCCAGCGGTGCTAGCAGTGGACACATCCTCAGCGGTGGTGGCTTCGGTGGTGGCCGAGCTGCTGGTCTCAGGCAGGGAAGAGCTGGACTGCTGTCCTGTGCTGGTCTGCTCTGCCCCAGTGGTAGTGCCAGCCACAGTGGAGGTAGCCTGGGCGGTGGTCATCTCAGGTGTGGTCTCAGGCAGGGAAGAGGTGGACTGCTCTCCGGTGGTGGTCTCCTCTGCCCCAGTGGTAGTGCCAGCCAGAGTGGAGGTAGCCTGGGCTGTGGTCATCTCAGGTGTGGAGGTGGCCTCTCCAGCGGTGCTAGCAGTGGACACATCCTCAGCGGTGGTGGCTTCGGTGGTGGCCGAGCTGCTGGTCTCAGGCAGGGAAGAGCTGGACTGCTGTCCTGTGCTGGTCTGCTCTGCCCCAGTGGTAGTGCCAGCCACAGTGGAGGTAGCCTGGGCGGTGGTCATCTCAGGTGTGGTCTCAGGCAGGGAAGAGGTGGACTGCTCTCCGGTGGTGGTCTCCTCTGCCCCAGTGGTAGTGCCAGCCAGAGTGGAGGTAGCCTGGGCTGTGGTCATCTCAGGTGTGGAGGTGGCCTCTCCAGCGGTGCTAGCAGTGGACACATCCTCAGCGGTGGTGGCTTCGGTGGTGGCCGAGCTGCTGGTCTCAGGCAGGGAAGAGCTGGACTGCTGTCCTGTGCTGGTCTGCTCTGCCCCAGTGGTAGTGCCAGCCACAGTGGAGGTAGCCTGGGCGGTGGTCATCTCAGGTGTGGTCTCAGGCAGGGAAGAGGTGGACTGCTCTCCGGTGGTGGTCTCCTCTGCCCCAGTGGTAGTGCCAGCCAGAGTGGAGGTAGCCTGGGCTGTGGTCATCTCAGGTGTGGAGGTGGCCTCTCCAGCGGTGCTAGCAGTGGACACATCCTCAGCGGTGGTGGCTTCGGTGGTGGCCGAGCTGCTGGTCTCAGGCAGGGAAGAGCTGGACTGCTGTCCTGTGCTGGTCTGCTCTGCCCCAGTGGTAGTGCCAGCCACAGTGGAGGTAGCCTGGGCGGTGGTCATCTCAGGTGTGGTCTCAGGCAGGGAAGAGGTGGACTGCTCTCCGGTGGTGGTCTCCTCTGCCCCAGTGGTAGTGCCAGCCAGAGTGGAGGTAGCCTGGGCTGTGGTCATCTCAGGTGTGGAGGTGGCCTCTCCAGCGGTGCTAGCAGTGGACACATCCTCAGCGGTGGTGGCTTCGGTGGTGGCCGAGCTGCTGGTCTCAGGCAGGGAAGAGCTGGACTGCTGTCCTGTGCTGGTCTGCTCTGCCCCAGTGGTAGTGCCAGCCACAGTGGAGGTAGCCTGGGCGGTGGTCATCTCAGGTGTGGTCTCAGGCAGGGAAGAGGTGGACTGCTCTCCGGTGGTGGTCTCCTCTGCCCCAGTGGTAGTGCCAGCCAGAGTGGAGGTAGCCTGGGCTGTGGTCATCTCAGGTGTGGAGGTGGCCTCTCCAGCGGTGCTAGCAGTGGACACATCCTCAGCGGTGGTGGCTTCGGTGGTGGCCGAGCTGCTGGTCTCAGGCAGGGAAGAGCTGGACTGCTGTCCTGTGCTGGTCTGCTCTGCCCCAGTGGTAGTGCCAGCCACAGTGGAGGTAGCCTGGGCGGTGGTCATCTCAGGTGTGGTCTCAGGCAGGGAAGAGGTGGACTGCTCTCCGGTGGTGGTCTCCTCTGCCCCAGTGGTAGTGCCAGCCAGAGTGGAGGTAGCCTGGGCTGTGGTCATCTCAGGTGTGGAGGTGGCCTCTCCAGCGGTGCTAGCAGTGGACACATCCTCAGCGGTGGTGGCTTCGGTGGTGGCCGAGCTGCTGGTCTCAGGCAGGGAAGAGCTGGACTGCTGTCCTGTGCTGGTCTGCTCTGCCCCAGTGGTAGTGCCAGCCACAGTGGAGGTAGCCTGGGCGGTGGTCATCTCAGGTGTGGTCTCAGGCAGGGAAGAGGTGGACTGCTCTCCGGTGGTGGTCTCCTCTGCCCCAGTGGTAGTGCCAGCCAGAGTGGAGGTAGCCTGGGCTGTGGTCATCTCAGGTGTGGAGGTGGCCTCTCCAGCGGTGCTAGCAGTGGACACATCCTCAGCGGTGGTGGCTTCGGTGGTGGCCGAGCTGCTGGTCTCAGGCAGGGAAGAGCTGGACTGCTGTCCTGTGCTGGTCTGCTCTGCCCCAGTGGTAGTGCCAGCCACAGTGGAGGTAGCCTGGGCGGTGGTCATCTCAGGTGTGGTCTCAGGCAGGGAAGAGGTGGACTGCTCTCCGGTGGTGGTCTCCTCTGCCCCAGTGGTAGTGCCAGCCAGAGTGGAGGTAGCCTGGGCTGTGGTCATCTCAGGTGTGGAGGTGGCCTCTCCAGCGGTGCTAGCAGTGGACACATCCTCAGCGGTGGTGGCTTCGGTGGTGGCCGAGCTGCTGGTCTCAGGCAGGGAAGAGCTGGACTGCTGTCCTGTGCTGGTCTGCTCTGCCCCAGTGGTAGTGCCAGCCACAGTGGAGGCAGCCTGGGCGGTGGTCATCTCAGGTGTGGTCTCAGGCAGGGAAGAGGTGGACTGCTCTCCGGTGGTGGTCTCCTCTGCCCCAGTGGTAGTGCCAGCCAGAGTGGAGGTAGCCTGGGCTGTGGTCATCTCAGGTGTGGAGGTGGCCTCTCCAGCGGTGCTAGCAGTGGACACATCCTCAGCGGTGGTGGCTTCGGTGGTGGCCGAGCTGCTGGTCTCAGGCAGGGAAGAGCTGGACTGCTGTCCTGTGCTGGTCTGCTCTGCCCCAGTGGTAGTGCCAGCCACAGTGGAGGTAGCCTGGGCGGTGGTCATCTCAGGTGTGGTCTCAGGCAGGGAAGAGGTGGACTGCTCTCCGGTGGTGGTCTCCTCTGCCCCAGTGGTAGTGCCAGCCAGAGTGGAGGTAGCCTGGGCTGTGGTCATCTCAGGTGTGGAGGTGGCCTCTCCAGCGGTGCTAGCAGTGGACACATCCTCAGCGGTGGTGGCTTCGGTGGTGGCCGAGCTGCTGGTCTCAGGCAGGGAAGAGCTGGACTGCTGTCCTGTGCTGGTCTGCTCTGCCCCAGTGGTAGTGCCAGCCACAGTGGAGGTAGCCTGGGCGGTGGTCATCTCAGGTGTGGTCTCAGGCAGGGAAGAGGTGGACTGCTCTCCGGTGGTGGTCTCCTCTGCCCCAGTGGTAGTGCCAGCCAGAGTGGAGGTAGCCTGGGCTGTGGTCATCTCAGGTGTGGAGGTGGCCTCTCCAGCGGTGCTAGCAGTGGACACATCCTCAGCGGTGGTGGCTTCGGTGGTGGCCGAGCTGCTGGTCTCAGGCAGGGAAGAGCTGGACTGCTGTCCTGTGCTGGTCTGCTCTGCCCCAGTGGTAGTGCCAGCCACAGTGGAGGTAGCCTGGGCGGTGGTCATCTCAGGTGTGGTCTCAGGCAGGGAAGAGGTGGACTGCTCTCCGGTGGTGGTCTCCTCTGCCCCAGTGGTAGTGCCAGCCAGAGTGGAGGTAGCCTGGGCTGTGGTCATCTCAGGTGTGGAGGTGGCCTCTCCAGCGGTGCTAGCAGTGGACACATCCTCAGCGGTGGTGGCTTCGGTGGTGGCCGAGCTGCTGGTCTCAGGCAGGGAAGAGCTGGACTGCTGTCCTGTGCTGGTCTGCTCTGCCCCAGTGGTAGTGCCAGCCACAGTGGAGGTAGCCTGGGCGGTGGTCATCTCAGGTGTGGTCTCAGGCAGGGAAGAGGTGGACTGCTCTCCGGTGGTGGTCTCCTCTGCCCCAGTGGTAGTGCCAGCCAGAGTGGAGGTAGCCTGGGCTGTGGTCATCTCAGGTGTGGAGGTGGCCTCTCCAGCGGTGCTAGCAGTGGACACATCCTCAGCGGTGGTGGCTTCGGTGGTGGCCGAGCTGCTGGTCTCAGGCAGGGAAGAGCTGGACTGCTGTCCTGTGCTGGTCTGCTCTGCCCCAGTGGTAGTGCCAGCCACAGTGGAGGTAGCCTGGGCGGTGGTCATCTCAGGTGTGGTCTCAGGCAGGGAAGAGGTGGACTGCTCTCCGGTGGTGGTCTCCTCTGCCCCAGTGGTAGTGCCAGCCAGAGTGGAGGTAGCCTGGGCTGTGGTCATCTCAGGTGTGGAGGTGGCCTCTCCAGCGGTGCTAGCAGTGGACACATCCTCAGCGGTGGTGGCTTCGGTGGTGGCCGAGCTGCTGGTCTCAGGCAGGGAAGAGCTGGACTGCTGTCCTGTGCTGGTCTGCTCTGCCCCAGTGGTAGTGCCAGCCACAGTGGAGGTAGCCTGGGCGGTGGTCATCTCAGGTGTGGTCTCAGGCAGGGAAGAGGTGGACTGCTCTCCGGTGGTGGTCTCCTCTGCCCCAGTGGTAGTGCCAGCCAGAGTGGAGGTAGCCTGGGCTGTGGTCATCTCAGGTGTGGAGGTGGCCTCTCCAGCGGTGCTAGCAGTGGACACATCCTCAGCGGTGGTGGCTTCGGTGGTGGCCGAGCTGCTGGTCTCAGGCAGGGAAGAGCTGGACTGCTGTCCTGTGCTGGTCTGCTCTGCCCCAGTGGTAGTGCCAGCCACAGTGGAGGTAGCCTGGGCGGTGGTCATCTCAGGTGTGGTCTCAGGCAGGGAAGAGGTGGACTGCTCTCCGGTGGTGGTCTCCTCTGCCCCAGTGGTAGTGCCAGCCAGAGTGGAGGTAGCCTGGGCTGTGGTCATCTCAGGTGTGGAGGTGGCCTCTCCAGCGGTGCTAGCAGTGGACACATCCTCAGCGGTGGTGGCTTCGGTGGTGGCCGAGCTGCTGGTCTCAGGCAGGGAAGAGCTGGACTGCTGTCCTGTGCTGGTCTGCTCTGCCCCAGTGGTAGTGCCAGCCACAGTGGAGGTAGCCTGGGCGGTGGTCATCTCAGGTGTGGTCTCAGGCAGGGAAGAGGTGGACTGCTCTCCGGTGGTGGTCTCCTCTGCCCCAGTGGTAGTGCCAGCCAGAGTGGAGGTAGCCTGGGCTGTGGTCATCTCAGGTGTGGAGGTGGCCTCTCCAGCGGTGCTAGCAGTGGACACATCCTCAGCGGTGGTGGCTTCGGTGGTGGCCGAGCTGCTGGTCTCAGGCAGGGAAGAGCTGGACTGCTGTCCTGTGCTGGTCTGCTCTGCCCCAGTGGTAGTGCCAGCCACAGTGGAGGTAGCCTGGGCGGTGGTCATCTCAGGTGTGGTCTCAGGCAGGGAAGAGGTGGACTGCTCTCCGGTGGTGGTCTCCTCTGCCCCAGTGGTAGTGCCAGCCAGAGTGGAGGTAGCCTGGGCTGTGGTCATCTCAGGTGTGGAGGTGGCCTCTCCAGCGGTGCTAGCAGTGGACACATCCTCAGCGGTGGTGGCTTCGGTGGTGGCCGAGCTGCTGGTCTCAGGCAGGGAAGAGCTGGACTGCTGTCCTGTGCTGGTCTGCTCTGCCCCAGTGGTAGTGCCAGCCACAGTGGAGGTAGCCTGGGCGGTGGTCATCTCAGGTGTGGTCTCAGGCAGGGAAGAGGTGGACTGCTCTCCGGTGGTGGTCTCCTCTGCCCCAGTGGTAGTGCCAGCCAGAGTGGAGGTAGCCTGGGCTGTGGTCATCTCAGGTGTGGAGGTGGCCTCTCCAGCGGTGCTAGCAGTGGACACATCCTCAGCGGTGGTGGCTTCGGTGGTGGCCGAGCTGCTGGTCTCAGGCAGGGAAGAGCTGGACTGCTGTCCTGTGCTGGTCTGCTCTGCCCCAGTGGTAGTGCCAGCCACAGTGGAGGTAGCCTGGGCGGTGGTCATCTCAGGTGTGGTCTCAGGCAGGGAAGAGGTGGACTGCTCTCCGGTGGTGGTCTCCTCTGCCCCAGTGGTAGTGCCAGCCAGAGTGGAGGTAGCCTGGGCTGTGGTCATCTCAGGTGTGGAGGTGGCCTCTCCAGCGGTGCTAGCAGTGGACACATCCTCAGCGGTGGTGGCTTCGGTGGTGGCCGAGCTGCTGGTCTCAGGCAGGGAAGAGCTGGACTGCTGTCCTGTGCTGGTCTGCTCTGCCCCAGTGGTAGTGCCAGCCACAGTGGAGGTAGCCTGGGCGGTGGTCATCTCAGGTGTGGTCTCAGGCAGGGAAGAGGTGGACTGCTCTCCGGTGGTGGTCTCCTCTGCCCCAGTGGTAGTGCCAGCCAGAGTGGAGGTAGCCTGGGCTGTGGTCATCTCAGGTGTGGAGGTGGCCTCTCCAGCGGTGCTAGCAGTGGACACATCCTCAGCGGTGGTGGCTTCGGTGGTGGCCGAGCTGCTGGTCTCAGGCAGGGAAGAGCTGGACTGCTGTCCTGTGCTGGTCTGCTCTGCCCCAGTGGTAGTGCCAGCCACAGTGGAGGTAGCCTGGGCGGTGGTCATCTCAGGTGTGGTCTCAGGCAGGGAAGAGGTGGACTGCTCTCCGGTGGTGGTCTCCTCTGCCCCAGTGGTAGTGCCAGCCAGAGTGGAGGTAGCCTGGGCTGTGGTCATCTCAGGTGTGGAGGTGGCCTCTCCAGCGGTGCTAGCAGTGGACACATCCTCAGCGGTGGTGGCTTCGGTGGTGGCCGAGCTGCTGGTCTCAGGCAGGGAAGAGCTGGACTGCTGTCCTGTGCTGGTCTGCTCTGCCCCAGTGGTAGTGCCAGCCACAGTGGAGGTAGCCTGGGCGGTGGTCATCTCAGGTGTGGTCTCAGGCAGGGAAGAGGTGGACTGCTCTCCGGTGGTGGTCTCCTCTGCCCCAGTGGTAGTGCCAGCCAGAGTGGAGGTAGCCTGGGCTGTGGTCATCTCAGGTGTGGAGGTGGCCTCTCCAGCGGTGCTAGCAGTGGACACATCCTCAGCGGTGGTGGCTTCGGTGGTGGCCGAGCTGCTGGTCTCAGGCAGGGAAGAGCTGGACTGCTGTCCTGTGCTGGTCTGCTCTGCCCCAGTGGTAGTGCCAGCCACAGTGGAGGTAGCCTGGGCGGTGGTCATCTCAGGTGTGGTCTCAGGCAGGGAAGAGGTGGACTGCTCTCCGGTGGTGGTCTCCTCTGCCCCAGTGGTAGTGCCAGCCAGAGTGGAGGTAGCCTGGGCTGTGGTCATCTCAGGTGTGGAGGTGGCCTCTCCAGCGGTGCTAGCAGTGGACACATCCTCAGCGGTGGTGGCTTCGGTGGTGGCCGAGCTGCTGGTCTCAGGCAGGGAAGAGCTGGACTGCTGTCCTGTGCTGGTCTGCTCTGCCCCAGTGGTAGTGCCAGCCACAGTGGAGGTAGCCTGGGCGGTGGTCATCTCAGGTGTGGTCTCAGGCAGGGAAGAGGTGGACTGCTCTCCGGTGGTGGTCTCCTCTGCCCCAGTGGTAGTGCCAGCCAGAGTGGAGGTAGCCTGGGCTGTGGTCATCTCAGGTGTGGAGGTGGCCTCTCCAGCGGTGCTAGCAGTGGACACATCCTCAGCGGTGGTGGCTTCGGTGGTGGCCGAGCTGCTGGTCTCAGGCAGGGAAGAGCTGGACTGCTGTCCTGTGCTGGTCTGCTCTGCCCCAGTGGTAGTGCCAGCCACAGTGGAGGTAGCCTGGGCGGTGGTCATCTCAGGTGTGGTCTCAGGCAGGGAAGAGGTGGACTGCTCTCCGGTGGTGGTCTCCTCTGCCCCAGTGGTAGTGCCAGCCAGAGTGGAGGTAGCCTGGGCTGTGGTCATCTCAGGTGTGGAGGTGGCCTCTCCAGCGGTGCTAGCAGTGGACACATCCTCAGCGGTGGTGGCTTCGGTGGTGGCCGAGCTGCTGGTCTCAGGCAGGGAAGAGCTGGACTGCTGTCCTGTGCTGGTCTGCTCTGCCCCAGTGGTAGTGCCAGCCACAGTGGAGGTAGCCTGGGCGGTGGTCATCTCAGGTGTGGTCTCAGGCAGGGAAGAGGTGGACTGCTCTCCGGTGGTGGTCTCCTCTGCCCCAGTGGTAGTGCCAGCCAGAGTGGAGGTAGCCTGGGCTGTGGTCATCTCAGGTGTGGAGGTGGCCTCTCCAGCGGTGCTAGCAGTGGACACATCCTCAGCGGTGGTGGCTTCGGTGGTGGCCGAGCTGCTGGTCTCAGGCAGGGAAGAGCTGGACTGCTGTCCTGTGCTGGTCTGCTCTGCCCCAGTGGTAGTGCCAGCCACAGTGGAGGTAGCCTGGGCGGTGGTCATCTCAGGTGTGGTCTCAGGCAGGGAAGAGGTGGACTGCTCTCCGGTGGTGGTCTCCTCTGCCCCAGTGGTAGTGCCAGCCAGAGTGGAGGTAGCCTGGGCTGTGGTCATCTCAGGTGTGGAGGTGGCCTCTCCAGCGGTGCTAGCAGTGGACACATCCTCAGCGGTGGTGGCTTCGGTGGTGGCCGAGCTGCTGGTCTCAGGCAGGGAAGAGCTGGACTGCTGTCCTGTGCTGGTCTGCTCTGCCCCAGTGGTAGTGCCAGCCACAGTGGAGGTAGCCTGGGCGGTGGTCATCTCAGGTGTGGTCTCAGGCAGGGAAGAGGTGGACTGCTCTCCGGTGGTGGTCTCCTCTGCCCCAGTGGTAGTGCCAGCCAGAGTGGAGGTAGCCTGGGCTGTGGTCATCTCAGGTGTGGAGGTGGCCTCTCCAGCGGTGCTAGCAGTGGACACATCCTCAGCGGTGGTGGCTTCGGTGGTGGCCGAGCTGCTGGTCTCAGGCAGGGAAGAGCTGGACTGCTGTCCTGTGCTGGTCTGCTCTGCCCCAGTGGTAGTGCCAGCCACAGTGGAGGTAGCCTGGGCGGTGGTCATCTCAGGTGTGGTCTCAGGCAGGGAAGAGGTGGACTGCTCTCCGGTGGTGGTCTCCTCTGCCCCAGTGGTAGTGCCAGCCAGAGTGGAGGTAGCCTGGGCTGTGGTCATCTCAGGTGTGGAGGTGGCCTCTCCAGCGGTGCTAGCAGTGGACACATCCTCAGCGGTGGTGGCTTCGGTGGTGGCCGAGCTGCTGGTCTCAGGCAGGGAAGAGCTGGACTGCTGTCCTGTGCTGGTCTGCTCTGCCCCAGTGGTAGTGCCAGCCACAGTGGAGGTAGCCTGGGCGGTGGTCATCTCAGGTGTGGTCTCAGGCAGGGAAGAGGTGGACTGCTCTCCGGTGGTGGTCTCCTCTGCCCCAGTGGTAGTGCCAGCCAGAGTGGAGGTAGCCTGGGCTGTGGTCATCTCAGGTGTGGAGGTGGCCTCTCCAGCGGTGCTAGCAGTGGACACATCCTCAGCGGTGGTGGCTTCGGTGGTGGCCGAGCTGCTGGTCTCAGGCAGGGAAGAGCTGGACTGCTGTCCTGTGCTGGTCTGCTCTGCCCCAGTGGTAGTGCCAGCCACAGTGGAGGTAGCCTGGGCGGTGGTCATCTCAGGTGTGGTCTCAGGCAGGGAAGAGGTGGACTGCTCTCCGGTGGTGGTCTCCTCTGCCCCAGTGGTAGTGCCAGCCAGAGTGGAGGTAGCCTGGGCTGTGGTCATCTCAGGTGTGGAGGTGGCCTCTCCAGCGGTGCTAGCAGTGGACACATCCTCAGCGGTGGTGGCTTCGGTGGTGGCCGAGCTGCTGGTCTCAGGCAGGGAAGAGCTGGACTGCTGTCCTGTGCTGGTCTGCTCTGCCCCAGTGGTAGTGCCAGCCACAGTGGAGGTAGCCTGGGCGGTGGTCATCTCAGGTGTGGTCTCAGGCAGGGAAGAGGTGGACTGCTCTCCGGTGGTGGTCTCCTCTGCCCCAGTGGTAGTGCCAGCCAGAGTGGAGGTAGCCTGGGCTGTGGTCATCTCAGGTGTGGAGGTGGCCTCTCCAGCGGTGCTAGCAGTGGACACATCCTCAGCGGTGGTGGCTTCGGTGGTGGCCGAGCTGCTGGTCTCAGGCAGGGAAGAGCTGGACTGCTGTCCTGTGCTGGTCTGCTCTGCCCCAGTGGTAGTGCCAGCCACAGTGGAGGTAGCCTGGGCGGTGGTCATCTCAGGTGTGGTCTCAGGCAGGGAAGAGGTGGACTGCTCTCCGGTGGTGGTCTCCTCTGCCCCAGTGGTAGTGCCAGCCAGAGTGGAGGTAGCCTGGGCTGTGGTCATCTCAGGTGTGGAGGTGGCCTCTCCAGCGGTGCTAGCAGTGGACACATCCTCAGCGGTGGTGGCTTCGGTGGTGGCCGAGCTGCTGGTCTCAGGCAGGGAAGAGCTGGACTGCCGTCCTGTGCTGGTCTGCTCTGCCCCAGTGGTAGTGCCAGCCACAGTGGAGGTAGCCTGGGCGGTGGTCATCTCAGGTGTGGTCTCAGGCAGGGAAGAGGTGGACTGCTCTCCGGTGGTGGTCTCCTCTGCCCCAGTGGTAGTGCCAGCCAGAGTGGAGGTAGCCTGGGCTGTGGTCATCTCAGGTGTGGAGGTGGCCTCTCCAGCGGTGCTAGCAGTGGACACATCCTCAGCGGTGGTGGCTTCGGTGGTGGCCGAGCTGCTGGTCTCAGGCAGGGAAGAGCTGGACTGCTGTCCTGTGCTGGTCTGCTCTGCCCCAGTGGTAGTGCCAGCCACAGTGGAGGTAGCCTGGGCGGTGGTCATCTCAGGTGTGGTCTCAGGCAGGGAAGAGGTGGACTGCTCTCCGGTGGTGGTCTCCTCTGCCCCAGTGGTAGTGCCAGCCAGAGTGGAGGTAGCCTGGGCTGTGGTCATCTCAGGTGTGGAGGTGGCCTCTCCAGCGGTGCTAGCAGTGGACACATCCTCAGCGGTGGTGGCTTCGGTGGTGGCCGAGCTGCTGGTCTCAGGCAGGGAAGAGCTGGACTGCTGTCCTGTGCTGGTCTGCTCTGCCCCAGTGGTAGTGCCAGCCACAGTGGAGGTAGCCTGGGCGGTGGTCATCTCAGGTGTGGTCTCAGGCAGGGAAGAGGTGGACTGCTCTCCGGTGGTGGTCTCCTCTGCCCCAGTGGTAGTGCCAGCCAGAGTGGAGGTAGCCTGGGCTGTGGTCATCTCAGGTGTGGAGGTGGCCTCTCCAGCGGTGCTAGCAGTGGACACATCCTCAGCGGTGGTGGCTTCGGTGGTGGCCGAGCTGCTGGTCTCAGGCAGGGAAGAGCTGGACTGCTGTCCTGTGCTGGTCTGCTCTGCCCCAGTGGTAGTGCCAGCCACAGTGGAGGTAGCCTGGGCGGTGGTCATCTCAGGTGTGGTCTCAGGCAGGGAAGAGGTGGACTGCTCTCCGGTGGTGGTCTCCTCTGCCCCAGTGGTAGTGCCAGCCAGAGTGGAGGTAGCCTGGGCTGTGGTCATCTCAGGTGTGGAGGTGGCCTCTCCAGCGGTGCTAGCAGTGGACACATCCTCAGCGGTGGTGGCTTCGGTGGTGGCCGAGCTGCTGGTCTCAGGCAGGGAAGAGCTGGACTGCTGTCCTGTGCTGGTCTGCTCTGCCCCAGTGGTAGTGCCAGCCACAGTGGAGGTAGCCTGGGCGGTGGTCATCTCAGGTGTGGTCTCAGGCAGGGAAGAGGTGGACTGCTCTCCGGTGGTGGTCTCCTCTGCCCCAGTGGTAGTGCCAGCCAGAGTGGAGGTAGCCTGGGCTGTGGTCATCTCAGGTGTGGAGGTGGCCTCTCCAGCGGTGCTAGCAGTGGACACATCCTCAGCGGTGGTGGCTTCGGTGGTGGCCGAGCTGCTGGTCTCAGGCAGGGAAGAGCTGGACTGCTGTCCTGTGCTGGTCTGCTCTGCCCCAGTGGTAGTGCCAGCCACAGTGGAGGTAGCCTGGGCGGTGGTCATCTCAGGTGTGGTCTCAGGCAGGGAAGAGGTGGACTGCTCTCCGGTGGTGGTCTCCTCTGCCCCAGTGGTAGTGCCAGCCAGAGTGGAGGTAGCCTGGGCTGTGGTCATCTCAGGTGTGGAGGTGGCCTCTCCAGCGGTGCTAGCAGTGGACACATCCTCAGCGGTGGTGGCTTCGGTGGTGGCCGAGCTGCTGGTCTCAGGCAGGGAAGAGCTGGACTGCTGTCCTGTGCTGGTCTGCTCTGCCCCAGTGGTAGTGCCAGCCACAGTGGAGGTAGCCTGGGCGGTGGTCATCTCAGGTGTGGTCTCAGGCAGGGAAGAGGTGGACTGCTCTCCGGTGGTGGTCTCCTCTGCCCCAGTGGTAGTGCCAGCCAGAGTGGAGGTAGCCTGGGCTGTGGTCATCTCAGGTGTGGAGGTGGCCTCTCCAGCGGTGCTAGCAGTGGACACATCCTCAGCGGTGGTGGCTTCGGTGGTGGCCGAGCTGCTGGTCTCAGGCAGGGAAGAGCTGGACTGCTGTCCTGTGCTGGTCTGCTCTGCCCCAGTGGTAGTGCCAGCCACAGTGGAGGTAGCCTGGGCGGTGGTCATCTCAGGTGTGGTCTCAGGCAGGGAAGAGGTGGACTGCTCTCCGGTGGTGGTCTCCTCTGCCCCAGTGGTAGTGCCAGCCAGAGTGGAGGTAGCCTGGGCTGTGGTCATCTCAGGTGTGGAGGTGGCCTCTCCAGCGGTGCTAGCAGTGGACACATCCTCAGCGGTGGTGGCTTCGGTGGTGGCCGAGCTGCTGGTCTCAGGCAGGGAAGAGCTGGACTGCTGTCCTGTGCTGGTCTGCTCTGCCCCAGTGGTAGTGCCAGCCACAGTGGAGGTAGCCTGGGCGGTGGTCATCTCAGGTGTGGTCTCAGGCAGGGAAGAGGTGGACTGCTCTCCGGTGGTGGTCTCCTCTGCCCCAGTGGTAGTGCCAGCCAGAGTGGAGGTAGCCTGGGCTGTGGTCATCTCAGGTGTGGAGGTGGCCTCTCCAGCGGTGCTAGCAGTGGACACATCCTCAGCGGTGGTGGCTTCGGTGGTGGCCGAGCTGCTGGTCTCAGGCAGGGAAGAGCTGGACTGCTGTCCTGTGCTGGTCTGCTCTGCCCCAGTGGTAGTGCCAGCCACAGTGGAGGTAGCCTGGGCGGTGGTCATCTCAGGTGTGGTCTCAGGCAGGGAAGAGGTGGACTGCTCTCCGGTGGTGGTCTCCTCTGCCCCAGTGGTAGTGCCAGCCAGAGTGGAGGTAGCCTGGGCTGTGGTCATCTCAGGTGTGGAGGTGGCCTCTCCAGCGGTGCTAGCAGTGGACACATCCTCAGCGGTGGTGGCTTCGGTGGTGGCCGAGCTGCTGGTCTCAGGCAGGGAAGAGCTGGACTGCTGTCCTGTGCTGGTCTGCTCTGCCCCAGTGGTAGTGCCAGCCACAGTGGAGGTAGCCTGGGCGGTGGTCATCTCAGGTGTGGTCTCAGGCAGGGAAGAGGTGGACTGCTCTCCGGTGGTGGTCTCCTCTGCCCCAGTGGTAGTGCCAGCCAGAGTGGAGGTAGCCTGGGCTGTGGTCATCTCAGGTGTGGAGGTGGCCTCTCCAGCGGTGCTAGCAGTGGACACATCCTCAGCGGTGGTGGCTTCGGTGGTGGCCGAGCTGCTGGTCTCAGGCAGGGAAGAGCTGGACTGCTGTCCTGTGCTGGTCTGCTCTGCCCCAGTGGTAGTGCCAGCCACAGTGGAGGTAGCCTGGGCGGTGGTCATCTCAGGTGTGGTCTCAGGCAGGGAAGAGGTGGACTGCTCTCCGGTGGTGGTCTCCTCTGCCCCAGTGGTAGTGCCAGCCAGAGTGGAGGTAGCCTGGGCTGTGGTCATCTCAGGTGTGGAGGTGGCCTCTCCAGCGGTGCTAGCAGTGGACACATCCTCAGCGGTGATGGCTTCGGTGGTGGCCGAGCTGCTGGTCTCAGGCAGGGAAGAGCTGGACTGCTGTCCTGTGCTGGTCTGCTCTGCCCCAGTGGTAGTGCCAGCCACAGTGGAGGTAGCCTGGGCGGTGGTCATCTCAGGTGTGGTCTCAGGCAGGGAAGAGGTGGACTGCTCTCCGGTGGTGGTCTCCTCTGCCCCAGTGGTAGTGCCAGCCAGAGTGGAGGTAGCCTGGGCTGTGGTCATCTCAGGTGTGGAGGTGGCCTCTCCAGCGGTGCTAGCAGTGGACACATCCTCAGCGGTGGTGGCTTCGGTGGTGGCCGAGCTGCTGGTCTCAGGCAGGGAAGAGCTGGACTGCTGTCCTGTGCTGGTCTGCTCTGCCCCAGTGGTAGTGCCAGCCACAGTGGAGGTAGCCTGGGCGGTGGTCATCTCAGGTGTGGTCTCAGGCAGGGAAGAGGTGGACTGCTCTCCGGTGGTGGTCTCCTCTGCCCCAGTGGTAGTGCCAGCCAGAGTGGAGGTAGCCTGGGCTGTGGTCATCTCAGGTGTGGAGGTGGCCTCTCCAGCGGTGCTAGCAGTGGACACATCCTCAGCGGTGGTGGCTTCGGTGGTGGCCGAGCTGCTGGTCTCAGGCAGGGAAGAGCTGGACTGCTGTCCTGTGCTGGTCTGCTCTGCCCCAGTGGTAGTGCCAGCCACAGTGGAGGTAGCCTGGGCGGTGGTCATCTCAGGTGTGGTCTCAGGCAGGGAAGAGGTGGACTGCTCTCCGGTGGTGGTCTCCTCTGCCCCAGTGGTAGTGCCAGCCAGAGTGGAGGTAGCCTGGGCTGTGGTCATCTCAGGTGTGGAGGTGGCCTCTCCAGCGGTGCTAGCAGTGGACACATCCTCAGCGGTGGTGGCTTCGGTGGTGGCCGAGCTGCTGGTCTCAGGCAGGGAAGAGCTGGACTGCTGTCCTGTGCTGGTCTGCTCTGCCCCAGTGGTAGTGCCAGCCACAGTGGAGGTAGCCTGGGCGGTGGTCATCTCAGGTGTGGTCTCAGGCAGGGAAGAGGTGGACTGCTCTCCGGTGGTGGTCTCCTCTGCCCCAGTGGTAGTGCCAGCCAGAGTGGAGGTAGCCTGGGCTGTGGTCATCTCAGGTGTGGAGGTGGCCTCTCCAGCGGTGCTAGCAGTGGACACATCCTCAGCGGTGGTGGCTTCGGTGGTGGCCGAGCTGCTGGTCTCAGGCAGGGAAGAGCTGGACTGCTGTCCTGTGCTGGTCTGCTCTGCCCCAGTGGTAGTGACAGGTGGAGTTGAGGAAGGGTCGCCCATTTCATTTTTTGAGGTTGTCTTGAGATTCGTAGTATTTAAGACACTTTCCCTCCCCTCCATTAAGTGCACAGTGTCATTCTTTCTGTTGACATCATCAGTGTCTCCGTTTTCATAACCTCTGTCTATTGTCTTTGAAGGTAGTCCTTTATCAGCTCTCTTGAGCATCTGCAAGCTCCTCTTTTTTCGCTTCATTTCTCTAACTTTCGTAGATTTCCCCTTCTCATAATGTATGTTCTTCTTGTTTCCATCTGAAACAACATTGACGGTTAAACATTTGGACCTCATTCCACCTGTTTTATCAACATTTATTTTGCAAATGAAATATTGTTTAAAAAAGATACATAAGTTATGTCAAGATAAATTTAATCCTATTGCATCCGTCTGAGTCTTGTAATGTTAATACTACGTTTTTACTTTTGAAGCTTCTGACCAAATTTTTCCTTACGCGATTATTTTATGTTGTAGGACAACAAAGCCATTTTGATTACGTTAGAGAAACCATTGAACAATAATCTTTATATACATACATACATACATCTGTACTCACGCACATATATACATATATTCATACGTTCATAGCTACATAATGATATTTTGTATTATTAAAGAATGTTTTTATCATAAAAAGATTATAATGAATCAAATGAACATGTACAAAAATCGGAAAAATCTGTGCATATTTAAAAAACGAGTAAATGTGGTTGTTTGAAATCTATCAGAGAATTGTTTACTATACAAAGAAACGATACTATAATATTTTGTATATTCATTCTTGTTCGTTGACGTCGGGAGAACTTCGTGTATTTGAAGAGATGTTAAAAAAAACAAAAAAACAATCACAGTTTTGTTTCATGTAAAGCTTCAATTTTGAGACGATCAACAGGGCATTCCGAAATTGCTTAAGGAATTATAGGGACGTTATTTAGGATCTCAATCGGGCCCCATATCCCGTTGTATCCTTTTTATTTTTTAAATGGTTGAGAAATCACTGGAATACCTGCCTCCAATCAATAACTTTTATTGTACAGGCATAAAAAGAAAGCAGTGGAGCTCTTTCTGGAAGAAATGTAACGTTTATAGAATGGCATAAGTATTACACAGAATAGTAATGCGAGATACAATATTCGTTATGTTCTTTTCTCTTATATATAATTGTTTTATTTGATCGTCTGTCTAAAAGTAAAATTATTAATTATGATTAGAAATACATTACATAGATATAATGACGATGCTTTTTTAATGAGTTAATATGGGTAATGATGATCAAGATGTGAGGTGTATAGATCTCTTGCTACAATTAGAGTATTACCAAAGCATTGGATTATGTTAACCTATTTGCTGATCATACCTAAGCTTGATAATCTTTAAATTAAAAAAAAATATCAGGGCTAGGCATGATCACCTATATAATTTTTGGAATTTGAGTTCGTATCCGATGATGTTTAACCATTTTCTAAATTCAAGTCAATGCCCTATCTCTCGTCGTTATCCTGGTAATGGAAGCCATAGTTTAAAGGTACTTGCAACCTATCCCAGCACTGCCACCTGGTGCATACCTGTTGAACCCTCTATGTGCTATTGTTATATTGCTGCAACACACAAACAGTGTCTCAGTTATTACTATAGGGATGACAGAGAAGTCTATGATCAAAACGGTAAAACCCTTTAATTTTTGTACAGGATATCAATAAGATCAAGATTTAAAATCTGTAGGAATTTCAAGAAAAAAAAGACTACAACATTTTTTTCTGGGATTTTTGAAATTTAAAATCTCAGGTATTTCCCATCGAAACCTATAGTAAATACCTCAAATGTTTACAATCCCCTAACTGAAAAACCAAACAGTAAAACTTGTTTTCCCTCTGGCTATGTATTCCTGATGTATTAAAGAAAATCCTGAGGAGGTATGGAAAAAATATCACTACAAGTTAAAATCCTGCTGAATAGGTACAAGTACCTTTAAATCCTCCGTAATTATGATTTTTTCGTTTCCTCGGTTCTTGACATGCGTAGTATCACTATGAGTTACTTCGATATATTCTTTCTCGTGATTTTCTCTTGTTTTTTCTTCCCAGTTCTGTTTTTTCTTTCCAACGCTTACAGTACATAAGTGTTAGTAGATGTCAGCCACCATCTGATTTTTGATCCACTTATAAATATCAGATTCTAAGCAGACTTACCCTACTAATGTCCATCTGATTCTTTATGTTATGTACTATGCATAAAGCTCTGTACAGTGTATTAAATTCTCTAGTATTGCATTAATCTATCACGAAATCACAGTATTTAACCTGGTTTATTTGAAAACAAGTAAAGCAATACACTTTGAGAAATATATTCTTATTTTTTTCAAAGTGTATACATTCTGGGCTGTTTCGTAACCATTGTCTTACTGACGTAGATACTCCACGGAGTCATCAAACGACGCTCCCAAGTAAATAATATCTTTTGTACACGATGTGGACCCTAGACAACATTATCCCACTCCAGAATTCACAAATATTGCTTCTTATTGTTGTCTCTTTGATCACGTACGACATATATATCAAAATAGACAATCAGCGTCGTTATTGAAACAGTGCAGTATTTCAGATATGTGACCACAGCGATTTATGATATTTCATTACGATGTATATGGAAAAGTGCATGGTAATATTCAACAGACATAAATCTTAGAACACTGATAGGGATACAGATAAACTAATTGTCAATATTGACCTTTCCGTTATTACCGATATGCAGCATCTATCGATTACTGAAGGATAGTCAACAGGAGATGAACATTATCTTTTTCTGTAAGTCCCTTAAGGGATGGTCTCCACTCTGCTTGATATCTTTACTTGAAAGAAATGTGTCTGCGTAACCCTTCAAAGTTAAAAGAATAATTTATTTCATTAAAATTTATACTGAATTCAAGATAACATTGCTTATTGAGTCCCCCCCCCCTTTAGCCCAACAAATACAGAAGAAAGTTACATAACAAGATAACGTATGCGATGTCTTCCATGGATTTTACTACCAATCCTCCTCCTGATGTGTACTCACTTAATGGAACATTGGTATTTGATATTGATGTATATCCGTTTTCAATGAGATTGTATAAATTAAGAATTTGTCGAATTTAACATTTTACCTGTAGGTTCTGACCATTAATTGATATGCTAACGCCTCAGATGCAAGTCATAGCAGCTCATTCATAATGAGGCTCATCCCACTTATTGTTGTTCAGGTTTCCATTCATTCCAAACAGAAAACGTTTCGCCACTTTTTGAAACTCATATTCATAGATTAAGAAAAGTATAATGTCGATCATGTCTGTTAAAAAAAAATATTAGTCAAATAAAAGTTCGACTCATATAGCTGATATAGCCCAACTTAGAAAATTGTCAACAATATTTTTGTTCTTCCCGGCCTTCATACAAAGCTGAAAACTATGATGCGTAAATTAAGATAAATATAATAACCTGCCATCTATCCTTAATACAATCTACAAAGAACTTCAAATATGATAAGGCGAGCCACTCCCAATCTATCAATATAGAACCAGGCAGTGATGATTGGTCTGTTGCGGTTACGTCGGACACTGCCGCCAACACTGCCGCCGTTAAAAAGAACCCATTACCAAGTCGTTTAGCATAATAGTAGAGAGTATCTTAAGAATTAACGAAATTCTGTTTATTAACCTACACATAGACACGGGTTTCTTTTTTAAGTTTTCTAATACGTTTGTACTACGTATTCATCACTACATGATTTTGTAGAATGACGCGCATTAAAGCCCCCCATTCGCCTCTGGCTTTTCTCTCTACATAGAGCTCGGTTTAGACAGGAAAAGCACTTAGGTTAACCCTACTATTGGGAAGAGAAATATGTCAATATTGTCCGGAAGAATGTCTATTGCCGTGAGGAAATTGCAAAAATTTTCAAACATGCCAGAAATCCTTCAGCACTGGACCCAATACCCACGCGTAGCCTAAGACAACCTTAAGACAGCGTTAGGACAAACTTACGTTGATCATTTCCTTAATAGGACTATCGTAGGGCTAACATAAAGATTTTGACGACCTGTAAAAATCCCCTTTCTATCATAATATTTTATCATATTTCTATCATAAACTTAAAAGGGGATGATTTTAATGCTTCACTTGAAGCCAAGCGACTTTCCCTTTTTGTTATCTAGGCTTATTTTTGTTACCCCAAAAAACACAACTTTTTGCCACTTTTAAAACTCAGTGTTGCAGATTTAATAAATGAAGTATGACTACCACGTAGAGATCTATACTATTCTTTATTACGCGTTCAGTCAGACTTGAAGATAAAGGAGTGGGGGGAAATTTTCGACATTTCTCGCGATTTATTTTGAAAATGAAATCTGTCAATTGGGGAAAGCTTAAGAATGCATGTCTTCCTAACTTACCATCTATTTTGACGTTCTCCCGGTAGTCTTTGACATTTTGAACGGACTGTGTGATATCTCTTACTCCATGGCTCGTAGGTCGGTTGTGGACGGACGCTGCAAATAATTGTCGATCGAGTTTATAAATAAAGTGATACGTATTTGTTCAATATTCACGCAATCTCCACCATAAGATATATTGAGATTTCGGACTGGCCTACTCATCGACCATGGATAAGAAAAGTATAAAGTAGTCAAGAATAGATGTTTCAAGTAAATCCTTTAAAAGGTCGAAAGCAAATCTGGTAAATATTTATCTTGAATCCCCACAGATTTACCTCGAAGCCCCCCCCCCCCCCCCCGAACCCCCTTAGATTTCTAAGAAGCCCCTTGGATTTATCTGGAACCCCTCTGATTCACCTGGGACTCCTTCGGATATAATTATGTTCAGGACCCCCTCAGATTTTAGGGCCGAGTACAGGCCTAATATATCTCGATTAAAAGTATGTTCCTGTCAGGGTGATGAGAACGTTTGATAAAAGTACTAAAACAGGACAGTGAGGAATTGTTTAATCTCCAAAGTTATCTGCCAAGAAGTATCTAATCTACCCAAAGGCAGTAGATTTTACTCTCAAAACGATGTCAGATGCTGTGCGAATAAGCATAGGTCTGTCTAGAAAAAGCTTTAAACTATCACATAAGACTCTTCAATAGTTATCTACACCCTGATAGCATTCCGGCCTGTTTAACATTGTGACAATAAAAGAGTTAACCTACCTATCATGCAAACAACAATAATAATAGCCAGTGGAATCCATAGTGTTAAAATCCTCCTCGGTCGTATGGCCATATCAAATATCTGGATAGTTTAAGATTTGAAGATATGTTTCTTTTCGCAACATGTCGCAAATAGTAGCGTCCTAGTAAGTCCCCCCTGTGCTTTGAGAAGTGTCTGACAACTGTCGTTCTAACAGTGTAATGTCATCATCGGGGAGAGAATGCAGCGTAATCTCTTATCTAGTAACGAGGCGAAAAGTATAATCCAGGGGGATAAGGTCACCTACTGTGTGTTATCAGCAGAGCCCGAACGTGTGTCCCGTCTGCACAGGTTAACATCAAACACTACAGGCATTAGGCTTGTTATCCTGGAATTATTGTTTGAAAAAGCCTGATGTGCGATTGATGAAAAGTCTTTTTATTTAGTCTTTAAGTATGATCTATATGAGAAATCTTTAAGAGGTTAATAAAAGTGTGTGTGTGTGTTGACCCTATGCAAATGGTTATGAGATTTTGGTGTATAATGACCTGAGTTAGGTGGATGGGTACTTCAATCACCAGTCATGCCAATATTCCACAGTGTTCAACGGTGCTGGCGAGGGATGGATACTGGAAAAATCCGATTCCTCACCAGGCTATGTACAATAATTATTGTTGAAAAAGGCAGTCATATTCAGCCACCACGGCAAGGACTGTCCTTTCGCACCATATTGTCTCGCATAATCTGTCATTGTCACGTTAATGCCAATTAACATGTGATTAAGGATAGAGACCTGTGATTGAGGGCCTTGTCACCAAAATAATAATTTATTTTAGTAAGTAGCATTAGTTTAGGGAATGCAATAGATCAAATCAAGGCTTATATCTTTGCCTATAAAATTAAATGTGAAAAGTGATGATGAAAGAAGAAAAACATTTAAAACTTACTTTTTTCACATTAATTGTTTTTGCTGACCTAATCTAACGGTCATTTCTAAAACAATTATTTGAAGGTGCAGTGCCTAACACTTTTTCCCCAGTTTATTATTCATTTATCATTATAAAAAGAAACAGGCAACAATTAGTATTTCATAAAACTATAACTAGGGCCTATATATATATATATATATATATATATATATATATATATATATATACGATCTGAGACGTTAAGGTGTTTTCTATGACAAAAAGAAATTTCAACTTGCTGCAAAGAATATACAATGATATGTTACAATTCACAAAGCTAAAATTGGAAAACACTTTTTCAAAATTCGGGTTTCTGTTACACTCTCGTCCCTTGTTGCATAGTGATAATTATATTCCACCAAGGAAACCTTTTTTTAATGTCTTTTTAGTCTTATGATATCGATGAGTACGTGCTGTGAAAAACTATATGTGAGACTATGAAAGTAAAGTGAAACGGCCGTTGTGACAGGCTAAGTTCTCTCCACCTGCATACTTTATTGATTTTAGATCTTCGACGTTGAGATTTCGGAACCGTGTCATTGGCATTGAATTCATATTACCTGTCTTTTTTATCATTCCCCTCCCTCCCCTTTTTATCATTGATTGACAGTTCAAAGTCATGTATTTGTGTTTATATATACCACACCCAGCCAAAGTCCGACGTAACTGTCATACTTCCTCGGTCGCCAAGTGTGATCCGAGGACATTACATTTTTTAGATGCCCAACATAAAACACATCACGTAGATTTCAACGGGTCGCTTTTCATAATTTTCTGCCTATCCAAATTTGACAAGACGGTAATAAAAACAACTCTGATCAACACCATGAGATGCTATCAATGATCATAATTATGTTTTGTAAATAAACAAACAAAAGGCATAAGAAGAAGTTGTTCGGGCGACACCCAATTGTAAGAACCCGGCAGTTATTGGAGAACCCCAGGCCGTGCGCTTGAATCAGGAAGTTCTAATGTAATCAGGTAGCGTCAACCATGACCGACCGAGGCGGGTACTGGTGGGTTGATCCGATCCCGGCAGCGTCCTATCGCCGATAAGGTTCGGGATAATCCGTCGTGATGCGGCCCGGAATGCTCTAGTGCCGCTTCCACTCGTCCACCGCCGCCGGCCGCCTATGGTGTCTTACCGAGATAACCCCGTGTTTGCTATAGGGATCAAATCTAGTCAAGAGTTTTATACGTGGGTTTAGATAATGCATGTTATACTTGTTATTGTTGTAGGCAAAAAACAAATTATTGTGCAAAATGTATATTATCAGATTATGTAATATTTCTATCATATTTTTTTTATCATAGATCACTTTCGGTATCAGTATGTTTCTCATTATTATGACGGTGCCTGTCATCTATCGATACATTATCATGAGCGCCACCCCCCCCCCCCCTCCCCCCCAACCCAATCAGAAACCCCCCGGGCAAACAGTGATGTAACAAGCACGTTATCCGACCGTACCTTTTTTGGTTAGTCATCAAAATAACGTAACAAGAACCAAACCAGAACTAACCAGAACGTTATAATAACGTCATACTCTCGCTTGGGCCATTATCACTTTTGTTTGCAGTATAGATCTAATTCGGACTATAAGTAGGCGCGGGAGGCGCCCCACCATTTTTTGGTATTTTACTTAAATTTCTGCCTAATGGTATTATAAAATTGTTTCAAAATAGCCACCACCATCCCTTCCATTTTACAAATATCAATATTGGATGGGATGGGATATCATAATGGCGTTATCGTTACGGGCATTATGTTTACATCTGAGACAATTTTTGTAGTCCGAAGCAGAGATATGTGTAGATATTATGTACGTGTTGTATCATTGGACGAAAGAACGGAAGGTCTATCTCCCACTAGCTATGAGCTGCTACCACCCTACATACCTAGGGTTTTTGGTAGGGTGACACTATAGTTATCACTATATATAGAGAGGAATGAACCTGAGAATGCATAATATGCGCCCAGGGTAATGTTATAAGGAACTAGAGGGCTACCGATACCGTAAACCAGGATGTGTGTTCCTGTCTGGGGCACATCCTACCCTTAAGGTAAGAAGTAGGGTTCGGAACATGGGTTCAGCACTAACATAATAATTGGGGCGGATCCAGGAATTTTACGCCCAATGTGTCCCTCCCCCTTAAAATAAAAGAGGAGAAAGAAAAGAGAAAGAAAATGAAAAAAATGTTCCTGGTTATGTATCTGAATAATGTACGCTCTGCAAGCTTTTCTCTGTGTGTGTACTAACTGTTACTTTTAAATCCCCAAGAAAAGGTGGTGGGAAAATTGGACCATCATAATTATATTCGGCTCTGCTTATAACATTTAGGGGGGAAGTGGTGGGAACCTACCTTTGATTGTTGTTAATTCTCTTGCAGACAATAGTGTGAGTGAGAAATGATTATCATAAGTTCATTAAGTAACATTCCATATCTTAATATTTTCAGCACTTCTACCGTTGAGAATTTATCATCTCAGTCTTATTTGTCTACCATAATTAAAATTGTGAACTCCAGTTAGCAGGACAATTATCAGATCAAGTATTATCGTTCTAAGTCTAAGTCCTGATCGTCTTCTTTGCATTCTTGCCTCGCATATTCAAATAATTACTCTCTCTGTGATAATCTAAGTTAATCTAGCTTTCGACCAATATCCTAAGAGTAAATGTACAAACCATATATATATATATAGTATTATTATATTATGTATATTATCAGTTGAAAGGCAGCAAGGTAACAGACAACTAGCACATCAAATGTTTGACACTGACACAATTTGTCTTTATTTGACAGATCAATGGGCACGCTCCAAAGTATGCCGTTGAACAGCTGAAGTGGGGAACTCAAGACTTTATCTGATTATAATAGTTCCATTATCGGTACTTGAAAATCAATAGTATTTATATCCAATTTTTCTTAAGAAGGACGATATGTTTAGAAGAGGTCTGAATAAACGTTAAAGGGCTAATTGGCTAAGATGTAAACTATAATGCTATGTATCAGTTAACTTATTAATGAGAGCTTGTTGCACACGCGTTTGTGTTCGTATTAGGGTGTTAACACTTTTATAGCGACACAAGGTGTGTAACAAAAGCCATAGATTGAAAAATATTTCTCGGCTGTAATCATTATGGTTAAATATAAGTTCCGTTTGAAAATAACAACTGAAGATTAACTATTCGAGTACTTGGTTCAGAAAATACAGCGACCTCAGATGATCTTCATTAAAGGTTGATAAGAAATGTACAACCAATAATATTATATTGGACCAATTACAAGATTCTCGCTTAGTTTTTTATAATGATATGAAAACTTTAAAAAACGACAGAGGTTGTAAAGTCAATAATGCCTGAACATGTGTGAGTATCATGAAGTGAATGTTTTTTTTAGTTTTGACAAATCAAAATTAATGAAGGACATGAGGTAGTTTTTTTTTTAGTTTTGACAAATCAAATGAATGACATGAGGTCGAAAATGCCCTCAACTCAGGTTTAAATCTTCACTCGATATAAGTGATGAATTAATCATTCCAACATTTTCATTCTACACGCCAGTGTCCTGAATGGGCAGCAGGACTTGTAGAAACCCTAAAAAGAAATTCTTCCCAGCGAGAAAGGTCTGCCTTTAAAGTAAATAATTACATTTTCGCTTACTTTTTCTTTGTCAAAGGACACACAGGGCGTATGATTATGGACAATATCGAAAAGAAGATGTTCATTAGGGAAATTTATAAGTTTTGCAGTAATATGAATTACATTGAGATCAAATTAACAAAACATGATTCCCTGATCCTTTCTACATCAATGGCCGGATTTCTCATCAGCGAAAAGCGCTTTTTTCCAGGTTAAGAATTATCGCTGGCATAGTGTATACTTTAAGTGGCCCCGGCTTTTTCAGAAAAAAAGGACATAACCGGTTTATTGGTATACACACCATAAAACCACAATTTTAATATACAGTACTAGTTATATCTAGACAAGCAGATAAGGTGACACCATGTTACTATTATCTGTTTACAGAATGGCGTCGGTAAGGGCGGAGGATGTCCAGGAGATGGGTGCAGGACGTTCTTGGTACTCATAAATCTTTATCCCGGTTGCAATATGATACTTAGGATGTGTGCTCGCCTTTTTAGTTTTAATTGACTGTAATCCGTCATGATTTAGGTGAGATCAGTGTCAACATAGAGCTATTTGAAACGATTAAAAAGCACCATTATCATTGGTCAAAAAACTCAAATTAGTAGTGTATGCATGTGTTTCAAAAATACCCAAGTGCGCAATAACATTTTATTGGACTGTTAGGTATCATGGACATTGTACTAATTTGTTTTGTTTTTATCGGACTATAGAGCACACATACATTGCCCAAGTTCTATACATTGCTCCACCCTTACAGACATCAGGATAAGGCGTGGAATGCAGTGGGCGGCAGGCCTATGAACTCTAGATCTTCTCTCAAGTAGGTAGCTATTGGTGACCTTATCTGATAAATTATCACTTCTAACACTCCTTTAATTGGAAGTAGTGCATATCCTTATAAGTGGACTTCTCGATTATCTAAAGCTTCAATTAGCTTGACGCGTGGATAACTTTCATAAAAGTATATAGACTAGAGCAAAAAGAAAACGTCTTTAACATTGCATGGATGGCACTCAGTTTTTAGGCAGTAATAAAAATACCTTCAAGTAAAGTTAACCAATTTTATAGTAGAGAAATTATGGATAATTATGAAGGATGATGTACAAAAATATCAAGATTATGATAAATGAATGAGTATACTAAGGAGATAAATGATAGTCGTAGGTTTAATATGAATGTCTTATTTGCTCAGACAAGATTTAATCTAACATTCTTGCGAATTGAAAGATCATAGAAAAAATGTTGTTATGCAATTTAAGGTTTTTCTCAGTTTTCAGGATTGGTGAGTTTGTCAGGTAACGTTTCTTCTAAATTTCAGAAGGAATTATCTGAATGAAATCAAAACGATACAATAATCCTTGATAATGTGATGAATCAGTGGGTCATTCATGTTTGACACAAGTTTTAAAGACAAAGATGAATGTATGAATAATAGGTAAAATGACAGAATAACTGTTTTAATGTCATGTCGTAATATTGACACAAATATTCTCATACCAACACAAAATCCCAAATAATTAAGTCATCAACTAGGTCAATGCACAAAATCATGTAAACTGGAATTCCAGTTTACATGATTTTGTGCACTTCGAAGTGACATCAAGAAAGGGTAATCATGATCATGTGACTCGATCAGCTGATGTACCTATAAAAGCATGTGTTAGACCACAATTAAACAGTCCTGATCTGGAACTCATGGTGTTAACGTCTTCTATTTCTTGTGCTCAAGCCAATTAAAGTCCTAGTTCTAGCTTCTTAGACATGAGACACGAAGCGGAGAATTAAACCCAAGTTATGGTGAAATCAGGTAGCTGGACCTAGAAATAAATTGAGTGGGCATAACATGAGACACAGGAAGAAGCAGCATCTGGGCATGACACGGAACATGGGGACCAGTGGCACCTGACACAAGGCACAAAAACGGAAGGACAGGCTGACATGGGCACAACAACAATGATGAGGGGCATGAGGCATGAGACATTAGGTTGGCAGCTGGCACACTACTACTTTATCTTGATTCTTTAGGAGTGCCGACTCGACCTCTGGGCACAGAAGAAGGTAATCAGCCCAGTGTTAGTTAGCATAGCAGACAAGTAGTTGATAAACTACGCCCCAACGAGTAAGAAGTTGTACTGATGTGGATGGCCAGTCCATGCTCATATAGGCTAGGCAGCGTTAGGTTTAGAACAGCGCACGCTTTAGTCATAACTCTCTGTCAAAGTTAGGGGGTTAAAGGAGGAGTCTTTGTGTGACATATCATACCAAAGGGGCGCACGCCACTTGAGCTCAGCCAGAGTTAGCTGAATGTTGTGTGAGTAACCATCCTGGAAAGGTTGAGTCTTTGAAGCTGAGTCCTGGATTCGGAATAGAAGCAGAAAGACTGTGTAGGAAAGGTTTTTTTTTTTTTTTTATTGCGTTTATTCATAGCAAAACTTTCAGGTAAATAACCTGATCTTCCAAGCGTGCCAGTCTTGGTACAACTGAGGCACAACATTTATAGATATAAAAATAAACAATTACACAGAATACAAGTTATATATAATAGTATACCGTGCACTACCATAACTAGTTGTCAGTTAGGTAAAAACACACGGTTAGACACTATTTATGAAAATAAACAATTACACAGAATACAAGTTATATATCACAGTACACCTTGGATTACCATAACTAGTCGTCAGTCAGGTAAAACACAGGGTTAGACACTATTTATGAAAATAAACAATTACACACTATACAAGTTATATATTATAGTATACCCTGCATTACCATGACTAGTTGTCAGTCAGGTAAAAACGCAGGGTTTGACACTATTTATAACCTTCAATATATGTACCAAAGTCCTTAGAGATACGGCTCTGAAAATCAAACTTAGAGTCAGTATGTTGACACTCGCGTGATAACTTATTCCACAAGGATATTCCACGAACATACGGAGAACTTATATACTTCTTACTTATCATTCGCTCTGTTTTAAACACTATTTTCTGCGCACTCCTATTTTGTCTAACGGGGACTCTTAATTTATCAACAATTCTACTATTTCTATACATTAACATTAACAATTGCTTATCACACCTCTGCAGTACGCTTGCAAGCTTCGATTCTTGATGTAGCTCAATACGAGTCATACGATATCCATGTGGATGGCCGAAGCTGGTTCGTAATCCACGATTTTGTAACTTTTGCAGGTTGAGATACTCTCGTTGATTACTCGATTTATAAAGGTAACAACAGTAATCCAAAATCAGCAAAAAAGTTTGTTTATACAGTTGTATGGATGCCTTTTTGGTCAAGTACCGTCTGATTTTACTAAATTGAAAAAGTTTTCTATTTACACGATCATAAACATTATTGAGGTGAGTACAAAGGGACATTTCTGAATCCAGAGTTACACCCAGATAATTATAAGTAATTAGCTTTTTAGCCGATATACTAACACCCAAAAAATTAGTTTTCTCCAATTTTTGACGTGTAGACACCAGCATACTTTTTGTTTTTGTAACATTTATTTTTAAACGGTTTTCACTACACCATAAGGCAAATAAGTTCAAATCATCCTGTAAGTCAGTGGTCACTTTGTTGACATCCTTATCAGAGGTATATATTACACAATCATCTGCATACAATAACACATTACATCTTTCAAAAACATTAAATACATCATTTATGTAAAGAATAAACAGTAAAGGACCTAAGACAGATCCTTGTGGTACTCCCGCAGTTACAGTTAAATTTTCAGACAACATGTTATTGAAAAACGTTTTTTGAGTTCGAGTTAAGTAACTTCGAAGCCACATTAGACTTTTCATATGAAGACCCATCATTGAAAGCTTATTTATTAATCTACCATGGTGTATACTGTCAAAAGCCTTTGAGACGTCCACATATACCAAGCCCGTTAGCTCACCCTTGTTCAAGTTATTATAAATATCATCAGTTAAATCATAAGTGGCTAGAAGTGTCGAACTACCAGGGACAAAACCATATTGGCGTTCATCTAATAAAACATTGTCAGTAATATAATTATACAATCTCTTATGGATCAATTTCTCAAACACCTTGCCGGGGAGCGGAACAATAGTTATAGGACGCCAATTTGTAGTCCTTGTCAAGTCACCTCCTTTCGGAATAGGCGTTATGCTCCCTGTGGCCCATGCTCTAGGGAAGCAGCCAGATGTAATTGAGCAATTGTAAATATCAGTTAACATATTCCTTAGGACTATCAACGCAACTTTAATTACAGTTGAACTTATATGTTCAAGACCACTTGACTTGGAGACTTCAATTTGTTCCAACTCATGAAGAACTTCCTCTATTGTTATTTCATCAAACATTTCACCATCCACATTGTTAAGGAATTCAGTACCATCATCCCAATTCCCCACATGGGATAACTCATTACTTATCGATTGGCCAACATTTGCATAGAATTCATTAATGAAGTTACTCTCCTGACCAGTACGAACGAGTTCACCATCGTCACGCTTCAGAGTATAATGTATTACACTATCACTTGGGTTATGTAATAACGACTTTATCTCGCACCAAAAACGTTTTGGGTCTTTTTTGTTATTGTCCAATTTTGATTTAATATAATGTCCTTTAGCCTTACAGATTTCACTATTGCATTTATTTCTAAGGTATCTCGCCATACTAAGATAAAATTCATTATTTGTACACTTTGCACGTCTAGCATAGTAGTTTCTATCCTTCATTAATTCTATCAATTCAGCAGATAACCATGGTGGATGATTCCTACTCGCACGAACCTTCCGAAGTGGACACATAACTGACATAATATCAGTTATCCTATTGTACAAAATTGCCCATTTTTCATCAACATCAGAAGAAACATTAAAACAAGTCCAGTCAGTTGAATTTAACAAGTGTATAAACCGATCCTCATCAAATTTTTATAATTTCGACAATATCTAGTTTCAAATACTTTACGGTTACGATCCTTCTTACGTATGGCAAAAACTGGGAAATGTTCAGATAGGTAGTCATCCAGTACACCCGAATCGTGAACAAAACTTGAGTTAGTTACAATATAATCTATACAGGTACCACTATAACGTGAGCTTCGGGTAAAGCCCTTTATAAGTTGATGCAGATTATGATCTTTAAACTGGTCCTTTAAAATCTTTAATTGAGCGTGATTGCGTCTATTCCAGTCCAAGTTGAAATCACCTAATATCCAGATTTCGCGACCAGTCTGCATTAGTGTACTAACTAGATCTGATATTTCAAGCACAGAGGAGGCAGGATTAGATTTAGGTGGACGATAGAGGGATGTAATTGACATTCTCTTAAATCCAGGCTTGTCTAGAAAGATAGTAATTAACTCCAAATTCTCTGTAATTTTGCTTAAGGTAGGTTGTTGTGATACAAATGGTGCCCATTTAGTCCCTACATATATATAAGGTGGGAGCGTTGACTGAGTGTGTTTGAGGGGATTCCTTCCTTGGAGCTGATCATTGTCAATTGAGATCTTGTCATGGAACGACCCCAGGGGGAACGACAATAAACAGGAGAATATTAAAAAAGAACATCCTTTCATGCGAGTGTTATGTCTTACATGATGTGGAACTATGATTATGTATTGGACGACAGCAGTTGAACGAGGAGGAGACTGCATTAGGCGCTAGCTATTATCCATAATTAACAAGACTAATTAAGCATACCTGATATAACAGATAATTAACTCTCTATAGTTCAAAGTCACAAAGTTTTTAAATCCCCTTCATTCCTAGGCCTGGTCTCCCTTGTGGTACCCGGTCAACTGCACATGCACACACACACACCATCATCCACCACCCCCATAATTTTTCATCCTCCCCGAGATAACCCGAGCTGTAGAAAGCTCACCCTTCCCAACGTTATGAAAAGTCCACCTTCGTGTACAGGAGGCACAGCTCTGAGCAGCACCCCCATCTAGTCATGTTTCCATTCCTGGGACATGGCCAGGCAATTACAAAAGGAACGAATCCCGAAGTCGAGAAGCACAATGATCGATCCCCACTTCCCTTGTCCATACTTTTCACCACAATAAGTTACCTGCACCTCACGGCATAATTTATCATAGAAGGATAAATCATATGAATGATATGTTTAAGCAAAAGATGGAGACATAAGGTGCGTTTCACACTGGGAGAAACGTAAATGCGTTTCTCATACCTTAAATTTTAAATGTTTTTAGCAATCAGTAATTTTAACTTGACAAAATATATACCTGATAACAGAAACATAAGATCGTAAGTCTGGAATACAACTATAAAAATGCGATCTTAAGCCTGGTCCCCACTTTGGCGACTAGTTTTCCTTGGTCGCTGGACGACTAAGGTGGTTAGTAGCCCGGCGATTAACTCCACATTGGCGCCGTCATGTCTGGGGACCAAACCACTAATCGCCGTGGTTTCTGAGCAAAATATTTGACATGTTAAATATTTTCCACTATTCACCGCCGATTAGAGAAGTTGGTCGCCGAGCTAGGTGACTAAAGTCACCCCTAATCGCCGCCAGTTTGATGGCAAGAGCGTCCCAACGTGGCGACTAACTTTTTTTTCCACTGGCCACTTAGTTAGTAGCCCGACGACATACTTGTTTTGTTAATCGTCCGGCTACTCAAATTAATAGCCGTCGTTAGTCGGCCAAGTGGGGACGCGGCATTGTGCCGTGTCCCCACTTGGACGACCAACGACGGCGATTAAAGTTAGTCGCTGGACGATTAAGGAAAAGGTACGTCGTCGGGCGACTAACTTAGTCGCCGGTGGAAAAAAAGGTTAATCGCCACATTGGGACGCTCTTGTAGTTAGTCGCCGGACGACGAGACAAAACTTTAGTTAGTCGCCCGACGAATAACTTTTCACTGGCAGGCATAGAACGATATTAAACATGTCAAATATTTTGCCCCAAACCCAGGGCGACTAGTGGTTTGGTCGCCAGACATCACAGCGCCAGTGTGGAGTTGGTCGCCGGGGGATTAACAACCTTAGTAGTCCGCCGACCAAGAAAATCTAGTCGCCGAAGTGGGGACCCGGCATTAGAGTTACGACCCGTGTGAAACACGCCCATAGCTTCTGTCTACCCAATTAGAAAGAAGGCAGATGTTGACACTATTTAAAAAGAACTACCACGAAGAAAAACGTTTTACCTCGTCTATTTGGCCGAAATAGGACTTAAGATTGAAAAAGATATTCTATGATGGTTACAGACCCTTATATGAAACTTGTTTTACCCAGATCTCTTTCCTTTTCCTTTTCTCCTCATGCATTATAACTTTTTAGGTGGTGAAAATAGTATGTATTAAAGAAATTCTGTCAATGGACAAAGAATGCTTGTGTTTTACAAATACACTAGAACGCTGGTAGTTTTCTTTTTTTTTAATCTTGAATAAACACACGTATCAAGAGAACCTCATTGTCTTTTAACGGATATTATCTCGACGGACGTTGAGTCTAAAGCGAATGCGAAACTGCTTAGATCGGCAAGAAACGGACACATTAGATTCTATTTCTGCGTCCTTGATAAAGTCACATATCTCTAAGTGCCTAGATATATGTTTGCTTTGTTCATATAGATACCAACTTTACTGTTGATCTGATTTGTTCAGGCCTAGAAAGCTGACCTGAAGGATCTTGAAAAGAAAATTCAAATCACTTTTCAGTATTTCCATTATAGTCTCGAATCGATACGATTTCGTCTTGGTTTATATTAAGAATCTCTGTCATCCTCCAAGAAGAAAAATGCCTGATTAAAGAATGGTAAAAGGATTTAACATATCAAATGACATGCTGCGAACGTGTTGTATTAATGTGCCCGTACGTTTAAGCCATTAAAGTTTAACAATAATAAGCGCTACCAAAAGTTCGCACATTTGGTTGATTTCGATTGTTCCATAATTCTTATTTTTTTCACTCACGAGCACATGTTTTCGTGCACGAACTGCAGTACGCAAAGTACGCGAAAATACGTACAAATCATTGAGTGGAAGCATCTGCAAGAACCTAGAGGAAGAAAACTGTCACAGATCACAAGGAATGAGTTGTGACTTTTACCTATCCTTATATATGCTACTGTTCACTAGAACCTGAGTTTACATGTACCTTTACAGTGCATATTTACAATTTCACAGCACTATTTGGGATGTTTATTTTTAAGAACGTTTGACTTCAGCCTGCACACAAAACTGCATCAGTTCGTGTTCATAAAGCTCCCATCTCCTCCCTCTCATGGTACGTCGAGTGTTAAGTATCTTCGTCAGAATACAGAAGACTGAAGTACAAATTGATGTGAAACTTTTAAAGGCATAAACCTGAGCGTTTTTCGACTGATATATAGATAAATATTCTGCATCACTGGGCATTTGATAAAGACGCTCGTTTATGATAGTCATTTCTCTTATTCTGGCCAGTGGTTTAATTACACCTATGCAGAGTTTATAAGTTTTGCAGTTCTACCTGTTTTGTATCACTACATTTTTGCGTAGAAAATTGACTTCGTCACTTGAATAAGTGGTAGCCATGGGGCATGCTGGCTCGCTTGTCAATCATGATTTGGCCCATCCCTCTGTAGTACCATTAGGTAGCACCGTATGACCCCACCAGTATCGCCCACAACAGGCATTAAAGCCCCTTACACCATTAAACCGCCTTACATCACACATATTTGTTATCTTTTACAAAGCTGGAGAGAACATAGAGAAAAAGTTTCAGTCATCTAGAGGGAGGGGGGAGGGGAGAGAGAGAGAAGCTTGCTTATGTTGAAAAATCACATTTAGTACATTAAGAGAAAGTACAGTTTCCCTATGACATTGTTATGTGATTATTTGACTAACACTCTTACGTCAGGGAGCTGTCAAGACGTACTTACCAGGTCGATTCTTTCACTGTGACAGCACATTCACAGGTTAATTAGCAAAACCTTGGTCCTGATAACATAGTGCTTCAGGCACTTACTCGGACCTATCTTTATCACACTAACCTGTCATAGGCCAGACAGAGACAAAAATTACATAAACTTCACTTTTCTGAACAATTCATCTGTTATACAAGATCAAAACTATGATTCCAGGAAACCTTATACTTTTTCAGGTGGAAACAATCTTTTGATAGTAAAGCATTATTGTGCCTCACAGAAGCAGAACTCATGGATTTCACTACCCTGGATTTCTGGGGCAAGGAAGTAATGCGTTTTTTATTTTCCTCTGAAAACTCTGGGGCTAAAGAATTGTCTAAGAAATCAAAAACATTCTACGCATGACCATCACAAACCTAAGCTGAACCGTTTAGTCGTGGCCGAAAAGGATCAGTAGAGATGTCAGGGGCGTTTATGCAGTTTAGTCTCTCGAGCACTGATATCAGGTGCCAATGCTACTGGTATCGTAATACCCACTCATACTGACAGATCAAGGTGGCTTAAGTAAACTACTTGTAATACAGATCCCGACCAGATCCCCTTATATATCGGGAATACTGTTGAATAACCCGGGTTTAGAAAACTGGTGGTAAGACTAGGAGTGGTCTAGTGGATAAGCCGATCTCCTTTGATTATGAAACGTTTTTTTCCATTGGCAAAGCACTCTGTATTACAACCTAAACTATCAGACCATATCGTAAATCATTCAGTTATATTAGAGGCTACGCTCTATTTTTACTGGACTAAATACTGCCTTAAAATCTTACACAATAATCATTCACCAGTGTAATGAATCTCTTGAAGACTGGTGAATATTTCCGACATGAGTAAATGCAAAGAACGCCCACTTATTTGCGCTGTGAGTCATGCACATGATTATATATAATGTGATCAAAATGAAACATGAGATGAAGGTATATGGCTGACGCCTACTCTTTTATTCGATGATAAAAATAATCTCAGTGAAACAATTATTTCATGGTAATTTTACACCTAAAATATCACTTGAAATAAATAACATTATTTTCATACGTGTGTTTTAACGTCAAAATCTTTATTCTACTATCAGGAGACAGCCATCATAACAGTAGACCGACCATTCTCTTAACCTCAGTAATAGTCTTTTGGGCTATGTCCCTGGCCCTGTCCCTTCCAGAGTCCAAAACCTGTACTAAGTACCCCTTCTCATTCTGCAACCGGAGAATCTCCTTTTGGATAGGGGTTAATCTTTCTATGACTTCCTCCGCCACCTCAGTCTTAAACTGTAGCGTGTCCAGTCCGGCCGCAGCGGCCACCACTTCGTCGGCCGGCCTGCCGGTGAGGGCGGCCCGCAGAGCGATAAGGTTGGAGACCCCCGGCCGGGCGGCGGGGTCGTAGGTGACGGCCGACGTGGTGTCCGTCACGGCCTTTCGTAGTTTCGCCCGTATGTCATCGGGTGAGTCGGTCAGCTCGATCCGACTCCGGCTGTCCGGCTCCGACTTGCTCATTTTACTTGTCGGGTCGCGAAGACTTTTGATACGTGGGTAACTTCCTACATCACGAAAAATAAGTAAAGTCAACAAAAGTGAACTTTTTTAGTTTTACCAAAAGTTTTACAATTTATTTCCCACCATTTCACACTTCGACTTTAAATTTGGTTTTTATATGTGTTTCCCACAAAACAAATGCAACTTGATATGCTTATTGTGAATTTAATGACAGAAATATCAAACAACCCGTTTCGGTAATCAGCGAGAACTAGAACGAAATCCTTGACATACCTACTAACGCCTTAGGTTTGGGGAACAGGAACCCATAGGAGTTGTTGAAACGACCTGCCAGGTGACGCGAGAGTTCTATGTGTTTCACCTGGTCATCTCCGACGGGAACGTCTGTAGCCCTGAAAGACGTGCAAAGTGGCTATAAGACAGGTTTCATGGAAACACTCCCTAAACTTCACTTTATGAATGTTTCTTTTGAATGTGACTTTTTTCTACTCACAAATTTCATACTGCCCTCGAAATGGGCATCGGAGCTAAACACACTAAGTGTCATGAAATTGTTAAACATTTGCTCACAATTCTCAATTCTGTCTAGGGACGATTACAAAACGATTTATATATGATTGAGAACGCTGTCGCCTCATTTCACTGATTTCTAGAAAACCCGTAAGTATAATGTAGTTTTATTTGTTTGTAAATCAACCTGCCCACAAACGTAACCACTCCTTCTTTTCTTATAAGTATAAACTTTTATACTTAACAAAACATTATGAACATAGCATCATAGAATACTGCCTTTTTAGGAATAGACGTCGTGCAGATGACGTCACATTGTCCAGAAATGCTGGGCACCATCTTGGTGAACAATTTAGAATTCTTATAAATTTACATTTCCAAAACATCTGGAACAGCTAGGTTTTTAAAATAAACTATCTGAAATAATCATATGATATCATAATAAACTACTTTTTCCTATACAATTCATTATTTCTAGTTTTATGTTATTGCCATGTAATCATTGAAAGCACATGGTGATCACCAAAAATTGGCCACGCAGGGGCAGATCCAGGGGGGATTCCCCCAACCTTTTGGTGGACCCCTAAACTACAAATAGAGGGGGAAATGTCGCACACTTACACGCAAATGCACACAGTTTTAGTACTTAGCCTTTATGCTGAAACATCCCCCCCCCTCCCCTTTTCGAAAATCCTGTATCCACCCCTGTCACGTGACCATGTCTGAACAAGGTCTATATCTATAAAAAAAGAAAAAAAAACAAAAAAAAAACTCAATGTCATATCTAGTGTCTCCAAATACTTCGTCGAAGAAAGAACCAGCCGGCTAACAGAATTGATGCACCGAAATATTGATAAAGTTATCTCTAACAAAACGTATCAGCTCTAGTGTTCTTTCTTTTTCGATTAGCAAGCAAAACTAACTTGTAGAGTAGGATGTCGGCCGACTGGAGGACGGGGTAGGTGAACAGACCTAGACGACCCTCCTTCATGGCACTCGACTTTTCCTGGACAACAGAAAAGGCAGGTCAAGGGTATTTCTTGTTTTAACGTATCATCTTTTGTTCAGTGGCGCCACTCGAAAACTAATGAAAAAGTAGGAAAGTAGGAAACACAATTTCTTCTTTTATTTTAGAAGTAGCCAGGTGGACAATAACTTGTAGGATATAGGTCCTGACCTCAGATCTTGAATGGCTTTAAACTTACATACTGAAACTAAAATTCGGATAGGAGAGGAGTGTATGAAAAATCTTGTGTCATTTGGAATCACAAGAAAGTAGAAATTCTATAAAAAAAAAAAAAAAGTAGAAAGAATGGCATCTCTGTTTGTAGCAATCCTCTTACGGGATAATAACGATAAATCATCCTGGACAAATGTCTGCTTTATAAATGTACAGCCATGTTTGTTCAAAATACGAACGCCTAAAGAGAGAATCAATGGTATTGTATCAAAAGATGCTACACAGGCCAATGAAATTTATACCTCGATATCTATGTGGTGCTCGAGAAGAAGAAAAAATATCCACTATGACCGTACCTTCCACTGTGGTAAATGCTCCAGCTTAGGCATCGTCGTTAGACAGCCAAGAATCCAGCCAAGTTCTGCATGCTCGGGCACCTGAAAATAATATAATGGATCCTGTATTTTGCCCTTTGTTCAAATTTGCCAAATATAAAATGCTGTGTCATTCTGCTTACACTATTTCGAAACGAACGACACATTACGTTTGTGTTTGTGTTCGACACTGTATAAAAAAAAGTTTTTAGGTGATGATGTTACAGAGAAAGATGACAAATGGGAAAGTTGAGTATCCCTACAGTTAAAGGAAAAGGATCTCATACGGCGAATAATATGATTATAGGTAACTGCATAGACCATCCGTTAGACATCACAATTACGAATCACAATACGTTGCATCAAAATTACACTTATGAAACAGGTCAGTTTGAATCTTAGTTACATAATATCTCAACGTGCTGATGGACCAGCTACACGATCTCAGGATGGACTTATAATATCACTACCCATCCCAAGGCTCAAATTTATACGGAAATGCCCTTTTTATTTTGGTGGCCAAATTTGGAACAGCCTAGACTATGCCACTAGAAATCTTAAAGACAAAGAGTTATATAAAACAAGGATAAAAACAATACTTAATAAGAACCAGCTACAACTAAACTTCTAGTAGTGTCAATAAAATATCAATGTTGCCAACCTGTCACTAGAATTTGCAAAGTCGAACTGTGATTGTATTTTTATTGACCTGTCTCTCTCCCATACCTATAGCCTCAAAACCAGCCCTATTTGTAATTTGAACATGAATATGCTACAAACTGTGATAACTGTGGCACTAATGTGTGGATGTTTCTGTGATAAACTTATCTTTTTGATATAATATGTGATATGAATCAGTACACATCTCCCGATGTCAACTTACCATTTCACTTGATGTCTGTCTCATCTCATCTAATTTCATTTTCGTTTGTTTATTTCTAAAAATTCATCCCTTAAACCAAGATTGTAAGTAAAAGATACCACTGTACGACATAGCAACGAACACTAATAATCGTTTTCACTTAAGTATTCTTATAAATATCAAACTCAGAACCTGCTTTCATTGATAAGATGGTTACTGGAGGCTGAGGGAGAGCAGACCAAGGTCTGAGATGTATCCAGTATAAATAAAGATGTTTCAAAAAAAAATAATTGTGGGATCTGCCCGGTGAAAATTGATTATGCTCGGCATTTCAAACTGAAATATGAGGAAAAAAGAGGACTGAAAACTGCCCGATGAAAATGTCTTACCGTTGATTGTTGGAACAGGATGCTCCTTTCGGGATTTATCCCAGCTGCCAAAAGACAGGCTGTCATGTCAAGTATATTATTTCTGAAAGAAATTGGAAAGAAAGTTGTAAAACCTCTATTAAAATATGAAATAGTAAGCCGTAAACCTTTACGTGTATGATGTAACATGCAATTGAGGATGAAAACAGCTATAAAAATTAATATGAAACAAACTAATATCTTCATGAATAAAGTCATATTATGTGTTTACTACACTGTAAACTTAGTACTTTTAATTATTCAGCTAAATGAATCATATATACATTAGTCGGACAGAAAACTGTTTATCAAAACACTGTTTCAATTTATATCTGAACAGGATGACTCGTTGAGTGAGAGAGATTTGTCGATGAAACGTCCCATATTTCTTAACTTTCAAGTGCAGGGAAGGGACTGTCTGTTTGTTTGTTTTTTATCAATGCCCTATCTTTCAGTTTATGTGGTATCATATTTATCAGTACGGTATTCTGCGGCCTATCTTGTGAAAAAAATGAGAGGGCGAAGGTTATTCAAACTTTGAAACGCCCTTCCTTGCACTGAAATGACTACTAAAACATGTTAAGTTTTAGAATCTTGACATAATTTTATTTAAAAGAAAAAAGTTAAAAGAACTGGGATCATCTTTACTCGGGAATTTCCGTAACGTCGTTTGATACACCCAGGCAGTGTCGACAAGCGCGAATTACTGTTGAAATAATTATACTGGGGCTACCCGTAAGTGTAATCAACGATTCTGTTGGTGCAATAAGCCAAAATTTTCAGAAAACAGATTGAACCCCTCGAGCAGTATCTAAACTTCAACTAGTGAGTCAACAAAAATTGATGTTAACTATGAAATAGCAGAAGGAGTATATATTTGGAAAAGTTTGTATTCTATACAATTGGGATCCCCATATCATGGTTCCATCAGCTGCTGCCACCTAGGAGGATATTAATTCAGTGAGACAACATGTTACTGCAGGTCCGGCTACACGGGTCAGCCGTCGGACTTTGTGGTGTCACTGGGATGAGATGGCGTAGCGTTTCTATACAATACGTCGTTATTCCAACATGTCAGAATATATTCTTTTAAAGAAGATAAGAAAGTCTATCTTTGATAGAAGAAAAAAATCATATTTTGATTTATGATGCCACGTTTTAACAGACTGAATCGTAGTTCTTTCCCTCACAGCCCATTTGCATATCAAATAGATGATAAAATAAGATAAGTTGTATTTGAAATGTGTATGTATACCAATATCCTATCAAAGAGATTGAAATATAATATTAAGTCTTGAAGTAGTTATATCATGAATAGATAACTAGAAACATTAGATTTATTATGTTATTAATAATTATAACACTATTAATACTTACTTTGAAATACCTTTCATACTATTACGTCCATATTTGGTGTAATTGTTTAAGTTTAACTCTGTAACCCCGGTTATATACTCCTTGAGATTTTACTGAGTCACTTTTAGATATTCCACAACTATATTTTCGATAGATAATGTAAATGTCACACATTGTAAATAGTCTACCTAAGATCCAACAAACATCGAAAACATCAACGGAGATGCTGATGCTTTAATAGATCTAGTGAAGAGCTGAGCCGGAAAAATAGATATTTTTAATTTCTAAAAAAAAGATCCCTTGAATTTCATGAGTACGCTTCATCATTTAGTAGAAATACGTAAATATCTGCAACTCGCTGACCTTAGTGTTGCGGGATCCTGCGGCACGGTGATGGAGTGTAGGTCCACCACGCTGAAGATGATGTCGTCATACTCGTCCTGCAGCTGCACCCAGCGCTGGATGGCACCCAGGTAGTTGCCGATGTGCGGGACACCTGTGGGCTGGATGCCGGAGAACACCCGCCGACTCACCCCAGGCTTCTGAGGGAGATGACAAGGTGGATAGATTAAAATAAGCAATTAAAAATCAAACAGGTGTTAAAAACAATGGTTGTATCTATTGAAGTACTTCTGTTTCATCAGAAATGAATGTAGATTTAGATCTGCATAATTCTTTTTTGGCTTTATCACAACTCGGCCAGTTGATCAACCGGGTGAATCCAGGTGATCTTAGATCTCCATGTGTTAGAGCCTGAGAGGTTGGATCATGATTCATTTTAAGGTAGGGCCCGTCTCCAGAAATTGTCCGGTGCTCTGTAGAGTACAATATCTTCTAATACAAAGACATACATTGCAATGTGATCAACTGGTGACTGGTAATGTTGTATGGTGCACTTTTAACAATAGCCCACTACGCGGTTGGTGTTCCTTTTGGCCTACTATGCTTATAATCGTTTGTATGCTCTAAATTTCCGAGAGGAAATTGGCCTACTATGCTTATAATCGTTTGTATGCTCTAAATTTCCGAGAGGAAATCCATAAATCGATATGTAATGTATATATATGAATACAAATGTGTATATACATTATTAGTATAACTTCGGGTCTCAAAGAATGTTCGCTTGGGCGCCGAAGCTGAAGAAGCCAACATAAAATGTTGGTGTCATGTTTTTCCCGCGATGCCGAAAATGACGGAAATTACCACTCAAACCTGACTTTCTTGCTGCATATACATATATATTATTATAGTATCTATATGGTAATGTAATCACATACATTATTTGGAGGCAACCAACAGGCCATCAACCTACTGGACATTATTTTTCAGGTGCTTGTAGCACAGGTGATGAAATATATAAACGTGGAGCACAAAAAAGAAGGCTTCAACCTTTCCCTAGAGGGGGGGGGGGGGGGGCTCAAGTTCGCAACGACTTGAAAGTAGCGACGGGACAGAAAATAACACTGACACATGATATAAACACGGGGTCAGATCATGACTTTCCCTCTCCTACTGTGGTGACCAATGCTATATCAATGGGTCATACCAAAACTCTGCTTGGAGAGTGACACGCGGGAAATCAGTGAAGCATAACGAGAAAGTCTGCTCAGCATCACTCAGTGTTCTGTCCCATTGACATGAAACAACCAAAGTTTACAAAGAATTTAAACGATAACTATTCTTATTATTCGGTGAATTATATCAATTAAGCATGAAAGAATGTACGCACCTATTCTTTAGGATACGGCACAGTCCATTAAAGATTATATTTAGTTAAAAAATGCACCTATGGAAATTTCATCATACTGAAATTGACAACGATTTTAGATCACAATACGTTGCTGGGACAAGACATAACAACGATGCAAGATATGTAAGCGTTGTCAGTTTCAAGTCGTTGCCCTAACCTGATTAAGTGAAACACGACGGGGCGGAGAGGCGGGTGGGGGGGGGGGGACTGGGGGTGGGGGTTGGGGGGTTCCCTTCTATGATATTCATGAAATATTCTTGTGTATGTATACCTTTGCTATGATTTTGGCCGCGGTCCAATCATAGCAGCGGTGAATATAACGGACTTCATACTCCATTTTAGTGTCTTATTACTATAAAATCAATGTAAAGATAAATCTCGTATCCTCAAAAAAGTATTTCTTGCTTTTCAGGTGAAAATTGGCTATTAATAAAATCTATACATGATAATATGTAACGATGAATTCTGTTTTTCACTTTCAAAAATTGATATAAAAATACATGTCCCACTACTGATAGTCTAAATAGCCTATTTCTTACGGTCAGAAAAGGGTTAGGCCTAGATCTAACATTGAAGCAGACTTTAGAAATTAGACCTAGATCTACCTACTAATCCCTCAAATTCTTATAACAGTTATATCTAGATCTAACATCTAGCTCACTGTGATATTTGAAATTGGGCTTTAAGCTACTTTTTCTATAGAAGAACTGAGTAGCTTTCTCTGATATTTCCAATTAATATCTAGATCTAGATCTAGTCTAGATCTAGAGCCCTAGAGGTCTACATACCGGTAGATCTAGATCTAGATCTTAAGGTCCCCTTAAAATATAGATTCAGAGATCACATCAAAGTAAATAGCAAGCCAACATTGTTAGCAAACATATAAATAAGAAAACGCAATGAATCAGAATGAAATTCTATCTGGGTGCACCCCGTTAGAGTGTCGGGTCTGGACAGCTTTTGAAAGGGTAGGCAAATAAAAAAGGGGCTGGGGTATGCACCCCATGCATGCTTATAGAAATATTCTTTACAGTAAAAGAATTCTACATTTGCCTTACTCTTCAAAGTAGATCTATCATAGAAAGAATCCACTCCTCAAAATTAAAAGGTTCCATAATTTCTAACAGAAAAATGATAAATGGTGTGATGGTGTCTACTGCCTGCTATTATAATAGATCTACAAGCTATTGCAAGAGCATGAAGCATGACCCTAGCGATAATAGGGGATACTGAAAGTTTTCAATAGTTTTAGTGAGCTAAAAACTGTGTTATAGCTTGAAACTCTTCATGGTATATGACCTTACCTCATTACTTCCCTTAGTACATAAACAGCGACAAGGCGGCCTGATTTGAAGGTGTCGTACAAAACGATATAATGACAAGTTTGACATTGTTGTGCTCAGGTGCTGCAGGCGCCCTCTGTCGGATTTATCGTGGTGCGAGGTGGTGCCTCCTAGTGGACAAAGTCTGTATGAGCTGATGTTATCCGGTTTATAACCGGAGGGTGCCGGAGGAGGCGGGAAAGAGGTGTTTATGAACAGGACGTGTGTTAAAGGTGAATCACGGATTTTGTAATCAACCCCAAACAAAAAAGAACAATAGCTTGTAAAATCGTCTAACTTGAGTAGGCATAGGCCTAGCAAGGTGAACTCAAACCAGATCGAGAGCCCGTCCCACTTTGGGCATTACCTGGGCCACTGACCTGGGGTCGGACAAGGGTCGGACAAGTCACAAGGGTTGGACAAAATAGACACATTAAGCAGCTATCCCTGTCTTCAAGACTTGGTATTACTTAGGCCTATATATGCAAGAATTGGGTTCTTCTATATCCCAAAGTACTGCTAAAACATTATCATTTCTTAAATTTTATCAATTGACAAATTTGTAGGTTTGCTAGCCAATCAAAATACTGTATTTCAGGGCAAAATAAGGTTGGACATTATAGGTTGAGTTGACAGGCTTTACCATTGCCATTGGTTCCTATGGGGAAAAGTAAAAAAATGCGAGGTCACGTTTTAGAAATTCTAGTAGCAATTTATCAACCAAATTGCTCTGGTTGATTTTGTATTATGCAACTCTGTTCAGGGAATAGGCACAGAAACATGTTTGATAATATTTCATGGTAAACTTTATTGCTGGTATAAACTGGGATGGGCCTAATTGTTGGGCCCTTGATGGGGGGGGGGGGGTCCTTATGTCGCATGTCGATTTTAAGAAAATTTAATATCGATTTCACCATGTCTAATTCAAGAAATGACCATGTCGCCCTGTCGCATTTAAGGATTTACTTTGTCCCATGTTACTATCTTTTTAATTCCCATATCGCATGTCATTAATTAAGCCTCCAAAAGGCCCATGTTGCCATATCGAATTTCTGGTCTAGGGCCATAGGCCCTATCATTAGCGCCTACTTCAGAGGCAGATCGATTCAGATCGATAAACTAATCGGAAAAAAACTACCAGTAGTATAGGTTTTGAGGGAGTTCACGTCATCGACCATTTTTAGTGAGGGAGTTCACGTCATCGATAATTTTTAGGGGGGTAGTTCACGTCATGCAATTGCAAATTTTAGAACTGGAAATAGAAATATTCTTGTGATTAATGTTGAAGAACTGGAAATAGAAATATTCTTGTGATTAATGTTGAATGTTTATATTATTATTGATAATAAGCTTAAGAAAATGTCAGCTGAAAAATTGGTTATTGCTGATGAAGTATTGCAGTCTATTGCAGATTTGCTTTATTGTGATTGGGAAAGTTTGGCAATATATTTAGAATTAGAGAGCAAAGATTTACATAGAATTCGAGGTAAAGATAAAAGTACTGTGTTACAGTCTAATATATTACAAATGTTAAATTTATGGTGGGATCGAGTGGATAAAAATGATTATTTGAACGAGTTAATTACAGCTTTGTCAAGTTTGTATCGTTATGATTTGATTGAAATTGTTTTAAGTTTTATACCCAAAAATGATAAAAATATATCTGATAATATTATTCAAGTTTTATTTTTACAGTTGGCTGAGCGTTTAGTGATGGATTGGAGAAATTTAGGAATTTATTTGTCTATTTCTTTAACTGAAATAGATAATATTTTTTATGGTTTATATGAACCAAAAGTTCATCGTGCTTATGAAGTTTTAAAGGTTTTTCAATCACAATATGGTTATTTAAATTTAGATAAATTATTTAAAGTTTTGAGGCAAATGAGGAGATTAGATGTGATTGAATTTATTACTAGACATATTAGGCATTAACTTATTTGTTACATTTGGTTTCCCTCTGGTGGGAAGTTATTGTATATTGTGTCTCTCTCTAGTGGGAACGAATTGAACCTTGTTGATTTATAGTGTTTGCAGACATGGTACACGGCCACCATATTGGATTGTCGTAACTTTTGAAAGTTTGTTTACATTCTCAGTCTTGATATTTATAACACTCCTATTTCTTAGATACTTTACGAGGCTATTGCTTGACACCTAATTATGAAATAAACACAGGTTAAGAATTTTGCATTTTACAATTATTTAATTTGGTATGATATAGTGGTATGAAAACCGGATGTGCGTATCTACATGCAGAATGCTGCCTCTTTGCAAGTCTGTTGTAAGAGTGTTGTGTTGCAGAGTGGTCGTTGAGCTAATCTTGAAATTTTTCGACTTTTGGAGAATGAACATATAGTTTTTGAGATTAGCTTAGCGGTCATGACGTGGTTTTAGGTGATTCTAGTGTTAATGTACTCTGGTTAAAGCCCCGGTATGGAGTAAACGTTGCAACCGGGTGCGTGTACTCCAGAGCAGACCCTTTTCGCGTTGTAACGGTGTGTGCGTATGCAACAGCACACTAATTTGGACATTCTGTCCATGTACGCTTAATTTAGAGCGACGCGGGACGCTCTGGTAGAGAACGCCGCGCGGACACACTTTGTACCTGCTTACTCGATTTACAGCGACGCGGGGCGCTCCGGTAGATAACGCCGCGCGCTGTCCGCGAGGAATCCAGACCTCCGTGCCTGGCCTAATACTCGCCCTCCTGCGAGTGGGCCGGCGACCAGGCTAGTGTTAATGAAGTTTTGTGCGGAGTGACGCGAGGGTTGAGACGTACATTGACCTAGGTGATTCTAGTGTTAATGTAGCTTTGTGCGTTTATGAATATGAAATAATTTTTTTAAGTTACTTTTGATTAGTGCCTATTTATTTTTCAGTGTTTTCTGCCTATTTTACTTTTTTGACTAGTGTGACATAGCTGTAAATCTAGTAATAGTGTTCTTTCACAAGTCTTATGAAATCAAGCTGTAAATCTAGTAATAGTGTTCTTTCACAAGTCTTATGAAATCAGTATGTTAGTCTAGGAAATTGATATTTATGGTTTGGGCACAGATCCAGGTATTCTTTTTTTGTGCCAGTATGTGTATTGGTTAGAGTAATTTATATAATATTGGTGACGCAGTTGGGGCGAACGTATAGCTTGGAAGAATAAACATAATCGACTTGCTTGATTATAACGGTTTATTTGCAGAGAAGATAAGAAAGCGTTAAGATATATATACAGTTTTGTAGCATATTAAAGCGCAAGTGTAATAATTGACAAGGTTTAATTTGGGCTATAGCAGTTATTATATTTGACTTTAGTGAAAACAACCACTTTATAATGCATTAATAATTGAAAGCATTTGGCTAAGAATTGTATGAACATATTAAGAATGGTTAGTACATGTAATACATTAAGGTTTATTTTTAAAGGTAAATAAACAGCAAACTTGAATAAATGTAAAGACATTTTGCTCAAACAATAAAGTGTTGTGAACACATTAAAATTGTAGCTTTATATAAATTGGTTAGCTGAATATTGTAAATACATTGAACTAAACAAAGTGATGTGAATATATTAAAATTGTAGCTTGGATATATAAATTTGGGTAGCTGATAAGCTGTGAACATACTAAAATTGTAGCTTGGATATATATAAATTTGGGTAGCTGATAAGCTGTTGAGGTCTAATGGTAAGTCTAAATATGATAGTTAATTATTTCTTCTTGTGTGGTAACATACCTTCTTGTAGAGGTACGAGGAGGGGTTTTGAGATATATATGTATGTATGTTTATTGATTTTTAAGAGTTTGCTAAGACATTTTTGAAATATTTTAAAATGAAAGTTTGTTTTATAATAAAATATGCTTCAATGTTTAAAGTTTAAATGATTATATCAAATTAAGAGTGAGAGAAAGTTTATGTATTCCCTTTCAGTACCTTACATGGAAGGTTCTGGATGTTGTGTCTTGTTTCCATGTGGGTATTTTGCTTTGTACGAGGAGGTACTGAAGGGATAAAAGTTTGAAACGACTTTATAAATTAGCAAATTATTAAATATTCAATTTTATATATTTTCGTTTTGTTTATATAAATGTAGTGAGAAAAGATAGTTTAAGTTAATGCGTGCGTTTTATAATATAAACGTATACTATTTTGGTTTATTATTAAAAATGAAAACCTATAAGCACCTTAAATACTTTCACAATCATAACATAATGTTATTGTCTTGTGATTGGCTGAGACTAATAAAGAGGGTATAAAAGCTTTGTGTTGATCTTTTGCGCGCATTTCTTTGGTGTTGGTTTGGATGTGTGTGGTTAATTGTAGTGTGGTAAAGAGCGCCGTTGGGCCCCGCGTTGGGCGCAAGTGCGTGCTTTGTTGGGCGTAAGTGCACGAGTTTGTGGAGATTGATATTTTCACGAGTTTGTGGAGATTGATATTTTCAGAGGTGGTTGTGGAGATTGATATTTCTAGAGGTGGTTGGAAATTGCTTTCTTGGTTTGGAGATTGACGTTCTTAGAGGTGGTTGGAAATTGACGTTTTGATTTTAGCTATTTCTTGGTTTGGAGATTGACGTTTTGATTTTAGCTAGCGCTAAGCGCTAGTTGAAATTATTTTTGGTCTGTTTTACTTAAGATAATTTTAGTACTAGTTGGAATTATTTTTGGTTTGTATTTAGTTAGGTGATTGTTGGTTGTTGCTTTTGCTTTTGTTGAAATTCAGCTTTATAGTTTTGCGACTTAGAAGCTTCAAGATCAAGCTCGGTGTCATTCATCACAGGCACATTATAAACAGGTAAGTGTACTTATTTATTTATTTGTGAGAAATATTGTATTGTATTTAGTGTGGTACCGAACAGGTAAGTGTATTTAGAAATATGAAACAATACGTGTATTTTGATATAATATATTCTGAAAGTTCAAATTTTAAAAATGTTTCTGAAAGTTCAAATTTTAAAAATGTTTCAGTTAACTCCCAATATTTAGTTTATTATGATTTGTTTGCCAGGTCTAAGTATTTTCAGGTGCAAAGTATAGAAAGGGATAATAATTTGAAACCTATTCGAGTTTGTGTATGTATTTTTCAGAATAGTTTGAATAAGTCTGTGGTGTTAAAGGAGCATAATTAAGATGTCGCATGATAAGGTTTATGTTGTTAGGCTTTCCGAAAAGGCTAATCTTCCAAAGAGAAGTTCATTATTTTCAGCAGGATTAGATTTGTATAGTGCTTATGATTATATTTTACCAGCAGGAAAAAAACTTGAAATTAAAACAGATTTACAGTTTGAGTTTCCTGAAAAATGTTATGGAAGAATAGCATCTAGATCTAGTCTTTCTAAATATTATTCTATTGAAGTTGGAGCAGGAGTTATTGATGAAGATTATAGAGGAAATGTTAGTATTATTTTGTATAACTTTGGAAATTTAGATTTTCTTATTAAGGCTGGTGATAGGATTGCTCAAATTATTTTAGAGCGTTATTCAAATGCCTGTGTTTATGAAGTACAAGAGTTAAGCAAAACTGATCGTGGTTGTAAGGGGTTTGGTTCTAGTGGATATTGTTAAAGTGCTAAAGGTTTTATTTTACAAGTTAATAGGAGGTGAGGGAGTTGGAGAAGGTGAGGGAGGAGAAGGTGAGGGAGGAGAAGGTGAGGGAGAAGAAAAAGTTTTAAAAGTAGTCATTTCAATTTCTTCTTGTACTATGCTAATAGATTCAAAGCTTTCAGAGTTTAGAGAATTGAAACTGCTAGTGTATTCAGAAGGTGCTTGTGCTTCATTAACATTAACATTAATATTAAATCGAGATCTCATATGAAGTGTGGTTCGCTGAATAGATCGAATTCTATATTGTTCAAATTTGTTTTGACAAGTTTTTCTGAAAAGTTTATAAAGAATAAAAGATGTTAATATAATACCAAAAAGAACTAAGAAAGATAAGATTCCTGCTATAATATCAGCTACTGGTACGATATTTTTTGGAGTTGATTTGTCAATAGGTTTAGGTGTAGATGCGAAAGATGCGTTAGGTGTTTTTGGTTCATTTGAAAATGTTGTATTTATAGGTATAGTGACTTGTGGTTGGCTTGAACTGCTAAATGTAGAGGTTTGCGCTAGACTTGTAGGATGTGGTTGGCTTGAAGTACTGAGAGAGGTTTGCGGCAGACTTAAAGTACTGATAGGTGTGGAGGTAGTAGAGGTTTGCGGTAGACTTGAAGTACTGATAGGCGTGGAGGTAGTAGAGGTTTGCGGTAGACGTGAAGTACTGATAGGTGTGGAGGTAGTAGAAGTTTGTGGCCGATTTGAAGTAATAGGTGTGGAGGCTTGCGATAGACTTGAAGTTTTGGGTGAGCTGAAAGTATAAAGTATTTTGCAAATAATAAATTACATATAGATTAATATTTTTATAAAACTTTTGTTAGAAGTTAGGATGGATATGATGCTAGATTTGTTGTTAAAGATATTAGTAGTTTTAAATTGTGATAGGCTGAATAGGGATTATAAATATTAGTTTAGATAAAGCTATTAAAACATATGTTGCTAGATTTGTTGTTAAAGATATTAGTTTAGATAAAGCTATTAAAACAAATAAATTATATATTTACATGGACCAACTTGAAGTACGTGGCTGGCTTGAAGTAATAGGTGTAGAGGCTTGTGACAGACTTGAAGTTTTGGGTGAGCTGAAAGTATAAAGTATTTTACAAATAATAAATTACATATAGATTAATATTTTTGTTAGAAGTTAGGATGGATATAATGCTAGATTTGTTGTTAAAGATATTAGTAGTTTTAAATGGTGATAGGCTGAATAGGGATTATAAAGCTATTAAAACACTTTTGCAGTTAGCATGAGTGACTTTTACGTAACTATGATGTTTGTTGCTTTGTTTGATATTAAAAGGAGGTTTAACTTAGTTTACCATATCGGAATGTTAGGAGGAAGCAAGCTGTTATATTTTTAGGTTTAGAGTGCACTTAAGACTAATAACTTACATGGTATTTGGAAATGAAGATGCTGGTTTTATAGATGTAGTGGTTGTACTTAAATCATTAGTTTGAGTCTTCAATGCGTCAGTTAAATCATGAGTTGTTTTTGTTTCAGTTAAATCAAATAGGGCAATAGTTGTCTTCAAGGCATCAGTTGTTTCAATTGCTGAGCTAAATAAAAAATTACGATTAGTTTGGTTAATATGGTTAGGACGGTGCAAAGTGAATATTGTTTAAGGTAGAAGTTAGATGGCGCCACTGCTTTTGCAGTTAGCATGTGACTTTAACGTAGACTATGTTTAATATTAAAAGGAGGTTTAACTTACGTTTGTCATATAGGAATGTTAGGAGGAAGCATGCAGTTTTATTTTTAGGTTTAGAGTGCATTTAAGACTAATAACTTACATGGTATTTGGAAATGAAGATGCTGGTTTCATAGATGTAGTGGTTGTACTTAAATCATTAGTTTGAGTCTTCAATGCGTCAGTTGTAGTTAAATCAAATAGGGCAATAGTTGTCTTCAAGGCATCAGTTGGTTCAATTGCTGAGCTAAATAAAAAAATTACGATTAGTTAGGTTAATATGGTTAGGACGGTGTAAAGTGAATAATGTTTAAGGTAGAAGTTAGATGGCGTCACTGCTTTTGCAGTTAGCATGAGTGACTTTTACGTAACTATGATGTTTAATATTAAAAGGAGGTTTAACTTAGTTTGCCATATAGGAATGTTAGGAGGAAGCATGCTGTTTTATTTTTAGGTTTAGAGTGCACTTAAGACTAATAACTTACATGGTATTTGGAAATGAAGATGTTGGTTTCATAGAAGTTGGTTTTTCTGTTGCTTTTAATCTGAATAAAAAATTAATGTTTAGAATTTAAGAAATTTAGAAAGCAAAGATTAGAAAAACTTTGGGTATGAAAGGTATTTATATAATGTTCAGAATTTTAAGAAACTTGTTAAGCTAAAACTTAAGAAACTTAGAAAGGTATTATATTTGATTAATTTTATACTGTTAATATTAAGTGAGTTAAGCCTATACTTACATGCATTTTCCTGCTTCGCATTGAAATGTAATTCCACTTGTTTTGATAACTGCAAGGAATGGGAAGACATCTATGTCGTATTTGATGTATTGTTGCTGTGATGCGGCGGGGGAAATTAGAAAGATTTGCATAGTTCTTAGCGTTCTGTGTGTGAAAGTTGTCGGTAAACAGTAGCAGATAAGCGTGTCCAAGTTGTCGGTTAAGGAGCAGTCGTTTTTGACAGAACAATCTAGAGTTTTCGTCAAAATGGTTAGGAAGAGAAGCAGGAATACTAGTTTGGTCGACATGATGGTTCTGCACATTTGATTTACTTTAGAGATGAAGTGAGTGTTGGTCGGCGTGTTCTAGATTTAGATTTATCAATAAGTTTAAGGGCATTAATGTAAGAAATAGTTTCCATTGATTACGGGCTGTAACTTAGTCCATACTTATCAAGTATTTTTATGTAGGCTTGGCTTGGAGTAGATAAACTTATCTGAGGTTCACTTGGTACTAAATAATTTGTGCTGAGAGGTTCCCTCTGGTGGCTAGACATTAACTTTCGACATGTGCTGGAAGGTTCCCTCTGGTGGCTAAGCATTAACTGTAGACAGAATAGACTTATTAGCTTTTACGCTGATTAGCTTTTACGCTGGGCGTTATTTGATTAATGTTTTGACTAGATTTGAGACATACTAGGGATGGGTTTTTTATGCTTAAATTTATAGATTTCTCATTAAGCACCTTCTCGCCTGTGTTTGGTGTTAAACAATTTAGATTATATTGGTTTTTTGCCTAAGTTTAGACAGCTGTCTAAAGACGCTGTTAACACCTGTAGTAGAGATGAACAGTGTGACGTTAAGCCTTTAGGCTTAGTTTGGGTAATGTAGTGAGGGTTCCCCAGGTAATGACAACACTGTTCGTCTTATTACAATAGGTAGCTGATGCCCTCTGGTGGATTGTTTAGACGCTTAGATAACTTAGGTACTGTCGTATCGCGTTATTTGTTTTCTGACCGCTTACGCACTTCATATACGTGACCGCAGGCGCCGCCACCTACGTTTTTTATAGGCAAAACGTTAGGTGGCGCAGCGGCGCTGTTTATCGGCGGATTTCAATGATTCAAACAGGATCGGAAAGAAGAGATTTTGCCGGTTCTTCTGCACTTTGTTATATCTTTCTATGACATTTCCTTCTATGACATTTCCTTCGTATTTTAGGCACAAACTGAAGAATTGTGTTTACTTTAAGTGTTTGTAACATAATTTTATGTTTGTCCGGCATATAAATGGTGTTTTCCGATAGGTTTATCAGCCTTTTTTACATAGGAATAAGTTTGGTTTGACTCAGTCAAGCATTGCTCCTAAGAAGGGCAAGTTGCGCAAAATTACCTAACTTGCTCAAAATTACCTTATCTCAGCATAGCTACAGTGTTGTGGTGATGGAGCATTGTGCATCATCAATTGCACTGTGATAATTCTCAATTCTGGTACTTTAGAGAAACAGCCTTGGCAAAATGTGTCAGATATGTTCAAGTAGTATATTGTGGTTAAGTTATTTGTGTTAATGTTTATTTTTAAGATATATAAGGAGTTTAAGGTAAGTTTATTTGAATATGCATGAAGTTTTGTGCTTAAATAAGCTTATGATTGTTATATTTGGTGTTTGCGTTTGCTTAGGAGGTAGGTGTACAGAGGATTAAAGATTGTTTTTTAGGCTTAAGGTTAGTTTACAAATGATTGTTATACATTTTGAGAGAAGTGTTTATGAGCCTTATTGTTCTTGTTACTTTTGCTTAGTTATAAATAAAGTATTAAAGGAAGGTGAAAATATAGATAAGCTTATTGCTGCATGTCCTAATGGTACATTAATAGATTTTTCTAAAATAGAACAAATCACAGAATTAGCACAGGAATTGAATAGATTTCTTTTTAAATTAAGTTTAAAAAGATTAGTTTTGACATTTATTTTGAATAAATTTCCTAAATTAACACCAGAAGATCTAGATCAGTTAGAGATTCCTGGTAATTTAAAAAATGATATTACTAATTTTGAGGAAGATGAATCCAGGCAATTTGATGAAGTTGCAAATACAACAACGTTTGTTTTGTTGATTCGGCATCATGTTGGTTTTCGTGTTAAAATAGAACAAGTATCAGAAATTTTTGATTTTTAAACTTATATACATTGGTAGGTATGAGACGTGTGTTTTATTTTTATAGATATAGGTACGATACAACTAATAAGAAATTTTGTAAATTAGTTTGTTCATGTTTAGATTGTCAGTTAATATTGGTTAATTTTCGATACAAGAAAGCATATAAATTGTTTTTTAATTTAAATCAAATTATTACAAGACATGAAATTCATAATTTAAGTGCTAAAATTTGCGAGTATTGCAAAGCTAAACCAGATTTTTATTTAACAATGTCTTCTGATTTTTTAATGGGTTATTCAGAATTTTTAATAAATATAGCACAGATTTATCTTATTGTAATGAAACACGCGTCCTTTAGATTGGGTTATAAGTATCGTTAGTATATATTAATGCAAGTAGATTATAGTGTAAATTTGGTTATTTTTGGTTTGAATTTTACTCCAAATATTTATTTTGATATTTCGTATATTCATAAAAGTATAAAGAATAGTTTTTTATATAGAGGATCATTAACTTGTAAAAATAAATTGTATACTTTGAAGATTACACGTAATGGATTTTGTTCAATTTATTTAAGAAGGAATTTTTCAAGTTTATTACCAAATATTAAGATAATAGCTTTAGAAGTTTATGAGTTTATTAGGGACTTTTGTGAACAGGAAATAGTTAGTGTAAATATAACTCCAAAGAACATTCAAATTACCTTTCAACTTGTATTTAAAACAACACCGGATTTTAAGGTTTTTTGTATAAAAATTGCAGAATGTTTTGAAAAAGAATATGAATTTGAAATTAAAGAATCTAATTCTAGTGAATCTATATGGTTACCTTATGTAAATAATAGTTTATATTTTTCAAGTGTACGTATCAAAATTAAAGGTAATAGTAAATGTATTTTTACGTTTTCATATTCTTATAAAGGAAGTTGTTTAACTGATAATGTTTTAGATTTTAAAAGAGTTTGTGATAGTTTGAGATTGTGTTATTTAAATAATTTACATTTATGGCCGCCGGAGTGTTAGATAGGTTACTTTTGTTAATTATAGAATTTCTTTTAAGACAAAATGAAGAAAATAAATTATTTTGGAATAAAGTTCAGGCAGATAATTCACATGTTTTTAGTTTTTGTTTTCTACTTTTAACAGAATGTGAGAATGAAAGGAAAAAAATAAATATTCTTAAAGAAGAATTAAAGGTTGGACTTTTGTCTGCTTTAAGAAATCAAGATATAACGAGAAATTTAGCCTTTAGAATTTTATCTAGTGATGATGAAATAATTAAGCTGGACTTGCGTTCTTCACAAAGTTCAATTATTCAGTGCCTTGTTGATATTCTTAGAATAAATATAACTGTTTATCGAAGTGATTCTCGATCATTTAATTTTACATGTTGTACAGAATTGTTTCGTATAGGTTCACCTTTTGTTATTCAATGGTGCAGAGTAGAAAATGCTTTTATAGAAGTAGCTTTAGATTATCATATGTCAAAATATAATTCATTAATTGAGTTTCCAAAACATAAAGTGAACAGCAAAAAGCGTAAGCATGAATATAAAAGTGTTGAGTTTTTATCTTCTACTTCAGATTCAGATTCAGATTGTAAAAAACAAATACATGGTCAAAAAAGTACTTGTAAGAAATCTTTAGGTTTTCGTACTAAGAAAAAAGCAAGAGTTGAAAATTTTGAGAAAGCTGTAACTAAAGAAAAGGTTAATGATAGTGATTCATCTTTGGCTCGAGATTTGTCACTATCAGAAAGTGAAAATGATGATTATGATGATAAAGCTAAGAAATTGGAATCAGAATTAGAGCTTGAAAAAAGAGATGATTTTATGGGCGAACTAAACAAATTACAGCAATCTAATAATGATATGAAATTTCATAAGAAATCTCAGAAAAAAAGATGTTATGGTAAATGTTTCAGAAACAGGAAAACATTTACAGGATTTTTCACCATATTCTGATTTGTATTCTGATAATTTAAATAAGATAGAATGTAATATAGATAAGTTTGTAGAAGTAACTGAAAGGTTGAAAAAACACGCCTTAGTTCTTCAAAATAACTTACTGCCAGGAAATATTGAGAATTGCTTGTGTTGTCCTGTTCATTGTGCTCAAGCTTTAGTTAAGGCTACAAAAGATAAGCGAGGACCCAAAAAAAAAAATTAGAATGTTCATATTGTAAGAAAGAGTTTATATCTTTAAGTTTATTGCGTTTACATATTTTGGTTAAGCATTCTAATTATGATCCTAAGAATCATATATTTACACCAGTTCCTTTGAGATCTTCTTTAGTAATATTAAAAAAGTATCATCCTGATTAAATTTATTATATATTTATTTAGGAATTTCAAGTTGATAAAAGTAAGTATTTGAAATGGATACTGCTTGTTCAAAAAGTTTTGCTCGCTTGATGAAAAGGAGCTTGTATTTTTGTGCTTTAGTGTCATTTTATTTTGGTAAGATAAATTTACCTTTGTTAATTGAAATTCCTAGCCAAGAATTTTTATCTGAAGATGAGTGTTTACAAATAATAGAAATATTAAGTGAAGAACTTACAGATGATGCATGTTTTTTAAAGTTGAAATATTTTTCTTGCGCGAGTCTTTTATTTTTTTCATCGTATTTTCATTGTGATATTGTTTTAGATTTTATTTATTTATCCATGTGGGAAAATGATAAAAAAATAATTGAAGTTTTAAGAAAGTCAATTTATTTTTTTGGTTTAAAAGATTGTTTCACAAAGGTAGTTTTGGATTCAGTAGCATCGTATTTGTATATGTCAGTAGATGATGTGATTGATTTAGGACATTTATGGGAAATTAATAATAATAGTAGTCCTAATTGTTCAATGAGGTTGTTAGCTAAAAAGTTAAGAGATACTAGGCGATGTCGTAGGTTACTTTTTTCTTTTTTTACATTACCTTGTGCTCAATGCCATTCACGAATTATTTTTAATTATAAAGGTTCAGATAATACAGTTTTTTTAAAGTGTTGTAAAAGACCTATTCATATTTCAAGATGTTATGAAAATTTTATTTCTTCTAGTTTTGATTTGCAGGTTTATTGTCCCTGCTGTAGAACTCCTTGGCGAAATGCATTACCCCAAATAGAAACAGCTTCGAGGAAAAGGTGTTTAGAAGATTTTCTTATGCATATGAGAGATTATCCTAAACACATAAGAACATATTCTTCTTCAAAATTAATGCGAAATGTGAAAGTTCAAAAGGAAGACTGATGAGGCAAAGTGATTAAATTGTGATGTGATTAGGATTGATATTAGATTTTTATAGATTTGTTTTAATAAATATTTAAAATGTTGCAGAACGAAGAACTAGAATCATTCAATTATACATTAGTTTCAAATGTACCACATTCAGTAAGAGAAAATAAGACAAGTCATTTTTATACTCAAATACCAGCTACACGTGAATGTAAAGGTTACTGGGAAGTAGCCTTATTGGAGATTGATTTTTTGAAATCGTGGTATAATGTACCAGAGCATCCAGAGCAATCTAGAACTTATGTAATTGTGCGAGATATTTTTGATTTAAAAGACCAAACAGTAGGACAAATTAATTCATTAGATGAAGTTGTTCCTAATTCTATAAAAAAAGTAAATAAGGTGTTTGCTTTAAAGTTTGGAAATTATGAAATTAAGGATATGATAAGTGAAATGAATGAAAAATTTGCTAAATTAAAAATGGAAGTAAATGAAGCTCAACCTACTTATAAAAATTATAAAAGATATACTAAACTTTATATTGATAATCAAAATTTAATTTGCACTTTATATGTAGGTACAGGAGATGTAGTTATTTTGTCCGAATATATTGCTACGGTTTTACGCTTAAATAATTGTGAAGGAATTAAAAAGTATACTTCAAGAGTTACTGTTAATGGTGAGAAAACATTTACAAATTTTATTGAGTTTAGAGGACCACCTTTATTGAAAAAGCCACCTTCTACTGAAAATAAATTAGATTCTGAAGGAAATCCAATAAGGGATGAAGAAATTTTAATAAAAGGTTTTAATGATGTAATATCTCTTAATAGGAAGGGACCATATAATGAGCTTTTTCAACCACAATATGGAAAAGATTATGTAGGAAAAGGAGTTCCAGTTTTTCCAACAGACACTTCAAATATATACATTTATTCTAATATTGTTGATTATGAGTATGTAGGTAACATTCAAACAAAATTACTTAGAACTGTTAGGGCTAGTGGAATATTTGGTGAACATATTAAGCACACTTATTCCCATCCATTGTATAAGAAATTAGCTTATGATAGGTTGCAGGATATAGAAATAGTAATTAGAACTGATGATGGACAGCTTGTTAAATTTGAATATGGAATTGTTGAGTTAATTTTGCGTTTTAGAAGATTAAATAGATAAAAAATAAAATGAATGAAATAAAGAAAAGAAAAGCTTTTGGTAAACTGCTAAGAAGTTATGATATAGTTCCTTTTCAGCGTGCTATAGATATAGAATTATTTTTTCAACGCAAGTTTAAAGTTTTATTAGAAAAAATTAAGAAAGGTTTATTGAGGCATGGTGGCATAAAATTTCAAATTAGTCTTAATGTTGTATTAGGTAAATATAAATTGGATACATCAAGGTATTATGAAATTAAACCTTGGTTTCAAAGCAATATGACTCAAGTTTTAACATTTTTATCTGTAAAAGAAAAAATGATACAAGCTATAAGAATACTTTTAGCATTTTTTGATGGGTTTATTCAGATGGGTTCAGGTTGGTTTTTAAAACAAATTAATGTTTTACGTTTATCAGTTTATAAATGTAATCCTTTTGGAGGGTGTGCATCTGTTTCATTACCAATTCCTAATAAACATTCTATTCTTAATATACGATGTTCTGATGACAAGTGCTTTTTGTATTCTGTGTTAGCTGCTTTTAAAAAGTGTGTAAATCCTAATAGATTTACATCTTATTTAGGTTTAGTAAGTTCTTTAAATTTAAAGGGTCTTTCTTTTCCAACTAAAATAAGTGAGATTCCAAATTTTGAGAAAAATAATAATTTAACGATAAATGTTTTTGGGTTATTTAGTCAAAATGAAATGGGATTTGTAAATAATACTAAATATTTACCGTATCCAATGTATATTTCAACAAGCTTTGATGATAAACATCGCAAACATATTAATTTACTTTTGTACAAAAATCATTATATGTTAATTCGAAATATTAATTCATTCATAACACCATTTTATTGGAAAAAAACAAGGTATTTTTGTAATAAATGTTTAATTTCATTTAGAGATAAAGTTGGTTTACAACTTCATAGTAAAGCAAATTGTACAAATAAAGTTTATACTGGACAAACTTATAAGCTTCCTTTAATAGGTGAAAAAGAAATGTTTCGAAATCTTTCACGACAAATAAAAAATCATTTTATTATTTATGCTGATTTTGAAACATTAAATAAAAATGTAAATAAGTTAAAAGGTAAGTCTATTATGAAAACAAGACATGAATTAAATGCAGTAGGTATTTTATTTTTATCAAAGTATAGTAAGTATTCTAAACCACCTTTTCTTTATATTGGTCCTAATGTTCTTAAAAACTTTTTTGGATATATTTATCAAGTGCGTGCAGAGATATCTTGTATTTTTGAAAATGATAGAAAACCTTTAACTTTAAATTCACAGGATATTTTACATCTCGCTAAGCAAAAAGCTTGTTATCTTTGCGGAGTTTCTTTTGCTAATTTAGGAATTAAAAGAGTTATAGATCATGAGCATTTAGGTAGGGAAGGAAAAGGTAGAGATGTTAATTATGCTTGTAATAGATGTAATTTAGTATGTAGTGCATTGAAATTTACAAATTTTAAAATTCCTATTGTTATGCATAATGCTATGAACTATGATTTACATTTTATTGTTAAAAATATGTACAAGTATTTAAAACAACTTAATGTTCAAGTTATTCCGCGTTCATCAGAAAAGTTTTTAGCTATGTTTTTAGATAATTTTGTTTTTATTGATTCTTTTCAGTTTCTTCCAAATTCATTATCTAATCTTGCTGAATTATTAGTTAAAAAAGATACATTAGATTTAAAAGAAACTAAAAAGCATTTTAAGGAAAAGATGTTACCATATGTTATAAGAAAGGGAGTTATGTGCTATGACTATATAGATTCGTGGGAAAGGCTGGATGAGAAGGAATTACCTTGTCGTGAGGCATTTTTTAATAGTTTAACTAATCAAAGTATTTCTTCTTTAGATTATGATCATGCAATTAAAATGTTTAAAATTTTAAAGTGTAAGAATATAAAAGATTATTTAAGACAATATTTAAAAATAGATGTATTACTATTAGCTGATGTTTTTGAATCATTTAGGGAAAAGTCATTAGATTTTTATGGATTAGATCCAGCTAAATATTTAACAGCTCCATCTTTGAGTTATGATGCTATGATGAAGTTTACAAAGGTTAAGTTTGATTTAATTAATGATATTGACATGTTTAATTTTTTTGAAGATGGTATTCGAGGAGGTATGACAAATGTAGTTCAAAGATTTGCAAAAGTGAGAAAAGAAACTGAGCATATAGTTTATTATGATTGTAATAATTTATATGGATTTGCTATGGTACAACCTTTACCTTACAAAAATTTTGCTTGGGTTGATCCGAGTAAATATGATAGTTTTGATGTAACTAAAGTTCTTGATGATGCTCCTATAGGATATATTTTAGAGGTAACTTTAGAGTATCCTGATTATTTACATGATTTTCATAATATGCTTCCTTTGGCTCCTGAAAAGCTTGCAGTGAATTTTTTTCAATTGTCTCCATATGCTAAAAATATTTTGGAAGGTTTAGGTAAACGCTATACTAAAAGCTGTATGAAATTAATTTCAACTTTATGTCAAAAGGAAAAGTACATTATACATTATAGGAATTTAAAATTGTATTTAAGTTTAGGTTTAAAAATTTCTAAAATTTTTAGGATAGTATCCTTTTCTCAGTCATGTTGGATGAAACCATATATTGATTTTAATAACCAAAAGCGGAAAGAGGCTACTTCAGATTTTGATAGGGAATTTTTTAAACTTATGAATAACTCTACGTTTGGCAAATGTATGGAAAATGTAAAAAGAAGAATTAAAATGGTATTAACAACAAATCAAAAGTCATGTGCCTCTATGATTAAAAAGCCTCTTTTTCATTCTTTACATATTTTTAATTCAAATTTTGTTGGGATACAGTATAAGAAAAATATAGTAGAATTGAATAAACCTATTTATATTGGTTTTACAATATTAGATTTATCGAAAATGCATATGTTCAATTTTCATTATAATGTCATTTTAAAAACATTTGGTTTAAAATCTGTTCAGCTTCTTTATACTGATACTGATTCACTAATATATTATATAGATCATAAACATTTTTATAGATTACTTTATGATATTAGGGATTATTTTGATTTTTCAAATTTAGAAACAAATAATTTATTATATTCTTTAAAAAATAGAAAAGTGTTAGGTAAATTTAAAGATGAAACAGCTGGAGTAGAAATTAAGGAATTTGTTGGTTTAAGACCTAAAATGTATTCTTTTCTGTTAAATTCAGGAAAGAATATAAAAAGAGTTAAAGGAATTAGAAGGAGTTGTGTAGACAAGCTTTTACATTCAGAATTTAAACAAGTTTTAAAAGAAGCATCTGAATCTTTTGCTACCTTTCACTGTATACGCAGTTATAAGCACGATGTGTTTACTTTAAAAGAAACAAAGTTAGCTTTATCGCCTTTTGAAGATAAACGTTGGCTTTGTTCAGATGGAGTGCACTCTTTAGCATATGGAAATTATAAGTTAAGGTCTAAAAAAAGAGTAAAAGAAGAGGAAGATAAAACAATATGTAAAGTTCAAAGGAAAGCATAGGAAATATTCCTGTGATTAGTGATTTTATAGTAGGTAAATAGTAATTTTATAGTAGTTATTAGTTTGTTTACTAAATATAGAATTAATTATGGCTTCAAAGGAGGAAACAATATCACGTTATGTTTTGTCTTTTGGAAGAAAGAAAAGACTAGATTTAACAATATTTAAAGCAGAAGTATATGTACATTTCAGTGATTTGTTGAAAGATAATAAAAGTTTTACAGTAACTAAGGAAGAGTTAGGTGAGTTGTTTGGGTTAAAGAGGAAAATAGCTAGAAGACTAAAGAAATTAGATCATGAGGCAAAAAAGCAGAAGAAACAGAAAAAATTAGATGATTTTTCTACTGATGAGGACAGTGAAATAGAGGAAAAGAAGAAAAGTAAGAAACAAGCTAAAAAACAGAATACAGAGTTGGAAAAAATTGGGATTTCTAGCGAAGAAGATATGCAAAGTATATAAGTTTTTAAATGATTAGGTAGATATATTAAGCTTAATAGAAATAGTATTGCAGCAAAACTAGCTTGTGATTAGCTAAATTTTTGGGATTTAAGCAAGCCTAAAGGTGAGCATTAATGTAAGTATACATTTTGTAAATATTTAAACAGAATTTTTTTAAGATGGAGGTGTGTTTTTATTGTGGTAGTGAGGAATCTTTGGTTCAGGGTAAGAAGTACTGTATTTCTTGTGAAGATAGTCTTTTTAAGGAGTGCATAAGATGTCATAAGCCTTATGACCATCCTAGATATTTTCAATTAGACTTAAATAGATGCAATTCATGCCAAAAGAAATATATAAAGGAAAAGGAAAAAAATTTAATAAAACAGAGTGAAAAGAAGTCTTTAAATGAAGAAAGTGATCAAGAAAGTGATGCAACAGTGCAACTGTTTTCAAAGTTTGATGAAAGTGAAGAAGATATAACTAAGAAAGTTGATGAAGATATTCCAAAAAAGGCTAAGAGAAAGTTTAAGAAAAAGGAAATTCAAAATAATGAGGTTGATGAAGAAAGTGAAGAAGATATAACTAAGAAAGTTGAAGACATTTCAAAAAAAGCTAAGAGAAAGTATAAGAAAAAGGAAATTCAAAATCAAAATGAGGTAAATCAGGATGAGGAAACTGTAGCTAAGAATAATGAAAATGGAGAAACTGTAGCAAAGAAAAAGAAGGTTACAGGAGGTAGAGCTAAAAAAAATATTGAAAATGCTTTTAATATGAAGAATGAAGAAACTGCATTTGTGAAGCAAAAAAATTTAAATGCTAAAAATCAACAAAATAAGGATGCAATGGTATATGGATTAATTCCATTAATGGTTATAAGAAATGACAAAAAAGGAAAGAATTTTTTTAATATAATTCAATAAGTAGTTATATTATGAATGCAAATATATATTATATTATGAATGCACATGAAATAAATGTTTCATGTTCGTTCTTTTGTGGAGGTGTTTTGCTTCTTGGATAACCGAAGCAAAGTGTAAATATGTATAATACATGTCAATATTTATCTTTTTTATGGCGTTTATTGTATTGCTTGTGCATATGTTTTGGAGTCCCGACTTTGCACAGCTTAGAAGATAGACGTTGTAATTTAGGGTAAATGACAGTTGAATAGTATAAATTAGTTAAGCTTAATGAATAGTATAAATTAGTTTAGCTTGAAAATAAACAATGTATTATTATAAATAATTTTGCTTAAGATAAGATTAGAATGTAAAGGTAGATGTGTATTTAAAATGGCAATGAATCAAAGAGATAAGTTAAATGTACTTATATCTATTTATTTTAATTCTAGGCATCCTTCTTCATTTTCTTCTATTAATAAGTTATATAAAGCTGCAAAACGTGTTAATGAAAATATAACTTTAAATGATGTTAAAACTTTTTTACAAAATACAAGAACTTATACTTCTTTTAAACCAATTATAAAAAATTTTTTAAGAAGAAAAATAATAGTAAGAGGTAAAAATGATCAATGGCAATTAGTTTTAATAGTTCTTCCAAAGTTGAAACAATACAATGATGGAAACATTTATATATTAGTTGCAATAGATTGTTTTTCGAGATTTGCTTATGTAGAACCAATGAAATTAAAGACTTCTAGCACAACTAAATTAGCATTTGAAAAAATATTAAAAAGAGCTAAAGTGAAACCTAGAATAGTTCAAACAGATTTAGGTTCTGAGTTTAAGGGAATTTTTAGTCGCTTTTTAAAGCAAAATAAAATACATCAATTTTCTACTTTTCAAGATCCCAAATGTGCCATAGTGGAAAGATTTATAAGAACTTATAAAAATAAATTATTTAGATTTTTAAAAGCAAATAAAACTAAAAGATATCTTGAGGCTTTACAACCTATTGTTTTAAGTTATAATTGTACAAAACATCGAACTTTAGGTATAAGTCCTATTGAAGTTAATAAAAATAATCAGCATGACTTATGGTTAAAACAATATAAAGATCATCTTTATTCTAAAAGAATAGATTTAAACTTAAAAATTGGAGATAAAGTAAGATTAAGTAAATATAGAAGGACTTTTAATAGAGGATTTTTATCAAATTGGAGAAAAGAAATATTTAAAATAGCTTTTATATTAAATACAAAACCTGTAACTTATGTTTTACAGGATAAAAATAATGAATTATTACAAGGAGGAGTATATAAAGAAGAAATGTCTAAAGTAAAAGGTTGAATATTAATTCGTGTAAGATTACAAGGAGGAGTATATAAAGAAGAAATGTCTAAAGTAAAAGGTTGAATATTAATTCGTGTAAGATTAAGGAAATATTTAATCCGTGTACAATGGCGTTTGAAGGTCAATTTACTATTTTTGATGCTAGATTAAAAACACCATTTTCATTAATAATAGCTGGACCAAGTAATTGTGGAAAAACTACTTTTGTTATTGATTTGTTAAAAAATGATTCAAGGATAGTTGATAATGAATTTGATTATATTCTATGGTTTTATGGAGAAACTTTTCCACGTGATCCATATTTACAATTAAGAAATGTTCAATTTTATAATGGATTACCAGAGTCTTTTAATAGTTTAATAGATTCTAATAAAAGAGGACTAGCAATTTTTGATGATTTAATGGCTGAATGTGGAAATAATAAGTTAGTTTCAGAATTTTTTACCAAGCGAACACATCATGAAAATGTAAGTGTTATTTTTATTTCACAAAATTTATTTCATGATGGTAAGGAAAGAAAAAATTTTACTAAAAATGCTACCTATTTATGTATTTTTAATTCGCCATTAGACCAAACTATAGCTTATTCTCTTGCTAGAAAATTAATGCCTAAGAATCAACGCTGCTTTGTTAATATATTTACACATGCTGTTGATAGACCGCACGGCTATTTATTTATAGATGGCCATCAACAATCACCTAAAAATGCTATGTTTCGAACAAATATGTTTGGAGATGTTCAACATTGTTTTACTTTGAATAGAAGTTAAATAACAAATACCATTAAGATTATGAACTTGTTGAATAGAAGTTAAATAACAAATACCATTAAGATTATGTACTTGAAAGAAGACAAAAAAAGAAAGCAATTTTATTGTTTTAGTTTGACAAAGGCATAAGAAAAACAAAATTGAAATATTTATTTATTTGTGTTATTATTATTATTAGTTTACATTGAGTCAGATTAATTTTACACACTAAAGAAATGTCTTTAAGATTATGTACATAATAAACTTAAATTATTTAAAGTAAAATGGGTAGGTTAAAAAAGACAAAGAAAGAAAGCTATGCTCATAAGCATAGACATTTTCTTGTTTTAGTATGTGAGGCACATAGCAAAAAGAAGAGAAATAGAATTCTTGATTCAGCTGATGCCGAAGATATTTATGCTATTTGTGATTGTGTCTATAATGTTTTGAAAGGAAATATACCTATAAAGAAGTCGCATTATCATAAGTTAAAGAAATTTAAAAAAGTTTTAAGAGAAGTGGTAAAACAAAAAATGCCTTTTAAAAAACGTAAAGAAGTTTTAAAACAGAAAGGAGGATTTTTACCACTTTTACTTCCAATTATAGCTGCATCTGTTGCAGCAGGTATAAGTAATGCATAATATTGATTAATTTTTGTATGATTAACAAGAATTAACTTGAAATTAAAATTACCAAAATGGCTTCTTTTAAAGAAAGTATAATAATTCCTTATGCAATGTTTAAAAGCTGTACCTTTAGTGAAGAAGTACCTAGTCATAATGAACTTTATACTTTAAAAAGACAAAAAGATTTAATGCAGGAGCGTATGTTTAATAAAAAGCCTTATTCTGTTCATACATCATATATACCACCTCCTGTAAAACCTGCTTTAACTAAGGATTTAAATTTAGAGGGAAGAAGAACTGAAGATGATAAAAATAATTTAAAGCCAAGTACTTTTAAAATATTAAAAGGAATTTCAGTGTCACAAAGACCAAATGCACAAAGTATTTTAGATAAAATTTTGGAAAATAATGGAACATGGAATGCTGAGGGAGAAATAAATTTACAGGGCAAAGTTATTAAAGGTTCAAATATTTTAAATATAATGAAATTTTTTTCAAAAACAAAACAATTCGAAAAGGAACCTCGAGGTGTTGATCAACTTTGGGAATTTTTACAAACAGTAAAAGTACCAAAATCTTGGTTTAAAAATAAACCTGAAAGTTTTCGAAAAAAAAAAGATGATGAATTTCTTACTCCTGCTAAATATCCTCTTGAAGAAACTGAAAGAGAAAAAATTATGGATACTATTAATAAATCTTTAAGTCAAGATGAAGAGGATAAATTAGATTTTGCTGGTCTTCCAGATCAAGATGATTTTTATACGCCTATTTCACAAGATGATTTTTATACGCCTATTTCAAAAAACCGTGCTAACATTGATATTGGTGAAATAGAAGAAAAGTTACCTTCACCTACATTTGATCAACCAGAGGTTGACATTTTTGCTTCTTTAAAAAAGAAAAAGAAAAAGAAATCTATGAACAAACCATATCAAGACAGGATTTTTTCAGACAGTAAGAAAACAAAAGATAGTGCAGAGGAAAGATCAAGGTTTGGAAGAAGAATTAAACATACTTCAAAATGGGATGCATGGAAACCAGCTGAAAAGTAAATTACTTTAAGATTAATCTTAAATCTTAAATGAATCAAATGTTAGCGTTTTTATTGTTTATAAAGTTAAAAGTATATAATAATTAAAATGCAAAAATATTGTGGAGAAAATCATGCTTGTGACTATAAGCATTTTTTTGATGAAAATAATTCACGATTTTTACAAGAGGGTTATGGATATGGAGGATATTCTTTTATTCCTCCATTTATTGGAGTTCAGAATCAAAAAGGATATGGTATAGGAAGTATTTTTTCAGCAATAGCGAAGTCAGTTTTGCGTTTAGCTAAACCTGCAGCTAAATTAATTAAACCAGCTTTAAGAATGGCAAAGCCAGCTTTAAAGAATGTTGCCAAAACAGCTAAGCGTGAAATTATTAAGAGAGGGAAAAAAGCTGGAATGACTGCTGTTAAGAAAATTATTCAGGGTCAAAGTGCTAAAGAAGTTTTGAAAAAAGAGGCAAAGAAACAGTTGGAAGAATTAACAAAAGATTCTGTGGACTATATTTCTGACAAAATAAAGGAAAAAATATCAAATAAACAAAAAAGAAAAAATCAGTCTAGTTTTAAAGAAAATAAAAGAAAAAAGAGGAGAGTATCTTATGATTCTGAAGAAGAAGATATATTTAGCTAAATCTTCTTAAGATAAGATCTAAATCTTCTTAAGATAATCTTGATCTAAAACTAGTTTGATAATTTAATGTATAATTTAAAAAATGGCTATGCATAAAGATTCTTGTCTGTGTGTTGATTCAAGTTATGATTATTTTAATATTCCACCAACAGATGCAACATCTAGAACAAGTTTTTATTCAAAATTATATTCAATTAGTAATGTAAGTCAAGGTGGACCTTTAGAGTTTGCATTTAAATCAAATAAAGCTGATTTTATAGACTTGTCTCAAACATTTTTACATCTTACTTTAAAAATACTAAAACCAGATGGAACTGCACCTGCAAGACCTCCAGCACAAGGAGCTCATGCAGGTGAAATTCCAAATCCGTCAAAAGTATTTCCTGTTAATTATTTGTCTGGAGCCTTATTTAAAGATGTGGAAATTTATATAAGTAATAAGTTAATAACAAGTAGTGATACTCATTATGCATACAAGGCTTATATAGAATATCTTTTAGGTTATAAACGTTCTGTTCTTGAATCTTTTGGAGAACTTTCTGGGTTTTTTTTAGATGATAAAGATTTTAATGAAGTTGAAGATTTTGATGATACTCATAATACTGGTGCAAAGAAAAGATTTCTTACAACACAATATGGTAAAAGTTTTCAACTTATTTGCAAAATTCATAATGATCTTTTTAATCAACCTAAAAAATTTCCAGGTGATATAGATATGAAAATAAGATTGATTAGAAATGAGGAAAATTTTGCATTAATGGCACAAAGCGCTACAAGGCAATATAAAATAGAAATAGAAGATGCTGTTTTATTTGTTAAAAGAGTTACTTTAGATGATGTTTTTTTAAATGAATTAGATATGGCACGAGAAAAAAATAAACTTATGAAATTTCCATTTAGAAGAGTTGAGTTAAAGTATTCAACTCAAGGTCCAAATAGATCGATATTGCAAGAAAATAGAATGATTTCAAATGGTGAACTTCCTAAAAGAATAATTGTGGGATTAGTTGATTCTCGTGCATGGGATGGGAGTTTAACTCACAATCCATTTAATTTTCAAAATTTTGGGGTTACAGATATTGTTTTGCAAAGGGGGAAAGATATTTCACCTTTTTGTGAAATGTCAAAATTAGATTTCGATGAAGATAATTTCCATGAAGCATACACAGCAATGATGTATGCAACAGGGAGATTATTTTCAAATAACCCTGTGAGTATAACGCCAGATGAATTTAAGAATGGTAATACTTTGTTTTGTTTTGATTTATCTAAAACCGCACCAAATGCAAATAGTTTTGAGTTGACTGAAAGTGGTACAATTAATGTAATTGCAACATTAAAAAATCCTGTTGCTCATGGAATAGTTATGATATTTTATAATGAATATGATAGCATGCTTGCTTTAGGTCCTGCAAATCAGCCTGAAGTAATTTCAAGTTTACTTTAATGTAAAAATGTACGGATATGAAATTGAAAATATTTTGAAAAGTAATTGTGTAACTTCCAGTATTTTTAAAGGTGTGTATTCATCAAATCGATTACCATGTTTAAAAGGTATCAAATATCCTGCAGCATATATTGTTAATACTGATGAAGATTATAAAGCTGGTGAACATTGGGTAGCATTTTTCTTAAAGTCACGCAAAGCCTTACCAGAATACTTTGATTCATATGGGTTAAAACCTTTAAAAAGATATTTTAGAATGTTTATTAAGCAAATAAATAAAACGTATAGGTATAATACACAGGCTTTGCAATCTATATTATCCAAGATCTGTGGTGAATATACTGTATATTATGTTTTTCATAAAAGTAAGGGAAAAAGTTTAAAAGAAATACTTAAAAAAATTTCTGATAATAGATTAAAAAATGATTCACTTGTAAAGCGTTTTGTAAAAAGGCTGCAAAGAAAAAATGTAGAAGGAAAAAATCAATGTAAAGCTGGTTATTTATGTTCTAAACATATGCAGAAAGTGTTGAAAAAAATAGTAGTCTCATTATGAGGCAATACATAAGGTTATAAATTTTATTAAGATTAATGATTTATTGCATTATATATATATATATATATGTATTGAAATGGATGCTTTATCCAAAATGGATTTAAAACCTACTCCAACAAAGCTTGGTTTTGGAGGGTTAACTTTAACACTAGTAGTTAGTTTGATTGTTATAGGTTTAGAGTTAAAGAAACCAATATTGCAACCTGAATATGTATTTTTGGATTGTATGATGCTGTCACAAAAAATGAAGGGTAAAATAATTGAAAAATTATTTTTAAGGTGTGAAAATAAAAAACTTATTCAACCTCTATTAGATAAACCGACTGCAAGGAAATATATGTTAAACAAATTAGATACAAATATTTCTACAAATATTTCTACCGTTTGAACATGTATGCAAATATTTTATGTTTGAAAACTAGCTAAGGTTACAAGAATTTATATAAATTATTTTGCTAAAGTAAATAAAGAAAGTTTACAGGTTAATATTAGTATTAGTAATTTATTTTGTTATAATAAAATAATAATTTGTTATAAGTATGCTCGGCTTGAATTTAAGAAATGTTTTTAATATTATTATTTGATTTAAGTTTTAAATTTTTATATTATTTAAAAATTGTTTGTCTTCAACCTTTTAAAATTTTAACATGTATTATAATTTTAAATTTGTGTAGTCAACCTATGTGATAGTTGACTAAAGTGTAACCTAAACTGTGTTACTAATGAAGTTGTATGTAAAGGTTATCACGATGGAAAGCAGAAGTCTTCCAGCGCGGTTACCATGAGCTTTACAACTGGACTGATCAGTAGATGAAAGAAGTAACCTTGACTGGTGGTACCTTGACTGGTGGTCCTGGGGTTGCTATGAGAAGTGACTGGACCTTGGCTCACCAGTAGATGAAAGAAGTAACCTTGACTGGTGGTCCTGGGGTTGCTATGAGAAGTGACTGGACCTTGGCTCGCCGTGAATGAAGCTCGCTTAAAGGTTATTACGATGGTTAGCAGAAGTGCCTTCCAGCGCGATTGCCTTGAGCTCAAGTTTTGGCGACTACAGATGTACGGTTACTTAAACTGGACTAATAAGGACTTAATTGTTTGAAGGATGAAGCCTTGAAACAAATGCCATTATAGTCTTTGGTTAAGTACATTTAAATCTACTGAGTATAAATAAGGTCACGTTAAGTTTGGTTACTGATGTTGAAATATTAAATGTTGAAATAAAAACTGCTAAGAGTGATTACTGATGTTGAAATATTAAAACTGTTAAGAGTGGTTACTGATGTTGAAATATTAAAATTGTTGAAATATTAAAACTGTCAGAATGTAAGTAGATTCAAGCCGAGTTACCTATAACATTTATAAAATAATTAAATTGAATAATAAATAAACCTGTACCTGTAAAGTTTCTATAATTTACTTAAAGGTAGATGCGCTTTTTAATAAAAAAGGTTATTACAACAAAAAGGTTATGTTTGTAATACAACAAAAAGGTTATGTTTGTAATACAAAAGAACTTACAACATGTATTGTACTTATGAAATCCAAGGAGATGTGATACTTGTGATGAAATCCAAGGAGATGTGAATGTACAAAAATGAAATTAAGTACTTATGAAATCCAAGGAGATGCAATCAATACTTGTGAAAATCCAAGGAGATGTGAATGTACAAAAATGAAATTAAATATGAACATAACCACAATTTATGATTTATGTTTTTTGTTATTATATAGAAACACCATTTTTAATATACGTTTAATTTCAATTTTATTTTCGATATTGAAATAAACTTATATGATATTTAGTAAATACAAGCAAATCTTAACGAGATTAAGACTACACGAAATACACGAAAAGCGATGACGTTTTCTCGTCAACAACATGAGAGGCTACAAGCAGGGTTATCAAATTTATTGATTTAGAAGATAGGTTATTTGAAATCAGTTTTGTGCAACTAGAATGACAAGATTATTTGAAATCGGTTTTGTGCAACTAGAATGACAAGAGAACGTAAACGTAGTCTCGAACACGTTTCTTTCAATTTATGACTAAATTAATATAGTATATTTCAATTTATTTTCGATATTGAAATAAACTTATATGATATTTAGTAAATAAATACATACAAATTAACTATTTATACTAAAGCAAATCTTAAATCTCATTAAGACTACACGAAATGGATATAACTTTCGGATGCTTCGCTGTCTGCACCTCATAAAAGCTGTATTAATTACTACTCACTAGGCTAGGTTGCTCTAGATTAAAATAATTTTCCTTAGCCGTGAGTAGTAAACCCCAAGGTCGAGTTCAACTCGTTGGCGCGAAATGCGCGCATAAATGAGCCCTAGCTAGAGCCGATAAACCCTGCGCATTTCGCGCCACGAGTTGAACTCGACCTTGGGGTTTACTACTACTACCCATCAGTCCCCTTCATCGGTTTGCCACCCCAATGGTGAGATAGGCAAATGTGTGCAAATGCAGGATAACTTTCGTAACTTATTAGGCCTAGAGCCAAATTTCATGGACCCTTTGTCTAGTTTCACGCTTACTAGGCCTATAGGATCCTATAGGCCTAGACCTACTTCAACGTTTAGGCCTATAGATCTACCTGAATAACTCTAGATCTATTTCATGAAACAAGCCCAAGATTATTAGAGATCATGATCAGTGTTTACAGTTGGTTAAGCGGAGGGGTTAACAGGTTATGATTAGCAGGGGCGGATCCAGGATTTTGAAAAAGAAAAACAAACGGGTTGCTGCTTTGTGTCTAGATTGTATTTAGCAGTTTAGGGGCCTAAGGCTTTTATAAGTACTCAGCATCAAGGTCTTTCTTGCTATTGCAATTATAGCTTGGAAATTCAAATGTTTACAGGATCTCTGATAGGGAGGCCGATCGTAGTTACTTTTATGATTTTTTTTATGTTTGATGAAATTGAAAGCTTAATTTCAATCTTAGATATTAACCCTTTCACTGCCAGATATATCACAATGTAATTGATATTTACTGAAATATTGCCCAAAATACAAAAATTAGTGCATAAATTCCCTAAAACTCAAATTTAGTTTAGATTCTTCAGATGAAAAGCTTTTTTCAATAATTTTGATATAAACATTCCAAATGTTGGCACTGTGCCAATAAGGCAAATTTCTTGCTTGGACTAATTGTTTGTACTATCATAATTTGCAGGTTACCATGGTAACCGATAATTCATAAAATAACTATGACACTCTTTATAAAAGTAACATGAAAACATTATCTTTTTTGTGCAAAAGACAGTTTGTGATTATCATAAATGAAAGAAAAGTTAGAGCAAATTAAAAATCATGTCATTTACATAAAATCACCCAATTTTCATGATTTTTAATTAGTATGGCAAATTCAAATGTAAATACATTGTTTATGGTTTCTCGAATCACAATTCTAATATTTTTGGGTGACTTGATAGTCCGATGTTCAAATACCTGTATCTCTGGTTCTAATTGAAATATCTGAAAAATTCTTTCAGATTCTGAAAGCATAATTTGCATTCTTTCAATGGTGTTCCTATGGCATTTTACTATAGGGCCCCATATGAGGCCTCTGGCAGTGTAAGGGTTAACATGAGATGCTACAATTGGCTATAGGCTGAGCAATATTAGTCTATAGTTCAATCACCGCGGCTTTGAAATGGAAAATATCAGTTTTCAAAATCAGTATAAATTTCAACACTGATAATCCTCAGCTTTCAAAAGTTAGTCAGGAGTGGCTAACTTATGTTAGTCAAATTATAGATTAGTCCTTTTGACTGATATTTGTGTAATATGTTAGTCATGAAGACTACATGATTGGTCAAAATGACTAAGAGGTCACATGACCAAATAAGTGATCACATGACCACCAGGAAAAAAAGGCATACACAAGAAAACAGACTCCAAAGATTTGTAAGTTTATCCATTCTCATCCTTAGTTCACATTGTGCATCTAACTTTCAAACACATTTTATCTGAAAGCATAGATATCAAGGCTAATTTCTAAACTCCTTTCGATCAATTGAATTGTCTATTTAGTTGTTAATTTGTTAACCTGAGAATAGATAGAGGAAGTGTATGTAAGGTTAGTCATAATGACCAACCTTAGTCTAAATGACTAGGGAATTGGTCATATATGACCAACTGGTAAAGTAGCATCGAAAATCATTGGCTGTATAGAACAGTGTTTCTCACATTGAAACCAAAACCTTATCTGAAATTAAATATTTTCAATCAATCTATGAATTCATCTGAGTGTGACCAATAATATCCCAGCAAACAGGACACCTGTATTCCCCAGTTCAACACCTGCTAAATTCATGTATTACTGGTGTGGTTGGAATTTCTACATAATTCTATCCTTTCACTTTCTATCTAGTATTTCCATGAGTTTTCACACAGTAAAATGCACATGTGTAATCATCTTTTCCACAATGCTGTTTATGTATATTATACATTTCGTCATGCTACACATAATTATGCCTTAACATAACTTTATAGATACATGTATTTATACATTCTAGTGTCATTCGTGTAACATTCTGGTGAAGTGATAATCCCCATTTAAACTATGTATATTACAGCAGTTTTACACATATTATTTTCATGTAATTTTGGTGTTGTATAAAACTCTGTGAATTACCTCAGAAAGCCAAGCATACACGGCAACAACACAGTGAATAGGGAGAACAAAAGAACTAGTCTTTGATTATAACCCGTGTTTGGCCCAGTGGAGCGGAAATCTATAATCTCATCTGGGTTATTTCGCGTAACCCTCCTGACTCTTGCTTTATCTACCACTTTGACCTACCATGGGTAGCTTGGAGGGTGGCGAGGGGTACTAAACAATCTATTATAGTTGTCAAAAAAGCATGATCAACCTTGTTTTTACTATGCCAAATTCTATGTACATCAAAGGTATATCCCCCCTAGATTTGACGCCTTAGGTATAAGTAAGGTGTAATAACAATTTGTTGTAGGTATCAAACCCTTAGTCCTCATAGACTGAGAACACCTAGCCTCTTATGACCAAGAACATTAGTCATTATTCCTGCACTTTCTAATGTGACTAGGCCAAGTTAGTCACATTAGTCACTGTTGACCAGAAAAAGTTAGTTGTCTCAGGCCCCATCAAGTTGACTATGAAAGTTAGTCATCATGTGACTAGCTTTTTAACCCCTAAGATTATCAGTGAACTTATGAGGCGCGTGATCAGCCAGGTTACATGTACATATTCCAAGGATAATTTGTCAATCTAAAGGGCAAAAAATGCTTCAAAATATTTGAAACGCATGAAAACGTACCTTAGTATATTCCTCTCTCATAATGTATGCCAATAATTGATGATAATTATTTGTACCACGGTTTAAAACCTCAGAAAATATTGATTACTAGGCCTATTGATTGCTTTTTGCTGAAAAGATCTACCTTACTATCGGACAATAAACTACTTACATTCCATTACAATCTCTCACCCGCGGCACTGGTAAGCCAACCGTTACTCCTATAATACATGTAATATACAGGTATAGCTCTATATGTTCGCAACTGACTTCAGACTAACTTGCAGGCAGCGCTATACTGTATTTATATAACACATAAATACAACAATGCCACCGTGTATGACTAAAGGAACTATATCAAACACTTCTTGAATGTTAACTGGTTAAGACAATCATATTGAATGTGAAATAAAATTAAAATGTTGTGATGGCTACTTATAAAGACGACCAGGGCTGCAGGAGGTAAGCCTTCGAGCATTGAGTTCAACATTCACAGCAGACCATTGTCACTCATAAATACAACCGCTATAATACGAGCAGAATACGACGTTCTAATCTCGTGGGACTAAGCTGGAAGAAGGCCCCCAGATGGGAAAGTTTTATGATGGGAGAAATGATGTTGAGAGAGCCAGATCTAATCGTAAGATTTGATCATGTGATATAATGATTGTATTTTTTTTACTTGATATTAGAATGAAGAATTCTTTCAGGGCTATCATGCAAACAAATTCATATTAGGCCTAATAACTAATATTCTTTTTAGCAAAAATGATACATTATAAAATAGAACAGGAAAAAAATACGTTTTTAACAAACTTGCATGCACCGACTCATAGTCCCTAATTCTTATAAGCGACCACATAACTGATTGGTAATTGCAATCCCTAATTGATTGTTGCGGATTCCTTTGTCAGTCAAATACTGTCCCCAATGCCTATTCACTGCTGGCACCATGCGCGCTCTAGTTACACGAGCGTCTACCAATAGCAGGTGGGGTGGACCAGCTGTTCGGACTGCATGTCGGGTGGGGAGGCCTGGGGCATCATATAGCACGGCGCGGGTCTTTGAGGCTGTGACCGTGAACAACAATGCTAGGGGACGGGGGGTAAACTCAGCGCGTGGCGTCGACGAACCTCTAGCTAGGGATAGATCCAAGATCCGCCCTATAGTAGATATTTCTCATTTATATTATTTTATTTTGCCAAACTTGAACACGTGGATTCACAATTGATAGGCCTATTTATGAGTTTTCATTTAACCTGCCCCGTATAGGTACTATGGATATCTCCTATTCAGGGTCCCAATATACTAAATCCACTTTCAATTCCTTGTGTTTTCCATGAGATTTCCCTGTCTCTCAGCAATTTCCCCTGTGTCATATCAAGCACGTTGTGCAAACTTAAAAGCCTACACATGCAGAACAAATTTGGACCTAACAACAAGAAGTCAAATCCTTACTATTTTTGAGAATCAGGAACTTCAGAACCTGGCCAAATAAAATTCCCTGAAGTTTTCTTGTGTTTTCGTAAAATTCGCAAGTTCCCTGTGTTTTCCATGTCAGGGAATTATTTTGCCATTTTCCCTGTTTTCCCTGTATATGATTGGGATTTATCTCTGTATATGCCCTGCATAAAGGGAACGGTCGAAGCTGTAACTTGTGTCCGGAAAAAATGAGAAAATAGGAAGGTTGATCACATGACACACCAAACTATAGATATTATATTTTACCCATATTGAGTCTGAGATGTAACTGAAACAAGGAAGATGCTGAACATTACCCTGAATGTCTGCTCTGATGACAATAGTACAGCAGGTTTCGTGCCCCACCATTCACATTTTATATACTCCACGCGACTGAAAGCCATGTTATAGAAGTAAGGGAACATCTGACCAGTACGTACCCCCCCCCCCCCCCCCCCATTACAGTGGGGGTAGAGGCTTTGACCCGAAGGGGTGGGGGGAATTGTGTCAGCTACATTGTGCCGAGTGGAAACCGCGGAATTGACAACTATTGACCACCGGGAAATTATCAGGGATATGAAACAATAACAACAATAATTATAATAACATTATATTGCATCTTATTCATTTAAAAAGCAATATCCTTTAAAAAAAAAAAAACCAAATGAGGATTTAATACAAATAGGTCTTCCAACTAATTAAAATTACTTGGCACTATGTTAACACCCATTGCAAAAGAGGGCGATACTCCAGATGCAGGAAATTGTATTCTTAAAACAATACCATGCGTATCCGTACATCAAAACATTAGAAAATTAGATTTGATTGTCAAAGTTATGGTTATTTGTAGGTAAATACTTGAATCCACATTGGGCAACCTGGATTTATTTTAAATCGCTGTACTTCCATAGCTATAGCCAAACCATTGACGGCACTGTTATCACAATACCTATCCACTTCTCGAAAGGAGAAGAGATGGTTTTGACAGAGCAATTCCATAGGCATCTTTAAATAGTCAAGGGACCTTTTTGATAAACATGGGGAAGGTAAAAGTTACATTTTTGTTAATCACAAAATTGTATATGGATCTTGGATCATCGATCTTGATAAAAACCACAAAGATGAAAAAGTGGTAAGGTGATATGAAGTGGGTCAAATCATACTTGAGTAACAAATTTAAAAAGAAGATTAAATTATAATGGTGTGAACAGAAGGTGACCTGTAGTAGAGTGAGCCGCGAACGTACCGCGCGTCCTAGACCCTACGCGCGGCAGAAGGCGACGCGGCATCTGGTGGACGCGGGGCGTCAGCGGCATGTCGTCAGTGTGCCCGCGACAAACGACAGGGCCCGAGCTGTAACCTTGATGGGCCTTACCTCCACCCACTCCCTCCACGGTCAGCAGGGATTAACGACAGCACTGGCAGCCCTGACAATGGCCGCTGCCTGCTGCTGCTGGTACTAACAACAGGCTGTGGCCATAGTAGCTTTAGTAGCGCCTGGAGGAAAGGACGGAGATTACAAGGAAGGCTTGGTCCTAGCCCGGCTCTCAGCGGATCGATGCGGCAGGACGGCCGGCCCCTGCTCGGGGGGTCCCCGGCCGGTGGATACCCCGACCACCGCCCCACCCCCAGCCCCCACATGGTTACTGCCAAGACGCCATCAAGACATGCTGCAGTGAAGGCTGGTTGGGAACACCAACTGTCACAGTCAACAATGTATCGTCTAAGGTGAGCCCAGTCATGCCGTGTTTTTGGTGAGACAGACTCAGCAATTATTTAGTATTGTGTTTCATGACTATGGCGTGTAGCATGTATCGCTGTAGAACAGACAACATGTGTTTCACAAAAGGATGAGGTTACTGAAGACAGCAACAGCATGAAGATGACAGCTGTCTATGACTATGTTTTATTTCACCCAATATTTCATCCAAAGTTCCCATTGTCCTGTTCAATCGTCCCAAACTAAGGATCAGTTCCATGAGTAAAGTTCTAATTTACATGAGGAATTATCAAAACATTCAGAGAACCGTAAGACATGGCATGGTCACCAGACACGTAGACAAAAAAATTATATGAATGTGCTATCGTTTGTTTCGTGGCCAATCTATACGTGTACGAAAATCCCTTTCATCTATACCATACCAACTAATGCCCTACATCTAGGCTACTGGGCGATCCAATAATTCCATGTTGACAGGAGATGATGAAGTCCTCCTGACACAATGCTGTATGTAAATAAACATGGGTTACATGTGTATGATATATAATTATGTATGTTACTAGATACATACTCCCATACTCCGTCTCTGTGACAAACCCCCTTTTGTGCTGTATGGGTACAATCGGCTGCGTTGGTGAGGGCCTCCCTCTTCCTGTGGTTATAATACAGGTGAGAACAAAGCACCCTAGTGGGTTGGAGTGGGTATGACGGGGGGGGGGGGGCTGTGGGATAAAAGACTAGGCAGTAGGCAATGGGGGGTTGGTGTGTGTGGGGGGGGGGGGGGGGTCACCAAGCCTCACCTGACAGCGGCTGATACGGGTGTGTGGGTTGGGGAGGGGACAGCAGCAGCAGCAGCCATGTGCACGGTGACTCATTCCTTATATGGGAGATGACTCCTGCCATGAGGTATAGGAAGTGATGCTTCAATGGTACCTCACTCTACTTACCTATACATATATTGCATTTGAGCAACTTGAGATGCCGCCCACAGCAAGGGCGCATCAATACAATCAATTATTGAAATGACAAATACGTCCAATTCCACTTCAAGTAATGCCACATGCAGACCTGGTTCATGGATTCTCCAGAGGCATACTTCATCAAATATGGAGTGCTTCTGAGCTCATTTTAAAATTGCCATTTTCTAATGAATCACATCAGCTTATTATAGATCTCCTCTTTACTGTCTCGTGTGGTTTAAATACCACAGTGTTTCATACATGGCGACAGACTTAACATGGGCCTTTTTTTATGACGTTGGCCTTGTCTGAAAAGTCGATGTTTTCCCTCTACAGTTCCGAGAAGGTTCATGTATTAAGGACAGTTTTTTTTCCTCCTTGCAAAGGGACGCCACTGCCATAGGATCTGCATGACTTAACAGAACACTTGTTTGAAAAGTAAACTTGTTCAATCCAGGGCGTAACTTGTAGAACAGTTCGGTGCACTACTTTATCATGTTCGTTAACATAATTAAGTATTATGGTAATGGTAGCAACGGATGCACAAGTACATGTTTTCTTCCTTCCTTTTAGTTGTATAAAACATAGTCATTCTGGTTGTACGTATTGCTCTAGGCCTATAGACGCACATAGGGGGACACAAGTCCTTGACTGGTATACCATGTGCAAACTGTCGTGGGATCACAAAGGACCAACTCAACCATCAGCCGCTTCTAAATTAAGTTTATCACAAAAAGAATTATGCGTTGTTCCTAAGATTAGAATGCTGTCTAAGCTCCAGATCTACAGCCTAACTTAATTCAACTGGACTGTCGAAGCTCCTGCATCCGCCAGAGCTTATGACAGGCAATACTTAGCTATACAAACTCCTACCTGGCCATAGACACACATAGAGATGTACTTGTCTCAGCTTTCATCATATTCTATTCATATAGCTAAAGCTTAAGCAATCACCCTGACAATCCAGTCTTATATCTTTGACATCACGAGATCTGAAACCCAACTTTTAAGACTTAGAAAACGCTAAGGCACTAGTCATAGGACCTGGCCATCGAGATTCTCTGTAGACTTCTTGATAGGACTGAGCCCAACTCAACTCGAATCAACTCAATTCAGCAGTTTAGTTCGGTTGAGTTGAACAGTGTGTCCGGGGATTCATAGTGTAGCTGGCCATTTAATTAAATAGGAAATTAGATAGGACTGCATGGCCCGTGGGCCTGGATTCTTAGAAAATGCGGATCTTGTGGTAGACAGCATTTGTGCAAGTCTACAGCACTCTCATATTTACCTCTACCTGCCGTTATGAATGATCCGCCTCAAGTTAAGAATGGGACAGGTGGATATACCATCATCGTTTTTATACCTCGATGGAACGTTATAGAGAATCTCTCTAAAAACTATTTGTCCTACAGGCGGAGACTTCAGAATACAATACCATAGGACTTTTAGCTAGGTTCCGACCCGAGTGAAAGGGATATTTATTATGTAGAAAGTGGTCCGGCCGTGTACTTAAATACCATGTTGTATATGCTGTGTTATTACAACGGAATCAACATGATTCTCTGATATTGTGCAAAGTCGACCAAAGACCGCTCTAGCATCTCATTTACTGAACCCTATTCATTAAATAGATCCAGTTTCATCGTGTTACAATAGGCATGGTGTTTGAATCCCCTTACCTGTTCTGACATATCAGTAACTCGTTAAGGCCTGGACACATATACCAACTCGATCGTCGGGAAGGCTTCAGACCCGACTGTCAGAGACTAATCAGTCGTGGGGAATATCATGGGGGGTGTCACATATAACGACCAATTGGTCAGAGGAAAGACGTATATTACTACCTAATAAATAGATATATAATATAATTCTCTAGAAAAGAATACCCTTTCCCAGATTTTCCTCTGAATAACATTGTATATTGAACTAAAGACTGCATGGGAATCTAACGTGTGTTGCTTTATAACATGCATCATGTATATATAGAAATTATGCTCAGAGGATTACATGAAATACACCATTTGAAAGCTAACGTGATGATGAACCCGAAAATGAAGCTTACATGTAGGTCAAAATATATAAGAAAAAGTCATGATGAGTCCTTGCCATAGAGACCCAACAGTTGAGTTGTTCATCTTCAACAGTTCATGATGTACAACTCGACGGTCGGGTTGGTAGAATTGCTGACCATCCAGTCGTAAGAGTATGACACATACACCAACTGATACCAACTCAACTCAACTGTCGCGTCGCGTCGGTGTATGTGTCATGGCCTTAAACGGTAATACCACACGGGCGCCCCAGGTGCCCAATCTCACCTGAGGATCCCACCGTACTCGCCTCGCGTGTCTTATGGCCTGCTCATAGACGCCGCATGTTTATGGTGGTGAGAACATCACTTCTCTTGATCAAAGAACTCTTTGAAATCTATTAAAAGTGTCCCTCATGTCAGGGGAGGTTTTAGGACGTTTTGAATAATGTGGAAAAATGACGGGATTGCACGTTGGAAGTTAGTAGATCAGTTGAAGAGTCTTCTGCACGAGAACGTGTTATGGTTTGTGATAGCTTTGCAATTTTGCCCAAAAACCTAACTGCCTCATTTTGGTGGTTTGATCATTTTTGTTGTTGACCCAAGCGTGTCTCGGATTTTACACACAAAACACACAGCAAATTAGGTACACTTTATCAATGGGTCTATTGCTTTTAATCCGCCGTCATCTGTCCCGTTATTACAGTATTAACGGATACCTGCAGTCAATTTTATATTTATATACACATGTATATAATTTTGTATAATTCAAAGGGCATTAGCTGTTGGAATCACTGCTCCAATAGTCATACCAATACTTTGCCTTAATGGGAAGTGTATACACTTATAAAAGAACACGTTCTCTTTTTAGATTTTACAAACCGATATTGTCCGGCTTCCTACGTTTTTCTCAGAAGTTGGAAGAACAAAAAAGTCTGATTATGCAGCGTTGCAATTAACTTGATATTATGGGACGTTATACCATAGACATAATATATAATGTATCTCTATGGTCATCTTATGTATCTCTATGGTCATACGTACACACTAATATTGGCAATGAAACATAATTATAGTGTTTTTTTAACAAAAGAAGCTTGGAGAAGACCTATTATTCTTATAGAATTCTGCTTACAAGACATAAACAATTCATTGAAAATAAAAAGATGGAGTACACGCCTCTCCACAAGTTGATATTGGTTTTCTGATGCTGTATTGATGTAAGGCTATTTGCCTTCGAGAACAAACAAATATGGCCACGAGGCCTTGTTTAAAGAACACCTGTATGTGGCCCATTTTGAGATCCTACGGACCCTGGATTTACCGATCTCGCAGCAATCATCATTGGTCGCGCAGTTTGCCCTGAGACAACCTCTGAAGTACGATTATCATGTACAGGAGTAGGCCTATGCGTATTTTCTGGCTACATATCACCAAAGCCAAAACAGTTTCGAATCGTCTAGATTGCGCTTGTAAACAAATTTATCTTAATGAAAGTCCTTAGCGGCCCTCTCCTCGCTTAGTATACCAATGGTGGATAACGAGGAGTGCCCGGGTAGGGGGGAAATATTTTCGACCAAGAAGGTCAAAAGGGACATCTTCCCCGGGTAGGGTTGGGTTGGGGTGGGTTGCCGTGGGTCGGGGGAACAGTGGGAAAGGTGAACGAGTACTCCATGACAAAACAAACACCCCTCCCTCCACACAAGTCAGGAGTGCACTCATACGGCATCGTCTGATAGACGGCGATTTTACGCACCCTGCCAACATTTTGGTAATAAGCAGATGAATGCAATCCCTAACGACAAAGGCTTTATAAAAAGAGATTTGTACATAATTGATAGGAGAGGAAGGCAAGTGCTAGTTCACCAAAATCCAAATATTGTTTCCACCCACGTATCCCTTTCCCCAGTTCCCCACATGCAGTGCGCACATAGTACTTTGATAGTCATTAATATCTGTTCCCGCTAATTTCTCTTATTTTCCTAATGCAATATTATATATGATATCAGGGAAAGGGAGCAAAGTGTAATCAGCAGTGATAATACTTGTAGCAATGTGTTTTTCATAATACATTTTGGTAGAATAGGCTTCATTTGTAAATTCTGCTTTTTTTAACAGAGTTTTGGCCCTGCTATTGTTTCTAAACCCTGCTATTGTTTCTAAACTATTGTTTCTATATTTGAGACAGAATAATAAGGACCCATGTTAGGCATAGTTCACCTTCCCTATGGTGAAACAATACAATATTACAGTGTTAACACACTACATGATGTAGACTAGGACACCCATGATTGTGTATTACACGCAGTCAACCCAGGTTTGAGTCCACTCATAGGTCCTCTTCTATATATATGTCATGTGTAGCTACTATTGGCTTATTTTCTCAGGGTGATCATCTGGCACCATCACAGATGTACTTGACAATAGAGGTTACCAAGGGCCAAACGGTTACGTCTGGGCCATGGGAGCCTATGGACCTACATACCCTACAACCTCTTGATTTCTTTTCTCCTTCCGTTTCGAACATTATCTTTGCAATCAAATGGATAAACGGTGGCATGGATCCAGTATTTTGGAAATGTGGCTGGTTGGGTATAGCATAGACATCTTATGTATCTCTATGGGTATAGATACACTAGCAATTACAATCTGTATTCGTATCCTTGCAAAGTGGATCCATACCCTATCCCACAGACCATCGTTTGACTGTCGATGGCTAGCATTCCGTTTGCTTCGCTTCTGCAGATTTCCAATAACTGCCAAAGAAAACCAAACCGAATCGTTTTCTAGAGTACACTGGTCCGTGTACATATAGATGCGAATTCTGGAATGCGGAGTAAATGCGCTTTGATATACATTACTATAACCTTTACAGGCAAGCCTCAAAAAGCACACGCACTGACAAGCGCAGGCTTAATACGCATTCTGGGGTAAGTCTGTAATCAGGTAAGGGGTGTAACTTGTTGCAGGAGATTGCACTCTGTTTTGAAGACTAAAATAGTACATAAACCTGACAAATTGAAAATAAATAAATAAAAGGAATTAAAAGATAACCAAATTGTGCGTTTTGTTGCAGGTCTTTCTGAATGTGAAGCCATAGGTAGGCATTGACCATATAGCACTGATACAAGACGCTTATAAAATCGATTACAGCATGGCAACTAAATGGCACGTTTTTGGTCAAGTTTTCATTTCCGTGGTAAAGTAATGACAAGTAACTAAATACCCTACAAATATTCAGCTGGCACGAATTGTTGATTATGAAGTTCTTAGATTGTTAACGTCATAATGCTTATGGATCACTTTTGCAGTTCTTTTACTCTTTCTGCAAGGTATTCACACGCTGTATCATTATTTTATTTTTGTGATTTCAGATGTCATTGTCATTGAGTTCATTGCTCAAATGATTGTATCGCTTGCAAGTGTCGTTAAGCTTTCGTTGTGACATGCTTTGTAAACTAACGCACGTGTTCTCTTATAATCCTAATTCCAATATCTGTTCATCATCATTGCATTTATATCAAAATATGAAAAAGGTCTTTGTGATTGTGTGTGCTCCAGTTTACACTTATCGTGTAAAAGCAAGCAAGTAATTATATACGTCGTTTTCACATCAATATTCTCATTATTAAATACATACAAGCGTAGAATATTACATGGAGTCAGTAAGGCAATACATAGCCCACTATGTACACGAATATTGTACATGTATGTAACATGATACGGAGTCGACTGACGAGGCTCAATCCGTGGCATTGATCCACCAAAATGGGGCATTCCTACTCCGTCCAGCCCAGAGTGGCCCAGTATCCCTGGGTCAGCGGTCATAACCTTTGACCCTGACTGAGATGCACCAAGAAGTCGTCAGCCATGGTGGCGGCTGATCCATACATTATTGATGCCACCCAACTACGTACCCATCTACCCGCCCTCCCTCCCTCCCTCCCTCCCTCCCACACCCCGCAACAGGCCCTTGAATAAGCCGCCAGCCCCACCTCCTTAGATTTAGCCTTTTTAGTTGGGGACTGAACTGCAGTGACGCATCCATGGCGTGATGCATTACTTTGTGTTTCTCCTGGGAGCTTTTAGTTTTGACATGGACTGATTACTGATGATAGAGAGGGGGCCTTCTTCTACAAGGGCTCCTTTGGGAACATTGACAAAATGTGTCAGCTGAACAAAACTGTTGGGTCATTTTAACTATATAGCTATGTTTACTTCCATGTTTCAGTTAAGGGACCTATGTTACAGGAAATTAGTACCCGCATACAAGGGTAGGGGACACAGTACCCCAGTGTTATCATTGTATAGGTTTATGGCGGATAAGTAAAGATTCCCTTGTGACGATGGACCTAGAGACTAGTATATAGGCCTACTGACACATACAAAGTCTGTTGGGCCATATTTTATCCAAAATTGCAAACAACAACGTTCTTCTTAACTCCTTCAGACTATACCTCAGGGGGGACGCCCTAACGTAAAGTCTTTCGGATTTTACACCTAGCCTTACTATTTGGTCCATTGTCAGTGCAGCCTTCCTGTATAGGGCCTATCATTTAACAAAGATGCACGTTATTCACAACATATTCCTGGGCTGCTAGGCCTCAATGATAAACGATAATTACATGTCAGTAGGGAACTTACAAAGGAATACCGTATTATAGGACCTAAGTATGTTAAGACACCATAGCGCATTTGTAGTGAATATTTTTAACCGATCTCTGTGTCCTGTTGCATAACAGATTTTTCCTAATAGAAAGCTGATGACTGTGATAATATCCTTGATATAATATTATCATATTATCAAGGTCAATATAGATCTAGCCTATGTGTATAACAAATGTGTGCACTATATGTTACATCATTATAGCTGATCCGCTATCGGTACTCCTACGTACTTACTGTATGCCATTATGACGCTGTCTTCATTTTGGCGAGTGCTAGGTGTCATTATGAAGTATGACCAATTACAGTAATAACCCTATTAACGCCTTCTGCTGGTATGGCCGGAGTACGCCCACCAGATGGTAGCACCGGCAGTGTGAACCACGCGCCACCTGGTGTCAGAAATGTCAGTTACCGACTCCACCTAGTGGTAGGAATGACAAGGCAGCATGTCTAGGAGGTGGGGGGGGGGGGGGGCAGTAAAAGGGGGGGGGGGGGGCAGAATACACAAATAGACTCTGTGTCCTATTATACATACGCCTTATATCCCATATAGATAACAAGATCCAAGGCGAATTTAAAGGGGCATAGTTTCTAAACCAGCACTTCAATTCTGTATTGGTAATTTGATGAGAAATAGGTTTAACATTAAACATAGTGGTAAAGGATCTATTCTGCAACCCAACATTTCATCGAGGATGATATTGTTCCATGTGCATCTGGCGAAGTATCTTAAAGCCTGTTCAGCTCCTCGCCCTCTTTTATTCTGAGTCCTGCACTCACTCGTCGCTCCAATCATGGAGAGTAAAATCTTATTTTACTCTCCATGCTCCAATCACCCGGCAAGTTCCTATTTTCCCCCGTGCACGAACATCCCATCTTTAGATCTGCGCGTGGTCGGTCGCACGACAAAGCAAATCACATTAACATAAAGTGTGCAACCTGTCCTGTTAATCAGCTATGGATTTGTTGATTAAAAATAAGCGAACCCAAAAGAATTGTGTCCAGCCTGCAGGCGGTCTTTGAGGTTATGTCTAATTATACAAATTCACTGTTCGTTTTTTCTGTTCTGTTGCTGTTCTAGTCCCTGTTATTAGCGAGAAGACAGGCCTGGGCGTTGTCACTTGGATGATGTGATTACGATCACAAAGGCCTTGCACCTGTCGCCACAATTTATAATGTGGTCAACTCTATGACAAGTTCTTTAACATCAATACAAATTTGTCAGCTCTATTCATCAGCGCCTAGTGATCAGCTTGTAAGTTTGCTGTTGCCACCGAGTCTCTTCTTCCTAATTAATGTGATAAAAGTACTAATAATGAAAGTTACGCTCCGTTACGACATAACCATTGTGTTTACTTTTGATTCAGAGGAATTATCCACTGTGATGATTCCATAATGGTCGGCTAACTAGGCCACAGTGTATCTAATACACTATCTGTTCATGCAAACGATTTTTTTCATATATGAATATTCTCACGTTTGCTTTAAGTTTACGCACCGTTCATAGTTATCGACTATGGTATATGGAAACATTCCTCTGCTATGGTGTATGCAGGAAACCATAATGCCACCGTAAGCTTGCTTTCATAGAATGGCACAGTAGATAGTCTAACTGACAATGAACCCCTTATTACCCAAAAACAAAACACTTCAAATGCATTCGGGTACTTACACTGTGCATGCATATGACGAGAATATGGCGATGATGTATGCCCCGGGAACAAGCCTTGTTTTGTATATCACCCAGGTCAGTTTTGCATAAACGCCAAGATAATGCGCACAAGTCAATGGATATCGTACGTGAGGTCAGATGAAGGTTGACAAAATGTCACGATCAATAGCTATTAATTTAAACCATGCTTGCTATAAAACTGAAATAAGCTATTGCGTTCATTCCATGAAACAAAACACACATCACTGAAACGTTAAATATAATGATTTATTATATTATTGATGAAATGACAGTTCATCCCCTCCCAAACACTCTGTGTTAAGTGCTTTGTTTATCCAGGCGGACCGCTAGCTGGGCAATTAGTTATAAAGGTCATGTTTTCCCTGGTACGAGGTGGCCAATATTAATATTGAATAAGGCTCTTTTTGAGATCATTGGGTTGCTATTTTAAAGTGACCATTGTCTGTCTTCTGCTTAACACTGAGCAGCACTGGCCAGACCTGGCACGGCCGTCCGCCCCTGATCATTCTAAGTGACAGGTCAATGGATTGACCTCTCTCTGACACGACTATAACCCCCTTCTCCGGCCAGCTAGATCCCAGCCTTCATCAGATAGCGTGATCATCTGCCGCCGTCTAGTGGGTCTAGGGCCCACCTTAAACCCTAACCAGCTAACAGCACTTGTAACCTGTTTAGGGTGCACCCAAAAGGGCAACGTGGCCCCACTCATGCGATGGCCTTTTGGCGTGTTATTTTTAATACAAGAGGGATCAACGTCCCTTGTGTATTTGTATACACTTACAGTGGTCGCCTTGAGGAATACAGAGCCTATGGGTCTTTAGCAGGTCTCCTCTTCATGCTTTTAGTAGCGTGCAAGGTATCTAACATTTTTTCCTCTAACATGTAGATTTACACTTGGATACTAAAATCAATTTAAGAAAATAACAATGGTGGCATGCATTGCTTCTAAGGGTGACGCTTCTAAAAAGTATGGGGGCATAGCCCATTAAACTTTTATTTGTAACGGAAGGTACACTATGGAAAGAATGCTTATTATGTAAGCACATAGTTATGCTATCATAATAATTTTGTGAACGAATAACATTGCGTGAGAAGTTACCTGTTTACAACCGAGATGCAAAATAACATTGACCTTTTGAGACCTTACTTGTTGGTCTGTTAGTTCATCACCATGTGCCCTATTGTCACGTAGTAGTTATGTAAATTATCGATGGGGTCTTAACATGCACAACCTAAATAGAATGTTATTATGTTCTTATCAGGTAAGGTGAAAACCAAACTTGAAAAGAAGGTTTTTGTTATGTTCTTATTAGTTGAAATCAAGACCAAGCCAAAATTGAGGCCAAACCTAAACAAACGCCTCATGCAGATTTCAATAATTGAAAAAGTCCCATCAAAATGCCTAGGCCATATTTGGATAAATCACCCCTCCTGTAGTCCCTCACATAGCCAATATACCAATGTTACAACATAATATCACAAGAACACATTGTTTGACGTTTCGTAGAAAACAGTTACGTCGCTGTACCATTACAATGATGGTCTACTGTTGACTTGGTATATAAATCTACTTTGGGCAATAATCTGATAATAAATAAGTGCGTTCTGCAGAGTACAGTGCCTTCGCTCTATACGCTAATGTAATGAGTCATGCTTTTGGGGATGCTCCTGGGATTTAACCGGTCGATTCCCGGTCTACCTGGACTAAATGGAGGCAGGTCTCTAACCTAATTAAGGTCATGATTGGCTTGAGCCAACTCCAAGATGGAAACTGCAAGACGGATGTTCCCTTTGAGGTCATTCTAGGGTGAGGTATAGGGCTGGAGCTGGACGGTTGGACCAAAGCATCTCCTTTGAGAATGAGTTATCACTGAGGAATGAATATTTATAAGCCTAAGGCAGAGGTAAAACCATTGTCGAAGCCAAATTCTCTTTAGCCATGTTCAGCTTTACAGCAAAATCCTATAGTTCGGTATGTGATGAACGATCATATGAATAGCCTCTTTGATGTATTCAAGCAAGCTTCATAATGCTCAAGTAGCATTGCACTATGAGTCTTCGAGAGATAGAGTGCTTTTGAATTAAAGAGGCTACCATCTAATAGAGCATGTCCATTGGGATGTTTCTCGTGGCTGGAGGGGGCAGCAACAGTGACCTGACGTCGATGGCTGACCCCCTGGAGCAGCCCCTCATGCTACCCTGCCATCAGCCCACGCCGCATTAGGCTGTTACTCGCTGACTCCACGAGCTGTGAGCTGCTCGTGGCCGTGCAGCCCACGTGAGTAGCTCATCTCTATTCTACAGCATGACCTGGAGGCGAAGTGCTACATGACGGACGGTGGGGGAGGGGGATAATGTAATAACGACCAGCAGGGCTACAATAGAATCGATTATAGGCTGTGATATCCCCACTTTTTCCTTTTCTTCTGATAGCTCTTATATGGATAACATAGGTTTGTATTGTGCCAAAACCTTTCAGTTCTTGTTCTTTTAGTCAAATGAGCCATTGATCTATAGTGCGCGTGAGTTAAACAAATTTCAACCAGTATAGCATTACCAGAAGCAGAATGTACATTGGTGGGAATCACATTTGAAAACTAGCGTTTTTTCTTATAATTGTGTCATTAAATCCAAACATTGCAGTTTAAACATGTTTATCCAAAGCGATTGGGTGAAACAAACGCTTCATGCAGATTTCAACAATTGAAAAAGTCCCATCAAAATGACTAGGCCATATTAGGATAAATCACCCCTGCTGTAGTCCCTACACCCACCCGTTGCCTCCATGCATGCATGCCCGCCCGTTCATTGACGCCCGAGATGGCCCCGCGCGCGGGCACGCATGCATTCTACCGGGGATTGCCTCGGAAAATCAATAGCATCCAGTAGTGCTAGAGTGTGAGGGGAGAGGCGAACGTGCGCACGGCCGGCAGGCACCGGCGTGGTAGTGGTGGCTGGTAGAGCTACTCAAATTATCGCCGGCCTCAATAGGCCACTACTAGTAGGCCCACTTCACTCTGTCTCCAAGGCCTTGACGACTTTACTGCGGGGACACTGAGGGAATGTAGACCGGGATGACTGGAGCCCACCAAACAGGCCTGACCGCGGGAGTAGGCTCCACACGTTAAAGGTAGGAGGTCTCAATCTTCTGGATATTGTACGTGGGGAAGGCTGGACATGATCATGATCAAACTGAACAGATTCTAGCCATACCAGGATGGTAATGATTAAGTCACCACCCCCCCCCCCCACTCCCGGCTGAGATTGCCTACTCTGATGTCACCACAGGCTGCTGTGGCAGGTCAACACGGCGTCTGTGGACTCAATCCGGGCGTCCTACTCCTCCTGTGTCGGCTGGTGTTGGCCGTCGGCCCGGGGAGGCTGTACACTGCTGGGCTGGGCTGTCTTTGCAGCAGCCATGCCTCCAGACCCAGCCAGCAGAGCTGTGAGTACTGCGCATATTGCAGGTCATATAGACTGTGTTATTCATCGGAGAATTATTATGTTCCGTACACAAAGTTGCACATGGGGAGGTGGCAATATTTATCATTGTTCATGTAAATTACCATCAGCTGGCTACAGATCTTGCCGATTGCCCTGTGTTTATCGCTGGGATGCCTTGCCTGTCAGATTGTGTCTGACGGCGGGGGGTCGGAGTGGGGAGCAGGGGGATGTGACAGTTGTTCCTGCAGTCTTTACACACATCACGTTCCCGGATAAACAACCAAACAGCCCCTTGGGTAATACACACAAAGCTCCGAAACCTCTTTACCTAAACAGCTAAAAACGAGGAAGGATTATCATAACTTAATATCATATCTTAATATTGATTGGTTAATTGATGAAAGTAGATCCATATTATTCAGTCATTGTTTGTTTTCCGTTGTCTCTTTTTATTCATTTAGTTACGTTCGGGGGAATAAATGAAAGGGAAAATGCATAAGGGTGGCATGACAAAAACACTAACAAATCGAGGCTCAATCCCTCTCCAGACAAGACTTAGCCATGGATATCACCAAAGATAGCTGGGTGGCTTGTATCGGTTGTTTACATGACCGCTAACCCTTTCATAATGAAAGTATCTTAATCCCAAGGAGTCATGAATTCAGGCTTAATTGCATTGAGCCAAATCCTTCCGGTCACATAACGTAGTCATCCGACCTCGCTGATTTGATTCTGCCGATCTAATGAGACTCATAACATGAGGATTTGATGCAGTGATCATTTCTGGTTTCATTGCCTACTGGGCCGGCCGATATTAGACTGATAGTTAAGATCCGATTATCAATAGACCTAGTTAGATAACACTCAGTTCCTCGTTAGAGTGATACACACTGTACACATACTTCAGATACCTAACAGGTAGGCACATGATATTATATATGCATATATATACCGTTAAATAGTAAGCTTTGACACGGGCTCACAGAAAGTTAAGGGTGTATACAACCATTCCACTTAATCACGTTATAGGTTTGTAAAAGTATCAATATACTATACTGTTCACCGAGGTTAAGCTTTCAGACATGTATCCAAATCGACTGATGTAGACCAAGCACTGAAATCGGTACAGCAATTGTCGGTGTCCAGAGACCAAATGCCATGCAGGGTCTATAATCGTTATAGCACTGGTGTCCATTAGTAGCCCAAAGGGGTCAGTCTTAGGTAGGATATCGGCAGGTAATATAATAACGTCTCTAATTACACAGTGACTAGAAACACCTGGTCAAGGTGTGATTATGTACCTGGGAACAGGCCGTCAAAGCGCCACCTGGACAGTCCGGGGAAACTAGGGCATGGCCACTTACATCCAGAGGGCCCAAGGAGTATGTAGCTGGACGAGAACCCAGGGCTCCAACATTCAAGGTAACATCGTTCTGGTATTCTTTAAACTACAATAGTTGCATACGACGGTATATCACCAAAATGCTTTGAAACGAAAGTGGTTACTTCTGCGTTACAGACTGACGGAGGAGATATGTAAGTAGTATATAAAAATGACGCAGTCAAAATCCGTCACAATCCTAGACGGACGGAGATGTAACACTGAATCCTGGCTGAGGATTCCTAAATGTTCTTGTGTGATTATCTTTACTGGACCAGTCCATTCCTTCTTCGATCACGAAACCTGGATATATATATGTACTTAGTTGTTTTGTGATTATAAATTGTACAGGCTGAATACAAATTATATTATCCTAGCGCGGATCAGTATATTGCGGTTGTATCAATCGTTGATGCTTGCAGCTATATGTAAATATGATTCCAAATGGGTTTAACCAAGCTAAAATAGTTTCAGCTTAAACTAGAAAGCATAGCCATTGAAAACACTCCCATACTAATGAACACAGGTGCCTACAAAGTGCAAACCTACCCCCATACACCAACCAAACCTAATCGGCCACCCAGAACCACCTTGTTAACTTCCTGCTTGATCCCTAGACCAAAACTAGATCGATATCTTTTAAGGTGATCTGTCACTTTATTTGGAACAGGTTTAAAAATACCTTCTTATGTCAGACTCATTAATGTCAGCCAATCCTTCCTTTAATGCCACCTGACTGGTGAGGCACAGGGCCCGCTGGACAAAACAGTTCAATACCCTTGTCAACCTGCCAACCAGAGCCACTGTTCATGTGTACCCATGCATGGTATATTGAGTCCGGCTACCTTGTTGGGGACTGTATACTCTGGCCAAAGAGCCTTCTATAGTGAACGATAATAATCAAGCCCAATAAAGGGTATTGCGTATAGATTTTCGTCATATAAACCTGCGTGTTCTTGCTAGGAACTATATTTCCACATTCCTGTACGCATCTATATATGATGGGTAATAAAAAAGAGATTATTCTCTATGCGGGTACTCATACCCAACATAACCAATTCTTCATGATAGCAGTGGCGTCCAGATAATTTTCAAATCATCTGGATATTGCAGTGATGTGCAATCTAGATATTGCAATGATGTGCAATTTCTATTGGCACTATTTCACCTCTACTCCAAAATGTCATTCTCTGAACACTCGCTCCCGATATGTATAATTATATTTTCGTTTTGTTTTGATTTCAGTTTGACCGGTCAAGTCAAATGTGTAAGCCATTTGATACAACATGCATAGGTTCGAATACGTCCCTCTAGGTTCAAAGACAGCAGTGGGCCCGAGGGAGTGCTCCACGTCTTTGACGGTCCGCCGCGTACAGGGAATCCCCGGGGCATTCAGGCCTATACCGTAAACATTAAACTTGACCCTGCAAATCCCTGCAGATCCATGCAACATCCACAAACATATCAAACCCATATGATTATTGATTTAACAATTTGTATACACCTCTTTCCCACCTATATAATGCCAATTGCATTTACCATTCACCATGACCCGGACTTAAAGGGGACCAAAAAGCAAACTTGTCAAAATATGACAAGATTTTGCAAACTCAAATAACTATGAAAATACATTCTAAAAGTCTAACCTTAGCCATTGGTACATCATAAATCATGATAACTAGCTATAACTTCACTTAGGTTCCATAATACTTGTGCCATGTATGCCTGAAAACAGCATGTTTGTAAACAAGCCAATTTTGGTGGGTCACCAAAATTGACCTGAGATGAGTTTTATTGTATTTTAACGTAGTTTAAGTCTGTATGCACAGTTTATATTTTACCATAGGCTTAGGCTATGACCATAGAATATGATTCAATAGTTAACAGAATTTGCAAAATTTTGACCCTACATTGCTTTTGGCTCCCTTTAAATCAATTTGAACAGCAGCTCCATTATTTCCGCGTAAAGTAAGAATTGTAACGTTTTCAGAATTGCTAGATTGTACATGTTTGTATCTCTGTGGATTTTGTTAAAAAGAGAATTTTAAAATGTGTTCACACTCGATGACTCATGCAGCTGAAAGAACATTATCATGCCGAGGGATTCAATGTGAGCCTGATGAGGGAAAACGTATTTTGTTTTTAATTGCATGCATGGTATTTCGTTCTATTGCACGGGAAAACTTATTAAAAAGATCGAACATGTTAAATTTCTGCATGATCACATGCATGATAATTGTTCATGTCCTGAAGTAAGTCGTCTTTGTTGGGACACGTGTTCGCATTTCCCTTGTTTCCATTCAGACCACGAGGACCCAATAATGGTGTCCTGTGGACTAGAATTCCTTTGTCTGCAAGTTCAATAGAGGTAAAACATTCACTGCACCGTGGAATATGAAGTTTTTGATGGGATCTATAAATGGAAAATGAAAATTATGAATGCTGATTATGTGCCGCGCACCCACAGTAGACTTTGCTTGATGGGCCATGATCATTTTAAGTGCTACTGATAGTGGCAAAAGAGGTGACCGGGTAAAATGATTGTCATGCAAAGGGCTGGATGTAAAGGAAGATGTAACTAAAAATATGCTAAAGGTACGCTATGTTACCAATTAGAAAATAATAAACATAAATTTGCTTTTCTATAGCTGTTTCAAGGATTACTGTATAATCGAGAATTGTATAATAATTATATCGTTTGGTCGTTGTAAATGGCAAAACTGTAGAAAAGATAATGACACCTTTACGACATGGAGATTTTACGGTTTGATACCCTGAAGACATGGTTCCTTGTTCCTTTGAATTGTTTGTGACATGAGGAATGAGCCCCGGGGGCCTGACATTAAGGAAGGGTTGAGTGTTGCGGTCCCTATACGTGTCACTTGTTTCAAAGTTAATCTACCTGACGACAGCAGCATGCAGGTCTCCCCGTACCAGGCCTATATCAGGGCCTTCAGGTAGGCTCTGTTACAAAGGGTATTTTTTAATATTGATAGCTGTCTATAGGTGTGGCATTGCAACTCGATCGGCAAGAAACACCTATAGTTAGTGACGACCCGAAGAAAACGAAATGGACCATGAAGGCATATTGATTGACTGGATTCAAGAAATTGCTATTTTGATTATACAGGATGGCGCATATCTTATTAACTTTGCAGATAAGTAGTATAGCAGGTATAGTTTTAGCATGGCAGGTCAATGCTTTAACCCCAAGCAATTACAAGCGACAATGGTGATGGGGGTAGAAGCAAATGCGCCAGCTCTGCAGATATCTGGGGGGTCGGACCAAAAAACATCCACGAGAATTCTGTGCCACGAGAAGTTAAAATACCCCAATCACAAAATTAGGTCTCGTCAGTATTTAAATTCTCGTGGCACAGAAACCATTTTTTTCAACAATTAAAGTGATCCAATGTCATTCTAACAGACTCTAAGAAGTATTTTCTGTGAGTAAATATATCATAGGAATGATTTTAGTATGATTTTTTAAGAAACTTCCATGTCCAAAAGTTCTCGTGGATGTTTTCTGGGTGGACAATTCTTCTCGTGGACGTCAATTCAGCCCCACGAGAGATCGTGGATGTTTTTTGGTCCGCCCCCCTGATGTTTTCAGTGACGAGTGTGCTGACAAGATATAATTTGGCTAACTTAGCCTATGTATAGTAGGATGACCTGCATGGGCTTTCACCTATACGTTTTGTGACATGTTATTCTATAGGGACTTAGATCATCGACCTGTAAGACCATGGTCCCATGGCCCTATATATAATAGCAGTGCCCAAGGCACCCACTTTCGCATAGGATCGAGCATTCACGGACCCTTTTGTTTTGATACTTTCATATTTTAATACTTTGTTCTATTTTTCAGACAAAGAAGTAGAAGCGAGTTAGAGGAGCGTCGACTGAGCATCATGGACTACGGGGCGGGTGAGGGCGGGGGCGGGGGCGGGGGCGGGGGCGGGGTGGGCTGTAAGACCCCCGACCGGCCGGCCGGACGACGGGCCTCCTTCACCGGCGAACAGGCCGACCTCGACTTCCTGCACCAACAGCAGGAAGACTCCCTCATCCCCCTCAAAGAGGACCTGGCCGACTGGCTCAATAAACTGTTAGGTAAGGAGACCGTTTTGTCTAAGACGAACAAGTCGATACTAGCACGTAACAATAGCACATGCATTCTCAGATCCGACGTTTATTACATAACTACCTTAGATAAACAGAGAGGCAATGTAGCGATGTATTGTTACTTGTTTTAATGATTTAGAAATAGTTGGGTTTTTTTGTTATGGCTTATGTTGAGCCACACATCTAAGAAAGTTATATACCCAATACGTTTCTTTCATCGTTATATGCATGTGAATAATTCCATGAAATAGTATAGGATATCGCGCCATGTCTTGTACGCCATTACCACACCATTATTGAATATCCCGAGGGGAAATAGTGACCAAGGAACAACCTTGTCTGAATGAATGCACCCCCTCCGGCCAACCCTAAGAACACCGGAGGCGGAAGTCTTTGAAGTTTACTCTATTGTATTTAATTCTCCATTGGGCATTGTCCATTTCAATACACGAGCTGATCAGTCAACCATCTTGAAAATTAAGATTTTTCGCACGTAGTAAACTTATTTTCAACCCTGCTGTATGCAGGTGCAGATAACTTCTCGTATGGCAGGTGCGCTTGGAAAATATACATGTAATCATATTTTTATTCCATTGCCTCTTCGACAGGTATAGAGATCGGCGTGGAGAACTTCATGGACGTGCTCGACTCGGGCGTCCACGTATGTAAACTGGCCAAACTCATCCAGGCTCAGGCCGAGGAGGCCGTCAGCGAGGGGAGGGTCATCGAGGTCAGTTTTTCCTATACATTTATATACATGTAGTTACAGGTTAGCTGGAGGAAAAGCTAGATGTCCCACTAAATGCCCACTCATGCATCCTGCGGAAGTGTAATTCAACATGAAGTAGAGACGAATAGTTTAGCTTAGTCATGGTAGCATGTTATTTCTCACCAACTTTTAAAAAGTTAGTTGTTATATCTTACCTATTTTTCCTGGTAGTGCCATCTTCTTTTCCGGATCTTTCCGCATTCCTATTATAGTAAGTGAAAGTGGTTGTACTATTGCCTACGTGAAAACAACAGATCCGCTGAAATCATCTCACACAGTTAAGAATACATTATTATATTACCCTTATTCGGTTTTTGCTTTTAAATACAAAATGTTATAAAGGCGTGCGGGGTGGTGTAGTGGTTAGCATGACCGTCTGCTGCGCGGGCGGCCGGGGTTCAATCCTGGGCCTGGGCTGGGCTGCTACACCCCTCTGAACGTCTCCCAGTGGCAACAACTGGGATATCAAAGGCCTTGTGCCATCGGCTGTTGTGTGTCTGGCCCTGTCTATGGGACCAGGCACATTAAAGAACACCTACCTCGGTAAATGTGTAGGGGTATGGTCTCTACCTTCTCATAGATTCGATCACCATCACCGCCCTTGATATGACCCTGGCAGTTGATTAGGGCGTAAAGCAACCAATAACCAACCAACCAACCAAAATGTTATAATGGTGGCAATTTTACAATCTTTCCCGCAAATCGAGGCATGCAGTTCCTGTTCGTTGTCCTTCAGAAATTACCAAGGACGAGACTACGGTACAAGGAGAACGCCCGTTCTGGCACCTGGTTCGCCAGGGACAACGTGGCCAACTTTATCAGGTGGTGTCGGGATTACGGGGTGAAGGAGGAGTGTCTCTTCGAAACCGAAGGCCTAGGTAGGGATCCTTGTATTTTGCATTCAATTTACTGTTGATTTATCTTCATCATTGTTTATGTCACGGTTGTTTCATGGCACTTTCTCTTGTGCGTATTACTCCACAAACCCATGTAGCCGGTTTGACCCAGTCTAGCATTTGGTAGCATTATTCTGCTGGCTTGCCAAATCTCCCTATCATATCATAACTTTTTTGAAAATGATATATTGCAATTCCCAATGTGTATAGTGGGTGCTGTCAACTTAGCGTTGTGATAAAATCGAATCCCCGATAACTGCACGTTTGTAAAATCACTGAACCAAATCCACATGTGTTATTCTCTTGAAAATCTTTAAAACCAAATTCAATATTTTATTGGTAGAAAACTAATTTCTCGTAACTTAACATTAACAAAAAGTGACTCTGACAGAAATCTAGCAAGATATCAATATTCTTCGAAGTGACGTAACCAGTAAGTTGATCTGAGAAGATTGGTGCGACTGATATTGGTATAGTTCATATTTTTGCCAAGTGTCAACGTTGGCCTGCAGGTGTCAATACTGGAGCAACAAGGTATGGGATATACACACATTCAAACATTAATTAGTAGCGATGCATATATATACTTTTATTTCATTATCCCATACTAATTAATTGTTTCACACTGTTTCCTTGTGCAGTGAGCCACACGACGCCCCGTAACTTCGTGCTCTGCCTCCTGGAGCTGGGCCGTATGGCCTACAAGTACGGCATGGAGGCGCCCTGTCTCGTCGCCATGGAGAAGGAGATCGACCGCCTGGAGCAGATGTCCTCTAACGGCGACGGCTGGTCTCCTCAAGAACCTGAGTGCTGCGACTCGCCCAGGAGGGACAGCAGCCGCATCCCCATCCGGAGGTCGTCGTCCTCCTGTAGCGTCACCAACGGGTCGCACCCCTCCCAGGGGCCCGCCCGGAGGCTGAGCTTTATCAGTGGTCAAGGGGTGGGAGGGACGGGGTCCCCAACCCCGTCCGCCACGTCCTCTCCAGGGCAGGCCAGGAGGAGGGTCAGCGAGAGTGGCACTATGACGGACGCTGAGCGCAGGCTGTCTTCTACAGGGTCACAGACCAAACGGCCTACGTCCATGGGGGTTACTACGTCAACGTCCACGCCAACGGCGGGCAGTGGGAGTCCCATGGGTTCACGTAAGGGCACTCAGACCACGACGCTGGTGGGTGGTAAGACCGTATCCGTAGGCACCTCGGTCACCTTACGGGTCCGCTCTACGGGCACGGCCACGAACGGCGCGACCAATGGTTCATCTGACCAAGTCGACCACCACTTAACTAGAAACGGGAACTCAACCAGTGCGAACGGGACTAACAGCACTAACGGTACCAACGGTACCAACAGTATGAACGGTACTAACAGTATGAACGGTACTAACGGTACCTTGACCCCAGACAGGGGCAGTGGTATCAGAAGCCCGCGGTTTTCGTCCAAGAGCCCCACTCGATCCATCAGTCCCCTGTCGGACACAGTGGTCAGCCCTCGATCTGGAAGCCCGCGCCCGGAAAGCCCTCGGCTGGGAAGCCCTCGGCTGAGAAGCCCCCTGAACATCCGACGTACAAATACCAATAGTAGCGGCACCATGACGAGTGGGGTGGACACGCGGGTGAACGCGGGCAGTAACACGGAGGTGGCGCCCACCATGACGCGCCGCGCGTCCTCCGACATGGGCACTCCGCGAAGCAGCGTCTGGCGACGGTCGGGGTCGCCACATGGGGGCACGCGAATTCCGGTTCCGGTAAGTGTTAGGCCTGTTTGAATATAAGGTTGTAGTACATAATTGTGTGCTAGTGTTAGACTTTCGCCGATTGCCTGTGCACTTTTCCTGAAATTGCAATTACCAGCAACTGCTCGACCTTCCTTTTAAGCGTTCTAAACTTTTTGGAACAAGGAAACAAGTACAGTGTAAATATTATTACTGATAAATACATTTATTGATAATACTATTGCAGCATAATATAAGAAAAGCCATTATTATTTCACAATACATATCATATTATAGTTATATCTATATCATTATGATTGTATTTACTACCATCCATTTGGTTTGTAGGTGGGGACGTCGGCGCACGGGACGTTGTCTCACGGCGTGTCGACGACCAGTCTGAGCGGGTCGTCGGCCGGCAGTGGAGGCAGCAGCACCACCCCGCGCCTACAGAGGAGGCGGTTCAGCGTGGGAGGGGCCATCTCCCTCACCGACACCCCGACCACCAACGGCCAGCGGGCCGGCTCCAAGACCCCGCGACGAAGGTCCATGTCGACACGCTCAGACAAGTCTGACGAGCTCGACAAGGAGGTGAGAAGGAATAGTCAATTCTTAATGCACTTTTCTGATTCTATATCAATTTCTTCTCTCTTCATTGTGTAGTGAGATTTTTTTAACTTACAAAATTCCCTTCAAAAGCAAAGAAAGAGAATACTACTACTTTTAACGGGGGCGGATCCGGGAGTTTTAAAAAGAAAAGGAGGGGGGAGCTAACCAGGGGCTCCCGCAAACATTGAAGCATTGAAGTACAGGGGGTCATCTGCCACCCATCCCCCACCTCGATCCGCCCCCTGCCTTATTTAAAGAATAGTCGAAGAGAGCAGGAAACGTCCCGTAAACATTTAGGTTATTTAAGCTGAAATTCCAATCAGCTATAGGTAATAACCATATTTAAGTGAATTGCTGTAGCTGTGTTTTGACACCTGTTGGCCCTCTCCAGGTGCGTCGCATCTCGTCCCGCTGTGAGTGTCCGCAGTGCTATCAGATAGACCGACTGTCCGAAGGGAAGTACAGGATTGGAGATAGGGTAGTCTTTGTCAGGGTAAGTACATGAAACCGTACCAGACATTTCTATAGCGGAGTATTAGAAAAATTAACTTATATCCATTAAGCGTCTGAGGAGCAATCTAATCTTCTGCTTCAATAACAACAAAAATAGACAAAATAATTCAACCATGTTCATCTAGTTATGTCAATGTTTGCTTCAGTAATTTAGAGGTTGAAATGACTTTTCAGCCGAACATATAATTGTCATTATCAAATGGCTGGATTCATGGTTCAGAGCATAGTTTCAAACCCGTCTCTTTCGCCTCTCATAGTTGTTGAAGGGCAAGCACGTGATGGTGCGGGTGGGCGGGGGCTGGGACACTCTGGACCACTACCTGGCCACCCACGACCCCTGCCGGATCCTGGAGGTACGACGGGAGCCGGGCAGCTCCCACCTCACCCCCGACGACGACAAGTTCCTCTTCATCCACGGCAAATACAAGGTAACCAGTCATGTACATTGGAGATGTATTCATAATATTTAATCTAAAAGTGTATAAGTTTATATCACATGTAATATGATAATTATTGGGTACGCCCTTTATTAATTCACAGCCAATTTATAACCATCACCTTTATAATAGTTGTAATATGAAATTTGACTAATTATTCCCTGATTAAGGTAACACAATATTTTGCGATAATATTATTGGCTTTCGACGCGGCACTGTAAGGCCAGACAAAAAAGATATGGAGCTTTAATCGGTCAACTCGTAAAATTCTTTCCACGTTTCTTTATTCTCTTATATTGCCTTTCTGCAAATAAATGTATAGGTTATTGGAAGACCAACTGATACCCTTTGGTTGCTTTTAAAACAATCCTGGAAATCCCCAATAAACCATTAAACATTCTGTTTTAGGGAGCAGCGTCCTCCTGACAGCTCAACATCTAGTCGGAGGATTATCCTCAACTAAACTGGAAGATGCAGTCCATAAGTCAACATAGGGATATCCCTCGATCTGCTGCCACTCTTTCCGGACGGCCGTAGCATCATCTTTAGGTGTCATGGTGAATGTGATAACTGGCGTCATCGTCAGAGATAAAGAGGGCATCACAAACGGCCATAATGGAGTTACGTCCTGTGTAGGTGTCGCCTTGCTACTCCTTATAAAACTGAAAGTTGTTCTGGGAAGGAATCGCCATTCTACTTACCTCGGAAGATTGCAAGTTGCATTACCAATGCCAAAACCAGGCATTTGGCACATTGCAAATACAGTTGTGACAAGATCATCTGGGACAGTTGGAACCATTTCCAATAAGTTCCTATGACTACTGTCTTGAAAGCTTTGCCGCCAAGGGACAAGTGTTGCCTTGTCTACGACGATCAAGATCCACGCCTCGACAGTTGTTCTTGGGAGATAATATTACTCAACCAGCCAGTTTAAGGCTCCTGTGGTCGTATTGTCATAACCATGATGACGGACGTCCATATATTGTCAGAATGGTGCTTTCCAGGCCCCCACAGACACAGGGGCAAATAGTAGGTTGTCTATGAACTCTAAGGCAATACCCCTGGGTCTTTAATTGATGAATTCATCGGGGTGTATGTCTCTACTATGTTGACATAGTGTTCAAGTCTATGTTTTAGGTTTAGTTTGTTATTTGTCGAGGCTTTATGTATATGTATGAGCTGAGACAATACTATTGAAGGCTACACACTCATTTAATGTTAATATGATATTAAGCTTGCAACCGAATTTCTATTTATTTTAAGTTATACAGTGTGAATAATTCCCTCCGCATGTAATGAAAGATGTAATACTAAATAAACTGCTGAGCAGTTAAGTAGAGGATTTTGATTTTGCTAAGGAGTAAAATGGTTCGAAGCAAAATAAGTTGAGACATTCCATTTTTAGTTGATACACGGTTTCCTGAAACAAACTGGGTGATATTGTAGATTCAGATTTGTGTAAACCATTCCTATCTTGAGACATTGATGACTCTTGTACATGGCTCTCTTACTTGCCAGGGGTTCATTCCCTCGCTTGGTGCTGATCTTGTTCAGCTTAGACTATGTGTAATCGTGTAATCAGGCAGTCTATGGCGGAAACATTTTGATAATCCTGAACTTCAATGTAGCTGACTTAGCTTGCAAGTTGAGCTGTACCTCATACAAATGAGTAAACATAGAAGTACCGATATTTAAATACTTCTCTAAAGCTATATCTCAACGTGTGGCTTACGCGCAAAATCCTAGCCGTAGTTTAAATTTGAGAAAAACATAAGCTAGTCATCTGTGTGCTTTAATAGTTTATAATATCACGTACTTATTTATCTATTTATTTAAATGTATATGTGCATTTCTGTGGTCAAACAATAGTGTTGGAAATAGTGTGTATCTATACATCCAGTGATGATACATGTCTAATCACCGATAGATATTCTCGTGGGACCTTCATAATATAAAATGAAGGATGGGTTCTGTATAACAAAGAAAAGGAGGTCTAGGAACTGTAAGCAATATAGGCCTATCTATATAAGGCTTAAACTTGGCACTGTTCTTTTGTAAAATTTGCAGATACCTAGAGGATGCTGTCAGTTATAAATTATGTACCGTACGTTCAAACGCTAAGGTCCGGCCAAATACCATTGTTATGTGTTCATTGTTTGTTATCTGGCAAGGAAAGAGGGACGAGCTGGTTATGTATGTAAGTTAAGTGTCCGTTTACGGACCCGCTTGAAGGTCATATAGAGGTCTAACGTGATTAAAGTTTGCCAAACGTAACGTGAAGTTTGCTTGATTCAACAGTCTTTCATTCTTAAGTGCTATGTCCTTAGTTTGTTGACGTCTAAGGCTTGACTTTATAGTTAGTAACATGTTAGGTAAAAGACAATAGGAAGACTAGACTTTTTAGAGTGGCGTGCTGCACAACGAGCGGCACTTCATTTCACAGTGTTACATGTGTCGCCATCTAGGTTTGTAAGAGTTGGCTGATATCTTTAACTGTGCATGTGTTGAGCCCTTCGTCCTGTGCGACTATTTACTGCTCTGCTTAGGTCACTGGTTATAGTTTAAAAAAACACTGATCAAAGACACGCCATTCATGAACGTATGTATGTGCTAAATGTATAGAGGGTTGTTCTTGTATATGTGTTTTCTATTGATGTAGCTATCGAATATCAGAATCTGACTACTATACTTTGCCCATACATGCAGTAGAAAGCAGAATGTCACACAAACCATGGAGTAACAGAGTTTATTGTGAATAGTCGCTTTGCTCTTGTATCTATCAATAGAAAACAGAAGTGCTCATTGAACACGAACCGTTGCCATTCAAGGCTTGCTGAACGAAAGCAATGTTCCACTGTGGTAAAAAATACATTTTCAAAGGAATAAGCCATTTTTATCATACAGGCTAGAATAAAGATATTATTATGTCAATATGACAGTATAGATTATCTAAATTGTGGCCGCGCTGCGATGTCACTATGTAGGATTTAATCAACAATAGAACCAAGGATGACCCAAGTATGTCTAGCATTCTCCATGTATCACATTATAACTTATGGGAAGTCCTTGGAAACCGTGGTTTCAACCACCAATATCATTATCAATTACTTCATATTGATGATCTGTAAGACAAGAAAATGAGTATAGATTTAAGAGAAAGACGCAGGAGGAGAGTAGGCTATAACGTTGCCAGTAATGCACATAGCATTGTCATGTACATCTGTGATGTTGAAGCTAATTATGCAGAGAGGTGGCCTTAGAAAGGAGGTAGTCCTGCGACCGCTGGTTCAAGTCAAGTGTTCTCTAATTCCACCACTAATTGTATCATACTAAGAAATAAAGCAAAAGTCTTTTGTCAAACATAAGAATAATGATTATGAGTCTATAGCATGTGTATTGGACACCATTTACCTCATCTACAATGGTATAGCATAGTAGAATACACATTGGGCTACGAGGGTTATCAACGTTTCATCTTTAATTTTGTCAACATGTATGAAAAAGATTTGGATAGCTTTTGTTTCGGTTATAAACTAAAGTAGGCCGCAAATTTGATGAAGTAGATATGATTGTTTTCGGTTACAATTACACTGATGTAAAAGAAAAAGTAAAGTGACCATCGTCACAATTATCACAATAAGTATTTGCCATAATTATATCAGGTATGAGAATAATCTCAAGAAGTGCATGCATGGTTATCTTAACCAACATGAATTCAGACACGAAACGTGATAAAAATTGCTTTTTATTCCTTGATAATATACATTATTCATATTGATCATTTTGTTTTTTGTGTTACATCTGTTTCATAATGCTTATGAGAGAACATTTAATTTAACCTACACGAAACATCTGTAGGTCGTAATATGCGTATAAAATACATTCGTTGATGAATGGTTAAGGAATATTCCAACAGAGACAGAGATATCCTTGTACGATTGAGGCATATACCTTGCTTGTGTACTGGTCTTCAAATGGCAAGAAATATAGAACTTCATAATCATAGATTCAGCAGGAACTGTAACGAAAATGACCCATGCGTATTATGAACATGTAGAAGAAGAAAATAAAATGTATTATTTCAGACTTAAACCTATCGATGTCGCTATTTTCTTTTGAAATATCGTCTTTTTTTTCATCAATGCTGAATGGTCATGTAAATCATGTGTTTCATAAAACTGGGCATTTGGCTGTAGCACCATCAAGTAGGAGATTTCCTAATTTATTTAGGCGTTATCTTCGTCACCGGGGAAAAAGGACATGGACGATGTCGATGTCTATCGTCGATGTCTATGTTACTGCAGGGGAAGGTATAAAGATGCATGATCATGAAGCTGTAAAGCCAGAAAATGTAGTCAAGTACATACATTTCCAAAACTGTGGCTTCTCTTGGGAAGGGAGTTACAAAGAACAAACTCATTGTTGAAAAATATGTTCTAGTTATTTTGAGGGAAAAAATGTCAGTATAAAATCACCTGATTGTTTAATGCTTTCCATTCATTCCAACAATAAAATTTGTTTATTTCTGGGCTAACTTACGCATCAAAAAGGTATCAGACCTTCTAAAGAAAAATGAGTACCCTGTACACATCCTGTGAGCACTCGGTACTAATGGAATAGAGGATTTTTCGCTCAGGCAAAAATCTATATCCTTGTAAATAGAAGGCCCCCTTTCAACTTATTGTCCCAAATGCTTATCAACAAAATACTTGCAATATTGATAAACGTATAGGTCGGACTAGTTCATCATTGGGTTTAATGACTATAATATAAATGTGTTTAAGCATAATATATGTTTATGGCCAAGCGTTGGTCAACATCGCATGAGGTAAATGCAAAAATACATCTCTCTATATATAATATTATTCATACGTCTTACGTGAATTCAGGTTTAACTCAATGACGACAACTTGTCAAAATGACAGTATCTGATGAACACATACACTATAAAGCAGTATGTGTGATTAGTAGACATGACATGCCCGATATATACAACAATGGTGAATCTTAAGTAATGTCTGTGAAGCTCCTATTGGATTTACATTATTACTTTCTTGTAAGTTATTGTTCCTCTCTTCTATCAAACTTTGCTGCCTATTCGTGTTTCTAAGACTGAATAGGAAAGACTCTGGACAGAGTTTGAACAAAAGTATACAGTCGTTTTGATTTTACCCATTAATGATTAATCAATGAAGAGCGACCTTACTAAGTATATATCTTTGTTCAGTATTGCACTTTGAATGAGTGATTCAGTTCACGGAATGATACAAGAAACAGCGCTTAAAAGCGACAAGCCATCAACCAGTACTTGGAATGTGTAATAACATTAGGTCTTCCATACAACAGATTATACTGTTATCGGTTATGCATACAGGTAATATAAGTAGTGATTATTAAAGTAATCCCAAATGTGCAAAAATCTAGTAAATGTCTCTAGATTATTTAACGGAATACTTGAACGGCAACAGCGGGTTCGATTCATCCCTTATTCAAGTTCTGGCACATACATTATATATATGATAATATCACAACAGCCTGTAGAGCACAGTATCACACGTTGAGGCAACGCTCGCTGCGTTATGGGAGGTGGGACCCCGGTTAGGCGCGGCCCGCCATATAGTCTAAGGACATTTGTGAGTCTACTTGTGTGACGTCGTCTATCTGCATGTAGACGGGTTCCTCACTGGCATGGCCTGGCTGCTGCTGGTGTGGAGGCTGCTGATGGTGCTGTTGTTGGGGCGGGAGCTGGGGTGGGTACTGAGGCGGCATTATTCCCTGCTCGCGCATAAATCGGCCCAGATTTTCATAGATCTCTGGTTCTAGCATGATGTAAGCGCTGCCCTTCTCCTTGCTGGCAAAGCGGTACATGCTGGCTGTGCTGATGCCAGCCGCAGACTCGTTGTAGCGGCGCGGTAGGCCCCGCCGACTGTCCAGCCGGTCAAGGCTCCGGCTGTGGCCACTACCCATACGCCGGTAGCGTTCTGCGTATGGTGACCTTTGGGCAATTGCCCTTCGAGGGTCAAAAGTAATGGCCCTCTGGTGCTGGGAGGTCACTTGCAGAGGGTTCATCTGCATCTCCATGTCCGAGTCCCTCCTGCTGGGGAAGAGGTAAGGGTCCTCCTCCGGCATCCAGGGACTCTCCAGGTGGCCGGTTGGAGCAGGGCGACCCACCATCCGCAGGTCGTCCATGCTCATACTGGGCCGGGGCTGTAAGGGCGACCAGCCCTGCTCCTCCGGCCCCCTCCGCCTCTGGAAGTCGGGGCTGTTGTAATTATGACGATTACGGTTATTAAGTGGTGATTGCTGGGACATTGGACGAATCGGACTATTATGCATGTCGTCCTTTATAATGCCCACGTCGATGCGGTCCACGTCCTCATAATGCATTTCGGGCCTCATGTCGAAGCTGTAGTTGTGGCGCTCCTTGCTGTGGTAGGTGTCCTGGGCGTCGTGCGGCCGCTGCAGACTGCCGTTGCCCACGCCCTGGTAGGGCGGGTAGATGGGTCCCTCCGGGGGTGGCGGGCCGCGCCGCGCCTCGTCGATGTCCATGTAGTCGGGCTCAGGGGCCGGGATAGCCTCGGGCTCCCCCTGCCGTCTTGGAGTCACATAGGCCCTCGGCCGACCCACCGGTTTCGGCGCACTTATCACCGGCTTCTTGCTCTTTCCTTTTTTTGTTTTCTGTTTTCCTCCGCCTTTCTTCTGTAAATGAGGTGCACATACGTTTAAATAGAGTAAACATTGGCAGGGATCCTTTATGATTGTTAATAATGGAAATATACAAGTGCGTTTTGAAAGTATTTATATGCAGAGGGATCTAAGAGATGTACTAAGAGCAATCTTCTTGGAGGTACTAACTAATTTTTGCAAAATAACATAGGGAATACCGGGTTTTTATATTTTCCATTGAAATACAACATTTCAAAATTATGTTTTTGGTATGTTTATCAAATGTTAACATCTAGCTTTAGGCAAAGGTAAAGGTTATTCACTGGTTCTTTACTTGCATGTTTCTATACTAATCGCTTCAACTTAGATTGAAAATATATAGCAATTATGATTTTGGTATGATTTTACTTATATTTTGTTAGAAATTTATTGTGGAAATGAATTACTTAAGTTTTGTTGTTTATACCTTTGCTTCTTTATTATTAATCTTTATTGACATTGGTAGGCCAAATACATTAAAATGCGGTGTACTGGTTATATTCCGACATACTGGTTATATTCCTTTAGTTTTCAATAAGCATGTTTTGCAACTGATTAGTGTAACGTTTCTGTTTTAGCGTGTCTTTACTTCCAAATTAACACTGCATTTGATTTACATGCATGTAATTGTTGTGAAAGCCGCATAAAGACGAATCAAAACATTACATTGAGCAATGTAAGAGTTTGGGGGAGGCGCAGAGTCTTTCGCGACCAGAGGATTGAGAGCGTCAGTGAATGACGTTAGTAAAGCACCAGTGACGGACACAGCAGCAGTCCACTCTACATCCTCCTACCGGATTGTCAATGCTAGGGGCAGAATGCAGCGCGACACATAGCACTGGCCACTTATTGATACTAAACATACATACATGTACTTCGCAAATAATCTCCATGAGTTCAATTAGTATAGAAGCTACGTTTTTTTTATCATTACCTAATATGGATTTTATCGAAGCTTAACCCTAGATTTCCTTAATAGGCTTATGAATAGATGACTTAATAAGATAGATTTTCTTTGTTTCCCCTTAGAATAGCAGACATGTCTCATTTTAAAGTAATTTTAGAAGCCTTATGCAATAGCCTAGGTTTGTATGCTTTCTCATAACATTTCACATTGTTTGGACTATATCCTAATTATCAAATTGGTTTACTTGCTCACGATTCCTTTCGCATCATCAAATTAAAGAATTTTAAACGTCTACCAAAGTCTATGATTTTACAAAAAGTATCATTAGAATTAGAATCTGGTATGGATAATTTAGTTTACATTAATTTGAAGAACAGGCCGTTTTTCCATGAGACGATTATTGCTCATCTGTCCCGTAGGTCAATTGCAGAAATTTCAATATTTCAAATATAAAAATATGCCTAGTCAGTCGATAGTCTGAAAATTTAGTGACGAGCACTGCTGTTTGAGATCTCACACGGGCGCTTTTGAGTTTAAAACCAGTTGAGGCTCTTTGTTTACATTTATATGTTTTTACGGCTGAACATTTAATGTGTGCACCTAATCTTTTCCTTGTCACACGCTTCATGATATAACAACGAGGGCATTGTTTCTCTTTAAGTGTAACTCTACAGAAACCTGAATACCGGGATCTATTGTTATGAGTAAGAAGAAAGAAAGCGAGGAAGCCTGCGTACCTTTTCTGACTTATTTGAACCACCAGACTTACGCAGACTGGAGGACAGACTAGACCGGCTACTAAACCGTTCTACGACTGCCTGGCGCATCTGAAAAATGTGAAAAGAAGGTTTTCATTCATCTCATCAAGAGAACGTTACGGCAGGTGCAAAATGTATGATTCATTCGAAGACAATTGCGGTATAGATTCCAAGTGGGTTCCAACATAATTATCATGATTAATTGTTGCTACTTTTAATGTACCATTTGTACAAGTGGATAAATACAGTAATTGCAGATTACTGAACTGTAAATTAAAATATCTTCAAGCACCATCCTTGCCAATTATTTCCCAACATGAGCAAACTTTCCTGTCATTATCATGCAAATTCCGACCTTTATAATTGGCTGAATCGGGACATACATAATTATGTCGTATAACTGATAGAACCTAATTTTCAATCCAAATTGTTCTCTCGCCAATGAACTCGTTACATTATAATTATTCTGTTAAGTAAGTTGCCTCTCACCTTTTTATTAAGAGCACAATGGAAGAAGAATATGAAGAATCCCTGTTGGAGGAGGAAAAATTGAACAATCAAGTCAATGTTTATACAACCACAATGTGATATCACTAATAATGAGTTTTCTTACTGCACGCGTTATGCTATCGCGAAATTATGTTCAAAGACCAGATATTTCAACTAATCAATGAGACCTACAAGAACAAGCGTCATTCTCCATTTGCTTGTTGTTTTAATCTTTGCGTTGATTTATTTGCTTTGCCAGTGAACAGAATCGGGACGTTTCGTCCCTACAGGATCAAAATGGTTTACACGTATTTTCTTCAAAGAATCCGAATTATTATCATGAAGCGCTAAGAAATTGAAACAGGAAGTCTTGACTTCTATTTGAACTTTGAGATCTAAAATATCCATGAACGAGAAGAAATATTAACCTGTAGGGAGTTGCACACGGCAAATATATACTGGAAGTAGATGGTTTCGTCGTTGACGGAGAAGAGGCCGAACACCCAGGTGAGGCCGAGCAGGGGCATCATGACGGCGATGTTCCAGATGGTGGCCCTAAGGACACAGAATATAAGTTTACACGCCCGCCTTCTGTTTACACAACTAAACCAACACCATTATCTCCATTACGCCGGCCACAAATACTTTGGGTACCTTAATGCTCTTCTTTACATTGTATGATAAATATTCCACATCATCAAAACTACTTGTAAGCTTTTTCTTTATTACAATTAATTTTGACGTATAATCCCCCACCCCCTTATGAATTACCCGCTTGTATGGCAAACAATGTATGTTCAGTATTAAGTAGATAATACTTACGGTTTAACTTTTTTATATGTTACCCGTTATTGAAGTGGAATACCAAATTCGGTCTTCGAATAAGAAAATTCCCTCGTAAAGATGACAACGAGTGTAATTTTGTCCAGCTTAATCGTTACGATGAGGATAACTAAAAGAAGGAATGGTGACATATTCAAAACTTACTTGACTCTGTTATTTCTTTCGGATCCCTTCGAGTTGGAGATGGTATGAAGGATCTTGCACAGGATTACGAAATTGGCCTGCAAGAAAAAGAACAGTCTTTCTAGATGCATGTAAGCCTATACAATATAAATGAAGAAAACCTACAGACAACAAGTAGATAGCCACGTTGGACAGTTATAACTGGTTTTGCCTAAAGTGTTATCACAATTATATTACATTCCATATTAACAATTATTTTGGTGCGTTTTTTTCCTGTTGTCCTACATCCATCAAGGGTTCTTATTATATGTTCTGGGGGGAGATATACTTACAATCATGACAACAATTGCAGGTACTGCAAAAGCAGCAATGAGCCCCGTGTCCTTTCGCAACCAGCAACTGGAAACAACAAATGGAAATGTACATCCTGTGTTTTGTTTCTTTTCACAGTTTCAAAGTTCCATTCACACTGCCAATTAACTTCTTAACAAAATATGTTTATCCTATGAGTCCACAGTCTGAGAGGTACCATATTCTAATTACAATGATCAAAGAATGATATTGAAAAGGATTTCAGTAAAAATACTTCAATTAATGAACATTTTTAATGTTATTCCATTATACATGCAATATGCAAGAGTGTCCTAATATTTTCTCGATTGTTGATAGATATATAGACGGTAAAATTTAAGATACTTACTAGTCCTCTGTGCCGTAGCCTTCACCCCTTGTGATGCTCATTGTAATGGCCACGATTACCGCAGGGATCACTGCCAACAAGGAACATTATATTATTGCAAAAAGATATAGACAAGGTAGTGTAACCTCTCGACCGAGGTAGTTCTTAGGTGACGCATCATATTTGTTAAGTTTTCCATGGGTAGAGAAATAGGGCTGTAATTATCGTATACATGTGCCAACGGACAAACATCCAATTTTAATTTCCCTACCTTTGAGTCATTGGATACTTTAGTAACATAGGCCTATGTTAGTAAATTCTAATTTATATTTCAAGTGATGAATCGACTGTCTGCCATGACGAATGTGAGTACCAATGCAACGTTGCAAAAGGTGTGTAAGTTATACATCACGAAATTAATGTTGTTACCTACCCCCAATGCAACGTTGCAAAAGGTGTGTAAGTTATACATCACGAAATTAATGTTGTTACCTACCCCAACAGGTAAGGATGAGGAGGAATGTTTCTTTTTTCCGTCGCACGTGGAACACCTGGACGACGTAGAGAATGAACTGGACACCATCGGCAAACATCATAAAGAAGGCGACCAGGTAGAAGAAGTGAAGCATGGCCGCTACCGCCGTGCAGACCATCTGGTGGGAAAAACAGGGGGAGGCTACAGAGTCAGGATATGGAATGGTGTTAGCGGTTAAAGGCGGAAACACTCTCCGCTTCATATTGCTGCACTTATAGCTATAGCTATTAGCATTCCGCATTACTATATGAGGCATGCTCCTCATAAAGAATGCTGATCAATTTTTATTTTTCAATTTACTTTTTCATGTTCATTTCATTTTTCAATGTCAAAAAATCATATAATGATGCTGCTATTGAAAATGCTATCAGGTATTCGTGCTGTGCCGACCATGTGTGTTCATCAATGACCAACAAGTTGCCCATACAACTGTTAGTTCTGCGTGAAGGCCTCTTTGCACACCCACCTTGTTCTCAGTGCGCAGGACCCCGGCCAGGAAGGTGGTGTTGGCAATGATGAGCGCGATACACAGGTTGAGCAGGACGGCCGCGTGGTGCGACTTGACGCGCCTGGAAATGGGAGCAACTCACGGGTCAGTATGGAGGCACTCAGTCAATGTGGAAGTAGACAGATTATGTGTAAACTGGATGTTACACTGCAAGAACTTTACTCAACTAGAGGGAACAGTGCTGCATAGAACCAAGCAATTATGTAAACATGATCTGATAAGTCAGTCTGAGGGTACGTGCACTGTAAATACGTATTCTTCAAGATGACCGAGTGTTGGCGCCAATTCATATACTACTCACACTTATCTCCAACAACAAAGGCAATACGCAGTCTCCGTCCTGCTCCATACCAAAGGAGCAGCTCAGATAACATCTCTTCCATACAGCGAACTTTGTATTGTGTGCTTACAGTAATACACGGAGACCGTGGACTGTGTAAGGATAATCCCTATACAGGGGCGGATACAGGATTTCGGAAAGGAGGGGGTCCATATATAGGCTAAGTACTGAAACGTCGCACATTAGCTCATACACATGCGACGTTTTTTTCTCTTTATCATGTTTAAGTGTCCCCCAAAGGGGGAGGGGGGTGTCAGGCCCGCCTGGACCCCCCCCCCCCCCCCATGGATCCGCCCCTGCCTATACTATCTATACCTGTGCCCCCCACGTTACTTACTTCCAGGAGAGGACGTAGAGGCAGATGGTGACGAGCATGCCGAGGATGGACAGGAGGCAGCCCACCACCGAGATTAGGCTCAGGATAACGGCGTGCATCCCCGTCTACAAACACACAATATACAACCTGATTAAACTATTCTCTGTAACAACATTTTAATTCAGTAGGGCTGAGTACATTTTTACTCCGCTACTGTATATGTACATCAATGAATATTAAACTTTAAAAATTAACTATAGTAGTTTTCTTTAGTTATAAGAACGAATGGGTTAAATCTACCCATAGCACCCAACATCTCTTAAATTAACACGTTAAAATGTCATACAAGTTCTAAGAATGAATAATGAATATTCATCCCCCATTCTTCAAACTTAAAGAATGCCTTTCTAGGTATTTTCTATCCCATTTGTTATGTGTTGCATAAATACGTATACTCATTATATGACATTCAAATTATTATATGAGAAATTAGAGTTGGGTAATTTACCCTGCGTCTTAAAATGGATATGACATTGGTGACTTACGGCTGCGGTGGGGCTCATGAGGATGGCGAAGTTGGTGAGGTGGTCACAGGCGCACACCGTGCCGCTACTCTCGGCCATCATAGTGCGACACCCCTCGTCCGACCACATCCCTCTGTGACAACAATAATACAGTATTACGGGTGCAGAGATGCAAGTTAATTGCACTAATGCTCCAAAATGAGTGATCCTCTATGCGATATCAAAAGGGCAGTGAGTGTGTCAATATTGCATCAACATTGACCAAAATTTAAACTCGACATTCATAATTAGCGGAATAATTCAAAACAGGATAAAACTTAGAAATAGATGTGGAATGGCTGCGACAGTTCCAAAAGAAGCGATGGTGTCGTTTTGCCAAATATAATTATATACTCTCCCTTGTAGAAAAAATACGTTGGCATACACACTCTATGTTATCTAGGTATCTCAAAACAGCATATCTAATATAAATTTACAAGATATGGGACAATGTACCTGTCCATGGCGTTGAAATCCCAGAACGAACAATGTGGTGTTGCCTCGGTGATCGAAGTCTGTTGAATGTGAAAAGAATTTTGTAATGGAAAAGTATTCATCACATCCAAATGAATGTCTAAGAATCTCAACTGACATCAATTAAAAGATCGCAGAATTACAATTATGAATTTATATAAACGTAGGCCTATTCGCATCCGTTCTATGGAGATACTCTTTATTGAAAAACTAATTATATGTGGTATTCTGTACATGGTCTATTACCAGTTGACTCACGTTGAGGGAGGCGAAGTGCAGCTCCACCGGGGGCTTCAGCACCTGGCCGTTGGGCAGACTCTGCACACTGACGGACAGCACACGGGAGTTGATGAACTGCTCACTGCAAAACACAAAACATAGATAATTATAACACATTGATACACCTATAGATCTCTCAGCGGTCGGATCTACCACCCTGTTACAAGGCTGGTTTTATTATAATAGTTGGACAATAAAAACAAAGAAAATTGGTGGTATTTGCTAATAGCCATATTATTCGGGGGAAGAGATGACACTTACCCTTCGACTGGGAGCAGCTCATTTATGGTGTAGAAGTACGTGCTCCACATTGCCACAATGTCTCCTGGTAATACTAAAAAAAAGAAAATAAAATTTTCTCAGTAAATGCAAGTGATAAAGAACAATGCATTATAATTATAGATACCTTATTGTCTAATTTAAAGATTATGCTTTTTTCAATTGTAACTAAACTAAAAAGAAAGGAAGGGTGATTTGTTTATAATTTTTTCTAATGTCACAGTGTATATTCCCAATACAACTGGAAGGACATGCATCATTAAGTGAAGTTGTTGGGGGGAAAATACGCACCATCACTGAGGGCCTCTAGGGTCTCCTTCTCCAGGATGACGCGGTCCCTGATGCCGCCCGGCTCCGGGGTGGACCCTGGAGGCGGGTCAGGGGTGTAGTCAAACGTCTGCAGCTCGTCCTTGGGCACGGCCTCCGCCCGGATAGCTGCGAGTATACAAACACATATGATATGAAACATACAAAAATATCTATTATTGATTCAGGGATAGAGGGTGTTTTAAAAAAAGATATCAACCGTGCTGTAGGTATTATTCCCGCACTGGTATTCTGGTTGCAGTTTCAGTGTTCACATACCAAAGAATTATGCGGCTGGTAGGATCATTATTTTGAGATTGGGAATGAGATGAGATCTAGGGAGGGCTGCAAAAAGTTTCTGACAAAATACACTATCCATTTTTTGTCTTATTCCTAAAGTTTCAAAACTTAAAAACAATTTTTGCTTGCCCTTACAGTTACCAATAACAATTAATTCATGGATTTAGCTTTTAAGGGTCGTCTTGTTTGTAGCTTTTCTTTAAGATATCTTTCTAGCTGATTAGGGTGAATTCTGGCCATACCTAAACTGGACGTGCGTCGATGAACAGGGTTGCCTTGTGAGTTCATGGCTATCTGCTGCCCTATCTTGTCCACCGTGGCCATGATGGTGACCCCTCTGGACGGGTCCTCCTGAAACCAAACATTGCCACATTCTTATAGCACAGAACATGCACTGCACTTATTCTGCTGTATGCAGATCACCACAATGCGTGTATATTGATATTATATATATTATATATATATATATATATGTGTGTGTGTGTGTGTGTGTGTGTGTGTGTGTGTGTGTTAATTCTAGATTACTTAAATAGCCAACACCATGCAGCTTTATATCTAATTCGGGATTGCATTATGAAATATTGTGATCACCACTGATCAATTACTACTTTTTCAGTCTTCTTCACGAAGAAGCAATCTCATTGACCTCTCTAGTTGTTGCATATCTTCAGTCTATGAGCATTGTATCCCATTAAACAGGGCAAGATGGCTTTCACTGTACAAGTACTTACCTCACGAATAGTTCTCCAGCCCATCTTATTCCTTATTGACAACGCATTCCCTGCCGTGTTAAAGAGAGCCTGCAACATAATGTTTAATTATATACAATGATGTCAATAAGTGTGATTGTGAATTCTTATCGTGCATAACATCAATTTTGTATATTCCTGACAATGAAAAGGGATTACATACTTTTCAGTGGTGGAATACAAAATACGTTTCGGTTGTAAGAGATTGCTGAGTATAAGTTGATGGCTTACTTCTACCATTAATTTTATTTTGGTCAGTGGTATCCTATTTACCTTCCTTGTGTTAAAACGGCATTTGTTCCAATCTTTACCAAAGCCCTGTCTGTGCCAGCTGCCATTGAATACAGCTTGAACCAAAGTCAGAGACAGAATGCCAATTGGGATAAATACATGTACTGGTATATCAACTAATACATGTCACTATACAATATAAGGCAGAATACCAGGAACCAGGTAAATGACCTCGTATACCCAGGCTATGGCCCCTCGCCATGCCCCACCAGTAGGATGCCTGCCTCTTGTGTGAATGGGGCTGGGGTTCGCCTGTAGGCGGCGGGGCTAACTTGTCTACAGTAAGGACTCGTCTCTTACCCCTGTCTCCATGTGGTTGAGCGTCAGGTTGTAGTTGTCCACCACCTGGGTGAGTCCGTCCAGGGCCTCGATGGAGGCGTTCAGGTTGCCGGCTGACATGCCTTCCTTCTCGCGGACCCCCTGGGTGGTGAGGCGGGCCAGGATCATGATGGGTGCGGTAAGCCCCATGTCTTGCGGGCCCCTCGTCGGCCTCGTCGGCCTGCTCGTCGGACCCGTGCCCGGGGGCAGGGGGGACGACCCCGGGGCCACGGAAGGATGAGTCGGCGGTGGGGTCTGCAGTTGCGTCACCTGTAAAACATGTATGATATACATTGTTGAGTCGGTTACCCAACTTAAATTGCAACTTTATAGTTTCCAATCTTGACCCAAGCCTCATCTTTTGAATTCTAGTCATTGGTTAAGTGGAGTCAGCATGCTATTGAGATGGAAGCTGGTGTAGTAGGTCATACATATAGTGTAATGAATAAGGGAAAATTCTGGGAACCAGGAAAACCTGTCCACAGAGTAGCCACTGTGTAAACAGTCATATGTTCAGTAGCCACTATAGATATATATGTCTGTGCAGTAGCCTCTAATTATGAAGAATTAACGGTATCTCCATATTACAAGCAGCTACCGTCAATTTTTGAAATTCAATTGCCAGAGGCAATACCCAATTGTTTATTCAAAAACGGCAAAATTTCGTCCTAATGAATCGTATATTAGTTATGGTTTAATCGTTCTCATTGATGGTTACTTCATTAAGGCAAGGACGCAAAACGCTTTGTTTAATTGTTTTAATTCCTTGATCATATATTAATTCTATATGAAACTACGCTTTCTCAAGAGTAACATTTCCTTGCTATATCTAGTGGAATTTTACAACGGAATCGGATATCTGCTTCTGATTACATTGAAACAATAAAAACTTCAACATTAGGATGAGAGAATTCGGTATTCCTGCAGGAACATGGACCATTGTCTCTTGTAGCCACTGAGTAAGGCACAAATATGATATTTTGACCAAACATTAATCAACCTGATTTAATCTCATAGACAGGTATCGCTACCATATTAGAATTATAGCATGTATAATAGTCCTTACCATACTCAGAACGTCCTCGAATTCCTTATCGACGCACAGTTGGAAGTCGGGTTTCTCCCACATGGCTTTCGTCCCTGATATCCGCATACATGCTCTGTAAGCTGAGCCTGCAATACACATCAAGTAGTGGTTGGTGAAAAGGGGTAAACGCAATACACTTCAAGTAGTGGTTTGTGAAAAAGGGTAAACACGTCTCTTTAGACATTCAATATGTATCATGTTTGGATGCTACCAATAGTATATTTCGGGCCATATCATACTTTGCAATGGGTAACCTTTTAATGCTGTAAACCATCCTTGTCATAACAGGCTTCATATTTTTACGTCATTCGCCAAACATGTCAAATAAATTGTTCACATTAAGTACGATTTGGTAAACGCTCAGCCGGAAAAATTAAACAGGGAAGCAATTAGCCTTTTAGTCAACTCTAAAAACAACAAAACATGTACTTATTGTCATTATTTTCAAGACATACCCGAACGGTTCTGGTCACATGGGCCCTTGGCCCTGTCCCCTGTGGCCGTCATAGGCCAGGTAAAACCTCGGAGTGTCTCCGCCTCACAGAAAACTGGCACAGCTGCAACGTAAAGGGGCAATTAGAGATGTTTCAGGAGAAGGTTGTACGGAGATCTAAAGAGGAATTGCATTATAACATTATATCTAATGTTGTAAAGTTATACATCGTGAACCATTAGTGGATATGATATTCTATTCGATTAATGACAGCTGATATATATTTGATAGAGATGAATGATCATGAGTCATGATCACATTACAACTTCCTTTCAACGTAAGAGTTGACTAGGTCATTAGTCCACATGCGTCGTGCTATTAACTACGAGCCATAAAAAAAGTTGCAAGTTTTTATATAAGAGACAAAATGTCTTCCACCTCGCAAAGTAACAACCAAATAAGTTAGCAGTAAAGTAAACAGGTCTCATTCATTAAGGTATAAAGGTGATCTGCATGTTAAGGATGCTCTGGGAATAGGAAGCAAGTTATTTCTATAACCAGCTTTAAGGGAAAGAAATCCATACATTCACGCAGCCAAAGGATATGTTTTCTTTGTTTATATTGTTTACATGCTTTTCCTTATAATAACATTGCTTTCTTTCTAACAAAGCCAAAAGTTCTTCTTAAATTTAGTTATATTGTATCAGAAAACAATGTTATTGTTTTTAGGTCTTTCAAGTAAACGACTGTTGATACGAATCCCGAAATCTGGTTAATTAAACTAGACGGCTACAAGATAGGTGTCCGTGTTCGTTCATTCCGAGTGGCCTCTCTTACACGGAGATGTTATAGTCTAAATTCAGGCAGGTTGACTGAGCAGCGCTTTAGGATGTTAAATGATCAGCAGCAGGATTAACTCGTGGGTTGAAAGTGACTGGACAGACATGTTGGATGGCGCATTGCCTATCACACCCAAAGAGCATACGCATCTACTCCACACCACCACTAGGCGTTGCAGGACAGAGAACGTTTACCTTCCTTTTCCCGTGACGCGTCTTCACTGTTTCTGAACTATAGTTCTTACTTTTATTGTTAAATCAAAATGGGCAATTGGCATTGGTGGGGCTGGTTGTTTACATGTATTGTTAAGGGCCTTGTGTCGGGCAACTCGTGAGAGTGCTGCCCTGTCTGTGCGCGCCGTTTAGGTGAGTAGGTAAGGATTCAACCTATACACCTTTTTCACGAGTCTGCGCAGTGAACCTTCCACACACACCTTGATCCCATATCTTTTAGTCTGGGACCATAGGAATTCATATCCTAAAACACAGGTTCCGCCCTATTAGGTGACCTTGATTGGGGGGCGGAGGGGGGGAATCTCTACGTCGAACGTTGAGCTTAAGAAATGACAATGTAGCCTGCTACTTTACTCGCCATGTCGCATGTCGCCTCTACGATGGTGCTATGTCACATGTCGAATTTAAGAAATAAACTGTGTCACATCGAGTTTTTTCACTCATGTCACTAAACCTCATGTCGCATGTCAATTTAAATTGCCATGTCGCCGTGTCGAATTTATAAAGGGTCTATTACGCTAGTAGGGCGCCACACTCATGGAAAATGTCGAGCCTCTCGGAGCTGAGCGGGTGGCTGTATCTAACATTTATACCAGTATCTTATCTTAATCTACTTAACCCTCACTTAACTAACTGAGTACCAATGACTGCATCATTCTATCTCTCTAAGGTTATTTACTTAAATAGGTGCTGTCTTAATTACACATGAAAAAATACGTGGATCCTTAACAGTCTAGTCTTAAACTAACATGTCTTACCCACTGTGGGGGGTTCAGTCTTATCAGGGTATGTTGTTGTAAGCTCATGCCTAGCACTTGTAACTACAGGTAACGAGGAGGTCCAACTAGTCGATGACTCTGTTGTTAGCCCTTGGTCATAAGTGGTGGCTTCTTCTGCTGTGGAATACCAACTATTTTCTGAAAGGAAGTCCCCTGCATGGGTGGGACGTTCAAAGAATGAGGACGTCATTGTGGCTCTTAAAACTAACACGAAAGACAACATTCTTCAATCCCAATTCTCTAATTGGCCAACTTGCTAAAGAATCATGTACCTCTTTGCATTTTAATACCTACATCATCCTTTGATATACAGATGTGATTTCACATAACACATATATAAGCTGGGCTGCAGCTGGGGGAATTCGCTTGGCATTTCATCTAGTAATGCTTAATCATTCGGACACTTACCTTCTGTGGTTGTCGAGATCTCTCCGGTCGTGCTCTGCGATTGGGAAGGCGTGCTCAGTCCGGCAGTTGTAGACGTTATTGGAGAGCCCGAAGGGAGTGCTGAATCGGTAGGGGCGGTGAGGGAAGAAGAAGCGTTAGTCATGTTAGCAGGCTGAGTAGTTAATGTAGAGGATATGGAAAGACTACTAGGTGATGAAGAAGGTGGTAGGGGTTCTACAGTGGTACTATTGGTTAGGAGTGGCGGGACAGCCGTGGAAGTGGCATTTGTTACTTTATTAGCTGGACTAGTTGTGATTGTTGTACTACTAGTAGTAGTACTGGTTGTACTTGTGCTTGCTGTACTTGTTGTACTAGCAGACACAGTGGCTTTACTGGGGGTCGTATTGTTAGGCAAACTGGTAGATTGAATCTCTGTGGAAATGGTGGTGTTATCTACTGGCAGTGCAGTTAGGTTGGGAGCAGGTGATAGGGTGGACGTTGGGGTTATGGGTGCAGTGGTGGGGGAGGCTGGGGTAGACTTCGAAGTTGCAGGGGTCAAACTCGACCCCAATGTGGGAACATTAGCCACAGGTGTGGTGGTGGTGGGGGAGGTGGTGGTGATAGTGGAGGAGGTGGTGGTGGGTTGAACAGTGGGTGGAAAAGATATGCTTGAAGTGCTTGAAGCAGAACTACTTCTATTAGTTATGGGTTGGGCTACAGGTGAGGTTACGTTAGAGACACTATCAGAAACAACCGCGGAGACGGTTTGACCACTCGTAGTACTCTGAGTAGTACCTGCTGCAGTGCTGGCCGCAGCTGGGGTCGTGGCCGAGGTCGTGGTGGGTGTTGCACCACGACTGGTCGTATCCGGAGACCCTGCACCAGCACCGGCACTGGTCACTGGAGACGCTGTGGAGGTGGAAGACGACATTGTGGTGCTACTCCGGGTGGACGGTTGACCGACTGGAGGAGCGGCGGAGGACGTGACGGGGGTCGGGGTGGACGGGCCTGCTGCCGAGGTGGTGACGGGGCGGTCAGACGTGGAGGTCGTCTCAACGACCACTACCGACGACGTGGACGTGCTCTCTGCTACCTTCTGGGTCGACTTGGACGAGGTCTCGGGCACTGGAGAGGTGGCAGGAGCAGGTGTGGCCTTACTCGAGCTGCTCGCTGAGGAGGTCACCCAAGGTACCGCTGTAGAAGTGGTGCCAATACTACTGGTCGGCGGGGGAGCCAGAGTGGCAGTCGAATCAGGGCCCACATTGGTGCAATTGAAAGACACGCATGTGTAATTGGGCGGTTTGGTCTGACAGCTGATGGTGGTGATGTCCCAGTACTCATCATTCCCGCAGGCTCCGGGTGCCCAGTACTTGGCCCCGATACACACAAAGTACCTCTGACAGTTGGTAGGGTGGCGATGGATGTTCCCGACCCGGGCGGCCGTGCACGAACTGTGATCTTGGCGACGCGGCGAATTGCAAAGTTCACCAAGGGGCATGAACAGTGTGATTTCGACGGCTCTGGGGGCGAGACCTGGTGTGCTCGCTGGAGTCACAGACGGGGTCGAAGCCGTCGTGCTTGTTGTTGTTGTTGGTGTTGTTGTTGTTGTTGGTGTTGGTGTTTGTGAAGGTGTTGGTGAAGGTGTAGTTGACGGGGGAGGGGTAGAGGCGGGGGTGGAAGCCGGCGTTGGGGCAGACCCTCCACAGGGAGCCAAACAGTTGGCATTGGAATTGCTGCATTGAGAGGTTAAAGGATCAAAGAACTTAGGGCAGTATCCATCATGCCATGACGTGCCCTGGAAAAGGGCTAAACAGACCAGAAATTTAGTGCAGTCATTGGGGTCACCCATCCTGGTTCCTGAGACACATGGGACCGGTAAGGGGTCCATACACTCCATCCGCACGGGCTGTGGGGTGGAGGTAAGAGGGCAGGGCAGTTGACATGTCGCGCTTCTGGGGAAAAGACACTGCAGTCGAACGGAGTCAAAGCGCGTGCCTTGCGGGCAATCCCTGGGGATCCACCTATTAAAGTTACATTCCAAGCGCCGACTACAGTTGGTGGGGTCGGGCATGACCTTCCCCTGCTGGCAGGGGAGGCGCAGGTTACAGGCAGGGTCCCTGGCGTCGGCCCAGCGGGCGGTGGTAGCTGGGGGCACCAGGGTGGCCACTGGAGCGGGAGGCCTGCGGGTTGGATCCACAACTGGCGAGGGTCTCGGAGTAGCCCTTGCTGCTTGTGTCGAGCAGTTAAAACACCGAGCTGTAGCCCTGCTCTGGCACTCTCCACTGACATGGTCAAATAGGTTGGGGCCTGTGCACACTGTGGATTGCCAGTTGTTCTCGAAGCCGCAGACGTAATACTTCTTGCAGTTGTTGACGTCCGGCAATTTCTGGTTGTAGGTGCAGCTGCTGGGGAGCACGCCGCAGTCGGCGGGCGGGGCCGAGCCTGCCTGGAGAGGCACCCCAGGTAGGCTGGGGTTACGGGGGTCTGACTGACTGTGTACCGTCACCATGGAGCTTCCTGAAATACACAGCGACGTTTTATTCGAAATCTTAGGCATAACAATGTTATCTTCACCAAAAAAATTGATTTTCTGTGTTTTCATTCTAAGAATTAGTACCCCAGTTTGTTAGCAATGTGATTTGAGCCGATTGCTCTTAATTTATATCTAACCTAACAAAACAAAAGAGCACTTTGTGTCAAAGTACTCGCCTTTCAGTAATCTACGTTGTGTACTAATGTCAATACTATTAATGTTTGCTAGATCAGCGTTTTCTCCTTTGCGAAGGAATGGAATGCCCTTTACAGTTAGTTGTAATTATAAGTTATTGTTGGGATGAGTGGGATGCTGTCTACAGTTAGATATAGATGATATATCGTTATTTCAGGAGACAAAACCTGGTTACCACACTACCAAGAGTTTTCAGCACTTGCATTAAAAATTCAATTGATTGAACATTAAAATCTTGAATTCAAACACTTTTCGCCCGTGAACTGCATTCCTTAATTCGCATTGTTGATATCATAGAGTTAGACGGACTGAAACTACTTTTCTAACCAACTTCATATGTTAGGTTTCTCGGAATGCAAAGTTTTTATAATTTAAACAGTATGTACACTTACCTGACAAGAAAATTATGAAAAATAGACTATATCCGACAGATGACAGCTCCATCTTGGTAGGTAGGTTGATTTACAGTTTCGGGACAATATTACGATCTGCAAGTTAGGGACGAAAATAGTAATATTAGTGTTGTTTTTCATATCAAAACAGATGCGATAGAATCACAACACAAACATAATTATAACCCTTATAAATATAAAACCACTGCTGTGTTCGACATTAACGGGGGTCTACACCCTGCACCCCGTTTTTGACCGAGCACACGGTTTTCGGAAGTTTGCAGCCAGTTTAAACATACTATGACAATAGCCCTCTACTGGTGGGCGGATAAACACAATTTCCGAGCCCCTTTACCTTAAGCGATTTCGTTTTTGTGTTGATGGCCACCATAGTGATATTTACCTCTTCATGTTGATCTTTTTCACACATCGAAAACGGAATACATCTAAATATTGTTGATTTATATATAACAGTTAGTTAAACATAGTAGACAGTGTTGTGTTATGTGATAAGGAGCCCCATGACTAGACATAATGCATTTGATATTGTATACATACGAAAGATGATAGGAGCTTCTATTAGTAAGGGACGACCTTTTACCAAAAGAATGTGTGCCTATTCTCGGTAACATAATGTTTGCTCTAGCTCAAAAGCACACTAGTACGTTTTGACACGGAACCGACCCTGTTCCAATCCCTCCTACAGTGTTTGTGATGTGATGTATTTATTAGCTCAGTTTCCCCACGATTCCCTAAGACTCCTCAGCTCTGCATACAAATTAGGCTGACATGCCTGTGTGTATTTCCACCGTCCACCTACGCTTATGAACAAATATATGTAAATCAGGAAAAACGAAAGCCAGAAAAAAAAGTTATAGAACATCCGAGAAAATAGAATTTGCGTGCGAAGAAGAACATCTTTTTAGCGACTTCGAGAAAGCTCCAACCGTGGAGCTTTCTTGTATTGCATTGCTGTGTGTGGCACTGTGCTATGAAACCTCAAGTTATGGTTCATTTTTTTCGAAAGGCGGTTATTTGTCGTTGAGGAAATCGCAGATCTGAGAAAAAACGATTTGCCAACGTCAAAATCTTTGTACCGGCACTTAGATATCTAGACAAGTATTATAGCTTAGTTCTGTAGAATACATTTTCTTACTTCCTCTGCTATCAAACTTTCAGATTTAATGGGTGATAATACATACCTGTGCAATATGAGCCATAGTATGTATGAAATCTAGCTAGAGACGTTGTGGATTGTCCACATGGCTAAAGCCCCGGCCACACTAGCCAACTGAACTCAACTCGACGGTCGAGTTGAGTTGAGTTGAGGTCAGTCGCAGAGTGTGGCCGGCACCTACGACTGCAGTCGCACGACCATTCCGTCGGGTCGTACATCTTGAGAAGATGAAGATGTACGACCCGATCGTCGGGTCTTAAGGAGTCCAATCGTAGGTGTGGCATGCCTTAAGACGCGACTCAACTCAACTGGTTAGCATTAAAGTCAATCCCCCATGCTATTTGTCCGTGCTTCCTTCTAAACGAAAATTATTTATTTTATTTCACATTTTTTTCATTTTTCTTTTTTTTCCATTCAGGTTTTTTCATGTAGTTGTTGTAATAGGTTTTAAGCTAAGCCATGTTATAATTATAGACCAGAACCAAAATCATTTGTTCGTTGTACGTGTATTTTCTATGGATAAACCATTATTTCCTTGATACAGGACCCAGGTTTAGGTAAAGACCACGACTGTTGAGTTGTAGAGTGTGGCAAGGGAGGGGTGAATCACTAAGACCAGACAGTCGGGGGCCTATGGCGCCATGGTGAGCTACGACAGTCGAGTTGAGTTGAGTTGGGCAATGTGGCCGGGGCTTAAGGTACCGCAAACATTGTCTCAGTGCAAGTTCCCAGTCCCACTAGCACAAGAAACCCCAGTCTGTCTTTGAAGAAAGCAAACCATATACACAATCCCAACACAACACACATTCTCGGTGAGATTGAATAGTACAATATACATTCCTACACTAGCCGGTGGATTGGCCCTAGGACGGTTCATTTGTCTAAGGATCACAGGGTCAGTCTGTTGGTCAGTCTGAAGTGGTCAGTACTGGTCAGTGCTTGGAGCTGGGGGCGGCGCGCGTCAAGTGGTGGCACAGAGCCAGGAGGGGGCCGAGAGGCGCAGGGCTGAGGGGCAACTGTCTCATCATCAGCCCACATCATCCGCTACTTGATTAGCCCCCTGTTTCATACGGAATTCCGGAGAAGTTATCAGAGGTTTACATTTCATAAGCTAATACATTCTTTTTTCCCACTGTCTTTAGCAGTGGAAGTTGCTTCCCTATCGTATCTTTTGGGACTCCTTACATAGAGGTTCTTGGGTACCTTATGGATGTTAGGTTTACCAAACAAAACCTATTTTTCAACCCTCCGCCACCTTTCTGTTAAGGAAGGGTGAAATTCTGGTATTAACAGATTAACGAACGTTTTATGAAATAGGACTATGTAGTCTTCTTTACAGGTACCACATAAAATTATATAATTGTTGAAACGAGGTGCTTAATTGCTTAATAAACATGTAATTAGATGGTGCAAATCACAATGTATTACAATAATTTGGACCAACATTATCTAACTTTAAACATTAGACAAACCATTATTATCATAATGCTGGGCCACACGGGCCAACGATCGTTGGACCTTTAAAGTGAGACACTTTAAATCCCGTTGATATTACAATGTTATGTTTCTTTAGGCCGCCCGCAGTGCCTGAAGCGCATAGAAGATTGGACTGTGCAGTGGTCACCGCACCGCTTAACATCATATCACATCTTAACATCTTCTTATGAGTTTTTCATGTACCTTTAGTCCATTGGACGTGATGCGCAATACGCATACCTTCTCCGAGTGCCTCCTCGAGGTTCTAGGATCATTACCAGAGAGAGGGAAGCGTAGTGTAGTGTTTTAAAATTAAACATGCGCCCTGCGAATGGCTCGTATATGTGGGTTTTTTTTATCACCATACCTTGCATAATACTTGAGAAGTTCCTGCAGCGTACAGTTTTAGAACAAGTATTCGATATGGCGCATACAATCAAATTTAACTTTTGAACATTTGGCTGAACATTGATAGTTTTCTTCAGCTTTAATGTGCAAACCGGTAGCCCCAAGTACACTTTCCCTTTTGATTTATGATTTGAGCCTTGCAGCGTTAACGTTTCCATGCATGGGAGGTCAATGCATCGTGATTTAGCCTGTAAATCCGCACCCCCTTGAATGAACAAACTTAGCACAAAAGCCTTTCTCCTGACTGAAGGTGGCTAATTATGTGGTCCAGCTTTAAATACGGGTGGCCCCGCCTGCCCGCAGCGCCCTGTCCCCGCGTGGGATCGGCGACAATAGGGCCATCACTACCACAGGTCGTTGGGTGCGTGCTAACCCACCTAACCCACCTGAACTATTGCCCACACTGCCTTAACTCAATAGAGTGGAATGTCCACAGAAAACCAGCTGCCGTACAGTGGTATAGGTTGAGAGTATAAACCCCTAAATTTGACTTTCTGAAAGGGTTTTAGATAGAAGTCCGAAAATTGAACAAGCACTTGGAAAATAGGTAGGAATAGACATAACACCAAATTTTTAAAGGGTGGTGATGGCCTAGTGGACTATGGCACCGTGACAGAACGTTGGCATTTGATTGCAGTGGCTTCCAATCCTGAACTTGAAGTGGTGCTTGCAGATCTGCAAACTTTCTCCAAGCAGGCATGGACGTATATTGTTTTATCAAAGGAGCCTGTACGTTTCATGCTGTGCCAAATATGGGGAGTTCTCATGGTAGATTCGATAACCATATATGGTGAAATACCACCAGTTGATGTTTCCCTGAAGGTTATTGAAATCCTCCCTTTAGAATAGACAGCCCTGTGTTTGCTATCTCTTCCACCTCCTATATCATTCTTTTATTCAGTCTAATTTAAAGATGGTGATGTAATTTCGACTTCATTGCAATTTTGATTTTGATTTTGTAGTATTCAGTGATTTAAACATCAACTGTCTTAACAAAACATTACCGCCGTTCGTCCCATCGTTTTGAGCCTCACCCGCTCCACGGTTGGTTGACCCAGGTGGGGTAGGAGTCGGGGGGGGGGGGCTGTGTGACGTCACGGCCTGACTCAGACAGCCCGCCGTAAACTACCGATGACTGGGACACGGTGGTGACGGTCAGAAATATGATGAGTGGCGCTTTTACTAAGGTACAGCATCTCGTTTAAAGCTCAGGTGTGAATTCAGGGAGGAATTCTGAAGTACACATGTACTTCTCACGACCAATGTCGGCAAAGTTCATGTCAACGTTGTACATGGTTACTGAGCACGGTCGTCACCTGGGCTATACATGTATCTGCTTATGTGGTCTGGAGGACAACACAGATATCAGTTTTGATATTACTAGTCTAGTTTTGAGAAAAGCATTAATTTTGCTACCATCACTCTTCCTTATTTACAATTGTTGAACTCTTTTTCACCATAATAAGATTATAAGAAGGTGTTACTAAAAGCCACAGGCGTGTTGGAAGCTATCCTTACCTAGACGTCATTTGATACACTAAGTTATGAAACAGTGTGTGTGTGTTTATGATTTTGCGTGACAACAATGTGCATTTGTGGAAGAAAAAGGATAGGGACATTGGTTTCCAATATGTACTTAGGTCCTTAGACCTAGACTGAGAGGTATTGTCAAGCCATGTTGAAGGCGGGCATATTCTTTATTGTCAGACACTTAAACCTCTTATGTTTAACTTCTGAGTTATCAATAAAAATGGTATTTGGGCTCATTTTACACAAAAGATTATTCCCACTTTCTATACTTATATTATCCATAGGTCTAGGGCAAACATATATTTAACATTATTATCCCATCTTACGTCAGGCACGTGGGAAATCCCAAAGCATATTAAGGGAGTGTCTGACTCAAAACCTCTAATTGCTACCTACCGCTTTCCCTGCTATCGCGCATAAGAGGTTTGTGGTCTAACCGTTGATAGGTTTAGTCTAATAGAATGTACCAAATTACCTTTGTATTTTTTTTATCGTGTTTGAACGTGAAAATACAAGTTTTCTGCATTTTGTGTTATTTCATTGACTTGATAAACCAAAGAAACTGGCACTCTACTTCTAAAGTGATTGGACTCATTAACTAAAACCGATACTCGACGTGCATGACATGTCATGGTATACTGGCAATTGGAATTCCTCAAAGTTTCGCATTGTGGCGCAAAATAAGTATGTGGTTCTACTAAATAGGGCATAAATACCAGTGGTATGGGGTCTCTAAACCCTAAATCTACAGGGTGACAGGGAGTTTTTTTACCCTAGGGACAGGTGTGTGTGTATGTGTGTGTGTCTTCTGCATGGTTCGCACTGCATTGGGTCATATTAATAAACGATTTCAGTCATATGGACTGAGAGTAGTGAATGATCTAATAGAAGAGAAATATAATGACTTCAATAAAGTAGCATCGCAGGCTTATTATAGTGACATGTCGCTTTCTAGAACTTGACATACAACATAGGACCCCTTGCCACCATATCTAGAGCCCCAGAGGTGGCCCCAACCCCACGGACACCTGCAGCACACCTTGTAGGATGCCAGGAACCACAGGTACCATACCAATGTACAAAAGAATAGGTGCGTGAGACCTGGGGTTCCCTGTGAGACAACGGTATCGGAAAAAGAATGTACAGCCTTACACTTATAATATACATTGTGATTTTTAGCATTATTCTTTTTTTAAAGTTCGTAATTGATTTCTGAATTAATCAGCATTATTACACAATCATGCCTTCACTGGATATCCAGTTTAGAATTGCCCGAATCTCAAAACATGTCCCCGCTCAGCACAATACACCTTTACTGAAAAGATTGAGAAGACTCGGGGAACAATATAGATTAATGGCAAATGGAGTGCTCTACCACAACAACAACAAAAGTCTAATCCAATTTCATGTACAAGGCGGTAGACGTTTTAGTTGTACCATAATCATACAGGCCTAATGCATTTAGCCTCATGTAGGCTTTCGCCAGTTCAGCATAAATGGTAAATTCCCGGAGGCTACATAGACTATATTCATCCCTTATTTCAAAGATGCCACAGGCATAACCAGGAGTACTTTGACATAGGGCCTATAGGCCTACATGAAGATTATACACAATCAACATTTTCAGACCAGCATCGATGCCCTCTTCAGTATTCTACTAGACAACTTCGAATGCTAGAAAAGGAAATGTTTGAAGGATTTTGACTCATACCTGGAAAGCCAGGAGTTTTTGAGCTAGTCTGCCCAAGGTATTGAAACTTAATGTGTTTTCGTCGTAAACAGATTCGCCCAAAGACCACGACTCCACAGGGAAGTAAATGAGGTGGTGCTAGTCTATACCACTTCTTGAAGAAAGTAGTCGAGGCACGAAGATAAGGTCGTGCAAAGTCAGAACCTAAAAACACCAACAAGTATTTTCAGTCGGATAATACATTTCTGAAATACATGGAAGTTTGCTAACATTTTCCGTGTTTAATTTTTTACGCTGTTTATATTAGACTGAGTACTTTTCGCCCGGCGCACAAAATTCCGCCACCAAAAACACAATTTTTGGTCCTCATTCTCACATGAATAGTTTTAAAACACGTACATCCCGCGGGCAAATAAAATACAGCTTTATTTCCAAACGCTGTTCTCATGTCTTGTAAGATACAAACCTGTCACTATAAACTAATGCACCTTCTTTGAATGACTACTAATATTTGTTCATACTCTTAACTTTCACATCAACTAAGCTGTTGATGCCGCAATGTTTATCCGCATCGTAATCCTGAATCAATTGATATTGCTTCTCACATCCAAGACTAATTCCATATCATACAAGATGGCCAGAAAGCCACTGGAAAAACAAAAAAGGATCAAGTGTACTACCTCCCTTGAATATACAACGAGTCCTATCCTTTCTACACGTAGTATTTTAAGATACCAACATTCAGGTCTGCTAAGAAGTGTGTACACTCTCGGCCTAGTAAGCACTGGAATGCTCCCCTCTCCCCCTTTTCTTCCCCACATTCTCAAAGGGTACGAAGCTATGACAACCTGTATATGGGCCCATATATACATATGTCACAAATCGGTCTCAATGTGCACAGAGGCTATTGTAATAAATTTTCATCAATTGATATTTGTATATTTTATTAGGAAAAAATCATGATTTTCTTTTTTGGGATGGACCTCATGTAGAAACCAGATACTTGTACCTTATAATCCTTGTGCACCTCATAGAATTAGAGCACAGCCTAGACCACCATAACAGGAGGACGTTCACCCCTCACTTAGTGGTCCTTCAGTCACAGTATTGCACCACGGGATAAGGATACTCATAGAATCAAAACACCTCAGAAGAAATTGTTTGTCCACATAAAAAATGTTCTGATCTCGGTCGCTCTCATGGCATCATGCATCTCTAATTTATACATAGTACTACCTTGTAAGGATACATCGTCTACGTTGTGTATTGTGTCGATTGCGTTTATAACCAATAACTGTAAAATATTGGGACTGGTTTGGGAAGCACCGTGTTATAAACAAGATACTATATAGCATCATACAATGAGTGGGGCACAAAAGAACCAGGTGCTTCCTCTACTCAGCCTCTAACACTAAATATTAATAATGTTGATAACAATCTTATAGCCACGTAAAACAGAGGCCCGCCCCTCCCCCTTTCCCGCTGCCCCTCGTCCAGGACCTGCCATGACAGTTTTCAGTTTCACGTACCCATCATTGTGTAGCTATCCCCCGGGGTCGGTGGTCCCTCCCACAGAGGAGGGGGCTACCACGGGGGTCGTGATTCAGCCGACCTGTCCGCCAGGTCCGGGTGAGCGGCCACAGTTAGGTCGTCTAATTGGGGGGAGGATCAAACAGTGGGGGAGACTACCTGAATACACGATGAGCCGGCTCAGGAAACGTAGCTACAGACCCATGACCCATCACAAAGAGACTACATCTCTTGTTTTAACAGTAATGTATTAGGTCTGAGGACCTACAGAGTCAGTATTAGGAACATCTCAAGACTGACGCTACATACATGTACGTGTACATGTATTTAGAAAAAGAAGTCACAAACCTTCGTCTTCTCAATGCTGAGTAAGCATTATCCAATTGTTTTGCTTTGTCAATAGAAGAGAGGAGGACTGGTTAACAAACCTCAAGGAACAAATCCATTCCAGAAGGCCCTAGGGGCAACTTGTCCCAGGTAATAATGTACATGAAAAGAGGGGACCGCGCTCCTCTACCCAACTGTACTGTCGGCCGAGGTCTGACTGTCATTCTTAGTAGATGACCAGGATATACAACGACATAGTACATCAAATGTATTTATAACGGTAGAATAATTCAGTAGGGTCAACAACAGGAACATGATATAGCAAATCCAGACTGCAATAGGGGATAACTGAAGATGTAAACTTACTATACAAGTTTTCATCTGCCTCTCATAACTTTGGGATCTATAGATTCAGGAGGTCCCCCCGTCGTCCTTTCGAATTTAAGAAATCATAGTGTGGCCCTGTCGAATCTAAGAAATAGCCCTGTCACCATGTCTTATTAAACAATTGATCCTGACGCATTTCAATAGGCCAAAACATTTTTTAGGGGTCTACACCCATAACTTTACTTTCTATATCAAGTTAGAATAGAGGGTTTTATGTTTCCATGTAAAGGAAATGGGTAAATTGAGAGTTAATGACAGTATGATTAAGGTCTGTTATATAAACAGAGTAAACAGGAATAGGGATGTTGTCCGTGATGTAATGACAAACACGAGTTCCGGACGGGTGCGGGTGACGCAGACAGGGAGGCTGAGTGCACTGATCCAGGACATTTAGTAGAACTAGGATCAAACTTCCGCTCAAACTTCAAATTAACCCATGACTCATAGAACATCTAATTACTCCCTTGTTTGTTTTGTAAATAAGAATATACAATAAAGGAAGAACAACCGGTCCATGATAGTGGTTTCCCGCGACCTTGGCGGACCTGAGCTCAGAATGTTGTTTTAGTCCCACCTACCCCCTACCGCTACCTTCATCTGTGCGTTCAGAGCGCCTCCAGGGAAGCTGTGAAGGACGGAACAAAAGGACCTTTCTTTGCTGCAGGTCGCCAGGTAGCGATTGTTGTGTTATGTTCTCATGGGTTATCTTTTCTGTTTGTGTTTGTTCAGTAAGACTTTAGGTAAAAGAGTAGGATGAGGCCACGTGTTCCCATATGGCCCAAGTTGCACTTTTTGGATTAGCATAGCATGGTAATTATTGTTTCTTTAAGTTCTATGGTAGTCCTTTTTATATGAATGCTATTCGGTAGACAGACTTGAGTGAAGCTGCGTGTTGAGTGTTTCTGATGTCATCCTAGGTTTTACGTGACCAGAATTGGTGAAGACAACTTTGGCGGATTAGTGCAAATGTAAGGAGGGGATGTGTATGGACCGTCCCTGATATAAGTTAATACTTTGAATTATACAATCCCCAATATTGTGGTTCATGATCAGGATATATGTCACGGTGTATGTCACATCCCCAATATAGACATAAAGACTTATGTTAGATACACCTATTTATCGTTTATGCTTATATAAAACCTACATCTTATTCTTCCACTATAAGTTGCGACGTTTTGAACCATCAAAATTATCCCAATGACTAAAGCCAAAAATTACTTGGCACAAGTACAAACAAATGACTGGAAATATGGGATTGATATGGTTCCGGATTTTGACATCCCATGTGTTTTGATAACTCCATCGGTGCATGCCTTCCATTTAAGAGCAGAAATTACTTATATTCTAACTTATGATAAAAATGACAATCCCCAAATAAGTGCTTACCTGTGAAACACCTGTCGGTGATGACCCTCCTCCTCTCAATTAGAAGCCACCAGTAAAATCCAAGTTACAAGTAGTCGGGTCTGTGGAAGGAAATCAAGTGTCCTGCTTTGATAATGGTAGTCCTTGGCGCCCGTTTGAAGTACAGTTCACAAGTTAACAGGATCCTCATTTAACAAGTCATAACGATGGGACACTTGGGTAAACAGGACGTCGGAAGTGGGAGGCTGCTGGGCCCATCTGACTGGGTGCTTCTGATGGTGGGGGACACGGTAAAGCCGCTTTTCCTCAGGCCTCGTCGTCGCTAAGTGAGGACAAGTGAGTAAGGCCCGGAGCTTCCGTGAAGTGTGGAGGGCGGGCGGGCGGCCCCCAACCAACCTGTACCAACCCCCCGCACTCCCCCTTCACAGGTCATACCCACACCAGGCTATGTATGACTACACCACCATGGCCTTTTACCTCCAACTGAATAAAACCACACCGTATTCCAGATCGACTAGAGTATAGCTACCCTCATATAAACGGGAGCCACAATACATCCAATGTCCTACAAACTTTCTGCTAGTTGTAAGTCCCTGTGGAGGCGCTGATGCCCAAATTCCCCAGCAATCAGCTGTAGTATTGACGTTCTCCCAGACTGGAGGAGACCAAACAGAGCCAGGTTGACCCAAAGACTTTCCACAGTATTGCAGACCGGAGTGGGGAGGTCGTGCCGGCCTGTGTGAGGGTGGGGGTACACCTAGGTAGGTAGTCTACATAACTATTTTGGGAGTATGTACTCCCAAGTAGGTCAGGAAAACAAGCAGAGCGCAGCGAGAGGCATTTGCTGTGGGCCCGAGCCACCAATGACAGGCGGCCCCCTGGTCGTGACCAGGTGAGACCGATTTGGTAGGGCGGGCCGGCGCTTTTCACTACCTGCACGGCTCACCGCTCTTACCTATTGAAAGGCACCGTTTAGTTTGTTGGCAGAGAGGTGGGAGGACTATCATAATCACATGTGACTAATATGTTGTTATGAGGGACAGTTAGTACCAATCACAGACATACATTTCATTCTGAATCTGGGCACACTGCCATAAATGACGGCAAACAATCAGTAATCGTGTTTGAGATATCGTTTCTGCAATGGAGTATAAAAGCAATAATCCAAAAACATGTTTGGCTCAGGGATAGACATTTTAGTATTATACCTATTACATGTATTGACATAATTGCAATGACTGTGCATGGGGAATCAATAGAAGATCAAGGAGGGAGCAAGAGCAGTTGAGGATATTAATGGGAAAGCGATGGAGCATTCTGGAGAAGCTGGAAAGTAGTTAAGTAGTCGTGGAGAACAGTTCAGGCGTTTGAGATTCTTCAGGGGCAGGGGAGCAATTACGTATTCTGGAGGGTTGGGTTGAGAAGCAGTTGAGGATTATGGAAGGGATGGAGAGAAGTTGAAGATCTTTGTGGGGAAGAAGAGCAGTTAAGCCGTTTGGTTGGAATTGGGAGCAGTCCAGTGGTTTTTGGTGGGAATTGGGAGCAGTTGAGGCTTTTGGTGGAGATTGGGAGCAGTTGAGGCTTTTGGTGGAGATTGGGAGCAGTTGAGGTTTTTGGTGGTGATTGGGAGCAGTTGAGGTTTTTGGTGGTGATTGGGAGCAGTTGAGGCTTTTGGTGGAGATTGGGAGCAGTTGAGGTTTTTGGTGGTGATTGGGAGCAGTTGAGGCTTTTGGTTCGAATTGGGAGCAGTTTAGGGTTTTGGTGCATGGGGATTGGGAACAGTTGAGGTTTTTGCTGGAGATTGGGAGCAGTTGGGGCTTTTGGTGGATGGAAAGCAGTTGAGGCCTATGATGGGGATGGGGAGCAGTTGATGGCGTTTTGGTGGGAATGGGAAGAAGTTCACGGTTTTTGTGGGAATGGGAACCAGTCGCAGGCTTTTGGTGCTGATGGAGAGCAGTTGAAGCTTTTAAAGGGGGTGGAGGGCAGCTAAATATTTTTGAGGGTCAGGGGAGCAATTTAGTATTCTGGAGGGATGAGAAGTAGTTGATGATTCTGGAGGGAATGAACAGAAGTTGAGGATGTTGGCGGGGACGGAGCCGGGGAGCAATTGATCACGAATATTCTGGAGGGGACGGGAGCAGTTTTAGATTTGGCATAGGGAGGCATGGGGAACCGTCCCAAGGGAACCATTCAAGGTGAATTCAGGGAAGAAAAGCAATCAATGCTGGTAGGAATCGGAAACAGTTGAGAAAGAAGGTATAGCGGTCATGAAAGAGCAATCATGAAATGGCAAGTTTTGGTGGAGTCGCCTAAGGCTTACAATAGGATAATCATGCCCAAATTCATACGTTGTACAATTTAAGCCTTCGACACTGAAATTTCGAATCTAAAAGTCAAATTAATGAAAGTGTACTAGGGCCTGTTCTCAATACAAATAAGCATAGGGAGTTAAAGAATATGTGGACTATTTGAAAATACTATTGGGGTAGCACATGGCAGAATTTTAGTTCCCCATAGGCCTACACGGTTAAACCAAAATAAATGTGGATAAGTCTCATCGCTTAATAAGTCTTATTGCATTGAATTGCCTATATATGGGTCGATATCTTTATAATAATAGTTCATTATACTGACCAGGGTTCCAAGATTTCTAGAACTTTCCCATTTATTGTGTAGGTGGAAAGCAAAAGCAAGAGGGGGCCTGGAGGGGGAGGAATACTGAGGAAATCCAATCCCCCTCCAGGGTAAATAAAACTGTTTTGAAAAAAGCAACTTCTACTCTGCTTTTTAACATGATCTTTAGCAATTCTCAAATATACAGAGACTTCAATAATCTGTAGATTGGATCGATGAGGATTTCCATTTTAACACGTAATGTTTTCTCATGCGCACACAAACTAAAGTCTTACTTAATGTACATGCATGCTGGTGTCACTCAGCAAATCAGACCGTGTTATTAACGCAAGGGAGGTAACAGTCGCCCCCGGAAAATTATACACCAATAGGAAAATCACATGACATTCTGGGTGATTACTTCAGGTGTGTGTGTATATAGACTCAATTCTGCAGCAAAGCATAACAAATGGTTTTATCCTCAAGAGCGGGTTATGTTTTACTTTGACATCAAGTACTAAATCTCAGAAACTGAGGTTATAGGTCTAAAAGTTGCAAAATAATGCTGGGAGAATATGCTTGCATTTTAACAGACGTAATCATGTAACTATATGGATTATGTACATTCAAGACTGCATTTGACAAGAAGTTTAGAATGAATATGGAGATTTCAGTTAGGCCTACTGCGCTTAATGTAAAACCATAGTATTTATAAATAGAATCCATTGCGAATTATTAGGGGTGCATTAAACAGTTTTCTTACAATAGATCAATCTATGGATTGATCACAAAACGCAGCTCATGATACTGATTTAAAGTAGTTTCCATGTGATTCAAATTTATCTTCAGGCTAGTGACACACTGTGACCTTATGCTTCAGTGGTTCAGCTCTTTTTAGCCAATTTTAAGAAATGGTATTCAGTAAAACGTTTTATTACAACTTGATGAGGACAACGTTATATGAGATAAGCAACGCGATGTTATTCATTGGTCTAGACTGGTTTCTAGAGCAGGAGTTGCCTAGGTCAACATCCTAAGTTATTTTGAAAGCTTTAAGGGGACGTTGGATAAAACATGTACATGAGTCACACCAATTCGGAATTGCAGTGATGGTCTCGAGCAGGTTTTTGCAAATAGCTCAAAATAAGAATAGATCAAAAGATCTAGAGTCAAAAAAGGAGACAACCTTCTCGTGAATGAGACTTATTGTCAATATGGCTCTTGACGTCTGATGCATGTATGTGTTTCAATGTTTTCTTAAACAATTCCGCTATGTGACATTATACCCCATGTCTGAAAAGATCCACATGACTGATATGATACCTCTTAAACATTCTAAATGGCATATATTATATATGCAGTGGCTCACAGTGTCAATTACAACATTGTGAGTAAAGTAACAGATGACGTGACTCCATGAAATAGAACAGAATACAAGTGTCCCTCCTTGTTAGGCCACAGCCGTCCAGCTGACAAGAAGAAGGCGACCAAGTGGGTGGAGGACCAGGAGGACAGGTGACAACCTGGAGTGGGTGGGAGGGTCGGTGGTTGCGGGAGGTAGGACACAGACAGGAATGTCGACGACAGCGGATTTCTTTACGCCTCCCTCCTCCTACCACCCTAAACACTGATCTCATTTTGATTTATGTGACTGTGTCAAAATAACGACGACAGCACTTACCATCTTTGTGGTTTACTTATGATGGGAATAATAAAAGTCGGTAGTAAACTATTTCCATTAAGTACACCTGTCGTCACCTTTACGGTATGCATATTACTATTCGAAATGCATTCCTAATAATTACATAAATATAAGAGGATATAAGAGAAGAGATATCTTTCATTCTTTGAGATATTCATCGATAATTGGGGACCAGAAAAGCACCAAAGAAGCATATATATATCCATCTTGTTAGATATGATATAAATGTGTTCATCATAATCAAAGTAAGAAAGAGAGATGTCGTTGATAACCTTTGAGCCAGACACGCACATCTCCACCGCCGGACGCACGATTTCAAAAACAAAAATAAACCACAACACTCAATCAAGCACTGCAAATAGATATTGTGTCGGCATATCATTTTATTACGGAGGGCTTTTTCTTCGAATCTTGACACTTTCCATGAATTGACACTTTCCATAGATGCATCGATTACGGGGTCGTTAACCTCTTTGGCCTATTCATTAACAAATTGGTATGTCTATAGTAAAGTCGTCATAATCATTTTGTTTCTTGCGATGTTCAACTTTTCAATGAAAGTGATTTAAACAGATGTCTGATAAAATCAACTTCTCTAGGTCTCTATGCTGGTGTATATTGGCATGTGCATTCCATTTGCATAATGCTATGGACTAGAATTGCATAATCATTTGATTTGAAACAAAAGAGTCCACTTTCACATATATGCGGTAGCTTCTTCTAACTCTAATACGCTGATGGGCATCACAGTGGGGTTTTATCCCATTGCTTTTTGCCCAGACTCAAGCAGGTAGGTATGTGTCTGACCCAGTTGTGGACTCAGGTTGCCTTGTACGGGCTGGCACAGGGCCCGACCGTGGAGCAGAGCGTGTCGCAACGTCTCCCACGCAAAGCCTGTAGTTCCCAAACCGGAACAATCAGACACTACCGTACCACAGCAGTTGCACAACCCATACAGCTAGTTTTACAGGTATCTTGTACTAATGGGGAGCAATTTTTGATAGGGATAAGAAACTTGACGTAAGTCTAATCAAATTTGGAAAGTGAGATTACAAGCATTTTTTTCTAAAGCTTGTTCAGGGATGGGAGTTTAAGCTCCAAGGTACCAATTGCAATTTCCTCTCGGATATAACATTACTGTTCCTCTAGATAAAGTAATCTAAAAGATTTTAGATCCTCACATTTCAAAAAGGTTTGTAAACTTCGATGGCCTTCGATGGCTACAATTAAATTTGAATTAAATTCGGCAAAAATTAGGGTCGCGGGGGGTGCCACTGCCAGGCGACCCCGCCCCAATCCGCCCCTATAGTCATATAAATACACTTTAAAGGGAACTTGGCTCAGCTTTCGGCCTACAAAAACTGCGTTACTTTTATATAGGTTACTCTCAAGATATCCTTTTCTATTCTCGTCGTGGTTGGCCGCACTCGACAGGAAGATGCACTTTTTCATTTTGATGCAGTTTTTATTCCATGGTGTTGGTTTCGTTGGTTTTGATCTCTACCAGAATGCCATGGTAATGGCTGGTTTAATCTAGTGGATGCTACTTAATAAAAAGAAAAGGACAAAAATGCTTATGTTAAAACGTGGAAGAATGTTTAAACGTGAAAGTGGACAATACAATATTGTCAATTGTAGATAGGCCCATATTTAATGATAGGAATCTTGGCCTCGTGCAGGAATTTTGTCAAAAGCAAGAGAAACTATTTTGTGGGCGGGTTTCAGACAAGAATTTTCCATCTTCTGTTCTCATGACTGCATTCCAGAGCTGGACAATTTGATTATAGGATTATAGCGTCTGCATAATGTGGGAAGGAACACGGGAAGAAATTATTGGAATTATGCAAATGTATGGATTGATTTAATTCGTGCTTACGGGGATAAAAATGTCGGGGGGAAATGCGCCCATAAGTCAGATAAAGTAATTAAAGACCCCCTTATCACTTTAATGTCCTTCTGCTATTTGATAGTGGTGATTAAAAGTGAACGAACATTACTTATTCTATATCTCTGGAAGGTTTCTGCGTCCAACAGAGAACCTGTGAATTTCTTTAATGATAGGCCTACCTTAATTCAAAGCGATTAGAATTACCGGATGACAGTCTATCTTTTTTTTTTTGGGGGGGGGGGGGGGGGAACATCGATGTGTTCGTTCACTTTTATCATTTCAGCATGTCCATCAAAGTACCTTAATTTATGTAAGCTATATGGAGGAAGAAAGCACCCTGCTAACAGATGGTATCTTTATTTTGAATGACATCTGAAAACTTATTAGAAAGTATCACTTGGTACCACGCACAGAAATTCCATGTGCCTTATTGCAACAACTAGGACATTCCATCATTGAACATATAACACAATCTTATTCTATGAATAACACCTCAAATCTTATTAAAAGTTCAACATTCAAAAAAGCAAGTCACTGGGTAATTAATAGAAAGTCCATGATAATTATAAACCCATGACAAACACGTTCTCCTTCGTAAAATGATTGTGGACAGCGACCTCTGGTGAAGTTGTCGCGGGTGACCACAGATCGTGCAGCCGGTCCTGGCCACATACACCCGCCCACCTGGCCACATACACCTACTACAGGCCGCCCTGAGGCTATTAGCACCTACCCTACCGTAACCGGGACACCCCTCACCCATATGACGTCATGTTACGGGGAAAACCTTGCCCTAATATATTATATTTATAGTCATAATTATATACTTGACCTCCTGGAGCGGATATTATGAGAAACAAGTGATCCAAAAAATACTTCTACAGCTTCCGGACAGTAGACAGGACCCCCCCTTCCCCCTCCTTTGCAGGAGATCATAAAACGAGGGAAGCTCTATCAAGTCTAAAATAGTCTATGCTGTTAAGTTTAGCTGAATAAGTGTTCACAGTCATGGCTGACCTCTTTGGGACGGCTTTAAAGATAGAAGAAGATTCTCACCTATTAAAAAAAGAAATAAACAGCTGAGAAATGGGAGGTACTTTCAGTACACTAGAGGTGAGGAAATGTTTGTATATAAAAGCTATAACCTCTAGATGTTATTCATATTCTATTACGTATTGCCAGTTCAACCGTTAACTAATTACAGAATTATCTTGTTAGAAGAGGAGACTTTATCTACTTAACTTAATTAGTGTGCAGCCTGGGGTGGCTGTAAAATATGGCGTAACTATGATCTCAATCGTATAGGCCTTTTTCATTAGGGTGTGGCACCCCCTGGTGAAGTAAATGGAACCAATGGTTTAGGTCATTCCCCATAGTTAACCTATATGAAGTGAAGCATATATAGGTTAACTATGGGAAATGACCTAAACCATTGGTTCCATTACTTCACCAGGGGATGCAACACTACTGGAAAAGGTCTATAAATAAGAATTTTTATTAAAACCCTGTCGCAGAAAACTCATTCCATTCAAGATGGTTTTTGTTTTCAGATATAAACCTCTGGAAAAAATCCATCAACGAGGGATTTTCATAGGCCTTTTTAGTTTCATGTACCATACTCTGATTTCTGATATGTTAATGATTTCTGATATGTTAATGAATGATATATCATATTGTTTTGATCTTTTAATGAGATGATAGAGTAGCTTTTGAGATAAGACCCTTTGAATTACATATGACTATATATGATTATAGTCAAGATTGCCCAAAGGTAGCATCCAATTATTATCGTCGATAATCGAACACAATATTGTTGGTTAACTTATCAGTGGATGATTCTTTATTCTAACAATAAAAAACAAAGCAAACACGTTTTTTTTTTTGCTCAGCTCTGTTTAAATTCCTTCTACGTCTCGTGTCAATAGTGCTGTTAATCTTTCGACTATGGTTTCTTAAGTACTTTGATAAATTTTGAGACGCCACATTTTGCAACCGCCTGGAATTTTGATATTTTTAGGAACATGAAGAGCTGCTTTTGTGATAAATGACCCTTTGTTAGGACCACCTTTGTTATTTTCTTTAGCTGCCAGAAATGTAATTCTTTGAATGATTATTAGCATATTACACTGGAATGATGATACAGAAAATCTGCATCAAATATGTATGTAAACACTACATTTATATACCTGAGCTCCTGCTGTGAAAGTTGGCGAATAACGATACCCGACTCTCCAAAAATAGAAAACTACCTATATAAGCAGATGCATGATTCATATGTGGCGACCTTTAACAGGTGTTTAAGACTCAGTGTGTATTTGTGGTAGTTGCGCCCCCTATGGTTAATGGTTAGTTATTTGTGGACACACACGGTGGCACCACTGAGTTTGCCATATGTCATTGGTATGCACTGCAAATAGCTCAAGAGGTATTTTCTATGCAGCTGAATATCTGTCATGCAGTAGGGCTTTATATATAAATCATAGTTTATGGGTTGCATGTATGCCTATTGCATGATGCAATTTTCCGAACAGCATATATTGTACTGACGCGGGTGGTCAGTCCATGCTCAGTAAGCTGAGTGTAGTGTTTACACCAATGCACACCTTAGCTATAACTCTTTGTCAAAGGTGAAGAGTAAGGAGGAGTCTAGGTAATGATGTGTATTGTATCATCATACATAAGGGCTGTTACAGCCGGCATTCAGTCAGAGTAAAGCTGAACGTTGTTGTAATTAGGGTAATTTCGTGCATGTGTCTAATTTCACTCACCACATTATTTTCAGGCCTATATATCTCATGGTATTAGTAAAATTTATTCAGGAAAATATGCAGGGTGGTCAATAGTTCATTACAAATTATGACTTTGGTACATTTGATCAAAGACATTTTTGTGGATGGGTTTACAAATATATTGAGTTTTTTTTTTTCAAATTTTATGGTATCCTTTATAAACAGACATTTCAGTTTGATCAAGATCGGAATATTTTAAACTACAAAATTGTCCTTTCAATAAATATTACATCAAGCAAATCCAAAAATTTTAAGGATGTGCAGATATTTTAGAATTTGTACGTCAACATGATACTGTGCAAAGCCTAAATTCACGCAGCCTATGTCTAATTTCACGCACCTAAAGCCTATAATGTATTGTAGTGCGTGAAATTAGACCTAACTAAAAGTGAAATGAATAATTCCTTCATATACCTTTAATCTTGAATCATTTCTAGACATTTTCTAATAAAACCAAATGCTTACATACATTACAATAATGAGCTTGCAATACGATGTATTATGCAAAAATGGTTCAAAGCTTGTTATGCAAAGTACATCTTTAATTGATTGCTAATGGACTTCACGCAAGCATATTGTACCTGTGCACCCTCAACACTGCCTCACTAAGTTTCTGGACGTGCATCGCTTTCAGTTATTATCTATCACTGCCTGGTTCTGGGTTGGGCCTAAAGGTACAATATAAAGATGAAAGATTTCTTTTAGAAGAAAAGTCTTTTTATGGTGGTCCATAGATAGAATGCACCACAGTATACTTGCAAAATGTCCATAGAAAGCAGAAGTAATTAAACGTCACGTCCAGTCAATCTACATTTTGTGGTCCTCCCGCATGAGGCTCACATGATATTTTTACCGCATTCCCAGTGTACCCACTCCCACTACTCTCATCAAAATACTTAACTATAGATCTACATGATATTTAAAATCTATAGATAAACGTGTTAGAATAAGACACGTTTGATCTTATATAAGGGCGGGTACAAGTGATCAGTTCTGTTTAAATTAAACATGTGCGAGATTGCGAAGATAAGCACGTTGGTCACCAAAACAACTAACACGTATTGTTAAGGGTTCAATGCACATCTGCATGTAACCGGCATTGGCGTCATTCTTGTGACCAATTCCTATTTCTTTCATTCAATACGGGATTATTACCCCATGCTTTTCATTTGAAAGATCTGGAAATTCGCATAAGAAGTGTTAGAGTACAAGAAATTGGAGAGAAAACCCTAATTTCAATACAATTTCACCCAATACTTAACTCAAAAAGCGAATCGATGGAATATCAATTACCAAATAACCTCGAAACCACAATCTAAGACCATGCTCAAAAGAGCCTCAAGACCATGCTTAGCTTCTTTTTCTGGTTAAACCCTGTAAATTACTCCAAAGATTGACATTCAGACTATAGCGGGAACCAGCTGATCGTGCTGGTTATATAAGTGAATAGACATAAAAACGAGATCTCTGTTGTACAAAATGATGAAGAAACATCAAGTTTAATGATCTGAAGTTGGGTACAAATGTAATCAGTCTAATGAACTGTCCTTGGGAGCTAAATGTGCAAGACTTCTCTTTGTTTAACAAGGACCAAATAGCATGGCATCATTTAAATAGGTATATGAACAATAGATATGGCATGTAGGTAGTGCAAATATTTCTATGACGGTTCGTTAACCAAAACAGGAAACTTCGGGTAAATATTTATTTATTAAATACCTTTATTAGAAATTACCAAGTAAAGAACAAGTAAGTAATGCAGAAATTTACTATTCAACTGCAATCTGTCAAGACCATAGTAAGCCTCATTTCACTTATGTGTGTAACAACAACTTTTTATTTTGAAAAATACCAACATCATATATCACAGCAACTGGGACAAGGCAATATAGTGCACACAACGTGTACCCACATCATCTACACATCGAGTAGTTGATACAATAATAAATATTAGAACTAAAATCCACTATCATGTACATGAATGTTTTTTCTTGAATGTGAAAAGGAGAATAATTGATTGGACATTTAGAAAAATAACCATCAGGAAATTAACTGATATTCTACAAAAAGAATTGTAAGGACAAAATTGCCTGCAAATACTTTTCATATTGGGTTCCTGTAGTGTTATGACATTTGAGCATTTTGACAAAATGCTTTTAAAGATGGAGGTGACTGAGAAGCAGTGCAGTTTATACATGAGCCAGGATGTAGGAATTCTAACTAATAGAAGGGCATCTGGGCCAGGGGCCCAGGGCTTGGCACGGTCAGGTATTCATGTCACAATGTGCACAGGTTTTTAGTACTAAAGATCTAAGGCCTCATTCTATCTTCCTGGCAACGAACTTGGTATGATGCAAAGTTGGGTCACATTGGGACACATTAATTCTTCTGTCTCTTATGAACATTATTTACAGTCGGTTAGAGGGGAGATGGACAGGAAGGGGAAGGGGTGTTTAATGGTAGCGCTGACCCCCTCCCCTTTCCCATAGGAGAGGAGTTGCAGGTGTCACCGCCTCAATTGAGCATGCATGATTCGTATGTGGGGACCATGTACTTGATGTTGATAAAGGCGTCGTCACCCCCGTGTCGCTCGAAGGCTTCTAATGTCTCCTGGATCAAGTCGCCGATGTTTTCCCGCTTCTGCTGGCTGTAGTCAATGCCATCTCCGGAGTTCACTGAAAAATTGCAGAAAATCGAGTTAATTTCAGTATGTGATTTCCATTCCTTTTTTTCACCAAAACACCATAAGCTATTTAACTATTTAAACATGTACCGCCAAAGACTTTTTTATAGACATTCAATATTAATATACTTCTACAAACCTACGGGGAAACACTTACATTGTTAGTTTATCTTGATATTCTGTAATATTTTCGATTTTTACTATATCTATTTTTACTTACAGTTCTTGCCCTTGAAGATGTTGAGGACGGGCAGGATCTGCCTGTAGTAGGGTACGAGGGCCTCGCCCACCATGTCGGCCGACACGACCAGGTGCTGGAGGACCTTCAGGGTCGTGCACATCACCTGCTGGCACCTGGTGTTCAGCGCATCTGGAAAGGTCAACGGGCGCGGAAGATTAGTCAAGGGACAAGCTTATAAAACTATATAAGTAGTATGTGCATTTACTAAGTGTTGCTACCTTTTCTCCAAGTAAAAGAGGAAAACCTAAGATTTTAAAGGTTCTATTTATTAAACTTTTTTGATAGTAAGTCCTGAATGGATTTTCCGAAGATTAATTCGGTTCATGCTCAATCAAAAAGGCAATTCTATCATTTGGTAATTTTGAACGTGTGTGCTCCGCAAAGTACGATGGAAGCAATGCACCCAGAACCTATATCTATACTTCAGTAAGTACAAGCAAATAACCTCATTCATCTTTGCTATGATCTGCCTATCTTTAGCCATATGCCTGAAAAGAAGGGAGGCTTGATGCCAGCGATCGATAAAACTCATCACTGAGCCCTAAGCGATCAAAGGACCACCTGGGGGGTCTTTTTACGTCACAGTGCAAGGAAACAGGTGTAAACGGCCCAGGTGCAAACCCTTCAGGTAAAAGGGCCAGCTACCTGGTCGGTGTGCAGTGCTACCTGTGTACAGGTGTAGTCTACCTGTAGTCACCACTCAGACCCAGGGGAAGGCCAACCCACGGCCAGTAGTAAAGGGTAATACTAAAAGCACTGATTGACCGTGGAGGTAGCATATGGTCGTCGTATAGAATGTATTTTGTATGAGTATAGAAATACAAAAGCAATGTATGGAAAAGCATAACTGATGCAATGAAATTCTGTAAATTCATTTGCCAGCGGGGGTACAAAATACTGAACAATGTAAAGACAGTAGAAAGCAATTAATTATTTTATTACTCACTTTTGATGGGGATGATAAGCTGGGGAATGACTGGCAGGATCTTGCCTCCACCATGCTCCAGCATGTCATGAACGCCTTGCCGGGCGAAGAACTCGTATGGGTGTTCTGTCTCACAGAGGCCATCGAAGAACAGGGGTAGATAGTGGTGGTAGTCCAACTTTTCAATTTCAACCTGAGGACCAAATAATGAACATGCTGAATTATACAATTTATTAACATTGCAAAACCTTTTTTTATTTTTAATATCTATAAGTATTAAATAACAGAGTATCTACAACATTAACGATGCCAGATCTTCACAAGTTTAAAGATAAAAAGATAAATCCTTGTTTTACTTTTACTGTATATAATGCACATGGCAGGTTTCTTTTTGTTTTTGAAAATGTAGTGCTGACCAACGTTCACCGCTCTAAAAGTAATTGCATTGTATGTACCGCCAACGCAGGTGTAAATGTGTAGTTATGACTAAGAGTAACATTGTAAGTTCGTGTGTAAGAAATGAAATATACAATATCTATATATTTATTTTTATTCATGCTACAGACGACACCCAAGTTGGATGATTTTAAGCATAACACTTTTTGGTGACGATTCTTATATCTATTTGGCAAGATTTAGGAGAAAAATACATCAGTGATTTAAAATTAGTGGTTCCTAATTGATTTTTAACAAAAAAATAACGACAGTAATAGGTGGTGTTACACAGAGACTTTAGTTTTAGTACTGTTTGCTCTTCTAATTTGAACAGTATAAAAACATTGTTCAAACATTTCGATGATCGCTTGAATGAAAACAAAGCTAAAAATGTTACGTCTTAATTCCATCTTTACTTTTCATTTCAATTTGCATGTATTGAAGCTGACATTATGATCACCGAAATGTGTTGTGAATCTATAGGTCTATCAAGAAAATGTTCATGTTTCTGTGACCGGTATACATTGGGGATCGTGATGTTGATTCTGCCTTCCGAAGTTTGTCAGCTGATTGCAGAATATTTGTACGTGTTTAGTGGTGGGAATAAAATGATATATGCCGTGAATTGGTGTTCTTAATTGGCGATCTTTATGAAATAAAATATGAATTTGTGTGTCTATGTTCATAATCGTCTACCTTTTCAGGAACGCCATTCTCATTCCATGTCTGTGTTAATAATAGAGCAAGCCAAACTTGCACTTCATTAACATTAGAAGTTAACTGTTGATACAACTCCTCAAAGCGTCAATAATACCTATAACAACGAATGATATCATGATCGATCATTTTGAAAAACCATGCACGAGACTGCACGCAACTCTAGGTGTGTATCTCATGCTAAATATTTTTACCAAAACAGTAATGGTGTAAATACTAATTTACCATCTTCAGAAATCTTTTTCGTGTGTATCAAAACGAAATATTTGATTCGGATAACAAAGTGTGGCCATTTGATCAAAAGAATGAAGATAAAAAATGTCAGTTGATTTAAACTTATATAAAGTGTAGCCTGGCGTAGTGATGTCTTATCGGATTTAAAACTTCCCAGTATACTATTTTATTTTCAATAACTATGCACGGAATATAAATCGTATACTTTTGCTATCCTACCCCACATCCATGCGAATCTCTAGCATGGTTTGTCTTAAGCAACAAAGTCATGATAATTGTTCTAGGCTAGATTCGAATTTCTATTAAATACTGAAACAACACAATATAACCACATCTCCATCATTTGGTCAGACACTCTCTCTACTCCCAGAAAAAAAAGAAGAGGAAAAAAATATGCTGTGATATCCCGATCAAAACGAACGATAAAATACGTCACTAATGCACGGGGACATACCTTCCATGCTATTTTGTTGCCCTTTGTGTCGTGCTCTAAAGCGATGGGGAAGTCTCCACGCTCGTAGAACTTCCTGAAGGCTGTGGGCTTGGACGGTCTTTCACGGAAGGCGCCAGCAGCTGGTGGTGCGCCGACCTACAAGACAAACAAAATAGGACGAAGGTAAGAGAAGTATTGAGACGGAACTTTCACATTGTTACAAATAAAGAAAAAAATGTTAAAAAGAATGCATAAATGTTCCCATGTTTTCAAGCAGCTAAGTGGATAAATTAGTTTAGTTGTCCCTCTTATTTTTGGCATGTCTCAGGGATAAAACTTAAGTTTAAGAGACCCGACTAAGTCTTAAGAAAACCTTACATTAAAGAAGCCACATAAAAACGGTGTCTTAACCTAAAAGCAAAGTATCGTAAACAACCTTTAATTATCTAAACTTCATCGATCATCTACAGTTTGTTTGCAATAAATACTTTTTTTGTGTGTGGTGCTGAAAATCCCCACACCTTAATTTCTCCCACATTCTTACCAGATACCTCACAAAAATAAAATCATGGATGGTGGGTATGTTTCCACACATGCGTTGATAAATTAATGCACAGTCGGCTTACCCAAGGCAATGGGCATGCAGACAAACTGTAAAAGTGCACTGCTGAGTGCTCAAAGGGCCACAGCATTTTTGAATGGCTTCTCTGTGTGCTTTTGAATGTTGAAAACCTAATAAATTTATGCTGATTTAGTAAGTGACAGTTGACACATCATAGTTGTAAGAAATGTTCAACCAGGGGATTGAAAAGTAATAAACAAGTTTTGATGAATGGTGAAAAAGAAATTTTCCAAAGGAATTGCAAGTAAGTGATAATTTTATCATAGTGACAAGCAATACTTAGATATGAATATAATCCAATAACACAAACGTCTTTTCTTTTCTTCGACTTACAGCACCACTCTTGAATCTATCAGCATTCGTGGAGGGTGAATGATACATGCAATGCTATCTTTTATAAAGGTGAAATATTTCAATCGATGGAGAGAAATATCTGAACACGCCCTTAGCACTTGGAGGTGTCTAGACTTACAATAGGCGAGCCTGATCTGTTTGCCCAGCCTGTGTCCTTAGCGTTAGAAAATATAGTCAAGCGTTAATTAAAACGCAATCTTTAATGCTTTATCAATTGAACAAATTACCTCGGTGAAACACAGGGATGTAACAGAGCTGACAGTGAAAAGATCGGAAATAGCATTAAGGATAGATAAGGGGTCCCAATGCCCTGCGCTTCATTAATGCACACATACCAACTTGTATACTATTGACAACGTTACATTATACATCTAATGAAAGGTCATATTTTTCCCTGTTTGATGTCATATTAATATAAGAAATCGGATAAGATTCACAGAAATTATGAATTTTAAATTGTTTATTTCACTTTTATTTTTTGAACATTGATATCTCATTTACTATTAAAGGTATTAAACTGAAATTTTGAAGATATGCTCTCAACGTTCTCCTTGAGGGAACAGTGTCTCAGATTTTTTATTTAGGCTTTAGTTTTCATTTTATGAGAAAAAACGGGTAAGTTTTTGTCCATTTTTAAAACTTTGTTTTTAACAGTTAACAAAATGAAAACTAAGACCAATATACAAATTCTGAGACACGCTTCCCTAGAAAAGAACCTCAATAATACATATTCCAAATTTCAAGTGATTATGTTGGATAGTAACTGAGAAATCCATGTTCAAAAAAATGTCATCAAAAATCATTTTTTCGTTTTTGTTAAAATGTATCTCAGTGAGTTTTCATCCTTTTTACTTGAGGTTTATATCACCAAAATCGTCACATAATAAACATATTTATATTGTATATGATATGAATTTTACTCTTTGATACAGTTTATGAACCATTGGTAAGTGCAGGTACAGTTAATCACGCACCATGACCCCTTATCTATCCTTAAGAAAATCTAATTGTATCCTAAAATGTTATGAAATGTGATCTAAATATAGAGAGAGAAAAAAACAAAAAAAAACGGAAATCCGACAAAAATGGGAAAACTTATATCCCTGTAAACAGACTACAGACAGCAGCACAACACAAGGAATTTTTTTCAGTTGGGTTGGGAATATGAGAAAGGAGAAATTACAAATTATTAGAATTCTTGGATCGCATGCTTTTGATAACTAATAAAATTGATCGGGTATGACATGGTTACTCAGTTAAAGTGGAAAAAAGGGATGTTGTGGAATGTGAAATTGGGGATCTCCTACGAAAAGATTCCTTTTTTTGGGTTAAATCTCCATTTAACTTAAGTGAAAACAGAATACTGTACAACAGTACTATAGAAATGTGGAAAGGATGTCAATACTGTTTATGGTCCTTGTATTTTTCAAAAGCAAATTGTACTAGAAGTATTTTCTATGTATGACGGAGGAAGGAAGACACAAACCTAGATCTATGCAAGGTGATACGACATTCAAGGTATTTGGTAACAGTATAGATATAAATGACTACAAAAGCCTTATTTCACCCGATATGTAGTCACCTATCTTTTAACACGCACAGACACTTGAGAGCCGGCCAGGGCATTACAGGGTTTGTATCTAGCCCTGGCGTGATGTCACAAAATCTGACTTGGCCCTGCTATGACGTCATACTTAAACATAACGTAAACAACTACGCATAAAAAACGCATAATTTCTGTCCAAAACACATAATTAGTCAACTAATAATATGTAAGCGGAGGTGAAATAAATACAATACTGACCTTGGTCGTGATCCCGCTGTATTTCGTCTCGGGGTCTGGTTGGCTAAGGGTCTGCTCTTGGGCCCTGTGGGCCCTCTGGCGGACCCTGGGCAAACTAGACCCCTCACTAAAATATGGCGCGCGGGATCACACCCCAGTTAGTATCTACTTAATGTTCACTATCTTCTAGTTCTACTGGTAATCTACTGAGCTTCACAAAACACTTTATTATACTTACAGTTGAACGCAGATGCTTCGTCTTAAAATAAGAATACATAGATTGGATATAGTTATAAATTTAATGTTACTACTTAATGTAATACTAAGAGAAGATTAGGTATACGCGTTCGGGAGTCCTGGTCTGCACTTGCGCACACTTTTGGCGCCACTACCTCTGGGGGGACAAGCGCGACCTTCCTGCCTATCAGGGCCGTCCGTTATCAAACATGGCGGCGCCCACTGGGCCTCTCCCTAACACGGTATAGTAATCGAAGAGAACTGCTCGTAGTTCTGTCGTATTGTGGTCTTGGAGTGAACATTAGATTTCCTGAGTGAATTCTATGAACCAGAAAAAATGGATTATTGGACCAAGGCTCAGTAATACTCTGCAGCGCCACGCATTCAAATTTATTCTGTTCTTTAAAGTTTAATACGGTTCCCGGATATGACCAGGCATGTTTCATACACAGGAACATTCCTAGGCCTGGAGACCTATCAAAATACCGTACTGTAACTGTAAGGCTAAGGTTCACATTGCCCCCTTCAATGCCCCGCAATACTGGTCTGTTCTTTCTTCAATAGATAATGGTTTACTTGGCCTACCCTAAAATAGTGAGCTGACCATCTGAATGAGATGAACATGAAGTGAAATGAAAACACAAATTATAATTATAGCCTATACAGAACAAGTGAAAGCTGGTCTACATTTGTCACCCTGTTTAGCATTGGGACCTATGGAGAAAGAGAGAATGTTCATGGTTGTGGGGGAATTGAAAACATCTGCAAAATTGGAAGCCTTGTATGAGGTCAATTCCAACCTTTTTCTTGTTTATTGTATGAAGATTGGATCAGTATCAAAAATGTTATAGCAAAATTTCTCCCATGGAAGCCTATGTTAAAAACCCTACAGACTACCGGTTGTGATTTCCCTGAAATTATGGTGTGGGATGATGGATTTCCAGACCTGCACAACCTTTATAGGCTCGTTCGAAAACATCTGCAATTTTTTTTTTTCCAGAATCTTCAGGGGTAACCCCCCTTGTCTTCCAGATCAAATACGAACAATAATGACAAAATGTATTACATGTAACAATGACGAAAAAAGAAACAAGATAATACATTACATACGATTAAATCATTCCCTCGTCGAAAAACTTGTATTGATTTGCAATTCAAATTCAAATTTGTTATTATAATTCTGGGTTTCAACACGTAGATTATTCCACAACATTGTACCTTTATAAAATGGACTAGTTTTATATTTACCACCATTATATTTTTCAGTTTTGAAAGTATGCTTAACAGCCCCCTTGTCTGTTTTATATTACATTTAATTACATTTGGAGAGTTACTATGGATAAACATCAAATCTTATAGTTGTTTTTGTCTTCGTTGTTCTAAACTTAACATTATAGTAACAAATTTGAAGCCAAAAGAAAAAAATATTTTTGTGTTCAGGTAACATAGATAAAAAAAATAAGGGAAGGTAGGTCGATTTTTATTATTTTTTTGCTATTTTTTTTTTGTTAGACAAAAGGTCCCGGCAAGTGTTCAAAATAAAAAGAGATCCTATAAAATAACTCCCATCATCTGAAATACATGATCAGAGCATCTAAAATTCCCTGAAAAAAAGTTAGGTATGGCCAAAAATTTAGGGCAAGTCGGGTTATCCGAAAATAAGTTGTTTTTTTTAAAGTCCTTACTGTATGAAGATTGGATCAATATCTAAAAGTAAAATGTTATAGCAAAAATTCTCTCTTAGATAGGGGAAAATGGACTCATGAGGAAAATTTGGAGCATTGTGGGACATGTATGACTGAGGTAAATTCCAAACTATTTCTTGTGTTCAATTCATTGTTTGTACCAGGCAATGTTATCTCCCAAATACACAATAATAAATTGGTTGAACTGTGTTTAGAATAAAGGACTTGCTGTTATTGTGCCGTAAAAAAAAGCCCGTAATTAAGGTGAAATCATTTTCAGTAAGTTCAAACTAGGCCTAACAATACATAACTGGCATGATTATTCCTTCAAAAATGAATGCGCGGATAACGTTATAATAAGTGTATCTGACCTACTGACTTACTTGATTATTAATATTGGAAATAAGGGAACATTAACTATTAGATGGGCTTGACGATTTTCCACATTTAAATAAATAATCTGACGTTACTATGCTTATGCCAGCGGTCAACACAATACACAGTAGGCGTAGACTCTAGTCACACTCACAGAGGTAGCCACTGCAACCAACAACACAAACATGCCAGGATTTGACACCGTAGCCAATAAAGATAGTAATAACATGATCTGAGAAGGAAAAATAAATCATTTGTCCAGTATGTTAGACACCGAAACAATAGCTGTATTTTGATTTACATGATAAAGAAATGACATCTACCACAAACATATACTTACTGCGACTTGATTTGCTTTTACTGTGAAAGCGTACACTCGTGGTTGGCAAGCTGCTGAAGTCATGGTGAACAGGTTGTGTTGGAAAGTCCTTTTCTTCTTTTTTTGGTGGGGTGTACACTTCTGAGTCCGATTGCAATTGCCGGACCTTAGGTTCCCACTGATTATGAACACACTTCCCTCCTGTTTCCCACCAAAACACCCTGGACTTCTGTGTACAACCACAAATCAGGCAGTAAGATGGTGTCGACCAAATCTTGAGCGGCTGTCACTAAGGTCCGTGGTGCCCGTATGTAAACGGAAGAATGCCGTCGTCGTCGCTATGGCAATCGGCAATGTTCGGGACCACTCGGCACTCTCCGGAAGTCGGCCCACAATTCCCCGTCCAAGATGTCAGCCCCCACGGAGCATGTTTACAGCGCAAGGACAAGTACGTTTTGACGTGAATTATCCCGGAAAAGGACATCCCTTGCCCATATTTTGATGTGCATAAGTCGAGGGGTGTTAGTTCTACGAAAATCTAAACTTTCATCATGCTGACACAAAAACTGTCCCTGCTTTCGCCAATTTTATCACGCACAGGCCTGCTTCTAAACCGGCCGTCAGTGTTGACATTCGTGTCACAGCGGACTCTGGTGCAAAGTGGAGCATCCTTAAGAAATTCGTGTTTAAAGACAAGTAGAGAAGCGGTGTCCTGTTTTCCAACTGTTTCATTTAAAGGTAAGGGGAATATTTGGCAAAAAAAAAAAAAGTGTTGTCTACAGGTTACAATACAATGCTGTGTAATACACCCCGTGGGGGACCGGTGTCGGGGCTTCTGTTGGAGCTCCATGGGAAGAATGTTTCCTAAGTATCCCCTGCTTGTCGTAGGAGGCGATTAAAAGGGGAACCCTGTCACTGTGCCCCCAACAGGGTCATCAAAGGCCGGGTGTGTGGTGTGCTGTCTATGGGACATTGCACATTAAAGACCCCTTGCCACTCTTCAAAAAAGAGTAGGGTATCGAACCCGGTGGCAGGTTTCTCCTAAATCATATCTTAGATTCGGTCACCGCCCTTGTGGCGTAAAACTAGCTGAAAAGCTTTACCTTGTGAAGTCTGGGGAAAGAACCCTAAAGGGTTGCCCAGACGTTAAACTAACCCAACAAACAAACAAACAAAACAATACAATAACTGATAATTTCCATAGACTATTGTCACCCTATGTCCCTTATGAAAAATAGATATCAGATATCAACAGTTTGTATTTGCATGTTACGTTCCCCCATGGGGATCCGGGATGGGGGTTCCTTCAGGAGCCTCCTGCAAAGAATGTGTCCCCAGCTGCCCCTTGCTGTTTGTAGAAGGCAACAAATGGGGAGACCAGGATGTCATTCCATAAAAAATTGGCAATACTTGTTTTTGGCTTACCACATAAAGCGAGGGCCAAACCACAGACTTGGTAGCTCAATTGGTAGAGTGCCTGCTTCAAGTCTGGGAAGTCTTGGGATTTATCCCTGGCCAAGTCACACCAAAGACTTTAACAATGGCAGTGGTCACTGCGTGCCTGGCAATCGGTTTAAAGTAAGAACCATGAAACATGACTGGTCGGCCTGGTGTCAGCATAATAGGAGAAACTTAATATGACTGGGTGGGGTTTTGGATGGGTCTATTACATGATATCTCAGTGTCGCAGCACTATAAAAAAGGGCACTGCTACAAATAGGCACCTCATTTCATAGATTCAGTCACTGCTCCCGTGGTGTGAAACTAGCTGCAAAGCTTAACCTTGTGCAGTCTGGTAAAAGAACCCTAAAGGGTTGGCCAAACATTAAACTAACCCAACAAACAAACTAAGCATGTTATTTTGTTACAGTTTTTCATAATCATAATTCCAAAGTAGATCTGAAATTAATTTAAACTTAAGTTTTGGCAATTAGTCATAGAGAAAAAAAGGAACTCGAGTGTGATTTTATTTAAGAGATACCAATTTAATGTATTTCCAGGTTGCCCTCTCTACAATGCACAGAGTCTGAGGTTTTACAATAGAAAGAAAACCATCAAGATAGGACCAACGAAACCACTTACCTTCGATTATTCAGGTATGTATACAATTAGTCCAATGTTCTACTCAGCTGTTATCATGCAATGATGCAAATTTTTACCATTTAATATTTTGAATCCCGAAATAATTGTACAATGTCTTATTTAAAAAAGCTCCAAACTCAAAGGAAATGTCCGTCGAATGCATGGCTCCAAAAAGTTTGAAGACATCCTATATTACCTGCATTTACTGTACGACTTAGGTAAGGTACTTGCTGGTCAGAAAAAGCATGTGTAACTGGCTGCATGTAGGGGAGTGGGATGGTCTAGCAGTTGGCATTGCATGTAGCCGGCCTGGGTTTGGTTCCCACCGCCCCCTGTCAGACCACCTTACCTTGCCGTTGTTCTCACCCACATAGATGCGATCATAGTACTTTGTACAAGCCAAAAACTGTGAGTTGATGACTATATACCTGAAAAATTACTGAGCACACCTTAAACTCCAACAATCATCATCGTCTGGCTGCATGGTACCATGGAAATTCGTGCACTCGACAGAAAAATTATGCATCAGAGCAAATTGCATACTTAATTTGGAACGCTGATAGGCCTAAGTTTATCTAGTCAATATATTTTAATTGAATACCATTATGTGCCGTTAAGAATGTCATTTATTTTCAGGAGATCTAAGCACCTCATTATCAGCAGTAGACCCGACTACCCCTAAACCTGGATACGAAGAAGTTGATGAACTCAAAAAGTATGTAAAATTTGTTCTGCATTTATAATGAGTATTGTATATGACAGTGTTATAAAATTGCATTAACTGATAATTGCACATTCATTCGAGCTTTCTGTCTAGAGGGAATTTCGAATTGATAGATTTCCTGTTCAGATTTATTTTTCTCCACTTTTACTGGACCCTCTATCACCAAATTTAAAATGTCATTCACTCTTTTTTGTCAGTGCCGAAAAGAGTGTTCAAGAAATATTCAGTATGGGATTTGCCGACGGCGTAAGTATGACTTTCTGTTAACATAATTATCGTATTATCCTATATCCATCTGGAGGTGATTTATTAAATCCAACAGTAACATGTGATAATTCTTGAATTTTTCGAGTGGGCATTATTAGTTTTCATTACTTTTAAAAGTATTTTGCTATGAATTGAAGGATGAACTACTGCTAATTTTTTCTGCCAATTCTCTCATTTAGGGTGAGATAAAAGAAAAGAGATTGAATGCCATCCTTTCCGCCATCCAGGAACACCCAGCAGACATCCGTTCATTGGAAGTAAAAAGTAAGTATTTAACAACTTAAGGATAGGCAAAAGCGGGTAGGGTTGTCTGCAACTATTTTCTTATATTTTATCAGTTCATATGCAGGAAACCGAAGAAAATATGGCTGAAAACACAGATATTCAATTTTCATGAAGCATAAACTAGATCCTAACAAATAGTTCAAAACACGCTTCCTTCTGCATCATCATTCTATCTACATGTTTGAAATCTGAAGTCAATTCGTGTATAATCTTTAGATCCTCTTTCGCGTAACAAGATATTACGTGCTTGTTTCAATTTGAAATCTCTTGTAATATTTTATATTTGCCCCTTGTTATTGCCTTTGAATACAGGGGCCATATCTTCGTAACTGATTAGGCTAATCACGTAAAATTTAATCAGGGTATTAGATCTTAAGATTCTATAGTTCACAAAAAGTAATAATGCCATTGCTAAATACTGAAAGAGTTTGTCATTGCCAGTGTTTTTCAGCCTGGCAAAGCCACTTGTTATAATAAAACACTAATCAAAATTCACCAGATTTCCCTTATTAGTTACGAAAATATGGCCCCTGTTGTCTAACAAATCCGGTCAAATATAAAGGCAGCATCAAATTGAACAATGCTCAAAGCGATGGACGACGACACGTTGGTCTATTCTTACCTAATGAAAAATATTGATTTATTCCAGTTGCAAGAACAACATTTCTGCTGCGCAATCAGATGCACCATGTTCTGCAATTCAGAAAGGTAAATACACGTGTCGTAATTAGCAAGATAACCTAAGAAGCAAAAGTTTCGTTGCAGCTGAACATATATAGTAAACCACGCCATGATTCGTCGAAAAGTGATATCTGGTTTAGTTTGTGTAACGTCACATTATCAAAACCGGGCTTGATATCGTATTGATTACTGATCATCATTTAACAATTATCGTGATTAACTATACATAATTTCTAGTCTGACGAGTTAGTTTTCATACTATGTAGGCCCACTATGTGGACTAGCTCGAACACGTCATAAAGAATGGGCGATCTAGCAGGACGATTCCGTCAGGTCACACATTATAAACCGTTTTCCTTTTATTACAGGACAAAACTTCAAAGTCGTTGTTGGTTAGGCGAATACATAGTCGAAACCGGTTGATGCGGCAACTGAGGTCACATGATATGGAAAAGTTCGAGTGGTTGCTGAAGGAGTTGAAGATAAAGTATGTTCCTGAGAAAACGTACGTCGACTTCTATCAAACCAAGCTGTCCCGGCGTGCTCAGAGGAAGAAAACAGCTCGTGATGGATTCTTCGCTGTCAAGAAGGAGAAGTTGGAGAAACTTAGGTAAGAGTAAACCTTGTTATCAACTTTATTTTTGTCCAACGTGGAATTCGCTCTTTTCTAATAATGAGATAACCATTTCATCATTAGAGCAGACTGGGACTATCTGCTTGCCTCAGTGTAAATCTGTAATAGAATTTGTTAAGAGATATGACTATGAATGTGTATTTCTGATATCCAATTGGAAGTGGACTGTCAGAAAATAAAGTGTTACAGAATTTTCTTTCTGTCACAGGTTGCCATCCCATGGAATCAAAGTTTTCGTCTTATGTCTTAAAAAACTAACATCTATTATGTTACCATTTTCAGGCAAAAACTCTCAGCAGAACGAGAGTTGTTTGAAAAGGAGAAAGACGAGGAACTCTCTCGCATCGCCAAGGAACTAGAAGCAATGGGCGTCAAAGAGATGGACTCTGTAGATTCAATATTAACGGCTATAGGCATGGAGCAGTACATAGAGAAACCTGAGAAGCGCATGAAACGACGTTACCTGATCCTACAGAAGAAGTTTGAGGCACATGCCGAGAGAGAAAAGGCCAAGAAACTAGCAGAACAATCATCAGTTTGATAAACGTGCACAAGATATAGAACAGGTTTTCAGATTGGAGAAGTACCTATAGATTAAAGGCTATGTAAATATGTCGGCCAGTTTTCTGATGATTTGCCGTAATTAATCGTAGATCTACTGCTTTTTAAATGAAGAACGTTACATACGTATAACTATATTGATGTTGGAGAAAAATGTAAAAGAAGTAAAAATGTCCACTTGAAAAAGGAATGAAAGATAATGATGGAGATAAAGAAAATGTTAATTAAATAACAACTTGTTACTTACATTATTTCGTAGATAAGTATACTAGTGTTAAGTTTAGATATGTTTCTTGTAAGGTTTAGATCGATGTTATGTTTAAATGTAACGTTAAGTCTAAAATATGTTTCTTTATCTGAATGGGAGCTTCTCAAAGTTCACAGGTTAAAATATAGTAAATAATGACACAGTGACAAGACAAATATGATTAAAATATAGAATTTTCAGATTAGTTGTGACCACCACGAATGCTTGTTAAATGCTTGTTAAAACTAATTATCTTTGGAAGAATAGAGAAAAGTTTGGAAGAATGATTTGGATTGCCTCTACTGGCATGGGCCTAAATCTCACCACTTAAAGTCTGACCTCTGCTCCCTTTCACCGTCTGTCACCGTGTGTCGATTTCACGGCTACCCGTGCCTCTCCCAGTCAGTGGGGGAGGGGGCCTTCTGGGCCACCCAACCATGACTGAGGGAGGCGGGGGTGATGACTGTGTAAGGAAGGGTCTAGATTGACCGTAAAGGGTCCCCCATGTAAATCCCTTAAATAACACTGTTACTATTAATCCCTTAAATAAAACTGTTACTATTAACCTAACACTAGTATTTTGACAGAAACAAGGTTGGACTGACTGTAAATAACATCTTTTCACAATTATGTATAGGACTCGAATTTCCTCACATTAGACTGTCAAGTTCAAAGGCTTTAAAAGGTAAAATTGGTGCTCTGAAGTTCTTAGAATGTCAGTTTATCAAAATGGAGTATTTAAGAATTATAAATTTGTTTTCTTGCGAACGGGGGTAAAGGCATACTTTGCCATAGCCGCCCGTAAAAACGTTCTTTCATCTATAACCCCCCCCCCCCCCCCCTATATTTTTTACCAATGAGAATACTTGGTGAGTATTCAGGGTTAACATAATATTTGTTGTGCTCCTACCAACATATTTAAAGCGTTCAACAGTACAAAGAAAATCACCGTTATTCACAGGGTACCAACCACAAAGGGAAAACGGCAAAAGAAAAAAAACCTGACAGGAAAAACCTTGGGAATTTGGAAATGTTCTAACAGCGAATTTCAATTAGCCAGGTTCTGAAATTCCTTATTCTCAAAATATTACAAATTTGACTTTTTGTTATTGGGTTGTCCTCTTTGTTTCTGCACACAGAGGCTTTTAAATTTGAACAACTTGCTGAATATGACAAGGGAAAAATTGCTGTAGGACAGGGACATCTCAGGGAAAACACAGGGAATTTGGAAATGGAATTTGGGTTGGTGCCCTGTTTTCAAAATTATAACATTTAGATCTATGTACAATTTCACAGAGAACCGTACGGTGCCCAGCTCCAAAATCTGAATGAGGGCTACTAGACTGCTAGAGTGTCAGTAAATTTTGGGGGCAGGGGTAATCCGAGCAAACCGTGCTGCCATCTATGGGATGAAATAGTGACAATCCTGCAATCATGGCGCCCTCTGTCGATTTACTATTGAACCATCTTTGACTTAGCTGGTTCCTTGGTTTTGTTCTGAAAACATCTAAGCGTGTTGACCATCAGCAAAATATCATAAACTTCCGGTGAATTTACTGAAAGACAAAATCGCATTAATGAAGTAACTGCTGAGAATGGTGTCTTTTGCCTGATATCTGAGACATACAAACCCAGAAGTGATAAGCTGTAGACAGCAGTGAACATGGGAGCTGACCAGAGCACCGACGGCCAGCAACAGCTGCGATCCCAGCGTGATGAAGACATCCCCTACACCTCCTACTCCATCAGCAAACCCATCGATGGAGGTAAGATAGACCTCACTAATAACCGGATTCTGGTCAGAAGTGGGCGGGGCACCTGCAAAGTGTGTAGATCTAACATTGTCTGTTACACGCGGGCCCAGACTATCAGAATAGCCACAACACTATTCACAAAGGCTCAAAGCAAGTGTCCCCCAGTGGGTGGCCTGGTAGATCTAGATCTATCAGGTTATCAGACATTTGTGCAGACCCTGAAATATTTTCGCAAACCTAGGTGTTAAATTCGCACATCTTGGGCCATCTTGGTCACAAATTCGAACATATTTGTATAGCATTTTCACTTTCCTATATAAACTTTGGGGCAAAATTCGCACATTCTGGAATAAAATTATGCGAATTTGCGAGGGTTTGCACACCCCAGTTATACTGTCTGACCTCAGGAGGAGAGGATGGATGTGTGGGGGCCGTCCATAAATGACGTCATGCTATTTTTGACCATATCTGACCCCCTCCCCCCCTTCGTCATGCTTTTACTATAGGAATGTATAGGGGACTGGACCCCCCCCCCCCCCCCCCCGCTCCCCGGCGCATGACGTCATTTATGGACGGCCCCTGTGATACTGATGGGGGGGGGGGGGGGGGGGGGACTGGGAAATAGAGTATCAGTATGCTTTGACAAAGATAGACTACATATTTGATTTGGGATTTTCGTCGGTTCCTATCAGGGTCAGATCCAGGGTCTGCCTTCTAGGGGGGGGGGGGGGGGGGGCAGATATCTGCCCCCCACCCCCCATGATTTACCTTGCAAAATTTGTCCTTAGATTTGTGGTCGCCCCCCCCCCCCCCTCCCTGGATCCGCCACTGCCTATGGTGTTAGTTTAACTGGGTCCCCTTGAAACCGCAGTTTTCAAGGGTGCCCATCTTCAGGGTGTCCATAGGAAATATTTTTATTCTTCATTAAGTTGTAAAAAATCGAAATCTTTTAAGAAATAATTCATTTGAGATATCCATTATCTCCACAAGGTTCTTAGCTACATTTTACTCACTTACTATAATTAGTTTTAATGAATATTAAAAGAGTTACATCCAAAACTCTTAACCAAAACGTTGCTGTGTCCAAGCCCCACGGCCTACACCCCGCCCCCCGACCTCCATTTCGGTAGGCCTACTGGAACATCTGTCAAACAAGATACTCCCATTATAATATCAAATGTTCCTATCAAATCTAAATCTCTTAAGTGTTTCTATAAAGAATGATTCTTCTGTGATATCATGGAGATCGATGGAAATCCCTCATCACCATAAAAACGAACCCCTCTCATGAAAAAATGCCCACAAGCCTGCTATCTAACTCAAAAAGTATATAACACTGGTACATATAGGTCTAGACCTTTTCTTGATTAATCATCTCACAGAGCATATCATCTACTTGGGTTTTTGCAGATATGATGAAATCCTCTCCTCGGTTGACGCGAGGTAAAGCTGCGGCTGCGGCCAAAGAGCTCCTTCCCAGGGTGCCCAACCCTGCGGCGTCGGCCATGGAGGCTGCCGTCAGACACGACATCATTGTGGTAACTGAGGGCAGAAGTAACCGACGGCCAGACGCAGAGCTCCAACAACTCGACTCTATCCCCATGTTCCTACCAGTACTCAGAAGTTCCCTCAATTTGCCAAATACACGGGATCCTGAGGTAAAGATCTTTTCTTTTAAATTTGGAAACATTTATTTAGTATCCTCATTTATGCTGATTGCACATGCTCTGCCAGATAACTGCAATCTAACAATGATCAAAGTTGACAATGATTATGATGGCGGTAATAGATATGAGGGATGGTGGTAATAGATATGAGTGACAACAGTGAAATAAGTGGGAACAATTAAGTTTCTAAACTTGTCACAGTCAGGTCGGTTATAATGTATATCCCTTTTATTTTACAAATTCGTTTTACCATATTCTTAAACTTCACCTTTGTCGTTATTTCAAAGTGCATTTTATATGTTTTTATATATTCAATTTGGTAAAGGTTATAATGTGTATATTAGTACAGTTGATAATGAGTTGATATCTGAGTTGATATCTGAATGCTTCTTTTTAAAAAGGGCTGTTATGAATTTTTATTTTTTACATTAATCTTTTACAAGCGTGAGTTCAATCCTTATGAAAATAAAAAGCGGTTTACCAGTAAGCACATATATAAATTGACATTCTATGGGTGGTTCTGCAGATGTTGGATCGCCTTGACAGCCGGCAGGTACTACAGCTGTGTACACGCTACCAGGAACACCTCCGTCAGTGTTCAGAAGCTGTTGCATTCGACCAAAACGCACTTTGTGTCAGAGTAAAAGAGGTACGTACTAGAATAATAGGTATTGTTTTTTTTCACGAGAACCTAGCTGCATGTTTATCAAACTTCTTTAATAGACCGTATTATTCATAATGAATGACTCGATTCCATCTCATCTTTCTTGAACCACCTTTAAGGTCTGTTGGTGTACGAATTCAAGATTTCCTGGTATTACTGCGAAAATTAACCCCCAATTTGTTAAGATATAATTATGACCACGTTGTCGAAAAGCTTCATAGATTTCAAAAAGTAAAAAGTTATATTCACACTTGGTAAAACTGCTGCACTCGAGACAAAAGGGAGTGTATTGATGGTTGTTTGCTAATCTATGTACTAAAGGAACTTTATGTAGGATTGGTTATTATCATGTCTTCTGTTCTTACTTTTTCAGATTGATTTCACTATATCCACTCTTTACAACAACCTAACTGAACGGCAAAAGAAATTTGCAAAGTACGCGGAACAAATACAGAAGATCCAAGAGATGCATACAGTTCTAAGTAAAGTCCGAATGACTGTTGAACAGACTATTCCCCTTATGGAGCGACTAAATAGCGTTCTGCCTGCAGAAGACCAACTTGAGCCGTTCAGTATGAATCCAGGGAAGGCTATAAATTAATATGAGATCTGTGAAGACACGAAAGAAATGACACGAGTCCAGAAAAGATAACTCTGGGGAAAGAGGATGAAAGGTTCCAACATCGATGACACATTATCTATGGCTTCATTGTATTGCTGTGCATGATGTTATGAGTGAAAGGCTTATTGCGGAATTTATTGAATGACTTAGTGGAATGCAGTCTTTTAACAGAGGGAATATAGCATGGTATAACATGTTCAATACAAGTTGTGACGTATCGAGTTCAGCTATGGAATGTTAGATATGTTTTGTGTATACAGTATACAATTATGTTGCCTCTTGTACAGCCGAGATTATGTAGTTTTCCCTAAGTCAGGAATGTATGTATTACATCAGAGTTCTCAAGCCCTAGAACGTTAAAATTATGCTATAATGTGATTATTTGAAATGATATTTCTTTATACAACATTGCTCATAAGTGATAATCACTAAGGAAAGACACTCATAACGATAACACACTACCAGATGACATCATGGCACTTCGCACTGGGTGCTTCCTTTTTTATTTCCTTCTTGTATAATTGTATATTTCGTGTACATAATATTATTTACCATCCATAAGATACTTATAACCTCTGTTTTCCAAAAAAATAAGCTTATAGATATTTTTCTTATATAGACCACTTACCTGCTGTCCTACCAGATTCCTTCGTGGATTTTGAACTTGCCGACTAACCTTCATTTTACATAAACTGTGAATGTACTTTTGATCATTTGCCCTTGATCTGAGTTTTTCCCCTAAACTTAATTTCAAAAATTTAATTGTCTTCCAGTCTCTGGAAAAAAACATATATGTATGTATCCATTCTAATTAGTCACATGTATGATGCTTAAACCTCGATATATCTAATTTGTATCTTCAACATTGGTTTCAGGTTTTAGCTTATTATGAATCATTTGGTGAAATATTTTAAAATCTGGAAAAAAAGTAAGTTGTTTACTCTAATGCCCTGTACAAAAAGTTGAATAAAAAATTGAAAGTATATAATGGCCCTAGACCCCTTGAATTTGACATGGCGACACAGCCCTTTTTCATCTTCTCACGTCAAGGCTCCTGTCGCCGCTACCGCTCTACCAGTGCCTTGACCTAATGGGGGACCATTCTGGGAGAGATGGGGTAACCTGAGAAGGGCCTCCTGATAACAGGGGACCCCCTGCCCTAGTTAAAGTTTGACAGAGGGGAATACCCCTTATTTCACCCTGATTGGTTGGTTTAAAATTACCAACCATTTATATACCATATTTGGGTGCGTAGAGGAAAGGACACGCAGCCTTCTTACTGGAGGAAAGGGTCATTTAAATATTCATGAGGTCCCCCAGTTTCGGGGGCTTTGAGACCAGGGCCTTCTGACAGCGGTAGCGGCAGGGGGACTGGTTTGCGAGCCTTCTGACAGCGGTAGCGGCAGGGGGACTGGTTTGCGAGGATGCCCTTTTTGGGCTTAGTGACATCTGACATCACAAATTCTTAAATTTGACAGGGTGACATCATAGTTTCTTAAATTTGACAGGGTGTCATGGACGTTTCTTAAATTCGACATGCGACATTAGGACCCCCCCCCCCCCCCCTCAATCAAGGGCCCCTATATAAGAGTATTAATTTCTACCGTAATTCACAAAATAATTTCTTTCTATCATTTAAATGTAAAAGACGGAGCTTCTAAAACAGTGGTGTCATTTTAGTGCGTACTTCTTTGCTGTTTATGTTGAACAAGTGTGTTGTATCTATCACTTGTTTTGATATTACCTTACATCAGTTCTCACAACATTAAGTAACCATCCCTTCTACCTTTCCTATAAAATAAATGTATCTTATCACTTAAACCACAAGCAGCTCTATTCTACGTTAAAAAAATGAACTGGGTATAACTTAATATAAGGCACACTCTTATCATATTTGACTGAGGCTTCTGCTGTAGTGCAATGTCAAACAGTTAGGGCTTTGACTGGTAATTAATCAGTAAACTGATCAAACTTACATGAAGATTTTGAATATATTAGCATATTACAAAAAACGATCAGTTTTCATATAATTCAAATATGCAATTTATCATGGTCCTGTCATCCCCCCGAATAATTTGTGCTCCAAAACTGATCTTATTTCCTTTGCCATTGGAAGATATGAATTTTATTTTTCACAATGAAAATGGTCCCCCCCCCCCGTATACGGGCATCTTCAATAACTTACCGCCAGAATGTTAAGCAACCTTAGATAACAAAAGTATTGCACTGAGGTACAGTGCAAGAAAAACTAGAATAGAATATATAATAGAATATTGTAAACTCGTTTGTATTGGCAAGAATATTATAGTGGAACTTGTAACGCTGATTCGTGTGCTAAACGCCAGGCGGCGACATCGTTTAGTGGCATAGTTAGAGTATATGGAGAGTGGCAAAGCCCCAGGCGTAAAGACTGCAGCCGGGCTGAGGAACATCCTGCAGGTACGCACAGGTGTGACAAATGACGATGGAAACCTGTAAGGGTACGTTATGGATCGAAACATCTGGCTAAAAGATATTAAGGACAGCAGGCCTAGCCGTCAACATTAAGTTATATGATAGCTAGAAATAGAACTAATCTATGTAAGTGAGAGTGGGCAGTGTGAGAGATAAGTAAGACGTCGTTAGGTAATAGTGTAAATGAGTATAGCGACAAGCCTTTTGGCTGTCGCTATATAAGCGGTATGAGACTTGAGATAGACGAGCAGACCAAGATAGAGTTCGAACAGAACACATGGAGCAATAGTCTTACATACGGATCACACGGGTAGTGTTAAGATGGTAGTAACCACAAAGAACGGGTGATAGTAAGGATTGGGACAGCTTAGGCTTAGCCTTACGGACTGCGTGCTGGAAGTGACGGAGATCCTACCAATGGTCTTCGTTACCGGTAGACGAGAGGTGACTCTCTCAACAGTGTAAGAGCGTATATACCTTGCGAAAGGGGAAGCTGGATGAAAGCTATACCTGGTTGGATTGTTACTGATGTGTTTGAATTGTGAAATGAAGGGGAAAGAACTGTATGGATGGAGAATTGTGTACCTGTACCTTCGGAATATCATCGTGAATGTAATAAACTGACCTCTTGCCAAGTGCGTGTTCTTTGTGTAGGATTGAGCCCCTTTACTTAGAATCTCTACCACTAAGAACTGAATCATGATCCAGGATAACATCAATCTGGAGAGAGCTAGTTACTTCAACGAATAATCACTGAGAACTCCCCATTATCTTAGTATAACACCTTTATTAACATCTTCAAGCAAGCGAAGTATCCACGATAAGTGATGTAATATCACGCAGTCGAGAGATGAATAGACGTATCAGTACAGGATATGAACAAGTACGAACTTTAAAAGGAATACTCCCCAATAAATAGACTAACATCAAAATATAACCACTCAGCTCAATTGGTGGAGAAAATCCCAAAAAAAGAACAGTTTGGAGGTACGGTAGAAACTCTCGCCTACATGAGTGCCGGCCTACGGCCTGGAATTGGACCGCCCAAGGGAGCCGAGCCTACGCTCAGCGACACGGACTCCGAGAGGGACGCATGGTGGTCTGATCAGCCACTGGGCGCCACTGGGGGTTCCGAACCCAATTGGCCGGAGAAACATCAGTTAAGAAATAAGGGATCATATATACCGTATAAGATTGGAATAAGAGGGGAAGTGGAAGAAGACAGAGACTTCTTCGCTCAACCTCTTTTACTTAAGAAAGTACAAAGTCCAACATCACCTAGAGGGACAAGGAGCGACACAAATCGTTCCCGCTCTGAACGGGAATCGGGATCCCCGTTGGCGTCTGCATTGAGGCTGAGAGCCGGGAGATCGCTGCGACAGGAATCTCGAGAGTTACAGGAGGAAACTGCAGAACACTCCAACAACTCAACCCTACTCCATTACTCAGTGGCCAGTGAGTCGGAGGATGAGCTAACCTCCACGATACTAGAGGAAAACCGCTCGCACACGGTAAAACCGACAACTCTAAATCGTGATACAGCGAGAACCGAGCAAGTCAGTGGGGCATCCTTGCCGACCACCTCTACTCCCGCCGCTGTGGGCGCAACTTCCACGCCCATAGGAAGACATTTTCCACAAATCGGGAAAGGTGGTATTAGTGAGGTAAAACATACAAAGAAAAAACACGGGACTGTAGAGAAAGACTTGACTCGAACCCCACCTGAACCAGAATCGTCAGAGGACGAGCACGAGCACGAGCACGAAGAAGAAGAGAGCACAGATACCGGAGGCGTAGCTAGACAACTATTCAGAATGGCAGATAGAGGGGGACCTAGTTTAAAACTCCCAGAGTTTTCGGGGAAACCAAATGAAAGGGTAGACCAGTATTTTAGTGAGTTGGAGAATATGGCAAAGATCTATGGATGGGACCAGGATAAAGCATTAGCGATGGCCTTGCATGGTCTTAAGGATAGGGCACGCGATTGGGTGAACACTCTCGCGCCGAATAAAAGAGATTCGCCGGATCACCTGAAGGAAGCTATGGTGGCCATCTTCGGAGATAGACGTCCTTCGTGGCAGCGATACAAAGATATCGTTAACATGAAACAAACGTCAGATCAGTCGGTGATTGAGTTCGCTGGAGGTTTGAGACAGCAACAGTTTAGAACAGGTATTGAGGAAAGTGTAATATTGGCAGTATTCATAGACGGCTTGTTACCAACTATAGCCAAACAGGTAGCAATACTGAACCCAGACACCTTCGACGTGGCGGTGCAAGCTGCCACTCGTTTGGAGTCTTTAGAGAGGGGTAAGAAAGGAGGATTGAAGGTGTCTCTAGCCAACATACAGACACAGGACACCTCGCCACGTAGTGTAGAGGAAATTGAGGAAGAAGAAAGAATGTTAGTAAGTAAGTTCGATAACCTGTTAGCTGCTCTTAATCAATCTAGGAGTTGGAAATTTGATGATAGAAGGGAAGGAGAAAGAATAAAAGATTTTGGAACTGAAGAGAAACAGGGGACTGGTGTAGCTAGTCCCGAACCGCAGAAAGGTAGACCGAGCCGTCGCTACTCATCCAGTTCCGCACCAGATCTTAGATCTAAAAGCCCGGTGGGTAGAGAGACTCGTAGGGTAACATTTGATGACGATAGAGGGGAGGCAGAGTCCTCCGTAGCATATGACCAACCAATGGGCTCACCTTTGGGTAGCCCGTTTCATTTTGGAAACGTGGGAGATAGAAGAATGCGTGGACAACCACCTTTGTTCCGAGACAGATACTGCGCGGTACACGAATCGAGATCACATAATACAGATAGTTGCTTGTGGTTGAGAGCTAAGCTCCAGGAGCTAAGGGACGAGGCTCTCCGAGATAAATTTAGAACACTTGTTCCGGGAAAGAAATGGGGTAATACTAAGCCGGGAAACTGGTTAGCAGGTCCGCCACGCCAATAAAGTTAGAGCTTTGTCTGACGGACGGACCGGAGAAAATTGATAGAGGAAATGGACCTATCTTGCTTGAGGTAAAGGTAGGAAATCAAACGGTCAGAGCATTGGTAGATACAGGAGCTAGTGATTGCTTTATTTCAGGCGAATTTAGAAAGACCATAGCTAGGTCGGCAATACACGACATCATTCCTGTAGTAGAGAAGGAAGTTAATTTAGCTAATAATACTGAACTATTGTTAATGTTTGATTTAAGACTGCTTAATGTCCGTGTATATCCAAGTCTTCATGAGTCGTTTATCCAGAATGCCTGAGTAATTCAGACTGCGTTTAAAGTTTGTCCGTCCACTTCCCAATAGTTCAAAAGAAATGAACGATGAGGGAGCTTCTTAATATGAAAGGGTTTTATTCAATAAACATCTCATCCCGAGTCAAAGCCACCATGTATAAGTCCTCATCAGTCCACCTCCCATCTCCTATCAGCAATCAACCACATTTAGAACACGAGTTGCTCCAACACCTTCTAGACCATTCTAATACTCAGCTCTATCACAATCCTATGTCCGAGGTAGTTGATATTGGTAAACTCCAGTCTGTTACACGGGAGCCGCTGTACTTACTCCAGGTAACTCCTTGGCTAAACTTACTTAGCTGGTGTTCTCACTAGAACTAAGTGACTACTAACTCCTAACTGTTCGCTCCCTACCTTGCAGCGCCTTTTATACTGGTTAACAGGTGGCGCTAGGAGCGCAAGATATTTCTTCTATAAGTAGACTAGAAGTAGACTTGCTAAGCCTGATCCTTGATGGATTATATAACACGAGAATATATTAAAAGTGCTAAGCTATTAGTACAATACTGTCCAGATCATATTAGAAACAATAAGGCTCGAGATTAAAATTAAAGATTCTAGAGTGTTCTACGATTTCCATGTGGTGGAATCCCTTTGTCATGATATGGTAATTGGCCGTAATCTGTTAGCAGCCGTGCGGTCGGACCTGTCGTTGCCGGGGCCCCACTTGGATGTTTTTTGCGGACACCCGATATTTAGTCTAGAAAAAGTAGAAGTTAAACCACACACCGAACAAATAATACCAGTCACCATCTGGAAAAAGCACCCAGTCACCCACAATAACGCCGTTTTTTGTGCCCCATCGGTAACCGCACCAGTAGTGGTAGAAGCGGGAGTGAATCAGTGTGGCAGACAATGGTGGATGAAGATTTTGAATCCGCTAGAAAGACCTTTGTATGTGCTACCTACAGATGTGTTGGGTTTTTGTGAAATGGGCCGAATCCCCCTTAACCATCGAAAACAGATACCCGAATTTGTTAATAAACAGAAATTGATTAGAACGGGAACCCCGAAGGGCATTGTTGGCTTTGCCATAGAAACCCTCGAGGGGAGCGTTGTGACGGGTGAGAATCATTCGCGGAAGGCCGCATCCCGCGAGCAGGACGACATTGACCGTATAGACCTGTCAGAGTCGTGCCTCAGTGGAGATCAGAAACAAATGTTTAAGAAAATGCTTAGACGAAATAGAGGTAGTTTGGCTTTCTCAATGACGGAGTTAGGCCAATGCGAGATTGCCCCTATGGATATTAAAATTGATAGTAAAGCAGGAATAATTTCATCACGACCGTATCGATATTCACCTCAAAAGATGGATATCATTGATGAACAAGTTACTGAGAGGGTGAGCTCCTCGACGGTAGCTTGTAACAGGCGGCAGTGGGCTCGCGAGAGTCCGGGGTCACGTTAAACTTCATCTATAGTGCAGGGGAGTGTTTGGTCAACAACTGAAGGCCCCCGTGACTAACGAAGGGTGAATGGACATCCTACTGTGGTACCGTCTAGTCGGCGCGCATATCGGGCTGCCGGACTTTTTACCAGTTTCCCACCGGTAAGTGGTATGTGCGTGGTACGGGGTCGACAGACCTCACCTAAGCTTCTGACAGTAGTAACATCACTCAGAAGTGAACAGGCAAGGCCAGTGAAAACGGTCAAAGTTCAGTGTGGGTTGGCAAGATTCACCTGGATCAGACCGTCGGTGACTGACCGGGTTTACCCCGGGAGCTGGTAATCGCTATCGACTGGGTCGCTGGCCGGTCGTCTCTGAAGCCTCGAGGATTTCTTTATCCTGCTTTGCCTCGACATAGTGGTAAAGAGACGGCTCAATGTACAGTCAGGCCATGGTAAAGCTAAACATGCCTATTCAAGACCTCATTTCTTGAATTAGTGTAGGTTATGGTTGAGCCATGCTCTCTGTGATCAGAAAACATCAGGTTTGAAAAGAACATTCTGGGAAGCAGAGTGAGCCACTAGGGCTGGAAAGGATCCTAGCTCAGGTTGCACTCCACTATGTCTGATGACATAAGGGAAGACCAAAGGGATCAAGCGGAAACAACTGATAGAGTTAGGAGTAATCGAGCCTAGCGAGTCTGCCTGGCGCAGTCCCTTGGTAGTGGTACAGAAAAAGGACGGAAAACCACGTCTCTGTACAGATTTCAGGATGTTAAACATGATAACGTTCAAAGATAAATTCCCAATGCCTACGGCCCGATCATTGTTTTTGTACATGGCCTATAAACGACCAACCATTTGGTCGGCCTTGGACTTGCTGAGCGGCTACCACCAATGTGTTATAGAACCCGCGTCGCGGAAATACACTGCCTTCGAGACACCCATGGGAGTGTACCACTATAAGAGGGTACCTTTCGGGCTAGTTGGGGCTCCTTGGCAATTTTCTAGGGTTATGGCTATAGCTTTGAAAGGGCTGGTTCCAAGAGTATGCTTAGCATACCTTGACGACGTGATCGTATACGATTCTACGTTCGAAGAACACCTACATAGCGTAGAACTAGTACTGCAGGCACTACAGCGTGCAGGGCTGAAGCTGAAGCCGTCCAAGTGTGAGTGGTGCCGCGCTGAAATAAATTTCCTCGGTCATAGAGTCAACGCCGAGGGTTTGCGGACGCAACCACAGATAGTGGAAAGGGTGAAAGCGTTCCGTCGACCACACAACGTTAAGACAGTCAAATCATTTCTGGGTCTTTGTAACTATTATAGGGCATTTGTTCCTAATTTTGCGTCCCTTAGTATCCCTCTGAATCAGTTGTTGAAAATAAAAACCGTCTTTGAATGGACAGAAGAATGTGAGAAAGCTTTTCAGGCCATAAAGGAGCGCTTAACGACTCCTCCCCTACTGATACATCCAGAAATCAGCGGACATTTCTATGTGTTGACGGACGCGTCAGACACAGCGTGTGGTGCTGCTATATGCCACCTACGAGAAGGAATGTACCGACCTATAGCGTTTTGGGGAACGGCACTTAGGGAGGCTGAATTGAACTACACAGTTACTGAGAAAGAAGCGCTTGCAGTGGTAAAAGCATTAAAAAATTATGAAGATATGTTACAAGGCGCTAAGGTAACCATCATTACGGACCACAAGCCCTTGATACCACTGCTACAGAACGCTTATAAGGCACCATCCTCTCGATTGAAGAGATGGGCGTTAGCACTGACTGACTTTGATTTTGACATAAAACACGAGCCAGGAGCAACGCATTACTTACCAGATTACTTATCAAGAGTCCAACCAGACGATGAAGAAAAAGGCGAAGTCACCGAATCCCATAAGGAATTCGAACCAGAAGTGGGTTGTGAGCTCCTGTCCGCTAGCCTCAATAGTAAAAGATTTACCGGTAATAGTGACTATGAATTGATGGCGGTATACCCTGTCCAAACTGATATAGATCTCTCGATCTTTATTGCTCAACAAGCTAAAGATGAGGGCTGTAGAGCGTTAATTGAATACATAAGAAATGACAAACTCCCAGAGGATCCGGACAAGGCGCGAGTCATAGTAGCCCGAGCAGAAACGCTGGGACTAGTACCGCCTGGGATCCTATGTAAATTCACGATACCTCATGGGAAGCATAAACCGAAGAATACCAAATTGACCCCAAGAATCATGGTGCCCCCATGCCTTATTGAACGAATTTTAAAGCTACTACACGATAGCATTTTGGCAGGCGGTCATATAGGTACCGAGGCCCTAACACAAAAAGTTACATCTAAATTTTATTGGTTGGGCATGCATAAAGACATCGCCGAATATATTAAGTCATGTCGAGTATGCGCTCTGCGGAAAAGAGCACCGCACTTTAAAGCACTAGCAAAATCCTGGGATAGGCCTAGATATCCTTGGCAATGGGTACAATGTGACTTTATTGGTCCTATTAAACGCGCTAAGGATGGCTCCAGGTACATAATGACGTTTATAGATTTGCTCACGGGTTGGCCAGAGGCCTTCCCCACCAAGGACTCCACAGCAGCAACCGCGGCCAGGGTGTTCCTACAAGAGCTGGTGTGCAGGTATGGTAGGATTGAGAGATTACACTCTGATAGGGGTGCTACGTTTTTGTCTGATTTCTTCAAAGACGTCACACGTAGAGTCGGGTGTACGCAAACGTTCACCACCGGCCGAATGCCGACAGGAAACGCTAGAGTAGAAAGGATGCACAAAAGCCTTGAGGACATTATGGCTTGCTATGTGTCGGACGACCATACTACATGGCCAGATCTGATACCGATCGCTCTGTGGACGTTGCGTTCAACGGTCAGTGTGCGCTCGGGCTTCGCGCCGTACACATTGCTGTATGGACGAGACCCAGTGAGCATGGGAATGCCTGAACACAATGAAATTCCCATATCACTTAATGATAATGAAGCATTCTTAGAAATAAAGGATAACATCGCTTTGTTTAGACATATGGCTGAGGATGTTGTTGAGAAATACGAAAGTGAATTGAGGGCTCGTATCGATGAAAGAGCAAACCCCACTGTCTTTTATGCAGGAGACTTAGTTTATATGTACGATCCCTTATGCGCAGGGAATAGAGTCTCTAAATTTTCAAATAGGTATCGGGGACCCTTTAGGATAGAAGAAGTGAAAGGGGATCATGTAGTTCGGTTAACCTCGTTAGCAGACGGAAGGGAAATCCCTCATTTAGTCAACGTATCGAAGCTCAAACGTGCTTATGTGCCCTGGAATCCCGTACAAAACAAGCCAGTCGCTCCAGAATATGTGCTTCAAGATAAGTCTGATCAGCAGTCGAACCAAGCCCAGGAAGACCCAGTAACAGAGGAACGTATACCTGTTGCTGGTGGGTCCCGTGACGAGGGAGACTCCCCGAAAGCCGGCGGAGAGTCGTTGGTAACAAGCCAGCAAACAAATGATCGTGAAAACGTTCACGAGGACGTTACAGGTAACGATATAGTTACGCGTCCGAATGACACCACTACACATGCTGGGGAAACGAATGTACCAGCCGAGTGTAAAGAAAACGTTCGCACGGATAGTAGCGAATCTGGGAATAAAAAGGAACTAATTGGCGAAACGACCAATCTATTGCGCTCTCACTCGCTTCCGGAGGATAGCAGCAAGGAGCCCGAAGGAAGCGAGTTAACTGCTGATCAGCATCCGTCGGGAAGAGCGACCAGTACAGCCTCCCGAGACCCTCCATCGCCTGAAACGCCTGAAATCTCCGGGGAGATGCCTAAAAAGAACACTACCCACGATCCACTATTGCTCCTTAGGACCCCCAAGGAGACAGGCAGGGCCCCACGCAAACGCGGGCGACCACGTAAGAACTCGGCACCGGAAGGGTCCCGTAGCGATATGGTGGATTCAATAAAAGAACGGCCTCTCAACGTTGAGAAGGTTTCTTCCGTTGACTCGTCGGGTAAACGTACCCTTCAACAAAAACCTCACTATAACTTAAGGAACGTCCAGCGAAAGGACTACCGTGAAATAGCAGAAAACAGACCGTCAACAGACAGGGATGCATAGGGCTGGCCATGTATCACCTAAATGCAATCCTTTGTAACTAGAAAATGAATTAAATAAGGTTACGTTACTAAATAAAAGGAGGCATTCATATAAGAAACACAATTCCACTTACCCTACAATCTGGGAACGTGAAGACACCTTAAGAAAGCAAAAAACATTAATAAAAACCCATTTCGGGGTAGAGGTCTAAGTCAAAATTCTGATCGAACCACTCTTATAAGAGAGAAATTAATGGAAGATTGAGACGGACCTGAACGGGACAGGTCAACCTGCTAAGAGAAGTAAAAGGAACCTGAACTTTGTTCGAAGTAAAAGTCCTGAGAAATATTAAAGCTATCGGTAAAAGTAAAATCGGTGAATCGATATATTGAAACAAAGGCCATTGTGTTTCGCGAAAGTCGCTGGAGAAAGACGCGACTAATTAAAAACTGTCATGACGTAAGGATGCAGAATGGTGAGCAACTGGGGGATGGTATCGGACCATGAGTCATACGTGGTCTGGACGCCCTTACCTGACGATAATTTATTCTGAATTGATTTGGTATTGGGACCCGAGATATAAGGACCTGAGATACCTTTGTTAGGTCCAGTTGAAGATGAACAGCCGAGGGAAATGGTTATAACCACCTCGCTCATCTTTTTGCTGACCGATAACCAGACGACCCAAGGGAGTTGCGGCGACACCGGGAGTTGAGACCCTACGACCGGACGGAGTGGATTACGTGCGGCGGCATTCCCTTCCTACCATGTTGGAAGAGGGACCGAGAGCATGGGACGACCATGTTTGGTCGCAATCTCGGAACGGCGGAACATTGTTTCTTTCCCAGTAACGATAGGGAACCGACGCTGGGAAAATCACTAACGGTTTGTCCTTTTGTTGAACATTACGTACTCAAGGAAAACCTACATGTAGTGTATATACCTGTTGTTGAGCAGGACGCCCAGTTCTATCGAGCCGTCTCTGGGACGCCGAACCTAAGACTGAGGGTTGAGGCACTGCAGGGGGACGTTCTGGCGATGGCCTATACACCACAACTGCATAACGGACACCGTTACATGGAACGCCCGAACGGACACTGCTGTTGCCCAACATGTTTGCAGGACATGCTGAGTACGATGAATCTTCGATCGTGTGGTGAGGTAAAGAACGCTGTAATTACTAGTTTCGCCCTGGGCGAGTTACCCGCACCTATTACGTATCGGACACCGGAAATACTGTTCCAATCATGGGACAGTGCCTTTCCGCCTGCTTTGAACAGCCCCAAAACTACCAACCCATGTTCCAACTAGGACCCGATGGAAGGTGCATTACGCAATTGAAAAGGGACAGGAGTTCCATTCAAAAGACAAAACCACCCGCCGGAGGGGATTATCTGAACATTTTACCTCTCTAAATATAGTACTGTGCTATAACTCATGTGAAATACTAAGTCACAAAACACGGACAAATCTATGGTGGAAGTGTATCGAAAGCTACGAACTATTTTATTTTCTACTCTGAGTAAATGAGGGTAAGAGTCTACAACCAGTCCGGCAGAGAGGGAGCGTTTGGCCAGCGCTGGACGAGCCGACGTACCTCCCGGTACAGCAGCACAAGGTCCCTGATAAAGTCCACACTGGACGCCGGGAGAACAAGGGCGGCCGGCGCGGAGGGCGCGACCGCAGGAGGCGCGGCCGCTGGAGGAAGCGGTGCTGTGGGAACAGGCGCAAGACCCAGCGACGCGTCTAGGGACGAGCCCACCTGCTCTGCAAGATCCCGGGCTATCGCTCGGATCTGCTCAATCTCCCGGGGTGATAATGGCTCCGACGTGGACTGCACCGGGGCTCCACTATCGTTACCAGAAATCATGGGAGAAGATGAGTCTTTGCTAGAAGCAATAGTAAGGGAGTGCGAGAAAGAGGCGGCCGCCCTGGGTGCGGACGCCCTCTCGGACATATTGCGTGCCTGCGAGCAGGGATTTAGATCGGAGGGAGTGATGGACATGGCATCGGAGGTTTTTGATATGCCAACAGGTACTCCGGTGTTTCCAGACACACCACGCTCGCCTTCACCCCCATTGGTTTTACCCGAGTCACCAGGAGCACCCATAGTTAATGTCGATCCTTCCCACATTGAGGGCGCAGGAGCTAGGAGATCAAGGTCAAACTGATCCCATTGCACTGACTCAGGCTCCGACGCGTCCCATGTCGGGAGTGCAGAAGACCGACGGGGGCGCTTATTGGGCGGGGGACTTGCCATACTTTCGGTCAAGGGTACGTAGTCAATCGGGGGAGACCGCGCTGGACGTGGATGAATGGAACCGTCACCGTGAACGTGTGGAACAGGAGGGGGCACGTCTAAACCAGGGGGGAGATCCCTGGTGGTCCAAGACAGAAAGGCCTGCCCTGGAAGCGTACTTGAAGAGACGCCGAGAACTGCTTCTGTTAAGGTTTCCGCGGATATTGTATCCGGTCCGAGTTCCGGCGCCGGATTCTCCTCCTGCCCAGCGTGACTTTGCGGTGTTCCGACGGCCGCTGAATTATCCTCGGCTTCCGAAGGTACCGAGAACGGTGGAAGAACTACAGCAGGTTGAGGAGAGCCGTCGTCAGGCTACGAATCCTCCGGCAAAGAAACCACAGCCGGAGAAGGCTCGGCCTCGGCGACCGGTGACCCTTCCTGTGAGGGGGCAGGCGCGACTTCGACCGGTGTTGATGGTGAAGCCGGTTCGCTGCCGCCCTGTCCTGCCGAAGTTGGACTTCTCCCAACTACCCCCACGGGGACCGACGGTGGGTCCGACCGGACACGCACAACGGACCGTCGTGGCCCCCGGCTCCGCAGGAAATAGCGGGGTCCAGGTGACGAAGGTGAACCGGCAGGGAGGTCCACGCTTGGCGACACGCAGCCCAAACCCCGCTCCACCTGCTCCCTAAGGAGGGGATCAGGAAGTAGACCCTCAGGTGGTGGCGAGAAGCCACCCACGGGGTCCAAGGACAGTGGTGAAGGGGACGTACCATACGATTGACTGAAATACCCGATGGAGGCCATAGCCTCAGCTAGCAGGTCGGTGGGAGGATCAGTCGGGGGCTGTACGGCAGTGTCGGGGCCCTCGGTGTGATCGGAGCTTGCCGCCTTGGACTCATCAGCCGCGGACTTGGTTGGACCGTCCGGGCTGAGGCTTGCGGTATAGGCGCCGTCGTCCGTTGGGGGGACGGCCGCAGGAGCAGGCGGAGGTGATCCATCAGACACACGGGAGCACCCGGCCTTAGAGACATCCGTGGACGGAGCCTCCTTCTTTGGGGCAGAGACTTGACCGTTGGTTGATGCAGCCGGTGCAACCGTAGGTGACCACAGCGAGTCACCACCTCCGGACAACAATGGAAGATGCCTTAGCGTCGCTTGTGCAAAGAATGGCGCTAGGTAAGGCACAGCTACCGTTGACTAAAAAGCATAAGGGTATACAGGCTTTCGTTAATACTAAGGACAAAACAGTACAAACAGACTATACGGTTCCGGAGATTAGGGGATCACAAGATAGAAAGGACAGAGGAATATCAGACACTACCACCTCCAGTACTTACAGAGGGGTCACAATTTCTCTAACCGAACTGTGCATCTATGGGACGGATGAGTCTCTCAACGCCATCAAAGAAATTATGAGAAAGGATGAAGCAGTGAAATTTCATGTACTGGTGGCGGCCAAGATAGGAGACACCGAACCTCAAGATATAGCCATGGGTCACCCACCTGTGGTAAGTCAGAAGCGGATGAGCCGTCAGCAGGGACGCCTGGGCTGATAGCCTCATAGGTTGCTCCCAAGGCCGACGTGGATGGTTGCGGAGCGCTGTCTTGGCGACTTAGGAGGTGCGTAGCGCGCACCTCTGAGCCGGGAACGGTGCCCACCACAACGGCCCGACTCCGTACTGAACGAGTAATAATTGAGTGAGATTGGAAATCTCGAACTCTAACAAAGTAACTGCGACCAGCGGTGAAATCGCCGGGTTCTAAATAAACCCTGGCTCCGTTGGGAAGAGTGAAGAAAATGTGTGAATAACTTTCGTCGGACGCCATATCTTTTAGAAAACCTAGAGAAGGTAAAGGCGGAGGAGACTCGGGACAAAGTGAAGCGATTCGCTCTGAGCAACACAGTGTAAACTGTGTGAGGGACTCAACAACAATCATAGTTCTTAAATAGTACGATAAATCCATGGACTCAATGAAAAACTGCGAGTGTTTCCAAAAAACAACGGAGATAACACGGGCGAAAACGCGCGCGAAAATCACTATAGACACATAAGAAACGGCGTGGTAATGAGAACTTGATCTCTACACGCGTTGTGTCATGCTCTTGGTGACAAGCAGTGATAACCCTAAGTGAAAACACCGACGGAATCAGAAATTTGCTGTAGTCTAAACTTAATTAAGGAAAAGACCGAAAAATGACAATGGTTTGGCCGGTGTTGGTGATGTGGGCCCTCTGGTCAGCCGTGGCCAGAGGTGAGACCACTGAGGAAGCAAGGATAGCCAGAGCAATTCTTGGAGACGCGATGCACGCTGAGACTTTGAGTCGCGAGACTTACGGCGTGGTACTGAAGCCAGGCAAGCTGATGTCCACAGCGGACGTCACGCACCTGTTGCAAGGGTTTCACGTGGTAGTTCCTTATGTGGAACCCCAGGTGTATCGGTCACTGAATGCAATAGACTGGTGTTGGATTAGCGCCAATAACCGAGGAAGAGAACTTGATCGCGACACATGCTTCAGACTTGAAGCGATGAATCGTTGGTTAAACTCTACGGCAAAGGCGTTGGCGCGGGTCCAGACGGAAACCTTAAGGGACGCCCTAGAGGCACTCCCAGAGGTGGACGACGCCAACTGGATTAATCCAGTATCATTCCCGAACAGGACAAAAAGGTCATTTCGGTGGTTTTTCAACGCTATGGTTGACCAGGCGAATGATGAAGCTCCGGTGGCCACCTTACACCCTGAGGCGGACAATGAAACCTCCAACATGGGAGCTCTTGAAACCCTGCATGGCTTCTTGGAACGCAACGTACCTGGATTCGCGATGGCTCAGGAAATTGCCCGAATGGTCAAAGAAAACAGTCCTGGAGCAAAACCGATTAATGGTACGAACAAAACGATGCCAGAGATAAACGCTAATTCCACTATTGCGCCCGAAACAGAGACATTGATGATGAGATACAAACGCGGTTTGTTGAACTTTATCGGCAAACTTAGTTACCACCTGTTTGGAACTGCCACTGCGGAGGACGTGGAGACCAATCGAGGCATGATCGAGGTCCTTACTGAAACGATGTATGACTACGATAGCGATGCCGCGGAGATCGCGCAAGCAGTACAGGAGGCGTTCCGCCAGGTGGGAAAGATGAACGAAGAGTTGGGGGCGTTGGAGGAAGATTTCGAAGAGGCTAAGAACTATCTGCAGGAGCGTCTAGGGGTACATGCCGATCACATTCGTGCTGTAAGGCTGTACCAGATATACAGCGCAATGCTTGAGGAGGACAAGAAAGGTGTGATCCTGTATTACCAAAACCTGATTCGAAGAACACAAGCATTCCGACAAGGGACACAACAATTACTACAAGGAAAGCTCTCGGTAGAGTTAGTTCCACCAAAGGCCATACGAGAAGCTCTGAAAGGAGTGGATGAATATGTCAAACAGGCGTTTCCACGCTTTGCGGTAGCGTTCAGGGACCCCGCATTCTACTATGACAACGCGCGCCCGATGTTCGTGAGAGGGAACCTCATACGAGGCGGATTCGTGAAGACGCTCAAGATATACATCAGAATCCCGCTGGTCTCGGACGAACACATGTTCCGCATTTACACCGTTAGAACATTTCCAGTACCAGTACCAATCAAGGGTACCGTGGAACGAGATGCGCTACAAATAGTGGGGTTGCCGGATCAGATCGCGGTGTCGGTCAGCGGCAATTACTACATTCCGATGCAGACAGCGAACTTGGTAGGATGCTATGGAGAGACAGTTATACTGTGCAAGGATGTACCCTACATGAAACGAGTGTCAGAAACCACCTGCATTGCGGCGTTGCTGCGCGACGACCCTGACACTATTAAAAGCAAGTGTGAACTGGATTATGTGCTTAATCCTGACTTTGGCGAAATGGCCATATACTTGGATGATGGACAGCTACTGATCGTGAGTGCGGAGGCAGAAGGACAATTGATTTGTGGTAACCGGCCTCCGATACAAAAGAAGATCGAACATTTCGCGAAGTTGCGACTTGGGTGCAACTGCGCCTTCCAGACACGGGGGGCGTGGGTGCCTTATAGCCTGAGAAATTGTAATCGCGAGATTAAGGAATATTCGGTGCAGTACCCATCCAGCGGTCTCTTAAAAGCAAGGCTGCGGGTACAGACTTGGAAACTAACCGAAATGGAGGACCGGGTTCTTGACGCAACCCTCATGATCTCAGAGGATCCATTACCAGCGGAACTACGATCACGGCTGAAACGACAAGCGGAAGGATACGCTTACAAAATACCCCTGACAGAGCTCATGGGACGTATCAACGACAGGAGGGACAGATTGGCGCACGGCGCTCGGACGGCAGGAGCACAATGGGCTGCAGCGAAAAGTTGGCCCGCGTATTTGGCCTTGGCGATAGTGGTGGTGATCGTCATAGTGCTCATCGGATGTGCCTTAAAACTGAAGGGACCCTTAGCAGCCGTCTACCTGGCGATCCGAAGCCCCGCTGGGGCATCGGCCCTGAGGGTGAAACCCTACTGCCCACCAACCCCTCCGCCATGCCCAGTAGCGTCGACAGTGTCCAACATGACATCGGCCACCTTGGTGCTGTCGATCGCGTCGCTGGCACTGTTCATCGCTGTGATGTGGTGGAGGAGGCACCGCAAGCGGACGAAAGCCGGCGGGGATGGGCTGTATTTGGAGATAGCGGCCCCGTCACATCGCGAAATGATCTTCCTGGGGGAGATTATGATACCCAACACGCATGTCTTCACGGAAGGAGACACCCTAATCGAGGACATTGTGGTCAATCGCTTGTTCATGAAACACCGGGTGTCGATGAAGTGGGGACAAAAGGTGATGGGGGCGGCAACTAGGCGAGGCGAACATCCGACGACGATCCCACTGCCTCCAATGCTGGAAATTTCAGAAAAACTGTCCAACATGATGGTGGGCCCGGCCAAGCAGGTGTCAATGGCTCGGCTCATGATTAGTCTTAACAAAACCGCGTATCCTGTCCCTAAAAACATGCCATGTTTGTTCGATGGATCTTGGAGTAAGATCGGTGGTAAGATAAAGAGACAGGCACCGTCGCCACCGGTCAACCCAAACCTGGAAATGGACTTAGCAAATAAATTGAACGACGATCGTACCAGGTTCAATCACCAACTTTCCGATAAACTCAGGCAACTGCCAGACCAAGAAGACAGACGCGGCACGGGCGCCGTATACGAACCACTACGACCAGAGTCCTCCTTCGGAGGGAACCTGCTAGCAGATATAAGCTCAAAGTCTGGTTAATTAAAAACAATCTCTACTAAAATAATTGTGAAACACGAGTTGGGGTAGGCAGGGCGAACTCAGGGTGACGACTCTGGGCGAGCCTCACCGGGTGTTTTCTGCGCAACGGTGCCCCGTAATGCTTAGCGTAGGGCCTTTAGTTGTTAAAATCTCTTGATAGTTAATATGATCTAATTATGATCACCTTTAGGACACTAAATTTTGAAAGTTGTATTTTATTTTTCCCAAGATGGATTGGGACAGTTTTCGTGGACTGGAGAGGAGCACTCCGCCTATTTCGTGGATAGAATCGGGTATTGTTCCCAATAGGAAGCGAGAACATAATTCATTTTACACCGGGCGTTGTGGTAGTCCAATAGGGTATTGCTATTGGTACTTCCGCCACACCCTGATAACTGTATATTCCTAGGTTAGTAAGCCAGAATGTGTACTGCCATTTGGGGGGCATGATGTCGGAGCGTCGGGCGGCAGCCGAGTGTTGAGGGGGTATCGTATGGCGACAGCATGAGACCTCAGCAACATTCTTTAAAAAGGCACCGGGGTGGACGCCTACCGCAGCAGTCAATTTAAGCCCTTAACGGGCTGCCCTGCGAGCCGGTATCATGCGGGATGTGTTGGCACTTGCTAGAAGGAAAACGATAGAAAGTGGCGAACTTGATCTCATAGTGTATATACAATAGTAGTCGGATTACTGACTGTATCACGTACGTGCCAAAATAATGTTATCTAATGATGGTGTCAGTTTGACACCGGAGAAACAACATACAAAACATTCCAACGAACTTTGTACTGAGTAACCGCTTTCTGTATCGCTTACTGTAATACTATTGTTTACTATTCTATTGATAGTAGGTCAGATGTTGTCAGTTGTGGGATCACGCACCATGTATAATCACTGTATTTTGTTTAAATTGGATGAAACATCCATATAATCTCGTAAACTTAAAATGTATAGCTTGCTTTTTAGCAGCTGGTGTCATAGCTCCGTAAACACGCTGTGATTCAAGAGGACCACCTGCTCGCTCATGTCCAACATATCATGATGGGGTAAAACTCCTTGAGGTATTTGGGCCTCACTACGTGTCTTTTGGCATGGATGGAACGGCTTGAATTGCTCCATTCGATATAATTGTGATTAGGATGTTTTAGGATTAGATTATGTAAGTCTCTTTAGGGACGTATGCCGTAGGAGATTTCAGCATTCTACTTGATCTTACTTCTCATAAGAATGGGGACCCAGATAGATTTTTTTTTCTCTTTCTCGGGGATGGAAATTTCGACCCGGGTACAAAAACCAGAGGAATCATGGGTGAAAAGAAACTAACATCTAGAGAGAACAGATCATGGGATAGCTAAATAATTGATATTGTTAAGGTAGGAAGGTAACAGATAGAAAGCACACTAGAACGGACATAGAATAGCGTAGGGGCACAAAGCTTTAGAAAGAATTAAGTAAGTTTGGCTAGATAAAAGGGAGAAAGAATTGTGATGCTAAAGATGCAGAAAGTTTCATCAAATTAATGATGTTAAAACGCTAAAAGCACCATCACAAATGAGCAGGAAGACTCTATTGCTTGATTTGCCTTATTGCGTTGCAGGGTTTAGGATGTCAGAACCGTCTCGGGACGTCCTGGGGTAAGACTTCACGCGAGGAACCACCCCTATTTGCTTTTGGTCATCAGTTCTCCGGAAATGGAGACTGGTGGAAGAGTGTAGGTCGATCCATGGGCAGAGACTATGGATGGACTGATATACCTTCAAAGAAATTCTGAGTCGCTCAGACAGGAGAGGGGACTTTACTAAGTTTCCCGAGTATAGCCTAGAAAGAGAGAGAACACAGAACTACCTCAAACAACGGAGAGCTGATTTCAGAGCCACCGACAACTACGTTGCAGGTGTCTCTGATCTTAAGCGCCGTCGACTGCACTGAGGTACAGTGCAAGAAAAACTAGAATAGAATATATAATAGAATATTGTAAACTCGTTTGTATTGGCAAGAATATTATAGTGGAACTTGTAACGCTGATTCGTGTGCTAAACGCCAGGCGGCGACATCGTTTAGTGGCATAGTTAGAGTATATGGAGAGTGGCAAAGCCCCAGGCGTAAAGACTGCAGCCGGGCTGAGGAACATCCTGCAGGTACGCACAGGTGTGACAAATGACGATGGAAACCTGTAAGGGTACGTTATGGATCGAAACATCTGGCTAAAAGATATTAAGGACAGCAGGCCTAGCCGTCAACATTAAGTTATATGATAGCTAGAAATAGAACTAATCTATGTAAGTGAGAGTGGGCAGTGTGAGAGATAAGTAAGACGTCGTTAGGTAATAGTGTAAATGAGTATAGCGACAAGCCTTTTGGCTGTCGCTATATAAGCGGTATGAGACTTGAGATAGACGAGCAGACCAAGATAGAGTTCGAACAGAACACATGGAGCAATAGTCTTACATACGGATCACACGGGTAGTGTTAAGATGGTAGTAACCACAAAGAACGGGTGATAGTAAGGATTGGGACAGCTTAGGCTTAGCCTTACGGACTGCGTGCTGGAAGTGACGGAGATCCTACCAATGGTCTTCGTTACCGGTAGACGAGAGGTGACTCTCTCAACAGTGTAAGAGCGTATATACCTTGCGAAAGGGGAAGCTGGATGAAAGCTATACCTGGTTGGATTGTTACTGATGTGTTTGAATTGTGAAATGAAGGGGAAAGAACTGTATGGATGGAGAATTGTGTACCTGTACCTTCGGAATATCATCGTGAATGTAATAAACTGACCTCTTGCCAAGTGCGTGTTCTTTGTGTAGGATTGAGCCCCTTTACTTAGAATCTCTACCACTAAGAACTGAATCATGATCCAGGATAACATCAATCTGGAGAGAGCTAGTTACTTCAACGAATAATCACTGAGAACTCCCCATTATCTTAGTATAACACCTTTATTAACATCTTCAAGCAAGCGAAGTATCCACGATAAGTGATGTAATATCACGCAGTCGAGAGATGAATAGACGTATCAGTACAGGATATGAACAAGTACGAACTTTAAAAGGAATACTCCCCAATAAATAGACTAACATCAAAATATAACCACTCAGCTCAGTATATCAAAGTGCTTTATTTTAAGAGAATATGTACCAAAAGCAATAATTTGTAAACAGTCATGTTGCATTGTCGGATTTGTCCAAGGATATCACCATTAATGTTTTTCAATTTCTTTTCATCAGTTCAACTAATCATAATTATTGTCTTCTCTTCATACTTATATATTTAGGAGATAGCGTAAGAGATAGATCTATAATGAAAAAAATAGTAAAATATCTTACATCTGTCTAATCAGTTAATGAACTTTTTTATTTATCTATTTTTGTTTAAAAAAATATCAGTCTACTTAGAAATTACACTGAACCAAAGGGGTACATGGCAGGACCGAATTAAAAATAATATAGCTCCTTTGTACAATCGTTGACCGGATCCAGAGATTAAAAAAAAAAAAAAGGGGGGGGGGGGGGGGCACCCGGCCCAGACCCTCCGGCCCGAGAACTTTACATTAAAAAGAAAAATGATATTTTGCCCCTAAATGTTATAAAAAAAATAGTATAGCTACACAGATTGCTATAGTAGCGTTGATGGTAACTGATCATAATCAAGGAAGGGTAGGCCCCGAGCTTATTCCGAAAGTGGCGGCAACCGCACAAATGTCTGTGCGTGGAGAATGAGTAGATCTTCACTCTCCTCCCGCTTGCTCTGCACAAACACGTGACCTATCGTCTCCGGCCACACTTCATTACTTCAGATAAGCAGTCATTAAATCTTCCCTGGTAAGTAAAAGAAGTACACTAAACTAGCTGCTTATAGTTTGGCGTCAGGAGAACATAACTGAGAACTCAAATATAGGCTTTTATTGCGATGACACTTGCATCTATCGGGCATCTATCATGGTTTGAGAAACATATTACTCCATTATCGCTCAAGTCGACCCACAGTTCAAAGGTAAACAGCAGCTCGAGAACGTAAATTGCTTAAAACTTTGGCTTACAAGCGGGCCTAGAAGGCTACATGGCTAAGGTAAAAGGTTAGAAGTTGACGTTAGAGCGTACCCAAGTAGCATGCCGACTTCCCCAAGGTCTAACCCTGGGGACACTTTCAGAATAGGGGCCCCCTTCTGAACGGCACAATATTGATCAGGGTATACAATCATGCTGTAGCCTGCGCCGCAAGCCCCTCCCCTGCACGGCTGGAATGGCAATATCCAGGGACGAATACTTTGTCTAGGTATGCTGTAGCTCTGTTAGCCTTCCCTGCATGTAGCACACTGAGGCACACTTTTTGGCACACCAGGGCATGCTGGAGCACATTAGGGCATGCTAGAGCTGGTGCACACCGGAGCACACTGAGGCACATTTGGGCAAGCTGGGGCACATAAGGGCATATGCTAGAGCATCGTGCACCAATTAAGGAGCATGCTGTCACTGAGGCACATTTGGGCATGCTGGGGCACATTAGGGCACGCTGGAGCATGGTTCACACAGAAGCATGCTGAGGCACATTTGGGCACACCAGGGCATGCTGGGGCATATTAAGGCACACCAGGGCACGCTAGAGCAGGGTGCACACTGGAGCACATTAGGGCATGCCAGTGCACATTAGGGCATGCCAGGGAATGATGCATGCTGGGGTACATTAAGGCATGCCAGTACACATAGGGCCCACCACACCAGGGCACGCTGGAGTACTAGAGCACAGTGCACACAGGAGCACATTCGGGCACACTGGAGCATGCTATAGAGCATGGCGCATGCTGGGGCACACTAAGGCACATTAAGGCACATTTGGGCACGCCATTAGGGCATGCCATTATGGCATGCTAGAGCAGATCGTGTGCATGCTGGAGCATATTAGGGCACACTGGAGCACATTGCAGCAAGAGAGGGCCAGTTCTGTTACACAAGTTATTTCACTCTTTTTTAAATATTGGTGCAACCTGCTTACAGGAAGCGAGAAAAGGTTGGCATGAACCTCAGGAATCCCAAGCAGCTCTCAAAATGGTCATGGAAAGCCTAGTTATTTCACAATTAATGGGGATTCCCTTTTGCATATTCTCGGGCGAAGTTTTCAATGTACTGACGTGGAAGGTCAGTACATGCTCTGTAAGCTTAGTGTAGTGTTAACATCAGTGCACGCCTTAGCTATAACTCCTTGTCAAAAGTCTAGGAGTAAGGAGGAGTCTAGGTCATGATGTGTATTGTATTATCATACATAAGGGCTTTATTGCCAGCTCTCAGTCAGAGTAAGCTGAAAGTTGTTGTGAGTAAAAGATCCTGGAAAGGTTGAGTTCTAGAAGCTGAAACCTGGAATTGGAATATAAGCTGGTAGACTGTTTAGTTGGCGGGAGCATTGACTGAGTGTGATTGTGTGGATTCCATCTTTGGAGCTGTTCATTGTCAATTGAGATCTTGTCATGGAAGTACAATAGCACACGAATAAATAAAGAACATCCTTTCACGTGAGTGTTATGTCTTACATAATACAGGAACTATTATTATGTATTGGATGATGGCAGTTGAACAAGGAGGAGACTGCGATAGGAGATAGCTATTATTTATAGATGAATCGACTATTAAAGTAAACCTAACATTAACGGATATTTAACCTACAATAGTTCATCACAACTGCAATTCAATACATTGTATGAAGGATCTGCTCGTTTCCTGTTGCTATCTTCACTACGCGTTGAGCAAATGGCTGGGAATTCCCCTAAACCCTCTTACTCGTATGCTCGGTGGGCAGTGTTAGATAAAAAACAACAACACAAAAAACAAATAGTTGTGTTCAGGTGACATAGGTTGAAAATAGTTACACACATTGACCCGGGCAGTGTTGCAAAATGAAAAAAAAATTCTCCAAATATCCTCTAAAGCAATTTCTGGCATCTGAAATACATGTCCTGGGTATCTATACTGGGTAGACTCTATGTCACAGTATGTGGGTCTAGAAATCTAGCATTGTGCACCAAATTCTCTTGGAAACTGCGAGTGACAGTTGGTGGCGCTTCTAAAGAAACAGGTTGCTATAGAAACAATAAGAATATGATGTTCACATGACCCAAAGTATTCTTTATTTCAAGTGAAAAAGAACAACTGTGCAGGGTGTATTACTGATTCTAATAAACCGGTCCAAATCCAAGCTTCCTGTTGAACTATGGGAGATTATTTTACTGTTATGTAATGGGGTGCCTTTAGTCATTATGCTGTATTAAATTATTCCAGTGTGATAGCTAGTGTTAATCACAGTCTTCCTTCCTGGCTCAGCTGCAGGTCATCTCAAAATGTAGGTTGTCATTGAGAGGTGACACAACACTCATATGCAAGGATGATGTTATCTAAATCCAAACATATGATATACGTCGCTGTGCTCCTGTTGGCAATCACCAATCCATAAAGGCTATCCACTCAACCCAACCAGCCAACGCTCCTCGCCTTCCAACCGGTCGGCCTGCTCACTCACCCAACAGGAACCTGAGTTTGCGGTGCCACTTACTGAACGAGGTTTTAACTCCTTTTGTGTAACACACTCATACTGGCAGTGCTCAAGCCACCCTTTTATCCATACCTATGACATAGCCCTTAACACTCCACCCCTAGCAGAGAGCCACTCTTAGCCCTGAGTCTTACTTACTCATAAGCTGGCCTAAGTTAACAAGGTAGACTGACACCCGCGTCAGTACACTGTCTCACCATAGAAGTCTACTCTACACTCATGCCCTCTGGTGCCTTTCAGGGTAATAACATCACAACTGAACTATATGCTAATTACCCCTTCCCCTCTCCCCTTCTATCTCCCCCTCCCCCTCCCCCTCCTCCTATCGCCTGAGTCTGACCACTCAGTCTGTGCTGTGACACCCAGTCTTGTACATTTCACACGACTGGACCAGTCAGCCTGGCTGCTCAGGGCCAATCTTGTACATCTTACTCTATACAGACCCTGTATTGCCCGGGCCGGCGCGCAGGTGTTCCTCAGTGTTAAAAGATAGGCGACTTTGTATTGGGGGTGAAATAAAGCTCAGTCTTCAACATCATGCCCCAGCGTGCTCCAGCATGAAATCAGTAGAAAAGTAGAAGGAGGATGCAGTAGGATTTCTGCATCAAATCAGCAGAAATAAGGCCACCCTTAAAAAAAGTTTGTTTCCTGTCCAGCGGGTGGCCAGGAAAAAACCCAGTCGGGAGGTCGGGAAATCTTTTTTTTCTTCTTTTTTTTTCATTTTTTTGGTAAGGGTTTAACTAAAAATGTTGTTTAAAAAATACAAAAGATCTGAATATCTGAAAAAAAAAGTCTCTAGTTGGCCATTAAAAAGTCAGTCGGGCGCTGGACAGGAAACAAACTTTTTTTAAGGTTGGCCTAAGTATGATTCCAATAGTTTGAAAGCAGTAAATCAGCTTGTCCGAAATATTTAAATGAGCTGTCAGTAAAAATCAGTATATAATCAGTGGTATTTCTGTAGCTAATTTTAATATTTCGGACCTACTGATTTTGGAAGCCTCTACTGCCGTTTGACCCGGAATTAGATTGTATTATATGGATCTGAAGAATATACCAGTAGGGACGTCAGGAGTTGGTTGTGACCCTAATGCCCTATTTCCCCCAAATAACAGAAAATTGAGCTACGCTCTGGTGGTCATCTGCGTCACATCGAGGCAGAGAAATGATCTGTCCTCTTGGGAGATTTATATTAATTCTACCACAGATAGAATAGTAATAAATAAGAAAAAATGTCAAAAAGATAATCGACGAAAGTGAGGTCTAGAGAGTTGACACATTTGTTTTCAATTTAATTACTTGAAATCTGTATAACCTTTTAGATACAAGTTAAAAATCTTAAGATTATGCCTCTTTGTTATAGTTTCTTGAATTCAACATGGCGATATGGGAGGCCCCCAACCCTACTCATCAAGGGCCCCACAACTCACTGAACCGTGACGGGTAGCGGGAATGAATATCAGGTTTGACTGCATCTTGGGATCTGTTACCAGGTGGGAGTGTGGTTTAGTTGTTTCCCTAAAACGCTGCCCTGTGGTGACTGACTCGTACAATAGAAAGTGTTAGAACTCACCATCACCCTTACATTGTACTTATGTCAACTTGAACTTAGCACAGGCTATACCTACATAGACCGTCAGCTGGTGACACAACACGCAGCTTGATAAGGGTTCAGGTGAGGGTTCACCGAATTGTCACCTAACTACAATTCGCCACTGTCCTAATATACATCTCTCAATGCTTGATTCCTGTTGGATAACTCAAAATAACTAGTTCAAACATGTATACATAGTTCTTATCCTGCTACTGTATAACCATAAAGTTATGATAAACTTACTCAGTAAAAAAATAACCGTTGTATCCTTTCTTAATTCCAGGGAATCGATCAAAATATCTATAGAAAATATGGGCGTTCAAACATTTCTATCTGAGTTATGGCTTCCAAGTGATGCATTGGAAAACAAAGGTAAGTAATCAACACTCTTATCACTCGAAGTACTATGATCATAGATCCAGATTAGCACAGGCTTAGTCAATTTACGTATACTATCCGCAGTATTTCTGTAGCCGACAATTATTATCATCTATGTAGTTCATGGTTCGGCATGTTTATAAGATTATTTAGAATTAGAATATTCTTTTATGGACATAAAATAAATTTGATGTCCTTCAGAAAAAGTAATATATGATTAAACAAGTTACGAAATAGATTACCAACCAGCTATTGTATCGGAAAGAGCCGGCTCTAATTATACCCTATAGAAAACACTGATTTGCTTTGTCAACTTGGCAGTCTCCTCCACGCTTGCCGTTGGTCAGAAATAAATGTTATTTACATATTCCCCTCCTAATCTCATCACATACAATTAGAACATTGATTAAATCTTTTTATATATATAAACGCATACAGCCCGCCTCGTTATGATATAGGTACATTAATGCCCTATTTAACTTATATCTTTTAGAAAAAAGAACAAATGTGGAAAAGGAGTTGAAACAGCACTTAGCAAAGTTGAAGTTCTCGGTTGCAGAGGTTCAGCCACCCGACGATGGATCCCTTCTCATGTTTTGCGTGGGAGAAAAGAACAGGTATCCTTCATTTCGACATAAAGTAATATTGCATTAGGACAAGGCAGCGGGTCTAATGGGTTTGACCCCGCACTATTATCATACGTTTCGTTGTCATTTGGATGTCAGAGATTGAGTGGCTGCCCACAAACAAATACCAATGAGACGGGATTCTCCGGGAGTCTAAACTGGATCTTGCGGGCCGCGTCACATATAAAACAAGAGAACTGGACACTTGTGATGCTGTGTTTATTTTTAATGGAATTTTACTTTGCAATAGTCATCAGGGTCGCCCCTGGTTTTCAGATTATTACATATGACGAAGACATGTTATCTGTGACCCTTTGTTGTGTTTAAACATAGACATACTTAATTCTTATTTGTCTCTTTGGTTTAACAGTGTACGAAGTACAGTATTCAGGATTACCGCACAAGTCTTAATGTCTTAAATTGATTGATTAAATTCAAGGCCCTAAAAAGTCTTAAATTTTATATTTTTGTAGCAGTAGGTCTTTTTTTAAATGATATGCGGACAGGCAAACCTTTAGCTAAGATGTTATGTTGACACCTTAAACACCTTTTGATATGTTAACTTCTAGTCATGCAGTTGCGCGGGTGTACACAAATGGCCATCTTACAATTGATGTCACGGAAAACGTACCGAAGGATTCAGTACCGGCGATCACCGAAGAGGTTTGTGGATTGACGATGTATAGGCTTAGCCCAGTGAATTGGAATACATGTAGTTATCAAATAATATTTCTGAACACCACAGATAAATAATATTAATTGTAATTCATAGGGTTAACAATTTATGTGATAGCCATCTTTTAGAAACGTATCCTGAGTAGTTTTGATAATATAGTTTATACATAGTCTGAAATAAGTTACGTGTTTCACGGACTCAACTACACAGCAGTGATTTATGTTTCTACTATAGTATATTTAAATCCTTTAAAAACTCTCATTCTGGTTACACAGATGTAGGAGGTAATGCAACTGACTAGTCTACCGTAATACCCCCCATTTAAGCCGCATCGTAATTTAAGCCTTATTTAAGCCGCACCCCAACATTAATTTTTGGATTCATCTTTGGGTATCTTTTTTCGTAATATTTATCATGAACGCCATTGCATTCAAGGTTGTATAAACCCTTAATTTAAGCCGCACCCTTAAAGTAGAGGCCTAACAGCCTCTTATTTCAGAAAGTAATCCTTATCTAAGCCACGGATTATATTAGGGGTTTTACGGTGCACCCTGCATTTATAAATGTGCAAGAAACCCAGATGCCATATTCTCAGTGATCACGGGACACCCAGCTATTTTGAAATTTTGTGAGCACTCCATTGGTATCTTGCATCCAAAACTTGATGTAATGCAGTCCACACTAACAACAAAGTCATACAACAAAGAATACAATGAATTGTGATATACGTTTCGTTCTATAGGGATATGGTACCTTTTTCAACTTTATAAGTCTACCTTATGATTATGTCAGTCTACCTTATAAATATAGGGTTTGATATGTACCGGGCATGCCTGCAGTGAAGTCTTCTCCAGTACATGAACGCGCGTGTCCAACCATATTTGCTACTAGATGTCTTAAGAGTAATATATGCATTGATTCACAGGGTAAACTTTTTTTTTCAAAATTCCTTGAGTTAACTGAACTTTGTCCAAATTTAGTCGGACTTAGTTGAATCTGACATATTAGGCATTTGGTCTATGCTTTAAAAAAAGGCTGTATGCGCTAAGTATTTTTTGACTATGTGTCCAGGGGCTCCGGAATGATGTATTGGGTACGTTAGGCGTTTGAACTGATAAGGCCTGATATTAAATTATTATCTAGGTGATGGCAGAGTTAACGTCATCGCTGAAAAAACGTCTCGATGGCAAAGCGGAGAAATGGCAAGTTATCTTATTATTTGTCGCAATTCAACACTCGGATTTTCATCCGGTATTCGTATAAAGTAAAGATTTAAATCCCGTTTTAATTGATTAAACGTCTCATCAAAAAGATGATGACTCCATTGTTTTTTTTATAAATTGAATTGTCAACTATGAGACATCACAACGCACTGATAAGTGATTAATCGTCCTATATGGGCCCAAAGGATCATTTAAGGTGAGTAGGGTATGACCACAATAGATCTACCATATATTAGTGTTATAACCTCCAACACAACCGAACCATTTGAACAAATATCTGGCTTACCCGTTGAATATAATATGAAATCATAACTGTTAACCCACAGCCTTACTCCTCTACGTCGCGGCGAAGCTGTGCAGCGGTACTTCCCCACCACAGACAACTTGTTGATCGAGTACGACTTTGATGAATGTGTCTTCGAGGCCGACTCTGAGTATCAGAATATCAAGATAATGCACTCGCATCAGTTTGGAAACATGCTGATTCTAGATGATGACCCTAGTGAGTAGAAAAATCTAAGCCTGATTTCAGATCGTATCAAATACTTATCCATTTATGTTTAGAGATGAAGGAGATGATATTCACTTATTTCTTCTTTTTTTTTCATTCAAACATCTCGAATAAGAAATCTGTATGGCAATATAATAGATCTGTTGTAGTGGTTTCTTTTAATAGTTTATTATCCTGGGGTGTCTCGATGTTAACCGATTTTCTAACAAGTCCAGCGTTATATGGATACATTCATATGTACATGTAGATAATTACTGGCTAAGTCAGACCGCCGTACATACGTCGCACAACTCATTAAGCAATAATTCCATTGATGCTGTAGTTACTAGAGATTAAACAAATTTGTTGCACATTGAGTTGAAAAATGTCTATCCATGATTACTATGGTATAAGTCTTCTGGGAATGATAGCCTTACTTTCAGAAAACATACAGTGTTCAGATTAAGGAAATTCCTAGTTTTAGAATACCAGCCATGTCTTCCTATAACCTGATCCTGTTTTCCCCAGACTTGGCAGAGAGTGACCTGGCGTACACCCAGGCCATCACGGGCTACGGTCACGACGCGTACGCCGGTCAGACGGTGCTCGTGCTGGGGGGCGGTGACGGCGGTATCCTCCACGAGCTGCTCAAGGAGCAACCCGCCTTCATCACCATGGTCGACATAGACGGCATCGTGGTGGACGCCGCCACCAAACACCTCAGGGGCATCTGCTACGACTCGCTGGACGCACTCAAGGGCAGCAACTATGAGGTAAGGTCATTTTGAGGCTGTTTTGTTTTCTTCGTAGGCATTTTCCCAACAAGGAGGACGTTTTTGTCCTAAGAACAAGGAAGTGGCGACAAGATGTACATCCTGTATGTTGTAGAGTGCCTTTTATCCATATAACTGTGCCATTGACACTTCTAAAAAAAAGTACCTGTACCAACACCATTCTGATAAGTCGACACAAAAAATGCACGAGGAAGTGTTTACAACTAGTTTTGACTGAAAAGATTCCACAGTATTCCGTATCTTTACCTGCAGGTTATTATTGCTGACTGTGTACCAATATTGGAGGAATATGTGAAGAAAGGAACCCAGTTTGACTATGTTATCAATGATTTGACTGCCATACCCTGTACGACAGAGCCCATTGGTAAGAGGATACTAAGTTTTTTTTCTTTGTTTACATGGTTAAATACGGACAATATGTTCAAGCCAGGAGTGATGTACAGGAAATTAAATATCATAGAAAATTAACTGACCAAAAAATAATGATATAAAGGTCAAGGTAATTATAACAACCCTTCATAACAAATTCAGCATTGGATTGGGGGCGGGGGGGGGGGGGGGCGGGGCGGAGAATCAACGAAAACTACGGTTTTATAATATATATTTTTACGACTTTTCAGGGGACCATTGGAACTTCCTCCGACTTATTCTCGACCTTTCCATGAAAGTTCTTAAACCAACTGGGAAATACTACACGCAGGTAAATTATTTTCAATACTGTTGAACGAAAACTTAATCTAAACATGTGCTATATGACTTTTAAAGTGATATACCGCAATTCGAAGACCAAATGAAATTATAGGTTAAAATTATTAACTGTAATTTATTTTCAAACAAGGGAAATGGAGCCAATATGAAATCTGCCTTGTCTATGTACGAGAAACAACTAGACCAGCTGCAGACCCCAGTTTCGTTCCGGACCAACACCGTCTGTGTGCCATCATACCACGAAATGTATCCTTTTCAGACACTGAGATTAAAAGAGTTTGTTCCGAATATCCCACATAATAGAAACAATGTTTTTTATTGACACACCTTCGATACTTGTTCACTATTTATTCCACTGCTGCTGTATCAATAATTTGAGATATTCTATACTTCTGTTTCAATTGTTCTGGAATATCTTAGCCCCTGAAATACCCGATTATAAAAAGCAGTATGACTTTTTGTCTACAAACATAATAACAATTTCAGCGCCTATAATCGCTTTCTTTTGACAGAAGTATCTAACTTGTGACAGAACAGGGCTCACGAAATTTTAAAATGGCAAGGCGTCCCACACATTTAACCAGGGGGGTCCCGTTACTTAAACCTTGATATTGGGGTGTCATATCAAGGTGTTGCTTTAAGGTGGTGGACAGGACACCCAGGACGCCAGATTTGGTGAGGCCTGAAGAAATGTCAGTCCTCACCCACTCAAGTACATCTCAACTTCGCGTCATTTCACCTTAACTAAGTACCAGGTGGGTGTTTTACGAGATCTGGAAGAAGACAAGTGCGTCGGGTGCAAAGAAAACGTAGACTGCCTACCAGATGACGTTTTTCCGCATTCCAATCGAGCCATATTCTAACCCATTGAAAAGATATTCTTGTATATCCTGTTTTTAACTATATTCATCGTTGAAATATTTATATACTGTTATTGAATGGTAAAAGAAGCTTGAATATGTGATTCACCATAAGAGCTTCATGAATATTCATCTGTACGATTCAAAGTGTATTTTGTTACAATGTAAATATACAAGTGTACTTGTATTATTGTGATTTTCATTAATATTCAGTCACCCAGTATAAGTAGTTCATGAAAGCCTCAGGTTCTATTTTTGCACTGAACAATTCACATAATTAGACTCTATTGATGTTATAATAGGAAAATATACGTTCATAAAAGTATTAAAGTTAAACATATTTCAGAGTTCTCATATTGAAAACTTTGGATTTCTAGTTTTGACCATTGTTAAAGACTTCGGCCACAATATTTTAACAATACAATGTAGGAGAGGGTGCCCAGTCTTTCAGAAGCAAACATAATACCTTCGCAAGATCTTTATCATCCATAACTTTCTTTTCAATAAATAATCTCGACGGAATAATTCTGGATGGGTTTAATTTTTTCTACCTTTGTCTCTGAAAGCAAGCCAGGCTATACCATGTTATATCTGCAAAACTTGTAAAACCAAATTACTTTCAGGAAAATCTTTATTCCAGTTTTCATGAGCTTTATCAGGCATGCCAGCCATTAAGGTTCATTTCCGCGGAAATTAAGGAAATTGATCAAAAACACCTTTAAATCCCCTTTTTTTAAAGGAGTTGTTGAATTATCATATGATTTAAACCATGGAAAGGATGGTTTCCTATCAAAACACAAAAATAAATTGTCCCAAAAATATTTGTAATTTGGTCATCAAATTTATCAAGACCCCCCTACCCCCCTATACAAAAATTATTTTCTCCTCCGATTTGGACGTATCTCAAAAAGGACCCAAAATATTTCAAAAACCGCGGATCCGCGGAACTCTGGTATGCCTGTCTATACCTTAGGCCAGATTTCCCACTCATTGTAATATGGTCTAGTTTCGAAATACCAGGGGATAAGCCCAGGGATATAAGCTGGGGACAATGAAAAAATCAGAAATTGTAAATAGCAAATTTGAATGTGTCGTAAAATGATGTGAAACATGTTCTGAATATCAAATTTTGAGACTGATATTTTGAGGTGCTGCAAAGAAAAACTTGTATCCCTTAGCCTCTGAATATTAATGATGGTATGAAGTTTGCACTCAAATTTGAAACACCTTACTGACTTGCAAAATGAGCAGGCGGCTGTGAATTTCAAGAAAAACTAATGTTAAACCTTGGCAATTTTAATAGCAGCAAGCCATGAACCTGCCATAAACAGATTCTTTTGAAATGGGAAACAGCAGTTTTTTTGGTCATTTTTAAAAATTGAAACAGGTAGACAGAGAACAGATTATTTAGAAGATACAAATGAGTCGTAATAATCTTGTTTTCTAAAGGGTTTCTCTTCATTTATATATTAGTTTAATAGGAAAAACCAAATGTCGCACTTGAACAGCTTGAAGAAGCAAGGATAGTCGAATGACCGAAATCCGTAAAATGCATTAGTCAAAAGAGGAAAACACAGGATGAAAAATAACAAACTGTTTTGGATGTTTAAACCATAGTAATCTTTAATCCGATTAATATTTTTCAAATTTGCGAGCAACGTTTACAATAAATACAGTTGTAGAATACCCTTTCAGCAATCTTCTAAAACACAACTGGCTGCCATTTTGATGGCTCAATTAAATTCCATTGAAGGGAAAGGTCGAGATTCCGTCCTGCATTTGCTTCAAAAGCCTTTACCTTCACGTTCTTGAGTAATTAAAGTGCGACATATACGAGCATAGTGCATGTGTATACTGTTTGCCTCTTGGATACTTACTTTGTATTTTAATCACGGAAACGACTGCTCGTTTCAATTATTAAGCTGCATGGTTTCTTTAACCAATGCTTTAGAATTTTAAAGCATTACTTATTTACAGCGACCTTTAAAAATGATAATGGACGACTTGCTGCCATCATTAACCGTCCTAAGCACGTATTTATACTACACGTATTATCTCGATTGAAATAATTCATTACAACATTTAGCATTTTCGTGCCACACTTTGACATCTAACAAATCTTGACGTACATGTCTTGTCATTGCTAAAAATTAAGATTTCATTACGGAAATAGAATGACTTCATCTGGCGTTTTCTTCCATTTCCCCTTTTTCCAACTTGTAGCTCATTTCCTACATCACGAGAATACTTGTCAGTGGCATTGACAATGAAAAGTCATTTCCAAAATAATTTTCTGTACTCAATCTCAACTTCCCGACGTCACTTGACAATATTAGTACTCTAGTAAGGCATGCTAAGTATCCCCAGCATGATGAATTACCAATTTGGTAACCATCTTGCTGGGGCACGATATTGAGTAATTGGACATCTAGTTCACGACCATGATGTTAGTTTATGAACGGAGTGTGACTTTATTAAGTGTGTTTTATCTGGAATCCAAATTGTATCGGATCGAGTAATATCCATCGGTCCTCTGTTTATATGATTTTGCTGAGTTACTTTGGCGCCACGTAGGAGAAGGCGTCACAGCCGCGGATCTCGTGGTTCTCTGGGGGCTGGCTGAACACGTTGGTATAGAGCTCGTTAAGGCCAGGCTCGGGGTCAGACTTGGCAACCTGTACGGCCTCATCCACCTCCTTTCGCACTTCCTTATCGATGACCTTGAGAAGGGAAATATACCATTAATATTCTATATACATTTTGATATTATATTACTGTAAAAACATATTCTTTTCAAAGAGATTAGATTTTTCCATATCGTATTTCCATTCTTTTCTGCAGCCAATTCCGTGTGCATTTCTTAATATTTTCGGTTCAAACTGACTGATTATGCAAGTTTTAGATTAGAACGATTCATTTCAAAATAATTCTGATAAAGCACATCATAATATTATATTCGGGGAAAGTACACTGTACTCCTCTATTGCTGCCTGACGCTCATCTCCCAAGTCCGACAACACAACAGCGTGTTCTCTAACCATTTTCAAATACCTCCTAACAGCCTAACTTGTACTAATCAGACTGACCTTGAGCTCCTCGGCGCTGGCCAGGTTGAGGCCCACGATGCGCTCTTTGAAGCTGGTGATGGGGTCCCTCTTTGTTCGTACCTCCTGGATCTCATCACGCGTCCGGTAGCTAAGAAAAGAGCAACAATTGTATTTCTAAAGTTGATGTTACATATGTCAAATATAGATCCAAAGGTTTAGATACATGTCCTTGATCAGGGATGTATCGTTTATACTATTTGTTCCATAATTTCTTTTATAGAATGAACATTTTTTAAATAGTAACATGCCAACTCTAAAAGATTTACCCAAAAGGTCAAAATTGTTCATTGACTATGTCCAAATCAAGCAGCTGTTGTCAGAAATATGTCAGATCCTTGTTAATCATTAGTCCAATAATAAGGTATGTCTTTTTTTTCTAACGCACGGGGAAAGGTCCAAACCATCCCAATAAAAGCCATTTTGTAAAGAGATCTGCACCATATCATGGTGGCCCTTTTAACCACCCATGACTTGGGCCAAGAGTAACTGACAAAAATATATGGATCAAAGGTAATTCGAGACTCATCCTGAGACAGGCACTTTGGAGGCAAATCCGTATTTTTTAACCGATCTTCAGATTTCATACAGTTTTCCCTCCAAAAATCTGAAATAAACCATACGCGAAGACCTGTCCGCCCGCCCGCCCCCTGGAGGACTCACCTGGTGCCGGGGTCGCTCATACTGTGGCCGTGGTAGCGGTACGTGGCAGCTTCCATCAGGATCGGGCCTTTACCTGACCGGCAGTACTCAGCGGCGAACCGCGTGGCCTCCTTCATGGCAAGCACGTCCATACCATCGACCTGTGTAGTAGAAATAGGTACAGATAGAAACTTCTTACTTTCACAAGGGCTCTTTAGATTTTTTTCCGCGACTTTTACATGACCATCTCCAATTATCAAGGTGAACTGTTCAGATTTCTTTTATAACTTATGATGCCAACGCAAGTTTTGTGGACATGTTTAACTTTTTACACAAAAAGATTTGTTCATTTTATCCCTTTTTAAAGTAAAATTTAGATCTTTCTTCATTTACACATGAATGAAATGTAAATTACAACACAGGTTTTTTTTAACCACAATATCCGTGTTTCTACTTAATCTACAGGTATTCTCAACTTCGTGAATTAAAATTAAAATAAATTGCTGCGTACCCAGATGCCTGGGATGTAGTCTCCGCGTGTGTAGTAGTCTGTGCTGGCCGATGCCCGATCTACGGCCGTGCCCATACCGAAACCGTTGTTCTCACACACAAAGATGCACGGGATGTCCCACAGCTTAGCAATGTTGAAGGTCTCAAACAGCTGTCCCTGGTTGGCTGCTCCATCTCCATATAGTGCGATTGTGATGTTGTCTGTGCCTTTGTACTTTTGGGCGAAGGCAATTCCTGCTCCGAGGGGCACCTTTAGATGAAAATAATTAACAATTAAAAAGTACTTACAAGTTTGTTTTTGATCAAATATAAAACAAAGGTTCGTATGCAGATATCAAAATATAATTGTGAAGTGTTCTATCAAAATGATAAGCCTAACTCGATAAAGAAGATTTCTCCATCACGGGTTATGCATATTTACCATAAATTTCTGGAAATACCGTGATGCACTTCTGGTGCCCACGTTTTGTTTTTTTAAGAATTCAAAATAAGACGTTTCGCAGACCTTCACAGAATTAAGAACGGTTTCATCAAAACTAAGATCTCAATAAATTTGGACAAATTCTTTAAAAGAAAAAAAAAGAAAAACGATTTCATATTTTGAAAAACCTTGAGCTTAAGAAAAACGTCATGCCTTAGTTGCTTAATCATTTTGATATTGGTTCAACCTGTAAAGAAGTTGAAGTCCTTTACCTGGGCGCCGACAATTCCGTTTCCCCCATAGAAGTTGTGGTTGTACATGTGCATGGAACCGCCCTTTCCACGTGCGCAGCCACTAACTCGCCCTGTTCAGAAGATTGTAGATACATATTTGACTATAACTTTAGTAATAAATAGTCATTACGCTTTACATGCCGTCTTACCTAACTAACGTTAGATATTAAGTCTGATGAAGGAAACATACCGGAAACGTAACAGTCATGTCAATTCGATAAATCATGTGTACAATAAGCATTAAGTCGTCGTTGAGTTAGATGTAATCACAACCAATTTTCTTCTATTATGGACATGCAACATGTCTTTTCCCCCAAAAACATTACACGTATATCCCTCTTTATTCAAAGATATTAGGGTCAAGGGAGCTTAAGGAACCCAGACGCATCACCTCACATAAAGGCAACTCGTATATCACCTGTTATGACATGGCAAAACATTTTAACAGATGTTTAAAATTATGCCCCTATACAGATAAAATGTCAGTTCAGCTTCAAGATTTTTATCTAGCTACGCTTCCACACAAATTCTTTAAGGTGAGAGACACGTAACGTTGACGTAACGAGATGCGTTGGGGTTGCTTAACTGACGTCCCTATAGTTTTAAGGATATTTAGGAAGTAGTTGGGGGTGGTTGGGGGGATGAGGGTGGCCAGAGAAATTACAAGCAGTTCCATGTTTATTTTGTGACGTACCTGTGAGCTCAGCCAGGACCCCAGTCACCGACACACCCCGCAGGTAGGTCCAGCCGTGGGACCGGTAAGCTGTGATCACGGCGTCATCCTTCCGAATGGCTGCCTCCATACCGGCAGCACAGGCCTCCTGAAAACAAGCACAGATATGGATGGTGTAGTTTTGGGCAAAGGTTATAGGAGAACAATCATCCTGGTACTATAGATCTGGGACATGAGAAACAACTCAACAAGTGCAACTGTATAATCTCGTTTAAAACTGAAATCGTTATTAAAATAACGAGATTCTTCGCCTGTTAATGAAAAAGAAACTACTAAAGTTCGAAATAGAAAATTGTAAGTTAATCATATATGTGTTCTGTGCACTTGGCGCATCATAAAAATATGGCTGCCATGCTAATAAACATGTCAGATGACCTTGTCTATAACTTGGAAGTGAAAAGAAATTTCTTGAAAATCAAAAATTTTGAAGTCATTTTTGGGCACTTAGCACATCATAAAAACATGGCTGCCATGCTAACAAACATATCTGATGACCTTGTCTAAAACTTGGAAGTGAAAAGAAATTTCTTGAAAATCAAAAATTTTGAAGTCATTTTTGGGCACTTGGCACATCATGAAAACATGGCCGCTATACTGATAAACATGTCTAATGACCTTGTCTAAAACTTGGAAGTAAAAAAAAAATTCTTGAAAATAAAAAATTGTGAAGTCATTTTTGTGCACTTGGCGCATCATAAAAACATGGCCGCCACGCTAACAAACATGTCTGATGTCCTTGTCTAAATCTTGGAAGTGAAAAGAAATTTCTTGAAAATCAAAAATTTTGAAGTCATTGCTGTGCACTTGGTGTATCATGAAAACATGGCCACCATGCTGATAAACATGTCTGATGACCTTGGCTAAAAATTGGAAGTGAATTTTTTTTTTTTGAAAATCAAAAATTTTGAAGCCATTTCTGTGCACTTGGTGCATCATAAAAACATAGCCGCCATGCTGATAAACATGTCTGGTGACCTTGTTTAAAACTTGGAAGTGAAAAGAAATTTCTTAGAAATAAGAAATTTTGAAGTCATTTTTGGGCACTTGGCACATCATAAAAACATGGCCGCCATGCTAACAAACATGTCTAGTGACCTTGTTTAAAACTTTGAAGTGAAAAGAAATTTCTTAAAAATCAAAAATTTTGAAGTTATTTTTGGGCACTTGGCACATCATAAAAACATGGCTGCCATGCTAACAAACATATCTGATGACCTTGTCTAAATCTTGGAAGTGAAAAGAAATTTCTTAAAAATCAAAAGTTTTGAAGTCATTTTTGGACACTTGGCGCATAATGAAAACATGGCCACCATACTGATCAACATGTCTGATGACCTTGTCTATAAATTGAAGGTGAAAAGAAATTTCTTGAAAATCAAAAATTTTGAAGTCATTTTTGGGCTCTTGGCGCATCATAAAAATATGGCCGCCATGCTGACAAACATATCTGATGATCTTGTCTAAAAGTTGGAAGTAAAAAGAAATTTCCCAAAAATAAAAAAAATTTGAAGTCATGTTTGGGCACGTGACACATCATAAAAACATGGCCGCCATGCTGATAAATGTCTGATGACCTTGTCTAAAATTTTGAAGTGAAAAGAGATTTTTTGGAAATTAACAATTTTTAAGTAATGTTTGTGCACTTGGCGTATAATAAAAACATGGCCGCCATGCTAACAAATAAGTCTGATGACCTTCTGTAAATGCTGGAACGAGAAAAAATGTCATACAAATTCAAAATTCCCAACATATTTTTTCTCATTTGGCACACCATAACAGAATGTAGGGGCTTTGACACCTCTGTTCCGGTCTGCCGGTCAGCTAATAGCATGAGAGGCAATTGACTTCCACCTGGGTTCCACACTCTCTTACTAGAGTTGACCAAAACTCAAAGTTGTTTTTTATTGTTTTAACTATCCTGGACCTTGTAAATTTTAACCAAATAATATTAATACAAGCAAAATACATATAAACTTATAATACAATTATGTAAAATACCTTTAGGGTATTTTTTTTAAAGAATTATAACAACTCAAAATCCATTCTAATGTAAGAATTGTCAATGGCCATAGAACACATCTACATGTAACTAAATGTAACTAAAATCTCCACTCACAAGAAAACCCATGCATCCAGTCTCCAAGCATAGGACAGGAACCAGGGGATTAAATGTGTGATAATAGGGTGAACTGGCTCTTTCACTTGTTCAAAGAAACAGCCATCCTATACTTCGCCTATCAAACTTTATACCATTTGTGAAACTTAATACAATGCGAAGAAAAACCTGAACATTTTCTGTCACCTCCTATTAGTCTTTTCCTCTGTTCTCGTAAATTCACCAAAATGTAACTCTAAGGGCACGTTCAAAGTGCAATGACAATATGTGTCCTGCCGTGACAGCATCTGTTGGCTTAACGGTGTCCCTTTCAGCATCGTCATCCTTGCCAAAGTAGTGTCAATGTTAGTTTATATAAGGTTTTCCAAGGGTTCGGTCCTTTTTAGGATAGGTCACCAACCTTCAGGTTAGCTAACGTTAGTACGATATTGGTGACCTCAGTTTTATAATTAGTTTAATCATTTGGGGCTGCCAGAGTCGGTGCGTGTTTGTCGGGTAGTTTAACGTCCGGATCTTGAGTCAGTTGTTAATAAAAGATCCCATACACTCATCAGTGTGATGTTCCACTAAAGATGCTTGAGTCTGTATGACTATTAGATGTTGGATGAATTGTGCAGTATATGGAATTCCTTCTTCCTGGATCATTCTATGGGCTGATCACAATTCTACGTTCTGGCAAAAAGGGAAGATGCAGCTGACAATGCACAAATACAGACAAAGGAGTATGGAGGCTACTCTGAGGAGGGCATGTCACATGATTAATTCTCCACCGTGTCGCATCAGCACTGTGCGGCGTCCCATTGAATGGAAGTAAATAATCTCAACAGGTGCCCCTCCACAAACTGAGGAGTAGGGATGAGTTAGCCATTTAGGTATGAATTTTAGTGATGTAAACGATGTGAAGGATATATATTTAGTTTTCTACCCATTACAACTTTGACTGGTGCCTTTGACATGACATGGTTTGAGACTAGGATCGATCAGCACCCTGGGAACATTGCACAAAATCGTTGGGGATAAACATGCAGCATTGCGAAAAACATACTGACTTCCTTAACCAGAATAAGGGAAGGATTACTAGTATTGCTATACAGGTTTCCATTCTTGAGAGTTTGGAAGCAGTGGTGGCAGCTGCTTCCTAATACCAGAATTTATTCACTTGACAGGCCTCAATCAACAGTCAGGAGGATTTTAAAGTCATGGCATACCAGTGGGGGAAATCTTAATCAAAGGACAGGCTTGAATATGATGCAAGCACCAACCAGGAATTGAATCTGATTGTACCCTTAAGTGTTGTAAAATGTGTTCTAAACATCAAATTTTGAAACTGGTTTTTGGGGGTGCTGAAGAGAAAAAAATCGGAAGTCTGACAAAAGTCGGGAAACTTACATTCCTTGAACTTAGTATTGGGTCTATTCCCTTTTACGAATAGTAGGGATACTGAAGAACTATTTTTCCCAGGCAAACTTTTAAGATCTGGGAAAGTGCCCACTGGAAACACCGACAGGAACCAAGCCAGAGACTTCCAAGGGCATCACCGAAAACCGAAATAGAGGTATTCAACAGTTATAAAATTGTACAACCAAGAATATCTCAATCAAGTGATGCCCGCCAGAGAGGGAGGGGAAGATAACTGTCCAGGGACTGGGGAAGCAGTCCCGGAGGGACTCTGGCTAACACCTTCAAAGTGCAACAAGACTGTGTCGGAGGGGCAGTAGTAACAGATCCAGCCATTCATCTGGAGGTAGATTGTTATATTGCCACCTACCTACAAAGCCCCAGGGACTGCATCTTTAATCAATAATACCTGAGTTGTCAAGTAAAGTTCCGACGTAGAGTAGATGATCACTGATAGCATACGCTGTTTGCCTTTGATGGAAAAGTTGCCATCGCCAGTTGCATTTTTTTGGTAAAGGAAGCTGATAAAGATATCAGGATTTCCTACTGTTCCCAATACTAGGCGAAGTTCATATAAATATTCAGGCATGGTTGTGGTGACTTGCAAGATGGAGGTTTACTCAAACCAAACTGTGACAGGAGTGGTCGGTTATTCTGGTGGGGCTGGTCTGCCTTCATCCGCGTAATAACCTTCATGCACATGCGCTTTGTTTGATTGGCACTGTTCAAGTATTAGAAGGCCTAATTCTGATGAGCCCCTTATCCTAATGTTAGGATAGGGGAGCTTCAACCAGAGGCACAATAACAACCATTAGCTGACTAAACAATCACTAATTCACGTAATGATTTAATCTAGTACTGCCGAATAGTGGCTCGAATATGACGAGGCCTAAAAATTATTGTTAATAAATTACGTTCAGGCAACCCGACCTTGCCTAAGTTTTTGGCCCTACCCTTAATTGTTTCATGGATATATTTTTGTTTAATCATCAAAATGTAATATAATTGATCAACAGAACACAAATGAGCAATAAGATGCTCACGTGTATTTTATACGCTAGAAATTGTTTAGAGGATGTGAAGCTAACCTTGTATATTTCATACTTGAAATTACCCAGTTATAAAGATTTAAGAGGCTTTGGTTATTTTATTTCCGTATAAGAATTAAGATAAGTATTTGAATAGACAAGAAGGACAGTTGTTTTTCTAAGTTTCATATCATAACATCATGATGCACGATGTTGACCGAATTACAAGCTATATACCACCCTAAAGAAAACTACTGATAGAAAGTCTGGAAACAAGATCATGTGGATTTTTATAGATTAGCGTATGGTTTGAGAACCAAAGAACTCCGGGTATTTGATCTTATTTCCTAGAATACTAACATATTGATCAAAGGCGTTAAATGAACATACGAAAAAGAATTATCGATCGAATTAAGAAACAAAAAGATGTATTACTACGATGCTGATCCGCTATAACATGCCAGTTTTCAATGCCTATTTAAAGTATAAGAAGCGTTGTATCGCGCAGGACGGGCACCTGGCACATTGACCAAAGCACCAGCACTGACCAAAGCGCCAGCACCGAAAATGAGTGAAGAAAAAAATATACTTAAGACGCGTTCCTGCAGTTTATTCATATTGACTTTTTGGGCTTAAATTAATCGATATCACCAATAATAGATCAGCATTAACCTATATCAACGACATATTGGATTGAATGTGAAGCAAGTAAAGCAGGTGAAATACGTGTGCAAACTTGACCAAATCTTAAATTTATAGCCCTTTTGACATAACCATTAGCAAACTTAACCCCTTTTAATATGACGGTTTACCTGTCCTGAGTAGAGGTGACAGAAGCCCCTGATGGCCTTTTCTTTGTACAGGTTGCCGGCAGCAGTCTCCATGCGGCGGATCACCTGCATTTCCCGGTACAAGTTCAACGCTTCATCTCGGGTGATCGTCACTGTGGTGGCTGGACCCTCATCCAACTTGTGTAGCTTGTATGGCTGAATAGGAAATGATGAGGGAATGTTCAACACTATCGAAGCAACTGTTAAGCAAATTATAGTGGCAACATGATCACTTTTGGCTTGAGAGCTAAATGAAAAGCATGGTGAAAAGGGACTGAAGTGTCCATTTTTTAAACATGCATAACAGTGTTAGTCCCGATTTTTCTTCTCTCGGGTAGTTTCTCTCATAAATGGCCAGAAAAAAAACCCATGAAAAATCACGTCGGAAATAAAGATTATCACACAACTTAATTATCAAAACTTGCAAGTTTGTTAAGATGATACACTTACTTCATTGATTTCTGCAGATGCTTCTTCGACGACGGAACTGTAGTCTTTGGTAGCCAACGCTCCAGAAAGTCCCTATTGTAAAACAAGTTTGTCAAATCAGATATCACTGGTGACATGTTTATTGAATCGTTGCCCAATCAGCAAGGACCCTCTTTATTTCTGCAAAACATATCCGATCATTTTATTGATCATTTTATTGAAGCCTGTTTCACATTATGATACCTTGAGGACTACAGGCCTAGAGATTGCTAGCCAAGTGTAAACATTAGAATCTACATGCACTAACATTAAACTCACAGGCTGCACTAAGTTATCAGGAAAACTGTTGAACTGTAAACACTGTCAGAAAAGGTACATAATCTATCTGCATTACGGTGGTAAGATTTTCCGTTTTTATTTGTTCTGACAAACGGAGTGAAAGCATAGAGAAAAGAGGCCCAGGTAAGATTATAATCTTAGTTGTGCTGTCATGTATATTTTATGAAATGTGACAAAAGCGGCATGGTGGTAGGAAGTTGCTCCCAGAACAAATTGCTTTGCTACATGGTGTCCAAACCAAACCTACCTTCAAATAACAGAGTTCTATATCAATCAGCTTGCAACTGCAAGCTGTATGTTGAATTTGAAGTTCATAACAAGTTTTTCGCACTATTATATATCTCAGTAAGGAAGAAAATCACTGACAACTAGGCCAAACTTGCATGAATATTTGATATTGGAAGTGTACACATCATTACAAAATGATTATTTAACTGGCAGTAAACCTACAGTTCAATAATTGATTAAAATACCAAAAATCAGTATTCTAGCAGACACCAACAGGGCGATGAGTCATGATTTCACTTTGTTCTACAGAAGCAACGCTTTCATGCATGCAAAACAGTCTCAAGCCAACTACTATTAATTGGCTAGTCCTGCGTTCAGGCAGCAAATTAGAAGAAACGAACTAAAGATGAGTGCAGTATTGAATCTGTTCTTAAATCAAAAGCCATTTAATCAAATCTAAATGATCTTCTGTAAATCACATCCTTTTTCTTTTCATTTTTCCCACCAGAGCTCTCGTGATTTAAATATACTTTGTACTCTTTAACTAAAGGATGTGACTTAAAGACGATTTATATCCATGGCTAAATGATAGACTTACATCACAAGACAACAATTACTCAAGCCTGATCATGAATTTGGTTTTGTTTACCTTTAAAAAGCTGGCGTAATTTCGTTGTTGCTGCAAGAACATTTGATATTGGAAGTTTAGATCACCAAAATGATTGTTTAACTGGCAGTTAACTTACAGTTACATGTTTATGTGTGTCCTTTACTACGTTTTTCTACCATGTATATATATTCAGCACTAAAGATTGACAACTCTAATGCCTATTTTGAACCGAAAGGTGTTCAGTACATATTCATGAATATGATTAAATGGGAAAATTAGAAGAAAAAATGATATTTGTCGAACAGCTCAGCAAACGAGCAAAACTATTTCTATTTCACAACTCATAATGATAACACCTTACCGTACCTATGTTAGTTACTAACACAAGACAGTTCTACTTTTATGAAAATGCGACTAGTGATCGAGGATACATATCACTGTTCTGGCTCAGCTATAAATTAAAAACAATTTTCAATAGCTGTATCACAGGGGTGGACATAACCACGCGCCCAGGGGCCCGAGGCTCTTTAAAAGGAAGTCGGGCCCCTTGATTTCCCGGACTAGGGGCCCCACTGGCCCTTGAACATCACCTAAATTCCTAAATGAAAAGTCAATAAACTCCTTTATTTTTATATTTCTGGGAGATGGTACCAAGATTAAGAGTAGGCCCCTGGAGTAAATTTGTACAGAATACATGTGTCTCTAAAGGGAAGTATCTATTTTACGATTTTATATCAATTTAAGACCTTTTTAAAGACCTATTTAAGACCAAAGTTTGGGAAATTTAAGACCAATTTTCCACATGTAACGAACGCTTTCCTGGCATAAAGTTGGATTTTCAAAACTCTGCAAAAAGCGGCATTTTGTTCACCCTATCTTGAGATTTTCATTTTCAAAGCAGATCGAATTTAAGACTTTTTTTAAGACCTCATACAAGACAAGTGCACGTGTATAATCTCGTATAAAACTGAAATCGTTATTAAAATAACGAGATTCTTCGCTTGTTAATGAAAAAGAAACTAAAATATCAATGATTATTTGTAAATAAAATATATGCATGTTTCTCTGATAAAAGAGATCGTAGCCGTTAAAGAAGAATTGGAATGGGATGTTAATATTACATGAGAATATCAAATGTAAGAGAATACAGAGTTTTATAAATGCAATTTTATTACGATTCATCATAATCACAGTAACGTGGAAGTAAAAAGAAATTTCATGAAAACAAAAAAGATTTAAAGTTGTTTTTGTGCACTTGGCGCATCATAAAAACATGGCTGCCATGCTGAAAAACATATCTGATGACCTTGTCTAAAACTTGTCTTAAACTTGGAAGTAAAAAGAAATTTGATGAAAATAAAAAAACTTTGAAGTTCTTTTTGTGCACTTGGTGCATCATAAAAACATGGCCGCCATGCTGATAAACATGTCTGATGACCTTCTCTAAAACTTTGAAGTGAGAAGAAAAGTCCTGAGAATAAATGTTGAATTTGTTTTTGCACACATGGTGCATCATGAAAATATGGCTGCCATGCTGACAAACATGTCTGATGACCTTGTCTTTAACTTGGAAGTAAAAAGAAATTTCATGAAAATAAAAAATTTTGAAGTTGTTTTTGTGCACTTGGCGCATCATAAAAAAATGGCTGCCATGCTGAAAAACATATCTGATGACCTTGTCTAAAACTTGTCTTAAACTTGGAAGTAAAAAGAAATTTCATGAAAATTAAAAATTTTGAAGTTCTTTTTGTGTACTTGGCACATCATAAAAACATGGCCGCCATGCTGAAAAACATTTCTGATGACCTTGTCTATAACTTGTCATTAACTTGGAAGTAAAAAGAAATTTCATGAAGATAAAAAAGAATTGAAGTTGTTTTTGTGCACTTGGCGTATCATAAAAACATGGACGCCATGCTGAAAAAAAATTCTGATGACCTTGTCTAAACTTGGAAGTGAAAAGAAATTTCTTGGAAATAAAAGAATTTGAACTCATTTTTTAGCACTTTGCATATCATAAAAACATGGCTGCCATGCTGACAAACATGTCTGATGAACTTCTGTAAATGTTGGAATTGAGAAAAAATGTTATACAAATTTGAAATTGTCAACTTGTTTTTTCTCATTTGGCACATCATAACAACAGAATGTAAGGGATTTGACACTTCTGTTCCAGTCTGTTCCGGTCTGCCGCACAGCATATGAGAGGCAATTGACTTTCACCTAGGGTCCACTCTCCCACTAGAGTTGCCTAAAACTCAAAGTTATTATTGTTTTAACTATCCTGAAACTTGTAAATTTTAATCAAATAACATGAATACAAGCAAAATACGTATAAACTTATAAGAGAATTTTGTAAAATACATTTAAGGTATTTTTTAAAAGAATCATAACAACACAAAATCCATTCTAATGTAAAAATTATCAAAGGCCATAGGACACATCTACACGTAACTAAATGTAACTAAAATCTCCTCTCACAAGAAAACCCATGCATCCACTCTCCAAGCATAGGACAGGAACCAGGAGATTAAATGTGTGATAATAGGGTGAACTGGCTCTTTCACTTGTTCAAAGAAAAAGCCATCCTATACTTCGCCTATCAAACTTTATACCATTGGTGAAACTTAATACAACGCGAAGAAAAAATGCTAAATCTAAGAAAATGTGTCTATTGATTGTTTCTTATATCAGGGCCCTTAGAATGTTCCAAACTGCCCTGATTTTTTGTGTACATATAAAGTCGGATAGATAAGTGTGTAAAAAGTCGGATTGATAAATGAAAAAAAAAAAAATTCACACTTTTCTTTTTTTTTTCCGCAAACATTTTTAAGGGTAGCTTGGCTACCACTCGCCAAATCCCGCTCCGTACCTACGCCTGGAAGATAGGCTCTGTAGCGGCCACCATTGCTGGCCACTGAGGCCTATGTAAACAAGGGGCCTTTAGCATTGCTGTCAAACTGTTTAAGGGGTCCTAAGCCCTTAATTTACCTTCCACACTCTGACATAAGAGACCACAGTTCTGCATGCCCCCCTGGAGGAGAGTGGAGGCATGAATACACTCAGTGCGCACAGACACACACACACTACCCCAATCTCGCAACTGTTACTATGGGGGCTAATAATCGTAAGTTCCACTAGGATGGGTCCCGGATCTTACACCTAGGCCAAATTTTAGGTGGTTTTGTAAGAGAAGCACATTGTTGACAATAGTAGATGGTAATTTTATGGATAATTAGCCAATAACTCATGACAGGTCCACATGCATTTGTTGTTTGTTTTGGACAACACATCCCATCAGCCCGGGCCCCTCTGGCAGGAGCCTGGTCAAGGCCAACCCACAGTGACATCTCTTCCCTTATTGTCCATTTACAAATTCAGTGTCATCATTTACAAAACCAGTTTTTAAAATAAAATTAAGTCAATAATTCAGGAAAATGGTGTTACTATTCCAAAAAAAGTTGATGTCTAAAAATTGGTGCACCTCTCCATTAATTACAGGAGAATAACTTATAAGCTAAATTTGTGACACGACATGATATCATCGGATGATGTTCTGATAAGGCAAAACACATTGCCTGCTGCGTTGTCACTAACTTGACTAAGCTAGCGTCGGCTGAACAACCGGAGGACTAGATCTATACTGCTCTTTTAGAGTTTGAAGAAACGTACTGATGTGACGTCAGTCCTAAGGTCCTAAGTTTATAAAAGCCACATGCATAGAGTAGTATTAAGGTTGAGAGTCTGTTTTGATAATGCTTGAGTCAAGGGATCGATGTAAAAGTGGGGCCAGCAGCGGGCCATAGGTTAGAGTCTACGGAGGCTCGGAGCTAGCGGTTAAAGGAGAACTGCAAAGACAATTTTAATTTTCATATTAAGTAGAATGTGTATTTCTTAAAACACATGTACAGTAATAGCTGCTGATATGGAAGAAATATGGAAGAAATTAATGTTTAGAAATTGTATTTATAGTGGCTTCTACTGAGTGCATGTGACGTCATCTAGGCTCTGGTCGATACGTAGGGCATGCTGATAAGGCTCTGTCTATGGTTGACTGCACACACAGACCCCTGTGACTGGAGCCTAGATGACATCACAGCCCTGTGTGATAAGCCATGAGAGTGTATTCACATTCCTTAAAAAAGATTATTTGCCCTATTGTATTATCTGTACAAGTTGATTTAAGTCTCATGCTGCTTAACATATATAGCAACTAAGTGATTTTTACTATATTTGGGATTTTTGTTTTTTCTTTGCGTTTCACCTTTAAAGGGGCATTCTCGTCCATGGGTTGCTAGGCTTACATACGCCGACGTAAGCCTAACAACGTGACGGCCGGTGCCCTTTTTTTGCACTTTTGGAACGTAATCCTGCGACGTCATTGGTCACGTCACGAAATTGGCCCGGCCGTCAGGGGGCTACAACGTAGCAAAATACGTCAGTTGTTCCGTGAAAATGTGTCCCCCCGTGAGAAACTGTCCCCCTGGACACTTTTTCATGGGGAATGGGGTCATGAAAAACTCCCCCCCCCTAGAAAATAGGTAATATTAACAGTTTTAAATGGTGAATTGTGTTACATGTGATAGATGATGATATAAGATGAAAAACATGATTTAGAGAAAAAAATAAAACTAAATAAATCATCCCTCTCTTCTAAACCATCTCTATGATTCAACACTAACCCTAACTCGTCCCTATTCCTAGTCTATTGATGAAATAAACATCAACTTCTCTATCTAAATTATAAAACTAATTTATTAGTTTCAATATGAAATATTATCTTATAAAAGAATAACATAAGTGTTTTATTAAAGTGAGAAAACAGGAGGGGGGCCACATTTTCATGGCCTTGGGTTACCTGTGAAAAACCGTCCCCCCCCCCCCCCCTCCACTGAGCATGCTCAGTAGAGGGGGGGGGGGGGGTACACTAGTACCTCGCGCAAACTCCGCCTGGCTACATAAGCACTAGAACAGCCTACGGCCGCCATATTGGATTTTTCGTAACTTTTCAAAGTTTGTTTATATTCTGAGTTCATATATCTAGAACGCCCCCATTTCTTAAATATTTTACGAGGTTAATGCTTGAAATCCTAATATGGAATAAACTGAAAATTAGAATTTTGCATCTTACAGTTATTCTGTAATTTGGCATGAAAGCCTTGAATGAAAACCGGAAATGCAAACGAATGTCAAGGTCGTGCTGGTAACTACAGTTACGACATTCTGCGGCGAGATCAGCCTCCCTGGTAGTCTGTGGAGAGAGTGATGTGTTGCAGAGTGCTAGGCGCGGAAGAGGCTATAAATTTTCCTCTAAACTTTCTTAAATATCTTCATGATTACTGCCTGCCTAAGGTTTTCTGTCTCCAAATCTGTTTAATAAATAATATTTTATTATCTCAAATCGTCATGATATATTTCATTCTTTCTATACATCGAATGATCTCCACAAATTGTTCGAGGGCCGCACGACCGCCATTACGGGATTACGCTGTTCTAGTGCTTATGTAGCAGGGCGAGAATTAGCGCGAGGTACTAGTGTAGGGGGGGGGGGGGGGGGGGGGGACAGTTTCTCATGGGGGACCGTTTTTCACGGCACACCTGTCTCAAGGACGAGAATGTCCCTTTAAGCTAAGATTCTGGGTTTCTGTTTTGTTAAGGGATTTTCACGGACAGGCTGGCTGTGTGACTAGGAGCGTTGGCTGTGGGGGTTGAATGGATTAGCCTCAAGGACGGATGATTGTCAACAGGAGCTCAGTGACGCATATTAGTACATATTTGGACTTTAATAAATAATATCTTTTCAAGCAAGTCTTCTGTCACCTCTTGATGATGAACTACGTCTCGAGGTGACCTGCAACTTTATTGGCGAGAAGACTGTGACTTGGACTAACGTTAGCATAATTAAAGGACATATAATGCTTAGAATTAAATAACGTTACTCCCCTATAAATAATAATAAAATTATACCACATAACAAAGTTAGTTCAGAACGCCCAGAAAATAGGCCTACGGTATAGATCCACATCATTGGTCAAGCAGGAGGGGTAAACTGGATCTACCAGGAAGTTTATAAAAACGAACCAGTCAAACCACGACCAGCCACCACTGCACCAGGCCGCAAGCTCGACTCTATTTGGCTAGATCTGGGACACAAGAAACAACTCAAAACCTGAACATTTTCTGTCACCTCCTGTTAGTTTGTCTTGTCCTATAAAGGCTATATTCTCATGAATTCAACAAAATTACATATCTAATCACTAATGCCGTAATGGCACATTCAAAGTGTCAGGACAATATGCATCCTATTAATTTAATCTACAACACTTCATAGACGTCTAAAATGATATTTATAATATCTAGCCAGATCTCTTAACTAACGCTATGTCACAATAAAATGAACACAAAATGAGCTGTTTCTTGCTGACCAGACTTAGCAGTCTTAGCCTTAGGGCCTAACTTAGGCCTTAGCCTTTGGCTTTGGCTAAGCCTAGGCCAGGGTAGGGCTAGATCTGTGGCAGACAGTGATCATAACACTAGACATTTCATCTTGAATAGAAAGAAAGTATGAGTTATAAAGCCTCTATTTACCGAATGATGGGACGTTAAAGAACGCAGCAGCCTTGATGTCCTGGCAAGCATTTTGACGGCCACTGAAGTTTGATGAGACTGCTGGCTGACCTTCACTAGTGTGCGAGTTCGCTTGGTTGTGGTGTTGCGGACGGCGTTTCACAACGTCAGCGACTTTCTGCATTCAACATAATCGGACTCAGAGCGAAGACTTGACGCGGAAACTGCCGAAAACGTCAATCGAACTCCACCGGATGAGGTACCGCGCTGATTGCTGCAGGTGCGCGAAAGGCAAGGGGACATTAAGTCCAAGCAGAGCATCAGTTTAAAAGAAGCAGTCAATGTGGCGAAAACTATGGACAGAGGAAAGACTTTGTGATAAAGTACAGGTTTGTAGAAGTGGTACTTACACACTATTTCAAGCAGGAACAAAGCACGTGAGGCCGGGAATCAGTGAATCAACTCGCGGACCATAACTTCCGGTTGAAGTCGCCTCCGAAGCCAGCAAAAAACACGCTGTCTCTCAATGGTTTTAAAAGGTGATTACCATTTTATACCTCATCTACTGGGTTTTATTCTACAAAATCAAGATATCGCCGCTCTATTCCGGTCGGTTAAGGTGTATTGAGGTTAAAAGATAGTTCAAGAACAGCTTCCGAATGTTCCCGACTGAGGCGAAGACGTTCTCTTATGAGCCAAGACTTTCTTCTCCCGCCATTTTCATTAAATGGACTGGGGTAGCTCGGTATTCAATCGTGGTTTACACTATAAATTCTTATCTAAATACATTCCTTACGTTAAAATAACATGAACAGACAAATTTGTCACATATATCTTTGTAAAAACCATCAGAAAATATATGATGTTAGTTAAAATTATCACCAATTTTGATCGTATGAACTCAATGGCCTCACTCCTCAGATACCATTCAATAAATCCCAGTTAAAGACTAAACAAATTTTGAGTAAGAAGTAGAACCAACTTAAATTCGTACTAGCTTCTTTCAGTATCACGATTTTCACCTTATTATTATGAATGGCGTATATGTAATATTTGTGCTGTCATCCCAAGGCTTACATAAGAAAGGGTGATGTGATGAAACAGTTTTCTAAAACTGTTGACTTGTATTGACTATTGTAATTTTGGATTTGCCTTTGGCCTGCCGGAGTTTTGGCCTTTCATAAAACACCAGTTATATTCAGGTAACTAACATAAAAAAAAATGCATCTAAAAAAAGGGTGAGCTGGTGAGAGTTCTTTTCTAGAAGTGAGCCAGTTTTGACGCATCTCTAGTTTTGACGCACCTGACTCACGGATAACATTTTTTATATCTATGTCTTACAGGTTCAATTGTACTTTAATGTTCTAGGGGATATTTAGATGGATGCATTTTTTTCTGAAATATCAAAATTTTCCAATATACTTTTTTCCCCAAAAAAACTAAAAGTGATGTTTCAAACTGTTTAAGACAGTTATCTCAAAATGTCTTAAATCTTTTGTAATTAGGCCAAAAATAACAAATTGTTGTGTTCAGGTAATCCTACCTACCCTAAATCTTTGGCCCTACCCTAACTTTTTTGAAGGAAATTTTTAATTATTTTTTTCCAAAATCCAAAAGAATTTACTTAAAATAGCATGGAAAACCATAAAACAGCATATGGATGCTCAGGGCATGTATTTTAGATACTTAAAATGTATTGGAGGACATTTGAATTTATTTCTTTATTTCCAACACTGCCCAGGTATCTTTGGTGAGTAAAAAAATAAAAAGCCAAAAACAAAAAAGATTTTGACCTACCTACCCTATATTTTTCGACGTATGTTACCTGAACACAACTTTTTTTTTTTGGCCTTAGAGCCCTCACAGGGAATCATATGAAAACGATGCAATGACTGATATTTTTTTTAAATACAATCTAAATATATGTCCTTTCTGGCTCACAAGTAATTTTAATTTAATTTCAATATTTTGTTAGAAAAGTTCTGGTAAATCTTCAAAAGTTAGGGTGGAGCCAAAAACTAGGGTAGGTCGGGTTACCTGAACCCAAAAATCTTCTGGGCCAAATTTGCACATTGTCATCTTTATATAACTTAATAGTTCTGTATATTCAATTACCAGGGCTATAGTAACGATGAGTGGACTGAAGAGTTTGTTGAAATACCGTTTCCAACCTAGGGATTCGGAAAAATTAGAAAGCGCTCAAGAGACATCAAATGGGAACACTACTCCGGTGAAAAACAGCCCAGGTAGATATTCAGATACTTTATACTCTTCTTTAACAAACACGAGAAAGGGACAGTTATTGTAAGCTTGCCCCAGTTTTTGAAATGACACGTTTCATGATGGTTAACTCGTATAAGTCGTCCAAATAACTTAAATAATTCAGAATGGTTTTAAACTAGCCGTATTTGCTATCTCATAACATGTATAATAATTGATGCTTTGGCAAACGTACAAATGAAGCTTATAAAAACCTGGATTAGCTGATAACATTTTCAGTCAAGGCATTTCTAATAATAGGTAAGTCTCGAAAATTGTAAGCATCCGTTGAGTTATATTTCTCCTTTAAGATAATGGGACGGTTCCTGAGACTCCTCCCTCTAAACAACCTTCACCTGGGAGTCCGGTTTTTGCCAAAGGTAAAGTTCACAATCATTCTACTCATTTAACAGTCACGCTCACACATAATGTGGGCGGCTAGCAGGTGAAGTTGAATACTCATGCAGCATTACGATTCATTCGTGACAGTTTCAAAGTGTTAAAAGGAAAATCCAATATTAAAAGAGATCAATAATGGTTAGTTATGGTAATGATTGACAGTAAACATTGTTTTACAGGTAAAAGGTTGATTTCTACCATCGATTCATCAAGTGACGAATCTTCAAAAAGCAATTCCCCGTGGCTGTCTAAAGCAAACGGAATTAAAACAGGTGGAGGCACAACTACAGAAAAGTAAGTGCAGGCACAATAGGAATCTGACTTTTGTTGCACGTAGAAATGAAATGAGAAAATGAAATGAGGTATTGATAACCTGTGTAGTAATAGTAACGTCCCTGCCCACACTATAAAGTCATCAAAATCCATGATGTAAGGGCTCACAGCATACGTTTCCTTATTACTTTAAACAAACCAAAAGGAGAAAAACGACAAAAATTGTACTATAATCCCAACAGTTCAAGACACCCAAAGTATTTTAACCTGAGTTTGTTCAATAACTTTTTGTCTTTTGGTCTCAAAGGAACCAGCCCAAAAAGAGAAAACTCGAACCGGACAGCCCTGTACCCTCATCGTCGTCCGCCTCCTCAAGTCAGAGCAGCAGCCAAGACGATGGCCGCTCCCACGAGCTGAAGCAGAAGGTGGACTCGCTGAGGGCCATGTTCCCGGGGTGCGCTCTCTGGATGCTGGAGGACGCCGCTGTCGCTTCTCCAGATCTGGATAGTGCCATTGATCTCATTATTGCAAGAAACCGAGTTGGGAATAGTAAGTAGTATTTGAAAATTATTGTTTTGACAAAAATTTCTGAAATGTTGCATCTGACGTACATCTGGCTTAACCCTTAATTTCAGACATTACTTGATAATTGGACTGGCACAGGGTGTCTGTATAAGTTTTTAAAAAAGGAGATGATTTCATTCTCTCAAATAGAGGACTTAGAAAGTTCTTTGAGGCCCCCTTTACCATCGTGGGACAGGAAATGAATACGTTCAATGCAGTTTCCAAAATACACCAACCATAATCAGTGATAATGTCAGAAAAATGAGACATATTTCAATTAAAATGCGCCATTTGTGACATTGCATTATCTGTCAGTAACAATCTCAATGTTCCATGGGCGCATTAATCAATGTTTTAATGTGACATTTTATCTTTTTAATGCCCCCGGGGCGCATGTTGCGGCCCTATTATTTTCGCTGCATAATACCAAATCATATTTCATTTAAAGTGTATTGTCTTAATGGAAAACATGGGTAGGGTGAGACAGTCGAATTGGTAAATCTTAATTGGACGTGTCACAGCTGATTGGCCATGACTGACAGCTCTAAGAAGATTGGAGATGTTGAAGGTGGTCAGGGTCAGTACTGAGTGCTGTTAGTGGTCCTATAGATTGGAGGGGTAAGAAGTGTGATTGACACTTGGTTTGAGGTAGAGCCACTGGTCTATGCATGGCTTTGTGGCTGATTGACCTTGAGGTGTGTAGGGGAGGGGGGAGGCTAGTGGGAGAGGAAGGGTCAGTAAAACCGTCACACCACACAAACCACCATACACATCATACACATCCAGAAGTTGCTACCCTATTTACCGAACCCGAGGGCGGGGGTCTGGATATTCAGAAACTTTTTGTAATAGTTTGTGGGTGTATCTGGTATTTAGTTGCAATCTGTTGATTGGCTTTAATTGGTTGCAGATCTAATACAATTGACTCACCAAAGAGACCCGGGCAGTGTTGGGAATAAACAAAATATTCCACATATCCTCTAAAAACATGTTTAGCATTTAGAATGCATGCATTGAGCATCTATGTGCTTTTGTGGTTTTCCATGCTATTTTAGGTCAATTTTTTTGGATTTTGAAAAAATGATTAAAAATTTCCTTTAAAAAAAGCCTGGGTAGGGTCAAAAATTTAGGTTAGGTAGGGTTACCTGAACACAACCATTTTTTTTTTGGCCCTAGGAGGCATTCCTGTGCTTACGTTCAACTTTCCGCTAGCGACTTATTTCTTTGAAGAATACCTGCAGAAACCGGAAACAGTCAATGTCGAAGCAATCTAGAAAAAAAGGCGACCGGCCTGGAAATTTGCATGTACCAAATTTTCCTTAGTAATTCTAGGGAGACATTTTGCACCTCATCAATCATACATATGCCTCTCTGCATGCGTTCTTTGTAACAGTACGAATTTACCTACGAGTTTTCCGTATCCTTGTAGCCGGTAGACCCAAGTCACGGCCGTCGATGACCTCACAGAGCAGTCAGGGTAGCACCAGCTCCGACATTCAGCCCCCCGCTAAAAGGGCCCGCCCGCTGCCCTCAGACAGCTCCGATGTGAATAACAGTCAGAACTCAGAGACCGGCAACGGTACCGCCCCTGAGACACCCGTAATTGTCACCTGTAAGTTAGAGTTTTCTACCGGATTAAACTTGGTTCAGTAGGGTGAGCGAACAAGAAACATCTATCTAATTCTTCTCTTAAGGACTTGTTCTGTACGGTTATTATGAGCATGATCCATACGTTCTACCTTCGTGCATTCCATTATCATTTCCCAAACTCTCAATACTGACTTGATCTTTCTTTGTATAAGGTATGGTTCGAAAGGGTCAGAAGGCTTTCTTGAAGGGATATACCGTAATACTGCTTTACCCAAGTTACAAATCTGCCGCATATTTGCAAAAACGGTTTAACATGTTAGTCATAGCTAGAAGGAACACAGTAAAAAAACAACATAAATATGTCACCCACCAATTTCTGAGTTCAAGAATCAGAAAAATAAAACCATAACTACGGAAGTATATGGGATAAACAAACTACATGTGACATGCATCTGATCATTGAAAGTCCAAAATTCATTACAGCGCCATCAAATCTGTTGGCTGTGTTGTTTGGCCAATAGCATAATTTACGAGTTTGATAAAGTGCATGGCACCTATGAAATATGATTCCAAGAACTTGGCAAAACCTTACCAAATAGTAATTCCTGTACATAGTAAAATTTATTGTAAAGTTTATTGCCTACGCCATAGAAGAGTATAGTTCACTCTTACACTTGTGTCCAGTATGGATCCACTTGAGAATTTTATGCTAGATGTGACTGCTGAAAGGGACCATTCTTAAGTAGCGACATCTAAAATGTGTAACAATAATTCACTTCTTTGTTAGGGACCAAATAATCAGGACCGGTGGGAAACCGGAACATAGCCATGATTTTTATGTTGGCCTTTATCTCCTTCAAATCTTAAATGAAGGTTCACACACGATCTGGTCGCGAAAATGTTCATGGAACTTGAAAAACTTGGAATGTTTGCATGTCAGTGTGAAAAACTGCTAACTTTGTATGAACCTATTTAGTGAGAAACTAAAAGAACTACCTGAAAAAATTGTAATTGATCATGGTAAAGTCACCCAAAAAGAATTGTGGGAACCAAGTTAGATCCTTTCCACCTCATCGTATGTGTCAACCAATGTAGATCTAATAAGAATATATGTGTTTAGATAGCCTCAAATGATTCATACCAAACCAGTTTCTTCAATAAAAGGTAAAGTATTTTAACTTTTTGCATCTGTTCTTGCAGCCCCTACGGAGAATATGGGGAGTATCAAGGCGTACAAGGCGGCCCGTCAGGCGACACGTATCCGCAGGGACCTGATGAATACAGACGATGAAGAGGAGGACGAGGTGGCTGAACCCACTCCAGCCAAGGTTCCCAAACAGAAAGGTACGTAGGCTGTTGGATAACCCATTTCCATCTATTGACAGGTAAAATATTTTGTTTGCTCAATATGTTTTTTGTTACACTCTATGTCAGATCTACATCAATCTTTTTGAATTATGTTCAGGTTGAACTCTACGGAAAAGACATGCACTGCTATGAGGCAATCACATCCTATATAGGGCAGTAAACCTGTATATATAGTACTAGGCACACAGATACATATATAATTTATATTTTACCGATACAGGGGTATTTTCTGGGTGCATTTGTGACCTAATATAACCTTCTACCATAGGTAAATTCATTCTCTGTGAATAGCTCTGAACAAAACCGTGTCCCACTGTAGTCCATTGTCAACCCTATGATATCCTTCAGACCCGGCGCCCGTGGTCATCACCAGTAACCCCGACGACGAGGACGAGGCTGAGGTGGAGCTGGAGGAAAGCGACAGTGATGAGGTTTGTATAATTCCCTTATTGCCATCTCTACTTAGCTTGTGACGTTAACATCAAAACAAAAACATTAGAGGACAATACGTGTATGGAGAATCGATATGTGTACCCAAGCATTAGGTAGTCAAAACTTTTCAATTTGATTTTGTTTTCATAGTAGAGTAGATCTAGGAACAGCATGTGTTGTGCACATAAAGCCTCTTCGCCCATCCTGCCATATTTCGTTTCTCTTAGAACATACAAGGGTATATTATCTTTTGCACCAAGTCTAGAAATACTTAAATCCTTCCAACTTTTCATTGCACAGGAAGCTTTTTTGTGCGACTCAATCTTTAATTAAGAAACAAAAAGTCTTCTATGAAACAGTAACGAGTCGTTAAGTTTAGTCTGTAAACATTGTAAACAGCGATTGGAAAGATTTTAAATATTCTTCGATGCCAGCAAATTTGAAATCATGTCTGCGAACCTCAAATAAATGAAACAGTATTTAGAATGCATCATTATCTTTAGACAGGGACACTAGACATTTTGACGGGGAAAATCAGGGGATTTGATAACTCTCTGTTGAAACCTTGTATGCAGGGATGTAAGTTTTCAGATGATTTCAAATTTTCTTTCTGGATTTTTTTATTATTATTATTATTATTATTAACCCTGACTTATATCCCTGTGCATGTCATACAGAGTATTAATGTCTTCGGATGGCTTGTATTGCATGATCGTTATGATATTCTATACATACTTTCTGTTTTATAGGAAGAAGAAAAGGACTCTGATCCGATCATACATTTCTTCCAAAACGCAGAACTGGAAGAGCTTATGAGCATGCCAGGATGTTCAAAGAAGAAGGCTGAGGCGTTAATAGAAAACCGACCTTACTCAAATTGGGACGATTTGGTAAGAGGAAATGATATCTTATATTTTTTTGCATTCAGAAAACTGCTTATGCAAAAGAAATTCCAGATTCCTGACATGACCTTGAGACTTCGACATTGACAGGCCTCAAAGCAGGACATTTAAAACCTTTTTTTTTTTTTCCTATTGGGCCTTCCCCCTCGGCGACCTTTAATATTTTTTTTCATTTCAAGTGATTGGTAAGAGTGAAAATTTGTTAAAAGAACAAGAAATTCACAGGCATCATACCGTTCCTTTATTTTAAAGGAATTTCCTTTAAATTCCTTTATTTTTGTGAAAATAGGCAAAATTCCTTTATTTTCCTTTATTTTCGTGAAAAATTCCTTTATTTTCCTTTATTTTTTTTCTAAAGTAAGAAAATGTCACATTTTCTCATAAAATGCATAGAATTCCATATTATTAGCGATAAAATTGCAAAATTTTCTAGCCGTTGATCGATCCAGGTCGACATGTCGAATGTCGATCGGCATGATTCGATGCATTGATCGCATGAGTCAATGCAGTGCTGCACAGAAAAAATCAACATGAAGGCAGTCCTGTTGCAATATTATTTGCCTTATTTCATGTTTAAACTCTCTAAAAGTTCTCTAGATATTCCTTTAAAATTTCTTAATTTTTCCTATAAATCCTTGCAAATTCCTTTATTTTTACGAAAAAAAAATTCCTTTAAATTCCTTTATTTTTTTGGGAGGGCGGTATGATGCCTGAATTCATGAAAAATCTGGACTGAATAAGAAGTGAAATTGTTGTGAATCCATGATCTTTCAATGGTAATTAATATGACTCATTAAAAACATAATCAGTATGCCACCTTTGTTTGCATTCCAACACATTCTGACCTAAGCATTGCAGATAGCCTTCTTGAAAAACATAGGTGGAGTTTTAAGTTTAATCACGTGCTTGCTTTGTCAGCCCTTAAGTTAATGATCAAAAATGTATGTCCCTCGTCACTTCCACGTGTTTGGATTAATGTATCTTCAACTTCCTTCCCTCCAGCCACACGAATTACTCACAACTAAAAGTTACTTAAGAATAAAACTAACGCACCAAAACATGAAAATATTTTTTCTTGATTTTTTAATGTTCTTAGATGGAGAAGATCAACACTCTGAAACAGTTAAACTTCAACTTGATCACTGGCTGTAAAGAGCTACTACGTATACGGTCGACGGTGAACCGACTCATGAAACACTGCGAACAGATCTCACAGGACATGGAGAGCATTGTGTCAACACTTCGAAATAAAACAACATTGGATGATGATGAGCGCGGCTGCTATATCATGAAGCAACCACATACCTTAGAACCTTCGTGAGGATATGTTTTTTTTCCCTTTTCATATTGATTGATATAGGAAGAAAAGCTACACAGTTAAGCATGGTCACACTGAGATTTGTTGTTTTTATTTTCCAAAAATGTATTCAGACAAAACTAATTTTGCTGATTCGTCGATCTAGTAATGTTTGGAGACTAAAATTTTGGGATTAATACTATAAGTGTGGTTTCGGTCAAACTTTGACAAAATAAAGTATCTTCTTTTTCAGACACACGCTCAAGCCTTATCAATTGGTTGGTCTCAACTGGTTGACCTTGATGCACAGACAAGAATTAAACGGGATACTTGCTGACGAAATGGTAGGTGTCGTGATATTAATATAATTCCAATATTGCGCATTTAAACTTTCAAAGATGTGCTACATTGCAAAACATGCAGTTAGATAGACTACATGTTTTGAAAATCCTCATTCACATTAATTTTCTTTTAGCTTATGGAAACTGTATTGCTTATTCTTACGGAATATATGGACTATAATGTTCGATTTATTCCAGGGTCTCGGGAAAACCATTCAGACAGTAGCTTTCCTGGCCCAGCTTCTCCAGGACGGCGAAAAGGGGCCTCACGTTATCATTGCCCCATCCTCCACAATTGGTGAGTAATATTGTGGGATACATTCAGTGCTGGAGACTCCTATCGGTAAATTGTCTAAGGTGACAATGATTATAGGGTTTTGAAGGGAAGTGAAATGATTCTATTCGATAGCACCTTTGTAGGAATCCTTTGGTTTACCACCCCTATTGAAAATACGTGAAAAATCTTGGACACGCCTGTCATGAAATTCTACCTCAGAAGTATTTATTTTTTCCTCAGAAGTATTTATTCATTCGTTGTCCAGAAACCAAATTAAAATCCCCTCAAATTATCCAGATAACTGGTTGCGAGAGCTCCGCAAGTGGTGTCCCAAGCTGAAGGTGATCCTGTATTATGGAAGTCAGGAGGAGCGGCGGGAACTGCGCACTGACATCTTGGAGGGCGCCTCCGGGGACTTCAACGTCATCGTCACATCGTAAGTCTCTGCCTTGGGATGTAGTAACTTCTGAACAACGGTACATTGGCATTTTCCTTGACAAATCGTGTTGAATGGTCTGTAACTGGAATTTACTATCATAGTACGGATAATGTACACCTGTTGGTTGGACGAAGTGCAATTTTCACAATTTTATATAAAGACTGGTGGGATACTGGATACTTATTAAGACCGAGGGAAAGGGAAAGGTTTACTGTATTTACTGAGCATTTCGGACCTTTTAGGTACAACATGGCGACAGGTGGGATAGAGGACCGAGTGATGTTCAAGAAGTTCAAGTTCCACTATGCAATATTTGATGAAGGTCACATGCTTAAGAACATGAGTTCCCTACGGTACCAGAATCTCATGAAGATAAAGGTAAGAGAAAACATTTACAGTAGATATTTGCAGCGGTGGCCTAAGACTTTATGAAACGGCGGACAAACTGTCCGAGATTTAAAGGGATTACATTTGACTTTTCCTTGTCATATCGGACATGTTACAATAAGAGAAATATAAATGAGAAATCAACGATATAGTAGTAATAAACATGTCATTTTAGGAGGACAAATTGTGAAAATAATTTTGGACAATATGTCCGATGTTAAAGGCAAACACATCGGATTTTAATGGAAAAATCACGGACATGTCCGGCTGTCCGTTGGTTTTTGGGATACATTGCTGATGTTCAGCCTATACAACACCAACCAAGTATGACATTTGCCAAGTATATTGCACAGGTTTAATTCACATCCCATTACATTAAACTGAACTAAAACAAGTACGGTTACCAATGTCTCGACAAATCTTAAAAATTAGTAGCCTTTCAAGTTTCAGGATGATGCCATTTTTACAACGTTTGTAGGAATTTCTACTTGTTGGTGATTTTGGATTGCGCAATTGATTTATCGAACATTGCTTTGCTATCTGTTTTAGAGTATTATTGTGTTAGATTCAATCTATTAATTTCAAATTTAATGTCAGGACTATTCCTTAAAGTTATTTTCTTCTCTTAGTTGCCTCTGGAAAAATGTTATTCGGGAGTTACTTTTCTGATATAATACAGGTCTTAAATTCGTAAAAATATAGTCTTAAATTGGTCGTTAAAATGTCATACAAGAAAACCGTAAGACGGTTAGTACCTTGTTCATAAGTAATACCTTAACAAGTTGATGCAAGAAATGTTAATCATTAACCTTCCACTCTTCAGGCTCAAAGACGACTTCTGCTGACGGGCACGCCCTTACAGAACAACCTGGTGGAGTTAATGTCCCTGCTGTGTTTTGTGATGCCTGAAATGTTTGTTGGCAAAACAGACCATCTGAAACGAATGTTTACAGCCATTACAGTAAGTTTATACTTTGATTAGATATATTTACACATGTATATCTAAAGAAATCCTTAAAAATAAAGTGCAAATACAGTTACCTTTATAATTCAGCTATATTAATATATTTGATTCTATCTTTAAAACCTAATGAGTAACTATTTGATTGTAATACTTAAGGAAGTACCTTAATTTAGATTTTTTGAATTAAGATATTTTTTAAATATTTTTTTAAGAATTCTTAAGGAAGTAGACAGTCAAGCGAGGATTGTATCATATTTCTTCATCCCCTGTTTGCTCAGACAATCATGTGCTATAAGTGAGAATAAAGGATGCAAAATCCTGGTTCAGTGCTGTTGGTCTCGAGATTCATGAAACCCGCCACCTCTTTCATATCGTGGTGCAAGAGCTCAGTATTACAGTAACAGAAATGGTGTTATTCTCCTTAACTCACCTGAGCTAATATGATATTCTACTGATATTTCCATGTAGTTGTCATCTAATCATAGTTCTATCTGTGACATTTCAGTCAGGTACCAAGAATACAAATGACAAACGTGGGACCTATGAGAAAGAGTGTGTGATGCGAGCCAAGCAGATCTTGAGACCCTTCTTCTTACGGCGTGTCAAATCCGAGGTAGGTTAGAATATGATTACATTGGCACAGATCTACCCTATCAAAGAAAAATTCTAACATTGTTGTTCTTCCTAGAAATACCTTAAAACCACTAACAAATACATTTTCGGGCCTTACAAAAGCCCTACTTTAACCAATTACCTTTGTATTTGTGTTACATTTCCAATATATGGAAAGTTCTGATGTATTACAGCAAGGTCACCATTTCCAGGCATTCTGATAATAGTTGTCCCTGCTCGAAAGCTCTTAAACTGCACTCATTCTTTGCTAAGGTGCTGAAACAACTGCCCCAAAAGATTGAGTTCCTGGAGAAGGTGCCTATGGCGGTGGAGCAGCAGGCACTGTATGATGAGCTGCGGGAGTCGTTCACGCGCCGCCTGGAGACTAGCTCGTCTCTGGACACCGACCTGAAGAGCCGCGGGGCCAGCATGCTGATGGAGCTGCGGAAAGCGGCCAACCACCACCTGCTGCACCGCCGACACTACACAGACGCCATACTCAAAAAGATGGCCCCACTCATGTTAAAGGTAACAGTGTAGGGAGAACATGAGTCAAGGGTGCCCACGCAGGTCTTATAAGGTCTTATAAGGTCTTATTTTGGGTTTGCCATTTATAAGGCTATTAAAAAGGACTTTTTTTTGCAGTCAGAAGTCTTAGAAATGTCTTATTTAAGATTAGTCTGAATTGATGACAAGACATAATTTTTCATCCTGTCATTTCTACCTTTACCTATTTTATAAAGGTCTTTTAGGTTTAGTTTCCACATTATGACAACCAATTATAGATCTAGTTACCGTTTTTGTAGAACCTTTCCAAATTTAAAAAGATAATACTTTTGAAAAATGGTTCTTAAAAAGGCCTTGCTTTCACTCCTGAGAATGTATTATAAAGGTCTTATTTTGATTTCTGAAAAATCGTGGGCACCCTGATGACTCTGATCAATGGTGGGTCACAACGGAGAAGTGTGCTTCTTTTCCATCCCAGTTGGAAATAAAAGTTTCTTCCTTAATGCAAAATTGTCAAGACATCTTGATGAATATCATAATTACTGCCGTTGTTTAGTTTGAGCAATCATCCACAGAGGACGCAAAGAACGTTCCTGTTTGTTTCATGGTACATTGAATGTTTATGAATCATTGGGGAGTTATTGAAACGCTAAAACATAACGCAACTAAAGTTTCTATTATATCAGCTGTTATAGGAATGAAGAACTAGCTATGTATCTGAATTGATTTCATTCATCACCTTTTGATATCCCTACAGATATTCTCAAGTTGGGAGTTACGTAACTGTATTAAGATGGCGTCGGGGCTGCTTCATACCCCTTTTGGGTTTATGGTTTCAAGCGCAGTTAACCTTAGACTGGATGTTTGTCCGATTGTTGTTTTTAGGAGCCAACTCATTCCACGGCCAATGTAGACTACATCTTCGAAGACATGCAGGTGATGTCCGACTTCGAACTGCATCGACTCTGCGAGCAGTACAAGGTACTCAACTGCTTGTCATGATTTCTAATGCCTGGCCCTTTTTGTAAATAAATGTAGCAATTTATAAAAGGTATAGAGCTTAGAACGCTTATGGTAAGTGAATGTATAGTACCGGTACTCTCCATTCAGTTACATTTGGTTACAAATGTATAGAACGTGACCACCCAGTGACGAAAGCATTTTTATACTACTTTAAAAATATATATAGAACTTGGCCATTCAGTCATGAAGAGCTTTTTTCATACATGTATTCTTAATCAGATATTGTATTTTGTATGTCGGATGATTAATCCAATTTCTTCGTTTGATCTTAACACAGTCAATCAGATCCTACAAACTAGAAGACGACCAAGTACTCAAATCAGGGAAGTTCGAGCACCTGGACTCCTTACTTGCCCAAAAGAAGGAAAAGGTACGCTTTTATCAAGTGCCTTTTGTCCAAACAGTTTTAAAAACCTCACATTTAAATTTGAAAACCTGTAAAATAAAAATTAATAGTCACATGAAATATTATTGGCATTTGAAATACAAAATTCAGGAACTTCATTGCAACAAATCCTTGTTCGTTATATACCAACAACGTCCTGAGTTGTTGCACCAGACGTTACCCTGCTATTGCAACGGTTAATTTTGGCATGCATATATTTGAACTATTGTTAATGTTAGATTTAAGACTGCGTAAGATTCGTGTATATCCAAGTCTTCGTAAGTTGCTTTCCAGAATGTCTGAGTAATTCAGACCGCGTTTAAAGTTTGTCCATTCACTTCCCAATAGTTCAAAAGAAATGAACGATGAGGGAGCTTCTTAATATGAAAGGGTTTTATTCAATAAACATCTCATCCCGAGTCAAAGCCACCATGTATAAGTCTTCATCAGTCCACCTCCCATCTCCTATCAGCAATCAACCACATTTAGAACACGAGTTGCTCCAACGCCTTCTAGACCATTCTAGCATTCAGCTCTAACACAATCCTATGTCCGAGGTAGTGGATATTCGTAAACTCCAGTCTGTTACATGGAGTCGATGTACTTACTCCAGGTATAACTCCTTGGTTAAACATGTTTCTTCTAACCAACTAACTCACTAACTGCTCGCTCCCTACCTTGCAGCACCTTTTATACTGGTTAACAGATGGCGCTAGGAGCGTAAGATATTTCTCCTAGGAGTAGACTAGAAGTAGACTTGCTAAGCCTGGTCCTTGTTGGATTATATATTATGACAATGTATTAAAAGTACTAAGCCATTAGTACATATTGACAGTTTTCGATTTTGAAATAAGGCAAATAATTATTGTAGTACTAATTAGTTAAAGTTTGTATGAAGTCAGCGTTTTTGACCCGCTTCAAAAAAAAGCTATTTTACAATATTCGATAGTAATAAAATAACCTTTAAACATTCAAAGTTTCAAGTATGCTGTTGTGTAAAAGATAGCATTTCCTTTACTTCAAGGGCTCGCGGGTGCTGTTGTTCAGTCAGTTCACAATGATGCTGGACATCATTGAGATCTACATGAACGAACGAGGACACAAGTTTCTACGGTTAGACGGGAGCACCCCCGTCGCAGAAAGGTAGGACTACAACCCTGAGCACCGTGTATAAGATAGAGACCAAGGTCAAATGTATCGTATTCCTTCCTGATTTGGGGTATGGTTCTAATCACTCAGTAACGTTGATGCAATTTATAAAAAGCTTTGACAAACCCGAAGGACGTGTTGAATTGACGTAAGAATCCGGTAAAGGTCGGCAGGCTAATGTAACCCTTTAGTCCCAAATCAGGCCTGAAAAAACTACCGATTTTTCTTTAAATTTCCAATGAGAACCCACCCAGAAAAAATTATCCCGGGATTACACTATCCAGCAAATAAAAGCAGAACAGAACGCCTATAAAACACAGAAAATCTTATATCTGAATTAGTTCTTCACTAACCGTATGCCCCACTTAATAATATTCTTTCACATCCAATGTTCTGCTCTTTTATTGGCTTTCAGACAGGATATGATAGACCGGTTCAACAACGACCCTGAGTTGTTCATTTTTCTGCTGTCGACGCGGGCCGGTGGTCTGGGCATCAACCTGACAGCTGCTGATACAGTGGTCCTCCACGACATAGACTTCAACCCGTATAACGACAAGCAGGCCGAAGACCGCTGTCACAGAGTCGGACAAACCAAGTAAGGAAAACTCCCTTAAATTCTATTAAAAAGGCTTGCATCAAATCGGTATAAAACTTGTGCAGATTCTAGTCTTTTGGTCACATTTTGGTGATTACCACATGTTTTGATCATGACCACATGGGCATAAGTTAAATCCAAAATGTATCAATTGTAAAATGATAATGAATATCAATCATGATCCAGTGAGTGGGTGGTATGCATTGTATTTTGATGTTGAAATTATTGGGAACCTTAGACATGCTGATTTCTAAAAGATCCCTATTATCCTGTAATAGCTGCAATACGCTTAGTATTCTGTCCCTATGCAATGATGGGAGTTTTGCCATCGTCGAGTCTAGGCTGACTTTCCTATGGTGCTGCCTCCCGTGGTGAGCATCTATGGTCCTCTCATATGCTCTCGAAGAGTTGGGTTCCATTACCTGGTTTAAAACCTATAACTCAAAGTACTGCCGACATATTCAGCCTCTTATGATTGTTTCATAGAGTTACATGTGTAAGTTTAATTGGCCGTAAGCTTTATCTGTCTGTTACTGTATATCTTGTCGAATCCTCACCATGGACTTTTTTTTCAGAGATGTAACCATACACCGTTTGATATCAAAGAACACGTTAGAGGAAGCGATGTATCGGTGTGCTCAAAAGAAACTCCAACTAGAGGAGGACATAACAGGCACCGGCTCGAGTAAGTGTGACCTATAAATTTATTTTGGAATATTTCAGACAGATTCCTATCCCCCTTTTTGCTTTGCGAGTGCCCTATAGTGGTTATTCGTAAATATCCACACTAAGCTTTAGTATCGGATACCCAGTCCATTGTAAAATGAGTGTATACTAGGTTATGTAATATGTATTGTCTAGACCAATGTGAGTGATTTGTAACAGTTATCCTTTCCCTTCCCCTTCCCCTTTGACCCTAACAAACTCCCAGATTAAACGAGTAGTTGCCTTTGGTTGGACAGGATTAGTATATACAAAATTCTTTCCATTTTCTTTTCAGAAACGACAGAAGAATCCCCAAATGACGTGGCAAGTCTCTTAAAAGAAGCACTCGTCATCGGTCAAAGTAAATAATATGGACACATCTCCAAAAGATATCAATAGGATTTAACTAAATTGACACCATAGTACCTCAGGCATTTAAACAAATAATATTATTTAGAATCATCAATAATGATTGTAATCCAGGAAACCCATGAATCTATAAATGTTAAGGGATCAATCTGCAAGGAAGATGCGAGTGAACAAATTACAATGAATTGTCAGAAAAAAAAAGATTTGAAATCAATTGCCAAGGTTGTTTAACGCTAACAGGCCTTATTGTAGATGTGGTATGTGTGGGCTTTTATAAGTTTGTATGGATCTCAGACTAAGAGGAAAGTGCTTATCAGGATGTGAAAGGATGGGGGAAAGACTTGCTCATAACGTACAATTGTGTGCCTGATAATTGTATTCGGATTATATCAGTGATCGGGTACACCCTTCACCATTGGTGGCTTGGTACCATCGTCGTTTTTCATGTACACTATTCACAGAAATTTGACTGGTTTATTTATCGCAATATATAGGTAATGAATGTAAAGTATTTTTGAATGTTTTTGTGGAAATGTAAGAGTAAATGAAAATGTTACATGGACTTATTAAGAAATACTTATCTACATACAGCTCGTTTTGAAAGTTAATGTGTAAAGAGGCAAATAGATTTTATGGGCATATAGGAAAATTTATAAAGATATAAGTCAGGACTTGCAATTGTTTATTTTCTTAACATCAGAGGTTTACGAAATAGATGGGACGTTTGCATGATCGTGTAATTCCGAATCGTAGGAAATAAACGATACAAAAACAGTATCTATTGTTCAGTATCATTTAATGAATAATTTATACAGCACTTGCATTCATGTCCAGTACGTCGCAATGAATACATGGATCAACTATAATTTACTAATGAGCATCATTCATCACAATGATGTTTCCCTGATTATTCGATACACATACACATTCACCATTTCATTCACCATTTCTTTTCACACCAATTTGATATTTCATATAATAAAACCATTAGTAAATGTCCAGCTAGTCCCTTAACCGAAAGGGTTCCGCTTCCCCTGTATTTCTATTAAATTTTTATTAGATTTCAATTGTAATTACAGGTTAACATCCATAAAATTACTATTTCACTATACTAACGAAATCGGAGGGAAAAACTTCAATAGGAGACTGACGTAGTCTTTTGATGATCCCAAAAATACTTTTTGATTACTTTTAGTTTCACGTAAACCATCAGACCAAGAGAATATCCCAGGGAAGTACCAACATTATTAGATCAATTGGAACTTAGATTATGCTGGTTCCGGAGTTATAAATGACCAAGTCAATGATGCATGGTTCGCGGCTATCTTCAATATCAACAATAGACCTTATTACCCAATCTAAAGCGTCGCCTCCTTCCCTGAATCTGATGTCATAGTGTAAAGTTGAACCTGAGTCGTTGCTAAGTTTCCTTCATGCACTGGTTAAAAGTTTTCATTTTTTAACCGTTTACACGAAGAGTGATATACCAGTAAAAGGAAAACAAAATACAACAGTTCTAAATCATAACTAAAGATTCCCTTTGGCCGTATCCTTATACCATTACACCTTAACTGTCCCCAGTTTACATAAGACAACATATATAATGAAGAGGTATCTTTTGGATTTTCAACGACAGCTGATAGGTAATATACTAGCAAATTAAACCAAATACCCCCAAATAACTTATAACTCTTTCAATTAATGGTATTTTTACTGTTGAGATTGGGGGATTTATTCAAGCTGACTATCAGCAGATTGGCGTGGCGTGTACGGTGATCGTGGGGTTCTCAATGTCGGCCTTACTCTGCACCAGGCGCAGCTCCAGCTGACGTCGGCCCGGAACAGTATCGTTTGCGGAATGTGCTGGAAAAAAGGAGACAAGATAGATGACATTTTTGTCTTTATGGGAACGGGAGTCCATTTATTTTTCTAGAAATGTAATTACTACCAGTCATTTCCAATATTTGTGTAGGTTCAGGGGCCACATTTTCGTAGCTAATCATGTGAATTTTGATTAGTGTTTTATCATTAGTAATTATGTCTAGGATAAAAATTACCTCCATTTAAAAATTCCCCTTATAGCTTATTTTGCAATGACATTGCTTCTTTTTGTGAAGCATAGAATCGCAAGATCTAAGACCCTAATAAAATATACATAATTAGCCTAAACAGTTATGAAGATCTGGCCCCAGAAAGCTTTGTGGGTTCTTTTAATCGATGTTGCCAAAATAACCTTGAGGTAAATCCCTTCTTCTTTAATTGAATAACAAGAAGATATATGCTGGATTACCATGGTAACATTCTTTTAATGAGGAAAGCGTGCACTTACTAGCATGTTCTAATGTCCTTTTGAGTACGGCTTGCATAGTCGACTGAGTCATTTCACAGGCAATCTGAGAAGAGAGGAAACGACGTGAAGCAGCAATTCTAAATTCATACACTGGTTGTATAGTAACATAGTTAGTGCACATAGGATGCACAGCTGATTCACCATAACCGCATTAACCTACCGGTAATGGTAATTTTGAAAAATATATTCGTTACGGATATATTGTGTTTTCATAGACAATTCAAATTTCATTACCTATGTAATGTGTTAGCCAATATCACTGTACACTATGGGCGTGCTGTAATGGATTTACGTGGCATATCATATGAGGAGGGGGGGGGAGGGACAAAATTCAGTGATGTGTTTTTAGCTGAACAATAAAGATCACGCACAGATAATTGGTAATCTAAAATAGAAATAATGACCATCTAAAGCGACTCACCTGTAGATTGTCGGGGTGTTTTTGTAGCCAGGCCAGGAGTAGGGAGGCGAACAGGTCCCCAGTACCCGTGAAGTTAACGGGAAGACGCGGTACCTCCATCCTGATGCAAGACTGCTCCCCACCTAACCAAAAGACATGCTTTTACAACGGTTTGTTTTCACGTGAATATAGCGTTTTACTTTGAATTGGAGTTTGCGGGCTGCTTATCGCTAGCCTTTGGGTACCAAAAATGGAGGTACGATAATAGTATGGCGCTTTCCATTGATAACGCGCGTCCTTACTACAGACCCTCGGACCCCGAAACCCTTGGACTGCCTTTCGCAATAGAATTATACAGGGATGTACAGATTTCTAAAACATAGAATTCTTGGCCCCTTCTTCTACGAACCTTGGCGGGCACGTTATTAATGTACGTTTCTTATTTTAAATTCTTATATGCCTAGAGAGGTGCACTCACCCCTCATGGTACTGCCGAGGCCGACGAGCACGTCCTGCCCGCCCAGCTCCGTGCTGCTGATGACCACCGTGTTCGCTCCCATCTCATGCAGTCGTCTCATGGCCGTCAGAGCCGAAGCCTCGCTGTCTATTTTTATCCCAGATAACAATCTGCAAACCAGATACCAACAGATCATTGTACACCCGGAGACACCGGGAAATGGCTTGGTGAGAAATAAGACAAAATTCCAGAGCACCATGATTTCTTAAAAAGGTAATTGTCTCTGAAGGAATTTTATAGAAAAGGGTCATTGTGCAAGAAGGACTTTCTTATTTGAATCACAATTGAGCGGGACGGGAGTGGCTCTCATCGTTATACTCATAGGATTCTTTCCTGGTTTCAACTGGACTCAAGCGGGAACAGGAGGTAGTTCGTCGGAAATTAAAGACATTCAATTAACTATTTGCATACAAAAATATGTACTCAAGCATATGAAACAACAAAAGACAAAAAACTACATCATTCAGCGAAAGCCATATGTCTTGCTAAACAGCGAGAAAGGAGTTCTATCGCCAATTTTAAAAGCAAACATGTATATACTGTCTTAAATATTTTTTAGGAAATCCGCTGTAAGTTTCTCTATTGAAACACTTATGAACTTCAAAGGTACTATATGTTTAGAATCCGACAACAAAATCAATTTACTTACTCGGCTTCAAATTGATTAGGGGTAATAATGTCTGCTAGAGGAATTATTCTTTCTTGATAGACAGGTAGCAATTCTTTTGGCACATACTGTAAAGAAACACAATATTATTACTCTTAAATCAAGCAGACCACATGTTTCTAAACCACTCTACCAATCAAATAAAAGGCGACGTAGCAATACACGTATTTCATTATTCATAACAGATCAATCGAATTCGTTGCAATTCACAAACTGCATAGTTCTATGGATCGTAAAGTCCAATTACTTATCTGCCTTCGGACCAATAACTGGGAAACGTTCATAAGCGAAACACCTCTCGAAACCATTATGCACTAGTATGTATAACACATACATAAGGACAGGTTTAAACCTAGTCTTTCAAGATCTATTTCTAGTATAAAATAAGACCTTTCTTGAAAGGTCGATTTTGTTTTTAAAGAAAAATCTCCATCAATTAAGGCGGTAATTTGAAACACATGGGATCTACATCAAAACCAACGTTATTGCAGAAATATATTTCCGTTCCTTTTTAATTCCTATTGTAAGCTGTACCTAACTATCAGTTCGATTTTATTTTATAACAAAAAATAATTGTACGCGAGGAAGCTCTTTGAATTTGTTTCATGTAACTGTATTCATACGAGACAATAATTTGTCAAACAGATCTGTATCGGTAATAAGTCTTTGTCGAAATTGTTATCGAGTCGAAATCATATAAACACGTACCATTTTACCCAAGTCTCCCATGACTGGATCACAAACTGGAAATTTGAAGCAAGAAACATTTATGTTAAGAAAATTCCTTCTCAGAAAAAGAAATAAGATGTAATCAGTCAATTAATATGGTTTAGTTTAAAAATTATAGAAGAACTAGTCGTAATGTCAGTTTGGGAGAAGAGCTTCCAAGAGAGGCGTCATAGTCCTTGACACCATCATGTAGATCTAGCTTACTAAAACCTTCCTTTTCCACCAAACTTCCATGATATGAAAAAAGGGCATTTTCCCCTTGATAGTCAGGGATTTCAGGGGGGAAATTATAGTCACATGAAGTCCACTATTGCAGTAAAAGGGGTCATTTTTTGAAGTAGAAAGTCTGTGGAAAGGGGTATTTAGGGGAAAACAGGGTTGTATGACAGTTAAGTCTTCTTTATCTTTATGATGAAAGAATTGGTCGCTGTATCTAACTCTTATGATTTATTTTTCGTTCATGTACTGAAAAAAGAAAATTTGTAATTATCCATCGACATTCATCTCTTTTACTACTTGCTACTACTACTCACCATAGATGAGTTGTGGGTTCACTTTCTTTAAATCGGTAACAACATCACATACTTTCGAGAGAAACGATTCTGAGCCTATAAATCCTAAAAAGAAATAGGTTATGGTTACGCACTTAAACATAACTTTCATGTATTGGTTTTCTTATATTTGTTCTAAGCAAGTCTCATAGTTCAGGGCCATATTTTCATAAATGATTAGGCTAATTAGGAAATTGGGATTAGATGTCTTGTGATCGATGATTTTGTCGGTCGCAAAAATACCTATATCTAAAAGTCCCTTTAAATGTATATTTTTCAATAGCATCACTATTTTCTTTGATAATTCGAATTGCTATTCTTGAGGTACTAATCAAAATTCACATGACTAGGTTAATAATTTAAAACAGAATGTCCCTATATTCTACTTTAGGAAAAGCTTCTTTTTTTAATTTTTTTTTTTTACAAAATTATTAGCAAAGTACATAACTTAACATTGGGAAAAGTGTATGATTGGTAAGGCATAAAAAGTTGTAATATCCAATCTGAATTTCATCTTATTCTTTTCTTTGTTAATGCTTGTATGTCGATAGGTGCATCTAAATTCAAAGCTTCTTCTTACCTGTTAGCAAATGTGAATATACATTAAGATTATTTTCCTTGAGACCATCATATAACTCGCCAAGTTGATCAGCTACAAGAATCTGTCCTCGACAAGACTTATATCCTGCAAATTGAAATGGAAAGGCATGTGTAAAAATTCAGAAATATCTTTTATATACAAATTCCTACAATCCTCCAGATTGACAGGAAACGAGGACATTTCTTGATAATATGTTATTATTCAGAGACATGTTCTATGTATCCATAATGATATAACTGTGTGGTTGTTTGATTGCAAAAGACAGAAGTGCAAAACTTCGTGATGCCTTTCCAAAGAACTGATCCAATACACACTACTCAAAAGGAAACAAGATACAAGATACCAGATATTGATACATTCATAATCACTGATCAGTGGTGCGAAGATGAAATAATATACGATAGTTTAAGTAATACGTACCTTTGTGATTTGAAAACTGTACAGAATTAATTGGATCAACTTCAAACCCTAGGACCTGAAAATATATATAGGAACAAGAGTTGTATGAGTAATAGCAGATCAAGTAAATTATCTTATATCTACAAATAAATCTAAAGAAAAGAATAATTCTAAAGTGAACCAAACACGCAAACAATTTTGTTTTCCAATAACAATACTCAGAAGCATGTCTTACACAGAGAGTTGAAATAACAAATAACAAAACAAGCGCATAAGGTCGGCATTAAGACAGCTTATAGCTCCCTAGAGAGGCAATCTGGTTCCACCACCTAACTGTTCTTTGGAAATTTAATCTATTCTAGGGTATTATGTTCACAGTCCTAAATCATAGAAAAAATAGTTCTTGTTACCATATCTTATGAAAGAAATCTGTCTTCCTAAAGGAGCTGTACCCCTGACAATTTCCCGTAGTGTGAGTCTTGTGAACTACAGTCACCCCCCTCCTACTACCCTCCCCCCTCCCCTCTGCAATATGACCACGAGCACCACAGCTAGCCTGGTAATGAGAGCCAGCTGTTGAGTATTTAAAAAAAAACACAGCTCTAACAATAAATAATTCCGTATTTAATGAGGATCAAGTGTGACAAGCTATAGTGGTGTCACGACCTCACTTAGAATGACACCTTTATAACTTTAAGTTGAATTGCAATTACACTAGGAAAATATGCTTGTCTACATAATTATCTTGATGAGTCGAAAATGGGTGCGGGCGAGCAGAAAATTGTGTTATTGAAATTAATGTCCATATATTTTGTTACAAACTTGGAAACATTTCTTCGTTTTATTGACTTTTTCAACCTTCTATTAAGAATCCAAATTATGCATTAAAATGGTATCTAGTCTTGATGCCAATTAAATGTGTGTAGACAGATTTTCCTACGCTGATAATTATCTAACCTGTAGTACCTCCATACTCACAGACTGAGAGGTAATAGTATCTTTATCTTACACTGTTCTATATTTGGATCTGATAAACTTTCAATTCAAAGTTCATCAGAAAATCCTATTGTGCATCATTGTGCAGGGTTCATTGTTCAAAGTAGGTCAAATGTTAGTGTGTTCAATGATCCTGCTCTATATTAACAATATACCACGACATGCTGGCAAATCTGTATTACCAATGAACTCATTGTGGGCGTTTACCATTTACTCCTGATTAACAAAGACTTGAATTAAGTATGTTCGTCATATACACGTCACATCAGTTGTTCAACTAAATTCTCCTGGCCAAGGCTACCCACGATGGTTTGATTCACTATCTAGCTCCCATACATACTCCACAAAAAAGTTTTCTTGAATGCCCCTGATTATGTGGGTTACTATCATCTAGTAAGAAAAAAAACCAGGGTCTATAGATCTTGCGCAGACGTCGTCAGGTGATCACTTTTTGGTAATCACCATGTGGTGATTATGGCCACATGGTAATTATATAAATCAAATTTATCAATTCAAAGTGATCACAGCTGCCAATTATGATCCAGTGAGTTGAGTGTTGCATAACTATTTAGCCGTCAATGTTCACAATTGTGAATGATAAGGATTAAAAGTTGATCACCAATATGGCGGCGAGTCCATTTTTGAGGATTTGACGTCATCTGCACAAGGTCTATATAACACGAATGTTTTCTGTCAACTCCTGCTTGTTTGTCTTTTCCGATGTTCTTGTAAATTCACAAAAATGCAACTCTAAAGTATGACAATATGTGTCCTGTTAATTTACAACACTTTGTATATAAAATAACATCTATAATATCTGGCCAAGGGGCGGATCCAGAATTTTTTATTTTTTTTTGGGGGGGGGGGGGGGGGGGGGGGGGCAAGAATTGGAAGTTGTGAGTAGTATATAAAGGAAAAGCTTGGGACGGCAGGGTGTGGGAGCGGGTACCCTTCCACTGGGGGGTTATGGGGGCCTACCCCTCATTGTCAATCTATGGTCTGACAGCCTGGGTCCCTTGGCCACGGTTTCCAGATTCACCCCCTAAGTTAATTAGATAATCATGAATTATTTATAATTGCCTTATGACATCAAGTTCGGGACTCAATGCTTGTTTCCCTGGGTAGTCCTCAGGGACTTTGTTAGCATCTGAATAAACAAGAGACACTGGGCATAACACTTCATTTGAATATTTTTTGGTTAAATTACTATAATATGAATACCATTGTTATGTACACTTCAATAGAAATAGAACAATATTTGTCTCATTAAATTTAAAATCTGACAATTAGTTCAGAAGTTGGATTTACTTTCTAAGTAACATGACAACAAATATTTTGGCTATTCTGAAGGAATCCCTTGTTCCACTGTTCCCTTGGTCGACACATTGTTTAGGGTCTAATTAGACTTTGTTGTTTCTGACAACTTGAGGGTCAACACTATATATAGTCACACCAGGGGGTAGGGTAGGGACTACACTGCTCATCTCGGGACGTTCTCAAAGCTGCCTGACGATAGACTGTTGTTGTGAACTATGGGGTTTACTTTTTGCATGAAAGTCTAATCTACATTCTAGTCTAGTTCCTAATTCAAGGATGACGGAGAACACTCGCTTGAAAGGATAGTATTTATTTAGTCTGAATGCAGTATTATACGCCACTGAGTTCCGTTGACAAGTATCAGTCCGGGAGATTGTCTGCTCACTCCTCACAACCAGTACTCCTAATCTCAAGTCACATATCTAGCTCTGCTCACATGCCCAAGTGTTATCCAAGCTTGCTAAGCCCTCACGCATCAGAGCTGCCTCCGAGGCCACTTGTTTCACTCTAAAGAGTACAGGTACCAACTACGCATCTTTTGTACCTCGTTCCCGTGAAGTCATTTCCTTGCTCTACAATCATATATGTACTTTAGTCAGACAGCCTTACCTTAGTACGGGTCTAGTTTCTAGCTGCAACTAGCTAAGGTAACTACTGCATAAATGAACTGACACCTGCATCAGTACAGTTGTATCGTATATTGAGTAAAGCCAGTTGATGTTAATCTATTACGCCCAAACCCCGACTTGTGTCTTATTCCACGTTCTAGGTCTTTCCACCCGGGAGCCAGTTAATGGTTAGCCTATATTGTTATGGTATTGCCACCGGAACTAACGGAGCCGCCAGAGCTGCTGGAACCACCGGAGCCGCTGGAACCACCGGAGCCGCTGGAACCACCGGAGCCGCTGGAACCACCGGAGCCGCTGGAACCACCGGAGCCGCTGGAACCACCGGAGCCGCTGGAACCACCGGAGCCGCAGGAACCACCGGAGCCGCTGGAACCACCGGAGCCGCTGGAACCACCGGAGCCGCTGGAACCACTGGAGCCGCTGGAACCACCGGAGCCGCTGGAACCACCGGAGCCGCTGGAACCACCGGAGCCGCTGGAACCACCGGAGCCGCTGGAACCACCGGAGCCGCTGGAACCACCGGAGCCGCTGGAACCACCGGAGCCGCTGGAACCACCGGAGCCGCTGGAACCACCGGAGCCGCTGGAACCACCGGAGCCGCTGGAACCACCGGAGCCGCTGGAACCACCGGAGCTGCCAGAACCCAGAACCACCAGAGCCACTGGAACCACCAGAGATGCCAGAACCACTAGAGCCACTGGTGCCACTAAGAATTGGCTCTGTCGCAGTGTCGAATTTAAGGATAGGCTCTGCGCATGTCACTGTATACAAAAAATCTTTTTTGCATTTTTTTTTGGTAATAATATCTATTGAATTGATATATCAATAACCCAAAATAATATTTTCAAAATATTTTCAACATTTTGGGGTATGACCAAAAATTTGGGCCGCTACGGAAACCTGGGGGGGGGGGGGGGCTACAGAGCCAGGAGTGGAAGCAAAGTGCCAGGAGGGGAAGGACGGGCTGGGAGAGAAGGCACTGGGCCAGGAGGGGAGACAATGGGCCGGGAGGGGATAGAAAGGGCAGGTAGGGGAGAGAAAGGGCGGGGGGGGGGGGGGGGGGGTCGAGAGAAAAGGCAGGGAGAAGAGAGAAAGGGCCTGTATCTTTCTCTTTCCTTCTGTAACAGGAATTTAAGATATACGGTCGGCAGTGAAGCACCTGTTACGACTCTGAGCCGATAAAGTAAAATAGGTAGCGTGATGTTGAAAGTTGCGTGAGACCACCTACTAGGGAGCCGTTTCCCGTAGGCTGCTGGTGAGAGTAGGGTAGTAGGCCACTAGACCACTAGTGAGCCCACTAGGCGAGGGTAGTGGCTGTGGCTGCCTTAGTTAAGAGCAGGGTCAAATGGCTACTCAAGAAGGAGAGAGACCAGTGCTCTTAGATGTTGACTCTATGAGTTTATTCGGCCAAATGACAACCATGTGCTGCGTCGCAGCTACTTATAGGAGAGCCTAGCATGCATCAATGTGTTGCTTGGTGCAGCACAGTGCAGCACAGTGAAGTACAGTGCAACACGGTGCGGCACGGTGCAACACAGTGCGGCACAGTGCAACCGGTGCACCAAGGTGCGGCACAGTGCACCACGGTGTGGCACAGTGCAGCACAGGCCTGCCAACCTGTGATGGTCAAAATCCGGGACAACTAGGAAATATGTGGTGGTTGGGGGTGTTAATTTTTGACAATGCTTAATTAGTGGACGGCGCAGCCGTCCACATGGAGGGTATGGTAGGGGTACCCCCTCCCATTGTGGGGGTATGGGGGGCCACCCCAAGAAAAAATTGTAAATTTAATCTTTCATTCATGCAATCTGAAGCATTCTGAGACACTCATGTAACCTTCAAAAATGTAGTTTTCCCCCCTATTATTTTCATTTTCATATTCATCCTACCAGTGAATGAGGGGAGATATGGGAGTTTATTTCACCCCGATACAAAGTCGCCTATCTTTTAACACTCACGGACACCTGCGTGCCGGCCCGGGCAATACAGGGTCTGTATAGCCCTGGTGTGACGTCACGCCAGGGCGATCCAGGTCGCTCCTGCAATTCCTGCAATTTGGAGCATTCTGAGGCACTTATTAGACCTTTAGTAATGATGTTTTTTAACTATTAATTCCATGTTCATATGCATCCTTCCAGGGAATGAGAGGGGATTTGGGTGTGTATTGAAAAGGGAGGGTAAGGAAGGGGTTCCTAGGAGGGGAAATAGGGCCGAGAGAGGAGGGGAAAATAGGGCCGAGAGAGGAACCACAGAGTGTGGGGAGGAGAACCACAGGGACCCAGTCCCGCCACTCTAATTACAAAAGGATACCAATCATATAGTTCTAAAAACGCGAAGAAAGGGTCTATTTTTACAAACTCGGCATGTCCTTGTTTCTAGAAAAAAAGGTACTTTTTCCACCCAAATGTCTGTGATATGGAAAAAAAGGGATGTTTTTTCCTTGTTAGTTTGTGATTTTGGGAATAAAGGGTAATTTATAGTGACAAAAGTCAGCGTTTTCCAAAAAAGGGTAATTTTTTGGGTGTCAAAAGTCAGCGGAAAGGGGGTTTTTTCGATTTTGAAGAACGATATGTCCTACTTTTACATCTGAGTGGACAGACCGGGCACAGGGCCGGTAGAAGAGCCACAGGGCCGGGAGGCACAGGGCCGGGAGGGGAGACACAGGGTCGAGAGGGGAGGTACAGGACCGGTCCCCTTTTCTTCCCCCCTTTCTCCTCTTATGTAAGGTCCGCCAGCCCTAACCGGTCGGCCCTCCTCCCATTATTACACATGTACAACTAAGGTCTACCATGCGGGCCTCACAGGTCGGCCCCCACTCCCTCCCTCCAACCCATATCCAAGGTCTACCAGCCCTCACAGATCCCCCCCCCCCCCCCCCCCCCCCACGGATCCGCGCATGGTAAAATGTATATCTTTTAGGGGGTGGAAACACTTTCGAAATTTTAAAGGTAATGCCTAAATGGTCGCATTCCATGCACATTTTGAGCGCAATGACTTCAAGCACAAATACCATTGGCGTAGCTGGGGGGGGGGGGGGGGGGGGGTTCCTGGGTGTTTGGAACCCCCTTTATTTTCCCGAAATATAAGTAAAACATAAGAAATTTTGTGAAAAGAATAGGTTGGAACCCCCTTGGATTTACCGAAATCCCCTCACTTTTAGTTGGAACCCCCTTTGATATAAGGGCTGGCTACACCCCTGAATACTATGTTGAATTCCTCATTTTCCAGGACATCTGTGTCCTTTCCCGGGACGTCCGGGACAGATGTTAAAATCCGGGACTGTCCCGGAAAATCCGGTAATTTGCCTCAGGGTGAAGCAGTTAACAGTTACACAGCCCTGCCAGCAGTCGATCCTTACCTGTAGAGGGAATGTTGCACTTTTGTTGCCCACATAACCGGACACAACATGGCTCTGGATGGAAAGAACACGGTTATCAGAAGCCTGCACGTCAGCCATGGCTGAGTACAGCAAACGGTGAGCTCAGATGTGTTTGATGAGTGAAATGACTGCTTTCCTCGCTGCTTTGGAAGTTGGAAGGTACTTTGTTTACTAGATCTACTTGGCCTGCAAGTGCCCACCCACAACCAACAGTCCCGTGCCGATGCGTCCTTGACATCTACAAACCGGATCCCGGCCCGCAATGAAATTGGCGAAAGTTGTAATCGTTGAAAAATCGTGAGTTCGATTGGTTGTAGGCTAGCTTCTACGCGCAGCGTACGTATGAAACTGCAAACGAACGTACCAGAACGTGAGTCAAACTGGTAGGTGGCGCCAATGTACAAAGGATAGGTCCATCCTGGACGGCCCTCTCGCGGTGGATGGGCAAAGTTTTTCCAATTTGGATGTATAGGGGGTAGGCCCTATATTGAAAATTGCTCAAAATTTACTAGAAATAATGTAAAAAGTGCTGTAAAATGCCACATGGTTTGTAAAATAACATTTTCGTAATGATAAAACCACAGGGAAACTGGTTTTCAAATTTCATTTGCATCTAGTTTGCTCATAATCAAAATTATTTCTAATAGAGCTCATCAGAAAATACCCGAATTATAGGCCTATAGCTAAGTTGGGAAAATGCCAACATTGGGGGGAGGCAAACCAGTGGCGGATTTAGAGGGGGGCACAGGGGCGTGCTCCCCCCCCCCCCCCCTTTTTTTTGGGGGGGGGGGGGGGAGGGGGGGGGCAATTTAACATTTTTAATGTAAAATTCGGCCCAAAAGTCATTAAAGAAAACTTTTTTTTTTAAATTCTGGATCCGCCACTGCAAACCATACCAAAGATAGCATTTTAATCTGATTGCTATCAAATTAACACAGGCTAGGGCTGACGTCAATTACCTATCTAGTCCCCTAGGCATAATTAGCTACGGTATGGTTTTTATCTATTGTAATGATCTCTAGCAGGAATCCATTAGCCAGTAGGCCTATTTCAGTGGCATCTGCGGTATACAAATAACTGTGTCCTCCTTATTTACAGAAACAGGTAGGCCTAGCCTTGTTTGTTTTTCAGAATCATAACTTTATTAAACATAGGCCCTAATCAGATGCCTTTATTCTCTACAATGAAAATGATAACATTGCATATCAGTAATATAAATTGCATGTGTGCGCCAGCTCCATTCATCTAGAAATTAGAAAACATAATAGATTATTACATTATGTTTTCTTCATCAAGTGGATAGGCCCACAACTTGAAATAACTAGGCCTATGCTTTATGATAGCTTAGGATGTAAGGGTGATAGGCTATGAACTAGCCTATTGAAGTTATAATCTGATAATGTAAACCGGGTGTTATTTGTAATTATTTAGATAAGTTAGTTCCTATAGATAGTAATGTTGCCAATTTTCGCGCCAATTCTACTACTTCCAGATTCAAAAGAAAGATGTTCTGGACAAAATATACGATTTTCATGATAATTTCATCAATATTTGTGCGTTTTACAGGCAAAATCATGCCTTTGATTTCATAGAATTCAGGGAAATGGCGGAACCTTAAAAAGTTGATATTTTCTTAAATAATCACCATAGGATTGATTTTTCAAATAAAAATCATACTAAAATAGAAAAAAATATTATAGATATTAGTTTAAAAGGAGGATTGATTATTTAGATGTCAGAAACTTTAGATTACATCCAGATTTTTTTTTTTAAAAACAGACACCTGCGTGAAAACTAGGCCTAATGGCACAAAAACTGTTGCCAGTTTTCACGCATTTTTCTTGAAGTAATTTACTTTTATGGATCCATTAAATATGTTCTAATGTGCAAAAACAGGCAACAGGCTGCGCGAAAATAGGCAGCAGTGCTAAAAAAAATTAATTTATCAAATTATCAATTAAATTACACTACTTTTTATATACAAAAATTTATCAAAATTCGGCAGCAAAGATTAAAAGGGTTATTTCAATTCTTTTACATTTGTTTACATCACGTGGTACAAAAAAATGCAATCATATTGGTCAAAAATGCTTAAACAACGATTTTAGAAAATCTAAATGGTAAAATCCAGTCTAATTATCAAATATTATCTAAATTATTCTATTCTTCATTCACATATATTTGTTAGAATTCGGCAACAAAAATTAAATGAGTTATTTGAATTACAAATTAAATTGCCTCCAGTGATGCAGGATAACAATACACTTGCATTGCAAGAATTAGCAACGATGCAAGATATGCCAACGTTGCTAGTTTCAGTCTTGTCCCGAACCTGGTAATTCCCCATTACCGATGACACAATACTCGCATGAAAGGATTAAGTTTATTGAGTCCAATGTGCATTACCAGGCGCAAGAACTTCCGCCGACAATGAACAGTCCAAGGGGTTTGTCTGCTCAACCCACCAGCCAACGTTCCTTTAGCCTGCCCAGCAGTCTATCTGCATTATTCCATAACAGAACCTTACTTCTAGTACTGATCTTTCCATGGTGTGTAACCATTGAGAGTAATAGTGCTCTGCCTGATGGTGCTGCAGCTAACAATTGTTTACATAATTATGTTCGATGACATAGCCCCTTACACTCTTTACCCTTAGTTTAAGGACAATGGCGCCATTATCAAGATACTGAAAAAATTAAAGTCCTTCAATTGTTCTCAAATCTTGCAGAAATGTTCAATATTGTTTAGTCTATCATAATTGAGATTGAAAAATAGTTTACCAAGAATACTTTTGTAGGTAGATATGGCCAAATAAGACGAATTTTGTGGGAATTTTGTATATTCTGAAAAATGTGTTAAATAGGAAATATTTTGTTTTTTCTTGTAACTCTCATAATTCATGATGTATAATGATACAAAATACTTCTATATGACTGTGAGCATGTTGAGCATAATACAAAATATCACAAGTACCTGTCATATAAATCTTTATGTGAATTTATGGAGAAAACTCATAAATATCGATTTTAAGTAATTTTAGACCTAAAAATGAATATTCAGCTTTTCTGGCCAAGTTCATCTGGTGACCCCTTATTTTTTTGGCTGAAAATAAAAGCATATAGCCTTCTCTACAATATATATTAATTTTAAGATTTTCTGGGTATTCAAATTTTTTGTATGCATGCTTATTTTCTCATTTTCTCATTTTTTCACCATTTTTTACAATTTTAATTGTAACATTTCAAAGATTAAAATGCATATTGACCCATGAAATGTTTCTTAATGCTCTATAATTCACTTGCCTACATGTATGTCTTTCTGTTACTGACTTCAATCTGTTTGTCCTATCGTTTATTTGAAAATAATATGGAATTAAGATATTATTTAAATGTGATTCAAAATAGTTGATTTTTTTCAAAATCACCACACAAAGAAACTGATTTTGCTGAAAAGTTTCCATGGTGACCCATAATTTTTTTGATCATTTTTTAACCTTTAGAGGTAGAACTTGCATTCTGAAAAATTTTAGGAAAATCTGGGTACTAGATCTATAATGGAGCGATTGTCCTTAAGATGTTTCATTCTACACAACAATGGCTAAGCTTGCTATAGACTGACCATTCGCATTAATACAGCTATCCATCTGAAAAAGTGTTGCTCTGCGGGCCCGTATCCAGAATTTACAATGGGCGGGTGACCATATCAAAAAGTGGACCTTTTTCAATAACGGAAATCAAAGTGTAGGAAGAGGATATAGGCTTTTCTAACAAAATGAATATGCCACAATAAGGTATGCAGATTTGTCCTAGGTTATTAAGTTATGCAGATTTCACCTAGAGTTAAAATAGGTTTTAAGGTATAACAAAAAAAGTAATATCTTTTGATAGAATAATTTGAATAGTAGGGGTACTATAAAAAGATAATGAAAACTTTCCAAAACGTGGACCTAACCTAGCCAGGGGGGATGACGCATACCCCACGTCACCCAAACTGGATACAGGCATGCTCTGGTAGAGCAAGCAATGCCAAAGCAAAATCTCAAGACGCCTTTTGTATGCGAATATGAGTCTAGCAGCAATGGAGTGAGCGATTTTACAGCCAATAACATTAATGCTTATTTCTAAGTATAAAAAAATTCTGTATGTTTTTTAAAAGAAGGCCTATATACCGAGGCCTGTTACAACCCTTTGACAACGAGGTGGTATGGAGTTAGGCCTAAACGAAATGAAATACACCAAACCTGCCTACAACATCTTTGATGAAAAAAGCATTAAATTTAAAAGAGAATATCATTTTCAGCAGAGAGATAATATCATGCCTTCTCATACGGTCTACACAAAACTCCAGCGAGTCAAATGCTAGTCTAGTGTACTTCATGGTCTGGGAGGGGGTACGACTATTTTTGGCTCTGCCTCCTCCTGATACTCCCAACATCCCTGTGGTAGAGAGCAGCCGACCAATGTTCGCTGAACAGTCAAGGAGACCAGTCAGTCAGGGAGGTGAGTCATTTGGAGGATTATGGTTTAAATACCTGCATTGGTTTTCCTTAGAATGATTAGCATTGGGTTGTGCACTTGATGTGAAATCAGGCATAAAGAGGATGTAGCATTGACCGAAGAAGGTTTATCATACGGAGGTCGGTGGGGGTATTTTAGATCCTTCTAGACATGCTTACCCTGCCAGAACACTGTAGTGGTGGAGGTCAGTGGAGGCGAGGGGAGGAGTGGGGGGTGGTTGTGCGTTGTCCCTCGACACATCATTATAATATTATATGGGCCACTAGTAGACTGCCACTAAATTGCAAAATATTCAATGCCAAAAACTAAACAGCTGCAACCAAGGAATGTATTCCAACTTTATTATTTGGAAAAAGGTAGTTGTTTACACCAAATACGACCTTATGATATAATGAATTATGCATAACTATATAAGAATGTCAATTGCACTGAATAGGATCGTATTTTTTTCTGTTAAACCTTACCATTTTCATTAACTTATTCATTTTCATTCAATTACCTTTTCTCAACTTGCAGCTAAATGGATGTCTCGATGAAAACAATTGCACGTCTAACCTCAATTGACACTGTCACGGTGAGCCCAGTTTGTGAGTTTGACCATACAGCAAGAAAATGAGCAACAATCCATTGATTGTAGCAGCTAAAAACAAAGCCTTTTTGGCAATGAAGGAACTCATAAAAGCCAAATTCAATCTAAACCTGAGAGACCAACAAGGTCGCACTGCCTTGCATTATGCCTGCCATAAGGCTATGGGGGCGGAGATGTTACTGTGCGCCGGGGCGGACCCCGATATCCCGGACAAGGACGGCAACTGCCCCATTCACATGGCTGCCACTGAGGGCTTTGATAACGTGGTCATCACTCTGCTCGACTATGGATGCAACCCTGACAGCACCAACTGTTTCCAAAGGACAGCCGCCCATTATTTAGCAATGAAAAACCACTGTAGGGCTCTAAACGCTATAGCCTCTGCCGGGGGGGACCTGAACATTCTGGACTCAGAGAGCAATAGCCCGTTAATGTATGCTATTCAAAGGAACCGACCTGAAGCTGTGAAAGTACTCTTATTAGCGAACTGCCGACCGAGGTCTCTGAAAATAAAAGCGAATAATGTCCCGTTGTTTACTAAACCACTGAAAGCTGCTTTGGACAGAAAGCTCTATGGAATAGCTAAATTGCTGGTTTTAGCAGGGGCGGACATGATCCCTGTTTATGCATGGATAGATAAGGTGGAAACATTAAAGAGACAGAGGCAGGAGGAATACGACGCCCGGCCATACCACGACAGTGATGAAGAGGAGGAGCCAGTCGACGAGGAGCAGGAGGAAGCCCTGGAGTGGTTCAGCGACTGGATCCATAAGCCACACACATTGATGCAACTTTGTAGACTATCCATCCGCCAGTATGTGGGAGCCCGACTATTTGCCGAACAAGACAACCTGCCGGTGCCTCCAGCTATGAGAGACTACATTACTCTTAAAGAGGTAGAAGATCATCACATGGAGAGCTATCTCATTTGAACTATGCGTCTTATTGACATATGAATACATAACCATGTTTTCTGATAAGTAGGACTGTGTATTATCAGGAACGTTTCATCTTGTATTAGTGACAGCCTCGTATTTAAGGAAAGGGAATTTCACACCTATCTAAATGATGTAGTTCAACCATTGTGAACATAAACAGTACTGGACAGCAAAACATAGCTTATACGTCGTTTTACCAAGCAGAGACAGATTTAGGGGAGGGGATGGCCCGTATTTTTTACGGTCTTACTGACGGTGCCAATACAGAAGACATATATGCAGTTTGCTTCGACTATTGGTATATTTGATGTATAGGCCCCTATATATAATATAATTATAAGGACCCCCCCCCCCCCACCCTTTTTTTCTAATCTGCCAAATATCATCCATTGTACTTAGTCGAAGTTACTCCCTGTGCAGAATATGTCTTTACTTTAACCCTTTCACTGCCGAATATGTCCTTCTACAGTTCATAATGAGATATTGTCCCAAATGTAAAAAATCATTCTAAAAAAATGCTTGAACTTTTTTTTTTTTTTTTTTCTGGTAGAATTAATTTTGTTTAATGTAAATTGGATGAAAACATTCCAAATACTGAACATTAATGTGCCAATGAGGCAAACTTATGCTTGTGGGGCAATATCCGCATTATATTCTATTAAGGTTTTGATTAGATTTTTGAAAGATTTATTTTATTCACTTTTAAAGAGAACATAAAGGGTTTATCATGTTTGAACCAAAAAACTTATAATTAATTAAACCACAGATATGCCTATTTCCACTTGGTACCATCCCAACTAACAGAGAAAACTAGAAGAGCCCTCTATCAAGCCTACTCTAACTGTCATCCCCACATTGGAAAGCCAGGTGCTAGACTAGCCTTTAAAATATTTGACACCCAGGTTCACCCCATACTTGATTATGGATCGGAACTATGGGGTGTGAAATTGCAGATTTCTAATGAACTTGAGACTTTCCATTTGAAATTTATCAAATCATGGCTTGGGGTTCGTAGACAGACAGCACCTGCTGCGATTTATGCTGAGACTGGCTGCTTCCCAGTAGAGGTGAAGCACAAAGCTCATATTCTAAGATACTGGAGTAGACTAATATCCCTACTGGCAAACAATATTCTGCACAAGTGCTATAGCCAACTGCTAGACCTATCTGATAAACATGTTAACTGGTGCACACATATTAAAGGACTGCTTAACAGCCTTGGACATAACTACTTTTTACTTTGGCAAAGTCAGGAGCTAGATGAAAATACAAACCTTGCTTCATCAACAGAAATTATCCATAATCAATACAGCACTGAGTTCTTCAATGCAATCAATAATCAGGAAAGCTCTAATTAACTTCGAACATATAGGCTTTTTAAAACCCAACACTCCCTCGAATACTACTTAATGTATGTGGAAAACCCACTGCACCACAGTTCGCTGGCACAACTAAGACTCAGCTCACACAACTTAGGAATTGAAACAGGTATAAAATACATTTCGTAATGAACTGCAAGGCACATGAAAACCTCAGAGCCCTCCTTTTCCAGAGCTTGAGAATTGTATCCCTGGTCAGCAATCTCTCACAGAGACTGAAGCATTTTTAAAGCTAATGAACTCATCAGACCCTATACAGTCTTAAAACATATAAGTAGATGGCACATTCCACGTTAAGTCTTGCATTTAAGATGGTCAAAATAAGAAAAACTGATTTCAAATTTCATATATTCTTTTGATAATTTTTCATTGTATATATCATCAGCTAAAAAGTCCCAGGAATTTGGCACATAGTGGGCTTTACTTTAGTAAATAATGCTTGTTAATTAAAATTAGGCAGATTTCTTATTGAAAAAGTAACCTCCGTCATATTTTTCACACAAAATAGATAATTATCCAGTAATCTGTAGAAATTGAACCATTTTAACAAACAAACTTTAGATAAATACATATAACCGATGTATAAACCATATATGAGGAATAGCAGAGGCAATGAACTATATCATGACGGAGGTTACCCTGACGGAGGTTACCCTGACGGAGGTTACCCTGACGGAGGTTATCCTGACGGAGGTTACTAATTTTGATTCTCTGGCTAAAAACTTGATCCTTCATTGACTATATCAAGTTTATATTTCATAAATAATCTCATATATTCTATTTCTGGCTGTAACTAATGAAAATTTTATTTTCCTAGATATTAATCAATCTAAGGTGGATCCTGACGGAGGTTACTTTCTTAAATATATTCATACCAATTTTTTTTTATAGAGACTGTACCACTTTTAAATGAAAAAAATATTGTACACAAATACTGATAATTATTAAAAGACACAAGGCTTGAGAGTTTAGTAAATCATAATTATCAATTTATTGAAAGCATAATCCTTCAGGGCATCTTTTCTGTAATCCTGACGGAGGTTACTATAATTTGTGGACAATTTTCAAAATTAAAAAAAAAAGGAAACTGCAGTCCCATGTATACTTGCATTTGACAAAAATTATGTTTTCATAGGAATCATCCATATAATGAACATCTGTGGCTATTAAAACTCATAAACAAACATATATTTCAAAAAAACAAAAATTAGTTATTTCTATGGACATAGCATTTTAGAGAGGTATCCATTACAAAGCCTTGTCCTTCATTAACATAATATAAATTTTTACAAAAAATGATTAATAAATTAATTTGCTCTTGACATCAGCTATGCAAAAAAAATAATTAAAAAATAATCAGATGAAAAATGTCAAGTTTATGAGTCTTATAGGCCAGTAGACAACCTTTGCAAGACTTAACGTGGAATGTGCCAGATACACTTATCTTGCCTTCTGAGATAGATCAAGGGTCTCATAGTCCATACAACAGTAACCATGACACTTAGAGTTATAATGTCCCCACTTTCTTGATCATACTCCCTCCAGATCTAATAATGCAGACACAACTCTGTTGGTGCTAAATTGCCCTATAAGGCCCTGTACTGTTGCTGACGTTCTGAATAACTGTTTTATTTAAGGAGCCAATCTGTGTATGCCAACCAGCAGAGATAGTATAGTGACTCACCTCACTGCTCTGTACTGTGCTAGTCTAGTCCTGTCTAGTCATAATTGTGTAGTTATAGGGTAGCTGTAGCTGTAGTTATTTGTAGATTGTTTTTTCTAGTTTGTGATCCACTCTGTCTGACACATAAGTTTGTAATGACTTCTCTGTTGTCAATAAAATACTTATTAATTTTGCATATGTGGCTACAAGGTTGTTCAATTGAAATTCTATCTCTTTTTTTATTGAACTGATGCTAAAACATTCAAACAGCTATATCTCTGGTTCTAATTGGAAAAAATTCAGTTCCTGACACCTCAATTAATTCCTCCTCTTCAAAATCATGTTTCTATGAGAATTTACTATAAAGCCACCAAGGTGGCTTCCAGCAGAAAGGTGGCTTCCAGCAGTGATTTAAGGGTGAACAAATAATTTTGCTTTCATGGCTGATTCAATTTGATTGTCCTCAAACATAAATAGGACAAATAATGCACAAAGGTGACATACCTGTTTAGGCGTTTTTGATGGAGTATATTATACCCTGATCATACCTGGTACCATTAATAAACATTAGTAGGAATACTGCTCAATCTTTTCGATAGAGAGCAGCACCAATAAAAAATAGGGAAACTTGACTGACATCTAGTGAGAAAACATCAAGTTACTAGAAACCCAATTGCCTCAGGACCAGCAGGCGCTCAGATACATATTTGTGTACAATGAGCTATTGGGCAACTTTGTAACCGCAACCATACTACAATTCAAAATCCCTTCGGTGTGTGTCATTAATTCTGAGTAAGCGTTGCATGGGGTAGTATTCCTACAATTTCATCATTGCTAAAGTTCATAATTATTCTGTTCTTAGACCTAACCATCTACTTTTAAGACAGATAATTCTCCTCGTTTTCTAAAAACTGATGAATTAGTGAGTTTACAGGGGATTAATTTAAAAGAAAAATATTTCGTTTCTAAAATTACATGGAATGAAAACGCAAACTTACCGTCCGACTTGACGTTACAGGCGTGGGTATAGGTGGAGGGGCACGGGGCCTCATTTACTCCTTTAGCCCAAAATGATTATAAAAAAAAAACCTCTTAATTAATCTTCAGGGTAATCCCTTGGTCTTCCAGATCAAGGATAAAATGTATAATCTATAATGACATTAATTCCTGCTTCCGAAAGGCAAGGGCGAAATTGTATCCCAATAATTATTATAATTGAATTCCTCGATCTGCCCATAATTATGCATGTACAATAACAGAAACGACTTTCAACTAATAATAACTACGGATTGAAGTGGAATTATGATCATGGTATCATTGCGATGCTTGCTCCTTCGATGTCAATGACAATTTGTCTCTTTCTCAATTTTCCTAAATCTAGCAGGGTTTGTTGATCCGCTTAGTGAACGGGTGGCGTCTGTTGTTGTGTTTGTTGACAATTCTACCAACATTTGGAGAGCAATACGAGCCGCTTGCCGCCTTTCGTCATGTGACACGTCGCCTTATGCTCACTCACACCCGTATTAAAATCGTTTGCTGAAAGTAAACGGAAGCCCAAGAGAATTAACTTCTCTGTCTTATGTTACTAAACTCTGTATAGACAAGTTATCGGCTGGTAAATAACTAATGACAACAAAACTGTAACGTTTCCAACTTTAGGATAAAAGTTTTGCATTTAGAAAATGGGTTTGTACTTGGAGTCTCCCACCAGTAGGTGCTGTCGCTATACGGCAGACCATAGAACTAAAAGTTGCAATGAAATACCTTACATCTCTACCTCTAGCCTATAAGCAAGACCCACTGTTCTTTGTTCAGACACATATCAGTCCGTTTACCATAGAACACTGAATTTAACATGTTAATTGGAACATCTTGCATTTTATACCCGACTAGAAAAATACGTACGCAATCAATAATTTGTCTTAAAACTTAAGTGTGAATGTCGCTTATAGTCAACCTATCCAAAATCTCTGTCGGTAATCTGATGCCTCATCGCACAACATTGTACGATACTCAAACTTATTAAATTTAGGATCAGTATAAATAGGTTCATGTATTTATTGAATAGAAACATTTATGTACAGCAGATCATATCTATCTTGGGCCTTCAGTGGATCATGGCCACATTACCCGGCCACGGTACCAGACTTACAACTGTGACACCACTTTTAGAATTTTAAATAAGACCAGGCTATACATGACTCTTTATTTCTTTTGCATTTCAATATGCATGCTGAAAAGAAAACATCTATATCAAAACCTTCACCTGAACTGAAACATTTTAAAAATTCAAGCCATCTCGCCTGCACAAGGTCTATTCTGGCTGGTTTCATGTGGTGACGCTAGGGAGCGACTCTGTAGCCTATGATAATAATATGACATTGTAGTCCCTTTAGAAATGTTAGGGAATAGATCCTACATGATTGTGAAATTTACTTAATCTAATCTCATAAGGACGTGTATTTTTACTTCAACTACAGTAGTACGTGCTGTGGCCTATATCACATGGACAGCTTTCCAATACGCCCTTACTGCCCAGACAGGTATGTGCCATTCTCTGCAATAGTTGTATATGCACTGATGTATTGATTTGAGAATACTGGAAGCATGTCAATAGTATGGAAAAAGTACGCTGCCCGGTACTATTACAACCATATATAATTAGAAATTTCGAGCTCAATAATCATGTTTTGGTGTAACATCAGTATACGAAAAACAAATATCTAATTTCCTTTTATCAATGAAAAGTATGTATAATTTCAGCAGAACCCCTGTGAGGAATACCAACAAAGGCTCCAGAAACTCCATAGATACAAAGATTCCATGTTTTCCTTATGGAAAATCTAAGAAGGTTTGAAAATAGTGTTTCATAAGAAAAACCTCAGGCTCTGTAAATGTCCTCAGAACCTCTCAAGTGCCATTGAAACCTCTGTGCTGCCCATCAGAAAGAGAAGCAAAAACCTTGCAAACTAATGAAACTCTCGTACCTTAAACAGAGAAAATGTCATTTTATGTATGTGTAGTGCAAACTGCAGCAATTGTTTGAACAGTCCTAATGAAACAGGCATAACAAAAGAAACACGAGCATATGAAACACGAGCTACTGTAACGTTTCTAAAATAATTTCCTTGAATACTTGTCCTTGTGAAACAGGGCATAACACATGGAACAGAAGCATATAAAGCACAAGCTATTGTGGCTTTTTGAAATAATTTTCCATAAGTCCTAGTTGTTGAATCTATGGACTGGTTTTAGAAGTGCTTATCAGGCTAGGGTTCAGAGATCGCTGGTAACAAGCGGAATGCGATGGTAGCACCCTCCATAGTCAGGGATAATCGGATAACATTCCACTGTTTTGCTGCCCCTATACATGGACACCTTGGATATTCCTCCCTTGGGACTTCAAAGATCATAATATGGATAATACAACTATACATGTCTTTCAATGTCTCTTCAAAATGTCCCCAAAAAGAGAATCAGTGTATACCTTCTTAATATTTTACCAGTCACTCATAGTTCTTTAATTACAGATACAATAGCCTACTTTAGCAGTTTGCTGAGATAGTCCTTTATATCAAATAAGTCATTTTTTTATCAGCAAAGTCTTTTCTTACTATTACTTGTTACAATAACCAAAACACAGCAATAACAAAATGGCTCAAAAAGAGTGATTGACTGCCACTTTCTCAGAATAGGAGTTCCGGCATTATTTTCTCCTGAATCTCCTATTTCCTAACACTCTTACAACTTGAGATCAGTCTCTTCGGAGCTTGGTGTGGTATTTTTTTTAAATTCACGTCTTTATTCAGACAAGAAATAAGTAATTACACTTGTTTACATTGAATGTCTGAGTTACAAAGGATATCCAATTCCAATACAATCGTTAATAAATGATTACACATAGATCTACCAAAGAGGTTAAGTACATGATCAAATAATTATTGTTCATGAAGACGATTCAAAGTATATATAAATAAACATAATGATAAAAATGACCAACAGATAAAAAACAATATCACAATTCTTACTTCATCAAATTAACCCATATGATAATGTGACGTTCCTCGGTAGTTCGGGGTCTCCGGTTTCTACCACCTAGGGACGTGGGGGTTATTTCGGTTCTTAGCTGGGCACGGAGGCTGAGCAAGAAGCCGAGGTGTGAGATCAAGAGTCGTGCCTTGCGCACGAGGGGGGCTGAGTGGGTCGGTCGGGGGATCGGTCTTCGTTGAAGGGGGGAGGGTGTGTTGGTCAAGTCGGGCCGAGGGGTTGCAGCCATCAAGCGTGGAGGACGGCGGAGGGCAGAATTGTTGTTGTGGTAGGGGTCCGAGCCGTTTCTCTTATACCTCTCTCAGGCCGGAACTAGGGGAGCTCTACTCCTTCGTTCCCTGACCGAGAGTCTCGGGCCAACGGTCGCCTATGTTTTGGTAGCGTGGGGCCGAGCCGGTTGCGCTTTAATGCCTCCGGTCAGGGGGTTGCCGCTGGCTATTTCGGGCTTCTTCATCTGGCCGGTCTTCCTTCCTCGTGCCGTCGGTCGGGCAGTTTCGAGCCTTCGGGCCATGATTTCCGGTCCTTCGGGCCTTCAGACCCCGCTTTATTTTAAGCCTTAGTTTTCTACAACTTTACCAATATTACGTCTATTTCCTATTCATCTAGTCCATATTAGATCATCTTATCAATTGGAGTCCTCCTAAGGAGCTATCAGAGGAAGAAGACACATGTGAACACCAGGAGTACTATGAAGGAACTCTTTATTTTCGGGCCTCACCGCCCCTTTTATACCTTAGCGGTCAGCTCTGATTGGCTATTTCATATCACACGATCATAGTGACGTCACGCAGTCATACTGACGTCATTTCCGGTTTACATTATTTCTCGGGTTTTGGGTTTTGGGTTTTGGGTTTCGTTCCCGTTGCATAACAATATACTTAAAGATCTACCACATCGTTTTACATTCACATTCTTGCTTTGACACCTGATGAATACCCATTCATCACAATAATGACTCGTACAATCAAATGGAATGACATAGCGGGTAATTACAATATTGCACCTTTTTCCTATTTACAATGTCTCTTTTGTCAAACGAATAAATTTTGCACAACTTTACAGCTAGAACATTCCAAAGAACAGCTCCTTTATAAGATACATTTTCTTAGGTTTTACACTATTCGGCTTATAGCTTTTAAAGGGGCAGGGGGGTATATAAAGGACGGAACAACCATAATCTCAGTGGGGGTTCTATCATTCCAACAGTTTAAAGGTCTCCTGGGAAATTTTTTCTCTCCAATATCTGAGGAACAAATTATTTTAACCATTTATTTTATAGATGGTCTAACACATGAACATACCAAGACCTTTTGCTGGGAAAATGGAGAGAAATATCCTTCTAAATATACCCCTACCAGAAAATTTATTTTGAAAATATTTCAGTTATATTTGAAAGTTGTGGCTGTTCCTCAATGAGGGTCACACTCCTCCTGTGTTGAGACCGTATATGAAGGGGACATAACTCAGTAAATGACATCTCTCTTACCTAATCCCCCTCTCTGACCCCAGGATTACTACATTAGCATATCCACCACTCCAGGAGGGACCCAGGAGGTGCATAGCAGGGTGCATTATTTTGTTAGGTGCCTAACAACATTTGTCCCTTTAAACACAGACCGATCATGTAAACGTGTATCCTTGCCCTTTGGTGTGATGTGCTGTCCAATCCCTACTACCCTCAAGCAGTTCATCAATGTGTGGCTCACTCCCAGATAGACTAGCATTGATTACTCCAACATATGAGAGTCCTGTCTCTGACTCCACACTTCCCGGAAGATCCTTATTTCCTCCCTCATAAAGTTTTGCCGGCACTTTCTGAGTGTACTCCAACATCCAAGACACTATGTCACTCCTTGCCCTCAGATAAACCATCACCTTTGACTCTTTTCCCTTCCCTAGTGAGGTGTTGAACACTTCTTTATTCAATTTATGGGCTTTATTGAAACCTATGGTAGCACTATCACTTTTACATGCACTTTATGCACTGTTTCCTATTCGAGTTCACTGTTTCATTACAATAGGAACTGTTTACTGGTCGAATTCACTGTTTTATCAAACCAGGAACCTTTCACTTTTATGTTCAATTCATGCACTTACTATGCACTAGATTCAATTTATGAACTCACTATGCACCGAATTCACCATGTACTGTTCACCATTCAAGTTCACTGTTTCATTGAACTACATGAATTGTTCCCTAAGTGCAAATACTATGTACTATTCACTTTATGCACTCACTATGCACTAAATTTACTATTTACTGTTCACTACATGCACTGTCAGTATGCACTTTCTATATTCACTTTTTTCTTACTTTCTGCAGTCACTATGAAGGTCACTTCATGTGCTGTCATAATTCACTTTTCTCTGAATGCATTATACACTCGTCACCTTATGAGTCTAGATCTTTAGAAAATTTGGGCATGACCCCTATGTTTATATGTCTAGACTCAGTAAAACTTATATGCCTAGACTCAGTAGAACTAGCTCTAACGTACTTAGATAAGTGGTGTATATCTAACAAATTAATCTAAAGAAAACCAAACCTATGTTCATACCACGTTATCCAATTGCTGAGGCAGTTTTGGCTGACAAGACAGTGAACATTGATGGCATAGCACTGCAAACAGTAAAAAAAATATAAATACTTAGGAAAATATAGATATTGAAAATGACTTATCTACAGAGAAAATATATAATTCTAGTATCAGCCAGGCTAATAGCAAATTATACCCGCTAAAACGTCTACACGCCCGTTCATCTCAATTTCTGTTGCAAAACTGATTTATTAGTCTTGTATACTGCCATTATTGGATTATGATGATTTCTTTATTGACACATGTACTGTCGTCAAAACTGAGAGAATAGATAATTTTCAGAAACAAGCTTTAATTTTATCCAATCAATAATTATAAGCATAGAGATTCAACTATATGGGGATTTACTAAAGATCTATGGTTTAAAAAATCTCTATGGTCGCAGAAATGATGTAGCACTAATCAAGTTTCGCAGAAAACTTTGTATCTTATATTCCAAATATTAAGTTGCATAGTGATACAAAATTAAAGTTCCGCATTCCTTATACTAGTGTACTGATGCAGGTGTCAGTCTTATTGTGTAGTTAATATCTTAGCTAGCTGCAGTTAGAAGCTAGACCCATACTAAGATAGGCTCTCTTACTGTACATACATGATTGGAGAGCATAGGGATGACGTCATAGGGACGAGGCAAATAAGATACGCAGTTTGTGTCTGTGCTCCTCACAGTGAGCTAGATAGTTGTAAGACAACTCTGAAATGTGCTGAGTGAGCGGGGGCCGGTTGGGGTGGCGCGTTAGGAGTATCAGTTGTATGGAGTATAGTGGACCATCTCTTGGACTTGGCACTAGTCAATGGAAACTCAGTGACATATACAGCATGCATTCAGATTAATAAATATTATCCTTTCACACGAGTGTTCACTGAATTACCCTGAATCCCTGAATTACAAACTAGGTTCTAGGACGATTAATGATCGAAGAAGAAGATGGAAGACTGCGATTAACGGCTAGTTTATCAGAATCATAATGACGGAAAGTTAACAAAAGGTAGACGTACGATTGGCAAGAAAAGTAAAACCCTATAGTTCACTAGATTAACTAAGGTACAAAATAGTCCATTCTTCTGTGGTGTCAAACTATGGGATATGCTGTCAGTAAACATCTAGAAATCTACCACAAAAGTTTAATTCAAGACATTGATCACCCCACAAGACCAATGACATGTTATGGAGCCTGGCGTGGCTTTTGAAGCATTCCCTGACACTATAATATTAAACCATCAATGTGGATTATACGATTTGTGGCATGGCTCGTCAGATTTGTTTTGCACCTTAATAATCTCAATGTAACTAATTATCATTATTACGATCAACTGGAAGTACACTAACCTTATTATGTAAGTGAACTTGTGGACTAAATAAACAAGAAAAAAAGGAGAAAATGGGGTTTTGTTTCACTTGACACTTGACATGCACCAACAGTTCACTTCACTTTTCAAAGCTGATCCATGATCCACGTTGCGATTTTGGGCTGATTTTGAACCGATTTTGGAAAATCGGTTTGTTAAATAATCATTTTTCTTTTACAACATACACTTTTCCAAAGAGTTTAGAATAATACATATCAGAAAAGTGTATTTTCATCAGGAAAATTGATTCCAAATATGTGAAAAATGCATGAGAAGAAAATCGGTCGGCCCAAAATCGCAATGTGGATCATGGCCTTCACAGTTTTGGCAAATTTTTCTGTTTCACTTCTAGATTATAATCATATTATTGAGTATTTCTGCAAGATAAGAGAAACACTGAACAACTGTCAATGTTGGGATAAATTATCTGGAAAATGGCGCGATTGTCAAAATTCAGCTCAAAGACCTCACATCTTCAGTATTTAGCAAAATATTCGTCCATATAAAAGATGAACATAAAACAATAGTTTATATTGCATTGCTCCTCAAATTTTATTTTGGCTTTAACTTTTAAAATCATATCACTGAATTAAGAATCTAAGACCATCCATTTGATCCCGGCATTTGATATACAAGATGATACTATACCAACGTTGGAATGGGAGAAAGATATATGTCTTCGGTGTATATCCGTTAGTTGTGGAAGGATCGTACCTCTAACCGTACCATCATAACCCTAATCTGGAGACGAGATAGCTAAAGTCATCTTGCTAAAGCCAACGGCACTGTTGGGTATTTCATATATTCATAAGAGGAAAAATAATCTGCTGACTGGAAGTGAAAAGGTGCAGGAAAAGACCATACAACTGAGGATATTAAATTTTACTATTGGAAAAAGTTCCAAAAGAAGACAATATTTAGGTGATAACATTACATTCAAGAGGAAACTACGAATCTTGAATTTAAAGAATACAAACTGGAAGTAAATTTGTATAATATTGTGACATACACATTAGGTACGTGACAAAGTCATGGGATGGAGATTTAAAGAGACTTGGGGCTTCTGGCACAGATTCGAAATAGAACGGCAAAATTAATGCAGCTTGCCTGAGAACAGTGACACTCACACATCTAATTCTTGTTGGTGGTCTGTAATCTCTATGTAAAAAAATATTTGAAAAAAAAAAAAATCTTCAAGCCTCATTAAAAAGAATGAAACACATTCGAACCTCGTGTAAGGGGTATTAGTGTAAGAGAGTTTGCTATCTAATCTTTATGATATGCCGAAATCCACATGATTTACAAAATCTGCATGATATGTGTATGGCCATCAATTGATCATGTTTCTGTTCAGGATGCTATCCAACAAACGGATGCTATCCACAAATATTCAGTATTTTGGGATAGCGTCTATTTCAAGATGCTATCCCACAAACAGATGTTATCCTTGTGGGTTGTGGGATAGCAACACCATAAAAATACTATCCCACAGCTGCTATCATCCCACAAATGGACACTATATCCCTCAAATTGTTTACTTAGAAATCAAGAGCAATTACGAATAGGCCATATTGGTCAGTATTGGTTGAAATTGGTCAACAGTGATGAAGATTGATCAACATTAGTAAGCCTAGTATGAGCAATAGTGTTCAAGATGGGTTTAAAAGGGTCACAATTTATTACATCAAAATGTATGTTGTTAAAAATAATATAACCAAAAATTGCATCACTATGCATTGCCTCACCTAATATCAACCGTTACATCACCAAAAAAACGACCAAAATATTGTCACCATAATCATGTGGCCAAACTGATGTTGGCCTGAATGATGTCTCCCAAATAACATTGTCCAAAATTTGAATGAAATCATTTTCAAGAACATCATTTTGGGTGATGTCATTTTTGATGATTTCATTTGCGTTAATGTAAGTTTGATTGAATTACAGATATTTGTATCACTTGTCTGATTGCAGATGCTAGACCCAGAATGTTTGTAACTTAGTGGCTATAATATATATTTGTACCTCAGTGTCTTGAAGTGATGCTATCCCACAAACAGCTGCAAAGTCAAAAATATTTGTGGATTAACACCAATTAGACTGCAGATGCTTTCCCCCAAATATTTGTGACTTAGCAACTGTTTGTGGAAGAGCATCGTGTAGTGATGCTATACCTGGGGAGCAGCTAGGTTGGTCTAACACAGGACCAAAGACCAGGTAAAACTGGCACTCCAGGTCCACTTGGTATGACCTTGGGAGCAGCTAGGGTGACCTAACACAGGATCAAGGATGAGGTAAAGCCGGCCCTCCAGGTCTACCTGGGAATGAACTGGGGAGCAGCTTAGTTGGCTTAACACAGGACCAAAGACCAGATAAAGCCGGTACTCCTGGTCTACCTGGGTATGACCTGGGGAGCAGCTAGAGTGGCCTAACATAGGACCAAAGGCCAGGTAAAGCCGGCACTCCAGGTCTACCTGGGAATGAACTGGGGAGCAGCTTAGTTGGCTTAACACAGGACCAAAGACCAGATAAAGCCGGTACTCCTGGTCTACCTGGGTATGACCTGGGGAGCAGCTAGAGTGGCCTAACATAGGACCAAAGGCCAGGTAAAGCCGGCACTCCAGGTCTACCTGGGTATGACCTGGGGAGCAGCTAGGGTGGCCTAACACAGGATCAAGGACCAGGTGAACCAGCCCTCCAGGTCTACCTGGGTATGACCTGGGGAGCAGTTAGGTTGGCTTAACACAGGATCAAAGACAAGGTAAAGCCGGCACTCCAGGTCTACCTGGGTATGACCTTGGGAGTAGCTAGGGTGGCCTAACACAGGATCAAGGACCAGGTAAAGCCAGCCCTACAGGTCTTCCTGGGTATGACCTGGGGAGCAGCTATGTTGGCCTAACACAGGACCAGATACCAGGTAAAGCTGGCACTCCTGGTCTACCTGGGTATGACCTGGAGAGCAGCTAGGTTGGCCTAACACAGGACCAGGGACTGGTCAGATAAAGCCGGCCCTCCAGGTCTGGCTGGGTATGACCTGGGGAGCACCTCGGAGGGCAAAGCACGGGATCAGGGACCAGGTAAAGCCGGCCCTACAGGTCTACCTGGGTATGACCTGGGGAACACCTTGGGGGGCCTAACACAGGACCAGGGACCAGGTAAAGCCGGCCCTACAGGTATACAGGTCTATAGAAAAACATACAGAGGTTGACAGTACACGTGTGGTGAGCTGCTCCCGGGGCTGCTCCTTGTGGACAGAGTATGGGGACAAGGGGCACATCACGGATGGTGGATCAAGGCGGAAGTGGGAGCGACTATATGGAAATATTAGTATGTCTTAAAGAAAGGGGAACTCTCACAGAGATCGATGAAGTATGGGGCACGTGGTATCGGAATCCAATGTCCATTTATAGAAAAGCAAGAGCCACAGAGATCATCGAAACATTGAGTTAGAAATTAGCATAAACAATTTAGCAATGAATAATATGCAGGCTCTATTTCATATCATATAGAGCCCCCACAGGCAAGGACATCTATTTTTCTTGAGTAGAGTTTTATGTGTATCGAGTCATCGGGAATTATTCCGAGTCACTTTAAAAGGCACTTTCTCCTAATACCCTTTGTTTGACAGTGGGTCTATTCAGTCTTAAATGCGACACTTGCTGCACAAATGCAAGGAATTGACTTGTCACGGTTACTTTAGACGAATGCAGAGTAAGCAATGCTTTCATAAAGAAATAAGAAAATTACATACAGAGGCCTGTTTCTTATGGATTTTAGATTCATATCATAGCCACATGGTCGTGGTCACCCCATAAGGATCACTAAACAGTGATCACGTGACCACGTCTGCACAAGGTCTATACATTAATGATCTTAGCAAATCTACTTTCCTCTACAGCTTGGTCAGGTTGTTGATAAACTGCAGGAAGTCATATTAACAGTCATAGGCCGTTGAGTCTAAGGTTCGTCTGTAATGTAATTTGCTAAGCGTTTAGGATTCCGTAGCAAAAACCAGTTTATCATAGGGTGCACGTGAGCTTCTCCACCAGGTAGAAACGGGGGGAGAGTTAGGGGAGGACCACAAGTGAGGGCACCAGGATCCGGTCCTGTTTGCCTTACCCTACACAGGAGTCGGCCAGGTAAACACACTGAGCAACTCGGCGAGCTGCTCGTCCACCTGACCCACACTGCCCGGCCTGAGCAAACCGAGCAGTCCCGAGCAGATCGACGTAGACTGCCAGCGGTCGATGAACGACTCGAGCAAACATGACACAGTTCACCCCCGAGTTGGGTTTCGCGCGCTGCCCGCCAGTTCTCTACCCCTGGGCTACAAGCAGATCGATTCCTGTCTGATCTGACGATCTGTCTCCATGGTGTTCAACTTGAGTGAGAAAGGTGCGTGGCAAGTTTGAACCATTCAAGCATTTGCCTAAAAAGTTAAAGGTTGACCCCGGTTTTGTCCAAAAGAAAGAAAATCGTTTTGGTTTGTATACGTGTGTGTGTGTGTGTGTGTGTGTGTGTGTGTGTGTGTGTGTGTGTGTGTGTGTGTGTGTGTGCTTGTGTGTGTGGTGTGTATGTAAACACTTACTGTTTTTTTCAAATTTAAGTTAACGCGCATCATTGTATAGACATATTAACTTATAGTTTCTAGACAATAGTTGCCCTTCTTGTAAAGTAAAGAGTCATGAAAAATGTAGGTATTTTAAAAACAGCTCTTACAGATTCATGCATGTTTAAACATTTCTTATTCTGTGTTTATTCTGCCCGAGCCTTTCAATCTCGTCCTTGTGTTGTTCTACGTAGCTTTCGGTTAGAATTACACGAAGCCTGTAGACATGATATATCAGGATACTATAAGATATGTTTGTATACTGTTTGAATATTCCCTTTTTTTCTGAAGTTGGGAACTGGATCTCAGTCTTGACTTCCTAATCCTTTCTTCTTGTATAGTTGTTCTCACTTCCATGAGCAGGCTTTATTGGGTCTGTAAAGTATAAGTTTGTTTTGGCTTTGTGGACGTGGCGCTATTTGCATACAAATTAATGTGTATGTTTGTCGCTTTGCTTGTCAGCCAGTAAACCGGTTAGCATTTACCAAAGTACATGCACTGAACAGCAAATTTAGGGTATTTGCCAAGGTGAATCGTAACTTTTTGAAAATGCTATTAACTATAATGATCTTCCGTATAAGTAGGTTTACATCAATGATTATAATTGCAGGGAGTATCGTTGTATAGGCCTATAGGCCTAATATCTAAATGGCGATAAAGAGCAAGCGAAAACAGGATATCCTGTTTTCGCTTGCTCTTTATCAGCATTCAGATAATTATTGTAACATAATATTATCATGTAAACCATAAAGTCTGTTTTGCAAATATTGTAGTCACACAAACCCCTAAATCTATATTCCACAATACGTCTTAAGATTTCTAATGTATGGGAAAGAGGGTTGGGGTCAGACATATAGCACAGGGGCTGCTTTCAGACAGTACAAATTAAGAGGAATGCTCCACTTATAAACCAACATGCCGTATTCGACTAAATATCGCTTTAGAGAATGTACACCATGGGATACCAAAATGCACTGGTTTTCTTGTTATTTTCAGCTTCCTAATGTCAGGCATGGGTCATAATCAGGTAACGGTCGGGAATGTACGGCATTGTTTGGAAAGAATGTACCCGATAGCACAATAATCTGATAATAAACTATTCCAACAAATGAAATTTGTTATGTTACACGTAGCCTTTTAACTATTTTGCATTGCACCCAGCTTGATCACCTGACATCATCCACGTTAGGACCCCTCGTCGCTCTTGTATAGAAACAAGGGCGCATCCAGAGCTAGTGCTCAAGGGTGGGGGGTGGGGGAGGGGGCAAACACTAACCCCCTTATAAAAATGGAAATTAAAAACACCATTTTTACAGATCTTCTAATTTTAAGATGCCAAAATTTTCTCCCTTGGATCTAAGGGGGGGCGGGCAATTGCCCCTTTGCCCCCCCCCCCCCTAGGATCCCCCATTGGAGGGGCCCAAGGAATAATGTTGGCGTCATATGTCATTAAATATTAAGTGTTACAGCTACTCTGCCTGTTCTCTTAATTCCTTCATATGCATATAGAGGCATATAAGCCAAATTGCAATAACGCCCCTCTTTATAGGAGAAAAACAGGGGAGATGTTCTGAAACCTTTACCATCTGTTGGTACCTATACCTCTACTGAGATCGCCCCTTCCCTCAGCATCACCCCCCCACCCCCACCCTCACCCCCACCCTCACCTCCTCTGTATACATTTCAGCGCCATTTTTTTTAAATTTTTATTATTATTTCTGAAATAATCTTCAGGGTAAACCCTGGTCTTCCAGATCAAGTATGAAAGTTTAAGAAAAACAGTTCAATTTACATTATTAAAGCATTCACATAGGAAGAAGAAATATAGATATAAACCATAATATCAATTTTGATCATTTACAATAACACATCATCAAACTTTTTATACAGGCGTCGTATTTGCAACTTAAACTCAAACACATCCACACTACTTTGTACATCAGTTGTCAATCTATTCCATATTAAAGCACCTTTATAAAAAGGACATACATCATATTTACCACAGTTATATTTCTCTGTTTTAAAAATAAATTTGTTATTCCCATGAGTTGACCTAACAGGTATTTTCCGTACATCTTGGCGCTTACTATGAATAAACATTAGATATAACAACTGTTTTTGTCTTCTCTGCTCAAGACTGAGCAATTTAACCTTTGAATGTAAATCACTTATTCTTATAAAATCACCCCAATGAAAACCTAAGCATACTCTAAGACAGTCATTTTGTATAACCTGGAGTTCATTCCTATATTTTGCATTCATTGAAATAAGTATAAAACCAACATAATCAAAATAAGGCAAAATACATTGCTTATATACACTTGTTGCAGTCTTTATAGGAGAAAAACAGGGGAGATGTTCTGAAACCTTTACCATCTGTTGGTACCTATACCTCTACTGAGATCGCCCATTCCCTCAGCATCACCCCCCCACCCCCACCCCCACCCCCACCCTCACCTCCTCTCAGTCTGTATACATTTCAGCGCCATTTAAAGTCCCAATCATGAACTGTCCAAAGCCAGGTAGGGGAGTCCAGGCCGAGTGAGTTGTCTATTCGAGCCGGTGATCCAAGTGGACAGGCATGACGGACGCCGTGATTTAAACACGTGCCCGTGTCGGCTGGCTCCCACCAGGGGGTCGAGGCAAGGGAACGAGCATATGCAAGCTGGAGTGCAGGCATTAAAACTCAATCTCATCCATATGCATGCCTCGGAGGCCTGGGGCGCAACCAACCGCGACGACTCATGTTCTGAGCATTGTTACATAGGGAAAAGGGTATCCAAAACACTGGAAATCTATACAATCCCTGAATTGAGCATGTTGATTGAATATGAGGGTAAATTGTTTTTCTCACTGAAGAAGTGTGGATGTGCCAAATCATGTTTCATTTTCTTCAGTAATTGTAACTAATTACTGCATATCAAATGACACCAAAAATGCTGCACTATTGTTTTAAACATATGATTATGAATATTATATCATACCAATAGAGAAAAAACATGTAAGTAGTATCTTTGGCCACTGCCCATACCAGGCCCGTAGCCAGCTTTTCTCAGAGGGGGGTTCGTTTTTCCAGCGGGGGTTCGTTTTTTTGAAAAAAATACATATTTTTTGGATTTTGTGTCATATTTTACATTAAAAATTAAAGAAAAAATCTTCCAAGGGGGGGGGGGGGGGTTCGTACGAACCCCCCCGAACCCCCCTGGCTACGGGCCTGCATACTGTGGCTTTATGGCCCAATCATCGACCGTGAATCTACTTCTCGGCTATTCATGCCAAACTGTTTTACTAAAAAATGAAGTTAATCAGGTAATTCATATTTTTTCTTGTGGTTTTTACAATAATTATTGGTCCATCATCTATTTAATTGATTTCTATTTCTATCCGCATCCCTCATACAATTGACACCTCGTCGGATACTCTTATTGCCCAGACTGACATTGTGGCATTCACGGTGCTTTACACGTGTATTTACGGTTCTTTGCACGTGAATACCTCCTCCAGCTGTGGCAGGGTCCACGTGGGGGATAAAGAGGCAGATTATACACTGTGTGCGACAGGTACATGCACCACTGCAGGTATTCTTATATAGAAGTACCAGTTTTAGGACATCAAAATGGGGGTTGGGAGCATGCTTATGTAATTGTTTGCTGTTAATTGCTTTTGGATCTATGATATTATAGTCTTATTCCATGCTCAGGAGACAGGCGACCCTGCCCCGTTCCCTCGTCCGTGCATGCATGCATGCGCCCCCGTCATATATCCCAGCATAATATTATAATTACCAAAATTAATACCTCCGATCAAAGACTGATAATCTTGGGTCATTCGCGACAACTATAAAGGCAAATTCTATGTAAATATAATGTACTTTTTTGATAGATATTTCTAATGCAGGATTCTATGTGAAAGAACAAACATTAAAAACAAGAGTCCCGTGAAGCTAGATTCAGAAAAAGAAAGACATTGAAGTTCCTTATCATCCATGCATTGATGTGGGCAGGAAATACAGTTTTTAGGCAAGGTATAATGCCAAAGTGTTTGGCTACAGTCTTTTTCTACATTTTGAGGTGAAACATCCTCTTTCATGACCGGGAAAAAACTTCGATGATCTCAGCTTGGAAAAAGTCCAGGACGTTAGTGTCCAGCCCCCGTTCCTACAAGCGTAATACCCTGGAGTTGGGGCGGGATCTTGGTGGTACGGCGGGGGATGGGTCTGGCAGGCGGCGGGGCGGTGACGTGGGGAGACCGGGCGGCCGGCCCGCACCTCGCCGGGGGCCCGGCGGGGGAGTGCCGGCGGCGAGCGGCCGGCCGCACGGGCCGACATCGACGGCGGGACGGGGGCCAAGTCGGGCGGGGCGCGGGGAGGGACGGTGGAGAGGGTAGCCTTGTGTGTGCGGTCAGCCCTCTCACCACATCCTTTAGCCCGTCCCAAGGCTGTCACTTGGCCATGTTTTAAAGTACGTGCGAACCCAGAATTCTGTAAAGGGAGCAGTTAACCTAAATACTATCCCAAAGATATGTAGAACATTTAATTTTCTCAAGTTGATAATGTTCAATTCAGTTTAAAAAAGATTTAATACTGTGGACCAAACATGTGAATGGCATTTGCTGCTGGTCAGCACCCCTTTAGGTACAACCTCTACACTAACCCTTCCTCCATTTTATAGTGAACCCTCTCTCCCACTCTCCGCCAACATTCGCCTTATTTATCAAAAAACGTATCAGACAGACAGCTGCCAACAAAAGCCAAACATGACAAAAATGTGGGCGTGCTGCCACAGTATATTCCTCGTGTCACGACCCTTAGACATGGTCAGGAAAAAATAAACCTGACTAAAAGTTTTCTCCTCAAACGACTTCTTCAGGTGCCATTTCCGCCCCCGTGTCTGCCCCTAAGATGACCACTGCCCTGTAGAGGTATGACTGTCAGGTGTACTATATGCACTATTGTCAATATATAAGTGTACATACTGACTTAAAAACCATGCAGTGCCCATGTTTATGATTCTTCCTTTTAAGGTGCGTTTATATTTTCATAATTTCATGTTGTTTTTTTCTTAAATGGGAAATAGTTATACTTTAGGTTATTCATTATACAACACAAGCTTGTTTACGTTTGTGTCTACATGCATCTGTATCTATTGAGACACATAACAAGGTATATGTGAACATTGAAATAGGTTTTTATCTATAAACTGTGGGGAACTATCTTTTGAAAAAGCATTTTACAAAAAGAAAATCTTGAACAAAAGACGCATATAAAGTCACACACATACGAGCGCGCACACATACACAATATACATGCACGTGCACATGCATACGCACATATATAATATGCACGGTAGTAAGAACATTTCGCTAGACTCTGATGTTTGAGATAGCATCATCAAAGAAGTCATCAATGATATCAATTAGCATAGCAATCTTTCATATGAACTACATCAACATCTCTTTATTAACATCAATTATCAGATCTACTATATCTCTATCATCCTCGATGATCTGTAATGGCCCAAAAGTATAAATTAATCTCAATTGATATGAGGAAATTATGCAATTATTCTGAAAGTGAATGACTGAATAATTTGTATATCTACCCTTGCATGGGAACCATATCATAGAATTATACCTAAGCAATGATGACCATTATAATAATCAACATGTTGATCAACAGTATTACTTATCATATAATTCTAGGTGATAGCTATAATGATATCTCTACACTTCTATTTTTATCAAAACGGTTCACATATCATTATATATGTTTGCCCAAAAAACCGGGCCTGCACAATATAAAGGATTAAATATACAATCCATTTTGAGTCAAGACCTTAGTTAAATAATTGGAATGAATTCTAGTCTTATTGTGTGTGTATATATATATATATATATATATATATATATATATATATATATATAGGTGAATACTGTACAATTTACGAAAGTTACCTTTTGCTATTGAATAAGTGTATTGATATTGAATGGACATTATATATTATATATATATATATATCACCACTTTTGTATAATCAACGATCTGAAAACCAAGGGCAACCTTTACGATTATTACTGAATAAAATCCTTCTATCTATGTGTAATATAATAAAAAGAGTCAAAACCCTGTATCTGTATGTATAATTATAATTTCCAGTTTAGCTTTTCCATGTATCATATACCATTATATCATGTAATACATCTGAAAAGCAGCGGTAACCCTATATGATTATTACGTAATCAAATTATTATCAAAATGAATATATACATGTATATGATATTGAATATATATGATATATAAATATACACATATATTATGTATATACATATAGTTAATATTGAATCCGCTGGTACCATGGAGCTTAGATATGACTCCTCGTCTTTATCTTCATACTCATCTCCCTTATTCTATTATAACCGACAGAAGTCGGGGAGCACTATTTCTTTAAAATTCAATCCAACGTTAAATTCATTTCCACAAACCATTCACCTTTTGGAAACAATTCAAACCCCCAGGGTTTCAATCACATTGTCGTCTTGACACTAGGCCTATAGATATTTATAGTTAATGTGTACCTAACAAGGTGTGTTCTATGGCTGGTAGGTGGGAAGAATTCTCCACGGTCCGTTCACACCCCCTCCGGCCTCACCTGGAGCCTACCCCTCTCCGCCCTGGAGGAACCGCCCCCTTAACCCACCAGTTTCCAACCTCCTCTTGTACCCAGAGGCATAGCCCGGAGGACCTTCCGTCTCCTCCAGATCCCCTTGGGAAGTCCTAACTGCGTCCTTAGGTTTCCTACAGCGCCCAGGGGCCTGAAGGGACAGAAGAGAACGAATTGACAGGTGAGAGGAAGGTGGGAAGAACTTATTGTAGGGAAGGGACAAAGACGCACCTGACATATGGGGACCTGTATGGGAATATTGTGACGGTGACACGCTGGTGGCCTCCGGGGAGCGTCTATCTGGAGGAACTATAGTATACAGGTAGGAGACATATAACATGTTTGATATAATAATGGGAATATCAAACATGACATCGTTATCCAAGTAAAATGAGCAATCCATTATGCAAAAAAGAACAAATATTTGACTGCATAAATACAACACATCAATATTAGAATGATTGGATCTAACTTGAGAATTGGTAAAAAAAGAAGAAAGGGCCAACAGCAATTTATAATTCATCGGTTTAATTATAATCCTGATAATGTTGCATTTCAAACAAGAATGTTTTGATGACTATTAGATAAACATATCATATTTTGTTATGTAATCTGCTAATGTATATGAAGGGGGGGCTCCATTATGAATGTAACATTTTTCGGAGCCCCGTCCAAGTGCTTCAATCTTATATAAAACATATATCAATATTAATTTTAGTTTAAAAAAAAAGGGGGGGGGGGGTGCGGGGGCCTCATTCACCCTCCCTCTACCGCTAAATTCGTCCCTGGACAGCTTTAGAATAGAACTAATTGATCTAGGAGATGTCTAGAATGGCTTCTCTTCCCCTCACCCCATACCCAATGAGTTTTGACATTATGATTACATCAACGCTATGATAGCTGCATCACTTTCTCTCCCATCTAAATTTCTCAAGATCGCATGGTACCACATTTATTTCAAATTGAAAACTCTATTGCCAAGTATCCTATATTAATCAGCTTTGGCAACACCATCTCTATAAGAAAGGCCATCAGTACACCAATGGATTAGGAGTATTACGTCTAGACAAAACAGAACCCTCTAGGACATGTCAGCGAACTGACCATCCTCAGACAATTTAGCCTTTTCTCAGAATATCCCCAACAGCCAAATCCATGGCATGCCTAGAGGCAAAATAAGGACTCAAGACAAAGTGGCAGCATGGCATGCTTGTTTGGCACTGAATCTGGCACTGTGGGCCCATTTTATTCAGTGACTTTCTAAACAATGTTGTTTGTAACATAACATCTGCAGGGCTGTGGTAGCAGGTCCCCTCCCCCTCCCCCAGGGCCCTGCTACTGGCTATCACAGCCTTTGGCTAGTCGCCACTCACCTCGGACAATGCAGAATGAAGTGAGCATCTTCGGCCATCTCCGGGACAGATACAAGGGGGGGGGGGAAGGTATATGCAAGATCATACAAACAAAAATTCACCTTTGTCGTTGAAATTAGCACATTGGAATTTTGTTATCTCAATAGCTGCACATATTTGCTCAGCTAATATTGCCTGGAAAGTCAGGACAGCACATTTTTAACATACGAGGTAAATTTTGACTGGCCACTTACTATTTTCCATCTAGATATTCATTACTAATGGTGGGCAGCTTTACTATTTTTTGGGAAAAACCCCATGATACTTTCCCTGAGACAAAAGTGCAAGCTAACCACGATCGACTAATAGGCCCCTGTGAGGCGTCAGGGGTGGATCTAGGAATTAAAAGATGGGGGGGGGGCACAAACATGAATGTACAGGGGGAAGGGGGCCCCACAAACATGATTTAACAGGGGAGGGGGGGAGGGCAAGGCCCGTCCGCCCCCTCCCCCCGGATCAACGCCTCTCTAGGCTATATCTATCGTTCATGAGATGCTCTCGAATACTCTACCAAACAGGCATTCACAGCCATCTCCCTCCCCTGGCAACAGTGCACCACACCCCACTACCACCCTGACTGATCTGTGTCCCTCACGGTCCAGTGCCCACACTCTCCAATCCAGGTGATGTCATCTTTCACATTGGATCTGGTGACAAGGCCTCTCCGATTTCCCCCCGGATCTCCACCACCACCCCCTCCTGCCAACCTTTAATTGCACACCCCGTTATTGGTCAAGTCGTCGGGGGACCTGGCGCTGTCTTTGTCCCGGCTATCTCTCTTAGCATCTTTCTAATTTTCCATTCCTTCACAGCTTGACGCCCAACGCCGATTAAATCGGACGCCATGATTACATTGCGGTTCCCGCCCGGGTCCCCAGGGGGCGCGCCTGCATGTTAATCACGTGACACACCCAAGTCTCGCATAACCTCGCCAGCCCGAGAAACTACAGCTCAAAGTCATATATGGTTTAGAGGTGGTGGCCTTCAGTAACATTATATCTTATTGTTGGCCAAACAATATACTGAAACAACACTCTTAATGTCCTCCAAAACAGTTCAGGCCTTTCATCTATTTGTTTATGGTTCTAGAATGGTGTTACTTTGTTTATTGGCGATCACGCCTTTAAGTTGTTGCCATGGGGAAGGGTTTTGTATAAAACAACAAACAATGCAGATTCCCCCATCAAATCATTATGTTGACTCTCACTTTTCGAATTTCCAGAGAAAAGCAATGCTGGAAGACATGACTATATAGAATTGCTCAAGAATAAATTCAAATTCGCAGCCGACTTCAAACTTCAAAAGTTGATATCTTAAGACTGTATAGGCCCTACATTTTTACCAATCTTTGTAAATAGACTCATATTGATTTAGTAGCAAGATCATTTTCCCCCTGATACAGTAATGAAATACAAAGTGCAATTCAACTGTGCTATGTGCCTTCACTGCCTGACTAACTAGTTTATTTTTGCAATACTGAGTACATTCAATTATAGTTTTTGAGTCCCAAGTTAATTCTTACTCACCCCCATCTATCAATATAAAAAAGATCAGTAACTGTATAATGGAAGCAGACCAATGTGTGCGTCACCTTCATGCATGTCCATTCGACATGCTTACAACACGGGACCTGCTCGTGAGCTACTCCTCTGACCCAGAGAGCTGGTGCCAGGCAGGCCTCATTGATCTGTATTGATCGGCGGCTGGTGATTGACGTAATCGCTGACAGGCTTGGGATGGGCTGGTGTGGGGGGTTGATAGGTTGGTGGGGGGTGGCCGGAGGTGGGGTGGGGGTTAGGATCACCCCCCCCCCCTCCCACCTTCACCACTGGACACCACCTCTAACCTTTAACTTGTTATCTCGCCGCAACGGCCGCCTACCTAATAACGCCCCCTATCGGATGGCGGGATCACCAGATCATCATCACCCTCATCACAGGAGTGCTGGTAGATCAGACTTTATAGCTTGGTATCCCCCCTCCCCCCTTGGCCTCCTATAGCGTCACTATAAGGATGGGGGCCAAGCACAGGTGGCCTCAACATGACCAAGGAGGAAAACAAAGACGAAACTTGAGGTTTGAGTGAGAGAAACTAATTTCACATTAAGAATATATTCATGCAGACATGACATCATGACCTCTGTCTATAACCAACATATTATATAACATAACAGACATATCATGTCTGTCATGTATACATATACGCCTAAATCAGTATATTAGCCATAGTGTTGGTGTAACATAACATTGGCTCTTCAAAAAATTTAACTCCTATGGTAGCCTATCCCCATTCAACATTGGCCATACCTGACATATTGATGCTTTGATCAGTTGATTAGTATTTTCCAGTTCACCTTAACGCATATTTAGTATATATACTTGCGTTTTTTGTCAAGTTAGCTACTCGAATGCCTGATCTAAGAAGGATTAGTAATCGCCTATATGATATGACCTCATAACAAGGGCTGTTTGAAAGTAGACACCAGTTCCCATTAAAAAAGAATGTACTTGACATTATAGAACATTGGGACCCAAGTGAAAAAAAAAAAAATAAAAAATCAACCAAAACTGCGGTCTATATACTCGTCTATACTACAGGCTGAAGACTATAAGTATTGACCGACCTCCAGTCCACAGGCATTAGGTTCAGGTTGAGGGTCAGATCAGATGATGATCACCCTGGCCATACCTCTACAGAGAGCCAGAATCCCCCGGATAGAGGCATGATGATAAGTTTTGTCTGATCTCAAAGCCGACCAGGGATTGGGCACGGTCAAGAGTGTCGTCCGCCATCTTGGATCACTATGTACCAGGGCGGGAAATGGAGGCAAAAGGGTGCATGGGGACAAGATAAAAGCGCGGGAACTATATAGAGTGATCCCGTTCCATCACGCCGGAGCCTTGATGTAGATGGCATTGTCGTCTGCTGCCGGGTCAAGGTGACCCGTAATGGGTGCTTTATCTTGGCTGAAGGTCAAACAGGGTCAGAGTGAACAGAGGACGCCGATGTCGGACGGCAGCAGACGACATTGACGGACGGGCCAACACAGCGACTGAGGGAGAGGGAAAAAATGGCGCACGCAACAATGGCCCCCACGTGATCGGTCAGAGTGATGGTTTATGGCGGCCTCGTACGTCACGGTGTTGTAATGTCGATGACGGATTGGTGATAGGGTGTGAGGACATTGTATTACAATGTGTATGTCCGTCCCTCACTTGCTCTGCAGGTCAGAGAACATAATTCACGCTGAGGTTGTGATTGAACACATATAATGTGCGAGAGGGTACATGTATGGGTGGGTAGGGGTCTTTGAGTTGTTTGTTTCAAAACATTTTTTGGTATAACAAAGTCAATATTCTTTTATTTCATTTTATTTGTTGTGAGTATTCCTTATTGTGTTATCAATTCATATACTACAATTTAGAAACTTGTAGTTAGTCCAAAGTATGATTGAAGTACCGGACTGATGGAAGAGGAAGGGGTGGAGTGAGAGTGTACGTCCGCTTGTTTTCTTTGGCAGGTTTAAGGTATTTGTGCCCTGTCGCATAACGGGCTCGCTGTTGCGAGGATTGGCACACCACTCTCGCAACAAGGATGTCCCTGTTGCGATGGGTCCCCCTGTTGATTTGTGGCTGTTCTACCAAACCGATTTTAATTCCGTAAACAGTTTTGAAAAATAGATATTTAGATCTAAAATCCCTGAAATCTTCAGCCTGGAGAAATTATTAGAAACTGGTGAAAATTGATGGCGAATTTCGGGTATAACAGCGAGACTTTGCCAAACGCCCCCTATTCTCTCCCTGTTGCGAGCATTTAGTTATGCGAATGTCCCTTCTCGTTTTTCTGTGATATTGCGTGTTTTATGTAGAATTCACACAAAAACGTCCCAAGGGAGCTTTTGATACGCAAAAGCGTGCACCCCAGGCAGGCACCTACACCCCTTTCCACTGCCAGCTTCACAGTGCTATTCAAGAGAAGATAATTGCACGCTCCCTCTCAGAAGTTCTCTTTCATGATTTGCTTCAAACGTTCAACCAAATAAATGGCAAAAATAAACAATTAACTCCATTTTAGGGAGTATGCCTCAGTGACCTTATACTCATTTAGCATTATATATTATATATATACAAGTGTATGTGTGTGTGTGTGTGTGTGTGTGTGTGTGTGTGTGTGTGTGTGTGTGTGTGCGTGCGCATATGCCTATACAAATCTACCCCGGAAATGATAATAACTAGTGTCATTAGAAATGTAAATTGGAGCCGGTGGATTATGTTCTCAGTGAGTGTTGAAGACCATGTATCTGACATCATCATCTAGGTAAGTCTTTATTGTGATTGTTTACTATCAAAAGATATTATCATTATCTGTCTCCTGGCATGCCAAATTCCAACATATATATAGGCCAACAATCGCTCAAGGTACCTGTCCATAGACCCTTTGGTAAACTCACTTAAGGGAACTTTCAAACTTTTGAGCCGCTCACACAAGTCCACCGGTGAGGGGGCCAGTGGTAACGAGTTACTCCCGAGTGATGTACGCCCGTGTCACCTGCACCCACCACCACAGAAACTCTCCCGATCTGTCTTCCCTGACAATCCAACTTGGAGGAAAAAGCCGCCAACACCCTACAATAAAAGAGGCAGTCGTGGTCGGGTCAGATCAATCATGGGCTCGGCGCTGGTCCCGAGAGTATCCTCCGTTTTCCGTCGCGTGCTCACCGGTCCCCAGCGTAAGGCTACTAATCTGAGGAGCAGCTCAGAAAGCCGACAAGAGCAGCTCAGGGACCGCTCAGCGCCCGCTAATTTACAACCCTTTATGACCTCCTAATGAAAATCAATTTTCCTTCGTTTTGGCGGGCGGCAAATCAGTAAATGAGCTTTTATACGGGCGGAATATGGTGGCGGCGGCTGTGGGTCGGAGCTTAGGGCCTACAGACGGAACTAGCCGGACTGGCGGGCGGGCCTGATGCATTATGCATCCCTGTTGAAGTTTCTGATGACCACCAAAGCCGTGCTGACGCTCAGGGGGGTTTGAGGGGCTACGGGCCGAGCCCCCCTCGGGAGAGTCTAGGGTGTGACGGCTCTCCTCCCCGCCCGGTGACACCTCACTTCTCGGCGTAATTTTGTACACGTCGGGGAGACCCCCCCCCCCCTGCCCACCCCTTTCCTCCCCCTCCCCCTTGCCCTCCTCCAGTGCGGGCGGATCCTATGCATATTCCTGCTGGTGTGCTGGAATTGGTGGCCCCCAGAGGGTGGCGACAGAGGGCACCAAATGCAACATACTAATGCGTATGCAAATACCCTCTCTCTCCTCTGCTGGAGGCCCCGGGTCTGTGGCCACAGGAGACCTGCGAACAGGTAGTGGGGAGGGGGCATTGGGGGGGGGGGGTTAATGAGGGGGCAACACCTGGTGACCACCAGGGCACAGGTGGGAGCAGGTTCAAGCACTCCCTCCCCCAGCCCCCCAGACGTTGACGTTTACGTCACTGACACATCAGCGTCAACGCGGGAACAACCTGTCAGCCTTGGACTACATGTACATAACTAAATTGACCATTTTAATACTACTTTTGTGTCCTTCCATTATCATAAATCGTCGTTAACTTGGCCAAAACTTGACCAAGTTAACCACGAAGGCTCCGTCGTTAATGCATACAGTGGTGTATACATGGACGTTTTGATGTACTGCATGATTAATTGATTTATGAAAATGGAAGGGCGCAATAGTAGTATAAAAATGGTCCATGTAGTTATTGTTATGCGGGAGACAGGACAACAGCGTCGCATACAGAATTCAAGAAGGGGGGGTGCGCGCTTACATGATTTGTTCAACTTAAAAGGATTTGGTGGACACACCAAAAAATAGTTAAATGTTCTTAACACAAAATTGGAGAGACCACCATTTTCATTCCCCCTTTACATCCGCCACTGGGCAAGATCATCAGGAGCCCATATCACACCTGAGGGAGAGGTCAATACCAATCATTTGCAGGTACAATTAATTATGAGCCTACACATAATAGGACGGCATAAGAAGGGCGTAGCAGAATGACACTTGTCATTCGTAAGATCGTACAGATCGTACAGGGCGAGTGTCCTACACTGTAAGAAGTAACTACTGTAAATTTACAGCAAAAGTTGCTGGCAACAAAGGTTCCAGCAATTTTTGCTGTAAATTTACAGCACTCTATGTACTGTTAATTTACAGTATAATGTACTGTTAATTTCCTACGGCAAAATATGCTGTAAATTTACAGCAGACAGTGTGCTGTAAATTTACAGCAAAAGTTGCTGGCAGCAAAGGTTCCAGCAATTTTTGCTGTAAATTTACAGTACTTGCTGTATTTTTACAGTATGCTAAATCAAACATTTTACCATTTTATCTTTATCAATTTCCTTTTTAAAATCCAACTAAATGTTGGATAAAGGTATAATTCCTACCTCAAACCCAATGTATATTGGATGAGGGATGTATTTATGCTAAGTGCATTAGCAAATACATGCATGGAATGATGGTATGATGAGGCACTGCCAATCCAACACATGCCTATGAAGGCAATTTGCTACCAAAAAGGTGTCTCAATCAGACAATTACCTCTGTATCTTGAAATTATTAAGACAGAGTGGAGATATCTATTATGTGATATACTTAATAAGTCTATTGATCTATTCATCATATTTAATCTTAATTAAAAGTAAATAATTCATCTTAAAATATAGTTTTAAGGTAAAAACTAAAAACGTTTTACTGATGATAAACATTTGCCCCACCTGGTGGAGAATAAATTTACAGAAAAAGTACTGTAAAATTACAAAGTTACTGTAATTTAGTAAATTTACAGTACTAATACTGTAATTTTACAGTAAATATTGCTGTTTAATTTCCAACATCAGAAAGTGCTGTAAATTTACTGCAAGAACTGCTGTAAATTAACAGCAACTTTTTACAGTGTATGCAAAGACATGGGTCCCTCTCGTGGAATAGATCATGAGCAGATCGTTGAGCAGATTCACTGCCATCTCCGCGAGCTGCTCAGCAGATCTTGACCCCTCTGACTTGTGTCATCCCAGCAATCAAGGGTCTGTTTCTGAGAGCTGCTCGGGGTGAGGTGCGGGAGGTCGGAGGTCAGAGGGCCTCATGCAGGACACATGTAGGGTGCAGATGACGGGGTGAGCTGCTCGCGGCTCGCGTCATCAGGCGGTCAAACACACCCACACCCCGGGATCCATGTCGCTGATAAGATGGCATCAACCGAACCCATCATGCATACCTATCGATGTGAGCTGCTCAGACCGCCTAGATGCCAATCAGGGGACAACCACATAAAACAGACTTGAGGACCGGGGGGTGCAATCTGTGACCGTTATCATGCATTTTATAAGTTATGATTAAAGCTACACAATTTGGGGCAGGAGAGACTCGTTTGTTTTATTGTGAAATAAAATGAGCACTGATCTTTAATTAAAAAAAAGAAGCTTTATAATTATATAGTAAGGGTTACGCATATATTATATGGACATACATGTTGTATATAGGAGCTAGATTTCTTGTTTCTGACTTGAATTCGTTTTGAAAGAATGTATTATACTTCCGAACGTATATCATTACATCAACAGCAATATAGACATTAGAAGCTTTAGCGCAAGATTCATCAGTTTTATCTGCATGGAGTGTTTCTCTGTGAGCATGGGTCAAATCCAACAATTTGTGACGTAACAGAACCATTCTGCGACTAATCTGTTTTTGAGCATGGGTCAAATCCAACAATTTGTGACGTAACAGAACCATTCTGCGACCAATCTTTTTTTTGAGTTAGTCTGTACATTACTAAAATGATACCTAACAGTTACGTTATTATAATGACTGTTCTGATTAGATATTACACAACCTTAGCCAAAGAGAATGTCATTGTAACAGTTTGATTAGGTAAGGTTGACACAAAACATAAACAGAACATTTTGGTGAAGGGTGAGATGGAATCCTTGCCTAAAATTAACATATTTGACTCCTTGTTAGTATTTATAACATCATGCATACACAACCGGAATGTAACCTCGGGCCTGTTGCATAAACGTACAATAAACTTATTCGTCATCGTATCTACAAGAGTTTTGTTTTTGCTTATGTGAGTTTGGTGTGTATTAATGAGAGTTTGGGCTGGATTTACGAGACTTTCATTATGCAACAGCAGTTTGTGGGAGTTTCAAACTCTAGTGCAGTTTCTGTAAGCACACAAAAACAGTAATCGACCATACACTGTAAGAAGTAACTACATGTACTGCAGATTTACAGTAAAAGTTGCTGACAGCAAAGGTTCTAGCAATTATTGTTGTAAATGTATGGCTCTCTATGTACTGTAGATTTACAGTATACTGTACTGTTGAGTTCCTACAGCAAAATGCACTGTAAATTTATGGCAAACAAAGTGCTGTATATTTCTTTTACAGTATGCTAAATCAAATATTTTATCATTTTATCATAATTAATTTCCTTTCTGAAATCCCACTAAATGTTGGAGAAAGGTTCAATTCCAACCTCAAACCAATGTATATTGGATGAGGGATGTATTTAAGCTAACTGTATTAGCAAAAACATGCATGGAATGATGTCACAAGGAGTCACTGCCAACATTTGCCCCATCTGGTGGAGAATGAATTTACAGAAAAAACTGCTGTAAAAGTACAAAGTTGCTATGTTGTGTCAAATTTACAGTAATAATTCTGTAAATTAGACAGCAAAAAGTGCTGGAAATATACTGCAAGAGCTGATGCAAATTAACAGCAACCTTTTACATTGTATCTTTATCCACTAATTTCCATTTACATCTGTGAAAATATAATCTGAAAGGTCTGTGGCCTGTTCAATAATAACCTCTGTGGCTCTGGAGGTTCTATGTGTGCTTACGGAAACAATGTGCAAGTTTGAAACTCTTGTATATGGCTGTTTCATATCAAAACTCCCATAAGTACACCCCAAACTCTTGTAAATGCACCCCAAACTCCTGTAAATCCATCCATACTCATGTAAGCGAAAACAAACCCAGATATATCTATGGTAACCCAAAAGATGATCGTAACTTTATGAAACCAAAAACATATTGAGGTTTGTTTATGAAACAGGCTACAGAATGATATTTGACTATATCTATTCACAGGAAAGGCTGTGGGCGAATGACATTGGGATAATGGGTTATTAATTCATGTACGAGGTGTTTGCTTTATCTCTCGGTCTTTGAGGGAACCATCAATGGGACATGATGTCATGTAACCCTGTCTTCGCCTCCAACCCTCAGTACTATGTGAACATTTTTATCCATAATGTTGTTTGAAGACCATTGTTATGATGCGAGGAAAAAGCTTTAGCAGAGATATATCATGCTTTTGACAAGCATGTATGAATTGGACATTCAACCCAACTTGACGTAAGATAATGCCATTGGCCATGTATTTCTAAAAATAGAAAGATTACAAGAGTAGGAGCTGATCTTGGCCACGCATTTCATATTTTATTTTCGTTCAAGGGTTCTTGGCACCTGAGTGTCGCCTGGCCATGATGTTGGGGCAGATCAAGCCATGTTGTGTGGGCAGTAAAACAAGGCTACACATGACAACACTGGTTAGTCCTATGCATTATGCCATAGTTTTTTCTGAGCCATATGGTATGACAACGTAGATGTAGTACAACATAAATATTCATAAAACAGTGAAATTGGAGTATTTTCAGCCTACTCAAGTTAGCTTGACATAGTCGTTGCCACTTTTGGACATAGACACTGGTCCCAATAACAAACAAGCCTTCAGGTAAATTTCAAATCATATCACCTGTTCCAGCGAAAGTGATGCAACTAGGCCTCCAGGGGCCAAAATATCCAAATAGGAATACCATGAAATCCTATTGTGTGCATATAGGCTAGGTGTTGGGGCAACCTATGATATAGGTGAAATCCGTTAAATATGATATCCGTTGCCATGGTAACCGAGGAAAGTCGGTCACCTGATGGGGTGTGATGCGCGTCTCAGCATTAACTCCCAGATATGGATATATGGTCTAAATATATATATGTTATCGACTTTTTCAGAATATTATTTCATATATGTAATCTACTTATGTAAGGCTACGATGTAAATAAGAAAGATTAATAATATCTGTGCGAGTCCTCGAGAAGCAGCAGGTACAAATAGGTCACTTTTACTGTATTTTGCAGGTTTTTTAGGTTCTTTTACATTACACTTCATATCAGATACTCCCATTTAATAACTATAAGCATTTACCAGGTATGCATTCATATTTTGTTTCTTATAAGTGTTGCCTCTAACTTGGAAAAACATTTTTGGTTCTAGGTTCATACATATTTCTATAGATGGGACTCTATGTATGCCACCGTTAGTGCTGAGAATCTCGCCGTTAGTGCTGAGAATGTTTTCGTTAGTGCTGAGACGCCAATGCAACAGACAAATACTAACTATGTCCAGTAATTACTGTTTTTGACTGTATTATTGTATCTGAATCTGCTATACCTTGCATGTTATGAATAACATACATATTTCGGCTATATATGACAGTCGATTTATGTATGTATATGTCCTAACAATTTACTTTTATGGGTGTTTTGTCTTAGTAATTAGCTCAATTCTACCAATATCTCCTGCAGTTTTTAATTATGTGGCATATTTAACTGGTTTCTTAGCAGCTAAATAATACCTTATGATGTATTTGAACTATTTCCCCATAAATAAGTATCCTATGCATTGTTAGTAGCTGACTACAACGTTATTGCTGAGGCACGCCCGTTATTGCTGAGACGCGCATCACCCCGGACTACAGTACCAAATAGACCCCACCTGGTTTCTTGTCATCTATCAATGGGAAATGCCTTTATATGTTCATAATTCCTATTTAAATCATCAGACAACATGTTTGTGTGGTTGAATACCGTTAAACTTTTCCTTAATTATGCATTCAATTTTTTTTCTCTCCATCATTCTTCACAGGTAGGTGTTCATTTCACGGTATCATAAAATCTATCATTCAAATCATTATGGAAATGCTTTTTTCACAGTCTTATATCATTCTTTACATATTAATCGTGGTATGGCCGTCCCATAAAATTATTAATCAATGAAAATTGTCACTACCAGCACTCCAAAATGTATGGAATCTGTTACTGCTGAGACGCGCATGATTTTTTAGTTAATGCTGAGAATTCATTTGAGTTCGGTGACAGTTCTGTGCAAGTCCGCATATGATAAATTGATGGTATTTCTGTGTATACATGTATAAGGAATAAAAGCACATATATATACAAGTTCTGTCTTCCTTATCTTTCCTGGCAATGGTTATAAAACTTGATGTAGGTGCTAATTTTGTGATAAATTCTGGTTTTCCTCCTAAGCACCTCTACATTAATGCTAAGAAATATGTATTCAATTATGCGATTTAGTATTTAAAGCATTAATCTTCATATTTCTTTAGTAAAACTTACTCCAGACAATAATACTTAACTGGAGTCAGGTACATAATGACCAGGCATCCGTTAATGCTGAGAAAAAATTAGTGCTGAGAAAAATTAGTGCTGATAATTCTGTCCATTATTCTGTCCACCTCTGTCTTACTTTCTCCTCGTGAGATATGTCTTACAGAGGTCTGCATATGATACTTGGTTCTCATGTTCCCTTTCTTTTTCTTTCCTCTTTTCCTTCAACCTTTGGCTGGTTTTTCTTGGCTGTTCCACAGCTCTCGCTTCTACAGTTGCTTCAGGAGTTGTTTTCTTTTTTTTACTGATCGGTTCCTCGTTGTCATCCTCATCCTCATCCTCATCCTCATCCTCATCCTCATCCTCAGAGGAGAAGTTCACCATTTCACTATAATAGCTGTCATCATCCTCATCATATTCCTCTTCTGAGTCTTCTTCTTCAGATGATGACTCATCTTGACGGGTTGCATTGTATGAGAAGGCCTCCACCACCGGTTTCCTTTGGTTTCCCGTCTCTCTCGTCCACTGCGCGTCCACTGGGAGCAGCTGCCCAGTTTCCTTAAAGCAACATGGCTCGTAGCAGGAGGTTGGCCGTAGGAACACAGCCCCGCGGTGGTAGGTGGCCTGATGGGCCTTCATGAGGCCGTGCACTGGTTTTGTGCTCCAGGTTTTGATCGTATGCTCTGCATCTTTCACGTTGTTCTCGTCTGCATAGAGCAGGTGCACCTTCTTTGTTTCAATGCTAACCTGCTCCATAAAATCCTGAGCATCTTGCACTGCACCGCTTGTTTTCACAATGCGGTCGGCCAACGTTTTCAGGCCACCTCCCACCCCATCGCAAGGGCCCTTCCCATGTCCAGCCTCCAGCCAGTTCCATGTCACTCTCAGGTTGAACATGTCGGGAGCCTCGCGCAGGAAGTTACACACATGGCGGTTCCTGTACTGGCTGGATGGCGAATCAGATATGACGTGGAGGTGCTGCAGATCAGGAATTAGGTCTTCTTCAATTTTCGGTATTAGCATCTCGAGGAAGGACAGCGTGGTGGCGAAATTGTGGCACAGCACAGGTGAGATTCCAGCAAAGGCCTTACTGCTGAGAACTCGATCTCCATCTTCAGACTTGCTGATGTAGTTCACCACCATGGGATGAATCGTCACCTGTGCTTTACCGTAGAAGACACGCGCGATTTCCTTCATATACGCTGCATTCCAATTCTCGGCGTAGTCTACCTGGACCGTGCAGTGGTTTTCGGGCAGCTTTTCCTTCAACAGGTTGACTGCATCATACTGTGCCTGCACCCGATAAGCGTGTTCACGGAATGCAGGCAAGGCACTCATGATGAGCTCTTCCATTTGTTCTTTTGTACCCTCCTTCTTTACCAGTTCGGTGTGTCTCGTCGTCATCATCTTGTTGGTTTTTTTGTCCATGTACTCTTTCTTTTCAGTCACCCACGTTTTGTAGGAGATATTGTCCTTCTCTGACATCTGGATGTTGCTTCTGACCTCAGCATTATCCATCTTCAGCAGTGCCGTTGTAGAGGATGGAAGTGTGGGGACACTCTCTATCATCAATCCCATGTTTGCATGATAGATGCATAGGCAGACATGCCTCTTCAGGAACTTGCACAGCTTAATCGATCTTTTGTTCTCCTCCCTGGCAGAACAGAACAAGGCCAGAGAGACTTGTAGGGAAGTCTCGGTGCAAAATTTCTGATGGAGGTTTCTGAGCGTGTCTGTCAGGGCAACAACTTGTTCTTGCCCTTCTTTGTTCATGCGCTTGTCAGGCATGCTGTAGGAGTTGTCTTCTCTCCGCAAGAACTCTTTGATGGCAGCTTTCTTTGAGAGGGACAGTTCTTTTCTTGCCGTTGACTTTGGTTTTTGTGCTTTATATACGTTGTTTCTGCATAGGCCTATTGCTTTGGATATCGCACTTGCAGAACCATAGTAGGTTTTGGTGACTTTTTGATGGTACAGCTTCTTTTTGATGGAGGTAGGCTGGTGTGCTACCTGTCCCACGGCCTCGCACAGCACCTGCACATTAAAGAGTCGTTCTTTTGTTGGTGTTACCCCCATGTCATGCATAATGTCGATGGCATTTGTCCTAGGGGAATTCGTAGACAGGTTTGACAAGTCGAACCGTTGCTGCTGAGACTCCCGTTGTTGCTGAGAAAGCTGTTGTTGTTGCTGAGAATCGAGTTCTTGCTGAGGTTCTGGTTGTTGCTGAGAATGAGTCGTGTTGACCTTTTCCTGCTGTGAACTAGGAGAGTCGACTGCAGCAGGCACCTGTCTAAGCTGTTCCTTTAGTGCAAGAAGCTCCTCTTCTAGATTAGACACTGTCTTTTCTGCCTGAATCCTAAGGTTCCTTTCGGCACTAAGTTCTTTTTCCAGGGATCGCATGGATGATTTAAGTTTTCTCGTAGCCGGATGCTGACTGTGCCAATACTCAGTACTGTTGCCGTGAATAAGGAAATGACATAGCATTCAGTAATCTAGATATAATACAATAACACCAGATTCTTATCAAGAAATTTTTTAATATCAAACAGAACTGGTCCTCATGAACAGTGGTAATCTGAAGCAATGTGAAGATGATCATTAAAATTACTGGGCGGGTAAACATTGTCCAAGGATATTCTTGTGTCCGGTAGTCCTTATCCATCTATTGGATAGTAAATGTCCAATCACAAATTGTTAAATTTATTTAATTATAAATAACAGGAAACGACATAACGTCTTAAGTAACTAAGTTCCAGATCTTTGTGTTCTCCATCATCTACTCAGAAAGTCTTCTCACATGTGTGGTCCTTATCTCCAGGTATTACATGTTGGCAACATGTCAACTAAAGTTCTATCAAAAATGTATACCGGAGGTTAGAAAAATCTTATGCTTTTAAAAATACAGTAACATCTGGATACCAGCATCGTCCTCAGCATTAATTAATTCTTTGTCTCTTTCGACCTAGTTGAACGAGTCTTCCTGGAAATCAGAAATAACGATTCTGAGTTTTGAGTCTGTTGAAAACATTGATTAAAATGTCTTGTCAAAAGTACTGAAATAGATATTTATCTTGTGCAGTTTGCTAAGTGTTGTAATAACAGAGATTAAAAATGTTATGATTCATGTAAGTTAAGCTAGATATGTGCTATCAGAATATTGTAAATTATATGTTACTTCAAATTTATAGATTTATAAATATTGTGTATGGTAAAATTCGCACAAAGGTCAAGAATGTTTTTCTAACTATATATATACCTGGAAGGTTTTTTTCCTTTGGTGTCCAGTTGAACTTTCTCTGGAGTACATGATTCGTCGGGGTGATTCTCATCCTCATACTCTGGAACAAATAGCCTACGTGGGGTTCCCTTCCTTCTCCTGCCTGCAATATACATTTGTTTCATATGTATATATATGTACATGCAAGTATATATATATATGAAACAAATGTACATAACACTGTAATTCACAAAAATTATCTCAGCATTAACTACTGCATGTTGTATATATGTATTTGGGTGTGTGGAAATTCATAGTAAATATCACTTACCTCGAATAGAGCGTTGTGTTTCGGCTGGGCCTCCTCTACCTGTTGCAACGGCTGACTGGGAGGATGCTGAAATTTTAGAAATATATCATCATTTTTAAAGTATTAAAAAGAATTTTTATATGAGAATGTGAGGAAGGAAGGCATTCACTACGAACACTGTTGTAATATATTTAAAAAGTTACTTCATCTGAGTTTTTACAAACATCCACAAACATATATAACAGTTGGATGTTTCTCAACACTCTACAGAATATATATGTTCTGCCATTAATGCTGATATTTACCTGTTGGTACTAACGCCTCTTCCCTAGGAAGGCTTGCTAAGAGATTAGGCACGTCATTCTTGCTGCACTGAGCTTCCCCCACCATGCGCTCACCGCTGAATATTTCGAGTGTGACGGCATTACCTGTGTACAAGAACAAAAGGTAACCAAATAAATAAAGAACTAAAATATATATACATGTATGTTGAATTAAAATATTTCTTACATACGGCAGCATATATATGGCAGGAATGAATTTAAAGCTGAGAGTATGCATACGTTCACATCTGTGATGGATTATTGCTGAGACACCTGTACATGTGCATTACAACATTACTGCTGAGACTAATAAGAATATAAAACATTATTAGAGATTAATTACCATCAAGCTGCTTGCGGAAATCCTCCCAGGAGATCACGGTGTCTTCTGCCACGTCCTCATTGTTGGGCTTCTCGCCGTGATCGACGTACTGAATTACTGCAGTGCCCACCACCTCAGTAATAGCAGGAGACTGCGGGTCCATGTTATTGTCCTCAGCATTAACTGCGGATGGCATAGGGGTAGACGTTTTCTTTTCCCGTTCCCTGACTGGAGTGGATGCAGGCTCATCAGGTGTGTAGACTAACACGTCACTCACAATTTTATCTTGCTCATGTCCAGGGTTGGGGGGCGTGTCCACAGATTGTTCAGGGATGTGGTGGACCTCAGCATTAACGGTAACGATATGCTCAACATGGTCTCCACCCTTGGAAGCGCCAGTGTCAGGGGTGGATGGGGACTGTGGGGTTATCACGTCAGACTCGGAAGCAAGTGTTTTTTTGGGGGGGCATTTCTTCCCTGACTTCTTATTGGGGGTCGAGGTAGACTCGGTGGGGAGGTGCTCCGCCTCAGCACTAACACCCTTACGTTTTTTCCTGCCTTTCTTGGGAGTGTGAGTGTCAGGGGACTTTGACTCGGTGGGGAGGTGCTCCGCCTCAGCACTAACACCCTTACGCTTTTTCCTCCCTTTCTTGGGAGTATGAGTGTCAGGGGACTTTGACTCGGTGGGGAGGTGCTCCGCCTCAGCACTAACACCCTTACGTTTTTTCCTGCCTTTCTTGGGAGTGTGAGTGTCAGGGGACTTTGACTCGGTGGGGAGGTGCTCCGCCTCAGCACTAACACCCTTACGCTTTTTCCTCCCTTTCTTGGGAGTGTGAGTGTCAGGGGACTTTGACTTTGCATCGTTTCCCTCTGCAGCAAGAGGAGTAGGGTCGGTTGTCTCAGGCACACCCTCTTCCTCAGCAGTAAGAGCAGTAGGGGAAGAGTGGGCGTCGTTTCCCTCTGCAGCAAGAGGAGTAGGGTCGGTTGTCTCAGGCACACCCTCTTCCTCAGCAGTAAGAGCAGTAGGGGAAGAGTGGGCGTCGTTTCCCTCTGCAGCAAGAGGAGTAGGGTCTGTTGTGTCAGGCTCGCCGTCTGCCTCAGCAGTAAGAGCAGTAGGTCCTCCCTCAGCAGCAAGAGGAGTAGGGTCTGTTGTGTCAGGCTCGCCATCTGCCTCAGCAGTAAGAGCAGTAGGTCCTCCCTCAGCAGCAAGAGGAGTAGGGTCTGTTGTGTCAGGCTCGCCATCTGCCTCAGCAGTAAGAGCAGTAGGTCCTCCCTCAGCAGCAAGAGGAGTAGGGTCTGTTGTGTCAGGCTCGCCATCTGCCTCAGCAGTAAGAGCAGTAGGTCCTCCCTCAGCAGCAAGAGGAGTAGGGTCTGTTGTGTCAGGCTGGTCGTCTGCCTCAGCAGTAAGAGCGGCGGGTACTCCCTCAGCAGGAAGAGGAGTAGGGTCTGTAGTCTCAGGCTGGTCGTCTGCCTCAGCACTAAGAGCGGCGGGTACTCCCTCAGCAGGAAGAGGAGTAGGGTCTGTAGTCTCAGGCTGGTCGTCTGCCTCAGCAGTAAGAGCGGCGGGTACTCCCTCAGCAGGAAGAGGAGTAGGGTCTGTAGTCTCAGGCTGGTCGTCTGCCTCAGCAGTAAGAGCGGCGGGTACTCCCTCAGCAGGAAGAGGAGTAGGGTCTGTTGTGTCAGGCTCGCCATCTGCCTCAGCACTAAGAGCGGCGGGTACTCCCTCAGCAGGAAGAGGAGTAGGGTCTGTAGTCTCAGGCTGGTCGTCTGCCTCAGCAGTAAGAGCGGCGGGTACTCCCTCAGCAGGAAGAGGAGTAGGGTCTGTAGTCTCAGGCTGGTCGTCTGCCTCAGCACTAAGAGCGGCGGGTACTCCCTCAGCAGGAAGAGGAGTAGGGTCTGTAGTCTCAGGCTGGTCGTCTGCCTCAGCAGTAAGAGCGGCGGGTACTCCCTCAGCAGGAAGAGGAGTAGGGTCTGTAGTCTCAGGCTGGTCGTCTGCCTCAGCAGTAAGAGCGGCGGGTACTCCCTCAGCAGGAAGAGGAGTAGGGTCTGTTGTGTCAGGCTCGCCATCTGCCTCAGCACTAAGAGCGGCGGGTACTCCCTCAGCAGGAAGAGGAGTAGGGTCTGTAGTCTCAGGCTGGTCGTCTGCCTCAGCACTAAGAGCGGCGGGTACTCCCTCAGCAGGAAGAGGAGTAGGGTCTGTAGTCTCAGGCTGGTCGTCTGCCTCAGCAGTAAGAGCGGCGGGTACTCCCTCAGCAGGAAGAGGAGTAGGGTCTGTTGTGTCAGGCTCGCCATCTGCCTCAGCACTAAGAGCGGCGGGTACTCCCTCAGCAGGAAGAGGAGTAGGGTCTGTAGTCTCAGGCTGGTCGTCTGCCTCAGCACTAAGAGCGGCGGGTACTCCCTCAGCAGGAAGAGGAGTAGGGTCTGTAGTCTCAGGCTGGTCGTCTGCCTCAGCACTAAGAGCGGCAGGTACTCCCTCAGCAGGAAGAGGAGTAGGGTCTGTAGTCTCAGGCTCGCCGTCTGCCTTAATGGTGAGAGGCACCTCCTCAGCCTCAGCAGCCACTGCCTTTGCCTTACGGGGACTGGTCCTCCTAGTGGGAGGCGTTGAAGGGTTAGTACCACTAGTGGAGGGTGATGGAGTTGGCACTTCCTCAGCCTCAGCAGCCACTGCCTTTGCCTTACGGGGACTGGTCCTCCTAGTGGGAGGCGTTGAAGGGTCACTAGTGGAGGGTGATGGAGTTGGCACCTCCTCAGCCTCAGCAGCCACTGCCTTTGCCTTACGGGGGCTGGTCCTCCTAGTGGGAGGCGTTGAAGTACCACTAGTGGAGGGTGATGGAGTTGGCACCTCCTCAGCCTCAGCAGCAACTGCCTTTGCCTTACGGGGGCTGGTCCTCCTGGTGGGAGGCGTTGAAGGGTCACTAGTGGAGGGTGATGGAGTTGGCACCTCCTCAGCCTCAGCAGCCACTGCCTTTGCCTTACGGGGGCTGGTCCTCCTAGTGGGAGGCGTTGAAGTACCACTAGTAGAGGGGGATGGAGGTGGTACGTCGTCAGCCTCCTTACCATCATGGGGATTGGGTTTTTCTGAAAAAAATTAACAAAAATAAATTCTCAGCATTTACTTTCCAATAATGAGTGTGGAAGGGAAGTTGAAGATGATTATCATATTAATTTGGATGTTGGGGTAATAAAATATATTTACACATGTGATTCAGTTACAAGTAAAATATTAGGTAGGTACTGTGCTAAATTATTTACATGCTGAAAAATTATTATGGATTAATTAATGCTGAGAGAGAGAACGATGATATAAAATATTGTACTATCAATTCTATCATAGGAAATACTTTCATATAAACGAAAATAAAAATTAACAGAGATTTACTTACTGAGAACAACACGTAAATCAAATGATTTCTTCTTTTTTGAAGTTGGCTCTCCACCATCACTCGATGTATTTTTTCTTTTGGCAGGCAGGGGGAGGGGGTTGTCTGCCTTCTGATTTCTCTGCCGCTTGCTCTTCCTGGCTGGCTCAGGCACAGAGGTTTGTTTAGTGGCCTTTGTCGACACCGCTTTGCCTTGCTTCTCTGTAAATTTAATTTAAGTATGCTATATGAAAAACATATTGATAGTGACATGTTGTGTCAAAATTTGATGTTGGTAATATCTAGAAATGTATTTCTAAAGTTTTACAGGGAATGTTATTGCTGATTATTATTGCTGAGACTGATATTGCTGAGAGTGATATTGCTGAGAGATAAATTGCTGTGGTTTCAAAGTGCCTTACCAATTAATGCTGATATTATGAAATTCGTATTTTGCCGCTTCCCAAGAGATGAAATAAATATATCACGAGTACAATGAACAATATACCTTGCTTAGTACCATATGCACGTTTATTGCGCTTCAGTTGACTAATATGCTGCGCATCAGTCATCGTAGCGACTTTGGGACGATGTTTCTGGAAGAAAGATAGGGCAGCTTTACTGACATTATAAAAAAAAACCTGATATAAAAGAGGACAGGTACGCATTGCTAAAATTTCACATGAAAAAATTATTTGAAGGATGGTGAATGGGTTAAGAGAGAAGTAGATTTCTATGTTTTGCATCAATGTACTTACAGCATCCTTCTTCGCCTTTTCTTCTTTGAAGGTTTCGTCATCCTTCAGACGATCGTACCTCTTTTTCGAAGCTTTGCGGTTCTGTTCCTTCCTATGTTCCACTCTTTGTTCCGGCGTCATATGCTTAAGAGCCCGTCTATGTATCTCCTTGGATGGCGTTTCACTCCCTTCGCCATCGTCTGCCATAGTGGCGTAGTCGATTGTAGTGTAGTAGTAGTGTAGTCTACAAATATACAAAGAGAAAGGACTGTAGCAGAGAACTTTACAGAACCTCAGCAATAAATTGCGAGTTGTTGCTGAGAGCTACGAGTGGATGGGTCCGCCGAGCGTCTCTACAGATCGGCACTTACGCGTCGATGTTTACCGATAATACAAGGACATTTCACAAATAGGGAAGCTAAATATGTAATATGGGAGTTCCCTGCATGTTATTCTTTCATATTTCATGGATGACATGCAACGGTATACTTGAGAAACACGAAAATTTGGAGAAATTGTTCGATATTCTTACCTCTCAGCATTACTCGCAAATCCAAGATGGCGCCGGTATATCGCTAGAGGGCGCCTCAGCAGCAAGCCAGGAACGCCGGTGATTTTAGTTCCAACAGTGGTGTGCAGGCGGCGCGCAGATCGCTTTTTTTTCCCGCCGGCGATTTTACTGCTGAGACGCGCATCATGCTTATTGCTGAGACGCGCATTGCCAGGAAACATGAAAAATGCCTCTCGTAGCCACTGTAATGTATGTACATGTAAGTACTTCGATTCATATTACGGCTATATAGTTTGGCCCTTGTTGGATATAGAGTATATAGTTAAATATATTAATTGTGGAAATGGCACAGAAAATAAGAAATCTGTTATTGCTGAGACGCGCATTAAACGGGGATCTCGGGATGCATTCTTGAGCGTACTGTAAGCCAGGTATCATATTCAAAGTCACAATAAAAATTGTGGAGGTAGGGCGTACTAGTCCGCTTCTTATGTGCTACATTAGGTAAGGGTATATATAATTTCTAAAATACTGTGGTGTTCAAAGCATTAATGCTGAGAATGGAAATTTTCCACTTTACAATCACTCATTTTGGTCCTGTGCCTAAAATATCGGGTTTATTTTAATAAATCCGGGTATTAATGAAACCTGATGTAATTTCCAAGCATATAAACATTAAAAAATCCATGTACCCGGCATGTTCTTTATGTACTGAGTGCATGAAATGAAAGAAAGGTGTTCTAAATGTCAAAAAAGGCCATTTTTGGCATGTTTTTGGCCCACAGTTCCTTAAATATCGGTCACAGATATGTAAAACCATTGTTACCTTGAAAGCTCTCATCGAGCCGGACCTAATAGGATAAAAAAAAATAATGCAAAAGCATTTGGGAAACTTCCAGGTCAGAAAAACCTGATTTTGGCCTAGTTGCATCACTTTCGCTGGAACAGGTGATATACCTTAAGCTGTTAAGGAAGCTTCTGTAATTCAGTAGCTCTTCATCATCTTGATTTTTCTTAATGAAAAAGATCTATGGTCTTTTGATATACTTAAATGAATGAAAGGTAATCATTCCGTGCTCCCCTAGCTTTACATACAATTATACATCATACAAATCACATCCTGACACCTTCATCCAGTCCTATAGTTTCCTCCTTTCATTCGACTTCCTCCTGTCCCCCTCCAGCCGGCCGGATCCTCCCCCCCCCCCCACCCTCCCGCGTGTGCTGGAGGCGCCCGTCCTTAATGGTCGTACCACACGCCAAAGTCATTACTTAAATCAGCACCAATTGTCTTGATTAATAAATTCGGGCCCGGCTGACTGGTGATGAGGCGGGCCGACCACCTCTCCACCGGTCATTAGTGCACGCGGCGGGCGGCGCGCGTGGCCCGGACGTGACCAGGCTTCTCTCTGGTGGAGATGGGTCGGATCGGTGGTAGAAATAGTGCGAAGTGTCAAATGTTTGATATTCAAATGTTGATAGATTCTCTCTTATTGATTGACCTTTTGAACGTTTCTACACACCTACGTCCAAAATTTCATCATTTTGATTATTTCAGAAATACGTTTTTATTTATTTGTTTATTTATATAATCTACTGTATATTAGAAGCTGTAAATACTAGCCTATTCATTTTCCTACTACTCGATTTCTAGCTTTAAATTGTTATGGACAATTTCCCAATAAAAAATAATGTGTTTTCAAAAAGACGGAGGCTGTTGGGTATGTAATACAAACACTACATCTGGCTGGAAGAGCAACACATTTCCTCCGACGTGAGATATGTGTCACAAAAACAATAGTCTTAATTTTCCCAGCTATTCTTTAGCTTTCAAAGCATCGAAATACAGATTGCATTCACTGCTGCCCCGCGATCAGACCACTACCCACGCTCCGTCAATACATTTTTAAGTTTATAAGCGGGTACTTCAATGAAATTCAGCAATGTAAACTTCTTATTTTTATGGAGGCCACCAACTTTCTTCTGAGAATCCCCTCCCCCCTCCTACTGCCCCCCCCCCCCCCCACCTGGTCAGGTGACCCCCTCAATGTCCGGTCGTGTCTCACCGCTTGGCGCGCTGTCACAGACCGGAAGTCCGTTGACCCCCGGAGGCCCCCCCCCCCTCCAGGGTCTGCCGGGCCAAGCACGTGACCGCTGACGTCCGCAGGGCCCACTAGGGGGCGTGACGTCCTCTTCCTGCCCCCTGTCGGTCGATCCCGGCGTCACCTCCGCCATAACCCCGGTCTAACCTGGAGGCCTCACCTCCCAAGACCCCTCCCACACAGGCCTCTGGTCGTCCCCCTCACATCCAAACCAACCAGCCCACTTCTGAAAAGGAAATAAAGGAATACGTAATCATATTTCGTCATTTGCTCCGTCCAAATACATATGGATGAGGCGAGATGGAAAGGCTTGAGGTCAGAGTGGACTTGGTTGCAGGAGACTGGTTTGGTCCATTGACAAACAGAAAACCCTGATAAAAATAAACTCTACTCGCGCCAACGGTAAGGCGTAGTTCTCTGAAGGAATGTTGAATGATAACTTATTATGTGGTACTTCCGAAGCAATTCAACGCATTCATTGAACAACCAGGGAATGATAACTCTGCAAGTTTCTACACTTACTCTACTTAAAACTCCCTTTACATAAACTTTATTTTCAAAGGGGCGCCAAAAGAATGCATCACTACACTGTTATACCATGCAAAATATGGGAATAGAAACCAAAGATCTCTAAATCCAAGGCAAAGGTTTCCAAGGTCACACAGGAAAATGTAGGTAGTGTGCCCGTGGTACAGTGTCCATTGGAACACTGAGAAAATTTGGAGGGCATATTATAAGTATCTTGAAGTAATTAGTACTTGCCATGTAGTCTTTGAAGAATATGTATATCCCAGAAAAACTGTCCAGTGCAAGAAGGAAATTAATTCTCACCTTTCAGAAGTACATAATATTGGAAGAAACCATTTGTGTCTGTGGATAGAAGCTAAGACATTTTACTTGTCTTCTCCGATGTCTGTTCAAATGCAGATGGAATGCTAATGTGGCAATCAATCTAGTTTCTTATAGTGACATATTTCTATCTGGTCAGAATATAAAAGAATAGAACGGCCATCCACTCATTTTGTCTAACATGAATGACACAATGGACATTGTTGCCAAGGGAACGCCACCATCAATAATGGGAGAGGTGCTGGTCAGTACAATAGGAGGACTTCTCTCGAAGTGACTTCTTCTTGGAAATGGGAAAACAATACATACTTTGGTACGTTTTTGTGTCAGACCACAGGAGTCTAGGCCTGTTTAACTCCAGAGAAATTATATCTATACACACATATATAATAATCATGTTTTTACCTGCTGACAGGTGGATTCAAACTCCAGTATAATATATGGTCGATTCTCAAGAAAATTGACCAATTCCACGAGAGGGCTTAAGGCCAATCGAGTGGATACTTGATAATAAGAAATCTTTCCTTATGATGTCTTGTTGGGGTAAACCATGGAGACTAAAATAAAACATGGAGACTAAAATAAAACTTAATTTTAACTTTACTCTCTCTGGGTAAACATTATCAGTCCTAGAGCTATTGTGGCAGTCCATGTAGCCCTAGTTATTTAGAAATTTAGATGTCAGAACAATAAAATTGCTAATTCTGTTGCATGATTTCACATAGAAAGACATTTTTGTAAATGTTTCACTCAGGACAACCTGTGAAGAAGCTATTCCATACTCATGTAAAAAGATTTTCTTTGGGTAATATTTGAGAACATCTTCTATGCTGCAAAGAATAAAGTTTTGTTTAATAATGATTACATGACACTCTATTTGTAGCTGTGATGAACCTGTTTGTACTTTGAAGCCTTGTAATCATGGTAGCACGAGTTTGAGGAAATCAAAATGAGTACAAATCATATGCTAACATTATGGATTAATTCTCTGTTCATCGATTGTTATTGTGTACCTGTTATTATTCAAATGATGGTATGAGATAATGAGTGTTTCCGTGATGGAACGAGTATTTTACATGATGTCATAAGAGTACGAATTATGAATTACGTTATCAATTACTAGAATGAAAACCTGTAACTGGAAATGACCTCCCGCAGGGTCATGTAGACCATGTGACAAGGATTAGTCAATGAGAACACAGAATGTAGCTACATGTATATAAATATTGATGCAAGAACGAAATAAACAGTCCCTATTTGGTGCTCACTGTGTTCACACCCTTCTTCCTTGTTAGAACTGCCACAGAACCTAGATGATATCCTGATAACGACGCACGAAGTATGAGAAACAGGCCTTTACAGTATAGTTAGGCCAATTATCTGCTGAAAATTTGACTTTTGGCTAGTAGACGAGAACTAGACAACGACTAGAGATTAGCACGAACCATCAGATAGGCACAGGGAATGAGATGTCGGGCACACAGCCAACATGCTACCACCCTTCTATGATCAGCAAATGCCCTGCATCCTTGTCCTCATCCAGAATCCCAATAGTAAAGGAGCCACCAACGTCTGTGGTCCCCCTCCCTCAACATCTGTTTTCCTTCCCTGGAATGTGGCCCAGCTCACCCTCATGCGCGAGGCACAACTCCAAGGAACCTCCCTATCCTTCACCCTGATACCTGGCATGCACTCACGTGCCTGGGCCCAAGACACGCAGGCGGCCGACATCCCTCACCTTTTTCTTGTTCCTTATTTGTTTTGACAAATTATTTCTATGAAAATATTGAAAAAATGAAGTATGTTATCTGTAACTAGTTTGTTATTGAACCTTCACATGACTATTACATTCAAACTGCTGAAATACAGAGGCATTATCCCAGCAACATAATTGTAAAAGACGCTGTCCATACAACTGCAAGTAAGACAAGTTAGGCAAGAGTTATCCCAATCTTGAAATTATAAACGTCCTTCACAAACACCAACCTTGAAGGCAGACCAAGTAATCAGTCAGCTCAGCCAAACCTGGCCTAAACTAAGGTAGCACCTCTGTAGAGGGTATACACTAACATAGATCAGTCCCAAATTCACCTCTAAAAGGTGCACCTGAAGGACAGGCCCCAACAATCACATAATCTTAGTTCAATACACCAATGTCACCTCTAAAATGACACATAGATGACACATAACCTACTAATACCTACAAGGGCATACCTTCAGGGACACTCAAATGACCTGTAAATACCGACAAGGAATTTCCTCCTGCTGGATGTCCCCCACTCTATCAGTGTAACCATCCCAAGGGCAGCAGACACAGGTAACTCATATAATTTTAAAGCTGAACACTCAGTATTAACATGGATTTCGTGACAAATTGAAGTGTTGTATACGTAATTTACTGGACATTAAAACTATTGATACCACACTGATAACTGTACAGTGCCCCCTCAAACCCTTCAGGCATGTCTCATGGTAGGACGGCGCCACACCTGGAAGGTGTGAAAGTAGACATTTTGTGCTGCTTAATTTTCATGAAGTTAGCTTTACTGTGCGAATGTTGCATTAATATTTTGCACATTTTGCATTAAACTGTTTACTATCAATCTTTGCCACAACAATATCATTGTGGCATTCAAATAGAATGTTCATGCATTATTTTCGGGCAGGAAATCCGCGAAATAGTTCTGTGGAAAACTTCTGATAATAGGGTTACGTTCCATCAGGGGTTTGAGGTAGGACTGTATAGGAATAAAGACTTTAATTGTACCTTAGTTTTGGAGACTTTTGCCCAAAGCCAACCGGAACTTGTTATATATTATGTGTACCTACCAGGGTAGTTTATTCAAGGATTAAACTATATTATTCAGTAGAACAACAATCATTACACAACCATATGAAATGGAATGCATAAAATGCAAAACCATGTCAAATCAAAATTATTCTTTTTGAAAATAGTACTTTAACTCTGACCTACTCTATCATAATTGTAAGGCATTTTCGGCCCAATATCTACTGAGACCTTTGAATAATTGTATCAAATTGTTTACTCCATGTATATCAATTCAAAATGCATAACACTGTCAAAATACGTTAACCATGTAAATACAACACATTGAATAAAATGCATGTGATATACAGCAAAGGAAATAGTATAACTCAGAAAATTGTAATAAACTACCTTTAAAGGAGACTATAGCAGGCTGGTCAGACATATCAGAAATAGTTATGGATCTTTTTAATTTGTTTTCAGTCAAGACCTACTCAATCAAGCAATTTGGTAGCTAAGTCTTCCGATTTATAAGTATATCTCAGCGTCCTTTGCACAGTGAGAACAATGATGATCTAAGAACTCTTCCCTTTTTGCCCAAATCCGCCTATAGCATAAAAACTGCAGGGTAACATGGTCTTCCATAAGATAATATGATTGTATTGATTTCAAAATTACATACCCATAAGTTCAAATGCAAAAGAGCAATACCGATAATGACAATTTGATATTGTTTGATGGTATTTTCGGATGGTAAGGGAGTTGTCTTGTGGAGGCATCCTTTTTCTAGATAATGCAACGGCTGTAGATTGTAATGAAAATGAGCTCATTACTTCGCAGACACATTTATATTACATTCTGCGGGGCACCATTCTATATCAATACAATGTTTCTTATCTATACTGAAATCCCTAATATCATGTTACAAGTCTACCAAATGTTACTAGATCTGGCCCCACCTGGAGGAGACACCTGCGGATCCAGGTCAGACATCCCTCCCACCTGGTGCGCTCTAACCCAGGTAAGTACTGGCCGCACATGGAGGGTCGTGTGGCCAGGTGTGACCAGCCAAAGGGAACCTTCATTAGGAGGTGGGGACCTGTCACTGAGGTGTACCTCAGGGTCAGGGGTTGGCAGGTAAAATGATGTTTTTCTGTGTGGTGACAGGGTTGGGTTCTACCTGATGGCAGGTGAGGAATGTGTCCCCGTCAGGTGATCTGCTGGACAGGTAGGCACAGGTAGATACACCAGGAGAATACATGTATTGAGTTAACTTGATTTGTTTTCTAAACGTGTTTTTTTTCTATCCATCCTCCCTTTAATTAAGATGTCGCAATTTATTGACTGTTCATGGTGCTTTTCTTTTCTAAAAGCACTGAAATATATTTAAGTTGACACGCCCACAGCCTTGGCAAAATAGAAGCAAACTATTCTCCACATTTTGAATATTCGGTCTTTTTACTCGTTTTTTAAAGCGTAGAACAAAACTTGAAATCCAAGAATTGCAGAATACACCATATCTACGTGCCTAAAAGGTTGCTGCTGCTGACCAAGTATCATAAGGAGACTTACATGTGCGCGCTAAACTGAACTGTATTTATCATTATTATATCACTAAAATCTCTCAAACATCATTTTAACCAACTACAATTATAATCATTCATAAATGTTATAATATTATTAAAACCAGTGGCAACTTTGATGTTTACTACGCAATAAAACATCAGCAAATTAAGGGGGCTTAATGACCCTGTAGCCTTAAAGCAAATAGTGATTATTATTGCCAAACCATTGAAATTGAATATTTTTAAAGGGAAACCAAAAAAACAGTTTGAAATATGCATCAATTGGATTGTACCGCTTTTAAATATTTTCAACCAAACACAATAGTCTATCTATCATACACAGTTTATCAGGGACAATCTGATAATAGACAGGTAAAAAGAGCCATGACATTGAGGCGGGGCTGCTTGGATGAACTCATTGGCACATAGTTGTCATTGTTAATGGGTGGGACCAGGTACAATCCTAGTACACATGCCAGGAGGCCACCTCTAAGACAGGCTCTCTGCTAAACCCTGGAGGCGTTATTGGGTGGGAACTGTATTAGTAAGTCTAATGACGCGAACAGGCCAGCCAGCTCTTAAACTCTGGGATATTTACAAGATAAAAGAATAGCTTTTGCAAGTTTAAGCAGTTTCCTGGGGCTGTAGGTAGAAGCTGGTCATACGCAGTGTAGTAAGACCAGAGGCAAACTAGCTTTCTCTTTATATTTACGTTTTAAAAACTGTTATTTCCTTGCTACTGATGGGAAATGAAACTGAATCAGCTACCGACATACGGTATAGTTACACTTAAATCTATATATGGTCAGCAACAAGGGTATGTGTGTGGAAGGTATTGGCTTATGCACAGGGGGACACACAGTTCTAGACAAATGGTAGATGCTCCAACTTCTCCGTAGATATGTGTCGGAAATATTTGAGTTATTTTCTTGATTTGCTGCTCAATATTGATTTGGTATATCCTCTTTGTAATAGAAGCACTTCCAGTTGCGGCTGCTGTTGAAAACCGAGACGTGAAATGCTTTCAAAGTTATTTAATTTCCCCCCACAATAAATTTTGTCATTGCTCAACCTACTGAATGACTTTTGTTATTGTGAAAAATAAGATGTATAAAGTTGATTTCTGTACCACAAAATTTAATTTGGTTGACAATTAAAAGATTATTGGCAATGTCTGGAATTTGGGTTGTTGAGTCTTGCGGTCTTGTAGATACTATAGTGAAAATAGTGAACCAACGATAGCCTTTTGATGTGGAAATTGATGCAGCTGGTAAGGAGATGTAAATCAGTGACTGCCACAACTCCATTCATCGTGCGATTAAGGCTAATCGTCTGGCCCTTAGGTAAAGACAATGATATTGATGAATGCGAACGTTGTTGAGCCCAAATGTATATGTACATATTACATGATGACCACCCTGTAGGCAGTCGGGGCCCGGCTGGTGCCATCCATAGGCCCTAGCGCCTTTGTCGCCCTGGTCCATACATATATACAAGAGACGGATAAGTCTCCACGGGCTGCTGTATATGCATCCATAACTAATAGATCCCCTCGCATCCTTTTCTTCCAGATACCTCTGGCAGTCTCATGCAAAGGGGTGGGGGAGGGCCAAAGGCAAATCGCTCTGCTTAATCTTAATCACAAATGGTTTTATAGATAAAATATCGGCGGCTGTTCGGATGCAACAGTGCGGTTTGGTCGGCCGATGGGGTAAGGTGAACGAGGACGGAGGATGCATGAACCAAACGTCCTCCACGGTTTTACAACGGATAGATTCATAGCCCTGAACCCCCTTCTGCTTCTTGGAGCTCGAAAGAAGGGGATCCTATTAGGGACGATTGAATAGGGCAGATAAAGTGCATCGGCATGTATTCACGGCCAAGGGGCCATTATTGAATTGGTCCAGATTCAATTGGTCAATCAGGACAGTGGCTGGGGCTCGCAGGCTCGGAGGATGTGTGTGCATGCATGTATGCATGCTGGCGACGGCCGAGAAGACGATGGCTTCTGACGGCCTGGGACCAGCTGGAGTACAGAAGGCTTACCGGAGGAGAATAATACCTGCAAACCCTGGAGGAATCAGACGGCGGCTGACCGGCCCTCCCGACCCATCCGATGGACTGGTGGTCGTGAGGGGGAATAGAGTGGGGGAGGGGTGCTTCAGGTGTGGTTGGACACGCGGGGACGTGCTCCGAGTTAAGTGTACCCTCACTCTGACAACCCATGGAGGAAGGTTGGGGGATGTTAGTGTATGATAGGAGGGGTGTGGTGGAAGCTGGTTGTTGATGCCATCCTTTCTCTTTGCTTTCTCTTCTGTCATCTCACATGTGCCCCCTCCCCCACCCCCAATTCTTTTTGGGGTAAAAAACAACAACCGTGTCGCTGAATGTTACAGTCAAACGTTGTTTTTTTTCTACACAAAAAAGGGGCATGCCCCCATCCTCTCCAGCCCTGTTAATATTCTCTTTAATGTAAATTTCCCCCCTGTCCATCTCCTCTAGATTTCCAAAGGGTCCCAAAATCCCCGCCCTTCTTTCCTTTCCACACTGACAGTATGGCTTGTGTTACCTTTCCTTACTTTCCGCCCTATTCCCGACCTTCCAAACTGCCCATCTGACTCCAGCCCTCCACCCTTTGCCCTTCTCCCCTTCCCTCCCCACCCCTTCTCTCCCCACGCCCTTCAGTGTGTGTCATCAATATCCCGGCGGCCCCCTGGGTGCTGATTGATTGGATCAGGGCGGCTACTCGTCGTCGGGCGGGGCGGGCGGCGTATTACGGCCCGCCGTATTGTATAAGCCGGCCCGCCGCATTGCGAGCAAACTTCGCCGACATGCATGTTACATGGCCACCGCCGGCCATTTGACTTTCATAGCTCCCCATTATACATGGAGCCCTACAATCGGCGGCGCGCATTTCATATGCCCATACATTGTATGAGAGGAGAAGGGGGATAAAACAGTGAATTAAAACGGCCTCCGTGCTACATTATACACTACATTTGTACCCTCCTCTCCCCCTCCTTCCTCCTCCTGTGTATTTTAGCCCGGGAATCTGCTTGCCAATGACAGTCAGGGTGGGGAGTAGAAATTGCCTCCGTCTGAAAGGCCTTTCTCTCCAGGGTCGACTACCAGTCGTCCCCGGGTCGCTCCTCCAGCAGAAAGCCCTCTGGTATCCGGGTAGGAACCCCCCGACCACTATGCTCCCAGTTTGTACTTCTAGACATCCCTGCTTTTTGCCGGACCCCTTCCTAGTCCTAAAGCTCTTCCAGGTTCGGAGGACGGCCGACACAACTGCACTATCTACCTCCAAGTGCCCCGGCCACTGCCGCCTCCAGCGTTTCCTCCCACACCTGGATTTACACCTTCACCTATAGGATTACCCTTTCCCACCGTGATCGTGCTTTAATTGGCTGAAATTCCAGACGTCTGCTACAAGGATTGATTGCTTTGTGTGTGCGCAGCAAATGGACGCGTGTGAACTTTTTCCTCTCTTGATGTACACACAGAAACTTTCCCTGGTGTACCTCGACTAGAACGGATGGTCAATCAAGTGTGAAGGATACGTGCGACCATATTTCATGCTGTCATCCTAAAAGCCCTTCTATCCCCCGACCACCAGGAGGGCGCCGTGGAGGCGGGGGCAGGGCGCACCGCTCAAAGTTTCAGGTTTGGGGGTAGTCGTTGTTGTTGAGCTGCTCCTGACGCCTAGAGCTGCTCATGGTACATATATACGGGCACCGCCTCTTAGCTCGGGGATTTAACGGTGGCCACGGGTGTCAAGTGCGGTGGTCGTTTGCTGGCGCCCAGGAGGTGCGAGTTTTGCAAAGTGTGGAGGAGCGGGATTGAGAGAGGCGTCATGATGAGTTACGTCTTTGGAGACAGAGGGATGTGAGGGGGGTTAGCAGGAGAAGCCGGACTGAGTGGCGGCAAGGACCGACGCGCGCCCCGCCCTTTTGGCGACGCGCGCCCTGACCCCTGCCGCCGCCCGCCCCGCCCCGCCCGCCGACCTCAGCCCCCCTTGATCCGGCCCGATCCCCCTTCCGGCCCGCCGACTCACCCGGTGGCGGGCCGCGCATTTGTCTTTGCGTCGGCCTGTCGCGGATGGCGGATGAGGGTGTCAGGGGCCGGGACTTGACGCCGGGTTACAGGGTTGGGTGAGGGGTGGATGGTGGGGAGGGGCAGGGTGATCCCCCTCTACAGGGTGATCTATGATCACATCTGACTACCGGGCACCCCACCACAGTGCGCGCCGAGGGCGGAGACGGGGGGGGGGGGGAGTGGAGGATCTGCGGACGCGTACCCCACACATCCGGTTTTTACGGTTTTAAAGGTATATCGGATATGTTTTTAAGTGTTAAACGTTATTTGTACTTTAATATAAGGTTCTTTGCTCGTTCTGGCTTTTTGGTAGAAGTAGCAAAGATGTTATGATAGTAGCAATGCGATTTACTTGCAGGTGGATCAGAAAGTTGCTATACTGTACTAAGAGTCATACATATAGAGGGACAGATGTTCAATATAATTATATAGTGTCCACCGAATACTATTATATATATATAATTATAAATATATATATATAAATATATATATAAATATATATATATATATATGTGGGGGGGGGGGCGCCTTAACTTTTAGGTTTTTTTACACTTCATATGATAGCCTCGACAGTTGGCGCCTCAAATCTTTACAAAATGACTCCTCCCTTTTTTTTCTTAATAAATCGTCCCTGTAATATACATTATATATGGCCATGCACATGTATGTATACACTAAGCAGATAATTATATTGTTTCGTATCGGGGATTATTTGTTTGTGGGTAACCGCGGACCACTTAACACGGGGTTGGACCTCGGAGCGCCTCATTAGATCATTGATGACGTTCTCTATGTACGCCCCTTGGTGCCAATGTGGTTTGTGGTTAGGTGGTCCGAATATAGATTAATTTAGGATGCAGTCGGGGGGAAAATAAGTGTGCAGAATTGTCATATTCTGGATATATGTGAACCAGAACTTTAATGTTTCTGACGTAATATCATTCACCACTGATTTCATGGAAACTGAACAGATAGACAACTATAACATCCATTTTATAGAGCTACTACAGAAAACTTCTACAAGATATATTTCTATCAGAAGCATGTGCATCCAACGTATACTGTTTGGTAGAAGTTATCCGAACTATGAAGTTGTATGTGTCGTGAATTGAAATACTGTAGATTGGTCAATGTGGCAGTCTAGAGTAAGTTTCGATAATCAAGTATGGAAATAATGGCCCCAGGGAAGTGCATCTTCTCACGAAGTCGCCGCTGCAGAAGTTTTGGTAGAGTTTCGGGTTTATTATTATACACCTCAGTCGCCTAGGGAAGAGGCACAACTTGGCGTAGGTGAAAAGGCTACGGTAACTTAAGGAGGGCGAAAACAACATCAGGTAAATTCCATTACAGAGAGCAAGCAGGGGGTTAGGGCCCCATCCTACTGCTATGAAAATCTGATTTAGCGGGCAGGGGACAAAAGGAAGCTCTGATTCCGGCCTCCAGGGGTGGACGCCGGCCGGCCGCCTGTGTCAAGTTGCCGGCCACCCCCTCCCTCCTCCTGCCTCCTCCTGTCCCTCCCACGGCCGCCTCCCCGGGCAATGCGCCGGTCGGGCGAGGAATCTGAATTAAGTGGCACCATTTACATCTGTGATGGATCGCTGGGGGCTTATGGAGAATTATAGAGAAGGTGGTGGGAGGAGTGGGGAGGACAGCGGGGCCTTGACAGGGCCCGAGAAGCCGCCCGCCTTTTAATATGGGAGCGCGCCCGCCGGCCCGCCCGGCGCTATAACTCACACCGCCCATCAAACAACCACTATAGAAATCGTCGGCGCTCTTCCCTCCTGGATGTCCGACCTATTATTATCATTATCATTGTGCGAGCAGCTCCATACTTCACCGCGCGAGGCGCTCGGCCGCCCCCTCTCCTGTACAGGAGCCCCCAATGGCCGGCGACACAAATATATTCCTCCGGCCATTGTCCCCCTCCCGCACCCTCCTCTCTTGTCGGACCAGCTATCTGTCTTGTCCTCCTCCTTGGCAAAGGCGTCTTCTCCAGGGCGGCGCGGTGTTGGCATTCTCTTCCTGTGGGGGCGACAAGGCCATGGGTCGGTGGGTGGTGATGGGCGCTAAATTCTCCGCCCTGACCACCAACCTCCCCCACCACCCTCAAACCCCGTCACTGACAGGCAGGACAATGTCCCGACATGGCGTACATGCGCGCCAAGCCCCCTGGCCCGTTTCTATAGTTATATGATATAATATTTCCTCCCCATCTCCCTGCCAAAAACATTCGCGTTATTGCCGCTAGCCGGATGCCAATTTATCGCGTGTTTCCATATAAGCATGCAATCACTTCGCCTCCTGTAAAAATCTCAGAATTTATTTCTAGCCGCAGAAAAAATGGTCGTGCTCTAGTCATATCAGCAGTGGAGTCTTTTTATGCTGTTCCATGCCAGAATATGAGTCAGCTACGTGGAGAGCCGGCGTCAGACGTTTCTGCTTTGGACGTGTCGTTGGTGGGTTACACGTGCTTTGAAGCCGTGTTCCTCTAGAGTGACCCACCACCAAATGATAATGGTCACACAGAGGCAGAATTTGGTTTGATGTTGGCTATATTTCCGTTTGGACGTGTAAGCAGCATGGCTCCCAGATGGCCTCACGAGTCGAAGCCAAATAAAGGCTGCGGTCGGCAATTTGTTCTTACAAGTCCTCATTGATGACGAGATCAATAACGGTCCTCCAGTGGAGCTCCCCCCGGCCCGGCCATCCAGGCCCCAACTGTTGACATTTCAATTAACTTTTAAACCCCAATACTACCCAACGCCGGTTACCAAGGTGACGCCACACCCAACCGGGACCGGCTCATAAGTTGATTTGAGAAATACAGTGTTTTTAATGGAAAACTCCGAGAATTTGTGCGTTATATAGAGGTAGCTTGTTTCCCCACATCCATGGGACGGCATACTCTCCAAAACCCCGTGTCGAACAGCCTGCACCGTGAACCTGCTCTCCCGGGCTGCTGCTGCTGCGGCAAGATATCATTGCTGATAGTGGGAGGAGCGGGAGTGGCCATCTAATCCCCCAAAATGGTTAGAGGCGCGGCCCCGCCGACCGCCAAACAAAAATTAATCTGGGCGCGCGGCGCGACGACAACAAATCCCGTCATTACTGGCAATTGAACAATTAAGGGCATGGATGGGGGAGAGGGAGAGGGAAGGGAGGGAGGGAGAGGGTTAAAAGGAGGAGGGGACAAATGGGTTTCCCTTCTGAATCTCCGCAGAAAGAAGGGGGGGGGGGGACACCGAAATTCATGTACGTTTCTTTTTTTCTTTTTTTCTTTATTTATCAACCACATTCATTGCGTCAAATGTTCTTCCATGTAGGTATTACCATTTTTGCACAGGACTATATAAACAAATCATAATGTCTAGGAGTTATGTCACAAGAAGACCCATGCTAAGTTAAGTAATGGGTACGATATTGATTCAGATAGTTATAGATTGTTATAGATATCGCTTCACACAACATGGATATTATATCAAAAGTTAAGTAAGCAAATGGCCGGGATAGGGATTCTATTGGACAGAAGTATTATCATATGATGGACCATACCAATATCGTATATTAAATAATATCCTTCAGGGGTTTTGCTGGTTTTCACTAGTAGGCCTATTACAGAGATGCACATGGTTGATGAAAACATGATGATTATGGTTAAAGTTTATGTGATAATCTTTATCATAATAACATAGAATATATCTACTAAAAATAAGCGAGTAGAAAGGAGAGGACGTTAAGCCAGGCAGCTGTGAATCAACCTAATTTCGTCATACCGGTCAACAAAATACACGTACACAGCAGCATTATACAATATTATAGTATTTGGATGCTGTTTGAGAGTATCTGTAAGAGAAAACTATAAGTTACCCCTTTTTGAGAGTATAATTATGTGAAAGACTTCAAACTATAAGTTACCCCCTCTCACTGACATTGGTTTCTCTTCTCCCTCCATTCCTCGCTGCACCCCACCTCACCTCACCCCCTCACAAGGGATGGGTGATTTAGACCCTGGAGAGGTGTTTGTCGCCTCTCAGGTGCTATTAAATCAGCCCAATCAGAGGGGTATTACTGGCGGAGGGGCGGCGGCTGGAGGAGGGAGGCGGTGGTTGTCCCACTGTGGGCCCCCCGACGCCCGATCCCCGCCCTCCTGCTGGGCCACAGTCAGCGGAGGAAATAACAGTTTCCGCCCCGCCCAATACTCCATGTAATCTTTTGTAAAATTGTTGTGGTCGGGGTTGAATCTCACCCAAGAGTCTGTGGTTGGGTTCACTTGAAACGCCTAGTGGTATTTTAATAGGCAAACGTGAGCAAAAGAGGGCGTACGTTGTGCAGAAAACACGCTTTTTTGACGATGCCTTATAATAATAATATCATTTTTAACCTCGCTTTTTTTGCATCTGTTTGTGGAAGCTGCTTTGTGACTGTTTCAAGAAAAACGTAATATACTTCATAGGTTAATTGGGACGACGTTTACTAATGAGCTGTATACAGAAAAGCTGATTGGGGTCTCCAAAACAGAATAGCAATAGTAAAGCGATGGCCAATTTCTTTTACAAATATAATCAATTACTTCTTCATATTTGTGACCTAAAAATCCAGAAAGGTATATTCATGAATGATTCGACTGCTCAAGGCCAACATAATGAAGACCTTATGCGCTGTCACCTAGAACTCTATACACAAATACTAAAAACCTTTGGAATTATATTCTGATATCCTAAAGAGAGGACTACACCGGGGATCAATTAACATTCACAACCCAAGTCTATGGTCTAACAAAATGTGCATACAGTTTTATGTCCCCTTTAATCATATATATATACATTTTACGTATATTACCTAATCGACCTATATGGAATACTTTATTCTAGGGTTAATATTCTCTTCATGCTATTTTGGGTCGAAAGACTTGAGCTTTTATCAGTTTGTAGTTTCAGTGTCACTGTGGACCTGAATGTCCAACACTCCGCTATCAGAAATGGCCATAGCTGGCCATCACAAGACCATCATTCTGACCCACCATCATGACGATCATCTTCCCCATCAGGCCGGGCCTGGACAGCTGGTCGGGGCCTGCTTTAGGCCTGATTCAGGCCTGATTTAGGTCGCCTTTTGTGAGAAGCCTAACACCCCTGCCTCCCGCTACCCTGATGGATCTGCCACCCATCCACCCTCCTCCAGGGTTAATGGGCGCACAACCCCCAGCCCCATACACTTGATCTTTTCATTTCCACTGAGAAAATTGTGACTGATAAACCTTGACCCGTCATTACGTGTCCCCCTCGCTCTGACTACCCCTCTAGCCCGTTTGCTTCTTTCCCCACGCCCCTAAAACAAGCTACGCCCAGGCTTTTGGTTATCAGTGGCGCCACCTGGGACGGTTGAGTTCAGTACCGCCCCCGTGTGGCGCTTTACGGAACTAACATTCTCCAGCGTTTTAAATTCGATTCTGAGCAATATCGCTTGCATTCCATATCACATATAGGCCAAAATATTAAAGTAGATGAAATTTAGATTGATACCTGAAACACGCAATAACTAGATTTCAAGAATTTATATCAATAGCAAATAGAATTGTGTTTGCATCAGGATGTTATTGTCCTGAGCACTACCTAGACATGATAAAGGTAATCAGACAGACGAATGCGAATTCCCTGGCCTATCACCTTAAATACTGATATCTTTGAAAAATTATCAATTTTCCGGTTGAACTTTTGATAAAAATCAAGAAGGGAATAGCTCTGGACGGGGAAATCCCCGTGAAGTGTGAAGGTCTACAAACAATCATGTCAAGGAAAAATTGAATCGATTATAGTATATTTATAGATGGAGCTCTTTTACACTTTTTTTTAGATTGAAGGTACCTTGTTTGGTTAGAGATTTTCCCAGGTTTTCTTTTTGAGGGTAAAATATAGAATCTGCTCACGACGTAAATGCTTAAACTGACCCTATCCGATTTCATGATTGGATCATTCAAGGACGGCATGATCAAGACCTTACGGGCTGTCACCTCGGAATACAAATAGTGGGAAAGCTGGGGAATTTTCTTTCAATATCTTAAAGTGTGGACTATACTTGGGACCCATTAGCATTAACAAACATTGCTTTGGCGTTGAGAGAATGCATGGACATGAGTCCAGGTCGTCGAGGCAGTCAGGCCGTCTCTCGCCGTGGCCGCCGTGGAGGGGCATGTATGGTGTGGGATGCATGCATGCATGTAGTGGGCCCAGCAGGGACCTGGACAGATATCCGCCGTAAGAACTGCAAGTGACCGCCTATCAACCCTGCCTCTCACTCGATATCCGATCGTTGTTCCTGGGGTCAGTACAATCTAACCAGGCTGAAGCCCCCCTTCACCAAACTGTAAATACACAAACTGTATAAATAGACAGCGAATCAAATGCTGTGTGTGAACCGCTTTGTTCAGCGGAACGTACTACAGGAATGCAAATCTTTTCAAATTGAAAGTATCAATTTAGTAACTTAAAAGTTTTGTGGTAGCTTTATTTCGTGATAGCAAAATGCACTGCAAACATTGCTATAATAAACAAACAATAACCTTTTTACAGAATATAATATTGCCTCTGTATCATGTGCCTCGAAGCACACCCTTTAACATGTCCCGACCAACTCTTCTCCCTAGTCCCATCCCATTCCCCATCTCTGAGATCTATATGAATCCCGATAAAACTTGGCAGGGGAGCAGGCAGAGCAGGAAAGCCCATAGCCCCATCCACGGCCAGCCCGCAGCCATGGCCAATGGTGGTAGGCAATCGGGCAGGGGCTCAGCCCCGACTGATTGGTGCCGGCCCTGGAGGCACCCCGGGCAGATAACACTGGACGGATTTATGCCCATTGGTTGACATCTGACCCAGATGATCAGTGCTGGAGACGTCCAATACGGCTAACCTGTATCTGACCCGGCGCTAGGGCTGATTATCATATACAATGGAGAATACATGAAGTTATAACACACTGTCCGTATGTCATTATGTCGTCGGGAGAGCAGCAGCCCTATACCATCTCATATGTATACTGATGTATGCAGCGCTCATCTCAGTATGGCATAGGTGTAATCCTCTGGTTACACATGTCTCCTGTGTGTATCTCGTCAGCTAATGCCATGTCAAACATCAAAGAGGGAATAAATCATTATGATGGGCCCTAGTTCAAAAAGGGCTCCGACATTTACATGTGTAGGACCTATATCTCATTATTGGCGGCGCCTATTAGATAATAGAGGGGCAGCTATATAATGGCCAACTCTAATGAGGTTTTTGTAAATGAATGACTATGCGCACTAAGCGGTGCGAGAATCGCGAAATTGTTGTTTAAATTATTGATACCACAAAGAAAGTACAAAATTGCATATATATAGTTATATGATATACAGACACCTTTCAGATGTGATACAACTATACCGTTCCGATAAAATTCTAAGAAAACGTCAAGTGTCACATTCATAATTCTAATTTCATCAACTTGAACAAAGCTGTTTCAGAAACTGCAATAGCAGGCAAAATGGGATCGGTACAAAATTAGGATAAACACACTGTTAGTCTATTAACCAAAATTATGCAGTGAGACACAACCATTTTAGCAATAACACAAACAGGACATGCCATTCAAGTGCAATTTCGAGCTAGTGACTTGGGAAGGTTAAAGACCTATTCCTTCACCTTCGCCCTCACAATGAAAAGATCGATGCTGAAAGAAACTTAAGTGACAGGAACTAATGGTTGTCTCGACATTTTGACTACTTTTTTCGGCCATCCCTTCCTGCACACACAGAGTGGTGCCTGGACCCTGCCCGGTGCCCTCAGCCAGTAAGTGTCATTAAACTTTCACTGGCTCACTTATTGGCATGCTCTGGGCCCAGCTTGATGCCCTCAGGCTACAGTGGTCGTGGTCATTGTCCACGCGACAAAAAGTTGACCACTAGGTTTAGACGACACCACTGCCCCCTGGCGACGGCGTCGACAACGACGGCGACGACCGTGGAGGAAATGAGCTCTGAGCCCCCAACAGACGATGTGATGTCGGTCCCAATGCGATGGGCGTCGTAAATTTTGTAAATTTTGTGATATTAATTCATTTAAGGAGATCTAGGAATGCTACAGTTGCAGTAATGATGAGTAAGGACATTTGTGGAAGGTTAATTCCAGTTCTTCGGATAGACCTTGACGTACGACACAGAGGCCATGGCATGCACACATTTAACTTAAAAAAGCAGCAATATCTAAATTGAAATCTTCATTAATGAGGGAACGGCTCGCTTGTTTCTACTATGTATGCCCGGAGTATGCCCCACCCTCGCCATTAATTGGACCCAAGTGGAATCTCTTTATTGAGGCATTAGTTTCAGCTCAATTTGACTATAGGTGGCAATTTTTGACTGAAACTCTAACGCCGATCTCACAGTTTGTCGTCACCTTACATGCAACGTTCCAGAGAATGTTTGTCTGTCGGACTGTTTTAGGGGCGTTTTCCTGTTAATGTCGTCTTGAGCGGAGGGAGGGGAGACGGTGAAAACAGGAGGTAGGGGGAGAGGAGGAGGGGGTTATACACCGGAGCGGCCAGGAGAAGATGGCGTCCCTGACCACAATCGGTGTTCTTGGACCACCATCCATATGGATGAATGCCTGGCGGCAGGGTACAGGAGAAGACCGACTCACCGTACATGTAGCCGCGAGATGGGCGACTAGGACGTATCCAATCTCTCCTGGAGGAGGGCGACTGGGGGTATGGATACATTGGAGGATTGAGACAGGGGAAGGGGGAGGGGGTATATGGTTAGGTTGTAGGATGGGGTCAAGGGGTGGCGGTGGGGGGTGGGGGTGTAGCAATCAAGTATGCAAGAATGAAGACTTTTACCTTCAATGCTGAATAAAAAGTGAAGTTATTGATCGTTTGGAAAGGACGTTTATGTTTATATCACAACAAGGGCAACACTTCTGAAATTATATAAATGTATCACAATAATATAGGCCTATTATTGAGCATTTTCAACCATCTTCTGTTGAAGACAGTATCTAATGGAGTATGCATATATGGCTTACATGTTTGGTATAATAATACGCCTTAAATCGATTCATTAATTTTGTAACAATGTGTAACTGACAGACCATTCCACATCATGCTCAGACAACTAGTTTGCTATTATAGTGCCTGTAAACAGTGTATTCAGTCTGTACCTTGAATAGATCTGCATTCTGAATGTCGTTAAACCGAAATATGCACGCAAAACTGGGATATTAATATTTTGTGCTCACCATTAACAGATTAACTAATCAATATCTCTGTAAGATTCTGAAAATAATTCAGATGAAATGCATGTTTATAGCATTTACACCTATAGTATGTATAGGGATATATCAGAAAGTAATAAATTACAGACCTTTGTATATGGAATTTTATTACGGGACTTTAGATTTGATAAATCATGGTCATTAATTTTAGTTGTGTATTACTCATCTTGCTCATCAGTAGTCATAGCTCATCTCCATAACTTTTCTGCTTGCTGGAAGAACATACATCTCCGGATACATCTATACTTGTATTTGTGAAGTTGGTAGTTAAATAAACAAATTGTAATTAAAAATCTAGGGTACCAAAATACATGGGGTGTCTAGCATACTACTGTGACTCATACTAAACTAGACAGAGGGATAGCTCATACATGCAGTTTGCAGTCAGATTAGGGTTATCAATATCAATATAGTCCTATCATCTTTATCACCACTGAACAAGGACATGGAATTTTCCCTGGTAGTTGAATTGTACGACGAGTATTCACTAATTCCAGTAATGCGGGGCACGTTGTCGGTGTGTGCGGGGTGGTGGGCGTGCACGTGTCGTACAGGAGGGGCGTGTGGGGCGTCCTCCTGTAGCGCCCACCCACCACACACATGGCTGTACCTCAGGTCGGTCGGTAAAGGGCACACCGCCCTGTACTACATGATGTAGTAATCAACCTTGTCATTCATAATTATGGATTAGGATATAGACGGCATGAAGGGGAGGGTACTTCTGTTGAACTCATATAATGATAGTACGAGGAAAGTGTAAGCCCATTCTAGAGAGCGGCTGATTTGATCAGTTCTTATCAATGTCATAAGGAGTTAAGAATATAGATATCATTCATAACAAGGTTTACAGTATGAGGAAATGATGTGAAAAAAAAGTATTCAATTGCCACCAAAAGGGGGTTGAAATGCACTGATTTTGAATTTGGTGTACAAAAGGCTATGACAAAGCCTGTTTGTTGGATCCAAACGCCAGGGCGGATGAATCACGAGTTGAGGGAATCTGGATATACGCGTCAGCGTCTAGTGCCAGGAATTATTCTTCAAAATGAAGGAAATTCATACCCTAAAGGCCTGCTAGTCTTGTTGATAATCATGACTTTTTGCTAACTTGCGAATATTCAACCATACATATTTCGAATATGCAATATAACATTGTAGTAAACTATTCTTTTTGTGGGGATGATTTGTTTTAAGTAGAAAAGCCCACCAGTATCCTCCCTAAGAACCAGTGGTAAGGTGTGTAAGAACACTTCGGGCGTCAGCCTGGCATTGTCCTCCTCCGGGGTCCTCCTCCAGGGCGGCCCTTCACTCCCCCGGTGTCTGTGGCGCCGCTCCCCACCTGGCCTCACCTGGAGCCCACCTGTCCGGGGGAGCGGCGGGCCCCCTTTGAAGGACGGCCCTACTGGATGTCAACACGCCCCGCCTGTCACCACCCTCCTCCCGGGGCTGATGGATGGCCGTTTGTCTTAGCATCCACCCTGGAGGAATGTACATGCCCCACCCTTGTTTCTCTGGCTTCTCTGTTACAAATAGGGCCTGTAAAACTATACCTGTGGGAGTAGACAGATGTTGGTGGATGGGGCTGCAGGAAGGACGCATATATTATATGTATCTGTTTGCCTTTTGGATAAAACTTATTGTAGTGATACTTGCAGGTAAAGATCGTCATTCCAATGCATTGTCGACATAGAGGTTCAATCAGGTGAAATGTTAAGATTCTTCCCGCTTCAATTGGTGATCCTTCGTACAATTCAATAGAGTGAAAGCGTAGGCACGTTCATTGGGTTCCTGGGTGACAGAAATACCTCTTTAATATTGCAGATGTTACATATATAGGTAAATATTACTTATTTTATGAGGAATAATAATCTATGGAGAGACCAACTGTAATCAATTTGGAATGTATTTTGCCGGAAAGCCTCCTTGGCTTTAATTAGGAACACGTATGTATAGAGGGATGGTCGCTACTGTTGCCCATACTATCCATACTGATTCTCGCTGACAATTTCTTGGCCAGGACCTGCGGGGACAATCCAAGTCCAAGGTAAACAATAATAGACGTTTTCCAATGTCCGCCTTCTCTACCTTTGGCCTCCCCCCCCCGCGCCACGCGCCACCAGGCCGTACGACGGTGTACTTGGAGACTGGTGCGACATCCTGCCCTAGGGGCATGAATTAAGACTCATCGTTTTTCGGAGTAGTGTTGGCTGCAAACGACGATTTATAGCCCTGAATCACAGCAGTCGATTTGATGAACTATGTATGTGCCTCTAGCTAAGGATAGGTCCGCATTCGGGGAAGTCATCTGGGATAAATCAGGAACCTACGCCTGTTTAGTGGCACTCACATGATGAAGTTATGTGAAAAGTCAGTTAAGTACATGAACACACTTATTACGTGATTGAGCATTCTCAGGTATGCATACAACTTTATCATAGTGCTGCAGTATTTAAGCTGTTAAGATTCGGTAGTTCTATTTTGGTTCTTGTTGTGCAATATTGATGGCACCCAATAATGTCTCTGGAACCTTTTATTGTGACATTGCACTTTGACGTTATTTTAACATTCTGGTTACGATCTTTCACTAAGAGATGACGTTATCACAACATTTTGTTTTGATAAGGTCCACTAAAATGCAATGGTATCATGATAATATCATACAATTATTCTGTTTCAATTCGTGTGCCTCAAACTCATGTAAAATAACGTCACTGTTATAACAGGACAGGTTTATCTGAAAAGTTACCAGGTATGGTCAATATTGCAACGTGTACATCTAGCTTGCTCAACACATGAATTTAGGTAAAATTGTATACAATTTTTCATTTCAAATTAGATAAATCATTCTAAAATATAGAACTGCCAAGAAACAGAAAATTGTGATAAAGCAAACAGAATCACTCCTTTTCCAATTTAAAAAGTTATATTAGATTGGCCATCCAGTAATATATACATAGAGGAGTATATATGTCTAAAAGATCTGTAAGTCAGCATCTGTAAGACTATACAGTGCATTGTCCGAAATCCGTCAGAGACATTCCCTTTTTCTAGTTTCATTCCCCAGTATTCAGGACGATCACCCTTCACCCATTGTATTCGACCACTGCTGTTTTGCATTCGTCTGACAAAGGTCCCATATCAGATAACGTCCGAATCGTTATCACCGACGACCCAACCGAACTCCCCCCACCCCACCCCTCCACACGACTTCCGCCGGAAGTGCAGACGTCACGGCTTGGCTTTTCATCCTGCCAAGATGGCGGCCGATGGTGTCGGGATGATGTAGGATGTGTGTGTGCATGTGTGTGTGCATTGTGAGTGTGTTTGTGTGAAGGGTTTGCGCATTGGTGAGATGTTTGACTGTAGATATACATTATGGGGAAGAGAGCTAGAAAGAGTTGGTACACATTACCGTAATACGGTTACCGCTGTTACCCCTAACTAGGTAAATGTTCAATAATTATTAACGTTGAGAAAGATGTAGCATGCTTTATCATGATATATGCGCGGCGACCAATACATTAAAGAAGATGATGAACGTGATCAGCTTTAAACTCAGAAAAGACAAAACACGATAGCTCACATATGCTTATACTCAGTTTCACAACGATTTGCAAACTTTGAAATTGTATTATAAGCCTTAAAATTCAATATGGCTGCATGGTGCTTAGAGAGTGTACATCTCTATCTTGGTTAACAGCTGTACTAGTACTAATATTAGGCAGCTATACACACCCTGAAAAAAGGGCGTCTGGGGAAGGAGAGCCGGATTGCCGGTCATCGGGCGCAGCAGTGTTCAGATTTCGACCGGTCAGCGAGGCGCGGGCGGCGACTGGCGGACGAGAGAACCCAGGAGGAGCGGGACGCTGGGAGAGAGAGGTGTGAGTGATGGCGGGCGGAAGTTGGCGGGCGGACGTCGGTCGTCACGACCAAGTGCGCGACTTTTGTCGGCGTCGATGATGAAGTGTCGCGTCGTCCGCCGCCGCCGCGTGCCCCTCAACCTCCCCCCACCTCAGCCGGCCCCGATAACACAAATTTGCGGCCATTTTTCATGCAGATACGCGTGTTTACATCAAGAGTAATGATGGCGCGAGCTGTATTTATGAATATCATATGAAGAGGCGCGCGCGGCCGCGTCACCGCGATATATAACGGCGGCGGCCGATAACAACAAGCACCACTCCCCGGAGCCTACTTACGGCGCCCCGACTGACACGCCGAATGAATTGCACAATTGCCACTGCTTCTTGGGGGAAATTATTCTGTCACAATTGCCTCGCCCCCTTCGCCTAATCGGGCGAGTAATTCTGTTGGCGAGATAAAAGTCTTTACAATGTTTTTACATGAGGTGGGCGCCGAGTGGCGGACCCCGCGACCCTGGTGGCGACGGGGGCGAGGCGGGCGAGCAGCTCCGAGCAGTTTAGAGCAGCTCAGATTTAAAGGGCTGGGTGGTGGGTATAGAAAGAGGGTAAAGGACGAGTCGGAGAGGTCACCCACTCACGGGGGATGAAAAACCAACGCTGCTGGGGGTGTAGAGGGGGTCGGGGTTGAGGGTGGGGGGTGCAGCCTGATTGGTGAGCAAAGGGGGTGTGATAAACCCCACATTTACTGCCTGCATTCAGACTCTAATCATACCTACAATATTCCACCGATGATTATTACAAGCATAGGGCCTTGTAATTCGCAAACATATGGCTGTGTTGTGTCTACATCTGGGGGTATTACATTCCGCTTAAATTGCTTGTGCATGGATTGTGCGTAAATATCCCGGATTCCTGTAGACCTCTTCTAAACAAATATATAGGCCTAGACTGATCAATAGATTACAATAATATTTGCTGAATATAGGAATAGCAACATACTAGTGAGGATGAAGTTGCTGTGCAATCTCTTCCAAGCTAGTGCAAAATGTAGTTAAAAGTTTCTGTGGTACAAAACTGAGGGACCAGAAGGTGTAGTAAAACGATACGGACTCTAATGGTGAACTCATTACAAAACAGTAAGAATAAATCCAATTCCGTGAGGCTATCCTTCTGAAAAGATGTACAGCAGAACCTATAATGCATTCGTCATGTACTATACAGTGTATACTGTAGACACAATATATTCACCCAATCATATAAATCTTTACACTCGCTATATATACAATATGCACTACTAGACTAAAGGCGGGGCATGATTGAGATATAAGCAGTCTAGCCATTGGGATTGATTTAAAACCTGAACGTGCATCCAAAATTTAACGTTCTATTTTTGATAGTTGCCCATCCATTTTTTGGCTTTCACTACTCTCAAAATAACGCACCTACAGGCTCACGTCCCTATATTTACGAGCGTGTTGACCACCCAGGAAATGATGATTGATACGATCGCTATTCGATATCAGGTTTTTGAGATAGCTCTGCTGGACTGGGTAATGGGTACTGGAGAGGACCTTCAGCCTCCTGTACCAGCCCTGATCTGTGCAGGGACCACCCGGAGGGGGTCGGTCCCACACCCCCTGGAGTGGGCGGGGATTAAAGGGGACCTCAGATATGCATCCTCCGGGGTCTACCCGGATGATCTCTGTCCAAGAGCCGGGATTATCGGTGAGATGATCCGGGTAGATCAGGAGTCGAAGCCGGAGGGCAGGGCGTTGCATAATGTATAGGTGGGAGATGGCGAGGAGGGGGGCAGGGAGGGATGGGGAGTGGGAAAGGAATGGGGAGGAACAACAAAACATCTATACAGCAACTACAGCCAAGACAATTAACTTTGCGACTCCTGTCGGACAGTCACTATTCTATTATTATAGGTGCAATATTATGAAGAGTTGGCAGAAGTAAACTTCCAATATCCGGAGATGAAAAATAGCGTTTGCAGATTATACTTAAAAGGGATGGGAAGTGGGAAAGGGATGGGGAAGAGAACAGCAAAACATCTATACAGACTTTACAGCAACTACAGCCAAGACAATCAACTTTGCTACCCCTGTCAGACAGTCACTATTCTTTTATTATAGGTTCAATATTATCACGAGTCGACAATAGTTAACTTCCAATATCCGGAGATGAACTATAGGCGCTTGCAGATTATAGTAAAAAGAAAGTATCACTACCCTCTCTTGTCTAAGTTAATGACATAATCTACATAAAGTACATTTTCCCTCTTTTTGGAATGACGATCTCTCCAAATGTTACATAGGACTATTATGTGTTTGACACATTGATGTGTGTCGCAGTTTTCCAACCAGCATACATGTATGAGCGGGACATGAGCCGGGAGGGCACCAGGCTCATATACATCAGGGAGCATGATCCGGGCTGTCTCTCCGGCTGACCGCCGCTGACCACTGACCGGTGTCCGGTGACCATTATACCTGGTCACAGGGCTTGGCGTTTTTCCCACGGCGCTCGTTGTCACCTGTGGTAATCAGGGGGTCTTTGGTCAAACAGCGTTAACCGACAATCACACTGGAGGTGGGGGTGATCCGTCAACGGCGGCGGCTACAGGAGGACCGTGGAGGAGGAAACAGGAGGTGGGGAGAGGAGCACGTCATTGGTCATTCATGGATGCATGCAGGAGGCCGCGTGTAATCAGGTCTAATGGCGCACCAAGCCCTCGGCCTCCCCTCCCTCCCCGCCTACGTCGGTGAGCCCACCGCCCTGTCCTCCACGGTCCTCCGCCCAACAATACGGCGGGTCGGACAACGACGGGACCTGGTCACCGTCCTCCATGGTCGCCGTGTATAGGAAAGCTTGTCAAATATTCTTATATGGTCCTCGTGTAGGACACGTCGCCCCACGTTCCCCGCCCTGACTTTACGTCTTCGCCTCCTCCTCACTCTGTAGAGTATACAACCCCCATAATGTCGCCCCCCAAAGTCTCCGTGTCGCCCTGGACCGGCGCTACATCAGTGGGCGCTGCGCCGCGCCCATTTAGCGCCACACGGCCAGACGCAATGCTTAAATCCCCCCCCCCCCCCCCCACCCCCGCCACTGAATGACACTTATGATATATAATTCTTATAACCCGTGACTATGTGGCGATCAAGTCGCAATGGTATTGTGATCCATAATATGTATGGATGTAACATTGGAATATTGTTTTTACATTTTGTGTAAGTATCTTTATACACAAAACATCTTGGATATTATTATAGACACAAAAATTGAAACGTCTAATATGCAAATGTACTGAAAACCCCATGCAGATGTCAAAGCTTCAATTGGTCCTAGCATATTTAGTCCAAGAAGTATCCCTACTTATTAGGTTTCTAAAAGTAACCCTACTTTTTTGGTTTCTAAAATTACGACTTCGCACAAACATTTTTAGGAGGTCTGATGAGAGGGTTGTGGTTTCTGCGTCGAGATGATCCCTATACATTTGTATAGTTTATACCCTTTTCTAAATTTCGTCCTCATACTTTTTCTACAAAGATAAACACGGTGACGTCTATTTTCTTGTAACTGGTTCCTTCCTAAATAAAGTTTACAATATATCAGACCCTATTTTGGAAGTCTCAGTTTGTAATTAAGTTGTGGTTTGCACTGAATAGTAATTAACTGAACATTGACCCGAGGCTTCTGTCAGTGGGCCACATTATATAAGTCCATATGCATCACCTAGTAGATCGTAATGCTGACACAACGCTGGTATGTTGCAAGTCCAGTAACCACCGCGTATCATCTATAGTATAATGAATCCCAAGGAGGCCTACTTTTTGGGGGTATACAGCATGCTCACATCTGTATGGTAAAGCACTTTCGGAACATGTACTCCAAATTGTCTGCCCATTCCCAATTTGCGTATATCTTCTACAAGCGTTTGCCCTTAGTGAATCATTATATAGAAAACATCTCAAAAGAGTTTTCAAGCACTGCATGCGTCATAACCACTTGTAGTGAATCATTGAAAAAGGGGACGTGGCCGCGTGGTGCCCCCCGCCGTGTGTCGGGCGGGCCGGTCGGTGTTTGCCGGCCTCCACCTGTAGGCGGCCCGGCAGGGATCCAGCGGGCCGGCCTCCCGTAACCACCTCCACCCAGACGGTGGGACTCCACTCTAACCGGCCTGGAGACCGGCGTGAACACCGCACTGACTGACGGCATCAGACTGCCCGTCCCCGGGGACGACACTCTGGAATCCCCGTCCACCCCTTTACCCTGAGTTTTACCCCCAAAACGTATACTACTCACATGTGTAGCTCGGGGAAACTGTTTAGATTTTGGCCAAAAGGTTTGACATCCCGCTCGTGTTATGTAACTGTTAAATACACTGGAAATCTTGTGTGCTTTATGAAAGAGGCTTATGATTTTTATTCAGTAAAGAGCCATGTGCTTACAAGCCATCTTGCTGGGGATCTGATGTTTAATCATATTACTTTGATTGAAACAGCTAATCTAGTCGCTTCTCGCAATAAACTGTGCAATTTGGATGTTTCTATTATAACGATTGACTCACGGTGTACCGAGACATTTAAATGTACTCGTTTTCTCTCAGTATTAGTGTATGCACCTCGCTGTATACATTAGGTCTTCGATGTAACGCACAACTATCTATCACTATATGGAATAGTTTATGTAAAAGAACATATCGAGGAAATTGTCAGCTCGCAGTTAAGAAGAACGATCTAATAAACGATTGTTGATAAGAGTACGTTGTGTGTGTCTTTATTTGTCTTACGGATAACAATATTGAAGGACCTTAGTTGTTTTTTTACAGATACAAATTTGACAGCTACATTCACACAAGTCGGATGAAAACAATTATGGACTATCTAATTACCATTACACGATAAAGTAATACTTTATTGTCATGTCCATAGCGCAGTATGTATTTTGTTCAATGTAAGAACCATGCAATATATACACTATCGAACAAGTGTCAAATATGAAGGAAAATAGTCGCTAAGTGTAGTAAAGCAAGCTTAGTTACAATATCGCCATCTAAACATTCTTTAGTAGGCTTCCTTTGTTTTGTACTATCCTCGTTGGTCGGCAATAAGATGGAGGGCAAGGACTGACGAGCCCCAAAAAGCTTTATTACATTGCATGATAATTTTATCGTCTCATTAATCAAAATAAAACAAAACTTAAAAACAGAAATTGGTAAAAACAAGCAATTCAACTTAGACCCCAAAATAATAGAAATAAGAATAAATCGGTGAGGAATGCAGACATCTTAGAGTAAGAAAGCCTGTAAGGATATAGGTGACATATATAGCCGAGGCGTAGTCTCTGCCTAAAAGAGCGGTTGATGAGGATGACCTTAAATAATAAGGAAGACCGAGTGGCCGTTTTTCTGACGGCTGCGCAGGATTTCATGGACGCCAAAACAGGCGTGGCGCTCATTACTGTCACTCTGCATGGAAGGGGAACTTGTGGGTCCAAGGAAACATTAATATTTATAAAGCTATAAAAGCAGGGAGATGAAAGCTAGCATGTTAAATTTCCTGGGCATACAGGCATTACATCTTGCTGGCCTGGAGCTACAAGTGTGTCTTGGGGCTCTGTCAAGTAGAAGGAAAGCGGAGGCGAAACTTTTGATGTGACTTTTATAGGGATTGACCGTTGGGTCCTGGGCGTGGATAAAAGTCGTCCTTTTGTGTGATGATGATGTGATAAATCCCTGTTCCCCTTCACCTATATCACCTTCCCTGACGGGGTAGACTGTGTGGTTTATAAACAGTGTGGCCGTGTGTTATCTTCGTCCATGGTCGGTTACAACTGTCCTTTCCCCTGGGGATGCAGTATGCCCCACAACTATAACTGTGATACTCGGCCAACTCAGCTCACAAGCCTATTTCAACGTGCCTTCTCCTCTAATCTATCGTAAAGGATACCATTTACAGGTCCATAATTTTCTCAAGTAAAGCAAAGTGATTCTCTTTCAATTTCTAACATTTTGGCCATCACTCGTCCAATCAGTGATACAATTTTTATCACTTTAATGACAGGTTTTCACTAACAATGTGACATGTGTGAGCATGGACTGCGACTGTAGTAACTATCTATGTTCCAACAAGGTATAAGGTAGCAGGTATACAGTAGTAATTAGGCCATGCAACTTTCAACTTAAGTTGAACAGAAGTTTTCATCACGTAACTCTGTCTTCCCTTGGCGTGGCACCATTTATCTTTGCAAAAAAAGTCAGTCTCTTAAGTCAGCTTGACACGACTCTTTACACCAATCTCCCCAGCAGCCATTCATCAGGGTCCAACGGTATCACAGAGCGGTGGAGAAAGTAAAACATTCTGATAACGAGCTGGAACCAGTCTCCAATCGACTCTGGGCCCCGTCTACACGTTCACGGCCCACTACAGCCCCGCACACTCAGTTAGCCAAACGTGATGGATCAGCCTAGTTAATTGCATTTTTTTCAGGGTGTGGCTGTCCCGTTTTTGATCCCAGAAATAAACGATGTGCTGAGCTAGGCCTGCCAGCGATGCGACCATTACATGAACGTCCATCCATGCGTGTCGGCGGCCCACCCGACACCAGGCCCACACCCAACAGCTGCGGCAGACGGGGTCGCGCCCCGATGATATTTCACGCCCCGCTAATTTGCATACGTAATTTGCATATCCTAATTAGCGCAGCCAATGAGGCGTGAAGGGCCCGTCCCTTGAAGTTAGCCCTCACAGGGAGGGCGCAGGTCGTAGAGGAATGTTAATGTGGGCAGTAATTAAACAAATACATCAAACGGCGTGCCATGCGGCCGCCCAGACCCCAATCTTCGTGGGACCTTTTGATCTTGGCCGTGTTAGTTTTTCACTCGATTAGCCATGATAGCCCGTGAAGAAAGGGCGGAAAGCAAGCCTCAATTGGGGAACGAATAAATCAGTGTGTGGATTAGATCAATCTGATTAAGATTGCTTCATTCTCTTCTGCCGTGATTAGGCTTTGCGTAGTATTATCGATGGTTAACCAATTCATAAATACAAAGACGCAATAAAGACAAGAAACCCAGTTTAGGAACCATAATTTAGACAATGATCAATTTTATCAAAGGTAGATCAATCACCCAGTTCGTAGTAACTCATAGTCGGTAAATTAAAATTTCCGCCATTATTTTACACCTTTTTTAGAAGAAATTTCATAACGTTTACCATCATGCCGAAGCAACATCAAGCGATTCCATTGTCGTTGTACAATTTTGGCTGGGCAGAGAAATTTCTCCATACCCGTACGTCATACAAAAAAAATAGTAGAACATTAATTGCAATTGGCGAATCAGTTTGTATTCGAATAGTAATCATGTGATGAAAATGTGATGTTAATGAATTAAGATTCAAGGATTAAAGTACAAAACATTTTGCTGAAAGCCTTATAGGCGGTTTATGTACTCATAGATATGGAGAATCAAGAGACCTATGATGTTACTCAAATCATTATACAACCATGATATGCGTGGCATAAGCTGAAACTGGATCCTTATTTAACCCTGCATTTCGATAAGTGTGGCTAGGTGAATCTGCTACTGAGGGTGTGGGCTCCGGTGGGCCGGGGATCCCATCACAAAACGCCTGGCCAAACAGGGATAATCCACTGTTTGTGTTGTCCCTTAGACCACTTATGGTGTGTAATTATAGAAGGGTACACAGAAAACCTACCTATTGGTTCAGGGCATGTGCACAGTAGTCACAGCAGAGACCCCTAAACATTGCCCATATAGGGTGTTGTTGGTGGACTGTTGACGACAGTTCATACTGGGATCAGATTTCTGGTGTATACGGCGCTCCCTCGGTAAGTCCCTGGTGGGAAAATGATCAAAGAGGATCAGGTTATAAATATAGGGCCCCCTTTCGCCCGGTGATCACGATGGGCAGAGCCTTCAAGCTTAGGGTCAATAGTTTGTATGTATATTGGAGTTCAGTGACATGGATACTAATTGAAATTGGCAAAACATTGTCCGGTGCACATAACAGTTTTAAAAATGGCGAGGAATTTGGCACCGTTAAAAAGAGAACTTGTGGAAAATAAATAAATTGCTTGGGTCGAGCTATGTTTGTTCACCCCATGTGGTGGTGGTATTCTCGGCGAGTGGAGAATTCTCAGGCAAGAGGTATGGAATACGGAAGGCCAGGGTGGAGTATTTGTTCAGCGGACGTGGAGGAGTTGTCAAGTGGGTATCAAACAGGAAAATCAACACACAACTCATCCATTTCTAATCTAAGATAATCACTAGAGGTTCTGTACGGGGGAAGGTGAGAGCGACTTCCCATCAGTGCAGAGTGAAGCGACCGGCGACCGATATTGGGGAAGGGGAGCGCGGCAAAATGTGACTTGGACGTAAAAACCAGGTCGCGTGGTAATTACTCCAAGCTCGAATTGCACTTGTGCTCATTTACATTTTGTAATCGGCGTAAATTAATAAAGGGGAGGCCAGGACTTCATTTGCATCCGGTCAGCGCCGCTGGAGGAGGAAGAGGGAGGGAGCATGGAGGACAGAGGTGGAGAGAATAGGTCTTCTTCAGCTGCGTTGAGCAGAGGGCTAATAACGAGAGGTTGCATGATGCTGAGTGATGATACAGATTGCACATTTTGATCAGTTTTATAAAACAGAAAAAGGAGTTTTATGGAAAAAAAACGTGAAGGAGAAAACTATGCTCGTATAGAAATAATATGGGAACTAAAAAAATGAGTGACGTTAGATTTAGGGTTCCATTTATAATTATGAAATAACAACAACGTAATGAACCATATCTAACTTTAAGCAGACCAGCTTATACCAAGTAGATAGTCATAAAAACTTCTTACAGTGAGCTGTAGTTTGGAAAATGGGCTATTAGAGAAGAGGGATAGCGAGATTGCATAACGACGTCATTAACATGTATTGCACGCGCGGGACGGACGCAGGCGACGTCGCCAAGGAATGCGCGCGTACGTCGGGCTCACCACGTGGTCGCCCTGGAGACGGTACGGGGCCGACACGGGCAGCGGCACGGGCTCCCCGTCACGTCGTTAATCACGTGACCGCGACGTTTGGGACGACGCCTGACGTCGCCGCAGGGCCCAAAGGTTTGGTCGTTACGTATGCGTCGCACGCAGGTCGGGGAGAATGGCCACACTGTGACGTGCTACCTGAGGGGCGGGCAGCGTATGGAGGACAAGACGGATGACCACCACTGGACAATGGTCAACCTCCCCCCCCCCCTCCTACTTCAGGCCCTCTTCCTCACTCATCCGTCATCTACCGTCCTTGCTTGTTTGCACCAGAACCTAATTTCTTAGCACCTATTGTTATTGCCTTGCAACAAACGCGTTTTGTACTTCGATCTCAAAGGCCCTTCTAAATTTCCTGTTGTGTTTTTAAGGCCTATTTGACGTTAATCTAAAAAGAATTCCGTGGGTAACATAACTGTGACTTGTCTTATCAGCAGATCAAGCTGCGATCACCAAACTACTTATAGGCTATTCCATATAGGTATATATAGGCCAATTAGTCTATATTTACTATAACAAAACGTAGGCCCTATATTGTTTTAATTTGCAGAATCGCTTACACATAGAAGAATTACGGACTGAACTTCTCTATGTGAAAAGTTTGATGAATTGCGAATGGCAAACGTGTCACCGCGTGCAGAAATGTACAGTAAAAACGGTTCTGAAGATAGCGTTTTTAGATCTCCTTAATTTTGGCTCAAGTGCAACCTTTTATCAAACCATAACACTCAAGGTATGATACAATTCAACATAGTTAAAATACACACGGCGTTCTTGTCACTCAGAGACGCGATGTCAAAAACCTCAGGTGTTAGGATCTCTACAAAAGGGACAGAGTAGACTCAGAGTATAGTTTGTTGAGTCAAAATGTACATTTACCTCTCGATAAATCACACCACAATTCACATGACAGGGTAACCGCAGGGCCGAGTCTAATTGTGCAATTTTCGCTGTGGGATCCAAAGAGGCGATTATTTAATCACAACAACAAACAGTTTATAGAATTACGCCTCCGTATATTCAAACTTCCCCCTTGAATCTTAACAAAGAGTACCTTCGAGCCCCTAGGTGTTTCCTTGCGGGAGACCAATGAATAACAGACATAAAACTGGAAAAAAAAGAACATTATGTTTTATTGAGGGAAGTTTATGTCAGCCATGTCGGAATTAAGTGACCTGGAAACTTTGTAAATTATACGGGGATCTCGCGGTCGTCACGATCACCAACATCCATCACCGTAAAGGGCGCAGAAACCCCAACCGGAAGTGCTTCCCGCAGACCGGAAGTACAGAAATAACCCCTATTATCGCGCATCAGCGTTTGGCCACCTGGCGGCGGCGGTGAGCGTCACGCCCATCAGAGAGCGTGATCCGGCATACATGTGTGATCGGGTGTATTATGGCAGAGGGTGGTAGGAGAGGGTGGTTCCCCAAGGCTTCGTGGGGGGTAGGCCTGTAGGGTGTGGGAGAAGCCTCCGGGGAGTGGCCTGGAGGGTGGTGGTGGTGGTGGTGGGGATGGTGGTAGGATTCATGGATCATTGGGAAGTAGGAAGTGTAACGACGTCAACAGGTGCCCCAAAAAGATGTCTTTGAATTTGAATTAACCTATATAGATCTGTTTACGGATATAGCCTTCCACAGCTATGAAAGTGTATACGAAAACCAAGTATAGGAATAACATGAAACAAAATGCCATTTTGATATTTGTTTTTAGAAACGTCAGTGTGCAAAGTTTTCCCATAAAACAGCTTTTTTATATTGATCCAAGCAGCAAGTAACATAAGAAGACTTGCTAATGCAATAATGGAAGTTTTTCTAAAACAAAATAAAAAGAACTCTTTTGAAGAAGAGTTCCTTACATTCGACCAACTGAAATTTGTATTCTTCTACGACAATGGTATAACGGGTGGTATGATTCCTTCTATGTAGATATAGGCATGTATTGGCATCAGTGAAAAGTTGGTACGACCCCCTCCCCCAACCACTAGGCCTAGCACCACTACACACTCAATATATTAAAGTGTTCTCAAAAAGTTACCTGGTATTGGTGAAATAGTAAAAACTAATAACTCATTTTTCTATTAGTTCTTTTACATTATCATATTGGTGAGGAAATACATATTATAGCCACGTAGCTATTCAAATAGGATAGGACTAAAGAAGAGCAATTACCTAGTACAGTGTAATGAGTGTATTGCAACATGAATCATGTGTCAAAAACGTGTAGAGTGTCAACAGCTGTACATACGTATTTTTTCACACCACGGGAGTGCCTCTGAGCATCTTGGCGGGGCGTGCCATGCTTCATGCCTTCACAAACATCTAATTGTCACATATAGAAGAGTTCCTGTCTCAGTACATCTTTCTTATGGTTCAGTTATAAGCAGGACACAGGGCAACATTCGTTAGACTATACGTAATAGATGGATATGATATATATGTATTTTGAAATTCGGCTAATCAGTTGCATCTACGTTGTACACGAATCTGATACCATCCTTCTTCTTTCAGGAACAGTATGCTGATTGGATCACTGTTCAAAAAGAAGATAGACAATTTCCAACACCGTTATGATTATTATTGAGTATATTAGTGTTCAACATTATAGTCGGGCAGTTTTCTCTCGTAATTATGTTATGAATACACCTCGATAAGTCTCAACCTGTAGAAATTATGATTAATAAATAAAAAAAACACTTGTAATACTTTTAAAACCCTCCATATCTTTGTACCCGGTGTGATAGATTTTGTTTTCCACATTTCCAATTTACATAACTCACTGGTCACATGACTTCAATTTGCATAACTAACCATCGCCTGTTTGTCGCCGAGCAAGACCTACAAAGTTGGTTAGTTCGTGCCCCAGCCTCCAGGTGGACTCAGGCGGACATGTTTGATCATCTCTAATCGATCAATCGATCACGGCGATGATCGGTTAATCCTGTTTGCCACCTAATCCATTCTTCTAAGTGCAGTAATCTGACGTGTGGGGGCGCTGAAGCCTGGCCCCTGGTGGCAAGGTAGTGTGAGGGTTGTAACGGGTAGGGGAGGCGGCGTCTTCCGGTCGCCAGCTGATCACGTTTCCGGCTCCGTTTTGGCTCTGTGTCCTCCTGGTGGTCATATCGAATACTAATCATATTTTTAAGAGGAGAGGACTTAGGGTAAACCTGTGTTAATACAGAATGTTAGAATCTAAGTCTGAAGTGAAACAACGTCACATGACGTAGTTCTACCAGTGAAGGAATAAGAGGGAGCACATTCCCATCCCCACTTTTTTGGTGACAAATCTTCATTTATTCTCATTAACTCATAAAATAATTATTTCCCCCCTTTCTCTTGTTTCAATCCCTAGATCTACCACTGCCATCTGTATCAAGAGAAGATCTTCAAAGTATTCGTCTCTGGATAATGGCACTTCGAAATGACAAAAAGATACCTTTCACAGTGAAAGTGATGTAATTCATTATAGTATGCACTTAATAACGATGAGGGATAATACTTGAATAAAAGGAGAAAGAACTAAAGGGGAATTAAAAGGCCCCCGTGAAATACAACCATGTCCATCTTTTGTCTCACAGGAACTCTAAGGCAATGACGTCATTTCCTTAAGAACCGAAGTGGCTGCCGGGATACGCCGGCGGCAGGTCACGTTGCGTCGCGCGATGTCGGGGTCGGCGCGACTTCCCTTTCTCGTCGTGCTCCACGGCGGCTCAACCCAAGATGGCGGCCCGTGTCGCCGCATACATTGGGAGTTGGTAAGAGGAGACGGCGGATCAGGCTGACATTTCTTCACCTCTCCGCTGGCTGCTTTGTTTGTCCGAGGCCGGCGCTGGCAGATTGGTTGACCGGTGGGGTAAACCGGCCCACCTAGGCCTACCTACCTGGCCTAGGGCCCAGTTACCCCGACTTGAGTAATTGTGAAATGTCAATATTTCCCGGGAGGGGCCCGGAGAACCCTTGACGGTCCGTCCAGTGGAGGCGTCAATATGCCTGGCGCCGACCTGTCTGCACCACGACACCCACCCACGAGCTTGCTCTGACTAACCACCGACCAACCGCCCTTCGTTCTACGATGTCACCTTATTATTTTAGAGTTTTCTTTATCATTGTGTGTGTAACGAGGAGAGGAGGGGGATGCCACGTCTGCTTCGGAAGTATTATGCCTTAAGATATTGTGGTTTTTCTATTAAATTTAGAGGAAGGCTGAATTAAAACTAAAAAACTAAATTAAATCAATATGATAGCATACCTTTTCTCATCTACATAAAGTGCACACCTCCACTCTCACCGCCATTCCCCACATATATGGGAGCATATTTGGGAAAAGGTACCTATTGACATAAATTATTTTGCCACCCTGTGGCCACTAGTTTTGGAGGTTTGTTCATATTATGAAATAATTACTTAACATGCAGCTAAAAGTTATGTTTTATAATGTTTCTGAAGTCCCAGGGATTCTTCTACTCTTTGTTGTATTGTTCTACAATATTTAGTTCCTTCACAATCTCACGTACAATATAGGCCAATATGCTTAATTTGGGCCAAATCTGGCAGTATCTGACAGAATTTGACTCTTTTTTACATTAATCATGAAATATATGGGGAAAACACTATTTTTTAAGTTATTTTGTGAAAACTTTTGACTTACATGATATTTTCTAAAGATTCTCATGACATTTACTAAAAAATCAAAATTTTTATAAGCAATGCATCATGGGAAAATCAAAATGGAACGTTTTTAGCAGAATTTCTGTGCATAATTTAGGTTAGCGAGTTACCATGCTTACATTAAAAAGAATATAAAAAATGAATAGGACATTTTTTCACAGGTAATATAGAAAATGTTTTTATCTTCTCAAAACTGAAAAGAGTGAGTAGAACAAGCACTCCTATCAAAAGTTATGGCACTTTTGATATTCTCAGAAATAAGAAAACTTAATTTCTTGATAAACATAAGAAACTTTAAGTCGCCATAACATGGAAGTAACAACAGCAATTGGGAATAAGGGGTTCTCAATGTACAAGAGGTGGGGAGGTTCGTACATGTTTATCTCAGGTTCTATCAGGAATATTTCAAAATGGTTTACAGCATTTGAAAGAGTAGGTTCTCTACAATAAGAATAATGCTGACAGATTTCCCAATGTTTTATTTGATTTTGTGACCTCATTAATTGGCAATAGGTACCTTTTCCCAGATACGCTCCCATATATCAATTGATATATTAATTATCAATAAATATATCAATAAATAAGATTAGAGTAAGAATGTCTTTCCCAAATGTCCACCTCGCCTCTGTTTTGCCGTCAATGTTTGCATGAGGCTCTTCACTCTCAAAGTATACAGGCCAATTACAGATATTGTTGACGCTTCCATGCAGAAAAAGGCAATGATTTTAGGCTCGGTTTCCAAAATATACCAGAATCTAATTGTAAATTCTGACTTATATATTTTCACTGTGAATTATATAAAATGCAGATAGGCATAGATTGTGTTAGGTGAAACTACTGTTGGTGTAAGTCTTTTCATCATTCAGCGTAAACATATTTACATTCTTCCAGGCAGACAGATGATGAAAGACCATAGAAAGACCATAGGACATTCCTGTAAGTAACCACGCATATCTGAATTTGGGTAACGGTAGTCGCCAAGGGTTATTTTTAGGTGTGTTGACTGAAACAGATGCACTTGAATTGAGGATAAACGTGTTTACATATGGCTAGTCGTATACACAAACTGACGTGCGGCCAGAAGGTAACTGTGTGACGGTTCACAAGCATAACACATGCATACACGAATACAGACCCATGGACAGGAGTAGCACATTATTCAATTGAAATAAAAAAGATAATACAATCTTGACTAGTTTACTCTTATCTGGAAAACACTTTTTATTAGTATTCTCTGAATTTATACAAATATTAATGTTCACTGGACAAGTTTCATTATTGTCACCAGAGCGAAACTACTCAAAGGGAAAATAATCACATTCAGTAATAGAGACAACTCAAACTCCGGAGGAGGAAATCCTCTGATACAAGGACATATAATTTGTGGCCCCCTCAAGGCAGGGTAGAACATTCCTATACTATTGAATTAACTATATCGGCCATGCTTGTGACTATATTAACACTATGCAATTGTTATCCATAACATGCCCTTGGTTATCACAATAAGGATAATATAATAGAACAAGACATTTTCAGATTATAACTTTTGCTGCTATGCTACTATATATCACAACTTTCATTCGGTACTTTCATTCGATGTGATTACACATACATAGTGTGTCGGGACTGCAACCAGTCCCAAACACAGAATGCCTAGAACCCTACTTTTGCAGACACAACCTCCCATATACCTATGTATAACCATGTCAGTGTAAGGTAGTATATAAGCACCACCTGTTGTGAACCGTACAGCTGCCGGACAGTGACTGAGTATAACCATGGGTATGCTTGGGCTTCGCCCCAATGCACCTGCCACCCCACCCTCTGGAGCCGCCACCCGCCAATCAGAGGCCTCCACAAACCACCCCTCCCCACTCAGGGAGATGATGCAACACATGCACCTGCCACCCCACCCTCTGGGGCTCTCACCCACCAATCAGAGGCCTCCACAAACCACCCCTCCCCACTCAGGGAGATGATGCAACCCATGCACAACTCCCCCTCTTCCTCTCCACAAATAACCCCTCCCCATCCTGGGAGGAGCTGTATATAAGGGGATCCTGGCCACTGTAGAGACACACTCTCCTGGAGCCCCCTCTGAAAGGCATACCCCTGGACTACCTCACTGGATACTCTACTGGACCGGAAGCCACTACTCTACCTGGCCCAGCCACTCTACCAGACCACCAGACTAGAGACTACAGCAGGCCTGGAGGACTTAGGCTCGGCGCCGGATCAGCGGTTGGCACGGACTCTGATTGGAGTATAGAGGTAGGCGCTCAGAGGGGCGTTATTATTGTCACTTTGGTACCACTCACCAGCACTGTATGGTATTTGTACGGAACACTTCACCTATTGTACGCTTATCAGAAATAAAGGTTTGAAACTGTATTTAAACGTGTGGCTCTTCCTTTACGTAAGTTGTTCAAAGTTACCGTGAGAATCTAGTATTCAGCGGGGAGTACCTTTACAGTACTCTACTATCTAGCAACCCTTTATAACACGCCGGTCAGCAATTCGAGTTATCATCCGACATAAACTCTATGCCTCCCCGGCGCACATGGTGGAGAAAAACCTTTATTAGCACTTTGGACACACTTATTGGAAGAAACACATTGTGACTTGCAGTTGATAACCTTGTCTGTTTGCGTTGGTATAACACGTGGTCATATTGCCCTACATATGTTTTCCCATTACCCATGATTGCATGCACTACCTGCAACCACGCCTCCCCCCAGGAGTCTCAAAAACCTACTCAGACCGGTAGGACTCAGAAGTCAAGGTCCAGTACCGCCCTTTGAACTGACATTTGTACCAGTTAGGAGAAATACAATGGCAGCTAGACAAAACGGGGAAGACCCTTTAAATAACCAAGCTGGGGATGACCCAGAACAGAACCAGGTAGATCCAACACAACAGGACAATAAGGCTTTAGAGGAACAGGATCAAATAGAGGAACAGGAGGAAGTTCTCATAGAGGAGGAACAGGCAGGCTCCAATGCGGGAGATGGGGCAGAAAGTGGAGAAGGTTATCAGTCAGCAGATGAGGAACCTACATTGATTGAGAAGAAAAAGGTACGCCAGCGCCCTACTCAGAAAATTAAGTTGCCTAACCTACCAATCCCAACATTTTCAGCTAGACAGAGGGAAGATATAACAGTTTTCTTTGACCAACTGGAGAATGTAGCAGACATATATGGATGGTCAAAAAGGCTAACTCTTGAGACTGCGCTCGCCTCTTTCAAATCCAATGCTCATGCATGGGCTATGGAACTGGAGCACGACCAGAAAAGAAACTATCAATGTTTCAAAGACCTGGCGATAGAAACATTCAAAAAGTCTGTCCCTTCCTGGCTAAGATCAAAGAAATTGCTAGAGGTACAGCAACGTCCGGGCCAGGACTCTCAGGACTTCGCTGCTGCTCTCAGAAAAATCCAGTTAACCCTACAGGCTCCGTCAGAGGCCATGCTATCAGCATACCTCTGTGGCCTTAATGGAGAACTGGCTCAAATGGTTGCTATTCATGATCCACAATCATTTGAAGAAGCAGTTCGCATGGCTAAGAGATTTGAGGCCATTGTCATCAGCAGCTCTGAGAGAAGGCAAAACAACCACTATAGACCTAATCACTCAAGACAAAACAACAGCAATAACCTTAACTGGCAACCAAGTGATAGGCTAGAAAAATGGCAGGATGATAGACGACCATCTGTCAACGAGATGAGGCAGAACAATCCTCCTCAGTACAGAGAGAGACTTACATATGACAGCAACAAATCACTATATTGCGCTTTCCATGGTGAATGTGCTCACAGGACCTCAGATTGTAGACAAATCAAGAGGCAGCAGGGACACCGGCCTTTAAACGGCGAAAGGGCCCCTGTCCCAACGGCCGGGTCAGGCCCCAGAGACTGGTCGTCACTGAAAAGCCAGCCGAGCAACATGACACAAAGGTCACAATCAAACTAAGAAAGAGAGAAAAGGGATCAAGAATAATCACTATCGCCCTAGGTGGAACTGTAGTCCCAGCCATGATAGATACAGGAGCAAGTGATAATTTTATTTCAGCATCAGTATTCTCAAAACTTTCGAAGAGGGCCGTCATAAAAAGCAGACACATCCACGATGTGGCTACCCTAGCAGATGGATCAGAATACAAATTGAAAAGGAAAGCAATATTGAGATGGAGAGTAGGAAGCATCCAATACAAATCTCAATTCTATGTCATGAAAAACATGTCACACAGCGTCATCTTAGGTAGGACCTTCTTTGACGTCACAAATGCCAATATAGATTTTGCATCAGATACCATTACTCTGCATAAACCAGTGGAGGCAAGAACAGTTGACACAATAGTACTCCCACCACAATCAGAATTGGTACTGCCCCTGGCCACCGATGGTGACATGCATGACGGCACAGATGTGGTAGTAGGACCGATATTTGACAACTGTGACGGCACAATGTGGACCGCACATACCTTGTCTACTGTACAGAATAACAGAGTTTTGGTTCAACTTCTTAATACAACAAGTAGACAGAGAATCATAAAACCTAACACGCTGATCGCTACCGTAAACACCCCAATGGGTGTTCAGGAAAACAGCATCAAACAGGATGACAAACAAGAAGAGTTGTTTAACCTAGACACATCTGTTTTGGTAGGAGAAGAAAAGTCGAATTTCCTTACCATGCTTCATAAAAACAGATGGGCTTTTGCTACAGACATGTCAGAACTAGGACATTACACAGACATACCCATGAAGATTGAAATTGAGCCAGGGCAGACGCCACCCACAACCAGACCATATCGGGCATCACCAAAAATACAAGGCATTATTGATGAGCAAATCAAAGAAATGCTCGATGCTGGAGTCATAGAGGAAAGTGATTCCCCTTACAGCTCGCCCATAGTAATGGTGAAAAAGAAATGTGGGGCATACAGGCTGTGCATAGACTATAGAAAAGTCAATGCCATGTCGATCAAACGTCCATTTCCCCTCAGGACAAGAGAACACCTATTCAATCTGGTAGCTTGCCAAAAGCCAGTTATATTCACATCGCTGGACATGATCTCTGGGTACTGGCAAGTGGAAATGGAAGAGCAGTCAAGACAATACACTGCTTTCACTACTCAGAACAACACCTACCAGTTCAGACGCATGCCTTTTGGCCTAACAGGCGCCGGCTGGAGTTTCAGTAGAGCTATTAACCATGTGCTGAGAGGACTAGACCCTATCATCGCAGCAACATATCTAGATGACATCCTGGTGTTCTCTCCTTCACATGGGCAACACATTAAAGATGTGGAGACAGTCATTACGCGACTAGCCAGTAGAGGTCTCAGACTTAACCCAAAGAAATGTGACTTCGCCGTGGATGAATGCCAATTCCTCGGACATGTCCTCACACCAAATGGCATCAAACCACAACAGAGACTACTAGATAAGATTCAGGACTTCCCAAGACCAACAAACGTCAGAGGTGTCCGCAGATTTCTAGGCCTGATCCAGTACTACTCAGCTTTTATCCCAAAAATGAGCGAAATGACAAAGCACCTGAATAAGTTTACCATGAAAGGTGCACGCTTCCATTGGGATGAAAACGCAGAAAGCAGCTTTCAGGCACTGAAAATACTGCTAATGAGCCCACCCATACTTGTGCATGTTGAATACGACAAACCGCTGTATATATTGACAGACGCCAGTGACGACACAGTTGGCTCAGCTCTATGCCACAAGATCGACGACAAGTATCGCCCAATCTCTTTCCACACAGCCAAAATGAACGGGGCTCAGAAAAACTATTCTATATCAGAGAAAGAGGCACTAGCAATATATATTGCACTCAAGCATTTTGAGCCAACAATCGAAGGGTACCATATATCGATCATTACAGATCATGCCCCATTGGTCCATATCTTCGAGGCACCACATAAAGCACCTAGTCCTAGACTCAAACGGTGGGCACTTTTCATGCAGTCATTCTCATACGACATCCAATACCATGAAGGTAAGACCCACTACCTAGCAGACTATGTCTCTAGATTAGAGTCAGACATCACCCTGCCTGACAATGACTGTCCAGAACTCAGTAAAGACTTGCTGTTTCCACAAGGTGGACAAGTCACACAAAATACTGCAGTAACAAGGTCAAAGGCTGTGGGTAATCAAAAAGCCCCAACTAACAACGACAGTGATACTATTCAAAAGCAGAGCAATGAAACACATCAAACAAGTAATAAAACGCAACCTCAAACTGATGCGCAAGACATATCAGATAACATGGATAAACTCACTATCTCAAAAGGCCAAGCAGGTGACGAATTCTGTTCAGACATAATTTCATTTCTGAAAAATAAGACACTGCCAAATGATCCCATTAGAGAGAAACTCACCTTGACATATGCAGACCACATGTCACTCGAAAAAGACATCTTGGTTTTCTACCCATCTTTTAAAAAGAAGGGCTCAAAATATGTCGAGATGGAAGGAAAGACAGTCATCCCCACTAACATGCAGCAGAAAGTTGTTGCACTACTACATGACAATGTGCTACTCGGCTCACATGTAGGCAGAAATGTCCTTTACGACAAAATATATTCCAAATATTGGTGGAGAGGCATGACAAAGATGATCGCAGAATATGTCAGAACATGTGACATATGCACGCGAAAGAAAAGGGTGGCTCACCCAAACCATCCAATGCAGGTCTTTGATACACCTCCAAGACCCTTCAGTCATATCGCGATTGATGTCATTGGCAAAATCAAACCTTCAAACGAGGGTCACGAGTACATACTCACCGTCATTTGCATGCTCACGAACTTCTGCGAAGCCATACCAATGAAGGACCAAACGAGTGTTGACATCGTTGACGCATTGATTACACATGTCTACACCAGGTACGGCCCACCAATAGCAGTGCATTCAGATAATGCAACTCCTCTCCTGTCAAAACTCACAAACGAGGTACACAAAAGACTTGGGATAAAACAAACGTTCACATCAGGTGTAAATGCAAAAGCAAATGGCCGGGTCGAACGTATCCAGAAACAGCTACAGTCAGTAATATCCTGTTACGTAGACACAAACAGTGAAAACTGGCACAAGCTCTTACCTTTTGCTCTGTACAGTGTGAGAACATCTGTCACATCCAGACTTGGCGACAGCCCATATCGTCTACTTTATGGCCATGCCCCAAACCTGCTACCCATTGATAGTGAACGCCAGAGTGCCGAAAACCTACCCCTATCAGCCACAGATTACCTTCATGATCTTGAGCAACGCCTCTCAATTGTCAGAGAAATGGCTAATGAGCACAACAAATCATACACAGACAGAATGAAGGCAAAACTGGATAGCAAAGCAAGGCCTCACAATTTCGTGGTGGGACAAGAAGTAGTCATATACGATCCCAAATACAAGGCGAAACCCCTGGGTAAATTCTCATACATGTACTCAACCCCCCACGTTATTACAGAAATTGTATCAGATTGCCTGGTTCGTCTCAAGGATCTTAACACAGGCCGCATATTGAAACGCCTTACAAACGTAAACAGGCTAAGGCCATACTACAAAAGGCAAAATGAAACCACGGTCAACCCAACACCCCCTAAAGTGGACCATAAAGACAGATTCAAGGATAACGCAGGGGATGTATACTACCCCATTAAGCGAGTCATCACATCCCGCAAGAGAAATGGCAAAAAGCAATACAAAGTCCACTGGGCGGATGGCTCGGTGTCATGGGTTGATGACGACTCTATTTCAACTACAGAGAAACTCAAACTGACAAACAGATGCGATAGCTAGCAAACAACCAAACCACAGATTATATAAATAAGTTTTATTTTAACAAAAACATCTCTGTGTCACTCCCATCTATAGAAAATCTCGTCAGAGTTGGCCGCCTAAAATAACATAAGAGCACCATGAACTCACAATGAGTTTGCCCCTCAAACACGAGTCAATGTACCATACTACCCTTACGGCAGCAACCTCACTGCCAGACATAAGCCTCAGCTTGAAGCAGACTAGAATGTCGGTTGAGCAGTCAATACAAGGAGGCAGACAGGAATGAACCCCCTGCCAAATGGGCATCAATGGTTAAAACATTAATTGCAGGTTCCCCCTCCAGAATATGCCCGCCTGCTAAAAACTAGGTTCTGAGGATGCAGTACTGTAAAAGCCCTATCCGTTAGGCACACTACACTTATATAATGAAACTAATACTCAATGAAGGGTAGCGGGTGATATTACAGATATCAGTTCCTGATCAGCTCTGATAACTAGACAATACACCCATCAATGGGCACAAAAATAAAGCCCACAACAACCGACTCTAGGGGCATACACTGCCGCGTTACAAAGGCCCAACAATTAGAACGCATATGATAATTACTAACCTGTGCAGGATTCAGTGAATCACGGGTGCTGACGTCCATCCCCAACTGTAGTCATCGCCGAGGACTAGCTCAGCTAGATCGAAGAGCTCCACCACACCCTCCTCCAGACAAAACCCTCACCCCTCCTCCACAAACGACCCACACCCCTCCTCGCAAATACCCCGAACCAACTCCACATTCAGCCCCTCCCCCCTCTAACCTTTCCCTGCGGCTCAGCCCACCATCACCTAACACGCATTAGGACCACCTGTTATCTCTGACATCACACAGCTGTTTACAGAAGCAACTCATTAAGTGGTCAGTGGTTACCAGCATTAAGTGGCGATCCCCTAGCGCCTATTTTCTTCTCCTACACAGATTGTGTTCATACTACCTGATTTTGGTGTAACATTGCAACATGTCCTCCGGCCAGCCTGTTAGCAGGAGGAATTGGACGATCTTCCGGACTACACTGAAGAAAACTGTCGACATCGCGTGCAGTCACAAGACACCAGACAAACAACACCTCCGACGTGTACGGGCATGACAAGAAGAATAGGCACGACGCCACACAACAGAAGAAATCAAAGAGGGCATCAGACGTGACAAACTCTACGCGTTTATCCTCCTAGACGACCACCGTGACCAGCCACATCGCATCGCGCATAGCACACCACCTTCCAACACCTGAGATGTGTTGCCTGCGCTGATGCGACCACCACCACCACCACTCTACACAGTCCATCATGGACTGCCCCACCCCCAACACCAAAACCGGGAAGGAAGCTGCGAGTTGATGTTGACATGCCACTTGTACGAGACAAAACGCACAGGCCAGCGGCAGTTACATCGACACGTGCCACAGAACATCCCCAGAACGTGAAGACCTCTACCATTGTCTGCAATGCAACTCGGCATCTCAGCAACATGAGGTGCCATTTACCACGGGCACCGTCTACATCCTAGGAAGGGACATCAACGTCCTTACGCAGAAGCTGAGGTCTAACACCACCATCGAGAACGCCAACGCAAGAACAATTAACGCCTTCATGAGGACAACTAAACTACAGAAGTTGGTCAATGGAGCATCATATGACTCTCACGCCAACAAAGAAGTCCAGGAAAACTTCAGGACATTATGGAACTACCTATGAACAATGACACTTGATTTCATGCCTTGTACACACTAGCAAGGCTCAATACCGAACTTATAGCAATCATACAAAAGGATACTTCCCTACTACAGAACATTAACTCAAGAGTGACAGACTTTGAGTCAGGCGTTATCCAATTACTCAACGGACGCCTCTCACCCCCCCTTATAACCCTTGAGACGCTCATGGAGGGCATCTTTAAAATCAAGCGGATCGTCTACGAAAACATTCATGAACTCTCAGTTAAACATCCGCAACCACTCTTGTACTACAGCCAAAGCCGACCTATTTACGCTGTCCAAAAAGACCACGTCATTGTTACCGTTAAGGTCCCTTCGGCCCAGAATGAGGATGTCTACAAACTGTATACTGTAAACCACATAGGTTCACCACTTATATGCACTAATGACTGTGAATTCCATGTACCAATTATAGCAAATCTACCACAAGCTGTCACTATTTCAATGGATAATTCGCGTTAAATAGAACTCATTGAAACGAGATAGATTCATGTACAGGAAGGTATATCATTACATGCCCAGGGGCAACAGCTTACAGAGCTCTTGCTCCTAACATATGCAGCAGCAATATGGCTCAGAGACAAGGCCGAAGTAGAGAGACATTGTGATTTCATTTATCAAAATATACCATTGAAAACTGATATGATAACCAAAATTGATGCTCAAAAAAAAAAAAGACGCAATGTTCTCACCGGATAGGTCCGCTAATATTGCCTGCCATGGGCAACCACTGCCACATGTTATACACATGGATACCCATCAAGCTGCCTAGAGAACTATAGAAGCGTAGAAGTTATACTCAAACTTAGAATTGTTGGATTAACATTAGAAGTAGCTCAAATCTAACATGTAGTATTTCTGTCGTCCGACAAAGGTCTTAGTATACTATTTAGTTTTCCTTTAGAAGATAGTCAGGCATCTGACTTTATATTTACTCTATAGACTTAGAGGTTTAAGTAGGATTTCAAGTAGTTTGAATTTTATGTAACACGCTGCGTACATTATCTTTTGTGCCGTCAACAAGTGTGTAACGTTCTCATCAAGAACAGGCCCAAAAGATTGTTATAACAAAAGGGTCAATTATAATACTGTTCTTACATTATATCTAACCCGTAGTATTGCGTCATATCGCATAGAAATGATACTATGTAACTAATTGTAAGGGAATTGTGTCTCCAAAGTGTGCAAAAGGGTGGATCACCCAGGTACAAAACACGGCAAAAATACCCATCTGGTGTCCATTTTTGAAACTGACCGGGGGCGAGTGTGTCGGGACTGCAACCAGTCCCAAACACAGAATGCCTAGAACCCTACTTTTGCAGACACAACCTCCCATATACCTATGTATAACCATGTCAGTGTAAGGTAGTATATAAGCACCACCTGTTGTGAACCGTACAGCTGCCGGACAGTGACTGAGTATAACCATGGGTATGCTTGGGCTTCGCCCCAATGCACCTGCCACCCCACCCTCTGGAGCCGCCACCCGCCAATCAGAGGCCTCCACAAACCACCCCTCCCCACTCAGGGAGATGATGCAACACATGCACCTGCCACCCCACCCTCTGGGGCTCTCACCCACCAATCAGAGGCCTCCACAAACCACCCCTCCCCACTCAGGGAGATGATGCAACCCATGCACAACTCCCCCTCTTCCTCTCCACAAATAACCCCTCCCCATCCTGGGAGGAGCTGTATATAAGGGGATCCTGGCCACTGTAGAGACACACTCTCCTGGAGCCCCCTCTGAAAGGCATACCCCTGGACTACCTCACTGGATACTCTACTGGACCGGAAGCCACTACTCTACCTGGCCCAGCCACTCTACCAGACCACCAGACTAGAGACTACAGCAGGCCTGGAGGACTTAGGCTCGGCGCCGGATCAGCGGTTGGCACGGACTCTGATTGGAGTATAGAGGTAGGCGCTCAGAGGGGCGTTATTATTGTCACTTTGGTACCACTCACCAGCACTGTATGGTATTTGTACGGAACACTTCACCTATTGTACGCTTATCAGAAATAAAGGTTTGAAACTGTATTTAAACGTGTGGCTCTTCCTTTACGTAAGTTGTTCAAAGTTACCGTGAGAATCTAGTATTCAGCGGGGAGTACCTTTACAGTACTCTACTATCTAGCAACCCTTTATAACACGCCGGTCAGCAATTCGAGTTATCATCCGACATAAACTCTATGCCTCCCCGGCGCAATAGCAAGCCAAGCAGCATTGTTATGGAACCACACATTTCTGTTCTGTTTTAGTACGTCTGTTACTTACTATAATGTTGAATAACTGTTTGGACCTAATCATATAGGGCCCATTATCTTCGTAAATAATTTGGCTGATCAGGGAAACTTTGATTAGCATTTCAAGATAAGAAATTCTGTCTGTCATGAATAAATTTTACACCTTATAATTCACCTTTCAGACTTTTTTGGAATAACACTATACATTTTGGTAAAAGACAAAATTGCTGATCTTGAGACCCTAATCAAATTTTCCCTGATTAGCCAAATTAGTTACAAAGATATGGTGCCAGACCGATATTATGGCGTGATAGATTTACTGATTTGGGAAAGTCAAGGCCAAAATTTAACAGAACGTTTCCCTTTCACTCGAGATATAGCGTTTATAATATTCATATTAACCTTACTTCATTTTCCTAAAACACATTAAACATAAAAGACTGGTCAACAGATAAGATAATTAGAACTTGATGTCCATTCCTTTACTCTTTCTTTAATTTTCATGTCCGGAATAGACATTTGATACACTTTTTCATCAAACTTCCCTCGGAAACTCTTTTTGTGATAATTGCTCCAATACCTATACATTAAAAAGCCCCGCGTACATATACCGTCACGACTGGGAGTGTGAGACTGGACCCATTAATTCAATAATCTGGCACTGGAAGTCATTAGAATAGGGACCAGAGGCATTTATGGTTTTAATCTATATTTGATGGGTTAACCATTAATATCAGGGGGGGATTCAGTAGCAAACTAGTCTGAGATACTCCCGACTTAAGACTGGCGTCGGGAATATTAAACAAGTTTAAACCCTCCTGACCCGACTGCCAGTCTCAGACTCCAGTCGGGGGACCTCACACACTTCCCGTCCCGACGGCACAGACGGGCCTTTTGCGTCCCCGATCGTCGCGTCGGAATGTGTACGAGGGGCTTTAGCCTACAGATGTTGTGCAGATGACGTCAAATTGGTGATCAAACAATAAGCTGAATAAATTATTGTGTGAAAACCTAGAAAATCTTATATTTATGCTTTGTATTCTTTAAAAACCGTCCTTAGATCATAATCAACAATTATTATTATTAAGAAATGATAACTGTTGAATTATAAATAGCCATGTGGACAGGATCACTACGTGGGGATCACCAACATTTGATCACGTGACTATGTCTGCACAAGGTCTATATTTTCGGGGGGAGGGGGGAATGAGCAAATATCAAAAACTGACGAGGCAAATGTAGTACGCATTACAAACTCTCAAATGACCATGAAAAAGCAAGAATATGTAGTTTCTTGCCTTCAAAACATACATAAAAAGATAGATCAGCTTTATTCCAGTGCTGTGTTTTAAAGTTTGGGAGATATGATAAAAATATCTAAATAAAGGTGTCGACTGTTTATCATGTGGAGTTATGAGGGTCACCGGTCGGATCTACACGGACAGAGTTCATTTGGCATCCACTCGTCCATTGACTCTGGAGGAAGGATACAGCCTAACAGGTATAAGTAATTGCTTCAGTGCATCTCCGCATAGTACGGTGTATGGAGGAGTATGGAGTTTGTGTGATGACACATGGGTGTGACCTCATGGTTCTGGAGATGCCTCCACTGAACCGGAAAGATCCCTGCCTTGCGGCAGCCCTCGAGGTTTTACTCACCTAAAAATACCTCGTTTCTTGGAAAGGAAAGCCATACACGTTTTAGGAACTTTTATTTCGGTATTGAACTTTCTAAGAAGTTTCAGTGAGAGCCTCAAGAGTCATGTTTTAAGACCAAACTTGACTCTCAACTATGCTTTTTTGTAAAGAAAAAAATTGAACAATCCAGAGAAGTTGTCTACAACATGCACTATTTTCATTAATGAAGTTTGTTTCCTGAGAAAGCAGAAGTCACATCAGACTTGTATGTAATAGTCATGGTAATAGTAATGATATAACATTATGTAATTATATGTAACAGGCAAAGTAGTCATAATAATATAACAATAGAGACACAGTGACACAAACAAGTACCTCTGTCAGCGAATCCATGATATCATATTGAATTATTTAGATAAATCGGATTGTAACAAATGTGGTTAGAATTTTTCTAAGTTATTTTTCACGAGCCAAAACTGGATTTACTACTTGAGATGGTGTCTGCCCCAATCCCCACTTCTACCGCCCGTTCTGGACAAATATGCATACACTTATACACTTACACAGCATATTACACTCGATTGAAAGGGAAGATCAGAAGAGACGTGGAATAGGAAGACAACAACATGTCACAGAAATAATTTACATTGCAGAAAGAATCTTAGAAGTAACCCTTGTATCAAAATGATATGCAGGACACGTGATGGCTTTCAGCCAATAAGCGTTGAGCCAGCTGCCCCCCTTCCCAGCATGCTCGTATGACGTGACGTCGCTGACCCCCGACCACCTAATACCACGATTAAGTTCTCTTTGTTCATTTTTTGGGGTCCTTTCCTCCCCTCCCTCTCTCTGTGTATTTGGCTTCGGCGGCTAAGTCGGCTTTTTGGCGCAGCCTTCTGGGTTGGCTGCGCGGCGGCCCTGACCGCTCACACGCGCCTGAGTGTATTTGCCGACGGTGTTGGGCACAAAGAGAGTAGTAGGCTGAGCAAAGCGAGCGGGCGCCGGGCCGTCTGCGCCGGGACCTGGGGGTGGGTCAATCGATGCCCGCCTGAAACGTCACACTCGGGATCAGCCCGGGAGGGGCAGCGCGAGTTCGCGCCCTCCTCGGCTGGGATGGGAAGCTTTTTTCCCCATGTCTCATAGTTTTCTACTCTTATTTCAGCACCCTGCTCCTTTCTATACAGGGTCTACAAGTTCTTTTCCTCCAGCAACCCCCTCCAGTCTACTCTCTCTCCTCCCCTCGACCTATCGTCTATAACCTTCAATTTAACTTCTAATGCTTTTTTATTCAGGCTCTCGGCTTTCTTCAACTAAATCTCACCTTTTCAAAGTTCTGACATATTTGCCACAAGAACCCCCAGAACATTCACTCCAAAACTAATATGAAATCTAGTCATCCGAAATATATACATTAATAATGGGCAACAGTACAACATATAATATATAGGAGTGAGATACACTAGGAGGGAAGGGGAGTAAAAGTTTGATAACAAAAGCAACCGAAAGAAAAAGTAGAATATTAAAAAAAAGGGAAAAAAGGCGCGTGGGGTCGAGGACTGACCCCGCCCGATCCGCCGCCCGACGCCGACGCCGCCTACAGTAGGCAAATCAAACAGAAGTTGTGTTTTGGGCGCGGATTCCCGTGTGCTGAGCCAATTTACACAGTGGAGTAAGTTTACAAATAGCCGAGGGTAGGGACGAGGCTGGGGACTACCCGCGCTACCCTCTGCCCCGCTAGGGGCGACGTGACACAGCCGGGCGGGATGGGCAGAGGGGGGGGGGGGTGAGAGGAGGGGCAGATCTTGAGTAAGTCCTGACTCTCATTCAACGTTATGTGCTGTGGTGTCGTAGAGAATAATAGATGTTTGTCTGAAGCTCCAATCACCATAAAGTCTTGGCTTCCCCTCAACTCAACTCAGCTGCCGAGTTGAGTTGAGTTGGGGTTTCTCATAGAGTGTGGCATAAGTATAATTTCTAGCCGAGTCTTAGATCTTGAGCTATCAAAGGGGGATGTGCAAGATAAGTATATCATAAGAGAAAGCCTTCCAGTTACAAGAATCAACAGTGTAATCTATGGCATGGTAGAGTTTTATTTTTGCTAAAGCCCGGCTACACTGCCAAACTCAACTCAACTCAACAAATGAGTTGAGGTGAGGTTATTCCGGAAGTGTGGAATTCCTCTAGAACTTTAATCTTAGTTTTTTTTTCACAGCTGTTGAGTTGAGCTCTAGATATTTAAAACTTGAAGATGTATTACTAGTTAGTTGGTCTTAAGGCCCAGTCATATGTAGAAACTGACCTCAACTCAACAGTTGGGTTGAGTTGGGTCTATGATAGTTTTAGTATGTGACATAGGTTTAAACTGGAGTTCACACAAGACTCACCAGTCTCGTCTCTAAACTTGAGAGGACGAAATTTAAGACTGGAAAGTCTTAAGGCACAAGCAGTTTTAACTCCAAGTCTCTGTATGTGACATTGCTTAAGACTCAACTCAACAGTCTTCAGTCCATTATCAAATCAGATAAAGGCAAATGGACACACTTCTTTTGACTTTATGCCGTTGTGTCTATAGGCATCGACAAGAAGACTTCAAACTTTTCAATCTCTTTATATTACCACTGGTCAGTTTTCATCAAGACTGGTAGGTTCATTCTATGGCATGGTTAAAACTGAACAGTTGAGGAATACTAGTGCTATAATGTCCAAAGATGATGGTTGAGTTAGGTTCAGTTGGAGGGTGTGGCATGGCCTTAAGGGTAGACAATTGTGGGGTCCTGGTGCCATAAAGAGTTACAACAGTCGAGTTCAGTTGAGTTGCTAAGTGTGGCTGTAGCTTAGCGATTTTCCTCAAGATTACTTTTGGCTTAGTGAATCTAACGATTGTGTTGCATTTAAAGTTTAAAATTTTAAAAACTTCCCATAAGCCACAGACACACTTACTTATGGAACTCAACTCGGCAGTCATAACTTCTCATGGTGCGAGCACCTATGACTGTCTGGTCTTAGTTAGGAAACTCTGCTATGCCATAGGACACAAATCAACAGGTATGACCACAAGGCGACATGGTAAGGACAGACTTTGATATCAAGATAAATTATATCAAGATGTACAACCTGACTGAAGGGTTTACAAAAATGCTAAGACTCTATGCCACACTCTATGACTGACCCCAACTCAACTCAACTCGACGGTTGAGATGAACAGATGGTAAGTGTGGCCAGGGCTTTACTTACATGTTAAGGTATGTATTACTGTATAGATATTCATATTTGGTATCATGCTGATCCCGAGATGCTGATAAAACGTTTTCTGTCTGCTATATCCTGGGGGGCTGACCAAAAAAATTTACGAAATTTCGAATGAATGAATTCTTTTTTTTTTTCGTGACCATGATGGAAAATTTTGCCCAGAAAACATCTACGAAATTTTGTGGACATGAAAGTTCTTTGAAAAATCATACTAAAATCATTCAGAATGTATATATATTCACATTAAATACTATTTAGGGGGATTATTTAAGGACATTAGGACCATTTAGGATTGGAGAAATAATTGAAAGAAACATCCACGAAAATTCTTGGAGGCTTAAATTCTTGTTATAATTTAGTGTGTACTTTATGTTTTATATATTATAATTTATTTGAATGCAAAAATCTATTAAATAAGGATATCCTTACCTGAACAATAGACTTGATCTGTTTATACCAAGTTAAACACAAATCTGTGATGAAGTGTGTCACTGTAGCACAGCACAAAGCTGGTAGAACAGTATTTGCTTGCTACATTGGAACTTTTCAATGCTGTACAAAATTACTTAGATAATAATAGAACTAATAATGATTAAAAAACAGGCCCCAGATTTTAAGGACATACTCATCCGCATGCTGTTTGTGGTTAAGTGTGGTGTTAAAACTGTAAGGTAATGGAAATAAGTGTACACGTACTCATAATGATTAAACAGTAAATATTATTCACTGAATAATATGTCTACAATAAAAATCAATGGGTTAGATAATAAATTAATACACTCTTCAACCGTTTTTTCACATATAAATAAATGTCAAGGTTTGAATGTTGTCAGAATGCTGTGGATGGGTCCTTCCTGTTAAGGTCATATTCCATGCAGAGTATAATGTCGCGTAGGCATAATTATTCTTAAAACCTTGGAATGATAAACTCAAAGCTCATTTCCATGTAAATATTCATGTCAGGATTACTAATTAGAGAGCCTGTATATAGTCCAAATTCCTTGTAAACATAGCAGATTCAGTTGTTAAATGAATACAACATTTTCAATCTCTTTCTCCATTAGCATAACAAGTGTAAAAATTTAATATTCTTTTCTCTGTCGGAGTATTTTGTATTGACAACTGAACCCACGAACGTGTTTGCCATACCACTTGAATTGGTAGCCTCAGCAGCAGACTGAGCTAGGGTTGCCAAGTGTACCAATCACTACAAACACACCACCATCCACGTCTATGATAAATTCACAGCCACATATGAAGGGCCCAACACATGTCTGAATAATTCATGCTTACACTATTGATTTAATCCCTTAGAAAAGGAAAGGGATTTTTGTAATTAGGGCTAAGGGTGGGGACAGATGGTATAGCTCTTGGAACATATTGTCGTCGCAAACCGTTGTGCGGAGGGGGACATGGTATAAACCAGCGTTGACCACTCGTGAATGCCAGGGGCGACCTGCCTTTCAAGAGGGCTCCTCCACGACCAACAAGCTCATGTTTGAGTTGTATTAGACATTCAGCAATTGATACGCGGGTGTATAGTTAGTGGCCGGCCAGCCGGCTCATCATTCATGTCATGCTAGTTCTTCGATAAAGTTACATACACAAACAGATTTGCCGGTCCCTTTCTCCCCGTCTTTTTCATTGGAATGCTGATGCGGCCGACTACGAAATCCATAAGCATGCATATGGAGGAGGTTAAGCCGACGAGCGCACGTATAAAATTAAGTTAATGTCATGCATATTGTATTGTAGAGTGTTCTGATGTGTATAAAGAGGCACAAGTAGCAATGCAGGGGCCGATCAGCCAGTGGTTTCAGTCTAGCAGAGGACGGGGAATATCCTCCCCGTCCTCCTGCCTTCTCTACGTCCATACCTTCTACCTTTAGGTCACGGCCCAACTGTCGGATATACCTTTTAAAGCCTTCACAAGCCTATCGCAATGGGATATCGCCTACACATACTGGAAGGGACGCAGGTAATTTTTTAATCTCCTCTTCCAGGCGTGTCATGTTGATTCTTTTCTCCGTGTAGGAAGTCTAGTGGAAGTAAGGAGGTGGAGGGGGAGGTCTAAGGGTTCCTAACATTGGGACACAACCTTCTACAAAAATATACATGCCAGCACGATTATATCCTTCGCTCAACACTTTACTGAAGTTACTGGCCACAATCCTTCACCTTTACATTGGTTTGTTTTTTCCTATTGAACCTTTTGAATGCTGTTCTTCCTTTTTATTTATTTCCCTTTTTAGTTCCTTCCCTCTTTTTTCCCTTTTGGTTAGCATGGAATTTGGTTTGGACGGCAGCCCATGTGTCCAGGCGTACTCCGCCCATTAAAGGGATATTAACATACCAGTTCAATGGGCTATAATGAGCGGTAAAAAGAACAAAGCAAAACCAGATTTTTTTTCTTTTCATTGCTATATTGAAACATAATAGCAGAAATCAAATGAAGACATAGGAGTTTTACAAGGTAAGCTGTACCATGGTTTAAGACTCTTTTTCTCTACATCCTAAACAACACCTTTCAGAAACAAGATTGTAGTACATGTGTATATCCATGAAGATGCTTATTCTCACGGAAGCGAGTCAAAGGGGGTAAAATTGAAATTTAATTGTATTTGAGTGAAGGTCGTTGAACTTTCATATGGATGGTATGTCCAAATACATTTCCGACATTGAAAACATGAATATGCATTATTCTTTGATATACTTCAGTATCCAGCACGTGTACGAGATACCATTGGAAAAGTCCAGTAATACACTTTACCTGGCCAATCAGGGTATTGGTGACCTTTGGGGGAAGTGTAAAATTGTATTTACAGTCCTATCTTTCAAATGGTGCAAACTATTTTAAAATACTCCCACTACATACTGGGATATGCTAGTTTAAACACCGCTGCTTTGCGCATAACAACATATTCCCACTTTTACTGTTATCGCTTAATCTCCCTATTGTATCTATTTGAACCAAACCATAATACATTAAATTTAAGCCAGAAATATCAATTTTTCACGATTTTAATTCAAAAATAGCGTTTTTTTTCAAAACTGGAAAGTAAAATACTTTTGTTAGAGTAATTGCCAAAGTACTCTATCCAATCTTGATTTTTTTTATGATGGCTTGATAACACGCCAACATTCCTACCTTATTCTGACATAACAAGTTTTTCTGTCAAAAAACTGATTAATTGCAGTTTGCAGATCTACATTTCTCTCTTCTAAATGGTGCAAACCATTTTAGATATTTCATTAGGAGGAGAGATATGCTAATTTGATTTCCCCTGCTCTAGACACACCGAAGCACCCCTGATTTAGCTTGCCAAACATTTTTAATAAAAGATATTCAGTTTCCTTGTTATCATAATCATTCCAAATACAATCATTTCTCCTATAGTTTGATAGACTTGTAGTTTTCAATGTAGAGGAGAAGAATATTTTCATCAGAATACTTGACAAAAATTGTGCATGCAATCTAAACATTCCATTTTTGTTGCCATGGTAACATTGTATTTTTGCTTATTCTGGCACCCTTTAAGAAATGAACATTCCATGCAATGGATTTATGATTATAAGCATGATCTCTGGAAAATTATACATTTGGGCCAATTTTGTGTGATAATATTATCACTTAGTTGTTTTTTTCAATGACTCACCTAATAATGAATTTAGAGCAAATTACCAAATATTCCACTAGGTTACCATTATCTTGCAATATAATTATAAAGACATGAATGAAAGTAGGCTTCCTAATCTAAACCACACATAATGGCGCATCCATAAGATTCCTATTTTTTCCAATTATCTTACTTCCTTTAACTGCTCTATGAGAGAATGCATTTCATGGTATGGCCCACCTTCGCAGGAATAGTTTAAAATAAACACTCACTCATATCATAACTTTATTTTCTGTATAGCATGTGTACCGGGGGTCTGAATCTTTTTAAATTTTATTTGAAGGGTAATAAAACAAGGCGCGTTGATAAATTACTTATTCTGTAGCACAAAGAACGTTGCGTCAGAGGTAGCTCAGTACGATGTTCTACTACTTGTTCTAAAAGATATTCAATAACAGAATCATTAATGTCATAAAAGGGTCATAAACATTATTGAAATTAGGAACTCACGCTCAGCACGCCTCTTGGGAAGTGATCGATGTCTGGAACAGTTTTATCAACTAAACATACTAGTGTCACAACAGAACATTAATTTTTTAGCTGAAAGTCCTCGTCATTATTACATTTATGCCTCTGTGGTGACTGAATCTGTAAGAAGTGACTAAGAGGTGGAATTCAGAGGTGAACTTCAGACCTTACATTTTAATTCTGATCAATAGGAAAGCCCTATCATACGTTTTAACTCCCTCTACCCGATAAGGCCATACTTAGCCACCACATGGGTGTATATCTGTCTCAAACTTCAACAGTTAGATGGATAAACAACTCAATCAAAATTTACTGCATTTTAAATAGTTCTCTCAATTAGAAATGCCTTTTTCTTTTGAAATAAACAGGGTAAAGTTAAAGGTGCCATAATATGGAAAAAAAGAGGATAATCAGAACAGTAGGGTTTCTACTATACAAAAACTTCAAAGGGATGACGGACTGTTTAAGAACAACTTTGAATCCATTAAAGGGTCTCAAACCCAGAAATTTATGTCAGAGCTATATAAGAAGACAAACTTTAAAAAATACAAGTCACCATGATTATTTCTTAGTGAAAGGTTAAGAAGATAATGTCCTGAACTATAGAAGCCTATTGTGGAAATATACTTTTTGATATTCAACTGACCCTAGAGCCCTCAAAATCCATTACAGCCATGTCAAGTCTTAGGTCTGAAGCAACATTCTTAGGACTAGAATAATAAAGATTGTGGTCACCGATGATACTAAATGGCTGGAAGTCGATATAACCTTGATAGGCTCTATTCCATTCTATTGCCAAAGATATTTTGTTTAGACAACCAACGCTTATTCATTTTATTTCAAATTCAAACCTTCATTGTGTATTATAAACACTTCTAAATTTTGAGGCACTTGATTTCTGTCACTTTGTCATTTTTTTGGTGCCAATTCATTCAACATTAATTACACTTTTGATTGAAATTTAAAAAAACTCTGGATTTCTTATTCTAAAAAGTCATCTGTCATCAATATGAAATTTTAAGATATGATAATTCAAAAAGTTTGCAACCGGGGACACAGCTGTGAAGAGTACATTATTTCAAACAACCATACCATAGCCTCTAAAAGGAATGTTTTCAAACGCGGTTTGCAGCTTTAGAAAGCTTATCTTCTCTAGTCCACTGATGTTTTTATCTTTCTTCCTCAGGAAGAATTGTTGAAGGGAAGATACAAAGAGTGAAGGAATAAGAGGCACGTGGCAAGGGGTATGCGGCTTAGAGATAATAAACTATTTCTCATTCATATGTACAAGTGCATAATTTTCCCAGCACTTTAAAGTTATATTTCACATTAAATTAAGTCATGAAATAACGGATGGGGTTAGGTGGCTGCAGACCCGCCTGGAGCTCCCCCTCCAAAATCACGTCTCTATTTCATGTTTTTCTGTACTAATTACTATGCTTTATAATCCATATTTATGGAAAAAGAAACAGTCTCAATGGCCAGGACAACCTCTTCCAAGGTAATTGGGGAATAAATGACGACTATTTATCAGCCATTTAATTATCATGATAACGCTCGAATCGCGTTCTGGAGTTTGAAACTCCAAAACAACCACAAATCACATCGGAAGTGCATCATAAGTTAACTTTCTGTTCACTTTAGCAGTAATTGCTCCAACATTACAGAGCTTTTCGCGATATACAGCGTATATTGAGAGGTTCATTTTGTAGGAAGGCATTAGGGCAGCGTCGGTGAATCAGTGATTGTGGCTTCCATGCATCATAAATACACGTTATGAGAGTAATGTACAAGTGTAACACTACTGAGTGACTCTAATAAATTACCTTTCAGTTCGCATTACTGACGAGGTACCAAAGACCAAGTAAAGAGTTCCTCCTTGGGTAAACAGAGGTAAAGAGTATAAAATTGTTTGGGTTGTAAGACGAACAGAAACGTTGCCTCTAATTTCTCAATTTCAAAAAAATATTCCGGTTACTAAAAGTTTAGGAGTAATAGGATGTTTGAAATCTCCCTTTTGCAAAATCATCATGTGGGACTTCAAAGGTTATATCTGCTGCATGTATATAAGCAATCTATGCTAAGGCCATTTAAAAAAGGAAAAGAAGCATAACCCAAGCCCTGATTTTTTGTTTATGCGGAAATGGTATTTGCTTCCTCACAAATCATATGGGATTTTAACCCCCAGGTTACATTCAACCAATCTCTAATCAAAATTGCTGTCCTAAACAAAGAATCCGTCCAAAGCATATGATAAAATGAAAATCTAGATTGACAAGAAATTAAATGCAGAATGCGACACCACCCCCAGTTCCCACTTCCGGTAAATATTGTCTTTGCTGGTGTTCGGCGGGGGAAGGGGCAACTTGCTACTGCACCGTGCAGGACCAGCGGCCTGGTCGGGTGACGCTGTTCCCCGGGCGGCGGCTGTGTCCAGTCCTGCCGTCACGTCGGGGCCCAGCGGACATCTGCCGGTGTCAGTGACACGGATTAAGGGGGCAGCCATGTTGGTTAATCCCTGAGTCAAACAACAGAGGGGAGGTTGGGGTGATGGGGGACCGTGGGCAGGGCTGAAAGGGGGCTGCCTTTAAAGTTGGGAAAGTCACAGCTTAAAGCGGATCTGCCTGCCTTAGTGCTGGGTTAGTGGACAGGGACAGGGCAGTGACACAGGAGACAGGAAAGGACCACTGGCTGAGGGGTCACTTCCTTATGAGATGCAAAAGTCATCTAAATGTAATTATATGACGTTTTTTCCTGATCAATTTTGCGGTTCAGCAGATTGCCCAAACACTCGCTGCAAATAATGACACCTCCAGATAACACTGATCCCTGTTAGAGTGTAGTATTACTGCCAGGTATGCTCCACAGTCTAAAAGGTTTAGGTGTAGAAGTTGCTATATTGAACTTAATATATATATATATATATATATATATATATATATATATATATATACACAACCGTGATGGTAGCTTGGTTACTGGTTTAACAGGTTAGCTCCCGTACATGGACTTTCTTTTCAGACAAGACCTCCCCCCCCCCACCCGACTTCCCGAGGGGTGGGATAGGGTGGCCTTTGGGAGGGGCTCTAACCTCTCACAGCATACCTGTATAAAGAGTGTGGTGGGGAGTGAAACCTGAGAAGTGGTTAGTAAACGTCTCAAAATACAGTCAATAGAGGTGCCCTTGTTGTCAGCCTCTGGCTCCCTTTGGTGGACGGGTTTATAAGAAAACCACCGCTCCTAGCACCGCCCTGGAGGCCCCCTCACCTGACGGCAGGACTGTGGACACAAGTGATCAGGACAGGGCTAAAACACAGGTGGGGTGTAGGGGTGTTTGGGGGTGGCGCCGCGCCCCCTCCGTCGTCACTTATTCCGCAGGTGATGAGGGCTTAAGGGAGAGGTGCCTAAAACCTTGTTTAACATGCCACCTGTCAGGGATATGAGCTGAATCAGGAGGCATCATTAAAAGACCACCAGGCCCACTGAGAGAACATTATGATAAACTCAGTATACCCATACATTATATTTAGGAGGATAGTTAGCTCAGTGGAAGAGCACTCCAGTAATCAAAAGGTCACAGGTTATGTATTATTGGTTATGATAAAGTATGTTTCATGCATCATATTGCTGAGTAGGTCCACAACTTACCAAGAGCCTTTGGTGTGTGATATTCTGAAAAGATCCCAGATTCCAAATCCAGTTAAAAGGGAACACCAGTGATAAACTACAACAATAATGTTAATAGGCCTAGATATTGCATTTCTGACATCGTCAGTCAAAATAGCATTAAGATTGGATAATCAGTTCAAACGTTATTGATGAAATAAAATTGTGCTGAGCTTCCCACTGGGGGTGGCCAGTTTGAATAGATTTCCCAGCATGCATCTCATCACCCAACCAAATTGTGGTTCCTGTTTAGATTTCTGAGGGCTTTAGGCCTACTTCAGTATTTCACTTATGTTTAGAATGCTATTGTGAAAATGATATTTATTTGACAAAACATCATAAAACTTCATCCTTAATACTAATGCTTACTTTGAAGCATAGGCCCCTATTATGCAACAAGGGTTTCATAGGAATTTACATCCTAATAAAGAAAATAGCATTGGGCAACACTGGGGTATGTGGGCTCTAGTCTTAACAATAAATAATAGTCTACTAACCCAGGAAAATATAAAAGACCGGCTGAAAGAGATCCAGTAAAAAAACTCATGATGATATAAACCAACGTTATAGATATGACTATGTTCCAAAAGGATATATAGTCTACTTTCATGGATGTCATTGCAAGAGTACCGAGGATATTAACATAAAATAGATGATCTCATGCATTACATACAAGCGAATCTCCACACAAACCTTATACTACATAATAAGGGAATGAGAACAGACGTGATTTTTTTTAATTCAAAATAAATTTATCATTCAGGTAGTCATTTTAATGTAGGTGCACTTTAAAAAAAAACACGAAATAACTATAATTTACGCCTGCAGTTGCGTCAACCGTTTACTTTCTAGGTAGAGGCACTGCTCCGCGCAATTCAGCCTTGTGACTTAAGAGAGGTCATGTGACTGTGGTGAGGTCAGGTGAGAAGTGTGTTGTTTTTCAGAACACATCAGTGAAACCATGATACTGACGTCACCCTCAGTGTCATGGTGACAATGACGACACGTCAGCCTGGCGGCAGGGACCCCCGCCAAGACGTCACCTCTGTTGCGCATGCTCGCTCAGCGGGAGATCAAACGCGGGTGAGCAGCTATTATGGGATGTGAGCGCCAGATGTGACACCCTCCATCTTGTGACGTCATGGAGATGGCGATCGCGCCTCCCATCTGTTTCATTTAGGGATGACAGGTTTGTCCCACAACAACACAAGACAGACAGATAAAAGAACAATAGAAAACAGATCATAATATCAGGCGCTAACATTCTCTTTTTTTGACGATAACGTGTAGGTGTGGTACCAACAAGTTTTTTTCTTTAGCTCACCATTGAATTTTTCTTTAGAAACACTGCATGTTGTTCTAAAACAAGTTTCATAACAAAATGTGCAGTCATGAGGAATAATTAACGTTTTCCGTAGCCTACATATTGTATGAAATATAAAAGTTAAATTGCTTCTTCACTATGGTTAACTATCAAGGACTTCTTTGTTTGGTAGTAATACATAGACATAATGCTTCCTGAGTGCATAGTTGTTACTCAATACTATGGAAGATTGGCCAAGATTATGTATTTCGTGATAGGCTCATAATATAAAACCAATACAATTCTTCTATTATCGTTATAAACACCTCCCACATCTCCTTTTAGTACCACTAGTACTCTGAACTCGATAAACAAATTATGCTTCTCATTCATTAGTCTGCTAAAACCCATTACTTAATGATAGACATAGCACTAGTCTCAGTATGTGTGATATATAGGCCCTGCCTGACCCTTGCCTTCGATCCTGGGGAAGCATTTAGCTGAATCAGCCCATTGCCGGTCTAATGTCCCCTGCTGTAGGGGCCGGGCGGGACCAGGACTGTTGATGGGCCGTTCCTGACAACCCAAAGTCATGGCTTCCGACCGGCTCCCCTGAATGGAAAGTGGACGAAAATTGCATTAGATACCAGGGCTTATCTTTTGGTCGAGTAAATGGATTGAAAAGCTGTGATCACCACAGGGTCCCAGCCAAGAGAAATCAAATTTAGCACAAGAGAGATAGCGGGGTTGAGTGGGAGCGAGGGGCTGGGGACGAGGGAGAAGGGCTTCCGACAAGCAAACACTGAGAGGGCCGCTACGGTAATGGCCCGACAATTATTTAATCAGCACTTCTGAACAATTTATTTCGCCGCGCTAATTGATAGTATAAATACGGTGATTGGCGTGATTGAAAGTGGCTCCCGTGCTCGCGGTAATATTTCACCGGCGACACGGGTCGGCGCGACGCGGAAAGTGCGCGCCGAGTAATGGAGAAAAATGATGGTGGGCCGTCAGCGCGCCTTTCTCCAAGATCGACCGGAGCGCATGCCCCACCGCCTGGCGACGCGCTTGATTAGCGAATCACAACCGCTCATTTAGAAAACCCAACTCAGTAAAAGAAATTAAGCACTGATTGAAACATCAACGGGACTGATAAATTGCCTATTAAATTGATACAGTAATTATATTTACGTATTTCCCTAGATCCATAAATTGGCGTCTGCTAGAAAAGAAAAGGGCGCGTGGGGTTGTGCCTGGAAGTAGTGGCGGAGGGGGTAAATTAGATGAGCGTTCCGTGTAAGTGTCCACCACCTACTTCATTAGAGACTGGACCCAGGCCAGCGTCCCTCCAGGGTGAGAGGGTGGGGGAGGGGAGGGGGCTATCCCGGCACCTTAAACATGGCTAACAGCCTTCTGATTGGCTATTTATCGTCGGCTGGACGCAGCCATCTGACGCTATTGTTCACCAATCATGGCGCGGAAGTGCAAGAAAGTTGGCTGGTGGCACTGAAGAGCCAATGGCCACTGTAGGCCCTCCCCTCCCTGCTCCCCACCACCCCCACTCCCTAACCCCCCATCCCCCACCCCCTATCGAGATCCCCTCTCCACGGGCCCTTGACTCCTGGGCTCCAGCCAAGTGGTCTGCTAATGACCACTGGTCAATATATTGGAGATGTGGGGTAGGACACCCTGCTGGTCAGCCCCATCTCACCCCCTTCTCTATATAATCCGTTTAGTGTGGCCCAGCTGCTGACCCTTTCCCATCCCCAGCAGGGGGCATATTGAAAGTTTACAAACACTGCTGTGCGAGTTAGTCTCTCTTTTAATACGAATAAGAAAATGGGATTATGAAACACTTGTCATTTGCATGAAATTACTCAGTAAGTAGTATATAAAAAGTGATACATTTTTACAGCCTGGTTCCAATGTATGAACATTCATCGTGAGGGTACACTTGTAACAAGAGCATTATTATCTTGCTACCTTCATGTAAATGGTAAGTAATAGTGTGAAATGTCTAGAAATCACCCAAGGGCGTATGGTTTCGGCGTGAACTTTACAAATGATAAAGATACGTGCCGGGTGGATACAATTTCCATAAGACATTGCGTAAGTAGTATAGGTGGAAAGTTACATTTCGTCAGGCAACGTCGTTCAAGTTTTAATATCTTTTACTTATGATATTTTTACTTTTCAGTGCAAAGATCTTGACATATCTATTACATTTTACGGGGACACTTATACACTGTAGTAACTTTAGATATCATCTCCAAAGATGTTGTCCGAATTTGTCCACAGGTATACATACCAAAATAGGTGGTATTTGTTCATTATGATTCGTTGGGGTAGCTACCAGGATCAGTTATTTCCCTGAGTTTTGTTTGATAGTGACGTGGAAATAGCAAAATAGATAAGATTTAAATTTTCTTTCCTATCCTTAAAGGGGCCCTGTATAAGGGCGCCTGATTTACATACCATGCATTATACAGGGGAGGATGTTTTGAAGGATGTTCTTAGAGGGAAGTATGTCAGGAGAACACTGTATTCAGATTGATTCTTCTTCCCTGTTGTAAAATATTAATTGCGGTGTTAGAGCCGCACTATGATTATATTCTTGCTATCAAAAGGTAAAAGTTTTAAAAAGTTATTACAGATTCATACATGCATTTTAAAGAGATTGGAATAATGTTCTCACTATAATTCCTCTATCAAAACAGATGCACTTCCGTGAGTGGACTGGCCACTTGTCAGGCTCGGTCAGACTCTAAACGTCACGTATAGATGAAACAGACCACCACCTGTCAGATCTAGCCAACCCTTCCCCCCAGCAAACTTACACCTCCCCAGTCCCGATGACAACCCTCCCCTCCCCCTGCCAGTCTCCCTGGCCACTGGGCCGTGTCCGAGGTCACTCTACCATGGTCCAGGGGTCAGCGGGGTCAGCACGCCTCACCAACCCCCGCCAGGAGGCGCTGAGGGCGCCACGTGGTGGCCGACGGGGGAAGCAGTTAAACGGGGGAGGGAGTGGTGTGTGGAGGCTGGAGGGTAGGGGGTAGTGAGAGGCGCCCCACAGGTAAACAAAGGTCACTCAGGTGTGACGGGAGGCTGGTGTGGGTGACGGACAGGTGAGCGAGTGGACAGTCCACACACGACTGGTCATCTCCACAGGGGGTGGTCAACCTTGAAGGGGTAGGGTAAGCTAGGCCTATGCCCCAGGGACGCTAACCAGTCATTTTAACCAGTGTGTATCAGTTTGGGGGCCTGTAGGGGGGAGGTGGTGTATGTATGTAGTCACCATGTAGCTACTGCTGGTACCCAAACAGCACATACTGTACTATATAATCAGTCCGGCACCAGCTGGGTGTCAATGGGGATTACCATAATTAAGAAGAAACTTTGTTTGAAACACTTTGTGTGTTGTGAACCGTGTCTCTGAACCTAGAAATGTATGTGTCGTTAAGCTAATACGGAGCTATGTAATTCTTTGGGCCACGTGCCAACCCTGTTTGCCTTCTTTAATACAAGTTAAAGGTGTCATTAATGTTTCAACTATAGATATTTCAGACCTAAGCAATTTCCTGTTTGCCAAAATGTTATGTTAAAAAGAGTGTTGTATTTAAAGAACTATTTTTCAAAGTTAGAAGCTCATTTGTTTCACCCATATTTATATTGATCTGTTATGTTCTATGTTTAGTGACGTTTTCATGCATTTATTATTGAATCTTAACCGGCTCAATTTGGTAAGAATTAGATTGATTGCCTCAAATTCAAAATACATAGCAAATGAAATAAATCGGTGATAGGCATACTGTTGAAACATTCTTATCCCACTCTACGGGTAGATTCCGTCAGAATGATCTCATAGTCAATTCAAAGTTCACACGTCACAGTAGAATGGCCCAGATTGAATATCCTCATCATCAGGGTCACTTTGTAACACAGGGCGGATTTACATATGAACCTTATTCCGCCGACCATATTTCCTGTTGACGCCAAAGGGCGATATAAAGCCAAATCAATCTGCGAATACAGTGAAAAGTAAGAATTAATTACGAATCGGCCCAACGGGCTCTGGGCCAGGGGGGTGCGGCTGCACGACCGTGGGGACGGCGGGTAGGGAGGTTAGCCTAGCGTGGCGGCGGGCGACAGGCGTTAGGGAGGGGTAACAATAGTTGCCCCATTAGAGGGGTAATAAGCCAGGTCGGGTGGGGAAACCTGCTGGGAAACAAACCGGTTTATGGTCGGGCACGAGCCCGGGGCTTTGTCCGCACCAACAAAGTGGTGCTCGCTGTCTGGGAGGGTAGGGGGTGATGTCCGCCGGGGAGGGGTGGGAGAGGACGGGGGGAAAGAGACGGGGAGGTACAGTGGTTAGAAGCAAGGGTGATGGGTAGGGAGTGGTGCAAGTGGACTATTAAGAGTGAAAACACACGCAAAAATGTTAGAGACACAGATTGGAATTTAGAGAAAAGAGGAAGAGAATCGTGATTTGGTCGTCAGAATTATATAACAACTGTTTCTCCCTTTGTATATTTCGCTCTCTAATTAACCAACATCCAAGTTAATATTTGAACTTGATGGTTTCTACCTTGACGTTCAAACTGGCCACAGGGCTGCTGGGGGTGTTGGTAGATGGGTGACACAGACGGGGGGGGGGGGGGGCGGTAGGAGGGGGAGGGGGCGTTCGTTAGGGGGGTGAGGGAGAGGGGGCGGTGATGCGCCGATGCTGGTGATATCAGTCACAATAGTGAAACAAGACACCCCATTGTGGACGGTTGACTTTTTGTCGTCTCCCCGGGAAATAGTCCAATGAGATGAGAGGCCGATATTCACTGGACTGGGGGGATGTGCCGTGTATATTTTGTACCGAATACCTTTCTGTCACTGCCTCACGCGAAATGTACTTGGGACCGGCTTCCCGCCTGCCCGCCGGCTAGGAAATGTCACAATACTAAAAGTCACACTTTTTGGGGGGTAATTTCTATATCTCAGTGGTAAATAATAGCTTACTTTTTATTGGTTCTTGGTTCAGTCTAGTCATCTTATTGACCTACATTGCAGAACTTGAATCGACACTTTTATTCCTAAGGGTTATACTATACACCAACTGATTATGGAAATGTTTAATATTTAGTGTTGCGGGTTAGCAAATGGCCAAAATAAATCCCTCCATTTTCAATCTAAATTATCTTTATCTCACTTCCAGTTTTCTGATTAAATACGATCTGTGTTATGTAATGAGGAAACAGCGTACTATCCAGCGTCGCATCCAGGATTTTGAACAGGGGTGGTGGGCGCTATCGTAAAAAAAATTCCTTAATAATTACTTTCTGGCCGAATTTTATGCAAATTTGGCCCCAAAAAAGGAGGGGCCCTGCCCCCCTCTAAACCCGCCACTGCTTTCCCTTGACCACTAGATTTGGCCCTCTTCTAATCTGCTAATATGCCTATATTGTACGTAATAATGTCTGCCTGGAGCATTTCTATGAATATGATCAGAGGCAAATACTTTAATGTAAAATAGATACAATGTGTTCAACGGCCGCAATATCTATAGCTATTGAATGGAAACTATTGTACTAAACTTAAATTTGGAGCCACTTGGAGAAAGAGAATATCAAAGGTATAGAATCGTTCCTCTATTACACGTTATCCCGAGCCTGTCTGCCCTGAGTCACAGGAATATACTATACTTATCACCTTGATAAATGTCTCCCAGCATATTAACAATTCACACGCCCTATAGATTGGTTTATCACATCATACAAAAAGAGTTTTAGAAATTGTGGAGGGGGGAGGGATGGTGTGGTGGCTGCAGTAGAGTCTCTCCCAGTTTTGTATTGTTGATTTTTATGATTTTAGTCAAAAGGGAATAGGGTTAGTAGTAGCCCCCTATACCCGGTTCTGCAAGTACTCCATTGGACATTGCACCTCCCCGCATATCTCTCCTTGTGTGTGTGGGGGGGGGGGGGGCACAGACCGTGGAGGCACGGAGAATTAAGAGAATGGTGGAGAGGCGGTATATAGTGGGGGGGAAGTTGGCGTCAGGAGCTCCTGCTAAGGCAGTGTGCAGCACCACACCAAAGCTTCATTGTCATTCATCCACTGACTTTTTCCCCTGATGTTAAGATATAAACAACCTCCCCGTGATCGCCAATAATCATCTTACGGCCGAAATAAGAAAGGCAAACGTGTCGGCACACACCATACCATATAGAACCGCCTGTCTTGGCCTGCCTGGACAAAATCCGCTTACAGCCTTCTTTGTAGGCATGCGTTATTACTTCTGTGTGTTCTTTACAGAAAAGTCCTCAAATATCGCCCACCCCAGTAAAGTATACAACAGCAAATATATACACAGGCTGGCGGACAGGCAAGCAAAAAGAGGGGAGCTCTACACGAATAACAAGTACAAGTAGTAGGCCAATGTTTGCCTGTCTTCAGTCATGTCGAAAATGTTAGTCCTAAGTAGAGATTTGCGCCTTGTACCTTGTAGGTTCAAAAAATAATTGGCCGTCTCCGCTCTGCCTACTGTTCTTCCCACCTAATCTCTGTCTGAAGGGGCCTACACGTCCCCGGCGCCAGGTGAGGTTTGCGCGGTCGTGACTCGGTCATTACGACATATTTATATCGAACTCCTCCCAGGGGCCTATACCGACGTAGACCTCCAGTTGTTGTGACATAGAAGCCCGATTTGGGATCAGAACAAATGAGATGTCATTCTCCGCTGACCACATATCAATATGGGGCTTTGTTTTGAAGCAGACCTACAGACTTGTTGGCACCTGTATAAAACCACAAACCCGTGCACAGGGCGGGAATCCACTCCCACGGCCTTGTCTATTGCTAATCCAAACAATGCCAAATCGTATAAAAAGACTTCAGTACAGACAAAAATGATGTTAACCATAGCAGAAGGCCTACTGGAATTCTTGGAATTGTCCCAAAATACACATAAATGATATGCCTTCCATATCCTCCCACACCTCTATTCTATTTTTGGAAGAACAAATCTCTTTTTAATCCATTCCAGTAGATTTGCGACCACGCTTTGTATCACGATCAATTGGAGGAGATAATAACCCAGACGATCAGGATGTATTTTACAAGAAAAATACAGTGATATCTAGCAAAGAAAATATGATTCTAAGAATTAAATATCATTCAAATGCTTGACAAGTTTGGCCAAGTTTGAGCAAGAAATTGGAGAGATTCTTAAACATGCTCTGCACATAAAATTGTGAAAAACAATGGTATGGACCTTCACTCCAAATCAACTTCAACTTAGGCCGTCTCGATCTATTTTAAATTGGAATAAGATAAGCGAATTTGGACGTTAGCTATCGGAAGCCCTTTAGAGCTGGTTGATATCCGTTGAGACGTTCTGCGGGTTGATTGAAGGACCAAAGCGACCTGTTGGGTGTAGGTTTGGGAAGTGGGTGTGGCCGGAGGTAGGGTATGGCAGAATGGGACAAAATGGTGAATAAAGCAGAGAGCAGCAATACAAAAGCAAGTCGTTGGCACACAATAGCCGGCATTGTTGGCCACTTTTCTCTGCCGGGATGCGGGCGGACAGTGAGCCGTGGGCCGAGGTGGCACCGGCCCCATCCTCTCTCCTCCCCCTGGCCGCCTCGTGTTAATAGAACCCACCCGTCGTCAGTGACAGCGCCCGAGCCGGGAACAGTTGGTCGCACCTTGATGCTGTATGGGGAGTGTGAACTGCTTTCAACTTTAAGTGGTTATTGTTTTCTTGGGTACAACGTGTTTGTGACGGACCCCTGTTTTACTTTGTTGTTTTTTTCTGTATGTTTTGACGCAAAGTTGGACACTTTGCCTTAGATACCCTAATCATGACGGATTACATTTCGAACTTTAGCCATACTAACGTTCGAACATTAGCTATACTATTAATTATAACCCATACTTTAAGAGTAAAAGAGCCCAAATGCCTTTTACCCCTAACCTATGATATTTGTATTTCATTTTTGCAAACTTCAGAAACAATTCATACTTGAGCGATGTAAATATTTCTGTTTTTATTCTTTTGACTGTTTGTCAACATTCGTCATTTCTTGAACATCACTGGCGTCTGTTGTCTCTTCCCTTAGCTCTATTACATATCCACCTCCTTACAAATCATCGCACAAAACAGTTCACACCTTCTTCCTTTCGCCCCATCTCTGTCCATCACATCACCAACAGTCCCACCTGGTCATACCTGACACCGCTACCCCGAACCCCCGCGGAGATGTCCAAACGGACACAGCGGAGATACCCGGGGTGCCCAAAACAAACGCCCCCGGAGTTGACTCCCTCCCACCCCGACTCCCGAGGTCCATCAGCCTTATGAGGCCTGTCCCAGGCCCACCATTCACACCGCAAATCACAATTGGCCTGCTTCAAAGGCATTTGGCGCTATATTAGCGTCTGCCGACAGCCAACCGCCATCGCTACGACCATTACGACGACGACGCGTCTGGATGCACACCCCTTACACCCCGGACTGAAAATTGAATTCATCCAGATCTTCCCGGCCTTGTAATTTAATAAAAATCAATTAAGCCTGGTGAGTTGAGGATAGGGCGGAGTGGGAGATCAAAGACGGTTTGGGTGTCTTTGAAGTGTGGTAGGAGTCGGTGGGCGGCGGGATGTGGGCGGCAGGGGCGGCGGGCGGCCGGCCTTTACCTACAGGTAAAGACGGTAATTACAGCCCCACAATGGGCTGACTTAGTGGCGGCCACTTAATGGTGAAGTGATGGGGGACACCATTAAGGGAGTAGAGGTGCAGCGATCTTCTTCACCGTCCTATAGTGGAGATTGATCTAAGTGGCGCGCGGCCGCCCCTTGATGTGTGACGCGTGTCCGGGTGACCTATGTTTCCTTACCTGTGCCTTACCCGCGGACGGCCAACGCCGTAAGGCGAGATATTTAAGAGGCGCCAAATGCTGTGAGAACTCTTAAATGGTGGGAAAGTTGAAGATTTTCTCCACGGGGAACGGAAATTAATCCGTGAACAAATGTAAACTTGCCGTCGGGCCCTAACGTCTTATATCAAGGATGGTCGCCGTAAATTAAGTTTTCTTTTACTACTGGTGTCCTGACTTCTTAGCTGAACGTGAGATGTGATTTGTTAGTTGTTACATTTGATTTACATGTTCCCTATCCTGCAACGTCTCTATTGAAGCATACATATATTTATTGGTTGAAATACATTCATTTTGATCCTTTCCGAAATGGGCGGACAGTATTATTTCTTTCCCATAAAAATTGATTTACATTAGCAAACGGTGATACACCATACATCCTGCTAAGCTACATAAAATTCGATACTTTACTTTGCATTACCTAGTATTGAACTAAGACAGAATACTTGTACGTTTGCAGGGACTTTAGTTCTCGGTTTTCCCACATCTCTCGGGGAGGCGCCATTGTGCCAGCACCATGACTACTGCTGGAGAACCTGAGCAATGTGTCGGGAGGTATGCGGAATTAAAAGTTAAAGGGGCCGCCGACTGAAGCCTGTTCCCAAGGTGGAGGGATACCTGTGCCATCGCCAGGGTTTCTCCGTGGTTTAAAATAAGGGTGCGTTTTTCTTAAAAGGAAAAGAAAAGGTTGAAAGGTAAAGTGAAGGTCAAAAGTGTACTGAATCTGAGAGGGAAGACTTGAGGTTGTGATTGCCGTGAGAGAGGCCGGGTGGTGGGGGAGAAGACGGGACCTTAGTCGTGGGGTGGGATTGGGAGGTAACTGTGGGTAGGGAGTGTTGGGGGGGGGGGGGGGGTGACAGAAGCTACTTGGGGCACTTTGTATAGAGACCTGGCAGGGGCTTCTGTCGATCGCCTCTCCGGGTTGAAGGGCCCAGAAGCCGCCGCCGCCTCTCCCCCAACCACTACGGCCAAACACCTTCAGCCGACGTCTCAATGGCTCTAGTCTGCCCTACCCCCACCGCCAAGGATCACTTCTTAACCCCCGCGCCGCGATCAAGTAATCGCTTAAAAGGGAGAGACGCATCTTTTCACTCGGGCCCTGAAAAGCTCTGCCCGGCTGCGCACTGATTGCTTTTTGCTCTAGACTGACACTTTGCCCGGCCGTGGCCGACCCTGCTGCTTTGTCGGGCTCGGATTCTTTTTGCCGGTCGTGTCGTGTTCGGCGGCGGTGTGGGTAAGATGGGCCGGCCCTGTCCCCCCGTCCCTAAAAAGGCCTACAGGAGGAGTGGTTGTGTGGTATTTGGGGGTGGATCGGGGGCGGCGGGGCTAATAGATACACGACGACCGGGACCAATAGAGACGGCCTACATGAAAAATGCATCAATGCCAAGGTAGCGCATCAACAATCAATACTGGGCCCGCTCTCCTCCAGGAGGGACAGGTCTAGGCTTATATCTATATAGGCCAAGAGCTGCATGTACTTGGGCACCTTGCAGTGGTCAAGGAAAACCTGATAGATTTACTTTGCAGAGAATGCACTACCGATGTGTATATTGTATCAACACAAGTCCATCTTTAGGGGGACATGGGGTCATACGCCCCTTTTCATTTTAGACAAAACTATTATTTCTCAATGTCATTTTCACATTACCTCCCCCCCCCCAACCCGTCATTTTAAAAATCCCTTCATCTGCCCCTGCTGAATATACCGAACACATATACGTCCTCTCAGGAAACCTAAAACATTTTTTTTCAATAAAGGGTTCTATAAGTTCATTTGATATGTCATACTGTTGCGTCTTTATTATGGGTGTTCCGGCCGAAAGTCATTCTACGTGAACTATAAATGAAACTACATCACGTCAAGCTGTGAGGGCGTGAGTGCTGACCACTATAGTTGACCAGTAGTTTGAGGCGGATTCTTAATACTCACCAAAACGCCCAATTCGCTTTCCAAACAAACCCCAACATCCCAAGGGTCGTGAGTTGACAAAGATCAAGGTCGTATCTACTTTCTAGGGTAACCACCTCATTACAGGTAAACATTGCCACAACTTGTTTTGAGGTTCCCTGAAACAAAGTTTGGGGAGCAATGAAAAGACCACAGAGGCAAGGGCAAGACGTATAGGTCAGGGAAGTTGGGTAACTATGAGGACAAGAAACGCTAAAACTCTCAGTTAGTAACGTAGAAAAGTGGCGCTGACGCAAGATGTTGACCGTCGCCTCATCCCCAAACTCCTCCCGATCATGGCCTGTTAGCCCCCCCCCCCCCCATCCCATCAGTGGTCAGTTAGGTCCTTCAGTGGTCAGTCGGAGATAGCCGGCACCACTTCCTGACCAGCGGACATAAAACACTTGGCCGCCTTTAAACTTATATCCACACATACACGTGTGTGCCTACAAATGAGCGTTTTCTCAGATCTCCGCCCAACTCCTTGGTCGCTGCCTCCTCCCATGAGGCGGCCAGCCCTCTACAGTCCCCGGACCCCACTCTTCTCTGATTTCCTCCCTACCTTTACCTTCACCCCCCAGATGCCCATGTCCTCCAGTGTTTGTGGTCGGATCCCTGAGTCCCTGGATATCGGATTAAGTCGTATCCGGAGCTGAGTGGTGCATCCTCCTAATGTTCTCCAGATGGTCCTGATCTGACGGCCATGGGGAGAACCACCATGCCTACTCCCCAGCCGCCTCTCCCGGGCCGCAGCAGGGGGTAGCGGGAGGCGGGCCGGGCCAGGCGGCGGGCACCCGGCCACACGGCCACACTGCCCGGCGTTATCACGGGGATCCAGGCGGCCTCCGACCCACCTCCAGCCGCCTTATTACTAGGCCACTTCAAGGCCTACACTATCCCACTAAGTGTCGAGAGGCGGGTACCCACCCCACTCCACGGTACACGCCTTAAGGTGCTTGAACTTATCAAATTGAGTGGACTCTCTTTGCAATCTCACTCCTCTTTAATCATCTGTCAGGTTTGATTCTAACAGGTTTCAAAACTGCAGAAATTATAAATAGCATTATACGACTTAACGTTTTTCCTAATGAATCAGACAGTACCTTAGCTTGTCTTCTTTTCAGCCTATGCACAAAATTGTTCTGTACAAACTAAATACATCAAGTTGTGAGTAGTGGCTGAGTGTATTCTCCCCAATTTTCATTTTCTTAAATTTTCCTGAAACCTCAACGACCACTGATATCACAAATGCTGAACTTGCTGTCAGAACAGTTTAACAACCACATTAGGATCATTCAATTATCTCTTGATCCAACTCAGTTTGGTCTCTTACTTCTTGGTGAGCTATTATCCTTCAACCCATTACTTTTTTCCGGAGAAACCATTACCAAAACTCTTTGATATTCCGCCCCTGGCGTGGGTGGATCTGAGGCTGGTGGGCTCGGTGACGGTTAAGGCGTCAGACACCTATGTTTTTCACAGTAGGAAAACCAGCTAAGTGGGCGAGGCTCAGTTCCGACGTTGCACACTAGGCGGCGTCACTGAGAGAGTCTCCTCGCCGCCCACTCAGTTCCACTCCCAACAAATGGCATGCATTATAGACTCTGGGAAATTATGGGAAGGAAGTGTCCGATCAATTGTATTTTCAGACGCAGTTCTGCTTTACAGATATAATTCCCTTCGTGGAGTTTAGATTTATTTACAAACTTCACCGGGCAGGGGAAGTCCCGAAAAACGATTACAGATTGTACTTACAAAGTGGATATATAGACGGCTACAAATGTAATATGGCAACGTTCAACTTAAACGTGGCCCATTAGGAAGTGTAGTGTAGCTTTAATTTGGTCATATTGTTGCAATACAATGAAGTTTATTTCTGAATGTGCATACCATGACTACACTTCGAAATGTGCACCCAGCTAACCCGTGTCTGCTTTAGATTGCATTGGTAGGAGAAAACAGAGTACATTAAATGTTCTTGTATGAAAAGTACACTTCATTGTTTAGTGAAATATTATTTAGAACAACTTTAACCCCAATTTCAATAATGCCTTGTGTGCCCGAGTGACATACCACTCTCATATACTACTTACGGGGCAGTAGCCCATGGTCAGTGAGTTAAAGGGGCGTGGATGGGGCGACGCGCGACCCTCTACACTACACATGTATACACATGTGGTCAGTGCCACAATCTTCATAAACGTACGTGTCTCCGTTATCATAGCACAAAGCGGGTGTCATGTTGACGTGCAGGTTAGAGTAGGCCTTATAAATGGCTCTACTCCAGGGCGAGGTGGGCGGGTAGCAGCTAGCAGGAGGAGGACGTGGAGGAGGGGGTTGTTTGGTTGCCCATCGACCGCTCCTGGATGCTGTATTGTTTATATCGATAACCATGAATTTAACATGAAGCGACGTGGCGGCGCGCGCCCATTTCAAATCGTGTCGGGTATGCTTTTGATGACAAGAAGCAGATGTTGGTCGTGGTACTTAATCGGCGGGCGGCGCGACCGTCACCAGGCAGCTTAAGGACAGTGTGAGAGCCAAGGAGGAAAGGAGAAAAGGAAGTGGGACTGAAATGGGAGGAAATTGAGATAAAACTCAAAAGTGAATATCCCGGTTAACATTAGAGGGAATGTGGAAGATCAGTGCCCACCCACATACAAACATTGAAAGCCGAACCATGCACAATAAATGTGTTTTAACATAGTATAATTTTCGTGGATCTACTACTAATACCTACTTAGAGATTTTGGTATGGGTGTTCATCTGGCCTATAAATGAAGGGTATATATAGGATGTAGTGGTGGCCGGGATTCTGGTTCAGTCGGTCAGTAGGGGCAGTGCGTGAGGGCCTGCCCTGCTCCCTGGGAGGCGGAGACCCTGGTAATAAGAACCCCCGGCCTTATCTACCCATCTCTGGTCGCCAATTATTTGCCACAGAGCTGTGAAATAGGCTAACAACACTGCGGGCGGAGGGAGCCGTGTAGATCTATCAAAACAGTGCAACTCTATCCCTCCTCTTTAAGACCGACGCTGGGCAGGAGAAAATGTCTGTGAGAAAAGTTTGTTTGGCTGTAGTGCGGGAAAGAGTATAGATATACGTGGGTGTCAGTGTGAGATGTAGGTATGTGTCAGGGTTGGGGAGTATGTATAAAAAGTCGATAGGTGGAGTGGTTATATATATGATACAAAAGGACCCCCAAAAGAACAAATAAAGAAGAGGTTAAGTTGAAGTCTAGGTACATTATGGCGACTTTCTGGTGTCTGCTTGCCGAGCGTGTGTCAATGTATTGTGAGTGAAGGCTGGGGGCATGCCTCAGTGGAGGCCAAAAGACAACTGAGGCGGCGCACCCTCAGCAAAAGGCCAACTTTATTTCTTGATGGACATGAATAGTTACTCCCCATCCCTCTCTCCCCTCTGGGGGTAGGCACTAAGAGAGACAGGAAGAATAGGGAGAGGAAAAAACACTACCAGCGACACCTCATGGGGCATGAATGGTGTCTCCAGGGAGGAAAAAGCTAAGAGAGTGGCGAACAATGAACATAAAAGGGGGCTGCCTCAATGGGTTGTGTATCGTGTGTTTTGTCCGGGCAGATTGTCACGGAGTCAAGGTGAATGGGAGAAGACAGGTAGGATACGTGGGGCAGGCAGGGGGGCAAACAGTCCATGCTACCCCCTGCTGCCCTCCAGCTGGGGGCATATAGACAGCGTACTTGCTGCTCTTCTCAACTGTGTACAGCTACTGCCATGCACAGCTGCTTGTAAACACTGGCCTAACTAGGCTATGCAGCCTTCCAACTCCAGAAGCCCTGCTCACTTGTGTATGTATATCCATTGAATAAATCATATGTGAACTGTCTCATTTTGAGGAGACTTCCCTTTTACCTTTTCACACAGGATCATATTATTCTACTTTTATAATTTCTCATCTCATCTTTATTTACCTCTTCAAGTGACCAATCATACTGCTATCAAATAATCACGTGTCCTTCCTTATTTAATCTCTTGTGCACTCGTAAACATTATCAGATAAAGAAGTTAATATCTTAATAGGGATATCCCATTTTCTCAGTGTCCCTGGCCTTCTGAACATTGAATTAAAAGTTTGCAATCTCCTTTTCTGAATAGATCACTCATTCACTTCCCTTTTCAACCTCTCTCTTTCCCTGGCTTCTATGAGATTCTCCTGTGACTCCCGCCTGTTATATCTCTCCCATTTCTACTGGTACTGCCTTCACGACCCTCCTCCCCCTCCAGGTGGAGGCTAATGCCGTCGGTACACAACTCACCCCCTCACCTCCCCCTCCTCCACGTGAGTCCCGGGATGTCAACACGAAGTGAAGACGACGCCAGTCTAAAAGGCCAGTTTTCACCTATTTCCGCTCACTGACAGTAGAGGGGGCTCCCCTTCGGTAAAAGCCAAAGTTTCTGACTGTACTATCTTATGTGCTGCATCCACCTTCTTCTCACATTATATATACAGTTATTTTGTCATACAGCACTAACCACAATGATTTTACATCCTCAGATAGTCCCATACCATTCTTTCTGTCCACTATCTACACTATTTCTTCCCCTCTGACCCTCCCAGGGTTACATTATAATCCTGCCGGGTATACATGGGGAGTTCGAGGGTCTCTAATTGCTGGTGATATTACATTATAGAGACAGACAGTAGGCTAGTCCGTAGGATTACCCAAACAGACCACCCCGTGCCCAATCTGCCTACTGAAAAGGCTCCCCCTGGTACCTCCCGGGATGAGAGTGGGATAAGATCATGTCAGTCTATACCATTATACGCCATCAATGTCATTCATCATGATCCGTCAGCCTGACATGTCTTTATGCCCTATATTTGCCCCCTCCCCCTCTTTCTCCCATCAGCCCACTGGCTCTAAAGCTGAACGGTTCTTGTTTGTATGGGACCTTGGGTCTACTGCTGCTCCAGTTGGGAGGTAGCCGCCGTGTACGTTGTAGTAGTGTCCTCCGCCAGAGAGGGTAGACGATCGGGCGTTTACATTCGCTATAATGAGGTCTCACTGCAAACAAAGGAGCCATTTGTGCTCGAATAAATTAATGCTACGATTTGCATAGCGTGTTGGTGGCGCTAAGTAGCCATGGACGACAGAATTTCTCATTAAATTCCGACCAATGACAGAACAGGTGAAACCAATCGTGGTAATTTGCCTCCTGGCGGCGGCTGTCACTCCAAGCGCGTCGGCCAATGGGCGCGCGGGGAGGGGGCGGGGCCTAGCGCTCCGCACGCCATGATATGACTGGCGGCAAACTAAAGAAGTTCAGATGCATGCATAACGCATAAGGCAGAGGCAGGGGCGTTTTGCAAGTCAGATCAACTCAGTGATTGCTTTACAAATCAAACTGAATGTGGGGATGGCGACCACAACAGCGAATCCATACCTAGGTACGAGCACGCCATCCAGTATTAGCACGTCGGTAGTGTGCGAGAGCGGACACGGACTAGACACCATGCAGGTGCCGGTGAGCTCGCAGCCCACGGCCCAATACCACCGGGATCTCACCGAGATGAAGTACATCCCTCCCCAGCACGCCCAGAACGGCCACCCGCTGTCCCACCACCCGGCCCACCAGGCCCAGTGGTTCGGCATCCCGCACACCGAGGCCCACTGGTCCACCGCCGCCTCCATGGCCCCGTCGCCGCCGCTCGGCACCCACCAGGACCTAAAGAACGGCGGTCAGGACGCCTCGCACCTCCTGGGGGCCCACCCGGGCACCCTGCACCACCGGCCGCCGCAGCAGCAGATCCACCCGGCGCACCACACGGCCTGGCACACGCCTGTCACCAGCATGGGCATGAACGGCCAGGCCCAGTACCAACACGCCGGCTACATGACTGTCAACGGCATGCTGTCCGGCACCCAGGTGATGCACCCGGGCGTGCTGAGGGAGACGATGGGGCAGGACGGAGGGGTGGGGGTGGTGGTGGGCGGCGGCGGCAGCATCGGCGGTTACGGCGGCCAGGATATGGGGCACCACCACGACCCGCACGACCCCAATGGCCACGACCACCACGGCCACTCTGGCCACGACACCGACTCGGACCAGGATACGCCCACGTCCGACGACCTGGAGGCCTTCGCCAAGGGCTTCAAACAGAGGCGAATCAAACTGGGATTCACTCAGGCCGATGTGGGTCTGGCACTCGGCACGCTCTACGGCAACGTCTTCTCTCAGACCACCATCTGCCGTTTCGAGGCTTTGCAATTGAGTTTTAAGAATATGTGCAAGTTGAAGCCGCTGTTGCAAAAGTGGCTAGAAGAGGCGGACAGTACAAGCGGATCTCCAACCAGCATCGACAAAATCGCGGCCCAGGGCCGGAAGCGCAAGAAGCGCACGTCCATAGAGGTAACAGTTAAAGGAGCACTAGAGAATCACTTCCTTAGACAGCCGAAGCCTGCGGCGCAAGAAATCTCACAGCTTGCCGAGAGCCTTCAGCTGGAGAAAGAAGTGGTTCGGGTGTGGTTCTGCAACCGCCGACAGAAGGAGAAGCGGATGACACCTCCGGTAGGTGGGATGACGACGGGCCCCAACGGCGAGCTCATCCCCATGGACCCGGCGAGCCCCGTCGGGATGCACGGCAGCCCGGGCATGCACACCGCCGGAGCTGGAGGGCCTGGCCAGACGCAGACCAACAGCCCCCTCGGCTGCGACCTGGCCAACAACAATTCGCCTCTCCATCACGGCACGCAGCAGCAGCAACAACAACAGCAACAACAACAACAGCAACACAACCAGCAACAACAGCAGCAAACTGGTAACAGCTCGCAATCCATATCTGGCCACTCCATAGTATCTCAGACCCCCACAATAATGTCCACATCGTCGGTCCATCAGTATTCCAACGTCTCCCTACACCACCAAATGCAATCCTCCCCCCAACACGTGGACCACGGGTCACCCGGCACGTGCAACTAGTATCAGAGAGGACAGTGCCACTTTCCCCGTTCCTTTCCCCCTTTTTAATTGTTTATTATTGCTACTGTCAACATTTGACTTTGTTCTTGTATAGAGTCAGAGGGACAGACACAAACCCCTTGATTATTATTATTCTCCTCAAGACGTTGTTTCCCCTCCCTCTGTTGTGTATGGCCTATTATCAGTGTCATGATCATCAGGTACTCAGTAACATTGTGAGATGTCAAACCACTCGTCAACACAGTCTGTCTGTAAGCAGATCCCACAGTGAATAGTCTGTCTGCTGTGCCCAAATGGACGCGTTTCTTCAGACGACCTTGTCGGTCTCTAAGTCCGGCAGGTGCGCCTAGCAGTTGCAGCAGCTGTCACCGTTTTTGTGTAGTCGTGGTGGAGGCATGTACTGTACCTTAACCTCTAACTCCAGTGTATCTCCTCCAACTAAGAACAAGAGAACAGTGAGAGAGAAAAGCAGATCCAACAGAAAGAATGGCCCGAAATAATCGCCAACCAACCCACTCTGCTACTCCATACACGTAGGATCCTTAGAAGTGATCATGCCCATCCTGATAGTAGTGACAACTTCTAGTTCAGAGCATCCAGGTAGGGGGTGGGCAACCGCCCCCTCCTTCCCTGGAGGACGGAAAGGTGAAGACCTCTCCTCCGGGGTGCTGATGAACTAGAGGGTACACACTGAGCAGGGAAGTCCCTATTATTAATATTATCCTAATTATTACGTTACTGGGAGAAGATTGGAGGCGATGAACATTTCCCTCGACATTCATATTGACGATTATCTAGTCAGAGAGATCCGCTTGGCTATAGTAACTGTATGGTGCCCACTCCACATGCTGTGACACAAGAAACACAGGGGACAAGGAAAACTACAAAGAAGCAAACAAATACCAAAATGCTATTCTAAAATCCCGTTCATTGGAGGGGCGTCATAAGGTGCGTCCACCTCATAGTACTTTCGCAACAGCAGCAGCAACCATGTCATTATTCCGGCAGTGACAGAGTCAGTCAGTCAGTTAGTCAGTTAGTCAGCCCTCTGAACCAGCAGACACCACGAAAGAAAGAAGGGTCTACAATAACTACTACTACTGCTATCATTTCTACTTGGATCGGTTTGGGCCCAGACACTAGATCGACCTGATGGATCCAGGGACAGCAACATCAACAAGTAACAACAAGTAACAACAACAACAACAAAGTAACAGACACCTGGGCACTGTCCCCTCACCAGCTAAGATCAGGCCTGATCGCCGTCTGATTCAACTTTACGACAGAAACAAAGACCTGAAAAACTGTTATCCGACAAAAACACAGGTTATGGCATACACAGCTATGCTAATAGGAATCTAGAAACATCGATATATAAGTCTCCAACTCCATCGTCGTCCTGGAAAACTCATGAGACGCCGAATGGCAAGTATTTAAGATTTTGCAACTGAATTTTGTTTTGTATCTTCCAAAGAACTAGATAAAGAAACTGAAGGAAAAGAACTCACAAAGTGCAGTCCAGTGAGGTTGATCACCCACTGGGACGCTGGTCAGTTTTAAATGAAATTGCAGATGATCAAAGTAACCGCACGAAAGGATTTGTGTATAGGGGTTACCATAGCAACCATATGCTTCATCAAAGACTGCAACAGCTTTCTATATGCGGATGACGAACCCCTATTTTGTCCAACATTTTATCAAACCCTGAAACCGCCAATCAGAAAGAGAAAAAGACAACCCCTTTTTTAATCTGACACTCTTGAACAGAAATCAAAGAAACACTGACTACTTTATTGATCTCTATAGCAATTCTGTGCACGCCATAATTCAGTTATAAATTTGTTCCTGGAGTGTCACTGTGTCACACGAAAAAGGTGTCGCCAGTGGGCAGCAACAAGTAAGTCTGTATAAATCTATATATTACACACCTATATGATATATACACATACACTTATGTTGCAGTAGGAAACATTATTGTACCTGGTTGTTCCCTGTTATTCCACTTATGGCCACTTTCCTTTAATTACGGTAATGACGATCATGGTAATAACGATAAAAACAAACCCCACCCTTATAATATTATTCCAAATCTTCTGTATTCCAAATTTTGTGTGTGATTAAGGTTTCAATTGTTGAGGTGCAGAGAATTATTGCACTCTACATTTCAACGAGCGCAGTCAAAGATAGTTAATTACTATGGCTTTAAATATGTAAATGTGTATGTGTAATGATATGCCATTCCTACATGTAATGTAAATATCACGAAAAGAAAATCTACGACTACCAAAGTATGGATATTAGCATAATAGTTTACAATATGGAGGAGTATTTTGAGTCAAGTCAGAACATTATCAAGAGAAGACTGCACTTATTACACGTTTTGCTTATCCTCGAATTGAGATTCTCTTCAAGAAAAAAATTAGGGAAGAGCAATTACAATGTGGCAAATCTATGTACATATATAATTCACTGACGAAATCGACAAAAGTGACTGAGAATTACACGAGTCTAATGTATACTCGTCTAAGAACCTGATTTGCCAAGCACTGTTTTAATATAATACGACATATGATACTGTGACTTTTTTAGACTGAGAAAGAGAGGGACAAACGTTGTTAGTCTGCGCGTTTATGAAGCCATTATATAATTACTATTATATAGTGAGGAAATACAGTTGTAGTGGGTCTGATCGGTCAATATCATAAATAATATTCTAGAGAGCCCCTCTTGACGTTTGGTTACCATCGGCCGAACATATCACAACCTCAACAAAATCAACATGTATATAGTCTCCGTTATGTTATATTATATGATGTACAAAGGTCAGTTTTAAGACGATTGACGCGACGGGCTGTTGTTTTTAAGTTATAGAACTGCTGTCAAATAAGGTACCGGCCTGTGCTATTCTAATATATTATTATAGGATTGTATTATTTGTACACAGTTTCTGAGTCAAGTCTTTGGAGGAATCTCCACACTTTCAAAAACACTTATTTGGGACCGTGTGATTGATGTACAGTTATTAAAAAAAACTTCACGATGAAGGGTAAAAGTTGGTATTTGTGGAAACAATAAGTTATATATTTAATGCCAATGCTCAGTTAGCCTTTCTGTGCTGTCCAAAAGCACCAACTTCCCTACATACTTCAACGTCATTCCTTGATGTTATATAGGGTTTTTATATTTTATTGTGTATATTTGATTACAAATGAGAGTATGTTAATTTAATTAAGATGTACAGAGAGTACCCAGAAAACACGATTACAAGTTGTTGGGAGGCAATGGCCCCAACTACTGGTGCCACCTCGGCCGATTACTGTGTACCCCAAATCAGAGTAAATCATAATAAATCAATATGTTTTTGTAATGTAAGTCTCCTTGTTCCGTGCTACTTTATAACTCTGCGATATCTCTTAAAATACATAAGTTATTATAGTAATTTTTCATAATACAAAGCAATGAAAGGGGTTTTGTCCCACGACACCTCAGGCTATAGGCCAGTGGCCGCCCTCGGGCTTAATCGTGGGTATGCAGTGGGAGGTATAGAGAAGAGGGTGTAGGTTTGTGGGTAGGTGGGTGTAGGAGGGTCAAGCAGGGACCAGCTGATTTGGGAGGCAGTGCCCTTATCATCCGTCCCAGCCTTGTTCTAGGGGGCACGCTCCTTCACTGTCAACTGCTAAACGGTTAGTGCCCCAAGACCTCCTAGAAACTGGTGTCCGGGCCAAGATGGTCATCTCTTGGGTGCAATCAGCCGTCAGCCACGTGCCTGCTATCAGGGGGTGGCAGTCGGCCCGTATAGTCTATACATCAGCGCTGACAGCACGGGGAATTAGGCCTGTGAGGGGTCAGTAGTGGGCATCTGCCCATTGACCACTACTGTACCATGATAACTATGCTACTACCGTTGCCCGCTTTATGTGTCTTATCTTGTTATTAGTAAGTGTAGGCAAAATTTATACCTTTTCCTGTACAACTCTTCCAAAGTAGTTTAAGGGTTCCAGGTCATATCTCACCCAACAAGTTCCTTCAAACTAGTTACACATGTCCCTTTTATGGTCCATTTAATATCTCACGACACCTATCCATTATATATAATTTGCAGTTATCGTTATAGAATTGACAATGCCCTCGTTCTCAAGGTTGTACTTCACAATTTGTACTCGATTTATCCCATAAAAATCCATACCCGTCTAGGTCTATACATAGGCTATATACTTTAACCTAGCTACCTTTTGGTAACATTTTGGGCCGCCTTTTGTGTTATGATGACACAAGCTTAACTCGGCTCGTCATGTGATGTGCTTTTGACACGCTCTTTCGCTTCGTGTGGCGTTGCTCAGTTCCCAGCCTGTGCCCCTGCACGGCTGAGTCGACCTCTAAACCCTCCCCTACCTCCCTTTCTCTCTCCCCTTCCCTCTCTCTCACTTTACTCGGGACTTTACTCTACCTGCCCGACCGTACTCTCTACTTCTCACTTCGATATTCTCTACTCAAACCTGTTAACATATCTCACTCAAATTTCATAGTCCAATGCAGCACGAGTACATCTGAGAATCACATTGCATGAATTGGCGGTTCCCGATCCAATCTCAGCGCTAATCTAAGTCATTTGCTCCTAACACTAATCACCTAAACACTTCCAAATATCCCCCAAGCGTGGCTTCACTATTGTAAAGGAATTAGCAAAGGTGATTTGGCCAGACACGTTCCTCGTGGCTTAAAATAGGCACTCTACCTTTTGAGAGGAGGGGCAAGCGGAGGGTTGCATGGAGGGGAGGGGGTGTTGGGACGGAAAGTCAAGCATGCTTGTTTTGTGTGTTTGTTGGGGCGAACTGTGTATATTTGGTTGTGTGCTATTATCGCTCCCATACCAGGCAGGCCGCCGATTCATGCCCTCAATTCGACCGACTCAAAACATGACTGAAACGCCAGACCCAACTTAGCAACGATCAGCTTTAGGAAGTGCCACTGCCTCACAAATGACAATTTTAATTGCTAAAGACATCCAAGATACTTGGAGGATGCTATCGATAAACATTGAAAACTCGTTTAGAAAAATTATCATGCCATTAACTACGTGAAATATTTTAGATGAAATATGATAATTAGACACACACTCAAAGTGTAACCGAAACTAAATTTATTGTTGAAATTGTTATTAGACCTACAGGTAAGTTGGTATTGGTAATATCTGTGACTGTGTCGCTGAGTCAGAGTGGAGGCAGTACTTTATAATTGGTGGTCACTTTAACGTGCTGCATGGCTTGTTATCGTGTAGGTCATGGTTGGTGGCCGAGTGGTTGATGGTGTTTTGCCAGTGGCGGCGGTCTCCTCTCCGTTATTAACCGTTAAGCCACTGGTCGTGCGTAACGTTGGTTACATGCAAGCGGCCGTATTAGGCGATCGATTGAGGCGAGGCCTACTTCTAAGGTCGGGCCTATCCGTCAGGCCAGGCCATGCGGAACGGTGTCATGACACACACCAGCCACCAGCAGAGGCCCTGACACCAAGTCAGGGCGTCAGGGCCTTTAGCCTACACCCACCGACCTCACCAGCACCCCCTCACTTCTGAAAACTGGGTAAAACGCCTCGCCTCCCCCCGACCGACCAGGCAAAAGGCCAACATGCCCATTACAACCTTCACCGGCCTTCTCCTGTCCTCGGGAGTCGTCGCCGTCAGGCCTTGTTGTCGGCAAATGGCGGCGACCGTCGGCAGCCCAAAGTGGGCGATAATATCAGAGTCTGTCCATCAACGTCCAGTCATGTCCGCCGCTGTCGTCTTATTGACGAGGCAGGACAGGGAAGATGGAGGTCTACTGAAGGGGGGTTTGAGCGATGTAGTTCTGGCCGTCATAGTTTTTGCCATGATAATCAGTACGGGGTTAAGACGTTCTCTAAACTCTTTGAAATTGAGAGTTTAGGTTCTAGCGGTTGAGGGTCCCCAATGGCACCAGGCTTGGGAAGAAGTGAGAGTGGGACGTGCATAATTCATCCTCGCTGATCGGCAAAGGTGACATGAAGGTGTTGGTTGCCTCAGTTACCGCCACACACACATCGACTGACCCAAATACCCTCGTCACAGCCCCCCTCTCTCACTGCAGTACCTCTCACTCTATATACCTCTGGACCTAAAACTCTTCTTCTATACCACGCATATATATACTTGTTGGTTTCTTATCCAAATTCCATGTATTTGAGAAAACATTATTTCCGGTTATCCCTGCTTTCCTGGTGTCTTTTATTCTTGTCCTTCATATTAAATCGCCTTAATTATTCTTGCCTTACAAATTAGAGGCCTGTCTTCGTAATGCTGCTGTTGTATTTCTTTCCTAGCCTATTTTATCATGCATTTTTTCTTTTGTCCAGGTGTAGCTTTAAGTCTTTAACTATTATTTTCTCCTGCCCTATTCCTTATCTAGCTTTGCCAATTATTTGGTTTGTGGACACCCGAACCTCGTATCCCCCGGTCAACACACACTGCAGTTTGGGCATCCACCATAAATTGACCTGTCATTAGACCATACGGGGTTGAGCAGGGCCACTTTGGGGTCACACCCCAGCACCAGCAGCATACCCTTCACAGGCCTGAAACATGGGGCGACATCTGGGGCTATTTGTATGCTGTCAATCATTGACCCCTGATAATACCCATAGCATAAACCTAATTTCCCAATCAGCATTACTACACTCTAACATCAACAGTCTACATGAACAACCATAACATTTGGCAAATCCATAGCCGCTTATAGTGGTGCACAGGTCCCCCAATGTTATCGAGCTAAAGTATTGGAACCAGTGAATAATTAATTGAGCTTCGGAATACAGTTCAATTTTGCTTTTAAGAAATTTCAAATTCAGAGCTTGGAATGTTTGCCATGCATTAGATTTATTGATTTTGATTTACGTTTTGGGAATTTGAACCATTGCTACTATGCCACCAACGGACCTTCCCGTGGCAGGGAGCATGTCTTTCTGCATGCTTGCTTACCCCTAAAAGGTGTGAGTGTGGCTGGTGGTGGTATCTGCTGTCGTCATTGCCTGACGCCTCTCTCCTACATTGCCTGCAGCAGTTGAGTCCCAAACCAAGAAGAGGACTCAGCAGCCTCTGCAAGCAAGCCGGGCCGGGCCGCAAACCCTTGTCAAGGGGCCCTCGCAGCCAACGTTTGCCAAATTCATAAGGGTAGCTAGAGTAGTGTGTTTTGAGAGTGGAGAGAGATGAAGGCTTAGAGACACGAGCTGCGCCTATGATGAATCGGCCTCAATTGGCCCGTGTGTTTACCTGGCCGCAAAAGCCAACTGTGTGCCCGCCCGCCGCCTGCAGCCGCCCGCCGCCCCGGGCCGCCGCGCTGCACGACCGGCCGGTGGGGAGGGGAGCTTTAGCCGTCCTTGAGACTCGCCAAGCCCATTGTCATAATGTCTACTTTAACACTTAACTCATCCCTCTTTCTTCATTCATTTCTTCCGCAAATCCTTCACATGTAATTTATTTGAATACCGATTTGTTTTAGGGAGTGGTAGGTGGTTATGAGCGAGTACTTTCTCATCCATAGTCTTGCCATATTGAATTTGTGGCAGTATTGTGCGGCAGTACAAACGCAGATGACAATGGTGGATTATTGAATTAGTACAATTAACTCGTGTCACTCCACTATATAACACAGACAATATTACTTCGAGGTTATAAAGCATGATGTAATGACTTCTTAATCGCCAATTCTCCAGCCAATTATACCTTCAAAATAAATTACAACCCCTCAGTTATCATAACCCTATGCATGGAAAGATAGTATACGCACGAGTCGTCGCTCGTCTCAAATTCTAAGGAGAGGGGCCCTGTAAAAAAAGCTGGGGTAGCGGTGATCCTTTCTGCCATGAAGGGACGAGGTCACTGGAGACTGATGAGGTTCTGTACGGTTAGTCCTCGGTGTGAGAGGCGAAGGTGTTTGTTTTGTGGCCGCCATAAAAGCTTGTTGACGCCATGTGGGGGAGCAGGGGGTGTCGGGGGGAGGGGGAGGAGGGCAGGTTGTCGGGGGAGGCAGGCAGGCCGTGCCGTTGACGCCGCCGCCGCCATCGCCCTCATTGCCTGCCGCCCCAGGCAGCAGCCATTGCCTCCCGCCCTGCCACAACCCTCTGGCCTCTGCTCCAGCAGGAGGCGGCCTCTGCAGCCCCAGCCTCCGCCGTCAGCCTCCTCCGGGCGGCGGGGAGCAGAGCCTGCAGGGGCCGGGAGGGCGGCCGGGTGTGACGCACAGGTAACGGCACTCATCCATCATCAGTGCCGACGCCTGCCGCCTGCCTCCTGCCTGCCTCCTGCCTCCCTACCCCACCACCCCCCAATACTGCCTGCTGCCTCGCGGTTGCTGCCCGCCCTACTGGTTGGCTGGCCGGCTGGTTTGCTGCTGCTCTTTAGGGTCATTATGGCTCTTTTCCTTGTTCTATACTCCTCACACCCCCAGCAAAAACATCAACAACTGCACCAACCCAACCCAACCCAGACTACTTCTGCTGCCACCCTCCCGACCACTCCCCTTACCCCGCCAGGTACAGTAGGCCCTCACCACCTGCCGCCTTTCACCAAATCCCCACAACTTTCCATAGATTATATCTGTTTATTGTACGACGCATCATAATGTTGGTTTTTTAATCGGTAACCCGTCATTTCTACCTGTGCACTAGATAATGCATGACGCGAAAAGCCAGAAAGTGACAAATTGTCATTCAGCGTGAACGATGTGTATTATCATCCATGTATTAGTCATACAAAAATGGTCGATTATCAATTGTAGGTTTCTATTCTTAGCCTGTTTGTGGTACTTGCAATATATAAAAAAAATCAAGAAAAAAGATTAGAATCTCAAAATTAAAAATTGAAGAAACCTTTTTAACGATGACCTTTTCCTACTTCGACTGTAGGATCTTAGCCTCTAGTTCAGCTTGACCTCGCTGTGGCCGTTCGGTCGGTGGTCCATGCTGACCCAGTTTCACACTTATCACCTCATCTGTAGTCTCATTGCCATGCAACCTGCCACCTCGATCCGCGTCCCAGGATCAGTAGACCTGACACTCCTCCCCCACTTTCCCCTCCCTTCTCCTCCTCCCCCGCCCCAGTGTTGGTCGCCCCCTCTACTCCCCTAAGGCCCTCGTGGTGTGCAGATGTTCGGCCCTATTGCCTTCCCCCCGCCAACGCCCGAGATGCCGCATTAATTGGCTGGTATTGAGAAACAAAACGCTGACTTGTGCAGCCAGCTGTCAACAAGCCAGCCATGTGTCGGGCCAGGCAGAGTGGGTCCGATGTCAGGACTGGTCGGTGGTTAGGACACAGGGCACTACTGTTACAGTTGTTGTGGGATATAAGGTATGCTTGCAGCCTGGCTTCCAGTACGGCGAAACCAGGGATTGTGGTAGGGAAGAGATATGTGGTATATAGGCGTACATTTTTGAGTGGTAATGAAATAGAATATAAAAGAAAATGTTAGAGTGGGTGAAAAGTGTTGATTACATGAGGGAGTAAGTGATTGTGTGAGTGATTGGATGAATTGAGGTGAGAAAACGTCCAAAACAAAATCGTGTAGGTCTAGGCCTACGTAGAAGGACGGTAATTGAAGGTATGTATCACAGGTGTAATGTAAAGCGGTCAATATACCTGTTAGAGCAATAGAGGAAAAGCCGAAACTAGAATGGTGCAAAGTAGAGAAGTAGACAGCATGTGGGGCTCTAAGAGTGTGAGACTATGTATGGGGTGTATAGAGAAAGAGGGAAAAAGCAGCGATGTGTACGGCGTACATAGAGGTACTATTGGTGTTTTGGTGCGCTTTTCTACCCCTCCTTTCAACCATAACGACGTTGACATCGCCCACACAGAAGGAGTAAAAACATAACCTACATACTGCAGCCCTATACAGGAGGGAAGTCAATGATCGAGACGCACGTACACCCCACACAAGGCACCTCTTGTACTGCACTCAAATTGGCCCCGGGGTAATTACATCATCATGGCCCTGATTCTATAACTGTAAAGTCTTTAACAATTGCCCTTTTATCACAATCAGGTGGATGGTATCCCTATGCATTATCACTCTTCATGTTTCCATATTGGCAATTCTACAATTGGAACCGACTTTGTAAGGTCTGAATTATATTTGAAGTAGTCTTGATTTCCATGTAAATCTCTTTGACGGGTCTACAACCATCACACTGTCTTCTTCATCTAACTCATGAAATATCCTACATGTAGGCTACGCCATATGTTTCACCATGGAGAGTAATTTGACTCTCCATGGTTTCACAAACCTTGCAATAATCCCACTTAAACACCTACATGTTCATCAGGTGACATTACACGTGACAACTGCTAAAAATCGCTTCAACTCAAGATGCTATCTGTAAACAAGAATCAAATCGCATTGTAAAAACATTCAAGATCACGTATTTATTACCCTTCTTTGCCGATAAAATCTCATATAGCTCAGTGTGCTATTTTTTTTACCCGTTTTTGCCCAGCCTCTAGCCCCGGGCCCAGTTTCTCATGTTCCGCTATAATCGTGTCTCGTCGTTACAGGTGGCTGTTAGAAGTAAGAGTCCTGGAAGGATTCATTATTCCAGGTGACTTATTACTCTGTGAAGGGCGGCAGTGGAGGTGGGTAGGCGCGTGGTATGATCTGGGTATAGGCCTTTCACCTGCAGCAGGGCCCTCTGTGGTGGGCACAGTCTGGGGTCTGTTACTGGTGTCTGGGTCTGCTAAATGGGGCATGACCGATGGACCTTTATTACGTAGGGGGCTCCCTGCCTCCTCCACTTGTCACTTTGTATAAGGCCGTGAAGCCTCAAACCCACTACGCGATCGTACTTGGGGATTCCCTGTGACTTACAATATATTTTGAAATCATAAGCAGTATTCAATTTAAAAGATTAAGATTTTAAATGATGTAACTGTGTACACATCTTCAGATTATTGAGTCTCACTGGATAACCAGGAATCATTGCAATGTGGGGTTGAGTGCTCAATTATGGATGTTGCTCATGACAGGATTGTGCAACTAGAAGTTTTTCATTTTAGATGATGTATAAAATTAATAATGGTTCTCATCGTACAGAAAGAATGCTCTGTGCTGGAATTATAGATGATGTTTTTAGCTTTCTAATGATACCAAGCACATCAAAATTGGATAATTTGTAAGGAAGTTACAGACTGTTGGTCCTCCTGAAAACAGCAAAAAGCCTGGATATTGAATATCTATCTAAATATTTATTAATAAAATAAAAGTGTCTCCATAAATTAACAAATAGCTATTCTACACATAACTTTTGATCTACAAAGATAATCTATTTTAGTTTGAACTGATGATATAATCAACTCAGTTTTTTTAAATGGGTTACAATTTATGACAAAATCTCCCCCTTTTTTTTCATGGTTACCAAATATATATCGTTAGGTAATAGGGGAAAAAACATTCCATCAACATTCAAAATAGAATGTTTTTGTTTCCATGGTTACCAAACATCTAACATAAGGTAATATATGTGGAAAAAACATTCCATCAACATTCCAAATAGAATGTTTTTCAAACAATATGGAATGTTTAGAGTGGGTTAACTGAATTCTACACAAAAAGTTGGTTTAGACATTTTCATCCCTATTTTCAAAAAATTCTACCCTTATCTGCCTTAATATTAGCCTTAGAGCTTAAGATATAACCCCTCGGAGCATCCTTTTTGTGTGTTGGGTCACTATTTTTTATGCAGTTTGAGTGTAACCCTTATATTATGACATATGGCAATTATGTGCATCATCTTGTCTTTTCTCTTTTTTCCTTGCCATTCACTGCTACCACGTAGAAGATTGAACTCTGTATTCATTGTTTAGTATGCACAGGTTTACATACACACCTACATACATGGTTGAAGTGGCATAATCAAAGGTGGGTTTTCAAGCTGGACTTATGGTAGTACAAATACATTCATGCCTGAATTATTCAGATTTGCCAGTCGGTTCTATGCGTCCAGACGTATCTATGTAACTGCTTCTCAATATATCTGATACTCATTCTGTCAGAAAGCAATTCGTATTATTTCCTCTTTCTGATACAATATATAGGGGTCCTTTCTCATCTCAACATTGGCATGCCTCTGTATACGTGTAAACCTTTTGATATGATGCACAAATCATACATATTCGCCTTTATCAACAAAATTAATGCATGGTTAAATCTATCTCATGCAATTCATTTATTCCTTATACCCTGTATTGTTTTTCCACCCATGCACCCAACCAGAGAATATGAATCAGATGCATTGTTACATTACACACTACATGTGCTGACGACGTAAGCGTATACACAGGGAGATCTGGTAGCTGAGCCGCTGGTGACAACCATAAGGAGAGGTGTACAATTAGCCTCATTGTGTGAGTCAATGGGCGAGCAGCTCTAACGCTCTGTCGCGGCCCTTTATCTGACGGGGGCCCTGGTGATTGGATTCTCCATGGTCAATCAGCTCCATTTGATCCACTGATATCCCCAACAAGGAGTGAGTGTGGCGGCTTATATAATATCTCACACTCGCACATGTGTGCCCGAGTGGTCCAACCTTCTCGGTACATCCAATTCTCCCCCCGATGTTTCTGGTTGTAGTAGGGCATTGAACTCTAATATTATTATATTATTGCAGCCTGACTAGTGCTCCCACACCTCGCACCAAATGCTCCTATTTCACAGTCACGTCCTTTATCATATGCCACTACCAAAGATTAATTCTTCCTTGTCCCCCCTGAGGCTCAATCTTAAAGAAAAAATGTCGTTAAAATCATATTTCTTCCTCGTATTACTCTATTTAGCTACTTTATAGAGTCTAAGCAACAGGGGTCACATATTTATTATCTGAAATGTTGAGACTGTATCCATTGTTTCTTTTCGGCTTTACCTCTACAATATTGTGTAAATTAATGATTGCATGCTGCCTGAATAATCAAGTTTTTTCTTGTAATCACATGGCTTATCGCTGGGCATATCTGTATTTAATTTCCAGATTTCCCCCTTTTTGTTAGTGTGGGCTATTGTGACGCGTGCACGGCCCAGTGTTGTGACCAGGAAATCGGGAACAGTATTAATTGGAAGCCACCGTGCACTGTGTGCCTGTGTATCTTGTCTCCCACACACTGACTTCACTCGTCCCTCTGTCTGTCGCTTCCTCCTCCCTCTCTCCAGCAGCATTCTCCATATCAGCATGGTACAACAGGAGGATCTATTTAGCAACGCGATAATATTGACTTTCTATTTCTGTTGCTACTATAAGCATTGGTGGGGCCGGGCGCGTGTTCCAAATGAGGCCGAGCCAGGAAGCCGGCGGCGGCTAATGTTTATGGCTCTATAGAGGGGAGGGGAGGGCCGGTCGGCCTATGTACTCGGCAATGTGCAGCAGGGCTGGGGTGGAGAGGAGGAGGGCTGGGACCTGATCAGGTAGTCTGGGCACGTGCGCATTAGGCCGGCCGCTCGGCGGGGCCAGCGCGGCCCGACCTGACTGCTGATGGGCAGGGCTGGTTGTTCTGCCTTCAACCCCCAAACACCACCTTTCTACCCGCACCCCATAAGCCGCCACTGACTGCTTCCACCTCCTCCTGCCCCCTCCCACCTCCTCCCACCACTTCTCCTTAGCGGTCCTGGGCTGCTGCTAGACCTAGTCAGTGGCTGCCGTGGTGGATTCATTAATTCCCGACCACTGTCACTCAGCCCTTCACAATGATGGGGGGTGCCAATATTATTCATTCATTCATGGTGCGGGGTCTCTTTGGGGCCCCTCCTCTCAGCTCTCGCATCACAAGAAAAGTCTCATTGATTTGTTTCCAAATGTGAATGAAATATTAATACAATTGCATGACCATAGTCTATTGCGTAGTCAGCCCGCACACTCTCATCGTATTCACGGCTCGAACAATCTTCATTTCAATTGCTAATGTGGAAAATCCTCGGGCCCTCTACAGGGGCCGCAATTTCCATAACCCAGACAGGCAGCGGAGCTCCGATCGGGCGGACGCCTTCTCTGGGCAGCTCTCTCTTTCTACTCTTACTACTTCCGCTCGCTAGTTGGCGGCGGATTTTCTGGCCCGGGGCTTTTGGATTTGGGGCTAATATTTTCTTTGAGTCTTTTGTTTCTTTCTCCAATGTTGAGTCTGGGTGTTGTAGCGGCGGTAGGCGGCGGCTACGCGCGTGGCGGGCGGCAGGCGGCGCGGCACGGCGATGGGAGGCGGACGGCATCGACAGCAGCAGCAGCAGCAGCCGGGGCCCGCCTGGAGTGGGGCGGCGCCCGGCCGTGGAGGAGCCCTGGAGGCCGGGTGCGGCGGTGGCGGGGCTGCGGGCGGACGGTGCCGACGGGCCGGCGGCGACGGAAGCCAGGACTGGAGAGGTCAGAGGCCCCTCCCCCCAAAACCGTCCGGCCATGTACTACTACCCCCTGCCCTCTCCGCCCGACCGACACGGATGACTGAAGCCGTCTGGCAGCAAACCCAGCATCAGCAGTGATAGGGAGGAGATACGCCGTGACCTGCCCTGGAGCGGGGCTTCTCCCATGCCCTTCCGACCCTTGGGGGCCTTCCCTGGACGACTGTGACTACCGGCTACATTTACCCACAGGAGGAGGAAAGCTTCCTGGGCCTGTGGCTGCAAAGACAAATCGTTGGCCGTGATTGACCATTGCTACTGACAATGTAGGGCTTCAGAGAGAAAAGATACCCCAAAAACATAACATGGGTAAGTACTGAAAATACTCATTCTCAATGTTTAACATGTATCTCTTTTTTTTCCGAGTGTCACCCTCTGACCATTGACCACCTCCTTGTCACATTACCTTCTCCTTCCCCTGCGCCCCCTCCACCCCCTCCAGCTGCTCTGGTCAACCCCTCGTTGTATGGATCGGGCGCTAAACAAGGCCCAAACAGGCCGATCCCCGGCGGGCCTGCCCCCTGCCCCTGCCGGTCAATGGGGCGGCCATCAGCCCGTCCTCCCCGCCCGCCCCTCCACGCACGTCAATATCCCCCCTCACTGACCACAAATACTCTATTGGCTCCGAATTTGCGGGTTAACACGGGAACATACTCGATTTACAAGCACCCGGCCAATGCTCCCACAAGAGGATAATTTGGACATTTTCCCTCAACCCACCTTCCTCCTTCAAGCCCTCTTTCCCTCACTGACACCCCTTTCGACATCCCCGACGGCCATTTTGTCACACTTATGGTCATGTGACTTGCCATGCTGTCGGCACATCCCGAACGTCAACAAAACCCGAATCGTACCATTGCAGATCTATATATAGATATATGTATATGTTTACCAAAATCTCATGCTATAAGAAATTACATAGTACAGATAAATGATGTGTGCTACAGGAAAGTAGCACAATAATGGTCAGTATGATGACATTTTGCTGATCAATATGATATATTATATAGGTATGGTTATAAAACAATACTCCTGTAAGTGTACATTTGTAATTCATCCCGTTGTATACTATTCTAAGCATGGGCTGGCTATTATGAGTCTAGTGAAGGGAAATCAAGAACAGGGCAAATGAAAACAAGTGTGTGTGGCTGCTTTGAAGCTTGGGAGGTGGCTTCTTGTTGGAGAGGCGGTGCCCCTCTCTGTCCCCTCTACCCCCCTCCCCCGAGGGCTTGGCACTGTTTCTCTTGGCGGCACCCTTTTTAACGAGCTTTTTATTGCTGTTGATCGCCGCCCGGGCAAGAAAGGGGCTCGGCAATGAAACCAAATACATCACCAGTAATTGGGATCTGGCCGTGAAGCCTGGCCCCAGGTCTACCCACCCCTGTGATATTTTGCTCGCCAGTGTAGTTGGGCCACTCCATTTAAAGCCAGGAATCGCCGGGCGAGAGGGCAAGTCATTTAGCGGGAGGTCCAATCGCTACTACTAGTCCCACTATTACTAGTAGCCGTAGTGGCCCAACACCCTTGCCTCCCCTTAATACACACTCTCCCCTGCTGCATGGCTTGTGCCCATCGTCATTTATCATATTTATAATGGATCGCTTCGTTTGGCGCTCCCCTATCCCAACCCCTTCAACTCTGGCCGTCGCACCCCCGCGGTCGCTGATGGCTGGCTGGTTGACTGGCTGTTTTGGGGGAGGGGTTGGGGAAGAGGTTGAGCTGGGGGCGCGCCAGCTTAATTTGCCTGGCGATTTTTATGTCTAGATCGGCTCATTTGGTGTCATTGACTCGGTCGGCTTATCTAAAGCGCGTGCCGTTCGGTAATTAACCCGGCTCAGGCGGCCGGCCCGCCGGTCAGCCGTCGGGGCTGGGCCGTCATTAGGTCAGCCCTGAGCGCCGCTTCTGAGGGACAGGCCCAGGCCGTTACTCCTCCCCACTACTCCTGCACCCCTTTCACCCCATACCAACCTCCTCCTTCTGCCTGCCCTTAGCCCCTGTATTTCATCTTCCTCTCTGCACACAGCGATAGTACCATTCTCCCTATACCTTCATATCCCTCTCTTCATCTCATGGTTTATATACACATATAGTCCTTCCTTTCCATTTTTTTCTTTAAATCCTTCCTTCCTCCCAGTCCAGTTCCCCTCCCTTCCTCCCCCCTCCTCACCCCCGGGTTCCCACCCCTCTACTAGTGTACCTCCATAGCACATCTTGCTTCCCCATGGCCGACTCTCCTTTCCCGATATCCCCTTTCTTCTGTCAACTCTCACCTTGCCTCTGACCACACCATTTTCCAACCATTCCTTCCTCCCCTCTCATTGTACTGCCCCTCCTCCAATGTCCTTCTCTCTCTCCCTTCCCTGTTGTCTTTCCCTTGGCCAATAATGCTCAGTCTTCTGCCTTCTGCCTCTTCTCACCCCATCCGTCCACCATGTACAACATCGCCCATTTGACTCCAGTTCTTTCCTGTAGCTGCTAGCCCTGTCAGCCTAGAGTTGTGGCCCCACAGTCCAGTGCACAAAGCCTGACACATGGCAGCCGTAGGGGGAGGCCTCCCTGGTGTGTCATAAGCCCCCTTTGGTGGCCGAGGTGAGGCTGATGTTAGAGGTGCTGCCTGGGTTTGGGTAGGAGTGGGAGGGGAACCTCAAAGCCCTCTTGTTGACTTGATTGGTTGCCATGGTGACAGGCCAACAATGGGACCTTCTGATACTGCCGACTGTCCACTCCTCTGTCTGACCAGTAGCCTCCTACCACCAGTGCCCCACGTCACTCTGTGGGTCAAAGTGCAGACTGCCCACACCCCCCGTTTGGGTCTATAGTATAGGGCTTGCTGCTTTTCGCTGGTCACCACCAGTCCCTCCACCATCCCCAACACAGCACACTGGCACACGCCCGTAAAGGCAGAGGACACGCCAGAAGCCAGCGGGGCCCCATTCACAAGGTGTCCGAGGCCCCTTTATGGTCAGTGCCTCTCACAAAAGGGCCTTCCCAGCACGAGGGCCTTCTCCCACCACCTCCCCCTCCTCAGACCACCTTCCCCATCCCCCCGCACAATGTTTATGTGGCCGTTTGCCACAGTTTGCTTCATTTATGCCGGCCATAAGGTCGATTGCACGTGAATGCAGCGCACACAGTGCCTCTTTTCTATGGAGCCACGTGCACACGCGCCTACGCACGCCTGGCGACGACCACGACTACGACGTCAGGGCTTATGTCAGGCGTGACGTCACTGTCAGAGGCGCGGCGACGTGGGCTCCTGGAGGTGGCTGTCACAGTAGGCAGCTCGTACCGACGGGTATCCAGAGAAGGCGCCTCTTGTCTATATATACGGCCCACTCACTACTGTATCTGTACTGGAGAGAGGAGTGGGGACGGACAGGAGACGTATTGTTCTCACTCTGGGTCACACTCTGCCCTGCTCTGCTGGCCAACAAATACTAGTCTAAGTTTGCTGTAAAAGATACAACACACTTACAAATTGCCTGACCTAGATATCTACCTCACTAGGATTGTCTCCAATTATACTGCTGACCTCACACCTGTCCTTGCTGACCCTACCATGATTCCCCATTGACATAGGCAAGAACACATTCAATTACTAATTTGTGCACTTAATCGTGTAATGTAATCTTCAGCCACCAGATTGTAATTTCAGTCTCTAAATCTAGCTGAATTGTGTCGGCATTACTTTGAGAAATGGACCATACATAAAGGATATTGTTAAAAAGACACTGTTCACCTGTACTAAAATTGAGTGGATGTTTGACAATATTTTTTTCAGAATTCCCCGTAGGGCATAGAGTCTGGGATGAGGTCTTTCAATCGTCACCCACCGAAGATCTTTTAGCGGAGTAAACTGTCGGATGTATCGGAAGAGAGTGATGCCGACCACTTCTTACTTCTTCAAAAAGAAACCAGAAAAAGTGGAGACCCAGCGGGGCCGTGCGGCGGGCAGACCTAGTCGGTGACATTTCTTGGCTTGGCAGGTAACTATTGGCGTCAGTCAGCCGGTCATAGGGCTGAACAGGAGTTGTGTTGCTGTCTGTCTGTCTGTCTATGGGCCGCCTGTGCACACAACGTGTAGCTATTCCGTAGAGGAGGTGGAGGACGGGTGCAGTCGTCCCAGCAGTGGCCAGGGCCAAACGCAAATACCTCCCCCCTCTCCCCTCAGCTCTATACACCACCTGTTTGTCGAGGGGTCCCAAAAATCGGCCGTGTCGTAATTGAAAACTACACCGTATGTTTGACTTACTCATTAGGGTCGCCGGGGGTGAGCAGGACAAAGGGAAATAGCCCTGAGATGAGTATACACTTCCTAACCAGACCTATTTTGACAAGGAATTTGTCGGTGGTTTCTGGTGGTGGAGTGGGGGCAGTGGTAGGCCTAGAGCTCCGCCACCGGGTACATGACGGTTGTTGGTGGTCGCCGGGGGAGGGAGTGTATGTTGTCCATAGAGCCTAAAACCTACGTTACGATTTAAACATGTGATTAGTTGTACAATTAGAATTATTAATTTCATACACATATCACACAAGACCATGAGCTCTAGTGAACCAATCAGGATGACATTATTGTATTTCTCCATCAATATGTTCGTGATAACTATTATGCTTTTAATATAAGTTCCTACAGAAATCGCAAAGTGGGTTACTGCCTTATGACTTGTTGTGAATTGGCCCTGTGGCGTGTCTTGAGTGAGAGATTCGGTTATGCCTGGTCAAAATGAAGTCCCTTCTTCATGGCAGGGGAAAACCCTCTGAAGCTGTGGTCCTTTCCCTTCTTTTTGTGCCCAATCCCAGTCCACACAACAGCCTTCCATGCGTACACCTTGAAATGACAGTGCGGCGCTTCTGTATAATAATACATTTCATTCCCCCCTCCCTGCCCAACCCCAATACCATTCCCTCCCCTCGCATTCAGCCCATTCTCTCTTTGCCCTTTCTGTGCCATTTTTCCAGCAGGGGACTGCACAGATGATTCAATTGAAGAAATCACTTTCAACTTCCTAAAGCCTCTAGCGCTCTGTAGTGACAATACCCACCTCACCCTCCCCTGAGTAGTGGGTCTGCTATATACTCCTATATTATAGCTGCACACCTTGTTGTCGATCTGTATAGCTGGCCCCCATGGCCGTTCAGGTGTGCCCAGGTATACGGGGCAAGGTAACAGAAATGTGACACTGGCGCAGTGAACCAGGTGAGCCAAGGGTCACGGCCCGCCACGGCCTTCACAAAAAGATTAGCCCTACTCCCCTCACCTGCCGGGGTTAAGCTGATTGGTCGTGTTTTTAGGGCCCACCTTGCCGTACAATCCCCCCTAGATACACGTCCATCACGCTCCCTATCCCCATCCCCAGCACCATCCCTCTACCCCCAGCGGCCTGACCCACAAAGCCAACCCCCCAACCCTCCACACAGTTCCGCTTTTCGCATCCAGCTTTTTGATGCACGTCTCCTCACAAAGAAACATAACAAACTCAAATAGTCCTAAATAATAGCAAGTACCATCAAAGGGACCTGGGGGACGAGTAGATTATATTATCTGCAGTCACAAAAGTCGTAAATTGGACATACAGAGGCGCCGTATGTAACAACTAAGAGGGGGAGCTGTTGCCATAGAGAATTTTAATCTGCATATTTGCATTGGTATTTTTGTTTGAGAAGGTAAATTCTGTAACAAATTTAATCAAATCATACTGGAAGGCAAAGTGTTTACTCATATAGGATAGTGTGTAAAATGGCAGGTATACTCTAAAACGAGATGTTTGTGGTCTGTCTACTTTGGTAAACACCATAGGGAATCATCATTAAATAAAAGGATATCTACCTTGAGTTTAGTTTGAAAAAAACAACAACCTGTATACATGTATATACTTTAGTGCGTATTGGATGATCAAAATGACCAAAGGTCGTAACCAAGTTTCACTTTGGCCCAAAGAGTGTAACCCATGATTTAGCATCAGGCTCACTTGTCAGTCTAGTTTCTGGCCACTGGGGGAGGAGGTGTAGGATCGAAAGGGTTGATCGCCCCTGAATGAGGTGAATTAAACAATTTAGATTGACGCTTGGCGCGGGTCTCCTCCCGGGCCTCCCGCTGCCCCGACACCGGACCCCTCCTGGGAGGCCCCGGTCCCTGCTGCAAATGGCCCGACATGACGGCCGGCTTTTAATCAGCAGCTAAGTAGTGCTGGGAGGGGCCCTGATTGCCCCCTCCCCCCGCCCCCCGCCCGCCCCACGTCGCGCGTCACGGGCCGCGGGCGGAAAACACGTCAACCCGCGCGTACGTCGCACGCGTACGGGGACGTCGGCCGCCACGTCGCGCCGGAAATGAACACAATTTACGTGGCCGCGATCCATCAACGTGTATTTTTCATATACGTGTGTCACTTTAATTTACTCTTTTACATCGTTAATTTACAATCTTCTCGAAAGAACCATGCGCAACTTTTCAAGTCCTGAGTTATACAATTATGTAGTTCCTAATAGGTTAAATTCTGCACCGTGAAACTTAACGTAGAAGGAAACTTCTCAAACTCAACACATTTTTTTTGTTCAATATAATTATATCATTTGTGTTGATCTCATAATCTGATTTAATAGAACCTATCTGATAGGGTGTTTAAATAAGGTAATGATATGAGTTAATATGGACTTCTTGGGATTTAATAATAGTGAACAAATGATTGTGTGTAAAAAGGCCTATAAACACCAGTCAACACTTATTGTATACCTTCCAAAAGCCTCCCATGAAATATAGCCATAACACTATATTATTGCGACTACAAAACCCTATGTGTATAAAAAAAAGTATAAAGGGATGTGAATTATTGCAGTTGCCCCCTATCAAACTATTAAATCTGGAAATACATCTTGAATTATCTGCAACTCTCATCACGCTCTGCCCCTATAAATTAGAATCTACGTCCGTCTATTCTTGTCATTTGAGATGGTTTTCTAGTATGCATGGGTGGAGCCCAGTTTCTGAGTTTCCCTCCTCTTGTCTTTAGTAACAAAGGGACAGGTAATCCAATCGTCCCCTTCTTAATTATTTAACTCCCATTCTTCTCCAGCTGAGAGAGAGGGTCCTCTATGGTTCTAAACGGGGACAACATTTAATCCTAGGCCATCCCTTCAGCTACAGGGCAGACTAGATTATTTATCCCCGAAAGAAATCTCACTGATAGACACGATAATATAACGGAAGGTTGGATCACATTTTATCTATCACTCCTTTCTTTAATCTGGATATTTTTGTCAACCTCTCGGTTCTGTGACCGTGCAGGATTGTCAGTGTTGTTATTGCAGTGCGCCTCGGGGATCATAAATCGGCTAGGCGGGGGTCCCGGGGGGTGTGGGGTGCACGGCCCGTGACGGCCCCCCCACAAGGCCGGCATCTGGTGCCCCACGTCCCCGCCTACTCCCCCCTACTCCCCAACTTTTAACTCCCCCCTCCATGGCTCACTGCACCCTCAGGCAACTGAAACCTGCACCCGCGGCTAAATATACAGTTTCCACTGTCGTTTCGACTCCCAGTGTTGAATGCATACGCTTGTCACCTTTGTTCTTTTTGCCACAAAATACTGTTATTATCTTTTTATTTCTGTTCAGGTCCTCGCCTGTCAAACCATTATTATCATTATGGCATTACTGATAATGGGTCTTACAAATCATTGAGCATTATGGGATATATTTCATAATTGGCAGGAATTTGTCAGAATTTGACTCGAGGTTATTGTAAAGCCACGGAACATTTGAAACCATCATATTAGGCTGATTATTCAATTTCAAAACACTAGCAGGCTTTTCCTTTTGTATTCCGTGTTGGGGGAGGGTTGAGAGTTGAGTACGCTGGATATGGGAGAAATTGGTGAGCAGGAGAGCAGCACTATCCTCATTATTGAGTGGGCTCAGGCAGAAGGCTGGCGGATTTGACGTTATTTGGGCTCACATTGTCCGGGGGACACGACCAGTGGCCTGCTAGCCTGGGCGATTTACCGGCTTACTGACCGTGGTCACTGAGATGATTGAGATATCTAACGATGACCAGTGGTCAGCTGACGGCCGGCCGCTCACACACTGACCACGGTGATTAACCCCGATTCGACGAGTGCCTACTGCACTGCTCTCCAGCTGACCAGCACTGGACACGTTGAATGCCACCTCCATTGACCTTGTCATTGCCTGCCTCCTGTGGCCCTGCAAATGCCTTTCTGAGCTGCAAAGTACTGGGTGTGTGGGCTTTTCGCTACAATTTTCAAGGTCTATTCACAATGCCATTTAAGTAAGCCACTCCCATTTAGATTGACGCTAAAATAACCAAACTGAATGAATTATTAAAAGACGTAATTTCATCAAGTGGGATGAAGTTAATAGTTAAAAAGTAACGCAAATTTCTAAATATTTTCTTATGTGGCGTCAGCTGAAGGTGATTTGCTGTGATTTACAGGAGCGGCGCTCGGCCCAAGACAATGAGGATGACACATCAGTGCCGGGCCCTTCGGTCACACAATACCAGTAATCTTATTTGGACCCTCCAAGATTTTGCCCCTTGGTGAGGGAAGTAATTAATAGACATCATGTCGATGACGGCTGTGTTAGGTTTTTGGGCTGGATTGCCAAGGAATCATAATGTCTAGTTTCGAGTTTGACAACTGGTGTGGAATCTACTCTCGTAAATATACATTTAGACCTATTCTTCTGTTTAGCCCTTTTGTTCAAATTGCCATTGCTGTATCTGTGCACCTCCTCATTCGTTATTTCTCTTTCTCTGTAGGTTACGCTTGGCATCATTTACGCTTGGGGAACGTTGAGGGATCAATGGAAGATATAGCGTCAATAAAGGTACAAATACATTTTGACTCTCATACACCTTAAAGGGAATATATATACCTCATGGAAACATCAATATTGTTATACATTTGACTATTTATGAATAACATCAAAGACTCGCGGCCTCTAATAAGGCCGATGCTATGTGTTCTGATGCAGGGATTGCGCGCGGACAGCGCCGTATAATTAAATGCGGGCCATATTCTCCCGGGGGCAGGGTTTCATTAATGTCCTCCCGCCACCGCTCTAATAAGGCAAGAATAGCACGAGGTGGCGTGACGCGAACATGTAGATTGGTAAATTGGTTACATAACGCTTAAGTGTCTTTTAAGAGAGGCGGTTGTCGCCAAGAGCCGGCAGTAACGGGGTCTGGCCGCGCCGACCGTTGTGTCCCCCGGGGGCAAACTGACTCCGCCGTTCACTTGAGAGGCGGAGGGGCGGGAGGGGAACAGGAGGAGGGGTGTGTGGGGGTCCTCCTCAGTGCCAGCGACAGACTGCAATATGCCAAGAAACACGCAAAAGGAGCCCGGCCCAGGCCACACACGCACACAACCAATTTGCCGCGAATTAACGCACGGCAAATTGTTCATTTATTGCATTTGTTTTATTGTAACCAGGTTGTGAACGAATTTACCGACGCCGCTCGCCGTCGCTGAATGAGCGCCAAATTAGCACGTTCTTCGCCCGAGACGACATTGCGGCAAAAGTGATTCAGCTGTTCAGCAGAAGATCCCCATCGCCTCCTCCCCGTCGACTACAATGTACTACAGCGCCGGCTCGATGACAACCCACTTTCAGGTAGGCCTTCTTTTCATTTCCTGCAAAATATATCATTCTGCACAAGCAATAGGTGTTTGTCATGAAACCAAAATGAAAACTTGTGTTAGCGAGGGTATAAAGTGCTATGAATCAAAAGTGTCGACGTCTCGCTTGGTGCATGAAACGCATTTAGAATGTCTAAAGTGTGTTTTATGGGTTTCGTAATTGCCATAGAGGTAATCTATAGTATCTACTGCGTTTGTTTTTCTTTGATTATAACTGGCTCATTTATGTGGGTTGCCGGTATGTGGTGGTCGTGTTAAGGCCTCAGGCGTTTAAAGCCTCAGGATTAGACATTGTCGGGTCTGGTCTGCACCAAGAACAACGACGTCGACGAGGGCGGCCATTATGAAATGGCGGCCTGAGGGTTCTACTTCCGGTCAGCTATACATCACGGGGGATCATCATACATCTCGCCAAATCCCGCGCCCTGCGTCCATAAAACATGATCTGCGCATTACTAATTCACTCAAAAGATGATTTACCCATTTTGTCGAATTAGCACCAGCGAGAGGGGAGTCTTGTGCGCTGGAGGAGGCAGGAGGGGCCGGGTAGCCTACCCCGGCGGGCGGCCCGCGGCCCCGCCCCCCGCTTTAGGCGGCCAGGCCTATTCCAGGCAGCCCCCGGCCGACGCGGACATGACTCGCCTACAATATCAGAGCCTGGCTTCATAAAAGCGGGCGAATAAATATGATTTATAGATAGCTAAGTAGGCGCCGGTAGCCGATGCCACATTTAGATACTGGGCGCTGGGCGGGATCAATTGGCGGCCATGTCCCACCCGCCGATCGGACAGATTACTGCTGGCCGCCGACGGACCAGCCAAACAGAAACAATCGGTCGACGATGACGACATGGGCGACTAGAACCGCCGAACCCTGCAGACGTGGAGGGGGAACAGGGGACGGGCCCCATGCAACCTCCCTCGGGATAAACTTCCAAAGAGACAGGCCTAGACATTATTATTATTTTTTTTTTTTTTTTATTCTAAAAAGATATATATTTATTTTCTAAATATTCAACATTATTATCTTGTTAAAACTTAATAGATGATTCCGAACTACACCCAGGCGTCAATGTTAAAGCAAGGAGGCGTGACCTGAGGTGAGATGAATAGGGGTATGTTGTCAGTGGTGGTCAGGGAGGACCTCTGAGAGAGTGGTCACTGTCAACATCACATTATTACACGTCTCTATCTCAGTTTATCAGCAAACCCCATTCCAAAAGGGGTTACAGCCGTTCAATACACATCATACGGAGCGGCCGTCCCCAGGGTCATCTCATCCACCCCACTCCCCCTACTCACACCCGCCTACACCTCACCTCCCATCCCGTCCCCTCGGCCTCCGCCCTCAGGGCATTGCCCCTGGAATACTGTCTTTCGCCCTCTCTTAGAAAACCAGCTACAAATATTGACTATTTATCCAAGAGATTAGCCCTCACGCTAAATGGTAGAATAACGACGGTGGGTACAAGAGTCATTCAACTAAGGAGGTCGGGGAGTTTTACGTCCGTGGAAAGTTGGGGCATGTATGTTTTAACAGATGCTGGCACGGGGTGAGGTCTGCGAGGCATTAATCCCCCACTAAATAGGAAAAATATTTATGCAGGAGCTTAACCTATTCGGAAGTGAGGCGACGCCGCCTTTGTGGTCCTATTGATTTAGACACCTGCTCCGCTGGCCACTTTGTTGTACTACTCAGGGTCGGCGGCCCATAAACCAGTACCACCGGGTGCGGGGCAGGGGCCCTCTCCACCCGGGTTAGGGGGCCAACTGACACTCTGGTTGTCGAAATGTAACCCCAACAACCAGCAGTGTAGCTGTATAATATATAGCTTCAAAATTAAGTCTCCACACTTTAGTCTATATTAAATTTTCATACTCTGATTATATAACGTTTCAGATTAGAATAATAACAGATTTGATCAATTTTATACACACGATTTTATTTCGAGGCGATAGCTGCGACAATATCATCCAATGTCAGGCTCATGCAGAAACATAGTGATTTATGATTTTCTTAGTGTTTGCTTATAGGAGAAAACAGCACGAATCTCACCGTTAGTCAGATTGGAACTATTTAAAGTTTCTTTAAATAGATTTTATTTGAAATAAACATCAGAGTATAGGCCAGTATACATAAAGAAATAATGCAATACTCAATATGATATAGAACAATGAATGTACAGGCTCTCTACGTATGAAATTACTATATATGTTTATTATTTATAATTGATTCTCAATTGCTGGTATAATGTTATTAAATACTGCTGCGCCCCTGAATGAACGTTTCTGCCCAAAGTACTCCCTCAGCCGAGCCCCACCGCCACCACCACCGCCACCAACAAAGACACTTGTCCCTATCAACCCATCAGAGCATAGAACACACGTGTGTGTCATAGATCAGTAGTATACATAGGGTCTGTGTGAGTGTGGGGGCCGGCTCCCCCCACCATCAATCATCTAACCAGCCCGTCTGTGACCCACTGATAGATGTGTACGGCCAGAAGTCACAATCAGCACATCTAGAAGGCCATAACTCAACCCTCAGTGTCTCCCTGTGTGAGTCTGTCTGGTTTTAAATAGTGGCTATGACGAGTCGGTCTCCAATATTTAGGATGACTCCTGTAAAGACCGGTTATCAAATAATCATTGCTAAGCATAAAGGATGTCTGTGTACTATAATGCCGTAGTGTCATTATCATTTTAACCCTAGGTGCCGCGCTGTATTATGTGTATGTAGACAAAAGCACAATGTGTGCTCACTCTGTGATGATATGTCACAGATGAGGCTGTCTATAATATACATCGTATCGTTTTCAGTACATGGATAGACTCTGCTTGGAGGAATTTCAAAATTTGCATTCCGTCACAATAATATTATGATTACGGGGCGGCGATATTTGGGTTAATAAATGGTAATGGCATTCATTGGTGGTCCCCCCCAGTGGAGCTGGGCGGGAATTGTGCCGCTTTTAATTACATACCACAACGGGCTGATAGCTGGGCGAGCCGAGCAATTACAGCCTGGGTGAGACGAGCAGCTCGCTGGGGCCTTTATACAGGGCGCCAATGGGAACGTGCTGAACGCTTACGTCCCTGTATATGAGTCTGTGTGTAAGGTAATCAGGGGGATGTTTGTGGGGGGCGACGGCCTGGGAAAGAGAGGCGGAGGGGATAGGGAAAAGAAGGGGGATGTTTAATAATCAAAAGGAATGATTTCAGTGGCCACATAACCGCAGTGTGCCTGACGCAAACCCCCGGCACGTTTACTACTTGGTCGGCGTAATTGCCTTGGCAGAGGACTGGGTGCTCTTGTGTGGGTTGGCGTGCTGTGATGTAGTATTGTGGCGGTGCGGTGGTGCTGTAGTGGCGGGGGTCCATCGGTATAGCACCATCCGCACGTATATTGCAGTACCTTGCAGTATGAAGCCTTTCCAGTAACCACAGTACCACTTGACCTAATGCTGGAGGGGGTGGAGTGAGAAAATGCTCTCCAAAACCCAACGAGTTTATATATCCTCCCATTGCAGTTTCTGCCGCCCACAGCATTGACTTCAATCCAATTAACAGTCTCCATAAACAGGCTTTATTAGCTGGTAATTACTCGCTGTTGTGCCCTGTTTTTCTCGTCAATGGACCATTGTAATCTGCTACAATTACTGGCACAAGCATTCCTCTGCCACGTTCATTTCTGTACGTTGAGAACAAAAAAGTTCCTTTTTTTTGTGGGATTGGCTTGAGTTTTCTAGTTATTCTATAATGTTGATTTACGTGTACGACTGGTCGTTATGTATAAAAAGGTTAAAAAGGAAAATAACAATTTTGCACTTAGATACTCAATTCTGATTTGGAAGGCCAGGTTAAACATAGTTGTTTTTTGCCTTAAGAGTATACCAAACACTTTCCACTGTACAACACATTATAAACTTGTGGTGGCGTATTGTGAGAATCATATCATGACTATATCATGCATTATAAATCAATTTAGAAAATACATGAAACACATGGCCAGTAATAAACACTCTTGCTATAAAAGATATTAGGTGATGCAGTACTAATAGCCTTTAACGTTACATCAATTTGAAAAGTACCTATGAGAGATTTATCCCCATGTAATTGCATTACCACACGCTATGTGTGCCCACGGGTTTATCAGCGTGCATGCGATCGGCCGGCAATGTGTCTACCTCGGCCCGTTATACGTTTTCACCAGAGTGTCGGGGAGAAGGAAGCACATTGTGCATTAATAATGAGATGAAGGAGGAGTCATGGCTGAGAGTAGTGCGACTGTGGTCGCGTGTCGCCGACCCCTGCTCACATGACACCCAAACCCACGGTTGACTGGGTCCCAAGTCGCCCAGGGAGCGGTTCTGCATGGCGGGGGTGGGTATGCTTTGTTAGACACAAAGCCTGCAGGCCTGCTGCCTCACGCACCCCCGGCCGCCCGCCCTATATGACGGGAGCACAGAGGCACCGAGGGGTCCATACTGGGGTGTGTGAATTCAATTAGCTTAACCGGATTGGGGTGTTGACGCGTTGTGCTCGGCCATATATAAGGAAAAGCCGGCCCGGAATCGTGGTACAAGGCATCATGCACGACACATGGGGTGCTGGGTTGCGGATCGACTGGCGGCCCTGGCCGAGTCAAGTGTTGCCGATTGTCATGGTAAGTAGTCATTGTGGGCCCGCGCGGGAGCTAGGGAACTTAGCCTGGCACGGGGCACATTATCAAAGAACCATCAGTTCTAGCCTCTATTGCCTGCCTTCAAAATAGAAATTTAAATGTACACGCTCTAAATCAGATCCATGTCAGGTGCTTATTTTTCTCACTTGTGAATTCTATGGTACCTATGATGCTATATCAAAGGTAATTGATCAGATGAATTGCACCATTGATTATAACAATATTATCGATACTGAGACGGCTTTTTCATGTTGTTCAGCGATTTCCCTGGACTGAAATTGGTATATTGCTTCGATTAAAGCTAGAAAATGCCAACAACATGATGTATTCTTGTATGTTTGACCTATATAGCATAGACTTATGAAACAGCAATTTAATTGGATTGAGAATACTCCTGCTTTAAATTCAAATACCCGATTCTTATGCCTTTCTATAATTACATTCGAGAGCCTGAACTGGTTTGAATTTTCCCATATAGCCTGCTCTTATAAAACTGACTGGAGTGGTATGTGAAGCTTGACGCGCGGCCCTCAGTGAAGTACCCTACAGCTGCTCTGACCGACGTCCTGTCCCGTCCTCCGGCCCGTCCCCTGCCACCCCACACTTGTAGTGGTAAGCCCAGAGAGGTGTCCCCAGCCCACTCCCCTGCTGGCGAGGATTGCCTTTGTCGGCCTAATTGCAGTTGACGTTGAAAGCATCGACTGTTTCCTCTGCTTACCGCCAGGGGCCCTCATCCGGGACCTGCCCGAGTGGCGTCGTCACGGCAACGGGACGCTAAGAGTTGGACCGAGAGTTGACGAGAACACTCCCCTCACTCTGCTTTCTACCTGGCTGCATCCAGGTGACGTAAGAAGTGGGCGTCACTCCCACGGGAGAGGAGGGGGTGGGCTGGGAGCGGGGAGGCGACTTGAGAGTCTCAGTTTAATTTCTACTGACGACGTCACGTTGCGGCGGCAGAAGGCAGCGTCGGCCGAGCGCGCGTCCCATCAGCGTCCGGGAGTTGGTTTCCTCCACAGGGACGCCCCTTCTGTCGGCTGCAACTTCCTCTCGCTCTGTTTGACGTCATTGTCCGCGTCATCGTCGCTAACCTACCCTACGTCGTTCTCGTCGGCGCGCGAGTTGCCGCTTGGCCGCTCCCTGGTACGGCAAATTAAGAGCCCCTGCTTCAGACCTGCCGACAGCCTCGGGTCGCGCGTCTTGCCGCTCGTATTAATGGGCCGTGTTTGTATCGCCGACGCCCAAGAGGGTTGCTGAGTGCTCTCGGCCGACGAGCAGCTCGCAAGAAGGGAGCAACGACAGCCAGGCTGTGCAGCTCCGGGAGAGGAGTCGGTAGGGCGTGTAGGCGCAAATCTCCGGGCTAATCCGTGATTTAAAGACAATAGAATAGCAAGGCATGTCATGACGAAGTCTGGAGATAACATTACCCATTATAGGCAATATTTCTGTTCTACTATGACTTATCAATATATCATACAAATATAAATGTATAATGCGATGGGTACATAAAGGTTATTTCTATACTCTCACTGCTAAGCGAACGACCGCGAGAGGGAGGGATGGAAGAAAGGGATGGATGTGTTGACAGACGGACGCACAGACAGATAGTGAGTTGCTCACGCCGAGTCTCCGATGATCACTGAGTCGCTCAGCTCCCGCTCGCACTCCTCTCTGCCGGCGAGCAGCAGCTAATTAGTGGGCGATAATTGAGGAGACACACCTAATCATCGCCCACCTACCGCGCGCCGCCACCGGAAGACGCCAGCGTCTCCTCACACCTTGTCGGGCGTAGACAATAATTGTTTACCGGGTCGGAGCCGTTTGGCGGTGAGAAAACCCACGTCCCCAACAATGTCGGCTTCTAAACAATAACATAATTGCATGGCGAAAAATAGATTAAGGCGACGGAAGAAGTTTCTGTGCGAGTGTCAGCTTGCTGCTGTAAAACATCATCACTCATTTTCCGGTCAGGTTTTCTGTACCAGGAATTGCTTTTAAATGGATTTGAATGTCCAGATGTGAATATGGTATTGCTATCTTAGTCAATTCACTTTTACATTTTAGGTTAATTAGGTTAGTTAGGCCTATAGATATATCGACATACATTCAGGTAAACCATGCCTCAAGATACTCAAGACAGACAGACGGGCCATTGGTGAAGTAATCTTATAATTTACAAAGGCGTATACGTTAGCGCCGGCGATGCAACCAAATTAATTGCTTTCTAGATGAGAAATTGGGTTGGTTACAAATTGACTGAGCGATAATATGACATAATTACCCGCAAGGGATCCACGGTCATATGGGTTTGGGCAGGCGAAGCTTGATAAATAGTCCGACGGGGTGGCAGAACAACTCCCGGGGCACCCACACTATGGATAGAGTCATTAAAAATCCCTTTGACGCGTAGCCTATTTAAATGGGGGGAAAGTGAAAAATAGAGGAGAGTGAATGGGAATAGAACTGTTAGACTGAAGTTACTCAGCTTTTAATAGAGGGAACTGTGTCGATAATTATAACAACAGTATCTTTCCAATTTAAAACTATTATTGGTTATAACTAGGCCCATAAGGACACGGTTTCTTTCTAGCATAGAACCTCTAATGCAAAACAATGCTATATGCATAAATAAGAAGCCTTGGAATATCATTAGCATTTTGTATTGGCTTTGCCAGACATAGGGTGTTTGTAGGTCGATGTAAATTGATCCGTCCAACCCCGCATACAGTAATGAGACAAACCCCAAATATTGAGTATGTATATTAACCCTCGGCCGGGGCTGAGCCGGGCCGGGTTATGGACCGGACGTTCAAAAGGTGGCCCATAACAGAGTCGTCCACGTTCGGCCAACCAGTCGGTATTAATACGACATGCCGGCGGGGCTAATCGGCGGCTTGGGCCGGGCGGGCGGCGGGCGGCGCGCCGGGAGCAGCCCGGAGGAGGCGGGCCGGGGCCGCGCCCGGGGACCAGGCGGGCATGTCGGGCCCAAAGGACGGGTTATATTGGCGGCGCCACGCCGGGCGTAAATACGACGACGGCATGCGGCCTCACGTAGGGCGGGGCAGGGGTTAGGGGCCGGGCAGCAGGCCCTGGGTACAAACACCCACCCCGCCAGGGGCTCTGACGCCCACGTCAAACAGGGCCTGTACATACTACAGGGGTGTAGGAGGCAGTAGGGCATAATGTCTTATACACCCACCCTGCGTGCATTCTATGTTAAAGTCTCTGAGTGATGCTGAACTTTATAGGGTGCTTCTTTATCCTGTGCTTTTGTTCCCACAGCATCTCTAAGATTGGTGACTGGTCTATTTTGTGCCTCACCATTTTGAAATAAGTAAGCCGGTCATTTTATTTGACAAAAAGCTTCATATTGTTGTTAGGAATGACTCGCGCTGTGCATGTCCATAATCAAGGCCACCTATAAGTTCTGCCTCTGGCTAATGATGAACTGATCATCAGAGTCCGTTTTAGAATATTTGACACTTTCATTAGGCCTTCACGCTATAATACTCGGTGACGAACTTGGTGAATTCAATCACGCATAAAAATGCGTGGGTTTTATTGAGCATTGAGAACTGATTTACAATTCATGGGCTGGCCCTAGGCTGGGACTGGAGACTCTCCTCTTGCCATCGATTTTAACATTCACATTCGAGTTGCATATAACCTGAATTGCACGATTATAATCGAGACGGTCAATACACAACAGTGGGATTCAAATTGGGAAGAGTGTTGTAATTGTAAACGGCACGAAACAGGGACATGAAGGAATACAAATAGGTAAAAACTAGGCGTCCTCCATATGAGATCTCTGACAGTAAAATAGGAAAATGGAGAGTGTTCTGTTTCAGGACAGTTGTGTATTATGGGAGGCGCGTACATATGCTTTTGTGCTGGATCAGCAATATTTCCGTCTAACAATGAGATATGATTGCACGTCTGTGACATCAATTGCTCCGGGCTCCTATAGTTTCCCACGGTACCAACCCCTCCCTGTAGAAACCGGCTTTATACCATCCACCCCCTCCCTCCTCCAGTGCCTAACATTTTTTGTCGGTCGCTCTACCCCTAATCCTCCTTGGAAATTGGATTTCGGAAATCGTCTGGTAAATCCGTTTATCCTATTATTCACATACGGCCCTGGTTAACATGGGAGTAGAAAGGGAAAGAGAGTAGGAGATATTGTTAACAGACATGTTTGACACTCTTATGGGGCTTGATGAAGGCGGATGGGACAGGGTGGGAGGATCCCATGTACACTGCTAATGTGTGGGCTTATTTCCACGGCCAGAAGGGGCTGATAAAGAGGGGTGTATAGGTCCATGCCATTACATCTTTGTGTTTAGTGCTATGAGGGCGACATTATTGACTCTATATCACAGACAGTTTTCGGAGAAAACTATACCTGTATATCTGACCTTTCCATATGTAAATTATAAATCATATTAAACCAGCAAGAGAGAAGGCCTAAATGATATTATAAAGGATGCATATACTCAACTTGAAGGTCACGGTTTATTTAAAAGGTGAACACTTTGGTGAATAGAACGGGTGAGGAGAAAGTGGGTAGTGGAAGGAGGAAGGTCTGGGAAGAATTGCCGTTTCCATTATGTGCGCTAAGTAAATTATTTCTCCCCAGTGTGCGCGGGGGGAAACAAATCCTCTCCGAAAATCGGTGCGACGAAAATTAGATTTTCCCCTGATGAAAGCTAGCCGCCGCGCGCCGCTTCTGTCGTGTTCCATTTGCGCTAGAATTTCCAGTGGCTGGGAGTGCGTGCCTGGCCGCGCGGCGCGAGGCTCGCCCCGACGCGCCCGACGCTCGTGTGGCAACATTGCATGCCGCTGGTGAAACTAGCACCTCGCGCCCGACGCCCGCTCGGGTATCACAACATGCACAACGTCTGTGGGTCTGGGCACAGACCACGTAAATAGGGCTGGGGTGGGAAGCACAGGTATGAACAATAACGTTGGGAAAGGTGGCTGCAATTTTTAGGTCATTTTGAATATGTTCATACTGGTTATATAGTAGATTCCTGTGTGTGATTTCTTGCCGAAAATATATTGATGCCCAGTCAAAATTAGAGCCATTTACTCTCAATTACAAACGTCAAAAATTTACAACCTTATTGTCATATAAATTATACATAATACCTTATAGAGTTCTGTGTGTACAAGTGCGTTGAAACAGAGGTCTACCAATAATTGATTCAGTACGCAGAGAAAAAAACATCATCTGCATATAATCTAGAAATGTGTGTTATATTCATCTCCACCCCGACTAGATGTGAGTGGTCTTGTCGGGCTGGGGAGGCTGGTTGTCCAGGCCGTACTAGTGGCCGTGTGGCAGGCTGGCCGGGTCATGTTTGTGGCCAGTCTAAGTTGGCTGGACGTCCCAACCGTCATTTGTATTCCGGAGCAGTAGGATGTAATAGGGGTGCATTTGGCTAAGTGTCGGCAGGCGTCTGTCTACAGCTTTGTTAGGGCCTGGGCCCTCGGCCCTCACTTCAGCCCCGCCCCCGACCACCACCTCTTCTAGGCCTTAAGAGACGGGCCGGGTGAAACCTCGACCAGAGTTAGGTCAAAGCATTTACATCCACCTCTACCCCTCTAACTGTCCCCTGCTGCCATCAGCGGGGGCTTTACGTAACGGCTGGGCGGGGATGGAGGGAGTGGTCGGGGCTGGAGACGTGGATAAACGAGGGTGGGGGACTGTAGGACGTAAGTAGCTGCGGTCATTCCCTCCAGGTGTGGTATACAGGCTGCTGGCTGGGTATTCTACCCCATACAATTAGCCTTCTCCAGGATTACCGCAAACCTCATTACTCCAGTGCTTCCACCACCACATTGACAAGAAATCACGCCCAACGCCCCACCCTCTGCCAACACCAGCAGCTTGCCTACCCCAAGCCCCATCCTCACCCATCTACACACACAGACGCACACATACAATTCATATTTTGCTTACAGCGAGAACCCTCGACAGCTAATCGTGTTTCTGAACACTTATGTCGTGGGACCGCAAATACTATCCCGACGGGGCCCCGATTATCTAATAGGATTACGCGACTGGCCGTTCTCAAGGACTCACAAGGCAGGCTTCGGCCCTACATGCTCCTTCGTCACCAGTTTAACAGTCTAGGACACCGTCACACACTGACACATATAACCCGTCCTGTTTAGGCTTTCTATGCAATAACACCTTCACCAGTCGGACTGTCCACATTATAATCATGTTATCTTATAACAAATTAGACTTATCATATGATATTTATTATCTTCAGAGGATATATATATATATATATATATAGTAATTATTGAAAATGCCTTGGTCAAAGGATTTGAATTACACAACTACACGTAATTATTTCGGTGTAAGGTTGACCTGCTTCGAGGTGCAAAGGGCACTTTACACCTTTACATCCACACTTTGGCTTATTGTCGACTGTGACAATATGATTTCATATGATTGTCCTATGCATGTCTTCCTTTATTGTGAGGAATGGCACTGTTTTCATGGAAAATACACTCTATGATAATATCAACTCATCAACATTATGCTAGATGATGTAAGGTACATGTCATCTATTGATAAAGCCAAGATCCTTTGGTCTATACCCCCTAGCTCAGTTCGTCTGTCTGGCCCAGTGGATCCCCATGTCCCAGAACCCCCCCCCCCCCCCCCCCCCCCCACATCCGCTGTTTGCTGGGGTGGTAGTGAGGGGTGGGGAGTCGGGAGGTGTCGCTCGCGCGGCGGGTCGCCAGCATCATTAAGCTATTTGGCCTCATCAATTCTGGCACGGCGGTCCCCTGGGTGTGACCCAACCCGCTGAGCTGCTCCGCGAGCTGCTCGCAGCGCCTCGCGGCGACAACGACCTGCTCCCAACTGCTCGCGATGAGCAAAGTGGGATGGGGCTTCCAGTGAGCAAAACCGGATAGGGTTTAGGACTAGTAAAATCAATATAGTACTCACAGGGAGCTAATAGCTATAATTCTAGGAAAAGGGCTCCAAGAAAGCAATTTGAGAATGTGTTTGCTGAACCGTAAGGAAAAAGCGGAAGGAGCTTAGGTATATGGAGATTTCTGCATGGGTAAAAGAGAATATCGTTTTTGTACCAGTATAATGAGTAACGAGAACAAAACTCCCAGAGAAGAAGGGAATATAGGGTTTGTAATGAACAAGCAACCGCCTAACACGGAGGGCGAATTGGGCCATGGAGAAACCACAACTCTAATAAGGCAAGAGTGGTTTGTAGCGGGCGACTTAATCACGAGATGAATAGTGGGCAAGGTTTCTTACAATCTATCTTGTTGCATAAGCATTGCTGACGCTGCCGTATATGATCATAAGACGCACATGATCATCGATATTATAATAATAAAATAGTATACATTATATAAGGTGTAGGCGTAGAGTTGTCAGGAAAACCGAGGATGGACAAGATGCATATATGTTGAGGCATTATTTTGGAGTAATGAAACTGTATGTTCGAGGAAATCGTCTTACAGACGCACCTAGAAAACAAGGGCCCTGACCGGGGCGCCTGGCGGCTGGTGTTGGTGGGATACCGATCGATAACTCGGCACAGACACGTTGTTGTGTGGCGTGCTGGTACAATGGGTATAGAGGCCTGTGGAGGCAAACAGGGCGTCGTGACGCCATATAGGGGTGGGCGTGATGCCGCACATGTCTACACATAAATTGGGGTTCGGAGGAAGGCAGGCTCAGACTCCGAACTGATGTAGACGTACACGCCTTCGTCTCCCGGCTTGGTCTGTAGTTCGGAGGTAGAGGCCTTGCATGGACGAGCGTGTGGGTGGATGCCCAACTGGGAGGGGCCTCGGGGGGGGGGGGGAGGGGGGGGGGGCACTGACTCTTTAAAGGGAACTACCAATGCCAAACTACCACCCATACGGGTACCCATACTTTTCTTGGGTGTTCTTACTCGACTGCCAATCAATAATTTTTGGTGTTTATTTTAAGCTATCATTATTTATTCTTTTTTTTTGGTAGGGGTGGCGATATAGATCATTATCCCCCCAAAACAGTCCTAATGCCATATGAAAGACAAAACACAGTGAAATAATGTGTAAATATAAAGTCAATGTTAAATGATATCGCCTCTATATTATTCCATGGAAGTAGTTCACGGCCCCCCAATTTTACCTAAAGGGGGCTGCACACGCCTCAGTTTTGACGTTCAGGGCCTCCGCCTGGTGAGGCCATTTTGCAAATTGTACGGTTCCCCTCCAAAAACCAAGTGCCCCCCCCCCCCCCGGGTGTAGGCATGAAAGTGAATATGGTGACTTTTTTTTTAGCCATAGTGCCATAATTAATAATAATATATGCGTCTGGCTTATTTAACCTTATACAATTTTATAGTTATGATTTTCTCGAGTGTCGGATGGGGAGGGGAGAGGGCACCCAAAAAATATTCTGCGATGGGTTTTCCCATAACTTCTGAGAGTTCTGGATCCGTCCCTGGTATTTAATATTTTCACATATCTGGCCTCTTGGAGTTTCTGTGGTCCCTGGCTATCAAACCCCTCTTTTCTCACATTTCCCCCCTTCTTTTCTCCTCCCTCCATCCCCCTGCAAACCATCTTCATTGATATTCCTGGAGCGGGCTAATTGAAAATCAGAATGCTGGCTGAAATTAGTCATTTATAAAGCGGCCTAATCCTGGCGAATTAGCGCCACCAGCTGCCGTGACGACAAGCGGCCCGGCGACAAGTCGGCTTCAGGTCCGAGGAATCCCCGCGAATGTAATGGAAATTTCGCCATCCAAACGGTTTTTATTGTGTATCCTAGGTTGGTAATCACTAAGGCGTTGGGGCGCGAGTATAGAGAGGTTTGTATAATAATGATTATGTCGCCAAGACCCACTATGACAAAGGCCCCTCTGGGTTTTCTTGGTCGGCGCGGCAGGCAAGCTTCATGGCGTATTTCAGAACAATAATTAACGATGGCGCGGCGCCCCTTATTCGCCTATGTCTGCGTTTGTCAAAGCCTTTGGCGCGGCGCTCAGCTCCAAATGGCCCGCGCCGGGAGTGGTGAGAGGAGGGAGGGGCTTTGCCGCGGCTCCCGGGCTGGCGCGCACCTAAAGCCGGCCGAAGAGGCGATATTGTCACTGATATTGTTTTGTCGGAGCCGGCGCGATCCGTTGTGATTGATGGGTAGATTTAGCCGGTGATCTGTCTCAAAGATGAAGTGTCACATTTCGCACGTTGGCGAAGGGCAGGCGGCGGGAGGCGGGAGTCGGGCGCTGTCACCCGGGGACTTAGCAGCCGGTCCCCGGGGACCGGGCGGCGGGCGGGCGGGCACGGGGGACGCCTCAGCCCCCAGCCCCTGTGTCATTTATCTGCCGCCTGTTAGTGACACGTCCTTCCCTCCTCCTGTTCCTGTCTGTCCTTCCTCCTAACCATCTCCCCTTCCCATCCTTCCTCGGCGTGAAAAATGAAAAAATACCCCAGTACCCCAGCCCATCCTGCGGAAATCCGACCACACACCAACAAGCCGCACCTGCAATATCAAGCTCTTTCTCTCAAAATATCAAAGAGGTTCATCGCCGACCAGATGCTCTGAAAAGACCCCTATAAAACGTCCTCCGAGAGGTGGGCGTCAAGGCCCAGTGGTCGTACCACCCAGGCGGGGGGCGGCGGGGGGAGACCTGGGGGGCGGGCAGCACCCCGCGCCGCACCAGTCAGAGGGACGGCTCAGTATTTTGAAACTAATTTAAGGAACGCCCAGCGATAACCACGGAGGTGAAATTAATTAATAACCATTAATTTGACTGGATGATTAATACGGAATCTGTCTCCCCTTTCTGTGTCACCAGTGCCTCCATCTGCGACACATCCTCGTAAATGACTCAAAAAACGTCCACACGGCGTGGTTATCACAATGGAAAGTCTGGCTTTCTATACAATAAGAGGGCGAGTGTTGAACCATATAATATACAGACTCGAGTCAAGGCAGATTATAATGTATTCCATTATTCTGATTCCGATAGAATCAGCACACCGAGGTAACATCTACTCAGTTTAGTAAGGTAGGCCCATGGCTGTATAGGTGCATTGTATAATACAGTAAAGTGAGTCTGCTCAAATCTTCCTGGGAATTTCGGCATTTCCCGTGTCACATCCAGGAGCCTCAGGGTACAAGGCGCCAACATAGAACTAAGGAGGAAAGGGAGGAGTAGAAGGGAGGCTTGGGCCGAGAAGTCCATAGCCCCAGCATACATGTGCCTTGTTATCCTAGCAGAGCGAAGTACACCTGACATGCCGGCCCCCGCCCGCCCTCCTTACAACCTCCTTGCTTTCCCAGCTTGGTGCTGGTCGCCCGGGGCAGGTTTCACCTGACGATTTGACTTGCTAATATAGCGGCCCATATTGATATGGCCGCATGTGACAGGGGCCGGCACTAGCGCCGCCAGGCGGCCCGTGGTCTAACCAGAGGGCACGTACCACGCCGCCCGCCGTCCATGGAGGACAGGGGGACAGGGGAAAGGGACAGGAGACGCCACTCTCTCCTTCCCATAGTCCCCTTCAGCGTCATTACTTTCCTGTCTTTATCTTCTCACAATCAACTTGTTCGGCCCATTCAAATGACAACATTTTACAGCACGCTCCGGGCACAGGCGAGACTGAAAAGCTGAAGTTCAGTCGGTGTTTTCATGATACAATATTATATATTCGCCCACGTTTCATTTTCTTAGCCCCTAGCTTCATTCCCTCCGTCTTTCTACTCATCATTTCCCTTCTTCTCGTTGTTAGAGAATATTATGATTGGCTTAGAAGATATCCTTTTAAAACAAGTCAATAGCACCAACACCTACTCAAATCGGTATATATCATCCATCATTTATATTATGCCTCTTCCAGCTTCTGACCTGATTTGACCAAAGATAGATAGATATCCAGAATTATGCAGTTTTTGTAGCGCTATACGAATAAAAATCTATACATTCAAACAGACTCAACTTTGCCAGAGTTCAGGAATATGACTGATAAAACCCAAAGTTCGAACCACAATCAACGTACTGTTTCGAGAAAAATCACGACCGAGAATGTTTATGTAGGACCTCCACGTTGAAACATACAATCATCTTCAAAGTGACCCCCAAATACATACCTATACGGTGGTATGAAACGGTAAAATTCTAAATCCAAGAATGATATATATCAAGTGCTCTATTTGGACAGGTTCGCACTCCTGACCGACTGCCTAGTGTTTGTTCTTGGTGTAGTATTTTTCTCCAGGTGAACGGAGCACTGTTTCCAAGTGTCACGATAAAAGGTCAGTCCGGGGGGAGGCAAGAGGGAATTGTCGTACGCTTGCTTGCCCGTATAGTGCACTTCTTCACGCTCGCTTGGTGATTCCGAAAGGAGAAGTGTATATTGAAAAGTACGCAGTATATTGAAGTCAAGAAGATTAAGACTTTAAAAACACCTGGAAATCTATTGGCCCGGTCTATCTGGCGCCTACGCCTAACCGCGTGCCTGACTGCCGACACACCTCTGACTCTTGACAAGCCTCTGACTGTAGAGTGCCATATAAGGAAAGGGCCACATATTTTCGCTAAAGAAGAAAAATGGACAAATTTATGTCGACATAAGTAGACTTACATAAAGATCTACATGTAAAAATAAGGCGTGCACACATGGAGTGTGGGTGTGTCTGTAAGAGAGCGTGCCAGCAAGAGTCAAAGTATTTGCATCTGTCGACTTTGATGTAAACACGAATTTAAGTACATGTATATATTTTTTTTACGAAAATATTATGATCTATAAAGTCTAGGCGCCTTCCCCGAACATAATTCCCCACATAAGCACACGTATTGTAGTGTTTTTAGTTTAACCCTTTGCTCTCAGTTATTCTTAATTTATATATCCTGACTTTTATTGTCTCGTCTAAGCCCCAGCGATTGCCCTTCGACGTCCAGGGTCCCTCGGCGTCGCCAGGCCTATAACGGCACATGTCACCCCTACCCTAGCCTGCCCTGGGTTTGTTTATAGTTTTTCACTCATATTTGTGTTGATCTTTCTTCTATTACCAGGTGGCCCGTGAGGTCCCACTCGGACACAAGGCGCCAGGCGCGGCCGGCCGGCACAAAGAATCTTCACGCGCGCGCCCATCGTCACGGTAAATCATCAGATTATTCTCTCCTCCGCCTGCTCTCAATCCGCTTATAGACTTCCACCCCGTGCCCTCACTCCCTCACTCTCCCTTTTATGTACTCACTCCTCCTACACACCTCGTCACTCACTCCTATACCTAACTTTCCACTCTTATAACCAAATGCCCTACCCTTAACTTAAGGGCCTATTAGTTCATATTATGTACCATGTATACTTTTCAAAGTTCATGTGATTATTATTTTGTCAGAGAGATAAATACTTGTACTCGTGCCGCCTTGGTCTTCCGTGCGGTACGTCTGATATGATGTTATGTCTGCATTGATATTGTACATCCTTAGTGGGGCAGTTGTACTGTTGCGCTATTTTTCTCTGATTAACTAACTGACTGTAGATTAAACCGTTTAGTGATCATGAATGCAATCTATAGAATTTACAACCACGCATAGGAGTGTGATCATATTTGCATAGAGTAGACATTAAATGTAGTGAATAGGCCTATAGATACAATATTTGATATTAATGATTTCTAATAAAAGATAATATCCCAAACAGTACATAATCATGATATATAATTATTAAGGGTCATACAAGTCATTAGTTGCTTAGATTATATCAAAATGAAACAAATCTAAACACGGTTATGAATAAATAGGAATTTTATCATAGATATATTACATTGGTCTAAATCTCTTCCGTGTCAGTGGTCAGATCTTATATCTAAACATTAGGCCAACATTGTATATCCAACGGGCTACTCCACACGATGTCGAAACGCCAGCACTTTCAGACAAGGCATAGATTATACCTGTTTGTACTTTGTTTGCTGAGCACAGTTGGTCGCACTAATCCAATAATACCTGGTGAAATATAGCCGCTCCGTGTGTTGACACTGGCCGGCGGGACATACAGTGGTTGACTTCCATCTAGCTCTCCTCTGTTATTTAATGGGCAAAGCCACTTCATTTGAGGAACGCTGTAAGACCGTCACTTTTTTGTAACTAAATAAAAACCTACATTCTTCTGCGCCGAGGTGGGCCCGCAGGCAAAGAGTCCGACTCGCTTTCGACAAGTCCCAGACCGAGGCGCTGTGTGAGATCACTTCCGGTTTAGTGGCGCCTCCTGGCGGCAGCTTCCCTAATGAGGCCAATGGCTCAAAAGGAGGCTGTGTCGGGGCGGGTGGGTGGCTGGGGGGGGGGGGGGGCGTGCTGTTCATTTAGCGCCCACTGCGTGGAGGGATTCAACTCTCCTGCCGACCACACCCAACCCCACCCAACCACCAACTCCACCCTCCTCACTGCCAAGGCCCTTTGCTACCCACCCGCACGCCGTCGCCATCCCGCGCGTGCATTGCAGACCCGGGACCGTTGCTTTACTCCCTTTTTAAGCCAGTTGAAACGGAGGAAGAAAGGGGATGCGGAAAAGGTTGGAAGGCTGGGCCGTCATGAGGCCAGAGAGGGACACATGCCAAGAGAAAGGGAGAAGGGAGAGGGAGCTGTGGGACAAGGGCCCTTTGGGGTGTCGGGGCGGGCGGGGCTGCATCGTCGGCGGCGGCGGGCGGCGGGGGAGAGATGTTTGAGGGCGAGGTCGGCAGGTTTACCCCGAGCCACATGCCTGCGGGCCGCCTCGGCGTTTCCCTGGAGACGGACGCCGGCGGCTCAATGTCATTACCGCCGGGCCAAGCGGCCGATATTAACTTGGCCACTCGCAGCTGCCTCCCGTCCGCTGGCACAAAGAGGAACCCCCTCCTCCACCCCCGGCCCCCATACAACCCCATCTAATGATTGAATCTAGCCCGCCTTTTCTATGGCTGCCTCTGTCAGGTAAAAACGCCCGGCCAGAGATGAGAAAGCAGGGGCGTAGTCAAAGGGCGCGGCGGGCGGCTTGGCCGGGCACCGTTTGCAGGATGCCTCACTGTCATAACTCTTCACCAACTAATAGCGCCCCGACGCCCGGCGCGCTCATTAAGGGCCACACAATATAGGCAGTGTTTATGGGTTATCCTCCAGTGCCTGCCGACCTGTATCGGGCCACACCCATCACGTTTCCTCCAGCAGGTGGTGGGGTGGTCGGGCTGGAGACCCCGCTGGAGCTGGTTACGTCGTTTTGAGACTGATCCCCTCATGAAAGAGACCAAGAGAGGATGAGGGAGGCACGGGACTGGCAGGGATAGTGCTATAACCGTGGGGGAAGTATGGCCTACCGAAAACTGACACTCCCTCCATATAGAAACAATGCCAGTGTAGGGCTATGTATCTTTTTAAAACTTAATATGTGCATCCAGCAATTAATGTGTTCATCCCTCTCTCTCACATCATCCATGAAATTCTTTCATATTAACAAAACCGTGCTCATTGTGACCAATCCCTATCGCAGTCGCCCTTCGGACTTTGAATGTACATGGTCCTAGATGAAAATAGCACTAAGCGTGATGAACACTGGTAGATAGGTTGAAATATATATATATGCAGCTGTATAGTCTGAAGTGAATGTACATGGTCCTGAAATGAAATCTGCACTACCAATGATTAAAACTGGTAAATAGGTCTAAGTATATGCAGTTGTATCTGGGAGTTGTATAGTCTGAAATGCAGCATCCAACATACCTCTTTTGTTATATGAAATTCATGTATATGTATTGAAGGTGTAGCGGCATTCTCATCAAATCCAATTCCCATTAGACTAAAATCCATTCCAGAAGTTTTCTTTTCTCTTATTGAAACTTTTGTGCAATGCCTGTGACTCCCATGACCTTAAAATTACACGTTCCTGCGAACTTTATTCAAAAATCCATAAATCTGCTCTATTGGTGAAAGCCGCCGCACATTCCATTTCACGTCTGCAATAAAACGCATAAAAATGATGGAGTACATGATGTTGAAATATACAGAGCCGGTAGTAAAACCTAGCGTAATAGTAGAGTATAGAGTTGTGAGTCAAATGGTCTGGGCGTCAAAACCACCACAGACCACTTTACAAAAGTGTGAGGTATATGCATGACCATGCCATGACAACGCGTTTCATTTGACCGATTACACACTGCCCGCTTGTGCTCCATAGTGATACACATGGCCTGCGGTTTGATTAAAAATTCACCAACAACGATATAGCACCCAGCGTCCACCCTTTTAACTGCACCGTGACCTCTCCGCATTTTAATACCATAGCCACTATGAAACTCACTGTCGGTCACAACTACTCATCCTCTTTCACCTCCTCTTGTCCAGCGCGTCCGAATGGCCGGCACTTTGTCAGAGTACCATAGTGACATGGTGCATCCTGTCATGTCTATTGTGTGCTGGGTTTACCAGTATTCACCCGGCCCCCATCACCTTATGGTGCCCACCCTACCTACAGGTGTACCCAGCACCTTACCCACAAAGACACACACCTTGCCTGCTCAAGTGTGACCCCTTATACGGTTTCACCCGGAAGTGAAAACCTCGACCTTTGACACTGCGGGGCTAATAATAGGCCGGAGTAGTGGGGCGCGCCTAAATGGTATTATAATGGGGGCAAAGTTGGATGTGCGCCTATTATATAAAAGGGGGAGGGGAGCTGGGGACGGCGGGTGATGGTTGTCTCTGTGGGCCGGTGTATGTGGCCACAGGTTACCTGGATGGAGAGAAGCAACCACTGCAGGCCGTTAACTTTTAAATATCAGTAGCCACATCGCAACTACACGAACTTAACTTTAATAGACGTTTCAAATAATAAATTTACCACAAATAAATTGATATTTTCCAAGCTTTCAGTGTCAGCAACAGGTTCATCTATAAAGATTGTCAATTCTCGATTTGTACTTGTGGTTCTAGGCATATACATAAACAAAATAACAATTAGTATCTAATTTTGTGTTTAAAAAAAATCTATGATTAGAATTCAATCGACCTGTAATTATATCCATTGTGGCAATACTATGGCTGCAATGTGTGTGTATTAAAGAATATAAGTACTTTATGTCAATTGGATTATGTAAACTTTGCAATATGGTTATAATTATTGTATATACATAATAACATTACTTCTAATGATATGCAAGGCAATATCACATACTTATTTATGTGCATTGTAGAGATTTTGAGTGATAACTTTGATCCTACCAACTCCCTGGTACCTGATACTAAGTCCAATAGCAAGTCTGCAAACCCCGTCCCCGGAGAGAAAGGCCGTCCAGAAAGTCGTGTCATATTAGTCGGGGCCAAGGAGGGCTTGATAGGGCGGGCCGAGAGGCTGATTGGCGTAGGTCTCGGGCAGTGGACGAGTGGGACTTAGCCTCCCTAAGCGGGGCTTGACGGCGCCCAAACCCCCATTGAAAGCTGACCAGCAGCGGCCCGACTCTTTACCTTCTCCTGCCCCTGTCGACCCATCTCGGTTTCCACGTCACTAAAACGCACAATAAATTCTATCTGTATAAAGTGTACTAAACAAATGGCCTTTGTCAGAAGGCAACCCCGGCCAGAGGGATTTAAGGCCTTTTATCATTTGACACTGGTGTGAAACGCGAGCTTGTGGAGACGGGCAACAAAAGACAAAGGGGAACTTGGGGTCTGGGTGGGACGACAGGGGCAGGACTGGGGCAGTAGGTGGGTCGGTCGGTGGGCAGGGCGTGAGGGAGTTGGGGACGGGAGGGGCAGGAACTCAGGGGACGGGAGGAACAGGAGAACAGTTGGTCAGAGGGACAGGCAGACAAAAGGCCAAGGCCCAGGGCGCAGGCAATGGGGGACAGGTCCCTGAGGTGGTGCCCAGGGTCGGTCCAACAAACAGAAAAACACCAACAGACAACAGGCCCAGTTAGAGCCAAGTCACTCTGAACCCCAGCCAGAAACGATTAGTACAGACACCTCTAGCCTATGGACAACCAATAAGTATAGTTGAATGGCATATATAGTCATTCTTAAAAACATAACTAGAGCTTCGACTTTAACTGACATCAAAAGGTACAAACAGAAAAACACGACTATAGATCAAGGGCAAACAACAACAACTTAATTGTCTTTGGAGAATAGTGAATTTTATAACCACATAAAGAAATTGAAAAGTTCCCTCTACAGTGTTATATTTCACAGCCCTAACCCTGTCATGCATTTCAATTGCTACCAACCACTGTTGTATCCACTCCACATGAGCAGACAATTATTCACAGTAACAGACAGCCAACAAGCAACACCTACATAAGAGTCTCACCTCACAACATCACCACCCACCCACACAGACAGGCTGCCTACTACAGACCTACTGCAGCAGAGTCCTGGTATGGACTGCCCCTGCCCCCGGGGCCCACGATTAAAGTGACCTTCCCAGCCGGCCGCCCAACTGATGCCCGTCCCTAACTGCTCCTTAGGCTCGTCATAAATTGATTTTAGATGTTATAGCAGGCCATCGGGCAGACAGAATGGCGGGTCATTATCGGGGCGCCTCTCGTCAGCAACTCGGGCCCAAAGTCGACCGCAACTTTGTAGTAAAATGCCCAACGTTCAAAGGGGGCACCCCATCTAAATGGGAGGAGTCAAGTGTGGGCAGCTAGCCTCAAATGAAATTAAAGTAGAGGGGTGAACCTTGAACTTTGTGATATTCCCTAAAGCGTCTAGTTCTCAATGGGCGCAAGGCTTGACTGTGGTCAAAACAACTTGGATCAAATAAAAATAGAAATAAAACAATTAGCAGCTTAACAGGAGGTGGAAATACCATCACGATACTACCACTTAACCTTTTATGACCTTATATGACTGTGGCTTTATTTGCACTTAATAGAATTAAGTGTTACTACCAACGGTAGTCGTTTACCTGCAATTTCTGCTTAGATCTACTCGTCAGGATTTACAACAGGCCATTTTACCCAGAAATAAAAAAGGGACAGGGCAGTAAGGTCACTTCAATTGCATTTCCTCCCCTGAAGGCACGGGATAGCCATTCCTAAATTGACCGCAAGCCGCGAGCCTCCTGATCATCTGACCAGTGGTCAGCGACAACTGACCATAATGATGATGGCGATGGGACCGTACAGCACTGCTAGTAGCGGTGGACGCTGTCCGCTTGTAGTGGTCAGTGAAGGGGACAGCACGCCGAGAGTGGACAGCAGGCTTGTTTAAACTATGCACCGGGGTCAGCTTAGGGTCTATTTAGACCTGTCGGTGCTAATGCTGCCTGGAGGGAGGGCGGAGACGAGGGGGTGGAGGTCAATGGCCCGCCCTGTATCAATGGGCAATTTGCGTCAGACCGTGGGGGGACGCAAGTCGGCCTTGGATGATCCACAGCGACAACATTGACGTAACACGGCCGGCCCCTATAGGATCAATGCCGGCTGATGATCGCCTATTGTCCGGGAAACAAAGTGTCCTTCGGTCCTCCCGGGGGAGGGGGACGGCCGCTGGGGCTGGGGACGGGGGGGGGGGTATGTTTGGTGGCGGTGTGTTGGAAGGGGGTAGAGGGTTGTAGGAGGTCACTGCAGACGCTCAATACTCTGCTGATATCATTGTTGGCTTCCGATGCTGGTTATCTCCAGTTGCCGTGTTTGTCAACAGACTGGTAGGTGTTATAACGTAACACGACTGGTACCAGTCGTTGTTGCCATAGTAACTGAAGTCGTGTTTTTAACATACAACATGTATAATATAGGTAGGCAAGATAAGAATGACTAATGGTAAGACTTAATTGCAGGGGATGGGGATCATTTATCAACAAGCTTATGAATATTTATTTTCTAAATCAAATCTATGTTTTAAAATGAATTGAAATATATTCCCCAAAGTCTATTCTAACGGAGTTATCATTTAAAGGTGCATGTTGTCCCGAAGAGGACACGTTATGCTGTAATAACACAAATGAAGGAGTTATTAGACATTAAGGGAATAACCCATTTAACGCAAAAGAAGATGGTGAATGTATTTATGAGAGTCATTTATTTTTATGTCTTCTCCCTCCCACAAGTATTAAATCATGGCGACATAAACACGGGCGTATCACGAGGAGTCATGTGAGGCTCGGGTGTCGTGAGCAGTGCCGCTATCGGACCATCTGCTGATAGGCCTATCTCTGTAACAAAACGGGCAGATAGCGAGAAGTGGGGTTTGTGTTGTTGGGGTTCTTAGTCACGGGACAGAGAGGGTGTAACCAGTTGGCGCAACTCAACTATAATCTGTTTTCTGGAGGTTGAGGGGCCTCAAAGACCAGAATCTTTACACTTCTGACAATCATTTATAGTCAATCTTTACACAAATTTACCTATCAAGACGTGCTCCCAAAAGTACATGTATTGGATACAATATGAAATGATGTAATAACTGACCGTCCACGTTTCTTGTTATTGTAGATCCTCAATGACTGACTCAAATAACCCAAGGCCCAAAAGTTGAACGGTTACGGACAACGAGAAACCAATGATTTCATAATGGGTAAGTTTCAAACTTCTCTTACGGTTCATATATATTCTTTCCTAATCCCTAACTTCAGACCCCGATTTTCATGCGAATCAATGTTTATTATTTTCATCAGTATGTGAGGTGAATACAACGGCCAATTATAACACCAAACTATCATTGTAGAGTCACGATCAAACGAGTACCAATTCCTGCATGATAATTATAACATTTATAGTCAATGGTTGGTTTTAACATCTAATTACATCGTTTTCACGGAGAACCTATGTAACTGTCACAGTGTCAATGTAGCAATCCTAATTTTAGTATACTACTCTCACATTCTCATTTAGATTAAGTTGATAAGAGAAAATCTAATCATAAAGACAAAATATGATGGTGATACTGTTGAGTCTCTGGGCCAAACCTGTCCAACGTTTGTCCCTCATTCTGTTCCTACAGTATTAACCTTCCCGGAGTAACCTATAGCTTTCTATGGCAGCGAGTAGAATGGAAGTAGTATATAGAGTCTGGCCTATTTCCCGGGGTATCTTTAGCACCGGGGTGGCCGTGCTCCTCCTGATGATGACTTTGTTTCGTGTCACATCAATCAATGGTTCATCAATGACCCGCCGACTATTGATCAGCGCTCATAACCGGATATCCGCCAAGATTAAGGTCTCGCCGCGCTCTCTCCGCCAGTGGCATGAAAAATGGGGGTGAGGTGAGGGTGGTGTGTGGGAAGGCGAAGGCTGGTCGTCGGCCAGAACCTGTTTGCAAGTAGACGTCCTACTACATGAAGTTGTACTTTTTATACTTGCTAGAATATTGTCCCTGGTTATAGATAATCATAACATTATCATATCTGAAGGACACAGTTTTGGGGAAATGGGGAATACAACTTCTAAAGTAAATCTTAACTATCGATACCGTTATACAGTAACTCGTAAAATAGAATACTGGTTTACTTCTTGTACATTCATACACCTCTTTTGTCGTGAATAGTTTATAAAAACGACTTGGTGTGTCTCTGACATTTTCAAAACCAAAGTTATTGAAAAACGTTAGATTGAATCTTGATGGCCTAATTTTGCATTCAATTGACATTGTTTTAATGTCCCACAAATGATGGTCTGTGCTTGCAAGTGGACTATTAGATGACGTGGAAGTAGTGACTTTGACGGTCGAATCCTCCCCCAACTCCAGCCCCACCGCCTCCCCCGTTCTGCCGCTGCCGCCGTCTTCGCGATTCCAGCCCTGGGTGCCTGGCGTCACCCGATCCTTGTAGTCCTCTGTGTACAAATATTGATCCGTGTCAACACCCCTTGGCGTCCCCTCCTCGTTCCCTTTTCTTTTTCACTCCCTTCTTCCCTGGGCCTACCTTATATAGCCTTATACGTCTGTGACTTATACGGCCTAACGGTAACGCTATATGATTTTTCAGTCCAGTTCTTTAAATACCAAAGTTCCCTTTTCCCTGAGTTTTTATCCGTATTATAAAATCCAAGTATGTACATGAGATATAATATTATTTAGATCCCCTCTAGTCTGGGTGAGAGTTGAGCAATACAGCCGGTCCCAATGAGACATTCCCCTATAGCCTGCCGACATAGCATTGGCTTATATGGGTGTTCAATCTATTGGCTACTGGAGAACTCATCCAGGGCGTATATGGGATCTAGTCGCTTACGGGAGGGCGGATCTTGTCTTGTTAACGGTCGGCGGGCTCCACATGGCGGGCGTCCATTGGGGAGTAGTTGGGGGAGGGGGGGGGGGGGGGTTCAGGCCGGGGGTAGGCGGGGTGGTCGGGGGGCCCTCCCCCCTAATGACCGCCTACTTAGGCCGCGCCCGCCAAGTAATCGATCGAGTCGCGTCGGCGAATTATCGGTGGTCGGGATGTCACCCGGAATCCTCCGACCGGTCAAGTGAACATTTCTGTGAATTACACCATTACTGTATCCGTCCGTTTGGCCGCCCTGAATGTGGTGGGTCGGTGCATGGGCAGAGGAGGGTGAAGGCTCAGCACTGTAGCTGATATTAGAGGGACTAATTTGCCTTGCTATTGCTAACTTACATTCCATGAGGAAATTTATTATGGTGCATGTACAGCCCTGATGTTGTAAATGATTTTGATTGTTTTCCTTAGTCGCCCTATGATAATCATGTATATATTTTTATCTAGATTTTATCTATTTTTCGGCTATTATTCTCAGATAGAGACACAGAGCATGATTGAAAAAGAGCCTTATTAGCTGCAATATGTAGAGGACTGTACATGAAAATAAGATAACAAGAAATATGTATTTTCAAGACATGCAAAATCTGAAGATTAGCAATCGTTAATGAAAAAGGAAGAGTGAATTTCCGTTTCTAGGCGCCCCATTGCAACCTACATGGCAACGCGGATCCACGCGACACCTAAATGCTTCGTCCACCCGCCTTCCCCTCCCCCACCAACCAACCAAAACATACTAATCAAGGCGACTAGCTGGCTGGGCGTTCAGGGGTCAGCCGCGGCCAAGATGGGCCAATTTCTCGACATTTCATTGCTGTAATTCCACGCCGCTTGGCTAAATGGTTGCCGCCCACGAGTTGACATCAGTGGAGAACTGGTCCTCTGCTATGCTGCCTTTCTGGGACCCTCCATCGACCCCTCTACGAACCACCAAACCCTCCACTCACGACGGGTTGCCCTCTATTCGCACCTTGTTCTATAAGGCCGCCTTCCCAACGCTTTAGAGAATTTTCAATTTGGCCGAATGGGATTTTATCTATCAGCGGTCCGGCTGGCCAGCGTCTAAACCCATTTCGGTCATTAGGCCTCGTACCCAGTCTTTGTTGGTCGGCGATTGCTTCGATTTGCGCCAATTTGGGGCGGCCGGGGCTGCACCCCAACCCCGAGCTGCCCGCCCGCAAACAGGCCCGCCACCACTGATACTGATTTTCCCAAGTGAGTGATACCGTTTCCCTTTCACCCATCTAATTTGTGCTGTCCAGTTAAGCCGACAAAGGCGCTGGTCATTTTCAGCGAGAAACAACGTTTAAAAACACGTTTGGGAATTTGGGCTAGGTGTCAGATGCCTAATTGTAGTGCAATGTATCTCACAACTAATTCTAAGTACAGTTTGACAACTAGCTTAATACATACTATTATTTTACTTAGAAATACATGCATCTTATATTTGTTGAGTACATTTTCTAAACCAGTTACCTGATCACCATATTTTCCAGAACTGGTTGTAATAAATGAAAACAGATTTGATAACTGAAATGGTGACTTGTTGGTTATAGGTATGGATATGGTTAGTCTATATAAGTGTGGGATTCATGGATAAGCAGACGCTGAAGATTACTGTACCCTCATTGCACCCTATTTCGCGTTCCCCATAACATTATAGTTTCCAGGAATCAGCTGATGCCCATTGCCAAAGCATGAGGGGGTCGCTAATCAGCAGTTTAGTGTTGAATTAATGAGATCCCGGCTAGATCATTTGCACATGGTGGAACCAGCCCCAGCTGACCCAGTCAGTCAGTGAGTCTAGGCTGCTACTACTGAGGTATGCATGCCCGTTTGGCAAGGGCCCAAGTGGAGCAAGTTTGCCCATTGGGCGCTTAGGAGTGGGAGGTGGGGGCCTAATGCTGAGTGTGCGGGGTTAAAGTGAGCCGTGCGAGCCCCACTGTTTGTCTTCTGATGCCAGTCTGACGAGCGTCGTGTCCCTTGGCCTCCTAAGCCGCTGCCAATCAATGCTGGGCAAGCAGGCCCGGGTAGGAGGGGTGGGGGAGGGGGGAGGGGGAGGGTGTGGAGGGCTTGGGCGTGGGAGGACCCTGCATGGGCCTGCTACATGATGGAATTATGGTCTGAACAGGGGAAGGATTCGTGTATGATTATTGTGGCCTCTTCCCAGATTACTGTGTGTCTGGGTACGAACACAGCAATGTTTAGCACTTGTTGGAGGCGCATTGTTTAAATGCGTATACATCACCAAATGACTCCTTATCATGTCCAATCTTCTGTCAAATAGATTTGTGTATTTACCAATTGAGAATTGGGCTGGAAGGAAATGAAAATGAGTAATTCTTGCAGTGCGCATATATAAAGGGTTGTACCTCAATATGATTATGTAGGAAGCATTAAATCATTGCAGATCATATCAGGAAAACCTGATAGATTATTATGACCATTCTGGCCAGAAATAAATGTTTATGCTTTCTGGAACAGATCCTATAGATGACCAAGACTTAAAATAAGATTCCAGGATGGCACCAAACACACAGATGTACAGACGCACAGACGCACAGACACACACACCCTTTTTAATGCAATGTACTCTTGGTTATGATGTTTTAAAAATATTTTATGAAAAGGCAAGAAAGGAGAAGCAGAGAGCACAAAGGCCTAGATGATGTAGCCTGTTTTAGAGGTCTTTAGTGGATGAATCCTCCAGGGTCTGGTTGGTGAGGTGTGGCAGCCCCCTCCCCGATGTACTGATGACTGGTATCAGAGTCTGTACCAGAGGGACGTCACAGTCACAGACTGCTGAGTCACAGACGACGTCTCTGGTGACGACATGATGTGGGGTTAACAGCATTAAAGGTCTATCTAGCACCAGCGTCAACAGTGACCTTGTTTTACTCATAGAATGCTCCTTTGAGGCTCATTCTAACAAGAGTGTTGTTGTCTTAAGTAAATTAATCTTAAATATGAATCTTCCTAAAATGGTTTGACGCCGTCTAGGGTGCCCCCTTTTGAAGGTGTCACCTGCGAAACATTAAATTCTATATCTGGTTCTAACGAAGGTTCTAACGAAGAGCCTTGCGTGGAGTTTGCGGGGGGTTGGTTGGAAATTCACTGGGAATGATGTACCACCCTGGAAGCACCTGTCCCGGGCTAACAGGCTGACCCGTCTCACATAGAACACCCCACAACGGCGACGGAGGCGACAGATTACTGCACGATGAATATTCATCAAGCCCAAAATTAGCCGCGAAAGGCAAGGGCCACGCGCGGGGATGGGGTCAGGCGCGATCAATTTTATGCCGCGCCTGATCGGACGAAGGGGCCTTGTTCGGGGAGACATATGATAGAATGGGGGGAGGAAAAAGAGTGGGGGAAAGTAGGGAAAGGGGGAATAGAGTGATTACCTCCTGGTTCAATTAAATCAAACCGAGCCCTCAATGGGGGTAAGAATAGGCCTGAGACGTTCAGGGGCGTCCAAACCCTCCCTCATTTGGATCGCTTCCATGGAGGACGACACATCGTGGCTTGGGTACTTAGAAGACCTTATTAAACAAGTTAAAGTTTTTTATACTGGTCTTAAATGTTCCAAACCCATGTTACTGATTTGAGAAGCATTATTTTTGTATATGGATGTATATGAATTTTTTCCATTCGAATTATGGAGTATTTAAGATCGCATCATTATACAATTAGAGCTATTCGAAATAATACCACAGCCACATCAGTTCCTGAAGATGGTTCTCTGGAACCAGGAAGTCGTGCAAAAAGATAACTTTCGTCTATATAGCTAACTCATTCATTCTGTAAAGCGAAATACACGTACAATAATGAAATTTAATTGTGAAAGAGGAATCTGTGGAGCCCAAGGTTGAATTCCTGCCCAGCCCTTCGAGTCTCAGAGATCCAATGATGTGTGAGGTGAGCGGGGTGGGCGAGGCCTGGCCTGGTAATGGGAGCACGTCCCGGGGAGGAGTTTACGGCCCTTCTCATGTGTCCCCGGCCGCCTTATGTGTCCTCCGCCCGTACTTATGTGTCCAGCGTGCAATCAGGTGCACCAGCCAGCGCTGGTCATCGCCAGGCCTCGTGGACCGAGCCATAAATACCGACTGGAGTGCTGAACACAAGGGCCAAGCAGGCAGTGAAGGGATCCAACTTGAACCCTCTGTGCAGGCTTATTAAATAGGTGGTTGTTTTTGCACGATGCAAAATAATAATTATGCCATATCATAATTATGTCAAAATATGTGGTTATCTATGATTTGGGTATATGGTTTTTTTTTTCAAGAATGTTAATAATTATTTGTGTGTGTGTGTGTGTGAAAATCTCAATATGTCAATAATTATGCGGTCCATAGTTGAAAGTGTACCGTTGTGGCCCGTTAGTTTAATGTACATGTACATCTGTTATCTGGTACTAATATATGACCAAAACACTGACAACATACAGGGGTGGGACAGACTGCTGACTAACTGGCCTCTCTGAGAGGTGGAGGCTGCTGATTACATTGACCACACTGTTTGATGTGGGCCCTCCACTGGGCTGCCCAGACAGGGAGGGGCAGGCTGAGGGGGCCAGGGCTGGTTTGTCGGGGAGGGAGGGGGGGCACTGTATTATCAAAAAGCCTATGACAATAACGATAGCATCACAATAAACAGTATTGATGAGGTCAAGTGTAGCTACAGAAAATTGGCTTTATTTAAAGCAGGAGGCATCCAGCATAACTTTTCACATACTAAGGAGGTGATCCGAGCAGAACATGTTCTTTAAGCACATAATTCATTTCACTAGGGGAACCTCTCACCTTAAAATACAATTAAAACTATGCCTATTAAAGATAAAGGAACACCTTCAGAGAAACATGTGGCGTACCCCCACCCCCTCCTCCGGGGTCCGACCCTTTGGCATTGCGCGGGTGGGATCGGGTGGGTAGTACTGTTGGTGGTGGCTCAAACCATCGGGTCCCCCCGGCCTGGCCCTCATCAATATGCAGGGTGGGCCGTGACTGGGACAGATGCCACCCCCGTGGCCGACACCTGTAGGCCGGCCGAGTGCGGCCATAGATCCGGCCTGGAGACAAGCGGCTCGGGGCGGGCCGCCCGATAACACGGGGGGAGATCTAACCGCCATCTCTAACGACCTCCTGGTCCTGGGCGGGGTGGGGGCAGGTTAGACTCAGCACAAACTGGGGGCTGGGTGTGCAGGACTAGTCATGTCAATGCTAACTTGACCTAACGACTGCTCCAGCTGCATGTATAGAGTGCTATACATAAATAGAATATATATGCATGTTTTTGCTACGCCCACGCGGATGCTTTGCACTTCACCTTATCACCAAAAAAAATCTTCATATTACGCCTGGTGGATTATGTGAATGTTCAAATATTGATGGTCCCTTTTTGGTATAGATACAATTATAGATACCCATGTTGTGCTGAATTTGCATGTATTATTCAATTTCAAATGTTTGCTGTATATACATATCTTATGCTGGGTATGCTCAAATGATGCTTGAAAACTATGTGTTTTAAGCAAAATAGTAAAAGAGAAATATTGTTTTCATTAATATAGAAACACAGCGTTAGACATGTCCTCTTTTGACTTTTTCAACCAACAAAAATAGGAATGCAACCTTAATGAGGATAAGGTCATGGTAAAAACATGCGGTATCTTTGAGGCCAGTGCTAAAATGACATTTATACTTGCAGTGTCAAAGTCACCACCCTAAGAATTTCTAACAATTTGATGAGTCAACTTAATTAAAACATTAAATAATAATTATGTATACACATATTTTATAAATTTATCTAATTATATTGTATTTATAGTTGACGTTACTTCCTGTTGTATTCATGTATAATTATCATTTAGAAACCAGAATTACGGCTTGTTTTGTATGATTCCCGCCAATTCTCAAGGATACCTCCTATGTTGGACACTGCCCATAGTCTACGTTGTAACATTCTGTATCAACAAATAACACCACTTGTCAGAGGAGGCAAACTCAGGAGTAAGTCCTTGGTGACAAGGATTGAATTAGGCTCTGTTCCTTTGAAGATGGGAAAGAAAGGGAGAGGCTTCCTGTCTTTGAATGGCAGCAGTGGGAACCCGTGAAATTTACGGCTCCTTTTCTGTGGAATGTCGGGGGTGAGCGTCACTTTTGTTGGTGGTAATGTGGAGCGGCAAACGACACCTCTCTCTTTTGTCGTGCCATTACAGCTTCAGTCGGGCCGTCGGGCGCGAGTTAAACGTTCACCTTTTCATTAGCCATCTACCCGGGACATTATCGCTGGGTGACGCTTTGTGTGACTGTTAATGAAAACCCGTAATCTTTTCCCCTCTGCGGCAACTACATCGGTTTTAATGGGTGTTGAGCGTTGGCGGTCACTGATGGCGTATCACACAGAGGATGCAGTAGTGGTGTTGGCTGGTAGTGGCGCGCGATTCCTTATTACAGAAGGCGGGGTGACGAGGTGACCATATCAGTGATAGTTCCTTTCATCAGGGCCACTTTACCCAGATTATATGTTGGTAAATACTGCCGACAGCGCCTAAGAAAACACCGCCGCTGTTCCTGTCCGCTTGGCGCACACAATGGGCTGGCGTTTGACTTTTACAGCCTATAAAGGTAGAGTTGGGAGAAATTAGCATTCAGGCTAAGGCCTAAAATGACAGGGCTGGGCGAGCGGCCACCAAGGACTGGCCACTTCAATTGGTGGGAACTGTAGAAGGTGCTCGTCACATTATGACATTTGAGGCTTTTATAAACAGTGACAAGTCTGAAAGAGAAGGGTGTAAAGCGGCGGCCAGCTCCGAGTGTCATCGCCGGGCCTTAATGTGCTTAGGGATACAGACACAAGAGAAGGCAGTCCAGTCGGGCTCTTTAAGCCCTCCCCAACTTGAAAAGGAACACGCTCAAAGTGAATTTTATTATAGGGTGCTCATTGCATAGCGCCGCGCGCCCTCGGGCTAGACACTCTCTGGATGGCTTACATAAGTAATTCGCCTCCAACAGTAATTGAATCTTTGTTCTGTCTCGCTAAAAAGCTTCTCAGCTTAATTCAATTAAGCTTAAATGCCGCGGGTGTGTGTGTGCAGCGCTGGCTGCAGGTTCCCAGGCCCTTCTCTCGACAACTGTCAGCTCGGCAGTGGTAGTATTACCCCAGCCCCACCACAGCTCCCAACTCAGGTCTTTTACCATGAGAAAAAAGGTAGACAGGATAGCGGGGAAGGGACGGCCATATTCTCGTCGTTATCTAATCACATGTACACCTCCTTTTCCTCTCCTACCTGTTACACATTGGCGCATTACTTGGATGGTCCTTTGTTGCCTCCATCGGTGCATTCACCAGTAGGGATCTACCAGAGTCCTCACCCAACCACTCCTGCTAACAGCCTACTACCTACGTCACAGCCGTAACGTTGTAATCACATTAGTCCAACAATAGGCAAGTGCCTGGCCAACGTGCTTCCAAAAGGCCGCCATTTCGCCATTTGTCCCAGCCCTTACTGATGATATTAGTGAAATTCCCCTCAAAAAGCTTTCAGCAAATTTCCTGACTCCGATCAGTTACTGCTGTTGCCGACTGCCTGGTTATGGACTACTGCCAGATGTGTATGGTAGTGTCTTCTCCTCCTTTAATAATTACATCAATAAAATAATTCAGTTATATACTTCCCATGGCATCGATCCATCTTTGAATAAAAATTCTTTTGCTTGTCAAATGAGTAGCGCTGGATTGACAATGATTGAGTCTCGTATACAACAATAGCTTATCATACCCGTATTTGTAAGAAGGAACCTAATATACTTCAGTTCTGTCTTAGAATTCAGGTTCTAGTATATCATTCCAGTAGAATATTTCAAAGGTGCATGTTTAAACTCATGTGATTATATTCATAATTGTTGAACATCTGGAGAAACGTCTTCGTTTTGTTGGATATTAAGAATGCTTTCAGTCTTTATAGATGAAAAGGTTGGATCAGTTCAATAAAGGCAAAAGCGAGCAGGCCTCGTGCGGTGGTACATGTATTCGGAGCATGCCCTCCACATTACCTACCTCACCAGTAACTTCACGTTAAGATCCATATTACATGGAGTCTGGCCCTCTAAGGGGGCCCTTATACCATTCTAACACAGCCTTACCACCGTAACCTTCACTATGGCCACACAGAAACGAAGCATATTGCATACAACTGACATGGGTGCATGGCACAATCATATATTTCAAATAGGACACTTGAACGGAACACTCACACATATTGCAATGTAACTTTGAAGTGCACACCCCAGGTGTGTTTTTTGGACCACTCAAATAACTTGCTACAAATTGGCACATAAACCCACACATTTTCCCTCTTTTATAAACGTTATCTGATGAAATATACCTTTCCGTATAATTTATAATTTGTGCGTGCTCTTCATTAGCATACGCTGATATGTAAGGCATAAGTATAACCAGTTATGTGGTGAACCAATGAAAGACATCTTAGAATGATTAGGTGACAGCAAGAAGGTTGTTCCAGGGATACATGACCAGTTTTGTCGTATTGGTTGCCACCTGGTCCACCTGATAGCGAGCCACTGCTCTATAATATAGATGAAAGCACGAACTTACATAATGATATTATGCAAGTTGAAACATCATATATTTCACGGTTTATACTGAGTCCTTATCATGAAATTAGTGATTGTTATGAAATTTGGATGTAACTATTTTCTGATAAGGATTCTGAAATGAATAATCAAAATAAGAGTTTACCATCCAAAATTTACAACATTCTTTCCATTGTTATAGGAATGATGTTATTGTCATCAATGCTTGTATATGACGTTCAGATGGAGCAATTAGATATTTTATTTTGTGCACAATCATTCTCATCAGACACCATCAAAATACTACCAGAACACGTGACCAGAAGGCCATTACAAGAAACATTCAATGAATATCCTACACTCCGACTATTTGGCGGGAACCTCTACCCTGTGTAGTTCTCCCTTTTATCCAAATAGTGTACATTGTAGCGCTGTCACCAAGGGAGGAATTGGCTTTTAGATCTGTCTCTGTTGAAGTTTTATTGATTGTTGACATTAAGCACACATTTGACAAATGTCATCCCTTTAAGCTATTTACCCAAAGGTTACATCAATTCCAGTTAATTTTTCCATCAGACCCCGCGCTCCACTCTTCCTTGGAAAAAAACACCCTTTGTTATTCACAACACTAACTTCAATAAATGCGATTTCAAATCGCCGAAAACATGGCAAGACCAGAGCCATTTTGTATCGTAACCGGCCTGAACATTGATGACATTATAGATACAGACTAACCAGAGAGTTATTTCTCCTTTCTTTAAGTTCTCGAATTTAAGCCCTAATTACCCCTTATAAGCTGAACTCTGCGTCCAAGTACGACCATTATTTCCGCTCCCCCACCAGGCCCTATTACCTGGAGAAAAACAATGCCCCTGCCCCAGCGACCACAAGACTAGCGGCGCACCTTAAAGACGTCCCCTGCCGACCAGGTGAGCCCAGCGCATGTTGGGAGGAGGGCACCACGCGATGCGAACATTCAGGGGTCAGAGGATCAGGAGGGAGAGTGACAGCCCCACACAGATTAGTACCTCATGACGTCGACAGGGGCCTCTCGCCATAATGCCGGACACCTGTAATTTGGGCAGCGGTTAGCCAGCTTGGTCTCATATTACTTGAAAACAGACCCTCATTTGTGGCCGGGTTCAAGTCAGAAAAATGACCCCAATAGAAAGGGCGGGTCGGCATAATGATAGACCCTCCCTTGGGTCGTGTGAGTCTGCTCTGACTCAGGTACGACGTACGTCATTTCTACACAGGGCTGCTCTTCTCTATACCTGGGAAACTGATGTTGAATATCGCTGTATATAACAATATTGTTGTGTATTACTGCATTGTGTTTAAAATGTACCTGATTTGAAAAAGAGTTTCTTACTTGAGGTGGGTCGCTGTTTCAATTATACTTGCTTTCATCTAGAAATACTAAATACCAACAAAAAATGACATGCATAACAAACGCCAGTCGTATGCATAGGCCTATAGATCCATTTTAATAAAAATTCATGATAATAACAGTGTAGGAAAGGAGACCAAGGTAAATAATGTAGCAGGGCAGCAGTCTAAAAAAATTAAAGCCGGGCAACATTATTGTTTATGTTTTTTATGATTCTTTCATGTGAACTATTGATACAACATGTTCATATGTCCCGGCACTCCTTCCCTAATTATATGAAATCCCTCTTTTATTGAAAATAAAACGTCCATTTGCTACCACATAAAAATCGCACCCAAAGGTCCGATGCCAACTATAGCCTCATTAAAGATCTTTGTAGGCAAACAGTGAGTTCCCTCTTGTTGACAATCTGCTCCAAATCACCCAAATCCTATGTACCGGGAAAATAGTGGCAGTGTATATAAGGGGTCAAGACACCCACAGCCCCTCCGGGACAGTATACACTATCGAGATTGACCTGTAAGGATTAAGGGGTCGTATCCGGGGAGACCAGGTCCGTCCTGGGATCGCTGGCATCAGCTGATGACCACTGGTCAGTTGTGGTCAGTGCTGATCAGTGCTGAGTTACATAACAACTCAAGGGTGTTTACAGTCCTCCCAAGCCTACCCTCTCCCTCTACCCGGACCCTAAGCTCACTCCCCACCTAACCCCAGCTCCCCTGGCCCATAGAACCACTCTGGTCTTAGTTCACCTTCGGCGTTCAGCTGGATGGTAAGAACTGTGAGTGTGGATTAGTTAAAAAGTCAGGTATTGCCTTTCTGTGGGGCATAAGAAAAGTCAGTGTTTCTGACTGCCTGCAATTAAGTGTGTGATTACATACCCATTGTTGAACAATGGGTATGTCAAAAAAGCAATCTTGAATTCCCACCTGAGACCAAATATAAGAACATTGTGTATTTCCTATTGGTGAAATACAGGCATAACCGCATTGGTCACTATATGAATAATTATGATAGTTTTACTCATATTCCTATTGAATATAATGCGCCAAAGGTATTGCAGCAGTCCTATATTGCAGAGTTAGGATGGTTATATGTGTGACACAAGGGCGCTCCGTTGGAGAATGTTTCTAAGCCCTGCCTATGCTAACTTGACCTAAAGGAGCAAGCTTACTACCTGACCTTTGACCTGCACTGCCAGGCCCCGTAACTAGCTCTATATGGAGATTTGGCAATATTGACTAAAGGAAGAGCCCAAACAGGTTGGTGTGGGGTCAGGATTAGGAGAGGTTTGCCCGGCTAAGCCTGGGGTTGTTACTGTGTGCGCCTAATCGCCACTTTATGCACCACCTTCTGTTATGACTGGGGCCGGTCACAATAATGAGTGGCTGGGAAAGCTCTGAGCTTGAAACAACTGACCACAAGCAAGTCTGGTCGCAGATTAAGTCTAGGGGCTTCAGGGTTGTTGAATTTCAACCCAGGCGGGCCGTTTCTCACCCCGCTGTAAGGCTTTTGGCACACGTTGAGATTGGACGTCCAACCAACCTGCACTTCCCCATCTGACCAATATCCCACCAAAGAGCCTACCCCTCCATACCAGTCAGAATTATTGAAAATGTCAGCTGTCTTTCAGTTGTAGGGCACCAATTTTACTTCAAATTGACTGAGAAGGAATTCGATCAGTTTCGTGACCTCTGTATGTATACCATCAGCTTTTAAACAATATGATGGGACCGTTAGGCTTGAGGATAATAAAGACTCAAGAAGATGTCTCTGTTGATCAGGCTCTTAACACTGCTTAACGTTTTGATAAAGGTGAGCTGAAAAAATCCACCAAATGTCAACGTCGCCTCTATTATCAAATCATAGATTATTATATCGTTTATAGAATGTCTCAAGTAAGTTAGCTCTAGTCACATTGGATGTAGATTCGGAAAGAAGGAAATGTTCCAGTTTACTCAGAAAAAGAGAAAATACCCATGTCAGACAAAGACATACAAGGATCGGTCATGTCCTACAGGTCATCAGGACGTCTTCCCGGTCGTATGGTCAGAGGGTCAGACAGACCTGGTGGTGACAGCCTCCTAGTCCCCCGGGTCGCCTCGAGAGGGCAGTGTCCCCCCGGACGTCCTTCATGCCCCCCCCCCCCCCCCCCCACTCCCTTCAAGGTCCCATCTCTCCAGGGCGGCCAGTGGGCCTTCATCTCCTCCTGTCAGACGCGTTCCTCCTGTACCCTACACGTCGCCTTATCTCCGCCTCTCGGCCTGCAGCCTGTCCCCGCCACTCCCGCCTGTCCCCCGACTCCCGCCGCCATCCTGACGGCCTGTCGGCAGCCACCGCCGCGACCCCTAGCTGCTGGGGCCGGCATACCCCAACTCCCCTATTCCTCTTCATCTCTGTCTTGAAATCCACCCGACCCCACCCCGCCATCTCCCCGACATCACCCTATCCCTGTCCATTTCAGAATTAAGACCCCAGCCTCCTATCGTGTTGTCCGGGCCCAAGTGACAATGTCAGTCCGACGCATGTTGGCTTTTACCGACAAGGTCAAGATGGCGCACAGGAAGCTACTGACACGCCCATCTTCCGCCGTCCGCGCCGTCACCCCTTTCTCTGTCGCCCTACTCGTTTGACCCTATCTCGTGCCTGTCGTTCGTGTAGCTAGTCGACCAAGCTTGTACAGTGCAGAGCTCCGACAGCCGACGTCATTTTCTAACATGTTTATATTGAGGTAATGTGGAACCTTGAAGTAATAGGAGCTGTGTCGTTTTAGAAATTGCAGAAATACCACTCGGAGAAGCAAAAGAAAAAAGCCAGTGGAAACCAAAAAAAATTAGACAAAGATGATTTACATAAATTCTTTGCACGCCAAAGTATTGAGCACAATAACTTGAAAAAGAGTCGAAATTGTTTGACCTTCTATTATAATAAGCCCATCCCATGCAGTTTATACCAATAATAAAGTTTACCCAAAAATATTATCAAAATCATTTCCGTGTTCATTCTCTGAAGAGAGTTGCACAATACAAATTAACCAAAGCAATTTGGTTGACAGATTGCTCCTAAAGTTTCTGTAAATTTGACCATATATATTGGCTGTTTCCCCATAGGAACCAATGGTAAAGCCTGTCAGTCCAACCTACAGTGTCCAACCCAATATTTTGATTAGCTGGTAAACCTGAAAATCTGTCAATTGATAAAATTTAAGAAATGATAACGTTTTAACAATAATTGGGGAAATAGAAAAACAGTATGCTTGCTTACTGCAGTGACAAGGGTAAAATGATTTAGCCATTTTACAGAGCGTGCATTGTCAGTAGTGCATTTTACTGGTCACAGGACGTAACGCTTCTGTCTGACGTAGGTTTACGTCCTTGACAAGGGACCGGCGTCGGCGGGAAACGGACAGGTGGGTGGAGAAGTGATCACTGCTCGGCCTGGGGCGCCTGGTTACGGGCCCGGCGCGCAGGTATGTGTGGCGCCCGCCACGTTTCTGCCGACCAGCTGATAGGCTGGGCCAACATTTGCCTTACTTCTTAGCTTTCTGGCGGCTGAAGGGGAGGCCAGGCCGGGGGAGGTAAGGGGGCTCGATCCACCCCGGGGGCTGTGTTTTCAATGCGCCCGATAGAGTGACTTGGGTACACACGCTCAACACGGACGAGTTTAACACTGTCGGATAGTTTTACAACGCTTAATTTTTCATATGTTTGTGAACACATTTAGCCAGGCAAGACGTCGGGGTGTCGGGCTAAGCAACGATGAAGGGGTGGTTAGGGTGGCCTTCCCCCGGTACCACTACTACTGTATATAGAAGACTGTCTGCCCCCTTTTGCATGCTTAGTCCCTGAGCCCCCCTTGGTCCTGTTCTTGTTGTTTGGGGGGTCCGGCTGCGGGTAAACAGGCTGCAGTGTTTGGTGAGGCTAGGGTGGCCTGACTTTTGGCTGCTTTAACCTTGTTCATCCCTACTGGGGTAGTAGTGGCAGCAGACAGTCTGTGCCCTCTGCCCCTCTGTGGGACTGGCCTTTACTGACCACAGTGTTTATCCCCAGGGGAGATGATCCGGACTTGTCTGCCCGTCTGGCGGCTACTAACACCTCCTGTCTCCTACTCTCTATACTATAAGTAACCCTCATACCCTTGGAATCCGACCTACTCCTCTATTGGCCTTATTCCGATGACCCCCGTGCTACCATTGAAGGGCAACTGTGTTTCTCACTTCTATTCGGTATATTTCTGTAATAATGATTTGGTACTATGTTATGATTCTTACACCACATAGTCATGCACATTGATATAGTAAGAGCGTTGTTGACTCAATGATTAATTTTCACTTTGTTGCCAGATGATTGAACCCAACTACATGAAGTAAAGAAATTATGAATTTGTATGATACTTTCCTGCCGTAAAGTAGAACGTTGAGCTTACGTATTCAGAAATTAACTATTGTTTGGAGCATGCCTGATCACGATCTTTGTCTTACATGGGAACAAGTTACCAAATTAATCATTAATTACCTGCCCTTTGTGCGTATTATGATCCCTTACTCTAGAAAAACAAACACATATTCCTTTCATCAATTTGGTCGTCGACATCTGCCTTAGCGCATAGAGCCTTGGGCAAGGCAATGGGTCAACATGGCGCGACGCAGACTTCCGGTCAGCCGCCGCCATTTCCGGTTCCATCGCGACTTCCGGCGACCCCGAGGCCCTACCCCTGGCGGTGGGCGCGCGGTGAGGTCGGGCGGGCAGGGGTTAACATTAACGTGAAGGGAGGGGATCACATCGGCCGAGTGGACGGAATAATTGGGTGAGCGTGGCCTAGATCTATGGACCTCCCAGCTTATGAATGATGCAACATGGCGCTGGGAGCAGGCCACTCACCGCACAACGCCGTCTCCGGTGAAAGGGGGGGGGGGGTGGGGGGTAGTTAGAGGGACACTGACGCCTTGGGCTGTTCTTGTAAATCTGTAATTCTTGTAATTCCCAATTTCTTACAGATTTGCAATTGTTAGATTAAAATAGGAAGTGACGCTGTGACACCAATATCGTCATCACACAACTCGAGTGACGACCCAACGTTTGACTCTAATGTAGTCCTACCCTAACCTGCAATACTGACTGTTTCAGTAATATTTGATCACTCTTCTTAGATTAAAGTGCCCCGCCCCGTCCCAACCTCTACGGCCAGTCCACCAACCAACAAACCCCGCGCCGGTTGGTCGTCGTGATGGGCGTAGAGAGGGGCCACGCTCGCTCATTTCCATACATGTGCCGCGCTTATCGTATGAGGTGTCCGCTGCAAGCGACCCATTGACACGAGAGGTCACAAACTATGAGATATTAAACATGCCCAGAGACATAAGCATCCACAAAACGGTGTGGCGGTGGGTGCAGGGGCAAACATTGACCATGTATATGGCCGACCGAGTGGGGACAGGCGCCTGTGTCACCACAGACACACCACAAGCATTCAGGAGCTGGCAAGGGGCTTCTCTTTTTTTCATATACAGCGCCCGTTGTCTGTTAACACACGGAGTGAATGCCAGGTATCCCTGTCAGCATACCTGGCCCGGACTGACAACCAAAGGTGACTGGTCAACAATCAAGAGTCACCTATGTTTCATTAAGAGGACCTTTTAAAACGCGTGGCTGAGACTCTGTGGCTGATGCAGTTGTGGTATGCTGTCATGTATGGTAGTTAGTTTGAACATTTGTTTTTGTCCGACTTTCCTTTAACTATTTAACTAAGCCATAGTGGGTGTTTTTCTAATGACAAAATGTGGACGACGAGAAACCATATTTTTAGCATACCCTCGGTTAATCCAAGGTTAATTCAAAATAACGAGGACACTAAAAGAGGTGAAACAATGACACACGTCGGCTATAGAACTGAATAAATGAGACTTCAAATGACTAAGCTCAAATTAATAGGTGATCTGGGCAGTCGGTGAAGCGGAACGGCTGAATCAGTGGACCGTGTCGGTGCCGGCCCCTCCCTGCCCGGCACAGTGGTCGTCGATGACGTCTGGGACGGCGACCGTCGCGCTCGATGCCAGTTTTTGTTTCACTCCAACTCTCGCGGGAAGTGTCGGGCGCCAGCGAGAGCAGCCATTATGTGTGTTAGGTGTTGTCCGTTGTTATGGTATCCGCCGGTTTGGTGATTCAAGACGTGGGGGAGGGGACAACAAGGACAGGGGTGATGGGTGATGGGTAAAGGCAGTTGGCCGAGTTGGAGAAAAGAGTTCCAATGTTGGTTAGGATTCTAGTGAACAACAGTAGTATTGAGCAATAATGTCAAGTTACCTAGCTAGAGGACACTTTAATCCCTTACATTGATCATTTTAGAATTAAAGAGTAAGCCTTTATCACACTGTATCAATTGTGTTACCGTATCGATTACACAAATCAATTACTTGAGCAATCATTTTGCATACATCATTTTGAAGTGTCTGAAAATGCTTTCAAATGGGGAAAAGAGTGACTACACCATGTCACCCCCGACACATCTTCTATATTACTGAAGTTGTTGCCAGCTTGTCCACCTTAACGTCATATTGGTCACGTCGCCCAACTTGCCCTGTTTCTCGGGCGCTCCATGCTCTGTGCGACAGTTCCGATTCTGGGTCGCCCCGTTCTGGGTCGCCCCGATCTGGGTCGCCCGTCGTCGCCGTCGCCCAGGGGCCCGGGGAAACTGTAGGCGGACTGTCAACACCCGATCCCCTGTTAGCATTGGATCAAATCAGATAATCCCCGCCTGATTAGTGCCCCTATTCAGCGTCATGGATCCCCTCACCCACCACCCCACCGTTCCTCCCCAGCATCCACTCCTCCCCAGTGCACCTACTCCCATACTATAGCATGGAGTCAGTATTACGAAGCCAAGATCATGTTTGGTGTGGTAGCACACACAGCTAATGTTCATTTATTAAATTTTTCACGAGTCCACTCAGCTATAACACACTCTATCTGAAAACTCGATGATTAATTGACGCGAACAAGACATAAAAAAGAGACATCATCTAGACTTTTAGTGCATATTTTTTTCCCTTTTTTTCTTGCAATGGGAGTAATTTAGCCCGGTTACTACACTCTAACAGGACTGGCGGCATTCACCTGTTAATATCGTGCGGGCAGAAAGAACAAGAATGATGGATGTTTTGTTGGTTTGGCCACGAACCCATGAAGCGACATCAATACGTCGCCACTGCACCTCGTGAAATACGCATGGACGAGTGATATATAACTCAGCGACCAAGTGAACCGTGCTCCATGTCTGACAGTTGGAGATTGGCGACTTTTTACACCCAGCAACCGCACGAAAAATAAAACCATACTATTTTTATCCTCCCAAGCCCGTTGTAGTATGAATAGGTTAACAATAATATCCATAACGTTGTGCTATAACTACTCATGACCCGATTAACTTGACACTAAATGTTGTAAAAATATATCTCTGTATTCGTATACTTTACGATGAAAAAGAACCCTTCCTTTTAGTTTCACACAAATGCATATATATACATTATAACCACATAGATATATTCATCACTCAAGTTACCATCTGCTCATCTTAAAGTCAAGTTGTGCTGGGGTGGTTTACTATGTCTAAATGTGATAGATCCAACTATATGGCAAATCTCACATTTCCATATACTACTTTGTGTGTGCCTCACTCCCAAAGCATGGCCTTGATCAGCATACGCAGCCACACAGAGGAATATCCATAGTGTTGGATAATTCTAAGCAATAGTCATGCAATCTCTACCCATTCTTTCAACAGTACCAGAGAAGAATGCAAGTGGAGAAACCCCGATATTGTTTGTAACTTAATTGTTATCTAGACATAAGGAGTGGAACTTTGTCCCCCTGCCTGTAACTTCTTCTAGCCGTATGGAATGGAACCTTGTCCCACACGAACATTGACAGGCCCCCGTGACTGATGACCCCGTCAAGGTTGCCATGGTGACGATGCCAAACAACCAGAACACCCTAGTCACCATGCAATATCCCATTGACATCATAAATGCAAGTTTCAAGTGGTAATACTCTTAATACCACAAAACAATCCCAGTCTTTTTTTTGTACATCTATTCTGATTAGCGTTGTGTGCATTATCGAATTTCAATGACTGAGAAAACATGAGGGTGTCTTCGCTATTCTTTAACTAGTTGCCAAATAATCTATCAGACGGAACAATTATCAAATGTGCCTAATCAACGTTTAACCAGCATAATTTCTATTGTACCCGTTGATTTGAAACGATAGTCTATAAGAAGGAGTTATTTCCACAGTATGTGATGTAACCGTGTTGATAGAAAATAGAGGTGCAGCACGTCATGCATACTCAACTAGGCCTAGGTACCTCAGGCCCGTTAGGATGGGGACACCGACAGTCCTACCGCCCGGCGCGGGGTCGGGGTCGGGTCGACGTCGTCGCGGTCAGCGCTTCCGGAAATGAGACAATGACCGCAGCCATGGCCGGTCGCCGTTTCTATCTGCGCACCGGAAGTTGCGTGATAACCCCTCATGAGACAAAGATGGCGGCTGCATGTCTGGTTATGTTGCATGAGGGCCTCTAATGATATGCACTCAAGCAATTCAGTCTGTATTGACATTATTCCTTTTAAGGTTGAAGTTACATCTTTTAAAACGCGAAACATTGGTACACATAATTTCATTTTGTGGGTAAGTTCTTCAGAAAGTGATGAATACAAAGTGGCGCGTGGAAAAAAGAAATAAGCCAAGTGTGAACCAACATAAGCAACTCTCAGCATAGAGTTATTTCTACTTTACAAGATACTACAAAAGATTGAAATAAGCTTTCGATAGATTGTATATGAGAATAGTTTAATTAGCACGCATTAGAGATGTTCCAGATTATATCTACAAAAAGTATAATGAAAATGAATTTATCAGTCGAATCATATTGACACACTACGTTTTTTTTTTTTATTATTTTTTTTTTTTTTATTCAAATTATTTATACAGGGTACAATTCAAACTCAATGTCTGATCTCCCATTGCGCTCCTGTTCATTATATTAATTACACATCTGTTTTATTTCTTATAGAAGTGATAATATAGTCAAACACACATTATATACATATGTACATACTTAATGTGATGAGATGAGATTAATGATATGATTTCAAGACATCAACAATCCTTTAAATTCATCAATAGTAATACACTGTCTTTTATAAACCGGCAACTCATTCCATAATTTAGACCCCATGTAGAACACAGATTTTTTAAACAATTCAGTTCTTGGAATTGGCAGGTCTACTAAATAAGACTCAGAGGCTCTGGTATTTCTACACACATCCTTCATCTTTAAAAAACCATTATGTATATTCCGCCATATACATAATAATATTTGTCGAGTACGCCTAGATTCAATTTGCTTGATATTAGCCATAGTATGTAGCACGTCAACATGCTGCTCCATAGGATCATAAATATTGTAACAAGAACGTATGGCTTTATTTTGAATTATTTGCAAATCACTTAAGTCTTCTACCGAACAGGAGGATAAAAATATATTGCCATAATCTATTAAACTACAAAGCATCGTCTTAGTGACATCCAATGCAGCTTTAATGGTTGTCATTGGTCTAATACGTCTCAGAATACTATACTTATGAGAAACAGTTTTATACACTTGAGAATAGTACTTTTTAAAAGTCAATTTATTGTCAAGTTCAACACCCAAGTAGGCATATGAATCCACAAAGTCAACCACCTGATTTCCAATACTAACGTTATTAACACCATGCCGTTTACAAGGCATCCAATTATATGTACTCCCTAGATTCATCCCCATAAATTTTATCTATTCACACACATTTTGAATTGCTTGTTGACTTAAGTGTGAGTTGAAGGCAGATATAATACACTGTATAAGGATGACATAATATTTCATTGGTCAAGGGACAATTCTTTTTTTAAAAAAAAGGGTGCCCAAATACTGTTTAGTCATGTCCGAAAGCCCTGAATCTGATCGTGAAGACGTGAATGGGGTGACCAGTCTATCACTCCCTAAACCTCGAGTTTCAACCCCCTGTCCCATCCTTCCCGACTTGACCAGTGTCCCTCCCTGCCACCCCTCAAACCGCCATTCCTCATCTCCTCACCTCGTCGTCGGTGAAGGTGGGGATAGTCGACCAGGCCTATTACCTGACGTCTAATCCCTCACCCCCTGATTTATAAAGCTGTCAGCTTACCGTCCCCCGCCTCACCTGCCGGCCCGCACCAGCTAAGTGGGCTTACACAGATTAGGCCCTCTCCCTCAGCCTGTTTGTACACCAGCTAATTGCTACCCTTCTTGGCTGTAATGGCTCCGACCAGTCCATGCTAATGTGTCCCGGGCGGGCGCTACTTGATGGCGTGCTGCAGGTACTGGGTGTGGCGTGGACACGGAGGGGGAGGCTGGACAGAGGTGACGCACGCACGGCAGGAGCAATTGTCAGCTATGCTGAGTCCTACACTTTGAGCATTGGCAAGGGCTGCTAAGATCATGGCATGACGAGTGGGACTCATTAGTGGTCAATAGGTGTCTTCTGTGGTCGGAAATACTCACATACAATAAACATCCGTGCCAATGTAGGTATCAGGCTCAGAGGGGATATGTATAAAGACGTTATTGCTGTACATGTCCTAATCAAAAGGATTCTGTGACTTATTGCAGATTGATTATTCTATATTATAAGTAAATACAGATTATCTTTTGTTATATGATATGTAGTAGCATGGTATGAACATTAGTTTTAGCATTTAGCTGTGTGTTACCTGTGAAGGTAAACTTCGGAATCATAGTGACTTGAGTCTTGCCCTTACATAGCCTGAGTAATGAATGATATTAAGTTCAATCAACATATAATGTTTATGGAAAGTACTACAGATTAGAAATAAATCTAAAATGAAATTTAAGCTTATCTCTAAACAAATCAATTGTTTTCTCTTTGTAGATGAGCCTATTGGTGGATGTCCCAAATGCGAGTATATGACAAAAGTAGGCCTATCAGCAGCAGCAGTAGCAGCAGCTCAAGCACCCGACCAGGGGTGGCAGGGACTCGAGCCTAGGTAAGCACAGGGTGATTTAGGCCGAAAGCAAGCACGCAGGCCGAGTAAGCGGGTAGGCAAGCTGCAGGTTGAGAGGCAGTCAGCCCCAACCAGTCATGCCTCTAATGACACGGCCTTTGTTTTTACACCTTGCGTAATGACCGTGAGATGGAATGAGATGCGGGTATTAAGCGGTCGCATCTGTCCGCGCTGGCTCACTTTGGAAGAAAACCGTTCGCCCACTTCAGGGCATTAAGTCTGAAAGCCAATGAAGTAATAACAAACAATTGACTGCCGCTCCATGCAATAACCCAATCCCCCTCCCCCGACTTTGTAGTCTAAAATTTGAAATTGGAGTGGAGAGGGTTTTACCTGACACCGTTGGTTTCAACTTCTAATAACATTAGAACGGGGAGGGCGAGATATTTACATTGTATTTACCATCATATATATGGCCGTGTGAAACTGCTAATTAGTGTCACACAACGGCTATACGAAAGTTCTACAGTACGTTATCTATGCCGCTTCCTATAGAAGTTATGATATCAAATTATAAGGCAGCAGATGCATTGGGAGTCGGCAATAGCGGAGGAAGCATGCAATTGCAATAACATCTTCATCAAGGACAAGAGCATTCCACAGGGGGTGGCAGGGGGCATGTCACTGGGTGTGGTGAGTAGTAGATAGAGGAGGGGGCCGAGGGGCAGTCAGGGGCAGTAGGAGTAGGCCGAGTGAAGGATGTGTTTGTCAAGTTGGCATGCCACAGTTCTCCATGGTGGCCGGACAATAGGCCTGGCGCTGACCCTAATCACTGTGTCTTGACCCCAGTGGTCACCTCGGCCTGCCCCCGCCGTCCCCCCTGCCCTGCCCGGAATGGTCAGCCTCAGTGCCCTCTGACCAGGGGTCAGCCAGGTAAAGGCCCCAAAGTGATTGACCGCTGGGGGCCCTGACAGCCAACACATGTTTGGCTGGTCACTGGCTGTTGGTAGGATGACCAGGCATTTCCTTATACGTTTGTACTCCCAGAGGAAATGGAGACGTCAACATGCAGGTGGCAATGCTATTAGCATACACAAGGCAACATGACCTTTTATAATTTTCTATCATGTGATCCGCTGGTGATTACTAATAAGACACTAAGTAGGTCATCTAGGTTATTAATTAGGCATGTTATTCAGTAATAACATTACAGCTTTTTTTTCAGTTCATAAATGATAGCAATATGAATCTGCATGTGTTAGTTTAAGTAAGTATTGTCTCGCCTCATTGTCCCCATCAAACAATACCTAGGTATCGGTCATATGTAATTTGTCTTCCCCACTGGCAAAAAAATGATGTTCTTTTCGCCCGATACCTATAGGTACCAGAGGACATTGAGCTCCAAGTGCCAAGTTTTTTTTCTGTGTGACGTCACAAGGCATTCTGAGGTTATGTCGTCCTGGTTCGTCCTGACGTCGCCAGAGGACGTGCTGGCGCTGCCAGGAGACGGCGACAAGAGAGCGAGGGACGGCCTGACGTCGGACAAGGACCTTGAGTGGTCAGTTAGGGGTCAGCATGGGTCAAGGCTGCATGGCCAGGTGCCAAGTGTGACCACACTTCACTGTAGTGAGGGGTGTCTGGTCAGTGATTGATGGCCGGAGATGACCATCATAGACAGGCTGACCGATGACTGTCGGGCCGGATGACCATTGCTGGGCTGCCGTCGGCTGACCAGCACTGCCTCAATAGAAAGGGGGCTTTTACAGAACTGACCATTGTCTAATGGGAATAACTGCAAATGGGGGAAATGCGCATTCTCCTCTAGGGTGGCACCTTTTCAGTCATTGCTGACAGTGTCCTAGACAATGACAAGAGTAGAGGTATTTATCTTGGAAATAACCTGGAAATATAATTATTTAGATTACAAGTTTTATTTGCAACCTGCTGCTAATTAAGAAAGCTAATTCTTTTAATGGTTGGTATGTATTGTGTCGGTTCTCATTCTATCGATCCAAAATCGATATGCAGGAGGACATGCTGATATGTTATTGATTACCTTTTTCTGTAAGATATCATCATTATTATGTTTCACAAATATCTTGGTCTATCCCGCCTTCTTCCTTCATGGCCGCTTTGACCGAGCGACCCATTGTTCGGCAAAAGGCGTGTAGCAGAGAAATCAACATTTGATTACACGAGGGGTTGAGGTGATAGTCAGAACGATACCCCCCCCCCCAACCACCCACCCACTCCCGAGCAGTGCTAGCTAGTCAGGCCTGCCCACTCACCCCACCCCGCCGTCTACGGTTTGCGTGTGTGCCGGGCTAGTCCCCGTTGTCGTCGAAGGCAGCGTCAGAATTGTGTATTCGGCCGTCGTTCTCCATCCATCACCAGTGATACTCGATACGGGCGACCTGACGGGAATACGACCACTCGGCCCGTAATGACGGCACTGGGCGCGCTCTACACGTAGCGCGTGCCGTGCTGCTACGTATACTGTGGGCACAGCGCGGGCTGGGGCTTTGGGTGGGTGGTTTTGTCTTTTTTTTTGCAAAGACAGACCCCACCACTAGCACTACCAACACCATTTGACTGGCTGACCACTGCTCCAGAGCTTCAGACAATAGTTTGATGACCGACAACTTGGTGCTAGTTGAGAAAAAGACATGGCTGTTTCGATTAGTAGGAGGCAATAGGTCTTACTCGCTGGCAAACACTTTATGCCAATCTGATAGTTTAATTCTGTATTTTCTTTGTGAATGACCACCACATTGAATGTTTTGCTGCCATACAGAACTGATTGTAGGTGAAGACCTCAAGAAGTAAATATGCCGGCAAAGAAGTTTGCCAGCAAAGAAGTTTGACCCCTGATCTGAGTACCACTATACAATGGGAAAGGGCTGCTGAGGGTTTAGGAGTAGGCCAGAAAGTGGGGGAGGCTGGTGGGGCAGGCGTCGAGGTGGAGGCCACGTTAGATGGACAGGCGGATCGCCTGGCTCTATGTTGATTCTCCGGCTGGCCCCTCAGGACATGTTGACCCGGGCTGGTGGCTGGGGAAAGTGGCCAGCCTGGGGGCTGATTCCTGGACAAAGTGAATACAAGACTGATCCGACGAGAAATCCCGATACCCTGACCAGCCTCTCTTGAACTGCTTCCACAAAAATCTGAATCCTGGAACTTCCATGCGGGTGGCATATCTCGAAAGGGCAAGCTGTTGTATACATGTATAAAGGACATAGCAAAATAAATTTTAGTTGGCGCCAATAACAAAATTTAAGTAATAAAGTCAGTAATCCCTATGACATCAAGTGTAGTAAGGGAATGCATTGTCTGGGTATACATGATTGTACATTACTAAACCAGAAAAACATCCAGCATTCGAATCCCCTTCGTGATAATGTATTATGTTTATCACTTCATGACATTGATCCATGACTGCACTGAGTTAATATTTAGAAAACGTTTGTTATAAGTTTTTCCTCCCCTTCTGTTCTCTCTATATATAAAAAGAAAATAGAAATTGTCCATCTGCGGTAATGTAACACCTGTTTATCCTGCCGCCGGGGTCTGTAACTTGCATGGGGTGATCAGTTTTGCCTTCTCCTGGCCCTGGCCTAGCTGTGTAAACTGACCACAATGATCATACACACACCGGCTGGCCTCCTATAAACACTCCACCCAACGGACGCCCCGCTACCCTCTGCATCTGCTGGCACAGGTGTGTTGACAAACATACCGTGTTTCCCGCCCAAAACTTTGGGGACAAAAATGATTGTTGGTATTGGTCGCCCACATCACTGCTTTTTTTACTGCGTCTTTTGGGTGTGGTGTTCGAATATAGGACTGACAGTCTGGAAATAATTCACCAAGCTTCATACCGTGTTTCTACCATTTAGAATGGTATCAGGATGTTTTGACAGTTCAAGATAAAGTTTCTTTTCAACTTCACCTAAATTGAATTATGATGGATAATACAGTAGCTCAAAATGTCTGACATCTTACCTTACAAAAACTATCATTTGTCCTCATAAACACATATTATTTTCAATGTATCAGATTCTAGTGAAGTGATCAGGATTGTGAAAGGGGGAATTCTGAGGTTAGCAAAATAAAGACCTTTCATGGATTTTGAATTTTAATAAGCAAATTTACAACAACAACAACAACAACAACAACAACACTGACAACAAAAAGAATGGGATATCCCGTTTGAATCTGCTACTGTGTTCGAACTAATTACACAGACTTCTTTCAGATGGGACCGACTATGGCCGCAAATGTACACTGGAACATTTGGCCGGAAGTCATTTGTATACCGCAGCGCCACCCCGGAAGTGCGACGAGACGCCCCCAAAGTTAGATTCACCCTTCACTGTCATCACCCTTTTTGGTTTGGCGGCAGAGACAATATTTCGATATTATGCCCGATATTCAATTACGCCCCGTTAAAATGCGATTACGGTCGAATTGCCTATTAGGAGAGTCATTAATGTGACTAGGTCCGGCCGCCAACGGTGGGTGCTGAATCGGCGCGTCTGTTACTAGACCGATTTGGGTCTAACCTCAACCTGCAAGGCTCCCCTTTCAGCCCTCCTCCTCTTCTGCTTGGTTTGGTCGGAAATAGAGAGCCCTCACTCATCATTCTGCACCAAAATGCACAATTAGAAATACCACAACAATGACAGGACCCTCCCCCGCTAACGCCAACCCGTTTTACATCCACCCCTTTTACACCCTCTATGCTCTCCACCGGCGCTCTGGTTTGGCCTCCTGACCTCTCCCCGCCTGCCAGTTCTAATATTGCCAAATTAAATAGCTTATTACACGTCGCCATGCTGCGCGCGAGAAATTAGCCAAAATGACAAATTTTTGAGGCAATTGTGCGAGGCGGGAGGCGTCGTTAGGCGGCCCCTCAATATGGCGGCGCGCAGCGGACGACTTTCGGCCGCGATTTTTCATTTTGACCCGCCTGGCAGCTAGATGATGAATGCGGCGGTAATGCGCAAGAATTACAATTTGGCTGTCTATTAAGCTTTCGGCGGGCGCCAGTTCTTTAGGGTTAAATGCGTTAGAAAAGTTGGTGATTTATTAATCAGGGCAGGGGTAAGCGATCCGCCAACCACAGGGTGTCGGAGAAGATTAGCTCGGGCCGGAGGAGGAGAAGGGCGCGGGGGAGTGGTCAGGGCGAGGGGGGCACTCCCTGTCTGACTGTGTCTAACCATACTATTGACTTTTAAGTCTTACTCGCGCTTTTCACTTTGGAATTCATTTGATCAGCTATGTTCTTTATTCCCATATTTTAAGTTCTTCACCAGACGTTGCCTGTTCAATATTTCCATCGTGTTCGAGTCGTTCTTGCCTCCCTTTCTGCACAGAGTACCTCCTCCAGTTCCCTCCAGTGGTCAGTGCAAAAGGACGGGAGGGCAGGGGGTAGCAGGGGGTAGTGGGGTCAGGAGCTGGACATTTCCTGAGTGACCAGCACGACCACAATCAGAGCAACTCGAGGAGATGGATAGGGAGTGTCAATGACTTGATTTATCGAGGCGAATTATGGAAAGGGTGGGCCAACTAGCGCCTGCTGAAACAGTTCACACAGCATGCCCCCCCCGCACCCCTCCCCTTCCGTTCACACTCCCCCAGCAGCGCTCCATGGGCGCTCGCCATACACGTTCATAATATGCATTTCAATACACTACTACCCCATGGCTTCAGTCCTCCAGTGTTTGCAAAGAACACGCAGAAGAATTATTAATTTTGTGAATAATTCTGGACTAAGTTAGCACAAACACATTAACACACTATTTAGAGAATTAATCTTTACAAACGCGAACGATTTCACACCTTGTATGCTCTATGAAATAGGTTCTCTGGTAGTTTAGAGATAGTCCTCGATTAACACACTGTGTTGAAATATTGCTCATGAGTGTTCCTTTGAAAGTACAAGTACAACTTTCTGTAGTATGATTCTGTTACCGAGCTTATTTCATATAGCAATAGAACCCAGTCGAAAGAAGAACCTCTAAATCAAAGGCCTTAAGCTGTTAACACCTAGATAGTAAGAACGCCAAATGAGAGCTGCCTCTGTGCGTGCCCCTAACCCGTCCACACGACTGATTTCCATCCACACAATCTGGAAATATGGGCGGGGCGCTTAATCTCTCGTTTGTCTGCTGGGCCTCTAAATCTGGTCCAAGTTTAATATCCCCTCCATCCATCACCCCTACAGGACCCCGGTATCTGCCTGATTTAGTCGGCGTCACGGTCCGCTGCGTGCAGATCTCTAATAAGGCCCGAGGTCGGGGCGTTTGGGGGGTTATGCCCTTCAGAAATCCGCAGAAAAAAAGATGAGTACACAAATAAATCAAACAAATAGAAAAACGATTCTTCTCCGTCATAAAAAGGTAAACAGATTATTAATTATACCCCTTATCTCATCCCCGGGAAAACAAGAACGTGAAAGAAATATTATAGAAAAATAAATAAGAAAATAACTCTTCCCTTTTACCCCCGTTTATCAGTCGGTTCTATCAGTGATCAAAAGTCGATGTGATGATTCGGCGTTGACCCATATTGTGGCGGGGTAAAAGACGTTGGGTGCTATCTGGAGGCTGGGCCCTGCCCGCCCCGCCCCGACACGCGCCCTAATGAAAACCACCACCCCTCACCCCCAACCCACCGTGACCTTCACCTCTGCTGCCGACCTTGACCCCCCTGTGGACTCCAGTGTCTCCCCCTAGAGGGCCCCCGGGGGAGCCGTGGCCCCTGCACGTCTGGGGCCGTCCTAACAAGACCTGGGGTCCGCGGAGAGGGTCGGCGAGGGGCCCAAACTGCCCCCCCTCCCCTGTTCCCCTCTGTGCTTTCCTTCTCTCCCCTGGGCCACGACGGGCCGTCAGGGGCGACGGATCAGCTGTAAAATAGCAACGTGGACGGGGGTCGGTATTTAATTGTTTTGTTGGAGCGTGTTGGACGCCGCCAGCGCTTGTGGTTAGTTGTTGGTACAACTGATTTGGACGGTCCTGTCTGCCCCTTGCCCCTACCCCAAAGCCTGCTACTACAAACCTCGTGTTTCCTGGGCTGGAGGGCTTGTGTGGGATTTAATGAAAGGCCAGGCAAGGGACGCGAGGGTATCGGACGGTTGGAAATGTGGTAAATAACGAGAAATTTCTCATATAGAGAAACCACCATTTCCTAGGTTATGTTTATCAATTGCATAACTGGGTTTTCTCATAGCAATGAAGCAGTGCCCCATAATGCTATATCTGTGAGGGTCCACATACGTCCAGTCGAGGCCTCCTAGCTTTAGGTATGACTTGGCGTGAAGTCTATTGTAACTCAAGACGAATGTAGTCCATACAATTCGCTGGATGTGGGATAACCAGTAGATCAGGTTGTTTGTGGGGTGGTTGTACCAAAGGTGGGTGGGTTGGCGGGATGGGCATAGCCTTCATTAACTCTCTACCCACCTGTCGCCGGCCGGACGTGACCACCTGACACTCAACTTCCCCCCCCCCCTCCCCTCCAACAATTCGCCCCCTCCTCCGAACGCCGATCAATGTACATCACGTTGTCAACCTGCCACCACCAGCCCCACATAATGTGATCACAGGGTCAATCAACCGTGCCGGCCCCTCGCTACAGGACCAGAACCATTACCACGGAACTGACAATTCCTAGAAAAAAAGAGTTATAGGCGTCTCTTTTTCTAAACAATCCACGTGTCGCGATCTATGGCTCAGACGTATTCTAAGTGGTGGCTGTCGGGAATGGCTTTGTTAGAATTCGGAGAAAGTGACAGGGGAAAGTTTTAGCAATGAGGTGGTAAATGATGTAGTGAGCAGATGATGTGGATATAGTAGATGTGTGGATCTCGATTATATGGAACACATATACATATATATACATATAACTATATACAACATCTAGAAAGTGAAATAGTTTCAAAAATTAATTGAATCATGACGGTTTTGAAAGATGATGTATCAATAGGTACAGCCCATTCATTAGGAAAACCTATTTATTCCATTGCAATAAGGAGCTTAATGCGACATGTCAGACATGTTTATGAATATTTGAACACCATTTCTAATGTGTTTGTTGTTGTCTGTGTCGGTATAAACATCGCACCACCCTTTATGCGATTAACAAAGCACTATTGGAAGAGATGCAAGGCATTGAAAATAATAAAACCTGACCTACATGATTTTTCAAGCTTTGTACAAACAAAACATGATATAGGTTATAATGGAGGTAACCAACAATGTTTGGGTTTGAGTTTTATCGTATACTTTAACAGTTTAAGCTACAAGACTTTGCATATAAACAATTTATGTTTCAGTTTGCAGGTAACAACCACTTATGGATTCACAATGTGGCTTCCCTTGTTTCCGTATTAGAAGCCATGTGGATAATACATGCATGGCTTCTTGTTCTATGACCATAACATTATAGGTCACACGACCGATATCCTATCAACCCCTCCTCACCTCACCACCTCCCCAGTCTGTAATGGGAATAAAAGCTACACGGGCCAGGCAGCGGAGTTCTGGGCTCCTATATGCACAGCCACGTTTTGGCCAGGCCAATAAAAGCCTGCCGGGCCGTCCCGTGATTATGCGCGCTCTTGGTAACGCACGAAGCGCAAACGGGGCGCGGGACACGTCCCCTGGTCGCACATCTGGCGCGAACCAAACTCAATTAGCGTGGAGGGCTCGTCATGACGGGGGTGGGCGCCCGGCTGCGGGCCTGCTGGGGCTGCGGGCCTCGGGCATGAGGGGACGTAGCCCGGGGCTGGATCCCAGCACGCTGCTCTTTCTGCCTGTCTCCTGTTGTCTGGTCCCTCGTGGTACTTGGTTTGGGATTCCTCATGGGTTTCTTTTCAGCTGTGTTTGGTCCCTCCTGGCTTCCTAGCTTTAATTCTGCCGGCCCTGGTGTGACTTCTCGTCTCCTACCTGACCTCCTCCCCGCCCTCCTGCTCCCGACCCTGATTCCCACATGACCACCTTACCCTATGCTGCCCCCTCCCTCCACTCTCCCTACTCCCCACCGTCCTGGCCCTGACCCTGACCTCCTTCACAATTACCCATCTTTCCTGTTGGTTTCCTGTTCGCTCCAGGGTCCTAACTCTTCCGCCATTTGCTCAATGTGAATCTGTAACCTGTTCTTATTGTTTAGATATGTAATTCTTTTCCCATGAATTGATTTATATATAACCATTATTTCATGAAAATATCTAGAACATGTTTATAAACTACCTGCATGGAAATAATATGTTTTTGAGAACATCTTGAGTGTCTTGTAATATCGCCGTTATTGCATAATGAGGGCAATGAATGATCACTGTACACGTAGCTCCTACATTCCAGCTGATGGTCTACAGTAGAATATGCATCTTTCGTAGATATATACATAGAAAAATACTTAAAATACTCTTGGATATTACCTACATGCATTGTATTGTAATTCCATACACAGCTAAACTTTTGGTTAAGAATCTCATTGTGCAGTCGCGTATCGCTATCACTGCAGAGCTATTACACCGCCTTTATTATAGACCGTCGGTGGCCACCAGGCAAGGAGAGCTGATATTGCCAGTGTTCTCCTTTAGATATGAATATTGAAATCTCCAGGCAGATAAGGGCCGAGCCTCCGCGGTTAATTAGAAGGGATGGATTTAGGAAGTATGTGAAGGAGGGGAGCGGCCCTGCAGTAAATAAGCTAATCTTGGCAGAGGGAGGTCATGGGCATAGGGTCCGGTAAGGCAGGAGATTGATCAAGGGACTGGGGCGCTGCCTGATTGGGTGGTGGGCCGCCAGGCTATGGCATTGATTGCGAACTACATTTGGTGTACGGGCCATAGCTACCATCGTCTTTTTTAAGTGAGGAATCGTTATTTATCTAGTCTAGAATTATCCTTGTTACATATGTTTCTTTCTCCAAAGAACATGTTAATTGGAGGGTGTTTCAAACATAATTTGATCTGAATATGCAAGATATCGATATAGATACAGGGTATTTATATCCAATAGTATTAGAAGAACCGTTACTGCAATTCGTTGTTTGATGCTATGTCAATTAGAATTACATCACAGTACATCCTTCTACACTTTTTATATACTACTATGGGGTACTCGAATCCTGTTCTCCTGGAATATGTCAACTTAACAGAGCAAACAAAGAGTGAACTTTCCCACCCTTGCCAACTCGTGGCAAAAGGCTCATGGCAAACGTATATTAATCTTATACCTGTATTTTGTTTGCCTTCCAGAAAAAACTCGTCAGTATTCAATGAATACAACTTTAGATGTACATGTATTATGATTTTTAAGTGGTATTTCATCACTTGGATAAAGTTTGATACAAATGTACCTTAGCTAACCTACTAACAAGGTGAACATCCCACTACCCAACCTAACCTATGGTTGACTATGCCGGGCCCCTGTGCACCTTGACGATGCCACATGTTGACCCTAGCCATGGGACTTTAACCCCTTTCCTCCCGGTGCCCTCCCCCCCTCCCCCTGAGTGTATGATGTCACTGCAGGCCTTATTCCCAGCAGCACTCACACCTCACCGGTTCGGGGGGCAGGCAGGGCTGAGAGGGGCAGGTCGGCGACAGCTACACTAACCAATTTAGTTCTGATGGTCGACCAATGGGACTCGGTTGTCATGTAATGTTCGGGAGTGGCTTAGTAAGTTTTGTTAGGGCTGGCGGATGGTACTAGTGGATGGTGATGGTGGAGAGTGAGGGTTAGTTTGGCTTCACAGAACAGGGGTTAGTTGGGGGGGGGGGGGTCACTTAGTAGAAAAGGGTCTGACGACTAACTCGGTGGATTAACAATACACTTTTACACTCTGTGTGTTTGTGTGTGTGTTTGTGTGTGTGTGTGTGTGTGTGTGTGTGTGTGTGTGTGTGTGATTGTGTATGTTTGTATGTATGATTTGTGTCTACTGTCTACAGAACTTGAATAGTACCTTTCAACTTTTATTAGATTGCAGAATTAAGGGCATTCTGTTGTATAGGTAACCCATATTCTCTTCCTAACCCTAACTAATCATAATTGTTTATTATAGCAACTTAGACGCTGCCTAATGCATTAGAATAAGAAAATGAAAAAGCGGCTTAGTGAAACTGATCCTGGAGGATGGAAACGGGTCGCAAGCACTAGATGTGATAGCTGTGCATTTTCCCTTAAAAAGAGCCCCCTTCCCTCCCTCCCCTTGATTGCGGGTTGTGTGGGGTGGTGACTGGAGGGTGGGGCTGGCTGGTTGGTGGGCATAGGGAGGTGGGCCCGCTCCGGCCGTACGGCGGGCAGGCCGGGCCGCACGTGAGTGGGGTGTTCGATGAGGGCCGGGCGGGCGGGCAGGCAGGACAGGCCGGGCAGCAGGGGCTGGTCAGTCAGCCCTGGCCGCCTGCATCATATTGCTGTGAGTGGTCATTGTGTATGCGGCTCACACCACCCCCACCGCCGACCGACCGACAACAACACAACCCACCCCACCTCCACCCGACCACCTCCTCCAGATCACCAGCACTAACCCAAATACAGCCGACCTACTAATAGTATTCATGAGAGGCGGCGAGCTGCTAGCTAGTCTCTAGATGCTTTATTTTACGCGCTCTTTTCGAAAGAGGTCTCAAAATATGCCAGCCGCTGGAATTGATAAGTGGGGCGCGAGTCAAGCTGATGTTGCATATTGCATGCGATGGCCAGGGGCTGACTGCCCTAGAGACTCAAGGCGAGGGGGGCATTTTGTTTTGGGGGACGACAGGAGGGGCGGCTTGCTTATTTCATGAGCTGGATATCATCTGGGTTGGTGAATTGAACGATGGTGATTCTCTGTAATATAATCTGCCAGGCGAATACGAATCGACAGTTCATTCATACGCAATGCTAAATCTACTTTGTAAAACTACCACAACTCATTTAGCCCCCCCCCCCTCCCTGCTCCATACGCCACCGATATTATGTCACTAATAGCCACTTATGCGATATTGCAATGCAGATGTAGTCAATTTTTTAGTGTTTGTGAGACAAATAAAGGCGTGTTGCATTGCAGATGAGGCCGGGCGGGTATAAATGGGCGGGCGGCTGTGGGCCGAGCTGACATTTAGTTGCACACTTTGTGCCGAGGCATGGAGGGAGCATCGCGCTGCGGGCCGGGGCGGGGGCTGGGGCGGGGTACAGCGGCAGACCAGGGTGGTCCCCGCCCCTCCTGGGTCCTTCGCCCGCGCCTCGTGGAACCCACACCGCCGACGATGATGCGGCGCCCCTGGAGAACCAGCTTGTAACAGCGGCCGCCCTGACTCCCACGCGCGGAAGGAGGATAGGTAGAAAGGGGCTCCTCCTGGGCGTTAACGTCAGAGCCAAAGACGGGGAAAAACTAGAACAGAGATAGAAGCGAGACAGACAATGTTATCCTCACCCGAACAACCTCATACACCGGTAGTTAGCGATACCCTCCAGAAGGCATGGTATTAATACCATTGGCTCCGAAGATAACGCGCATACAAAGAGGAGAGGACTTCATTAAGTACAACATGTTCTCCTAATATTATTACTACACCAAGTGTGACCTGTTTCAGTGTCACGGCCATGGCCTCTGTCCCATTAAAACGTATTTTCTCCTCCTGGACATTTATAAGGAGATTTTATTGGGAAACAAGGATCCTTGTACCTGGCGTCGTCCTCCCTCCACACTGACCGTCGACACGGTGGTCGGCCGGGCGGGCGGACCCTACATGCTGAACGCCGCGGGCCATCCCCTCCCTTATATACCTCCACCGTCCCGCCCTGGAGGAAGAACGAGGAGAGGAGGACAGCGCCATGCTCGGCTGGCGCGGCGTGTACACTAAAATAGGGCCAAGTGTCAGTCGGAAGAATGCGCGCGACATTTTATTGTCTCACCGCACCGGTCGCCGTCCACGTCGTGGGCTGTCGCCGTCCACGTCGTTAGTATGGCCCGCGGCAACGGCGCCAACGTCTTTCTCCTCTAGCGAGGCATTGGTGGTCGCCCGGAGGCCATGCACTGAGCGCTGGGGCCTCCTACCGCCATGCACCTACCTGCCTGCCAGGGACCGCGCCTCCTCCATGGCCTGCCCGGGAGGAGGGGCGGTGGCGTGGCCGGGATGGCATCCTGGGCGGCGGTATTGACAGGCAGTGGTCTGAGGCCGACGGCAGGTATAGCTCTCCCATACCTCCCCTCCAGAGACCCGGGGCCTGAGGGGTGAACCTGCCATCCTCCTCCTGTAGCGTCCCAGGCTGTGGGGACCGGCCTCCAGACGTTGTGCAGGCGCCCCGGGCCCTCCCCCACCTCCTCCCGGCTCCTCGGCTGGTAGTGGCCGTGTCTGGCAGCAGCACCCCCCGAGGCAATGTCTCCCAATTATGCAGCGGGCAGGATGCATAATTCTCGGCCAGTGAGCTCGTTAAGGGAGGGCTGGCCCCGGAGAGAGGGGACCACCTGCCTGAACCTGTACCTTAAGGATCTCACTTAAAGAATGGAAAGAAAGGCAGGGGCTTTATTTCAATACTTGATAGTAATTGTAGGAATCCTCCATCTCTTCTTTTTTATAAGATAGACTGCAGGTAGTTTCACTGAGTTCATATATTTTGTGTTCAGAAGTTTAAAATAGACTCATATTTATTCACGCCTTTTTTATCAATGTAATTTTGATAACGTGGTAATACAACCTGTTTGCATATCATGTTAATGCTCATCCGATATTGACTGACATAATTTCAACTGTGCCATTTTCAGCATGCAGGTCTAGACAACCATCTATTCTAGTTCATTACAACCATGCAAATCGTTGATACTTTCTCTCTTTATTGCAAGTCTACTAATCAATCAAACCAAACATGAGATAACGTTTTCAATTGAATAACTCCCCGTTTAATTCAATTTAACATTCCAGCATCGCTTGTCATCGGGCAACTTGCTCTCAACGACAAAACACCAATATTCCAACATATGAAGGCCTCGGGCTTTAAGATGGTGTTGTTTCTGTCGGTGCCAGGAGTTGAGCACTGACCTAATCCTTCTGCACTGGAAGTCGAAGTTAGGGAGGCGCCTGAGAAGTGGGAGGGCTCTTGTTTGTTTGTATACACTTTTGATCCCGGGGCCGGTGTGCGTGTTACATGAGAGAGGCCGAGCGGCGCTGGTCACATACCTCCGACCGACGTCTAGCTTTTCACATTCCGTCCCCGGGGCCGGCCCCTCATGTACATAGCCAGGCCCAGTGTACATATACAACTATCCATCGGCGTTAGATTACAATGGTATTTGGATCCCAGCCAGTGATCTCAGTCTTTACGTCAGGGCCTATAAGGGCAGCGGGAGGGGGTATATACCAGTAATTCCTTTCTCAGACAAAGCAGGTCAAAACAGGTTATAGAGATCCGATCGTGGAGGATAGAACAAAAAAACTCGTCAGACTCCAAGTCTGCTCGCATGTATATATGTATATTTGACAGGCAGCTTATTGTTTGTTCTTTTGTTTAAAAGTCAAATCTGGTGTTGTTCTTTCTAAAAGAAATTGGGAATTAACTCTATATAATATGCAAGTGTTAGCTCTATCATGGAGTGTAAGCTATGGGTACGTTAAATGCCTATCACCATATTGAAAACATGGATGCATAGAACCGTGTAAAAGACTTTCGGACATTATGGACAAAATATCACTTCACTTTATACGTATATATGCATGCTGTTAGCTTTGTATATAGATGCTGGCAAAGAAACATTAAAACTTTATCAAAAGCCTTGTACAGCATAAATGCCTAACCATCAGTACAACGTTGACTTTCTTATCTAGCTAGACGTCCTAAAATATGGGATGTCTATGGAGTGCCCTAAAGTGGTACAAGTATGCAAACACACTCAAAAAAGAAATATGCAAATTTTCTATTGTTACTGGTCGAGCACAGATAGGCTACGACAACGCAGAGTGAAGATGTAAACAAGTTTCCACAAAAGAGGACATACTTGCTTCCTCCTTCTAATGAAATACTGATCGTCTTGACATTTGCATACATCTGCATCTCATTGAGTTTGTAACACCTGTGGAGCACTCGGTGCAGCTTGGTTTCAACATGATGGTTTCTAAATAAGATCCACTCATGCTTTGTTGATGTACACCTATACGACTTGTCCGACTATATGCATGTATATATAGTCACCTCTTGAGCTAACATACTATAATCTGTAATCTTTAAGCTGTAATCTAAAAGATAGATTCTAAAAAAAAATAACAAGCAATATATTCAATTGGGATTTCAACCCCCCTCCCCACCACACCACACTACACACACACGTACTCACACACGCTAGCACTCACACCTTTAAGGCCTATTCACGCTGTTTTGCAAATTTAGTTAGTAATGCCGACTTGAGGATTTAGTGAATATTAGCCAGGTTATTTCCCCACATCAACTAAACCAAACTAACGTCCATTTGATATAAAAAATAAAGTTAAGCGCATTTCAGAATAAATGGTTTCAGGGGTAGCATTTCATGAGTGTGCATCTTTTAAAAGGTAAAGCGCAAACCACTGCATCCGCAAACCAATATAAACACTCACAAAACATCATAACTTTTCTAAAGCTTTTACCACCAGCCCAGTAAGCTTTCACCGAGAACTAGCCTAGAACCTGAGAGGTAAAGCTCATTTGTTATTCTCTCCACGCACGGCCCTGTTTCTTCCCGCGAGTTCTCGTTGTGATCTCGCGCTTTGATCACGTGCTCGTTGCGGGTCGTCCCGCGAGAACGTGCCGCCGTGTAATAATGCCCGTTCCGCCTGAGTGATCTCCCCATCAGCCACCCTGCCCGTCCCTACCTGCCCTGCCTACTGCTCCTGCTCCTGCTGCTGCTCACACCCTGCTCACACGGCTTTCTGAGTCACAGCCTTCTGCTCATTTGGATCTGGCCCCTCTCATTAATGAAGTCTCGTGCCAGGCGAGGACCGACGAGATGTCAACAGAGAGTTGTCTCTCCACAGAGGCACGTTGGGAATAGGGGAGAAACTGAAGAACACGAGAAAGGCAAAATAAGTAATGGTAAGGGGCATGAGGATATTTCATTGTCAAACAGACATGTTTTAGGGTAGACATAGCCTATATAGAAATTATCCACTCCTGGTGATAAAATGGAGAGAGAAACATACAAAAAGCATACTGTTCTAATAGACCTTTTGCTTAATACTTTGAATGAAGAAATGTTAGATGGGGCTTGGGGCCTGAAGTAAGAGAGATGAGATAAAAGATGAAGGGGACAAGAGAGAAGATGAATAAGTAAAAGTAACCGAATAGGCTAGACCCTCTGTGAAGAGGTAGAAAGCGAATTGGGCGATTTGAAAGGAAACTAAAGTTTTCTTAAAGTAACATTGCTCCGTTTGGAGGCGGTTCCAGTCGTGAAGCACGTGGAGCGAGGACCTCACCTACATGTCATTGTTTTAGTGGATAATGACAATTAATCATCTTAGCGAGCGCTACGATTAATTAGAGACGTCTCCGCCGGCCCACTGTGCGCGAGCAGATGACCAAACTAATCAGTCGTCCATTTTTTGTTTCCCACCAAATTGACCTCCGGCTGGGGTCAGCCATTAATTACGTAACATTGGCAAGTTATCATCTCCTTGCTCGCATCAATCACCGAGCAGCTCCTTTCTGCGCGCTGACAATCTTCCCTGAGCTGCTCTTGCCTTTCCTCGCCTCTATTATCGCCCGATTTAAAAAGAAAGCCTAACATGCTTGAGGATCTTTGTGCTTGTTTCCTGCGCACACCCGGCTACACAAGCCAGCCAGCCAGAAAGCATTCCTCCACCCTTTTCCCAGCTGAATAGCGGCCCCTCCCTCCCTTCCCCTTTTTGCATGGGGGCTGGGGCTGTTTTTTTCTAAATGAAGAATGAATGGCAGTGGCAGTGAATGGCCCTCACCCGCACGGCGGCTTAGCCTGCCATAATTTCGATATCGGAGTTATTTAAATGCGTGATATTAAGAGGGATTGCGGCTTGATCCGGCGTGCACATTCATCTTGGGCCGGGGCGCGGCGGCGGGGTATTATCTTTTCTAATGGGGTGGCCATTGCTGCAGCGCGTCCTAATATACAACGGTGATAAAGACAAACACTTAGCGGTGCATTAGGCAGATAAGCTGACACGTAGCGAGCTGCTCGCGCGCCCCGAGCCCACTGATCGATGAGCAGGACGCGCCATTGTCTTGGCAAGCTGTTCCCAACGACAACAAATAAATACTTGGCCGATCAATGCCGACTGGCCAATATTTCACAATAATAAGAGAGAGGGCCAGATATTGGATGAAGGGGCAGAGGGAGAGGGGCAGGAGGACGAGTAGAAGGGACCGGCGAAGTGGTGGTGGGAGGAGTATTGAGGGGACCTGGGGGAAGTGAAGCCAGCTATGATGTATACTGGGGGCACGGGCTGAGGATTATCCCGCCAGGCCGGGGGATGAGGCCCTGATTTATGGGGGGAGGGTGGGCAGAGGTAGCGAGGGATGCCCTTTCCGCCGCCTTCTCCCATGTCCCCACACCACCTTCACTCTCCTAGCTTCCTCTATCTCGTCATCTTGTGGGTTGATCATCCCTCCTCGAGTCCCACACTAAAACAAAACACCTTCTCCAGGGTGGGAATGACTATCAAACCCCTAGTATGAAACCAGCGACTCCTTTCCCTTCCCTTTCACCCCTATAGTCGATTCCCCTCCCTCCAAATCCACTGATCCAAGAGGGAGACAGTAGAGGTGTCATGGAAGTGAACCCAAACCCATAACAAAACTGTCATCCCCTCAGCTCCTCCCCCTCCCTATTCTCCCCCGAAGAAAATACCTAGTGCCCATAAAATGGCCTACACTTTTCCATACGTCCTCTGGTGTCATGGTCCTATCTTACTGTCCTCTATCCTCCCCCGTTTAGGTCTTTACCAACCCGTCTGAGACAATGACCCCTGTAGGCCTACGTCACTGTATACGCCACACATCTCAAACCCCTACTGTTGGTCGACGTCTCCGAAGCCAATCTATTTACCTTATAATGCGGTCTAATAGTTAATATGGTCGTTGATTGATCAATCACGTAATGCTCTAAGCCAACAAACATGAATACGCATGTGAAAATTCTACATGATAAGACATGATATCAAGAGAATAAATAAGAGTGAACAAGCCCTTCCTACAGTTATAGTTTGTTCTCTTTTCTAGAGATATTCAAGTTAGTTATAACAGATTGCAGAGTTGCAAGAATTTTCAATATTACCTTTTTAATTCACAACACCCAATTTCATAGGCAATATCCTCAAAAGCTGTATTGAACCTTCCGGCTGTAGCAGGCGCTGATCTATCAACCAGCGTGCCGGAGTCGGAGAGAGAAGTTTAAACAGCACTGCGAGTCGCGCACGCCCTGGCCTTGTTGAAAACTCGCCAGCAATGATGGATAGGAAGTGAAATGATGGACATGTTCTTGATGTGATGGCCGGTGTGATTGCCAGGAAATTTCAGACGAGTGCCCGGCGGGAGGGAATCGACATCTTGAACAAACTCTTGTTATCTCTCAACAGTCCTACAACTACCGCTGCCATTCTTCTCATTTCCTGTCGGCGCCCGGGCCGAGCCAGGGCCAATGCAGCAGTGGGGGACTGGGCCTCATCCTACAGACAAATAAGAGTGGGACTGGTCCACTCCAGGCGGCTGGTATTATTATTTTGTAAGGCGATCCGTCAGAGACTGGGTGGGACCAGCCGGCCCGGTCCGGGCTGTATTGCATTATGAAGCCAACGGGGTAGGGACTGATGAGACGCGTCGCCCCTTTATTGCCTATAATAATTCCTCGATCGGTCAGAGAAATTAAGTTGAAATTTAATATTGGGTCAGGGAGGAGAGGGGAGGGGACTGTGGGGGAGGGGCAATAGAAGGAGTGCGTGGTTTTAGTGTGTGGGAGTGAAGGCAGTGTAGGGTAGGGATGGAGTGGGGATGTTTGGGGTTGCTAAGGAGGGATTTAGCCTGGCGCCGTGTCCAGGCCCTCATCAAGCAGGCCCGTCTTATTCAGGTCACATAATAGCAGACCCACCACACACGCCTGGAGGGGCCCGACCCACCGCCCGCCCACCCCACCCCTACCCCCACCCACCCCTACCACTGCCCGCCTCATTGCAGCTAAAGGCCGTTCCCGTGCAGTCAGCTAGCAGCAGCTGGGCGCTGGAGGAAGGGACGGGTGGGGCCAGGGTGAGGGCGGGGGTGGGGTTCTTCACGCTGGAGTAGACATGGAGGATGTCCGCTGGAGCAGAGGGCGTCTTGGTCCTTTAGAGATAGCATCTCTGCACGGGCACTGGAGGGCGGAAAAGGGATGATCTCCTTACACCCACCAACAAACTGCAGCCTGGCGATCAGAGGGATGAGAGGAGAGGGGCAATAGCTCCAGCCTTGGAGGGAATAAGAGAAGCAGGATGCCTGGGGTAAGGAGGGGAACAGACAGAGTGGCAAGAAGACTGGCATCCCTACCCTTCAACAGAGGAGAAAGCTCCCAGCGCTAACGAGCCTAGAGACGATAGCAAAAGAAACACCACTCCCTGTCAGCCTCGGCTAATGTGATTTATCCGGAAATTAATGTCTAATATTGGCAAAAATTATTAATAATTGAGGTGCAAAATCCAACTATGAAAGACTAACTGGATTAGTGTCTATTTTGACTTATGCCTGAGTCGGGGGGCGGCGGCACGCGAGCGGGCGGCGAGGCATGGCAGCCAATCAGGGGGCTGTTTGAGACACGTTTTAGGGCAAATCTAATTATATTCCAATTCCTCATGGTTATTTTGGCTACGTGTGTTTGCACGGCTGAAATCAATTTCAAACGGGCGCGCGCGCGTGTGGGCTGAGGAGGGTATGTTGTTAGAGAAGGGGAGGGAGGCGGGGAGGGGACGACAGAGAAAAAAGGCCCTAGTTGTGACTGATTGGGGGTGTAGGGTGGGGAGGTAGAGTGGGGTGTAGAGGGTGGCAGTCTGAACCTCCAGGGGACACCCCCACACCCCTCCCCTCCCCTCCCTCCCCCGTGCCCACCTCCCCCAGTGTAGCGCCTGCAGGCCTGTGACCATTGCCCGCCACCCAACACTCAATCCCGCTTCATTAACCAAGTCTTCCTCGATCTAATCTAACGGCTCAATATGACGAACGTCCTCGGACCAAAAACAGCTCTCCTCAGCTGGCGGCGCCTGGGCGAGCTGCTCGGGCCGAGTGTCGGGGACGGCGAGCTGCTCCCGGCGGACTCTCACTCACACCGCGCCGTGTACCATCCATCATCTCATATCACGCACATCTAGTCGCCGATCCGCTAGATATGTAACTTTTCCTTATAGGATGTTGGTACAAAACGACCACTGGAGGCAATCAAACGAAATAGCTCTGTATAGTGAGCTGTGGTATTGATGTATCATTGTATGTAATACACCCTTACAGCCCTTGTGCAAATAAAACCAAGATTATCAAGTAATTCCAGCCCTTCCATGTTATTTATTGTATTACGTGAAAATGAAATGGCTCTCTGTATTGGGGAAAAAAATCCAGAGAAAAGACACTACGATGTAGTGCATACTATTTGTGTGAAGGGAAGAAGTATATGAAAGTGGTGGGGCTATGAAGTGCCTTACTGGGGAAATAAAATTCTAATTCCCTCTCCAGGGCTTGTTTATCATCTAATTTGCATGAGAAGTAGGTTTTTGCTCCAGCAGACGCTTACAGGATTGAGCCTGAAATATCGAGTGCGGCTAGGGTTAACGTACTACCATCGGGGAGCGCGATGGAGCTCGGAGTGTAATTCTGGGTAGTAGTATACGGAAATGTTTGTTGTACGCGGGTTGAGGACTGGGTTTCCTTCACAAGCTCAACGTTAAGACTGATGTAATTGCATTTTGAACATATAATGCACCAGAAACATTCATCATACTAAGTCGATATCCTTCGTATTTGAGTTTATCTTGAAGAAACCTTTACTGAATGCAATGATTGAACATTTTTGTTGCTATTATTATTAGTCAATTGATTTCACATCAAGATGCATATCAGCATGAGCTAGGAATACAGTAGTGTCTCCCCTAATCAATAGCAATCATAATACAATGATTTAAGGCTGCATCCGACGTGACCCATATGAGCAGGAGGTGAGCCGACCGAGTCGCTCGTCTCCCACCCACTGGAGAGGTACCATTTACTGCTCCTACAAAGTGCCCGGTCACGCAACTATATCCCTCCTTTGTCTGCACGGGCCTTGTACCTTCCCGCACCTCCTGGTCCTCCAGTACCTGACACCCGCCCGCCCCTACCCCATTGTAGCTCTCCCCTCCTGCCCCCTCCCCCTCCGCCCGGCGTATCACGTCGTGGGGCGGGTGTCGGGTGACGTGCCCACGTCGTGACAACGTCCCACACCAGATGATCCCTGCTGCTGGAGGGCACGCCGATCCTCCAGCGAGGTCTTAAGTCTCCGGCTCCGGGCCGTCTCAATTATGTAAAGCAGGGGTGTCCGGCCGCAGGAGAGGGGGGCAACCAAGCGACCTCCACCACCCTCCCCCCCGGGTCTGCCCCATTCCCCCTGTCCCTCTGTCCCCACCAGTTCCATATGACTATTGCTTATCTCTATTTGACTGGGAGATCATTAAATTACGTAAAGTAAGAGTAAAAAAAGTAAAATGATATTGGTTGGCGCGAAGTTAAATAGTATAGGACTACATATGTAATCCACATTGAATTTATATGACTATTGCTTATCTCTATTTGACTGGAAGATCATTAAATCATGTAAAGTAGGATCGAAAAATAAGTAATATGATATTGGTTGGCGCGAAGTTAAATAGTATAGGACTATTATATGTAATTCACATTGAATTTCTTTTGCATGTGCTGCGGGAAGACTCCATTAGAATTTGACAGTTGACACCGGAAATAAAAGGTTTCCACACGATGCAGTGTACGCCCCCCCCCCCCGGTCTGCCCTCCTCCACGTGCTGACCCTTGGATACAATTTCCGGTCGGCCATGACGCATGGTCACGTGACATGATACCACGTGACACATGACGCCAGAGGGCGCGCGCCAAAGTGGGCCCCGAGTGGACAGGGTGATACGTGTTATCGGATCGGGGGGGGGGGGGGCAGGAAATCTATGAATTTTTCTTTACTCTTTTCTTTTTCTTTACCATACCTCATTCCAGGACTTTAAAATAGGCCGTACGAATACGAGAACTTGGCATTATATTTTGAAATAAGCAAACAGTCCTGTTTTAGACATTATAAATGTGGTCCAACTTAACCTGTGTTTTACCACGTTGAATATGTTGATGATTTATTTATTGTTTATGCATGTATGTATTTTCCAGATGTTTAATAACAAAATCGAGTTAAGGGTGTATAGTCTATAGTCCTTGCCTGAATACCCTGGCGGTGGAGGTTGTCCTGGTGGAGCTATTGCTCAATCCTGTGTCTGGATAGATATACCTGGTCACTTTCTGTTATGTTTTTAATATTTCCCATCTGCTAGGCCTATACTGTTTCTGATTATCTCCAGTGCTTTCCAGCATTCTGTGCTTCCCTTTCCCTCTTGACCTTGCCATCGTCTCTTTAATTGCTGTACATTCGGTTACAAAAACCGGTCTGGCACAGACCAATTTTGTCTTTTTAGTGTCTCTCATGACCATTTTTAACTGCCTACCTTTGCTTCTATTCTTGTTCTACCCATGTCCTTCTTTCTCGTACTGACCAACCCTCTCAGGGTCCACTTCGTGTGTTCTTGGTCAGGCTCAGACTATATAAAGTCGGCTACATAGGTAGGCCTATTTACTTGATTACATTCTTATACATGTATGAATACATGTTCACCAATACACGACCCATTCCTCCCTCCTGTATACCTCTGCTCCCACTGAGCAGCTCGTGAAGCAGGCCGGATCTGCTCCCTTCTGCTCGGCCTAGTCCGGCGCGGGGGGCGGAGGCGGCTGGTTTCCGTCAGGGTCGGGCCTCATTCAATGAGATGTGACTGGGGTGCGGATAGGCGGCATTACGCCCTCTAATTGTGGGAATTAGTGTCGCCGCCACTGGTCCTCAGATGCGGCGCTCGCCCGAGGTGTTATCGCATCAGATGCTGTTAGGGCCTGCTTAAACGATCAGATCTTGTTGGGCGCCGGCCCCTGCTGCCATGCCTGGACGCACGCATTGTGTCATAACGAGTTGTAGACTTGGCTGATTAGGCCTGGTCCTTGGCTGGTGCGCCCGCTGCCTGCCCCCGGCGGGCACGGGTCGGCCATGGACAGTGTCCGTCTGGCCGTAATAAGGTAATGTAATAAGGCGGGGTATAGACAAAACACGCGGACGGGACACGATGGCAAGGGTGGGGTGCTAGAAAAAGAAATGGGATTTGATTTCCCATGAAATTCCACAATAATGATGTATAATACAACATCATAAGTGGGAATGTAAAATATTAAGAAAATAACTTATGCCTTACATTGTATTCAAGAAACTAGTGAATATGTTCTCATACTGATTGAAAATATGTTTTCAAAATAATACATATACCTATAGAAACTCTATATTTATGAGGTCGAAGGAGGCCACGTGTTATTGAGCATATATCATACATTGGCATCAAAAACATGTTTGAGTTACTACATCCCTTTGACTATCACTTAATCTCTGTACTTCTAATAATGAGTGGGTCAATATGTTATTGCTGGTAAAGCTCTTTTGCTTTAATAACTGATGACATGGCGATGATTTTCTGTCTTAGCCTGCACATGAAAAATGTTAATTTTAGGCTAACTTAATCTGCACGAGTCATGCTTAAACATTGCCTCCTTCCTGATTAAGTGTAATGGGAGGCACACTGGTCTTAGCAGGTGTAACATCCATGAGGTACCGTCATAGATCAGCCAGAATGGCATACATGCATGTATAGGAAAACACATTTCTCACGAGAATATTTCAAAATGATGATTCATAGAGGTTCGCTCAACAACACAGTCATATATTCCATCCAAACAGCACAACTCCGTGATTTTATTTGCCATTTAGTTTTTGCCCCGAGACTCGTACATTTACGCAGCAGAGTATTTGACTTTCAGGATATGAGTAAATTTGTTGAGCACACACCGTTAGGAGCTGCTCGGAACTGCTCGGCGCGGCGGGCTGTTGGCTCGGGCCGTGTCATTCATTAGGGATGTGTTTGCCCGCTGTTTCTGGGGCGTGGAGGCCGTCGCCGGGAGACGTAGTGATGGCGGCCCCCGGTGTGACCATTATCGGTCCCCTGGTCGGCCCCTCCGTCCCCTGGCCGGGGTCACCGTCCCCCTGGTCGTGGCCAGCATGTGGACAGATCTCCGTCTGGGGGTTACTATCTGTGTCATCAGCATGCTGGAGGCGTGGAGTAGGGTCTGTTGGTCTACTCCAGGGTCCCACCCAATTGTCAATGAGTTCGCCTCTACAGGCTGCCGAATCCAACTCCCCCCAGGTTATATCCCCGCCTGTAAGTCCTCCAGGGCTTGTCAAGTGGAAGCAGTCAGTCGACCTGGACGGACCACTGACCGCTACTGGTCATCTACCCCCGGGTTATGAACCTCCGGATGGCTTTTAGCTGCTCCTGGGAGAGGGAGCTTCTTGTAACTATGTAAATTATATATAAAGGTCATAAAGATCTGCTCCAATTACCTCTATTCAGATATCTCCATTGGACCTCACTTGATCCAGAGAATATATAGTTAGTATGTTATTTTATCGTCTCTAGTTTCTCTGGGGAAAAATCGTATTCACAATGACTACGCAGTTTTGGTGACCTCATGCAACATACCTTATCATCTCTATGTCATCTATGTCCTATATAATGTTATTTGAATAATCGAACTAGGGTTGAAATACAACGTTGGCCCCGAGTCCGGGTCACATAAGTACACTACCTGTAAGTGTATCAAAGATTTACAATAAAACATTTTCAGCTGTATGAAACTGTTCTTCAGGTCCCAAGCTTTAATTTCACAACTTCAAGTGTGTAATTACTGATGTGCTCAATAATCCGTATCTTTTTTCCACTGGAAAGCCCATGTTTTTCTGCACCCTTTTTCATGTTTAACCTAGTTAAAACGGTCACTAACCTAACGCGTGCGCACCGATCTGTGGGCGAGAACACCAGCTTGGCGGGTGCAGCTGTCGCGGCCTGGAGATTGGGCCCGATACGGGATTCCTATAAAACAGAGGTATAGGCGGTGACAGAAGGCGGTCATGGCATCGTGTCGGAGCGCCAACAACGGCACAGGGGTGTCAGAATCAATACTCAAAGATCACTTATACCAATACTGTTTAATTCACAGCCCTATAAACTGGCTGTATAGTCGATGGGTGACTGGCGTGAGAAGTATAGGGAAATGGGGCATTGTGTAGGGCGCTACTCATTCTCGGTTTTTCTGGGCAGTTCTTTCTTTGGCACGTTGTTTGACGCTTTTTGCGATTTTATTTGGAGGTTGGGGTGGGGAGGGAGATGACTGATATTGCAAAGTATTCTTTCTAAATTATCCTCGTTACCACCTCAAGGTTATAAATAAATGTGTTTAGGATGACAAAAAGTACATGTACTGACTCGTTAAGTGGTTACAGAGGCAAGATACAGGATTGTAACAACTGCAGGCTGAATGAGGGTAAAGTCCACAAGCATCCAATGTGAAACAGAAAGGGAGAGTTAACGCAGCCCGTGGGGCGCGCGGCGCCACAGAGGGCGGCGCACAGTTGATGGAATGTCAGGACCCGGTGGCCGCTGACCCGGCCGTCTTTAAGAAGGCCCCTGTCATCATGCGCCCGTGGCGAGGCTGGGGGGTCCCATTGTCACTGCCGGTCGGCCCGCCATCTGAAACACCCGCCCCCATCCACCTAACCCCAGATCCCCCAACCCCATGTAATGGCCACAGCCCTCCAGATTCCCTCACTCCACGGCCACAGCCCCCTGTCCCCCTAACCCCAGATCCTCTCATCCCATGGCAACAGCTCCCTGTCCCCCTAACCCCAGATCCCCTCACCCCACGGCCACAGCCCCCTATTCACCTGTCCCCCTAACCCCAGATTCCCTCACCCCATGACCACAGCCCCCTGTCCCCCTAACCCCAGATCCCCTCACCCCATGACCACAGCCCCCTGTCCTCCTAACCCCAGATCCCCTCACCCCACGGCCACAGCCCCCTATTCACCTGTCCCCCTAACCCCAGATTCCCTCACCCCATGACCACAGCCCCCTGTCCCCCTAACCCCAGATCCCCTCACCCCATGACCACAGCCCCCTGTCCTCCTAACCCCAGATCCCCTCACCCCACGGCCACAGCCCCCTATTCACCTGTCCCCCTAACCCCAGATTCCCTCACCCCATGACCACAGCCCCCTGTCCCCCTAACCCCAGATCCCCTCACCCCATGACCACAGCCCCCTGTCCCCCTAACCCCAGATCCCCTCACCCAATGGCAACAGCCCCTGTCCCTCTAACCCCATATCCCCCAACCCCATGGCCACAGCCCATGTCCCTCTAACTCCAGATCCCCTCACCCCATGACCACAGCCCCCTGTCCCCCTAACCCCAGATCCCCTCACCCAATGGCAACAGCCCCTGTCCCTCTAACCCCATATCCCCCAACCCCATGGCCACAGCCCATGTCCCTCTAACTCCAGATCCCCTCACCCCTCACCCCACGGCCACAGCCCCCCATCCCCCTAACTCCAGATCCCCTCGACCAATGGCCACAGCCCCATGTCCCCCTGTCCCCCTAACCCTAGATCCCCTCACCCCATGGCTACAGCCCCCTGTCTCCCTAACCCTAAATCTCCCCACCCCATGGCCTCAGCCCCCTGTCTCCCTAACCCCAGACCCCCCCACCACCCCATGGCCACAGCCCCCTGTCCCCCTGTCCCCCTGTCCCCCTAACCCCCTAACCCCAGATCCCCTCAACCCCATGGCTACACCATCCTGTCCCCCTAACCCCAAGTCCCCTCACCCCACGGCCATAGCCCCCTTTCCCCCTAACCCCATATACCTAGCCCAATATTCCGTCACCTAAGCCCTTCAACACAGGGCCTTTCTGTTCTCCCCTCCCCCCAGATTCCCACACCCCACCACCCTGCTCTCCTTATTCCTCTAGATCCCCACACCTCCCCTGTACTACTACTTCGAGATTCCCTCACCAAACAAAACCTCTGTCCTTCTACTCCAAGATCCCACTACCCACAGCCAACCCACGGCCAAGCATCTTTCATGTTGCCCCCAGATCCCCTCACCCCATAGCCCTTTAATTCTACCATCAGATACTCTCACCCAAATAGTCCTTTTTATTCATAGATCCTCTCATGCCCCGACCCCTTTGTCCTTCTTGCCAGTGCCCCCCATGAGCTATCCTCAGCTCGTCTTTTCTTCACCCGCTTATTGCTGTAATCATGGCATTTACCACTTTAAGTTTGATTGATTTATATTTATTATCAAAACCATCAGGGATGTACAGGTTTTCTCTAGCCTAACATTGCTTTTCTTGAAATTTGCGTAGTGAGCCAGACGAGTGATATAGTGCCCTACATGTTTTGGGACAAATCGAAGATGGATGAAGAAATAGCTGTAGAAATGGCCCAAATATCTAAAGGTAATGTGACCTGTGAAACAATGGCATTTACGTTTGATAAATACATTTTGATGTTGGTAAAATATCTATACAGAGTTTTTCCAAGCCCCTAAAGGATAGTCAGAAGGAAGGCAGAGCAAAGAAATACATCCAAGTTAAAAAAATTAGAAAGCGAATATCATCAGAAGTTATTGAAAAGAAGAGTGGATCCTGTGACAAGGGACGGCTGGGTGGGGATGGGTTTGAAAAAAGTCAGGAAAGGGGATACAAAATCTGTCTGTATCTTTTTCAGCCTTATTGTTGAAGCCTTGCTCCCCAAACAACCACAGAGACCCCCAGCCTCCCCCCGCAGCCCAGGAGGACCGTTAATTACCGGCGGGCGGCGGGCGGGCCGGCAGGGGCAGACCAGGGTTTGTTGGCTGATCCCAGCCTGGGGACCGGCCGTGCAGTGGAGCCTGTGCGCCGACACCGTTCCAGCTTTAGTGTAACGAGTGTACGGGGATGGTGTTGTTACACATGGGGGCCACGCCCGTCACACATCGCACAGATCAGGCCTCCACTGCGCAGTAAATGAGACGGGTATAACACCCCGACCCACATTAGTCCTCCTCCCCTTCACCCATCTACCACTTACCGCCATTTGGTATAAGTCTGCTTCTGCAGGCATTCTCGTCGTTTGAAATAATTACAATGAACATTATTGTTTAGGACGTATTTAGCTATAGTAAAGCACATATTATGGTTTGAGATAACTTGAATTATTATGCAGAAAGTAAGGTAATTTCAAAAGTGAGATGAGATGAGTGTTTCTTGGGCCAATGTCTGACTTGCGTAGCATTAAGCTGTAATGCTTATCTAATAGATACTGAACCAAATACTCCTACTGCTTTTATAAAAAGATGCAATTCTCCTTATATCAAGGAAGACAACGTTGGGTGCGTGAGTTTCTTGCCCAATCAAGATCATTCCCCAACTCTTGAACTGGTGAAAGATACACATAATTATTATAAATAAACAACCATCCTCGCAACAACTGAAGTCGGGTCTATTGTGATATAACCATGTTTTAATATTATGATATAAATATCAACGAATACAAAACATAAGTAATAGTTCCAGTTGTGTAAGATACCTGTCCTGGCTACACGGCTTCTTCGATGCCAATGCATTCCCTCAATTTTCCCTTCAAACCCTGCCCATTAACTTCTTTAATACCTTATGCCTAAATAATATTCAAACTCCAGTGCTGCTCGTTGCCGTAGCCCCATTTAATTTGCATATTACTTTCTTTGCGAAATTCTAATCCAATTTGGAAAAATGTTACGGATGTTTTGTCGGTTTCTCTGCGCGGTAGAAAACTTCGTCTCAAGTTATGTTTCCTCTTGTATTTTGGCAGGTCGGTGGGATAGGACGTGTCTCTGTCTCCCGGTGATGCGGCCTTCAGAATGTCTTGGATCAGGAGCGTGTCAGTGAGTGGAGTGAGCTGGTGGCCCAGATACACGTGAGCAGCTCATGTGCCATGTCACCCTCAAACCGAGCAGCTCCCCGCTGGGAAACAACCCGGAGAATAATATCTGACATTAAAAAAAGAACACTCTGAGCCATGGTAACCAACAACACGCAAGCCTCTAAAGTAACATTACATCCAAGGACAAAAACCTTGATGGATAGTGATACTTGTACATACCGCCCACCTATATTGTGATTTATAGTGCTGTTATTGCATTAAACATTTATCTATTTATTTTGACCCATTTTTATTGTGTTAATATTGACTCTGTATGAAAATGCTAGCCGTAGACTGTTTATCACAGTAGAAAGCCGACATTATTCAGACCTGAGATTGATGGGCGTCGTGCAGGAGGCAGGCATGGCCGGTTGGGTGATGAAGTAAGACTTTCCGACGAGGAAACAGCCCCTATAGCGACTGGCTACTGCCGCCAAGTGACTGACACACCCTCCAGCAGGACTGGAGAAAAATCGAGCCAGCCTAGTACTACTTCGACGGGTGGGGGGGGGGGGGCAACCAATCCCTAATAATATAACTATATGCTACCCATTGTTCTTCTGCAATTTGACCTGGAAATGTGTTACGACAAAAGTATAAATATGTCGCTATTGGATACCAAGATTATCTACTTCTCTTATTGTAACGCTGTGCATGACAGTTTTTTGGTTTATATTTATTAGGTTGGAATAAACATTATGTTATTAGAATCCGTATTTCAATCAACTCGACCATAATTATTGTTTTGACTCATCTTCATCCAATGTACATGCAAAAGGCTTATAGTTAAAACATAACTTCATATGTGCTTATTACTTAGTTAGCAACATCTTTTGGTTCATCTTAAATATTCAATTTTTAAGATGACCCCCTCCCAGACCCTCTCCAGACCGTGGTCGTCTCGGGCCCTATTTTTCATCGGTAAGGACTGACCAGGGGAGGAGGGGGTGGTAGGAGGGGGTAGACCTGGTTGCTTCTGGGTATTGGCCACATGGACAGCCATCGCGTGAGTTGTTGCCATGCCAACAGAGCGACTCGGCCGCGTATCCAGGTAGCCCTGGCGTCCATTTCCGAGTCCGCGCCTTTCATTTGGTCACGCGTGACTGGCGCCATTAACGCCACGACTCCCCGCGCGAGGGCGCCACTACCCTCGCGCACTGAATCACGGGAGATCTCGTGTTGTGGTGGAGGTGTGTGGTCGCCGTCGTTGTTGGAACTCTCCACAGAAGGAAACCACGAACACCACATTAAACACGACCTACATCCTTGTTTCCTACTCCCAACTTTTTATTTTTTCATAAGAACTAAATGTTTAGCTCAAACTGTAAATAGATCACACGAAATTCATAGAAAAGTATTAATGAGTAACTCTACGCAAAAATTAAATTTAAAATAACCTTGCTTGCTGGCCAAGTGAGCAACTCGCCTTCAGGTCGTGCAGTAAAGGGGCCGCGACCTCGTCGCGTGCACTGGTCGCTCACACGCAAATCACTTCTAGACCTGCTTAATTGGTTTAGCTGCCAAGTTTCTATCGGCGGGAAATTATGTTTCAACCACGTGAACAGAAAAGTACACAAATAGCCGAAGTGTTCGAGAGGCTTGGCGTGGGTAGTGGCGCTTGACATGCAACGGTAGCAGCCCAGAAAGAGCACAGATTGTCGTAGGCAAGACGAGTGGCCGGGAAAAGACATTGTTTTACACGAAATGAGCAGCTCAGAGGAGAACTTTAACATAAAAGAACGACTATAAGAGAGCATTAATTTTGTTGTAGGTTAGATGTGGACACTGTACAGAAGAACATCACAAACTTATACAGTGTAGGACTTTAGAATGTAATACATGCGTATTCGTACCAAAATGCTTGTCCATCTATATAACTGAGTCAAACCCTATCCTCTGTATAACCGACACATTTGCCCACAATAAACCACGGTTAATTCACTAAGTAATAAAAGTTAAATGTTGGTGATTGGACAAGTATAATGTTCAGTAGCTAATATTAATGAACTTCCGAAGTGACTGTAGAACACCATCAACCCAGGTCAACTTCTGTGTATAACCAGCGTAGTTTTGTATTATGAATGTAAGAATTGTTCATAAATAGATAGTTCACCTTAGATATAAGCTAGATACTGCACTCACTTGTAATTACTTTAGATATATCTTAAAGGGCCTTCTTTATATGCCTATGCCATACTCATATTATATATTGCAACTGAATGAGACTCATAATACATGATAATTGTCTGATACAAATGTAGTCTTTTATGTTGTGCAAGTAGATTTCCTTCTTTTATACAGTTAACACTGGTCCAAGTTGGCCTATATTATTTATGTGAAGAGACCTCCTATAGTAAGTCCATAACGCCATACAAAGGGTATATTGCAAATCACAATAGGGTAAAAGGCAAAGAGACTAACAATACGCTTTTTCGAATTGCCATTTCCTAACGGGTGAACTGAGACATAAAGGCTTGTCAGGACAGTATCAAAGTGGCCAACACTACAGTCTCATCAGGGTTACAGACTCTTTCATACAAGGACTACCATGGCAGGTCGGCGGATAGAGATGTATCGACCACTGACGTCAGACAAGGCCCACCAAAACAACGCATCTTGATTACCGGAAGACGCAGCTAGTTTGCGCATGCGCCGTGGAGTCCCCTGAGTTTTCCAGCGTCCGTGGCGGCAGATGAATAATGTGGGCAAGTCGGAGCGACAGGGCGAAGAATAATTAGATCAGCGCAACAACAGAAAGATGACAGAACTAATAGGTATACCGATTAATGTGTGAAATGATGATGTGATACCTTATTTAGGCCTTCCGCAGCGCACGCGCCTTGGAGATGGTGGTAGCGACTTCCGGCGTGAATCTCATTAGACGGGACGTGACTTGTTGGTCCTCTGCGGGTTGGGCCATTGTTAAGCTGGGGGTATTTCTTTCAGTTTACCCAAGGGTTATATGTATACACTCCAAGGCGTGGGAATTAGCTATCTCTGTTATATAAACTGAAGTTCGCAGCGGAATTCCATTAGAAAAATGTGTGATTGTGGGGAATAAGGGAAGTAGAGATACTAGTCTGGGGTCCAAGGTATGAAATTGGAGCTTCTGGATGCCATGAAAAGTTTAAACCTAAAACCCTTTTGGGGTCCTAGAGGGGTCCTTTGGCAATGAGAATATGCCGGTTGTCACCCTGTAGAGGTGTGCGTAACCATGACAACCACCATTTTGTATGGCAACCCTCATTAAAATTGAACCCCTTCAGAAATGTACTGTATATGAAATATCTCACTCAATTTTTGAGTTTGGCACTTTATATCTGGTATACAAGGAACCAAGTACTAGGTGCATCTGCACAAAAGACAACATTGACCTTGGCCAAGGTCAAGGTCATCTAAATTGAGGTTGAATATCAAAAATGGTCAAAAAAATGAAATTAAACTTCTTTCAAAGTGTCCCACCCTTTAGAATATGAAAGTTTATACTCAAACCTCTTTTGGTGCCCTAGAGGGGTCCTTTGGGTAGAAGAATATGCCAGTTGTCTCCCTGTAGAGGTGTGTGCAACCATTACCCACGCTATTTTGCTTACTGACCTCCTGAAATCTCATCCTGTCAGAATAACACATTCTATGTGATATCTCATTTATTTGATAAGATAACCTTTTAATTTCAGAATTCCAAGTAGTACTATAGGAGATGTTACTAGACAAAAGACAATTTTGACCTTAGCCAAGGTCAAGGTCATCTAAACTAATGTCAAATGACGAAAATGGTCAAAAAAATGAAATTAAACTTCTTTCAAAGTGTCCCACCCTATAGAATTATACCCAAACCTCTTTTGGTGCCCTAGAGGGGTCCTTTGGGTAGAAGAATATGCCAGTTGTCTCCCTGTAGATGTGTGCACAACCATTACCCTAACTATTTTGCTTACTGTCCTGAAATTTCCTCCTTTCAGAATAACACATTTTATGTGATATCTCATTTATTTGATAAGATAATCATTTAATATCAGAGTTCCAAGTAGTACTATAATTATGAGATGTTTCTAGACAAAAGACAATTCTGACCTTGGCCAAGGTCAAGGTCATCTAAATTGATGTTGAATGTCAAATATGGTAAAAAAAAAAAAAAGAAGAAATTAAACTTCTTTTCAAATTGTCTCACCCTTTAGAGTATGGAGGTTTATATTCAAACCTCTTTTGGTGCCCTAAAGGGGTCCTTTGGGTAGAAGAATATGCCAGTTGTCTCCCTGTTACCCTATCTATTTTGCTTACTGTCCTGAAATTTCCTCCTTTCAAAATTACACTTTTTATGTGATATCTCATTTATTTGATAAGAAAACCTTTTAATATCTGAGTTCCAAGCACTATCATATGAGATGTCTCTAGATAAAAAAAAAAAAACTTGGGCGAGGTCAAGGTCAATTTTGTATAGATTTATGCAAAACAATGAAAATTGTCAAAAAGTTGAAATCACTTCTTTCAATGTGTCCTACTCTGTAGAATATGAAAGATTGTACCCAAACCTGTTTTGGTAGCCTTGAAGGGTCTTTTCAACAGAAGAAAATATCTTAATTATCTCTCTGTAAAGGTGTACACAACTATTACCCACACTATTCTGTTTGCTTTCCTCAAATTCCATCCTTTTAGAATAGCATGATTTATGGAAGATTTCATTTTTTAAGATATATATTAAAAATCTATGTTCCAAGTAGTGCTTTATGAAGTGTTTCTGGACAAAAGACAACTTTGAAAATGGTCAAGTTAAGGTCATTCAAACTGACATCAAATGATAAAAACTACAGATAAATTAAAATTCCACACCTTCTCAAGTGTTCTTCTGTTGGGAATATGAAATGTCATAGCAATACTCTTTCAGGGTCATGTACAGGAGTCCCTAAGACTTGATGATACACTAGTTTTTATTCTTTAGAGGTGTACATAGTGGTGACCTATGCCATTCCATTCCCTTTTACCAGAAAATCTGATTTGTGTAGACTGCAACTTTTTGCATGTGATGTCTCTATCATCTAAAATCAATAGTACATAAGTCACATATCTGCAAGATATGACTTTGACTGTCGTGAAGTTCAAGGTCAACAAATTTATAAACTTATGCCAAAAGATGCAAATCATTGGAATTAAACTTCTGCTCAACTGTTTTATTGTTGGAATAAAACATCCATAATTTCTTTGTACTCCTATAGAGGACCTGGAGAAATTCAAAATCTATCCATTAAATTTGACCAGTTCAGAAAAGCAAACCCTAGAATTGAAACAAAATACTTTGATTACCAGTTCTTTGGCACAAATGTTGTTCAGTGAATAGAATTTACATACAAACAACGATAAGAGGTATAGTTGTCATACCTTCAAACCTTCATATTCCACAGAAATACGTTTTTATGGGATAAGTGAACGAAATGACATGGGTCACCATTATGTGCACCTCTAAAGAATGAAAAATGGCATAATACCAAGTCTTAAGGATCCCTACATGATTCCAGTAGAGTATTGGCTATAAGAAGATGTTGAATTCTGATTCTTTTATTGCAGTTTTCGGCATTTGATGTAAATTTGACTTTTACCAAAGTCAAATTTGTCATTTGTTCCTGAAATAGCACTACTTTGAACATAGATATTTAATCATTATCTTATGAAATGAATGAAATTTCCCATAAAATATGCAATTCTAAAATGATGAAATTTGAGGTGAGCAAACATAATAGCATGCGTATTGGTTGTGTACACCTCTACAGGGAGACAATTGAGATTTCATTATGCTGAAAAGACCCTTTTACACTACCAAAAGAGGTTTGGGTATAATTTTTCATATTTTAAGAGTAGGACACTCTGAAAGAAGTTTAATTGGACAATCTTTTTAACCGTTTTTTGTCATTTGACATCAATCTAAATTATGTTGACCTTGACCTTGGCCAAGGTCAGAGTTGTTTTTTGTCAAGGGACATCTCTTATAGTACTACTTGGAACAGATATCAAAAGGGTTTCTTATCAAATAAATGAGATACCACATGAATAGTGTCATTCTGAAAAGATGGAATTTCAGAAGGTCAGTTAATACAATCACTAGGGTAATGGTTGCGCATGTCTCTACAGGTACATAACTGGCATATTCTTCTACCCAAAGGGCCCCTCTAGGGCACCAAAAGAGGTTTGGGTATAAACTTTCATATTCTAAAGGGTGGGACACTTTGAAAGAAGTTTAATTTCATTTTTTTGACCATTTTCGTCATTTGACATTAGTTTAGATGACCTTGACCTTGGCCAAGGTCAAAATTGTCTTTTGTCTAGTAACATCTCCTATAGTACTACTTGGAATTCTGATATTAAAAGGTTATCTTATCAAATAAATGAGATATCACATAGAATGTGTTATTCTGAAAGGATGAGATTTCAGGAGGTCAGTAAGCAAAATCGCGTGGGTAATGGTTGCGCACACCTCTACAGGGAGACAACTGGCATATTCTTCTACCCAAAGGGCCCCTCTAGGGCACCAAAAGAAGTTTGGGTATAAACTTTCATATTCTAAAGGGTGGGACACTTTGAAAGAAGTTTAATTTCATTTTTTTGACCATTTTTGATATTCAACCTCAATTTAGATGACCTTGACCTTGGTCAAGGTCAATGTTGTCTTTTGTGCAGATGCACCTAATACTTGGTTCCTTGTATACCAGATATAAAGTGCCAAACTCAAAAATTGAGTGAGATATTTCATATACAGTACATTTCTGAAGGGGTTCAATTTTAATGAGGGTTGCAAAACAAAATGGCAGTTGTCATGGTTACGCACACCTCTACAGGGTGACAACCGGCAAATTTGTATTGCCAAAGGACCCCTCTAGGACCCCAAAAGGGTTTTAGGTTTAAACATTTTATGGCATCGAGAATCCTTAAATAAGCTCTTTTTTGGAGTCTGGACCCCAGACTATACTGACTTCGACCGTACATTTGCTAGTAGGCTATCTGCATGGGAAACTTAGACCACAGCTTTTGTAATACCTAGGCCTATAAGGCTATTGACCTTTGCCATCTTGACATATACAGTTATTCTCTTCGACCGTTTGGGGGTCCATGTTTACACTCACATTTATTTGATTAACGTTTCATGTGCTTATCGATATAAAAATGAAACTGTAGGCCAATGGTCATATATTTATAAACAATAAAGAAAATGTAACTAAAATTCTATACAGGTTTCATGCGGAGCCAACATCTATATCATTCTTCGTACGTAAGATGATGCCCTCAGCCGATATCAGTAAGGGTGAGGGTAGATCACCCCCGTCCTGGAGGAGAGAGGGGTAGGGGAATGAGGAGGAGGGGAGGGCGATGCGGGTAGGGGTCGTGCTGGCAGCTCCTCCAGGGTCACGTTCCCCAGGCGGCGTGCACACAGACGCAGTGTACCCAACTAATGGCCGCCCCTGACGACCGCCGACGTTTCCGGTTCCTGCCGCCGCAGCGACATGGCCGACGGTCGACTGACATGTGTAATGAGCGAGGAATGGGGCGCACTGCCGACAGGGTGTGGGTAGATGTAGGTATATAGGGGGTATTCCACTACACGACTTAGGCTGCGATATGACGATATCGCAAGGAAATTGCACATATTACAGATAATATTCTATGTTAAACATGTGTGACATGTTCCGAATTAACAGTTTTTAACAATTTTATTATTCCTGTATGCGTACTTGTCTGTAATATTGTCAAATTGCACTGATATCATAGCCCATGTCGTGCAGTGGAATACCCCCTGATGGGTGTGGGTATGGCCGTATGCGCTTGGACGTAGGTGACGTAGGGGTATTGGTTTTGATATCGCGATTAGAAGGCCATAGGGGTACAACAATGTCTAAATACCTCCTGACGTTGCGCCCCCACCCCCAGCCCTTCCGACCTTTTCTATACATTTTGAATTCAAAGGAAAAACAGCGAGTACGATTGTCTCATGAACTGAATGCCTTTAGCGTCATTGCTCCAAATCGAGCAAAATATTTACTCGGAAACATTGAGAAGATAACATAGACATTGAGAAGATAACAATGTATGAGACAGTTGACACAAGAGGACAGTGTAAACGAGAGCAGCTTAAATATACAAACACACCCAGCACCATCTTAAATGTACATGTATTGCGGCCTAGAACAGGGTTTTGTATGGCTGGCAGTAAGGATTTCGTCTCTACCTACCCAAGACCCGCAGCACATCTCTTTCTCTGACAATCCCACCCGATTTTATTCCCTCGTTTCCACGGCAACGGATCGCAATCCCTCTCGGTTTCACTTCTGCTTAATTTGCGCAGGAAAACATCCCAATAAATAAAAGTCCCTAATGCTCATCGGGGGAGGCATAAATATGAAATCTTTTATATTATCGCGGCGATAGAGGGGAATTTGTCTGATTTGGCGCCAAACTTTGCCTGATTAAAAGGCGGCCTTAATGCCCGACTGTCCACCCGGTATGGGGTGGGCCCTTAATTAATTGGATCCTTAGCTACTGCCTGTCCCCTGCCTATGCCCTCTGCCCGTCCTTTCCTAGGAAGGCTACGACTCGGGCCTAAATAAGGCCTGCGAGTCAGAGTCTAAATAATTTAGAGTCGCTGCTGTCACTAACAAGCGCCCCGATGGGCAGTGTGACGAGCGGGCGCGGTGACCAATGACCCATTTAGTTAAAAGGTCGCCACCATCATGGTGGGGAGGGCCCCCGTCGCCTGACCTGTGTCCTATTAGGCCCAGGCCACTAGGCCAATCTTTACCCATTGACCTCAAGGGCCAATGTTAAGGCTTAGGACGCACCCTTTGCGTGGCGCAGTGCTGCATGTTGGCATCGGTGAAGGAACCACCGAAAACGCCCTTATTGTCTGCCTCACTAAAACTCATTGGACATGTGAGGGGAGGGGGACACTGAGTCTTTAAAGGTCACTACCTACTGCCAAACTTTTGTCCGTATACTCTTTTTGACTGATCATGAGTGCCCTTGAATTATATTATTTGACCACTCCTATGATTATTAGGAATACTAGCTCATCGCTGCCCCAAAACTCAAGTGTCTAGATAAAAACCACCAAAGTTGCTTCAAAAGCTTCTGATCAAATTGTTATTACTCTTTCTTTTTGAAATAAAGTAAGAGAGTGACACCAAAGCTAAGCTATAAGTGATTGTCGATATAGCGAAGACGACTGTCCCTTTATTTTGACGTTCTCCGCCTCCATTTTGCATCGTCGTGTGTACTCTTCCAAGACAAATGTACCCCCTGTCCCGGAATACTTAGAATCTGAATATGCGACCCAATGTGAAAAGTTCTTTTCAAGATATGTCCAACGTTCCAGTACATTTCAGTAACATAAAAAATAATAACAAGATGAAATAATCAGAAATAACAATATGGAAACCTCAAACAGCTGACATGGTCCCCTTTCCCCAACCACATCCCTGCCACCTAAAACACCATGTCCCACTAAAACAACAGTCCCAATGCCCTTTACCACTTACCACCGCCTCCAGTGTCCCCCTCCTCCACGCGCGGACTGTTTCCATTACCTGTACCTTGTCCCCAGGTGATCACCCCCCATTCCCAGACCCCCAGACCCCTAAGGCCCCCCTGCCCACGGGCTGGTCACCAATTAGGACCCCCGGCCCCAGCGGCGGCCACCATTAATGTAATATAAAAGATCAGTGGGGCCGCGTCGTCTCGGCGGTATTGTACACACGCGCCGGGACGAATCTAATCAAGTGCCTACACATCTGGGAGTCGCCGCCCCCAAATACCTCACGGCTTAATTGCTCAAATCACCAAATTAGATTGGATTTCAGAGGCTCTAATGAAAACCTCCCCGGTTGGATCTTCTTCTAACCGAGGAGGAGAGTGTGGGGGTGGTCGGGAGAAGGGGGTAGGTGAGTCAGTAAGACTCATCCTGTGGTCCCTGAGTACCCTGGTCCTTTTAATTTCGGCTTTTGTTTTTGTAGCCAGGCACCAGAATGTTAGGGCATCGAGAGGGTATGGGTATAGGTTTATTTTCTAGCCCTGTGGTCCCGCCTGTCGTAAAGACGGGTTCTTCACATAATCTCAGGTTTATAAACGTTTGGACCTCAGTAGTTAGTATTCTATATTCTGCATGGATTGTCACGTATCTTTTAAAGATATGTATACTTATGTGATAGCGGAAGGGAGAATTCAGCAGCTTGTGTTCATTTTTTCACATCCTCCACTTGCCTTATTCCAGCCGGCATCCAAGTGAGCCGTCTGGTAGTGTGATTGGGATGTGTAATAACTGGTATTACACACCGCGCCCCTGGTGGAGGCAGAGGTAACTAGTGGACCCTGTGAAGGGAGGGGGGTCGGTAGACGCGCCTGTCAGTTCTAACGCGCCACGCCGCTCCCGCGTCACGCGCCGCGCCATTCGCGCCGCGCGCGTCACGTCGGCCCGACACACAATCGGCAGTCATTTGATTGATGATGCGTGCGCAGTCTAAAGCCGGCCTGGGCCTTCCGCCGGTCCCCCGTTGTCGCCCATTCATACCCCCGGATACCCGCGCCCAGCCGCTCCCCTGGAGGAGGACCGGCTAGGGGGGCAGCGAAGGGGCTTCGCGGGGTCGCGCACAAAGACCTCGCGCGCCGCTCATCAGTCGGGCTAACTGTGAAATTGATAACATAATTTGAGTGAGTGATAGCGGCGCGTCGGGCAGGGGCATGGCGCTAACCAGATCGTCGGGCGGCCGACCCGGCCGGGGAGGACGGCGACGACCCCCAGAGAATACTGTCTCCTTCCTGTTCCCTCACCATCTATACCTCCTTCCATCACACCCTGGAGGAAACCCCTGCTGCCTCCTGGAGCACAGGTGACAAAGACTGTATTGATCAGGCGTTACCCAGCCAGCGTTGTGATGTAACAAAAACGTTCTGCAACCATATTTTTTGTCTCAGTTTGTTACTTACTAAGATGGCACGTAACAATTACGTTACTGATTGTGAGGTTGAAACTTCAGGCAATCAGTATCTTAGTATATCATTGTTTTTAGTGAGGTAGAATGAAACCAAAACAGAACATTATGAGAACATTCTGTTTGGGTTGAAAAACGTAAACAGAATGTTGTAATAATGTCACAGTGCAACATCATGGCAGTATGTTGCAGCAATGTAATTGGGAGTCATCAAAAGAACTTAGCAAGAGCCAAATGCAGAACCAACCAGAACATTACTACAACGTTATAATAACGTCACATCCTTGGCTGGGTATCTCTAATGGACGTTGCTTATTACATATGTCTTCAAATCTGCTGTTTTATTACTTAATTAATCACTTTGTGTACCTTTAACAAAAAATATCTTTCCTGGTTAGCTGCTTTGTTATTAACCTTCAACCATTGGTCCCTCTAAGCCACACAGTCATTGTTATATCGAAAATGGGTATATTTTGGGAAAAGGTACCACCATGTGGCCACTAGTTTCGGAGTTGTATTTGTATTGTGAAATATCTATTTGACATTTAGCCAAAAGTTAGGTATTATAATGTTTCTGAGGTCCCAGGGATTATTCCACTCTCTATTTTACCTTTCTATGATATTTAGTCCCTTTACAACCTTACTTACAATACAGGCCATTATTTCCAATTTGGGCCAAATCTGCCAATATCTAGCAAAAAATCAATTCTTTGTTATGTTAGTCATGAAATATATGGGGAAACAAGCTTTTATGTTATATTGTTGAACATTTGGACTTTGTTTCATAAAATTGTGTACAGATTTTCACGATGTTTGCTAAAGCATTAGAACTTTCGTAAACAATGCATTATGGGAATCTCAAAATGCAACATTTTTATTTGAATTTTAAAGTATAATTTAGATAAGCAAGTTAACATGGTTACAGAAAAAGTAATATCAAAAATGAAAAGAACATTTAATAGTAAATAAGTAATGTAGAAAATGATTGTGTCTACTCAATAATGTACAGTGACTGGAACAAGCACTCCTAACAAAAGTTATTGCACTTCAAATATTCTCAATATCTGGAAAACCTACTTTTCTTGATAAACATAATCAACTTTAAGTCACCATCACTTGGAAATAAAGACAGCAACTGGGAATAGGGGTTTCTCAATGCATGAGAGGTAGGGAGATTCATGCATGTTTACCTCAGCTTCTATATGGGATATTTTAAAATGGTTTGCAGCGTTTGAAAGAGTAAGTTCTCTACAATAAGAAATCTACAGACACATTTCCCCATGTTTCATGTCATTTTGTGACCTGATTAATTGCCAATAGGTCCCTTTCCCAAATACGCTCCCAAATGGGCCTGTTCCGAGTAAGCTCTGACCGGCTGATAATCATTGAAATTAATGGATATATGTCCATATACTTTTTTCAGGAGAATAATATGTTCCTTACAAATCAGTAACATTAAATAATATGACCTGCTTATTGTTATGGAAAATACCAATCATATCCTTTTCCGGGATTTGTATTCTCCTGGAGGCCAGCCTGGAGTTCACGCAACTGTGTTAAAAGTTCACATGCAATTAAACTTCAAACCTCTCATTTTCCTCTACTATTAACCACATGATGAATGCAATACAACTCCCCATATATATATATATATACATTATTGAACATACTCCTCACGAGTTAAACCCGACATGAACCTAAAACAGCGCCCTGATCTCTGTCCACACTGTGAACAAACACCGAGTCATTACCACGGGGCGTTTTATGAGCTCTGGGTGAGTGGGATTGAGCCGTCCGGTGCCCGGCCTGCCTGTGTGGTCCGGGCCTGGTCTAGCCCCCACCTGCCGGCACCCAGTCACGACCAGGTAATGGGGCCCCCGTGTGGTCGCATCTCATCAGACCAGAGACCTGCTCAGAGAGCGGGTACCCGGCCTGCTGAGCTGCTCACCCTGCGCCAGCCTACACCTGGAGGACACACCTGTCGGGGATCAGCTTACACGTGGTGGTGGTGGTGGTGGTGGTGGGGTGAGGGGGTAAAGGTCACATACCGGTACCCGTCTACATGTATACAGGTGGGTGTTCTGTTCTGCAACCTCAGGTGTAAACTAAACGGCCTACCATTAGATGTTAAGTTACTTTAACTATACTAATGTAAATAAAATTACGATAAGGAACAAAGTCAGGAGGTCTCGACCCCTCTCCCATTTTTATGATGACGTAACTATATAATTAACGAAGGGGACATCAAGTACAATGGAGATATATATACACATTTTATTCGCACTACTTAAAGCATAATCACAGTTAACATGGTACATGTAATTACATATTTCTTGAATTTCTCTTTTAATTACATATTAACGTTGGTTGTATTATAAATAGATTGAATAAACTTAACCGTAAGCCTATTAAGCGAGGTCATTTCTAACTATACATTTCCATCAAAAGTTTGATCTGAGACAGATAATTTGCACCTAACAACGGTACAAAGAGGAACATGATTCGATTCAATTAAAGAAACAATTGATCTTACGGTAATTTGCTAATAAAAGGATTATATATAGGCGAACATATTCTACCTTGCGCAAATCTGACACTGAAAAGTTAGAACGCAAAAGTTGGTGACTCGAAATAGAACCCCTCAGTGTTGGGCAATCCTGGTTGGGCGATCCCGCGTATCCAGGGCAACCACAGGTAGTACGTCACTTCAAAGCGGGGCGGCGGGCGGCGGGCGGCTATCGGCAGGCGACCATTTCACGCCCGTTATGCCACGATTGGCGCTGAACCGCCGCACCGAAAACCTCACTTTGGGCGCGCTGACGTAAACCCCTCCCCCAGGGGCTTTTTGCAGCCGCGCGGCTCCACGGTGAGGGCTGCGGAGGGTGGTGTGGGGGCGGGGGTTTAGGGGGCGGGAGGGGGGCTTGTCCCGGCCGTGAGAAACTCATCAATCTCCGGGGACTTGTCCCGCGGCTCGGGCAGGTCGGCTCTGTTCTAAGCCCGCGTCTGAAACCATCAGATCTAGGCAATCATTAAACCTGCCGCCCACCACTCCACCTCCTCCCTCCCTCCCTTCTCTCTCTTACTCACTTCTGGCACCTATCCATCTCTCTCTCCAGCCTGTATTTGCTATATTAGCGTTTTCTTTTACTAGTCTTCACATTACTTTGATTTTAATAATTTCAATTCATTTCTATGTCATTTCACTATTGCTCTTGTGTATAACATCCTCGCGGGTAAGCCTTTGCTCTTTTAAGTGTATCAAAGTTCCCAACAAAATGGATCTCGACTGAGAAATTCACATTGTGTGCAAACGACGCGCAATGGCACGAAGGGCAATGGCTACTAAATAGGTGATCAGTTGATCATTGAAAGGGAGGGGCCAGTGAAATTCAGTATTCTTTAAAATTGTATCTTATATTTGAGATTTGATTCTAACAGACACGTTTATAACATTCTTATTTTTACAGATGGTTTGACAAGTATGCCACAAGTCGCTATCCAACAAATGGATGATGCGTTCCTTTTGACAATGAAAGTAGTTTTCTTGTTAGGAACATTCAAAAGCAGGCTCATGGTCTTTTAAAAACACCACCACTGAATCCCACCACCACTACTTCACCACCGCCACCAACAGCCACTACAACCACCTGAAACCGCGGCGTGATGACTGACGTGCTTCAACGTCGTTTTGGGACTGAGCGGAACCCGTCCGTGACGTCACCAAAGTCACGCGACCGCCGCCTCCCTCACCCCTCTCCGTGTTAACCTCCAGGGTCCCCGAGGTTTCCTCCAGGTGGTCCTGTTTGGTAGTTAATCGCTCATGGAGTTGGTAGTGTAATGACCCTGTGAGCAGCTCACCGCTAACACTCACAGAACGTGAGTTGGACCGAGTTCTCCTCGCGCGAGAAGTAACGAGATCCAGATGACCGACCGCCGCGCCGTGAGGCGGCCGTCACGGAACTAACTCCGTGATTACATAGCCGGTGAACAATACCTGGAGGGGATTTATGTGTGTTTGTTTGCCGAATTATATTTTTCTTGCATTTAATTGTGAGACGTATGAGCTTCTATATCATAGCAGACATGTTTCATTATTATTTCGATGGATCTTTTTGCTGTTAAGGATTGGAGTACATGTGCTAAGCGAAACATTATGTCACTCCTGAAATGTAGTTATTGATAGGATTTTAAAAAGATAACGTTAGTATGTGCCCTTAACTGCCAAAAGAAAATGGAAAAATGATAACACAGTATATGAAAAAGATGTGTACGAAGGTGTAATACATGTATACATAATAGATGTGAGGAGAAACGATGACTTAATTAGGAATCAAACAATTGTAACTAATCATCCAAAAGTCAGACATGTCATACAACAGTACAATTAGACAGGGAAATATTTCGATAAAAGACAGGATATTTGACATTACAATTAGACCTATCCCTTTTCATAGTTTATTTCCACAGAACAACTTTGAACTGGTGATGTCGAAGCAGAGGACCATGTAGGCCTATACATGTATACGACTGGGAACGACCAAGAACAACTGCAAAATTGAGGGATTAATTGACAACAATCTGCAACCATATTTTTTTTAGTTAGTTTGTTATTATACCATGATTATGGTGAGGTTAGGACGAAACCAAAAGAGAACATTATAAAAACATTCTGTTTTGGTTGAAGAACGTAACTAGAACATTGTAATAACATCACAGTGCAACGTCACAGCAGTATTTTGCAGTGATATAATTGAGAGTCATCAAAAGAATGTAACAAGAACCAAATTCAGAACCAACCAGAACATTGCCGCAATGTAATAATAACGTTGCACCCTTGGCCGGGAAGCCAACTATTTCATTGGAATGCAATAAAACTTAATGAAACCGTTTTTCCCTCAGTATTTCAATGGCAAAGATTTGTCCAGAGTCACAGTTGCTCAGAAAAATGTCCATGCTGAGTGGAACCAAACTGACGTTTATTATATAAAGAAAAAGAAAAAAAACACCCTATCGATACGGTTTCTTGGCGATTACAATTTTTACAGTCGTTTACAGTCGTCAACCATTCCTCAATAAAAAAAGTTTGGTGGAAACAGTATTTCCCCTGGGCAACTGGAGAAAATCGACCTCAAGATTATACTGATGCATTTCCATTCAACAGCTATCAAACGAGAGAGAATTTGCGAAAATAATGATGCAAGTTTTGCAACATAGTCACTCGATTCAGAAGTCTACTTCCAAATAGTTTTTTTTTTAATTTGAATCATCCGCGACCAAAACTGTAACAGCTTATTTGTCTTATCTTTGAATACTTTTTTAAATGCAATTGTTCAATGGACATGACATTATAGTAAATGATGTTTGGGTATAATGTTGCTGTCGTTCAAAAGTAACATTTTGAAAGACAATTTATTGTTTTTTTAGTCGTTCTGTGGACAGGTCTGTAACTGCATGATCGTCAGGTGATATCGTTTGGTAGAAACCGGGTTTAAAGATTGAAGTTACGTTTACACTGAATTGATCATAATACCAGTTGATGTACCATTCATTGTGTATCAATTACATGTACCTGGATGTGGTAGCGTCCTCGCAGCTTTAAAACATTCATTCAGCTTCGATACGACACGGTACTAAGGTCCATGGTCCAGGTCTCCTCCTACACCCTGTACAGTATCAATGATTCTCGCGCTACAGTAAGGACCAATTACACACCAAGCCTGCTTAGTTCCGCCAACCGATAGCTTTCAATGCACGGTCTTTGTGTCGGGCTGCCAGGCCGATTGACGAGGGCCACAAAGGACATTACTCAATAGCGTCAATATGTCCGCCGATTCCTCAGCAACCAACCAGCCAGCGTCTAAGACCTCTAATCACGACGCGATTAAACAAAATTACCCGCGGATAAAGTCGGTCAGCGGCAGGGTGAAAGGTGGAAGTGGGAGTTGGTTTTATTATATTAGAGGCGGTCTGGGCGCGTCAGGTTTGTATGGCGCTAGTGGTGGCTGGTGGTGGTGCGGGGTGAAGGGGTGGTCGCGGCCCTTTTCAGGCGGGTTTAGTTGATCCGCTACAAAAGCACACCTGTCCTTGGGTAAACTCGGCCCGTTGTATGGCACGGGACCCTCCCCTATTCTCCAGCCCGGCCAAACTTTGTTTGCACGGCCGGTGGCGGCACCGGGCCCCTCTCCCCCACCGCCCGGACCAGCCGGCCGGGCCCTACACCCCCAAGGGCCCGCCGATACACGAGCCCGGGAAAATAGCCTGAATAGGCCTCAGAGGTATTAGAGCCCCTGCGTAATCACTTTTCAATAGGTGCCCATTGTTGATCATTTGGCCGCGGCTACTTGGATTTATAGAGAAGCTGTCTTTGGGTGCAGGCCCGGGCCGCACGTTGAAATTGACACGTCGGCATTGCTGTGTGTGTTGGGTGTGTGGGGCTGTGTGTCCCGACCAAACGTTATGTTTTTGTTTGGCCCCAAAGGAATGGCTCAAAGTTTGGAAGCTTTTGTGCCACTGTTTGGCTAGCTTCCATTCTGTCTCCCAAAGTCTGCTATGGTGCGCCGTTAATCTATTGAAAATGACCACAGGTAAAGCTTAATGGGCACACAGCAGAGAACCAAGGCCTTTGTCGGGGGTTACCAGTGTAAAGCCCGCGTCACTCAAACTTATAACTCATAAACAATGTGGAGTCAAACGTCTCAATCCTTTAGAGTTATCGCCTCCACGGAAATGATTGAAATGACCGCGGTGCCACTTCACAGGCATTGTGTAGGAGGGGGAACTTGTCGGAGGTGAGCTGGGTTCAGCTTTAAATAACGATTTGAACGCCAGGTACACTTTGGCCTCAGTGGAACAAGGCCTGGCGTCCTAAGGACCTGTAGTATTCTATTTTGTACCCTAAGGGGTTGTAGTCTGTTCCATGGATTAAGGAATGATCCCCCTTGAAATATCCTCGGGACTGTTTATTCAAGCTGGGATTTATTTAATGACAAATCACGTCCTGATTACAGGGGTTGAGATTTTTGACATACCTTTGTTTTAGTTTAATGTTTTAGATCACGCACTTAAAATATCAATCACATATTCGGCAGCACTATTGTAACGTTCGAAGGAAAACGTAAAGTATACTGAACTTAACTTTCTGATGTGTAAGTTGTAATCTAATTTCCATTGTTTTAATGTAGTAATAAATACTCTCTTCTGGAATGTTCAAGTTCGTATTCTTACATGTATAATTATGTTCAAATTTAGTTCGAGCTTGATTCTGTAATGAAATAAGCTTAAGACTCTAATATGATACTGTAGTATATTAATTCGTATTAAGTTCAAACAAATTTCAAGGAGCAAACCGAGACATACGCAAACACAGAAGCCCCGACGATCTATTTCGGACCGACGCTCAGATGGTACGGTTGGGTAGACAGAGAAAACCATTGCTTGTGTCACTGTTCTGTCTCGTCCCTTGTTTTGGTATCGTTTATTCCTCGAGGGGACAGGGATTCACTAATCCTCACCTCTGGCCGCGTCCACCCCTGTTTGCCCCCGCGGGTCGGGATACAAGACGAAGCCGTATATTTACACCGTCCATTTACACATTACTCGCGCTCTATTGAACGTGTTCCTTGCCCCGGCAACCCGAGGAAATAATGCTATTTGTCCAAGTTCGTGTGACAATTAAATTCGCCTTTTTCCCACCAACAAAGCGGTCCCCGGTGAATACAGATGGGGACCTGGGCGGCTCTAACCGTGTGCACAGTCAGCCGTCGGTGTCCGCGCTCAGGCCGGTCTCAAACACAGGTCGCCGACAGCGTGTTTCGGGGCCGAGACTGATCAGTGGTAGGTGAAGTTGGGGGTGGGAGGGGTGCGTGCTGGGCGCGTCCGCCGGGAGGAAAGGTACAGGGATGGGAGGGAGGACATGGGAGAATGGGGGGAGAACCAAGAGGGGAGAGGTGAAATGGGGTATCCGACCGGGTGGAAGAGGTAGGAGGGAGTGTAGGTGGGATAAGATGAGTAAAGTGATGAGAGGGAGGTGAAAAGAGGGAGGAAGAGCTTAACAATCACGTAGAAGGATTCAGTGTTTATTAAGCATCTTAATGCTTGGAGAAAAAGTTGAATGTTTGTTTGCGGATGTTACAGAACCTGGTGAGCCTTATAAAAAATCTGACCTGAGTACATCATGTTAGCTCCAATGCTTATCTATACTGAAACATACGTATAAATGTATTCGAATTGACGGCTTTAATAGTATCTTATGATTTGCCCCTTTTCAATCGCTGCTACAGTGTCACGGGAATTACTCTTATCTACATTTTCTTGTGAACGTTCCCTTACTCTGGCCTCTATAATTGCCCCCCTTCCCAGCAAACAATAGCTAGCGCCGAAGGGGCTAACGCTTTTCTTACAATACACGACGCTACGCGGTCAATGTTCATGTCTCATCATACACCAATATCCCAGGGAAATGCATGGTCACCTCCTCCTCCAGGGGACACCCTCCTGTGTCCCCGGTGTCTGTCCCGGCTCCTCCTCGGCAGGTAAATAGCTGACACAGCACCTACACAACTTGTAACCCTCACAATCCACCCTCACGGTGCACAGGAACGCGTTTCTTTTAGAAAGCTTTTGAAAAAGTTCGAGATTCGAAGACAGATATAGGGGAGGCCAAGTGGACAAGCCGATCGCAGGTATCGAGAGTGGACGTTGACATAAAACGCCAAGGCTTATAAATCATACGAGAATACGTTAGGTTAAATATCTTGTGCATTTTACACTACAGGTAACCCAGGAGATACATCATAATATTAATTCAATTCATCTCCAAAACTTCATGTCATAATTCCCTATTGCCAGTTTGCAATATCAAGTAATTGTGTAGAAAAAGTAACCTGTATAACACATGACTCTTTCTCAGTTTTATGTAGCTGGTGCAATAAGAATAGACTGAGCATAAATTTGCAGAAAATTAAGCATATATGATTATTAAAGGAAAAAGTCAGTGTAATCCTGAAGGATGAAATATCGGACATTTGGCAAAAGGACTGGGGATGTGGAAGATTATAACTACCTCGGGGTTATAGTTGATAATGACCTAAGATTCCAAACAATTCATCAGTCTTCTGTTTAGAGAAGTGAATCATTGGAACAGGTTAATTCTGGAGGAACAACATGCGACGTGCAACTAAAGTTAAATTTAAAAATCACTTAAGCAGAAGGTGGATTTAAATGGAGTCTGACATGACTCTATATTGCGACTGACTTGAACTACATATCCCTTAATGATTAATTACTATTGTTCACCATTATGAATCCTCTTATCATACGATAAATACAAATATATCTTGTGTGACGCAACTAGAAGCTCATGCAGATATATGAATTTAACCCCCCCCCCCCAAAAAAAAAAAAAAAAAAAAAACTGAAATGCCACATAAAGTGATTTATGCAAGTAATCAAATTCTAAACCTACAAAGGCCTATGGTTGTACATTGTTGAATTTAATAAACAGTATTAGTTGTTCCTGGTCTGAATCATCTTATTAAACTATAAATACACGTACTCTACAATACATTCATCCCTAACCCCATAATAGTACAGCATGAGTCATCTACAACAGAGTAGGTAAAACCAACTAGGTATCGTTGGTGTAAATAGATTAATACCAACGTAGAATTGTGTCTAGTACAATAGGTTTATCTGGGATTTAAGCTTCCTTGGTTACTGTACGCTTACTAATACTATAGACGCCATGGATGATCTGATTATTCGGTTATGGGTCGGATGAGCAAGACAACTATTTGGAAGTACATAACAATATTGGCATGATGTTGTTCGTTATCATACAAATATGTTTTGCAGTAAAAGAAATTAGAAAGATCGTTCATTTGGTTAGAAAGTAGCATTCTCAAACACACTTACAAATTTCAATATCATCCAATTGAATGGAATAAACCAGGAACACACCAGGCTGGTTGTTAATAAAAAGGAGCTGACAGGTGCGTCTCAACAAAGATTTTAATAGGGAAAGGGCAATAGCGTTGTCTCCTATACAACAACCAACCCCCACAAAAAAGGCCCCCGCCGCTGACAGTATTTGCCTGCTGTCATGGCCGGGGCTGGTGGATCCATGCTGTCATTAGCCCGGTGACAGATGGTCGTCGGGGCCGCTGTCACAGCCCGTCGACTTATATAACTCCCATTGTCAGACCGGAGGTGGAGGGACTAGGAGGCGGGCCAGTTTTTGTACCAACAGGAGGTGGGAGATGGTGACAGGGCCCGCTGGGACACGGTGGGGTGGGTCTGGGGAGCTGGGTGGTGGGAACTTCAACTTTAAAAGAAGAGAAATACTAGGTCTGACCTTCAAATACGTCTGCTTTTTAAATTAAGGGCTCTTTTTACAAAAATAAAGTTACAAACCCTCTAGACCAAATTGACATAGATAACCGTTAATTAAAGGAAGAGTGTACATATAAGGTAACACAAAGTAAATGAACGGTTTTATTCTGGGGATCAATATCAAACATTGTAATCTACTGACTGTTATATTCATTTTACTGGATTTGACTTCTGTTACCACAGCTAACCTCTTGATTTGATGCAACAGGCCCTCAAATTCACATGTGAATTTTCCGCGGGAATTTTCCAATTTATTGCTCCGAGTCTTATGGCTGACTGATTTCTTAATACATTGTCATCATTGTCATACGAAAGTACCCTCCCTGTGCATGGGTGGCTCTTGCTTTTGTCATTAGGCGGTAGGGGACAGAAGTGAGGGGGGGGGGGGCGTCATGGTGAGCGATGGGTCAGAGATGATGAGGATTAACCCGACCATGAGGACTGTTTGTAAACACAACCAGGGACATAGGCCTGACACGGGGGAAATTATAACACACCTGTGAAGGTGGAACGCCGAGGGTGTGTGTGTGTTTCATAAAGGTGTGTCACACCAGTGTCACCTCCAAGGGGGGCAATTAGTTCGGGTGGCGGTAATGAACGTATGGGGCCTGACAACAGGATATAATCAGAATTAGGTTATATCCCCATTAATAGTGAAAGGAAATTGTATTGTAATATGCCTAATAAGGGAGGGGAGGGGTTCAAAATTAATGTATGCATTTCATTGTTGAGGAATAGTAGAGACCAACATAGAATTATAACACTTAGAATGTCTCTGTACTCTAGTAAATAGAAGAGGCGACAGAATAAATATACAAAATGAACATTAGGATTAAGTCCAAAGGCAAACAGCCAGGTCATTACAAAGAGATATAGTAGTGGAGGATCTATGGGACTTAACAAGTAGGTATTGGGAAATAGGTTCCTCTTTGGGATTTTAGGCACCAAACTGTAATTAAATACAAATTTCTTTTCATAAATAGAATGGAGCACGCTTACCTTGGGACCTCTTGATCCGCCACTGCGTAAATGTTTTTTTATTTTGTATTTCAATTCTTTCTATTTCTCAACCAATCTTACATGTATACATGTTTTCTTCTTTGGCACTGTGATACACATATATGAACTAATGAGTACAGTTCTGCTGAATACAATGAATAACTACACAGTATAACAACTGCTATTTCAAATTCAAGTTTACAATCTGTCAAACTAAAGCAGAGACACATATACGGGCCTTTTACTTCCTCTAACAGGTTAATTCATGGCCAGGACTTACCAATAACAAAGTGTTTGAAATGATATACAGAAGATGCTCCAAGCACATAGTTGCCCTGTGTCGTTCTATGCACATGAACCTCCCCCCCCCCCCCCTCCATCCCCAGTGCCAGCCACATGCTGCCTGGGCTAATCCTTGCAGATGTTATGGGTAGTGGGCGGGAGAAGGACGCTGGTGGTATCGGACTGACAGGTGAGCCCGTCCCCGGGGACTGGGAATACTGCAGGCCTAAAGTCGGGATCTCCTGTAATTATACAGGTCCAATGGGGACCCAGTATAGGCACATCGGCCCTCAATAGAAAGAAGGAAAATAACTATAGCTTTTGTTAACCAGTATCATGTTGATTACAAAATAGTATTCTTCACCAGATTAAGTCATACAGGCCTATGTCTGAATTAAGCTGGTAGTACAGGCTATTGCATGCTATGCATTGTTAAGGCATTCTGACTCTCCTACTCATGGTATTTATGTCCAAAACTATACCCTTTTTTAAAAAATAATTTTTTTTTTCCTGAAAAAAAGGACCCTTTTCTCAATTTCAAGGCCATGCGAAGTATGTCTAAAAAGGACCCCATTTTTTTGCGTTTTTAGAACGCTGATGCGTATCACATAGCTCTGAAAGTGGGGGTACCGGGCACGTTTCCCCCTTCCTATTGGACTATGTGGCCATTTCCATATAGGCCTACTGTACGGTATTGTATCATATGGGAAGAATCATTTAGGCATGACCAAGGGATAGTCTTTTAGGCAAGTATTTTATGGAAAGTAGATCTCATTAATAACATTGTGGCTAATGCCTATAAAAATTAGATCTCAATTGATCATACCGTGACTCTCATTGGCGCATTCCTTCTAATCTCAGCAACGATTATACAGTGTAGCTATACTATTGTCTTTTGCTAGTTAGTACATATTGTTGAGCTGGTAGATTATCATGAATCCTCGCAGGCTGCTGAAGCGGTGCGACTAGCATATATATTTGTATTTTCTGGGTTATCGTCATGCAGCATATCATATGTGCATGTGCAAAGTATTTTATTTGCATGTACAGGATGTAGAACTTGCATAAGCCCAATACATATGATAAAATAATTTGGGAGTACATAACATCGGTCAGAATAGTAATTCACAGCCTCAAACGACTTCAAGAGGAAATATAATGAAACAATAATCAAATATGATAACAGTACCAACTAATACGAACTTATATTACCATACTTACGTATAGTCTATTATTCATGCAGCCATGTCAAAACATTTGATTGTAATACCTTTTGTTTTAAGTGGTAATAAGTAATTACATCCATGAAATCCTATTGTTGATAGCAGGGGCCTTGGGGACCTATCTGCTGGTGCGCATGTCGTCTGCGTGATGGCCGCTCATCTCATTGAGGAATAAGCCCCCCTTTCTTCATCATCGGAACTGGCGTCAGCTCCTAACCATGACGTCACATTGGGTGCCATGTCATTACATATCACATCTAGATCAGACCATGGATGGAGCAGGCCAGGAGGTCAGCAGGGAAGTGGTTCTTGAGTACTACAGCATAGGCGAGAAGGAGGCATTCTGAGATTATAATAATTTCCTCTTGAAAATTAGTAACTGTGACTACTTCTCATACTCATAGATTCTGATCTCAGATATAATAATATGATATGGGGTATAGTTATAGATTCTATCATGTACATCATCTCAAACCTGCCATGTTATCCTTATGTATTTGTTATCGGAAAACTGCTTGTACCTATACGGATATGTATGAGTGAGTTTGGTTTAATTAAAAAAAACATATTCATCACATAATTAAAAAATGTTGTGCATCTGCCTAGTTTCTTTCATGGCTCTGGCCCTGAACCATTGTGGAAATAGACCCACCTTTTCTTTTATAACCCTGCCCCACCCAGGATCCTGTGAACCTAATTACTGACCATGACCCTTCCCGGCGGTTTTAGTGGTCACCTGAACCCCTTCTGGAGGGTAGGGTGACGCTGGAGAGGCCGGTCGGGGAGCGTGGTCGGAGCAGGACAGGCGGGGGAGACGGGGTATAGGGTGTAGGCGAGGTCACGCTGATCGCAGGGTGTGCTCGCGCATCTTCCTCCGGGCTGGAGACCGGAAACCGTGGCTTTTCGGGTTAGTGCATATCGGGATCTCTTTGGTGAAGTGGGGTCTACCACTCAGAACAGTGAATATTGCCGAATAGGCCAAATGGGCGCGGCTGTACAAGAAATGCTTTTCAGCAGCAGGCCTGGTGCATTCTCACATTATTCTTCACACTTTCAAACATTATTAAAGATTCATGATAGTATGTATTGTTTTGATATCGGGGAATATAAACGTACCTAATGGTGACTAAAATAATCGATTCATGTGCAATACAGTGAGATAGCAAAGTGACAAACAAGCTATGACAAATGTATGTACTCTTCCAATGGAAATGATGAAACTTTAAAACCAATTAAAGATTGAAAAGCAACTTAACTTTTTATGTCATTTTGTTCTTAAAGTTCAATAGAGCAGAACTGCTAAGCCTTTTCCCATGTGCTTTTTCTCTCTTTTATCTATGACACTTTTTCCTTAATCAGAGTTCTTTCTTTGACTGTGGATATATCCAAGGGTGTTTACATGAATATTATGATGGCAATAGAGAGACACAAGAAATGTGTACACAAAAGTAAAACTATATATACCTTCATATATGGTAATTTCCTATACCTATTCCTATACCCATAGAAAGCTAATAAAGCAGGGAGAGAGCAACTCCGAAATGATCATCTAGAAATATAGGAGTTCATAATGTAATACTTAATATTTGTGCACTTGAAATATCAATATATTGAACTTGGATTGAGTTGATTACCATCCAAAACTCTCCCCATCATGCAGCTCAAACCTGATGTATGTAGCTGATCTCTGATGTGCATTTAACATTTTCGGATACTAGTTGTTCAGGTGAAACATCCCAATTAAATGTATTAAGGTAATATCCTGGATACTCAAAAGATAAATGGGCCCATCAGAGAGTCAAACGTCGTAAATTAGAAAATAAACATCAGAAATCATTACCCGACATCAAACCTCTGACTTTGAGGTCTGTCAAACGTGGCCAAATCAAAGAGGACTTGAAGGAAGTCGTCTAACAATGATAGCATGGCCTGGCGCTGGGCCTGTCCACTTTCAGCCACTAATTAACCAATTTAGACCTGCCCGCGGCGGTCAGTCTCGTCGGCGGGCCACGTGACCTCGGCTCCCACGAGAGGGCGCGAGACCCTGGCGAGGGACAAAGAGAGGTGGCCGGTGAGTGGACAATGTCCAGTCGGCGGCCACTCCCGGGGTGTTATAAGTATGGGCCCCGACTTTGTCTTTCCTTTGTGGCCAATTAATTGTGGGGCTGTTTGGCGAACGCCCCTTGCCCCGGGCTGGGCCCTTAAATGACGGTCCATGTGATATAATTATGATGGATAGACACAGAATCCACCAGGTGACAGTCGGCAGGGCACAATGTGCCGCCACCGTCACGTGGACTTTAAATATAAAAACCCTTTTTTGTCTCCTTTCACAGCGGCACCGACTAAAAAAGAACCCCACGCGGCTGTTCGTTTGGCACTGGCAACATTGTGTTACAAATTTCTTACAAGGGGAAAAAACATGGCTGGTCCGAGGTAAGCTTGCGCGTGCGCAGTGAATGAGATAGTGATCACTTCCCGTCACGTGAAGCTGAAGTCAACTTTTTTTCTTGCTGGGCCACTTTTTAGACCTGTCAAAAACATACGCGCCCAAGTCACTTAGTCAATTCATTTCGGTTTCAATTGAATGTTGGCTATTCTGTGGGTAAATCAGATAAGTGGCATGGCCCGCGGGCACAGATGCAGCACCCCTGTATTTACACCGTGTTGGGGTGTTAATATAGCAAGGTTTCAGTATGCGCACCTCTCATACACATATGTGTCAAGTCAGGTGAAAGTGGCAGGCGAGGCTGATCGGTATCTCTGCCATCTCTACACTAAGGGATAAGGAATCTTCAGAGCACATACAATTTTATATATTTATTTCTTTTATTAATTGGCGATTGTATAATGGGTGCAGCTACCGTAATATCGGTTCATCGGCTAAGATTTCAATCGTGTCAAATTTAATTAGTGCCAATCATATTGAAATCCCATAAAAACATGTTTACCTCTAAATTGGATAATAGGGTCATTACTTATCTTGATCTTTCCTACAAAATGAAATGAAAAATTACCTAATTACAAATGTTTTGCAATGATATTTAGTAAATGTTTCTCACTCACAGTCAGGGGGATTTGGAAAGTTTGTAACCTCGGATATATAAAAGGCCACCCTAGATATAGTGAAAAAAATATGCCAATGAAATAATTGTTGGACACAGCCGTTGAATTTGCGACGCACAATAGGTTGGAGTCGCGGACAAACGTGGCTGACTCCACTGACTCCGCTTACCCATATCATTAGTGTGATGATTTTATGTTGCCGGGTATGAAATACATTTGGAATGTGATTTGAGGGCTAACTGGTGGTATAACTATAATTAACACAATAATGTGGTACTGTCAAGATCTAAGATCTATGGTTGAATCATCTATGGTTGCATAGTCCAATCTAGCATTGCTATGCCAGAAAGTCATCAGATTACTGTAGGTCCTATAGACCTTGTGCTGACAGGATCACATTACCAGGTTTGGATGATCACCACGTGACTTCAATGACCATGTGGTTCTTAGAAAATATGACATGGATGCGTATTCATAGATGTGTACTTAAATTTGGACTGACACATACCTGGGGAACAACAACATACCAATTAATCATGAAAATGATTTGCCTTAAAAAGTAATGGTCAATTGATCACAACTAGAACTACCAAGCCTTCTGGCTACTATAGCGTCATATGCCCAACGTCTATAGACAGCCTATATATGGCCTATAGGCCAATAGGTAGGGCTTGCGCGGGAGTAGGGGTGACACTTGCTGCTCCAGAGCATACCCGGCTGATTTCACTGTAGGTGGCGGGTTCCGACATGATCCCGACCGGCGGCGCTCCATTGTCGGCTTAGGCTCATGCCCTTTAAGGGTCCTCCAGGGCGGACACTGGAAAGGCGGGATGACCATTTGCGAGGGAGGAGGGGATAGAAGGGGTAGTGAGCTGGACGGGACTGTAATAGACCACTCGCAAATGCATTCAAATGCGTGCGCACATAATTGTATTACAGAAGCTGGCTGTTATTTCCCTTAATTCCTGTACAAAATACGATGCATTCCATGCCATGTTATGTGTTTATTTTACCCGTTGGAATTGACATTTATATAAGATAGAGGAAAGTATACTTAGCTTTACTTTCTGCTATAAACATGCATCTTACCTAATCAGAAATGATGAATTAGGGAGTGTCATATGTTTATGATACATATTAGAATTCACATAAATCAGATATTTTATACAGGGAAGTTGCTTCATATTGTCTGCCCCAAATATCCTATATAATAAGAGATGATGAATTCCAAAGCGATTTGAAGAAAAAGAGTCAGTGAAGCACATCAACATTGTACATCTGTTGCAAATTATGATATTAGTTTAATACTATTGACATTGTTTGTTACACTCATTGCGAAGTAACATGCTAACATAATTGCAACGGACAAATAAGTATATATGTACACGTACCTACAAATGAGTCATAGAACGAGGGGAGTGGAGCAGGGGTGGGTAGAGAAAGGCAACGGAGGGGGAGGGAGGAGCAGGAGGATAGGGACACAGACACACCCAAAGAGCAGTGGCGGCTCCCAATTGTGGCCATTTGGTGCCTGTCACCACCCCCATTGTGGCCGGGCCCCGCGCCCACAAAGGCGGCGTCTACGACCCTCCCCTGGGTCGACAAACAGCCCAAACGCCAGGAAACGAGTGCCATTGGCTTCCCATTGCCAACCATTCACCCCAAACCGACCCAGGCCTTATTGAATTTGCCCGAATTTACCAGTCTTTGCATTAGGCACACGGGGGGCTCTCTCTCCCCTTTCTCTGGGCCTCTCCCTATGTGGCTGTCGCTACTCAGGCCGCCTATAGGCGATATTGACGCAACCTTAAAAGAGCGCGGCGCCAGGCGTTATGAAGAGGGCCCTCTGCAGGGGGGCTCGTTGGAATTGGACACCAATGGGAGGCTGGTTAGTGCCAACAATCACCAGGTATAGTCTCCAGATGCGCTCTTCAAAGGATCCCCAAGCATCGAGCAGCTCCGAGCAGTTCCGAGCAGTTCCCGGCCTGAGAACGGAGCGCTTTGGTCGGGCGTTATTGCCCATTGGCTCTCCCGCTGCCAACTCCCGCAACGTCAATGAAACTCAGTAATTAGCGCACAAAGGGATCCTCCCGCGCACATTAAGGACCAATTCTGAATATTCAACCTGCTAAAACGGCTTTATGGTGGGTCATTAACGTGCTGGGAACTGCAGCACCTCCACGTGTGGAGGCAGCACCTACACTCACATTAACCCAAAATAATAATTAAATGTTTCATACCTATAACAACTATACCTAGCAAATAGTACATTCGCCACAAGCTGCGCTATTGAAAATTGAAGCATCCAAACTTCTATATACTAGCGAAATCTAGAGTGTCTGAAATGGGACAGAGAGAAATTAGCAGATCAGTTTTCAAAAGAACGATCGACTGCTTAGTACAAATTAGTCTAATATTAGATGTTTTTATTAATTAATCTCGAAATTTTTAGGTCCAGTATTCCTTAAGATAGTACGTCGACGTAAAGTATGTAATACGTTATACTGATACCTCAGTGACCACAGTCAAATTACTACACACAACGTAATATCCTTGTGTTCAGCCCCAGGTGTCTTAGATGAGCCTCAGCATGGATGACTCAAGATTTACCCAACCCCAGAGACTGCCACATTGAGGTCACAGTGTGTTAGCCCCCTCTACCCCCGGCCCTTTAACAGGTCTCCAGACCCTCCCTGACCCCCCTTTCTCCCAGGATCAATACCCAGTCTCACTTTACTACTTAAGGACCAACATTCCCAGCCGCCAGATACCCATGTCAATATTTTCCCTAACATTTTCTCTTCAAATGATGTTTTTCAAGCGGTAATTCTAGCCGCGCTAATAGGGCGTCCCGGCTTTAGGGCCCGGCCCGTTGAGAGGGGCCGAGCTGCTCCGAGCTGCTCGCAGATACTCGGGAGAGCCACTCGGCACTGAGTTACTCGCTTCGGGGACTGTTTGGCATTCAGGTCGGTCCGGCTGAGGGGTCAGGGGGCCGAGCCCTGCCAGCTCCCCTCCCCTACCTAACCGTCCCTAACCTCGTCCTATTGTTGCTACACAGAGCTGACAGGATCTACCTCTGGCCGCCGGTGGTGGAGGCCACCAGGGTGGTGATGGTGGTGGATGGTGGCCAGATTCTTATACTACTAGGGCGTATAGTGGCAGTGTTTCAAACGCTTTTGCTTGAATCGTGGCATGTCGTTTTTTGCATATTACATTATAGTGTTTATCCTAAACACTGTTTTAATATGATATGTACTATTTATCTATGCCATATGAAAAAGTCATGTCTCTTTGTAAATTCTATATTACTCCTAATTGTAATTTCTCCTATACGAACATTAAAACCACGGTTCACTGAATAAACGAACTGAGCAGGAAAACTAGTACCCAATCACTCTTCATGCATGGAAGATATGTAGCATTTATCAAAGAATAAGGCATATAGGGATATAAGCCTAGAATCGTTTTCAGCAGGGTTCCTAAGTTCTATGTTAATTACTCAGAGTCTAGGGTCAACCCATTAGACTTAATTAAAGAGATTGAATCCCCGTCGAGTGTGGCGGTGGTAATCGGGCCTCCCTCAGGTGGTTAATTCAGCCGAACATCTCGTCTATCCATCACCCAGAGAGCAGCTCCAAATAATCAATGTCTAAATCCAGCTGACGGTAGACAGTCTTAATGAACAAGTCCACGAGTGATGGAGACAGATGAGCAGGCTTAATACCTTAAAAACACTTTTCCATAAAATGGGTCACTGGCAGTGTTGATACATGAAATAGAGAAATTATGTCAAGACTATTCCAAAGAATGTGAACTAAATGAGAAAAGAAATGTTATAAGAATGTAAGCGATCTTTGGTATGGGTTGTTGTATAATGCCTCATGAGACACAATAGATGCAGATCTACTACCTATGAATGCAGTTTTGTTCAGGGGATCAGAATACAGTGAGAATAGGTAAGCTAACTCCTAGATGACGGTTAGAATTTGATTTGGGAAGGAACATTCTCCCTTTTTTAACTGGCTACTATTATGGCCTTAAAGAATTTGCGATGTGTAGATCTCTAACCTATAATAACACATGGTCACTCATGGATACCACCAATACTGACTTATTCCACATATCTCCCACGTGTAGTCTTATCCCTTTATTTTAGTTCTTGCTCTCTGCCCTTATACTGTAGCGACAGCTCTTATATTTGATCCTTTATTGATCATTTCTATCTAGAGCTCCACCATGGTACCCCTACAGCAGGTGACACTGTCACACTGTTAAATACTAGTTTTGATGGCAGTCCCAGCTCCCCTCCTATCCCGTCTTTATACCTACATCACTTTGTTATAATATTACAGTCTGTTATTTGTTCTAATATCTTATATCAGTGCTGATAACATTCAGTGACCATCCCGTTTACCTGTTCTATAAAATAAGTATATCCTATCACTTATCCACAAGCAACTTCTATTAAAATAATAAACTGAGCGTTATTCAATATAAAAGCGCACCTCTATGACCTATATGCCTGAGGCCTCTGCCTCAGTGCAATACAGTTAAAAAGGTTTTTTTTACATAAAAAAATGAAATGAAAATGATACTAGATGCTTACTTTTACATATATGAAATATATGGTTATGTAGATCAAGTGGTGAAGTGAAAGAATTAAGGCCGCTCCACGAGAGTGCTAAGGAACAAAGTAAATTCACAAAAAACAATCAATCTGCTGTAAAAACTCCTTCAGGGAAGTCAATGACTAGGCCACTTCGCTGCCACTCTGCTCTCTCCTCCTCTCTCTTATTGCCTCTCCCGCTGTCTCTTATAGAACTATTTCATCTGGCGTTGGCATCTCAAAGGTCGAGGTCACCCGTGGGTTAACCTTTGACCCCACCTCCGAGGCGTCTTCCGGTTCCTGCCTGCGTCTGCAGATGAAGACAGAGAGGGAAGGATTGGAGTTTTGGCGTTCCAAATGTAAGCTACATTATTTTGCCTAACTCTTGACAAATTTATATATTTAAAAAAAGTGACATTAGTAATGTAATTCAATTGATTCCTCCTCGACATTCTTCTGGAAAAGCAGAGTTGTTCAGAATAATTATGTTGTTTTTCAATTATATCAACCTGTGTGATATCATATGTGGGGTAAATTTGTAGCTAGTGATTCCTGGCTGCTGTACATCTACTTGGGCATTGATCAGTTCATTGATACACTCCAAAACATCTTGCAATTAGATAGAACGGGGCAAAGGGCACATACAGATAACATCCACGCTATGATAACCGTTTGATGACACATAGGTTTTTGTATTTGTAAAATGTTAAATACTGATTCCGCATTGCCCAACCTGAGTAGATATAACAAAAATTAATAAACATGTTTCAATCTATTATACTGTATACTACAAGAAAATAGTTAATTATCCTAGGGCGCACATAACTAGTGCATAGGTTGGCTAACGCTATGTGTGGTCCTTTCAACTCAAGCTAAGGCTTCACACTTGGCGCACCATGGCTAGAAAGGGCGGCGGGGCTGAAGACTGTGTCGGGTTAGCGGGCAGGAGTCTCGATCGATCGCCTATCAGTGAATGGCGGGGTGTGGCCCAACGATTGGCTTGTACGTGTCAATTCGGCTCATGTCAGAAATGACTGATGAGCGCGCAAACATCTTGTATGGACAAACCCGCCGACAAACGGAGAGAGGCTTTCACAGCCAGTTTCCGACGTCTTCCTAGGTCTGGTCCCTGGGCCGGGAGGACGTGGGGGACGCTTGGAAGGTGTGGAGGATGTATGACCTCTATTAAGTTGAATGTCAACTTGCAGTCGCAGACTTCCTTTAATACTATACATATAATATATAAACAATTAATATATATTAAGGGCTGAGGAGAGAGATAGCTGATGTTTGCCACCTCACCCAAAGAACCAGGGCGAATAATGAGTGGAATTGTTCAATGAAAGGGAGCTTCCGAGCCAGAAGCCATGTAACTGTAACACTCTGCGATGTTCTGTTACGTTCTGTGAGCTCTGCTACGTTATTAGAAAGTTCTGTGACGTTACATCCTTGGCTGGGTTTGCAACACCACAAGATAAATTATCTAAACAATGCATCACAAAACAATTTTTGGAAGGCTTAATCAGCTCCGTTGTCTAATTCGTCTACGACGGGCAGCCATTTGATTTGCTGTTTTTGTACATCTGTACCCTCTGTACATCATCTAAGCAGCACCTAAAGTTAAAGCTGGTCATTCTTTTGTCCACTATATGAATCGTCTGAGATATTCATAATATCACCCTTTACACACAAAACTCCAGGTTATCTCCCCGTGTCCTCTGTATGCAGGTCAGGTAACCTAGGCCCTGTCGTTTTGTTTTTGGTCAGTCTTCCGCACACGCGCCCTTGTCTATACCGTTTGCCGATCAGTATACGTACATGCGTGCGCATACCCGTCACTAAACCCATGGCCCATCCTCCCTGTCCCCCACCCCGGCGCCGGCCTGACTGTCATACTAAAAAGAAAAGAACAAATTAGAGCTGGTGACATTAAAATTCCAGCTGGCGTTGTCATCGGAGGCTCAGCACCTGAACAACATTGACAAACTGTCGGGTCGGGCTGGCTTGGTCTCACCTCAGGCGCCGGGGGTAAACTTAACCACGAAGCCACCACCCTATGAGGGGGGCCCTTAGAGACGGGCCGAGGTGGGGCCCACAGGTTGGCCGTACAGAGGGGGGAACTCGCCCTTCACTCATGTGTATAAATACTATATACCAGTAAACTACCATTCTCGTCAGATCTGCTCGCTCAGCTCTTTACTGCTTTTCAGGGAGAATGAAAGCATCTGCCGGTCATCTCACAAATAAGGACAATTGGTCCTTATCATTCAGATCTAATATGTGATCGTGCGGCAATAGCGTTGAATTTAGTACTGAAACCCGAAGACACCCGAAAAGTGGCCTCCCCGACAGGTGGCCTGGGGGGCGCTGTGGGGGGGGGGGGGGATCAAAGGGCAGCGTCGGGCCCTGTCTCCTCACCCTGCCTGCTGGGACGGTAGGGACCTTCTGGCGTCAGCAGCAGAAGGCGCCAGGCCCCAGGGCGCGAAATGTGATGCTGGGGGCTAACACTGGTGACTGTTTGAGTTGACTCCTTGTCGGCGCCGCCTGCGACAGGTAGGCACGGGTCTGTAGGTGTACCACAGGAGGGCCTACTCCAGGCACGCCAATCTCACCGTCTTTAACTGGGTTTTCTTTTTTTTATCTGGTTCATTTTTAATAGAACACTTTTTTTGTGTGTGTGAAAAATTGAATAGAATCATCTTCTTACAATATGTTTTCCTATAGCAAAAAGGGGTACATCATCTAGATTCACTTTTTATTGGCCAATTTTACCAATTGTCGCTTTAACGACCGAAGTTTTTTTAGTGATTGTATGACATAAAAGAACATGTACCTTTCTTACATCATGATTACATATTGTTGAACATTGCTTCAATAGAATCTGAGATTAACTTCCTATCTCCAGCTACTGAAAATAAAACCCTACCCATTTTGATTTGTCTTGTTCATCTAGTCTAGTCATCTAACTTATACCTGCCTATGATAACATCCACGCCTCCTCCCCTCCCTCCCCACGACCCGACCCTCTCAGATCTGGATCTGTGCTGACGACGTGCGACCGATAATAAAAGAAGAAAATGGATATAGTACAATTACAGAAACACAAATACTAAATGATGGAGATCGTGCCTGGTGGGGTTTGTTCTGGGCCGAGAACCCTGATTGGGGGAGTTGGGGCGGAGGGGACCGGGAGGGGCCGACAGTCGGGGCAATCATTAACAGGACGAACACAACACCCGACATGGACGGTGCACCGTATAGCAAGTCTCTGTGGGAATAATGCTACCTAAGTCTATACTGTAACGCAATGTATGCACTACAATTAATTAGGCCAATCTTGATGGCTGACAGCCACTTATTTTTACAATACCCTATGACCAGTGCATTCACATTTTCGTTTTCTTTATTTTCTCTGAAATAGTGTTCTGTTTATTCTACATCAATTTGGTTTTGTTTTGTTTTGCACAGTTGCGGTCGTGTATGTAAAAATACCTTCTTGGAATCATAGTGACATCAAGCGCATCGTGATTAATCGATACTGAATTAACTGACCAAGGTGATCTCTTTTTGCATGGGTCTTCAGCTCTACAAAGGTATACTTTTACTTTCCGTCTAAATAGTCTCAAGGAATTCCTTCTAGAAATGCTTCTCATAGCCAAAGGCGCCTCCGTTCACAAAGTATGCACGTGCCCAGGGCCCAACACGCCCGGAGGCAGCCCGAGGGCCTCTGACCACGAGCCCTCATCGACCAAGGAGCTGCTCATCCTGGTCCGAGTCAATGCGAGTTGCTCTCTTACAAGTAGGTCGGTAACCCGAGCGGCTCAAACAAAGCCCGGGTATCGATTGTGCTGGGAAGTTCACAGTCGGTTTTCTTTTTTAGGGGCTCGGGGTGAAGATTGAGCTATGATTAATTCATTTGCAATTTATGCTGTTTTGGTGAAAAAGTGCTATGCTACACGATAAGATCCAAATTGGGCTGTCATGAATACACACTAAACTGAGAACATACATTGATTGTCAAATTATGTGCCACGATAACTCGAAAATCAACTTGATTATTATTGTTATATTATAACACGTTCAAAAGTGAAACCGCCAAAAAGAGGACAATTCAGACACGTTAAGACTAATAAGCTGCATTTACAAAACTTTTTCGATTAATAATGCCATCATTATTGTCATCAGGTGAAAGCAGTGTTAGGACTCAGTTGGGTATAATATGGGCATAGCAGGTGATATAGGCATCCCTAAGTTTACATATTCTATAAGATATAGGTGCTGTCACCTCTTGCTACAAAGTAGAAAACCAAACAACATCAGACAAGACCTTTCTCTTAAGAGTATAGCTATACTAAATACTATAAACCTATTGAAATATAGAGTAAATGATTTCAGAGGGTCAGTGTACTGGCGTGATTGCCACCATAATATATTATAACCAAACATAAAATCTGAGTTAGTCAGAATGCCTTTGCCATTTCGAGTACCATTTCATATAGTGCAGCATCTTAACTGCTTAAGAACAAGTAGAAAGCAACACTTATATGGAGGATGCAGGGATGAACTGTTTTGTAGGGTAATATTGGCATATCCGAAAACCCCGCAGAACCCAATTGGAAGGTTGATATATGGGAATGGCTCATATGATATAATATTATGGACCATGCCGATACAACCTTATCTTTCTAACTATTACAACAAGGCTCAGCAGATGTGTTCATATTACCTGAATGCTCATGTATATATTTCCCTCCATGGGTAGCATAACATCGAAAGATGCCCAATTTCAATATAAGTGCAATGTTTCTAAAGCAGGATGGTCAAAAACTCACTTGTTTACCAATATTAATAAGAGTTCCATCAAAAGAGAAACAGAGGTACGCAGAGGTGTGACTATTATGCTTATGTCCTTTCAATTGACAGCGCGCTATTGTAAAATTTGTCCCCAGACCCTCCGGGCCCGAGAATATTACACACACACACACATTGTTTTCCCAAAATGGGCATCCCCATCCCCATCCCTACATCCGCCACTGATATGTCCCGATTGTGCTCATATTACCCGACTTTGTCCTGAACAAAGACGTAGAGTCAGGGCTATTCAATCGTCATTGGTCAATTCCTTTCTGTCTCTTCTTATGGACATAGGAATGTACTATGTAATTGACTTGTCCTGAAATGGCTGTCCAAAAGTATGTTTCATTGCTTTGGATGTGCATATATGTGTGTGCTTCTCTCTGAATTACTTTCAATACTCTAAGGTTTATCCCATATCTTGATGGACTCACCTATGTTTAGACTATCATTACACCCTTTATACAACAAGCCCACAATCATATGAGTGACTGTTCATTATCAAGTGATCTATAAGAAGATCAAACATTCTCTCTAAGACCATTCCTGCACATTATATTTCCCAAGATCTGCTTAGATATCCAACAAAATCTTTTGGCGTGACGGCATCGACAGCCAGACGAGATTTGGGCCGAGATTTGGCGCGGGCTATCGATAGCGGTGAGAGAGTGAGAAGTTGGGAGATTGGGAAGGAAAGGAGGTAGGGGAGAGAGGTAGCGATGGGCGATCGTTGATAACCAACGAGGCCGCTACTTCTTTTGCTGGGCCATTTTCAGAGAAGATAGTGGCGAGTTGTTGGTGGCCGAGAGGAGACGGCGAGGCCCTCCATCACGCACTGGGCGATAATTAACGGTCCTCAGCGGACGCAATGCCTTCATGGACGCTCGGCAAATCTAGCCTCTAAAACCCCGATAAGCGGCGCGCGGAAGGCAGGCACGAACGCCAGCTATTTAGAAAGAGATTTGTGCGTCCACATGGGATTCATTAGGTTTTATTTCGCCGTCTAATGGTTCATTTTGTGCGCGACTTTGGGCCCACAATGGTCACGTGTTGCTCCGGTCGCCATGTCTCGGGCCCTGGTCGGGCTTGATTGCATTGAGGGCCCCGAGGTGGAGCCGAACGGCTGGGCGCAAATGGCCGCGAAATGTGCCCGACCTAGGGCCAGGGGGAGGCCCAAACTTCTCCCCAAGTGAAGCTCTGGTCAGGGGCTCTCCTATGACCAATCCCAGCCACTCCTTGAGTGTTCGGTAACAAGATCGTACTCCATAAGGCCAAGAGCAGGGAATTGTTGCTCTGAAATAGGTTAACATGTAGGATTAGCATCAATTTTACCAAATAGGGCCTAAATCATATAGTAAATGCGGTTCCAACAATTACGTGTGGGATTCTTCGATTTCCCTATACTCTTCGCTTCTTTGTCGATATCCTAGGATTTCATTATTGTTATACTTATTAATCTATAGCTAGCTGAGAACAAGTTATGTGAGAAATTAGACTCGAAATAACTGTAGGCCTATGTGTGTACAAAAGCAATTCATTGGGAACATAGCCCATTCATTGCAATTCATTGCTGTATAGCCCATCATTGGAAACATAGACCATCCCACGTAGTGTATACCCCAGAGGTTGGACAAGGATTGGACAAAATATCATCACAAAGGCGATCCCAGCATCCACAAGCTAGGTCATGCACTTGAACATTCAAAATTATGTTCATTTTTCACTAAGTTCATTAAGATAATGACTTATAATGATAATGATTTACAAGTTTGCAAGCCAATCAAATGCACCATTTTGAGAAAATAAAGGGACGTTGGGCTCACATGCTTTCGCATTGGTTTCTATGGGGGAAGAGGCCATCATATTTGGCTCTGCTTTCAAAGTTTAAGGGACAGCTAGTGAACCAAATTGTCATATGCTCATTTTGTATTATGTTACTTTCTTTGGGGGACATACTAGGGATCAATAATATTGCAATGATATCTCATGGCATACCTTGATTTTCATACAAACTGGGATGAGCTTAGTTAGAATCATGCCCCTTTCCTTGACTAGCTAGTTCATAGGGAGAAATGCAGATAGATGATTAACATTTTGTGAATATGATCACCTTAGTCGATTGGTTGGTGTCATTGGATCTGGTGCATAATATCCCAGGATCAGCGATATATGAACCTGCATGGAACATGGGGATGTACAAGCTTTAAGGTAAATCCACACCTCCATTATATCTCGAAAGCAATCTCCTAATGGCACGATGTACCAAACATTCTCTCAGTGTATAGCCTATACTGTAGCATATGAACATACTGAGATAGTCTGAAGTGTGCTTTCTATTGCACGATTTTAATATTATGGTTATTTGTACATGTATTTGTGGGGTGTACAATAGCTGTTCTAAAGAGGCATGGAAGATAAATCTCTGTTTGCAGGTTTGCTTGGAAGTATATGTGTATAGTCGAATCAAGCCACAGTGACACGTTGTCGTGTGTGATCTCTCCGCTGAATCTCAGATCTATCATGGTAAGTAAACTTGGCTCCGTTTAAATGTATGTAAATCACTTTGTTTGGTCAAAGACTGGCCAATAATGTATGCCGGACACATGGCTACTGTAATCCCTCGCCTGTTTGAGAAAAAAATGGGCACGGTCAGTATTGGAACCAGAGGTCAATTGGGGTTGGAACTCTAACCAGTCACATAAAGACCTTTGGTTGCAAAATGTTGTAAATTCGTACTCTTTTCAGTGCCTGCCAGCACCCACCCCCCTTCTGCCCCGCTATACGTATGCATGAACGCCAATACCTTGGTACATGTATTAACGTAATGAAATGATAACACAACATTTCTTTAAAGTTTGAAAAAGTCTGTTATACCATTAACTGTTACCTAGAAGATGTCAAAATCGCCAGGTTCAAGATCTCTTACATTTTGAGGAATGGTCGCTCTCTTAATATGTGAGTAGTTAATCTTTGCGACAGTTCGTTGCAACGTTGAAAAACAGTTCAATTGTTCAATGGTCGGTATTCCATAGTGGAATTGAACTAAGAAACGCATTAGAAGTGCATTGCGATTGTCCTGACAGCACAAAACCATATAATTTTGAACAATTAACCCTTTCATCGCGGGAAGCCACTAAAGTGGCTCTATAGGAAATTCCCATAGGAAGGGCCTTTAAAGAGGAGATATTAAGCTATCTGTATGTGAAAGAATTTTTCAAAAATTCCAATTAGAACCAGAGATATGAGTGTTTGAATATTCTTGCGTCGGTTCATAAAAAAATGATAGAATTCTAATTGAACAAATCAGTAGCGATATACATGAATTAGCATTTGCCTTAACTTTTCAAAATTGTGTAAAAATGTTAATTTGTGGAAAATTATTTAATTTTGAAAAAGTCATAACTTTGGCTTCATTCATGATAATTACAAAGTGTTTTTTGTGGAAACAAGATTAATTTGTTATGTTCTCTTTAAAATATATAGAATTGATATTTTACCAAATGTTGGTTGCCATGGAAACCCACAAATAGAATATAGTGCAGATATTGCCAACATAGACAAGATTGCCTACTTGGCACAGTGCCAACATTTGGAACGTTTTCATAAGAATTACGTAAAAATGAAATATTCCAAAAGAATACAGAGAAAATTTGAGTTTTAGGCAACTTTTAGACTATTTTTCATATTTGGGGCAATATCTCAGTAATTATGAACTGTAGAATGGCATATTTAGCAGTGAAAGGGTTAAAGGGCTGTTTTGTTTATCGTAGATCAATTATAACGACAGAGGAATAGTGATCAACAGAAAGGATTGTGACGATTAAAGCGACATCAGAATTTTGACCCTTAGGTCTTTATCATGCATGAAGATGTGTCAGAACCTCAAGTATAGGCACAAATGGCAGTCTCCATCTTTTACCTATTTCTATTGCAACTGTTCTATGCGATTACAATGTGCGGCATATGCACAATGGCAGAGCTGCAGTCGTATGACCTCAGCCAAGAGGAAACCTATTCTGGCTATAAGAAGAGACTTTTAATCAACTGATGTATGTCCTGTTCATCTTAAAATTGCATTTCTACGATTACCAACCCATAGCCAATCAATGGACTTTTTCGCACACCACAACACAAAATAGAAGATGCATTCGCACATGTAGGCCTATATGCGGAGAAACAAATTGCAACGGCATTTACACTTGCGCCAATTTTTGAAGGGCATTGCACTGTACAACTGCCTCCCCTAGAAATCCTTAATTTATTAGATATGTGTGACCCCTGGATCCCTCCCAGTAGTCCTAATAATCCACACCCTAGGGCTGTGCACATACTGGAGTATATGTAGTGGGCTGTATGTACCCCTCCCCCTCAGCTCCTGGCGTCAGTTGATTGACATAGTCTGTCTGATCTGACACTTCGGACCTTGGTACAACAGAAAGAAGTTGTCGCTGTGTGTCCCCGCATACCCGCCATCGACATCTGCCGGCAGTAAATCAGATTAAATTCCCCTGGTCGACGTAACCCTGCTTTACAAGTTTAATCCTCATCTGGCTGGCAAGGTCAAGGGGGAGCTGGAGGGACTTCCCCTGGTGGAAGCTGCATGTGGGGGGCTTCAGGCAGCTGCCTATATCTGTATGTAAAAAAAAAGATGGGGGAACCAAGGAGAATATTTTTCGCTCCTACATATGCATGGGTCTAAGTTTTAAGTCCATGCTAATAAGAATATGAGGACATAATAAGAGACTCTGTCCTGTCATTCCCTGTATATGCCTACATGGTCTATGACCATTGCCGAGTGCCGATGAAAACCCCTTAGTCACGCCTGCCTCTTAACAATGCTATAAGGGACCGACCGCATGCATGCAGTAGGCAATGAGACTGTTCATGAAAAATAGACATGATCAAGGAGTGATATGTCGTAACGCTCAGAATATGGTTTTATTTTGGTGAGTGTTGATCTTTAGACAGCTATATATATGGTTATCTATAAGATAGAAAATTAAAGGGAGCCGAGGGTGTGAAAGGGATGTTCTTTGATCTAATTATTCATGATCGCGGAATTCTAGTGGTGCTTGGAACATGTATACATTAAATACATGTACAAACTATACTCGCCTATAGTTGAGTCGAGTTGAGCTCGGTTACAGAAACAGAAACAGATTATTCATAAATTCGTATTAGTCACAATAACCATTCGGCTTTCTGGCAAGACAGTCAAGTGAGCCTACATCTATATATGAGGAAATTCCTGTTTATTCTGTGACAATGTTGAAGCATAGGCTACTGCATCGTGAATAAGTCTTACTATAATTATTAGCCTACCTCAGTGAATAAAATGTTTAACCATCCGACCCATCGGACTAAGGTTTATCATCAGTCTATTCATATGGACACAAAAAAGTATAAAAGTTTAGGGGTCAGAGGCGGATCCAGCAATTGTGGAAGGAAGGGGGGGGGGGGGCACACATTAAAAACGTCTTCCATGGGAGCACCAGTTTTACATTTAAAAAAAAAACAAAAAAAAAACTCGTGCGCCCCCTCTATAAACCCGTCTCTGGGGCCGGACATGAACAGGGGTCCCCCCTTTTGGTCGGACCTAATATCAACTGCCCCGTAAATTTACAATAATGTAATAATGATGTCACTGCACTAAACCCCAAATACCACCTCATTAGAAAAAAATAATATCTGCATCTGACAAAAAATGTTATAAATGTATAAGTCTGTCTCGGCCCTCGTAGAAATGTGGGTTTGACCGTAGTCGGATTCTGCCATCATAAGAGCAATATTGGTGGAGCGACACTCGCGCCATCTGGTTTGAGAACCGCACAACAACCTACTGGCTTCTAGACAACTTGAAAACTTCAGCCTTGACATACAATAGCCGCGAGCGTCGGCAGAATGAAACAATATAACTGACATCTGTTCCATTCGAAGTTTACTTGGAAACCATTGACATAGAAAAAAAAATCCTTGTATTCTAAAACTAGCAGTTTAAAGATTCCAGAGAATATCTCTGTAGCCTACTTATTACTGATTACTTCAAATTGTTGTCAATTTCAGGAACGTCAACATCAGGGGCGGATTCAGAGATTTTCAAAGGGGGGGGGGGGGGGGGGGGCGCCCTAATGTAACATTTTCCGCCAGACCCTCCGGGGACAAAATTTTTACATTAAAAAAAATCAATATTTGGCACAAAATAGTGTCGGGGCGGGGGGCGCATCCCCCCCCCCCCCCTATCTAAATCGGCCACTGATCGTTCCTATGTTCCGGAACATGTACCTTCATCGCTAGTTTTCGAAATTTCATATTTGGTGTCATTTGAAAGTTTAAAATGTCCTCTATAATGTTGAATTCCTACACGGAGCATCCATTCCCAAATATTGGAGAAGAAAGGTGGGTATAATATATAAACAAAGAAAAACTATGGCGAGAGAAAACATCATTACTCTTAACATAAGATTCATAGGGTTTTCAGTTAAATGACTTGAAGAGATGGTGGATATTGCGTAACAGTTGAGCTATATGGATTGTAGGAAGTGTATTTATATCTGAGATAACAGGGGAGTTAAAAAGCAGGTTCAAATGAGTATTTAAGGAAAATACTTCAGTTTTGCCATACAATCTTAATGGTAAAATCCTGGTAAATCCTGGAATATCATAAGATAATTATTATGTAGGCCAACAACACCGCTCCATGAGTTATCTGAGGTATATCATCTCCTTCATTGTCGCATATACAATTTAAGGGGCATAGAATAAATGATAATAGTGAAAGTTGCGCTCTTATTCCTCTGTTCTGGTATTCAGAGAAAAATCAAGGAGGGAAGGAAATGAAGGTTGCAATTTATCCTGTTATCTGTTTAAAGAAGAATTTTTGTGAAGAAAACATTAATTGACAGTAAATTGTTTTGACGGTAACACTTTTTTGTTAGCATAACGCACTCATTATTGTGAACTCAAAATGCTTAGAAAAAATCTAACTAATAAAGCATTTCTGACAGGTTTGACGTAGGTAATAGTTTTGTTTCATGCAAAGTTTTTTTTTTTTTAAACTTCGATTCCCCATTTGTTCGTAAATTTTACCTAATATCAAGTATAATAGACCGGTCCACTTTTGGATGTATTGCCGGCAAGATATAGAGGTCGGACATAATTGCAGTTTTTGCAAAGTCAGGCACATACACAAATTTGAGTGAATGAGTTAATACTCATGTTTTCTAAGTCAATAAGGTGTTGATAAATGAGGATGAATTATTATTTTCTCTCAATTAGGTAATTACCTCCATTTTAGGTGAACCAAATAAGGTATGTTTTTGTGATTTTAGGGTTGGACATTGTGAGCAAAGCTGAAGGGCTTTAACACTGTTCCCTATGGGAAAATGCCATTTTTGCTTTCCAGTCCTACAGCTACATATTTAACATCATATTGAAAGTAAAAGCTTATAAAGTTTAGTTTTGGGTAATAGTACTAAGAAAATTACTGTGAATTAAGTGTGATGAATATTTTTCTAAAAATGTTGATATCATAGAAATAAGGGATAGGCTAGCTGGCAAAGTGGTCTAATGTCTAAGGCAATAGTCAAACAGGTCAATTTGACAATAACAATTCATTGTCCATAAATTGACGTGGACCGATCGAGTCTCATCTGGTAGACTACATGAAAGGCTACCCCTGTGATAGCCTGGCGAACCGTGGCACCATCAGTTGTTGAAACTGACGCAAACCCAGACGGACACCAACCTACCCCGATGATGGGACTGTAACTTAGGGTGAAAAGGGGGTATGTCAGCATTATATTTTTTACGGTGCGAATTTTGTCTAATACGTTTTAGTTGTTACTATAGGGATATACGATTTTATTTTTTCATAATATAGCAACCAATTATGTTGTACTGACGCGGGTGGTCAGTCCATGCTCAGTAGCTCAGGGTATAGTGTTTACATCAGCGTAAGCCTTAGCTATAACTTTTTGTCAAAGGTGAAGAGTAAGGAGGACTTGTCTAGGTAATGACGTGTATTGTATTGTCATACATAAGGGCTGTTGCACCCGGCACTCAGTTAGAGTAAAGCTGAATGTTGTTGTGAGTTAACCATCCTGGAAAGGTTGTGTTCTAGAAGCTTAATCCTGGAGTTGGAATCAAAGCTAATAGACTGCTTATAGATGGCGGGAGTGTTGGCTGAGTGTGATTGAGTGGATTCTATCCTTGGAGCTGTTCATTGTCAATTGAGATCTTGTCATGGAAACACAATAACACAGGAATAAATAAAGAACATCCTTTCATGCGAGTGTTATGTCTTACATAATACCGGAACTATTATTATATATTGGATGACAGCGGTCGATAAAGGAGGAGACTGCGATAGAAGCTAGCTATTATCCAAAGCCAAAAAAACTCTCAAAAGTAACCTTAACATTAATGGATAATTAACTGCATATATTTCAATGTGTCTCGGTCATGCTTTTTTTTTGACTTTGAAATTTATAATTATTAAGCAGTAGATCTATAGGAGGTCGCTATGATTGTAATAATTTATTTTGGGCGATTATATCGCATACATCAGGCTAATGTCGTGCATTTGTCATGCGTTTTACAGGGCATTATATTAAAAATCTGAGTAAAATTGAAAATCTCATTATAAAAATTACATTGATATCGCGCCTTCAGATATTTTATTTGCATTTGGCCTGATAGGGTTAAGGGACATTGCTGATATGAATCTAATGTATCTATAGTTCTAATATCATTTTTATTTCATATGAGAATACCCAGTGCTGTATTGCGCACCCTGCATGATAAAATTTGATATTTTGCTCATTACTCATTATCTCTAAAGACGATCAAGACTCATAATATGTTATAATTGAACCGTTTAAGTGAACTCTATCCATTTATGGAGAGAATTTTTCGTTATTTAATATATTTTTTCTGTATTTGATGGAGATTATGAAAGAGGGCGCTATACTACCCTGTTTTAACCTAATAGGCCCTGATGCAAAATAGGCACAATACAATAAGTTCAGGCCCTCTTTTCGGACAAATTTAGATTTTTTTTATAATGTAACATTCTGGAAAAAAAGAAGGTGCCCCCCCCCCCTCCAATTTCATTAGCGTGCACCCACCTTTTCAAAAAGTTGAATCCGCCAGGCGCCACTGTCTGTGACTAGTGTGAGCTGATCGATAGTAATAGTAGGCCGACAACGATTTAAAATATAGATCTAAGTCTACGGTGTAATTATTATTGTCTACCTTTCCATTTTCTCCGGTAGTGTCAGTGCCTCAGTAGGCCTCAGTGTCAGGACTATCCGACATCTGATTCTGAGTGATCTCCCACTCAGTCGACCATTTCAGTGACATTGTGTTGTCACCGCCCCCTGCACGTGGTAATGTTGTGGAACTCTTCACTCGCAGAGGGTCAGAGGAAACATCCGGGACGCACCGGAACCAGTATTCGCAAGGGGAACAACGTGGTCGGAAAACAGTGTTCAAACTCCCATATTTACCATGTCTAACTTCAAAAATGCATCGAAATCCAATCAGAAGACCCACAGAGAACGATCTCAGGTTAGTAATGTCTGTGTCTTGTAAAACAGTTGACGGCTAGCACTGCAACAGAGGGTAGATCACCACTCTGTCCAACGGCCTGACTCTCCCAGTGTCCGACTCAGTCCGCCGAGTCTCTGACTCTGCGACTGTTTTCCAGAATTTCACTCGTTCTAACCTTCTGTATCTCGTTTATCAAATATTTTGTCATTTATTTAAAGCCAAGTGCAAGTGAGAACGCCTCTTAAAGACGTCATGGTTAGATAACGAAGCAGTATGTTTTGGAATATTGTGAGCGACAATAGGGGATATCATGTCACCTTTCAAAGAAACCCCTTCAAAACAAATCCGAAGAAACCACGCATATTAACAGTCCGTCAAGTTGTTTACCATTGATTAATTTTCTGTAAGAAAAATTTAGTATTTCACAAATTGAAAGATCACTCGAGAAAGTCGGCAGTATCACCTTCATTTAATGGAAGTCCCTTTCTACCTAATTTTTGTGGAAATTTCTTTGTGATGTGAGACATTCCTTTAAATAAAACATTTCTACGAGTATCTAACGCTTGTAAATTATTTATGTTTATCCAGCGCAGGTTGTCGTACATTTATTATCAGAACTTAATCTGAGATTTTTCAACTAACTAGATCTGTCTGTCCCATTATCTTCAACTTCCCCATTGAGATGGAGTAAAATAATAAACATTCATCATCAGTTTTTATGTAATTTCTGACTTGTGAGCAATTCTATTGATAAAATGGTGTAAACATTTCAAAGTGCACCAATTTTACCATTTTCTTCAATTAGATTTAACGTTATCACATATTCTACCCCTCTGCATAGGGAAATATATAATGAAAGCTTCTTTTTTTCGCTTCAAATAAATGGGGTAATATCCCTTAAAGGAAACCTTGCATATAAATGGGCAAGTTGCCTATTTTTGTGTTTTGAATATCACTTTAGTATTCTAACACATTTTCAAAAGAAAAAGAGTGAAACTGTTGTGGTGTTATGGAATTATTAAGGAAAAAGATTTTAATTTAGGGAATCCCCTGAATGTTGTGTTGCTCAGTACTCCCCTTGCTACGTCACAGCTATGGGAATTCCTTCTAAAGTTGTTTTCGGATTCCCTGGTTAATAAATGGTTGCAGATTGATATGTATTATAATTCATTATGAGTTGCATTAGGTCGAATATATATACTCTGGGTTAGAGAGCATAACTGCTATAACAAATTCTACAGGGATGGGGATTCCCTTCTAAGGACAGTTGGGATTCCCCAAGAACTCCCCTTGCTACGTCACACATTGGGGGATTTCCCTTAAAAATGTTATGAAATGCATGTTTTTTTAATGTCCCATATTTGTGTGTAAACTAAATATTTTCCTTCAAATTTTTTTCCATTGATAGTACAAGTTCTGACTGGCATCCTGAGTCGAATTCATTGAGAAATAGCTACCCTGCAATTATGTGCAAGGTTTCCTTTAAACTAATTTAGTCCTATCGTCAGCATTTTTTGAGATGATTATATTGAAATTCAAGTCAACCATTTAAGAAATTATTGCAACTGTCCGGAAATAGGTGACTGTCCGAAAATTGGTGTACCTCTGTTATTGGCACTACATTTACCTAAGTATGTTCTTCCCTATTGGACCAAATGATAAGTCGTGTCTTCCTACTACTATCACTGTAAGTGGGACCGTTTACTCATGCTATACAGTACCTAAAATATTGTCCAAAATTAAGCTTTTTTGCTGGATGCCCGTTGGGTGCACAGTTTCATAAATTGATACAATATGAATGAATGTTGATTGCCTCATTTCATGTGAAAGAACATCCATAAAATTTCTAGATTTTCCAATGCTAAAACCTCAACACTTTTATAAATTAAGCTCCAACAATAGAGATATGGGGTATTACACCCTTCTGATATGATATAGTAATTAGATTACTATATCAAAATATTTGCATATCTTGGGCACACATCTTTTAAAAATGTGTGCCTTTCAGCAGAAAATGAAATGTGTGCACCAGGCCCAGCTCAATTTCGGACACTAAAGCCCATATTCTACTATGCGGTCGGTGGTCCCTAGCAGCGGTCCTTTTAGCCACCACAAGCAATTTGCGTTTCAGAAACAAATATGTTCGTTTCTACCACCGCAAGCATTCAATAGAAAACCTATATAAATCACTTGTGGTGGCTAGCCACCGCAAGAGCCACCGCAAGTGAAATCCTATATTCCATTTTGCGGTGGGTAGATTTACTAGCGGTGGTCATGACCACCGCTAGTAAAACACCCACCGCGAGCAAAACACCGCAAGGTGGAATATGGCCTTAAAACAAGCATTTTTATGATCGAAATTGAGTATGTTATAGAATCTCTTCAGAAACTAGATACTTTATGAATTAAACTCCAATGATATAAATATGGGCATTGATTGTCCCTTTTTAACAATTCCATATAGAGGTATGTCATAGATAAACAAAATATCACAAACTAAGCTTACTGAGATAAGGGATAACAATTTAAGCAATCTTGAAGTACACAAATATCTGATTATAGCCAGATTAGTGAAAATAAGTAAAGCGTTCAAAGTGAATATATAAAAAAAAAAAAAGAATCCTGTTGTTTTATGATCAGCCTCCATGAAATGTCACTGCGTGGGTTGATGACGTTATGGACTGAAAAGAAAACCTGAGTGGCCAGTGCACGTAGAACTGAAAATAGGAAACATGGCAACAATAAGAACATGTTAAGGGAAACAATGAGAAAGGTGAAAGTTGACCAAAACTTAAGAAAAACAGCGAATATGGTTCGGCCGGCATTTCCTCTTGAATTTATTGATGAGAAAGATGATGTCTACAGATATATGTGTATACTGCATGTGAACAGTTGCAAAAAACGAGCCCCTATATGCAGCACTTTGCATCTTGAATTCAAAATGCACGTTTATTGTGTTACTACACACCATAAGACGACTTACAAACACAATCATCTTTCTCATCAATAAATTCAAGAGGAAATGCAGGCCAAACCATATTCGCTGTTTTTCCTGTTTTGGTCAAGGGTGAGGATGGTGATTCAACATTTGTACTTGCCTACGTATTATTGTATTTTCTAATTTTCAAGATTTCTAGTAGCCCAATAGGCTAGTTGCTTAGGCTGTCCATAAAAATAATTTTGTTTCTGGTCCAGCGGCCGGGTGAGTGTAAAAGGACCGGGTGGGAAGATTTTTTTTTAATTTTTCAATTTTTTCCCCCCAAAATTTCATGTTATGCCCTTATAAAAAGAAAGAAAAAGTTAAAAAAAAAATCGCGGCCGCCCGGGTTACGTTTATTTGTACCACCCGCTGGACAGGAAACGGATTTTTGTTTAAGGACAACATAGAATTGACACTTAATAGTCCTGCATGATTTTTACTAGTACCCGGTACTACATGTCAAGGAAAATCCCTGACAATATATGAACTCTGGCACCAATGTGCATCATTGGACAACACCGTATTTAATTTTTTTTTAAAAAGCCTAGCCACCAGAGCATTCCATTAGATTTTTGGATTAACCGTCCACCATACAGGAATCCATGCATCACCCTCAATTAGATTCCCTGAGCACAGTGAGTTATTCTTACTGTCCTTAATAATTAACTTAACTTTAGGTTTTCACTGCAGCTGATTCAGTCCAGACTCACATTGTCCAATTTTTAGATGTGTGCAACCAGAATATGCATATCTTTTTTTAGCCAAATTATAACTACTATTTTATATATATTTAGAGGGTGCATATACAAGTCTGCTAGTACTGAATTATAGCTTGGAACCATGATAGTGATGGTATTCAGTACTCATTTTTCGCGCATACTGGGTGCAATTTGTGCTCTCAAAATGTGTGCCGTTGACGTAAATGTGCAACACGAGTGTAAAGGCTATATTCCACTATACGATTTTTTCTTGCGGCACCATGAAAAAATGCAAGCAAACTGCCGCAAAGTCGTTTAAGGTAGGCTGCCGCAAAATGGAATATAGGTATTTGCGGTACCTGTTTGCGGCACCTTTTTGCAGTGCCTACTATTTTATATAGAATTTCTAAGGTTTGTTTGTGGCAACAGATACCAACATATTGTTATCAAAACCGCAAATTGCTTGCGGAATATGGCCTTTATGGTATGATATTGAACAATGCAATCACAACACAGCCTTCGAAGTCTCCTGTTCGATAATGATTAATATATCCTTAATGCAGAACACACTGGATAACTTTTCCATGGTCATTTTGATATTAATTAACCCGATGAAGTGACACGAAAAAGAAATAATTAACCAAAGGGGAAGAAAAATGACTCTGTCTGACCTCTGGTAGTCTGGGGATGATGTACGCTGGTACTTTTCACTGGGTGATAAATTCAGTGTAATACCGCACCCGATCGTAATTCTTTGTCGTCCTGGGATGAAGAACCTCTGCTGGCAACTCGCAGAAAAAATACCATCAGCAGCAGTCGCAGAGAGTAATGTCTACAGAAAAAAACTGCGAATAAGTAATAAGATAAGGAAACGGAAAAAAGGGAGAGAAAAATAAGAAAAAATGAAGTTAGGAACAGAAACTGTGGGGCAAAAAACGAATAAGAATGTTGAGGCAAGAAAAGGCAGAAGCAAGTGAAGACTAGAAAAAAGATAGGATGATAAAGCAGCAGAGGTCCAAAAAAAGGGTGAGATGGTCAGATCAGTCTTGTTTGGGGCGGGTGTCTAATCATGACTCAGGCGTGTAGCTCGGGGGGTCCGGCCACAGCAGGGATTGGGCTAATTCTCCTCCCGGTCCGCAGTGGTCAGTTCTAGGCGGGCGCGGGGCGGATTTTCCGGGCGGGCGGGCCGACAAGGCGGCAGGGTGTGACCGGCGCCCGTTCGCGCATTCCAGAGGTGTCTCGGCCGGCAAATGACGTTCTCGACGGAGCAAATTGGACCCCACATGGGCCGGGGTGGTAATTTGGTTGGGCCGGCACAATGGGATGTTCAGCGGCAGCTGGTGATCGGGAGGTGTGGCCCCGAGGTCGGAGGGGCCGGGGTGAGGGGCTGGAGGAAAGTGGGAGGGGGGGGGGTGTAAGGGGTCGGCTGGTGGGTAGGGAGGGGAGCAGGGGCTGCTTGGGACCCCTCCTGGAGGAAGGAGTAATTCTGAGCAATTCTGAGCAGTTGGGAGCAGCTCGGGCCCTGGAGGAGCGCCCCATGGCGCTGACGGGAGGGCGGCGGTGGAGATGACAGGACAATTAGACGGCGGACTGACGGTGTTGACGGGGGCAGGTCGGGGGTGGGGCCCGCTCTGACACAGGAGGAGTGGGGGGCTGGAGGAGTGGAGGGGGAGGTGACGGCCGGCTCCAGGCCGAGGTGACCTCACAACTGTTGCTGACATCTCCAGACGCCTCATAAAAGCAATAAGAAAACACCCGGCGACATGACTGCTACACACGCACCCGGCCTGCCGCCCTGACAAGGGGTGGGGCGGGGTGCGAGGTGAGGCGGGAGGGTGTCGGCAAAGGTGTAGAGGGGCCTGACGGGCAGTTTGCGATTGGGCCAGATTGGGAAGAAACACATCATACACTGCTTCAGTTAACACTTTCCTGAGACAATGACCATAGAGGTCTTGGACCTAATGTACAAGGGGAACTAAATCATACGAGGAACAGCAGAAGAAAGTGCCCTTTTATAGAAGAAAATCTATTCTGTATCAGTATTAAATTTTGCGTGACATCTAGGGTGCAAATCATGGAATGTAATACTGAGTATGAGGAATCGAGGTGGACACTACGTTTTAAACATTTAGATAGATATTTCCTAGACGGCCCTTCGCCACATAAGGGCGGGCGCTTATATAGATAAAAGGGTAGACAGTACCAATAAGATATACTTATCCATGCGCCCATGCGCCTTCTGCAGTCGAAAATCTTGTTGGGCAACTCAAATAAATGTCCAAGTTTCCCAATCGAACACCAGTGATTATAAGCTTTGGTGTAGATATTGATCAAACACTTGTCATAAACCCCCACGACTTATAGTTATACAACGTCTGGTGAAAATTTAAGAAATGTCTAGATTCAATCAGAATCTACCTGACATCTACATGAGGAAGAGAGTAACCTAGAGGTAGGGCACTGGTCTGCTAATCCAAATGTCTCAGGTTTGATTTCTGGCCCAGTTCTGTACAGGGGTCATAGGTTATGACCAGATATGTTTCATGCAACTCACCTTTGGACTGGTCCACATTTTACCAACGGCTGTGTTTGTATACATAGTAATAGTATTCTGTCCAATATTATGCAAAAATTACCCTAGGACTCTTGGTCTGTAGTCTCAGTAATAGATGGTTATATACACCAGGATAGTGTAGAAGAACAGCTGAATTACCTGAAGATGGAGTGACTGGTTAAACATTTCAATGAAAAAAGGACCTCTTAACTATACTTGGTCCTAACAATCAGCTCATTCTGAAGGGAAAAAGGAGTGGTTAAACATGAATAGTATCCTAGCAACATGTACACATGTAGACGTAATTGATGGACAATGATTATTCTAGAAAATATACATGTACACGACGTGCATGTTGAAATGGATTGATTCAATTCCACGTGTATGAACTTCTTGAAAACCCAGTCCAGAATTTAGCATCAATCACGAAAATTCTCATTTATAACCCTACTAGCTAGAGGTGATTTATGTCCTACGATGACGGTTGGGTTTGAATGTGAACAGGCGCCCTACACGCCCCTCTGTCTGTATCCCCACAATGTGGAGGTGTCGAAAACCGCGCTGGTCTTCTGAGCAGAGACAGGGAGCCCTCTCCGTATGGCGCAGCCCCGGGTGGCGCCTCGCCAGCTTCAGACCCGAGTAGCAGTCTAAATGGGAGTCGATAGGCGACACAAAAGACACCAGGCCAGTTTTACCAGGCCCTTTTGAAAGTTGGAGAGAGATAGAGAATTAAAAAACTAGCGCTTCATGTCAGCTGCTACTCTTGTGAGCAGCCCCCGCGCCCGACTGCAACACTTCAAATTGGTGAAATGATTGATAATGGCAAGGCATTCACAGAGGGGACCAGGGATTAGAATGAAAATACCTCAGCCATATCCGAAAAGCTGCCTTTTTCTCGATATCGGGTAGGGAGAGAATAAATAATGAAAAAAAACTCCACTAACCCCCTCCTCCCGACATTGGCTTGGCTGTGTGAAATGCATTGGGAGTCAAGTCGCCTGTGGTCGTTAGCTCTGGCCGGGGAATTAACTGCTACATCTGGCCACATGGTCGCCGCTACATCTTGCCTTCCTCTTCTTTTTGTCGAGGATTATCTGAAGGGAGCATCTCGAGTTGCACCTGTTCATCTAGTCAGGTAGATTGATGAGCACCCCGAGAGAGATGTCTATTTATAACGAGGGGACGATAAGAGTCGGTGTCCTCCGTATGTAAGTCATATCAATGGATCTGACCAACTAGATTATACAACAATAGGTAAAAATCACTTCATGACACGCTACCATTAAGTAATCGTTACATTCATAAACCAAACATCGCTGCATCTGCCCATATGGTTCTATGTAGGCTCCCTCTGACTCACATGAAGAATGTTAGAATAAAACATTAGAATGCTAGAATAGTTTAGAACTGCATACTTTGAGAAGTATTGGTTCTCTCCCCAGGTTTACGTCGGTTTACGTAAGGTTGCAGGTGCGCGGGGGTCAGGTCAGTAATGGGGTATAGAGGTGGTTGGCGGGGGTGAACGATCTGGGGGCCGGTATTTGTGTGTGGGGACAGAGGCAGAGTGGTGAGCTGACAGTGATTAATGGTGATCAGACCACCCGACCACCACCCGGCAGTAGTGTCACTCACACAATGTGAGCACGTTTTGGGTGTTTTTTTCTGGCTGTGCACCCATCCATCAGGTTACCTGCGGCGGGCAGACAGGTATGAAGGACACCTCTCTGTGCCCCACACCCCTCCCCACTCCCCGCCCACCAGGCACACGTTGACAGGTCTCGCCGTGCTCCCACCCCCGCACCTCAGCTGTAGGTAGCTGGTGCATCGGGAACACCTGAAACATGCCTCCTTTGTAATCATATATAACTTAAGAAATCGGAGAAAAGTTTGGAAATTTCAGAATTTGCCTACCAGATCGGCTGTTGTTCAGGGCAAACTGGCTATCTTTGCAGTTAACTGAAACAGTTTCATTGATAGAAATAAGTTTTTGAAGAACCCTTAAAAACCAAATCATAATGCTTAGGGCATTCACATGTTGTCTCACACTACATTGCAGGCTTTCCTAAAATCGGAAAATACTTACAATGAGTTCAGTTAGCCCTTAAACCCCAGCACTTTGTCGCGTATCAGCCCTCAAGTCTGTTGATAAAACTTGTCCAATGTACACAAGTATGCACATAGATGTACTAAATGTGCCTTTTTTCATAGAGGACAAGGGAAGGGCATTCAAGAGCCATGAGAAAATGTATAACACCCTGGAAACTCAGAACCAAAATGTACAGTTTGCTTACTTTACGCTGTAAATTACAGTGTATAATGTACAGTCTGGTACAGAATCAAGTTGCCATGCCACGTAGATGTTAGCATCGCACATACGCCTCTTTACCATAGGTACGCGAAGTACCTACGACAGTTAAAGCCCTAGTAGTTTAGGTACTACACCCGCACCAAAACGCAGTGGGAAATCGGTGTCTACTGAGTGCAGCATCAGTGTGGGCTTGCTGTAGGTTTTCAGTAGTAAATCAGTGAGAATACAGTGGTTGAGCAGTGGGAAATCATTATATCCGAAATATTTAAACGAGATAGGGTGTACAATCAGTAGCATGTCAGTTGCTCATTTAAATATATCGAACATACTGATTCAGGAAGTGTCCACTACCGTTTGTATAACGGGTATAATGTATCAGTTGGGTTTTCCTATGATGACCTACACTAACGAGCATTGAGAATCTATCCGAGTGAAGTAGCGAATCCTGAGATAGAAGCATCTGAATCAGAAATGTAGACATGAATAGCAATAGAGGGTTTAGTGGTAATTGATCTCATACGTAATTAATTGGCACTCGTGAGCATCAACAACACAATTTTTAGTTTAAACACTTAAGTAAGCCGATTTATAAAGATCTATGTCTGCGTAAGAGATATTTTCCCTTCAGATATGTACTAGTATTTGCAGTTTTGTTGAGTAAGCTGTTTACACATTTAGATACAGGACGAAAATCTACAAGGTGAAACTGCATTAAAACTGACCCCTTTAGGGAAGAATCTGATCAATTGGCCGACCCTGTCATAACATGTCACCATAGCATTATTCCACATGTTAGTTTTTACCGGTTACTAAGGTGACCCCTGGACAAAGTAGAATGTGTTGATGAAATAAAGTACAAACTGATCTGCCCATTCATGCGGTTGCTGTTACACTAGACAACTCGCCTCATCCTGCAAAATGTATTATGATCATTAAATCAAACCTTCTGAGTATAGTATTTTAACTCGCAACAGTATTTTGTATCGCAAGATTGCTCGTGAGAGTGCAAGGACTGACCAAGTCACCAGACTTCGATTATTTTCACTGGTTTGGATGTCTTGAGTTACCATTACAATCTGACACCATTCTCCAGTGATATTGTACAGCATGTACAGGTTCAAGCCCATGCATTCGCCCAATCTAAACGTTTCGGAAGTTTAACTCCACAAAACTCTCCATAAACTAATCAGTCCGCCTGTGGCCCTCGTGGTTGATCAGCCATAAATCTTTAAAGAAAAGCCCTGGCTGCAGCCTCGCCAATCGCCTGATGGATTAGGACCGAGCTGCTCGGAGCAGCTCCAGGAGCAGCTCGCCAAAGAAACACTGCATATCATTAAGGGCGTGATCAGGGATGAGCTACTACTAGGGAACTGTGGCTTGGGGGACGAGGGTGGTGGGTGCCAAGGATAGGAGGCTAAGGAAAAGAAAGCTTCAGCGAGGCGAGGAAGGTGGTTGGATTTAATGATTCTCGGCAAGGGTAAAGAAGTGAATTAAAGGATGACGCTTAGGATAGGGAGAAAAGAAAATTCAGGTAAAAAGGGGCTAGGCGGAAGAGAAGTTGTGAGGGTTAGTTGTGTGGGAGGAGAAAGGTACTGTAAATGTGAAAGAGTAAGGAAAATACCAGAATAATATATGGGAGAATGGAGAGATGGGATCGTCATGCGATTTTGAGTAAAAGTAAGCAAGTGAGTTTATTGGGATGAGGGTTTGTTGTGATAATTAGGGTTCGTTGTAATGTGCAAGCGACAAGTATAGTATAGTTTAAAAAAAAAAGATTAGGACAAGAAGACTGTGTTATTGGTTATTTAGCATGGATTTGGAATGCAACAGAAAAAAAACGTGAGTAAGATATATACATGAAAAGCTTAGTACAAAGTAGTGTCGGTATTTATAGATAATAAATTTTGCATTGTATGATAATTAGATGTAATTACATTTATATGGCACACAAACAGGACTGGAAGAGAAGACAGGGACCAATACTCAACCAAGGGCATTAGGATGTTTGGGATAAAAAACCAGGATTTAGAGTCGCTGAGCTAGTGATGAAACATAGACGTATGGGAGGGTTGGGGAAGGGCTGGAGAAGGAGGTGAGACAGGGGGAAGGAGGAGGGGTGCTCCCTGGTGGCCGGCTAATTTGGCGGGCTGTGTGCGCCGACTGATTGGTCATTGCTGATCCCAGCCACAAGCTCGCCGACTTATCGCCGAAATGACTTTCTCGCCGTGCTAATTATGCCCGTCACCTCCGAATTACATTTGCACTAATTATCCCCAAGCCTGACCGCGCGCAGCGCCCTGCTTCTCCAACCTTTTTTTATGATTGTTTTTTCCTGCTCCCCGAGAAGTAATTTATCACTTGGGTGGCATTTTGAAGATTGTCGACTTTGATTGTCAGCAGGAGACAGGATTAAATTCGCGGGATTTGCCGCAACGCTTGGCGTTGGACAAGGCTGTAATTTTTCGTCGGAAACCTCCGAGTACCAGGGTGCATCTTGGCGCGGCACATGGGAGGGGCGAGGATAGGCCTCTAACTGATTAAGCTGAAACGGACGTGAACTGCACAGTTAATGCGGCTCCCAGAGGTTCTGCTGTGGTCTATGCTCTAACTAGTACTAGTTGTAGGCTTGTAACTCTACTGTTCCCAGGGTAAAGGGAGGCTACAGAAAAAACTCAACTATAAAGAGGGAGATATGTTTTGTTTTCACTTTCTTGATGTGGTTACTCTTTCTTGACCTTGCTTAGGCTACTCTAGTTTTGGCTTTCTTGTTAGTTATTTGAAAATAACAATATACACCGTTCAAAAGAAGGAGGAATTTTATTTAAACAAACAAAATCCGAATTCATATAGTTTACATAACATTGCTTAATTCCTCAACTTTTAAAAGGACTTCCCAACTTTATGTAAATATTGATAAAACTTCTGATTCAATTTGCTTTCGAGACACTATTGTTCACACCTCCATGGGGGTACTGGGGTGGGGCTTCTGGTCCTGGGTAGAATATAGGCCCCTAGTAGCCCCTGCTTATCGTAAAAGGCAATAATAGGGTGGACCCGGCACTGACCAAGTGTTTCTTTGGGTTCGATTCCGGGGTGTCTGGGTTCACTAAGAGATGACATACAGCAAAAATGATTTCCAGGTTTTGATGCCCTGCTGTTTTCCCACCCTGTCACCCTCATCTTATTAGATACAATCACTAAAGTCTGACCAAGTCAAAACATGTGTCTGAAAAGTCAGGATTCGTCCTAACTTCTTTTCGCCATGAAAATGACCCTGGCTGTTGGTGCGGCGTAAAACATCCATTACTCATTAACTCACTATTGTTCACAAAAATCCTACTTAGCTTAAACATAAAATATATCCCTGCTACCTCTTACCCTCAGCTCCCAACGTAAGGTCTTAGGGTCAAAGCATTTTGTATGAGTGATGCATCAATGTAAGGCATACATTCTTAGCTTGGAGAATCTCCATTCGAACATGAATACTCTTGCTATGCTTTCTGTATCACTGTGCAACGATACCGAGTTAAAGAGGAAAACAGCTAGCCATGAAAATAATATATCATACCAAAATAATCCTTATCATTAACATCATGTGGTTCTTATCTTAGCTGATAAAACAACATTATTTGCACAGATATAACGCTGCTGTCATCCCAACTGTTTTCTAGTCTCCGTGTGTTTGTTTATTGAAATTCTATATGTATAATGATTTTAACAAGAATCTGCTATAAAGACAGTAAGCTTCTTCAATAAGTTAGATTGAGGCCAAACATAAAGCGTGTAGAGGGGCCCATGTTAGTGGTGGGGAGTAGAGACGGGCCAGCTGGGGCCCGGGGTGGGTTACCGAGCTAGGCACCGCCCTGCATGGTAAGTGGCCCCGACGGGTCAGCCGGCCAGGGGGGCAGGGTACATGGAGCTACCATGTTCACCATTAACAAACCTACAGTAGCAGTATCCTCATGATATAATTGGTGGTACTCTATATTAGATGGCACCATATCGATGGAGTACTCTGTTATGGTTTAAGGTCTGATGCGTAATAAAATTGTTCTTTTGTTGGTCATATTTGTCACGGTCATCTTCATCAAAAATATTATGTCAAGTTTCTATGCAGTACTATACTGAATCTCCCAAATTCAGTTCAAATAATTGAGAATCAATTGGAAAAGAAGTGAAAAAGATGTGGAGCCAAATGCTAGTTCCATTTAGGTATAGGGCTTTACACAATTTTACATTGGACAAGTTGTGAAATATATTTATGAATCAGAATGACAAACTAGAATTGTGGTCACCTAATATTCTGATGCTCAAACAAACTCCTAATAACATGATTACCTAAGTGTGAGTGTAAAGTCCCCAAGTCACCACCTTTGTCGGATTTAAGCCCTAGGTCATACCCACACAAGGGCCAGGTGCCAACCTTGTGGCCAGATCAGTGCCTGCCCTACCTTGTCAGACAGAAGACCCCACTACCCAGGCGTATAGACACCTTACAAGGCCTAGAAACCGTCGACAGACGGGTCCAGTCTGACTGAGCAGCTCGTAGGGGGCGAGCACCTGGGGCGCGACTCAAGGTCATGGAGGAGAGGGTGGGGGTGGGTACCTGAGGCCATGCCCCGTGTCCATGTACTACTACTGACACAGATACTGCTATCGGGAAGGGGTATCCCGGGGAGGGGACGTGCTAACGTTAAGTTCAGAGATGCCATTTTTTCTACTTTTGTAGGATTTCCTACTTTTTGGTGATTTTGGATTGCATGACTGATTTTTCCTGACTTACATCTGTTTTGGAGTATTTTTGCGCTAGTTTCAAACTATTCAAATACAAATTCAATGGAAAGACTCTATTCCTTGAGGTTATGTTTCTCCAAGGAGTCTCGTGTAGACTCCTTGGTATCTCTAAGTTGCTTTTAGAAAAAAGAAGTATGAATAGTGTTTCCTACTTTTCCTAATTTTTCATCAGTCAGGAGTGGCATCTCTGGGTTATTGTAAATAGCGCATTCTCTCACATTGATGCAGTGTGCCAAACTTCACATGAGTGACATGTACAAGCCGCTTGGTTCCGATTATCTTTTTGAAAAAGATCAGCGCTATGATAACTGACCTCCAGGAAGAAGCCTAAGGACACCTTTCGATTTATACAATACCTACTGCAGGAAGTCTCAGCTCCCTAGTGCCACAACTCAACACTACCTGCATTAAGTGAACAGAATCCCTTAATTATGCCTGAGCAGCTCACGAAAGGGGAGCAAGCAAATTACCTTGGATTCTGCGATAGGCCTGCAGGGATGCTCCTAATGGTTATATAGCACTAGCGGTGAGCTCTCACTTAGGGTGGGCAGGTTAGCTTTGTGGCAATCAAATAGAGACCAACTACTGCGTATTACGGTTTGGTGGGTCTACATCCTTATACTACTATAATTTTATATCCCTTCATGTTGCTACGTGTTATTGAAGATAGTGAGCGAATACCAGGGACCAAAGCTACATGCAACTTTTTCCTAAACTATTTTCCTATGATATATTGAGTATTAAATTTTCCTATGATATATTAGGTATTAATACTGCATGTAGGAGTACAACCCGTAAATAAGTAAATTGGCAGCAACTTCTCAGGGCAGAACCCGCCTGCTACAGGGGCCCACCTCCCTGTACTACTCCCATCCCCTACACCCACCCTTAACCCATAGGGCCGGGGACGGGCTTGTTACATAGCCGAGGCCTGTAAGCTGGTAGTGAGGGCTGGTTGTAGCAGGAGAGTGGGCCTGTTGTCGGCCAGGGGGTAGTGGCGAGGTGAACTGGTTAGGAGTAGGAGGGGCACCTGCTCGCACCTACTCGCATACTGATCAGGACCAGCTCGGACGGCCCGCCCGCGCCCTGATTGGCCTGCTTAGGGTCCGGGCTAACGATTTCAGATGGGCGCTGGCCCGACCAGGACCCGCCTGACCTACTTTCCCTCATTGGGCCTTTCCTAGGAAATGATTTCCTCGCCAATCGATTTTGTTTAGAGAGGGCTAGAAAAGAGGTGTCTTTGCGATAGGGATGTGGTCGTTAGTCAGGTGGGGATCTTATTAGACGCATTTCGTATAATAGCGTTTTGGTTTTGTTGGTATGTATCAGCTTGTAGCGTGAGCTTTCAGCGCTATACGAATACACTGTATACTATCCCACGAGCCAAAGACACAGTCTTACCCATAGACATTTAACAAAAAAGGGACGCACATTTAACAAAAAAAAACAATATGAAAAACATGAAATCTGTGTACTGTACTGCTTTCCATCTTTAACTGAAAAAATCTCAGCACAGTGTATTTAGTTTGTTTATCCTGAGATTGTAAGTGCTATGACGTCGCTAACCCGTCGTACTTCAGGCCCGACGTCGTGTTTTCTCAGTGGGTTCTCCCAGCACCCCTCCCGGCGACTGATGAAGCAGGTGCGCGCACTGACCGCGAGGTGTCCGCCCCATTACCGCGTCCACTGACCACCGGCCGGCCCGCCGGGGTGGGCGCGCCTAATCACCGTCGGCGCGCGATCGTCGGCTAGCATGTCGGGCGGGCCGGGAGGACGGCATGCAACACCGGGCGGCCGGGGTGACGAGGCGCCGGCCCCGCCGCGACCCGCGCCCACCGCAAGGCGCCAGCGGCGAGGTGGCGCGTCGCGCGCGGGTTAAGCGATAATTGGCGGATTGCGTGGTCGGCGATCATTACAAATGGCTCGTCGGGCGGCAGCCACAGTTTGCCACTTAGGACGGGCCGCCGCCACTTGCTCTCGGCAGTGCGAGAACTGGGCGTTCTTCTGGGGAGAACTCCCGTCGCGAGCTGCTCACTAGCTCGTCAGCCGGCAGCGAGCAGCTCGGCCATGTGTAGGTGGGAGGTGTTTGTTGTGTGCGTTTGTGGGGAGAGGGGGGAGAGCGTGGGAGGCGGGGAGGGGAGGAGAAGGGGGGAGGGGCACAGCGGGAAGCCACGACTGCAGCAGACAGCGCCACAATGAGAAACTCATCAGAATCGGAGCTGCTCGCCTACAGTGGGCGGGTATGGAGGGAGCAGCGCCCCCCTCAACCCTCAATAACTGCTCCCATCCACCCCGGGCCTTTAGTGTTACCGTTATGTCTGTCACGGTCACGCCCATAAAAGTCTCACTTGTCACTAATTGTCTTTGTCCACCCGGGCAGCGGCCAACTGGGCCACTTCGGAGCCACTCCTGAGCCGCTCGAGAGCCGCTCCTCCGCCCCCGTTCAACCACATTTATTTGCAATTAGGTGTGAATCGATCATCCCGCCGGTGAAAGGAAATTGTTTCTTTTATTCTTTGGAAGCATGTAATAGTTTTTAGGCGCTGAAAGGCGTTCTTGATAAAAGAGAAACAACGGTATTTGTCGCCTTTATGACGTGGTCTTATTCATTTACACATGTCAGAAGATGCCTAATTCATATTTGTTTGCATGTCAAAATAGATATAACGACCAAGTAGTAAATTACCACTCGGTCGCTATATCTACTAATACATGTACATCTTAGTGAGAATATAAAGCGGCTTGTAGAGTGCACAACTTCATTATTGCTCTATGTTAACAGTTTGATTTTTATTGTACGCGTTATTCCTAATTATTACAAGACATTGGAAGTTTCCTATGGCACACTTGGTTCACTTAAGTCAAGACTCTGGTTTTCTCTGATAGGCCAAAAGATGGTGGCTTTTAAGCAACTCATGTGTCGCAGTGCCCCAGATTTGATATACCGATATATATTATTGTCAAGAATCTCTCGGTCGTGTGTAATTAGTAATTGAACGGAAGAAAGGAAAGGGGTAAAGATAATTTCAGAGAAGTATTTTACGCGTATTATAGGGTCGGATTATGTGACTTGAACTTGGAGTAGGCCTTTCATGTCATATGGATTAACATTTATGCTCAATTTCATTTTTCCATGTTTCCTTTGTCATTATATTCTATTGTCGCATTAGGGTATGGATGGGTATGAATTCTTTTCAAGTTAGTCGGTGTATAAAATGTCATAACTGGGTAACAAGTATTTCATAGACCACTATGACGCTTCATGTTGATTCCTAGATAGCAAATTCATGTTAATTGTTTTAATACCCAAATATTGATTATTGTTAACCACTTTTGAAATCTATGGTCCAAAGATTGTCCAAGGGATTTGAGAGTTACTGTTCTAAGTATTTCAAGTAAGGTTACGTTGAGCTAATTCATGTAAAATCCCATAGGTTTTCATTAGCTTCCCACACTCCTCCCAGGCCCATGCCTCCTCTACAAAAACAAAAAGATGGGAAGGCACGGCCAGGGTAGGGGAGTGGGATGGGGTACTGGATACCTCTCCGAGTAGGGCCTCCAGGTAACAGATCCCTGCCGGCCCGGCCGGGTTAGCGGGCGAGTGGATACTCGGCCATCCAAAAACTACCGGTACTCCTTGTATACAGATTAATGAAAACCAAACAGCCCCCCTTGTCCCTGCCCATCACTAAATACCCGCGCCGGCCTGCAGTGGGCACGGGCCTCTAATTGGATCGTTTCCCTCCTATTTCCATACAGATGGCGCTGGGGTATGGCGAGTCACACTCCTTTCTCATCGGCGTGTGTGGACGAGGTTTTCTTTGTATTTCCCCTGTTTGTATTCATTAGTGTCCTGTTTGTCTGATATAACCTTAGACAAGATGACACCGTCTTAGTCCGTGATCTCTCAGCCCGCACAGGGCTGGCCGTCTCTTTTTACAATGTTTTCTTGGACCCCATTCCCCGAGGTACCTCCATGACAATCGAGAAGTCATGTATACACGGGCGGCACACAATGCCCCAACTTTTATACAAAGAAATGGAATATACCAAGACATTACAATAGGTACCCAATTGTATACCCATGCATGTTTGGTTACAAAACAACACGAAAAGCAAACCACATTTACTTCCGATACATTGGAGTAACACGATTAAAAAACACACAATGGAATTGACTTACAACTTTATGGAGGAAAAAGTGAAAAAAGCCCAACATGAGTTTTGTGAAAGTTAATATATTTACGTAAACTGAACATGGAATGAATATTTGCAGTGTTATATTGATCTTTTCTGGTCGGAAATGTATTCTTTTATTCCGCCTAAGTTCCCGAGTATTGTATGTCAGTTATCACAGTGATTGTTCACCAACTTCAGAGAACTTCAAAAGTGGGCCGTGTAACAGAAGCCCCTCTCATGGTGGTCCCTCAGCACGCACACCCAGATTGAGTATCCATGTGAATAGGTCGTTTGGAATGCAAAGTGGTCGTTGCCTTTTGATGACTTTTGATGTCATTTTGAGAAATGTGTATTGCTTCACTTATCTAAAACTCATGTTTGTTTTTCTCCGCTTACGTTTAGTTGTCGAGTCGTTCACATCTGGGCCTGCTGGAAAAGAAGAAGGACTACAAGTTACGAGCGACGTATGTATAACCATTTCAGTTTTGATAAATAAATGTTTTTCTAAAGTTACTATACTGCACTGCATCTTCTTGTAGAGACGATTTATATATCATATTGCTGCTTATTATACATGTAGTTCAAACTCTACTTTTACCAGATGCTCAATAGCAATGTTCATCGGCAAAGATTGCTCGAACTCTTTCGGATATATATGTGAAAAATAACAACTTTGGTACAGTACATCTATTAAACAAATGTGTATATTTACTCAAAGTAAACTACTACCGGTGGTACACTGTCCCGTGTCATCACCCACATAATCATTCCTATTTCTTTCCAAACCCTCCTTGACAAATGCTCTCTCCAACACAAGTCCACGGCTCCTTAGTCCTCGTCCCCTCCGCCCCCCCCCCCCCTTTTTCCTCATCAAAGACGTAACGTTATCGCCCCTCCCGGAGAGGTAGGGGTAAGCAGTGATTTGTTGACGGCCCTTCTCCAGGTGTTCCTCCCGTGATATGCACGTCTACATGTCCAGTTATTTGTCACCGGGGCCTTTACCTCATGTCCACTCTACTCCTTACCCCCCTCATCTTCCTTCTCCTGGCCGTACGCCCAGTGGTCAGCGGTCAGATAGGGAGTGGTCAGAGAGCCCCTGACCACTGCTTTATCTAGACACTGCTGGATGACCACTGGCCACAAAGGTATCAGTTCGCCTCCAGGGGGTCGCCGGTCCTCCGGGACCCTTCCCCGCTGCCCTGCCCCCTCCTGCCCTTTGGCCCTCACCCCATCAGCCCCTACTCGCCCCCTCCGCCCCCAGCCCTCACCCCCGCCCCGGTCGGCCCCCAGACCCTCCAGTCCCTGACACACAGAAGGACCTCTCAGATGGCTTATCGTCTCCCAGAGGTCGCAGCGTCCGCTCTGGAGGTCAGATTGCGTCGACCTTGACCTTGGTCAGGCCAGGGGGCCATGGAGAAGGGGGAGGACGATGGGGGCCATGGGACCTCTGGGAGAAGGGTGGTAGTTAGTGGCCGGCGTGGCGGGGGGTCAGGGGGCGGGGGACCTTGTGTCCAGTAGAGATACCCTGCTGACGTCGGGCCGCCGTCTCTTTGTAGCAACTATCAGCGGAAGCAGAACACCCTCAAGGCCCTCAAGAGAAAGGCGCTCGACAAAAACCCCGATGAGTTCTACTTCAAGATGGTGCGGACGCGCATGGAGGTAAGCTGATTCGTCCACATCCCTCTCCTTCTTCTATCTGTCCTCCTGTCCCCTTCTGTCCCCATCCTCCACCCACCCCTTCCCATCCGTCCGTCCCACCACTTCCGTCGGCGGGTCGCGCGGGTCGGGGGTCGGCGGAGGAGGGCGCTCTTTAACACTCGTAATGATCATAACTCAGCCCACTGCCAAAGTTGAAAGACTGGTCGGAGCATTGATGCGCCTTCAGAGGACGCCTGTCAACATAAATCCGGGCCCGATCCCGGCCCGATCCCACCGGCCGCGCGCACCAGGCTTTGAAGCGCCGCGCGGTAGGTTTTGGGGGCGCGGGGTCTGATTTAGGGCGCCCCGCCCGGATCATCCCCCACTAATCCCGCCCCCACCGCCCGCCGCGCGCCGCCTGTCGTTAAGCGGCCGTCGTCGGCTCCCGGTGCTGACCCCTGGCGGCCGGCGCTGTGTCCACGCCGGAAGCCGGGCGCCCTCCTCTCGGAGGGCCCTGTCGGTATAGGGCCCGATAGGGGGCGCTGATAACGGCCACTCCAGGGCGGCGCAGACTTGTTGGGGATCAGCCGTAACCCCGTAAGGATGGAGCTGTCTGACCTGTGACCTTTGACCTGACTGACCCTCACCTCACGCCTCCTTTGTCTTTCAGCTTGATTCCCTTGTCTTAGTTTTCCACGTATTACGTTTTTTCTGACAGAATAGCTCTTGGCTGTGGATTTCTTCATGTAAGTCAGAGGGCAGAACGTTTTTCCACTGAAGTAATGTACTCATATTGTAGGCTCAGCTTATCTTTTGTACCTATTACGCCTTTTAAAGCCAGGACCATCATTGCCCCTAAAAGGAAAGCGCCGGAGAGCCTTCACAAAAATAGCATAGCTGTTACACAATAATCCTTTAAGTATAGGCCTATGCAATAACTGTTTCATGATAGTTTGAACTTTCAGCGACGTTACCAACTGATCGTCATGCCCATGCAGGTATGACCAGTCAGGGGATGGAAACTCATTTTCAAAGGAGTATATATCCCCCACTCCAGGTTGGAGCCTCACCTAACCTCACTCTAACTCTCAACCCCAGCCCCCCTTTCGGTCTGAGCAGTCCCCCCACCAACCCCCGCCCCGCCCTTCTAGTAGTAGACCGTAGTAGGCGAGCAGCTCGTCCTCGGACAGGCCCGGTTTTATAGAGCGATTGGTGAGCCGTGGGGGCGCCACAAAAGGCGCGTGTTTGTGTAGGGGCTGTGGGTGGGGCTAGTGGCCGCTTAGTGGGGCTAATGGTGGGGCCGATGGTCGGACGGGGCCGGCCCGGCGCGCCGTAAAGCAGTATCAGCCTGTCATAAAGCTGGCCCGCCACCTCCACCTGATACAGCCTCCACCCTTATCTGCCATACTCCAGGCTTACTCCTCACCCTCCTGCTCCTCCACGGCCCCTCCTCCACGGTCCCCCGGCCGTCAGTCAGCCATCTCCAGGCCTCGCTCTATGGTATAGCGTGACCCAAAGTGGCAGGGGATGGCCAGCGCTATATTCTTGTAAGTAGTCCATGGAAATGGCTATATGACGCGGGCACTTGGCCCGCCAATCTACACCGAGTATACCCACCGACTCGGTGACGCTGTGGGGAGAAAGTATCGGGTAGTTGTCGGGGGTAGGGGGTGAAGAGGGAGGAGGGGAGGGGGTAAATAATCTAGGCGAACCCCAACTCTCTAGGGGTGATGTGCCGATATTGCTCTTGGTTCAGAACTTGAGTTGTTGTTGCAAAGGATGGGTAGATGAATGGCCCAGAGTATGTGATAGTAGGGTGTCTATATATTCTGTCGCATGTATGATGATGTATATAGCCAATATAGTCAGGTCTATAGAGGGGGTTTAATTAAGTAATAAAACGGCTGTTTCAATATGACGTAGCCTTCAGGAATTTTATTTACATAGATATGTAGCTGGAGAAAAGGTATTGCATAATCAGATATTTCATCTTTATACAGCTTTATACATTCCTGCATGAATAAAGCGTTCTTGAACAGCATGGATCCGAACGGTAAAAATGAAAGTTAGATTACCTAAATTTAAATTTTATTCATAGAATAGATAGAAATGTTAAGAAAATGGCTCTTTTATCGCAAAATTTCAAGTTAGCAGAAATTTTCTCACCAGCAGCAAACGATGCATCTCTGTAGGAACTGCCATCTAGTCCTCAGCGTGTAGCAAGCCGCTGGTCAGAAAGGGTTAACTTCACGACACAGCGGGGAAGGAGAGCAAAGGCGGGAGTAGTAGAAGAAGTGAGGAGAGAAAAGGGGGCGACTGACCACAGGGGAGCGGCGGGGCGCGTGACCAATCAGCCCCACTTGGCGGGATCAGGGCCCCTCTTTGAGGCTTCAAAACGACAATATTATGAGTGATTGGCATTGATGATATACTTTGTCAGGCCCGGGGCCCCGGCCGTACGTGCCGCATTGGGCTGCGGGCGGGGGGCGGTAAAAGGCCGGTATTAGTGCGGCCGGCCGGGCCCGACTCGCCGCCCCCTGATTGGGGTCTCCCGGGGCCGGCCGTGCGTGATCCCTAACTGTTGGCCATGTCCCGGGGCTGCTACACACCACTGGGGGGTAGTGGGGGAGGGGGTTACACCAGACCCACCCCCAGACCCACCCCTAGACCCTGGGGTAAGTGGGGCCCAGCGCCCCCGACCCACTGCGTGTATAGAACCAGGGCTGTGTGGAACCTAACTCGGTCGTACATAGTAGTTTGTACGCATTGAAAAGTATATAGGATGGCTTCATTTATGAGGGTTAGGGTTTGGAAAAGTGAAGAGACAGGAGCCCGTGAAGGTCTTGTTTTCTGAGGGTGAAAGGGGCAGGAGTAGGATGTCAATAGTTCCATACCCCAAGTTCCTCCATCCTAACAATACACATATTGAGTTATCATTTTCCTGTAAATTCTGGATGCTCATATTCCTTTGGAAAACTTGGCGCAATTGGTAAGATACTTTGAGCTCAGTCAAAGACTTACCCAAATAATGTTTCATAAGGATATCCTCATGTCTTCGACTCCCACCAACTGGCCAATTTACCATTGATATTATCCCCTAGTTATACATTTACATCTGAACATCTCTCCGTGATTGACGTCTCTGTAACACTCCTTTCATGTAGACACACGCTGGAGAGGAGCTGTTGCTAGAAAACCGACGACAGTTTATGTTGGTAGGCGTACGATTGGAACAAGTGCGAGTTGCGGGGGGTGGGGGGGGGGGGCTATTTGGATGGACTGGAGAGGGTGGTGAGGAGGAGGGAGGGGCGGCCCTGAGCTTGATCTCCTTGGTGATCCGCCCTTAAATAATGCCGTGTGACAAGCGGCCACTCGGGCCTAAATGGAAAGAACTTGGGTAAATGGAAGTGGGATCGGAGTAATCTGATTGTTCATGTGATAATGGCCGTAAAGAATGCGCCCGATTCAATGGAGGGCCGGGGCGGGCGCCGGCCACACGATGTAGGGCCTGCCGACCAATCTACAGTGGTCAGTTTTGTGGCCGTAGATAACGCCTCGCCAACACTGACCCCTGCACCCCAAGGCACCCCCTGGGCTCCCCTCCAGTTCCTCCAGTAGTAGTAGACCTTCCCCAGTCCCCCACCCAATCCTCCAGCCCCCGTCCTCCACACGCTCCCCTGCCCTATCGGACCATCTCCGATCTGCAGGGGCTAGAATCAAACGACGATAGCCCTAACAATGCTTATAACTCACCGGCCCGGGGGACAGGACCTCCCCTCCCCCACTGCCCCTCCTCCTGCCTCCTCCAGTGGCCCTAAGCCCTGCCTCGTTGGGTGATATACACAGGAGGCCGGCTGGGGTGGCGGGCCACTGTGGACATGGTTGTCACGTAGACGGATCGTCCAACCTCAGTTGGCTACTCCACGCCCATCAATAATAACAAATTGAATAAGTTGTGCCTATTGATTTGTGGAATAGCAACGGTTGAAATAGCTATCCCTTGTCTCCAGTTTTTCAACGTTTAAATTCAGTGTATAGAAACAGCCCTGGAGATTCCCCTTTAGTACATTCATAACCCATTAGCATTTACCAACTCCAATCACCATGTGAGAAAGGCCCCGGCAGTTCTAGCATAGAATTCACAAAACGGCCATATTCAAATACAAGGTCATGATAGTATAGGTCACGACAAGGAAGCGACCTTCATACCGATACTATAGAACTAGAAGACAGTGAATCCCACTCAATTCAATCGGAAATTAATGGTAAATAATCATGTTGATAATACGTCTTCCTGCCAACTCCGTGTCTGTAATCATAATATCGTGGTGTTTACCATTGTGGCGACGTTTAACAGTCCTCCCCTTGTTTATGAGCAAGACCTAGTGTGATGTATGGCCACCTGTCGGCAGGCCTCTGGCGGGTATGTATTTTGGGGCAGGGGGGCACTTACCAGGCATAACTTTATAGACGCTGCAGACCTACTTTCTCTGAACTTAATGCTCTTTGAAGTCTACTTCATGTAGTTCCATTAGCCCTACTTTTGTCACTTCATGTGGCTCACAAGTCACATATACCTGTTGAAATCTACATGCAAATTTACTTTCAGTTATTCAGCAACCTTCCTCGGTATAGGATTAAATTGACATGCATTACTCTCAGAACTTATCTTGGTTATCGCCCATTAATCTGGCCCGACTGCTTTCATATCAGTACGTCTTAGAGAGAAGTCAATGCCACCCACAAATAGTTTTATTCTCCGTTTTCGTCCAGTCGATAACGTCGATAGTCCTATAAATAGGAGTCATAGGTTGTCCCAAACTGCTTAAAACCAGCGAAAATCTGGGTAGAGAGTGACCAGCACTCGCTGGTAACCAGCGGAGGGGGGGACACCGTGCGTATTGGTGGTATTGTGAACCTGGTCAGAGAGTGATGGTTTTCCCATAGAAAATGCCTTGAGAGTGTAGAAATTTGCATAAAAAAGGCGTTACCTGGAGATTGACGAGATGATGTCATAATAATATTCTAAAAATAGAATGAAAGTAGGTTGGGAACACCCCATTCCCCCATGGGGGCTGCCATATTGAAAATATGCTGGTTCTTCAGTCTCTCTCCAGGGGATACGGTAATTCAAAGAGTGTAGGTTTGAACATAGGATCTTTATGTGATTCGAAAATTCCCTCCCTCCCTCCCTCCCCTCCCCTCCCTCCCCTCCCTCCCCCCTCTCTCCCCTCTCTCTCCCTTTCAGCTATTTGACAAGGTGGATAAGACGGAGCTTTTGGGTTCTTTAGAACCCAGCATACTTGATCTTGTTGTTGCACTCCAGTGAAGAATTTTGTCAAATCAGTTCCACGTTCCTTTCTGTTTGACCGTCCCCTCCATACCGACCACTTTGAACCTTTCTGTTTTGGAATCGAGTCGCGCCGGCTACAGGTGTTTTCAGTGCGTAACCACTGACCCCCCCTCCCACCCCCCCTACCCTACAACCGACCCACTGACCCCCACCCCACCACCCCTTAGTTCAGATATAGGGGGCGCGACCCAGGATTGCTTTCTTTGGGGGCGCCTTTCAGAAAAAGCGCGGTGTGTGTAATTGGCCAGTGTTTAGGCGGTAATTGCGGATTATTTGCTACTAATTAGGGGTCGACGGTGTGCCGCCTACACCTGCCCGGGTCAGCGGCCAATTCACTAATTAGGAATTAAAGGGGAGATAATAAGCAGGGTGCTCAGGTAAGGGGAGACGTGGGGTGGGGACAATTAGCGGCGCCAGGTACAAACAAAGGCCGGGAGGGGGGGGGGGGGGGGGGAGGGGAGGGGGGCATACCTATACACAGAAGTCGGTATCATATTACTGAGACTCAGGTCATAATCACTCAATGACACGCAACCTTACAAACAGATGGCCCCACTGTATCCGCACTTGGATTAATAACTCTTTCTTTTTTTTAGAGTTCCCAGGCAATCGTCCAGTTTTTATACATATTCTGTAAATTGAAAGCTATGAAACATGTTCATCGTAACTGGTGCCAGTGGTGGATATAACATCTAGGTACCTATACAAGTTCCACAAATGACATTGTATATACATCGCGAAACAAAAATAAAGTATATTTTCAAACCTTAACCCAACCTACTCCTTGGTCAGTGTTCCGAGTCAAAGATTGGGGTTTCGGTAGTTAATCATAGAAGTTAATGTTTACCTCTAACTTTGTCTGTCAGTCTGTAATTGCAATAGTTATATCAGAACAATGAACGTAAGCTGTGTCTACTCACTCTGAAAGATGTTCAGAATAAAATCACCTACTTTCACCTGCAGAACTAATGAGGCCATTTGGGGTTCGTAGTAATAACTGGTCGTATATTTCATTCATTTGGTTGTTAACATAATGGCACATAATTTCTTTTTTTTTTTTAAATTACACATTGAGAAATCGCCAGGTACATGTTTAGGAGATGTATAGTTTTATCATGTATACATAAAATATACATTATTTATGTAAAATTGAAAAAGGGATAACTATATGAAACTCAACTTCCAGGATTTGGTGAACAGGTTATCTTATTGAAGCGTTAAAAGATGTTAAATCGACATGTTTCGGCTTTTAAAGCCTTCATCAAGATTATTATTTATGTTAGTATAGTACACATGTATATATGTGTGTCTAGAGTATGTCATAAAACACGGTTTTATTAGTTCATCTATACATTTTTCAAATAGTTGCCCAACAGTTGAGGGTCAGTGATATTAAATGGATAGGGAGCTAACACTAGGCCTATAAGCTGAACGGTGCCTTTTCGAACTGACATTTACCTCTCCGAATTCCATTAATTGATAACACTAACAGAGCCACAAATCAATATTTATTGCCAACTCTTGTCTTTTAATACCATTACCCAAGAATACCGGCAATTTTCCACAGTAGCACGTTTCATCCTTTGCGTCTTTAGATTGGGGCCAACGGCAATTCATAATTTTCAAAGTAGAGGTTGTGTTGAGAGAGTGAAGAAACATGGAGTGAACACGCCCTTGTTGTTGAGTAATAGAAGAAAAATATTCGCCAAGGCAGATAGAGATTGTGTGTGGGAGTAGGTTAGGCCGTCGGACGTTGCGCTAAGTCAGTCAGAAAATACCCATGTTCACCGATGTCATCCGCAGCTGCCGGCCTCCTTATTAATTTGGGACGTGAGTGACGTCGCTGACACGTCATCCAGTCACTCAGAAAATCTGGCTGTCATAAAAGTGTCTCGACGCGCATGCGTCAGTGCCCGGCGACGTGGGAGGGCCGCCAACTGTCATCACGGTCACGTGGTGCGCAGGACGAGTTTCTATTGGTTGATTGGATCCCCGCCAAGCACCAACAGCTAATTTTGAAACCAAAAATGAAACCTGCAAAATCACACTTAATCCACGTCCTACTCATTAAGACTGGTCCTAGGTCCCTTTGGGATGTTAATCAATGTAAAGTCTTCCAAGTTCAGTGTTGAATGATATATAATTCTTTAACTGGAAATGATTATCAGAACCTGGGTATGATCATGATGATGGTCATCTATGACCGACAACCATTTACTAGCCAACCGTCCACAGTTTGAGATACAGGAAGAGGGGGACTTTATCTCTGGATACTATAGCCTGCACATTATAAATCGCTAGTGTGATTACTTAATTTCACATATAGAATATCTAAATTCAATTATACTGTAAACATGTGTGACTATATTGTCATAAGTAGGCTACTATAGATAGCCTAATCATAGATTGCCTGTTACATAACATAAGGGCAGAAAAGAACAGCCTTTACTCATATGTTTCCTTGGCACCATTGGGAGATTATCATGTAGATCCTCCACATTTGTACATTGAAGCCTCTTGTCTGTTAAATGTAGTCCCAGCAGTTATAATCTAATATTTTAGTATATATCATAGACACAAAGTTGCTATAGGAAGTGGACAATATGTCGAACTGTACGTATTATATATCATACTTACTTGGCGCATCGTTGCATTGGGGCTACCCAAAACGCCACAGCGTTGAACAGCAACTCATAGCACACCGTAAAGTGATTTTAGGTATAAATTACGACATAGCAACACCACAACATTAGAACGTTAGAACCTCCTCGGCTTTAAAGCACTAAACATCAGCGCTGTGGAATAACAGGGCGGCGGCAGTCACGTGGGGGAGGATCCAGTAGGATCAGGCCTAAGGTACTGGAGGACGCCGGCCTGTAAATCACCACCCGCCTCCAAGCATGACGAGCATAGTGTTTTCACCAACAGCAGGAAAAAATTTAAATTACATCAATTAAAAAGGCGAGCTGCCTCCTTCACTCCGCCATTATTCCCTCACAGCAGAGAAGGGGAAATCGCGCCACTGAGGTTTGAAAAAAAGAACAGTCCTTCTCATTTGTTCCCATATATATGTTGGAGTAGTTTTTATTGGCTATAACTATTAAGGTTTTAATAAGAAACCAATGGATTTGTAATTACACTGTAGCAGAGGAAGTGCTGGCGTTAGGTACGACGAACATTGTTCCTATTTGCAGCACGCCTGGAGATGTATATTAAGTGAGTCGCAGTTTGAGGAAGACAAGGAAGCCTATCATTTTTTAGGGACTCCACTTTCTGCACTAATTTTCTTCTTAATTAGAGTCATTTGACTGACAGATTTATCTGAGAGTAGGATGCATCTCGGTAGAGGAGAGGGTGATAGAAGGTGAGTAGAGACTGGGGGGTCCTGAATCAGGGCGCTGTGACCAGCGCGGTCCGATGAGTAGGACTGAAGGCTGAGTCGGCTGACAACACCCAGGGATTACTCACCTTAAAAACACACCAATCAATCAGCTCCGCCATTTTGAAGGCGCTCATGCGGAACCTCCTTGGATGAAGGGAAAATCCCCTGTTTTTGGCCGTCACAAATTACCCTCAAAGGCGTTCATTTCGGGTTCTTTTAAAAGTTGACAAATACCGGCTCTCACGACGAGAAGTGGGGGTGATTAACTGTTTAGGACACGTTAGTTATGGGGACTAGGGTGCAAAGCCCTTTTGGGAAACTTCGCCTGAAAATCATTTCGAATAATCTTCGGAGCTGATCCACGAAATTCAATTATAATAATAATGTTATGCTAGACTTGCAAGTGATTTCAATCGTATGACTAATATACATTCTGTATTGGCAATTTGGGCTAGTTATATTGAGCAGATGAGAGTTACTTGTTCATGTACTTCACTACCCGTTAACTTCCAGTAACGAAGTATAATGGGTGTCGTTAGTTGTACTGAGTATACTTCCTATCTTTCCTATCCCGTCATGCCCTGCTCTTAAGAAACAGTGAAACGGTGAAAGTTATCTAAAGTTAATTAGTCCATACGGAACTGTCGTAGAACAACTCTTTTACTTTACTTTGCTTATCAATGAAAAGCTTTATAAGTTCTCTAGTCGGGTATCTATATTCAGAATATACGATCAATCCTTTTTATATAGAACAATAATGAATTCAGGCTAGCCTAGTAGTATATGAAATTAGGCAAATTTGACATTGCCTCGTAAGTAGTATATGGAAATAATAATAATGTACAGGCCATTCCAATTTGAAAGCGATCATCAATGCAGACCAACTGATAAAACATGATACTTTGTGATCAGCCTTATCAAAAATAACAAATTCACTACTTCATATTACTGATGCTAAGGCCCGGGATGCTTTAAGGTTAGCGACGTCTTGGACTGTGGCAGTTAAGAAATGGAACTGGCAGCAGGCCTCACATATTGGTGGTTTGAGACCTCAGAAGTCTCGTAACAAGTAAAATGACACACCGCGTCGTTATGGCTGTGACGTCATAGATGACGTCACTCTGACACAGCGTCCTGACCTTGGACGAATCACCTGACCCCTAACGTTGGTGTTGGTGTCGCCAGTTATGGCTGGTTCTAAGCAGGGCTCAGATGTAAAGGCATAGGAGCAGGTCATATATAGGCCGTTTGTCTGTATAACTAAACTGCCACAGTAGGCGTGAGGTTGTCTTCTTATATACCGTAGTGAGCATATGGGACATATCTCTCTATGTTGGCTATGCATTGTGTAGACCTGTGTTGTCTTACGTAAGATCAGCTCGACCTTAGGATGGCTCCTTGGGGCACACGTTGACCAGCAGGCCTACCCAGAAGTATTAAGTCGATTTAGTTTACCCAGTTAAAATACGGAAATTAGTATTTACAAGGGGTTTGCCGAACAGTATTAGAGTCCACAATGTGTACATCGAAAAACACCCATTTATGTACGCCTACGTACAGTCGCATACTTTTCACCCTGACTTCTAATCCTACTTATACCTCCACCCCACTTCCACATTTCCCAAGCGGACCCGCCCCGTGTTCTTGTACCCCACTGCCCACACCCTGGAGGTCCTTGGGCCTATATTAAGTCGCCGTAGATGAAAGCGCCCCTTCTCCTGTAAGTAGGCGGGGTCCCACGTCCGGCGGCAGCTGGTCGGGACAGCCCGGAGACGGTCCAGGTCACCATGTCAGAGGGGCCGCCCGACAGGTTAGGGCCGCCTAGGTGTAATTGAAAGGAGACATTGGACTCGTGGGGCAGAGGCCTGACAGACTGGGAGGTGCCGAGTGGGGGTGGAGCCTCCAGGGCGGGCCTGGAGGAAGAGTGGGCTGCCCGAAGTTATGTCAGCGTCGGGGTTAGAGGTTGGAGGTGGGAGACCTCTTACGGTCACACAAAACAATATCTTGGTGGAGAACCCGCTGAGAAGGGCGGGCTGGGGAACCCGACAGGGGACGTGCGGGGCTGCCGTGGGGCAGGCGGGAAGGTGAGGGTGGTGGTCCGCCTGTCGCTCAGCCCTGGAGGCATTGACGGCCCCTGTCACCCGCAGCCCCTGCCCCTGCATCAGGTTGTCAGTAAGGGTAGGGCTAAGGCCTAAGGGGCCAGCAGGAAGCGAGTTTTAGGTAGAGTTCGGTACTGCCCAACTTCCACCGTATCCCCTTTTGACGCGAGCAGGCCACTGCAGTTTTTGAGTAATGAACAAGAGAACAATTTGGTGGTAATACTGAATTGTGGAATGTTAAGAGAGCCCCCCCCCCTCCCTCCATGCTGTAGGACCGTCCCGACCCCTGCCCCTCCCGGCCGACCCTCCCGATCTGTCACTGTCGCCCCGGCCCGCTCCCTGATTGGGCATTGTGGTGGGCCGGTCGGGTCGGCCAGGCCAGGCCCTTGCTAATTGGGCAGCCAAGGCAGGTCAGGGTCTGGGCCGACAGGGTCAAGCTCCCATCGAGCCCCTCGGTGGGATGGTGGGTTTGGTTTATGGGAGCCTGGGGTCAGGGCGTGTGGGGTTGGGGACGGTAGCGCCGACCAGCGAACACTGGTGGTGCCGAGTGACACGTCAGGGCTGCGTACAATGAGGTTAGACCCCTGTCAGAATGGGTAACGAGCTGTCCCACGACCAGATCACCTTATTCCCGACTCACCCACACCCACACGTTAACACCCAACAACCGTCACACCCTCAGAAACCACTCCTCGACAACCCGACTTCTTGAACATTTACTTTAGTTCATGGTCCTGCACAGGCGAGGGTGGCTTTGTCTCAGACCTCGGTTTTCTAGGTGGTTAGTGCAGTATACAGTATGGTATATCCTTTTGATTTACAGTCTGATGAGGAATCGTTTGTTGCGCAGGTCCAATGAGACATGTTCCTTGGAACAATCTAACATTGGTAACTTTGTCTGATGGATGACTAATAGCGTCAAACACAATCAGCTTCATAGCGACTCCAGTTATACTTTAGGGAAACAGGAACACCCCTCCCCAGCCCATATTACCACTCTCTGTGTCATTTGTTGCTTGTGGGACCCCGTTTACCGCTGATTCCAAGCTCCACTTGGATCCCACTAGTCGGCACTTTACCGGACACACGCTGCCCCCTCCTCCCCTGACTGGCCCCTGGTGGCAGCTCCCCCAATCACTGATGGCGCCCCTCGGCGGATTTTCCTGGTATCATGATGACGTGTCCGTGAGTGTGGCAGATGACAAACGATGTGGCGGGCGTCCTACAGATGGCGCGCTAACCCTACCCGCCTCGACCTGCTACCCCATCCCCCCTCCAGGGTCTGACCGCTGACCACAGGCAGCCGGGGGAGCTGTTGACCAGCTCATTGGCAGGAGGTGGGGCTGAACATCTGGAGGCTGCCCTGAGTCATTTAGGAGCTGCTCGTCTCACGGCCCGAGTTGATCGTCTACATCAGGCACAGATCTACTGATGTACAGACGGTTTGAGCAATAGGCTGCCTTGAAGTTTAGAAAACATGAAATCTTATGGATATAAATCTACGGAAGATCTGCGTATATCTATTTGGAAACATTTTTCTCGAGAATTTACATTTGATTGGTGAAAAAACACCAAATATTCATATCCAAGAGCACCGAAAGATGCCTGGGATTCTATGATATGAACTAGAGAAGTGCTCGACAATTTACATGCTAAAATCTCAGCAGGTTTTCACACAAGCAGTTTTTTGTCAACTTATCAGTGTTCTTCAGCACTGACAACAGAGTAGCCTGGGTGTCATTGATGTACGAGTGACGTTGGGTGACAGGGAGGTGTGGACCGGGGGTGATATGTTAGACCAGGGGAGTGGCAGCAGTGAGGCCCCCTAGCGGGAGACCCCCGCCCCCACCGCTCGTGGGGGGCACCTGTACGTCGGCCACATGCCACAACACCCCGCCCTTTTGTTCTCCAGGTTCAGTGGGGTGGAAACTGCGCACGTGCCACCTTTGCGCGCATGTGGCGCAGGAGGAGGTATCATATCCTTCATACCCTGGTCTCGGGGCGACGTTGAAAACTGTGACTGTATCACCCAATAGATATTGCCTCCACTGTGTCTCAGTTATGCATTAAACTCTTTAATGTGAAGTGTAGATACACATCCAACTCTACTACTATAATAACATGACGTGTTGACTTTTATTGGTAAAATGTAGGTTGAATCTTACCCTTAACCTCTTTAGTAGTAAACCTGTATCACTCCGCATATCACCTTTGCCCAGTCTGATGTCTATATTATGTAGATCCAATGTGGATCTCCCATATCGCTATGCTTTAATTCTAGTTTTCTTCAATATGAAAATAATGAAACTTAAATATGGTTTAAAACACTGAATGAGGTTCAATATACATATATACGTCGCGTTGTTGATTAGACAGTTGGATGAAAACACCTTCACATTCCTTACTAAAAGCATAGATCGGTTAGGTTCATGCTCGATCCTACATAATCTCCTCCCCTCCCCCCTCTCTCTCCCCCCCCCCCCCCCCCAGCCTCTTCCAGCCGTGGGCGCGGGCCGCCATGTTGATTAGCCTCAGGACCCCCCGGGGAGTGGCGGCGGCGGGGGATGTCATGGCGACGATCACGGGTCTGTATCAGGTGATCAGACAGGTGTGAAGGGCCGGCCGGGGGTGGTGAGGGGTGCGGGGTGCGGGTAGCAGCTGGAGGAAAGGGGGTCGGGGAGGAGGGGCGGCCGGGGAGGAAGGCCGGCCAACCCCGCCAGATCGGCTTTCGCTCTCCCGGGAGGGCGGGGCGCCTGTCGGTGGTAATTGGTTGTGACGTGATAATGGTTATCGTAGCAGGAGCCAGGTGACCCGCCCCTACCCAGCACCTACCCCGTGCCCCCTCCGCCCCACACCTCGCTGTGGTTCCAGCTACGCCCCCTGGTGGCGGGGTGGCGGGAGGAGCGACCCGACGTGACGTGTCAGGTGTGAAGGTGTGCGACCTGTGGGTTGGCACCCAGGGGAATGCCCAGATCCCCAGACCTTTACCCTCAACTCTACACTCTCCTGTCTCCCTGGACACCCTCCTCACTATCTATAGAGTACTCCTGGACGCCCACTGCCGCTATCATTGTGGCTTACACCAAACAGCCGTGCCTTCCAACACCACGACCCTTTTGTTTCATACGAAGGTTTGTGAATAGTGCGCATACGACTAAGTGGTGCATGTACACGTTTTTAGGGGTTACATTTTTACACGAATTAAAGCATCGTCTACACCTTCTGCCCATATTTTACAAACACTGTCTCTCTACCCTCATCTTCCATTACTCTGGTTCCCACTAACCTGCCATCCACCTTCCACAAACCTACCACTCCGTATCTACCTCCCACCCCAACACCCCTGCAACTCTGCATCCCTCCACCATACCACTCCATCTCCCTACACCCTACCACTGCTCTTCCCACAATCCTACTACAGCACTTCCAATCCCATTCTCTCTCTGCCCTTCTCCTATACCCCCCCCCCCCAATTCTGTCTACCCCTATCCCGCCATTATGCTTCTCCCAACCATGGCACTTCCCACCACCCTTCTGTCTTACACCTATATAAATAAGATTGGTTACAAATCATCATCTGAAGGCTGGCAGTTCAAATCTCTGTCCTGCTGTTGTGGTCAATGACAGGGTCATCAAAGGCCTAGTGCCACCGGCCATTGTATGTGGTGCCCTGTCTATGGGAAATTGCATATAAAAGAACACCTGCCTCGGTAAAAGTATAGGGGAATGGTCTCTACCTTCTTATAGATTTGATCATCCAGGAGCAAGGGTGAAAATACTGAAATATTCCAGTGCTCTAGAATAACTATTGAATGGAACCCTCAATGGACATTCATACGTCCAGCAATGAACGTTCCAACAAATTCTTGGTCCCAGTCAGATTTTGTTTCACTCTTGAGACTTATTAGCAACAATGATAAACTATTCATAATTTTTACTAGATGTCATAAACCCAGGAACTGTTTAGTCCATTTCACCAATCTAAGTTTATGACTTTAAAAGATGAATTATCGCACACATTTCTCATTATTGACACTTTCCAATTCTGAGGTTATCAGGCAGCACAAGCTAGATTCAGGAGAAGATAAATTGACACTCGGTTTGGCAGTAGATATTAAGGGAGTTAGTTTGCTGAGTATGTGCTAGAGAAAAACAAACTATTGGATTAAGAGGCTAGAAAAAGAACACACCTGATAATGCAACTGTGTTAGTCTTTTCGTCTTAGCTGCGAGTGATCAATCCTGAATTGGATTTCAATCGTCCTATAGGCTCCATTGGCAGTTCCTTGTGGGCCGGCTAAAATTGAATCAGTCATTTTTATCAGACAAATTAATAGGACAATTAAGATAAGACTAATGTGCTGTCCATGACGATCGATGCATGCTTGGTCTATATCGCAGCGATAACAAGTCCACAGGCAAAGGGAATTAATGACTTTGTGATTTTCTCAAGCTGTTTTTCAGAGAACGCAATGAGATGTTGTGGTTGTTTCAATGGTCATGGGAAAAGGAGTTTTGATTGATGGTCGTATATTGCAGTGAGAAGGGTGAGGATTGGCGCAGATATAAAGGTTTTCTCCTTCAATCGGCATTACTTGAGTCCTCGTACTTTTATTCTTAACGCAAACTGTAGCTCTATATTATTACGGATGTTAAGATGTCGAATATTTCCTGGTTGGTGAGAGGTTGGCCCTACTCTTCACAGGAAAGTAGGGCTTATTGATTCATCCACTGTTTAGATAAATAGTATGCTCAGCAGTCCTTAACTTCTAACGTCATTAAGGAGTAGTAATTGGCGAAAATGACAATCCTGTTATTTCTTTAACTACAATGTACTTTTACTTCTACAAATCGCTTTATCAGCCTTTCCAATTTCTTACTTTGAAACAAGAAATATGTAAGAGGTGCAACACAATATCTACTGTTAGCTCAACATTGTAGATTTTTACAGCCTTTTATATTTGTACAAGACTAACCTATCAGTCAATACAAGTTTTAAAGATGGTTCCAGTTTGACCTATAGCAGTCTATTTCATCAGATTATGGGGGGGGGGGGGGGGGGATGTTTTAGACATTTTTATAATAAAAAAGAAGAAAGTATTAGTCATACCACCAAGGAGCTACATAACAAATAAGCCTACCTAAACCTGAACCCCCAAACTAGCAAGAGGCAATTGAACTGTGCGCCAACTTGAGTGTGTACGAGCGTGTATTGTCAATGGAGGCTGATTTGTATTGCTGCTAGTTTTGGCGGGCAGGGGGAGGTAAATATTTCCCATCCCTCTCCAAGCATTAAGCCGAGGGTAAGCACGCCCTCTAGCGGATCGGAGTTTGGGACGCCACCCAGCGTCGGCCGCCGTAAATAACTCATCAATGGAAATCATTGCAGGTTTTCATCGGTCGGCTCGCTTTACAGTCGGCCATTGAAATATTAATTTGGTAGTGTTTGCAAATCATTATATTTTGTGTATCCTTTTTGGGCAGGGAGGAAACGTAAGCTGGGTGGTAAACAGTGACGGGGAGGGTGGCTGAGGCAGAGGGGGGCACCCTCCGTCCTGCCAACGGAAACATGCAGGGCCTCAGACCATTAACATGGACAGACTCAAACAGCAATAACTATTATCACAATGAAACTGACATATAATGTTGAAACTTTCAGTGTAGGTTGTTGATAGCTTTATTGCAGGATGTGTAAATAGACTGATGTCTTGAAACTAACTTATGGCAAGATGTTTTATAGTATCGTTTGAGAGTCTTTGGAAAATGAAATATCTAAACGACACATGTCGGGGGTTTCCATTACTTCAGTTCCTTTGATAACGTGATTCATCCGACCATGGATTGTTGTCTAGGAAATCTGATTTTTACCAATCATAAAGGCGATTGTTTTTAGGTTAGAATGGGAATTAGTCAAAATATATCTACTAATTTTGTATTATGTAGATTAAGCCATAGTTTTGAATGATTGTTGATCTCTTTTGAAATAATAATCTTCACTTCATCAACTTTCTGTTGAAAGGGTACTACAACTTCTCAGTAGCTACCTAGAATTATGCAGATGCAACGTTAAATTAGAGATAATTAACTGACAAACTTTGCTCGCTAAACAAAGGTAATTGACATTCTCCTTAGAACTATGGTATTATCAAGTGAATAAACAAAATGTTAACAGTTTGAGTTTTTTTTCTGAATTGACGATGAACATTCTATAGGCCCCACTAATGAACTGGGAGTTTCTTGTAGTGCTTACTTTCTCATGTCTAGATGTTGTCAGACAAACTTTCATCATGATGGGCCCTTGATTTGTATGCCTGGTCGCCAGTGATGGGTGTCTTCACCATCTGCTACACGGAAACCCCTGTCTGGAAAAGAACCTTGGCAAGATAAGCCTATTAAAGTGGCATAATTTGCTTTAATTAGCCACCAAATTGCGGCTCTAATTAGTAGTCTGATATGAGGATATGACAGTAATTGAATCACTTAGTTATGTACATGTCACGCCGACGGTTAGCAGCCGTCGAAGTGTTCGAAGCATGTTGATGTACTTTGGGACATTGTTACAATCTCTGCTTCCGAAGCACGGCGACTTTAATGAAATTAAAACTGGGAAACCGTGGCAGGGTGCTGTAAAGCTGACTTCAGGTAGTGCCGGGTGATCTTACATAGGTTACATCTCATGGGTTGGTTTAGGGAGTGGGGAGGGGAGGAGGAAACCCTCCATTGAAACAGTCTCCTCTCAAACCCCGTTTTGACCGTCCAACCATTGGACGGTCTCCCCGACACCCCACCCCCTGTGGTGCAGTGAACAGCTGGACCTCGTCAGAGCAGACTGCCTGCTCCAGGGTATGAGGGGGACCCATGGCCATTTCCAAATTTTAATAAACCCATATGATGTGCCTTGTATGGCACATTATATAGATGATTCAGAAGTAATTTTCGAGGAGAAATAAATTAAAATAACAATGTGTAGATATTTTTTATTGAAATATTAACTTTTATAGCTGACTATTTGCATGTGTTCATTTATGTGAAACGGATGTTTTAAGCCTACCAGTGTACAAGGTAAATATCAAATCTAGAGCTGAAAAGTGAACCAACTAATGAGCTCTACTGCTATGTTGTCTAAGCAAGCCCGGAGTGGTCAGATATAACAATAAACTTAAAGGCAGTGTTATCAGGGCGGCCCGGCTTTATGGGACATCCAATTACCCTAAGACAAACCGAAATTTCGGGATGTTCTTGTTTTTTCTATGTTAGTCCACACCTGGTATTGTCTAAGACAAACAAAGAATTAATTGTTGCATTATAAGTTAGAAATACTTATTTGAAAAATTTCAAATTCATGAGGGCCTAATGAAAGATTTGTAGAATTCACACACAGCAATGTATTTTATCAATGACGAACATATGCATGAATGTCATTCCTTAAATCTAGTATATTTAATGTAATGTCCTAAAGATATCCCTGGCCTGTGATTGAGACGTTAATTAGATACGTCAGCTCTGATAAGGGCCTGGAATCCCTCAGATGATACCGTCTCCATGAAAGTCGCCATCATTGCCCCGGTCAACATTGTGTTATGACCTGCTCAGCAAACTTACACCCAAGGGGGGAGCGGAGGTCTACCAAGAATGCAAAGTGCGGCACCTATATTATCAAAGCTCAAGACGTGTGGCCCTCACTCCACAACCGGCCACTGCCCTGTGTGTGTCTCTAGGAGCCCACTGTGCCTGACCATTAAGTCCAAAATAAAGGGTTATTTTTTATGTCAAGATGCTCGGATAGCCAGTGTTATGTGTCCAAAAGTCCCTGAATCAATCTGGACATTGAATTAAGTTTATTTATACCTTATCTAACGATTTGACCTTGTCATATTTTGAATTGCCCAGGACGGTTACAAATTGTGTGTCACAGATACCCCCCTCCCTCTCATCCCCCGGTCCCTACACTGACACATACCACCCGGGGTGTATGACCTATCAAAGGACCGCCTGGAGGAGGGGTGGGGGTAACGGCCACTGGAGGCCCCCACACACAGGGCAGACAGGGAAATGGAGTAAAGGTTTGCTCATACACACACTCTGTTTGTATGTTCCTTATGCTTTTATTTCTGGAGACCCATGGGGATCTTTGTGATTTTCCAGTTGAATATGTCTTGATCTTTATATATATGTAGGTAGATTATTTGAGATTTTTCTTATTTAAGCAATAGACTCACTCAAAAAATGTAAACAAATGCAATGAAAGTTACTCTTATTTTTGTTGTCGAGTTTGATGCGTTATATACCTAGGAAAGTGAAATATATTAACTTTCATTTCGTGTAGTTCATGTTATTCAAATATACAGAAAGTTAACCCATGTCTCACATTGTGGTGACAACCTTAAAAAAAGACATTATTTCACAGCTCAAAATGTGTAAACACTGTGCAAGTTGTGACACACCACGTGGTCAGCAACACCTAACCATAACAAAGAGGATGCCGGGATGGCCTTCATGTCCCCCCTGCATACACCCCTTGCCCCTGGGCTGGCCGCCCTGGAGGGACCCCTCGCCCCAGCCCAACCCAGTCCTGGTTTAGTCTGACATCATCACGGGGTAAACCCCCCACCCTCACTCCCACTCTCCTCGCATGGACTGTGTGTCCCTCAGTTTATAAAACGAAGTGTGTCTGCATGATGAACTGAACAGTAGTGAGCCCCACCCCCGGTTTCAGATATCAGGACCGACGAATCAATGGGTTTTTAATTATACCGGGGGTTGGGGTCTGATACCATCGCTGAGGGTTTGAGGGCGTACTGGAAAGGCCAGTTTGGTTGTATTTAAATATATCAATTCTTGTTATAAATCGTGTTTAAAATATTTTTTTCATAAAAGTTAACTTTGTTTTTTCCATTGAGGCTTACATTTGCCCAGAAGGTTTGTTAGGCAAGTTCGCAATTGTTTGTATCTACGAAGAACCTATCGTATCTCATCTAAAGAGAATAACTTGGAGAAAAATAGATTAGAAGTACAGGGTACACGTCCTCTGATACATTGGTATGAAATGCTCCAGCGTTTCAAACCGCATTGTAAACAACATAAAACATTTCTCTTACACAAACCGCCAGCCCCTTTCTCTCCCAAGGTCAGGTAGTCTAATCAGCCCGTCCTAATGACCCCCTGATAGGTATAAAACAAAGACCCCCGCCCTCCCCCCGGCTCTGATGGCACACCTCGTGCCGGGCCCGGGGGCCAGGTGAGGCCGGCCCCACCCCCCGCTATCGGCCCGGGTCATCGGGGCCCGGCCCGGGGAGGGGGGCCGACAAAGGGTCTATTGAGACGGGTCACCTGTGGTGGTCGGCGCCCCTGACACAGGGATGTTACACTCTCATACATCATAGCGACCTTTCCAGACTCTGCCTTACCACAACCAGCATGGTTGTAGGGTAGTGTGACACTGAGACACGCAAAGGAGAAGTTATCAGTTGTTGGTTTATATGATCGCAGTGAACTAAGTACTATCAGAGAGAGTAAAGTTAAAACGGAGGTCCGGCTCATGAAATAGGGTGTGGATGTAGCTTGTTTTGGATTTGACACCTCTGCAGGTGGTCATTTGATGGACATAGGGGGCCCCTGACATCTGGAGTTATACATTCTCACTCAGATTACACAGGGCCAGGGGCCGGCCCTGTGATATAACCAGTCATTGCATACATTATCTGGGTTAAGGGTTAATGTCAAAATGTTTGTAATTACTTCAATATATGATCCGCCCAATGCCCTAATGCAAAGGGGGATCATTTATAAAGAGGAGATAATTCTCTATATTTTGATATAAGTCATAAACTGTTGCCACGAGAGATGCATTTATTATGATTAATTTCCCTTAAAAAGTTGTATATATTTTTCTTCTTTTTCCATTCTCAGTAAACACAACAGATAGATTAGAAATATTATTTAATCTACTGAATCTTTATATCATGGAAAATCTCGTGACATAACTTAATGGAAATTATTTCCAATTCTTTCACTGCATCAAATATGTGAAAGTTTTCATATTATTTCAAGAAAACCCTTGCATCTGACATCTGTCCCTCATTGATAAGGGTTTCTCCAAAACTACATCAACCTATGGGAGAATCCACCCTACAGGGGGTAGGATCATTAGCAGGGCGGTCCTTCCAGGGGATACTCTGATGTAGGGCCATTGGCCACAGTAATTAGCACAGATAAGGCCTACTGAAACCCTCTGATATACCGCCATGGAGAGCCGGACCTCCGTTTTAACTTTAGTCTGCATGGTACTATCTAGTTACACTTACATCCTCAATAACCAACTCGCTACAAAATGCGACTTTCTTTTGGTTATGGTGCAAAAAGAAAATCAGCAATAAGAAAAACTTGACAATGCAGAAGTATCTCAATATTTGGAATTTTGTATTGATACAAACGTCTTTAATTTGTGGTTTGCAATAATTCAACTACATGTATTATAGGATATAGTTCATCCCCATATCATTGCATTAGTTTGTATCTGTTATCATTAGTTGCTAGAAACTGGTTCTCGACATGAGAAAACTGCCTGCCAATTGATTCTGTCCATGTCTGTATAAACCTCGTGGATGTTGGGAGGAGGAATTGACGCCCCACCTATTATTTGTCCCCAGCGCCTCCTACCTCCTGTCACTCCTGTCCTTGCCAACCTTGGTGGAAAATGAGATGGCCAAAAGGGCCTGACCCTGCCGGCTTCGTGCCCGATTCGTCAGGGATACAATCGGGTCTCCCCCCGACCTCTGCCTGTTTTGGGGGTGGTGATGACAGCGATAGTTGGGTTATGAGGTATGGTGTTGGGCTGGGGCCAATGTTATGGGTCATGGCACACGGACGTCCTTTCACCTCAGTAACCTGGGGTTCATTTGTTTCTCTTTCAAATGCCCTTTGACTTTGCCATTACATCCATTGCCACATCTCCCTTTGTCCCATCACCCATTACCACATTCCCTTTGCCCCATTATCAGTTGCCTCATCCCCTTTGCCTCAACGCCAATTGCATCATCTCTGCTTGCCCTACCACCCATTTCAACTTCTCCTTTTGTCCTATCACCCGTTGTTCATCTCCTTTTGATCCTGGATGCACATTGCCTCCCATTTCCCTATTACCACCATTGCCACATCTCACAGCCCCCTTTGCCACATCTCCCTTTGCCACATCACTGGTTGCTGAAACTTCCATTTCGTCCGGTCATCTATTGCCTCACCTCACCCTTCTACTTCACAAGTTGCCACAACTCACTTTGCCCCATTCTCCAATGTCCTATAACTCATTGCCACATCACCCTTTGAATAATTACCTATTGCCCCGTCATCCATTGCCTCACTTTCCTCTTCCCCACCGTCTGTGGCCCCGATCATACCTAACAGCCCATTCCTATTGCCACACCTCCCTTTGCCCAATCGCTCATTGCCCCATCACCCAGTCTCTTTCCTCCCCTTATCCTATCTTGCTTTGTCTCACTGCCCATTGTTTCATCTCCTTTTGCCCCATCGTCAGTTCACAACTCCCGTCGCCATGCCCCGTGTTGCCACATCAGTTACACCACCACCCATTGCCACATCTCTCTTTGCCCCACTGCCTATTGCTTCATCTGTTTTTGCCCTTTTGTCAATCATCTCTCTTTGTCAGATCATCAGTGGCCACATCTCCCTTTGCCACATCATCCATTGTCTTGCCTGATCGCCATTGCCATATTTCTTTTTGTCCCATCCCCCATTGCCACACCTTCCTTTACCACATCACCCATGTACTCGTCCTATTTCCCTGACATGTGTTCAGTCTGGAAAGAACCCATAAGGTTTGGCCGGACGTTAAACTACCCCAACAAACAATCCCTGACATGCACCTCTTACCCATGTCCCATTACGCAACATTACATATCAGGAGATGCAACCTTTCTACTTCTTTAAAAATTATTTTATGTTTACTGGGTGACGAAATATTTGAATATATACAATCACTAGAGTTATTAGAAATGAATGCATATATGTATATATGTACAGACCGTGCGATGTTTCTTTTTCTCTGCTGAGTTTACTTGTTAGAGACTGAAAACCTTCATAGGGGTACTCTATAATTGTTTCCTGAATGTTAGTTTTCCATTGCTGAAAGCATTAGGAGAGGTTATTTAGGTAATGTCCCTATCTGTCCTTTGTGGGTTGTAAGTTATGACTAGAAAGGGTGAGAGGTCATTCAGGAGGTGATGTTTACAACAGAAGTTATATTTGATGGATTTGTAAGTCGTTGGGATGGCTGAAAGGGAGGGGTAGAGAATGTATGTCTTGTCAACACGTCGGTCGGAAGGGGTAAAGAAGGAACAGAAGGGGGAAATGAATTAAATAATTTGACAGAAAAGAGATAAAAAGTAAAGTAAGATTAGAGAGGCAGCGTCTGGGAGGCCAGCAAAAGGCGGTGACCGTTAGAGGGTAAAATAGGGGCACAGAGCCACGGGGGGACAATGGTATAAAAGGGAGAAATGACAAGAAACGACATGAAAGGGTTAAAATACAGTTCAGAGGTCATGGTTCGGAGGAGAGGAAGAGGAGGTGGGGTGGAAAGTTATGGAGTATCAAAGAAAGCATGCAGCGTTTCGCAGTTACTTTATAGTGGGCGATGTAATAAATTTAGGCGTGGACGACTGAGTTTTCCTAACTCTGTACACTGCTCCACCCCAGTTGAATCAAGAGCATTCATTGAGCTCCAGTCTACACGTACATAAACACCAATGACAGATCGGCGCCGTTCTGCATCTTACCACTTAATCTCCCCACAAGGTCTACCCCCGTGAAGCAACCCTCTTCTCTAGCCCAACTCATTCTTAAAGAAGGAAGAGATCTAAGGGAGGGGGAAGTTAGTGGTTGATAGCGCGTGTTCCAACTAATGTCTCCCCGGATTCATCATCGACTTGTGATCATTGTGTAGATGGGAGGTGAGTTGCGGCCCGGCTGAGGCCTACCACCTGCTCGAGGGGAGGAGTCATGAGCAGCTCGGCATAAATGCCCCATATACCATACGGCCCGCCCACCTGCTCCTCATACGCTATTACCTATAGGGGAGGGGGGCTGTAGGAAGGTGCCCCTAACTCAACTCGCCTACTCTCCTTGTCCTTTTCCGCTTTCTTTTACTAGTTTACTACGAACTTGTTGTATACAGCACCTTGCAGACGCTTCATGGATAAAGGACCTTGTAATATAAATCTTGAGGTTGAGACCTGGATCTACTGATTGAGAAATGTCCGTCTTAATGGGATGCGCTTTTACCAGTGAGTCACAGCCGAAGTGCAGTTGCAACCCTGGCTTGAAATCTCCCATTCACTTATTACCAAAAAAAATCAGGGACCACTAAATATTGTGCCAGCTTCTGCCTTTCATTCAATAGATAAGAATAAACCCCAACGTATTGCTGACTTCGAATGACCACACCTGATTAAAAGACATTACTTGCCTTTCAAAAAAGCTGTATGATAAAATGCTGAAGTCAATGTTTGTCTTGAATTGACTCGTGTTATGAAATGTCTTATTTCCCATCCACTAACACCCCCATGTCATTCTTATCTCATCCCAGGATGGCGTTCACCAGACAGAGGACGCCACTCCCACTTACACGGACGAGCAGCTCAGTCTGATGACCACCCAGGACCTCAAGTATGTCAACTACAGACGCAGCCTAGAGCTGAAGGTGAGGAACTTAATTTACTTTTATCAAAGTTACTGCGACCTCAAGTCCACGAAGTACAGACGCAGTCTAGAGCTCAAGGCGAGTAACTATATCTATATAAAAGTTACTGTGAGCACAAGAATGTGGACTACAAACTCAGTCTTGAGCGCAAGTTGAGTACACTTTTTTGTGTCAAACTTGCTGTGACCTCACGTATGTCAACCTAGAGCTCGAGATGAGAACTTAGCACAACCTCAAGTACGTCAACTACATATGCAGCTTAGAGCTAAAGATGAAAATATATCGCCTTGTCACGGGCCTGCTATCAATGGTCAATATATTTAAACAATAGCTCGTCTAATACAGTGGGTTTTCTTGCCACTCGGGACCTAAAGTACAACCGCGAAAGTTGGAGCATTGAGTTCAAGGTGTAGTGCAGTTGGTAGATACAAAAGTCTGGGTCCAATAATTTTATATTGCAATTAAGGGGTACTTGATTAGATGTTGCCTGGCTCTTGTGGTAGTGAAACAACCGACATGAAACAACAGACCCGACATGTGTGATACAGAAAATAATCAAAGTATTTACATCCCGGAGTAAAAAAAAAAAAAAAAATTTGATATATTCTGATCAGGAGGTCTTTATTTTCTTTGATAAATCATCTTCGTCTCCTTAGTGAAACTAGGTGATAATGATGTTTTGAGTCTCTGTATTTGAGGCACGTCTGAGTGACCTTTTTTTCAGAAACGGTAGGCAGGAAGTTAGTTGTATTCAGATGCGTTCGTGTCAAGGCCTTAAAGTAGCAAAACGTCCACGATGTTCCTCTTTAATTTGACGACGTAAGACATAAGGGCATATTACAATAGCATTCGTCAAGAGTACTATATACTAGAGGAATTCGTAGAATAAAATAGTCTACAGTTTTGTCTTTCTTGTTCTGGAAACAATAATCCGAAGACAATAGTTATCCTGCTTCAGAACGGTACTAGATCTCTAATCATAATTATCCTCTTTCATAATTTGTACCCACAAAACTTTGTTATGTATAGAAAAAGACGTTGTGAAGCGTCATTTTCATTTAAACTATGATTATTGTTTTATGATATGGAGGATTGTAAATGTATTAAAAAAAGTGTTCTTAATCAAAGATTAAGTGGAGTTTCGTCCTCTCCAAGAAGCTAAACAAAGTACAGTATCAAAGTTCTCCCAAAGTATGACTACCCGTTTCTGTAGCCTGTCTGTAAAGACCAAGTTGAGACGTACATTGTGGCCATACATAACCACAGTCTCATCAATGGTAAGCCGGCAAGAGCCCAATTAACAGCAGATGTTCCCAGACCCCTACCCTACCCCCACCCGCACTCCTCTAGCTAAAGACCACTAATAAAAGACACTTTTTTCTCTATCCTTCCCTTGCAGAAAATCGAAAAGATGAAGAGTCGTTTGCACCTGTTGGACGCCGAAGATAAACCGAAGAATAAGCACATCATCTTCACCGACAGCCGCAAAGAAGGTGAGAGTTGAGGGGTGGTAGGGATAGTGGTTGTAGTGCCGGTATACTTACCGTCCCATCCTGTACTGGGGCTCTGGTTATAGCATATGCCACTCATGGTTCGGGTATTAATCGTGTAAGTCTTGGAGGGGCTCCTGACGCGCTTGCGATATGTGGTGATTATCGCTGCATTGTTGGTCTTAATTAAATTGCATAAATTGAAGTGGCTTTAATTGAATTCCGCCTATACCCAGGCACGCGTCGTAGGGAGCTGGGTGGTCTGTGTATCTTTTTTCGTTGGTAAGCCTTTACTCTTGTTCTGATCACCTGTTTGTGGGTCTTTTCTCTCTATTCTGGGGACGTCCCCGTCCACCAGCTGGTTGTGATCCCCCACGCATTGTGATTGTGTTAATCTAAAAGAAATCCCGGACTATACATGACAAGTTACCAAGCGAGCTACCATAATAAACCGTACTAGACTGAAGCATAATAGAGAGAAAGTATTTCTGAAGCCGATTAATTCCAAGTTGAAATATGGCGTATCCAACAGGTTGTCCGGCGTACAGTAACCCTGAATGTTTATAGTGATATCCCCAGCTGCTGCTGCGCCTCATGTGTTGCTGATTTTAAACTATATAAGCTTCAGGAAAATTAAGTCTGTGACATATCTGTAACTAAATTAGGAACGGGTACGTACCTGTGATATCAATTCACGCATTGATTTATTTATCATACTACCGATTACCTAAACAAATACAAAGCAGCGCCAGATTATCCCACCTTTCAGAAAATATACACATTCACAAGATCAGAAGGACCCTGATATCCAAGACGGTATGTTTAACTGGTCGGAGAAAAGCTCAATAAGGAGCGTCTCTCAACGCGTCCTGCAAAGTCCAAAAAGAAGACAGCCCTCCTTGAACACTTACTGTCGCCTTCTAAATGAAGAAGCAGAGAACATGTGTTTGGGGATTTGTCAAGGTGTTAACCCCCCTTTCCACCTCACACCTCCTGCCCCCTGCCCCCTCCCCCTGTCCAGTCTCAGGTAGTACCTCGGCCGGCCGTTTGCATGCTGGCCGTGCCCTTCCCACGTGAGCAGACTCCCACCCCAGCCCGGGCCCCATTTGATCTCTATAATCAGCGCCGGCAGCCCGCTCACTGCCCACTTTTGATGTCACCGATTCGATTTGCGTGCGGCCGGAGTGCGCCCATTGAGTGGGTGTCGGCTCCGGCCAGGGGCTGACCAACCCTGGAGAGGTCAGCCCTGCAAAATTAAATGGCCACATTTCTGCTTATTATAGGCGGCGGTCGGGCTGGCCGATTGGTGCTGGACGGTTTGTCACTGGTCACAGGGTAGCTGCAGGGTCTGCAGATTGGAGGTTTGGGTTGAAGAGAAACTCAAAATATGAGATCCATGTATGTGTTTTCTGAATTTGAAAGATATTTTCAACAGGTGTGCCCAATGTTACATGTATACATAAGCTAGGATATGCTTCCTTGATGCCTATAATGTGGGTGCTGTTATATTCATAATATACAAGATATAGCAGTCATAACTGCATTAAAAATCATGACAGAATTCCAACAATTAAAGTCAGTTTGATGCCTTCACAAATCAACAACTTGAGAGAGTTCAACACCAAACCATTACTCAAATTATGATGAAATGCAACATTCAAAAACACAAGATGTAATTCACCGAATATTTCAAGGAAAAAAGTACTTCAACGATACAAAGTTAAAAAGATAGCATCTGTTTTGTTCTAATTGGTCAGGTGTTTCTTTTCATAACATCATTTAATGACCTATTCACTTTTAACCACTTACCTCCACAAACATTACCATGCTTCATTATGCTAATTACCTTTTAATTACAGTAGCTTAAAATCAAAACAAAGAAAATCCCATTTTTCATCTATACATGAAGTCTGCAGAGAATATGCTTCTTGGCATGGCCTGTCAGGTGCGATATCGTATAATGTGTGTAGAACTGTGATTAAGACCCTAAATAGTGTTACACCTGAGCACCCTTAGTTGGGGAGGCCCCGAGATGTCAGGTACCATGGAGACCTGGGTGACGGGTGTGTCACGGATGACTGATCCCCAGGGCAACACCTGCTCCGGTAATTATAGGATTCTAATGAGGGGATCATGATTATAGGACAAGGATCTGGCGTGAGAACAGCGCTTCACCAATACTAGGGTAATATAGATAGTTAATCATAGTATTTAGTGCAGCCATACTCTCTGAAACCCTTATTTGTAAGTTAGTAACACCAAGGGAGAAAACATGTTCCCCTTCCCCTAAAGCAGCTGTTCTGGGACATCCTTACATGCCCCAAAAAATATACATCCATGATTAAGGCCCCATCTTCAAGACGTCCATGAACCTAGAATTGTAAACAGAGTTGTAACGTGCAATATCAGGAGGTATCCTTCAGGAGCCTAAGAGTTCAAGGAAGAGTGTTTAATGAACGCAAGCAGGACTTAATTCAACAGAACTCCTGGTAAAGGAACCCTTAAGGGTTGACCGGACGTTAAACTAACCCGACAAACAAACAAACAAACAACAGAACTCCTTAATCAGACTTAGATATGGAGAGTAAAAATTAGTAATGTAAATGGTTCTCTCCAAACTATTACACATTGTCATATTGGTCAGAAGAACACGAGAATGTTTATGCCATTATAAATAACAATAGCAAAATTCGTTTTCAGTTCACCGATTTTGAACACAATCATACTAGAAAGGTTACCCCAATCTACCACCAACCGCACAAGCCATATAGCAGACAAGCTGATATTCCAGCCACAAACGTCCACTCTCCGAAACGAAATGCCTCGCAACCCATTTGTCTTGTCAATACTAAATATGTTAGCGACCATTTACCGTCCGGCCCACCCCTCTTTGTCTGGCCGCCCAGATTTATCGCCCGTCTATATTATGGACCAGCCAGTGGGTGTGATCGGGGGGTGTAACAATGCCGAGATCAAAGACCTGTGGGGATGGGAACTGGCATTAGGTAGCAGTAGGTGATGATGTAGGAGGGGCGAAGAAACATTTGCTTTAATTGTTTTACTGTTGGCACTAATTAATCTACAATTATAACTTGTTGCACCAGAAAATAACAATAAAGAATCTCGTACTATACAAGAGGCATATGTGGTATTTATAAAAGTAAACTTAAGTACATACCAGTACCTTACCAGGCTGTTGAGCCAAATATAATAGCGAGGGAAAGTATTTGGTCTTCTTGAGCTCTTTATCGATTTGAACCAAATGTTTTATGGTGCTAAAGTTTAATAATCATATTTTGATACGCCATTGCAGGGAATGATGTGTAAAAGTTCATATGATACCATCATTGATCAAGCATTTCCAGGGTTTGTTTTGAAGATACATGTCTGTTCTTTCGGAAATTGCAATACTTTGTGTCAGATGGTCAGTGCTAGAGCATCATTGGGAATGGCTTCATCCTCCGGTACCATTGTTTTTTTGGAAAGAGATCTCTGTGCATCTTTTTTCATATTTCTATTAAGATGCCAGTATTTTGTATTTAATCGTAAAAGGAATGTGCAAATACGCGTTAGTTCACTTTGAATTGAATAAAGAATAGAACCCCAGGTAAATGAATAAATGATAAATCAACAACAATTTATTGAACTAATACTTTCCGGATATCAGATATGTAGATGATATGTTATCGTACGAGAAGCAGAGAAGTTTAAGGTATAAGGGGGCACGTGGAGGAGGGGGGCGTCGGGGACCCCTCCCCCTTTCCAGGCTACCTCATCAGGTGACCAAAGCCCCCATACTCCACCCCTCGTTTATCACCCCCTTACCTGCATGGGTGATGGAAGGCCGGGCCGGACGGGCGCACAGTATGTCCCTGGGCAATACGCCACTCTGCCCATACCCCAGGAAGCCTTAAACACGGCCAAACGGGCGCCGGCCGCCGCGCCCAATTTCTCGGAGCTTAAGGATATGATTTTATCCAGGCGGGCTTAGATAGAGCACAAACAGAGCATGTAGGTGGCGGGGCCCGGGCGGCCGTGATGGATTGAGTGTCGGGGTGGGGATGGAGGTGGGGATTTGGACGGCTGGTCGGGCCATTCATCACCGGGGGGTGCGGGGCCCGGCACCCCCCTCCTACACCCCGCACACCTCCACTGCTGCCTGCCTACCGCCACCACAGGTAAACCCCCTGCCCGCCCACGCCTGCTGGAACATGGAGACAGGCACATGTTCAGTGAGAGCAGAAAACAGGGGTAACCTTGTGTAATACAGAGCGATATCTTGGGGGCCACAATTCATTTGTTTTAAAACAGCGGATAGAAATAAAGAAAATACCATGTGTACAATTGTGGAAAGGCAACAATATTTTGGATTGTTTACGGTTTATATACACTGAGGATTTGGGATCAATGTAATTTTCTGTTTTCGTTTGGGTAAACCGTAATGTAGTTATAGGAATTAATCTTGAAACTAAGGATTCACTTGTAGGTTTGAAACGTGATTGTGAGAGATAACACATTATTTCTGCATAAAATCTAGGAACGACAAAGTGATATATCATTACAGTAACGATATACTTCTAGCCCTAGAAAAGTCTAAAGTTATTCAGGCGAAGCGCGATGCTGGCTTGTACGCTTCCAATAGTACCGGTTAAGTGCACACTATTCTAAATAGATAGGATTATCTAAGCCTCGACTATTCTATATGTATCGACATCCCATGAAGGTCTTGTTTATTCAAGATAGTTTTTGTGAAATAATTTCTCATCAATTAATGACATTAGATATCCACTTAATATAGTACATGAGACAAGCGTTCTCCCAGCTTGTCTCACGTACTAAATTAAGTGGATATCTAATGGGACCCATCTAACTAACCAACCTCTCTTAGCCTGGTTACCTTCACCCACCAACCCACCTGTCACTACCCTCACCTGTCCCTACCCTTCTAACTACCTGATGACGTCACCCTTGGTAGTTTGGGTCGCCATGGAGACGCAAACATCATGCTTTATGTATTAAGCACAGTATTGCAAATGGCAAACACTTTGTGTGTTCACTTTACACCTCTTTTAAATTTGATTTAGCGGTGTGGTTCAATGTTTGAATGGTGTAGGGCGATTACAAACCGGGCAAAGAGCGAACTCCACCAGGGTCAACCCAAGGGATCCGCGCGCCATGTTTTCGCCGAGTAAATCCAATTGATTTCCATATTTACCTATCCTGGATCTTGGCTAAACTTTAACCTGTACAAATCTACCCGGTCCTGATTTCACTTGTTTGGATCGGTATCGCTTGAACGTTCGCACATTGTCTTGGGACCTCACGGGCATGCGACCGAGTTAAGACCTTTGTATAGCTATGCTAAAGCGCCATGCCCTTATGACCTTAGGTTAGGTCAGGTCAGGTCTGGTAAGGTCAGCTGGGATAAAGGTCCCCGATTGTACATCACACAGGTAGGAAGTTGGGAGTAAGGTCCCTGTCTTTGTGTTTGTGGGACGGAGATCATATTGCGGAGATCACCCAATAAGGCTGGGGGCGTTCCTCAAGTCAAATCAACCTGCTACCATCATTTACCTGCCTAACCACCCACCTAGTGGGGGCTGCACAGAACAAAACACCCTATGGAGAGGGGAGCAGAGAGCGTTAGACAGAGGGACTACAGGTTAATCAGCCAGCAGATGGTAAGCTGATGTGCACCTGTGTGCGACCCGTGAGCGACCTGTGTGCGACTGTCAGGGGCGACGTCTTATTGACACAAGCCGCCGCCTGCGCTGGGGCCCGGCAGGTCGATGTCAGCAGCCTGTGGACATACACATTCCCCTCTCCGGTCTGCCAACAACCAGCGACAACGCCTCAAACAAAACACCTATTCATCCGACCAGAGTTTGGGGGTGGGGGTGCTTGGTCAAAATGTGTACTGCTCTCAAATTCATGCGCGATTTTTTTTTTCAGAATAATAGTGAAAGTCAACTTATGTTACATATATTTCCCTTGAAATATGATAAACTGTTCCGGCGGTTTTAACACTGCTTGTTATACACAATATTAAAGTTTTACAAAGTATTACGGGGAAAAATCTAGTTTAAATAAAAAAAGAAATATATGCAAAGGGTGCCCGCTTCCACCCTTGATCCTCAAGCCCCAGCTACTCCCCTCTCCCGAACCCCCTTCCGATCCCAACCCCATCCCCACCCCCGCCTCCAGGGCTGACGTTTGTCTTGTTGGCTGGGTGATGACACGGCAAATACCATGTCCAGGAGGTGAAACCTCAACCCTTCCCCGATGTAGGGGCTGATTATTGAAGGGGCCGCACGTCCCATCACCTCGGAGGCGTGTATTACAGAATGTACACCACTTCGTGAAACCGTGTTTGTATGATGTCGGGTCTCACCATTCTCACACAACGGCTTTGTCAATGATCTGACTTTTCATTTAATATCTAGGTATTTTAACGACAGCCGTCTTTTAATTTGACGTGTTAAAGATGTGACTAAAATACCATGTTCAATCATTGGTGTCGCGCTTTACGGGTTTAAGTATGATGAAAGCTATAATTCGTGGATTCGAAACTTTGAACCCTTATTGCCTTAGATGGTTCACATGTGACTAATTCGTTCTTTTTTCTCCCAGCTAAAGAGTTCGACCCTGCCAAGCACTTCGACACGCCGGCCGAGCTGCTCAGCCGCTCCTACAACCGGCCCCGGCGGGAGCAGCTCAAGGCGGGCACCCTGGTCGGCGACCTCTCCGACGAGACGCTGGCAGTAAGTTCTGAACTTTAAAAATGAATTTATTTAATCTACTTGAAGAAATAATATAGTAAAGTAGCATTGAAGACGTCATAAGATAGCTACTCCGTTGTGTGAAATGGGTTAACGCGTATTAAGGCAAGCTATGTGGGTATAGTGTAGATAAACATGTAAAACAACAACCAGACTTCAGTATAGTATAGATAACACGTAATAAGACAACTCATGTGTGTTATAGTATAGGTTAACACGGAATAACACAAGCACTGTGTAGTAAAGTATAGGTTAACACTGGATAGGACAACCAATAGGACAACAACCTTTGTGCTGTTGTCTGTGTATTATAGTATTGACAAACACGGAATATTACAACCGCTTCAAAATTGATACTGACCCCCTACTGTGGTTAACGTAAGATGGTTTGGATAGATTCCGCCAATAGATGGGTCGGCCTCAGATTCCATTAGCGTTTTTGTTTAACCATCGATTGTACATATTTTTCCATTTTCAAGTTATAAACACAAAAATACCTTTCCGTTTATTGAAGGGCACTGGTTATTTGCGTCTAAGTTATACCCTTTATTAAATCTTTACATATATTCAGAGTAAACGCATTTCTCAGGATCCCGTTTGTTTTAACCTCCCTATGTCTGTTTCTTTTACCTACAGAAAACAGCTGCCGAGCGGGCCCGTGAATATAGGGAACTGAGTAAGCGGATAGAGAGGGAAAAACAACTCCACATCGTCGCCCAGAAAATGCAAGTCAAGAAACAAATAATGGTATGTTTTACCTTTGGCAGCCATCTGGAAAATACATCAGGATTTTATTTACTATCTGTTTTTGTGAGGCGCCGAAACACATGGTCGGGAAGACGCCGCAGTAGTCAGTCACAAATTAACTTGAACGATATAGATGTAAACTTAACTGTGCAATAGAAATAGGCCCCACTGTCTATCGCCATCATGCAATGATAGACACGACTTTTCCAATCAAATGATTGAAAGGTAGGCCTACTTTTCTTAAGGTCGGTCACTATTCTTCCTCAAGCAATTCGATTGAAAGTCCCAATGACTTATTTTTAGATACTTAATCTAGTATATTTAAAAAAAAGAATTTGCCCGCTTTATTGTTACCACATTAGTGCCACCTAGTACCCACCCCTAATGGGATGAGAGATGCACATACAAAGAAATTAAGCATGGACAACTTCACTCTTTTACAGCAGTCCTGCATCAATCACTGAGATACCGGAACCTAAGACCCCTATCGACCCCCACCCCCATCCCTTACCACCTCATCCTCTTTCTCCCCTTGCCTTCTCTCCTCCAGTACCCTTTCAGGTACTAGGGAAGAACCTTAACCCACTCTGTCCTCATCCATTCGGGGTCAATGAGTGCAGGTGTCGGTCAGTATTGACCAATGTAGGAGGGCGTTAAGCTATACACAGTGTCTGAAGTGTTCAGAATCTCTACCATGCCCCTCTGCCACCTTACCGATAACCTGTGGCAGCCACCCCTTAGGGCTTGACCATACTGCCCAACACAACCTGACCAAGATGTTCACTTGATCTGGAGTCAGAGTCAGTCTCGTAGTAAAGCCAGAGCCTAATGGCTGCAATCCACCTGGCGATTTTGTGTGTGTCAAGTTTGGTCAGATTTGTTCTTATGAACAACTTTAGGTACGCTAAGTCGTATAATGTTTTATTGGAGATGGTTTATTGGTGATATCAACTGCGAAATGGCCGTAAGTATATTCATATATACATATATAAAAACATGTTTGGAAAAGTTGTCTTACATTGATGATATATTGATTTTAAGCTCACTGGTGCAACAACGAAAACTGGAATCTAAACCGAGCGTTGACCAGTTCAATAAGTTAAAAAAGAAATTTGTTGTTGAATGATTATCTGCAAATTTACGGGCTAGTGGTTGCAACACTCAGGTATGTTAACATGTATTTCTTAGTCCATTCAGACTGAATTAGATCAATTATAGACATGTTAATAAATGAGAACAGCTCGAGTTCAGACATGCAAATATGTAGACTTCGAATGCATTGCCCCAAACCATTGAAGATACTGGCAGTTCCCATTGCACAGTGTAGCCGTGCCTTATAAAACCTTCCCCTCCGCCTTTACTCATGTCGGGCACGTCGGGGGCCCGGGGTCTGCTGAAGGCCTCACACGTGGGCCCCGGCCCCCGCCGCTAGCCCCGGACAGCCCGGACACCGGCCCTAATTTGTCACCTGAATTCCCCTGGCCGGAGTTAAGTAAATTGAGACTTGCCCGGTGGAGCCGCTTCAATCATGTAATATTCCCCGGGCAGCGGGCTGATGCGGACACCTCTCCATCACCAGACTGACCTCTGTCGCGTGCGGCTGACCCCGCCTGGATAATGCGGTGCTGGCCGCCCCCCTCGTTGACCATTAGAGGTGACCGCCCGGGCCACCAGCCCCTAATAAGCCCGGCCAAGGGGCCATCCATCTGACACGCTCTGCTGCACCCTCCTCCTGTCCCAGGATGAATCCTCCAGTGTTTTTGGGCCTGGCACCCACGGGGATGGCGCTACTGTTTCCTTCCATTGCCCACCCTGCTAACCTGCTAACCCCCTGCCCCACCCCAAGGCCCCATCCCAAGGCCCCACCCCAAGGCCCCACCCCAAGGCCCCATCCCAAGGCCCCACCCCAAGGCCCCACCCCAAGGCCCCATCCCAAGGCCCCACCCCAAGGCCCCACCCCAAGGCCCCACCCCAAGGCCCCACCCCAAGGCCCCATCCCAAGGCCCCACCCCAAGGCCCCACCCCAAGGCCCCATCCCAAGGCCCCACCCCAAGGCCCCACCCCAAGGCCCCACCCCTACGCTCCACCCCTAGGCCCCACCCCTAGGCCCCAACTCGCGGGGTGCTGGAAGTGAGTAGTATAAGGACTGTTGCAGTGCGGCCTCTGCATCAGGAGAACTACTCCAGTAGGTACCAGGGGAAAGGGGCGAATTAGGCACATACAAAAGTAAAACGATGTACGTGTTAAACAGCCAGTCTTTATCAGTTGGGGGAAGTAGACATCTCCGCAATGAAATACTTCACAGTCATGTATAAATGGTGTTCAGTAACGTGTTCAGGGTAGAAGAACGCATCTTCTTAGCATCCAGTGATTTTGGAAAGTGAGCAACAGGACCGTAAGTTGCATAGGAGATTAGATCATGCGACGGTGTAACATACACCGAAGAGGTATGTGAGGGGTGGGGGACATGCTTTCATGAAAAGAGTGAAATACAGAGAACGGAAACTTCGGGATGACTGGGTAGCATGCGTGTAGACCATCCCCTCTATTCACCCCTGTCCCAGGGAGATCTGGCAGCGGGGTCCTTTTGTCCCGGGGGTAGGCGAATCAATCCAATTGAGAGCAGCTCTCTGTGGGCCGGAGGTGGCGCGAGCTGCTCCGAGCTGCTCGTCCCCGCGGCCCATTTCTCCAGCGGCCCAGTGCGCTAATTAGTAGCAGCGGTCATCGGGGCTGACCGACGGGCCGGCGCTACGTGTCGTTACACAATACGACCGTCAGGGCTGGGGGCAGCGCGCTAAAGGCAGTTGGGGCAGGCACCAATGACAAATGAGCAGCCTAATGTAAGAAGTGATCAGCGTCCTGTCCGAGGTGACCGCCGTGTCATCGCCTCGGCCTTTATCATCAACTACGACTCCCACTCATCCCCCATTCTCCCATACCTCGCCCTCCCACCCCCTCCCACCCAACACGACCCCCGTGATCACACATAAAGAGCATTGCGCCACGCATTCCATTGTCCCATCCAATCTTGCCTCCCCTCCGCCACCGACCATGAATCTTGGCGGATATTATATTAAGCGCCGGGGGAGACCCCCGTGATATTACTCGGGGCTTTTATATAGTGGGCCGGCTGGTGGTCTGTCTTTGTATTAAGGCCTGCCCCGTGTAGTCTGTCTCTGTATTAGGGCCTGCCCTATGTGGTCTGTCTCTGTATTAAGGCCTGCCCTGAGTAGTCTGTCTTTGTATTAGGGCCTGCCCTGAGTAGTCTGTCTTTGTATTAGGGCCTGCCCTGAGTGGTCTGTCTCTGTATTAGGGCCTGCCCTGAGTAGTCTGTCTCTGTATTAAGACCTGCTCTATGTAGTCTGTCTCTGTATTAAGACCTGCCCTGAGTAGTCTGTCTCTGTATTAGGGCCTGCCCTGAGTAGTCTGTCTTTGTATTAGGGCCTGCCCTGAGTAGTATATCTCTGTATTAAGGCCTGCCCTGAGTAGTCTGTCTCTGTATTAGGACCTGCCATGAGTAGTCTGTCTCTGTATTAAGGCCCGCCCTGAGTAGTCTGTCTCTGTATTAGGACCTGCCATGAGTAGTCTGTCTCTGTATTAAGGCCTGCCCTGCCTACCCAGTGCTAAGCATGCCCGCCGACGTCCCTTTAATTGTGTCATAGTGAGGAGAATGCTCATCAGGCTATTAAGTCTTCCTTCTCAGTGCCATTGCTCATACAACCACGAACCCCTCTCACTGACCTATACTGGTATTAAAACCCCACCCTGGAGACAGGGGAAGTTCCCTCCAGGGGCCCGGACTGAGCGTCCTATTGAGCATCTCACGGTGAGCCGTGCCCCTTGTCCCTCTTACTCCCCTTTCTCAAGGACACTGGCCGATTGTAATGTGATCCAAGACTTTACCCCACAACTGAGCTGGGGGAGGGGGGGGGCGATTACAATTGATTCCCCATCACGTTCAGGACGATCTATAATATGGAAGCGCTCAAGTACGAGCTGGTACTAAAAATATGTGCGTTTTTTTGTGGAGTTTCTCTTTCAAAATGTCAATCACGACCCTATTGCGCAAAACATGACCCCAGTGAAATATAAAAACAAGGATTGTATTGTGTCCATCCTTTTCTTGAAATCTGTCTTTCAATTGCATGAAGTTACATAGCTGTCAATATGAACTCTTTCCGATAAATTCTTCTATATGTTTTATTTGTTGTAGTTTATATATTATAATATTACTTAAAACGTATTGTGCCATATTATTTTGAAGAATCGGTATGTCCATTAGATAATGGTAATACAATCCAAGCAGAATCTTACTTCAATAACACCTGTATTCCGATTACCAGTCTGCGTTCTTTCTGGAATTTAGCAATTCCTTTACACTTTAATATTTTTCAAAACAAAACAGTTTTGTACCTAAATCTTACATCGTTAATACACTTCCTTCATTCTCCTTTTTGATGAAATGTTTCCATGTGTTAACCTCTGTTTTGATGTAGCTGGCCATCTTTTAGAGCCATTTTACTCACTTTTGTCACTTTTCCATTTTAGGACAAGAAGAGCAAGAAGACCAAGATGGCGTCTGAGACGACGAGTCAGGCTGCCGTGTATAAATGGGCGCCGAGACGTCAGCGGTGATAGGCAGCAGGCCGGCCACATCAATCATCTTATAATAGACCCTTTTAGTCCACCCCTTTCTATCTTATCATATGGTATACAACTGTGGGTGAGCCCATCAGTGCACTGTCCCTAGCGGGTTAATTCTACTGCCAGTCAAAAATAAAAGTGTATAGATTATACGTAAAAAACGAATGTGAAAAAATATTTTTGATTGCAGAATAAATTCCAATTCTCTGGAGAATTCCATCTGTGACTTGTTTTGTTGGCTGTTTGAGAATAAAAAAGGCGATATAAAAACGCTCCTGATGTAAGAAATAGAAATGGTGAGTTGGAAAAAATATTGCAAGAAAAAGTACACACAATGGAAACCAGAACGCGCATTTCTTGCAGAATTCTTTTTTCCTGTTGGTTGCCCTTTAATACGGTTTTTGTGGTGTTGTCTGCTTGGGGCCCTAACTGTTGCGGACACAAGGGGTTGTAGGAGGAGAGGGAAGTGGCAGGGTTGTAGTAGGGGAGAGCCATTGGCGGGGTCTTTTGTCCGCTAATAACATTGTCACCCGATCCCCGTCCCTTGTCCCGGACGTCCCGGAGGTCAGCCGGGACACCGATTCGCCGCCGGACAAGTCGGGAGCTGAAAGCGTCTTACACCGGAAGCGCTTCATTGTGCGCATGCGCAGAGGTGGCGGGCAGATCACTTCCCGGAGCTATGTTGGCGTCGGCGGCGACATGTAATTCGGTAAACGGCGCGCCGGAAGGCTGGTAATAGGGGATTAGGTGTGGGGAGGTGTGTCACTGCCTCAAAGGATATAAGATAGGGAGAGGGGGCCGGGGAGGCCTATATTGACTAGGAGAAAAGAGGGGAAAGTCCTTTGGGGCAATGCCTTGTACGCTATGTGCTGTAATGTAGGAGTGGATGAAATGTGCCGAGAGAGGCGTGTAGCTGTGAGGGCAGGGGAGTGACTACATTGAAGGGAGTAGTTTCTTAATCATATAGGTTCCCTGCGTTATCATTATTATCCCCGGGCAGTGCCCGTCCTGCTGCCCTTGTCAATGCTGTCATGTTGACAGTGGCACATTGGCTGCTGTGACTGTCAACAGCTTCAAACCATAAGGCCATGCCAGCATTACCCATTGCCACCTTCCCACTGCCCCTGGCAACCCCCGCCCCCTGCCTGTTCTCCTGCTCCACCGCCCTCTCCAGGGCACCCCACCCCTGCCATTGTACAACCCCAATGACAGGCAAGAAGCCCAGATCTTCTCCCCTCTCATACCGATAAGCTGCCTGTACCTTTGTCCTTCCCCCCATATGTTTCTCCATGCCAACTGATCCAGCGCCCTCCCCTACAGCTGCCCCTGCCCGCCCCCTCACCTAGTTGGCCGTGTTCTCCAATTGGGCGCGACAGGCTGCCGATGGCCCCGATTGGGACTTTGTCGGTGTGACAGTTGGGACACGGGCGTGTTGTCATTACCCCCAGCACCAGCTGGTGGTGGTCGGGGTATACCGTGTCATGTAGGTTATGGTACTCACCGCCAGTGCTCTAATATAGTGAACTTGCATCATTCCGCTGATCTATATGTTCGAGTTATAATGTAACAGTCCGAAATGAAAAGGAGTGTACAGTGGGCGTCAAGCAAAGTACACCTATTACACTATTGAATATACTTTTCTTTGGGGATGCATAGGCCTACTTAACTTTATACCTATACCTGTAGAACTACAAATCTTCTCGATGGTGCAACCATGGAATATTTTGAGATTCGATGAACCACAGAGAAAACAGTTAAGCCTGTACACTGCGTCGAAAAGCTTAGATGTATGACTCAGTAAACAGGCTCTTTATTCTATCTAAGATTGGACGGGTTTTGGTTTGGCACCCCTTATAAATTATCATGTGCTTCATAATGATTTAACACGTAAAACCTACTAAGCACTATTTACAAAGTCCTCTAGTATAAGCTTGGTCACTATTCGCGTGATATAATAAATGTCATGAACATAATGCCCAAAACGAAAGGCATTTATTATAGGGGTTCCTGAAACTATAACGCATCTCGATACGTTGCGGTATCTCAAATTTTGTTGAAGGGGACAGTTGTTTTTAGAAGTGCCGTAGAAAATACAAAGGATGTTAAGGCCCTCTATGTTGAAAATGTAAGTACATTATATAAGAAGGGATGTATGGAAAATAAGTTTCACGTTAAACCGTTTTCTTTCCAATTGATTATATGGATTAATTAATCTTTCCATGAAATAAGACATACCTAGTATAGTAATTTAGTCTTTTTGGCAAGGTAATCAAAGAATAACAGAACCTCAGAGTTTGCATTCTTATGCATGAAGCTCTTTTTCGATGACAGTGCTTGGAGCTGCCCTAGGTATATATGGTATATATATGCAGCTTTGATCCTTACACCCGTGTACATGTATCATGACGTGACGGGGACGACTTGTCTTCGGCGAGGATCACCTCCACCTGAGTGGGTTTTGATCCTCCCTGACAGGCTGAAGGGTACGGGAGGACGCCCGGCGCCTGACGCTTATGTTATTACACAAGGTACCACGCCCTGGAGGAGCGGGGGACGCGGGGGGACCCAGGAGCAGGAGGCGCCAGCTGACCACTATCAGCACCACGTGCGGAGGTCCTAATCAACCTGTCAGCCCGCATCTAGATACCTGAGCCATCCCTCACCCACCGCCACCCACAAACCGCTTACGTCACGCACCACTGGGGATGACGTGACGTCACTGCTCGCGAGGTTGTGACGTCACAAGTTGTGATTAGGTGACGTAAGGAAATGGGAGGCGTCAGGGGACCCTGTGGGGGCTTTGGGGGCCAATTAAAGTTATCTGGAGGTGGGTGTTTCTGTGGAGAGTGGAAGCCCCTTTGACTAGTGGTGTCACCCAGGGACCTATTATCGGACCACTGCTACGCGGCCAAGTGCGGGGGTTTTGGTGAACATCTCTAATGGAAAGTCTCAACAATGTGGGCATGGCCGCCCTGCGTTAGCAAATGGATCACCAAGAGAAAGGGGGTGGAATAATTTGTCACGAGTAAGTAGGATATCAACAAGCGAATCGCGCTTGTGGGTTTCTCCGCCACTTTCCCTAAACTCCTCCGATAGAATCTCTATTCACGAAGTATTATCTTTTACAAAGTTATTCAATAGAAACCCTGGCACGAATTAAACCCGACCGTAACCCGTAAAAGCTAATGTCACACGTTTGGTTTTAACCTGTTAGAAAGATTTATGGGACTATTGTGCCAAGTATGTTAGTTGCAAGCCAAAAGCGTTTGGTTTATTGTATTTTTAAAGCCCCCACCATTGTTCCCAAGAATTAAACAATGGAAGAATGTCAAAGAATTACCATAAACACTATCATTCACAATGTCACGAAAACAAGCTTAACACATACCAGAGAGTTAGATTTTTGTTATATCTATGAAAATCTGTATATTTATCATTCAGAGACTCCCCTTGCTATTTGCCCAGAAACGTTGAACAAATTTGTCAGTATTTTGGAATGATCGGTCGGAGCTTTGACCAATCCATAACGTCCCACAGCGAGAAACTTCTGAACTCGCCGGCCGATCTCTGGTAATATCTGCAAATATAAGAGGCAATCATTCATATCTTGGCCACCCGAGGCTCCGTCAGAACGTCCTGACCAGTGGTGAGATTACAACCCCCCTGTGGTGATATTGCGGCCTCTACAGATCACCCCTATTTGCTGCCAGGTCACCCGGGCGTCCCTCGTTTTTTCCCGCGCGCGCCAAACGCCGAAACACCGAATGTCGTCTGATCTTTCAAACGGAAGGCTGAGCGATCACAACACACGAAATGAAGCCAGTTGGCGGCTGATATTGGCGACACCTATTTCTATAATGGAGTGGAATCCAAGGAGAGGGTGGAACGGTTGGGTACCCCATGCCCTGCTCTTATAATGCTCTCTCGTTGTTAAAGTGGCTCGTTACGGGTGAGGTCCTAATAATTGACGCGGAAACACGGACATTTCTTAAAATCGACACATGTACAGTGACACATAGGCCTAGCTCGGTGACATTATACAAAGTGTACATGCGACATGATTATTCAGACATTTCGACGAAAATGTCTTATTACAATTGTCCAGACTCCCTACTTCGTAAAAACGTATTGGCATGAAAACGACTAGTCAATCGAGAAGTCCGAGTATGCCTAGCTATTGATATATAGGAACGTATTTGCAATAGAATCGCGTTGTATATGGTAGACGCAAACAATAGTTTTGTTGGATGCATTGTTAAGGAACGCGGTTCCTTTTGTTAAGAGCCATCTGCGAGGCCTGTTTGCTAAGTTCAAGGCTGGATAAGACAATGGTTCAGGTTTTAAACTGGTTTACAAAAAACATATCATGATTAATTTACATTGAGAATGCTTCAAGTTTATCATGTTTGTTTAGGTTGTGTGAGCAGGAATCAGCCGAATTGGTTATCATTTTTATATTCGAAGGTTGTTAGCTCTAATATAGGCCTACAATCTGTTCCTGTGCCTCCATCAGGTGTAGGAGTCTCGGCTTTCCGCCCCGCCCCCTGCTGGATGATTTTAACACTACCACACGGCCGACCAGCGGTACAGGAGGGATGCTGGTCTGCCCTCTCGTGTTATCTTTAGGAACTACGCTTACTTCAGGTTGTTCTTGTTCAATGACTTATTTTCACTTTCCAGAAGCTATTATTAATTTCCATATAGATTCATTTATCAACATCACTTACTTTTATTGTATTTTGAGGAGCCTAATTTGTATTGAGTTGGAAAAAGTAAAAAAAAAAAACTTGTGATGTTTACTAACAAATCAGTAGACTTGCTATTATTATGCTAGTCTAATTTTCATCATAATTATGTAGGCTCATTGACGTGCGCGCTGTATGCAAGTAATACTATTGTACCACAAAATTTCCTTGTATGAGGCCTTTGCATATTTCCCCAAACTAAAACAAAACACGACCACCTGTTTTAGGTTCATTTTTTTCCTTTTCACGACATTTTTATACGATAGTAATGCTAACGTAGCTTTGTACCTGGCATTATTTGGTACATACCGAACATCCATGAATGATGAGAAAGGGGTCAAAGAACTTGTCAATTAATCTGCACTGAAAATATCATGGAATGACTACCTGGTGAAGAAATACTATAGTAGAAGAAATACTTCAGTGGAAAAGTAAAATCCGATCTAGGTGTAGGTCCCAGCCAGCGTTTGTTTTATGGCCTTCTTGAGGTCATGGGTTCACCTCCTTGAGGACTTCCAAGTAATTTGCTAAATAGGTTAAGGGGTGATAAAGTCAAGTGCACTTGTAAGTAGTCGGTGGGAAGTGGACATTATTGCGGGCAACCACCGGGGTGCCCGCCTCTTTGTTAGCTATAGCTCTCGGAGGTGCCGCTGTGGTTACAAGTTCAAAGGTTTTTAATAAAGCCCCACCAGAATCACTTGGTCTGGGGGATAAGAAGCAATTGATCATTTGAGGATCTGGGGGTGGCGTGGAGGGTTTAGGGGGCCGTCAGAGTCCAAATAGAAAGGACATTGAGTATCATTGTTCGGCTCTTCCCAGGGGGAGGTTCGCTAAGAGTGGGAGGTCTTGGATTATCGTCTCGCCGAGCGGTAGCGGTGGTGGCGGTGGTGGCCGACTGGCGGTGGGTGGTAGGGGAGGGAACCCGCCAGTTATGGAAATAACGGCGATTAAAATAAATGCTACATTAATGCTCTATAATTAGACCACACAGACAGGGCTTCTCCCGGCTTGACGTATGGGTTGCCATTGATGGATAGGCTGGGGACTGGCCCACCCTTCCCCCGGTTAGACTCCCCGCGCCAATCAGCCCAACCAAAGCCCCCTAGTATTAAGAAAAATGTCACTTCAGACAAAGAAAACAGCGGGTATTGTTTGTTCTTCTCACACAGCGTGTTATGTGAGCAGCTCGGGATCTCGGCCACTTGCTCCCATCCCGGGGAATTGCTCCATGTTTGCGGCTTTCAGGCACGATCCCTGTGAGCCTCTGCAGAGACACGAGGGACATGGAAGGAGGCCAAGCAGCAAGCCCAGCTACCACCAACATGTTTTCATTCGGAGAAATCACTTTTAATTTTCTTGTCATTTAGCCGACAACCTTTGCGGCGGGCGGCTTTATCCTCGTCTCCCTCTCAGAGGGACTGGTTCGTAAGAAAGTCCCCCTTGACATCTGTAAAACATTGCCTTGAGCCCTTTTTTGGCACGGACAATGCCCGTCGACCGACGGCCACTAGGATGGCACTGTTAATTACACCTTTTGGCAGGTCCAACTCAGGCCTAAATATAGAAAAAGCAACGTGATGGGCCTGAAGGTCGTCTCAGCCTACGTCCTGGACGTCTAAACCGCCTAAGATGAACCGGTGTTTGTCACTAAACACCTCGCAATTATCATACCGCACATATTTGATTTGACTATTATCCACCGTTTTGAATCATGAAGAGCCTGGCCTGGTGAAGTGATCGTTGTTTTAGAGTGATTTAGAATTTGTCCATTATTGACTGATGGCCCACAAGCTTCGTGGGACCTTTAATTATATGATATGGTATTGTATGATTGCCCCTATCGATATGATCTAAGGACCTTCTGACGAGCTTCGGATTGACCGAGTTAGGATGGTTAAACAACAAAATATGAGAGGAGTCTGCGGGGTCGCAAAGTCAATGATCGGCAATATGATCTTTGAGAGAAATCAAAAGGAACTACCTTTTTTAAATTCTACTTTATTGTATTTGAACATAAATTTTGGAAATAAAATGTGTACTTATCAAATGACTCAGATTATAAAATACAAACTATAATGGTTCAACAATATAATCATACATTTTATCCAGAAGAATATCTTTTTATCTACATTGCCCTACTCCTCAACTGTCTTTCCTCGCCATTAGTATTCTCAAACTACCAGTTGTCAAGTTGATGCACCTACACGTATACCTGCAGGGTGAGTGGAGTTAAACTAGTAGTGACGGGTTATTGGTACAAACACGGTTAGACACGGCCAGGTCGGCGGGGGGCATGACCACGCCCGGGCTGCAGAGTCTCCCCCGACCCCCTTAACATTCTCCAGGGTCCGCCAGGAGGAACGTCTGAACTTTGTGTAGTGTGTCCTGCTGCATCCTGATGACATGATCTATTATCTCTTGCAAGGACCTTCTCCCATTCCTACCCCCCTGACCCACCACTTTAGGACCCCTGCCTCCACGGCATACGTCCTCCAGGCCCTCTGGAGACCGGACGGGTGGGATCGGGGGAGGGGGCTCTCCGGGGGGTCGGCCCCTTACAACAAGTGGAAATTCATTTGGCTTGATTGTGATGAGTGAGCGGTCGCTGATAACTCGATATGGTCGGCGGGTTGGGCGCGCACAAGAGTACTAAATGACCCTTGCGGATGAGAGGTTGGGGGTAGGGGAAATGAAGGTTGAGTTGGGGCCCGGGGGTTGGGGAGGATCGGGGGTAGGGGCTGGGGGTTCGGTCTGCTTGTCCCTACACGCCGCATATTAACAATAAGGGGTCATAGTGGCCGTCTCATGGTTAGGGGTTGGGCAAGGAGTCATCACCTTTGTGTTTCCATGGGTACCCAGGAGACGCCCTGGGGCCAGGGCTACAAAAACAAAGGGATGCCAACTCAGAGTTACAGGTCCACGGCGATTCATTTACTCAGCACTTACAGCAAAACCATGCACCAGTAGAACTAGACTAGTATGCACTTCTCCCAATAAACATCCATTTCAGCTTCATGATTGCATATCCTGATTTCACCATTTGTAGGTTTAGATGTGCCAGTTTACTATGTCGAATCGTGAAAAAGAATCGCACTCTAGGTTTGATAATATAGGACAGGAATTCACACGTCACTTCTATATTAGTCAAACTTTACACAAGATGGTAAAGTCTATCAAACATGCATGGTACACTAAACCATAAACTGACTCGAAAACTTAAAGCAACTTCGATGCAAGAAGTGATAATTAATTACATGTAAATTCATGAAAACGCAGGTGTTTCTTTATTCTTGTGATTAAACAATGTTAAGAATCATCAAAGGTTGAGGCTTTCCTATACGGCTGTTGGAAACCGCAAGGACTTAATCAGTGTAATTGATTTAGCCATATTTGCAGGCACAAACCACTGGGGGAAGCCCATTTCTAATAGCGTGCGATTGCTTCGGCCTGGCGCCCGATCGTGAGGAGGGGTAAAGGAGGTTTCACTGCCACGCCCCTTGGTTTGGGAGTTTTTCTGCAAAACTGGGTCTTTCCTTGCTATGCAGCACTCTCTTTATGGAAATTTCCCCATTTCCAACTCCGCCCCCTTTTAATGAAACGCCAAGTCACAGTTTGTTCTTTTAATGAAAGGCTCAACTGCCGCGCCAATGATACCTTTAAAACTATAACAATCTAGCATATTCTTTTTTTACCAGACTGAAATTAATTCTGGATCGTACATTTCAGTATCTTCTTGCCTCCTCCTGACCTGAGGTGAATACGGTCTGCTAATCTCAGTCCACAGTCGGAGGGTAAACTGACATCCCACTAATTTACTTGTGGGATCCATGGCATCTCAAGCATTTCAACCTATTCCCACCGTCCCCCAGTACTTGTTTCCCTTCTCAGACAGGTTCCTGAATGTCTACCTCATTATAATGTAAGGGATTCTAATAAATACCCCTATCGTGCAATTCAAGTATTATACATCAGTAGGATTCATCCAGCCACTAGTTTTCAAGGCCTTGTCTTTGTGGTAGAAGTATCATTGGATTGGTTTATATTTCCAACCCTGTCTGTTAGATTGTTTAGTGCATAGGTATAGATATAAAATTATGCGTGGGTTGCCGTCGTTGCTTTAGCAAAGGAACTCCAAGGTAGGCTATGCATGATGTGTCGGGTCAAATAGGATAACAAAGTCACGTAGACGCTTTCAATTTATGTCATGTGTTTGTAATTCAAGTTGATATTAATGGGGATGAGATATACCGAGAACAAAACTTGTACCGTAAGCACTTAAATTAAACCCAATTAATAGTATCATTTCCGTAACACGCTCTACTGATCAGGATTTATACACATATACAAAACTTCCAACACATTTGACAGGGCCTCGAGTTACAAACTAAAGGTCGATGCTCCAATTTGCAAAAACAATGGACACGCTGTGAATAGGTTTAAAAGTAGTACTTAATTGTTCAGGAAAGCTGAAAGGAAAACATGAGGGAAAGGGAGAGAAGTTATCGTTTACATAATAGCAAATAACTTAAACATATTTACCGAGGACATTTATTTTGTAATAGATTACATATTTGAATAGAGCCTACTCAAGTCCTGATAGTATTATCTTCAGTTGACTCAGAATTCATAATGCAGAGTAACAGGTAATATGATGTACGTGTTCTTTGATCTATCTAAACACCATTTTATTTTTGCCTTAACTTGTTTCAAACTATCGGCAAAGGGATATTATTTCATGCCTGGGTCCTTATGGGACACACTACACCTCTGCCCCCCCCCCCCCCCCACCATCCACTACGTTGGACCGATGACACATAGCCCGCCCCCCACTGAGCGGCTCATTGAGTGCCCCCCGTGCCCGGCGAGCTGCTCACGAGCTGCTCACGCCGTGTTTGGGCACCAGTACCAACAGCCCGGCAGCAAGCATTACACCAATCGCTGCACTTTCCTTGGCCAGCTTTAATTTCCTGGACCCATGTTGGTGCTTGGTAATGAGGTTCCCCACCCCTACTGTCCCGGGCCGGCGGCTGACGGGACGCATGGGTCTCTATATAATAATTGAATGATCCAAAAGGCACGATCAGAACCAATATCCTTCCTTTTTATGGCGGCAGAACAAGGACAGACGTGTATTCATCTATCAGGGACCATTGAAAATGAAATATTGGATATCGTGTTTTTTCCAACAGTATTTTTTTTTGTTTTCAGTGATTTTTGTATTGAGAGTGTAGTGAGCCACGTGTTACATGAATTATGCCACTGTTTATATAAAGGAGGGATATCTATATCCTTTATTTAACTTCTCGTAGTCTAGTATGGCATCCCTACTCGGGAAACGGATAATACCTCCCGCCAGGTTTCTGTTGAAGGATTGATTTGAAATGCCTATTACCTTTCAAAATAGGAAAGGATTCTAGTGATAACATTGTAAATGTTAATTAATGTCAAAGGTCACATGAATCAGAGTACCGTCTTGACGGACACACAGAACAAATATCTTTTAAACATAGGCTATATAGAAATGCAATCTTTTCTATGAAACAGCTTGGAAAACTGCAATAAATATGATAGTTTCGGGAACGTTTTTCCTTAAAAAAAAGAAAAAGAAAATAGTACTTTTGTCTCGTGATATCAGCACAATAAGCCCATCCCACATTTGATATATGATAGGTTTGGACAAGGGTTGGACAAAATTACTGTATATGCCATCCTTGTTTCCAAGAGTTGGGATTACTGAAATAAGCAAGAATTATGTTTTTCTATATCTTCAAGGACTGCTTTAACATTATGATTTATGAAATTTCATCAGTTGACAGATTTGTTGGTTTGCAAGCCAATCAAAATGCTGTATTTCAGGGCAAAATAGGGTTGGACATTATAGGCTAGGCTGACAAGCTTTAACATTGGTTCCTATGGGAAAAATGCCAAAATATAAAGCCACATTTTCCCAAATTTAGGAGCAATATGTCACCCAAATTGCATTGGTTAATTTTGTATTCTATAACTCTCTTCAGGGCATAAGCATGGAGGCAATTTTGAAAATATTTCATAGTAAACCTTAGTGTTGGTGTAAACTGGGATAGGCTTATTAGAACGCACGCTACTGTTTAGGTTTGAGAGGCCTACTTACAGTTGTACTTTACTTAAGTGCATGGTCCATGGTCCATGTATTTACAAAGACCTTCAAACCGATACCAACATACAACTCACACTGAGCATTGTTAGCTCCATGGTCTCTATCAAAAGTATATTGTACCAAACATTCAACATCATCATTGTTTTACAGTCAATTCTTTGATAGTGTTTATTTGTTGCATACTATCGCAGAAACATATCGCTCGAACATTTTCTAATTTCTGTTACTCCATTTCTCTTCAGATAAAGTGTTGATTATGTGACGTGAATTATATTTCTTTATCTATTTCTGAAACGCCTAGTTGTTATAAAAAAACAATGAGTACAGAGTAGGGGAAGTTTATCAGTGAATTCTTAAAGCCACTACAACAGATACATCCTTATATAAATACGTTCCTGGTGCTATAACACTGGGAGGATCGTAGCTAATCAAGTGTAAGCAAACTAAATCTCTGATAGGAATCCTTCATTTAGCTTATTCCAGTCTAAAGCATTAAAATTTGAATTCCCTTATCTTTATGGCTATCTTGGTACTTTATACCTGCGTGATGGCCATCGGCAGACGCTAAATCTGATCAGATCTGGCATTAGATCCCATCTAGATGTTCTATTAGACTTGTAGAAAGAATCTTGTGTAAGTAGTATACTGAATTTGGTGTCCGTAACAGGCATATATCTGGACGTAAATCTCGAGGCCAACTATAGTTACTTTACTTGAGAAAGCAAGCTGCTGGTAAAGAATGAACGTTTTTCTGTAGATATTGGTCTTCAGGATAACAAATAGATATTGCAATGTAAGAACGCTATACTAAAGATTATGTTGGATATCGAGTAGATATATCGAAATGAGAACAACACATGACTAACCAAACTCAGTTTAAAGACTATCGCTATCTGTACATTAACCAAAATAAGTTCTCTCCATAATGGATACCTAAGCATAAATTACATAAAAAATAAGCTACTAATGTAGGTCACTTAGTGTCACCTACAAACGACAGTGTGTACATTATGTGAATCCCTACACGTGCACATCCAAGGTATAAGTACTGCATGTGAACTGAAGAACACAACAAAGAGAAATGGAAAGAGAAAGGACGCTGGATGGCTCAATTGTTTCAATTGTTTCAATAGCAGTAGTTGGCATCATCATTCACCCCTCTTCCCTTACTCCCTACACACCCACCCCTCCAACCCAACCTCCCCGACCAAGAGCATTGACGAGAGCGTGCCGTGCACGCATGGCTTTCACCTTCCTCTCTGTCCACACCCGTTGCTATTGTTTCTATTGCCCGTGTGGTGAGCATAAAAGGGGGTAGGGGTGTGTGAGTAGCTCAGGTCGGCCATATTTCACCCCACAAAAGGCCTTATTGACCCACAGCCTCTCCCGGCCCCTCTGACTGCTCGGGGCTGCTGCTCACCAGGCCTCGGACCATTGTCGGGTTAATTAGCGGGCTGTGGTTAGATCAGAAGTGGAGGGAGAGGAGGGCAGGCCCAGAATTTGGGGAGTGAGGGGGAGGGGAATGGATGATGAAAAGAGAGGGAAGAAAGAATGTATTAGAATCAAACTTCAGAAAACAGATACATGAGAGCACCAGAAATAGAAATATCCGAATGCAAAACACCATCGGCAAGATATGATATATCTTGCCAATAGTGTATTGCATGCAATATTCGCCCACCTCTCGCCCTTCTCCTGCCCTTCTCTCATCCTTTTTTTGCCCGTCTCTTGCCCATCTCGCGTCCATCTCACGCCCGTCTCTCATCCATCTCTCACGCTTCTCTTGCCTGTCTCCCATCCTTCTCTTGCCTGTCTCCCACCCTTCTCTCTTCCTTTTCTCACCCACCTCTCATCCGCCTCGTCCCACCTCTCGCCTATCTCTCTCCCTTCACCCTTCTCTAGCCCATCTCTTTGCCACCTCCTTGCCACCTCTTCCTCACCTCTTTCACACCTCTCCCCTCTCTTTCACCCACCTCTCGCCCACCTCTTGCCCACCTCTTGCCTACCTCTCGCCATTCTCTGGCCCATCTCTGGCTCACCTCTTTCCCACCTCTCCCCCACTGCTTGGCCACATCTCGCCAACCTTTTGCCCTTCTCTCGCCCACCTCTTGTCCACCACTTGTCTACCTCTCGCTTACCTCTGACCCTTCTCTAGCCCTTCTCTTGCCCATGTCTTGCAAAAGCCTTGCCCACCTCTGCCCACCTCTCGCCCACTGCTTGCCCACCTCTCACCTACCTCTCGCCAGTCTCTGGCCCTTCTCTAGCTCACCTCTTGCCCACTCCTCCCCCACCGCTTGCCCACCTCTCGCCTACCTCTGGCTCTTCTCTGGCCCTTCTCTTGTCCATGTCTTGCCGACACCTTGCCCATCTCTCCCCAGCCTCTTGCCCACCTCTTGCCTCTTGCCCACCTCTTGCCCACCTCTTGCCTCTTGCCCATCTCTTGCCCACCTCTTGCCCATCTATCGTCCTTCTCTCACTCACCTCTCGCCCTACTCTTGCCCTTCTCTCACCCACCTCTTTCCCACCTCTTGCCCACCTCTCATCCACCTCTCGCCAACCTCTCATCCACCTCTCGCCAACCTCTCGCCAACTTCTCGCCCACCTCTCGCCCACCTTCCCTATAGTACAATGGGCGGTGCTAATGAAGGCCGGCCGGCGACCACAACATGTAGCCGTACTCGCACACGGGGATCAGCGGCGGCAATTTGTCAGCGGGCCGACACGGTTTGGCCATTTGACAGGCACAACCAACGCGCATCCATCATCACACAAAGCCCGGCGCTATCAGCGCGCGCCGCCTGCCTGTCGGCTCAAATAGATTGAAATCAATCCGCCGACGATTAAGTGGGCTCCGGCTAATGTTGCCCCCTTCTCACTCGGCCCCTCTCTTCTTCTCTCTCCCCAACTCGCCAAAAGGCGCTCACAACCCAAGCGTGAACGCCCAATGAAGCATGAAGCGCCAAACAAAAATCGGCCCAAAAGTTGGGCTTTAATTTCGCCGGCAACACCTGGTGGAGGGCAGCGGGCGGAAAAGTTGATTTAGGGGACGTTGGGAGGGGGTTGGTGGTGGTGTGGCACCGCCCGCCTCCACCGGCCCACCGCCCAGCTCGGACCGGGCATAGTCACCCGTGTAATGCCTCTAAGACGTAGGCGAATATAAGGATTGGCGAGAGATGTTTTGGCTATCAATTACTACGTTGAGTGGTTTTAGTTGCGTCAACGATATGGATAGTGTTATCATTCACTTTTGTAAAAACATGTTTGAGAAAGTTTGTTCACACAACTTCTGAGTCAGTTTCAAATAGTACACTACATTAGAACCAGGGCGAGGGACTCAACAATTTTATCACTAAATTGATGACTACAGTAGCAGGCATAAAAAATCTAACCATATATACCCAGTTCCGAGAGAAAATAAACTGCGTATGTGCGCATGTGCATAATGCGTATATATAATCCATATGACATTTGTATAAGAGTAGATCATACCTCATGATACCATGTGTGATAGTACGGGTTTATAAATATCTATGACTAGAATTGGTCTTTTGAACAGTTGGCGCAAAGGACATTGTAGCCAAACTCACATGCACACCTCACCATGGACAACTCCCCACCACTACAAGGGGAACGGGCCCAGAATCGCATTACCTGACCAATAAACAATTGCCTACCAGCGCTGCAATGCGAGTTTCCTACGCCTTCCGGTTTGAATGGCACACATCCCAAAAAAGGACCCCCGATCGACCCGGCCGTCCGGCCAACAATATGTGCTTTCACTCAAAGCATTTGCATAAACACCCTGGACATTGTGTGCGAATGTTGCCGGCCGCATTGGGCGCCGTCCACGCTCGGCTGGAGGCATTGTGCCCAACGCCAGGTACCAGCTAATGGGAGGGCCTGGCGGCCATTGTGGATCGGCTACTGCCAAAATAAAAACACAATTATGGCCGGCCGTCAAATTGAACGTAATTGATGGCACGGATCAATGCTTGGTGTGAGCAGAGAGGTGGTGTTGACTACAAGACCCTTTCTCTGGCCCTCTGTCTGCCTCTCGACAGTCGACACAATCTGTACGTTGTTGGCAGACTGGGCACTCTCCATATCGGACATACATGTATACATGCGTCTACGATATATATACGTGAATGTCTATTGTAACTGCACATGAGTTGCTATTGAGCTGTTGTAGGACGTGTAAAAGAATTAAAGAGTAATGCAGTTTTCTACGCACTCGTAAATACGCTTTATGTCTCACTGCAACACTACGAGTTACAGATAGAGACCTCTTATACTTCATGCTGTTTTTTTACAATTAAAACTAACAAGATTGGAGTAATTTGATGCCAAGCGATCAACATTGGGGTATATTGAGTGGGTGATAATGAATTCGGCGAATGCATTTTCTTTTCTATTTGCCTAATATAATTATTTGGATCTTTCAGTCTTGTTGGTGAAGCTTTGTCATCAATAGCAAGAGGATTGATATACTATAAATTATAGTAATGGTATGTTATAATTTCTCTTCAGCAAAATGAACAATGCTATCTAGAACACAATATTAAGGACACCAAATCAAAAAGGTAGGCCTGCCAATTTATTGTTGCCATGCATCTAACATACGCTGGCAATGTTTTGAGAATAATGTCTTTGGTTATGATTAATATCATGCCTGCATACACATTTTATTCCACGGATACTTGCATTGCTGCATATTTCGTTGACGATCACGTGCGCTGTTTGTATTTTCCAACGCCAAACTAACCTATTCAATTAACTAAAACTGGCTCGTGCAGCTCCCAAATCAATGAAGCACGAGCGACAAGTCATTGTGTCAACCTTTGACACCGATACACCAAGGTGAGAAAGTGGTCACGCTCTATCTGCCACTATCTCACCCAAAACACTGTCATCGTACTCGTACAGGGGGCATAATTAAATTGTAAGAGCAATATAACACCATAAAGAAAACAAGGTCCTTGTCAGTAGCTCCCATACAAATCGCTATAAAATTCATGGGAAGAAACTTATCTTTTTCCCTTACCGGAGTGGGGATATGAATATTCAGAGTCTGTAATTGCTGTGCTGGTGATATTGGACATTTGACCTGGGTCATGGCCTGTAAACAAAAGGTCACTGGAGTGGTCAGTGAATGACCGCAGGTGTCCGGTTACTAATTAAACATACCAAAACAACATCAAATTGATTGATCTGCAAGGCTGGACAATCTATCAAGTTCAGGTATTTACATATCTGGGGAAGGCAGGCAGTGAGCGGGGCCTGGAGGGTGGGGGTCAGGGGGCGGAGAGTGGACGCACCCCAGCCTGCGGGTGGCCAGTATTGACCACTGGTCAAGCACACTGCCAGGTAGGGGTCACTTACCCACACATGGCCACACTTCCGAATTTTCTTGAAATACAATTATAATTATATGTCCCCCTACTATCCAAACCATATATGCATATCTGTTCCTACTGAAAAATAGCATAAAATTATATAATGTTCTGTATTTGTATCAAACGGTAAGTATGCGTTATATATCATAGTTTTAGTTGTATTACTTTGCACTATGGTTTCTTGCTTTGTACGATGCTGCCAATGTTAAAGGTGCAGTTGACTGGTTCCACTATTCACACCTGAAGAGTGATAACAACATCGTATTTGCAGCCCTATTTGGATAATACTCAGGCTTATGCCTTAAACATTTTTCTTAGAAGGCTGTTTGTCACTTATTCGGACCAAAGTAATCCCCCCTGCCCCTTGCACCCCCCCCCCCGGGATGTGGGCACACCGTTGACAACACGTGGCTGCTGACCGCCCAAAGCGGGTGGTCAAGGCACGCGGCCCTGACAACCTGAGGGCGTGTCCCTTTAGACTGACCAGTGTTAAGTTCACCGGTCAGCGTTAAGGCCCTTTCACCCTTCTCCCTGGGTTCATATGTATCTGTCCGTCCTGGACAAAGGCTGCCACGAGACTGCCCCATTGTCCGGGCGACCAGCTGACCAGGGTCAAGCACAGTGAGTGACCAGGGGTCAGCAGGGTGAGTCAAGGTGATGTCACTTTGTACCCGCACTCAATGATCGCACATAAACTTGGCCCGTTTGGGTCGTTGGCTGGCGGATATTTCAATTGGAGGTGATATTCAAGACAAGGGGTGCTGACCTTGGTTCGGGTCACCTTGACCCGGGGTAGAGGTGAATGTCCGAGTGGTCAGTTCTGGACAACGGTCAGGGTGTGGCCAGGTCTAGTACCCCACACCAGATCCAGGCTAAAGCCTCCCTCAATCTGAAGTTGAGACTTATTGGACCATCTGTACTCGATATTCATCATTTCATTCATGTGTCAACAAAAATAAAGGCTGTAAATCTAGAACAAAAAGTTTTAACCAAATAATTTCAGCATACCCCAGTTTTCAGTGGGAGATGGCAATCAGATACTTTCGTTTTGTATTATGGATAATAAATTATGGTATGTAGATCAATTCAGTTGGTAAGCCCCATAGACATAGTTATAAGCTTGAAACTTGTAGTCCAAAAAGTTAATCCCCCTGTTTATATTTCCAACGTCTTCGCCTGGCATTTCGAATGGCACATTTATAAATCAATAGAAACACATACATGTATACAAATTCGCATCTATGAATAAGTGTTTCAAAGTATTTCTGCCAGTTTTGTAATGTTTCTTTTTAGCAGATTTCTAATGTAAGTTTACAATAAGCAGTTATGCTTGCAGTAAAAGTTGGGCAAATAGATACCAATTATATAAATCGAAATGTTTGGATTTACCTCGGAATGTGTGCAGAGCCGTTTACACATTGATACCCAACTCAACACAGAACCTATGTAGACTTGAACGCATTATTATAAGAGGAAAATACATATTTACCGACGTAAAAAGAAATTTTATCTGTTTAAAATTTATGTTAAGTAATAATAAATGTGTATCAAATCGCATAGTAGTTAATAAAAGCATTCCAGAAGCAGAAGCAGATTCTCTATCAAAACACAAGGAGTATAGATCTTATGCTTGTGTAGATGTGGTCACCAAATGTTCATCACAATCACTGGAATAATATAATACGTCTAAAAAGTGATTGATTCTAACTCTAAGTAATATAAGTGGGTAGTCATGATTTTATGAGACCATGTTAACACGAGATTAGCGAGGACTATAATCGAGATTTTTTTAATAATGTATAGTAGGGGAATGATCTTGAATTGTATTGGTTTCATGTGAATATTATGCCATCATTTAGGTATTGCAAAGTATTCTCGTCGTGCCTCTGATATAGGCCTGGTATTTCAAACTGCATCTTCTTCTAATGCTTCTGGATTTCACAGTATGAATAGTATTTATTTGCAGTGTGAATAGAGGTTTTTCAAACAATAACCATTTACGTTCTGAATTTATTCAATAAGATTTAAGATCATTGCGCAATTAAAAAGTTCTCTCTCAGCTACCTAAGAGAAATAAGAGAGACAGAGGTTTGTAGGCCATAATGCGTGACCACTGTAAAGGTCACCATGTGGTTGGGGAAGAGCCACAACCAAGGAACCATGATGACCTTTGACCCCAGAGTGTGGAGGTCACCCCAGATCCCGGCCAGTCTACACATGGCACAAGATCCTAACAGATCCATTCAGCTTTTTTTAAATATATAAACAATGAAGTACTCTGCAGATTTTGTAGATGGTTTATTCTTTTCAAATATATCTCAAAATACAAACATATTATACCTTATATCATCAAAAGACAGAAAAATTTCCTCATTAAGTATTAGCAAAATGTATGAGCACTAAACGCCCTTCATGGACATTCAATTTTAGATGTGCGCAGAAACATAATGCTTTCACAAGGAAGTACATGTATAACTACGTTATGTATAATATGCACATAATTAGGATTTTGTCAGATCCAGTTTTTGAATCAGTATTATAACTGTGTGGTGAGAAAATAACTTCTAATTGCAATGCAAACAAATAATTGTCAAAACATAGAACAACTATGAAATCCAGTTTGTGCCCACGACTAGCCAAGACCCCAATCAGTGTCCATGTGTTCGTGTACCCTAATACACGTGATACGCCCTCACTCTGTCCAACGTTATTGATACCATTGTGTTTTTGTTGTCGTGCAGGCGCAATACAAACCAGGCGTCTTTTATTACCCTGTTCTCCGAGCCCCTCACATCTCGCGGGGCCTTGCCGAGTCTCGGGGAGAACGAGAGCCGATGCCGAGGTCCGCGTCTCGTTTTGTTCCCATGTTGGGCGGTGAAGTGGCCCCGTCTGGCATGCGCTCATTGCCACCTGTCGGCCACATGCCCAACATTTTACGACAGCCAGGGCCTGACATCCTAGCAACGTCAGACATGAGCTGAAAATGGGATTTTACCCTCATTGTTTTGCCAATTCGTCTTCTATCAAGTATTCTATAATATAGAACACAAAAAGAGGTGACTTTTCCTGTGGTCAATCTTTTTAGAACGTCGTATAAAACTTGATTTAGATATGAATTATAGGTACAATTTACTGTCACTTTATCACAAAGTGTCACTTAACAGAGGTTTTGGGACCATTTGCCAACATCCTCCTCCTGCCTTTATTTCACGATGTTATCCTATCAAATTTCTGAAAAGAAGAGTAAATGTGAGTCAGGCTTGGTTAACATGAATCAGAGAAGGCCTTCTTCTGCGTTGTAGTTATATACATTATGAGAGATGTTGGGAACGTGCGATAACACTTCAAAAGTCCCTTGCTCTAAGGTATAGATCATAGCTGTCCCAGGATTTTGCAGTAGGAGCAAGCAGCCACGTGGGGTGGGTAAATAGGTAAGTTGCGGCCTCTGTGTATGGAGTGAGGTAAAGGAGATTTTGTGGGACTTGGTGGTAGTCGAAGGTAGCAGCTCCGGGTTTCCTAACCCTTTTAACATGCCCTGAGTATCTAATCATATTCTGTGCTTCTTACCTCGCCTGCATGTGAGACCCTGGTTCTCCTAGCCATCCTACCAATACTGGGTCTCCTACTAGACTATCTACCAGGATCCTAGGTCTCTTGGCCTACTTGTCAGACCCTGAGGCTAAAGATACCCAAGGCCCAGGGAGAAAAAATCCCTTACCCCTGGAACCTTGGTACTTCAACATCCTTATACCCGAATCATAACCAAAATATATGTAATACCTCTATCAGTCTATAGTCGAATAGAGAAATATGGTATTTCATGTTATACCTTTTGTTATAATTGTTGACCTGCACATTGTTTAAACTTTTTTTTATGAGTATTCTGTTTTGTGTATTATAAAGGTGTGTCGCCTGATAATACTATCGTAAAGACTATGCCATTATCATGATAACCGGGGGCGTGACCAGGTTTGGACCTTTGAAACGTACTAACATCTAGGAACAGAGGTCAAAGAACAGGTTTTGAGATGAGCTTCAGGAAATTGACGAGGTTATGTCAGCTATCTTAGGGTATAGAGACAAGGTAAAAACAACCAATTACTCTCTAAATGTGAGCTGGCCCACATGTTTTCTCTGGGATCCCACAATGACAAGCTCAGTGCCAATAACAAGGCCTTATTAGACGACAGAGCTGCTCGGAGCTGCTCGGGGAGTGCTTACCACAGTAACCGGAGCCAGCCGCTCAAACAGAACGTCGGAAATTGAAAAATCGTCAAACACCCGGAGCGCCCATTGTCGACGCGACGATTTGGGAGCGACGCGGGAAAAAGCGACGTCACCAAAGACGTGCCGGCCACGCGCTTCCGGTTGAGATCGCCGCTTCCGGTTTCATTGGGCGTGTCCTGGGGAGGAATTCGGGTCCAAAAGGTGGATGGTGGGGTCACTTCCAATGTTCCTACAGGACACTTGCCTTATGAAATTTCATCTTCTTACGGGTGGTTCAATCTTCATAAATTTAAAGTATGTGAGGAACGTCACATCTTGAGACTGAAATTCACAATCAATCCCATCATACAATCAGTAACGCCCAAACATATACATGCTACAATAAAGATATCAATAAAGAAACGGTAATATTCCTTTACGTTAACAAGGAGCCATATCATACTCCCCATTTTCATGTACTACTAACACTACATTTCACGGATCCTGGCGAAATCTGCTGGTTCTGTAGGCATTCAGTTCTACTGAGACAAATTACTAGAATGAAAGTACACTTCCATCTTTAATTTCTCTCATTGTCTTAGATTTTCACGTTAAGTAACCCCCTGCCATGCCCTCCCGAGTACATTACAGGGTAGAGACCCCCAATGGTTGTATTGGGACAAACTGTCTGGTCAGGATATTAAACCTCGGTGACAATGGATCAGTGTTTGGGCGACCCCGCCATGTCAGTGGTTTCTGGTACAATTTGCTTTCTCTAAAAGCTTTGAAAGAATACAGAAACTGGTCCGACAAAATAGCCCTGCAAAGTTAATACAATGACAATCGTGAACATGTTTGACTAGTGGTGAAGGTAGAAAGAAAATGCTCTTTATAAACAGCTGGCAAGTTTCCAGAATGGAGATGGGGGGTGTTGTAAATTGCATTTTTAAAATTTAGTTAAATTGGGATGCCCGTAAAAACAGAGTAATTAAGATTATTTTTTACAGATTTGCCTTTAGATTAAAGGGGCAAAACTTGTTCCGTCCTTTATATACACCCCTGCCCCTTTAATCATTCTCCCAACAATAGTCAGTTACAGTATGGTGAATTACATTCAATATCATTTTGCACTAAACAACATTGGGCCAGTACAGAGGGTAGCGTCTCAATTACTTTGCTATAATACTACCATTTATTGATCTGGTATGTCTGGCAATATCTATCCTACCTGTCAAAAGCAATTAGAGTCATAGATGCTTTGGAATAATGCTCATTCAGGGGGAGGATATAATAGAATATAAAAATCTGACATGCATGTATGACCAATACACTTGCGGGTGCTGCAGGCTTTCACATTTGTGTATAAAGAGTGATCTGTTGAAGCTGACCGTGTAGAGCTGAGCTATAGTGTACTATGTATGAGACATACGGGACGGCAGACAGGGGGCTGGTACTGCGGTAGCGTACACGTGGGCAGAGGGAGAGCTGTATCAATCAGGCCAAGTGATACACCGATACTGGGTTGGGGTCGGCCGGGCCGGGCCGGGCCGGGCGGGAGGCGCACGGACAGGGCCGCGCCGGGCGGCCATCAAACTCGGCTCGATCTGCTGGGCGGGCCGAGATGGGGCCGGACCACAGATTGGGGGAGACGGGGGTAGCCTATAGGGGAGGGGGGGGGGGTGAGGGATAGGGTCGTCTTGGCAGAAGATAGCAACCCTTTCTCTCATCCTCCCCCACCCCTCCCCTCAGATGGGGCCCAACAGCTGAAGGCTTCTCCATCATCCACAATCCAATCTCTGGCAATAAAAAAGGCGTCGGCCCAAACTTTTCTCTTCATTCCCATCCGTGTTGCCATCGGCCAATCAATCGTCGACCATGTCGGTTGAGCCCGCTACCCGCAGAAAGCCCGACACCCTTTTTACCAGCCCCCTCGCCCAGCTTCCCCTCCCTGCCGCTCTCCCGGCGCCTCTCCCCTCGTCTGCTCGCCCGACCCGCACCGCTGACAACCCTCGCCACTGATTGGACGAAAATCAAAATTTATATCTTATTTATCCCAATTTGGCCGGCGATGAAGCCGCAATGATAGTTCCCCTCCTGCATGAAAATGACTGAAAATTTAATGGAAATTTTAAGAATGGTGCAAGGGAGGCCGCGCAAACTGTTTATCGCGAAGCAATCACATAATTTGGCTCTACTTTGTCTTGGCATTATTAGGTTTCGTCTGACACAATCATTTATTTTGGCTGGGCCAATCTGGGGCGGGCTTTCCGCCATACCCGGCCATTGCCTGATCAGCGTTCTTTTTTACGCCCTCGCCCCTGCCTGCCGCCATGGCCCATTGCGGGAAGAATATGACAAATGGATGGCTTATTAGATAATTCCCTGTTCACAAGGTACATAATACACGATTGCACGCGTCAAACAGTAGCAAGAAGCCGGTGAATGGATGAGCCAAAGCACATGTTCCGGCCGACTGCATCCAACCCGGGGCAACCAGCAGCAAGCGCCTGATTGCGCGCCATTCACCAAAATGTCGTCTGCCGCGTCTCATTTGGCGGGAAAGGGGCAGGGAGGAGGGGAACGCGCGGCCCACAAGCCCGGAATTAAAGTGAAGTTCTCCGCCTGTAAATGACGCGGAAATTACACCTTAGCCCGCTCATCCGCATACCTAATGGCCTCGATAACAGGTTATTTAAATCAATGATGGCGGGGTAGGAGACAGAAGTGGCCTGGTAAAGTTAGCGGGCAGGGGAGGGGGGAGGAGTTAGAGGGGAGCGAAGAGGGAGTAATGGCTTCTGGTCGGGCGTCAGTGTTGTTTATGTCATTAAAACCATTAACTTTGTTAACGCTACTGTTGGCGGGACGCTTTGAAAGCCCTACACACGGCACAAACCGCACTCTCCGTATACATAATTAATGAAGCCGGCGCGAACTTCAAACCAAGCCCCGCCACATTCCCAGAAAACCTAGTATATTCTTTCTTTGTGCAAGTAGACAAGAGTTGTGTCCTCATTGTATTTCAGTGGTTTTATCTCGTAATTAAAGTAACCTGAACCGGGACATCAAACAATTAAAAGAACGTCATTCTGGTCGTAAGTAAAGGGCATCAAGGTGACTTAGTCAAAAGGAGATGACGAGAAGAATGGTCGGCACAATATGGTTTTGGTTGTAATTTATAGCGAAATACCCTTTTCTCGGTCTAAAAGCAAGGATTGAAAAACTTGAAAATGTATACACTCTTGATATGTTTAAAAGTAAGTGCTTTATGAATACACTTTTTTTTAAATTTTCTGCATCATATTGTAAAAAGTCAAATCCATTCTTATATTCGTAGCATAGAAATTATCTTCAAAGGAGGGTCTATCGTATTGTCGTATAAGACAGTTCGGTTGCTATAGTAGGCCAATATTTCTTGTGGACCGTCATTTTACTTAATTCTATAGTACATGTACCAACCTTATTCCTAGTAGAAGCCTTACAGACAAATCAATATTGAAAACATTCAGTCAAAATTAATGTTCCTTTCTCTTGCAGGTATTCTCCTCCTAATCCGACCAACCCACCCCGACCATGACCCTGATCTCGACCTTGACCTTCCGCCCTAACCCCTAGGAGGACGCCGAGGAGTGACCTTCGCCTCTAATACTATGTTGTCCCAAGTCCCCCAAGGTCATCTCCCCCAGCAGTCAGAGGTCAAACCTCTAACCTTGACCTCTGACCTTGACCCTCTCCTCCTCCAGGCGCTGACAAGGCATCCATCTCCTCCTGTGGGTGTAGGGCCGCGGGCGGGAGGAGGGCTTTCTGTATCGTATCCTCTCCGACATCACATTATCCCACAGATCTGTCGGCCTACACGGCGGCCAATGCAAATGTACAAGACGGATGACTCCCCTACCCCTATCCTACCCTCCAGGGTGGTCTACCTATTACATTGTAGGGCGATCCGCGAGAAAGGCCCTGCAGAAAATGGGCGACGTCCTGAAGGACTAAGGAGAGACGAGAACATGCACCCTTCAGTCATAGGAGGTCTTATTTCCCAAGGAACATCGGTTGACGATTATTACAATAATAGATTGAATATTTGGCCTGACGAAAGAACTCTTAAGTGCAGCCTTTATGAAAAGTGATAAAAACAATTCTATTCCCTGTATGTAGATGATATGTCACTAACTCTCACTAGTTTATACAACTTTGGACACATAGCGATACCAACGCTATCACTCTCTGTTTTGCTGTGGAAATAATAGACATCTAACAGGGGGTGTGAAGCACACTAGCTCCTCATTTCTGGGCTATTGTATTTTATTTAACTTGTAAGAATCTAGAATACAAAATGATAAGCAAGTGACTGGTAGGTATAATGCTTCTCACAATGCCATCATTGGCAGCAGTTGATGACACGACTGCCATCTGGTGTCTCATGTCCGAACTACAAGTCAGTCACTTCAAATGTTGAAGGACGTCCCACAGACCCTACACACTAACTAGTCATTTTGCATTTGAACAGAGAAAAATGATGGAAGTGATACTTATATTTCGCTCCAATACATAGTATGATAATTGAAATAAGATGCCAGAGTATATTGTGTCGTCATTGCGATATCACTTCAAAAAAAAGTAATGTAAGTTATGTTTCAAATAAAAGCCCATGTTGCTTTATTGATTCTACTAACCCAATAATCCGGTTATGTTGTTGTTTCCTAATCGGACCATATTAAAATCCTCATAGAAGTCGAGGAACAAAGGAATTAAAAAGGAAATAGTTACAAAACATGTAATAGTGAATATTTAATATTTTGGATTAGGGTTGGGTTGACCACGGTAGCCATCGCCATACTGGTTCTACAACAAGGCCATGGTGGATAAGGGAAACAGTCCCCTTATCAAATTGTTAACGTTGCCTATAACACATCAAACATGTGAAAAGACTTGTACATCGCTCCTTGATTTATGCACATGGCTTTTGTTGTGTTTCTGAACGTGAACGTGCTATTTTGCCTTTCAACTCAACCTTACCTGCTAAAGGAATCAATTTCAGTCATCGTTTCTTTACAATAATGACGTTCAGACAAAGGAAACAGGTATACATACTAGTAGGGAGCATGAAATATTATATGCACATTAAGTAATATAAGTATTTTGGCCCAAGCAGAATATTTTAATAGTGTTATTTCTATGATAGATCTGTGCACTGTGGGAACGATGTTGCGTCAGTGTAGTAATTAACCGCATCTAAAGTGAGCCTTGCTCATTCGTGACAGCACTGACACTTGTTTTGAATAAAGAAATTGCAAAGCTCTCTGAATTTGTAATGTATTATAACGTTGCCCAGTTGCTGCACATATGTATGTATATAATAATAAATATATAGAGCCAACCTTGCACTAGAAACCATGTGCATCTGCATTATTCAAGGTTACATAGACTATTCTGCTTGTGTCTTACCACACGTACTCTATGATACTGATCTTAGTATAATATGTATTGATTTGTGAAGGCAAACTTCAGATGGCATTAAGTTAATCACTCCTGTAATAATGAATAAGAACTCCACGTCGGTCATCACTGAATCAAGAGATAACATTGATGATTTAGATCCACATTGCTAATTCAGATTTACATAATCATTCATTCGCTTTTTATTGACCAAACATTAACAAATACAAAGCACCATGGTTAAGTCGTTATACTTGATTGATTCATATTGATTATTTTACATTTCCTAAGTCAAATCTGTCTATTGGTTCAGATTGTTAAACCTCTATTACATAAGTGTTGTTAACTTATCGAATGGCTTTACTGTTAACTGCCAGAGGCCCGGATCGCCGTCCCAGTTGGAAACATCCTCTGATTCTAAAAAAAATAGTAACTTGGAATCCCCAGGGAATTCGTATGGAATCCTCCAGGGTGCCCTTTTTTGTCAGGATCGCCGTCATAATATTTATCAAAGTTTATATATAACATTATGACCATAATGTATTTTATCTAAGTTGAAATATTTATTGCTTGTTTCGTATATTGATCCTTTTGGAGATATTGAGGTATTGCATGTAATGAATGCATAACATTATCCAACATCCATAAAAGATCTTTATGAATTCAGGTCTATTGTAATTATGGACAAATTTGACCTAACTTTCACTCTCATTAATTTGATCTATTTGGATGTGATAGGCTGTATTCTTGTAAGTTAGATCTGCTTTTGAAACAATGGCAAAAAAGGGGAGGGGGTGAGAAAACTAGGAAATATTTGCAAATTCATAAACATTTTATTGCTCTTCACAAGAATAATGCTCATCCATAACTGATATAGCTGATCGTAGAAAAGTCGCACTAATGATTATCTGTGTTTCACCACAGGGAAAGGATGCTCACAGAGGCTTGTATCCTATGCCACAGGGGCAATATTAAAGGAGATATGAGTAAATAGTGATAAAACTGCCGTTAATAGTGATAAAACTGCCTTTGACTAACTTTGTGGGTAAATTTCAATTAACATACCTTAAAAATTCTATTTCATTCCAAAATGCCCTCATTTGGAATGTCAATGGAATATTTACTCTCATTTTACCATATAATAGCTATTTATTTGCCATGGAAACAAATATTTTTTGGGAATTTCATAAAAAAAATTGTGACAGTATATCGGGAAATGGAACTTTAGGAAAATCAAACTTCAAACATATACATAATTCCATTTCGAGATCAAAAGTTATAGTCATATTAACTTTTAGAACTATCAATGTATTCATTTATAATTAGATTATCATCAAATATCTCAATGAATACCGAATTATTCAATATATTATAATTATTTGCATTTTCCCGGACATTGATCATTGCATGTCCTTGAACCTGTAACCTCATGGTTATTCAATACAATTTCATAATTTTGGTATCACTTGAAAGCTAAAAACATTACCTGAAGTGTTGAATTTCCACAGGGAGCACAATTCTGTTTGTATAGAAAAGTAGAACTGATCTAATTATCTATTTGTCTCCCTTAAATAAATTAGCGTACATTCTTCACAAAATACCAAGATACTTATGGTAGATAGGGTAAATACAATTTAACCACATTGGGTCTGCCATTGAGGTTTTCTTAGATTATGTCTTTTTTTCAAAGGCTACTGCACAGAAGTATTTCTGTATAATGGCTAGTGTGTGGACTGCTTCTGCTGGTTCCAAGCATTTCCACTTGTTCATTACACTGATTTTCAAGCTTCTATCTCAATATGAATCACTGGCTGTGGCACATTATATGCATTCAATAATGGCTAAAATTAACCTGGGGAGCCTGGGTTAAGACTGAAAGCAATACCTTTTTAATATAAGTCAGGTAAATATGAAATTGTAAGATTAAAGATATCAGCTTGCCTTGAGAGAAACTACACTACAATCAATAATTATGATATTGCAGCCAACGTTAAAAGTATGCATATGGCTGTCGATTGAAGATATTTTTTTCTGGTAACCAGGAGATATCTTGAATCTCACTGATAGTGATCTTGCTCATCGGCGGGAATTTTCAAACTGCGTTTAGTAGTCCTTCATATCTTCTCGGCAAACATACGAATGCGCTAAGAGAAAATTGGCATGGAGGGTATTTTGTAATTTTTCAACTATTTAATTTCATGGATCTGTGTTACACGAAGATGCATGTTTCTAGGGTATGTGTTTGACTAAGAAACACGTTTCAGTTATGCAAAATTGAATTGGAATAATATTAACTTTAGAGGTTTCTTACATAGACATTACGAATTGTATCAACAGACGTATTTTGATAGGCTCTATTGTCTTTTTTGATGCGTGCTTATTATATAAGATTGAAAAAAACTCAAGTGTAACCCATCTGTATCTCCATACATTAAGACACGCTATAGTTTTTGTATATATAACTGTGGGCGATGGCCGAGTCAGGGCTTCTGGATGGACATGCTCCAGCTTTACCCCCAGGACCCTCCAGGCCATGAGACCTTGCCTCCAGGGCGTGACGTCGAGCAGGCAGACGGGCAATCAGGTGGGAAAAGGCAGGGGTGTCCGGCGTGTTCCGACATGACCAAGGCCGACTCAACTTAAACTAATGACAAATTCACTTTCGGCGCGTCGACCACACATGTTCGGCCCTCCCCCGAGCTCCCCCCGCCCAAAGTAAGACAAATGGCCCGGCGCCGCCCCATGATGAATTGGTCGGATTGCGGCCGGCTTATCGGACAAAACTGCCGGGCTTAACGGCGGCGCGCATAAGCTAAAGCCGGCCAACTCATAAAGACATCAATACACGCGCTGGCCTAATTTGGTGTAAGACAAGTAAAGCCGCGCGGTGATTACGCGCCGCGCCGCCCGCCGCCCGCCTTGAGGTGCGGCGCGCCGCTGGGCCCTCCTGTAGTAGTAATATACGCCCGGCCCGACGACGATCTCATCTGACCCAACGCCGCGCGGACACCGCAGGAGAGGACAACGGGGCAATGTTAATTTAAAGTAAAATTATATGACAATGGACAAGTTATGTAATTCCCACTAAAGCTGACCAAGACCAATGTTTCATCAATTGGGCTTTCTACCTGCTCAACACTTGGCTCAATGCGATAAACAATCATCATTGGCTAAAATGCCACCCTAACAGATAGCACCTTCTCCCTTTCTCCTCATACACAAAACCCAGACCAGACCGGTTCTACGCAGCGACAGTAATCACAATGTGCCACATTGGCTTCACTGTCTCTGTGTGGGCACCCCTATATACCCGCTCAACGCTTCCCATTGGCTACCCCCAACAGCGCATAACCGGAATCTTTGCTGATGCTATGGCACCGGAAGCGGATGTTATCGTCGTCTGAAATGAATGAAGTATAATTGGTCGGGGCTGTGAAGGCGGCCGGTCGGCATTCGGAGCGATCCACGTTAGATTGTCTGTCCTGAAAGTGCGAATGTTAAGGATAGGAGGACGGCTGTTACTGTTTGGGTAATGTAGATAGTGTCCACGATCAGACGGTACACTGCTTGGTACTCTTTTGTATCTAACTTCCAACGTCTTCATCTTCGTTATTCAACTTTTGGATTAAAGTATTGCGTCGAGTATAATGGTGCGCATAATAGTCCCCACATGAATAATATCATCAATGTCATCGCGTGTGTGTGCGCGCGCGCATGTGTGTGTATACGTGTGTACGTGTGTATATACTCAAAATTGAATCTTATTTACATTCAAAACATATTTAACAAAACTACACTCAAAGTCACTAAGGATAATATTGAATGCCAAATATCTGATTAACCGATGCATTTTTATATACTACTTAATCGGTGTGGTATGTCCATATGAGGCAATCATGCAGTAAGCGCATAAACCGCACATTTAACAGTCCTGTATTTATATACAAAGAGACACAAGGCTCACTTCATTAGTTTGGAATCGGTAGCAAATGAGAACGTGATATATGACTTCCATCAATGTTATATCTTGGGCAATAACAACGATTAGAATACGGAAGGAATAATGCAACGATTCATTTTCGGCCATGTTCTAAATGGATATGGGACTACGGATTAACTGACTCATGTTTTCGTATTACCTTCTATGTATATCTGGGCTTGGTATAATGACACCCATTTATTTAGCGCATATGGTTAGCTACTGTTGGTGTATTAAGAATAAAGCACTGGGGACACATTATGACAGTGGTGTCAGAAGTGGTATTTTCAACAACGGTTCAGTAGTTGCCTCTACTCCCGGGCAAGTCTCTGTCTCGCCACCCAAGTAGAGCATCAGCACTGTAAATCTGGCGAGGACATGTTTTCCTGATGGCTCCTTTGATAACGTCAATCTTTATCTGCCTTATCAATAAAAGCCATCCTGGCCCAACCCTATCATGTCGCAGAAGTCGCGGGCCCTGGAAAGGGATAGGTGGCGGTGGTGGTGGTGGAGTGAGGGGGTGAGCTGAGGGGGATCCAGCCAGATCTCTATCAGCCCACAGATGGGCTTTGCAGGGTTTTTTAAAAACATAAATTACACCTTAACTGAGCCTGCCCGGCTCCCCCATCTCTCACCTCCATTCTCTTTTTATTTTCAGGAGCGATTTCTCATCTGGACCAAGAGGAGTTGCGTCACCCTCCCCCCCCCCCCTCCCTGACTCATCGGCGGGTTGTCGCTGGGAACACATCTGCCCACTGGAGGAGGATTAGTGCTACAGGGAGGTGGCTGGGTGCCCGGGGAGGAGTAGTGAAGGCTTCTCCAGAGGGGGATTTCTCTTGTCTATTGTCTGAGAACAATGGCAAAGACGTTAAGGTGCCTATAGGACCACTATAATAGCTTCCATAGAGAGTTTGTAACAGTGGACAAAGAAACTTCCCACCGTCCCCTACTCCTTCCTACTACCTCTTTGTCCCTTCATTCCCTCCTCCTCCTCGCAGATCAAGTCCTGAGGGTCCGATTCTCACCACCAGGTGGCCACCAAGTACTTCCGGGTCAGCGGAGAGTTCAGGTCAGGGGGCAGACAAGAGTGGGACAGAGAGAAATGAAAGCCCTAGATCCCCGCTTGTCTACTCAAATTGCCTAACTTTCCCAACAATCTCAACACTGAAAAAAATGGGGGTTAGAAAGTTAGTCAAATGTCCGAACTTTTTACCAAAGTCTTAGTCATTTTGACGGTGCATTTTTGTCCGAACTTTCTAACCTTTTTTTGACTAACCCATAGGCAAATTGACTAACCCAAAATACAAAAAGTTAGTCATTTAGGACGAAAAAGGCATGGGGACATTAGGGACTCGAACTCAGATCGCTTGAATGAAAGTCAAGTGTCCTAACCACTATACTACAGGATCTTGTACTCTAGGAGTGGATTGTGCTTGGAGTCAAGGGTGAGGGTTTCTGATGCTGAGGACCCTATTTTAAGTCATGGTGATGAAAATGACAGACATTTTTGTCCGTCATTTTCAATGATGGGAATTTATATTAATTTTGAATGCCTTTGCCAAGAGGTGTAACACCTCTAAGGGGGAGTTATTGTGGTTAATTCAATAAAATCCGACTTTGGTCTCAAATCTACTAGTTTTTAAAAGAGCAATGCCTGGTTCTATTTCGTCACCTAAAATTTTAGGTACAAAAATCTGGTTTCATAATTAGGCCTGTAAGCTATACAGGGACGGGGTGGGGGTGGGGGGGTCAAGGGTGACAGGTGATAGGTTAGTCAATCTGACTAAGGTATATGTCATTTTCAGAACATCACAGAAAAATGATAATGGCATTATAACTATTGAGCATAACCATTTAGTTCTTTCTGAATTAGCCTTCCAATGATATTTAGGGCAAATTATCTCTTGACTGACCCAAGGGTTAGAAAGTTAGTCAATGTGACTAAGGGGTTAGTCATGTGGTAGTAAGATGTGCCTAGAGAAAGGTTAGAAAGTTAGCCTCCCATTGACTAACCCAGAATTTCACTGGTCAAAGCCATATTTGACTAACTTTCTAACTTTTCACTTTTTTCAGTGAATCTTTAGTCAGAAAGTTAACCAATCGGGTTTAATACTAAATTTAAAGAGAGCTCGAGAAAAGTAAGCAGAGTGGAAAAGAAGTCCCATTTTAACTTACCAGCAATGGACATGGAGACAAAGCCAAGAAATTACACAATTAGCTTGACGGATCAATTGATCAATTTTGGAGAAGCTTTGACTCATTAAACTTAACAGGGGATCCATTATTGAGCCGACGAAGTGAAAATTAGATGTTTCTCAGACTATTAACAAATCTTAAAACACAATACTAACGAAAGAACATACTTTTGGATTAGGTGAAAATAGCTACCCACACAAATCAGCAAGATTCTAACGAAATTCTCTTTTCAGTTTTATATGCTGAACAAGGATATTATAATTTTAAAATTTCAAACTTAGACAGAGTGTCAAAAACATTAATAGATTAGAAATAGGATCTAAATAAAATATGGTAGCATTATCTAGCAGAAAAATTGCGGTGTAAACAGTGAACTTCAATAATCATCATCATCTTCATAACAAATATAATCATATACTTGATATCAACATTTGGGTTATCTATTGGATTTCTAATACCATTTACCATAAATATTGACAATTGGAGTTGTCATAGATAGAAGCAGGTCACAGGGATCCTTGAAAAACAATCCTCAGGACTGCTGTCTATCCTCAACACCTGGGCCATGTCCTGCATTGAAGAGATGATTATGATGATTGTTGGAGTTTAATGTCTGCGCAGCAATTTTTCAGCTATATCAGGACCACTCACGTTTGAGTAATCTAATTGGGTGACCAAATCTATGGGGATGGAAACGACGACAAGGCAAGGTGGTGTAATTGGCCCAGCCAAGGCTCGAACTTGGCGAGAACCTCACCCACTACACCATCCCGCTCCCCTGCATTGAAGAGATGATTAAGAAATTAATAGAATTGAACAATGAACTTTACAAAAGTGACATACAAATGGTTACTTTATAGAGTAGTCTGGTAGTTGTCAGAAAAGGCTAATGGTCCCTTATAGAGGTAATGCCTCAGCCCCTCCGCGCACCCCTCCTGTCCGTTCATACTCATGGAGGAAATTCCACGGGAGAGAACCTTCTCTGCAGCAGGTGAGGAGGAAGTACGTGCAGGTCAAATTGTTCCTGGACGGGTTTGTAGAGATACGGGGAAAGGGCCAGGACAGGGGCCGGGGACTGGGAGGTAGGGGAAGTAGTAGGTGGCCAGGACGACCTGAAAACATAACCTGCCGACGCCAAAGCCTGAAAAATCGGACGGGGCTCACCTCTTCACCCTGCTCCCCCATCAATAACTGCGGCCCACGGTGTTGGGGCCGGCTGGGCCTGTGCCGACGACTAAATCTCAAAGATCCGTCCTGAGGCTGGGGAGGGGGGCATAAAGGGGTGAGTGGTTTGGGGGTGGGAGGGGGAGGGATGGAGTGGTGATTGTGGCGTCACAAGCCTGACAAACAAGTGATTGATAATGGGCAGGACGTTTTGCAGCGTGGGATGGGAGAGAATGAGGGGCGAATGATAGGAGGAGAGCGAGCAATAGAGGCGACAGGGGATGGGGTAGGTTGGGGTGGGAAGGGGGAAGGGGGCTGAGGGGGTGCGGCGTGTGGGATTGTCGTGTTTTTTGTTGTAGTCCCGGGATAATCCGGTTTTATGGCGGCAGGGGGAGCGCGGGTGGCAGATGAGTAATGGTGACCACCAACCTCTGGCCCCGTCTACGTCCCTCGTTACCTCCAGCACCACCCCACAGCCCGTGTCCCGGGAGAAGAGCTCCTCCTCAAAACTCTGCCTGACTACTGACACGTCCGCCACTATACATTTCTAACCATATCACGATACATCCTGATGACGTTTCTGTTCGATATTTTACGGAAAGAAATTAATAACTCATTGCCGCTAAGACAATAGCAATCTGCATGTTCAATATCAAGGGACTTTGACTTAATTGAATGAATGAATGAATGAATGAATTAACGAAAAGGCCAGAAAGAGGGTTCGATCTTAGAATATTTTTCGCTTTTTGATGTTGACCGCCTCCGATGCTGTTATAGCTTCTGATAACCTTGTCCGGGGGCAGTTTGGAAGTCGGTGTGGTCTTCAAGCAGCCTTCCCCACCGACCATGTACCTGCTGTAAACCTATACCTACTGTAAGTTACTGCCCGCAGGGGTCTTATATACACCCCCACAACCAAATTACCTCCAACTACCACTCACCATGCATACGAAGCCTCAGCAGCTCGTTTAACAAGTACACCTCTCCCCCTGTAAAACCTGCCACACACCTCCAACTGATCCCGCCACCTACGAGTTGTGTTTGGGTCTCAGTACGGCCAGTCGCGCCGATCAGTACACACAGAGCTGGTGGTGGGGAGTCAGGGTCCGGCCGTAAATCATAACAGCCTCTCCTCTCACCCCGACCGCCGCTGAGGTCTTTATGGGTGGGGCCTTGTGGCCGATAGAAAGGCGAAGATTAGGGGTAGCACAGAGGGCCCTGGAGGCCCGGGTGTGTCTGGGGGTGAGGGGTAATAAGGGAGGGAGGGTGTCAGAGAAGTGGGACCAGGAGGAAGAGGAGGAGGGTGTCGGGGTGGTTGTCGCCCATTGCTCAGATCCCCTTTGATACCTAATAGGGCCTGACGATGGTCCGGCCGATCCGCCCGGAGAGAGGCCACCGAGCGGGCCTCCTATCAAAGTCCACTTAACAACTCAGTTATTGTCTCATCTAATCTGCAACAAAATACACAGATTAGGGCCTAGATCAATCATCCCACTCCCAGCCACTGATCTTATAGCTTAGCGCCTAAACCTGGCCGTCATAAAAATTGGCCCATAAACTATTGTCCGGGTGAGTGTGACGTTATGGCGGACATTGACAAAAAAGCTTCATTTTGGTTTTGTTTATTGCATGGCCTGCGTGTGCTCCTGCATTTGTTTAGTTCTATACTGCTCTAGTCCGGACAAACAAAAGGTCTGTGATTTTACTTCTGATATCACTGTATCCAATGTAAAGAGTATCATAAAGCTTTTGTTTGTTTATGAACATTATCCTGCTACATCTAGAGGCGGTTCACAAACCAAACTTTTGTAAGTAGTATATATAATGTAGTGTAAGTAGTATAGGCAACACAGCATTTTAATCTGGCAAACCATTCGATTTGATACATGCTTACAATTAGTTCGCTAAAGTAATAAATTATATATCATAAAAGTTACCTTATTGTTACAAAACACATTTCTTACCACTATTCTGCATCATTAGTTCATAGATGAAATGACGAAGTAGAAATCTGTCTACCATATCAAAAACCGAAAATGTTCGTAAAAGACCTCCTGGACCTACACAGGCAGAAAGGGTCTAAGCGAATGCCATTAATTGGCGGGAGTCAATTCAAGGGTTCAATTACACCTGTGGAAACTGATAAAAAGACGAATGGCCATCCGTAAAAGGCGCCGGTCGTCGATGTTCGCACCCCGCTGGCTGCGGCCTATTAAGGCGGGCCCGGCCGAGGCAGTGGAGCGGGGACATGCCGATACAAGCCTGCAATAAGCCCTCACTCAGTCGCCACCCACCGCGCTATCTTATCACACAGCCAATGCATTCTGCGCGCCGCCCCAGCTCCAAGTCTTCTATTAGCGCTATCAATTTGCACCCTTCCTGTCCGGTGGTCCGCCCGCCACCCATTATATTTCAATATATTAAGAAAGCCAACGAGTTATGATAGATCAGGCGCGGGCGGTAAGAAACGCGCGGCGCGTACGGCCCCTTATTGTGGATGCATCGAGTAGCAATTAGTCGTCGCGGCCATCCATCACCCGCCGCGTCGGGCCGCGGCGATATCGCCCGCATCGGCTTATAATCCAGTGAGACAATTTCACATTAGGCGATAGGATCTCTTATCCGATTACAATCTCATTCGGTAAAATGGCGCACGCTCGCGCACCGGGCCATTAATCACTGCTGGGATGGCGTGCGGTGTGAGGTGCTTACCGCTCAACGCGCCGCTTACATACGCGCCGCACGCCGCGCCACACCGCGTGTAGGTCGGCGCTGCGTGCCGCGCCCCGTTATGTCGGATACCAACAGAGGCTGCGCGTGACATGTATTCCTGTTTGGACATACACATGTTTTATTGGCCCTCACGTACGTTTTTTGCTAAAATATTAGATAAGTATTTGTATGATAATTGTTGAGATCCTCATCACAATAACCTGATAACTAATTCACCTTTACATGTTTCAACCTAGTTCATATGAAGATATGGCTTAATAAGTTATGTAGTATTATATTAACTAAGCAGTTTATGAGTAAAACAAACACCATTACACAGGAAACACACATGAAAGGAACATGTTTAATTCTACAATCAGAGCGTGATAAGGGAATATTCCGGACAAACCGCCTTACCTCATACTCACTCTTAACAACTACCATATCCCAACCTGCCAAAGGCAACCCACCTCCCCGACGACAGACGCAGGGAACGCCGACGGACTTCCGGAACAGAGACGCCACCTGGCGACAGAAAACAGACCCCTCTCTACGGGATCTCCTTACACAAACCTCCACCCCTTTCCTCCCGGCGATATCCTCGTCACGGCAGCCTTGGGTTGACCTTGTGTTGACCTTGGCATAACCTTGTCACAGACAGTGGTGCCGCCCCGCCCCCTGGCGGGAGGTAACCGCGCATAACGTGACGGGGGCAGCACACACCCGGCCTCACCCCTGTCAGCTTGAATCTCTGTTATCGCCGCCGTCGCTGCCGCCGTCGCCGCCGGATATGCCGACGATGATGTCGACGATACCCACCCCGACTGCCCCGCGCCCAGTCCAGTGCGGACGCCGCTGCCCGCGTCGTCGAGGTGATAAGGCCTGGATCCACATGACGGCCAAATGACATGATCAACGGATCAATCAGGGCTGGACCTGCGGATTGGGGAGGTTATCGTTAATTGTCTTGTTGTGGAGGGATAGGGGTTTGTGCATGTTGTATATAGGACAGGAAAGTTCAGATCTACCTGGGTGGGAATACATAATAATGAGTGTGTGCAGAGCATTTGGTGATAGTGCACAATGTTATAAATATCATTTGTATACGAGTCATACAAATACCAGAATATCTGTATTTAGTTGTATAGATTGCGCGTTTCAACAATGTAGTGGAAAATCTGCATGACCATTTTAGGGAAAAATGTGAGGTATGGAGAGAATTTACATACTACCCAGTGAATAAAAAGTCCGAAAATGCCTACCATCATTGAACGTAGAGAGACTAATGCTAAATGATTGCGGGAAAAACAAAACCCTTTGAAGCTGAATATTATTTTGCTTTTACTAATATCATGAAAACGGGGCAAGAATAAAACAATAATTTCTTAAAATATAGGTAGGTAAACAAAATTATCTAATCGTATCATGTATCATAATTATAATACACACAATGATACCCTTTTTCTAAACTACCTTTCTTTTCATAAAACTACCCTAATTGAATTACCAATTTGAAATCCATCTAATAAAAAGATTTTCCCATTTTCAGCTTTTGCACACTATTTTCAGAAGCAACGTGGAATAGAAAATTAGATGAACAGATAATAATTCAGTATCCTCTCAGGAAAGAAAAGGAAAAAATGTTCAAACATGGAATAATTTAATAATTCTAATACTACCCTTCATAAAGCTTGGTTCCGCAATTGATGGATGAAAGTGACTAGCATCCTGTTATTGTTGTTAGAGGAAATGGGAGTTTATAGAATTGCATACCAAAGGAAAATTCAACTTTTACACCAACAGTTTATCACTGGGTCATACTGCTTCGTAGGAGGGAGTTATTTTGCCACTGTGCTAAGAAACCACTTCCGCCTCTTACCTGCACCCCGACAACCCGCTATAGAGAGAAGGACGTGAGTGGATACTTTATTAATAAGACGTGGGCCCCGGCCCCCACTTGTCACCAACTCCCTCTGGTGGCCAGGCCCCGAAACAGTTCCTTGACGACACATCACATTTCGACACGTCCATTGTCGGATTTCACGCTTGGCCGGAGAGGCTATAGCACCCGGGACCCATGAAATATGGATAAGAACTAGGAGGGCGGCACAGACTCTTTTTGTGTGGACCGACCAACTTGTCAACACGCCCGGTTCGCCGGCTGCCATAAAAGCTGGATTCGACCCCGACTAAGTCCGCTGGGGATCTCAGAAACGGGGCGGAGGATATGGGGGAGTTTGGAGAGGCTGCACAAAGGGGAAAAATTGACAAAGCTGTCGCCAAGATGCATGTTGTCTTGTGAGCCCTGACCCTTCTACTTGGGCCCGGCGTCTTTCAAGTGGCGCCACCTAGGCTGTCCGTCATCCGGGCACCTAATGAAGACGCTGACCTCTCAGGTAGCCCCGTGCCCCGGCTCCGTTCCGTCCCCGCGCTTCATTCATCCTCATTTTAGCTCCAACACGACCGGCCGGCGGTCTTCAGAGGGCTATAAACTTGGCGCCGAATGAGGGGTCAGGACCCTGTTTTTTTTCTACCCCCAATCTCTCTCATTCCCCCTCCTTTCCCTCCCTACTTTCTTTCCCCACGGTTCTCTCGGCCATCCCTTCTCGCCGATTAATATGGCACAGTCTATCCTGCAGTGTGTGGGGGAGTAATGGTGATGGCTAGTGCAAGACCAGACGTTCCCCCTCCCCTTCTATTCCTATATTGGCCCCTGTAGACTTCCCCCTCTTCCCTCGGCTCCCTTCCCCGCACACACGTACACCCAACAACCAATCCTAGTGCGCGGCAAATTTCATTTTTTTGACAAAAGAGTTTTATGGCCGTCGGAATTGAACATGATTCCCCACGGCGCCACAAGGGGGCTCTGCCCAAGGCGAGGGGCCGGGAAGGGGAAGCAACAGTTGACAGTTATTAGAACGGGTAGTAAGGTAAATTAGATGAGCGGCCCACAGCGGGGATGAGCTACTCGCCTCCCAGCCCACTCCCTTATTGGATCAGACTAACTTTATGGTTAAGAAATAATAGGATCAAATAAGGAATCAAATCATGCGTGGTGAGATGGGAGATGGATTAAAACAGCGGGATTTAATAGAAGAATGGGTTTCAATTTAATAAAGGACTGATCTATGACCCCCAAGGAAGTGGTGAGTGACCGTGATAGATGGCATCCCTAGCAAGAGGTGTGACACACATACGTGGAGTGACCATGTGAGATGGAGTCAATTGCAGAGAGGTTTGATACACATATATGGGGAGTGAACGTGATAGTGAATTCGACCAACCACGGATAGCCAATTTTTTGAGTTTCATCTGCAGGTTAGTCTTGATCAGGATGCATGCTGGGCAATATGTCGACAACCCACAATGCTTAAGTATAGGTATTTTCATCAATTATGGCATTATCTGTGGTTAAACATAATGGAAATCTATTATTCATATTGTTTCTGTACATATGTATTATTTTAGAATTCATTCATAATTGTTAGATTTATTGCAAATATTTGTACATTTTCCGTAGGTTTTCCTGCGTTTTTGTCGACGAAATTTGGCAAAATTAACCTGCAGGTAATACTGAAAATGAGATAACCGTGGTAGGGAGATAGGGTATTGTTTCCTCTTCCTTCTTCGTCTCCAACCTTCACTCATTCATTCCAGTGGTTAGTCCAGGACAAAATTAATGACAGCACACTCATGGGAGGATTTGCGTTTATTTGATCCAAAGCTCATGTGCACCAGTCACATTTATTGCTCAAATAATCACAACAAGTTGTTAAATACTGCACTGGGTAGAGTAACATTACTCTCCTTGTACAATCTCTAACAAAAATCTTTCTCATCTACAACCTTAACAGGTCACCCTTCCACCGAGATCCATTTACATGCGGGTCTTTACATTAGGCTCACAAAGTACAGTAGTGAGCCCATTACCTTACTCTTATTTGGAACAGCTTAGGTCGCGTCACTTACACACTACAGTTGTTTCTCTGAAAGTAGTAACTCTATTGTAAACTTCTATATTGTAAAATCGATTCTTTGAACAAAATTAATGTAATGTAATTTCAACCGTACTTTAGTACAGTAGATGGCAATCGTGGCAGGAGGTGTGACATACACAGGCAATGAACCTAGTCTATCATATTGATTGAACTCTTCGGAAATGTTTTCCTCGAGGTTATAGGTTGGGCCAACGTATATATACTACCACACGACACGTTCTTAGCAAATTAAATGATTGCAAAATGAATGCATTTATTTCAAATCCTCTTCTAAATGGTTCAAATAGTCTCTACATAGCATTTGGCAAACATGCCCTTCCCCGCTCTTTAGGCCGATACAAATACCAGTCATAGAACACAGAGAATCTGAACTAGGATTAAATGTATTGTGTCCATACATGACTTTTGACGCCTAGTCACCAAGGGAGCCACATATGTACAGATGATATCTAGCCTCGGTCATTCCAAGCGTCATCATGGCGTCCAGATCGATTGAACTTCCCAATCCCACGTTTACGTTTCACGCATCTATTGTTTGTCATTGTGAACCTTTATCATTTCTTCATGTACTTTGGCAGCTGGAAAGACATGAACATTATTTATGAAATTGTGTACGTAGACCAATAAAGCATAAGGGTGGTGAGATTGCAATTGGTGGTCATTAGTTTCACTTGACAACGGTGGGTGAACGCTTTGGTGTTTATCGACTTCGTTGGCCTATGAACCAACTATAGTCAAAACCAGTTACAACAAATGCTGCTTCAGAAAGTAAGCTCCTAATAATTATCCTTGACAGTTTAAAACAAATCTAAATGATTATACATTAGCTCTAAAACCTTAATAACTGCTGTTTAGCTGAATAGCATAACCTTTCCAATTGTGGACGCACGTAACATTTCAATTTTTTTTCATAACAATGTACCCGCAAAAACCACTAGAAAACATTACAATAGATCGAATCCCTTGCCGACTGATTGTGGGTAATAACACGGATAATGATGGTGGTCGTAGCCATAGTTGGCTTCGGCAGAACCTGCACTTAACGCGCGGCACTTTGGGCAAATTGCAGGTTAACCAAAGATCTATAACCCAAATGACAAATGTTCGAAAAGGTTTAAATGGCAAATGTTCGAAAAGGTTTAATTTTGCAGTCTAACGTAATAGTCCTGTCTTTCTAATGTAAAGTTCTACAATGCCTGTGTAGATGACTATACACGGGACATCGTTTCTTTTATGGTCTGTTACTTACATGACAACATAGTATGAACTGATACTAATGTGTAGGGGAAAAGGTATTGTACTGATGCGGGAGTCTATATCTATATACGCAGTAGATATCTTAGCTAGTTGTTTCTTAGAAACTAGACCCATACTAAGATAGGCTCTCTGACTTATGCACATCTGCGATGTGATTGGACAGCGGGTAGATGATGTCATTGAACAAGGTAAATAAGATGCACATGTTTGTACCTGTACTCTTTAGAGTGAAACAAGTGGCCTCTGAGACAACTCCGATATGTGAGGGCTTAGTGAGCTTGGATAACACTTGGGTGCGTGAGCAGAGCTAGATGGGTGACTTGAGATAGGAGTACTGGTTGCAAGGAGTAGAGCGGACAATCTCTCAGACTGACATTGGTCAGTGGAAACTCAGTGACATAATATTATTGCATTTGGATTAAATAAACATTGACCTTTCACATGAGTGTTCTCTGTCATCCCTGAATTTGGATAACTCACATGGAAACTTAGCGGAATGTAGACTATTCTTTCATGCGAAAAGTAACCCCTATAGTTCAGTATGGTGATGTGAGTAGTATTTAGAAATGGGGATTTGGAGCTTTCGTGTGCATAGCTTTTTGTGTTCGTGTGACATCACATAGAAATGCTTTAATAATTATGACTATAGCTAAATTTTGAATGTATCCAATGGAGGCAATATCATGTGTATATTATCCATTTATTCTCTATATATGTGATAATAGTGTCTGGATTGTTTTTTTGACATATGGCAGTGTCGCACTGTAATTTTCATTTACATTATGAAATGACATAGCTATTTGTAGAATAAATTCACACAAACATTCCCATGATATTAATAATTGACACTGAAGTAACAGAAATGTGTGGGATTGATTTTATTTTCGACTCAAAAAATAGATTAGGGTCTGACCCCTTTTTATGCCTGTCCCCATTCATGAAAGTAGTGTAAGGAAATGGGGATTTGACGCTTATTGTTCTTATAGTACATAAGCGATTTGTATGTGTTAGTATTATGTTTACAGATTGCTTAGATTCACGTCCCGTACATATATATAGTGTTTCCTATATAGGCGACATTGTGTAAGGCCTTCATTCTGTCACTCTAGTCGTTGTAATACAAACAATATTACAGACACGACGTCGCTTGCATAACGGGTCCGGGCTGATTTTGTAATACATCTAATGCAAACATACTGGAGCTTAAACTAGCTAAGTATGGGGCAATATGACATCACTGATAACCCTTGTATACCCCTGCCAACCTGCAACATAACAGAAACGTTCTGCAACCATACTTTTTTAGTCAGTTTGTTATTTACTAAGATGGCATGTAACAATTACATTATTGATGGTGAGGTTTCAACCTCACCAAATCATAATGTAATTATAACATTATTTTTTGGTGAGGTTAAACAGAATGTAATAAGAACATTCTGTTTAAAGAACATAACCAAAACATTATAATAATGTTGCAGTGCAATGTTACAGCAGTACGTTGCAGCAACGTTATTGGCAGCCATCAAAATAATGTAACAAGAACCAAACCAGAACATTGCTGTGACATTATTATGATGTAACACCTCTGCCTGGGACTGTTACGTTATGTTCAACTTAGTTATATATAACAAAATAACAATAACAAATCTGTATGAAAGCTACATTTTGTAATTGAGTATGAAAAAAAAAAAACGACGGCGCAACATGAGCAGCAGATTGTGTGCGCATAGTAACAGGACCTTGTGAAAAAAACCCACAAGATACACTCAAGAGATCTTGGAATGTTTTATAATTAGGGGATTTCACAAACTCCAATGCATATGGTTATGAAAATGTAGTATATATATAACATATCCTTTATCTCAGTTGTATAATGTATTTAAAAAATATTGCATTATGGAAAAGCTATTGTGCCTCCGCCAAGCTCGACCATTAACAAACGTTTACCAAAATTCTGCACTCATAGTTTTAAATCTGATTGTGAAAATTAGAGATGCATCGACTTATCAAGATGCTTTGCGGTTTCTGAAATTCTCTCATTGACCACATCCGTGTTTTACCCCTGGCGGCGGTAATTTAAACCTGTGGGCCTGTCGCGATGGGAAGGTCGATGACACGACGATGGCGCCACCTGAGGGAAGTCAAATAAACCACAACTGTACACGGTTATCCTGTTTGTCTGACCACCCAAAAGCCAGGTCACCAAAAAGCTTCCTTTGCATTTATCTGCTAAAGATTTCCGAACCGGTCATCAAATTCCCATCAATATAAAATTATTTTATGCGTGTGTATTTGCAATGCAACCTTTTCATTGTCCTTATATGTAATTACATCATATTGGAGTATATTGGCTTCCAATAAAAAAAGAATCTTTTAAAGGTCACAATTTGGGCCCATTATACAATTCCTATGAAAAGGTCCAACTTACTAAGATAAGAATTTAATTGTAGGCCCTAACTGTTTGCCACAAACCTTCACGTTCCTAATATATTATATTTTTCTGAAATTCATAATGAATAGCCTTGCTGTACTAATGACGTAACATCAGTTAACACTAATTATCATATGTGTCAAGAGGTTGTTGCTGAATATAGGCAGTAGATCTCTGTGTACTATGTAGTGGACGGTAAATCCACAGCTAACTAGTGACAATGTATGCCTTGGACCCTCAGCATGCAGAGTTGTTCGAACCACCCATGAGTAAGGACGGTCATAGGGCTAATAGCCAGGGTATTGATATAGCTTGGCAGATAGGGAGGAAACCGTCTAAGAGTGTTTGGTTGAGTGAGCTGAGTGGACTTAACGTATGGACTGGTGAAGTGCTAATGGGAAGTCAGTGAAGAGTGTCACATGTCATGGTCATTAGCCTAATAAAGAAATGTCCTTTCATGCAAGTTTTCTTGTCAACTCTTAGTGACCTGAACTATGTCTGGAGCTGATTCATGATCCTCAGGATGGAGGGTCATGACATGGACTAGTAATTGAAAGAAGTAATCTATACAAATGGAATACAAATATTACATGAAAATGATAACAATTTAATAACCACATAGCTCATTGCAACCATTCTTTGCCTAGCTATAGACGCTGTCAAAACAATTATTTTCCCCATTGAATAACATTCAACTTGAACTTAAGTTAACCTACTATGCTATGTGCTACCAGTTCAAAGCTGGCTTAATGTGCATTTTGATGTCTCTCCGTGAACTGGTGAATGATGGCCTGAAAGGAAATGGGTTTGTGGGTATTGTTGCCGTTTTTAGGCCCTACCCCAGAAAACAACATGGTACTAATGTCGGTAGGCCACAATAGTGGCGCCATCTAAAGTGAGGATGTCAAGTCTCCGCAACAGTGACGCCATCTATCAGATGCCAGCTTTTTGGAAGCAGGCAATGGCGTAAACTAGTTTTATCCCTGCTTCTGTTCTACCCGTGATGTCACACATGACATGTACACCATGCAAGCTACAATAAATTCACACAGGGACATTCAAGAAAATCAAGACTTTTCTTGATAAAGTATAAAGTCCGGCATGGTATGATTAACCCTTTCCTGGCAGTAACAGAATGGCTTTTCACCAGAAAATGAGCATTACAGTGTTTTCATGTTTATGTTAAAATACATTGAAAAACATTACAACATGCTATTTTACTATACTTCAAAAACCTTAATAAAATGATGATGTATGGATAAATAAAGCTGGGAATCACACTGCAGCACAGTCCCCTTGAGAACATGGACGAGAATGCCGCGCTTTGGTCACGCTTGCTCGCCATTCCTATAGACCACAAGACATAATCTACCCAGCATTGCTGTGCGAGATTAGGTGTAACCTTCACTGTGTCAGAGCATATGCCTATATAAGGGGATAAATACTAAGGACGTTCATTTGGTTAACTAATTCCTTTGGTTAATTGAGAATTGGAGTGAAGAATTTAGTATCTATGAAAAAGGATTTGTAATTACTGTTACAAATGCCAGTATGGAAACATGAATGCACATTATACGGTCAGAGATGTTAATCACTACACTAACCTGAGGTTTGATGCATAATAATATTATTCATGTCTTTGATGTTATTAACTCCGCCCCTCATGGAAAGTGCCATACCTTTGCTTGGTAGATAGCAGCAAGGAGCAGAAAATAATATTACCAACATACACTTATACCTACAATTTATGTCAACGGTTCCGTATGTATTAGTTTCATTTGTCCTAAATATAATTCTTTCAAGGTTTGTTTAGTATATAGTTAAAACTGTACAATAATCTTAGCTTCCCGTATCTACAGTTTTGCAGATTCTTTACCGCAGTTTCCCACACAACTATCTACCGCATAGCCAGTTGTTGCCAGCACTTCCTCTCTGTAGTTATTTGACCGCCAAAAACATAATTGCTGTAAAAACTTCATAGTATGTTATATATAGCCATAATGCTTTTCTATTGAATATAGTTTGAATGAAGGCCATTGAGTCGAGATGAAGATACTGGTTCCTACTGGTTCCTACTGCTTCATACCGCTTCATGCTTGTATTTATTTTGTTACAATATCTGTAACGCAATAAAATCCTTACCTAACTACTGGCATACAACCAATTCCTATAATTATTACGCAGACAGTAGGTGACCGGAAGACACTTTTCTTGCCAGGCAATCGCTATGTCGTCCATGCACCCAGCAGGTGACGTCAAGCGTAGTTTGCAAAACATACTAGTTAAAACTGAGACATACATGGGCGGATCCGGGGGGGGGGGGGGGGTGTACAGGGAGTCCTGACCCCCCCCCCCCCCCTCCCCGCTTTTGGTGGACCCCTAAACTACAAAAAAAGGGGGAAATGCCCCTCGTGTACGCGCGATTGCATGCGGTTTTGGTACTTAGCCTTTACGCTGACCCCTCCCCCCCCCCTTCGAAAATCCTGTATCCGCCCCTGGACATTGGCCTATATGCAACGGAACCAAAGCACCTGCAGGTAGGTCATACATTTATGGTATACATTCCGTTTGGACAGACTCCAATTCTTTAATGGTAAACCAAATAAAATGCAGTAGCGGAAAATATACATTTTACGATTTACTGATTTTCAAACATTTTACATATCATTTATAAGCTCTCATTATCTCTATCTCATAATATACCGAACTGCATTCATATATTCTAATCCGAGAAAATAATGAGACAAAGTTCCCTCCATAAAATTATGACTATTATGTACATGCATCTACTACACTGTAAAAAGTAAATGCTGTAGCTTAATCTTATATAGCACTTATTTGGTCGAATATTTACAGTATCTTTTGCTGTATGACTCCTACAGTAATAAGTACTGTAAAGTTTACAACATATGGAGTGCTGTAATCGTACAGCAAAGTTTGCTGGAAACATTGTTGTCAGAAAACTTTGCTGTAAATTTACAGTGAATTGTTAATTTAAGGATAGACAAGGGTTATCATGGTGTAATTTTCGGTGGTTGCATCAATTGATCTTCTCATGATTCATTTTTAGGAATATCTAGCCAATAGTTTTGATATCTAAACTTGAATATGCCATCTACATGGTCATGCATGATGTATATTAATTTGTTGAAACTTGACCAAGTAAATGTGTCACGCAAACAAATTTTTTCTTTTAACTTTTATTTTTTGAAGGTGGATATCTCACTAAATTCTTGAAGTACTCAGTTGAAATTTTAAATATGCATTCAAAGCATTCTAACGCAGGGAACTGTGTCTCAGAATTTGTATATAAGTCCTGGTTAATTTTTAAGAAAATAATGGAAAAAAATGTAAAAAAATTATCAAAAAGTTACCCGTTTTTTCAAATGAAATAATAACCAGGACCTATAACAAAAAAGTGAGACACAGTTCCCTCCACATTAAGGTTCTTGTACTGCATGTAAAGTTTCAGAGCTTAGGAGAAATTATTTATGAAGATATCGACATCCAAAAAATAAAAGTGAAAAATTCACTTTTTAATAACTTTGTTTTCTATTTTACACTTTACTAAAGAACTGTTGATACCATTAGATAGAGAAAAATCTGCCCTTTCATTTGATATATTATAAATTTAGAAATAAGCATTATTAAAGAAACTGTTGCACTTTTACTGAAAAGGCCTTCAATAACCCTTCTCTATCCTTAAAGTACTCATACTGAAAAGCCTTTAATCATTGTTTTTATATTGAATTATCTCTTCTAATCAAATTAAATATTAAATCCCAACCACAAACCAATGTGTAGTGAACGTGGGATGTATTTATGCTAAGTTTATTAGCAGATTCATGCATTGGGTGATCATACAGCAAGTTTGGAGATATTATGATCTAACTATAAAATGGGCTCGACACCAAAAAGGTGTTTACACATGCAAATTATCATCTCTCAATAATCAAAATAATTCATATGGATTTTGATCTTGTGATAGGTTAGTGTAGATGTTAATTACCATTTAAAATCATTAGATGAGATTATTCATCCTGTAAAAGGCTTTTAATGATGTACAGTACCAACGTTTTTAACCTAATGATATCAAGCTCCCCTAGTTGCAACTGCTGATGCTGGAAGAGTTACTGTAGAAATAATGATGATCCTGTATTTTAAAATTTACTGTACAAAAATGTGTAATCCTACAGAAAGTTCAACTTTGAATTTTCCAACAGCAAAAGGTGCTGTAAATATAATGTTTAATTTGCTGTAATGAAACATTAAAGGCTGTATTCCACATACCATAAGTGTGCGCCACTGATATTGAGCATCTCCATAGTAGCATTCCATATCGGGACCATATGCTTTTGGTACATTTTCAGTGCCAAAAATGCACTGAAAGTGCATTCTGCCGATTTCTACCTGCAAAATCGGCTGCCGATATATAATCGTCAGGAAATAATTACCAAGATATTGGTAATTATTGGATCAGCAATGCCACCAATTACATACCGGCAATGCCGAAAGTATGGAGCTGCAAATCAGCAGTGCACTTGCAGTACGTGGAATATGGCCTTAACTTTTTACAGTGAAATTTATGACTTTCCCTTTATTATTGACAGATATTTTTATTCAAAAAAACTAAGCATAAAAATTTCACATTTTTAATCAATTTCTATTTCTATTCTACTACCCATGTTTATATAATCTGACATATTAGACATATCAGTTCAGATTTGAAGGTTGCAATATTATATAATATTAGTGTTTATCATGTACTGTTATGACTGACAGCTTAGAATCTAAAATCTTAAAGGTGTCTAATATTATTATTTCACCAATTTTCTAGAGGAATTTACCATAAGATTTTTGAGTATTAAATTGTCTGAAGGAGATTTTAGTGATACGTCATAAATATATGGCCAACCATGTTACATGACCATCCAAAAGAAATGTAAGAGTTCTATTGTATTTCACCATTAATATTAATGGATCTTTGTTTGAGGTGATAAGTGGCTGTAAAAGTTTTTATGTATTGGTCTACAATGTGAATAAAACACTAAGACAACGTATTCAACCTGTCTCCCTTAAAAGCAGAGATTTATTGAAGGTTATCCATTCAGACATACTCGTATCATACCTTACACTAAGAATTAATCTCCTTAAATACCTGGAAGAGATATCATTAGGCATTTTCACCCCACATACTCTTGGACACACGTTTCATATTAACCAATCATTTCATTAAATTGATATTATAATATTATTGTTCACATGCCCTTTATAACTAACAAAACACAGACAAGATATCACAATTCTCCAGACGTTGTTCAGAACACAAGTGCATTCTTGTTTTTTGTATTAGTGGTACTAATACTAAAATCAACAGTTAGAGAAAACGAGCAAGGTAAACTTGTTCACATGACATATTTATCCTCTTGTCATGTTATTAGGCACCATGTCATATTATTATGCAACAACTATCAACTTTGGAATCATTAATACAAAAGAGTTTTTAAAGAAGTGTTTACTGGTACTATTGTAGAATTTAACTTATAAACATTTTCACGATTATAATGTAATATCATCTGATCATTGGTCCTTGTTGAAGAATCATTGCAAATGCAATCAACAAAAGCAATCGTTGTGATTGGGTCAAGGCGGGTTTACACAGGCCGTCAACGGGTCCTTACGAAAATTCCCTTACGTTAGCCTTAGGTTAATGGGAAAATCGGGAAGAATAATTATGCATTGAAATATCTTTTTAAGGCTATCGGTAGGAATTATCCTAAGGTTTTTTGTTCTAAGGGTTTACACAGCCCGACAATATCCTTAAGATAATAAAACCATCGTCCTTGACAAAAGGCCTACGATAAAGAAAGTATCTAATAGATTTGTATAAGAATATTACTATTGACATAAGACAATGGGGGTTTACACAGGCCGATAGTAGCTCTTAGGACAAATAATGTGATTGTCGTATGTCCAATTTCATTGTCGTAAGGGCATTATCCTAAGGATTTTCACCAAAATTTCAAACACGTCTGAAATTCTCATTATCTTAAGGAATTATTCCCGATAAATCATCGTAAGGGTTACGACAGCCTTAAGACAATCATTTCCCTACGATGAAATGGGTTTACACAGGCCGTTAACGTCGTCGGGATTATCGTAAGGCTATCGGGATTGTCGTAAGGCTATCGGGATTGTCGTAAGGCTTAAGATGGTCACCTATCTAAGGATTTTGACGGCCTGTGTAAACCCCCCTTCAATCACAGGGGCGTGCAAAGGCTGTAGAAAAGAAAATGGGAACTTTACAAGTGGTTCACATAGACAAAGTAAGTATTGTTTGGCAGTGTTTGGTTTATGATGTTTGGTAGCGCTAATTTGCAGCTCCGCGGTCATTTTAGATTTTCCCAATAAAAACTTGTACCCAAATGTAACTATACAACGATACATAATCGCATGCCTTAACATAACAGCTACACAGTATCCTCAGTTTGCCTTGAGTTGTGTATTTAGTCGGCAAAAGGCCTGTTTTGTTTTCTCTACCACAGCCAGAGACAAACATAATATTATCATAGCTAAATAAAAGGTGGTTGTTTCGCACTGTTTTATCCAGTTTCATCTCCCGGGTTTTTCTTGTCGTCTTTCCACTTTGCAATTTGGGCGCCGAGCATGAGTATTCCGCACAGTACAAGAAAGCCGCCGCCAATGATATAAGGCAGGAAGATGGTGTCCGTCCTCTCCCAGATGAGTGCTGTTCAAAGGAAATGTACAACAATTACTATAATAGACCATACATAGATTACGGGCACATAATTATAACATATACATTTCCTAAACAGCTAAAATGATCAATTCCCCATTAAAGGCAATTTAGTCTCAATCATATGACTGTTAAGTTTTCAAAAGAATAAAAGAGTTTAATTGAATTTTGGGGAACGATATGTTATGTATTAACACTTTTCTGGAGGGTTGACCGTATGCGCCTATCGCAATGTACTATTATTTTGAAGCAAATAAGCTCTTTCATGGAACATTCAATTTTTGGAAGAGATTAGGTTGAAATGTAGCGAAAGCACGTACCTAATGTCTGAATAGAGAACAGGTTGCCCAGACCCCCGAAGGCAAAGGCATAGCCTGCAACCCAGGGCAGTTTGTCAATGCCTACCAAGTCTCTCATCACTGTTGTGCACATACAGGTGGCCAAACCTGAAAATATAAAGGGTTTTGCATCGTGAGTATAGGTTAACTTTCTAGGAAATAGAACAGCGGGTATGGACAAGTAAATCTACCCTTAACTTGTAAGTTTTCTTAATCTTTACAGTATAAATACATATATGTTCATAGGGGCTTTAAACCAATAAGCCAATCCCAGTTTACACCAACATTAATAGAAGTTAACCATGATTTCTTTTAAAGAGAATTGCCTCTGTGATTATTTCCTGAAGATGGTTGCATAAAACACAATTAATCAAAGCAATTTGGTTGACAGATTAAATGTTGACAGATTAAATGTGTTAGATGAAGCTTTATGTATTGGCTTTTCCCCCATATAGGAATCAATGTTAAAGCCTGTCAGCCCAACCTATAATGTCCAACCCTATTTTGCCCTGAAATGCAGTATTTTGATTGGCTGGCAAAGCCACAAATCTGTCAATTGATAAGATTTAAGAAATCATAATGTGTAAGGAGTACATGGGGATACAGTAAAATACAATTCTTGGTTATTTCAGTAACTCCAACTCAGGGAGAACAGGATGGCTTATAGGTTACTTTGTCTGAGTCACCCTGGATATACCCAATGTGGGATGGGCTTTAATATTATTACTTTTTACATAATTAGGCCCTATCCCGAGTAAGGCTGCGACCCTACTGTATAAAATTGCTTTACATTGTAATATCGCAGTCATCACTAGTTAATCATTACTTAGTTAAAAACTGTACGCACCCATCGTTACCCCATAGCTGATCATGGTTATCATTAAATGCAGGTAACTTGTCCCAAAGGCCACCAAAGCAGTACTGAATCCGCTGAGAATGACGTTGACCACATAGATGATAAGGGGCATCCTGTCATGGATGGAGCCCAGGCCTGACCCAATGATTCGGCCGGACAGCTCTCCCAGGCCACTGACCGAGATGAAGAGGGCTCCTGTGGACGGCTTGAGGCCCACCGACATGGCCTTCTCCACACAGAAGACGTACACTACCGGCATGCCGGAGAAGAAGAAGAACCACGAGGCGATGACCAGCACGATGACCAGGTTGAGCTCCGACTTGAAGTCGGAGGGGGAGAACATGTCCTTGAGGAGGTCCTTCACCCCCCTGGAGGACCCCGCGGAATGCATGCTGGGCACACTGCTGGCCATCAGGTGGCCGTTGTGCAGGTCCTGCCGCAGGCGCCGGTTCAAACTGAGGGTACTGCTGTACACAAGAGGAATGCTCAATACGGATCCACCAACAGAAGTCTTTGCTCCTTCTTTTGGGGCGGACGCAATGGAAACGGTTGACACGGCGGCGGAAGACATGGATTTCGCAACTTCGCCTCTGGATCCGAGGCCTTCCATACGAGATCTTATCAGAAGTTTCATTGCAGCATGGCCATTCTCAACTTCTGCTATTTTCTCCTCTTCAAATGGAGATAGGTCGTCTTCAGGCAGGGGGATCGGCGGGGGTGGGCGGAGGAGCATGGCACAGGGTAATGTGTTAAGTAGTATGCCGGACAGAAGTAGAAGGGATCCCCTCCAGCCATACGTGTCCAACGCCCATCTAGGAAGGAAACAGATTGGAAGTATTGAAGTATACATTGTTTTGGACATCGCGAATATTAGCCTATATTGTTATTATTAAATGGCCGTACGCGCGACTAAGCAACAGGCCAGAAAAGCATAACAGGAAGCCCTTGTGTTGCCCAATCAGTATGATATAGAATAGATCTGTGTTTACATAAAGAGCTGATTACCAAAGAGCACTTAAACATAAGATATCTTCCATTTTCTAAACCTTATATGCCAAACCACATCCCAAAATTTTGAGAATTACAGCACTGAATCAGAACCTTCGTCCGAATTCAAATGGGCTTAGGAGGTGCAATATGGCCGAAATTCAGGTCAAAGGACAAATCCGTAAAACGTCAATTCAGTTAAAGTGTAACGCATTATTAAGTGTCTAACCATAAGGTTATTTGAGATGCCGATTAAGTACAAGTCAGCAGCCTTACTTGGTGAGCTGTGGCATGACGAAGGCCCCTACCCCTGACCCGGTGAGGGCCAGGCCGGCCGCCAGGGCCCGCCTCTGGGACGTGTGTTGTTGGACGGCCACGCCATTGGTGATCATCAGCATCCCAAAGCCAATGCCTAGAGGCAGAAAAACATCCAATAATTAATGACCCACTTAAATGGGTATAATTAGTACGTTCGACGTTTACATGTTTTGTCTATTTTCGCATTTCACCCGCCATAGAATCATCGCTAAAATATATATGATTATGAAGATAAAAGTCATTACGTTCATAATGATGAACAACGGTATTGCCAGTAGTTTGTTTCGTATAACCACGTAGCATGGGTTTACCATAATCATAAACCATGATGAAATGATTAACAAAATAAACTATAACGTGAATTAGTACCATTTGTGTATACCACACAAAGAATAGGTGCATCTATGCGATGTGCAGGTGACATCACAGTACCCGGGCAAGGACTTAATTGGCACCATTATATGCATATTGGTGATCAATTTAGAATTATCCCAATTAAAGGAAACCTTGCACATAATTAATGGGTAAATATTTTTATGTGAAATTCTTTGAGCATGGAATATGGATCAAAAACGGCCACTCAATTGGTTGTAACCGGCAAATGACGATTACAAAATAGTGGTAACGTAACAATGCCTGCTCATATGCAGGTTTATTGTAATAAGAGAAATAAGTGAAATCGTTACACAGTGGATAAGAGCATCAAATTTGGTATGAGACACCTCTGAGGCATAACTATCAAATCTGTAAGGGAAGCAACCTTGAAATATTGATAGAACGGATGTGGGGGCCAAAAAACCAATATGGTCGACTTTTGCTATAAACAATCTTATATCTCAGCTTCTAAAATGACTAAAAAGACATGGTTGGTGTCAAAATTGGGAGATTATGGGTCAGAGAATTCAATTATTTAGTTTGAAGTCAATGCCGAAATTCAAAATCCAAGATGGCCAAACATTATTGGGAAATAACATGATTTTCAGCTGTTTAAGTATTTAGACAAGTCGAAATGGTTCCAATATCAGTTGTTTATAACCTAGAGGGCTTAATATATATGATATTCATCCAATTCATTACTACATATTTCAAAATGGCTGAATTTATTAGCATGATACCTTTGACAATCACTGGTGGATTCCAAAATAATTCAAGAGAAAGGATATAGACTTAATTCTTTCGCCACAAGATTTCTTGATTTCATTTGGTATGATGATCCCCTGGGACCCCTTCATTGAATTGAAAAGGGGAGCCACCTTGAAATATCAACATAACCTGAACGGGGTCCAAAAATCCAATATGGCCAACTTTTTTTGAAATAATCTTATATCTCAGCTTCTGAAATGCCTAGAAACACATTGTTGGTGTTAAAATTGGTAGATTATAGGACAGGGAATTCAATTATATGCCTTTTGAATCTATGCGAGAGATCTAATCCAATACAGCCAAAAGATAACCTTAAATTTTAAATGCTAAAAACATACAAAATTTGTCGAAATTTCATTTTGGTATTTCAAGGTGGCTCCCCTTCTAGATTTAATAGCTATGCCTCAGAGGTGTCTCATGCAAAATTTAGTGCTTTTATCTGCTCTGTAACGAAAATGTTGTTAACAGACCCCACTATAATGACATAATGACATAGTGCACTTTAAGTTTTAATATTATCAAGTGTAGATATCAAATAATGTGAAATGCCATAATGACGTAATGCACTTTGAGTTCTAATTCTACCAAGTGTAGATATTGATTAATGTGATATGCCACAATGAGATAATGACAAAAATAGTTTAAAGCAGTGTATTTATTGATTCAAATAATAGAATTAAAGCAGTATATTTGCTTGTATTAACTCCTAAATAGATAGAATTGGATGGCCAACGTTGCTTAAAGTGTACAAAAGTCCGTATTCTTCGGCGCATAGAACAAACATGAGTTTACATTTGTTGGGATTCAATTTCGGGCCCTCGCGTGATGTCTCCGAAATTACTTACTAAACTTAATATTCCTCTTTTGTGGGTCAACTATCTACACACATCGGTAATTGGGCTCCATCGACGGAATTCTTGTCGGTTCCCAACACTTCATGCATGGTCTTTTACGCTTTTTTACTCTGTTATATTTGCTTGCCACAAGGACAAAAGTTGTCGGCATTTGGAAACCAGCCTTTACACTCTTCAAATCCCTGGATCCACTACTAACAAATTATCTAGGGGTTACTGAGGACACGTACATGATACATGTACTTCAATCAAGTGTATATGACACACACACACTGACGGGCAATTCTGATAAACAAGATAAATGGATTCATAATTCTGAAAATTTCCACTGGTTTATATGATATGTATTGTTTAGAGGATCCTACCTATTGATTCAAAACAAGTAAGATAATATAATCAGATAATCATAATATGATTATATCATTGATGCATTTTGGACCGCATATCCCATGAAGGTTATACTCAATGTCATCTCAAAATAAATGCGCATCTTAAAATAAAAGCCGATATAATTATTTATAGACCAATTGGCTCTCGTCATAAGAATTAATATTTTAACTTGGTTTATGAATATATTTTCTTCCAAAGGTGGTGGGTGGGTCAGCATAAGAGCTAAGCACTAAAATGGTATGCGTTGGCGAGCACCATTTCCCCTCTCGTTTTATAATTTAGGGGTCCGAGCCAAAACAAATAGGCAGGGGGAGTTGTCAAGATCCCGTGGTCCACCCCCCTCCCCCCCCCCCATCCCCCCCGGATCCGGCCCTAATGAATATATCCATATGTTGAAAGTAAAAAAAAACACAATACCCTGTCTTTATTTTACTACAAAATGACTAAAAGGGAAATTCCATTGTGAAACGCACTTCTAATTCTAGATGACGTTATAGATACTGGACCCTTTTATAAAGAGAGACGCCATTGACCTTTCGAAGGTTACCCATTGAGAACCCAGTGAAAGTCCTCAAAGCTCATCGGAATGTCAAACATAAAAAACACACTGTTTACTCATAATCATGAACAGATCCAGGATTGACATGACTGTGACATGAAGGCTGAGTTAGCCTGCTTGAACGCCACACATTTGCATACACACGCACACATCATTTCATTTCACCCATTTTCACTGTAGTTGATATCACCACCTAAGAAAAAGGAGGGTACATGGGGATCCCTCCTGATACTCCCCAAGTGTACGATGAACTCACCTGTGAGAATTCCGAAGGTTGCATAGAGAAATATGATGTTGGGCGCGAAGCCGGACAGGAAGTAGGCTGTCGACGAGCACAGCGACCCGGAGATGGCCACAGCGCGCGTGCCGAACCGCGAGATGAGCGGTCCAGACAACAAACCTGGTAGGGAAAAGCAGAGATTGGACGTTACTGAAGGACCAAACAGTTGTATTAATCAAATCATGGTGGTAGGCAGTAGAAACTGCCGTTTGGGTAGGACTTGCCAGCAATATTAGAGTAGGACTTGATAGCAATATATATCAAACCCTGGTAGTGAGGGAGCAGAAACTGGCGGTTAGGGTAAAATTTGACAGCAATATTTATCAAGCTGTGGTAGTGAGGGAGCAGAAACTGGCTAATATGGTAGGACTTGACAGCAATCTTATCGAACCATGGTAGTAAGGGACCAGAAAGTGACAGTAAGGTAAGACTTGACAGCAATATCAATTAAACCCTGGTAGTTGGGGAACAGAAGCTGGCCATTATGATGGGGCTTGACAAGAATATCAAAAGGGGCGTTTACACATCGGCCTTCTCTCACAATACTTATGGCAATCTTTGTGAAAGGCTTTATGACATACTTGACAGTCATATGACTTTCGCGACATCATTTCTAGCATTGCATTTCCTTCTGAAGAGTTTATACATTGTATTTTCGGAAGTTTTTCCCAGATCCCCTTCCGATGTTATCATAATCATCAATAATTATTAAGCGTAGCTATCTTGAGTGTAAATCGGGCTTGAGCAAGAATTACACACCTAGACCAACAATCCTTCGTACGTTTGTGAAGTGCAGACTGTAGGTATTATTATTAAATGATTATGGTTTGCGGTTGCAAAGATACACCATTAGTGGTACAGTTTGCCTCTTTTGAGTGTAAAGTTAATGGATTGATGGTGCGTCAGAACTGCAATAGATTATCTACTCAGGCAACAATTGCTGTGTCAAACGTTCAACCAAAAGATACATTAACTACAAAAGGTAGGGGGAATTTACCTTTCCAATTTGCATGCTCTCTTTTCAAGCATAACATTATATGGCTCTTTTTATTCGAGGAGGACCTATTTTCTAGTTACTGATTAAACTACTTTGTTATTTATTAGTGCTTCCATGATAAATGATCCTGCGTACATACAAACAGATGTTTGGGTGCACTCATGGTCATTTGTATACAGCTAATTCTCACGACAACTGTACAAACCAGAGAAAAGCATGAAAAAAATACAAACTTTATAGTATCAATCTCAATTTTACTTTCAGGGATTAAAGGTCATACGTATAATTGAAATAATCCTAGGTCGAGAACACTTGACAAAATTTTGTGATAAGGCTCAGTCAAGTTATATGCATCTCCGATCATAACAACTGGATTGATAGAAGTACTGCAATTTGCTTTCGGGTGAGAGCAGTCTATCTACGAAATATGCATGGTGATGCTTGGTGATGCACCACATACGTATGGTGATGCACGACATGATGAAATATTTTAATCAGAGTTAGTGATACACGTTTTTGTTATGGGACCAATAAAAAGTTTATAACGTTTATGTTTCCAATATGGATAGTCATTACTTGTTTTGGCAACTTTTCACACTTTCATGAGAATTGACCATTATATACACGTATTTATACAGGTAAGCATGTAGAATCTTGTATACTTACATGCATGTAAACATGATCATGTAGGTGGAAGGGACAGTGTAGGTATGTACTTGTATTTGTGAACATCTATATTTATGTGCATACACACACGGTATAATATATATGCAAGCATGTACGTAGGCGCGTATACATAACATGTGACAAAGACTTTCATACAGTCGAAACATGTTGATCATTGTGCAACCTGTCTACTAAAGTAATAAATGTGACATCCTCTGCGAAAAGCAGTCTTATGGCCTAGAATATTAAATTAAAAGGGTGTTTTTGGGAATCTAAAACTGAAAAAAATAGGTAAATAACCTTATTAGAAAAAAAGTTAAGTTGATTTGAAGACACAAAGGTCGGATATGCTAAATATGCTAAAATAGACCAGCCTTTGGTATCCATAAAGATATGACTTATAAATAATCAAGGTCAAAAATTGAAAGCCCAAATATGATTTCAGGAAATGTACTGCCATTTCCTTTCTATTTAAGATATTCATAAATTTTTTTTGCTGAATATAGCCAAGCAGTCCCTTGATTCAGAATTTCAAATTTTGAAAACTTAATTTTGTTACATGGTTACCATAGATACCCTCATTTGAATAACGTAGTATCGGTGAATTACGAAGTTCTATTAACATTCTGGTTACCATGGCAACAAAATGCAAAAAATCCAAATTTTCTCACCAGTAATGAAAACTATGGAAAATTTCGTTTATAGCACAAATTTAGCTTATTTTTATGTTTTTTATGATTTCTAAGCTAAATAATGGCTCTAGAGCCATGAATAGGCATTTCCATAAGGCTGGAAACCCCAGAAACTGTCACAAATATTATCAAGTCGTCCATCCATTTGTGCTTGTCGAGTTTGGTGTCTACTCCACACTTTTAATTCTATAACACGTATACATACATTTAGTTTATAACAGTATAAGTGTAGCATGTATATATTCATGTGTGTATTCCATTATGATAATGTTCACAGTGGTCCTTGAAATGGAGTGTTCATCCGTTCATGATATAATCATTGTTATTTGTAAACAGTAAGGATTCTGTTGGGTCTGGGTAATCTGAGGGTGACGATAACAGGCAATTGTCATCTCTCATACTTTGCCCTCACGAAACACATTATAATAGGCCCGTATTACGCTATGTTCATTGACATTTGGAGTGGTGGAAACATACTATAGCACTTCACAGTTGGCTTCTTGGGAGAAAGGGCCATTCGTATTGAACCATACTGTAGCTGAATGAATGCTAAGTACTTGTGGTGCTAGCAATTACAAACTATACATGTATATTGATCAACTAAAACGTATTCCACCTGTAATAATATAACATTCACATTCCTTGATCAGCTATCGGCATTAAATTTTAGTTTGAAGACAAATCAACGAAGCAAAAGGCATTTTTAAATGGTGTAAGATAGCAACATCATTGTTTGGCCTAAACCTACTTACAAGACCAATGATACTAATCAGATTTTCTGTCGCAGGGTCACTTGGTGGAATGGTTACTTTCAAAATATTGAGATCATTATCAAGCCATTAATGATCTTGCCCCTGCAATTTAGTTTCCTAGGGTCTGACTTTGTAATGGGAAGGAATTCACTAAAGATATATCGCTCTCTTATGATAGATCTAGACCTCTAGAATTCATTCCGAAAGGGCTCAGTTTTTAATGGGAAGGAAGCAGGATATATGTCCCTCTCCTATGCGAAGTCTGACTCAAGGGGAAGAAGCTCCTAAAACCAAGTATAAGGGTTGGGGATTAATTTGGAGGGTAGGCATTAGGATTGGAGGACCCCCCCCCCCCCCCCCCCACCGCGTGTACACTACAATTAAGTATATTGTCCAGTCTTATTGGGCGTCCGACTTCAACACTGACCCAGAGTTGATGGTGAGTAACTAACCTGAGAAGTAGGTGACGCTGCCCTGGAGGGACAGGACCCAGGCGGTGGTCACCTTGCCGGAATTAAACGTCTCGAGGAAGCAGTGCAGGTAGAGGCCCGACACGTAGAACAGCCCTCCGTAGGCCGCGTTGATGAAGAAGGAAGCGGCGACGACGATCACGGCCTCCGGCACCGCCCACTGGCCGCACCTGGAGGAGCTGGTCCTTGGGGGGTGGGGGGCAGGGCCAGGGTCAGGACCAAGACTTCTACAGGAGCCATTTTTCAGACCGTTGCAGTTGGCAGCGTCAGGGCTGAGGACGTTGATGGAAGGGGTTTTCAGGTTGTGGGTGGTTGTGTCATTGGGGTCGGCGCCGGGGCTGTTGGTGGTGTTGTTGGGGCCATGAGAGGGGCCGGTGATGGTGTCGGTGGGGCCGGGGCTGCCCGGAGTGGCCTCAGGGGCCGTCACAGGTGTTCCCGGGGCCATAACGTCCGGCTACAAGAACCAGGTGAACAAAGGGAGAGAAACAAGATTAGGACCACTACATGACAATGATACAGCGGACAGATGAAAGATCTGGAGTGGATGATCAGAGAGGCGTGATCATTATGTATACACAGGAACTAGGGTTTACCTTATCATGGTGATAATAGATAAGTGATGGAGGAAGTCTGTAGTTATTTGCTTGACATTCGATCACATGTTATTTCCAAATCATAAAATAATCAACTTGTATATATAGCTATTTCCAGAATTAATACATCGCGTGTTACCTAGATATCAAGCGTTTACGTAATGAACTATCAGGCTGCAAAATATCACATCACTGCAACATGCCGAACATCGTTATCATGATGTAGATAATACGATTAATTGAGCAGATTATCAAAGCGCCTCGGAACTGAGATAGCTTGCTCTTTGAGCTGCTGATAACAATGTTATTGTGTCCAATCTGTAGGTTTTATTCGACAACAATTGGTTATGAATGGCAAGAGTGTATTCATACCATTGCTGAAAGCACCACTATGGTGCAATGAACCCATGCCGAAAAGTGTGATGCAATCGACCCGGACAACAAAGTGGTAGGCTGTACACTTATGTCATGAGCCTGTGTAGGATATCCAAATGGATGCTTTTATCTATGCTTACAGTACTAGTGCAATGACAACTTTATTTTCATTTGCTTGATTATTTTTGATTTTTCGAATCCTGGACACTTGAAGGTTATATACCAGAGTAATGCTCCATAGTTGACTATGACCCAACAATAATTCTATGATATTAGAATATAGATGACTTTTACAGCGTTTCATTGGAGATGTCATGTTATATTGCAACAGTAGACGTAAGGATGTTTATTTGATGGGTTACAGAATGATTTGGTAGAGCTGGGATGCATATAAATAGTTCTGGCAAAAGATAGACCTTTGGTTGAAGCCCAAAAGTTTAGCGAATTCAAAAAGCCGATTGTAACTCAGTCACACCTGGTTCGATATTCTTCAAATCTTGACTATCTGTCTGGTATATAAAGGGCAAGGTTTCCGTGACGACTATTGTCAAAGGCCTAATAATCGTAATGAGTGTTCTTATCTTTAACTTTAAAAACATCCCTATAGAACCTCGGCTTACAACTGGAAATTATACATAATCAAACCGCATAATAAAGACCCTAAAGCCACGTCCCCATTCGTTTCGTGGGCAAACAACACCGACTGGTTTAGTCAGCTGACCAATAGTGTTTTCTACCGGGTCCTCACAAAATGACCAATGTAGTCCGTAAGGTGTCCCCACTGTTCAGGCTAGTGGTGAGTGTTGAAAGTTCTCAGTCTAGACCAAGTTCAGCCTTTAGGTTTAGTCGGTAGTTGTTAACCCTTTCAAACCACGACAACCAAACCCATCTAAAAAGCTTTGGTTGTTAAGGATGGCAAGTCTTAAAGCAGCATCCCCACTTGGCTGACAAAGAATTTAGAAGGGAGCTGACTGGTGTTAACCCCTTGCATTAATGGCGACAAGTGTTTGTTGGTGGTTCTGGTTGCCGTGGTTGGAAATGTTTAACACTAGTTCGCTAGTCATTTGTCAGCTAATTAGTGGGGATGCAGCTTAACAGTGAGCGGCCGATGACAAGCAAGGTTTGTCGTCCTGTGGGGTCACGGTTTAAAGGCAGGTTCGTACATCATGACAAACCATGCTCGTCGTTGGCCATCCAGTGTTATCCCTTCCTGTCCTCAATGACCAAGACCCGCTGGCGCCATTAATAATTGTTGTTGGAAAGGGTTAATAGGGACTGACGATGACGAGCTTTGTTTGTCTTGTGAAAACCTGCCTTTACTGTTTTCAACTATGGAAAGAGTGCTTTTTGGAGACGCCAGTCAGTGCAGATTGTATAAGAAATAACACTAAACTAATTGCCAGTGTTTGCTGGCAAAGTGGGGGCCTGACTCTCTTGCTGAAAGGCAGGTTTCCCCAGAGCGACAAAGATGTGGATAGTTGACTTTAAAACTATAATATTATCTTAACCCTTTCCAATCACACCAACCAACGTCACCTATAAAGATTTGATCGTCGAGGATGCAAAGTATATTTACACTGAATGCCCCACACATGTTGAAACTTGCCTTAAAGATGGGTGTCCACAGAACAACAAAGTTTGAGCAATTGGTTTTCAAACTGCTAAAACAAGTCGGATCCCAACTATAGGCCCAAGAACACTGCTGACCAACTTTATTTGGTTTTAACCCTTTTTATTCCATTTATTTATTGTCGAGTATTGTGAATGTTACGACTGACTAAGTTAGTCAGCAATAGTTTCGTCGGGTGAAAACAAGTGTTATGCTGATGATCCACGACGCGATTTTGGACCGATTATGGGCCGATTTTAGAAATTGGTTTGACAAATAATGATAACCGGTATTCTAGAATTATATTTTGTTCCTTATCAACTATTCCTCAATTTCTATGATACCAAGGGAATGTTTACCCTATAATATATTTCTAACATTGTGCATGAGAAGAATATCGTTTGCTGATTTGTCGCATTGTGGATCATCAGCTTTAACCTTTTCCAACCATGGCCACTATTAGAGCCATTTCAAAGGGTTAACACCAACAAGCAATTGCCGGCGGCTTGTGTTGTCAAAGTGTGGACGAGGCTTACTAGACAGAATGGTATCTAAAGTATTAATCCACACTAGACTAGACCTTTTATGTGCATGTCAGCATGTAGTGCACTATGGAAAAAAGCACAACCTATGGAACGGGCCTGTATACTCGACATTATCCATGCAGAATTTATCAAAATGCCAGGCTCGTATTAAAAAGGTGCTGCCAGATGCAAGACATATGATACCGGTATGCCATGGTACCATTATGTTTACTCTTTGGTATACAGATTAATTACTCAGTCAGAATCGGTCCAACTTTTTGTCAATGCATATTAGAATACGCCAAATTCTTGCATGAGGGATGGCAAAATACATTACGTATAGTTACACTCGATAAACACGCACCTATATCATGGCGGTAGGTACAGCTTTTATGTTGTTTTCAACAGTTTAGTTTTACCATGCTAAAACCACCAATATTTTAGGATATGTTTCATTGACCAATAGAAATGACAAAACTACAATAACACCGGAGATTTTTTGTATAATCCCAACAGCTAATAAGTAATTATGTTTCCGATTCAGATGATCTCAGTGAGAACACACTAATACTTTTTTGTTTTGTTTTTAGGCTAAAAGTATCGCAGCTGGTGCTTTCTAACAGTTCCTACCATAGATCAGGAAGTGACGGCAAATAAGGTTTGAAGACTCCCCCTGTGTGGACAATGAAGGCACAATTAGTTAACATACATCAGAGCAAAACATGTACTGAAGGTAGCAAGCTAGGCATTGATTTGGAAGGACGTACAGTAACCCTGTATATGAGAAGACTTATTTATATTTAGTCAGAATGTGTTATGAATTGAAATAATGCTTTGTGTCAATACCACTCGCACGATCACAATTAAAAAGGTATAGTGGTGTTATTCTTTACCAAGTTAATGACTAGGTTCGGAATGGAGCACACTACTGGAACATAATTGCTCATTTTCCCAAAAAGTCCTTGTCGCTTCTTGTCCAACTGGGATATAAAGCAAATGTGTATACATTGATTTACACACTAGCAATTTATCAATTGAGCATATATACGTTTTTCTTTTACTTTCTTTTTCTTTCCAGATAAACCAATTGCAACTTTGATGTTCAGTCCTATTAACTGATTAATGTGTGCAATAAATTGCATGCAAGGGTTTGGTTTATTAACAATTCCACATAGAGTAGGCCTTTCGGCTTGACTTTCTCTAATAGAATTCAGAAACAATTTCTATTTTATAAACACCCCCCAAAACAAGATTGTAACGGTTACTTTACTTCTACTTGACGAATCCAAAACATCAATGGGAAAGATGTTCACGGAACCCAAATGGATCTACTCGAGTCACAGGAAAGATGATACCCAAAATCGGTTGGCAAATAATGGTATACAGGGGCCCATATTATGGGTTGTTTTTAGATTGCAAATACATACAACAAATCATTTTAATATCCTTGTGATAAAGAAGAATGTATCTACATGTTATGACAAAAAGGTGTTTTATGAGTTGATTTTCTTTTTTCGAGTTACGTATGGTCAGGAGGGAGGAGTAGAGGCACGAGGCATTAACGTTGCAGTCCCTTGCAATAAGGAGAATGCCACTGCACAAACGGCAGTGGACACCTCCTGAATCAGAATGTCCGAAATATGTAAATGAGCTACTGAAATTCTACTGATAGTACACTGGTTGTACACCCTATCTCATTTAGATATTTGGGACATACTGATTTACCACTGCTTCGCCACTATTTTCCCACTGATTTAACACTGAACTACTACTGCGAGCATACACTGATTCTGCACTCAGTATACACTTATTTTTCACTGAGTTTTGGTCCAGGACGCGATGGTACAGGCTCCTTCGACCATCTGTCCGCCGCCTGCCCAGCCCGACTGGGAGACCTGCCCCGCCCACCCGACCGGCCACCCACCCACCCTCATAGACGCCCCACTCGGCCCCATGGTTTGCCGGGGGGGGGGGGGCACTTATGGGGTGGGTCGAGGGGGTGGGGATAACGTGGGCTTGTTACCAGAGAAAGCCGAGCAAGAGAGGTCTATTAGACGCCACTGGGTGCATGGTTAGTGAAAGCGGGGGAGGGGAAAGGAGGTGAAATTATAATTAAATTGGAAATGCTTACAAAACTTCGAATGTTGTGACAGGCAAAGAAAATGTTTGACGGTTAATATATTTTGAGTAAACCTTTTGATTATAACATAACGGACTTGTAAATTTGTAGAGTGACATACGCGTACGGGTCACTAACTGGAATATTGTAATAAGAGGCGGATACAGCTTTTTGAACAAGGTGGGGGTCTGCTAATAGAAAGTGGGGGCTCCCCTATTTTTCCAGAATTTTACATTAAACAAGGCTAAATTTGGCAAAAAAGCAAACAAAAGGGAGGGGGGCGAGCCCCTCTTAATCCGCCACTGCTAAATATAAACATGTACAAATTAGCCAGGGACAGTTTGGACATTATATGGAAAGTGCCCCCCCTCCACAACCACCCAGTTCACACTGACTCGGCGCACAAAGAGCGGCTCCAGTCAGTGACGTCACGACCACTACCCAGCTAGCCCTACTACAGAAAGACCTGCCTGCCTGCAGCAGCAGCAGCAGCAGTCCATCACACACTGATCAATGCCATTATAACCGACCACTCAATCACTGAATCCGCACTGATTTCTGCGTTTGCAGCCCCACAGCATAGACTAAATGATACGCCACACTTAGACATGCAACCAGAACGTGTGAATAAGGAATATACTAAGTGAGTATCTAGATATCGTTGATTGTTGTCGATCACTCACCTCGCGGACGCTGCGCCCGTCGGCCCCGGTGCCGCGCGTCGGTCTGCTCGCCGCTAGGACGCCGCCCACACGGCTGGTTCTCAGCCTCTCTAGTCAGGCCCTGTGTGTACAGCTCAGCCATACACGGGAACCAGCGGGCGTGCTGCAGTGTCGGCGCGTGCCGCAGTGTACAGCGCCACTCGGCGGAGTACGGCCAGACCGCAGGTTGTTGAGTACCAATGTAGGGAGCAGAAATTAAATTTCCTGCGTCCCAAGGGTATTAACAGCCAGAGGGCGTCCCAGGTCAAGCTAGCACTGTTCTGGGAACAATTCAGGGATGCCTGCCACTGTTATGAATTAAGCTTGATTATATTTGAGTAAATCGAAGGGGGTTCCACAGAATTTAATCAACACTTCTCGGAACGGCGCTGTGACCATACTAAAGACTTATGATTCATTGATATTTAATAAAAGAGGGAATGTTTTTCCAATAGGCAAGGCAATAATCGAGTTAAAGCTTTGGTTCTCGATAGATTTCATAGTGATATATTTATCCTAAGGGCCCATCAATATAAACATTTAAATCAACTCGCACTTCCAACTTTGATATTATATACCAATGCCGAAACATGTTATGAATACTAACTGGACACTGCCATTCAGTATTTTTGGTGTATTGGCACAGTGGGCAGTATTCGTGTATACTGCCCACATTGCTTTACTGTGTAGAATGTTTTTCTCCTTATTTTGTGAATTCTGAATGGATTTGCATGATTATTTTTTTAATTTCAGGTAAAATAATGCAGTCTAATTAAATAGAGATAGTGGTAGAATCCTAATTTAAGAGAAAATAATGAATATTAGGGAAAACTGCTTGACACTAGTCAAAGTGTGTTCATAATCAATACATTGGAATACTGCCCACTTTGCTCCACTGGTAATTTCCTTTCTCTTTTGCTTATAACTTACAAAATATGGTATATAATATAAGGAAAACTTACCTCGGTTGACAGTACAACCCTGAATACTCGGTGGGATGTCAGAAAAATTACTGCCCTCAGCCTAACGGCCTCGGGCAGTAATTTTTCGACACCCACCTCGTATTCAGGGTTGTACTGTCAACCTCTGTATGTTTTCCTATAATACTGCATGGTCGAAAACAGCACTATTGTCAACCAAAAACTGACCAGACTATGAAAGTGTCACATTTAAGATTGAACATTCTCAAGTCGACCATTTCCCACATATATAGGCTTTTTGAAGGGAGCCAAAAGCAATGTAGGGTCAAAAATGTTCCAATTTTGTAAACCATTGAAATATGTTCTATGGCCATAGCCTAAGCCTGTGGTAGAATATGAACTATGAATACCGACTTAAACTACATTTAAAATACATAAAAACACGTCCCCAGTCAATTTTGGTGACCCACCAAAATTGGTTTGTTTAAACATTGCTGTCTTCAGGCATAAATGACATGAGTATTATGGAGTTCAAGTGATCTTATATATAGTTATCATGATTTATACTGTACCAATGGCTAAAGTTAGACTCTTAGAATGCATTTTCATATATATTTGAGTTTACAAAATTTTGTTACGTCTTTACACAACATAGCTTTTGGCTCCGGATCCCTTTAAAGTTAATGGAGGCAGATGGGGGGGGGGGGGAGGGGGGTTATGCCAGGGTCCGATTGGCTCCTGGGAATAGTTTGGAATAATTGAGTTTGAGTCTTAAGCTATGTCACACACATTATAATAAGAACACCTGCCAGGGAGTCATTTGACAAGTGATAACCCCCGCAAAGTTCAGGGGTTTTCTGGGGCAACCGTGATCAAGAATTGATAGGCTACTGAACTGTAGCAATGTGAGGCATACCCTGTACAACTGTACTAACTATTCAGACATGCAATTGGACGCCCGCAATAGCAATTCAATCAACCACTGAAAACTTTTGGAAATTTTGTTAAACATTGCCAAAGATATCAAAATATTTAATCACAAGGGATATTATGATAATTACATCGAACTCAAGTCAACTGTTTGATCTCTCATGTTGATGTTGTTTATTTTATTCTCACTTATTTTCTTTCCAACCTTTCCTATTTACATTTTTTAACTAGCTCTGCCAACGGTTCTCTTCCCCCACCTTTTTTCACCTTCCTCCCAAATGCATCCTAGCTCACTATTGTATGCAAGGCACGTCTAGCTCTGGGGGGCCCTCTATCTTCCATCCTCGTACAATATAGGATATATACAAGATAAATCATTTTCGTTATAATTATAGTCAAATAACGTACCTGGGACCAGCATAGGTAATTCGACTTAAAGTGGTGAGGGTAAGATAAACACACACACTGCTGAAATCAGCCTCTGTGTGTAGTCTGTACTGTTTTTAGTTTTATATTGTCAGATGTATGTTTTGAGTGCTCAAACAAGGTTTCTTTGTCCTGAATTATGGTAAATTGTTCCACATTTTGCTGCCAACAACATAGTGGTGATTTTAGGTAGATTTATATAAAACATAGTTTTGTCAATATGCCTTGAATGCCTGACTGGGTTAATCAAATAAGTTTCATCAAAGTGCAACGTATACATCTTTACAAATAATTGCCTAACTCTACGATCTTTCAGAATATCTACTGTTGAATGTTTATGTAATTGAGATCCTAGGATTATGAATGTTATGACATAAGTGCAATGCTCTTTTTTTGTAAAACCTGAAGTTTGTCTACATCATGCTGACAACATAGACTTAAAACAAAGCTTACATACTCCACTAAAGGCAAAATCATCTGTTTATAAATTAATATTCTTGTCCAATAGATGTTTCAATTTTGACAATTGGAAAATCTTAAGTGCAAATTTCTTATAAATTTGGTTAAAAAGCTTTTCCAGGTTTAGAAATACCTCCAATATTAAGCCTAAGTATACGTATAACTGTTGCAAGATGAAACTTGTTGGTCTGCTAGGGTTAGTTCACAATTCTGATTCCTATGTGCTCTCTGTTTTTAGCAAATTTTTGCGTACCATAAAGGCACATTTTGGTTCTATCTATATTTAGAGTAATATGGTTTTAGTGCACCAAATATGCACATGGTTCAGACAGTGCTGTAACTTAGTTGTTAAGATGTCGTGCAGATGACGTCACACCTCCCAAAAATGGGATGGACGCCATATTGGTGATCATTTTAAAATTGATACCATTCAAAATTCAAAAACGTTAGGGCATAAATACATTCAAAATGTATCTAAAACAACCCTATGAAAACATCAGCAACCACGATTTCCCTTTAGAAATCAATAACTATAGATAAAATTCATAAGCACATGGCAATGATTATCACGTGGTGTTCTACCAAAATATGATCACGTGACCACGTCTGCACAAGGTCTATAGTGTCATCAGGATGGGCACCGTATAAAATGACATCATCAGCATATAATATGACATTAGTTCTGTCATATCTTGCAGTGTATATAAGATCATTAATATAACATAAGAAAAGTGTAGGACCAAGAACCAAGCCCTGAGGTACTCCACTTTGTGGCTTCAACTTCTTTGACACATGGTTATTAATCTTTGTTCTTATTGATCTACTTTCCAGATAACTTCCTATCCAGTTAGTCAACTGTACTGATATTCTCATATCAGACAGTTTTCTTAGGAGGATTACATGGTTAATTGAATCAAAGGCTTTCGCAAAGTCTAGGTATAAAGAGCCAGTTACCGCTTAGCATTTATATTGTCAGTTCTATATTTAGTATATTTAAAAATTGAATCTGATGTGAAAAGACCACCCCTAGATCTATATTATTCATCCTATGATATCTCATTTTCAGCTAATTGGAACTGAAGATGTTTTGTACACAGTTTTGCCTATTAATGGGATAATAGAGATTGGCCTCCAATTTTTTATGTTTGTGAGATCACCTGACTTAGGAATCAGCGTTACCAGAGCAACAGGTAATTTTTCGTTACTCACCTTTCATATTTACTACTTGTTTGTGCATATAATTCTTCTGTGTACATAATTATTTTTTTGTAGACTGGAATTAAGTGAAAAACAGCCTTGCACTGAACTGTATTTCGAGTATAAAAAAGATTTATAAAAAAAGGATACAAATCAAAAAAATTACTATTTCCATCCAAAAAGACGGAGGATCCAAAAGTGGTTTGAAATCATAGCCCATAACCTAAACATTCGGTTAATATCCATGCAATGCATAGCACAGAATTTTAGATAAAACTTTAAAAAAGTAAAAATATCAATGTAATCTTTCATACATTTGCAAAGGTCTGCATTGCTGTACCTCAAATGAATGTGCATGGAATTGAGATGCCATTTGTCTTCATGGTGTCATGGTTGCCATGGCAACCAAAAACATTGAACTATAGTAGGTTAATTATCCGCAAATGTGAGGTGTACTTAATTAATTGTTTTGCCTTATGGATAATAGCTAGCTCCTATCACAGTCTCCTTCTCGTTCGACTGCAATCGTCCGATACATAATTATAGTTCCGTATTATGTAAGACATAACACTCGCGTGAAAGGATGTTCTTTATTTATTTCCTGTGTATTGTAGTTCCATGACAAGATCTTAATTGACAATGAACAGCTCCAAGGATGGAATCCCCTCAATCACACTCAGTCAACACTCCTGCGTGTGCTGGTGTAAACACTACACTGAGCTAACAGAGCATGGACTGACCATTCGCATCAGTACAACATTTCATATTTTCATCATTTTGACTACTTTTTCCCATGTTATTTTTGTTATAACGAGAATGATTGGGACAGAAGTGATGGAAAAAATATTTTCCATTGTGGAAAAATGATGACAGGGTCATATTATTCTTTTAAAATTCATTTAGAATATATTTTTCGGATGGATGTTTATCAAAAGTACAAGGGTCTCCATTTTGTAACTATGGAAAAAGTTTGAATTATTCCATATGTTACTCTGCTTAGCAACCAAGAAAATGTCATTATGTGGATTTGGCCATCAGTGTCCGTTTTGGGGCAAATTTGGTAATAATTCTACAAATCATGTCAAACTTGCAATTGGTTATCATCATTATTGATGAAGACCTAGTACATGACATCTTCTTTTACAGAAGTAGGACATTTCTTAGGCACTCCAGTTGCCATAGCAACCAAATGAAAGCAGTAATTGAGGCCTTTTATTAAAATTTCCCCCTTTTCTAACAACCTTTCGTACCTAGAATTAAGATCTAAATGTACTATGACTAAATTTTGAAGACAGAACATCAAATTGTTATGCTCGGAAGGAAAACATTCCATTAATACTCTTGGTCAAAAAATCAATTTGCTCCATTTGTTACTCTGCATAGCAACCATGAAAATGCCATTATGTGGATTTGGCCATCAGCGTCCATTCTGAGACAAATTTGGTGGCTTTTTATGCATACACGTAACAACTGTACAAAACACTGTAAACTTACACTTGCTCATTATCATTACTTTTTTGATGATGAAGACTTCACATAAAAAAGAATTTTCCTTGGCAATACATTTGCCATAGCAACCGTATGAATGGGAGAGTTCAGCAGTTTTCTTTTGACGTCCACCTTTTGTAACAACCTTTCATTTCAATCACAAGATATGAGATTTGAATATACTTTGACTATATGTTCATTTGACATCAAGTTGTTATACTAAGGATAAAACATTCCATTTATACTCCGGGCAAATGCTTCCAATAGTTCCCTTTAAATTTGTTAGTCTACCTATTAACCAAAACATCGGCATATATATGTGGATCAGAGCGTCAGCATCCATTTGGGGGCAAATTTGGTGGACTTTGATTGATAAATATAAGAACTGTACAAAAGATGTACAAAAAAATCTCAAACTTGCACTTGCTTATTTTCATTTTAATAGTGAAGACATTAGTCAAGAATTGTTTTTCAAATAAGAAGGAAGTTTCTGTGGCATTCCAGTTGCCATAGCAATCATATGAAAACAGGAGTTGAGCAGTATTCTCTCAACATCTCATTTCAAAATTTGAGAAATTAATGTACTCCACAATATATGTTCATTTTTCAAGGCATACCATGTGGAATCATGATTTTGTTGTATTTCATTGTCAAAAACTATGCTTGCGTTTTTGTAGTAGGCAAGTAAGCTGCGCCACTGGGAGGTGAACCCCGGCCGCCAACACTGAAGTCCAGAACCTTACCCATTAGGCCACCACTGAGGACACTGGGAGGGGGTCCAGTGTGGGTATGGGAGCTCATTTTGCTGGTTGCTGGTGTTCTGCATTATATTTCATAGTGGCCCATGAGTTGAGATACAAGCACTTATCTCAACTGACACTCTACCTCTGGCTCAGACGACTCTGTGTCCAATTGTAGCTAGCATTGAACTGGTGGGGTTGGGTGAGGATTGGAAGCAATGGTGCTTTGTACGACATTTTTAATTTGCATTTCATCACAGCTTAATGTATGGCAGGGCTTCCTGAATTGGTCCCTAAAAGAAGCCACCACATTACCAGCTCCGAGCCTGTAGAAGAGAGGGTGTTTGAATAGTAAAGAAATTGGTCTATACATAATAGATACATATGGATTATGGAATCGCGAAAACACCTATCTCATGACCCTGTGCAGTGCAGTCCTACTGTCCAACAGGCCCAGGTGAGGGAAACCATCTTTTCAGGTCACTGACGTTTTTATATGGGTAGATATAGCACGAATCACTGGGTATACATGATATAAAGTCGGGTTCATACATAATACATGGATTATGGAACCATGCATAGACCTTTCCCATGACCCTGTGCAGTGCAGTCCTAGTGTCCTGCAGGCCCAGGTCAGGCGAACCATCTCACCAGGTCACTGACCTCCATATAGATAAACGGTGGGACCATTTTGAACTTTTTCATTTATGATCTTCAACATAACATGATAATATAGTGAGTATTAATTTTTATCCCTGAAATTAGCATAAAACATATGTTTTTGTCACGCTAGTGTTTCAGAATGATTAATGTACTTATAGATATAGAAAGTTAGATTTTATTATCAAATAGGCCTATCTCAATAAATACTCATTATAATTATATTGGCATTTTCGGGAACATTGGTATGCCTCTGCTCTGGAACCTGTAACTTTACTGTTATGCAAAACAATTTCAGATGTTTGATATCATTTAAAGGCTGACCCAAGCAAAAATATGACGTTACAATAACGTTATTATAACGTTCTGGTGAGTTATGGTTTGGTTCTTGTTACGTTATTTTGATGGCACCCAAAGACGTCTTTAGAACTTAACATTGCGACGTCGCAATATAACGTTATTGTGACGTTCTTGTAACGTGAAAGAACATTATAATAAGTTGTAACTATACCTAAAATAACGTTATTGTTACGTGACAGTTGGATAGGTTTCAAATTAACTAAAAAAAAGTATGTCGCAGAACGTTCTTGTTACGTCGCTGCTTGCCTGGGGAGAACATCCTTTCAAATGTTCAAGAATTCCCGTATGGAGCATCCTTTCCCCATGGTGGGTCACAGTCATGATATAGACAAGTTAATATCAGGTAGTCACCAAGAGGAATGTTTTGGCCCTGGGCTTTAGCAGGAATTTAGAGGATCTGGCCTGTGGAGCTAAACTGTCTTGAACGACCACAGGTATCCCTTCTTCTACCTACCTCCAGCACACATATTCTACACACTGCTACAGACCCTTGACCATTTGAGTGCACAGCCATTTTGACTTCTGATACCAGGCAATATTGCCGACTTATTGATCTGCATTCCCTTCATTAATGTTCATATTTTTGCTAAAAGGGGGCGCCACCCCTATACAGAAAGGGGTATAGGGCGCCTAACTTTCCTATTTTATAATAAAAATTCTCTTCCCTCACCTTTCCTTCCATTTTCCCTTTCCTCCATAATATTATCGCCTTTGATTCTTCTTAACCTCTGTTCGAATTGCCAACAGTGGAGGAATCTTTATTGCATTACCGTTCTCTTTCAATCCTTAGAAACGAAATCATGCAATCAAAAATAAGAAAGTGAAAAGAGGTTAAAGGAGTACGATCAATGATTTGTCGCTTTGTCGTGAGTTTTCGCTTTGGCTCATTGACTGAAGCGAAGGCTTTTTCTTTAGGGAAAGTATTTGGCATAGGCCCAGACCAACCGGTTTTATCCAGTAGACGTTTGTATACACGTTGTTTATTCTTCACTGGGGTTGGGGAGTTCATAGTTAACAAACATGGCTGCCCAATACTGTAATACATGTCGACCAATTTCCTATAATGACGTCCGGAGATATCAGCCATTTACCCCCGCCAAATTATAGTATCCTATCCCCGAATGGATTAGATATTGCTGGGGGACTTGATAAGGGATATCAATCTTTAGAGTTGCCCCCAGTCTGTACACTGTAATCGGGGGAGGGGGAAGGGGTGAGGTATTGCTTTGTGAAAATGTTTGTAATTATTTTGTTATTGAAATCCAGTTTATATTTTTGGATATAATACCCGATCTGGATATGAAAAGAAACCAATGTTTAAGTTTAACCAAGATCTCTTCCTCTGTTTCGACTTGCGATACCCATGGCAATATTAATCATGCCGTCATATGTGAAGGAGCAGGGAAATTATTGCTAAGACTTACTTTTCACTGCTTATTGTATTACTGTATCAGCCGATACATGACACTCTGCACGTCTTTCAGGGGATCGGTATCTTGGAATGTTTGATCTGGTAACCGCACAGAGTCAATATTTGCTGTAGCATCAGTGTTGCTTTCACACCTCAATTTCGAACTAATTATAGATCAATCTTTATATACATTCAGTCGCCTTCATTGTTATATACAGTTCCTAACGGCAACAATTGCAACCAAGAATCATTATTATAAAAGATCATACGGACTTGAAGAAAAGAAATATTGAAGAAATATTTTCACTGCTTGTCTATTGGGGAATCGATCATATTGAAGTGCACTAGGTTTTAAACGTATCAAATTGAGCTCAGTGAACTCAGTGACACAGTGAATACCTTGTACTAAGTTGGGTGTCACAGTGATTTTAAGTTGCACGTTCAATATAATATTATATCAACTTAGCTCATTTTAGGGCTAGACATACTGGTAAGCCTAACAGTATAGTGTTGATTATTCAGAGACAAACAAATACATCTGGCTAACACTCAGGGGTCGCAGTATATTAACAGAAATGCTTGTATATCAAATATGTGTGATGGAAAATAAGTAACATTCATAAATAGTAATCAGAGAACATTAATTGCTATAAAAACATGGACCTTTATTCATTTTCCTACAATGATATTGATAATGAAGTTTGATTTGTAACAACATAAACATACATCACATATAATAGAAAAAGGGTAGATCAAATAGAATCGGTCCAAAACTATTATAACATGGTACCGGTACTTGTCAGTTCACAATCAGTTTACGAAATTGGTTCACGAGATGGATAATTTATGTATCCACAATCAGTTTGCACTTACAAATGGTTGGTATGATCCATTGACAAATTTTGAACCGATTTTGAAATAGAAGGTACTGGGAATTGTGAGCCTTTATTCATTTCTTCCCGCGATTTGTACCCAAAAATTGGGCGATTTGTTATTAAACATGTTTGATTCTTGTGCCCAGGGCCAAAACATCCCCCTTGGCTGCAATTTTGGGCAAAACTGAGGAGGTGCGAAATCCAAAAACGTTTAATCACTTTGTATTAAAACATACTGTATAAGATTATAGAGTATAGGATACAGTGACTAAATATTTCTGAAAGATTTTTAGATTTTGAATGTTGGATGCGATCTTTTACTTGTAAAATGTTTCAAAATCACTTGAAAATGCAAACAAATCAAACAGCTAAAGGTAGTTTTTAGTTTGCGAGTACATTTTGCCCATTTTGTTGAGATTTGGTGTCTAATTTACCTTCGATTAAGTACTCCTAAGCCAACCTTCTCCTCTTATCTATTTTGATAAGTCTCGCCTTACAAAAATATCACATTTACTGGTGGTGTGATTCGTTACTAATAGAGTGATTGGGAAATAGTAAGTAAGAAGTGATTAAGTTTGGACACAAATAAAATGTTAAATACTTATCAAAATTTTGACATCTCCAAACCACCAACTAACTTAGTGTAAATAATCTATCTAACCTTGCCTTTTGAATAAGAGATAGCCTACCAGCTTAATGATTATGTGATGAATTTATATAGATCAACTCATGATCTGGCATGAGTTTTAAAGGCTGAATTATTGACATCAGGTCGGATAGTTGTTTGTTATGAGTAAAGGGCCATACCCACTAGGCGACTTTAGCAGCGACGGGCGATGGACGACGGGAAGAATTGGCATCGTCGTCGCCGAGCAACTGTGATATTCAGCAAGTTTGATATTTTACAGGCAATTGTACCGGCGATCCTGTCAGCCGTCGGCCGTCGCCCAGGAAACACGCCATACCCACTATGAATCGCCCAGCGACTTTGCAAGCCCGGCGAATGGACACCGCTGATTATGTAATCACCCCTCGTCGCTGGGTGGATCGCCTAGTGGGTATGGGGCTTAATGTACAAAATAGAATGTTGGCACAAAAATTTAATCATGGATTGAACGAAAAACCCGTGTGTATGAAATTGTATTGGACGAACAACACAACTGTATGAAATTGTATTGTGCGAGAGACTGAAATGTATGAGAAAGAAAGTGACTGGAAGTGACCCCGGCAGAGGTCAAAGTGACCATGTGATGTTAATCAGTGTTGTGATACAAAAATAAACAGTTCCACCTTGGTACTCACTGTGCTTGCACCTCCTTTCTTCCTGGGCATGGACCATCTGTTGACTTAGAAGACTTAAGCTGGGTCCCCACTGAGAAAACCCTCACCTTGGTGACATACAGGTCTGACACCAGTTTGGCTTGCAACAAAGTGTGTATTCAGGGTGTTTGTCAGCCGACAAAGCTCAGACATGTTTGATTTTAGTCAGCCTGGGTGACTAACTTTGGATTCTGGCACCGAGGTACTCCTTAGTCAGCCGGTGACATGACTCTCAACGGCCCAGTGGGGACCCAGCTTTAGGCAGACAGAGACAGAGGTCCGAGTAGAGTAATTAAACCCAAGTTAGCTAAAAAATGGGAAGCTGGAAGAAATTAGATGATAGCGACACAAAAAGAGGGAACGAAAACTGGGTAGGAGGGTGGAAATGAGTGGACTGAGAACACAAAACACTATCAGGGCCAGCTCCAGGGGCAATACTATGGGAGACCAGCTGAGACGCTACCACCCCCTTATTTTTGGTGACGATCCTGGATGCCCTTAAGAATACTGGGTCTCGTGCAGCTGTAAGTCCTACAACAGGAGAGCTCACGGTGCTGCAGGCCAGAATAGCCCCGGCACCCGACTCGACCCTCTCAGCGACCACCCCACTAACCCCATCTATTGGCGCGCTGATGACTCCTCTGCCCTCACGTCACCCCCAGGTTTATCCTAGCCCCGTCCGGCCCCAGTGGGTGGGGCACGACTCTGAGACTCATGACCACTTTTTCGGTTCTTCCTTTGCTTGGTCTTCAACACTACGACTTTGCATAGGGCTTGAATGAGTGCTCATGTCTTTTGTCCTGCTCATACCCTCGTGTTCTGAGAACAGCTGGACTGAGGCTAGAACCTGAACACAGGCGAAAAAGGTAAACACCCAACCCCAATTCTCCCACCACAATTATTTCAAAATAAACAATCTGAGGGCCTTTGTCCCCAATCAATGATAAAACACAGGGACACCCAATTTAGCCCGAATTAGTCCAATTCATACGCTCATGGCCATTAGGACATTTTGGACCAGAGCGATTGTATTTACCTCTGATCACCTGTCAGTACATTGTACTGATGTAGCATCAGTCGACATTCAAGAAAGGTTGTTGCTAAAATGATTATAGGCATGAGACCTCTGTGTACAGTGGGAGGTAAATCCGCAGCTAGCTAGGAGTGATAATGCTGGCTTTGGATACCTAGCATGCAGAATTGTTCAGACCATCCATGAGTAAGGACCTGCATAGGGCCAATAGCCTGGGTATTGGTATAGTTCTGCAGATAAGCAGGAAACTGTTTAGGAGGGTTTGGTTGTGTGAGCTGAGGGACTAAGCCTATGGACTGGTGAAATGCTAACAGGAAGTCAGTGATGTATAGCATGCATATGTTTCGGACATCAATAAAGAAATATCCTTTCACACGGGTGGTTCTTGTCAACTATTAGCAACCTGATCTACGGAAGCATTAATTTTCATGCTAGCCAAATTGTGATTGTAAATTCCCAGCCAAGTTGCCAATCTGTTACTTAATCAGTTAATAAGATGGCATGTAACAGTTACTTTATTGATGGTGAAGTTTAAACCTCACCAAATCAAAACATTATCATTGTGTTATAAAAACCATAACAGAACATTAAATCAATATTTGTGACCCAACACACAGAAAGGATAGTCCAAGCGGGTTATATCTTAAGCTCAACAGCTAATATTAGAGGAGACATCGGTAGATTTATGGAAAATAGGGATGAAAATGTCTTAAACCAACTTTTTGTGTAGAATTTAGTTATCCCACTCTCAAAATTCAATATTGTTTGAAAAGCATGGAATGTTTTTCCCCATATATTACCTAACATGGGATGTTTGGTAATCATGGAGACAACAACATTTTGCAGATTTTGTCAAAAAGTGTAACCCATTCAGATAAACATGACTTCATTGTATTATCAATCCAAACTTAAATAGATTATCTTTTCTAGATCAAAAGTTACATGCATAATAGCTTTTTCAGGCTTTTTGTTAATTTATGGGAAAATTCTATTTTATTACTGAAATTAATATTTTGATCAATATTCAACATCCCAGATTTTTGCCATTTTCAGAAATACTGACAGTCCTGTGTTCAATGGCCTGTAGCCAGGGGGGGCGACCAAGAAAAAGTTACGAAAAGTCCGATCTATCGTGAGTTTATTGTGACGAGCCACGAAAAATTTGCCGTGAGTCCCCCAGAAAACTTTTCGTAGCGCGGTTTCTATCGTGGCCCGTTTCTATCGTGAACCACTTTTCGTGGGTACGAAATATCGTGGTTCCGTCACGAAATTTCATGAGATACACTCACGGAAAAAACCTCGCTCGAAAGTAGGTCACGAAAGGTCATTTCCGGTGTGACGTAGTTTCGCTGGTTTCGGCTTGTTTTGGTTGTTTTTTCGTGTTGTCTCGCCGGTAATCTTCGTCGGTCGCTGGTTCTTGGCGCTGGATCACTGTTTTTTAATATGTTGAAGCCGGTAACCGTCCAGTCTGACATGCCGACGTAGCAAAGAATGATCATCACTCTTCTCATTTCTTCGATAATTCTCGCTTTTTGGGCAATGTCTGTGAAGGTAAGCTATTCCTCTCCGTCCACATTATGTATTTCGTACTTGCCGTCCTAACTTTACTTGAATATATTGGTAGATAATGGAAAACGGCGTGCATTTCGGTGTAATGTATGTAGTCATTTTCATAAGAGTCGAGCGTACCAGTAACAAAGTTATCCCTTCCCTTTTTTAGATGTCTTCTCCCACCCCAGAAGCAGAATTAAAACGTCTCGATCGCCGAATCCAGGCAATACGAGATGTACTGGACAAAGGCGTGAAACCTGAGGACCTTCCTAAAATCCAGCAAATGCTTATCGACACACGAAAATTACGACAAGAAGCCGAAGACAGAGCCTTTGATAAACTCATCTCGGGTTTCGGTATTTCTGTCCACTCACCAATCCCAGGCACAAGTAAAGGTACGGAAGAGGATGAGGGTCCTATAGTAGTGGATGGTGATGACGAAGACGAAAGCAGCACTAAAAGCAAAGGGAAAGGTAAGAAGACGAAAAAAGAAGAAGATCCACCACGAAAGAAGTTAGTGAAAACCAAACCAACAAGTACCCCTAAAGCAAAGTTGACAGCAGCAGCTAAATTAAAACAGGCTGAAGAAGAAGACGATGCTATCCAGATAGTGGACAGTCCCGCCCCAGTCCCCGCTCCAAGCACATCTACCCCAAAAAAACGTAGGAAGAAGAAGGCTGCTCCTGCTGCCGAAGGAAATCCGGATACTCCTGAAACCCCAGAGAAAACCCCAGAGAAAACCCCAAAGAAAACCCCAAAGAAAACCCCGAGCAAATCTGGCAAGACGGGAAGGCGTCCTAAAATCCCTTGGTGTTCTTCAGAATCGGAGGAAGGCGAAAATCCCGAAAAAGAAAAAGTCACCTACACCTATGCTGAAATGAAGGCAATGTATAACACAGGACGAGAGGACTAGTAAGTAAAAACCTAATTATAAACCAAAAAATCTAATATTAAGCTTAAGATATGAGAAACCCAATTTATTCACTAAATAACGAGGTGTATGTACGAATTAAAATCATTTAAAATATTCTTTAACCACATAAATTTTCCGACAAAAAGAAAAGCATATTCTTTGTTCCTCTTACGAGAAGTAAATGAAATATTATTGTGTTATCCTTCATAAAGACAAAATAAATGTTGTATCTGATGCCGTCTTACCCTAATATAGTTAGTCTATGCCTTAAAAAAAATTGGTTATCATAAAGTGTGATCGTACTATAACATTCTTTTCAGTGAGGCTTTCACCAACGTTTTCAAACAGGAGATATCGAAGGAGAAGAAGATCACCCGACGAAAAGCACTCTTCAAGAAAATAAAGAGGAATGTCAACTCAGTGGGGGGCAACAAACGACGAAAAAAGTACCTGGTGTACAAAGTCTACGATCACAAATCCACGTCCAGGGACAAGGTAAACATTTGAAGTAACCAAACAAAATATAGAATTAAAATTATTTATAACCCTAGGAAAACAAAGTAAAATGTCACAACAAGTCCAAAAACATTTAATTTGTTGTCATGGAAAAAGGATCTGTCGTTTCATAAAACTATTTAAATTTATTTCTTAGGTGGGAAAGCAATGGTTAACTGATCTCGTTACTTTTAATAATCTTTGAACACTGTAAGAATTCACATGTAAGAGCCACGTCTCTAAAACTTAATAATTCTTGTTTATCACGTCAAACTTCATAATTACTTTCACAAGATATAAAAATGCTTACTAACATTATCTTACAGCATCGTCTACTCATTAAGAAGTATGGTAAAAGCGGTGCAGCAGCCATAAAGAAGAACGAGGGCTTAAATCCAGCGCAAGTAATGTGCCAGGAATTCTGGGGAATCGAGTGCAGCGGATGTAAGTATATATGAAAATAAATTAATGTTTAACCTAACAGACCCTTGTAGGCCACTCGGTATTACTCCCAAATAAATAAGCCTTGTTAAATAATTGACATAAAAATAACATACTCTTAGTAACTGAAATGTACGATAGCATATCCAAATTTATATCGTATCACGAAAAAAAAAGTACAAAAAATACACGACACAAAAAAGTCTATCTCACCTACACCACTGCACACATCTTCGTAACATTTTCTACATATTTCATAGTAATTCCAGGGGCAAAACAGACCAAATTGGACGACAGTGACAGTGATGACGATGGGTCTGATGTTGGATCTGCTGCTGCTGCAGAGGAGTTTCAACGTGGTGAAGCCGAGCAGAAAAAGTTAAAGGCGGAATACTCAGAGAAAGTGGAGACGAAGGATAAGAAGAAAGAAGAGGAAGACATCCTTGCTAAGTACCGTAAGTACCGTACAAAATGAACATATATTTGTTTAGGTATATAATGGAAATGGAATATAAGAATCATTACTAGTTTATAATCCTTTTTAATTTGTCGTACAATTTATGATTTATTCTATTTTACTTGTTATGGTTCCATAAAATAATGCCCCTATGAGGTATACTTCTAATTAGAGTAATATTGATTTTCCAGAAATTAAAGACACTACAGGGATAGAGCCGAAGGTGGACAAGAAGGATGCTGAGCGCGCACAGTCACTGAAACCGGCGCGGAAGGTGAAGGTGACGAAAATGAAAGAAGAAGAACAAAGCCAAGAGGTCATCACTATATCCAGCTGTAAGGACACAGCCCCAGCTGCACCCGATGAAGCTGCAGCTACAAGAGCGCTACGGAGGAAGAAGAAGGCCATAGTTGTACCCGACACCTCGTCCGAGTCAGAAGAAGAAGAAGACAGTCCAGTAAAACGTAAGTAAAAGAAGAAAATGTCAAACAAAATAGAAACAGTATGCAATGTAGTTTTCACCTGTAACAAATACTTGTAAATTACACCAAAGTGCATCTTTTTCCGCGTTTAAAACAATAAATAAGATAAAAACTTGACTACAATTAGGGGTCTCTCACAATATAAACATATGATAATAATTCGCTTACATGTAAGACAACAATGTATGAAATTATTTATTTCAAAGATATCAACACAACGCCTGAAGCCAGCCAGACGCAGAAAACACCTGTCCGCATTCTACGGTCTTCTGAAAGAATAAAGAAAAAACAACAAGCAGCCTCTTCGTCGAAGAAGACGATATCGGACAGTCTGGGTGAGCTATCGTGGGGTACGAACAGTGACACAGGAAGCAAAAGTCAGCTGGAATATACGGACCCGGACGAAGTAACACAACCGGAAGGTAAGAGCTATAGAAGCTAGTAATATTGAAAAGAAAATAATAAATGTGTTACCCCCTTACATCTCCGATAGTAAATATCCAAAGAAATTAATATTTCGTGATAACTAACCCTATAAATTATAGTAAATTGGTATGGGTCCATTCTGATATTATCTTGAACATGGAGAAAGAGTACTGCAGAGGGAATCTAGTACAATCCGTGAAGTGTTTGTTTAATAATTTTCTTAAATTAGGAACATTTCGTGACACAAACATATATTTATATATATATATTTACAGTTGCTCATTGCTTTGATAAAATTATTATATTCCAGACCTTCCCACCCTGTCGTCCATGGACTTTGATGAGGACAATACCGACTACTCCGTGCACGTCAAATCTCCAGAAGTGCTTCAGGCCAAAAGTGGCAAGGTACAGCTATCACCAAAAACGACATCAAACGTGAAGGATGTCCTAGCAGACCCCCGAAAAGCAGGCAGTAGTAAGGAACCTATTATCGCACCTCACCAGTCAACTGAAACTAAGGAACCCAAATTGTCTGGTATAATGAAACGTGCCCAAGATTTAACAATAGAGGAGATAGCATCTATTGCGGCAATTAATGCCTTTGAAATCGGTGTGACTGTAGATCAAGTTAAAAGGGATGAGCAGGCCGCAATAGCAGCTCAAAAGGCGTATGATGAACACCAGGGCGAATTTGGGCCATCTTCACGAAAATTATTAAAAAAAAGTTCTAGTCCTCCTCTCAAAACTACCGCTACTGCTGCCGCTTTTGTTGACCAGCGAATTCAGGATACTGTGGATTCTTCAGTTCAAAGTATGAAAGCTGACATAGGTAGACAGGAGAAACAACTGGGTGTGGTGTATGCCGAAGTAATTGCACTTCGTTGTGAGATTCAAAATATCACAAACGTCCCTGCAGAGGTTAGATTAGCTAGAAACGAACTACAAACGGTGCAGTCTGATTTAAATCTTCTAGGCTCGGACTCGATCAAATCTCAGACCTCCATTGGGACGATGGAAGAGGATGTGGCGAATGTCACAACTGACATAAAGTCAACGAAAAATAATATCATGGCTATACGACAAGATATGTCCAATGTGAAAGTGGAGACGCAGACGATCAAGGGACAGTATGTGCGACTTGTTACCGAGTCACGCGAAATCAAAGAACAAGTCTCAGATTCTAACTCGAAAGTTAACAACGTAGACACAGGCATAAACAGATTACAGGACGAATTTCAATTCATGCAGTCCAATCAAAATTTTTCTAGACAGGATCTGAAAGACCTCCAATCTCAGGTGCTCACCGTGAAGAAGGACGTAAACATTTTAAAGAACGATGTTAATTTTGTCAAGAAAGGTATTCAAAAAATGGAAGAGAACATAGAAATTATAAAGGCTATGATAGCTTTACGAGATATGCCGGAACGCATTCGTGTCGTGGAGGAAAACCAAGTAAGGATTAAGGCTGATGACGAGGAGGAAGCCAGAAATACAGCTGCGGCTGAGTTATTACCACCAAGAACACCGACTCCCCAAGCAACTCGGGTTGTGGGAGAGGTTATTGAACAATCACCTGCTTTTTCAGATATGAACAACAGCGAGGTGACTTTCAAGCCTCGTGACTACGAAAAAAGCTATGGAAAAAACACTGACCCAGGGGAGGGAACATCAAACACATTTCAAGAAAAAGTGACACTGTTCGAAGACAGCGAGGATCCAAACAACGAAATTCCGGACACTAACTTTCAAGATGACGATGAAACACAAGACCCCACTGCTGTTTTAGCACTGGAAACTTGCACAGAGGATCAGTCACAATGGCCAACCAATAGTGAACTTGAAAAGGAAGGACAGGAAATTGAGTATCCACCTACGAATCCTTTTATACCGGTCGTAGAACAGGGAGATGGACACTCTGATGAAAAAAGAATTGTTTCACTCGTGCCTCTGAACATAGTAACAAAAATAACCCCGCACAATCACTCGGGAGAGTCAGACACGAATGAAAAAAGTAAAAGGAAGAAAAGGTTATCTAGGAAATAAGTCTCAGTTGAGTGCTGCAGTTTGCTCCTCTATGAAAGATGTTTTCGTAAATTATACAGGAAAGTAATGTACGCAAAGTGTTAACCTGTTTATTATTGGACGAAAATTGGACTTTATATTCACAATTCAAGAGGTGTATTTACACTCCTACACTCAGACGTATAAGTGACTTTCAGATCATTTGTTAGGTAATCCTACAAATTTTAGAATCAAGTGTGACTTTAAGAATTTTTAACTGCATGTGATACCACAATCTTTTATCGTGCTTAAACCGAGTGACACAATATTTCGTGTTACGAAATATTTACTAATAATCGACGAAAAATAATGGTATGTTTAGACAATACATGTCAATTTTCGAAAGAGAAGTACTTGTTGTTTGGATTACGAAGCCTAGTTTTCATTACATAGTTAATTGATGGACATCAACACGAATAGGATGTCAAATTTTTATACGAATGTTTTCTGTCTTTATTACGAATATATTGTCCCTGAATTTTTAAGTTGGTATCCTTCTATTTAGAGTTCGTTGGCAAATGTATTGTCACATTTCTAGGGTGTTGCGATTTTTCCACATCCACAGCCACGACCACGTCCTCTCCCCCGGGTTGGACACTCACGAAGATAGGCCGGTTTGGGGCCACCGTAGTTACGGTGCATATAGGACTGTCGTTTCCTTTGACCAGCATGTCTGACCCCATAGGTTTCACGCAGTACATGGTGATCCTCACCAGGCACAATGGTTGGGTTGATGTTGCTGTTGTTCAACAGGAAACGGTCACGGGCATCCACCTGGATCTTGATTTCGTGTTCTGGATCTCTGGTTTGACCACGGGTAACACGGCGTAGACCCCAGTCAATGCACCTATTGTGCAGCACACAGCATGCTTTCACTAACCAAGACGCCTGTAGAGGTTCCATGTCGATACACCCAGAACCGTTTTTGGAGAGACACCTAAGAAAAAAGTCGCGTAGCGAAAACTTATGTAATACAAGAAAAATGAAACAAGAACTAACATGGTAGGATATATGGATATACACTAATCAAAACTTGAAAGGTGGTCGATGTAAACAGAGATATTGCCGATTTTGTAGGTTGGTTTGTATTACATTTCTAGTCTATTAAGTGCGTTCTTTCAAAATTAAGAAAATGTTTAGATTGTTAGACATAATAATGTTTATTAACCTCCAACGTGATTTCAATTGCCCTATGCAACGCTCTACCCCCGCACGTGCAGTAGTGTGTGCCACCTGATAACGTTGTTCCCAAGGTTCAAGGCTTTCGATTTCGTGGACTCGGAAGGGGATCATTACTTCTGGCGTAAGGGCATATCTGAGGAAATAGTTAAAATAAGAGTTAGTGCAAGAACTGTTGACGATCTTTATTAACATGGTATTATTCAAATGTCAAGTTTCTACTTGGAAGAAAGTGTATGGTTTGAAATAGTACTTCATTGTGATATTGAGGTATATTTTGTTACATAGTATTGTGTTATGTACGGAGTCTTTTTTTTTCAAGAAAAAAATTAAAAACTTACCCTCCATCAGCAAGGAGGAAATACGGTCCAAGCCTTTGTCGTTGGCCAATCTGGTAGCCGAGGTCAGAATAATCGAGAACACCTTGATCGTGATGACTTCCTGCCATACCTGGCTCCACGAAAGTGATCCGCTCTTCGTGGTCACAAGCGATCTTTAGGTAGAAGATAGAGAAAAAAATTGTTTTTTCTTACCTACGAAAAATACTTTGTCGGGTGCGAAATTTTGTTCAAACGGTAACGCGCCTACATCTTTGATTAATACTGCTGTAATGATAAATAATATTAGGTCTTTGTAATTGGTCTCAGTCTGAAATATGTGGTTATAAATTACTGGAAATATGTTTACTTACTAGGACGTTCAGAGCGTGGTATCCCTTCCGACAAACGTACGCAAATTCGTTGCATACTGGTCTCTTTATCGGGATGTACGTGCCATCAATACTACCCACACACTGGTCAACATTGTGCCTGTCTGCAAATCGAGCTGCCGATTTGTGTAATGCCTCACCCTTTAGAAAAAAAAAATACATATATAAAGGTTGTCAATGAAGTTAGGTGTTTGTGGTTTTTTCTTTCACAGGTAAAATTCATGAACCTCATTTACTTCAGAATTTATTAATTGTTTAAATTAGATCAACATGTGTTTACTTTTTTTGAATTAACATAGAATGATGAAGATATTTTTCGTAGTTATTACAAACCTTTGGGAACTTTATGTGTTTCCTTGCCCTTGATACAAGGAACTTCACGAAAGAATCAACTGCTCGACCAATAGTGGATTCAGAAACCCCTCCTTGGGTGTCTCTAAGTACGGTGTAGTAGGACCCGGTAGCCATATACCGTAAGGCATAACAAACCTGAAAAAAAATATGTACCCTTGAAATTAAAAATGAAAGAACAATAGTTTGTACTACGAATTTCTTTTTATTGTGCCGCACATTTTGATATTTGGTATAATTTGCTCTTTGTTATTACGTTTTTACTACATTGGAAATAATTTTTTTTTTTTCAACTCATATTTACCTTGTGAAATAGTGGTATGGGGGCACCGCGCTTTTCATCCTTCCCTTTCCTTGGTCGAAAACGACTTTTCTCAAATTCGTCGGTCAACTCCTGCACACAAAGAGCGGGGATACGAAAGCGAGCTGTAAAGTCTTTAGATCTTGGCCATTGAATACGTGGATCAATCCTCTCCTTAACTGTTCTTTGCATCCTGCAACGTTTCTGACCCCACATAGGCCTGTAACCACCGCCATCCTTGTAGACCTTGGCAAGGGCGAAGTCACTGAATGGTCGACATCGGACACACAACTTGGGTTTCTTCTTTTTGATAGCTTAAAATATATATCATGTGGGTTTTATTTCACTATTAGATTTTAAAGACAAGGTATTAATCAAGAGAAATGAGTCTAGAATTGCTTATACTGTAATAAAATGTGTTTCAATAGTAAATAGAATTTTTTTGTTTTTGGGTATAATCGTACATATACTCTGTAACAAACTTCTGCAGATTTTTTAAGAATAACACGAAAAACCCCTATTATCGCCCACAGGCACTTTCTACAAGGTATTATACATTATTAAGTCTGTTTTTCATAATAATATCATGGTTTGGGTAAATGGGAAGAACCACGAAAAGTTTAGGCCACTGTACGAAAAGTGCGAAAAGTTTAAACTTTCAAGAAAATGCTAAAAACGCGGTTAAAGTTACTTACCCATGTTTGCTAGATGTCCTCCGGCTTCGATGTGTCGGAAACTGTCTAAAATGCATTCGTGAACAAACGTTGAAACGGGTTTTATGACCTCACGATACCGATTTTTCATATCGTGAAAAAAGCCACTTTTCGTGGAAAAACCATCTATCGTGAGGTACCCACGATATTTCGTAGCTTTTTTCTGGGGAACTTTTCGCACCACGATAACTCCGTATCTTTTTTCTGGGCGGATTTGGTCACGAAAAGTACCCACGATATTTCGTAACTTTTTCTTGGTCACCCCCCCAGGTTGGGGCTACAACGGAAAAAAACGGGACGTCCTGTTTTTTCAGGACACAACCCTTCAAATCATTTTAAAACATTCCATTATTCTTTTTTCAACCTCAAAATATGACTCTATGTGACAAACAACTATTTGGTTAAATAAAAATTGAATTCAATCATTACAATAATAGTTTTAATGCTTTTTAAAAGTAAGCCTGAAAAAACAGGACATGCTATAAAAACGGATCACAGAACAGTCCTGTTATTTCTGTTTTCTTGGTATGTTTTTTTGTAACTTTTAAAAAGTAAAAATCAATAGAAAAAAATGCAATGATAGAATGCAACAATCATTTTGATGCAAAAGATGTGTTTTTTGTTTTATTAAAAATCATGTTTGAATTTAGCAACTTCTTCATTTTCTGAGCATTTTTATTTATGTAATATAAAATTGTGAAATTCTGTTTTATAAAATTGTCAAAACGGAAAGTGTTATGTAGTTCATGTAAAATGCAGATTTCATAATTTTTGTACCTGGAATATGTAGAAGTATCATATCATATTTATTTTGTGTATTATTCATGTATAATTTCATCTGCAATAATTAGACACTATACTTTTTCATAATTGCCTGTTATTACAGGACGTCCTGTTTTTACAGGATGTTCCGTTTTTCTGTGGTATCCCTAACCTGGTAACTTTATCCAATTTGGATGTGCTTCGTATCATTAGAAATTTTAAAACATCCTCTGTAATGCTTAATTCCCGCATGGAGCAGCCTTTCTGTGTGGTGAGACGCATTTACAACCCCTGTGTTTCTCAGTAACGTTATTTCTTTAAGGTTAAGGTAAATTTGATGGTTTGATGGCACATTAAACAATGCTGCCATCTACTTAAAATTGTATAAACCATATCCAATTTCAAGATAAAATGTTTCAGATACGACCCTATATGTAGAACAGCCCCCAATCCGGCCGTGGCCGCCCGAGGGTGTACTCCCCAATCCGGCTGTGGCCGTCCGGAAAAATGGCAATTTTTCCATTATTTTTCCATATTTTTCCAGGGAGAACACTTTAATGAATATTCAACATACAAAAACGGCCAATATATTGTTTAAAAGCTTATTTAATTTCCTATCCAATGCTCCAAACCTTATTTTTATAACTTCCTTTCATAATGGTACGTTTGCCTTTGAACCTGCTCAAGTACAAGGAATTTAAGGAATTCCGGAGGGAAATCCCTGGAATTCCTGGGGAAATCAAGCAATTTATAAATACAACATTTGGGGTCTAAAGGGTTAACTAAAACGTAATATCTTAGCAGTTCCGTGGGGGTTCTGGGTAAGAATAGGCCCCCAGTAGCCCCTGCGGTTCATAGAAGGCAACGATAGGGGGGACCCTGCACAGACCAAGTGGTTCTTTGGCTTCAATTCCCAGTTGGTGCTGTGGTTCACTAAGGGACGAGATACAGCAAAAATTATGTTGGTACCGGGTTGAAGATACTGGGCTGAAGACTGTTAAGAGTCTAAATACAAAAAGGGAACCGTGGAAGAGCATTTCGCTCCCTGTTCTTCCCCGTTCGAAACATCACAATAGTTTCTAATACTTTTAAAGATATACAGTAAATGTGTACCAATATTCTATTATTTTGCACAATATGTTCGCACACTGACATAATATAATTCTTTTTAAAATAACGTCAATTATTACTACCTTTGCAATTTTGGGCCAAATAAGAGGTAAAATGATTACAAAATGAAACAAGTATGAAAACTAGTTGCTAGATTTTTGGGTACAAAATCACAGACAGCTTATAGAATATTGTATTGCTATCTGCCGTCGCGGCCCGAGGAGCCCCTGCATCCTAAAGGGGGTATTACACTACACGACATTGCTCCGATATGATGTCGTAGGGGAATGGTCCATTCTTTTTTCACACACATGTAAAATACTTCAAATTGTCATTTTTCAACAATCATATCAAACCTGTATGCAAATTGTCTGTAATATCATCATATTGCACCCCATATCGCAGCCCAAGACGTGTAGTGTGATAGCCTCTTCAAGCCTCATTCAGGTTTAGATATCGACTCGCATCAACGTGGATGTGACGTGTGACGTCATCTGTTTCAACCATTCGCTATACAAAATTTACTAATTAAGAATTCGGTCGAAGTGAGTTAATACAAACGTAAACCTTCCTAGTGAAATCGTTTCAGACGCATCCTTATGAACCCAGCAGAATTGACCAAACCTCCATGATGTATTGAGCAAATGCCAACAAAATCAATACACGCACTTGTTCAGCATTAGCTGACATCATGTCATTTGTACAGTGGTGGACTGGTACCTAGGGCTATCTTGGCCAACGATGTTGTTTGCGAGTATTGGTACTATTGGTAGGATGGAGTCATGATGTAGGAAAATGTGAGTAAAGGAATGTTCGGAGACTCACCCGATTTAAATCCACTGGGCTTGATCCCATCTAAAGGTCCTAGCTGTCAGGTTAACCTGGCATCCTGGGTTTCTGTGAGGTATACGAGTGGGTCTAGATGGTTTACTACGTCTTTGTTGAGGGAGAGTCTCGTCGGTCTATTTCTGCTCGATTTGTTTTCTTACTCACAAGCAAGTCTGGCCAACGGCCTATACCAAAGTATTTCTCTGTTTATATGCAATTTTTTTCTTTTTTTCCTTACCATCGAGCAATCTTGCGTCATCCTCAAAATTAACGTGATTAACTGATTCCCTTCTGTTTCGTGATTTGTCAGATTTGTATGAACAAAAAGTCAATCTTATCCACTTAAGTGTCATACTCTTAGGGCTAATTCTAATCAAATTGGATGTATTTTTGATTAATCATAATTATCTTTTATACTTTTTCCCTGGGGGGCATGTTATAGCATATCATCCTTTAGCCCCTAATGACCTGGAAATTTAGGGGAAAAAACAATATACTGGAAACTGATCCAAGATTTTGCAATTCAATTAGTGTTGCATTCCCTTTGCCAATTCTGCCCAATTTTACTACATTTTGAATTATTATAAATGTGTTGCTAAGGAAAGTGTTGCCATGGTTACCATACAGAATGAGTGGTTCCCTTTAGATCCCACAGGATGGATACCTGAATTGCTCAATTTCCCCGGGTTTCCCTCCAGAATTCCCTAAATTCCTTTTAGCCTAATTGAGGAAGTTCCAAGACCGATCCTACCCCATCAATGAACGTTATTGAAATGGGACTTATAGCATTGGTTAGGAAATTTAATAAGCTTTTAAACGATATACTGGTCAACTTTGTATCTTGAATATTCATGAAAGTGTTTTTCTTGGGAAAATATCGAAAAATAATGGAACAGCCGTTTTTCCGGGCAGCAACAGCTGGATTGGGGGGCACACCCTCAGGCAGCTATGGCCGGATTGGGGTCTAAAGGGTTACAAAATAAACATGAGTACATTGAAGTCAAAGAGATGACCTTTCCAACGACACCATACACCCCTAACTTTTCATAGTATGTCAATATGCAAAATTTTGATGAATATTGGTCTATTTTTCACCAAAATTCCTCAAGAATGCATCCTGCCCCCGAGTAGGCCTATACTAGGGAGCAGCAGTTTTGTTTTGGAAAAAGGGGCCGCCCCCCTTTCTATTAGCACCTCCCTATCTTTTCAAAAAGCTGTATCCGCCGCTGCATCCGAAAACCAATGGCAAGCTTTCAATTATTACATGTTTACATTTACTTACACTTCTTTTCATATATCTGATGTTCCCCAAGTTATAGACCTCAGGGCAATCTTTACACCTTCCAAAGTAATCAGTCTTTGCTGCTCTGTACACCTTTTGGGAATATGGGATATGGGTTCTTGGTCCAGGCTTAAACAGTTGGGAACAATACGTCTATGGGAGGTCTTACTGCGCAGGTTCATCAGAATGGTATATAAAATGTTTACAGAATCAAGGTGCACTTGAGAACCTTTTTTATGCCAATGGTAGAATTGTTTTCTTACATGCACTCTCAGAGAGGCTGACACTAGCTAACTTGAAAACGGTGCCTTTGTTTATACCTGTTAAAAAGTAGCCAAGACATACTTGAGTACATGTCAGTTGGGTACAGCACCCACATCTGCACACAATACCAGCTGTGGCAAATCAATGCAGAGGTTCAAAAACTCCTGCTTCCCACGACATTGGTGATACAAAGTCCAAAAAAGTGATGCTTCATGTGTGCCAACTATAACGGCGAGGGTATACAGCGGCCGTGACCCATTTGTACTTTCATAGCTCTGCATCGCTTTTTTGCAAAAAAATATTTTGTTGATCTGCAATCAAGCAGTCAGGCATGCAAACATCTTCATGTTACTGTACTAGACCCTGTCTAGACACCCACAAGTAAGACATGTAAATCAAGAGTTATTCCAAACTCAGAGCTACAAATAATTAAATAAGGCCACTTACAAACACCGACCTTGAATCTTAAGGTAGGTCAAGCCAATTATGCCACACAAGCCAACTCTGCCTAAACCAAGGTTACACCACACCCTGTAGCCAAAACATTGTAGCTAGCACATTAGCCAAGGTCACCTCTAAAGAGGTGCACCTGCCAATACACCACACGACCTTCACCTTCCCCATATACTACCAGCAGGAACCTTCACCTTCCCCATATACCACCAGCAGTGAACCTCACTTTTCCCCATACACTACTGGCAATGACCTTCACCTTACCCACATGCTTCCAGGAAGGTTAATCACACCCATACACGACCTTCACCTTCAGTTACCCTATATTATTCAAGGTGACCTTCTCAAGGACAGCAGACACAGGCAATTCATATATAAGGCTGATTACTTATCATTTAGATAGTTTTGGTGACTAGTTAGATAGCTGTGTAACTTTCAAGCAATTTACCCCTAACTATTGGACTTGTACTATGAGTGATTCACCTCTGACTTTGACTTGTACTATGATTGTTGGAGTTGTTAATTGGAATATAAAGAGTGTATGTGTGCCTCTCACTACTGGACTTATATTACTATATTTGCCCTAGCCCCTACAACTTGAACTAGCACATTACCATGAGACAACATGGAAAATTTGGGAGATGTTTTAGATAATGTCTGCTTCGCATATTACTTCCATCGTATTCTATTCACAACTGTTTCCAGGTTTACAAAAGATACTGCGTCAGGGGATGTTCCAGGCATCTGACCCTTGGCGAATCTCCTTTGTTTACTCAGTGACTTTAGAGTCAGTGGCCCAGGTTTTCATTGGGCCTATGAGGGATGGGTCCCCCCAGGCACACTTCCACAGTATCTAATAATGTGGAATAAACTGAATATAAGTATGCCTCTCTTTTGATAGATCTTTAGGATTGATACGTAAAAGGCTAATTTGTCCTTATTCCTAGTCACTCTTTTTTAATACATATATTCCCAAATTCAATATGCGACTGAAATAAATTCACCATCGAGGGCCCCCTCCCAGCGGAGGGCAGTCAGTCGAAAATTAACCGGGGGATCAGATGCCGGCACCCCGTCAGGCAGCATTTCAGAATGCATGAATGGTCAATTCACAATCATGAGCTGATTAATGGAATTATGATTTTAAATCACTATCTATGACCCTTGTGTTTCTGAGTGTTGTTTAGTACATTTGATAGGTTATGATATTTTTGTTGCTCTCTGAAAAGTTTGAAACCGCAGATCCTGCACCAGGACTACATTTATAGTGAAGGTTTTTTAAATGGATGTACCGTACTGAATAATGAATTTATATGACAAACTCTACCAGTGTTATTGCACACTCTATTGAAATCAAGGGCAGTAACGGTTCTGGGCTGCATTCCCAACTCAGATTTGTGGACTCATAAGTATTCCATAAATGGTTTTGTGGGTTAGTTATCATGAAGATGTGGTAGAACTGTGACTTTGTGAGGTAACCCTTTCTAACGTATGGTGTAAGCTACAATTGTGGGACAAATGTGGTATCAAGACGGTCACATGATATTTGTGTGCCAAATGTGGAATTTTCCAATTGATCAGTCACTTGTGGAACACATATGGGACATTTATGGAAATGGCTTGTCCAACCTGTGGATAAAATGACTTGTGGGCCCACAAATACCCAATTTTTGTGGAAAAGTTATAGGGGCTCAGAGCATCTGTAAGTGTTACACAATTCAACAAAATTAAACAAAAACAGGGTCTTTACATGGAAGTACCAACATGAATATAAAAAAAACAGTCTCAAACATATATAGCATGTGACACAGCCTTTTTTTATATAGATAACATGCCAAGTGGGGACTGCCCCATCCCTGTCTACACACTTACATGTGGCCCATAAGTATTCTCACAAAACTAAAATTCACTTATTGTACTACTTAACAATGATACTTCATCAGAATTTATTCAACATACAGCAATATAGGATATACATCTAATGTTCAATGTTATATGCTTGTAAGAACAAACTCAAGACCTATGGACTGCACATGTACCATATGGGATACTTACAGAATATTCCAGTAAGTCCCACATGTAGGGGAGGTAAATTAGAAACAGTTTTAATTGTGGGGAATGTATGGACTGACAGTGCCGTAGGATATATGGAACAGTCCTCCACAAAGTTGGGAATGCAGCCCTGGTTCGCTCTCAGTCTGTGATTACAGTACTTTGATATGATATGATTATGGTTGCCCCTGCATGCAGCAGTCACAAACGGGTTTTTCTTTCAAAAGTGGCCCAACAGTATTCATGAGCGCCAGGAATGTTTAATGTTCTTCCCTCGCGATGGTTTCTCCCTATTCCATACGAGATACGGTAGAGTAATTAAAGGCACCAGAAGAATTATAATGCATATACTAACACACATTCATGAGCAGGTAAATCAGCATTCTAGTGTATAATATTATTAGGAGAAGGCCTCACGCTAAGGATCAAGAAGGCTCTCATTCTCTTTTTTTTTGTAAGGGTTATATCAGATTAATGAGACTCATTAATAATTATTATAATCTCTTTGTGGATTGATAGAACTAGCGTGTCGGGTAATATTGGCAGGTTATAATCAAATGCAATCGCTTTATAGAATAACCAAGTAGCTCATGAAAGTAATGTGATAAACACAATGCGGACCTCCAATGTATTTAATTGAATTGAATTGGCGGAGGGAAAATTATAGATGTATATGATGTGCGGAACGGCGATAAAAACACCTTTATTATTCCATCGTATAAAGCTCGGTAAGGATGAGGGTATATATAAGTAAGATAAAGTAATAGTATGTATAGGTCTTTACTCACAATAAGTTTAGAGATAAACCATGTGTGCTTTTTTAAAAACCGATCCGAGCAAAACTTATACCAAGGGGAACATTTCATTGAAAAAGATTATGATGTACTAAGCCTTTTAAACCAGCGATAAACAATGCGACAAGCCGTTCCATGGATCCTGCCATACATTTAGCTTCAACCAGATGGTTTTTAACATGTGAATATTCAAGTGATATGCCTATTATATGATTATGAAGTTTAACAGACTGCAAGGAATATAATACAATTCTTTATCCTTTTCAGCGCAGAGATTTGATATCATACATATGAAATTGGAAGAATATATGAATAAATGTTTGTACAATGCGAAGTTCTCTCATTTGTGTGTACGGTTAACAGAAAAGAAAATCATGTCACTGCTGTTCAGCGGATCATGTAGGCGAAGAACCAGTTTGAGCCGATTTTGAAGCTGTGTGTGGACCAACAGCTTTAATTATTTACCGGCTATAAAGAGAAAAAAGCAAAATATTCAAAAATCTCTTTGTTGTCGGATGGCCAATCGGTTCAGCAAAAATCACACCGCAGATCCCAAGCTGTAGACTCCTTATTGTTATCACAGTCCGTCAGAGGGCAGCAAAGTCCTCTTGTCGAGTTGGTGTTGAGTTTATGTTTCTCATCAAAATGCAAGGTGTATCTTACTAAGATATCATATGAATAATACTATCTTAAGCAGTCTGATCTGTATTCGTATGTCTATTTAGTGCAAAGATTGAAGTTCTCAAGTGGCTTAGCCTCAGGGAAATACATCAGGTCACATAGAATGTATATATATATACAGATCTTAAGAATGTACTCATAGCATATAATATTGTAATGCAAATATTGACTAAATAGGTTTTAGGTAGGAGGGCACCAACATCAATGTTATTATATTGATAACCCTTATCCGGTTTGCCCAACTTTACCAAAGATGAGTACTTGTAAAAATGAGAAAATAACTTCAAATGTAAGTTGCAGAATTGATGTTTGTCAGGGAGACACGCATCCCCTTTGTGGCGTAGCAGGGGGTATATATTCGTGATACAAAAGGCACCCTTGTTGCATTTATAACAGGTAAAACAACAAAATATAACAATGTCAATCGTTTATCCAAAGTTAAAATCCCAGCTCTCAGGATATTGCAGTAATAGTGATCTTTGTAGGCGAGTCTGATTTGGACACTCTGCCAAATATTGACCCCAGCACTCTGGACAAAGTCTTCCACGAGTTTCGTCTCCGTATTTTCTTGGTGCCCCTTTTACTCAAGGTAAACCGTGCATCGTTAATCAAATCCTCAAATGCAAGCTTAACATCCTGCGAGCTCTCTGCCGCCGAGACCTCTTGATACAGACAGCCACACTCGTGCGCCATCTCCCGGCCCTCGTCGTAACTGACCTGGCGGCAGTGGTCGAGGTCGGTCTTGTTGCCCAGGAGGAGGATGGGCACGTAGCTGGGGGCCTTGGCCGCCTTCAGGTGCTGGACGTAGCCGGGCAGGGGGGTGAAGGTGGACCGGTCACACACACTGTACACCACGATGTAGGCGTCACCACAACTCACCTGACGCTCAGTGGGAAGCCTGTCCTCTCTCTGAAAGAAATACATAACATACTCACATAAGTTTAGGCTATTGATAGTAGATAAGTATACGTAGGTATGTATGAAAATATCAAATTTATAAATATATATTAAAGCAAAACACTCGATGAGCTGATATCGTTAGCCTGTTGTTGCTGCAGCTCATTTTAGTGACGGTTAAGTTCCTTATCGTTATGATTGAAATATTATCAGATTATTGGACCGATGTGTTAAAATTTATATTAGCGTCAACTGCAATCATAACCTTTAAAATCACAATGCAATGCTCGAAGCCACTGATTACTTAGGAAATATTCATGTGACCCAATATGTTGAGTGTTTTATTTGTGTATGTTTCTATTCGTGTATTTGATAGTGCATTTCATGATCAATTGACGATTCAGAGAAACACTTTCCTAAAAATGCCGCCAGTCACCAGTTACCCCTGACCACTAATGGTGTTTCCTTTCCTGGTGTATCTCCTAGTAGGTTGGGTGAACTATGCAGGTGGGAGGTGGGAGGTAGCAGAGGGAAGGTGGGAGGTGGAGGCCGTGGTGGCAAGGGGGGGTACAGGTGTAACAATGGTGGGACGTAGCGTGAAGCCATCAGGTGAAAAGTCAGGTGTGATAAAAATCCCTCACTGCCAGTGACCCCTGGGTCAGCAGGTGTAACACGGGGAGAGCTCCCAGTGATTGTCAACAACACTAAAAGCTAGAGGCAACTTTGTCTGAGGTTCGGCTGCAATTCTGCAATTCTTCACATATTTGAAATGGTAATTTGACATAGCAGTTTTCTATGGTCAGTGTATGTGATGCAGCATACTTAATTCCTAGCGAAAAAGTACTTTGGGCTATTTGAGTAGCATGGACTATTTGAGATATAGAATTACGTGGGTTTCAGTTCATCAGTAGCGAGACAACCTCTATAATTGGTCAAGACAAGACGTGGTTTTCTCATACCTGGCGTTGATTTCTTCCCTAAAGCAGTATCTTTTTTAAAATCCCAGTAGAAATATGACTTACAAAGGTACACATTCTTTTCTAATCACCTCAAAATATAGAGGGGACAGATGGCTGTAGGGTTACAAATGATCCGCAGCCCAGAGGCCTAATGTAATGGGACACCTTGATGAGAGTCTAAGCACGCAGATAGAGCTAACAGTATGGTAAAAGGCAGCTCTCATTATAATCGAACCTTAGATCAAACCTAGTGACATTATCACAGGTCGCATCGGAGACAAACCAATGACACCCCTGTGCTCGTATTTTCGTCTCGAGCAGCCTGTGCTCACGTTTGGTCACGTCATGAGATCTACCATCTTATCTTTGATTTTTATAGTAAAAGGTCGCCAAGGAAAACATTTGGCGAGTGCCCTTTAACAGTCTAGTGGCAGCCACTTTAATGTCATCAACCAGTATTTGCGTTTCAAGCATTAGAATTCTGTGTCATGTGACATGAACGGGTAACACTTCGGTTGCCATAGCTTGGCTTTAGTCTGAAACGCAGCGTGAAATCTAGTTTTATCTGTTCATGAACCATTATGTAAAATTGATAAGTCCTAAGATTACCCCCATGTAGTTTGTATGAGTTTTAGGGCTGGTAAAGAAATGTCGACTGAGAGAACGTCTGGATGTATATGTTATTGTATGTCATCGTTCCTGAAACCGTGGTATATTATTTATTTATTTATTTATTTATTTATTTTTTTTTTTTTTGGGGGGGGGAGGCTTCGTTCGCAATGATATAATCTCGAATAATAAAATACTGACTGCATGGGGGACAACTCAGACGTTTTGCTCGGGGGAGGAACAGGGGTAAGTGCAACGTACACCTCTCTCCTACATCTTCTTATCGTTTTTAACAGGATCGTTAATCATTCTTGGGTTCACCTTTTGTAGAGTAGAGACATTTTCTTTGGTTCTTTTGCACAACGTGTACGACCAATAAAAAAGGATGCACATTCAATCTGACATCATCTTGAGTGAAGCAAATACAATGTCAAATGATATCTAAACAGTTGCTGTCAGTTTGAAGTTGTTATTGTTGAGAGGAATTAACTAATATGCATGAAACAAGTCGACCATTATATCCATGTAATCTGGTCATACACTTGAAAAAAACGACAACTTAAGGAAAATACTATACATACAAATATTGTCCCCTATTTTCACAGGAGAATGATTCACTAACCGGTATCGCTCAACGTCATATCATGAGCTTAACCAACCTAAAATTGTATCCAAGATGGACCAATATAGTCAGCATTAACAGTATTTAAGGGTCACTGTTCATACCTACACAATTCGAAGGAAAGTGTATAAACTACTGGCAACAATGCCCTTTAATTGGCCCAGCGTATTGCATTGAAGTTCAGAATCCGAACAAAATTGAATGAACATAATTTGCCATAAAATGGACAGCTGAACACCAAAACTGCGTGGTGGGTCGTTTACTGGAAGTGCTGCTGTACACTAAATTGGGTCTCGTCACACGTTCGAAATTGGTATCAAGGCGGTGATCCACGTTGCGACAAAATAGGACCGATAGTGAACCGATTTTCAAAATCTCAAAAATTGGTTCAAAATTGGTTCAAAATCGGTTCACGAGGAAAAAGTCGTCACATGGATCATGTCAACCGATTTTTTCAGACCGATTTCCAAGCAGACAAATGAAATATAAAATATTCCAAACCATTTTCAAACCGACGATGGTCTGACAATATTATTAAACCTGTTTAATATTTCTGAACCGATTTTGGACTGATTCTGAACCGATTTTATTATGCCTATGAATTTTCAAGGTTATTTAATTCATCTTTGGAAATAATAGAACGAAAATGTTGCCAAAAGATATCAAAATGAATTCTCTTTCACATGATATGTTTTTTAATGATTTTCAACAAGTATTGTACTATTTTACTTGTTATTAATCAAATGGATTAAATAATATATGTTTATGGTAGTACTGTAAATCTATAGACAAGAAATGTAAAAATATTTCCATAATTTTGATAATTTAATCAACCGATTCTTTTTCACTGTTTTCCTATTAATTTGAGGTCCAGGATACAAGGAAATAATCAGTTTTAACCTTCACCATGGATCATGGGTAGGGGACCGATTCTGGACCAATTCTGGACCAATTTGAGGAACAACAGGTTTAATTGGCAAACCGATTCTGGACCGACAAAAATCCGTCGGTCCTGAGATCGGTTTACCTCTCCCTTTTTCGTCGGTCCGGAAAATATCGCAACGTGGATCACCGCCTTAAAGAGCTGCATTGAAACTGCCCTGGGTCAAAATATTGACTTCCGCCAGACAAGTGCTACAGTTGGCGTCCACGGACACACCAACATTTGAATAGACAATATTGAAAGAGATACAAAATACAAAACACTCAACAGAATTCTCTATAGCAGAGCCTACTTTAATCACACCCTGATGTTGGGGGTGTAGCCTGCGTGTCCTACTCACATACTGTTTGGTATGGTAGCTCTAGTTACAATTGTATATTCAGATCTGACACCAGGTTGTCCCAGGGGAAAATGCCCCGAGGCCTCTTGCCCAGTAGGGGAGTAAGGGGAACCCACCTTTGATGGACAATCAGCAACACTATGGTCAGGACTCAGATAACGTGTATTTGTGTCCTATACATAGGGAGAGGTATCCATTAAGTGCTCTCTTTGGGGGAAGAGATGGGAGGATCAATATGAGAATGGAAATAGATACAAGTTCACCTATTCAAAAAATAAAATGTCTGCCTACATTTGACCTTGAACAATCCAGGACTTCAACAGTCACTTGGCTGCCGTCTATCTCAGTCTTGTACTGATAGAGTAAATCTGGAAGAGAAAGATGAGACAATCTGATAATTGACGGGAAAAAATTACTAGGAATCAAATACATCATGTTAATAATCTTTTCTGAATTCTCATTTGCGTTAAATTCTAAGCTTTGTTTGCAATCGATTGACTTGCAAAGATGCAACGTTAACACTATGGTCAGATTTGGAACTTCCGTGCAACGTCTTGAGTAGCAGAAATGAACTCTTTAAGTTACCATTCCTTTTCTAAGAACGTACTCGGCACGACCCTATATTTACTGTAGCCACAAACATGCCATTTCAACCCTCATTTATCAGCTGTCAAGTAGTATAGAGAAAAATAAGTAAGTACCCTTAAATTCTGCCTGCAAACTGAAACTTTACTGAAACTTTACATGGGTTTGTGACACTCGTGGCACCGATTAGCAGTGATACATTAATTCACTACAGGGGCGTAACCAGCCCTAAAGTCAAAGGGGGTTCCAGGTAAATCTAAGGGGGTTCCGGCTTACAGTTTTGGCAAAGTTTCTTATATTTGACTTATTTTGGGGGAAATTTTAGGGGGTCCTGACACCCAGGAATCCCCCTGGCTACGCCACTGCAATACTATCAAAATATTTATTATTTCAATAGCTTTAAAATGTACCGGGTCTTGACGAAGCCTCCTTACCTGTAAGTGATGTGTACTCTCCTATAAAACGACGCGTCAGGTAGCGGACGACCAGAGCTGGAAGTACACACAGAGGACAGGTATATTGATAGTGGCAATAAAAAGGTACACCTGCAAATAAAACACACTGAAAGTTCAGTTGACTTTACTTTTGAATAACGCTACTAAAAATTATACAGGACAGGTTAAAAGTGTTTTTCAAGTATCATAGAAAAACTTCTTTGTGTAAATCTGTGTTCGCGCTTCTTTGGTCAATGTTTAAATATGTGGGCTTATTTGATTGACCGGGCTAGCTATAGGTTGCACAGCTGGGACGGATCCGTACGCTTTCTTGGAAAGACGTCATCAGCTTTTCCTTGTGTGATGAACCCCTAGTGAAATGGGAACTGCCAACCTATTAACAGCTCAAACTCTCCGCTGGATACCTTGAAAGAATGCATTTACTGCTGTTGTACTTGCCACATGGAACGTTGAGGTAGGGGAGGTATATGAATTGTGGAGAGTGAATTATGAATAAAGTTGTAAAAATATGCCAAAAACAATACACTGTATTTTCAAATTACCCCGACATGTACAGGGATCGAATCAATATGGACACACCTTGTATTGTGAAGTTCGACGCACAATTTGTAGTACTGACGAAATACTGTCAATTAATGAATCAAGAACTCATTGGGGTGATATTTCTAAAAGCTATTTACCCCCATAACATTCTATGGGCCGCCTTAGAACCTGTATCTTCTACCCTCTATAGATTTATTTAACGTATATAGGTTAGAAGGTCGTTGATGAAACCGGAGGCAGCGTATCATGACCATACACTGCACGAAAAAAGACCTTTTAGGACCTTTAAGTTTGTGTAAATGGAGCCATTGAGGTGTGCTAAAGGTAGTGGAAAGGTCATCTTTACAAGACCTTTCCAAAACTTTTTCAGGTGACCTTTACAAATTCATTAAAGATCTTGCAAAGGTATTGGAAAGGTGACATTTCATATGCCTTTAATGAACCTCAATGGCTCCCTTTACAAAATCAAAGGTCATTAAAGGTCTAATTTCGCGCAGTGATAGTGAGTTGAATAGGTTGATAGTAATATCTTATATTATTTCAGAAATAATAATTGCAAATATTCCGCGGCAACCTCGTATTTAATCAATTATCCTCTACTCTAGCGACTATGAATCAATATTTCACCTTTTTTTCTCTTCAAATAAGTTTGGAATACAAAGAATCCAATCGTACCGTAAGTGGCCTTCCATACACGGTTATGGAATTATCAGTAGATGGCCTATTGAATCCTTTAAACAACAAGAAGCAAAATAGCTACAAAGTTTCGCTTGTGCATGAGATGGTCTCCTCAGTAAGCTGAAGGCCCTCCTAATACCAGAAGGGATATTATATGGGCTATAGGTGCTGACCACCACCACCACTCCTGCTGTCACACACAGCTCAGGGAGGGTTTTAATAAAGGGCTACTACTTGGTCCATGCATGCACTGCCATACACCTAGTACCGAGTGACCTATCACTCACCCACCTGGGACTGCCCACCTGCAGGTGACAGTGGAGGTCCTAATTTGAAGGGGTGAGAGCTGATTGGCTCAGGCATTGGTTATGTAACCTACTTCTTGCTTCTCACACTGTCTGATTCTGATAATTGGAGGACAATATCCCTTCAACTGCTGAACATGAGATTGTGTAACCGATCAGTGAGAACAACGAGAATTAAATGCCTTAAGACATGACTGATTGAGGAAGTTACAATACTATATAGATATAACTAGGGACTCCCAAAAACAGTCTTTGTGGCATAGCTCTCAAGCGAAAATCTATCAATTTGGCAGAAATTCTGTGAAATGTATATCCTGTATATCATAATTAAAGAATTTATTATGCAATAAACATCAGGGTTGCCCCTGGTTTTCAGGAAATTACATCATGTGTTATCATTATAATTGTGGTGAAACATAATACAAATTCGCTGGTTATAATGAACAAGAAATTAATAAAGAAAACTAAACGAACATTACTATATATTATATAGTTACTATGCAGGTCAAGAACTATTCAAAACCAATCATATTGACAAAATATGTCTTGCTATGCTGTTGATGAAGTAACTATGTTATCAGATATCCAAACTGGCACACATATCGACTTAAATTACCACCATTTACCTGCCAATATACCAAATACAATAGTCTAGACTAGAGAATACCCCCCTCTGTCAGTTCTCACCCCTGCATCCCCTGACCAGTGCTGGGTCACTGACAGGGGCAGTAGGAGTCATAATAACCAGGTTAAGGGGCTCCCTTGCCTTCGTGATTACTTGTTCTACACAATAGTGTGTTACCATGGCAACGTCATAAAAGGTGTGCCCCAGAGGTTTTTGCAGGTGTCCAGCAGGTCGAAGGACTTCTCTATTGGCTGACATTTTGTCATCACCTTATTTTTACCGAGGTAAATATTGGTGGAATCATTGTGAGTCCTGACATATTATCTAGCCCTCACACTTGGCCCCCGTACTTCACGTGTCGTTACTATCTACCAAGCAATAAGATCCTAAAGTAAATACTTTAAAGTGTTAAACCTATACAAAAAGATAATAACAAGACCAAACAAATAATACTGGTAGACAGAATACCTATTCACAGACGTATTTTTACAACTTTTTAATTTACAGTCTATTTTTTCCGTATTGGTAGACATTTCAGACTGAATATATATGTTTGCTTCTACTGCTGATAAAAAAGAAGCGTTGGTTCCTGGCGTAGACTGAGTGGTCTGTTCGCGACTGCTCGACAATTTATTGCATGTTTTTCTTGGTCCACCTGATGAACTTTGTGATAGTATTTTTGTCCCTCGAGAGTCGCCCACTACGTCCCTACCGGGCCTTGACAACAGCAGGCCTTATGAAAGGGGAGAATATTTTTAAATTGCAAAATAGAGTGGACCTCCTGTGGCATCGGTAAGCTATGGGTCATCATACACGATAGTTGAAAATTAATACCTTCATAGACAGATGCTTATTAGATTTTATGCGATTATCAAAATTTAGTAGGCCTACTGGGAATGGGGAATACGGAGTGGAGATGCAGGCAATTAATATATGATTTAATGGAAGATAAAGGAGTATACATTTTTACCAGTAGGTTTGGAGGTGCCTTAAGGCTCCTCCTGAAAGCCCTCCGTCATCATTTAATTTGTTAGTCCAGAGTCACATAACGTCATGGCCAGGATACCTCAAATTTACAACTTAGCAAAGTACTTTTGGGATTAAATTATTTTCATCAGATGGTAAGGGAAAACCTAACAAACGAAAAGTAAAGCAATGTTCAAGAACGGGATTAAGGACTTGAGAATGAAAGGTACCCATCAAATGCAGATAGCACGTGTACATTAGTTACCAAATTAAAACCCTCCTGATAGATACAGGTCAACTACTCTGTCGACTGTCTCTGTTATAACTATTTAAAGAGCACATACAATCTAAACATATACAAGCTCTGAATATGTCCAAGGATTTATATTTCAATGTACTTAGTTGAGACTAAAATATATACTGATAAAGTTTCAATCAAATAACCAATGTCAGCAACTGGAGCCTAGCTAAGATCCGATGGTTGTAAGAAAGGATGACTCGTAATCTTAACAGGCAATGTTGAAACATCTGAAATCACTGGGCTCACAGGTAAGCGTTAATTTTGGTATAATACATATGCGTATTGTTACCAATCATATTTCACAAGGTCTCTGTTGTCAATTAAAAAGCGTTAATATGTGGATTTGAGCTACTGTTCCCGTTTGTACTTTTTCTAAAGTTTCAAGGTCTTTTATCAACTGACTGGTAGATTGTTCTAGTAAATTTACCAGGAGTGAATCCTGTTATTCTTGTATTGTTCACAGGATGGGCTTTAATAAAGGACCACTTTGTGCTCTGGTGCAAACAGTCGTGGATCTGACAGATTTGACGAAATTAAAAATACCTCGGTATTCTACTTCTGTAGAATGGTGAAATTAGTTTATTTTTTCATTTTAATTTGCCAATTACTTTTGGAAAACAGCTAGAGGTATTTCTTCTATTCTGAAAAACTGCAAGAAGTTATTCTTGTATTTCTCAGCTACTTCTTACTAACAATCAATGAGGGTGACTGTTTATGAGTCTCCCTCACCTGTTCACGAAGTACAACACCGAAACAAGTGGAGATACCCTTTACCCCCTTGTATTGATGCCTGCTGGGGGCATTGGTCAGGGAGGGGTCTCACCAATCCCCCCTGTCTGCAGGTGCCGCTTGTCGGCCTCAGGTGGGCTCCCTTTGATCCCTGTGACAGTGAGGGATCCCCAGGTACACCTGGGCAGGTGAGAAGGGGACGGTCAGTTGTGGGGCTTATTGTTAAAGTGGGAGGGGCTCGTGGCACGGCTGACCGCCCCTGGGTGTTGGAGCCTCCAAGGGCCACCAGGGAGGTAGGCCTAGATAACGGGAACGTCGGACAGACCACACAGAAACTGTACATTAACAGATTAAGGAATGTGGACATGAACAACCAAAATTAATGATCATGTATTACTGTCATCCGACCTCTTTTATGGCATGACTATTTTCATTAGGTGGAATACTTTTAGATGTGCTACTCAATTCATGCTTTTGTACATGCATGTCACAATAATAATATTCATATTCGCTTGGGCCTTTTGCATAACCCGCTATTCAATTATAATCTAGGTTGTGAGAATCAGCATCAATAAAAAACCATATTGATTTATCTGCAATTTTTTAACTAATGCAACATTGTCATTGATGGGATAAAGTCCACATTTTTGACTAGTTTGCTCGTTCATAGCCACGAAATGGCATGATTTGTTTAATTTTCTTTTTAACATTTCTGAACACATGTCTAATACAATTGCCTCATATTATTCAAGGAACTTTCTTTTATCAGACAAATCCATGAGCTCATATCAAAAAGGGGGCAGTCTGTGAAGGGTTGTTTTGATGAGCAAAGGCCTAATCCCCCTTACCCTGAAACCAAGGACGTGTCTGACATGGATGTTTTGGGTCTGAACTCAATAGGTCTTTCATGCGATAGTGTCAGTGGCCATAACTAACAAGCCTCTTACGGGCGGGTATGTCATCTAGGTCTACTACTTAAGTTGAACATCAGCCTGTGTAAACAGTCTATGACGGATTGGGTTTAATACGAGGGACGTATACATGTGACCATAGAGATGTTCTCTACTGACACGCAATATCTAGGGTAATGAATCTGGTCAGTGACCTTTGTGGGAAGTATGAGTGTGATAACCTTGTCAGGTAATGGACATAGATCTGTCAATCATATTTACCATGCAAACGTACCACTGATGGATAATCAGGTTTTGTAAGTTGACTATGCATTAGGATGTGTTATCTGGTCTAATTGCCATCCTCCCGTTCCCATGAACTAGTCAATTTTTAAAAGGAATGGGGGAGATAGGCAGCACAAACCATATTGCCAAATTAAGTCCAGGAACGTCCAAAATCACATCACGCCTTGAGTGCTTGTATTGTATTTTGTATTACCTGTACTCCTAAGTTGGGGAAACCATCACAGACCTAGTAGAGAATAATGGGTGGCCGAGTTCTACCCATGAATAAACTCATCCCCTCTTGATCACACTCGGGGCGGCCCTTACGGCCGTCTAGGGTGTCAACAGTTGTTTACCTGTGCCCGTCTGGAGGACACACGACCGGTCAGTTGATGTTTGTTCACGTCCAGGAAGCCCTACCCACACCTCCCCCGCCCTGTCCCCTGCACACCCCTTAACACTGGGCCTTCACTCTCGTTATGTGTAGGCCTATGATAAGGTTCGTACGTCATAAAGCTTAACGATGACTAATCAGTGGGTTATGATCAGATGATTAGTGTCTCATGGTAAGTGAGTATGTATGTGAAGATGTGGATAACGAAGGGGTCCTTTCTCCTCAAACGGCAACCGTGTATTGTGTGTGTAGGGGGGGGGGGGCTCCCCACTGTTCAACACTGCACTCCGAGTATGTATGTGAATGTGACAACAAGTCTTTACACCATGGTATTTACGTCTACCAAAACGTGGTTAAGGCTATTTAACAATGACCTTCACTGCTCTTTGTTTATGTTCAAAAAGTCACTGGAACGTCACAGAACGTCACGATTACGTCACACCTTGGCTGGAGACTGTTTAGATTGATTGGTGACAAAAATAGAGATCAATAGATTTTTTAGATGAAGGCGGATAAAGGAGAATCATAATTGCTTGTATGTATCTGTGCACAGGGCCTAGAAATTTGAAGTAACTTAGGGAGACCATTAGTTATTCGTTACGTAGAGATTGTATAGTTGTATATTTAGGTTAATTCCAAAGAGGGCAAAAGTAGGTTTATCGGTCTTACATATCAGATGTCGGACTACATTGGTTCATGGAAGCTTCCTTTGCCATTGTTAGAACTTGTTCGATGTGCAGGGTAATGCCTTTTAGGCCTTATGACATTTGTAGGGCAGCCATGCCCTTATGCCATTTGTAGGACAGCGCTAATAAATCCAAAGACAAAGTGAATCAAAGTAATGTTGTGGGACAATAGTTTTAGGATTCAATTCTGTGGCTGTTTGACATCGTTTGCTAACCAATGTTTGGGGCCTTCCATTTAGTACGTTCTCAACACCCTATCCCCGCTTGGTGCGTACGTACTTAATGGAAGTACCATTTGCTTTTTGCTTGTCATAGTGCTCCAGTAGTAGATCTTCTGATCATGTCTGAACTCTTATGGGTGCTTCAGACCTCGTATTTCCTGGATGTATTTTGTAAGTATGTTGACTTGGAAGATTTTCCTCAAATCAAAATGCATTTCACGCTTTACTTTCATCCAAGTGTTCAAATTACCTTAATTCTGCTTTGAGATTTGCCAACATGAGTTTAAGGTGAGAATTATTGGGAAAAAATGAATGCCAACAAGATGGAGATAGTATATATAGACAAACATTGCTCTATCCCAGGGTTTAGACCATCGAGGGGTGCCTCCGGGGTGTTGGTGTAGGTTACTATAGGTCAAACCCAGACATCTTTAACAAAATTTAAACATTCATTGCCTTTTAGGAAAAGAAACTCTGTGCTACAACAAATAAATTAATGATACTAGAATGGGTGTCCTACGATTACATCTTAGTCTTACCTAGGTATTACCGAGTTTTGTAAATAGGAATTAACTTGAATTTTAGGGGTAAACTTTATCAATGTGTTTTGAAAACTCCTATTGAAGGTTTAATGGCTGCTCATGCCCAGGCCGGTGGAGGTGGGATATAGAGGTGGTGTCAGGTGCTGAGGGCCGGCGATATAGCGGGAGGTGGGTAAGTGAATATATTGGCCGTGAAGGACTCGACCCTGTATTCATTGGGCGGAATACGATCTAGAAGATAAAGGACCTTTGCTCGCAGAAAAGGATACCAAGTATTAGAAAAATGAGCGATCTTTTTCACAAACACCCAGAGGTGAGAGGGGACAGGCCAAGGATAATAAACCACAGCAATGATAACACTAATATGCTAGTACATGAAACACTGTCTGGAAGAATATTGAAGCCTACATGGGTATTCAAGTTTCAATACAGTAAACAAATAAACACTCAACCTAACCCAATAAAAACGTAGTACATTTTCTGAGCCATATAAGCATCGTCTCCATCTGGGCTTATGTAAACAAACTTTTCGTATGCTTGAGACCTAGAAATAGCACACAGTTCTCAGCCGTTTATGAGCCTCGCCCACCTGATTTGTCCTAACTTTATCCGTGAAAGTGAACATGGTTAAGTAGGAAACTTTATGAGCTTTCACGTAGGGCTGCGTGACACGTTTCCTGATTTATAAGAGTCTCTGCAAGGTCATGATTATCTACCATGTAGAATAGACACTATGTGCAGTATATTATGTCAAATCAGAGGCCATGTGTGCAGGCTCCGTTGGTTTATGTCACAATCCTGAAAGGCCACTCCAACCCTATAAGGAGGAGCACCTGCAGTATATTCCAATCTACTTGAGAACACCTTTATTTGTCAAATATACAAATATTATTTGATCAGTTATTTTTCCATTTTTCAGCAGGCATGGCAATGACTATTTTCATTGTTTTGAGGCTTCCTGCGTTAGACGTACACCTGATTCAAAGAATCATTAAAAGTAAACAACATCCATTCAAGTAACAAAGAGATGTTATTATATATAGCCGCGCACAACTGATCACAGACAGCAGGCCAATCTTCCTTGTTAACAAAAATATGCCAAAGGAGAAATGGAGAGGAGTCTGATAAATGGGTTTCTTAGTTGGCCATGGGGCTTTGGGGATGGTTTCAGATATGTGTAAAGGAGCTCTCAGCACCTGGGACTTACTGGGCAGGTGACAGCCTTGAGTAGAATATGTCTCCATGTTGTACAAGGAAAACAGAGGGGACAGCACTTGCTGGAACAAATCGGATAGATGGCTTATGTAGTAAGGTGACTGGGCACTTAAGTATATTTGTTGTTTGTGCTGAACCGGAAGTGCCTTTTCTAGTCTGTCTCTTTATCAATGGGTCATCACAAGTGTTGTGAGAATGTGGTATGAGCATGGACATAGATTGTTTGATCCATAAAGGAACATAGGTTCTGAGAGTGGAATAAATAGTTCACTATCTTTTTCGAGAATTGTGTTCTGTTGGTTTTAAGGCGAATCTGAATTGAAGGTAATAAGGGGAAGATGGGTGGATTTAAAGAAAGTTAGTATAGCATATCAATCTCATCGTGTAGAATTGAAATGAATTTGGAGAATAATGTAAAATGTTTTCTTTTCAACAAAATCAGACCATATGATTAAGGTGATTGGGATAATGCATTTGACTGGTTTGTGATCAATATGTCCTCTACGTATTACATTAACTCGGAGTAACAGGAACAAATAACGTAATAAAAACATGTAATAAAGAAATTGGAGAGCAACTGAATAGCAGATTAGGTTATTGTAGAACCTATGGAGCCTGTAGAGCCAAATCAATCGATGACAGAAAAATAACTACATCGCAATAACGAGAACTCCTCTCTGGATTTGTAGCATGACACAACAGGATGCCCATACAGCTGACACATGGACATAAACAAACATCACAATATTATGTTGATCAAACGGTATAATATATAAACACTCACCTGATTTGCCAACCTTTGGGTATCCGCATATGACAATCCTGATTGTTGGCATGACGGCCATATTCAAAATGGTAGTGGATAGCAATAAGCAAAGATTAGTGGAACCCAGCGCTCTTCAGATAGTTGAAATCAGAACGCATCCATATTTTCTCTTCGTTTCTAGATCCGACTAACTTGGCTCGTTTGTACTGATTGCATGGAACTCCATATGTGTACGTATATAAGATGTATCTAATAGGTCCCTTGTGAAATGAGCCCTCTCAGGTCCTCGTGGCCTGAAGCTGACCGTTATCTCCCCTACTCACTCACACCTTGAAGGGGTCCATCCCCACCTGTAACACCCCTACCAAGGCCGGCCTGCCGCCCCACACTCCCTGGGAGGTACAATGGCATCCTTGTGTTTGTCTACCTGGAACTCCACCATGCAGAACACAAGTCTCCGAAGGTCAAATCCAACAGCATTTCTGTTCGGATGCACTGTGTTTCTGGGGGTAAGTTTCGCAGGATGTTAAAAGTGTCCACGACGAAGGCTTGAGACGGAGTGTGTTTATGAGTGAAGGTGGCGTGGAGGTGTGGTGGGGAGTACCAGCAGCAGATGACTGGTGCACCACTGGTAAGGTTTCCTGGTCACTGAACAGACCAACGTCAACTCGGGGACAGGCCATTATTTACGACGGGGCACGAGATTGGACGGTTCACGGCTCATGGCGAGTAGGGGCAGTTAGCAACCAGCTTATAGGGTAATTTTAGTAATTTCTGTCTTTTTCGGGGGGGTTATAATTAGGTGGGTCCGAAATATAGGTCTGTCCCTATTGGCTAAGAACAATGAAATTTCAAATTGGTAGTTCATCAGCAGCTTCACAACTACAACTACTGTAAAAAGGGAAAGCAACGTTGAACATGAGCCGAGTGGAATTGAATCCCAATTGCTACCATTATGAAAGTGATCATTTAATAGAACTGAGCTTGATTAGAGCAATGATGAGTTAGTAGAGGCGGCGAAGAGGAGTGGATAAGGGGGGGGGGATTGATAAGGTTATGGAGAGGTTGTTAAGTGTGGGATGAGGATGGTAAGGGTGGACAGAGTTGGTAACTTAAGGAAGGGAGAGGTTTGTTGGGGTGAGGAGAAGTTGGTAAAGGTGGGGAGAGATTAGTGACGTCGGGGAGAGGTAAGCAAGTGTGGGGAAGGTTGGTAAAGGTGGGGATAGGTAAGTAAGGGTGGGGACATATTTGAAAGGGTGGAGACGGGTAGGTAATGACGAGGAGATGTTGTGTTGGGTGGGGAAGTGTTGGGAAGGCTTGCATTGGGAGATGGTAAAGGTTGGAAGTAGGTGGATGAGAAGTTGTTACAGATGTCGCGAAAAAGTACATTTCTAAATTCAAATAACCCCGCAAACTATTTCAGTCATGTCTATATTAATGTACCACATTGTGACATGATCATGTACTACCTATATGGTCAATCTGTCTACAATCTGATATTCTGTAAGTGTGACGGCCAGGCTCACACTCCAAATGCTAATTTGACGGAGGCAAGCCTAGTTGAAGCTGGTGAAGTCACGTGAGGCACTGGCCACTCAGATATAATAGGACAAATAAGGTTCAATGTAATTTGAAAGGTGTTGTTCAGGAGATATCGTAATTTCCGGTATAAATAGATTAATCATTTACACTCAGCCTGCGTATACTACAATAAATTCAGGGTACTATATTTTTACTCTTAAAAATCTAAATATACATGAGGGAGGAATATAATTACGAGCTACAACAATGGCTTTTCCGTATCTCTTTTAAAGATGGGGAAAGACTGAGTAAAGGGGCGGGGATAGTTATATTCAACAGGCAGGGAGACATTCGGAAGGGCTGGGGTGTTTTAGACCCATGTCCAGAGAAAGGGTGACTTCCAAACAACCATAGTTTGGTAGGTAAATGAGACTAGTGTCAAGCTTTGGTTTAATACACCTACACTTTGCCTTGGCTAGGTCGTTGCCTCAGTGGCACCACCTCGTGTTGAAGTTCACGAACCTGATATACATTAGTTGACCTTTCAATTGGCTTTGAATCAAAATCTATCTAAAATTGATCATTTTCGTTATAACCCAAGGGAAAGCAAGAAACACTTATATAGGCAAAAGTTTCATATGCACTAATGTGTTTTACAAGAAAATCTGGAGTTCCTTTGTCAAACCCATGAACTGCACCAATAGATCAGCAGACACAGGTCGCGCCATCTGCAATATAACCCAGGAAATAAAAGGTGCTGGTACTTCTCACTAGGTGTCCTCATTGAAATAAGCCTGTCAAGTGAGATTTTTATAAAAGAATCAAAAACACGTTATGTGATGAAATGATGCGTCGCTAAAGAAGCAAATATCAGTAGTATCATGTGTATAACCTTCATTTTGTTCACTGCATTAGAAAATGATATTATGTATTTGTATTTCATATCATATCCTCTTTGTTGCTTATGAATGACAATAACTATGTGATAAACTGATATTGTTCATCACTGTGGCCTTTTTGAGACCGTTTCTATAGGTTTCATTGCACAGAGAAGACATGTCAAAATAGGCTACCAGAGCATTCTAACTTATGAGGGTTTTTTTTTTTTTTTTTTTATTCACTTTATTTGAAAACTGTACAGATCAAACAATTGATATCTGATCTCCCTCTGTATCAGTTTATATTACAATATCACATTCTTCAGAATCAATTATTTTGTTTTGTTGAGAGTAACATTTCAGCACCTTATCTAATAATAATAGGCGCAACTCAACCTTATAGCTGGAAAACTATACATTTTCGGGTTATCGTTTTACTATTCGTTTTTGCAAGATAGGTTTGATTTAGATGCCTATCATATTGGGCACTGATTTTGAGAGGGTGGGTAAATGCTTCAAGCAGAATTCCTTTGTAGACAAACCCTACCTTATAAGTCTAATCTAATATTGCGATAATCAATGCCATTTGTGGCTTCGGTTACGTTTTCTTTAGAAAATATATTTATTCATATGCCCTCATCCGTCCCCAAGTAAGTATAGTGCATGCTGGCTCCAGTTTTAATATCAGACGAGATGTACGAACTAGCGGCAACGACATTGGTCATGTCGCCAGTGAACTTCAGAAGGGGAATTACAACGCAGCAAACAGTGACGACGTCAGCGATGAGAACGGGGCTTTAACTTATTGCCATGGAGGGATAAATGTGTGACGAAAAGGGTTTTTATATATTGACGAAGGAGGAGGGTTGGTTGTTCACTTGCTGGGTCTGGCTGTTCCTCATGGAATAAGAAAACAGGAACATAGTGGGAGTCGCTTGTCCATGCCTAGATATGCCTTGGGCTTAGGAGTAGGGCTGCAGACCGAGCATGAGGACGCTAGGCGAGTCGGGCTGCTCGGAGTTGTGTCTCATGCATGAGGGTGGCCTGAATGGTGCATCGCTGAAGGGGAGAATGGATTCTATAGTCCAGGAGCCAAATCCTGAAATCAGTCAAAATAAGGATTTACCCTCCGCGGTGAGCCCCCTGGATTTTCTTGATTTTTTTCATCTTATAGCATCCTAGGGACCATGAATCAAGACGGTTCCGAAGAATTTGGGTATGCGAACACTGTCTAATTACGCAATTTGTGCTTAATTAGCAAAAATTGGAAAACGCGTTATTTCTAAATTTCTTTGGAACTATGTAAGATATGATAACATGCTATATGTCATCTGAAAGGTAATTTTTTTCCCGATTTTTTGGTATATTGTTTGTTATTGTCATCAATCATGACAATGAGTAATTAAAGAAAAACCGTTGTTTCAGTCAAAATCATTAGAACTTAAGGATCCAAGGTCAAACTTTGGAATTAATAAACCAAGTCCTAGGTATACTTAGAGGGGATCTTTAGGCAGTTTTTAAAGAAGGTTGCATCTGATTTCATTGGAAATGTAAGGTAGAAATCATTTTTTGCTGATTAAAATCTAACCGACTACAGGCTCATTTTGCACTTATATTCTAAAAGGAGAGATGATATCATGAAAATAACACAATAAATTCTAAAGAGATATGGAAATGATAATCACTATCTCCCTAAGCTGGTATTTCAGTGCTTTCTGAGCCATTTGGGCATATGTATATAATATGGTAGCTGTTTGGAGAGCATTTCGGATCACAGTAAAACATGTGTCACAATAAAACTATGGTTTGAGTAAGATTTCTTTCCTCAGCAAAATACCATGATAATGTTTCAGTTTGATTACAAACCATCTTATTAGGGCCCTTGTATTAAGTTTGTATGCATCAAGGGAGGGAGGGAGGTATGAAATCTTTGAAAATGTGTGTACTTTCTAGTACAAATCCAATGCATATTTTTGACCAAAGGGGGGTGGGGATCTGAGATTTTTGAAAATGTGTGTACTTATTAAATGGAAGGCCCCTTATAGTTCCCTCTACTTCTTGTTTATATAAAGGAAAGAATAGCTCTTAGCAGACTCTTCCATTACCTGACCCCAATCCAGATTTCTGAGGGTATACTACTTTAAAGAAGAGATGGATCTGAAAAGTATGCTGTCATATATCAAAGGCCAACTGCAAAAAGACCAAGCATGCTATTTGTTAAACTTGTAAACTTGATAGGTGTGTTACCTCTGTCAATTTGTTGGTTTTAACAAATCACTAGATTGCACTCTTGGATTCTAGACCCATGTGCTTATATAAATGAGTAACTTGGCTTGACCATACACAAAATGGATATCTTATGTTTTATTCTATATATAGGTTAGTAATTTGATATTAAAATATGATCATGGTCACAGTTCATTTCCTGAGAGCCAAACTTCAAATCCTCCCAAACTACCAATACAAGTTATGACCAGCCTTTGGTCATGCTTCACTGAGATTCATCATATCAACTAACAAGATTCTGCCATATATCCTATTTTATCAGGAGGTGTACCAGGGGAACTGAGACCTCTGTGTGTATATATACAATCAATATTATTGGCAAGACCTCAAACAAATATCAAAACCTGAAACAATACAGAAGTACCTGATATGTCTTTCTATTTCAAAATTACAAATATTTGGTATAGCCATTACTGGTTTCCCAATTCTATCTAGTAGCATTACCACATTGAGCAGCATGTGCACAGCACGCTTGCTGTGAGACCATAACCAAGGCAGAACGGTATTAGGAGAGTGTACAAGAGCAACAAATTGCTGTGATTCTGGTTGTAAACTCAAACTTTCTGTTCCACAAACCTCAGAAACAACATTATTCCTTTATCAAAATATAACTGACCATTTTCATTTCTAGACTGCTATGAACAAGGATCCAATTTCCCTAACCAACAGCAAGAGACAGCTTATAGTTAGATACTAAGGGAAAGGTCAATATGGTAAATACTCAGAGACCCAAAACTAAGGGAGTCATTAATCAAATATATAAATAATCCTCTAGTCTATGATCAGTTTTTATAATACAACACTGAATACTTAGTCTATAATACAAAAGGGTATAAAGCTAACTGAGCAATGAACCCATAGAGCCTGGAACTGTGAACCCTCGATTAGAAGCAAAAGGGTAACAAAGTTTAATTTGGCAGATTGGTGGTAGGATGTTAACAAAAGTACAGCAAGTGGTCAGCAATCGCACAGTTTATGGCACACTGTATATAGCCCTGCAGTGTGTTGCACCATGGGAGGCTGCCCTTATCCCCCTGTTCAGGTCGCTCAGGGGAAAGGCTAGACCTCTCCACCACTAAGAAGGTTCTGAAGATCCACTACCTTCATTTTACGACTGGAAGGCAACATTGTCTACACAGTTAACTTAATCATTTTATCTCACCAGCTGCAGTGATGAACCCCATGCTATTTGTGGAATTATGTGATAAAATTGAATAATAAGACAGTTATAAGTAGCCAAAATTTAAGCCTGCCCCTCTCTCTGAGGGAACCTTTACTAGGTTGTAAGCGCAGTGGGTTACCAATGGGTTAACTTACACACCAGGGAGATAAGAACCCTAGTCTGCCATCTTTATCATTCCTCTGTCTCTCCAGGCCTCAGGCCTGTTGCCAGGTGAGGTAAACATTAGATATTAGGGCCAGCAATGGGGGGATTTGAAAGAGTATTACAGCCTACAACTCCCACTCTCCATATAGGAACATACTTTTTAAAGATGAGTGGGTACAGGGGTATATAAATAGAAGTTTGCTGCCTATTGTTTGCTGCATATTGTCAATGTGTGAATCGTTGGCAACATAAGGAGCCATCCATACCCTTTTGAGTAAATAAATCAATGACTATACTAGTTTGATTAGGCAACAAAGATGAGCTTGTCTGCAAATTACATGGACACATATTTCTTACTAATGTATACTTATTTTACAGCTCCAATGTTGTATACAATGGATTAAATGGCTCAGAAAGCATTGAAATACCAACTTAGGGAGATGGTGATAATAATTTCCCTATCTCTTTAAGATATATTGTGTTATTTTCATGATATCATCTCTCCTTTTGAAATATAAGTGCAAAATGAGCCTGTAGTCGGTTAGATTTTAATCAGCAAAAAATGATTTCTACATTACATTTCCAATGAAGTCAGATGCAACCTTCTTTAAAAACTGTCTAAAGATCCCCTTTAAGCATACCTAGCACTTGGCGTATCAATTCCAGAGTTTAACCTTGGATCCTTAAGTTCTAATGATTTTGACTGAAACAACGGTTTTTCGATAATTACTTATTGTCATGATTGATGACAATAACAAACAATATACCAAAAAAATCAGGAAAAAAATTACCTTTCAGATGACATATAGCATGTTATCATATCTTACATAGTTCCAGAGAAATTTAGAAATAACGCGTTTTCCAATTTTCGCTAATTAAGCACAAATCGCGTAATTAGACAGTGTTCGCATACCCAAATTCTTCGGAACCATCTTGATTCATGGTCCCTAGGATGCTATAAGATGAAAAAAATCAAGAAAATCCAGGGGGCTCACCGCGGAGGGTAAATCAGGATTTTCAGATTTGGCTCCCGGACTACTAATAAACTTGAGGGGGGAGACGGAAGAAGGCTGAAGAAACGTCAGGAGCCTGAGCATACATTGCACTTTGTATTGGCTGTTAACTACTGTTCTACTAGGCTTCCGTTTTGAGGTCAGAATACCGGGCTGTCACCAATAAAAGAAGGGTGGTAGTATGTTGGCTGTCTGCCCAACATCTCATTCCCCATGCCTGCTGGTAGATTCGTGCTCTATCCCCCATTCGTGCCATGTTTCCCATTCTCGTGCCAAGCCAGCCAGTATTTGTCTAAGTCCAATCACCAAGTCCTGAGGTGGTTCTGACTAAGGAAAGCAAGAGGTGTTGACACATTGAGTACCATAAAGGGACTGTTTATTTCATTCTGTGTCACTACTTATACCACCACAAACTTTGATTTTCAATGGTTAACACTGATCACATAGTATGTTTGACCTCATACAGGGTCATATCCGGCTACATGTTTTTCTGTACTAGTCATTAACATTCATTCTTAATTAGCACTTCTCATGCCATCAAATGAAACTCTCATGCTGCACTACATGCAATCATAATTTTGTTCTAATGACTGAATAATTACAAATATACAACAATAATCAGTGCACAAACAACCAGTTAATGACTTGGACATATAAATAGTGCTTAATTGGATTCTCTAAATCTTGTGCTACTAGGATTTCTAGGCTCTCAAACTTCACATCGATATAAAAATTCATCACACATGCTTCACCCTATGAGTCTGCCATAACCAGATAGTTTAAGGATGACCCAATGCCACATTGGCTCGCAATAATGCTTTATAAAGAGACTTAAATAATGTCTTATCTGATAAAGTTTGAACTTCAGATTCAGAAGTTTATAGATCCATCTCTGGCAAACAGGCATCCTGCTCATGAGTGTGTTTGCCATTTTTCCCATGTATGGGAAGATTTATCACCTGCTATAATAATTTCTTTATGGATAATTAATCAACTATAGCTGGTGTTGGTTCGTTTGGATAGACAGATATCCTATAAATAATTTAAGTGCTTTGCGCACGAAGTTTTTAGATGTCCGTCCATTCTTCCCATTTCTCCCGTTCCTGTGAAGTATATTTAGGGGTAGGGGCACTCACTGAAACTATAATGCAACAAAAAGATACTCCAATGTAAAACTAAGACTCTGGTAAGGGACCAAAAAGGGAATATGTGAAGCAATCTGAATTACTCCAAAATCTTTGTTTCTTTATTCGGAATTCGAATACCAACAGGCCTGTCTTGCAATAGGTGTCATTAGTACTATTATGGATAACTCATCAATTCACCAGTGTTGAAATGCCCTAAGCTGAGAAACGGCTCTTAAATAACTGCAGATGCCCCCTAATGCTTTCGCTTAACCTGGATGTGGATGAGCATATTTTCTAATTTAAGACATTAATCCGTACTTGCCTCCCTTTCCATTCCTTCTAATATTGCCTCAAGATTCAGTCGCTATGTACCCTATAATTACTTTAATCAAAAGATCACTTAGTTGATTTGGAGGCTACTGTGAAATTGCTGGGCCATACCTTCTGGGCCAAAGTACCTCCCCCCAACCATTCCTGAATCCCTTTCCCTCAGTGCTGCCCAGCAATAAAACCGATGAAACCGATGTAGCAACAGGAAGAAGGGAATCGTGCCTGAGGGTGGTCCATTGTCGGTGTAAATTTGATTATCTGATTATGAAGTGATGGCTATAAACTATGGATGTAGGAAATGAACACAAACGACCTTTTACGACGATGAGGCAAGAACGGTTTCCTTTAGTGCCTTTAGTGTAACTTGATAGTCTATTGGGTGAGATGGTTACGTACTAATTAGAGTACAGGTAATTTATCAATAAATATCAAAGGTGGGACTATGTGAGACAATTGGGAGGAACAGTTGGGGGGAACTCTTCTATGTTCTTGGGGAAGTAATAGGCCCTATTGAGCAAATACTTCATAAGTTCCATGTACAATTCCTGTGTATACATAAAGTCATAACACTATGTATCAAATAATATTTAGATTTAAATATGAAAATGGGAGGGCAACCTGATAGCAGGGGAAGTATATCTATCAAATGTCATAATTATTCGATTTTTCATGAAAACAAAAGGACTTCTATCCACATTTCGAGACTATTTCTCTCGGGGTATTCTTTAGGGTTGATTATCACCTAAAGAAGAAGAGAAAAGTGGAAATTTCTATTGTTCTGGGTGGCTATGGCCAGATTTGAGACACTGCCTATGGCTGGAAATGGCCAGATAGGGGCTCTTGAATGTTGAATTAACCAGATAGTATCAAGGTGTCTTTTCAAAGGTTATTGAACAAGAAAAGAATATTAGGTAAAGTGTTTCAGTGGAACGTTCCCTCTAAATTTTGATTATAAAGGTCTTTGAATAAGGAAACACTTCTATCTGGGTGGAACTAATTATGACTGGTGCTCTGTGGGGGGGGGGGGGTGATACCCAGAGAAAAACAGTTGCCCTTGCATCAATTGTAATCCAGGGAGTCAGATTTAATCCGGTAAGGTGCCAATCAAACTGCTAAGAATCTTACATTGTCGAACGCAATTTGTCAAATAGCTTACACACTCACAAATGTTTGATCACGTTCATGACGTGGAATAGGAAATATCCCCAAAAATTATTATCAGAGTGGATGGATTCATCAGGTTGGGGCTACAACGGGAAAAATGGGACGTCCCGTTTTTTCAGGACGCAACCCTTTAAATCCTTTAAAAACATTCCTGTATTATGTTTTCAATTTCAAAATATGACCCTTTATAACAAGTGATTATTTGGTTAAATCAAAATTGAATTTCATCTTTAAAATGATGGTTTTAAGGGGTTTTAAAAGTCTGCCTGAAAAAACGGGATGTCCTGTAAAAACGGATCACAAAACCGTCCCGTTTTTTCAGGACGGTCCGTTTTCTTGGTATGATTTTTGTAACTTTTAAAAAATAAAAATTCATAGAAAAAAAATTCAACGATAGAATCTGAAAATGCAACGATCATTTTGATGCAAATGATGTGTACTTTCATGACAAATAATTTTTGAATTTAGCAAACTCCTGATTTTCTGAGCATTTTTATTCGTGTACAAATATTAATTGTGAAATTTTATTTATGAAATTGTCAAAATGGAAAATGCCATGTAATTCATGTTAAATGCAGAATTTCATAATTTTTGTAGCTTGGATATGCAGAAGTATTATATCATGCGTATCTTGTATGATATTCATGTATAAATTCATTTAAAGTAGCTAGATAATACACTTTTCCATAATAGCCTGTTTTTTCAGGACGTCCCATTTTTTCAGGACGTCCCGTTTTTCAGTAGTATCCCCAACCTGTTCATGTGTTGCCTATAGATTTATTGTTTTATGCAGGCCTATTACTACAGAAAGTCTGTTGAAATTACCCACTAAAAATTCTAAAATACAATCATGATGCACCACCATGCAATACTTATAAACCGACAAATGAAAAAAGTAAGGAAAATGTATTATGGACAGGGGTGCTAATTGTGTGAATAAATTACCTGTAAATGCAAGAAACATAGAAAATGTAAAAGATTTTAAGAAAATACAAGAGTGACAATTGTTGACTAATATACAAAAGTATCAAGATCGATGACGCATAATGTTGTTCTCTTTTATATTTTTTTTACCTTTAAAAGATATGATATATTCTTCTTAATGAGTGTATACTGCGATATTTCTCAAAATTATGTATATCTAACGTGACTTTGTGAATATTGTCAAACCTGATTTTAATACTTTGAAACTCATTGTATGTTTAACATGGAATACCTATTATAATATATCACTGCATCTACGTAAGAGAGATCTATACCTTATCATTGATATTTTTAATAACTCAGGCAGGGTATGGAAACATATGTGATATTTATTTTGTGCTTGAATAAAAAACTGAATACACAAAATATGATGATACATATCGAATCTTCTAATAGTGCTATATATTTTTGACATGATTAAAGCAATTAACTACTCAAGAAGTTTGGATAGATAGGTTCGTTTACCTTTAATGTTTTTCTACATGTGTCAGGTGAAAATAACAAGAAAATACCTTGTAACAATAGACATCTAAACGTATGCCTGGACAAACGGGGAAGTGTCATAAGATCTATAACAGTGGATGCAGTGAGCCAGCTGGTCAGTCCTGAATGTAGCTTTAAGCGCAGAATGATTGTGGAGGACTTCCCGGTGGCTCATAAATATCCGCCTTGTAGCGTGTGCATGTCCTCAGGACGTGCTGTGTGTCCGACAAGCACGTCTGTCGCCCATACACAACATGCATGCCATTCTGCACGTGAGATGCCGCACGCACAATGGGGAAGGAGGGCGGACGGAGCTATATAAACCCACACGACTTTCCCACACTCCAGTATTGATCCAGAAGCTGATCCACAGGTATCCCAGAGATCATGATTCGTGGAATTATCCTCCTCGCCCTGGCCGGCCTTTGCGCGGCCGACGGCTACCAGAAACCCAAATACAACAAGTGTTTCCAGTGCTCCTACAGCCCGGCCAAGACCTACACGTACAAGGTGCCCAAGAAGGAGGAGTACGAGTACAAAGTACCAAAAACCACCTACGAGTGCAAAGAGGAGAAGGTCTACTATGGTTACCCCGCCGGTTACGGTCACCCCGCTCCCGGCTACGGTCACCCAGTCGCCGGTTACGGTCAGAAGACGGCTGGTTACGGACATGAAGCCGCCAACTATGGACATCACCAACAAAAACCAGCTTACGGTTACCAACGAAAATGCTACCCCAAGGTCGAGTACGAGGTAAGGAAGAGCTACAGGACGACGTACGAGGAGAAGACGGAGACCTCCCCGGCCGGAGGCTTCAACCCCTGCATGGGCCCCATCACTGCTGAGTCAGCCAAAAGGGACGGCGTCGACGACTGGGAGTGCAAGAGCAACTGCTACACCCGTACAGACGCCCACGGAAACGTCAACCGCGGATGCTACAAGGGAGAGTTTGGGGTGAACCCAACCCTCCTGGGCTGCCACTACCAGGCCGGCCAGAAGTACTGCTTCTGTCACGGGGACCACTGCAACGGGGAGGCCCTCAAACACTGAGCAGCTCAGGGCAGGTACTGGACATGATTCAAAATGCAAAGGTGAATGCATTGCACTAGTGTACATTGCATGAGGGTCGCATTAGTCACTAGGTAACCTAATGCAGTTTGCCTCATTCTGTTCACAGTGCGGACAGTAGGACAGTATAGTTAAATTGAAGTCAGTCCGTTTTATAATTATTATTTTCTACGTTCAGTCTAGATACATGATTTATTTATACAAAATAATAATGAGTATGGCTGGCAAACTAAGTATATGAGACTCTGAGGTGCTATAAGTTATCACAAAATACTTGAGCCTAGTCATACCTGAAGGGCAATCAAATAGGGGCTGCTGCTGCGCAAATAGTACGTTCAAGAGAGAAGAGTATTTTGTCTAATTATTATTCATGTATCGATAATGGAAAAAGTTTATTCAAAAGAAAGCTGTTATCTATGGTGTTATATTAAGTCACTTTGTTGCTTGGCGCAACAGTGTGACAAATTTCATCATTATCACCAGAAATCCCATTATGACGTCGAGATTTCCGGATGTTGACGTGCTGCTCATTCCTCATCTTACACAATGTAATAAACAATTTGATACAAAGTATCGCGTTCTGTCTTTGTCAAGGGGGAAACTAATCTTTGAAACCGAGCCTTTTACTTTATAGTATATGCATTATACTTATCACGTCATACCAATTGTGTTTATTATAATATTATATTGTGATGTCATTACTGTGTATGATTATTTATGACTAAAAAGAAAAAACGCCCTGTAAGGGACCATTATTGACATTTCAAAGAACTTCTAAATAAGTATTGGCTACGAAAACGCTATCACGCAAAACATATATTATAGTGAACATTATAGATAGAAAGCGGGAACAGTTTCAATGCGCGGAAAAGCTTATGTAAAAAAGGCAATACGTAATTCAAAATGTGTGGTTACCGCCGTGCCGTTTTTCAGTTGTTCTCGGTTTGCTGTCTAATGATATTGAAGGGAACATATTTAAGAAATCCGAAGGAAAATTGAAATGTAATGTCCACGAGATGGACCTAGGCCTACATGACAGTGCATTCCTACGTAAGCACAGCTCCGACCTGCCAGCAAACCTAGGCGTCAAATCGGTCAATGGCATTTGTTCTCTTTTCATGAAGTCAACTTTTCCTACAACAAACTGAAACAAGTGTGGGCGTATGGGGAAATATTGTTTGTTGCTTTCCTACCTGCTCTGTTCGGCGTGTCCAGTGGCGTGGAAGGAGAGGTGTTCCCTGCCTCGGGTGGTTCCCGCCTTTCGGTGTCGCCTGCATTGGAAGCCAAAAGTCGTCTGCTCTGTTCAGCCATCTGCCCCGAGAATGGAACGCTGACAGTAACAAAACCTATAGCTAACGTCCGAAGTATAAGAGCAAATCCATGGTGCTTAATTCAGTTTAATTTGAGTTCAAAAATTACAATCAGACCTATATGTGTATGCGAAAGATAACAAGAAAAGTGTACTAGTTCAGCACTTTGTTCAGTGTCTTACAGTCTATACTACCTTCAATGAGAGATATACATATAAGATGCCCTACAATTATGGATAATCCAAGGAACTAATCCTTAATTAAATAAGTTCTCAAATTAGTTGTGCTAAAGTTGTATAGCATTAATGGAGGATGAAGCTGAAACAAATAACCAATTGCCATTTTACAAATTACAAGCTGAAATTAGCTTTACAAGTTTGAGTCGGAATTTGATGGAAATTTGAGGCCATTATGATCGGTGATAATCCTTTAGAGTTTTCCCTACCGACGAGACCATTCTGATACCATTCAAAGCGTACGTGCACGGAGATGAACGGACGCGGTAATTGCTGCGGAAACCATCCCCAGGTGACGCCACTGTGCCCAGACGTCCTCTGGTGAGAGGATGTGGAAACAGAAGGGGCAGTAGGTAGACATCTGGGACTATGAGAAACGTAGCTCATCGTATGGTCACCTACTGGTCATCGGGTGGTCATCACTGACCAGCACCTGCAGCCAAGCGGCAGGCCTCCTGCTCCGAATATTGGCGTAATTATGTTCGCCGATTTAACGACTGAAGACCACAAGCCGAGCTTATGGTCATCTATTGGTCAGTCCCTTCTGTACCAAAGTATTCCCTCGTATCCGCTGATGTCCCACATGCACATATGGTCTGTCATTGATATCAATAATGAATCTGCTTTAAAGATGTCGCTTCTAGGCCTGGTATTAACCTTTATTTTAATTTAAACCGTAGACATAATCTCTACGTTTAAACATACTGTGTTATTTTCACTGATGGATGTGTAAAATCTAATCGGTTAGAGAAAACCAAGGGGGGCTACACATATGAAAACGGACTTGTTGGCATTTTCATTGGAGAAATAAGAGAATTCCTATACACTGAAAAGTCAATTGATAACTTGACAATAATGTTTTCTACCAATTGAATTACCATGCACATAGGCTAGTCTATAGCAATTATCTTGGCATTGGCCAAGAATTTCATCGTAAAAAAAGATAGTTTTAGCTAAATTATCTAGTTATATACATTTAACACAAAAAAGGCAAGTTCCACCGTTCAACCTGGCCATTAAGAGCCCTCGGCGCTGTAGGGGTGGCTCTGACAGAAACCAGCCACCAGGGTCGAGCCCCGTTTTCAAGCAGGGGATGCGCGCGGGATGCCATCTTGACTCTGAAAAGGGGCAGTCGGGCATGTTAATTTAATGGAGGCGATCAAATGGGGTAGACCGAGGGCACAGGGAGAAACTAAATCAATAGGCGTGCAATTAGAAAGGTATCACAAGGAGAAGACCTTACAGAACTCTCCGAGCAGACGACATTTTACACTGATCTGCTGAAATCAAACTGTCCGTGTGCTAAACGGTCCGCGGCCAAACCAACCATAACGCACTGATTAGAGCGCAGTACTAGTCTGGGCCGGGGCTGAGGTATATAATGTAGACCGCTAGCTGGCTAATTGAACAAGCTGCAGTATGTGAATACTCGTACTCTAAGAATTATCAAAGAGATATAACATAGTGGCATCGCTATTTGTTTAAATGGTATATGAAAGACATACAATGTTAAATTTATATTTTTGCCTGTAGGATTGTATAATGTGTTACAGTGTAAGATTAGAATCATCGACTGTTGATTGACATGTTAAAAATCCACTATGGTGTTTTTTTTTACATACCCAAGTAAAAACACTATATTTGATTATTCAAATTAAGGAGGATAGAGTCTTTATGTTCAAACTCAGCCAGTCCTTTCCTAGTTATTTTGAACACCGAGGCCTATAGATGACACCCTTGTCGGGCATACAGTGTCAAGGAGACCTTCACTTTCTCGACCAGTAGGCCCCCCTGTTGGTGGGTGGTTGCGCCCCCTATTGAATACCCCGATGGGGCACCTTGTTATTTGAAGTAGCTACATTGGCACTGTTCAGGCCAAGTGTTACTATCCCCATGGCAAAGTTCCTCTTTTATTGTAGGCTTCTATTGCCCAGACCATTGTGTGAGATGGGCCTTACATTCTGGCTTTTTGCTAACACTTAAATAACTTGCACTTTACCCACCAATTACATTTGTACCTTGGTGTCCAAAATACAGACATTGGGAGCATTTAAAATGAAATGTGGATCACAGTATCAGTGTCAATATGAAATTCTTGAACCTCCATTCTCATACTAGAGGCGAAATAGATGATTTTTTAAAAACTACACGGAGCAGGCAAAAAAGAGGAAGAGGTGTAGTGAAAAGAAGTGGCAGAATACTGGGACTCCCCGCCACGACACCAGCGCCACCTGGGGCGGGTTGCTTTCAGCGTTGACGCGAGGTGGAGCCACTGGGGAGTACTGCACGGCCATCAGGGGCAGGCCTGGCTCTTAAAGAAATGTGTTCTCGGCCCATCTCCAAGGCGCCCCAGTCTGATTGACAGGTATCTAGTGTGGGGAATTTCTGGGGACTGGAGGGATCCAGACCTGGTTACACTGACACCCGACACCTCGTGTATATGCACTGTGGTTGGTCCCACTAGGACCACGTGAGGTTAGGAAAGTAGGATGGAGGCCTTCCTGCCCCCCCTCTATCACTGACGTAATACAGCAGTTAGTGATCAAGGAGAATCACTTCAGTTTATGTTTATATTTGCTTAGTATAGCTAAGTAATTAGAAGAAAGTTCCGATAAGCACACTGTAATCTCCAAAAGGACACTTCTAGACTTTTCTCAAACTACTTAATGTAGGTTCTATGTATAAGTCCAGTATAGACGCATCCGATCTCTATGCTTGAGACCGAAAGAAAATAGGAAAACAGTTTGAAAGAACGTTTCAAACGTTCTAATTAAAGATGAATCCGTGTCTACCTTACCATTTGAATCATAGTTCTAAATATTTTGTTGGCGAAATGATACTGTTCCTGTACTTAGAATGTGATTCATTTTTCTATCGCCTGCTAGCATTACAACTAAAATACATATTTTTTAACTGTGTGCATGCAGACATTTCCAATCGGAGGTCATATCAAGTAGGCCTATACATAACAGATTAATATTTTTTTTAGAAATGCATGAAATCTATGTCTCTCGTATGAATATTATGTTGTAAAGGGCACTATGTGTGTACATGACAGAAGGAAAATATTGATTTTAAGATGTAGTTTTAAAAGTCCAAGATAGTTAGATAACAACACATGTCACCATTATACTTGTCCCAGAAAATAGCAAGATACAAATCGATATTTCTGGGAGACGCATCTGTAGCCCTTATGCTACTTTAAACGTTGCCAAGGAGCCGTGCGACCATTAAGTGACGCAGTGCCCTACGGCCCGTGCCCACACGTTGATAGGTCCTTTGTCTTAACCTAATTAGCCGTATACCCAGACCTCGGCCACAGACGTCAGGATTGCACTCCTCGGTCAAACAGGTTAACGGCGTGTTTCTGGGAGGAAGCCCCGCACGTGCCGCAGTCTTTGTCTCAGCTAATTGATGTGGATTGCCCCCTCCGCCCACCCTCTGCGCACGCAGATGTCAGTTCGACTTCTCTCGTGCCTTCTCAGAGTCTCGCAGGTTTGCATGGCCCATACGCGTAACGGCGCCCAATTTCTGTGGTTGAGGTGGACTATGCCTAATTAACATGGTCTTGACTTATCACGACAGTGAGGTTTGAAAAGGTGTCTATGCTTGTATCCAGCAAGCTATATGCAAATGATAAGGGTAAACTGTCTGATCATATAGTTGTCTTAGCTCTGGTGGTGCACATCTGTATACAGATCCAGGAATTTGGGGGAAAAGATGAGGTCTTTGATCAGTTGATATGCAGCTATTTGTCAAAAGTGCATGTTTACGAAGCACGCCCTCATCCTTAAATGGTTGTCACCATGTCAAACTCGGTTCTAATTCTACAGTCGGTGTGCATTCGAACATACTATGGGCCTTTGGTCTATAGGAAGTATACTTTTCTCACTAGACACGGGGGCTGCTTTAAGAAAATATGGGAAAAAGACAGATATCAATCTAAATAGGCCTACACACAGGCTATCGCCTTACCGCGTGCTTGCCAAAGTAAACCATGAAACAACTTAATTAAGTTTTGCTTTTTTTTCTGATTGTTTCTGATTGTCGGCGGATTGCCAATTTCTTTAAGGAGTTTTGTAATCAAACGCATTACGCCCTTCTCTATCACTCTTTTAACTCTGATTTAAGAAGATTGAGCTTTTAGATCTTTAAACCATGAATTGATTCATTTAAATGAGTTCGGCTGTGCTCTGATGATCAATGAACACATACTTGCCTTAATGAATTATCGATGCGGAAAACGTATGTTTCGAGGACCTTAATGTCCTGCGCTGCTGGTTATGACCCCTCTATTGCCAGGCGCTTCCTGGAAAAAGAATATAATTCTGGAAACTTACATTAATAAAGTTTCATGTAATCTCTTGTGATTATGACTATTACAAAAGATTCAAAACTACTTCATAAGCAAACCTATACAGTATAATAGATAGATATGTACCGATTACCTTAACTTACAAACGCGCGCCCTGACCTTTACATGTCGTATAGGTCGTATAAGAAGTCACAAGTTATTGATTTTAGCTCGATTTATTGGAATGTGTATTGTAATAATTCTCTGACCATACATTAACAAATGCACAAACACCTTATCCTCTATCATCCCACCATAAACCCTGTCGACCTGACGCTGCCTTGAGTCTATGCAGACACGTCGGTGCACCGCACCGCCCCGCGCCACTGCCTGCTTGGGCGTCGCGACCAGCCGTTTCCGTCGGGGCGTCGCTGCTGGCTTCTCTCTGTTGCCGCCTTGCCGCCCGCTCCCCGACCACTCCAGGCAGGCCTGGGGGCCACTGGTGACCGCAGAGGACGCGTACAAAAGCCCGCCGTCCGGCCGCCCACCCGCGCCGCCCGCCCGCCGACCGGTCAAAGGCGGCGCGCGGTCGGCGGGGGACCGGGCGGGGCCTTTCAGGGGGTGGCCGTCGGCCCATCTGTCCCTGACGCCCGGGCCGGCCGGCCGCACAGGGGGTGGTAGACCGACGCACGTGTGTACCGTTAACCGAACCCCTCATCTGAGGGCCATCCAGGAGAGAGGGCTTTTATAACGCCCCCCACTAAAGCTTCCCTGCGCCCTTTTCCATATCCATAAAGTGTTTAAGGCCGGGCCTTTCAGGACGCCCCCTGCAGCACGTGTCTGCGGAGGGCAAGTGATATTTGTGGGAAGAGAACCTGGTTACAGGTGAACGGGTTGTGATTGAATTCGCCTCCAACAAATTAGTGATTATTTTCCTCCAAAAGTGGTATGAGAAAGAAACGTATAGACTTACCATAGGTCCGGGCCATAGGTGCATTCAACAGTATAACCAATACAATAATAATTATATTCATAGCTGATGTCAGTGAAACACGTCTCCACCCTTTAGGAGCAACCCATATACAACGTCGTATACCAACAATAAACTGAGGGGTTGTGATGGCATTCTTGTCTTCATACCAAATTTTCCTAAAAAGTATCTATCCTTGGTTTAATGCCTTTATAGTGCAGAGATAATTGGCACTGAATCAAGGTGCGCCTTCCAAAGACTTAGAGCGTAACTTTGCACGGGGATGAAGGGATATCGGAGAAAGGGTTTGCTCACAGGAGGGCGGCCTTAATGACAGCGGGATCACCCGAGACGGGTAGGGACCAGGTAACATACAGGTGTTGGTCCCCCCATCCCACAAGAGACGCCTGAACGCCAACCAGACTGTAGCCCTATACGTATTATATATAGGCAAAATGGTATATGGGAATATACGTGTAGATATTATTTTGAATAAGTTCGGTTCCAGTAAACATAATTTTATATAAATACAAATATTAATTTCTATCCACTTAAATTTGGTTGGTAATGACGCTATTACGATAATGATCAAAAACTGCTATACCTCAGGGGGATCTTGTGGTTTATATCAAAGATTCACATCACTTTCGGGTCAAAAGGTCGACAGTTACTTTCTTTTTTTATGGTAATAGACCGAGTAAGTAACCATCGGTATAATTACTTCTAATTGGCTTCATTTAGAACGATTTCCCACTTTTTGGAGTTATTTATCGTTATTGTCCACTGATATTGTTAGTTATTCAATGTTCTTAAAATAAATAATACTTTTTTTGAAAACAGTTTTATGAGTTATATTACCATGTGCATCACTATAGTGCGGCACACCTATAAGTAAACAATTAAGGTACGTTGCTAAAAGTACATCAATTAGGTTACAAGTTCATTTACATCAGATTGATAACTGATTTTTATTCATATTCCCTCAAATTAGAATAAATTAATCGGGTAAAATACAGCAACGTGCATTTTCAATATCATATTGCGCAATTCTTGATAACGGTTCAAAGGGGCTGTGAAGTCAAGACGGATTACCAGGCGTGGATGAGCGACAATAAACAATTTATGACCTCATCTATACACAAAAAAGACAATAGCCATCTTGGGTTGAAACCCTGCGACTCCCGCTGGTCGGCGGTTCGGTTAGGTCCACTGAAGCGTGGCGGTTGACTTTCAATCGGGAGCCGGCCCCTGCTCCCCAATCTCCTCAGCAGAGAGTTCCACTCCGGTCCCCTACGTTAGAATCTCTGCAACAACCTGCTTGTTTGGGACAGAATCTGGCCCCTACGCACACATTCATAAATATACCTTATAGCTTTAAAATATAAATGAAAATAGATTGGGTTCAGGTTGTATATATTATATATTGAAAAATTGTAATATAATTTTGTTTCAATATGCCCAAAACATCAATTCTTTGGAACTATTTTTTGTGGATTGATACGCTGGACAGGGTGACAGGGTTCATGTGTCCAGATTATGCCTACCATTCAGTGAGAGACCGAATACCTGTCCTCATGGCCTAGTGGTTAGGACACTGAGAACCAAAGCAAAGGTACACAGGTTCGAATCCCCAAACTGGCTTTGACGTCCATGCTAACTGTTTATCTACTTGATCCGTGTCTTTATTGTCCAACTCAGTAAATCGTAGCAATGGTTTTATCCTTTAATTTCTTTATTATTTTGACATTTTAGTACAAGAAATTCCTGTATATCACAACAAATCTACTTGTTTTATTCCAGGAGAAGAATCTTTATGGTGTTTACCCTCAGAATATTCCCTCTGATTGATTATCTAACAAGACATAATAAAATACTCCAAAGGTCTTCTTATACCAAGAAGCATTCTTATTTACTTATAAAAACATCCTTATTAACATAAGAGCATCAAAGCCCATAAACTACTCTCTTATAGTTCGATTTTAAATGCATCAGACTTACACAGAGTCACGTTGGGATGAGAGATCACAATGGGGAAAGAATTACTTTGGTATAGGTGAGGGATAAACTGTACAGAAAAGGTGTTTATACTGAAATACACAAAAAAGGTGTCTAAACACCAACGTTTTTCTCAAAAACAAGTATAAATCTATGGCATATCTAATATTAGGCATGCAGCTATATTCCATGCACTTTTTTTTAGACAATGTAACAATGTTAAAAATACAATTATAGCAAAAAATTATCTGTACCATAACATAACATTTATTTTTCTAGATCTAGATCTGAATGTGGAAATAGTCCCAAGTATGCAAATGAGTTCAAAATGGCGGGAGGTTGTGGCAGAGATACAAAACGATAGTGGCGTGATCTGCTTGGAGAGTGCCTGCTCCCGGGCACCTCGCCGTGACCGCGGGACTTGACTCGCCCCTGTACGGACCGCCGCGCATGGGTGGCTGGCCCCGCCCCTGGATGAGAGAGGTGTCGTGATTGGCCCACTGCCGAGGGAGTCGCGTGGTCAGGAGGCAGGCGTCTGTGAGGTGCAAGCATCCGTGTCGGTGGGTATAAAGGAATGTCGGGGCGGGATGAAGGACACATACGAACGCTTGACTCTCACCTGTACACTTCCCAGACGCACGCAACGTCTTTACACCTGGGAGTGAGCCCTGTCTGTTCGATACAGCCTGTTTTCTGAACATTGCAATCTGCGATAAAGCTTTGCCTTCTTGGAGCGGCCTTCAGGCAAATTCACTGGATCTATCCTTCTAACCTGCACCGGTCCGACCAGCAGAGTCATCCACTGAAATACACCTCCTTGGCACAAAATAATTGTGCACATTTACATAAATCCGAGATTTATGCACGCTATGATGTCTTTGGAAGATCACTCCATTGACGTAGAGGTCGACTCTGACGACGGCTCCATGGGTTCCTCCAGTGTGGAGAGCGACCACAACCAGCAGAACCTCTCTCACGGAGGGGGCAAGTCGGCCCGCTCCTCCACGGCGCGACTCCGCAGGAGGATCCCCATCGCCGAGCGCAACCTCAGCGAGGTCGAACTCCAGGACCTGAGACTCAAGGTCAACTCCAGGGAGCGGCAGAGGATGCACGACCTCAACTCAGCCCTGGATGGGCTCCGGGAGGTGATGCCCTACGCCAACGGGCCCTCGGTGCGCCGCCTCTCCAAGATCGCCACCCTCCTCCTGGCCAAGAACTACATCCTCATGCTGCAGAACTCTCTGGACGAGATGAAGAAGTTGGTCAGCGACGTCTACGGCAGTAACCGGCGGGGTGGGAACTCCAACGGCTCCCACGGCCAGCAGTCCACCTCCAGCCCGCCGCCGCCCACCCCGACCACCCCGGTCCCCGCGCCGCCCCAGCCGCCGACCTTACCGCCCACACTTCCGCCCAGCCTGCCGCCTACCAGCCTCTCCTACCCCAGCCTTGCTGACCTGAGGACGTCGTCGTCATCGTCGGCGCCGACTGTGCCTTCCCCGAATAGCAGTTCGCCAGGAAGCGGTGGGGAGATGCGCACCACGGCGACTGTCAGCATCAGTGGTCCGTCGGCGCTGTCCAAGATGTCCCTGCAGGCGTCGGCCCACCACCACCACCACCACCACCCCGGCCTGCCCGGCCTGTCACCGCTGGACGCGCCCCATCGCCGGCCGGGCGGCCTGCCCTGTCCGTGCCCGCAGTGCCTGCCGCCGACCGTCGCCCCCGCCTACAAACTGGGACATTGGCCTTACTTCCCCAGCTTCTTCCCCAGCGCCCTGCCAGGCCAACACGCAAGTACATGAGCTTCACACTCAGAAAAGGACATCATGTGATTTACAGACACTTAAATACATTATTACCCATGATATTTGGGCATCGCCACCACTGTACATAGAAGTCATTTAATATGGTATTGATGTAAATATTTCCGACGCATTTGTTCTCTTTTGATATGACGGCTGAAGAGTTGTGTTGAATATATGAGGGAATTTAGTTTTCATGATAAAATGTCGCACGTGTCTGTGTTGACGCTTGTATATATAGATAAGGAAGTATTACAGGATGCGCTCCAGTTAAATGGAGAGCTATGTAGAACAGCGTGTGAATGCAAGTAATGAGAGCATGTCGAGACGGACGGCACAGGGTGCCGACATGAACCAACGGACTGTGATGAATATTAACACGACACGGGCAGAAAAAAGGACACTTACCTGAATATGCCTTCTCAAAAGGGTTTATATATGCCTTCAATATGCCCCACTCGACTGGTATAATGTTGATGATTATGTTGTTAAATATTGCCACATGATTTTGGATAACTGAGTTAATACTATCAGGAAAAAAACATATCTCAAGTATCTGAGTCGCCGGCTGAGACGTTACATACAGCGGCTTGCATGTGTCATGCGAAGACTCTGAAGGTATTTTAGATGACCATCTCGCTAATCTTTTACATGTTTACTGTTTTTTGAAGTTTGATGTAACGTTACAACACATATCGTGAAAACAGTCTGCCTTGATTCTGTGAAGAAATATATAACAATTGACATGTGAACCATGACTGAGAGAAATTATATATTTGATAATAAATACCGAATCTGTTATTTCAAGTTGATTCACTGTTTCTTTCTTATGCCATACTATAACACATATATGACATGCGAAGCTTATCTATATATAGATAAATTATACAAGTATTCCTTCGCGATGCTTAGATTTCTTTCTATTATAGTAATTCTTTTCAACACCCTTTTGCAAGCATGAAACCGAAATTAAACTGAAATATTATTTTTTTTTTTTTTTTACTCAAACTCGCTATACATAAACGATTACTATATATAATATACTTAATAACGCGCAAAACCTCTACTATTTAGAAATCAGTAACTTTCAAAGAATTGCATGCCTGAAAATCTGCATGATTGATATTTTCCCCTACATACACTTTCGATATCCCCAGTATTTATTGTCATAAGGCTCCGAGAACATTCCGGAAAATAAGCCTATTCAAATTCCCCTTACACTCGATGCATCCCAGCGAGTTCTCTGAGCATGCAGCCATACACAACGTTTTTACCTTTAGGTAAACTCCCAATCTCCGCCGGGCACATGTCGGGTCCTTGGTCACAGTTCTGATAAGCATCTTTCCGCTGTTTCACGTGACTCAAAGCCCCAAAGAACACTACCTCGACGTTTCCCAGTAGGCCGCCTGCCACGTCGTTATCCTATCGTAAAAACTTAGTCTGAGATGTAAGTGATAAGTTTGTCTGCGCCACAAACCATGTTAACGCCGCCTCACCGGCCATTTGTCTACCCGGATGGAGTTTACTTTTGTTGTCCGGAACTATTTAACCTCTAGGACACGGTCAAGAAGGTCAACATTTCTAATTGATGACCAATCTCAGTGCGAAAGCTAGTACAGTTCAGAATCATAAATGAGAACCGTTCTTTGAAAGGTGCCACAACTTTTCTATACCAATATGGAATTTAGTTAAGGATGCATTTTGGGTAAACATTTATGTATAAAACTGGGGGGAAATACTTTCAGTTTATATTTAAGCTCTATATACATAAATATATAAATAATAAACCATACTTGCTGATTTACAGTTAAACAAATTCAACCATTTTTCCGATTAAAAAAAATTGTCCGGCTTTCCTGAACGTGCAGCTGTAGTTAAAGCAATGTAAAGAAAACACATAACAGACCTTAACTATATAAATCTTCAGCAATTCAAAACAAAATGTAGAATATGAAATTTTCCCAAGTCTACACAATAATTCCGTAAAGGACGCCACGATCTTAAAATATTGTCTGTTTAGGAAGATTATTTTTTCCCGCCAGAAAACTCATGTGCATGCTTCCCGCTCGAAATATTAGTCCGGGGAAAATAGGAGCGCGTGCACGGACCGACGACGGACGGACCGAGCAGAAGGGGGCGCGTCGGGGTGAAGAGTGGGTGAGGGATGGGGGACTGGGAGAAAACCTTACGCCGCAACAGCCGTTCTCCATGCTACCTCTTGCAGGAGTTTGTAGACATTACATCTATAATACACCAATACATACATTTCAAAATTCCTTTCACTTTCACGAGGTTTGGAGGGGATGTGATTACCTGAAAGGTAAGTATGTCATAGGCTTACAATCAGATAATGAACCAGAACCTCAGAAAGCTCAAGCTATTTTTTTTAATTTTCAATAACGATATGCCCCTGGTTTCCAGGTCATTACACTTGAAGATAATATTCAGGGTGGTGTAATTACATTACCATAATATATCACCCCGACATTATCATTATCATATTTTCGAAGTTTAGAGATTTAAGAAATCCTATTAACACTTTTATTCCTATAACATTCGTGAAGTTATTGACAAAAGTAAACTTATAAGGTCACCCCTCCCCACGATGACCAATCGACGCTGAACCACCTATTGAGCCAATGAGACTTCGTCAGATCGAATACGAAAAAGTATTGAAACAAACTGAGACCAAGAGATGTCCCATATGTTATAAATGTCAATATCAACTTATAAGTCATACGACGTGAGTCATCTTTTTTTCTCAAATAGTCATTTCATGGGGAGATTCAAATCCATTGTGGATATTCATGCAATGTAGGTGATAAGTACTATACCTCTGCAAAATGGTGGAGCCAACATACCATACAAGGATATTTATAAATAAACATCTGCAATCATATACATATCAAGAGATTTGAATTTGTACTTCAACCATCTTCAATGGATTGTGTACACAGGGGTCAGAAATAGGGCAGCAAAGACTCTTTGTGCATCTCACTCACTTTCATGTTTTGTCAATGTTGGTGACCACAGGTCAACTGCACGACCAGGGCCCCACCGTCGTCGGCCATGTTTTTACCCACTTCAAAGTTATTTCCCCCTTATCGTCGATAATCAGGATCTGCTAATAAAGAGTCAAAACGTATCCTGACCCACTCTTGATGTCCCATAATGGCCGGCCCATCAACAGCTCCCTGCGAGTCAAAGTGTGAGACCCGGACAGAGGGGGTGGGCGATAATAGGTCAATTGTCATCTTCCCATTGACAGACATCGCAGGTAGTCTGCAGGTCAGCCGGCCCATGTCAGGGGAGGGGCTTTCTTCGGGGCTCTATTGGCATCATTATTCCTTAGAAAAGCACCGTGTGTATATAAGGGAAGAAATCGGACCAAAAGAATCAAGGAGTATCCCCACAATTATATGCTGTGAGACTGCAGTCGAGAGGTATATTTTGTAAAGAGAAATTGCCAGTAAAACATGTATGACTTTCAGAGTTAAATGGAGGATTCATCTCATAAACATATCACGACCAGACAGATGTATCACCATTGATTTTCAGGGGCGGACCCAGGAATTTGTAGAGGGGGGGGCCCAAAAACATGAATGTACGGGGGGGTGGGCCCCCCATCAAACATGATTTAACAGGGGAGGGGGGGGGGCCAAGGCCCGTCCGGCCCCCCCCCCCTGGATCCGCCCCTGATTTTAAACCTTGTCATAGATTTTGTTCTATTTTGAATTGATCAACGAAAATATATGGTTGCAATTGCCTATCTGAATGGCAGCATTGTGACAAATAACTTTGACAGACTAAAAGTCTCACCTACATGAATGTACATTATGACTGCTTTGGTATTATGCATGCATTGTCATTGGTATGTTATATATTTATATATATATATATATATCCTAATGTTAACATCGTGTACTTGTAGCCTAACAACCTCTATTTCAGTGTACATCCTAGGATTGACTTATTAAACAGACCCTGAAGCTCAGATGTCCTCTAGTATCCAAGGATCTGAAAGGGGTATTAGACCTACAATTTAATAACTTTATCAAAGACATTTCAGAATAAGCTTTGTGTGCGAATTTTGGCTGTAAAGTCAGTATGAGTATTCCACTCTCAACACCCTTAACCTAAAATTTATTATCTGAACGGGTACAAGGCACTTAGTTTTGGAGTGTTATTTAATTAGTTGTACATGAAGTTCTCTTGTCCCATTTTGAACAATCCTTACATATTCATCAAGAAGCAAACGTTATAAATCTTACATTTCCCTCACTTTAGTATATTTGGGTGATGTATGATATATGTGCTATTTAGATGAAAGGTCATTATCATATTTCAACCATACATAATGGTCTCTTTTGCTAGGGAACTACGCCAAGAACGATTTATAATCCATTTTCATGGACCACACGCACACTTTGAAGTGACGTGATTGAATAGGCCATACATCAATTTTCATAAACTACCTCTTTACAATACATGTATTTCTTTCGCAAAGTAGAATCAGCTTAACCATATACAAAATCAATGTCTTTGTCAAGCTGCCCAGTCTACTCTGCATTTATTTAAATTGAAAAAAGATTATTTTGATTCAATGAGTGTTAGGATTGCATTTAAAATAACGTTAAGAAATAGGAAAAAACTATTACCATTTTCAATTAATTATTGATAAACCATTATCATATATCCCAAGAAATAATTCTATGGTTTGGAGTACCAAGCTATTTTTCTTAACCATGTACAAAATGTACAAGAGAGTGATGTTTCCCGACATATATCTATCCATGTTGGTGGATTTCAAAATCATAGTGTTACGTCTCTAGGGCTTTGTAGATTAAGGTCCAGAGTGCATTACAAATGCCGTGACTCTCAGGCCAATGTAATTGTAAGAAGAATGAAAACTGAGTAAGAAATAATTGAAGTCCCAGAAATTGTTCCAATCGTCTGAAAATTCAACCATTTTACTACATGCAAATACAATTTATCATTACGGAATTCTAATAAGGTGTGCTCATGGTCATAGACAATGCACATTTCCATTAGCTTACCTATTTTGAACTTGCAAAATGCTATGACTTTTTAACACTGCACATCTTTTGGTTAACTTGCGTTGTGAACTAAAAATGTGTTAATTTCAATTTTAAAACATTCACATTTCCCCTGCATGTGGGTGGCGCAAACATGAAAGCAGAGATTGACACTAACTACGCACGATGTCGACACTTCAGTACCAAGACCGAAATGTATGCCAGGTCATTAGAAATTGCTCTTTTTATATAGACTGAGGTATTTATGACATCCGAGACCTAGATGATAGTGGATGATTTAGTGTTGCGACTCCAGCCCCTCGAACCCTGTGCCCGACCCCAGACCACCTTCAGGTCTTCAGCCACTGACCAGGGTGACATATGTGGCCCCTGCCGAGCAGGGCTCATCCCCTGATGATGTGACTCACGTGAGCGCCGGGACATGCGAGCCTACAGCCCACCCGCTCATTTTGAGATACAAATTGCAGGGACTAATACCTTAATTAAGCCCGTACAGAGAGGTCGGCCTGGCCTCAGGCCATATGTTAGGGGTGAGCCGGCCAAGACGTCGTCACGGCAGGTATGGCCGGGCAGGGGGCAGGGGAGGCCCGGCGACGAGTGGAGGGTTCCCCCGGGAAGAGACGTCTCACCTGTCGGGGGGCCCCGCGCCAACCCCCCACTCCCCAGGCCCATCTGGGCACTGGTCAACAAGGTGCTAATGGTGGCTATTTTAATCAGCAAGACTATGCAAGAAAGGGGGCTTCCTTCTGGTCTAGTTACTTTATAGCCTCAACTTGGTCCACCGAGCTTCGTGGATGACCCCCAATAGACGTTCACATTGTGAATAATAAATGTTCCTACCAGGTTACTGTATGTTATTGCCCATAGAACGACTTGAAGGCATAAGGCAGATGTAAAATTCCCTAATCCCATAACTTATTCAGAGTGCCTTGCATAACGTTGTATATTGCAATCGTCTTCAAAATTATAAACCGAACTCTCTCCTATATTTATATACGAAAGTGTCAAATAATATTTTTCATTTTCCTGGAAGAAATTATTTCTTTATTAGCATTATATATTTAGGCCTTCACGTATAATTGGTGTTGTTCAACCACATTTTATCAATAGACTCATCGACTGCTCGCGCCAATCGACTTTTGAGTGACGTGTGTCAGGTACAATGACGGCAGCAGGAGCAGTTCCTTATGCTAATTGGAGGGTATCATCAGCCGACCCTCCTTTCACGATTTCCTGGCGACATCGAGACAACAATAGGTTTCCCTGCCCGGTGCCACGGCCCTGCCTCTGTTACAGCCCCTGGACAGATGCAGGGAAGTGCTGGCAGCCAGATCAAAGGTTAACAGACAATGTGGGCTGCCATCCTGGAGGCTCTTGGGCGTGGCCAGATAAGTTACAGTCCACCTGTTATACCCAACAAGCACACCTACAGGGCCATGTTGTTCTTATGTCCTCTTGAGGTGCCAGCGTATTGTTGGGGCACTCTATAATGACCAGCAAAATGTATTGTTGTACGAGGCGACTGTTACAATCAGAACTCCTGCCCTCTTGTTCCCCGAGCAGGCCCTGCTATGATACGCACCATGCATGGCCCCGGGAGGGTGGGGCATTGAGAGTGCCAGGAAGGCCCTCATTGAGCGGTGCTGGTTGGGGCATTGCCCGCAGCCCTGTAGGGGGAGTCCCCCCGCGCGCCCCATCCCCCGCCACTGGCAGGTCACTCGATGGCGCTGAAGAGGCTGGCTGAAGAGGCGTCGGCGGTAGGCGGGGACGTTAACAGGGAGCACTGATCAAGGGCGTTGAGTAGCGTCTATCTGTGGGAGGATGGGGGCTAATTACAATAGAGCCGGCCACTGGGTGAGTGAACGGAGCGTGCCTTGGGTGGTGTCTCTCAACACACGGTGTGTGCTATAATTGGATTATTACAAGGTGGCTGAGTGGGGCAGGACTCGGGGACTACACAGGTGTTTGAGAGTCCCCACAAGAGACCGCCCTGAGCACTATAGCCTGGGGCTACGGCCGGGACCGGGCCCGAAGAGGGAAGGGCCTGGGGCCACTTCAGCAGGACCAACATGGCCAGGAAAAATGTCTCTAATTGTACTGTGAAAGAAAAAACAGGATTTGCGTCATGTGATACTCACAAGGGAAACAGACGGAACATTTGATACAGGTCAATCCAATATTCTTAAAAGGAAAACAGTTTCTATTGCATTTTGAACAGTAAAATTGCACTGACGTAAAACGAGACTTATCACTTAAATTGGGGACAGAAATATTTGCACATTGTATACAGGTATAACCTAGGCTTATATGAGAGATCATTTTTATTTTGATACCATAAACAACTCTAAATACTATATCAGTCTGCTCTAAGATATTTAAATTCATCCTAGAAATAAAATATATCAGAGAGAAATTGGCATTCGAATGAATAAGGGGAACATTTACTGAAAATCATCTTGAAATATGACTGTCTCGGCAGTCAACATGGTTCAACGGCGCAGCAAAACAAGACGGAAGTGAATGGTATACCAATGGTGAGAATGCCGCCTGCACTTACCTTTGATCTCTATCTCCGGGAAAATGTTTCTCCAATTTCGACGTCTATCCACAAGGATGAAGGGGGAGGGGGTTGGGGCAAACAATGCTTTCTCCATGTGAGCAATGGCGGCGTCCAGGCCGCGACCAGCAAGGACGCCATATGTGTGACAAGACCGTGGAGTGAGGGGGTGCGGGAGGTGTAGGGGCTACTGGTAATAAGAACTACAAAAAATCCCCAAACGATGAATACATTCTGGAGATCACAATCTCAAACGGCGTAAGAAACCTGCGAAGAATATTTTCATTCAGACAGTCAGTGCAATAGCCACTGCTATATATTATACACACTAGCAGACATAAAAGACCTGATATTCAGAACTCCTTCAGAAAAAAATCCCTTTATTCAGCTTGCCAACTCATTTTTAAATTTTGTATCAATAGCTAACCTAAATTATGGTGATTTCATTCAAGAGTCGGACTTATGACTTACAGAAAGCAGTATACCATGAAAACTCAGAATAGTTGATTCAATGCCATGAAATATTCTAATTAGTATATTGGTACACGGATAACATCACTCTGCATACACTATCAGTGAGTGCCCCTTCCCCCACTGCCCCTGTCCCAGCCCTGGGGAACCACCAGTCGGGGGCAGGGCCCTGTGTGCAGGGACCTGCTGTCGGTCGTGTTTGTGGCCACAGGTAAATTGTCCCAAATGAGGCGTAATGTGTCCGTGAACTGGCCACTTTATCACACCTACGTCCTTCTCAGGCCATAAACGCCAACACCAGGTAGGATCCGAACCGTGACTACTCACTCGGCCAGATGCGGGGTAATCATACCGCACAGAGGTGGGCAGCATTATGTGTTTTGGGCCTGGCCTCACAGCCGGCTCACAATTGGGTTCATGTTGGTGTGTGAGCGAATTATGTGTTTCAAACATAGGTATTAGGATACTGTGGATCGAAAGTGGGCGGAAATGGTTAGGTGCAAATATAAGGTTAGGGTATATGCTTACATAAACGAACTGTCAGAACAAATCTACCTAACACAATACTATTATGCTGTAAAATGTTGAGTATACATTTCAATATGAGTTGTATTTGGACATTTGTGTGAAATGTAATTTCAAAATTGTCTTGTGACACCTCCATAAAGCAATCAGATCGGCATAGAGTGCATAGCAAGTAAACAGGTTTTCAACAATCCAATTGGCTGTTAAGTAAATGTAAGTTTTGAAATTTTATGTGAATCTATTGTTGTAAATATGTTTCAAATAAGTTTTCAGGAGATGGCAATATTGTTGTTCACGGACATCATCCCTATCGCTCGCCACCTCCGCGCCGAGCCAAATCACTAACAGGTGGCGCGATCCGATCGACCAAACCAGTCGGAACTAATGCGCATGTCCCTTTACGCAATGGCGGCCAAATCTGGTGCTGCCCTCTATTTGTACACAACACCCCGCATTTTGTCTGCTGGCAACACAAAGGCAAAGCGCATCAGCAGCTTTCAAAGGGAGGGCATTTAGGCCGCCTGAGCGCGCCCTGCAAATCGTCCCTAGGCATCAGGCCTATCTGGGCCTCACTGGAGACACGGTCTGGCCTGAGTTGTGCAACCAATCCCTGCAGATTGAGCAGGAGTCGCTGACGTTAAGTGGTTTAGGGATTTAGCCAGCCGGGTTTAGCCCCAGTAGGGGACCTGGTTTTTCTCTGAAGGCCTGCCGCGCTGGCGTCAGAATACCCGTTAGCTGTATAGAAAAATATGATTATCGGCAACCATGACGTGGAGGTGACGTAAGGGAGTCAGGTGGGCCTGATGGTCGGGGTGGCCGAGGGGGCTGGCCTTGGTCGGGCGTGGGTCTGTATCGTCACACAGACCATATGACTTACCTGGGAAAGTGATTACAGGTAGGCTTTGGGTCAGCCACGACCAGCTGTTAGTGGACAGTTTTGGGGAATGTAATCTACGTAGACAGTATTTAGAGTAAGGCTAAATACGGGATCTACATCCGGTCCTACCATCTTGCTGTCGTCATCTTGATGAAAATGAAACAAGTGATTAGACAATAATGGTAGTATGATACTGCTATAATTATTATAACAATAATATGTAGGGTATTGATATTGCGAGATGTAGAACATCATGGATTATGAGGATGGAGCTTGACATGCTATCAACTCAGAGAAATTGAGCACTACTTAAAAGAAAAAAAACAATTTATTAACCCAGTCACACTCTCCTAAAAGTTTTACTTTTATCACAAACTCTTATCATACTTTTATCATAAACGTGTTTTATGAATCCAATAAAACTTTCTTAATACACGTCAAGAGCAGTTCAAACATTACACAGTGTTAAAGATGATGTGTTAACTTGTCCAGTAAGCTAAGAGAAACTAGATTGGCTAATAAGAAACAGTTTATTGTCCCAACAAAAATGAACACAAAATTCAAGAATAGTGCATTAATTTTTATAAAGGGACAATCATTTGGGATGAACTATGCCATGATGTACAATTTGCATCTTGTGTCAATGAATTTATTAATCTGATCAAACACAGATACTGTGTTTATATTGATCTACTTTATTAGGTCCAATATATATTGTATTGATCTTGAGGTACATACTTATAGATTACACCTGAAATGTTTATTTACTACACTTTATCATTGTAATATCACCAAAAACCAGGGGCAAACCTGAAGTGATTTACTTAATAAACAATTTTTAAAAAAACATCTGAAAACACAATATCTGCTCATTGTGTATACACTTTACATGCATGATATATGCATTTATGGTTGAACGTATCTTATTGAACGAGAAGTAATTTCATTGTTGTCTCCATTTATATCTCACTTGGTTTCTTTGTGGCATGCATGTGATCATTAATTTTATGTCCATCATGAAATTGAAACACTCGAAAAAACTTGGACGTTCTCTGGAAGGGGACTTTAACATATCAGATGCAGATTTCTCGTAGACACACCTGCACCAAGTGCCTTGAGTCGTGCAGTCCATCGGCAGGCAAACAGTATAGAAGCTTAAGGCCTAGCCGTCAAGTGGTGGATATCAAAGAAAATGGTCGGCTCGAAGAGGTGACTGTAAGTGACCGACACCATACAAGTCAAGTCATACAACCAGAAGAAAGTGAGCCATTGTTTCTGACTTTTTCCGAGGATAGCCCCAGGGCGATGTCGGACTCGGGACAGATTTCCCGACTCTCACTTGACCCCGGGACGTTTCCCACATCGTCTTCCCACATTCTGCCATACGATAGTAGAGATAACACCAGTCGTAGAGTAGTCGCCAGTCTCTTTGAGGCCTGAGCGCATCACGCGACCCGCCGGACGTGAGGAATGAGTGCGCATGCGGCCCTCTGACAGGCATGCGCACTGGGAAGCGCACGCCATTGTGGGTACCTCTGTAATTTACCATGAGCCCGGCCTAGAAAATAACAGAGCCAGGGCGGGCGTCCACACCCTCAGCCCTGCCCTAACTGGTGATCGAAGCGTTTGTGGTGGCCGTGGGGTCGACCAGTAGGGGAGGGGGTCACCTGGAGAATTACAGAGCCCCTCTGGACAATGACGCGCCAAATATGGACAGTAGAAATAGATGAGAAGAGACCGAGAAAGGTGTGAATGGAATAGAAATAATAGATTACATATCTGTGATCTCTTGACCGGGTGAACAGGGCAAACTGGTTTAATGGTATTAATGCTTCCCCTTATTTAACCCAGGTTCACATTCGGCTTCAAGCATTAGATTTATGTGCGTCGTTTTCTGAATGAAACACTGACAGAGAATTTGACAACTACAAATGGAACGATATGAACAATTTGTCATATTCTCAGAATCGTTCAACAGCATAGGACATTTATCATAATTGTACAGATAATCATGAGTTATAGATGGTACACAAATACACTATTGCATTTTCTTTGCGGTGCTCAAGCTTGTCGAAAATAAAGAAGTTTTTACAATTTGCCATGTAATATTATCCAGAATCAATACAGATTTTGTTTCAAAATGCATACTTTAAGTTCCCATATACGGGTATGAAAAAAACACACACACTGATTTACTTGTATAACAGTGTAATTTCGTCCTAAACATCAGGCTCTACTCTAAAGGCTTAATTGAGTTTTGCATAATCTTCAGAACGGCAACTAACTTAGATGTATCCTTAAGTTACAATACGACTTTCATTCTATTTTTTCCCAAAGAAGGGATTAGTAGTTCTCTAGCGGTGGTCGGTTACAACCCTTTTCTTCTCTCTTCTTGCTGTAAGAGACTTACATACAAGTGATACGTCCCTTTTCTTACCAAGGACCAAGTTTAATCCTTCTTGGAGTATCTGTTTTCAAACAGATTATTCACGTAACACTAGTAGTAACAGTTTCGATCAGAGCTACAAACAGTCACTTAGGTCTTCAGGTAAGCTGCTTAGCCAGGCTCCGGCCCTCAAGGTTCTCCTTTGGCTCCCGCCTTCAAAAAACATTAAGTGGTCCCTATCCTAAAAGTTCGCGCCAAAAGTTCCCCTATGTTTTGCTAATCCTCGAAGGTCTATTCAGGGTGGTTAGGTGGACTGGGGCGGTCCTTTACGGTACCTTTCACACGTTCACTGAATGGCAACTCCCTGGAAGCAGAAGTAGACAGGTAAAGGGGCGCGGTTACCCAACCTTACAGCCGCACTGACCAGTGGTCAGCGTCAAAGGCTTCAAAGGCCCCAGCTTCTTTCTGCTGCCAGCGGGATGTCTGAGCGGCGCCGTGATCGCATGATCTGGTCGAGAGGTGGGCACAATGCACTCCAGCGCAAAATAGCCCTTGATGGCCAGCGGGGGGTTCTGGGGTCGTCCGAGAGGAGGGGTAGTTCAGTCTGAAAAAAGAGGGGTGGCTTAACCTTGCATGGTCGGGCTGGTCAATCAATTGGGGGCTCCAAGGAGGTCCGCTGGGGTACTGGTGGAGGTCCGGCCGCGGACAATCCGCCGACTGCCTGCTGGGAGGATGGTTACACTGACCAACACTGACCAACGCCAGGCATCAAAGACAAAAAGAAAAACTCCCGCCCCCATAGACACCTCCCGACCTGCCCTCTACCAACCTGCCCTCCCACCAGTCCCCTGGAGGCATTGTTACCCAGGTGGGAGAGGGATGCTCCCCATAAGGGCTCTTTGAAGTCGGATGGTGTAAAGGTGTAACGGTGTGATGGAACCTTCCCACAGGTATACCAGATCAAAGGTGAGAATCCCTCCGTCCGGGGACACCCCTATACAAACCCATCGCATGCTTCGATTGCTCCTTACCACCTTCGGCCATTAAGCAATAGTATTTTGAGCCATGATATCCTCAAGAGGATATTGTTGCGACAGGACGTGTCAAGGGAAAGGGGGACGCTTTACAGCTCTCTCCGGCAAATTAGCATGATTAGTGCAGGTGGTCAATTGGGTTAGGCAGACTACTTGGACGCACCATTGAACTTTTAGCAAAGGACAAATTGGACATTAGAGGATGTTACAAACATTTACAGCGATGGATTAAAGTAGTTTTGATAGGTAAAGAGCAGGAGAAGTGATCCATGAGAGGCTGTCACACCAGAGGTGTTACTATAAAGCCTTAACTTGTTGATATAAAGATAGGGAACCCATAATATCTTATAAGATATAAGGCTATTCCGTTTCGAGGAAATCTAAGTGAAAGGTATTGTTGAGTGTTACAACAATAACAGTCAATCGTCTTTAGAATCTGATAATTCCATAATATGAAACAGAAAGAAATCACGACATACACTTACTTATTCCATGTCTTTTGGGGAGAGGTCACCTCAGTAATTGTACAAGTGAAGGCCTAATATCAACATACAACAGCTCTTTACCAATACAGAAAATAGAAGAATTTTAGAACCCAAAGTACGTTGTACATGTATGTTGAAGCCACCTGCGAAGCCACTTCAAACGAAAGTTCCACAAACTCCACCGGGCGTCTCTAAACTCCGTTGGGCTAACAATGTTTGGGGCCTTATAATCTGTCGCTACCTTGGTATGAACAACACACGTGCTCACATGGTGATTCATAAACATGATTAGGGGACAGTCGGTACAAACAGGAGTGCACGCACAAACCGGTGCATTCAGGATGCGCCCCTCCCCGCCGCGCGCACGTCCGGCCGCCAACACCCTCGGTTAGTGACAAATGTCATGCAGTTGACAATATTAGCTCGCGCAGTGGGCGTTGACACATCGAGCGGAAATTGCAACTCCCCAGTTTTACCTCCCAACCTGAGCGGGTCCCCTCAATTAGTACGTCTGGTGGGCCACAATGGTCGGGGCTGCTGGTTAGTGGGGGCTGGGAGGCAGTCCTCGGGGAGCTGAAACAAAAGAAGGCGCGGTTTAGTCAGCGGCCGGTGCGCGGCCCCCGGCCCCGCGTCGGGCCGACCTCCAGGGGGTGCATATTGGAACCCTGCGGGTGCCATATGCTTGGGCTTCTGTCACCGTTAACTACACGTGCAGCGACATTATGTTCTGTATATTAGAGCATTAGCAAACTGTACCCCGTCGCCAGGTAGGAATTATCCTGAAGTGTATTTATGGATTGTTGGGAGCTCCCAACAGCCAAAATATGGCTCTTATGCAATGATAACAGATGGCGTTAGCACGGGTGGAAACTGAGAGTGAACTTCTGTTCTGTTCCTGATTGTAAGTATTCTTACATTTAAGAAGGTACAAATACACACCAATATAGGATTAAGAGTAAAGCGGAATGTATGTATACAACTAGGGGTGAACCTGCTCTTCGCTGCTTCTCTTATTCTTCAGACCTTTTCATGTATGTCTGAAATTGGCCCTGTTCAATCAAATATGGCTTCATCATTGCAAATTACCTTTCACCTGGCTGCATTTCTACACCCTTAAGACATAATGAAAAAGTCACAAGGCTGGAGATTCCCCGGGGAACCCGCAGAAAGGCCAACGCCCATATTTTGTTGGCGCCCTGAAAAGGAAAGATAGATGGACCATGTCCTCTGCCATCTGGCTTTTGTAACGATGAATGGGGAGGGTGAGTAGTGAGCAGTGACCATTGGAAGTGTCCACTATAGATGACTGACCGGCGGGGGACTGCACACATACGTGGTCAAGCGAAAGGCCAATGCTTTATGATTGTGTGCATTCTCCGTGGGAAAATTATTATTTATGATTTCAACCCTTTTGTCACAGGTTAAAAAAGCTTTTGGCCAGGAGCGACTGGAGACCTGGGCATTGACCAGACACCACCCTTGTGGGGCCCGACGGGGGTCCAGACTGGACCGGGCTAGTTCCTTTCACTTTTTGTAAACTGTTTGTTAAAAGCCATCTTGGCTCTTAAAAAGAGGAGCTAGGGGGTTGTGTCATGCTTTTAACAAGCCCTCCCCCGAGTAATGTATTGCAGCGCGGGAAGGTGAAGAGGAGGTGGACATTGTGGTAGCGCAGAGTCGTGGTCAAGGACAAAGCGTCCAGGCCCTTGTAGTGTCCACTCAGGGTCAGAGGTCAGTTATTCATTAAGCTGACCTCTGCACAGAATGCAACACTGGGCCCTCAGGAAAACACAAGTTTCGCGTTGGCTGGGAGAAATAAATCACGGGTCTCTTTACTATCGACTCTTGTTCAATGAGCTCTTCTGTGATCATTAATGAGTCACACGCCGGTGTTCAATGGCTCTAGTAAACATTGTAACTCACAACTAAACTAAAACGTCACTGACAAAGTTGTTGGTTTCTGCCACCGCAAGTTTCCTTAGAAAACCTTTATAAAATCACTTGCGTTGGCACTAGCGTTAACCCAAAGCAAGCGCCGATGCAAGCAAATTCCTATATTCTATCATGCAGTATTATAAACGCTGGAAATCTGAAATGAGACATCGCAAATGCATGCAAGTAAAACACCGTAAGGTGGAATATGGCCTTAACCCAAACTGGGCATGATGCCTCTTATGAACAGTAAACATAATTCTGAGTCTAGTCTGTAAGCTACCCCTACGTAATACCCCTTTCAGACTCTCGCCGATAATGCATATCGGAGTGATTTAAATCACTTCAGTATCTTCAGGGTCCAGTCTGAAAGGAAAAGCATTCTAGTATGTGCATCAAGTGCAGTAAACCCCTTCAGACTCACCTCAGAATTGGCTTAACGTCTGTATTGAACTATAATTAACAGCGGGTTTTAAGGCTAGCTTGTGAAAGGTGTTCACACCATTTTTTAGAAATAGCATCTTATAGACCAGGACTCCAGAAACCGGTTCTGTCTAGAATCCACGTTGCGTCGGTGCAATTTGATTCGCGTGATATCACTTTTCTTTGCTCGCGATGTCTAGTGTGAGAGGGTCGCTATCCTGTTCATGGAAGATTTACCTAAGTGACAGTCGATTGGAAGTCCAAGCTTATTATAGGTATAGATAAGCTTGGATTTCCCATGGACTGTCATTTTTAGGTTTGACACCTGGCAACAACAAATAAAATGTATGAAAAAGTGTGGAGCTACGAAGAAGTGAATGTTGCAGGTTTGACCTCCAATGCCTTGTACCCCTAAAAAGGGGAGCATAATTAAATCGAGCCAGCTGAACTCCACAACATACGGTCTACAATACATCAACGGCCATGTCAGCCGTGTCTTCAGCACATAAAGACTGTTTTGTACACTCTGTGCCTTCACTCACAGCCCAGGACCAGCCGATCTGTTGTCTAACGGGTTGTTGATGAACTGTTTGTCCTCCAGCTATATTAGTGAACACCTCACTGGACGCATTCAGTTTCTTCGAGGGGACAACATTGCCTGCAGGCTTACCATCCTCGCAGTGTTTCCAAGCACATATGCTCTTTCTATTAAGCTGGGAAGCTTTGAAGGGGTCTGATTGTATCCTGAATAATGATAAACTCTGTCCAAACAACTTTTCATAATGTCAGTTCACAAAATGTTACTGTTGTATCTTATTGTGAACTTTGTAAACGCACAATACCCTACATGGAACTGCAGGATAAGTGAAGACAGGATTATGGTTTGTAACTTTCAGGGAAATCTCCAATGCATGGATGTTTCTGTTGCGGAAAACCCTTCAAAGCGCACCCCCTGGTGAGCCGTCCATTCACTGAGATCAGCACCGCACTGGCCGAGGACAGCGGCCTCTGATTGGTTATTAATCACTGCGCGGAAAGCCTCATGAGGCGCCGCGCCCACGGTTTGATGAACTAGACGCTCGTCCATCATCCGGGCCCTTTTCAGCCTGCCATCTGGAGGGCCGTCAGAGAACCATACCAGAGAGTCACCCCTGACTCTGACCTTTGCCTTGATCTCAGTGTTTCGCTGTAAATCTGGCGCTAATTCCAATCAGCCGCTAATGATATCAGTGTCCCGAACAGAACATCCCACGGCTTTGTTGTAGAATAGAGCTGTCAGGATGACACTGTCAGCACGGCCCAGAAACACGCCAAAAGGCGAAAACATTATGAGAACAGATGCCTCATGCATACAACCGACGAGTACCCGACCAGACAATTACAAATCATTTAAAAAGTAAACTTAAACTAGAAATAGTTATAGGAATGAAATCTTACATCTCTGCCACTTAGAAATTATTACAGAATCGTATAATTGATCCTTCTCTTCAGGGAATCGATCTTAATAAATACTCATATATACAGAAATTCAATATGATATTATACACGCACACATTCATACATACATACATACATTCATACATACATACATGCATGCATGCATGCATGCATTTGTACTTATGTACGTACATACATACATACATACATACATACATACATACACATACATACATACATACATCCAGGCAGTCCGACATACATACATACATACATACATACATACATACATACATACATCTGTGCACATACACACAGACACATATAGACAGATATGCAGATATACACACATGCATGCAATTATATGTGAATAGAGAGACTGATAGACATACATACACACATACATACAAACATACATATACATACATACATACATACATGTACATACATACATACACACACATACACTCATGCATAGATACATACATGCATGAATGCATGCATAAATGCATGCATACATATATACATGTATACATGTATACATACATACATACATATGGCCTATATACAGAGCCAGGCAGAATGACAGACTTATAGGCCTACCCTTTATAGACTGGCCCCAGAATTGACACATAATTACATTTCAATACCAGCATCATGTCAAGTCTGAGATTAATCTGTAAGGGATATCACAAACGTATATCAACATGAGCATCCATATATCTTCATCATCGCGATGAAAAACGTTACACATCTTCAATGATTGGTCGCAGAGCGGAGGACAAGGCAGGTGACACACATTAAATCATTTGGCCTTCCGACAGACCTCATTACTAAGATTGAGTAGCTGTTCCAGAGTGACAAAAATCCAGACAACAAAAGAGTACATGTCTAAGAAAGCTTGGAAGATGCAGATTCGTCGAGAATAACCGTTAGCAAATTAGCGGCGTATATCACAGGTTGTCTTGACTCAGTCCGGCTGTCGCATGTAGACTGTACACCAACTCTCAGACGGTAATTAACATGAATGTTTAGGACCTTTCTAGCCAGACTTACATAGGCTTGCCTGTCCTTCTCTCAATAGCAGGTGTATAATTATGGATAATGACCATCATGATGAAGAATGTAGTCTTATTTACAACGGCCGGTCACTTAAGATGCTTTTTTCACATCAACACCTTTTTGAGAGTCAGAGTGATAGTGGCAGATGTTGTACTCTTCTTTGTTAATGTCCCCATGAACGTAGCTAATTAGTGTCTTATGTGACTCTTAATTAGATACTTTTTAGTTAATCCTATTAAGGGCAAAAAGTAATGCCAAGACGAATATGAAATCGTCAAGAACGTACCAAAGTGAATTAGGGATCTTTGAAGTTGATGTATATAGATATATAATCATATACACATTTATTTATAAGCTTTGACTGCATTTTACCTCTTTGTTGAACGTTCACTGATATTTTTGGAGATAACTTTTATCTGAACTTTGCTCGTAGGAAAAAATCTTCATAAAGTATTAGGGAAGTGTTTGGGTCATGACAGTAAAGTAGAGTGGGTCGAAGTGTATGTGCTTTAACAGGAGGCAAAAATCGTACAAGAACATAAAAAATCGACTGCGTAGCATTTTCCAGGAGCTTGTTTCATATTTCTAACCAAAAAAGCTTATAAATGAATATTGAAGATATGTATTGTAGGTTTCCGATATTCTAATTATGGTTATTTAAAACATTCATCTCTTTTTTCGTCGGCTGTTCGTCATTCAGATTGACTACATGTAGATATTTGATTTTATCAATCAAATGCTTGATAGCTTTTCGGTCAGGGGATCGCCAGAGTGAAAGGACAATAAAGGATAGGATATTATATGAGCCAAGCTGGCGCAAACATGAATTTGGTTTTTTTTGTATACATTTATTTGAAACATTACAACCACTGTCAATAATTTATTCCAAACGAAGGTTATAGCAAATCTTGAAGCCAATTTCCCTATGCATTTTAAATACGTACTACCTATATGCCATGTAGTATGTACAAAATGACTCCCAGTCGGCAGTGCAGCTGTTTCTCTCTGTTTCAGGTAACCCAAGCTGTAGAGGTGGGCTCGTGACTGGCAGCCTGTGGTTCGTGAACAGGTAGGGCTCCCACACGCCCGTCCCCCCGCCCCTATAGGTCCATCTGGTGGGCTCCAGCCTCTGCATGTCCGCCAGTTTGTTGCTGTTACAAATTATAACCCTGGGCCTCGTACACATGTTCAACAGAATGGTGCTTGTTCCGATTACAGTCTTTGGAGTGGGGGAGGAAACCGCGTAATTGGAAAAAAAGACGAGTGTTCGCTATGTAGTAAGTTCTTGAATTAGTAGCTGTTCTGATGGCCTAAAATGGTATTGTATTTGGGAAATAATTATGATTTCACCAACTTGAGATGTCAGCAGTAACTTTGTCTTACATACTTGACATGTGATTCTATACTGGTTTCCGAAACATTTTTTTTTTTAAATCAATTATAATAATTTGACGGAAGAGAAATGTACATATTTTGATCAGAGAGCGCATTCATTATAATTATCATTGTATATTATAGTATGAAATAATCGATACATTTTCAAGAGTCATTGCAATTGTGCCCAAAAAAATGGTGTAAAAACAAAGAAATTTGACGTATCTACCCGATGTTTTTGAGTCAATGTTACCAAAGCACAATTATTTCTTTCGCTTAATACAATCCAGTGCAAAACTGATAATACGTTGTAGGTAAGGTGCTGTACATAATGGACTCAGCTATGGCCTGCATAATTATAAAATCACTCGGTTGGAGATTAATCACAAGATTTGAAATATCCCAGTTGCAAATATATACATCTATTACATGTAATATGCATTATACATTTCAACCCCATGCAGTAGCATGTAACTTCTTCTCTACTGAAAGACTGCCTCCAGGGCCATTTGACCTAATCATCATTACACGTATAAATTAGTCAGGAACGTGTGTGCTTTTAAATCGTGCCATGAGAAAAATCCTTTGTCACGTGCACCATGGCTACCCATTGGCATTAATTTAATTTTTTTGCCCCCACCACTCAGTCATCAGGCAGGCAGGTATTCGTGATGTCAGTGATTTTACAATGGGGAGCGGCTGTAAAACCCGGCAGATGAACCACAGGGTAAACAAGGCCCGCCATGTCCCCGCCCCACAAAAGACATATGTCCCTCTGTCCCTTCTCATGCCAGCGCCTCATTTTTATTCATAACGTCCATGCGCATGATTGCGATGTTCATACTTTGAAATTGCAGCCACCAGAGAGAGCCAAGTGAGCAGCAGTCGCCTGCCCCCTGTCCGACATGCAACGAGGCAGTGGGAGACAAAAGGGAGGGCCGGGTAATTACGGTGGGTGTTATCAGGGGGCAAGGCCGACCGTTAGCAGGGCGCAGGAGGCAGGCTCCAGATGGTGAGAGGCCCACCAGGAGCAGACACCAACATGGAAGTGGCCGCCGGCATGGCATGCCCAGGAGGACATGGCAGGAGGCAGCAGGGTGGTAGGGTGCAGGACCTGCTGGTAACTGGTACATAGAGAGCAGGCACACAGACACTCACCAACCGCCATCGGAGATGAATCAGACTCATTATTAACGTACCTGGGTCCGAGCTCAGAGATGGAGGGAGGGGGCATCGTGTTGTAGACAGGTATCACCTGGCCATAGGTGCATGGGGACATACGTGACTGTGTTTACACCTGTTATCTAACCTTTTCTTTTTAAGAATAATCTTAACAATGTTCAGGTCATCTTTTCGTCTTGGTGTGATGTCTTAATGTTGCCTTTATACTCCTGTCTTAGCCCTTAGCATTCTTATATTATAACATTAATTTTTCAAATTTGTCTTATTCTATGGTTCTTTTCGAAAGAACAATTTAGTAGTTTTTGACGACAGCAAACTTTTTCAAAAGTGATATCATTGTCAGAAGATCGTCAGTCACTATAATAAACCAAGACATTACTTATGTATTAGAGAGTTTTCATTGAACAACTATAACATCAACCTGGATATTTGTGTTTTCTCAAATGTTTACCCTATGGACTATGGAATCAAACTGCCAGTCCTTTAATTGCAACATTGGGTGTTTTCATTGAGGGATTTCATCAAGTATTCTATGTTGAGTGACTAAAAATATTATGATTCTTTCAAAACCGTTCAAACACATTCAGATTTACTTTCAATCCCCTAAGTGAAAACTGGCTTTATACCTATTCAATCTTGGTAATCAATATCGAACTACCTCATAGGTCATGAAGTTTACAATAAGTAATGTCACCGTACAATCTTTGAACATAGCCGTGACTCAGTCAAAAGGCGGTTGTTGTAAGCCTATCACATAGGGACAATAACGCCTGTCAAAGCCAACTCTGACTTTGATCGAGCAGCCCCCTATGCGTCCAGTAAGTAGCTAATAAAGAATAATACCTGTCCATGTATGATGACAGAGCCTGCTTCCGTGTCATCACCCTCCTCCATATTACAACGTCCAAATGGACTTAGACAACTCCAATCCCGGTGTCCTACGTCAAATATGACGAGTCCTTAGGTTCATTTTACTCACCTAAGTGGACTTTCTCCTCTTTTTCTCTTGGAGAAGGGCAAAGTGTTTGGTTAAGACGGGAACAAAGCATTATGCATTGTTGCCAAAGGGAGGCGCCCTGTGGATGACACCTGATGTAACCAGGTGAGCCCTGATTACCTGGGATAGTTCACCTTTCTCAGGGGTGTCTCCAGCCACACCTCAAGACGTCACCACCCACCTGGAGGGTCCTCCAGAACCTCCCTGCCTCCCGCCGACCGCGCCAGGGGAACGCCAGAGGTGACGTCATGTCAGTCGACGTAACGCAAGGCATATTGTCTTGGACGTCGTCACATACGTCACGTAAGGATAATGGAGGAGAGAGGGTGGAGGCTACTTGGGTCCAAAACTAGTGCTCACTGTCGAGTTCAATAACCCTCACCACAAGCTTTCAAATTATTAATACTATGTTAGTAAGACAATAGCTATACCTTCACTATCTTACCTGTAGTATGGTCAGACTTTGATTTTAGTCTGTCAATATGTAATATGTATTTGAAAAATCAGGTGAAATTTATCACCATCTATTTTTGTGTATTTCTATAGAACACAAACATGTCAAAACTAACTAAATTTGGATTTATTTGGTCTCATGTTAACCCATATTCTGGATAACACTTTATCACGTTCCCAATATCTCTAAGCACACAGTCTGTAAAATCAACGATGGCTATGTTAAAGAAAATGGCTATTGGTCAAGGACAGAGCGCCCTCCCCGCCCACAACACCCACGCCCTCCTCGGGTGGCTCCCTGCTCCGTCTGAAACCCAGTGCCGGAGGGTATGGTCTCAGGAGGGCCCCCAACACCACGGCCTTTTGTCAATCCACACACGATTGGGTTTCTCGGATCGAGGCTGGCAAAATGCATTAAGGATCTCCGGGGTGTCATCCAGGGGGCGGGCAAATAATGAAGGGAGTGGGATGGTAATGGCCGGGGGAGCGTCACCCCAGGTGTTGTGAGTGACGTAACTCCAGCACAAGCCCCTTTCTCCACTCAGGTGGGGAGCTTTAGACCATTCACTCTCTCCTGGTGTACCCTGCCCACCCTGACTACTAATTACATTCGGACGTCCTCCCCTGTTGATCACCATAATGTCTCGTGAGTATTTATACGAAGACGGATACAACCCTGCAGTAATGTGGGTCTGCATATTGATGTGTGCATACTAAGTAAGTCCTGGGTGCAGGCTTTGCATGTCAGTTGCTCAGTTTAACCCTAAACCCTTCTGGGTTCACCCCCTACCCCCCGCGGGCAGGCCAGGTGACACAACCCATCAGCCTGGCCAATACATCATGGCCACTCACCAATCGCAAACGCTGCAATTACCTGCCTTCCTGGTAATTGAACCAATGAAGCTGCCGACGATTGAGCCACTACAACCCCTAACGACAGCGGCTCCTGGTAGTTGGTGAAGAGTACAAATTATTGAGCACTAATCTGGGTACTAATTAGCTGGGATACGGGGCCAGGGCCTTCTGACCTGCCATGTTTAGACAAGGCAACCGCCCAAATGGGCATTGTCACTTGTGCCCCTATTTCCCATAGTGGCCCTGACAGATTTGATTTCATCACAATGCTATGCATTTATCTTAGTTGGAATTGATACAATGCCCACTAATCAATTCGAAGTCTTTGCCTTGTTATACCTCCCCTCTTTGTTGTTGTCCACGGTAAGACTCCAAATGTGCACTCCTAAAGATAAAATATTACATACAGCTTTCTTGATCGTATAGAAACGTAAATTGCTTGTATGTGTGTTTACAATAGAAAATCACTATTTATCTAACCAAAGTGCACGTATTAAAGATGTATCTAGACTTCAGTCTCATTCTTCAGAAAAATGATAGCCATTTTCTTCAAGGGAGACTTGCTTCTTTAGACTAAAAAAAGACAAAGAAGATGGCAACAAAAGAGGTTGCCTCTGCATGTTTACGCTGTACCCGCCACCAGTAACGGTAACACTAGGAAAGCCACAAAGATGAAATTTACAATTGACCCGATCCATTATGGCAATTTTGTGAAATATGAGGTCACCCTAATGGCGCCTGACTACGTGGCCTCAGCAGCAAAAACTCCCTAATGGCTTTTACAACCTGCAAAATTATCTGACCATAATGGAGCAAATGCAGAAGGTTGTGTCTGTTAACGTAACGAAGACTGCGTGTAACATGTAGAGACGACGCATGTATAACTGAAACACATGGAAATTAGCAGTCTCGGTGAATTATCTGGCAATAAAAGCAAGTGCGCAAAGTACGTACATCTCAGCTTAGCGGAGGGGGGAGGGTTGCCGGTGAAACGTGCATGCATGCAGCAGACGGTATGTACGACATAGACCGACTACTTGGGGAAGTGAGGTGAATAAGCATGCCTTTAATAATGGACAGCAGACAGGTGTCATCGCAAGACTTAAAGAAATACGAGATGTTGGGCCTCACCAGATGCCCATCACATACAAAATTATACTCTTATACTATTTACAGACCAGCCTCAGAATTCGAATGCGCACGCAATGGCATTTCAATAAAGGCACAATGCGCATTCTGAGCATAGTCCATGCAATAAACACACAGTCAAATATTCCCCCTTGATCACTTAATGACCTCCTCACGTTTGCTACAATAATGGAGCAGTTATGATTACACACAGATCTAGTTTAGAAAAAAAAACATGAAAGTAACGTCACTGTATGCCTTTTCTCAATCATTGTGACTAAAATGTTTGCTTATGATAAGGTCATTCTTGTCAACCGTATGATAGGAGTGGACACATAAAATGAAAACGGTCAATGGCTTCGGGATGAAGTAAAATTGATATAAGATAAGCAAAATGTGACTTTCAGTGCTTTTAACCCAGATCGAAGAACCCCCAAGTTTTGACAGTCCACCTCGAACCTTGGACCTTGGACCTTTGCCGCACCACCGGCCATAGCGTCCTCAGGGTGGCGGCCATCTTGGACCGGACGCTGTCATTTTGTCCGCCACGCGTCAGGCACTCGCCAAGCACGCACCACCGGGTCGGGCGGGGAAGGGGGGATGCCGTCGCATGCCATCCTTTGCGCTTTTTTAAAACCCTCTCCATATAATCGTATAATCATATCTGTGCGACTCTCTTCTTCTTGCGCCTCTGCGAGCTTGTATAATAATGGGAGAAATTATGCGAATGATGCCGAATGATATCATCGGTCTGTGCCTACCATTCAGGTCAGGTAATGGGGCAGGTTCTAATCGGGGGTGTCACTGGTTTGGAGTCATGTAAGAGAAAGGGACGGCTGACATACAGTGTAAGGTCGGTGCAGCACTATCTGACATCTGGGTATGGGCACCGCTCATCCCTCTAATGATACCACAAGTTCTTCGCGGTCATGACAGTGAATAAAGATGACCTCCGACGCCTTCTGCTTCTCTGTCAACCACAAAAGCCTTTTTCTTGCAGGGGGCGATCCTTTAAACAACAAACATGCCTACACATACAGCATTTCCCACAACTTCAAAGACTCTCACAAAACTCCCCGGGCCTTTGAGTGACTTTAAAGTTATTTAATGTTGGGTCTATTATGGCGTTTATTACAGGACCACGTCTTCCCCGAAGACAGCCGCTCGTGGTGGATTCTGTTACCTGGGGTATGGACACACGTGCTTTTGGCCAATTATGTCTACATGCTTTCATCTGCCATCAGTACACACGACATTATTAGTTATTTGATGTAAGATGCGCTGTTTAGGGGGCATTACATGGCCCTTTTCGGCGGGTGGCATGCTTCTAGTAACATGCATGTCTTAGGGCCGGGCGTCTGCCGCGGGCTGAGGGCTCACCATGGTAACCACCCGCACCACGTGATGCCCACGGGCCGCCCGACTCACCTATCACGCTAAGGAACAATAATTATTCTAAAAGAACACTATCATTCTGAATGGAAACAAAGCATTTATACCGGTTTAATTCGACAAAACTACAAATTCTCATTAACATGTGAAATCTAGTGTAATGTAAACTAAAGTTTGAAATATACCAATTACCTCTTGTATGTATCTCTATCAAATACTCATGTGAGTGCATAGATGTATGCAGTCATACAGATCTTAGAGCATGTTATTCCCTTATACAGAGAGGTCTTTAGAGTTGACCCTATCTGTTTAAGTTGACATCCCCAGCCCTTGATGTTCATCCCCTATCTTTGATGTACAACTAAAAGCATTATTTTCTACTCAAGATCTTCTGATCTTCTTTCATTCATCTTGAATAAGATATGATCTCCCCTGCACGGCCGCCATGATAGATGAGCGTCCTAAGCGTGGGAAGCTTACGGTTCCATGTCATAACAAAACATGACAGGTGATGATTTTAAATTCCTTTCCATAATTTACTCTTACCTATTGTTCTCTTCTTTTGTAGTTTTAGGGGAACCATAATGTTTACATGTTAAGTGAAACAGATAAAAGAAACACTGTCGGTGCTTATGTGTACATGTAAAGAAATATATTATATGGGGCCATATGGGGCCATATATATATATATTTATTCATATATGATTACGTATGTATGTAGTACATGTATTTACGTAAACTTGTAAAGTCATAATTATTGTATTCTAACAATATGTTATATGATATAATGTATAGTTTAATCATACAGCATGTTATACATAACATACGTATGCATGTATACGTGTTTATACGTATAGATACGTGTGTGTGTAAATACTACAACTGGGGAGAGAGACAAAAGTTCATGAAATTAAGAGAGAAAATATATTATATTTGCTTATATTGAAAACAGATTCATGTAGTCAAAATATACAATTTCAGACATGAAGAAACTTTATAGCTTTCGTGGTGTAGTCTGTCAAGGGTTTTACAGAATGCGTGACGTGCAACAAAGGGCTAAGTAGAAAACAAAAACAAACAGAGAGACATTTCAGAGACAGTCTTTACTGGTGCGCCTGTCAGGAGAAACCCCCAGTCATGCCCCCTTTTCACAGGGACGCGTACATTTGAAGACGTCTTTATTTTCAAATGTCATGTTGGCCACATGCAATGGTCCACTCCTGACCTTCTGTGTTTGACCAATTGTTAACGTTCACACGTGTCCCCGAGGTGGTGGTGTGTCGACGACATAGACATGTTTATTTCAGTTGGTATGACTTACTGAAACAATTTGCTTTGTATCTGAAAGTGTGGCAGAAGTGCCATTGTTATAAATAACCCAAGCGAACAGTTTTAATTGATTGCACAATCAGAACAATTGAAATTATCATTATTTTTATGTATGTTGATTCACGCATTGATGCAGCGGTGATAATTGTTACAGTTGGGTATCAACCTTAACTTGTTAACGAGTACATGTATTACATTTTGACTTCGTCTTCCTCGCTTATGTGTAATCTAAAAATCTTAGTGGGCATCCCTGTGCCATCATTTGCAACATAACATTCCTATTTGCGTTTATATCTCTTGAGTAACAATAACTTTTTGTTTGATTCAACAATCCACTTTTACATATATACATGAATTTTAGCATATGAATATTTGGCTGTCAGAATGTCATCAAACTATGTCTAATGGGTAAGCGTTTCGGTTCATAACAGCTTTCCCATTGGTTTTTATGCGACTCTTTATATTTATAGGCCTATATGTGAAATACATTTTCAACAACGACAACAACGTCAAAATGCAAATAATTTCTACTCGGCACACGTAGTTTATTTATGGGGTTCATTTCATCACTGCTTCTGATTTGTTATATCTTGGCAAGAGAGCGATGTGCATCTTCGAATGTTTTTAATCTAGAAAATGTTCAAGATTTTGTTTATCCGACAGTTAATATTTTTCTGATTCACTGAATATGAGGCCTTCATAACGAGTCAATGACATACTGTCGCATGTCTTCCTGGCAGTGGAATCTCTGCGACAGATGGCAGGAGCCCGGTGAGGCCGGGGCGGGGTTCACACTGGTCACCTGGGCGCCTATCACCACGGGCATCATGTCTTATTGCCCAACCTTCAGGTGTACCCCTCACTGCATGCCAGCCGCCACCCGCCCACCTCTGATGTCAGGCGGGGAGCATCCTCCACACAGTCTGCCTCTTCATCAATTCACATCTTAGACTACTTGTAGCATGTGGTCCGATACAGCGCCCATTGCCAGCCATCTGTTTTCTTTGCATGCCTTATACGAGATTCCACCCTCCCCCTTTCACCTAGAACAGCTATGAGTGATATATGAACATGTTGGCAAAACGTATATTAGTCAGTTGAATGGATGAAATTTTAATATTATAGCCCTCTAGGGGAAAACCTAGTAATTAGTACATTTTAGACAGATGGACTGAAAAGGACCGACATCCGCCAATCGAGCGATAGTATTTGATTGGATAAAATTAGACCACCATAAAGACATTTTACATGATACCATCAGTTGAAGTTGGAAAGATGAACAGGTTTACAACCCTGAAGCGCGGTCAATCTAAAGTACTGAAAAACAATGATTATAGTTTGTATTTTCTCTAGAAATATCTCAGGTAATTTGGTATGATAGTCAAAAATATTATGATATAGCATGGTAATTGAAGATGTATGATGATCTACTATTCATATTTTGATTAGAAACTTCAGAAATAAATGACCAAAGGTTACAACACCTGTTACACAAAACCAAAACAAGCATGTTTCTTGATAGTGATAAATGTATCATGAAAATTGTGACAAAGCATATTCATGTAGCGGGCATTATGCCCTTTCTTGACGGTACCATCCTGCTTACATTGAGTCTTTAAAATTGTCCATATATCATTCTCAAGGTGGGCCGGTGGTGAATGGTAATAAATGACGGACCCCGCAGACTGGATCTCTAGGTGGGGATGTTATCGGGGCGGCTTTTGACCCTAAACCCTTTCACTCTCCTGGAGGGCACCACCCCCACGACGGGCCCAGGCCCCTGGAGACCTTCTGTTCGGGCCCTTCACCTGTGGCCACTTCAAAGTGTAAATCAGGGGAGCCGCCAGCATGTTGAAAAGGGGGCCATTTGCAACATTGTGCCGACACGGGAGGCCTGGGGTTCACTGTACACAGCGCTCTGGGTGGGGGTATTCCCGGCCGGGATTTATGTGCTTTCGGCTTGTCTTGGTTCTTGTTGTTGACTCACCTGTGCGTGGGTCGGGCATGTACTCGTGGTGTACGGTCGTATATGGTGGAGAACCCGGTCACAGGTAGAGGTAGATCAGCCTCCCCCGCCCCGCCTGTCCCCGCCGGCCGCAGCAGAGAGGGTGGGGGCCGGGATTGGGGGGGAAGGTAATTCAGCGTACAGTGTTGGCAGGTAAATTATAGGTGCAGGACTTTGGGGGCAGGTAGGGGACGGACACCGCCCGCTGGGCACCCCGGCCTCCCCCGGGCTAAAGCCCCACTCCGGCCGCCAGTCCCCCGCCTATCCCCCGCCGCGCCCCAACAAATACCCCAACATAATGGAGACATTAGGAATCTATTAAGACCGAGGCCTGAATGACATCCCTCGAATTAATCAAGGCACCTTGTGATGGCGGCCAGGTATATGGGTGGGGAAACTGGCTGGTGGTGCCTGCATGGTGGAGAGGCTGAAAAGGGCTGACCGGGGGTGTCTACGGCTGGGCTGGGGGAAACTGACCACTGGTCACTCTGGGAGACCAGACAAACTCCTGCTGGTCACATACTCGGCCTGGCTGGGGCCAGCGTCGCCAGGCTTTCAGATAAAGTGGCACCAGCAGTGCAAAAATCACAGCTTCTAAATTCCACTGGCAATCTAATACCTGTGAGAAATGACGGGCAGTGTTCGGTAGTGTTTTGAAAGGGCAGTCTGACATCTTTGTTGAGTGTGAATGTCTGGAGACTCAATGTAAAGAAGGAAGTAATTAGTTTGACATCTCGTGACTTCTGACCACACGGAGATAGGCCAAATGATTGAAACCCAATATATATTTTGTTCTATGTAGAAATCGTCCGTGTGTCATTTTGTCCTGTCTAATTCTTGCAATTTGATACTTCTCCAGTCTAATTACAATGTACAGACTTAAAAAAACACGTATTTGTAAACTTGCTTTACTTGGAATAGTTGTTCATGAATGACTTACGAATTCAAAAGAGACACTATAGCCTATACACAACAATTGAAATCAAAGAAGTGTCTCATTTCAATGGACTTTATGGATTTGTCATTTAAATGTACTTTTCTCAGGGCTAGATATGTAAATTTGGACCCTTATTTAATTCATTATCTAGCACAGTTTGAATTGCTGAGTTCATCCCTTGTATAATCCTTCAAACGGTATCTCCTCCCAACCCCACACGTGCACACATAAATTATGGCGATTCGACCCCAATTGAAGACCGTAGATATGCACTGAGAGGGTAGTCCTTCACTGGGTTACATAAATGGGCGGAAGTGGCTCCTTCCAACTGGTCATTTGGCTTGTCAACAGCCCCTCCCCCAAAGATGGCCTACCCTGTACTTAGCGCTAGAAGACAATAACATTGTTTGTTGACGCTGTACATGGACGCATCAAAAGAATGACTAATCAGCAGTTTCCTATTGACCACTTTCCCCACAGCAGTTGAAATGCAGTTAGAAGCCGCAGATCGCTTTCTTGTGAAGTGCCCATTGCAGGCCGGTCAATTGGCCAGCTTTGTCCAGCAGGTGTGGCCAGAGTGTGCACGGCTTATTGATTTGGAGGAGAAGGACTTGGGGGTTGTTTAGAAGATCAGAGAAGACACTATAAAGGTGAAGAATCATTCAGTGGGGGTATATATGTGGCCGAGTGGGGTGGCCTGTGGTGGTGAGTGGGGAAGGGGGTCCTCAGCACCCAGGGTACTTGGCTGATGCGCGATCCATCATCGCTGACTGAGTGGTTGTGAACAAGCACCTTGAGCAGCCATTGTCCCCCTTGGTCAGTTATAATGAGTTCTGACCACTGACCACGCCGCCAGCTTCAGGGGTAGGGGGGCCTCGGCGTATCTTTTAACTCAGCTACAGACCCACACGGCGTTTTGACCACGGGTTTATTGCCTTAACCATTGCTTCTCAACATATACAAAATATCCCGGACTTTCTACTACGTCAATCAAATATAGCTAATATCCTGCATCGTGTGAGGTATAAAACTCCCCTGAACAAAGCATTGGGCAATGTACCGTTTCCTACCCACAGATTATCTCAGTATAAAGCTGTTTAAAAGGTTGATTATTTATGGGCTTTGCCGTCCTTGTCAGGTCCACGTATGAGTGAATCAAAGGAAAACGGCAGAAGGTGCGAGTAAACCAAGAAAAATGAAGTTGGGGTCGAGAGAGTTTGACAATGCGGGACATTTACCAGACCGACCCAGGACGGGCACATTGAGGGGTGGCACATTGTACGTCAAGTGTGCCGTCCCAAAGACTCCCCTTCGACACACTCTCCATACAGATACCCGATGGGCTACCCGGATAATAACAAGCGCATGGAGGCGGAAGGTTCACCTGGATCTTGACGAGAGTTTTGAATGAACCCTTGTTGAAATAGTGAGGTATACGGTTACCACTCGATTCTTAAAGTCTGAAACAATCGCGACCTCCTTCAAAGGATTCCCCATGCATCCATATTTAAACCAATACATTGCATTTGGTACACCTTCGAAAATTGGGATATTTGAGTTGAGAAATTGATATAGAAGTCGTTTGTCCACTTTTTCTGATGAAATGATTGGTAACTACATCCACTATGATACTAACGTGTGATCTATACACTATAAAAGGTGTATACAGTCTCTACGGTAAGCTATTGCAAATAATTCCGCATGGCCTCCTGTGCCTCCAATAAAATTTAATGTAATAATATGTATAATTATATTTGACAATATCATTTTCTTCCTCTTATTGTCATATACAACATTCCTTCTATATAAACAATTGACCTACCATACAACTGACAGGATCTTCTATGTTATTAATACTCTTACGGAATGCAAAAAGAACAGGCACCATCTGGTTACCCAGCCAAATTCGTGTGTGTTTTTGGACGAAGATACACAAATTGTACCGTGGGCCAGAGAATGAGTGAACTTAGCGTGGGGTTCAAACGTCGCCGCTGGGGACATGTACAGAAACCAGAAGAACTCTTGTTGGGGGCCCACCTCAAGCAGAACCGTAGCCAGGCGCCTTTCTGATGGAATAATTGCCCCACTCGTGCAGATAGCACTGCCTGCCTTTGTCCGCCTACCTGATGGGCTGCGAATTAAGGGACCATTTTTGCCGTTTTTAGCCTGCGGGAGCTTGTTTTCTGTAGCAGGTTGTGGGTAGAAGTGTAGCTAATAGCTGCGACTTATCTGTCATAGATCTTCATTCCCTTGTTGACCTTGTGTGCCTGGGGTAAAGGCTCCTCGTCCGAATGCTGGGGGCACGTAAATATGTATGTATGCACCCTTGCACTGAGGTTTTGTTGCACGTGGTGGCAATCATAGGGACAACTACCAGATCATGATTTATCGTGAGCTTATTATATCAAATGACTTCCTCAAGTCATGAACCATATGTTTCTAAGTACAATTTGTTGTTTAAATTATTTGATTAACTGTCTTAGTTCATTGTTCCAAACCAAGAGATTGACAATCCAGATGTGATGTCTTCTGTACCTTCTGTACAAATTCACACGCATACATATAGGCAACCCTCAATTAAATATGCGATTCTAAACATAATGGATTTGCCAAAAATGCAGTTCTGAACGTGCTGTGGATGACGCTGTTGAATGGTCTTCTATAGATCTCTAGATGATGCTGTTGAAACAGTTAAGCAGATATAATATAATACTTCCTTGACACATACATACCATCATGATCATGTAGTAAAGGTAAGAGTCCCTACCTGATGGTTAAAAGGCCTATGTAGCGGCCCTTATACTGTTCTTCCCTGAGCTGAAATGGGCCGGGTTACAGTGTTGGGATAATTTCTCTGGTATTCTTAAGTCTCGAACAGGAGTGACTGAAAGCCAAGAGATACCCAACGACAGGTCTCAGCAGTCACTGATCGAAACTACATTGTCATCTGTAGCTTGGATATGTGGACCATTGCGACCTCTCTGACTCTCATGGATAAACTGCTGAGAATTTATGGAGAATCAGAAAACTCCTCTCAATCCAGCGATTGCGATTGGCTGTAGACTAATTCAGCTGCATAAAGCTGATACAGGTAACGTTTATGAGCCAGTACTGAAGGTCACTGGGGAGTAGGAGGGAAAAGAAGGCTGAATGAAAGAATCACATGCGAATTGTCTTAAGCAATCTATCTGTGCTAATTTTAAATTGATCACCAATATGGCATCAAGCACATTTTTGAGAGTTGTGACGTCATCTGCACAACGTCTATAGTCAGATAAGGGGTCGTCCATTAGGTTTGTACACACATTAAAACAAGTCAGACCCCTACCCTCCAGGAACGTAAATACATTAAAAAGTTACCCAATTCCCCTTAATGCGTATACGTACTATAAGGAAGGCCCCAAATAACTACCAAACCTTTAACTAAATACTTTCTGTAATAGTGGTAATTAAAAACTACACATACTTGTAGTTCAATCCTAACCCCCTAATTAAATCAACGCAAGCGCTCATTATTTCAAAGTAACCCGGTCATAGAATCTCCTAAAGCGCAGTTCTTTTTCAAAGTCTCGAATGAAACATTTACAAGGTTACTCCCACAGATAAATTATGGTACAAGAGAACCGAGTATGGCTATTAAGTAGATGTTCTGCAACAAATTTGCCAGCGGTGTTTTTCGAATCCAAGAGCAATCCAAGCAATAGTATTTATCAGCCTCGTAACAAGGCTCCCTCTGTATATAATTATCCCAAATGTTCCTCAAGTTCAACCTGCATGGGTTTCCTTTTGTAATGGTGCTATCTACCTTTTAGTACTCGAGTAAACAAATTGCTGATGCAGTGGGCTAAATTCGGTATGATTCAATATTTTCTTAAATAACATCGTTTTCTTCAGCCTTCAGATTCACACATTTTTTCAAGTAATTCATATGCTTTGGCCTCATGATATAAATCATAAAGTCAATAACGTATAATTACTGGAACTATTGCCTATACATTGCACACTCCGCAGTGCTCCTGAGTTCATACATCAGAACATCAGAAGTCGGGCAACCAACCACTTACCTATCACAATGTAATCATGTGTTTCTGGAGGTAATGCTTTGGTAAGAAGTGGCACAAGCCGAGGTCGTGACAAGGCCTCCTAGCTCACTCGCTGTCACCAATTAGCCATTCACCTCGTCAGGTGATATTGGATCTTAATGCAACACATGGACTTAAGAAGTGTACCTCTGTTTCGATCCCGACACCAGCCCCCCTAATTGATTAGGAAGCTTGTGATTAGTGTGCGGTACGCGTGCCATAGTAATTAGACAGGGGTCTTTAGGAGGTGAAGTGGGGTGTGTCAACAGGTTGGCCCCTCTCCCATCTGTCGTCTACGGCCCCTATATGGTAGGAGGTGAGGGGCAGACCAAAAGAAACTTGTTACAGAAAAAGTTATTTTTTGGTAAATTAGCTTATCGCCAACGGTTCTTTTACCACAGGTTTTAAATGATATGTCTGGGACATACTTTTATCGCGATCTTGATATAACTAGGGAAAGCAGATGTGTGATACTTGATATTGATAACCGAACAGCTATGTGCAGTATAAAGAGAAGATGCGTATTGTATCGACATCCAATGATATGGGGTAACTTTTCGAAATGTATTCAGTAATGACTGGGGGTGAACAGTTGAGGCTTGGGTGGAGATTGAGAGACTTGGCGTTGTGTGTGTCTGTGTGTGTGTGTGTGTGTGTGTGTGTGTGTGTGTGTGTGTGTGTGTGTGTGTGTTATGGAATGTATTCTCACTCAAATTATATGAAAGAATAGTTTCAATCGTATGTTGATTGTTATTTTCGTGCACATGCACGACAAAAATGAATCATTATAATAATAATGTTGATGATTCAATAAGGATTTTAATAACATCAATTACCAACGATCCCCAAGAGTAGGGTCTTTTTTACTGTATTTAAGATCAGGAAAATGTACACCACTTTGAGGTTATTCCAACCAAATTTCCTGACTTATTAAAACACTCCTTTGATCTTTATAACATGTTCCTTTTCGCTAAACTTGCACTTAACACTTTACCCCAAACAGCTGTTGAATAATCTATTTTACTGGTAGTTTGTGTATATGTGAACTTCAGGGAATAAGCAATAAGTATTATAGGAAAACATACAGAGGTTGACAGTACAACCCTGAATACGAGGTGGGTGTCGAAAAATTACTGCCCGAGGCCGTTAGGCTGTAATTTTTCTGACATCCCACCGAGTATTCAGGGTTGTACTGTCAACCGAGGTAAGTTTTCCTTATACTATATACCATATTTTGTAAGTTGTAAGCAAAAGAGAAAAGAAATTACCAGTGAGGCAAAGTGGGCAGTATCCCAATGCATTGATTATGCACACACTTTGACTGGTGTCAAGCAGCTTTCCCTAATATTCATTATTTTCTCTTAAATTAGGACTCTATCACTACCTCCATTTAATCAGACTACATTATTTTACCGGACATTAAAAAAATAATAATGCAATCATTTCTGTTCTTAATTTACAATTTAATTACTTAGAATGGAATCATTCATAATTGTTACTGTTGGTTTAACTCATAGGGTTGAAAAATGACGTTGTATTTAAATTGTTGCAGTATTATAACTGCACTACCCAGCAGGGACCCAGACTGTATTTTCTCAAACTAACTGTATGACACTCCAGAGGGTATGATACAATACATTCAATATGATTTAACATTTAACTATATTTTATGTTAAATTACCTCTTCTTAAGTGTATACTCTAAGCCAGAAATGTGTAAAGCTGGCAGCATCTGGAAGATCGGCTTTCTAGGCCGAAGGGCTGTATGAAGAATTTAAGCAATAAACAAAAAAAAAAATCCATTGAGAATTCATAAAATAAGGAGAAAAACATTTTACACAGTAGAGTAAGGTGGGCAGTATACATGAATACTGCCCACTGTGCCAATACACCAAAAATATTAAATGACAGTGTCCAGTTAGTAACCATCACATATTTCGGCATTGGTATATAATATTACATTTTCTATATTGTCGAAATGGCCTTATAGACCATATACATCCAAGTACCAACACATCTTTTTCCCATCACGTGATCTCCAATCCGATGTTTTGCTACAAATTAGCTATTCCACCCGTCTGGCACGCTTCTAGGTATAACTGCCGCCTCGGCGGTTAAATTGCACTCCAAGGAAAAGAAGCCACACTCCCTGTGTCAGTATAAAGGTGTTTGGCGGGAAAGACCAAAAACAAAGCATCCCGAGATGAAAGTGTATGGCCGCAGAGGGGTGGTGGTCAGCGCGGACTGACCAGATCCCTGCTGGGATGGACCGGTTTATGCATAAACTCCACACCTCGGTGGTCAACATCAAAGTGGAGGATTACGTCGAGCGTGTGGGTAGTTATGCATAATGAGAATAGGCACAATGGCAAGGTGCTAAGCCATGAGCCATCCACCTAAAGCTTAGGGACAGTTACATGTTTGTCTCCTGTCTTAGTCTTTAATCAGTGAATACTTGGTGGCAATGTGGCCACATGTTAATGCCGACAATAATAGTTAATGATATGAGAGGGTATTGAGATTGGGAAGCTTGAATACACGTATGTTTACCTGCCCACAAGTGATTAGAACCCGGTTGTCAAAGGCATGGGCTTAACTGTTGAAAGAGAATAGGTCTCAGAGAATGGGTAATTATTTTTTATGATAACCAGATAAAGGTTCTAACGTCTCGAAGGTTCAATACAACCATTATTTCTTCTGTTCTTATTCAAATGAAAACGTTTGTCAGAGCATGCATATGAATAAACCATCACATTTTCATAATGACAATAAAGGAGTGATTCGCGATGCAATTGTAGACCAATTCTGGTCCTATTTTAGAAATCGGTTTAAAGAAAGATGGTTATTCTGAAACATTGATTGTTATTGCATTATCGACAATTTGAACCAAAATAATTTGTATCAGTTGGAGTTCTGTCGCATCGTAGATCATTGACTTTAAATTCACGCATTTATATGCAGGCATATACATAATATTTTCACTATCACTATCAACAGCTGTACTTAAGACTGGTCTACCTAAAATGTATTTACTATCTTCTGAGACATGTGTGTGTAGATACACATTGTATTCTCTATGTAAATATTCAAACAAAGTCAGATTCTCTCTTAATAGGTGAAATATATCTAGAATAGAAGGCTGCCATGAAAACATTACCGAAACAGAATACATGTAGTACTAATAATGTATTACCTTTATTTGCATTATTTGTGATCTGTTATTTTCTCATTTTTTATACCCCTTTTTGAATAGAGAGATATGGAATTTGAAAGGTGTGGATTGTAGGAACTGTAGGGTAGGGAGGGGTTACACTTTCTCCAGATTACGCTCCAAATCACGCGGTTTCCCTCTCTATGTTGAGGTGCTTTCCCAAAGGGCAGGGGGCATAATCTGGAGAGCTCTTTATTGGATCTATAACAAGACTTTCATATTCTAGTCATAAGCTGCGGACGTCCATCACTTTTCCGAAATCCTGGATCCGCCACGTGTATAGGCCTATAGTAGAGTTTTACAACGCTACAACTGCAAGTGTGCTCGGGGAATACTGGTGCCGTGCGCTGAACACAATAGGTCAGGGTAGGGGAGTTTGGGGAACTGTAAAGACTCCATTTATGGGGACCACCGTGGATAAGATCATAACCAGAGTCAGCTCCCCGAGCAGGTAAGGTGTCCTAACCTCCATATTTAGCAACAATTTACTCAAATTAGATCACTATGTACAGCCTCGGGCCAAACCTCAGAGAAAGGAAATGTTTTATAAGAGCTCAAACAATTCTGTAGATATGACGGGTCACTTCACTGCAGCTGTGTATTTCTTTTATTCTTTCGTGTCCAAGGATGTAAATCTGCATAATTATTTAGACATAAAGGTGCTGCCAATAATTTTGGTCCAATTGATACTGCTGTATCTGTCAAACCCTCTTGGTAATCGCTGAAGGTGTATCAAGGACTCTCAGGAATTATGATAGTGTGCATATTGAATTTCTGGAGTGAGGAAATCCAACATCAATCATGACTTTAACTGTTAGCGCCTGTTATACGCTTTATGGTAGACTCATTAATTAAGCGATGAAACAACAGACATAAAATTTTAAATTGTTTTAATTAGTTTGGTAATATAAGTTCGTTGAATGTAACGTAGACAACACAATAAAACACTGATGTGTGAGGCCGACAGTCAGTACGGCGAGTAAGTGGTTAATATGTTGGGCCCTATACGGGCTATAAAATAATGAAGATATAGTATAGGTAGATTATGGTAAATTAAGGGTTGTAGGTGGGCGGGGAAAATTATGACGTCCATATGGAGAGGGGGAATGTAGTCCAGTGGCGGGAAGCCAGGTATAAGAAAGTACATGGTTGGTTGGCTGTGGTCAGGTGACCATGGGCCAATGAAAAAGTCTGTTGTATATTGATGATGGTACCAATGTCTGACCATTGGGCAGTGGACCAATGCCCGGACACATTAATTAAGCGATGAAACAACAGACATAAAATTTTAAATTGTTTTAATTAGTTTGGTAATATAAGTTCGTTGAATGTAACGTAGACAACACAATAAAACACTGATGTGTGAGGCCGACAGTCAGTACGGCGAGTAAGTGGTTAATATGTTGGGCCAAACCAAAGGTAAGTTTAGACGTGGTAGAGGGCCGTGTGTACCGAGTTGCGTTGTGTGCGCGGGGGCCTTATGTACGCCCGTACGGCACTCGAACGCCACGTCCCTTGAGTCATGACGTCCTCCACCCTTGCTGCGCCCTGATGGTAGGCGTAAGTGGCGCCACCCCTCCTAAGGCTGTGCAGTGAGTATGTTGATTCCGGTAGACGGGCCTTAGTTGTTAGTTCGGTCCACTGTCTCCTTATATAGGGGACTGTGACGGGGTTCCCGTCTTTGTGGCGAAAGAGCGGGGCTGCTGCCGATGCTGGGGGCGGGCGTGAGGCGGTGTATGCCAGAAATGCCGCCACTGGGCAGACCGCCGGGTCTGCCGTCTCCGGGAGGAGGACATGAGTCGCCTGTGCCGACGTCTGCAGGGTTTTAGACCACTTGACTGTGACCTCCAGGCCCTGTTGTACGCGCTGAACATCCCCCGGGACGAGGTGGCGGGTGGCGTCGAAGGAGGCCACTGTCTGTGGGGCCATATTACTTTGGCGAAAGAAGCCCATGTACATGAAAAGGATAAGAGTCCTGATAAGTTGCGGGTCACCCGAAGTATCTACACACCCCAGTATGCGCCTGAGAATCTCTGGTGTCACCGGGGCGCGGGGGGCAGGTGTGTGGCGGAGAGTGAGGGAGTACGCGCGCATGGCCATAGCCACCCTATGGTGGTAGAGTGGGGCAGCGCGAAGTCCCGCCATAGCATAAAAGGTTCTAATGTGAGAGAGGGCATTTGATATAGTGGCGGGGACCATAGTATGTCCCGCCAAGTATTCCAGGTACCAGCATACGTGATGGTGATGAATCCTCCTATAGTCTATGCCCACTCGGGAGCAAAAGGCTAGGGTCGGTGGGCGTGTCGCTGGCAAGCAGAAGCGCGATCAGCGAGTCCGGCGGCCATGGGGTCTGGAATTAGAGGAAGGACGCATATCTATAATTGTCCCAGGAAACATCAATTCTGGTCATGGATTTGTTCTTTACAATATTATCGGCAAAAACACGTTTTGCCGGGTCATGGTGGGCTCTACTCAGGGCGTCGGGGAGCACCATGCCCTCCCCCGGTACATGTGTGAACACAAAGGTTGTTTGGGTCTGGGCGGCCTTATACCACATCGCACGCGAGCACGCCGCCAGGACGATGTCTCGCGCCCTTCCTGAGGTGAATGCGGCCACGCTCGCGGAGTTATCTGAATACATCTCCACTATTCCACCCGCATGAGAGTCGTTAACGAACGCCCTGGCAGCTGCCAGGACGTTCATAGCCTCCAGTTGGCTGATGTGGTGGCTGTCTGCCTCCCGCGCCGGGTATACACATGCGTAGCACCTCTCGCCGTCCGTCGCTCCACCAGCGCGCAGTGAGGAGTCGGCCCAGATGCGGAGGACCGTTCTGTTATGCGGGATGATGGCCCTCGCGTTCTCAGTGCGCAAGTATCTGCAAAACCACGCCAGGTCGGCCCTCACGTGGGACGTGATGTGGACTATGTCTGTGTCCGCTGCTCTTAGGGCGGCCAACATGCGTGAGATGAAAACTCTGGCGGCTCGCACCACTTTTGACAGGTGGTTTATATAGCCCAACAAGGACTGCAAGTGGCGCCTGGTGATGCTTGTCTTGCGGGCCGCTGCTGCCAAACACTTGTGTATTTCGTTGAGTTTGTCTGGGGGTATCGACAGCTGATTAGCATCGAGGTCAATGTCAATTCCCAGCCAGACAGTGCTCCTGGCCGGAGGCCTCAGCTTCTTAATAGCCACCTTAAGGCCGAGGGCGCTCAGGAGAGAGAGCGTACTTTCATAGTGGGAGTGTGCCTGCTCTCTTGAATTTGATATGATAATGATGTCGTCGAGGTAGACATGTGAACACACGCCCCTCGCCCTCAGGGCGCGCCTTATGTACTCCGCCAGAGACTGCATGGCGAATGAGGACATGCGCGCCCCGAAGGGGATACGACCGTCAAAGTAATACTTCCCATTGAAGAAGATGCCTAGTAGGGGCCAGTCCGTCGGGGGTACCGGGAATTGGCGGTACGCCCTCGACAGATCTATGACTGAAAGGTGGACGTCGCCGGGCGGACACCTTGCTATAGTCTGGACGGCGCACTCCACTGTTGGTAGGTTATGGACAGCCGTGTGACCATTAAAGACATGAGGTTTTATATACTGATTTACGCCCCCATCCGGATAAGATAAGTCAACTATCACCCTCCTTTCATGCGAGTCCGGCTTCTCCCTCGTCATGATGGGGCTGACCCAAAACCAGGGGGTGAATGGGGGGGCGTCATATGGGCCATGCAGTGCGCCCATGGCTGTCTCCTTCTCTATGTAGTCAGTGACTGAGTGTGCGCAAGTGATGGCTGATGAATGGTTATAATTACTAGTGGGTTGGTAGTTTGGAGGACCTTGATATTGTATCGGAAAGCCATACCGTATGCCTGCAAGGATCCAGTCATCCTCCGGGTGGCCCGTAGCGCATGCATCCCACTGTTGCAGTATGAGGTCTGTTTTGATTATGATGCGAGGGCTGATGTGGTTGTATACTCCAGCTTGCCGCGCCGCGTCATAAATCTTGGCCGTGTCCGATGCCAACTGGAGCGTTGGGAAGGGCCATGATGTATGATCCACAAACTGTCTTATGTCACTGGGTGCGGGTTCCATGGGCTGTCCCTCCAGGGCCGGCTCGTGCCAGTGTGTCCAGGCACGGGTGGGGGTCGGCTCCGTGGCGTGCGGGGGGGACGGGTATCCCACTCTGGCTAGAAAAGGTGGAGGTGTCCTCCGGTGGGGGCCGTATTTGTCTGGAGGTATAGCGGGTCCGGGGCCGACTGGGTCGGGGCTGGTAGCATCCATGTTGCATAGGGGGGCGTGGCTCCGTGCCACCGTGGTGGAGGGGGTCCCGGAGGCTGGGTTGGCTGCTGCGTGTCGACGTTCTGGGACACATGGCAAAGCTGAGTCGGGTGTGCCCTGACTATCCGTTGAGTGCTTGGCTTGTAGGTGTATGTGATAGTTACGTTGGCGGACTGGCGTAATATGCCTACAGTCGGCCTTGTCGGTATCACATTTGACGAGTACCCGGGCGTCATGCGCGGGCGGGCGGCGAGCGACATCTGGAGGACCGGCGTCGGCGGCATGGCCCGGGTTTGTTGTCGGGGCTGTATCACTGGGCGGACCGGGCATCCTGGTGTCACGGGGCCGTCCGTGGCCGCGTAGGTGTGGTCTCCCGGCCTGTACAGCCTGGTAAACCGCTGTCCCGGGTGGACCGTCCGCAGTATCCTGACGGGTGTCCGGCGTCGATGGTAGCCTTGCGGAGGTATGGGCCTCCTGCCCTGTGCAGGTATCAGGATCGCCGGCCTGGTCTGAGGTCCATAGACCTGTGTGGAGGGCCGTGTCCGCGGCCTCGCGGCGAGCTGCGGCATGGTGCCGGGCACGTGGGGGGCCGGGTGTCGAGTCGGGCCGGTCGGTGGCCGGGGCAGCGCAGTTATTTGTATTCCTTGGTTCGTCCACATGATCTTTCCTAGTCTTCTGTGTATTCACAGTGTATAGTCCGGCAGGTTTTTCGTGTTTGTAGCCTGGGGATTCACTATCCACGACGGGGGTGCCGCGCACAAGATGAAGTGGGTCGTTGTTCTGCCGCGCCTTGTAGGTCACTGGCACATATTGCCCGTGACCCAGTTCCCACGAGGTGTCAACACTCCGCGCTAATTGGGTACTCACGCACCGAGCGTCGGCTTCCTCAATTCCTCTGTGATGATTGTCTGTTTGTAGGCCAAGCGGGGCGTACGCTGCCCGCCGTTGTTCGCCCGCGATCCGCCATACGCGGGCGACCAGGCGCCTTCTAGTTTTTTGAGGGTGCATCGGGCTTATCCCGCTTGTTCCTAGCGTTGTTGCTAGTCCGTGCGCGATTCTCCGATCTGTCATTTTCATGGGCGCGAAGGACCTTCTTTGAGCCGCACCTAAATGCGCCATGCGAGGTGCGCTCCTCGCCCAGTCCGTACCAACACAGTGCGCATACATGGGTCCATGTGACGCCGTCCCTCACATGTTCGCGGCGTTCCGAGCACTTGTCCTTGTTAAAATCAGGGCAAGGGGTCCTATTTTGGACATCCGTGCGCGACGGGATCCAAGAGAGGCACGTTCGTTCACTCTGTATCAGTTCATTATCGTGCCATGATGCATGTTTGTCCTCAATATGGGCCATTACCGACTGCGACCAATCCCTGACCGCTGGCCATTGGATTGTCGCCGTGTCCTGGGCTACCTCCGACGCGTGTGTGATAAGGGCATGGATGTCGGACATAGGGTCCAGGTGGGGGATAGCCATTCTAAGGACGCCACACATGTATTCGGGAAAGGTCATGTCTCTGCGGGACTTTCTAGCTCTAGCCTGTTTCTTGAGCATAGGGGGCAGATTATCGTAAGGTTGCAAGGTAAGATCACGTGTACTTAGATATTTACCTGCTGGTTGGCCAAGCTGCGGGTATTGTCGATCCAGTGCCCTATCCGCGCTGCGCCTGGTCGTGGGCGAGCGACGGAGGTCGCGTGGTGACCTGGACCTGGTTCGGCGGGTTGATGATCTGCGAGACCGTCTGCGCGGCGAGCGTGATGCCCTGGAGTCAGACCTTGAGCGTCTGCGTGAACGAGAACGTCTACGCGAGCGCCTTGATGATGAGCGACGATGTCCCGAGCGCGAATGGTCCCTGCGTGATGCACGCGAGCGTGATCTCCTACGGCTTCTGCTACGTGCGCTGGCCGGGGAGTATCCGCGGGCCGGACGGGGTGACCGTCGTGCATGTGACCTCGCTCCGCTTGAGCGTGAGCGAGATCGGGTCTGTGCTGCCATGTCCACTTTTTCATTAAGATCCTTGATCAGTTTGTGCAGTGACTGAAGGGTAGGCGAAGAGGGCGGCGGGGGAGGCGGTGGCTGCTCCCGCGGTGGCGTAGTATTACCTCCCGGCTGAGCTCCCTGTAGAGGTCCGTCCTGTTGTACGGCCTGGTCGTTGCCTGTTGGGGGGTCGTCGCCGGCCATATTGTTTGTTCGTGGCGGGCTACTCTGTTGGCTATTACGTGCGTTCCTACCCTTTCCTCGTGCTGTCTGGTCCACTCTCTCCTCTTCCGTTCGTTTAGCGGGGTCGGCTGACCCTGTTAGACGTATATTGGCTACGACTTTTGCGTTTCTTTGCAAGTTTGCGGAGTTTCTTGACATAACTCAGCAGAGCCGAAAATTATGACGTCCATATGGAGAGGGGGAATGTAGTCCAGTGGCGGGAAGCCAGGTATAAGAAAGTACATGGTTGGTTGGCTGTGGTCAGGTGACCATGGGCCAATGAAAAAGTCTGTTGTATATTGATGATGGTATCAATGTCTGACCATTGGGCAGTGGACCAATGCCCGGACAGATTGATAGCTGAAAGGCTGAAAAATATTTCAAATCCACCATCACGCTTATCGTACTAGCTAGCTTTGATTTGATAATAGAGATAAAGCCCAGTGACACAGCAATGTGTTAAGTCACCATCCCATACATATACAGCCAACCCCCACAGTGGTTTAAGTGAAATATAGCTGGTAAGGGGGGAGAAAGACCGACCAAGAATCCCGAGTAATTCCAGGACCTTGGCCAAAAACATAGGGGTGCTGTACACCTCATGTATAGTAGTATGTTGTCGTATTAGGTACATACAACTTGTGAAGTTAAGATATAAGATTTTAAATACAGAAAGCTACAGACGCACATTCACGTTTCCGAACTCCTCAGGTCTTCAGCTTTAAAGGCGATTGCTGAAATCTGGTAGTGCCATTTTTAATCCGACAAACCGATGTTTTGCGACCCGCAAAGCACAATAGGTGATGCTCCATTGACTCAGGGACGGCGGGAAAAGTGGGCATCCAGCTGTGTCAGCCGTCGACGTTTTGCAACGCCTCCTCTGGTTGGCTGAGAGTTTCTTGATTGACAGGTTGTTGCACGCCCCGTTGGTGGTAGAAAGTGCCCCCATGCAGGTATTGTACGAGTAGGGAGCTATAGTTGGTGTGGCGGCGGTACCAGTAGTATTCATTGAAATAAACGCATCCTTCATCACATTATCATAGTTGTGACTTCAAGGAAGTAAAATAAAGGTTCTTTCTGAAGGAATCATTATTTCTTGCATGAATGGAGAATATTTATATCTCTGAATATCACATGGTTCAACTGGATTCAACTTATTGGTCTTGGTACTTTTTTTCTGAAGGGAAGTTTGAATTCTTGTAATATTACTATCATTTGCATGAAGACAAGGGATCGTCCTGGTGCTGTTGTTAGATAGGATAAAAGATGAGTTTGTTTATCTATATTCAGACGCCATGAAAGGGTACCACCCTGCCAGAAGTCGATAAAAGTGATGAGGCCTCTTTAAAAAATATGAAAGACCTTATATGTTTATTCCAAATTACAAAATCAGGTGTGTTGTTTGTTCTATGTACGACACGTGCCTTTATCACTACTTATTTGCAGACTAAGTCACATGATGATACGATACTAACTAATTGGTGTCACCATGCAGTGACACTGTCACGGATGTCAGGTGAGACAATGAGGTGTATTTAGAATGTTTGGTGCACACCGCACCTTTAACTCCTCTCGACCATCAACTCCATCCAAATTAAAATACACCAGGCCGCATCAGACACTGTGAAGCCTGCAACTTGGATGTTGTGTGTGCTTAATTACCTTTTACAGCCTGGTATCATGAGAACATGAATGTAAGCATCAATTCTCCTCACAGCAATAGACTTACGAGGCTTTTGATAGACCATCTGCAAAGAGATCCATGGATTACCAAAGCACCAAATACATCTATCCAATGTCAGCTAAAATTTCGAAAATTGAGATACCTTCAAACTTGTACATTAGCGGTTGTCTGCAACATAGTACAGTTAATTGCATCTAATGCCACTCCCCATGAGGTGCATTCCCCCCTTCCATCCACCCTTGAAAACGCTTCATGGAAAGTTGCTTCTTAGTACAATGTTATAATGCATAAAGGCCAATGCCTATCGCATATACAGTCAGCATGCATGCATTCAGTTTATTTAATGATCATAGAGCATGGATTTTAAAAAAGTCAATGTGGATACCACACAAAGTTTTGACCATGAAGGTCACGTTCGAGGTTACAAAGGTAACATCCATTCATTTGAGATAATTTAACTTACCTACCATGCATAGGCTTTCAAAAAGTCTGGATATCCAATTTTTCCTCCTTTAGCGTTCGAAATTGCATGTTTGATATGGTTATGCACTAAAGTCTGATGAAAAGTGTCGTTTTTCTCAGAGCTTGGAGCTCAGCTTATAGACAAGACTGCTATCAATCCGTCTATCAGTCAGGTCCATTTGTAGAGCTTTTTTGGTGCGTATGCCTATTGAAATGTTATTTCCTTTTGTATAACTTAATTAACTCTCCATTTAATTGGCACTTCCCCCGATCAAGAGGTGTACTTTAATCTCTATCTAACCTATATCAACTCTACAACACATAGAATCGTCAAAGTTACGTATAGTGTGTTGTGAATGGAACTTGGACATTGCATGAGATTTCTAGTCAAATTTTTCCATCAGAATCCTAAAATTCGTGCTTAATTTTAAGCTTTCCATTAAAAGAGCTTTTTGAATTATCAAGAACACTTTCTGGTACATTACTGTTTAAATATATAGGATCCTGATGATAAAAGAAATCTCTTTTCAGTAAAATTGTAGTAGCAGGCAAGTACCCCTTTCAGACTTAAAACGGTAATGCGCATCAATGCGCTTTAAAGTGCTTCAGTACGCGTCCTGGGCCCTGTCTGAAAGCAAAAGCATTCTAGAATGCGCATCCACGTACTTTAGAACCATATTCTAAAATATGGACAATCCAGAAAACGATCAAGTGTGGTTTGCTTCTCAGTGGTTTTGTGAAAGATACAGAAGCAAATTGAACTGTATTCTTAATATACAAATCTATGGGGTTATTGTGCGGATCCATGATGTTAATGTAGAGATACATTAATATTCATGTTATTGCAAGGAGCCTTCCATCAGGAACTGAATGGGAGGAGGTGGACGTGTGACTGAGCCACATTCTAGAACGCGCATCAAGTCGGTGTGGTTCGCTTCGCTTGACGTCGCCTTGTTTTGCCCCCCCCCCCCCCCCCCCCCTGTGTCAAGTGTGAAAGGGGTAAGGGCGTCCATTTGCTCATAGGTAAATCATCATAGACAGCTGACAGATTCACTATAGAACTGAATCCTTCAAGACATTGTTCTTGCCATCATATGTTCCCCCAAATAAAACAAACCAATAACCATTACCAGCAACAAGCACATTCTGCTATAGGCCTATATTACAACAGAGAAAACTAAACATGTCATGTTCACCCTCAAAAATAGTCCAATATCCATCGCCAGAAAAACACGTTTTTGGGGTCAGTTTTACCAGTTTAATTTCTAGAGTAAGGGCAAAATCTTTATGACCTTTCCATAATCATTATATTGTGTATAAAACAGCAAATCGGTTCTTCCATATAGCAATAACATTCTTTGCCGCAGGCAGGTCTGCTGCATGGTTTAGTTGACATCTTGGCACTAAATGAGCTCCCAAATCAACGAGGGGTAGCGACCTGAGGTACAGAGCCTACTAATTCCATCAGCAGAACTTCCCCCTCCTGATAAACATTCCTTCAGCTTTTTTATACAGTGATATTGTCATTTTACTCAAACTTTGCAGAATAGCACTTTAGCACTAAACACATGACAAGCATCAAAGCACATGAAAAATTAAAGTGACTATTATCTCTTTCAGAGTACCATGCATCATGCATGCTTCAGAGCGTATCAGTATACACTTGCTGGTACATGTATGAAAGGGCTGAATTCTAGAATGTGTATTTGGTTAGGCTTCGTATACAGTATGTTAGGCTACAGATGCACTTAGTTAGGCTTAAAATGCATCAAGTTAGGATACGAATCCCGGTGTCAGCCTGGCCCTGAGTATAAATGCCAATATGCGTATCCTTACATTGGCGTCTAGTTTGAAATGGGAACTTAGGTGCTTGCGTTACTCTAATAGGCCTACTATATATTTGAAAATATCAACTTAAATTGTTTCTATAATAATTATGTATAAATTTCTAGTGGCAAACATAAAAGCAACAACCCCCTCATAGCAGACTTCATTCAAAAACATTCCACAAGCAAACAAAAATAACAAACAGCCAAGCTTTAAGTGGTAAGAACTCACTTGGCTGGTTCATCATCGTGCGCGGTGGCACGAGGCCGGACGTCAACGCCACACGCCGTCACAGTGCTGGTCGAGAAAATCACGATGAGGCGTGCGCTGCCCATGTAATTGACCCGTCATAATTCTACAGCAACATGTGAATCCTCCCCCGTGCCCTGCCGCCAGCCACACGCATGCTAATTACAGGTGGCCACGGTCGACCGGCCAACAATTAAAGCTGGTAGAAATAATTTGCAGTATGCCCCTGGAGCAGGAGCTTTTTGGGACGAGAGGTGCAATTAAGTTTAAAAGTTTGTGATTAATGGAGGTTTGAATTTGGAACTCACATACATCTCTATCTATTCCAGTGGGCCAATATTTTGTTTAATTATATGTTAGATATATGTCTTCACTATTACCCTACATTCCCTCTAGGTGTGTGCATTTCATTGCTACCCAGCCATGGATGTAACGTCAAAGAACGTTCTTATAACGTCACAGAACGTGACCTTTCAGTCGCTCCTTGGATGTACATACAAAATTTCAAATGAAACTTTCCATTATGTAACAATACAATATTTATGTGTATATTTACCAATATTTGGTATTTCATTGACAACGAGGATATCATTACAAAACGGATAAAACTTAGTCTTATCTCTAAATAAAACCCAGCCATAAGTACGTCGTCTGAGCATAATCCTGGGAGATGTATAATATGAGGGCCATTTCTCCTCCAAAAAAGTAAATATACGTTCATTAATGTTTTTTCGTGCATTATCCCGCACCTATCCATCTCTCTTCGTGTCATCTAATGAGAAGTTTTCTCTAACTCCCTCACCCATGACGTCATGGCCGACGCTAACGTTGTCCTTGTTACTGTGACATACCCCTGGGAGACGCCAACGTGCACGTGGGCGTCTCGTGACGCAGGGCACGCAGCGTCCCGGCACCGGATGTCTCCAAGACGCCATTTTCAGCTCGATCAAAGGTGCCGCGCCCTTTGAAGGTGCCCGCCGTGCAGTGTAGATGTTCATTTCCCCAATGGAGGCGGGTGGCCACCAGCTCGTTACAACTGCTTCAAAGACCGCGCCTTTTATTGATTTCGAAAATTAGGGGCTATCAATCTTCAATGTTTTTCCAATAATTTTTTGCCTCTCTTTTGTAGGTAATTGCAGAGCGGGCGGGCCGGGCAATTTGCTCAAATTGATTGAATAAAGGCACACGCCGGTGTGGCGGATAGGGGTGGAGGTGAGGGCAATGAAGAAACGTCGGGGTGGTATTAATGAAAGAGGGCATAACGCGAGAAATAAAGGAAGGCGTGGTGAGTATGCCACCGAGAGTGGAGGTGGGCAGCAATGATGGGTCTATGAGTGGGGCAGGGACACAAGATTGGCAGTTGTCTCTGTGTGTCAAGGTGCTCCCTCTCCCACACTCACCTCACCCATATATGCCCACATCCCACACGCACAAATAGCTATTTGAAAGTTGGTCAATATAATAGCAGACCCTTTCTATTGAAATAAAGGGAAGCCCATGCGACAAATGCCCCGCAGACAACCTCTCCATAGTCCCGTCTCATAGTAACAGGCTGGGGGTTCGAGTTGCGAGGAGGCACTTCTTTGCTAAAATCGCTAACCACTACAGTACAAAACTTGATGTACGCCATTTGTATCCCCTATACCTCGCGACTTTGTCAAATGGATCGTCTAATCTCAACAGCACCTTTTTGTTTATGCATTTTATGATTTACGGAAGAAAAAAACCGCTGATGTGAAACCCTCTTAATGAATGTATATTATAATACTATTATATATACGAGTTACTGCTGCTATATTATAGCAGCAGTAACTCGTCTATCAGAAAGCTACATGAGAACATTGTTATCGTATTAAGGTTCATGTCAATATTTATCTTACTCACCTATCTATTTATTTACGTACTCATTTGTGTGTCTTTTGACAGTCCTTATCCTAATACTCCTTTGACGTTCTGAGGTCCATGTCATAGCATTTTTAACATGGATATCCTTACTATTTTGACAGTATGTGCCCCTCCCCTTTCTGAGTGTCACTACCGATGGTTTGTACCCATCCTTTAATGGTCGCAAGCCGCGCTCTGACCACCTGTCAGAGGTGAATGGCCGGCTTACACAAACGTCTCGCCGGACACCGTAATAATCCAATTACGGCGATCGGTATTGAACCCGAGTGGCAGCGACGAGTGGTCCTTGGCCGTCGTCCTTTGTCGGCCGAGCCTTAATTAGGCCCCTCCCGGTAGGCCACCAAGGGCCACCCTGACGGGCCACCGGGATGCTGCAAGGAGCGGCCCATGTCCCCAGTACCACCGCGGGGATGCGCCCTCAGACATGTATACACACAGGTCTTTCAATGACACCCGCCCCAGCTATACCTCTGACGGCCTATTCACCCCTCCCCCATCCATGTTCTGTTCATCCCCAACGTCTGCCAGTCTTATGTAGTCTCTTTATGCTATTCGACTGCCAAGGATGTGTAAATTGACATGTAACCTTACTTTCATTAGATGATTTCCTTCTAGACAGGTATTAGCAAATGAGTGGTCCATTGGCAAAAAGAGTTGGGTCTAGTTTTGAGGTTCCTGCAAAGTTCAGTATAATAGAGTTGGCGCCAAAGAGTTCCCTAGATTTGAAATAGTCAGAGTAGCCCCAGGTGAACTTTCCCTATAGCGATCAATGACCACTTGAGACTTCCGAGACATGGATAGTAAGGCAGCTGAATGTTTGAGTGGCAGGAGTCCGGCACCCCTTCATTGCCTTTTGGTGGGTTGTCCATCGGCTGAATATCTCCGCGACCATCTGTATCTTTAGGCCACGATCGTCAGCCAAAAGACCCCCCAGTGTAAGGGATCCATCTCAATGCGGGTGCTATCTTAGTAGGTGAACCTTTATTTTCACTATATCTAATATACAAAAGGGAAGTCCCCCTCAGAGAAGGGGCTCCATGGCCATTCTACATGCTTGACCCCATACTACTAGAAGACGTCCTCGTTATCTCCGCAGACTGTGTATCTGTCTAAAGACCATTGCAAACTGCTGTCGGCGGCGGTTTTCCCCGTGGTGTCAGTTTTGGAGGAGAAGTTGTATGATTAAGTCCACTGGGCTCCTAAGGCAATTCACCTCATCTGAAAGAGACCCCGTGCCCTCTCGTGGGAACATATTGAGACCGGCATGCCATCCTAGCCGACGGTTATAGCGTCGGTTTAGCCTTATCGAAAACATCTTGCAGAGCTATGTGATCTGTGCTTTTTACCAAGAGGTCCGCCCCTAATCTCATCATATTTATGAATAACAGCCGAATAAATGGAGGCGAAACCAAACCTATCATATGTCCCCCTGTGAAGGGGTGCACAGCTCCGGAGCGCGATTCCTTCACCGATACTCTATGGGGGCTTTGTGCAGAAGACACATCGCCTTGGGGAAGTGATTGGGAGTTTCACCTTGAATTAGAGTCGGACAGCTTACTGTGCACATACGGATGAACTTAGTTGACTTTTTACCACCAACGGAATTCAAATGAAGACTTGCTGAAAAAAGAGTGGAGAGTTCTTCTTGGCTTAACCAAATACAGGATTAAAGAATAAGAATTATAGTCTGGTTTAGTATATTGTGCGTAGGCTGGACCAGTGGTTAAAGGAAAATGTTTGGGAAATATCTGTTTCTTTTAGGAACACGTGTAATATGATACGTAATTGGTAGCACCTCAGTCTACAAATTAAGACTACAGGACTCGAAGTTGCTTTACTTGTTAGTGACAACAGCCCCTGCGGAACTAATCGAATCATTATTTTAATTGCCGCAATTTACTTCGCCACGTGCCATGCTTGTGACCAGGGCCCCAGAAGCGTGTAATGTCTTTTAGTGGCCCGTATCTCACAACTAAATGAGGCCCTGTATAACCTGATGTAATGAGAGAGAAAATCCTTTACAGCGCTGCATCTAACATCAAAACACACAAAGATGTATTTTCTTTGCGTGCAAGCAGGGTGTCTGTCCCTATGTGGATTCGCGTGTACCTGCGTGTATGTCTTACCATTAAATACTGGAAATAGCATTAATTTTCGTGGTCAGAAAATCGCTGCAGCAGATAAGATCGGGTGAATCTTCTTTTGGAGAAATCAAGGCAGGGATGGCATGAGAGCAGCAAAAGGTTTTAATGCCTCAAAGAACTTGAACGAACGCCCTTTGTGCCTGGCCAGCAGTAGGATGGCGAGGTAAAAGACATTTTAGGTTCACAGCGCACTGACTCCCTTGTGGTCGATTACCCCCATGGCTATTATCATGGTCCTTGCGGGTAGGAGCCTACCCCAGCTTTGGGGGCCCTGCAAGGGAAACCAGGGTGGCTAGCCTTGGCTGGAAGGGTATCTTATGTTTAGGTTATTCTAACTTCTGGTCCAGGATAAAGCCTAGAGCCCGTGACGAACGATTCAAATGGAAATGTGGCAGGCAGACATTGTGCTGGCCTGCGGGTGTCCTGTGCGGGCCTCCTGCAGCAGGGCCAGTCGGCGCCGCCATATATCAATGCGCAGTGAAGGGGGTGGAGGGCCGCTCGCACGCCACACCTGAAAAGCTGTTAGTTCCACCGATTACTCCTGCTCCTGACCCTCCAGTAGATTAATCTTTATCAAAACTTGGCCTGAAGTGGAGGGACAGGTGCTTGGGGAGAGGTCCTCTTGCTGCATTCAGACTCAGAAATGGGATGTTCCTGGGCGTTTTTAAAAGGCAATCATGGTCCTGTCCGTCAACTCGTTGGTAAATTCAAAATCTTACTTATAATGTCAAACGATTAGACAGTGGCTGAGCATTGCTTGCCCATGAAAGGAAAGGTGGTAAATTCCTGAAAACAGCTGCATAGTTACCAGTACATTCTTCCCATTCTTGATGCGATTCAAGGGGGTTTATATACAATTTAAGCAAATAATCCACTGGTTCTTAATTTCTATCTTATGGACTAGGGCATCAGTAATAAGTAAACAAATCCAATCTTCTCATATATTAGCCCCGCCCTATTAGGCTAAGCAGACAGGCTAATTTATAAAACTGTTCATGGAAATAATGGTTAGGAGCTGTTGTAGAGTAAAAGAAACATTTAATTTAGAAGATGACATCATTTTAGAAGTTCGATATGGTAATTTTGTATGTGACTTTAGTACAACAACTGTAATATAATTCCTCACATACACATACAATCGCACACAATCTATGGAAGCATCCCACTACACCACACATCGTAAGTGTGAGTACACATTTTCTCTTGTTCAATGATAAGAACAAATTGTGGGAAGGTTTCCACTTACCTGCTTACAAATGGAATGTGCCATAATCACACACAAACCAAAGTGACACTTATATATACATACAAACTACAAATTACAAACTGTAAAGGCCTCGACAGATCAGTAATGAGGCTCAGGAAGAATAATATGATAACAGTTCAATTGATATCAACCTTCCCTTCTCTACGTGTAAGTGTCTATTCTAACTAAATTTGTGCATTCACAACTACTCTTGTCCAGTTTCAATATTCAAGCGGTATGCATCTTCCTAAAACATGGCTTGGTTGCAGTTAAAGTCAGGCAGCACACATGCCACATCATCCGGATTTCCGGATGGACATTGAACAGGGCTTAAGAGCACATCACGCAAGAAAGACGGTGCAGGGTACGCCCATCGAAGGGCATTGTCCACCGCTTACGCAGCTCTTGGTTCGCCTGAATGACGCCAGGGGTCGATCAGCGGGGAGTGCGGGGATCCTCCGGATGTAGGGGGTCATGGCGGTCAAGTGATCATCTCCTGTCCCACCTGCACGACGCAACAGGTGTCACAAGGGCGTAAGGAATGTGCTAAACCATCTGACATGATGTAGCCAGACCCATAGTGCCTTCTAAATCCCATCTTTGCTGTTCACAGCGTACTTGTGGATGTTGTTTAATATGAATCCAAATGCAGATTCACACTAATAAATAGACTAATATTGTAAGGTTCCCACAGCAGATGTATATTTTCATTCCCATTAATTTGGAATCCCTTTATTTCAATACAAAAACTCCCAATGTTTCAATTGTTCTACCCTATTGTTGCACCATTAGTGAAACTAGTGAAACGCGTAAAATTCAGAACGATTTTACATTATATTGGTCCGGAAAGAACCAAAGAGACATTTCAACAGTCTGACGGGGGAACCCTTATAATAACATAAGAACGGAAAATTGTTAAGTTCGGCCGTTGCATTATTGACAAGTAATTCATAAATGCAAATAAATATTTCTGAACGATCCCGTAGTCTAATTTGAACAGGGGTTGCGGTGAAGGGTACAGTTGATGGCGCAATCATATGATAGTGAAGGGCTGAGTCATGATTTTGCCCTAATCTACTGAGAGGAAGAGTTCTCCGTCCCTAAAACCAACAGGGGAAAAAACATATTTCCTAAAATCTGACAAAGCAACATTAGTTAGGATATGGATAGAAGATTTCTGTAAGGTTACTAAATGCAATCGGTCTATGAGCGCGGGCGTTAAGCGCTAAATGGTGCATCGCTTCTAATCATAATTAAAATATGACATGTTTAACCCCCGTCAAGAGCCCAGATCGATCAGTATAGGGATCAGGGTTCCTGATCTGTACTGATCAGCCACGCTGTAGATATGGGACATAGCTCTGCACAAATAGTGATAAGGATGATATCCCTCGAGTATGGTCCATATTGAATGCAGTTAGTAGTGTTATTACGTCACTCACTATACTGCATAATGCAGTATCGTGAGTGACGTAATGACACTACATGCAGCATTGGTAGTTGCATTTGAAAGGATGGCAATGACTAGGTCGATGTCTAACTTTAAAACATTTCAGGAAAAAAAGAGCATAATTGCCGGTGTTACAGAGTCAGGATGGCCGAGCGGTCTAAGGCGCTGCGTTCAGGTCGCAGTCCACTTCTGTGGGCGTGGGTTCGAATCCCACTTCTGACAGAATGGTTTTGTAGTTCAATATACTATTATTGACGAAGGGACTCTCAACATCGTACATCCAACCTAATGTGTGGGCCTACTGGTAGGGGGTGGCGTTCCAATGTAATCTTAAGACAATCATCATATCTTAAATTTTGTCACAAAGTGATCCTAAGATATTTTGGTTCCAATGTCATCATTCCTTTGTACTAAGATAAGAAAGTAATTTACTAAGATAAGAAGTCCTCTAAATTGAGTTCAATTTTTGTTCTTATGCTAACCCTCCTATCGCATCTTAAGATATTATAACACTAAGATGACTACCTTGGAACCAACATATCTTAGGATCTAAGAGTGAATCCTAGAATCACATTGGAACGCCCCCATGGCCCTGATGGGGTCGCATGTAGAATTTAAGAAAAGGTAATGTCGGATTTAAGAAAGTGTTATGTCGCCATGTCAAATTTAAGAAAACTCAATGTCATTTGTCACTATCTCTTGGGAATCCTTTGTCACATGTCATTAACCCCCAAAAAGGGCCATGTCGCCGCCTCGAATGTAAGGGTCGAGGGCTATACTGGTTTTTTATCATCCACGGTAAGCAAACTCCAGACCAGAAAATTGCCATAATCCAAAGTTCATTAGAAGTAAGGGCAATTAGATAATATTTATCATAAGGATGTCAGGGACATGGGTGGAACTGCCGTCATTGTCATATGTATAAGCATGCAGGCCTAGGGTCGTCATACCCATTTTGCACGGCCTCTTTACTTTAATCCCTCACTGCATGGCCGCTATGCTCCCGTGGGTCACAGGGGAGAACCCGAACCAATTTCAAAGTGTGTTCCGTTATCCATTCTCCATATATACGTGTCTCGGTTATATATTAAATGAGACTTCTTAATGCGCTTGTATGATAGTGTAGATGGCTGTGTCACTTAAATGTTCATCTCTTAAATTAATCATTTGCAAAAACAAAATAAATCACCTGGGTCACTCTGCATTCATCTTATAGTAAACATGTAGGCCTACACATATATTCAATATATATATACATATCAACAGATGGTAGAGTAACATTTTTTGCCTTTTTCTTAATCTAATGTCAAATCTTAACAAAAGGGGATTTTATTTCCATTAGAGGTCAGTGACATTAACATTATTTGTCTGTCACTTGCTAGAATTAGTGGTAAATGGCAAGGAAACAGATTGTGGATATTATTATATAAAGTTACTAATTATCCGCGTTTTATGTTTATAATGGTGATAATTGCCGTCTTTAAATGTTTCTTTAGAGATTATAGTGTTCAAGGGGAATCCCCCTTCCTTGGCGACGTCTTAAAGCACGCCATAAAACCAAATTAACGGGGGCGTAATGACAACAGATTAAAGTTAATTTGACGGGCACATATTTATAAATGTTCTACCACATATGAATTCAACATGCACTGTAGGAAACTTGGCAGCGATCATTGTACTTAAGGATACAGCAACACACACAACTATAAGTCTCCTTTACGTTTGGTAATCTTGAGATTTTAGTTGAGATTTTACAAAGCTACGCTTAGGAAATATTCTGCATTTTTCACAACAGAAACTTTTTCTATGTATACCTCAGTGGATTTCTAGATGAGAGGTGGCAAAGGTGTACATATCTTGGTATGGTGTATTGTGAAAGAATTGCAATTTGTCTCTATAGGAATGGTTCGGTACTGTAATTTCCCCTTGCTGGTTCTTGCTCTGCTTGTCATCTGCGGAGACCAATCACGTCCCTGACTACAGGACCACGGCTGCATCTCCGCTTACCTTATGTTTAAGTTCCCGCCATTTCAAAGACTCTTTATTCCACATTTCTGCGAAGAACAATAGCAAGCAGACGACGTTTCAAAGGCTGCCAATCTAGCATTGTTCTTAAAGCTTGAATCGCGCCGTTTCCACACGCCCTGTAACGGCCGACGGTGTGCCGACGGTGTTTCATCCTCCCGCCGCCTACCGGGCTGTTGGGTAACAACCAGGCCTGCTACAAATTGTGCGTGAACATCTTTTCACGGCAGATATGTAATTATGTGTGGGTGAGCCTTCAATCAAGGTGTTTCCGTATACAAACCCGGGCTGGCCCCTCTCGCTGTGTGTTTCCACTCGTCCCGATAGCGGCGCCCGCCTTCACACAAAGCGGAAGTAGCGCTGCCACGCCCTCTAGCGTCGCCCTATAATTATGAAACGCGGGCATTGAGAACGGGCGGACCCCGACCATCAAGGGCTCGTTAGGGATTCTATTTGCACCTCTTGATTAGCACAGCAACCTGTCTAAGTGAAAAGTTGAAAGCCCCGGGCACAACAGAGAAAATGGCGTCCGGAAATTTTGGAGAAATGTAAGGGCTCCCCAGAGAACAGTAAAACTAGAGCGCGGTTGAATTGTCTTTAATTTGGCGGTATTCTATCCTCCAGCTGCAGCTTCTGCTTATAGAAGTAGGAGAAAGAATGTGACTGGTATTAGTTATGTTACACTTCATGTGTATATACACCTTATCCAACGTTTGCTAATCACAGAAGGATAATCAAGATGTTTTATTTCTCCATTAGGCCCTATTCAGAAAAGCTATGTAAGGTACAGTCTCGTACAACACTAAGTTGAATAAGTGTTTCTTTAGTAAATCCATCTAGAAGGTAGATTAAAACATATTTAATGCCCTTTCCTAGTAAAGCAGCGTATTAAGGGGTCATTATTTTACCAACCATTTGTGTGATCCACCTTTGCAAGGGAGAGTTAATCATATGTAGACTTTTTCTACCGAAAGTCAATGTGTATGCGTATTCGGTGAACCCCTTCCCATCCACCTCCTTCCCACTGAAGGGTGCATAATAAAAGGAATGCCTGTGAAATGCGTTATATTTAAGATTATTGTTGATTTATCTTGGTCCAATCTAATTGATACATCTGATTGCATCTGGGATGGAGAATTTGATAACATCAAAAAGAATTTTGAATCTTACTACCAGGAAACTCTCCCATATCTTCTAAACTTAGGTGAGCAAAGTCTAGAAAATATGTTTTGCTTTGTCGTCAGTCTCAATTCTTTTTACCCACGGGTGGTTGCCTGTTCTTCCTTTGAAGTTCTGAAGTCAGGAAATGTGCGCGTTGGTTCGGTTGACCTCTGATACTTTCCCACACGGGAACGGTACAGAAAGATGCTTCTGTGTTGTCTGTTCTAACAATAGGCGCGTTTTAAAAGATGCGCCACCTATCGACGATCATCTGAATAAAAGACCAACCGGAAGCAAGGTGTCTATGCAGGAAATAGTGAGAGGAAGGCAGGTGAAGGTCAGGGTCTTCTAGGAGAATCTTCCCAGGTGGCCTCAATGTGTGCACCCAGAGGAAAATTGCCACAAAACCAGCCTGATTGTTTCTAAATCACCGTAACAGTTTACTGTTTGTCTGACAAAGTCAGCTGGGCTTTATCCCCAGCCGCCAAATCAATTTTCTGCGCATTCAGCGCCAGAGGGCGTTAAATTGGCCTGAGATCTGTGCGGCTAGTGGGGACCAGTTGAAAGGGGACTGTCTGTCCCCTCCATCCCCGGCCCAACGTGGGTGACCGGACGTTGCCAAGCAACTCATTTGTATGCATGACATGCGCAGTGCCCACGGTATTTGAGTGGCGAGCGCCACCTACGCGCCACGCGAACCGCCCGGATGTAGACGGCGTGAAATAGGTTTGTCCAACAAGCATCGTCATTCAGCCCTTCTCACCTCGAGGGTTAATCGTCCGCGCATGCTCACCACTCTCCATGGTGACGTCACATAAGGGCGCCTGCGTTTGATGTCAGGGGCGTAGTCCATGCGCACAGAAATAACTGCCGCATCCAGGGAGCTGTCGGCAAAGTCCAGTACGTCCTAGGAGAGGACTGTAACTTTAAGTAACCAAAATGCTCACTTTTGTTACCGAGCAAAACACGGTCATATGGCAGCGGCAGATCTAAAGGCGGTCACTGGTGGCATCGGCTTTAAAGATCTCTTGAGACAAATGGAAACCACAACTTTTGCATATTCAGCAGGTCCAGTGTGGGCAGTGCGGCGTGGGAGTGCAGCTGCAGCCAGAGGAATACCTAAAATTAAGGAGGAAATAACCAGGCTAATTTGTGTAATGGAGTCAAAAGCTTCCCATTCGGAAGGTTTTAGCCAATGCCCTTCCTAATCGCTTTTAGATTTCCATTTAGACTTCCGTAAACTGAAAGTTTTTTCTATACTCTCTAAGCATTTGCATGTGTTGTGTAAGTTTGGTGTGATTTGAATTATGACATAGTGTCTGTTATTCTCTCAATGTCATTTAATTGACACCTTAAAACGCTCCCTGGTAGAATCCAAAGAAAATCGTTCAAAAAGTCCATAATATTTTGCTTTTAACCAACCGCCAAGTTGATATGTTGGTACACTGTATAGTACAACACTGTGCTCGTTTTCATGTTCCAATGTATCGTTATGACTCTTTAAAGTCTTAATTACTACATTTCCTATTCACAGACATAATTTACTGTTCATATTAATCTTTTCTCTACAAAAATGAAAGGAGTGAGAGGTTTTATGGAAACAGGGGTAATGAAGCAATGGGCAGGAACGCCACGCACGCGACCACTCTATGGGTGATTTGCTGCCAAGCTGCACCAATAAGTCACCAATATCTGGCAGACGCCCGCCTGTCTTCATACGGCCAGGTGTCGGGGTAATCAAATGTGTATGGGCCTAGGTGGGATGACCAAAGGCCAACGGCCCCGCTGACACAGCCGTTTGGAGATTGCCTTCGCCATGGCAACACAACAAGTGTTGCATGATCCCCCCTGCACCTGGAGGGGTAGAGATGCTAGACTTGTCCAGACGAGTATATGTGCATGCATAATTACGCTTCAATATGTACCTTATATATATATATATATATATATATATATATATATATATATATATATATATATGAGGAATTATATACTTCTTGTTTTACATTTTACTTGTATAGGATAACTATTGAAGGAGGTGGTCCGGGAAGATAAATCTGTTCAGATTTATCAATAGCAAAGTGTGTGTATTTCTACGTGCAGGAGAATATACAATATTCCGCTGCAAAGTATCTATTCCTTTTCATTTCTTTGTTTGTGATATACATGAACAAAGCAACCTTAAAATTGTATTGCACAAAGATGGAAATCCCAATTCAGAAACGCACCAGATATATATTTAAGCTTTAGGTAGAGTTGTGATGAAGGTACATATTTTTAGCAGCGTAGCCTTAGTTCCCGTCTATGTTAATTAACGTTGAGGAAAGTGGCAAACGTCTGTCACCGTCCCTCTCCGCCTGCCTACCATGCAGCAGCTGCTTCTCGCCCACCCTCCCCACTTTATCCCCCTGTCCTGCCGCCCTCCATACATATAACGCCACCATCCCTGATCTGGTCGATTTCACGACCGCCTCCCATCAGTGTAGGGTGAGGGGCTCACGGTCAACGGTCGACGTCCGGCCACGCGACCTGCTTCCTGCTTGACCAAAGGGGTCTAGGATAGGGTCAATCAACAAATGCCCTCTGCATATGGCCGGGTTAAATATTGGTAAGACTCACTCTAATACTCAGGGTCACCGGGCGTCCCCTTATAACAGGACTTCCTAAATTGATAGGGAGCCATCTTTTTATTTTAATTTACGACTATATTTGAACATTTTTTACACGTGAATGGGAATGATGTTGTCTAAAGTACAATTGAAATTTCATTAAATTTGTTAAAGAATTGATACCAGTTTACATTCGTGTTACCTACTACACACAGAGAAACAAATTTGTTCTGTGTAGTGTAAAGGAAGAGACTATGTGTGCTTCTGATAAGTGATCTGAGCTGTTCCAAGGTAACACTTGTGCTCCTGTATTTTGTGAGTCTGATGTAGACAGTCATTGGCTGTAGTAAGAGCCAGAGTATGCATTGTGGTCTTCATGTTCAGGCCCTAATGTAAATGGATCTTGGTGGAAGGGTAACTTGTTACAGTGGTGGATAAGGAGCATCTGTGTTAGTGATTGCAAGAGGAAAGCAATGTTACTGTTTTGAGTGGAGTATAAACAATCTTTTACGTGATAATTATGACTGGTACGTTTTGGATTTAGTACATGTAAGTGTAAATTCTCTCATAAGCATGCATGTGCAATCATTTGTTCTGGACAAACCACTAGAATAAATGAGTGAAAGATGGAGACGAAGAAGGAAGATGAAACCATAGCTGGTTAATATTAACTAACAACTGCAATAACAACATATCTTATGTAAATAAATATATTATGGGAATGATTTTAGCATGATTTGTCAAGAAATTATCATGTCCAAAAGTTCTTGTGGATGTTTTTTGGGTGAAATTTTCTTCTCGTGGGCTGAAATAACGGCCACAAGAAATCGTGGATGTTTTTTGATCAGCCCCCACTGGAAAATAGCTCGTTTTGAGCCAGACGTCCTAGGATCACGGGGTCTTGCTAAATTGCGTATTGAGTATTTCCATGGTGCATAGTAAGCATCACTTGTATATATTATTATACTGTATTCCGCCTGTTTCGTACTATATAGCTTCTTCCGCACAATCATATATTCTGCTCTGAGAAGAAGACCAACAGTCGCGAGGTATAATGTACCCATCCTAGAAGGCGCATCCACCTGTTCACGTCTGTTCTTAAGTTATGCGCTAACTAGAAGCATCCAGTGAAAGGGAATTTGCCGGCCAATAGATTAAAGAGTCGACGCTCTTAACATCCTAAATCGTTTCTTCAAGGTAGTTCCGTTATATTATTCCACAAAGCGAAGTGGGACCTGTTGTCCACTTTGAAGTGCGGGGTCATTAATCAGAATGTGTCCACTCGCACGGCTGAAGGGCCCTCGAGCGGCCCAGCGCCACTCGCCTTGGCCGCCGCCCCTGCAGGAAAAAATGTTTAATTTGCCGACATCAAAGTTTAGGAGGGCGGCTCTGAGGTGGACGTAACCATGGCTAATACCTCATTAGACCCCAATCCACCTGAGGTGTAAATAAGAATCCATAACAAGTTATGAGTGTATAGGGCAGGTTTATAGTGGAAGTCTATGTTGAAGTTGTAGGTGTGGGAGCAGACAATAAACTTGACTCTTCGGTATGCGAGAGCTGCGCGTGCATTTGACGTACCAGCGACCTTTGAACACTTTTCTTTTTTCTACACTTAATTTAAAGATCTTCTTATCTATTACGGGTTATTGTTTGAGATCCCAGGAATACCATTGTATGCATTATCTTTGATTCAGTGTGATGTTCTGTTGATCAAAATTGATTGCCAGATTCTAGCACTAAAGTAAATGTAAATATCTAACAACTAATCTGACCAGTAATATAATACAGAAGTTCATGATGACAACAAACTTTTTGACAATATACCTTTGTTAGTGCTTAAGAAATGCTACGGTGTAGTATGATATCACAAATACATAAATGTCCCCATTAGGTAATGATTCGATATATTTTTGCGATAGGATAACATTGCAAGTAAAAAAGAATAACTAATAAGCATATTAAGGTTTGCCTCCTCTTCCAGCTTACCGACGCCATGGACGCCGTCGACGCGTTACGGACGCCGTTGACGTGCCATGGACGCCGTTGACGCTCCATGGACGCCATGGACGACGTCGACGCGTCGACCGCCGCCCTTCCCTTTCCCCGCCCACCCTTCACGCGTCACCACACCCCTTTGTCAGTATACTACTCAAACGGCACCGCGCGCCTACCAATACCCAGAGCGTGGTGGTTTTAGGAGCGGGACGTCGTCGATGGCACCCGATTGACGCGGTCCCTGCAAACAGATGCGGAGGAGATGAGATGGCCGTGGTGGTAGACCGAAGGGTTGGGTCCGGGGCGGGGAACGAGGGGTTGGCAGACAGAAAGTGACACTCCATGGAGAAAACAGCCCTGCTCACCCGCTGAGTCAATCTCCTGTACCAAAAGGGCGTCATCACTGTAATACTTACGTGTATAGCGCCACATCCTGTACGTCCACTTGCTGAAGAATAAGACGGATTTGGATTCCACCCGTCAATTCTATAAATTCCCTTATAGAGATGTACTCCCAATGCCCATTGCTTTTGGCGTCGTTGGCAATTCAGACCCCACAGGGTAGAAGGCAATGAATCGTATGTCTTTGAAATAAGCAGGCACACGTTTTGGTGAATGTGTTGCAAAGGCGGATTCTTCTATTTTCAGGGTGTAGTTGTAGGATTGACATCGAAAAGAGAAGGAGGAGATGGATTGATAGATGGCTCTTACCTATATACATTTTTGCGGAATTGAAATCTTACAGCTTTTTCTTGACGCAGGTGTGTAAACTTAACATACCATTTAAACCGTTTTTAATTTCTTTTCCGGAACCGAGCCTTGGGAGGTTAAGATCGAAATAATAGAATGCTGTAGGTAGGTTTCCAGATGATTTAACTTAAAGTCACCGTAAAGAAACGATGAGGATTTAAAAATTAAAACACGATTCTCGTTGAATACACATTTTAGGTGCTATTCAGGCTCGTTTTCTATAGTCTCCTTGAAATGCACCCGTCAGTGGAAAAACATGGGTGATAGATTTTATATTTCAAACCGTAACCACCTCTTCCTGTTAATTGTGCTCCCTTATACGTATAATCTACGGGCGTCCCGGCGTCACATAAGCGTCTCCTATGCCATCTTTTGTTGGGCCAGCATTCAATGGTTTCACACCAAATTAAGTACTTGTATAGCCAGGCTACATATGGTGCTGGGCCTATAGTAAATTGTGACATTATGGAATCTCCCCGCTTGCGGTAGACCAACGGCGACGCTCCGGGAGGGATAGCTCGATAAAGACATGCTCTCAAGGCCTTTAGATCCCAAGGGTCCCCCCTGCTACCCCTGGCTGCTCGCCGTGCCACCTCCACATTTATCTTGTCCCTATACCTTGCCAGCTATACCTATACATCCACCTGTCAACGCAGGGCGCCCGGCCCATGGCAGAATTTACCTAATTTAGAGGCGATGGGTCGACGATCCTTTCAATACCCGCTACCAGGCGGGGAACCCTGGTCTCCAGCTCGGCCTCGGCGGTGTGAAAACCAGCAGGGGGTTTCCTCACCACCCCCTACCACTGACAGCATCCCAAAGCCCTTATAAGACCGACGCGCATGGCCAAGCCCTCTGGCAGGGCATGATTGATTTTCAATAACCCCTAAAGGCCATCCTAGGTGGTCACTAATAGAATTGTGGAAGATATGAGCGATTTGGTGAAAGTGCAAGGCTGTTTTTGTTCTGGTGAAGATTGATGATGCATTGATGAGGTGACAGCATTGAGGCTTTCACCCTAAACCCTCATCTGTATAACACTGATTGAGGGACGAAACATGTAAAGGGGTAGTCAGGTTGGTATGCATGTAAAGGGGAATGCACTCATCTGTTCATAATCTGAGACTTTTACTGGGATGTCCTTGTTATATGGATATCTCCTAAACTTAGGTTTGCTTCCAAAGGGATATATGATACATTAGGGATATATATTACCACTGTTCGGACAAGCATTCTTAAAGACATAGTGGTTGAAATTGAAAATCCTTTTTGACGTGCGTTGACATGAGAACTTTCAGTCATCCATAATGGTTTACCCACCGTTTCTATCCTGACAACATTATTATTGTACCGGAATATAGGTTGTCTGAAGCGAGGGAGTAATATGACTGCAAAATGATTTTTCTCTTTATTTGGAAATATCAGGTATATGCTCTCTTGGTAAATCTATTTTATTTAGGTATTCCTGTTAAGACACAACCGTTATTATTTCTGCATAATTATATGCCATATATTCTCCATGAAGTAATAATAAAATAATTGATCAGCAGGACCTATTTCTACTAAATCATATACAACAAGAACATTTCGTATGTACCTCACAAACATGACTACAGGAATCATAGAGAATCATTGGGTTCCTTCTTCTAGAAAGTTCTATGATTCTCCTCGCCAAATATCATACTATAGACGTTGTGCAGATGACGTCACACAGCCCAAAAAAGGACAGGACGCCATATTGGTGATCACTTTCAAATGATTGCTATTCAATATAAAAGAGGATCTAGAACAGTAGGCCTATTTATGATAAATTTATCCCATTAGGTCATAACTACCCATTTTTACCCCAGAAGTCATGCATGCTGGACATTTTATATTGCCACATGGTTGTGATGAGCACATTGTGATCACAAAAAAGTGGTCATGTGACCACATCTGCAAAAGATCTATATACATTAATTTAAGATTATCAGGTTTGAAACTAGTTTTGATATAACAGTATGAATATGGCTAGACATGTTAGTTCTCTATAACATTTCATGTTTCTTCGGCGTGCATGGATTACGTCTACATGATGCCATTGAAACAGTCAACAGTTGCCTTTCAACACCAGAGTAAGACCTCAAGTGTCTAACTACCTATGAAATGAGATCAAAGAAAATGGACATCTCATACTTTAAGGCTACAGCCGCCCCATGCTATATATCTTGCATTACAAGTAGCTTTCTGCATAGGAATGTACCCCGAGTAAATACCTTCACTTCTTCAGCTTCCTGTAGGTGTAGACACAAGATGAATGTCATCTCAGGCCTACGACAAGTAAAGGTCACTGGCATAGAAATCAGGTAATCTGGAGATCACAGCAATCTCTTGACACTGACACTAAATCAGATTAGCTTGTAACTTGGGCTTGACGGCTAGCGCAGACTCCCACCCCAGGTGTAGAATAAAGGTATCCATGTGAGGGACATCTCGGGTCTCAATGTCCATGTGCTGGCCCCCTGTCAGCCATAAGTCACTAAGGTAATGACCAGGGGGAAATCAGCCATGTTAAAGTATAGGCCATAGGGTGCGGGTCGGTGAAGGGACATGGCCGGATAAATGGGATTGCTTGACCCACAGGTGTAAGCCGTGATCATAATTCTTCTATCTATAGAAAAAGAGGGCCCTGATTTATTCGGGGTGTCCTGATCTTTCTGAAACCCTTCTACGGAGTGAGTTATATCCACTTGAGAACAAACAGGTGTACATGTATACATGAATAAGTCCTAAGCCATGTTACAAGTTGTTTACTTGGGTTTATAGGTTGCTGAATGGTGCTCGCCAGGCGTTGTAACGTTAGTGTCTGGCGGTAGACCAACGGAGAGACTCCTTCTTAGGAAATGTAAGCTCAAGGCATTTTGTGCAATATGTCATTTTCTATAAGGAATGTGCGCAGCTTTAGCTTAACTATAGTAAGAGTAAAATGCACTGTCTTCATGTATACATGTACTTTAATAATGTCAAAAAATGCGTTTGTTTTCAATTTTATAAAACATATTAATTTTAATGGTACAATGCCTGTTATCTATGAAGAGATTGAGTTTCTAACTTACCGGCTTACCTGATGATTAAACGGACCAACAGCTCTCATAATGATTCACTAAGTTATCCACTTGAAGTTACCCTGCAATGTGAACGAAATGGCCCTTTTCCCTTACGCGCACTGCCATGACGCACTCCATTCAAAGCGTGGGTGACAAAAAATACCTGTGTATGAAATAGCCAACAAACACGCGAAAATTTCATTGCACGAAAAGCTTCAATGACAATAATCGCTTAACACTCTTAATGTGTCTACATGGGATATTTCATTAGGATCCGAAAAGCCCTTTTACCAAACCGATTTCCGATATCAGTTGAGAATCGACCATGAATAGCATGGCTAATCATCTATATGGCACTATCCTACGATTAGTATATTGATTGGCCTGGAACAGTCCCTAAGAATAGAAGAGTCTTATTGATTTGGAATGGATGGAACAGAAGGATACCAGACTGAAAGGAAAATGGTAAGGCTAAACAACGCGTAGCCTACATGTATCTGATATAAAGGAGGGCCATATGAATTTGATGCAATGTACGAGCACATGCAATAGATATTGCTGCCTACAGAGAAGCCTTATCGTCACATGCTTGCTTCACCATCAACATCACAGGGTCACCCTTCTTTACAGCACCCTGGCACAGTCACATATTACCATACCTTCCTTTGTCAACAAACATTCCCGATTCAGTTCACATTCCCAGCAGTCTTGTTAGTGGACCACGTGACACCAGCATGCGGCGAACAACCACCAGATGGCGGGACGGGCGCGACACGGTGTGCGCGCACACCGGAACAGGAAACGGCTTGTCTCGGGTTGTGGCGCCCCCTGGCGAACTTCAGAGGAAGCTGCCCCATCGGACGCCGGTTCCCGGCTGGTGTTAAGGTATCTGGTAACCGGCCGCCGCGGCTACAATTCGATCATGTGACCACGGCGGTGGGGCGGTATAAAAGAGCCCCCAGACTGTCTGCCGTCCTCTCACCACGCGGCGCTCTGATCCATTTTTCCTATATTAATCTAATGGCTATGAGGAACCCCTGCTGCATGTCTGACCTAACTTCAAACGTCGGCCCGGAAGGGGCTGGAGAGCGGCCAAAATCCGGGAAGTAGAGAGAGTCATCATTGATTGCAAAAAGATCCAAGCATTTTCTCATTAGAAGGTGTGTTGTCCCTTCTGGAAAAGCCCAGATGTTTATAAGGGAAGAGTAAAATATATATACAATTCTTACATTACATAGGACATAGGACATAGGAGTACTCCAGATCTCAGTCCTTACCCCATGTATGACTACACTCCACTATTCACCTGCCTCCCTGTGCGCGGATTGTATTAATGCCTTAATAATAAGATGAAAAAATGATAGTCTGACTTATTATTTGCATTTGGCCATTTCATAAATAAAGACCGACCATGTCGAACTTTTCAACGGTCATTTTTCTATTCTTTCCATAGGCACGTGACCAGGCACAGTGACCACAAAGAGACTAATGGGAGTTATAATCCAACCTGACGTCAGAAACATTGCCGACATTTTATCCCCCTGTACAGCCTACACCGCCCCTCCAAACACCCTCCCCGGGCCCATAGGATGTCGACGACCACGTCACATGCCCTGCCTACCGGGAGTATAGGGTGGGCAATAATCGGATTGAGAAAGTCAAAGATAGGGGCCCAGCAGTAGGGGTACATCCGTCCCTCCACTTTGTGAGGCGATTAGCAGAAGGTTGATGTACCGACTTTGTGACAGGTACATGGAAGAATAACGGCTTCAAATACTAACGTCAACGTGTCTTTCGAATAGATAACGGCCAATCGAGATTAGTGTATGGTATAGTGACGATTAAAAACAATAGAATTAGTATAATACTTCAGTCTGAACGCATTGACAATTTCCTTCATCATTATTATTTGGAAATTAAAAACTGATTTGATTCGATATGTGTGTCTTCTAGTTCCTTTAAATATAAAACCTGCGGCTCATAGAAAGGCGCCATCACTTGTATTCTCAGAATTGTTTAAATAAATCGTTAATAAACAATTCATATAAAGATTAAACCAAGTTCAGTAATTATTCATATTCAACTTTTATGAAAATCAAAATCGAGGTGAAACGTAAAAATCTAGCCATCCGTCCTTAAATGTTTCATAAAATGATTATGTCTCCACTGGGAGACGCAATATCTACCCATCCTTCAGTAGAATGAATGTACAATTAATCAACCGTCAGTCCAGTCTGGTCACGGTGTAATGTGGTAAATTATGAGTGGGCCCTTAAAATCGACACGGTCACGTGGACGTTTCTTAAGTTCGACAGGGTCACATGGCCTTTCACTCGTGGCAACGACAGGGGACATAGTCATGTCTTAAATTTGTCAGGGCGATATGGGCATTTTTAAAATTCGACATGGGCCATGGGGCTTAACTGGCGACAACAACAGGGGATATGACCTTCCTAAGATTCGATATAGTGACACAGCTGAGACTGCATCCCCTCGTTTGCACCCCCAAGTTAGTAATGAGCAATTGTAGATAGAAATCCATGGCGCCACCTATTGAGCAGGTACGGAGAATTGCCAGGTAATACACGTACCTCTTCCTAGTTAACTCTCCCACAGACTTCAGGTGGCGCCATGAATACTCAGTCTATCATTGAATGAGGCTATTTGTCATTTTGTGTAGGTCAATAACACATCATTTCATGAGTTGATGCATTACTTTGTATGAACTATGGTATGGGTTTATACAGTGTTTCTTTGCCGAGAAACATACGAAGGTGTAATTAAAAAAATATTATAGAATTAATCACTTTGCCAATAATCAAGAATAATTCATGAAGAATTAGAATTTTCGAACGCACTCTTTCTATATATTATGAGGATGGAGGGAGGGGTAACAAAATAAGTAGGAAATCAGGAACTTTGATCAATCCTGTCTGACAGCAATATTAACCAATTTTTGCTGGTTGAACATGTTGTACAAACTACATTAATGCTTATTTCAAATTCAGAAACAGGGAAAATGGAATACTACAGTCTGAGATGTTATCTCCAGTAACATTTTAATTCAGTGATTTGTCAACAAACTGTACGTGCTGATCATTCTGCAGTGTTGACTAAATTTCAAGAATATTGGCCTCTCAACATTGTATACGAAATGTTGATAGAATATACGTGGCAGTGGTTTATGAAGGAAATACCTTTCGATGACCATAAACCAGACTTTAGATTTCTCACCAGCTCAACGGAAGTATCTCTTTGGCTTTGATTCAGTTACCAAACCACATAAGCGCACAGCATACCGATGACACACTTGGCAACATAATATTATTTCTTCCCAAGTTATTAAAAAGACTTGATAATGAAGCGCGTAATGTGGTTTTATAAGCATACAAAAAGTGGGTTTGAATGTTTTGCAAACCGGTATACGGTAGGTGCTTCATTATTCATACAGCACATATTAGGAAACGGCTTCTTCAGTTTTCTGTACACCCCCGGTGGGTGGCGACCGTAAAGCCTCAGTGGCCAGGTGCAGAAAGCTGGTTTTCGTTGACTGTAGGGAAAGGTACTTAGAGATTCTTAAAATTATACCAACAAATGCTTAAGATGCTCACTACAAAAAGCAAATCCATTTTTCTGGTAAGTTTATTTATCCCGAAGGAAATAAATTAGCTCTCGCTAGTTTTCATTGCTCTGAGCCGAGAACTTGGATAAATACACATTTATAGACGTACATGTAGTTGTACGATTCATTTAGAGACTCGAGGGCCGCTGGACAATGTTACGTAGCAAATTCATGATACTAAGTATTCATGTACCTAATAATATATCATGAGACAAAATATTGTTGATTTTCAATTAAACAGGCATATAATTATACAAAAGAAAAAATAAATAAAAGATAGTCAAGAATGAGAACGGGATGAAACAGAAATGCCCAACACACATTCAGTATGTAGGCCTATGTATATACACTGTTCTTAACATAATATAATCTAAAGTAGTTCATTCCATCAGAAGTAGGTTTATAGCACGATACAGCCAAATGTATTATATTTGGCAACGGTTGCCAAAATCAATTGTTCTCCAGCTGCAGGGTATCAATATATATATTTTGTTATGATTTTTAAATTCCGAGTGCGATTGGATAGATCTGGCTTTCATCAGTCATAGGTAAGCTGCATCAACAATTCCTCAATTAATATCAAATTCTTCTTTCAAATGTGGTGTTACTGCTATAGTCCTACCCAAAAAACTGGGGCATCATACGTTGATGATATACTTTTCCTGTATTAAAGAATTTGTGGTTTATTATATGGTAAACTAGATATCTGGAGCATTTTATTAAAAGAAAGATTCGGGCCAACTATTCACGCTTGTGTTTCTTTTTTTTGCGCCCGAGTGAGTGCGGCGCTTGCTATGGACAACGGCATTCCCTTAGGTCTTCCCTCCCCAGAAGTATCTATTGGGACTTGATTATCTGTCGGTGCCGTTAGGTGCGTTGCTACTGCATCGATCAGTTCGTCTAACGCCCAACCTACTGTTTGTCAGTGACCATTGGCACTGATCGCGATCTCGAGTTAAAGGAACAGCGGCAAAAACATTTTCTAGATACTTTTCTCATAGATCGCTAGGACTAAGAGTGAAAAATATATTCTCATGATGTGGGCCGCCGTCACATCAGGGAGACTGATGTCAAACATTTTACGTGCTGCGAAATATACAAAAGGTAAGTCTTAAGATGTTCAAGATGCTTATTCATTTTCAATAGGCAGGTATCCTGGGTCGACCCTGAATCAATCAGTGGCGGATCCAGGTTTTTGAAAGGGGGTCGGGGGGCGCTAATGGAAATTGTTTTCCCTTAATTACTTTTCTGGCGAGTTTTACATTAAAAAAATCTAAAATTGCAAAAAAAAAAAAAAAGGGGGGGCACCCCTGCGCCCCCCTCTAAATCCGCCACTGTCAGTCTACGGACAGATCTGAATGGACAATATAATGAGGGAGACGCAATGGGATACATTGAGGATCAATTTTGACACGTCCCCTTTATGGAACCAAATATCGATTGTTTCAATGTAAATAATTGAAGTCCTGGAGTGGTCACCGAAAATGTCACATCACAATCGGGCGCCCCCTATTGTAAACGTCTGAAATCCGCCCTTTAGGTTAGATAATAAATACATGTGAATAAATATTTAGGTTTAGAAAGTAGCATATTAGTAGCCCCTTCTTTCCCAATTTGATAAGGTGTATTGATATATCTGTATATTTATGATCATTATAATTTGGTATTTAATGCTGTATGAATTGGATTTATATGGTAATCTTATGTTATATGGGATACATATGCAATTAAGTGATACATAGTGTAGTGTTTTAGGTATATGAAATGGATTTATATGGTAATCTTATATCATATGGAATGCATACGAATTAAGTGATTTGCAATATGGAATTTTATAGCATATAGAATAGATTTATATGGCAGTTGTGATGAATTTATAGGAATCAATTCATGATTTTAGAACGAGTTTTTAAGGAACACATTATAAAGTCAGATAGTTGCTTATTACAAAGAGTTACAATGTCAACGCGAAAATGCAATCATGAAATGTACGTAAATATATTGTACGAAAACACAAATTGGATGAAATTACACTGCAAGTAACACAAGTGTACTTAAATCGAACGTACGAGACTCTAAAGCCCCGGCCACACTGTACGACTCAACTCAACTCAACTCAACTGTTGAGTTGAGTTGAGTTGGGCTCAGTCTTAAAGTGTGGCATAGGTCTACGACTCCAGTCTTAGGGGTTTCCACGACAGTTGAGTTGAGTCTTAGATCTTGAGATGTTGAAGATGTAAGACCTGATTGTTGGGTCTTAAGGGATCCAGTTGTTAAGGCCCGGCCACACTGACCAACTCAACTCAACTGGACTATCGTAGCTGCTGATGGCGCCAGAGCCTACGACTGTCTAGTTGTAGTAACAAATACTACTAGCTATGTCATAAGGTACGACCCGGTGGATAGTCGTAGCTCTCACCCAGGTGCACATATAGCTTATCATAGGCACTCCCCCCTAAGACCCAACTATCCAGTCTTACATCTTTGACATCTCAACATCTAAGACCCGACTGGATAGTCTTAGTAAATTGCTAAGACTCTAGTCTTAACTTATGCCACACTATAAGACTGACCCCAACTCAACTCAACTCGACAGTTGAGTTGAGTTGAGTCGTGTAGTGTGGCCAGGGCTTTAGTGTGGCATAGTCTAAGACCTGACTCAACTCGATTTTAAGCATTTAAACAGTGTTTCCTAGTAAGCTTATGCAGTTAAGTACATATTTAGTTTGGCAGATGAAAGGTTGTGTGATATAAGTATCCATATAGGTATCCTATACCACGTAGATGTACAATGGTTTTGTGGGGAACCCCTGAAATCATGGTTGCTTGATTTCTAATTCCCTTCCCGGGGGACTCCCCAATTCTCCCTACCACGGATAGGTGATTCATAGTATTTTAAGGAGCTGCAGGCTAATTTGGGCTACTTTTGCCTGCAAAACCCTTAGAAAAACTATAGAAAATAACCAAATAATTGGGTTTTATCCATCTATTATGAATGAATTCTCAAAGAACTTAGAGAATATAAATATATATATGGGTAGGTACTAATTCAAAAAGTAATGATGGTCAGTTTTATTCAATATTAATCATCAAATAATGGGAGAATTCATGACAATTTCTATGCTAAAACCTTAAATGTACAGGAAAATAAGTGACTGGAAATGACCCCGGCTAAGGTCAAAGTGCATCCATGCATCATGCGTCAGGGCCATATATATTGCAAAACTCTGCTGCATTGCATTTGAATCTAAAATGCATATGTCACCATTAGATGTTAGGGGGTCGCTTGCCCTACGTGTACATCTCACTAGACTTGGTGGTCCCTCGTAATGGTAACTGTGAACCAACTAGAAACATACAAAAAGGGACTCTTTTTACCCTGCTACTCAGTCAGCCACACGTACTGCTCTGCTACTATAGTTACCCTTATGGGAAACACTTTGGCCCACGGACTATGCCTCTTCCAGGATATTTTCCCCCTCAACCTCACCCACTGACTGAAGAATTCAGGCACTGTACCCATAATGTCTTTTGCTGTTCCTCTGGTTAAGGCTCAAATGTTACCTCCTTACTTCCAACTTTTGTATCTTTACATTAAGCCTAGGGTTAGGGTTAAGTTTGTCAATAATAGGCATTATTAAGGTGAGTTAGCCAGCTACCTATTTTATGGAATGGTTAGTTGTCAACTGATTTGTAGCATGCATACAAGCCTGGCGTAATTGTATAAGGTACTGTAGAATAGTTTTAATGTTGTAGGTTAGGAAGTGGTCAGTGTTGTATTGTTTTTGATAGTATTAATTAAGGTCGTTGAACAGGTATTTTAAAAGTATTTGTGAGTATTTGTGAGTCAGGCATATGGCCTTGGTAGTGTAACTATGGTAGCCACAAGTTCTGAGATGTGTATCTGGCTGATTGACCAATGTTACCTTATATTATTATTAGCGTTATCATTGGCATTATTGTTAATCTATCACTATCAAGTAGTGGGATTATTATTATTGTTAAAGTGTTATAATGGAATAGATATATAATTTATGATTGAAATGCTGTTGTGTTGTCTCTGTGGAATGAGTACCTCTGGGCGCTTAGCAATCTTGATACAACAGTAAGACGGCACAACCAACAATCCCTAGTCTTCAGATATCACAAATTAAGCCCTCAAATACCTCAATATGTGCCTTAAATACATAATGATATATTCATACTTTATATATTTATAAATCTGTGCTTTTTACTGATTAAATTTTGTCTTTTATCTATAAGTTTCTTCAGGGATGCCCAACGGTTTTATGTTTTCAAATAGAACAATATAAGGTATCTGCCAGAGGTACCTAACTTGTTTTGGCCAAATATGTGACCCGATCTGACAAAATGAGTCGCAAGTCGGCAATGAGTCGCAAGTCGCACGACCCTTCCATAGCATTCCTTAGCTAATTAGCTTTCAAACGAGGTGTAACGTGCGACATGCGACTTCTTGCGACTTCCGTCTCAGTATGTCAGATCGGGTCACATATATACTGTTTCTATATGGAAAGTTCTACGAAATGTTTTTTTTATCATTTATGATAGCCCCCCCCCCCCCCCTCCCTTTCCTGAAAATATCAGAATCAGCTTCTGGGTGTTCTTAAACAAAAAGCTGCAGCTGCGTCACCTCCACCAGTGTCTATAGATCTATTGCTCGACGATAACGTAGCTACAACCTAATGGTCAGATAATTAGTCCATAAAACAGCCTATTCTATTTTCAAGCTTCCTATAAAACACGGAATTTACATACCGAAAACACACATCGGAACATTGTGATGAAATGGTGTAAATTTAACACCACCTTTATATCTCATCGTTTCGAACTATTTCTGAGGGTAATGAATGTCGGAGAGCTTCGATATCCGATTACAAAGTACTTTATTTTTTTCCGTTGCAAATCGCTTTTTGAGAGGTTTCCTGCTTCAAGAAAAATAGGTAACCTCCTAAGTAGAAATTAAGCGTCTTAACGGGTGGATAGATGACCACTATTTTTATCTATAGTAATTGCAATGAATAATCATGAAGTCAGCTAGATTTGAAATTGAATTACTGTATTAAGTAGACTGCAAATATCATCAAATGACTTCTGTTGTCATTATGGATTGGGAAAAGTATCAGTGAAGCTAAACCAACATGGAAAAGAAGGAGTTTAAAAACTCCTTCTCCTCAACGTTTCCCTTTCATCAAATCCCCTACCTGTAGGTCTCAATCAGTGAGAAGGCCTTTGATCCTAGGTACACTCTGTGCCTCCTTGCCAATACTGCCCTGGTTGAACTAACCTAGTTTTCAGTTGACCTGACGTCCTACATCTTTCTGGCTTGATGAGCCAATCATTGAGCTTGTTTAATGTTGTTAACGTTGCCTACCGCAACAGCTACATATACCTTCAACAAAGTCGATATTTGACTTCATCAATACCGCAGAAGTAAATAACTCGTAAAGTTGTTAGCAGATTATTGACATGAAAATAAAACAGATTAGGTCATTGAGATTCTTAATCAGGCTAGATGTGGAAACTAGAATCTGCATGGGGAAAAAGCAATGTGTATATGGCTGTTGTTACACAAACAAAACCTATCCGACTTTAATTCATGCCACGAATTGTTGTTGTTTTAAATCCAGTTCCTGTCATTTACAAGTTCTTCCATCGGATTGATTATCTATAATTGAACTCTTAATGTGCAATCGGCTTATCAACAAACTACGATATTATGAGATGCCTATAGAGGTATGTGAAAAGTGTATATCTAAAACCATACTGTGGTATGATGTGGCACCCGCGACTAATTTCAATAGATCGACTGGTATAAACTAGCTGCATTATGAAGAGGCGAGCGACTTTTCTGGGCCAATGACTATCAGGCATAGGCTATAAGTGTACCTCAGTGGGAACCAATGGCAAAGTAGGTTCTAAATGTAGTACATTGATAATCTATTGCTGGTACCCAAAGGCCCAGCAAAGTAGTTCTCCGCCTCATTCTTTTTAACATTATCCAATATGTGTATACAAATACATATTGGACATGTGGGCTCTTGTGAGGAGTTTAGTGGAATCTTAGTGTGATAATTTCCCAATGTTTCATGTCGCGTTTTCTGTTTCTTTGCTACGAGTGTGATATTGCATTGACTGTTCACACAATCAAGCATTATAAACATATTATAACCTTTAACATTTCAGCCTTCTCTACATCGTGCGACCTGCAAATCAGTCAAAGAATTAAGGTAATGATCTTTCTACCGGTGCTATGATATGGGACATCTATTGTGTTTTTTAATATTTTTATGACATAAAAATCGGGATGGAAGAGGCTTCCACATAGTACCAATTTTTATAAAGTATAAAAGAATAGTTGCATTGGCAGTTGCAAATTGCTGGTCATCGTGAATGAGGCACATGTATATAGAAACTGTCTAACAATCAGTGATTCGAAAGAAATACTCCGCTATATCAGACGCCTTCAATATCATGTTTTAAATTTGGTAGAAAACAACTCAACTAAAGCAGCTTCTAAAGTCGCCAAAATTGGAGTTTATCATGGAAGCTCATAACGGATTAAGTGCCAAAATAGTAGAAGAAACAGGTGCGTTAATTGGTAAAGTATATTAACCTTTTTCACTACCTTAATCGTTATGTTTCTCTCGCCATTCCCACGAGTGGCATTCTGTAGTGCCTAGAGTCATTCCTTTCTGGGGCACGCTATATGCCGAGAAGCATATATAAATAAATAGTCACATCTGTATCCATGGTGAGAAATGTATTTGCCATGTATTTATAATTATTATCGACTTTTCAACATTAAGACTATTATGTGACCTCATGCTTCAAACAAATGATATGTTAATGTTTCGTGTAGTGGCTATATCATATTGAAGTTTTTAATGACGATTTCCGAAATTAAGCTGGCGGAGTGACTTCATAAGCTTAGACAATAGTCTTTCGGTGGACACTGGCCAATGGTTGCTTGCTTTATGTCCAACAGTAGGCATTGAATAATGACCAGCACTCTTTAATGGTTTGACGCCCTTGTCCATGAAGCTATAAAACCAATGCCTGTCCTATTTGTCAATATGAGGGAGGAGATTATGTATTGTATAATCCATGCACCTCCTCCTGCAGGGTTCGGGGGTATCTGGGGCAGCGGGCTGTCCATCTCGGCCCAGTTCGGGGTGAGGGACAGTAACGAGGCCTCCTGGAGTCAGGTGGTCGACACCCTGGAGTTTATGAGTGACGTCACCAAGGTTCCCATCCTGGTGGACGCCGATACCGGCTACGGCAACTTCAACAACGCGCGGAGGACGCTGACCAAGCTGGAGCAGCGGGGCATAGCAGGTACCTCATCTGACCTGTCTTTTTTTAAAGGTTTTTATTAGTAATAATCATCAAGGTTTCCCTTGGTTTTTAGAGTTATTACACTTACACACATGAAAAATATATACAGGATCACATTAAATCATTACAGTATGGCTCATGTTATGCAAATTTCAAGTAATTTTCAGTTAATGACAATGACAATATCTAAAATAGATCCTTGTCAATCAACATCAAGTACATTGTACCCATTATCATTCAGGGTTCATATGATTTGTACATAAATATAAGGATGATACATAATATTAAGGTAATTCAGGTTTATGTAATAGACAGTCTTAACTGTCGGTTTGTTATTTTATGCCCATGTTTATCTCGGAATTGAATGATAGGACAAATAGGAACAGAGAGAAGGTCTTGGATCTATTTAGAAAGAAGAGGCGTGTCATGGGAATGGATGTGAACGTGTTGAGTTTAGGTTCACGGGGGTATCATTTGTACATGTGCATTTGTAATAGCTAAAACTATTTCCCTAATTAAACAAGCTAATGCGTATCCCGGCGCATATTTAGTAAAGTTACCGGGGTACGAATATGCAGTGGCCCAAAGCATCGCCTCAATAGGCTTTACTATATATTCACGTTAAATACTACAAGGTGTATGGAACATCGCATCAACAGGATCCACTATCTACGTGGCAATATAGTATGATATACCTGATAATGTGCGTCAATTTATAATTTATGTTGCTCAGATTAATAATTCACTTCACAATTCACACCACATTGTCGAGTGAATTGATCCTATTGTACAGGCGACATGTTAGTAGTATATGGAAATGGGAATTTATAGGTGGTCGCATCGTTTGCATATATATGATCAATTGTATACGCGACATTATCTGATTCCATGAGAAGCAAATAAAAATAGGAATTTGCTGATTGTTGCTTACACTGTTTCTTCTCATACAGGCGACGTCGTGCATACACTGTCTACAATATAAGTGACGTCGCATACACGACGTCGCGTATATAGCCAGTTTGCCTCAAAAGTAAATTACACGTTATCTCAAAGACAAAGATGACGGACATGTCCACGCACATGCTACTCCCTCTGAGGAGAACCATGGACCTTAGAATATAACACAGGGTTATCCTGAGACAACTTACCAAACGGACTTCCCTGTCATGCTACTAATAGTTGATCTATTAGTAGCCTGTAATTCACATGTGAACGAATAAAACAGACGCCAGTTAATTTGTCAGGGATGTATATCCCTCCTTCTGACCAATTACAGGCATTACTCCCCCCCCCCCCCCCCGACCATTTGATGGGGACTTACATTTCACAAAGAGAAAACACGCCACCCACGTGCAAGCGAATGTGCACCACTTTAGCATTTAACCTATCAGGAGCCCCCTTTTTGATATCCTGTATCTGCCCTTGGACTCGTGTCGGTCATCTGGACCATGGAGGAAATGGATATTCAGTTGTTTGGAAGGACGGGCATCGGTCCCCCGTCCACTAATCCGGCACTGGTGGCAGTCATAACAATAATTGATGGTGGTCCAGTTGCCGGACCCATTGCAAACGAGAAGTAAGAAGGGAACAATAAATAAAGATGGGCCTAAATTTCATTTATGGAAGATTTTAGCAAAATCTATTTGTTGAGGTTTTTAGCATTAAAAAAAACATGATAAAAATCTTTGTAAATTTCTAGAAAAATGTTGTATTTGTCATACATTTTCCTGACATGTATATTATGGACATTCTTACCTGGGGCTACAGCCTCAGAGTCTGTTTTGACTCATAGTTGACTCATTATTGGAGCGTGAAAGATTCAATTTAGGAATTTTTTTTAAAAAAATACTCAAATTGTAATATTAGCCCTATTAAACGATTCTCTCCTGTCACAAGTCATCTGCTCTTTGCAACCTGAGAATATCAAGGTAGAAAGAGGTAAGAGTACTCACGGTATACAAAAGTCCATGGCAAAGGGTAAGGCAAGTGGACCACGGTAATAGTTGACCAAACAATGAAGGGAGGACTAGGACGGGGACCAGTCGGTCGAGTGATGGGCCCGGACGGTCGACCAACCCTACGTTAACAACTGAGGATCAGCTGTGGTACAGTCGAGTACGTGCCCCCTGCACAATTCCACCCTTTTTTTGGCCCATGCTTGGAGCTGATTGTCTACAATTCACAGATGCAGTATTACAAAACAAATTACATTGACATATCTACTCTTCAGACCAGATAACAATGATATTTTGTCTCTTTTTTCTAGGGATGTGCATAGAGGATAAAATCTTTCCGAAAACAAATTCACTTCTCGCCGACGGGGAGGGGTCACAGAAACTGGCAGATATTGAGGAATTCTCATTGAAGATAAAAGTATGACACAAAATACTGATAACTACACTACCATGAATGATTAAGTTGACTTTCAATTCTTTATGCTTTATAATTATTCATGTCATTCTCCTGTTCGAAAAATCATGGTTCTAAATAAAACAAGCAATTGCGACAAATCTTTTTTCTTTACTTGAGTATACCTCCGTCATTGAACCTAATCCTCAATCCCGAGAGACGTGATGTATGCATTTTCTTTATACAAAGATGTCCTCATTTTTTCTAAAACACCTACCTTTCCCCTTTGATATGCTCGTAAATGACATGAGACAACAGAATTATCTAACCATCAGAATAGTAGGCGATGATTTCTGTTCAGTATGCCATATTGGATATTCATTAAATCTTAATTATACTTTAACAGAAAAAATTCTCCAGTTTCTCCACAAATCATATGGGATTTGCTTCCATGGGCACTGATTCTATTTCGTATCTCCCACACCTGTAGGCTTGTAAGGACACACAGACTGACCCTGACTTCTGCGTGGTGGCTCGTGTGGAGGCCTTCATCGCCGGTTATGGGTTGGACGAGGCCCTCCGGAGGGCCGAGGCCTACAGCCAAGCCGGTGAGGACATGCACATTCATACCTATCAGCAGTGAAAACATAGCAATCTGTTATTGATAAAATGTACTGTATACTATAGACTATTATGTAATCGGCATTGCAGTAGGTCACAATTGGAAAAAGATTAAAGTGTAAAGTTTACCATAATGAGAATAAGAGTGAGACAAAGGCGATTTTGGACCAAATGTTGACCTTTTGTATCCCAGTGTCGATCTAGTAACATTCTTTTGTAACGATAATCCCCAAGTAAGGCAAGTATATCACACCAGATTTGAGAAGTGTTATTTTCATGTAACGTTATGCTGTGTAATACACTTTGTTTTATCTTAGAAAATCCCATCTAATACTTTTGAGACCCACATAGTTCAAAGTCTTGGTTTCTGCCTATTGGTTGTTAGATTAGAAGTCCTCGAATTTAATGTTTACAGGTGCTGATGCCATTCTGATCCACAGCAAGCGTTCAAATAGTGAAGACATCGATGCGTTCATGAAGGCATGGGGAAAACAAGTAGGTAAAAATTTCATATAAAACTGTATACTGATCAGCTGATCACTAGTTTGAAGAACAGTAACACGAAATTATAACTAAAGTAATCTATAAGCTTTTACAAATGAATCTATTTATTATTGGAATTGGGACATCAGATTATTACATTAAGGAGAAAGTTGTGGATTCGCCCATGTGTTTACAAAGAAAATGCGCATGGAGAGGGGGCCGACGTTCCCTTCGTCCCACATTGAACCTCCAATTCACCTATCTTTAACTAAAGAGGACAAGGCTTATTCAATAACTGTTGAAGGTAACCATTGGCCTTCAGCATTATTTTCCTGTGGTATGCTGAACACATTTGACCAATCTTGCCCCATTCCACCATACTTAAAAGATAATCTTTTGTCCAATCCTTTTTAATCTTTTTTTTGCCAAATCATGGATCCACCCTGAAATAGGGCAGGCCATCGAGGGTCTACACTTAAAGGGAGCCAAAACCAATAAATTCAATGACATTTTCCAAACTCAATTAATCATGAAAATCCATTCCTCAAACCTATTCCTGGCCTATGTTAAAATATAAACCATGAAATATGGTAAAAAGTCATTAAAAACATGTTTTTTTTGCTCAAATCAATTAATGCGGATCCGCAAAAATAGGGTTTGTTTACAAACAAATGCAAATATTACCATCTCTTGTGGCATTCTATTTCAGTTTGAGCTAGTTTTCACAGCTAATACTTTACCAGTGACCTTAACTGGACTCATCTAACATTTCTATACTTATCTCAGTTTTGAAAATTTTGTCAATTTTATTGGTTTTGGCTCCCTTTAACTGTTTAATACCCCAACCTCAATAAACACAAATAATTGTTTACTGCAGACTGTGGAGAATTAATCCAAACAAATATTCATTGTCAAACAAAGATGTGCCTTTATGCTTGCTGATTTCCACTTCTGTTTTAAGAAACCTGTCGTCATCGTTCCAACCAAGTACTTCACCACCCCTACAGACCACTTCCGACAGCTGGGCGTCTCCATGGTGATCTGGGCCAACCATAACCTACGCGCGTGCATCTCGGCCATGCAGAACGTCTCACACTCAATTCACAGGGACCAGTCTCTGATCAACGTTGAGCAAGAGGTGAGTGCCATGCTCCGTACTCCGTTTTAAAGGAGTAGGGAATCTCACATGAAATGGATTCAAATGGTTGAGAAAGTACTTTGTACATCCTACCTGGTAGCTCGCAATTATAATGTGAATAGTTTTGTGCATACAATTACTGAGATGGTGATACTTTTCATAACGTTATTTTTTCCACTAGATGTTTGCAATGTTGATGATTTTATTTTTTTAGATAACTTCTTAAAACTAATCTTAGCAGAATTGATTTACTAACAGTGGCGTTGCCAAGGGGGTTTCTTGGTGTCTGGAACCCCTTTTAATTTATCAAAATATAAGTAAGACGCAAGAATTGTTTTGAAGATTATAGGTTGAAACCCCCTTAAATTGACCAGGAAAAAATCCTTCAATTTTACTTGGAACCCCTTTTGATTTTAGAGCTGGCGACACCCCTGACTAAAAGTCTTGTTGAAAAACGTTCCATTTCAATTTCCTATAATGTATTTCACTCACAGGACCTGGTATGCATTCCATAAAAATTTGGCGATAATTATCGCCAGTTAAAGCACTTCCATAAAAGATTGGCGATACTCAAAATATTATCGCCAGGGCCTCAAATCAGTATCGTGGCGATAATTACAAAATATCGCCGTTTTAAAAATATATATTTACACAAATATTGATATATCAAAATATGTATATGTGACTAAGGAATAAGCCTGTAAAATTTAAGTTTGATTGGAAAAAAAATTGAACAAAAAAAATGACAATTTTTTTTTTTATGTGGCGATAACATTTGCTGGTATCGTGGTATCTCTTCAACCTGGAATATCGCGGAACTTTTATGGAATGCCCCCCTGGAATGATTAGAAATAGATCAAGGGGGCATAATATCTATCAGGGATAAAGGTTTACAATTTCCACCTACATTTCCTACAAAAATAATATCAAATGTCTGAATAAACGGATACTCTGGAAAGTGTCGGAAAGGGAGCGCAATCTTGAAACTAGAATCTTTCTCTTTTCTGCAGGTGGCGCCAGTGAGGGAAGTGTTTCGCCTTCAGGGAGAGGATGAGCTCAGAGAGGCCGAAAATAAATACCTGCCGAAAAGTTAACACGTCTTCAATTGTTTAGTAGTACAGAATCGTATTTTAGTACTTGTCCGTTGTGTACCGGATACACGGGAATGTAGCATTTTAGAACTGTTCTTTTCTCTTTTGATTACTTTTATTCTTTTAGACATTTGGCCAAATTTGGCAGTTTCTATGCAGTACCCTTTGGTGTACGGTTGATGTAAGTTAGTGGGGTTCCTTCAATATTTTAGGTAGATATGATTGAATCATATGATTGAATATAGTTTGTCAAGCTTTTGACATACATCAGTGGTATTAGCTGTTAATTTGGTGTGGTGAAAGAGGTTTCAAAGACATTCATTCTTATTATAGTATTATAATAAGAAGCACCACGGGGGGGGGGGGGGGGGGTCCGAGGGTGGCTGTATGCCCCATAGGGGATTGTCACGTACTGAGGGTGAAGCCCGAGGTTTGTACGATCCCCATGGGTCATACAGCCACATGAGGATGACCCCAAAGGTGCTTCTTTATTTTATTACCCAAGAAATATTCAAAAAATGTCAGAATTACTGAGAACTAGGTGTCTACCCTGAGCGGTGCTTACGGCTTTCATCGGCATTATAAAACCCTGCATGTGGCATAACAGTTCCGCTACTGGTATCTATTGTAATGTTGGTTTAAAGAGGGTACAGGGTACAGATAATTATCATGCAAAGTATGATATTGTAGGCAGGTCGATTAGTATATAGGACTATCATAATTATGCAATAAATCCGCAACAATAATCTTCGAGTTATTATCTCTTCGTCTGATTGAACTCACCAGTTTCAGGTGATTTCTCTCTTATACTGCTGTTGTAGGGTAAGATTGGGTAAGATTACCCTTGGGGTAAGATGCCCTTTCACATTAATACAGCTTCCACTAGCTGGCTTTTCATGTGTCATATTGTGCTGCTACCTGGCCATGGAGGGTATTTCTGAGTGCCTTACAAGTCACCAAAGGTAACTACATGAGAGTTCTGAAACTTTTTCCACTTTTAGTACCCGCTTCCACGTAAGAAATGGTCAAATGTATCAGCTATTTTATACTTTAAGTCAGGAAACCATGACACTTTGCATTTTAGATCTATAATACCTCATCTTGGTATAAAAGGGTGTCATGTTTGGTTATTATATGTGAAAAGTAGGATTAGCAAGGCAAATCAAATATGGTGGTTATGGGGTGAGCTGCCCTTATTGGTGTGGGGTAAGATGGGGTAAGATGAACCTCGGGGTAAGATGCCCTTTATATGTGGCACTTTAACATTGAAAAATACTGATAAATTATTATATGCATTTGATTTACATACCATGCATATTTGATAATTATCCATTTTGTATTAAATTTATTGTATTCTTAAACTTAGAAATGCAAAACAAAACAGCCGGGGTAAATTGCCCCCCCCCCCTGGGAATCTTACCCCGCCTGAAAGGGCATCTTACCCAAAGGGTGGGGCAAAATGGCCCTTTCATAAAAAAAAAAGTGATTTGTCGTTTACACTAACTTCCTTTTTCCAGATTCAATAATAATATTATTGACAAATCTTGCTTAGGGGAGCATCTTATCCCATGTTACCTTATACACTGAATTTGTGGATAATAATTTTGTAGACTTCCTAGATAAAGGTACATAATTGTATGCCGAAAAAAGAGACACTGGCCAAGTCATGAAGGTAATGGGAAAATGTACAGGACATACCGAAATATCACAAGAGGTCGTGCAAGTATATCTGCTATGGAATATGTGTATGCAATCCAATCAAAATAAGCCCATCCCAGTTTACACTATCACTAAAGTTTACAATGAAATACTTTCATAATTGTGTTCATGCTCATTCCCCGAAGACAGTTGTATAATACAAAATTAACCAAAACAATTTGGGTGACAGATTGCTCCTAAATCTGGTAAAATTCAGCTTTATATTTTGGCATTTATCCCAATGTTAAAGCCTGTCAGTCTAGCCTATAATGTCCAACCCCAACTCTTGAAAACGAGGATGGTGTAGAGAGTAGTTTTGTCCAACCTTTGTCCAACCCTAGGATATACCCAATGTGGGATGGGCTTATTGCATGCATGTATGCACATATAATATTATATTGTATGAGGCATATGTATGTACATGTGTGTGTATCTTGAATCATGAAATAACAGTAATCACAGTAATTTTCACTGCACACACAAACGAACATACCCTGTTTAGAAATAAAAAAAACTTTTAAAAACATCAGTTATATTGGTAAAACGGATAAAGAAAATACTTCAACAATATCTTAGTCACTTGTTATCTGTGGTGGCCACAAACAGAACAGAAAGTCAAGGCTTTGACCTATTTGCCTCTTATTGTGCATTTGTGATGGGCTTGCCACTATGTATTACATGGCCCAGGTAAATATGAAGTCACAAAACGTAACACTTGGCGCCGACTAGTGAGAAACAAACATACTACTATCATACCTGATTGGTACTCTAGGGATGCCTGGGAGGGGTGGACACTCTTGAGAAAGGGGGGGGGGATCCGCATGATTATAGGAAAAGTATTAAAATGTCACGATTTCTTATCTCTATGTGAAGTACAAGTCGCTACTAAAAGCATTGGGGGAGGGGGTCAGGATTTGGTTCAATTATTTTATGTTTCTCGGGATCTGAATAACATTAATGATGAAAAATAATCATCACTAAACGTATTTGTTTTGTTTCTTTTCTCCATCTACTGAACTATTTGGGCTTTTAGCTATAGTTCACTCATTCCATGCAATATGTCATTGCTTTATTGCAAAATATATTGTTCATACAATACAAGACAGGAATGATAAAAGCTACACTAGCACCAATTTCGTTAGGCCTATATGAAACTACATGTATTTGACAATAAAAAAAATATTGAATTGCCATACTACAACTTTTTTTGTTAACATGTACAACATAGACTTAGTTCTTAATAGTTATAAGTTATTATACTGTTTAATGATACATGTACTAACAATGAATCCAGTAAATTAGAACAAGGCGTGGTTAGTGTTACCTCCTTTCCATGCCACGGTTTTTCTCGTTTGATTATTCTTGACTTGTATTTTTGTTTAGTAATGTGTCATTTTGTTAGGCGAAGTTACGTTTTCCCTGACCCTATGGATCATGAGAATAATCATTTTAGCTTTGATGTTGTTAACCTGACCAAGAGGGCGCATTAAATTTCCTCGGAAAAATATAACTTAGAAGGAACTCAACTGACAGAACCCCACTTTGCTAGGCAAAAAAGCCAGATTTTATTAATGTTTTATCTTTTTCATTACGGGTATCATGACTGTATCATAAATTCGTTAGGTTGCGCTACAGTGGATAATCCTCTATATTTCATAATCCCTTTCATGCTGTTAAATAATACCACCCATTCTATGGGCAGTTGCTTCTCCAAAAAACAATTTCCCTAGTCTTTAATTTTGTTCAGCTCCTCTTTGGTCATCCTACAAATGAACTGTAATTTGAGAGTGTACATTGGTTGTCAGATGACTTCGCTCTGCACTCATAAATATTTTGCCAACAAGTAGGTAGTTGTTATAACTAGGAGCCCTGACGAAAACCTCCAGAGTTACGCAATATTAGGACAGCCACTGTTTGCCTACATTGATTACATGGATCAGGCAGTCAAGAAGTGGGACGACCTGGGCTCAAAAACACCTGTGTTGGACCACTATCAGTGCAAGGGTTACACACGTGCACGGCCGCAAAGTAACAAACATATAATATATTATATACATGTCCATTGATCTGCATGACCGACGCAAAACTGTTATTTATTCAATGCTTGCACTTACTTCACCTATATTCAATTATAGAGGGAAATCATGCAAGTTTTCATATAGTCTATTTGGATCAGAAATACAATGAATCTTAACAGTAGCTTTTGATAGGCGAAACTTATAAATTTTCTAACCCAAATAATTATTTGGAAAAAAAAATCAGGTTTCTTTTGATAAACTTGATAAATAATTGTAAGCTGTTTTTTAAAGCAAAATGGAGAAGCCCACCGTTTAGTACAACTTTCAAGTGCAATTTTATTGTAATTTGGAAAATACTAAAGAAATGTTGAGGAGCAGTATTAAAATCACCGGCATTCACCAAAAGGGCACTCAGGTCTTTTTTTTTGTAAAGAAGATAACTTTCTACAGATTCTGCTTTTTTGAAAACATCAAATTTATGCAGTTAATAGGCCTAATCTAGCACTTAATCTAGTGATTCTGGATGTATGTTGCTTTATTAATATTGATCTAGCCCGTGTAGCACACACCGCTTTGGTTTTACTACATACTATCAAAACTTCATGTAATTTATAGTTTGTGTTAATGTTTCAACAGCCGTAGTGCATAATATATTCGGTAGCATTTACCCTGATTTATTAATGAATATTGCAAGTGTGAAAGTGGTTAATTAATGATAAAAAATGGGGAATGCGATTTTTTTTCAAAAGTTTGAGCCTTTTAAATTTAGTTTTTTTTAAAGATCTGATTTGCTTATGATTTAAATGACTTCAATGAAAAGTAGAACTAGAGAAGTGCAAACGATAAAAAGTTGAATAACATCTTACTACATCATAATTATGGCTGCAGGTCACTAGATCGTTACGGACGTATCTATGGTATCTACATTGTTCATATTATATTACAGGTCATGCTCTTAAGTTGAAAAGCGGGAAAGAAAATGAGTTCCGTTCCACCAACCCGGGGACTTCTTTTTCTCTATTGTGTAAAACATCTTGATCTGTCATGCATGTGTAACTTTAATGGATATTGTGTCTTTGCTACCAAGAACCACTTTACGTTATGCTGAAAGTGGGGGTGAGCGTGCACTTGCTTGGCCCCTTACAGGTTAATTAATGAATGCCTTCTAAAGGCTTTCCATCAAATTCCCTCCTGGTTGTGTCAGTGACCCCTCAAAGATGGGAAGAATGGTGGTTCTACATGTAATACCTGATATACCTTAGCATATCTTTACTAATTTTTCCCAACATATAACAGTTGAAATTATAATATAATATTGCAAAGTTATTATATAACATGAAATAGGAACAATGAAAGGTGGTTCCAAATAGGAATGTTTTATAGATTTGACCTGTATATATATATTATATATATATATATATATATATATATATATATATATATATATATATAGGCCTATATTTCTTGGTTGCCGAAGCATCTGGATTTCAGTCTTATCAAGAAGCAATTGCTTTTATTTTAAGAGAAAAAAACACCAACACAATATATCTCTGAATACATCGCTTATACAATTGTTGGCCTATTGTTTTGCAACAAAATAAAGATGTGAACCTCACAAACAGGAATATTTTTCAAAAGCGTTTTGAAGCGAAAGGTTTACGAGTCAACAAAACGCGTCTTCACGAGGCCCCAACCTCCACTGTAATTAGCTCGACTAGTTGGGGTGTAGATGGGGCACGTCGAATTTAAGAAATGACCATATAGTCCCTATATCTTCAATTTTAAAAGCCCCTCATGTCGCATGTCCTCTGTCCTTTCATTTATTTTCTTCTTCATGTCACTGAGCTCCATGTCGCATTTCGAATTTAAAGAAATGGCCATGTCGCCTTGTCTGTATCCATACTAGTGGGAGATTAGAGAGAGTCCCTGCATCGACTCGGAGGATGCCTATAATAAGTGTTACTATTGGTTACAAGGTGATGACACATTCTTGAGCAACCGGGGATCTCTGCTCTCATTACCCTCAACCATGCCTCAATATAGTCAATATCTCTGACGGGTTGCAAATTAGGAGGAGAATAACTTTTCTGGGCCACTGGGTACCAGCCATAGGCTATTGGTGTACGCGCCAGGCACCAGTGGCCAAGATAGTTCCTGGTGTGCAACACTGATAACCTACTGCTGGTACCCAGAAGCCCAGAAAAGTAGTTCTCCTCCTAATTGGGCTACGACCCGCTAATTGCTTTTGGGTCTATCTAATTTTCCCGTCCATTAAGACAATAATTACTCATCTAATAGAAGCTCTCCCAGTTTCTTTACTTTGGCCATTTACAACAAAGTGTATATGTGTCCAAATGTGGGAAATGGTATCCTAGGTGGTGAAAATCATGAATTTGGATTTATAATCTCCTCTTTCCAATGGTGCAATTCATTTTTGAATATTCCTATTAGGGGCCAAGACATGCTCGTTTGAATTTCCCTGGTCTGGACCATCGAAAACTTCCTGATTTAGCCCATGTGCTTCATCTCTTCATTATACCTAGATAAACAAATTAATATTGTTCAAAATTATGATAATTTCGCATAGAGATCTTCAATCAACTAGCAGTTATCAGTGTTGGGAAAATAAACACTTTTGCTAGAATATTTGAATAAAATAGTTAATGCAATTTGAACATTCCTTTTGCTATTGCCATGGTAACCTGGAATTATTGCTCATTCTCGCACTTTTTAAGAAATCGACACTACATGCCAAATTAACCATAATGCAATTGCCATGAATAGATAGTACGTTTTTGTAATTATAATCCGATTCTCTAAAAAATTCTACCTAGATACACATTTTCAGGAAAATATGTAGGCCTTATATTAACATGTTTTTACCAATAACTCAGTTATAATGGATTTGGAACAAATTGCTCAATATCCCACTAGGTCACCAAATCCCGTGACTGGTCACATTCATGATTTTTAGTGTGTATTAGAAATGCATTGTATTAGTATGGATTGATTTAAAAATACATTATTGACATCTCTGGACCTCTGCTCTTCCTAGATATTCGTGCTGTATTTAATTGTAATAGGCTTATGTCCTTTATGTTAGATAGACTTCATTGGGACAAATACGTGTCTAACTCGAGGCGTATAATAATCATATATGACCTACATCTATATATCAGTATGATTCTTTTTTATAAAAAGATGTTGCCAGTGACTCTTATAATTATATCTGTATGCTCTAACGCGCGGATTTAGGGGGGGCGTGCCAGGCGTGCGCCCCCCCTTTTTTGTGCCAAATTTGGATTTTTTTAATGTAAAACTCCTGCACCTGGAGGGTCCCGGCGAAAATTTTGCTATAGCACGCCCCCCCTTTTTCAAAATCCTGGATCCGCCCCTGATATAATATTACATATACACACATATCTTATATACAAACACTTGAACCATAGGCATATGCTATAAAAACCATGACGGTAATATTAACCATAAAAATTATATTTTCTTAATAACGATAAAACGATACGTTCTGCGCTGACTAGAAGGCCCAAGCAAGTCTTCTAACCTACATATGTGGCACACTTTCCTGTTTGTCTATAGTTAGGCCAAGCAAAAAAGAACAGCTACTGTAAAAATAGGAGAGAGAAAAAACGCGACCAGGCAGCACGGAGTGACCTCAATTTCCCCTCCAACTGCGCATCCTACCGTTGCGTAAGAGAGGAGGCAGATAGCATCAGGTTATGTGCTTAGGGGATAGTAACCTATAGCAGTGTTGTTGTTTTTAATTAAGCTTGGATCTGACCCACTGCTGGCTGGGTGGACGTAGTGGTGAAGCAAGCAACAAGGCCAGCTCTCCAGCCTTCAACCCCTGCTTTTCCTATGGCAGAAATGTATGCAGTCGCTCTGCTCGGGCGTCCAGCACTGAGCGCCCACCACCATGAGAGTTGTTCTCTGCGGTAGTAGCCGTGCTGCCTGCCCGGGCGTAGCCAGGTAGTGCGTGCTGAGACGGCTTGCACAGCTTGTCGGCCGCTTCCTCCATTACCAAGGCTTCCGCGGTTAGAGCGAGTGCAAGGAGGGCATGCTAGGGGAGCCGAGGTGTCAGTCAGGTGGGACGGAGCCCCCGGACACGTCTACATCTTATCGTTATAACACCATGATGGAGTAGTATAACACACGTAGGATGATAGCGTGACACCTGAGGCTGTCACACCTCCAGGTTGTGGTCAGCGCTGTCCACAGCCTTTACACCTGTGCTTACCTGCAAGTATCAACACCCACAGCGTCAACCCATGCAGGGAGCAGGCATGCAGACCACACACTGCCCTCTGCTCGCATGTAAACACTGAGCAAAGACATCGCAACGAGGATTTCTGCTATATATCAATACAACAGATCCCATTTTGGGACATTGTGACGTTTCTTTGGGAACAGTTACATAACCAAGGGATGGAATAGCCTACTGACCGATGGCCTTTGGAAAGCTGGTAGGTACAGCACATAACGAAGCTACTCCTCCAAACCTGGGTCACGTTGGTTGTAAACAAACCTCGTCCCATATAGCCTACCTACTAGCCAGCAAGTTGTTGGTGTCACCACGGATATTGAGTCTGACAGACGTCGTCCCTTGACATAATTACCTATGCTCTCCGCTATCGTCGCCGGGTAAGCAATATTTTTCATGATTTAATATGTCTTAAATGATAATTATATCTACCCTATGGTATTGGTTAATGATGCAGGTTTGAAGTGACATCGTTGTTGTCAATAAAATACTCATTATCAAATACTTATATATATATATATATATATATTATATATATATAAACATACTTATATACATATAGGCCAATATGCATATATACATATATACTGTACTTTACAACAAGAAAAAGTCATTGGAGTTAGCCAGTAAACAGCTGCAAGAAGATTTGGGTAACCCTACTCAATGGTGTCGAGTCAACTATATTTCTGTGAATGTTGTGAATGTTAACAAAACAAAAATGATGTTAGCAAGGTAAACTCCAAAGTATTCAATTACCACTTTTCAATATGGAAGGAGTGGAACTGCAAAGGCCACTACATATACATATCTAGGCATGAGAATTGATGAGCAACTTACTCTCGAAACCCATGCTAACTATATTAAAAGGGTCTCAAATAAGATTTATCAGCTAAGGAAAATTAGAATGTTTTTAACAAGAAAAGCAGCTGTTCTCATATATAAGAACATGATACTGCCTATCTTAGAATATGGGGATATCATCATAAACTCTGTTTCACAAAAAAACAGAAGAAATTCCAAACACTTCAGAATTAAGGCCATATTCCACTTTGCGTTTGCAGCTTGCGGCCACCCGAAAAACGGACGCAAACGGACGCAAACGCCGCAAACGCAAACGCGACCGCAAGGTGGAATATAGGTGCTTGCGGCCACTACTTGCGGCCAGTGCTTGCAGCCCAAGCTGTCTTAAGGCTATATTCCACTTGTTAGAGGTCACCAGACGCAAACAAACGGCCGCAAACGCGTTTTCGGCGGCCGCAAACGCATTTTCGGCGGCCGCAAACGTGGTGGAATATAGGTGTTTGCGTCCACTGTTTGCGTCCACTGTTTGCGTCACAGGCTTGGAGATACCAACATGTTGGTATCAAAAACGCAAACTGCTTGCGGTAACTGAAAATAGCGGCCGCAAATGGACCTGACGCAAAGTGGAATATGGCCTTAAGGCTTTAAGATGTGCCTTGGATAAGGAACAGACTGTGAGTTTGGATATACTTCATGAAGAAGAAATTCAGAAATTAAAAGATAGACGCCAGCAACATAATTATGCTTATTCATATGTATCAATTGCAACTCTCCCATTTTGATCAGTTGAACTCCTGGCACCAGAGCTAGAACTCAATCTAGCAAGAAAAAGCCTAATAATGAAAAATTTAGGAAAAGTTTCTCACATCAAGGCCCTAAATTAGGGAATAGTTTACCAGCTGCCCTGCAAAACACTCTGGAGTATCATTCCTTCAAGTCACAATTGAAGACCTTTGTAAATCTGACCTCATTTCAACCCTCCTAAAGACCAAAACAAAGAAAAATACTATGCTCAAAACTTAAAATAAGATCTAAAACAAAGTGATTTGAAGACAAACAATGTGATCACATCATCTCCTCATTCCCCTCATCTTTCATCACCCTTTTATCATCCATTCTGTAGATTAATTAGTTACCTAAGTAGATGCATACTTACTTTTCAACGCTTTCCAACTCCTATCGCTACTCCATTTATTTATAATTACATGGTTTGATTCTAAATGCTAATGCATCTGAATGACTTGTATAATAAGTGAAAACATTTAAAGGTGCTAAAAAATCACTCTGTCAGCGACTAGCCAACCTAAGAAAACCTGTCCTGGAATAGGAAACTGGGCATACGCATGCAAGATCAAGCACCAGCCAAAACAAACATCTCAAAATAATCTGCTGGAATATTCAAGGACTTGGGGATAAACTTAACTTACCTCACATAAAAGAGTTTTTTCAGAAGTATGACATTATTATTTTAACAGAAATATGGAAGGATGAGCACTTTACTGGACACCTAGAAGGATTCATTTATAAACAATTTTCCCGCCAGCGGAAGCATATAAAAGCCAGACGTGCATCTGGTGGGATTGCACTCCTGATAGCAGACAAGATATATAAAGATATTAAAATCAACAACCGCCATGAGTTCTTGACATGGATTGAGCTACAGTCCATCTGTGGTGTCAGGGAGCGCAATATCACAATCGGGGCCTTATACATCCCCCCTGAACATAGCACATATGTGCCTGAAAACAATAACTTTTTCGAAATATTATCCGAAGAGATCAGTGAAAAAAATGTAAAAGGACAAAATATTCTGCTATGTGGTGACTTTAATGCAAGGACAGGCACGCTTGTAGACAGTATGTCAGATCATATAGAAGACAATGGACATTTTGGTATCACGGTACCCTACCTGCCCAAGCACCTTCCATCACAAAAGACCAGGTGTACTTCTGACATGAGCGTAAACAGCTATGGCAGAGAACTTGTAAATCTATGTAAACACACAGGTATTCGTATATTGAATGGCCGTATTTCAGACAAGAAAAATACTGGTGGATACACTGGCAGATAGTTACTGTGAAGGTATGATAAGTCAGATGGAAATTCTAAATTTATTCCCTGAATCAGATCATGTACCTATAGCTTTCTCATTGAGGACAGATGATACACTAAACCATATTAGACATATAGAAAAAAATACAGGGGAACATTTTAAGCGATATAAATGGAGAGAAACAGAAAAAGATGCCTTCCTCAGTGAACTGTCTGGCACAACATGCACACACCTTAGCGACATGTTGGTTGCTGATATTATTGATCCTGACACAAATATTGATGACATAACTGACAACTTCTACTCTTTGCTAGAGACAGCTATCTGTAAAGTATCAAAAAAACGTTCAGTGAGAAATAATTCCAAATTCCCGCAAAACTCATGGTACAATGATCAATGTCGAACAGCACGCAAAAATGTAGTATGCTTTTCCAAAACTCACAACCTAAGTAATGAAGTTAACAGGACCACATATAATTCCCTTAAAAAGACTTATAAACGTATAGTCCAAAAAGCAAAGAGGGCTCACAAAGTAAATCTTGGTAATAAGCTTGATCAACTGGCAGAAAAACAGCCAAAAGCATTCTGGAACTTCTTGAAATCTTTCAAACATCAACAGAAGACGGATTCCCTAGTCACACAAGAACAGTTTCATGAGTACTTCTCTAAACAAAGTAAACCTCCCCCTGTTAGCTACTTTGACTATGAAACCATGTTCCACATAGAAGAAAAAGTAAAAGATCCAAATTTCCTGTTCGACAAGGCTGACAGTGTGCAAATAATTACTGATATTCTCGACTCTCCAATTGATCTAAGAGAGATATCTGATGCCCTTAAAGAACTTAAAAATAACAAATCGCCTGGCCCAGATGGAATACCGGCAGAATTTCTGAAATATGGAGAAAAAACTCTATCTAAAATACTATACCCTATTTTTAACACCATTTTGGAAAGGGGCACCTACCCATCAAAATGGGCCGAAGGTTTGATCTGCCCAGTCTTCAAAAAAGGGGATCCCACTAACCCAGATAACTATAGGAAGATCACTATTTTGAACAGTGCTAGTAAAGTACTAGAAACAATAATCAATAACAGACTGACTTTCAATAACGATATGTTGGATAATAACGACCCCTATCAGTCAGGGTTTGTAAAACAATCTAGGACATCAGATAATGTATTTATCCTGTATTCTGCAATTGAAATACAAAAACAGAGGGCACAGCCTTTATATGCTTGCTTTGTAGATTTCACTAAGGCGTTTGATTATATAAACAGATCTGGGGGGCATTCCATAAAAATTTGGCGATAATCCCGTTTGAAGAAATACCACGATACCAATAATTGTTATCGCCACATAAAATTTTTGTTTTTCATTTTTTTTGTTCAATTTTTTTTTCAATCAAACTCAAACTTTACAGGCTTATTCCTTGGTCACATATATATATTTTGAGATATTAATATTTGTGAAAATATATATTTTTAAAACCGCGATATTTTGTAATTATCGCCGCGATACTGATTTGAGGCCTTGGCGATAATATTTTTAGTATCGCAGATCTTTTATGGAAGCGCTTTAACTGGCGATAATTATCGCCAAATTTTTATGGAATGCATACCTGCTCTCTTTTTTAAACTTAAAAAATGTGCAGTGAAAAGCAAACTCCTGAAGGTTATCATTAGTATGTATAGTAAAGCCCGGTCAGCTGTCAAGTGGGAAGGAGGCCTAACAAAATTCATTGACAGTAATTATGGTGTATTACAGGGAGGGATTGTTAGTCCTGGCCTGTTTAACTTATTCCTCTCCGACATTAATGAATATCTTGAAAACTCAAATGGTATTGAGATAGGGGAGTCAAATGTGCCTTACTTGCTATATGCAGATGACCTTGTCCTCCTGTCACCTACCCAAGAAGGCCTGCAACTACAACTCAACAGACTTTTATGTTACTGCTCAAAGTGGCATCTTTTACTAAGCTTGCCAAAAACCAAGGTAATGATTTTCAATAGCAAGACTAGTAGTAGCCCCCCTAGCTTCCACTTTGGTAAAGACACAATTGATATTGTTAACTGTTACAGATACCTGGGCCTTGATGTTAGCTCGGAGACAAAAAATCCTCTGGGAAAAGCTCAAGACCAGTTACCTATAAAGGCCAATAATGCTCTCTTCCAAATAGCTGGCCAACTAAAATCTAAGATAGGCTGCCCCCCAATAAAGCTAGCCCTTAAACTCTTCAATTGTCAGGTCAGACCAATTTTAGAATATGGAGCAGAGGTATGGGGAAATAGCTCAAGAACAAGTCACGCACAAGCTGAAAAAATCCACTTAAGATTCCTTAAACATAACCTTGGTGTAAGAACCCAAACATCTACAGTTGCAGTATATGCGGAAACTGGCCAGACACCTATACCAGTACGATATAAGTGTTTAGGTATTAAATACTGGGGCCATATCATGTCAAAACCTGATACACATATTCTAAAACGATGTTTCAATAGCCTGAAAGAATTAGATGAGATAGGGAAAACAAATTGGTGTACGTTCATTAGACTTAACTTGTATGAAGCAGGCTATGAGCATGAATGGCTCAATGATGTGCACAACCAAAACTTGGTCTACAAGATATCTAGGGACTTAGAATCACTGTATATAACAAGATGCATGGATAACATCACAGACCCAAGTCTAAACAATAAACTCCGAACTTACAAGCTTTTAAAAAAAGAATATGTACTTGAGAACTATCTCACGTGTATCTCACACAAACAGGCCAGACAGGCCCTGACCCGGTTAAGGCTGAGCTCACACCACTTAGCAATCGAACTTGGCAGACATGCCAGGCCTAAAGTCCCTGTTGAATCAAGGAATTACAGGTACTGTCATCATCACTGTATTGATGACGAAATACATCTTGTCATGGGATGTACAGTAAACGCAAACCTCAGAGAAAATCTATTTACATGTGCTCAACAAGTAATTCCAAATTTCCAATGTCTCACTATGCTGGACAAGTTTATTCAGATCATGACAGTTGGAGATGTAAACCTGATTAAAGCCCTAGCCCAATTTGTAAACAAAAGTTTTCAAATCAGAAAGACCCTGTAAAATCCAGAGGGTGGGGTCTGATAAACATTATTTTCCTATATTAAGGTGCTATAAAATATCTCGTGATCTCAAGGTAGCTGAATACAAGCTAACAGACCCACATTACTACCTCCACCTAGATTCTCCACATTTTATAGATGGTGCTACCTATGCTCTAGCTCAGCCTACAACATTTTTTTCTCACAGGTTTGAATAGAGTAGTCAAAGGTCTGAATGGTGCTATACCCATTATATCCAAGACAATAATCAAAAGGGTCATTATAAGCAGCACAAAACTAATATTATTTGCTGCATGATCCCCAACTTTAATGCCATGTGTATGCTTTTACTGTATTTAAATGTTTGTATATCCTGTACATGTCTCTGTTAACATGTCATCACTCATGTGTAGCTGTAGTGTAGTTTAGTGATTCGTAGTCTTACTGTAATTATGTTGTAGATGTTAATAGATATTGAAATGACACATAAGCCTCTGTAGACTTTCAGTTGTCAATAAAACATATTATTATTATTAATATTATAATTGTGAGACTGGCAAACACTGGAAGAACAGCAACATACTGTCAAGTTGTATGAGATTCAAATGCAATAAAAAAAATATGTATATATAGATACATACTATGTACCCAACCTTTAGATAACGTCCAATATAGATCATCACGGAACTTCCAGTGTCATTCTTGTAACATCAGAGTAACAACAGTAGTATAGGTTTTTTTGGGGGCAACAAATGTTGATACCAACTTATCTCATGACTGTGTCATACGTCAAACAACAATAATGTAATATTAGATGACCCACACACTGATATAAAAACCTCTGACTCAAAAGTATGCAGTGTACATTTTATAGAATAATTGTATCGTACTATGTCTGTAAAAAAAGACCAATTAAACCAACAACATGATGAATTAAATTCCTATAGTTATCATGCATGTGTGTATCTGATGTATACATGTACGAATGTTTTTTGATAATGGGAAAGCTCTTGTCAATATCTATGCATGTGGATTACCATACGGATGTGTGGTAGGTAGGATTAAGATTATCCTAGGTACCTCCCCACCTTTGGCCTAGTGTGATAGGTATGGTGTTATAAAACTAATGACACGTTCAATTACCCATATTAATTTTCTTGCCTTCCTCCAGCGATTTTGAATGATAATAAGTCTATTCATAAAGGCAACTATTGATTCACTGTCATTCAATTTAGGGAGTTAACAACCTTATATTTTGTTTTATGTTTCGACCATTTCATAAATTTGATTATTATGTCGCACAGGCAAAATGTACGTGCACAGACGTTTGACTTTAGGTACAGTCGTGAACTTGCTATTTATAGATAGATTTGAAGATAAGATGATAAAATCATTAAAAATGGAATCGAAGTGCTTTGTGTAATAATGTTTGTAGTTAATCTGTATGACATGAACATAGAATGCCGTTATAATTATGATTGACACAATTATGTGATCTTCCCTCTCTCCTGGGACAAAAAGTGTCAAAGGGGGATGGGGGGGGGGGCTTGGAGATTCAGAGAACCAATTGCAGCTACCTTTAGGCTACTTGTAATAAAGCTTCCGTCCTTGTGCTCGTTCCAATTCATCAAAGTGGTCTGGAGATCCAGACTTAAAACTAGGTCGAGAACTTTGTTTTCCCAGACCTCCCGCATTCAACATATGGATTCGAGAGGTCCCTGGAAACAAAACTGACCCACTTTCAGTTTTTAAGCTCAGGCCAAAAGAAAAACAAAATTTTGTGTTCAGGTTTCCCTAGGTCAGATCTAAAAATAAATAATTTGTTAAGATCATTTTTGAACACGCTTCCCTGCCCCCTAAATTATCTAAAAATTTAGGAATTTTCCAAATTATTTGGAATATTATAAACCAATAAAGAAAGGTAGTATCTGCACAATTTTACTTTTTAGGGGGTAACATAAGGTCATATCTTAAATAATCCAGTTATTCTCAGTAAAATAATTATGTTAATTTATGCAAAATTAAAAACTTCTATAATTCAGTTTTTCAGATAGCTATGCTGAAAATATTATTGTACAATATTGTGGCTTAAATAATAAATCAAAAACAGCTGTAGTAATAATTATCTGATTATAATCTTGAAATGTTGGATACGACCTTTGTTTACTGAAGTAATGGTTCAGGTGTTGAGTAAGATAAGGTCATATCTTGTCTGTATTTAAATGTGCTAGTGAAAATGGGAGGATATTTGGGTTAAGGTACCTATTGACATATTTGGCCAGCTTTTGGCCATCAAATTTGGAGTTGTGCTCTAATCATAAATACTTATTTGACACTTAGCCAAAAGTCCCAGGGATTAGTCCACTGTTTGTTTCATTATTTTACAGTATGTAGTTCCTCTACGACTCTTTTTACACATAATTAACGATGTCCAAAGGTTGATCAATTCTTAACAATTTAAATTATAGAAATATGGAGTGTAGAATTCAATATAGTGTTGAATCGGCTTTAATAAACTTTTTTTGTATGTTAGATACTTTTCAAATTGTTCTACTTGGAAAAATATGGAAAGATTATGGAGAACGGCCATTATTCTGGGCGTCTATGGCCAGATTGGGGAGTACACCCTCAGACAGATGCGGCCAGATTGGGGTCTAAAGGGTTAAGAAATATTATGGACAAAAAATAATTTTATGGTATTTTGTGGAAAATTTGACTTACATGAACTTTGTAGAGTTTCTTATGACAATTCTAAAAGTATTAAAATTTTCAGAGTTTTTATAACCAATGCATCATGGGAAATTCTAAATGGAATGTCTCTTGCCAGATTTTCTAAGTTTAATGGAGCTTAGCAGGTTGTCATGGTTACAAAAAAAAGAATGTAAAGAATGACAAAAATATTTTTCATTGGAAATGTAGAAAATGTTTTACTCTTCTCAATATTGAAAACAGGTAGTGGAACAAGCACCCCTATCAAAAGTTATTGCACTTTTGCTATTTGTAATGATCAGAAAACGTACCTTTTTAAAGAAACATAGTTAACTTTAAGCTGCTATTACATGGAAACAAAGACTACAATTGGGAATAGGGAGTAGTAATTCCTCTACAATCATGTCATATTTCATGATATTATGATTAAATGCTAATAAGTCCCTATTCCCAAAAATGCGCTAAAATATCATACAAATCCCTACTATTTTAGTGTCATCAAATGTAGTAAAGCCTATACTTCCTTTAATTAATAAATGCTATTTTATTTTATTTTGAATAGTAAAAATGATTTAATTTGCATTTATCTATCATATTTGCCAGATACAACCTGACCGATGCATCAGATGTTCTGCATTGTATAAAATCAGGGAGCCATAAAATTGGTCTTTTGTATGGCCTTGTTCCCAATTTGGATCAAATTTGTGACAATTATCTCTTGATAGGTGGGGGTCTTGACACCTGTCAATGACTGTTACTACCAGACAATTGGTCACCTGCCTTCTCATTAGCTTTCTGCAGGTAAGGGTCAGTGGCACCATGCATATGGAGTGGGGCTATGTACCCTGGTGACGAGTACCCCCTCCCATCCAAAGTCATTGATAAATATACATGATTACTTTTCGTCACCACAGCTAGTTTTTTCAGTCCAAATGACTGAAAAATAATCATGTATTCTCTTGCATTTAATATGTCCTTTGCTTTACTATATTCCCATTTTAGCAATGTTACTTATTCATTCTATTGGATTCAATAAATGTCTTTCATCAATCGATTGTCCCTTCCTATAATTATGGTTTCGGAGGTAGATTTTTTCATCATGTGCAGTGTGTGAAATTTGGATTTGAATGTGTGCACCCGCAGGGTGCATAGCTTTCACAAGTGCCCACCCGGGAGCCTTTCAGTGCACCCTCGGTGATGTAAGACTATCAAAATAAAATGTGTGTATGTGCCGGGTGCACACTTAAAAAAAATCATGCACCCTGTTGAAAAAACAGGCAGCTCGTTGCAGGGTGTACCCTTAATTTCAGACAATGATCTCACTCTGGGTAGCTCAACTTGCAGAGGTACAGATATAAGTTTATTGTTGATAACCACACAACTACGTAATTATATAATTTGTATTATCTATATGAATTACACTACATGAATATTATTAAAAATTCAGATTTATAAACATACAATTATTTGAAGCTGCTGGACCAACCCCCTGCTCCCCCCCCCCCCTTATTTGAAGCTGCTGGACCAACCCCCTGCTCCCCCCCCCCCCCCTTATTTGAAGCTGCTGGACCAACCCCCTGCTCCCCCCCCCCCTTCACTTCCCTTCAATGAAGCGACCACTTAACATATATAACGACCGCTTTTTGCTTTTGCTCAGTCCCTTAGGTGGTCGCATTAGAGGGTCTCTATTGTATTGTAAGTAAGGTATCACATTCTCTGATAGTATATTCCTCTACACAGCATCCAGGCTCAATAACTCTATGGACTGTCATTGTTATGACTATGGTCAGCTAGTCTTATGTCAGTCCCTCAATAAGATGTACTTAGTTCAGTTTGGGTGGTATTATCCTATTTTCAGCCAGCCATAGGCCTATCCCATCTTAACAGTAACTCCGCCCTTTACTTGTAACTCCTCTAATGCGACTTGTGCTAACTTGTATCAGTCTGACTTTAATGTGTCACTAATCACATCACCCATTAGTCTTCCACTATCCTAATGATTATCCTCTCCAGCTCTGGCTGCTGGATACTGGCTCTATATCTTAAATACTTTACCTGCCACATATGGCTACTAATTTTCACTGTCTAAAGTTCCAGGTGTTCTGATAAATGTGTTCAAGATTTGGAATCAAAGTATATTATTAACTTACTACTTAAACTCTATTGTTAGTTGGTTCTCTACTTATTAATAGCCCATTTATTTTAGTGTATGGTGGTTCACTTATTCAGGTTGACCGTTACATGACACTAAGCTGATTGCAAGTTATCATTCTATGTCCAAAACCTATTATTCTTTCTTCACATCTTTTGTTCAAAACCCATTACTTTTTCTTCAGTTATCCAATTATCTGCATCTCTACTCCTTGTTATGATTGCCAATATTTTAGCTATAATGAATTGCAAAAGCGAACACTAATTACCTCTTTAATAGATATTTCATTATGCACGAGCTAGCCTTGGTGCATGTGCAACTTCACACACTCAATTTTCACATTTCCCAATCTTTATGTATAAAAGTGCCTTTGGCACCTGAATTCAATTCCAAAATTGACGAAGTGCATCCTTGTGTGGATAGTACTGTGTAGTTATGAATATATCCCAGCATCTATTTCAACACAACCTGTGACATATTACAATTTCCGCATACAGGCATATGGGTCTTGGATGTAGTTGTAGTGTAATTGTCGTATTATATTTAAGCTAAACTAGCTAATGATGGTTAAGCTGCCTAATCTCTGATCCAAAAGTTATACATATCATTAAAAGACAGCTTTTTGATGTGATTTCAGGGTTAGACGGTTAAATATAATACAATGTAATTATGCTCTGAGCAGCATACGACTAAACCTGTCATTACAGTTATTAAAAGGAAGCTTTTAAATCATTCAACGTATCTTGTTAATCTTCTCAAGTATGACGTATAGGATATTCTTCAGACACTCTAGTCCAGATCGAAACTCCAGGCTGAGGTGACCTAAAATCGGGAGATCTCTCCCCAATGAATACCAGAAATCGGGAGATTTTAACTGACAAATTCTAAGTGATGAAAAATTAATACTGGTTATTAGATTATGTTAGCATGGTATAATCAAATTTGATATTGGAAAAGGTGACACAAATATTGAGGGACAAAGCTAGAAAAAGCGGAAGATTATGTATAAAAGGCGGGAGATTGGGAGAATTCTGAGAAAAGAAATCTTCTGACAAATCAGGAGATGTGGAGTCTGTTACGTCAAAATAATCTCACTAGTTCCACTCTTCTCTCATTTCAGGCCTCAGTCCATAATGGCATTACCGCTTGACAGTTGGACTGACGGACCTCTGCGGCATGATCACAGTTCCTCCCTACAGCTGTGTGGTTACACGTATAACAGTCATTCAATGCCTGGATGCACCCCCCTAAACCCCGTTTTTAGTAAGGAGGTAGACATGGAGGAAACAACACCTCAACAACACACGAGGCCTTTCTCACGTCAAGACAGTCTACCTATGAGTACAACCAAGGATGTCTACAAGCAGCCTTTCCGGCCGGATTACTATGCAAGAGACACCATGGAGTTGGCTAACGTCATCGAGAACTCAGTATCTGGGGTGTTGGACTCTTCACAACTCCCTGGTCTGCAGCTTATGCAGGAGGACAGTCCACAGTTAGCTGACCGGTCATTTGACAGTATGAGCAGCTCGGCGGAATCACCAGAACCCAAATACTCGGACCAGCTGGCAGCCATGCAGCACTGTGACTCGGACACTACCATGGGCGAGGTCCCCTCTCCTGGGGACGCTCCCGACTCGACCAGTGAATATGACATGTCAGACGGTAGGTCAAAGGGCGCTGCAGAAGCCAGCTCCAGGGCCAAGAGGTCGGGCCACCAGCTTCTCTCCGACAAGAGGTCGCACGTGTTGCCGCCCTGTAAGGTGTGCGGGACCCAGGCCACGGGCTTCCATTACGGCGTCAACACGTGCGAGGCGTGCAAGGTGAGCATAGCAAAAAGCAACTTTGTTTTATGGTTACCCACTATTGGTCCCCATGATAATGTTACTTCTACAATAATTCCAAATCTTTCAATATATTGACATTGACCATTTGAATAATTATCAATTAAAGAGTATTTATATCTTTCGTTTTGGCTGAGTGTAACTATAGGAGTTGGTTTCAAATTTTGCACACATTAATTTTATTTGCGTTTGAATCTGGTGTCGTTTGGACTATCCTTGAAAGCCAAAAGTTTGTATACAGAACCACCCCACAGAGTTTCATGGTAAGAAGTGTGTTTGTGGGGGTAAGTGAGGGCTTGAAGGTAGGGGTTGTTGTTGAGATATTTGTTATGTTTCGGCAGTCAACGGAGTAGGCCAATATGCTATCTTCTACTGTCTTTCTCCAGCGTGAGAGCTGGTAGCAGCTAACCCATTGTCTGACCAATGACAATAGAGTAAGCAAACAAAGGTCCTACCTGACTTGATACTTTAATCTCTAGACAGTGATCTGATATATTATAATCCAACACATAATTATGTGTCATAAATGTCCTCTTATATTATTTGTACATAATCAGATACTGATATCATATTTTCTTAGAGATGTTGAAAAGCTTTGGTAGTTAACGGACGTATTATGTCATGCTTTAACTTTCTATGACAGAACCAATCCATATTAGTTTACCTTACAGTCACGTGTGAACGTTGGTGAATACAACCCCATAAGCTCAATGCTTAAGGAATGGTTTTTAAACATGCTGAATGATCTAAGAATGCTAGCACCTTCCTTTTAACATTATGTTATTCATTACCTGTTTAATAATTCATTGTGATTTTTGTTAGAGTTTAATGAATTGTTTAACTTCATATAAGTGTTTCCCGCCTTCCCTGCACATAGTCTCATCAGTGATATTTATGGGTTGTTTGCACCAAGGACAATGGCGGAGATTAGGCCTTGAGCCTAACAACGAAGGTGTCCCGAATCCAAGAATGACTGAGGGGCCAGCATAATCTATGCATTATTAAGATGTATATATTATAGGCCATGTATGTCCCGCTTTTATTTCCGGGCCGGTGATATGTGCAAGCTTGGGTTCACCAGACTGTGAATTAAACTAATATTCCCATAAGTGTCACAATTTCTACCTTCAATCCATGTCCAATACTCACATGTAGGCCTATACAGTTTCTATACATTTAGGCAGAAACTGCTTCGGAACAAATAATTATTTAAGGAGAATATATTATTTGTTTCATATGATAGCATTAATATATATTATACAGCAATGCTATAATATGAAACGAATAACAGATTCAAATAAAATAAAAGGACATATGAACGCCAAAATAAAAGAAAATAATAAACATTATTCACCAGAAAAATACCAGGCACCTGAAATGTTTATCTAGGAAAAATGTGGAATACCGACAATTTTACACTTGTGTCCGTTATTAAGCGAGCTTTTGATTAAAGAGTTTTTGATTAAACACTTTAATGGTACTTTTAATAACACTCTTTTCTGAAGCAGAGCTTCCCAGAGGTTATGACGATCGATGCCGACAAAAACATTCTGTTTGACAATTACAATGGAATGTCCCTTTTTCCCAAAGAAAGTTGGCAGAATGAACAGTGTTACCCGTATTTTTACCTGGCCTTTTACAAGTAAAACAGATCTCATGGTAGTAATAATAAAGAAAGGAAGGAATCTGTCTCTCTCTCTCTCTCCGTATATTATACAGACAACATGATTATGTGTTTCCCTTCAAGTAAACACAACACCACATTGATATAGTATCCGTCAAACACATTGTGACAAATTGTAATTTTCATAGTTTAAAAAAAACTAATCCATATCTCAATGTGTTGGTATATTCCACTGTTAAAACAAGTAATGAAATCTTTGTTCTTTTTGATAGTCTAACGGAAAGTATTGTTAATCAATTGATTGTGATGGGCTTTCTTTTGTTCAATCAGTGATATTACATAAGCTTGCTGAAAGCCAGCGTCGCCACCTTCAAGCCTCACTGTTCACAACTTCTACTGAAGGTGGGAGCGGTATAATTATAATTGACAGGTAGGCCATGTGTTTTGAGGGAGATCCAGTGGTCAGTGCTAGCTCCCAGCCAGTGGTGGTCACCTGAGCTAGCTGTATAGGGGGAGGGGTAACAGTATAATTGACAAGAAGGGCACTCGCTCTGAGGCAGATCCAGTGGTCAGTGCCGGCCCTCTGCCTGTGGTGGTCACCTCACTGTAGAGGGTGGGGGTAAAAGTATGATCGACAGGTAGGCTTGTGTTCTGACTTAGACCCAGTGGTCAGTGCTAGCTCCCAGCTAGCAGTGGTCGCCTTACTATAGGGGGAGGGCTATAAGTATAATTGACAGGTAGGCTTTTGCTTTGAGGTCGATCCAGTGGTTTGATAGGCTATATTCCACATTTCTTCACTCCTAGATCCTTAAGGATCTAACTTTCGGAATTCCTGTTGATAAGCATTTGATTTATCATTACTTAATTATGTAACATATCTTCATTTTAAATTAATTTTAATTCCAATTTTAGTACGGGCAAACAAAGAAACAGAAATCCAAATATCCTTTGGTCTTGGCTGGCTCCTCTCTCACCCCTCCACCTCCTCTTCCCTTCCTCCTCCCCTCCCACCCCACCTCCCACCACTCTATAGTGGACACCACAGGCAGCGTTATCGGATCCAAGCTGGTCTAGACCTCTATCCCTATAACTACACAAGGTGTGCAAGTTGGGTTGTTGATGGTCCTGCCAGTGATCTGAGCAGTGTGGACGGAAGTGATATTTCATTGGTCAGGACAATGCAAATGACCTGATGACATCACATTAGGGTGGGTTTGATTGGCCTGGTCAAGCATGAATGACCTGCTGGTGCCCTGAGAAGGGCCTTACACAGTGAGACCTGCCGGTAACAGGCCCTGAGAACGTCCACGCTACTCCTTACTGAGGTTTTCACTTGGAATTTCCATAATTAGAGAGAAAATATGGAATACTTTCATTCATGAATTGATTACTTTATGTAGTGGCGACAACCCTGGCAGGTTAGTTTGTGAAAATATGGCATTTAATGGCAATTTATGGCTCATAGTAAGTTGTGTTTACATCACAGGTCCACTACTAAGATGGGCACCTTCCCACCTTTAGTCTTTACTTAGTACACAGACCAGCAGCGGACTCGACAACAGCGCCTGTGGTGGACACACAGGGGCCAAACCACCTGGCTGACATGTAGGCAAATGAGAAAAGTTGTTGTGTAGTAGATCTGTAGGTGAGGACTTTGTATCTGTGTCTATAGGAACTATAATTTGACACTTAAAAGGTCCCCGACTTAAACACCGGCTGGTCTCCGGCCGAAAATCTTCAGATGTCTAGTTCTATCAGAAAAGTGTCTTTCATCACCAACCTTGTGAAAATCAATTTGTACATTATGAATTATATTTCATAAGGGGCTAAATCCAATGATGCTTAGAATAAGGTCTTCTCAAATTTTTCACAGATCTTGGTATGCTTACAAATAATACGGAGAGATTTTATGGGGATGCATATTTTTTGGATGACGTGAACTTGATGAATCATTACGATTTTTTCTGGACACATGCCTCCTTAGCTCAGACAGGTATCTGGCAGATTGAAGTTCGGCAATATAGGATCAAATCCAGGAAAATGTTCTCAGACACATTTACAAAACCTTTCCATTTAAAAATTGTTTTTAAAAAGCAACTTGGCCGCAATGTAAATGAGAAACAAAACTGCTCAGGGAAGTATTTTTAATGAAGAGTATAAAGCATCAAGTGGGAATCTAACCTGGTACTTCTGATGTATATGGAGAGAATGTTAACTACAATATTACAGGTTTGCCCTAACCTAGTAACCTGATATCTTTCCACTTACCTGGTGGTGTCCATCTGGGTGTATAAGTAAGGTGAAATTGGTTCAAAGCCTAGCGGTGAGCCTCCTGGATCCCTACACCCTACTCTTGTGTCCTACCACATGTCACCAGAGTACCTTTGTAACATATGTGGGTGTACGTGTGAGGTATAAGTGGTTCAATCAAGGCCCAGCTATAGATCACTGCAGCGAGTTGCAGTTAAAAATATTAAGTTTCCCTCAGCTTTTTCAAATCCACATAATTTTTACCATTTTTGTCCAATTCCAGTTATTTTGGTATTGTTCGAAAGTTAGGAATATCTGGAATATGAATGAACTTCGATATGGTTTCTAGGGTGTCAACAAGACACCCTGAGGGTCCTGGCAGGGTGTCCTGGGGCTTCACCATTTTACTGCTGAATATGACATTCTACAGTCTATAATTATTTAGATATTGGCCAAAATCTGAAAATTAGTCTTGAAGTTGCCTAAAACTCAAACTGCCTCTAGATTCTATTTGTAGAATTCATTTTTTGGGAGTCCCTAGTTATATCTATATAGTATTGTAGCTAATGGTGGGGACTTCCCAAATCAGTCATGTCTTAGCCATCTAATTCTCTTTGCTCTCAATAACCAGTTACACAATCTTATGTCTAGCAGTTGAAGGGCATTGTCTTCCAATTGTTGTTAGAATCAGGTAGTGTGAGATGCTAGAAGTAGGTTACGTAACCAATTGCCTGAGCCAAACAGCTCTCACCCCTTCACATTAGGACCTACACTGTCAGCTGCAGGTGGGCAGTCCCAGGTGGGTGAGTGATAGGTCACTCAGTACTAGGTGTATGGCAGTGCATGCATAAAGCCCTTTCTTAACCCCTCACTGAGCTGTGTGTGACAGCAGGAGTGGTGGTGATGGTCAGCACCTATAGCCCATATTTCACATAGCCTTCAGCTGACTGAGGGACGACCATCACTCATGCATGAGCGAAACTTTGTTGCTATTTTGCTTCTGGTTATGTTATTTGGATGAAAACATTCTAAATATTGGAACTGTGCCAATGGGACAAACTAGCCTTCAATGGTTGATGGCAGCACTATATACACATAATGGGTTTCCATGGCAACTAGAATTTAGCGAAATATATATTTCATTTGTTTTGAAAAGAAGGTAAAGGATTTATCTTGTTTCCACTAAAAACAGTTTGTTGATGTGGAATTCTATTATTTTCTAGTATATTGATGTTATGGTATTCAAAGGACCATATCTCTGGTTCTAGTCAAAATTTCTTGACAATTCTTTCAGTTCCTAAACGGAAAATCCCTCCTCTATAAAAGGGTTTCATATGGGAATTTACTATATAGCCACTTTTGTGGGTTCCAGCGCTCAAAGGGTTAATGGGGGTGGACAGGACGCTGGATGTGGGGAGGCCTGCATGAATACATTTATCACATCATGAGGGACCATTTGCCACACTTCATAGGATTGCCTTTTCTCTCACAACAGTGAATTATCTTGGATTCTATGTTGGTGGTTAGCTTGAGGTAGAATTAGTTCAGAATCAGATATATATTTTAGGACAGCATCGCAAACATAATGTTTGTAATAAGGATAGTTTGACCACACTCATTTTATTGAGTACATTAATTTTTGAAAAAATCTTTCGTCGACGTTGAACCACCCATAAACCTCAAGCAGCGTCCCTTCATCGCAACAGGTTGTCACCTATGCATAAACATGTGCATGACATCTACGGACATCGTGGTGTAAAGGTCTTCTCTCAACGTGGGCGCATGACATATCTTATCTAACGAGGAAGCCTTTTCAGAAACCACGGTACCTTTAATTACGCCTCCGTCTTCTTATTTCCTGTTGCTTTATTTCGCAGGGCTTTTTCCGTCGCTGTTTACTGAAAAAGAAGGACACGATGCGATGTGTGAAGGGGTCCAAGTGTCACATTCAGCCGGGCAAACGTAACCTGTGCGTTCTCTGCCGTTACCAGAAGTGCCTTCAGGCCGGCATGTCAGTAGAAGGTATGCAGTCTGACCATCTTTTTAATAAATTATGTAAGGAGTAGGGAGAACCTTGGTAAATTGTTTTTAGCGCCATTTCCCGCCTATTGTAAAAGTATACATCAGAACCAGGTACCTGTACTTGATGTTATTGTTTTACTGTTTTGCTCCACTTCTTAATAACGCTTGTTGCAGACGGCCTGTTTATGGCACTGACACTCTTATATCATACCATAACCTTGGATATGCTATGAAAAACTTCCAAATTAACAAAGGAAACCTTGCGATTAAGCAAAATTTACATAAGATAAATATTTCTTTCATTTTTTACTATTCGTTATATCCCATCTTAATTATATACCCGCCGACAAAAATTTGAATTATTAACAGATTTTATTAAAATTTAATTGTGCCCTGTAGGAAAAAACTCAACTCAGCTAGGTGTAATTGCATTGGGCCATTTCTCCCCTATTGTAACAGTATACATCAGAACCAGGTACCCGTAGGCCTACTTGATGTTATTGTTTACTGTTTTGCTCCACTTCTTAATAACGCTTGTTGCAGACGGCCTGTTTATGGCACTGCCACCCTTATATTATACGTATAACCTTGGATATGCTACGAAAAACTTCCAAATTCACAAAGGAAACCTTGCGCCTAAGCAAAATTTACATAAGATAAATATTTCTTTCATTTTTAACTATTCGTTATATCCCATCTTAATTATATACCCGTCGACAAAAAAATTGAATCATTAACAGATTTTATGAAAATTTAATTATGCCCTGTAGGAAAAAACTCAACTCAGCTATGTGTAATTGCATCTGAAAACCAACCTCTCTTTATCCAGGTCTATCACAGTAGTTTATCTGGGTTATGAAAGTATGTGCGTGAAGACGGATTGTCAATTATAATTGTTTTTATTTAGCATAATTATCATAATTATGTTTTTCTATTAATTACTCTCGCAACTGTACTCTTGACATTTTGCCTCGTTTTCACCTGAACCTGCAGCAAATGTGATCCGGAGAATGTGAAAGTGTTCCATGGTACCTTAGGATTAGGACAGACTGGAAAACATTTATCAATGAGATACTAGTTAGTTCATTGCCTGATTAAGTTTTTTAATTGTGTTGTACCCAGGAATAAAGACGGGCCGATACACATACAAGAAGAGGACGCAGGACATAATTGAGTTGCAGAAACTGCGACAGGAGGAGTGTGCACTCGTTCAGCAAACCAGCGTTCGCCTACGTCACTCGGCAGCCATGGAAACCATTATGACTGTCATAAGGTCCCAGGAGAAGAACTTAGAAGAGAGCCTACAGAACATGCAAATGTTATATAAGTCGCCTCCCACTGAGGTAGTTGTAGTTTTCTTTCTTTGAAGGTTACTTTATCTCATTAAGAATACAGCGGTGGGTTTCTTAATTTTGCTGTAAGCTCTAGTAGATTGATTTTGAATAACGATACTGGCCCTGTGCCTGAGAAATTCGAGCATCCATGGGAAGGGTAGTGATTTTCATTGTATTTTAATGAGAAAGAAATTGAGAAGCACGTACGAAGAATCTTTTGCATATTGATTTCTCCACTTTTTCTTAAATATTATCTAATGCTGTATCCATTCAATACTGAAACTAAAAGAAACGTAATCATTCTGGCTTATTTAGTCTTCGTTTTTCTAATATCGAACGGCTCATTCAATCAAGGTAAACGTTTCATATTTCAGCATCCAATTATACAAAGTCAATATGGTGGACAAAAAGCGCTCCTACTAGCTGATACTGGACCAAAGAAACAAAAACTCCTAGGATTATACAAAAGTATGGAGAAGGGTCTCGTAGCAGTGGTCAGATTCGCCAAGGACATTCCGCTCTTCAAGGTGCTACCCCTGGTAGACCAAATGAACATTTTTAAATGTAAGTATTACTTCAGTAATGATTGGGAACAATATTGAATATAGCCTATCGTACCACATCCAGGCACAATAAGTATAGATGGGTTTCTCCACAAATTTCCCAGGGTTTTACCTTATTTGAATGAAGTGTCGACTCTGACATCAACATGTCGGTTCCGTATCCCACGGGCTTTGCAACCCCCTCAAATGCCACAAGACTTTAAACATAAACGATTTGCTATTTATGACCCCCAAATTTTGCTTTGATGCGTACAGTATTACTTTGTTTTTCATTCATGGACGGCTTTAATGAACATGTTTAAAGCAAAATTAATATCAGTGGTTATATCATATACCTTTTTATTTTAAGTTTACGTTTGCAAAGTATTCCTGACCTACATGTTACTTGAGGTTTGTTTCTGGAAACTATTCCAATATCGGTTTTTTCACATCGGGGCCTTTATAGAATATGTTTTGCCATATCATTGAAATTTTAAGAGAAATGCGGGAGCAGTGTGAGTGTAACTTCAATTGAATTGAAAGGCTTCCGGGAAACGTCTGTGGGTAGTACGATTCATTATATCTGCTTCATTGCTTTTGAATTCTCACTCTTTATTGGAGGGCCGGTGTGCTAAGTGTCATAAAACCTTATAAGCCAAATCCGTTTGATAGATACACTTTGGAAAGCGCCTGTTTCGTTTGAAATTTGAGCCTGGGAATCATGTTACATTATTTATCATGTAGGTCCTAGCCTTAATAAGGAGTTGTGTTTATAATAATGATATTAACCCTTTCACTGCCAGATATATCACAATGTAACTGATATTTACTGAGATATTGCCCAAAATACAATAATTAGTGCATAAATTCCCTAAAACTCAAATTTAGTTTAGATTCTTCAGATGAAAAGCTTTTTTCAATAATTTTGATGTAAACATTCCAAATGTTGGCACTGTGCCAATAAGGCAAATTTCTTGCTCAGAGTAATTGTTCATACTATCATAATTTGCAGGTTACCATGGTAACCGATAATTCATAAAATAACTATGACACTCTTTATAAAAATAACATGAAAACATTATCTTTTTTTGTGCAAAAGACAGTTTGTGATTATCATAAATGAAAGAAAAGTTAGAGCAAATTAAAAATCATGTCATTCACATAAATTCACCCATTTTTCATGATTTTTAATTAGTATGGCAAATTCAAATGTAAATACATTGTTTATGGTTTCTCAAATCGCAATTCTAACATTTTTGGGTGACTTGATAGTTCGATGTTCAAATACCTGTATCTCTGGTTCTAATTGGAATATCTGAAAAATTCTTTCAGATTCTGAAAGCATAATTTGCATTCTTTCAATGGTGTTCCTATGGGATTTTACTATAGGGCCCCATATGAGGCCTCTGGCAGTGTAAGGGTTAATATCTAAAAGCATAATTATTGCTATCATGAAATGAAGCCACCAGTCCAAATGTAGCCGTTTATATAAATTCCAGGTCATGTTAGCTTAATTTGACATCATCGTAGATAGAGAAAAAAATTAATGTCTTTCTTCGTTTAATCTAGAATATTATCAGATCAAATACATAGTTTCAGAGATTTGAGGTATGTTTTACAGAATCAATGTTCGTCCTTGGCGTTCATCGTTTTGATTCTTGATGGCGGGATTCCACAGATCGTCAAACCATGTTCGTCGGCGGGGGTCCCCTGTTAACCCATTCCATCCCCAGGATGGCCGTTGGGGGCAATCATCACTAGGGTTTGAAACGGTTAACAGAGAACAATCAACGAGAACAGCTAGCCGTTCTGTGAAAATCCGCCTTAAATCTTTCTCACGACAAAGACCCGAGCTATACATCTCACAAGCGATTTTCATATGAATTGCTCACGGATTATGTTCCATGGAAGGCATATCAGTTACATATCAGTTGCATTACAGTATGCCTAGCATAAACAAGAAAGTACCAGTGACTAGATATTAATGTTCACACGTGTACACACACACACACACACACACACACACACACACACACACACACACACACACACATTCTCATCCACATCCTCATCCTCATCCTCATCTTCATTTTGTGCCAAGTTGCCAAGTTTAATTACATGAGGTTATGCTGTAGAACATAAAGACAATTGCCTATGATAAGATTAAGAATAATGACTTGCATTAGAATTATACAGACAAGTATCATTTATGGACATGAACTGTTTTTTTTTTACAGCTTCAACGTTTGAAGTCTGGCTCATCGCAAGACATCGGGCGTTCGAGTTTGAAACTGGCAAATTCACCACCATTAATGGTTATACTATTACGCTGAGAGAGCTCCTGGACCCCACCTTCTATGAGGTCATAATGCGGTCCGTACGCTGCCTGCAGAAACTGCAACTAACTATCGAGGAAACAGTCATTCTGAAGGCTTTAGCCTACTTCTTCACTGGTAAGTATTTTTGTGATGGTCACAAAAGGTACTTCCTACCGAATAAGGACAGCATGGGTCGTCATCATGATCTTTCATAATATTGATCATTTTTGTGTTTCTTTTCTCAAACCATGAGTCATGTTGACTTTTTCTTTTAGTTTTACATTTCACTTTGCATATTGTTGACTTAATTTAGTATAACCAGGTCAAACGTGAAAAATACAAGCTCATTGCAGCTATTAAAAAAGAACAAGAAGAAAATGATTAAAGATTTCTTGGACATTAATTTTAGAATTGAGCTAAAATTGTCCGTTATGTCCAACCTTTATGGAGGTTACGATGGACCGTTAACCTTAATTGTTTGAGGGTTGAATTCACAAGGTTTGGAAATGATTTGGAGATAAATATCCACACTGTTGTTTCCCCCAAAGAAAGGTGCAGCATTCAATATCAAATAAGAATTAAAAGTAAAATAGTGTATTGATTATGTTTCTCAGATCGGTGTGAGCTTCAACGGCCTGACCTTGTGGAAGAGGGCCAGGAGAAGATGATGAACGCCCTAGAGTTGCTGTTAACCAAAAACCATCCCCAAGATCGCTGCATCCTGGCTAAAGTTCTTGGAGCTCTGGCTATGCTGCGCGAAGCGTCAGAAATGTTTTATGGCAACAAGAAGTGCCTGCTTGAATTCTTGGACTCCGATTCCGTTCCACTCATACAGGAAGTGCTCAACACAAATTAATTCATGTTTGTATATATTTGTTGATTCTGCCCAATCAGTCCACATGAATTCACTAATGATTATCTCACTGAATAACGTTCCCATTATGTGTCTCTTTTGTGTTTCCACTTTTTCAACTACAAATTTAACGCTCGAAATCATGGAGCTATTGGTTAATGTTATACTGTTACTTCTATTTTCCCTATCATTTAAATCAAACTTGTAAGTTGATGTTTAATCAACTACCATAAGTTCTGGTACTTGCCTCTGTTATTGGTAACATTAGTGGTATGTGTGGGCAGATGCGTGTTGAGTGTCGGGGGGTTATAGTTTGCTCTTCACTCAGCAGGGTAGCTGTACAAAGCTTTCATGTTTCCGTGTACAGGTTTAATACAGTTCATAAACACGATTCCCGGTGTGCCTGTTGGTGTTTCCACTGTCTTAATGTACCTGCCTCGTGTTGCCTTTAAACCGACACCTTGCCTTGATGATGGACGTCCATTGTGTAATTTTGTAAGATATGATGTAAATTTTGTTGGCGATGATAAGCTCGATTGAAACCGGTTGATTAAAAGGGATGGCTTCCTTTCAAACATAAAAGTATTCACCATTGGGGAATTGTATATAAGAAAATATCTGTATTTTGCAATACGCAACGAGTAAAATTAATGTTATTTCAACAATGACATATTTATTATTGATTTGTTTCCGGAAACACTAATCCGATTCCAATCACCTTGAGACTGAACGTTGTGTCATGTAAAAGTAGTGACATTTGCCAATTCATATACTACTTAAAAACATGTACAATCTTGAGAGGAAAAAAATAAGGAAAAAAGAAAGTTATATAAGTAAGCTCAAACTTTTTAAAGCAAATAAATGTTTGTGAGGTAAATCTGTCTTTCATCGTGTATAGTGTGCAATATCCTATCCTTTGTAGTAGTTTAAGATTAACCTTTTCCAGAATCCTTTCCCTTTCTGACATAGAATTATTAATTGAATGCCTTTTAGGACCCATATCAGAGAAGAACAGCATACGTGTATGTGAAAATGTGGATTCAGTTACATTATACTGTTTTCAATATATAAGACCATAATATGAAAATAATCACCTCACCATAATGTGCATGTTGTGCATGAAAATCAACATAAATAGGGGTTTGCCCATATCATTTTCCATTCATTTCACATCATTCTAAATAGGCAAGTTGTATCATCATTAAGTCTCTGTGTATACAGAAAGTCACTGTAATCGTGACATATGTTATATTCCTGATTGAGCTGGATCAAATTCAGGGGAGAAATTTGTTATCCATAGAGATTCCATTAGGCCCGTCGTATAACAACTCATCTTTACAGCGATAGTTTTTATCAGTTTAATCAGTGTGTTTTTACAACGATAATTATCTTTATAATCATATTCTGGCTAAAGTCATGCAATTGTCGCCTTTTCTGAGATTGGTTGGTTATTGGTTGCGTTAAGCCCTAATTATTTGATAGGGTCATATCAAGGGCAGAAATAGGATAAAATACGTTATCAAATTAGCATTGGCCATCTGGACAGGGTAATAGGGCCTAAATGGTAACTTAAGTGCTCTTTTCATAACAGTCACAGAAATTCTAGCGAGATATGGAATGACCTGGCTTCAGCTAAAAGAAGTAATATGGTTTGTAATGCATAAGCTTCTTTATAAAGCGCTTGAAGGTGTACATTGCACTGTATTGTTGCATTTGTTTTATTTCCATTGCCTGGGGACAGTGTGGAGATTGTTGTGTACAGGATATCATTTTGCAGAGATCACTTTGAGGATTGCTTCTATATAATGGTATTTAATCTGTTATTATAATGTGTTTATTCCTTTGCAATTGAATCCCGAGGCAGCTAAGATTTTTGTGGATAATTGAATGAGATATCATTATTACATTATTGAGAGATTTCCATTTAGGAGCCTCTATTAAAAGTTTTAAGTCTAGAATTGCTAGGTGGGTTTTGCCATTTCTGTTTGTTCTTGAATTGCTTCCCAGAAGAAATCTATCTTGATATTTTCAGTTATCAGTGAAAAACTTGATCCTCTGTTTCCTTCCATATGTTTATACTCTTTGAGGAAGTAATTACTAATCAATGGGCTGTTAATAATGATTTCAACACCTGTAAGCTGATAAATGCGTCATGATGAGCTGAACCTCTTCACTCTCCCTGTCTTTAGAATGTATGTAACCTTGTCGAATTTTACATTAAGAAAACTAATATCTGGCCAAAAATAGGGGAGGCGCGTGCCCCCTTGGCCCTCCTATAAAACCACCACTGAGTTGGAAAAGAAATATTGGCCTCTCTAGGGAGTAGTAATGCTCTTGTATATGTTGCATTCTTGTAGGGCGTGCTGTTTATTTGTGACTGTTATATCAGGGTAGATTTTCAGGGTTTATAATGAAGGACACTAAAGTTTAGTTCCCATAATTATAATGTCCGAAATGCATGGCATACGGTGTGGCAGCTGCTGATAAAACGGGTAATTCTTTGTGTCTGGAAGAACATGAAGAGCGGTAATTCCACATTATATACATTTTTCATTCACATAATATGGAAGAATTGTTGTTGTTCTTGACATATGGACAAGTACCTTCAAGTGCATCATCGCACACCAGCTAGGCCCCCAGCCGCTGTCAGAAGGTAGCGGCTGTCACTGTCACTGGTACAGCGGCAGCGGTGACAGGCGCTTTGACTTCAGAAGATGCTTCAAATGTTATTGCACAAATATGTGGAACGGCATGCGATGGAGCAGTGGCATTCCATAATTATACAAGGGGTGCGCTACCGCTATCGTATGTGAATTGCATGCGGTAGCACAAACACTGAGTCAAATATAATGGTGTGCTGGTGTCGGTGCCACTACAATAGTTTCCTACGAATGGAAAATGACCTTTACCCCTTCTCTAGTTCTGCCTACTGCAGGTTGGAAGCAGACAGTCTATAGTCATCCACATTATGTTGCATGCCTTCCTGCATGAGCAGATATAATTGAGGCATACCTTACAGTTTAGTACTCGTACTTGCGGGTTGGGCCTGTAAGAAACCAGAATTAGTACACAATTAAGGAAATTTATAATGATTATAAGTTATTCAAAACGAGTAAATGACAACTCACCTCCATTGCCTTCCATAATTGAAGCCCTTTGGACATCCGCCAGTCCTTCAGTTCTTCATTCTGCTGGAAATTGGGAACTATTTCTGCTTCTTCTGTACTATTTGCTTCCTTAGCTAAGTCGGTACGTCTATACTCTAACTTTTGAAAAGAGGAAAGACAAACCATACCATAGAGATACGACCCTGAGCATGTGTGCATTGGTGTTCATAAGTACATGTACTTCACAGCGTTCACAGATCTATATTGGTTAACCTGGCTGAGGTTATGCGTGCGAACTCGTACAGAAGTCATGGCATACAAGGCCATATTTCTTTTGTCATCTTTTTTGCTTTATCTTTAGATATTTCCTCTAAATGCATTGTGCTACCCAAGTAATCATTCAACTTCTGTTTAACGTCTATGAAGGATTGAAGGTAGCTCATAATGTAAGTTCAAAATTTCAACAAAAATATACATTCATTGTGTGCACGCGCGACCTTTAGTAATCATGTATTGTTATTTTGAGGTAGCATGACATATAATTATGGTAACAATTTGAGAAGCTTTGTGGACTTTGGTAAAATGTCGATGACACATTTGGTCTGCATGTATAATCTTGCATGTACAACTAGCCCACTATCCCCTGCAGCTCTGGCTCAGGTAGTTTAATTAAACACGGTCAAGAAAGTGACAGTATTCTTGACATGATTATTACAGAAAGGACCCTGTGCTCCAGCCAGTTCATAAGGATGGACTGTCTCCTTTAGAACCAATGCTATTTAGGACTTTGAGATGCCTTGGGTTAATTGTCAATATACATGATGTGATAAGGGCGGTGATATCGTGGTGCCACTCTCACTGGTTAAGTGTAATATGTGGGCCTTGGCATGAAGAGTGATAGTTGTGCAATGGACACAATAGATTATAATGCCATACAGGCAAGTATTTCACATTTGTGATGATTAATGTTAGACTTGATGAGAAACTAATTGTGTTGTTATCTCAGCAAAAGGGAAAGATGCATTTGCCTCATACAAGATATCAACTGACTAAACAGTAATCACAATAATTTCGACTCTCTTTATTTCTTATGTGGTTTTTGCTAAGGTTGTCTCACAAAGGAAATCCACAATTTAATAAGAAATACAGATTACTGCATCAGAATCGGGGATATTGCTTTTCTCTCAATCTGATTTTACATCCATCCCATACTCGAAAGGTCAAAAGGATACTTTGCATATCGTTGTTTACCATAAGATTAACTGTGTTCTTAATGATATATGTGTGTGTGTGTGTGTTTATATACACATGTATATTTGGATGAGGTAGGAAATGTGTGTGTGTGCGTATACATGTGTGTGTTCATACATTATACAAAATAGGCCGTTCATGACAAAAATGTATCTAGTCGACAGAACAGACGAAGTATAGTCTTTTTTTGTGATACAGATTGGTAAAGAAATTAGTGTACCGGTGAGAGTTTCGTCTTCTGTTCATCTGAAGTAGTTTGATCCAATATTCACAATCTTGTAAATATATGTCTCATTACATTCCCATTTTTGTCTGGACTGGGGCCATCCACTAAGTACGTATACAGATTTTCAAAAACGACAACCCCCCTACCCCTCTCACTTAAGTATACATTGGATCTCTTCAAGAATATTTACACATTTTAAAACATTTCAGAAACCCATCCCCATCCCACCCTCTCCCTTGATGTGTATACATGTACTTAATGGAAGGCCTCATCTGTATATTGACAAAGCCCAGAGTAAGCGTCATTTGAGCTGTAGTTAAGATGACATGATATGTGTGATGCATTGAATTTATATTTTGTTTGAATTCACAACACTGTTTTTCTGTTTTCTGTTATGGAATTATGTAACAAACATGTCATACCTTTCCTTTAATGTCTTGTTTTTCTGATGAGGTTACAGAATCGGACAATGATGACAATTTTTTTTTTAGTTTTATATGTAGTTGCTCATGTAATGAGATAGTCTGATACTATACCTAAAAGACTTATAATCATTGTTTTGCAATTGATTAAAGCTTAAAATTAATCAAAATATACCTCATGTCATCATTAATATAATCAGTGTGTCAGTGGTTACTGATTGCAGTTACACTAAGTTGTTTGGTATGATGTTGTTCTCTGCATTAGGGGTTTACCTAGGTGTTGGCATAAATTCTCGACTACTAATTATTATCGCCGTTGCATTCACAAACCAGAGCACCCGGCGAATAATGGCAGCCATGAGATTATGTGAGAATTGACTCGTTTATATTATAGTCCTAATGCTAATTTCATTAAAACCGAGCACACCAGCGGACTAAGGGAATTATTTTTGTATATATTGGTTTATGTTTGGCACGCGACGTTGCCCATGATTGTTGATGCCATATCCTTTGCCAATAAAACGTACCCACTTGAACTTCTGTACTTTTGTATTCTGTATGTTAGTTACTTAGAACAATTTACAGAACCTTTGGACTGTCGCTTTAATTTTATTTTGATTAAAGAAACAGACGGCCATGTCTGCTGAGAAAGCGTCAGGTGCAGTGTGTCTTATAGCTGAGGTGATACCCTGTTGTGCCTGATAGCCTTGAATATGCCCTTTGTATTTAAAGTCCACGCACAGGCATATGCCATAGATTACAACAGGGACGTTTCAGGTATGTCAAGAGATGAAGACCCCCTTCCTTTGTGTGTGTGTGGGTGTGTCTGTCTGTGTTAGTGTGTACATAGCGAATGCTGACCCCCTCTCCCTTCTCTAAAGTCATGGATCCTACCCTACAAGTTTTAGTATTTTAGCTTGAAGTATAATAATTGAGTTGTTAAATTTTTAGATTTCAGAGAAATGAGCATGAAAATCAACCTCGCAAGATGATCGGGATTGAATTTCCTAAATCCATTTATTTATATATATTTATATAAATACATAATATAATTATATATAAAGCATTTCCCTCTACGAAATTTTAGTATTTTATTCTCGTATCCAATTAGTCCAACCAGTTTTTGTAAGATTGCGTTTATATCAAATTATAGGCATACTTATTATACATATTACAGTACAAGTATCACAGTGTATAGCCAGTTGGACAGCGGGCTTAGTATATCTACTGCACGGTGCGTACACCATAAGGTCGTTTAGTTAGTTCCGTGCAAATACCAAGAAAACGAAATATATGTTTCAAACGCGGGCTGGGATCTCCAGAGATAATGACTACGATTAGAAATAAAACACGTACAGGTGAATTCTATGTTGTATTTGTGTAGTTCCAAAGGCATGACCTGCCGATTAGGCCTATGATTTGTTCCAGGAGATCCCAGACTTGTCTATAAAATGCTACTTTGTGAGAATAAATACGTCCTAACGAAGAGGTCATACAAAGAAACTAAAATAGTTAACGGCTTCTAGTTCATTTTTGTCGTAGCTGTGCATGGTTTAGGTTATAGTATAGACCCTGTTGAGCCATTAATTGGTCGTGAGTGCCCATCTCGGCGATCGTCCCGTTCTTAATGACGGCGATGCTGTCGGCGTTACGGATGGTGGAGAGGCGATGGGCGATGACGATACACGTCCTGCCCTGCTGGGCCCGGTCCAGGGCTTCTTGGACAACCTGACACCAAAGAGAGACAGTCAGTCAACATCAAGAGCGTCTTATACAAAGAGACACTTAGTCAATATCAAAAGCTAACATCTTGTATACATTCAAATTAAATGTTGCGTGATAACCTTTTAAGAAAGGTTTTTGAACAACCATAGACTTCATGCATTTTCCTTAAACTGTCGAAAGAAGTTTCGTATCAGAGAGATAGTTGGAGATACAAGAAAATAAGCGCAGAACTTCATTCAATGTATTCAGTTTCTTTTTCTACAAAGAAATATCGCGTGATGGTCACTGAAAAACAATCTATAGTTATATCGAGGCTTATTTCTGTTCCATTGATGCAACTGAAGTGCTTCTTATGTTTGACATCACCAATGATGAAATATTAGTTTACCTTCTCGCTTTCGGTATCTAGGGCTGAGGTAGCTTCATCCAGCAGTAGAATCTTCGGGTTCCTGACTAGAGCACGGGCAATGGCAATTCGCTGCTTCTGTCCGCCGCTGAGTTGTGCACCTCTGTCTCCAACATTAGTTTCATAACCCTAGAGAATGAATAATTACAGGATGCAATTGATGAATGGTTCAGGTTTTAAAAAATGTATGGTGAATAATTATGCCTAGTGTCAGGCAGCAACAAAGGATAAATAGGGGCTTGTAACAGCCCCTTTGGGTTAGGAATTGATAGTCAGTACCTTTAGAAATTCTTTGAATTATTGTGGTGTCAAATATATTTGCAGATCTATGGCAATGTAAAAGGCAACCAGTCCTTTTTTCGAGAATGATGAAAGTGCGTAATTGTTGAATATCTTTCTCTATTGTTTAAAGAAAGTCATTTTCATCAACAATGTAATGTGTTAAAAAAAGTCAATAAATCCACGTGATATATATTGTTAGAAAGCCTGCATTATAACGGTGTTCATCTATGGCATCAGTTGAATGGAAAATGTCAAAATTTGGTGAATATCAACTAAATATATATCTTAACGTAATTTAAAAGCACTTTTCATGAACATTCTGACATTTATATCACCTTTGATTTACGGATAATAAGTATCACTTCACTGTTATCCTTCATGTTTTGTACACATTGTGTAATAAATCATCGGACAAAGTACACATAGTGTATTATCTCTATAGGATTTATAACGTGAAAATGTATATGACCCGTAAAACATCCTGTTCATCAATGCCATCTATGTCATTGTATTATTCTTATGTAAAAGAAAAGCCACCAGAAGAATTGTTTGTATGTATCAGGGGCGGATACAGGATTTCGGAAAGGGGGGCGGGGGGGGGGGCACATCTAGGCTAAGTACTGAAACGTCGTGCATTCACGCATACGTGAGTGACATTTTTTCCTCTTTATCAAGTTTAAGTGTCCCCCAAAAAGGGGGGGGGGGGTCAGGACACCCCCCCCCCCCCGATCCGCCCCTGTGTATATGTGGCCAATCTGAATGTTATACGTCTGGTCATAGAGTGAGTACGTCTCCCTTACATGGGGCAGGTTGGCGATAAAGTCGTGGATGTTGGCCTGGCGGGCGGCGTCGATCACCTCGTCCATGGTGACGTGCCGACTGTTGTCACCGTACTCGATGTTCTCCCGGATACTGCAGTCAAACAGGACAGGCTCCTGGGACACGATGCCCAGCTGGGCCCGCAGCCACCCCAGCTGGAGGCTCCGCAGGTCACTCTTGTCCAGTTTCTTAACAGTACAGAGAAGCTCTCATTAAATGCATGTATATATGTAGTATTTCGTAAGGGTCTTTAGATCAAGAGGTTGATGTTTTGCGACAACTTAAGAACCACTATTCCCCAAATTCCTTTCATGTCTATCCAAATCTTTCCGTCTATTAGAGAAAAAAGTCTAGATGTCTCCACCTCTTTCTCTGTCTATGAAAATAAGTGACTGAATAAATAAAAGTGAAATAAAAAGAATAAGATGAAAAATCATATGAAATAATGAACAAATAACTGAATCTATTTTCCCTTGTTCTAATGTGAATAGAATTAGGTAACACATAGGGCCTAAGTGAACAATGTGTTTCTCTTAATTTCCTTTTAATAAATTTTACATTTGATTCTTATGTATACAGGTATAAAACAAAATGAATGTTCGTGCACGTACCACGGAGCCGGCAGCGGGGTCGTAGAAGCGCTCCATGAGGAGGACGCTGGTGGACTTTCCGCAGCCGCTCGACCCGACGAGGGCCAGGGTCTGGCCGGGGCTGACGGACACGGAGAGGTCCTTCAGGACCTGCACGTCGGGCCGGGTCGGGTAGTGGAACTGGACGTGCTCAAAACTGACCACACCCGCGCAGCTGTTCTGAAACCAAGATTATTTAGATAATAGAAAGACCTGGAAAATTGTGTTGTTTTACGGATTATAAGGTCAAGTTTTTCAGGTAGTTTTATTACAGTTATTCATGATTGGGATTATATATCACTGCATAGTTCTACTAGAAACCCAAAACAACCAAAACATTATTCAAGTGCTGCTGATTCGAAAGGGAAGCGTTCGTGAGTAGTATATGGAAATAGTACTGGGCGCCAGCCGGGGGGTACTTAGTCATTCGTCGGCCCGGGAAATTAATGTAATAAACAGAGTGCTTGATAGCCGGAAAGGTGCCACCGATGCCCAGACTGATGTCTACTCTGGGCTATTAGTCATTACAGGGCAGATATACATATAGGTAATTTATATAGGTTGATATATATATATGAGGCACACCAATGATCTAGATGGCTTAAAACGAGGACGGCAGGAACCTATAGACTGCCTTTAAAGAGAGGCTGTCCTTACGCGTCTGTCTGGCTAATGTCACTAAGTGTTTTATTCAAAATTAATGAATACATCTATCTATAAAACCTGTATACAATCAAATTTTTATGTCATTCAATAAACTTTCAAGGAAGATTCGCAGTTAATTGTCTAGTATTAATGCATATGTTTTATATTGGACCCAGACATATAGCAGGGAACCTCTATTTTCACATAATTAAGTTTTTAGTCTGCCTATTTCATGTCATACTGCAATAACTCCAAGTTATTGTCTGTAATTTAATGTGTGGGCTGTCTCTTTTTTTCAATATAGAGCAAAAAGTTGCTTTTTAAGCAATGTAATAAAGATAGAATCATTATATGAAGGAAGAGTAAAGAATGCGATTTAACGTTTGTCAATCCAATCGTTCCAAAGGGAAACACTCCCTTGATCCACACCAGAACGTTGACCTATCTGATAACGTTCAGATGAGGTCCATGATATTGCAAAACAATGCCCAATCCCTTTACCCCTGAAAAACAACTTGAAAGACTGCAGGGTCTGGGAGGAGATGGGTATTTCTGATACAATAGACGACGTACCAGATTTCCGGTGATCGCGTTTTCTTGTATGCCCGTATTTCAGGCACATACAGGCTATTTAAAGCACGGTTCTTTTTAGACAAAAGCATAGGAATTAATATTCATCTACTCTTTATTTTGAAATATCTAATGAAAATATACAAATTCAGAAGGTAAACTATTTATATTCAGATAAGAAATAGGAATAAATACCCAATGCTACTTTTCCAATGTGTATGAATTTAGGCAAGCTGATATGATATGCAGTAAATGCGTAATCCCTAAGCCCCATACCCACTAAGCGATTTGCCCTCGTCGCCCGTGGGTATGGTGTATTAAAATGTATATGTTAGATCTGTATTGTATGGTGAATCGTCGGGCGAGTCTCCCGGCGACTCAGATCAAACACATACATTTCAGTATAGCATACTGACGGACGACGAGGCCAAATCACCTAGTGGGTATGGGGCTTAAAATGGGGAGCCGACATTTTACTGATAGTGGTCCTTTAGTCGGGGTGGGCAGGGGGTGCCCCGATCCCCTTCTTCCTCCCCCCTCCCCCTTTCCCCTTTTAAAAAATGTAACCAAACGCACACCAATGCTAGGAATGAAGAGGCAGAGTAATTTTCTCGGCCCTTTGCTACCAGCTGTATGTTTTCAGTGCACCTTGCTGGGAACTTTTTCTACCACAACTGATGCCCAGTAGTCCAAAAAGCACTTTCCCTGGTTATTCGAGTCCCAGAGACCAGATCCTACTTACGGGCGTCTCCCCCGACTCGTCCTCGTTGTTGATCTCGGGCTGGCGGTCCCAGATGGTGAAGATAAGGGAGGCGCCCGTCTTGGCCTTGCCGTAGTCGGGGGCGAAGGAGGAGGCCTGGCCGACCGACATGGCGCTGAACACGATGGCCATGAACACCCTGAAAACAAGTCATGGTAGTCAGAGATCGGATCAAAATTAGACAAGAACAGTCCGTTTCAGAGAGTGAGTTAGTAATGGTCATTTTCATGGTGAGAACAGTTGAAACATTGAAATAAATTGAGAGGATAAATGAGGATCACAGAGCAGGTAATTGAACCCTGAGTCCAGTTTTGCATCCATCTTGGACCCTTGGAACTAAATACAGAGGCCTTGCAGCAGGGAATAAGCCCATCCCACATTGGGTATATTCCTAGGCTTGGACAGGGGTCGGACAAAATTACAGTATAAGCCATCCATGTCTCCTAGATTTGGAGTTACTGAAATAAGCAACAAATATATATTTCTATATCCCCAAGTGTTGCTAAAACATTATGAATTCTTCAATTTTGTCAATTGACAGATTTGCAGGTTTGCCAGCCAATCAAAGTTCTGTATTTCAGGGCAAAATAGGGTTGGAAATTATAGGCTGGGCTGAGAGGCTCCAACATTGGACTATGGGAAAAAGGCAAATATATAAAGCTGCAATTTATCAATTTCAGGAGCAATTTTTCAACCAAATTGCTTTGGTTGATTTTGTATTGAGCAACTATATTCATGGAATAAGCACAGAAGCAATTTTGAAAAATATTTCATGGTAAACTCTAATGTTGGTGTAATCTGGGATGGGCTTATTGAACCATAACATTAGTTTTGCTGTCATATTTGCAGGATTTATTTTTGAGAGTAGTACAAAGAGAAAAATAGGACGGATTCAACCGTTGCAAAATAGAGCCATTAAAATTGTGTTATTAAGAAATGAATACATATCGACTGAGGAGATGGATGTTATACATGGTCAATTGAGACTGCAAAAACTGGATGACAGAAGGAACGAAATTCTGTTAAAAATGATGTATAAATTATCACACTGTGTCTCCAATTTAGAGGAAAAGAGTGATAGTCGACTATTAAGAAGTAGTGGAAAAATTAAATTTAAACTGGAGTTCACAAATAAAGAACGGGTTTTAAGAAGCCCTTTTTATAGGGGAGTAGATTTGTGGAATAATCTCAACGAAGGTGTACAAAAATCGAAGAATATTGGTGTATTTAAAAATTGTATAAAGAAATTGTAAGAAATTCTTGATGTATATTAAGGGAATGAAATGACATCACATATCTTGTATCATAATTATGCATTACTTGTTACGTTGATCATCAATTATTATTTATATCACCTCATCGGAAGAACTTCGTTTGTAAATGAAGAGATGTTTCAATAAAAAAAAAAAGAAAAAAAAAAAAGAAGAGACCATACTAGACTTGACAGCTGGGGCCCAGGACATAATATTATTGTAAGGATCACACATGTGAGGTCAGTGACAACCCGTCTACCTTGAGCAACATCCATTTCAGATCTAGGGGACATTTTGAATGGCATTTTCATAAAACCACCTCCCCTCACATTTATAAGCAATTATAATTTGATAAAACTGCAGTCAATCACCTAAACCCTAGATAGTAGAAAAGATGCTAGAACGCTGTGTGCTTTTTCATAGAAGCAGTAGAAATAAACTTACTTGTAGAGGTCTCCAAAGGCCAGTCCTTCATACTGTACGAGATGGGAGCCATACTTGAAGCAGACGGCGTAGGCAAAGAAGATGATGCCCTGAGAGATGCCCCATACGATGCCCTGTATGTGCACCTTCTTTGTGTTCTCTCTATTCGACGAATGGAAAGGTTGGGTTTTTATCGAGTTTAACACAATCTGATTATATCATTCAACTGAAATGCATCTTATTTCTTTTGAAATTGATAAAGTTTGATGTGATTGAATGTTGTATGTTTTATGCCATCACTGTTTACAAGTTGCAAAAGCCATAAGCTTATTCGGTTGAAATATTTTCAGCTGTCGTAAAGGATATAATATATGAAAAGAGTATTTACTGGTAGGGTATATTCGTTAGCGCCTCATATCTCTTGTAGAATTCGTTTTCCAGAGTCAGGGAAGACACAGTACGAATGTTTTCAATGCCTTCAATAGCCACCTGAAAAAGCGGAAGTGAATAACGGTTTGAATAGTTTACAATATATGAATCCTTAAGCCTATTTTTCAATAGCTGATGGTGACTACCGGGAATTTGATGTATTCTTAAGTTCCGACTATGATTATGACAGGAACACATTCATGATACGTACCTTTTGAAATAGAATGTTATTTTCTGAAGATTTTTACGTGCCTATGATTGATTAATGTTCCCTCAGCAAATGTAGAAAATCGAGAGTAAAATTGCACAGTGAAACACATCCTCTAGCTTTTTGACTCAACAGTCGCAGGATCTACCCCGTGCAGTACAGTAATTTGCAATATATTGATATTCATGACCAAAAGTTGGCGTGACCCGTGGTTTCGTAATTTCTTATATGGGATTATATGGAGGGAAAGGCTATACTTTCTATGATAGTTCTGGTCTGCACCAATGGTGTATGATATCTTCTCTACAGAACTTATTCCGAGGGAGACATGTCTAAATGTTGTTGTGTCATTTTTGGAGAGAAAATGTTCTGAAAATTGAAGAAACATTGAAAAAACGGTTTCTCTCCACAAGGTTTTTTCTAACTTTGTGTGTGTTCCTCTCATACGTGTGTAAGCCTGTTTCAGTAGCCAGTCTGTGGAGCATTTTGATTGTGGTCCAGATCGTGGTCAGGATAAGGCACAAGTTCCTTGACAATTTGACTCCCATTATGAAGATTGATTGCACTTTTTTGCTATGTGATATATCTTTTTTAGCAATGGGATAGCTGTGGTGGTAACTGTGTTCAGGGCTATTAAAAGTGTCATATTTGATGGTGCAACAGATGTGTCTCAGTCATCATTGTGTTAATAGTTTTACAACTCCTGTCTCATAAGTGTTTTTATAGCAAGTCCTCCAACTCACCTTTCCAGCCTCTTCTAATAATGCCTTGTCCTTGGCGGCGTTGCCCTGTAAGACCTTCATCTGAACGAAGCCTGAAGCCATAATGAAGGGTCCAAAGGCCAGGATGACGGCGGCCAGCTTGGCGCTGTAGATAAAGCCTATGGTCAGACCTATGGTGATACTGGCTATGGCCTGAAGAACAACCGCCAGCTGCGAACCTGTAGCCTGTCAGAATAAGGGGAAATGTTTTTTTTTATTATTTGACCTAAATTTGTCCAATGTTTTTTTCATGGTTGTTGTTGATTTGCTTTGCACGCGTTGTTATGCATATTATCACAAAATGTAGTACCAAATAAAATTAAAGAATAGAGATTTCCCAGTAACGCAAAGGAAATGTATGGTCATGAGCATGAGAGAGAATAGTTCAATATCCATGGAATAATATCAGCATAGCCTTTGAAGCTGCCATAATTAAATCAATAACCTTTTCATTTGATATTTGATAGGACTTGTCAGGGTTTTTCCTGCTTGATGGTGTCTAGATACTTTAACAATAGGACAGCAACTGAGAAATTGCAAGTACTGATTTTACATCAAACCTATAATTGTAAAAAGTTTCGCCTCTAAAAATACTAAAGGTGTTAGCCTCACCCCTTTAACGCTGGATGCGTCCGTAGCAAGCCTAGTGGTCAGTGCTCCTGTACCATGACGATGATCATCAAAGTAGCCGATCTCCTAAGGAGCCAAAAGGAAATATCAACAGGGAAGTTAATTTTGGGTTGCACCATTAACAGATTTCAGAGCTGGTAATCAGCTGACAATGTAGTCTTGGGAAGTTCAATTAGGAAACTGGGTGTCTCATGCGTTTTGATCATATTGATATGACATTTCTCGCTTGAGACTTCTTGACAATTGATCTTCAATCGCTCTATTCATGTAGTTAAAAATAAATCATAGAAACGACCAGAATGTACATTAGAAACATTAGAAAGAGAGTGGAAGCCATTATAGGATAGATTCTAATCAGGATAATCCCTTACCTGAGAATTATTTAGCTGTATTCCTTGCATAATCCAATACTTCCTGCCTGAGGATAAGTCCCAGAACAAAGAGATCATAACTATCATAAAGTAGGCTGTTAACACTGACTCACCTGTCGGAGGATGGCTTTGAACGTCACCTGGCGCAGCCGCATGGTCAGCTTCTCTCCCGAATAAGCGAACATGGAATTCTGAGGAGGTGGGAGGCGAAGAAAAATAGATTTCACACGTTAGTTACGTAATCATAAAGGTACTTCATCGTGGAATGACTTAGATATAAGATTACAATATTCGGACAATCTGATAATGTATAAAACTGCTGTCAAAATTCTAAAATGAATGTACACATATGGATTTACTATGAATGATCCATATCTACTAATTCGAAAACATAAATGACGATTGCAAATATGTTGTATTGGAAATACATTGTATATATTGTATATTGTTGGTCATCCATCATTGTTGTATGTATTATTATTATTATTCAGTATACATGTAATCATGCTAATTGTAATATTCCTTTAAAAAAAACAGGGGGATATCGTGAATGATGTTGTGAAATAAATTCCTTTAAGAAGGTCTGATCTTTGGATTTATATCTGGAAAATAAAAACAGCTTTCAGCTGTTTGGAAAAAAAATTATTTGTTTTCAGTCGCCTGCATAGCTGGTGGGTTTTAAGATGCTCCAAGGAAATGACCATTATTTTCCTTTGAACGGAACTCAGCTAGACGCATTTTATTTTTGTTAGTATGAAAACAATTTCATGTCTTTGATTCTATCCATTCATGCCTATCAAGAACAGCCGCGAAGCTTATTGAGGATATTAGAGTGCACGCATCAATGTTTAACGTCTGAAGTTAGTATAATGTGCGTACATCCCTGAGCAAATCAAATGCGTACCTTGTCCTAACAAGGAGACTACAGGAGAAGGAGGTGTAACTCGTGAGGGCGGTATATCTGAGAGATTCAGTGGGCCTTATCTGTACTAATTGATGTTACCATGCAATGGCTCAGGATCACGGTGTCCTTCTGCCAGGACCATGGGTTAATGACCCCAACCCCCTGGAGGGGTGCTTGGGGGTTGTCCAGAGGATACTTTGGGAATTAGGCTAGATTGTGTCAGGTCCCTTTAAGACCAAGAGCAAGGGTTTTCTTCAATAATATGGTACAAATATTTTTGCAGATATTGTAAGATTTCACCACTGTATCAGTATCTATTAACGACCTATGCTTTTAACATTGAAAGCTTTACTATAGCAAGAAAAGGTAAAAATTCCTGACATTTGATTAGGCAATTATGGTGGTATTATCAAATGGCTGTAGCAAACTCTCTGGAATAGATTAGAATATGACTTGAACATGGCAGTCATACAAGACTTAGACCCAAAAAAATCGAGAAATATTCAAACCATTGACAGATATAATTTGAAAATGACTGCCTTTTTCGGATCATATCTTTAAAAATGAAAATATTTTAGTTGCGAACCCTTGACTCATATAATACAAGCAGTCTTTTGTTTTACTCCAAGGCCTCTCCACCCCTCCATTTGTAATATGAGTGTCCCCAGATACTGGTCCCCTCTCAGACCACTGACTGACCCCATGCAGAGGTGTGAACCATCAAGACATCCCCCGGACATGGCCCTCTCTCCAGTACTATCTCCTTCCCTGTAGACTCCTTGGTCCTAGTGAGGAGTCTAGACGTTTAAAAAGGTTTGTACGTACTGAATTGAAAGTCCATTATGGCAACTTTATGTAGAAATAGAATAAATGACCTGTGTCTACTTGTAAGCTTTATATTGAATTACAATAGTTTCTAGCATGATTAGACGATGGATACAATTATAAATGTCCATCTATGTATAATTGATATAGCTGTTACCTGTAGGAACATAGCAGTTCCAGCCACAACTCCAATACCAGCGAACATGACGCAGTAGAAATTCGTTTTTTCAGTCATAACCTTTTCGTCAGTCTCGCCAAATACCTGCAAGTTAATGGAACATTATGATTAGTTCAAGTACTAGTATCATCCAATTACGCAAGAAACTGTGACGTTAATTTCGTGAAAGCTCAAAAGACCTAAGTAATTTGTATGGGCAAATTAATTTTCTATCTTAAAAGTAACGTTTATCATTGAGTAAAATTATGTAACTGTTACAAGGCTTATTCAGAAGACAAAATATCTAATGCAATTTTTATCAGATAACCGTTTTAGGGTGAATTGCAGTGATTTGCAAAGCACGAATTAATTTAATATCAGATTACTTAAAGCAAACACGGATGCATATAATGTCCAATCCTTATTAAAAGAAGTCTTTTAATTGCCCGATGAGGCTTTAAAGTCATCGACACATATTTAAGCAATAATATATCATCCTTTAGGAGTAGTGGAACTGGAAAAGCATCATAATTCTAAGCTTTTGAGTTGCTGGATTCAATTGTTCTCTGCCAAGTATTTTGTCAATGCAGCAACAATGAAGAACTGGAAGCTCTTAAAAGTCTATGAATAGGATATCAGTTTTTAGAGGCTTCAAGCAGTGTATTCTGTTTGACGGGAACGGAACTGAAATCATAAATATCATGGCGGAGGAGAAAACAGCAGTGAGCTTTTCTTTCATTCAATTGTGTGGGATTTAAAAGAAGCCCAATACTCTTCGAGAGAAATAGACCAAATGGAAATGAAATGTAACTGCGATTAGTATTTCGGATTTGGAAATGCCTTTTGGGTATTTCTCGAAAGACCTGTCTATATGTACATAGATACAACCGACACATTAATATCGGTACTGACCGAGATTTCCATGTTAAGTACAGTGATGCTGTACATATTTGGAGAGACAAATACAGTCATTATGATACATTTTTACCAAGAGTAATTATTCAACCTTTTTCCAGTGCGCACATTTATTACAACAACTTGGCCGTGTCATTACAACTGTATTTCCGGGCTGTATTTACAGTAGCATGATAATGTATTATACAAAAATTATATTGCATTCTGGAGAGCCAACCCCATCCTTCAGGAACCAACAGATTTACAAATCAGATTACTTTTTTTATTATTCCCAGTGGCTTTATAAATCGTCGATGGTATATTCCATAAAACACTGGAAATGGAGGGGGGAGGGGTAAATGAATTGTATCAAAGGACGACTAGAAATTAGGCATAGGCCTACTCCTGTAAAGTGAATACTAATCAAAATGTCATATTTTCTTTTTGTGCGAACAGCTTGGCGAAACTCACAGATAGAATCTCGGACAGGGTGAAGGCGAAGAGTGGTTGGATGGATCCTGAGATGATGGCCGAGATGCAGCCCACGAGGATGGCGAGCCACTCGGGTGAGTTGAGTCGGATGATGCGGCCCACGGACGGCGGCGAGAGCTCCTCCTCCTCCTGAGGGTCACAGACACACAGGGGAAAACAGGTAAGGCAACAGTCAATTGTCTATTTCTAAAGTCTATTACAAAATTGCAAATGAAAAATTGAAACTAATAATTATATGATTCGTAATTATAGGCACGTATTTCACCATTTGCATACTAAGAGATGTGACTTGAATGATTCAAACATATCTTTTACGACTAATTTTCTTTACTGAAAACCGTTGCCTCATTTAAAACATTTCATTATATCATTTTACCATGAACTTCTGTGTATAATTTATTTGTGTGCTACCCTTATCCTTAGACTTCTAAAGTAGTAAATCAAGGAGCACCGGGCACACACAAAATTCATGAAATATTCACGATATTATGTGAATGATGAATGCAATCGATGTAAAATGTATCATATTACCAAATATGTTTGATAAGCTCAAAACTGATATATGTTGTTCTTTTTCATAACTCATTAACGCTGACCTCTGGCGGTACACTTGCTCCTGACACTGTGCGGTCCCGTCCTGAGCCCGTTGATTGCATCCGGCGGAGGCTCCCCCTGCCCGTGGTGCTACCCCCACTCGTCTGTCTGGTGAATTTCCGCTCGGCAACGACTGCTCCGGAAAATGATATGGCTTTATATATCTACTTTAAGATGTAAGAGGTCTTATAAAAGGTTACATAGCTTTATCTATGTCAATAAAAAGTTACATAGCTTTATCTCAGGACAGTGCAAGTTGATATGCCCCTGACATCCTTCTTTCGCTTCCTAATGTTATATCAAGTTGATATTTTAACCCTCAAGTATGAGACTGTCGAATATCAAGCAACATACCTTCGTCGGTTATGTCAACTTCGTTGGCCTCTTCCTCCTTCGCGGATTTCGTCGTCTGGAAAACAAAATGAGGATCGTGTAGCTATTCAAGATAGCTATAATGATGTGGGAATCTTTTAATTAAATCTGTTGACATCCTGGGAGACCATGCAAGCAAGGCCGCTGTGATGGGTATAGGGCCAGTGAAAGCAGCTGCGGAGGCGTAATATATAATCAATAATCGAACGGAACGGAATTCCATACACATACGATGGTGTTCAATTATTCCCGACACGGCTGTCAATCAGAACAAATGTATAATGCTGACTATGAATGCCAATTAATACCGTTATATATATTGAGAGACATTTCAAATCACAATGAAAAGATTCTCGTCTGAGTGCATCGGAAAAGTATTGTACAGGAAGGTTACTGGAAGGCTAGATTAGTGAGTGATGAACAAAAGAAATTGAGTTAGGTATCCAGGGAATGCATGCACATCCTATATCATAATGACGAAACCAAATCAGAATGCTAACTAACTCTTTATTAAAGAAAGGTCACTGAAGTTATTGGTATGGTGAGGTGACCACTGACTTTATTATCATTATTATGTGTATTGGAACCTACTTTCTCCATCTTAAAGGGAGCCAAAATCAATGTTGCGCTAAAATGTGACAAAATTTTGAAAACTTAAATAACTATAGAAATGAAAACTAACTTCAATTTAAATTGAATTCCATAAAACTCCTGTCTTTCCTGCCTGTAGACAGCAATGTTTGTAAACAAACCCATTTCGGTGGGCCACCAAAATTGGTCAGGGAAAGGTTTTATTGTATTTTGATGAAGTTAAAGCCTGTTTTCACAGTCTATATCTTATTATAGACCTCAGTTATGGTCATAGAATGTATTTCAATAGTTAATATATTTACATTTTGCCAAATTTTGACCTGATATTGGTTTTGGCTCCCTTTAAATGCCTCTGTTGTTGATACCCTGACGAACAAATACAATCACAACATCAGACAATTCTAGGTCCATTGTCTCTTCTATCAATTCAATCATCTGATGTACAACGTCGATACATTGAATAACCTACCCGAACAAGTACTACTATGGTACTTCCTTTTGTCTGATTGCCGAAGGGGAGAGCAATTTTGTAACATATTGATAAACGCATAGTTTGCATAATTATAAAGAACTGCCAATACAGATATTATCACTGCTTCTAGGCTATCAGTATAGTTCGGTACATTTTAAATTGAATTCATTGACAACGCAACCCCGAAGCCACACAAGCGGATATATGTAGCACAAAAAGAGGTCGCCTTGCTATCGATATTAGGATTTGAGTTGGAATTCGTGTTTTTAAATAACAAAAAAAATGGTAAAGATGGTGAACACAAATGATTCATTGTGCATAGGAGTTTTTACATTCGACAAACAGTTCACAACACTGTTATCTGCCTGGATTTCTGTTACATTCCATCGGCCTAATTTGAAGAAAAGAGGAGAATTATCCTGAACTATATAAAGATAGTGTAAAATTATCCTTGTAATTTTTATGTGTTCATGAAGATTAATTGACAATCCCTTCTTGATTGCCTAATAATTTGTTAAAAGCTTACTTGGTTGGTGACAAGAGTAAAGTAAATTCCTCCTAGTTCCATGAGGATGTCGTGGGACCCTTGTTCAGCCACTACTCCCTCGTCAAAGCCGGCGATCATGTCAGCGGTCCGGATAGTTGACAGACGATGAGCGATCACAATGGTCGTACGGCCCTCACGAGCCTGAAACATTCAATTACAGTTAACCCCTTTAATTCAAAGCACTTGGCACCAGGGAAACAGTTTGAATTAAGAGGGTTTTGAAATACACGAAGAAGCGTCAAGGCGGGTCCCCACCAGGAGAATAAAATCCGACAATTAGGCCTAGTGCACGTCGTCGTCCGACCGTCGTTCACCCTTTCCATCGACAACGACTAGAGTTTGCTGACGCCACCTATTGCTTTTGTTCAAAAGGATTAGGCCTAACAGAGTAATAACACTGGTCGAACGAAGAACTGCCCTATTCGTCCGCAGGGACGGATCTAGGGGGAGCCTCTCCCCCTCCTTTTTTGTAAGTAAAATATTATTTTATCTAAATGTAAAATTGGCGCTGGAGGGGGCGCCAGGACTTTGTTAATATAGGCGCCCCCCCCCCCCCTTTTTTTTTCAAGAAATCCTGGATCCACCCCTGAGTCCACATTTATTCGCCTCGAGGGGACCCACCCTTATAATTTTACAGGAGCGTTAACAGCAAGTACACATCCCATCACCAAAATTTGCGCTGCCTATATAGGCGCGACGTCACCAAAACTCGTTTCACAATAATATATAAGCGACATTGCCAAGTGGATTCATTCTATCAAAGATGCGACATGTTAGTAGTATATAGAAATTGGAATTTTAAGATGGACGCATCATTTTCATATAAATATAACCCACCATATATTTTTGGTACTATTTGCGCGGCGTCAGCGCAATATATAGGTTCCACTATTTATGTGAGAATATGTCGTGAATTTTGACTTTTGTAATTCAAAATGATGCAAGTGGTATGCAGAAATGGAAATTTGAAGCAAGTCGCGTCAAGGTTCAGCCCCATGAGTAGTATACAAAAATGGGGATTTGATGCTTGTCGCGTACATATGCGTCTTATGCAGGCGACACCGCACATACATTGTCTAAAATAATGAACGACGTCACATACACGACGTCGCTTATAGCTGGTTCGCCTATCAACATCAATTGAAATCTGCATCAAAAATCATTACATTCATGCGGACCAGGGGCGGATTCAAGAAAAGATGCTATTAAAATTATTGATTTCTAATGTCGGAGCGTTGTACTGTGTTTCACTTGTAATGAAATAGGCAACGTTGTTGACATTGTCAGGAAATATTTCATTATCAGGAATTATTCACAGACTGCTTATTGAGATTGGGTACCTTGTCAAGTGCAGACTGTACGGTTGCCTCGCTCTCCGTGTCCAGTGCCGAGGTGGCCTCATCCAACAGTAAGATCTTCGGGTCCTTGACCAGAGCACGAGCAATGGCAATCCTCTGTTTCTGGCCTCCGCTAAGCTGGGCGCCGCGTTCACCCACCAGAGTGTTGTACCGCTGAGGTTAGAATAGAAACATTAGGCTATAACGTCAGTTACCTTTGACATCATAAACCTTGTGCACCATACAATAACTTCTGAATTTATCAATTCTAATTGAAGTAATTGTTGATTAAGAGTCAGAGTTTGTTCCTGGAAATTTTTTGTATAAATATTGAATTTAGATGGCTCAGAATTGGGAATAATAAATATTATAAGGTGATCACCAATATGGTGGCCAGCCCATTTTCAGGCATGTGACGTCATCTGCACAACGTCTATAATAACAACATTAACCGCATAAAATTAGCCACATAAAACTTAAGGTAAATAGTTCTCATGAAAGCCGAAGATGGAGGATAATAACATAATGATTGCATGGACATAGGCCTATGTGACGATGGGTTGATCATTTTTCCCTTGTGTATTAATTAAACAATATATTTGCCTTTAACCCTTGCCATTAGAGGAAGTGGCAGGGGCCACCATCCCCCCTATTTTTGGTGAAATATTTCTTGGTCCTGGAGGACTTTTTTCCAACAATAGTGCCCCCCCCCCCCCTTTAAAAATCTCTTGATCCGCCCCTACGAGGTGTCCCCAATAAGCCATCGTTTTACCTTGGGCAGTTTCATGATGAAGTCGTGGGCGTTGGCCTTGCGACAGGCAGCCTGTATTTCCTCCTGTGTGACGCCCTCCCGGCCATAGCGGATGTTCTCCTCGATAGTGGTGGCGAACAGCACAGGCTCCTGGCTGACCACCCCGATGTGCTGACGGAGCCACGTCACGTTCAGCTCGCGGATGTCAATGCCATCAATGAGAATCTGTTAAAATCAATGAAAAAGATTATTACTTTAAAAGTATTTTTGTTTACAAATCATTCTTGTAGAAATAATTCTTGTTTTTGTAAAACAGGAACTGCAAATCGGTGAAGCCGCATGAAACATCATCAACAAAGTACTGATGATTGTCAGCGCCAACACGATTACATGTATATCAACAGCTGTTAAATGCTATTGAATACATTTGAAATTGTACCTATTGTAGAACTTTAGGCTATATAATATGTGCTTTTGAAATTAATAGCTGAGTGAGTGACCAATGCTGTCAACAACATTCAGTAATGGCTTCCTGTGTAAAATGCGTTTTTTTTCTGTTTTTTTCTTCTCAAAAAACAGTTAGACAATTCTCAACGCTAGGCGCTGCTTTTCAGAATTATACACTGTATTCTATCAAGGTACCTACACATCCTGATTTCATACAGACAGCATAAGGGCCATTCTCCGGAAATCTCCTCAATTGCAAGAAATGGTATCATTCAAATTCAGAACTCCCTACTAGGCTCATATTATGTTCAATTATTATTTCCTTAACATCAGTATGTGGCACACAGCTCAGTCTTTCAGAAAATATAGGGTTTGTGCATATTTTACATTTTTATTTTCTCAAAATTATACAAAAAATAGAAAATTAACATAAAAATTGCATGGTAAATTATTTCTGAATTGCATATGTTTTTAATTTGAAGATCAAAAACTGTAAATAGATAATAGTAACCAGTTCTGAAACTTCAGTTTACATAAATTACATTTAAAGAGCAATCTTTGGACATATTGACTTTATTGTTTTCTTGCACATAATAAAAGAATTTAGCCACTTTAAATGATGGGTGACACTATCTTGTAACGTACAGAACCAAGGTTTACATACAGTTTAAAGATGTAAATAATTAAGGTAAGATTGTCTAAAAATCTATATGTAAAGATACCATAATATAGTACCAGTGGTAGAAAGAAAAGTTTCCTAAGAAGTATGGTTATGTAGAAAATAAATGAAATATCCCAAAATAAAAAATGCATGTGTAACGTACACAACCAAGCTTTGTAACGTACATAACCATTAAATTTGCATATCTGGCATTAACTACAATTAAAATGGTACAAATCAGGTTAGTATTAATCATTTTCCTATTTCCTACCAGCAGGGAACCCTAGAAATAATATTTTTGGCTGTATAATGCCTCAGTGGACATGAAAGACATAAAAAAGCTTGGTTATGTATGCTACATGCTTGGTTATGTACGTTACCAAGGTTTTTGCTTGGTTTTGCTACTATTAAAAGACCTAAAGGTATGTCATAAGGGTTCATTTCTCTATGGTTATGCTGGAGAGTCTTGCCACCTAATATGAATGTTTTGAATGTGTTTAGCATGTCCCTGTGCCTTAGATTATCAAAAAACCTTGGTTATGTATGTTACAAGCTTGGTTCTGTACGTTACATAGGGAAAACAATGTATTAACTTGAAGATCTAATTACATAAAAACTATTAACAATGGTTTCGCCCCCCTCTGGATTTTAAAACTAGACATGTTTCTCTTTAAGAAAAGTGGTACTAAATGATTTTTAGATAATCTTTATTTTTTGACATGGTTTCCCATGTAATTGAGGAGATTTCCGGAGAATGACCCATAAACCATTGAAATTCCATACAAGTAGTACTCCATACAAGTTAGTACTCACCTGTCCGACCTCCGGGTCGTAGAACCTCTGGAGGAGTTGGACTGTGGTCGACTTGCCGCACCCACTGGAGCCGACCAGGGCCACCGTCTGCCCCACGTTGACCTTCAGGTTCAGGCCCTTCAGGATCTGAATGGGACGCGCAGACATTATATTAATTGATAGGCTTAATAGGCCTGTAGGGAGATGTACCGTGGGGGGCGGCCATTGTCCCCCAATTCAGGCCTGTCAGGGGACAAGCCAGACTCTTCCACCACTGATACGCTATCAAAGATTCACTACCTTCATTTCACTGCTGTGAGGTGCCAATGGCTAAACAGCCAACTTTATATATCATTTTATCACTTTAGCTGCAGTAGTGGGCCCTATGCTACTTTTGGAATTTTGTGATAAGATTGAATTATGAAAATGTTATAGACAGGTAAAATTTAGGCCTTCCCCTTCCATCTGAGGGACCCCTTAATAGGTTGTGCACATAGTGTCTTATCTGTAATCAGGTGTGACTGTTGTTTTAGGGGTACAGTCATTAAGCAAGGCAATAGGTGAATGGGTTATGTAACACAACAGAGAGGTGAGAACCCTAGTCTTCCACCCTTATCATCTCTGTCTACCCTAGACCTTATCTGGTGAGAGGGCCGGTTTGGGGGATTTGAAAAGGTGTACCAGCTTACAACTCCCTACAGCCCTATACTATTAGCTCTCTGTCATAGAAGATTTTAGAGTTCGTTGGCGTACTGATGTCTTTATTTCAATAAAATCAAACTGGAGAGAGCAGTGTGTCTTTATTTCAATAAAATCAAACTGGAGAGAGCAGTGTGTCTTTATTTCAATAAAATCAAACTGGAGAGAGGCCGTAATCTTCTAATAAAGTAGTTCTTCTTGAAAATCTGGGTCGAAATCATATTTTTTTCGCTACTAGGCCTATAACAATAAAGCAATTGGCGTAAGAACAGTCCATCATAACCTTTACGGTATATCACATGTATGTGAATATGGTTTAAGGAGTACAAAATAAGAAAGTAATAATAATGCAGCCGTCATTTAACTAGTTTTGAATTAGGATACAAAATTAACGTACTTTGACGTCGGGTCGGGATGGATAGTTGAAGTGAACATTTCTAAACTCGACGTTCCCTACAAGGTTGTCGATACGTTCGCCGGTGGGACAGGCGTTGTCAATGGAGGGGACCTGCAAGAGAAGTATGGTCTAATAAGGCAGTGTCATTAGAAATTTTTTTGTTGAGTTACCACAAACCAGAAACAAACGAATTGACTCCCAAATGAATCAGGTATCGGATGAGTATAGCAAATGGTCACATAATGAGCATGGTTTATATTCTAGCTTATGTGTCATATATGCAGAATTGACAATTCATATTCTGATGATAGGAACATGTGTATTCATGGACTAATTGAAAACACAGATGGACAATACCAGCGTGGAACCCCGCTAATTCCTCCGAATCGCGGTTTTCAAATTCATGCAATGCTGTCAAACAAGATGTCTCCTTATGCGCTTTACGTTCCGAACAGTACTTTTCATTTCCTTCATCGCCATATACCATACCTTATTCAGCAGCTGAAGATCTACTTTGTCTGATGATTAAATCCATATACGTTACCTGATCTATTATATGGTAGATCGTGTAGGCCGCTCCCCTGGCGTTGGCAAAGTACTGGATGTTGGGGGCGGCATTACCCAGCGAGAAGGCACCGATAATCACACAGAAGAACACCTGAGAATAAAAATAGACACCTTAATGACCTGCCTCAGGTCTCTCACAAGCAACATAATTATTGACTTTTATTATCGGTAGCGGATTTAGAGGGGGCGCGGGGGTACGCACCCCCACCTTTTTTTCTGTCAAATTTTAGACTTTTTTAATGTAAAATTCGGCCAATAAGTCATTAAGGAAGATTTTTCCAATAGCGCGCCCCCCTTTTCAAAACCCTGGATCCGCTACTGAGTATCACATGTATAGTATAATTATGGAGTATACTATACACCCAATGCCTTAATCTTTAACCTATTTCTATGAAGAATAAATTACTTCAGCATCTTCGTCTCTATAATTGGATTTCCATGGCAATGAGAAATGTACAGGTAAGTTATTCCCTGTTCTATAAAAACGATGACTATATTCATTTTCCAGATAATTAAACGTTGGTAAGCATAACTATTGATTTTCATTTTCTCTGTGTTGCATGTATCAATGTCATAATTATGTTGGGAAGCATAACTACTGATATCATTTTCTTTGTATTTTATATACCAATGTTACAATTATGGAGGAAATTGGCATGTATAGACTCTCCTCAGAAAAACTCTCATCTCTCCACTCACTAACTCCTAACCGATTAAATGTCCCCAGCCCCTGATAACCTTTTGAATTTTAATATTTCTCTTTACAACTCTATCATTCAACAGGGACGGATTTGCTCGGGCGCACGCCCCTCTAATTTTGACCAAAATGTTGTGTTCATAAAAGGGTGTCAGTGGCGGATAGGGGGGGGGGGGGCAAATGGGCAATTGCCCCCAGGGGACAAAATTTTGGCATCTTAAAATTGGAAGATCTGTGTAAATCTGGTGTTTTTATTTTTCATTATTAATAAAGGGGGTCAGGATTTGTTCCCCCTTTTTAATGTGTGGATCCGCCCCTGTTCAATCTGTCAAATAATCTCAGTATTATAAAAAGAATGAGTGCTCACAATAAGCAGTGCCCCCGGCGTGTAGCCGTCCGACTTGATGAGCTGGGTGCCGTACCAGAAGGCCAGCGCGTAGGTGGAGAAGATGATGAGGAAGACGGCGCCGATACCGCCCCCATTCACCATCCCCTTCCGGATACCCAGAGACATGGCCTCGATAAGGTTCGTGTTGTACCTTGATTGGGAAATGAAACAAGCAAATATAGTAAGATAAGGGGATTCTATTGTATAAGGCACCAGACAAAGAAGATGACTTTCCATGCAATGTTTGGGGTTTAATGACATGAATGGTGAATGTAGAAGAAGACTGAAACTTTCTATTGGTTAAAACAGCATTTGAATAATCTGAGAAGAGGCTGAGATATGGGTTCTGAATATAGTGTCGGACACTAAAAATCCACACAAAATAGATAACAAAGAGTACCAAGTGAAGTATAAATGGTTAAATGTAGAGCAAAATGCAAGTAATACGATACATAACTAGAAGAAAATGCTATGTGTTTTTGTTCTAATTAAGATATCTTTAAGGTGTTCTTTGCATAATGTAGCTTGAAAGTACCTCTTTTCTGTTTTCCTAATTTTAGAATTTTTGTCAAAAAATTTTCGGTCACCTTAGCACCATAGGCCTATATACAATTTGACATTCTTTCAACATTCCAGTAACCATGGCAACAATATGCAAAAAAAAAATTAATGTTACCTATCAAATAACTCAAATAACAAATGACTAATTTTAGCTTATTTTATTATTTTTGGTCATTTTCTATGTAGATAATATTGACTATAGACCTATCAAGGTGTAGGTCAATAAGCCCCAAATTGGCATGGAATGTCATGTAATGGGGACCCTTATTGTCCTAACATAAGTTGATCATGAAAGTTTGATTGCGAAAGTATTTCAATGCGGCATAAAGCAGTCCTAGAAAGTAATCATTTTGCCTCTCTCTCTACCCCATAGACACAGAATTACCACACTAGTGTTCTTTATTCCTGAATACATAGTTATTTATCGTATGACGTATATGACCGGACAACTGACCTATTGCACTCTTTTTTCTGGCCGCCAAAGGCGATGACGGTGCGAATGGCGCCCAGAACCTCCTCGGCCACTGCCCCGGCCTTGGCGTAGGCACTCAGCTCTTTGGCAGTGAATGAAGCTCCTAGCTGTTAAAAAAAAGTGTTGTGATGGAAAATTGTGTTAATTCTAATCATAAGCAGCCATTGGGCAATGGGAAGCATTTGGCAAATATTGTAAATGAATAAGGTTATTTGTTTACATGTATATCCAAAATATTGTTGTCACAAGGAAGATCAATTTCAAAAAAGTGTTAATCTGCAATCTTTGGTAACATTTAGGTCAATCAGAATGAGACAAAAAAAAGATATTTGGCAATAAAAACAAAGAGAAGTTTTGTTTACTTTCACATAGATACGATACAGGTACCAATAGGGCCTACGGTTTTCTGAAGATGCATTATATAATTATATCATTTTTACTTTGAATCTTTTTGAAATCATCCATTACTTGAGCAATAGAAATTGAGCTTCGCATACCTTTGAGACAAAGCCACTGGAGAGTGCCAGTAAAGGACTGACGGCCAGGATGACTAAGGTCAGCTTCCACCCCTTGACGAAGCCGACGACAAACCCGGCCAGGAAGGAACACAGCCACTGGAACAACAGGCCCAGCTTCTCGCCCAATCCTTCCTGAATCTTGGAGACGTCACTGTCAATGAAGTTGGGAAAATTTATGCCAATGATCTCATCCTGTACATTTCATAGGTATATTGCATAATTATAATATTATATCGATGTTGTTTTTATACATTAATAGTACATGTAGGCCTATGTCTATAAGGAGTATGACGTATTTTAAAGAGCTTCCTACAGTCGTCGGGATAACAGAAGCCTTGATGAAAATCACCCCATCTTCAGTTTGTCAGTGATGGTCATTTCATAAGTAGCTTCTATGCATAAAGAAACCGTATTTGGTAAACAGATAAGGACTAGACAGGGACTGTATACCATACCCCAGTACATCCCTCGGTAGTAGAATTAACTAGCAATCGTACTTATCCGTCAGGAATCATGCCAATTATCCAGTTCTAATTCTACGATAAAGACACCAACTAGCCCCTACTCGATCAACCCGGATTCATGCGTCATAGTCTATATCTTCGCTGGTTACATAATCACAATAGTGTACTCTGGTGATAGTTATGCACGGTCGCTCGGTCTCTCGATATACATCCAAGAGTAGGTAGATGGAGAAATATCTATATCAACATACCTGACCCATCTCATTGCAATGGTATCTTGTAAGAGTATGTATAAAACCGGAACCTTGTGCATACGCTAGCAACCTATACCCCTCTCCGAGCATAACAACATTGTTATATAGTCGTATGTATCTCTATGATCCGAGGTATACCCAAGCCGCATAAACTGATCCACTCACTCAGCCAGTCGGGTGTTGAGCTCGCCGACCTCGTGGGTGTCAAACCAGCTGATCTCCTGGCGCAGGATGGACTTGAAGAGTTGGGTCCGCACCTTCTGGCATTGGCGATAAGAGGACAGGTTCCAGCAGACCAGTTGGATGTAACTAACCACAAACGTTGCAACTCCAAGCACTGGTGAAATTTGATGAAAGGATGAGACAAAAACGGGTTATTGTAATGTTCTAATAATCCAATAATGAGTTTTTATTTGATGTTTTTCAAATGGCAAATCAGCAAATTGAAAAAAGTATGGAAATGATCAAATTAATGTATATCAACATGTCTATCTATTTTTTCATTTACAAATTAGTATAGGTTATATTGTATACTATCTTATATGAATAAAACCATGTTACTTACTTGAATAATATAAAGTGTACTCATTGAACTTTCCTGAAAAGTCGCTTTCAATCGAATCCCTGATTTCATTGCAGTTAATGGTTTCATTGAATGCATTGCATACTTTTCTGAAATAGTACGAACAACATTTTAATCAGATAGGTATTTGATACGTATCATGTATCATGTATCATGTACATATAATGTTTGAGTCTCGGAATTAAGGTTACCCTTGGTTCTTTCCGTAGTTGACTATAATGAGAGGTTGAGCGTTATTCATATTATCAGAAGTACTGGATTTATAGTTTTTGTTTTTTGAAAATGTGACCTTAATTCTAAATTGACTCTAATTCTGGTCTAACCATAAGGCGAGACTCTACTCTGTGTGTATGTATGTATACATACATATATATAAATATTACAAATCAATCGAAGCGGCCTGAAACTTTTCTACCTGTCCAGTTAGAGTCAAAGTTTCTTAACTTTGTATTCATCATATAGGACCGTTCGTAACATGGGCTCACATGATGTTGCCGGGATTGCTGACGATGTCCTCCTTGGTGAGGTTGGTCCTGGCCGTCACGTTCGGCCCGAACTCGTTCCAGAAGTTGTCCAGCTTGCCGGTGCTGATGAAGGTGTCGGCCATGTTGCCGAAGACGATGATCATGACGGGCATGATGGCCCCGTGCACGCACGACGCCAACATGCCCAGGAAGATGAGGAACTTGTCGAGACCAGTAGAGAACCGGAACTAAACATGGAATGGAACGTCCTATTAGTCACAAAGCTTCACTGGTTGACTTCAGGGACTATTGAGGTTGATATTCCCTTACTTTTTTTGCATGTATACCATAATGTAGGCTACCACACTAGATATTTTATTCATGTAATAATCTGAAAAGCCGTGATGTTTATTGCAAATAAAACTGTTTAAAAAAGCCAAGCCGAGGGACCGAGTGTTCTATTGCCAATGATATTTGAAATGTTCTTTACATTTTATGAGATTCTCCCATTAAAGGTGGCTGCTTATGATAAGAAAGGGCAACACCTAAAGTAAAATATATCATGCAATGCTACTGGCATTCGGACAAAGGAAAATTGTTAGTTAACTATATCGTTTACCTATAGGTCTCTTTCCAAAATATATGTGACCAGTCACGGGATATGGTAACCAAGTGGGATATTGGTAATTTTGCTCTAAGTCCTTTATTAAGTGAGTTATTGGTGAAAGAAGCTAAGGATGCATATTTTCCTAAGAATTCTGACCCTGGCAGAATTTTCCAGAGATGAAGATTATGAGCAAAAAAACCTTCTATTTATTTATGGAAGTTGCATTATGGGTAATTTTCCAAAGAACGTCCTTTTCAAAAAGGATGTTACAATAAGGAATGTACTTATGTTACCATGGCAACAGAAAAAGGAATATTCAGATTTCATAAAATATTTTTGTCAAATTTCATAACAAAAGTCCTTCACTTTGCAGTAGCAAAAACTGTTATTTGAATGAAGATCTGTGTGAAAAGTTATTGTATTTTGAATAATTGTGATTATTAAGAAAATTGTAATTTTTAACTAAACATCGTTTGTTTCAAGGGGCTATAATATGGAAATGGAGCACAAATGGTGAAACAGGGGTGTGCCTGTATGTACCACATAGGGGATTTCAAACTCCCATATCTCATCCTCTTATTGGAATATTCAAAAATGGTTTGCATTGTCTGAAAGGTATAATTGTAAATTCATTTTCATACTTTCCCCCTCTAGGACACCAAATCCCATGATTGGTCACATATAATAATAAGGTATGACTATTTATCAACGATAGGGCATGCAGTATAGTTGATAATTATGACCTTTCGGAAGCATGCAAATCATGCCTTACACGGTGTTATATTAGATATCCAACATAACCTACTCACATTGATCAGAATTCAACCATATTAACATTATATTTACCACTTCAAAGTAGCCGACCATTGACGGCTTCTCCTCTGTTTTCTTGCCATCTTCCTCCGTTGCAGGAGATACCGTTGCAGTATTCCCGCCCGGACCTTCGTCCATCCGAAAACTGCCATTGACGACACCTTTCTTGGTGGATGACTGTTCTAATTCATAGCTTTTAGTCATCCTGTTCCGAACATGAAATAGAACGGGAATATTTACACTGTGATGTAATTAACCAACCACAGATATAAGACCCTGGGTTTATGCTAATGCAAATAAAGCTTTATTTAGATGGTTTAGGTGAAGCAGTGATTTTGTGTTTAGCGTGGGGTTTGGGAAAAGAGGATGTGCTGAACTCTAGTCACTTTTGCGATTTTTTCACCCATTGTAATATCTTTTACAAATTAATCATGTAAAGATGTATATTATATAATGAGGATATTTTTTCCATTACTTTAAATGTGATTATATAAATGCTCATTTTTTAATGATTTGAATATCACTTCCTTACTTTCCCCCTTATTCGGCAATATTATTGGATCGCAAAAAGAATCAAACTTCTCATAGTCCGAGTTAGGCTCTGGTGAAATAATTTTATGGTGAGCCTTTTGTCGAGTTTTGTCTCATATTAGGATGCCAAACATTGTTGACCTGTGTTATCCCTTTATTCACAATATTTCCGAAGCTAAATATCCATTTCCACAATCTATGCCTCGCTATATCTATAGTGTTTCTGTGTCTATTCTTTCGCCAAGGTAAGACCGTATTATTTGTAGTGCCTTTTAAGAAATTCATTTCACTGAAAAGCTAGGCCTCATCCATAAAAGAAAAACTATGTTTACATAGTTATTTTCTAGACCTCCCCCACCCCTCCCCTCTCCTCCTTTATCATTTAATAGACATAAGCAATGTCATTAAGATTAAGCCCTTGACCCCGTCCAAACACCAGTATATATATTATTAATACAAATTATTGTGAATCAATGCTCTGTCAACATTGCTTCTGTATTTACGTTTAACACAATTATATTATAGTTTAAGACTCGGCTTAAAGTGTCATAATCATGCATAGGCCTAATTATGCATATAGATCATAGGGTTAAATTGTCTTTGGTCATGTTTGGATTATCTGCATGCCACCTCTGCGTCAATCTCAGTCATTTTCACCAACCTCTGATTGGAAATCTATTGAAAGAAATGACCCCATCTTAAATCAAAATGTTTTTGTTTTATAATAATTTGTTGGCCATAAATTACTGTTCCACAATCGATCTAAATTCGCGTCTTGGATCATCAGCATGAGCGTGGTGCGCATCCACGATCTGTTTACCATAGAGACAGAATAACTAATTATGACTTGTCGGTGCACCGTTTCACTACGAGTTCCAGGTAACTTACTAACAAGTATCGATTAGAGAAGAAGTGAAATTCATGAATGAATCAGAAGGTCATAAAAGACGATCAATGTTTCTTGATATACGACTCATTAAACACAACAAGCATGTCTTTGTTTCTTAACCTGTTTACTTACCTGCACTTTATTTGTACTCCCACCTCTCTCCACACGGCCCCTATATCAACTGGCAGGGTAGTCCGCCCAACTCGGCGCTCTTATCTCAAGTATGGTAGGTAAGCCCTCAGGGCCTTAGGGCAAAGGTTCAGTTTGCCTCTGATAACATGTTCAGGGCCAATTTGTTTTAAGCCGTGACGACCATCACCGTCATCACTGACGAACTAGCTCAGAATATACATGACTTGTATACTTAGGAGGTGGTGGAATCACTTTCAGGTATTTTTACGTGAAAAAAACCTTCCCATGAAAAGGGTTAAGCCATGCACTACATTTGCGTCAAATCCCAAAATGGGCGTGCAACCCCTGCTGATTAAATAAATGATAGTTTATAAGAGTTAAAGTGTCTGAAATGACCAGACTCGATCTTTGGGATCAATTGAAGTGTTTCACGCGACCTTTGAAGCTATTTCTAGACAATTCCGTCTACATTAGATCATTTTCACCTGAAGTTAGGTGTCCCACATCTTGAACCTTCACCGTACATATCAATGGCTATTCCTCTGATATGTCGTAACTATTCAGAGAGCTCGAAGCCCTTATCAGTGAGTAATCGTGAGTCCTTAAAGTCCTTTTATAGCCTTCCTAGCATTACTCATCGCCATATATAGGCTATTAGTATTACTGATAACACATGGGACGAATAAATCAGAAAAATCAATCGTTGCTGTTTTTGTTACAAAAGATATGATTGAAAAAAAATATTTGTCAGGCTATATGGGGGTGTAGATGGGGGATGGGTAAATGGGTAAATGGGATTTGTCCGCATGTTGTCCTGTCAATTTTAAGAAAAGGCCCTGTCACCCTGTCGATTTTATGAAAAGGTCATGTCGACCTGTTGATTTTAATGCCCTGTCCCCCTGTCGATTTTAACCCAAATTGTACTAAAGTGCCAATTATTATCCAAAACTCTAAATATTTTATATCTGGAACTATATAATTATGGGATAATAACTCACATACAAAATTTTAAGTCTCTATCTATAGTAGAAGCTGAGATATGGGGCGTCCTACATGTAGGACACTAGAATATTCAACTACCGCAATTTCTATAGCATTTAACCCTTCGATGATATTAAAAAGAGCTTTAATAGCAAATATATTGTGACAAACAAATCATATAATTAATCTTAAAAATAAGTATTCTGGCAAGCCATATGATGGAAAGCCACTCATCATTATGAAATCCATTTTCAGAGGGTTCGAAAAAATTATTTCTTATTTATTTTTTGGGTTACCATGGTAACCAACAACCCAATTTATTGGTTATTAATGATTATTTGCCTATATCTGTCATTAAAGTGTTAAGGAAAAATAAAAATTTATTCTAAAATTCAGAAAGAGCTTTAAAGTACTAAATACTGGACTTTTATGGGCATCTACCACATAAGTTGTATGCAAAATATGCAAGTAAATGATGACAAAGCTATATAATGCTATATCGTGTAGTATCCACATTGATGCTGGGCCCGAATTTAAGGTAGTGGATTATGCTAATGTCCTACATGTAGGACGGCAATAGAAATTCTTAATATCTCTGGATATTATTATTTGATTTAGATAAAAATTGGCATGCATACGTAGCTCCATAAGGTCCATGTAAATGTCAAATTTTGTCCCAAGATATTTATTATTTCCTAGAAAAAATATACATTGATTTTTCAAATATGTGCCACGAAAAATACCCAGAGGCAGACTGCTGATGGAGCTAGCTAATATCCTGGGAACAGTTATATAACTCACAAATAGCACCCTAACTTATATTGGATATTAAAGCTATCATAGTTCAATTAGACTGAAGATAATCATAAAAAGGAAACCTGGACAAACACACGAGCACACATATGAGAATGGGAACGAGCCAACCAAGGGCAAAAGTTGAGGCTAGAACCGACATTAGGGACGAGATCATGGGCGATTGGCCAACAAGTTACCACCCTTTTACTTTTTCGGGCATCATCCCCATCTTGCGTCTAGAATGGTCAGTTACATGAGACTGTTTAAAGCCCAACATGAGGCCCCAAACCCAGGCATGGTCCGAGCAGTAATGCCAGCCCTCACTGCCCTGTTCCTCTATGACCAAAAACCCCACGAGCCTTATCCAACCACCATCTGCCCCCATGTGTGGGCCATGTCTCTGAGAACCCTACGACCACTCACTCGAGTTGTCCCCTGCAGTCTCGCAGCAGACCCAGACGAGCGTTTGTGCATATCATCCCCCTTGTTGCATCTATTAGTTTTGTAGGTCGACATAAGACTTAGGCCTTCTTGTTATATTAAATTGTAAGAAGCAAAATATACGATAATAAACTGTGTATCCAAGAAAACAGGTCCTTACCTGGTATTTTTCCTTCTTTTAAAATTCGTGTTGACAGAATATAACTCAGATATCCATTGATAAATTATCTAGAAGACTGTTTTGAAAAAGTCGCTCCTGTAATTATATAATTTGGGCCACAGAAATATAAAATTGATAGTTCTGCCAATTTCTCCACCCCCCATGATGCCAAGAATACAGTTTTTATCTAGGCGTGTGGGGTGGTGTAGTGGTTAGCATGACCGTCTGCTGCGCGGGCGGCCGGGGTTCAATCCTGGGCCTGGGCTGGGCTGCTACACCCCTCTGAACGTCTCCCAGTGGCAACAACTGGGATATCAAAGGCCTTGTGCCATCGGCTGTTGTGTGTCTGGCCCTGTCTATGGGACCAGGCACATTAAAGAACACCTACCTCGGTAAATGTGTAGGGGTATGGTCTCTACCTTCTCATAGATTCGATCACCATCACCGCCCTTGATATGACCCTGGCAGTTGATTAGGGCGTAAAGCAACCAATAACCAACCAACCAGTCTCTATCTGAAACTTGAAAGGTCTTATCAACTGTCAATCTCTTTAACATTTTCCATCCAGTTTATCATTTATGCATTTTTTCTTATCAAAACTAGATGGTGTTGCTATATGAAAATACCATTATGTATATAGATAAAGCGATAAAGGATTTAAGGTTCATAAAATCGTATTAATCTGTTCCTATATGCTGAATAATATTATGACGTACGCAGTATAAGACTTTGAAACTGACGCAGAATTAGGGAAGTGAGAATCATGTGGCACGAACCTCTACCCATCTATGTTCTCAAATATCGGTTTTTCTTTTTCAAATTTGTGCATATGGAGAGCTCGGCTTGCCGCCTTGTAGGTTGAGGCGGTCGCTAGGGACATGTTAACACCTAATCGGCTGCACCATTATGTAATAGTGCAAGGGTTATCTGACGCAATAACATGTGTAATCCTACCAGTATAATTATGGTTCTGGCGAAGTACAAATATTCTCGAGAAAGGGGTACCATAATTTTATTGAAAATTTGCGGGTCTGCGAATTTTTTTTAAGAACACTGGGTACTCTTCATCCAAAATAAATACGATTTCCTGAGAAAGGGTTATTTTGAGAATTGAAGGAGCGGCTTCAATTCCAAGAGAGATTATAGTGCAAAACATGTAGTCAAACAATGTTCCATCATGGGAACACCTAAACACTACAAATCGTACATTACAGATCACCTACATTATATGTAAAGTGGAAAATTGATACATTTTCGTTTCTTTTCAATATTCTTTATTGAATGTATTCTTTATTGAATGTATTCAGTAACGTTCATAATTTTGGTTCTTCTAATACCGTTAGAAAATAATCTTTCAGTATTATAAACTTCAATATAGCCAAATTTGCATAATATGCAAATTTGGCCTTTATTGAACCCTATATCATTTTATCATATCTGCTCATCAGACATAGCATATATGCCTCATTAGGCTTATAATACCCTACAGCAGCTGTACAGGTCTGTGTGTGAGTGTGTGTGGGGGGGGGGGCACATAGAACTATAGGCTAATGAGTATAGGCCTAGAATACACTAGCTAATTAAGATACTAGAGGGAATAAATAGTCTCTCAGATCGATAAGGCCTTAACAAAAAGTTGTTGCGTTCGGGTATCTTGACCGACCCTTTTTTTTTTTGCCCTACTCTTTTTTCTTCTTTCTTTTTTTTTTTGAGGATATTTTTTTTCAGAATGTTACTAAAATTCAATAAAAATGTCCTTATGGGCAGAAAATGGTATACATTATCTCCGTCATTTGTCATTCTAATTTCCAATAAGTGGCGTTGAAGGTTTATGAAAGAAATGGTTTATGTTCAAAACTATAGGTAATTAATTTGACACTGTAAAAAAACTTTAAAATACAATCCAGAATAAAAAAAAAAAAAGATATCTACCTACCTACCTTTTTTTCTTTTCTCTTTTTTTTTTTTTTTTTTTTTTTTTGGGGGGGGGGGTCAATGATACATGAACACAACCCTTCTTTCTTCTTCATCTTCCTCTTTCTTTTTTTCTTTTGTTTCTTTTTTCTTTCTTTTTTCTTTCTTTCCTTTTTTTGCCTAAGGGAACCTAAAACACTTTTTACTGACGATATCTTCTAGGTATTCTGGGAGGCTTATGCAATATCTAACTATCCTGAGTCAGATGATAGGCCTATAGTCCATTTGGTATTTGATATTCCCCTAATTACTCAAAACGCGTTAATTCTGAAGTCCTAGACGCGAAGGCATTCTCACTCACTGACGTGTGAGCAACAGCATTACCCGGCGGGAAATCCTGAGAACCGCTAGTTCTTTTCTTATCAATAGATGGCGCCAAACGCTTGGCAGCGCCACCTAGTGCGAAGTGTGAATGCCAATTATGACGTTGCAAAACTTGTGCACATTTTAGGGTGGTTGCTATGGCTGCTGGGGAAGCGGTGGTGTACACGGAGGTCGGCGCGGGCGGGTAAACAAAGCCTTCTCCTGGATGGAAAGAGAGGATAAACTACTTAACAAGTAAGCAGTATTTCAGTTTAACACATATATTATATAGATATGTGACACTCTTATAATGTCACTTCAGCTTAGGTAGTATATCAATGAATCGGACACTTCATAAGTTCATTCAGATGCAGCCAGCGGTGTTTCCATTTTCGTGCCCACTGTTTTGACTCCCCGAGTTAGGGCTGCTGAATGATTGAGTGGTCCACTGGGAGTTTCTTTGTGCAGGCTGGGGTTTCGGAGGAGGTTGTGTTACCGCATGCAGCCAATTACAGGATCCAATTAATGAACTCCTGTATAAACTATTGGAAACCATTGGGACAACAACTGGGTAGCCCTTTCCTGACGGCCCCACACAGAATGATGGTCATTGTCCACACTACGATTTCCATGATTTTGATTTCAAGCTGATCTTTTGAAAAATATCGATATTAGATTATTATGACAACACTATCAGAATGCATATTTTATTCATAAATAGCTCAATATTAATTTTGTGGGACTTTGGTGGGCCTTTGCTTCAGCAACTTTGCCATTTTATAACGTTGGAGAAGGCCCTCTTTGTTATTCATCAAATAATCATCTATGATCTAGGCCTAAGTTCTAACGTTAGGTCTTCTTTATGAATGTCCATATTTTAATTTTTCCTTGTCAATATATTTGAACATGTACTAGTTTTTATTGCCTCTTTGATTAATTCATACGCAAATGTAACTAATGTTGCCAAAATTCTCTCAAATAGTTAAAAACAGCCTAGTGTTTGAGCTTGATGATATTTTACACTAGGCCTAGTTTTCATGATTTGATTGAATTGCGTTTTGAATTGATTTGATAACAATAGTATTGTGACTAATTGTTCATAATGGAAATTTTGTGATTTTTGGAGCATAAGGCCTAATAACAAAAATTATTGTGCTCAGGTAACCCAACCTACCCTAAATTTTTGGCCCTACCCTAAATCTACTTTATGAAAGCCACAGGTATTTTGATAATAATCTTCTATTCTTTTTTTTATTTGTAGTTAGAATTATCAGGAAGGCGAGACACAGGAGAGTCATAGGCACTACACAAAAAATATCAACATGGGGAAACTGGCATACGGTGTGCCTAACAAACATGTTATGGCCAGCAAGGGGGCTGACACTAATATTATGAAGTTTTACACCACTGAAAATGCTTCAAACTATGGCCAGCGGTGGTCCAAGTTCCAGCCCAGGCCCGGACGGCATACAGGAACTGGCTACTTATCAAACTTTCGCCCAGGCGTCTACTATTCTGCCCACATCGATGAAATCGACAATCCAAAAATGGGGTAAGAGTAATTATTGAAAAATGTTAGACTAATTAGTAATTGCCAAACGGTACTAGGCCTAACCCAAGGGTGCCTTTACATTTCTTGTGTTTTTCTTTACCACATCTTGGGTAACTTTATATCAATTGTCAGAAAAAGCTGGGAAAAAAAACAAAAACGTTCATTGCTTAATACAATAGGAAATAGGTCAAGGGTAATTGTCATCATCTAATGCTCTCACCTTTATGTCACAGGCGCTTGGTGGGTGACAACTACCATTCGGTTACACAGAAGAGTTTTCAGCCCTACCGTGGCCCAGATGGCACAGAACCTCTGCCGAATAGTGTAGCACAAGTAGGAAGTGGATTCATTAGGCAAAAGCCAGTGACCATCCCAACCGAAGCACAGGTAATGTGGTAAATTCTTATTGTAAAGATCATAGACTCAGATATGCTGTATAATTCAAAAAGACATTATTGGGAGAATGTTTTTTCAAATAGTCATTTTCAGTTATAAAATCATCGTCGATTGGTTCAGAAGCTGAATATAACTTGACGTTCCCAAATTATTTACTTTACAAATGTTTGCTCCATACACAGGGTTCCCACACAGGTCTTAAAAGGTCTTAAAAAGTCTTAAATTGATTTTCTCAAATTTAAGGCCTTAAAAAGGTCTTAAATTTGACCTTATTTTAGCTAAAGGTCTTAAAAAGGTCTTAAATGGAATTTTTTGAGAAGTTAAAGTGGTCTAGCCTTGAAGTAACCAAGAAAATCCCAGATCCCACTTTGAACTTAGTACATTTGAATGAGATTAAAATCATGATATATTCTGAAATGTTTCTTTGCACGCAGTCGATAGGTCTTAATTTTTCTGAATTCTGGTCTTAATTTGGTCTTAAAAATGTCTTAAATCAATTTTCAAAAATGCGTGGGAACCCTGATACATGTACTTTGTTTTATCCAAAAGACGAAGCACTTTAATAGTACTGTTGAACCAACTAAGTTAAAGATGTACTTCTCTCTTAAAGGTGAAAGGTGTGTGCATCGACACAAGAGTGGCTTCAGCCCCAGCTGACGTTATGCCACGTGGGAGACCCCACCTCCACAAAATCACCTCCAAAGATCCAGTTGAGCTGGAGAACGGAGGTTACGGCCCGCGGTACATGTCAACAGAAACAACCCAGCGCTTCCTCGGCCAGCAGCCAGAACGTGCTGATGTAACCCGTAAGTCTGTGGGAGGCAAGGAGGGCTCAGGCTTCACCCACGCCCATAACGAAGAACCGGTCACCTTCCACCCAGACTACGCTCACGCCGGCAACGTGCCTGCCTGGTATACCTCTAGGCCCACTGGTTACAGCATCATGAAGACGGATTTCAGGCCATCAGAAATGCCAAAGGTATGCTGTTTTTGAATGCCTCAAGTAGGCCTAGTGGCGTCACACACTGCCAGATACCCATAACCACAAATAGAAAATGCATTTACAGACATTGCACAAACTTAGTGCGTGGTTGTATTTTATGATATCCCAAAATTTGGATTTCTTTCTGTATTGAACAGGGAGATGAGCCTTTGCCACGCCTAGCAAACCGGTCAATTCGAGATACTGGCTTTACCAGCGGTACCAAGGCTCGCCCAGTCTTTGTAAACCGAGTAATGCAGGATGTAAGTACTTTTATATCTGTCTTGTTAAACGATTAACACTCATGTCACATATACTTATTGAATTGTACCTAAATGCATAATTCATCAGTATTTTATTGACATGCACAAGTTTTTAATCTGTTTTTATTGAGCATTTGAATATTTTGATAATAATACTACCTGGATATCAGGTATATGATATCACCTTAACATTTTTGTACTCGACGTTTTTCACAACTGTTTTTGAGTGTTTGATTGAATATATGCAACCGCTTTGGTAGCAATAACCAGTTTGTGTTTTTGTAATAACATAAAGTACACCTATCTAAGCTCACTGGTAAGTGTGAAACTGCAATGCTCAGTATCCCATATAGTGTAAGCGAACTAGAAATAAATCAAAACTACATTAGGAAGGGCATGGTTCACCTCTTTGTGCTAGTAACGGATTAATTACCTACCCAACTCAATAAGAATCATATGTATAAAGTAGCCTCCTACAAGAAATCACGACACAAATAATGCATGCACTTACTCTGAATAAACAAAAAGAACGGTACCACCTACAGAAAACCAAGTTTTCTACAAAAATACGAAATCTGTACTTTTTGAATGCTCTGTTCATTTCCCTTCTTGAATTACATATCAAATCTACATTCTGAAGTTGAAGCACCGTTCTTTTTACGCATTATTCATGAGATACTCACGATGGTAGTTTAGAAGATTGAAGACAATAAAAGCAGAATGAATCCGAAATATTCCGTCAAACCAACGAATGCTACTTAAATTTGAATGTTAAAAACCTTAAATTAAAGCATCAAAGTACAAATCAATATTAACCATCCCCATCTATTTAGTTACTTTTTCTGAAACGTTTGACATTCATCAGAACAATCCTAAATCATACTTCGTAGATTATCAATTTATACAAGAAATATTTCTGGCAGTACTAAGGAGGTTGTTAACCTTAGATTGTACCTTTCACACTGCACTTCCTGGCTTTCTCCATTCCCGAACCCATGCATGAATTATAAATGTCCTGGAAACCAGCCACAAACATCTTAGTCCACTCTCCAGTTTATCGACCAACCTATAAGTATGTACACGGATACACGCAGTATGTGAAGAAAAGTCAATATGGAGTTGAATGTAAAGAAATTAAACTCTTTAGTATATATTCAGTAACAAATGAAGTACAATTACATCTTTATTAAACCAGACTCTAAACAAATAACGTACTTGCCGTGTATAATATTTGGAGATTCATTTCAAGTTTGGTAAAAGCTTAACAAGGGTAATACTTATTTCGCTTCCTAATCAGACTATTTTAACTTGTAAAATAATGGCTATGGAAAGCTGATGTTTGATTGGTTATGATATGCTGAGACTGAAGTTGCGTTGAAGAAACTTGTGTATATATATTATGTGTTATCCTAAGTTGTAAACCGTAGTTGTTACAGGCTTTACGCTAATAGGCTACAGTCATAGAGAACATATTCACATACACCATAGACCACACCACCGACTTTCCACATTCCTGTATAGTATCCCATCATAATGACTAACCTTAGATTAAGTTAACAATACAGAAAAATTATACACCTACAACAACGCTCTTATAAAAGTATCTAATATAAAAGAGAGAAACTATTACTGTGTTAATCAATAATGCAAAAGAAACCCAACATTCCTACATCCAAATGCAGCAACTTACTTTGAAATTAACCCATTTGATTCATAAACCAAGGATGAAGCGGGAAAAGTTCATGTTTGTCAAAGCCCTCTAGAAAAGACAATAAAAATAACCTTATATTGATGTATCTAACTCATTATCTCTTGTAACGGTAAGGTAACATAAAATAATTATCACACATGCGTTTGAATAGTATTTTTAAGTTTGTTAATGTCAAACATTATGTAAAATGGATATGAGGTAACTTTGTTTTCCCAGTTGTATGTCAATGACACAAGAAGCTTTATTCTTCCATGTTTTTTGGTTCAACTCAGTTATCTGAGTTAATTAGAAACTTGTGGAAAGGCTTTTTACAAGTTATCTGTATCTGTGATTTAATGCTGAATTTGTGTTGTGTTTTTTTAAGGCTTACGACAAAGCCGATGACATGCCGGGAGCCCGTGTGTCTCGCATTCGGAAGGCCGACCCAGCTGAGTTCATTAACACCACGCAACCCAACAACTACTCAAGGTTAGTGCATTAACTTTGAGAAAACTTGATGTAAAATAAAATGTACATGAGTATGGGTAAAGATAATATACAATTAAGGCAAGAATTTGCAGTTTTGATCATAGAGAACAGTATTTGTGTCCAATTCAATAAACTACTAATGGTCAATCACCGCACTAACTACAACCATATAAACTGATTATGATTTCATGCTAAAGACAAACTTGTGCTATTTAATTCATTTTCTCAAAGGCACGTGTGGGGTTCTCAAAAAAATATATATATATTGTATTCTCCTTAAGAAATTGACCTAATTTTGATTAAAGTAATCAAAGCTTGAAAATAACATTGCTCGTATATTTACAGTATAACGACAAATGTGTACCGAGGCCAGCAACAACCAAGCCTGTCTGAGTCTGACCGTCTGGGACGTACAGCTGTCGGTAACAAGGAGCTGACTGGCTTCTCGGAGAACAATGATCGGTTTATCCAGACTGCAGATAACCCAGCCCGGTTCATAACACATTACATGACCAAGTAAGTAGTGCGAATTATTTGTACATTCTATAACAACACTTTTATGACAGTCTACGTTCGGGTCAGCAGGTTTGAAATACTGTATAAAATCAGTTTGTAAGATCATTTTACTTAGCTCATGATAACGGCTAACTTAAAGCTAATAATATTTTATCCTGGTACAACCATACTGTACATAAGGCAGCATGGACAATTCTGATAACAATCTATTCAGTAGACAATAGTAATAACAATGGTGTCTCAAATATTCTGAGTACATGTTAAACATTGGTGACTGGTCTCTTGCAGGTTCCAGGATCGCGTGCCCGTGGGCATTGATCGGGAAGGTCACACGTGGGGTGGTGTTCAGCCACAGCAGCCTGATGGCTTCACCAAGAGTACGCGAGTTCATGATTTTGCTCCTGACATCAACTCCACGGCTACACTCCGTAGGCTGAACCCTTACGTTGGAAGGTGAGTCTTCTTTTCTAAAACTTTCTCGCTGGGCGCATATTTCATGTAAAAATAGGACCGTTTTCCTTTTCTCCTAGATAAACAATTATCATATGTGCATACCAACTGACATAAAATTTCTCTTTGAAGTTAACATTATATAATGGAAAACGTAGATTTCCAAACTTTTTTTGGCAGTGTGTAAAAAAACAAGAGGGAATAAGATTTTTAAACAAAATTATGATGGATTTTCGTCTCTAATTTATTAAAGCATGTTGAATGATACGACTTATGCTTTTTTTAACCAAAGGAGTGCGCAGGCTCGTGACCCATTCTTTGACGACCATACGCATGATGCCAAACTTCAGTCATCTTACCCACTTGCTGCGTACTAGAAATCCGGAAGATACATCATCACGTACGAAAATTATGCTCCAAAGATTATCAGAAACATCAAGCAGTACTTTTTCGGACGGATTTGAATGCAGCCTATGCAATGATTTACAAAATCTGTCTTACTTGTTAAATACATGTACATAACTTTCTCATCTGTGATTTAGTACCTTTTCATGTGTATTTTTCATATAGAAATTGCATCGGTTTCACGCTTCATTAGTAGTAATTGAATTATAAAACACCGGTCAGCAGAGTAGCGAAATGAGTCAAGCAAAGTGTTTAGGAAATGAAATACTAGTACTTATTGTACTTCACTGAACATTTCAACATATGGATAGATGTAACTATTTGTATATATGTACAGTTTGAGTTTTCTTTTACCCAAATAAGGAGTAAATGTAAGTTGAATACGGACCATGAGTAGAATTGTCTGAATCAAAAAGACTAGTTTTGGTGTCAAGTATATGATTTACTCTGAGGTATTTTATAACCTGGGATTTTTTGTTATTCCACTGTTATAGTTCTTCTAAAACTAGAAGAAAGTTTTAGAACTATTTTAGTATTATGCGCCACAGAATCAGTATTTGCACGTTTGGTTTGAGACTTGCTTCAAGATCAAATAAACAGCTGGGTATTACTGAGTATCTTAGTTTGACATAAATTCTGAGAATACAGTATTGAGCTGAGGAACAATTGATTCGTATTTTTCTTCTCTTTTTGTATACGCAATTATTGGTGAATGTAATCTAGGATATACTATGTTGATTGGAAGAAAAGTGATGTTTAAATCTTGCTGTATTATGACGTGATATAGTTGTTTTTATTAAGATCTAAAGAATACATTTCGTAATTTTCAGTTATGACACTGAATTCAATGGTCTAATGTTTTGTACGAGAACAAGCGTTCTCACAAGCATATTATAGAGATGAAACGTTTATGGCTGTGATACCACTTTAGGAAATATTTCAATGTTGTGGCAATACGTGATGAAATAAAATTAATTAAGCTTACTCTCGTTCTTTATCATCATTAGTATTATAAAACATTTGAATTAACCATATTATATTACTTTGTTATATAAAATAATGTCGACGCTTGAGATGTGTACCATTTTTCCGAAGCTACGAAATTGCAAGTGTTTATTCAGAAGTAAACATTTCCAATTAGGTCAAAACAAGTTAATGAGCAGTTAAATATACTTTACGGGTTCAGGACTCTTGGCAATAAGATAAAAGAGTACAAGCATCTGTACTATGAACAATTGGGATGGCAAGGGACATGAATTGCCACTAATAGGTTTTTCAACTGGAACGAACACTGCGAAATATTTCAAAATAAATAATTTATTTCTTCCATTTCTCATAGGCGCTGATGAGTACATTCCAAAACATTTTTACACTTAATGAGAGGAATTAAGACACATGATTAAAACAACATTATGTTTAAGGTAATACACCGTGTATGAAAAGTGATGCTATTAGAGATGACATGACACAATGGTCAGTGGTTCCGGTCATATCTATTACTGTCACCAGCATTTTGGGAAATCAGACGAATTCACAAATGGTAATTCTTAATAGATTTGCGAAGTATCATCATCCCATATTCGAACAAAAATATTCAACAAGATATTGCACATCAGACAGGTATAACACTAATCAAATTTTCTTCGAACTAGCCTACACAATACTACATTGCTTTTAACAATTAATATGAAATGTTATGTGGTTTTCTCATATACTTCACTGATTATTTTTTCTTAATGCTTGATAATCGACTGTTTACTCTTCTAGCTATTCTACATTTGCCTATGGTAACTATTATGATTCATGTAATACTGCAAAGCATTCCCTCTGTCGCGCAGAAACCCTATGTGCAGATTTAGTCGCACCCCTACAGACATTCATAATTAATAATTATTCATCATCTCTACAATAAATAATTATGAATGACATGGATGGTGTTATGTTTTCACTTTCATCCCCCCCCCCCCCCTAAAAAAAATAATCCAAAAAATCCAAAAAATCGGCGGTGTGCTTGGCGTAGTGTCTGATTCTCATATACATTTGGAAAGGGACATCTCATCGCGTTTTCTACACTCAAATTTAATGACCATTCGTACTTAGTGGAATATGTAGTCTGTAACCTGGTAGATATACATGTAGTTTAATTATCATACACATTTAAAGAAGGACTGTCCCTGTAGTGACTGGCGTAGTCTTCTGCGGTATCTGCGAGGACATCTCCAGTAATTGCAGCTACCTCCTATTAAAGTCAAAAGACATGCGGTGATCAGCTGGTGATATGTTGTTTCTATTTCAATGGGTTCATTCTGAGCATCACAACATCAGCATCTAGCGCGTTTTATTTGATAAACATAGGAATGATATTTTCCTTCTTGTCCAGAATTAAGTTAAACTTTCTATGTTTAGGGTACACACAAATTTTATTTCCAAATATTACATTCCTGTTGGCAGATATTTCGTAGTTCTGTTGCATATGACCTCCAAAGACAAAGCTGTCGCTTAGATATCTAAACCCCATACAAGGCACGTGTAATTTTGTATGTTAATAAGAGTTAGAAACATTATATAATACATAAATTACAAGTACTCTCTTTGATTGTTAAATCACCTACCATATTAGGGTCACTTGTGTAGTCGGCCATTTCAATGGGTTTCACGTGATAGCCGGAGACAGGGCGATCATCTTCAGGGAATGCCTCTTCAGCGCCTGGCTATTTCGTGAAGAAAATACGTGCTTATTTGATTTGAATGTAATCCCTTAAGAAGGTGTCTCCTCACAGCTTTCCGAAATAGGAAAGGAGGACAGTGACATTGGGTAAATTACTTTTCTTTATATTTTCTGGTTGTAAATATGTGAATGGTCTTTGTTTTCACATAAATATACAATATCTTTATAATCGATATTGTTCATTTAGATCCAATTATGGTCATTATTTTGTACATGTGACTGTGGTCGTTCATGCTGTCAATAACTTTAGATAACTTGATAATCGGGAGCGGAGAAAACTGTTGTTCTTGGCATAATCATAATCACAATAGCCTACCCTATAGATTATATCCATCTTCATTAGTTCTGATGCGGGTGTTCTTTTACAACCTGCAGCTGAAAGGATAATGAAAGAAGTTTACTCTCCAGAATTCGATCGTTCTGGTAGGACCTACACTCATGTTTACAAATCATAATATTAAATAGCTGTCGAAACCCACTGATAGCATACTTATTCATAGTATACTTCGTTTGTAGCAGTATAATTTATGCAATATCCCCATATCTAAAGCTCTTTTTAATAGATAATGTTCGAATAATACACATTAAAAATAGTATCTTACAGTACTCTAAATGTATCATAAGTGATAAAAACCTTACCTGCAAAAAGTGGCCAAATACCATCCATAGCTGAAGCAAAATCCAAGGCCTTTCTGTAAAAAAAAATGTGTCAAATTTATCAACTTATTCCCAATACTCATTCACTTGAAAATTTATTTCAAAAATGTAAAGAAAAATGTACCCTCTGTTCTATCCCCTGTACATTATCATACACACGAACCTCATGTTTCGGAAATTTTCATAAGATAGACAAGGTTAGGAGCTCTCTTTATAAGCTTGTTTCAAGAATACTTATTGTATCATCATTGCTCAATCTGAGTTTTAGTAGATTGGAATGACACACGCACACGTCTAAGCTGGTCTAAGGATTGCTAACCTGCCTCTCATGTCTGTGATGTAGAGATCCGGCCTAACCTCCATCATACGCAGTATAACAGGACCGTGGCCCTGGAAGGCGGCGCAGTGCAGCGGGGTCCACAGTGTACCTGTGTTCTGTGCATTGACGTCTGCTCTGCAGCAAAAGTATGCGAGAAATCAATAAACTTGCTGTGGCAAAGTTTAACTCAATTCATGATAGTCACAAATTATGAATACATTTAAATATATCAATGAATCTATACTCCACACGTTGCTATAAAACAGAGGATCAGGTGCTTGTTAAACACCAGCGTTATTTCCTAGGATGTGAAAAAATTTGTATTGTTTCTCGATGAAAGATCTAAATGAACACCCGGGTTCATGCACACTGTTTAAATGCACAAAACAATGTTTTAGAATAGAAACTTACCCATATTTCAAGAGAAGTTTGACAATATTTGCATATCCCCAAAACGATGCAATTGCAAGCGGTGTCATGCCATCTTTAGACTTAAGATTTATATCTGCGCCCTGATCAAGAAGCGCCTGTAGCGTCTGCAAAACAAATTCAGGATTATGTCGTTGTATTTATATTCGACCTGAAACAGATACTGCCATACATAGATTGTACAGATAAATCTAGATGAGATATAATTATGTCATTTGTGGATCACTGAATGTATTTATGGGAAGGATTGAAAGGTATCGTCGGGGAGGTGTTACTTTCATATCCAATTGAATTGTACTAAGCAGTTATTATGTTTCATATGATCACCCGCACGGCCGGCAACGGTGCGTATTGTGGGCAGGGTGTATTAACAGGCCATACGCACCGATCCATATTCTCAGTATTTTCTCAAAAATTCAAGGATTCTTTGGGTGATAAGATAAAGAAGCACCTTTGGGGTCATCCTGTGTAGCTGTATGACCCATGGGGATTGAACAAACCTAATCTTGGGCTTTGCCCTCGGTACATGACAATCCTCTATGGGCCGTACAGCCACCCTAGGATGCCCCCCACAGTGCTTATTACTAGATCTATAGTACTGACCGCTATTGCAAAAGAAGGCACTCAGCTGTAACAGAAATCAGTCTGAGGGTAAGATTTACATGTGTCATTTAATTATCCAAGCATTACCAGAGGTGAACGAACTAAAACTTTAAAGCTATCCCCAATCTAGACCCAGACTATGAAAGCAACCTAAAACTTAAAGATCTGGCTTTAGAATAAATCTCTTTGTATCACTATCATTGTTGTAAAGAAAATTGATCAGATTTTGAAGATTGTTTGAGCATCAGGCAATGATAATCACGTCGCATAATGGTAGCCCTTTTACCATCGGTGCCTATGAAGAAAAGGTGAGGTCGCCGTGATTATGAAAGTCAGGGAAATTCAGCAAAATTCGAGAGCCTCCATGGCCTGTGTAGTATCAATTCAGTACTCCTTATTGTATAAAGATTAGAAGAATATCAAAAAGGTCAGAGCAAAATCCGGGTCTCAAATCGAAATTGAAAACACCTTTTTCTACCAGGGCATCGGGAAGAATGTGTCCTCAGCAGCCTCTTGCTGTGAAGGCGACAAATGGGGAGACAAGACTTGGTCTTGGAAGCTCAATTGGTAGAGTGCCCGCTTTGAGTCTGGGAGGTCTTGGGATTTAATCCTGGTCGAGTCACACCAAAGACTTTAACAACGGCAGTGGTCACTGCTTGCCTGGCACTCGGTATAAAGTAAGAACCATGAAACATGACTGGTAGGCCCAGTGTCAGTAAGAATAGGACTGGGTGGGGTATTGTGTGGGCCTATGATATGATATCTCAGTGTGGCAGCACTGTAATAAAGAGGGCATTGGGTCCCACTGCTACAAATGGGCACCTCATTTCATAGATTCAGTCACCGCCCCTGTGGCATAAAACTAGCTGAAAAGCTTTACCTTGTACAGTCTGGTAAAAGAACCCTAAAGGGTTGCCTGGATGTTAAACTAACTGTAACAGTTACACCTCACAAACAAACTTACCACTAGCTATAATTTTAGTTCAAGAACGGCTTGCCTTGGCGTGAGAGAAGGAAACGTCACTCGTTACTTTAGCTTTTGTCCCTTCCAGACTTGTATACAAGCTTTTTTCATTCACAAATATAACACTCTCACAGAGTTTTCTGTAATCAGACACATTCCGACATCAATTAGATGCAATTGAAAGACTTTACCTGTTCATCTCCTTGTGCCGCCGCAGCGGCCACGGTCCTGGACATGGGCGCCGCCATTTTTAAACAAATGGGTTACTACGCGGATTACTGCGCGACTCGATCCTTCGGACAGAAATTAGAGAAAATTCAAATCTAAAGTTAAGAATAAATAACACGCTATTTTAGGTCCGAGCTTTTAGTAAGATGTTGACACTCAATCAATATATTTTAACTTCTAGAGAAAAAGAGTAGTTTAACCATTTTATCAAGTAGACATTCGTAGCGACATCTAGCGGAAAGAAGAGCGCGCACCTGTCAAAAAGCAAAGTCAAAACAGTCATTTTGATACGGACCGATAGAACAGCAAATATAATGTTTAAAAGACTGACAATTAAATCTGGAGATGCAGTAACCATTACTCAGAGACGCTTCCGAGTTAAGAAGAAATGGGTGAGTTGTAGAGTACAAATAAAGTAATATTTATTTAAGATTCTTGTATTATCGCTCAACAGGCATGTTCTTTAGTTTAGCGTCCGGCAGGCTACCTCAAAGATAGCCTGCGCAGCAAGCCCCTTCCCTCTGGAATGGCAATATACAGATTATCTCAGATAGTCTACGAATACTTTGATCTGTCTTAAAGAGTGATATCGTAGCAATCACACGCTAACTTACATGATAGGTAATTGTAATGTAAGCTGTCTACACATTTTCAAATCTGCCACACTGGCGCCAGTGGAGTGGTCAGAGTTTAGATCTACCTCGCACATCTCACCAGATAAGGCCTGGGGTAGACAGAGGGATGATAGATCTAAGACTTAGGGTAGGTTTCTCACATCTCAGTGGTGTTAGATAACACATTCACCTATTGTCATACCTAATGGCTCTACCCCTAAAGCAACAGTCACACCTGATTACAGATAAGACACTGTGCACACAACCTACATAGGGGTCCCTCAGAGTCCGATGGAACGGGCAGGCTTAAAATTAATTGTACCAAGACCTATAACTTTCCTATATTTCAATCTTGTCAAAAAAATTCCAAAAGGAGCATGGGGTTCATTACTGCAGCTGAAGAAATGATAAAGTTGTCTGTTTAGGCATTATTGCCCTACAAGATTGAAATGAAGGTAGTGCATATTCAGTAGCTTATCAGTAGTCGAGGGGTCTAGCTTGTCCCCCAAGTGGTCTTAATTGGTGGACAATGACCGCCCCCATGGTCTATGATTCCAGTAGTTTAACAGTAGTAAATCAGTACGCCCAAAATATTTAAATGAACTGTCAGTAAAAATGAATATATAATCGGTAGTATTTCTGCAGCCAATTTACTTATTTCGGACAGACTGATTTAGCAAGCATTTACTGCCGTTTGGCCCGGTTGGGATCATCCATAAAGATCCCCAATAGATTCGGCTTCCTGAGTAATAATGAACTAGATTCTTACCATTCTAATCTTTTCTGTGTTTTTTTTTTTAAACTTGCAATCATTTTTGAACACTATGAATTCTTTCCTCATAAATCTGTATTTAATGTCCTCTTTAAGGCCCACATCTCTCTAAAATATGCGCCAGTGTTGTAATAACTTCTACCACTATTTTTTGGGGAGACAAAAAGAATTAGGCTCAATTCATGGAGCCTTTATAGACTTGTTTTCTCCCGGCCCGTATATAATGATAAATCAGTCGTTTCATTTTATTTTATTACATAGGCTAACAACCGAAAAACCAAATCGGCAGCTGATCTGGCCCTTGGACACTTCGACACGTACTACCCTCCTGTGTTTGGCCGGCGGTGGCCCTCTATGAGGGTCGCCCTACTGTCTCAACAGAAATACTGTGCCTTGGTCAACAATTTTGCAGAAACGGACAATACTGTAACAGACCTCATCACCTCAGGGGCCGATGACATCATCAAAATAGCTCAAGAAACAGCCCAAAGTCCTCATGGCACTGGGAGCTTATTGATGAATACAGCTCAGGATATTGGAGAAACTAATACAAAAAGTATTTACGAGTCAGAGGATTCCTCAAGTAGGTATGGAACTGCTAGTCAGGAAGGTGAGATTCCTCTCTATGACCCGGCGGACATTCACCAGTACATGCCCGTAAAACGTGTTTTGTCGGAAGAGGATAGTTTACTAGAAGCGGAGGTTCAGCAAAGTATCTACGAGCCAGCAGAGATTGGAGTAAATGTCATTGAGGACAGCAGTAACAAACTTCCCATTGCGCTAAAAGCATTTGCATACGGCAGAGGAGAAGTCGACATGTTCCCATCTCCCTCTAAAGATGACACAGATAAATTAGGTAAGGCGTCAAGGAATATACCCAGAATTGCAGTCAAGCCCGAGCAATTACTACGTGTTTATGTGGTATTGAAATATTTTCTAAGCAAATCCGATAATAGCCTAACTCGTTTTAACTAATTTTTCAGGTTTCATGTTAGATATGTGTAACGCTATATTGTTTCAAGTAAGAAGATTATTTTAGTCCAAATTTAAATGCCCAAAGGCTTGAGCATAAAGAAAAATCACTAAGTTGTTCTCATGATATTTTATTTTCATCACAGCTTATTATCTGCTGGATGCAGCGTCTATATTACCGGTCCTTGCCTTAGACGTTGCCCCTGGAGATGAAGTCTTAGATCTCTGTGCAGCTCCTGGTGGCAAAAGCCTTGCTTTACTGCAGACCCTTCTGCCAGGTTAGAACTTTGTTTGTATTCAGCGAGGCTTCACTTATTTTTCTGTTGCATGTATTTACGGTGTGTCTTTGGGGGCGCACAATAAAGTGGGAATAAATAAATAGACCCCGAAAGCGTTATCACAGGATGTTAAGTCTATGGAAAATCATTGTAGCGTGTAATTAGTTTTGCAACTTATTTTGTGTAGCCCCACGTTAAGTCATTTGTAATCTTTACTCCATCCTATACATACCCCTCCAACACCCACCTCCCCCATGTTCTATTAGGCATTGAGGCAGAAGTGGGGTTAGAAAATGGCTGAGTGACTATTATAGTGTATAATGAGGCTTGGGTATTAGTGGCTCTAGAATACAAGTGTCAAAGGACTTTCCCAATTTAAGGCAACATGTCAAAAATTGACCTGTCACACAGTTACACGAGACAACCACATTGGATCTAACAAATTATATATACATAGATATATAAAAACATTGAAATTTGGGCATCCAGTTTTCCTTTTAAGGCAGCGTTCGTACATTGTGAATAACTTGGGGGGAGGTGTATAGATACCTTCCGCCAGTCTACAATTTAAAAATGTGCTTGCTTTTTACATGAATAAATAAGGTGTTTTAGAAGGCCAATACTGAGACTTCATTTACTAATATCCATCATGTTATAATCGTTCAGCAATATGTTCATTGGTATTTCATTGTACCCCTGCACAGGTCGGCTAGTCTGCGTAGACCACTCGTATTCCCGAATGCAGAGACTGCGAGACGTTCTCCGATGGTACACTCCCAAAACACTGCGTGATGAAGGTCGAGTAGAAACCATACATGGCAACGGAATTCACTTCTGCAACGCAACTGAACTAAGATTTGAGAAGGTGATTTTTAACTTCTTCTAAAGTTTTCCTGACGTGATGAAAAGGTATTGTTTAACTGATTTGCAACAAGTCTTCACATAGTTTCCAGTCTTAATGATATTCTTAAAATATTGTAACATAACCTTATGATAGACTTTACGTAATTATGCTTTGTTCAAAATTATATTATCGGAAAAAAAGCTTTCCCCCCCCCCATACCGATCGATTGCATGCGATCGAGAGCTACACATGCAGTAGGACAAAATAGTTAATATAAATATTCTAAAATCTTTTTTGTTGCAGATTCTTGTTGATGTTCCATGTTACGCTGACCGTCATGTTGTACATGAAGTAGACAATAATATATTCAGAAGAAGTCGAATGAAGGAACGTCTGGAAATACAAACCCTCCAGAAAGAACTTCTCACGTGAGTAAAGCACTCGCATTCTGCTACATTTGCTTCCATATCAATTTATGGGGCTTCACTGAGTAAAACCATGCGATATTCTTACGAGGGATTATCAAATTTTCAGTAAGTTTTCGGTAATTTTCCGCCAGCGTTTTCAAAATTGTTCACACAATGAATGTTTACAGTAATTACCCTAAATATTTCAAATATTCTGCCATACCTGTATCATAATAAAAGTTACTACCGGTACTTTATAATTGCTGTCATACGGAAGAAGATATGGGGATATGAGGAGTAACCTTAGCTGATGTTTGCAATTGCTAACGTGTGTATTTACTTGAAAACAGGTAATACTTATATCAAATACCAAGGAAATGAGGTACGCTGATGGGTTATTTCTTTTATCCTTCCAGAGGAGCGCTACGACTTTTAAAGCCGGGAGGCACACTCGTCTATTCTACGTGTACACTAGCTATGCCTCAGAATGATGGCACCGTTCATGCCGCATTGGAAGACATCTGGCAGAAGACCAACATAGACGTAGCCGTGGTGGACACGGCCCCACTCGCAGACCGTTTCAGGGATATCTTCCACTTCTATGACCGGTGCAGGTTCGGGCAAATGGTGCTACCCCACCTCAACTCCAACTTTGGACCTTCGTATTTCTGCAAACTACGTAGATTAAATTGACCTGGTACATTAAAATTGTTATTATACTTTTTGAAAATGTGATATGTATTTATTTAGATTTTTATTACCCTACTACTTCTAAAACGGTATCCTTTTCGTATGTTGTGACACACGGAATTTACTTCAGGTCATACTAAGACCAGTGAAATAGGCTATTACCAGCCGTCTAATTGGTTGCTGATTTGTTTAACTGCTTTTTAAAGGACCTGCGGGAACCAGCAAAATGGGTCATGACCCCATTATTTAATTTCGTTCTCATCCTCTATGTGGCTTCATAATGGTAGGGGTTAGCAATCCTGCCTCCAAGTGTTGTTGGTTCAAATCCTGGAGGTTTTTTTTCTGCCTGGCAAAGGCAGACACCACTTAATTAATAATTGAAAGCTTTCAACCGGTCTTCATTTTCCAAACCATTAAATGTACCGGTAATAAAAGCCTGACAAGGCAGAAAACTTTTATCACATCATATTGGTGACCTCAGTCTTGTGTAGCAAATCAGTAGCTCCTTAACTCCAATTGATCCCAGTGAGCCGTTGGTTAATGGGAACATTGTAACAGTTTTCTGTTTAATTCTATTTTCGGAATACATTTGTAGTCGTTATAGCCATCAACAAGAGTCTTGACACCACATCCTTTTGGTAATTTCAAATTCGTCGTTATCTGATTTGGAAAAATATGCAAATAACCACTAAAGGTAAGCTCTCGAAGATACACAACAAACTAAGCTTGTGTAAGTTTCAACCTAATTTATTATACTTTGACTGTTATACGCACATTCTTCATATTGCTTCAGAGATTCTACATAGTCTTGAAGTAATAGATACCTTTGTAAAAGTTTGGGTAGTCGAAGCGAACAGATCGTGCTCCACAACGTGCCAACTCGACATTTCTGTAGCAGATAATTCCTCAGAAACAATCTAGTTATAGTTTTCAGTGTAACCTGCTGTCCGTTAGACGCTGCTGTCATGGACCGGAATGCTTTCTCTGTCTTCCCAAGCGTCGCCCATACATGAGTTTGATATTTCCTTAACTCAATCTGGGTGAGATTCCCCGAGTTCAAAATGGCGTCGTGCACGAGCAAAGCCCTATCCACGGTATCCAGCAGGAGCTCGTTAGTGTTGTCGTGCGACAAGACGCCTGGCTTGGCTCCGTGGGCCAGGAGCAGGAGCACCAGGTCGGTCCGTTTCTGCGTCATCACTGCCGACAGGGCCGTCTCGTTGTAGCCATCCAGGGCGTGCAGGGGACTCCCGGCAGCCAGGAGCTGGTGCAGCTGGAGGACGTGTCCGCCGTGGGCCGCCAGGTGGTGCGGCATGTCCCGGGCCTTGTTCCGCACGGCCGGGTCGGCCCCGACTCGCAGCAACACGTCCATGATCCTGTCGGTCCTCTGTCCGAAGACGTCGCTGAGCTGCTCGCTGGAGGAGCAGTTGGTGGCCGCTGAGTGGAGCGGCGTGTTGCCCGCCCCGTCCACCAGGTTCACGTCACCGCCGTAGTTACACAACTGCTCCAAAACGCGCCTGCAAGAAAGAGGTCAATGCTGTAGATGTTGGAAAGTAGAAATGGGAATACATGTACAGCGTTAATTAATTACGTGAACTATGCCCAGTTAAAGATCCATTTGATAGCAAATTATTGCACTATAAGGTTGTTTTAAAATGCTAGTTGCCATATGTTTTGGGTTTATCAAACCTTTACATTTGTTATAATCTGTATAGGATATTCGATAATACAAGCCCCCCGATAATACTAACATAGATCTTCCGTTGACAATTTCTGCTCAGGAAAAAGAAGATACGAAATAATGTACACAGTGACTTGCAAACAATTACATACCAGTGCCTGCCTGTTGTAGCTAGGTGCATGGCTGTTAGGGCCAGGGAAGAGTCGTTGATAGCAGTGTTGACCACGGCTCCGTTGGTCAGAAGAATGTCCACCACATCAGAATGTCCTCGTTGGGACGCACAGTGGAGGGCAGTGACGTCGTCGGACAGGGCATTCACGTCAGCTCCAGCCCTGACGAGCACATTTACTAGACCTGTGTCCCCCCGACTAGCGGCCAGATGGAGGACTGTCTCTCGTCCCTTCACGAGTCCATTCACGTAGGCCCCTTTCTGAAGCAACACACAGGCGAGGTCACTGTCGCCTTTAAGGACCGCGCTCCTCAGGCATTTTGTAAGGGCTTTCCTCACGCGCTCCTCTGGGAGGACTGTCTGATTGAGTAGCACTCGTAATATATGAGTCTGTCTCAGTTTGGCCGCCAGCAGGATGGGCAGTTCAGAGCGGTGGTTCTCACAGTCCGTCAGAGCTCCGTGGACCAGGAGGAGACAGACTGCCCTGGTGTGCTCGCCCCTGACGGCGCAGTGTAGGGGCGTGTCACCACTCCGGTTCTGGACGCTGACCCCCGCCCCGGAGGACAACAAGATGGCCGCCGCCTCCACGTGGCCCTTGCTGGCGGCCACGTGCAGGGCGGTCTCCCGGGCGTGGTTCTGGACATTAACGGCCGACCTGCCCTCTCTGACCAGTCGCCTGATGACCAGTAGGTCCGGCACGGGGGACCTGCAGGCCAGGTGAAGGGCAGTGTCGCCCTGACGGGTCAACCCCCTCCTCACGTCATAACCCATCTCCAGTACCCTGGTGGCCAGCGCCCGGTCGCCACTGCTGACGGCCAGGTAGAGGCAGAGACGTTTGGTCTCCTCGTCGACGAAGTTGCCCCCTTGTTGGTGCAGGAGGAGCCCTCTGACCCGCCCCTTGTCACCTGACAGGGCCGCCTGGTAGAGCTGGGAGGCCAGGTCTCGGCCGTCCTGCTGGACTAGTGTACCTGAACTTGTCATGGTTAAGCCAGATGTAGGATTTTACTCTCTGGTTCCCCAGCGTGGGCTCCTATGGCAGAAGCGACTCGTCATTTCCTTTTCTGCACTGCGAAGAAAAATCAAGTATTATTTAAATAACAGGCTTACATGAAAGTCATGCTGAGAGATCATATTGAAAGCCACGCTGGAATTTCTGTAAAACTTCCTAACATATTTATCTGGGAATGTAATCAAATACAAGTTAAGTCCATAACAATATATATTAATTTTCATTAAAATGATATTAAGACTAAAGAGACAAAGTTATAATTACAATTACCGGCAGTTGTTTGATGAAACTTTTAAAGGTTATTTAGTTTAAAAATACAACCCTTTAACATCTTACACTCAACTTTCTCCTAAATATACTGCTGCGTCATATGGGTATTCGATGTCTAAATTACCTTGTTTACACGTTGGTTTTTGTGTATCCTATGTGCCTTACATGGATAACCTTCAATACCTTAATTCAATTTGAAACGTTTAAGATAAACAATTTCAAATGCATAATCGTATTTACCGTCAAAATTTGTAGAATACGTACAAAATACCATTTTCCATAAGAATGACATCAGTAGTCCCATAAATCTTTTTGAAAAGACCTAGTATGAGCTATGGTACTCGTACATCTAAAACCCAACCTGGTGTGATGTAAATTAGATGACAAATTGTCAGTTCTTCGACATTTCCAATAGTTTTTCTACTTCAATGAGAAAACTAATTCCGTATGAACTTTAATTGATCAACAAAAAGAATGCACATCTAATGGTCCAGGGATGCATAGTTTTCCCTGGGTTTCCAATATCTTATGTAATTGACATTTGTCTTGTAATGCCTTATGATGCAGCGTTAATGTCCACTTTTTCTCCTAAATGCTGCAGTGTTTGAGTTCTATGGCTATATGACTCGGTTTAGAGTATCCAGCAAGCGTGAAACTACTGCACTCCTGAGCTATTTCCAACTCGCTGGTGCAGGTTTATATGTTGATTGTATCAATTAATGATTAAGTAGATATTGGTTAACAAAGCCCAGTCATATGCAGAATGTCGGAGTAGGCTTTAGTGCAGCACACTGCTGTGGGACATTATAATAACCATTACATAAGGGAATATAGATTTATCATTAAGTCACAGGTGCGAGCAGCTGAGTTGGTGGAATTGCAAAAGGATCATTCGGGAGATCTATATTGTCGTGGTGTACATGTATATTGAGAAATAGCAGTGCGCTGAATGCTTGACGTGACGTCGGTCTATGGTAATGTGTCATTAGTTTACCAGGTGCAACCCACTGTTCGGTATAACGCACTGGACCGTATCAAATGTTTTGAATGGGCTGCGAGTACATGCATGGTTCTGTGCCAACGTCAGTATTAAGTTTGTGTTTTACCCCAAGGGTTTAAGACCTCTTATCTGATTATGGGACATGAGTGTATGTTATATTGCTGAAACTTATTATTGAAGGCCAGAGGCAGCTACAGGCTTCACCTGGGGGCTTGACCCGCCTTACTTTTTTTGTCGCTTAAACGACACGCCAGGTACTAAATGTCCCCCACCCCCGCCTCACGCGGACGGGAACAAAGAGGACAAAACCTTTACCCATTGGAGTGTGTAGGCCCGTATGCATAGACTTGGGGAAAGCGACAAACGTTCGTTTTTCATTCGTGTAGCTACAGTATTTCGTATGTTACGAATTGGCCATCCACGGTATTTAGTTATCGTGTGATATTATCTGTAAGTGCACTACACATACAGATATGCTTCGGTTGTGGTCCTATGTGGGGTGTTTATTGGCCATACCGGTGTGTGGTAGATCGATACAATGAATATGTCAACGCTTTAGAATGTAGGTGGACTTATAGTGGCTCAATTAACCTGTCTAACCTGTCATAATAATGAGAATTATCTGTCACACAACCCGCACTCCACGCACGTACAAAGTGGGCTCCCTAATAGTAACAAAAGGAGAGAAACCAGAAGTTGCGTGGATAAACAAAAGTGTTATGATTATGCTGGTGTAAGTTCCCTAGTACTCTGCCAGTTCAAGATTAATGTACAAGGGATAGCATGGACTATGTATCCGATACACAAACCATATATAGGGGCTGTCAGTCATACAATATTATGACGAATCTGGCAAATAAACATACCTGTGGCTTTGTCTGGGGAGCCCTCCCTATCTGACGGCGTGTCATCTCTCCCGGCGTCAACTCATACCATCTGTGTCCGGACACACCGCTGCAGTGTATGTACACACGTATGAATTCGCACCACAGCGCTGGGGGTGGAGGTCTAGCTTGTACCGCTTGTCTACAGCACCGCCTCTCCCCTCGTTGATTTGCAGCCAGCGCGTGCCTGGGCAGGCTAGGAAGGCCGCTCGCCATTGGAGGAAATCTCATAGATCCAGATGTGAGGACCGGAGGTCCCCTTAGCTTGGCTCAGGGACGCGCTTAAACCTAAGTAAGCGTGAGAGGGTGTAGGCTTACAGCAGGGTCAGGGCGGCGGTTAGTTCTCACAGGCCTTAGAGTGTATTCAGAAACCAGCCACGATTACCTGCCATCGAGATAGAATAAAGTAATCACCTCTCTCGGCTAGCATGAATAAGACCTGCCGCGGAATGGGATATTGACCCAAGCAATATAACATGACATATGTTAACAAGTGCAAAAGCGGATAAAAGCCTCTTAAGCAAAGGTCCTCTGCATCGAATAAAATCAATTGCAAAATATACTTGCAGAAAGTACATAACACATCTTTGTGCAAGAACAGTGTTGCAACTTTATCTCATATGTATATCAATGTGTACAATTGTCGATCGTAATACTGATCTTATAATGTTATCTTATCTCGCACATGTAAATAAGTAATGTAGACATATCTGGCGTTGGCTTGCTATGCTGGCTCGAAGTGGTATATATCTTTACGAGGTGCCGGCAATTATAAACCCCAAGGAATACTCCTTCCACTGGGAGGGGGCTCTCGAGGGTAAACAAAGTTTATTCCCCATTACAAACTGGAAAATAGTGACTAGGAATAGGGACGAGTTAGCCTTTTAGGTATGAATCCTAAAGAACTCAGAAGAGAGGGATATAATATATTTAGTTTATTCCCCATTACAAACTGTGGAAAATAGTGACTATGAGAGTTAGCCTTTTATGTATGAATCCTGAAGAACTATCCGAAGAGAGGGATATATAGTTTATTCCCCATGACAAACTGTGGAAAATATTGACTAGGAACAGGGACGAGTTAGCCTTTTAGGTATGAATCCTCAAGATCTATCAGAAGAGAGGGATATGTTTAGTTTATTCCCCATTACAGAATTATTAAAAACTGTGGAAATGGGACCTGGAGGAACCCACCACTCATGGGCCCAATTAAGATCCGGCCCGCCGACCCTAAGTGCTTACGTAATCTACTGGGGGTTTATATGGCTGGCACCCATCTTTACATGTATGGTATATGTATATGTCTATCCAAATATAAAATCTCTCTTATACGAATAGAGATACGTCCCGTCAGGCTGCATGCTGGGAGAAAGTTCAATTTTCGATTAAAAATATTTATAAAATTCTCATTTAAAAAGTACATTTTATCATTTCTTTTTACGAAATCCTGTATACATATATGTGATGACACTGAACGTGTTTTTATATTGACATAGCAGAATATGTTAAAGTAGAAATTAAAAGTAAATCTTAGTGTTGGACTATAAAGGTCCTATCTCTGAGCGTCTGCATCAGAGTTGGACAACAACAAAAAGTACAAAAATCTGTAAATATTAATGATTATATGCACCATATAAAGCCCTTCCGTGAAAAAATCTGCACCATGATTATCTGTACTCGCTTCATTTATATTTTATCTTTGTTGTTTCTATTTCATTTATATTTATCACTAAACATCAATCAACAAATTTGATGTAAAACAGTTTTGTGATTTGCGCGAAAACCAACTTTTCATATCCAATTACACTTCAAATTGGTTCAGTTCTGCTTCTATTTCCGCCACAGTGCGGAATCTCGCAAAGCCCTTCATGCTCTTGAGGCTTCCGTCATGGTCCTCCTGTGAGTTGGCGACGCACCCCTCCTCCACCAGGGTGACGAGAAAGCCCTTATCAGCGGCGTCTCGCACGGCCGATTCCACGCACTGATTGGTGACCATTCCTACCATCACTATCTGGGAGATGCCTGGCAACGAATCCCCAAATATATCATGCGGTCAAAATGAAAGGTAAATAGTTGAAACTACCCATGTAGGTGGGAATACCGGTGTAAGTTGATTTATATTTTGAAAGGAAGGTAATCTATGTATATTACAAACACAATTCAAGATGAGCAAACCATAATTTTGATAACGCTGGATAAATCAAATAGTTGTCCTGATGTGGGCTTGATCAACATTCCCCCTTCTCATAATTTAAACAACAATAATTGAATAACTCGACGACTACATACATCTGTCTAATAATGGACCGGATTCTATAGTCAGTCGATTTAAGGAAAGATTAAACCTCTTGGCAGCCAATTTAGATAGGCATATATAATATATATGTTTTGACGCTCACGACATTTTCTGAATCTTGTATACTTAGATATATCCTTCTGAGGACCCAAACTGATAATATGAAACATTTTATAATGCATGTTTTTTTAATAAGGATATCTAGCTCAAAATTGCATGTGGAGAGTATTTCTCACCCAGGTTTCTTAGCACATACTCAATATTAGTGCTACAGAAAACGCCGCATGCCGTCTTGGGGATGATTATTTCATCTTCAGCTGGCGCCAAGTCTTCAATCACGTTGGCTTCCGGACTACCCTTGGGAACAAACAGGTTGCTAATCTTGTAATCCAGGCTTTGGTCTCTCCCATCTTTGGTCAAACTCTCAATGCAAGTGTACATAACTTCGGATTTTGTTTTGCGAAACGCATTCAGAAGCCTTTGTATGGATGGTACAACAGTTGTGTTGATTCTGTCAAAAGGGTACCGCTCCTCCTCTGTCATATTAAGGGGGTCAATATGACTGTGATAGCCTCTCCCTGGTACTGCACAGTAATTCTGCATGTCAATAACCAGGAGGCAGCACGTTCCCTGACGCAGCGGAACTTCTCTTGAGAAAGCCATTCCTGAAAAGAATACTTTCGTTAGAGAAGTTTGTTTTTTTTTAAATTCATCATGTCATATTCGCGCCAGCCTTTTATTAAGGAAAAGATATCAATTTCATTAACTATCTTAATAGCTTTTGGGATCAAAATGTTTTTACTATTAAAAGTAAACCGCAAAGGAGAAAACGAAAATCCTAAATATAGTACAAACCGCTTAATTGATGTTTATTTTGAGCTGCATTTGACTTAAAGGTACTTGGGGGTGTTTGGCTCAAATTCTTATTACCAATGCAATCTGCTGCAAGTTTGTAGGAACTTTAGCTTCTATATAGAGGAATATATAGAAACAATATCAACAGTTTTGACGGGTTCTGAGAAAAGTTACAGCCTGATAAAAAATTTGATCTGTACCATTGATTTCAATGGGAAATATCAGTTTTTTCCCTCTGTCAACAAAACTACCAATGGTATTTTCATGAAACTTCTGGAACATTTAACATTAAGGAGTAGATTTTCAAACAAAAAAATAGATATTCACCATTTGTGAGAAAAAATATATGGGAAAATATTGAAAAATTGAGGTATTTTGGGTATTTATAATATGTTAATTTTATACCCTGTTATTCTAATTGAAAAAAATACCTTAAAGGGCATGTTTCATCTTAGATAATCGTATTCAACAATATCTTTTATATTCTGAATCAATTTATTGTAATACACAGTGGCGAAGGTAATGCCCTAATAAGCCCTAAACCTTTGCCTCTCCAACGCTGGTATCCAAAAACCAGTCCTCGGCTGGCCTGCCCTGTGACGTAGAGCCAGGGAAATAGGTCGGGGTTACATGTCTAGGACCATATACACCATACGGATAGCAAGAAGCTTATATTGACAATTATGTATGCCAAACTGTGCCCACAATATGAGGATCCATTCTTGGAATATAGTTAGGCCAAAAAGAAAAAAATTGTTGTGTTCAGGTAACCCTACCTACCCTACATTTTTGGCCCTACCCTAACTATTTTTTAGGAAATTTTTATTTATTTTTTTTCAAAATCCAAAGGAATTGACCTATAATAGCATGGAAAACCATAAAACAACACATAGATGCTCAGGCCATGTATCTTAGATGCTAAAAATGTTTTTGGAGGATATTTTGAATATTTCTTTTATTTCCAACACTGCCCCTAGGTCTCTTTGGGAAGTAAAAAAAGAAAAGAAAAGAAAATATTTCGACCTACCTACCCTAATTTTTTAGACCTATGTTACCTGAACACAACAATTTTTTTTGTGGCCTTATAGAGGTATATTGTACAAAATATGTACAATTTAAGATTTTTAACTATACAGATTATATGCATCAATTTCATTTTCAAAAGGGGTTACTAGGAAACCCACACAGAAGCCATCAACAATGTCATAAAAGTAACACCACATGGCCCTAACCACAGGCCTTATCTGATCATCTCCATGAAGGACCGCCCTGACCGCTGTTGACAGCAGGGGTCCTGTACCCAACATGGACAAATACCACCTGTTTTGAGCCACACAGAATCAACTGGATAACACAAAAAATAACTTTCTATTTCTCATGTTTGAGAAATTGTTAGAAATAATTCAAGTGAAGGTTGTCTGAGGGAGGGCAACATATTTTCTGGGCAGTGTTACAATTTTGTCTCAATATAATAATGAAGAATATTTCCTATGTGAAGTACAGAACTCTGACCACACAGGGCACCTTGCTTCCCTGGGCCTACGTTACAGGGTGTTGGCTGACCAGTGCTTGTATTTCATGGGGGCGTGGTCATCTGCACCAGAAACCATAACATATTTTCTTCTATAATCATAATGTTTTCCTAATTTCTTTCGCTATGGTGAATTTTCAGCCTCTCTCAAACAGTTGCTACATATCCAAGGTCAATATAAGAATCAGGTCCAACTGCATATATGATTTGGTTTTGCCACTGTTGAACCAATGAAAATAGAGAATCTTCCCGTTGGCCGCTCCATTTATACACTTACTCCATAAAACAATTCAGCTGGCCTATAACCAGCAGGTTAGTTGTAGAACAATGCTCCTCTCCGCTACCCTCTTTATTTCCCTCCACCTTTGCCATCCCTCTAATGAAATCAAAAGAGTAGGTTCCAACCTGAAAGATGCCCTTTAAAGGAGAACCACAAAGGCAGTTTTAAATTTCATATCACTGTGAACATGTATTTTCGGAAACATATCTACAGAAATAACTGCTTAATTTTCATAAATATGAGAGAAGTTAATGTTTAAAAATTGTATGGTATAGTTGCTTCTACATGTGACGTCATCTAGGCTCTTACAGATAAGCAGGGCTAGGTGTTAAGGCCTGTTAAGGCTCCTGCTATGGTTGACTGCACACACCTTCACCTGTGACTGGTGGCCTGGATGACGTCACAGACCTGTGAGACAGCAGAGAGATAAGTTGTGAGAGTGTCTTCACACACTCTCACAAATGAACATTGTTTCATAATACAATATATGTATGATAATTTGAATTCCAAGGATATCTAAAATACACTTGAATCAATAGATTTAAACTGTATAAGGGATTTTTATGTTTTTCTTTATGGTTCACCTTTAACTTTACTTCTCCTTGCATTATTGAACATGTAAGAATTTTAAAACAGCTTTAAGAATTTTTGTTGTTGAAGTTCTTAATCTATGACCCAGGTGGCGCCCTGAACAACCTCAAGTACCTTTAAATTCGCATATATGGATAATACAATGAGTTAAATACGCTTTAATTAGGCATGTGAATACACTCTCACAGCTTATCTCACTGGGCTGTGATGTCATCTAAGCTCTCAGTCACAGGTGTCTGTGTGTACAATCACCTATAGCAAGAGCCTTATCAGCTTGCCTTACTTATGTAAAAGAGCCTAGATGACGTCTACCTCTGGTAGGGTTCAGGAATAAAGGGCACATGAAATTTGTTCTCTACCCTGTCTCTTTTCTAAATAATACTATCGCCTGGCTAAACGTCAAAGAAAGTTGCGTTTTGTTTCATGTCAGCCCTAGCCTTCAACATACCTTTTTGTTCTGCGTCAAGGTCTCGTGTTTCCCAGTCAGCTATCTTGGGTCTAAGCTCAGGAATCTTAGTCTTTATTTTCCTGTTAAACAGCAACTCAGCTGGACTTTTCCCAGTTGTGGCATGGGGAATGGCGTGATAAATCGCCATATACTTCAAAATTTCTTTCTTCCAGTCCTGTCCCGAGGCAATTCTCATGCACTTCTCGAGTGACTGATTTTGTCTCTCTACTTCCCTATTTATCTGAGGCCATCTTGGCATGACCCTATGGGGGACTGATACCATTTTCCTAGTTTGCGAACACGTCCGATACAAATTGTGGCCCGTTATTCAACGATATGCTTTTGGGGAAAACCATGTTGTAGTGGTCTAAAGCAGTGCTGGAAAGCCCCGTAGTGACCCCCAGTGTCAATCACTCTAACTACGGCACCACATGGCGACCTGATTTTCGGCAGTGCATTTCTAGAGCAATAAATCACAGTTTAAAGCCAAGAATCACTCAAATCACTTCCATGTCTCCCAAACACCCTTTCTAGGGCTTCTACAGTTCCTCAGCTGTGGTCTTTTCATAATTTCAAACTCACAGTAGTGAAAATAGCAGTCAATAATGACTGAGATCAACTCTCCTGACGGGAGAGGACCTAGAAAATCTATAGCTAGATCTTGCCAGGGACTTGCTAGCATAGTAGTGGTTTTGATTGGTTCTGGTGGATCGGGTCTGCTCGTAATTTGGCACCCATGAAATGCTTTCGCATATTTTTTAGGCATCTTTCTCCATGCCAGGCCACCAGACTTTGGTTCTGAGATTATGTTTTGCACCCACGACTCCTAGATGACCCTTGTGAGCTTACACTAATAATCTCGGTCATAATTTCATTGGTACAACTATTCTCCTCCCCCTAAGAATCAACTTTCCGATCATGCACAATTCCATGTTAACTGCTGTGTAAAGTTTATTTTCGCAGTCATGCCACTTACATGACTTTGTAGAGTAGAGGAGCCAGTTTTCGCGCACTAAGGGCAGGAAACTAAGTTGTAACAGAATATTATAATGAAAATATCATCAAGATGATTTTTTCCCCATCTAATCATAGTGGGAGGACATGTACAAACTTAATCATTCTAGAAAATATTAGAATTTGAAAATATTTCTATAAAATATTTATAGATTACTTTTAGGGGTTCATTCTTCAGTTTTCGCGCACCTGGAGCCTATTTTCGCGCATTTTGGCGTCAGTTTTCGAGCATTTTATTATATTTTGGCCATAAAATGAGTAAAACTCTTTAATAGATAGAACATGTCATCTCTGGAGGATCAGAAAAAGGTTATCTAATGATATTTACTATGTAAAATAATAGTTGAATTCATCTTCATTCATTATATACGCATTAGAAATGCGATGTTGCCAGGAAAATCTCAAGAATAGATATTATGATAATTAGTAGAAAATATGCATATTTATTCATTTTCATGAAATGACAGGATGCAGCATTAATTTGCCTAGATAAAAGACAATAGAGTAGAGGAGCCAGTTTTTGCGCATCACTAGTTTCCGCGAATTTTACACATTTTTATGAACACATTTTTTATGAAATCACTTAAAACCCGTTATTTTCTTCTGGAACACATAAGGGAATGATTGCCTAATAAATTGAATGTTTTTTAATTGTTAGTGCAAAAATTTAAGTATTTTATCAACACAAATGTGTTGCAATGTCCCTATTAAATGGAAAACTGCCAGAAACCTTATGAACTTATTTTTTCCTCAAATAAGTAATAAAACTGTAGTTTCTTTGATAAAAAATAAATCTTAAGGCTAAACATTTTACAGAAATTAGTTTAAAGTGATATTCCGTCATTGATACCAGAAATGGTTTTCTTTATCTATATTTTTTTAAATAGACCCCTGCGTGAAAATAAGGCAGTTGTCAGTTTTGTGGCTTAAATAAGGTAAAATGCGCAAAAACTGACACCAAAATGCGCGAAAATAGGCACCAGGTGCGTGAAAATTGACTAATTAACCTCTGAAAGTTTAACATTGTGATATTATACAAAAAAATATTTTCACTCTTTTTTTCATTTTTCTCTAAATATTAATTTTGTTCAAAATTATTTCTGGCCTTTAATGAGCGAAAACCAGCTCCTCTACTCTAAAAGGTAAGCATTGACTCTTTGGTTTATATGATTCAGGAAATGATTTTTAAGATATATGATAGGCTTGGTTGGGTATTTTTGCAAGTTGATATATGAAAAAAATGCTTGGAAATTCGGAAAATTCAGAAAAATATGTGAAAAATGCACGAAAACTGACAACTGCCTTATTCTATGTCATTTGTTTTCACGCATAGGTCTATTTTCTAAGATAGAGATAAAATTTTAAGTTTCTGATAATTAAATAATCAAATACTTATACCTATGCTATTTTCGTTAGGTAAATGATAATTTTTCTTGCCAAATTAAGATCATTTTTTCAGAAAAAAAAACGCTTTTTAAGGGGTCCCGCTATATCCTTGAATAATAGGGACATGGAGATATAATTTTGGCTCGAGAATACATAATTATACATGGATCATTTAAAAAAAAAGTTCAATTTTGTTCATCACAACGTACATTTGGGTGCTGGGGTGAAAAAATAAATATCAAACGAGGCTCGGACAGAGACATACTCGGAGGCCATGATGATAAACGTATTAAGAGTACAACTGAAGATTTTAGCCAAAATAGAGCTGATAACTCTATAAATCTCCCAAATAACTGTAGACCTAGAGATGAACGTTTCTATAAGGTGGTATACAAACAACACAAAACTACTGACGAGAAACTAACAAATGATCTCTTTGTTCAACAGGCTGGCGGAAATCGTTTTCGATTCATGGAGTCCCTAAGTGAGGCCCAGCGTAGTTCGTGGACTAAGGCACGGGCCCTTGGGACAAATGCAGAACGACAAGGCTACAGATACTCATGGCTGGACCAAGCCATTGAGACACAGACTTCGACATACTGGGGGTTCGGACTGTGTGGACTCCCACCATGGGCCATCGGTGATGAGACCATGCTTGATGACATCTTCCAGGTACGCATGAACGCCTCCCGGGAGGTAATGAGTATCGTCCGGGAGCACACGCGTCGAAAGTATGCAGAAGAAAGGGACCAGAGCCGCCAAATGCTGGCGACTCTAGAGTCTGAATTCAACGACGCCCAGATAAGCGCGAGTCGCCAAGCCATTAAAGAGCACAGTGACCGCCACTTACGGCTACTCTCGAAGACCCTCTCTGACCGAAAGGAATGGCTGGTAGAACACCAGCCATCCATGGTAGAGACAATAACCATGCGACCTGATAAATCCAACAAGAATGTGAGGCAGGCAAAAGCTGATGAAGAGTCTAAGGACGAGGATTCGGAACCCATGGAGTTTGACCTTGACCCAGGCCATGACATGGCACCGAGAAGTCCATCCCCAAGGCAAACCTCCCGGCCAAAACGACGTCGCAGTCCTAACAACACCCAGCCACATAAACGCCAACAGACCTCCACACACCATCGGGAGTCCCCCGCGCGCACCTCCGACAAGGTAAACGACAACAACCGGCCGTCGAGACATGGACACGCGAGCCGATCGACGAACCTGTCGAGACATTGGGAAGATTCAGAACCCACATATTCGGCTGATACCATGAACCACAACCGCGGTCGTGGACGAGGACGACAGCGTGGAGCCCGACCAAGACCACGGTCCACAAACCGCAACCGTGAGGAGGATGGAAACACTGATCGTCCTTTTCGGCGGGGGAGCCGAACCAACGACCGCCCTCGAGACGAATCCTGGAATCGGAGGAACCTACCAGACGACGAGGGGTTCCAAACCGTCCGTCCACGAAGACGACGAAGAGGCAATCGTCCATCAGGCCAGGACCGCAATCGGGAGATGTAGAGTCCAGGCGAGATGAACGTTACTTAAACACCACCAGCGGACACAAACGGGGAGTGAGACTCACACTCCACGACTACCTCGATCCGAGTGATATAGAAGTAGAAAAGAATAAAAATGAGAACCATTGCCCATCCTCTGTCTCTTTATCCAACCCTGAACCGCCTCACCTGGGCGACACAGCAGTTACCGACGGCGTAAATGGTAGAACATTCCAAACTCTATTGGAAGAAGAGGTTGATAAATTGTCTGAGTTAGATAATGTCATCAATCTATCCAATTACCCACTTTCGGAGACTGAAAGTTATGTCCTGAATAAAGGACTAAAATTCTGCCCGACACCAGGTGAGCCGGACATGGGTAACATACGACAAGACCTAGATAGGTTCCATCGTTCATTACGTCTTAAATGTCATTTTGACAAAAGATTAAGTCAAGACTCCTCTAACATTGGAACCAGTACAGGTCCCTATGACAACATCAGAGATGTTAAGTTACCATCACAAAGCACTTGGTCACCACCCACTGGCCCTATTAACCTAGAAACCGTCATATCCATGAACGAACTAGGATTGTTGGACCAACCGGTAAGTGGCCCAAGAAACAACAACCTCACCAGTGAACAGAAACGGGCACTCAAGTCGCTGGGTTTGAATCGAGACATAGTCATCAAACCAGCAGACAAAGGCGGAGCCACTGTGATCATGAATAGGTTAGATTATGTCACTGAAGGGGAACGTCAACTATCCGATACGGATTTCTATAGATCAGAAGAGGAGGACCTAACCGAAGAACATAATCGGAGAGTGATCTCCAACTTGGAGAACATGCGTTTGAGAGGGGAGATAAGTGACCGAACAAAGAAGTTCCTTATCACTAAATCTCCTCATACGCCACAACTCTACCTCCTTCCAAAAATCCATAAAAATGTCACTCCCGTACCAGGAAGACCCATAGTGTCAGCCAATGAAAGCCCGACTGAAAGGATCTCAGCCTTTGTCGATAGGTTCTTGGCACCTATTGTTCGTCATGGCCGTTCATTTGTCCGAGACACTAGCGATTTCCTAAGCAAACTAGGGGACGTAACAGACCTGAACGGCCACGAGACATTAGTGACGCTAGATGTGTCTTCCCTTTACACCAACATTCCCAACAATGAAGGTTGTCAAGCAGCATATAATGCCCTGATAAAACACAGGACAGACCAAACGCAACCGAGCAACCTCTCATTGGTTGAGCTTTTAGGACAGGTGCTGTCCTACAACAACTTCCAATTTGACGGGAAAAACTACCTTCAGGTAGGAGGCACCGCTATGGGAACGAGATTGGCACCCTCCTATGCCAACATCTTCATGACGGAGTTTGAAGACGCCTTTGTCTACACATATCCACTACAACCAAGGGTTTGGTATAGATACATTGATGATGTCTTCTGTATTTGGCAACACAGCAGTGAGGAGTTAGAGAAATTTGTCCATCATCTCAACACTGTCCACCCGACGATCAAGTTCACTGCAGAAAGCTCAACAGAAAGCATAAACTTCCTTGACACAACAGTCACATTGAAGGACTATATGCTAACCACAACGCTATATTGCAAACCAACTGATCGGAACAACTACTTGCCGTTTGATTCAGCTCACCCATACCATTGCAAGAAGGGCTTGCCATATGGGCAATTCCTGCGGATACGACGGATATGTAGCAACGTCATGGATTTCGAAAGAAATTGTGCCAAGAAAGGGGCCCTTTTGATCCAAAGAGGGTATCCATTACCCTTAATTATGGAATCATATAAGAGGGCTTCCTGTAAAGCACGGCTCGATCTCCTCACCCAGAAGAATGTCGACACGTCCACAGACAAGGGGTTGGACGAGACGATGTTCCTCACCACCACCTACAATCCTGGATTCGACGGCCTCAAAACGCAGGTCCGAAAGACTTGGGATCTACTTGATAGATCAACCAGTACGAGATCGCTACACTCGAGGACTCTGAAGGTGGGTTATCGGAGGCCGAAGAGTCTCCGTGACATCTTGGTGAGGGCAAAGCTGGGACGGCTGGACGACACATCAACACGTGTCAAAACCTCTGACCGAAACAGAGCCTGCAGGAATCTCAAATGCAGATACTGCCCTAAGCTCAACACCAGTGGCCACATAAAGTCACACTCAACCAAACGCCGGTACATCACACGTCACAACGTGACCTGTAAAAGCAACAATTTAGTGTACTGCATCAGTTGCGTGAAGTGTGGTAAACAGTATGGGGGCCAAACAAAGAACTCCCTTCAGGAGCGCTTCAAAAGTCACTTCTATCACGTGGCCCACAACAAAAACAACAATGAGGTATCCAGACACTTTAATCTGGAAAACCACAGGGGGCTGCATGATATTGAGATTCACATACTTGATTTCATACACGCCGATGCTAGCCGAGAAGACACTGTTAGAAGACGACTACAGGTAGAATTCTCCTGGATTCAACGTCTCAAAACACAGATACCACGCGGCTTGAACTCCCTAGACGGAGTCTACTAACATATCCGAACCGACACGGTAAAATCTGCCTGACATGACTCACGTAAAAGCCATACAGCACTATATATATTCTCTATGTCAGCTTATTCTTCAAAGTGTCGGACTTTGGACAAAATGATATGATGGGTAAAAGACCTTGCCTCCACTCAATACAGACTTTGCCATGAAGAGGACATCTAATTGGATCAAGAAACACCAACCCTTGTTTTTTTGTCACCGATTAAGATCCCTTTTTGTGGACACCGCTTACACAACAACGGCCTGATGAGGTATTACACCGAAACCGTACCAATGACCTTCCTAGAAACTTTCCAGAAATGGAATGTCCCAGTGCCTTACCTGTAACCAGGTATCGACACTACTAGGAAACGGCTCCACCAAGTGTGAGGTTTTCCCATCCAGATTCCAATACAGGTTCCGGTCTTGTTGTCGTGACCTGACACCAGGTGACAGCAGCAGACAGAACCCGGACATTTTGGGATTGTTCCTAACATAGGCACAACCCGACACTGGTGGATCCAACCAATCAGTTCTCAGACTGAAAGAGAGGCAACTGGTCTTTGTGGTTACTTTGGGTGAATGCATCCATTGTTGCGGTAGCCGTCGAGTTGTTCAGACCACCACGCGTCTAACCTAGGAGTGTTGGTGTGCCTACCCACCAGGATTTTGTCAAGTTTGGATCCAGGAAAAGACATTTTTGTGACAGTTTTGTGGAGATAAAACTTTGCCAGTGGAGACTTGTTTACATCCAAGCCCATGCTTTGTTTACATCTCAAAGACTCTAAAAAGGTCTGAAAAAGGCCATCTACAGTGCTGAAACTTACAGGGATTATTCACAAAGGACCCCCCTATGTATGTATGTGACATTTTGTGTGGTTTGGTGTGTTTTTGTGGACTTATTTGGTAGAACTTGGCACCTTCCTGCCCATCCCAAGAGAGGCTGGAGGTGGCCATTTTTAAATCCCAAACCATTTCATCACACAATTACAGAGCCATCCTGCATTTAATAAGACTGTATATGATTTAAGTGTTACCTATAGGGACTGTGTGTCACCTACACTTTAATTTTGGGCCATTATTTTTACATGTTGTGAACTTTTTAAGACTAAAATCTGGGGCCTAGTTTTCAAAAAAGGCCCAGGCCTCCTGGCCAGGAGTCAGTCATTTTGGCTAAAACTTTACAAAAACATTTAGTGGCCCCTACTGAACATTCTGCATTTATTATGTACTAAGTTGGGCCATATATTTAAGTTATTTTACCCTGAATTAGGAGCAATTTTCATAACTTTAGTAAGCCTACTTGGACTTAGTAATTTTGCCCATTTATCCTATATAAGGCCACAGAGCCTGGTGACTTACGTTACAAACTCCCAAAATCTAGCTCAGGCTCTTGTCATAATTCATCGGAAGTCCTACCCTGATTTATTCTGGTGACAACAAAAATTAGGCTAAGTCTTCAAATATAAGGTAATTCCCGGATTTAGATTACTTTTTCCGGAGACACCTATAATTAGCCTAATTCTTTGAAGATCGAAGATAAGCCAGGGATTCATTCAAGTTCTTCTGGTATCAACACCGAAAATTAGGCTAATTCTTCAAATTTAAGGTAATTCCCGGATTTAGGTTACTTTTTCCGGAGCCACCTATAATTAGCCTAATTCTTGAAGATCGAAGATAAGTCGGGGATTCGTTCAAGTTCTTCTGGTATCAACACCAAAAATTAGGCTAATTCTTCAAATTTAAGGTAATTCCCGGATTTAGGTTACTTTTTCCGGAGCCACCTATAATTAGCCTCATTGATCAAGTTTCAAGGGAACTCTGCAAATTAATTCAAGCTGGGAATCAGTTCAATATTCCTGTGAAGAGGACATTAATCCATGCTTAATTGCCCTACATTACGTCATGGCATGTAACATGGAGGCAGACGACCCGTTTAACATTAATACTGCATCGGTGACGAAACTTAGGACCCTCCCAGGTGTTGGCTTGTCACGGGCCAAAGTGATTTGGAAGGTTTTCCAGGACTACGGGCCCATCGGAAACTTGAAACATGTGGCTGCCCACTTCGACCCAGCAGTAATGCAGCTCCTAAAGGAGGCTTACGTCGATCAGTTGTTTGACATGGGGGAAATTGAGGATTTAAGGCAGTGGCAGTATGCAGTCAAGAAGCTGGAGCTCGTAAAGGATGCTTTCATTGCTGGGAAGATTGACATGAGGCTGTACGGCTTGTACAAAGAGGAAGTAGTGAGCCTGAAGTTGATCATGCACGATTCAGATCGGAAGAAGGCTGCCAAGTATACGCGGCCCCAAAACCAACAACATTGGGCGCAGGCCAGAAGTAGATATGGGAGGCAGGCGGGTCCGGAAGACAGAACAGAGCCAGGAATCGTGGGTCCGATACAGGATGTCCAGTTCAACCCACAGAGCCAGAAACAGGGGAACAGTTCACAAAGCAAAGGTACTGACGGTGCCTCATGTGAAAGCAGGGACAAGGAAGATCATTTTGGCCAAGAAGACAGTGATTGGACTCCAGTTGATGAATCACCAACGCTGCTTGAGATAATTGAGTAGTGGGCCTCAACAAGATTAGAAGAGCCATCATCATCTGTGGAGGAATCAGTGATACCACCCCCGGTGCAGCAACAAAGGATCACCCATCACATCCCACCGGTAGAGCCGTCATCAACAGAGAAGGAACAGGCAATACTACCTCCAGAATCTACTATCTCTGAGAGTGGATACAGCTCTGAAAGGAGCGAAGAAGAGGGGACCAGCAAGCATCCAGAATCGAGGTGGAAAGACTGCGACATCAAATCCAAGAGCGAGAGCGAATTCAACACCAAGTCCGAGGGGCCGAGAAGAAAGTAGCTGAGGCTGAGCAGCGTCACCTCCAAGCTAGAAAAGAAGCGAAGGAGCAGGTGTCCAAATGGAGAGAGGCCTACAACTCAAAGGTCAGAGGTGAGAGGTCCAGTCAAGATTGCCCAGAAGAACTAGAGGGGTCAGAAAAGGAAAGCGGGGGTTGTGTCCGGGAGGCAGCTCGTCGTCGGGTCCAGGCTGTGAAGGAAGCAGCTGCACAGGCCGAGAAGGAGACAGCTGCCCGGCGCGCCAAAGCAGAACGAGAAGAGGCCTCTCTTGTATCTGAGGACGAAGAGTTCAAGGAAGACCCTGTGCCGGAAGTTGAGCTGCAACGCAAGCTAAAAGAAGCGAAGGAGCAGGTGTCCAAATGGAGAGAGGCCTACAACTCAAAGGTCAGAGGTGAGAGGTCCAGTCAAGATTGCCCAGAAGAACGAGAGGGGTCAGAAAAGGAAAGCGGGGGTTGGCCAAAACCCCAGCAAAACTCTACTCCTCAACATAAGGGAAGCATGTGGGTAAACTGTTACGTCCCGCACCACCAAGCTCTGGAACAAGAGTACAGGAGCGGCAGGAATGGCAGCTATCTCTCCAAGTCGCCACACTTCCGGAACAACCACCACTCATGGGACTCGCCCTGGGAGGAAGAAGACGGGGGCCTTTATGACGTTTCTCGGCAAGAGAAATGGCACCACCGCCAATTCTCAGAACAGTCCCCAAGAGAGCAAGGACGCCAAAACAGCCGAGACACCCTTCGCTCGCGGAAATCACCACGGGAGTACCAAGGTGAAGGCTAGAGCAAAGGATCACCGGGGGAGCACCAAGGCAAAAGCCAGTACGAGACTCCTCTTCACCGTAGCAAGGATGTCCGCCGCTCACAGTGCTCGTCCTGGGAGCATAAAGGCAGGGGCCATAATGACATTTCTTGGCATGAGGAATGGCACGACCGCCAATTCTCAGAACAGCCCCCAAGGGAGCATGGAAGCCAGGACAGCCAAGATGTCCGTCGCTCAGACCTCACCTTGGAAACACGAAGACAAGGGCCAATACGGATCACCAGTTTCCTTCATCACTGGGAACCCAATCAGCGGCCAGCCTTCCTCAATTGTCAGGCTGGAAAGGGATCCCCTCCAAGGTTTGGGAAAGCAGGTTAAGAAAGCAGTGGAGACAGACGTTGGGGCTACGATGGACAAGAAGCAGACTACAGTGAGGAGGCCAGCAAAGTCACCAAGTCCATACCTGAACAGAAGTGGACCATGCAGCCGTTCCCCGAGCCAGCCAATGCAGTGTGTCAACTGCCAAGAGTTGGGTCACTTCTTGCGTGGGTGCCCCAATCTTAAATGTAAACTGATGGGAGCAGAGATTACGGCATCGGAAAACTAGGAAGGGGTGGTCAGTGCGACCAATCACCACCCCTCCTTAACCGAGGTCGCCCACCAGACCAAGTGTCACACTTTGGCCTGGAAATCCAACAGGCTCTACCCATGGAACATAAACCCCAAGATCTGAAAGCTCCCGAGATCAAGAAGACAGAAGAAGTCCTGGCCCGCCCAACAATGAACGCTGTGGGAGGTGCTGGGAAGCGCGACCAATCACCACCTCTCCTTAACCGAGGTCGCCCGCCAGACCGAGGTTCACACTTCGGCCCAGAAATCCAACAGGCTTCATGGCGACCCCTCATCACAAGCCGCTCCCGGGATCAGCTCTCATGTCCGGACCGAGATCACCCACTGGATCAAGCCCTGTCTTTGGAGCAATCGCTGGACCAAGTATCACACTTCGGCCCGGAATTTGAACAGGCCCCACCCATGGACCAGAAATCGCAAGATCCGGTAGCTGCCCAGAACGAGAAGAGAGGAGAAATCCCAGCCTGCCTGACGGTGAATGCTGTGGGAGGTGCTGGGAAGTGTGACCTATCACCAACCCTTCTGAACCGAGGTTGCCCCCTAGACCAGGCTCCACCCATGACCTAGGGATCCTGAAATCTGGCAAATGCTCGGGACGGGAAGATTGGAGAGGTTCCAGTTCACCTGCCAGCAAACACTGACCAGTCACCAACCCTTCTCAACCAAGATCACCGCCCAGATCGGACTTCAGACTTGGGCCCGGAAGTTCCATCCCAGCTCAATGAAAATCACCTTCTGGACAAGGCGTCATGCTGGGACCAAGATTGTTACCTGGATCAAGCTTCCTGCTTGGCCTGGGAAACCAAACAAGAGTCATCCAACCTAGACCAAGACTACCTCCTAGACAAGGCCTTACACTTGGACAGAGATTGCGACCTAGACCTGGCTTCATGCCTAGACTGGGAAACCCTGCAACAGTTGCCGAACCTTGACCAGGCACGCTGTCCAGACAAGACTTCATCCTTCTAACAAAGACCAAGACAGGTGACCAATGCCAAAGGCCAGAAGACATCCCAAAACAAGGAGACAAGAGGATTTACAGCCCACCCACTGACGAACACTGTGACAGGTACTGGACACAGAGAAGACCGAGAAGTCAAGCTCCTGCCTACAGTCCATGGAGGCCAGATTAGGAGCGTCACCGGCTCCCTGCAAGTGGCCATACCACCTGGGCTGTGGGAGAGTGGTGTCACCGGGCCGCCCATCAACTTCTCGGGGCTCAAAGGCCAAGGGGGAACCCTGGTCCTCCTTCTGCAGCTGCCTAGGACCCAGTCGGCTTTCGCTGGCTGGGACCCAGACAACGACCAGCTTCCCGCACCAGCTAGGCCGCCCATCAACATCGCAGGACTCATGGGCCAAGGGGGGGCCCGAGTTCTCCTTCCCCAGCTGCCTGGCAACCAGTCAGCTCTTGCTGGCTGGGACCCGAACAACAATCAGCCCCCCACATCAGCCAGAGATCTCGAAGTGACCTTTGGAGGCATTGGACCCCGAAGGGTCCAGTGGGTGAACCAGGCAACAACCATCGAGCCAGAAAGGGCAGAGGAGGAGAACCATACGGTCTCGATTGAGGGGACCGCACTGCCCTTAAAGACAGTCAGTTCAACCAGGGCAGAGGCCAACGTACCAAGGCCTCCTGAGAGTGGAAGGGTTCCACCGCGAAAACAAAAGCTGGTGCCCATAACAAAAGCTCATCAACCTAGTGCAGGGGCCCCTAAGATGATGTTCAGTACCTCAGGAAAACTTTTGAGGGCTAACCGCCACCTGGAACTGGATCAAGTGGTGCAGAGCCTGGAGCTGGGCAAGCTCCCTCAGGAGACCGACAGCCCCTACCTCTGCCTGCGATGTATCCGGTCCGACCAGCATGGACTGACTTCCATCCGCCTGGTGACGGGCCGAGTAGGAGATCTCCGAGGAATTCCACCCAGCCTCATCTTGGAGATCTCAAGAAACACCCAGGAGTTCTTCGGGCTGTAGGTCAAGAGGACCTATCCTTGTATATAGTAGCAACTAGATGCCTAGAACATATAGACCTGTACATACACCCGTAGATGAGCCAGACGTTTTAGTAAGATGTAGTTCTACAGCAGGCCTCTTCTAATGGAGCGGGCCCTCCTAAAAATGGCCTCTTCTGATGGAGGGGGCCCTCTTGAAAGACCACTTCGATGAGAGCCAACTTAAAGAAAGATTATGACCACCACCTCTTGTGGAGTGAACTCACAATAGAAAATGAACTAAAGCCACGATCTCTGACTCAAAGTGGAGTGATGACTCAAGAATGGAATGGGACTTCGGATGGAGTGAGCCCTCCTAAAAAATGGAATGGGGAGGAGTGTAGACGGCGTCGTGCGTTTAGTTCCATTTTCGTCCACTACGCGGAGGCGGCGGCGCCACCGTCACCCTTGCCGGATAATCAGAGTTACCCCATCCGTCGAAGCAGCAGGACCCATCCTTGATTGCCTCACCGGAACTTGGTAATTCCTCACCAGAACTCCTAAGTAAGTACAGATATTTGCTTACAATAATATTATGAGCTCACTACTAGACTTGGCAAACCGTTCAAGATCTTACGTGACACCACCGATAACCTTTTAATGTTCATAATAACAAGCAGCGGATATAACCCCCAGACAAACCTCTCAGCTGACAACACTGAAACTAATACCCCTCAGATTATATGCCCACTCCCATGACTAACTGCAAAGTATCTCACAACTATCGTGAAACTGTGTCAAACTCCAAACTTAAAATCTCAAATCGATGACCATGGGCCATAATTGCTATATGAGCCATCTTAACAAAAAGCATGACCGAAAGCATAACCAAAAGCTCAACCAAAACCAAAACAGAGAGGGAATCAGGAATGCGAATCTGGAATGTGAATCCAGAATATAAATCCAGAATGCGAATCCTAAATGCAAATGTGAATCTAGAAAGGGAATCTAGAATGCAAATCCAGTATGCGAATCCAGAATGTGAATCCCGGAAATGAATCCAGAAAACGTATCTGGAAAGACAATCCAGAAAGTGTGCAACTCTGGGAACCTGTAACTCTGGGAACCTGTAACTGTAGGAACCTGTAAGGGGTTGTCCATATATGATGTCATACTTTTTCAGGGTACTTTTAGGACCCACCCACCCGTCACACAAAAATTTCTGATTTAAACATGAAAATAAGGCCTGTTTTCAGGCAGTGTCACACTATTCAACACACCCATACATCCCCTTGTGTGTGACATCATTTAAACCTGTAATGAAAGTCGGTAAAAAAATTTTACTCAACCCAAATTCCTCCACTTGGGGCTCACTCATGTCTACAGAAAGGGTGAACTTAGAAGTAAAAAAATGATTAATATCATTTAAACCTGTACCTAACATAAACTATATGATCATATTACGTGGTGTCTGCTTAGCATGTTTGAAAATGATAAGCTTCGTCCAAGGATTCTCCCTAGAAAGAAATGACTTCTTGGTGCAATGGGCAGTGTAGAGGTAGAGTATTTCCTTTCTTCTGTGAAATGTTTTAGTAAGAAAACCTCAGACTGTAAACATACTTTTTGTGTGACTATCATGTATTCAAATTCTTTATGATGTGAAGGATAGAAAATTGTAAAGCTGGATTTTAAATCAGGGCATAACATAAAACCCCTAATTATAGCTGTGGATTAACTTATGCCCAGTATTTCCAAAAAGTTTAGGGTTAGTTAAACCAAAATTTTAGCTAAATGTTTTAGGAGTGTATTTCCAAAAGACAAATCTGGTTTAAGCCTGTCTTAAACCAGATTACTTAAACCAGCTCAAGAGACTGGTTTAAGCATTAAGCCAAAAATAATTTGGTCTATCCCAACCTACTGAACTCAGTAAAAGAATAAAACATGTCTAACAAATATAATTGACAAGTTATAGCATCATAAACCTATTCTAAATCTGTATTTGGCCTAATGTATCATTTACCATTTTAAGTAGAACTCTCCACTTAAATCAGAAGAGGTGAGAAAAGTTTTAAAATCTGGTTTAAGCTCCTTAAATCTGGTTTAAGGCCCTTAGTTACGGTTTAACTAAAACAGTTAGAAATACAGGATTTTTAAAACAGATTTTCTTAAGACAGATTTCCCTGAGTTAAACCAGGCTGCTTAAACCAGATTCTTAAACTTCTTGGAAATACTGGGTGTTAGTTATTTCAGAAAGGAGAGCCATTTAAGCTACAACTTTAAGAGTGCGGCTTAAATTAGGGGTTTACTCAACCTTGAATACATTGACAATATCAAAGAAGTTGTTATAAAAGATGTCATCTTTTTTTTTCTCAAAAGTCAGGTTGCGGTTCAAATTAGAGTGCGGCTTAAATGAGGGATTTTATGGTTGGTTGGTTACTGGGGTTTGACGCCGTAGCAATGTCTAAGGTCATATCATGGGGTAAACAAGATTTGACAATTCTGTCTTTAATAATCATATCTATGGAATGAACGAATCTTTGAGAAGATTTAGACCATACCCCTACACATTTATAGAGGTAGGTGTTCTTTAATGTGCAAGGCCCCATAGGCAGGGCCCTACAGACAACAGTCGGTGGCCCACTAGGAGCCTTTAATTACCCTGTTGTCACAGGAAGACAAGCAGAGGGGAGTACAGTGGAAATGTTAGGGCCGTGTCATGCGTCCTGGGCGCTTTAAAATTTTAAATGGCACATTGATTTTGAGATCAATGCGCCCATGGAACATTAGGAATTCTAATTTAATTGAAATGGACCAAAAATCACACATTACAGTAAGATATGTCTCAATAAATTTGATAGGGAGTGTGCCATTGTCACAGTTTTTCTAACATTATCACTGGGAGTAGCAGCTAGCTCACCTCAGCCCAAACTTGAACCCGGGCCGTCCACACAAAAGATGGACACTACCCACTTCACCACCCTGCACGCCAGGGGTTTTATAGTAATATGGTACAAAGTAAGGGGCTGCTGTGGCCCTATAAAGGTGAGGAGTTTTTTGCATTCTTTCTTCATTTGGGGCACCATTTTCATAATAAAAAATACTTTCCTGAGTTGCATTGTTTGATTGAAAACCCTTAATATTGTAAGTATCTTCTATTTTCAATGGAGCATATTCTAATACAAAATCTTGCTCCCACATATAAGTAATTTATTTCACAACAATCATAAATGCAAAATCTCTTAAGGTTTGAGGGAAAAGAAAATTGTAGGTTCTCTTTGAACGGAGCACAAATACAGCAGGGGGTGTGGGGGCTGCCGAGGCACCAAAAGGCTAATGCAGTCTATGTGCTTATTTCTGCATTTTCATAATTTGGGGCACAAATTTCCCATTCAACAAAGTTATTCCCCATCTACTTTCTATATTCAGTGAGTTCAACTGGACAATTACAGGCAATTTCCCTGAATAGGATTTGTGAGTTCTTTAGAAATTTTCCAGTCTAAATTCTATCACAGAGAGATATATATTTTTCCAGTGTATTGCTCAGGCCTGGTCCCCCAATCAACCAAGAACTTTGTGCTCAATGTTAGTGGTTGACCACTTTACTCTATTTTTTCATATCAATTTTGTTAAACTGCAGGCAATATGTGTCTTACCACACTGAGCTTTTGGGAAGAACCTTGACATCTAATTTCTGTGCTAATTATTTGTATCATGCTTATATTCAATGATATTTCACTAACAATTTTAAGATACTTAGGTCTAGGGGAAAAAAAAGTTCTGCTTACCTGACCTACCCTCTTTTTACTTATAGGCTTTTTAGAGAAAAATATTAGAATATTACCAAATGTGACAGAATTGGAGGCATTTTTTCACTCTAAGGCTTTTTAAACATTGATCAAAAAAATAAAAAAAACACGACCTACCGACCCTAAATTTTTTGGGCTAATGTTACCAAAACACCTTTTTTCCCTTGGCCTTATGAGCTTGCAGTCTTCCATGTAAACGCTCATAGCCACAGCAATAGACAAGACTCCACATATCATTTTGTCAAAATTAATTTAGAAAGAACTTGATGAGGTGACCCCAGAATTAATCATTACAAAATAAAAAACTAAAAAAGAAGCAAAAGAGCTACAAAGTTTCGCTCATGCATGAGCGATGGTCGTCCCTCAATAAACTGAAGGCCTTCCTACAACCAGAAGGTATATGGGCTATGAGTAGTGACCACCACCACCACTCCTGCTGTCACACACAACTCAGGGAGGGGTTTAGGAAAGGGGCTGCTACTACATGCAGTCATGCACCCAATACTGAGTGATCTATCACTAATCCACCTAGACCTGCCCACTTGCAGGCGATAGTGGAGGTCCTAATGTGGAGGTGAGGGTTGATTGGCTCAAGTAGTGATTATGTAACCCACTTCTGGCTTCTCACACTGCCCGAGTCTAACATTACAACCATTGTAGGTCGCCTTTCAACAGTTGAACTGACATTGTGTAACCGGTCATTAAGAACAAAGAATATCAAATGACTAAAGACAAGACTCATTGAGGGAGTCCGCATTAACAGCTACAGTATAAATATTTTACAAGTGATATTGCCAGAAAATTTTATCGATTAAAAGTATGGAATTCTACGCATTCTATGGGATCATATATTTCCTTGCTGTAGACTAAATTAAAGGAATTTTACATAAAAATCAAGGAATTCTTCAATATATTTTCAGAAAAATAAAGGAAATTAAAGGAAATTCCTTTCAAATAAAAGAATGGTATGATGCCTGCTGTTCAGTTATCACCCTGTCAGGTTGTCATCAAATATTTGGTTTGGCTACTTTTGTAGCGATTTGACTATTTCAATTGCCACATCAGAATAACGACATATTTTTCCACATCCTTATGGTGAAACCTTTTAAACAATATCAAAAGAGAGATATAAATATGTAACTGTTTTTATTATCCTTATAACATGGAGTCTTCCTATTATTATATATACAGTTCTGTCACGATTTCTAGGTTATACGAAAACAATTATCATTGATATGAAAAAAGTCAAAGAAATGTGATAGCAGTAATCCATTCTTATTGTGGCTTTTGCGATGAGAGTGATATATTTATCTGTTTCATATAATGTTCCATGGAAGTTGTCATTGTACTTTTAACATAGTTTACATTTCTATGTGGAATTATTATAGAAGCTCAAGTACACTTCATTCATACACACGTTGAGAATGTTCTTTTTCTACATCTTCAGGGTTTATCCCATTTTTGTTCGCTCCTTCTGAAGTCTGCTAGTATATGCTCTAGACACCAGGTTCCATGAATCCATATATCTGTCCATGCACATCGCGATGCATTTCTGAAAAAGAGAGAAAAATTGAGCAACTTAAAAAGGAGTACTTGATATGATATGACAGGGGGTCCCTTCTGACGTGCTATATATCAATATCCAAATCGGAAAAGCTGTCGGTCATCAATACCTTTTTTGATAAAAGTTTTCTACACTGATCCCAAATTTTCGACCACTGGTCGAAGGGCCTTCGTTAGTTTCGAACACCAATTGCTTACAAAAATACGTACTATCAATTAATCATATGAAATATATTTGAAAATCGATAAACATTTATCTGGATATCTTATTTTAGAGGAAATGATTATTAATTTTTTTCCGCATCTTTTACTAAAACTCTGAGACCCATTTTATTAGTTAGATTCTATTTAAATCTAGCGAGTAGGAGGCGATCCTATTTTACTAAAATACCCATAAATGTAAGTCAGAGTTAAAGGGAAAATCTGTAACTTCAGATGGAAATTTAAATTAAGGATCATTTCAAAATGCTATGAAACGTAACGTAAGAAACAAGTTTTTAGAATTGTTATTAGAGATAACATGCAAATCTGAAATCGGACAAAAAAGCTGAAAGCTAACATCATTGCAGTGTTCGAGAAAGCCAAGAAATATTGTGAAAATAAGGTTTTCCCCATCCATATATCGTAGTAGTAATAAAGAAATATTACTACTTTAATTTGGTTTTCAAAAGCCAATATTTCAATCAATAATGTGCCTGCGAATTTTACAATGTGCATGATGGTCAAGTGATTCTAAAGGAACTGTGTCTCAGCTTTACATCCTAGCTTTTATTGTAATAAACCAATTTTTTTAGAAAGAAAACCTACTGGAAGTAAATTTCACTATATCATATGATTTTAAGATACTTATCAACTTTTTCAGTCCTCCAAAAACAATCCTTGAAAGAACTAACTCACAATAATTATAGTATTTCTATAAAAACCTACTTTTCGGAACTACGATTTGAAGGATACCATTTGAAGGTACGTACCGTTTCTGAACTATCCAACGATGTACCAGGCTTCGTTATACACTTCTTGAAGCATTTGTCCGACATTTTCTGAAATACATAGAAAACAGTCACTAGCATCCCAACAAACTGAAAGAGTTTGTAACTGGTTGGTTGAATGAATAGATCTGACCAATATATTAACAGGAGTTAACAGGGCTTTACTAGATACAGTATTCTGCTATTCTCGTTACGGGTACACCGGGTACACAACTTTAAAACGTTAAAGGGACCCAAAAGCAATCAATAAGTAAATGATCAAATTTCATAAAACTCTACAAACGGTGATAACTTATCAAAAGTGTGGTACACGAGTTACGAAAATTGACCCTTAAACCTGATCATCAAAGAACGACAAACATACTGGGTTAAAAGAATATTTGCAATATTATTATTATTGTTTTCAAATATGGTGCCTAGTGCCTGGAAGAGGGTAGTTGTAACTGGTTCCATACTAATAGAATGCACAAAAATCTACCAGAATGAGAGCACAAACATAACAAGGTCCCAGGTGGATCAGATTATAGATTCAGGGTCAGGCCAACCTTAAAAAAGAGTTTGTTTCCTGTTTACCGCCCGAGTGAGCATTTGAGGGCCAACTGTAAACTCTTTTTTTTCATTTTTGGATTTTTTTTTGTTTTTAATCAAAATTTTCTGTTATAGCCTTACCAACAAAAAAAAATATATGAAAAAAAAAAGATTTCCCGACCTCCCGACTGGTTTTTTTTCTGGTCACCCGCTGGACAGGAAACAACTTTTTTTTAAAGGTTGGCCTCAGTTTGAAAACTGAAAAACTCCGGGTTATTCGTATTTATTCCATATATATGACAGTAAAAAGATTGGTCAGATATGGAAACCTAGACGAATTATCGGGAGAGTTATCAATCAAATTATACAAAAATTATGCACATGCCGCTGCGAGTCCCGCCATCCCCAATTATCATTCACTGACATGTGCGTGCGGATTACTAACTTTGTTTTTGATGTAGATCATGAATATCAACATAATTCCTCATTTTATCTCAACCCCATCCAAATTTGGGGTGTGTGACCTCATATGCATAACGTCTATACTGATTTAAATCAACTGAAACACATGGAAAATAGCCGAAATAGGTGCGCATCCCCGACCAAGTTTCCGATTGGACGACTGGCGATCACCATTCTCGCCGTCTTCATCATACTTAACATAATTTATGCAACACTACAGCGCAGCCTGAGTGTAAGGCTTTTCTAGTTTGTTGAGAAGATGTCTTACAGGTTGATCCTCTGATATGACCAAATATGAATATGCGTCAATCTCCAAGCTGATGACTTGACGACCTAGATATCATAGAAAGCCTATGTTAAACCTACAATCTTCACCGTATATTTGGTTACCATCTCCCAACAGGTTCAAAATCTGAATCTGATTCTGGCGTTTAACACTATAGTTCAATGGCGTTCTCTGCCTAAATGACCAACATACCACTCCGGGGCTGACCGATTCAAAAGGAATTGGGACAGCGACCCTGGAGAATTTACCACAACCAGATCACCAATAACATAACAACAAACAGCTAAAAACTAACATCCATAGAAGAAATCCTGCGAGAGTGGGAAACAGCGTAGCTCGCAAACACGCTGGGTGACCCGGTACATCCAGGGCACATACACAAAGTAAAGCAAACTAAAGGATGTTGCAGTGGGGGATTTTGTTCAAATTTGCACTGACAGCTTCAAGGGGCCGTCCATAAATAACGTCATGCTATTTTTTACCTTTTTTGATCCCCCTCCCCCCTGGTCATGTTTCGTCATGCGGCCCTTGACTCCCCCTCTAGAAATGACGTCATAGTAAGCGGACCCCCCGACCCCAATCAGAGAAATAGTATAAAAAAGAAAGAATTTTTCTGCCTAGAAATATGACCGTCCCGTGTCCGAAACTAACTTTTCACCACTCCTGCTGTCACACACAGCTCAGGGAGGGGTTTAGGAATTTGGAAAGGGCCACTACAAGGTCCATGCATGATGTGCCAGACACCTAGCACTGTGTAACCTATCATTCACCCACCTCGGACTGCCCACCTATTGGTGAGAATGGTGGACCTAATTTGAAGGGGTGAGGGCTGTTTGGCTTATGTAACCTACTTCTAGCTTCTCACACTGCCTGATTTTAACAACAATTGGAGGACAATGTCCTTCAATTGCTGAGCATGAGATTGTGTAACCGGTCATTGAGAACAAAGACAATTCAATGACTAAAGACATGATTGATTGAGGGAGTCCCCACCAATAGCTATTGGTCTAGCTATATTAGATCTACATAACAAAGATATAACTAGGGACTCCCAAAAATCAGCCTTCAATATCTGAACGTAACCTAAAATTGTCTCTGAAATTCTTGAAATTTAAATTTTTTGCAACATGTCATGCACCACATGACCCCCCTCCCCCTACTGCATGACGTCATTTATGGAGAGCCAGCCTGTTCTACAGGGAGCTAGGGGCAGGTGCCTGAAATTTTCCGACCTTCCCCCTAGTATGGGCCAATGCCACTGGGCTCGAGTTCCTCTGGGCTACCCTCAGTCACTTCAAGCCTAGATCTCGGGGTTAGTCGTTAACTTTACTATCTAGATGTTAGTTTAGACTTTACTAGGAGTAGGACTGTAGGAGTGGTGAGGCTTCAGTTCAGAGAGGTCAATCGTACTAACTTGCAAAAGTTCCTGCGCATTGGCAACGGCAATCTGCGCTTTCACCTGATCCATAAGCTGGTCGCGGTTGGCACCGTCAAGTTTTGCTCCTCCTGGAGGCGATGAAAAATCCATTTTCAGTATTTTCTTCTGATGTAAGACCGGCAAAATTTAGAGGACAACCCTCACGTGTCCTACAAGTTTGGTCTTCTTGCAAATACGCTGGATTCCGACGATCCGACGTTCGCACATTCAACAAAGTAGAACTTTGTAAATTGTAGGCGGAATACCAGCGAAGCTGCCACTTGTTTCCGGCGACAGCAAAATTTTATCAAATTCTACGCGATCAACGCCTGTTTCCTTACTCTCTACGGCCCTTGTAGACACAGGCGGGTTTTGAATTGAGACCTCTGAAAACTCTTTATTGCATAGAATTGAAATGCATCTTACAAAACAATTAATTTCAAAGTTATTTACCGTCGGAAAGCGACGCCCAAACACGATGAGAAATCAAGCTGCATTCAGCGAAATTCAGACTGATACATTATGTAAACTGCAACTTTTAAGAAATTTCACCGTCGCTGTCTTACCAATAAAAGAAATTGGCCCGTTCTTTTTAGCAGATTATGTTCTTATTTTCCAATTTATATATTAAACATGGGATCACAGCAACAACAGGTGTCCCGTGAAAATCGGTCCCCCCGTGAGAATGTGTCCCCCCCACTTCGGAGCATGCGCAGAGGTGGGGGGACAGTTTTTCATAGATGGTCTAAGGCCATGAGAATGTGTCCCCCCTCATGTTTTATCACTTTATTTATCTATTTATGTTATTCTTTTTATTGGATAATATATCATATCGAACCTAATTAATCATTTTTATATCTAAACCGAAAAATTGATGTTTATTTTATCCATAGACTAGGAATAGGGACGAGTTAGGGTTAGTGTTGAATCCTAGAGATGGTTGAGAAGAGAGGGATGATTTATTTAGATTTTATTTTTCATCTAAATTATGTTTTTCATCTTAATATATCAGTACCTATCAGATGTAATACAAATTATTGTTTAAAATGATCTATATTAACTGTTTTAGAGGGGGGACACTTTTTCACGGCCTTGGCCGCCGTGAGAAAGTGTCCCGGGGACACTTTCTCACGGGGGGGCAGATTTTCACGGAACACCTGAACTCTTACGTGCCAATGAAAGCAGTTTACAAAAACCTATAGGTCTGCAACCACAACTTTCCAACACTACCCGCGGATCTCCACATCGACCCAGTTTCAGCTCTGCTATGTTGTAAAGTGTCCATGTAATACAGGTTACAACTTTCCATCTTTAGACGTGATTCAGTCATGGACAGCAACCAAATCTTGTGATATTTACGAAGATATTCATCTCCCATGTAGGGAAAAGCTTCAGTCGAGTAAGATACCAAAGGAGGTCATCCTAGGTGAGACTATTATCACATCTTCATGCATCTATGTCGGAGAAACATTGTCACTGTCCGTTCAGTTCCCAGCACCGGACGTCGTAGAAATGCCAAATCAAATGGCTGGATCATAGATTTAAGTGGTCGGTCACACCCCTGCACAAGAAATTTACTTTATACTGGCGCAGTCAAGTTAAACTTTGACTTACAAGGAACTGTTCTGCAACCAATCTTAAAAGGGTGATTGATCATCAGTGGCTAAGTGGGGTGACAGTGGAATGGTAGCCTAGCCGTAGATCTAAAGAATGGTCTGTGTTGGTCACTTGACTTGCCACTTGGTGTTGCAAAGTTGGAAGGTAAAACTGATAAGGGTTGATTCTCAACCACTCCATGGACCATGGCCCCACATCCCAGTTACCCTTCCCTGCAGGCTAGGCCTTAAAAGACGGTATATGAACGATCAGCCCTATTCAGGCTATTGCATTTCTGCCCTGGAACTGGAAGATCTGCCCTATTTTCCTGGATGATCTGCCCTCTTTGCCTGGATGATCTGCCCTATTTTTCTGGATGGTCTGCCCTATTGCCTTTACCCCTGGCAACTGAAATATTAATTTTGATGTGACATTTGTAGTGATTTTGTAGTAGAGTTTGTAGAAATTTATATATTTTTTCATGGTTTTAGATACAAATATATCCAAATAGCAAGACCAGTTGGTCATATATGTGGCATCCCCATGAAATTTGCATTGCCTGATTACTCCCGATGATTTAGTTGGTAGATCTATATGTGTTCAGGATTTAAGTCTATGTTCACTCCTCCAAATGATGTCCGAATAACTAGATCTAGGTGCAGTGGTGGACATAAGTCTAAAAATCCAGGGGCCTGAACCATGATCTAGGGGCCCTCACGTATATATTTGTCTTTAAAAATACGATGTTTTATTTCAAAATTCATAGAAATTTGCAGTTGTTATCCATGATTTTCTAGGTGCCAGTCTCGTACCATTTTCGCGCATGTAGCGCGAATTTGGCGGAGATGCAACACCTTTCGGTTCAGGGCAGAACATCTAAGGGTAGAGGGCAGAACGTCCAGGGGAGAGGGCAGAACGTCCAGGGGAGAGGGCAGAACGTCCGTGGGGTAGATCGTCTATGAATCTAAAAGACCCTCTCACTAGTCTCAGACTCAGACCACCATCCCAAGGCAAGAGCTGTGGAACCCTCAACCTAGTCCTAGACCTAGTTCTTTTCTATCCCTAAATTTGGTCATTTTTTATTATGGCTTAATATGAGGTCAAAGGTCTTAAAATCACTTGGCCTGAGTCATTTTGCCAAAGTTTTGGTACCGTTGGTTTAGAACACAATTCGGTCATTAACAATTTTGTAAAATTTGACTGATGATTCTTCTAAACCTAACTATAGATTTGGTTTTATAATCATATTATAATGGTCGTAAAATGATATTGAATTTCTGATGATGGTAAGCACCATAGCCTCAGATTTACACATGCATCTAGGTTCGACTTGTTATTCTATGAAATATAAAAGAGTAGTTTAGATCAAAGTTAACAGTTTTCTGTTTTTTGAATTACAGTAGAAACCGCGGTCAGAATATCAAAAAAAACAATATTAAAGGACAAGCTTCTCTATAAATATACCACTTTTATTTTTATCATAACGTTATTAACAGCGCTACGTTTTTAAGACAGGTAGAAGGACTAGAAATTTCAAGTTTTTTTTAGTCATTTCTTGCCCTGCAGACCTATAGATAGAAACAGAGCCAATGTGCCCACCTGGTTTGCACCAACATCAAAGCTTACCATGTAATATTCAAAATTGCTTCTGTGCTAATTCCATGAAGACAGTTGCATAATGCTAAAGTAACCAAAGTAATTTGGTTGACAAATTGTTCCTGGGCCCAGTGTCCGAAATTAAGGAAAATTTGTATGCACCCGCCGGGTGCATTGTTATAAAAAGTATGCACCCGGTGAATATTCCATGCATTTTATCTTATAGACAGTGTCTAATGCCCAGAAAATCAATGCATATCTGGGTGTATAGTGTTTTAAATCCATGCACCCTGGAGCCAAATCATGCATCCTGGGTGCAGGGTGCGCCCTTAATTTCGGACACTGCAGTGGCATATAACCTAAGCTATGTTGACCCACTCAAAATAAAGTTAAGAAATGACATTTTTCAATCAAATATTCTCTTAATTTAGAACATGTAACCGTATGACGTAAATCATAAAATTTCTTTTTTTTTCTTTTTTTTAAAGAAAGTGTTGGGCCCACCAAAAGTTAAGGAATCAGTTAAGGACCTCCCCCCCGAGGATCTGTCACTGAACTTCTTTGTATTGGTTATAGCTACGCAGTTGTTTTGCATGCCATGACCTGGATGAGTCCATTAACTCCTGTACTCAGCATCGCTGATAGCACATTGTATTGCATGCATGCTGCACTGTAAACTAAGGTTTGACGCATTCTGGTCTAAAGGCGCCCTTATGCGTCACCAACATCATCATGGAATACAAGTACTACTAATCTACAAGTGAGTGGACTTGCCTTTACCGTCTTGGCATCACCTCTGTAGTCAACGTGTTGGTGGAGGATGTTCTCATATTGTTTGTGTGAGGTTAGTTGGTCAGCCAGCTTTGACGGTCAGTGTTCATAAAGTAATTTAAAAGATAATTAGGAGAAAAAAAGGAAATAGGGGGGTTGAGGGAACATCTCTGATTTTTAACTACATGTACTATATATATATACTACAAATATTCATAAAAACCTGATAATTAAATGAATATTCCTGTCTGAAAAGTATTCTTGTGAGCTTTGACCAGCACTGTCATCTAACCCTAACCCCTCCTTATTGTGGTTGGTTGGCCAGCGAATAGCAAACACTGTCTTGTTGATCAAGGAAGTCCGAACTAATGAAAGGCCTAACAAAGTACCAACCTCAGTAATTTACTCGAGTGCCAAGTAAACTGGAAAGATTTCAAAATGTTAACTTTAAGTTAAACAAAGTGTCAACTGTCAAATACTCCCCTGATGTCACCCAACAGCCTGTGGTAGTTAGGAGCATATTACCCTGGTGCAATGGTAGTATTCCCATAACCCACGATAGCACACCACCACACATGACCAATGTCTAATCGGCTTAAAGTTGGACAGGTGCCATACCCACTTTTTACTTAAATCCTGTTGTAAATATTAGTTATAATCCTGGTCTAGGCTATGCATTTACCAACATTTTGTCATTTCCGGCATGGAACACAATACAATGGCCCAGCCTTGGTGTATTCAGTGTTTACATACAAGGACTGAAGTGGCAACATAATAAATGATCCAACAGGATGGCCAGCTTGTGTGAGACTCCCGGTATTAGTCAAATGGGTGTGCTGATGATCTCGGTCCTTGGGAATTTCTGTCTACTCTCCCCGTTGACACCATTTCTATTCTGATAATGTCACTAAATGTCTACTACGATTTAGTAAAAAGGGATTGTTTTATTGAATAATTACTTTCTGTTCATAAATATGTACCCAGCAAAATCATATTTCATGAAATCATAATTACTTAATCCTCGGGTCGCGAATTTGTATTTGTTTATAATCCGTGACAGTGAATACAGGCGGAAATAATTATATTCACTTTCACAGTAATCCAGCCCTCAATCTGATGGTCCACCTTGTGCTCCCAACAAGGTCATCAATTAAGGCCGGGTGTGTTGTGTCCTTTCTATGGGACATTGCATATAAAAGACCCCTTGCCACTCTTTGAAACGAGTATGGTATTCCCCTAAATCATATCATAGATATGGTCACCCACAGCTGAAAAGCATCTGACACCTTGTGCAGTCTGGTAAAAGAACCCAAAAGGGTTGGCCAGACTTAAACTCACCCAACAAACAAAGAAAGAAGCAATCTGACTCAGTGACCTAGTGTCACATCCTCATCAGTCAATAACTTGTGAGCCTATAGCGAGTTTGCGGAAATTTCTAATCATGTCTGGTGAAGAACTTTAGTTTTGTGGTAGTACTTTCTGATTATGCAGGGGTGGACATAAGTCTAAAAATCCAGGGGCCAGTCGGGCCCCCAGCTTTCCAAATCTCGGGGCCCGCACCGAAATCTAGGGGTCCTCACATATATATAATCAGATTGTCTTTGAAAACATTATGTTTTATTGTAAAATATATAGAAATCTGTAATTGTTATCCAAGATTTTCTAGGGGCCAGTCGGGCCCCTTGGCCAGAAAATCTAGGGGCCCGACCTGTTTTTAAGGGCCTTGGGCCCCCGGGCCCGTGGTTCAGTCCACCCCTGTATTATGGTTGTAATGAATCATGATGAGTTGAAGACAGGAGTAGTTATTAAGATGTTGTATTTCTTCAGTCACAGGTTATTAACCATAGGCCTAAGCCTAGGCACTACACACAACACATGTGTCCTACTTGGTGTCCAGACTGCCACTCCCTAGGGGAGTATTTAAAATTCCCTGGTTCTACAATGTAGGGCAGGTGGCTCCAACTGCACCTTGACCTTAATTAAACTATAAGGGATAAGACAAAGACTTGTAGTGGCTAACAAAGCCTACATCTGAACTACTGTAAAACCTTAGATATTAGCGTAAAATATGTATATTATGAGCGTTTCCATATTTATAATTATATTATATCATTTATTAGATTTGAAAAATATTAGGAGGGATTTTAATGTATAGATATGTCCTACCCATTTTTAGGTATGATACTGGTGTATTTTTAAGGAACAACCCCCCTCCCTACATCAAAACGTGAGACAGGGAAAGTCGACATTTGTGAATGTTGCTTATGTTCCTCAAGAACAGAAATAAAATAAAGTTTGTTTGTTTAAAAGATAAAGGTATATGGTATAGTAAAGAATATTTTCGATATAGAAATTATATTTACTAGAAATCTCACTATCGCAAAGTGAACAGATATAATTATGTACAATGAAAAAGAAAGTACCTAAACAGGGTATCGCGACTCATTGCTGTTATACTAAGGGCCATGAAGTATATAAAATATCTTAATAGACAATTTGGGTCACCCTAGCAGTATTAGAATACATTACGTCAGTTATGTCCATATGTCCAAAATAGTTTTAAAACACTGGTATTTCTGGAATGCCCTTCGCACCGTGAATTGATGCAAGACAAGGTCGAACCAAATAGACGATGTTAATCCCTGCAATGCGTCGTCACAGAAACACGAGCTTTTAGCTCCAGAGATAATGGGTATGCGGGTTTATTGAAATTGAAACCGGGCGAAAAGAGATGAATTATTCCAATATAATAGCTGTAGTGAGATACGATCAACGTAGTGTTGTACCTCATGCACGTCTCGAGTGTAGAGATGGAGATATTTTTCTTAGCATACAGGAATTCTAGTGATAAGACACTCACATTGTTTAGATAAAACTATTCAGAACTGGATGTCATGAAAATAATCGATGGACCTCTCCACTTTTCATAGAACAGGCACAGCTGTGTGGACTAGGGCTGCATGACCTATATATTATATGTTCAGACGCGTGGAGAAAAAATACTTTCCTGGTATCGAATAGAATCGTCAGGAAATACGGAAAACTAACCTAACATTAAATGTAGAACTAGGCCTTAAAGCTGGTAGACTGTCATGAATTCAATGATTGTTTAGTCTAAATTAGTTTGTACAAAAACGTGTGCTACATTATATTTTGATACCAGCATAACATATGAGTGCTTCAAAGCACCCGTCAATTGATCATGTTTGGCCGAGTAAGCCATAGGGAACAGTGGCCTGTATTGTAGCTAGTAATTTAGAGTTGAAATACACAGATGGTTCCGCTGCTATATATTTTATTCACATTTGATCGATATCACAGGCAAGCTCATTGACCTATAACGTTTATTAATATCATTAATGTTTTTTTGAAAGTTGCATATAAGTAACTAACAGGCCTTACCAAATCCAGCATTCTGGTTGTCCACTCACCTAAAGCCCTAGTACACCCCGACAGGAACCTCTGGGTGTCCTGGATCACACTCCAATATCAAGGCTGAGGCAGTTAGACCCCGAGTTTATTTGCAGGATACCTAGAAGTTAAAGTCTGGGTGTCCACAGAAATCTAAACATTTCTGGGTGTCCAAAAGAATTTCAAAATCAATAAGCTCCGACTTTGTACCCCTATCCCTATTTCCTGAGCTTTTCTCATTATCCCCAATTAAAAATGAAACAAATGATACATATTTGCTTATATTTATCCCTCCTAGATGATCAGCCCATGAGAATAATGAACGTGCTCAACATAGAGGAGTGTGAGCTGCTCGGCGACTCCAAGTACCGAGCCTACATTTCCCAAGTAGAAAAAGCGCTAAAAAACTTTGAAAACACAAGCGAATGGGCCGACCTTATTTCTGCGCTTGGAAAATTGAATAAGGTAAGATTTTAATGTTGTTCCTTTTTCCTTTTGAACGTATGATGCTCTGCATTGTAGTGAACTCAGTATTGTAACATAAAAATTGTTGATGCAACATTAAGTGGACAGAACGCTGGTTCAGTCACTTCTTTAAAATAAATCTAGCAGTAACATATTTAAAAGGTTATAGAAAAAAAAGTGCCACAGTTTCTGGTAAATCCCCAAAGTGAGCTGTGAGTACTAACTATTCTTAATCTTGTTACTTGATTGCACTGTTGCAAACATTCAGTCAATACTAGTTGATCCAGTTTAGGCTTTTTGTAATGTATTATGTAATATGATGCAACAGGCATTCCCATTTTTGTGAGCCCTTAATTATAGTTTTTAGTATTGTAGCTTATGGGAAGGGCTCACTCAATCAGTCATGTCTTTTGTAGGTATTTGGGCTTTGATCTGATTGCCCAGTTACACAATATTACATACAGGCCTTTGTCCACTGGCATGCATTTGTAAGCAAGGACAATTAGTGTGCATCAAGTGTTATTGAGTGGGTAGGCCTCTCCCCTGCACCCTCCCCCACCCCCACTCCTTGAACTCAGTTCAAGGAGTGGGGGTGGGGGAGGGTGCAGTTTGAGAAGCCAGAAGTGGGTTACATAACCAGTACCCCTCCACATTAGGACCTCCACTGTCACCTGCAGGTGGGCAGGTCTAGGTCTAGGTGGGTGGATGCAGGGAGCTAGTGTAGGAGCCCCTTTCCTAAGCCCCTCCCTGAGTTGTGTGTGACAGCTGGAGTGGTGGTGGTGATCACTACTCATAGGCCATATAGCCTTCAGGTTATAGGAAGGCCTTCAGTTTATTGAGGGACGACTATTGCTATAGATTACATACATTAGATATATTGACATTTCATTCAATTACCTTTCAAACACAATGAAATGTCCATTGTTATGTTAAGGGCGAACACCGATCGTTCCAACGATCGGAACTTTGATAGTCATTTGCTTCTTGTTTACTGTATTATGTCATACATCAATGAGGATGCCATGCACAGAATCCAATATTATAAAGTGATATTTAATGTTTGTAGTTAAGTTCCACATATCTATCTACGTTTACACTTGTCGTAGGTCCTCGCTAGCCACGTGAAGTATGCGGTCATCCCGAAACGTGTGACGATAGGAAAACGCTTGGCACAATGCCTCCATCCGGCACTGCCCTCGGGCGTGCATCTCAAGGCCCTGGACACGTACGACATCATCTTCAAATGTGTGGGCACCCAGCGGCTGGCGGCCGACCTGTTCACCTACAGCTCGGGCCTCTTTCCCCTGCTCGCCTACGCCGCCATGAACGTCAAGCCCGTCCTGCTGGGCATCTACGAAAAGCACTTCGTCACCTTGGGCCGGTACATCCGCCCGGGACTGACTGGTCTGCTGCTGGGACTACTGCCGGGCCTGGAGGAGGGCTCCGAGCACTTTGACAGGTAACACCTGCATGGGCTTAGGTTGAAAAAAAAAAAAAAAAGATGAAAACCGTATGAAAGGATACTAGTTTAAAGATGTTGCTAATCTTTTTGCTCAGCTATTCTTTAGCGAGTCTATTAGAATAAAGCACTGGTGCCCCTATCAACATTTTTGTAGCGAAATGCTTTAAAATCAAATACTCTTGCAAAAAAGAAAAAGATGTACATAATTATTACCGGAAAGAAAATCGTTTGAAACGTATACATTTAAGACAACATGTTTTAAGTAATTGGTGGTTTGTGCCTCATAGGACTAACCGACTGTTAGAAGACTTTGCGGAGGCGGCTGAGCCGACCTTCTTCTACGGCTGTCTATGGGACTGTGTCCTGTCTGTGCCGGGGGTGAGACTGGCGGCCATCAGCTTCGTCGGCTTACACTTCAACAAAAAGAAAACAATGGAGGACCAGCTGTATTTTATGGGCACAAATATAGATGTCCTGGTAAGGAACATATATACTTTCGGTTCTACTTTTTTTTAACGGTCCATATTACATTTGAATTAAGATCTCACAAAAATGTAGGCGAATGTAAATTTGCAATTACAAAATTTCTTTTACAGGTTGGTAAGAAGCAGAATGTCCAGAATAATTCTCTGCAAAGTTTACAAGTAAAGATAGCTCTGTTATTTAAAAAAGAAAGAAAGGGGGGGGGGGATTAATCATAAGAGAAAATGAAAGGAAACAGCAGATTTTATCGAACTACAAATCTTTTCTAAAGATAATGAGAACTTAAAAAAAAGCACGATATTTTGTTTTCATGGTTTCAGGTGGAGGCCATGTGCAGTTCTATCCAGGACAGCAGTGTGCTGGTACAACGCTCAGCCCTAGATCTACTGCTGGTCGGATTCCCCATGCACAACAGTCAGCTCACCCGGCCCGACATGGCCAAACTGGCCACGGCCGCCATCAAGGCAGTGCTCCGCCGAGATATGTCTCTCAACAGGTATAGGGATAACAAGTGTTAAACCGCGCACATGATTTATTAAAGAAGATAATATAACTGACTGTGTACATACTTGTATTTCTGTTTGAGATAAGTATAGATGATAAAGATCATCAGATAAACTGAAAGGAGTTGAATTTGCCATACACATGGACTCTGAAACTTTTAGTGTACGTTACTGGAAATGATTTATAGTACTCTATGATATGTTGGTGCGGCAGGCAGTTCTTCTCTCTTTCAAGTATATTCTCAGTTAAGTTGTGGGTCATATTCGTATCGGCCTGAAGCCAGCGTAATGGAGATAAGGGAAATCAATATCAAGAGAAGGAAACTCAGTATCTAGGTCACTATCGAAACCTGTAGTAAAGGCCGCCTTTATCTCACCTTCTTGCATACCTTGTGTCACGTGTTTTAGGTGGCAGCGGTATATTTTGTTGAAGATCAGAATCATATATATGTATGGACAAAATGTCAATCATTTGAGTCAATTGAAGAAAAGAAATGTAAATAATTCCCCGTGACCATTAGTGAAATAACTGTATGCTCAGTTCAGATATAACCTATTCCAAATATATCATTATCATGTGAAAATCATATCCCATTTTGCTCCAACCCTCAGACGCCTGTACGCCTGGTTGATGGGCACAGACGCCAGCGGTAACCCGGTGCAGGTGCCCAACTCCCTGATCCCTCCGGCCAGCCGGGGCCGCAGTGACAGCGCCAGCACCACCAGCGAGCAGGAGCTGGGCTACTTCAACACCTTCTCCAAGGAGCTGCTCGTCGGCGGCATCCAGGCCTGTATCAGGGAGGCCTCTGGAGGGGAGCCGCCCGTCGACGGCAAGCCGGGCAACCTGCGGCCCTTCCGTATCCTCATCAGCCTGCTCGACAAACCCGAGATCGGCTCGGCCATCCTGGAGGACGTGCTCATCGACATCTTCAAACATATGTACCTGGAGTGTGAGGGCGTGAGCAGTAGTGAGGGGGCCGTCAAGGCGCCCGAGTGGCTGGAGACAGCGCTCATACCGCTAAAGGGAAGACGGGTGAGTGGTGGTGTGCGTATATGTACTACATGTGCCAATTTCTTGAGTAAATAGAGTAATGAAGATATTAGGGAGTTCCAGATCCCACAACGCATCTCGATACGCCAACGTATCTCAAATCTCCCTAATCATACTTAAAGCTAAAAGTGCAAAATTTCGCAATCGTAATTGTATGGTCATAGACAATTGAGACATATTAGTATACCTACAGATAAATGTTTTTGAAATACATTACAAAAGCTGAGATAAAAGATATGTCACGTTTGCGTTATGTCTTTCCGTGGAGATCTGAAACTCCCTACTGACGCATTCTGGATGTTTTATGACCAAGTTCCTCTAATATTACATATGAATTTTCCATTGGATATGATATATTAGATTACTTATTAATAATGTTCATAAAGGTTAGAGAAAGAAAAACATGCACACACAAAAATCTTCGGTCTTAATCTTAGTTGTATTTTATTGAAAGGATTTTAATGGAAATCAGAGAAGGTTTAATGGTACTAAAATTACAGGTCTAAAGTGAATGAGGCTAGTTGGAGGGGGAAGGGTAATCTAAGTCTCACTATTCTTTTCAGGCTAAGGAGTTGGGAAAACGCAAAGAAGAGAAGGCGGTTCACAGTGAAATCATTAAGACTGCGAATCTTCTGTTCGGGGCGTTCGAGCCTTACTTCATGTGGGACTACCTGGCCCGTACCTTTGAGGCTGTCGCCAGTCAGGCAACAAAAACCGATTCTGGGGTATCCCTCGCCGACAATACTCGTGATAGAGTAGCAGCTAAAGTCACCCTGGTAGAGCTATGCAGACTTATTGAATTCCTACTGGATAAAGTTGCCTTGGTAAGTATTATGAGAAATATGTTAGCAATACTATACCTTGTTTTTGTTCGAAATTTGTTCGAAAGTCCGTCATTTGTTGCGCTGTTGTTTCTCATATTCCGCAATATGAAACGTCCTTTTTCAGATTATCATTCTAACTTACATCTATGCCCTGAAGATGGTAACTTCCAGTCGCTTTTGGAAAACTTATTTTAGCATCAAAATGATTTTGCTTATGGTTATCTGATCTGTGTCCTAGACATCGAGTATGAATCCCAGTAAAGCAAAAAGTATGCATGTCTTGGGGAGTAATTGTTTGTTTCATTAGTTGAATTCTGAGTCATGTGCATTCGTCAATTGATGTATAGCAAACTTGCAGCGACTATTGGTTCAAGACTGTCGATCTGAATGCTTCAGTTGGAAGTGTAAATCCGGAGGTAAAGCGTTGAATGCTGGTCGTTTTCTAAGGTTAATGTCATTTGAAAGGCTTTGCTTGTTGAAATAATCAAATTGGTTACGTTTACTGTTTCCGCTTTAATGTGTTTTACTATTTTTTCGCTGAGTTAGAAATGTATTATCAATACGTTTTACAATCATACTTTTCTCTGTGTTTGCTATACTCGTATAAGCAGTGGCATATCATGGGTCATACACCTTCTGGTACAAACTTTATATTTCAAAACGACTTAATGTTATTTGATTTGCATTTCTTCGTCTTCGGATACGTAACCTTCTCGAATGGTTCTCATTTGTATGTCTATCCACAATTCATCTTGTCAGGAAACCTACCCGGAGACACAAACTGAGCACCTCCCTGAGCTGCTCCGACAAGTGATCCTGTCGCTGAACGCCCAGTGTTCGCACCTCTCCGACGAGGAGCTCACCTACGGCCTGCGCCTCTGCTCCAAGCTGCTCACCCGGGTTCTGCCCTCCATGACCCCGGTCAATGGGCCCAGGCCGGACGGCGACAGTCGCTACAGCTCACCGGCCCGCTCACTCTCCAAGATCGCCTCTCTGGAGCGATATCGGGGCGCTAATCCTTTCGAGTCAGAAAACGAGGAGGACGAGACGACGACCCAGATGAGCGGCAGTGAGGATTATCTCAGCGCAGATAGCGACACGGGTCAGGACCGAGAGCACGCTACGCTGAACGTGATGGACCCCGCCAAGCAGGAGACGGCGTCCTTCTCCGACTTTGTCCAGTACGACGAACACAGACCAGACACCTTCCCCAAATTCAGAGCGACCCCCCAGGGCTCGCCCTTCAACCAACGAAAGGTGGTTTTCCCGGCTGACTCCTCTCTGACCGAGTCCACCGACTCTCCCAGTGTGGAGACGGTAGAGACACTCATGCAGGCCTGTGTGCACTGTTTCCAGCAGTTATTCTGCACCTTCGTCAACACAAGGATCTTAGAGAACCAGGAGGTGTCGACCATGTTGGGTTCACAGTTACATAAGCCGCCCAGCTCTCTCTCTGGGTCGGACCTCCCTCGTGTCCATGTACCGCCGCCGTCACCACAACACAGGCAACGCTACTCGGTGGTAAGTGAAGTATAATGTATTTTTGTATAGATATAAACTGACCAATAAGATTCCTCAACTCCAATAGTATACGTCTAGTACAAATAGAGTATTAAATACTTTTTAAGTTCCATGAAAATTGATTTGTTTACGAATGTCTGTGAATGCCAATGAGAAATAGAACCGAGATCCTTTCCCCTTCGCCTTCAGTGGTCTTTAGCGAGAGCTTTCTATCTTAACGTGTACATGTACGTTCTCTATTTTGCTAGCCTTCCCACAAAAACAGCTAATGATCGGATTACCATAATAGGCAAGCACCTTTACCACCTACATATATAGAGTATAATATTCTTCTTTCAATTAGTTGAACATTTCCGAGGGGGACAGTACGGACGACGAGGGGAGGGGCTCGCACCTGACGGGAGAGGAGGTGCGCGTACTACCCTTGGAGCGCCTCTCTGCCGAGGTGTGCGAGGCCTTCACCTGCGCCTGCCAGCTGCTCGTCGACTTCTCCTGCTTCCCCATGTACTGCACCAACTACCAGAAGGTGCTGCAGGCCTCCATGAAGAAAGGTAAGGATAGCGGAAGCTAGTCCTTCATGTTTATACTTAGTTTTGATAAATAGTAATATTGACTCTATTTACCAATCAATAGATGATTGTATAACACATGCGAGCTGATTCGGAGAACCTTCATTAGTGTGTTTTGTAAGTTTGGGCAGATGACAGATCATTGCAGAATGTTTTTGAAAGGTTTATATGATTATATACAATTATATTACAGTCTTAATTTGTCTTTCTGTGATGAAAAAGACTTCTCCGCATCTTTCGGATTTATCATCTAACATAAATATCATTAAACAAAAGATTGCAATGTTCTCCCATAACATATCATTATATAAATGATTTAAATGTTCTCCCATAACATATCATTATAAAACGTTCTCCCCTCTAACAACCCGTTCCCCCTGACTCTTTACAGATAAGTCCACCGTAACCTTCCCGGACTGGCTGCAGCTGCTCCTTACGTGCGCCTGCTTTGTGCGTAGCTTCTCCCTGCAGCAGGGGGCCATCTCCACTCTACTGGACCTGATCAGCCTCACCCAGTCCCTCGTCAAGCAGGACGAGACGTCGCCCAAGGCCGAGGACCCGGAGCCCGAGGACAGCCCCTCCTCCTCCCGACAGTCGATGGGCGAGGGCAACGTGTCCGTCGTCATGCTGCCGTCTCTCGCCCCGCACCACCTCAAGTATCTGAACACTGAGACCAACTTCTATAGGGTGAGTCAACATTTCGTTTCCTGACTACCGAGAAGTTTTATGAGTTGAACCAGTAATTTGTAGCGTTGAAACAATTTAACTTTAAAATCCAAAAGTTCTCTTTCCACTAAATACATATCCTTAGAAATAATTTTGCAGTCATTGAAAACTATAACAAGGCCTATTTAGAATATTCTGCTAACTTAAGATTACATGGAACCTTCATACATCTCAAGTTGAATATCCATTTGAAGGTCACATTACTTTGATGTGCCCAATATATATATATATATATATATATATGTATATACGAAATTGTGGCGCTACAGAATAAAGTAGTCGTTAGAGTGTCAGCGGTTTATCCTTTTATGATCCAAAACTGGTTTCATCTTATCTCACTGAAGTGAAAAACAATACAAAAAACTCTTGTTGCTTGGTGTTCGTAGATCGTGTCAACTCACCTGTGGAACTACCTGAGTGAGTCGTCGGCCTCCTTCCACCAGCGGAGTGTGGACCTGCTCAACCAGCTGCACCAGCTGGCGCCCACCCCCTGGGTGTGTGAGGACGTCATCGGCAACGCCCTCCTCTCAGACTCCAAGGTAAACACACTACATCTCCTTTTGTGAATCTTGTTTTTCGTGTTACCTTTTTCACCTCATGCATTGGCATGGAGTTATTCTAACGCGCAACTTTTACAGTTTGTTTAATCGAATTTCTAATATTGCTTTTTAACAAGAATATACACGTTTGTGTTATCTTGGTTAGTTTCCGTCGAAACCTTTGGTAAACACTTTTTGTTAGTGAATTGTTTAACTAATTGGGTAGTCGATTCTGTGTCTTCAGACCAATGCAGCGCTGAATGTAAGCCCCCTCACTCGGTAGTCTGCCCTATTTGGCTCAGGTCAAGGCTCATGAAACTCAAATATCTCTTCCTGTTGGCATTCACGAATTAGGACTCTCTTTCCAACAGGGTACCAACCACACAGGGAAAACAGGGAAAATGACACAAAAGATTCTCTGACAGGGAAAACACAGGGAATTTGGAAATTTTGCCAAAACACAGGGAACACAGGGAATTTCATTCGGCCAAGTTCTGAAATTCCCGATTCTCAAGATATTTGGATTCAACCTTTTGTTGTGGGTTGTCCAAATTTTCAGGGGAAAAACAAGGAATTTTAAAATGGAATTTGGGTTGGTACCCTGTTCCATTAAATTTGTATCTTGGAGCTGTTCGTATACCTTTGGTTTATTTACACTGAGTATATAAGTGCCTGGAATGTTCAATATTTTATATTAATTCCACTGTTATCTCGGCATGTATGCTTTTATCTCTTTATTTATTCGCACAAAAATAGTACAGGTGTATACAGGTATCACTCAGCAATCACTACCTCATCACACGAAAAACAAACTGTATCATACCATTATTTTCTACCTGCACACGTACCTTGGTGGCTGTCACCTGCATTTTGATCTAAGATTGAAGGCATGAATTCTAGCTAAGTCCTGATTGTAGCTGAAAGTACTGTTTTGGGCATTTTTCAATTTTCAACATTTTAAATTTTTTACCCTGCATTTCAACCGGGATATTATTTATAGTACTGAAAATGTATATATTTTTGCGCTGATAAATTTTTCGCGCATCCAGCACTTATACATTATATTCGTGAATTGGAAGAATATAATTAGCGACGATGATTTTCTGCGATATCCACGACGTGGATAGTGTACTAGACATAAATATAGATGACAAAATAAACTCCCTACTTGTTGTCCTTAGGGTGTTCGACTATCAGCACACAAAAAGTTTGCCGTGCTGTGGCATCTGCTACGAGAACGACGGATGAGTTCAAATCCTGGTCTTCCAGTCAGAACCTTTGACAGGTAAATCATACTTTTTCAAAAGTAGCATGATTTCAAATATTCGCCGATGTCAACAGTTCAATTACTCACATGTTCGTTCTTCTTTCTTTCTTTTTCTTCATAAATTTAAAGTAGAGTTTTGTGTTTATGTTCTGAGCCATTCAAGCTACAGATGTGAACTATATTTTTGAGTATTTTCATAGTAATCACTTGTAAAATATATATAGGGACACTCATTCTTACTTTTACTAATGTTTCATTAGTCTGGAGTAACATCGTTGACTGCTGTATCTCGGTTTGAAAAAAACAACATATTAACTTCAATAACTTCATAATGAATAAAAAGAAACTTCAGACCATAGTAAAAAGCAAATCGCAGCTAAAAAAAATCAAAGAAAATCACAATGGATGACCAAAATGCGTGCATGTTTTAAATATTACAGAATAGACATCTAGAAATGCTAAGAGAAAAGTTAGCTCGTATAACTTTTACACTTAATTGAGGAAACAAAGTTGCTACATTGTGTTGTGCAGGTCCATGTTCCTGATGCTGGACAGCCTACAGAGTGACGTAAACCCGTGCCGAGCCCTCACGCAGACGTGGTTAACCCACGCCATCCAAAGGGGGGACATAGCGCGCATCTTAGAGCCCGTCCTCCTCATGCTGCTCCATCCTGATACGGCTAGGTGAGGAACCAGTTTTTATGTCAGCCTCCAACCTGTTTCGGATAAGTAGTGTAAAGACATATTATGTTCTAGCGATTTTCAATTTAGGATGATCATCGACTTAGCCCGTAGTAACTATTGAAGATTTAAGAACTCATTTTTAATTATGATGTTCTTTATAATGAAATTAACATTACCAAGAAAAAGTTACTTGCGTTCAGTTGAAACACCGCACTATTCCTCATAAGTTAAACCATATATATGTTGATCCTAGATATTGTGCCTTTCTAAGGACCACACTTTGAGGGGGGGAGGGAGGGTGAACTATTTGGCACATGGCTCAAACAAATGTATCACTTGTTCCTTTTCAGGATCTCTATCCAGCATGTGAACATCCATGAGCCGCGAAAGGTGCGTATTTCCGAGAGTTCGAGTGACGCCGAAAGGGCGGAGACGACCAAGATCTACGCCATCAGCAGTGAGGGCGGCAACATTATCTACCACGTGAGTAACCAGGGCAGCAGGCCCTTCTCCACCCGCACCACGGAGGAGTTAAGGACCTACGCCCTCACCACCATAGCTGAGGGCTCCTCCGGCACCCGGCTGACGCGCCCCAAGGGCGACATGGACCTGCCCTTTGAGAGGGTCAATGCCAACGACCTCAACCTGCGCGTTAACCCTTTCGGGTCGGAGAGCTCCTTGGACAAGGTTATTTTTGAAGGGTATGAACCCCCACCCCAGCTGGGCCACCTGCAGAACGTCCGACGACTGACGGCAGAAACCTGCAAAAAGGAAGGGATTTATTTTGATGACGAGCAACCGGAGGAGGAGGAGACGGAGGTGGCCCAGGAGGCGGCGGACGCCCTGGAGGGTAGCGACAAGACTGCTGAGCGGCGGGAAAGTAAGGGCAAACACATGCTGGAGAGTGCGCAGGGAAGTAGCCCCAAGACGAAGCCTGAGCTGCCGAAAAAGCCGTCTCCTCCTGTTGAGGCTGACGTACCTGCAGTGGATGAGGCCCACGAAGCAGTGGCTGTTGATACCCAGGAGGAAAAACCTAGTCAGGATGAGGACAAGACAGATGGCGAAGTTCAGGGATCGGCCAAAGAAACAGGAGAGGGAAGCACTGATGTTCCCCAGAAGAAGGATGAACCAACCGAGGAAGGGACTGGAGAGACAGAAAATGTGGAGAATGGGGAAGAGAAGGAAGGACAGGTTGAAAACCCGGAGGAGATTGTTGCAGCGGTGCTGCAAGAACTGGTAGACCAGGTAGTGCAACAGGAGGAGGAGCAAGTCGTCCTCCAGGGTACAGTACTGGAGGCGAGCAGCTCGGAGCAGTTCCAGTTCAGAACGGACCACTACGGGCGGGACGCAGACGAGGGGTCGGAGAGGAGTGGGATGTCAGGCGACGACTCTCGGGTAGTTAGCAGAAAGAGGAGCGATCGGTCGCTGGAGTCGTCGGACAGGATCATGGACGCAGAGGCCTACTCCGAGGCCGACCCGGAGGGGGATGGAGCGAGGCCCTCCGCAGGGGAGGAGATCCCTGGCATCCACCCACTCCACACTCACATCCTTCTGTACACACAAAAGTTTGACGCCCAGCGAACTCTGTACGCACTCACGTGCCTCAAGTCGATCCTGACGACCACCCCTCGCCTTGTCACCTGTGCCATGGCCACCACCAGTATTACCAACGCACACCTGCCTCACTTGACCCGCTTACAACACCTGCTCGCACGACACAGGCGCTCCGTGTTCGGCAAGAACTTCTTCAGCGAAGTGCCGAGCGACGCGCTGTCAGGCTACAGGAGCAGCATGTACGTGGAGATCATCATCTCCGTGTCCCTGTACTACATCAGGAGCTACTACCCGAACCTGATGATGAGCAAGTTGACGGAGCACGAGCTGAACGGTAACAAAGAGGTGCAGATCCTCAGCTGTGAGATCCTGACCCTGCTGCTGTCGGAGCTGGTCAACGTGGCCAAGGACAGCGGTAAGGGCTTCTCCACCTACATCGGGGACCTGCTCAGCAGGTGCAAAGTGCAGAAGGCCCTGCTGCACTGCCTGCTCGCCAGCGTCTACAACGCCCGCCTCAAGCCGGCCAACCGCAACAGCCAGAACCTCACCGAGGCCATCATCAGCTTCAACGAGGAGAACATGGACGCCAACACCAACGAGACCTTCCAGATCAAACTGCTCAAGCTCATCCTGGTGCTCATCTTCTTAGAGGATCAGATCCGCAAGGCAAAGAGCGAGCAGGACGCCAACCAGCCGCTGCCCCCGGAGTGGGAGAAGGCGCGGCAGGCCATGCAGCCCACCCTGACCAGTGTGCGCTACGTCCAGTCCAAGCCCATCGTCTACCAGACCATGTTACTGTCGGCTGTAATCACGGCCCTCAAGCAGCAGCACCTCAGCCACATGCACCGCCACTGGATCGCCATGGTGACGAGCGCCCTGCCCTACCTGGGCCGGGCCCTCAGCTACACCGTCGTCACCACCATCAACCAGCTGTGTCACAACCTGGAGATGCTCGCCCACTTCTACGAACAGGGCAAGAAGGACAGCAGGTAAATTAGATTCTGTCGTAGAATGTTTTCGTACTGTTCTGGCGCGACTGATATAGTTGTGCACGTTTCCGATCCTGTCTACCTATATCCATTCCAGTGATTTTTCGAGAGAGTAACGCAGTAAAATCAAAATGTAAAGATGAAAGTGGTTAGATCTAGTATAAAAACTCGAATTGATGTTACACGGTTACATTTCGAAATCAAATTGTGTATAGATCAAGTGATCTTATTTTCGTCGACTAATTTAGTGGAGAATTTTCTTCGACGTAAGGAGTGGCAGTAAATATAATACAATCATCCCATTATGTGCCATTCTGTATGTTGTAGCAGCGCGAACGGTACGATGCCGGACAAGGTGCCCCCCGACCACCTTCTGACCCTACTGGAGGGGCTGACCACCGTGTGTCACTTCTGTGTCCTGGACGCCGCCCAGCAGGACATCACCATCGGCCAACACGTGCCCACCTCCTCCAACAACATCGTCAACGACACGGCCACCGCCGGCCAGATCCTCACCAACCTCATCCACGTCTTCAACCCGTACAGCAACAACAGGGTGAGTACATATATCCCTCCCGCACTCTCTTTCAGGCAACTGTTTTCTGAGGTGTGCTTTCATGTTTTTAAATCATGAGCATCCTCACAGTTATGCTCTGTGACCACATATTTGTTATTTGAATCCCATTGCGTTCGTGATAGATTTAAAGGCTACTTCATGCCTATCTAAATTGAATTTGTTTTTGTGAACAACATCACTCAGATTGTTTATCATTTAATTTTCTTACCGTCTAACCTTGTTTGGTTGTATACATGTCATAGATTTAGGTCCTCAATAGAGTTGCGTTTGTTTTACGAAAATACCAAGTCTTTGCCCACATATAGTAATCTTTTATTGTATTTCTGAGAAAAGGGGACAACTGTACAACTGGACTAAGAGCTATATTGTCAAAAAAATATTGTGAATATAAATTTCGGATTAGACTTGAGGTTATTTTACTAATAATATTTTCTTCGAGGGCAAAGAGTTGGTATTAAAATCACTTCTGAAATTTGCACGCTAATTGTTGCCATAACAATAGTGAAATTAAGTTATTTCAGAAACCTCTTAGAAAAGAAAAGTTGATTTAGCATTTCACTTCTTCAGTTGTTGGTCAGTATTTTATCATTCAGCTTTTTGTAATTATTTGGCTTCTTGCAGATCGTCGATGCATTCAGGGTTTGTATTGATATGAAAACACTTTTATTTGTTTTTGAAATATTATTTGGTGGTTTTGGCCATCGCTTTATGTTTAAAGATTCACGGAATGAACAACTCTGTCCATTTTGCCTTCGCCATGTCCTCCCAGATTTCTGTCAACTTTACATTTAAGAAAAACAGTTAGATTTTTGCTTTGTTGTAGAATGGCATTAGGACCGTTGTAATATCACTTACAATTCTGCCATACACACATCTGCAATGAATGATGCAAATTCGTTAAAAAGTCTTAATGGTATGTATATTTTGGTTTGTGGGGAAAGAATACCAGGAGCTCTGTATGGAGCATGATCGAGAAGAGGGCCTGATAATCAGATTTTACACTCAGTGGTGGAGCAAATGTGCTATGGCAGGACAGTTTACACTCTGGATGTGGAGTTCTTTTGTAGACTGGTATAACATTGAAATAACGACGTTGTTTGAACAAGTCTTCAGTTGTTATCTTCAATAACCTCTCTGGATCTGTAGAACCGAGTTGGTGGTTTGTGATTTAAGCCTCCTACGAACACTGTTCTACTTCTTGTAAGACTTCCTTAGTGAATTGTAAATGTTGCCGTAAACCTAAAATTCGTGTTGTTTACTTGACTCTGCATGCAGAATCAGTGAATGTGATTCTGTCATTTAACTCCCCTTTGATAGGTCCCTGTTCCTCTAAAGTTAGGGTTTAGATATAAAGGGTAAAATTTGTAATAGCTAGATGGAAGGACTGGGCTATATGCTAGTCAGTCTGTAAGAAGATTTCATTTATTTAGAGTGTCATACCCGAGATAGTGTGTCAGATGTAAAGATGATTGAATTGAGACACTCTCCTAAACATCAGGCCCGATGGCTCGTAACTCTGTACGTTGATTAAGTGCTGATTAAGGCAATGTAGGCTTAATCTAAACCTATGGGTTAATTAAAATTTAGTCCCTAATCATGATTACGGTGGATCTGACTAAGGTTAGACCAATGAAACTGCTTGTTTCATATGCTCTCAGGGGAGTCATGAGCCGTTCGTTTTAATCATGATTAAGCACAAGTTATGATTATCTAATTAAATTTAATCACGGACGTTTGGTGTGATTAAGAGCACTACGAGCCGTTGGGCCCTGATCACATGCATAATCTCCAAACAAAAATATTTGTCACAGTAAAGTTTTACGTAACTAGGTGGAACGCAGTGCGTGTGATATATAATTATCCAGGATATATGCAGGCTGTACTTTGTATACATGGGCCTCTGGGTCTCTGTGTTAGATAGTTTTCTAATAAAGGTAGATAGAATTAAGTAAGCACACTGGTATCTATCCTCCAATCTGAAATTTCAAATTGGTATGCTCTAACTGTAAGATTTCCAACAATATCAAAGAAAAGTTTACTCAAGTCTCATTTTAAGGTTCCAGTAGATAGAAAAACTATTAACTTAAACCGAGGAAAACAACTAAAGATTAATCAAATGTACTGCTGAAGCTGCATGGAATTTGTACAGCCTTTTAACTACTCTGCTTTTCGTTGTGTTCAATTAGGTAGCTTGTTACTCAGATAAGAATGTAACTGTGTGAGTTCTGGTTGTGCAACCTACCATAGATTCTTTACAAGCGGCACATTCTTATGTTCTTGAAGGCTTTATATGCGTGACGCGAGGGTTTAAGCTGCGAAATGTTTAGCATTGAGAGTTTGACGTCACGTTTCTTTGTTCATGTATGCATGCACATCAACACACTTTACTAATAACCCATTAAAAAAAGGTGTCTTTATTTTAGGAAAATGTGTTTGTTAAAAAGGTACGTGACAAGTGTCAACCTATAAACTAACAAAAATGCAACACCATTTAACTAACAACCTGGCGGAAAGGCCGAGATGTAACTACAGGGAACAACATATACATCTACATTATATTTTTTCCAGGAAAAATGCTTTGATAACTATTTCTTTATATTAAAATTATAAATCTTCTCTATAATGCACACCATATACTCCGCATGAACACAAATCCCACTGGAAAATACTAATCTCTGGTCTACTATTCGGCAAAAGGCAATAGTGATTGCACTGATGCACCAAACAAAATTTAATTGGAAATTTTAAATTATCATACAAGCGATATACCAATTTCTTTAAGGTAACAGCTTGGTGGTGTGGTTTGCTTAAGTTTAGGGAACAAAACCAATTACATCAAATTAAAAATCCATGAAGAAAATGAGAACGAACCAGTCTTCCTTAGTCCCCAATTGATATAGATAAATGGTTTTCTAAAATGAGTACAGGACAACGAGATATATATCAAACATCCAGGTTTAAGGCATGTTGATAAGAATGCTGCTTATGGCAGTTTAAAAATATATTTTGCTTAACAAGTCAGACAGGGGAATAAATATAAAGAAGAATCATTTGACTAGTTTTCTAAACCTCAGTAATGATTATGTACGATAGCACGTCAGCATTCAGCATTCATTACACAGTTTGGTAGAAGAACTTAGTACGAGAGCCAACTACTTCATACGCCTGTAGAATAAATTGGAAATCTGAAAACAGAGATTTTCGGCACCATTGCTTCACCATCTTGACCACGCTTATCAGGTTAGGCCACACCAACAAGCGACTTCACTCTTCTCTCTACTTTCGCTTGGTTACTGTGCATTAGTCTTGGCGAGTACCAAAATCAAAGAATTATAGACGGGTTATTCTTATCGGAAGCTTCGGAATGCTATAGAGTAAGTCCATGGTGAGTTATGGTTTCCGGAGAGGTTAGACTATAACATGATGACGGTATAGAATAAACACAATAAATAATGATTTCTGTATAACTCCCACTGAGCAATATACATCGTATTGAAAGAACAAAGATAAAGAACTAAGGTATTTTACGTTAAAATCTACATTTTCATAAATCATGGGGTTTGAACCTAATTAGTTATCCCTTCCCACCTAAGTTGGATTATTATTTTGTTAATATATTAAGTTCTATGGTTTTGTATCTGGAGAGGGCAGCCGTTATTGATTGGACCTTTATTAGATGATACCTGAGGTTACGGGACATAAAGTGCTGATTAAATTGTATGAACTTAATAACATTTATGCATATAGTCCAATTTTTTTGACGCCTACAATAACAACTACGTAATACATTATCTCCACATGCATAACAAAAGAAAGTAAATTCGTCAATGTAGAAAATTCGGATATGCTAGACGCAGGGCATATCAGACAAGTAGGTGTGTTCTAATCGACCTGCATTTAACTGTGCATCCCAGCTATCACAATTCAATTTGCAAGGTTAAGTACGGTAATGCTGAAAGAAGCTGATCCTCATGCTCTGAGATTAAATTGTTACATAGTCTACACATACCCCCCCCCCCCCCAACCCCCCAACCCCCTCACACAAAAATTAATTAATGAACAAATAAGAAATAGAATAAAATAAATAATCAGATAATTAAATGTACAAAGAAATATCCAAGAAGTATGATATGGTAATGATGGTGGGGTTTGGTGTTGTAGGAGCCGAGCCCGGCCAAGGAGGTGACGAGCATGGTGCCCCCGCTGATGGAGGCCCGCCGTAACCTGCTGAGTATCTTCCCCCGTATCCTGGCCAGCCTCACCTCACTGTGGAAGGCCATCAACGTGTCCGAGGCCAAGTACGCCCGCGACCACAAGGAGCAGCCCTGGTGGACCTTGGGCAGTCCCAAGGTAGGCACCCTGACATCTTACCGCGGTCACACATGTTAATGGGTGTTTGTTGGTCAATGCCAATCGGATATGTTGCAGAATAATAATATGCGAGGAATGATGAATTCAATGCATGACCGTTACAATTTATAAAGTTTATATGCCGAGGTATGATAATGGATGCCTGATTTCTAAGAGATTTTTTCGGACGCTATATGGGAATAATTATTCATGTAAATCTTTATTACGTTAACATTATTTAATGGTTTACTGAATTGGTATCAATTCCATTACATGCCAGAAATATCTGAAGTTTCAGTTGTTGCGTAATGGTTTTAACAATATTATTTTGACTTGGTTTTTCTTTCAGACTGTTCGTCAGTACATCCTGGAGTTCGTGAGCCCCATCTCGCGGCACCATGGCGTCAACATGCTGGGTGCGGTGGCCGTGGTCTGGAACGACCGTCGGCAGAGGCGGGGAGGTAGTCCTCTGAAAAAGGTAAGCTTACTTTCCGAGATCTTTTCTTTTGAAGCACATAGTCCGTCACTGTCCACTTTTATGAACTCATGAAACAGGAGGAGATATGCCCTAAGTTTCCTAAGGGACATGGAACAATGATGATGTAAATATTTTTCACAATTCAGGAGGCCGTTCGGAACCATCAAGGTTCTGCCCATTGAACTCCATGTATAACTCGTTGTATCGTTACTTTGAGGTGTATAACTCGTTGTATCGTTACTTTGAGGTGTAACTCATTGTATTACTACTTTGAGGTATAACTCTTTGTATCGCCACTTTAAGGTGTAGCTCATTGTATTACTACTTTGAGGTATAACTCATTGTATCACTACTTTGAGGTATAACTCATTGTATCATTTCTTTGAGATGTAACTCATTGTATCGTTACTTTTCCCCTATAGGTAATCCCCCCGGCTTGTCAGGACCAACTGCTGCTGGTGGAACTAGTCGGGGCCATCAAGGTTCTGCCCACCGACACCCTGATGCAGACTGTTCGTCAGGTCATGAAACAACCGCCCGCCACTAGCCTCGACAAGCAGAGGGTCAGTACTGAATATTATTACCTCTACTTATTAGATACCAAGATCTATGGGAGTGTTTGCCTTTGGTTTTGAAAATATTCATAGCTAGATATTGCGAGTAGTTGGATTGAATATTGGGTGTAAGTATTGGTTTATAGAAAGGGAATTTTGGTTGAGAGGCTTTATTATTGTGCGCAATTTTTGCAGAAAGAAAGTATTAACCCCTTCAACCCCCTATTCCTGAGACTAGAAGGCAGAAAATATCTGTAGACAAGAGAAAGTGAGCTTTCAAATGCTGCAAACCTTTTTACAATATTCCTTTTAGAAGCTGAGATATGGTTGTATGAAGTGCCCTACCTCTTGTATAATAGAAACACCCCAGTCCTGATTATCATATTGCTTTCCATGTTACGACAACTTGAGCTTTACCATATTTAGTAAGGAAAAGAAGGCATATCTAATTATAGAAAATGATAGAAATGTAATAACTTTTGATTAAGAAGATAGTTTCTCTACCCGTTTGAATTATTAGGCAATCAAAGATATTTTCTATATTATCCATGACAAATGTTCCATTGATCCTTAATTTTTTTTTTTCTGTAACCATGGTAACTTAACAACCTTTCTTAAATGTAGAATTTCCCATAAAAAACGTTCCATTGCAAATTTCCCATAATGCCTCATTCATGAAAATTTGGTTATTTCTGTAAACGTCATTGAATTCTCTGCAAATTTTCATATAAGTCAAGTTTTCACACAAAATTACATAATAAATATGTTTTTTTCCAAATAATTCCTTAATTATTGCAATTGAGAGGGTGAATTCGAGGTTTTGCCATATTTGCCTTAAATTGGGCATGATGTCCTGTACTTAAATATGTCTTCTAAAAGAACTAATTGTCTTTGAAGGATAATATAAAAAGCTGAAGATTCCTGGGAGTATGAGGAATATTTTGATATTTACCTTTTGACTGTAGGTTGAATACTCATTTTGCAATTAGAACATAACCATAAAAATAGGTTCCAATTTATGGGTAACAGCCATGTGGTGGCCAAATATGGCCTTATGGGGTGGAAGGGGTTAAGGAGGGCAGGGAGGGAGTATATCTTGAAACTATTTTGCAGCTGAAAAATGAATTGCATGTCGGTGCTGTTAAGTCCTAGATGAAAAGGCTTGTGCTGGGAATATGGTCCCTATCGATGCAGAGCATACATTTTCATACCTTCTTATGAGCTAAATTATTTCTATTCTGTCAGTATATTTATAAGGATCAAATATTTTAACATCGTGGAATAGCTTGACGTTATCTCTTTAAATAATATGTATTCTTATGATAAGATGCCCTTTCGAAAACCTCCGCTTGCATAGCTTCATCTTTCTACTTGGAATTTTCGACTTCGCTATTTCTGCCTTATACGATTACGGATCTGAGGGATATACGACAAGTCCTTCAAATGACAAGCTTTCTTTCTTCTTCTCCTTACCTGAACTTACTTGATACGCTGTGGATTGTTGTTATGGGTTTCTCTAGGAGATAGCAGAGGAAAATGACGAGCTTGTAATGCAGGAATCTGTTAGTGATGATTATGGGTCTGAGTCCTCAGTAAGTACGCCGACCTCCAGTCTACCCTCGGACCAAAACACGGTGAAAACTTAAACTGAATAGAATGCTCACCCTCGCCATGATCATACTTTGCCAAAGAAGAGACAGTTGTTCAAAGAAAAGCATTATGTTTGTTTCCATTCAAAATTTTCGCGTTTATCAAGTTATCACTCGAACTCAACCTAGATGTTTAATCTTCATACACAGATTTTTTTTAGTATGAACAAACTGATTCAAAATTATCTCTCTTGTAATTTGAAGAGAATATTATTAAGTCAAAATTGATAATTGGCGAATTTCCTGTCGGGGGTAGAGTGGAGGACGTGTCTCCAGCGATGTGCTTGTGTCATGATACAAACAGCAGGCGCAGTGTAAGCTTAGCATGAGCTACGACATGTGCCTTGGCGCCCGCTTACCGCCTGGGTACCTCGATATACTATAAAGATGCCGTATAATACAGGCAGTGTTCTTTAGCCATGCCTGACTAACAGCGTTAATGACGATTAGAATAGAACCTTGGCATGTTCAAACTAATTCTCAGTAAACCACCGTGCCCACTACCGCTCGCAGGTGATTTCAGTTTAATTTTCATGGGGGACCCCTTTTGTACACAGAAGTACTCGATAATTCATTGAATCATCAAAAGCCCAATTCTTAGCCCAAGGTCTTCTTTTTTTTCACTTTTTTTTTTATTCCGTGCGCATTTGGTGTTGTGGTATGTTCAGACCGTCAAAGCTAATGCCCATTTCCTTATTGGTCGGCGCCTTAGAAGCCGGTAAACGAAGTGAGTATACTATGTTCGGGATAGACACCCACCGTTAAAACCACCGCCACTACCTCCATCTACACCACGAGTTCCTCCTGTACTACTACTGCCACGTTAACTAGCATGACAGACAGGCCTCCCACTGCGCTCACCGGGCCTGCAGTCTCCTCTTCTGTTTCATATCTGCTCCTTTAGATGTATTTATGTGTCTGTCCAGATCTGGGGTTAATCAATGGTCAGAGGTGAGAGCAGCTATTGCCTTTCCATCAAAATCAATGCAAACAAAATTATTAGAACGCAGAGAATATCAGAGAGTAATTTGTTACATCTCATAGTGATATATATCTAACTAAAACATTTGTATTGTATTACAGAATTATAAGAAATTCTCCAGATCTGAACAGCTCATGGTTTACTTTATCCCCACGTATTACTTTTCTTGTTATTTAACCCACATTAGCTATGTTATTTGAAGTGTACAAATCATTTTAATAACATTTGTATAAGCATGGAAAGTAGCTTTGTCCCTTGCTTAGGAACATTTCCCGATTCTCTGAACGGAAATTTCAGCGAGCAAGTCATAGATGTTCCTTAGCCTTTTATGCAAAGAAGTGCAACCCATTGTAGTTAATTTTATGTCCCCACTTTTCAACCCCACAACCTAACCTTTCACCGAGTCACCGTGCCTTCCCTTACTTATTTCCCCCATACCGTATTTTAGGTTTTGTCAGTTGTACGTTAGTCAATTTAGCCCATACATCATACCCTATAATTTCAAGTTGTGAACCCATATAAACACTTTAAATCTGTAAGTAGTATTATTCCTACAGAACTTTCCCAGCTGTTCGCTCGTAGGCAACGTATTATTTTTGCAATCAGTTGGAATACTGAGATTTGATTTAATAATTGGTCAACTCAAACATTCCTGTATTCTTCAGCTATAAGTTTGTTAAGGTATCCAAGTCTGATGATTTAAGTAACCTTAATTACATGACAGATGCATGCAAAGTATGCATTTTAAAATATGTTCAGTTTATTCCCAGTAGAATGGTAATCATTTTTCCAACTTTCTGCCCTGTTTTAGTAAATAATTTTCTCCTCTTCTCGGAATGCCACCATAAGTTTATAAGTTGTTTTACTTTGAAACACAACTCTTTTCAACTGAGAAACCAATATTTTCTCCACATCTTAAAAGTGTCCAGGCTCTGTTGACCAAATTATCTTCTCTGTGCTGAGGTCAGATGTTTGGGTTCTTCCAGAAGCGGACCCCCCTGGAGGTGTCCATGCTGCAGTTCTTCTACGCCTACATGCAGCGGACCCCGGGGGTACAGCTGATCGACTCGTGGCCCTCCTTCCTGGGCCTGCTCCGGGAGGGCCTCCAGCTTAACCTCACCCCTCCAGGGCAGTTCCTCCTGCTGGCGTGAGTACCAATCTACTTGACCTTTACAGAACTTCTTTATATACGAATTTAAATGAATAATAGGTGTGATGACAAGAGGCTTGGCGAGAGATGATGCGATTGGTATGACTCGGTGGGAATTTCATTTCTGTTATTAAATTTTAGATTTTCCCTAGACAACATTGGAGTTAGTAGTATAGCTCTCGGCCAAAAGTTCGTTATTTGTGTTTTGTCAACTTGATAGACACGTTTTCCCAAACAGCGTAATACATGCTTTTAAATGAAATGACATGTAAATAGTGTGTGAGTTCTTAGGGAAATGTAATCGCAAAGTACAGACAATAATAAGTCTTCTGAATAATAGTCGTGGTCTGGAAGCTGAAGTTAATAGATTAATAGTAGACCAATATAGAATTGGGACGGCATAATGACAAGATGTATCTATTTTAGGGTGTGAGTTGTGAGGTTCAGTCTCAGTCTAAAGATCTTATCTATTTTATTGACGGGCTCAGTTTATTATGATCAACACCAAGCGTGGTCAATTCCTTATTGGGTTGTCTGGAAGCGGCGGTCCGACACTTAAGGCCTGGACACATATACCGACCCGACAGTTGAGTTGAGTTCAGTTGGTATCAGTTGGTGTATGTGTCATACCCTTACGACTGGATTGTTGGCAATTCTACCAACTCGATCGTCGAGTTGTACATCATGAGATGTAGAAGATGAACAACTCAACTGTCTGGTCTGAAGGGGTAGTTGGTTTGATAATATTTCTCAATTTTATGTTCACATGGAAATAAGTTTTATTTTCGGATTACTCATCAAATAAGCTTTAATGTGGTATATTGTTTGTTATTCTACGAACATTATGTCTATAAATATGTAATGCCAAGTTATGTAGTGAAGAAATATAAAGACACATAACTTCCAACAATAACATAAGAAACCATGCCAATGAAATGAGAAAAATAATACAGTTTTATAACCTTAGAAGTTATTCATTCTTTGGCATAGATATCAATAGAAATTGACTATGTCATTGCGACCAATTGGTCATCATATGTGGCACCCCTAGGATTATTCTTCCAACTGAATACTCCCCGACAGTCGGGTCTGAGGTAGTACCAACAGTCGAGTTGGTATATGTGTCTAGGCCTTTACAATAAACTACCCTTCTCAGATTAATATAGCAAGTTTAAATCGATGGTCGTAGTGATGGCAGACTTCAGAAATGAATATTTTGGAAATAGAATATTGGGGAGTTGCTTAGACGCTATCTATGGAAAATACTAATAACTTTAACTGATAAATAGAAGGTAAATAAATTCTTGTGTACAAATTAAATCTTTTGAAATAACTATCACAAATCACTCATTAAAAATCTACAAGTGGCTCCGCCACCCTATGTCCTAGCATGGAGAGTAAAATAGATATCATAACATACATGCTTATGGTCGAAACCCTTAAATACCACTGCCGTTGAGGAGCCCAGGCTATAATTAGAACCACCCCTCGTGTGTACAGCCCAGTCGGTCCCAGGGCGTGCCAGGGCCTGGACAATGCACCCTTTATACTATTTCCTGTGGTCACACTGGAGATGGGCCCCCTTGAAACCTGCAGTTTCAAGGGGGCCCAGACTAAAGCTATAACACCATTGGCCCATGTTGAGTCCCCACGGAAATCCCAAATCAAATATGGGTCAACCAGGGCAGGGCCTGGACCAATAAGGGAGCCAGAACGAAGGAAGGCCGTATATGGATGTAATAACGTGTGTATTACTGACCATTTTCAAGACGCCTTCCGTTATGCATGTGTGTACTTAAATTGAATTAAATTATATAGCTTATTTCTGTGCGTGACCGATTACACTGTTATACTGTTTACCAAATATGATGGAACATTTTTACATCAAATTGCCTTCGATCTACAGTAGCGTGTCTTGTGTAGATTAACTGTATTTTCGAAGTAATTTACTATGTCATTTCTCCTAATGGCTTGGGATAAGCGTTAGGTGACACTACTATCAACAAACTTAATTATCCGTGGGGCAATATAATAAAATCGTCCTTTAAGAAATATTCCTAAGATCTCTCAATTCCATCGGTTACTTGTTGTTGTTTTTTAAATCAGTCAACGTACGTTTCTTTTTCTCATTTTTTAATTATGCAAAACGATGTTATGACGTAACACCCTCTCCCTCCCTCCCTGATTGTAGCGGTAGCTAGGCGTCCCTGAGCTGTTAGGTCAGAGGTCAAACGGCGTGACTGATGTGACTCACGGAGTCCACGTCAGCCTTAGCCGGCCGACCATTATAGCTCCATACATTATAACAGTGACGGTGTCAGGGTCCACGTGTCTGGGTCACCAAGCCGGTCAAGGGTTGAATCACGTTGAACTATTACCTTTGAGGCCTGTTGGATGAAAGCAAAGAGTTTTTGTAAATATTAAATTCTAGAGGACTTTGTACAGGCGTTTAGTGTACACCACTAGCTGTTTTTTCGATAATCTTGGGTAACTTTGAAAAGTCGTGTTGTAGCAAGAATGTACTTGCAATAAATATGTATGATGAATAGGGAGTCACTACAGCAGGGTCAGTCACTATATTTAATTGTACGTGTGCTACTTATTACAAGTGTTTATTACCGGTTGCAAATAGTAGTTTGAACACTTGACATGATTCTGTCTATGCCAGCCTATGCTCCATGCACGTAACAGATTAGATGGCAACACTCGTGATTTTATCTGATAGGAAGTTAAGTCTGAGGCTGTGTCATAGAAATATCTCTTATCCCTCGTCGACTATTTGGAATTTACAGTATAGAGTTCTTCTGGTGCAAATCGCAGTTTCTTTCCCCTTATCGAAAAGGGCGCGTTTTCTGGTTTATATGTTTGATGAACAGTATGTGATTCAATTAAAGATACGAATTAAAAGAAAATACCATTAAGTACCTCGATCGCACTGATTTTGTATCATCGATAATAACGTGAGACATTGTTGCCTCTACACGACGAAGTGAACTGGAATTACCCCCCCGAGATTCAGATACCATAACCTGCCTTAGCTCTCCTCTTTATCCCTGAGAGAACGCATGTACCGGTATAGACTTATTGGTAAATCTAGATTTAGATGATTCGTCTAATTGGAAATAACCCTTGGAACGGCATCCCTATTATTATAGGTCGGCTTCATCACTCTATCGATGAAATCTGACTTTTGAGTCTGACTTTAAAGTCTTTAAAGCTTTAAATCGAAGCTGACCTATTCTCTTCTTGGGCATACTTCAGAGATCGGTGACAGAAAAACGCGTTATGCCTGTAACGCGGCAATGTCCCAATGCTATTTCAATGGTGACCGTGTCCCATCGCGTAAACTGCCGCGTTATGCCTGTAACGCGCGAGGTCCCGATCGATTCTGAGCTAAAATAACCTAATATTTGGTCTTACATTACTGAGATCTGCATATATAGGATACAAATAAATCGTTAAAGTCGTCCAAATCTTCGTAAAATGACCAAATAAAACCAGAAATCCGCGCAGCGTTACCGGGCGTGTCGGCGTGAGGCGCGTAAAATGCCGCGTTATGCCTGTAACGCGTCAATTCTGCCAATACTATTTCAATGGTGACCGTGTCCCATCGCGCGGCTGCTGCGCGTTAGGCCTGTAACGCGGCAAAGTGACGATGTCCCAAATCGATTCTGAGCTAAAATAACCACATTTTGGGGCTTATTTGAGCTCACATCGCAGAGATTTGGATATATAGAATACAAATAAATTGTTTAAATCGTCCGAAATCGTTATATGACCAAATAAAACCAGAAATCCGTGCAGCGTTACCGGGTGTGAGGCGCGTCAAATGCCGCGTTATGCTTGTAACGCGGCAGCCACTTTCCATCGGTGAAGAAGGAATCTGGGTCAAAGGTCATCAACTATGCAGGCCTATTTCACCATGAAATCGGTCGATCTAACTTTAGTTTTTGATATACAGAGATAGATTTGGATACATAGATAGGCATCTCATTGTCCAGAAATTCATAGATTGCGAAATAACGCGACAATTTGCGCAAATACATCGCGCCATTTTCCGCATCGGACGCGTGGAGGCACACGGTGACAGAGCCCAGACCGCCCCGCGCTGCCGGCGGGGACGGTTGGTTCTTACCGGGGGCTGCGCTTTCTCCGCCTGGATTACGGCGGTATCTGATGCTTTCAATATATATATTTTGGACGAATGGATACCCTTAAACGCATACAACGCATTGACAATTCATGCGGGAACCATGCGTTCGTATCGAAGCGAAAACAATGGATCGATCGGACACGTGGAGGCACCCACTGTCACTGCTGTCAGACCGTCAACATGGCCGGGTTCTCTCCCCGCACGCCTGCACCGATTCATTGAAATCAGGAAACCAGGATGACATTGGACTAAACCCAATAATTGTGGAGGATTTAAGCATTCGGAAGCATTCAGTTATAGAGGTAGGTACATATGATATATCTTTTCCAGCAGTTCAAATGATAGGCCTAGACAAGCTGCTGGACTCAGCCTCTCGGGCATTCGACACTTGCAATCTGAAAAATAATTATTTTAGGCCTTATTACCCCTACCAAAATGAAAGTGATGTAGATATCTATGTTCCCATATATCTCAGGATCCTATATATCATAATATAGATTGATATTTTAGGCCTGGAAACGCTTGCAATAGTATTTCACATGGTTACAGTCTTAGGCCTAGAGGCTGGATGCCAAAGCAACTCGGGCGTTCTGGTCGGACAGTGGCAATCTGAAAAATAATTATTTAGACCTTATTAGGCCTATCAAAATGAAATTCATGTATATATCTATGTTCTCCTATATGTGAGGGTCCTATTTATCATCTAGTTTGAACATTTTAGGCCTGGAAAAGCTTGTAATAATATTTTACAGATGCTATGAAAAAATGACTGGACTCAGGCTCAGATAGGCTAGGCCTAAGCCCCCTGCAACACTGTCAATGTATTATGGAGGCTCCGAAAGCAATTATTTATGATCCAAAGATTAAAAGATTTGAGAAATTGTCACTATAGTGTCATTTTTTCTTACCTACCATCGAAATATTAAATCTGAGTTCTGATATGTCTAGGCCTAAGTCACTGTCAGTGTCTGAATCATTCCCATTCAATGTTAAAACATAGGCGTCACACTGTCAATAAGTTCTCTGGTGCTGTCAGTTTATTTGTGAAATTGTCACTATAGTGTCATTTTTTCAGACCTACCATCAAAATATCTTATCAAAAAAACAATAGATATCTAGGCCTAAGTCACACTGTCAATAAGTTGTTTGATTATTTTAGGCCTAAAGATTAAAATGGGCCGACCTATCACTATCAAATACTTTTGATAGTAACTTTGGTCATTATGTCGTTTGGTCTTGTTACTAAAGTGCAGCCATAAAATTTCTATTGAGCTCTTAATAAGACATTGATGCCTACCTTTCTACAGTATGCATCGTTATCAAAATGATTGATGTGTAGTCAGAAATTGGTGTTAACATTACGATTATAGAATGAGAAAGGGAATGTTAGCTTGTTTCCTTTGTAAACATCGTCTAGTTGAAAGCTGAACCAAGTGAGACTTGAGCTTGTGTACACTGTTAGGTGACCGGGTGTAAATCTACTTTCGACGTATAATCAACATACGGACTGCAATATTAGAAGCAAATTCGTCCCCGTTACCCATTGAAAATCACCAACGGTGAATTACAAATATAGATATCCTTTCCATCTTTGTAACAAAGAGGCCTGTATGTGCCAAGATAGAGGAGAAATTAGACATGCATGTAACTGGAAAACATGTCCAATTTAAAGTTGAAGGTTTGTTCTGGCAGTACAGAAATACAGCTGGTGTAAACTCAAGTGATTTAGTTTACTGCATATATGGGAGAATAATGTCAATTGTTTGGCTATGTTGAAACGTGTATGTATAGGCATCCAGATTATTGTTATTCTATCACATTGTAGGTCGTATTGATTCATTGGTAACAAAACACCATATTACATTAAATTTTCCTCCGGAAATTTGTACTCTTTTATTTTTTTCAAGTGGCAACAGGATAGGCATTGTTGGTAATAAGGATCATTACAACTAATTGTTATATGACATAACCATGTCGTCTAATGTCATCCTTCCAGTCATGTGTGTGGCAATTTTAATTACCCACACGTGCAAGAATTGTCGAATACTATATATCATAGTGAAAACGAGTAGCAATGAAGAGGAATGCACGTTTTATGTTTCATTTTATGTAAGATAAAAAGTTAGTAATTGACTTATGTCCTGAATGACAGAAGCATATGTAACTGAATTAATGGGATTACTCTTGGGGAATACAAATAGGGATTAATATATCCTATCTACCACATCTACTCCCCTTTCCCCGTCAGTTGTGGCCCCCTGTACTACTCAGTAGGGACCAGTGGAGCAGTGCATTGTATGACCTGGGTGGGGGGTGCTTTGTTCTAACCCGACCGCCCAGGTAATTAAATGCCGTGATATTTGCGTGTCGTCGGTCCGCTGGTGTGGGTAACGTGACACGGTATCCACATTTAGAGCAGGGATGGCGCTCATGTACAACGTACTTATACATGTCACAAGACCTGTAGTGTAGTGGTGATACTCTGTGTAGAGTGGGTCTGGTAGTGAGTCCCTAACATAGTGCTGTTGACAGCGGACGACCCCTCCCCCTTTCCCCCACCTGCCCCCCTCCCCCAGGTACACCTCCCCCCCCCCCCCCACACCACCACCACCACCACCACCACCGTACACAGCGTAGCGAAGCCAGACCTAAACACACCTGTACTACTACTGTGATCATTTACCTCGTCCCCAGCGCGCCCACGGCCCGCATATGCATTAGCATGACGGCGGCCATTCTGAGCGCTGCACAGCGGGTACGTGGTGAGAAATATCGATCTGCTGCTGCGTGGTGGATGTGGGCCTGAAACGGCCACGGAGATCCACGGCTAGAGCCAGTCCTAACCGCCGGCCCTCGTGTCTGCCGGCCAAACGTGGGTCCTGGGCCCAGAATACAGCCCAGGAGGTGGACGTCGGACACGCTGGAGTTGAGAATAAGGACCTATTTCAAGGTGGACAGGTAGAGGGGACGGAATATGGCGGCGCGTTTCCCTGAAGACACCTCGGTGTCGGAGGATTTCCTCAACTGCCTCATCTGTACGGAGCCGTACGAGAACCCCAAGGTTCTGCCGTGTCACCACACCTTCTGTACGGGCTGCCTCGACCGCTACTTCTCCACGGTACAGCAGGAGGGCACCCAGGAGCCGGGGACATTACCCTGCCCCGTGTGTCGCCGGGTGGTGACTGTGCCCACGGCCGGGGTCCAGGGCCTCAACCAGGACGGCAACCTGCCCACCCACCGCGCCCCAGCCCCCGAACCCATCCACGACCTGGTGCAGAAAATAGAGAAGACCCCCATGAAGAAGGTCTACTGCGACGTCTGCAAATACCGTAAGGTGGAGATTCAGGCCAAAGACCACTGCGCCAGTTGTGGTATCAACTACTGTGAGCAGTGCAGCAGGGACCACAGTAAGCACTGCCTGTTCAGGAGCCACTCGGTGATCCCCGTCACCCAGATGGAGAAGTCCTCTCTCAGGTGTGAGACCCACGATGCTGAGACTGTCAAATATTACTGTTTTACCTGCATGGTACCTCTTTGTACGGTCTGTGCAGTATCTGAGCACCAAAAACACGAGACGGCTGAGTTACACGCGGCCCTGGGCAACAAGAAAGAGACTGTCGTCAATGGCATTAGTAGTATGAGTGAGCAGGTGGCTAAGCTGGAGGAGTTTCTCTGTGAGTTGGAAGACTTGCAAAGTTTGAAGGACGCTTCTATGAAAAAGACCAAGTTGGAAATAGACCGGCATGTGAATAACCTGATCGGCCAGCTGCACATGAGGAAGCATGCCATCATGGAGGAGCTGGACAAGCTGCATAACGCGGCCATGAAGCAGATCGCCGTGGAGAAGGAGAGTGTGGCTTTCCAACTGGCCAACATGAAGAGTCTGTGGAAGTTTGGTGCCAAGTTGTGTGAGCCCTCGCAGTCCCTGCAGCTGCTGGCCATGCACACGGACATCATGATCATGATAGAGTCGACGCGGAACAAGCCTGCCCCCCAGATACCTAATGACTGTGCCTTGATGAACATGTTCATGCCCAGGCCCGACCTGTCTATTGGCAGCTTCCAGAAGTGTGAACTGACCGCTGATGTGGTGGCCAAGGCCCCAGGGTTGACCAACGGTCACCATAACGGGGAGAACCTACCCACAGCCTCCCCCCGGATACCCAAGTCCTCCTCGCTGTCCTCCTTGGCCCGGCCCATGTCGGCCCCTCCTACCTTCTTCAAGGACCCCTTCAAGGAGCAGCCCTCCCTCAAGTGGCTTGTCAGTCCCAAGTTGTGCTGGAAGGTGGATAAGATCGGCAGTAAAACAGGGGAGATCTGCGAGACGTACGACGTGACCATACTGCCCGATGGGTGCACGGTGGTGGCCGAGTGGATGAACCAGCGCCTCCAGCTGTTTGACGAGAAGGGTCAGTCGGTGGGCATACTGGGGTCGGGCAGCATCCAGCCCTGGGGGGTGACCGTCACCCGGGAGGGGAACCTCGCCGTCACCGACGACAAGGAGCGGTCAGTGAAGATCATCGACCCCACGGGCAGGGTGCTCTGCTCCTGGAGGAAGAACATGTTCGGCTGGCCGCGGGGCCTGTGTGAGAACACCCTGGGCCAGTACGTGGTATCAGACACGGAGCACGGCAAGCACACGGTCAGCATACACCTGCCTGATGGACGCTGTGTCCGCAAATTCGGCTCCCAGGGCAGTGGGAACAACCAGTTCCACTGGCCCCGCTACGTGTGTGTGGACCACGATGACCGTATTATTGTTTCCGATGGCAGCAACCACTGTGTCAAGGTATTTGACCCGAGTGGCCAGTTCATGTTTAAATTCGGCGGTATAGGCACCACTGACGGTCACTTGAAGCACCCTAGAGGTATCTGTGTAGACCCACAGAACAACATCATCATTGCTGATCAGGACAATAACCGGGTGACGCTCTTCAGTCCGGATGGCAAGTTCTTACGTCACCTGCTCGCCATCTCCAAGCCCTGGGGGGTCTACGTGAGTGACTCGGGGCTCATGGCAGTCACTCAAAAACCAGCCCTCAAGATGTTCCGCATTTTTGACCCTGTCAAATGCTGATTTTTGGGGACAAGTTTCTGTTTGACCAGAACGCACACATTCACAGTGGAATAGGGATTACTGGGTATTTATTGTCAAAATGACGGGCCTAATTAAAGTTATGTGGCGGATAGATACAAGATGACCGGGATCCTGCATTTGAAGGGATACATTTAGGAAAAATAAGTAACAGAAAGGAATGGTTTGGACGTCGGATTGTAGTTTCCATAATGGTATCGTGAAAGAGTTGGATGTGATCCATACTTGACAAGACACGAACTGTGATTTAGAATATACCAAACAAGTTCTAGTTTTTCTCTATCGGAGCACGATTTGATCACAATTATCGCCTAGTATTTCTGTACAGGTAGCTGCAATTCATCACGCCAACGCTTTACAGTCTAGCTTGGAGTACAGTACAAGTGGTAAAATATGTAATATATATTGTTGCAGCTTTGAAAGATCCAAGTGGCTTGCATGCAGGGCGTAGCTGGCACCGTCTAAGAGTTAGACTCTGTAGTACTGCCAAAGGAAAGTGGGCAATTGTCTACGTAATTGCACCACTATCCTACACGTCGCCAGAGTACTGGATGTTAGTTTCAGCCTCACAGAGCTAAATTATACTACAGACTGATTGTAAAGTGGTTGGTGATAACAAACTAAGGACAAGCTACTGGAGAAGGCCGATAGAACCTATAATATGCTGTAAATATTCATGATGCCTTGAAACCTGCTCTGTATGTGGACGCAATTAGAGATAGAATGTGTTATTTGATCACAAATGGTGGACAGAATGGCGACAGTGGGAATGTGTAGTGTATTCATAAATAATGGGAAGAGATTAAACGCCTTCGATCTCGCATGTAAACGAGCTGTGGTTAAGAATAAGACTTGAATTCCTTTTCTGAATGTACAGATAACTTGAAAAAAACCATCAGTGATAAAAATACTCTAATGTATATAATGAGATTTCGAAAAAAGCACTTTATTACGTTTCGTAATACATGGTATTTTTCTGTCAGAGATTAATGCATTGTTTTTCCAGCTCATGCTAGCTATTTAAGAGAGATACAACAAGGTGTTTGACGGTGATTGCTATATGTGCTATACGTCCCAGTGCTGGTAAATAAGTAATTGTCAGCGAGTATTACTATAGATAGGACGTCGGCGGAGCCCTAAGGGTGACCTTAAAGTGATCGATTCATATTGTGATTATTAGAGCTTAAGTCAAGAATTTGTTCAGTTCATGAGAATTATAAAAATGTTCATTATAAAATTCACTACTCACAAAATAAAGTTTCAAAAATAACGCTGGAATAATGACTTGTTTCAATTCTGTGGTAAATGTTTTTATCAATTTTACCCTGAAAAAATCTGTAGAGAATTTTTGTCATCTGAAAACGTTCGTATCAGTGATGGATGTTCTATCGATGTTGTTTGTCTAGTGTCCGACACTGCTATCGATCGATGAAGTTAATGGAAACCAGGTGTGTGCCCTTTAGGTGGACGTGGCCTGGGTGCGCTATATTTCACTGCAGCTTGCAATCGCCTGAAATATGTCATAAGCTTTTCATGTATTTTTAAGTTTTGATATGGATTTTTTTTAAAGCATATCTATGCTTTAAAGTTGAACACTGCCTCAAAATTGAGCAGCGAGGTCTTCAATTCGACAAAGTGAAATGCCATTTGATTTTGAATGGTTTTTTTCATCTCCAATGCATGTATAATGCTTTTCCCAAGTTATTTGTATATGAGGGCTACTGGTTGGTTTACATAAAGACCAACTCCCGCTTAGACACTTTAACATTTCTCTTGCGATTAAGTAAATCCGTGAACAGTTTCTTCAATCACGTAACCAGATAAGACACAAAATAAAACAGATTTGAGGTTGATATAGCAATGTTTGCAATATGCCATTTATGTATGGGAACCCTCAGGACATAAATAGATAACTATGAAAAATCCGAAGGTGAAAGTTTTTCTCCTGCAGCGATAGGTGTCCTTCATAGCAAAGAGAATACAGTAAGACGTCTCATGAAAAAGTCGCATATTGTCTAATGTGTTTAACGCTACAGTTCACAGGTTGTAAGGACACATACAAAGTGGACGTGGCCATGTCTTACGTGCCCTACTTCGCCTGAACCTTCATTATTCATGGTCCTGTCCGCTATACGATATGTGACATGGGACTTTGACACTACCCGGGTATGGGGCGGGCTGTATAATAATGACCGGCTCCTTTTCTCACACACTGCTTGGGGAGGGGGGGGGGGTGCCCAAATATTATATAAATGTTGGGTAGGCAAATGAAAGTTAATGGTTGTCACTCCAGTGTAAGCGGTCGGTTCTCTTCATGGATGTACAGCATTACGACTAGATTCGTAGGAATAATGACGATGTAGTTGTCTAAAATGAACCGCCAATGCCTTGTGAATACTTAACACTAAGTTGTATACATTGCCATAATATGTACATATTGCACGTTATTTAGGAAAAGACAATGACACATAGTCAATTCCGCCAGGAACTCAAAACACCTGTATACAGCGAATCGAAAAATAGGGCCGTTATCCTCACTAGGAACACGCCCCTTTTACTGGGGTAGCATCTTGGACGTGCCATGTTTGGGGATACCCTATTTACACGTGTACTAACCCTGTAGGTTAGTGTAGGTGGTCCGTCAGGTTCACCTGCTGTGGACAGATAGGCCCGGGTCTGGGTCAGGTAAACAGTGAGGTGGACAGTCAATAACACTATTTGACGTGTACACAGCGTTCTGGGTTAATCAGCCATTCCGAGAACGTCCACCTGGTGGGTATAGGGAAAGGGTTAGAAAAGATGATAATCCTGTAGATTTCCTCCCATTTTAAGTGCTGATGTGAAGCGAATTACCTACCCACCTACCAGAATTAGAGGCTTTCATTTAAACAAATATTGAATTCGGTTAAAAAAGGATCGACAAAGTTATCAGTATTTTATATCCTTTGACCCTGAAAGTAAAATGTTAATGTCATACATAACGTTAACATATGCCTACATAATATACGTACGTTATATGTTAATGTTAGGGGGGGGGGGGGAAACTAATGTATATTTCAGAAATATTTGGAAAAGCCCGCCCAGAAAGTATGACTTATCCCCGTACAACCATTTCTTATCAATATATTAGCAATTGAAGGTATACCCATGAATGGAAACGTAAAGGAAACCGCTTGATAGAGCCTTTCATTTTGTACCGTCTATTGAAAAGATTAAAGTAATAACTGACGCTACTGTGAAAAAGGGAATGAAAGCAACTCCAAACCTGGCCAGACAACCAGCCCTTTTATTATTTCAATCAATCATTTATGTACTTTTTCCATTCTATAGAAATAAAACATGCGGCTGGTATAGTATCCCGGTATGATAGTATCCTCCTAACCTTGTGTCAGCAGACCAACTGGTCACTGACAGTTGATGTCCCCCACGCCCGGCCCCTGCCCCGCATGTCTCTGTAATGTGGCAGCTGACCGTGTGAGAGGCCAGCCCGCACCAGCTGGCCGCCCCCACCGCTACCACTCACACCGCAAAAAGCTGGAGTACAATGGTCGAGATCAGCGTGATTTATCTAAAGCGAAATCGGATCTGGACTGTTTCACCTTTACTTAATATCTCCTTTTTTTCAAGTTTAAGGCCTGGTTCAACTTGCGAAAAGTGCTGACTAAATAAACCATATTGTAAAATGTATGCAATATACAGTATCTACATGTGTATAACGTTAGGATGTATGTTAATCTAAAAATTGCATTTTTTATGATAGATTATCAATGTGGTGTGAAAGTAAATCTTTGTAAAAACATACTCGTGGGTCCTGGCTGAAGTAAAATCATTTTGTCAGTAACACGGACCATATGATTCCCCTTAGCTGTATAGCCGACACAATACGCAGCGAATTATTCATATATGGAAGATGCAGGCATATTGCAATATTTTTGGACGTCTGTCGGGATATATTGTGACAATGGACGTTGAGTGAGGTCTGTCTGAGCGGTATGGGTGCCGTGATCCATCCCCCCATTTCTCCGACCGAATCAATACCCGTCAGGTCTCCTGCACGCACCCATTCATTTCCCCAAGCCTAATGCCATTTCACTGTATTCAAAGAGCGTCAGCAGAATCTATCGACAATCTGATAATGTGATAATAGAACAGTGGTATGAAAAGCAATGTGCTGGTCCGCTACTTTCTTTAACCCGGCACTCTCATTTTTTTTCTTTCTTTCTTTCTTTTTTTTTTTTTTTACAAAAATAACTGAGGCTGTATTGCCGCCACCTTTGTTGAAAAAGCTAACCCGTTCATTGCAATTCATATTAGACAAGCAGGGAAGAGCATACATTGTTCTCACTAGAGCAGTATGACGGAGTAAAGACTGTCCTCCCTGGAGATTCAGTAATACATGTATATCCCCATAAGCATCATAACCCTGAATGACCTCCGCCCCTCCCACGTTCTCCGTGGTGACCATCCCCAGGCCAGACCAGGGTGTGTCGGCCAAGGTGTGACAACAGGGTTAGAGATGTAGGCCATGGAATATAAGACATCCCCACCCCGAACAGCATGCCAGGAGTAGAACCAACTTGATAGAACAAGCTCTATAAGTCTCAGTTATATTTATCTTATAATAATGGAAGGGTATGACCTGCACCTTGGGCCAGACCAGGGTGTGTCGGCCAAGGTGTGACCACAGGGTTAGAGATGTTGGCCATGGAATACCAGCCATCCCCGCCCCGAGCAACCTGCCAATAATAGAATTAGCCAGCTGAATACAAGGAATGGAAATTATTAGGAAAAGAATGTCAATGCCGGCCAGAGCTACTGAACGGTCCGGTATATACATGTAATAATGTATTAATGGCAAATGAATGGATTGATTAAATACACTTAAATTAATTGTAGTGCTGGCGAAGCCATTGAACAAACAGGGATTGATATTTGGAACAGTTTCTCTGTGTATGAAACAAGGCAAATTCTATTTTACCGAGATTTTGAGCAAAATTAATTAATTTTGATATAATTGACTGATTTCATGTTCTTTTTACTCCATCGATCATTTCACAAAACCAAATTAACCAAAAATAAATACAGCACGAAAATAAATGCCTTCACAGTATTTTACTCAAAGTCATGCACATTATCACAGGAAATGAAAATACTCTACAAGGGCAAATTGGCCACGAATTTGGCGCTTTATTATATTTATAATACTTTTAATGGAAAATTGGCATGCACTTTCATTCCAAAACAAATTATAAGAGTTAGTGAACAAGGAAATGTGATCACTGCGATAGCGGTATAATAAAAGACGGATGGCTGTCGAGACAGTCAGTAAACATAGCAAACTATGAAATACAGATATGAAACTTGGGCGCCGAAACTTGAGTATAAAGCTCAAACTATACAGAGCATAAGGAAAGTAAATGACTAAACCGGGCGGAAGATAAAGAGAACAATACAATATAAGGACAATATCTGCCGAGTATTAAGGCCGCATCGTATAATCTAGACCTTGGCCTGGTGCTGCTGGCTCTACAGAGATAAATGATTGATTATTGGCAGGTTTCCAGGCTTAGCGTCATCGCTGATGGTTGAAACACGCGCTCTGTGAGCACGGATCCAGTCGGTTTGCTCGGAATAATAAGACAACTTAAAAAGTGTATCACAACACGGTTGCAAAATATTTATAAGATTTAATGGGGAGGGGGAGAACTTATTGCAAACAAAAAAATTGAGCGAGCAGCAGAACACATATTTATCTTAACAAATTCCCAGCAAGAGGTTTTTTTTTAAGAACATACATGAGGTAATAGAAAACCTGTGACCTTTCAATGCAACATGAAAACAAGCCATGATTCATTGTCACGTGCCAGGTTGTCGCATATAGTATGATGCTTTCTTTGGTACAGTGGCTAAAAATATAACATTGCCTACTCTTTCTATAAGCGCCACAGCTGAGCTCCAGCACTTAGGGAAATAATACGATATTTGTCGTCACTTTTTTATTTAGAGAAAAAAAATTGTATTATACCAAGCAGAAATGTCATAGTTGCTGGAATAGGCATTATACTTGTGCAGTAAGATCTGTAAGCAATGTACACTAGCTTGTTATGATAGTTCCATTACTAGAAAGTAATATCCAGGAGAGTTGGCGAGTGAGCAGAGGCAGTGATGCGGTCATTGTCCCTTGGGTACAGTCCACGTATTTATCTAGGACATGGAGATAATTCCTATTATAGTTGGACGGAGGCCTAACGGCCGAAATAGGTCAAGAGATACTGATATGTTTTACTCTGTTGGCAAGAAAAGGGATATATGTAATATATTCATCGCAGTAGATGTAATGATTTTACAGGGGGGCTTTTATTGATGATCAAATAAATAAATTTAGAAAATAGTGTACTTTAAAACCACGCTATCGGCCGTGAGTCGGACATAATTCGATACGTTGTAACTCCTTGAGCGTGGCGGCAAATTCGTGATGTGACCAATAACGTCAACGGATTACGTTCTATCGTTGCAAAACAAGTTGCCAGTTGTGGAGTTGCTAGACTTAGCGGTCGGACAATACCGCGGCTTTAATGTGTCAAATTTTATGAAAAATGAATGATACCAATTAGGGTTTGGGAAATGATTGAATTGGTTGCCCTTTAATTGTGTATGCACCAAGAGCGGGGGTGTTGGGGGATCAATGTACATGATCTAATGCGTATTCAAGCTAAATGGTATGTGGGTGGGGGGTCTGTAAACATATCAAATGTGTATAATTAATGGACGGCCCCCAAGTAAACTTATTGTGATTAAAAACAAACAATGAGTAAAATAGTAATACATTTAGAATGTACATGTAAATGTTTCTTGCTTGACATATAGACCTGTAAAAATGTTTAAGTGAGAAGATGTAGGAACAAAACTTGAAAGACAAAAACATCCAAAGGTCAGGTTAGATATGTAAAAACTAAGGTAAACAGCTCGAAGGCTGAGCGGTCCTACCCTTCACTCATCTGCTCTAAACCAGTATTGATCACAACACATCACCACAAGACCCTCGGGGAGAGATGGAGCACTGCATGTCCCTCCACCCAAGCACTCTGGCTGGCCTCGGGTGTTATACATATATGGACGGGCTGCAATATGAAACAAGGGGAAGATTGGGGCGATACATACATAGGCCTATGAATAATTAATTGGCATTTGGCAATTACTAATGCAAATTGTTGGGTTGGATAGGCTATTTGTGCCTCCTGCTTACAAGTTCGATCCGATATATTGCGTTGTGCAACAGCGTCTGTACCAATAGGAGGTTGCATCTGTTGCTTTAGGTATAGGAGTGGTTAAGTACACTCGACCTTTAAAAGTGGGGTGAAAAGCCACATGCGAATGTACTTTTCTCTCTTTTTTGTTTTATTGTGGCGAAAGTAAAAATCAATTAAGAATAATCTGCGTATATAAAGAATGATCTAATAAATAATATACCATATACAGCTTTTTCTAACTATTGATAACACTATTATTGTGCTGATTTTAAGATACCATTCTTTTATTTCAGAATCCTAAATGAGTTCGTCCAGAAAATTCCACAATTTGAGGAGCGAAAAGATCAAAAAGATCTCCAGGTAAACATTTATTAGATATCACGATGTCAAGGAACTGAAACGACTGTACCAAAGTAATGGGGCCCTTGATGGGCGGGTCCTGAAGTCGCATGTCGATCTTAAGAAATAGCAATGTCGCCCTGTCGATTTTAAGAAATGACCATGTCGCCCTCTCGAATTTAAGAAATGCCAATGTCCCCTGACACTATCTCTCAAAATCCCCATGTCGCATGCCATTAGGCCTCAAAAGTGCCCATGATGCCCTGTTGATTTTAAGGGTCTAGGGCCATAGTAATGCTTTATATATTTGGTACGTGTACTACGGAGTCTTACATAAACTGGTAAAAGCTACATAATATAATAACGATTGTACGGGTACATAACTTTATGCAAAACTGAGACCGATGTATACTAAACTTATATAGGCAGTTAAGTGACTTTGAGTGATTTGCTCCTTCCCGCTCAGGATATTGCTCAGAAACTGCTGGAGGCGTGCTCGGAGATCGCGGGCGCCTCCCTGGAGCAGACCACGTGGTTACGTCGTAACCTGGCCGTCAAACCGGGCCCCCAGGTGGACGTGGTCGTCGACCCCGACGACGTCCTCCCCGACCTCGACGGTAAGGCAGCTTACTCTGTACAAGACAGACAGCCCAGAGTGAAATCTCTATGTGTGTCATCACTATAACAGCTAAAATGTGTTTTAGGCCTCCCTCATCCCACCACAAAAGTATGAATAAAAAGTTTGAATGACAATAGTTGGACAAGGTACATCCAAACATAGAGATATATAAGAATAAGACTCATCATATAAAACGGCTTTTATTTGTTCAACGTCAATCCTGTCTAGTTTGATAAAGTAAATATTTACTCATAATGAGATTTATTGAAGGAATTAGTTTAATACATGATAGCTTTCGAAACGCCGTTTCATCCAAATGCACGACGTAGTAGATTGGTTTCAAAAAGAGATAAAAGGGTACCTTTTGGCCTGCTATATATGATACCATTACATGATCATAAATTGAAAATGTTAAGGCCTATAACTTCTCCACATTAAAACTCATATGAAAAACTCATCATTCAAATACCAGGCCTGACGGGCGACGTTAAGCGGGTGGCGGGCGAGCTGGCCGACCGTCAGTACAGCGTGCAGGCTCTCGTCATACTGGCCGACCTGGTCGCCCCACTACTCGACGTCGTCTACAGCAGTGAGGAGAAGGACAAGGTGGTCCCCTTCCTCAACAGCGTCATGCAGCGCGTCTTCCCCTACCTGCGCAACCACAGGTGAGGGCATTACAGGGGGTCGGGTGTATGGGTGGGGTGGGAGTTCTGTTCACTAACTTCAAGGCGTGGAAGAAGGATGGAGTAGTGTCTTGGGTAATAACTGAAATTATGAAGAACCTTGATTAAGTATGGAAAATATATTCATGAACCAACTATCTTTAAAGTGTGATAAATAATGCTCTAGAAGCAATCACATTAACGGTAAAATTAATATAACTTCCATTGATTAAGCAGTTTTTTTCTAATATGAAATCGTCCACGTGGGGTGTACCAGGAGGATGTGACTTTGTTTGGTGCATTATACACCAAGTGTCGTATGTTAGTATGGTACACTGTATGAATTAGGAAGTGCTATAAAGTAATGCATGTACTAGTAACATTCTGTCCGTTTTCAGTCCACACAACCTGCCGAGTTTCCGTGCGTGCTCTCAGATCCTGGCCAGTCTTAGCAGCTATCAGTACACGCGCAAGGCGTGGCGTAAGGATGGCTTCGAGATGCTGCTCGACCCCGCCTTCTTCCAGATGGACACGGCCTCCATCACCTGCTGGCACACCATCATCGACAACCTCATGACCCATGACAAGACCACCTTCAAGGACCTGCTGGGTAAGTAAAAGGGAACATAGCACATAACTCAAGGATAATCAATTTCTTTATGAAATATATTCAGCATGTCATTTACATATTTTTACCCAAAAAGAAATAATTTACATCCAGCACAAATGTTGTAAAAAAAATCGATAGGACCATTAAACGTTGAACTTTAAAAAAAAAATCCTTTTAAAAAGGAACTTCCAAAATCTCTGACATCACAAGCTGTTTTGTTGTTTTTCGTTGGAAATATAATTGAAATACAAAAGTGAAGTTAAAATTCACAAAGAATGGCATTATTGAACATACTTCTTAAAACAGGTTATAACAGAAATGAATTATCTCTTCTGGTTGCAGCGCGGGTGACGGTGGCCCCGAGCAGTATGAACCTGTTCAGCAGTCGGGAACAGGAGTTTGAGAACCGGGCCCAACTCCTCAAACGGTTCAGCTACACCATCTTCTGTAGTGAGCTCGACCAGTACCAGAAACACATGCCCGACATACAGGGTAAGCAAGGCACATGAACATGGCTTCAACTTTTTCCCAATAATTTTGTTATGTATTCGCATATGTACAAAAAATTAATAACTCCTCTCTTGAGAAAAATAGGTTTTTATAAACGTTTGGTTGTACTGTAAATTGTAGTGCTGTATGATACACATTTAGTTGTACATGTAAGGGAACATGGAAACGTACATTTGTGCATTTTAATAATGTGAGATTCGTGTTTGTATTTATAATCTATTTTGATGATATTCATGATAACCTCCCACCAATATACGAGGTATAAATCACACAGAACAATTGGAAGAAAATGGAAAAATAAGGGAAAAAGAGTAATCAAGAAAACTTTCTAATTCATTATTAGCTACCTATGCCTTACTGTGGTGGGGGTCATATTACATTATCTGGTCCATGGTGACCTTAGAGTTGGTGAATGAAATGTAAAAAACTGTTCATGTATGATGCATTGATGTAACCCCTCCTTGCCCCTTGTGCCCGTCCACAGAGCGTCTGGCCGACAGTCTGCGGGCGCCCTCCGTACCCTCCGTGCAGGCCCAGGTCTTTAACTGTTTCCGTGTGCTCATCCTGAGGATGTCTCCGCAGCACCTCACCTCACTGTGGCCCACCATCATCACAGAACTGGTAATGTACACCTTGCATATCTCTAATAACGTCATCAGTATTTAAACTGTTAAGGAAGGCTAAGTGCGCCGAAAAGTTGACCAAGATTGCATCAAGCCGAACGTATCTTTCCAAAACCGATGTATAAATTCGGCCACTGTTTAACTTAACGTACATATTTTTCCTTATCTTTGTAGCGTATTGTTGGGTCTTTTTTGATATTTACGATACATTTCGCACTTCATGAAATACTTTCACAATACACAAGTCTATAACACAGTTTACGATTTATGTATTGGCTGTACTGTTTTATGAAATAAATAGCAAAATTTACGATTAGATTTGGTAGAAGATCCTTTAAAGAATGGCGTGTCCCCTTTTGTGAGCGTGCATCTGTTATGCTATCCATTTTATAATTTGAAATAGTGTTCACGTTGTATTTTTGTGTCCAAAAGGTACACGTGCTTCTACAAATCGAGCAGGAGATGATTCCAGACGTAGAGGAGAGTAGGTGAGTAGTGACAGTGTGAGCCTCTGGCAGACTTTAACAAATGTATGTGACTGAACAGAATTAACTTAAACTGTCTTTTCAGAATTATTTTGTACAATAAGGCCCCGTTTTCTCACGTGTATCTACGCTGTGATACTACGGACAGGGTTCGAGGCAGTATATATATACTTGTATAAATACTCATTTGTAATTGTGTCAGTTATCGCAAGAACTGTTTGGTTATTGTGTTAATTAAATAATCGGATTTATTTACATGTCATTAATTTGCACATGATGATTAGAGAATTAAAGTTCATTTTGTCATGACGTATTTTCTTCATCTCTGAGGCGTCCTGAAATTGATGAACTATGGAGGAGGCGTTCTAGAATTATGTTCATTCAACGCTCGTTTCCTCTCATGATTTCGTAAGATTCAGTTGCTGTAATACAACCCTAAATGCATGTTTTTTTCCTCAAAGATAAATCAATTTTAATTCTTCAACTTGTTCACAGACTAAGTTCTTATATCACAACCGTACTGGAAATATTACTTTCTACCTGGGGGTTCATCACCCTAGCCTTCTGGATTTTTCTAGCCAACTTAGAGGATTGTCTTTTCTGTTGTCATTTTAAGTGCCAGACAGAAGAATAAAAACAGGTATTTGTTTAATCTCCGTTTCGTGCCATTAGTGGTTTTCACCTGGCACTGAAAACAGCTGTCATCCCGCGATCAGGTCCCACAGTTTAATGCAAAGCTTCAACCTAGAGTACGCTCTTTTAACCCATATTTCTGGCACAGTTAGAGCTTTTCTATTTGGGTATTTTTAATAGTAGATAAGGAGAGGATTGCAGTTTCTTAATAAATATTCACCTTTTCACTAACTGCGTGACTAATACGAAAGAAAATTACAGTGTTATTAGCAGCCTTTCTTTTGAAATTGTTTCTTTACTGTCGTGACAAAATTCGCTGACCTAATTTCAACTATCTGCTACAAGATCAAAACAAGGTATCAATGATACACAATTTTAGAATTGTTTTAACTCAACTGGAAAGTTATATCAAAATTTCATCTTTTGAAGTTACATATTCCAGATCCCCTAAAACTTAGACCTTCATTGTCAATAGTAATAACGGATAACAATCTGATTGTGTTACCTGCAAATCTTTTCTCGCGATGACAAGCTTTCCTTTCTCAAGGTCGTAGTCCCTATGTAACCTCTGAATGGCGTGTGTTAATGCTAGATGTTAATTAAGATAGACGCACGGAGCAGGACGATAACCCACTGACGGAGCCGCGTCACTTTTTATCAGACCACACCTAGAAGCTAACCCCGATAAGTTGTCAACCTCACACCATTCACTGGGTAGAATTATACTTAGTCCACTGCGGTGTAGACTGGGCAAAGTACATGTTAAGAGTGGGTTTCGGATTGGGTAATGCTTAAGTATTGTTATTTAGTTACTTAGTTTACCACAATGCTGGTATAATAGAAAGTATTGCAAACGCGATTGGTTTTGCAACTGTATTTTTCACATAAAAAGTACAAAATTGGACGATAGATAATACCTACCTGCCACAAAAATCATTCTTTTTAGAATAATGCTAGTCATAGATAAACACTACCTGAACAGATATAAGCTCTCGATTTATTTCATTACATAATGCAAATGTAAGAATTGACGTGCGCATTGTTATACTCATCAAAGACGCAGCTTAAAACGTAAATTTGTCCATACACCAAAACATGTTGGGTTCAGCATGGTGCGTATACTAATCTTAAGCTAAGCAGCCTAATCAATTCACAGATTTAATTAATTGAAATCATGGTAAATGTCTATAAATCACAGTTACTTGATGAACTGATCAAAGCTAATCATTGATTAATAGTATGAATATGTTAATTTTGAAGGATCATCTTAGAAAAATGTTGACATGTGGTTTTATTTCATTATACCCACTCAGATAGCATTAAATATGAAGTCTACTTTAATGCAATCCAAAAAATATCATTATTAAAAACACGGTTACCATTTAATTACCATTTCACTCACAAAAAAACTTTATTACTGAGAGTAAAACAAGATTATATAATTTTATCGTTTATGTGATTTTAAAAAAATCAATTGAATACATGGATCAGCAATCTCTGTCAAGCTTTCACTAATCCTTAGTCCATCTACTAGTACACTGTAATTGACATAATTAAAAGAAGTAAGCTGGGACTGATAAGAACAAAGCCTTTATAGCTTATGTCACATTTAATTGAATTAGAGGAGTTTTGTTCCTAATACGAGTGCCTGAATCATTGAATATTTATTTTTCGAAAAATGAATTAGATTTTTTGTTAAGCTTCAAGCAGAGAGAACTGGCCACGTATTGATCAGTCAGAAATAAAAGTTGGTCTACACGTTGATTAACCATGAATAATTGTGTCTACATTTACCTGTGCTAACAACTAGTCCGCCACATATCTAACCCTCAGCCTTGAGAAAGGAGTTACGTGATCCTTCTTTTCATTATTGCAGTGAAACGTAGTCTCATGAACTCTTTTGTAGCATTTATTTTCAAACACGTATATAATAGACGTATCTTTTTGTCCAAGTTATGCTTCTTGAGTGACATTTGCTTGCATGATTTCGCCTCTTGTTTTATTTTTTAACCACCCACTTTAATACCTTGCGTTGTTTTTATCAGATATGTGTTGTCCTTAGTTTGTATACCGAGAACAACTGTCCACCTAACAGGATTTCATAAATTGTCTGTGCTTTGTAGATTGTATTTCAGCGCGAACAGTTGATGGCCCTATGTGAAGTCAATCAACACAGGAATGTTACAGCCTTGATGTTTTTCATTCGCAAAATAATTTTATTGAACCTTTACGAATCAATCTTGAAATATCGAAATGGCAAAGTATTAGCTTCCGGATGATTCTCTTTTTTCAATTTCTTTTTGGTTAGGTTATGTTCAAGGCTTTCGATGTTTCACGCATCTTTTGCATGCGGCATTTGTCATCTAAATTTATCAACAAATTTGCGGATTTCCAAAGTTCGACAACATTTATGAGGAAAAAAGATAATATTGTAGCATTGAAATGATAACTACAGTTCAGCGAATATTGAAGAAAACTCTCCAAAAAATGCAAATATACACTTCGAATATAAACGCTCAAATCCTATGAGAAATAAGCTATAAATTTGAGATCATCACCCATTCTTGTTTGCATGAAAAGCAAACAAGCAATGAAATTAGACATAAGCGTGACTAGTATTCGTTTTGTGATTAAAACGTGTATGAATTAACGTGTCTGTTGTGGTGGTAGGACCCAGCTGGCCCGGATGGCCAACCTGGACACGTCCTGGGCCCTGGGCAATGGGCTGTGTGCCGCCAACAACAACCCCAGCTGGCTCAACCTCTACCTGGCCGCCTGTAAACTCCTCGACCTGGCCCTCGTCCTTCCAACCGACGTCCTGCCGCAGTTCCAATTGTGAGTAATTGTTCCACTTCCAATCCAATATTCCGCACATATAGCAGTTGTCTACTTTGACACAGGGGATTGTTTTGATTGTTTGTAATTTTAAAAGTTTCAGAAAAGTTAAATTCATCAGGTAAGGGGCACCTTACCTTCAGAATCTAGATTTGGAACATAATGATTTCTTCAAACTAAACTATAATTGCTGTGTTTTTTGTATCTTATCATAGACATGCATAAATAACCACTTCAACAGGTCTCACGTGCATGTGCATGTTTATGACATGACCCGAGCATCATACACTCGATTGAAAATAACATATTTTGCTCAGCTTGAATTCTTGTATAGTTTGCTTAAATTCGTAGTTTTTCCTATCGCATTATGAATCATTGTGTTTGGCATATGAACAAATCTGTGTTTCATGAGAGGCAAAGAAAAGTGAACAGTTATTTAAATCTTGGTTAATAAATTAAGTTGGTATGTAAGGATCATGTGTGGAACTTTCCAGGTACCGGTGGGCGTTCGTGGGTGACCCCGGGGCAGACGAGACAGACCCCAAAAAGCAGCGACTGTTCCAGGAACAACCCGGTTTCCTGCCGCACATCGTCCGCATCAGCCGGCTTATGGCGCTCAGGGTGGGTCTCTTGAGACAAACAGAGCAACTTAGCAATGTTTCCTTCTTTTACAGATCCTAATACCAAGTCCTAGATAGTTACTATGACGTTCTCTACTGTCAAATGTCTTCATCCAATATAGTATTTATATATTTTTCCATAATTTCTATTGAATCTTGGAGTCTTGGTATGATCGGTGAGAAGGTACTCTTGGCATTCAGCATATTTACATACTAACCGTTTTGAAAAATACACCATAGACAAACTATTATGAGAAAATTTAGAATGATAAAAATGAAAATAAAATCCTTCCATAAAATCCTTCCATAATATCATACATGTGTATATGAAAATAGTTTGAACAGGATATGTATTCCTTCCATAATATCACATATGAAAATAGTTTGAACAGGATATGTATTTTACAAACACCAACTATATACCATCTCCCTATTTGCTACAACTATAACATTTAAACCACTTCCTCCACCCTACAGTTCGGCCCCCCGCCGGTCCTGGAGCGGGTCCCAGGCCGGCCGCTGCTGACCTCGCCCCACCTGCGGGCCGTCCAAGACCTGCACGGCTTCTTCAACACCATCCTGGCCCACCCTGACGGCGCCGACAGCCCCGGCTCGGGCGCCCCGACCACGGCCCAGGCCCCCAGCGGCGCGTCCACCCTGGAGGTGGCCGACCACCAGAGCCCTCTACCCAAGTCCAAGTCGGCGCCCGAGTTCCGCAGCCTGAACCTGGACTCGGACCTCCGCTCCCCGTCTAACTCCGGGTCGGCCTCGGGAGCGGGGCCGAGCACAGCCAGGACCTCCCGACAGTTTATTGAGTACATGGTAGAGACGGACTTCCTGGAACCCATGCCTAAGCCCACGTCTTAAATTATCTGGATAGCATGAGGTGGTGATATAATCGGATTTATGGTTGTAAATATAGTCCGGGGACGGGGTACATGTTTTGGGACGGTATGGTGATATGAGAGGAGTATCTGTGCTGCAGAGTGGTAGAGAAGTTGGGGGAGGACCTAGGTAGCGAAAGGGATTGGTTTTTGATTGATAAAGAATGATGTCCTACATGTGATACCAAAGAGCAAAAGTCATAATGGATCCGGAAAAAGAAAATGAATAGAGAACCGCATGTTTCTAATACCATTAAGTAAAACAAACGAGGGTGGTCGGAAAAGGGCGAGGCACTAGTTATTTGTTGATGTACACATATTTAAAGCTAAGTTAATTCCGAGTGTAATTTAGCCCTTTAACCGTCTTCAAAAGATGAATAGCAATACAGCGGAACTACTATTCCCTCCATATCTATTTTTGACCCCTGGCCGTCATCACACATTGCAGGTGAAAATGTCTAATGTGGATAAGATGCCTTCACATTCTCGACACATAACGGAGATTAAGAACTATTTTACACAAGTTAAACATGGATAGTTATACCGTCATATTTTTTTTAAATCTGCTTTATGATTACATTTTATCTTCAACTTGATGTATGCGTTGATGACAGCTGCTATAGAGACATCTAAAAAAGAAAACTCTTTGAAGAATGGTTGTCAGATCAAAATGAATACCATATTTGGAGAGAAAAAAATCTATTTTTTAATTGCTAATTTCTGACTGACTATCATACAATTTAGTAAAGAGCACATCATGTGTTATTTACATTGGATGATTTCTTCATATCTATGAGATATTTGATCAATCACATACATATTATAGGCGTCCACGTTCTTAAACAATAGAGCACGATATCGCGCACTTCTCTATGATCATTTTCTTGTTATCGTGACACTAAGACACTGACTTTCCAGGGATGCCATTATTTTCCTTGCCTGTTTATGCGTGGCTTGTCAAACCACGTATCTTATTAGAACATTTATCGCAACCTGTTTTATTCTATAGCGTTTGTTTCAAACGTGTCTACATGCACAATATATCACACAACCCAGGATTCTGTTAACAGTTTATCGGTCAATGGTTTTAAGTGGTCCAAGGTATGTACGACTATCCCTGAGGATAACTGCTTCTTCTAAAACTAGAGTTTTTTAAAATAATTATGCTCGGTTATGCTGTGATGTCAACCCTTAAGTGAATGCATTTCAAAAAACCTATCTAGTCCTAGTCCTATGACTATTTGGTCAGATGGGTTAGTAGCCTTAGTCGAGTACAGATTTTTTTTTGTCTGAGGTGTTCCGAAGCCGGCTTGAAATATTCTTGTTTTCAAGTGTGATGTAAAACAGAACGATAGAACCAAGATGGGACTGGTTTGAAGTGTATGAGAACAGTCTTGGTATTTTATGTTCGATTCAAAGTTTTCCTCAGGTTTAATCCTCTTGAAAGTCAGCTATACAACTGCAATCTGGTTGATGAAAATGTCTTCCTTTGTTGTGTATAACCTTTTCTTCAAGACATAGAGCTTTTCAATTAAGTCAGTTTGCATAGTTTAGCCGTCGCTAGTCCAAGCATTTAGTTGAATACCAAAAGTATGATGTTGGCTTACTGGCTGACCTAGACTTACCAAAACTTATCAAAACTTATTATCTTTATTTTAGGATACATTGTTTCAATCTTTTGAACTGTCCTTAGCTTTAGTTTATTTAAAGTCTAATGTGTAACAGACAAATGTATATAGGAGTTTCTATCGTTCCATGACAAAGAAAAACATTTGAATCAAAGTTTGTGAATGTGATAGAGAAACTTTATAAAAAAAAACCGGTGTTTATGTGATGTACATGGGCAGGTATGTCTTGAATTAAACACTTATGATTTTCTTGATTTTAAAATGCTGACTTGCGGTATTATTAGTTGGAAATAAGTATGGTCGAACCAGTGTACATGATTCTGTAATGTAGCTTTTTCAACCTAAGAGGTTTCCGTCGTTTATCAGATGTTCATCGATATTTTTAATATGCAATCGTGTTGGATTCATCTTGTGCCAAAGAGGCGTTCACTCTGATTCAGACTGCTACTTACCCGACAAGACAAGCACCCTTATTGGACCAACTCTTTCTACATGGAAATGTATGCAGTGGTGCCATGCTTTTATTTAGCTGATAGTAATCAAGAAACGTTATCATGTCCATAGATAGGAGAAAAGAGACACGCGTATCTGTATGACGTAATGTGTGTGTCCCAGCGTGAATCGTGTACATGTATAGCCTCCCAGTAGGTGATTGGGTCGATTCGTTTTGTGATAAAGTAATGAAACAATATATAGTTTATATTCCAGTGATACTGTGGTGTAACCTAACTTTCTTTTAAGGGCGTTTAATTGAAAGTGTGTTTACATAATTGTATTGTAAGAGGTCCATTTGCATTGATGGTATTTGCTATGTCACAAAGTGACTTTTTGAGTTCCAATTCTAGATTTTCAGCCGTGGGTTTGGTGATTTAGTTTACTTGGTGAGAAAGAGGGTGACATTCTTGTTCAGTGCAGTTGTTTGAAATATATTTTCAATTCAAAACAATTATTTCATTTCTACTCATAGAAATACTAACGAGTCAAAGAGTAGGATATGATACTGAATCATAACTATATTTTATATAAACTTAATCACTAAGGAAAGCAGGATCGTTGGGAGAGTATAAAGATAATCTGTTGAACGTGGATAAGAATCCCATCCAAAGACTACTTTCCAGAACTAAGATGTAAACAACTTGCAAGTCCTTGTAAGTTAGCTTAGCTGTTGTATTTCAAGTAAAAAAGTTGCCATACATATACGAGAGGTGCGGTCCTGGTGATAAAAGAACCTAAAGAACTTATTCAAATTAATGATAGTTGTCAGAGGCGATAGTAGATTGCCCTATGTTTTCCATTGGCCATGTGAAACTATGCCACAACGAAGGGTGCCACCCGGTCCGTGATTTTGTTGGTGTTATTCGGGAGAACCAGAATGTTCTGGTCCGACTGGTTGTTGCGTCACTGGACTTGTTGAAATGAGGCTTAGCTATCAGAACAGAAGTGTCCCATGCAAAATGTAACGTCTGTCATGCAGGTTAGAATAGAGTGACACGTTTCCATGGAATGTACATAATATTATCTCTTGGTTGGAGGAACAAATAAAAGACTTGAGTATACGTTTGTGTTTTAAGTTCATTATTACGTAAAGTAAAGGATAGACAACACAGGAGCCGATTGGTACCCCTGCAGGTTATATGATGATTGTTGAAGTTTAACATCCGCTCAGCAATTTTTCAGCTATATCAGGGCCACTCACGTTTGTGTATACCAGTTGACTGGCCGAATCTATGGGGGTGGAAACGATGGCAAGGCAACATAGTATAGCTGGCACAGCCAAGGCTTAAACCCGGTCCAGCCACGTGCGAGGCGAGGATTTAAGCATGTAGAAAACCTTCTTATCCACAGAAGCGTGTCTCCTGATTAAAAACAAAATTGTAATTCTTATGACCCATCAAGTTTCTGTACATAACGCATACAAAAAAGGACTACAACAAAACTTGAGACACGCTTCCCAAGAAAATACTGTTTAACTTACCCTAAAATAAATCACACCTATAATAGGTTTACTTTAAACCGACCTGTGTTTGCACACAAAAAAAACTTATCACGTATAATTTTATTGTATTTCTATTTTCATCCCATATATGAGATAAAACGATTATTCACTTGACATATCACGCACTATATCTTGAATGTTGCACAATCAAATACAAACTTATGAAGGCACTGTGCGGTGTTCCCTGACGCAGAGATGCCATTTTTCCTACTTGTGTAGGATTTTCTACTTTTTGGTAATTTTGGATTGGATAACAGATCTTTCCTACATTGCTTTGATACCTGTTTTAGAGTATTTGTGTGTTAGTTTAAATCTATCAAAGTACAAATTCAGTGTCAGATCTTTATTCCTAAAGGTTAATTATTTCTCTGACAGTTGCTCCTAGAAAAAAGTAGTAAAAGTGTTTCCTACTTTTCCTACATTTCCATTAGCTGGGAGTGGCATCTCTGCTGATGTTAAGTAGTATACTCCATTGCAAACAAACGTTCTAGGATTTTATCGCCTTCGATTTTTTGAGAAGGGTTCCTGGGGGAAAAGAATTTTGGTTTAAATTTACAGCAAAACACCAGCAACCGGTGAAGATTGAAAAGAGTTTAAAGGAGCTGGACATGAGCTATCTGTCTATCAAAAGAACCCAAACTCATTGTTGACATGTTTCGATATGATCACATTCTGTAAAAGTTTATTTATAACATAATATCAAGTACAGACAATAACAAATATGAGAATACAGACTTAAAGAGGTCTACATTTATGATTGAATCTCGATTTAAAATTTCTCAGAAGATACAATGTTTCTCAAAAAAATATCGGCATCAAAACTGCACATTTGCAAAGACTAGATTTATTTTGTACCCGTTTTTTTCTGGCTTTGAATATCGGTGGACACAATTTTTAAAGCACTGCACAACATCCACTTATAGCGATACGAAGACAAGACATCTACACAATATGAGAAAACAAAAAAATAACAATGTAGCGTTTATAATGTTAAACTTACTATCATTAAATTACTATGGAGTGTTGATTTTGTACCAATCTCAAAATTTAGATATGCATCTTTCTACATTGAAAAAAAAAATCCCCGAAAGACACGGTAAATGCACAATCTCAGTAACCCATGGCCAGAGAAAGTAAACAAGAAGGCCATCCACGTGACTATGGAGCAAAGCTCCCTAAGAGGCCAAGGCTGGCAGATATGGATAACATTTCTTTATTTCATTAAGAAAAAATCAGTTAAATATCTTTCCATTTCATTTAGAAAAAAAACTGTTTAGTAGAATGTTCATAGATAAAGCCATCGCTCACTGGGGTGTTATGTACTCCTGCATGGCACTCAGTCATAAAAAAAAACGTCTGGACAGGGTATATCACATTACACCAGTGACCACCTTAACAGCTTAAACCATTAAAGTGCCCACACCCAACAGAGGCCTAGATAATGTGACCACATGAAAATACAGCACACAAAAGTAGATATTTTGCATACAAGGACACAGGTTGAGGTATGGAAGAAAAATATCGGTTACAAAACCGAAAAAACCCGGGTTATTCGTCTTTTTTTTCTATATATGAAAGGAATGCTTGAATGATGAGATATGGGAATATGAATACGAATTATCGAGCTAATTATCGATTGATTTTAAACAAGATGCACATGCCAGCGCGAGTGGAGTGAAGCCGTCCGCCATTGTCCTCTATTATCGTTCACCTGCACGCGGAAAACACTAACCTTTTCTTCGATGCCGATCGTAAATATCGACCTAATTCTTCACGATATATCGACCCAGACAAGCTCCTGATATTAGTAATCCATAGTATATACTCCATTTTGCTGGACGATGCCGATTTAAGGCGTAAAAGGCGGTCACTCGCGGAGAACAGCTACACGTGTCCCGACCGGGTCGCGCCATTTTGGCCTATGCCTGAGCATCGGCTGACAGGCTCAATGCGCGCGATGCGCTTCGTCCCGGAAGAGGATACGCATGAAACATAGTGCGCAAAGAAATGCGATTTTCTGGGTTTATATCGACATATAGGTTCCCAACACATCGGCATCATCAATAAAAGATCGGCATAGACCTATATAGTGCGTTAAGCCGACTGAAATGCACGCGAAATAGGCGAAACAGGCGAGCAAACCCGACCGACCTACGGGAGGGAACACTGGGGGCCGCCATGCTCGCCGTCTTCACCCTACTTAACATAATTTATTCAACTGGCTCAAACACTACACTGCAATCAGCGACGCTAGGCTTTTCAATGCTGACGAGTCGGTCGATGTTATACAGTTTGACAGTGTCAATCTCCATCCCGATCTCGGCTAATGCTATGTCAATGGTCAATTTCTGGTATAGACTTCTCATAGGGATAGCATTGCGACCGGAAGCAGGTCGAAATTTGCGATCTTGTTTCCGCTGGTTGTGTTATAGTTCAATGGCGTTTCCCGCCTTTTTGTCCAAGTCATTTACCCGGGCGAGATTCGATTTGATCGATCATATTTCGAAGACGACTTGATAATACAGCGAGCCCGGGTAACTAGGAGAACTCTTTCCATTTCTAAATGGGAATACATAGATGTTTTTACAGGTTACAGAAGTATTTCAAAGCAAGTAAAGATGTAAACTCCACCAGTGGATTACCGATTTGTTCAGAAAAATACCTTCCCAGCCCTTCCTGATACTAGTGTATAACAGAGAATAAAGGCCTGGAAACCAGCTGGAGGAGTCACTAGAGGACTGTGGTCCCAATGGCCAGGTGAGGCTCCGGCCTCTTAATATAGTAATCTAGACTTACAGGTCGCTAGTATATTGCCTTACCGGCTTTCAGCCAACCGTAGGGCAAAATTCCACTCGAAACTACGAAAGTGGTACTTAAATCTTTTGATGCCATACGTTGAAAATATCTCTTTACCTATAATTTAATATCGTAGTCTTCGGAAGAACTTGATTGTTACAAATCGAAATTATTTTCATCACAAAAAAAAATCAATGATTATACTTTTTCAAAATCAATTATCATTGAAATAATTCGAAAACAAACCTCAAAATTATTAGACATATATCTTTAGTCTGGCTTTTGTTGAGTTATCTGTTACAGGTCACTGTTTGGGATAATCTTCTTAATGTCTTAGTGACATTATCTTAATCTAGGATTTCATGTTTACAGCGAAGTATCTTACTTATCTTTTGATGCCACACGTTATGTCCGAGCTACAACTCACATTTAGTCATCGTTTCCTCTGTCGCTAGATACAGGTGTTCCGAAATTATAATATACATAAATAAACATAGGCCTATAACTGTATGCAAAATTTTAGGTATTCTTTGTTATTGAAACTGTTATGATTGTTTAGGAGCTGCAAAATCACTTTGTCGTATTTGATACTATGGTCTATTTTTATATGACATTATCATGCATTTGGCATGTTGTAAAACATATAAAGGATGCCAAATAAAAAATCAATAAATGCTGCTGGTATTTTTCGCTACGAGACGAGTTACATCACGTCTGTGGCTGCTGAAAATTCGTGTTGTTGTTTCTTTCTTCGAGGATATCCTCCATTATGACAAGGGCCTGTAAAACACATGTAGTTCGGGTATCATGACATTAAATATTAATTATGGAGCCGTATAAGCTACCGGGCCAATGGGGCCACTTAGTAATTCATTGACTTGAGATTACAAAAAAAAAGAGTTTTCCCAGTAATTAGAGTCTGCATGTTGCTGATCTACTATCCCTCGATCAAAATGAGAGAGATAAGGTTATCTCTTAATCAATACCATAGCTATTTCCAGAATCTGCATGTCCTCATGCTCTTGGGTATATCTAAGGGTACAGCTGCCCTGAAATTCATTATTTTCGCATCGATAACCCTCTAATGATACTTTGCTAAACAAAAAAGTAAACCTGATATTTTATTTTAGTCCCGTTCAGATGGATAATGTGATTACTTAACAAATTCAGACCAACTACATGGTGTTCATTTTGAGTTTTGTATAAATTAACATGGAGAGAAGTGAGAGAATGACTAAGTATAATTTATTCAACAAGATCTAATTGTCATGTTCATATGACTGGGGTACATACACTTTACGAAGAGCCAAGTGTCACTGATTATTATTGTTTACCAGGTTTTGATGTTTCATTTCAGAACAACAGTATCATAAAAATATTTTAATGGTTGATTGATTCTGTTAATGAGGCCATAGTGGGGTTATGATTTTTAGATAGCTCACCCTTCTAGAACCTTGTATGAGGAATCCGCGAGCAAACATTTCAAGGACGCGGCCAAACGATCCAAAGCCATGAATGTCAATGGAACCTGTTTGTTGGAAGAGTGTCCTAAAACCAAAAGGTGAGACATATAGCACCGAATACGATATTAGCCAAGTTGCATGAAATTAATCATCTGCAAGAATTACTCTTTCATCAAATCATGTTTCTCTTTTCACAAAGAAATGTGATTCAAGCTCAAATGAGATTTACCCCAACGCTATAAGAACTACATGTACTGTGTTATGACCGGTAGGAAAGGAATACTGTTCACAGTGCATTCGGTAGAATGAGTAAAAAAGAAAAGTAAACCGACGTATTTTTCATTTTTGATTACGCTATTAAATCTAATTCACATAATCTCGTCGAGAATACAGCTCCGCTCTAATGCCGCGCGGTTATCCGATGATACTTAAGCCTTGTAGACTGAGCAACTGAGTGGAATTTTGGGTACATCAGTTGTCAGTCACTTATCACCCTTAATCTTACGCATTAAGTAAGCCACTTCCAAAATGGCCCTGGATAATTCTACGGTTAGATGAACCTACCGTGAAATATAAGCTGAACCATACTAGACGTCTAGACGAAAGGTGGTGAACAGGTGAGAAGGCGGATGCGCATGCGCTGGCAGTCTTTAAAGTTTGGGCAGGAATTCCAATCAGCGTTGACGAAAGCCTATGTCTTAATCTAAAGACCTAGCTGTACATAAAATAACCATCAAGTTAAGGGTGGGTTAAATTCAAAAAATGAATAACCTTGAAGAATTCAAAGGGTGGGCACCTGTTCACCGCCTTTCGTCTAGACGTCTAGTATGGTTCAGCTTATATTTCACGGAAGGTTCATCTAACCGTAGAACCATACTGCGCCGCCTAGACTCTAGGTGGCGCCAGGTGAGATTTTAAAGCAATTCCTGCCTAAAGATAAGATGTAACCAACATCTGATAACACAATTTTTATTTAAACAGTTTGTGATAACAAAAGTAAATACACCAAACATGGTATAACAGACAAAAAATCAATTTCATCGATTCTGACCAAGAATCACAGGTATTCCAGATTAATAACAAATCAAAGACCCTTACAGTGGAGGTATTTCCCTCAGGTAAAATTTCCTGAAGGTACACTCATCTGTCCATCCACCTTGTCGAAGGATCTCCTGTAATGGAGTGCCAGCGTTCATCATTTGCGACACACTCGCACTACGAGTACTATGAGCTTTGAACTTTGACGTGTCCACACCTGCTAAACTCATGATCAATATGGCCCATCTAGAAAGAGTTTGAGATCCGATTTTGTGGTACGGAGCTCTAAAACTGCAAAGAAAAGTGTCTTTGTCCTTAATGAGATCCTCCGTTCTTTTAAGATAAGCTTTCAAACATGAAGCTACACAATTACTCTTGTCCTCATTGAACGGTTTTAACCTAATAATTTCTAAACTCTTACCCTGTCTGGAGTGTTTTTGTAGAGTTTTCAAATGAATCGTTATAGACCCTTCTTGTTCAAAAATGATTTCCGACCTCTTTATCGATAAGAGTCTCTGTTGTCTACTGCAAGTTGCTAATAAGAATAACATAATAAACTTAAGCGTAAGCATTTTAAGGGAGAGATCCCTCAACAATGTAAGTTCTCTTAGATAATCTAACATTAACTTCGTGTTCCAAATTGAACTGTATCTAGCCATAGGAGGCCTCTGATTGTAAAACCCTTTGAGGAGTCTGATTGTTAAAGGGTGACAACCAAATCTAACTCCCTCCGAAGGTTTCATGAAAACGCACTACGAGCAGAGTTAAGGGCACTATATCTGAGGCCCAAGTCAAAAAGTTCGCAAAGAAAGTTTAGTCCTTCACTAATCGGGGCAACTAAAGGGTCTAACCCTTTCCTAACACAAAATGTATTCCATCGTCTATGGTACACATTATATTGTTGTCTCGTTTTAGGCCTCCAGGATTTTATCATGTGGGAGAGTACCTTTTTTGAGAGATTCCACTTGGTGAGAGATCTATTCAGAAGCGTATTACCAAGAGGGGTGTGTCGCACATTCTGGAGTGTTGAAGATCTGGGTCTGCCGGGATGAGATTGTTCGTGTTTGTCTTGAAGTACATTCTGTCCTTGGTTGGACATTTCAGCAGTTGACTGTACCACGTTTGCCCCGGCCAATTCGGAGCTACTAGTATCCCCCGGGCTCTGTCCGACCTCATCTTCCTTGCACATCGGCCGACCAGTCTGAAGGGTGGAAAGGCATAGGAAAAAGAGAAATCATTCCAGTTCAAAGTAAACGCGTTGGTTTTCCAAGCATCAGGGTCTAATCCCCAACTAACAAATTCATTCACTTTGTTGTTTAAGCATGAAGCGAAAAGGTCAATTGTTGGATGACCCCACTCACAACATATCTCCTCAAAGATATCTGGACTCAAAGCCCATTCTGTGTTTTCTGTGAAGTTCCTGGACTGAAAGTCCACCTCATTGTTCAAGTTCCCTGGGATATGTCTAGCTACGATCCACATATTTCTTCTCTCACAGAATTCCCAAATCTCTCTCGCTAAACTGTCACATTCCTTAGAGTGTGTGCCACCCATTTTGTTGATGTACGCTACCGTAGTAGGATTGTCAGACTCTATCACTAGTTCTGAGTTGTAATCATTTTTACAAAACGATTTTAAACCAAGCAAAACTGCTTCCATCTCAAGACTGTTAATGTGCCTTTCTGATTCATCTTGAGACCATCTACCACCAGTTGAAACGGATCCCAAGACCGCACCCCAGCCTGAATTAGAAGCATCCGTTGTTAACACTGTTTCCGGGGCACTAATTCTGATCTTTTTCTGAGCTTTATCTAGATTAAGCAACCACCAATGCAAATCCGTTTTAGCTCCCTTGGAAAGCCACATTTTTCCTTCGAATTGTTCGTCACCCACCCTTCTAAGGGCCCTTATTTTGTCTCTTTCAAGGTTCTTATAGTGGCTAAGGCTGTACTCTGTACCCTTACACATGTCTACCAGCAAACCTGTTAGAGAAGCTACTTCCCTAATTGAGATGTCTCTGAGCTGTAAGATTCTAACAATCTTATTTTTGGCCTTTTCAATTTTGTCGCTAGTTGGTTTAACCATCATAGACCTGGAATTTATCTTATATCCCAGAAACACTATTTCTTGTGATGGTACAAAAGACGATTTCTCTTAATTGATTTGAAACCCTAGATTCAAAAGTGTATCACGTAGTTTAAAAATGTCCTCACTACAGTCATTTTCTGAATCTGCGATCACCAGGCAATCATCTATGTAACCTAGACAAGAGATACCTTCCTCTCTAAGAGAGGCAAATACAGGTTTTAGCAATTTGGTGAAAACTCTTGGGGCTGAGGTAAGACCGAACGGCAAGACATTAAATTTGAATGTCTGATTCTCCCATTGGAAAACTAGGAATTTTTTGTCATCTTCAAAAATGGGTACCGAATAATACGCATCTTTGAGGTCTAGGGACGTAAAGAAACAGCCTGGATTTACCAAGTCCAGTGCTGCTTCCAAATGGTCCATTTTGAAATGAACCTTGGCCAAGTGCATGTTTAAGTCTGACAAATCTATAATCATGGGATGTTTACCGTTTGGTTTGGGTCTGAGAAACATGTTAGACAAGAAGCTCACTTCTGACTCAGGGATATAATCAATAACTCCCTTATCTAACAGATCATCAATCTGTGACTGTAGAATCGACTTCTGATGAGAGTCCTGTCTATACTCCCTTGGGATCTCGGTCTGAATAGGTTCCGAAATGAATTCCAGTTTGTACCCTGACACATATTCAATGATGATGCGATCAGAAGTGATCTTTTCCCACTGTTTACGGTGGTTTTTGAGATTACCGGGAGAGGAATTGTTAGGGACTGAGCAGGTTACCTCATCTAATTCCTGTTCTGTCCCTTCTTCCGAAAATCCCTCCTTTCGTCTTGACGGTCATCTCGATCGTACTTGTCCGATTTCTGGAATCTATCCCCTTGATCGTTTTTCCTGAACTTGTTTCCTCTACAACCTCTGTTGGATGACTTGTTGTGGTTGTCGTTGTATTTCTTGTCGTTCTTCTTTGGTTCCATCTTCTTTGCCAGACAATTCTGTCCTTCTACCGTTTTGATCGATCCCTCCAGGTCGTTTCCAAACAACCATTGTGGGGAAGGAGGGACATCGTTACTTGCCCGTCGTTTAAAGTCGTAAGGAAGTGATGGCTTTAAATCCATTCTCCTGGATTTGGTCCAGTCCTTACTGAGGGAAGCTCCTATCGATAAGGCGTCCGCCAGAACACCCATTGTCTCCTTGACCCAAGGAACTGATTTATCCTGCGTTCCTAGGATTTCTGCCGCTCTAGCTACTGCTGTGGTCATGGACATGAAAGTAGTATGATGGGTTTGCCAAATTCTGTCTCTGTCCCTAATCGTTTGGGGAAGCTTACCCCAAATGACTTCATTAATTTTGGGTGTGGACATAGCTTCCACGTTGGACGGCTTTTGGTAATTTTTCTTTTTTAAGAGAATCACCGGTCAGAGGTTTATCGTAAGCCACTTCGATAAATTTGGCCACCTTGGTACGTAAAGGTGGCCCTTCCGCGTTGTCAGCCTCTAACTCTTTCCTTCTTTCCTCAAGGATTTCGTCCTCCGCATCGTCCGAACCCCCGTCATCATCCGAGGAGATTTCGTGTGTGCGTTTCTTTCGTGGAGGATCCGGGTTCCCTCTCGACGAGAAACCCGAAAAGGATGACTCACCGTCACTTTCTTCAACCAGTTTGGCATCTAAGGTTTTGAAACCTGAGTCCATATTGCAGTTTAACACTTCAATATTTTCGTTGACCATATTCACCGAACTGTTCATAGTCTGAAGACGGGTATCCATGTCCGAGAATCCCTTTTTTAGGATTCCGCCTATTTCTGACAACACCACCAACATTTCGGGTTGTTTTGTTTGTTCACCCTCCGTGCTCTCAGTATCGTCCTTCTTCTTAGGAGGCATGATGGTAAAGAACCACCACAAAGCCACCTCTTTCAAAAAGGAATTGTTCGGAAGTAAATCTGTTGTAAAGCGGGTGACCGTACTGTCAACTGTCACTGACCCTCCACGTGGTCAAGTCACAACCCAAATACACGAGCACTGTTAACTGCGTTCCGCGAACGACAGCCGAACTCCAAAGAGTCCACCAACTGGCTACAAGTGTCTTTTTTCAACTATCCTCACGGGAAAGTGAAACGAAGTCTCCTTAGTACGAATAATCTCCGATATTCGTGGAGCTAAATCACACGTTCTGCCTGCTTTGTGCAGCCATCCTGAACTGCCAGCGCATGCGCATCCGCCTTCTCACCTGGCGCCACCTAGACTCTAGGCGGCACAGTATGGTTGGCAGTATCTGAACCTTTTAAAACAACAATTTATTTAAACTAAAAGAAAGTAAACTGACCAATTTTTGTTGTCGCTGTGAGGTGTATATACCGATTCTTCCTTGGCACGTGCGTACTCAGTCCAGGTCATATTCCTGCTCGTAACATGCATTGTCCGTCTCTTAGTGTCAATAGTACATTCTTCTTCCAAATGAATCTTTTCGATATTTAAAACGTTTAACTGAAAATGGAAAGACAAATATGATAAGAACGATACATACCACTTTTGAATCTTCTAAAGATCTTTTTACGTTATTGACAACTCTTTGATTTTACATTTAATAAATTCTAGAATATTTGCACTTTTGAATAATCTTCCAACTAGGTCATACTAGCGCATCAGTGTACACCCAGATTTACCTTAAAATCATAACAACTTATCCGCTTATTTGTCACATATTGTTATTACTCTGATAAAATCAAGCTCAGCAAATCAAAGCTTTTTGTTATTGCTTATGTGACTAATAGAGGCTAATTAAATTAGATACTGGCAATAACTACTTAGTTACCATTAAGGAAGGATGCGAAATTAAGCAGGAATCTTACAAATGACAAGGTATTGAAGCTGATCCATTATATATTGATACCTGTTATATTTGGTTTCAATACATACAAGCCTTTTGTACTTTTGATATATAACGTTTTTGTACTTTTCAATATTGATTAAATTATGGATAATTAGAATCATGTGTCCATAATGTAAACTATGTCACAAATTTCATGCAGTGATCATTTGGAAATGTTTCTTTCAATCTTTGATTTCAATCTTTGAAAGTGAGAGGTAAATCTGCAAAGCATAGGACGAAAGGGGGAGCAGCAGGGATATGTTTGTGAATAACAGTCGAGGCAATTAGGCAAGCCCTTTTAATCAACTTTTGAAATCATAAGCAACGTTTTAGTTTTACTATGTTCTCAGCACACATACTGATTTTTGTTGAAACCATGCTCCTGCATGATTAAACTATCGGGCTATGTTCGAAATTCATTGGGCTGAAATTGATATATAGAAAAACACAATATGAATACATAATATAACCAAAGTAATTGTAACTATGCAACGATATACTAAAACAGAACATACTACACCCCGTGTGTTTATAATGATCAATTTGGAAGAGTATATTATGTACGATAAATAAACAATTTCTTTACTATTGCTCTCAATGGGGAAATACCTATGTAGAGTTGAACATATTTCGTTCATACAGCTGCCACTATTTCAAGGCATTTCTTGCAGTCAATATATAGGGCACAACTATGCTTTTTCCGTGAACGAATCAATATAGTTAACAACTATGCAAGTATAACTTACCTTTCTCAATAGTTGCGGTATGATATTTCTGCAAGTGGCTATTCTTCGTTTGTATTCGATCCCAGATTGAGAATCTTTAAAAAAAAAAGCATATCAATTTAAAAGAAGGAAAAGACAAAACTTTAAAGTGAAGTAGTACAGTAATTCTAAAAGGAATACATGAATGTGTTTTCTCCCTTTTGTTTTCTTTTTGAGGAGAGGCACTACTTCACTGAAGTCTAGAATAATTGTCTATAAATTTAAAGTTGCTAATCTTTTCGCGAGCGATTTCTGTGGGAAAGAAAGATACACAATCTACTGCTAGATTTTTCACAAAATGTGTTTTGTCCTTTTGTCAGTTTTGGAATACTTTTCTCAAAACTAAGCATGAGAAACTACAAAGAACTATTGCAGCATACCATATTTGCGTTCTACTGTGTCCACGCAGATCACATGACGTTCCTTTTGGTTAGGATACTGGAAGAAATAAAATGTGTGAATGAGTTGTGCTGTAAGCTTGATGCCCACCACAAGCATAGGACTGGCACGAGAACCACAGGGCCGACATGGGAACCACGGGGGCAGCAGGGGGACAACAGGGCAGGGAGGGGAGGTACAGGGACAGCAGGGGAACCACAGGGCCGATAGAACCCTGACCAAAACGCAGTGGGAATTCAGTGTCTACTAAATGTAGAATCAGTGTGAGCTTTCAGTAGCTACTCAGTGGACTGGTAAACAGTGGAAATCAGTGGGAATACAGTGGTTGAGCAGTGGTAAATCAGTAAGTCTGAAATATTCAAATGAGCTAGGGTATACAATTAGTGTAAAATCTATAGAATTTTAGTAGCTCATTTTAATATTTTGGACATACTGAATCAGAAAGTGTCCCGGGAAGGAGCACAGGGCCGACAGAGGAGGCATAGGGCCGGCAAAAGGCATACGGCACAGGGCTGGGAGGGTAGCTATGGGCTGGGGGAAGAACAACAGGACCGGTAGGGGAGGCACAGGGCAGGCAGGGAAGGCACTGGACCAGCAGGAGAGGCACAGGGCCTGTAGAGGAGGAACAGGACCAGGAGAGGTGGCAAACGGCTGGTAGAGGAGGCACAGGGCTGGCAGGAAAGGCACAGGGAAGGAGAGGTGGCACAGGGCCGGGAAAGGGGGCAAATGGCTGGCAGGGGAGGCACAGGAACGAGAGAGGCACAGGGTTGACAGGGGAGGTGAAGGACTGATAGGCACAGGGCCATTGGAGGGGGCAAAGGGCAGGGAGAGGAGGCCCAAGGCCGGCAGGGGAGGCACAGGGCTGGAAGGGGAGGTATTGGACCAGAAGAGGGGGCAAAGGACTGACAGGGGAGGTGAAGGACTGATAGGCACAGGGCCATTGGAGGGGTACAGGGCAGGGAGAGGAGGCCCAAGGCCGGCAGGGGAGGCACAGGGCTGGAAGGGGAGGTATTGGACCAGAAGAGGGGGCAAAGGACTGACAGGGGAGGTGAAGGACTGATAGGCACAGGGCCATTGGAGGGGTACAGGGCAGGGAGAGGAGGCCCAAGGCCGGCAGGGGAGGCACAGGGCTGGAAGGGGAGGTATTGGACCAGAAGAGGGGGCAAATGACTGACAGGGGAGGTGAAGGACTGAGAGGCACAGGGCCATTGGAGGGGTACAGGGCAGGGAGAGGAGGCCCAAGGCCGGCAGGGGAGGCACAGGGCTGGAAGGGGAGGTATTGGACCAGAAGAGGGGGCAAAGGACTGACAGAGGAGGTGAAGGACTGATTGGCACAGGGCCATTGGAGGGGGCAAAGGGCAGGGAGAGGAGGCCCAAGGCCGGCAGGGGAGGCACAGGGCTGGAAGGGGAGGTATTGGACCAGAAGAGGGGGCAAAGGACTGACAGGGGAGGTGAAGGACTGATAGGCACAGGGCCATTGGAGGGGGCAAAGGGCAGGGAGAGGAGGCCCAAGGCCGGCAGGGGAGGCACAGGGCTGGAAGGGGAGGTATTGGACCAGAAGAGGGGGCAAAGGACTGACAGGGGGGTGAAGGACTGATAGGCACAGGGCCATTGGAGGGGGCAAAGGGCAGGGAGAGGAGGCCCAGGGCCGGCAGGGGAGACATAGGTCCAGGAGAGGAACAGGGCTGGGAGAGAGGCACAGGACCAGGACTCAGGAGAGGGGGTACACAGGTCCGAGAGGAGGCACAGGGCTGACAGTGACAGGGGAGAAGGGCTGACTGGGCCATTAAAGGGGTCACAAGACAGGAAGAGGAGGCCCAGGGCTGGCAGGGGGGCAAACTTTTGTCCTTTAAATCAAGGGGGGGGGGGGCATCTGCCCCTTAGGCCCCCTGCCCCGCCCCTCCCTTGGATCCACCAGTGATATATTTCACCGAAAATGAAAAATGCTCAAAAAATATTGAGGAACGTATTATCAGCCAGATTTGGTGTTGAGTTTAATATGCTTTTTGAATTATATCTCTATCTCCATTGGTTAAAGAGTTACAGTCAGTTATACATGGTACTCAGTAACTCCGGTTTTGCCCTGTCAAAATGACATGTGTATTTAGAAGGTTCACTGTGCAGCACAAGGGAAAAAGAACCAAAGCTATGTCATTTTGAAGGGAAAATAACATAGATTAATATTCTTGCAGGTTCATCAAATATTTTCTTGATCTTATATGTTCATTTTACAAGTGAAAAACTAGGTCACAGCTTTTACCTCAAAAACAGGGTACACTTTTTGATGGATAAACTGGTGGAATCGATCATATATTATCTATGGTCATTAATAAAGATCTAATTTCTATGATTTTTATATCCTAATATTAAGTTTTTGAAATATATATATACTAGGTGTCAAGATACAATTATAATGAAGCACATTTTGCTCAAGAATACTTCAATATTAACTCTGTGTTACTTTGATTGATTGTACATTTGGAAATTTTGATACTTTTTAATAATAGGGCCACCTTTAATTCAAAATATATCATTTTTCTTTCTAAACAATCAGAATGCGCTCACAATTGTAATTGGTATAATATTTTACCTCATACACTAGAGGCTCTTTTACATCTATTATTTTTAGATTGATTTCGAAATAATTCAATCCACTTATTCTGGAAAAATGCTCATAAATCAGCCAATTTCGGCTGCCTATTAGATTACACATTCAGGGGTGGACTGAACCACGGGCCCGGGGACCCGAGGCCCTTAAAAACAGGTTGGGCCCCTAGATTTTCTGGCCAAGGGGCCCGACTGGCCCCTAGAAAATCTTGGATAACAATTACAGATTTCTATATATTTTACAATAAAACTTAATGTTTTCAAAGACAATCTGATTATATATATGTGAGGGCCCCTAGATTTTGGTGCGGGCCCCTAGATTTGGAAAGCTGGGGGCCCGACTGGCCCCTGGATTTTTAGACTTATGTCCACCCCCGCACATTTCATAGTTGTCGTCACTATTTTAAGAATTTTCTTTAGCTTTGATATTTAAATCATTTTAAAAAGTACATAACCACTCAACTTACCTCAATGATATTTATGATTATTTTTTTGTCAAAATTTTCTTTCGCATTATTTTAATATGATTTATTATTGTATTTGATTATAAATTATCTATTGGAAATAGATCTAATGTGAATCTGGCTATTATTTGGGCATGATGCACCTATCATTTTGTTTACATAGGTATAGGCCTACTTGAAAAATATTGACAATTATATGAAAATGGTGTTAAATTATGGGAAATAACATGGAGAACAACTTTCTAAGTTTTTTGCTCTAATATTAATATTCATTCAGATTTTTAGCATTAGAAAGAAAATTGCCCTAAAAATATTCATTTTTTGAGAAATTTCATTAATAGGCCTATTCAAAATGTTACATAGTTACCATGGCAACCCAAATCAAAGATGTAGGCCTATACATTTTCTAAATCCTGTGATAATTTGCTGTAAGATGATATAAAACTTTGTGGTCAAACACCATAATATAATATCAAAATTTATAGTAAAAGTACTAAAACTCCATTTTGGTGCCATTAGGCCTACTAGTTAACCCTTTCCAGACCGCCAATGCAAATTTGGTACATATATATGTACCATAACTGGTTTTCTTCACCCTACTTTCAATTTTTAATAAATTCTTTCACCTTTTTCTGCCTAAATTATTGCTCATGTGATTGCCCAAGATAAACACATATTATTTTGATCCATTTGATTTTATCATTATGTTTTTGTATTCTCTAAATATGTATAGGTTCAATGTTTCATTGTCATCATAAATTATCCTGAATTTTGAAGCTAACTTTTATTCATTTTCATATAGTTTTTTTTGATAAAATATAACATATATCAAAATATTGTTTGTTGTGACTAACCAGAAATGATGTTCATGCTATACTTAAATCATATATTGCAAAGCATCACTGATTTTTCAAATCATAATATATAAAATATGGCACAAAAGATAGCATCATTGCTGTATATATTCTCCAGAAAGGTCAAAAGGTCACCGGTAGCCAAGTGGAGGGTTTCACATTTGGTATAGCTACTTATTTTAGCCACATTACTTCTGGATAATTACCTACAAATACTTCAAAACCAGTTTGTAATTAGGTAAAGCCCTTCTCTTTCTGAATATATCACCTTGAGAATACTTTGCCCATATTCTAATGGCTTTTTTTAACGTTTTATTGCCATAAATTTCGGAAAATACAGAAAAATTGTCTTGTTACCCAAATTTTCATGTCAAACATGTATTTTATCATCGACAATTATTTAATACACAGCCTACATGCAAAAAACAAACTGATACATCGTTTTCTTCCTTTTGCCATGTAGACTACTATTACATTTTCTTAATAGTAAACTTGGTTAACAAATCAATATTTAACCCTTTTTTGCCTGATTTTCTGAAGAATTGATCAGTTTTTTCCACTTTTCCTAAAATTTGTCAGGTCACATGACCCTGGTCACATGACCATTAAATCATAATTCCATAATAACAATAACAGGCCATAACAGATTTAGAATCCTGAGGTTATAAACTTTCCATTGATATATAATATGCTTTGATATACCTTGGAATAAAAGTTTAAATTAGCATTTTCATTTCTCTTGTCAATGTAAAACAGGTGAAAAGTGGCTTCTCAATCTCAGCGGTCTGGAAAGCAAAGTAAGCACCCCAGTTTGCTTACCTTGGTTAGATGGGTTCTTGTCACGACTTCAACTGGGTATCTGTAAACATGGGTAACTATTACGGAAACTACCATTTTAATGCAACCTAAGTTGACAAGCGACAACCGGTGCACGGTGCTGCGGTAGGTCCTGTCCACAGAGTGACACTGACAGTCAGTCCCCGTATTTGACCCGGTATTTGACTTGTTTACAAACAAGAATGTGTGCGGCGCGAACTAGTGTAGATTCTCAATGTAGGCTTTCCGTCATATCTTGAAAAAGATATCCATCACAAAAGAAAATCCAATGTCTCAATTATTATAAACTGACGGTGCTAACGTGTAAAATAATCAGGAAAACAGTACACTGATAAAGGAGTCTCTGTTTCCCTATCATCTTATCAATTCGTCCAGTTTCTTTAATTATCGCCAGATGGCGCCACCGGAGTTTATGCTGCCATCTGTCGGGAACCAGAAGTACTATTTTATTGTGACGTCACGTTTTGAAAGCAGAACATGTATAATAAAGCTGCGTCATGAGGATGTGTATGCGTTGTGCTTGCATATACATTAAGAGGGCCTGTCACCAGGTGGCTCTGCCGGGAAACAGTTACCAGTGAATATTTGCCGCCCGCCCTGGAGGGATAGCTCGAGACTGATTTATACATACTGCAGAGGGTCACCACGTGTCATATTAGACCAAAACAAACAGGGGATTGGAATCAAGTGCTGGCATAATCACTGCTTGGGGAGGATCATAGCCAGGACTGGTGGAGCAGTCTCTAAGGCGCACTTCGACCGTCTCATTGGGACTTAGCAACGGCGACTCCCGCTGAACTTTCCGACCAGTGATCCCTCACAAACCCGGTGAGTTCTCTGTAATGAAGTTTCATAGACAGATTTAGAGCGTAGAACTAGATAATTAAGCATAATTTGCAATAACTACTGTAGCATCAAGTTGGGTTTCGATTTAATAGGAACAGTGGTAGGTTATTTAATGTGAAGAAATTACGTCATGGACATGGTTTGATCCTTTCTCATTTTTCATTTGTAGGCAGATGGCATCGGCGGTTCAACAATCTTTACAGAGCAGTGGTCAACGTCCTTGTCCTACAATCCCTCTGAACCCAGCGACAGCCACCTGGGAGAGACTTGAGGACCTGCGCCTTGCAAAGCTTGGACTTTCCAACAAATACTCCCGTCATTTCAACGTGCTCCGGCAAAGTTACAACAACAACCCGACCATGTCCATGCCGATGAAGGATGACCGGGTGGCCCTTGGAGGTCTGTCCAGGGAGTACACCATGTCCGTGGTGAATGCCACCTACGGCAGCAAGCCCTCCATCCCAGGACCCCAGAGGTCGAAAACTACCCTCGAGGGCAAAAAGGCCAATTCCATTGCCCCCTTTGCTACCGTGGGTAAGGCGACCTGTGGCTACTTCTTCTCAAGGGAGACGGACAACCGCAAGATTAAGTTTGGGATCCCTCCCAGCGACTTGGTCAAGTGGAGGCACTTTGGTGGAAATCCGCAGCATTAAGACTTGGTAAATCTAGAATGACTTTTTATGGCCCAGCAGGACTTTGGAGATCATGGACAATATGGCTATTTTCTTGGAAACTTAAATCTATAGGCCTACGGATGTATTTTGCCGCTGCATATCAAGCATATCATTTAGTGTAATAGACAATAGCCTACCAAGATGTCACAGCAGAAATTCTTGGACATCAACTCGATCTGTGCAGTTTAGATCAGTGGCCTGCAAGACCCATGCCATGGCATAAGGATCGGTGATTGATTCTTTTATCATAATTTTTGCAATTGACAAGTTTGATTATATATTCTACGTTGAATTGATAATTTGAAAAGTTATCGTTATGAATATCTATATAACAGTTATATGGAGAATTCAATTTATCAATAGAATCATATTGTGTTTGCAAACTAAGATCTTGTTTCAAATATATATGCCCCTCAATTCATTTTGCTCACTATGTATGAGAATAATTGTAAGGATACTTCTACTGTCTGTATCGTCACCTTTTGATTAGTGATAGCAGAAGATATAGCCGATAATGCAATATAGATTTATATAGCAAAGGTAGACCTATAGAATCAAATGACAATACACAAGGTAGTTGAGAAACTCAAGGCAAAGTAAGTCTGTTAGAACCCCACTGGAACACATACAATCGAGTTCAAAATCCGTCTTAATGTATTATGTATTGACTGCTACACAATAGACTTGAGGGGAGACGATCGATTGCCCCTTTCCTCTGGCCTCATGCCAGTAGACACTTGTTGGTCATACTAGTGAAATTTTCTTAAATGCACTGCTATAAATACATTTGCATACGTTTTCCTATAGGTATGAAATAAAAGTATGTCCATATTTTTGTGAATCACTGCGCTGAGCCTACATGTTATTAAGATATCTAGACGTCTATACAGCACCGAGCTGTCAATGTGCAAATACCTTTACCGTCTGTGATACATTGTATCAGTATTATTCATCCCACTGTATTATGTTCTTTTCTGCTTTATAAATGTATTGTATATTCCCATAACATTGTTTTTGTTCTGTTCTTACAAACTCAGGTTTTACAAAGCGGGTGCCCAGAAGCCTAAAATTATGCCTGACAACTTAATTGAATGGTTGCATTCACACGTTCCCAAAATATAAGCAGCGACCGTCAAGACTTTTCTTGTAAAATGTAATATGATTCATAATAGAAATCGAAGTTTTGGGCCTCTCGGCCAGTTATAGAACCTATAGCCATGTATGTTTGTAGCCAACGGACCCATACTACCAAAGTCGACAGACTTTTTGTACAAGCCCTTCAATGACATGTTAGATGTTAAATTTAGTGACATTGGCATTTATTAAATTCGACATGCGATACTGGGATCAATAGAGAAGCAGGGACATGTTACACCTTAAATTCGACAAACGACCCCCCCCCCCCCCCCCCCCCCCTGCCTGGACCCACAACCAGGCTCCATAGTGATTTGTCAAACCCCGCAAGCTGGCCGGAGTAACTGTTATAAATCATGTCAGTTGCAGCACGTTTTCACAGTGACCTCCATGGGTGCTACAAATAGTACGGTTATAAACAATGTTAATGTCACGGGAGGTTCTATAGCGAGAAAATTCAGGACAACAGTTTGTTGTAGTTGTGGAAATTTACACTATATTTTAAGGAAATAGTGTGCAGTTGCAAAGGGCCTCAATGTACTCATTTATAATTTACTTTTTGAAGGAAATGATTTATATTAAAAAAGAGACGCACAACGAATGGACTAATTTAGAATTCACTTTGAGACAACAGTTTGTTCCAATCAGACTAAAGTTGGTTCATAGACATTGGTCACGTAACTTAAGTAATTAAGGTGAATCTGAAATAGAAGTTCGATGAATCCATGCTGTATCATTAAGTACTATAATTATTCCCTTATCATAAGATAACTTATTTTTCCCCAGAGACACCATACATATGGCTACCGTTGAGTCTTTGCTCTTGACTCAAGGAGATCGTGAATGTAAAGCAGCTTTTGAGAATCCTGAAGAATTAATCCCCCCCGATACACACCACCTCCCTGGCCCTGACGGTGGCCCTCCAGGCCCGATTTGTGACCGGGTCCCTTCAGAGAAGCCTTTATCACGGATTGACCGGCCGGGCAGTTAAACAAAACCTGATCCGTCATTACGGCCGTGCCAAGGGCTTGATGGAGCCAATGCTGGAATCCAGGTTGGACTGCACCGAGGGTAATCGATATACGACCAAGCCGCGCTGCCAACTCCACTTTATATGCTGGTCATGACTTTAGTTCTATGTATTTTTGTTTCATTAAGCGGGATTTAATGACATAAATCTTTAAGTAGCACTGTTAAAGAGTTTGGCCGTGCTAATTATCCTATCTTATATGCACGCAGTAGTCCCCTAGTAGTCCACGATACACTAAAAGTTTAAGATTTGTTGAACTTTATATTCAGTTTAAGTACACAGTCAGCATTTCAGCGTCACATAATTATTCAATCGATATTTCAGTTCTATCACTGGCCCGTTACCTTCCATTGGTCAATACTTTTAAATCAAACATATGTACCCGATAACCGAATAGTTTATTCCGGTTAACATAGATTCGGATGTGAGGTACGATTCAACTGCACTCACACTTAGGGTGGCCTAATGTTGAATACTTTCTGAAATTAAGTTCCTCTTTGCAATAGAGTACAACTTTTAAAAAACATCCACTTCAATGAAAGAGCTTTGCATTGTGAATTGATTTTGGGAGGTAAAGGGAGGTTGTGCGCAGATTCCCTCTGAGAAATTAGGAACTGCTATGGTCACCAGGATATCAAGTTATGTGAATGGTACTTAAACAGTCCAAAAATGTATATATCTAAGTACTTAAAACACTTCGATACTGCACGATTTCTGATAACGCACTTGATTGTATCGGAATTGCCCATTCAACGATAAGATTAATCTCTGACGAATTATAAAATGCCATCCCCCTACTCTTTGCCAGAGGAACTTAATTTCCAAAAATCTGCAGGCGAATTCCATGGTACCATAATCCAAGGATGAATACCATTCCTGTACTGCTAAACGCTTTAACTTTCTCAGACCCCCCTGGGCAGGCCACCTCGATCACCCTAGGATCAAAATGATAATCCTAAAGCTAAGGCTTACATGTGGAGGTGGAATACACCTTCTTGCACTCAGTTTATTTTCACAAAGCTATTTGTAATTCAATGAAAGATTCCCCTCCGGTTAGTGAGCTATGCAAACAAGACCTCGTACATGTATGTTTTAGTCTTCAAGTTGCATCATACCTCTTCACATATTAACCAGTTTCTGTGTGGTGAGAAATAAATCCAAATTCCTGCCAAAATATCAATATATCAAGTAACCTTAATATTTGATTAAAGTTTAATTCAAATACATTTTGAAATATATAGGTAAAAGTTTTTATTAATATATGCAATCTATGTCATAAATAGTTATCTTAAGTTGAAACTAAATTCTAATTTAATCGAGACTGTTTGCTATGTTTAACAGCTACTATGTTATCTCGGAAGCCTTAGAACATGCCTCTATAAAAACTTGGTAGCAAGGTCAGGCGGTCGGAAGTCGGCAAACAAGCTGCTGCTTACCTATACTATGTCGACCATATTTCACTTTATTAATGCAGGGCCTTAAGAGCCCAGAGTGCAGCGAGAACATATACTATGTGCCAGAGGATTAGGTGCGGGTCTCAGTATTCCTCGGGGCGTCCCCTCCGTCCCTCTGCCGCTAATCGCTTATAGTTGGCCTATGTACATATAACCATATGGAGGTACATGTACACAGGGTCACTGGCTGGGTCACCTGGGTAAGTTCGGTTCAGAGGTTGGGCTGTCCGCAGACGTTGCGTGTTTTCTGTCCACTCTCTTGCATGTTTTATACACTGATTTACCAGTCGTGCCCGCTCTCATTAATAGAGCTAACGGAATTTATACCGGGGCCCTTGATGGAAGGGGAGGGTGTGTGTCGACTCACATGTTTATCTAGAAGTCAGGGGATAGTCGTGTCATCTGTCGCGATTTTTTAAATTTTAATGTAAATTTTAAAACCACAATATTATGCGACATCGAAAGTAGGAAACCCCCCTCCTCCCTTTTTTTTAAATTTACGTCTTTGTAATGTAAAATATGGCGGATAAATCATTAAGGATATTTTTCCCAATAGCACCCCTTAATTCCTTCCAAATATCCGCAACTAATTATAAGTTGCGACTTAAACTTAAAGAACGCTAATTAATGAGAATAACGTAAATGACAATTCTAGTCCTACAGATGTGCCACGTGACCAAATTATAGTGATCACCATGTGCTTATCACATACATGTGGCTACATGATACATCCAACATTCATTAATTCTTAATGATACCTGCCTAATATGACTTCATGTGCCTATTTTAAGTAAATTTAGCAGAAATGTGTGTCATATCTTTTTGAAATGAGAATATTAGCAATTTAAACATAACTAACATGGCACACAACCCTTTTTTGGGCATTGTGACGTTATCTGCACAACGTCTATACCATGATAAGGCACATCCTGTGACCGCTGGATTTTATGTATTCGCCACTGACTATGAATCCGTCCCCAATAGTCGTCTGTGAAATTTCTGAGTGCCAGTAATCAATATTGGTGTAAGGATGCGTACTGTGTTTCCACCTGGTGGATAACCTGACAAGCACCCATCCGACTAGTCGCACTATGCGTGAAGTGTATATTACCCCCGCTTCTTGTTAAACCACATTCACTTTTTAAACTAGTATTGCTGCCACCTTTCATCGTTTCTAATGGCTTTTTACATAAATCGGTTATGATTGATTTGAAATAAAGGTAAAATCTGTTAGTCCTACATTGAATGAATCGCACGTATGTATAATAAATGCACCATTTATTGCCAACTAAAAAGCAGGAACAGATCTTTTTTCACTATGTAAACAAACCATCAGTTTAAGAAAATGTAAAATTTAATATATAATATCATAAACAATGGCGTAGCTAGGGCCTGCCCTTAACTTGAGAAAGCAATTAATCCATCTACAAACTGACATCTAAATCAAGTCAATAGAATCAATTATCTTTCTTGATTCCTCGCGTTTTTGCCTTACGACTACTAATGCCTCCTCCTGCGCTTTCAACATAGCTTTCAATCGTTCAATCCTGCTCAACTTTCCCGACTCAGACTTGTTACTTGAGGACTCATGAACGTTTGTAGCCAAAATCACATTTACATCTTTCGGTGGAATAGTATCATCTGTTACTGGGGAAGGTACTTTCTCATCCACACAACCGACAGAGTCTGTAGCCCTTGAACCATTCGGTATATTAGCACCAGTTACATTCCCCGTTCCCCTGGACGGGAGAAATTCGTTTAAACCCTGAATGTCGCAGTTTTCACGGAATGTTATGTCTTTGAGTTCACAGTCCACTCTTTGGTATGGGAGATCGGGGGGCATGTAGATGAGCTGGACTTTTTCCCGGCAATGAGAATTGATGGCGATTTCTTTCTGTTCACTTTGTAAAGGCACTATTTGCACCGTTTGGCCAGGTTCAGTATGCTGATTCTGTATAGGTAATAAAGCTGCTGGGGTTCGATCAAAAGTATCTTTTGAAACGTTTCCAGGGTGTTTCTTCATACCCATGTCTGTCGTCCGCTCTTCTAAGCTATCACCTCGAGGAGCCGCGCTGTTTAATGACCAGTCACTTGTAGCATGGTCGTCATCCAAGCTACTTAGATCCACATTCTCTGGTTCACAATCAACAACTGGATGCCCTTTATATGTATTTGTATTATCACAGATGGCTGATGCGTCGCTTGCATCTAGCGGGTGGGGTTTTATCTTCCTGGGTTGCCCTCGCGGTCGCTTTCCAACAAATTCTTCCTTTGGATTTTTGGTACAGCCTGACGTGGTTTCGGCTGATATCATCACCATGTCACTAAGTGTATCAGCTGGATGTGCTTTATCACAGATGAGCGATACATCGTTGGCATCTAGTGTGCCAATGGCAGTGTCAGATCGTTCAAGAATATCACTTTTGGATGTATCAACATTGTTGTCTTGTATGACAGAACTTTGCTTTGAACTTAGAGGTTTCCCGCTAGGTCTTTTCTCAGGTGGTTCTAGACTAGGCAGGTCGAGTTTTATCTTCCTGGGTCGTCCTCGAGGTCGCTTTCCAACAAATTCTCCTTCCTTTTGATTTTTGTTACAACCTGACGTGGTTTCGGCTGATATCTCTCTCATTTCACTAAGTGTATCAGCTGGATGTACTTTATACGTATTTGCATTATCACAGATGAGTGATACATTGTTGGCATCTAGTGTGCCAATGGCAGGGTCAGAGCGTTCATGAATATCACTTTCAGATGTATCAACATTGTTGTCTTGTATGACAGAACTTTGCTTTGAACTTAGAGGTCTCCCTCTAGGTCTTTTCTCAGGTGGTTCTAGACTAGGCAGGTCGAGTTTTATCTTCCTGGGTCGTCCTCGAGGTCGCTTTCCAACAAATTCTGGTTCATTTGGTTTCTTGGTACAACCTGACGTTGTTTCAGCCGAGATATCTCTCATGCCACTAAGTGTATCACAATTTGAGCTACTGCAGTCACTCTGGTGGTCATCCCTCATATGCTGATCTTCACTTACAAGTGGTCGCTCTGGTTTGCTTGGTCTCTCCTCCAAACTGTCCTTTGCCTTTTCAATCCCACCCCCAAGAGCGGCATCGTCCATTGAGCTCTCAGTTGTTCCAACTCGGTCAGAACCCACGTCAGGTCCTACTTCTGGTTGACATCTCGAACTGCCGTCGTCCAGTTGAGGTTTTTTGGGCAAACCATCACCCTTTATCCGGGAAATAAACGTCACGCTTTTCTCTTTTTCCCGATTCATTTCTATCTTGAACACATGAATCAGTTTTGTGCCTTTTGGTCGTGGCGACCCAACATCAGGCGGTGATCCGGCACTTTCTTGTTTGGTCTCTTTCAATTCACCTGGGCACTCTGTGGGTGAAGCCTGGCGGGCTCCGTCCAGTGGCGACATAACAGAGAGCGCTTTGCCTTGAGAATCCATTTTGCCCTCAGACTTCCGAGGCTTGCCATACAAGATCCCACTCTGAAACACAACACGGTTCAAATCGCTGTTCGAACCATGCTGCAATCTCCAAAGTTCGGTTCTACTCATCCCGTTCTGCTTCCTAATCGCTGTTTGTTTGAGTTCGTATTTAAACTGTTTCTTTAGCAATTTCAACTTTGATTTTATTTTGCGCTTTAACCTCCACAGTTTTGTTGGACTATGTACACCATCGCATCCCCCTGATTTCTTCGGACTGTCTTTAACGTTTCGGCGTTTCTTTAAAGGTTCATTTTCATCACATTGAAGAGTTGGATCAAAGGGTTCATGCGGAATTGTTCTTTTCTTTGAGCCCTCGATGGACGGTTTGCTGTTATGTGAGCCTTCAATAATCGGATGCTTATCTCTCAATTTTCTCGTCTTTTTCAGTCGCTTTGGTATTCTACTTTGGCCAGTGGTGCTGCGATAATAATCCCAATGTGGCGACACATTACCCAAGGTATTTTCTGACAGAACATTTCTGGCAGCAAACCTAGGCAGCCGCTCACTTCCCACGTGAGTTTCATTTAGGGAGACGATATTGGAGATCATTAGATTCAGCGGGTTGTCGTCTACCATTCTCTCCACACTGTACGGAAGCGGTCCCCGCGACACATTCTGAAGGATGGGGTCCGAATAGAGGCTATCAAGTGAGACTGGGGTCACCTTCAAGAGTATTTGGCCAGATACGCTGATACCCCCGTCCTCATGCAGTTCACAGGAGGTGTCCAGACTAACAGAACTGGCGTACGTGTGGTCGTGCTGCACCAACGGGGCTAGGGGGTCCTGGGTGTGGGGGCTTGGTTCAGTAACAACCTGGGGCGGGACGGATGTCTCACCTGATGATAACAAGCCACAGGCTTTCACCTTCTCAGTACTCACGGCATCGGGCATTACCATATCAGGGATTATCTTCTCTAAAACTGCATCTAAAAGTTCTTCCCTTTCGATTGGTCTTGAATCATGCATGCTTTCTATTGGTGATTCTGCTTCACTGATACCTAACTCCTGCGTGCTGTTTTTTTCACTGTCAAACTGCTGATGTTGGTATACACCATTGCCGACCCTGGTGCCTGTTTTTCCTGTCTCCGAACCCTCCGAATCCTCCATGAGAGTTCTGATTATGGCTTGTTCCATCTGCCGGTCCCTGGCCACCTCTTGGTCCTCCTGACCCTGCTGGTCGTCCTCAGACTCGTCACTGTCCCCCCGGTGTTCCAGTCTCCCCAGGATGCTGTCTGTTTCAGAGGAGGTCTCTGTTTCATAGGACTCGTCATCATTGCAGCTACTGTAGTCAAAATCACTGAAGCACAGTGGTTCTGGTGACATACTACCACTATCTGACGCTGAGTATCGTTCAATGTGTTCAATTGGGGTATTATCTGGAAACATATCATCATAATCTTCGTCGGTCCCCTGAGCTGTGAGTTCACCAGATGACGTTTGTGTTTCTTCGTCTTTAAACGTCATAAAATTCGTAAAGCAGCTAGGTTGTTCTGTCGGGCTTTCATCTGATAATGCTAAGAAAGCTTCGTTGGTTTGTTCAGCTAAACTGTACACAGAGTCTATTTTCAGTCCAAGTTCACAACTAAGGTCGTTTTCATCAATATCATCTATTGGTGGATCATTACTATTATTACGCTCAGTGCCATCATTTGAGACAGATACATTTAAGAATGGAGAATATGTATACGCAGATTGGCTATCTCCAAGTTTAATGAAACCTAAACCCGTGGGTTTCTTTAATGAGTCTTGCGATTCACAGTTTGCAAAAGAAGACTGAGTTATATTAGTAGGCAGCGGGTGAACCCCCTGAATCTTGTCTGTTGTCAGGCAATCGTTGGTAGGAGCAAGTTTTTGTTGGTTTAACGACCCCACCGTCTGCTCGCGGGGTCCCTTCAATAAGGTAGACAGTATGGGTTTGGTGCCCGGTGCTGGACACAGGCCTGCTGAGCTAACATCGGTGGTGACCTGAGGGGTAGTGGGTCCCTGAGCCACAATACCACTCCGGACTCTGGTCCACCTTGGCTTTGTAGTGAGAGGCACAAAGAGAGGTGCCGAGTCCAGCTTCAGTGGAGGGGAAACCAAGATTTGTCGGGGTAGAGGGGGCTGTGGTTTAGGCGCAGGAACGATCATTGGCTGCATTAAGATAGGCCGCTGTGACTGACTCAGAGGTGAAATGATGATGGGGGTGCCTACAGGTTGGCCGGCGGGGGAGACACATGGGTTGGTGGACGTGGCATTCACTCCGGGCTGAGGTGTGGTGGGCGCGGGTCCCACTGACGACAGCTTCAACACCTGTTTTAGAGGTGTAGGGAGAGGTGCTTTTGGTGAAATGATGATGGGGGTGCCTACAGGTTGGCCGGCCGGGGAGACACCTGGGTTGGTGGACGCGGCTTTCACTCCAGGCTGAGGTGTGGTGGGCACAGGTCCCACTGACGACACCCGTTTTAGAGGTGTAGGGAGAGGTGCATTTGGTGCCGGAGCCATCAAGGGCTGTGTCCAAACAGGCTGCTGTGGTTGAGGAGGTAAAGGTGAAACGATGACGGGGAGCCCAACAGGTCCAGCTGCTTGGGACACGCACAGGGTTGTAGCTGTGGCGGTGGTGGCACCTGAAGGGTTGTGGGCATTGTCCGTTATAGAATTGGTCTCATCACTGACCCTGATGGGGGTGCCTACAGGTTGGCCGGCCGGGGAGACACCTGAGTTGGAGGATGTGGCGTTCACTCCAGGCTGAGGTGTGGTAGGCACAGGTCCCACTGACAACAGCTTCAACACCTCTGTTAAAGGTGTAGGGGGAGGTGCATTTGGTGCCGGAACCATCAAGGGCTGTGTCCAAACAGGCTGCGGTGGTTGAAGCAAAGGTGATATGATGAAAGGTCCATCAGGTCCAGCTGCTGGCGACACTGACGGGGTTGTAGCTGTGGCAGTAGTAGAACCTGAAGGGATGTTGGCATTGTCCGTTACAAGACCAGTTTCATCACTGATCCTACTGACTGTATAGGTTCCTGACCCGTCTGCAGCAGGTACCAACAGTGTGTTGGGCAAACCATTGACCAGAATGACCCGCACAGCCTGGTTTGACGTATTACTGGGTGTTTTTGTAGCAGCCGGTTGGATGGGTGCACCAGAAAATGGTGTGAGAGGAGGCACGGTTTGAAGTTTCAAAGCACTGCCTGCGGTCTGAAGTGTGCTGGAAAAAGAAATTTAAGTACGTTATTGAACTTCATGTTTCATGTTAGGAAAAAAGTTATAGTTAATGCAAGTAAATCTATTTTTTTCTCACTAGGTGGCAATATATGTAGTTTGCCCGTTTCACTATACCTTCAATTCCATGTGAGAATCATTGAATTTTCTTTATTTCATCTTTTTTCAATTCACATTATAGTTTCATCCATGCCCAATGAGTAACATTTAAATTTTGAGGGACTTAATCTTTACTAATGGGGATCTTCTAATTTTTCAATTGCCAGTTGGTGTCATCACATAATTTTGAAATGGTGTTAACATCTGTAATGTATATTTACAGATACAGGTCATTTAATGTCACTTTTCTAATTCCAGTCTATTTCGTAAATATTTTCTTTGCAAAACCATTAGGGTTAGGGTGAAAAAGATAGGGTCGGTATGGCTTCCTGAATACAACGTATTTTTGCCTTTGGACTAATACAGAGCCCTTTGATTAATGTAAAGTGATTTATTATGACAAACAATTAAAACAGTGTTAATTCCTTAGGATTAATGTATTGAAAACGCTACCTTATATTCAAGATGCTCTTCATGCCACTGTTTCGCACAGGAGTAGACACTATCGGCATTTTGATACAAGGTGGAGCTTGTATCGGAATTTGGACTGTTGTTGGTGCCGAAGTCACCCCTGTTGGCATTGTACCACAGGACATCATGTTCAAACGCTCAGCCTGAAAATGATCATACATACATATACGATAAGAGACATCTCGGACTACATATCAGTTAATCATCTATGATGTTACATATCATGTCACTCATAATGTTCTGTTTCTTTTTCTTTTTTGCATCGACTGGAAGACCATGTATTTTCATGAAGTTGATAATAAACGAATTAAAAGAAGAAAAAAAAATATAGTGTACATGATATGCAAGGTGAAACCTAAGCTTTCGACTAGTACCTATGTTATAGTTTGATGGAAAAATTAGAGGAATGAAAAGGGGGAAAACTACTTTTTCAAATGAACTAATTGATACAGATACCTCATTCATTATCACTGGCCCCATAGTTATCTATCTTTTGATATGAATTTAAATATTATGGGTACAGACAAGCCTACGGTCTGAAAGCTAAGAAACAGAATGTATTTTTTCTGTTATTTTTGTGCTTTTAGTAAGTTTTACAGCTCACTTGATATTAGAATTATTTACCTGAACTGTTAAGAGCACACAGACAACGTTACCCTGCATGCAAATATGATACAGATATTTTATTCAAGTCTTAGCCATGCTTTGTAAAATCTAGAAAAATACAACTATTTAAACAAATATCAAAGGTTTCAAGAAAATAAAAGTAAACTATTTTTATAACTTTTTTAAAAGAAGTATTTTTCTAAAACCAATCCATCTTTTTCACTAGCTATAGGATGGCACTGCCCTGGTGGTTTAGATTGGAAACACTACTTTGGGAAAAAGCCCCAATTGGACGGACAGAGACTACTGACAAAATGTCCATTTAGTTTGTTACCAAGTCTGGCAATAGACGTTGTGCAGATTCATAGAGTGGAGGGTTCACGGAATTTTAAATGTTGAGGTGTCTGTACAACACCCTGTCAGTCGGTGAATCATGGGTATCCTTCACATAAAACTGGGTGTCAAATTGCCTCAACCTTGATATAATGTATGATTTCAGGGGTGTCCCTGAGGGTTCTGTCATGGTGTCCTGGACCTTAAAAGCGGTGGACAGGCCACCCAGGACGCTGGATTTGGTGAACTATGCAGTGACCCAGTTCACCCGTTCCCAAAACCTGAGCCAGCTCTATGGGGCAGGGGGACTGCGCAGGTTCATGGGAAAGGTGTATAGGCTAATACTGCTTACCTTACTTTACTGTGTAAAATGTTTTTCTCCTTATTCTGTGAATTCTGAATGGATTTGCATGATTATTTTTTTAATTTCAGGTAAAATAATGCAGTCTAATATAATAGAGATAGTGATAGAATCCTAATTTAAGAGAAAACAATGAATATTAGGGAAAACCTCTTGACACCAGTCAAAGTGTGTGCATAATCAATACATTGGAATACTGCCCACTTTGCTCCACTGGTAATTTTCTTTCTCTTTTGCTTATAACTTACAAAATATGGTATATAATACAAGTGCAACTGTATAATCTCGTTTAAAAATGAATCGTTATTAAAATAACGAGATTCTTCGCCTGTTAATGGAAAAAAAAACTACTAAAGTTTGAATTAGATAATTGTAAATTAATCATATATTTGTATAAAGAAGAGATTGTTATTGGCAAAGAGGAACTCGTAAAGAAAAAAAGGATATCCTACATACATACTGTATTAGAGTGAGAACAAATTTCTTGAGATTTTAAAGTTTTGAACTTGTTCTTGTAAACTTGTCACATAATAAAAACAAAGTCACCATGCTGAATAACATGTCTTTTGACCTTGTCTAAAACTTGGGGGGGGAAAAGAAATTTTGTAAAGATTGAAAATTGCAGGCATTTTTGGATACTTTGCATATCATAAAAATAAGGTTGCCATGCTAACTAACATGTCTTATGACCTTGTATTAAACTTGGAAGTAAAAGGAAATTTCATGAAAATCAAAAATTTTGAAGTTGTTTTGATGCACTTGGTGCATCATAAAAACATGGTCACCATGTTGATAAACATGTCTAAAATCCTTGTTTGCAACTTAGAAGTGGAAAGAAATTTCATGAAAATCGAAAATTTTGAAGTCGTTTTTACGCACTTGGTGCATCATAAGAATATGGCTGCCATGCTGATAAACATGCCTGATGACCTTGTCTAAAACTTGGAATGAAAAGAAGTTTACTTAAAATAAAAAATTTTGAAGTCATTTTTGGGCACTTGGTGCATCATAAAAACATGGCCGCCATGCCGACAAACATGTCTGATGACCTTATCTAAAACTTGGAAGTAAAAAGAAATTTCCTGAAAATCAAAAATTTTGAAGTCGTTTTTATGCACTTGGCACATCATAAAAACATGGTTGCCATGCTGATAAACATGTCTGATTACCTTGTCTAAAACTAAGAAATAAAAAGAAATTTCCTGAAAATTGAAAATGTTGAAGTCGCCTTTACACACTTGGCGCATCATAAAAACATGGCCATCACGCTGATAAACATGTCTGATGACCTTGTCTAAAACTTCAAACGAAAAGAAATTTCCTTAAAATTAAAAATTTTGAAGTCATTTTTGGGCACTTGGCACATCATAAAAATATGGCTGCCATGCTGATGACCTTGTCTAAAACTTGTCTTTAACTTGAAAGTAAAAAAAGAATTCCCGATAATCAAAAATACTGAAGTCATTTTTATGCACTTGGCACATCATAAAAACATGTCTGATGACCTTGTCTAAAACTTGGAAGTAAAAAGAAATTTCACAAATATAAAAAAATGTTGAAGTTGTTTTTGTGCACTTGGCGTATCATAAAAACATGGCTGCCATGCTGAAAAAACATGTCTGATGACCTTGTCTAAAACTTGTCTTAAACTTGGAAGTAAAAAGAAATTTCATGAAAATAAAAAAAATTGAAGTTGTTTTTTCGCACTTGGCGCATCATAAAAACATGGCCGCCATGCTGAAAAAACATGTCTGATGACCTTGTCTAAAACTTGTCTTTAACTTGGAAGTAAAAAGAAATTTCATGAAAATAAAAAATTTGAATTTGTTTTTGTGCACTTAGCACATCATAAAAACATGGCCGCCATGCTGACAAACATGTCTGATGAACTTCTGTAAATGTTGGGATTGAGAAAAAATGTTATACAAATTTGAAATTGTGAACTTGTTTTTTCTCATTTGGCACACCACAACAACAGAATGTAAGGACTTGACACTTCTGTTCCAGTGTGACCCACAGCTAATAACATGAGAGGCAATTGACTTTCACCTGGGTTCCACTCTACCCACTACAGTTGCCCAAAACTCAAAGTAGTTTACTTGACACTTCTGTTCCAGTCTGTTCCGGTCTGCCGCACAGCTAATAACATGAGAGGCAATTGACTTTCACCTGGGCTTCACTCTCCCACTAGAGTTGCCGAAAACTCAAAGTTGTTTATTATTGTTTTAACTATCCTGAAACTTGTAAATTTTGATCAAATAACATGAAACCAAGCAAAATACATATAAACTTCTAAGAGAATTATGTAAAATACATTTAAGGTATTTTTTTAAAGAATTGTAACAACACAAAAACCATTCTAATGTAAAAATTGTCAAAGGCCATAGGACACATCTACACGTAACTAAATGTAACTAAAATCTCCCCTCACAAGAAAACCCATGCACCCACTCTCCAAGCATAGGACAGGAACCAGGAGATTAAATGTGTGATAATAGGGTGAACTGGCTCTTTCATTTAGTCAAAGAAAAAGCCATCCTATACTTCGCCTATCAAACTTTATACCATTGGTGAAACTTAATACAACGCGAAGAATAAGGAAAACTTACCTCGGTTGACAGTACAACCCTGAATACTCGGTGGGATGTCAGAAAAATTACTGCCCTCAGCCTAACGGCCTCGGGCAGTAATTTTTCGACACCCACCTCGTATTCAGGGTGGTACTGTCAACCTCTGTATGTTTTCCTATAGAATAGGCCCACTGAAACTCTAGCCTCCCCTGACAGATGCACGTGGGAGGGGCTGGTAGAGAGGGCAGGTTGTGCCGTTCACCAGTCTTACTGCTGAGATTCAACATGTCGACGTCAAATGAGTCGTGGCATTTTCAGGTTTTTTAGATATTGTGAAGTACCGGGTAATAAAAACATGTACGTGTATGTGTATTCCAGAAAGCAGCGGATATCCGGACATATTCATTTAAACAATGGTCATTTTGCCCAAAGACAATTTGGTACTTTTTCCTTAACATTTTTGTTGCCAACATCCTGCTGAGTTCTTTTAAATACTCATATTTTTTTGTACGTGTTTGATATTGCATGAATATGTATGATGTAAAAATTTTTACATAGGACGAAATGCCTCTTATTCCAATAAGCCTTTGTGATAGACTGAAGTAGTCTAATCCATTCAGTATTAACGTACATTGTGGCTGAGTTATATCTCTGTGCACCGGTTTACTTCATTGCTAAGAATTTTACGGTTCTGTTGGTGATATGATGAATGTATGAAAATATCTGGATACACATAAAATAAAATTATAGTATTTCATTCATTATTTATTTGTACAATAGCTTTATTTTCTTTATTTTTGAATTATTTTTTGCTGAATACCAGCAAACTTCTCGAAGAAAACCTCAGACATCATAAAGGTTCAACAAATTTCATGACCTTATCATTTACCTTTCTAACCAAAGGGAACAAAAGGTGCCCAAAAAACGATGAACCTCCATGAGTCCCATTCAGGCCTGTGGTACAATGTGAAAGATGGAAATTTGCGGAAACATCCTTAAAATACCTTTGTTATTACCCATTTCTATATATGCGGAGCTACCAAAATTCCAATGTGTGTACAAATACATAGCAATGATTTCACTCTCATGGAACTCTAGTATGGTTTAAGCAAATTTTGATGGCGAGCATATTATTTTGCTCTGGACATTACTATCGTTTAATGATGTTTTGATATGTAAGCTATAATTAGCGCTAGACTAATCTTAGTTTAACAGAAGAATTTTCATGTTAATGTTTCATAATACCTAGGGAAGCAAAAGAAACTGATTAAAAAAAAAAGTAAATCCTTTATAGATATTGCATTAAAGTGAGAATAAATTTCTTAAGATTTTAAAGACCTCATTTTTGTATACTTGCAACATCATAAAAACATGGTCGCCATGCTGACAAACATGTCTTTTGACCTTACCTAAAACTGGGAAGTGAAAAACAATCACATCAAATTTTGAACTCAATTCTGGACACATGGCACATCATAAAAAAAACATAGCCACCATGCTCTCAAAAAGGTATGATGTCCTTATCTAAAAGTTGGAAGTGGAAAGAAAAATTGTAAAAGTTTGAAACTTAAGTTGTCTTAACAATTGTTTTTGGACACTTGGCACTTTATAAAAATATGGCCACCATGATAACAAACATGTCTAATGACCTTGTCTAAAACTTCTAAATAAACAGAAATTCCCTGAAATTTGAAACTTTAGAAGTCATTTTTAGACACTTTTTATGACATTGTCTAAAACTTGGAAGCGAAAAGCAATTTCTTAAAAATTAAAAATTTTGAACTAGTTCTTGAAAAGAAAGTTCCTAAAATCAACAAATTTTGAAGGCGTTTTTGGACACTTGGCAAATGATGAAATCTTGGTGGCCATACTGACAAACATGTTTGCCATGCTGACAAACATGTCTGATGACTTTGTCTAAAACTTAATAGTGAAAAGTAAGTCTGATGGTAAAGCCAGGGATGAAAGTGGTCCACGAGAAAAAAACTGGAAATTCAGGCACACAGAATTGCATGCATAAAGGGAGGGTCAGGTACCAAAATATAATTATTTGGTAATTTTTCAGAATTTGGTATTTCCCTTAATTATTGGTCATTTTTGAGTTTAATCATTTTGCTCACAATGATGTAAAAGAATATTTTCTATAGAAATATCCAACTTTCATTTAATAGTTCCACACTTTTCTTCACTCTAGGAATAATTTTATGTTCCACAAGTACAGAGACCACATGCTGTGTCAATCACCCAACCCCTGTCCCTCCCCCAGATCAGATAACCAGCTGGGCACCAGACACCACTGACCACAGGGCTATACCATGAGGGGGATAAGACTACAAATTCAGAATGTGAAAATGTACATATTTCATATGGAAAAACACATAATATATATATTTTCCTTGATCTTAAGACTCTGAATGAAAAATAGATACAAATGCTCAGAATATTCTGATGTGAATTTTTTTTCTGACAAAAAGTGTGAACAAAATGTTTTATAAATCTATGTGTGCAATGGGACTCCCCATATGAAGCCCCACCCTCCACTTTCTCCTTTTCCAGTTTTTACTGGAAAGGGGTTTGATACTGTAGAGTATGCCTCAGGGTTCCAGTAAAAACTGGAAAGACTGAATGGCTATCACTAAAAGGACTGCAGCAGCCTGCCCTGAAAGAGTGAGTGGCAGAGAACTAGAGGCCCCTGTCCCATACCCTACCTTATGTGTTACAATACTGATCAACTCAATTAAATATTTGGTTTATGAAATAAGGTTATTGTCTGGTAAAAGGTGAAATAAAAAGAAAATGTACATTTTGAAAAATAACTGCATGAAAATAAAAAAACTGGAAATCCAGGAAAAACTGGAAGACTTTCATCCCTGTAAAGCTTTGGGGACAGTATTACCAATAACCACTACAGGATGCCCCCAAAGCAAAAATTAAACATTTTTAACTTGTTTTTGTACACTTGCCTCATCATAAAAGCATGGCCACCATGCTGACAAATATGTCTGATGACCTTGCCTAAAACTTTGAATTGAAAAGAAATTTCCTTAAGATTTAAAATTTTGAAGTTGTTTTAAGACATTTGTCTTATCATAAAAGCATGGCCACCATACTGAAAAATTTCTGATGACCTTGCCTAAAACTTGAAAATGAAAAGAAACTTTCCTAAAATCAAAAATTTTGAAGTGCCTTTTGGACACTTGGTATATCATAAAACATTGCTGCCATGTTAACAAATGTCTAATGACCTTATCTAAAACTTTGAAGTGAAAAGAAATTTCCTTAAAATTCAAAATTTTGAAGTTGTTTTTGGACACTTGGCATATAATTAAAAAAATAGCTGCCATGCTGGTAACTACGTCTGATGACTTTGTCTAAAACTTTAAAGCAAAAAAGAAATTTCCTAAAGATTGAAAATTTTGAAGTCGTTTTTGGACATTTGGTGCATCATAAATACATGGCCTATAGTGTCTCTTAGTTTACCCTTAATTCATATATTTGCCCCAAAACTATCCATACAAGTGGGATGCAGGGGCATGCTTCTCCGGGGAAAGTATTATTTCTGATGCATGAATAGAGCAATGTTAAGCAAAAGTAAACTTCCAGGCAAATGTCTGAAGAAATAAAAGAATAATAATAAAAAAAAATCATTAATGGATTTTGGTTTGGAAAACTGGAGGTTTTAAGTAATGTGATGATCTGCTCCCGAAATCTGGATAAGAAACCTGGGGCCATATATTCATAACTGTTTCCAGTGATTAGGCTAATCAGCTAAAATTTGATTAGTCTGTCATTCATATCCATTCTGTTTGTCAATCAAAGTAACTATGCCCAACAATCCCATTTCATAAAGAATCAGGCACTATGAGACACAGATCAAATGTCACCTGATTAGCCTGATCACTGGAATCAGTTACGAAGATATTGGCCCAGGGCCCATATCTTCGTAACTAATTTGGCTGATCAGGGAAATTTTGATTAGTGTCTCAAGATAAGAAATTCTGTCTATCACAAATAAATTTTACACCTAATCATCCCTCTTTGAGACCATTTTGCAATAACGCTATAGATTTTGGTAAAAGACAAAATTCCTGATCTTGAGACCCTAATCAAAATTTCCCTGATTAGCCAAATTAGTTACGAGATTTTGATCCTGTTCGTTTTGAACGTTGAAATGATGATGGTTTCCATGCTGTTAACAAATGGTTGGTAACCCTTAACTAAGTCAAAAAGTAACACATTGTTTGTAACAACATTGTAAATTACATACTCCTTAATAGACATGGAATTATCATATGATCTATATTGTTGGATAGAGGAAAACAAGACGTTTGTTTCAATTATCTATCATGTTATTCTAACAAAAGAACTCAGGTTGCCAGAATACACAAATCAAGAATTAATCCCCATTGCGTATCCTTAACTAGATCAAAGTGCCATTGATTTAATTGATCAAGTTAAGTGCTGTAGGCACATATGGGCCGGTGTATTCCAAGATCCAATGGAGGGGGCTTAGGCCTAGATATATATGAATTTTAAATAAGATATTTTGATGGTAGGTCTGAAAAAATGACACTATAGTGACAATTTCACAAACAAGACCAATTGTTCCATACTATAGAGTCGGCAGTATTATAGTATTAGGCCTAAAGTATTATAGTATGTGCATCAAAACAAGCTTTGATACTAGAGAGGCAGCAGTATCAGAGACAAAGTATTAGTATCAAAGTGAAAAAGTCAAGTAATAAAGATATTAAATATTAAAATGAATAAAACAATAATACTTTAAAACCTAGAAGTGACAGAGGTGGTGGGACACTGGCACTATAGTGACAATCTGAAAAAATATTTTCTTTCAAGCCTATATAGGTTAGACATTGACTTAGGCATAAGGTTAAGGGTATTTGTCTTTATGTCTTATACATATCAGATTCAATATTTTGATGGTAGGTCTGAAACAAGTCATAACGTCAAAATGTGGCAGCGTTTTAGAGTATCACGTTTTTAGATCTAATGATTGTGTATCAAAGCAAGCTTTGATACCATGGGGCAGCAGTTTTACAGACAATAAGATGAAATATCACTATCAAAGTGAAAAAGTAAAGTAATAAAAATATTAAAATGAATAAAACAATAATACTTTAAAACCTAGAATTGACAGAGGTGGTGAAACACTGGCACTATAGTGACAATCTGAACAAAAATTTACTTCCAAGCCTATATAGGTTAGACATTGAGTTAGGCCTAAGGGTGTTTATCTTTATGTCTTACACATATCAGATTTAATATTTTGATGGTAGGTCAGAAAAAAATGACACTATAGTGACAATTTCACAAATTATTTAATCTTTGAATCATTTAAATCTGTAAAACCTGGTCTCAAAATATTTGAAATGCAAACGTGCCAAAGCCTATGCGATGTAAGGGGGCCTAAGACTGGACCAACTGTAAAATATTCTTGCAAGCGTTTCCAGGCCTAAAATAACCAAACCATATGACATTTAGGACCCTGAGATATAGAAGAACATAGATATATACATGAATTTCATTTTGGTAGGCCTAATAAGGTCTAAATAATTATTTTTCAAATTGCCAGTGTCGAATGCCCGAGAGGCTGAGTCCGGTATCCTGAGTCCAGCAGCTTGTCTAGGCCTATCATTTGAACTGCTGGAAAAGATATATGTACCTACCTGTATAACCTGAGTCCTGAATGCTTCTGAATACTTAAATCCTCCACAATTATTGGGTTTAGTCCTAAGTAAATACAATGTCATCCTGGTTTTCTGAGTTCCAAGTATCGATGCAGGCGTGATGGGGAGAGAACCCGGCGAAGAATTGACGGCGCCATGTTCTGACAGTGACAGTGCCTCCACGTGATTTCAAGTCCGTAGGTCCCGTCGCGTATAGGTCCCCGTCCTAAGGTCCCCTGAATCTGACGGCCTGTGGTCACCCAGGCACCGTCAGGTATGCCATGTCCCCCTCACACCTTTTTCACGCACGACCCGTGATTTTGACGGCGCCTGGGCGACCACAGGCCGTCAGGTTTCGTTTGCCAGGCGCCCCCTCAGGGCCTCACCTGCTCACACCTTTTTCGCAGGGATGCTTTTTTCTAGTACTTTGTCGGCGACGTTCATACGAACTTTGGTCCGATCGATCCAATGTTTTGCCTTCGATATGAACGCATGGATTACGCCTGAATTGTCAATGCGTTGTATGCGTTTAAGGGGGTCCAGACGTCCAAAATATATATATTGAAAGCATCAGATACCGGCGTAATCCAGGTATACAGGCTAGAAAGAGGGAGCTCTTGGCATCTTGTCAAGCCTCCACGTGTCCGATCGTTGTTATCAATTTCAATCATATCTGATGAAAAGATTCCTGCTTGTGCTATATATCATATCTGGTGTAATGTAAGCCCAAATAAGCTTAAATAGTAGGTTATTTAAGCTCAGAAGCGTTAAGTTCAAGCCGGGTAACATTCCGACGGAATCTTCCGGTAGACTGTATTTCCCGTGTACGCTAGGTGCTCAAAGTGGTACATGTGTACAACGAAAATGGGTCAAAGACGGACTACCGAGTGAAGCAAAATGCAGTTTGTATATCTGGTACCAATTTCGATCATATCTGATGAAAAGAAGGACTCCAAGCAATTTTCATGATTTCTGCTTGTTCTATATATCATATCTGGTGTAATTTAAGCCCCAATAAGCTTAAATAGTAGGTTATTTAAGCTCAGAACCAATCCTTACAATCTGAATAAATGGCTCGCCAGGAAGCAACATCTCTACCACAAGTGGAACCCACGAAAGTCCATGCCTTAGTAGGCCGGTGGCGCCAGATTTGAATGTTCAAATAAGGTACACTGGCTGAAAGGCGCACCGGCCCACAATAATAGTGGTGTGTTAATGATCTCTTAACTAGATTACATGGTAAACGATTTTACCCAGGCATGTAAGTCAGAGTTAATGAAGAAATCTGAAATCACAGAAATGAAATTTGAAATTAACTTAAAATGCTATAAAACGTGAGAAATTATTTTTTGAAAATTACAAAAGTACCAACCATTTGTATTAGTTGATTATGTTTCAGGAATTTCTAGACCTTAGACCTTCAAGATGGATCATATAAACCTTCAGCTTGCATGTACTACCTGTTGTGACAGAAATGAAAAACTAAAGTTAAGGTGCCCTGACATATTACTTATTAATACTATTTTGCATATGATATATCACCACTTATAAAGACTATATCCAACTAATCTAAGAACTATAGCATAACTCTGCTTTGGTAACTATCCCATCATACAGTGGGCACACCACGTACACATTAACTTATATATAGTTTTAATTCTATGTACCTTTGGTAATGTATGATGCGGCATATTTAACGGCCTTTCATCCTACCTGCCCCTTGATTCAGATAGCCAAGGACCATTACTTAGGCTCTGACTTGTCTGACTAACAACTACGGCAAAATAAAGGATTGCAGACAGAATGGCTGATCTTGTGGTTCACAGCCCACTCTCGACACCAAACTAGGTCAGGTCACATGTATTATGGTAATCAAACTGACGGACACACTCTTCCGCATCCTCGTTTTCAGCTTGTGCAGTGGCGCCACGTGTCATTAGACTCATAATCAGACCATTAAAGAGAGGGGCCAGTGAAATTTCACCTTTGGCTACTTTACACATGATAGATTTAATGTTGATATAAAAGTACATTTTGTTTCTATGCCAGTACAGACTCATTCATATAGAAAAATGTGATTTAACTTTAAGAAACATCTACTTCTTCTTGTCCGGTTCGAAACACACATCTGTGTGTGACATCACACAAAAAGACGTTATTTTCAAATTTTGAAAATATGATATTCTGTAAAATACATTTGGATTACAATTTTTTGCCACAGACTGGTATATGTGATGATGCATCATATCATTGAATAAAAACTATTAGGTAAATCAGATTATGTTATTTCTGCATTTCTAAACATATTAGCTAATCTGGTTGTGACGTCACATACAGACAGATGCACTGTGCAAGGTACTCTGGGTGCATGCAAGAATCAGTCTGTGCAATATAGAAAAATACACATAAAAAAGAAACTATTATAGATCTGGCCTTATAATTTGGCATGAAGATTCCCTGACCAGTGATGAACATGACGATATACTGTTTGACATTCACTGGCTGCTCCCTTTAATCATGTACAGCAGGGTAACTTACAAAGGTGTGGTATATCTCCTTTAATTTTTTTCTAGATTTTAAGGATTCTTAAGAAGATGCAACTGCACTGTACAACTTATGGGCCTTCTCATGCTCACTGAAACATAATCGGGGTTCTGACGGGGGGATCCCAATGTCGCATGTCAATTTAAAGAAATGTCCATGTCACATATCACTAAGGTTTTAAACCTGTCTGTTATGTCGTTAAGCCCCCATGTCGCATGTCTAATTTTTAAAAAGGCCATGTCGCTGTGTCGAATTTAGTGGTCAACCCCGATTAAAATCCAAAAGGGAAAGATTGCACGAGGAATGGGGCGCACTGCACTATTGCCGGACATTCAGCTTAAATAACATGCCTTGAAGAATGAATTGTTGCATTAACTGAATTTATGTCAATCAGCTTGTCTGTTTCCTGATGACTGGAAGATAGGCACAATTGTTCCTATTCCTAAAATCAATAAGCCTAGTGCGGCAGGAGATTTCTGCCCCATTGCCTTATTACCATTACCGGGTAAATTGCTTGAACGCTTTTTACATACTCAGATTTCAAATTTGTTAGAAAGTAATCATATGTTTACAGAAGAACAAAATGGGTTCAGGAAGGGTCACTCGACAATTGATGCCATTTTCAAATATACCACTCAACTTTTTAAAAATAAAACCAATAATAATGATACACTAGCTTTATACTTGGATCTGTGCAAGGCTTTTGATACTGTCACGCATTCCAAATTACTAGACAAGTTAGTTAAATATGATTATAATGAGAAATGCTGTTAAAATCATTAGATCATATTTGCCTCATCGGTATCAGACTACCTTCATTGATGAGAAGAGGTCAAGCAAAGCACCAGTAAGTTACGGAGTACCCCAGGGATCTATACTGGGTCCTCTACTATTTATCCAGTATATTAATGATATGGTATACGCAGTAGCCAATGCACATATTTTATTGTATGCCGACGACGCTGTTATCTACATGAAAATTCCTCAACAAAACAGGGGTGAAGAGATACGTCAATTCCAAAAAGAAATTCAGTATATAGATCTATGGTGTCGTCATAATAAACTAACAGTGAATTATGACAAGACTAAACTTTGTCTTTATAATAGGTTTTCTAACAATGCTGACTTAGACGTGATTAGAATGTATTTGGTGAATTTACAATATGAAGAATCCTATAATTACTTGGGTGTATTAATTGATGCAGATTTAAATTTCAAAGGACATATCTCAAAAACTTACAGTAATGCATCTTTTAAACTATCCCTCCTGCGTAAGATACGTCCTTATCTTACAACCAAGGCTCCTCTTGATGTATGTAAAACTATGGTGCTTCCCATAATTGACTATGGCAATCTATTTATGACACATATAACAGTTGAACAGGAGGAGGATCTGCAGATTATTCAAAACAATGCACTGAGGTGTTGTTATAATATACAAAAATCACTGTATGCAAGAGTTGATGAGATATATGTTAGTGATAATGTACAATTTGTAAATACTAGAAGGAAATACCAATTACTGTGTTGCATCCATAGGCATGTATTAAATTCCTTTCTTACCTTAAAAGAAAACCAACATATAACCAGATCTACCTTTAGTAAGAATATCACATTGCCTACTGTTAAATTGGAAAATATCTTTAAATCTCCTTGGTACTCAGGCAGTATGTTATGGAATGAACTGCCAGACAAAATTAAAAATGAGTCAGTATATCAGAGCTATAAGGTACTCATTAGGGAGCACTTACATATGTAGTAGTCTTAACACTATGATATACTTACTATGGTTTGGATGGTAAAGTAAACACCTTCCATATATTGGTAACCAATTAAGTCGTAGCTATCATTTGTTAATGTCTCATCTCATTCCATCTCATTACATCATAATTTTGTATCCTGTAAAACCTTTTGTTTTGCTTTGTAAGTCAACTCTGATTACAACCCCCATTTGTAACCACACATTTATACATAACTGAGTGGACGGGGAGAACAGACTGTATACGTTTGACAAAAACTCAGTATAATGAAATTTAATTTAAAAAGAAAAAAGGAAAAAAAGGGACTACTTTTGGCACATTACCTACGGTATCCTTCTCAGGCACTGGCTACCTAACAAAGACACTGGCTCCCGCCACTTCGTCATCGTCTGCTGCATGGACAACAGCTAAAATTGCACTTTGTCATCGACTGCTGCATGGACAACAGCATGTCACTCCCCCGCCGCAGGAATGGGCTGGCAAGGATGTTCCCCCGGACAGTCCCGTCCACAGATTAAGACTCTCCAGACGGAGCTCGCGGACCTTCGTAAAAATACCTCCAACATGGCCAAGCCATCTCGGTCCAGGTCCCGGTCAACAGGCTCCCACTGCCACTCTGCCCATGACGGCTACTCCCCAGCCAGCCAGTGCCGATCAAGCAGGCCCGTCGGTCCAGTCAAGATCCAGGGACCGTCGGCGTAGGTGTTCAAGCCGCTCTTCCCGTCGCTCCCGATCAAGATCACACAGGCGTCGTCGCAGGTCCAGGACCAGGTCTACATCAGCCCGATGACACAAACGTCCCCTTTCAAGGTCGGGGGCCCGCTACTCCAGGCGCCCCCTCTCCCCAAAGACTCTTAGGAGAGACCCCAAGGCCCGCAGGCCGGTTGAGAAACAGTACCCAGAGCTGGGCTCGCCCACAGGTGAGCCCATACCATCCTCGTCACTTACACTTGAACCATACCGTAACCTCCCCCAGCTATTAAGAAACTCATCCGAGCCATACGATCGCGCAGGGACCTGTCCTTTACCGAGAATGTGTGCGGCCTATTGAATCTGGCCGCTAAAAGCCTGGACCCAGCCTCGGACACCTACGGACTGATCCGGCATGCTGCACAGGTCGCGGAGGACGCCGCCAGACTCCCATGGGCCCCTGTCCGGGAGTGGTCCCAGGCATCCCTGGCCCACATTGAGGAGGGCCAAGCCTCATGGGACGATGACGAGTTGTTCACTAGTGAGCAAACAAGGCTCTCGTGGATAGGGGCCAGAAACCAATTGGACATTAAAATCCCATGCCCAGACTACAACACACATCACTCTGAGGAGCACCATACACACTCGGCAGAGGGTCGCACTTGGATACACCTCTGTGCGATCTGTCAATACGGACTAAAGGACGACACTGCAAATCACCCAGCCGACAAGTGCTGGAAGAAATCAGCTCTCAGGCACGTGGCTGACAGCGGACACAATGAGTTCAAGAAAAGGGGATACCAAGGCCAGCCAAAAAAGGAGGGCAAGCAGGACAACCCCCAGTCACGGTCAAAAAACTGATACCTGGCCCTGACCATGGCAATCAAGGAGCCACTATTGGTCAGGCCGCCTATAACACTCGGGACACCCAGGTAGTGACCCAAACCGGGTCACCAATTAGTACAGGTAAGCAAACCAACGTGCCTACCCTCCATGTGCTCCCGGACCCGGCTTCCGCGAAGCAGGTAAACAAAACTTCTGACCAATCACATCGCGGCACTGCCCCGGCTGATCCGAGGGCCCATGCCGACAACAACAACTGGTACCATGACGCAACCCACCAGTGCAACAAGGACACAAGCGGCCCGGATTGCCAACATGGGGGCCCCCAGCATGTCAACATCAAAGCTGTATCGGCCGAGACTTCACATCAAGGATACATAGCCATGGATGTCCCCGCTCATTCGCACCCGCACAACTTCAGCCAACAAGACAACTTGCCCCGTGGTGAACAGGGCAACAGCTTCGATGGTGACGGCCTGCTGTGCACCGCCGGTGATGATGTGGAACACCCTCTACGCCCCTCTCCTTGCTCCATAGCTGATCAGCTGGACCGCTCGCTACCAGAGTTTCTACAGACCATCAACTACCCCCACCCTCCAAATTTCTCAGGTGCACGGGCCCCATACCTGCTGCCAGGCGATGATGAAGACAGCTATGACAGCTCAACACCGGACGACGGCCACGTCACTCAAGGTTGATCTTGGGAAATGGCCTTTTCCTTCACGCTACGTTGACCACCACACGGCGGAGCTCTACGATGTGGTGTGCATGGCACACACAATCAACTACAAAGGTGCACGTTGGCCTATCACTACTTCCCTTAACATTGGTGCCTGGCAGGCAGAGGTGACTGGCCACAACGACGACGACGACGGCATCATCCTTCAGGGCATACAGTACGGTTTCCCGATACAATACGCCCCCCCCCTAGATACCAGTCAACTAGTACATACAACCACAACTCTGCAGTCAGGTACAGGGACCACGTTGCAGCCTACCTCAGTAAAGTGGTGGATAAGGACGCCATCATGGGACCATATAGGGACCCTCCGTCCACTCAAATGATGACGCTGGAGAAATCTGACAGGTTGGTTGGTTATTGGTTGCTTTACACCCTAATTAACAGCGTCGACGGCGGGTCATTGTTGATCATATCCGGATGGTGGGATCAACCACCATATTAGGTCCCACTCATTTGAGGGCAAGGAGGCTGATGGTCAACGCTACTACTCCTATGCCTTCCCCCGGGAGATGGCAAGGATGCACCACATCACCAAGCTGGAGGCCCTGAACTGTGTCGCAGCCATAAGATCTCTCACAACCTTTGCCCATGCAGGAGGCACCATTGAAGTGTTCTGCGATAACCGAGCAGACGTGGATGCCTTCACATCGGGACGCGCAACATCCCGTCCTATCGGCGTGCTCCAGGGTCCTGTGGTTTCAGGCGGCCAGTACAGATATGATGTTGGTCTTCACACATGCTCTGGGCGATGGCATGCTCCTGCCTGACACCCTTAGTAGGGCTCCCCATGACCCCCGCCATTGAGAGGTGGCCGACTCCCTGGTGGCGTCCTTGTCCTTAAAGCCCGTCAGTATCTCTTCAAGAGCCTTTACATACAGTGATTTTATATAATTGCAGACTCCTTCACCGCCTCACTGTTGTCAGCCACCTCCAGGCAGTGTTCGGCCCACTGCCCCGGCACCTCAGCGGGGCGAGCCGCGGTCATTGACCTATACGTCCCCTTCTGCTGCCATATTGGAGTGGAAAGGCGACCTACGCCCACGTCTGCTGGTTCATTGAATTCATGGCACGCCATCACTACGCCCCAGCCTCCATCTCCAACACGGTTACTCACTTCGGCACCTACCATCGCCTGGCGCCCTCCCCACACGTCATCTCCACCACTATAGGGTGTGTCTGGCGCTGAGGGCCGTAGCCATGGACATCAGGTGGAGGCCAGTCAACAAGCGACCGGTGACTCCAGCCGTCTTAAGGGTGGTCCTGGCCCATGTCTCTACGAGCTCATGCCCGGAGCTCATCAAGTTTGCAGTGCTGCTAATGTACTGCGGCTTCTTTCGCCAGAGCTCAGTCACCCCTCCCACGGTGGCTGGCTTCGATCCTACCCGGCACCCTACTATGGGGGACGTGGTGTCCTCCATGTGACCCTCAAGTGGTCCAAAACCATCCAAAAGGCTCAGGACGCTACGGATATCATCCTCCCGGCTACTAGGGACCTGGAGGTCTGCCCTTTATGGGCCTTCCTAGCATATATGGCCACAGTACCTCATCGCCCCACCTCCCCTCTTCTTGCCTACACTGCTGGCAACCCGGCGACCACCAGGTTCCTCGCGTGGGAGTGGGCGGCCCTCCTTCGTGCAGCTGGACTCACACCAACCGCCTACTCCCTCCACTCTCTCAGGAGGGGTGGGGCCCATTTTGCCTATAATCAAGGCAAAGCTAGCCTCAATGACGTAACGACCCAAGGGACCTGGAGGTCCCAAGCGGTCCGCACTTATATTAAGCCACAGGAGGGCCAATTAACCACAGTCCACAGGGCTCTGGCGCACCTCTAACCCTTGGTCTGGCCTTAGGACTGCGCCTAATAGTTACCCTGGACATTGGCATTCTCACACTATCAGAGCTTAGTACTTATTCATACACCACCCTTGGTTACCTGCGTATTCTTCCCACATTTTACTAAATAAAGTGTTCAATTGTTTTAATACATGTTCCTCATTCCTTCTTAATGGCGCGAGGAATGGGGCGCACTGCACCATTGCCGGACATTCAGCTTACATAACATGCATTGGGACTACTTTTGGCACATTACCCACAGTGCCCTTCACAGGCACCGGCTACCTAACAAAGACACTGGCTCCTGCCACTTTGTCATCGACTGCTGCATGGACAACAGCTAAAATTGCCCCCCCCCCCCCCCCCCACGCCCTTTTTTCTATATTTCTTAAAAGACACAAAACCACACCTCCCAAGGGGTCAAGGCACTGGTAAAGCTGCTGCGGCAACAGGGGCCTTGACTTGAGAAGATAGGGGTGAAATTTGTTTGTTTGTTGGGTTAGTTAAACATCCAGCCAACCATTTAGGGTTCATTTACCAGACTGCACAAGGTACAGCTTTCCAGCTAGTATTACGCCACAGGGGCAATGACCAATTCTATGAAATGAGGTGCCTATTCAGGCTAGGAAAATTCGGCCCAAATTCTGGCCGTCAGAGGACGGCCATTAGCAAAAAATCTGGTCGTCCACACATGACTTTAAGTTGTCCACAATATTAAGACTATTTCTTATATTTTAAAAAGCTATCAAAATAGACAGAAAACAATATTTTTCAGATAGATGTTTTAGTAATAATTCCAGAATATCTGGTCGTCATGAGGACAAAGGTATTTTCTGGTCGTTGAGGACACGTGGACACGCAGATTTTCCTACCCTGCTATTTGATGCAGTGGGACCCAATGCTCTCTTTATAGTGCTGCCACAATAAGAACCTCGCAAACCAGTCCCCATGCTGCTACTGCTTTCAGGAGGCCCTCGTCGGGTTACCACACCTCCCAAGAAGTCAAGGCATTGGTAGAGCTGCTGCGGCAACAGGGGCCTTGATTTGAGAAGATGGGGGTCAAATTTGTTTGTTTGTTTGTTGGGTTAGTTTAACGTCCAGCCGACCCTTTAGGGTTTTTCTACCAGACAGCACAACGTAAAGCTTTGCATCTGGTTTTACACCACAGGGGCGGTGACCGAATCCATGGCCCTCCGTGGGGATCCAGGGTGGGGGTTCCTTCGGGAGCCTCCTGGGAAGAATGTGTCCCCAGCAGCCCCTTGCTGTTTGTAGAAGGCGACAAATGGGGAGACAAGACTTGGTAGCTCAATTGGTAGAGTGCCCACTTCGAGTCTGGGAGATCTTGGGATTTATCCCTGGCCGAGTCACACCAAAGACTTTAACAATGGTATTGGTCACTGCTTGCCTGGCACTCCTGAACTGAGCAAGAGCACATCTATGATATGAATTTGTAACATTGACCAGATAGTGTTCTTAACTGATTTTAACTCAGTCTTGAATAACTTATATGTACGAAATTTTTGAGCATCCCTGGATTCTTTGATTTCGTTCAGAATGTCCCCCTAAGGGTTTTTATGTAATTTATGTAATACAAGACGCTCCGCGGTCTCGGCTCAAGCAGAGTCATGGGTCACTTAAGAACAGTTAGTCACTTTTCAATTCAAAAAAGATTTTAGCTTAAAATATCAGCAAAAGTTCCACTTGGGGGGGGGGGGGGGGGGTCTGGAATGGGGGGTCCCACTTCGTGTGTCAAATTTACAAAACGGCTGTGTCGCCTGTCCATATATCATAGATTAGGGGCCCTGGATGGGGGGGTCCTAATGTCGCATGTCAAATTTAAGAAAGTGGGATGTCGCCCTGTCAAATTTAAGAAAATGGGATGTCGCCCTGTCAAATTTAAGAAAGCGGTATGTCAGATGTCACTATGCCTAAATAGGGCTGTGACGCCCTGTCGAATTTAGGGGTCTAGGGCCTTAGGTTAAACCCGTCGCATGTCAAATTTAAGAAGTGGCCCTGTCGCATGTCAATATCTTTTTAAAGCCCCTGTCGCATGTCGAATTTAAGAAAGGGGCAGTGTCATCTGTCCCTAAGTTTCCATGTCACATGGCGAATTTAAAAAACGGCCGTGTCGCCTTGTTGAATTTAAGTAGTAGTAGTAGTAATTTTATTGACAGCAAAGAGTCATACATTTGATCTCATGTGTCATTCAGAAATGCCCATGTCGACGTGTCGAATTAAGAGGTCTAGACCCGTACTTGGGCATCCATCGGCACTACCGCCTGTGCGTGTTACGGATTTCCCGCCACCCGTCACCACTCTCCAAGCAGACTGTAGTCTGAGAACACCACTATCTGCTTGGAGACTGAGCTGACCTAGTCACGGGACGGCAAGATGATGCCCCAGACGCAGGAGACGGCATTTTTCGCAGGTTCACAGCCTGGGCCCGCAGTTTCTACTCTACGCTAGGCCCGTGCGTCCAGGCTACAAGGTTGAGCCTTAGGGAAATTTTTCTAACTACCTAACATACATGAAATTTGGGGCCGAATTTTTAAAATATGATCGCCTGTGGCTACGACGATGCTCGTCGTCGTGATGACGCTTGTCGACATGACACACTATATGATTGCCTGTGGTTAAGACGATGCTCGTCGTCGTGGCGACGCTTGTCGACGTGACAACGCTATAATTAACATGACAACGCTAGGCCTGTCTCGGCTTAAACACATTGTCACAGTTGGTGAGTTTCACTAATTCACTGAACGTCCATGAACAAAACAACAACTTAAAAAATCTTTAGCTAGTGAAAATTAATTATGTTGAAATGTGCATCTCATTTGCCGTGAGTTCCCTCCGCTGGATACAAATCGGCAGGTGGACAAGTCTAAGCATTAAGATATAATGGGAGGCTGAAACCAGCGAAAAAAAAAACATGGCGGCGCATGGAGCAAATCTCATTTTCATGCCGTTTTATATAGAGAGGTAATCAGAAGAAAAATAGATTCATGGTTGGTTGGTTGGTTATTGGGGTTTAACGCCGTAGCAACGTCTAAGGTCATATCATGGCGAGAACAGGATTTGACAATTCTGTCTTTAATGATTGTATCTATGGAATGAACGAATCTATGAGAAGATAGAGACCATACCCCTACACATTTACCGAGGAAGGTGTTCTTAAATGCGCATGGTCCCATAGACAGGGCCACACACACAACAGCCAGTGACTCTCTAGGAGTCTTTGATAACCCAGTTGTTGCCACTGGGAGACATGTAGAGGGGAGTAGCAGCCCAGGATTGAACCCGGGCCCAGGATTGAACCCGGGCCGCCCGCGCAACAGGCAGACACGCTGACCACTACACCACCCCACACGCCTAATCTGTAGTAGGAATATACCATGATATATGCATTGATTGTCACCTATGATGCATTGAATAGACAGAACAGAGCATTCTACTGTCCCAATCTTTAAAGGGTTCCTTGCACATATTTTTCAAGAGCCTATTTTTCATTCAATTAACTACTCTTTGTTAATCTAGAAATATTACAACAGAAAAATATTGGGAAAATGTTGAAATGTTAGTGAATTTGAAAGGAAATAAAATGAAATTTGGAATTCCCTTTTTTCTGGGCTTTCAGTTATGTCCTTGTTATGTCGAATCAATGGAAATCCCTTTCAAAATAACTTGGGAATTTCAGGTAATAGAATGAATTTAGGTGAATAAAAGATGCCAGTGTTTATAGCCTGCATGTTGCCTAATATAGATATTTAACCCTTTGGACCCAAATCCGGCCATACCCACCTGTGGGTGTATTCCCCAATCTGGCCGTAGCCGCCCAGAAAAACAGTCGTTTTTTTCATAATTTTTCCATATTTTTCCCAGAACACTTCAGTAACTATTCAACACATAAATTCGCCCAGTATATTGTTTAAAAGATGATTAAATTTCCTTTCCAATGCTTCAACCATTATTCCTACAATCTAACTACCGCTGCAATGCACCAAATTCATGACATGAACAATAACTTCGCTGGATTACAGTCTAACGTCACAAAACATGTCATTGGCTCTTGCGTCACTAGGGGCTCTGGATGGGGGTCCTGATGTTGCATGTCAAATTTTAAAAACATTGATGTTGCATGTCTTTGTCGCTTATTTTCACAATGCTGCATGTCACTGTGTTTTGAACCTTCCCTGTCATGTCGTTTATCCCCTTGGTCGTATGTCAAATTTGAAAAATGCCGCTTTTGCTGTATCAATTTTAGTGGTCGACCCCCATTCGCTAGGCCAACAGGAGAAGGAGAGCATGACTTTAGCAGTGATTGTGAAAAGTCCGTTTTTGCCGGACATGTCCGACGTTTTGACCATGATGTCCGACACATTGCCCCAAAACGTCGGACATATTGTCCGGGAAAAAATGTGACATATTAGTATATATTATGTTTAAAAAAGTTGGTAAAAATATGAAAATATTGGTAAACTATTTTTGAATTGTCTGACAAATACATGTATATAGGATGTCCGACTATGAGCTCCTGAACGTCGGACATAAAGTCCGGCACTTCCAAATGTTTTTCACAAACACTGCTTTAGAATCCGAGGGACGATACAGTTGCTTTCTTAAAAATTTTAAAGCAATTTTGGGGTTTCCTGGGTCTTGGTTTGAAGAACTGGAGGTTTTCAGTGATGTTTTCCAAATGATCTGCTCCTCCTTACCATGGATGAGTAACCTTGAACCTGTTTCATAACAAACCTCCTTATGTTTTGTGTTTCATAAACTTATGATCAAGAGTTTGGGTGGGTTTACGCGACTTTTGGCTAGATTTAAAGGGACGTTCTCGTCCTGTGGTTGTTAGGCTAACGACACGACAGCTGGCGACGTGTTTTCCACTTTTGGATGTAATCTGGGGACGTTATTGGTCACATCACGAACTTGGCGCGGCCATCAGCATGTTACAACGTATCAAAATACTTCCATCTCACGGACAAGAAAGCCCCTTTAACCCTTTAAGGACGCCAGTATCTCTCAGGCAACACCACACATTGACGCCTGTATCTCTCAGGCATCACCAGGCCTAGACGCCAGATGCCTGAGAGATACATAGCAGATATTTCAAAATTGTAAATTTCATCCTCAATATGTATCAAAAACTTTTTTTCTGTTTCAAAACATTGAAATTGTCTGTATTATGCTGTGTCTAATTATTCCCATTTTGAAAATAATTATTTCTATTCATGTTTTAGCATGTTATTGGTCTAATATAAAACTTGTTGCTATCATTGGCGTCCTTTGGGGATATTCCCTGAGAAAATTGGTGACCATTTAGTATCATATGACAATTTTGTGGCGCCTTGAAAGGGTTAAGGGAGTTTTGGTGGGCTTAGGAGTTTCAAACTCACATACTGTTTCCAAAAGAGCACATAAAATCTCTGTAGCTATGGAGTTTATAATGTCAGGTATGCGGGTCTTTAAAAAGGGCATTGCGCATCAAAATTCAGAGGAAATAGCGAATGGAGGTTGGTGGTGCTTTTAACATAGGACCCTATGGGAGAAATGCTGTGATTTTTTCTCTAACTTTGTAAATATTCATCCAATCTTCATACAGTAAGCAAGAAAAAGTTTTGAATTTTCGTCATGCATGTCAATATTATTGTCATACATGCCTTCAATTTTTCCCCATGAGTCCAGTTTTCCACATTGTAGGTAGACCACTAAAAACACAGCAACATGGGCATTGTTTAAATTTGACATGAGACATGGGGGCTTAACAACATGACAGGGAGGGTAAAAATCATAAGACATGCGACCATAGGCATTTCTTAAAGGGACATTCTCGTCCTTGAGATAGATGTAATTTGCTAGATTGTAAATCCCTGCCGGCAGTGCAAATTTTGTGACGTGACCAATGACATTGCCAAATTACATTCTAACATCGCAAAATACATCGCTGGCTGTGGCGTCGTTAGGCTAACGTCGGCATGTTAGCCTAACAACGGTAGGACATCCCTTTAAATTCAACATGCGACATTAGAATAAATAAGCGGCAGACGTGACATTGGCATTTTTAAAATTCTAATAGTTACATGCGACATTGGGCCCCATATTATGAAACGGGCCACCGATCATTTAAATCATGGAGATTAATGTGACTACCATAGATGGCTGGTAACATAATGTCATTGAACATAATCAAAGTGCAACAGAACACAAGTCTCTCCCAGCAGGTAATTGGGTAAAATGTGACTAGAGCCTCCTGTGACCGATTTACGGCCATAGTGAGGTTGACCTAATTTTCTCCATCTTAGTGTGGGAAAAGTTGGTGGTATTCTGTGCTCCTCGGTACTTGAATAGATTGAACAGCGACCGCCCCACTGCCTCATCATGCCAATAGCAAAATAAACTTCCAATATTTACCCATAAAATGTGGATTTCAGTATGCGCTCTCCTTTTGAGTTGCCTTTGGCGCGAGCTCCCGAGTTGTTTGATTCTGCGTGCATCTGACCTGATACGCAGGCGCAGTGTTTGTTTATGTTCTGGGATCATACTACTCCCGCATCCCGTGGTTGGACGTCGCTCCCCTACATCGCGGTAGGGATGTAGAACAGTTTGCCGCCCCGTCCGCCCGGCTGCTCATTATGTATGGCGGCCGGATGCACGTGGTGGACCTGGTGGCAAACTGTCTATATACAGAGCTCCTTTCCGCACCCAGTGGCGGATTTAGAGGGGAGGGGGGCGGGGGTGCGCGCCCCCTTTTTAATTTTGGCCAAATTTAGATTTTTAAATGTAAAATTCGGCCAAAAAGTAAAAAAAAATACAATTTCCCCAATAACCCCCCCCGCCTTTCAAAAAGCTGTCCAGATCCGCCACTGGGCAACAGTCGGCCTACTGTGCTATCTGGGTCAGAACGGACTGATCTAATGCAAGTCCTGAGGGATAAAACTAGGCCAAATGGTAATTAAGGAAAACTAACTGATTTGCCAAATAATGAAATATCGCTTACCCCCGCCCTTTTAAAGTCCTGGAGTGGCCAGTGCTCAAGGGCGGGGTGGGCTATTTCCCACTCTCTCCGCTAGGGTAGCAGGTACAGCAGCCTACCACTGAGTATAAGTCAGATTTTGGCCAACAGAGTAACTCAACGCCACGTGCCGCTTCACGACCAATCTGAATCAGATGGCCAGAACAAATTGACTACCTGCGGCTCTTCCCAGCGTCTAGCCCTTACCTGACGGCCCCATAGGCAGTGGCGTAGCTAGAGGGGGTTCCTGGGTGTCTGGAACCCCCTACATTTCCAAAAATATAAGTAAAATAAAGGAAATCTTGCCAAAAATGTCAGTCAGAACCCCCTTATATAACATTTATCTGGAACCCCGTTTGACTCTAGGGCTAACTACGCTGGAGATAGGAAATCGATATAGGGGTTCTAGACCCTTAAATCATCAGAGCGTCACGGGCATTTCTTAAATTTTACAACGTGACATGGCCATTTTTTTTAATTCAACAGGCGACATGGCAATTAAAGGGACGTTCTCGTCCTGCGGTCGTTAGGCTAACGTCCGCCGACGTTAGCCTAATGACATGACGGCCGGCGATGTGTTTTGTGACATTATAATGTAATCCTGCAATTGCATTGGTCACGTCGCGAATTTAGTGCCACACTACGGGAGTTACAACATAGCAATTTAGGTCCCTCTCACGGATGAGAACGTCCCTTTAAGTGACAAAATTAATAACAAAGGCCTTTTCTTAAATTTGACAGGCGACATGGCTAAATACGACATTTATACCCCAGATATAATATGTTGATCTATGATCGATGGTCACTGTCTGTTTCAAATTAAATTGACTTTTTTTAAAAAAAAATAATCACATGAGATGTTTTATTAACTTTTAAATCTCTGAGGAGGTCAGATTTATTCATAAACAGCTATTCATAAACAACTCAACATTATATTTCTGAGAGTTTGATGGTCCATACAGGGGGTGTAGACAGCCAGGGACGGATCCAGAGTCTGTCTTCTAGGGGGGGCAATATATCTGCCCCCAACCCCCATGATTTACCTTGCAAAATTTCTCCTTGGATTTGTCAAAACTACGAGAGTTCATTTTTTGTCTAGGGGGGGCAATTGCCCCTTTTGCCCCCCCCCCCCCCGGATCCGCCACTGACAGCAGTTCTATGTCATATCGACAGGGCAACAGTTTTTTTTTTCTTAAATTCGACATGGATACACATCCATTTTTTAAATTTGACAGGCGAGATGGCAATTAAGTGACAAATGACATGGACCTTTTCTTAAATTCCACATGGGACAGGAGGTTTAAAAAGATAGTGACATGCGACATGACTATTTCTTAAATTCGACACTTGACATGGGACCCCCCCCCCCCCCCCCCCTTCCCCCAATAAAGTCTATTCACAGTCATATACAGTGGGCCCCCTCTTGTGCGGCCACCCTTGGGGAATGATTAAACTGGCCGCATAAGAGGGGTATGGGGGAAGACCCCTAAAATTGACAAGGCGACGTGGCTGTTTCTTAAATGCGACATGCGACATGAAGCTTAGTGACATGAAGAAAAAAATGAACGACATGATGGGACCATTTCTTAAATTCGACATGCGACATGACGGATTTTAAAAATCGACAGGAACATTATAAATATAGGGACACGTGACATACCCTTTTCTTAAATTCGACATGCAACATAGGGACCCCCCCCCCCCCCCCCATCTACACCCCTTGGGATGGCCGCTGGTGAGGGGGATACATTTCATATATGGTTATTCTCTTGAAATTTACTAGAAAGAAAATTCCATGACTAATTATCTATTATGCCTGGGAAACGTTCCAGTGCATATTAAGATACAACATTAATATGCTAGTTATATTCACTTTGAAAATCAGTATAATTACTTTGAAAATAAAAAGCATAAAATATAATGAGATTAACTATATATTTATATGCATTTTCATGCCAATATTCATAACAATTTTATGAAATGTAGTTTAATTAAATCTTATTACACTGGCATGAAAATGCAAATAAAAATAATTAATCCCATTACCACTAGGAACCTTGAGTATTCTATTTCTCTCAACACATCCTAGCCGCCCCCTCATTGTTCTAGGTGTGACTACTCACCTCTAGAACCTCTCAGTACCTCCTGGCCACCCCCTCTTTGATCTAGGTGCGACCACTTGTCAACATGCTTCGTTTTAAGCATTTTCTGGCCGCTGGTGAGGGGATTAAGTGGCCATTTGGGACCTTGAATTGTGGTCGCTGGCCGCGTCAGAGGGGTGGCCGTTGGAGAGGGACAAATATAGAGAGAACTGTCTGTGACACCGTTTTGTGGCCACACGAGAGAGGTGGCCACATATAGGGGGACCACTGAACACAATATTATATGGTATCAATTTGATTTTAAAAAAGCAAAACAATTAATTCTTGAAAAAAAATGTACACTATCCCCGTGTTCAACATACTAGGATGTACATGTATTTCACAATCACATAGGGGATGGTGGGTGGAAAGAGTTAATATTTTCAATATCACATGTCGAATTTAAGAAATAATCCTGTCCCATGTCACTGGTGGAAAGATAATCATGTTGGATGTCTCCAAGATTCAGGGGCGGATCCAGAGGGGGGGTCCTGGGGGTCCTGACCCCCTCCTTTTGGTGGGCCCCTATAAACTAGGCAAAGAGGGAAAAATGTTGCACTTGTGTGTGAGAATACATGCATTTTTAGAAGACGCTGACCCCCACCTTTTAAAAATCGTGGATCTGCCTCTGTACGATTGCTGTGTCTCATGTCGAATTTAAGAAATAGCCATGTCGCAATGTTGATTTTAAGAAATGGCAATGTCGCCGTGTCGAATTTAGTGGTCCAGACCCATACATGGAAGTTAGACAATATTAGGCGATTGTTTTTGAATAGGGGATGGAAACTCTTGAGACATAACATTTCAAGGACGGCTATCTTAGATATGAGCCAAAATGCCAATTTGCTGAAACAATAAGAATTGCTTGGATTAATTTGACTATAGTCTAAAGAAAATGAAAATTGAATGTTTTTAAGAAAATGGGATGTATAGACGTGATACATACTAAAATATGTTGATGTGAAAAAATGTGATATTAAAAGAAGTCATTTTAGACTTATAAATATTGTTATTATTCAATGAATAAAAAAGGTCTTGTCATTGAAAATTAATAAAATCACATATAATACTAAGAAAAACTTAGAATAGGGAGATTTCAGTATTTTAGGACGAAAATGTTCCTACTATTCTAATTCAGGAAAATATATGAAAATACAAACGATTCAAAGACATTAGCACCAAATGATAGGACATGACATAAGAAAAAACTTCTCAAGTCAAGTTTTTGTTATCTAAAATAAATATTTGTTCCCATTTTGGAGCATTTTGTAGAAAATTGCCTAAAAAGTCTGTCATTTTTCTGAAAAGTGACTGTCCCTCAAAACGTTCTATGGTTACCATGGTAACCAAAATTTGAAACAATAATGTATTTTCTAAAACCAGTAATAATGACTTAAGTACTGATGTACATATTTATAAGTAAAAAGTGAATTGTAATAGATCAATTTCAAGATTTGCAATCCCACTACCGATTCTATTGTAAATACCTAAAAAAGCGAGTAGGACATATCTATAAACTTAAATCCCTTATCTTTCGAATCTAATAAATGATATATTAATTGTAAAAATGGAAACACTAATAAAACAATACATTGTAACATAATACAAGATGATTATATTTAGAATTTCATTTATATAATTTATATATTTGTATGAAATAATAAGGTTACACTATTATGTAAGGTTTTGCTGAAATACAGGTGCAGGCTTTTTTTTTTTGGTTGGTTGGTTGGTTGGTTTTTATACAGGCGTAGTTCAGCTTTCTTATTATTAGCTGATCTTCCACTCACGTCCTGCTGGGTTATAAGGGCACATGGTGTGCAGGGGGCATCCTAATACCCTTTTTTCGTTGACCTGACCATTACCAGCACTCGAACTAGGTCAATGTGACTCGAACTAGGTCAGTGACACTTGAACTGGGTCACCTTCACCGGGACTCGAACCGGGTCTGGCCTAATGACAACAAGAAGTACCGACGCCTCTATGACGTCAGCCACTGCGCCCCCCCTTTGTTAGCCACCACCCTCATAACTTTAATTAAGGTGAAGGCCCAGGTGGAGCCCCTGTGCTCCCAACAGGGTCATCAAAGGCCGAGTGTGGGGTGTCCTTTCTATGGGACATTGCATATAAAAGACCCCTTGCCATTCTTCAAAACGAGTAGGGTATTGTACCTGGTGGCAGGTTTCTCCTAAATCAAAGCAAATCATAGATGTGATCACCCACAGCTGAAAAGCAGCACCTTGTGCAGTCTGGGCCCATATCTTCGTAACTAATTTGGCTGATCAGGGAAATTTTGATTAGCGTCTCATGATCAGAAATTCTGTCTATCATGACTAAATTTTACACATCATAATTCCTTTTTGACACTATTTTGCAATAACACTATAAATGTTGGTAAAAGGCAAATTCACGGTCAGTATTTACTTAGTATGACATAGGACTGCTGTCCCATGTCACTAAGATGAAAATTTAGGGATTGACATCCATAAAACACCAGATTTAGACAGATTTTTTTTCCCCTGGGTCTAGTAGGGGCAACTTCCCCATTTGTCCCCACTCTGCATACTCTGACAGCCGCCCCCCCCCCCCTACCATTTTTGGGGGGTTTATCATACTTAGAATTTAGCATACGGAGCTTCAGCCATTTGGGCCAATCTTCCAGGTACTGCCAGCATTTACACATCACTGGCTTCTTGAATTGGATGCAGAAAGATGATATAATAATGACAGTAGTAAGCACAGGAGCTAGATTGTATATTTGTGACCCGATCTGGCAGAATGAGTTGGATGACACATGATGATACAATTTTGAGTTGGTGAGATTTGTTGTTCAGCTCAAAAAGAGCTTCATTTTGATACCAAGATTGTGTTTGTACGATGATTAGGGGCGACTTTAGCTTTTTCCCTATATGCGGTAGGCTGGAAACTTTTTCTGAGAAAAACGCATTTGAAGTTTTTATGGGCAGTTTTCAGTACACACAGTTGGAATTCCTTAAACATCACTGGAAGTTTATGTCTCAGCAACTTGAGACTTGGAATATACATTCTAGACTAGTTGAACTACAAAATAATCATGCTGGCCTTGTAATGAGAGGGTACAATTCCAGTAATTCTGCATCTGAAAAGAAAAACTTAACCTGTAGGGCAAGCTCAAACAGTCACAATACCTGTTCTAGAAGGCTGAATTTAAGTCTGAACGACTTATTAAGAGTTTATGGGAATGTTCCAGTGTATTTCAGCCTGTTTTACCATGTGTTCCATGTAACTTGAGTAAAAGTTCCATAAAAGTTGAAACATCATAAAACGTCTTGGTGATCAAAATGGGAGACTAAAACAACTCCAAGGGCACAAAAGTACCAATGAAATAGAAGATTTAAACTTTATACTATATTCTAGTCTATCATTCTAGCTACTAGAGGATGTCCTCTGAGTCCGATTCCGGGGTCTGCCCTTGACCCTGACCTCGACCCTGACCTCAACCTCAGCCTCTACCACATCCCCAACCTTGCCCTCGCCCCCTTCCTCTACCACACCCCCATTGTGGTGTCTCCTCCTCCTCCTCCTCCTCCCCTGTATCTCCACATCCACCTGCTCCTGAGGGCCCTGTAACTACATCTGGTGATAGGTCCTGGCGCCTTGGTGCCTCTGCTGTAGGCTCAGCTTCCGTGGGTTGGGGAACATAATGTCTTTGGTCTCCTCTACATTCTTGAAGAGGTACCACTGCCGCCGGAGGGAAAGACCTGGGGAAGGTGTTACCAGTGGTAGGACCTTAGGGACGGCTCCAGGTAGAGCTACTTAACTTCTTTCGGCTCAGAGTCAATGCACTGTCGGACGGTCATCTTCCTGGGGCTGTTTGATGAAAAGATAAAGTGGTGATACTGCTTGATACCTTTTATTGGCTGGGTGAATGGGGTCAGGAAGACTTGCCAGTTATAGGTTGGGATGTAGACGTCCCCACCTTCTGACCCACACAGCTGAGGGACGCAGACTTCTTTTTGGATGCTGTTCCGGACAGTCTTGGCTAGGTCAGCAAGGGAGGAGACCTCGATAGGCGGAACCACTGCTTCAGGAGACCAAAGCACCAGTCAGGAGCAAACTTGGTGTGGACAGTTATAAGAAAGATCAAAGTGATCTCCTTAAGCAGACCAGTCAGGACCCACACATGAGATAGCCAATCACAGATTTGTTCTTATTTTGTCCACTGCAGTTGTCACAGTGCAGGTCGAGGAGCCTTTCACTGAGGGAGTAGTTGGCAAAGTAGTGGTGGAGGTAGGAGATGACAGCGTCCGAACCCTTGTTGCCGCAGTGGGACTCATCAATAAGGTAGTTTACTTGACGGGGAATGGCTTTGGCACACAACCAAAGATGCCTACTTTGCATGGGATGAGGAAGTAGCGGTGTTCTGGCTGCATGGGGGAAGAGGGGAGGTGGACCTGCTCTGCGTAGTCGAAAGATATATTCGCCCGGATGTCAGAGGAGCAGGGAGTGTGTGGTGCAAGCGCCCAGCGGCCTGCCTCGGGATAGGCCTGCTTGACAGAGGAAGTAAGTTCCTGGTAGAACTCCTGCTCCTTGGGAGATGTCGCGGTTGTTCCTCTGACACTCCTAGCACAGATCAGTCATGGGGCGAAAACACACAAAACGGGGTAGCAACTGGCACCAGAAGTTACAGAAGGTGGTCAAGGCAACCAGATGGTGGGCATCCCTGATCGCCTTTAGATACTGTTTATGCACATCTACCTATCTTGTGCTGGAGGGGAGGAGGAGGATGTCGTCACATTTGTGCGTGAAGGCTCTGCAGGGGAGGATGAGGGCATAGATTTTGGTGTGGGAGTTGATAAAGTCAACCACGAGGCGGATGTCTGCAAGGTCGAGGGCAGGGGTGTTGGCCTTGCGTCTGCCAGACATCTTGGTACCGGATACAACCTCACGCTCCCGGTACCACTGGCTGATGGCGGTCATCTTGTTGATACTACAGCTGAAAACAAGAACACAAAACTTACAACTGGGAATGGAGTAAGCTTTGACATAACAGGTTGCAATCAGGCATGTAATTATAGGAATGGTAGTGTATAGTCATGTGATGAAAAATGTATACATGTAAATAAGTTACAGCAGAAAACAGGCCTGGGAACTAGCTAGACAGAGAATGTTAGCTACAGAGATGAATTATTACATGTAGAGAAAGAGCAGGGTGTCCCAGCAGACCTTCTTGCCCCCGACGGTGTAGTGGCTCTGTTGGTGCTACCTCTCACCCTTGCCCTTTGGGCCCTTCATCCAGGTCGACAGCCTTGCTGAGGTGTCAGTACAGGCACTTCTAACATCCAACAGGAGCATGTCCTTCTCCCGTAGAATGGAAATCCGACACAGAACATTGGTGATGTATGAGCAACTGAATTAGGTGAAAAACAATTCTAAGAACTGTATGCTCGGGTCTACTCCCAAAGTCACCAAGGTTACTTGGCCTAAAATCTCAGGTGATGTTGTTGATGTCACAGAGGTAAAGTTACAGCCTCTAGGCAGTCATACAGGTATAATAGATGCATAACTATCTGTGTTTAAGACCATTCATAGCATGGACATCAGCCTCACCTGGAGTCAGCTGGGCGACTTCCTGCCATTTGTCGAGATCTCCGCCATCGAGAACTGGACAGAACATGGGCTGTTGTTGTGGTACTTAAATGAGCACCTAAACATGAGGAAAGTCCACATTAATGTCAAAGATATGTGGGGGCACCCTTATAGATTGAATTAGGTTCATTAGAAGGCCGCTAAGAACTTTTAATTAGGCCTCAGAGAGCGGACGCTGTCCATGGTAAACATGAGAGATGCCATTAACTAGGTCATGGCATATTACTTTCAGTAATTGTTCATTTTGAACCTAAAGACAGTTAGAATCATGAAAAAAACTATGGCATATCTTAGAAAACATGTTTGGGCAACTTTTGATGGCAGGATAGGTCTAACGGTTCGGTATTTATATGAATTTGAAAGTGACACAATTCGAACAATTTCAATCAATCAAGAAGTAAATATTAATGGGAAGATTCTTAGTCTATATGTTTTTATGTCTTCAAGCAAATATGTATGAGGAGAAAAAGCAAGTCTATTGTGGATAACTATGCATTAATAATTATTTATCTAAAGAACCTTTCTTGTGTGAAGTTCAATAGTGACTTACAATTATTTCTGGCTCCTGACATGCAGAGAAACCATTATTCTCATTCATTAAAATGATTGACAATATCTCATACTTGTGACCTTCATAAGTGACCTAGATAGGTCATAGGTCAACAACATATAACAAAAAGGTTAGATGACATGTTTTCTATTATGCTCCACAACACTGTGTTTGTGAACTCCTCATAAAAAATGCATTTCTTATGATTTAAATTGTATTTTTCAACTTTTTTTCTGAAAACGTGAATAACTTGAGTTGCCCAAAGATACTAAGTGTATATCTCTTATAAAAAGGGTCTACATTCTTTTGTAAAGGATGCAAAGGTGCTTGCTCTTGCTCCTATAACATACATCAGGGACGGATTAAGAGGGGGTATTATGAGAACTAATCAAATTTCATCTGATTATCCTAACCACTAAAATCAGTTATGAAGATATGGGTCCAGGGCAACATGGGGACCCCCATGTCCACTCCAATGTAGGAGTATAGTATTTTTGCCCACCAAAGGCATGAAATAGACTATAATGAAATTTGGAACCTAGTTTACACATTTTTTAAAGGAAAATATGGGTGGATCCAGGGGTGGGTCCAGTGGTTCCTGACACCCCCCCACCCCATCTCATTATAGTTGATCCCTAAACTACAAAAAGAGTAGGAAATGTTATGTATGTGACCCCCATGGGGACCCGGGGTGGGGGTTCCTTTGGGAAGAATAGATTGCTAGCACCCCCTTGCTGATTGTAAGAGATGACAAATGGGGACCATGTGCCCCCAACAGGGTCATCAAAGACAAGGTATTTAGTGCCCATTCTATGTGACACTGCACATAAAAGACCCCTTGCCACTTTTCTAAAAGAGTAGGGTATCGAACCCAGTGGCTGGTTTCTCCTAAATCATATCATAGATACAATCACCCAAACCTTGTGCAGTCTGGAAAGAACCCTGAAGGGTAGGCCAGACATTAAACTACCCAAACAAGCAAACAATTGTCATGTGAGTATGCGCAATAGCCTTTATGCTGACCCCCCACCTCCCTTTCTGTTCCTTGAATATATAATGAAAATAGAAAATTAAGGTTTATGCAAGTGTAATACTGGTTTCAAAACAATATGAGGATACAGAATGCTGATATTGCCATGGATTTATGTAATTCTTACTAAGGATGAGCATATACAAAGCTGAAAACTGTTAACCAAAAGAAAGAGAAATGTATTGTAACGGGAATGGGGCAGGCCCTGGCCTCCCAGTAGAGTTCTCCCCTCCCCACTACCACCCCTTTATTCCTTGGGTGGCTTTCTAGGCTGGGGATGGCTCAGTCACTCCTTTGGGGGGAGTTGGTGCTAAGCCACACCCCTTTTGGTGGTGATTGACAGCCATCCTGGCTTGGGGTCTAGACCTCTCCCTCTGATTGGCTAACTTCCCTTTCCTGGAATTCTGGGAAGGTACAGACCCCTGCCTCGACCAATCAGATTCCTCCTTCATAATCTGGAGGGGGGATCCAAGCTCCCCCAGTAGCTCTCCCTGGAGGGGCCAGATTTGGAACTATTGAATGACTGTGTACAACACTAGTACAGAATTGTTCTATTACCAAATCCACCACCAACTCACCACTCACCATCTCCTATTATTATTGTAAGTAGCTTCACTTTGCTGGGAATTTGTCACTGATCATTTTGAACCGTCATTGTCTGTCATGTCTTTTGTTCAATACATCTTGTCAACTTTAGCTCTTTTGTCAGTGTTTTCTATTCGCGCTCGGTCGACTATCGTCACGAATCACACTCCCGTTTCAGTATTGTAAGATAATAACTGCACCAATTTCCGTAAAACTTTCAGAACTGTTTCCTTGTCTCAATAGGTATGACCCATTATTTTAAACAAATGAGTATGTATCTTTTATTCATTTTAGATTATTTGGACAAAAAAACTAAACTTATCTGTATGTGGGACAGTAAGAATTTACAGTAATTATGTGCAGTTGCAATACAATATTATCATATTGCAACTGCACATAATAACAAAACATACAAACTTACAGCTTCCTTATCAAATAACCACAAAATGATTCTGATATAATGGAGACAGTGTGGTTATATGATAAGAAAGCTGAAAGTCCGTATGTTTTGTTCAAATGGAAACCAAAGAAAACACACTCATGGCCATATATCATGTAAGGCTTTCTATATGTATAATTTTGCGCAGATAATTGAACAATATAGGCATTTTCGTGCATGAAATAAGGGCAGTGGCAGATCCAGAGGGGAGGGGGCAAAAGGGGCAATTGCCCCCCACTAGAGCAAAAATGAACTCTCGTAGTTTTGATAAATCCGAGGAGAAATTTGCAATGTAAATCATAGGGGGTGGGGGCAGATATCTTGCCCCCTCTAGAAGACAGACCCTGAATCCACCCCTGAAGGGGCTGTCCATAAATGTGATCTTCCATGTGAAATTGGGGCTTTTTGTCATACACTTTGATAGGTCTACAGTCAACAGCTCCATAGGAAATGGTAAAAACTGCAATAGTAAAACAAGCTCAAATTTGTCTAAAAACGAGATTTTGTGTAGTTTTACATGATAAATGACATTTTCAAAAACTTTGCATATTGTTGCCATGGTTACCAGAATGTTGAAAGAATGTCAAAATGTATATATGCTGCTAAAATGGAGGAATTGGTTGCCATGGAAACTAGGTCATGTGACACAAATCCTAAAATTAGGAAAATAGAAAAAAAGGACTTTCAAGCTAGGGTAAAATGGGGGTATATCGCGCATTTAATTTCATATTCACAGAATATTGTCTTTTACAAAATGTTATGCAAGGTGACGTGCCGGTTTTATTTTATGATATAGAACTATGTCAGAACTACCTATTGATACATATTTGTTTTTCAATATCTTTAACCTATATTAACTTTGGCAAGATAATGTAAAATACTTTTTTAGCCTTTGTATCGCGCATGTCAGGCTAATATCGCACATTTATTATGCCTTATATCGCACACTGTACATGAAATAAGCGTGAAATAAAAGCAAAATTGAATATCTTACCAAAAATTGTTTTATAAACACTCAAGGTCCAAATACATTGATATTGATTTAATTGAAACTCTTCATGCATTTGTTTTTAGGGTGAACAGCCATTGATGAGATGATATGTCATAAAATTCTACAATTTTTCTTGTAATTTCATTGTAATATTAAAAAAATTATATTCTGTAGTCCAAATTTTGTCTTTTATTCATTAATCTTTTCAAGGGTGACTTCCGATTTTATCTTATCATATACATCCATATTAGATGTATCTGCGGGGGTTATATAACATTTTCTACTTTTAATCCATTGTGGATAAAGAGGGAAAATGTAATAATTTATTTTTTGGATTTTTATTGTGTTCATCAGGGTTATATCGTTGATAACATGGTTTTATATCGCTCATTCTTTTCCAAATGGTCACAAAATAAATATAATAATGGTTTTTAATGAAAAAGGAGTTTGATGTTGAATATAGGTCTAAATACGTGTATATATTTCAGATAAATCCTCCAGGCACAGGTAAATAGTATGTGCGAATACAGGAGATATGATATGTCATAAAATCTTACAAAAATAATGATCAAATCTTATAGAATTATCAAAACAGGGTTGTATCGCGCATCCTATATATGAGGAAATACGTTTTTCTTAATAACTGAGCAATTAAAGACCTTATAAAGTAATATTATGGTTTATAAAAACCGTTGTGACGAATTTTACTCATTTTTAAACATTTTTTGAATTTTTATCTATTTTCCATTATTTTAAGGCAATTAACAAAAAATGCGCGATATAGTACTGTGCGCGATACAACCCTGTTTTACCCTATACTGTGCAAGAAACAGCTTAAATATAATATCTTAATTAGAACAAAATATATAGCATTTTATTCTAGTTATTATATTTTCCTCTATGTTTAACCCTTTGTACCTCGCTTGGTACTCCTTGTCATGCATTCTTTTTTATGGATTTGTGGTGTCCAACCCTATCATATTCAGAAACCCATAGCTCTAAATGGAATATTCAAAAGATGTTTTCATCAATAGAAAGTTTGAGACTTCTTCTACATACATCTTCTATGTCATTAAGCCCCAAAATCGCATGGAAGGTCACAAATGATGTCACTTTTTCAGGGCATTTTTGGGATCCCCCTGACCCACCTGTCACACAATTTGTCTGTTTTGAACATGACAATAACCCAGTTTCAGGTAGTGTCACAGTGTTCTACCTACCCACCCGCCCCCTTGTGTGTGACAGTATTTATGGAAAGCCCCTATGACATAGGCTGCTTGACATTCTCAATATTGTAGATTGTATAAGCCATTTCCATAACTTTTCCCTTTCATATATGCTATATTACAAATGGTTTCCCCAGGTTCAAAATAATGTAGTCTTAATATAATGATGCTGCCTGGTTTATAAAGGAAGCCCTAATATAGAAAAAGGAAATCAATTATCATCCTTAAAAAATGTACGCTGATCGGATTTTTGTTGAGGCTAATAGCAATTATCAACTCACTGTCAACAATTGATGCACAATTTGCCAAAAGAAAATCATCTCAATATCACTTTCCATGTTTTTTTGACATAGTTGCCCAATGGGCAGCTTCTCTCTCTTAAATGGTTTCCCGGCAGTTCATAGGGGTTTCCCGTGATTTTTGTGATGTTTTAATTTGGAAGTTGGATGTTAAAATTGACATTGGGAATACATTTAAGACAGCGGTGGCAGATCCGGGGGGGGGGGGGGTTAAAGGAGCAATTGCCCCCCCTGACTGAGTGAATTTCTTTTTAATAATCTACGTTTGTTGTTTTGTACATAGGCCTATCTGATATTTTTTATTTTCACTTTTTTATAGGGGTGGTTGGTTTCCACCCCCCCTCCCCCCCCCCCCCCCCACCCCCGATGACCGACTTTGGGAGACACCATCTAGGGTTCAAGAGAACTAGATAAGTATCCCTCTCTTCTAAACAATCTCTGGGATTCATACCTAAAAGGCTCCCTATTCCTAGTCAGCTGAGCAGAGGAGGGGCCCCTTAACTTATTGAATCTTCCTCGACTCTGGATCCGCCCCTATTGGGTATCTTTTGACATTGCAAATACCAAAAAATTCCCTGCCTTTTGCCTGCCAAGATTCTTTTGTGCAATTTAGGGGGTATAGACGGAGGGGGGGGGGTGACGGTCCCATGTCACTTGTCAAATTTAAGAAATAGCCCTGTCGCATGTCATTAAACTTCAATGTTACGTATCCCCATGTCCCATGTCAAATTTAAGAAATGGCCATGGCGCATGTCCATATCTTCTTAAAGCTCCTGTCTCATGTCGAATTTAAGAACAGGGCAATGTCATTTGTCACTAAATTGCCATGTTGCCTATCAAATTTTAAAAAACGGCTGTGTCACTTTGTCAAATTTAAGAAATGGCTGTCGCCATGTCGCAGGGTTGATTTTAAGGGTCTGTCTTCACCTTTTGATAACTAGGTCATAGGCCTATAAGTTTCAATATAGAAAAGCCCTCAAGAGTTGTTTCAATTTTAATCTACCAGGGCCGTGCCACCTTAATGAGAAAGATGTATACTTTTCTCCAGACCTACGTTCCTAAGTAGTCTTTACATCTGTCCAACGATTGTAAGAACCAGATGGGGGGGTCTGGATGGGGGGGTCCCATGTCCCTTGTCGAATTTTAAAAAATGGCTGTGTCCCCTGTCCCTATATCTTAGTTTAGACCCATGTCCCTTGTCGAATTTAAGAATTAGCCCTGTCCCCTGTCGAATTTAAGAATTGACCCTGTCCCCTGTTGAATTTAAGAAAAGGTTCATGTCATTTGTCACTTAATTGCCATGTTCCCCTGTCGAATTTAAGAATTTGCCCTGTCCCCTGTCGAATTTAAGAAATGCCTCTGTCGCCCTGTCGATTTTAAGGGTCTAGACCCATAGCTGAAATAAGTCACATCATGACGATGTCGGCTAGCCTGTTTGTGCTGAATATATAGTATTGAGATCTGAATTTGATGACCAATAATATGCACGTCTGATCAAATCATGGTAGCCCTAACTGACTTCAATAAGGTATCACGTAGAGTGAGTTTTTTCAGCTGAAAAATGTCAAAGCTTGATTCAAGGGGAGTTCAATGGTATATTGTACAATAATATTTTGGGAACATGTTCAATTTGGTAGTTTGTTAGAGTCATATTTTGTGATCTGTCAGCCCTGGACAAATTGGCAAAAATCGTTATTTATGACTTTTCTGATTCTCCTTGCATTTTCACCATGCTATAGGCCTATGGGGGTTCATCACACATAGGCTACAGTGAGAAAGTTCATAACTTGTAGTTTATGCCAATATGTGTAAAATTCTCAGATTTTGATTTTATCAGTGTCTAAAGTAGCATGAAAATCATGCTTTATATTGCATTTTTAAAAATAATTCAAAAAAGTCCCGAAATCTTTAATACAAAAAAAATCATAGAAAATCAAGGAATCAACCAATTCAGGAGATCAAAATAGATACGCAATTCTTTTCTTAAGCCCTATCATTTGGTTATAACCACATGGATCTGTATCAACTCCCTGAAAACTCTCCATGATACCTACTTCAATATAATGCAAATAAAAGTTCCTAATCTACTACTAGCCTAGTAGTACGTAGGGCCTATAATGAGTCTCTATGCTTATATGGTCAATAAGAGTCTTATATGTTACCTATATGGTACATTAAAGTCCCCTTAAAGATAATTTCCAAGTCCGCCTGAGAGAGGACGAACTTTTCCACCCCTGTGGACCTGAAGCAAAAGCCTATCCTCGCGCCCTGTCGCCGGGTCCCTATCCTCCAATCGTCTGCCACCACCAAGACGCCACGATTCTCCCATTGCACTGTGGACCAAAACGAAGCCTTGCCATTGGTTGAGCCATGCCAAGCCTCGCTACCGCTTCTCGTTCAACGCGAGAGTCAAAGCGAGGACAGCTAAAAATAGAACAGGCCTTCGATTACCGAGCGTGCGCGAACGACCACTGCGCAGCTTCATCCGGGCAACTCTCAGTTCCCTGCGCATGCGCACTCTGTGACAATAACAAAGGTTACGGCGACGACCCACTTCGTACAACTAACGGGGATTATATCCCGATACAAGACTTTAACTTGAGGTAAGAGTGACTAGGATGTCGCTTGAGGTTTTCATTTACCCTATGTTGCCATAGGTGCTGTCTGCAAAGCGTACATTGGCCTTAGTTTGAAGTGCGAAGCGGCGCTTTTGGACTTCCCCCAGAGAAACCTAGTGGGCAGGCGTGAGACGCCACATCCGCCCAAGCTTCAGGTCTCGCAACCACGATTTCCACGCTGCGTCTCGACTGGTTTTGGTCTGTGATGCAGCCAGGTGACATTGTAGAAGTGCATGTTTAGCTATCAAGTGGGGTGAAATAGCTTTGCTGAATTTGATAGGTAGTTTGATAGTTGTTTTAAGCCATGGTAGGCCTTTAATTAAACGTTCATGGAGTCATGTGACCATTGCCAAGAGACGGAAGTGCACATGCATGTTAACACATCCTGTTAATGTTACAGCGCACCGTCAGAGGGCATCGTCCCAGAATTAATTTTTAGTCCGTTCTGACCCAGATTAGCCATTACATAATGGGACTTATGGGAGACAGTGGGTCTGACTGCGACAATTTTCAGCTTAACCATGATCAGTGGGTCTGACTGCGACAATTTTCAGCTTAACCATGATCAAATGCCAATTGCTGTAAATTTTGTAGATGGTGATTTAGTGACATTGTAACTTATTTTCAAGATCAAATCACATAATGTTTTTGAATGTTTCATTGTTTGGCCCTGAAGGCAGGGGGAAGCCTAGGACAGTAGTTTTCTAGTCTCTACTACAAAGGGCAAACTAGATCATGCATTGATCACTAGCCCCAAATAGCAAGTTTGGGGTCAACAGGAGAGAGTATATACTAAGCATAATAACATCCGGTGTTGGGGGTGGGGGGGGGGGGGTGTTATGGATATGGGTATCTGGGAAGTGACATTCCCCAGGAAGCCATAAGCCAAGGGCTTCCTTGGGCTTCACAAGTAATATCACTTCTGAAATAAACCCCTGACTCAAAGGCGGATCCATGAGGATCCCTAGGTAATCCCAAAGTGTTACCTAGGGAGATAGTATACTGTAGTAGTAATTTTGGAAAGGGGGCTTGTGCTGTTACAAAAAAATAAGAATTTTAACCTTAGAATTCAATATTTAGGCACACTTAGTGCACCATTTTCCCACTTTTTAGACTTAAATAACTAACAAAGAGGGGCCATGGGTGGGGGCCGGGCAATTGGGATCCTATGTATAACCCTTCCCCCACCCCCTCTTTCAATACTTAGCAATACCTAGGGGTGGATAGGCTATACAATATCAGAAAGTAGTGGCAGGGGTCCACATATAAACCCCGGATAAAGGCCATGAGCAAAGTCGTGCATATGCATGACATGTCATTTTCCCCTTTTAATTGGTGTTGTTTATGGGCTCACCAAAAGAAGGGGGGGGGGGCATGGGCCCCACCCCCTTTTTTTGTTGTTGCCAAAAATGACTTTTTTTTTCCAAATATAAAAAACAAATCTCGGACAGAGGAGAGGGTACCGCCTAATATTTTGCAATATTTCAAAAAAGTAAAATTCCTGGATCCCCATGCCCTAATGGATCATCCCCTACCAAGTCCCACTTCTGCCGTGTATTGGTGCATTAGTCCTATATTTTCTATTAAGTTCTTTCAATATTGTAGTGTATAGGCCTAGTGTGTTATTCTAGAATCTAACAGATTCTGACATAGACCACAGGGATGGGTTAGCTGAAAGTGAGTATGGGAGCGAGACCAACAACAACCGGGGGAGGGGGTGCCACGACAGATGCACAGTCATTGGTCGGCGTCTGTCACGTGTGTGTCAGGGTGCGTCAGCGTGCCATATAAGGAAACTGCCTTCTCTGGCGACGCATCACGTGATTTCGTTTTGGCCGAAGTGCCGCATAATGAGCCTCGCGCCGACACTTCCGCGTCGGCAGCACTCGCTGTGGACGCGCCCTGCCCCTGCGTCGGCGTCGCTGTGCGACCAGCAACGCCCGGCGTTTGGCTAAACCATCGGCCGCCCATGCGCGTTGGTCCAGTTTCTGACATCACGGGATACTGTGTGTGGAGACTAGCGCAGAGGGCTGCGGGTGGAGTGGAGTCGGTCGATCGACACAAACGTTTGATGGGAGCCCGGGGAGGGATAGCAGACGCCGGGGCAAGCTCGGCGCGGAAAACTCTCATTCTGATCCTTTAGCATACCTGTCATATAGCACCGAGCGGATACAGGGAAGGATCCAGAACTTTGGAGAGCGGGGGGGGGGGGGGGGGGGGGGGCATATTAAAAAGGGATCCCTATTTTACATCGAAAAAATCAAAATGGTCAACAACAACAACAAAAAAAGGAGGGGGGGGGGGGTGTCGCATAGGGCGTGCATCCCCCCCCCCCCCCCCCAAATCCGTCCCTGAGATATATGTGTTTACTCTGGTTATAGCGGATGTCAGGGGTGGTTCCAGGAATTGAAAGAGGGGCGGGGGATGGGGGGGGGGGCAAAAATGTGACTGTACGGGCCCCACAATCATGATTTAACGTGGGAGGGGATGGGGGGGGGGGGGGGGGGGCAAGGCCTGTCCGCACCCCTCACCCCCCCCCCCCCCCCTCCCAGATCCGCCCCTGGATCATGTGGTCACAGTACAGGTTATTAGGCCCATTGTCTATTCCCTCCCCTCTTTCATATAGCCTTAACTCGTTACATGATGCAGATTCCCTCCACACGTTCATAGCCTTGGAGCTCTAGATGGAGTGTCCCCATGTTGCATGTTGAATTTAAGAAATGGCCATGTCACCTGTCATTATATTTTAAAGTCTTCTGTCCATGTCACTAAGCTCCATGTCCCTTGTCGATTTTTAAAATAGCCCTGTTGCAGTGACTGTGTCAAGTTGAAATTAAGAATTTATTTTTTTTCCATCAAGTTTTTATATTTTGATTCCAGTCAATCTCCAAACATGTTAACACTCTCCAACCATATTTTAGGGTTTACACTCTCCAAGCAGATGTTAAGTTTTTTTCTATTAAGTTTATACTTCTTCATTACTGTCATTCTCCAACCAGATTTTATCACTCCTATCACATTTAATGGGTTTACACTCTCCAAGCAGATGTTTTGTTTGTAAGGCTTTTTTGTTGTTGTTTTTTCATCAATTTTGCATAGTTTGACTGCTATCAATCTCAAAAAAAGTTGTATCACTCTCCAGTCATATTTTAGCGTTTACACTCTCAGCAGACGTTTAGTTTTTCGAATTTTAATTTTTATCATGTTTATTCCATGCTCTCACTCCTAACAGGTTTTATCACTCTCCAGGCATAATTTTTAGGGTCTACATTGCTGTCAAACCAGATGTTTAGTCCTTCAAAATTCTGCTTTCTTTATCAAGTTAATGTTTATATTCTTTAGTACTGTCACTCTCCAAACAGTTTTATCACTCCAACGTATTTTAGGGTTTACACTCTACAAGCAGATGTTTTGTTTCCAATTTTGGGGAGGTGGGCCTCTGGCTGCCTCCTTTCTCTACACTTTTTTTTCGTGCTGGTTCCTGGCAATCACAACTTTATTTTAAACAGCAAGATGGGTACCAGGGAAGCTTGTTAGAGTTTTGTGACTAATTTTTCATTCCAACCGTCTAAGTAATGGATGCATTATAAGTCAATTAATATGTATTTTGTTAGTTCTGTTTCTAGTATACAGTAGTTCGGTTCCAAACTTGTGAAATAGGTTGTTGTGTCTGTAATTTAGACAGGAAACTATAATTCTTTTGGCCAAATATGTGAATAGGCATTTTCTATAGTAAAGGAACCAGCTCATCACTCTCCACGCACTGCAAATATTTTTACCATAGGATTGTATGGAGAGTGAAAAAGGAGATTTCACTTTGTCATATGCAACATTCTCCAAGCAGATATTTGGTATTTTGAGAAATTGTTACCATGATTGTGCAATTATGTACAGTTCTTGTTATGTAATTCGCAATTCCTTCTATTTTCGTCTGCATTCTTTGGTAATCTCTTGTTCTCTGGGCTCACTGTCTTGATCCCTTTGGGATAGGTCGGTCGGTCAAGCTTGGAGATTGATGCATGTCCGGATATGGTCATATTTCCGGATCAACCTGTAATGCATCTACTACACAAACTCTACACAACTACACAAACCTTTTTTAGGGAGAAGGAATCGATATAAACCCAGAAAATGCCATATTCTTCGCACTATTTTTCATGCGCAATCCCCTTCTTGGGCAGAGCACATACTGTCACACTGTCAAACCACAGCACTTACATCAGATTCCAACATGGCACTGTTCTGCGTGGTACACATGTGGCCTTACTCCGGATTGAACTAGAATTTCAGTAGCCCATGTAGATATTTCGGACATACTGATTGAGGAAGTAACTACTGCATGTATGTTTTTTTAGTGAAGAAATAGGTTGTATAGTACATGAATTGCAGTCAAGGAGAATCCAAAATCTTCACATATAAAGTTTGGATGGACACTCCTTTGTTCTCTGTAACAGTACAACAGAAATGTATGTAAAACTATTGAGGGAGACAATGAATTGTTCAATGAATTACATTACATGACATTGTCGAAGGCCACAGTCGCCACCTTCAAGCCTCAGTAGTCACAGTGGTGATCTGCCCCTGCTGGTATGTGCACGGACAGAAGGTGAGAGGGGTATGTCACTCAGGCTTGGATCAGTGGTGGTCAGTAAGGGTATAAGACAGCCTCTGCATGTGGGTGTATGGACAGTGAGGGGGGTATGTCACTCAGGACCGGATCAGTGGTGGTCAGTCAGGGTGTAGGACCACCCCTGCTGGTGTGTGCACGGACAGTAGGTGAGCGGGGCACAGCACTCAGGACTCTCCTCACTGGTGGTCAACCAATGCTGTGGACTGCCCCTACTGGTCTGTGGACAGATAGCAGTAGGTGAGGGGGGTATATGCCACTCAGGCCTGGATCAGTGGTGGTCAGTCAGGGTATTAGGACCGCCCCTATGCCTGCTGCTATGGGCATGGACAGTAGGTGAGTGGGGTATGCCACTCAGGGCTGTGGTTAGTGGTGGACGATTGGTCCTCTCGGATTGCCCCTGCAGGTGTGTGCTTCACTAAAAGATCCTGTAGGATCTACGTTTCAGAACTGTTGAATCTTGTTTAAAAAAATATGGGGGGATGTTATAAATAATTGCTTAAGATTAATCTGAGAAGCTGTGATTTAATTATACATTTTCATCCATTCATTGCAGTGGGAGAGAGAAGTTATTCTTACTCTTCACTCCATGGCTGGACAAAAAGCAGCCCCACCCCTGAAGAGATCAATCTAGCACCGTGACGTAGCCCCAGGCACTCAGAAACATGTAAGTTCATTCCCGTTTTATTCACACCTTTTGTTGTATTTTACTAACAACTTGGGTAGACATTGCATTTCATTAATGGGGGTCGGGGTGGCCAATGCCACTGAGGTGTTGGTATCACTCGTTGGCATTGGCATTTCATGGGTTCGAGTCCCATGGGGTGCAGCTGGAAAAAGGACATTTGGATGACCCCTGCACGGAATTGTGCCCAAATGGTCCACAGGATTGCAGTGGAAGAACATTTAATAAAGTGAACTCAGCCTGGATAAAAATCCTATGGAAAAAAAAAAAAAAAATGAGGGAATGCAGTTTGAATTTAAAAAGAGCACCTCATTTGCTTGTTCGTTCACCCAGTGTGAGACTTGTAAAACCCTGCCATCTTGCCAAGTTAATCCTTGATATAGCATCCAATGAGCCGTAAGAGACATGAAATGACCACCAACTAAACAAAACCTGGAAATGCATTATAATTTGGTATGATTCTTCCCCTGGTGATGCAAAGCCAATATATGAAAAGAAAAGTGTGGGTCCCGGGGATAATTCAAGACTTATTACTATTAGATGACACCTCGGGACATTTTTAAAGAAAATTAGAGATCAGATACTGATGAAATTAAGATACAAGATTTACATTTTATTAATATTTCTTGCATGAAATGTATCAAGGAGGTCCTATAGATCTATTTTGTGGCTAAATATTGCAATTTATATATTGTATCTTGAGAAGAAAGTGTTATCTGAGGAGGCTCTTTTTAAAGTCCTCATTTTGCCTAAAACCTGCTATATAAAGATTTCTAAACATGGAACTTTCCTCAAAATAACTATACATATACTTACATATATTGTAAACATAAAACCAAAAATAATCAGCATAATCCCGGGGTGATCTACTGAGTTAGGTGAAGAAATGTGTATGACAAGAAGAGAAAAACGTACTTTTATTGGCATGTTTTGTACTGCAGAGATAAAAAAAAAAAAAAAATGATGCAAAATAAATAAATCACCAAGTAGTTCTCAACGCAGCTAAACTTGTCAACACATTAAATCATTAGTTTCCTTTATATTCTTTGCAATTAGGTTCTAAGAATGAAAGTAGTTAGCTTCTAAAAATGAAATTTGTGAAAAAATAATGTGTTTAGTGACCAAGCACCACTGCATAAGGCCAAGGAAAAAAATAGTTGCATTCCAGTTACCCGACCTACCCTAATTTTTGGCCCCTGCCCTAACATTCTTTTTAAAATATATATATTTTTTTAAATAACACAGAGATTTGGACATTTTCTCACTTTCAGCCTTTAAAAAAAAGAAAGAAAGAATACCGACACAACAATTTCTTTTCCTTGGCCTAGCAGGGATTAGTAAGACAAAAGTTAAATTACCTAAATCAATCAAATTTTGGTTTAAGATTCAAAAAACAGACCTTAGATTATGAATAACATTTTAGATCAAATTTTACAGTTTTCATCACCAGGGGGAAGCACTAGTTTGTGGGCATTTTCTTTAAAAACCATAGAGAAAACAAGTCTGGCATGTGCCCCTATCATGCTTATTTTCCATACTTAGGCACTAACATGGCTCTGCATTCCATACTACTAGTATGTATTTACAAGATCTACAAAAAGTTGAATCTCGGCTTGTTATCTAAAAAATGAAAAAATAGTAAACTAGATAGTCGTAGTTGAATATACATTAATTGGACACGTGATAGATGATTTATCGTTGAGCTATCAAAATTCAGGTCTTAAAAGATCTTAAATTGATTTAATCAAATTTTAAGCGGAGTGAACATTGCATGAAAGAGATTGTAATTATGTAATTGATCCCCTCCCCTTTGCTTTTACCTAAGATTCGCTGTATTGTGGGCTGTGTCTATACCGTACTGGGTGCCCCTAAGGCTGTGCCAGGAGCGTGAATTAACCCATTCACCACTTCTTTAACTATTCCAACCCTTGGGTGTGTATCCTACCTGCAGTAGATGCATTTTGTTAGATTCGGCCAAAATTCCATTATATTTTGATGTGCATGAGAACCCTTTCTTCTCCTCTTTCAGGATGCTGGGTGGAAGTTCACGGAAGGACCCTGGGGCTCCGGTCCTGAAGAAGGTAAATTTGCCTGGGAATGATGCAAAACATGCATATATACCAGTAAGCGGTCGCAACCAGCAGATGATCTTTCTCCCAAACCAACCGGGGAAGACGGCCAATGGCAGTCCAAGGCTGGTCATGGTGAGAGCTCCAGCCCCTAGCGGGCAAGCTCCTTTCAAAGGACAGTCCATCCTGGTCCCTGTCAATCCAACTTCAGATGGGAAGTTTGTGCCAACAGGGGGACAAGGACCACCTATCATCATCAATCCTACTACTTCACCGCTGGCCCCAAGTGGTACTTCTAAAGCAGGCATGAAAGTTGCAGTAAAAGGAGCAAACACGTCTACAGTAACGACCAAAGAGATGAAGCCAGTACTGACCTCAATAATGGCAAATGACGGGAAGACAACTGCGGACAAAAATAAGCCAGTTTTCCTTATGCCAACACCACAGTCTTCTGGTCCCGGTCAACATATTCTCATACCACAGCCAAAAGGATCCAAGGGCGGGCCCATGATCATGGTCCCAGTGTCATCAGCAACCTCTGGCCAAAATGTTAAGCTTCTGCCATCAAACTACCAGCAGCTGGTTCAACAGAAAGTACCATCGTCACATCCCCAGATTATAACTCAACAGGGCTTGAAACCGGGAGTAAGCCTCATACCAGTGACTGTGGGAGGATCTAGCCATGGAGGCCAGAAAGTCCTGAGGCTGCCACAACAATCAATTTCCAGTGGCAAGAAAGTAATACAGTCACCAAATGCCCCGCTCATTGTTCAGTCCATGCCGAGTGGTAGCAGGCCGGTTCAGTTAAAAATGCCCGCTGGGACTGCGTCAAATGCCAAGACTGTGTTCATCCCAGACTCGGCTCTAGGTTCTCTTCCCAAAGGAACACAGTTGATCCCACTTTCAGACTTACAGTCCCCTATCTCTAAACCCTCTTCCATGCAGATTAGTGCTTCAAATGTTGGAGCATTGCAGGGTGGGAAAGTGATCTTCTTACAAGGTAATTCCCCCTCCGGCAACAAGCCAATGATAGTCCAGGGACTACCAAATTCAAAGGGTAATTCTACAAGCAGCAAAAATGTCATTGTTGTTGGTGGTGCTGGGGGGAAGCCTCTCAATTTCACTCAAAAACAAAAACAATCATTCATTCAGACAATTAATGCTAACGATCCAAATACTAAGGTCGTCTACAGAAATCTAGGGGCATCTCAGCTGCCATCTATGTTAAACAAACCAATCAAACCAAAGCCTAGAATTGAGACGAGTGACACCTTCTTCAAAACCCCAATAGAAATAAAGCCACTTGAGGAAGAGGGCGATGCAGACTTGGACGACGTTCTCAATGCATTGCAGGGGAGTGGACATGTGGATCTGATTCCACTAAATGATTCTCCACAGAGAAATACTCGAGCTTCAGAAGCAGCAGCTGCTACAGTGACAACTGCAACCCCCTCAACCTCACAAATGGAAGATTTTGGCCTAAAAATAGATTCAGTATATAGTCTTTCCAATGACACAGAAACAGTATCCTGGGATGAAAATGAATCGACTGGGAAGCAGCCTGAAGAAAAGAAATCAAAAGACTTACAGGAGAAGGAGAAGAAAACTGAGGAGGAAAAGAGCCCAAAGAATGCGGACACCGTTGAAGACATGGAGATAGACGTGCCAACCCTTACAATTGAGCCGCTCTTGCCCGAAGACGAACCCTCACAATCAGGGCAGCACACACCTGAGAAGTCTAAAGAGACACGTGAGGAGGAGACTGAAATGGAAGTGCAGGATCCTAAGGAACAAGTGGGTAACAAAAACGAGGAGGACCCAAACCTGATGAGAGGGGATTGTCTTCAGGTCAGATTAGCCCAGCAGGCGGCAAGACAGTTGCAGGAACAGATGCGTCAAGATGCTGAGACTCTTAGTCTGGTGCAAGCTGAATGGGATGAGGACATGGCAAGACAAAAAGAAAGCAACGACGAACATACCAAAGAAACACCATCTAAAGAGGAGCAGGAACAGCAATCTGCAGAATTAAAGGAGAAAGACGGACATGACATACCTGAACCTAGTACAAGCGATGCCGGCAGTGATAATGATGATAATAAAAACGAACCCGCGGACGAAGAAAGAGTGCAGCCTGGAACCTCTACAGAGCCAGAACCCACTGCTAAAAAGTCAGAAAGCGCTGCCAAGACTTCGGAAGGGGACGAGGAGGCCCAGAAAGCACTGATGGCTGCCGCTTTGAATGGATGTGAAGTAGCAGATGAAGATCTCAATGACATGTTTGACGAGTTGATTTCTGAATACTTGACCACCCCTGAACGTCCCAAGCCATCAGTACGAGTAAGGGGCATTGACGAATGTAAAGCCTTCATGGAGGATTCCCCTCAGAGTCTTGTAACAACAACTCACCAGTCCATGCCGAATACATTGGACACTTCAATACTGCCTCGGGTGATTAACCAAATAGACAATAAGATGAAACCAAGAACCGTCAAAACGGCCGCTGGTACCATCACATTGATACCCGTTAAAGTCCCAGTTCCTGGAAAACCTGGAGAAACAACCATCAAGTACATTCCTATGCAGCTGCCAGCCGGGGGAAACACTCAAACCAAGGCCCCGCCGCCACAGTTCATAAAGATTGTGCCATCCACCTCCACCTCAACGTCAAATGCACAGACACTGAATGTAAAAAGTAGTGCAGCAGCCGCTCCCAAATTTGTCAGAATTGTACAATCAACGGCAGGCCCAAAGACAGTACCCACAGCAGTGACAACAGTTGGCAGTGGACCAAATAAATCTCTGCTCAAGATGGTCTTGCCTCCAGCCATCTCTTCTACGGGCAGTCAGCCTCCGTCATCGAGATCAGGAGGCCTCTCAAATGAAGAAATCGCAAAGGCCATAGAGAGTGCAACAAAAAACGTTCTTGGGGGTGCAAAGCCCGGACTCAGTGCTAGTCCCATGACCTCGGAAAAGAGGAACGTCATCTACATCCCAACCTCGCAGGGCATGAGACCAGTTACCATCATGAGCCAGGCTACATCAAAAACTACTTTGCTGAGCAGTTCTTCAAGCGGGTCTCCACCCAAACTGGCAATCCCAATGTCACTGTTGAGAGGGCAAATGGCACAAGTTTCACAAAGTTCACAACTTGGCACCCCTACCGGTCAAGCCCCCAAAAAGAAGAAAAAGAAGAAGAAGAAAAAGAAGAAACTTCCCAAAACCAAAGAGTGCAGTGTGCCACTGCGACGACTCAATATGAAAGTCATCAAGCAGGGAACAGTCAATCTCAAACGAGTGAAGAAGGCATGGTTATTTGAAGCCATACCGAGACAACCACGACGGGAAGCAAAGAGGAAAGCATCTGAAATGGAGCAAAATTCTGAGCAATCAGCAGCCAAACGAGCCAAAGATAACGATGGGGAAGTAGTGCCAAAGACATCTGGCGAACAGGTTTCTCCAACCTCCTCATCAGTGACTACATCTCCAACAATGGTTCTGGGAGGGCTCGGTGGAAACCTATCATCTCTGTCAGGTGTGATTGGTTCACCCCTAACCGTTCAGTCCACAGGTCAAAGCGTCTCATCAACATCTACCTCGTCTGCGTTATACAAGATCATGTCTCAGTTGCCGCTGATAAAGCCAGCGGTGGCCGGGGCACCCAGACCTACCCCAGAGCAGATCATGACAAACCCCTCATTGAAAGTCAAGCAGTTCTTGGCTTCTGAGAAATCAAATAGTTCTGTGTATTCACTTCTCGCCAAGTCGCCCCCAGCGACGTTCACAAATATGTCACAAGCGGGTTCCATCAGTAGTAAAACAGCAGCACCAGCAACATTCACTTTGACACTCTCGTGTACCACCGCAGCATCGCGCACTACGGCCATGTCCTCCCAGTCTGTTTGCACCAGCAGCTCCAAAGCAAGCACTGTTCTGACAGCAGCTTCTTCTGCACCTATCCTGTCTCCTAATGCTGGCAAGATCACCATGTTGACACCCCCGAGCAAATCACTGTTACCCACCACCCAGACCGTCGTTGTCTCCAACACCAACCCGTTGGCTCCACGACCAGCCATGCCGCGAATGCCGGTCCTCCAGCCAGCAGGCACCAGAGTGGCCCCGGCCAACCCATCTCTGGTGCGGTTACCCATGCCAACCCTGCACCCAGCGCCAAGGTCCCTGCTGTCACCTGGGAAGAGCCCTCAGCCCAGTGTGCAGATCGCCCCCCGACCCCCATTGCCCGTCATCAGACCCAAGCCCACGGCGGGCCCCCAGCCACCGGCCGCTAAGCCCCAGCTCCCAGTGGTGGCCCAGTCCACGGCGTCCTCCAGTGCGGGAGCTGGGGCCAGTAGCCAGGCTGGGGCAGCCCCCAACAAGAAGTATCTCTTGATCAAGACCTCTGCAGGACAGTTCCTCGTGCCCGTGCCTGTGTCTTCGGCAGCCGGAGCTAGCGGTGCGGCCGGCCCGACTGGTGCCATCACCGTGACCGCCCCCAGTACGTCCGGTGGACAGGTGGTCCAGGTGCACACTAACGCACCCAAAGGCACCAGTGTCACACAGGAAAAGACTACTCCCAAGACCACCAACGGCAACAGCAGCACAGCGTCCAGTGCCAAGAAGGGTTCTCGCCAAGAGGACAACTCGGTGCAGATTGTCAAGTCTACGGACATTGGCCTGGACCCCACTGTTAAGGTGAAGGAGGAGCCCAAAGATAAGGGCTATTCCAAGTATGAAACGCCAGCAGCTGATATGCCCGCTGAAGGCACCATTAAGGACGAGAAGGTATCCGACGATGAAGCCGACGAGGAACCCCGAGTTCCCGCCTCTCTAAGTCACAGGCAGCGAATTGAGGAACTGAAAGCCAGGCTTCGTGAACATGAAGAACAGCTTCTTGAGTTAAAGAAAAAACGAGAGGACACCAAAAGGGTGTTAGAATCTCTAAATACTGAAGATGATGATTAGGTGTGTACTTAAATGTTGCAATTGGTAATTACTGTTTTCCTGTTGTATATAACATGGGTTAATGTTTGGGAAATATCCGGCTGTTTTGTTCATCACAGACTTCCTAACCCAGTGTTCGAAATTAAGGATTCTATTTGTGCACACGGCGGGTGCACAGGCGCTTGAAATCATGCACCCTGATGGCTTTTAATGCACACACTACTATATAATGGTATTTAAGCTGATGAAAAAGCATGCACCTGCCGGGTGCATGTCACCTCAAAAGTATGCACCCCGCAGCCAAATTGTGCACACCGGGTGCAGGGTGCACCCTTAATTTCGAACACTGCTAACCGATTACAGTGGCAAAGCGAAAGCATATTGTTTTAATGCGGCTAGTTGCATGTAATTTTATGTTGTATATATTATGTGTAATTATTGTTTTAAGAATACCATAGTTCGTCCTTATCAAAGAAAGAAATACGTTCCATAATGCTAATCGTGTTCACTCATAACAACTTGGCAGCAGATGTTTCCACTATTCAATTACGAGCCGTAGGTAAGCAAAATTGAAACTTCTAAGTCATTCCCCAGTGCCCGATGTATATATTGCTGTGTTATGTGTTGGCCATGCTTATGTGACAAACCTATGTAAGCACATATAATATACTTCCACTGATATTATACAGTAAGTTGTAATCAATATGTAGAAGGTATACAGTGTCCTGCAGTGTTAAGCAGATGCAATCAAATGAAATTAAGGATAATTGGACGGACCGTGGATTTTAAGAGGTGCTCGACATTACTGTAATAAATATTGCATATTAAAGTTAGTTCATACCTTGTCTCTTTTAAACTGCAATTCTTTCCTAATGAACATACTTCCCCTACGTTGTTTTAGGACTATTTTCTTTCGGTATATTTCAAGTGATGCAACTCCCCTCTGTACTGTTAAGTTATTGCAATTAATTAAAATTCTGAGTGTTGGAATAATTGGTTTTGTCGGAGATTTAGCATGTAGCATATGAGGTTAAATCTACATCTTAAATGTTGGCGAATACTTAATTTTACTTTATCGATGGAATGTAAAGTATACCAGAATCCAGGTTGACAAATTGCAGCTTCTTAATTTGAAATGTAACACGCGATTTATGCAATACATCCCAGATTGCCTCCAGGACCATCTGTATTATTGCAACTTCCTTTCTCTTTGACTGGATCCTCAAGATATTGAAATATTGATAAGTAAAGTAATTATTTATAATTGTTACATAGACGACATTGTGAGTAAAATCCTAGAATTCTCTTCCTCTGAGGGCGCCACTAGTTCCAAAGTAGTTTTCTGTAGAGCCTGGAGAGGGAACTACTGAGTTTAGCAGGCGTCCATCAATCACTCTGTAAGTGTACTGTCTCCGAATAACGATGATATATTCTTCCCATTGTAAGCAAGTTATCATGTACAGGGTGCCCACGCAAGTCTTAAAAGGTCTTAAATTGACTTTCTCAAAAGTAAGGCCTTAGAAAAGTCTTAAACTTTACATTTTTATTGCAGGAGGTATTAAAAAGGTTTTAAATTGGATTTGATTAGGAAATTAAGATAAAATAATAGGACAAGTAAAATTGCCGCATTTTGCTGAGGGTTGTAACATCATTCCTGCATGCAGTCAAACTTTTCTTAAACTGTGGCAAATTGGTCTTAAATTTGCCAAACCTAGGAATAGGTCTTTAAAAGGTCTTGCATTGAATTTTGAAAAAGCGTGGGCACCCTGATGTACTTGCCATGTATATATCATGGAGGTGCTTTGAGTATATATGTATAGACGAAATTGTAAAATCTTAGGTTTCCCTTCAAATAAGACACTCGTTTGGAATATTTGAACAAAGAACACGTTGCTTATTCAATTCATGTTTTCCTTTTATTCATGTTCATTACTATTGCTAAACCCATCACGTTTGCCGAAAGACAAATCTAACAATATTTCGGATTAACAGGCGATGTATTTCATTGAGAACATTATATATGCGTAATATAGGTACAGTAAATCCTTTGTAATAATTGATCACAAATCAAAAGAGAAACGTAACCAGGTTGGGGCTACGACGGAAAAAACGGGACGTCCTGTTTTTTCAGGACGCAACCCTTTAAATCATTTCAAAACATTCCAATTTCATTTTTTCAATTTCAAAATATGAGACTATATGACAAACAATTATTTGATCAAATTAGAATTGAATCCCATCATTACAATCACTGTTTAAATGGTTTTTAAAAGTCTGCCTGAAAAAACAGGACGCCCTGTAATAACAGGTCACAAAACCGTCCTGTTATTTCAGGACGGGCTGTTTTCTTGGGATGATTTTTGTAACTTTTAAAAAATAAAAATCAATAGAAAAAAAATGCAACGATAGAATGTGAAAATGCAATGATCATTTTGTTGCAAAAAATGTGTACTTTCACTACACATAATTTTCTAATTTAGCAAACTCCTAGTTTTCTGAGCATTTTTGTTTATGCATGAATATTAATTGTGATATTATTATTTATGTAATTGTTAAAATGCAAAGTGTTATCAAATTCATGTTAAATGCAGAATTTCATAATTTTTGCATTTTGTATATGTAGAAGTATTATATCATGTTTGTTTTATGTATTATTCATGACTAAATTCATCTAAAGTAACCAGATATTAGACTTTTTCATAATTGCCTGTTATTTCAGGACGTCCCGTTTTTACAGGACGTCCCGTTTTTCAGTGGTATCCTCAACCTGGTAACTTCGGTTACATATATGTGCACAGCTTACTTTTGATAGAAGCCGGGGAAAGAAATATATTTGCCATCTGGATAAAATAGATACCATAATTATAAGCCGTTATGTTAAGAGAAACGCTAAAGATAAACCGAATCTGCTAAGAGAAACACTAAAGATGAGTAATCAGTAAACATAGGTTGCTATCAAACATTTTGTTTCATCCCGTCTTGATTACATGTATGTACATAAAGGCACATGGACGTCGTGCGTCGCCTTGTGCACCATGATAACAGGATATAAAAGGCGCATCGCTGACCCACATATACCAGCACCTAATGTAGATCTCAATACAACGCCATGCTTTTGGCCGGATTCTGAGTTGGGTTGGATATAGCACTATGGCCTACAGACATATTCCTAGCTTCTAATACAGTTTGAAGGCAGTGGTCCAGTGATAGTGAACGGACGGGGCTCGGAAATGGGTAGGTTAATCAGCTCATTCGCATCATGTAACGTAAACGTACATAATCCTCGGGACATAATCTCATATCTCACTTTTCATCTTGAAATCGCAAAATCTTTCATTAAGGGGTAAATGCATTATACTTAAGCTAACGAAATACCTCCTTTCTAAAAATTGTAACTGCATGGAAGCTTGAAAGTTCATCTGAGCGAGAGATTCGTTGACATATTGAAATGCGCTGGAGTTGTTTCACCTCTCATGTAACGATTTCACACTACTATACCGACTTTCATGGAAATTTTTACTGCTGCCTTTGTTATCTCAAATATTACCCCATAACCCCCCCCCCCCCCCCCCCCCACCCCCCCCCCCCCGTCATTCAAATACACTGCAGAGGCGGATGGCGGATCCAGAGCCAGTCATCTAGGAGGTGGGGAAGGGGGAACCCCCCTCCCCCATAAAATAGCGACAATGAATAACCCCAGATTTGCATGAATCAACAAACGTGTAGATTATTCGGAATAACAAATTCCCTTGGTCTAGTTGGGGCAACCGCCTTTTTTGCCCCCTCCCCCTGCACCATGGATCCGCCACAGCACTGGAAAGAGTGGGGTCTCTCCTCTAACGTTGCGCCTGCTCCAGCTGCTGCTTCAGTTTGACCACCTCGTCCTTCAGGGCCTGAATGGTCCCCTGACAGGTGGGGTTCTGACACGGCCCGCCAGGTGTCAGGGTCGTCACGTGCACCGTCTTCGGGGCCACTCCTGTTCCGGTCTCCTCCTCCTCCTCGGCGGTAGAATCGTCCCCGACTTTAGAGCGGATCGACCAAAACTTGTAAATCTGTATGAATAGAATATAATATATGTTGGCCTATTATGTCAGACTGCATAATATTATATGTTGCAAACTAGTGTATGCTAGTACAGCAGATCAATACCATACTTCGACCATATGGAAACGGGACATTAACAGTTACATTGATTTGACCAATAATGACAAAGAAATGAATTAAAGAAGGATCATTTTCAATTGTTCTACCGATTTGTTACTAGGCTTGTAGGATATTACCCATAGGCCTATTAGGAGGTAGGGGTCTGATAAATTGGCCTTCCATGCATGCGAGGGACCTGCTATGCTCATACTAGTCAGAGTTATCCCTCTTCCTACCTTTCCACTGACCTATTGTATGGGTAATGCTATTAAAAATGAATATATGTCCGTGACTTCAGCAATTTCAGGGTGTAAGATTGAACCCATACAATATAACATCATATGTATTATCATGACGATGGTCCCAGACTAGCATGCTTACAATATAATAACGAGATTTATAACAATATCCCCATATACATATGAAATTTACACCCTGAACTAATGTACATTTCTCTCCCAATTGAGGCACTTCCAAAACCCTGACCCAATTATCAAACCAGCAGCTACAAAGAGGACAGGGTAATTCCTACAACTTATAGACCCTATTTCAACCCGAATGTATGACAGAAATAATCAATCCATGCCCCCTAAGGGTATCCTAAGCCTTTACCTTGGGTATGAAGATGGTGAGCTGCGTGATGAAGACGCCGACCATAAGAAGGGCGTTGACCAGGACGTACTTGAGGGTCACCTGGTTGTCGAGGACGGAGGCGAGCAGCACGGCCACTCCGCTGAGAATGACCACGTTGTAGATGCACATACCGATGTACTTGGAGTCGTTTAAAGCAGGGATGGTCACCTACAGGAAAACCGCAATAACTATTCAGAGTAATTGGATGTATTGCATTTTCCTACGGTTCCCATCGAGACTGGAAAATTAAAATGGTTATTAATTGGAAAGTCAAGTATATTGAAAAAGGTGGGAAAAAAAGTTATTTGAAAGTCACGTACATTGAAAAATGACTTACTCAAATAATCCTCCCATTTACACTTGGGGACGTTTCCAATCGCAAAGGGTCAGTTAGGGCGAGATGTAAAACTGATTAGGTCCAATGACTTTTGAGAAGCCTTTGCTTAATGCCAAAGTCAAGAGGAAAACAGCAAATACCATCGAAATTGCAAGATGCATATACTGACTCAATGGAATAAAAACGTTCCCCCACCACCTTTCCGCTGGCGACTTTGCGCATGATCATATAGCTATTTTAATGTGTTGCTTCCATCACAATACGGCAATTTCGGATATAAAAGTTTTACGCACCTATAGATAGGCTACTACCCTCCAATCCAAACCCACAACAGAAGTTTTCATCATGGACAAACCTTTCGGCAAGGAAGGCGCCGAAGATGATGAGAAGCCCTTTGTAGATATAGACGGCTGCCATGAAGTAGGTGCTCAGCGCCGAGATGCACACAGACACCGTCTCATAGATCACCACGTCCCCGTTGTCTTCTTCCTGTGTACAGAGTGTCATAATGAAGAACAATTACGATATGCAGGATAGAGCGATACACCTTTTTCAAAAGTGTGGCGCCCTGCTATAGTGTATAGACCTGAACCAAGCAATTGGGACATGGGGTTCTATAGCCCAGCCCTAAACGTTTGGGAACAATGCGTCTATGGGAGAGTTCACAGAGCATATTCATGAAAAACCGTATATTCTATGTTAACCTACTTGTCGCCTCTTGTTTATGGAGGAAAGAGGTTTGCCACTATTTGCAACACCAATTACAATAAGTTGAATGTCATTTACCATAATGTTAGATAATCATATCCATCGGCAATTAGCCCATTTTGTATCATCTTGCCCTTCTGATGCTATCTATAGTATTCAAAATTAAGGGTGCCAAATTAAGTCTATAGGCTATTTACATGAACATGGCCAAAGCTTTTCCGTGGTGCACTTGTACATTATATATAAACACGTTTATTCTTCATATAGATACAATATTGTGTCGATGAGTAAATCATCTAGAATGGTACCTTATTCAAATCATTGGAACCTCTTGATATCAAGTGGAACTCTTGCTCGTAGATTTTTGGACAGATCAATTTGGGTTCTAAACCTCAACCTGAAATCTTAACTTATCAATTATTTTTATTTTAACTGTCATCCTTGTATCCAAGAATAAAATGGTTGCCCTCGATACTTCAAATTACACAAGTGTATCATTTTTCTCACCTGCAGGCCTGTAATATTATACCTCAAATTGTTTTCTATCTGATATGGTTAACTTTACTGATTCAGTAACCTTGGTCGCGGATTGGACCTCCGTAAACTTCTTTCCTCCACAAACAAATGATCAATAGAACCGCGGGTGAGACGCCATATGATAATTATTATTGATGTTTCATGCTTACAGAGACCTGAATCTGTGTATTCTAGCCTAAAATATGTTTGCAAAAGGGATATCTGAGCCCGTTATAAAAATCAAACTGCACAAATTAGCCAAAGGAAAAGTCCCGGAATACCACTGTCAATCTGCAATTTATTTACATATGCACTTGGCTACAATGATTAAAATTAATGAATATTGGCATACCACCCACTTAAAACTTTTCCATATGCAGATCTAGGATTTCAAAATTGGCGTCTTAGCATGTGAGCTTATAAGTTTTAAAACCTTGCGCGCATGTATGGACGTATATAACATTGCCCCCTCTTTGTATAGCTCCGGCTGGCCGAAAGGGAGGTATAACATTATTAATTATGGAGAAGAACTTCCCCTCTGGATCCACACTGCATGTGCGATGTACTATACTTGTGAACTGATGGCCGGTTGGAAAATGCTTTACATAATGTGCAATTGGTAATATCAAACCTGCCTGATAAAACTCTGTAGTCCTAAATGTTCTATGTCTATCACAAGAAAGAAATGTCTGAAAGAATAAGCGTAGGCCTAAATACTTGGGACTGATGTTCCTCGCTGAAACTATATAACTTAAAAAAGAACATAATGCTGCATATCGTATGGGCAACAAAGGTAGGGATTGGGTCCTGGACTTTGCCACAATCAAACTGCATGGCTATATATAGGCGACACGTCATTTGTATTGCAATTTACAAAACGTCGCGTGTATGAATTAAACTGCGACAGGCTATAGCTCCTCTTTCCATATACTACTAACATGTCGCATGTTTTGTTTCTATTGTACACATAGCATGAAGTGTAAGCAGTAAGTTATGCAATGAATCTTGGCGACATGGTTAAGCGTCACACATACATGATACATGCAATCAAGTCAATACACACAATATTGTCTCTTATATATAGTGGAGCCTATTGAGGAAACGTAAAAACTTGTGTGCGTAAAGTGCAATGTAGGTGAAAATTACCAAATTCCCATTTCTGTACACTACTTATAGGCCTATAATCATTTTATATACAGTGGGTCATATGAAGATGATGCAACCCTCTGTAAATTCCTATCGCCTTACTAAGAGGCCGCCCCCGCTTTCTCAAAAAGTTTGATCCGCCACTGCAGATCAACTTTGTTAATCCGAATGATCATGGTCCGAAATTGTTGCATCCCATATCTCTATACTACTATTGCAGTGGTACCAATATTAACCATACAGATCTATCTAAAACTGATACACAATGTACAAATTACCTTAGTTGAAATAACCGTATCGACGACCCAGTGAGGATCAAGAATTACTTGACTGGTGAAAATGACGAGGTCGAGAAATACAAGGACAGCCACTATTCCTACCAGTTGTATGTCGCGCAATACCTACAATAAAACGTCCAAACAGAATGCTGTTATGTAAAATAGATTAAGGTTTGGGATATTATTAGGCCTATTGCATCCTCGGCTTAAAAAAATAAAATCGAAAGTTTTAGATTCATGTTTAATGCATCATAGGCCCTATTACTTATACAGGTTACGTCTTTGCTTCAAATGGCCTTTTTACGACTGACTGCCTATAGTTACTATTGCAAATATACTTATACTTGAATAAAAACTGACATCGCAGTGGTCACTTATATCTTTATCAATGAATATCTAATGGGTTGACAGTTCAGAAATGATAATTCATACATACACCACAATTTCTATAACCGTATCGACGACCCAGTGATCTGTCAGCTTTGAATACAGTCACATATATATACATGTACTCACACCTAATATGTTGCAATTTGAAAACCTTCCCATATTGTCAATAAGTACAGTTTGAAATATCCAGAGGTTCTTTGAAACAGACCTCTGATTTTGAAAAAGTTATACCAAGTATGAAGGCATACTTGTTAAAATTGGCTATTACCTATTTTGACAAAATAAATGAGATTAGTTATTTTCCTCTCAATGCTTCCATTCGGAATATAGGCATTGAGGGCATGAAAAGTTCCAAAAAGGTGACGCTCACAAATGATATTCCTGAATATCCAAAAATGAATACTTTCAGAGACATTTGAAATTGCGTAAAGTGGTTAATCTTTTATAGTCAGGTCTGTTAATAATATTTTCATTACAGAGCAGATAAAGGCACCAACGTTGGTATGAGGCACCTTTGAGGCATAACTATATCAAATCCGGAAGGGCAGCCACCTTGAAATATATAAATGAAATTCTAGCAAAGTATAAGATTATTTCACTAAGTCTGCCATTTTGGATTTTTGGCCATCTGTTGGGGTTATGTTGATATTTCAAGATGGCTCCCCTTTTAATTTTAATGAACTGATGAAGGGGTCCCAGGGGATTATCATACCAAATGGAATACAGAAACCTTGTGGCAAAAGAGTAAAGTCTATATCCTTTCTTTTGAATTAATTTGGAATCTAGCAGTCGTTGTCAAATGGTAAATTCAGCCATTTTGAACTTTGTGGTATCATATTGGATGAATATTATATCTATTGAGTCCTCCAGGCTATAAACATCTGATTTTGGAACCATTTCCACTTGTCTAGATACTTAAGCAGCTGAAAATCATGTTAGTTCCTAAAATTGGCCAGCCATCTTGATTTTTGGATTTCCCCATTGACTTCAAATGTAAACAGTTGAATTCCCTGACCCATAATCTCCAAATTTTGACACCAGCCAGTCTCTTTAGTCATTTTAGAAGCTGAGATTGTTTATAGAAAAAGTCGGCTATATTGTTTTTTTGGCCCCCAAAGTCATGCTTCAGAGGTGCCTCATACCAAAATTGGTGATTGTATCATCTATGTAACGATTTCTAAAAATAAAAATGACCTTAATAGACCACACTAAGTATAGTTTAATCTATATAAGGAAAGGGGTTAGTTGTCAATCAAGAACATTCTATCGGAATGGAGGTTAGTGATTGTCTCTGTATATTTTTTTCCAAATTAAATCAAGTACCGACCGTTTTCTTTGTTTTGTTTGTAAAGATGACGTACACTCTCCAAGTCTTGGCAAACAGAGCACCAAATGACAATGAAAATCCAACCATCACCGTCATGGACCTGACCTAGAAAGTCAAAAGGGCATTCAACCTTGAAATAAAGAAAATCCGAAAATAATTTGACACTTAATAATGTATTCATAAGAATGTTCATAAATATTATGTAAAATTATAACCCTTGAAGGTAGCCTAGTTGTGGGTGGTAAGGGAAATGTGAAGAGGGGAAGAGTTCGAAACTGCAGTACTGCTCACCTTACAGAAGATATATGTGGTACTGGCGTCACGCTCCTGTAATATGACCGTAAGGTAGCTAATAACACAACCCACGAGAATTATATTGTTGAGCACTGGCGACGACATCTTGATGAGTCTTAAAATTCAACCATTAAAAACCTCGGGATACTATCGAATAACAGTATCTGTTACATGATGTGCCTGTATGTCATGTGATCCATATTAAACAACTACATTTCTACGAAAATTGTGATATGCCAGCTGTTGACCCAAATAACGCATGCATTGTTGTTTATAATGTAATTTAGGGACAGCTATACATTATATGCAACATTATGCTTGTGTATAATGTTATATGGCCCGATCCAATCACGAAGCAAACATGCAAGTGCATTTTACAAAAGTGGCATCTATTTCAGATTGTGACGAAATTAAGCAAGTCCTATCTTGAATATTGCATTTAGAAACTGACCGCACTGCCATGTGAGGGCACTGCCGGCTCTGCTCACTTAAAGGAGTCTGTAGAAGCTCATGGTCTGCCTACCCCCTAGTACCCCCTTATCCCCTCTCTCCTTGCCAAAATAAGTGTGAACTAGAATTGCTTATCAACATGACTGACTACTGTATTTTAATGGCACCAGGGGCTGATCCAGGAATTTTAGAAAAGGGGGCGCCTATATTTAAAAAAATCCCGGCGCCCACTCCAGGGGCGCGAGTTTAACATTTAAAAAAGTAATATTATCTGACCAAATAAAGGGGACCCCACTCTAAATCCGTCCCTAGCAACCTATTCCATCTCATCCCTCTAGACACGCCTTATACCCTCATCGAAAACTTTTGCTAAAATAGTTTTCTGCTATGTAGGCTCCCATTGGTTTTTGCCCGCAAATACAGTGTTGGGTCCCACCAATGCCCCAACAGTAATACTCTTATATAAGCTGCGTTAGCCAATCAATGTTACATTCAACACTGAAACATTAACAGATTAATTGGTTATGGAATAAGCAATTATTTTTCCATTAAGAGTTAGTTATTTCGTTGTTTGTGAGTAATTTTTGCATATATTTCACAAAATAGTTTCGTATATAAGCACGCTTGCGAAACTCACCTCTCCTTTCTAAATATAACATTGAAGATTAATAGCATGAGGGCAGTACCTATACCGAGGGCTGCTATGGTTACCATGGCGCCGTAGATAGTCTCAGGTACAAACAAAGTCCTGACCAATATCCGAGTTGAGTCCTTGGGTGGCCGACCATCTTCAAATGAAAGTAAAATCTGTATTAAGAATACAACTATATCACACTAACTATATTGGTCTTGCATAATTTCATGGCCGTCATGTTTGGCTGTCGCAACGGCTATCAAGAGGAATCAAGATGACGATGCATGTTTGATGGCGAACCTAGCTTAGACAAAGAGCTATAGGCCTATATGTGTTTTTCTCATTTACCTAGGTCTGCACATACAGGCCTATACACACATATACATTTATATATGGGCTCTGACTGAATAAGCCTCTGCGCATTTATACATTGTCATGTTACGTATACCGTGCAGCTGTCTGTTGAAATTTCGAACCGGAGCGATATATGGCCCTAAATTATATGTTACTTTGCTGACATCTATATTTATGTATTCTTTCATAAAATGGAAAAAACATTTTACAAAACCATGCATATAGTGAGTCATTACCTTTCCATACTATTGGAGAATCTGGCAACCATTCTATTTCGTTATCCCCATAGGGATGGTCGTAAGCAACAATTGGGAGGACTTTATCTATAAAAAGAGTAATTACATTGTATTACACTTTAATTCCATATAACAAGGAAATCTTGCAAACACAGCGACAGCTATAATTGTGTAATATTGCAAAATTATGTATTTTTACTTTAGCACAATATTCGACCAATGTCAAGAATATGATTATTTGAAATTTGCATCTGTCAATAATACTGCTGAGATATGGATCTAAATTCAATTAAAGATAATTGTCGATGCTCTAACAATACAATTAGGCCTACCCTGAAATCTGCGGATCTGGACATTATCGAGACAATCCCCGTTTTCATCATAGAATATGCGACCTTTGATCCCCTGAAAGTCGACCTTCCACATATTTGAGTAGATTATCTCCGCTAAATCTTTATCATCGTAGGTGAAATTCCCCAAGCCGTACCTAATGCCTGGAATAAAAATGATAACAAATCAGGTTTACTGTGATTGTGCAAATTGCTTCTTTGTTTTTCCAACAGATGAAATACAATTAAGATTTATCATAACCTTAATTTGTTTAGCACCTTTCCTGTTTATATGAGAGATCTAGGAATATTTTGTGTACCACAAACTGAAAAAGAAATCAAATGTTGTACCCTGTTGACGCAGTTCCATATCTGTGAAGTTGAGGGCTAAAGCCACAGCCCATGCCGCGTCATATCCCTGAGCGGCTACATAGGCCCCGTCAAGGGCAGGGTAAGCGGTCTTGTCCTTCATTTCGGCCTCCCAGGCAGCCGGCGTGTGCCCAGAAACCCCCTTAACCTGCAGCACCAACATTATAATAGATTCACAAAATCATTACAATCAGTCTCGCTCTTGCAAAGTATGGAAGTAGAAAATTAACGAATTTCATAAATGAAATTCAAGGTTATATTCTAAATTTCCATTATAAAGAGAGAGATCGCCTACCTACTGTCCCTATATCTAAACTTTTAGACATTGATCATATTATAGACACTTTTGATCAATGCATTCCCGCCAAATCAAAATTTCGATTAAATTTGTAAAATTAAATTTCGAATAAACTTGTAAACCTGTTTGGGGTTGATGTAGACGGTGCCTAAACTGATGAAGCCGTCGGCGGCCATGGCTATCTGCTCTGCCGTGCAGGGCGTGGAGTCGTCATAGAGGTCGTCCGTCCACCAGCCGTCAGTGTACCAGCCGGGAAACACCCACACGTACCGCGCACCGTACAGCCCCGCCTGGTACGCCTAGGTAACAGATGGAATAGTCAGTAGTAGACCAATATTGTAGTGTAACATCAGGGAACATCCACGCATACCGTTCACCAAACAGCCCCGCCTGGTACGCCTTGGGGGGAGGGGGGCGGGGGCTATGTTTTTGCCTCATGTCTATTTTTCATTTTTCATTTTAAATTGTCACGTTGATTTTAAGAATTATCCATGGCCCATGTCAAATTTAACAAAGGGCCAATGTCATTGTACTGACACGGGTGGTCAGTCCACACTCAGAAGCTTAGCGTAATGTGTTTACATCAGCGCACGCCTTAGTTATAACTCTTTGTCATAGGTGAAGAGTAGGGAGGAGTCTAGTTAGTGTACCATCATACATAAGGGCCGTTCAAGGCAGCACTCAGTTAGAGAAGCTGAACGTAGTTGTGAGTTAACCATCCTAGAAAGGTTGTGTTCTAGAAGCTTAACCCTGGAGTTGGAATTGAAGCTGATAGACTGCTTAGATGGTGGGAGCGTTGACTGAGTGTGGTTGAGTGGATTCTATCCTTGGAACTGTTCACTGTCATTGAGATTTTGTCATGAGAACTTCACAACATAGGGAATAAATAAAGAACAACCTTTCACGCAAGTGTTGTCTTACATAATACCGGAACTATTATTATTTATTGGACGACAGCAGTCCAATGCGAGGAGACTGTGATAGGAGCTAGCTATTATCTTAAGGTGAACCAACGACTTAAATGAGACCTTAACTTTAATGGATAATTAACCTACTATAGTTCATCATGTCGCTTTTTTTCATTCATGTCACTAAACTCCATGTCAAATGTTGGATTTAAGAAATAGCCATGTCGCCCTGTCAATTTTAAGGGTCTACACCCATCCAGGGGGAATACTCAGTTATAGGCCAAAATGTAGTGTACCATCAGGGAACACCCACACGTACCGGGAATAATAAGTTGGAAGTTAATGTGACTAGAGCTGTGATATGAGGGGCTATAGACGGGGGGTCCCATGTCGCGTGTCGAATTTAAAAAAAGCCGCCGTGTCCCTGTCCTTATATCTCTATGTACACCCATGTCACATGTCGAATTTAAGAAATAACCCTGTCCCATGTCACTATCTTTTAAAAGCTCATGTCACATGTCGAATTTTAAAAAGGGCTATGTCATCTGTCCCTTATTTGCCATGTCGCATGTCAAATTAAAAAAAACAAAAAACGGCCGTGTCACCGTGTTGAAGTTAAGAAATGCCCGTGTCACCGAGTCGATTTTAAGGGTCTATACCCCCATATGAGGATAGATTACAGAAAATCCGCATACAGGGATGATATATTTGTTTGAAATTGGCTGTTGTGAGCATTTCACACATGTATAACCAAGAACTTTTGATCTAATATGTACGACATCGTCAACCCCTCTATAGACCTATGCACCAAGAAAGGGTGACTTTAAAAGTTATAGAAAAAGGCATTTTTTTCAAACAACCATAACTTTCTAGGTAAATGAGCTACAGTATTACTTCATGTACCATAGAATTCAGAATGAATTGGTCAATCCATCCAGACTTGTTTTGTAAAACATATCATAGAATGAAAACATTCTATTTAGAATTAAAGTTGGAAAAAATGAAAAAAACTTTTACTATTAAGTCATGTAATCTGATTTGAGGCTCTATAGAAAGAATGTAATGTTTGTGATATGTGAAAATAAATTTATTAGGCATATCTGTCTTTACTTGAAGATTACAATGATGTATAATGTTAGTGGCTGTTATGTATATTCATAATTTTACAGCTAAATCTTTAAAAATTCAAAATGGTCAAAAAGGGCAAAAATTGATGATTTCAAGGATTCTCTATGAAAATTTACTATAGGATTCGGTTGAAAATATGAAAATTTGTGATATGAAAGGTTTTTTGTGCATCAAATCATTAAAAATGGGACTACAATATCATACAACCACTTAAAGGAAAGACAATAATGCCTTCTACATCCTCAGGTACCCAATACATGAATCTAAAGTTCCTATGGTGTGAGTAACATGCTTCAAATATGGCTGTAAAAGGATGAAAAAGTCAACCTTTCTTAGAGCATGAGTCTATAGGCCTATGTGTAGAGTACCTGCTGGGAAACACCCACAATGCCTAAAGAAACAGAGAAGTAATAATCAGTTATAGCCCTATTTGTAGTGTATCACCTGGGAAACACCCTCACATACCGCGCACCGTACAGCCACAGCCAATACACCTGAGGGAACAGAGGGAGAATTATCAGTTATATGCCTTTATACAATGCACCAGCTGGGAAACATCCACACGTACCATGCACAGTATGCCTGGGGAGCTGGGGAGACAGGAAGGGAATTGAACTATAGCCTTTACTTTTCCTGTTATACGTTAGTCTACCATTCGTTAACTTTCAGTGTGGATGGTTCCAGTAAGCTATAGCCGTTGACCACAGTCTTCCATCTCGTCTTAACTGTGAGTCATCCTAGAATCTAGTTCCAAATTCAGGGACGACAGAGAACACTCATGTGATAGGATAGTATTTATTAATCCAAATGCATTTCATATACGTCACTGAGTTTCCGTTGACTTATGTCAGTTCTGAGAGATGGTCCGCTCTACTCCATACAACCGATATTACTGAGCTCACCCGCCTATCCAGCTCGACTCACTCACCCAGATGTTACCCGAGCTCGCTAAGCCCCTACTTCTCTCCTACAGGCTACTTGGATCACTCTGAGGAGCACAGGCACAAACTACCTATCTTATTTACCTCATTCCTATGACATTGTCATACCTAAGTTTAGGCATGGCATATCCTTCCTCTAACAACTACAATTATTTACCAAAATTTGTCATATAAAATATATTAATATCATAATTCCCCTAACAATAATAAAAATACATATCAAATATGTACATGCTACATTATAGAGTTTATAGTAACCACCATACAGAATTTTTGTTAGCACTCCCCCTAGTGGTCAACTGGCCTAACTAAAGTAATTAGGTCAAAGGCCAAAGGTGAAGTGGGGAAGTGCACCCCTGCTGTGAGAGGAGTGGGAGTCTGGACACCAAGGTGGACACATGTCTATTGTGTAACAGCCTAGGCTTAGGCCTATGGTTAATAACCTGTGACTGAAGTATTAACCCTTTCACTGCCAGATATATCACAATATAACTGATATTTACTGAAATATTGGCCAAAATACAAAAAATAGTGCTTAAATTCCATAAAACTCAAATTTAGTTTAGATTCATCAGATGAAAAGTGTTTTCAATAATTTTGATGAAAATGTTCCAAATGTTGGCACTGTGCCAATAAGGCAAATTTCTCACAAGGAGTTATTGTTCGTACTATCGTACTTTGCAGGTTACCATGGTAACCAATAATTCATAAAATAACTATCACACTCTTTTTAAAAATAACATGAAAACATTATCTTTTTTGTACAAAAGACAGTTTGTGATTAACATAAATGAAAGAAAAGTTACAGCAAATTAAAAATCATGTTATTTACATAAATTCACCCATTTTTCATGATTTTTTAATTAATATGGAAAATTGAAATGTAAATACATTGTTTATGATTTCTCGAATTGCAATTCTAACATTTTTGGGTGACTTGATAGTCCGATGTTCAAATACCTGTATCTCTGGTTCTAATTGGAATATCTTTAAAATTATTTCAGATTCTGAAAGCACAATTTGCATTCTTTCAATGGTGTTCCTATGGGATTTTACTATAGGGCCCCATTTGAGGCCTCTGGCAGTGTAAGAGTCAATACAACATTATCATCAACCACTACTCCTGTCTTCAACTCTTCATTACTCCCCTCAACAATTATACACAGCAAGTACTACACCACAAAACTTTAAAGTACTTCAACATCATATCTACACTTTCCAATCACATACTTACTCAGGGAGCCTATCTTAGCCCCGATCCTTGCTTCTAACTAGAGCTAGCTAAGATACATACTATGCAATAAGCCTGACACCCATGTCAGTACAGAATGATCCGTTACATAGAATTTGGAGTACATTACTTTAGTATGCTGAATAAGTACGAAAATGATAGGAATATATTATAATGATATACGGTGATGATATGTTGGAATTTAAGGTCTTCTCTTCAATTCATATATGATATAATATAAGGTTTATATAATCAACATATTATTATAAGGTATGTCCTTACGGTTTGAGAGACTACTTACTGCACACATGAGCCTGTAAAGCGCCGCATAGTGGGCGCCGGCAAAGATGATGCGGGCATCGTGACTCTACAAAAAGGACAGACTTGACAGGTATGCGCATATGTATAACAGAACGTTTTAGATAACGACTGTGTGCACTCAAACTTGAATGAAGCATGGAGATGAGTAACATTTTACATATTCTTCAGCCGCTCTCATGTCTTATATAATGTATGGATTGCCTAGAGAAATAATACAAAATTAACCAAAGCAATTAGGTTGACATATTGCTCCTAGAATTGGTAAATTGCAGCTTTACATAATGGCCTATAATGTCCAACCCTATTTTGCCCTGAAATACAGCATTTTATTTGGCTGGCCCAACCCTTGTCCAACCCTGGGCACAATGTGGAATGGGCTTATTGTTATGATGTGAAGAGGGAATTGTTCAAAATCTTGACCCTGGCCTAAATTATTTCACGATTAACATAATACCAACAAACACAAATTGGCTAGGTCTAGTTTTATAGGTCAATATTCAAGGCACCCGAGAGTATTGTTAAACGTTAGGTCTTTTGACTAAACTGAATATTGGCTGCCGCTGTGCTATTTTAGTGCTCGGATAAGAAGTAACAATCTTAAGAATAGATCTTTATGCAATGTGATTGAACTGGGATGTGCTGTCTATATTCTGTAGACATTTTGCAGATAACGTCATAGTCGGTTATTCTGATAATACCAAAAAGGGTCTGGGCGCCATATTGGTGATCATTTAAAAGTCATTACAATTAAAACTTCAAAAGCATTCAAAATAGATATTTTGCCTAATTGATTTAAATTTGTCTTATGCAGACACAATAACAAGTATCAAAATTACGTATACCTTTAAGTTTTCTACTTGCACTGTAGGGTCATCAGTAAAGATTTCCGATGAAATAAGTGTAATGTTATTCTCTGGCAACCTTTTGACCAAATCTTCAGTCACCTTTACAGAAACAATATACACGTAACAAGGAAAAGAATTAATCAATTTCAAGTATTAGACACGGTATCAAGATTTGTAATTTCAAACTATAACTGGCACGCATTACTTTGTTGGTTTATTGATTCCGTAAGAAAGAAGCAAAAGAATGTGTACTCTGTATAAATCGTTTAAACTAAATGCGAGCTGTACACATCTGTGTGTGACAGAAGGTGTGAAATATAGGAACATGAAGTACACCGAAGTGACATTTTGCATTATATTTTTTTAAAAAAACACACGATCTAATGATTTATGGGAAGAATGTGGTGCATCAACGTCTGTTAAGGATAACGCAAATCATGTGGTTATGAGCATAACTACCTACCAGAGAGAACAGCTGAATCGATTCGTGTATGGTGGCCACCTTTGTCCAGCCGAAATACTTCATCAGTCTAATCTTTGTCGGGTTCAGCGCTACTTCTGGAGCTCCGACCCGAAAGAACTTAGGAAAACTCTTCTTATTGGACAATGCCGGAGAAGCACTCACGTAGGAAATCTGTAGGAAGGGATTTGACTTTAAGAAGAGTTATTTTTCTTAATCATTCACAATATCTAAAGTAAACACTTACAACATGTAACACCAGGTGTTATCTATATATGAATGAATCTATTTTAATGTCAAAAATCAAATAATGTATAGGTATGAAATAGAGTTAAACTGTTTTCATCCAAAGTGATTCAATCGAAATTTCTCCTTACACATGTGACCTACCCCACCACCTCTTTCAGAACGCCGACATGCAAACGCGTGAGAAGGTGCAACCTCAGTGCCATTTATTGATGCGTCCTTTGCATGTTGAAAGTATTCTCAAAAGTAGGCAGTCCTTTTGTTTAAGAGGAAACCGTGTGAGAATACCAAAATAACTTTTATTTGGGTTTTCTTTTCATCTAGTAGCTCTTCCAAAAGGCTGCTCTCCTTAAGAGCTGAATGGATCAAATGAAAGGAGCTTTTCCCAGCTTCTCCGAGTGGATCACGCGACCTATTGTGGTGATGTTCATTTATTTATACAGAGAAAACCTTGAATGTAGGCATCTTAAGTTACTGACGCTGTTTCAAGGAATTGATTTTTAGATCAGATGACGGTGATGTTGGAGAAGGTCTGATGCACCTGATGCCACTTGTCGAAAACGTTATGTCGCATAAACAGCAGGGGTTCAGACGACGACCTGTCCGACAGTTCTGAATTTCGCTTGAGAAAATGTCAAGTATCAAGACTGTCATAAAGTGCAATGTGGTGTGTCAGTACTTGGTGGTGTGCGGCATTGCTTTCATTTACCAGGAATTTTGACCCACAAACAACGCATCTACTAGACTAAGTGGACTTATGGATTACATTTAAAATCAAAAGACTTTTTATAACTTATGGATGTGTGACATCTGCTGGGGTAAATCTTTACAAAATTGCTTTAGTGGAGGGCACACTGTTGCTTACCTCCATGAAAATTATAGGAAGTGATTAATGAATGTGATTTCTTTTTGTGTGCTGTTCTTGATTTGGGATGTGTGTAGGCAAAATATGAAATTGATAAGCATGGCAAAAAACAGTAAAGTTATTATGCTAGAATTAGTGACTTGCAGAGGCAGCTCTCCAGTGCTATAGTGGAGTGTTGATGTTTGGTGTTTAGATGTTCCGAGTATATATAGTTTGCCTTTGTTATGTGCATTACGACTACAAGAATGTCCCTGATGGCGGTTTTAAAGACACCAGCGTGCACCCTAAAAATTAACGTTAGAATTCAATTCCAATTCAAGCACAAAACGTGGATATTGAAGAAAATAGAGTCAATCGTTTCAAAAGGGTTGGGCGTATCTACATGCACCTCGTGGAAAGTGTCCTTCCATTTGTATTTTAGGTCCCAAAATAGCGATTTAAATCCATCAGATCCTCCTGCATCCGCCCTGCATTGTGCTGAAATATATTTCCTCAAGTTAATGCTACGATAATGATCTTCTTATCTCCATCCCCGCGCCAGTCGATTGCTGAGAACCCCTCTCAATTTGTTTATGCACGTGCTCAAACACTAGATCTGTTCTACAGGTCAATATCTCATCATTCCAGTGGATGGTTTCTAGTAACACATACAATTGTGTATGTAGGTTGGGACAGAGAGGTACTGATTAAAGGACAACTGTCCGCAAGGTTCAATATCTGTGTACTTGGGATAGGTTTCACCCATCTATTGAAACCTATGCCTATGGTGTAAATATCATGAAACGGACCCACGGCAGTGATTGAATTGGAAAGGCCTATGCAATTTGCGTTATTGAGACAGATTTGTTAAAGTAATCCGTTGCAACTAGTATAAGAATTTGACTTCACTCAAACCCTGGACACATGCGATTGAATTCCATCTAAGTGCATACTCTAAATCGAAAAGAGCCTAAGATTGCCGAGGCTGAGTGGATAGGGGTAAGATAACAGATGGTAATTGGTTTATCTATTCTGCTTTCTTTCCAATTTTGGGATGGACCAAATGTATCATGTTTTATAACCCAGTATCTGGAACTGAATAGCATGGAATCAACGGATATAAGTTGTTATTTCATGTCCTCAAATACAGCCAGAACCTTCCGTCGTCCTAAGTGTAATCAATCAAGTGAGTTAAAGGTTTGCCATGAGACAGAAATGCTGTATACATTGTATTTCAGGGCATTCAAATGCAGAAAAATATTACTAATCTGATGAGAAAAGTATATTTCATTTGATGAAATTCCGCGGTAATAATTCATTTTATTTAAGAGTTACAACAACAATTAATATGTTCCCGAAAAGATGCAAAACAGTTTTAAATTGCTATATTTTGACAAAAAGAAACTTCACAAAACATCTTAGAAATAGAGATAATTCTATCCCTTTTCTAATTCATACATTTTTGCATAATTTAAACCGTTTATTTAAAGGATTAGACCAGATTACCTCATTGAACCAAAGATGCGACATGAACATATTTAAATGGCCATAACTTAAATTAGTTTTACTCTTTTCAAAGAAACCGCTCATCAATATAAAGTGCCATAGTCAGTTGTTTCTTTGCACAACTAACTTCCTACATGTGCAAAAACATGTATATTCACCGTCAGGAAAAGGCATTTTGTTTACCATTCACCTGCATCCACCTGTACATTGTACCGCTGAATAATGAACACATCAGCTAGATATAGCGACATAGGAGAGCCGTTTATAGATTAATGAAAGACATAGGCAAATATCTATGTAGTCGTGGTTTGGGAGACAAAGCGAGTTTCTCGGCGTTATTCCTGGATCTGATTGACTCACCTGTACCAGGTTCCACAGGTGGGAGGCCCTGGCCGTGGTCTCTGTCACCGGAGAACACCCGGCACCCAGAACCATTAGCTTGGTGGGGGGTGAGTTGAGCAGCTGGTACATGACGTGAACGCCCACCCCAGGGTCACACTGAAACACACAACAGAGAAATACAACTTTTGTTTTTTATAGCATGATCTCTTGTCATTATGTCAATATATAATGACGCGATTTTACTGAAAAGGAAAGGTCTGACATACTTGCATACTTTGAAATACTCTGCAAATAATTATATCGTTGCTTTATTCGAAATTTAAAGGGGCCACTAAGCAACTATAAACCTATTTTGTTTCTATTTCTATTTCTTTTAATGAGTAATATGAAATAGGCTTAAGTCTATAAAAAACGAATCTCTATATAAACGCCCAAAACATTTGAATCCTGTGCCTAGGCGCTGCCTTAACGCGCGACATCGCGTCAACATGCTCCATTGTGTATGTAAGAGGTATATAGAAATGGGCGTTTGAAGCATGTCGCATTATATTGTATATATCCTACCTGCACGACGACGACCTGACATGATCCACTATGTTTGCGACTACATTTGTCTTAATTCTAAACAAATAGAAATTTGGAGCTTGTCACTTGTACGTACAATTTATCGTGTAAATTGTCTATTTCTTATACAAGTCACTTGTGCCCAAATCTTTGTAACTAATTTGGTTAATTCGGGAATTTTTGATTAAGCCATTTAAGGTCTCAATATCAGCAATTTTGTCTTTTACTAAAGTTAACGATGTTATTGTAAAACAGTCTCGAAGAGGGATTATCAAGTTTAGAATTTATTCATGACAGACAAACTTTCTTATCATGAGGTGCTAATCAAAATTTCCCTAATTAGCCAAATCAGTTACGAAGATATGGGTCCTGAAAGAAATACAAAATGGTGCATAACCCTAGCAGTTCACATTGATAAAAAGATCTGGTCAATAATTATTAAAAGTAAGACCCCCTTGATACCAGAGGCCCCTTTGCATTAAAGTCAAACTGTTACTCCAGCCATGTTTATGGTTATCAGGATTAAGCGATATAGTCCACAAAAAGTTGTAACCGATCTGGCTGAGGAAAAATACATGCATTTGTATTCCAGGGTTATAAGACAGGTCTAAGTATTGCTGTCCTATAAGCACTCTTGAGGTATAAGCGTCAAAGCTAAAACCGACGGTATCGGTTAAAAGGCTTTCCAAGAAAGTTGGCCTTTGGAATTGCTTCTGAGTGCTAAATGCTACGTACTCAAGTCTAGTATTCCAGATCTAAGCTAAATCCACGCGTTCGAAACGATTAGGAACTTCATCAAACAGTGGACAGAGTACTATTTCACCTGTTGCGCTCTTAAATGTCAGGAAAAAGCCATGTTAAAGGTACATTTGTACCTTCAAAAGGTTCACATTGACAGAAGTAACGGTATGGAAAAAGATTCCCAGGACGCCCCTATTGATATCTTTAAGTAGGCCCTATATGTACCTATAATATTTTGGAAAAAATATATTCCAAAAATGATATTAAATGAAAAAGGGCAATTTCTATCATTTCTTCAAATAGTTGTTAGTATTCTAACGTGCAAGCTTTTCCTTTCAAATTGTTGCTGATAACCTATCGCAATTTTTTTTTGGCATTTTGCGAAAACAACATTGCCAAGAAGACACTTTACAATTTTCTGGCGGCAGCTGATTCTAACACACTGTGTCAGTGATTTGATTACTGTTCTGGATATTGTGACCAATCATGGGAAATGGTAACCTAGAGGGATATAAGGCAATTTGCCCTAAGCCCATTATTAACTGAGTTATTGAAAAAAATGTGTTAACCATACATATTTTCCTGAAAATTTGCACATAGGTAGAATTTTCCAGAGATTATGATTATGAACATGAAAATATTCTATCTATTCATGGCAATTGCAATATGGGTAATTTACTATGGAATGTACATTAATATTTCTTATAGGATATCAAAATAAGCAATAATATCATGTTACCATAGCAACAACAAAAAGAATTTTCAGATTGCATAAAATTTTTGCCCCTGGGTTTTTTGACAAAATTATTTTTTCTCCCTATAGTGAAAAAACCTAGTGGACTGAAGATCTGCAAACGAAACAATGTTATTGTCAATGACTGGGATTATGATAAAAAGATTAACATTTTTGACTTAAGACTTGTTGGTTCAACCAGGTATAATTGAGAAACTAGGCACAGGAGCTAAATTAAGGGTATATCATCAGTCCAGAGCAGGGATATTCAAACAAGCATATCTCGGACCTTAATATGAATATTTTAAAATGTTTTGCAGCATTTGATAGAGGGCATTGTGAATTGTAATTCATACTTTATCCCCTTATATCACCATTTCCCACGATTGGTCACAATAACAAATCCTCCATGAAAGTCTCACAACAAGTGAAAGCAATCTGCAAGTGAAGTGAAGTGCAAGTGAAAGCAATTTATTCCATTTGCAGAAGTCAACAATATAAGAATGTTGGATACTGCCTCAATTATTCCAATTAACTAGAATCATGCAATGTATTCTGGTTCTTCTTGAAACAATGGAACTGTTTATAACCATCAGTCACTCTCCATTTTGAATTTTCATGAGCCCAAATGTCATAAACATAAAGTTTACCGAAAACAGCGCCCCAGACTCTGCTCTTACCACTTCTGGCAGGTTGGGGAACACAATTATTGATATAATTATTCGAATAATTTTGGCAAATACGCCACACTCGTACACAAATGGACATCTTCCTCTGCACCACATCTCTTCACTGGTTCGTTATCAATACAAATAGACAACTCTTCACTGAAAACATAAAGTCGTCAGAGAGCCACTTTAAAGTTGTCAGAGGGTTGTCATAGGTCACTTTTGGGTTGTCATAAGTGACTTTTGGGGGCAGAGCAGGGCTCATTTCAAGCCATTGATGCTGTGTGATGACCTTGTGACAATCCTAGCACAATTTGGGGTGGTCAGAGGATTGTCATTGTGAATTTTGAGGCTGGCTGCAACCCAAAGGTTATCGTTTTCTCCTGACTACTTTGGGCCAAAAGGGTCTTCAGAGAAGCAAAAATGAAAATAGGGTTGTCATAGGGTTTTCACAGAAGAAAATGAGAATTCAAAAGTATTGCCTGACAACCCTAGGGTTTTAAGTGATTGGTGCCTAAAACGACAGCCCAAGGTTGTCATGGCCTCTGTCTATGACAAAGTGTTGTAAGTGAATAACTAGTAATACGATGATAGGAAGCCACTTTTATGGACAATGATATCTACAACATGAAACTATTCATAAATAAGATTTTTTGTATAAAAGACACAGACAACCTTGGGTTGTCATTTTTGGCACCACTTTTGACAACTCTGTGTTTTCAGTGTTGTAAACCTTATTTCGGCTGCAATAACAGTATAGCCACTGACGGAAAAGAAAACCTCACTCTTCTGCGGATAAGTACTCACAAACTCCTCGTTGTTATAATGACAAAAACTGGGTAAGTTAGCTTAAAAAGAAACTTCTGTAAAATATTATACAATAGAAATCAGCAATGTGTATCTCACCGGTTGAAAAGTATAATTATACTTACGATAATTATGTTGTGTTCTTCTAGCTTCTATGTGCTATGCTTCTATGTCATTGTGAATGTTCAGCCACAGATGTAAACGGTTAAGTCTAGTATGACATGCGTTGCTAGTTTAGTAATGATTTCATCTAGTGAATATAGCAAATCAACTCTCTTTTTTGTGATCGGCGATGCCTTGTAACTATCGGCTATAGGCCTAATTTCCTTTGCCCAGAAATGGGCCGTGAATAAAGATTGTATTGTATTGTATTGCTTAAAGCCTGTACTCACAGCCGTGTCTCCCCAGACCAGGTCGAGCGTGTAGTCCTGTAGTACGTCCTCCCTGGAGTTGATGTGCTCCAGGGCCAGGCGCACGGCCGGCAGCATGCCCTTACCTCCAGACCACTGACCCCTCATGGGGAACAGACCCAGGATGGTCAGAACCCTGTTGCCCTTTGCGTCGTCTTCAAGTGCCTTGTTCACTCCACCTGTCTGATTGACTTCAAGGGGTCCATTCTCCTCCATAGACATGCTTGCAGATCCTACGTCCTCCTGAAAGGAAGGGGAATAAGCGACTATTCCCAAGAGGAACAATGGAAAGAACATTGGATTTCTCATGAGCAAAGATATTCCTGAAATGATTCGTCTGTTCCAACTAGGCGAGTAGCTCTGGTGTGCTCTGAGTTTGTCTGTGGCGACGCATCCATTATATATCTACCTGGCTGAGAGTGTCACATGTCCCCACCCTCTCTGTCCCCCACCACCCTTCCCCCAGCTTACAGTGCTACCGTCAGCGACATCTACAATGGACAACACACCTAGCATACCTTATACCATGCCATTGCACTGTGTAGCTTCATTTATGAATCGTAATAACATACATATTTTTGAAAGTGTAATATGCAACGACGATATATATCAATGTAATCAATTGCAAGAAGAACCTGAATTGTGTGCAATTGCCAATGGTTTCTATTTCTTTTTAGTGTTTCAAATTTAGAAGTTATGTGTATTCTCCCTCTTGTACTATTGAATAAAGATTTTACATAAACCAAGCAGATACTGTCAACAGGAAGACTAACAATGCGCACGGTCAAAATAAATTTCTCTCAAATATCACCACGTTGCATACTCATTGCCATTTTTTGGCAGTTGTGGGTATACGTATGCTTGGCATCATAATATTGTTGATAGAGATGGAAATCTAAAGTTAACTAACTTTATTCTTATATCCATGTGTCCATTTTTTCTTCAGATTATTTCAATACTTAGTATTAAAAAGCTAAGTGCAGTATTTGCAAAATATCCTCTTTTTCTTATGTTTGTCAATAGAAATTGATAAATCCATAAGTTATCCGGTCGGGAGAATTTTTCCAGATTTGTTTTATCCCTACCCCCTGAGACGTACTTAGTTAATTGAAAGGCTCTTAATTGTTCAACACAACGTTCAAAATAAGTTTACTCGGCTTTATTGTGTTTACTCTAGTTTGCTGAATCTAAATTCGTGTTTTCTAAGTATTAATCGAGCATTACATAGACAAATGGTTTCTAAGCACTGCGGTAATTAACCTAACCACGCAATGCTGCCATCATCGTTAAGTCCTGGAGTCTATTACCACTTGACCATCCAATAAATCAGTCTTATCAAATAGCGTGCCTCCTGGTCCCTTACTTCGGCCCAAACATTTCACACGCACCTCATGAAATCAAGATCCTTGAGTTTAGGTAGGTCACACCACCCACGCATATTTCACAATAGCAACAGCATCGATAGAACGGTTTCAACTTGAAACTGCAAAAAGGATCACATAGCAATTTCTCAGTGGCAGATTGGAAAAAAGGCATTCTATTCTATTTTACCAATGGCTATCAAAAGGATGCTATTATGGGCTGATTCCTTAAATCACTGAAAATGTGGTTTTATTCTCATTACACGAAACACCTGTGGTAGGCAGCCTACCTCCCCATTATAGATAATCCTAAATTAGGGTTTGTATGTTGTTCCACACAAGTCTGTATCGTATTGGATTGCTGCGGGAAATGTATGAAAATAATGAAAAAGTGAACCATAAATTCATAATCAACATGTCTGTCCCTTTCTCGTGCCTTCAGTTAGGAACAGACCTTACAGTAGTCTCATTGGAGAGTAAACAATTTGCTGGTGATAGCATATCATTCATTTGTATTAGGTATACACATTTATCCTGTGATATTGACAAAATGTAGATGCAAGTACGGTTTATTTCATTGACTTCACACTCTAATTGATTACTTTTTTTATGCATGACACAGCTATTTACCCTTGCCTGCAGTATTACCAGCATTGAAAGGCGATTGTTGCAGTAGGCTGACATGGTTAATGGCTCCTCACGTAAACTTGAATATAAGCCAGTAGGTGTTACCACTCCACAAAGTTCTAGCAATGCACTGTACTGAAAACCACCAATTAGTTCTGTAAAGTCTATTCAGGAAACAGTCACAACAATGTGCGGTAGATTGAACCATAACAGACCATCGGGGGCCCTCAAAGCCCATTCACAATTTTCACTAAAGGGAAACGCGGTACCTGACGCGTAGCTCTGAGTACTACCCTACGAAAGAAAGGTACATTTATAATGAGAGGCCATTAGGAAACGCAAATGAATAGTATTTCCCTTGACTTGTAAGTGATACGTTCCAGCCTTGTTCCTATGAGAAATACATGGCAACAAGTTAGTGGTTGAATACTTTAAAAAAAATCCGAACCTGGTAGTCAAAGAGCTAATTATGTAATTGGAGCTCACACAGACTCTTATCTTATATTGAAGAGATGATAATTATAGCAATGAAAAAAAGAAGTAGCCGAATGCCCCCACAGGAAGGGATAAGATGCTTACACATCCAGTGAAACCAGGGATAAGCCGCACGTCACCAGTTGGGAAAACACCACACATTTCAGCAATCAACCGTAATCCAAATCGCCAGTAAGAACTTTCTTTTTATATTTCTTGTTTATGTGTTGGTATTATACCTTTCGAACATAGGGTAAGACGCGGTGGGGAAAACTGCTTTTAAACATTCTTTTCATGTATATGAATCATACAATCATCCGTAGCTCAGCAATGTACACGATAATCTTAAGTTATACCAATAATGGAATTCTTATGTTTATATTTTTTTCATACCAAAGTATTGAGTAGCCTACAAAGTTGTGTGCCTCCTACTGAGTGCACGGTGCTCTCGAACCATCGACGTAATTATAGTATTATCAGTAATCCAATATACAACCTTTACAATACCAAACCACGCTATTAAAACCGACGGTGCTTTATAGCAATTGAATTAAACTTCACAGATTATGCATTAAATGACATACATAAGGGACTTATCCCTTCTTGAGGTGGCTAATCCTAGTCCGTTGGAACAAGTACCCGTTCTGACCCCGTTTTTAACTTCGAGCTTCAAATCGAAGTTGGTTTTCAAGTGCGACGGACGCTTAAAGAGTGTGTACCTATATATACCATAATTTCAGGAGTCACTGGATCTTCCTAAACTTATTATTTTCAGACATGCATTGTGTGGACTTCATGCGGATATGGATAACTTACGATAAGGTTGGCACGATTATTATCGCTTTATATACTGTAGATATTTACGTTACCACAGACATCCTTTGTTTTCGTTTCTAATGATGTCCTGTAGTTAGTTAGATATGAAGGAATAGTTAGTATAGACTGTATTCGTTGTATACGAATCCATGACAGGGACCGATCGAGAGATTTAAAAAAAAGGAGGGGGGGCGCCTTTATGTACATATTTGAAGCACCCCATCAATGGTCTAGAATTTTACTTTAAAAAAATCTAAATTCGACGAAAATTAGGGGGGGGGGCGCCTCAGGCACCCCCTCTAAATCCGTCCCTGCATGATGTTAGAAGGCAGATTCTACGTTAAGTATTGCTTATCGGTGGTTAAAAAAAGTTTCAAAAGAATACCTTTCCAAATGTCCTTTTCGTTTTTCTTTGACAAAGTCCACAAAAACTATTTTTTCCATAGCTATCAATGTGCAATATTTTGTAGATACCATAAAAGTTTCCTATAATTATACCATTTTGAAAAAATACCTACACTGATACATAATAGACTTTATTGATATCTAATTTGATATTTTTGCAGATAAAAAATATCATTTGTAAATGCGCTAGCTTGAAATGATCAATTCATGATGATGTGGTATCAGGAGTAGAGCTATAATTTTAAAATTTGCCATAGGTACTTCCATCGCAGATGTTTTTGCTGTTTTTACCTGCTGGAGCCTTAACTTATGAGGGTAGATAATTAAGATTTAGCATATATCTTAGTTTAATTTATAGATCTTTCTTATTTTCATTGTTTTTCTCTTCTGAAAAAGTTCTTTCATTCCTAAAACTCATCTCTCATTGAAACCCCCTTTAAGTAAACTGGAAAATATGCATATTCTAGTTACTAATATTCATGTACTTCACTCGAGATACCAACAATCGACCGTTGGCACTTGTTCAAAAGGCCATAGATATCTGTCCCTGTTCATGCACCTTATACAAAAATGGGTTACTCTATAGGCCTACACCGAACAGGTTTAATGTGATATATTTCCAATGTACTATAGGATATAGTTGAAATACAATGTTTCAAAACAAATGCTTGTATCATGCCATGTGTCTTCTTTCTGCAGGATCACAGTGGCAGTATCGAGGAGAATGAACTAGAGAATTTCTTAATCGATTATATGAAGGGGCGTGGCCAGGTACGTTTTACTGCAGAGATAGAATGGTGGAGGAGGTAAACTGGTTAAGACGTCGGTGGGTCAGCTGAAGACCATGGCCTTCTAAGGGTCTAATGGTCCAATGAATTACTACGTAATCCTGAACCCCATATTATACCCCGTTTCGTGATAGATGATGAATGAGGCCTAGCTTTATCGTGGTGGTGTCGGTTTCTTCATTTTTGGTAAAAGACAACGTCATTAATGATGAATATTAGTTTAAAAAAATTATTCTAAACATATCTCTAATGATTCAACGCAATGCTCATATCCTATTATAATGATCGATGATTTGGCAAATGTCTTCATTGATAGGATCACACAGACAAGGCTACAATTGAAGACTTGATGGATAAGATCCTGTCGGCGGTAGATTTCAATGCTGACCGGGAGATCAGTATGGGTGAACTTGCAAGGTAAGACGTTTTCACGTGATATCATACGTGTCTTGGCCTGTCTTGTTGGTGGAGTCAGTCTTTGACCAAAACCCATTTTTGTGCTTATCTTTGACTTGGCCGATTGGCGTCCATATACAGTTTTTGATGTAAATTATTGCTTGGGTGATAAAATAAAGAAGCACCTTTGGGGTCATCCTCGGGTGGCCGTATACGACCCATGGGGATCGTACGAACCTCGGGTTTCGCCATTGGGTTGTGACCCCCCCCCCCCCCCCCCACCCCCGTGGTACTTATCTGATCTGCTTATTATTATGACATATTACATAATTTGTTTACGTTTTTCTTTTTTAATTGTTTATCATCACAAAACGTACAATGTGACTTAATCTTCCGAATAATTGCATTAGTATTCTAGGTTCAGGAAAATGCTCAGTTGTGACAGGCATAAAATGCCTGTTCTTGGAATATATCCAAGACTCGCAAAGACTGTTTTTATTTTGAAAAGGACTCTTCGTGTCAATACATTGGCATTCTGACTCAGAATGTTTTATTTGCTTTTGAAGAACGTGGTTTTTCAATTTTTGTCCTGGTTCTAATTTGAAATCCAGCTTTTCCCTTGCCCATTGTGAAATCCTGTAGAGTTTTCTTCTTGGATGTTGGGTTTCTGTTCACCAGGTGGCACTAGTGTGACCTGTCCTTAATCCTTCAGCTTTAATAGCGGCATTAACACTACAGTAGATGGCGATTACTTATTACGGCGCGATGGATTTACATTTGTGACATGTGAACAATGTGACGTCATCGGCAGCCTGACATGTGAATACCTCTTTACTGAGAAAATGTTTAATTACTTATAAATGATGTATGAGTTATGGGAAAGCCGAAAAAAGCCATACTTGCTCATCGTATTCAGATGGAAGTAATGGGGGTTCAGAAATTGCTGTAGGCCCTAATTATGATTTTATGCATTTATAATGTTAAAGTCGTATTTTCCACGATTCCTTTTGTTCTATTTCAGATTCCTGAGAGTTGAAGATAACTTTTTGTCCAGATTTGGCAGGAAGGTAAAAATGAACCCTTTATAAATTTGCACCTTCCGGAAACATGCATGAATGTTATGCAAACTGTTAATGCAAGGAAGTGTTCTACAATAATGTGTGATCAGGGCAGTACCTGTTGTTTTCCATTAAAACTGTAATGGTCAAATGAATTCAATATAAACATTAAGATCTTCGCCCAAAGAACAATGGTAAGAGTAAAAGTGTAAGGCCTAGCTACAAAAGTCACCGAGGAAAATATTAATAATTTTATCAATAAGGAAAATGAGGAAAATGATAGTGATATTATCAATTTCCAGTTTGTATGAATATCATTTGATATGATGTAGAACGATGATTATAATTAATTTTGGAAACTCCGTATTGTGAAATGTCCATATTTCATCTCCAGGTTTCACGCACCGAGTTCCTTGAGGTGTTCGAGCATTATGATAAGGTACAATTATAGTAAAGCTGACTGTTTTGATTAAATGATATGTTAGATACAATCTGTATAGCTTTTGTTCAAGTGTCGCAATAAGCCCATCCCACATTGGATATATGCTAGGGTTGGACAAGGGTTGGACAAAATTACTGTATACACCATCCTTGTCTCCAAGATTTGGGGTTACTGAAATGAGCAAAAATTATGTATTTTAATATCATCAAGGACTGCTTTAACATTATGATTTCTTAAATTTCATCATTTGACAGATTTGTAGGTTTGCCAGCCAATCAAAATGCTGTATTTCAGGGCAAAATAGGGTTGGACATTATAGGCTAGGCTGACAGGCCTTAACATTGGTTCATATGGGGAAAATGCCAAAATATAAAGCTAAATTTTACCAAATTTAGGAGTAATGTGCTTGGTTAAAATTGCTTTGGTTAATTTTGTATTATATAACTGTCTATAGGGAATAAGCATGGAGACAATTTTGAAAATATTTCATAATAAGCCTTAGTCTTGGTGTAAACTGGGATGGGCTTATTGCTTTTGATTTAAAAGAAATTTAATTACTGCAATACAGAACACTGCGCAAAAAAACACCTTTACAGACCTTTAATTTCTTTGGAAAGATATTGTAAATGGTACATTAACTATATCTTTAAGGACCTTTCCAAAAAATGATAGGTCACCTTTGATTTTTGGTAAAGGTGGTCTTTACGTCACCTTTACTGTCCTTAATGGCCCAATTTCCAAAAAATATTGCAGGCCATTGAAGGTGACCTTTATCATACCTTTAAGGGTTCATTATATGTCTGAGAAGGTGATAATTGCTGAACTTAAATTTCATTAAAGGTCACCTATTATATTCACTGAAGGTTTGTAAAGGTGATATTTACTTGATCTTTAGGGTAATTAATTATCACCTTTCATGAACTTGTATGTCGCCAAGCAAGTGACCCTGAGATAGCCTAAATGCCATCAAAGGTGATATTTAATGAATGTAAAGACGATTAAATGTCATAAAGGTGACCTTTTATATATTACTAAAGGTCGCTTAATGTGACATTTAGATGGCCTTTGCAACTTATCAATGGTGACATTTACATTGTCTTTAATGTATATTGTATTTCATATATAAATCAATCCATATGATTCATGAGATGTGACCTTTAATGATTTCCAATTTTTGTAAAGTTGACCATTGAGGCCCAGTAAAGGCATTGAAAAGGTAACCTTTACAACATCCAGTCTCAAATCTTCTACAAAATTGTAGTTACTTCTTCACTCTTCAGTCCAGTCAGTCTGAGACTTCAAAGGAGACTGGGGGAGTCTTCCAAACCATCTAACTTATATACCCCCAACAACTGACCTCTGAGAAAGCACCCTCTCCTTATTGGTTGATCTGGGCCAAATCTTTGGCTGTGATTGGCCAAGCTGAAAAGGGTTATTGACCAATCAGAGCACATCTCTTTCCATGGCTTTACTACATATTTTAGGACTAGGAAAGGTGACCTTTCCAAAATTCAGTAAATGTGTTGGGAAAGGTCATCTTATCCATGACATTTACTACACATTTTAGGAAACAGAAAGGTGACCTTTCCAAATTCAATAAAGGGGTTGGGAAAGATCATAGTTTCCATGGCATTAACAACATACTTAGGTATATGGAAGGGTGACCTTTCCAAAATTCAGTAAAGGCATTGGGAATGATCATCTTTTCCATGACATTTACTACACATTTTAGGAAAAGGAAAGGTGACCTTTCCAAATTTAGTAAAGGTTTTGGGAAAGATCATCTTTTCCATGACGTTTACTACACATTTAGGTACACGGAGAAGTGACCTTTCCAAAATTCAGTAAAGGCCTAGGAAAAGGTCACTTTTATCCATGACCTCTCCATGACCTTTACTGAATATAGCTAAAGGTATTACCTTTAATGAATGTAATGGTCAAGAATTGCCTTGGAAAAGGTCACCCTTCAAAATCTGCATCTTTACATGACCTTTAGTGCACTAGTAAAGGTCTGTAAAGGTGTTTTTTCGCACAGTGGAAGCTGCTGTTGTATTATATTGAACTTTAAAAAAGAGCGATATGAATAACAGTGATTGCTAGAAAATACCTAAAATAATATCATATATACCTCTTAGCATAAAAATATTTCAATGAGTTTTTTTACAGTTTTGAAAAATGTATGTGGAGTGGATCCTTATGTATCATTAAAATTTCAATTACTTTGTATATGTCACTCACAAATTTAAAATCCACGGTAATTTTCAGAACAAAGACGGTAAAATTGCTGGTCCAGAATTGATGGCTTTAATGCGGGATCTTCTTAGAAAGGAAGGAGAGGTGAGTACTGGAATTTCAATTGATAGAATCACTTGATTAGTTTTATGAGAAATATGATAATATATGTTTATATCAAATATACTTTAGATCGAAATTGGTACCGATTGCCTTTTTCTTTGTAATGTCTCGGGCGTGTTGTGTATAAATGCTGCTAGATGCCTACAAGCAGTATAACTGAACTATAGTGTTTTGTATAAGATAATTAATTTTGAGTTTAGGGTACAATTAAAGTGATAATAGCCTATTTATTCAATGGTGTTTTGGGTCAACTAAAAGTGATAATATTTTTAATTCAGGACCCAACTGCGAAAGAGCTGGAGTTGTACCGGGACCACATCCTGAAGATATACGACATCAGCTGTGACAAGGCATTGGGAAAGGAGGAACTGTCTCTTCTCATCCCTATTAAGAAATGATCACCTAAAACAATACAAATGTCCACGAAAGACATACACAGCCATTTCATTATTGATGAATATATATATTACACATTCATGCTTAACCTTTATTCATTAAGTAGGCATAACAGTATTTATTTTCCAGAGGGGAGTAACATTGGACATGTGCGTCCTTGTCAGATTTAAATTTGGATAAAGAATGCAGGTTCGTAACATTATAATAATTCACACTATGTGTTTTTGTAAAGTACATATTTTTATTTACAAATAAAGATAACTATATTTCCATTGAATGGAAACCTTTTTTCTGTCTATTCCTTCAAAGCCCTTGGTAGATAACTTTTTATTTTTATCATCCTACATAAATGATTTCTTTCCTTAAAGAATCCTACTTTAAAAAAGTCTTTAGCAGTGTTATTGGCTGAAAGAATTAAAATGTATTAAAAATGATGACACCCAGAAACTGTAGGTGCCCCCATCTGGGTTATCAGGGTGCGTCTGGCGAGGGCTCGGTGGTTGGGAGTCAAAAAGGTGGGAGGGGTTTCTATGCATTCACGGTTATGGTAGCTAGGTCCCCAGGCTTGTTGGTATTTTGGGCTTCTTGCCGGCATACTATTGGCTGTTCTGCGCCTCATGCTGGGGGATGGCCATCAGGCCATTGCCAAAATTATGGGGTGGTAGTGGTCAGCCAGCTGCCCGTTGTTTCATTCCCTGTGCTTGCCCTAATCATGCTTCGGCCTTCGTGCCCCTTCATTCCCATTTCCGTGCCTTACTTTGCCTATTTCTTTTAAATCCCGCATCCCATTTAGCCCTTTATACCCCAATCCGGCCATAGCCACCCATGGGTAGTTTAACCAAACAGCCGTTTTTCCATACTTTGTGTCTCCCCATACAAAAAGGATGCTCCAGGCGGGAAATGAGCATTAAAGAGGATGTTTCTAGCTTTCAAATGATACCAAGCACATCAAAATTGGATGATTTTCAAAGAAGTTACAGGCTATTGAAGATAAGACTATCGGTCCTCCTGAAAATGGCTAAAAGCCTGGATATTGAATATTTATCCAGATATTTAGTAATAAAATAAAATGTAATCCATGAATTATCAAGAAACTCTTAAAAACTATTATGGGTATAATTTCTTATCTAGCAAAGTCATATCTCCTCTAATATTAACCTTAGAGTTTAAGATATAACCCCCTCAGAGCATCCTTTCTGTGTGTTGGGTCACATTTTTCCATTTTCCCCCAATGGGACAGTTTGATAAGTATTCAACATATAAAGTCAACCAATATATTGTTTTAAAGCTGATTCAATCTCATAATTAATGTTACAAACCATATTTCTATAATTCGAATTGATAAGTTAGGGTCTGCCTTTGAAGGTTCTTTAATGCAAGCTTAAGGAATTTAGGGAATTCCAGATAGAAATCCTCGGAAATCCTGGGGAAATCCAGCAATTCATAAACCTATCTGTAGGGTCTAAAGCGTTAATTAACCCTGGTTATTATGAGGGGTTTCTTGAAACCATTGTTGTCTAGATAGAAACCAAAAGAGGGAGCCACCGTGCACGTCCTTCCCCATGCCATTGATCAAAGAGGTGAATGAAGAAGTGAAGGTCAATCTTTCTAGGAGCTTTTGCTGTAGAATAGTTTCGCACACGTCAATCTGTCTAGGAGCTTTTGCTGTAGAAATAGTTTCGCACACAGGGGAACGTGGGTGGATGGGGGCGGGGCAAGGGTATTTGTAATCTCCTCTAACTTAAAAAGGATTGGGCAAAAATAAACCCTAGGGAAAAAGGCTAATTTGGTAAAGTTGGAACCCCCTTAAAGGAGAACCGCAAAGGCAAATCAAATCTTAATATTATACTAAATATGGATTTCTTTAAATATCTATCTATAAAAATCACTATTGATATATCATAAATATAGGAAATATTGTTATCTGAAAATCAAGTTGCACAGTGGCTTCTACTGAGTCCAGGTGACGTCATCTAGGCTCTTTTAGACATGTAGGGGAAGCTGATAAGGTACTTGCTATGGTTGACTGCATACACTGGCCCTGTGATCGAGAGCCTAGATGATGTCACAGCCCTGGGAGATAACCTGTGAGAGTGTATTCACCTCCTGATAAAAGCTTATTTAACTTATTACATTATCCATGTTTACTAATTCAAGTCTAATGCTGCTGAAAATATGTACCAAATAAGAGGTTTTTACCATATTTGGCATTTTTGTTTTCTCCTTTGCGCTTCACCTTTAATAAACACACATGCAGTGCACAATATAATCTTAAGTATTTTCTTGATAGACGTTTCCAAAGTGAATGCAACAACGGCTGTGAACGTTGCGTTTATTGGACTTATATTATATTCATATATAATATAAATATGCAGGCAACCACACTATACAGTTTGTTGAACATTACTCTTATCTAGGTAGTACAATAGACTATGACTTACCTGTATGTCCAACTTTTAATAATGTAAAGCGTATTGTAACTAATGAGGTATTTGAGTTGTCCAAAATTAGAAAATCAATTGATTGTTCAACCAGCATAGCAATTTATAAGCAAACTATTCTGCCGTATTTCGATTACTGTGGATTTATATTGATGTCATGTACACTTGAGCAGAAAAGAGAGTTTCAGATACTGCAAAATAATGCAGCCAGGACCTGTCTTTGTGTCTCTCCCCGTGACCATGTGACTATTGAATATGTACATTCTAAACTAAAATTGAGTAGTTTAGAGCAGAGAAGGCATAAACAACTTTTTCGTCTGATGTTCTTACACAGTGTTAAAGATGGTGTGTTAACTGTTCCAGTAAGAGAAACTAGATCGGCTAATAAAAAACAGTTTATTGTCCCAGCAAAAATGAACTCAAAGTACCAAAATAATGCATTTTATAAAGGGACGATCATTTGGGATGAACTATGCTGAACTATAGAGAGTTGATTATCTGTTGTGTGTATCCTCCTCGTTCGACCACTGCCGTCCAATACATAACGATAGTTCCTACATCATGAAAGATGTAACACTCGCGTGAAAGGTTGTAGTTTATTAATATTCTCCTATGTATTGCCGTTCCGTGACAAGACCTCACTTGACAATGATCAGTTCCCAGGAAGGAATCCCCTCAAACACATTCAGACACTGCTCCGCCTTCTAACTGACTGACTCTATTCCAAACAACAGGACTCAGCTTCTAAGACCGGACCTTTCCAGGATGGTTACTCACTCAATGTTCGGCTAACTCTGACCGGCTAGAGCGGTGCGCTCGCTTTTAGTATGATACGTCACACATTTACTCCTCCTTTAATCCCCTTTTTGACAGAGAATTATAACTATCATGTGCTCTAGTCCAAGGCTTACGCTGTAGTGCCCAAACAAATATGGACTGGCTACCCGCATCAGTACAATGCCACAATGTACAATTTGCAACCTTTGTCAATGAATTTATGAATCTGATCAAACACAGATACTGTGTGTATATTGATCTACTTCATTAGGTCCAATATATACTGTTTTGATCTTGATGTATTGTTATAATTTACATTAGAAATGTTTATTTACTACAATTTTTCACTCATTGTAATATCACTGAAAACCAGGGGCAACCCTGAAGTGATTGACTTAATAAACAATTTAAAAAAAACAAAAAAACTTTTGACTTTCATAAGTTAGGTTACTTTGTGGTATTTCAAAAGCAAAATTAATTTTCTTGACAGTAATTAACACCTATGGGGCATTAAGAAAGGCACTTTGGGAATTCTGTGCATTTTCTTTTTTCTTTGTGGTTAATTATTGTAGGTCTAGGAGCCTTTTGTTAAATAATGGATCTCATAAGATGAAAATAAAAATAACGGACACCTTTACTAATTTTAAAGAGTCTGACCACACCAACGACGTCCATGGTCAAGAAAACAATGTCAGTGGCCTATACAACTTCCCCAGGTCGTATTGTTAAATTAAATCCATTGTTGCTTGTCACCCAAGGCGGTATTCCACTACCAGATTTTACTCAAGATTTCAGAAATCGCCAGTGGTAATAAGGATTGGAATATAGACATGTCATAATATGTCATTATAAATGAGTTCATGTTCCCTTTCAAATGATATGTAGCATGTAAGGGTTCCTTTCATATTTGTAATACATGTAACGCATTAGAAATTGCCAAATTCTTGATAGGCGAAGTCACCTAGTTGAATAGTGGCCCAAATATACCCAATTAGAAATTGCCAAATTCTTAATAGGCAAAATCGCCTAGTGAAATAGTTAATTAAAAAAAGTTTAGAAACAAAAATACTGGTAAATGTGTCTCCTAGGCACCAGAAGAGCTACAGCCAATCGGCGCCATCTGTACCCACCCCTGGTAATCACCTGTACAGGCCTGAGGCGCTCGGACCAGACAAAGTAGGCAGTGAGCTACTCCTGGCCCGGTCCTCCACTGTGAGCAGGTAGCCGCAGGGTAAGGAGGTTCCGCGCTGTTGTTTGGTGCTCGGGCTCCATACCTCAGTATAGCTGCCGTTTTTACGCTTTTGCCTTTGAAGGATTATCATTGATATTGCGTTGATAGGAGTCTAGTCGAGTTGGTATTATAGGAATCTAAAATAGACCCGTTCTTTAGGAAAAAGAAAATATTAAAAGGCCTGTAGAGATGAGAGCTCCTCCTCCTCCATTACCAGCATTTCCCCTCGAATTTATAAGCTCCCCTCTAATATATAAAAGATATTCATATTTATAAGATATATAAGATATATTATGTTATATTACATTTTCCGTTTAATTAACTACCATACCCATAAGAGAATTAAGGAGAAAAATTGTAAAGAGATCTATTTGATGGAGCTTACCACTCTTGGCTCCATTTCCACCTGTTATCTTTTGTATGGTTAGCTTCGCAAACAAGATATTGAACACTGCTTCCACTTTGATGTTTATTCTATTGGTGTGCTGCAAGAGTCACAGAAAACATCAAAGACAAGGTGCTGTCCTGGCATAACACATGCATACATGTTTATATGGTTCAACCCGGTGCATATATAAAGGAATATTCGAATAATGGACTTATGTATGTTAAGCAGAATCAAATTTCCGCTCAAATTTTCTCTCACCCCCCCCCCCCCCCCCCCCACACACACAGCGGAACCTGTATATATATACGGGCCCGTAATATCACAATATTGCAGCGACTCTGCATATTTTATTGTTGTCAATAAAAAGTCAACATTATGAATATTGCATTCTTTATTGTATTCGCCGTTTCACATTGGTACACAATACAAATTAGAATTGTTTCTCCATGGTCAAGATAGAAAAAAAAACACAAAATTACCAGCAGGTAAATCACAGTATGCTTTATGTTAAAACCTATAAAATGTCTCTAGTTTAAAAATTAAATATGCACAATTTGAATACATCCTTAAAATTCTCTATCAACATAGGAAATGATACCGGAGAGTACCGTGTCTTTACTTTATCCATTGAAATAGAACTTTTTTATTTTCTATTTATCAATAGATGGATAAATAAAATTAGGTAAAGTACTTTTAATCAGTTAGTATATAACGGCTACCGTTTAAAACGTCATCACAGAAAACTCTAACCAAAGCCATTGGTAAAACATACAATCATTAATTACCATAGTCCGTGTCAGCTGGTTTGTGTATGTGGATAAACTGCCAGATCTTTGCTCTGGATACCATACATAACTCCAAATTTAAAGGTAAACATAAGTATTCACTGCAGCGCAATCTGGTGTTAATACTTTTTCATTTCTCAAATTGTTTGAGAATTTAACAAAATTTAATCCAACTATCATAATTTCAAAATATTTACAATCATTTACCCCCAAAAATGTATTACTGTTAATTCCTAAAACAAGAATAGGCAATTTTTGTGGATTTGAGGGTCAATTTTTGGTATTTTCAGGAATAAATTCTGATTTTTTACGATGACCCCATGTTTTCTTGATCTTAAAGTGTATACTTTGTTTCTATCTAAACATTTGCAGCTTTTGATGGCAAAATTATGGATATTTATTTTTTGATGGGGAAAAATGTGGTTTTTTCCATTGAAGCCAATGGTAAACAGTCATTTTTTTTCAAATGCTACTATCTTATAAATGCTAATGGTGACATACTGTTTCTAAAGTTTTATTACAGTCCCTATGCATTCCTCTAACAGCTGTGTGAGTTTGATGATTTTATTAGGGGGAATGTGGGTTATATCGCGCATGTGGGTTATATCGCGCACCTTCACTATAAAGCCCATAAATATGTTAATATTGCCATAATTGATTAAATTCAAAAGGGAGTGTGTGCGGTATTGTATGGGACAGCGTAATAATACATTATTAGTTCATGCTTATGTATTAACTTTTAGAATACCCGGTGACAATCTTATTCCATATTATTTGTCGTCCTGCCATCATATTTTAGTTAATTTCCTACTTTGCATTATGTTGTTTTCTCAAATTAATTAATTGAGTAGGGTACTAGTAGTATATCTTTATAAAAAGTAAGCAAATCCTGAAAATGCTCACTTTTTTAAATGAGGTCGAAAGAAACAATTCCTCCAAGGATATTTGAATGAGAAAATATGAGTTTAGATGGTGTTATATCGCGCATTACATGTTGTTGTATCGCGCAGGTCACCATTCATTATATACATATAATAATAAATATTGCATTTTTCATATTTGTTGATAAAAAATCACATTTTAAAGTTTTTTTTCAATACCATGAATATCTTTCCATTAAATAATCCAAATGTGAACTATATAAGATATCATTTTAAAATTTGCCAGAGAAAAGAGCTATTGTTACTCATTACTTAAAACTTAAGATCAAAGGAAATGGCTCTTTTACTTAGATTGTGACGTTTTCTCAATTATCAAACAAAACAAAAGGTACCTGGTCAAATATGGTACTGTCAAATTGTTATGACTTAATATTTTTGGAAAATTTGTTTTAATAGTGAATCAGGAGATATGCCCTTGCTATTTCTTTTTTTTAAATCAAGACTTTCTCATCAAAATTATTTTGTATATTGATATCAATAATCAATATGCAAAATCCGCGATACAATGCTTAAATGCGTGATACAACAACAGGCCATTGGTTTTTATGGATATAACTATAATTTTGGCTTTGAAAAGAGTGATTTTTATACTCAGACATTGATAATTATCAGATATTTCCCTCAAAATCAGATGTAATCATGGGCTGATAGGGGTCGCAGTGCATTCATATAATTAAATCTTTTTTGGGGGTAATCACCTTTGCTCCTAGTTCCCAAGAGTAGTATCTTTGAATTCCCCTATATGAAAAGCAAGTTCTGATGGTGTTATATCGCGCATCAGGTGCGCGATACAACCCAAATTCCCCCTATGGTTATCAAGAAATCATGTCCAATACCCACATTTACCTTTAAATTATACAAATATCCAGTAAACAGTACATGTATCTGGGTCAATACACACATTCATTATGTCCGATGCAGAGAGTCAGATACTATGCTATGCACACTTTTAGGGGAGGCAAATAGCATTACAATATGTGTACACATCTCATAAGATTACATATTCCGGTAACAAAATGTAGACAAAAAGAATCGAGTATCCACGGATTACGACTTACTAAGGAAAATTAATGTTCCTTTGGAGTGTCAATAGCAGGGAATGAGTGTTTGAATTGAAGGGGAACAGTAATTTCAATGTATTTCCAATAATTCTGAAGTAAACAGTCAAAGTTACAGCTGGGATTAGTTTTACAACATATATATATATATACGAACAATCAGATATTCCTGGTGTCAGCCTTTTTTGGTTTTCAGATTGCTTTATGCACTCACACATCTCATTTCTGTTCAGAAGGAATTCAGCAAAACCATTATCAGACTTCATTTTCTTATAAAATAATTCAATTAGTATGTTGTATGAACGATATTAAAATGTAGACTAAAGCTTTTTGAAGAAAAAAAGTTTGTTGTAATTCTATTTTTTAATTTGACCATTTTCATTAGAATCTGATGTTTTTGGTATTACCAACTCAATGGTTATGCTTTGTAGATCCATAACAGAATCCAAAGAGAACGTAGTTTACTTAGATAGGGAGGTACCCTAAAATGGTCGCCAAAGGTGAACAGAAGATTAAACAATTAGTGATATACTGTTCCCATGTTATCTTAATTCTGAATTGTTAAGGAGAATGTTTGAATTCTGAAATACCCGTTTAAGAATTGACTAATTTCTTATACATGCCACAGAAAAGGAGGAATCACGTGCATGTATATCGATATATCAGTGATGGACAGCTTTCGAATAAAAATTAGAAGAATTCACATAGTAAGGATGCTATCCTTAATATACATGAGCATTTTTACATATAGGCCTACAGAGAGAAAACTTTCTACAGATGATCTATTAAGCATTGTACATGAGCCTAGTACACTTGGTACAAGTAAATTCATGCATCAGTATTAATTTTTATCTTTTTTTTCTGACGCACAACATATTATATTGTGCTTCGGTCCATCAGATTACACTTATACTATATCTTAAGCAACCCATAATAACAATGAATTGTGTGTTCAAAAATGTGATTCAATAATATATAGCACACTGACATCAGGGCAGTGAATATATGTACGCTGGGATTACGACAAACCTGGTAGAAATAAATGTAAATTATTTCACGTCTAGACCCTATAATCAATGCTTCTCAGAAGATCAGGGGAATTAACTAAGCAACATAGTTCGGTGATTAACAAAACATAGTTCATGAAAAACAAAGAACATATTTACAATTGCTCAGTATCAGAGATGCATCGTTGATTGACATACATGCATATTACTTTATACATGTATAGGGATTGCCACACGCCAGAGTACACTCTCTACCAATGAGGGCCTCAGAGCACGTGATACCGGAGGTAGCGCCTCACGTCGTCGTCCACGTTCAGGTGTTCTATCTTGCTCAGCTGGTAGTTGATGCTGTGGACAATCCTGGCCCTGCATACCTGTTTCAGAGTCGGCGGCTGGGAGATGAGAGCCTTGAGAACGGGCACCACGTCTTTGTGGACGTCGAATCGCTCGTAGGCCTCTCCGAGCAGACGCTGGATCTTGGTGGGCACCTTGCAGCCCGCCCGGAGGAGGATCTCGGCGCTGTCGAAGAAGCCCTCCTCCACGGCCACCTCGATGGGCGACCGCGGCGAGTCGTAGACCACCCCGTCAATGTGGTCCAGGTTATGACCTGTGGGCAAGGAATTTGGATTAAGACGTGATGAAGATGAGCATTCAATCATGATATTCTTAGATTTCCTTATTGACAGCACATGCATCTGATTCAATCACAGACCTTCGTACGCAGTGGACCCTTCCATACACTATACTTGTTCCCAAACTGGACCCAAAGGAACCCATATCCCAATCGTTTGGTTGATGTCCATTCCGCTGGTAGGGCACGACACTATTGAAAAATTTAATGTGTATAGCATAGCAGCGCCTGGTACGCCCCCCCCCCTCCCCAATCTTTGCCCAAATATTGATTTTTCTAAATCTAAAATTCATGGGCCTGGAGGGCCCGGGAATAAATTTTGATATAGCACGCCCCCCCCCCCCCCCTTTTTTTTTTTTCTTTTTTTTTTGAAAATTCCTGGATCCGCGCTTGTGTGGACAGCATTCTGCTTTATTGGTTTGGGACTCACAGCTGCTCATTGCATCATTCATAACATGTGTTGATGGCGATGGTCTCCTAAAACTCAACCTAAAAAGCATGATTGAGCCCCTTGTCTACTTTTCCAATCTCGTTGCGAATCTAATAATATATTGTTTCACCCACGAGCTGGCTGGGGATGATTGTCTTTAAGATATATCTAGTGGGAAACACGATAAGGTGGTAAGGTAGAGTCGCTCAGATCTACGAGTTCCATCCTTTGGATAGTGAATATCTAGTGGCACAAATTGATACGATAAATTAAATCAAAAATAAAATTCGAATGGACCCACCAGCATAGAAACAATCCGGTGAGTGGGAAATTATTGCTTTGCTTTTAGTTTACAGGGATCCGTTTGGCCAGGTCAGCTGCATGTTAAATCAAATTTAATCCGATGACTCACGGTGCCTGTGGCCGTCGTAAATGCAATTGGTGGAGGTAAGCCTATACCATGCAGTACCTCTACAACTTTTGGTTCCGCCAAATGTGCCCGGTAAATGTGTCCCCTTTGATTAGGCCGTCTCTCAAACGGAATCATAGAAAGGTATTCAAGAGACACAGGACCTATATGAACTTGCGTATATATATGCATACAGAAAAAAGCAGTATCATAGAGGGATACATATATGTATGTAAAAGACCGTAGATATAGAATTCAATGAAATAGTATAATTGTGACTCCACGAGGAGAAAGAGTATCCCGCGCAGAAATTCTATAAACATTCCAAATAGAGGAATATTCCTTTTGGATCTATAGACAAGTACTGTGATCGTGATAGCTGAATTTCACACTCGTAAGTTACTGTGTTAGTAAATCTATCAATATGTAAAAGGTCAACCCTACCTGAGCTCTGTACATTGACGTCGGCGCCGGCCTTGATGAGTAACTTAAGCACGTCAATATGGCAGACTCCGTTCCACAAAGGGGTGGCCCCATAGCAGTTCCTTTTGTTCACAGCTGCCCCCGCCCCCACTAGGGCCTCCACGCTCTCCACACACCCCCGGTAGGCGGCGTAGTGTAGGGCCGTGTCGCCGTACTCACTGCAGCAGTTCACGTTGTCCAGCGGGATCAGGATGTCCACCACGTCGGGGTAGTTGTTGTAGGCAGCCAGCATGGTGGGCGTCTGGTTGTCCCCGATCATCCAGTTACTGGAGGGCACGGGCACGGCCCCTCCGGCCAGCAGGTGCTGGACACACTTGACGTGGCCGTTGGCGGCGGCCACATGTAGGGGAGTCTCTCCCTCCTGGTTGAGCACGTTGGGATCTGCTCCCTGTGTGAGCAGCTCACGCAGGCAGGCCGGGGAGCCCACGGCCGCCGCCTTGTGCAGGATGGACGAGCCACAGTCAAAGAGCTGCTCGTTGACGTCGATGGCGAGCTTCTCGATGAGGGAGCAGGCGAGGGGCACGGCGTCCTGGGCCAGGGCGTGCACCAGGAGCACCTGCTTGGTCTGCACGTCCAGGGTGGGCAGGTCCGTCAGACTGTCCAACATGGCGCTGATGCAGTCCTGATCGTTTGACTCTGTGGAGTAAAATGAGATTATAATACATTAGAATTCAACTTCACTGTAAAAAGTTAATGTATTTCTACAGTAGATTATACTGTAGGTTTACAGCACTTTTTGCTGTCAGAAAATTAACTGTAAGAATTGCTGTAGGAGTACAAATTGTTACTGTAAAATACCAAAATACAAGACAAGGAATTTTTTTTACAGTAACTATTCCTGTATAAACAGTCACCACTAGGGGAGCTACAGTTTATAAAGTGAAAAACGTTGGTGGTGTATCCCTTTAAAACCAATTTGTAGGGTGAATTAGTTCAATCTAAGAATTTAGAATGGTGATATACATATGCAATAACTAACCAAATGTCTAAAATTGTTGAAATCCGTAAAAATTATTTTAGTTAATTCAATAATGAATTATTTTCATGTGTAGGCACCTTTTTGGTACCGGTTCTGGTTAATAGAAGTCAAAACATCTGCAAACCTTCTGCAATATCACCCAATGCATGTATATCTGCTAATAAACTTGGTAGAGATACATCCCACAGTCAGTATACATTGATTTGTGGTGGGGAATTAACAATTAATTAGGATTTTGGTAGGAATTCTATTTAAATTCAATAATAAATAACTTTTCATTTCGAGTACTGTAAAATAACAAAGCACTGTAAATTTACAGCAAAATTTGCTGGAAACTTTGTTGCCAGCAAATTTTGCTGTACAAATACAGCACTTCATTTGCTGTACATTTACAGCAAACTCGACTGTAAGACATCTACAGTGCTAAATATAGTAGAATTTACAGTATCTGATGTGCTGTAATCATACAATAAGTTTTGCTGTAAGAGGTCTACAGTGCTAAATACTGTAAAATTCGAGATACAGGATGCACTGTATTTGTACAGCAAAATTTGCTGGAAACTTTGTTGCCAGCAAATTTTGCTGTAAATTTACAGCATTTACTTTTTACAGTGTTGTTATTACTGTAAATGAGTAAGGCAGTTAACTTGACATAGGAGCATCTCAGTTATTTAGCCATGTTTAATGCGTGTCTGAATTACCATTACAGTAGAAACATGTCTGTAGTTTCAACGGTGCATATCGCCTCTAGAGGGGCTCTAGATGGGGGTCCCAATGTCACATGTCGAATTTAAGAAAAATCAATGCTGCCCTGTCGAATTTAAGAAAGGGCAATGTCGCCATGTCGAATTTAAAAAATAACCATGTCATATGTCACTGTCTATTCAGAATCCCATGTCACATGTCACTAACCCCTAAAAAGGGTCATGTCGCTGTGTTGATTTTAAGGGTCTAGGGCCATTCTAGACGGCTACTCCAAGGGTGCAAAGGGGTTAGCGCCTCTTTGGTTTAGGTCTATCTCCGAGATGAGAAACTTAGTAAACAAGACCTAAATACCCCAAGTCTGTTTCTTCTTCTGACCTTTACCCATCTATAGCAAGGTGAATCCCCGTCCAAATGTAGGGAGCAGGCGTTAACTACTTCTCTTCTTTCCTTATTAATTTTATTAATTTTGAAATGGAAGCAAAACCTCAATTTTCCACAGACTAGTTTATCCAACACAAATTACTGTATTCCAAGAACGATTTTGAAAAAGTATTCAATTCTTGGTGATTTTTCTTTCATTTCGATTGTGTTGTTCAACATTTTCAATTAAATCAGGTTTTATCATTGCTCTTATTATGGCAAAATGTACCATTACGATAGTGCAGTAGCTATACTGCTATAAGGCACAACATTTAAAACGTGTTGAAGTATTCATGGAACTCCTTAAAACTGACAATCGCCATTAAAAGATCCATTTGTATGATTATGCGATCACAAAGGCATGTCAGAATGAACAAACTCAACATTGTGTTATTGCAGATAAAAAAAAGACTCACAAAAAGAACTGAGGACATGATTATTAAAATATATAATTATGCCTCTCCGGGTCCCTACTTATGCCATTGAGAGGCTGTAATTGATTGAATTCCTCTGATTGGTTTACATTATTATCCGTAAAGGCAATCAAGACATCGATGAATGAAATCGATGCACGTCACTCATTGTAATATAATATTATAATATGTTACGTCGCCAACAATTTTGTCTTTTGATATAAATCACAAAAACAAACATAGCAAGGAATCTGAAATCAGTTTAGTATCAATTGAACTATTAGCTGCTGTCCAATGTTGAATTTTTTCATTTAATTACAGAGCAAAACATGTCCTAAATGTCGTGCCCTATTTGTTAGAGCTGTTTTCCTTGTGACTTTAAACTGTGGGGTATTGGTGACGGCCATAATTGCATGCCAAATATCAGCATTACCTGTGGTGATCATATTATATTGATCACGCTTGAGCATGATCCCTGCTTTAGTGCGGAATAATATCGTTATACAACATTTCCGATATAAGCTTGTTTGGCTTTGCTGCTGTTGACAATATATTACACCATTAGCAGACAGCGAAATTATTGAGCAAATAATTCTTAGGCCAGTGATCCACTGTCCGACAAAACAGCGAATGATCACGGGGAGCGATTCTCTTCCCCAAGAACTCATTTGTCCATTCTGGCCCGAGCTTAATTTCCTTTCGATTTCCACAAGTATCCGAAACCTATCAAGAAGATACTCATGTAATGCCAACAATGACTCCTCTTCAAACCAATCGGTTCAGAATGGGGCTGTAAAATGGCATCGTAGATCATTGCCTTTACTCGTTTTGTCACAATGCCAGACAGCCAGGGGAATGTGACCTTTAGCAACGTCTAGAATTCCAGCTGGTGAGAATAAAAGACTAGTCAGTTTAATCAGCTGACCTTTATTTCCGATTTCCTGATTTAGTCCTTTTGTTGTCATTCTAATTGTTTCATTGGGGACTAAGGGTATTCGTAACACTCATAAATGCACTTATTGGCACCTGGATACTATACGTGCAGAATGGCACATAATTATAAGTTCCACATAGGCTTGCACCAGTAACGGTTATCTAGAACTGAATGCAGGACATAAAGATTGTCCTATTCATACTGAAAAAATGTTACGAGATTATATAGTCCTAATTATGTCTAGGGTAATTAATTTGCTACTATGATGAAACTGTTAGTTTCGAGACAAAATAAATGTACCGATTCTTCAACCCTTATTCTGAAGTATAAGATAAAGAAAATGTACACTTGTACAAGAAATATAAGAACAACAGCATTTAGTGCCATTTACTAATAATCCTGCAGAGCATATTGATAAATGTGTTTTTACCTGGGTATAAACACATGTAAATCTGTTCAATACAACATTGATACTATTTTGGGTTCAAACACTTTCATATTGGCGGTTGTGATCACTAGAAGCGCTGCACACACCTGGTATATGGCTTTTATGTTTCCGTGGATCGATCATTCAGGTGTGCTCTCGTAGCAGACCAGTGCTTATAAATTTCACTCAGCCTATATGAGCCCAGTGCTGCATGGCAAGCCAGAGGACATGGTATAGCGTACCTTAGAGCTGTATGATATGATATAAAATGCCTTGTCAGCATATTTAAAGGAGTTGCATGTTTACATGCATATAGTGCTCGTGATCAGCATCTTCTCTGAAAAAGGGGTTTGCGTGAGGTAGAAATGGAAATGGGAAACCTCTTGGAATATTTTTAGACAACACAGAGATCTTCCAGTTATTTATGAATCATATGAGTCACTTGTGTATTGGCATACAAATTTAATGGTGAAATAACTGAAAATTGTGAGAACTCTCAAGCGCTTTCTCGTAAATTCTAAAGCACCTTCTCACGAGGGTGCCTTGTATTTTGGAGCAGCAGGCTTACGTAGTCTACTTCATTAATTATTTCTACCTAGTGCCCTGCGCAACTGCCAGGATTGATTCTGTGGCGGTAAGCCAAATGTGGGCACCTTTCTGGCTTGGCTTGAAAAAATACAAACACCTGCTCGAGCGCTGCCCCTATATTACCAATGTTAGCACACTCAGGCCACTCGGAGGTCACTTTCATTTATCACTGTTCAATACAAGACTCGACATGCAGTCAATGACCCTCTTGCTGCTTGCTCGGAGAGTAAATAGTGGTAAACACTCTCTTTCAATAAACCAACACATGTTCTGGTATAATGTTTACACTAATGTGAATTACACGCCTAATAGAACTATTCAACATAAGCTTTGTAGTGTTTGCAATAGTATTCACTGAGGAACATATGTGGCATGTAAAACGTATCCCGCTGAAATCTGCTGAAAATATGATATAATTATATAGAGTGTACTGCAGATATGTAACAAAGAGTAACTGGGAGTTATATTTTCCGTGTTCATTGTTCATCGATTGAAGAAGTGAGTGTCTCCACTGAATGACTTTCACGAACAATTCAGGACCATATCAAACAAACAACCTAAAATATTGGTTTCTGACAGATTTTTCTGCTGACTAGGGGACCCGGCATGGGGAGCAGTATACAACGTAATCACTATGAGAAAATAAGTACCTCCAAGTACATGCTTTCAAATGAAATCATCAGCTATATATTGTCATCAGGGGAAAAACAAGGTGTCTCTCGTTCATAATATCATTTCTACAGTCATTGCTGTCTTTATCAATCATCTTATTCTTATAATTTGATAGTTTGTTGCTACCAGTAATGATGCTCAGAACTTGTTCTTTCTAATGATGTATGTTTTATGCATAGGAATATATCAATTACAAAGAAATGGTGGAAGATAACACGATACAGGAAATTGCAATGACCGTATTTTCTGTGACCATGGCACTGCATTCGGGGGGCAATGACAAATATGATGGAAAGCTGCATAATGATATTCAACATGTAATTTTCTTGCTAATACTCGTATCTTATAATCTGAACTCCTTCTTCTCAATACTAAATAGGAACTAAAGGCAAAGTCTTTCCAAATTGGTCCATTCTTGAAGCCCAAACAGACACATCCGAGCATTTCAAGTCGGCCCCCCACGGTGTTCTGCCATTTTGTGCGTGTATATTTTGGTACGTGTTAAATAAACTCCTTTCAATCCACATTCCTTTCCGAGCGGCAACCGTGAGGTAGCAACTTGTATGCATACATATAATATATATATATGTATATACAAATCTATAAAATAAAAAGATTGCTACTGCACAAAAGATTGAATTGAAAGAATGTTGCCTTTTCTAAACACATGCATCTAAAGCGATCATTTTGGGTGACAGTCATTTTGATAATTGAATAAGCCATATAATTATATTATCAATATCACGAATATTAGGTATTATGAATCTGAGACTCAATTTCAGATTATTGGAAAGATTAATATTAATTTTCATCTCTAACGTTACCGGTGTAATCAAATGTAATCCAATGTTTCCTAATGTTCAGAATTAAGGACTCCATGCTATTCCATGACTGAGATCAATGAGTTTGTGCAGTACTTAAGGCTATGCTGTTTCAAACCTACTGAACTATTGAGGTTTGATATCCATTAATTGATAGGGGGCTTTTTGTAATTAGATATGAGTCGAAGGGGTGTGTCCACTCAACCCACCAGCCAACTCTCCTAGCCTTTCTACCAGTCTATCCGCGTCATTCAATAACAGAACCTCACTTCTAGAACATATCTTTCCAGGGTGTGTAACCAACAACAGTAAGTAGCGCTCTGCCTGGTGCTATTGCTAACAACTGTTTACATACGTTTGTTGAAGTAGCCCCTTAAACTCTTCACCCTTAGTTTGAGAAGAGTTTACACTCTTAGACCCGATGGTAGATTCTACACAAGAATGGTTACGCTAACTATGGACTGACCATACACTACATTGCATACTTTACAACACTCACAAATCACCAACAAGTCATTTTGCAATAATACATTCCAAATCTTACTCAAATGAACAATGTCACATATCACGCTTATATGGCTTTGATTCCGTTCTCTACAAGTCTTTGATAACTTCTAATAAACTGCACACAATACTGTGCATCCCAAAAGAGAGCATTTTAGGCCTACGTCAAATTCTCCATAGAGATGTCTGAGGTTCGCCTATACGTTATGATTGGTAGCATTGTGAAAGAATGTGGATAGCTGTTGCCCTGATTAGCAATAGACCATTCCAAACAGGAAGTCATGTGATATTCATTTATCCATTTCAGAAATGGTATTGCAATCACTATATATTATGTATCTATGTAATTTGCATGCCTTATGACCTGTTATCACATATTCACTCACCTATTGCCAGGTGCAGCGCCGAGTATCCCATAGCGTTGAGTCTGTGAGGGTCTGCATCCAGCCTCAGTAACAACCTGACCGTGTCCGTATGACCCCACCTGGCGGCAATGTGTAAGGGCGCGTCCTCAGACCCCAGCGTCCCCTCGTTGACGTCACATGACAATGACGTCACCAGGTAGTTAATGACGTCGCCATGGCCTTTGGCGGCCGCGACGTGGATGGGGTTGACCGAGGCCTGCTTCATCTCGGTGAGGAAGAAGTCTGACCCCATCCCGTCCTCACTGCCCAGGGACTCGAGTTCTCGGAAATAGGGGTATTTGCATGTTTTGGGCATAGTTCGTGAGGTGTTGTGCCCCTCATCAGTGGCCGGCCCCTGTTGGGCCTGTAGGACCTCAGCAAACACGGCATCGTCGGTGGGATAATCAACAACACAATCGTCATCTGATGTTACACACTTTCCCCCACTTCCTTCCGCAGACTTCTCCGATCCCCCCTTCACAGACCCCCTGGGCTGGTCACTGTCGGGGGTGACCTCCTCACTCCCGTCCTGAGACTCAGTGATTAACAGGTTGTTCATGGAGTCTGTGACGTCACGGACCGTGTGCTGCTGCTCGTGTTTGGGCGTCGGCGGCTGCGGGGCGGCGGCCGGAACCGGGTCGGGCGGGGTGGGCACTTCGTACTGCTTAATCCGCCGGGAGTGCTCCAGCAAGGCGCGCGTCTCCTCGTAATCCAACTCCTCGTCGGCCGCCGCGCGCTGAGGGCTAATCCGCACCCCATAAATCTCCAGGTCAAGATCGCTTGCAAGGTCATCCTCACTCTCGTACTCATCGTCATCATCACAACCGCGAGCCGCGACGTCGGCAGCCGATCTTGTGGCCACGTGACCACATTGACCTGCCTCCAGCCACTCCAACAATGGCGGCTGGTAGACGCGCGTCGGCGGAAGTCCATCTAACTTCCGGTTGGCGTTATCCCCCGTCGATCCCTGCTGCGCCGTGGTAACGACGTCTTCACTGCTGTTGCCGTAGTTCCCGTCGAACGGCGTGTATTCCTCGACAAACTCCAGGCCGAGATTCTCAAAGGCCAAGGAGCAGAGACACATCTCGTCCGTCTCTGAAATGAATAGAAACATGCACAATGATTAGGCTATAAGAATCTAAATTGAATGTTGCGATGCGTCTTAAGTGAGACAGATCACATTTAAATTATACGTGGGCATGGCTGTGCCTTAATTTAAAGAGAGTCGTTCAGTGTAATTGTTTGGCCCTAGTTATATTGCACTTTGCCCTATTTACATATAGCCAATGCAAAGAATTGGAAAAGTCCTTCCACACTGGGCCCTCTATCAATCTTTCCAACATTTGAAGTGTTGACCTTTGTGGCTAATAGAGAACGTTCCTAACAATCTATAGGGGTCTACTACTACTAGATGTAATATCCAATTTATACATCAGATCATCAATAACCCAAAGAGCATCAACCCACCACATTAGGCCTATTTGTATATGGCAATCAATTTATTGTAGCAACAATAGTCACCTGAAGCTTTTGTAGTACTTGATTGGTTTTCTTTAATCATCAACAGTATTATGGTCAAGAAAGGTCTGAGCGTGAAGCTTTGAAGCTTGTTATTACAATATTCGGTCCATTTATCTCCATTCTCAGGAATTATCAAATTTTACATTTATTCAAGAACATAGTTATGACAAAAGTGAATATGATGGATAGTTGCAATTAAGGGTGACTGCCCCCCAGCCTAAACCTAGTCTTGGCCTCAGCAAGGTGACCATTAAAGATAGTCACAACATGCCTTGTTATCAACGTAGATTATCTCTGTATGTGATGTAGATAGTACGTAGAGCCAGCAGCTCATCTCCCATGGCTTTGACACACAAACTAGATAACTGACAGGTATAAAAGGACACAGAATAAGTCAGACTTCACCAGTTACTTAGTTCACTAAGTAATAACCATATCAGCATGCTCCGGTTTGCTGTTCTTGCTGTGGCCATTGTGGCCTGCCTGGCCAAGCCAGAGCTCAAGGATTGCCGTGAGTACTTATCCTTGTGTCCTGTTAAGTGCATGTATATGAGTATCTGATAATCATTCTTTGAATAAAGCCAACATGTATACTCCTTAAAAAACTTTTAGGATTGCTTGGGAAATTGTATATTGAATACAGGTAGTTGATATGTGATAGCCTATAATTATATAGATCATTGCAGTAAATTGCAATTAGAAAGTGCCTTCACAAGTTTCTGCTCATAATGTATGGTAATGATTGATGATGGACCAACTTCTATGACAATTAAAAACCTTTACTGATCTTTTTATTTTCACAGATCCTTCAGGTAACTCAGCTGTCCGCATCTCCAACCCGGTGATTGAGCCCTACCCCCCAGTGATTCCTGGTCCAGTCAAGGTGAGCCTGGATGTGGAGGTCCTCCGCCCCCTGAACAACTTTGATGTTAACGTAACTCTCATCAAGGACCTGAACGGCTTCCCCCTCAGGATTCCATGCCTGGAGGAGACCCTTGGATCATGGTAAGGATGTTTTCTTGTTTCATGCTTAAAAACCTTAATAGATAAACGGGAAGATTGAGGATTTCTGAAAGGGAGGACGGGGGAGGGATGTCAGCATATCCTATGGGCTAATTCTACAAGGCGCACATTCGCATGCATACGTGTGACATTTTCCCCTCTTGGACCACCTGGATACCTTGATCCATGCCTGCTAGATATTGGACTGTCTTTGGGAAGCTGCCATATTGTGAAGTCCAATATATCATTTATGAGGTTAATGATTGAATAAACACTTTAGTCCTGCTTTAAATAGAAAGAAAGGCCCATGCTCTTGGTACAGTGTTAAAATCTTACATATACAGTTCTACCAACAACATAAGCAAAGGATATTTGCTTAACAACACATACTTTCCCATACTTAAAGTTTGCCCTATAGACAGTAGACATTCTTTATGTTGATATCAATTTATATTGTACTGATGTTTCTGCTCATCCTTAAACAGATATAGATTTCTATCATTTATGTACTTGACTAATTCTCAGTGGCCTGCTTTTTGCTAATTAATGACAATTTTACCCTTCAGCTACTATGAGAATGCCTGTCAGTTCCTGGAAACTCTCTTCCCCGATGGTCAGTGCCCCCCAACCCTCACCCAGTGCCGCTGCCCCTTTAAGGCCAACAAGCTGGAGATCCGTGGACTGCAGATTGACCTGCCCCAGCTGCCCCCGGAGATCGCCCCGGCAATCCCTGTGAGTCATTACTTTTAGAACGAATCTTAAGACTCTCTGATGATAGGTCATAACTATTGAAATCTCTTTGTGTATGCATTAGCAAAATTACCTCTAAAATATAAGTACACTGATAGCATGAAGTTTTGGAGATTTTCATTTAGATATTGAAAAATTATTATGACAAGAAAATAAGTTTTATATTATCATTTAATTTTGCTTTTAGGGCGGCTACGAGATCTCCCTGTCCCTCCAAGACTCCGCCACCCGTGCTGTGCTCTCCTGCCTCAATGTCAAGCTGGAGATCCGTGGTGGCCGTCTCTACTTTGTTTAGATTTAGAGTTTCAAATTACCTATTCAATAAAATGCTTTTATAAAAGTATGTGTCATAATTTTTTTGATATTTGGAGAATCCGTTAATACATTTTGCCTTAAATCCCCAAAATACTACAAAATAGCATGGGATATGTATTCCATGTAAAGGCTCATACAATGTAGGTATCTTTCTATACCCATTATGTTTTGTAGTGGATCAGGTTATGTAGTCAATTGAATGATAACAATTTGTCTCTACGGTGTAAGCAATATCCATAAATTCAATTATTCATTTAGGTATTTTAGAGACAATATTTTGTAATATTACTTCAGCTGTCAATCCAAAGTCCCATTATTAGTTGGTGTCTCCACCCTCCCATTTATGATATTGACTGATATAATGCATGTATTCTATTCTAAGCATCCATGTATATATATATATATATATATATATATATATATACACATGTATATATAGATTATATTTGCTATGCATGCGGTTCTGTCATTTTAGCATAAGATTCCCTTTCTCCCTTGCCCAAAGCTGAATCTGGTTCAATCCATTTGAATCAAACAACAAGTCCTAGCAGCTGCTAACTAAAAGTAATTAGATACGCACTATTATCATGACATAATGTCATCTTAGACTTTGGACATTATTCTCTGCCCCATGCAATAGGTTGCATACAAAGATCCTCATGTTGCATGATAATATTGCCATTGTATGAACGTAGGCAAATTTCAAAGCTAGTGTTTCCTGAATGCTGCCTTAATGAGACCCCATATTTCCCTTTCTTAGAGTAAGCAGATTGACTGCTAGATGAAATGAAAACCTAATAATTTTCCATTACCAAGATATCAAGGCATGGGTGAATATTAAGCTTTTATAGTGTTGCGGATAATTATAAGAAACAGTAGGGATCTGAGGCTAACGAATAGCACTGTAAACCCCCGACTACTGCGGCTGGTCTTAATGCTAGGTTGATGCTTCTTAAGGCGCTTCACCCTTTGTCTGAATGCTGAACGGAGTGGGTCATTAAACTAGCTATGCCATCGATTTTTCTCTGGAGATCCGAGAGGACTGAGCCGGATCAAATAGTTGTCTCGTTTACTGCGTCAGTAATGATCGAGCCTGCTCACGATAAAATCCTCATTGTTTTTGCTTTGGAATTCGCCCCTCATTTAAACTGTATACATCACGAGAGGAAAAGATAATATTCTGGGTTCCTCTTTTTATTTCGCCTTGATTAGGTTATTAACTATCTTGATCTAATCACCCACATAAGAATTAAGCTGTGTAATGTCTTCGCAATTCCTGCTGAGTAATCCCAAGACTATTAGTATAAGTGTAATGATCCAATATCTCCACGTATAGAGCGTCTCTGCCAAGAATAACTCTTCTTGCACGCCAGTGTTTGGTTCGACGTCCAATGAAATTTTAATAACCTCAATCGACTTTACAGTGTGTGGTGTTGGAAAACAGGAAGTAATATGAACATGTGGAACGGTATGCTGTAGTGTTAATAATTGATATAATATGTGCACGTCTTTAGAAAACACAGAGCATCATCACCACCTGAAGTGAAATACCCTATATTGAACAACAAATCTGAAGTTGTTCTGAGTTCGCCTTGAGAAAATCCCAATTTTATTGCAATCCCCCCCCCCCTTTTTTTTGTGAGTGGTATACATATTTTCCTATTTTATATAACACGGTAAAGATCCCCTCCCTTCAATATATCATACGTAAGATATTACCTGAGAACCAACAAACACAAGCGAGTGCTTCATACTTCCAATGGGATATCATACTGAGTGCTCTAGAAACCAGACAGCGTTTTTAGGTTCTGTCTTAACAACAAGAATCAATATAACTGCATGGGGGTGCACGCCTCCACAGTGGTGAGTCCCTTCCACAAGGTGAACTGCTTTGACACCACTGTGGACCGACTGTCTACAAGGAGTATAAGCAGAAGAGATGTGTCTCATCCTGCCTGCCAGCTTGCTCATTTTTCTGGAAGTATAGTACTTGCATGTACTGGCATCAACCCGGATACCAAGAAAAACATGCAATGCTAGATAGTACAATTCTTTGGCCAAGCTATCTCGTACGGTACTTTTGTTAATGGCATGTCTAGAATGTATAGACTGTATATATATGCCTACTGAGCATACTGGTGTCTGTATATGGCAGAGTCTATAACCTCTTTTTTTAATTTCATTAATGTATCTTAGACATACAGTATATGAAACCTTTATAGGCCTATATCAGACTATCTTGGATGTGGCTTTTCGTTTATGTGGGAACTTACGTATGAAGAATCGAGTGGTATGGGGGTCTACTCCCGCATCTACAGCCTTCTTGACACCCGGTAGGTCCCCGTCATAGATGGCCTTGTACAGCTGGAGCATGTCAGACGTGGCCATGACGCTGCCAGTTGGTAGGATGGGCAACAGTCTGCTGGCGAGCAAGTGTTAGGTGGTAGTAATGTCCCTGTACGTATGCAGGAACGACTCACACATGGGCTGCTGCTGGCACTGCAAGCCGACGGCAACAATACGCCATGGGTCCGTGAGCTGCAGCCGTCCACACACATACACGGAGGCACGGTCGGTGTCCTCCTCCAGGGGGTGGGATGTGATGCTGGAGTAACGGTCCCTTTAACACGGAAGAAGCAGGAGCAGTAGGAGCGCACTTCCCGACCTCAGCAAGCTGTGCTCAGCACTGCTGGCCTTCTCCAGGGAGCAGTGCTGGCAGGCCACCACCACCACCCCTCGCCACCGCCACCCGCCGCCACCGCCAGTACCACTATGCAGAGCCAAGTGTAACCTTTTCTTGTTTTTTTCCCTACAGCAACATTGTTTTACTCTATACTATGTGCCATGCAATTGACACATATACAGTACGTGACATCATTTGCTAATACACACGATAAAAATAATGGTAAAAATATCTGATGAATTATGCACTCATTAGTGGATAGGTAAGTCAATCAAAAGATAAATGAGTAAACAAGAGAATGTGAAATGAACCGGAAATTGGTAGCATCAGGGTTATGGGACATAATTAATTTCATATCATATGCCATCTTCAATGTAATTAATTCTAAGCGTGAAATTGGTAATGAAACCTATTAAATGCATTTCATGCTCCTTCCTAATGGCACATACCTTAATTATCGGATACATGGCCAAAAGAGACCCCTGCGTATTCATATATAGGCCTAAGTCAATTATTTCTATTAAGAGTAATAATAAGCCCATCCCAGTATACACCATCATCAAATTTTATCATGAAGTTTCATAACAATTTCTTTCTGATTTAAAGCCCAAAGGTAGAAGTGTAAAACAAAAATTTAATGAACCATGGTGGTTTGGTTGACAAATTGCTTGTAACATTTTTTAAATGTTGCTTTATGTTGGCCTTTTTCTCATAGGAACCACTGTTAAAGCCTGTCAGCCCAACCTATAATGTCCAACCCTATTTTCCCTAAAATGCAGCATTCTGATTGCCTGGCAAACCTTCAAACCTGTCAATTTGTAAAATTTAAGAAATCATAATATTTCATCAGTACTTGAGGATATAGAAAAACATAATCCAAACTCTAGGAGACAAGGACAGCTTATAAGCTCTGCCCAACCCTTGTCCAACCCAATGCGGGATGGGCTTATTTCACAAAAGGTATTGCAATAATGTTTCCACCAAATAACTGGCTTGCATTTGTTGCCCCATACAGGATGAGGCATGCGCAGCAGGCGGGGTCTATTGTGGCTGTGCTAGGCTGCCGCAGGACGCTGGAGAATGCCTTGTCTGGGGGCTCTCTTCCTGCTGCCATTATTGGCTGCGGCTAGTGCACACTGTCATTTGGCGGTATGTGGAAGCAGACAGCAGTTTGCAGCCCACCCCCTGCTGCAGGGCTGTTTACTGTCGTTACCACGTGTCGGCGGCCGTGCTTTACTGAATTGAAACAAAACACGACCCAGGTGGGGCACATTCCACGAACCCGATCCCTATATTGCCGCAGTATTGAACGGCTGGCTGCCTCCCCAGGGATGAGGTTCTAAGGTCATCACTGAGATGATTGCAGGATGCCACAGACAGATCAATGAGACAGAAAAAACTGACTGACTTTTGGTATTGTTTCTTTTTCAATCAAGTAAGGGCATAACTATAGTAATTTTAGTGATTTAGGTATATTTGGAGGGACATGGGGGTATTTAAATGAAAACTATAACACTAATTGCAATTGGACCTTTGTCGTTGTATACATCATCTAGGTGTCGATCTATGTCTGATTCTCTTCCAGTTTCTGGATTAACTGTTCTTGTCTGACCATCTATAGCTACAGGCAATTGGCAGGAGCCCATGCAAGGGGGATCGCGCCTCCATCTTCAGACCAATTAACTCGATACTAGCTCATACACGGAGGCACAAAGGGCGAGCCCCGGGCGAGTGTCTCTGCAAGCATGAATCATGAGCTTTGTTCTTTTTCTAAGTTTCATATAGTTTTTACCATCTGCAGCATTTCATTTCGTTTGGAGAGGAGGGAGGGGCGTCAGGTTGCCCTGCATGTATTCCGTGAGATCCACCTATTTTCTTTCAAGCAGATCTAGACCAACCAAAAATGATACTCCATTTATCTGTTTACGACTTTTATCATATACAGTTAAATATCTTGTTCTTTTATACAATAAGATGCATCAATTTTCTTCTCAGATATCTGTTGAACTTCATATTCATATAGGCCTTATTTCATAAGTAAGACAATCTAACATATAAAAAAAGTGTAGTAACTTTTCCTATAGTTCTTTCAGGGTAGGCTACCTCTACCACTCCCAGGCTTAGAGTGGGGTAGTATAATGCTCCAGGGGTCTTTGTCGTGGTTTATGGCTACAGCCCGTGGTCACATGAGTTAATCTCCCACTAGGAGGCATCTAAATCAGGGGATCAACATTACCTCAGACACAAAGAGCTGAGGCCAAGATAAATCCAGCAAGTGGTTGACCTCACCATATTCCCTCAGTTAGCCCCTGGTTAGCCCGTTTTATACATAATCCTTATGTTTATGACATGGCCGTTAGCTCATGACCACCGCGGCTTTCCCGTTCCTGCCGGCAACGATCACAAAATATGTTACTCTTAACCTTCAGGTATTTTAGATCATGCATTTTTGCAACAGAAATATGTACTGTTTTAATGTGTTCGCTGTTTAAACATAATCTAAACTGTATACAGAAGGCAATGGGAAAGTTACATTTTTGATAGATTTTTGTCATAAAGGGGTTTAAGTGGGTGTGTTCCATGCAGTCCTATAGACATGTCACATGCTATATAGATTTTTCTAATTGCTTATGATAATTTGTCACTGCGCTACATAACAAGTTTGCCAGACATGACATGATTCAATGACCGCTACAATGACCGCCAACCCCAGACATCCCTAGCCCAAGAATTAGTCACTGCCAGACACCCGTCACTCTTTGTGCTAAATGTGACTCACTGAGTCGTCTGTGCAGCGATTGCATCAAATGCCTGGATCCTCCCAGAAAACGAATTTAACTGCAGCACTGGAGGTTCCGTCTCAGATAGCGATCGAGAATCGACTGTCAATAGTACAAGTTCCATGACTCACTGGGTACTCTCAACTATATAATTATATACACAAAAGTGGGCTTAAAACAAAGCAAGAAAATGTATATGGTCCGACGAGCAGGTCTTTTATACTCGGAATATCACGGGATGACCTGATGGGACGAAGGGAATCATAAAGGGAACACGTACTATATATTCACACACGTGCCCCTTGGAGGAAAATATCACCATCAAATTTTCAAATTTCAAATAAGAAATCGTTTCATCTGACTTAAAATGAACATTTGGAAATTTTTATTCTTGAACTTTAAAGGGAGCCAAAAGCAATTGTTGGGTCAAAATGTTCACTATTGAAATACATTCTATGGCCATAACTTAGGCCCATGGAAAAATATGGACTGTAAATAGAGACTTAAACTACATCAAAATACACTAAAACTTGTCCCCGATCAATTTTGGTGACCCACCAAAATTGGTTTGTTTACAAACATTGCTGCCTTCAGGCATAAATAGCACAGACCTTGTATGTATGTAAGATATATAGAGACTGGAAAGCTTCTCTATGGCCCTATGTGCCCATTTCCCTGGTTGCTGGTTGGATCCCAGCTAGTCAACTGTGACCAGGGGCTGATCATTACCAGTGTATTTTTGGAATAGCAAGTGGTACCTACTACCTATGCCATTTTTAACATAGACATGATGGTCAATCCAAATCCAATCCAACCAGCACCCAGGTGGCAGGCCTGTAGTGCATAATAGATTTCCCTCTAGCTTTCCAGTCTCGATATATCCTATATATACATACAAGGTCTCTGTAAATAGCATGAGTTTTATTGAATTCAAGAAAAGTTAAAGTAAGTTATCATGATTCTAACTGTACCAATGGCTAAGGTTAGACTCTTTGAACGTATTTTCATAGTTATTTAAATATGTAAAATTTTGTCATATTTTGACATAACATTGGTTTGGGCTCCCTTTATTTAGAAGTTAGTTCACCACATCAGGCACACATGCGCCCCCTAGTGTGAAAAATGAAAATCTCAAAATTCAAAAATCTAGTAGGGTAGCTTATGTCAAAAAGGGCCATTTCTTTCATTTGACATGAATTGGATTTGAATTTGTAATAAAAATAATGTAGTTAAAAAATAATGAAAAATTTAAGGGAGCAGGTAGGAAAACTATATAAGATCAGTAGTCTTGTATCTTTTGGCTTTTGAATAATGCTAAAAACCTAATTATAGGGTACATATTCCTAAGATTTGCTAATGCTGCATTGGTTTTTGAATGTTCTAGGGTGATCAGAATTACTAACACAATTTGACTAAGGTAACATAGTCGTAGGTGACTATGCCTACAATGCCCAGAGATTATTGGTTTTAGTCCATTATCCTTTAGAGGGTTCTCATAGCTTTGAAATAATATTTCTACATAGATGTAGTACCAAGGGAAAATGTTACTACATGTATGTGAACTTGCATGCAAGCAAGTGACGTTTTTAGTGTATATTTATATTGTTGATGTCTTATTTATGATATATACGTGAAAATTTCTCATTAGTCAGGTTAGTCAAAACGAACAAGCCTACCTTAAGCTTATACATGCATTTGACAGAATTCCATCCCCAATTATAACTAGATCAAAAGCGCCATTTATTTAATTGATCAAGTTAAGTGCTGTAAGCACCTATGGGCCGGCGTATTCCAAGATCCAAGGTCATTTTTTATTATTTAATGTGAAAAACATGTGGTGGGTCAGAACTGGCAATATAGTGACAATTTGAAAAGATATTTAACTTGCAAGCCTAGACACTGACAGCAGCAACAGAAATTGTTGACAACGTGATGCCTATGTTTTAACCAAGTTGGATGATAATGCTTCAGATACTGACAGCCACTTAGGCCTAGATATCTATGAAATTTAAAATAAGATATTTTGATGGTAGATCAGAAAAAAGGACACTATAGTGACAAATTCCCAAATCATTATTTTAATCTTTGAATCATTTTTAATCTTACATAGATGAACAAGTAGAAAGCACAATGCAAGACATATAGTAGTCATACACTTGATTCGATAGAGGACCAATGTTGCACTATTTTCTAGGGTAATATGGACATACTTCAAAATCCCATAGGTTTCTATGGAAACTCTTACATGAGGATGGATCATGTTTAGCCAAGATTAGCCTCATCTATTTGTAACTATAATTATTATTGTAACACGGCTAATATAAGCAAATGTGCCCCCCCCCCAACCAAAAAAAAACTCAGGTCAAAACTTACTTATTTCTTCAATAACTGACAAAGAGTTAACTGAAAAGAATACAGAAGTGTGACAGTGTGTTATGGTTGTCTCTTTTCAATTCACAGCTATATTATCAGGCCCATAGCCGTCTTGGACAAACCCCCTACTAAAATATACGAACACCCCCCCCCCCCCCAAGTATTAAGTATACAATTTACTGAAATTTTGTTATTTCAAGACCCCTCCCGTTTTTCTATTTTACTCTACAAGTTATTTTCATATGTAGTGTCTGCCCCAATCCATTTACAAGAATATTTGAGCCCCATTATTAAAAAAAAACGAAACCCCCTCTGGGCCTGATATTAATTTTGTCCTTAAGGTGCTTGTATTAACTTTACTCTACATGTAGAAATACTTGATTTCCCTTGTTGATTAAAAACATATACCCTACTACTTCTAAAATGATATCCTTTCACATGTTACAGTCTCCACATTGAGCTTACCTCAGGTCATACCAAGAACCAGTGAAATAGGCTGTTACAATTAAGCCAGTGCATTTGGTTGCTGATTTGCTTTTCAAAGGACCTGTGGGAACCAGCAAATTGGGTCATGACACTATTTTTTAGTTCCCCTCACATCCTCTATGTGGCTTCATAATGTAAGGGTCAGCAATCCCCTCCAAACACCTAATAGTATGTTGTGGGTTCAAAGCCCGGAAGGACTTGTCATGATAATGAAATCAGTATTTTAGTAGTGTTTTAGACAAGGGAAAGAGACCTGAAAGGGACAGAGCAAACGTGACTCAAGGGTTGCTAAGGTGGTTGCCATGATTTGTGTATTTGTTTTTTTGGAATATAATGGGAGAGTTTAAGGTCCGTCAAATCCTTCAGGTCTCTTTCCAGACTACACAAGGCAATTCATTTCAGCTCTCGGCAATTTAGTGGGGTCTGCTAAGGTCATTTTTTGAGAAATTGTTACACACCGAATAAAAGCATCAAATTTGGTATGAGACACCTCTGAGGCATAACTATTAAATCTGGAAGGGGAGCCACCTTGAAATTGTTTCACAGCTCAAGTTATATCTGATTAAGGTTTTTTGCCTTAAAGTTGCATTCTAAAGAAGTTTCCCTTGAAATCTGAAGTTTTTCTTTACTTTATGGATGAATATGTCTCTGACAGTTCAAACTAACCCATTTCGAACGAAATTTGAACTATTTCTAATTAAGTCAATAATTGGGTGTGGAGTGAGTGAGCTTTGGTCTCTAGACCAAAACTTTCAAACTTTGATTCTGTGCCACCAGCTGTTCCTGCCTAGGGCTGACCCAGTGCCCAAGAGGGGAACCCCTAACCAGTTTCACAACTAGTACTACTATATACTGTCGACAACTGTCACAATTATTTCAATGTATTCTAAAGAATAACAGCATGTGGATAATTGCCCATTATGTTTTTAATGTATAAACTAGACAGTTTAAATAATGGTTAAATTAATTTACATTTCAAAAACCTTCGTCATGACCAACTCATTTGCTTGTATACATGGCCTGTGATAGTGTAACTGGGTAACCCCCTTTGCTTAAGAACCTTCCTCTCCTCCAGTGGGTGGAGACAGGAGAGTTATCTCAATATCATGGATTATATCGCTTCATTAAGTTAAACTTCATCTCAAGGCACAGAGTGAACATAAGTTATATTCATGGACAGAAAGACACATTTAGGCGTCTAGATTGGAGGTCCCCATATCGAATGTCGAATTTAAGTAATGACCATGTCGCATATCATTAAATTTCTAAAAGTGTTGTCTCTGTCAGTAAGGGCCATGTCACCTGTCGACTTTAAGAATAAGCTGTGTGGTAGTGTCGAATTTAAGAATTGGTCATGTCGCATATCATTAGCCTCAAAATTGGCTCTGTTGCCGTGTCGACTTAGGGGTCTAGACCCACACATTTTTCTATTTAGCTCAAAATGCAGTTTAAGAAAATGAAATATTAAAAAACTATGTCTTACAAATAAAACATCTTTTATTACACTTTTACACTATGTACAAAGACAGTGATTCAGACGCACATAATCCTTTCAATGTCTACTCCTGTTTTCTGCTGGACTCCATTGGCTTAAACATACAGATGGCAAAATAAATAAACGATCTAATGATGATTTGAATAGCGTTGATACGTAGCATCGTTAAGGTTGGGATATTTCCTTCAAAGTTGGGGATTGGTGACCAGACATCTGACCAGACCATTTGTTGTAGTATGCAGAACACTGCCGACACCTGGTAGTATTCCAGAGAACCATAAGGAGTTGTGCAGCAACATATTTTGTAAATGGGTTGACTGGGAGTCCTGCAGATAACAAAATATAGATTCATTTAATATACTAAATACTAAAAGAACATGGAACGTTAAAATAAGAATTGTGTGGTCTTTTTACCAGTAGATCTATAATGGCTAGATATACTGTTAAATAACGTACACTGTTACTTAATGTTGTTTAATCTCGACATATGGATGAAAACAAACCTAGCTAAGGAGATCACACTTTAAGAAACACTTTATAAGTCCATTTGACTTAAGGTTGGAAACTTATTCGTATAAAGTTTATTTATAAACTAGTCATATCATCACATGGAAAGTTATTCATTCTGTTTGATCAACTAACACTGGTATAAATATGTCTTTCTGGGAGAATTTTAAATTAAACTATTCATGTTAAATTGCTCTTACCATTTCATGGTGTCATATATTGAAACCCATCTTTCGCATGCATACTTTGTGCGCTTCGATCTCAGTGCCACAATATTCCTGTCCCTTTTCAATGATACTGCAAAGATAAATGAATGTGTGAAAAATATGAGGTCATGCTTTTAAACTAGACATCTAAAGATTTCGGCCAGTGTCAAACCCCCAGAAATTTTTTTGAAAAATTAACCCCTCAAATATGAAATCTGGGATCCTCTGAGTGAATTCAGATATCTATAATCTCAGAAAAATATCACTCATTTTATGGAATCTTGGGCACTCTTAACCAACTATGATATTGATTCCTGAATGTTGAGATTTATTTCTACCTTTTGGGAATATTCATTCACTAGGGCGTCTCGGGGCCACCTCCAGAAATCTTTTTAAAAATTAACCCCTCAAATATGAAACCTGGGACATCCTCATCAGACGGCCCTAACCCTCCCTTCCTGTCCTGTGGGTATCTTGACCCTGACCTGGCGACCCTTACCCTCCCCTCAAGCTCATGCCCTGAGGATCCCCTGACCCTGACCTGATGGCCCTTACTTTCCCGTGATGCCCTGAGGATCTCCTGAGCCTGACCTGATGGCCCTTACTCTCCCCTATGCCTTGAGGATCCCCTGACCCTGACCTGACGGCCCTTACTCTCCCCTTATGCCCTGAGGATCCCCTGACCCTGACCTGATGGCCCATACACCTGTATTCCACTAGAAAGAAAGAAACACAAAAATACCAAACATCACGAGGGGTTAGGGCCAAACACTGTGAGTGTATCCATTTCATGTTTACACCTCAAGATGTCTGTCATGTGCCAAACATTGTTACTGACTGCCAAAGGGCCAGAAGGGAAAGCAGAGGGCTGGGAGGGGAGGCACAAGGCTGGGATGGGGGAAGGAATGTGATTTCACCCGCTTTTTTTCTTTTCTCCCCTCTTTCTCTTTCTTTCTCACGAGATTTTGAAGTGCAGATGCAAATCCTTCACCATCTTTAACTTGGATTTTGCTAATTTCTTGCTATTTTTCTCATTTTAGCCTATTTACTGCAAAGACAATCTGATCTATGAGAGGGCCCCTAGATTTTGGTGCGGGCCCCTAGATTTGGAAAGCTGGGGGGCCGACTGGCCCCTGGATTTTTAGACTTATGTCCACCCCTGAAACAGTTGATTAAAACAAATTTTGATGAAGTGTGATAATTATATTGTTTTTATGACAATACTGGACATTTATTGCAGGTTTTAGGATAAAATGTAACCTTTTATTATTATTCTAACTTATCAGGATTTTCTTCGTATCATTCATATATTTTAGAATTAGATGCCATAATGAAATATGTGACGAAAATATGATACCTGACTCATATCCAACCAATAACTTTTTTATTTTTTTGAAAAATATCAAATAGTTTAGAAATTACATAGTCCAACAGTAGGGTTATACGTCAGGGTGTTACTACCACCGTCATATATCTTACGATTTTACCACTGCTGGTCAGGAATAGTCCGAGAGGCCCAGACCCAACGTTCACACTAGGTAGTGGGAACGTACAGGAGGGCCTCTCGGTCTAGTCAGGAAAGGGTTAGATCTAACTCTAAGTCTAGGATGATAGATCTAAATCTAAGACTAAGGCCATTCGTGGTCCATTTCTTTGAAACTTGGATGAAATATTTGACATCATTCAGGCCCGTACCCAGGGTTGGCCGCGGGGCGGTGGTGAGTTCCATAAAGTGGAACTCATCTCTATTTTTGGTTAATCAATATTGGGAAAATACTTTAAAAGTTCCATGTAAAATCTTACAGTATAAGATGGGGGCAGAGCATGACCCCTGTATTAAACAATATTTCCATTTGGATATGAAAATGGTGGGGCAAACGCAATGGTGCAGGTTTGTATATTCATTAAACATCACTTTCCATTTTTCATAAACTAAAACTAGGACTTCTATCAAATTTCAGGGACTATTTTTCTTCAGTTGACCTGAAAAAAAGAGCACCTTAGAAAAAAGAACAGTAAATTAGCTGGTTCAATTGAACTTTTCCTTAATTTTTGACTCTAAGGAAGTTGGAAGAAAGAGAATATTTCTACCTGGGTGGAACTAATTTTGAGTCATGCTCTGTGGGGGGGTGGCCCACCACCCCCACCTCCCCCCCTGGGTACGGGCCTGCATCATTCCCTAACAAAGTGTAAGGTGACTAGAGAGGACAGTGACTGAGCGAGATCCCGCTTGGTGGGTTATTGGAGACCGGGAACTGACTGGAGAGTTGACGGCCTGCACCCGTCCCGGCCCCGGGAAGGCCAGCGAGCCCGGCCCCGGGGTTCTCTCCCCGAGTGTCGATACGCAAAAACTTACCATTGATCGCGGACTTTCTTTGTTTCGGGACATGCACAGCATGCCTTCAACTTAGGCTTCTCTTTCTCAGACTTTCCATCTCCACAAGCTTTCTTTTCGTCAGGCATTATGAAATACTGTATGACCCTGAAACACGGGTTAGAGCACGTTGGTCCTTGGTAAAAGCTAGAGGTTTTCTTTCATTATCGCCCGGATGTTGTAAATTGCACGTGCTGCCACCTGACGACGAGGGCGCTAAACAACAGCCAAAATAAAAAACGGAGAGAGGAGCTAACAGCAAATATTTCATATTTTGACCATCTAAGGATTATAAGCGAGTAAATGGCAGAGGGAGGTGATACATCGAAAGACCCTGTAAGTGTATAAATATGTTTTATTGGTTGAAAGTCCATGGTTAAACAGCCAGCAAGATAAACCAAGTGCTTGCGGGCGATAATTGAACGATCTTAGAATGAATATGAAACCGCTGTCACTGAGGACCCTTAGATCTACCAAGGCGTATGGAGGGAGAGAGCAAACCTTTTGCCTAGAGACCACTATGCATACATATATACTCCATCTAAGAGTCAACATCTAAAAGCACTGGTCTCTCTTCTTTTTGAGTAGCATTTGGCCTAGCTCTGGAGCCTTCTCTCACGGCAAGCTAGTGTAGCGCACCCGGGGGTAACAGTTATTGGCTACGGTGAAATATCCCAAGTTAATCACTAGGGTTGGAGAAAGGTGACAGAGAACCAGACACAAACAGTTTAAAGTTAAAATTATCTTTATTAAACTAAGAAATAACTACCTCTTTCAGAGGTTACAAAAGGTTCTAAAAAGGTGACAAACAGGTTACAAAATACAGAGAAAAACCCATAGCAGGTTTCCTTAAACATAGGTCCTTAGATACTCAAAAAAAAGGGGCACAAACCCAGAACAGGTGACTAACTGTGCCACAGAAATAAGTAAGAAATAACTGCCAGATAACAACCCACAACAGGGGGACAAAGGGCCTGACCACATGGTCTGTGAGTGACAAAACTAGGGTGAAACCTCTCCCAAAATCAGAGTCGCAACACTAACAACCTGGAATAACTCACAACAGGAGTTAACAATTCACAGGCTAAAAGTGGTGAGAGGGAAATAGCCAACAAGGCCCACCACATGGTCACTCACAGTCACAGGCAAAGGGCCACCACATGGTCCCACAACAGGGCATAACTCAGAAAAGGGCCTCAAAAAGTCCCCAAACTCTCAGTACAGAAACTCCACACAACAGGCTGAAAACCACAGAAGGTTAACAAATCAGAAAATATCCTGTGTATAAAATAACTGCAGAGATAAAGGGTAAAAGTCCTCCCATGTGGGAAATGAGCTGCTCACTCACCTGCTTCTGCTCTGTTCAGTTCCCAGCATCAAAGTGGCAGAAGCACATGGTTCTTCCCAGCATGCCTCAGGAAACAGACAGGAACCAGAAGTGGGGGAGAAAGGCCCACTCTGATTGGCTGGCTGGCTCCCCAGCCAGTAAACAAACAAAATGGAGGTTGCCAACCTGCATTCACACCAAATACAGTTACAAAAGTACAGTTTGTGAGTAAACTAAGGACCATCTAAAAGTATAAAGTGAACAATATGTATAATATTGATAGTGAGATGAACTAAACCCCTTTTTAGGGCTTATTCTGGGTCCTGGAGGGGTGTAGACCCCCTAGAAGGGCTCCAGGTCGAGTGGGGAGGCTAGAGGGTCGACCTGGGGCGCCACACTAGTGTAGAGTAGAGGAGCCAGTTTCCGCGCATTAAGGGCAAGAAGTTAAGCTTTAACAAAATATTTAAAGAAAAAAATTATATTTTCAATATTTTTTCTTCCATATTCAGGGGATTGATGTCTATGAACATAATCATAATTAAAAAATTAAAGTTTGAAAATATTTTTGTAATATATTAAGGTTTTACTTTAACATGTTAGTTCTTCAGTTTCCGCGCACCTGGAGCCTATTTCCGCGCATTTTGGTGTCAGTTTCCGCGCATTTCCCATATTTTAGGTGTTAAATGAGTAAAATATCTTACAGAAAGAAAATATGATACATTGGGCATCAGAAAAAGATTATCTATTGATATCCTTTATACAAAATCATTGTTAAGTTCTTAAAAATTCATAATAATGCAAATAGAAATGCTACCTTGTCAGGGAAAATCTAAAGAATATATTCATGAAAAGAAGGAAGAAATACGCATATTTATGCATTTTTATTATATGACAAAAGCATTAATTCGCCTCAGTTAAAGAGTGAGAAAAAGTTCAGTTTTGAGTCTTTGGTTTATATTATTTTAGGAAAGTGTCTTAAGATTATATAGAACCTTGCTTTGAAAATTTTTTATTTTTATTTTCTTTGGAAAAATGTTTGAAAATTTGGAAATCTTGGAAAAATAGGTGAAAAATGCGCGGAAACTAGAGACTGTCTAATTTATTGTCCTTAGTTTCCGCGCAGGGGCCTATTTTCTATAATATCCATGAAATTTTATGTTTATGACATTAAAATGATCGTATGTCACTTTAAACTAATATCTATGACATTTTTTAAGAGAAAATTATATTTTTTCTTGAAGAAAATGATGTTATGCTCCTTATTTCAGAAATATCAACTTTTTAAGGATCCTGTCATTTTCCTTAATAATAAGGACATTGAAACATATATTTGGCCTTAGAATACATAAATATGTATGAAACATCATTAAAAATGACAAATTAATTGCATAAGAACATTATTTTGGGTCTGGCATTTTAAAAATAGCATATCTAATACCCAGAGAAAAAATGTGTCCATAAAATGCGTAAAATGCGCGGAAACTAGAGATGCGCGGAAACTGGCTCCTCTACTCTACGAAGTTTAGGAGTAGAGAGTCGATCATTTGGCTACATTTGGCCCTGCCCTGAAGGCACAGGCGTCGTTATCGAGCTGGGCGGCCGCTGTATTTACTGATATATACACTAAAGCCTAAAGGTGGGAAGGTCGGGTTGTTGACGTCTCTGCCTGTGATCAGAGCAGTGTGGAGTCTGGACGGAAGTGATATTTCATTGGTCTAAACAATGCAAATTAGCTGATGACATCACATTAGGACGGGCTTATAGCCTAATATATATAGACCCCTGATTCTAGGCCCTGGACATGCTAGCCGAACGATCGACGGCATTATGATTGTAATTCCCGTCGGTACAGGGAAGGCTAACAGAGCTATGGACATGCATGAATGAACCGCTGGTGCCCTCAGAAGGGCTTCACAGCATGAGACCTGCCAGCAACAGGCCCAGCGAACGTCCACACTGGTCCTCCTGTGAGATCTTTGCTGAAATTTCCACATTAAACCAAGAAATATGGAGTACTTTCATTCATGAACTTATTACCAGATGTGTTGGTGACATCCTGGATAGGTTGGTATTTAATAGTATTACATTTAAGAGCATTTTCTGGTTCATAATAAGTTGTGTTTACTTCACGGGTCCACTGCTAAAATGGCCACCTTCCCACCTTTAGAGTATACATAGGTAAACAGACCAGCAGCGGACTCGACAACTGCGGCTGTGCCTGAAGGTAACCAATGCGGTCAGCCTCACTCTAACTTAGTCTAAGTGACTCTTGCCCAGCCCCCTCCCTCTCTTGACCCTGCCCTGAAGGTAACCAACGCGGTCAGCCCCACTCTAAGTTACTCTTGCCCAGCCCCCTCCCTCTCTTGATAACCAACGCGGTCAGCCCCACTCTAAGTTTCTAACAGCCTCTAACACCCCCCCCCCCCCCCCAGTGGGCTCACTAGTGGTCTTGTGTTATTTTTAACAGTAAGAGTAGCCTACTACCCTGGTTCCCCCCTGCTCTCACCAGCAGCCAACGAGTAGCAGCTTATAGTAGGTGGTCTTACATATTCAACATGATCGATATTACGCTACCTAGTCAATTTAATTAGCTCAGAGTTGTAACAGGTGCCCCACCCCCATTCTTATATCTAAATTCGTGTTACAAGTCGAACGGTTGACGGCATTGTTAACACAATACCATCAAAAAGCCCTCCATTATCCATAGGCAGATTTGAGAAAACAGGAATAAAATATGTAGTGCAAGGCTTTCAAAATGGCGGTGCACGAAAAAATGGTAAAATATGTCTCCATTGCAACCCCCCATGTTAATCCTATCATAGGACCTATGAGGACCCGTTACAGTTACACCCATCTCATTGCAATGGCTTATGCGACTGTCTTTCAGCTTTCTTCCCTGAATTCGTTATGGAAGACTACAGAGCCGGCCCTTACGTACAGGGAAGGCTGACGGAGCTGGGTATCAAACAGCGAGGGCTTGTATGATAAGTCCTGTAGAATATGCCTATAACAGTAATACAAATAACCAACTGAGAAGGGAGTACGAGGGTGGTCATCACCCGAGCCGGGACCCCGAAATCAGCCCGAGGCCAGGCCGAAGGGCTGGCCGAGGGCTGATATCGGGGTCCAGGCAAGGGATGATAACCGCCTGAGTACTCCCTTTGAGGTTGGTTATGGATTTATTATATCGTTTCTGTTAGATCTGAGCTCTCAAGGAAGGATGCACAGCAATCAGTGATGGTGGGGCTGTGATGATGTACTTTTTTTTTTATGTATTTTCATATAACTCTTTTGATATCCATCAAATTCACAAACAGTAAGTAAGTAAAATGTAGCTAGGAACGTTGTGCAGATAATGCCTATGTTAGATTTTTTTTAATTTCTTAATGATTTCAATTTTTTATGAATTTTAGAAAAATACAAAGTTTCTGTATCGCCCTGCAGGGCGATACAAGGCTGGTTATCATCTAGGTTTGTATCGCCTTGTGTTAAACTCTTAACTACTAAACTTGTATCACCCAAAGGTATAATAACGAAAATTATAATATCTTTAAAGGTTTATCAAAAAGAGATGCATGCATGATTAGTTTACGCTCGCTTGAACGATATAGAGTTTGTCAGTGTATTGACTGTAAGCAATTTTACCTCGCAGAGATTGCAGAACACGGCAGATCTTGTTTTGAGTCTGGGGAACGGGGGGCGTGCGCTGGGATAATTTCTCTATCAATCTAGGCAATTCATGGCAAATGAAGTCAGGGCTCACCAAATCCAGCGTCCTGGGTGTCCTGTCCACCCCCTTAAAGGCACAGGACACCCACACAGGACCCACAGGGTGTCCTGTGGACACCCTGAAAATCATACCTTTATAACAAGGTTGAGGCACTGGGACCCCTAGTTTTATGGTTCATGACACCCGTGACATACAGTTAGGGTGTCCGCAGGACACCTGACGATTTTAAGATTCCGTGAGCCCTGAATGAAGTGCGCATGTTTCGAGCGACCCCTATCTTCGAAAATTGCATTTGAATCTTTGATAATTGCCTATATCTGACCAACATTGCAAGTCACTATCCATTCGATTTTCTTTCAGTTCGAGGATGACGATATTGAAGATGATGTTCCAATCGAGAAGAGGAAGAAAATATTCACAAAAGAATGTAAGTAGCACTGCCTTTGGGTTGAGACGGTCGCTGGGTGTGGTCCAATATATGGTGTCCGAAATTCTTTATACAGGGAAAGTCTATGTTTGCCATATGAAACCACTCTATCAATTATTTCAAAGTCCTATTGGAATTCTTGCGTTCTAATTTGACCCCTTGACAAACTGTATGATTGGATGTTATGTGAGGATTAATATCTCATGAACTATGAATAATTTATCAATTATGTTTGTATATTTTAGTTATTGCTAGTCTATAATTGCAGTATACAGAAATATTCCATTCAACATGCCATCAACCAGTAAGTTGTGTAAGATTGGTGGTCCAATACAGTGGCTTTTCTGACTTCCAATCATGTTTCTGTTATTTATTAATGCCTTATATTGTTGCTAGGGAATCCTGTAGAAACATACCGTAAACAATGGGGGATGAAGTCAACCGTCTACATTTGACTACATTAATGTACATAAATATATGAAAATTTTGGGCAGCCTTCAATCATTTTTTAAGGATTAGATAATTAAGTTTGTCATTTTAGTGGTAGATCAAATTATTCGGTAATCATGTCAACAAGGGAATCCAAAGTACGATTTTATAATCATGTCTTTTTTTTACCCAGTGCGATGTATGATGTATGGCTTTGGAGACGACCAGAACCCTTACTCCGAATCTGTAGACGTCCTAGAAGACCTTGTCATAGAGTATATCACAGAAATGGTGAGTAGCGAGTCAAGTTTTGAAAAGGAAATAAAGATCATAAAAATTGGAAATTTTATGATTAAAAAAAAAATCTTTTTGATGAAAAAGGTACGGTCAGGGCAGCAATAGAGGGTAAGTCGGTAAACATGAACGCACCTTTTGAAAAAAATGGTATAGTGTAACCCATTAACCCCCTGTTTCACGAGAAAACCGTTCTACACTTCAGTGTGTGCCACAAGGTTTTCCCAGTTGGCATACGAATTTTATTACATGTATCAGTTTTGGTCATAGGAATTTACGATGTCATATTTCAAATTTCTTATTTTGACTAGGTGTTGCCTAAATTTTGTCCTCACATTGAAAATCATGTTTTCCTCTAGACAAAAAAGTGCATGGAAGTCGGACGCCCGGGAAGAATCTCAGTGGAGGATATTATCTTCTTGATACGGAAGGACGCCAAGAAATATTCACGTGTTAAAGAACTACTTTTAATGAACGAGGAATTACGAAAAGCCAGAAAGGCCTTCGACGAAGTTAAATATGTGAGCAAATGATAGTCATTAACCATAAGTATGAAAGCTGCATAAGTGAGACTTGTATGTAGATTTTGGAAAGGAATCAATTTGTTTCGAGATTTATGTTGAAATTCATTGTGTAATTGTGAAACAGTAGTGTCCGCGAAATCTGGAACTTATAGTCAGGAAAGGAAATGAATGATAAGTGACAAAATAATTATGTATATTGCAATTAATAAATAAAAATCTTTATTTCTTAACTCAGCAGTTTTTCCTCACTTCAGTATAATATTAACAATAGTAAGAATTCAATGAGAAAGATATAAAACATATATACAGCAAATTTACATTTTAAAAGAAATACAATTATTCTTTTACCAATTTGGCGATCTTTGGCAAACAGATTAATGCTTGGCGACGGCCCTATTATTCCGAAACCAACACGGCCGGATATAGTCAATACTGATGATCTAGATTTCAAGTTCTGTTATATATCTTATGATAGATATGACTAAGATACGACCGTGTATTTACCATAGTGTTATCACAGATTATTTTACACGATACCATATTATTTGGATTCTAATTCAACATGTAAACACCCCAAAAGCTTTACAGCATACTTTATTATAAGAGTGAATTATGAACCATATGTGCATGTACCCAAAGTTTCATTTTGACTTTGATTTATCACGTAGGCATACGGCCCCGGGTCGTATAATATAAGTATACCACATCCAGTACTACACGATAGAAACTAGTAATACCAGTTCAAGCAGTTACACAGACTGTTCTACTTATGTCTACTCTACAGATCACTTTGACGAGATACTTAATCTCTTAAGCGACAATAATAGTACTAGCAATTCACAAATCTCTCTCCGTGATGCTTAGATTCCTTTGGCAGAACATTTTAACTTTTTTTGGCATGGATTCTACAACAGTGCTCAACCCAAGGTGTAAACTTTGTAAATTCGGGCGAACTTAAGAGATGTACCATTCCCACTTGCTGGAGTCGTCCTGTTCGTCGTCTGAGTCTTGGCTCCGACCCTGAGCACCTCCCGCCTTCACAGCACTGATACGTTTCCAAACACGTCTGAAAATTAATTTGATATAGTTATAGTTCTATCAATGAGACCGGGGAGAGGCGGGGCATGACATTGGATATTATAAGAATTCCTAAGAAGATTTTTTTTCCCTTGATGATGTTACATTCCATTGCCTAACTATATAGCATATTTTGTTGACATGACAGAATTCTAACTCGTTTAAATAATGTAATTGCCATACGCCTAGCCACGTCTCCCGACCGTATTCCTAAAAATCAACATGCAACGTAGAGCACTTATGACTATGACGTTTAAGAAGCAAAATGATACTTTATTTAGATGCAGGGCTCACGAAATCCAGCGTCCTGGGTGTCCTGTCTTCCCCCCTGAAGGCCCAGGACACCCAAACAGGACCCTCTGGGTGTCCTATGGACACCCTAGAAATCATACCCTGATAAGAGGGTTGAGGAACCTGGACCCCCAAATTTACTTGCAGGCCACCCTCGAGCCATAGGCTGGGTGTCCTGCGGACACCTGCTCATTCAAAATGCTGTGAGCCCTAAGATGTACAATTAAAGTAGGACCCCACCCTCCACACATAAACTCATGAACTGGCATTTAAATAACAACAATTTTGTGAACGGTATAATACACAGGTAAACTAAAAAGTTACTTACATTGTTCTCTCATATCCTTTCCCTACTGTAGATCCCTTTCGAAAATATTATGAGGATGTTTAAAGTAAGAATGGTATTCTTACTAGACCCGTACAAGACCAAAAATTGTTGATAAATCATTTCTTGCCATCTCTACCGCAGACAATAGATATATTCAACTCGAAAATGTGCTTGGTTATTCTTTTGAAGTACATGAGCACTTTAGCCACATACTGAGAGTACATACTTTTGTCGCCTTATGCGAGCGAAAATAAAAGTTTTCAAAACAATACAAGAATTAAATACCTTTACCGCACATATATCAGTGAAACCCAAAAATGAATTGTACCTTTGGTCTCTCTCGGTCGTGTCTGCACTCTCTATCGCCTCCTGTAGATCTTTTTCCATTTCATTGATGTTACCCTCGAAATAGTTTTTGTTGGACATAAGCCTCTGGATTTCAACCTAGAAGATAACAAGCTGATTAATAAAGCGTCGTTTATTAGACATAGCCCAAAACTAACGTATGCGTGCTGAAAGCAACCCAGGTTATAATAAGTTCATTGAAATGCAGTTCTCAGATAAATCCGATATCGGACGATGGGCTACGGGTATTTTAATTGCTCTCAGAATTTATATTTTGGATGAAATATCCTGATTTAAAAAAAAGCTCATCTTTGTTCCAACATTTCGTGTCCCTGGTTAACATTAATACACGTACATGGATTTCCGTACCGTATTGAGAGATACAAACGGTTCGGCTCATAGACGAGTTTTATCAGACATTTTACTGCAGTTGCTGGTTCCACTTGTTTTATACATCACTTGCTAAATGTTTTAAGTAACCTAATTTCCTTTTATGAAATACATTGATTGAAATAGAAAACATAAAATCTGAGCACTGACCTCGGTCTCCTTGATGCACTGTTCAAGGTGCGTGCACACAGTAGAGGGCACGTATTCCTTACGGAGCATGGCGCGCAGGGTCTGCACGGCGTCCAGCTTGTCCAGGATGTCGGCCCGCAGGTCCTCCACCGTCGTCACAATGTCCTGCGGCGCAGCACCCTCTTGCTTTGCGGAGGATATATTCTGAGGTTCTGGTGTGCAATAAAGAAGAAGAATTTGTTGTTTCCCCTGAAGGGATTATAACTTACATACTTATCAGTAGGCCCACACGTATATTACCCCAATCTGTCTATAATACCTACCAAATACATAGTTTTTTGTGTGTTTGTTGTTTTTACAGTTACAGATGGAGTTTCTTGATTATGATAGTTAACACAGCAATGACGAAGTGTGAGAGCTATACCTGGTTCGGGTTCAATGGGACGATTCATTTCATCTCTCACGGCTTGCCTCAAACTGAAAGGAGAAAAAAAACGCATGCCAGTATATTACAGACAAAGATACTGAAACTGGAAGGCCGTAATCGTTTCTAGAATCTTTGTTATGCTTTCAATTTCTGAATAGGAAAACGTTCCATTAATGGTTTTGAAGTACACGCGACTTTGCTCAACATTGATTGACAGAAAACATGTTAACTATAATAGTGCCGCTCCAAACATTCTGTCTCGAATTATCTGCCTAGAAAGATTTTGTTGATCTAAATCTTCTGTGAAAACCAATGTTTTCCGTGTGAAGATGAACACTGACCGTTCGTTTTCCTCGAGCATTTCCTTGGCCTCCTCCTCAAGTTCCTGGACCCGCTCTTGCTCCAGGAGCAGTAGGTTGGGGTTGGCGGAGGGGTGGGAGGCCAGCTGGGACACCTGGTCGTACAGGATACGGTGCTCGCCCGTGGGCGCGTCCAGCAGGCTCGCTATATAACCGTCATACTCTCTCTTAAGGAAAAAAGAACAGGCTATTATAAAATCGATGTTATGCAATTCAGCAAACTATTCCGCATCATATTGATAAATTCATACAAAAAAACTAATTTTCTAACTATGTTTGTTACTGAAACGAATTCATCACATTATTGGTATGTCCTAAGTTTAAGATAGTCATATTAATTTACAATACTTAATGTTCACGCATAAAAGCCAATGTGGTATATGTAACATGATACGTCACAAGATCCTCGGCAACATCATAAATTACATGTATAGCAATAACCTATAAAAACCTGAGACATAATATTCCTGTCAAGTAATACAGTTATTCCCTTATTACAGGCATTTGAAGCACATACATTGGGTATGAGCAGTAGGAATAAAGATGTTTTTGTGATTTGGTCATGCGTACCTTGATTGTTCTGAGACTAAACCCAAAGGTTTTTGACTCGTCCACTATATCCTCAAAGGCGGTGCTGTAGACTTGTAAGCGGTGAAAGTTAGGTCCATAACCGTCATGATCCAAACCTTGAAGTCCCTAGAAATTCAAAAAATATGATTATACGTCTGAAGATTTAAAGACTCTTGCTTATAATATGATAATAGGAACCAGATCCCATTAAAAAGTCTTTTTCTGACATATATGTACAATTTGAAAGCAGTACAGTAAAGATCGGTCCCCACAGGGCGACTAAACTGCACAGATTAGCACAAACACCCCTTAAACAGCTTTGGTCGTTGAGGGTGGCAAGGGTTAATTAATACTGGATAGCTACCGAAAACCATGGTTTGTCGTTCTGTGATGACCCTCCTTTAACCCTTTACAAACACAGTGACTTATGATGTCAACGAGCACTGGTCGCTGATGATTGAAAGGGTTAAGACTAACTAAATTTTATTGTCGGCCTTCTGGCGTTCAGGGGACCCAGCTTATGACCAATTTATTGTTCGCCAGTCTCCGGTATAACAATATAATACTATATATCATATGTTAATGCTGACACGTATGTAATACATTCAGGAACGAACTATGGAACTAACAAAGTAGTTATCTAAAGATAAGTCTGAGGCTACATTTACCTTGTCGGGTACTGGTCAATTAGGTGCTCGGCTGAATCATTCTTAAATATAAGTATCATATCTAATTACTTACCTGTTTCAATTTATCCCCCAGGTGTTCTACTGCCCCCTGCCCCTGCATGACGTTCCTCTCTGAAGCATCCTGTTTTCTAATTACGTTAGACTCGAACTTCTTGAGGCGTACAAATTGATCTTTCTTAGTGACAGCCCCAAGGTGTCCAGACAAAAAGTCATGTTGTAGACTGGTGCCAGGGCCGAGGCGTGCCCCATCCTTATCCCGAAGACGGGCCAGCATCAGGTCAGGTAAATTGAGTTCCTCCACCATGACTCCATCATAGGAATACGTTCCCGCAGAGGACTTTCGTCGACTGCTTCTCCCAGATTGTGCGTCTTTTTCGACGTTGTCTGGAACACTGCCCAAACTTTGTCTGGATTTGGTTGGCGTGGATTCGCGCGACTTCTTTTTCTCTCGTCTTGGACTTTGTGATGGTTTTGGTTTGCTTGGAGGTAGAGGCACGTTTCCTGTTGTTCCAAGGCTGAAGTCAACGAGAGTGTCTTTCATTTTGTCCCGCCGTTTTGAAGAAGTGGTTTTGGAAGGAGGGGGCTCGGGTCGATCATGTACACTTATGGCGGGCTTCTTTGCGGATTTCCATGACTTATGGTTAGCCTTAAGAGAGGAAAGGGATACAAAGGTAATGTATATCTGCAGTAAGATCTGTTTACTATTATTTCATAATCTGTGCACTTAAAAAACATTCTATTGTCATTAATTTTCAGGGCATGAAAAATCATGAAAGTGAAAGTATGATACCAACAATATTGATGCAAGTTATAATTCTTATCGCATACCAAATAATTGTTGAATTAAGAATCGGCGATAATCCAAACAGGGGATCAAAATAATATCCACCTTTGTAATGATTCTTTAAGGGCAGATTTATTTACAAATACAACTGAACTCCTTACCACTTCCGGCGGTTTGTACAGATTGGTCTCATTCAGGTGCCCACCACTAAAGTCGTGGGTGTCCCTCCGGGCAGCAACAACAACTCCATCCAAAAGATTTCGTAAGTGCTGTCTCGGTGTGTTTGCAAACCCGCTGCTCACCTCCATTGTCTTCTCTATTTCAATGGCCTAAGCCTGTATCCTGTAAAAAAGAAAAAGAAATGTAACTGACGGGTGGTAATATTTTGTATGCTTTTAAGGCATAGGTCATTGGACTGATTGGTGATAATAGATGTTCACCAATAACCTTTTTGGCATTGCATGCAAGCTGGTGGCATATTAGGCATCAATAGACTAGGCCTAGCACCTATCTATCAGTGTCTACCAAGTGCAACTGCAAGACCAAGAGAGGTCATTTGTTATTAAGGCGGGACAGACCAAGGCAAGGGGGCATTTTAAGATATTTTAAGATCTGGCACTGGGGAACAGCAACCACCAGTGACGTCCTCCTGGTCCCTTTTTCCCCTATCATAGGCTAGAAGGGAAGCCAATTTTGTACACAAATCCGCAGATAACTATTTACAGTTCTGAAAGGAGGGAAGAGGGGGCCAGCATAAAGGCTAAGTAGTAAAACAGTGTCCCCCCCCCCCTCCCCCAATCCCCACCCCCACACATAAATAAACAACACACACACGTAGGATGGAGTATATTATCGGCACCATGTATTACATTATATTAGTTAGTACTACACCACTGTCCGAGCTCTAGCTCTGAACAGTCAGGAGCTTTGAAAAATGTAGTCTATTGGCACTGACATTGAATTGCTTTGTATTAGATCTGTACTTTTTGCACATTATCGCTCAACGCAAGCCATCTTTTTGTTTGTTTTTATCACTTTAAAATCCGATGGGGCTAAGAATAAGACGAGATGGCGATCGCATGTAGGCCTGTAGGCCCTAGTTGAAAATACTCACTTGACATATATCCACTTATCATATATAGGCACTGTTGGTGTTAATTTATAAATGAAGAGCACCGATGTAAATATCCGGCCGCCATTACTGTATCGAGGTGTTTCCATGCCAACCGATAGTGGCGACATCTACCGTTGTGACCCGTCGTAAGTGCGACCAATCTGCCGCCACGGCCACCTCCACCATAGCCTCGATCGGTGGGAGAGCGGTTAGCATCACGAGCTCACTGTAGAACTTGTTGCAGAACGTTGTGGGCCTGTTCGATTCATCTCACAACAGGCAGGTGCGAGTCTGAAACTGCATAATCTGATAATGCAAGCTAGCTGTCTCACCAGAAGCTTACAAATGTGCATAGATCTAATCAAATATTTTAATGACTTTGACAAATTAGACTATTTCAGAGATGTTTTGACGACACAGTGCATGTTTTCTCCGAGAATCCTTTTCATGTCTATTTTCATTTTTCACTGATAAGATTATGAAAGACTTCTAAAGAAAATAGGCCAAGGGATTTTTTTTTTTTTTTTTTTTTTTTGTCTTTTTGCAATTTTTTATGATTCTTCAAATTTTCTAAATTTTTATAATATGAAAATAATTAAAATTTGCCTAACAATAGGGGGAATTGGGGTAATTTCACGCAGGTGTCTAATCCCACTCACCACATTTCTAGGCTTGTAGATCTACACTCAATGAGGAATTATATTATAAAAATAGGTCTATTTAGAGTAGATCTAAAATGTGCAGCATCGATAATGATTCAATGGGAACTAGGCCTATGACTTATGTGCATCGTATCAAATTAATTTTCTAAGATAAATTTACAAAATTGTATCTTTTTCTTATCAATTTTACAATAGGTTAGGGGCCTTTCACAGGGACGGATCCAGGGTCTGTCTTCTAGGGGGAGGGGGGCAAGATATCTGCCCCCCCCCCATTATTTACCTTGCAAAATTTATCCTCGGAAACATAGGAGATAGGTATTTCATAAAATTCTACAAAAAAAAACTTAGCCTATTGAATATCTATGAAAAACAGGGTTGTATGGCGCACTCTGCATACAAAGAAATAGGGTAAAACAGGGTTGTATCGCGCACAGTGGTAGGGGTAATTCGGGTATTTTCGCGCAGGTGCCTAATTTCACGCAGCATAGGTCTTATAGGCCTATCATTTTAAAAAATGATAAAAATTTGGATATTTCTTTTTTAATATGTGTATTGCCGACCCTACTCAATTCCTCATTATTTGAATCAATACAGGATAACAAGACAGCTTTTGTTAAAAAGTGGGAAATATTTCCCCATTTTTTGTCTATTTTATGAAAACCTTAATAAGCAGAAATTTTCATTAATTTTGACTGCAGCATTTAAAATCAAAGAAAAGGTATTTTTCATAAATTCTTCATGATCAGGGAGTGGACTTGAAACTAAACAAAAGTTTAAAACATGATCCTCAGATTTGTGAATAAAGGAAAGAGAGATAATTTTGGTAACCTTTTAGGCCTAATTTCACGCACATTTCTGTCCCAATTTCGCGCAGAAAAAGCCTATTTTATCAATAGAAATTCGCAAAATTAGGCCCTGGTTGGCCTAAAATTCAATATTTCTTTGTATAACTTAAATTTACATGTTTTTAAAATAGTTTGGTGAAAAATTACATGCTCATACATAATGCTTAATGAACCTACCATATGACTGACCAGACCAAAATTGTATTAAGGTTTTTAGTCATAGTACTTGCAATAGACACTTATTTTGTGATATTCATACTTTTTTCATATTCTGTGTGCCATTTAATAATTACACAGAGTTGGTTATTTTAGAGTATACGAAGTGTGAGGTACAGTTATCAGGAAAATGCCCCCAAAGATTTGTGAATATCCAATCAGAAATAAAGTTACAGCCCATTTTCTCAATCATTTGACTTTTTGCCATAGTAATGTATGGTGCGTGAAATTACATTAGCTGCGTGAAATTAGACTTACTGTAGGTTCTAAATTCGCGCAGATGTATCCTACATTCCTTAAATTCCTAGTGTTTTCATTGTATGTGCTTTTACCAGGTAATAACTGCAATAATACAAAACGATGTGTCATTTCTATACCATTAGTATTAGTTGAAGCACTAGTTTACCTGTCCACACTTTCCTTTTCTTTTTTCACAATTTATTGTTGAAAAGACATTTGTAACCCACAGGCCAAGATTGCTACAGGTCGAATTTCGCGCATTGGGTGCGCGAAAATACCCTAATTACCCCTATATCGCGCACATTCATATATTTGCTGTAAACTGTAGAAAAAAAATATCAGTATCAAAACAATATCTAAAAATGGATAGAAATTCACACAGCAGTTTATCTAAACCATAAATTCACTTTCTCATGTCTATAAATACGGATTTATGAAGGGAAACGTATTTTCTGATCAATGGAATGCGCGATACAACCCAGTTTTTATGTTTTTATGTAATTCAAACATTATTTTGTAGAATTTTTATGATACATCATATCCCCTGTATTCGCACATCCTACCAAATTGTCCATGGGGGGTATCAGTGAAAATGTATAACGTACATACACCTATACTCAGCAATTAACTCATTTTACATAAAGAAATCATTATTATTTATATTTTCTAGCCATTTTTTAAAAGTGCGCGATATTACACTATGTTATGCACGATATAAGCCTGATATGAATTATATATGAATCATAAAAAATAGATTTATTTTATTTTTACTCCCTACCCATTAAAAGGTTAAGCCTTTCAGCGCGGGAAGCCACAAAAGTGGCTCAATGGCAAATTCCCATAGGAAAAACATATATAGAGGAGAAATTAAGCTTTCAGAATCTGAAAGAATTTTTCAAAAATTCCTATTAGAACCAGAGATATGGCCATTTGAATATGCCAGCATCAATTCATTAGAAAACAGTAAAATTGCAATTGTGCAACCTTGTAACGATATACATAAAGATGATTTTGCCATCTTTTTTCAAATTGATAGAAATTTGTTAGTTTTGAAAAATGATATAATTTTCAAAATGTCATAACTCTGGTTTCATTTAAGATAATCACAAACTTTTTTTTTTGTTCAAACACAATAAACCTTTAGATCCCAATTTTTTTTCTTTGAAACAAATAAAGTCAATATTTCAGCAATTAATGGTTACCATGGAAACCAAAGATTGGAACATAATGCAGATATTCTCAACATAGACATGTCTCGTATTTGACAGGGTGCCAACATTTGGAATGTTTTCATCAAACTTACATAAAAACTAATTGTACCAGAATAATCTAGAGAACATTTGAGTTTTAGGCATTTTTAAGACTAATTTTCACATTTTGGCCAATATCTCTGTAATTATGAACTGTAGAATAACATAGGCTATTCAGCAGTGAAAGGGTTAAAACTAGACAATGTTATAAATATTCCCAGCATGCACGCTTGACATGGTTCTATATGAAAAAGTAAAATTGGAGATCACCCCTGAACAAACTTATAAATAGAACACAAAATTTAGGCTGTAGGAGTTATAAATTTATCTTTTTTTACTAAAAATTGAAATATTATTTCGTAGAATTTTATAGGATATCGTATTATCAATGATTGTGTGCACTATCAAACAAAGTTTGAAATGTTTTAATTGAAAATAATAACGTATATATATAGACCTTGAGTCTACACAGAACAACTTTTTTTAATGAGAATTTCAATTTTACCTTCATTTCATTTCCCCCCCCCCCTTCGTCATGCTTTTACTATAGAAATGTATAGGGGCCTGGACCCCCCTCCCCTCCCCGGCGCATGACGTCATTTATGGACGGCCCCAAACTAGGCCTGCGTGAAAACTGGCTCCTCTATTCTACTTCAAATTGTACTTTGATTTTTCAATCATTTTGAAAACTTATCATTTCTCAAAGTCATGAGTCCAATTTTGGCTTAACATAGCTTTAACATAATTAACTGGATAGAAATTTGCAATATGGCCATATATTTTGATTATTTTAGATGATGTGCAAATGATTTAAAGGAAAGTGTACTGATTGAATGTATATTCTAAGTGTTATGGAATTAAGTATTAAAAAACCTTGGTTCTGAACGTACATATCTTGGTTCTGAACGTACATATCTTGGTTCTGAACGTACATATCTTGGTTCTGAACGTACATATCTTGGTTCTGAACATACATGCATATCTAGATTTGAGCATACATATCTTCCTTCTACAAGAAGAGTTTTATTACAAAGTATACATTTCTTTTCATGAGAAGTCTCTAGAAAAAAAACCTGCAAGGGAAAATAAGATTTTATATATTGGGACATGGATACACTGCACATAGTTTAGAAATATGATAAATGTACGTTCAGAACCAAGGTATGTACATCCAGAACCAAGGTGTGTACGTTCAGAACCAAGGTATGTACGTTCAGAACCTAGAACTAGGAGGAGTCTAGGTACGATGTACCATACTGAAGGGGCATGCATCACCCTCGGTCAGTCAGAGTTAGCTGAATGTTGTAACCATCCTGGAAAGGTTGTGTTCTAGAAGCTGAGTCCTGGATTTGGAATAGAAGCTGATAGACTGTTTAGTAGGCAGGAGTGTTGACTGAGTGTATTTGAGGGGATTCCATCCTTGGAGCTGTTCATTGTCAATTGAGATCTTGTCATGGAACTACAATACGCAGGAAATAAATAAAGAACATCCTGTGTTATGTCTTACATAATACCGAACTGTTATTATGTATTGGACGACAGTAGTCAAATGAGGCAGAGACTGCTATAGGAGCTAGCTATTATCCATAAGACAAAACAACTAATTAAGTACACCTGACATATAGGAGGCCCATGTCAACATAATGCTTAAATGCTCCCCTATAAATAACAGTAAAGTAAAACCCAGTAAAAGTAAAAATATGGGCATTCATAGGCATAACTTATGGTAACACGGGCACACCTACCCATAATTATTAGCCCTATAGAATTAGTGACAAATGAAGGAGGCTAATATGGGAAGTGCATGAACCATGCCAATATAACCTTCCCATAGAGTACTATAGGATTTTGGGGTATGCCCATATTACCCCAAAATTGATCCTCATTGATCCTCTATAAAATAAAGGATTTGATTGAGGTTTCTGCTTGTTCTTGGGAGGTTGCACTATGATGGGGTATTTAAATGGCTAAGATATTTACCTACTCAGATCTTATGTATGATTATAATCATTATGATACCATGCAAGCAACTTTAGGTACCCTCTAAAAATATTTGTAGTATATTTTAATAAATTTATATGATTTTCTGAAAAGAAATGGTCTATGGCAATGATTTTTGCTGCTGTACATTGTGATAAGAGATTGCAGGACTTATCTCTAACTGAAATATAGGATATTTGGGGCGCCCACATTACCTGACCTTACCCTAAAGTTGTTAAGATGAAACTTTTTTGTTTATGTTTGATAACCAACAGAAACAGTAAAATGTTATTATAATAAAAGGCTCTGGAACAATAATATTATAATTTTCATCACTCCCTATATAGAAAGTAACTTTAAATTTGTATGCATAAATCGAGCATCATTTGTTATAGCAGATCCACATGGACACTTAAGACAATTTGTCAAATTGTCATATGTGGCATAACATTTCATTCCAAGACTTAGGTATATATGAACATGGATGTCAGGTGAAATAGTCAATTTTCTGACGATCAAGCAGTGAATCACCCTGATGTAAAAACTGATAGAAATTGTATGTTTAGATGCAAATGCCATTACGATGTACTATCTCTTTGCAATATCCTGACTTCAGTAACAAGGATCATTATGTTTCCTTATATTCCTGTGTGGTACCGATGACTCTTTGAAGTTCAGATGATAAAGTTCAGTTGCAATGTATCGGACAATAAGCACATCCCACTTTGGGTATAACTTAATGTATGACGACATTGATGGGGTATATTAGGATGCGCGAGAGATCAAAACATCAGATTAAATTTGGGTTAATTGAAATAAGCAAGAATTATGTTTGTCTATATCCTCAAATACTATTTAAAAAATTATGATTTCTCAAATTTCAGCAATGGACAGATTTGCAGGTTTGCCAGCCAATCAAAATGATGTATTTCAGGGCAAAATAGGGTTGGACATTATAGGCTGGGCTGACAGGCTTTAACATTGGTTCCTATGGGAAAAAGGCCAAAATAAAAAGCCACATTCTACTAACTTTAAGAGCAATCTGTCAACCAAATTGCTTTGGTTAATTTTGTATTATACAACCATCTTCAGGGAAGAAGTGTGGAAACACATCTGAAAATATTGCATAGTAAACCTAAATGTTGGTGTAAACTGGGATTGGCTTATTGTGTAGTTGTAAATGGACAACACAAATCTTCTAACGGTTAAAGGAGATCTATTCTTTCTGTTAGATGACCTGAGAGTATAGTCAAATCGTACCGACCTCTTGGATATCTCTAGATGAAGGAGATGGTATTATCTTTAAGGACAATTATTTGATCTATTGCAGGTGATATGACCACGGGACATGGGGATACTCATGGGCGCGGTCGGAAAAGAGAGAGGGGTAAGGTGAGTATGCTTAGGTCATCAAGTTCGAAAACTTTCTTTGTTTCTTACACTCTTAGATATTCTTATCATACCTTAATGTATGACGACATTGGCGGGGTATATTAGGATGCGCGAGAGATCAAAACCCCAGATTAACTTCTGGCATAGAGGTTAACTCAAGGGCGGTGTTCGGGCAGGTAAACTTAATTTACAGATTCGTGGCTCACAAAGACATAAGTAGTATATAGAAACTGACGTTATTGTCAGGAGTAAACTCACACAATCCATTGGTGTAACCGGCATGACCTTTTTGATAACGATTATAAATGTAAACAGAATCAAGTGTGAGATTGTCTAAAAACTCTTTCCCTTCTCTTTCAGCCCCAGTGGTCAACGTTACAGGTGCCCCTTTCAGTGCTGCCGTTTGCAGGCTTGGAGCAGTCATGGATATCTCCGAGACGTTCTACCTGGACACCGGGGTGAAGTCCGCCATCACCGAGGACTTCATCACCGGCACCATGATAGTCTATGGTATCTTCTCTGTCACTGGTACCATTGGTAAGTTTACAAGGGGAACATAATATTCTCAGGTGGTTGCATCTGACTTTTTGTAATTGCAACCAGTAGGCCTAATGTGATTTGGGAACCTATGGTGGGATATTTGGCAATTTGCTCTAAATCCATTAAGTGTTATTGTTAAAATCAGATAGTTGTGTACATAACCAACTGGAACTGGTGAATTTATATCCGTCTCTGGGATCAGAAGAAGTTGAAATACACAACCAGAAGTACGATATATGGTACATATTAGTGTCATTTATTGACTCAACGTTTCAGCCGAAAGTAGGCCAGGAGTACATATTGTGGATTTTGCCACATAAGGTACACTTGGGAGCACTTAAGGACAATAAATTATTGATATACCTTATGTCCTTAAGTGCTCCCCCCAAGTGTACCTTATATGGCAAAATCCACAGTATGTACTCCTGATGAAGGCCTACTTTCGGCCGAAACGTTGAGTCAATAAATGCCACTAATATTTACCATATATCAGACTTCTGGTTGTCTATTTCAACTTCTTGTGTTATTGTTAAAAACAAGGTAACTATGCCCATTTCCTAAAAATGCTTTCCCGAATAGAACTCTCCAACCATAATGGAACACATACATTTTATCAATCATGAGCACTGCATTATGGGTTACTCTTTTCCTGCCTATGGGTCACCATTCCTTACGATTGGTGCATAGATTATATCCTTTTCAGAGCAAAACCTGGAAATGTATAACCTGCAGCTAAATACCATCAAATTCGCCCAAAATTGAGTTCAAAATGAGTTCAAATTGGGACGGTGTGTTTTTGTCCTTACATGTACAGCTAACCTGTTCGTCATCATTACCATCGCGGTGACCAAGAGGCTCCACTCACTGACGAACCTGTTTATAGCCCAGTTAGCCGTCGGGGACCTGATAATTCTTTGTTTCTGTATGCCCTTTACCGTCAGTTCCGCATACTTCTTTAAGGTAAGTTATGACCGCTGTGACAATCAAGTGTTTTACGAAATAGAATTTTCTTGGGTATATAAAAGAAAGGTGAAATTGGCAACTTACGATACATAGGCTTAGTTGGTCACATATTATTTGTCTTAAGTGTATTTCCTTACAACTATAAGAAGAAGTAGTATTGCAAAAAACAATCTCAGAAACACTTTTGACGATGTCAAGGCATGTTGCAATAACCTGATAAAGATGCTGTAAGATCATTCAGTTGGATCACACTCTGCCATGGAGGGTATAGATGTATAGAGAGCCCTTCGATTTGGGATAAGTTGGTGCTAGGGGACGGAACAATGCTATGGTCAATTTTTAAACCTTTTTGTATCATAAGAAACGCAGATACCCTCATACAGATGTTGTCTTCCTCTTCAGAATTGGATATTTGGATATGGTATGTGTTGGGTGGTACAGATAGCAGGATGTGCTGGTCCCACCATAACTGTCCTCACTTTGGCAATTATGAGTTATGACCGGTAGGTTCAAGTCTATCACTATGATATCATTTTTTTGGTGTCTTTGAAACTGTGAAAATATTCAAGAGCTCAAAGTAACCTAATGAATATTTGTCAATTTGCCATGAAACTATGCCCAAATGAACACATAATGTACTTAAATATTATCAATGCAAGGGCACCACAGAAATAACATTGGTCACACAAGGTAATTAAATTAGTTATACTTTGACTTCAAAATATTGCCTCATGCGTAAACACGTCATGCGTACTTGATATTTCTAATTAACAAAACAAGTGAAATGCCATTAAAAAACAACCTTTATTAAGAAACTGGGCTGCTATTCCCTAATTATTTTGCATCGACGCAGTGAAGACAATCGCTTTTCTTCAGAAACCACAATCACCATACAATGCCTTTTTTTCCAATTATTTCCCCTTTAACAATAGCTTCGTGGGGATCACCAAGCCGTTTGAAGCCAAGGACACGTGGCCCCGTTGGAAGGCTGTCTTGGTGTTGGGCATTGTCTACTTCCTGGCCTTTGGCCGCAGCCTCCTGCGCCCCCTTTACGCCGACCCCTACCGCCAGTTCGAGATAAACGGCACACAGTACACGGTGTGCTCCGAGGTGCCCGGCACCCCGTTCATCTTCTGGTACCACCTCTCCGGCGTCGTCATCTTCTACTTCGCCATCGTCGTCGCCGCCGGAGTCCTCTATTTCCAGATAGCGCGCAAACTCAACTCAGAGGACTGCCGCGCCATGATGACCAACAACCCGGACGCCATGAAGAAACGCGCCAAGGTGACCAAGATGGTGTTCACCATCGTGTTCGCCATCGGCTTCACCTGGCTGCCCATCAACATCCTCATGCTGCTCTACGTGTCGCCCAGCATGCCCCAGTGGGGTGGACAACTCTGGTTTGTCTGGTTCGTCTTTCTCTCCCGTATCTTAGAGTACGGAAACTGCGTGGCTAATCCTTTCCTCTACAGTTTCCTCAGCACCAACTTCAACAACGCCGCCCAGGACACCTGGAGCAGGTGCTGCCCCTGTGTGCCTCCAGCCACTAAGACCAAGTTCCACACAGACTACAGCAAGTCTACAGCCTCCACGGTGGCTAATACTGACGTGTCTAGCGTCAGTGCATCCACCAAGTAAAGGTATAGATTAAAGAACAAGTAACAGAAGGCTTCAGACATTGATCAATTTTCAATTTTAGAAATGGCAAATTGCCGATTCATAAATAGAATTCTTCACAGGTTTTCAAGGAGCTTACTATTCTGGGAATTTAAAGTCAAAAAGTCAATATTACTCTAGATTTTGGAGGAGACTCTACATTCTGAATACCTTTGGGGGTAAAATTAATAACAACTTTGACCTCATGTCTATAAATGCAACTATTAATGACAATCCGACTGATATGGCATGGACACGGGCATGGACATGCTTAATTTAATTAGGACACCTTTGTGTTCAAGTTGTTTTCTTTAGAAACCTGCATGCGATTATATATAGTATACCTATTATAACTATGTACACATGTGAGCATAATGCAATTGCCTGCTTTTTGCCATATGATTTACTACCTAACTCTGTACAACCACATTCTTAATTGTTATTCTGGCTGAGAAACCTAAAGATGAAGCTAGACCTTCACTTTTCTTTATCAATCATAGTTGAATAGTTCCACGCTCATTGTATGACATGTATTGTAACAAAATTGGTCACAATACCTATAGGAATCCTGACAAATTGCTAAGTTCGTCCGGTTAAAATGATTACCATCAATTGGTATGATATGTCGACTACTGGATTATTCAAATGTCTTTGTATACAAGTGATGCTTCATTAGTAGCATAGATAAAATAAAGCCAAAACAATAAGCAAAACAACAAGTCTTCATTCTTTGATAAAATGTTGAAAACATTACCTTCAATTAGTGAAACAATACTTGTCAAAGTATTTAGTACCTCCAATCATATGTGATCTTGAATCACGTACTCCTCGAAATTTGTAAGAAGAGTGTGTAAGAAGTTGTCTCAAGACAGCTCAAGAAGTTGTCTCAAGACCTAAGCCTTGGAGGCAAGTCTAACTTGTACTTCTGGGCCCATATCTTCATAAAGGCTAATCAGGGAGATTTTGATTAGCATCTCATGTTTAGAAATTCTGTCTATCACAAATAAATTCTACACCTAATAATCCCTCTTTGAGACTATTTTGCAATAACACTATTCATTTTGGTAAAATACAAAATTGCTGATCTTGAGACCCTAGTCAAAAATTCCCTGATCAGCCAAATGAGTTACGAAGATATGGGCCCTGATAAAACGGTCATTCTTATTCCAATCTTTAATATACCATTTGTATGAACGCAGATAGATTAACATTTTAAATCAACATTCGATATTGATCCGTGGCATATTACACCTTTTGAGATGGAAATACTGAACATGTAATACTTAACACAGTTGCAGATTAAGAGGCGGTTGCATGCCGGGGCACCCGCCACCCTATTTTTGGCCAGTTTCTTGGTAATTATAGGTTGCATTTATTTGGGTAATTTGCTTCAGCAGAGTCGATCTAGCACCCACTGTACACTAGTACTTGTAAACTTCTAATTCCAGTGGGGCGGGTAATACAACATCAATTCACATTGTTCTTTCTCGGCCATAAACATGGCATGATTAATACGATGAGATGAGATGAAATGGAGTGAAATGCACCATTCAGGTGCATGGGTAAGATAAGAATGAAAATTATTAACCTTTTTAATATAAAACTATGAAAATTTTACAATAGGGCGATTCCCACCCACGCCCATTTTCGCTCTATATAGCTATATGCCATCATGTCACAGGAATCCCAAGCGTCCTCCCTCTACCTGTATATATCTGATAGGCCTACTGATAAACTTAGGCTTTACTATCAGATGGGAAATGACTCGAAGATAAAGCGATTCCATAATCGACTGCCCGTTTAAATAATTTCAGTATTAATTCTAGAAAGAAAAAAATAATTATAGGATATATGAACGAATCATGTACGTGATAATGACACTGAGGACGGGTATCATTTATAGAGTAGACTCTGCATTACATCATAAATAAACCTTATATCAGTATATGTCTATGTCGGCCTATACTTAGCCATGCAGCTATATATAAATATGTGTGTGCTGTCGTTTGTAGTGGTATATACCCATTTTTAGGATACTCTACCGCGTCCGAGCCATATCTGTCTCCCTATCGTCCCATCGTCGTCCTTTGCCCATGCGTCAACAAGAGACATACCCACACAGTAGACCGTGCATATAGCATCATCACATTGGGGGGTAATACCGTATAGGCCTACACGCCATATCATAGGATTCTACCAGCTGACCAGGCACCCCAACCATGTCCGAGGAAGTTATTTTCTGCGCTGACTTCTCTGGAGGCATCGACAGCCAGCTGAAGTGGCTGTACGAGCCAAAAAAGACAGAATGTATTAAAGCCATCGACAAGACTATGGGAGGCCTCCAAGTCCACATGGTAAGACGTGAAGCGCCATCTCTCGAAGAGGGAGTAAATTAAATACAATTGGATTATGTAAAGTGCCATGTATAAAGAATTATGGGACATGTATGTAGATAACGGCCCTAAGTTATAGCCCCTAATGATATCAATGATGGATTTTATTAACAACTGAGGAAGTCAGTTCTTGATCTACGTGTCACAACAAGACAAAGAGATTTTGCACATCATAATTTTCAAGTCAACTACGTGAGGATAACTATCATAACTATAAAGCCATATTATCCACGACTACTTTCTAGCACATCGAACTCCTGAAATGTAATTATAATATTTGTAAATGGTTTTATGCATTTCGTAGCATCATATTTGAGGTCTCTGGAGCTATTAGCAACCAATTATTCTGATCAGTTTCAAAAAGTTACTATTGCAGCAAGCTTAAGGTTACACTATAATATAGCCTGAGTGAAGGTATAACAATAAGGTTATATTTTAAATACGTGTTTTCATGTTTTCCGGTGGCTTAGGACCATACATTAAATGAATAATCAATAATTCGATGGGACAGACTGCAAAATATATGTATTATTGATTGCGCCAAAGGTAATGGCAAATGATTATGATTTCTCTTAAAGGATAAGGAGCAGGACTACTGGCAAAAGTGAGTATGTTTCCTATTTTTGCATTCACAGTCACAAACATTTTGCTATTCATAAAGATGCACTGTTTATCTAGAGCCAAATTTGTGAAGTAACTCCAATTGTTTAACATGAATAATATGATACATGGCCAAGATATATTGTAAAAGTTGCTATTAATTTACAGCAGTTCTTGCAATATTTTTAACAGCACATTTAACTGCTGTCCGAGATTAAACAGCACGGTAAAATCATAGAAATAATACTGTAAATTTGATAATGCATAGAGACTGTGTATTTTTACAGTACTGTCTTCTGTGAATGATTCTATTCTCCATCAGGTGGGACAAATGTTTGTAATGTGTAAAATGTTGGCAACTTTCATCTTTAAACTATGTCTAAAGAATAATTCTTTACATTTAATTAAGATTAGATATGATAAAGTGATCCATATAATGATGATATATTTCCCCACCCTGTTTTGATAATTTCAAGGTGCAACTCATTGTGACATCATTCCTTCCATGCATGCATTTGCTCGTATATTTAGCATAAATACATCCCTCATCCAAGATCTATACATTTGTTTGAGGTTAGAATTAAACCTTTTCCCAACATTAAGTTGGATTTTAGAAAGGAAAAAGATAAATCATTGTAAAAAACAGTACTGTACTGAGGTCGATATACCTCAGGCACCAGATGACAAAATAAATGGATGTTAGGAAGCTTCTAGGCAGAGGGCACAGACAGAAATCTTTATCTTTAGTGAGGTGATTGTTCACCAGGTGGTAGAAGTTACTAATGGCAATAATCCTAAGTTATCCTATTAATTTTACAAAACTGTACAGTAGATGAAGATTGCAAAAAAGAATCAAGGGGAATGATGGTCATCAGATTATATCACAAACTCAATAACAATGATAGGCATAAACCATGACTGCTAATAGATTAAAAGATCAGCAATAGCTAGGAGTGCGTGAAATGGTCACAACCAACCCCTGCTCAGTGTGCATGCAAGTGGCAGTGGCATCCACTCCTGGTATGCTTGGCTAGGGGGCTAAGACATTCACAGGTAGCCAGAGATGGTGTATACATAAAACGCCATCAGGGAAATGCAGACAGAGTTGAAGTTGAACCCATACAGAGGGTATAGGACCTATAGTGGGAATATGTTGGAGTTGGTGGCATTCACTGGTGACCAAACCTTAGTCATATTGTTAACATGGGGTTTTGTATGGTATATTGAAGAGAAGACTTGAAGGCAGGAGATGTTGTTGATGTTAAATATGTATTTCTCTACAGTCTCGGGAGTTGTAGGCCAAAGGCCTGTTTCTGCTTAGTTGTTTACATGTTGTCTGTTCTGCTGCTGGACCCAGAGTGTCCCTACAGCAGGGGTGCACTTCCCCACCTCACCTTTGGCCTCTGACCCAATTACATTAAATAGGCCAGTTGACCACTAGGGGGAGGGGGAGTGCTAATAAATCTAGTAAATATTTGTTATCATTAAAGGAAGGATATGTCATGCCTAAACTTAGGTATGACAATATTCTACCTGTACAATATCTGGACTCTTAGCTGGAGTATTGGTCAGGCGATAGGAGTGTATTGTCAACAGGGGAGTTACACCAAACCTTAATAGGAAGGATGGCTTGAGCAAGATGAACTGGTGACGTTAGCTTACTAGTGAAACCTTTTGGTAGTTAACTTGACCTTGCTGGAATAATCATATGAACAGTGGAAGGTTGTACTCATCAGCCTTATGGACTTGATACCAATAAAACATTGTACTTCTGCAAGCAAGTAACTATCACTGTTGCGGGATGGGTAATAATGTAATCATGAACAAGATGAACAGTTAATAAACAGACTGTAAATTTACAGCAATAATTGCTGGAACTTTTGCTGCCAGCAGCTTCTCCCATAAATCTACAGTAGTTACTACTTATAGTGTACTATATTAATTTGCTTTGCATCTTGTGAAGACATGTATGATATGATGAGTAACTAGTGGAGTAATATTCACAAAGAGGCCCGTTTATGAAAAATATTAAAGGATCTGGTTGAATGACACTTTCATTTGCTTATACCCTAGGACATATTACACTCCAACCCTGATCAAAGATGACGGTCACGTGCTTTACTATACCTCAAAGGAGTCCCCTGCATTCATAGAGACCACCTTTAAGTTGAATGCCGTGAACCAGTTTGATCAGGTGAGATGTTTTATTTATAACAGCGAGCACACACATCTGTTTGTATACACATACATTTACAATCATATCTCATACTTTTTAATGAAATTGTGATAGACTTGATTTGTTAGAATTCATATTTTAGAATACCAATCATACAATCTCAATATTTTGAACTATGGCGCTTACATCGGTCGTCATAGATTAAAGTCAAGACACCTTGTCGGTAGAGGAAATTTGAAAATTACAAATAACAATTATGAATGCATGTACAAGAAAATACATATTATTGCACGTATAGTGGTGAAGGGTTCTCTAATCATCTCTCGTTTCTAACTATTCTCAGGCTGGATTAATGGTCAGGCTCGACTCAGAGCATTGGATCAAAACGGTAGGTCCCTCTTGATACCTGCGTCATATAGTAACAAAAGGTATAAATATAAGTAAGTTTAGATTTCCACGTGCTAAGACAATGTATAAAGAATAACTAAAACAAATGTCACTGGTTTTTTTTGTGGTTTTTTTTTTATTTATTAAACCATACTCATTACATGTAATGATCTTCCGTATAGGTAAACTCAATGATTTGATTATCAAATTCGAGTTTTCACCCATCACATGTATATTTATATAAAGCCTACATGTACAAGTACATTGAATAATGATGATAAATGTAGTTCATGATGTAATATTAAGAAATATAAAACGATTTATAAATATAGAATAAATCATGTTAAACTTACGCATACTGTTCTTCCATATCTACCATTAGACAAGAGTAACATTTCCTGTGATTTCAGGGTCTGGAGTTTGTAGATGGGGCATGTCGTTTGAGTGTTGTAGTGACCAATGTCTACAGTGACTGGTCCACTCAGTCCTGGCCCTCCTCTCTCCTCCACATCCGCGTCCACAGGCAGGGCAACGACTTTGTGGTAAGGAAAACCATAATTGATCATTTGTCACTTGGATTTATAATGGAAGTTTTTTTTCGGAAGTTGTACGACATGAATGTATGTCTTCAGCTTCTAAATGGCTTGTTCTATATATGCTTACATTTCCTTACATTCTATATGCCTATTCTATTTATAACAAAGCGACACATAGGCCTATTACACTTGAGGGCAACTTATCATATACATGTACTTGCGGTATGTGTTGATATGATCCTGCTCAAACTGCGCGCAGTTACACAGGTGATCAACAGACAGGATGACCTGCTTACTTAACATGAGTATTCCATAATCAGTCAATATATTGATTTGAGATTTAATCCAACAATGCAAACTGGTTATTGTACTGAGAATTCACCAGTATCATAAATATTGATAACAAAAACAAAAGAAAAACAACTCTAGTTTCTCTTTGAATAGGTCGAAGCATCTGCTGATGGCAAGGCGTGGGACTTCATTCGCATCTGTCATCTTGATGTAGGAGCAGACGTGCCATTGGCCATGGGACTCATGGCTTGTGCCCCCATGTCAGCTGGGGGAAATGTGGTCTTTGAGAAACTAATAATGAAGAAAACTTCCGGATATCACCATACTAATTAGATGTACTTGGATTCTGCGTGATATTTTGAGCCAACCATTCCTATCGAAATGGCATTCCCGTATTCGGCATGCATTATAGGGCCTATAACAGTTTGTGTTTTATCTGATAGAGGCTTCCAATTCGAAAACAATTAAATTGTACTTTTCTATCATGTGAATAGTTATGTCCACGTAATGAATGCAACAATGTGAATAAAGTAGTTATCCATACATGTTGAATTTTTATGTGTGATTTATTCAGGTACTAATATGCTGGTTGTGCTTCTATGGCATTTGCCAATAAAACATATTTGATAAATACATTAACAGAATGCAATAGCTCATTTCACACAGGAGGCAATAACGTTTGGTAGCGCCGCTCATAATGTCCTAACTTCTCCATGATTGTACAATATCTGCACAATACTGGTCTTCTCTGAATCCTAAGAGTAATAGGGGCCCGGGGTGACATAAACCTATATTAAAACATTCAAAAATAATATATCACGATTTCATGCATGCGTTTCCTGGAGTTAGTCTTGAAGTCCATTGCTGTCCTCTCATAACTCTCTTCATCTGTTCATCGGTAAAGGCGGGTTTACACAGGCCGTCAACGTGTCCTTACGAAAATTCCCTTACGTTAACCTTAAGTTAATGGGAAAATCGGGAAGAATAATTGTTTATGCAAATCATTTTTTAAGGCTATCGGTGGCAATTATCCTAAGGTTTTGGGTTCTGAAGGGTTTACACAGCCCGACAATATCCTTAAGATAACAAAACCATCATCCTTAACAGATAGCTTACGACAAAGAATGTATCTAATAGATTTCTATAAGAATATGTCCTTTGACATAAGACAAGGGGGTTTACACAGGCCGACAGAGGCCCTTAGGATAAGAATCGTCACTATCCTTAGCCTAATTTCACTGTCGTAAGTCTTTTGACCTAAGGACTTTCACAAAAATTTCAAACACGTCTGAAATTTTCATTATCCTAAGGACTTGGCCCCGATAAGTCATCGTAAGCCTTAAGACAGTCTTAAGACAATGATTTCCTTAAGATAATAAGGGTTTACACAAGCCGATAACATCGTCGGGACTATCGTAGGGGTTAGGTTAATCGTCGGGGCTGTCCTAATCCTTACGACAGTGACTGTCGTAATGATTTTGACGGCCTGTGTAAACCCCCCTTTATGTATGTATTGTCTTCTATTCACTTTAAAATTATCCAACAGGTGGATATATGACAATTCCAAAACCTTTGTTCATTTGGTGTATTGATTGATCACAACCACTGATTGAAGACATTGCATGTCTATTCTCTTTGTTTTCACATGTTAATTTTAGCATGATTGTATTTATGTAACTCTTCATTTTTCCCAATTAAAAAATTCTAGAATTGCTTTCTTATATTATATTATACTTCACAGCTTTAAATTCTCCAAACAACAGCTTGTGATGGAATACCTTACCTCAAAAATTATGAGCTGACATTTTCTAGAATGGTGTTTGCAAGACATATAGTATGGTATTTGTTATTGACTCACATGACACCCTTTTGCTTTGAAGCATAATGTTTTGTTTTTGAAACATTCATACTTCACCTATTAACTAATTCAGTGCCACCATTTATCAAAGACATTCAAACCATATTGACAAAATACATATGCCTCACTTTATATTATGCTATAGGCCTAATCATTGTCATTAGCATACAACAATAGTTTGGCTGTGCGGTCGGTCAATTAATGCACCATTTCATTGATAGAATAAGCAATTTCCCATTTCCCAGCCCTTGAAAATATTAGCTTTCCAGGACAATTTAGTTTGGTTTCTGATTTGTTCCAATGTTAATAATTATAATAATCATTCAAATAATCTGCAGTCTGCTACCTGCAAGAAAATTGGTATTGTGCCCACTTATTGCAGGTATGCCAATTTTTGGTGCATACCATCCAAATTTCAAATTTTGGCCAATATATCTCTCAAGTCTTTTTGGGTCTTTTCTGGCAATTTTATCTTCCCTGCTTTGTCATGACATTTACTACATAACATTACTTGCAACCATGTACCAATTGTATCTCACAGCCTTTTTGAAGAAGGATTTTTCTATTTATTATTGTCAAGATACTTTCTGTCTGGAGTATCCCTTTTTCAATACCTTGGTTGATTACCTGATTAGGATGAGTATAAGAACTTATTTTAGATACGGTTGTTTCTAAACTCTATTGTACTTGCTTTATTACATATCACTCCATGTAAATTAAGTGATCCCAGCATGAAATTAATCTAACGCACCGTAGTTCCAAAGTTCTGTAAGGATTATCACTATGGGTGTGATGCAACGCCGACTTTGAATCTACAGGAAATATATCATGTTGATATTTGATCTGCCGTTGGACACAAGGTTTTATCCAGGTGGAGGTACCAGGTAGTCAACTCACCTGGCCACCTGGCCCTGCTCCTCCAGGTGGGACCTCCCCACCTGCAGCTTGGGCGTATGAACGCATAGTCCATATACGAGGACAACTCAGTCTCTGGGGGGCCTGAATCACCAAGTCGTATGGAAGTTACGTTATTGTAGTTGGATTTAGGGATCGCCCCTGCTGGAATGATCCCCTTGTACGCCTGCCGTGGAGGCCCACACCGCTGCCAGGAGAGCGTGGTGTGAACATGGACAGGAGGACGGATACAACGTCAGACGCCTCTTCTTAACTATACCTTTTTATGAGTGTGTATTCTGACAATAGTTAATGGAAATATAGGACGCCTTATTCAATAATTTGGTATCTAAACTGCGGACACTGGGAGCACTCGTGGTTATGGCGAAGGCAAAACGGTGGAAGGGTTCTTACAATAATGCGGCCTGAGGGAACTGTTATAAACCTGTGCATACAAGAATTGGGTAACAGGTACTGATCGCTGCTGTAATGAATTGATTAACGTCGGCAAAAATATTCCGTTTATCGGTAATACTTTACGGTAGGAAGAAAACTAATTGGACTAATAAATCATGAAATCAATTAGTCAGGATTAAAGGGACCCTGGACCCAGATTCCAATACTAAAGGATTGCGGAAGGCATTTGCCGTTTTAATTGGTCGAGGGATTTGCTGTGGATTTATTATATGATAGACAAAACAGGAAGGTACTTGATGCGGCATAGCTGTGTCTCTAATGTACCCGTGTGCGAAGGAGGATACGTAGGGCAGCCACAGGAGACACTTCACCCACCTCAGGTGTATGTACATACTGCACCAGCTGAATACATTAAACTCAGCGTAGACTAATACCCTCACCCTGGAGTCCCGGTACCTTAGATGGCGTTGATCATGCGGCCGGGAGGACCCGGGGGTAGAGCGGGTATTGCTCCGGGCGCACCCCGCCTCCTCCAGGGTGGGAAGGATGGCCGCCCCAAGCCTCCTACCACCTGGAGGGGCCATGGAGGGGCCACAGCCACCCCGAACACCGTGGTCTTTGACAAACAACTAGACAAGATCTCTCTCTGGTTGGAACAATGGAATCATGAAACGGTAGGGAAATTTATCTAATTTGGCGCCGCATGCACATTTAAGATTTAGGTGAAAATAAGAGGTGTAATTTAAACCTTTACGTTATATATACAACATCCATAAATGAAACAAATAACAGAAACGCGGTTTTTTATATATATGTATTGCTATTTAAAAAATGAACATTCCATGCAGGTCACTTCAAGAGCAATATATTACATTAAATATATAAGGTGTAAGTATCTTCTAACCTGCAATAGCAATCAATTAAAAAAGAATTAGATATGTCCGAAAATTACTAATTAGGAAACATGCAGCGTGCATGGGTCTCATCCATATAGGGACGACGCTGTTACGTATGTTTGGGCAGCAATCTCCAAAGAGACATAATTTATTCTAGGGATTTGTTTGGTTAATCTTGGATTATAGGATTGCTACTAACAAGAATCATCGGATTATGGTAGATTTAGCGCGATTCCCAATCAGTGCACAGAAACTTCAAGTTAACAACTGTATATACAGTTGTATATATGTGTGTTTTTGTAAAGGTTCTCTCTTGTAAAAGAGTATAACTTTAAAGGGATCATTAAACGGTGAAATGCGATATTGATTCCCCATAGAGATATACCTTTGCAACATATGGTTGGAAAAAGCAGTATTTCGATTCTGTCCAAACTTAAATGAAACAGTCTACTCAGAATTGGGATATAAGAATACATACGGCCAGTTTGATAATTGGCATTTGAAGGACACTATAGTATTAACGTGTATACCATGCCAAGGTATCCATGCCACACACCTCATAGTGTGTAATCACCAAGTAAGCATTGTATGATAGACTATTAAACAAAAAGTCATAAAGTGTAGATCATCACACAATCCACATTGCTATCACTGAGTGTACAGTTTTAGGGAATCCTATAGTTTAAAGGATTGTTGGGCTCATTGATTGGTAAGTGTACATCCCCATAGGGAAAAGTATCACACATACTGTGATGATTAATAAACATTAATAAACTGTGGTTTAGAAATCCGGCTTCTAATAATCATACCCGCTTGTCTACTGACGTTCCACATATCTTGCCACAAAACTTGCCCTTTGGTGTAAAAACTTAATAGTAATATAGGGCTATATATTGGAACTTTAGGCCTGGAACACAATCAAATCCTAACCGAAAGTCCTGATAAATGGATGATTGTATTGTATCATAGGCTTTGCCTGATATGTATAATTATCGCCGTACAGATTTATAAGGGGGCAGTCAAATCCCACTTAATTCCATGTGCACAATATATATCAGAACTAATGCACTTGCAACAGAACCCACGGACACAGGTCATTCATACCTAAATATTGGCCCTTTGCCATACCTGATTAGCTCTTATTCTGTTCCTACAAGGAGAGTATAGGCTATATGGTAGGTAGAGACCTCCAATCTATTTTATCAGGTAAAATAGGGGCATAAATTGTTAATTTTATATAACATAATTATAGTTACAGCCAAGCGCTCAAGAAAATATTAAGAAAACGAGAAAGGAAGACAGATGAAGATCTCCAAATGCGATCTCAATTGTAGAAATCATAAGAGAAATATACGCGCTAGACATGAGGCCAGAAAATAAGTAACTGTATCATTTTCTAGAATCAGCTGTCTCATAGAGGAACTACAGGAGCACACTACCGATGGTGGTTTCTGACTTATTGGTATATTATGAACTACTGGTGCAGCGACTGATCCCGCTCCCTGGGACATCGATCAAATAAGCCGTCAGCCTTTCTGCACAAAGAAATGAGCTTCTACATACAGCTTCTGAGTCTCAGCAGGCCACACTTCATTGGCAGAACAAGCATTTGTATAACAGCACTTGCGACCAATCAGAAAACATACAAGTAGTTCTGCACACAGTCAAATAAAAACTTTTCGCACAAGAAACTACTCACAGGCCCTGGAATGTCTGACTAGTGGCCATTGGGGAAATTTAATTGGATATGGAGCTCTAGAGACCTGAAGAGACCTATTCCACACTTTGCTTGCTTTTGATTCAAGTATCGTAATTATAAGTGCAATTATACAAGCATGGTTGAAATGCACGATTTAGATTTGTCAACTGCGAGTATATAAATGTATTAGAGTCTCTAATTCAGTCATATTCATAGAGACCAAAAAAGTATTTACGGTTGTGTTGGTTTCAACCAGCCCAGAACTTGAGCATGATTATATAATAACAAAAAGCCATATTTGGACAATTGTATGATATACATTCAGGCATACATATTTTTCTTAAGATCAGGACGAGCAATAGTATAGATTTAAATCATTTAGGCGTACAATTGCTGACAACCCATGCCAGTACAATTATTTTGGCAATTTGAAATAAATTCATACATGTATGTATGTTGCAAAATTATAAGTATCCAATCAACGGTAATGATAGTTTTTAGACTTTGTGCGGATGACGTAGGTATACCTTATACTCGACTGGCAGTAATGTTGTCATAGAGCTCTTAATTTCCATTACTAAAGTATAATTAAATTATTCTTGATTTCTTTTTAATTCTTAAGAAGCATTTTGATGCTTTTATGATAAGTCTGTATTGGTATATCATTATTTTTATTCATGAAATTTAACATAGGTTTATAAATTCCTTATATTTTTTGCTAGCCATTTGGTCATACTTATCACACGATGATTACCAATCTGTGATCATGTGACCTCGTCTGCACCCAATTGTGCCATTAAAAAAGTTCGTTCTAGTTAGTAGGACTAGCAAGTAACCTTCAACTATAGAAATAATTTAAAACCGAGAAAGCAATTTGGAGCTTGAAATGCTAAAAGAAAACAGTAAAAGTAGATCATTTTCCTGCCAACACCTGACCTTTGCTTACAGGATCAATCCACTCAATCCTTTCAAACGCTTCGATCTAGACACACATTTTGAACCTATAAGCTTTTCGTGTAACCCACTCCTCAGTTACGTTGATGTGCAGGTCTATGATCAGAATACGCTCAAAATGTTAGTACATGGACAAACATGGAGACTTAAACATAAAGATTGCATTCGAATGATATAGGTATAATATGTTCCAAAAATTATGTGAGTGAGTGGGTCTCTAAAAAGAAAACTAACTGTAAGGACGTGTTTGTTTGTTATTCAGCTGATGTTTTCGTTATTAGTTTCCTTACGTGAGGTTGATAAAGTATAATACTGTTGTAAAGGGGTATGATGAAGCATAAAGCGGAAGGGTAACGCTTTAATGGCTGTATCCAACTAATGGCTAAAACTGCTCCAACGTTTTCATGGGCCTCAAGAGGTAATGGATTCCGCGGAGGGATAAGTACCCATAACCCTTAACACTCCCATACACTTAATCCTGAATACTTGAGTGGTCTTTAGATTATACTGCGTAAAAAAGTCGCTTTAACGGCTAGACCAATTCACATAGACCTTCGGATTCTACTGGTCTTGAAATTGAATAGAAACAACATAGAAACACAATATTACGGTCCTTATGGTTTAATAGAAAATACATAATCAATTCTAAAATACTGCACTATTGTGTTTTAAAGGATTTAACCTGAATACTTGAAAACCTTTGGCAGTTTAGTATCCTAAAAATAATAGCAATGATTAATAGCATTATATTAAGAATAATGTTATCAATTTTAGGAGGAAAGGAAAAAGAGAAGATGTCCATCAGTAACGTTAGCCATGCATAGATGGCTGTATTAAAAGGTGTGATTCTGTCCAATACTTAGCTATATCCCTGGTATAAAGCATAAGCCTCAGGTCAAGGTGCCGCAGAACAGAACCCATTATAGGCTCAACATAGATCAAGCAGCCACGGTTTAACCTCAAGGTAAATACTGCCTGAAATTAGACTGAGAGCTTTGAAGTCAATATCCCCGGCTGGATCATGTTTCACAATGCTAGGCCTATATGGGGAAGGAGACCATCGAGCAAAGCTCAGTCTATAGGAACGAAAGTTTCAGGAAAGGCATTCGTGTGATCAGTATCTCTGTGATGTAATCATGAACATGACCTATATAACATTATTGCAACAATAGACCATACTATCAATCTTGATAGTACATAAACCTTAGAAAGTGGTAGTTTAAACAGCTTTTTTTTTTTTTCATGGGGACGTTGAAATGCTTGATAAGATTATGATGGGAAGCTTATAATAAGGTAATGCAATAATATTGGCTATATATATTTGTTAGAGTGAAATTATAGACCTACAAGTCATATACCGACGATTCATTTCTTTCTTCTTTTGTTTTACGAAATCTCTCTATTTTAGGAATCACTTACTTCATGGTTTCATTAAAAATAATGAAAAGTCACAATCAGGGAATAAAAACCTACAATTGTATACGTCCCACATTAATTGCACCATTCAATGTTATTTCAGTAAGATACCTGTCCCATACTCAAGGGCCTATTGCCAAAGGATATACATTTTTTAAAGAGTATGGCTTGTGGCTTACAAGTAAAATAATGACCCAGCTGCTTTGGTGGTGATGACTTGGTATGCACTGGCATGTGCACAGAAGTAGTCAGCATTTATTACCATGTTGAATAAGAAAACATTATATTCACTTGCTATATCAAGTTATCTTCCGGGTGGCGAGATGGCGTGGCAGATATGTAACTTGTCACATAGAGACGATAGAATCAAAGTAGAAGAAATGATGTGAATCTGACTTACATGACTGTGATGGATTGAAATAAAACCAGTAGAGTCAGAATGATCTGGTCAGCAAGAAACAGCTCATTTGTGTTCCTCTTATTGAGACATAGTGATAGTGACAAGCTCTGGCTAGATTTTATTAATGCTATTAATAGTATTATGAAGTGGTGTACAGCAATAGGACACATATTGTCATCACACTTTGAATGTGCCATTAGATTTGCATTTTGGTGAAAAGACAAACTAACAGGAGGTGACAGAAAATGTTCAGGTTTTTGAGTTGTTTCTTGTGTCCCAGATCTATAACTTCGTCCTTCAAAGACTGTCTCCTTTTTTTATTTTAACCATCCATCAATACCTCCTGCATGAAACACATGTGATCAGATGAAAATAATATTCGTCATAATCTCACTTTTCTCACATACGCAGCGTTGTCTGATCCTGGACCGCCTTCTGCGGGAGAGTGCCTACACCCAGCTGAGGTTGCTGTGGACGGTGATGCAGCCAGCCCTTCACCGTGACTTCATGTACACGGCCAGCCAACAGTTCCCCTCCGAGAACTTCACCCCCATCAGCACCTACACCGGCAGGGAGGTCCTGGTAAGGCACACACGTGGGGGATGTAATAAGCAAGGGATGTCTTTTCGTCAGGGGGTGTCTCTGGTCCCTTTTTTTTCATTGGATTTTTATACAGGTTGAGTTCACTTTATTAAATGTTCTTCCACTGCAGTCCTGTGGACCATTTGGGTACAATTCCGTGCAGGGGCAATCCAAATGCCCTTTTTCCATGCTGCACTGCATGGGAGTCGAACCTATGCAGTGCCAATGCCAACGAGTGGCATCCACGCCTCAACAATGTTGGCCACCCTGACCCCTTACATTCCATAATGGATGATTTTACATTGAAGGCTCATGGGTATGATGGATCGCATGACCCTTTAAATTCCCCTGTAAGTAATGATGATCAGGTATGGGTTTCATTAATTACCAAAGTGTTGTGATCAATTTCCTTGGGACACTGCATACATGCTAAATAGAAAAGAGGTGGCTAGAGGTGACTACATTTGAATGTATTATGCTATATCATAAATAATTGCTTATACATTGTTCAACTGCGCTCTTTTGTCGATATCCTAACAATATAATATTATATTCCATTATTGGTTTCCATGAGAAGTAGCAATTGATGAAATTCTTATTCTATTTGTTTGAAAGAGAACATAAAAGATTGTATTGAGTTTTAGCAACAACTGTTTGTGATTATCAAAATGAAACCAACGTTTCTTTTTGAAAATCATGTGATTGTCCACTAATCAACACATTTTGTAGGATTTTGACTAATTATGGCAAATTCTAATTTGTGTATATTGCTACAAGTTTGTTCAAATAGAATGCTATTGTTTTATAATTATTATGAACTGGTGCTAGAATATTCAAACGACCATATCTCTGAGAGTCAGCTATAGGACGCTCCCCGTGGTGAAAATTTTTAATAATGTATTCATTTACTTCTACCAATCCCTAAGGATCTGCTGATCAAGGTATGGTCAACACTGTTCAGATTAGCGATGAGCTTATTGTCTTGTAAGGTACATACATGTTTTGTGTTCATATTATTGTATGAATACTTGTTTTGCATACGGCAAAACGAGAAACTTTGGAAATCAGACATGCATTAGCAATATATATCTTAAAATGTTGTTTTGCTGCTTTGTTGTAAGAACAGTTTAGAATACCCGCATCCTGTCGTACGTGTGTCCCCTGCCTTCCGTTGAAAATGGATCCACTGTTATTCACATACCTGTCACATGTTTAATGAAATCATTTAAAATCAAATAGCTTATCATAGTCACCCTCAGCTTCTGTAGTAAATGTATGCACATACGTTTAGCGCCCACCACATGTTCTTAGTCAAGAATACAAACCTATTATTGCCCTCTTTCAGGGCCAGTTTACCTTACACTTTAGGATGTGTGCTGTGGTCTTACAAACTGAAAGTAAAGACATTTTATTGAGGTTCCTGCGAAAGCAATTGAATTATATGTATTGGGCAAACAGTGCAGCGAAAAGGAAGGCTACCTTTAGATCTGTGCGCCTGCGTAATAAAAAGTCCAATAATGTGTGATAGGTTTTGCACTGTTGATACACCGCCACCATCAAATTCACATGTAATCGATAAAGTGACACAAGATTCTCAAACATTGCTTGGAGGCGTTGTGGGTGTTTCTTTGCATACCGTTGTAACCAGGAGACCAGCAAGGCTGGAAAGGGTAGGTCCCGTATCCCCTGTGGTAAATCAATGATATAACAGCCAGACAAATACTGGAGTGCCTTCAAGGTGTTTGCATATGCTTCTCAATCAGTGCTGAGCATGTCAATAGGATATTGATGGAAACCTGTAATTGAATATCAGTGTGACGAGTTTTGAACTATTGTTAATGTTTGATTTAAGACTGCGTGAGGTTTGTGTATATCTAAGTCTCCATGAGTCGTTTGTCCAGAATGCCTGAGTAATTCAGACTGCGTTTAAAGTTTGTCCGTCCACTTCCCAATAGTTCAAAAGAAATGAACGATGAGGGAGCTTCTTAATATGAAAGGGTTTTTATTCAATAAACATCTCATCCCGAGTCAAAGCCACCATGTATAAGTCTTCATCAGTCCACCTCCCATCTCCTATCAGCAATCAACCACATTTAGAACACGAGTTGCTCCAACACCTTCTAGACCATTCTAGTACTCAGCTCTATCACAATCCTATGTCCGAGGTAGTTGATATTGGTAAACTCCAGTCTGTTACACGGGAGCCGATGTACTTACTCCAGGTAACTCCTTGGCTAAACTTACTTAGCTGATGTTCTCACTAAAACTAAGTGACTACTAACTGCTCGCTCCCTACCTCGCAGCGCCTTTTATACTGGTTAACAGGTGGCGCTAGGAACGCAAGATATTTCTTTCTAAGAGTAGACTAGAAGTAGACTTGCTAAGCCTGATCCTTGTTGGATTATATAACATGACAATATATTAAAAGTACTAAGCCATTAGTACAGTTTATCAAAATGATTATTTTTCATTTGAAACATAACGGCCCATGGTATAATACACTGTGGTCGTACACAGACTTGAATAGGACTAGTATATATGTAGAGTGACCAAACTGTGCTTGACGTTCATATCATCCAGCCTTCTACCAAGTCCTCCCTTGTGTAAAAATAAGAAATACAAAAAAAAAGTAGTAGGCCTATGTAGCTCTCTGTTTTAGATTATTGAGTTCCTTAATTCCTGCATGTCACTGATCATGTTTATAACAATCCTTCAGCAATCTGATATAATCAAACCATAATGACTGTATACATTGGTCGTGGCTCCAACATCCAAAATTGGCACGAACTGCTAATCAACCAATTAGCTTTCACTTTCAATTGGCAATGTATACATAAGGTAATTGATTCAGCCCACCCAATCCCTAAAATGAAAACAAAATGCTATTTAGAAATAACAGGAAAGTTAAAGTGTTTACATTCAAGTTTCAATGCGCGATAATAACAGCCAAATAACATTGGGTTCAATCATTTTTGGAGGGAACTATAAGCCTCCGCAATATGCAATTACAACTGCAAGCTGAGGAGCTGGCAATATCTATCCATATAGCACTGAACAATGAAACATGCCCTCGTTTTGTCAACCACTTCAGGGTCGTTTTTCAAAGAACCAAAAGATGGACTACCACCGTGTACAGAGCGCCCATGTCCAGCTGGCGGCCTCACGCGCCGAGGTGCAAGGGGACGTGACCCTGCCCGCCATAGAGGGTGTTTCTCCCACCTCCAGTGTGGGCAGACTGACCACTCCAGGGGGAGGGGTCAGGGCCATGGACGGCAGGTGTAACACACAACAATCACAACACAGGTATTAGAATTGTTATTAAATGGTTGAAAAATCTAATTAGGAACATTTGGACACGCTAAAATCCATCTCAACCCTCATAAAAAAATACTAAATTTAATTAGATATAAGTCGATTTGTCATTTATCAACATAGTTACCATGAGTGCCACACAATTTTGAATTAATTTTATATTGTATTCATCTTTTCATGTAGTCCGTCAAGAATGAGCAAAGCGTCGAAGTTTTCTGTGTTTTCCAAGTCGTCTACATTGTCAAAGTCTACACGCTTGTCCCTTCCGCGGACAATACGGTCCCGCGAGAGCTCAGAGGACAATCTCAGGAGCCAGTCTCTGATGGACTTCAGCCAGAGGGTACAGCAAGATTCAGCAACGCCCTGTGTCAGGTAATGGTTCCTATGAAACAACGAGTGGCAGATCATTGGTTGGGATGGACCAAGGACGACCAGTTAGGACCTTTCAAACGTTGAAAGGAGATAGGGCCCTGTAACTTTTTCCGATGAAATAGGATCTAAGTTTGAGAAGAATCCACATTAAGCTACAGAGCAAAACACCTATGAGGGCAGAAGAGCCATATAGTGTGAAACTATAGGTCCTAATAGTCTAGGAGATTGTTGTGGAAAGACCTAAGAGGCCATTTCCTTTGTCATAATTCTTGTTTGAAAGGTAAACTTTTAAAAAGTCCGTCTTCTCTATTGAAACAATATTGTTTATTGAAACAATATTACAATATTGTTTCAATAGAGAAGACGGACTCTTTAAAAGTTTACCTTTCAAAGTAGAATTTTGATAAAGGAAATGTGGGTCATCCACTAAATCAGCCACTGCGTTTATCTACTCTGAACAGATAATGCATTAGATTTCAAATTCTAAACCCCCTTCACTAGATTTCTAGAGATGCCGGTCCGACGACACATGCAGGAGGAGTCCAGTCCCCGACGCGGTACGAGGAATCATGACGTCATCGTCGACGACAGGCCGGTGAGTGACGCCGACATGACGACAGTTCCGTCGTTCGCTAACAGGTGGCAGGTTCGTGTGCCCGTCTCCGTGTCTCCTAACACTCCAGCACCTACTGATACCTCCAGGTCCAAGGTCAGGGTCAAGGTCAAAGTCAGGGTCACCAAGCCTCAACCAAACCGGCTGACCTCTGAACCCTGTGTGGGGGCTAAGGACACTAACACTCATAAGGTGAGGGTTTCAGATTAATAGGGAAACTCAAAATAAATGCGCTATTATCTAAATAATTCAACACTCATTATAAGTTTCTTCGAGAAGACATGACAATGCTTTGTCACATGGAGTATAGATATTTAGTAATGAGGTATAAATGCTCAATAAGTAAAGTTACATTCACAGTATTGATGGTAAACTTGAACATTATTTATCTAATGAAAGTGTAGGCCTATATATAGCCTAGATCTTGTAAACATTAGTGCCCATCTGGTCTCAATTTCATGATTTTTCACGATGTACAAAATGCATTGTATTATTTGGCTATGTACATCAATAATTATTGATGATTACAATTTTACATTACATCGCGATTTTGAAAATGTTGAACAATGTAAACTATATATATAAGCATTCAAATTAGATCTATAGGATAAATGCTTGAGGACGGGTATGTTATAAAGATGTGAACATGATGATGTAGGTTAGATGAGTCACATACAAATACAATAACCTAACACCTTAATTTTGATATGCACTGTTATATGTTTTACTAAAGTTTATTTTTGCACAATTATTTCCGCATTCTTGGTGTTGGTAAATTCTTCGGATAATTGCACTGGCTTTGGATACACTTTAACAGACGTTCAATTTTCTTAATGGATTCCTCATCTGCCTACCCATGGAAATGGCTTTTTCAAACAACCAACATTTTAATTTAATAACGCCTTTAGAAATTACCTTATCCTACTATGTTTATTCTGCCACACTGGTTCAAAGGGGTCCAAATTCAAAAACCCCGGTCCGCACATCTATAACATAGCTAACACATACAAGTCGTGTGTAAGAGACGGGTAACAACTAAACAGCAGAAGGGATGCTTTGCTGCTTTTAGAGCATTGGATTCCGGGTATTGATTCAATAGTCCGGTCAAGGTTGGACGCAGCTCAGTTGAATAGCAGTAGTGATATTACATAATCGTGTGGCGTTAATGTTTTCTTTGCTCTATATATGCTAAAATGTTGGAAAACACAATCTCCACGTACAGATATGTGCACGTTTTCGCGTGAAGGCATCAGCATGTATATTACATTTTGCCTTTCCAACCCTCCAACATTGATAATATTGATGAATGAATTCTTCCATTATGTTCTTTTTGGAAACATTTGATTACTGAATCGTTGGTATAGCTGTAAAAAATAAAAAACAGTTTTGAAAAGAATTTTGTTAAAAAAAAATATAACTGCATAATTATATCATTCGATTACGCTATACTGACAAAGATGCAATAACAAATCATTTTCAGTTTGGACCTTTGATGGCAAATGGAATGGGGGACCAACACGAAGTGATGAGAATAGCAGCATCTATTGACATACCCGCGGAAGGTTGGCAATTGTTACACTGGTACACGACCACGTGGAACTGTGAGTATGATTTGTGCAAAAGCAAATAACCAATGCTACAAGACAAGTAATCTCTAATGATAGCAAATAAAATTAATTTTAATCAATAACATAGTGGTTTAGTTTTAAACACATTATGGGTAGATATGATGATAATAAGTAATCATTTTTATAACATTGACCTCAAATAAGAATGTTGTGATTTTGCTGTTTCATATTATTAGTTGCCATTGAAGCTTATGATTGGTAATTGCAGCACTTCAAAAGAACGAGTTTCTCCACAAACTTCTCATTAAGTTAGACCAACGTCAGCATTACTACATATCAAGTATTTTATCGGTAAGTGCCTTTGAGATTGAAATAATTTTGTTTGTTATAAACTTGAACAAACAAAGGTGCTTTGTTAACAAAAATATTCTATTTCATTATTAGGTAGGCTAGTTTATGTTTGCGCTGACGTATTCTATCTCTACACGTTCTTGAAGTACTGTGTGCTTATCCCTTACAAGATATAAGGGGCCTTTCATTAAATGCGAACGTATCAAGGGGAAATGGGGTTCTGAAACTGTTGAAAACGTACATTAATTTTATTCCTGCATGTACAAAGTGAATGTTTACCTTTGGCCAAAAGTGGGGTGGGGTAGAGAGTTCTGATTCTTTGAAAATCTATTCACCACACTATGCCCTGACTGATCGTCCTGTGGATATGATAATTAACAAGCTGCTCTTTAACGGTGGGTAGGTCAAGCACCACGTGGACATCGTTGGCCTCCTACCTGAACGACTCGCCCTTCGTATCATCGCCTACCTCAGAGCCAAAGACCTAGTCGTAGCCGCAAGGGTAAGAGGAAAACAAACATGAATTTATTCTTCTTAAAAATCAATGTAAAGATGTCTAATTTGTATATTTGAAGCATTCCGATATAGGCCTATATATTTCCGTATAAAGTAGGGTTCTATGTAAAGGGTAAATCTGGTAATATACATATAATATGGCGTTTTTGATAATAATTATTTGTGAATCTTACCTTCTTGCTCTCGTACTTTCGTCCCTCACAGGTCAGCAAAAAGTGGTTTAAATTGTGCAATAACAATTCCATTTGGAGAAGAAAGTGCAAGGAGATAAAACTCGGTGAGGTTCCTCTTTGTTTATTAAACGAGAATGCCGTTAATGACCTTAGAAAATAGTTGCCTGCAAGTTCTATCTACTTTGATATAGGTAGGAAAAGTAAGCCAGGGTCTCATGTAGAAACTTTGATTGTTGCAGAGATTCCTGTGAACAATCCAAACCCAGACTGGAAAGCTGTGTTCAAAGACAACAAGTCTATTACCTCCAACTGGAACACTGGCAACTGTGCGGTGGTTGAATGTAAAGGGCACCATGACAGGTATGTGCAAGATCAATGAGTTATCACTTTGATGATAAAATAATTAACTCAAAATCTGAGAATATAATATAACTAAAGGTTACAAATGCTGCAAATGCCTTCAAAGGTATATTTAGAAAAATATTGAGCTTAAAGTAATTCCTTGACTGTTAAAAAAAGAAGATTGGTTTCATACAGAAAAATGTAAACAGCTTGTCCACTATAGACCACGGACACACAGAATAATTTCCCAATTCCAATTGGGTTTTTAATAACATTTTAAATTCTGAATGTACCCATACTCTGTGCATTTCTAGAGTGCTATCCGTCATATTTGATGACAAGAAGATGGCCACTGGTAGTGCGGACAAGACAATCAAGATCTGGGACATAAAGGACGGTCGGTGTATTCAGACGTTGAGGGGTCACGAGAAGGGGGTCTGGGCCCTTCGCTTCTTCACCGACCAATTAATCATTAGTGCATCCTTTGACTCCACCATCAGGGTAAGTCCTGTTTGATGAGGATTGACATTTCTTTGATAGATAAAGGCCTATTGTTGCTCACTGATATAATAACTGCTTTGGTTTTGTCGAATAACATGAGAATTTTTGTTCGGAATTATTCATTGAAATTGTTTTTTGTTGCAAGATTCAGGAGTATAACTCTCCTATCCCCAAATTCACTTTTGAAATACTTCTCATACAATCGCTTGGTAATTAAATTTCGTTTTCAAATCTCCTTTTCTAAATGCAAACTGCAATATTCCAATTTCTGTATCCAGGAGGTCGGTATATTAATTGTCATATAAACTGGTCTGTGTACATTCATATCAATCAACAACCATGGTGGACTAAGAGTTTGACGCCCCGCTCTTTTTTTCCCCAAATATTTTGCGTATTTTAAAGGTAAAACTCACCTTTCATCCTTATACGCGTCAGGTGTGGAACCTGCGTGACGGTACGTGTCTGCGAACCCTGATCGGCCACTCCGGGGCCGTCTGGGCCATCGAGAGGGTCGGCAACACGCTCGTCTCCGCCTCCCACGACTGCACGGTGAGTGGTGGAGGGCAGGGGCATGGTCAATGTAAACGAGAATCAGAAGGGATTTTCCTTGTCAAAATGACGTGATCAAATATCTTCAAATATAAAAGTTATGCGTGAGAAGAGAATCATTTCATTGTTGTATTATTGCATGCGTGGACCATTGTTTCCACCTGTCACCATATTTTCACTTTAAAGTTCGCGAAACAACAGCATCGATTGCATATTAAAAAATAGCAACTGGACAATTCAACTGATAAAGTCGTTCGAAAACATGTCACAAACACAACCATCATTATGCCATGATATTAATTCTATTAGTATCGCGGATATGGAAACGGAAATAAAATCAGTTAGACATGGTTACAGTTGTTTAGTATAATCATGTCCTAGAAACTTAGTTTAGTATGCAATCTTTTGGTTGGAAGAACGTTCTTCTGTTAAACACGGATAAGGAATCCAGTTTGTCGAGTATACGTTAATGCAAGCATTCGTTATGGTCTAAGTATTCCTGTATACCACGAGGTGATACTCCGACGAATTGCACACATTGCATGTAAAAAGCCTGGTGTAGAAGTTAGGCAAGTGGGACACTTGAATGTTTTATCAGTCTGGGTAGTACTACGTACAAGGCACACCACGGAACATGGCGGATGGAAACGGATCTGTGAACAAAAGTTGTTAAGTACGAGTTTGTATAGGCAATAGGCCAATACGTGCCCATATAATGCATTGAGATAAATTGCATATCATGTGCCTGGATCGTATATAGAGTTTTGTGTAAGCTAGCTGGGTCTAAAAGAGACAACGAGTGTTCTGTCTACAAAAACAGATAAATAGTAACAGGTCAGGTAAAATGGCCGTCTGCTTAGTTCTGCCTTTCAGCCTCTTTATTTCTACAAAAATGTGACATAAAATGATAAAATTGGAAAGGTATAATGTACTGTCTTCTGTCTAAAGGTAAGAAAATCAAGAAAATGTACGATTTACTGTTGATTCATCGATTTGTTACATTGCGATGGGTTTTTATCGGGAATGGCTAGAGTGGTAAAGGCAGTTTTGCAATTTCGTGTGCGCGCTCGGTACATAGTATATAAGGTCATATAAGAATGAGTAAGTATTTAGCAATTAAGTTAGACTTAGCAATTCTTTTTCTAGATTCTAGTTCGCGATTCCATATCTTTCAAAAACATTGTGGCCATTCCATATAAATGTTAGTCATATAATTATGTTTGTGGTAAAAGCTTTTGAAATTTGCACTTGAATGATTCAGCCAGGTATGACGTGAAATACCACTGCAATCAACTACAGGATTTTAGGCACTTGAGATATATTGATCGAAAGTGGTGCACAAGAAAACTTAAAGAAGTCTCATCGTGTCCCAGGTAGATTTTGAAATGTACCAAAATAATGGATAGAGTACAAGAGGAGGGGAAGATGCCTAAAAGCAGTTTATGTTCCATAAAGTTTCCCACCACTAGTAAACGCTATCAACGTAGAGAAGAATACGTAGTTTAAGTGTATTCTTTCAACAGTAATAACAACATAGAATGTGATGTTCCATTGACACCAAAGTTGCTTTAAAAAACATAATAATAAAGAAATAAACAAAAACTGTGGTGCATCCCCGTGTACATTGTCAAGAAAACGGTAATTTCATTAGGTTTCTTTTGCGAATTACAGGTGCAAAGAACACAGTGAAATATTCACCTAATTAATCTTTCCTTATTTGCAGGCCAAGGTGTGGGACATCAGTCGGTGCCTCCTGATAAAGTCCCTTAAAGGCCATGGAGGGCCCGTCTTCTGTGTGGACCTCAACGAGGACGGCAAGATAGCCGTCACCGGCTCTTCTGACAGGGTCGGTACACGAATACTCACTTATTCAGTTTGACATTTTAAACAATCTATGTTGATGACTAGAGTTGTACGGGTGCCTTATTGTTCATTTGGTATTTTGTGCTATATGATAGCCAGAAGAAAAAAATGTCCATGCACTTGCACCGTTTTGGGTTTCATCTTCCTCTTCAAAATACATGTAGAAATTGAATAGGTTGAAGAAACGCCGAACTTGACGACAGTGTTGATTATTATTTGAATAATCATTTGGCTCGATCGACATGTATCGACTATTGACAGTCTTCATCAAAATGTGTATAAGACTTCATATTGTTTGGCATGATTTTGAATGACTATAGGCCTATAGCTCAGTAGGCAGACTTTTTTTATGTGTGATGTATTGCATCTTGAAATCCAATCAATAGACACACACACAAATAATTGCCCGCCTTTTCAGCTTTGGAGATTTCTTCCTTTAAAAACATGTAAAAAGACATTAACAACAACAATTAAATATGCATTTTCCACAGACAATCCGGCTTTGGAACACACAGACGGGCCGGCAGCTGAAGCTCATCTGGGTGTCGACCAATTCGGTGATGGCGGTCAGCTACAGCCGGGCCTGGATCGCCTGTTCCCACGGCACGGCCATCACTCTCTACGGCCCCGACGGGAATCTGTATGCCATGTTCGACGAACACTTGAAACGGTGAGATCAAATTATTATCAGTAGCGACGAATCTAGAGATTTAAAAAAGAAAAAAAGGGGGAGGGGCGCCCTAATATAAAAACTTGAGGCGCCCCATCTGGGGTCTGGAATTTTACATAATAAAAATATGAATTTGGTAAAAATTAGGTTGATCGAGGTGCCCCCTCCCTCTCCCTCTATCCGCCCCGATCAAGTTCTTCGGAGTTCCCCAAACCTGACATAGATAAAAGTTTATCATGGCGCGCTATAGGCATAGCCTTTACGAAATCTACTTCTCACACTGATGAAAATTCAGATAAATATTCACCCGGAGAATCCTTTCAGCAGTACTACAAATGCCGATACCAATTCTCTCAGGAGAATTTGCAGTTGTGTTAGCTTTCATTTTCTTAATCGCATGGTGCCTATTGATGACCACTGTTCCGACTCATAGAAAAAAAACATAGGAAGATTAAGAGATCCAGAGATTTTCAAAAAAAAAAAGGGGGGGGCCCTATTGTAAAATGTTCCACCTGACCCTCCAGGTCCGGGAGTTTTACACACACAAAATCAATAATTTGCCAAAATAGATGGGTGCGCGCTTCCTGCGCCCCCCCCCCCCCCCCCCCCCAATCCACAACTGCAATTGGACCCCATCTCTCATAAAATTGTGTCTCTATGCATGTATGTATGTCGTGCTATTGAGTAAGATAGCCAATGGATCTTGAACTGGTTCCTAGATAACTGCAACTGGTGAATTCGCTCCTATCAAGTCCCTATATAAACGAGATAAGAGCATTTGATTTTGATAGAATTCCTTTAAGTTTCCATGAACTTAATAACTGAACTCAAGTTAAATAAGAATCAGGCGTCCCATTAGCAAGTTAAACATAAGAGCGCATCATCACTCAAAATTTGATACACAACATCTGATTATAGCGTTCAGTAAAATTTAATAGTCTATCCATATAGAAATTAATCAAGCATGGACCAAAGTATACCTTGTTTAATTTGTCTATACTGTACCAATTTAGTGTTGAGTGCCTGGAATTGAAGATCAAAGACCCAGACCGACCGAGTGGACTCATCATCAGCGCGGGAAAGGACGGAGCCATGAAGCAATGGGACATTGCAAAGTAAGAAGCCATTCGCAGGTCATATTCACACCGTTTTCTACAATTCTACGTATGCGCATTCTCTAGCGTTTGGTTAGTGTTGCTTTATGATCCAAAGTTGAACAGATAAATTACGAACGCGAATCACAAATTTACTGACAAAAGCTTCAAAAATATCCTTGCTAATATTCAGCCTACATTGGTATACACTTTGAGCGAACTATGAAGATGCGTACTCTCCTTTGTATTTTCTGGTCTCATGTTTAATGCCAAACAATTGACGATACGAAATATTTGTGAGTGTATACCCCGTCTCGTAATCCCAAATAAAATATAATTTCGATTTCCTTATCTTTTTAGGGGCGAATGCATCAAGACGTTTGTGGTTTCAAAATCTCAAGTGAACTGCGTCCACTTCGACGAGATGCGCATTGCTAGTGCTGCATACGACAACAAAATCAAGTTGTGGGATTTCACTATAAAACAGACACCAAATAGACCTTCAGTCGATCGAAGATGATAGAACGTTGTTTTAATAATATAACTTGTAATTTTGAAAATCGGACGAAATACGCAAGTCGCCTGGTGGATAAAACGTCAGTAATGTCTACGGCTTACGAATTTTATTTTTGCATAAACCTCCGAATTCTCTTATCTGTGCTTACTTGTATGTGCAATCAACTGAAACATGTTACTACTGCTACTCATTGTATCCCAAAAGGTAAAAACTCTATATCTGATACTTCAATCTCTTTTTGCCTGTCCACTAATAATAATTAGCGACATGTATTTATTTTGTTACTTTGGAAGTACCAAAGATAATCATGATAATACTTCTTACCGCATTCCACTGACATAATTATAAATGGACATAAACATGACGTACATTAATGAATTAGAACATCCTACACAGAATTCTAACGACTATAAGCTAACATTAAAATTTTATGTCTGATATTTTCTTGACGTTGTACATTTACTGTACCCATAAGATAACACTTGGGGAATAGGCTTTCTTTTTATTTCAGGTATGAGTTTATAATGTGCGCAATTAAAAACTAAAGATTTTTTCATATAAATCCTCGTATTTAGATTTCTATCATAATTGTTTCGTTAATCGTAAGGTTTGACTCGTGAGTTTGATTTTAAAATTGTTATGCCATCGTAGACACAGCTGTGATATTTCACAAATTGAAATGTATTGAGTTAGAGCAAAAGTTTTAGAAAACGCACATCAATAGCTTATTTCTGGCTCATTTCCCCAACCGCAACCCTGGTTACCTATAATCTAGAACATGGACTGGGAAAATAAATAATAGTTGTTTCCGATAGAGCCGAAACTATTCTACTGGCAGCAAAATGATTGTTGAGAAAAATGTGATATAATGTACCTTTGATTTAAGCGTGAACAATTTCTATTTCCCGAGGGTGCACCGGCCCTTAAAAATCTCGGGAAATTAAGTCATCATAGGAAATGCTGTGATATTTTGTACATAGTGTGAATAACAGGAAGACTCGTGAATCAAAGAGCCTAATATGTAATTCTATTTATACATATGCCTATAGAAACATATACATGTAGATATTTTCTTTACAGTCAAAAAAAGGAAATAAAAGAAATACAAACTGTGAGTTGTGTTTGTCTTTATTTGAAGAATAGTTGCATAAAAATCTCTAATTCCACCAAATAGGAGAACCTCAACAACAGTAACATTTGGTATGATCTTCAGTAAAGATGCCGTTATTAAATCTATAATTGTTCTCAATTTTTATCACAGGTTTAACTTCAATAATTCAAGACAAGTGACCACATGATTCAAAACAATGCAAATAATCATTTGACATGCTTATTTAAATTATTCTTCGATATAAATAAAGTCTGAGCATTAGGATTTAATAGATACCTTGCCTCCAGACACGGGTGAAATATCGTTATATGCAAAAGTACGAAAATGCCGACGGGGACGTCGAGCAAAGATTTTGTTATCTAAATCAAAATACCGCGACCATCGTTTAAATTGTAAATTCGAGTTTGTTTATATCTTGATACATGTAGTCCACTAGTAGAAAATCCTAAGTTTACCTTAAAATGAATCCGTCATAAATAGAATATACAAATATGCACAGCTGTCAAACGTTCATTCCTTAGGTTCTGATAACAATTCTTATAACAATATTATTTTTATTAATACCATTTAATTCCATTTATCAATGAGTTTGACCAGAACTATCATGTTTGATTCTCCTTAATGTGTTGGTACACCTATACAACACAAATCAAAGAATGTGGATTGGAAGTGCCATATTTTCTAATAACATAAGGAGGTTTCTTAGGCCTGATTTTGCAATGTGGACCTACTGCAGTAAACATTCATGAAAAATTAATGTTGAAAAAAAAAAGAAGTTCACATTACAACAGCCAATGTAGAAACATATGAATTCTAATGGTGGGTGCATATGATATGAGAAACTGCAAAATGTAAACATGTATGCATTATCGTGGCTACTGACTACCAACGGTGAGGTATGGAAATAGCAACTACCTATAAGAATCATCAATGTGTAGACAACAGTCGATATAAGATTTCATAATCTATAAACCAAGTAAAAATCGTTCATAATTGCATTTGAATATTGAGGGCACACTTCACTCAATAATGAGAACTAGCTCGGCTAGCCTGATAACTGATATCATCTTAACAGAATATTATGGAATGACCTGTAATAGTTCTCGTTTCTGATGATTGTATACTGGTAAGATGGACAACATGCACACAATTTTAAACAGTTCAGGAGCTGCACATGAAACTCTTCCAAATTATCGTATTTCAATCTTATTAGAAACCACAACCTATCTCAATGGCAATTCACATACTATTAATGAGATTAAACTAAAATGCCTGATCCACCATAGACCAATGTAATGCCCGTTCATACAAATACTCATTCTGCTTTACCTAACCAAACACAACAACAATCATTCACATCATACATGACATAAACACTTTAAAATGCATATATAATAAGTTACTCCGCACCCCATCCCTTCACGTGGAGGCGGCGTCCACTGGGTCCGACGGCCGCAGCAGGGCCTCTATGATAGTGCCGTAGTGGGTGCCGAAGACGGCCCGGTTGTGGCTTATGAGGCGGACAAACTGACCACACACCCGGCTCAGCTCCTCCGACACAGCGCTCACTCCTGGGGGTAGCTGCACCCGCTCCGGGCGGGCCGTGGAGATGAGCTGGTACACCAGGGCATGGATGCGCTTTTCTGAAAGAGAGATGTATGATGTGTCAGTATAATATTATTCTGCTATGTCAATGGGTGTTACTTCTATTGATAAAGTATGTCATGGATACTAGTCTGGGAATTATATCTTTGATCGTAACTTCCTGGTAAAATACTTAGTAAAACGCTTTGGCCAGTAATTAAAAGGCAATGATGACACGTACAAGTTTAATAATCTGGAAAAAAAACACTACCGTCTATTGTTTTCTCTAAATGTTTACGGTAATCATACATCTGAACGTTCAAAACAGAAAAATGTTATGATAAAATAATACAAGGTTCTGACATATCAGGAGGCCCCAGAACTATTCCAGAATATATAGTGAAGAAATGGAGGAATGGGAATATCTAAAAGACTTTACAGATAATGTACTAATTTGTGGTAAATGTACTCACTTATAATATTATAGACGGGGTTGTTCTCCTCGGTAATGGCCTTAATTTGACTCCTGAGTAGTGTGTGCTTGGCCTCGTCTAGGGCCGGGAAGCCGTGAGTCTGCAGACTCGTCCCTACCTCCTTGATCACCTGGTCCGCCACGTTATCCATCACCGATGAGAGGTCACTGAAAATATATATTTTCAGATATAAACTATGTGCTAAAAGCATTAGAAAAACTGCAGGTGTCAATAATGCACCCAGCTACTGCACGTTTTTATAATTATTGTTTAATATAGATTACGATGTGAAATGTGTAGGAAAAAGTTGTTCATTACTCCAAATGCCTCGAGCACAAAAATGCAGCGATTGTACTGAATGACAGTTGCGCCATCAGTCAATTCAATCATAATATCAGGGAGTTATTAAATCCTTTCCTTCAGAATGAAAGCTGATCTGCTTTCATATGAAGGAAGTGGCTTTACTTCAATGTTATTGTTCGCCAAACAAAATGGTCCAGAGGTTGAAATGTAGTGTACCATTGGTATCTATGTTGGAAAAACTTGCTGAGGCTGCTTTTTATAAACAAAATTTCATGTTACTTCTAGCTATCAACAAATTAACTCGTTCCAATTGTTAAGATTTTCATCAAGCTGAGCACTCACCTGACTGGTGTGTCTGTGATTATGATGCTGATGTGGTCTTTTAGTTTCTGTTTGAGATCTTGGACTCCCGCAATGGGCGCACCGACTGTGTTGTAGGTGACCAGGAGTACGGAGGAGATGACGGTGAGCCGGGTTATTTGGTCCTTACAGTCGGCCAGCCGACCTGCGTCCATAACCAGAGTCTGTGAGGGTCAAAAGGATGGGAATGTTATAAGAGTCACTGTAAAGTGCACGCAAGTTTACGGGCGAACATGAGTGTCTGAATTATATTACGTCTATTGGAAGGGCATAATTATTTGTGATGTAGCTTTGTTAAAATATATATACATATAATCGCTATAGAAAAGAATGTTAAGGCAATATATACATAGGCCTGGATAAAAGTAAACGATGGTATTCAAAACGAGAAACGTACAGAGGATTATTGATCTCGAGCCATTTAAGAAATTCCCTTCAATAATCAAACAAACACAAATTACAATTGATTTACACAAAATACCCAAAGCATATTTCAATCAATGTTGAATCTAGAATCAATAACAATTTTGAGCATTAATGACAAATTACCAAATAAATTGTCCTATTTGTCTACTGACCTCTGGGGTGGTTTTCCTCTCGTCCCAGTCGAGTAGCTCCATATAAGCAGAGTTTATAATGGCAGCTGGTGTGGGTTGGGACGCAGAAGTGGCGCCCTCGCGTGGACTATCGGGGAACTGTAGCTTGTCAACACTTCTCACTAGCCAGTCTCTAGTAAACTGGAGACCATCAACGTTGTTTTCTATAATTAATATAGAAAGTTTGGATTAGGAAAACTTTATTTTAACAACGGTAGGTGGATTTTTTATCATCATGTGAAAATCATTTGAGTAGTGGATAATGTGGCACATACAGACTTTTGGCCTTAGAGAAAGATCACTCATTTGTTGTACCCATGTGTTACTTAAAAGGAGCCTTGTGCTAGTTTGTTAGCCTGTTAGTTATCTCTTTTTGAGAACCATCAGCGGACGCTTATGAACATTTCAAAATGACTGATACCTATACAGTTCAGGGTTCGAAATTAACGTCAGCCCGTCAGCCCCAGGCTGATAGTTTTGAGTCAGGGCTGACAAATTTTGAGAAAATTACATTAAAATCAGCCCGGATTTTTCACACTTGTAATAGTCTCCAGTATGTCCGGGCTGACAGCCTGAAAAGTTAATTTCGACCCCTGTATAATACTAGAGTTACATAATGCTGCCTGCATTAGGTAATCAGGGGCGGATCCAGGGGGTCATGAACCTCCCCTTCCCCCTACCCTTTCGGTGGACCCCTTAACTACAGAAAGAGGAGGAAAGGTCATGCGTATGCACGCGAAGGTATATCCTTTTACTAGTTTTAGTATTTAGCCTATATGCTGACCCCCTTTTGGAATTCCTTTATCCGCCCCTGGGTGATCTCTCACTATAAGTAGAACTTAAAAGTCATATACAGCAAGGACTGTTTTAGGATCATTTTAGTTTTATATTGTTGTCCAAAAAAATCCGAGAAATAAATATATTTCGACGATAGTTGGTTGAAGATATTGATAGTGTGTGACATCCTACCTTCTTGTGTTTTAAGGAACTCAACAAACTTCTTTTTCTCGTACTCCACTGATTGTTGTTGCATGAATGGGCGGATTTGTTGTATTGTAAAGTTGGCCATGTCCATTTTCATCAATTCCAAGACTCGCATAATTTCCCTGTCAGAGAGAAAAGTAAGTTAGTTAACTGGGGTAATCAATTAAGTTATCAAGTACAGCAGTAAAAAGCTACGTTTTTAGTCTCACAGAAAGCAGTGGTCGCCAGGGAACAGAAAAAAAAGATACTCAGTCTTATCTGAAGTGTACTTTCTCTTAAAAAAGAAATAACAATTGTACAATGTAAATGTTTGGGTTCTTTCAGAATATCACAGACACAGGTCAAAATACATAATTAATTTACCTGAAGAGAGGAACAACGCCTTGGCTTTCTTTGATTTTAGCTACTGTTTCGTCTCTGGCTGGGGCACAAAGCTTGGCCATGAGACCGATGACGAATTCTCCGTAATAAATCACATCTAACGCGCCATTCTCCGCCTTCTGTTTGATAAGATCCATGTCCAACACCTCGTTTATATGATTCTGGAGTTTTCCATGGTACGGGAGCAGTAGTTCCAACAATGTCTGCAATGAAACTTTGAAGGTTAGCTATGTGTTTATAATCACCCAGCGTTTATCGTTTTGATGATGACGAATCCTTTTTAATTATGATATATGGTATGGCATTCTTTCTAGGCTATTTCAATGTAATTTGAATAACATCATACGATTTTAATACACTTATACTTAGCTACATATCTATTTGTATTGCTTTTTCTTTAAACATATATTCATTAAGATTACAATATTAATAATCGATGTGGCTTCCCTACAAAATCTGGTCAAAATCATACAAGTTTTATCATTGGCTGAGTCGGGACTCTCATACAGAAATGCTGTACATGTATATTAATATACCATACATTTCATGTATACACTAGTGCGTATGATTATACAAAAAATAATTCCATCAAGACTTAGGTAATTGAGGAGGATAACAATTAGTGGGTTCAAGCTATTCTTGATTGACAATTGTTATGTTTTTTGTTTATTTTTACGAGAGCGGGATAAAGTATCAATACATTGCCATTGGCCAAACGATTTTTACGACCTACCTCTTTCACTTCTTGGAGAAGGATGAGGGCATGGTTATAATCTGGTGGGTCTTCGTTCAGCTTCTCTTCCAGAACGTCCCAAAAGGCTTTATGCATAACGTCTCGGACACGTTTCTCGAGACTGGAAAGTCAATGGCCATGAGGACGTGAGTTATAATTTGGTGTATCATTTATGAATGATTACAACTTAAAGGTTTATTCCAACAAGCGTTAACAAGTCAAACTATAGAATAAAAACACCAATACCTAAAACATTGAGTAAAAGTGTTATTTTTCATTAAACTTAAATATATACTTTTTCTGTGCCATTTTCCTGTATATTTTCTAACATTGAGGTCATAGTCATACATTTTTTCAAAACGCTGAGCGTCTTATTTTCAGTAAGCCTACATTATAAATGTGCTTGATCAGATGGTTATTTCTCGTTATCCATGACCAAAAAAATTTAATCGGCGTTGGTGTTATAGAATAGGTACCTGTCTTCTGGAGCTTCCATCTTTTTCAATGAAAACTCATTATCGACGGCGATCTCATGGGCGAGCACCATGTTACTCACTCCCTGTGCCGCCTTCATGATTTCTTCAATGGAAACGTACTTCGGTGGAGAGGCTGATTTGAAAAGAGAGAAAAGAAAGAAATCAGTGATTTGGTTATAAGTGCCATGCACATCTTATTTTGAAATTATAAATGATTCCGTGACATCTCTATACGATTGCTATATCAGCACTCATTTTTATTTATTTTAAATTTCCTAGCTATAATTTAGAACCTAAATTGCATTTTAATCATGTTTATTATTCATTAAGGATTAGCATTTCGCGAACTTTACCAGGGAGAGCCCTCCCCTGTATCTGTATTACTTGGATCATTCACCAAGGGCTATATGAGAAATAATCAGGTCGGATTGCTGAATGCTGATTAAATGTTATTGTTGTACTAGCAAATAGCGGCCACAGTTATAGGTACGGGTGTATATTTTTGGCACTCTAAGTCTCAGTCCATTGGTCGGAAAACCCGGTAGGTCCACTTGTCACATCATTTTCAAGAAATCTGATGATTTGAAACAAAACAGTATAGAAAGAAATACTCACGGGGCACCATGAATCCTGAAAACGGATTTTGGCTTTGCGTATTCTGTGCTCCTTCTGGACACGGTCGTTTACTACTGGTTGCTGCATCTCGTGGAGACCGAGGTGGGTTGTTTGATGCTGCAACATTATCCCCCGACTGTGGCGGCGTCCTTGGGGCTTCTTGTTCACTGTGGTCTTTCACTTTGTCTGAGTCCATTTTGCTGTCCTTAAACAGAGCAATGTACAAAATATATACATGTAGCTATATCGAGGAAAGTATTTTTCATAGACGCAATAGGGTTTCAGTGGAGATTCAGTGGATTCTGACGGAATTGATTTCTAATGCTAACAATCATTTTAAGTAGTATTTAGATCTATATTGACATAAATTGATTTATAGTACATTTTGAGCTTGCGTGTCGTAACCTTAAATGGATTGCACACAACACATGATGCTAAAGATATAAAGCATATCATTATCAGTGTATCACACTGTCAAGCACTTTGAAAGGCGGATACCAGAAGCTTGGCTTCCATATGTATAATTATTTTCCTCGGTATTACAGGGGCCATATTTTCGTAACTGATTTCAGTAATTAGTCTAATATTTTAGTAATAAGATGAATTTTGGCTAGTGTCTCAGTTACATCTATTGAACTATTGTTAGTGATTGATTTAAGACTGCGTGATGTGTATAATTGATTTATCCATGAGTCGTTCATCCAGGTTATCGAGCCAATCAGACTGCGCTCAAAGTTAATTCATCCATCCCCCAATAGTTCAAAAGAAATGGACGATGAGGGAGCTCTTAAAATAAAAGGGTTTTTATTGAAGTAAACATCTCATCCCGAGTCAAAGCCACAGTGAATAAGTCTCAATCTGTCCACCTTCCCATCTCCTACTCAGCGATCAACCACATTAGAATACAAGTTGTTCCAGCACATCCTAGACCACTCTAGCGCTTAGCTCTATCACAATCCTTTGTCCGAGGTAGTTGGTATCGGTAAACTCCAGTATACTGCGCAGGAGCTGGTAGGCATAGCTCCGAGCAGCTCAGCTAACGCTGCTGACTTTCTGTTAGTTACTAACTCCAGACTAAACTCTAAACTGACTCGCTCCCTACCTTGCAACACCTTTTATACTGGTTAACAGGTGGCGCTAGGAGCGTAAAATGTCTCTTCTCAGAAGTAGTATGGTTAGGCCTGATCCTAACTAAATTATAAAGTATGATAATATATTAAAAGTACTAGGCTATTAGTACACTATTCTGTCTGTCAATCAAAGTAACTACACCTAAGGAACCCTTTTCAATGTGATTTTCAAATTACATCATTTCTGTTTGTGGCAGACAGAAATAGGCACTTTGAGACACCAATCAAATTCACCAGATTAGTCTAATCACTGAAATCAGATATGAAGATATGGGCCCAGGTCACTGTGTCTACAGTGCACTGTTGGTTTACTCTACAGGCACAGATAATATGGTCCTAAGCTAACTGTTGATAAGAGATACATGGCCCTACAGTATGTTGGGCAGTTACCTGACGGACCCTTAATTTTTTTCAAAGATTTTTCTTTTAAAGAAAATCATCAAAATTCCTCTTAAATCAACAAATCAACATTAAATATCCTGTAGAATTAGATGTATTGTCTCAAAAAATCTGTAAAAGTTTAGTGGCTGATTCAGAGAGGGGGGGGGGGGGGTGCAGGGGGCGTGCTCTCTCCCTATTTTTGACAAAATATTTAATTTTTCAATGTAAAATTCTCGGCCCCGGATTGTCTGGGGGAAATTTCTGTAAATGTAATAGGGTGTCCCCCCTTTGAAAAAGCTCCAGATCCGCCGCGTTAATAGCTGCAAAGAAAAATATTTTGTTGTAGTTGATTGTTGTTTTCAATGGCCAGGGCATCACAATAGAGACATAATGATGGTTATCATAATCCCTTTCAGAACTTTTATCTAGTCTACCTAGTCTTTATCTGGTCATAGTAACCCCTTTCTATTGCCAGATTGTATCAAATTATTCGGGAGGGAGCCAAGGCTGGTGTGAGTGAGTGTTGGGTGTTTTACACCGTACCGACAGCCAGGGTCATTTTCAAGGTGAAAACAAGTTGGGACAAATCCTTTCTTTGGTGATTGAATCTATGAGATGAAGGTGACAGGGCAGGCAAACAGCAAGGGATCAAAACCTGGAAATCGTTTTTGCTGTACCTCATCCCTTAGTGAACCACATCACCAACCAGGAATTGAACCCAAAGAACCACTTGGTCAGTGCTGGGTCCGCCCTCTTACGATCAGCAGGGGCTACTGGGGGCCTATTCTTAACCGGACCTCCACAGGGTAGATCTAGGTAAGTAAGGAAGATTGTTGGACTAATGTCAGCAATTTATTCATGTCACTTAGAATCGGTGTTGTACTATAAGTCGGCGGCGTATACATTATTTCGACAGTATCCTCTTTATCTTCAGTTTAATTCAAAGATGGATTAGTCTAATCAAGTTTTACTTACTATCGTTACAATTTATTTGTAGTTTCTCTTGCCTTGGTCGAATTTGATCTGTAAGTTCTGTGACTAGAAAAACCGGGCCCTAGATATAAGTTTAATAAAGATAATTGCATAGAATGTAGATATTTTACCTCTTCAGGGTTTGGGTTCCCAAGCTATACATCAAGATTCAAACTGACACTGACAGGGTTTTGGCTCTAGGGCCTAAATCAAATCTGGTCAAAGGGGACGTAGGCTAATTATAAGTTAGATCTAGATCTAGTTAGAATGATCAGATTCTTCTTTGATTCAAACTATGATTATGAATTAAAGAACATCAACTTACCTATAAGTTCAAGACTGATATATATCTGTCAAGTAATGTTCCTGAAACTGGTTTCTCACTTTGTCACACTCACAGTTTGTGACTTTCTGGCTCAGTGGATGTGTAAATGTGGATTGTGTGTAGGTGCATGTAGAACTTAGAAGTTACCCGTCCTTTGCCTTTGCCTTGGAAGTGTCAATCCTTGTTCCTGTCGCGATCAGAGCGGTTTGAGTCCTCTGCCTGCTCAGAGCTAGATATACCACAATCTTGACCCTTGTTTACACATTAGTCATACCTATGTGTAGATCTGGTTTGGCCCTGAATGTCCCAGAACCTTTTCACAAAGTCGGATTTGGTGCAGACGAAGCCACGCGCAGTGTTTACGGAAGTGACCTTCTGATCACCGGAAGTGGATTCTGATTGGTCGCTGAGTTCAAAGCGCAATAGGTCAGTTCGATCGGGTGCGCCGGCGCACGCCGCTATCCCACAATGCATTGCAATTTGGTACATAAGGTAATTATTATGGGATGGCGGCGTGCGCCGGCGCAGGCCAAACAAACTCACGGAGTCATGGCGGCAGATGTGAATTCAACACCGCAAGTATTTCAGAGAAACGACGGTTTTAACCTAAGAGCCTCGACTATGCGGGGTGGTAAGTGAATTTTCATTTTTATGAATAATTATGGGTCACGGATTAGTCAAATCTGAACAACCAAAATCCGGAAACTTGTCAAAATCTAGTCGTTTTGATTGTCGTTTCGGTCCATCGGATGTGTGTCTGTGTAGGCGGAGGGGGTTGGGGGGGCACTGACACTGGGCGGTGACTGTTGTCGAAGGCACACCAGTTAGTGGATCAAGGGTGCCACCCCACCCCCACCCCCCTCCTTCCTCTACATAGAAATGGTTTTGGTGTTAAACCTGTATTCTTTGGCTCGTACAGACTGATGTTTTATTATTTTAATCTTTATTAAATTCAAGCGGAATCAAGAGCTTTCGCTAGACAAAGTCAAAGTTACGATCTAGGCCTACTCTATTCTGAGTTCTCAAACTTCATAGACAGGTGTGTGTCATAGGCTTATCTTATCTTGGTCAGGGTCTGGGAAGTCCTTAGTACCTGTCCAAAATAAAGTCCTTAGTACCTGTCCAAAATACAGTCAGGCAACATTAGGAATATCTTTACAAGAATGCGAATCGATACAATTACAAACTGCACCTCTGACAGCCAGTAGACAGGAGCTTTAGAAATAACAAAGTAGAAGATTCAATATGTAATGAATGTTACAACACAGTAACACACAAACAGTATTGCATCTACTGTTCCATTGTAAAAACAGTGACCTAAGCTCCAACAGGATTATATTTGAGAACATACTCTGCAGATATGTTCACTCTTATAGATCTAAGTTAATACACTTTCCAAACAAGAAAACACTATAATTGACTGAGACCTACACTTGATACGTAAAAAAGAAGAGGAAGACAGTGCTATTGAATCTGTTTGTACATTCATCAAAAATACATATCAAATTGTATAAGGCCTACCTCAGTGACACAAATGTAATGCTTACCATAGTCAAATAAACTTACTTAGTTATAGTCATGCATGGTTGTGCATGACTGAATATTCTTGGATTTAGAATGTTTTGTGCTTAGTATTTAAGCTACGTTTTTATATCAATTCAACAAAACACAATGCACTTAATACTTTAACTGCTCTTACTTTCTTTTGGTTAACAGGTGGCCCCTTCCGCGCCACTGAACTGTGGAATGACATAATTGACCACTTAAAGAATGAGGTAGAGGTGAAGCGGCGGCGACTGAAGATGAAGTCCTATGATTCATGCTTTACGGGTGCAGATGCAGTGGAAGTTGTGTTTCAACGATTGCAAGCAGAGAAAATGAACTTCTCGAAAGAAGTGTCTAGAGACAAAGCAGTGAAGGTGAAGTTTAGATATTTATAAAAGTTCTCGTTTTAAGCCTAAAAACTAAAAGCTAAAGGCCTAATCATGTATCCGACATAAGCTGATGCCTGGGAATAATACCTTGATGTCTAAAACCAACTAAATGCATAGTTATCTCTTCGGGTTCACAGAGTTTTCTTCTCGGGGTTTCGAGAAGTCATTCAAAGGGGAATCGCGCATTTTCGTTTACACAGTCCTACTCTAATACAAATATTCACCGCAACAAGCTAAGGCTGGGTCTCTATACGGCAGTTGGTCTGCCGAACTTCTGTTCAAATCTGTTTAACACTGATTCCTATAGAAGTAAGAGAGAACGCCATCTGTTTGAAGATCAGAGAAATTGCATCATTCCACATACTTTCAAAACATTGCTGCAGCCAAACCTTTCAGTCAGTGTGATTTATCATATAGAAAATCTTCGCTAGTTTATAGTGCCTGTTATTGTTAATCATAACCAACAGGAAGGCGTCCCAAAATCTAGCCATTTCCAAGTGAATGTAGGTTACTGAGGCCAACCTTTAAAAAAAGTTTGTTTCCTGTTTACCGCCCGACTGTTTTTTTTTTAGGGCCGACTGGAAACTTTTTCATTTTTGGGAAAATTCTTTTTTTTTGTCAAAATTGTCAGTTATAACCTTACCAACGAAAAAATAAATTATGGGGAAAAAAAGATTTTCCGACCTCCCGACTGGGAATTTTTCTGGTGACCTGGTGGATAGGAAACCATTTTTTTTAAAGGTTGGCCTGATGTACACATGTTTAGGCCAAAAATTAAAAATTGTTGTGTTCAGGTAACCCTACCTACCCTAAATTTTTGGCCCTACCCAAACTTTTTTTAAGGTAATTTTTATTTATTTTTTTTTCAAAATCCAAAAGAATTGACCTAAAATAGCATGGAAAACCATAAAGAAGAACACATAGATGCTCAGGGCATGTATTTTAGATGCTAAAAATGTTTTTGGAGGATATTTGGAATTTTTTCTGTATTTCAACACTGCCTGGGTATCTTTGGCAAGTAAAAAAAAGCCCAAAAATTTTTTTCGACCTTCCTACCCTATTTTTTTCGACGTATATTACCTGAACACAATTTTTTTTCTTTTTTTTTTTTGGGGGGGGGGGGGGGGCTTTATGCCATTCTTCGTTTCCCAGTTGATCAAATATGTCAAAGTCAATTTGGTCTAACCTTGACGATGGCATTTTAGTAAAACTTGATGTATTGAAACCCATAATAATTATAGTTATTTTAAATCATCTACATCTTGCTTCTCCAGCTCTGCAAACTTCTTATGGAAAATAACATCTTTGAATCTGTGAGTGGCAAAACGGGAGCGGACGATTCAAAATCAGAATTTGATGACAGTTCAACAAAATTGTTCCGCTTCATTGATGATGATAGCAAAGAAAACATTAGCTCAAAGGAAAATGGCCAGTCCGACACTTCCGATACCACAGATAACACTGGGAGCACTAGGTAAGCACCAGGGAATTGCAATGACTCGTGTTGAGATTTGTATACCACTATATTGTATATGGGCTGCCACGTTTTCATTTTTTTTAAGAGTTACTTGGTATAACATTTGGGTATAACATCTTTTTAATGACCGATTATGTGCTACGCAGTTTCCGACATTAAGGGTGCTAGTGCTACCTGTGTTCAGCATGCCTGATTCTGTTGGTAGGTGCATGATTTTAAACTGTGTGTACCTGGATGGTGCATTCTTTTTCATACCCTTGAATAGACTCTTATAGTAATGTGCATCCAGTGAACGCACAAAATAAACCTTAATTCCTGATACTGTATAATTTCGTTTTTGAACTTTTGAAATGTTAACAAGATTATTTGTCCATCCTTTCCAATCTATTTTCACAAATTGAACTCACTTTTCGGGTCTGGGGCCCCAGTACAGCGGCCAGCACTGCAAAATGTTGTATAAGAAATAAGATATAATAAGCGACATCGCTACTGAAATCCCATGGCAAAAGAGTAGATTTGTTATACCTCAAATAAATATAATTTTTCTCTTTCTCTCATCAAAACATAACAGCGAAACGCCTTCAAAGATAACTGAAGATGACAGCTCGGCGAGCAAGCATGGTCACATAGTGCAGGAGCTGCTGGACATTACTGGGGCCTGGAAACGTCACAGCGCCGAGTGTCTTAAAAAGATCACACCGGGCCGCCTCTTCCAGCGACGTAACTCTGTCCCCGGCCCTGATGGCGATACACCCAAGTCTCGCCGGAATGCACTGCCCCCTGCCGGTAAGTTGAAGAGGAATTTGTAGTCATTTTTAGAATTAGTTTTTTTCGATTAGATAGATATTCGGTTAAAACAGGGGCGATTTTGATTTGGTATTCCCATTAACTGGATAGGGACATGGACACTGGTACTACTATCGGTTGAAATATTTTTTGTTTTCATTGTTTATTTTCATTTTATTGATTTAAAATGATAGATAATATAGAGTGCATATATTTTGAACGATAGAAGTTTTAGTCTAATCCTATTATTGAATAATTACTAATTTCTGAATTAAAATCTAACGGAAAGATGACATATCAATAAACCTTTATCTGCCTGTTGTGTACATGCGAGTAGATGGTCAATCTCTTTCAGTTCCTTGCATAGAGGAGCAGTATAATGAAGAGAGAGTCGCAGGTAAAATTTGAAGTGAAGGTTTTTAAGCAAAATGAGACTCACCACTTGACTTTGGCACATGATTAAAACCACCTCTCCTGTTTAAAAAATACTTGTTTCCTCAAATTTGATTGTCTGCAATTAACTGTTAATTATTCCAGCTTTGGTATTCGTTTTAAGAAAGCCTAAAACCGATTTTAAGTTTTTAGGTCTGGGGTACCTTCCATAACCCATTCTAAACCTCTCTCATTATTTCTGACCAAAGAACTGATCGCTGATAAGATATTGATCATCTATATACAGATAGGAATGATTTTTATAGTTTATAAGAAAAATGGTTAGGACTGTATGTAATATTAACAAAGTATTATAATGATATTCATAGAGCATGCGCACCTAATTCTTTGCACCAGGATTATCACTGTTGTTCTTGATGCGTTATTCAATCAAACATTCGAAGTCTTGAAAAGGTTCCTCATTACAATCGAGATATTGCTTCTGTCATCAAAAAAGACAATCTAAGCCGTTCTTGACGGTTGACCTCGTGTAAATCACATTTACTTGTGGGACTGTAATTGTATAAGCAAAATCTGAAGGTATTAAGATGCACCGAATTATTCATTGATCCCTTATAACACTATGTATTTCACTCCCTGCGTGACTATATCGAAAAAAGAACTTACAAGTGGGCAACTAATGTCTTTTTTAAATATTTCTCAAATGCAGTCGTACATGAGGTGCGTCAGGAGGTTGTGATAGGCCGACTCTTAACTCTGGTCGACCTCCCAATACTTGACGGGATCTTGAGCTTTGACAGCAGTGCGTCCACCTCCCAACCGACGAACAGACAAACCCTGGCTTACTCCAACCTGGCCTTCAAGCGACACGAGTCAATGTCTTCCCTTTTTGAGCGAAGGTTAGTAATGATATAAACCGTAAATCAGGGGACAAGTTTTACGAAAGTAATTGTCACCGGTTTTTAGAGTACATTACGTTTGCCATAGAGCTATGGTATCTATCTGGATTTGTTGATTTTGAAACGCTATACACACTGCTGTTGTAGATGGCAAAAACGCTGACTATGAGAACTAAGTTGCTAAAGATGACAAAAGAATTCCATTTCTTGGAATAGAACAAAACTAGGACCGCAATCAGCATTTTTGGACACGCAGAAGCCTAAGATATTTATCATCAATAGGGAGAATCGGCTTTCAAAAACTTGAAGTGATTTTCTTTTTCTGGAATCTCTGAACTGAATGTTACTGTTACTTTATCTATATCATTAGACAAAACTTATTACCTTTCATTTCAGGTATCAAATCATACTGTATGTACTCAAGTGTAACAGCAGGGAAGTGACAGAATCGCACTTTCTCCAGTTGTCTGTCCTTAAGTTTTGAGTCATTCAATTTATTTCCACAGGGAAGATGATATGTGGATGGAAGCAGCAACAGATTGTCTTGAATGTTGCCCCAAAGGTAGCGATGTGCTAGACCTGTCGTTTACAGAAGACACGGACGAAATACGGAAAATGAGAATGTTCAGCGCCATTTCTGAACATTACAGTAAAGCATCTCCTCCACTCTGGCCAGAGCACTTCACAGACCTCCAAGTGAGTTGAACAATAAACTGAGACCACAGGTGCCCTAGTGATGGGTAACAGTTGGGCTAAAAACTGTTATCAGTAATTTAACAAATGTTCTTGTTTACACTCACTGATTCGTGAATTCATCTCTTACATAATCACTGTAAAATGAGGAATGTCGCCTTTATCATTTATGGTGTATGTTGAATACTCCGCGATGCACCACAAGCTCCTTAAGATTTCCACATTTGGCTGACCACGATGACAGTTTATGTGAAGAAGATCCTCTAAAATGTGTTTGAATAGACCTTTTGATATTTGAGATTATCTTCAGGAATATATTGCCCCGGAAACACTGAAAAGTATTTAGAAGGCAGCACATCAATAGCAAAATAAATTTTCTAATTTGTTGTTATTGCACTAAACAACAAAGATATCTGACCACATTTGTCAGTATGAAAAAAAATTTGACCTTTTTCAATAACGGAATTCAAAGTGCGGGAAGAGGATATAGGGCGAAAAATAATTGTTGTGTTCAGGTTATATAGGTCAAAAAAATTAGGGTAGGTAGGTCAATTTACAGTTTTTAGTGAAAAAAATGGATTTGTATTGGTGTATTTGCGTGAATGGATACCATTTTTTTCACTAGTAAGCATCGAACGTCGATCCTTTGTGTTCTGTTGAGTACATAACGGAAAGTTGTGTAGTAGTTAGCGCTCTATTGTGTGCTCTAATGGGCCAGGGTCGCCACCTTCAAGCCTCAGTAGTTTCAGTAGTGGGGGGTAGTAGTATTGGCCCCCTCCCAACCCAGTATTGGTCAGTGCAGCTATACACTCATTGGTCAGTGTGAGTGACCAATAGCAGGATCCCCTCCTATACCATGGTCGCGGTGGGTGGGTGTCCTGGGGGAACGGGTGGGAGGGTGGTGAAGGTGCGACTGTTGTGCAGGGTGCTTGTGGTTGCAGATAAGGGGCCAGTCGCACCTGTGTGTATTAGCATACCGGAGACAAGGGGGGGAGGGCAGAGAGGGCACCTGGCTTTGCCGGGTTATGTCCATGCATGTTGTCAATTAGAATTTAGAAACAATCATTGTTGCCATATTTTATCCCCTGACGCATGTCACTAAGCCCGAAAACGGCCCATGTACCACCCATGTAAAATTTACGGCTCTTGGGGCAATAGATCTATTACATTATTTTATATGTGGGTAAAAAGGGGGTATATCGCGCATTTTAGTCTATGGAGTCCCAATTTTGGCTTTTATGGGGAGGCGTCTGGCATTACTAATTTAGGCCTTACCTGACGTGGGCTATTTTTAGCCCCACGTGCGCCTCAGTAGTGAGGTCGGGTACAAACCCTCGCCGCTGTCCCCATTAGGCTGGTTCCCGCCCCTGTCCGCTACCGCTATACTAGGTATATGTAGAGTAGCAGAATTACCACTGGGAACCAGTGTACTGTCCCCGTACACACAGTATGGGGAGGGAGGGGGTTGGGGAGGGGGTTGGGGTTAGTAGAGTGGACGGGCTGGATCATGGCAGTGGGGATCGAGGTACAGGATGATAGGTGCATTTCTTCTGCATTTCAGAATTATTGTTCTTGCATTTTTTTTCACTCTAGATCGTTTACGATCTACCTTCATGGGTTTCTTGTTGATTTTTCTTTTTCCTTACTAAAAGGACCTGGGCAGTGTGAGAAATGACCAAAAAAAAATACCCTCAAACTCATCTTTAACCATTTCTAGCATTTAAAATACATGCACCATGCATCTATATGCTGTCTCATTCTGTTCCAACCTTTTTTGGTCAATTCTTTTGGATTTTGAGGGGAAAAAATTGGGATTTTGGATTTGAGAGAATTGGCACGAATACCACAGGACTGGCAGGAATACTAGAGGGACGATTGGACAAATACAGGTCTAGAAAGATGTAAGAGCACAGTGGCAGATCCAGAATTTTGAAATTGGGGGGGGGGGGGGGGGGGGCTATTGGACAAATTTTCATTAGTTACTTTTTGCCCAAACTTTACATTAAAAAGGTCAAAATATGGCCAATAATAAAAAGTGGGGGTGCCCCCAGGCCCTCTCTAAATCTGCCGCATACCCCGCATCACCCCCCCTGGATACGGGCCTGTAATGCATAGTTTCCATTGCTCCGTGTCAGGTGGCGCTGCTAAACCTGTTGATGCAGGGCCGGCGCGGCACCGTTCTCCAGGCGCTGCAGCTGTCCATGATGCTGCTGCCCTCTCACGTGCAGGAGGAACTCTACAGAATACTCACCTTCATGGGCCGGGCCTCCGAGGAAAAGGCCATCAAACTCAGCTCCAAGGTGGGTGTCTCAATTCCTTCTGACAATTTTGAAAAAGGAGGTTTGATCTAGATCGGGTTTGATGATTTAGAATCCTATGTTTCCCAGGGCTCAACATTAAGCATTGCCCGCCTGCCCGGGGCAGGTAAAACTTCAGGTGGGGCAGGTAAAAGTTGACATTCACCTGCCCGAAGGGCAGGTACATTTTTGCCATATAAGGATAATATAGTGAAGTTGGGGCAGGTAAATTTAAAGATGGGGCAGACAATATTGTACACACACCTGCCCGACGGGCAGCCAAGCCAAACGCTTAATGTTGAGCCCTGTTTCCCTTTCATGTATAACCAATAGACTTACATCATATCCCAATTTCGACAGCAGAAGCACCATGAATGTATTGCCAGACTGCAGTAGACTTTGCCATTATAGATATTAAATGAATTTTAATATTTTTCCCTATACAATTTATCCAAAACGATTGCCTTTTTGGTGTTTTTACCACAGCCGTTTGATTTGCAAAAACCTCAAAGGTTACATTAATAATTCCAATATGTCCAGTCAACCAAACGTCATTTTCATGAATACGTTTTGCAAACCAGAGTTTCTCTTAGGATCTAATTCTCCATATCGCTCGTACAGATATCGAACCAGGACCGGCTGGAGCAGGTGTTCACGTCGGCCGTCATCAAGAACAAGGTGCTGGCCCCTCACCAGGCGGCCCAGCTGCTCTGGTACATGGCGGCCCACCGAGAGGCCGTCTTCAGCGTGCCGCCCGACGTGGAGGACACCATCCAGGCCCGCCTCGACAGCATCATCTTCGGCCGCCACCACTCACACATGGGTATGTATAGTATGTGTACCTCATGTCCGACAGTTATCTGACGTCTAATACATGTACTTGTCTTACACATGTCAACGTATTTGGGGGAACACCGACAGGTGCTCATGAAGGAGAGGGAATACTATGGCTTTTTGGCAGATCTTTATCAAAATGTACAAGTAAAAGCTGCGTGAAACACACTGTGGTGCTGTAGAATGTTGGTTGTTAAATGCAAACTCATGGCATTAGGCATTCATACTAGTATATGAGTAATAACAGTTCCCAGCTGCCCTTTGATAGTGGTTGCTCTTTGGTAGCCACTTTCTATTAGTTGACCAATAATTTCCCGGGATACTTGATACTCACAAAAAGTAATTTATAAAGTTAACATCAGCCAACTTTTGGTAATTTTCAGATCGAGTGATAAAATCACATATAGCAAGAGAAGTGCGCACTTTATGTTGTTTGTAAATTTTAAAAAAACAGTTGCTAAATGTAAGCGGAAATTTACTTTGACTATATTTGGCATGTTTTTGTGTTTTTTGTAGAGCTGACCTACTGCTTCCAAGTGTCTGACGAAGAGTTCAGGCGACAACAACTGGACAACACACAGCGAGCTCTAGTGGAACTCATGAACACTATTCTGGATGACACTAACATCCCACTGAAGGAGAAGAAGCAACGGTTGAAACAATTCAGTAAACACCACCCAAAACTGCACAAAGAATTCTTCGCCGACATGCATTAGACACTACTGAAGGGAGCTATTAGGCTAGCTCACAGAACTGTGCTTTTGGGTTTCTCTAAATCAGGAGCCTTGTGGGAGACACAAGAGGTGCTGTGTTGTATTTCAAAATGTGTTCTATGACGGAATGTATTGTTGGAAGCCAGATTATGGAAAAATTTGCAAAGTTGAACACCAAACGTCTAAAGCACAATGCAATTGATTTTGATTCATAATACATGGAGTGAGTGATGTATTCTAAAGCAGTACGTAAAACTTCCTTCAGTTTTTAAATAGGTTTTCTCACTGTTGTATATGGCTGCCTATTCAACTACACCAAGTTTGCCAGTTTTCTTTGTCAAAAAACAACGTCTACATCTATACATTCAAACTTATTGATACTGAATCGCAGAACTACACACGGTACAGTCTGCATTGTGCTTTCAGTAGAACAATGAAGCATGTTGACATGTCATTTGGATTGTCTAACTTCTCTTCATATTATCCTAGTCTCTGTGGATAGAATCCATTAAATGTAATATATTCACTTAGTTAGCATTAGTGTTTACCTTGAACTTACAAATCAGACAGTTATTCAGTGAGACCAGCATTATTTTGATTTGGCTGGCCAAAGTCGTTTTCTTTTTGAAAATGTGTTTTCTGGCGAAGTTGCAAATAGACATGGTATTGCGTTCGTATCTTAATTTTTGTACTTTCCATACCTTATATTTCGCAGAAAAGACAAAGTGTTATGAAAATTGAAGGAATTTAATGTAATTAAGACCTAGTAATCTGAAGCGTTTGGGCGTGGTATTCTCAGATCTATACACCTTTCCCATGAACCTGCGCGGTGAACCCTCCCATAGAAGCCCTGTTCCCAACGATTCCTATTGAAAGCCATATCCCAATCGATTGTTCGGGCCTATTCCGCTAGTAGAGCACCGGTATTGAAGAAGATCTATACCAAGTGTATTGTATTGAGTATTCTATAATGTGCCCCTTGTCCTGCTTCGGTAACTTCAAACAAAATACCAGTTATGGCTGAAATATCCGGTCCCCCCACGGGCCGGTCCCATTTGCGTGGTCAGTAAGTTCATATGCCTCGTCTCATCTTAAATTATGGCTCAACGGTTATGCAACTAGAATAGACCTAATTTGAAATGAATTAGTTGCCGATTGCCAGTATACATTTGTCGACAAATAGATACATTGTATTCAGACTTGATTACCCATGGACTAGTGTTTTGAGAATAGCATAGGGACAGAATCTCTTGATTGGCGAAATCTTGGGAATATTGATTGGTCAAATGATATCTTCATATGCAGATTTCGAAAGGCAAATGTTTTGAACCTTCACTCTAATTTGATCAACATGCAAACTTATCTTGAATTTGCATAATATGAAAATGTACTAAGAATATTACTCAATTTATGGTTAATTATTAACAAGATAAATGTAAAACTAACATTAGTACGTTTCACAGACTAAACGGTTTGCTGGTTCTATGCACATTCCTATGTCTTTCTCATCGGTAATGGTGTTACTTGGTATTTTCAAATATACACATTACAATTCTATCTAATAATTATTGGAATGGGAATCTCAATGATATATTAAGGTGATAAAACTATAAAGGTGCTTAAAGATCAAAGTGCCCTTTAATGATCCTCAATCCTAGATGTAGATTCATAAATCAAGTGGTCTCAGTAAAACATTCCTTCTCATGTTAACTTCAAATCATACAGATATGCTTTTTGTACAGATTATTCATATATATGTACACATTGTGCTAATTTCGAGAACTGATAAGATGACAGTATTTCGTTCATTCCTATAATTGATAAGTTCTGCCGACAATATATCATTTTACGAGTGGAATCTTTTCATAAATCGCGATCTCGACCTATTCCTTCATAATTGCAAACACCTAGTATTAGACACTTGAGTCTATAAAATATTACAACGAGAGTTGATGGTACGTAGAATATATACGATTTTGTATTTGGTGTTGGCTTATTGACCAACACTACAGTGAACTACAACTAAGTGATATATGTAATGGAAGTTGGCTTATTGTATCTATAGATTTAAAAGTATACTATTGCCTTTACTCTCAATACTCCAAATAACCCCTGTTTGACTTACCGCATAGCTAAACATCTCGTTCATTGTGCTCTGCGACTATAACATATTTGCCTGAAGATTAACGGGTTTGAGCAGATTAAGTTTGAGTCTTGATCTGGGATTATCGGTTCCACAGTGCCGATCCGTCCTATACTTTAGCCCAACTGGTTGAATACAAACGCTTTAATGTTTGATTCGGGGCTACTGCTACTTGTGAATAACATGTACAATATTGACTAGAAATGATGTGCACTGTATATATCCACTATTTTTGAACTGGCATGTGACTAATATTCGAAATATTATGTAATGACAGAATTAAAGTTTGTTTTGGCAAAACATGTGTTCCTGTTTTTCCCATTGTGTGCGTGCGGCCGTTGATAAACCATTATTTTGCGATATTACTGCATGGATAGCTTATTTTAGTAAAATTACTATGACATCGGATATGTTTTATAATCATTTTGAGTAATTGTAAATGATAGATGTTACACACGTTACCTTAAATTCCAAAGTGTCACATTCTATTTGTATATTTTATCTATCAGTAATCACTAATGTTCATTTCCGACGTGTCAGTGTTGGCATACACATGTATTTACATAATTTCATATTGCTATAATATATACAGCACCCAGTCAGTACAATATGCTTCCAAGTGCGCAATCAGTGCAGCTTTAGTCCTGGTTAATTTACTTCATCCAAGTTCTTAGTGCCACAGTAGCACAGGTAGTTCCCCCCTCGAACAAACACACTGCCAAAAGAAAATGCGATTATCTGCCGCCCAGGCCCCGAGCAATAATACGATTACGGCTTACACTTACATATCGGGCCAGTTAAAAGCGAGACTGCGGACTTCTCTGGGTATATCCAATGGGAAAGGTTCCAAGTTTCCATGGACGCTCAGTGGACCCTTCATTGTTTGGCGATGAAAGGTTGTGTCCTGCAGTTATGATTGCGCCCAATCCCTAGTACGCTGCTACAGTCGCCTATACTCGGCCTATACATATAGGTCGACGCTGGGTTCATTGCCGCTATACCACCTGCCCCGAGCACAACTTGATCCAGCAGGGTAGCCGACTGCGCGGGCACCTCCAGACGGCAACTCAACGGCAACTAGCGTCTCCAGGGCGACCGTGGGAAAGTTTCAGGTGCTGGAGGAGTGAGTGAGCTGAGCAGTCCCAACTCCCACGTCAGTTCTCTCTCGCCGGCCGCCCTGTCAGGGACTTACCTTTCTCCAATCTTTTCACGGGATAAAGGTGAGTTCTACCAGAAAGATTCTTATTTCAGTTAGCTTCTTTACTTCAGGATTCCCATTTAACATCAGGGTCATTGATGTATGTACATGTATGTACATCTTATTCTTTGTGGGATATATCAAAAGAGTATTACGTATTCCTTTGGTTGATATGTACACGTTTTATCAAAATACTTCTTACGTTTGTGAGTGTTGCTAAGCGAATGTTTATTTCTTCATCTCATTCATTGTTGATATTCCACGAGTGAGATAAGATTTAACATAAAACATGCCATTTCTTCGTACACTTTGCAGATACTGAGACATAAACCATTGTAGAGTAACAGATTTTTGAGCCATAAAGATTACTTGCACATAGTTACCTTTGCAATAAACATACGACACATGGTAAGATTGTTGGGCGAAAAAAAACTTGTATTATGTGCCTTGTGAGAATAGTTATGTTACAGTTTACACGCGTCCTATCCTAGGCATATGTAGACTAATTGTGGAGACGATAAGGTAAACTGGCAGTAATGCTAAATGGCTTTCCAAAATCTCCCTGGTACTTCTGCGACTTAACCACAATGCCCATCGCTAATACTTCTTGGTTGCGTGCAGTAGGATTTGTAGGACTTGGCCTGAGGTAGTGAAAATACATATAATGTTTTTTGAGGAAACCCCAAGGCAACTCACTATATTCACAACTTAGCATTGCGCATTACGATCTGATACTGGGCATTAAGTGCAATGTTCAAAAGAGTTATGATAAGTGATCAAGGCAGAGCGCCCTGGAGGCCCGTTTCACGGTCATCGCTGAGGAGTACTCAACCCGTCGTCGAGCGCTTGCACAGACTGAATCAAAACACTTAGCCCAGAATTGGTCAGCGTGCACTCAACATGGTCTGATTTGTTTGGTCCCTCGGCAGTCCATTACATGTTCTGTGGGACCACGGCGACTTATAAGTATCGACAGCAGCCACTTTGTTTAGTGAGTTCGAGCTCGAGCATTCAATGGTGCCCATGGGACACAATGGTTACCATGTGGTTCTCATATTGCTATTTAAGAGTGGAGGACATTATTGATTTGATATGAACTAGACTATTAATTAGAAATAGGGCCTTCAAATGTCACTTGCAAAGTTGAAAAAAAAACACGACATGTTATAGCTATAGTCAATTCTGTTTATTACTATTGGCACAATACTTCTCTTCGATAAAATACATGATAGAATGACGACAAAACAGAATATCTTTTTAAAGTCAAACAATCTTTGTGTATTATGTGGTTCTTAAATTCATTACATCGTTATTTGGGAAATGTGAAGGAAATTGATTGGTAACATTTTAATTTCAAAAACAAATATCTGACATCATTAGACTAAGCATTTGCCCTAACACTATAGATCTGATCAGCAACACACAGTTCATTTGCTGTCTTCATTTTGTTTGTGACTTGGGAATAGTTGACATTTTGGTTTCGTTTTGATACTACTCCTATTACGATCACGCCAACTGATTATTAAAATATTTTATTATATAATTGACCAACACTGTCCATCAACACTATAGTCAAGTTTGGAGTATCTTCAACATCTTTACTCATATTATACTAACTGTAAAGGGTTACACAAAAACGGGATCATCAGTAAACTTTACACGTGTAATCATAACTTAGATGTGTCAAAAGTAAATAGACGAATGGAAAATTCTTTTGTTTTCAAGCGATTCTTTCCTGTCAGATATTTTAGTCCCAGTATTCACGAATTGCGGAGCATAGGCTCACCGTATTCAGCCCAGGCATACAAAGTTTACTGTTTTCTTGTACCTTAATAGGCGGGCGTGTTGTTTGTTTGTTTTCTCTTGCATATTTTGTAGACAAAAACATTGGGAAACTAATAGGATTGGTGATTGTGTTAAGAAATGTAACGGGGAATATTCAAATCGAAATATTCGAAAACATGTTACATTCAACGATTCTCATGAATAGTAAATTGTTAAATACTATAGCTTAAGGCTAACGGGCACAAATATTATGCGTAAGGCTATCTTGTGGTAATAAACTCGTACATACATAAGTTCCTTACTGTTGCTAATTGCAATGAGTACACACAAAATTGCATCTCCAAAAGCGATATTTTGTAGGGTCCGTGCTCCCTCTAGTATAATATACAAGAATATCCCTACATTAATTTCATTTCTACAAAGAGAAGGCTACATGCTAGTAGCTATATCACAATAAGAATTCATGGATATCGATTAAGCATCTCACGTAGTTCAGCATTTCCTTATCGAGTTTTTGTATATGTTGCTAGCATTAGTTTTTCTGATGTTTGGTTTTCGAAGGATATCCGAAGCATCGGCACTTTCTTTTTGTTTTAGATATTCGATATTTTCGTCTCTCATACGTGTAAGTTAAGACGGATCATAAATACAAAATGAATATGGAATAATATGTGGCCGTATGGTCTGACTTGCTGGTGTTTTAGTAAAAACATTTTAATGAATACCAGACTCAATTTTAACCATCTACGTTGAGAAGATATTAGAACTTTTTATGAATTTTATATCTTTTCAACCCATAGGATTTTGATGGTAGGGTAGAGATATTATTCATTTAGGCAAACTGTAGTGCAGTTGATACCACAATGTCACTGTCATTGATCTTGCATGTTTGTCTCAAATTTAGGAGAGGCATTTTTGACACATAGGTCAAGACTGACGTACCTCCACATTAGTCAATAAAGGCTATTAGCATTATCATTTCTCCATGAATACTTCTCTATCTATAATCACAAGATCTTCTTTGGTTTGAACTTAATTTATAATCTTTGAAACTGTTTAGAGTATCTTGTTCTACTAATTTGATTCGTAAATTTATCAATATGATTGTTAACACTTCTAGCCTGAGCCATATATCTATCCAATTATTTTCCTTTGATTACAGCCTGACAATGTATGAGTACACCCGTCCCCGAAAGCCTATTCAGGCTATGTTCAACTCTCCCGGCCCCTGCATCTACGGTCTGCCCGTGTTGTGCGGGGCCCGCGGTCACGACCCCAGGTCCATTCACGAGAAGTCTCCAGCCTGGCTCTTTGGCATCAAACACGGTCGGTTCTTTGACGATGCCAGCCCAGGACCCGTGTACTACCCAAATGTCTTTGTCACAAGGTAACCTCTTTTTGTATAATTTAACAATAAAGAAAATTAGAGATGGGTCCAACTATAGGTCCAGTTCAGTTTCGTCTCTGGCTTTGGCGCTAGAGTATATTGTAAATTATTGTCATACGTATATAAATACCTGCAAGAGTCATTCCCATTGGTGAAACATGAGCATTGGAAGATATGTCCAGATTATCAATAGTGAACGTTGAATTAGAACAATATACAGCGCCGACAGGCAATTGAATATGTATGCTGCGTCAGAGCATTTCGATCAGAGAAACAAGAAGTTGTATTCAGTTATCGGATATTCTTTTAATATTATATATAGTTGCATAGGCAAAATATAGCTCTAGCCTTTGCTGGATGACTTGACCGAATCGATTATTTAAACATATACATTCATTTAAATTCCGTAGGTTTGGCATGGACGGCACACCACACTACTCCCTGTACAGCCGGCCTGCCGACCCTACTGCCTTCAAGACCCCCGGACCAGGCGCCTACAGGCCCGAGGCCGCCGGCCCCTCCTCCTGTCCCCAGGCTCCTAAGTTCAGCTTCGGCTCACGGACACGCTACAGGTCGACAGACAACAACCCAGGTAACTCTTTGTATCCTTTACAAAAATAGAGAAACAAGACAGATTTCCCTTATAAAAACAATATGTTCAGGCAACATGCCAAGTCTTCAACAAAGTGTACATTCGGGAAAAAATGTTCTTCTTGCCAATTTCCTGTTTTAATCTTCATTATGAAATAGTAGCGGCTTACCATAATAATATATTATCTGCCCTCTCCCACACAGCGGCCAACAGGTACACACTGCCCCCTCTGATGGGTAAGACGGTGGAGAGTGGAAAGCCCCAAGCCCCATGCTACTCCCAACGTGGGCGCTCCAACATTGGCAGCTTTAGCGAGGACTTACAAAAAGTGAGCCCAACATTCTTAATCTTATCTGTTTGTTATATAAAGATAATTATATATCACACACATTTCATCAATCCAGCCCTGTTTATGTTATCGTGTAAATAATGAAGACAAGAAGATCTATATACAATATACAAAATAATGCTTTATCATTATCATACCATTGCATAGCTCTTCCATGGATCCTCACGTATCTTGTCGGTTCATATCATTTCGCGAACATTTATACACTTTCTTATTGGTTGTTGATATTTTGATACATAATAATAATTATTCGTTGATCTTGCACAGACCCCAGGCCCCGGAACGTACACCGTCACAGACCCCAGCACATACCGGAACAAGGCCCCCTTGTACTCCCTCACCAGCCGCAACGAGATGCCCGGAGACACGACCAAGAAGCCCGGCCCCGGCGCACACAGCCCAGAAAAAGTAGGGACAATCACATACAGTAAACTTTTGATATAGTGGCCACCTTGGGCAGGACCTGATGGCCACTATATCCGAATGGCCGCTATGTCCGGATTTTGGGTTTGGGAAGGGTTAAATACAGTGGTAGGCTATAAGATAGTCTTAAAGGCACGACTGTTACATTATGACCACAGTATGCAGAATATTTTGTTGTGCTAATTTTGATATATACTAAATGAATAATACTATTACACCTGGGTTATGGTTTACTTAGGTAATTTGTTTAATGGCAACACAAAATGATTATTCAAATAGATTGAAGATTGATATGAAAATGTCTTTCAGAGTTCGTCTGTTATCAATATTATAACATTTAACATGCCATCCATAGTTTTCCAAATAGAATATAAAGTGGAATAATCTCAAAGTCTGAATTGACATGGTATTCCAGTATTTGAGGTTATTGTCACTTTCATTTGCGTTGAAAACTTTATATTGAGAAAATTGCCACTTGAAATATGCATGTAGCTATATAGCCAAGAAAAAGCGATAATTTTGAAGATTTTGCAATAGTTTTTCATTCTAAGGTGGCCACTATATCCTAAGTATGTGGCCACTATAAGCAGAAGATTTTGTTATATGATGTTAATAACCTACGATCATGTCCTTGCAGGTCAGAATCAACAAGCGGTCAGCACCTATTCACAGTTTTGGAATCAAGCACTCCGAATATGTCACTCCTCTTATCATCGATGTTATGGATTAGGTAAGAATGAAGCTTTGCAAAGAAACATAGAGGAAATCACAACCACATACTAGTTCCATGTGCTTGCATCATAACTGAATATAGGCTTATATTGAAGCTCTTGTGACTGTATATAACAATAAAATGTAATGACCCCATTGTACACTGATAATAAGAAATAAGAAATCTATCGGATTATCTGAGTTATCACCTCAATTAATGTAAAGGAAGGCTGATAATATTGTATATCCAAAATTATTTTGATTTTGTTTGGACGACGGAAGAGCTCTAACACATGCCTTCACAAAAATAATGTTATTACATAAATGATATACGCATCCTTAGAACCATTACCTATGAGATGTAACGTGATAATTAATATTCTTTTGTTTATTTCAACAGGTCAGTTACTGGTCTTCTTTCAAACTCTACACATTCCAAGTCATTCCTAGGAACAACAGTCAAACACACACCGTCCCTGCTGTGTTAAAATGGAGACAACGATAATGGTGTGTTTATGTTCAAAGGGAAACCATTGTTATTGATCAGTATTAACAAAAACCTCGACATTGTCAGCCTTAATGAGAGCTCAAATACAAATGTTCATAATCTTTTCCCTGTGTTGATATCTCATTTACACATACATACTATCACTTACTACTCAACACGCCTGGTAATTTCCTTTGTTTCCATTTACTTCCATCTAAACGATATGTACTAAAACATATAGCCTGTAATTTCGCAATATACGCCTTTAAAACGAGCTTCTTTAAGAGATTTGGATCACCGATTTCGACCGTAGATAGCATACAGTGTTCCGTGGTTCGAAAAAAAGAAGTTTTCGTGCAAACAGTATTGTGTGGGCGACCTGTAAATAAAACGTTGTTGTATTATATAGATATTACAAAGTTATTGTAGTTTATAGTGCTTATCATTATTTATCCAAACAGAGCTGTACGTTTCTGAAATTCTTGTCAGGTCTGTTTGATCTTGTTCAATTAAATATTTTCAATAAAAAAAATCTGCGTTTTGATTTCTTGTTTAAAAGATCAACATCAAACACAGCGTTAAAAACTAAAACAAATAGCAACTTCCTCTGGCACTTCCTTTAAACCAATGCCTAACAACACGCGAATTGGCAGTATCACCATCGGTCCATTACCAATTAGGCTAATCATTAAATCAAACCGCACTAGAATGGCAAAGTTCGATTAATTATAGGATATCAATACCATTTCTTTTATATCGAATGTATTTCGCCCCGATTTTTCCATGTGCATGTTAAATATATTTGTTCATGTGCATATTAAAAATGGAAGATCAATTTACGTTATGCATTCGACATGGCACACAAGCTACGGGGGGATCCTAGACAAGACTGCGGTGTACTTAAGAATTGAACAGTGTAGCTACAACCAAGTCACCACCTCTTTCATTGGCCTTCATTGATATCGGTGGGTTGTAACGTGTAACAAGGTAGCTTTAGAATTCCATACATCCATGTCCACATTAATATAGCAACGTGGACAAATACAAGATTACGATCAAATAAAATACCCTCTTTGTTGCGACGTAATGTAGTAGGCTCATATATTACACGGATTAATTGGGATTAGTTATATGCCTGCTTCACAGAAACTGGTAAATCCGTCGCCATAATCTCCTTTTACCAAGCATTGTACGTTGGCCGGTGGAGAAACATGGAATGGTTGAATCTAATCACAAATCTCGAAGGTTTATATGCAAATTGGGAATAATAGAGTACTTTAATGTAACCAGCTCAATACCAGTGTATTTATTTGGTCGCATTTCTTACTGCACATTCGATTATAGTTGAACCAAGAGACTACAGAACTTGGCTTCCGAATCAATAGACCCATGCCCTATAACCTATGCAACACCAGGATATTTTCACTCACCAACGTTGTACGCAGAGCTATACAAAAGAAGAAAACAATACAGTTTGTTATCTACCTGTACGGTGGCCACTGAGACGTAGCTGAAGTTTCAACCAAAGATCAATTAGGCTTATAGATAATTAACTCAGTTCCTTCACTTTCTAAAACGGCCCTTTCGTGGCTTATTTTCATGGCTACACATATTTTATTATTACAAAAGCTCACGGACCTTGAATAGCTTAGAGGTAATGCTTTCCGTTCCAATACAAATATTTTCATGAACAAAATAATCAGGCCTGGTTTCTCTGGACGCAGTGATTTTCTCAACTTTCAATAGGTTCTCAGGAACTGTATGAGTACGAACGCACGGTCTTACTTACGTAACGCATATAACCAACCTTGACTTCAATCCCACAGATCTAAAGAAGTGAAAGGATTGAAGTGCACGCTCTTCATTCATGTTGGATAAATAGCCTCACGTGTTTGAAGGGGAACATCTACTTGTAGGGTGGACTCGAGGGAATCGATTCCCTTGAACAGAATTAGATCAAACCAAATAAAATATGGTTACACTTTTCTGACACCAAAAGAACTTGAAGTTTGGAATCCTGCCATTCCTTCTCTAATGTATTTCGTTACACTCTCGTTGGTTACGAGAAGAATTGCATCATAAACCTATAATTATTTCTGTTAACTTGTTGGACAAAAACTTCTGAAAAGGAATGTTTGTACACGTGACTTGTAAAGACGATAATGTCTGAGATCAGATACAAAGTAGCTTATATGTATAACAGAAATCTAAAATAAATATTAAATGAAGGGCATTTGGTGCGTATGTCCGAACGGGTCATCTATATTTTAGTGGATTGAAGCTTGAACGTCTGCCCTACTAATCCCTCCCATCCAGCAATTGTGACGTCACACCAGGAACTGGCAAAGGTAATCTGTAAAAGGTCAGGGGTGCAATGAAATCTTGGAAAAATTCCAAATGTTACTCGGTGAGGAGATTTACTACGATACACTTACTCTTAGAGCAATCCGAAACAAAAGTTGTACATGTGAATTAAACATAATTGCAGACTATCAACTTACAAATAGTATCAATAATGTAAGCAATGCCTTTAATTGAGATTATGCTCTGAAAGTATAATTTACCACTGAACCGCCGGTGATAAAGAAAGCATGCAAAGCAAACAGAAGCATGGACATTATTTTGCATAAAGCACCGTACATACATGCTTTGTGTATTTGCATCTCTATGACCAGTGACGGATCCAGAATTTTTTTTAAAAAGTGGGGCGCTCTTATGTATTGAAAAAAATCTAAATTTGCCAAATAAATGGGGGGCGGGGAGCCTCAGGCGCCCACCTCTAAATCCATCCCTGCATGATGACACATGTCAATCAAGAAATAAGGTTACACTTTACCCATAATATTACTTTAGCTACATGGTGTCGCCCATCTGTTTCAAAGGATAGGACTAACAAGTGTCTTTAGAGCGAATAATTGGTACATGGCAAGGGGAAATCGAGGAGTATCCCCACTCCGGCGCCTTATCACGACATGGGTTGGCCTCGAGAGAATAGCCCTAAATAGCTCTAGGGGATAGGGGAACGGGGGGATGGGTGGTAAATAGGTATCAATAACTTAAAAGGGTGTGTCACTGTTCTTTTCCCAGTACAAACAGACATGCGAGATAGGCTAACAATATACTATGGATATGACGACGTTTATGATAAATTTATGTAGATTTGGGTTAAAGATGTATATCTTCAGACTTAGGGTGCCCACGCCTTTTCGAAAATCAAGATGATACCTTCCTAAGACCTATTCACGACCTAACTTTGGTAAATTTAAGAGCTATTTACCACAGGTAAAACTATTCTATCACATCAAAGTTGATTTAACAACACTAGGACCCTTTAAGATTTTTAAAGATTTTAGTGGGCACACTTGCATTTTAGAAAGGGAAATGATCGAACCCTATCGAGAGCTGCCAGCGGTGGCTGAGGGATTTAAAGTTACGGAAAGGAAAGAGCGTGATGAATGAAGGTCGGGGAGATCTAATTAATGAGCATTAAATCTTAGTAGAAAGAATCTGTGGATTCTCTGTGATCAGAGGAGGAGAAGGGCAGCAGGTGAGGGCTGAGAATAATCAATGAATAGTGGAGAGAAGAGGCAATTGCTGAAGATAGGTGAAACAATGAATAATGAACTAGAGGAGAGGAAGGCCAGCTACTGAAGACTAGGAACACCAAATGGGCAATGAATTGTTCAAGGGAAAGAGCAGCTGCTCCAGGCATTTAAGTAGAAACAGTAAGGGGGATATAGACAAATTCATTGGATACAGTGAGAAGTGAATCATAAGAGAAAAAGGGCAGTTGATTAGTTGATGAGGACTAAGAACATATAATGGGAAGTGTATTGGCTGATTTGGGGTGCCAAGACCTTAACCGAGCAATACACTAGAGTATAGGAAAACATGCTTCTGAGGGCCAAGTGTTATGGTATCCTGGACTCAAAGCTCAGCTCTTCACAATGTACACGTAAGACAGTGCAAACATTAATTGCATGCTTTAAGTACGAACTTGTAAAGTTGAAAAATCTTGGGAAAGGACTTCCAGGAGTATTTGGTATTGTGAACATTAGTATGAATAGTGTCTATCATGTGAACCAAGTGAACTATCACCATATTGTACTTGAACCGGGAAATTGCATTGTGATGATTTGACAAAGAGAACTAATAAACAATAATCCTCTCCTTAGTGAGATGCTATTGTTCTGAGAGGAAGAAAATACATGTATACAGTTCTAATTAGGCATCTACCTTCAAAGGGCAAGGACAACATACATGATTATTGAGCTAGCAAATCCCACACAATAGTTCACTATTACAAAAAGACGAATTGTAAAAGTTCATAAACAAGTGTGATTACAGACAATAGGATATATACTTCTATTTCAATTACTACAAGATGTGATTATTCAAGAATAAAGAGTAAGAAAGATGTTGAGCTTATTTACACCTAATTTCGTTTATTTCACAGGGAACATTATAACAGTTAATGGCAGATCACTTCGGTTTCATCCAATTGGGCTGACAAATGATGGCGAGAAGCTCATGCATAATGCTTACAATTAACAGTTGGACATAATCAAAAAACATACAACGAACTACATTTTGCAGTATTAACTGTCTTCAAACCAATTAGCCTCATACTGATTATAGGCAACTTTTTTAAAATATGCAATTCATTTGTAAATAATGAAATGTACATGAAACAGTATGTGCTATGTTAATACTACCTTGTATGTGTCAGTCTTCTCATCAGACGTTTGTTTCACGACTACAACTGGCTAATTATGAAGACCATGTTAACTATTCTAAAAAAGCAATGATTTCTGAATAACAACTTAATTATCACAATACATTAAGCACTCAATATTCAATAGCATATCGCACCCAACCGCGTCGAGGATCACAGGTTCTCCAGGGTTATCTGACTGATGCATTAATGGCTTCGGCCATTTGCACTATGTTCTTGGCTTGTAGCAGCAGAGGCATGTCGATCATGTTACCACGGAAAGTGAACGCTCCCTGCAACAAAGGTATTGTGCGAACTGTTAATTTCAATAATTATATCTTCAACGAAATATCATAACACTAAGCAATCTTGTCTTATGGTAATGTATACACTCACTTTTAACCCATTAACAGTTCTTTGTAATTGTAAATGGGTCAGAAGTCAGTGTATATATTACAATTTCTTTGGTTAGTACCATTACACGCAGGGTATTGTGCCAGTACTACTATATGACGTTGGTGCTGCCTCCTGCTGTGTATTGTGCATACCAGAAACCAGTGATTTGTTCTGTACGAGTGCGGCCTTTTAATGTTAAGTGCATCCTTGGCTTAAGGTACATCCTTGACATGTTTAATAAATAGAACGTATTGACAAACAAGTTAAAACATAACTTCAAATAACATTTCTTTGACTGAAAATATTTAAAAAAATAATTTGTATTCACAATTTATTGCGGACCAAGAGCTTAACAATACTAAAAAGAAAGTGGAAGGTGTTATTTTCATGCGTGCTTTAGGAATTGAATTATCACATAACAAACATCTTACCTTTCCAGACTGTTGGTGTGCCTCGAAGGCTGAGATGAGTTCGGTGGCCCATTCCATACGTTCTGCACTCGGGGCGAAGGCGGTCTGGACGACGCTGATCTGTGAAGGATGAATCACCTGTTTGCCGGTGAATCCCATGCGGGCTCCCTCCTCAGACTGCACACGGAGACCCTCCAGGTCTGAACAAAACACAGATTACACCTTTTTATTTTGAGAATTTCCTATCATTATGCAACCTTGTTTTACTATTTTCTTGGCCAAGTGTAAATATATACTATATCATATAAAAGTATTGATTTATCTCGGTCTGATGCATGAGATCAGAAAGGTTTAACACTAATATGAGCAATACTCTTAAACAATATGTCATAAAACATTTTTGATAAAACAATAACTAAGACCTACATGAAAAATCTTAAACGAGTTACCCCCAAAAGACTCTTATAAATGTAAATCTGCGGAAGTGTTTACATGCATTACTGGCCGAAATATCCTTTTTAAACAAATATTAGTCAAAAATGTTTCTGATTCAGGCAACTATATATGTGGTATGCCGTCATATATTCATATCAATTTCAAGGTCGCTCAAGAGTCTACGTCACTATTAAATGGACTGAAATGGACTCATTCCTCGCCCAGCAATTAAATAACAACGATTCTCCTTCATTAGGTACCTTTGTAGTTGATGTGGACGAGATCAATGGCCTGTAGACGGAAGGCCTTGGCCACGAGGACAACGTGTTGACGGGCGTACAACAGTTCTTGGGCACTCTCAGTCCTTGTAGCGCCTGATAATGATACATAATAGAGATACAGAACAGTGTTCAGTGTATTCGGTTTAGGATAAAGATTAAACGACATCGTTGCTTTTCATTAAACCTATATTAGAATATAGATACGAACATAGATAAGAATTAGTAGAAATCCATCATCGCAATCAGCTGATTGGGGAAAGCATATATATATGAATTAGAATGTAAATATAGCTAAACGTGTGAATTTGAATTTAAGATACGTTACAATGATTACTTGTTCTGTTTCAGATGCTTTCTTTTTGTACTTGATAAAATAATGGATAATCGAACTTGATTTTGATTTTAGAAAACACACAAAAAACAGGTTCATCTACTTACCGATATCGGCACAAAAGTCATCAGAACCAAACACCATCCCATCATGCTTGAAGAGCGCCTCCTTTTCTAGTTCTTCTGCTCGTCGACATGTGTCTCTCAAGTTCAGCATTCCGACGGCAGTCTCCACAAACGATACGAGTCTAAACTTGTGTGTGCCTGGTCTGTCGCGGAGTGCAGACTGCAGTTTATCTGCAAACTATAACAGCACATCCTATATGTAGAAAGAATATGGGTAAAAATCAGCTAAATCAAAAATTGTAAATATATAAGCTGCATGCTTTTATAGTTGAATCTGACCACAATCGGTGAACATGGTAAATGTAATCTTAATTATTAACAAGTTAAAAAGGCAATAAATACAAACTTAGTAAATAGGTTAATTATTGCAATAATTAAAGCCTGGGCCCTGATGAAGTATAGAAAATTTCAAAGAAATCCTAGTTTTCAGTTGAGTGACTAGAAATGAGTACAAATCTCTGCAAAGTTTAAAGATTCGAAATTCGTAACTAATTCCTGGAGACCTACCTAATCATGAAAGAATAAAAAGTTTGAGAGGAAAATTTAGATTTAAAGTTGTTAAACTCATACCTGTACATCTTACTAATTATGAATATGAAGTTACATTGCTGTGATGATGCAACGACGTTGACATGACATTTGTTACAGTACTAAGTACAAAAAGGCACTAAGTGATGAAATTATTGACGTTCATTTGCTAATTATTTATCATTAATTGATTATTATGTTGGTGTTCCTTTAACTACTAATTCGTTACTAGTTATCTTTTTGTGACTGACGTTTGCTGACTTAGTCCCTCTTAGTAAGTGTTGTGGGTCATGTGGGTCATGTGGGTCATGTGGGTCAAGTGGGTCATGTGGGTCATGTGGGTCATGTGGGTCATGTGGGTCATGTGGGTCATGGCATCCCCATGGCATCCCCATGGCATCCCCATGGCATCCCCATGGCATCCCCTCCACCCCTCCACCCCTCCACCCCTCCACCCCTCCACCCCTCCACCCCTTCACCCCTTCACCCCTTCACCCCTTCACCCCTTCACCCCTTCACCCCTTCACCCCTTCACCCCTTTACCCCTTTACCCCTTTACCCCTTCACCCTCTTCACCCTCTTCACCCTCTTCACCCCCTTACCCCCATATGAAAATAAAAGGGTTGAGTGAGACCTATTGTGGCATTGATATATTCATTATGTTAATTAGACTTGCATTCCCACAATGCTGTGAGACAACAATAATGCAATTTTCTTTTGTCTTTTGGGAGGAACTGGAAGCGGAAGTAGAAATGTTCTGAAAGCTGGTTCCCACAGTCATGCTAATGCATAGCACTTTGACAGTTTTAGGCTGACACCAGCAATCTCAAAACCAGTTCCTATCTGTGTCCGAATGATAACTTTTACAAGGTTCACCATCGGGGCCACTCCGGGCCCAGAATAAATTAATAGTTATAATACGTAATACAATATCATGACCCGATTGATGTTTCTAGGGTACCCCAATAAAATAGCACGGTTCACGTGAACATCTCTTCCAGTTTGTGATCTGTCTTTCCTATAAGGTATACCTGTATACTACTTACCCATTCTATATCTGCTGGTGATTCCACTTTGGGAAGCATGATGGTGGAGGGAAGTTTGGGTGCGGTCATGACCACCCGCAGGTCCTCCTCGGCCAGGCCGGATGAGACGGAGTTGACACGGACGGCGGCCTCGGTACGACCAAAGTCTATGTCGGATAGCATCTTCACTATGTTATGGCGAGCTTCTTCCTTTTGGTACCAAAATGAAAGGAAAAACATGTATCTTAAAGGATTGGATCAATCTACATATTTAAGGAGTCTTATGAACTTTAAAATTGAATTTCGTAGTATGTATACATACATTTAGGGAATTTTAGAGTACTTGCTAAATGGATTGAATGTCACCGAAACACATATTTTGTTATAATATTTTCAGTACCTCCGCGTTACAAGTATCAAAGTGAGCTATTGATGCAACATCCATGGTGATGGTGTCACATTCAGAGGAGAAAGCCAATGGGCAGTGGGGATTGGACAGTGGAGGTCTGCCCAGGGGCGCATACAAGATGCAGGCAAAAGTGGCCAGTTTTAAGAGCCAGTAAGGCATCATGTAGAAATAAGGAAACTGAGATACAATTATCCTTATGAGACAGTCAGTCAGGAAAAACTTTTTGTGAAAAGTACCTTCCTATTTAATGCCACACCGTCTTCACAATCCATGACGGCACAGTCCACGTCGAGCGTGGAGACCTTTTTCACCTTACGTTTGTCATTGCCGGGGACGTAGAGCATTGCTCTCCTCGGCACGTATCGGCTGGTACTACTACATGGCCTGGAGGGGTGTAAGGGGATCCCTGCTTTAAGCGTGGGGAGGATCCTTCTTACCAGGAAACACGCACTCTGTGGATGCATTATGGAATCCAACTATATATATCTGGAATTGAAAAAAAAAACATCAGCAATATGGAGAACATCTGATACAGGGAATATTCAAAGCACTATGTTATTTCTGTGAAGATGGAGAACTTATAGTCTAAAGGTTGCCTTTGTTGAAATGAAGATAGTGTTTATTGCGAAAAGTATAGTGCTTATTATCAAGACTTATTTCATTACCATTTCTTCAAAAATGTCTCAGGGTCAGAAAAATATTAAGATATGTCGGATTACGGGAACATCCATTCTTATATATGGTAAACCCTAAAGGATGGAGAAAATATACCATAGAGCAACTTTTGTTACTATAAGTGAGTGGATTTGGCTAGATCTATTTTTTCCACGAAAGTGTGCTTAACAAGGTTTACTAATATGAATTAAACTTATATTGTATGGTTACATCTACCAAGGGTCTTAGCTATTCAAAGAGCTGTGTTCCATGGTAATCGTGGGTAGGACATTATTAGTCAAGGTAACAGGTTTATCATTGTTTCCAATGGGAAATTGGCTTTTTCATGTGTTTCTAGCGTTAGGGGCTCCACCTCCAAACCTAATGACGTCGTGGCCGGTGCAGTGTTTTGCCATTTTGGAAGGTAATCAAGCGACATGATCACGTCACGAATTTGGCGCGGTAATAAAGGCATATTACAACTCATCAAATCATGTCTGCCTCATGGATAATACCGCAGTTTCAACATACAATCGCGTATTGTAAACAGTGTGACTAGGAGTAATTATAAAAATCAAAAAGCTTCCTCGACCAAATAAAAACAAAACGAAAAGGTTGGCACAATGACGTCAATGAAATGTTTTAATATCCCATTCTAAACGACTTAGTGTTCGGATCCACTTTGAACTATTGTAGTTGTTTGTTTTAATAATACTTGATGTATATACTTGTTCGATCCATGAGTTGTTTATCCAAGCTATCGAGTCAATCAGCCTGCGTTAAAAGTTAATACATCCATTCCCCAATAGTTCAAAAGAAATGGACGATGAGGGAGCTGGTAAAGTGACAGGTCTTTTATTCAATTAACATCTCATCCCGAGTCAAAGCCACAGTGAATAAGTCTCTATCAATCCACCTTCCCATCTCTTATCAGCAATCAACCACATTTAAAATCCAAGTTGTTCCAACACATCCTAGACCGCCCTAGTGCTTAGCTCTATCACAATCCTTTGTCCGAAGCTGTTGGTATTGGTAAACTCCAGTATACTGCGCAGGAGCCGTAGGTATTACTCCAAGCAGTTCTTCTATTCTATGGTTAAACTCTAACTCCTAACTAACTCGCTCCCTACCTTAGCAACACCTTTTATACTGGTTAACAGGTGGCGCTGAGAGCGCAAAATATCTCCGCCTAGAAGTAGACTTGCTAGGTCTGATCATAACTAAATTATAGAAGATGAATATATATATTAAAAGTACTAAGCTATTAGTACAACTTCACATGACATGGCATCAGATATTACATGAGGGACCCCCCTTTCTTGGGGAAGCATAGTCTATATAATTTTGAATTTTGATAAGTAACATGCCATCCAGTCAACACACACCCCATCACAGATACCGTCGTCGAGCCGGACGGCTGGTCTGTTTACCTATTATAATTACATGTACTCGCAAGTTGGTTAGGTGATCATACTAGCAGGGGACCCGTGACGTCAACATAACTTTCTATATTTAGGTATAATACTGCGAAAAGTATAGTGCTGTGAGGAGTAGTGTGGACGTTCACATAGCCAGTTGTCGGTGGGTCCTAATGTGTTGTAATGTCCTGTTGAGGGCATTAGCTATCATAAATGCATGTCCAGAGCCTGGATCTGACCTGCTGTAGCCCAGAGTTAATGTGACGTCATTCATGTAATTTGCATTGTAGGACCAATGTCATGAGATGGCACTTGCAACGACACTCTCTAATGAGACACAACAGCGTGGCAGTAAACAACCTTCACACCTTAAGTCCTTTAAAACTGGGCTCCTTAAAAGCCGGACAGGCCAGGTTAGAGATAAGGACTGACCAATCAGAGCTAGGTATAACTGTCCCCCTTTGGGTTGCTAAGCAACGCTAGCCAGGGATTCCCCCTACCCTGTCCTTGAGGACCCCCCCCCCCCCCTATATATATTCCATGTCTTACCATTGGTTACCTGAACACAACAATTTTTCTCTTTGGCCTATGTGTCAGCAAGGTGGTCTGGCCCCTGTGTGTCCACTATAGGGTGGTGGAAGGTGGGGCGGGGGGAGGGGAAGGGGAAGGGGGAGGTGGAGGGTTGAGAGAGGAGCCAGTCAAGGCCAAAGGATATTTGGATTTCTGTTTCTTTGTTTGCCCTTGTTAGAATTGGAATAAAAATCAATTTGAAATGAAGATATGTTACATAATTAAGTAATGATAAATCAAATGCTTATCAATAAAATAGTTTGAGCATTTATACCTTAAGTATTTGTCAGATATAAATACATGAGTACATTTATTGGAAACAACAAATTAATATTGTTTTCAGGCCAACCTGGGCTTTCCAGTCTCTCAAACTTGATATAACATTACTTCTATATAGAGGACTCATGTGCAGTGGATGTCAATCACTGACGCAGAAGGGCCGTTGGTCCAATAAGACCCTACTGCAAGTAGGGCTTGCAAAGCCTACTTCAAGTAGGGTCTGTATGACAGCCAATCAGAATGCTGGAAGCCTACCTGTAGTAGGGTTTTTGGCTTGGAGTGTGGAACTCAAAGGCTATCTGTGGTGTGGCATTAGAAGGCTACTTGTAGTAGGGTATGAGACTCAAGCCTACTTCTAGTAGGTTTTGGGTCCAGAAGCCTACTGGTAGTAGAGTAAAGGAAAGCCTACTTGTAGTAGGGTTTGAGACCTAAAGCCTACTGGTAGTAGGGTTCAGGACCTAAAGCCTACTTGAAGGAGGGTTCAGGACCTAAACCCTAATTGTAGTAGGGTTCAGGACCTAAACCCTACTTCAAGTAGGCTTTGGTTCCAGAAGCCTACTGGAAGTAGGGTAAGAGAAAGGCTACTTCTAGTAGGGTTGGGGACCTGAAGCCTACTTGTAGTAGTGTGCGAGACCCAAAGCCTACTTCTAACCAGTAGGGACTTGAAGCAAGCCTACTGGTAGTAGGGTAATGGACTCAAAGCCTACTTGTAGTAGGGTTTAAAAACCCTACTTCTAGTAGGGTTTGGTACCCAAAGCCTACTTGTAGTAGGCAGAGAACTTGGAGTTACAGTCATGGAACTTGAAAGTCCATAATAGGACATCTAATATGGACCATATTAGATGTCCTATGTACCGATCTAATAACGAACTTCTAAGCAGAAATTACTTCAGAACTCCTAATTGAAGTAGTGTCTGAATGCACCACATTACTTCTAGTAGCCTTCCAGACCAATATACAACATCTAATACTATGCAGAAAGTATTTAGAATATATTTTAAATGGTTTAGATTTTCATTTGCTGGCTGAGTGTAAGACCCTACTTGTAGTAGACCCGGGAGTAGACCTAGGCTTGGAAACCCTACTGGAAGTGGGCCGTTGGAACTTATTGGACCAACGGCCCACCTGCATCACTGACACTTGCCCCTCCTACCTCTACTACTACAACTACCACCAGTGACCAATGAGAAGAGACTTCAGTCTCTTTGACTGACTCTGATATTGACTCGCCTTGACTTTGGGCGATAATATGCAATTTCGACAGATAACTCATTCTAAAAAGAATATTATGTCCAAACTCACCAGTATATGACGTCCACGTAACACCTTAACGTATATTCTCGGCGATCCCACTACTGTTATTTCCGTTCTTTTTTGCAAATAGACAGATGCACACAATCAGTGACCAGTTAACGATGCCGACACTTTCTGCAAGGGCGCAGCCATCTTGAAAGGTCCCGGATAATCAAAATAATCACACCGAAGCGCCCCCTGTCAACGAACGTTCGACACGGTAACAGTTGTTTTGGGGTGACGTGCCGTTTTAGGCGGAATTTACACTTAGTAGGCAACGAAGAGGAATTATTTACAGTGCAATAAGCATGGATAGTATTTCTGCATGCCAGCATATTCTTCTTCATGGAACTGTCACTGATTTATAAGGTAAGCATCGCTTTGATTGAACACATTTTCTGAAGGGGCGTGGCGATAATGCAAGTACCTGCTGTGCTGTGCACGGCGTCGTGAAGACTGCAAGAAACAGACAAGCTGAGATGAAGATCTCAATACCGTGATTTCAGAGTATATAGATAAGTGGGTCTCGTAGGGCTAGACAGAATGGTCGTCTGGGTTCATTGTCATTCCAGACAGCAAAGATGGGGGACGTCCTGTGACTGTGTCAGTGAGGGAGGGGATCGAGGCGGCCCACTGCACAGCCACACGGTCCACAGTAGCAAACTAATCTGTCAAAATTAATGACAATGATATTGATAGCTATAATTTATGTTATTCACAACATCTTCAGTGGTGGGGGCATGTGGTGGTGTGGTGGTTAGCACGGTCGTCTCGCTTGCGGGCGGCCGGGGTTCAACTCCCGGCTGGGGCTGGGGCGCCACACCACCCATGTCTCCCCCTGTGACAACGACAGGGATATCAAAGGCTCCTGGAGCCACCGGCTGTTGTGTGTAGGGCCCTGTCTATGGGACCCTGCACATTAAAGAACACCTGCTTCGGTAAATGTGTAGGGGCATGGTCTCTTTCTTCTCATAGATTCGATCATTCCATTGATACAATCATCAAAGACAGAACTGTCAAAACCTAGTTCTCGCCGTGATATGACCTTAGATGTTGCTACAGCGTTAAACCCCAATAACCAACCAACCAACCATCTTCAGTGGAGGAATTTAGTATCTATTATTCTAAAACAAATTATTTCTTTTGATGCACACACACAGGGTGCAGAGTAAAAGGTGTGAACTCGACTTCAACCTCCTGCATTAATTTTGATCTCAATTATGCATTTTGTATGGAAAAGTTCTGCAGCAACTGGTGCACTAACCTGCACCGCAAGCCCCTCCCCTGTTCAGGGCTTGCTACAACTGCCCATTCAAAACAGGAGCAAACCCAACTTAAGTCCTGGGACACAAAAAATACAATGTGCACAGATAAATTACACCTACCTGTGTATTTAGAATTGTTTTTCATACCATGGGCACCTGTTTTTGTGGTGAACAGCATGTTGTTTTACTCCAAACTCAGTGTTTGAACTCATGAAGTAGACTGACTTGGGCCAGTTCCAACATGGCATTCTCTGTGGCAGAAGGGTCTTTACTTTCCCAGGGTTCAGTCCTTTTTAACCACTTTTGTCTATGGACTGCACTGCATCCCCACACCAGAGTCGGGAATGGATATTCCATCTACTGGTGCACAGGCCCCTGCTAAGAAAAAAACTTGCTCCCGACAATAAAATTGTGAGATTGAGGGAACGGCTGAGTCTGGTTCATTAAGTGTTAGGGCTTAGGCAAAAGTGAGGATACACCGGCAAATGATCAGGGCAAAGTGGGTTGGAAGGTGGGTGAACGGGGGAAGAGGGAAGGAAGTTGACAAAGAATCTAGGTAATATAATAATATTGTAGTTTTCCATTGTCAGAAGACTAAAATATAACTTCCTTTCACGACTTTCCCTTTTTAAATGATTTTGTATTCAAATGTGTTCTAACTTCTAGGTGAAATTTGAGTAGAAGGGTAGATCCAGTAAGGTTATTCGCTCGGTCGAATATAAGGTTTCGAATATAATACTATATAGTTATACTGAGGATTTTTGTGTGTAAGACTGTAGGGTTTTACTGTATTAGAGTATTAGTAGATCTGGCACTAGTGCTAGCCTTTCCGGGCATTCTATGAAAAGCTAGGCTAGTCCGGTGGGCTGTTGGAAATGTAACAACTGTCATCTAAAGATTGCTAAATTCCTTATCATCAGGATTTTAATCATGACTTGTGTACTCTGGTCTACGCTAGCAACAACTCCTTATTTCTTCCCAGGTGTCCCGCATAATACATCATAAAGCAATGATAAAGTAGATGTGCCAAGTAGCCAGTCATTTTGTACTATAAGGGGTATGTGGGTCTCAAAACAGGGCATCGTGCACTGGATTTTTTTTTTTTGAAATCACGATTGGAATGGTGGTGCCTTCAGCTTTGGTCTCTATGGAAGAATCAGGTCATTTTGCTCATACTTTTATTCTAAATATTTATCCAGTCTTCACAAAGCAAGTAAGAAACAGTTTGGCCTATACATTCTATGAAATAAATGGTTCAAATGTTGCTTACTTGTTCAGTTTTTCCATAATCATCAGGATTCCCATGTTCTCCATCGGCCCCGATGCTAAAGAGGGAGACAAGGGGGCCCTGCTTTCACCGCGCGATGTCGGAAATGCCGGGGATTCTCTCTAAAACCCCAAACCTGCTTGCTTCGTATAGGAAAAGTAATTCATCGTTACCTAGTCAAACCTAAAGTAACCTCCAGCATTTTAAATGATATATTGATAATGACTTATTTAAGGCTTACAATACGCATGTTCAACCTGTGTCACTGACATGGTTGGGAAAAATTAAGTCCGGATTTTCTATCTAACTAAACCTAAGATTGGCTAGACATAAAATCCGAACAGCCGAAATCTAGTGCACCGATAAGCCAAGAAAATCACTCCAAGGTTGGTCTTGACCTTTTCAGTTGTTGGAGCCGCTCTGTCCCATATTCCCATTTCAAAGTGTCTAAATCAGGTGGGGCGGTCACGAAATAGAGCCAATGTGTTTAGGAGTGAGAGCCTTGGTCTCTGGAAAAGCAATGAAGGGTGCATACAAAGTTTTGGGCCCCGCCCTTTCCCTTCAGGTTTGAAGATCTAGAGGCCAGTTGGTCGCAATGACACAAGTCAGTATCTAAATGTTCAGCGGTTATTTCCCGTTTTTTATCTGACCCTTGCGTGGAATCCAATCGGAGTGCCGTTTTACATATTCTAATGTTGCATATCGTTTTACGTACTACGGTTGTACAATATAAAGCTGCATACATTCGCCATAAACACGGTGGCGCCTACTATAACACGTGTACATCTAGCCGAACCATCGACGCCACCACTAACGGAACAAGGAAGGCTAACATAGCTAGTGCAGATCCAGTCAGTTTTGAACAATAACACTATCCTCGTAATGAAAACAATCGCGTCCAATGTTTTGATAGTCTTACTTTAGGTTTGATATTTCATTAAAGAATTCTGACAAGGAGCATTATCCAAAGCGATGATAAATGATAACTGAGCATTTGAACTTTGATATTTCTACGATTGAGTGTTATCTAATCAATAAATCACGCTCTAATATACCATATAGATACAAGTAATACTATAAGTATTGTAGAATATTAGCTAGATCTGTTCACCAACATTCTGAAATAGCCGGCTCAAGTAGAGAAAAAGCCTGGAGGGCCAATTGTGCTACTGTTCAGGTGCAGATAAGGCATTATTGATAACTATAGTAGGTATGTGTAGTTATCACTAAGATAAAACTATTTTCAGTATCGAGTAACCAACTGAATAACAGTTTGACACAGTTTCTGGAATCCCGACCTTTTTTCATCTGAAGTAACCTGCGGGCGCCTTTATATTTGCTGAAAGTCGATCCAACGGTTGTATATGATTACTGAAGCGATACAGTATGACAAAGTGCGGCAGAAGTACTAAATTCTACAGGGATTTGTGGACGTACATATCTATATATAAAAAGTTGAAGAGTACATTTAACTCAAAGGCGACTTTTTGTAGACTTGATGTTTATTATAGACGTAGTAATCAGCGAATATATAATATATTTAAATATAGCAAGGATACTACGTGTCATTAAGTTCGGTCTTATCTTTTGTGATCTAGTAGTAGTTTCTGCATCGTATTTGTTACAAAATGAAAACATTGTTTTACATGGAATTAAATGTGGTTATTAAAATCCTTTGGAGAATTCAATTCTTTCCATGTTTTTCAGGCCCGCTGGGGGTAGGAGCCAGAAATTGATTTTTGGACAGAAAAAATCCTTGTAGATTTTTGTGATCTGTACAGAAAAAGTAATAATACCTCAGAGTTTTGGAATTTTCTATGAAGTAATGCATTATTTTCCGCACACTTACTCTGGAGGTGTGGTGTTTTATTAAAGGAGTGCATGGATAGTGCTTTCTCTCACATGGTGACGGTAATACATTTTATGTATGTCACTATACATTATATAATGTACAAGCAAATTGCGGCTGAAATCGGAAATCGACATCTTTTTGGCGACTATATCTAATCTGCTAATAGGAATCCCCGTGGGGGTCCGGGTAAGAATAGGCCCCCAGTAGCCCCTGCTGATCCGTGATCGTATGAGGCGAGGATAAGGGGGACCCAGCACTGATCAAGTGGTTCTTTGGGTTCAATTCTCGGTTGGTGCTGTGGTTCACTAAGGGATGAGGTACGGCAAAAATGATTGCTAGGTTTTGATCCCCTGCTGTTTGCCCACCCTGTCACCTTCATCTCATAGATACAATCACCAAAGACCTTAGTTGTCGAAACAGCGTAAAGCATCCATTCCCGGAACAAAAGTCAGTGTATACTTCTTGAATCAGTATGTCCGAAATATTTAAATGAGCTACTGAACTGCTACTGATTGTACACTGACTGTATACCCTATCTCATTTAAATATTTCGGACATACTGATTGACCACTGCTCATCCACTGTATACCCACTGATTTCTACTGAATTTACACTGAACTACTACTGCAAGCAGACACTGATTCTACACTCAGTATACACTGATTTCCCACTCCTTTTTGGTCCGGGATTACTCACTCACTCTTATAGGCAAAGGCAACACTTGCAATTTGGTAGACAGACTACTCCTATTCCTAAGGTTTGTAGAATACAGCCTAATGTAATAGCCTTTTCCCATAGGAACCAATGCTAAAACCTGTCAATCAAACCTATAATGTTCAACCCTATTTTGCCCTGAAATATAGTAGTTTGATTATCTGGCAAACCTGGAAGTGGAAATCTGTTAATTGATCAAAATTAAGAAATGGTAATGTTTTAGCAGTGTTTGGCGATTTAGAAAAATATAATTCTTGTGTATCCGATCATTCTCAATCACCAAACTCAGAAAGACTTGGATGGTTTATATATGATGTATTTTGTCCAATCCCTGTCCAACACCGGAACATGTACAATGTTGGATGGGATTATTGAGAAACACAGTCATAGAAAACATTCACATCTATAGATATGGAAACCATTTATCTGGTATTGTTAATGTTAGGTCCTAGTTTAGGGGAAAAACGCCTATAGATTGTATGGATCTCTGTTTCTTGGGAGTTCATGCAGTTGGAATGAGGAGTGTCGGGCCGAGTTGAGGCTAGATACTCGTGGGTTATTCTACTTTGAGTAGGATTAAAATCCGACTTATTATTTTTTTTCGAAAGGGGGTGGAGGGAGGGGAGGGGAGGGTGTAGCTATATCATTGGGCCCGTCCTCGGGTTATTCTAATATACATCGGGTTTGTTTTCCAAGCAAGACAACCAAGACAACCAACAAGCAGATGGTAAACAGAGGAGTGACATATTGGGTTCTTATATAAGTACGATAATAACAGAAAATGGATCTGCTTTGCAGTCTTATCTTTCAAGGTATAAAAACAGAATACACAGAACATGTTTTTCCTACGTGATTAGTTCATAAGTCCTATTACGTTTAGTGTTTCAAACTAATGACTAATTTTAGGCAACTCAAAAGTTGCTGGGGTATTTCACGTGGACTTTTATTCCTGCATTGCATAGCAATCCGAGTGATACTATAATATTTCCTAACACATGTGCTTTAAAGCTAGAAAAAAAAAAGAAAAAAAAAAAAAAAAAAAAAAAAAAAAAAAAGAAAAGGTCCAAAACGAGGCTGGACGAGTGAGAAGCATTTTTCACTTGATCTGTGGATTTTTCCAAATTTCTCAAGATCTACAGCTTGGAACATCACCAAACTTGGCAATATTCAAGATAACAGTCTTGGGAAAAGGATTACTGAGTCTTGTGCCATTCTGATCAATATTTACTGGGCTGTGGACTGAAATTGATCTGGCAGATTTCATCAAACATCTACAAAAAAAAGTGAGCGATAATAGAGGACACTGTCAATAGTTTCACTGTAGGACTTTGTGACTCAGCAGATTTCTGACTGTGTGCCTGTCAGCATGTGACAGTCTGGTTAATTCTTACTAATGGATCCACCCAACTGACCTGGTAAGAAATGTGAGACTTTGCTAATACCTGGCTTGAGATGCCATACATGGGGTGACCCTATAACTGTGCGTGAATCTGTTATCCTGGTACCATTCTGGAGAAGAAAGACAGTCTGATCAATATGGAGGGCATTGAAAGTAGTGACAAGAGGAAACATTCAGATTTAGGATCTGGGGATGAGCAAACTGGGAAGCGTGCAGCAGTGAATCAAAAGGAGGATGAGGGTGAGCCTAGTCTTAAAGATGTACTTCGAGAGATCCGTGCTCTACGAACAGAGTTTCAAGGCCTGAGAGCAGAGTTTAAAAGGGTAGAGAATAAACTAGATGAGAAGATCCTCAAAGTAGAGAAGCGAACAGAAAATTTGGAAATGAAGGTGACAGATCATGAGAAAAGACTGACTGAGGTTGAGCATAACACTGGGTCTGGTGCATGTTGGGGACCTAGTCAGAGTGAAGAAATAGAAAAGCTGAAAGAGGATTTACAGAAACAACAGGCATACACCCGGCGATTCAACTTGGTGGTCAGGGGTATTCCCCGGAAGCCTAATGAAACGAACAGTGACATTCAGTCTACCTTTGAACAATACTGCCTCTACAAACTGGGTGTAAGCGCTTTGAACATTGATAAGGCACATCGCCTGCCTGATCCTAACCTTGTACTTGTGCGTTTTGTTTGTCTCAAAGATCGTGATAGGGTGTGGAGTGCTAGGGGCACATGCAAGGAATGGGTCATCAGAGAAGATCTTCCGAAAACAGCTCGAGAGACTGCAAATCTGTTGTATAGATGTCGCTATGCTGCAGAGAAGTCTAATCTTTACAAATCTGTGAAGATCGCTGGGGGAAAACTCATCTTGGATGGAACTGCCTACAAACCTGAGAACCTTGAGTCTCTACCTGAGTCGATTCGTCCTTCCACTTTGGCCACTAACAGGGATGACTCTACACTTGTGTTCTTTACACGGTTCAGTCTCTTCTCTAACCATCGGATAACACCTTTTTCCTTTAAGGGAGAGAGGTATAACTGTATGGAGAAATTCATTGTTGTGGCGAGAGCAAGGTTTGTTGGGAATGAGGAGATGGAAGGGCGTGCATGGAAGACACACTACCCACCAGAGCTGAAAGGACTACTTCATATAATGTCAACAGACGGCGCAGAATCTAAGTGGGAAACAGCGGCTGAGGGAATTGTTCTCCCAGCTTTGATCGAGAAATTCCAGCAGCACCCTCTTCTGATCAAGGCTCTACTAGAAACTGGCAACAGAACCCTAGGAGAGGCATCACCATCTACGCTCTGGGGTACAGGCGTTGCCCTGGGCAAGAAAGACTCTCTGAACATTCAATCGTGGACTGGTAAGAATTTGTTGGGCAGAATGCTGACCAAAGTAAGAGACCACTTTCGTAAAGATGGAGAGTAAGACTCTGACTGTAAGCATTGGTAGAACCTTTGAGGTAAAGGGATGATCTGGGGTGTTTACTCTTCTTGGAATTGGACCCTATTCCTGTTGGAGCTTTACTCTGCTTTCAGGTTGGGCCAGGACCATGATGGTAGGTTTAAGCACTCATTTATGGTATTAAAGAAATTTTGTCTTACAATTAAAATGAATATTTATAGAGGTGGTGGATCAGATTTTTGTCCAGCATTATGAATAATACTGTGATTAATTTTGTTTTCATGTTGGTACACAAATCCAGGAAGGATGTAATAGATTGTTTTCTGTTTTTACCTTTTATTGTATTTAGGAATGTTTTGCGCTCTGTTAGCTTGATAGATTCAGAGAACTATGCAAGAGTGTGTTTGTATCACTATTTGGATTGCTTTTGGGTGGCTGCCGCATTGTCTGGGGATGGGGAGAATACTTTCTTAAAAAATGGAAAATGATACTCTGAAATTGTGTTCTTTAAATGTTAATGGTCTCCGTAACAGAGTTAAGAGGAAAGCTATTTTGAAGAAAATGAGGGAAGGGGGATGGGATATCATATTTTTTCAGGAAACTCATTGTGAGGATAATATTGCTTCTTTGTGGAAATCTGAGTGGGGTGGAGATGCATATTTCGCAAATGGGGATTCTGCATCAAGAGGAGTTGCTATATTTTTCAGACGAGGTTTAAACCTGAAAGTAGTTGATACCTTCAAAGACCCTAATGGAAGATATCTTATAATGCACATATGCTTACAAGATGAAAGTTATTGGGTGGGGAATGTCTATGCCCCTACACAGCAAAATGAATCTGATCAGATTGTAACTCTAAATAAGATAGAAGAAATATTGGTTCAAGGGGATGCAGTTAACATTTTCTTGGGAGGGGATTTTAATATACAATTAGATCCAGAGTTGGACCGAAAAAATACTTCTTATCCATTAAAAGCTCCCAGATATAGATTAGAGGTGTTAGATATGAATGAAAGATTGGGATTAGTGGACGTATGGCGAATAGCAAACCCTTACTTGAGGAGGTATTCTTTTCATAGAAGGGATCAGGCATCAAGAATAGATTTATGGTTGGTAGCTGAGTGCATATCAGGGAAGATGAGGAAAGCTAGTATACTTCCTGGGATACTTTCTGACCATAGTATAGTCTCATTGGAGATTTTCTTGGAAACAACTGCTAGAGGGCCTGGTTGGTGGAATTTTAACAACAGCTTATTGAAAGATACACGGTATGTAGATGGAATTAAGGAACTAATAGCAGATGTAAAAGATACACCCAATCTTAATCCTAATGACTTATGGGACTTTACTAAGTATAAAATTAAAGGGTTTTCTATGAAATTTAGTAAAAAAAAGAAAGCTGAGCAAAGAAATGAAGAAAGGGAGCTTGAGAAAATGGTAAAAGTGCTTTCTTCTAAGTTAGATAATGGAGAAGATGTTTATGATGAGCTACAGTCCTATTCTCAGGAACTCCGGGCAAGGCAGAGACTTGATGCACAGGCAGCTATATTAAGGTCTAAAGCAAACTGGGCAAATTATAGTGAACGGCCTACTAAGTATTTTCTGAATTTGGAGAAAAAAAGGGCTTTAGAAAAGCAGATTACTGCAATAGAAAACAAGGAGGGGGCTTTGATTACAGATTCTCAAGAAATAATGTCTACTTTGAGATTATTTTATAATGATCTTTATTCTGGAAGGCCTAGGGCATCTTATGAAGATATTTGGCATGATCTTGTGGACAAATATGCCATACCTCAATTGTCTGATAGGCAGCAGGAAACCCTTGACAAAGATCTTACAGAAGAAGAGCTAAATAGAGCATTGTGTAAAATGAAGAACGATAAAAGTCCAGGGACTGATGGTTTAACAGCTGAATTTTATAAATTCTTTTGGGAGGATATCAAAGGTCTTTTGATTAGCAGCTTTCATTATTCTTTTGATTGTGGTTTCCTCAGCAAGGAACAGAGAAGGGGTGTTATTCGTTTGATACCAAAAAAGGCAGTAAATAAACATAAACTAAGTAACTGGAGGCCAATTACCTTATTGAATACTGACTATAAAATTTTGACTAAGACCTTAGCGTGCAGACTTAAACTTTACCTAAAAGATATTATTTATGCAGATCAGACTGGCTTTATCAGTGGCAGGTATATTGGTACAAATATCAGGCTTGCAGAAGATGTAATAGAATATACTTCTCTGGATGAGGAGGCTTCATGGCTCCTTGCTTTAGATTTTCATAAAGCCTTTGATTCTGTGTCTTGGGAGTGCATAATTGAAACTCTTAGCCTTTTTGGATTTGGAACTAAGTTTTTGACATGGATAAAAGCCATATATAATAAAGTAGAAGCATGTGTTACTAATAACGGGTTCAACACTGCATGGTTTTCCCCTACCAGAGGTACTAGGCAGGGCTGCTGTTTATCTCCCTTCTTATTCATTCTTGTAGCAGAAATATTAGCAATAACTATAAGAGAGGCAGGGACCATAAAAGGTATTAATATGGGAGGGAGAGAGGTTAAAGTTTCCCTATTTGCAGATGATGTGGTATGCTATTGTAGAAGTAAAAATGATTTGTTTCGTATTCTAGATTGTTTAGAAAGATTCCGTAGATATTCTGGTCTGACAATTAACAGGTACAAAACGAAAATTTTACAATTGGGGAGAGAGACTCTTCAGGTAGAATGTGATATGCCTTTTGAGGTAGTAGGGTCCATGATCTTACTGGGAATAAGGATAGGTAAGGCAAATGATGCTGAAATGAGGTACAAATGGAATTTTGAAGAAAGACTTAATAAATGTAAACAAATATGTTGTGACTGGACAAATAGAAACCTATCTATAAAGGGTAAAGTAGTGGTTATAAATAGTTTACTTATTCCAATTTTACTATATCCAGCAACTATTACATTTACCCCAACAAGGGTCTTTACTGAGTTTCGAAAAATTATTTGTAACTTTATATGGTCATCAAGTGTTAATAAGATAGCATATGTCACAATGTGTAGGAAGGTTAAAGAGGGTGGAATTGGATTATTAGATCTGGAGACTATGATTTCAGTTTCAAAAGTAAATTGGATTAAAAGGCTATGTATGAATGACTTTGCTACGTGGACATTATACCCGAGGGTTATATTTGGGGCTGAAGATTCACTCTTTGTATTGTTTGGTACTAAAAATAAGTTGATAGGAAAACATGTGGTAAATCCTTTTTACAGGCATATGTGGTTAGCATGGAATAAATTTTATAATAGAGATCCTCTCAGTGATATAGAAATACAGAATGAGATTATTTGGAATAATGAAAGGATTTTAATTGGTAAAAATGTTGTAAACTGGAAGAGGTGGAAGAGAGCTGGCATAGTAAAGGTTGCGGATTTGATTTCTCAGCAGGGGAAAATGATGAGGAAAAGTGTAATTGAAGAAACTTATGGAATTAGATGTAACTTTTTAGAAGTATTACAGATCAAAAATGCTATCCCATGGATGAGATCCAGCTCAGTGGTTGTACAAGATGTGTCTCCTACTGATCTATATATCAATCATGATGCCAAACCTTTGAATATTTTTAACTGTTCATCTAAATTCTTGTATGCTATAATAGGTGGAAATGCCGATCTGAAATATAAAGTTCATGACAAGTGGAGTAAAGATTTTTCTAATTTGAATAATTTGGATTTACAAGAGTGGCAAAAATTATATAGTATGGCATATCTTGCCTCCAGAGAAACAAAAATACAATCTCTCCAATTCAAAATCATTCACAGAATTATTCCTTGTCGAGATTATCTATTCAAAAGAAAGGTTATTGATGCCCCCGACTGTCAGTTTTGTGATATTACAGATACCATAACTCATTTCTTTATAACTTGCCCATTAGTGAAGGAATTTCTTAAGAGAATAAAAAACTGGGTTGAAAATGTCTTACGGTATGAAGTAAATCAGCTATCTGATAGAGACTATCTCCTAGGCCTTCCGGGTAGTGAAAGAAAAGTCAGGACTATTAATTTCATTTTTCTCTGGGCCAAGTTTTACACTTACAGACAGCGCCTTTTTCACGATAGTGTACTTGATGTTTATCAGTGGATTTTTGAATTACGTTGTAAACTAGCTGTAGAAAATTACATAAGTCAGCTGGAAGATAAAAGAAAGGAAAAAGTACCTTGCAAAGAATTGTTATCTAGAATACATTGTCTTTAATACAGGTGATACTTTTTGAGTTTTGTATAAGACAACTTAGCTTTGTTTTCTGTGTATCATTTTGTTATATATTCTTTAGCAGCGCGGAAAATTCATGATTCTATATGGTTTTATGATGATATTCAACTGTGTTTTGTGTACCCCTAAACACAAAAACTCTGTATGTGCATGTGTGTTTAATAATGGTCATAAAAAGAGTTTTATGTACAGAGGAAAAAAAATTGTAGCAGAACCTGATCACTATGTACACTTTATAACTGAAATAAAAGGAGCTCTGCTCAATTTAAAAAAAAAAAAAAAAAGCTAGAAAAAAAAATTGAAACACGAAGAACATGACGTCCCTTTGACATAGGCTTCAGATGTTTTGTCGACAATACCTGGCAGTGTCTGATAGTTTATATCCCTGTTGTATTGATCTGCATTGATCTTGTCCCTAACTAGCATCGTTTTGTCATACCGGTGTACAGTACACAACTCGTTACCCTCCACTTAAATATTTATGGACATACTGATTACCGTATGGTCTGTGAGTATAATCAGATTGTAGGATAAAACGTCTAGTGATCACATAACACTTGCTGCCTAGACTTGTATTAATCAGAGATATTTTTTTGTAGCGAAAATGTCATTAAGGTGGATACATTTTTAGTGAATTGAAGATAACCTTACGTGGCATTGCTAAACCTTTTCCCCCAAATGCTAGGAAACGCTCCTGGCACGTATCATATGTATATTATTCCACATCCCACATTATTTGAAAGTTGAAGGACCCATATCTTACATCATGTATAGATATGTTTGTCCATGTCCAGAACTGACCTGTACACGCTGCCAGGTGGCGGAACAGGTCTTCCCGTGCTGTCATGACGTGAGACCACGGTCACGTGATGGATGGAGTGGGAGGGGGGAGGGTGGTGGGAGGGAGGGGGGGTTGGAAACCTCCACCCAGAGCTCGGGCCGCGAGGCTCCCATTGATTTTCCTTGGCTCTGGTGGAGGAAACAGCAGCGGCGGCCGCAGCAGCAGCAGCAGTCGCCTCTGCCACTATAGAGCCTTGCCTGATTGCAGCGAGCCCGGCGAGGCTTGCCACTGCCTGCCTGGCCAGTCAACCCACGGCCACCCTCACTGTGCATCAACCACTTTCGGCATTTGCATTGCCTACCAGCCGGAGACTAGGGGGTCGGAGATCCTACAATCTGGACGCCATTTACTGCCAACTCTCACAGGTAGGTAGCCATTGGAGCATGTGGGCAGTTGCTCCAGGGTGTACCTAGTCGGAGGGTGCCTGTATTTGGACCCCATATGCGGTCGTTACGCCGTATACGGCAGCCGGTCTGCCTGCCTCTATAGGCCTGCCCCAGTTGGACGTCCACCCACCCGCCGCTGTTGCATGGCTGGTCATTGATAGAATCGCTCTAGGACACCTGGAGGTTGAGCTGCTCACATTACTTTGCAATCTACCGATTTTCTATATGCGTCGGGAGAATGCACGAATTACACCTTATAGTAAAGGGTCTTATCAAATGACTAGAGTTATCAAATCCAATGTAAGACGTGTCGTTGTGTTTATATCACACTGGTTGCCCTGACCTTCAATGGATGTGTGAGGGTTGGGTTAGGTGGGTGAGTGGTTGGAGGCTGCGTGTCACAATTCGCGTCTCTCTTCCATTGATGTTATTCATGTAAACACGCCAGGCCCTTTAAAGCTTTTAATTTTTCTAGATTGAGTACGTGAACTTATTCTTCATATAATATACACTGAGAATCTCGAGTGCATTTTTAATTCCCTTTCTCGAAGTATGGGTTCAGTGATAGGATCTGACGTTTTGTTACGCCTTGTTATTCCATGTAGTCACCAAGAACTGATAAGGTTTGTACTTTGGAAACAGCTGGATCATTCGTGGGAAGGCGGGTGAAAGACATCGATTCTAGCATAGCTGCTGCTCATTATGCTAACACCTTTCCTGAATCGAGAAAGATTAGAAATAACCTGGACCAATGGAATTAAACATGGCCAATGACATAACTGTAAAAAATTGATCTGGAAAGCAGGGTTCAAAGGGACATGTATATATACAGACCAATTTCTAATGCAATATTATTCGAACTCTTTGCAATATTGTGAACATTATCATTTAATGCTGTATTGTTTAGTATCTGTTGTGGACCACGAAAAGCAGTCGGGTAAAGTTTCAAAAGGAAAATTGGCCGGGGCTAGTGGAATGAAATGCCGATTTAGCAGCCTGTTAAGTAGCCATACGAAGTCAGGTGAACACTACGCCAATGTTGTCCTATTAGACAATCTACTTCACCCTCAACTAATGTCAATTCAAGCTTTACTCTGAATTAAAGATTTATGAGACTGAATTTATCGTATGGATCGACCCGTTCTCCCCTCAGACTTTGGTGTTGTTGCATCAAGATCATCCACTTCACATCCATGTCAACAGTGATTTTATTCATTTAGCACAATTAGGTACAGTCCTGCACCTGACAGGCAGCCTTGGAGTTCACCTGTTCCACGTCAACCTTTTTATCGACAAATTGCTCCCAGCTGCTCTGATCTCAGTTAGCTCCTCTTTCAATTAATACAGTGAAGCCAGCTTTGTCTTAGACTATAGACGCTGTGCAGGTGACGTCACAATTCCCAGAAAGGCTCTGGGCGCCATATTCGTGATCAATTTTACTTATCACAATTTTGAAATATCTATAATCAACATTTGGGGTAGATGGATATATCATAATGGGCATATAGTGACCACCAAAATATGACCACGTCTGCAAAAGGTCTATTCAGCAGGCAAATATTGCTCTGCTGAACCGGTCATATTGAGTGAGATATCTTCCCCACTCCTCTGATCAATATCACCTTCCCGTTGTACCAGTGGCCAGCTTTCTTAGTATAGCAGTCTAAGTAATAAGTGACAATGGACCTGTTTGCCAGCTAATTCTATTCGTACAATGTCTTCAACTGAAACAGTTTTGAAAACATTGAGGTAATAGGACCCGTACATGCTCGACAGTACATTTTAATCATTTGTGACACGGGAGCTGCATGGCTGACCTACTGCAGCTAAGTACACCTTGAGAATAAGACTGATTCACACGCAATATTACTGATCGTATTGAAGTCTTTGGCTGTGGTACTGTTAATTAAAACCACTGGTCGCCCACACAGTATTCTGTGACAGACAGAATTACATCTGTGGCACGTCAGCCACAGTCACAGGTATACAGACACGACATCACAAGAGGTTGTTTTACCTCACGTTGCACGTACATACCATGAAATAAATGAGCTGCTTTACATCAAAAACTTCATGCAAGAAATGATAGTGATTTAGGAAATTAAGCGTTGTAGAATTTTGCTTTTCATGCTGTATTCCATCTTGTTTGTTGTGATATTATTTTATAAATGTTAATGCGGTCGGCCAGGGCACAGATTTATCCTGATAAGATTCCTCTGCACCAGGTAAAGATTTCTTAATTTTAACCACAACCAGTGGTATAGACGTCATCAATCAACGAGTAGAAACGGGTTTTTGAGTTTGCAATATACGTAAGCGAACAGGGACATATATTGAAGAGATCCTAGTATTAAGATTTTGGGAATGGTGCCGAGAATAAGTGGTGGATAACAGACTGAGAATATTAATCTGTAATTGTTATCTACGTTTTATTGCAAGCCTTACTGCAATTTATTGAATACATTACACAACATTCCCAGTTAAGTATACCGGAGACAGTTACATAATATATATTCACATAAATATTATGCAAACACTGTGATGTGACAATACCAAGCAGCAGTCGATGGGCCTTATCGAACGATCTGACATGGATTATTCATATGACTTACTGGTAGGAGTCACCTCTAAGTGGGTCATCTGAGGACAACGGTATGACCAGCGGCCGTCTGCAGGCCCAAGGACACTCCTCCATCACCCATGTTTACCAATACACCATGGAGCAATATCAATACGCCTAAAACTGCCCCGGCTCTTACCCAAGTGGTGAGGGCCGTCCCAGGAGGATGGGTTTTGTATCAGGCCGTCGCACCTCCAGTGTGTAACAGACGGGCACTGCGCATCGGCCTTGCATAGTCCATGTCTGTATTGATCCACGTTTCAGTCATCCAGTTCGGTATGCCATATAAAATAGATCGTTTTCTTGCCTGTAACGTTCACTGTACGGTTTATATACACAAAGTTACAGGCGGGATGGGGCCTGTGTGAACTGCCCATTTCCTTACACTACTTACGTGACGGAAGATTTATGAGTAGGTCTTAACGGGCTACAAGCCTGAAGGGTTCGCATAGCTTGTGCCCACACCACAGTTGAAGATACTTCTTCATTTAAAATGCTCATTTTGCAGCTGAAATATCAATTCTACTCGACATTATTTCTGACAAGCAACATCATGGGAAGAATTCTAAATAGTCTTCGAAACATGCAAGTAACATATGGCTTACCAGAATCATAGCCGTCATATACATGTATAGGCCTATATATGATACACGATTAGTATATACTTATAACTATGATAATAATGATGATAATAATATATACAGTGTTCGAAATTAAGGATTGATTTTATGCACACACTGGGTGCATAGAAGTATAAATTCATGCACCCGGTAATATATGCATGTGCACACCACTACATTATGGTATTTATTCTTTCAAAATATCATGCACACGCCGGGTGCATCCCTCCCCAAAAGTTTGCACCCTGATGTCAAATTGTGCACACCGGGTGCAGGGTGCGCCCTTAATTTCGAATATATATACTTACTCGTTACAAAATATGCATTCTGTGGCTGTTAACTAGAGGTTCAATGGGTACTCTGAAGCCTTGTTTTAAAACAGCATCAGTCGTCAAGTACTATACATAAAATAAGTACCGTTACATCATTACTTAAGTGGCATCATAGCGACAGGATTGTCCATGTAAGCTCAAGGGTATAATTAGAGAACAATAACATGCGTACAGATTGACAATTCTTAAGTTCAAGAAGTCAATGATCTGGCAAAACAAGACTATCAGGTTATTTCGTTTATGAAGGTTATTAGATTTTCCGCCTTCTCAATTAATATGAGACTTAACACTTCACATCATAGCCATTTATTTAATCATACAAAGGTACACAACAAAGGCGGAATAATAATAAAATAACCTGTTTTAGATCATTACATTTTACTATGATAAATGTCTGCATTGTTTTTAATTAATCTAACTTCAGTCATTAACTATATCTTAGTGTAATATTATAATGATTATATCCGACCAGTGATTGATCATACGATTATTGTCATGCAAATTCGTCCACAACAATATTCTCAGAAGCAGAATATAATTATTTATTTCAACAAATATTTTATTAGCCAAATTAGAAATGTCAGCGCCTACAGAAAAGTTGTGTATTTAACTTTATCATTATTAACCAAGGGAACTTCCATTAATTACGTATATATACGCTTTTTTACATGATTTCCAGACCCCGGGGCCTACGGAAACCTTTTTAAAATGTACTGAAGCCATTTACCCTAACCCCTTCTTAGTGCGTACCTAAATAATGGATAACATCTAAGATACCGCTGTCTAACCAACACTCCAACGCTGGGTATAATAGTATAGCTGTAGTTCTGTAGGCTCCAGTTCGAAGCAGCCTTATCCCCATAATTATACCTATTGTTTACAGACTGGGCCTACTGGTGCCAACATCCCCAATCCTCCACCACCAGCCGGGCCTCAATGATACTGCCAGCCGCTAGTTTTACATGTGTAGCTATTCCGCTAGACACTATAGAGGGAAAAAATGCTGACGTCGGCTCCCATCCTCTGAAGATCTACATGCTATTGCTAGTCGGTAGCAAACACTTCATAGACGTAATAGAGAAAGGTGTCACTTGGAGAAAAATACATCAATGCCGACAGAATGGAGTCCACGTCTTCCCATATTTGATGAATAGGCTTATGCAATTTGTGAAGTACTAATGCGAAATGCTTTCGCTCGATCGATTTCATTCCGTCTTACATGTGCTATTCGAGATACGTACATAGGCCTAGTTTAATTAATTGGAAGTCCGTTCGAAAGCATTCCATCTTGATTAAGATAAACGTAAAGTGGGTTCATTTTGCATATGGATTCACAAATTGTAAAGAATTATAATGCTGTGATAATAATGATTGTGTTATTGTTTTTAACATAATGTTACCTTACGTGAAGTATAAGTAAATAGCTAATTTTGATAGACCAAATGAAAAAAAATCACATACATCAACAGAATACGGAAGAACGTTTGGGAACCCTACCAATCTCTCATTGAGTTATTGTATCTGATATTTATGCATACAACCTCAGTATAGTGATAAAATGAAGCAAAAATGAGAGCCACTTCAAATAAGAACCAATTGAATTACTCCTTAACCATTTCAACTCCAATCGGCCCATATCGGCTTATAAGTAACCATTCCTTCCCTGTCGGAACCACCCCAAAAAAATGGCGGTACTGCCAATTCTTGTGTTTTCTAAGAAAAAAGACCCACACCTTATAAAACCACTCATAAAGCAGTCTATATACATATATACATCAAATGAATTTGAGCTGCGTGTCGGTCACCTTTTAACCCCAAAGCAACTTATAGACAAAAGATTAATACTCAGAATGTAATAGTGAGGAGACACCTTGCATCCTTAGATTAAATCTCCACGCCTCAGGTATTGTGATGCAGGCTACTCATTACTGCTGGTTGGCCGTGTCACTCAGCTCCAGCCGAGCCGCCATCGGCCGGATTGGCCCCAGGCGAGGTATCATTGTGGGATCGTGTCTATTGATCCGCTGCCTTGGAGGAGATGAGGAGTTACCTCATCTCCCCTGTGGTAGCGCGGCCACAGGCGGCTCGTGGTGAAAGGTCACTATCTCTGCTGGCTCTTGGCCACCTTTCTATATATGTCTCAGAGGATTAGTAAAGCATCCATACTCTATGGATCCATAGCCAACTAATTTGGATCCCAATGGATTACTGTAAATGTAGATTTTTCCCTGGGGGTAACCGGATTTGAAAAACATGTATGTACGTGCGTGTTACTGTTATAGTGTTTAGCCCATAGAAAATTGCACTAGCATCCAAACGTCTATCCCCTAATACTAATACATAGTAAGTAAAAGGAACCTAATGGCAGAACAGAATTTATGCAGGAGTATATATACGTTCACTCTAGATAGATATTCAATAAGTTTGATATGATGTAAAATATTTTGTAGTAGAAAAAGGGCGTAGATGAGGCGTAAATCAGTTGAAACTGCTGTATAATTGATTGCCTTCGCGATACATTATGATTGTGCTAAACGGTTCCGCCCGCATACCAGATTTGTGGCATTTACTCCCTTTGCAGTGCGTAGGATGGTCATTTAGGCCATGTTAAGTCAACAGTGTATGAGTCTCATGATGACTAGGCAAATAGCAGAAATTGACATATGGGACAAAAAGCGATTTAGCACATGCAGAGACGATAATATCTACGGAATTAATCAAGTTTAGCACTCGTTTGCGCATAACCATTATGCGCACAGCCCGTGTGCTTTTAGATATATACGGGTGATACATAATGGTGCAGGGTAGATTTCTACTGCATAACGTTTCGAAGTAATCAGAGGGATTTCCGAAGTTCATTACACAGTATAAATTTGTAAATGTGGTTGAGGATAGAAACCAGTGGATGAGTGGCGGTTCGAGGTGCTTGCAGATCAGATCACCCTTGCGATGTAATATGGTATCTATAAATGTGAAAGCAAAGTATATCTCTTTTTAATGATATGACTGGGACAGGGAAATCTAAAAATGTGCTTTTTGAAAATTGGTATCTAACAGTAACTGATTATCAGACTCTTAGCGATGCACGGATTTGTTTACCCTTTAAATATATATGAGATACATTGGATACTATGACTGAGCGTTATTGACTCCTGTGTAAAACTGTCAAAATTATACATACATAATCAAGGGAAATACTCGTGTTAACTAAATAGTAACACAATCATTTTTTTTTACGTTTGGAGCATCTTTATTTTCAGTCTCTATGGATTGTAAAATGATTTATGTCATCATATCATATTGTAAAATGTCATTATTTCTGGTGATTTATATACCAAAAACAATGTGTTAATCTGAGGGCTATTGCAGTTTTTTTTGGGTGTAATTCGGCCCCCATTCCTTAATTATAGTGTCTACCCTAGCTTACACGAAGGTAAAGTCTTTGCAAAAGAAATATTGTCAGACCAACTTTTTATATCAGTAGTAACTTGGATTCTCAGCGGGAGTAGCATATTTGTCATAAATAACACAATGGTGAAGACATTTTGAGCTCTTCTGAATTATTGAAACAGAAACAGTTTGCGGATACAATTAAGAAACAAGTTATCGCCCCTGATATCCTCCTTATTAATTCAGAGCAAGTGTTAAAATCATTTGATACTTCTACTTGCTTTAACGGCTCGTGTCTCCTATAAGGGAAGCATTTAGTTTTGATGGCGCCCTGGAGTTGGGGAGTACTTTGAAGCAAACCATCATATCTATCTTACTTACATAACACAATGTCCCCACGAAGGTCTTAAAAGGTCTTATTTTGGGTTAACAATTTTATAAAGCTATTAGAAAGTTCTTATTTCGGACTCAGGGGTCTTAGAAAGGTCAATATAAATCCACCACAAGATGTGACCTTTTATTTCTGTCATTTCTATCCTTACCCATTTTTGGTTGTGTGTATAAACGATTTAAAAGGTCAAAAAAGTTCTCAAAAGTGTATTGGAAAGTTCTTATCTTGGTGACCCGAAAGTTATTACAAAGGTCTTATTTTGGTCTGTTTTTGAGCACCCTGTAACAACGTTTGACCGATTACAAATCTTCTGTGATGGAAACTGGGGTCGAACAATGTGCCTATGCAGAGAATGGAATAAAAGATCTATACTTAGGGAGGATTACCAACCTAACTGTGTCAAGCCGACGCCTGGTCCGACCCAAAGTAACACTTAACAGTGACAGTCCAGTGCTATTAAATTGCTAAACATCGAATAGTAAGAAAAACACGGACTATTAGAACATTTGTAAACTGGAGCAATGATGTATGTATTTGAGAGGAGAACTGTGCTCAATTGGTCCTATGTGTGTTCAACGTCAGACGGTACGCTTTTTCGTGGGTCATAACGTACCATGGTTTGTATACATTTAAACTTGTTATGTCCACACCATGTGACAAAATTAAAAGCTAGGGCCTATGGGTGGATAGAGTCTGGGATTCTGATCAGTAGATCTGTATAGATATACCAAAATCAACCGATTCATTTCATAGTTATCTATTTGTAATGCATAATCAGTGGCGGATTTAGAGGGGGTGCTGGGGCACGCTCCCCAATTTTTTTTGGGGGAAAATGTAGCTTTTTTAAAATGTAAAATTCTGGAAATTAGGGGGCACCCCCTTCTTATTCTCCGTCTTCGATGAGTGGATAACGTCGATAGTCCGATATATCGGAGTAATAGGTTGTCCCAACTCCCATAGAGATCAATGTTAAAAATGGGGGGGGACACATCGTGCTATTTCTGATAGGAAGAATCTGTATGGAGATTGAAAGTCGTCCCATAGGAAATGGCTTGAGAGTGTAGAAATTAACATAAATAAGACTGTGTTCGGAGATTGACGAGATGATGTCATAATGATATTCTAAAAATAGAACGAAAATAGGTCGGGAATACCCCTTTCCTCCACTGGGGGCGGCCATATTGAAAATCTGCTGGTTCCTCGGTCTCTCGCTAGGGGGATATGGTCATTCGGAGAGTGTAGCTTTTAACAAAGGGTCTCTATGGGATTTGAACATTTTTCATATCGACCAAATCATGATTGGAGATTGATCAGCTGGAACCAGCGAAAATATTCGTAGGTGTGGGGCAGGCATGTCAAACTCAAGAAATGGTAATGGCACCTGTCCCTTAACTTCCCATGTCGCATGTTGCCTCTAAGATGCTCCCATGTCACATGTCGAATTTAAGAAATAGTCCATGTCATTTCGTTTATCGTAAAACTTCAAGTACATTTCATTTCGTTTTGTAAGCCAAAGAATGGATAAGACGGAGATTTTGGTTTGCTAAACCACATCGAGAATCTATAAAGTCGATCAAACCAGAACTTGTCTATTAGTGCGCCCCACCTTTTCAAAAAGCTGCATCTGCCACTGGCATTTGGCACATTATCTAAAAGTGGTATAGCAGTTCGTTCTAATCTGAGCATGTATTTATTCTATCCAAATTTATATCGGTGTACTACAACGCCCCACTTAGGTTTATAACATATCAGCAACGTCTTATTATATTCAACAACCAGAAGACTAACACACTTTAGTGGTACTATGCTAGAGCACGGTCAGGAGATCCTCATAGATCAGTGTCACAGTTAAAGATAAAAACGTATAATAGAGCAGGCATGATATCCATCCTGCGTAGTTGGAGGGAATACTTTGTTATCGTTGGTCTTATGGTCTAGTTATGTCAGTCATTTCAGCATTCTGGCTATTGATATTTCTTTCTCCTCAACAGAGTAAAAATGTACACATACATGTATGTAGACTTGAGGCAGTTCTCTCTTGAAAAAAGGAAAACATTAGACGTACGTGTAAAGTTCTTTGTATTTATAGGATATATCTTCTATGTCGATTCTTTCGTGTCCTGTTATCATCCACGTACTATGGGACAGGCAGTCAAAGAAATACAATCACAGACAATCAATACCAAGTAACAGTACTAACACCAGCACCTATTCACAGAACCAATTGATTTATCGATACGAGTTCCCGTTCCTAGTCTGCCTGGGAACTGAATCAAATATCCCAACATAAATATTTATAAGAGACGTCCCCTACATTCAATAGTTGTGTAAATATGTATGTATGTTCGCATTCACAAACATAGAAAAAATATTGCACATATTAAATCCGTTCTTATAGTTCATCTACCCTGGTACGAGATAAAAGCACTTCAAGTTCAACATAATTACATGTATATTTTCTTGTGGCTCAGATCCATGATATAATAATAGCATAGAATAATATATCGTAAAAGATACATGGGATATGATGCTCTTAATTACCGTTGTTGATTTATGTTTTTGGCAAACAATTATACAAATACAAACGCATGTTTTCATTGACATAAACTTTTTTTTTCTTAGTTTTTATTGCGCACAAAAGGGTTCGGCATAGCCGTTCTTCCACCCGCTCCCACTTTTGACTGATATTTACAATAATACTGGGAACTGGGTATATCAATTTCCTGAGCATATAACAAACTTGGACATGTTTCCAAGAAAATGGCAGGTTGGGTATGGATGGAATAATGAGATGAGATGGGTAGTTCATGACACATCGATTACACAATCAAACGGTGTACAACCAGTTCATGTTTCAATACAATCAGTTTCCTATTGATTTTAAAGTAAAGTTTACGAAAAAAAATTCATATAAGGGTCGTCGATTGTTCGTTTCAACCTTGACTTACGTATTACATTTGTGAATGTATGACATGACATTTCTTCTCCCTCAATTCACCAATTTTGACTACATTTCTCTTTCTCCAGGAGTGAGATGACCCTGGAGTGACGTTGGGGGAGAGAGAGTTAACGCTGCCCTGTGGTAGCGTGCCGTGCAGTCTGTCGCCATGTTCGAGGGAGTTGTGGCCAACCTCCTCAACAAGTACCTCGGGAAATACATCCAGAACCTCGACTCGGACAACCTGAGTGTCGGCATCTACCAAGGTGAGTGGCGCCAGTTGGCTGTTTTCTTGTCAATAATTTGGTCGACGATATAATTATAGCCATCATAGTTGCCCTTTTCCTGGCTGCTACATGTTGTTTAGGATTCTGTTTTTGCTCATATTGGTTGGAAGTTTAAGTGTCGCTTCTTCTTTTTCCCTCAAAGGTTTCATATTCTATGTCGGACCATTTTTAAGTCAGATCTAATTCAGTGTTGAAGTAGGACTTTGCAGCCAGGTATTAATCCGCCAAGACACTTCATATATCCCTTTTCATAGCGAATCTCAATAAGTAGTAATGCAATCCTACCTCATGCCCTTTTCCTTAGGCCAGCATTAAAATCAAAATCTGCAAGTTAGAGTTCACATAATACGTCGTTCCCGCGTATTGATTTTACTTCTGCTACGGATTTAATAGAGATTTAGTCTTTCCTCTTTTTTCTTAGATGCACATGTTGTTAATCGTTCATTTCATTGTGACGTACTCTGAAAATGTTATATTTCCTTTTTCTCAAAATTGCTTACCTAAATAGACTGCATCATGTATCCTTTATATGAAATACTACCTTGTGCCATAAAGACTATCATATTCAAACATAATGATACAGTGTTACGCTCAACAGCAGTTCACCTGAATTGTAAGGGCAAACCTTTCATAAATAGGTCTCTCATATTACATGTACTGTTGTACGATACGAACGCTATGCCAGCGTCCCACCAGCTGGAAATGGCAGTGTAGATTGTCACAGGCGCCCCTCATATCCGAGTATAAGTGGGGGGTTGTAACCAGCCCACACTGAGAGCTGGCCCGATGGGCGCCCAATATTGGCACACGGACCGACAGTCAGGGAAGCTATTAGTTGACCGCGCTCCCAGGACACAGTCTGTATTTACGATAACGCCTGGAGAGTGTGTACACTGGAGGTGGACTGATTATAGCCCTGGTGGTATCATAGATATTATGCGGGGAGGAGCGGTTCACTAGGTTTAACATAGGGTATACTACTGGGTTTCTAACCGACGTGGCACTGTCATACACTGTGTTTGCCATCACATGCTGACATACCCTCCTAATCTATAGATACAGAGGATTATTGGGAGAAATCCCCCTATGTATATTGGTTTATCTAGGACATACACAGGTAGAACAGAGACAAGCAGTTCTGTGCTCATAGGTCCCTGTACAGGTGAAGCGTTCAGTTGGGTCATATTTGTGCAGTAAACAAACACTTCAACAAACATGTAGTATCTAGTTCAGTAGGTCTTTTGCAATGGCTTAAAGCATGCATAATCTAAACATATGTATGTTGAGAATAACAACTCATGACCATCACATTTTATTCACGTATTACGTTTTTCATTTTTACCGCATCTTGGTCATACGAGATCCAGTTTCTCTTTCCCTATTTGTATTTTTAGGCGATATTCAAGAAAAGGAAGTTGTCTCTGTGACATTCCTTTTCCGTTTAGTATCCTTGATAAGAAACATACGACTTGTGTACTTTTTCACCGAGACGGTTTTTGTTTCTTCAAGGACATGGGAGGTTAGATTGCTGTTACTTTCGCTTTAAGGAAGGCACACTCTGAAGTCTTACAGGAAGAGAAAATCTATAAATGTAAAAAACCAAAAGTAGGATACTTTGTACTTGCGACAACCAGAGAAGAAGCCGCCAGCTTCATAACTATTTTAGAAACTCTGAAAATAATTTGCTGAGCTTCACTAACACACTAACTGTTAAAGGGAGCCAAACGCAATATAGGGTCAAAATTGTGCAAATTCTGTTAGCCGATGAAATATATTCTATGGTCATAGCCTAGGCCTGTGGTAAAATATAGACTGTGAATATAGACTCAAACTACATTAAAATACATGGAAACTAGTCCCCAGTCAATTTTGGTGACCCACCAAAATTGGTTTGTTTACAATCATTGCTGTCTACAGACATCCATGACATGAGTATTAGGGGATTTAAGTGCAGTTATAGCTGGCTCTCATGATTTATACTGTACCAATGGCTAGGGTTAAACTCTTAGAATGTATTTTCATAGTTATTTGAGTTTGCAAAATTTTGTTATATTTTGACAGAACATTGGTTTTGGCTCCCTTTAAAGGTATAAGGAAACGACAAATCAGGGAGATGTTCTTGCAATATGGTATCTGTCCGTTGGTAAAACCATGACGATTAATATGATCTGAATTGACACGTGCTGAAGTCCTCTACGGGATCACAACCTGATGCTATTAATTATTGATCGAGTTAACCCAGTAGTGACAGTTTCCTGATAACACACGCTCTGATGGTATTGTTAGACCAAAGCTAGGTCACTCCGGGCACTGTGTTGATCTATGAGTCACCATTTGATCAACAAAGGTCAAGATAACGTTAAGTACCGTGATATAAGCAAGGGGAATACCAGCGGAGCTCCAGCTTTCTCCTTGGTGCACAGACCGTTGGTTATTCAACCTACACATCTCTATTTCCCCTTTACAGAGATTTTATGTTGATAGCCCTGCGTGCCGAAAACTTATCTGTAGCAATGCACGTAAAACACTTTTCACATTAGATGTAGGTGTCCAATATACAGTAGCTTACCATGATTAACCATTTACCAAAGACATTTTGTATAACAAGTCAGGCTTTTCTTATAAATACACAAGACGTGGCCAACTAGTATTCCTCAGATGGAAACTGTTCGCCTCTTGACCGCTTGAGACATATAAACGAATTTTCGTCTCAGTATTACAATTTCAATTTCCACCACCGATTTTGGGCAAACTTGTTTATGTGAAGTTTCTTGTGTCGAAAAAGTGAAATACATATTTTATTTGGTAAGCTGCAGTAATCAGGGATGCTTTTCTGTGGGTACGGTCGTTTCTCCCTGCTGACGACGTGTCAAGGAAGCGGTTCGTTTAGAGGCTGGGCGGGGATGGGGGGGTGGGGGGTTGAATGGTAGGGTGCACCCCATACACCTAGACTCTTTCTCTTTAAGCACACCTTTTACTCCCTATTATACTTATGTTTGGCTCATTTGGTGAGGGATTTCGCTTCAAGAAAAAGAGGACATACATGCACCCCCTTGTGGTATACATCAATACTAAACCTCTATGTCTCAAGAAGAAAACCTCACCTTATAAGCCTCATGTGAGATATAACAGGGAGAATGTTTGCTCTTAAAGAGGAAGAGGCTATACCTTCCTCTTCCTCTTGAATAAGCAGAAAGTAGGTGTATGGGGTGCACCGTGTCATACTTACCCTAACCACTCCTCGTTTTCAGTATTTTTGAAATATATTAAATAAATGAGCAATAAACAAAGAAACACTTTGGGGCAGTGAGTGCCGCACGTCTTTAATTTGGGTGGCCGTACGATGGTGCTCCCTATATCAATTACATGGTTTGAAACTAGGTTAATACCGTTAACATAACGAATCCATTCGAAATACGCCTCGGCCTACTATCCATTGTACTCATTATTGGACAGAGAAAGCGGTTCGGAGAAAGTCCTCAAATAATCTGGCGAGTTGTTTGTCTACCGGCAGCTGATGTGTTGACCTTCCAATTGTGTCACCCACATCAGCAAAACCACGATAACTCGCAAATGAAAGACGGCAGTACAGATCTAAGAAGGCCGGATGAAGGGAGGAACAAAAGATTGGGTACCTAATGGATAAAAAGGCACAAAATAACCCTTCTTTCCTAGTTTGCAGGCTTCAAAAAAGCTTTCAGGTCAAAGAACATGTTGCGGTTAGGTCTAATGTGTGGGAGAGATAACCTTTACTGATTATGCCGATTGGCTCAAGTAGGGTCCGTGTTTTTGATACACACGGTGACATTTACACTCCTCCAGCGTCGCCCATCTCTCCTGCTGCTGTGCTCCTCCCGGCCTGACCCACCAAGGAGCCACTCATTGTATTAAAGCATTAGCATCAGAGACCACTCTCTTGTTAAGACACAGTCCAACTATGGCTTTTACTACCGTTGTACCGAAAATGGTTTAGATATAATGAATAAACACTTCCGATAAGGATAGTACTATCAATCATCAATAAGGGAGCTTGTTGATATGAGTAACCAACGTATATGTAACCTTGCCCCAGTATAGTGACTTCCTGATCTATTAACACAGCGTTTCCCTAGCTATTATGGCTGCTACCGCGATTATGAATTTATGTGGACATGACGTTGACATGACGTTGTATTGCTAATTATGATCATTAGTCAGATATTGTACAAGGTTATTCCATTTGTTATTGTGTCCTTACCAAAAATTATATAATGACCAATAATTTCAGTCGCTGATGCTCGCGGATATTATAAGTTATTGGACCTGGAGTAGTCTGATTATGTCATCAAGAAACAGAGTGCCAATCCAAGTATGCGTCAAAATTAAATTTTACTCTAAGATATAACAAATGTTACCAAATTTATTGAGTCAATCTAATTTTCTAAAAGAATTCATCTCAGGATGGAGAAATGAAAGAAAATGTCGTAATCTATATTGGAAAAGCCATGCTAAGGCCTGATCATAAAAAGAATATGAGCATTTGATGAGTGATTGAACTTGTACTTGCATACTGCCAGGGTTATAAAGGCATAATCGTTGTTTGACATGTAGATATTTTACCATCCTTTTCTTCTATATGGTGACGAATTCAAATTTCAGTAAGTGGTTCTAAAAGCTACCCGGTAGGCTACTCAGAGCGCTATATTCAATGAGCTCCGTTTCAAGGATTATTCTTTCACCTTTTAACCCGTCGTTCTTATCATGAAAACCCTAAGTGCTTCCGACTAGACTTGGCCCTAATGATTTCTCCGTTTCTTTGTCACGGACACGCAGTGGTGGATCAGGGGGGTGGGGGACTAATGAGGCAATTGGCACTCCTAGTTCCATGGGACAACATTTGGGCATCTTAAGATTGGAAATCTCTGTACATCTAGTGATTCTATTTTTCATTTTGAATAAGGGGGTCAGAGTCCACCCCCCACCTAGAACACTGGCTTTGGATCCGCCCCTGGACAGTGTTCTTTTGAATTCAGTGCAGTGGCACCAAACTGACTTCGTATAAATTTAAATTCCATACTACTTGATGACTTATATCTCACTAAGAAATTCAAGCAAACAAATGCAAATACTTTACAGTCGGTATTTACATGCGTATAATCTACATGCGTATATAACCGTCCTGATTTTTGGTTAGATCATGCTGTGAATGAAAGAACACGGGCGGATCTAGGGGGTGTCCAGGGGGTCCTGACCTCCCCCCCCCCCCCCCCCCCCCACTTTTGATTAAAATGAGGGAAAAATGCCGCGTGAATAAAATAAGGGAAAAATGCCGTTCGAATGCAGACCAATTTTGTACTATGCCTGACGACCCCCCCCCCCCCCCCCTTTGGAAATCCTGTGTCCGCCCCTGAAGAACACACAACTAAAGCCATAACTTTAAAATAATTTATTTCAACAAATAACGCATAGTATTGCTGCTCAATTCATGCATTTCGGTGATGCATTTCAGTGAGACCTCGATTTGCTCGACAACTGCAGTAAAGTGACATTTATATGTAGTTGCATATTATTGAGCATTCCCTTGTATCGAATTTCAAATTGCTCAATTATTTCTGTCCTTCTTATTGCAGGATGTGTGGAGCTTACCGACCTACAGCTGAAGCCCGAGGCTCTGGTAAGTGCCGAGTTACATCACGTATTCTCTATAAACACGGGCAGAAGTGCATCTAATGCCTTTAGGAGCAACAGTGCCTAGTTAGCCCGTTACTTGCCTTTAATCACCATACATGTTTTATAGAAATTGAAATACGTAATAATATACTTTCTCTTGGATATTCTGATTAGATTCGTCAAATTCATAGAAAACAAATGAAATATTCCCAAATACAAAACTCCAATACTTAAAATTTATAGAAAACAGGCGAAATATTCCCAAATACATGCCTCCATTACTTCGATTTGGGGGCGTTGCGCCCTCATAATATGCCAGGCTAACTAACCCCTGTACCGACGCCACCTTCTACAGCCGTTCGAGGTACTCCCGTATATAGAAGTGGGTTAGTTATGGGAGCAGCTCACGTCAACGACAACTATTGGCTCAGCTCGCTGACCGTATCGCCCTTTACACGATGTGACATAAGCAATGAGCATTACTGAGCAGTTGGAGGATAGGGCGAGCTGCTCAGTGAAGGATGTAGCTCAGCTCAACCCTGAAGGGTAGCAGCTTTTAATCCTGTAGCGGTAGCACCTTGGAATCCTATTGGGGTTATTGTTGAATGCAGGAAGATCTATGCAGTAAGACGTTTGCCGCCGGGGTGGGCTTTTATTCTACATTCAAGCTAATCTGCGAGGCTAAATAGACCTCTCGATCTTGTGACGTAAATCTTCCGCTCATGAAGACGGCCTTAATACTGTCCCCTCGATGCAAGTCTGCTCCAAGTCTCCTTGGTCGCCATGGTTACATCCCAATATGATTAAACCTAATGCATCGGGCGATCAGACGGTGCCGTCTCCCGTCTCGCTCGCCGTCTGTCTGCCAGTGGAATGTATTTATCACACCTTGCCTAGGTTGTTTACCCGTCCTGCATGTATTGATCCCAGCATAGACTCTTCACAATAGACCGACTGATTCCTAAGGCCTTTCATATAAGCTGCACAGTGGCATTGTTGACACTAGTAGCATGCGACACGCTTCATGCTGTAAAGAAAACAGCTGAAGGAGTGATTGAAGTATCGCACCATATTGCCTGTGATACTTCGATCCATTCCATCAACCCTCTTTTCTTGTCGCATTCATTTATCAAAATAATGAAGTTTACTCCAAAACTTCTAAATTATGTGCTGAGAGTGTGGCAGACTATGAGGCTAATCAACCTCAAAAGTAAAATTGTCATGTTTTTTTTTTTTCGGCCTTGCAGAATAGAAAAGATTTTCTGTTTATTGTGTACAAAGCAATAAAATGCAATGTATTAAATATGCCATGAAACAGAAATAGTCAAAACATTTGAGAGACACTTTAGTACCCCATACATTCTGACTGCAAGGCTTTAAGCTTTTCTGCTAAAACAATTTAAGTTTGAAAAACTGTAATCTTTTTCTGACTGCAGCGTCCCAGGAGCCTCATGAAGCGTTGTTTCGGAGCTCTTGTGTATCACTGTATGCACCTCAGAGACAACATTGGAACTCGGCCCGAACTTGTATGAATTGGCCATTGTCACACCAATACAAATGGGTGTGCTGACTATAGTGTTTCTACAACGTATTTCAAAGAATTTTACTGTCTAAAGTACTTATGACTTTCTGTACTGTAAATGATTTTGTGTATGATGCGCAATCGACTTTTTGGATAAACTCCATCTTTTAAAAAGTGAAAAATGGCTCACTTTAAACCGCCTTATCACACGTTACAGAATTACATGACTAATGGAATTCTCCTAGCGCTTTTTACTTACTTTGATCAATAAAAAGGTCTTCGTTACACAGATGTATTTGAATGCACGCAAACAATGTTGTATAGACCTTTCCAACGACCCTGCGCAGTACTCCAGTCTGCCCACTTTTAGGGCTTTTGGTGACAAGGTCACTTCACTCCATATACCTTAGCTATGGGAAAGCCCTCAAAGTTTGTTTCAATTTTAATCCACCTGGGGGCGCCATCTTAATGAAAAATGTGTATACGTACGGTACATGGAGCAGAGGGACATTTAATGCGGTGAATAGACCAAAAATGAATGAGTGTAGTTATCAAACTAAGACAAACGTATGACGTATGCTTCTCTTTTTTGCTCATGTTTTTTCTAGGTACATCTTAACTCTTCCAACCAAAATTTTCTCTGTCCCTTTAGAAGGTTTGAACCATATTGAACCATATTGATCCATATTGATACAAATTATTCATTTTAAGTTACTTTGAGGCCTATCAAGGCCAACCGAACTCATTTTGAGGTCTTCCATTAAATATGTCGAAAATGTTGTTTCCTATAGCAATTATTCAAATACAACTTACTTTACCTCTTTTTCAGTTCGAGCTCGACTTGCCTGTGGAAGTGAAGGCTGGATATGTCGGTAAGTATCTGACTAACTTCACTCTTTATTACTGAGGCGGAAACTGTTGGCGAAAATAAAAGATTTAATCGCTTTAAATAGTTTCCGCCTCAGTTTTAGAGAGGCTTCGCACTTCGAGCAGAGGGGAGGTTGACAGCAGATAACCAGCGAAGAGTATATGATTTAAAGGCTTGTATATAGATGTACCAGTACAGACATTTTCCATGTAAAAAGTTTCCTTGGCCTCTCCCCATATATAAGGTTTTATTGCTCTCTAGGGTCATTAGCAGACCACTGTGAACTTGTGTAAAGGACCAGTCTAGTGAAGCATGCCGTAAGTTATATGTGTGTGGAGTTGTTCCCTTAGCCTGCAGTAAATCACCAGAGCAGTGCTCATTTATTGCCTCTCGGAGCTGTCCGACCAATAACTGGCAAATCAGTGCACTGTGCCATTCCCAACATTAGATTTGTCTGTCCTCGGGCCGGCGCAGACCGATCGCTATGATTAGCCGACCGTATCTCAGGTCTGCACACAACACAGCTTTTAACGGCTGCAGCAAAAATAGCGGGGTGCCGAGGACTTTGACAGTATTTTAGAAAGAGATCAGAACAATTAAATCATATGTGTGGAATCGGTCATTTTATATCCTTCCAACCAATGATCTCCATGTAGTTTGTGGTCATGTAGAAAATATATCTAGCGAAGTATGATGACTCCACGTTCAAAAACATACAGTAATAACAACAAATGATTTTTTTTTATTGAGGTGAGGAAGATTTTACCTTTGCAACAATGTTTCAAATAATGTTTGTGTCCAGGGTCCTCTAAACTCGTAAGGCATATCTCAAACTAACAATACACAACTTATCGAACCGATGTGCCTTTATTTTGATAACATGAGCCAAAGAATATTCTTAGTCTTTCTTAAAATAAATTCACATAGCTAAGATAATGTAACGTCACGTTTACATTAAGGGGTGCGTCTGAGTTGCTAAAACTTCCGATAAAAAGCAAGCAGTCCAGTTGTTGTCGTGCAGGTTGTACGTCTAATCAATAAGAGAGAAGGAGTGATTTGAACCTAGACACTAGGGGGTTATTGACTGAGCCTTTTCCCCGAAGGGCGCTGGAAATAGTCCTGCAGAAGTGATCGGCGAGCAGCTCAGGCGCGGGCCGGCGACCTGTGGCCGAGATTGATGTTTTACAGAGCTGCTCCTTTCTACCTTTTTACTTGGACCTTGGTTTGTGGTGTTTTTTTGTGTGGCCACATAGGTCCTCGGTTGCTACACCCAGTCCATTCAACTCTCATCCTGTTGCGACCCACCCAACACTGCCACTTCCCTATCCATATTGGTATGGGCCTATTTCAGTAGTCACACTTTGGTGACATATGGCAAGGGTTTGTCCTAAGGATAACCAATGAAGTAGACCAGAATAACGACTTAAAAGGAATGACTGGAAGTGGAATACAGCAGTAAATGTGTGGCGATCTGAAAGTGGCCAGATTCTCCCATCGTTGTTTATGCAGACTGCGGCACACCAGCGTACACATGACCGTCTGGGCGTAGAGGCCCCATGGGAAAACATCTAGTGTTTCAGTAGTTGTCTGACATATTCAAAAGCTCCCTGACAGGGGAAACACAGGGAATTTGCAAATTTTACAAAAACACAGGGAAAACAAGAGGAATTTCATTTGACCAGGTTTTTGATATTCCAGATTCTCCAAAAATTAGGGATTTAAGTGGCGACCCTGATAAAGCTTTTATGTCTATAATTATGCACGAAATCTTTTGTTCTGGCCGTAACAATAACATATGGGCGCTGCTTTTAGCGCCCTGACTGCCCTCCGTACATTTAGTTATTATCGCCCTCCGTACATTTAGTAATTTTCGCTGCCACATGAAGTGTGAAGTGTCGAATGCTGGAGGGATCAAAATGGTGCTGACTTATGTGTCTGTATGACCCATTTACACTTCATATCTGCATGTAATACTCAATAACAGCATTACCATACAGTCTATTCAACATCCATTTTAGTTTGCCAAACGGTGATTTGGAAACGTATAGGCCTACATTTGGATACAATTTTACAACATTGCGAATTTAAGTTATGTTCTGCACTATGTCTGTTGATGTTTTGGTATTAGAAAATTTGATATGAATAGCTGAGACGGCTGGCATATGACAATACAGAAACTTTCCATGAACACAATGTGCTGTAAACACTGAACAATTTAGATTTTGAATGTGCTCAATATGTATTTTACTTGCAAAGAGGTCGACTAAATGGTATGATACAAGAGGAGGCACAGTACACGTTCCTGAACAATCCGAGTAATCTGTGGTTAAGATTGTATAAGAGATTAATTGTGCAGACATATCATGTAGTTCTACACACGAATATTCATTAAGCAAACAGTCTGGTATTTTGGGGAGAAAACTACACACAGGGTCATATCTCAACATTAAAAATGAAATGATGATTGTAGCTTAGAAAATTTCACATGGGAAATAACCCATAGAAGTAGTCTTCTATTAGATAGAGTAAGATTAGGTAGTCCTTGAGTAGTATCTCACAAAGATACAGTGACAATAGAACCGTTCCTAGATAACGTTACTTAACTGGGATGCAGCCAAAGCCTATCTACAGTATCATCGAATTCAATACAATCATATTTCAAGGTCTTGGCTTAATTCGTTAACGGAATAGCCTATTCTATTTGGGAAAGTCAAGGATATTCTGGCAAACTAGAATCGGTTTCCTTGCAATCTGTTGTCAAGGCCGAGGTAGTCACGTACAGGTGTGCTGCTCCTCTATAAAACGCCTACAGTGCCAAAGGGGTCAGGTCAAGGAACCAGCAGGCTCACTGGCCCCCTGCGGCCGGCCTGCGTGATAGCCTCAGCCTCCTGTAGCTTTAGCACCGACTAATTGGGCCTTCTTTGAAAGTGTCACACTAGACTGCTCTCAAGAGGAGAAGTCCTTGAACGATGCTCTTGTCTTCCTGCAAGGTCATGCCGCTATTTTGGCAACTCTGATCGTAACCGTGATTGTTACAATGGACTAGTAAATCTTTCGTGCGAATTAAATCTTGCTAGTTTTAGAATTCACAAAAATAATTATATTTATCCATAAAAACGTTGAAAATAGACAAATACTATAATCTTTTGAATTGGGAGAGGTCATCCGATTTGCAATCGGATAAGCCATCGGATTTTGTCTGGTCTTGGACAATATTAATCACAATCATAATAATCACAATAATGGGATCCATGCCATGCGGAACATCATACCCACTTTATCAACACATCCCTCATCCACTGTCTTCCATTCATATGTGGTCATATTTTATGCTTCTACCGCTGTATTGATATTGTAGAGTGTAAAAAAAGCTACGTCGAACCTTGATATACATATTTCACTTTCTTATATTAAAACGGCATTGCTTCCAATCTTTACCCATGCCCCATCTGTTTAATACTGACCACTATAAAATAGACAAGTGGTAGAGACAGAATGCCAGTCGAGATAATTGCCGGTGTATCAACTCATACTTGTTTCTATAAAAATAAAAGCAGAAAATCAACACCCAGCAAAATATCATGCCACACCCACACAGTGGCCTAACAATAGGTAGGGTGCCGGACCGCAGCATGGACAGCCCGGTTTGCCCCCCCCCCCCCCTCAATGGCGGATCTAACTTGTGATATCTAAAATCCAAATGTTATGAATTCATATCGTTTGATTTCCCACTCTGGTACTGGTCACTGCTTTATAGGCATCCATACGCAGAGGCACATACTCCACTGCTTGAACCCAATACTACACCATTTACCCCTTCCTTTTTGTACACACAGTTTACACTGAATCACTTCATCATTCTAAACCCAGGCCCTGTCTGTTTACCCGTACAGGTAAGATCAGCGTGACCATCCCGTGGCGGTCGCTGTACTCGCTGCCGGTGAAGGTGAACATCGAGGACGTGTACGTGTTGGCCGGCCCCATCACTGACCGCAGCTATGACGCCCGTAAGGAGGCCGCCCTCAACAACGCCATCAAGAGGGCCAAGCTGGCCGAGCTGGACAAGTCACGCGCCGAGGATGAAGGTGAGCTGCTCACTGAGGCATATATGTATCGGGGGGATCAAAGGGAAAGGTTCCTCAATCAGATTAGTATCACTATCTTATGGTCATTGTGTAGTTGAAGGTGACGGTGCCACCGTCCTTAGTGAAATCAGCCTTACTTTTCTTTTACCTTTTTCTTCTTTTTTAAGGATACAATTCAAGCATTTTGTACTTACCTTGGTAAATCATAGAAAAATTGACAATATTCTGATGATAGCGTAATCTAAGAAAGATCACCTCTTTGATTTGTGTACTTGAGGTTGTATGTAAACTGAAGAGAAAATAATACCCGTTAACATTTAGTTGTGGTTATTGCATTTTTTGAACATTAGCGGTAATAAGAAACTAGATGCAGTGGAGACTAAGCAGTGCTCCCTTTGAACGGTTTTAAGTTAAGAGTACTTGACTCACCAAAATGTGTTTTCTTCTTCACAGAAGAAACGACTCCAGAAGACCAGGGCTTCCTGGAAAAGCTCACTGCCACCATCATCAACAACATACAGGTAAGGAGGGCATAATGAGCTGTACAACAGTCTGTCACCTGCTGCTATTGTATTCTGTATGGGGGAATCTCAACTTCTCCTCGCCGAAGTCATTAACCATCTTCTCGTTTGAGCACGTGTTTTCTAGGTCCTTGGAAAAGCAAATGTGGTGTCAACGTGTCTATATGATATGTGTATTGTATATGAAAAAATGTGTTTTGGACAGATTTCGTTCTCCTCCATTAATGATGAAAGGTGAATCTAAATAGAGAAGAATGCATTTGGTTCAACTTTTTGGTAGCTTGGTAGCAGGTGACGTACCCCGCCTATTCTAACCTTTTCACCAGACTCATTGATGGTGCTACTTCAGTCCTTTCTAAACCGAAAAACTGCGTCTTTTTTGTGGCAGTGGTCTTCTTTTGTAAGGAGAAGAGCAGCGTCACCAGAGCTTTACTGTCACATGTTCAGCCTATACAGCACTAACAAGACATGAAATTGGTCAAATAACTTCTTTTGTGTTTGGCGTTGTTCCTAGTTTGGATCCAGTTTGTGACAATTAGCTATTCGCCTTGGCACCTGTCAATCAGTGTTATTGCCAGGCATTGGCTACATACAAGTAGCAGTTGTGGGCGGGGCTCATGTACCCTGGTCTACCAGTAACCGCACCCCCCCCCCCCCCTGTTTTCCTGTTATCTCCTGTAGTAACAGCTGGGATGTGGGCAAGACCTATGAACCCCTTCCCATCCTTAACATGTCTACCTGTAGTCTGTTTGTAGTAGGGCAGTGACGAGGAGCTATGTAGGTTGATTTACCAGCACTCTTTCTCACCCTGAGTAGTCATTTCAGCCACTGCTGATACAAGACCTAGGGACTGGGTATGGGCGATAGGATATTTATTTTTTCATGGATCTTGCGTATCTGATATTCGAGATATGGTTCTAACGATAGCTCTAGCGTTAGCGTGCAATAGTTCATTTAAAAAAACTCCAATTTACCTTCTCTTTAGGGGCCTCCCATTAAGTATGTGCGCATCAAGGGGGGGGGGGGGGCAGGAGGGGGGTATGAGATTTTTGAAATTGTGCGTATGTTCTAGTACAAATCCACTGTGTATTTTTTTAACAAGGGGGTGGGAGAGGGGTCTGAGATTTTTGAAAATGTGCGTATGTACTAAATTGAAGGCCCCTTAGTGACTTACACAAAACTAGAATTAGGTACATTTGCCATTGCAATTTACGTTTTAAAGATACGAAATCCCCGTTAGGGAGTCATTGTCAATAAGTTTTGACAACCTGGCATCTGCGTGAGTGAACTCGTCTCCAAACATTGGGGCGACACTATGGACCACCTTTAGACAACACCCACATTAAAATGCACTTCTAATACACTTTTTCTGAATTTAAGAAAAATAGCTAAGAGAAGAGATACGTTATGATAATGTTACCTGATATGTTTTGGTTGTTAATACCCTCATATATCTCAGATTAACCTTACAATAGCTGTAGGACGGGATTGTGACATGTAAGTAGTATATGAGAAGGGACGCACACAGCAGGCATGTTACGGCATATTGCGCAGTAGCTGGACAGTTTCTACTCCCACGCGCATGTCTGTTCTAATTGCTTTGCCAATGTGAACGGTTCCTAATGTGTTTGCGCCGTGAACGTGGATGATTAATTATAGTAATCAGCCAATTGTTATATTTCATGGGGTAGGTAATAGCTGAATCTTGAGTTAATAATTATACGGAAAGCCAACGAAGGCAAAAGTTCTATATTGAAGCAAATATGTATTTATTGCTGCTTAGCGGTGAGCTTAATATATATGTACATGTATGCGTATGTTGTATATGTGTAAGATTGATGGTTATTCTATGCCATGTCCGCAAATTTATCAATTTATCAATTTATCTGAGAGGTGGTCATCAGAAGTGTCTGTTAGACACACTGGACCGAAAAGAGAATAGGAGTAATTTCTTTATTACTAGGAAAATCGTTTCTCTAGGCAGCGGTTATGCTGTCATACCCGGTAATGCCCGGGGCCCCCTCTGCATATGGGAAACTGGGAGAAAACAGGGAATTTGGATATTTTATCATAACACAGGGAATTCTGTTTGACCAACTTCAGTATTTTGCCATTTGTAAGATTCAAGAGATTTCAGTTTTCCGAGAATGATATTTTTTTTTCGACACATCACTTGTATGATTAGTGACAAAATTGTGAAGGTGTAGTTTTATAACATGATAGGTGAATACCTGCAGAATCAAATCCCAAACGTTTCTAGAGGATTAGCTTAAAGCAGGTATTATCTCCCGTTACTTGTTTCTGTTTCAGCCGCCTAGCAGCTCCCCAGAAATGTATTCTTGTTGGAGGAGAGAAATTAGATGGAATACTTTATTAATATAATACGTCGAGGACCAATACTCAGAATGCTTAATGAAGGCAGTATCGGATGTCTTGGTGAGAACGTAATAACTCTCGGTAGTAGTGAGAAGGGTTAGATTAGCTAGGTGCATCAGAAGATTAAACAGAAATCTATCTTTTGCTTATTGTGATGATGGAAAAAGCACGATTAAGACAAGGCTTTGTTTAGAACGGCATATAGTTGTCATCAGTACACTGCTACTAATAGCAAATCTGCAGCTTGTTTCATAAAAAGAAGTCGGCCCGCTATTTTCGATTCCCTAAGTGCCCCTCTCAATAACTCACTTCTTTGAAATACACTGCTGGCTTATTCTGTGAAATAAGGTATATACAGAACCAGTACCGCCAGTTGCAAATAGTAGAAATTACCACAATAGCAGATAGTGATGTATTGTGTAGGTCATCGTGTACCACGAATCAACAATCTTTTCCAACCATCAACTAGCCACTGTTGTTGATGTCCAGATGTCGATCCATTGGGGTGAATTGAATCAGACCAGTCCACTGCCAAATACCCAGCTTGACCCCAGACCCCTAGCGTATATTTTGTCGGGAAAAACCAGACGACTTTTGGAGAGTTCGGCCAAGCTGATTCCCGCTAGATTACCCTGTGTTGAATACGAATGTGGCCGTCAGTGGGGAAGGTCAGATTAGGTCAGATTAGCACCAGCGCCCACAGTGGCCATCCGCCTGGTCCAATGCGGGGGTCATCTTACCTTGAATGTGGAGCTGACAGGTGATTGGACAGCGGCAATGCCCCCAACATACATATTACAGTAGCGCTGGATTTCCTCAGGGACCCATGGATCCAGTTATGTTGCTCCTCTGGGGAATGAGCTACTACGCATTCAGTGTTCACTAGTGTAACGGGAAACTAGTGTGCACTGGACAAACACCAAGTGTATATCTGATCTTATACTGACTGCTTGTTAGGGGTACACTGCCTGAGCAGGGGGGGGGGGGGTGGGGGGATGGCAAGGTTCCATAAGTGGAAATTGTGCCTATGGTTTCAATATTTTGAACGTGAAAAGGGGGTTGGCGAACAGTAAAATGTGGAACTTTTCAATATTTTCCTACTATTTATAGGGGTTTCTACATTAAATTGTGGAGCTTTTGGAAAGATTTCCTTTGTGACCCCCCTGGTTACGGGGGTTGGTCTGCTCTAAATGATGTTATTAGTGTGTTTTTTGTGTGCTATCTAGGTTTTATGGATGATTATGTGCTTGGACTATATGTGATACTTCTGTCTAGTGTGGTCTGAATAGCGTCATATTTATCCAGTGCGAACCTGAATCTGGTATGCCCAATTTGCGCGATGTCCAGATATCGATCCTTAACAACCCTTAATGTATCACAATATACTATTTTAAGTCTGCACTGCATTGAAGGTCATTTATCCATTTTTCACTGGAGGTGCGCCACAAAGCTTCTCACAATCCATGCTGAGCACGTTAAGGAATAAATTATCTGAATGGTTAAGCGAGGAGAAAATCAACTTTTTGCGTATAATCCTTGTAGATCCTTTATACTATTACCAATACAACTCACATATACAGCTGGAGAACTGTTCTCTTAAAACTATTGATTACATATTTGGTTCGTTAGTTCGTTTGGATACATCACCTCAACAGGGAGGCCGATTAGAGGACGTAAGGGAGGGTGGTGATAGAGAATGCTATTATCTGGGTGCCCGAGTCATGCAGTAAATCACTCTACTCCGACTACCCCTCATCGCCTCCTGGTTCAACCCTGGAGGCATTTACCCACATGGATTTAAGAATAGAGTGTTCAACTTCACTGTTTTTCTAGATATATATGAAAAGGAATCAGCAAACATTTTCTTAGAGAATTTGTTTAAAAGGGGACCTTATAAACTCGAGGTCAGGTTTTAGAGGAACCCTCCTAAATGATAATTTTCTCTCTCTATTTTTCCTCCTGATCTCATAATATTGCCAATGTATAGACACAACACTATTGTCTCTTTTTAGGGTTCACTATGGATTTTAGTTCCCATGATCTCTTTGAACTATGACATCTCTGAAACTGAGGACGGTTCTGGATATTTTTGTGCATGGATGAAGATGTCTTTGCATGTTGTCATATAAGATTTTTTAATGGAATTATAAGGGCCCTTCATCTAACATTAACGACCTTCAAACACCCTGTTAATTGACATATTCTCAGCAATTTATACACATTTATCTACTATTATTGACCTTCCCATCTTTTCTGGAATGTGTTGAAGCCGCAAACCATACTCATCAAATTGTAAACCTTTCATTTGGCGTTCATGGTTTCATCTATTTTTGAATAATTTTGAAATAATCTTCATAATAGATTTTAATTTGATAAATTAAGAAGATCATAAGATTAAAAAGAAATTGTGTTTTAATAATGGATATTTAGCTAGTAAGTAGTTCCCCAAAACACCCCAAATTACTCCCCTAGGAATTATAGATTCCATCCGGAGTTCGCGACATATTGATTTCTAAAATGTACCTATAAAACACACTCATTAACAATAATATTATAAGCAAAACAACCCTTAATGTATCACAATATACTATTTTAAGAAGTTTGTCAGTTAAAAAAAAAAGTTTCTTATTAAAAACTTAACGAAAAAGGGATATCACTTAGCACAAAATAATTGTGAACGCATACTATCTACCTTTAACTGAGGTCTCTCTGCGGCCGAGCCACCCTCCTCCACCACCCGCCTCATTTATTACCATCCCCTGTCATTGAGACAAAAGCCGCTTCAACGTGGAGGCGACTGACAAATGAGAAAGGGCCATTAACATGTGACGTGGGCCTTAATACCTGACATGCGACTTAGACTATAAGGATGGCCTCTCCAGGAGATGGATGGGTTCAGGTCACGCCCCTCAGTCTGCAGCCAGACGCCTGATATAATATAGTGAGCCGCCCCTTGGGGTATATACCTGAGGGTAATCTAATCATAGCACCTAACCCGTCAGATGATGTTATAATATTTAATCACGAGTTATACTGTTTATGAAGATTAAGGGCCTTCAGGATATTTCTATAATTACCATACCTTTATACTTGGTTTTATTGATAGACTGTTGTATGAAAGACGACGACTTTCACTCTTATCAATTATCAGTAATGCTTTACGTTTGTGTTTCAAGAAGACTGTGTTTGCCGAAAGTTATGGTTAAGAGTCATTTGCTATAATTATCTCCCCTTCATATTCTCCAGTCATAAAAGGTATACGCTGTAATACATGATATTTTTTAATCACAATAAATTAGAATTGTATAGTAATCTAGGTTATATCTAATTCCAAGTTGTGTAGGACCCCATGGTACAAGCTCCATATAGTATTGCTGAATGTTGTGGAGACAATTTATGATTTCAGTTTCTAGACAAACAATATACCGACGAGATTGAGCCAGAAATAGCCTGTGTCTGGGGCTAACATTGCCAACCTTCGAGCTTCGGTTTGTCTACAGGAGAGAATGCTGGAGACACTCCTGTCACGGCCATCTGCTGACAGCACGCATTGCATCCATATATTCTACGTGCTAATTGAGTTCTTTGAGTAAACGTCAGAACGGCTTAGAGCAAGAATATCCCTAGGGAGTTCTGTGGTCCCGTAAAAAGTTGGCCCCACTGCAGTTGTGTCTTCTGTAAGCTCTCGGCCAGACTCATTACTGAGAAGGCCCGGTGGGTGTTTCTTACAGACCTCCTGGGTGACTAGCGTCTGGTGGCTGGGAAGTTGGCTTGCCACTGGAGGTTCTCTCGGGGGTCTGAGCAGCTCCTCATGCTAGGCAACTGCTCAGAAGAATTTCCTACTCGAGAACACTCTGCCTTTAACTTAAGAGAGACATGTTGGTTCGTTTGCTACTTCCTTGTGTTGAAAGAGTGTAGATGACATTATAAATACCTCAGACACTTTAGGCGAAATGTATCGCCCTCTGTGTCAAATATGTGGCTAAACCCTGTAAGACTGGCTAGCAATATGTAAGATGTGCCATAGAGATGTATCATATCTCTCTGATGGTACCTATTACTGAAAATATATTAAAAGGAAAAACAAAAATATATACTGAAAAATGAACACCACTTAAGCTTGCAAGAAATTTTGATGTCTGTCAAGGGAAAATGGTAGTTTTCTTTTTTCTTTTCATACTACGATACAATATTATCAATTTATAGACTAAACTATCTTAATAATTAGCCAATATGTATGCCAGGTGACCAATGTGTTAGGTGTTTGTATTAAACGTTTCATAGTGTATAATACTGGCTGACATAATTATGATGTAACACCTCGACAATACGTTATTCCTGGGCGCTGTTCAGAGTGACAACCAGACGATCTATTTCACTCCAAAATAAATAAACTTCGCTACATCAAACAGTACAATGAAAACTATAGAATGAAACTTTAACATGTCCTTTGTATTTTGTATGTGAAGGTGTCGATCCAGAAGATCCATGTGCGCTACGAGGACAAGGTGACCAACCCGGACCACCCGTGTGCGTGCGGCATCATGTTGAAGAACCTGTCGGCCGAGACCACCAACGGCCAGTGGCAGCCCACCCACGTCCACGACAGCCAGGCCACCCAGATCAACAAGGTAGGACCTACTTCACAGCTTCAGGGTATTAAGGGGACTAATGATGATGTGCATTACTTGAGTGTGTTAGTCGGGGATTGATGCTATCGTTTAAAGAGAGTGGATGTGAGGATTCAAGCTGATTGGTGCTGTGTCAATGGTCGCCGAGGGAATGGTTGTTGCCAATGTGAGCAGGGTCGCCAGAGACCAAGGCAGCATAGGGAAACCGTTAAAGTTTTAATAATTAACAAGTGGACTGAGTTGGGTACATATTTAAAGTAAAGGTTAATAACGCATTTTCTAATCATATCAATCAACATGATTTATGCGGCAATTCCTGGTAAATGCTGCAATTTGCGTATATTCCTGGTGAAGGCAGTAATTCGCGTAAACATCTTAATTCTGCCAATATCACCATACACGCATAAACTACATCAATTGTCCACTGCTTATGTCAATGAGTTGGGCATAGGTTTTAGAACGTCATTTCTGTAGTAAGTATTGGGTGGGGTTGGGGGTGGCTGGAAGAAATCAACGTTCATTTGGTTTAAATTCACGTAGAATGGGCTGGATTAGGTTGAAGGGGTCTAGTACTAGGGAACGGTTTAACAGGCACACACGCTTATCGCTGATTTCAGAGTCAACGTCTACTGTATATTTCCATGGCTTGACTAAAAACTTGGGTATCCTCAATCAGAATAAAAATAGCGATGGATAGGTAATACTTGCAAGGAACCATGCATATTCAAGCATTATGATTTCGTTATTGTTCAATCTTGTTCCATCATTGCATTGTTATACAAGAAAAAACAAAGATCATGTAATACTTAAACAGCGTATTAAAACATGTTGATTATTATCTACTAATGTTTAATGGCGACTTACTTAATTGGTTTGATTGAAATGCTATTTTTGTAGCTCCTCTGGGTTAAAAACCTGTTACTGTGTGGGCTCATCATTACTTAAGGAACTGTCGCAGTAATAGGTCCATAATTAGTCCCATTGCCAGGTGGCGTGTAATAAGCGTAAACAATTCATTTGAAAAATTGGACCGAAAAAAAAAAACACTCTTGAAGTAACCATGCTTTCCAATCTGACAAATTGCCTGCCAACGCCTATTTCGGACAACACTCATGCCAAATTATGAATCTTTCATGCTCGTTATAGTTTTCATTTTTCTGTTCCGGTACAAAGCGGGCGCATTTGAAAGCAAACACAAGTAAATACCCAATTGATTTTGTCTGGAATGTAGCACTACACAATGAGATTATCTGGAAGGCTTCCTACAAACAAAAATAAAAATACCAGGTATTTCTATAACAAGGTTCTGGAATTCCTTATCCTAAAGCCAATTTTCACATGCCAATAATTATTATTGCCGATTTTAAAAATCAGCAGCGGAAATTAAGATTAGACATAGAGATGTTATTTATCTATGGAACGATTTTACAATTCTCTTTTTAATGGTATATAGGATGTATGATATCACGGCACATTCCCAGAAAGAATCAAACAAATACAAAAACGCCAGTAGAAAAAACGGTACGTAGAATACAGGCTGTAGGACGTTGGACCTTTTCAAGAAGGGTTTTCAAATATCTGTATGTGTTTGGACGCCTTCAGATGGAATAACTTACTGTGGGGTAGAGACACTCAATGAAAACAAAAAGGGAATTTGAAAGTGAAAAGTGGACATCCTTATATACATTAACCTTAAACCCTCTATACACATTTCCCCCCTCGGAAATCCAGTTAAACGATGTAACGTGAGAAAAAACATCCCCAAATCCTACAATGTCAGATTAGCTTAGATGCCCATAGTACCGACAAGTTTGTGTAGGGTATTGATTTTGCCATCGGCCGACTGCCACCCTCTGACTAGAAACAAGTGAATTAGTTCCTTATAAGCCTGGCAGGTGGAACTGTCTCACCCCTAAACATAGAAGCGGGTTAATTGCTCTATTTCCTGAGCTGGACTTGGGCCTGAGAACGGTTTCCTATTCAAAAGAGGCAAGGAAAGCAGGAAAAATCAATTAACAATAAGCAAAATGGAAGGCTGGCAGAGGAGAGCTGTTGTGCCAGGAAATGGGAGTCCTGCACAGGGTATTACCTCGCCGAAACAAGAGCCGGGTTTACCGTCGGTAACATGGTAATGCAATCGGGTAAAAATAGACCGCGGAGATAATTGTTGGCGGGTTGGATGTCATGTGGCCTGCTAAATGTAGCTGTACGCAATGTGAGAGTCCAATCAAATTGGAACAAAAAAACCCTGTTAGTTTCACACCTCATTTGACTCATGAAATTAGAAAGGTTCATCAGCAAAGAACAAGCAGATGCTTCAACACGAGACAGTTTCGGTCTGTTTATTCTCTCTAATAACCATTCCCAATCCAGTTGATTTTCCTACCACAGATGGTATTACTCCTTTTCCCAAGGGTTTTGGATGACTAAAAACGTTCCATTAAAAATTTATGGAAAAGTAAGGATTTGTCAACTGTACTTCAATGCTACATAAAACTCCAATATTCTCGTTTGTAAACCTTTTTGACTGCAGTCAGTGGTATAAACCCCTTTTCTTGGCTCATGTTGGTGTTGTTTACTTTCAGCTGGTGAACCTACAGGCCTTGTCAGCATACTGGAACCCGAACCTGCCTGAGAACTGTATGGTGCGCACCAAGCTGCACACCACGGCCTGGAGGGTGAGTCCACTGTCTACTTCTACATTATAGATATAATATGTATTCCCTATGCACACATTAAAACATATTGCCTAGATAGAGGAGCAAGTTCTTCTTGACATAGAGCCTCATTGTCTGAACCAATCAACTTAAAACCCACTACGATTTGTTTTCATTTCTAATTCTAGAATCTGCTGAAGAATTCCTTGGACACACATCGCATCATGGAAGAAGAATTCGAATTTAGTAAGTGAAAAAATATTTGAATAGATGTTTCATTCTTAATTCGAGTCTTTCTGTCAATTTCAAAATATTATCTTTGTTAACGTCTCTGGTAATGGTATTTGTTAAAATGTATATCGTTCAGTTTTATCAATACAACAAAAAAAACGTATCAAAACATGTACTGTCGGCCCCATAATGTCTAACTTGATAATGGTCTACTGAAACAACAATATTTACACTAAACTGCACTATTATATAATTGTTGTGGAGGGGGATTCCCGGGGCGAACTTCTAGGCTCTAGGAACTAACCACTAGGCTCGCTTGTAATTTGCCTGTCGAGCGTAATTGATGTGGTAAAATAACAGATAACCTTTTTTTTCATCCAGTTTTGAGGCCGGTTTCGTCAAAAGCCAAGTTGTTGTTTAACAAAGACGCGGCTACCTCCCTACCCCACATGGTAGTAGACTTCGTGATGGACGAGATTGGGGTCATGGTATCCAGACAACAGGTAGGGCAACAGTTTGCAACTAGTGGTCAAAAATAGTAGAGTGTTCCTAAGATTTCAAAGTTATTACAAATAATGAAACGCAATAATGTTATAAAGAATATTGTCTCTTTTTTTCTACGGCGACTTTAAGTAACTTCGTCGTGTTTGTTATCATTCAGGATTGTTGTTTTTCCGTAGTTCCTCAACATGCTAAGCCTGGCAGACTCCTTCAAGATGATGACTGTGAACCAGCGCTACCAGAAGTTCGCCCCGGGAATCCCCCTCCACAACAACGCGGCCCAGTGGTGGAAGTACGCGTACACAGCAGTGGTGGAGGAACGAATAAGGCCCTACTCCTGGGAGAGGATTAAAGCCCACAGGTAAAGCTTTCGTCTGACTCAACAAGTACACATAAAGTGTCCAGTATACCTGATCCTTATGACTCCTTATTAGTAAAATATAAAGATACTTTATTCTTTTCTTTTTAAAAACATTTATACGTGCACATATTTTGTCGTTTACTTGTAAAATGGACAGGAAAACATGACAGGGTGGTAGGGCGGGGACTTGTGGCATTTCCAAAATGATATTGATTTCCCTTAATCAATATTTCCCTTAATTAAAACCGGGATGGAACAAATATTGAATTCTTCTCGAAAAGAACACAGGTATCCAGTGATTTTAACCAGCATTGCAGTATGAACCAGCCAAACCATGACAACGTCGTGATCGTTCCTTACTTGTTCTCACAGACAATTGTACCGGCGCTACAAGGACGTGTATAAAAAGAAGCTGGAGTTCCCGGAAAATGAGAACATCAAGATCCAACAGGAGCAGCTCGAGGAGCAGCTCAACCTGGCCAACATCGTCATGGCGCGCGTGCAGGCCAAGATGGAGGTAGGAATACTTAGATATATAACCTTTTATATATAAACCATCCTTAACCTGTATTATACCCAGAATAAAGGGTATATTCGTGTATTGTCTGGGTGTACAATGAAAACCAGATTTTGTGTCTTATTTTAACCAATATAGATAAAATGAACTTAAAAAAAACGTTTTATACTTCAATTGCAATTCAAGTACATGTGCTCTTTGCACTGTTGTCCTATTACTTTGTTAGAGAAGCGTGCAAGCATTATGATGATCAGAGAACACAGTTCTCGGTATTCCTTCTTACCTCGATTGTCTTAATTTTTAATGTCTGTAATGACCAACATTTAAGGATCTAGTATGATGGGTACGGGGACCAGACGTAGCTGTTGTGTTGCCATTTTCTGTCCATCCAACAAAGAAAGAAAATTTCCTCAAAATTCCCTTACATGTCGGAACAAATCATTTCTTATAAAAAAAAGAAGTTCTCATTTAAAACCATTGAAGATTTTTCACTTATACGAGCTCCTCTTTTCCCCAGTTTGAGAAGGAGGCCCCGGACCGTGTGCAGCACAAACCGGTGCAGGAGTCGGGCTGGTTCTCCTGGCTCTGGGGCGGTACCGGCACCCCCGACGAGCCCGACGAGATCGTCGTCATCTCACCCAAAAACTCGCCCTCCTGGCTGCGGCAACTCTCCTCCGAGGAGAAGAAGAAACTCTACAACGCCATCGGCTATGACGCCCACCAGAACGTCGAGCACACCAATGAGGTGAGATAATCCGATTTGATCTGTAGGGGAAAAGGTAATGAAGTGTGATGGCAACTGAATGAGCTAGAAGGAAAAGAACATGATTATGTGGTCTAAAGAAGTACTAATGTTATGTCAATATTATCCCCCCTGCTTTTTAGACATAATAATTTATCATATTAGCCACGTTCTCCTTAATCTGTTATGTCAGTGTTAATTCGGTTAAGTGTTTTACTTTGATCATAACTAGAATATGTAGGGCGTTTCATTAATTAATATAGAAACTATACATTTAGATATATACTATTAGTGTAAGTGTAAGTGTATGTATGTGGTAAAATCATTTAACATGTTGTCATGATGTTGATTATAGATAGGATAGGACCCATCACATACATGTGTAAAGGAAACAGAAACCTGAAATATAAGAGCGTCAAAGAAAAGAAATAATTGAGCCTTTTTGGAAACCCTTTTATCTTTGCACCAACTCCCTAACGCCTGTCCTGACCGTCTCTCCCCGTTCACAGTACGTGGCCCACCGGATCAACGTGTCGCTCATGAACTGCTCACTGTCACTCATCAACTACAGTAAGGAGGTGCTCAAGGTTACCGTCACCCACCTGACCGCCGCGCTCGACCACCGACCCAGCAACGGGGGCTACAAGTCAGTGTCTAATTCTTTACTCTTTCACTGCCTTAGGCCTTCATTATGTGGCTCCACTGGCTGTCAGTTTGCGGCCATTGATTCATGACTAAGGCCGATACTTGTACTCTAAACTATGGAGATTCTATTGAGGTTTTGATTTGATGCCTAGTTTGATATTTTTGGCTTTCGACTTTTGATTTTTCGTGATGGTGTACATCCATGCATGCTTTTGAGTTTGAGTTTGCGTTTCAGTATTTTTTGCTGCTACCTATGCTGTATTACTTACAATAGCATGTATAGAGAAGTAAAAATCAATGTTTTTGATGCATGTTGTTCGTGGCAGTGTTATTTCCATACGCTTCCTAACGAAAATAACAAAACATACCAAATAGGGAAGATGTAATATCGGTAAGACACGACGAGCTGCCTCAATATCAATGCAGTAGGTTACAATGATAGGGTTTCAAAAGAGACTGAAAAAAATAAAAAATATAGATTGTCATGAAAAAGTCATTGCTGTAGGTTGGGTGATTAAAGGCCTTACATGTGAAAAGATTCGAGAAATTAAAAAAATTGTTCCCATAATTTGGCCAATCTATTACATTTACCGAATCAAAAAGGAAAAGTACACCAATTCAAAATAATTGAAACATTCTATATTTCCAGTAAATACTACGAACACACAATTTGTAAATCGTTTTTGAAGTCCTTTGGAACCCTTCGTTATACCAGTCAAATCATATGTTTCAATTGCAGCAATAAACTAGCGATTTAGCATGTTAGATAAAGGGAGATTTTCTGTTATATTTTACTGACTGCATGACCGTGTGCTTATGTTGATTTATAGGATGGAACTCTTAGTCCCTTATCGACAGGACAGGTTAACATACTAAAATGCACCTTTTGTAATCAAGGACATGCAGTTCTGCTCTATACAGTGATTATTGCACCTAACACAAGTTTGGAAATGTAATTCAATCAAACGATATATTTCTTTTGTACAGTCAACTGAAATCATTCAAACCCCACATCAAGTTTTGATAATTTACTTTAAAAAAGATTAAGAACTGCTTAGCCTTGATGAGAAACAGTAATTTATTGTACTTTTAAGATGCTTATGGTATTTGATTTAATTATGAATTGGGAATGGAATTGAAATGAAGACTTAGACTCTAATCTTAAGACGTGATGAATTAAAAGAGTTTAGCATTTGGTTCATGTAACGGATGAAGCACAAATTTTAAGATGATTTTACTATCAATGTTTTATTTTGATTCCAACCCGTACTTTTCTTGTTAACTCTTCAAATCTAAACGTTTGGAACTAACGGTCAAGACCTAAGATTCAGTTTTGCTTAACCTTTCCCAGTTTTACATATTTTCTGGTTTGTAATTTTCTAAAGTGTACATATATTTTAGAAGGTATAATGCTCCTTTCAAGTTGCAAGATAGGTTACGGTGGTGCTTGTTAAGTAGGGTATGGCTTTTACGTCTTAAGTCTTACACAGCAAACCCTTGTCACAAATAGCTGTAGAGAAACTATATCTCCTAGATCGATACATTTGTATTGTTCTAACAATGTATTTTTACTGGAACGAATTCTATAGTTTCTAATTCGGTTTCCTGCGGTCTCAGGTGGGATAAAATTGGTAATAACATACTTTTGGGATTTTAGTTTGCTGTACCATTTTGTGTATCTTATACTTTAAAGAAACCAAGAGGTGTTTTAAATATCTTTACGTACAAAACACAAAGATATCTTTGGCTTATAATCTTTTGAAAGGGAGGAGTATAATCATCTTTTGCTGGATAATGCAAACCATTATTTACATCCATTACAAATTACAATGGATTAATAGGTCTAAAACTTGTGTGGTACCATAAATGTTGAATGTATATACTCTATTTTACAGAGTCGCAACTAAAACTGAAAGTTTCGTGGTAGAAGGAGTGTCTATAGAACATGACCTAGTTCCCATCATCACTTCTGACATTGGTGTATATGGTAAGCCTCAACATTTGTAATTCATCAATCTTTCTGTTATTTATAATACCATAATATTATGCCAAAACTGTTGTTTTATTTCCTATCATTTTCTTCAGAAAGAATCGTGACTGTATTTTGTTATTTCCTGAAATATAATCGATGGCATCAGTACAGCCATATCCCCTACAATTGTCATATGCTAACCCTATTCTACTCTGATGGTACTTGTAGCTCCGTCTGTGAGTCAGGTGTTCAGTATGGAGTTCGAGGTGAACCCCAATCATGTGGAGGCAGACCTGGCCCTAAAATTGAACGTTCAGCCCGTGGAAATTGTTTACGATGAGGTAAGTTAAATGATATATCAAAAACGCACATTTTTCATTTCCCCCCCACCCCCCAAAAAAAAGAAAAGAAAAGAAATGAAATGAATAAAAATAAATATATATACATGTATACGACAGTGTCGTGATCAACTTTTATAATGGTGGTTTTATTTGTTTCCTGTGAGTGGCGGGTACACCGATAATGATGATAATTCAAATCTATTCTGTGTTCCACAATGACTCATTTATATCGTGAGTAGCCATATGTTAAGAACTGTAGTTGCTTTATGGTGATACCCTGTACCCCCGATGGGGTCATCAAAGGTCGGGCGTTGGTGTGCTTGCTATGGGACATTGCACATAAAAGTCCCCCTTGCCATTCTTCGAAAAGAGTAGGGTATCGTACCCGGTGGTGGGTTTCTTCTAAACCGTATCATAGATACGATCACCCAAAAGCTGAAAAAAATCACCTTGTGCAGTCTGGAAAGAACCCTATGTAGTTGACTTGGCGTTAAACTACCCCAACAAATAAACAAACAAACAAACAAACGAGCTATATGGTATGAGTTAACCCTTCACCGACACTCAACGGCGACTCTCTCAGTTTAGTCAGACGTTTACTTTTTTTCACAATTCATATTCTGTAGAATAAAATACCATATTAAAACCTTATTACGGACAAACTGTTACTCATCATAAGTGTGCCCTAACGTATTTCTCCGTTTGCAGCACGCGGTGACGGAGGTGATCGCCTTCTTCCAGGTGCCGCAGGTGACGGCGGCCGACGTGCGCGGGGTGGTGGCGGCCGGCTGGGGGCAGATGGTCGACATCTCCAGGGCCGGCCTCCAGTATGCCATAGAGCAACACAAGACGGTGCACCTGGCCGTCAACATGAGGTCCCCCTACGTCGTCATCCCCGAGTTCGGCACCCTGCACAGGTAGGCGGGGTTTATCTCTGAGGCGAACCTTGAGGGTCCCAGCATAAGATACATCTAGAAAATACCATGTTACATCAGAGGTAATTAATTTGATCAAGTGCCGTGAGACAACATGGTTTAGATTCGGTCTTTTGCCAAAGTATCAAGTATTACTTTTAGAGTCAGTTATACGAGTAGAATTGCACACAGATTGTAACCCCAGTTGTGTGCCGTTGATGTGAATAAGTGTGTTAAGGATCGGGCTATTAATATGAAATGGTTTTCATAATGGTCATGTAGTGTCTAAAGCGATAGATATATTTCCATTTTAGAAAACAGAATGAATCTAGACTATGAAAGACTATCTAATGTTTCAGCGTTAAGATTTCATCATAGTTTTATACTTTCTGTTTGCAGCAAAAGAAAAAAGTAAAATGTTCAATATCATGGTGGAGGTCGTAGCACATAATAAGAATTAAAACACTTCACCGATCATCAGCCTTACTAAAAACTCGGTTTTTATTGCTTTTATTGCCCCCCCGCCCAGCAATGTCTATTTACGTTACATGTCAACCCTCCCTTCTCCCTGATATAAATTATATCCAGGTTCTGGGACGCTTAATGGCTTTATGCTTTACTATAAATACGCTCAATTACTTATATTTGTTACCCTTTATGCTATACTATACTTTATACTATCTAGTATGCCTTATATTATAAGGCATACTAGATAGTGGCAGGTGCAGGTACTTTTAAATTAAATTAATTCAACCATGAAGGTTATGCAGTTACACGTCCACAAAAATTAGTGTATAAAAGGTCGATCATCTAAGTGCTCATGCAGTTCAACCCTGTCCCGTTAGTGCTTAAGTTTGTATACAACTTTGTCAAATGACACCCGTTATACCGTCTTAATAAGTGAGTTCTTGAGGCCCATTTAGTCAAAACTGAGATACTACAGAGAGGTTGATTCCCCATGCATCTAGATGTACATATACGGGTCACATGCATGTGTCTACTGGGATCTAGTGGCGAAACTAAAGAGCAATGACAATAGATAATTATCCTACTGTCATAGGTTTAAGGAAACGAAATTCATTCAAATTACATGTCTTGAAATGGTCGTCTTAAGCAATATTAGTGTATCATAAAATCACATCAAATTGCCCATCGTCAATGTTTATACACCAAAATCGACCCCATTTTCCACACTCTAGATGTACATATCTACTCTCAACACGCTCCTAAATATACAGAATAAGCCAATTACCCATGTCTTGACCCACTAACCCAGCCACTGAAATGTCGTCTGCTTTTCTTACAGGGGCGGGAACGTGATCGTGATCGATTTCGGTAAACTCAAAGTGGAGAGCGAATTACAACCAAAGAACATGTCGCTTCATGTAAGTAAACATTTCATAACATTTTATCTTTACAAAACCCTTCGATTGACATAATTTGTACGGTTTTAACTTTATTTCGATTAGCCAACGATTGGGTCAAATAAAAACGTAGTCAAGTATATTGGTTATAAAGAAAATTCATAATACGTGATGCTTACTTTCAGTATAATATTAAATACAACACCATTGAGGATATAAAGTAGTATCGAATAGTTTTCTTTCAGCAGGATTATAGAAATAACAGAATAATATTTTCTTTCAGGAATGTACCATGTCCGAGATAGAATCCCGACTGTACGATAAGTTCAACATAAACATTACTGACGTCAAAGCTCTTCTAGCTGATTCAGGTACAAAACTTTACTTTTCCTAATCTGTTATCAACATTTTGGTACATGTAATCAATTTATGTTTATGTTGAACGGGTTCTAAGATAGCAAATATCTATAAAAGGCTGGAAAACATAACTTGCCTCCCCCCCCCTCCAAAAAAGAAAGCCTGAGACTTATGTGCGTAAGAGAAATTTCAAGAACAAAATTGTTTTCCCCCTCTCACGCTTATCATAGAATGAGGGAAAAAACTAACGTTGTGTCGCGTTGTATGCTTTGGGGCTTCGGAAAGTGTCATTCCTTTTAATCAAAGAGATGCACACTATATATATTTGTACACCAACACAGCAGGGTTTAAGATTAAGACAAGAAAGAACAAAAAAATGAATTGAAAGTGAATGAGATAGTGGCCTGTTTACAGGAGACGACTGGCACACGGCGCAGACCCAGCCCGACTCGGAGTACCACGTTCTGCCCAGTGTCGGCATGCAACTGTCCTTCTTCAACACCGTCAAGGCCGACTACAAACAACTACCACAGTGAGTCTCTAAAAACCTGATGACTGAGACGTGCCTATATTTTTTTCTAGTCTTACCGTCGACTGTTACGCACTTTAGCATCTATATAGTTGAAATACTATTCTCCCTTAAATGTTCAATGTAATAAACTCTTCATAGATTTTTTTCAAAAGAGTTTTTATATGGATCTATGAATTTCCCAATCTTATTTCCATTGCCCTAACTTGAGAGGATGCAAAGATCTATTTATAAAATGTATTAAACAATCCTACTTTTTTTTAAATGTATTACACTTTACCATTATAACAAGCTCTTCTCTCCTCCTCCCATTGCGTAGACAAAAGCTGGAGGCCAAGCTGTCGGTGTTAAAGCTGCAGCTGTCGGACGAGAAGATCCAGATGATCGCCGACTTCTTCAAACACATCCCCATGCCGCACTCCAACAGCATGATGGGGCTGGACGACAGCGTGGACGGCCACGTCGAGCCGCATCTCTACGCCAGGGTCATGGTACGTCTGAATTCTTAAAAAGGATTGTTACAGATAAGTTTTTCGTAATATGCTCCTAAACATACACTGCCTTAACGTTATGATTTCTTAGAGTTATTGTTAATTTGCAGCTTCCATATTTTATTCATTTTCTTTTAAAAGTGGTGTTGGTGTTTGCAGTACTTCATTTGGAATCGACTGGGCTACTGTGAAACGATACATTTTTCTTATCCCTATGCAGAAGTGTAATGTTCGGGTTGCGATTGATATAATTATATTAAATGAGAGATTTTTCTCTCAAAAATCTTTATGTGGTATCTTGATATTGATTGTAGATGATATAGTAAAATTAATGAACAAGAGGACGTTATTCATTAATGCTGTTCTATATAAATATCAAAATATTCATGGGAAACGGTTGGCTCTATATGCCGGTATGTATTAATTCCTCGCATCAACTTATATTCTAGTCAAACAACCATCCCTTTCACGTGGTAAGTAAAGCATGGAGGTCTGAAGTACATGGATACGAAAACTAGCAGAATAACGTCCTGCAAATAATGAAATAATATCATATCTATACCTCTATAGAAATACACACTGGAAGTACATCTCGCGCCAAAACTATGGGTAAAATCATTGTATGAATAGAGACAGAAAAAGTATCGCAATAATAATCGTCCACAGATTTATCATCTTTTGCCTGAAAGATTGATCCTTTAGAGCTAAGCATTGGAAGTAATTCCTCTTGTAGTGCACAAATCTGATCTGACCTGCGCTTCAAAGAATAAAATTAACATACTGGAATCAATAACATAAGAAACTGTGCCTGACCTTGGCATGGTTGTCATGAAGTATCAGGACGACCTCTTAGGCTCAAGCATGAGCCGGTAGTTGCCACTCACAGTCGGAATGGCCGAGCCTGTAGACTTTGCTGTGTTTTTAGGCCCTTCTTGCAACAAGGTGGAAGCTTCGCACGCTTAAAGTCAAATTGGTAAGGTCCTGAATGAAAAGAGAAAAATCCAATATAACCTTTTGGTAAAATTTTGGTAATCACAAGTGTGTATACTAACGAGTCCACTTCAAACTAACGGCACGGAGATGGGATGAATAATGACCAAACCTCTTTCCTTTTTAGATGCTATTTTATGTTTTGCAACACCATCCATATCGATATACATGTACATGTTTTAGTTGGATTCAAAGTGTTGGACGAACTGGCCAATCCTCAATCTGACAGATTAATAGTTCTTCATATTAGTTTAAACCCACATTATTTGGAAAATGTCATGTTTCGTCAGTGCGATTAGACAACAACTGCAGCCAAAGTTCATTCGATAAACGTTACTTTTTTATCAGTAAATTTCCGTCACACAACAGACTAACATCCGCACCACAATGTCGTTCTCTTTTAATAATATAATTTATTAATGTAATTCATCGAACAACTATTTGAACACTAACATTCTTAGTAATGGACAGTAAGGAATTACATTTGTGTAGGCGCATGAGTAGTAAAGTAAATTTCTTTTACATTCTGACAATTATTCAAAAGAGAGTTAGTGTTGTAAAACTTAGTCACTGACACCTAGTCTGGAATTAGGTATTGCTACATGTGTTTCGTATATCTGAACATTTTTTAAGGGTTTTTATTTAAGTTTTGTTTGGCAAAGTGGTTGTTCTTGTATCATCCCCTAGAATTAACAATTCTACAAAAGATTGCGTGTACTTCATCTTTTAGGCCTTTGATAGTTCTTGTTCACCTTCTTGAATGATGTTAATGATATTCGCATTGGTATCCTCCTTCAGAATCACGTTTTAGCTTTGAATCTTAGAATTCTTCTCGTGATTCTGTATTCTAACCATTGCTTTTGATTATAATGCATAGAAAGTTAAAAAAGTTAACACCAAGATATCCCATGCTTCTGTTACAAGCTTATTTCTTCTTGGTGCTAGTTTTGGAAACGATGAAGGATATATCCTGACAAGTGATCAATCAGATGATTTGTAAATGATACAACGTTACATTTATTTAAAAAAAAAAAGCGTTATGTCTGCCTAGAAAACTTCGTATATAATAATTCGGCTTGTCATTTGACAGTTTCCATTTGAACAATTATTTGCGGAAAAGAATACCCCCGGTAGTCATCATGCTACGGCACCAAACTACAGAAGGCAGAAGCGGGCATCAAATAGGAAATTCCCACAGACACGGAGATTGATATCACACTCTAAACTAATTTATACAAGTAACTCCGTTCGGGATTGTTTGCCGCAACCTTACGAGAGGATGAATGAAATTCTGGCTCTAGTATTGTGAAATGAAGTGTATATAAAAAGTTTAATTGGTAACACTAACTTTTGTTTCCTATCCCAGGACGAGAGGTCAGTCCAGCAGGAACCCACCATAACAGACCTCCGTAGGATGAGGCGCTCTGTTCGCGTCAACTCGGTGATCGAGAGGCCCAAAGGTCAAGTCCTGGCCGACAGAACCTCAAGAATCTCGACAGGTAACAGCCAATATTTCTGAGTTGCTGAGGATAATCTTCTTTATTTCTTTTGCCTTGTGGGGGTTCTGGGGAAAAATAGGCCCCCAGTAGCCCCTGCTGATTGTATAAGGGGACGATAGGGGGGACCCAGCACTGACCAAGTGGTTCTTTGGGTTCAATTCCCAGTTGGTGCTGGGTTCACTAGGGGTTGAGGTACAGCCAAAATGATTTCTAGGTTTTGATCCCCTGCTGTTTGCCCGCCCTGTCACCTTCATCACATAGATCCGATCACCAAAGACAGAATTCGTCCCAACTTGTTTTCGCTGTGAAAATTACCCTGGCTGTCTGTACAACATAAAACCTCCATCACTCACTCATCACTCTTTATTTCTCTTTAGTGGAAAGTCATTTCTATTAGTTTTCACAAGTTTAAGGTGGGTTACATAGTTACCCATTAACAGTTTAAGAACGGAAAACTTGAAAGTAATCACATTTCAGGTTTCCATTTCAGGTTTCCATTTTTCTAAAGCCCAATAACTTATACTAATGGCTTTAAGAACTAATGTCACTTTAAAATAAAACATTGTGATAATCATCCTTTCAAATTTTCACTGGAATCACTTAAAGGAGATTTCGCGAATCTTTATTGTTCATATTATTTTTTGTACCTTCCATTAATAATCCCTCTCCTTCATTGCAGACTCTGAATACTACTTTTCAGCTTCAGACCATTCAGATGAGGACATTGATGAGTGGTCCAAGTGAGTATTAAAGATAACATAATTCAAATCCAAACTGGAGTTTTTGCCTGTGTAGTACATCTCTATATGAGGTTATTTATTCATGTTTGTCGTGTAACTTACTAATGGACATGTACGATAAGGGACATGAAATAAGATTTTGTTCGAAAGAATAAGTGGAAACTTTAAACGATACCTTCCATAGACGAATTGTCATATGTTCCCTTCTACATTTAAGCCTGAGGAAGCATGTGAGGTAATTTGCATAGGTTGCGGTCTTCCTTACACCTCGGATAGTTGGTTTTCATTTCTGACACTAGTTGCCAAAAAAGATAGAACTTCGGGAAATCGGAAATTGTTTTTGAATCTATAGATAGAAAATCTATGGACATGGGAGAAATAGATGGTCATATAAAAAAATCAGAATGTTCGATGAATCGTCCTATTAAATTTCTGGTTTTCATATTTTCAACGTACTGAAAATAATTGAAAACAAGTGTGGCGTAATTTTGAGTTCATTAATCAGAAAAAGCTCTTGTCAAACTCTTGATGTGTGATCATAATCTTAAACATCTATACTTTAAATCAAATCTTCTTTCCTATATCGATATAAAGATACCTTATATATAGCCACTAATTACTCCCATTTCCACCTCCCTCATAATACCCCTGTACACGTTTAACCACAGAGCCCTGGACATCCCGGTGCTGGACGACCACTCCTCCACCACCAACATGATCAACATGCTGCTGCGCTTCTCGCTGGGCGAGGTGGTTGTACAGGTGGCCAAGTCCATGGACAAGAACGAGACTCCGTACCTGATGGTGCGCGTTGACCGCTTGTGCGTGGAGAGCGCGGTGACCACGTACGGCCTGGTGCTGCAGGCCGGGCTCGGCGGGGTGCAGGTGGTCGACAAGATCCACACCGGCACCTCGGGCGAGTACCTGGAGATGTTGTCTTCAGGGGATGACCGCGACCTCATCTCTGTGGTCTACCGGAAGGTACTTACTCAGGGATTCCCTTTTTTAAGATATCATAGAAATATCTTTTGGCATCAGTTATGTAAAAGTCCTAAGTTCCACTGGCGACAAGGGAAGACTGGAGCAATCCAACTTGTCCCAGGATAACAAAATGTTATATATATATAAAAAAAACATGTAATGAAACGCCACTCAGAATGAATAATGTATTGTTGGCAATCCTATAGTTTTTTGTCGTATGTGATATTATGCAAGATGACCGAATGCTGCACCTCGGTTGATTGGTTAAGAATTTCCTAACGGATGTATTGTAGTATTGAAAGATAATTACTGATTCATTGTGAGGTGAAAGTTCCTGAAAATTACACTAAAGTTTTAAAAAGTAGAGACTTGGAGATACTCAGACACTTAGCATAGTTTATCCGAAATAAGCTTAGCTTAATATTGTATTTGTCAACAGGGGAAAAAATCTCAACTCATACAGTACTTCCAGTTCTCTCTGACTTCACATAAGATGTCTTTGCTTTCACAACCTTGCCAGGTTTCTCCAGAGTGTCCCGACTTCGAGCCCGTGTACCGCGGTATCGAGCAGGGCCTTATTGTCAACTTCTCCAGTCTCAAGGTCACCTTTGATCGCGCTGCTGCACTTCACCTCAACCAGTTTGCACAGGGACTCATGATCGGGTGAGTTAGTTTTATGTTATCCTTTAATATGACTTTAAATTAAAAGATTAAAAAAAAAGAGAAAAAAAAAACAAGAAAAAACGTAACACTGATTAAGAGATGTCATAGATGGTCATTTGGCAACAGGAAAGAAAGCACCATCTTGAATTCTACTAGATTTTCACGAAAATGACTTTGGTTACTGTTGAATTAATGCACTGCGATAATTTACTTTTCATTCAGTATCAATACTGGTCTCGACGGCGAGTTAAAACGATCAACAAGCACCATCCTCGGACAAAACCACCCCCCACCCGAGAACGTGTCCTTCGCCCAGTCCATGTTCCTACAGCCTACAGAAGGTAGGTTTATTCTGTGCTTTGGTTTTGGTTTAGAAGAATTTTTCGAGTCTAGTTCTCCACCTTACGTTTATACAACTTGAGGTAGGGCAGGTTAATTTTGAGAGCCACCAGTCAAAATAGACAAACACAAATTATTGTTCAATCTATTTGATCTATCATTTGATTTCTTTATTATTCTATAAAGACTTAAAACACAAATGGTTCAGTTGTGAAACTCGAAGTATTAAGCTAAAATGCAGGCGGGTTATTTCTAATCAAAAAGGAAAGAAAAAACCCTCACTGACACTAATAGAAAAAAAACCCACAGTGATACTGTACCGCGCCCCGGGGCGCCACAATACTAATGAACGTATTGGTAATATAACCATATGTATCAAAGAAATCACTGATATTTACATCTGTCATTTCACGGGCCGAAATATTTTACCTTACTTAAATTTTTTACCAAAAATGTATTCTCCCCATTGTTAAAACATGAATAACGTCTACAACACAGACTCGGCGCCTCTAGGAACCACCAAGTTGCATCTGGTCGCCAAGCTGGATGACCTGGAGATCCGGATGGTCAACCACGAGCTGGAGTTTGCCGAGGTCATCGTCAGGGGCCTGGAGAGTAAGGTGCTGGTCAAGGCAACACGTACCATAGTACAGGCCAAGCTGAACGACATGACCATCGAGGACCTGACGGAGAACACGCTCTTCCCTCGTATTCTCACCATAGATGACGACAAAGTGTTTGACTTCAAAGTGAGTTGTGTGTGAGATACCTATATTATAGGTCGGTTAAGGTTCATCGCTTACGTTGGGACATTGATATCCGAGTAGTAAAACAGAACCACCAAAGACAAGCATTCCCCAAATGTGAGGTAGCTTCAGTACAACAGTTTGTCTAAATCCTGTTTCCTAATTTTGTTTCAATCACTTTAAAACTAGTACACAAGTATATTTCCGTTTTAAAGCCATGATCTGACATCAGTATGTCCTTGTTCTTTGATACGGTCCTTACACACGCACACAAATTGATAAGAGGGTCAGTGAGGCACTTACACTTGTGGAGCATATTAATAATAACATATTATACAAAATTAGAAGGATATTGTTTTTCTCTGCATGATGATAAATGTATCAAAATGATCTGCAAAGAACTCTAGAGATTGGGAATTTTGATGACGTCAATGGACTTTTCCTTTCAGTTTGTTAGTTACCACAAACCCCCCGGGAAGTACTCCGCGACCCCTCCCCAGACACTGACCGTGGACTGCAGTCTGCGTCTGCGCATTGGGCGGGTCTCGGGCGTCTACCTCTACAAGTTCATGACGGAAATGACGTCATTTGTGGAACCTTTCATCAGCGCCGACACCTATGAGGCGTATAAAGTGGCAGCGCAGACCGTCGTTCACGATACGGTATGATAGAATGATATTGAAAGTCCTGTCATTTTCTTCCATCTAGCTTGACTGTCCTAGCAAAATGTGTTTCAGTAGTTTGCACTTAATATATCGATACTTTTATCTGCTTTATATCTTTTACAATTTTTCCAACTGATTATTGCCATTTAAACGATCTTTTGAAAACAGTATTTCATTTTCAATGTTGTTCTATATTATCTTGATTTTAAGGGCTATTTGATTCATACACAACTTTTAATTCTGTCTGGTCTTGTTTCTCTCTAATGGGGAGTACTTTTCTCAGTTATGATTTTATCATTATCGAATTCACCACTTCACATTTTCAAGTTTTTCTGTCCGCGTGAACTTCTGTTACTTACAAGCCTTGTTTGCCTCTGTGTATTTTCGTTTAACACTCGTTGTCTGATGTTGTTTCCGTGTGTCCCGTCCCTGTAGCATGACTTGCCCCCTGACAGACTGCGGGGCCGGAGGAGGCAGCCGGTGGGCAGGTCCAAGACCTCGGCGGCCGCCCTGGGCCGTCCCCCGCGCCGACAGAGGCGGAGCGGGGTGATAGACGCCCCGCCCAGGAGCGTGGTCTACAGACGGATGGCCTCCGTGGACACGCCCTCCACCTCCACGGCCGGCCTGCCCCCTCCCGGCCCCCAGAGGCCCAGGGCGGGGGGAGGGGCCAGGGAGAATGGCGCCATGGGTGGAGGGGGCAGGAGCTTCAAGAGGAAATCCATCATGGACAGAGCACTGAACAGACTCTCCTCCATCGTGGAGAAAGTAGAGAAACCAGGGACTGAGATTCGTAAGAAAAGCGAGGCAGTGACTGACGGCTTTGTCCAGCTGAGGCGGAAAAGTACTAAAGTGCGACAGGGGGTGCAGAGGTTGCAGAGACAGAGTACGGTGGCCCAGGAGGCCTTCTCGTCCATCCAGCACCACGAGGCCATACTAAGGCGACGCCTGTCCGTCCATGAGCGTATGAGTAGTCTCTTCAACACGCTCAAATCCAGCAGTTTGCAGGCCATCCAGCAAGGGGTCAGTAGCACTAGTGGTGAAGAGTTGTTAAGGAGTGCCGCCTGCAAGAAAAGTTAATGCTTGAGCAGCTTGAAACCTCCAGTTAACTGTTATATAGGAAGGAGGTGCTCGTACGGGAGCCCTAACATGCATCGCATTAGATCTACTAATGACACTTTGTGATGTTCTGCTCGTGTTTAATCAATTTTAATGTGTTTATATGTGTATAAGTGTACATGTCTTATTAAACAATATTTCTGTTTGTCCCTTGCTTGCCTAACCCTAACCATAAGCTTTATCATGTTGGGAGTATCAATCTCCTGCGTTTTACCAAAGGTTTTCTCTGTGACTTCAAATGAAACATATAACCAATATTTTAATCGCATGTCTCGTGTCAACATTTCTAATCTCGTCTTTCGTCCTTTGATACTTACAATGTATAGGTTGTTGCAAATGTAAGTAATTACAAATAAGAAACAAGTTATAGTATTCTTACCTGTCTTTGTATTCACAGTTTTGCATGCGTCTCGTTTAGGGGTTTGATTAAACGTTATTGACCAAAATATATTCAAAATATTTCTTACCTTACATTTCCGACATTTCGCATTTCTTTGTCGGGAGCTCGATAACATACTACCTCGCAAAAAATAGTAATAATAATAATAAAACTTATCTTAAAATGCCATTCACGTAAAATGTATTTCTGCGTTAAAACCCAGATCCAAGATGTGCAGGAGCAGGGTACCCGTATCAGTCTGTACGTGGACATCCGCGCGCCCACGGTGCAGGTGCCCCAGCACTCCGAGTCGACCAACGTGCTACTGCTGAAGCTGGGCGACCTCACCCTGAGGAACTCCTTTGAGAGCTCCGACATCGGGGGCGGGGTCATTCAGCACTGGGACCACATGGTGCTCAAACTAGACTGGGTACAGGTCATCAGGTGAGAGACCTTCGACTCCACATTCATGAATTTCTGTTTGATTGTTTTTTTTTTAACGTTTTAGTTGTATATAGGTAATAATAATTCACTGAATACCGATTTTTTCCAAATACATGTAAATCTATACCACAAAACACCCAGTTCATTTCTCTTTTATTTAAATAATTGGGCCCAAATTATCAAACTAACCTTACCTTACAAATATCTAAGGTCAGGAAGCTATCATCAACTTTTAAGGATAGAGAGACTGTTCGAACAAGCCTAACCTCAACTCAGGGTGCCCACGCAGGTCTTATAAGGTCTTAAAAGGTCTTATTTTGGTTTTGCCATTTATAAGGCTATTAGAAAGGTCTTATTTTAGGTCCAGAGGTCTTAGAAAGGTCTTATTTTTGTTCAATCTCAATCTATTACAATATAAAATATTTCCTCCTGTCATTACAATGTTTACTTATTTTTGCTAGAATGTATAAATGTTTGAATAGGCCAAAAAATCTTTCTAAAAATGTCTTATTTTGGTACCCAACAAGGTATTATAAAGGTCTTATTTAGGTCTTATTTTGATTTCTGAAAAAGCGTGGGCACCCTGCAACTAACCTTAAGTTTTCAAATCTAAGGTAGTTTCAAATCTTCATTGGAAAAACCTAGGGTTAGGGGAAAATTAAGGTGAGAAATGTATTTCACATATGCAAAGTATTTGTATTCTGTATATTTTACTCTCTCTCAGAGGGAAGCTGTCGATGAACGCTCACATCGACCAGGTGCACACCATGGTCGAACCCATCAGTCTCAGTCTGGACGTGAAGCGGTCTCTGCCCCCCATGCACACCGACCTCGGCTACGACATCAGCGGCAAACTCCACACTGTTAAGGTTAGGGAACCTACTTTTTTAAAACATAATCACAATTACAGCACCGTTACCTGTGTCAAAAACTTCTGCCAAGTTAGTTCAATTATCGAGAGATATTTGATAAAGGTTTGAGTGCAATAGCATCATTGGAATACTAATTTTGATACTTAAAGACATAGTTCATACAATAAGTCCTAGAAACCATAGACAGACATATTCCTGTAATACCAAACGTTCCGACTGCTCCATAATTGATTGCATTACTTAGAATCGCCTGTTTAAGGTGTTAACTGTTATGGTTATAAATAGAGTAACAAGAGATTATTCTTCAGAGTTAACGATGTCATTAGCAGTGAAGAATAGATCGCTGAAGTATTCACCTGACTATAAATCTTCCCTGTAGATGTCAGTTACTCAACAAGACCTTAAGGTCATGATGTCCGTGCTAAGAGAGAACCACACGGAGACGAGCGTCCACCTTGAGAAAGTTGGTAAGTACTCACCATGTGAAATACGCCATGTTGTCAACTTGGTATTGCGAGATAATTATTATCTTTTGCTTAGAAGCCATGCATTGTAGGTTCTTAATGGTACTGGCAACTTTATTGATTACTTTTTGGGGTTCAAATAATACTACATTAGAGCCATGTTGATAGTTAACCTACGGTTTTGTAAAGGAAGGTAACCAAAGTTAACCTGTCAGTGCTTTTCCCCTAACCATTCACCCAGACGTGGAGGACCTGCTGCCCCTGTTACCGGACCGACTGACCAGCCGACACTCCGGGCTGGGCGAGATGGCGGCCACCACACCAGTAGTGGAGATCGAGACGCCGCTGCTGGCCGCCCCGGAGGTGGCCGACCTGGCCCGCCAGACCCGCTTCAACGTGACCCTGGAGGGCATGATGCTCACCCTGCTGGGCGAGGAGGAGGACCCTTTGGCGGTAGGTCGGTCCCATACTCTCCACTACAAGTACTGCGCCACAGTCGATAGGGACAGCCGAGTGAGTATAGAGCGGCTCTCGGGTCTCCATGAGTTGTTACCTCTTACCACGTTTTACTCTTCACCTTGTGGTCGGTGTTGTGATCTAAATCGAACAACCTTGGATGGCACCCTGTCCTTCCTGTCCACCCTTTATAACAGCCTGCAAATTGCTTGAGGTGTGGATCCGTGGATTTGTTGTTTTCGTCTACAGAACAGTCAAAATTTATTTTTAGAATGGTTTTTATATCAGTCTTGACAAGACCTAAGATTGTGCTGACATAAACAATGGGAAGCGAATTCAGTTGCAGTCAGGTACTTATGATATTTTATTTTGACTCAAATTCTTTTTTTTACCATCTAATTCTATACTATATTCATTTCCTTTGAAAATCAGTGCGAAACATGGAGAACATTTTTTTTCCATTTTTTTTTAGACAAAGGAATGTTCACTATCTCGAGTAGCTCTCATGCTATTACCCTGATTAATGGTCTCTTCATAATATATACTTTCTGGATAGACGGTTCCAATGACACACAAAGAAAGAAATCTGCTATTGTGTCAAAACCAGTCAATCCTCAAAGCAATTTTCCAATCTGAAAAACAAACACTTTGTCTAGGAAGCAAGTGTGGTTTAGCTTTCGCTGTGCGCCCCTTCCTGCACTTTTCACTGTAAGTATACGTTTAAACAATGCCTATTCATGTGGCATATTTATTCAAGAACTAAACCAAAATATATGTGCTGTCCGATTCAGATTTAAATAATGTTTTTTACTACAATACACATTTTATCCGCTGTTCCCTATTGCTGTGGTGTGTCGCCCGATTCCAGTGCTTCTAGTACGTATCCCGTTCAATTTTTTGAAATTCACTCAATCATCGAGTCTATTTCATTGTCTTTTCAATTAAATTCATGTTGATCTTTACCTTTATCACCTCATTTCGCACAAAACACTATTTGACATTTTTAGGCCAAATGAAATTCCGTAAATCTAAAGATTAACTTTACAAGTTTAAAGTCATAATGAAGTTTTGGTATTTTACATGAATAGATCCTAGTACGGTAAGTGAAACTTTACAATAACGATTATGATGAGGAAACATATTCATGCGAGAAACCTGGTTACTCTGCAGCCTGTCTCACCGGTACGAGATGAACTCGACGAGTTGTCTCGGTTTGAGATCGGGCGGATAGACATTGACGGTCTGCTGAAGGATGACAGCTCGCTGGAAGTGAAGGTCAAGTTACAGTCGGTGTCGCTGGACGACATCAGGGAGAACAGCAACCTAGCCGTGAAAAGGTAAGTGGGTGAAAAGAGTTTCTCCTCATCCCCTGTCGAGCAAAAGTTTGAAATGTGTTTCATGTCTGGAAGATCATTCAGGATGATAAACCCAAATTCAAAGTGATAAAATGAGAAACGCACTGCAAGTATAACTGCCATCAGGATGCAATATCCTCTTAAACCTGTAACTGTCAATTAAAATCTTGTGAACTCAAATAAAGGAGCTTCGGATTTAAAAAGATATTTTCTTTTGAAAATGAAAATTTATTGGTAATTCATTTATCCCAATGTTTTCAGGCTACTACTGTCAAGCCTTCCACAAAGTGGAAAAGCACCAGCCTCTGGGACCACAACAGATCCCATGGTCGTTTTCGAGTACAAACTTAGCAAAGAAGGCAACCAACATAGTAAGTCCAATTAACACACCATTCTCTACTCTTGTAGGCTAGCTAAAGAAGGAATGTATTGGATGATTACCCGAGTGTATAACTCGACATTTCAGTATCTATACCTCCAAGTGTATTTTGATATCTTTCAGAACAAAACGAAGATAACAAATGAATTAATAGTGAGACAATGCAATTTGATAAATACCCGATTAACGCAGAAAAAAACCCAATGTTATTGCAGTCAACCTGCAGATGGAGACGGTGCGTATCAACGTGTGCGTGCCCTACCTGCTTATGGTGTGGCACTTCTTGACCGACTCCATGCTGGCCCCTAGCCACAACCCGCCTGACCCGCAGAAACCAGGCCATGTGGCCCCACCAGCGCGCGGCTCACCACCCGTACCGACTGACACCGAGGACAACTCTACCATGATGGGCACCACGCTCACCGTGTCGGGCAAGTTTAAGCAGCCGGAGATCGTGCTCTTCGCCGAGCCCACAGAGCGACACAGTCGGGTGTTGGTACTCAAGGTACGTAGGCTTTCATTCAATATATATGATTTAAAAAAAAAATTATTATCGTTTTCATGGTGGTAGAATCACTAGAGAGAACTAGCCTTGTTCACAACAGCGATAATTGTTTCTGATAATTGTTTTTTAATTTTCTTGTATGAAACTGCTTTTGTTAAATCAAAGTTCTGCACTGATAGATGACACATCTTTTTGTAGACCAACGCCTCGTTCGACTACTTCAGTCACGGAGAGAGGGAGAGGATGGACGCTAAGGTTAAACAGCTTCAGATCATCTCCTGTCTATACAACGCCAACAAGACCGCCTCCTTAGTAAGTTCTTTATCGGATGTAATAACTCAAGAAATGGGTAGATGTTAAGATCCTTTTGACAAGCATGGATTGTTAGTTTTAAACCGATTTAGCCGATGTTTCGGGATCCATTTAAAGAAAGCACATTGTCCTTCTGTTTCCTTCTATCAGGCGTTATACAGTTTAAATGGAGAGAACAAGGTAACCCGTCTATGAAGACTAAATAGTACCAGACCTGAGAATTAACTTGATTTAAAACTGGCTTGCTTTATCTTAGCTATCTTATTGCTATTTCCCCGGTGATAAAAAGAACAATAAAATCACTTTGCCATCTATGGCCACTGCCTTTCCTAATCTTAAACACACCTATCTAGTTGGACTGGTGATCTTTTTGGACCATTCATCATTCATTTATCCATTTTTGTTTGTGATGGCAACAATCTGAAACACAGTCAACCACGGTTACATGTCAGCCTTTGTCAATCTGTCAATCCTGAAGGAGCATGTTTCCCTCCAATTCTCTCCACGAGTTCTGTACAGTTTTGGTTTCGGGACTCGGTATCAGGCTCCTTTTATTCTGTCAGAGTTGTATATTGAAATAGTGTATTCATAAATGGTTATGGGTACACCGATGTTTGGTCATTTCATTGCAACGCACACTTTTCATTTGTAAAGATCGGGTATGCTTTGTACATATCTTTTCCAGGGAATTGCTTACTGTTGCTTTTCTGTAGTCCTTTAAATTTTCAAGGTGTAAGGCCGGATGTAGTAATAAATGATAATCCAGAATAGTAGACAAAAGTATTAAAAAAAACACACACACAAAAACACACACACAAAAAAAAACAAGGCTAAATATGGGATAACACCACCGTTGATATTAGAAGACATTACTTGAAAAAATTGTGTTCTAAAGCATATTTTCTGAAACATTATCCAGTTCTATCCATTAGCAAAGTAATAACTTATGAGATAGGATCGATGTGGCAGTATATAGTTATTCCATGGTCAGGTTATTTACCCCTGCCCTTCCCGTTCAGGTACTCCACCCGTGTGACCTGGAGTTTACCCGCTCCGTGGAGTCGTCCACCAGCGGGCTGGTGATGGAGGGACGCATCACCGACATCTACATGAACCTGTCTGCCACCACCCTCAGCATCATCCAGAACGTCTACGACGTCCTCAACCACGACGGCCAGGTGAGGGAACATGCTACATTATACAATATAGGGTTAACAATGGTCCTTGTTTTGTATGTATTTACGAAGAATGGAACATGTTTCTCACCTTCGATTAAAGCCTAATAATAGGTTTGCAACTTATGATAATGAATTTTAGGCCTATTCAATTTCCAGACCCGTGGATTTCTGACATAAGATATCTTTGCTAAAGAAGAAAAAAAAGAAAAGAAAAAGGAATATCGTTGGAGCAGGGTTTAACAGACCAGCAAATGGAACCCAAGTTTAGTAATCATTATTTGCATGGTAATGTGTTGTTCTAATGTGATGTTCCGTTGTGTAGCGAACTGAGAGCATCGATGGGGACTTCCCACCCCCTGTCTACCACAACCTGTGGCAAACCACTGCACTACAACCAGACAAGTGGCTAGAAGGCGATCAAGGTAAGTTCAGTACCAGCTCCATTTTTAGTGCTCTTTTAGCTACCTTATTTTTCGACCAATGATATTACAGTTGATAACTAAGTGTCCAAAGTGTCCGTGTGTTCAATCCCAAGATGGCCGGAGTACACTTGAAATATGGAAGTAAAATTTCATAGCAGTATTGTTTATTTACATGCGGTGCCGTAAAATAAATGTTAATCTTTTTGTACAGAAGATGCATTGAAAGCCCAGTTCCCACTGGTGCCGACGGGTCCCCCTTCAGAGACGTTAAACCTGTCGATGAAAAAGATGCAGGTTATTTTTGAGGTGGAGAACCAGGACTACCACGTACCCCGACTCTGTCTCAAGTCGGGTATCGAGGCCTCTGTCCACGACTGGAGCGTGCAGGTGTGCACTGGTTTCTACATCTAAGAAGTTCTCTGTTGGCCCCTTATGAAATCTGTATCAAGTAAATCATGACATCGTGAATTGGCCGTATATGACAAGACATATGATCATTCTAAAGTAAAGCTAATACAAATCTCGATTATATTTGTCAACGCAACTGCTAAAGGAACATGATGTTATTTTCGTATTCTTTGAAGTTCAACATTGCCCGTTATTAGATGGAGCTTCATTAAAAACAAACCCTAGTCAAATACGATAGTATTTTTGGCTGAGTAAGGAATAAACTAACTTACAGGATTCACAATCGGCGAAGTCATTGGGGACTGAATATAGAAACCAATGATTATGCTAATTCCAGATGGTATTAAAGTGAAAGAAAATGTTCACGTATGTGAATATCTTACCTCGATTAAAACATCTATAATTCAGCTTTTTTTTCTGTTACCCAGATGCGTTGTACCGCCTCTATTGAACTGGAGGTGACCTACTTTAACGAGAAGCTGGCGACGTGGGAACCCCTGCTGGAGCCGGTCATGGTGGCCGAGGACAACTACCACCCCTGGGAGGTCCTTATCAAGGTACGTAGTGCGACGCTATTTTAATAACGGACAATATATTACATTTCAACCTTTCATGTAGATTCCGACTATTTCTTGAATTTTAAGACTTTTTTTTTCACCGTTATTTGTAACAACTTAGACTTTAGAATTCTGAATCAGGCCCGTACCCAGGTCCTGCTATGGGGGGGGGGGGGTTCCACAAGTGAAACTTTTGCCTATATTTTCAATAATTTGAACCAGCCCCCCTCGTTACGGGCCTGCTGAAAAGACCATACCTTCTTGCATAGATTTATATAGTCTAAGGTGTCTGTCTATGAATCATTTAATAATTTACCAACAATTACTGGGGTCAAAAACAGGAATATACATGATGATCATGATAAAAAGAACTTGGCTGATACTTGGTCACCTCGTAAATTACGTACTGTTACATACTTGTGTCCTGTCAAAAAAGATATGCGAAATGACCCTAATCCCTTCTTGTCCACCCTTCAGACGGTGGACGCGTACAGTCACCCCATATCGTGCGGGGACGGCGACTTTCAGTTAGACAAGCAGAACGAGCTGGACGGGGAGGTGCACTACCTCATGAGCCGTGTGCGTAACGAGGGGGACTCGTCAGAAACCGAGACTGACTCGGAGACAGAGATGACCGTTATCAAGCCCAAACTCAACCGCAAAATGAGACTGGGCAGCAACCAAAGCTATGGTAAGGTGCTCCTGATTATGTCTATAATAGTACGCAGTTTGGGTGAGGTAAAATAAATAAATTATTTTATTTCAAAACCGAAGTTTACTAAAAAAAAAAAAAAAAGAACTGGTTAAATAAACTATTTGCAAATGGATACTGAACTAACAAAGTATATGTTCTATATGACTCATTTGAGCAAGACTGTAAGGCTATTGGCCTAATATCCTAATAAAATGGAAAGTAATATCAATTTGTTGAAACATTTTAAGAGATGTTGTATTGCTCAAGCTGACCAATAAGTATGTATGTATGCGGCTTTGATAAGATACTAATACTAAGTAAGCCACGGAGTATGTATTTCCCTCGCTTTCCTAGCACAAGTTAGCTATTAAGACCAGCTGAAATGTTTGAAAAAGAGAGAAGTCAATTTGATTTTATGAAGAAATGGCGTCATTTTCCCAATTAACCTTACCATACTTTTTATCATGGAAATATAATTTAGTTGTTCTGTTTGAATACCAACCCTAGACCGAACTAACCCCCCGTGTGTGGCCCGTCTCCTTTGGTTTCCCCACTAACAGACTCGGTGAGTCGGCCGGGCAGCGTACAGGGCGAGTCGGACTCGGAGCCCGAGGGACTCATAAACACGCTCTCCTCCAACCTCGACTCCATTTTCTCCTCTGACAGCAGCGAAGACGAGGATCCCAGCGACGACGAGATCTTTGAGAATAATGACAAGCCTGTGTTTATGACGGCCAAGGGACCTGTGCATGTCCAAACTGGTTAGCTTACAACGTCTTGGTCGTAGCTCTCTCTGGTTCTTAGGAGTAATTTATTTCGTCTGTGTTCAGGTTCCTTATGGTCTCTTAATTTCAAACCCCAATCTCCTCGTCTTTTTATTCAATTATATCGTTACATGTTTTGTTTAGGGTCTTTGTCACTAGTTATTAGTGTGTTGGATTATGTTTCGTTACTTATGTGTAGTAAACATATGTTTTTTTCTGTTATCAGTTTCCTTGGAAATTATTGGTTTCTTTCAGGTCTAAGAATAGTAATTGGGTTATTCTTGCTAAAATTAATTTCAATGTGTATTTTGATTAACAATAATGAAAGTGCAAAGATTTGTTACTTGGATTTGTTCATTTAGACGTAACAGCTTTGGACGTTGTAAACCCCACAAATAAGTTTCCTGTTTGTTTGACACCCGTTGAAGCCTGACCCCTTAGGAACCCTTGCATGAACTACTATCTGTCAGCTGTGCTACACCTCCCCCTGGTTGTATTGATATCGCTCTCTGCTGATTGTCTGTTCACCAGGTCATCTGTTAATGGATGCATTCGGACCCAGTATCAAGAAGTCGCTCTATGGCAAACGTGATTATGCTATCAACTATCCCTTGACCTTCTTTTAAGTTGGCTTGAGAATTTGCTTTTACATTTTGAGTGTCGTGTTGCTTGTCGTGCTGTTCACTGTTTACTAAGTTCTATTTTTATTTTGGTCGAATTTTGACCGAACCTCCAATATTTTTCATGTTGAGATGGAGAAAAAGAATATCCCTGGTTTAGTCTTTCCAAAATGCATTGGGAAAGTTGACGTTGAAAGCTTTGAAAACAACTTGATAGCTTTTGTTCCGATGATTTAAAGCTATTCATAACATTATAAACTTTTTAACAGTTTTAAACACCATATGAAAAGCATCGATTTCTGTTGAGACGTGTTTGTGTGCACACATTGGAATCTAAGTTTTCAGAGTTTCAGTCCTTTTAAGTCTTTCCAGATTATCTAATTAGATAGTAAGGGTGTGAGATTGGTGTAGGTTTTTAAGCTAAAGTCTTTTTCTATGATATTCATCACTGTGTATTAAAAAAAATACAAAAATTCAATAAGGTTTCTAATATTCTATAAATGAACTTTATGGTTAAATACATCTAAGACAGATATCAATTTGTTCCTTCTGGTTCTGGGAAAACTCACCTTATACCATGAGGTTGCGATATAGAGCGGTTCCATTTACTCGGTTGTTATTTTGATAAAGTCTTGCCTTTTCCCTCGTGTTTCTAGAAACGGGCCAGGATGAAGTGGACGGGCAGCAGACCAGCGCACCTCCTTCACTCTGTCGATACGTTGTCATAGATTCTAGAGACGAAATGAACATTAACTTAACCCCACAAGCCATGGAATTAATTACTGAAGTCGCAGAGGTAAATAAAACTTGGATATTGTGAAGTATATTCTTTCCTCTTCGAATTTAATGAGATTATCAAGACCCAACTTCCAATGTGATTTTAAGTTGAAATATTGGTACTGATTATGTTAATTATTTCAAAACATTCATGTTACAGGCTTTCACAAGGTCGTCCAATGTGACATTGAAGTCTGTCCACGATTTACCAGGTTTTGAGATGCACAATGAGGTCAGTTCAGCATCTTATTCCACTAGTCTGAGGGTTTTAATTTCAGTTATTTATAAATATATATAAGTTGGAGTATGACGTAAGACTATCTTAACTGTCGACTCATTGCAATAGTAAGCCAATACCACAGATACATTTTGAACAGTTACAGAGATATTTATTCTCCGTTTTCGTAGAGTGTATAACGTCGATAGTCCGATAAATCGGAGTAATAACTTGGCCCAACTCTCATAGGAATCAATGTTAAAAATCGGGGGGGACACACTGTGCTATTTCTGGAGTAAAGAATCTGCTTGGAGATTGAGAAGCGTCTCATAGGAAATGCCTTGAGAGTGTACTAATTAGCATAAATAAGTCTGTGTTCGGAGATTGACGAGATGATGTCATAATGATATTCTAAAAATAGAACGAAAGTAGGTCGGGAATGCCCCTGTCGATAGTCCAATATATCGGAGTCTTAACTTGGCCCAACTCCCATAGAAGTCAGTGTTAAAAATTGGGGGGGGGGGGGACACTGTGTTATTTCTGATATAAAGAATCTGCTTGGAGATTGAGACTGTCGTCATAGAAAATGCCTTGAGAGTGTAGAAATGAGCATAAATAAGTCTGTATCTGGAGATTGACGAGATGTCATAATAATATTCTAAAAATAGAATGAAAGTAGGTCGGGAATGCCCCAATCACCCACTGGGGGTGGCCATATTGAATAAATTTGCATATTACCAATACAATCTCCTCACACAAATGAGCTCAGACTCTTCATCCATGGTGTATGGGGGTAAGGGGGTCAAGAAGGTGAAGAGGTAGAGGGGTAAAGGGGTCGTCATGGGGATGTCATGGGGATGTCATGGGGATGTCCATCAATCACCTCGATCCAGTTCTCTGTAACTGTCCAGTCAATAACCTTGATACTCCGATAAATCTCGCTCTCTGTCTCTGTCTCTGTCTCTATACCTGTCTCTCTGTCTTTCTCTGTCTCTCTCTGTCCCCCTCCCTCCCCTCCCTCCCCCCTCTCTCTCCCTCTCAGCTATTTAACAAAGTGGATAAGACGGAGCTTTTAGGTTCTTTAGAACCTAACATACTTGATCTTGTAATTACTTTCTAGTCAGCGATTGTCAATGTAGAGTCCCCACTGCTCTGTATTGCCTCCATGATATATATGTACCTATGCCCAGCTTAGTCACTACTCGTGCTTGCAGCTGGAGGTTGGAGCTAAGTTGACTCTACACCAGGACCTGGCTGCCCGGGAGGAGAACCTCCACAACGTGACCCTGGTCTCCCGGCCGTCCCGGTCATCACGGGCCGTCGACAGTAACCTGCTGGAGGACATGTAAGAGAACGACCAGCCTGTCACTGCTGGTTTATAGTAAAAAAAAAACTGAGCTTGTATGTGCTACATCAGGCTTCCCAAGCTGGTCTTCAAATGTCTTAAAAGGTCTTAAATCAATTTTCTCAAATTCAAGGCCTTGAAAAGGTCTTAGATTTGACAGTTTTGTAGCTAGAGGTCTTAAAAAGCTCTTAAATTGATTTCATTTTAAGAAGTTAAAGTAAAACAACTATGAAAATTCAAATTCTCACTTTCAAATGAGTTCACTTAATTGTTATTCAAATCATATGATATATTCTGAAAAAAGGGTTATGTACGCGGTCGATAGGTCTTAATTTGTCTGAATCTTGGTCTGAAATCGGTCTTAAACGGATTCTCAAAAATGCGTGGGAACCCTGTACATACAACAAAGAATATAACAGCACATATGATTATTGATTATAATATGAGGCAATAGCTCAGCGCTGAATGTTAAAATACTTCTGCTATCAGTTGCTTTTATTTGATAAATGTTGATATAATTGATCTGTGATGTGCTTATCATCAGTGTAATTATTTTCTCACGGCAGGGACGACGTGGACGGCCTGGCCTACCTCACCCAGGGTACAGGGGCGTTCGGCCCTATGCTCATGAGCATCGGGGCGTTTGCTTTCGACGACTGTTTAGACGATGGCCAAAACCGAAAAGCCCTCACTAAGGACAAACTTAATGTCAAAGTAAGTAAGGTTGACAACCTCACTTTGATTTACTGTGTATCAGTGGATATGGTGTCTCTACTTCTGTAGACATGGGATTTCCCTGCTCCTATTTTTAGGCTAGAAGTAGTGCTCCTACTGGGTTCACGTTCTTCGCCTCTGGCAGTATAAAAGTTAAACATTATACATCTACCGCAAGCCCTATGCAGCACTATGTGACACATACGAAATGTCCATTGATCCGTTATTCTTTCCATTTTACGTTGTGTGATGAAAGTAAAGTAATATGGCTAATCCCTACTGTAACATCAGTAGACAATTGTCTGTTTATCAACATAAGCAGATGTTGAAAACCATAATTGTCTGCTATAAAGACAGTAGGTCTATTCAGGCGACTTTGTATATTAACAGTGAATATTAACCATGGTGAAATAAGTGATTAACTTTGGGCATTCTACATCCCTCTGCAGATTGATGGCTTTGACGAGCTGTTTGGAGTAAGTCACAAAAAGGCGACCACCAAACTAGTGTCTCTTTCACCGTGTAAGGTAAGTCAGTTCAAGATATATTTATAAACAATTCCGTAGATCTAGTTGCTGTTAATACCGTGTTTCTTTTATAAGTTTCATAATAGGTCCAGCTCATATTGTGAAGTTTTCCCTCAATATTATCAATAAGTACTCGTATAAGATGTATCTATAAAACCAAATCTTACATCTCTGGTCTCTTTGCTGTTTTTCACAGAACGACACCAACTATTGTATCGTCTACAATGTGGACGTCGAGCACGGACGGAAAAAGGTCACTCTGCGATCCCCACTCCAGGTACATCCTACAAGTATTTTACCTCACTTGACTACTATCATGGAGTCTAAACTTTCTTGTGTTAGATAGAAAAATTTCGTTTTTTTCTTCTATATTAGAGTACTTTCATACACACAATGTCACAGGAAACAATTTCTGGTTTCATAAAAACCTTTTTTTCTGTATTTTTTTAAATTATAAACAACCATGTGCTGATAAACTCAAAACCCCGAATGAGTTCCGCAAACAATGTTTTCGCAAAATGGCCAGTCTAAACTGACCTTGTTACGTTACTTGTCAGGTGCACAACCACCTGACGGTGCCGGTGGAGGTGTTCTGCCGCACGGAGGAGCTGCAGCGGGTGGGGCCCCTGCCGCCGTCGGCCAAGGTGAACGGGCCGCACACCCTGCTCAAGGTGCTCGACACGGACCGCGTCTACGACGTGCCGCTCTTCGTCGCCTACCACTGCAAGCTCTACGTGGCACCCGCCCAGATTGGGTGAGTACATTTTAGAAATATGTAAAATATGTTGGAAAAACGAGAATTTTTTTTTAATTATTCACGTTTAAAGAGCATACAATACTTCAGCTTTGTGGCAGCGGGTCTTCCAGCTATTACAGCATTTGATGAACAGTATTACACTTTTTTGCAGAGTAGTTCAATCGAACACAAAGACAGCTAATCATCAGTAATAAAAAGACACTGATATAGCTTTTGATAAATGAAAAAGAGTGGACTATCCTATGATATAGGTAGAAAGAGTTGCATACCATAATAACCGGTACGCATGTTGTTTAAGGTGAGAAAAATCAACATACATTGTGCCCTTCTTTCAGGTATGAGAAGGCTGCCAACGGTATTTGGTGGCAAGATCTGAGTATGGTGAAGGACCACAGTCGTCTCTTCACCTGCCAACCTATTGATCTCAACCACAACCCTTTACATTTTAAGGTAAGCATAATTCTGAGTAGATACTTCCCACTAACTTTAATATAAATTCGTGTTATAATCATTTGTATTTCCTACTTTAAAAACATCATAATAGACCACAGTTCATCTGAATACGTTGATTTAAAGCGCAAAGCACAAAGTAGGAAGAAAATTGATATCGGGGATATAAATGAGGTAAAATCGTCCTTGATAAACCTACTGTAAGTAACTGTTGTTGTGTTGATGATAGCAAGAAATGTCTGTATGACTAAGATAACTAAAGTTTTGGGAAGAATGTGAAATATTTTTCTCTGTGACTTGTCTTGCAGGTGTTGTGTGAAGAAGGAAAGGGTCTGAAAGGCGTCGGTCACGCAGCTAAGCTCGTACCCCACTACACTCTGCACCTCCACCCTCCCGTCCTCATCCACAACCTCCTCCCCTACGACATCCACTACTCACTCGAGGTACGACCCCTGCTCAGAATAGTCTTAGCTGAAGTCTCATTTAGTCTTATCTATAACGTTCAACAAAGTTGAAGTATGTAATTCAGATGGATTTGTCTACTTTTTCTGTATTCGATTCCATGTCGTTAATATAAACACGTTAAACTGTTATTGGGAAAGGGGGAGGGGGGTTACGCTTCCTTGTGATTGTCAATTCGCTAGTTTGGTCTATTTGTATCATTTCCTATTATACACGCATATACAATGAAGGATTGCATGTGAATTAGTCCTGAATAATTCTCACCATAGCTTCCTGTTTTTTTTCCTGATGAATGATGTTATTTACTAAATTATTTTACTATAGAATCTTAACTTGCATGTTACTGTGTTGATGATGTACATATTCCTCAGTCTCGAGATGTTTTGTTCACCTATATCATGTGTCACAATCTTAGGCCTACTTTATCATAATACTTTGCTATACTCACTTTATCATTCTTGATGTTCATGAATACAGTATTGTAGATGGCGATCTATTTTCTACGTAGATGTAGTTTGCTTCTTTGTTGCCGTACCTTCAGTTGCCAGTGTGTGACCTATTCTGCTTCTTTTGCTTGGTTGTGTTGTTCGATTGACAGGAGGGAGTGGGTACTGGTCGTTCTAACAGCGGTGCTCCCTCCCCCCCTCAGGGTAGTCCGGCGAGCAGCCTGACTCACGGAGAGAACGCGCCCCTCTATACGGCCGACCTCACCAAGGCCCCCAGACTCAAGATACAGGTCAGTTTCTTTTTAATAAATGACCCTACTTTTTCTTTTGCAAGTATGTATTCTGTTTCAGTTAATATCACACGTTTGGACGTCACATATTTCAACATCAAAAAAAGATGACGCGGCCAAAAAGCTGATGTAGAGATCAGTTCTTATCTCAACTCCTTATCTGCATAACAATTATTTACGGTGCCATGTATCCAATATTTCTTTTCTAGTAAAAGATAATTGATGTAGAAAAAGGGCACTACCGCTAGCATACAGAAATAAGTTTAATATCATGTATAATTTACTGTGGATAAACTCCATCTGCTGTACGGTACCACCCCCCTCTAGCTGCACGACTACCTGGGCACGGACTGGTCCGGGGTGGTGGAGCTGTCCTCGGCCCTGGACGAGTTTAAGGCCGTCACCATGGACGCCGAGACCAACATCGAGGGCCAGAACAAACAGCTCAGTCTGGGCGTGCACGTCAACCGCGAGAACTCGATGGACCTGTACGTCTACTCCCCCTACTGGATCATCAACAAGACGGGACTGCCCCTCCAGATCAGGGTAAGCCCAGCTTTTTTGAGATTCCGCAAGGTTGGTTGCAAACCGGACCTCTGAGGTTGTCTTTTTTTTAGGACAAAACAGTATAATATAAGTGAGAAGGATTTTAAGGGAGTGTGGTGATCAATTATTAAACCGACAGTATGAGGTATTACAAAGATGTGTTTTTTGGGGCACATATATCATGGTGTATGAGTAGCTAGCATACAATACGAGTGGAAGGGTTAGCAGGGCTAGCAAACAGAACCCTATTATCGGGCATATCGATTAGGTTATAAACCAGTGTTTGAAAAAAACAACAACGCATGTCCCAAATGTCCCTCCCACACTCTGACCGACTGTTGTCAACGTTTTCTGTTGTCGCCCTCCTGATTTGAACTGGTATCATGTAAACCCACCTGCGGATGTTGTGGGCTTCCTTCCTTCATAGAAAACGGACCGTACCCCAATGTAACCTGTCGTTAGGTCAACGGATAGCTGACGTCCTGTAGCTCATCAAAAACAACGTACTATTTGAAGTATCCATATAAAGTTCCATTGACCTAACCCAGGGATTTTCTTGTTGAGGCCGAATCCCTGACCTAACGAAATCCTAACGAGTTGAAGTACATACTCGGGCCGTTTCATGGATTCCTAATAAAACCTGTTTTGCTAGTGTTGTTTCACATAGGTTATCTATCGTCAACCACCACACTATACTTTCTCATCTCGTATATAATGTCTTTATATGGGTTACCTCTATCATTCATGAGTGTACTGCAAGTGGAAACCTTTTCGCGCTAGTATGTATTCCAGATACTGAAATAATCATAACTCATTCTGTGCAAACGTAATTCCCCCAAAAACTTGTGTTTAGAACACCACCGCATTTCTGCAAATAAAAGGTTTCTCTTGTAGGCATGTGTTCCCAGTGAATGCTCTCTCAGTGTGACCCACGTCCATGTAACAGTCCCCTTATATCGTTAATTCCAGGCCCTCGTCAACTACAAAAAGGTGAACCTTGTCTCCAGAAAATGTGCATGCTTATAAACCCTAGCAGCAGTGTTATTTTATATTATGGGACGAAAATAGCATAAACTTATCCATACCAATTGTTTTTTGAATGAGTATGCCCAATAGATAGATCTTAGAAAGGAGAAAGCACTTCATAGAAACAAAAATATGCGACCAAGATCACTTCACACAAACGCTGTCAAGGAAATACGTTGGTGCTTATTACAATGCTCTGCTTTCATCAGTTTAATTTTTGCGAAGCGTTTGGAGATGTTTCAATGGTTCAATCATAGTTTCATGCCAGCATTTGGAATTTTGTAAAACAGTTTCCATTTGCAGGAATCCGTTGATTATAAGATCACATTTCAGTTCAAAAATACTTGTCATACCTGCTTTTGATATGGGAATGTAAAGTGTATATTGTCTATGCGGTTACAGTTACTTGTAAATCTCACACTTTTACTGTTGCTTGTATTTCACCCAAACCCAACCACATAAACCTGTATTTTCAACCCATTTATTTTCATGCATGTTCATTCTTATCTTCACAATGTATGAGATATATGCCTTCATCCTACGACTAGTCAGTAGACAAATAAACTAATTTCAGTTTAAGATATCACCTTTAGTAGAGATGCTAAGTTGATTTGATATAGCTTAGCTTAGGTTTGCAGTCATAAAATCACAAATTCACCCATATTCAGAATATTTGAAGACAAGTATTCTAGAAAGCGAGGATTGGAGAACGCTCTTTACAGTTCTGTATATATCAGCACGTGTATTTGCCTTTTAACGGTTGTTTTTGTTATGTACTATTTGGAATTTACAATTTGGGGTAAAATTGTACTTCAAGATTGATGGTCCCACATATGTCGAATTTAGTGGTCAATTATCCATATATTAAGGCTTATTTGTAGAGCTCGATAGTGATGAAATGCGTATTTGTAGCGAAAAGGAAACAATATTGATAAAGAACTATAACACCGTGGAAATTTATGTGTGTCTAAAGCCACCTGTCCGAATAGCCGGATGTGACGATATAGTGCACCAGATAAGATCAATCCTTTTCAGAATAATTCTGAAAAAAAAATATCTGTTCATATTTTGTTTTTCAGGGATCACGATCAGAAGCAGTTTATGAGAACGATATTTCTGCAGACCCATTACTCTTTAGGTTCAAGAAACATAGGAGAAAGAAGGTATGTCACAATGATTACTTCATCAAAAGCATTTTTGGAAATTACAACATGCTTATCCATTCAAAATTGTACATCACCGCCTGTGTAAAGTGTTCCGATGTCCTTGCTAGGTGATATTTTCATATGCGTACACGAAATAAAATAAGATGATATAAATATTTGGTTTCAGGCTAAGCTGCGTGTATACAATGCCAAATGGACCCGTTCTTTCTCCATGGATACAGTGGCAAGCAACGGTGTTGTTATATGTAACGACAAAGAAAGAAGTCGCAAATACCAGGTCAGTCATAACTTAAATGCATACAAAATATATTTGAAAATCGTTACCATCCATGTCAGCATCCATACATGTAGTTAACAGTTTTTTCGATAACGTCACGTAATTCAAGTGGTTGCATCAAGGACCAGTTGTTTTACCATGATATTATTACATGTTATATGCCTCTTAAACATCAACAAATCAGATCTATGCTAATATAATATACAAACATTGTCACTAAACCTACATGACTAGCAATATGCTAATTACAAAACTCAGAGCCAACTTGACTGCTCACACCTTAATTTTCGTTTTCCTCCTCAAGAGCTGTTTCCTATATACCAACAGGATCAGTTGTAGAATACGCTAAAATTGAACATGAATATTTGCAAGAAAAAAAAATACTTTAAAATAACAAGCACTCCACGCGTACATTTCTCAGACGTTAAACGTTCGCCTGTGTTTGCCCCGCAGTTTCTGGTAGAGATAACCCTGTCGCGCCTCAAGCTGACTAAGATCGTGACGATCATGCCCTACTTCCTGGTGGTGAACAACACGCCGCACCTGCTGCGCTACATGGAGGAGAACGAGCAGGCCGACCTGTGGATGAACATCAACCCCAACGAGGTGAGCTGCTCAGTGTGTGCCACCGCCTCAGTGGCTTCTTACTGGGACCCGGTTTAGGCGGGTTCTTACCACAATGCTCGCGCCATCTGATAACCACCACTGTTTTCCACGGAGAGCAGCTCTGTGCGATTGAGTGTTGTAATGCATTAATGTCTGTTTAATTACCAGTAGTTATTCCGAGAAAATAATTGATAATTCAAAGCGTGGCCTCGTGATTCAATATTTCAGCATTTAACTTCTGTTTCTAAGGTGAAACGAAGGTGAAACGCTTTGGGTCCTAATTTTGAAATTGAATGACAACTAATTTTGCAAGGCACTTTTCGATAAGAATCATAAAAACTTATCATAAACGTCTCCTAAATTGGTTCAGCAGCCTTAAAATCCCTTACCAATTTATTTCCCTTCTAGGTGTCACCTTTCTGGCCGGCGACCGATTCGATGAGGATGTACCTTAAGTACCAGGACAGTAATCTGTCCTCACAGCACTTCTCCCTACAGAAGTCTCACCACACTGTCCTCCGCATGGACAAAGGGGTAAGCTGGTCCTCTACCCCAGTCCGAACATACCGAATATCAACGTCATATTTCGTTGTTTGCTTTTTCGAAGATGTTAATGTCTAGCTAATATTAGGATAAATTTGGTAGGAGAGTAATGTCAATTCATCCTACCACGAATAGGTAATTTACAGTATTTCAACCCCCTGGAGGTTAATGTGGACATTTGTTTTTAGACAAAAACTAAGTAATGACCTTAGAAAATATACACATATTTTCCATGGCTTTAGGTTTAATGAACACATTTTTCTATCATTTAAACTACAAATAATACAATGAGTAATGGAATTTTCCAAGTATGCATCTATGACTAGTCTGTAGGTAAAATGTAGGAAAGCTATCACTAAATGTGAATATTCTGTTGATGCAGACGGGCCTGGTGGTGGAGGTGTCGGGTGGTATGGAGACGCCCGTCACCGTGTCCTTCCTGCCCTACGAGGACGGCGCCGCCCCCGTCAGGGTCGAGAACCTCTGTGAGGACGTCTTCCTCAAACTACACCAAAAGTTAGTAGAAACCATCAAAGTTATCTCACTTCATTTCAGATTCTGTGAGAATTTGCTGACGAGTTTTGGTGGGCTCCCCAGCCTGGCGCTACCACTGTTGTGTTCAAAACACAGGAAGTAACCAACTTCCACAACCATAGCAATGCATGGGTTGCTAGGCAATCTCCATGTCAGTGATGTCATAGTTGTTGGGAGGGCCTGGGGTGCTTAGCAACTGATTGTTACATAGCAACAAGTCACTGTAGATAATGATAGTGAGTTTATAGGCTTAAATCCCCTTCCTGTCTGCATTACATGCACTTAGAAGTGTTTGTTAATGATGGAGCAATAGTAAATAGTCATTGGGAGGAGAGTAGTTGTGGTTTCATCATAAGAGAATTGTCAAGCGCGAGTTTCAGAACCTCATTTCCCCTGATTGGGTACATGAGGTTCTTGAGTGTGTGAAAAGTTTTTATGTGGAGTTCACTATAAAGTGTGTTTAATTTGACTAGGTTGGGTGCCGTCCAGGAAAAGATCTCTGGATTTAAATTCAGACATTAAATATGCCTAAATCGGCTGGTTGGTTCTAAATGTGGTAGGACTCATGTCCAGTTCCCCGATAATGGGTACTACTGTTCACTCTGGTTCACTCACAACCGTGCAGTGTGATATAATATTTGGTAACGGGCAATGGTTGATGTAGTGAGCCTTAGTCTAAAAGATTTAGACCCCGTGGGACGACAGTGGACAAACGATGTATCCACTGTCTCTCTTCCTTGTCCCTCTCTCGTTGTCCCGATTTACTATCGGGTGGTGAGCGGATAAAACTTAGGACTGTTATAGTAAATCCGTCAAGTTTTGCCGGATTTTGTGCGGGGCAACGATTAAAGTGCCGTGCTACCGTGGTCTCACTGTTATGAATGATGTCATAAAAGTGACTGTTGAATCGGGTTAGTATCTTATTTTTTGTCTGGCCCACGTATTGAATATTACAAGTGGTGCAGGTAATAAGATAAATAAGATTCATTGACTGGCAATTCACATGGATTTTCGAAAAGAATTTCATACCATTAGATTTGCACTCAAAATGGCCAGTGATGTTAAGTTTAGGACAGTATCTGCAACTAGTGAGTCTGTTGCATGTTCTTTCATCAGCCAGATGTGTAGTGGATTCTGTGCTGACCTTATAGCTTGTAGAGGCGCGAACAAGTTGGTCCGAAAGGTTCTTGTTGCGGCGAAGTCCGAAGATTAGTTTGGACTCTAGGAGCGGTCGGGTAGTTTTAGTTTATCCCAATAACTCCCAATTTTTGGTAATGGTGTCCCTGATAGGGGGATTTAGTGGGTTGTGGGTTGTGACACAGTAGAATGTGTTCACCGTGTTTTGCATAGTGTTAGTTGTGTGATTAGCAGATTTATTAGCTTTTTTGAGAGTTTCCTTATTCAATAAGTCATCCCTGTGGAGGTTTTCCACCTTAGATAGGGCAGCCCTTACCAGTTTTTTTGGGTAGCCCCGTCTCACAAAATGTGATGCTATCATAGCAGCATTCGATCTGAAATCCTGTAGTTTAGAACAAAGGCGTTTAATCCTGAGAAACTGTGAGTATGGGATACCATTGAGTAGGTGCCTTGGATGTTCAGATGAATATAATAAATAGTTGTGACTATCAGTAGGTTTGCAATAAAGATTAGTGCTGATAGTTCTATCATCTTCTAAAGTTAAAGTGATGTCAAGAAAATTAACATTCTTGGCAGATGATTCAAGAGTGAACTTGATTGTATCGTGACAGTGATTTAAATGATGGATGAATTTGTTTAACTCTGACTCGCCATGTGTCCAGATGAAGATAATGTCATCAATGAACCTTTTCCAAATAAATGGTTGTAGTCGGTAAGAGTATACAAACTGATCTTCAAAATGACCCATAAATAGGTTTGCGAATGATGGTGCCAGTTTAGTTCCCATTGCAGTTCCACCTACTTGTAAGAAGTCTTTGTTTTCAAACTTAAAATTGTTAGTGGAAAGCACCAAGTGAAGTAGTTCACAGATAGAGTGATTGGTAGGGTTTTCTAGAGGAGACCGGAGTTTATATAGGTAAACACTGGTGGCTTTAATGCCTTCATCATTCGAATGTTTATATAGGTAAACACTGGTGGCTTTAATGCCTTCATCATTCGAATGATGAAGGCATTAAAGCCACCAGTGTTTACCTATATAAACTCCGGTCTCCTCTAGAAAACCCTACCAATCACTCTATCTGTGAACTACTTCACTTGGTGCTTTCCACTAACAATTTTAAGTTTGAAAACAAAGACTTCTTACAAGTAGGTGGAACTGCAATGGGAACTAAACTGGCACCATCATTCGCAAACCTATTTATGGGTCATTTTGAAGATCAGTTTGTATACTCTTACCGACTACAACCATTTATTTGGAAAAGGTTCATTGATGACATTATCTTCATCTGGACACATGGCGAGTCAGAGTTAAACAAATTCATCCATCATTTAAATCACTGTCACGATACAATCAAGTTCACTCTTGAATCATCTGCCAAGAATGTTAATTTTCTTGACATCACTTTAACTTTAGAAGATGATAGAACTATCAGCACTAATCTTTATTGCAAACCTACTGATAGTCACAACTATTTATTATATTCATCTGAACATCCAAGGCACCTACTCAATGGTATCCCATACTCACAGTTTCTCAGGATTAAACGCCTTTGTTCTAAACTACAGGATTTCAGATCGAATGCTGCTATGATAGCATCACATTTTGTGAGACGGGGCTACCCAAAAAAACTGGTAAGGGCTGCCCTATCTAAGGTGGAAAACCTCCACAGGGATGACTTATTGAATAAGGAAACTCTCAAAAAAGCTAATAAATCTGCTAATCACACAACTAACACTATGCAAAACACGGTGAACACATTCTACTGTGTCACAACCCACAACCCACTAAATCCCCCTATCAGAGACACCATTACCAAAAATTGGGAGTTATTGGGATAAACTAAAACTACCCGACCGCTCCTAGAGTCCAAACTAATCTTCGGACTTCGCCGCAACAAGAACCTTTCGGACCAACTTGTTCGCGCCTCTACAAGCTATAAGGTCAGCACAGAATCCACTACACATCTGGCTGATGAAAGAACATGCAACAGACTCACTAGTTGCAGATACTGTCCTAAACTTAACATCACTGGCCATTTTGAGTGCAAATCTAATGGTATGAAATTCTTTTCAAAAATCCATGTGAATTGCCAGTCAATGAATCTTATTTATCTTATTACCTGCACCACTTGTAATATTCAATACGTGGGCCAGACAAAAAATAAGATACTAACCCGATTCAACAGTCACTTTTATGACATCATTCATAACAGTGAGACCACAGTAGCACGGCACTTTAATCGTTGCCCCGCACAAAATCCGGCAAAACTTGACGGATTTACTATAACAGTCCTAAGTTTTATCCGCTCACCACCCGATAGTAAATCGGGACAACGAGAGAGGGACAAGGAAGAGAGACAGTGGATACATCGTTTGTCCACTGTCGTCCCACGGGGTCTAAATCTTTTAGACTAAGGCTCACAACATCAACCATTGCCCGTTACCAAAAAAAAAAAAAAAAAAAAAAAAGATTCTGTGAGAATGTAGCTATGAGAGAATGTGTACATAGACCCTCGATTATTGAATATAAAGGAACCATAGTTATATCGATCAATCAAACTTGTACACGGTAGAATATGCAACATCTAATGTCTGACTCAATATTTCCTCCGTGCGCAGCTCCTTTATCGCAAATATGCTGTCCGAGTATATGTAAAAGCCTTAAGTTGATGGTGAGGAATGAATGTGAGCATAGGCGATAAAGAAGAAAACCATCAAGATCGTCTTACTGAGTATCTCACAGTAGTACTATTGAGTATTCTGTTAGGAGAATATCACAACTCTTGGGTTGGTTTCAGGAACCAGAGCCAGGTGTCGCTGCTGGCCCCCAACCAGTCGGTGCTGTACACGTGGGACGACCCCACCTCAGAGCGCACCCTCATGTGGAACGTCTACAACCGTAAGAAGCCCTCCTACCCGGCCTTCATCTCGACGGTGAGCAAAGAACTCTGACTTTTTATATGTGGGCTTATATGCGTTTTCAGTGAATGCCTCGCCTTCAGGAAGGTATTATGAGGGAACAACAATTGTATGGCTTTTTATTAAGGAGACGAGACTTAGGGAAAATTGGGAAGGAAGAAGAGATCTAAGGAAAATTGGGAAGGATGAAGAGATCAAACTGAACCTTTGCAATAGTATAACTATAAGGCTGTGATGATAATTAGGAAAAAATAAATGAATCAACTCTGCAGTCCCGTGAGCTCCGTACAGTTCACAGAAAACACTTACTTGGGCGATTGTACTTTTGTAGACCAAGGCAAAATGAACAACGATGTCTCTTCATAAGTGATTCCTCCTGTACTTTCAATGATCAAGGAATACGTTTTCTTTGACACATACATACATCAGAAATTCGTACAATGTTCTAACTTCTATAGTAAACTATCAAAGACTTACATGGATGTACTCCTATTCTCTGTGTGCAGGACGGGTTCGGCGAGGAGCAGCTGAGTATCCAGACGGTACGCCGCAGCAGTGTACTCATCACCACCGACAAGGAGAAGAAGGACAAGGAGAAGGACAGGGGGCCCAACGCCCACGGCGACAGCAGCGGAGATGGTAAGTGCACATGTGCTAACTGTTGATTACATATTGTATAATATGTAATGTGGGATTAAATACACAAAGTAAGATAATGTAAACAAAGTAGAAGGAAAGACGAGTTTCATTGCTATTAATTTCCATAATGGTGTATATGTCATCGTATATTTTCAATTACAGAAATATTACTATTATATAATCTAACAGTATGATCTCCGTGGTACTGCTGTTTAAGGCATTTTCAAGAAATTACTTTCGTAGGAGCCAAGTTCTAAGACGGAGCCACATACATTCTTTGAAAGAGGTCCCGAGGGCACAGACTTTTCTTCGTGTTTTAATGCCGACCACTTGGACTGCCTTTCAGTGATTAAATGATACCGATTGAAAGCATTGTGTTTTCAATTTGATGTTTTAGACTATAGTGACGATGAGGAGATTGTGGTGCCGCCCACCCCCCGCGCCCCACTGCTGCGCTCTCTTTCCAAACCGGACAAGGAGAAGGAGAAGTCGCTGACGACCCGTACTGACAAGGTGATCGTGTACTGGGTGTCCTACCTGGACGGCCTCCAGCGGGTACTGCTCTTTACCCAGGACGAGCGGATAGCCAAGAAGGCCAGGAAGGTGAGCAAGGGTCACGTATGCTTGTATTAAACGTCTTGAAAGCACGGAGAACATGTGACAAAGATATTACATTAAATAACAACAATAATTCTAAAAGAGAGTGATAATAAAACAGCATGAAAATAAGCAGGGTAATAGATGATTTTGATATATAGAATTCTAAATATATCTAGCCGTATTTTCCAATAGAATTATTTATGATAAATATGCTTCTATTCTTAAAAGAATATCTTATCTCAATTTTCATTTGCAGTGTATCGTTTTTATAACGTTTTTCTAGAAACCATTATTAGTTACATGTATTTAGATTTATCTCTTTGTCTCTGCCAATTCCAATCTCAATTTCATAAGTACCCAGATGACATAGAATTGTTCTTCAAATTTACTGGCAAAGTTATTATTTGAATAGATATATTCATAGTTTTGGAATCATAAAAAGAGAAATAAAAATTGTATTTCTGACAAATAGATACACAAGTCATCCTGTTATCCGCCCTAAATATTATATTTGATTCATCCCAAACAGGCTAATGAGGCTGAGCGAGCGACGTGGGCAGTGTTCGTGTCGCTGAGTGGGCTGAGCATGTCGCTGGTCAACGCGCTGCAACAGGAGGTGGCCTTTATGACCCTGTCCTCGGCCCCGGCCATGTGGGACGTGGAGGTCAAACACAAGTGGAAGCCCCTCAACATGGAGCTGGCCTCCTGGTTAGAGCAGAGGTGGCGAGAGAACGAGGCCAACGTCACCCTGGAGGACTTCATGGAGGTGGGTCACCTGGGTTGTCGTTTTCCCCCTTGTGTTTGTCCAAGAGGTGTATCATGCGGGTAAGGCACACAAAGTGCTAACCAATGTATAAAATATTACGTTTTCCCTGAATCTTAGTCCTCTAAGCGTATAAAATATTTCCATTTTGGGATATTAGGTTTTAATAATGTCTTAAATGTATTTGTATAAGGAACAATATGCCAAGTTTGACAAGACAATAGGCCTCCTTCTTATTGCCTTTAAACTGCATACTTTCCTAATTTCCCTCTCTCAGGCTAACCTTGACCGTATGGAGATGAAGAAGCCGTTCATGGGGGCCCTCCGCCGCAGTTACCACCCGGCGCTGTGGGTGCAGTACCGCCAGTCGGCCCACCACACCTACCTGCACGCCCGCGTACACCGCCTGCAGATCGACAACCAGTTGTCGGACGCCTACTTCCAGACCGTGCTCCACCCCACCCCCATCCCCTCCTACATCGTCAAGAAGTCAGGGCCCAAGCCCTTCATAGAGCTGTCTCTGATGAGGAGACAGGTGCCCGAGAACAACATAGATACCATTAAGTGAGTGGGGACTTTTGTACAGCAACTTGACTAAAAAGCATATTTTAGTTTTTAACTATTAAATCTAGTTTTTTAAAAAAAAACTCACCTTCTATGCAAAAGCTAAGTAAATAACAGCTGGCATGCTCTGATAGCTTAAGGTTATGAAAAAAAACTGTTTTGCTGCAGGGAGATGTGTAATGGTATTCTAATCGATATATATGTGCATTTTTTCAGATATTGCAAGGTGCTGGTGCAAGAATTCAGCCTGAAGGTGGACAAGGGTTTCATGCTTTCGGTATATGACATATTCGCACAACAGGCGACAGACCGAGAGGTAAGTTGTTCGAAGGTTTCTTTCAATTTGCATTACAATCTGTTCAGAAACGATGCAACTCTTATGGACGGTATACATGTGAAAAGTGCCAGAAAGTTGTAATGTTTTTGGACGAGATTCATTCATGTCGTTCTTCAGATATCATTGCACTTTGTCGTTTATCTGCAACGCACATTGCTTGTACTACGCACTTTGACTATTTATACATCATTATGAACGTATGTGTCTATGGACGTATTGCAGTAGGCCTTGGCGTGCTATGCCCAAAGACAAACTGTATTTTAATTTCCAAATGACATAATGTGCTTTCTATATCATCAAGTGGCATAGAATACACAAGCTATATACGCCGCTGCCTTACACCCAAACGCCTTTAGAAATTTAACACGTTTTCAATAAGGACGCGCAGCAGAGTTCGCATTATGTGCTCTTCACGTTTTCCTATATCATTTACCTGAATATTTTTATAGGAATATTCACCGTTAAAAAACTGTCTTTCCCATATTGTTGTATGCCAGAAGCATTTTGTCCGAATGTGTAATGCGTATCGTTTGTGGTTTCTGTCTACCGCTCAATTTGCACACAGAAGCGGGTAAGTGGGTGACTTGCATATAGCGTCCAGTACTATGTGTTGTCCCAAACCTCTAGCTGTTCCTCCAAATAGTGTACACACCTAAATATAGACGTCTAGGCATAAACAATTTTGTTTAGATAAAAGGGGAGGGAAATATTTTAATGCTGGTAAAGGAATTTAATCCTATGACTGGGCCTACGCAAGGGGGAAGGTAAATTGCTAAACCCCATACCCACTAGGACATTTGTACACAGTGGGCCGACGGATCGGCGCTAAAATCAGCTGATTCTACCCTTAGAATCGGTCGATTTTGTCACCGATTCAGATCCAGCGTGCACATTTGAATATACTATAGGCCTACTAACAGGCGATCGTAAAAATGGGCTGATTTTAGCACTGATCAGTCGGCCAATAGTGTAAAAATCGCCTAGTGGGTATGGTGCTTTAGGACATGGACCTATTAAAAACACAATATCAGTTTTTCTTTCAATTCGGGTGAAGCCAGGAGTGTAGAACAGTGTGTTTTAGTGGGATTGGAATGATACTGTATATCACCAATACAAAATCAAATGTGATCTACATTTAAAACCTCCATAATCGATCACAATTTTTCAATATAAATCAGAGTGAGATCAAGATTATATCACCGATATTGGTTCTCAGGTGTTCAGATACGCTATATATTTTAAATCAATTCATTTCAACTGTGATTCTTCGTCATGGTGGATTCTTATGTTTTGTATTGTTAAAAAAAAAAACCGTAAAGATTGAGTCGAAAAAACAAACAGTGTATTCACTTTTAGATTGATTGTTATCGGTATAACCTAGTAACATCAAGTTCATGGCCTCACTAGTGTTCCTGAGCTTCTCCAAACTTAAAATAATGTAGCATGCCTGGGTTGTCAACTAAATATAAGTTACCTATCAGTTCTAGCAAAACCTCTGCTTTGTGCATCTTGAAGACTATCACTTATTATCCTCCCTTTGGACTCTCACGAAGACTGAGTTTTCTTTAATTTCCCCAAGAATAAAAAATGTATATGTAGAGCATCATTCTGTAAGTATGGGGGTGTGAAATATGAAAAAAGGTTATTCTCTTAAGTATTTTTTAATATCTCGGTATACCCACTTGTCTCAATTGATAAACATCTTTCTTTTTATTAACATTGTCAATTAAGAGCAACGATGTAAATAATAATAAGAATAGATAACCTGTGTATACTCGTATACATGATAATGACTAGGTATTTTGGCTGTACACTATTTGGAAATTTCAGTAATTCAGGGGGGAACTAAATTGATTTGTGTGCAATTGCATGTCATTTAATCATAACTAGTTATTACTATTAAAGGAAAAAAGAGAGGTGTCATCAGTAGTGCGCAAATAGGTCTGATGTTTTATGCGGAAATGGGTGAGACCAAATTATAAACAAATCAAATTCATACATTGCATACGTGTCACAACTTCAAGATACCCAAAGAACACCGGTCTTCGTCATCCAATTGTAGCCTTTGCTCATACAGGAGGTTTACATGATTCTTATTAGTTCTCAGTCTACGTTTCCCTCTGTGTTTCAGTACTCCCAGTTACAACAGGACCTGAGTGTAGTTCACCGGACCCTGAGAGACCTGACCGACGTGCACTCGGCAGCCCGACAACAGCGCATCGTCTTCGAGTGTCTCCACCTCTCACCAATGAAGGTAATGCAACGCTTTATCAATATTTCTTCAGAAGTCGCTGAAAGATGTATCAAACAAATAATTTTAGCTGCACATGCGAAATAATAATTATGATTAAATATTATCATTGCAACCAGATCACTGTATTAGATAACCCTTCAATCACTTCAAAATTTACCAATGGACAAACTAATGACATATCCATTCATGCAACTCTAATGACCAAGCACCGCTCGTTGAACTTTCCCACCACTCATACTATACCGGTAGCGGATCCTGGAGGGGGTGGGGCGGGGGAGAAAAGAAAAGGGGCGCCCCCGCCCCCTCCGCAGACTAAGGGAGAATGTTTTTGATTAATCTACGTTTGTTGATTCGTAAAAATTTGGTGTTGAATCAATTGTACTTTTTTAAAGGGAGCGGGGGGTGGTTTGCAGACCCCCCCCCCTAAATGGGTAACTCTGAATCCGCCTCTAACCCACCTCTTTCCCTCCACCCCAGATGCACATCAGCTTCTCGCTGGACGGCCACGTGCACCAGGTGTCGGTGCAGAACACCTCCTTCCCGTCAGACATGGTGCAGTTCTTCCTCAACTCGGTGGGCGCTACCCTGACGGAGATCAAGGAGGTGGAGCTGCGCATGGCCTACTTCGAGCGTCGCGGGGCCGTGCTCACCTGGGGCCAGCTGATGGCCGAGGTGCAGCACCACTACATGTCGCAGGCCGTGCAGCAGGCCTACGTGCTGCTGCTCGGGCTCGACGTGCTCGGCAACCCCTACGGCCTGGTGCGCGACTTCACCCAAGGACTTGGCGACTTCTTCTACGAACCTTTCCTCGTGAGTGAAATAGGATCAGACTTTACCTGATTAATTTCATATGATTTTATATTGGGATTTTTTCTTGTATAAAATTAATTATAGTTTCATTGGTATAAAAGTTATAGAAAGGTCATTGCTTTTATGACTCAGCGGCAACAATTTCAGGTCGGTCTGTGCAGAATAAAGCGGAGAATTGTGGTCCAGGACAATTTAGTTTTTAATCATTGACCATCGCCTTGTTCTATAGACTTCCGACAACTATGTTATGAAGTAGAATGTTGATATAATTATATGACTAGTCTAGTTTCACCAAATTTATGGCTGAATTGATGAGATGTATCTGTTTTAGTTTGAGAACTTTTTTTTGTTTCTGACCTTTTTAGGGGAGTATACAAAGTCCCGACAAGTTCACAGATAACCTTGTACGGGGTGTACGCAGCCTGCTCGGTCACTCAGTAGGGGGACTGGCTGGTTCTGTTTCCCTAGTGTCTGGGTCACTCGGCAAGGCTCTGGCAAACCTAAGCTTTGACAAGGATTATAAAAGGGTAAGTAGCATATTTTCCATGAAGTGTTGAATATAGAAAGAGTTGCATGGGCGAGGTAGCTCCCCACACCACAATTAGACTTACTCTCTCATTATAAGTAATTGTCAAGAACAAAGCACATCTACAGTTTATAATCCCTGATATTGGTTAGTTCGCAATCACTTCAGCACTCTTCAATGAGATACAAAATCTCAAAAGAATGAGACCCTCATTGAAATTTACACGATAAGCCTAATAAGTTTCGAAAATATGGCCACCAGTTCGAATTAAATCGTTGACCATAATTTCTAGAATGCCTACTGAAAATGTATCTGTATTGTTCTTCTCCACAGAGACGCCACCAACGGATGTTGCAACAGCCGCGCCACCTGCCGCAGAGTCTGTACATGGCAGGCAAAGGGTTCGTCATGGGGGTGGCCTTAGGGCTGTCCGGGGTCGTCGTCAACCCCGTCAGAGGTACGTCATGGCGGCTGATGTGTTTAGCCTTCCACCGACCTCTTTTACAATATATATTATAATCTTAACCAGATATATTTTCATATGCCTTGACGGGGACTCCAGAGTTCGTTCATAACTTTGAGCCTCCCAGGGGCATTTGTATGTAGTCGTGTAATCCGGTGGAACTCAAGTAGACATCATAGATATTTTGCTTTAAAGTATCAGGAGCTGCATATACAAAATCAACTATATGTATCACCACATCATCCTAACCTTGATGGTGTTGTCTATTATAACTATTTCACTGTGAATCTGTTTGCAGGGGCGTATGAGGAGGGAGTGGAAGGCTTCTTTAAGGGCGTCGGAAAGGGTCTTCTCGGTCTGATCACTAAACCCACCGGTGGGGCCGTCGACATGGTCAGCATGGCCTTCGACGGCATCCGACGGTAAGTTTAGAAGACACATCATAGATTACTGTTGTGTGTACGCTTTTTTTAGTAGGACGATATGTGAAAACGATCAATAACTCTTTAAGAAACGAGAAATTGACATTAACGTAGATAACTGTTTGTTGTAATACATACATTTAATGTCTACTCTTATAAACAAGAAATTAGTTTTAACGTAGATAACCTATAATTGGGTATGTACATTTAATACATACTCTTAATTTCTTTGGCTGATGGAAATTAGAATCAAAGATGAAACGATAAGAAAATTATCCACAACGATTAAGTTGCTCTTTGGCAAACCCGTATATATAGATTCTTGTCCTTATTAAAGGGATACATTCTGTGTTTTAGAGAATCACGGAAAGCCTTGTTTCGTTCCAAAAACAAACGGAGGTAATCGAATACCTCGTGTAATAGCAATAAGGTACTCTTGTCTGCAAGAAACCCGCCTCTGAATATAATGCAATAATGGGCATTGTTTTACATTCGTTGGAACCCAAACTGCTTTGAGGGGAAATATTTAAGTTGTTTGATGGATAAGAGCTACTATATGGATACATGCGTACAGAATATTCATATCTGAAAACATTTTCAGTATTAAGAAACGAAGCATCATATTTTTGATGTAGACATACATTGCTACAGTCGTTGTAGACAAGTTAAAGGTAATTTTGCTGAATGCCTTGTGGTAATTCCCTTTGAATGAAGGCACATGTAGGAGAATGAAGAAACACGGTGGTATTTGTCCACGCTTTGGTTTGCTTTACATAAAGAACCTTAGATCAATAAGAGAACCCCCTGTATCGTAAGATCAATAAACTGATATGGTTACAATAAAACTTTGGACATGAATTTTCAGTATACAACTATAAATCCAAGTTTTAGAATAGAAAAGCAAGAGTTGTAAATTTCAGCTTTGTCAAACGTAATAGATAGATAGTACCCGGCAAATCGTAAAGACAATTGATATGAGGAGGGCACGGGGCAAAAGAAAGTGAGCAATCTGAGGCCGTTTGTTGGTCCAAAAATCTACAATGTATGTAAATACAGATAGAATATCTGTCTCTAATACACGCAAACAGTTGAAACATAGGTCAACCATGAGTTTTACAATTCTTACATTCTTGCATTCCAGAGCCGCCGAGATGGGAGATGATGTGGTTGTGCGAATGAGACTGCCTCGTTACATTCATGTTGACAAAGTAAGTAACTCAGGCGCTCTTTATCTATGGTGATTAAAATTTGATTATATATTGTTTTCTGAAATACGATGTTATACTATGGCTACTGAAGAATAAACTATATATCTGACATGAAACTAAGCATTTGAAAATGATTAGCAAGAAAAAGAAGGTAAGCAAACCTGTCAAAGACGCTTGATTTAATGTTAACTGTCAGCTAACTGTGTTTTTATTTTGGTGCAGGGTTTGAAGCCGTACTCGCTGTACCAGGCCATCGGGATGAGGATGCTGAACGGGCTGAACAAGGGGCGTTACGCCGACACTGACATCTACCTGGCGCACGCTGCGCTCAGCCGGGAGGACAAGGCCGACGTGGCCATGCTCACCAACAGGTGGGTACCAACTACTGTTGGGGGATTTGTTTTGATTTTACTTTTTTATTGTTTAAAAATTTCATCATATAGCTCGATATGACACCGGTCTTCCAGAGATTGCCATATTTGAGAGTTTACTGATTGTGGGTCTTTAGATTGTGATTGCCCAAGGCAACCACAAATGATTTGAATGGGTGTCTACCTGCTTATATCTTTACTCAACCCATTCTCGTGTAAGGAATGGTTGCGTATCCTACCAGCTATATTTAGTCAGGTTTGTCACAGTCTCGTAGCGTCAATAAGCTCAATTGAAATCAGTTTTAATATTTTAATCTCTACTTTATATCCTGTGATGAGTTACAAGCCAAAGTGAAATAAAATAAATTAACTTGAACATTATGATCTTCAGATCCCTGTCTCGATATTTGAAACTATGTGCCCTACATATTATATATACCCATTGTCTGTAGGCGCGTGATGCTGCTGGAGAAGCAGCGTTTCTGGGGCGACTGGGACGTGGTGTGGGAGACGCCCATAGAGGACGTACTCGTCATCCCCGTCGTCACCCCCGGCAAACTCATCTTCAAGGTCAAGAAGGTAGCAAGACTTTCCACTATTTCTACTTGATTCACTTTAAAGTCGTTTGGTATGGGCATATTTGCTTAAATTGTAGAATTAGGAGCCTTTGTTAAAGTTTCATTTGCCATTTGTTATTTTATACTTGTTTCATTTAAAACGCTTGCTTTTGCATACATTGGCAGCTTTGTTTTAATTGGTTATGCCATTTTCTGTTAAGTTTCATCTATTCTTTATCAGCTCATCCTCTTTTTTTGCATGTATCAGGAATGCAATTTTCAGGTTGCCATGGGAATTCAAGTTTTTGATATCTGGGTTTGTATACATTGACTTGTGGATGGCCATTAGTGTTAATGCAAAGGTGTTTGGAAACTCAATGTCGATTTGCGTATGGACATTGATTTCATCAGTATTTAGTTTTTTTCTAGTATTAGTTGAAAAGTGTTTAGAAATTCAATACCGACAAAAATCAACCAGTATATCCCATTGATCCCCTCACGCATTTCCAGGTTCCCTGTCTCTCCAATGCAAGAATTTGAAACCACTCTAGTTAGTTACATCAATATGTTACCCTGGTATGCATTGGTGATTTATCGAGGAATCCCCTAAAGATCAAAGTACACTTAAGCCACCTATCCCCATCATGAAACTCCAGAATTTCACCGTTAGTCATGACTAAGGGTAGATCTACTGCATGTCGCACATCCAAGTATTTGTTATGTACCCCACGATTTCTTGTTCCCATGTTTAAAAAAAGACACGTATATTTGTGCCAAGTACATGTATATCTATAATGGAAAAAATAGTTTAATGAGAAGGTATCAGATTCACTGGTATAGTGTAGGTGCGCCAGGTCATCGTTTTGAAAATACGCATCATCGTTAATTCTACGGATTTTAGCTAATCTTTAAGCTAGGAGAATTGTAAACAGAATTATAAACATATTTCTTAAAAGAGAAGTTTTTTTTAAAGTTCGATTATCTTTTGTAAAGCTTTTACTTAATACTAATCATTCAGATTTCATCTGATATCATCTGTAGTAAGGATAGATAATTTTTTCCACGTTTGATCAGACTACCTTCATCTCCACCCTAGCCTCGGACTTACATCCTCTTTCCCTCTGCAGGACGACACGGGCTTCAGTCTTTACACGAGTGACGAGCGCGAGCTGCTCTGTGAGGAGGACGAGGTGCTCCAGTGGCTGCAGAAGAAGGTTGAACAGGCCATGCTCGCCCGACAAGCCTGAAGTCGGCCAGACGCGCTGAGATTTGTCTGTGGAACCTCGTCCAGTAGGTAGTCGGTGGAACCCTCTGTGACGGGCGAGTTGGGTTATCTCAACATGCTGAAACTCAACCGTGGAAGCTACGCAAATATAACTAGAGATGAAGAGTGTTACCCAAGCGTGAATGGCTTCGGGTCTGATACTGTGGTTGGCTCCAGGCCCCATGGGAGTCTTTATAAGGGAACTTGGAAACACAAGAGAGCAGTGGTCAGAAGTGGCGTAACTTTTTTTGTAAATAGGTATACTTGTAAAAAGAATTGCATGTATGTATGTATGTTGGGGCAGGGTAATCTAGTCAATTTGTGGGCAGGGTATGTAGAAGAGACTGGGAGATAGAAGTATGGGGTATAACCATATTGATTTATTAATTAGCCCACCATGTCTATGAATAATGAAGAACGTTCTAGTGCACGATCCGAGTAACGTCAGTCTGATCAGTAGTGAGTGTAAATAGGAGAAACCTGTGAGGATGTGGAGACAATCTCTGTATGTGTGTCATATTATATATTATTGGGGAGTAGTAGATGTACAGCAGAAAAATATGTAATATTGTATATTCAATCAATATGTATATAGGAAAGAACTAATTATACTGATTGCATTTTGAAGGAAAGTTGTGCAATGAAATAATTGTATATAGAATTTATGTATATTACTCTTAAGTATACGCTTAAATATACTGCCGAAATTTTTAATGGAATATTGATGAATCGACAATCTTTATAAGAAAGTATATGCTGATAATCATGAAAAGAAATATATGTAAAAATATATATACTTAAAGGTTATTACGTGAAGTCCCGTTATGATTGAGGAGCATGATTTTTTGTGCAAGCCTATACCATTATAGTAGGTATTTGGTGTATGGAACACAGGCAACTAACATAAATATAGAAAACCCAGCGTGGTTGCCCTCTTGTGTTTGCAAGTGTTGGAGTCCCTTTGTGACAGTCACCTGAAGTGAAGAGACAAAGGGTGAGATTGAACTTGACCTCCGGAAACTGACCTGGCTACGTCCTCCACTTGGCCGTTCTCACTGACAGGCCACAGTATGCTGTGATTCCTTATACATGTTCCGGTCACCACACATTGCTATGTGTTTGCATGGCCTTGACAGCCACCGTACTACCTTATACACCCCACCTGCATTTCCCTGCCTTGTCGTTGCGATCCCATTCAGTTCTATAGGACATGTAGAAGTGACCATGTACACAAGAGGTAGATTAGTAAATGTAGCAGACCATAATAACGTATGGAAAAGTCTTGATGAAATAACTGTTTTGCATTTAGTGAGAAAAACATGGATTCAGTTAGATTAGATAAATATATAAATCTATCTTTGGGATTACAATGGCAAGGAGATTGTTTCCAAATTCCAGAACTATTATCATTCCCACCCGATGCCATACATTTTATTCCCTTTGTCCTACTACTTTGTTGTCTGTGATGTTAGTTACAGTTGTCGTTGCCAGCTGAGATGGTGATAAGGGATATATCACAAGATAAACTTGAAACCCTCGCACTGAAAATGAAGTGTGAATTACAAATCAGTTCAAACATGACATCTTTCCCCGGGATGTTTTGTTATGTAACATGGCTAATGCTTCAAGTATGCCTTTATATTCCTGACAACTATCGATAATGGGATAGACTTTGTAAGGGGTTAGGCTGATGAATGGGTGAACTGTGCAATACCCGACTAATCCAGTATTCCTCGCTCGAGCTAATTCAAAGGCCGGAGGTTGCTGAAGCTTAACATAGAACGACCTCAGCGCAGCACTTGCTTAAGTTGTACTTATACTTGCATTTTTTTGTTTTATAATTGTTGCTTATATTTTCTAATTTTGAACGATCAAAATGCACAAATAATCGTTGTATGTTACTGATTATATTATGTGTCTTAAAGATAAACCTCATATTACTCTTTGGTTTTAGTTCTTAATGGTCACTGAGGAGTATGAATAAATGTGAACAAAGGTACACTGACAAGATTCGAAGTAGGCAGAGACGTGAATTGGTCAATATGAGGCTTCTATTACTTCATATACTAAATCCGCAGCTATATGTCAAAAACAGCTGTATTATTGTTAGTTTAACCTACATTAATACATAACCTCCGTTCCACATTTTCACGAGGTATCAATTGATCTAGAACAGTAGGATTCAGATGTCTTCATAATGGTGAAGCATATTTACTAACCGTAGCAATTTGAAAATAGGCGAAGATAGAGGAAATATTAGGATATTCTCTAGAGGAATATATCCGAAGTGCTCATATACCACTCAGTCGTTGAGTCTAGGTATCAACAGTGATTTGAAGGTTAGGATGGTTTGCGTTGTGTTCGGTGTACTGCATCTATGTACCATGTGATAACTGTAGACGTTGTGGAGGCGTGCATGAGGAGTTTAGTGGAACTAGTAGCGTTCTGTGTCTTACGGCCGTAGGATGATCTCATACAGGATGACTGGCGTCGCCTCACCCCCCGTGTGCACATCTCATATCAGCATATCTCTTGTCGTCTGTACCAGTGTCTAGACTAGTAACCAGTGTTTAGAGGAGACGCGTCACTTCCAGGCACCATACAGAGGAGATATAGGCGAATGCAATGTATTGATGTCTGAATAACCGTTCACAAAGCTTTAGCAGCCATTCAAAGTATAACCAACTGGTGGCTCCTTTCCGTCGCCTTTTTTGTGTGTATTTTTGAGTAAATGTAAAGTATTCCAGTTTAAGTTTCCCTTCTTGACAGACCGTTACACCAGTCAGTGAATGTGATAGATCTTTGCGGCAGACAAACAGAAATTTAATAGCCACCAGCTACAGCTGATAGAAGCCAACAAAATATCTAAGTATTTAATATTTAAAATGCTAACGCATTCTGCGTGGTCATTTTTTTGCTATTAGATGTAATTGTGACAGATGAAAGTTGAGGCCCAGTGTAATTTCCATTTCTTGACTATCACTTGTTCATTCCTGGTTGTTCCACGACAAACCTACGGAATGTGATGAGTGGGTGTGCAATGGCTTTCTCATAGTCCAAGTAAAAGTTTATATTCCCCTTTTCTTATTGGTACTGCCCTGCATTCAACGAAAGCTTACAAAATAATTCCAATAGTTTTCTTTCAAGGTTCGCGCTCATTATTATATATGTGGTAGTAATCAACACATTACATTTAATTTCACTAACATTCACCACCTCATTGAAGCACATGTATTTCTGTTCTATTCATCCTCCGTTATAATCCTAGTCATTATTATGTAAGGCTAGTATGTATGTAAAATGGGTATATGCTGCAAAGACATATTTTTGGATTTACTCTATATATACGATGATTGTAAGATTCTATCTAATTAATGTTGCATTACTGAGGCCTGTCCACAGTATCAGTGTACCAGGTCTTTATTGTTCATGTTATTCTTGTCCATTGGTGCCGAATAAATTATTTATATTTTGTTCTGAGCAAGAAAATCGTGTCAAGAGTTGTCATTTATAAATTAAGACACAAGAAAAGTAGACAACAGAAACAGAGTTCAAAGTTCTTCAGGTTTGATATTCTTTTATTTATCTCCAAACCTTTTATACATGTGTATATATAGTTCTGGCTTCATAAAATATATTCTTTAATACTTGTATCTTCATATAAAACCTTACACATACATTTTGTACTTCTTCCCAAACCATAATAAACAGATAATTCTCGCATGTATTCTCTACATGTATTTATATATACCAATGTTAGCATCAAGATGTAACATTGATTTAACAGCAGTAAGAATAGATCTAATAATCTCTGACAATACCTCAGAATCTTACTAAAACCTATAGCAGTGATTTTCAAATCTTGAATTTATTCCTATAATAGAATTGTAAAGCGCTAAGGACCACCACTATCATTTGTCTGAGGCGGTGACTAGTTCGAACCATTGCCGCAGGGCGTCGCTGAGGGTGGTGGGCAGACAGTTGATGTCGCGCAGGATGATGTAGAAGGGGAACGGGAACGAGTCCATGTAGGATTTGATCTCCGGCATCTGGAGAAGAAAAACGTTATATTAGTTCTATATGAATCATGATTAAGCGTAACATGTAATAATCATTCAAAGATAACGAATGTATTAATCTAATGAAAATATTCCTTTTAAATCCAAAGCTTATGGCTTCTGATGTACGTCCGATCCATATATGATAATTATCCCGAATAAAACGTATATTATATATGTTATTACCTTTCCGGCCTCTTTGAAGACTGGTACACGGATATCCAATATTGAATCCTAGAAGCAAAGGAAATCAATCATTGTAACAAAATATCATTTTCAGTTATGATTTAAAAATAAGTAACAAAATTATTATCACCGACTGCAACATACAGTTAGTTTCATTTTCAGTGAGAAAATCCATCCTAAAGAGACACATGCATATATCCATATTAATGTTTCTTAAAGACCACTTGATATACGTTTGTAAGTACTTAAGGGTCCCCATTCAAATTTCATGATCAAATTCCCTGTTTTCTCTGACTCACAGTAAATTTCCCCCGTCATGGTTTCAATGATTTGTTCTGATTTAAAGGTGTTCAAGTTTTAAAAAGGTCATTGAATATTTCTAGAAAAAAAAAGAGAAATATTCTCTGCTGAATCTTAAGAATGAGAAGATCTGGAAATCCAGTAAAGACATCACCTTGTTGTCGGGGTTGTCGATGATGACGAAGACGATGAAGACGTTGGCCTCTCGGGCCTGTCTGACGGCGGCCCTCACCACCTCCATACCCTCCAGGAACAGCCCCCGCCCGTCACTGACGATCAGCAGCAGCTGCGACGTCTCCAGGGGAGCTCCACGCTGCCGGGCCCGGGCCTCCGACATCACCGCCGCCATCTGACGTAACAGCTGCACAGGGTGGGAGGCACAAAGAAATATGGACTTGATTTAATGCAATGTATGAAATTTTAGATTGAAACGAATAGTACATAACTTTTATTCTGATTATTTGGAACGTAACCCACTTTAGCAACTATACAAGAATATAACCTCATAAGGATGTAGGAAAGTATTACTTCTTTCATGTCACAGTCTCATACTTTGATAATTCTGCCATTTGCATGTAGCTGACGAAGGTTATTGCAAAGTGCATGACATCATAGCCATTATAGTTTATATTAATTAATATATCTTGGTTACCTATGTTTTTTTAAAGCTGTGTCGTTACATTTTTTTTCTATGAATTTCCAAACTTACACTTTGAGCTATGGGGGAAATTATGTGAACAAACTATCCTCTTATTCTTAAACTCAAGTGGCCTGTACAGAAATGGCATTTATCTAATACTTGTGAGGAAATATCATACCTGTGCTATTTTCGTCTTTTTCTGCTCAAATGTGAACTGCTGCAAAATGCGAGCACCGGAGTGGTTACTGAACTGTTCGTGGAACGGGTGAAGTAACTTGACCGACTCTCCAAAACTGGAAGGAAATAAGATATGATTTTAAGAACACTTTGCCATACAAACACACTGTGTCTATTTGCAAGAATGGAGAATGGCCAAACACTGTGGAACAGTGTTTGATGTGATAAACACATGGAACTGAAAGTCAACTTACCTACAAATTCCCAGTTCGCCAACCTCGAGTAGGGTGAGCGCATTGGAAACAACCGCTAAGGACTCAAATGCAAGCTGGAATAGTAAGAAGCAGAATTCAATTGCAAGAGTTCCACCCGTTTTTAATTTTCATAAACAGGTAAGTATATCAATCATCACTACCTAATAATATTCTCTTTTTTAAACTGAATGGTAAATACACTAACAAAAACAAAATGATTTTAGGTTTTTGAGTTGTGGGACGTTGCGAAAGTTCGTGCTTAAATCAGAAAAAGGAAGGTTTCTGAACATAAGTTAAGTCAATGATCTCAGTTTCCCACTCATCTGGTATTCCTCTGACTATATTCTACTTGGGAAACTGGGATATCACTCCTTTATCTAAACCCCCGTGTTTGTAGCCGACTGGGACGGACCTGTTTGGAGTGGTTGTCGGCCATGGAGGAGGAGTCGTCGACGGCCACCATCACTTGGTACTGGCGCTTACTGGGCTTGGTGCGCCGTAACCAGATCTTGTCCTTACGGAACTGACTGGCGATGTAGGGGATCACCTTCCGCATGTTGAGCCGCTTCCCCGTCCGGTAGTCACCCCTGGAAGGTCAAAGCAGAATGTTAAAGGGAAAAACTTGTTAAAACGAGGTTATTGACTTCTGATTTATTTGGAACTTCGGAATTACTCATATCTAAAGGCTGAAAGCTTGCGACAAATCAGTTACACACTTTTCCTAATTTATCGATGCCTTCAAGTTATAGATTCATACGTTTGATGATATCAATACATAATATATATCATAACCCTACTTTTTGTTTTAAGAATAATTATTATCAATGACTGTTATCTGGCTAAGGGATGGAATTGATGTTTTTTTGTTTTTGTTTTTTTTAAACTGTAATAACAAGGAACCAATTGTTCTGATGATCTTACCTGAGTTTGGAGGCCTGAGTGGGTTCGAGCACGAGCCTGAGCTGCTCACACAGCTCCTGGGAGAGGCTGGCCGTGAGCGCCTCGTACCCCTGCCACGCCTCCTGGGCGGCGCGCTCCGACGCGGCGTCCTCCGTTACCATGGTAACGGCCGAGCTCTGGTGCCACGTGTGGAGCTCCTCCTCCAGGTGGCGCCTCAGCTCCTCCACGTCCACCTCGTTCTTCTGGGGGGTGAAAACGTGGAGATTAGTGCGGGAAGACAATGTTATCAAACACTAAAATGTCCCCAGAAACGGTTTAAGGCCATATTCCACTTTGCGTCAGGTCCGTTTGCGGCCGCTATTTTCAAGAAACGCAAGCAGTTTGCGTTTTTGATACCAACATGTTGGTATCCCCAAGCCTGTGACGCAACCAGTGGACGCAACCAGTGGACGCAAGCACCTATATTCCACCTCGTTTGCGGCCGCCATAAACTCGTTTGCGGCCGCCGCAAACTCGTTTGCGGCCGCCGCAAACTCATTTGCGGCCTCTTGCTTGCGTCTGCTGGCCACAAACGAGTGGAATATACCCTACCGCAAACGCAAACGCATTTGCGTTTGCGTCCATTTGCGTCCATTTGCGTCCGTTTGCGTCCGTATTCTTGGGTGGCCGCAAGCCGCAAACGTGTAGTGGAATATGGCCTTTACATTGCTTGGTGATATGAGTGAGTGTTCTAGTCCAAGGGCCCATCTAGTAGTATACCTAGGTGATGATGAACAAATTTTTGATCCCTCAATTAAATGTGACTCATACATTTCTTAGCCACAGAGAAGTTGCCAGCCATACGATACCAGTCTACCACGCCGGAAAAATCTCTGCAACTTGCTTCCAGTATTAACTACGATTTATTTTTTAATTCGGGTCATTTGTACAATACTGACAAACCTCAGTGTACAAGGGCTCTGCTGTACCGGCTAGGTGCTGTGCCTGTCGTCTGCACTTTTTATGCTTTTTTTTTCTCGAAAAGTACAATACAGCTTAAATTTCAGAGTTGATTCTTAACGAAAATTAAAGGGACTTTACATACACAAATATTGGTGCCTAGTGGCCCAGAAAAGTACTCCCCCCTCATTATGTTGTGACAATAGTAACAATTTTCGTTACCTAGTGTGATACAATGTTAAACGTGTCTGATACTTTATAGAACAAAGATACAAATGACCAGATAGTACTTTATATTCCAATACTAAAGAGCTTGAGTACAAGTCAAACGCTGCCTGACTCACGTTGATATCCATAAAGTTGTCGATGTCTGTGTGTATCGTGGACGTCGGACCTCGGCCCACCTCGTACGTGTCGACTTTGTTTCCGTCTACCTCGGCCTTCTTTCCGTCTTTTCCACCTTCTTCTGATTCCCCAACGTCTTCCTCCTCGTCCTTTGATATTTTCGATTTGAGTTTCGCTGATTTCATCTTTTCAACGTCCATTGCGTCCTGAAAAAATAAAAATATTTGTCAGTTACCAGTAATTAAATGTTGAAATAGCTATCAACCAACATGACGAGTTGAGTAGATTTAAGTGAACGACGTAATAAACATTTATTCACCCACATGTTTCGTCCTAATAAGTTCGTAATGATTATTTAATCAATGTCTTTTTTTTTTTACCAAATACACGCTGTATCATTTACTGAAACCTAAACCCACGAGACTGAGATACCATGTAAGCCTTACCTTCTCCTGGTCCCTGTCGTCAGGCTTCATGTCCTCCATCTTCCCATCCTCATCTTCCTCCTCCTGCCCCTCAGGGGTGTCCTCCATGGCGGGCGTCGCTTGTTCCTGGTCGGCGTCGGCGGCGTCCATGGTCTGGGCGTCGTGGCGGGCCTTGGCGTCCTTAAGGTGCTCGTAGAGGTCACTCTCCTCCCGGTCCTGTAATCAGGGATAGCTCACCGTTAACTGAGATATGCATAATAAGGTATTGTCTCTGAATGTGAATAATCGTCAATACTCTAGGGCCTTAAGAATAGTTATTCTTAAAAGGTTCAACTCATGGAGTTTGTCTTAATCAATCCTCAAAAAAATGTAAATACATAGATGCATCTCATTTGTGAATGAAATAATTGATTGCTGTTTCATTTGGACCAGAGTGGCGTGTGACAGTCATCCCCAGATACATAAACCTGTCGAGCATTTATTGTACGCTGGTCTCAAACACCAGCTGCCATGAAGCCAATATTATAATACAATGATATTATTTCTAATACAATTTACAAATTGTAGTTCATGTTAAAGTGTCTTAAGCCCTACTGACTTGTGCCTCCCCCTCCTCCTCGGCGCTAGCGTCAGGCCTGTCGATGGTCTTCAAACGCTTTGTGACCTTCTCCTCTTCTGATCCCACCGTGCGGTCAGCGTTAGACTGACCAGGCTTCCGCTTAGACTGCTACAAATGAGACACAAATAAAATAGTTGATTTAATGGTACTATTATCAGTAAATTTTAAAAACACCAAATATTACCAGATTACAAGACTGGGTAGTGCTGTAAAAAAAAAATTTAAAAAATCAATTAGGCCATAGAAAAAGTTTATGATAAAGTGAAGGTAAAAATAGTTACATTTTCCTTCCACATAATATTCTCTTTAACCAAGAGGAAATTACTATGCTTGCGATAGATAACAAAGGAACAGTAAGAGAAATTTCAAAAACCTCGAAAACGTTAATCATTCTTTCAATGTATACTTTCTCCATAGACAGTTGAAAGCGGTCCCATCCACCCATTAACCTAGCCCTTGGCCGGCCTTACCTGTCGCTGCTGAGGTTTCTGCGTCCCGCCCCGTGTGATGGACGTCTCCCGGTCTCCCTCATGACCCTCCTCCTGCTGGGCCTCCGACAGGCCTGTACCCTCCGCCTGCACACAGGGAAAAATACAGACAATGCCTATCAAATTGGTAGATTATTGTTTAATCAGGTCAACATAAATCAATTTGAAAAACAAAACAAAACATAGCACCGTGTTAATCTTTGGTGAAACTACTTGAGTCTGAAAATAAATGATTCCATAAATCACTGAGTTAAAGACTTTTTAACGGTTTTAAATTTATGAACTTTGGATTTTTAGGCCATTATGATATAAATTCTTTGGCAAACCCTCATTTAATTCATAAATCTTCCGAGATGAAAGTATTGCAGAAGATAGCAGTTACATTTAGCGAATCACCATAATCCCGAATATCTCTTTCTACCCCTGCAGTGCCTACCTCTTCGTGGTCGTCCTCGTTCTTGCCGGCGCTGTCCCGGGCCTGGTCCACCTGCTGCACCTGCTGCGTGTCGTGCTCCGTCTTCCCTGCCCTCTCCGCCGCCAGGGGCGCCTCCTCCGGCTTCTGGGGGGCCTGCTCCTCCTGGGGGGTCTCATCTTCGGGCTCCAGCTGGGGGTCGAGGCCAGGCTCACCTTCAGGGGGACCTTCTTCTCTCTCCTTTACGTCTATGTTTTCCTCCTCATTCTCTTCGTTCTTTTCCGGGTCTTTTTGGTCCTCCTCGCCCGCCTTAATATCAAAAATGACTTGTTAGCATTGCGTCAACGCAATATCGACCAAAATGTAATATTATAGAAAAAAGGGGGCCAAAACAGCATTGTTGTAATTATCACACATATTTTTTCTCTCAGAATTTCTTTTTTTTATTTGATGAATATCATCAGGGGCTTTTTTTGTTCATTAATTTACAAAACCGGTTATGTACGTTACCTTATCCTTGTCTTCCTCCTGCTCGGTCGTGTCCATGGCCTCCTCAGTTTTCTCCTCCTCTGCACTCTCTTTCTCCTCTCCATCTCCTTCGGGGTTTTGTTCTTCACCGTCGGCCATTTTGTCTATGTCAAATGGATTCTCTGAAAATAAATGATTTCAGTTAACTTCTCGTCTCACTTCCTGCTATGAATTTTTAACATTTTACCGAAGGCACAACACTGCGTTAAGACTTTTTTTAATTAACACTAAGGAAGTTTGCTAGGGTCTCGCAGCATTGACGTTTCGATAACGATGCACATACACTCAAATGTATCAGCACCTCCGGGCCAAGTTTCACAACAGCAGGGCAATCCCTTATGATGATGCAGTTTCCTGCATATAACTCCTGGAGTGGTTCGCAACATATCATTGGTTGAAAATGTAGAATTCTGGCCCTGGTGTAAAATACTAAAACAAAATACAAATACATAATATCAGTATCAAAGATTAGCTGCACTAACCCTGTTGGTTCTCGCCGCCCTCCTCCTTGTCCCCCTCATCGCCCTCCTCCTCGTCGTCCAGGTTGAGGTCGTCCGGCAGGTCGAGGGCCTCGGGCTCCTCCTGCGGCTTCTGGTCGCCGTAGTGCGGGTCTACTTCGTTCTCGTCGTACTCCCGCTGTATCAGGGCAAATCAGCAAGGGAACACACGTTTAATGTTATACATTGAGACCTGAGATTCTGGGAAAGTATTTCTGTGGGATGGGTGCCTATGTATTGTTTGGGAAACATACGTTTAATGTTATAGATTAATTGAGACCTGAGATTCTGGAAAAGTAATTCTGTGGGATGGGAGCCTATGTTTGGGTGTGAAACTGTACTAGAGACACGAGGAAACATTCACATAGAACACGACAGACCAGTGTTTTGAATACACAAAAAATTACAGTATCATAGTTTCATTACTAGTTTCCTGACTGGAGCTGACACGTTATAAGTGTGGCTAGGCCTTGAGGTCGTCATCTACTTACCTCGTCAATCTCGTTGAGTTCTTTGGTCTTCTCCTCCCCTCCCTCCTCCTGCTGCTCCTCCCTCTTGTCCTTCTTGTCCTGCTTGTCGTCGGCACTGTTGGGGTCCTGGTTGTCGTCCTTGGCCACCATCTCAGACTCGGTCTGCTCCCCGGCGCCCGGCCCGAACTCGTCTTTGTCATCCTGACACATAGCAAGGTCATTTCAACGGTAATTAGTTTTCAATTACTATTATCATTCAAATTATCGACAAAGAATAATATCATTATGTCGTCTCATTTGGAAATAAGAATTGTGGCATGGGCATATGTTTAGAGATTGGCAGACTGGTCCATTTTTACAATGACCTGAGTCACAATTTAAAAGAGCCAGCATTTAAAAACCGTGAAGATTTTAAAATATATTCAAAATTTTGTGAGTGAAATAACAGTGTGCTAGAACAACCGAGACTATTATATATGAAACGTATTTATAAGAGTGACTGCTAAAAGCCTACTTTGGGCTGTTCCTTGTCGTCCTCGTCGTCGCTGCCCCAGACCTGCTCGTCGAGTCGGTCGGCCTGCTCGTCGCCCAGGTCGCCCATCTGTTTGTCCACCTCGTTCTCGTCGCCCTCTTCCTCCTCGTCATCAGACTTATCATCTCCTTCTGAAGAGAGATCGGAAATTTATGTTGATGATTGCAGAACAAATTGTCTTTGAATAACAAAACAACGTTTTGAATTCTTGTTCAGTCGTACTTCAACTGACTTGTTTTTCAATATGTCTAGTTATCTTTTTTTATCGTGTGCTCAATGTATTCATTGTGCTCGCAGTTTGTTTATATCGGTAGACCACATGTAACATTTCCATAGTTTTACATCAAAGATCCATATCAGACACATATCTTCAATTATGATATTCATATTTTTATCGACCTTACATTTTACAGTTTAAAACCTAATCACGACCTTACTGCTAAACCCATTGAGGAGCCATATAAGAATACAGACACATAGAGGTTTAAGTGCCTCACCTTTTGCCTCCATGTCGTGCATCTTGCCGTCAAACTCCTGGTCCATCTCGATGGCGTTGTCCTCCGGGGCCACGTCGGGCTGGGCGCCCTGGTCCTCCTGGCGCTCCTCCCCGGGCCGCTGCGCCTCGTCCAGCTGGTCCTCGTTCTCTATCTGGTCACTCACGTCCTTCACGCCCTCCCCCTCGCCCATCCCCCCGCCCTGGATGTCCTCGAACTGGGTGGCACCCTCTCCCGCCGCGTCGTCGCCCAACTCAGCCGGCAGGCAGAAGCCCTGTGGGGGGTTAGAGGGGAAACATGTTTGTTTTTTTTTATAGATTTTATACAGGCTACAAGGTATACGGTATAGAATTTAATAATGGTTTGTGATATTTTTTTGCGTTGTATCGAAGACAATGTTATCTTATGGGTTATGTGCTAATAGAATGTAGTGATGGTTTGTTATATTCTTTTTGCGTTGTATCGAAGACGTTACCTTATGGGTTATGTGCTTGGGCAGATTTTTATGAAACTGTATGATGTGCTCCTTTGTCAAATAAGTTTTACCAGACCTCACGCACTTACAATTTAAGGTATTTAAAAAACTTAAGATCCCACTAGCGAACAATTATGTAAAAACAGTGGGCAGTGCATCACTGACCTTGGTGGCAAGTTGAGTGAAGACTGACAGTAGAATGGAGAGTAGTTTGGACGTGGCCCGGTGAGCGGCGATGACGTGTGTCAGGAAGCCCTGTACCAGGTGACTATACTGGACCAGAACAGGCACCACTGGGACGAGTAAGCTGCACGCCTGACTCGTCAAGTCGTACTTGGACTCGGAGCTCGACTCACTCCAAGTTCGTAGAGTGTCCATGACGGACACCAGCTTCTTCTGGATCTAAAAGTTGGTTAAGTCGAGATTGTGATATTCAACGAAATTTTCTAATCGAAAGTTGCCAAACAAATCTACAAATGAAATAGCTTCAAACTTGCCTCTCTTACGAGTTTAATTTATTTCAATTTTCTCTGTACACCCCCTCCTGAGCTAGTTTGAAAACATAATATATTTCATGTTTCAATAGCAATACGCCCGATTTTTATAATGTTTTTATATTATATGAATAATAAACATTTTAGTATACCTTTGCCATCTGCAGTCCCTTGACGTGCAGTTTCAGTGACTTATGTAACTGTTCCGTGAGGTGACCGTCTTCCAACATGTTCTCCTCTTCCTCCTCTTCATTTCCATCCGCATCCCCTCCCTCTTTCCTGACACCTTGTTCCTCGTCTTTCTTTATCTTCCTCGACTCCTTGACGAGGTCCTGTACGACGACAAGTACGGAGGTTAGCAGGTCTCCGAGTGACTCAGAGAAGGCCGCGAGCTGCTCGTCGTGGGAGGAGCTGCTCGGGTCGTGTTGTCCTAACGCTGTCCACTGCTGGTAGGAGCTGTTAAAGCTGCTGTGCTGGGTTTCTATCTGCTCCCTGAGGAAGCTGAGTGTGACGGTGACGGTGCAGCCCTCACCTGAGGACGGCAGGCAGAACCGCTCCTCTACAGACCGAAGTGTAGCCGCGAGTGGGTGCAGTTCATCCAAGCTCTTTTTGACCGTACTGATGCACGCCCTGAAAAATAGGAGGTATTAATCAATTTCATGTAACAATATGATTATTTCGATATCACAAGTTTCCTTATCGTTAAATGACTGCATACTTTTAGTTTGTGATTACATCTCGCCGTGTTCATAAACAGCAAAGATAGAACCTGAAATTTTGAAAGAGGGCTAAAACTTACCATGAAACTAATAAATCTGGTTTTCTCGCCTCGCTGTCCACTTGGGTCTTCACAGATTGCACGGCCTCTTGCATCATCTGTAAAAAGAAAGTTCTTGGAATCAGTAAAAATAACATTGCGATTTTTCCCTGTAAATTTATTTGGAACCCTTCCTATTCCCCAACAAATCTTCCCGACCGACGGCAGGGTTCTCTGAGCTAACTTACCTTGATTTGCTCCATGACGTCTATCCACGTCTGGTCCAGTTTTGTCAAGCTGGCCACTTCAGGTAACTGGTTGACGGGAACAGGAGACATGACTTGTTGGCCCTCTGGTGGTGTATCGGGGCAACACTGCAGTACCAGTGACACCTGGTGGAGCCCGGAGAGAAGCTGGACACAGAGTGAACCCAGCTTGGTCTGAAAAGAGACAATAATGTCAACGTTAATCAAAAACAATTTTATAACTTAGGTGAGATTTCTTTTCTAACTACTTACACTGCTCATAACTAATCTATAGACCTGGCTAGTTCTCTCTGCTGATGCTACTGCAAAGTCTGCAAAACAAAATTACCTGATTATGAAACTTGTATCGGCTTGGTGTACACCGTGCTACTTTCGCTGTTTATATTTAATTTGAATGAAAGAAATAATGTAATCATTTGTTCTTACCATCCATTCCTTGGCACAGCTTTGTTGTGGGAGTCCTGGTAGGCTTGGACGAGTGTGAATATCCTCGGCCAGCATCTCCACACACCACAGGTCAGATCTGTGGGAAGAGCAGTGTGACATCTTTACTATAGGAAATACCGGTATCATACGGATATATATAATTCAAGAGTTCATCAAAATATATCAGCAAAGCAATTTTATTTGCACAGACCTTACCAAACATTTTCATGTAACTCATGATTAAACTCGTAAGTCTCTGGATAAGAAAAATTCACTTTACCTAAATCCGTTGAATGTATTTGCAGCTTTAGCAAGATCGTCCCTTTGCTTGTACACGAGACCCATGAGGTCCTCGACGTAGCCTTGACATCTAAAAGGCAAACAGACATTTGTGAATGTCTGAGTTTTACTTTCAATCAGTTGACCCAACAAGGTTCCAGTGGACTCTTGGTCATTATTTTCTACGATTTTTCTGGGACCATTTCTAATTTTACAGGTACGTTTACAAAGTTATTTAAAGGTAAATCCGACGCAAATATTTCGGTCACAATATTTTGCTAAAATTCAATCCATCATTTTAGTCACTTATCACCTTTTAAAAAAAATTTTTAATCAATTTTCCATGAAAACTTTCATTTTTCATGTTCTTCAGTCACTGTAAAAACGGTATCAAATTCGAGTGGATCTGTAACATATCTACCTAAACCAACTACACAATTTAAACATAGCAAATTAGATCTACGAGGATTTCTGGAATATTACCTGTCAATATTTGCCTTGCCGAGCTCGGACGATGGGCTCTTGATGGCGTCTCTGAACAGGGCCCGGCGGGCTATGCTCTTGAGGACATACTCCTGGCAGCCTCCCCACGCCGATACCGTCTCCTCGTCACACCTGGAGAGACGAGGGTTGTAGACCACGGTTATACTTTTGTTACAGTGGTGTCAACAGGGGATGGTGGAAAACAATCTTTAATTTCACAAGACTGATAGAATTTTCACAATCCAATGAGAATATATCTTTCGTCTGCGTGCTTTTCCTATTCTGATATTCCTTCTTTTATCTTACATGAAATACATATCTACTCATAGAGACACAACGATAATCTCCTGTATTAAAATGTTCATGCTGAAAGAAGCATTGATGGATAAACCCTCCTTTTAATAAATGTCTCAACGTTAATATATCCAAGATTGGCATATTTCTTTTACAGCTCCTATGAAAGCAACGTATCAAACCAAGCCCAATTTCTCACCTATGGGACTGTAGCTGGCCTAACATGGCAGTCACGTTGACAGGGGGTGCCAGCAGGTGGCGGTTGGGGTCGGCGTCTCGGAGGGCGTTCATGCCCTTACGGTAGGACAGTCCCACCTGGCTGAGGGTCTTAAACAGGTCGGCTAGGGCCTTACGTTTCCTCACTTGTAGCAACTTGGCGTCCTTCAGAAGCTTGTCCTTGTCGGGTCCCTAATAGAGATTGTCATATATACCGCAGTTTTATAAATGTTTATAGGTTTGCTTTTGAAGTCAGTATTTTATGCTACAGAACGGTTCTCGTCACACTGAGTTGTATCTCTATAGACGCAAGTAAATAAATTTGAACTCAGGTGAATCATCTACTCATCATGCTAATCTCTAGAGGACGTCTCAGAAACATGCTTTATCTCATTTCATTTCATAGTTCAAACAGATATGAAGGGATTCACTTGAGACTCCCCGACAGTCTTAGAGTTAGATATCCCACAAATCTGGCCTGATAGTGAATAGTTATAGTTCGGGAAACCTCTAGTAGCCCCCAAGCCTAACCTGTATGAGGACCTCCTTCTGTAACTCTTGCACGGTCTCTATGATGTCCCCGGAGAAGTCGTTGATAGCGGCCACCCGCAGGTGGTAGGGCAGGCCTCGCAGCACCCGGCCACAGTGACGCCGCATCTTGTCGAACAGGTCAGGTAACCGGTCCTGTACCTCCAGTCTCGGGCCTGCGGGGACAGCCGGCACCAGGGTGAGGGCCTGAACAGAGAAAAGGGAGTAATTACCACAACTGGTACGACTGAACGGTATTTACACGGCTGCTGAAGTGGACTAATTATGAATTTCCAAAATAGGAGTAATTATGAATTTCCAAAATAAGTACTTTAATATGTAGATGTTAGTGCGTTATTACAGAATTATACAAGAAAAACTTTCATACTGTTTCTTGTCATCGCCTATTGAGCCCTGTATTTTCGATTAACAGTAACTTTATACTCAATTTACTTTTATGATTATGGTCACTGACTCTCACCTTTAGGCTTTCCCCAGCGACGTACTTGTCCACCTTGTAGGTGCTAGCCCCCTCCTCGGCCCCGTCACCCTGCTGGTCGGCGTGGTGCTGACCGGACCAGTCGTTCTGAACGTCTGTCAGGGTCTGGGTCACAGGCCGGGATAACACCTGCTCGAAGGCCTTGATGTGTTTGTGGAGGGTCTGGTGGGTCTTTTCCACCGCCTGCTTGATTGCGTAGAAGTTGATGTCGTTCCACCTGGCTATTTTCACAAAGCCCTAAGTGATTCAAAGATAAATGCATTGAATGAGGTTAGTTATGTTCAACTGTTCCCTTGGTCTTGACAATTTGCTTAATCCATATGACCGGTATGGGACCTTTTGGTTTTCTGAAAATACTTTAATTCATATAGCTAGATACATGTACATGAAAGTTATTAAAAGGTTTCACAAATGGTATTTCCTATTGTTTAGGGCTTATAATGACTAATGAGAGTACCATTAGTTAGACTTCAACTCGATACATATCAATTTATGCATCTAAAGACGAATGTATATGATATGAGTAGAATGTAGACACTAATTCTTCGACATGTTCTGATAGTCAAGTATGATGCCGGTATTTGTACCTTGAGTTCCTTCTCTATAGGTGCCCGTAGTCTTGTCAATTCTGCAGTAACCTGCTTCTCAAACTGCTGGTAGTAGATGTACACATTCCACAGAATCCGCGTCAGCTCATCTAGGAACAACATTTAGAATTATGTTTTTAGTTAAGAGGTGAAATAAAGTAACCAGAGTAGCCCACAGAATAGGATTTAATTACCTAAATTGCTTCAGGCCCCAGTCTACGTTAAAACGTTTAAAATATTCAAAATATCCGATTCCTTATACTGGTTGCACTCCAAACCTGAAGGGTCTAACTGCCTTGTACCACTAAAAATGTTTTAGTTTCCTATACTACTCACAGCACCGGACAAAATATCTCCATTTCCTATACTACTTACAGTTCAAATTCAAAAGTTCAATTACATGTACTACTTACAACCTGAGTATGAGAACTCAAGACGATGCATATATACAGGTATATTGCTAAGCACATTGCTATGCTTAACACGTTGCTATGTTGATGTAGCCGGTGTACACAATAAATAAGGAGGGCTGATCGGCAGGATATCATGGCTCCGTACTCCCTATGTTACGCATAGTCCCATATCAAAATGTTAAGTTTCCTATTCTATGCATAGTTTCTGTCAAAAACATTCAATTCCATATACCACTCACATGTATATGAAGTTGAAGCATTTTCATTGGACAACTCACATATTCAGTAAAAATGGCTCAACTTCATATACTACTCACATTTCTAGTAAAAATGGCTCAACTTCATATACTTCTCACAGGTCCAATACAAATATTTCAATTTCATATACTACTCACGTGTCCATTCTAAACAGTCTGATTGTCTATGCTATTCACTACCGCTTCCATATACCACTCACATGTATATGAAGTTGAAGCATTTTTACTGGACAACTCACATATCCAGTAAAAATGGCTCAACTTCATATACTACTCACATATCCAGTAAAAATGGCTCAACTTCATATACTACTCACATAATTATCTAGTAAAAATGGCTCAACTTCATATACTTCTCACAGGTCCAATACAAATATTTCAATTTCATATACTACTCACGTGTCCATTCTAAACAGTCTGATTGTCTTTGCTATTCACTACCGCTACTAATAGATTTGAATGCAAATTTTACTTCTACCAAGAACACATCTTCACGAAGGGCACTCACCTCGTTTGTTAGACGAATCCATGTATACGAGTTGGCAGAGGTAGGTCTTGAGGAGGAGGAGTCGGGCGGAGAACTCTCCCAGCGGGGAGCCTTCCATGAACCGCTGCAGGGCCGGGATGATGCCTGCGGTGCCCTCCTGTGGCGGGGTCTCGGTGTCCTCCTGTGGGCACACAGTGAAGATTGGAAGGGAATAATTCTCAGTATGTGTGATGTTTTTGTGTGAGAGTAACTTAGGTTATATGGCTGGTTTAATGATCTTAAGAAAATACCGCACTATAAAGGTCTCAATAAACAACCCATAAGGGGCCGTTTAGCACATTTTCAAAAATCTTAGACACCCCCACCCCCTTGGGCAAAAATACATACGGGATTTGTACTAGAGATTTTCCAAATATGTTAAACTTCCCCTAAACCCTTGATGAGTAAATACTTAATGGAAGGGAAGGCCCCTGAGTGCCCTAACTGACCTGTTGTGGCTGAGGCTGGTCGCTGAGGGCGCCTTCTATTAGCTGGTACAGGTGGAACCACCACCGTGCTGCCCTCTGTCGGTACTTCCAGGCCGCAGTGTCCAGGCACGTCTTCCAGCATCTAGTTAATTTCAAATAATTTTTCTTTTTCAAATATCATTCATAAAACACAACTACATATTTTCAGGAGATCAGCCCCCTTACCAAAATATTGAGGTACTAGAAAAACATGCTGATCTACAACAGGTAAATATTATATGTGGGAACTAGTGAAAATGTGTATATAAAAGAAAACTAGTTTTGGCTTACTTGAGTTCGTGCTTCCGCCACTGTATGATCTGGTGTGTGAGTGTCTCTGTCTCGGCCTTCAGCGACACGTGTCGGGCCGCGTTGGTCTCCCACTCCTATAAACACCAGCAGGTTAAGAAAGTACAGACACATTGAGTAAATCAGCACTTCTACTTGCAACTAAACGTTGTGGACACATCTGGACTAGTGCAGAGTATTTTGATACGCTGTGGGCAATGACCTATGGCTATGCAAAACTTGATTCGTATATTATGTTCGATTAAATTACTAACGTTTTTTTAAATTTTAGATCAGAAAGGGATCACTTACGTGTGCCTTGTTGAGCAGGACTTCGAGGCCTGTGACAAACTTCATCAGCGGACTGGTGACCGGGAAACTCTCAATACGACCGATGACAATCATCATCTTCAATGCAAGTCAAGAATGCAAAATTAACTTGTGGGAAAATATGAATATCTTAAGCAGATTTTATCTTATGAAATACATTTCTACCTGATGAGGAAAACATACTTTAGTATCAAAAGTAGTATTGGTATCTCACCTGTTTAAGTGTTGGGTGATCAGGCCATTCTTTGAGGAGGTTGCCGACAGCACTTCTAAAGGTCATCAATAGGGGGCGGCACTGAATGACCTCAGGGACGTTGGGGTCGTGGTAGATGTCATACGGACGCTGGTCAGGGTTACTCTGCAATGGAAATGATTGTTTTTTTATTGCGTAATTAATTGTAATAATACTTTGAATAAGATATGTTTAAGGATATAATTCCAAACGAATTGTGTTATAATTATCAGACATCAGGCGCTACCTACCTCGTGAGTCTGTGTTACCGAGGTCAGAAGAGCTCTGCATGCCAGCAAGTGGGACCCAACTAAGTGTGTGTCCACTTCACAACCTAAATAGAAAAACAATATTTTTGAGAAAGATAAAATGTCATATGCAAGCTAAATCAAAATATATAGGGAACTCATTTGACTTGACAGTATATCGATCACATGTAATATTACATGTCCTACTTGAGTTTTTTTTGTATGAAATTAGTTTACCTTTAATACCTTGTGCAATCACAGCGAAAACCAAGGGAAACCTCCATATTTATTACGAAATAAAATCCTTAGTCACTAGACGTTGTCAGGTTAGGCAGCAGTTCTATTCGCTGAAAGAATGACCTTCGACACTAATATAAGAAGTTCTTACTTATAGCGCCCTGAGCCTGTGTGGCGACGTCGTTGGCCACCCGGTAGGCGGACAGACACAGATCGACAGTAGTCGCCTTCAGACTGTCCTGACCGGCCGCGGGCGAGGCAGGGGTGGGCGGGGTCAACCAGTGTGTGCGGGTGAGGGCTGGGAAGAGGCTGACGTGGGCGCGGCACACCTCCTCCATCTCCGCCTCACTGATCCTCCAGGCCACGTCCTCCTGGGTCTCGGCAGCGGGGCCGTCGTCGGCTTGGGGTTTGTCGTCTAGGGTGAAGCCTACCGTGATGTCCTCAAAGTCCTAAAGTTAAGTAGGGAAAAGGGGAGGTCATTAGAAGAGGGATGTACAAGATGTACAAACAGCAGGAGTAACACTCCTCTAAACTACCTCAGTTCTATTATCTAAGGTGGTGCCAAGATATGAAAGATTGATTTAAGAATTTGGCACCAATTAACTCAGTTCGTATGAATCCAAGTGACATAATCAAACTATGATTAAAACGCACCCAGTTTCCTAGATTAGTATACATATTTTATTATTTCTATGGCTTAAAGGGCTAACCAGCTGCATGTACAACAAACAATAGATATTTTCTCTCTCACCCAGACAAACAATAAACACAAAGCAAAGACATAGTATACAGTATGGAAATGTAAAAGCATAGGAAAGAACATATAAAAGTACAATTTTAACAAAAGCGTTTTATAAGGTATCCTGACCTGCTCAAAGGACGGGAAGGCCTGACGTAGCTCCCGCTGGTCCCGCTGCTCCTCCGTCAGCTCGTCGCCGTGTGTAGTGGAGCGAAACTTGTAGAGGCTCTCCTCCTCCTCCTGGCGTAGACGCCGCGCGTCTTCCGCCTGCTGCCATGACGTCACGAACAGCGCGAAGAGGCGCGACAGGACGACGACGGTCTGGGCGTCGATGGCCGAGGACAGCAGCGCGTGGTTCTGTACGTGCTTCAGGGCCAGCTTTAACACTCTGAAAACAAACAGGGTATATTATTAGAAAAGGCAGAAAATGTAGTTTGAAGTATGGCCGTTACTTAAAAGATATTTAAACATGGTAAAGTATGTATTATATAGTTCAGGGTCCATTTTCATGCAATGCTTTTGGTTTTTATAGAAAAGGCTATAAGATTCAAGATATTTCGTAATTCATATGATTTTTCGGTTGCTAGAATATAATGGCATAGACAAAATATAGTAAAAGATTGTAGCAACCCATTCCATATTGATCTGATATGAAGAAAGTTCAGTATGTAGGCAGCAACATGCGAAAGCACATCATTTTAGAAGAAGTAGGGTAAATAAACCATTATCCAAAACATCGGAGTTACTTTTCTCCCTCCCACAAACATTTTCAGAAGAAATGTGACACTTCGGTGTTTCAGTTTACCTGGGAGTGAGCTGCATGTTATGGTGGGGGTCTGACGACTTCTCCTGCAGGTGTGTGAGTAAAGTGAACGTGTGGTCACTGAGGAGGTCCGAGGCCAGGCTCAGCAGGCTGGGCTGACGGGGGCAGATGGTGGGGAACTGGCCGAGACGGACCACCGCCTGCACCAACGGGACCACCTGAGAGGGAAAGGGGCACGTCAAGGATCGACACAGGCAGGTGTAATAGTTCATTAACTAACTTAAAAGGCCGGGACTACATTAATGATTACCTAGGATACCCAAGGTATCTGCTTGAAAATAGTGTTTCATTCATTTTAATCCGTACATTAGTTACGCGAGACAAAGAACCCAAGTTGAACTGGATCTGTAGCAAACTATCACATCCGCAATATCAAAGAAGATAAAACGTACCTTAAATGAGAAAGGTAGTATGTTAAACTCCCTTAGACCAAATTATAATGTATTTTCTTGTGATTTAATAAAATATTAAGCAGCTTCTTGAACATTATCAAATAGTACTGTCGGAAAGTGTATTCTTGATCAACATTTTCTACTACTATACCTTTTCGTTTTGAAGTTTCTTGGGCAGAAGAGACGTGCATGACAACCAGGCCTCTATTGAGTAAGCTAGCAGTTGGGCACCTGACAGCATCTGTGAGAATTGAAGAAAGGGAATGTTTATTAAATTGTTTACGCTTTCTTTATATTCCTTCTTTATATTCCAAATTCTTCTTTATATTCCAAATTGTTTATATTCCTTTATTTCTTTATATTCCAAATGAAATCTAATCTAAGCATTTGCAAGAAAATGGGAACAAGTTTTACGTCACCAGGCAGATGATATATTAACTTGAGTATGCTTTCATACCTTTGCTCCCATTTTCTCAAAAATAATTTTATCTATTTATCGTTTTTTCTTAAAATTTAGGGCTTACCATGGAGACTCCCGCTAAGAAGGGCAGTATGAGGTCTCTGTAGAGTGGATACTGTTGCTGCAGTCTGCGGACCACCTCGCGGAGTGTCCGCACCCAGGCCCTCGTCTCGTTCAGTAGCCCGCTGCACAGCGACTGGCCACTGCGGGACGTGGTGTCCTGACGGGCTGCCGAGAACTTGGCGAGTAGGGCCGAGACCCGCTCAGGGGCGATGATACTCGAAGAAAACTGCTTCACCTCCTGCAGCAATGCTTGGAACTGGAGGGATAACAACAAAATGTGTGTTAACGGGAGGCGGCATTATATTCATGGGTTGGTTGAAAACAATCCCATAAGATGGCCAAACTTAATTTACATCCGTCTGTATTTAAAACAGGTTATTCAAAACTGTTGATCAAAGGAATATTTTTGTAAAGTTGATTTTCTGCAATGCATTCAGTCAATATGGCTTACGATACTCTTTTTGAACGTGTTTTTGCATTGATTATAATGTTAAGCCTGTATTCCACATACCAATTTTGATACTGCTGATTTTGAAGTGGGGGATTTATGAAACAATATTTGACGTTTTCAGACATCCTTAATTCAACGGACATTTATGCATCTTAGGTTTCCCCTGGCCAATTGTACTAGTGATTTCCTACTGCCGTCAAATGTTACTTATTGACTCAAGAGTAACTTAGAGCTCTTACCTGCGGCGGTTGCGGTCTGATGGCCACGTCCCGACTCAGGTCGTCTATCTGAACCTCCAGGTGGTGCTCACGTCGCACCAACCAGGCCACCCGCGGGTGGAGGTCTGCGGAGGTCAGGTCCAGGTCGCGACCACAGGTGATGCGACTCCATTCCTGCCGCACTTTCAGTTCTTTACTGATTTCACAAAGCTGGATAATGAAAGGAAATGGTTAGATTAAAGTGATATGGATTCGTTTGATATGGGTGTCTTATTTGTATCTGATTTTTCTACGAGAATGCTGAAGGAGCTGTTTACGTTTATATGGTCAATTGAATATGTAACGAATCATTTTGAAATAATCGCATTAAGTTGGAAAAGGTTATGCACACTGATTGACAAATTCGTCTACAATGCACACAATGCACAATGCTCAATCACAACAAGGATTAATTGAGATAGACGTTGCATTACCTCCTGCCTGGCATATTCCAGCTGAACAGCCTTTTTCTGAGCTGGGTCGACAGGCCCCTGAGGAGCCAACAGGAAACTTTGTAACAGGCCAACATGGACCATGGCCTTGCCGTTTTCAAAGGCCATTTGTATTACGTCTCCTGATTGGCTGTTTTGTAACCCGTGACTGAGGACGGGTTGGACAGCGGCTACGGTTGCCTTGGTAACGTCCACAAAGTTGGGGAGAAGAACATCATAGACTGCTAACTGGCTGAGATCAATGTCATGGCTAATGTCCTTATCGTATGTCAGAAGGCCTGACACCAGTTTGTCGAACTCCGCGCATTCCTTTTGGTCGTCGTGCAGACACGTGGAAATGGCTGCCAACAGACGCTGTAGGCTCCCCACCACTAGATGGCAGTCTGACAATCTAAAAATAAAATGGAAAAATCATGCTTTTTTTCAAAATTGTCATCGGACATAAGGAATCACTCTAAAACTAGATTATAACATATGCGGCAAGTACTAAACCTAAAAGATTTGCATACAACATTGCTGAGAAGAAAGTACAATGGGTACACTTTTGATGATGATGTGTTGGGGTTTAAGGTCTACTCAGCAATTTTTCAGCTATATAGTGACCAACCCCCGTGTTTGACTACCAACTGGCTGACCGAATCTATGGGGGTGAGAACGACGGTAAGACAAGGTAGTGTAGCCAGCACAACATAATCGAACCCAGGGCAGCCAAGTCAGAGGCGAGCACCCTATCCTGCCCCCCTGGTACACTTTCGAAACCCAACTATAGTTCGTTCACTTATACAATCATCCCAACTATACTCACGTGGGGTCCCAGGTAGGGGACGAGAAGGTCGACATGTGGGTCCACAATGTCGACGTCAGAACCTTGAGTTGGGACGTTTTCTCGGACATATCTCCCAGACATACGTTACTGGGCAATGAATTCTTCTGGTCACTTCCAGGTGGAGCCACCAGTAATCCACTCACAGCATTGGTCAGGATGTCAGAATACTGAATTTAAAATCAAATGAAAAAAATGTTAAGCAAATGAAACAAATAAGGGAAGGGTTTAGGTTCATGGAAGTATACAAGAAAAAATCACTAATAGCATTATTTTGAACTGAGTCACAGGCCGGTAGTTTGATACATCGTTACTGTATTTACAGGACATCTTAATCTTTATCCACCTTTTCTAATTCAGAATGAAAATACTGATAACATTTCTCAGTAGATGTTTTATTTGTTAAAGTTATCATAGTTTTCAGATGACGATTTGACGTATACTAAAATTCCAGTTATATATAAAGCATGTTTCTAACCATTGATTTGTTGGTTGGTGTCGTCTCAGAAACCATGGCCTCCTCGTCCGACTCGGGGGTCCAGGCGAGCCAGTGTTCAGGGCTGTTAGTGGCGGCTGACGCTAGGCGGCGCCACGTGAGCTGGGTGAGCAGCTCGGGCAGTATACTGTGAGCAGCTGAGGTCTACAAAGTAAAGTCAAACACATGTTCTGACATCAACAACATCAACTGTTTATTTTTTCATATAGAGTACATTAAAGCCAAAGTCATAGTTTGGGTGAGTCAGCAAATTACGAAACGGTTCATTATGTACTTGAAGCTTGTGGTGTAATTACTGAGAAATCCAAAGGAAACCCACATTTGTAAAGAAAAGGGACCTGGGGAGTGTGTTTCGGCGCGCCTAAAATATCTGCCACATTGTTTTGGCGTGGCCCATGGTCCGTCCCATCTGTTCTGGATTAACGCCGATAAATAATTACCCAGGTCGACGAAAGAAAAGCCTTTTTCGACGGTAATTCCGAAACAAAGAAACCGATGAACCTAACGAGCTTGACCTTTAACACCGGACATTATTCATTAATGCAGATAATTTAACACCAAGAACATTTAATGCAGGTAGAAGTGCGCTAATTACTCGGCCCGCGCTCCTCCCTGCCAAGCCCATCCAGAAAGAAATAAGGTCTATCAAGCGCTATTAAACCCTGTCATTTAACATTTCTCTTTTGCTCTTTTTGCTGTCGATCCTAACATTTTAATGCCAGACATTATCCCCCATGTATTAATCCAGTAAAAAGGATTGAAGCTCAAAATGGACGAGAATCTAAAACGACACCTCTTGGTGCGGACAGACATTCTCAAGAAACGGGTCAAGAAACGGACGGCGACTCGCGAAAATTAACAAGAGTTAAGCAGCTTGTTTTGACCGATTCCTGAAGCCGACGCTGACTACGGTGAAAAAAACAGGCTTAAACAATACAACAAAGGCTGCATGCTTGTTCCTTGCCTTCGTGGTCTTCTGGTGGCACCGGCGAATGGTAACAGGAGACAGACAGATCATCCAAACGTAAACAAGTATCTGACTTTTTACTGGAGGAGTCGAATGGAAACTATATCATATCATGTACACATTTATGTTATGATATACCATTTCCCGTGGTACATGTGTAGATTATATCATCAGCGAGTGATCTAGGGCTGCCAATATAGTTTCATAAAAGGTGGTCTTTTAAAAGGCTCCTAATATTGTTTATTGCTAATTTATTACAGTTTCCCTTCCATGCATGGTGATATCAGAAATAATAACTGTTCATCCGAATAATTTCCTTACCTTGTCATCCGCATCGAGGACCGACTGAAGGGCCATCAAATGGGTGGGCGAACCCGACAAATGGGCGGAGCTAAAGTCCATCAATCGGCTAAGCTCCGCCCACAAGTTTGACCCCTCCTTTTTGCAGGCCAACTGACTCGTTATCCAATGCTGGGCCCTCAGACTGACGAGGTCATACAGGGGCCACAGAGCAAGGTCGTGGCGACTGATGGGCGTGGCCTCGGCCGGAATGGGCGTGTCCTCTTCTGATGATTGACAGGTAGGCGGGGCCGTTGGGTCATGAAGTCCGTGCCGACTGAGAATCGTCTCAAGCTGATTCAGGGAACCTTCAAGGTCATCTGAAGCAGAACAAAATAACACCTATGAAGTTCCATGACCCATTCATACTACTTTGGGTGATTTTCTAACGGTGTCAAATACAACACAACCTGAGAGAGAAGTTCAAATAAAAAGTCTGTTTAACACGAAAAATGTATATCACTTCTAGGTAAAGTTTATGAATGGTCGATTCGGATTTCATTCATATTTACACTTTTTTTCCAATAAACTTACCTTTAAAAAACAAAGTTTTTTTCAGTCAACAATTGCAAAGATGCGTATATATAACCAAACATGTAATTTGGTGCCGCTCACCTAGGTCGTCGTCGGGGCCGGCCGTCAGCAGCCCACACCCTACACGCAGGGCGATGGCTACCACCGTGGGACTCTCTTGTAGCACGCATCTCAGTCTCTCCGATTCGCACCTTCTGGACGCTTGTTTATCTGAGAAAAGAATGAATATTATTTCTCAGATTAATTTAATTGAATAACAAGAAACATACCTGTAAATAGTTCAAAAAGACAAATGTATAAAATTCCCATAGTCAAAGGCAACAGTGCAATCTTCAAGAGGAACCTAAAACTCCAAGATCATCCGTTTATGAAAGTCCTAGATAGGCCAATAAGTGTATAAATGTATAAACTTGCAAGTCAACGCTCTCATTCTTGGCAAACAGTGCCACACCACTTTAACATCGTAATATTTATCATTGAATTATCACCGAAAACCAGGGGCAACCCTGAAGTGATTTACTTAATAAATAATTTTTAAAAAAACAAAACATGTAAACACCAGTCCCTTACCTGGATGCTCCAGGAGCCGTAGCAGTGTGTTGAGTCTGAGTGCTAGGCGTGCGGCGGGCTGTGACCGGTAGGGGCGGGGGTGTCCGGCCCGGGCCCACAGCGGCAGGTAGCGGGCCGAGGCCTGGCCGTCCACCCCCAGCTCAGCCTGTAACTGACGGACCACGGACATCAGGTCGGCCGACACACTGCTGGTAAACAGGACGGGGAAGGGGGAATGGGTTAATGGTTAGGAAATATCTGAGATTCTGTGAATAGAGAGGGTTAGGAAAATCATTGTGTTCGCATATATCAGTCGTTTGAAATCGTACAGTTTGTCAGGCAACGCTGCCCTCTATTAACCAAAAGAAAGCATTATGTACAAAAATCAGTAAGATAAGACTACAAGGGAATGCGGTCTTCCTAGAACACTATTCACTACAAAGGTTACTTCGAGCCTGTTTAATATGTTCATTTCGATATACTACTTACGCTTGATATCCCTTCAGTGTGCCCGCGCATTAAGTTATTCATTTATTCATACTACTTATACAGCAGCATACAAAATTTTCTACGAATAATTTGCATCATTTTTAAGGATTAAAGTTTCATTGCACTTAACACTTTCATCGGTTTCTTCTACTACTAAATTTTAGGACTATTGTTTAAAACATCATATAATTTCATCGGTTAATTTCAGGGTCACAAGCACAATGATAATTTCACGACCCTACGTTAAGCGCGACCTGTTCAAAACGTGAGTGAACGAAAACTCCTTTCAGTCCCGAGCCTTATGTGCTCGTTTCAAGCAACTTTTTATCGATAATTGGAAAAACATAGGACTCGAACAGAAAAAGTACTTATTACGGTGAGCAAAACAGGACTTGATTACAATCATGGCAAATTCAAAGGTTGGCACATCGTGCCCTTAACTGTTTTTCAATTAAGGTCTAAAAACTCGTGACATTCAGTTATTACAGAGGTCATTTGAAACGGATCTTTAGTTGTGATTTTGTAACCTCGATCACTTGTAAATATTTACCGATACATTTGAACTCAGTAAGCCTTCATGATAATATACAATTTGTCAGTATTAGAGCCAAAAATCAAACACTACTTTAGGAAACACGCATAATCATATACAGTTATGTTTCTTTATGGGAATTAATGAGAAGTCTTCTTTTATTAGTTTCTACATATTCAGCTCTATACATTCATGCTACGTTGATCTATTTAACGGGAGTATCGTATTTCGCCGACGGTAAAGACGTGCTGACATCTATGTATTTTACAATTTAATCGAGATTATCCTAAATAGGCATACAATATTTGGATAGAGGTAAACCCTACTTCATCCAGCCTTGTTTATCATTATGTTTATGATCCCATCTTTAGTCCGTTAGCTCAGCCCGTCGTAAAACAACACTATGAGAAAACACTCATAATATATGAATTACAGCTCTTTATGTAAACCAATATTTCCCTACCACGGATAGTCAAATACTTAAGATTTGTCTGCAGGTTAGCCTAGATCAGGATGCATGCTGGGTAATGTCGACAAATCACAAAGCTTTTGCATAGAAATTTTCATTAAACCTATCATTATTTGTTATCAAACATGGGGAAAACCTAACGATCATTATTTTTCAATTTGTTATCAAATGTTTTTTTACATTACTGTAAATCAGCCATCCGTGGTAGGGAGAATTGTGTAGGCTTAGTGTTTTGTGGTTTTAGAACTGCAGTTTCACCTCTAAAGATACACTAAACAGGTACACAACTGACAAAGGATGCGTTTAGCAACAAAGTAAGCTTCAACACTTTCAATAAACGCAGGAAGTGCCACTAATATTTGATGAACCTACAATCTCAATGCCGATCGTTCTGTTAAAATCTAAACCGAGAACTCTAACCTTTTCCTAGTCTACAAACAATCGGACAAATCACGCGTCACATTCCTTTTAACTCTCTGCAGTCCATGTTGTCTTTGTTTGATCCCACCGTACGCCGTCATGGGAGGTATGCTGACTCGGCAGATAACAGGTAACCTTTAAGGACACAAAGACTGGTGCTCCTCCAGACAGAGACCAGTACTTAATTGACTGGGTCATGAACCCCACAGTCTACACGGCCGAGACGAGGCGTATTAAGGCCATATTCTACTATACGGTATTTGCTTGCAGCACCATGACAAGATGCAATCAAACTGCCGCAAACTTGCTTGTGGGAAAGTGAAATATAGGTATTTGCGGCACATTCTTGCAGCACTTGCTATTTTATATAGCTTTTTTTATGGATTACTTATGGTTGGGGATACCAACATGTTGGTATCAAAACCAAAAACTCCTTGCGATGGGTAAAAAAGGGACCGCAAATGCTACCTATCGCAAAGTGGAATATAGCCTTTAAGATGATCGCGACGGATAATAAGAGCTGTCTGCGGTCTCCATTTCCTGATTTGCGGTTTATTATTTTTAATAAAAGATAAAGGGATGTATGCTAAACGTCACTAGTGTCACGCGTTCCAATGGACCTCCACAATTTTTCTCCTGACAAATAACAACTTTTCTGGTAGCCTACATTTCTTAGGTTTCCGAATACATGTAGCTTACTTCATGAAAATATTACTTTAGCTGTTTCTTAAGAAAGATGAGTAAAATTCCATGATCTTAATTGTTATTACAGTTTTGAACCTTTCTAACTTCCATGATTTTTCCACAACCAGTTTTGTTTCCGTGTTGAAACCATGTAACATAATTGACGGGGGGCGTCACGAGAGATCTGACCTGGGCCGTCAAGGGGTTTGGGGCGGGATTTTTACACAACGACCCCCTCCCCTCTCAATTGCACAGCTTTTTCTATGGGGGTTTCCTTAGATATAGCGATTCAATTCTCCAAATCCATAGTATATCTGTATATCTAATAACAAATGCAACAAGTACGTCGGCCTGACTAGTATGGTGACCCTAAAATATCTCGAACAAGTAAAAATATACTCTTGGTGTGGTTGAAATAAACGGAAGCGACAGTTAAGAAATGTCATTTTGCATCTGTTCTTTTGTCGGAATTTAAAAACTACCGCAACTTTTAACCACAAAGTGTTCTTCTCTTTTGTCAACAGAAACTTTTGAACATAGTTTTTTCTTGCATAAATCAGAAATACCAAAAGTCTTGACTATTGTCGCCTTCAAAAAGATTACCTTGCCTAAACCAAGTGGTTTCTATTGATAATGAACCTAAGGCCAATCTGTGGGCCGTCTACATGACTGGTTAGCTGCTGGCACGCAGCTCTAGGCCACTTGGTCTTTCTCCAAAGGCCAGAAGGAAATCTCTACCTACGTAACATTGGAGATTTCTGAAAGGCTAAAGTTGATCATTTCCTCCCCGCATACTTTCTAAATGCCTCCATTATTGTTTTGATACATGCAGTGTCTTGTCTTATTACAGCTTTGGTCCTTCCTCCCCCTTCACCATAAGTGAAGCATTGAGATGCGCAATACCACTTGGTGTTGCCATGGCCACTTACCTCTCCTGTGTCAGCAGGTGGGGAAGGACCTCCTCCTCCACCCAGCTCCAGTGGAGGGCCAGGTTGGGCACCAGGGCCTCCGGGAGACTTAACTTGACGGGTTGACGACATACATCTACGAACCGCTCCAACCAGGCGAACCTCTCAAATAACTGCAATGAGAGAAGTAGAGTAGAGCTGAATTACATTTATCCTTGGGTCGAAATGTTCATGTAAATTTATGATACGTACAAACTACAAACAAATACAATGCTCCACATACTTATGGACTGTGTTAGATGGAATATCGTACACCAGTACAGTAAAATATAAATACTTTTGTTTTTGAATTTACAAGTTTACAATTTGTGTGTGCGTGTGTATCCGTCCACGATTTTTACATTTCTACCACTAAGTAAAAAGTAAAATCTATGAAGGTGCTAAGGATCAATACAAACTCATTCAAGTTACATTTGTAACACAATAAGTAATATTGAAACTCATGCCTCTACTGGGTTAGAAACCTGTAGTCTATTGAATTATACTGCGGGGCAAACCACTCACCGAGCAGAGCGTGTCGTCGGTGACGGCCTGCAGGTGTCGCCACTGTTCTGTGAGCGACTCTCTGAGCAGGACGAGGAACGGCTCCAGGTGGACGAGTACCGGGTGGGGGAGGCGACTCACCTCCAGCATACCTACAGGAGGAGGAAGCAAGGACAGTTTAATAAGACATGTCAATCAATATGGCACATATTTATATGACCGGCCCGTTTACTTTGTATATCAATTTATATTTTATGTGATGTAGTCTACTCCCTATTTATGACTGGTAAAAGTCAGAGCTGTGGTACTTCGATATACATTCTAAAGAAGTACTTTTTAAGAAACAAGTATTTACTTGGCCTAACAAAGTGGATTACAAATCTTTTTTTCTTTTTTTCAACCTATCTTTTTCATTACAAAAGAAATATGGAGAAGTCCAGCACATTACCTGGTTACGAATATTGAGTCGATTGTTTTCATTTTCCATAAACTGTTGTAAATATTCGCAGCATTATAATATTCCTTTAAATCTATTCTATACTTGAGAGAAAAAGCTTCCCATTGTATTTCTAAGCTTCTGACAACTCACATCATTTTCTATAGTTCCAGTGTAAACTGAAACGTTGTTGCCAGTGAGAGCGCCAGCTGAGTCAGTCACTATGTACCGCAAGAGTGGGTATCGAGCCTAGTCCGCCGCCTTAAGGGCCCTAAGCAGTGGCGAAGTGGTAAAGTGGGGAGGTCTACGTACAGGCCCTACAACGGGCACAACACACAAACACAATCAGGCCGGGCGTCGATGGCCTGCCGCGCCCCAATAAGGCCCGCCCCTCGGCCCCCTGACCCCGTCTTTACGACCCAATTGGGGGTCTTTTGTCAGCAGGGTCCCGACCAGATAAAACTTAGCGTCAGACAAAAGGATCGGAGCCTACTTGCAGATTGACTCAACGTGGAAGGGCAGGTCGACAGGGGAGTTGTGCGGGAGTCAGCAGAGCACCGCTGAGCTGATTTAGAGGCCCTGCGCACAAAATAGCCCCCCAACATGGCAGGGATGTTTTGACTGGACTTGTAACGCGAGTTGACCAGTTGGTCAAGAAAAGCGTCTCGCTGTTTACTTGTATGGTAATGTTTGGTTCGCATGGCGTTAACGGCGGAAACAAACACGTTGCGCCTTTAGATAGCCTAAGGCTTTAGGAAGTGGCTTATCCGGACCTCATTACTGAAAACAAAGTGAAATACCGTTTTGTCATTAGGCAAAGATATTAGTAGAACTTGTTGTCTAGCCGTGGCGTTAAGGATAGACCCCAGAGATGAATGGCCAATTCATTACATGTCCGGTGCATTGCTTAATAGCGCTCTGATCCTAACATACTATACATCATTTGAAAGGCCTTATTTTTCTCTTTCCATTGATACTAAGAGATTTATTAGGCATTTAGTAACCGAGATTTTATCAATTTTAAATTGATATTTTAACTTTTATTTTTTGAACATCAATATCTTGGTTAATATTAGACTACCATGTATGATATTTTAGACACACCTTCATGGTATTCATATGCAGGGAACCGTGTCTCAGATTTTTGATTAAGGCCCTAAATTTGATTTTATGACCAAAAACGGCAAAAAACGGGTTATTTTCTAAGATTTCTTTGTTACAACATTTTCTACATTTCATAAAAATGGAACTAAGGCATATATAAAAAATCTGAGACACGGTTCCCTCTGTATATATCTCAAAAAGATGTATTAAAAATTTCAAATCTTTAAGTTGAAAATTGAATGAGATATTGATGTTCAAAAATTAAATTTGAAAATAATGATTTTCTGGTTTGTAACTCACTTACAGAGCCACTATTTTATGTATTTTTACAAAAGTTATATCAATAGATAATGTTATCTATTGGCTATGTAAGGATGTTTTTTGTTTTATGATACTTTAAGAAACAAATATAAAGATCATGATTAAAGACAGCAACACCAGTCGGACTCCCATCACTGGGGTCTATCCTTAATTCAAAGAGTCATGAAGTGAACACATTACAACCCAACGAACAGGGCCATTCCCATTCATAAAACCTCCTCCCAGTGACCCATGTCTGCATTCACAGAGGCGAGATGTATTTTTCTTGTTTTCTGATATAAAACTCTATATAACTGTTCTGTTTTAATCTTATACCAGCCTTAATACAAAACCTCAGTCCTCCTTATTCGCTTTCACCATATAGATAAGCATTGTCAATTTTACTTATATAAAACTGTAAATTTCTTTAGTTGTGTCCTATTTGGGCAGGTATGCCAAACAGCAGTAGGAAGGTTAAGTAATACCGACGCATCACGATACATCAACGTATCTCTGAAACTTGAGGCTTTCAGTATGAGTACTACTAACGAATTTCTGAAATTTTATTTCATATCATATGACACTAAACTCATGATAAAATATTTCATAATTACATGGCAATAGCTGAGATATGAGATACGTCACGTTTACGTTAGGTGATACGTTGGTGTTACTTAACCTCCCTAATGTCAACATATGAGACTATAGTCTCCCGTCATCATTCGAAAAAGGTAGTACATCTCCGTGACAGGTTTCTACCTTTACTGATTTCATATACTCGATCATCTGAAGAAGCAGTTAAACACAACTTTGGTTTGCATCTAATATGACTTAAAAGGTGATGCTAGGGTGTTAAAACCCCGAGAACCAATCTGAACACCTCCACAGGGACCGACAGTTCCCGCTTATAAAGAAGCATCAACATGTAATCTGGCTGGATAATGGCTGGCCCTAGTGAGAAGTCTGGCTGTCAAGACCATTAACTGTCGTTTTAGGCCAGGATTCCCCCTTCCATTGCCGTTCTCGCCAGATTAAATTGCCAGCGTTTTGTTTTAAGTGCCCTGCTCGGCTCACAACCAGGACCTGCTTTTTCCAATTTCACTGCATTTTATTGAGAGAATGATGCCAACTGGTGGGATTCTAACTGCGTTTGTCTTTAATGTGCCTCAATAGCTAATGAAGACGCTGATGAGAAGAGAGGTACTCTTTTTTTTCCCTGCTCCTTTAAGTCGTCGCTTCTACCCCTCGTCATTTGACCTCGTCTTTCAGGGTCTAATACCGTTAGCCCTTCCTCTGCATCCAGCAAGTTCCTACAATGACTCGTGTGTATTGGGTCTTTGTGACTCTTGTAAGGGGGTCTTTGTGACTCTGGATAGGGGTCCTTGTGATCCTGGTTGGGGATCCTTGTGAATCTGGTTAGATGTCCTTGTGGCTCTGGTATAAAGGGATCTTTAAGACTGGTTAGGGATCCTTGTGTCTCTGTGTCTCTGGTTAAGGGCCCTGGTGACTCTGTTAGGGGTCTTTGTGACTCTGGTTAGGAGTTTTTGTGACTCTTATTAGGGGTCCTTTTGACTCTGGTTTGGGGTCCTTGTGACTCTGGTTAGGAGTTTTTGTGACTCTTATCAGGGGTCCTTTTGACTCTGGTTAGGGGTCCTTGTGACTCTGGTTAGGGGTCCATGTGATCCTGGTTAGGGGTCCTTGTGACTCTGGTTAGGGGTCCTTGTGACTCCGTTTAGGGGTCCTTGTGACTCTGGTTAGGGGTTCTTGTGACTCTGGTTAGGGGTTCTTGTGACTCCGTTTAGGGGTCCTTGTGACCCTGGTCAGGGGTCCATGTGATGCTGGTTAGGGGTCCTTGTGACCCTGGTTAGGGGTCCTTGTGCTTCTGGATAGGAGCCTTTATGACTCTATTTAGGGGTCCTTGTGACCATGGTTCTCTACCTAAAATTGCTAAGCCAAGTCTTTCATGAAGTGGTCCAGCAACGGGACACTGGACAGCCTAACGTCATTTGCAACAAATCAATCAGGCCTTATGAAGTTACCTTGCCAAACTCAGTTTACTGCATGACCCTCTCCCCTAGCATTTGCAGGGCCAAGTCTTTCTCAGTGACTCCAAATCCCCATCCCCCACCCGTCGTCAGATCAGCCTCCCATACTTCATCAGCGCCATGACCGCAGGCCCCTAGTTCGTCGGATCAGAGAGCTGCGTGTTCCTTTATCGAGTTTCTGTCTTGATTCATTCCCGACTTGAACCTGTCATTCTTATGGGATTTACCCCGTAGAGTAAGGCTAGATGTCACCGCAGGGCTCGCCCTATCCCCCGACCATCCAGACCTAACTCCAGGGATGAATTAACAAGCGTAACCCTAGAGCCTTGGGTCTTCTGGAACAACCGCCACCAGCCATGTAAGTGTTGAACTATTAATTCCAACTAATTGTTTTCTTGATTGTCTCTGGTTGTCAGGCAGTTATGAAAGTCAGGTCAATAGAAAGATCGACAGTAGCGCAAAGACATTCTGAACGACTCTAAGAGACACGTAGAAAAGCCAACTGCGTATTCATTTTGAATAAAGGGATACTAAAGAATGCCTTTCACCTTTGTATAATTTGTCAATGACCTCGGTTTTTTCAGACCAATTTATTACTTCATGCACATTATCCTACTCTAGAACACATAGGCACTAGTTTGGAAACATTTTCCTGTTTTCCCCCCACAATATCCTAAAAAAAACTTTTGAAAAGTTGTTCTTTTGGGCAGACAGGACTAATCCACTCATGTCTTTCCTTATACACATTACTAAGCACCTGCTTCTCCTTTTATTAACCTCCCGCCGCAATCACGGGCCTCACTCCTGACTTCCCGCCCCCCTTTAGGCCTTCCTTCCGGGCTGATTACATAACTGCCTCCTCCAATCTTAATCTCCTGGCTGATTCTGCTGCTTTTATACTGCCTAGCGGTTGCGACATATGTCTGTAGAGCTACTGTTAAGGTTTAGGCATCCCTTATTTGTCTAGCGGTAAGCGATTGTTATTCATGTTTTATGTTGAAATGGCTTTGAAATGGAATTAATGGCAAAAAGTTCCTCCTAAATCATTCGTGTTAATTGCAAGACGGTATCACGTAATTTATTTTCAACAGATTTTGAGTTTTTTCCCCAAAAGTCCGCATGAAGGTTAGAATTGATAAAGTGGGTCAAGGGGTATACATGTTCTGATTTAACATAATCGTTCTGATTCCAATGATTCATATGATTAACTTTGAATATGGCTTAGTCAATTAGTACGGAAATTGATCAATGAAATGACATACTAATGAATCTAAAACATTTGAGATAGATTTTTGTCTTGAAAACTTGATGTTTGTGAAGTTACAAACCTCAACTTAATCTTGGGCTTCTATTCAATCAAGCAGACCTCCAATTTTGGCAAGAATCAGAGGAAGTAAGTGATCAATGATGTCATCAAGCCTTGTTGAATTCTACTTTAGGTAAGCCAAGCATGTAGTGACACAATATGACCGCTAATGTTGTAAATGTAATCAGTCCATGAATGGAATCGAATAAACGATATAAAATATATTCCATTTCCGTTTCTTAGTTGACCGTCTTATACACCACTGCAGAAGCATGTTAAGAGAAAAAGCACTACTGAGCAAATGGCAGTGCAGATTTTCTCATTTTAAATATATGGCCAAGCTTAACCCATGTTATCATAAACTGTTCCACCATTTTATGACAAATACATAGGCAAAATAACAGCTCAAAAGAATAATGCTAGTAAACTTATAAAACCAGAATGAAATCACAGCGAAAATGATAATATATTTTCGAATACAGTACTACTGAAAAATACCATGAATGTTAAAAATGAGATGGATGACTAGATAACAATTTTGCTTTACTTTTGATGAAGATATTAGTATGCTGATTCGATAATAGTGCTGAATAGATCTAAAATTGGTAGCTTCGCTTCCACATCTACGGAATACCGCCCACGCCTTTCTGGATATACCCTGCACCCAGACACCAGCTCACCGACGTAACGGCGACGTCAATACCGCCGTCTTACAGCCAGGTCCTGGCCACGTCGTCCATGTCCCATCTGACAAACCCTAACAGATTTATCCCCACCCGCTACTCAATAGAGGCGATCAGCCAGAATGTCGACGTTACAGTGTTGATCGGCGGCAGTCGTTCATCGGGCTGCCACCCGTCCGCACCCCGCCTATTTGCCACGTTTGTAGGAGGGCTCTGGCAAGAGGGGCGACCGGCACCTGGGTCCTGACCCCCCTCCCCCCTTCCTTCCTCTTCACATCCCCAGACCGCCAGCCAGCCCACATGGCCACCCCTCTGCGCGCACAGACCTCCCCAGTTGGCCATACGACGTCCTCCTTAAATCCTATTACTTCGCTCTGATTTTCAAAAGAGGCACTTTTTGACCCTATAAAAGATAGGGGCGAATAGGACATGCCCAATAAAGATTTGTCAATGGGTGAAAAAAAAAGCTATGAGAAAAAGGTTAGAAAATGAGGGGGAAGAAATGCAAAGCCGAACACATGCAGGAATTTAATTACTTCAAAATTGCAGAAGTTGACAGGAGGCCGGCTGTAATTCTATTGAATGTAATAGCCAACAGGACCGTGGTCCGGTGGTTAGGTCATGATGGTTGCTGTCTCCACATACATATAGATGAGACGGCAATCTGCGGTGATTCACGTCCCAATCTCCACTTGGTCCTCAATTTGCCGAGCAGTAACCCTCCGGCAAATCAGCCGTGATGCCCCAGGGAGCAGCCTCCCCAAAATGGAATCCTTTCTCAGCCAGAAGGAGCATGGCCTCCTGGCTGCTGGCCTTACTCTCTGCTTTTTGAAGTAGGTCTAGATTCTATTCTCTGGAGTCCTAGGGAAAATTAGTTTTCAACTTATATTTTCTCTCTATAATAGACGAGTAGAAGTTTATAACCACCTATTTTCTATCTGAAACTCTTGCAGTAGCCATAATAGTTATGACAGCTTTTGCCATGGGGTAAAACAGACCCTAAATTCACTCTATCTAGTATGCCAGGCGATGCCTAAAGGGAAAAGATTTATAATATCTGTGGGAGCCATCTTGACGAAGGCTCTACTATATCGTTATTTCCCGTGGAGAAAAAGTAGCCAAGTCAATTCTAATGACAGTTTGTTTTTATGCAGGTTTTCAATCGATCATTACTGGCTAATATTTTAAAGCCTGGCAGGGAAAGTTAGGACGTGGTGGGGCTATCTATATGTGCATATTTACGTCTCACTCCAGGATTTATCACAGCCTGCAGATAAGCAGGTAATCATTTCAATCTGTCTCGGCCCGGACGAGGTAGGCCGGGGGCGTTTCTCTCGGCGTAACTTCTGGTCTTGTAGGCAAAGGAGACACTCAAAAAGAGGGCAAATGAGTAGATTGGCAAAGTACCAGCTAGAGGGTAAATGGAGAAATTAGAAACGCCTGAAGTCACAGAAGAACAAGCTGAGCAAAAATATGTGGGAAAAGTCACATCTGTTACTATCTGTGGACACTAAGAAGCCACTAAGACAGCCGACCTGAAGCCACCTGAAACGGCTTGAAGCCACGTCCGCTGCACAACACGACAGAATCAATACTTCAGTCCTATCTATACTATACGGTTTGACATATTATTTAGTCCATACAAATCTGTTCATATCTCTGATGAGATCTATACATGTTCATGAATTTACAATGGGGCAGATGGCACCGACCAAGGAAATTGTGAGCTTTTGATTTTGATGATTTGCATATTCGTGTAAAAGTAAAGAGCTACATTAATATACCTTGCATGTTTATTATATTTCTTATTAACTACTTTGAGTATTATGGCAGCGTTTTGTTTTAAGGACGGACCATTCGAGATTAATCATTCAGTCTTCTGAAACCCATCAATACAGACACGCCGGACAAGAAGCATTTGGACCTAAGGAACATGTGACAAGCAGGATGGTCCTTCCCAGTTACTTCTCCCACCCCATGCCTTAGTCTTCATCAGGAGCAGATCAATCCTATATACTTTTGGCTGTCCATGTGGAGATGCTAACAAATTGGCTCTATATAAATAGCACTGATTACCGAAGAAAAATATGACAGGACTTATTTCATGCTGACGTTTTTCCGGATGAACGTAGATTAACGAACCAGCACCAAGCCTCAATCACCATTGGTTATCTGGTTACAATTTGCACTTGTCTTAACTTATGTTTTCCTTTGATTTAGGTCAATAGAGATGCGTTGAAAAAAAAATGAATGAAAAATCTTGTTAGAAAAGTATTTTTCTTAAAATGGACAAAAGAAAATAGTATGAAAGAAAACGAATTCGCACCTTTTAGGTTTACGTCAATGTTAGACAGATAACAATGATACATATACTTGCTTCATTGAAATTGGGTAGATGTGATCATTACGATGCCATTAGTGGCCAGGCTTGTAGCCTGTGGCTGACGCAGCGCGGGTATATGAGGCCCCTAATCAACCCGTGCTGACAGACCTCCAGTCAAAGCCGGGAGGATTCCCTGCGACCAGCTTCTATTATAGGTACAGCAGGCCTGTTAATCACACTGGGGGCACCCTGGAGGAAAGACGGAATAAAAACGCCAGAACGAGCCTAACTACGGGGTGGTTACAGACAGCAGTAAGAGGTACACGCCACTCATTATCAGCCTGAAATTAACCTGTGTCATACCTGACCTTAACCTATGTATCCACTGACCCTCACCACATCCATGTACAATATGGGTGCCTATACTGTCCAGGCCGGGAGACAGAAGGGCCCAACATGTGCTCGCTCTTTGTCCACTGGGGAGAGGTTCATGTTGCTCTGATGACCAGGGGTCAGTAGGGATGTGAGTGTGGTCGGGAGATAACCCTGAACAACCCTCATTCAGCTGTGTTTCACGTGACCACTGCCGTTACAATACCACGCGACAACATGCACCCGGCCACTCGACTGATAACCATAACGTAAATGCTCCTACATTTTTAACATAATTCTATTACAAAACATTTACATTTCGGACAACATATCATTGAGTGGACGGGGAAAAAAACTTCAGAAAAATATAATTATGGAATTCTAAGAGATAATTTTTAACTTGTCTTTTGAAAGTGGCAATATAGGAAGCTCATTGGGATAAGTCGATACTGTTTAGCTAGGGGCTTAAACAATTGATCGCGGGTTTAAACATGGATGTGGCAGACCCCTGGATGAAGATTGAGAGGACTGCACAGGGCCGGCGCAGCTGGTCTGGTACCATGACAAGGCACAATAGAACTCTCTACTGAGTGGCTTATTCACTCTCCCTGTTAGACAGTGTCCATCGCTGCCTGGCGGGAGGGGAGGGTTTGATGTGAGGGCTTATCACCTCTGTTTCCATCAGCAGGGGAAGGGATGGTGTGAGGGCCCCAAGAGTCTCGTCGTCGCCCAATCCCATCAGCAGGGGAAGAGATGGTGTGAGGGCCCCACGAGTCTCGGCATCACCCAATCCCCATCAGCAGGGGAAGAGGTGGTGTGAGGGCCTCACGAGTCTCGTCATCGGCCAATCCCATCAGCAAGGGAAGAGATGGTGTGAGGGCCTCACGAGTCTCGTCATCACCCAACCCCATCAGCAGGGGAAGAGATGGCGTGATGGCCTCACGAGTCTCGTCATCACCCTACCCCATCAGCAGGGGAAGAGATGGTGTGAGGGCCTCGCGAGTCTCGTCATCACCCAATCCCATCAGCAGGGGAAGAGATGGTGTGAGGGCCTCACGAGTCTTGTCATCACCCAATCCCATCAGCAGGGGAAGAGATGGTGTGAGGGCCTCATGAGTCTCGTCATCACCCAATCCTATCAGCAGGGGAAGAGGTGGTGTGATGGCCTCACGAGTCTCGTCATCACCCAATCCCATCAGTAGGGGAAGAGATGGTGTGAGGGCCTCACGAGTCTCGTCATCACCCAATGCCATCAGTGGGGGAAGAGATGGTGTGAGGGCCTCACAGGTCTCGTCATCACCCAATCCCATCAGTGGGGGAAGATATGGTCTGAGGGCCTCACGGGTCTCGTTATCATCCAATCCTATCAGTAAGGGAGGAGACAATGTGAGGGCCTCACGGGTGTTGTCATCACCCACTCCCATCTGTCGGGGAGAGGAGAGTGAGGATGTCACCACTTATGTTGGTTAACCACCTCATCTCATTAGTACAGTTGGGTAGTCTTTAGCTGGGCAGCCTATACTGCTAAAACAAAACCTCCATTGTATGCATCCCTCTTAAAGCAATCAACTATTCACTTTTTCATTTCTCAAAGTCTCCCAAAATGGTAACATTTTCGTTGGTTACGTAGTGAGGATGAATCTTTCTTGAGAATTAAATGCTCAAAAGTTAATCAAAGATTATTAAAAAATTACAATGAACATCTTTTCATATATTTTTGCATGGAGGATCCCCCTGATGAGAAAATGAATATCATGACTTAATAAAAAGAATGAAAAAGAAAAATATAACAATATGAAAATGAATGAATATCCTAGACTGATACACCTTTCTCCATTGGCATATATGTTGGTCTGATAGCATTCACAGCAGCGCCAATGACTAAGGTACACACAGCAATGGTTATATTGATATGGCATATAACTATAAGTCCCTGGTACCCATAAAGTAGTGTCCATGGCTACTCTAAGTCCCTCTTCCCTGCACGCTATTCAGACCTGCTGTAGGCTGCCCCGGTGACGGTGACAGTAATGGACAGGGTAATGGACCAGTTGTCGGACGGGGCGACACCCTTTGATCCCTTCTTTGATGTCCTCCATTTACTCCCCACCCCCAGACCTTCCTGAGCAGGCACACTGGGGGGGACCTGGCCCTATCGATTGACAAAGGGGACTATGGGAGTCCGGTGGGAATGGTGGATGGGAATCAATGCTCCCACCACGTGGTGGGTGTCGGCGCCCGTCTCCCGCGGTAGGGCAGTAGGTAAAAGAATCAATCACCACGCTCAGAATTGTTTTTTTCCCAATACTTTTTCCATTGTTATTTTTCCATTAAGAAATAAACAGGACTACTGAGAGACTCCAATAATATTTCAGAAAAAGAGTTTTTAGGGAGCCTTCAGTTATTAAATAATTTTCTAGGTAATCTCGTTTTCTCCATATGAAAAAAAGGTCAGATGCAAATAGCTCTCTTGGAAGAAGTCTGATGTCCTTCACGTCAATTTTATGTGGGTTTTCATAGGACCAGTTAATGTGATCCTCGATACTCGGACTGGGGTGTTGACTGAATGACCTGGTTATAAGCAGTACGTACCCTTGTGGAAGCCGTGTGACAGCTGGAGTGGGGACAGGTTCCGCAGGCCCTTCGTTTGGCCAGCAAGGTCGAGGTCCTCCATGAACCTTAGCCAGCGCCGACTGAACAGTCCCAACAGCACCATCCTGAAAGGACACAAAATGGCATTTGCATATCATTTAGCAGTATTGTTTTTACAGAGCATTGATATTCAAGTACAAATTATTTTGATCATCGTGATTTACTTCAGTTGTAACAATTAGAATCTAATCATTATAAACCAACAAAGAAATCAGAAAACCAATATATTTAATGCATAGGAAAGAAGGAACGTTGTTAAAAATCTCTGGAGAATGAACATACATTGTGAAACCTCCATTAATTGAATAGCTTATCTTAAATCCAGAAAAAAACATCTCCTGCATCAACAGAGATTCCGTCCTAATTAACGAGCCTAAATTCGACTTTCTATCACTGACATTGGAAACAAGGCCCAAGATTACGTCCCGGTTGCCTCACTACAACACTAAGCTGAGACGAAGTTATTTGGATCCAGACGGAGACGACCACCCTTCCTGCGCCAACCGACAGATTGAAATAGAGATTGACTCAGCCGAACCAAAAAGGTGCCGGCTTATCGGCCCCAATCAGTTGACGCTAGTAACAGATGCTTTCGTGAACCAATGAAAAATGTCGATAGATTCTAGCTCAGAAATAAAATGAAGAAGAATTCGGTAAAGCCTACGGTTCTGCAGAATAAATGTACTCAGAAGTTGCCTTCAAACTAATTCGTTTGGGAAAGAGGTTTTAGTAGTTTCTGACGGTCCTGGTTGGGTTTTAAACGATAAAAACGAATAAGATATTCTGTCTAAGAAGTACGCTTAAAAAGCCTTTTCAAAAACAACAACAAAATTGAATGTAAATTCTACACCTCTAAAACAATCCTCAGATTAATGCAGAAAATACTGGCAAGCAAATCCCTGTTTTTCATTTTGTCCAAAATACTACCTCTTCTTAATTGTTACTTTTAAATCCTCATGAGGAGATATGCTGGCCAACAGATTTTCCTTTCTTTGAATTTCTGCCGTGTAACATTTAATGTTCAATTTCGTTCGACTAAAATTGAACATACATATGGTTATCCCAATTTATTTAATGTGTAAAGTGCCAAAAAATATGCAGATTATAGGAGTAGTGTAAAGCCGGATTAACCCGGATGTAAGTATATACCGGGATTCATCTCATAAGTGTTTTATACAGGTTAACCAGTAATAAACGATTATAAACTCAATTCAAAATGTCAAAGTTTCTTTCAAAATTCCCAAGCCTTTCCATGCTCTCTGCATTTAGTCAATGCCAGCCACTATTCCCGGCCATGCAACTGCACACTTATACAACCCCTCGTCTCAAAACTACCCGCCAACTGGCCAAACCCGTTCCCCATCACCCAGCCAAACTCCTTCCTCAGTCTGATGGTCTTTGCTAAGCAATCAGTGCCTTGTTTTGAGTAGAGCGGTCATGGCATTGCCGATCCCCCTGATGGTAGGCCCAGAGGTATGGTGGGGTGCCCCCTGGTGAGGGGTGGCCCGCCCGGGGGGGGGGGGGGGCAGTAGGAAACAAGGCATGACCACACGCCACCAAGTCCGATCGGAGCAGCGAAGACCGGCCCAGCACTTTTTGTATTCGACATGTAGATGCATTTGAGAGGTAAGCGTCGGGGCCACATTTACACCAGAGAAAAAGGTAGACCAGTGTAAAAGTTGGATTGGCTATTTGTGTTAAGTTTTAGTTGGAACAGACACATTTTCTAGATCACTCCCACTCATTCGTTGTATCATCATGAAAATTATATTGCCATACATGATAAAATAACAGGACGATAGGATTTTGAAAGGGGGGAGCGCTTTGAAAATTTTCCTTAGCAAGATTTGGACCAAATTTTATGTCCTGCGACTGATACCACAAGATGGATCCAATACACAGTCTAGGTTGTATATCGTCTCATTCAGCATATTGTGGCACTCGAATAACAAAATGTAGACACTTTGTGATTCATTACTTAGAAAATCCACAACTCCATAGTTGTATCATGAAAGCCCTCTCTTAACCCCATATATCATAATGAATAAAACCACTGGAAACCATAGTTTCCATTAGCAGCCAGGAACATTTGCCATGGAGGTTTTGTAGAAACGCTATCTTCTTGTTCAGCAATGGCTGATCGTGATTGGAGATTCGTCGTCGGCTGGCCAATGTACCACACGCACTAGTCGTATTACGTGCTCTGGCATGATGATAGACTGTTTTGTGGCTAACTAAGTTTCCTCATGCCCACTGCCTCCACAGAAAGCATAGTGCTGTACCAACACAACATAAATGCACTAGTAGATGGAAGAGGAATGGGTACAGAATACATATTGCGCATTTTGGTGATTATTTATTTTCTTTGCGTTAGAGCCTATAGCAATAATGCATTTCGTATGGCGCTATTGCCGGTCAGTTGTGGTTTCTGCCAATGGAAGGCTTCTATATCCTTACGTTAATCCAATGGTTATATAAGGTAGTTGATGTGAATATCTATTGCAAAATATCAAGATAAGAAATCCTCAACATAGATTTGGACTACAGATCAATACAAGGTAAACCTACAGATTTCATCTACGTTATGTTTAAAAAATATAGTATTAGTGTGTTCAGAAAATAGGGAATATATACGGATTTGCTTCTTTTCGGCAGACACCTACAACAATGTATTCCTTGTGTTCTAGGTATCCCTGGATCTCTGCTAGAGTATCAAAGAATGACCACTAATCACCAATGAGATAGGCCAATCGAGGCGCCGCATACAGGGGTGTTGGCCCTTAACCTTAGGGTTTGACAACCAATCAGAAAGGTCCTATCAGAAGGAGAAAGGCTTGACATGCCAATCTTTATAACTGCCCAGGGAGGAGGGTCAGGGGAAGATGTGGGATCTCTTTGTAGGTCATTTGAATCAGAATGAACTCCAAAGTTGAATAGTTTAGCTGAAATATTACTGTTAAACCTCCTATGGTAAACTGTTTTGAAAATAGAAATATTTGTACAAATGGATATCTACAATGATGTCTACAGTTACTGCTAGAAAAGTAAAATGTCTCTGATTATTTCTATGGGCCACTTGATACCCTCTGACGATGCGTCTTACATGTATTCAAATAACAGGTTGGCGATGGACATCAAGCTGATGATTAAGCCTCGAGGTAACCATTTTATATTGGCAAAAACTGTGGATCTAACTGCGCAGAGCAAATCTGTACTGCCGTGTAATTAATTGGGGGCAAAACCAGATTAAAAACTACTTACTGGTTGGCGACGCAGCTGAGGCTATTTAGCTTCTGGGAAATGTCATTTCCGGTTTGTAAATGGCGTCTCACTAGATGTCGCTGTAGATGCGGATTCCAGCGAAGGTCAGTTGGTTGCTGCTTCAACGACGCTGCATCTAAACATGGAGAGAAGGAAGTAGTCGAATCAGTGGTCAAACGTAGAATGATAACATATATGGATATACTTGTAAATATGAATATAACATCATAACATAAATATGAGACTTTTGGGCCCAAAATAGATATTCTAAAAAATGACGCCCCCAGAGAGGGCGCCGGGACCTTTTTCGATACGGGCGCCCCCTTCTCAAAGTTCTGGATGCACCCCTGACATGAGTGATATGAGTCTAGAAAGTCATCTCAGCAAGAGACGTAAAGCTCGGGACAGATGTGCCATTTTCCCAGAGGAAGAGCTGATTAACCAGACTCGACTAGACCTATAAAATGTGACATGGTATGACAGAATAATTATGAGTAATAAGCTATATATCCGTTATGTATATCCATAGCGGATATATGCATGTCGAGTAGGTGGTATACCAAGTCGTCAGGGATGGACAAATGACACTGGACTTCTCAAGAAGCCATACGAACAGTTTTAGGTCATACATATAATATGCACCACTAGTTCCCTAATGAGAAAAAAAAAATTATACCAAACTGTGTTCAGTACATGTCAACTAATTGACAGACTACGTTCACGAACTACATTTCGTGGTGTGCATATCCGGAATACAATTACATGTGGACAGCCGAGGGGAAAGGGTACTCCGTGTGGGATTTGATATTAAATTGATGTTGTAGAGCAGGTTAATAGCTTTCAAATGATATCAAGCATGTCCAAATCCGACCATTATTAAGGAAGTTATGGGCCCTTAAGCCTGACACTGTCAGGATAGCGGAAAATGAGGAAAAGCTTAATTTCTTTGTATTTATTGAGATTTTGCATAAATTATCATTAATTATGATAATTATGCATAAATATTAAAAAACACTATTTTATCCATTATTTTTCAACCAGAAATGATAAATGTATTCTGTTTTCAATGTAGAGTCCAGAAAATGATACTTTCTCATAGTTAATACAATTCTATCAAAATCTCATGAATTTTAGTTTCCATGGCAACCAAGTAGAATGAATTCAGTGAATAACCCATATTAAAACATTCCATTGACATTCCAAATAAGGGAAGATTCCATCGTGATGGAATGTTTTAGATGTGGGAAATGAATTCTGCACAAAAAGTTGGTTTAAGAGTAAATTATCACTATTTTCCATAAATCTACTTATATCTCCTTAAATATTAGGTTTAGGACAGCAAATATAGAAACCTTGGAGTACCCTTTCCCCTCGGCTGTCCACACATGTTGAAGTAATTAGACTTTTAATTTTTCTTGATATATATTCTGCTTAGAGTTGGTACATTTCGTCCACGTTGACTTTAAGTCTCATTTATTACAGAACTGTTGGATCCGAACTGAAAACTCTGACGATAATGTTAACTGAAGGCCCACTATGTGGCTGTATAGTTGATGAATAACGGTGACTATGGTATGTTGTTTGTATCTACTCATATTAAAAAACACGAAATTGAGAGAAAGTGGGCCGTTTAAAAAGAAGAACCTCAGCAATATTTGCGTCTCAGTGAGCTGAACATGGGGCACGTCGGAAACAGGTCCGATTTGCCCCAGTCCCATATATAGGTGCTGCAGACAATGATGGATCTAACGCCAACTTACAGATAACACCGGCGATAAGGGCGATAAGACAGATACGAGACGGATGAGGTGGCCGCCCTGGGGACACCTGTGGTTTTTGTATAGGAGAAAGCCATGGTTGGCACTGGATTGATATAAAGGCCTTTGTGCATTGAGGGCCTACAGTCGCAGTGTAGTGTGGTTACATATTTCATATGCCGCTCGCGAGAGGCATATATAAATTTGTTGATACGCTATGTGCCAATAATGATATACTTTCTCATACATGTGAGCGCTATTTTGACTTTACTGACATTTTACTGCCTTCATTGTCTATCATTATAAATTATTGTTTTCATGCGTAATTGCTATGACGTGAATTTAATTTTTTTCGTCTGAAATCCTATGGTTTTTAATTTTAGAAACAGATAATTGCTCATTTTCAAAAGTAGTGCCGATGCTACAAGCAAACACTTGTAATTAACAGACCAAATTTTGTCCTTACAATTCACACCATCTGCGAGAATCATCCACAATAATGGGTCAACCAAACCGAAAATAGGGCTAGAAAACCTAGACGCTGTTTCTGAGTGACGGATAGGTTCGGTGATAAGGTAAGAGGCACGAGATTCCACGGATTCCTCGTGTTTTTGTCAGCTCCAGTAATTAAAATCCTGTTCAAGGTGCCAGAGAGACGCGGTTAAACGAGGGAAAAACGGTCTTATTGAGACAAACTGGGCCGCAATGCTGTCGGTACTATGATGGATGTCTGGGTGCTTGTCGGCGGACGGGGTACGGGTATTAGGCCACATGTCAATACCTGACCCAGTCTTACTGTCAAAGCTTATTGGGCTGGGAAGGCAAGGTTATGGGGTGAATCAGGGCAAAGACATCATAACGTAGCCCTCTATATAAGATACTTAGAGTCAAGGAAAAGACATCTTAACGTAGCCCTCTATATAACTTACTTAGAGTCAAGGAAAAGACATCATAACATAGCTCTCTATATCACATACAATAAGACATTTTTCCTCACACCAAATCGTGTTGATATTTTTCTTTACTCGCTCTATTCATATGGTAGCTTTTTTCGGTAAGATGCCGTTTTGTGCATTGGGAATTTGAAATATTCTGTTTGCAAACCGCTTTCTCCGCCCCGTCTTCCCCACTGATCGATTTTAAATTTCCCCAAATGTTACTAATCCGGGGAGACGAATATGATCGGAAGGAGCTGTGCGAATAGATAAAGCATGTCTTATTGTCGCAGTTGTGAGTAGTATATGGCAAGAGCAATTCAGCCCAGGGTGCGCACGGCTCCCTCCTGACTAGGTTTATGGCCCGGTAGAGGCGCGGCGGTAGGCGGGCAGGCAATCTACGAGCTACACCCCAGTGGCACCCCACACCTACCAGGCGCACCACAGATATTGTATTCACAAAGGGAAACGTCTGATGAAATTTGCCCCCACTGAGATTGGTCTTGAACCTCCAGTGTATGATAATAAAAACCACTGGAAACGGAAGGGAAGGAGGGCCGGTGGTTTAACAATAACATCACAGGAGAGCTCTCTGGGCTGTCACTCGTTTAAGAGAATATGTCTGACTGCAACTATGCCACTTTTGTCTGGGATGGACATTAAAGCCAACTGTGGTATCTTACTATTGAATTGTGCGGTAGATTTTGTAATACTTGCAGTGCAAATAAAGTTTTAAAAAAGGGGACCATGTCCTGCTAGCGATAAGGGCGACGCAAACTCTACCAAGGCGTCAAGCCCTCATTGTTCAAGATTTATCAGCTTGGCAGCTGTCTCGTGTTGGACACTGGGCTCTTTCCTTTATCGTTACTTTCCCAGACCAGCCTTAATGGGGATGGGCTGATTTCCCTGCAGACATCTACATACCAATGGTTAAAGATAGCCGGTCTCTGGGCGCCCACTTAGTTTGATGCAGATGTAAGGATGGTAGGGATATCCTACGGATTCATTCAGGATTATTTGTCAGAAGTCCTTCAGGGTGGGTTATAGTTTCCATTCGTGAATTCGTAAGTTGACTATTTACAGCATAATCTTGTCTCTTGTAGGTAAGAAAAAAATAGCTATCCTCCTGTGGAAAGGAAACACTTGTCTAGGTGTTTAAGAGGCTATTAAACTCAGCCAACTGACCTTTGCAGGGTAAACGTGTTACCATTGATTAGTGGCTTCTTTATGGTGTTACCCCTGTAAAAGGGAAGGCATGTATCAGGTCATTTTGTCGGCGGGTTTGGCAGGCACTCATCAGCGGTCCCCGGGGCTGAGTGAATTAGCCTGAGCTGCTCGGACCAGCACCCAGTACACTGGGTTATATTGGGGAGCCGGCCGGCGAGCTGCTCGACCACCGACCCACTTTCAGGTGCCGCCGTTTGGGAGTAGCTCACGCCAGAGGTGGGCTCATGTCACCGGGTTTTCGGCCGGCTACATATTGGCTGTAGCCACCTCTTTATGTAATGGCGGCGTTTTTAAGAGTGTTGAGGGGTGTGGGAGGGCCTATTTGTTTTATGAGGTAGGCTGTGGTTTGACTCAGCCGAGGAAGCTATTTAGGACTATTTGGGGAGAGTTGTGTAAACCCGCTTATCATCTTTTGTGTAGGTTTAACATTAATTTACACGTCCAATACATGGCTGTAGTCTTTTTTCAGTGACAATAACTGACATCAAGATAGTGGATGAAGGACAAGCCCGCTCGAAATGTGTAGTGCGGGATAATCGTCAGTTGATCATTTACAACTATAGGCTTATCAAGTAGAAACAAAGCGTTATAGGCCTGTAGGGAGATGCACCATGGGGGTGGCCATGTTGTATCACGTGGTACAAAAGGACACTCCTCATTGGTTGGAAAGTCGCGCTTGACCCCTGACTGGTAGTGGCGCCAAAGGAACACACATGCGCAAACATAAACTCCCTACAAGCCTATATAAAATGCACAGAAACTAAATCTCTATTGTACCCATTACAAAACCGCATGGACACATCAAAGCAAACATCATAGCAGGACGTTTTTTCTGCTTCTCTGTCTATATGGACGGATAGGGCACTATGCCGTTATTACACATAAGAAGACCAACCAGAAAACAATTACTGTCAGCTGCTGCTCCACGGACTAAAGCAACCCGGCCGACTGTGTTCTCAACCAATTTGTGGCCTCCATAACCTGGCTTCCGTGACGTCACTTCCGTGAATGGCCGGGGCCAGTCCTCGTGGGGCCAGCGGAGACACAGCGGCGTGGTCACTAAAACAAATGACCCCAGATGGGCTGGCTGCGCTGTTTAGCTTCACCAAACAGTGTCCCTGTTGCATTTAGTGGCATTTGAAGGTAGCACCCTCTCGTAGAAGTAAGCCTCCAATATGCAATGGCGACACAGAGACCGAGCCTCCCACTGCGCCTGTCTCTCTTAGTATGTCAGTCTTGCCTTGAATTATTGTTTCCAGACCCATTGGTTCAAGATCCCACCGTGCATTGCATACATCAAACGTTCCATGATACCGGCTCTGACTCCCGATTCCAGTAACAGACCATTACAGTAAAACTACATACAGGACGTTTCTATTACGGAGTCTACAATCTAAGCTTTATTCCCAGTTCTCTTGGGAGGTATTCATTGTTTTCTCTAAGGTATATCTGATAAATCTAATATACGCTACTTGTCAATAGTTATTTAGTCATATAGCCCGGGGATAGCCTTGCTTACATGTTTACAGTCATCACCTTACAAACATGTAATTGGAAGGTCATTATTTACCCAAATATCCAGACCTACACTATTCAGGGTAGTTCCGGCCTTTGGGTAAGGGCAGCCAGCAGTCAAGATAGACAACCGTGCTGGTCGTAGCTCCAAATGATTGAGGAATTCACTCGTATCAAGAGGTAAGTGGTCACAACTCTGACTGACAAATCGCTGCAACGTTTGACAGGCGCATGCAAGGAGTATCAATGCATAAATAGGGCTAGTGTCGGGGCACTACGGGCGGCCTAGGCAGGCCATAAATAAAACAAGTGTCTTCAATTGTCGCCGTCGGCTGTCACTGGAATGTACGGTTGGTACCATTCTGAGGGTTTTGGAATGTGCGTGACATGATTGGTATTACATGACACCCGGAGGTGAACATTTATTGGGAACCTTTTTTAAATCCCAGGGAAAAGAGTGACGTGACTAAGAACAGTGTACGTTGGACCCGACTGCATAATATTGTTGTCTGTTTACCTGATTAAATGACATAAGTGGTGTACAAGCCGACTTATGATGGGACGACAAAAGTCTAAGTTCCCTCCACGTCAGAACCAGGCGACATTTTGGATACTTTTAAAATCCAAAGGTTAGATTGACAATTGAATGTAAATGTGTTAGTTTGAGGAACCAATCTACATCCCCTTGCCAATATTTGAAAACAAACTGTAAGCTGAACTGACAATACAAAGTAAAATCTAATTACCAAAGAACTCGAGGGGACTCATCACTCAGAGTGCCTTTGTTTTTACAAATGTACATTCATACTTTTCTCAATGCCAAGGCATTACTTTCAACCACAAACAAAAAAAACATGAGAAAACATTATAGGATTAATATTCATGTGATATAACAATAAAAATAAACTAGAAACGCAAACCAAGCATCCCTGCATGACTTTTCCTCCAACTGACAATAAGAAAAGCAAATGTGAGTGCCGTGAGTGAAGTGCCATCAAGTCGTGTTGTCTGTGTCGGCGGGGGGCGTGTCGAGTCATGCGAGGGACTCATGGTAAAACGTCGGCCGATCAATCTCAACCTGTCAGCGGGACGCTCCTCTATTGGAGATCCCATACGACTAGCCACGACCGTATCATGGCCCAATCACATTAGAGAATTGCGGACCAAGAACACATTTTGGAAGTGGTCTCGGTTGGTTTAAAGTCGGAGGAAATCTCGTATGTGAATCTTGACGAGGATAAGGCAAAAGGGGTTGTAACCATGACAGAATTTTTTGAATGATAAGGCAAAGGGGGTTGTAACCATGACAGAACTTTTTGAATGGTCCAATATATAAAAAAGTCATTTGCCTCATTTGGAACTCTACTTTCTAATCAACTGGGATTACGACAGGATATGAAGACATATCTTCAATCTATGCTTCACATACAGAATGGGAAACGTTTCTCTAAAGTCTAAAGCATCACTATGTGCATAAACAAATCTCGGTTAATCCGCTAGCGAGGGCAGGCCAGGTCTGACTGATGTATCTAACAGATGGTTCGTCTTGGGCTGACTTCAGTATGTAGACGAGGTGTGGCCGGGCGGCGGGCAGGTGGCAGAGATGGACACATTGATCTTGTCATCACCCCCTGCCCCTCCTCCAGTGGGACCGGCTACATCCATCACCGTCCTGCTGGAATCAGGCCCGACCGACAGGCACAACGTACACACGTCTATAGAACACGAGGTTGAGTTTTCATTCAGCCGAACGAATTCCCGATAAAAGTAAATAGATATTGAACTCGGCTGCCTTCATCTGCTCCCGAAAAGGGAATTCTGATTGACTTTACCCTCGTATAGCTTGGGTTTATATTGGATATTTTTGCCTGGTATGAAGATGTACCCACAAAACAAACGTAATGTAACCAGTGGTGCATAAATCCCATTTGTCGTTATCGTCGTCTTTTTCTCTCTATTATACTGTACAAAGTATTCTTCCTGCTTGATATTCATGTTGGATATTCAATATTTGTAATGAACACTTGCGACAAACTCACAAGAAAGAAAACTAGTTTGTTTTAATTATTTTGTCACAGTTTTGACTTTCGTCGGACGACGGCTATCTCGAGAGGAAACAGACTTGACAGAAAGAATTATGCCTTTGGTCTGTGTGCCTAGAGATATACACCCCGAAGTGATCGAGTACTGTCACTTTTGACTATTTTAAAGTTTTCCTTTCTTATTAGTTTATACTCATACTACCTGATTATACAGCGAGGTTTTACACGCTAAGTACATTTATCTAAGACTTCAGCAACGTATGTGCAGATTGCCATGTTATGATACTTCAGGCATAACAAGTAGCCTACCTACAATGAAATATTTTGTTATCACTTAGACGTTTTGACTATATGAAACATGGGTGTACATGTTGATGTTTAACTGCGAAGGCCAACGCAGGTTTCGACCACCCACAGTGGCCATATCTTTAGGCTCCTTATCTACAGTGCGCCACTTAGAATGTGTCTTGTTTTTCCTCCAGGCTAGAGTAGGTAATGGGCCGTCGATTGGTTTTGGATTGTATTACATGAACAGTTCCCAGAGGCGGGTAATGCAACATTCAACTAAGTGAGCGTCCCTGTTCGGCTGTGTATGGAGGAATATGATGGAGCTTGAAGCACTACTGACAAAATAAACCCCGGAAAGATTTCTAGTTTAATAGAGATATACAGTGAATGTTGACTCACAAATCTACAAATCTGTTGTTTAAATACGATACAAACCTTTAAGATAGTAAAAGCAGCACTTACAACCATTAAGTCAGGTCTGTCATGTATAACTGATCGCACATGGACAAATTCCCACTCCATTTCTGCTAAATAGACGCTTCGTCATATTTAATTGACATTACCTCCGCCATCAGATCAGAGATCATACTGTCACCGCACACTAACAAACCTAATTAAGAGTTGTTAATTAATAGATCTTTGCTATATATCACATGATTATACTGTAGAACACAGAGGGAAAATGAAACATCATTGTAACAATTTAGAACACTTTAAATAAAGAGTCCATACTTTTGTGCAATCATTTTAGGAACCCATACTTTTCGGGAGGGGAGGCCAGGACAAAGGAACCATTTGTGATCCTTTTTGGGATTTCGGCCTCACAGTAACCAACCACTGAGGTAAGCCTAAAGCCGGGATTGTCTCATTAGGCTGAGTGGCCAAGTTAACAAAATGGTTCTGACCACTGCCCTCTGACCACTTGGCCAGATGAACGTCAACAATAGGCGGCTTGACGTGGTGACTTCACGATCCCACCTTTTGGAAGGTTGGACAAATGTTCACGTCTGCCCAAATTTCTCAATAAAAATCCTCCAATAACATGCACAGCAGAGTTGATCAAATATATATATTTTTCTCTTCAAAATCTTAGTTTTGTGTGTCTTTTCAAACAGTATCTCCCCGAATCTAAAGTGAAACACACACATAGGCCTACTTGGCCAAAGAAGTGTGTAGACTCTCTGTCATACATATACAGAATTGGCCGGTTTTGAATGGCGGTATGGGGCCGACAGGCACGTGAGGTACCCGGGGCCGTCTCCGCCTACAGCCCAGGAGGAGCGGGGTGTAGGCACCCGGCCGTGCTCCCATAGCCCTAATTAGTGCTGACTAATCAGCTCCCGTCAGCGTCCTGCCCCACCACAGACCCACCACAGAAATACTCCATCATAACCACCACTGAGCTGCTCGCGTTAACTAACCGTGAGCAGGTCCCGACGTGCTCGTTTCTCCTGGTCCAACGTCTATCACAAACCATGCTGATTAGAAGGCAGGAAATAACAGGTGAACCGGCAGGCAGTCTTACTGCATGGGAAGCCGATCTCCGTACTCCATGATGTAAGCCCTTCCATTATGCAAATAGAATACTCCGCCAGCAAATGAATCAAGTAACTTGAATAGTGAGAGGGATTATGGAGACAGATTACTTCCTGAATCATTATCAGTTGACAGTGGAAGTTTCCTAAATCAGCTATTACAAGGGATGGAAAAGGGGCGCTCGCTCCAAAACCAATTGCTTTAAGACTTGGCCAACTAGCATGGAGAGAGAAGTACCCTCCATTAATTAACATGAGTTGGAAGAAGGATGGTGTCAGTGCCCGCCTCTCTGAGACCTCTCTGGTGTGTTGTCGTCACCATGGCGACATAGGACGCCCGCCCAGTCGTCTTGACAAATGTCACATGACACTGAGGAGGCAGAGAAGGACTAACAGGCTTGGGTTGGGATGTGAGAGGAATTCTAGACAGTAATAACTTTCCTAGTTTTCTTTGGTTAATATGGTTTATGGGAGGCTTTTGTGCAGATTCCAAATGGGAAGGAGTTTGGTTTTTGACAGCAAAAGAGGACCTTTTCTACATTTTGCAGCAGCCAACGAAGAAAAATCTGGAGTGGTTTCCCATAAAATTGAGTTCTTCAAGGAGCACAACTTGATAAGTTGTACTATGGCATTTCGAATAGAATAAATAAGACAACAAAAACACTGGACATCTATTAAAACAGGAAAACTTTCATCCCAAGAAGACTTTGATGCGCTCCCCTTTATGTTTAGAACGCAACAATTTTCTTTAATGAAAAATGCCAGTAAAAAGATTCAATTCAACAGCTTCCTGGATTTCTATAGACATCCAAAGAAGAATCCAGGACTCCTTAATTACAGACAAAGAGTTCCTAATTATGAATTGGATGACTTTTCCTGGTTTCCAGGAACCGGTGGGGAGAAGAAAGCCTGACATTTCCTGGGGACTTAACCGCCGTGTCGACGGCGGCGGCAATGGTGTATGATGTGCAAAATGTTATAATGTAATTTCGCTTGTTCTGATCTTTTTTCCTTTTTTTTCCGTGGCCAATTATGGATTCAGGCAGCGCATACACGTTTGTTTTCGTCAGATTCCATACGTAATTCATCATCTTATGAGATCTGCTATAAGATAAAACTCCGTAGAGACTGTTTAAAATTGCTAATCGGGGACTTCCAAATACAGTTGGCGTTGACCGGCGCAATTCGTCGAATGGAAAAGGTTTAAATGATTGACACTCGGCGTTGGTGATTGGTGTGAGGAGGGTGTGCGGGCCCTGATCGGGCGGGGTCAGGGGGGCGGGGCGGGGGGCGGGGATGATTGATTGGCATCTGACACCCGCCCATCAGTCAACAGTTAGCCAGGTAAGACTAGCCGCCACCATAGGCCCCCTCCTCACACTCACACCCCGCCGCCACCAGATGAATAACGCTGAATAATTCCCACCCCTCCCAAATTACATGGCGAATCTGCATCTAATCCCACAGCGGCGAGGGCTACTTGTAATTTGTCCAAATTGATAGTTGGACGATCTATCTGACTGGGTGTTAAAACCATGCATGTGGGCGTGGGCAGTGAAGGTTGAGCGGGAAGTGGAACATTCCAAAACACAAACTGTCATTGCTTTCCTATGTAGCTCTTAACCTTTGCTATGATTCTTCTGTTCAGATATAAACCATCTACGTCAGAGCATTTCTGACCTATTAGTTTACGGCTACAGCATTATCTCACCGAGAGCATTAGATCGGTAGGTACATGTTCACAGGAGATTCACGAAACAGGTCCCGCTACTACTCCTAGTAAAGGATTTAGAGATTAAGATGGTTTATATTATTACAGTGATAGATCAAGGGTGACGTCGTTGATGTACTGAAGTATATTAGAACTATGACTGGCCTATTTTGAAATAGGGATTATCCATACAAATTATCGTCCTTTGACTACTGAACTTATTGTTGTAGTTTGTTGTGTAATGCAAATTTGAGAATAGTGTCTGTGATTATGACCGGGATGCTATCCATAAGCTTTTATATCCGACGAGGACGACGGATTTTGTTCCAGAAGGTTTTATAAGTCAAATAGCATCTACTCGTGGAAATGTGAGTGACGTGCTCTTAATTGAATACAAATTTCCTGAATGACTTCAGCACCCAGGGCTGTGTCGAATTCTTTCTCCCAACGGGTACAGGAGTAAACCTGCTTGGAAATCATTCTCGTCATATCATTAAGTCTCGGCTCTTCGACTGGCCTCTATTTCTGACGTCCACTCAGCTGTGTGTACAGCTCCGACCATCCCATCCACCTCCCAGTATCTTCCTTCTAGGACTGAAAGGTCATGCAAGGCGGCGGGAATGGAAAGAAGGCAGAGGCCAAATAAGAGCACATGATCGACTGGGCCCGAAATGGGCTGGGTGAAATCAAGCACGCGTTATGGCCAGTCAAATAGTGACCGCCGTATGAAGACTGGGAAGTCTTTGACAGGGGTATGGGCTTTGCAGGGGAATGGGTCGTAGAATAGGGTTTGAGATAGTATGTGGGAGGAATCCACATGGTTTTTTTTAAAACCATCCACGTGTCTATGTCAGTGTTTGTGTAAATTGGAAGGGTATTTTTCAGAACTAAGAGTTGACTTGATTTCAAGAGGGCATTCAAGACGAAAAAGGAAATATTATTCTCTTTAATCACATAGTATCATTGGTATCAGTGGCAGGTTCTCTTTAATCACATAGTATCATACACTTTAAACACTCTACTACCAATGTTGGTTCCACTTTAAGGAAGACATTTTGACATGCTGTTACTTGTTTCATTTGAAGCAATTATGTAGTGTTGGTGTCTAACATTGTGACGCAGACATAATCCTAAGGGGATGGCCCCTTATCCTCAGGTCATGAGTGTTTTTGTGTTCTAATTCAAGCGCTGTATACAATACTGCGGTAAGCCTGTCGAATTACAAAAGACAGCTTGAACAACAGTGGGTTTATGCATTAAGAAATGCATTTCCACAATATACTGAAGCATTCTTGCAGCAGGCCGGTTCTCAGGCAGTGACATACACCAAGTATGTTCACCGTTCACCCCAGTCTTACTTCCCTCTTCCATTTTGTTCTCAGTTTCTCCAGGGACTCTTTCCCCAACGCTCGGCCCATTCGCTTTGATGTTATGTGTAAAGTGAGGGGTCTCCCATTGTTTCATGAGACAACAGAGAGTGGCCGGTGCCGTTTTTGTGGTTACCCAATGTGCTAAATGAGGCAGAAACTACTGCTGAGGAAATCATGTTCTTCAGATATGGACAAAGGGTCCAGCAGGCTCTGTGTCGAGTACCCTGTGTTGTCGCTCATATGGGCTTTTGATGTCTGGTGCTGTGCTTAAGGAAAGAGAAAATGATGGATAATCTAGAACAAAATTTCATCTGTAATATCATCCTGCCAGAGATTTATTTTTGTTTAATCAGCAACAGACAGGAATCCTGTCAGACTCTAAAGACAAGAGCACCATCACACTATGTGGGGAAAAACTGCCAAGGGAAACAGAAAAACAGCGATTCTACCCAAGCGGACAACTTGTCTGACACAAATCAGGCGGACTCGTTTTGTGGTTGAAGCTATCCAATCTTCATTTTTGTTGTCCCTTAATGGAATTGATAATCTGCAGACCAGGAAGAAAGCCTGTCCTTATAATCTAAACGGATGAGGATTCTATTCATGCTTTTAGTTATAACAAGGACATTTACAAAGATGAGTGTCTATAAACATGTAGCTATCTTTTCGAGAAATATTGGGTGAGAATATTTTTTAGGCATTTTATCATGAAAATATTCTTGCAAAATGTATTAGTCCATTTTCAACCATGAGGCTTATATGCATAAGACATAAGCAAAGAAAGTGCGCAGAGTCCGAATAGTATGAAACATTAATTTGCATGTGTCCTCCCAGATGCAATTTCAATGCAGAATCATTGCAAGAATCGTGCATATTTTAGCATGGCTGTTAAGGCCAGACTGGTCAAGAGTAAAATAAAAACATTGAGCCTCCTCCTAAACGACCACCACTAAGTCACTGTCTTTCACTTTGATAACCAGCGACACGCTTAATTACATTGGCTGCGGCTGAGGAACCAGTGAAGGAAACACTGGCGGGCTTCAGGGTGTCACCCTCAAGTCACTGGAGGGGGTGGGAGACAATGTAAACCGGCCAGGGGGAGGACATACTGGCGCCAATGCAAATGTAGACATGCCCAGGAGCTAATTCCTTCTGCCTGAGATCGTCCAAAAATCCGTACATAAAGCGCTTGTGAGGGAGATATTACAAAACGAATTAAACTTGACGGTTGCAAATTAGCATTATTTCTCCATAGAATTACAATTGAGGAAATAACATTGGAATGTTCCGAACACACTCGTAGACAATATCAATTAGAATTGCAAATATGATCTTGATTTAAAAAAGGGGGGACGAAGGCAAGTCGAATGTAGAGTAAACAGACGCAGTCACAGCTTGACAACACCTAGGTCAGCCTTTTAATTAAAAGAACGGCTCTGGAACGCGCGTTAACAGCACCAGAGACAAATGCCTCTGTTGCCACGCCACCGACTCTGCTTGGGGATTTTATTTTTATCAAAGGAAACCGTTGTTTTTTGCCTCAAATGGGAGCTGCAACTGATAGCATGACTATGTGGCTATGGTTGGACCCCTTTAACAGGCCCCTGAGGAAAGTCTGCGTTTAATTACACGTACACGACATTGTTTAGGTGGTCGAGGACCTGTTGGCATGTTCAGATAAATGCCCTCGGTTCAGTTGAGGGGTTGGGTTGGCGTGCTCAGATATTGATCTTCAATACTCCGTTTTGGATGAAGTTTGAACGATTGCTCCAGTTACGAAGAGTTCGGTTAGTTGTGGTCCTTTGAACAGTCTGGATACGTTCGTTATAAACGTTTGAGGAAAGGTGTCTTTCAATGGAGAGTACAAAACACTGAGATCTAACCCAATGTCATTACACATTTACGGTCATTATTTGGATAGTTTGAAATGAACGGTCATATAATTCATTGGATCTGGGGACAAAACAAACATGACCTTCCTTTTTCTATTCAGTGGGTAACATCCATGGGACTGCATTACTCTTAATTAATTGATGTTTTTATCTACCTTTTTTATTGGGCCATTTTTTTTAAAACCATCGCAAACAAAGAAATAAGGCAAACTCACCAGCTGGTGTCAGTGCTATAGAGTCCCTGATTTCCTCCAGTTTCTCGGCCAGCTCACTTTGGAAGCTGGCCTGGAGGCCGGCTCTGACTGAGTCGCTCACTCTCTGGGCCCGCACGGCCTGCTCCGTCGGGGATGAGCTGCTCCCTAGCCGCAGGGACACCTGCTGGCTGACCCACTGCTGGAGGAAGGGCCAGTTCTCAGCCGAGGCCGCCTCCAGGAGCAGCAGAATTACGGGCTCTATGGTAGAAGTAAGGTCCTCGGCACCAGAGGCCTGCACCTGGGTTCCCAAGAGTTCACAAACACTCAAAGGAATGGTTCTGAAAGAGGTAAAAATGTGAATAAAACATTTATTTAGCTATATAGTGGTGAAAATTGATAATCAAGTGTTTATCGCGCATGGCCTTTCATAATGTAATATGAACGTGTCGTTTGTTTTTTGAGGCTCCGGTGTGCCTTCGTTTTTAAGCAAAGCAAATGGCAGGCTAATAGGCTAATGTAAATAGCTACAAATTGTTGCTAGGTTAATGCATTGGTAAACAATATACTTTACCCACATGGTACAAGCATATTTCTTGTGAACATAAAACATATGTATCTATGCATAAAAACCATAAATGTAATGCAAATCTATGTTGTAAACATTCATCGCTTATGATTTCATCCAATAGCACACTAAAGAAAACCCTTAGTTGACAGGCTCTATATTTTACCTTTTATTAGCTTGGTTGACGAGAAGGTTGTCCACCAGATGGAGCAACAGGGCACTGGCCTGACGTACTGACGCCATGATGACGTCATCCGACCAGTCACGGGCCGAGGGTAGCGTCTCGGGCCAGTGTCCCGGATGAAGCAGTGATGACGTCTGTTGGTCGTTTTCGTATTTGCTGAGGTCTGCTCCCGCCAGATGGCCCTCGATTACCTCCAGTAGGGTCTGAATGACATGTAAAAAAGAATTATTCAATGAAAGGAAATGGGCAGAATCTAACAGTAACAAACATAGCATGTCCTAAATTCCATTTTTCTCTTCAGTCCAATACCACACTAAAAAAAGATGGATATGCCTAATACAATAACTCTAGTGACCCGAAAGTCGGGTATAAAATAAGCGCCGGTTTCAGATAAACGCTGGGGGTCTGGCCCTCGTCAAAACAATAAGCACTGGGTCTCAAGTGATAAGGGCCGGGTGCTACGGCAGTGCCTGGGTGGGGCAAAAGGTTTAGTACAGTCCTTATGCGGATACCGCCCTATGTTAAGAGTTGGAGGGGGTGTAGAGAGCATGTGAAAATGCATACGTCACTAATGGACTTCCTTGATATTACGTAAATTTCAAATATTTGACATGAGTGCTTGGTCACATGTTACCACTAACCCCTCTTTAATATCTATCAATTACAATCAATTGCATTTTCTATGAAACAAACGTTTAGATGATATCAAATACGTCCATTCTGGGCAATACATTCTGGTATCACATGGGGTTGAAACACTTGACAAAAAAGCGTGTGAGTCAATAAACGCAGGTTAGAACAGGACATTTCTGTTACCAATTCTTAAAAAATTAAGCTTTCTTCACGTCTTTATTTATCACATCAAAGCTTAAGGCTACCGGTAGAAATGACGTTACCTTTTTGACCTGAGGGTCGCTTTGTCCCTTGACGTAGACGTCAGTGCAGCTGCTCCTGACGGCGGACGTGACGTCAGCCCCGTGTTGGAGCTGCTCGTGGGTCATGGCGGCCACTCGGAGCAGCTCGACCAGGGTGCAGTGCGCGCCGAAGGGCAGGCGGCGTCTGACGTCGGCGTGCACGTGGTGCAGAACGTCACACATGGCCCTACCCACGATGCCGGCGGTGGACAGAATTGTCGCCACATCATCGTCATCGTAGCCGTTTCCTTCGTCCTGAAAACAAACAGGGTTCTTGAATCATTCTATTCCTCTACCTTTAAGTGTGTTTAACGTAAACAATTTAGTAAAATCGCGCACAATGTTTTACCTTAAATGCGCGATTTTAGAAATGCTAAATTGTGGTCCCCTGTGTATACAACAGCTGCGCGTTGAAATGGCAAAAATTGTGCATCAAATCGAGGATGATGCTCGATTTTCATATTGAAACTTTTATTTCTGACAAAATTCTATTCATTACTCCATTGGACTCAAACAGATTCAATCAAAGGTCCCTCAAGAGTTAACGAGGATATAAGGAATACTTAGTTATTCCTGACCATAAAACCCCACAACCCCCAAACCACAAAGTGTCCAAACCCATGGCCAAGTAATTATAGTGACGGCAGACCACGTGGGAGCCCACTCCGGAGCCCAACAAAGCGGTAATGGTAAATGAATCTAAAAACAGAACCATGGACAAAACCGACAAAACCCCAGAACGGCAAAACCAGTAATCGGCACAGTCACAAAACAAGCCCAATGCCCTCTGCGCACTCCCGGACTGGGATCTGGCCACACAGTGTGGACAAATCGTATTTAGGTAGGCGCAGGTGGCTACATAGTCCGCGCCTAAATCTAATGTTAACCCCACGGGCATGGGCGGGGGTATTTTGTCTGAAACCTTACAGCCTGATGGTGCCGGGTCTCTGGAAATATAAAGTTTACAATGTAATCCTAACTTGAAAGGGAATAATTCCACTAGCAGTAGGCATATAGTTCTTGTACCAGCATTGTCAATGTTTTACTCTTTGATAACTACGTTGAACTGGTTGATAATCAGTACTTTAGCCTTTCTTCCTGTTCAAATGCTTGATATCAACACAAAACCAGTAGTTAATAATCCTTAAGAATGATGTATCATAGCAGTCCCTACCAATGAAGAAGGCTATCCTCCATCACCAGGCACTGCGCCACATGGCCCCTCTCCTGCCATCGAAGGGTCACTTCCCCCCAAACCATAGCCCGTAATCAAATAAATTCAATTTCCAAAATGCGCCCTCCATCGCAAAAACAGCCACTTCTATCGCAAGTGCCACTTGGCAACCACTTCCACGATGTCTCATCTATGAAAGAACACCAAAACTGACAGAGCCCCTTAGGGTTATTGTTAGCCGCCTACCCCACATCCCCCATACCTGTAGTCTACTTGGAGAGGTGTAGACCAGCTGGCGGCACCCCCTGCAGCTGTAGAATCAGCTGTACTGGGAGGGGGCAGATCAGCTGGACGGTAACAGTACGACAAACGGTCCTCGGGCCAGATCCAGAGAAGCCAGTACCCTCCACAGACCGCCCACCCATCACAACACCCCGGTCTCAAGGCGGTGTCACCTTACCCAGCAGCTCCCTCGTAAAGTGAATTTCGTTCTGCTCCCGTTTTTAGGTACCATTTGAAACACCTCCACGGCTTAAAATCGTGGGAACTTATCAATTATGTAGGGTGAGAAAGGACTTCAGTCGGAGTGGGAAGGCGAGAAAAAACGGCCATTCGTTTAAGCTCGGATTACCATTTCGTTCATACATTATTAATAGTTGTCTTCGTAAGTTTCATTCAGGTCCTCTGTGCAACTGTAGAATGGTTAGAACTGAAAGTGTTAATTAAACTCGGACAACTTTTGACAACTTGATCCCGCTGAGCGAGGTAACTGGTGGATGAAAATTGTTACTGGTAAACGAGTTAATAACTTACTCATAATGAACAAATTTATACCTTTTTGTATATCTGTATTTAGAGGTACGACCAGTAGTTCAACTAATCCAATCAATGATAAGACCATCACAGCTACAAAAACAATATTTGCAATGGTAACCCAGTAAGACTTAAGTCTACAAAAACCTATCTTACTGGGTATCACTTCATTGGAAATCCCTAAGATTACCTGTCGCAGCTACTCAATTGATTATTTCGGTAAACGGCTAACCCCCCTCGCCCAACCTGGTCGTCATTAAGCCATCATCCCATCATTCTCGGGGAGAGCCTGTTAAAGTTACACTGATCATCGTCCGACAGCTCACAAAACACAAGGCTCTGTCAGTATGGGGTTGGACACCCGCCGAGTGCCAGCCCCAGCAATAAACCCTGGATGACGGGAGGAGCAACTCACGACTTGCTCCTAGGGAGGATCTGATCACCTCATGACCTGCTCCTATAGAGGGAGGGTCCGAACAGCTCACGACCTGCTCCTATAGGGGGGTCCGAAAAGCTCACGACCTACTCCTATAGGGAGGGTCTGAACAGCTCACGACCTGCTCCTATAGGGAGGGTCTGAACAGCTCACGACCTGCGCCTATAGGGAGGGTCTGAACAGCTCATGACCTGCTCCTATAGGGGGGTCTGAGCAGCTCACAACCTGCTCCTATAGGGAGCGTCCAGGCAGCTCACGACCTGCTATACGACGTTGTGCACTTGACGCCACAAACCCCAGATTTTGATGGCCCCCATGTTGGTGATCAGCTTATATTCATCATTATCCACAATGCTACAATATGTATTGTGTAAATCTTTTTCTATTTCATCAAATGACACCACAATAAATCATAATTACAAATTATTATCTATAAATTATGGATATATCTAATAGCCACGTGGGTGTGGTGACCACATGGTGATCACCAAAATCAGGTCACGTGACCCTGTCTGTAGGGAGGTCTATAGGGAGGGTCCGAGCAGCTCCGAGCAACTCGTGGTCCGAGGACGTCAGGCGGAAAATGACCGTTCGGGATTAAGAGGCTCCAGTATGGGTCGGAACATGTATAAAACACTCCTGTCGGCTTTACGGTTTTAGGCAAAGCAGCCACTGTAACCGTGTGAAAATATCTTTGTTACCAGAGGCAGAATAATAGGCGGAAATTAATGCCCTATCAGAAATTCAGTGAAAGACAGTGAAGGACAAAAAAATAATTTGTCACGTGCTCCAAGTGAAAAGCAATGTTGGGGCTTTGGAATTTGGAAAATGAAAATAAATGAGTTTATAATGGAAAGAAAACACAGGTTTAGAATTAAAAACAAAAGGATCAGCGGCGTCACTGTTGGGATGTGGATCACGCCTGCAAAGGGAGGATTACTGGGGCTCCAACTAGACTCTCTCACTTGTTACTGGGGGATTGTATTGGTAACACTTTGTGAAAGCACAAGGGGACCAACCGGGAACAACTGTGTTTACTATAAGCAGGTAGAGTACGCACCTACTGCTGTAAATGACATAACCTAAGATCAAAGCCTGACCCCGACAAAAAGCCCCAGGCGTGTCATTCATCGAGTAGTTACCAGGGAAGGCTTAAGAGGCTAATCACCAGCCCAGTATTTAACTGACTGATTAAAAGGTTAGTAGCTCATCAACTAATCAGTGGGTCAGAAATTAGGAGATCAAATGAAAGGTCAAAAGTCAAAGACAAAAAACAGCTTTCCTAATTACCAGCAGAACAAAACCTAGTGCGTGAGTTGGAATACAATTTTTTCCGGTATCATTTCAAACCAAAGAAGGCCCATTCTGCAGGGCAAGAGTTCCTGACAAGAATGCTCTGCTGCTTTTAGATATCGTTTTAGGCCCACATGATGAGTTGTTTCTAAAGTGGTGCTTTTGAAAACGATATTTCCATTCCCTTCCTCTAGTTCTCGTTGACGAACTTCCTCTGTGGGCAATAGATCTGCATCTATATAAATCTCCGAATACCAGACACTTAACTTAATGGAGTTGCCTTCCTGACCCTCCGGTCAGAGCCCAAGACATGTAAGTAAACTCGGTATCCCTCAGCCCACCTCGACCCATGACCTTGGAGACAGGAGTATTGACCTCTGTGTTCTTCCTCATATTGCCGGTAGAGGGGGCAGCAGTCACATAACCTACCTCGACCAATAGCAATCGTTGTCTTATCTCACGCCCGCTCCGATTACCCTCGCTTCCGCCACTGGACGCCAACCAATTAGATAGGCTGTCACTTCCAGTGTTCGGCAATTACGCCTGGACCAGTGTAGGCCTTTGACATTGAAGGAGGACAGATTCCAACAGTCGCATACAGAAATACCTGTTGGTCCCCTCCTCCCCTTTCCAAGGCCCTTATCTGCTTACCACTCCGAAGCTCAAAGTGAGATCACACCGCCGTTTATCAGTCTGTTTGATGACTTTATGTCCGTGAGAAACACAGGAGAACAAAAGGGACAGAAAATACTGGCCCTCTTTAAGCGATACGATGTGGGAGCAATTTATTAGTCACAGCTCCACTCATCCACAGGTTAAGGGGGTATTTATAAGTGGGAGAGTCATTCTGTTATAGCATTACAACACCTGATCTCAAGGACTAAGCAATCTGTACCCTTTGGTAAATTCAAGGCAATAATTTACGCGGCCGCGGAGTTGCTCTTCAAAAAGAAATATTCAAACCTACTTTATAACCCAAAAAACGATAGGTGTCTATTAGGACCAAGGTAACACAAATGAATTGCGGATTTCTAACAAAATAGCTCCCTATCTTTCAAATGTCACAGTTAAATTGTACGACCAGGCCAACAAACTATTTCTCTTCAGAATGTTTACAGTCCTATTTCAGTGCAGACTGACACACAAGCCCCTGTAAAGTAGGCCCTATGGTGAACGTCTACACAGAACACCGCCGACATACACCGCGTGGAAAGGAGATCTTTGGTTTACTTTAAGGGGACTTCCAGACAGACAGCCCCTTTTCAGTGTTCAACAGGGACCAGCATGATTGCCGATCTGCTGTTTGACACACGGTGGGGCTGGTCTACATCAAAGCCTAGACTCAGGGGAGTTTGGGTCTGTGGAGCATACGGTTTAGAAGGTATTGTACGATTTGCACAATGGATATCAACTCTTGAAGCGTATTTCTACATTTTTTAAATACTACTAGGCATAATTGTATGACCTTCCTATAATAGTATCATCATGCATATCTATGCAGATATGTTTGCTGATTAAGTCTCTTTAAATCGCTAAGCAATCGTAATGATCAGTCACAAAGTGGCTTGATGCCGGCTGACACAGACCTGTGCGTCGGGTGTCTGACCGGGGCTAAGAGGGGGGTTAGGGCACCAATCTGCCCCGTGGATTAGGCCTGGGCCATACCAAGCCTACATGAGAGGCGCGCCGTAATGAGGTGATCGAATCACGACAGCCCATGTCAAATACTCCACGTCCAGCACACAGGGGAAGGAGAACGGGTTGTTGGCTTAGGCCTTGACTAGCAAAAAAACAGATTGTCATGGCTTTATGCCTTTTTGATTGAACCGACGAGATAAAGATACTGTTTCCTACTATAGGCCTATGGATGCAACGAAAGACGTGTTTTACAAACCAAAACATAAACAAAGCTTGTATTTACATTATAAAAAGAAAGTCAGATATATCATAGACATATATCTTATGTATCTCTATGGATATATGTACATGTACTTGTAGTGTAAATATTTAATATAAAGAAACCAAACCTAAATCCACGATTTGCACATGTACCGAATAGTGTAGTTAACGCAACATAAGTTGTCCATCTTAATGGATTGGCAGTCAAAGAGCTGTCGACAGTTAACAGGGCCTGTTGTGGTACGTCCGGCCTGTTAACGCTCCCCGTTAACCAATCACGGCCCGCGGGGACCACAAAACGACCATCACGGGGGCCCAGTGCCGCCCCGCCCACCTGCCGTCGCCGGACGTGACAAGTCCATCACTCCACCCCAACTAACGAGGGGGGTCGGTTTACGTGTATTACCCCTGTAATCTACGTCCACGACGTACGATTGAGGGGATGGGGGGTGGGCCAGCATTTTTTTTCAGTGCTGATTTCATATATGGTTTATTTCAGTGGGGGGTCTGTGGTCTGTCATTGAAATTTCTTTTGAAATCACACATAATCTTTAAATATCAGCATTATTTTGAAGAAACTAGGATTAAAAGGGAGATTTGATATTTAAAATCACAAGGTTATGGAAATGAGTGAGTAACTATGTTGTACGAGTGAGACCCATTGTTAGGATGGTGGGCCTAGTGTTGCTGTTACTTCTGCTTTTTTCAAACTACACGTATAGGCCTACATTCTTTTTTCAATTAAGATATCAGTGTGTCGATTGTGTCAGAGTGTGCATTTTTCTAAATAGAACATTTTATCTCTTGGCGTGAGGGCTAACCGGTGAGTAGTTGGTCATTCCGTAATCAGTACCCGCCCTACCCCTGTACGGCCATTTGTCTGTCTGGGTCAGGTTGAACCGTCCGTGGTCAGGAATGTTGACGGCTTCCTCCAGTCAATGACCATGAAGAAGTTCTCTACGTAGACAAGTTGTGCTAAATCGGTTTAGGCCCCAAAGTATTATTGTTCCCTCTTCAGTTGACCTCTTATCTATTTATGAAATAACACTTAGACCTAAGATTTACTGAAAATGCTGTGGCATCTCCAGCATGAAGACTCGTTTCTTGCATCTTGCCTCAGTGTTATATGTCTAAAATATAGTTGAATATGTCACACCAAATGTAACCTGTAGCCTTTCAGTGGATGTAGATTTTATTGGATGTTGACCAGGTCGTTAATATCAGCATGTTTCGGTGCAATACAACACCTCTATCGGGATCGCCTAAATTGGAATAGTATGTACATGCATACTTGATTGTACTTACAGTACAGTATGATAGCGAATTAATTGAACTCCATAGTTCATATGTGGTCGAAACCATCACGTTTTGCGATAACGTAACATGACAAGCAGTGCGTGTTTTGCCATAATTATTACTGTAGCCTCTCTGCAATCTCTTGAGCTATAGCGTGGGGTGAACACTATTTACTATTATTTGAGTCAAGTAAAAGCCTTTAAATTCATAAGAATTTGTTAGCAAGAGTGAGAACGATTTATTTCCCCAACAATGATTAAGAGATGCCTTCCTCGGACGGGTATTAGATCTTAAACAATCGTTCTGGTCCAGCACTGATGACGTTAGACGATACCAAAACACCTCATGGAGGAATATGGCGGAACCACGTGTATCCCCTTAACCTAATTTCTACACTGTATGAACTGTGTAGTCTAGTTTACCCAGGCAGTGTTACACTTCAGAAGCGGGAGGATGTTATGTAATATCGTCTAGATCATTCTAGATCATTAGTTCCCCCTTTAGTCCATTAATTACCTCAAGAACCTCTAAAGTAACACAAAATCAGATTTACATGTCCCTATCTATGGCGACATGAACCGCTGAAAGGCAGTTCCACGCATGAATAATGTGATTTACATAATGGTCCGTGTACTGCGAGTGTGTAAGTATCGAATACAACAAGCAGTCCGTTTTTAGAGAATTTGTGCGATGGCACAACTTCTGCGTGTTATTAGTAATACATCATGCAAAGAATAGGTAAAAATAAATTGTTGTGGGTTATATGAAACTTGCGTGTGAAAAGTTACGTTGATCACAAGTAGAACAAGTTAAATAGAGCCCTGTGATATGAATATACCAGTGATAAGTTAATATTGAATGTCAGAGACCCATCATCGTTTTTCGTGCAGGGCACAGGTATATAGGTACTCTTTATCACTGCATCCAGTAATAGCATGCAGTGTTTGTTACCGCTGGTGTTTCATGACACCACATACCACCATATGCCTTTCTACTACAGACCTGGATGCGGAGTGGAATTAATGGGGAAAAATAGCACGTCAGCATGGGCTATTGAGGCAGCTACACGGAGGTAACGGTGCTTGATGGACAATATTGGCGTAACATAGAGCCTGCCAATAAAGCTGGGATGTGTAAAATGAACTGAAATGATTATATGTATCATGGCATGCCTGCAGTAGCACAGGAACCATGAGCCATTGAATATTCGTTCACTGCATAGGCCTATACTTTTCTCATCTCGCTTCTTTATTCTCTACCACATCCTATTGCTTACATCTTAATACATATAATAACAGCATTATGGTCATGTTGGAAGTGATACGATTAACCTATAGAACTGTAAAGTGAGTGAGTGAGTGAGTGAGTGAGTGAGTGAGTGAGTGAGTGAGTGAGTGAGTGAGTGAGTGAGTGAGTGAGTGAGTGAGTGATTTTTTACACTGTACTGACAGCCAGGGTCATTTTCACGGCAAAAACATGAATTCTGAATTTTCAGACACGTTTAGACTTGGTCAGTCTGTGGTAATCGTATCTATGAGATGAGGATGACAGAACGGGCAAAGAGCAAGGAATCAAAACCTGTAAATCATTTTTGCTGTACCTCATCCCTTAGTGAACCCAGACACCGACCGCGGATCAAACCGAATGAACCACTTGGTCAGTGCTAGTTCCTCCCTATCGTTGCCTTTTACAATCAGCATAGAACTATAAAATTTAATGTTAACCCTCTGTATTATAAAACTATATAACACTTGTTATAGTATCATATAGCCAAATGAATATGTATGGCTGTTAAATGTCTATTGCCAAGAAGATTACTAGTCATGTTATCTTGGGAAACCTTCTCTCTACATCCCTAGTATAGCTGACAATAAAAGTAGTAACAAAACTACGAGTCTTAATCAATTACCTGCAATAATCTATCGCAACGAGCCGCATAAAACAGGTGCTTTCACTTAATATCTCTAACCGCCCGAATACGTTCCCGTTCAACACTAACAATTTCATATTTCACTTTGAACAGCGACAGAAATAAAAGTATATTCAAAAGACTTTGTTGCAACAGTAATAGCCACATGACATTATCTTTGATGTTGTCAAGACCGTAATAATCATCCAAATAACCTTATCACACGATGCTCCTCGTGAGATATTACCAAAATAGCTCTAGACCAATCCCTTCATGCAAGCTAGTTCATGACTGCGGAGACCACATTTTTATAGTAATGTAATCCTGTAACATTGATGGCTTTGTCACCATTAAACCATCCTTTCTCGACTCGGGGTCTGGGGTGGGCGTGACTGATCCAATTGTGCGTGTCTGCAGGCTGAGGTAAAACCGTCACCGCGGGGTCCTCTCACTCATGACTATTCATGAGCTCGCCGTGCACGCACCCAGAGGCACCGACACATCAGAGGTATTACCGAGGTATTTAGCCCAATACTTAGCGCTCAGATGCTCTTGCGATTTGCATTCTCATTCGAGGCAATCTCATAATAAAGATCCAGTTTGCTTGGTGGATTTCCAAGGTAAAGTAAGCCGGGTTAGTGTTAAAGTGAGCCGCAGCATCAGCTCCCGAGGGCTTCCTTTTTCCTCCACCAGTCCAGTAGCATTTAGTATCATTTGTCTTCCCTGAAGCACTTTCCTTGCCGCTATAACAAATGAATCGATGGCGAAAAACACAGCAAGACGTGTGGCAATGTATGGAAGCAAAAGAAACAGAGGCGAGCTTTTCCAGCAGTGGCAAAGTTGATGGACTGACACTAGTTTAATTAGAAATTGAGAAATTGCTCACTAGAAATATAACTCATGGCAATAAATGTTGGTATCCTTGGGGAAAATCCGACTTGGCATAAACAGACACAATTCCATGTGAAATTGATTGTAGCTTTAATCGCGTTAAGGACTTGCATGAGTTTTTCTCTGGTGATCCAACATTTTCTTCCGCAAAGGTCCGCTTATAGAAACAAGCCTTTATAATTATGTATTGTTTAAGAACTACCGCATTTATAAATTTAACTAAAAGGGTTTATGCTACACAATACATTATTCTAGAAATTTCCATGCTAATACCAACAAATCGTCGATCTATATAGCTGGTTGTATAGTGGGTTGCAATTTTTGGAAATCGTCATTAAAGAACGCGAGCAGTAATATATCTTTGTTAAGGCGACTGTCTTGTATAGCCTAATTCACTTCTTTCTTTCTTTTTATTCGATTTATTTATACAGGATACAATTCAGACAGTATGCCTATGTCTGGTCTCCAATTGCGGTCCTGTGGATCATTTGGGCACAATTCCGTGCAGGCGTCATCCAAATGTCCTACCTGCACACCATGGGACTCGAACCCATGGAGTGCCAATGCCAACGAGTAGTATCGACGCCTCAAGGACATCGGCCACCCCGACCCCATTCACTGTGCAGCATATGAGCATTGTTTTTTCAAGAGCAGTGGTATTTTCTATTTGCGAAACGACCGCTGTATAGGGTATACGAAAAAGTTATGATTATATTGTTTATGTCAAATGAAATCACAAAATTTAGGTCAGCAGCTTCGGATATAATCTAAAGCGCTAAAATCGCCAGAGGAAAACTGCACCACGAACCCGCCCACCCTCTGACCCAATGAGGGACCCGCCCATGCTGTAATCTCTGCCCTACACTGTTTCCGGCGATGGTTTGATCTTCGCTCCTTTTTCCTGCAGTCATCATCTGACAAGCTTATCCCATGTCACCCGGTTTTATGTGTTCGTCTATCCTTGCGAAAAAGATGATGAAAGATTAAAGCAGACCAACTACACGGTCACATTACACCAGTCCCTCAAGGACTTTAACATTTGATTCGTGGTTATCTTGTTTTATCTTGTGCAAGAAGTATTATGGAATTGGAGAATAATTACTTTACATGGATACTGCTGACGAAGCATATGCTAAGGATATCAATCCTGAGCAGGGATTGCCCATTGATTCGTTTTTCCTGTTTTCTAATTATTGCCAACAGGAGAGGGATAATCATTTTGAAGTGGAAGCCGACCAGGATAGCGATATGATGGAGACGGACTAGTCTGGTGCTTACAAATCCATTGGGGTCTCAAAAAGGTTTATGAATGAAGAGAAAGATGAGAAAGGGAGGATGTAATGTAGAAAAACTAAAACATTCTGCTAATAAATCTCTTGATGCGCCCCAGGTGACTATCTTTTACAATCTAAATCAATCGGGACAATTCAATCTAATGCCTATACCCTACCACAGAGTGGTAATGTACACGTGTATTACTATCCGTTAAATTAATCACACATCTCCGATGGCCGTGAGGGAGGCATCAAACTGTTACAACATCCCCCTCTATCTATACGGACCGCAGGGCACGGCCATGCTTCTCTCTCAGTCCGCCAGGGGGCCGGGAAACGTGATCGTCGCTCATCCGGGACATTGGGCGCTCGCCACCAGTCCATAAAGATAGCTGGGTCGGCGGGGGTCCCCGGGCGGACCACCCCATAACGGGCGGGCACCTCTCATTGCGTAGTCCGCCCCGCCCCCGCCCGGCCGTCTATGAATGTTGATGGGGCAGATTAGTGGGAGAGAGCTGTTACTCCGGGAGCTGCTCCCCGTGCAGGTCCCCGAGCAGCTCCAGCCGAGCGTGACGAGGCTCGACCTGATAGGCTAACAGCCGGTGCTGATACAATACAGACCTCACATGCCTAGCTCGTTATACCAAAGGACTTTGTTTCACAACCAACTGTCGCACTGACTGCAACCAATTACAGACCTTCCAATAAAGTTTACCTAAAGTACTTACACCATGCTGATTGGTACTTTTGATAGTCACTGCTACCTAGCATGCTTTACTGATTTAAACTTAACGAATCACAGTTTTATCAATACTAATAATATGATAATGGAGCATTACCGAGGGAACGGGACAGAACCTTCCTTTTAGACTATTTCTAATATCGTATATACTCCAACCCAACACGCGCCCAATGAGCGTTTCTTGAAGTAGGCCTACAGATAAAACTATGATTCCGCCATGAGGATTGCGCCTGGCATTGTGCCCCTTTGAACGAGCGGGTGACTATCGGGACGACAGGGCTGTATGAGCCGCTCGGGCCTCCTCCCGGGCCCTTATCCCTGGATGTAGGTCACCTTATCTGGTGCCGGTGGCGCCCCCATCCGGCCGGAACTGCCTTTGATGGCGGGCGGTGTTCCCCGGATGTCCTCCAGGGCGTTGTCAGCGGCCCCTAGCGGAGGTGTGCGCTGACACGGCGTTATTGGGAACGTCGGATACCCCACACAACGCGTCAGGTCTAGAGATCTAGAGCAGCAAGCGTTTCGTATGAACTCACTCTGAAATGACGTCATCTAGCTGCACAACATCTATAAGATGTTGTGCAGATGACGTCACATTGTCCAAAAGGTGCTGGCCACCATAATTGGTGATCAATCTATTGTCAGTATTAATATAAATTTTTGAACACTTAGAACAATCATTTTTGCTATATTTGATTCAAACCAGGTAATTGAACAATCCCCAACCCTCCGAATTTTGAATTTTGAATTAATTCCAAAGCCACGTGGTCATCATCACCACGTGGTGATCACCAAAAAGTGATCACGTGACCTCATCTGCACAAAGTCTTGAACTGTGCAGTATATATAGTGATGTGAACTTTGGACTAGCCTTAGTCTTTTCAGAAGAAAATAACTGTGCGATTGGAGCTGTAGGGTTGGTGCTTTGCCAAGATGTCTGACATCTTGTCGGTATACTCCCCAGACGCACCCAACTGAATCCAATAACTGGGAACTGTGTCTTCCAAATCATGAACGTCCATGGGAACTGGAGGGGGCAGTTAGCAGATACCGTTTTGTATATTTGACATAGATATAGACCCTCGTGGGCAGAATGTAGGTTAAACTGAAGAGATGGTAGCATAAACTCCGAAATATCAAGGATCATCTCCCACGAGGGCTTCCTCTGACACTCTCTAGGCGTGCGGCAAAAGGCACTACATTGCCCTGCAAAGTTCACTCTATAATTATATAAACGAAATAATGCATGCCATTTCATGAACAACAAATTCTGACGACGTATAAAATATCGGTCATGGTTGTGTTAACTAATTAAGTTTCTAGAATGCATTTTCAATCGTACTTGTTCTTTATACACGTTATAAAGGGAATGTAAGTCGGGTTCATTAAAAAGGTCGAAGTGCAATAAAGATAATCAGAACTCATCTTGATATCAAGCCCGGTATCAAGTAAAATATCTATGATTGAAACAATACCGTTTTAGTTATCATTACAAGTTATAATTGTTCTTATCGTGGTATAAAAAGCACTTGGTTTAGCACACACTTAGGAAGAAAAATATGTTATGTTGACCACACGTTGATCATTACAAGTTCTGGTTTGATCGACTTTATAGATTCTCGATGTGGTTTAGCAAACCAAAATCTCCGTCTTATCCATTCTTTGGCTTACAAAACGAAATGAAATGTACTTGAAGTTTTACGATAAACGAAATGACATGGACTATTTCTTAAATTCGACATGTGACATGGGAGCATCTTAGAGGCAACATGCGACATGGGAAGTTAAGGGACAGGTGCCATTACCATTTCTTGAGTTTGACATGCCTGCCCCACACCTACGAATATTTTCGCTGGTTCCAGCTGATCAATCTCCAATCATGATTTGGTCGATATGAAAAATGTTCAAATCCCATAGAGACCCTTTGTTAAAAGCTACACTCTCCGAATGACCATATCCCCCTAGCGAGAGACCGAGGAACCAGCAGATTTTCAATATGGCCGCCCCCAGTGGAGGAAAGGGGTATTCCCGACCTACTTTCGTTCTATTTTTAGAATATCATTATGACATCATCTCGTCAATCTCCGAACACAGACTTATTTATGTTAATTTCTACACTCTCAAGCCATTTCCTATGGGACGACTTTCAATCTCCATACAGATTCTTCCTATCAGAAATAGCACGATGTGTCCCCCCCCATTTTTAACATTGATCTCTATGGGAGTTGGGACAACCTATTACTCCGATATATCGGACTATCGACGTTATCCACTCATCGAAGACGGGGAATAAACTGGTCACGAGACCATGCATGTCGTGCACAAGGTCTATAGACTTTAATGGAAAAAAGTGAGTTTCGGCTGCAGTAAGAATATCCATACAACATCGGTTTATACTTCGACAAGAGCAATTGCCTTCTTCGGAAACCAACATCTGCTGCACAGCGATTATCCCCTCGTTCAGCTGAATGGGCCGATGGATAATTGTTGTTTACTTTTCATTAGGAATAATTTGCACTCGTTCATTAACTGAGAATCAAGACTGCCTTACAAAAAAGACCAACTGCCCTAATTAATGCTTCCCGAGTTAAGTACCCGTTTCCATATACTACTTAGTCCCACACTAAACTAAGCCATGATAAAATGCTCGGTTTCGTATACTACTCATATCTGCAGTTCCCGACCGCTTACTTTTGTGGTCAATGAAGATGTGTGCTTGCTCGTTTTCTTATATATGCTTTAGAGTATACTTTTTAATCTACTTCCTCTCTATTGGATGAGGTACATATCATTACGGGCATGACTGAATAGGATATAAGGAAGCCCATATCATAAATATTTGACAATATTTCAGACCCTCATACTTGTAATGTATGGTCTACCGCTATATCGCCACACATCTTTTGCTCATTACAGAAAGGTCAGTTCTGTGTGCCCTCTATCCCTATTCAGCCCTATTCTCGTTGTCCTCCTGGGGCCGTTCCCATGCACTCCTCCCCAGACCCTGGAGGGCACACAGCCCGGAGTGACAGGCGCTAAGTTAGGACGCAATGAGAACCATTCAGGATGCCGTAATGTCCACGGGGCGGGGAGTGTCTGGTGTGCGGCGACTGTCACTGCAGTCAATACTCACCTGTGTAACGCAATGTCCGCTTGTAGGGGGCCGGCAAACAGAGTGGGATTACATTACTATGACGACCCCTTCTCAGAAGAGAACCACTAGTGATGAGGTTCCACGAACCATACTAAAACGAGCGCGTAGAAGAATGGTTGTTATTCGCTTTCGCTACACGCCCTAAGCGCTAGAACTAGATTTAAATTCGATAGCATCTGCACACTGAATACAGATACTCATTTAGACTTTACAGTAAATTAGTGGTAAAGGTCGCCAACCATGTAACTATTGTTAGATACATAAATCGAGAAACGTGGTAGGGCCTCATGCATGTTTGTATGTGTGCGTCTTAATGAAATGAGATTGATTCTAATACTATAGATAATGAATTTGGGATGGATACCGCATCAATCATTTACACGTATTGTGTTACATCACACCGCGAACGAGCAGCTCTAGAAACTCCTCAAGTGAAGGTGCTCCCATTATGGGTGAAGCCCGACGCATGACGCCCCCTTCACCCCTCGGACCGTTAGCGGGGTAGGGAAGCCCACTACCAGCTCATGGCAGATGTTCTGGGCGCCCGGCGACGCGTAGAGACGTCAGGGAGACAGGAGGCGCCGACGGGAGTAGCATCATTGCCTTCGCCCACCAACACCGATCCTCCGGCCTATTTTGGGATAGAGTTACTGGAGAATCTACCCCAGCTACCTCTAGACGATGGCAGGCTCCAATGCTGGTTTCAGGCAGTTGTAACTCGGAGACTGAGTAATGGTAGCAGGATGGACCATCCATTGGACCCTCAAGTAAGAAGAACGACGTCCGAAAAATTGCAATAGCGTTGGGAGTTTAAATTGTCAAAATAAGCTATTGTCATAGGCGACGATGCTAGTAACTGTGTGGCACTGACCAACTGACCAGAAACTTTAAATCATGACAGTATACCGTATTTCCCCATTCCTTTTGATATTTATTGCTGGCTAAGTGTGAGATCTGCATTCAAGGCACTTTTCAGTGGAAGGTATATGAGGCCCTATATGGATGTATGCCATACTCCAGGCGACATATTGGGCGGAGAGTTCAATAACCATACCACCTATGGGTCCCCTGTCGGGGGCAGGTTCAGCCCGCCCGGGAGGAGTGACACCCTACAAGACTCGGGATAGGAATACGAAACGTTTGATCGATGGTTCATGGGGTCGTGGGAGCACAGGGAGAAACGCGCCAGCCGTTCCCGAGTCACTGTGTCACTGCACCTATTGACTGCCACGTATGGATGAAAGGAGTCATTGCTAAGTACTGGGAGAAGGGGGTCGAGAAGTTCTATCACTGCGTGTGCGAAGAAACCACACAAGTGTATAACGAGCACTACTTGTGGCTTGTAAGTAGAGTCATTTTTTAACTGTGCTGGCGTAAAGATGCAACATCTCCAAATACTATACACGCTGTATAACCAAAAATACCACCTCCGGACGAAAGGGTATTTTACCTCACACATCCGGATCTAGGTCACAACTGTCAAAACGGGAAATTCATTTGCTGTTTTGAAAGATTAGAATGTCATCCTTAGAAACCCACCCCACGGAATTCTATACTTAATGTGTGATTGATTTGAACATAGCAATAGCTTAGTATTTTCATAAAGGTTTAGAATGAAAGTGCAAAAGTCTAAACTTCGAAAAATAAAAGACACACATCAGGAGTGTTTATTTTTAAATTTTGTTTTGCTTCATTTAGAGAAAATAATGCTTTTATACACACAAAATCAACAATTTTGAAATCTTGATGGTCATAGGAATTCCGTAGAAGTATTCACATTGAGTGGATTTCCCTTATCTCATAGATTCCATGAAAATGCATGTTGCAAGGTTTGTTTTGATTCCGAGTGTGTGACAAAAAATACCAAGTAATCCGGAGGTGGTACTTTAGGTTATACAGCGTGCTATACTACTTGGGGAGTAAACAGTTTAAAAGATCACTCGGCGAGGAAAGAAGTATTAGTGAGTACATTTAATGTTCTGATGGCTAAGGGGCACTGCCAAATACTGCTACTATAGTCGAAATGTTACGGCTTGTTATCCTGAGTACCTAGGTACTCTAGATGGAAGAAAACGTCCATTTGCAGCATAATGCCTGAACGGTACAGAGATTAAGGAGACATGGGTTTAACGGACCTAATGAGCGTGGCCGCATAACGCTAGGTGAGGAGATTATGCGGAAGAGGTTTTCTCCCTTTTCGCCAGCTGTTCCTTGAGGGCGAGATAAGGGCCGGCAGTGGCGGCCTACTCCAGTGGGCCGGGGCGTGATAAAGGGCCTTACAAAGGGGCAGGGCCGTCCGGCCGGGGAGGGGCGGGGACAGGGCTATTGACCTGCCGGGGAGGGGCGGGTGGGGGCGCCGTACACGGGGCCCTGGAGGAGTGGGAGGAGGGCGGCCGTACTGGGTCAGCGGCAGGGGGAGGGGAGAGACAAACGTAAACAGCCAACGGCATGGAATTTTGAAAGAGGGATCCGATCCCGCGGATGCTTGATCACCGCTGACGGGCAGATCGAAAGGTTATGGATGGGACAGGGGGAGGAACACGCGGGGCGAGCATTGTGAAGAGGGCCGAGTCAGTGGCGTCTGGGAGCGCAGGGTGACGGGCCGTATCTACGAGCTGCTCCCCGCGTGGGTCGGAGCGACTCACTCAGTGTACAGAGTGATGAGTAAGTATCGGAGTGGGTCTGATATCAATGGAATAACACTGCACATAGTGCAAACTGAGAAGTAGAAAGGTGAGTGAGTGGTGGTGCCTGGTGTGAACTGCTCCGACTAGCATCCCGTGTCCCGGCACCATACGGCAGGTTGGAGCGGGGATCGGGCCCACCGTCGGAGAGGGAGCAGCTCGGCCTGGTGGTGCTGGTCTACTGGAGGTGGTGGTGGCGGTGGTGGCAGCAGTAGCGGTGCCGGTGGTGGTCGCGGAGAGCTAGGGCCGAGGGAGGCAGGGAGGACGGCACACACTTTGTAGCAGTCATGCCGACAGCATGGCCGGTCCACCACGTGCCCACACAACCACAGGCTGAACACACGCGCGCCTACTACTTACAGCCCTTTAAGGCCGTAGGCAGCTCGCCTTGGTGCTTTGCTGGGCCCACCACTGCTTTCTTTACGGATACACGCGCCTGATCCACCTGCTGCCTTCAAGAGACCAACCAAATCACTTGCCGATTCAACAATGACTTGAACGGATCTAACTTGTAGTCTGTGAGGCTGAAACAGTTGTCTTCAAGATCCCGACAAATACTATGGATCCCAACAAAAACCATGTAGGACCCAAAGCGTCGCCTTCAAGAGTCCCACGAGCCGGGGCCGGGATATAATGACTGCCTTTTGTAGGTGATAACGGTCCCCGGTCTGCCCCAGCTGGGACCTGTGTTAAGAAAGCCCCAGGACAGCTACTTTCGTCATTGGATTCCCATTAACGAAAGGAAGCAAATGCGGCCTATTATTTCTTTCCTCCGCGCAGGCTTACGTTGGTCCATAAGGTTTAAATTTACATCTGCTAGACCCGGTTAGTTCTGTAAATGCATTGGATTTGTCTGTGATAACCACTTATGCACCTATTGTCTACAAGGAACTTTTTCATCGTAATACTTCTGCATGGGGACAACTGCTGAATTGACCAGTTAGTACCAACACCTTGTGCTTTGCAAATAGTGACTTGGTAATTTGTACCATCATATGAACTTGTTTACAATCTATCCTACCTCTCTTATAATGCAACATATTTAAAAAAAATCTCCAAAAAAAAATCAAAGATGCTCGCACCGTCATAGTGGAGAAGCGGGATATCGCTGACGGCGCTAAGTGGATATTCTTTAAACTACAAATGTAAGACGGAAATGGGTGTGAATGGGATAGCGTAGACTAGAATCTTTCATGAAGAGGTTATGATCATTAAGAACATCCCTTGCAACAGACATCTCGCCGTATCTCGTCGCCAGTCTCGCGAGACGCTCGTGACGACGTCAGGTGTCAATCCCTGCGTGCCAAAACGCCACGGGAACGCGCACGGCGGCAGACGACTTCCGGTTATGACGGCCGACCGACGCGACACCTGGCCGCGCGTGCGCACTGATTGCCTTCGTTAATGTGCGCCCGACCCACATCTGAGAGCGTGCAGCCGCTGTTCTGCCGACCTGGCCGACCGGGGAATGGTCGGCCCGATACGGCCTCAGACACCGCCGCCGCCGGCTACAAACAACACCAACAGCAAGCGGATAAAGCCTTGGTACCTGGACTGGAACACGAAGACCTGCCACACCTCCGACGACCAAATGAGCCCATTGTCAGCTTTAATTGTAGCGCCTACCTGTTGACCGTTTACACCACTTTCTACCCCAAGGTGGTCACTTGGGAGACGTGGGTTTATTCTGTTTCCCACGTCGTGTGCTCTTACTCTCCACATTGAAATATTGAATTTCTGGAGTATTCCTTATCACCAGGCTTCCGACAGTGAGTAACGCCATGGGGCCTCCAGGATGGTGTACATCAACATGCTTATCGGTGGTAGTGATTAACGTCAACTGACGACAACTCCCCACTCCCTCCCGTCCCATCTCCTTCCGCCCACCTCCCCTTTGTCGGCCCCCCTCCCCACAACGTCCTGACCCTGAGTGCAGTCTGTACCAGCTGTAAAGCCGGAAAGTCAGGATAACGAGGATTAACCTTGAGTAACCCTGGAGGCGGGGCCTGGAGGGCCTCCTCCTATGGTTGGCCCCCGAAGAGCAGCTCGGATCGGCTCAGACAGGTACGTATAGTTCAGGGCGAAAAGGCTTTAATATGCCTTCCACTGTGTAACGGCAAAACCTTAATTTAGGCCTAGTCCCCAAAAGTTGAGGCCTGATGGGCTCTAATTACAGAGTATAACCCTAATTTAAGCTGTGGCTTAAACTAAGATTGTATGGTAATAGGGCTTAAATATTGATTAATTCACATGGAACATTATTACTTTCAATAAGAATATATCAAAATCATATGATCGGAAAAACAAGTCATGTTTTCCATTAACTAATTTAAACCATATCAATAACCATTGGAAAACTAGGTAAACCCTGACACTTATAAGTGATAATCATCATAGAAAAAATTATTGCGATTCCTTTTCATCTCAACGTTTTAAGAAAGCCCATGGTAATACATGGCATGTCCTTCTATCAGGTTCAATGTCATCTGGTGTATATTAACAACCATGATCAATAAAGTTAAATATAAAACTGATACGTGGAACCCTTTATACCCACAGGCAACTTGTATCTACAGTAGTAAAGGGCACACTTTTCCATTACGTACATATAGAAGACAGAGCGGGTTAACAGAACGGCTCGATGCCTGCATGTTGGCACCAACCTTAGATAGGTAAAGCATTAATAAGGGTAAAACATGGACAGGTACACCAGGAGGATCACATTGATAGCTTTTAGCGTTCACGCTATGCACATACGTGCCAAGTTAAGCTTCAATTTGGCTTGATGATTCGATGAAACAAACATTCTGTTTTAACAACATGAACTACAGCAAATTATCAAGCCCGTTTCAATTCAATCTGCTGATAAGCAAACTAGAGGGAATATCAATTGATAGGGCAGCGTCACTTCATAATTTTGTAAATTGGTGAATAATATTATGGTTGGCGGGAGTTGTAATGTTGATCAAGAGTTTGACCGACGAGACTTGGTATTGGCGCAAGGGGGAACAATAAATCTTAGCTCTCGTGGATTTGGTGATAATCTTAAATAATCATAAACAAGGACACAGGTTGAGGTATGGAAGAAAAATATCGGTTAGAAAACCGAAAAAACCCGGGTTATTCGTCTTCTTTTTCTATATATGACAGTAGAATGCTTGATGAAATATGGGGAAAGGAATACGAATTATCGAGCGAATTATCGATCGAATTAAACAAAAAGATGCACACGTGAGTCCGCCGCCATCATGAATATCCTCTATTATCGTTCACCTACACGCGGTTGACACTAACCTTTTCTTCGATGCCGATCGTGGATATCGGCATTGTTTTGCCTCTTATATCGACCTGGAGGAGCTCCTGATATTAGTAATCCATGAGATATACTTCATATTGCTTGACGATGCCGATTTAAGGCGTAAATGGCGGTTAATCGCGGAGGACAACGACACGCGTTCCGACCTAGCCAGCGCCATCTCGGCCTGTGGTTTGACAGAGTGACTGCGCGAGATGCGCTTCGTCCCGGAAGGGAATACGCATGAAACATAGTACGCTAAGAAATGCGATTTTCTTGGTTTATATCGATATCTAGCTTCCCAACACATCGGCATCATCAATAAAAGATCGACATGAACCTCTATAGCGACTTAAGTCGACTGAAACGCGCGCGAAATAGGCGAAATAGGCGAGCAAGCCCGACCTAGTTTCCGACCGGAGGCTGGTGCCCGCCATGCTCGGCGTCTTCACCCTACTTAACATAATTTATTCAACTGGGTCGAACACTACACTGCAATCCGGGACGCTAGGCTTTTCAATGCTGATGAGTCGATCGATGTCATACAGTTTGACCGCTTCACTCTCCGACCCGATCTGGCCTAATGCTTTTTCAATGGTCAATTTCTGGTATAGACATTACATAGGGAATGTACTGCAGACCGGATGTAGGTCTAAATTTGCGATCTTGTTTCCGCTGGTTGTGTTATAGTTCAATGGAGTTTCCCGCCTTTTTGACCAAGTCATTTACCCGGGCGAGATTCGATTTGATCGATCATATTTCGAAGACGACTTGATAATACAGCGAGCCCGGGTAATAATCATATGATATGTGATCATAGATATGTGCATATTCACTCAATATAAATACTTCCAAGTTATCAAAGGTGCGTCAACTATGGGTAAAAGTGATTTGGCCTAACGGGGCCTGATATTTATTCAGCTATGTACCTAATAACTCTGTACCCGAATCCCTATTGTTCCCACCACGGTAATAGCCGTATCGGGTACAGCTCGCCCTTCTCCTCGTGTCCATGAGCAGCTCCTGTCACGACCCCGTGTCGCCAGCCACAGTCTGAGCTGCTCAATGTATCACAGAACCTGGCCGTGTGTGAGGTGGGCGACCAGCCTCAGCCCGAAGGATGGCACACTGCCAGGTGTAGTCTGGGACCCTTACCCTCTGCCCGGGTGGACCTGGTGTATGATCACGTAGAGCGGGTGATTAAGTGAGTACAGCCAGGGTTTTTACTGATGACTGGAACCGTAAGCTTCTTAAAGACAATCGCTCCATTATAGTTCTAAAGTTGAAATTTTCTTTAAACTTTGGGAAATGGGACATTAGGGTATGTACATTCCAAAAATGATGAAAAAATAGGGGGTCACCGTGGAAACTTTTGAAATAAAAGTATTTAAAAACATGTTAAATTACTCAAATTTCAGTATTCATACAAATTTAAACTATGTGCAGATACTTTGTAATAACTTTGATAAAAACTACAAAACATATCATGGATTCATTTATATATAAAGTTAATATATAGTTCTTTATAGTTTATGCATAATTAAAAGAAAATAAGGAAATTAAGGAACTTTGATTAATTTTAATTAGTGAAATTTTTTAATAAAAAAGTGAAATTTTTCATAAAAATGTTAATAACGAAAGTTTCAAAGTTGATAATTTCTTGAGATTCTTGCAACTAATTTGGGTAAATGTCAGCTATCATTTTCTCAAAAAAAATTAGGGGGTCACCGTTCTAACTTTTTCAGGAAACATACTTATTCATTACAAGGTTTAGACACAATTTTCTGAACATTTGACGATTATTGATATATTTTCTATGTAATTTTGCTTTGTTATAAACAAACATATTGCTTACCCTGGCCTAAGCATATATAACTTTCTCTATATAGTTAATGATTTTCATGGTAAGACGCGCATAAACCTTGTAACACAAGCCCTAAGGGGAGCACAAATCATTGTCAAAATTGGACAATTAACCAAAAATAAATGTTTTATTCCAAATAAAATCATAACTAATCAAGAATTAAAGTATGATCAAATCTGAGAATTTCCGTGGATTCATGGGATTGTGGACTACAACTGTGTCACTTACTGCATGGAAATTGGATGGCAAATAACAGAGATATGAACAAAAACGCATTTTCCCTCCATAGGGTTCTATAGTTAAGCATTTTCCCTTGGTCATGCTCCACTGCACACCCATACAGCCAGGCTGCGCATTATGGGTGCGCATCAACAAATGGCGCGATTGCCCTTAAGTGGGGGATCACTGAAGGTACTTGAACACCTTGAACACACAGTGAGCTGCGGTGTATCTAAGTTCACAGGATATCATATTTTCACAGAATCCTAATTGTGTGGTCACTGGGAAGGTGAATGATAAAGTGTTGAAAAGCACAACTTCGAACACAAATTCACATGTTTCCATCTAAGGCTTTTTCTGAACGGTTATAAACCCATTGGCCTACCTTGTTCTCTTTGCATAATTTGCTTAGATTAGGGGACCGTAGGTTGTTTTTTTTTCTCGCTAATTCTAGACCCATCTTATATTCGTATGTAGTATGTATCGTTTACTTACAAGTGCTTTGCCAGTATGTTTTGGCTGCCACTTTCCAACACAAACGTTTCATTAATTCCAATGCAGCTCTAGATCATGCACTTCGTTCAGTCAGTGCAGCTTGAATTGCTCTGTCAATGCAGACCGACGCGTTCGGAAACCATACTATATAGAGAGGGCACTCAACGTTTTTAATGGTAAGCTATAACCGAGTTTATCCATAACCGCAGATATATTCTATAATTATGGTATATAACCTTCAAGAATTTTGTTTTTGTGTTTTTTACATAACAGCCTCAATATCTAATTTAGGTCACAGCATGGAGTAATACCAGACCATGCGAAATTGTCCATTATAGAAAATCTTTACATTTGCAGCTGTTTAAGCTTACACATTGATCCTCTCAACGAGGATCCTTTTAAATTGTGACACAATGAAAGTGTATGAAGCTCCTGCGATGTTATTAGATGATGCCCAAAATACTTCACAGATTCTGTCCAGGGATGCGTGTGATACTTTCATCAGTTGTGCACCTTTCTTATTGATGGAAATTACATGGACGGCTTCTCTCAACCAGCCATGGTCCATGCCTATCTCAGAGTGTAAGTATAGCAAACTCTTGTATAGTGAAGACTAGTTGTTAGCCCTGCGGCGGGAGTTAGCCGTGAAAGGACAGCGGAAAGGCATATCGACGAAGGGCTGGCTGGTGAGACTCGTAACAAACCGGCCCGTCGGGACCAATGTGTCAGGCCGGGACAAAGTGGCCGATGCCCCGGTCGGCAGTACACGGCTGTGAGCAGCTTGTGAGCAAGTTGTGAGCTGATGGGGAGCAGGTTCAGTATACAGTGTGTGTCGGCTGGGACATGGTTGTCGGTGGGATACATTGCTGAATGTCTGTTAGCAAGTTATGAGTGGAGTCCTGTCAATGCTTTCGATCGGAATCTGAATGGGTTACAAATAGCCCACAGAAGAGCATGACGGTGGCGTAGATAATACGTGTATGTGTTTGGTAATCGTGTGTGAATGGGGTTTAATTTGGGTGTGGGTGGGACATGAGAAGCTAAGTGGGTTGTGAACGACTAATAAGACGACTGTGGTGGATTACGAGCAGAAAGTGAACAGTTTGTGAGAGGATTGGAGAGGGTTATGTGCGGACAGTGAGGGACCTAACCTGTCAGGTGAAAGGTGGCCATGAAAAGGGTCTAGAGCAGCATTGCAAGACATTACGTGCAAACCCATCCTGAGCACTTAATACACCTTTCTCACGAGTTTGCGCAGTGGACCCTCCCATAGATGCCTTGCACCCAACAACTCAGGCTCAGTCTCATTGAAATCTCAGACATATATCCGCTAACAAGGCGCCAAACTAATGAGGAAGGTCTATAAAACGTGATGTGACATGTAATCTTAATCCGTTTTGAAAAACATTATTCCTATAGAAAATGTTTTAAAATGAATAAATGAAACGGATAACGATGGGAAACGTCGTAAAACTTACAGATTTGATATCATTATATAAAATGCATACTGTTGCACAGGTGTAGTAATCTTTCTTTATGAGTGCTGAGATTTCTCTCGAGGATACCTAAGTGTTCTTCATATTACTTAGAATATAGAGATATATAGAATCAAACAGTTTCTCTGTAAATGAAATTCACCAGAGATTGCTTGCGTCAAGCATTAAAGAAATCCAATTGTTTTACCTCAAATGACGTGACATGACAGTTTCAGGGGAGGAAAGTTCGATTAGCGTCGGGTCTGACGACTCGAGGACCGTCTTTAAATCAGTTTCTTATTTCTTTCCCGCCGCCCTACTGGTTCTAGTGTTATTGTTCTCCTCCAGTGGAGTGAGTCGTTGAGAAGCTCGCGTCCCCTCTGAGCCTTCCCGCCGCCCCTGTCTAATGTAACGTGAAGGCCCAGTCAACACTTGAGGGTGGCGGCGTAGGAGGCCGGGTGGTTAGATGGTTAGAGGAGGAGCAGCGAGTTATTGGTACAGACAGGCCGCTGGAGCAGCTCGCCCGTCAAGCTGCTCACTGCCTGGAGGGGTTAGACGCACAGGAAGAGCAGGCAGGGAGGGGGCGGGGAGTTGTAACTCGGTCCCTGAGCAGCTCATAAGCCCTGAATCCATCCCTCTCAAGCCCACTTAACTACTACCCCTAATCACATAGCCGTCACTGTATCATATATAAAGAAAAACGAAGCAGCTCATTCAGAGAAACAGTCTTCAGATACGTTATGCAGAGTGTCATAAATATAGTTTGATAAACGACAAATGGTCAGTTAAACAAAAAACACAAACGGTTAAAATAGACATTTCCTGGAATAGCCGTTCCTAGAAGACGGTGGCCACCAGGCGGGTTCCTGTCCGTGTGGCCCACGGAGACTGCGGCCACTCGACGGGGAGTGACAGGGGAGGAGGTACGTAACGAGTGCAATCAGCCACCACTTGATAGGCCATTTCACATGACAATTAAAGCCGTTCTAATGTGCTCTTTTTCTGCCTCCTGTTTGTAGTGACTCTGTTGCCTTCTTTGCCCACTGCGTAGAACTGCGGCTATACAAAGGCGGCCGGAGGAAGTGTTGATCTTCTTGTATAGGCCGCTCCGCCTCCGCCTCGCGCCACCGACAGATAACCCAATTAGCACATCCAATTAATGCTTGGGCTTCACTCCCCCCTTTGTCTTAAGGCCGACAGACGGCCGGCCGCCACTTGGTTATCTGTTCGCATTAAACCAGATAATCTCAAACATATAGGCAAAGAGAAACAAATTCAACCGGTACGCTTATAGTTAGGATATACAAATGCAGCCAGCCGATTCACAAACTGCAAACGGCTTCATTTGATACTCATAGAGAAGATATAAAGAATAGATTACACGTGTGGATTAGTTTATCCAGCACGACCGCTTCAAACAGCACGTAATTCACATAAAAGCGCTAGACGAGATTAGAAATGCTATCCATCAATCGATGTTGCCCTTCCCGACTATTCTTACATCAACCTCTGTCACGTTATGAAAGCAGCAGTGGCTGCTTTAGTGATTTCCCCTCACGTTTTTCTGTGGCCGACACTATACGCTGAGGCTTGGCACTAAGTGGCCGCTGGCAGGGCTTGGGACATGTTCAGGGCTTGTGGTGGTTGCCGGCCGATTAGCCCTCCCCCACTTAGCCACTGTTGTGTGGCTTCCCCCCTGCTTACCCAACCGCCTGGTGCATGACACCACATTCAGGTGAGTCTCCCACACCGGCCGTCATGCCATCAGGGCCCCGCCGCCCCCAGACGGGACCGTCACCAAGGTACACACGCCCAACGTCAAGTGGGCAGGCCCAAGAAGCCAGAGTTACCCTTCATCATATATACGTGTCTCTTTTATTGTTTTCAATCTTAGGCTTGGATATTGTGTATATAAGCTGGGACCTCGTTGGTGAATTAATTCTTTGATTTTCCTTTTTCCTCTCGGGAAACTCTCGTTTATGCTATTTGTGTTGCCAACAAGTGCTTGTCTAGCACTAGGCAAATATGTGTAATACACACGAGAAAGGTTTGCATACATAATCTAACTGATCTTTGTGTGTCCTCTGCTGTTTAAACATGCATCTGCATGTTCAACTCAAAACTAAATTGAAATGCAACATAGGAACTTAACAATCTATCTTTTTTTAGCATTCCAATAGTTCCCAATAAAGCGGGATCGAGGGATAGAAAAGCTTTGCCGGTAACCTGTAAAATGAAAGGAACAGTGATAAAAAATATGGCAAAAAAATATTGGAAAAAATGAAGCGGAGGCGTCGGGCCTGAATACCACGGGTTTAAAAAAGTGTTGGCATAGACGCCAGGCATCAGAGCGTCAGCAAGGTGGGGGATGGCTACAAGATTGTCTTTTTTTACTCTAGTTTGTTTTTTGGCCATAGCCTTTAGCGTGATGGTGTACACGTCAGCATGCTTCCGATTGTCTACTCATCACTGAGCCTGGAAGCCAGTGTCGTGGAGTGTGAGCGACTGATTCTGATGACGGGGCTGACATGTTATACCTTTGTGTATTGATGTACTGACAGAGCTATTAATGGAACAGTGCGGACAATGTACCTCTCAGTTATATGGTTTGGGGGTTTTATATTCTGTCTTTATAATAATGTTTTTGGTGAGATTACCTACTTGTCATAATCTTTAATGAGTCAGAGGGAAGCTATGTACTGATTTCACTATTAACTCTGAGTTTGGGTGACTGAAATATACAGTTTTGCAATAGGGAAATGTGGAGGACATTATGAGGAAAAAATAAGGGTATGTGAAATTACAAATCCTAGCTGATCATAATTTTGAAACACAGATGTACCTGGAAGGATGAACTATCATTACATGTCAATGAGTGCTGTGCCGTTGTGGGTATAAACCAGCTGTGCTGGGAGTGAACCCCAACAACAAAGCCACGCAGTACTTTGTGTGCACGTGTCGCTGTCTGACTGAAGTACTCTTACAAAACCAGGGTCAATGACTCACCTCTCCGAGGATGTAGATCTCGATGCCCCTATTTCTCATGGCCCTGGAGATCTCGCCGTGCTTCGGGTCCATCGCCAGGATCAATCTGCAAGGCAACATTCAATGATGACATTTCTTCAAATGTTCAAAACTTTCGTCACGGCAAAGACTGAAGGGATTATTATTTTAGGAGCATTGATTTGTTAGTTCTTCAGAAAACCTGCATGTGTTCGCTCTTGATTTCAAAATAATATCTTTCATTCAAGGCAGCTTTCCAACTTGCAGAAGCCAATATAATGTGATCTCCATTCGTTGTCGTTTATTTATTGAACAAATTCTTTGTGGTTCACCCTCGTGTGCCTAGGAAAGATATATCAGAATATCAGGAAAGTTTCTATTTTAGGCTGTTTAGGATTTTACAATATGCTATTTCTCAAATGCGTTTTCGCTATATCAAATTATACAGCATTGATTTTGATAATCATTTTATTGACGTGTTTACTTATTCTCGTCTTTTCCACTGACGCTCAAATTTACGAAACAAAATCAATTTGGAATTTTAGTAACTGTTCATTAAGTGGGAAACCCTTGTTGTCTCAAACGGGAACACTGTTTTGTTCACACTAACAAGAGGGCAATGTAAAGGTCATGAGAAATTACCATAACGTTCCGAGTCACCATGCATCACGTTCCTCAAAAATGTTTATAGAGTAAACACCTCGGTTTGATTTATTTACCAAACTATGACCTTTCTGGTGACCTTTGACATTCCTCTACACGTAATCCATCCTACCGTTTTACATTTAATTTCTTTTATTTTCTTCTAATAGGCAAAATCTGAGAAGGTCACGGCAGTCGTTCCACCATCCAGACGCTGCTTTAATTACAAACAATTAGTTAATCAGGTGAAGTAAATGTATTACAAAGGGATATGGATTGGAGCAGAAAGGAATTAAGGAAATCTTAGAAGTATATAGGGCCTATGTTTGTTAGACAAAAATATCGAATCGATTATAACCCTCGTCAGTCAACATGTTCTTAGAGTGCTCCCTTTTCATGTTGCCCTTACACATTGCACGGTAAAAATGACAGGTACTGGTAAAATGCTTCATATTGTACTTCACAGAAGCATAATACAGTGTTATGCAGCATTTTTGTTTCCGTACAGTATCTCTCCTTTCATTGCCAACCGAAACTGACAGTTCTATTCGTTAAAACCGAACTCTATCCTTTTCAGGCATATATAACTTCTGCCTGTTGTCAAATATAAGCTGTATTAATGGTTTTAGGAAAGAGACAATGGCATGGCATTATTGTCATTCGTGTCGGTATACGCTTATTACTTACAGCACTAAAACAAACACAATTACCAATACCATCAATTATAAGGTACTGAGCTAACACTCACAGCTCGTTGCAAGTTGGTATTCAAAGCAATATATCAGCCATTAATATACATTGCCTTGCTTCTACCATAATCATCGTATGATACGGCAAATATTTTCTTGGAAGTCTCATAGCATGTCATTTTGTCGTTAATACAAATTGTTAAATGCTGTAGATAATGAACCGAGAGAATCATTAAAGTACCTTATTTGTGTTTTCACCTTTGAAACTTAGTTAAGAACTTAGCAATCGCCTTAGTGTCGAATATCGTTGTTATATTACGTAAATTAATAGTTACTGTAGCACTATCACAACGTATAAAATCTGAGGAACTCTGTAAAATCTCTTTACGGTCTTTATGTAAAATGTTGATTATTCTGTCTCTTCGAAAAATTATTCTCAATTGCGTATATATATACATGCTCCATCAGTAGGAACCACTGAGAAAACAGGCTAACCAGCCACTCAAGAGTGCTGTTAAAAAGTGGTTTGCCTTGGCTTTCTGGATAAACATTACAGCCTAAATTTCCGACAGCCACCAAGCTCGGCGGTATCATTTCCTGCTGCAGCCGGCCTACCGCTTTGGTTATTGAATGCCCCGGGCATTACCCAGTAGTGGGCTAACTACTGCTCCATGTAGTCATGACCGAAATTTCGGCCCAGTAGATACTGTCTAGAAATTAAGATCTGCACCCAATATCGAAATATATTTACCTGTTTTGACATTAATCTAGTTAGCTATATCTATATCTTATGTTTTATGGATATCCAATATACTGAAATTGGCGGTAATTTCGTTTGCGGTTCAAGAAACCCACAGGTCACCAGGTTAATTTGAAAAAGATGGCAACAGTCTAAGACAGGAACCCATGTTATCTATATATTCTATGTGAATGATCTCACCTATGTCAAGATAAAATTTCAAGATGTGATTTGATGATTAATACCCTCAACAGTCGTATATCCAGTTATACTCATATAGCTAACTGAAATAGATAACACAGAGTCAGATTGAAGGGTATTAAGTGGCAGGTCTTACCTGAAGTCGGGGTGGGGTATGATGGTGGGCACCTGGCCGTCTATCACGCCCCTCTCACTGATCGTCAGCACACCCTGCGGCTCTAACAGGGCGTTCAGCCGGTCCAGGACGGAGGGACTGTTTCAAAGAAAAGTACAACACATAGAGACATAGAGGTTAAAATCTGAGGGGGAATGGTGCAATAGAACTATAAAATAGTTGTACTCTTATTCGTTTGATAAATAAATGACGTCAGAATAATTTACAGAATATTGGATAATAATAAAAGTTGATGCAATCAACAGTTTGTTGAAACCATTCATGCATTACATACACGAAAACATTTTTTGTTAGATGGATGTATGTGCCAAGTTCTCATCGCTTATCCGTCTACCAGAAATTTGAAATTGGTAAAGGTAGACGTGGATACAGATATCTGTTTCAGAGTACATGCCCTGTCTTTCTTTAAATACTGCTCTGGCGTTCAAGCTTCAGATAGTAGTTAGGCCAAGTTAATTTCACGCCTAGTAGAGGACTAATAGTCCGGCCGGGCTGGTGTCCTAGCTTACCTGCAGAAGTTGACATTGTCTATGAGCAGCCAGTGTCCCGAGCGCAGGGCCTGAACGAGCACGCTATCGACCCACTCAAACTGGCCGCCCTGGTTGACTGAGCTGCTCCGCTTGAGCTGGCCTCCTATTTTCCTGACCACTGAGAGCTGCTCATCCAGTTCCTCTGCAAAGACAAATGTATATTGGTTAGTAAACGCCGGATATGTTGCCAAGTCGTTTTTTCTGCCAACATCTTCTGTCAGGTTTGGCGATTGTTTATTTCTTGTTTTGGCATTGCTTTGAGGTTTCGATGCTCATAGTTTTCTCAATATAAATATATCTACAAGTATGTTTATAGTTGAGTTAGTTTCCGTGTTAATCTAATAGTTCATGTTCAGACCAATAACAATGAGGGATAATGAGGAAAGAGGAAACCTTACAGCCTTTTGCTACACCATTGGTTCTACAAATTGTAAGCTATTTTGTGTTACTAAAGCTTCTGCTGGGAGTGCGTTCTCATAATTATTTCTATCATAAGTACGAGTAAATGACTTATCTTCATTGTAGCTTAACTTACCATCCATGTGAAGAGTGTGACGTTTATTGACATCAATGAGTGCTAGTATAATGTCCTCAATGACCTTGAGTTTCCTTTCAAGGTCAACCACTTCGTCGCTAGAGTGAACATTTTGACCTGAAAATGATGAAAACATTTATTTAGTACAGAAATGTCATTATGTGCAATACAGTGGAGGGACGGTCTACTGGATAGCATATGGGACTTCTGCGGGGAAGGCCTGGGTTCGATTTGAGGTGTCTGGTGGACCACCTTTCCTTACTGTCATTCTCACCCTTACTGACTCAGACATCAGTACATTGACCAAGCAAAAACGTGAGTTGATCTCAATATAGTTGAAAAATTGCTGAGTGGACCTTAAACTCTAACACGTCATCATCATAAGAAACATACTCTCAACACATGTCTCTTCAGATCTTAGGGATGTTTGAGAGAATATAACACATAACGTTAAACCATAATGCTTTGCAGTTGACGAAACGGCAGTGACGAATACAACGTCAGAACACGTAACTTTGGTACGAAAATGGTGCCATTTGGGGCTTGAGAATAGTGACGTTTACTAAGTGAGAAATAAGTCCCTATCTCTGACAGGTCCATGGCTTTACCCCCATGATAGATGCAGTTCTTATCACCCTTATCTGCACCAGTTATCTACAGAGCTACATGCATGTTCCCGGAAACCATCTCATCCAATTTACAAGCAGTGATATCATTCTGCGATATCCCCCCACAGCAATGTGTTTTCAATCACTTGGGGAATCATTCTATCACCAAAAGTGCGTGTCGACAGTCCTTGACGAAGCCGTCTAAGAATGAGGAGGACACCAAGCGACGAGGCCCATTTTCTCATTCAATGTCTCTTTTGTTATAATGGCGTATGGGGGATCTGGTGTAAACCTATAAATATATTTACTTCATACTAAATCTTATATTTGCGATGAGGTATGTTGAGTCTCTGCGATTTCCAGCCTTATGGAATGCATATTCATAGATCTAGACTTTGAATCATAAAAATATGAAATAATTGTAAGCTAAATTCATGCTGAAAGTGAAATTTTCCGTAGTTTTCATTAATGTTGAAAAAAAAGGATTTTTTTTTTCATTCTGTTGCCATGATAACCAGAATGTTGGTAGAATGTCCTAACTTGCTGATACCTTTGCTATGTAGATGATGGTTTCCATGGTAACCATGGAATAAAACTTAGTTTCCAAAAGTTGAAATAATGAATCAAGCGATTGCTTGCAAAAAACAGATTAAGAATATCTCAAACAAAAAGGAAATGGCATTTCATTAAATTGTATTTCGGATTTCAATTTTTGGCGTAGATTATCTGTTGTATATCTTTATAGACACCAAAGACTGGTCCACTTTACCATATTTAGGATATCTGAACTTCGCATCTTCAAATTTACATAACTTTCTTTCTAATTGGAATATTTTCCATAATTCTTTCAGTATTAGAATTCCAAAGACATCTTCTTTATTCAATATTCCAGGCCATATCTAACCGATTCACTGGAAGCTTTCTTGATATATTTTCTTGAGGAGAAAGGTTTCACATCTTACACGGAAGCAGCAGTTAAATAGGTATTTTCCGTGTTTTCTTTTTCAGTACAGCAACAGTATGATAGCGACCCTTACAATAACAGCGAAACGTTTAGGTATAACAAAACCTTTGGGTAAAACATGATTGTAAATTATACAGCAACTCTTTTGTACCTCATTGTCCTGTATATCCTCCCTTTCATATTTGAAAAGTCCAAAAGTTCCCCATCCACTGTCTAGGACTCGCCACTGCACTCATTTTATACATACCCAAAAGAATACAATAAGAGGTCGAGGTGTCCTACACTGCGTTGACCACTTCTCTATAGTACTGCGCTCTTTTGTAGTACGGCGGCAGTACATTAAACAGACCCTGAGCTGGTTTGCTAAAGTGTAAACACACTAATGCCCCTCTGACATGTGGGTGGAGTTGGTCCTTTCCATTTTTCGGTTGGCCCTGATCTACAGCAAGGGTCGGCTTATCTCGCCTGCTGCACACAACTGCCGGCCGCTACCACCGGACCGTCTGAACAGCTTTTGTGTGCGGGCCCGGCTTGGAGAAGCCGCTCTGTTGGCTCGGCTTGGAGAGCGTGACCCGTCGTCATGGAGACGCTATCTGCTGGAGGGGGTGAGAAGCAGCGGGTCGGATACGGGCCGCCCTTCGAGTGTGTAGCAGATAAACCGCCACGTCTTCTACACGGCCGGGGTACAGGGAGGGTAAGAGGACGGGGAGAGGCAGTTGGTGGTGGTGCTTGGGAAGACGGCTGGGCAGCATCGGCCAATGGGGCCAGTATTGGAGGTGAGGGGAATATTTGCTGGGGATGGAAGTCACCAATTGTGCTAAGGGAGACAATTGGTACGTGGAAAGGGTCAGATGTAGAGAAATCTACTACTAATGGGAAGAGCCACGAATCGTAGGCATTAGGGCACAAAGTTATGTTCGGTGCAGTGTGTCAGCTTTATAGTCGGGAAAATTGCCATTGCTGAAGAGCCACCATCGGTGAATAAAATAACTTTGACACACAGGGTCTCCCTGCTGAAGAGGGTTTAACCTGGGCAGAGGTTGGACACAGTCACTGTGAGGATGTCTGCATTAAAGAGAGTCGACAGCGGTAGAAAGGGTAAAGAAATTACTATTGGTGAAAAGGTCCAAAAGGGCGTTAAGGGTCGCATTTAGGGTTCCCATTACGGAAGCATTTATGGTCCAACGGAAATTGTAGTATGGGAGAGTAGGAAGCCGGTCAAACGCCCTGACAGCCCGGTGATTGGGTACCCATCGTAATATGAACGGGGACAGCGGGCTCAGACCCCGAATAGGGCTCTCCCTGTCTGCACTGTCCGTGCATGACACGAGCCCTCACTCAGACCAGCTCGGCGCCCAGACCCAAACTGCATACTGAGCAGCTCTTGATATAAAAACCCCGAGAGGCCCTTTAACCGTCGTCATGAGCAGCTCGTGACTGGAACCAGCGCCAAGGGGCCATGAAATTATGTTAAAGGGCCAATGCCCTTACTGCATATCCGCTCCTATCGCATCTGCCATCTACAGTGCACGTCATCGCAGGATGTCCACATTATCTCCTATATGGCCCTTGACCCTCCGAAATGACATCCGCTCAAGATGAGTTTCTATGGCCTCTTTATGGATCACTCCAGGCTCCCGCTATGGATTATCTGAGGCCCTACTATTGATTGTCGTTGCTTCCGAGTACGGGCTTCCTGTTATGGATTATCATTGTCGTATAATGGGTTACAGTGGCGTGGGGTTCCTAGCCGAGGTCCCCGGGTATAGAGCTAGTTTCTTGAGGGTCCGGTGACAATAATTTCCGGGATGGTCATTTTGGGGTAAGTTACGAGCGGAGACTACGGGGACTTTAACCACTCTATACCATGGAATAAAGGTCTATTCTAGACCTTACATTCTGTGTTCTACATCTATTAACTATTATCCATTGCCTAGACTTTATATTACCTAAAGATCCTTAAGGAATAGGCCCCCTGGTATAGCCTTCGGAGCTTTTTTATTGTTTTGGCACCGGCTTTCAACACATCATAAACGCTACTGGCTGCACCATTCACCAACATACAAAGGGGTAGATTCCATTTTCTACGCTATGGTCTCTGGCTCATGGAATATTTCTATACATTATTATCCGGACAAAAGGGTTCGACTGTTTAGACGCGAGGGGGCTAGGAATTCTGCGCCTGTCTTTGTTTGATTTAGCTAAAGACTAAAATATTCAGATAAAGTTGTAGGCCTACTTTGCTGCAAAACATACACCTGTGTAAGAAGATGCTTTGGTTTTTCTTAATTTGAAAAGCATATTGTTGGGTTTCGCTACATTCAACGACAAAATCAATACAGAGAAAAAAATATATATAATGGTGTGACTTTAGGCTATATAGCAGATAATGTGGACAACATGCGATGACGTACTTTTTAAATCAACCTAAGTACACTGCATGACATGGACATTTCCATCAACATGATATAACCGAGAACATAATTCTACAAATCACTTGGGTTTTGACATATATGTAGAACTGTACTAGACGACTAGTCTATAGGCGGCGGGATATAGTCATCAATCAAATTTTACATAAAACATTATACTTTTCATACATCAGGACGTTGGCATGCATGTTTGAACGTTAACGCGTCAGTTGGTATGAGGGTTTATGTATATGATGGTAATGCATCTAGATCCATCAGCAGATTGAGAGCCCTGGACGCACTTTCCCAATTTCTCAGCTCTGGCGTAAACATCGCCACAGCAGACGACAATCAGCCGACCAGCGGAGGGTTTCGGCGAGCTGACAAAAAAAGTCCCACGTGGCCGTGTTGTCTGCGCCTCGGACAGGCCGGGTACTGACCAGATTACACTTCATTGTTGGAGGGGCGGGTGCGGGCGCCAAGGGAGCAATGTATTCGGGCACCTGCAGCCCACTCTATCGGCCCCTTATATCACATCTCCCGGTTCGAGCTGACATTAAACTTCTGTCCAACTATGCACAGACACCATAAAACGGGCTCCGGCACTACATGCGTATAAAAGGCCAGAAGACGTAAGCCATATCTACTAGAAATCGCTACGAAGTCAGCTTTTAGTGGGGAGGAAGAGGATTGGTTCCAAGAAGACCTATTGGTTAGAAGCCTGAAATCAGCTGAGTATCCCGTTAGGTTATGGAATAGCGTTTCTGAGCGAGCGCAGTGGTGAAGCACCCAGCCTGCGGGGAAGCCCTATAGGGTGTCTACGGCAGGGTACGTGTCATTTCCCCTGGCCCACTTCCCCCCATTTATATCACTACTCGCGTGCATTGGCCGGCTTACATGGTCAAATAGTCTGTATCGAGCAGGCAGAACGCGACCCATATAGGTTGGCGGTGGTTTGCAGTAGGCCCAGGACCCCATTTTAGGTTGTATATAGTCACAACGTCTTTTCATTGGCGATTATAGGCCTACCAAAATTACATGAATCTTGGCTCTACTAATATAGCATGGGTTTACTCAAATAGAAAAAGGTCAGACATCCTACAGTCCCTTCTTTCTTGAAACTAACATTTTTGCCAAAGTATTTCATTTTCATCCCAAATAAAGAAAAGAATCACGATCATGATGTGAACTTCACTTGTAAAAGTCGCGGCAAACTGGCATGATACACACTGCATGATAGACAAAGTTACGTGTAAGTAGTATATGGAAATGAATCCTTTACGATGGCACAGCGGGTACGAAAGTAACACGTTGATGTGTATCCCCTACGTCACTAAATTTGGTGCCATCCAGTACCTATTGCCCAATGGCAGGGTGAAATCAATTACCTTTAAAATTATGTCACTCTTATTAAATCAAAAATTGTGACAGAATGTTCACGCCATGTCAAGAAATTAACTGCTCTGCCTTTCGTAGGTTTGGCCCCAAGATGACTTTTCTCCCGGCTACAGATTCTATACCACATAATCAGCCGGTGATAAAGGTGTTTCCCCTTCAGTCCCGCCCGCACACACCTCGCCGAGCCCGGCAGAAGACTAGCCTTATTGCTCTCCAACCGCCTCCTGATTAAGGAAGCAGCCCACGCCGAAGCGCCTTCCACTAAACTGTCAAGTGTCGTCTGCGGCGTTTAGGCGGGAAATCAATTGGGCGGCGTTACACGCTGTCCCTTGTCGTATTCAGGAAGCCATTTCAAAGAACTTTGTCAAACATGATAAAGCGAAAACGGCAGGAATGCTCATTTTAAGCGGTGAACAATGCTGTCTGTTTTATCGGCTATGTACGTCCGTGTTTCCCGGGAATAGACTCCACCAGATACCGGCCTTTTTGAATGGAAAGGCCGCGCCTCATTTCCTCCATAGCCCCATCGCTCAGGCTCAACAATGTCTGATCAATTACAAGGGTTGATGCAGATAGCGTATGGGTCAGAAAGTAAGTCAGGCGTGCGACAAATGTAGGTCGTCCTATCTAGTATTCCAGGGAAATTTACGCGGGCCTTTTATCCATAGTTACCTTGCCATTTAACCCCAATCCCATTTTCTCCTCTTAAATTTACAAGAATGTAGGTTCTCTCAAATTTACGAACTGTTATGGAACTGCTTCATGGTATCGTTTATGAATGGCATATTTCTATTAGTGTCCGCTTGCACCTCTCTGTAACCTCAATAACAGCCCTAAGTACGCTGTGAGCCGCTAACTCGGACCAAAGTGCCCGTGTAGTTAACATAGCCCACAGACGCCGAGGCCCGGGCTGAGCTGCTCCCTCAGACCCATCTCTGTGGGACCAGGCAGATAAGCCTGAAATCCAGACTGTCGCTAATAGAGCTGCTCGGCAACGTCAGCTCTCCCCATATACCTGCTCATTACATAGCCAGCGACCTGGGCTGAGTGATTGTACACAGTCGCTGGTTATCTGAGCACAGCAGGCCCATCAATCGCCACCACAGGTCTGGTTGCACTGCCTATACATATCATCCGCAGCACCATATTTCATGATGGAAAACATATTAAACTTTTAAAGTACCACTAAATATATATATACATATCTCATTTTACTAATTAATCAATGTGTCACATAAATGAGATCATGGGATTCATTGATTATAGGTACCAGTAGTTTGCACGAATTCTTTGAAAATATGATTGGATTGTGATGGCCAATTTACCAGGCCCTTTCTGACAGGAATACAATATAACGTGGACGTGCTAAGAGATACTAAAACCATTACCTTGTCGACCGTAACATATACACGAGGCTGCCATAGCATTTACCCTAATAGGACTCCACATTCTATTTGCATTTCTATAGGTGATCAGTGCACGTGGGTATGTTACATGTGGAGGGATTGGAAGGTATCACTGAATTATGACCTTCACAAACTCTCTACAGAACCTAGTTCTATATCTCTATGAATTGCAACTCATAGATTTATCTTTTTGAGAGGTGTGCCAGAGACATTGAACAGGGTTGGTCTAAACAGTACCAGGTATGGGACGTACGTTAGGAAGGACAGAATATACCGTACATAAATGAAGGGCAACCGCCCCTTCCCGTTATGGTTGGTTCCCGGGGAACACCTCTTCCTGGTTTTTAACTTGCTCTTTTTTCATTAAAGTACTAAAGCCCTCCTGATCTAACAGGATCAGGATTGGCCATCGTAAGGTGAACCTGTCTGTAAAAAGGTAATGGATTTTCCTCATTAACTTCATTAAGTTTACGCCTGCTCCCTGCGACTAATTGGGCATGAAATCAGAGCGGCCAGGGCTCAGGGAAAACATGCTGCCACTCAGTTTGTCATCAAAAAGGCATTATTCACAAGGACGGCCGTGCAGGCTATTTATCAGGACGATTGATGTCGGTAGACCTGCCAGTCAAAATAGCCCTGGAAGAATGGGCACTTTCACACGGTGTAAAACCTTACCGGAACTTTGGGGCGAAAGCCGGCGAGCAGGCATGTAATGTCTCTCACATTTTTGTCAATTCTAGGGAAATCGATCAGTTGAAGTCATAATCAATGAGGTTGAACGTGTATTTGAACTAATTGGGGAACGAATGCGAGTTCTATGCTTAAAGCGTTTTCAATTTACTGTAACCTACGTTACTTAATTTCTAGATCAATTCTGTATGCCCTGAAGTTGATTGTCTCCTTGCCTTGAATGAACGATTACCATTAGAGAAAATTGTATTACTTGCGTTTCCCTTTAGACAATCTAAGGATTATTAGATCTATACCGCACAGTTGTTGCTAAGGCATACTTTTTTGATCTGGTGCGATTTATCTTTGGAATATTTAAGACTGATCGGTTCAACTTCTTTCTGATAAAAAAATATTGCCCTGAAACCATGAGGTCAAACCCACCGTGATATAGTTACAGTTACATACTCATACTGTCTTCCCAGTGGACCGCTGAGAAGGGTCAAGGTAGGGGAAGATGGAAAGTCACATCTACCATTATCTCCAAATATTTGGAAGTGACATAATTTTGCAACCCATATCTATAATACATCTCAGTCAGATGGGAAAAAAACGATAACTACAACAAAGGCATACTTCCCTTTAAAGATTTTTTTAGCCTGTGGACACACTCTTCTCTACGTTGGACTTTTATTGTGATGTCATATCTAAAACGTATGTTTTGTTCTCATGCTCATCATATACGGTTATTTACGTACTGCTATACTAAGGAGCCAACAGTTTAAGTAAGTTCAACTTGAGCATTACTCACGTTGCTGGCAGAGCTGGGAGAACCTGCTCCACTGGTCGAGCAGTTGTTGACTCGTCGCCCTGCCCTCTGAGCTGCTCCCTCCGGCCGTGAGCAGCTCGGCGACGACCCGGTGAAGGCTGCAGCGGCTGGTGCGCACCACCGCCTCCAGGTGGCGGTTCAGGTCGGCCTAAAAAGGAAAAGAAATTATGAAAAAGGGTCCATAAAAAAGGAGGATCACAATCTGATCTGTCCGGGTTTTGGGTCCTCTTGTTGAAAACATCGCACTGTTTAAACACCTTGAATTTCACATTTTTAGGCCAAAAATTGAAATTTGAGGCACGCCTTGGACTTTAGTCGACTAGTGCTTCTGTCAAATTGCGCTTTACATATGACATGTAGGTATACTTGTTTTGGATAACATCCTTTTATTAGAACAGCATGAAACGTCTGGTCTCTGCTGACGCGTAAAGCTGGGTCTAACACGCTGCACCAACGTCTTTTTTCACATGCACAAAAAATACAAAGGATTACATCACCAATCGTGCAGCTTAGGTGGGACCAGTCCACAAGTTATAATAGCAAAGTGGTCAACTTGAGCCAAAACGAGCAGGCAGTAACTGATGGCTTATAGAAGACCCCGATGGGGACAACTAATGCTGGCCTGTCTTCTAGGCACGCATGTCGCTCCTGGACACCACACATGTAAATCATATTATTCTCATTTCTGAAAAAGAACAACAGCTGAGCCTCTTTTTTAAAGTCCGCTATATGAGGTGTTGGGTCACCGGATATTGGTGTACTTAGATTACCCTTGATCGAGTTGAGTTTATATATATGTAGGAGTGAAGTGGTGGGGAGGCGGGGTAATAAGTCTGGCCAGTGAACACATGGTCGGAATATTAACTGGGTGGACTGGCGAGTCAGGGTGGAGGAGACACATCCCGCGCCCCCACCCCCTACATTATTTTGGTATACTTATATACGTGCCGCAAGACAATCTATTTTCACCTGTTCCTGGCAGTAAAGTATTATGATAATAATTACGTATAAAGCCCATATTTTGTCTAATAAATTGTTTCAGCATTGAATGCCCGCATTGTTTTAGAGACATAATTTACGTTAAAGATTCATGAACCCTCTTTTTCAGTACATGAATAAATGTCCGACATTGCTGTCATTACTCATTAACATTAAATCAATGCAGTGGGAACTGAAAGCAGCCAATGTACATTCATATCACAGAACCCTTTTAGACTTTAGAACCCTGGTTAAAACGGGGTCGATTCCCGTCTTTGAGGCAGCATGTTGTTTGCGGTTATTAAAGCTGTTCTGGTGTATCATTGATTTCCCGCAGGCCCACCCCTCCCCCTGCCTCCTCCCGCCCGGACCGGGGAGAGGTGGCGGGCCGAGGTCTTCCGATGGGCAGGGAGCGGGCCGAGATGTTCGGGTCAACGCCCTCCTCGGCGGCTTCAGCTGTTGGCGAGACAATTTACTGTTGTTCGCCCGCCTTTTGGTGTCTATACAGCCTAGCTATACTGAAATGCCTATACCGTTTTATGAAACAGTGAAATTCTGGTGTTCGGAAGGAAAGAACCCAGCGAAGTGTGATGTGCTATATTGTACACGTGTACAAAAAGCTGCCTCACTAGAACCAAGTATGGTGCATTGGGATAATACTGACCAATAACACGTGGGAATGTAATCCTTACCATTCATTTTGCATACAGGAAAAGAATCATAAAGTCTTTTGACATGTCTTGGTCACTGTACATTTTCTTTCAAATTGCCTCAGTTACTCAATACAGAACATGATATGAGCGGATACAAGTCACTCAGATCTACACTGACGCACGTGTAGGTATATATAGAGGGTGCCAGGTACTAATCAGTGCACCGACTGACACAAGACCTGACTGCCCCGACATGAGCAGCTTGTCGGGCTCTCTGAGCAGCTCGTGGACATAACCCGAGTATAATTAGAGACCCACGGGCGCCAAGCCAGCCACCGTCCTCAGCGTAATGAGCAGCGGCAACATGAACCCTCCCAGACACCAACTCCTCCTATCTATACAGATCACTTGGGGCTCCCAATGTGAACCCTTCCAGACACCAACCCCTCCTGCCTACAGCTGACCTGGGGCTCCCAACGTGAACCCTCCCAGACACCAACCCCTCCTGCCTACAGCTGACCTGGGGCTCCCAACGTGAACCCTCCCAGACACCAACCCCTCCTGCCTACATCTGACCTGGGGCTCCCAATGTGAACCCTTCCAGACACCAACCCCTCCTGCCTACAGCTGACCTGGGGCTCCCAACGTGAACCCTCCCAGACACCAACCCCTCCTGCTTACAGCTGACCTGGGGCTCCCAACGTGAACCCTCCCAGACACCAACCCCTCCTGCTTACAGCTGACCTGGGGCTCCCACATAAACCTTCCCAGACACCAACCCCTCCTACCTGGACTTAACCGGTGATCCTTATATTGTACGACAGTATATATGGGAGGACTAAAACGGCATCAATTATATATCAAGAAATGAAAAAAATACACAATTACAATAGCTGTAGGGGGTAGTGTGAGAACATGCGATTACTGTATTCCTGAATCGCTGTATGCAGATGTTTAATCAAATGTTATCACCCTAGAACCTTTATTTCAAAGTCTTTGACAGCATTAGAGGGTGGATGCACTGGTATAGGGGGTCTATAGTTCACACAGTATAGGTCAGAGATGGTGCTGTACAGTGACCAAGACCTGTCCCCACAGTGAGCCGGCCCACGGCCACCTGCTCCTGAGCTGTTCCCTTGAGCTGCTCTGAGCTGCTCGGGGCGTATCTCTAATCGGCTCTCCCCGCGGACACCGCCTGCCGCAGTCACAGATACGCGGAGGAGTACATTCCTCCCACAGGGAAAAATTTAATAGCCGACCAAGGCCAGAAAAAAGAAAGCGGCCAGTCCTTTCATCCCGCATTTAGATTGATATTTGCGAAGGACCCAAGTTATATCAGCCGCGATGCAGCTATATTTGCGCAGCCCGTCCGTCTTTTTGGTAGTGCATAGGCCAGGACGGACACATGGACATCAATCGAATCACGCGTCCAGCTGCGTAAGGCAAGACGAATGTCCGCCTCTTAGAAGCAGTATTTTGTCTTTGATGCCTTTAATTTGTTTTTCGGGGTGGCAGGAGCAGGTACATTGCCGGTAGTTTGTAAAAGTCACACCTCTAACGATAAATGATACGGCCGCAATGGCGGCTCTTCCCAAAAAGGTGTGGAAGGGCCACTAACGACATCTCAAAGGTCACGTCTAGGGGCCGGCTAATGGCGAGAGAAATACTGTCTGGCTGAACAAATTCGCCCACAGGAACATTCGCATATTTCTCTTAGCTAAATTAAAGGATCTAGTATTATAACAGACGTTCAAAGTAGCAACTATGATCCATATCGATACTTGCCGGTGCCTAAAAGTATTGAAAACACTTAACGTTTTCCTCTACCAGTCTACATCTGAATATCCATGTGCACACGTTCATCTATGACTACTTGGTTCGCTCCAGACTAAAATTCTTTTTATAAATCAGGTATTTCATAGAAAATATTTTGAAATACTTGTTTATGACTAAGTTAAGATATCAGCTTATAACTTGCAATGTTTCATTGTTTCATGAACAGCCGAGTTGTGATCGTTAAATAATGGCGTCATTCGTGACCTTTTGTGACATATTTATTATGTAGAATGTTATTTGTTTTTACAATTATAGCAATTAGGTACAGGTGGAAAGAAACGCTATCGCCATGTACACTGACAACTGTTTAAAGCCCCTGCATTAACCATCAATATTTTGAATTGTTTATACATGGGCTAATCAGTTAACGATAAACAGAGGCGAGTTGAACGTACATGTACTTCAACGTCATGAATGAGATTTGAAACCATCTACGTGTATGCATAGGTATAACCTCTATTACATAAAGGCATTAGTAACCGCACACAACCTTCTGAAATACCAATGTGTAGCCTCAAAGGCAAATATGCAATGTTATGCATATTTGCAGTTTCTGTATGAATGGTGTAAAAAAAAAGCTTTGATAATTGAGTTGATGGAACGAAATCTGACAAGAATGGGACCGTTTTACGAACGCCCTCATGCAGCTTTCAAAGGGGAGGACTGGGAGAAAAGTCCACGGATGATGAGGAAATATCGTGACTTACTGCCCGCCTCCTCCCCCACTCTCTGCTCGGAGCAGGCGTTCCCTGGTGGCTGGGGGAGGAGTGAAGAAAATGGCATTTAAAGTACGAGTTCCTGTGAGTGGGGGCCATCCGTCACCACCGGGCGCACCTTTAAACGGGATACAGTGGACAGCCACCGCGTGATATTTCCATTCGGATCATCAGGATCTATAACCACGGATACAACTATTAAAGTGGCGGATCCAGCTTTTTGAAAAGTTGAGGGCGGGCTATTAGAAAGGGAGTGCATACGTTTCTTTTTTCACAACTTTACATTAAACCATACAAATTTTACCCCCCAAAAAGAGGGGGCGCACGCCCCCGTGCCATCCCCTAAATCCGCCACCTTATTGTTATGGGAAGTAGTGACACCAGGGTTACCGAATATGAGGATGGAAAATGGATTTAACTGGGGGGAAATAAACGCATTTTGATAAATTCGGTGACGCGTTCACACGTTTTCTGATAAAGTAAAGAGGTTAATCGTTGGCATGCTAACATACAATACATGTGATAGAGATTAGACTACGAATCCTGCAACCTACTTGATCTGATTAAGGATAGATGGTGGTTATAATTGTGTTGACTTGTGTGAAATCAGCCGTGCTATCTAAAAACCGTTAAATCAGATTCAGTATTGTTGTCATAGCTTTTATATTTCTAATTGTATAGTTGTTATTATGATTTGATTTTCGTTTTCGGGAATATATATATGCTTCAACTTTATCCTTTCTCTTTTCCTTCAAGGTGAAAAACGTGGACCACATGCTGAGATAATTGGAATATAAGAGTGAAGAATGAGAGACAGCGGGGAAGGCCGTTTACCAGGCAAACGTGGAATTCAGTGCTGAATACCAAATATATCATAAACTAGTCCATTTCAATGGGAGTTCCTTGGACAGAGTGCATGAAGTATGCAAAATGCAAAATACAATTAGGATTACCCGACATGTATATGCAATGACGGATACCTATGTATGGCAGGAGCAGACCAAAGAAGAGCTATAACTAGAAATGTTCCAGAGTGAGCTACTCGCGAGTTACCCATCAAAGGTGGCGGTAAACTGGCACTCTATGGTATTACTACTAGTGGCGCCGCCGTGTGTCAAAAACAGGAACCACCATGAGGACGACGGTTGTCGATAGGTGGTTAGTAGTACGCTCAGACTGCCGGTAGGGGGCAGTAGAGAGGAGGAGGAGGGATGATGATGGATATGTCCTCGCCAGTGGGCGCCACTGCGTCAGCAGCGGTGGTGGAGGACGATTTTGGGCTCCAGGTGTTACGCGCCAACCTGACCGCGAGCAGCTCTTGGAGCAACTCGTGGTCAGCGAGCAGCTCGTGGAATCAGAGCGTGGCACAGCGCTCCATCGGGGAGAAGCTCATGATCGACCCGCCACCGCCCAACAACAAGGAGGTGGCGCTGCTCATAGTGGTGGCCACTGTGGGCATGGTGGGCAACTTTGGCATCCTCATCGTCATCCTGGTGCTGAGCAGCTTACGGCGGGCCTCCAACGCCTTCCTCTTCCACCAGAGTGCGCTGGACCTGCTCAAGTCGGCCTACTGCCTGCCGTTCGCGCAGACCATGGTGAGTGACCAGCCGCCGGCCTTCTGTTCGATGATGGGCGGTTCGTACATTGTGTTCGTGACCACGTCGGCCTTTAACCTGCTCGCGATGGTGATGAATGAGGCGTACCAGTTTGCAGACCTGATGATGGGTATCAAGGACTCCCGCAACTACTGCTGTGTCATCTTCGGCATCTTTATGATCTGGTTCACGTCAATCATCATGAACCTGGGCGTGGCTTTCATCCCAGGAAACCCCAGTTTTGATCGCGAGATGGGTCATTGTATCTTTGTATACGGCATCACACGTAACTACGTGCTGCACATGCTGTGGATCGTGCTCATCACCATGGCGCTCGTGCTCACGTCCGTCTACCTGCGCATGCTTTACGTAGACATCAAGCGCAGCTCCTACTACCGCATGACCACCCTGATTCGCGCCACTGTGTCCATAGACACCAATGTACGGACCGCTAGTCAGCGTAGGCAAAGCTACCAGCGAGAAAAACACCACGTCAAACGTGTGCTGCGCGTCACCCGCAAAAAGCTCTACCTGCTGATCGCCCTGACGGTGTTCTTTATTTTGTTCTGGTACCCTTTGTTCATGTTGACGGCCGGCGATCCCGGCTTCAACATCTCGCCGGACATCTACAAGACGGTGACCATCGTGGCCTGGTGCAACCCGACCGTCACCCCGATCATCCTCTTCTTCTTCATCAAGACCGTCTGCTGCTGCCGCGACTCGGACCACGTCATGACGCTGCTCGACGAGGGCCTCCAGGAGGGCGAGGGCGGCGAGGGGCAGGGCGAGAACTCGCGCGGCGAGTACGAGCAGCCCGAGAGCAGCGGCGACGGCAAGATCGACGACGACACGGAGGGGGACGAGGAGGATGAGGACCGCCGGGGGGAGGCGCGGGGCTTAAACGGCAACAGTAGCGAGCAGAGGCTGGACCCGCAGACGATGACGGCCAACACGGGCATCTACAACCAGTTCTACGCCCACGACCACGCCGCCATCTCCATGTCCTCGCTGAGCTCCCAGGGGGGCGCGGTGGGCGGCTCCTCCATGGAGGGCGCGGCCAGCGGGCTGCTGGGGTCCTGCACCCTACTGGAGGACAACACTGTGACCAGCGCCTACGCCCTGGAGGAGCGGTCCCTGTCGGCGGTGACGGGCGGGGGCACCAGTGTCTCCAGTGTGACCAGCCGGCTGTTAGACGGAGCCACCTCGGTCAGTACGTGTTACACAGAGGCGCCGACCCGGGCCAGCAGCCTGGACGTGCCCGACACGCCCGAACACCACCACTACCAGCACCACCAACAGCAGCAGCAGCTCCTCCAGCAGCACCACCACAGCACCAACAGCGACCCCTCCCGGCGGAGGGGGCACCTGCGCAAAGACAGCAAGTCAGCCTCCTTGTGGATATGACCGGCCCACAGTCTAATGACATATCATGAGAGCACCATGTGATATACTAATTATGGTTATAAGTTAGGACACACAGACTGACTGATTAACGTTACACTGACGACGACCATGCATACTATTTAGAGACAGGACGGTCGGTAGCCGCTGCAGCTACACACCCACACACCGCCGTCGGGGTAGAGATAAATATCAAATAAGAAACGTTAAAGAAAAACAGATCATAAGTATTACATAACAAAAGATAAACGGCCAGTACGTTCTGCCTTCAATACTATGGAAGAAAATCGAAATAATTACAATTGTTAATCCACACTACTGTTACTCCTGATAAATGTGTTACCAAATAAACCACTGCTATAAACGCGTTGAACCGAAGTGGCAGAAAGATGCCGCTTATACAATGTTAGTCAGCAGACAATGTTCTAGTTTTACCAACCAGATACCTAGATAATAAGATAACTGTTTATGATGTTCATATTAGGAATATGACGATTTGAAGTGTTCTTGTGTGCTATCTCTAATGAAAATAAAACTATTGTATAAAAATGCGTTGTGTATATTTTCATGAGTCTCTTTGTATTTTTAAATCATCCGTATAGACTAAGTGAGCCAAATGTAAGCAACGTGGTATTCAAAGCAACTTCTTTTTTTTAATCCAAAATTTAAAGAAATTTGCTAAAAAAAAAGTTGAAATCAAGGTTAATGTTAAGAATTCACCATGAAAGTAAGTGCAATCTAAATAGAAGCCCACGAGAGCTCTGTAATGTTATTATGTACAGTAAGTTTTTTTTGTAAACGAAATTAAATTTGTGTGGTCCACATTCATTTTCTATTTTTATGGTAGCGTGGTTGTAGCGATAGCACCAGCAGAAAACTACCGTAAATCATGTATTGATCAGTTTATATTTCATCACAGGTCCAACTTAGGCTTCTGAAATGTTCATGTTGCAAATTGTCCTCACTTTGTATAATTACATTAGCTCTTGAAAATATATTCATAATATCCAAATAACCTTTTTCTAAAGACGAGAAACTCATAAAACCAGGTACCATTTTACGGTAATGTACCGGCACCTATGGTCGGACATAAGTTCATGGTCAAACACTTCTATCCGTGTATTTTTAACTGCCAAGTCCTAGAGATGTTCAATGTCACATGTCAATGTCACGCGTTTATCATGTTGATTGGCTTAAGCCTATCAGATTCTAAGAAAATCACGAGTACCATAAATAGAACTCGCACTCCAAACAAATGAACAAAGCAAAAGACAGATAGACGGATCTAGTAAATTATAATATGTTCTGTTTAAAACGACACATAGGCCTAAATGAATTCGGGTAACACCCAACTATATTGCAGGAGGTTTTTGGTAAAGGTATTATAAAATGTATCTTTCTTTCGGGTGATGGTTTTAATCAAACCCTATTTCAATATTCACAAATATATTTGGTTTCTCAGTAGTACGGTTGTCGATTATTCCGAATTGGTTTGAATTATTCTAAATATATAATTTAAACTATTTCAATTCGGATAGGGACTGTAGAGAGGGACTGAAGAGAAAAACTGAAAACGGGAATAGCAAGTCCATACCATATTTCTGGAAGAAGTCCTTAGAACTAATTTCTATATCATTTCGAGGTAAACATCACCTATGGCCTCTCTTAATTTCTATCAGGAGCCTTAAAGTGATTGATTGAGTATGAGTATGATCGACACCTTTATTTACCCCACGTGTTGCATTTTGTGCCCATCATTGTACAGCCCACCGCAGTTTCTGCATAAATAATTCTTTCAAGGTGCCCAACCCCGCCCCCAACCCCATTTTGGTTGTCAGTGTAATTGTTATTATGATAATTTCTAACATCGATATATCCGCATTGGTCTGACTACCCCTCCCACACCCACCCACACGCACATCCCCCCAACAAACACACACAGATACCCCACTGATGCGTATTTAATTAACTTCGAAATTCCATATCAATAATACAAAATATACGAGTTTTACACGACAGGCAGTGCTCATACTTCTATCAAGGTAAAAACGCGTTTGCTATCAACAAATCCTAGAATAAACAATATCAATGGAATATGTTACGTGGAAAAATTCGCGAGCCGGACTTTGGACTCAAGCTGTTATCAGGCACAGGGGTTGTAAATTACATCAACACGAATGGTCTACAACGTCGAACCTGTCCATCACCACCAGGACGACTGGACAGGCCGAGGGTCAATGTCCTCCCTATGCTGAAGGCCAGCATGAGCCACTTTTATCCTCGAGATAATTTTTGTTTATAGGAAGTATGAAAAGAAATTATAAAAAAAGGCTGATGTTATAATCTCGATAAATGGATCTTTTTAACGATCCAAATTTTATGTTGGTAATTTACGTATTTTCTTGAAAATTATTCAAAAGTACAAGCCTCTTGATAAAAAAAGAAAACACGCAATAATATGAAAAAATATGAAAGAATACTGAGAATCATGATTTATTTCTAGAATAATGATTCAAGAATCATTCTATCAATCCTGTCCAAAGGACAGACTGCTTATCAGAACATTATGAGGTATTTGCTTGCCGTAACGTAACAATCTGCATATAAGTGGCACTAATCATTACCTAACTTGCCTATTGGTCTTTACAGCAATCGATATTAATGAGGCACTCCACATATCGCGCAACAGCTGGGGGCTAAATTAAGATGGACAAATGAATTTTCAGTAATATTTATGCAATCATTTTGCAATTAAAATGGGGAAAATTAATCTTTTTTCTGCATTCAATCGTCTCCAGATTTATGGCAAAAATAAAATTCGAATTTATTTCTTGTCAACACAGAAATCATGAGCTCAAAATAATCATATCCTTCATCGTTTATGTGCTCAAGGCTCCCATAAAATGTATGCATGCGCACATCACTTCTAAGGCGACCAGCTGACGATGCCATATGGTTTTCACCAAGGGCGCCCTACCGGTAGATCTATCATGAGGACATTTACTGTCTTATACCCGTACGAGAACGTAAGACATCCACAAGCACCTTTATTTTTTTCTTTCTTAAGGGGTTACTGTTGGCAACTTCTAAGTGTAACTGACACTTGGTGTGGTAGTGCATGGCAACACAGACCTATCAATCCGTCTCTTGCTTTTTTTCTTTCTTAAAATAAGTTCACACCTGGATGTATTAGCGAACACAGCCGCCTTCAGTTTGGAGAACTCCGCATCAAAAGGACACATGAGAAGAAGGTATAGGTATAACGCCCAAGCACCATTTGTTTTAAAGATTTTTTCTTCGGTATCGCCCTGAGCAGAAAAAAACTGCATGGCATACAAACGACAGTTGATTATGAATTAAGGTAGAAGGAATGGAATAGTGAGATGAACATATGGCAGCTGAGAATCCGTTTCAAATTTGGCATCGGTAGATATTGAACTTAACGCCACTAAACTCATCTGCACAAAGTAGATCCACAAAACTAACCAAAATGTTCGGAGACAGACTGTGAATGTGCAGTTTTCTATCTACCTATGGCACGGCACTAAGAATAGACTTCAATCACTGTGTGAACAGGCTAGATATCTAGGTCCAATCGAGTGGTCTGTGAAGGTGACAATAGCTATCACAGCTCATACCCTGATATATGATTTATGGCACGTTTGGCATCCACATACCTTCAACATGTAACAGAGAGCCAGGAAGTCGGCCCAGCTGACTAGTGTTAAGTATGAGCTAGACCTATGAAACACGGTATATGTATCGAGAGGTACCCCTAATGGTGAGATGTACGATAAGGCCGTCATAAATGACGTGACATAAGCTAGGCCTATTGGCAAATCTACCTGGGACCACTGCCTGGCTGTTAAAGAGACCGACGGCCGCCGTGGTGCCGGGTGTTGAGGGAAGCCAATGGAAGTAGAAGTGAACAGCTCAGTAATATTTACAGGACAATATAAGAATTCTCTCTCATCCCTTTGTGGCTCACGTATCATGCATCCACGGAGTTTAAGCAGTTCAGTGAAACGCTCTTAACTTCACGGGATTTGGTTCTAATTCGGCGGTGACTATGCACTGGATTCCAAAGCCTCACAATTTCGCCGATGAATCAAATGAAGAATATCAGGATAGCAATCCACGTATAATTTGTCATTCATCAAAGAGAACGCGTGATACCTTTTGTTGTTTATTTGTTTCGTGAAGTACTAAAGGATGTACCTGGGTGGATATTTCTCAAGAGGTTGATTTGAACATAATCACAAATATGAACGACACAGTAGCCGACGTAGGCATAGGAAATGCAATGCCAGGTATTTGATCCTGTTCTATATTTCCTGTGTAAACTCTACATGACAACACGATATTTTAACAACGACATCAACTGTTATTTATCAAATACTTTTGAAATATCTAGGTTCATTTAATCTAATGTAAGCAAATACGATTACCCAAATACATATTACATAACAGGTTGTTTTCTATCTTACCTAGTTTCATATCAATTTATCCTTTCACATTGTTTTCAAACATCGTTTACAACCAATTTGTAAGTGTATTCACTTGCCAATTTTAAACATGTAAGTGATATGCCTACCACGTAAGCATTTTTTTGTTGATTAGATGAATACATTAAGGCCAGATCACCTTACACTTCACCTATAAGCACGTATAATATAGTTAAACTCAAATGACGTCTATTCCGTCAAGGTGTACAACTTCTGGTGAACCTGACCCTCCGAGAGGCAGTGACGGTCACGTACGCGTTCCCGTCCACCCACCCCTCCCACCTGCCTCCAGCGTCCACCACCCTGGAGCCGCTGAATGCAGGCACACGCTTCATCTTCCCCATCATGTACGCTCTGACGGCCGTGGTGGGCGGGCTGGCCAACCTCGTCATAATCGTGGGCATCACCTCCTACCGCCAGCTGTGGAAACCCACCTACTTCTACATTCTCAACGCCAGTGTGAGTGACTTTCTCATCTGCGCTGTGTGTTGCCCGTTCAACGTGTACGCCTCCATCTACAGGTCGGCCCCTGTGGGCTGTGAGGTCATCGGCGCTATGATCAACGTCTTCATGATCGCCTCTCTCATCAGCCTGTCGGCGGTGGCACTCAATAGGTAGGTTTGTACGGACCCTGTTATAGCTCTATGGTATGTATACATCCAATGGTAAAATGTACCTAGATCATAATATGATCTTGGTACATTTTACCATTGGATGTCCACAGCGACATTTTCTTTTGGTTTTGTTTATCATTTACCAAAAGTTCTTGACAAGTCACTATAAAAATCTGATCATCAAGATTCATTCTGACAGTATCATCGACAGTATAGGCACATACATGTATAGCCTCATAATATGATATGATATAGATTCTATCCATAGAGACACTTTAGCCTACTAGGACACCCACATTTGTTTCCAAGTTTCCTCTGATGAATGTTTGGGTATCAAGCTGAGATTATGTAAACCAAAATTTGTTTTTGGGTCTTTATCATGTTTTCCAAAATTTTGCCCATTCTCAAATTATCACCACGTTTAGGTAACTTTTATTTCAAACTCTGCACCAACCCTAACCATGTGTGTTACATCTGTCTCCCCAGGTACATGCTGATTAAACTGAGTAACGACAAGTACAAGGCCAACTTCATGTGTCACCGCATCATCCTGTCTGTGGTCCTGATGTGGCTCATCAGTACGCTCTGCCTCATCCCCCTGGCCTTCGACGCGTCCAAGCCGGGCTACGACACGCACTACGGTGCCTGCCTCAGCTCCTCCAACAAGTCCAACGTCCTGCTCGACTCCCTCCAGGCCGGCATCTTCGGCTTCCCCTCCCTCTTCCTCATTTACTACTGCTACGCCCAGATCTGGAGGGTGTTTCGGTCCAGCGTACAGTCAGTGGATCTTACCACATCCAATAGTAAACGTGCCATGAAGGGGTTTAAGTTGAGCAGGAACCTGTTCGTGGTGACCACTATTTACACTGTGTGCTGGCTGCCCAGTTTTCTCCTGATGGTCTTTGACCGCGAGCAGGAGGCCCCGTCGGTGCTGCACCAGTCGTCGGCGCTACTCGCCGTCAGCCACTCCATGATCAACCCCATCACGTACCTACTGCTCAACCGTAACCTGTCCTCGGCCTACGCCAGCATCTTCCTGGGGTGTCGCCGTAACAGCGACACCTTCTGCTGCGGCTGTATGTTCTACTGTCTGCGGGGCCAGGCCCTGCCCAGCCCGTCGAGCACGGGCACGGGGCGGGGGCGGGCCGGCACCCTCAGGAAGATCAGCAACCAGCTGCAGGTGGTACTGGGCCGGACCCGGAGCACCACCCTGAGGAAGACGAGCGAGCCCACCCCGTCCACCCGCCTCCAGGTGCCGGCCGCCGCCGAGCCCGCCCGGAGGGTCAGTGAGCCCCCTCCCACCCGCAAACTGAGCATAGTCTCCGAGACCCTGCTCCTGAGACCGGCCGACCGTCGGCAGAACACGCGGCGGACGGCCACCTTCTCCGCACCTAGTGACACTCAAGTGTTACCATTTACCAGTAAAACACTGCTCATACCCACAATTAACATCCAGCCGAGCTGCAGTGACTCTGAACTTACCCTGGAGAACATGGCCGACAGTACTTGGTCACCTTTGGACAAACTGGCCCCGACCAGCGACCTGTCGACCAGTGACAGCGGGTGTGAGATGATCCCTTTACACACCTTCCAAACTGCGGCGGAGGTCTCGGCAGTAGAGTATGAAACCGAGGGCCCAAAGCGCCTCAAGGACATGATACCTCACTAAGCAGGTAGCTCCCATCTCGATGGATAGTGGCATGCCAAAGAATAGGTTGGCAGTCTTAAGACTTTGAAACCTTGATGGCATTTCGTGCTCACCTTGATCGAGTTTATCTTTTTACCTTTTAAATTATTTCTACAACATTATGACATCTCTTATGTCCTGAGGAAATAATGTGAATTTTTTTTTTTAAATCCAATATAACCCTGACTATACAACAGCCAGGACCACACCTGTCAATTTTGACTGACCATCAGTCTATAAACTCAAAATGCAATACAGTCACAGAACAGCACTGGGTACTTTTGATAAACACTTTCTAAATCTACCCACCAAACTCCATTAACTTTAATGGTACTGTATTACACTTTATGATGCTTGAAAATAGACCCTCGAAACCATAGCAATAAGCTTGGTAACAAACCTAGCTACAAGTCACAACCGATTGTCTAACCATGGCAACCTCAGTGACACTTGATGACATCACAGGAAACCAGTCCTGATGATGTCACACACTCCACTGTCATGGAAACCAAAAGTTGTTGACAGGTGACTATAAATACTGGGCCACTTTGGAAACCAGTTCATTTATGCGGTAGCACCCATAGCGTGAGCATAGCCTCGTTTTATCATTTTATCACGAAATAATGTGAAATAGACTCCATCTGTCTTAACATGGTATAACTGAGATATCCTGGGCTGTGCCTTATATAAACACTACCTGACAAAATAATAATGATAATATTTATTGCCCCAAAAACATACATAACTAAATACCATTTATGTTCAGGCACCGTCGCATTCATGTTTCGGAAAAATGGCTTCGCTGTGACCTTCATTACTCATTGCATACATCCCTTTCTCACTGTATACCTTCGTTCGATAACTAACATGATTCGATACGTGCTTCTGCTAAACATAAGGGCTATGGAAGTGATAAACAATAAACCTATTCTATATGTAGGTAAACTTAATCATTTCACACCTGACGATTCTAGGAGGGCGTATATCATTCCACAATTGACCTTTGATTTCGGATAGATACAAGGGCTATATTAAGAAACTCACCTGTTCAAAGCCTCCCAGAAGTTCGGTGGTGTCCATGTCACTGTTCATGGGAAAGATGTGCAGAGGGTGCCCCGTCAACTCGGCCAGCAGCTGCACCAGGGACGTCTTACCGCTGGAGGCCGGACCAACCTGACGATAAAGACAGACATGTTGACACAATAATATACATACTAATAGATGGCAGTTCTCTCACCTTGCTAAAACATTTATGCTACAATTTTCTTTGTATTTTGTGAGCTGTATGTTGATGTAAGAGTTTAAATGCATAGTTAAACATATATACCGGTACAGTGATTCCAATATGTTCACAGAATGCCATGGCATATTGAAATATATATTTTTATCAATTAATGTGGACTCAATAGAAATCCGCCTTTGTCAGGATGAGTCAAGACAACAAGGAATAAAGAAAAGATAAATTTTAAATTCCAAAGATATTTTGTTTCTCGATGGTCCTTTAATTCATCTCAAAATACGAATTTCTATTCCATTGTATTTACTTCCGGTGTATCACCCACGTACAAGCAGAGGACATAACATTTCTTTCTTTCTTTTTAAACTCAGATAAACATTATGTATACACTAAAATCTCTAAAAGCTGGTCGGGGATGAATATTTTATTGAATGTTTCCAATATTTAATACGTTTAGAAATAAATGCTGGCTGGCACAGCCGCAATAAGGGTTTGGGAAAAACATAGATTGACTTAAAATAGTTATATATACAACTCACCAATATTGCCATCCAGTTCATGCTGAGCACCTTCATCAGGTTCTCCAGGGGCCCCAGGCTGTGATGGAGGAGCCGCAGGTCGGTTCCCTCCAGGGCGCCTACCTGCCGCACGCCGGCCCGCCGCTGGAGGAAGGAGTGGCCCACCTGGAGGAGGCTGGAGGAGAGGTGCAGGTGACCAGAGGGGGTGTAGGCCGGTCGGGCTGGTGACTCCGGGGACATCTGGCCGAACAAGTCATAGACGTGCAGTTTGTCCGCCTCAGTTCGCATTCGGGCCGCGTAGATTAGGCATATGTATTCACCAATGTCCCAATGGCCTTCCGCCTGGAAGGATAAGGAAGCTATGAGACGACCTGGCATATTGAAATTGATTTTTATTAATTTTAAGTTCGTTTATGGATATATTGGTTTTGTTTAGTAAAGAAGCATCACAATGAGACCTTTGGTGTAAATGTTATTGAACTGTTTATCAGCAGAGAGTTATCTGTTAAAAAGGTAATTACCTGGTTTTGCATGACAAGTTCACACCACCTGAAGATATCCCGCAGGTTGAACTCCCACGGACTCCCCCGCTGACCCCAGGTGCGCTGTTCTGTCGTTTCCAGGAACAGCTGAAGAGTATAACATGTGTAATGAGAATAAATCCCAAGTACCGTCTCAATAGTTACTCGGAAATTCTCTTGTATTCTATATGTGGCAAAGTAATAGAATAAGTTCAAACCTTGCTTAATTCACTTGTAACAAAAGGTCACGTAAAATACCGTGCTGTTCATCCATTTTTTTTATTTTTTTTTGGTTATACATGGAATGTTGATGTCGAATGGTCGATCATTAATTACATTCATAAATTACGCTATTTTATAAGGTGATAAGTAATTACTGTTTTTGGTCGTATATAATAGCCCAATCTTGGTCCGTACCTTTTGGTTGAAGTCGACCATGGTTTCCAGCAGGTGGAGTGGCAGTGCCGGGTGGACGCTCTGAGTTATAAAGAGCAAGTCTGCCCGGGAGAGCGGCTCTACATACACCTAAAAGAAACACGGGAAATATTGAGAAATGTATAATGTTTACAATACTGAAAGTAGAATGTATCTTCGACTTTATTTTTTTTTATTTTACAGTTTACAACTATATAGGCAAGTGTTCTTTAATCAGATATTTCTTTTGATATCGCATATACATTTTAGAAATCACAATATCATTCCTTAGAACTAGTAACTAAAAAAAAAGAGGTGCTTTACCTGTGTGAATCGGTTGAGGAATGACCTGGGCAGCCCCTTGCGGCCTCCGCCCTGGTTGAGGGGGTTCTGACAGGCGAACAGTCGTGTCCGCCCCTTCTGGACCTGGAAGCTCCTGCCCAGCTCGGGTACGTAGACCTCGGCACGGTGGTCGAGGCATGCGTTCAGACCTTCCAGCACTGATTGGGATGCCAGGTTCAACTGAACACACGAAGTTATATAATTATCTTTTTATTCATTTTCATCTACCTGTAGTTAGGACAGATCTAGTTTTAACGTGTTAGGAGGAGTTACATTTTATTACATTGTATGTCAGATAACTTTTTTAATGAATGTTTCCCCCCCACAGATATTTCTTTCTAATTCCATTAGGGTATTTGTATGTATTTTGATTAGTGATTTAGTTACCTTTGTCCTCTCAAATAACAATAAATTTCATATTTAAAAATAATAAGTTGTGTCCCAGCAGTAACATTTCGATGCACACCAATAAAGCTTCTTTTTTCCCTCAAGACAACTAACTTATCCAAATAGTAAATTATGCCACCACAATAAGTTAAACGTGCTACTCACCTCGTCGAGTACGACCCAGTGGCCGGCCTTGAGGGCCTGTAGTAAGGGGCCATCCCGCCAGGCGAACTGCCCGCCCTCCCCGCCCTCTACCGGCAGGTCGGCGCCGAACAGGTCCGACACGTCCTGTAACCAACATATATACATGTAATGTATCATTTAGGTACTCTTTAGATTACAACGATGATTTCACGAAAGGTGAAGGGTTTAACAAGTGTATCAATGCAAGGTTGGCAATGATGGGACAGCCTGATTGGGACAGCCAGTGTTAACAGAGAGAGATAGAGTAACATGAAAACTATAGAGCTACCACAAATTATTACAACTTTGTTTTCTTCTACTGTTTTGTGATCCAACACACTTCGCCTCGTCTGCGAAAATTTGTATAGTGAATCAACCTCAAGTCCAATGAATGCCAATTGGTAAAGTAAAGACTTTTCCTTAAGTAACAGCGACGATTAACATTTTCTATTATGTGCATGTGTATTTTAATTAAATATAACCCTAACACAACTCCAACTGAGAGTCAAACTTAATGACCACTCACCGTTTGTTCTGACAGGTTAATCCTGACCAGGGGGTGGCCCGACACTTTGGCTATGGCACTGACCAGGGAGGTCTTGCCCACCCCGGGCGACCCCTCCAGTAGGATGGGACGGGGCAGTTGTAGTGCCCGGAGTAAGCGCTGGGCGTTCATACTCGTCGTGGGCGCGTTCAGTGCGTACTGGTCTGGGGAAACCTCCTTCAACTCACCTATTAGTAAAGGATTTTGGTTAAATGATTATGATGCCTGGAACGGCTTTGATTTCACATAGATGTTGAGAAACTGTTTTCTTTTTAACAAACGACTGAATTTCGATTTGACAGAGACCCCTATCTCCTCAAAGAAAAAAAGAAGACAATTTCATGCATAGAAAAAAAATCGTTATAGAAATTGGTCGTGTAAGGTGGACAGTGGTATTCTTATCTACGTTCTTTTCAAACTCACACCTACCTCGTGATATGAAGAAGGGCGGGATGCCGAAGAGCGCCGGTGTGTTGACGGCTTCTGGGCCACCTTCTACCACGTCCTTGTCACTGAGCAGGCCCAGGTCTCTGACCTTTAACCTCTGGCCTGTCAAGTCTCTCACCTGACCGATCAAGAAGTCAATTCCTGCTTTACGAGCCTTCTCCGGGGCCACACTGCCCCCACTCGTTACACCTGTGAAAATACAGTACACAGTTTACATCTTCATACTATGTGGGAGGCTACTTTATATATGAAAAAAACATCGGCTGCATTTTTGTTGCCCCCGTTTTTTCGATAATATAGTAATACCTATCTGACATTGCCCCGCCCCTCTACATCAACGTTAACGATTTCAAAAGAGACTACAGGAGCGACGCTTAAAGGGAACCAAAGCCAATAAATTCAACTAAATTTTCCAAACTCAAATAATCATGGAAATCCATTCCTTGAGCCTACTTCTGGCCCATGTTAAAATCTAAAAAATGAACTATGGTATAAATAATCAAAAACAAGTTTCTCTTGCTCAAATGAATTAATGTGGATCCGCAAAAATGGGGTTTGTTTACAAACAAATGGAAATATTACCATCTCTCATGGAATTAATTCTACTTGGGTTTGAGCTAGTTTTCATGGCTAATACTTTACCACTGACCTTAATTAGACTCTTCTAACATATTTCTGTACTTATCTGAGTTTTGAAAATGTTGGCAATTATATTGGTTTTGGTTCCATTTAACTGAAGTATTACATCTTGTCACACTATTTTGTCCTGTGAAAGATTTAGCACACAAGGGCATGCAAATTTTAATTGTCGCTAGGTTACTTTAAAATTACTAAAATAGTAATTATACTAATAAAGTTCTACATCAGTTGATTCAAGCAGGCGCACTATCAGTATTAAGCTACTTATGTGATATACACTGCTGACCTGAGCCGAGGGCGTCCAAGAAGACCATGCATGCGCCGTGCACGTAGGCCACGGCTGGGGCTAGTGATACGTTCGTTACGTCCACGTCTACGTCCATCTGTCCCTCCTCCGACTGCACGACCTGGGACGTAGTGTTGATGAAGTTCACCCAGGACAAAATGTCACGGATGCTCACGGTACTCCTAGAATGGAAGTAAAGAATACCGGGGTTAAACTCTATGATCAGACTGTTGTGGATTTCCTTTATTGAGTCTCTTTATTCGCTTTGTTCAGAGCAGGAGCACAGATATCCAATATACAATACAAGAAGGGATAAACACTATACATATCTCTCTTGTCGAAATATATAATAAATATTCCCATTTAAAGAGACAACATGTAAATATCTTTTTAAATCTGTTTAACAAAGTATTTGCTTCTAGAAAATTGTTCTCGTTGAGTTAAGCGTAATTCAGTCTCATTAGATTGACCAAGAGCTGTCTATTACTGCTTACCGTCGGCCAAAGTCGTTGCTGACGAACCAGCTAATGAAGTTCATGATGGCATTCCCAATGCCTGAAGCGCCATCCTCGGAGTCAGTGAGGTGTACACCAGACCGCATGTTGTGTTCTATGATGGACACCAGGTCCGACCGGTCACCGCTCTGTGGACACCAGATCTCAGTGAACCGGTTCCTCAAGGCAGGTGACAACTGAAAGAGATTTTTGTTGGTTCTTTATTTACATTGTCTTAAATACATTGAGTTTTCTTTATGAATCACAAACTCTTTGAGTATCATATCTACCCCTCAGTTGAATTGCTCTATTCTGAATATGGGTTTTTGGATATATAGGTTTTTGTTCTACCAAACTCATACTGTGAAAGCCACGATCGAATATTCAAACATAATGTCTTATCTATAAAACAACCACTCGAATTGAATATCAAGAAGCCATTATTTTTTTATATCTGTAATTAGATTATTATTGGAAAATGTTGTTTGTTTGTGGGGTTAGTTTAATGTCCTGCCAACCCTTCTGGGTTCTTTTACCAGACTGCACAAGGTAAAGCCTTTCAGCTCGTTTTACGCCACAGGGGCGGTGTCCGAATCTATGAAATGATTGGAAAATGTAACTGTTATCATCATTCAAACTCCAATGCCTTGATCTATGATGGTTTTATTTCGACTGAGTACTAATTACCTCCTTCTTGCCGTAGTCGCCCCCTGGGTTCATGGTGGCGAACACCCTGAAGCTGTCCTCGGCTTTAATGATGTCTACTTCGTTCTGCTGCCCGTCCCCGCCGCCCTTCTCAGCCAGCACCAGGAGTCGCTCGGGCTCCAGCACAGAGTTGAGTCGCTCCAGCACCGAGTCGTCTGCCAGTGAGATCTCGTCTATGAGGAACATGGCGCCCTGCCGCATGGCCAGAACCAGAGGCCCGTCAACCCACTCAAAGAGCCGCTGGGCGTCCGTCTCACTCTCCTGAGGGGGAGAAAATGGAATTTGAGGAAGGTTTTTCTATATGTTTTACGTTTTTAAAACGGCCACACTTGCTAACATTTGACAAAGTAATCCTTTGGCAATTGATGTAGAATTAAATCAATTTGACTATACATATGTGCAATTTTAAAAAAGGATTTATCAGTTTGTATATGGCACGAGTCAGGGACAGAACACGCATTTTTGTATGGACAGGAATATTTATCAGGTTCGACAGCATGATATTCACACCGTAATTTATATTGTTGAATACAGAATTTACTGTTATTTTCGGGCGAACTATTTGGGCTATGCGGAGACAATACTTTTACTAGTTGGTTGTTTCCGAATTGTGACTGTAATGCTTAGGTACCCACCTCCTGTTTGTGTCTGACGGGCCTGAGCCCTCCTAAGAAGTCGGCGCTCTCCGTGTGTAGGTGACAGTTGACGGCGTGCAGAGACTTCTTCATTATCTCCGCATACAGCTGACACACAGTAGTCTTGCCGCACCTGCAAACACGATGTTGGTACATTTAATTTTCTTTGATCAATTGACAGACGCCATGTTTTTCCTTCTAAGGAAATCTTACAGTAAGGATCTTGATTGAGTACATTAAGATAAAACAATGTGCTTTGTTTACCTATCCTACCCACGGTTGACAAAAAAAAGTATTGCTTTAATGAAAGGGAGGTTTGACATATAGGATGCATACCATTCTAATACAAGTTTAGCCGTACCTAATAGTACCTTGACAGTACTTGCAAGTCAAGAAACCCTATATTCCAATAGAATTTCAAAAAAAAGAATCCCCACCCTCTTACCCAGTCTCTCCCACCAGCAGCACAGGCTCCCCGAACTTGAGGGCCTGTCCGACAAGCACAGTCATCCGCCGCATGTTAAAGGTCCACACCACATGGTCGAACCCTGGAGGAGGTTGGCCAAGCACCTGCTCCAGCAGCTGGGTGGTGGTGGGCGACGTCAAGTCATCCTTGGTGAAGAGGCGGGCCGGGTCGACGGCCCGACGGAGGTGTTTAGCGATCACCTCGCGGATAACTGCCTCCTCCTCGGGTTTACGAACACGCCCGGCCAGTAACATGTAACCTGAAGTAGTATAGAGCGGAAACTACATTTTAGCACTGGGGTTTGAGTACAGGAAATAATTGTACTTCTATCCTGTTGATTTAACCTGTAAAATAATTTTGTAATGGAGATTGAGTCAAGGAAAAAATTGTACTGCTGTTCCTAATGATTCTGATCGATGTTAAATCATTCTCTTTTTTTAAATAAGATTTCAAAGTTGTTTGCAGACGAGTCATTATCTCATTTTATATGTCTGTACTTGACATTTGAGATATCACAACTGAATTCAATTGAAAGGACACACTTACCATTGTCAGCAAGCTGTTGGTCCCAGTCAAAGAACTTGTCCTTGGTCTCGTAGCTGGCCCGGCGGTACCTCTCGGCCCATCGGAACAGGTCTCTCAGTGTGATGAAGCCTTGCTTACCGGCGAACACTCCCGACCCTCGACGACGGGTCTGGGTAGGAAAGGTGTTGGTACGTTACACATGTACATGGATATTCTGGTTCGTTTCACACATAGAAATTACTGAACTTTGAGAAAGACTACCCACAAATCCCCCTTTTTTTTCCTTTTGTAATGAACTGAAAAACAGAGGTAACTGATGTTTATTACTGAATAAAATGTATGCACACAAAAAAGAATTCATGGGTATGGATAACATGTACTTCCATCTACGTTAACCCTTATATCAGTGAAAAGAACAATTTTTATAGGTTTAAAACATGTATGAAGGTTTGATGAGCTTTGAACCATAAGCTGAATATTCGAAGATAATACGCGATTATTTTCGGTTGCTGAGTACAATATGCTATACAATCTTTTGTTAAATATCTTAAATCTACACGTGGTAAATACTGAATCTATCACAAGGTAGGATACAACAATCGTTCATTACTACAACTCACCTGAAGCTCCAGCATGACTGCTACAAGCCGCTTGGCATAAGAGGGTGGTAGGCTGCACCGTTCGTGGAGAATAGTCTCCAGTTCTGTGCTCGGGATGTCATCAAAATGTAACTCAACGAATCGATTTCGGAATGCCCTTGACAGCACCTGTCGCAATAGATGTAAGATGTTAGAGGTACTTTACCACCAAACATAAATGAGCTATATCTGAATAAGGTAATATCTTTTTCAACTTTATTTTCAACTGAAACTTTATCATTTCTTGATCCTGATTCGTTTTCCGGGGTCAGATACATAGATACCATATAAATAATATCATTTTGTGTATATCGACGTGGTGACATATTCTAAGCAAAATTCGGTGAGATTTCTTCTCTAACGAGATGGCCATACCTTTCGCCCCCCATACAGTCCCGGGGGGTTCTGTGTGGCGAGCAGCATGAACCTGGGGTGGGCCTTGACCACCTCCTGGGTCTCGGCGATGAACAGTTCTCGGTTATCGTCCAGCAACTGAAAAAATGAATCAGACACAAATGAAATACATGTAGGTAAGGATAACTTTAAAGGCAGAAGAGGTCGAGCTAAAACCAATAGTGTTTTTCCTTTGGTATGATCGTTTCTGACAATCTGTAGCCTTTGCCTGGTAATTTATTATCCTAAATATGCGCACAAAACTGTACTGGATGCACAACACATAAATAAACTGAACCGCCATAACTCACTCTATTGAGCGCTTCCAACACGTCTGTGGGCGCCAGATTCAACTCGTCCAAGATGATCCAGTGTCCCTTTTTCATCGCCTCCACCAGGACGCCTACGACACAAGAGGATTTTTTTCGACGGTTAGACAAAATTTACTTTGAAATCAGATATCATGTTACAAGAAATCTCATGATATTCGACTAAATTTAATATACATGTAGTTTGAAAATTTGACTGTAATATAATTTTCCTGTAATTCTTTTAATTTTATATATTTAATTAATTTTAGCACCCGAAAAGTGTACACTGGAGTTGTCCTATCATTTTCCAGTTATTTAAACTTACACCGCAATAATAGCAGTAATATTGATAAAACAAGAAATATTTCTATGTGATTTCGACGGTTAATCAAGTACCTTCTTTGAAGACGAGTTTGCCTGTCTCGTCGGCGGCGTAGCAGCCGATATACTCCTGCAGGTCGGTGTGTTCGTGGTTGTTGATCCTCATACACACGTTGCCCGTGGCGGCGGCCAACCAGGTGATGAGACTGGTCTTACCTACCGACGTCTCCCCCTGCAGCAGCACCGGGTGACGCCTGCGAACATACATGGACGATTTAAATAACTTTGCTTAATAAAAAAATCCAATAAGCATTTGCACTATTTTTTGTAATCATGTGTTTCTAACTTTTACCATCCAACATTTTTCCCAACCTGACCATAGAAAACTACTAGAAATTTGAAAATTGACATCCCTGAATAGTAGTATCGTCTGTATTTTCATATCACATCATTTTTTAATCATAGCAAAAAACCTAGAAGCCCGTTTAAGAGAGAGTCGGTTTACCCTGCGGACACGACCCTGACGAGGTCGCGGAGGTTGGCCCTGACGGACGGGGTCAGGATGTAGTCCTTGGGGATGTGAGGCTCCAGTCGGCCCTTAGCCACCCAGTACCTACAGCAAAAAGAAGGAAATTGTCAAACACGGTAAACAGTCTAATAGGTATTTACATGTTAATCATGTCGGGTACATCGACAACATGCAGGAAATTCCCTTTACCGTGTATCAGTTTATAATACATACTTTAAGAATGACATTTTTCCAAGAAATCCAGAATTACTTTGCCATGTATTTTTCAGATTCTACGTTAAGAAAAGTTATCTAAGCTGCAGTCTTTAAAGAAAAGAAAATCATGCAAGTCTTCCGTCTCATGTTTTATGGCATGACACTAAGGACCTGGTTTGAAGCAGAGCGGCAGTATTGAAATGAAAAAGTGCAGATTATCTCTAACCCTAAAAAATATTTAAGAACCAGTGCAAAAACTTTTCGCAAGCCCACTGACTTAAAACTGAATTCCGAACTAAAATGGAGAACCTACCCTTCAAAGTCGAGGTGTTTGTTGCCGGGTGGTTGCGGGATGGCCTGTTTGAGCAGGGACTTGATGTTGGACTTGCCGATGACGTACTGGGCGATGAGCCGCTCGACGGCAGGGTGTGAGGACCGGTCCAGCTCAGTGAGGAAACTCAGGCAGAAACCCTGGAAGTAAGGAACCACACACGTTCGTCATTTTATTGGATTCTGTATTATTTACATCTACAGTAGTTAAGCTCAGTATTTTTCGAAAGTGAGCTATCTTACATTTTATCAACCAGTTTCGTCTAAAGAAACATACACAATATTATAACACTACTATTTCAAAACTCAAAGAGCAGGACCATTTGCAAAAATATTACAACTTGAAATTCTGATTACAACTTACAAGGCATCATCTAAAATAGAGGTCATTAACCCACTGGTTATTTTCGGCATGAAGCTACTGATATAAAGGATCTCACCTCATACAGGGACCTTAGGACATTCCCGGTCTGGTTCTTCGCGGCCTGTCTGAGTGCTCGACACAAAGTCCGCAAACTAAAGAGACAACAAAACAAGAAGCACGCTGCTGATCATCTAATAGCATAGCTACCCATCGGCGATCCCTGTATGGCTGTTTGTGTTGTCTGAATTAATTATTTTGTAGCAATTTAAGTGAAATAAAAAAAATTAAAAAAATTCTCCTGGTGAAAAAAAAAAGATAGCTTTTTTTTTTTTAATTCCCTCTTACCCAGTTTCAAATCTTTTACTTCACATATTCCCAATATCACTGATGAGTTTTCTTCTTTTGTAATTGAGGTGGGTCACAATAATTTTATCTAATTTTCCTGGCTTAGTAATTCAATATAGGTGTTTAGGGAGCATATTACACATGCTCCCTATTGGCACCCCACCATTATCACCCTTCTTAGATTACAGGTCTCACAGTCTGTGACAGTGATGAAAAACATCTGTTCCCCCAATCTCTATACCCTTATCCAGTAACAGGGGCAATAGGCTGTATCAGAAAAATAAGATTTACAAAGATGGCAAGATCACATATTAATACTTAATTTTTCTTTTCAATATGCCAAACGGGACACATTCAAGTAATCTCGAAGAACCTTGTGAAAATAAAAATGCAATTGAAATGTAAACTTAACCTCCGAAATTGTTGACAAAATTAGCTCTCAAACAAGGATTAGTAAAGGAAAAAACCCTGAAAATGGTGTTTTGCAGCGTCATAACTGATGTTAGTCCCTCAAGGGCCAGAAAGAGGCTCCCGGGGGATCGCCTCTTAATACATTTGGTCAGTAGATGATCTAAATTACATTCAAACAAACCTCTAGTATAGAAATTTACGTAAAACCCTCACTGATGAAAACCTGAGAAGACTACCTTATTACGTATGGGTCTAGACCCCTAAATCCAACAATGCGACAATACGGCATCACTTAAAATCAGCAACACCATAAAAGGTTAAGCAATTGCGACAAAAGGCCTAACAAGATAGTGACATACATCAGCATTTCTTAAATTTACACGCAAAATCGACATAAGTAAGTGACAAAGACACGTGACATCAGAACTTCTTAAATTCGACATGAGGACCCCCTCCAGGGCAAAATAAATGTTGGCACTGAAGCTTTAAAAACATTTTTATCAATTTTATAGATTTTCATTTGAGCACATACACGTAAATCACAGATATCAACAGAGTTCAGTCAACAGCAATAGGCCTCACCTGTAGTGGGGGCGGTGGCCGGTGCCGTCGGTGAGTTTCTTGACGGCCTCGGTCCTGATGGTGAGGTAAAAGTGGACGATACCGTCGACCTGGCCGGCCGTCAGGGACAGCCCCTTGAGGTACTCGGCCACCAGCACCCGCAGGTCGGCCGCCTCCTCCAGCTCGTCCACGAACAGCTCTGTGAACCTGAAACAGGTGATCAGAAATGTCGTCATAACAAATACCTGGTTCATAGACAAAAGTACTAATTGTATCAAAAAGGGGAACTGAACGACGTTTTTACACTTACAGAACTCTACCTGAGTATCATTGGTCAGAAAATAAACCGACATCATTAATATCTTACGAAAATACTGGCATATTAACATTACACTCTTTTGGAAGAACTGACTCTCAAACAAGTTGAAGTGAATAAGGTGACAAAATGAACAGCACGGCTTATGGTATTACTTGCTATACAACATGGAATTTAATGCTCCAACTTACCTGTTTCTGACACCTGGAGGTAAGTCTTTTTTGCCGACGTCCGTGGCCGGGTTCATACAGGCAAAGAGGCGGAAGTCGGGGTGGCGGACTATTGGTTCCGTGTCACTAGTGAATCAATGAAAGTAAAACATGTCATAATGATTTATCATTATTATATGTATGTGTATAAGATATGCTTCCATTATGCATTATAACAAGGCTGATTTATAGAGGCGAAGTTTGTTTCGTTGATGTCAACCCTAACCAATCTAAGCAAGTGCCGCGAGTTTAGACAATGACTACAAAGCGGTGTTTTCTATTGGATATTTAATGACATGTGTGGATGGTTTAACTCTATATAGTTTCTTATTTTGATTTATCCAAAACCAAGTGAGCACGCAGCTCCTCCTGGCGTTACTCACCCTCGCTCCATGAGGACGACGGAGCCCGAGCTGCTCTCCAGCAGACCGCTGAGACACTCCAGGGTCTCGGCCGCCGCCAGGTTGATCTCGTCCAGCAGCACCCACTCGCCGCGCTTTATAGCGCTCACCAGACTGCCCTAAGGACACAAGGTAAACCTGCTTTTAGATTATCCTTACAGGGATTTTCCTTAACATAGAGTCACTAGTACCATGTACTAGTTAAAATCATACAGGGCTAGTGGAAATTCTGAGCAGCTAGCCTGACGGGCCAGTGGAAATCATCAAGATTATAAACTACAGTAGACTACTGCACGGGCTAGTATAAATGTGCCCCGGGCCAGTGTAGGTATCGAATAAATAGCCTGGTGGGCTAGTGAACCAGAAAGATAAGGGAAACCCCTGCCCTACTTACCCTTTGTCCTTTATTTACAAATTTTCTGTTTACTCAGAAGAAAATCAGTGAAGATCGCATTAGACCTAGAGTACTGATTTAAAAAGAAAATCTTTTAATCATCAACTTCATATAAACGAGTACATGGTCTTCCAGCACATTGGAGAACAATGTACGTCAAATCCTTCAAATCAAATCAATCGTTTTCAATCAAACTCTTTTGCTTGGGGTCTCATCAATTTCAGACTACTCCTATCGTAGTGAATTTCCTTAGATAATACAGACAAACTATACTTACTTCAATGAAACTAAAGGCGAGTGCGCTCTGTGACTGCTTCACTTGGGCCCGCAGCTGAGCTAACCGTGTGCCTAAAGAATCCCACATCGCCTTCATTTCTGTTCCTGTAACAATGGAATGGGTACATAAATCCACATATAACCTAATTATTCATAACTAATAGGAGGTGGTTAGAATTCCACTTGATTAGAATGAGTCTCCACATTCAAAGTCCTCAAGATGGACTCATTAAGATGACTCTAGATCTACGTGTCTATCATTTGGGTTTTTGTTACCGAGTTGTTTTTACACTTACCAGTCTCAGACTTCTTTGCTGCGGCTCTTTGAGAGTGTTCCATGAGTTTGATCAGTTCTGTCCACTTCCTTTTTGAGAAGCAGTCCTTTAAAGTTGAAAAGATGCATGGAAGCGCAAAAGTTAACATTTTGTTCTTTGCCCAAATAAGGTTATCATAATATATCATTTGATTCTGGTTGAAGTCATGCGGAGTGGTTGAAAAAAAAAGAAGTGTACTTCAAATATTTCTTTGTAAATGCTCCTGAAATATTGGTGTTACTTTTCTCGTTGTAAGTTGTGAATGCGAAGAGTACTCATACTTATTAGTATATAGAAGACCTGGAGGTCAGTTTGGAAATTCTTACCTGTATATGACTCAGAAACTTATGGTTCTGTTTCCTGGAGAAGGTTTTACAGAACTCTGTTTCAAAAGCTTCTCTAACAGGTCCAATCACAAAGCGAAGATCTACCGGCTTAAACCTGAAAATAGAAATATACTAACATTGTTTTTTTAATTATTAGAAATATAGGTTCCCCTATATACTAACATTGTTTTTTTAAACTATGAGAAATATAGGTTCCCTTTCTATTATTTCTTACATCATATTTTGGATTCCTGAAAATGAGTATTCTTGTATTTTACCAGATTGGAGATGTATAAAATAATCTAAAGCCCATTATTAAATTTTGTAAAAGAGTGTTTTCACGTTTTACAAAACTATGAAAACTCGGTTTCATTTGTTCTTCGCATGTTAAGACATCTTTTGCTTGTAGAAGCGTCAGAACAAATACGCCAGGCCAAGCTTGGAGTCCGATATTTAACAGAATTTTTTTTATCTCAAGACAAACTTACCCGCCAAGTAAGTCTGTGCTGTCACTCTGTTGGTTCATGTTAATCACGCGAAGGGGGTGTCCTGAAGGCAAATCATAATGAATGTCAATATTTATTCCCTCCATAGGCGCACAGACAGTTAAGCCTGCCTCTACATCTTAGAAGTTCAATTAAGTCAGTGTCATCATTAATGGTTAACGGTATAACTATAACATGACAGCCATAACTCGGAAAGATGTTACGGAACAATCAACATAGATACCCATTTGTTGTGCCAGGTACTGTACTGAGGACGTTTTCCCAGTTCCCGTTTCTCCCACGAGGAGGATGGGTTCGTTGTGACTGATGCAGACGGCCACCCGCTCCAGCAGGGAGACGGCCGCGCGGGTGAACGCAAAACTCGCCACCTGCGACCTGCAAAACATATACTTTTCATTGAATTATTTCATTACTATTTATGGAGAGGATTGTTTACCATCAAATTCTATCGTTCGGGTTGTCATATGTAGAACTAATCCTGCATGTTCTACAAGTTACCATATTCTCTATAATTACTGAACCCTCCGCTTCAAAAGCTATTAAAACGCATCCCCATGTTATATAAAATCAGTGACACGAGCAGTCAACAACAAAATGCGCTACACCGAAATGCTATCGTTTTTATGAGATGATACGTGGTAAGGTGTTTCAAAGATTTTGATGCTACCTTTCCCCAAAAAGGTTATTACTTTTATGACAGCATCTACAGAAAGATGAAATCATTCACATCATATTTCTGACCTTTTTAATTTGGCGACCGCCTGTTCCTTCTTCTTCAACGACGTTCGACCCACGGTGAAAGCCTTGTGTGTAATTTCAATGTTTGGCTTGTAGGTATTCAAGTAAAACTCGGCCTGAAATAGTTAAATGGTGTGATCAGCATGTATGCAGCTAATTTTAACAATGAAATTATACAATTATACTTATCAACATAAACTATTCTATGCTAGTGTAATCAAAAGTACTTACTTTTACTTTGGAAACGTTGAGTTTGGAGCCGATAGTTTCGGCTAAAGGTACTCTGTTATCAGACTTTGTGAGACATGCACAGAAGCAGTCCAGCGACTCTTGAAATACGTCGTTTGCGGTTGTAGATTTAGACACATCGAACTCTTTAGCGACGCGACTGCACCACTTCATCAGATCCCTGGTCACAAAAAGATTTGCAAACATATTAACTATAGTTACAGTACTGTATATACATTATATATTACCTGGTTATATTATTTATGATTCATATACAGGCTATTTCTTTTTTCAGGAATATTAAATAACTGATACAATTACCTCTAAAATATTTAAACAAACAAACAAACCTTGTAGAAATCATCCTGCCATCTCGTGTTAGAAACTTCCCCACGTCACTGTCCGTTTCCATGTCCTCTTCAGAGTTGCCATGACGCCCAGCTGATAGTAGGAAATAAACGTCCAAGAGGCGGTCCACTACCGTCTCAAACTGTGGGTGTCGACGTACAATCACCTGAAAATATAATGGACATACCACTCAGTGATATTTCCTAACTTTTCTAATTTAACTTCACTATTCCGAAATATTTGCAAATAGCAATTAATAATTCTTATAATCGTAAACGTGGTCAAAGATGGGATTGTGTGTAGTTTAGGATCACTATGGTAATTTTACTGAATATGTATCTGAACTAGTCCACTCACCTCTTTGAGTTCCTGCCTGGACATTGGTTCTACGCTGATGACGGTCCACATACGTGCCAAGATATCAGCTCCTGCACTATGCTGTTTGTACAGTGCCGATCCCGACCCATGTAGCCTGAAATATACGCACTATGAATTAGTACCTCGATCTGGAATATTAAATACATGGTGTGTTTACATACACAAACATGCTATAAAGAACTATCACTTGTTGTAAAAGTTATCAATACTATCTCTCTTTCAAAAGCTCACCAGTCCTCTCCTTACCTTTGTGTGGCAAACAGCCTAAAGCCAGGTGCTGGAGTGATGTTGTCTCCGTGACCCGGGAGTGAGAGGGTTCCGGTCTGGAGGAGTGGCAGGAGGACGGAGATGACGTCCATCGGGGCGTAGTCGATGTCCTCCAGTAGGACCCAGTGCCCGCCGAGCACGGCCCGGGTCAGACTGCCCGCCTGCCACACGAACTCCCCTGGTACGTCTGTACAGCGATACGTACCCAGCAGGGCCTAAGGGTAACAACAAGGCGGTGCTTTAGGTCGTTATGGTATCAACATAGAGATTAAGAGGGAGACCTGTATGGTATTTCAAGGAGATGAGTATGGGCAAACAAGAATTGAAGAAAGTAAGCTGGAAATGAAACTGAATCATAACAAAAGTGTTTCTGATACAATCAAGGAGAATATTTCTTATATGGCAATTAAGTGGAGATGTCAAAATCTCATTAGTATGAGCTACAGATCGTATGAAAGGGCCAGGACTCAACGAGGCAAATTACTCAACAAAATTCAGTACACTTAACTCTAGAGAACCAATTAGGGTCTCCGATGGATAACATTTGTTTTGTTTATTTCCAACATCTTTTGGTGTCTTGTTGTTGTTAAAACGTTCAAACACAAATATATGAGAAACCATTAATTTTAAATCAAAGGGCCAGAACCCCCACTTACTTTACTATCAGTCTGGTCTCCCAGTTGGACCTTGAGTAGGCCGGGTGCCCCGCTCACGCCGGTCAGGGCGGCCAGGTGGTCGACGATGGCCGTCTTACCACACCCCACAGGACCCTGGAGGAGCACCGGGCGCCCGGAGGACACGGCCAGGGCCAGACTACGCAGGTTACGCCTAGTGGAGGGCACGGGAACCAGCTGGTCAACTTCTGACTGTAAATGAGGGAGAGAAAAACTTTCAATAAACGTACACGAGGTGACACAGAATTTGAATTCCATTCATCAAAAATGGTTTGCAACACAAAACTTGCAAGTGCGGTCTTCCCAACTATATTCTATGGTAAAAGGTATTCTTTACTATGTAATGAATGTTCTTTGCTATGTTATGATTATGGGCAAGTAAATCATATCAAGTGCATTTTTTGGCGACCTCACCTTCTTGACCTCTCCGTTCTTCACTCGTGGTAGAAGAATACCACAGACGGAGACAACCTTATCACTGAGGTCCGTATCCACCAACTGGCGTATTGTGTGAGACTGCTTTTCAGTTTTACTTTCGACACAATCCTCAGGATTGGACAACAACCTTGCCGCTTCAACCGGCGCTTCTAGACATTTTGAATGTCTGAAAGAAAAGTGAGAATAACTTGTTTTACAAGCTACATGATATTTTCGGATTGAATATTGAGTTTTCATTTTACTTTTCATAGAATAATTGCAATATTACAGTAACTGGAATATATAATTATGGCTCACTTGATCGAAAGCTTGACCTGCTGTTCTGACGTGAAGTGATCGGCCATAAAGGTTTCTGATTCCTTGCTGGACAGACCAACCAACTTGATAGTACTTTGGGCGGCAAACCTGAGAAAGTAAAAAAGGAATGAATTGCCAATAAGTTATTCATAATGTCGTAAATAATGATGAGAACAAGAAGTTCTTTGGACTGTCAAACAATTTTTGTTGCAAAAAACAATCATCCATAATGATAAATGACACGTAACACCACCCTAGCTGTCCCCTCTGATAATGCGGTAGCTATGTTATGTAGACCAAATATCTATTCATGCTTTCTTCAATAATGATAAGACAAACCAAAACAGACTGAGTGGTTTGGCAACTTACCATCTTGCATGTTCATTTTCTGAGGCTAAGTAGTTGAGTAAATCCGCCCAGTCCCATCGGTCGCGGAGAGCGTCTGGTAGGTGGTGCACTAGGACACACACTGCCTGGAGAAGGTCCTTTTGATTGGGTGCGCTTTTCTTTTTCTGCATGGAACACATTATACCGACAAATTACAATGTGATTTCAATGATGGGCGGACAAAATATCTACAATCTGGCATTTTTAAACTATTCCCCGCCTACATGAGGTTCTCCCACTTCAGTGAGGAATTTGTATGTTCATTCAATAACAAATTCTTAATCCAGACAATACGTAAGAAACTGCTACCGGTATATTTGGTAAATATGCTGGTCTTACCTGTTTTGCTTTCTTTGGCTGAGGTTCGACGGTTCCACTGTTGCTCTTTCTGTAGAAGGGCTCGTGTTTCGGGATATATTCCGACGCATACCTTAAGAGCCAAACAGTCACATTATCAACCAAAATTATTCATAAGCTTACAACCTAATAAAAGATCACTAATTTTTAAGATCATATCGGTGTATCTACTACTTCCACGCTGGCTGAGTTTATCATTCGATCAACGAATATCGTCACTGACGAAAGAACTACTAATGCTATTATGCTTCCCAAAATGTATTAATTTATGTTAGAACTTTGCTGTTTAAACTATTCACAAACATAATTTACATACTCACCTTAATGCCTCGTCTGAGATGGTAATTATTTTACTTAGGGCCACACAGAAGCGTTGATGTCGAACCCAGTCGAGCTGCCCGTTTACTTGTATTCTGTCCTCTGCCCTCCTGAGAAGGTCCAAGGTGAGGGGTCGGAATGACCGTACCACGTCCGCGGCACAGTCGGGCTGGGCAATCTGGGAAGACAGGATCTCCACCAGCGATGACCGGTCCTGTGGGCTCCATATCTGCAGTTCAAAGACATATTACACTCAAGTGCCATTTTTCCTAGACTTAAAGGCAAATTTTTCTCCTTCAAATCAAAGGAAAGACATTTTCTCTCACATTGTATTCTCAAAGCTAATGAACTACATTTTGAGGTACAACAACAAACTTATGAATACATAACTTACGAAAATGTTATCTATTAGAGAAAATATTACAGCTCATCGATCAAAATTCACCTGTATGAACTAATCTATACATACGCACAGTTACTGCCTAAGATCTGCCTAAGGATCCACCTAGTCATAAGGTCTGTCTAAGATTCGCCTGACATATCAATAACATCCAGCTTATATCTGCCTAACACTCGCTTAAGATCTCCCTGAAACCTGCCTTATATTAACCAAACATCTGCCTTAGACCCGCCTAACATCCCCCAAAGACTCACCTAAAAGTCCCCTAATACCCACCAACGATGCGCCCAAGATCCTCCTAAGGTGAAGCTTAGATCCCCCAAACATCCCCTTACAATTACATCTGACTCACATCTGACTAACATCCACCGATGATCTGCCTAACATCTGCCTTAGATCAGCATACTTTGAGCCTAAAATCCCCCTGAGATAATCCTTACATCTGACTAGAATCCACCTTACGTCCACCTAAAATCTACCTCTAAAGGAGACGCGAAAAGGTAATTTTCAGCACCAAGATACGATCTAAATGAATAGAATTAGCTATGTGCTTCAGGAAAGATGTCTTACGAAACGTATGGTCTAAAAATAGAGTGTATTAGAGGGTGACAGTAGGCCAGGCTGTGTGTATGTAAGTGTAAACAATAGGCTGTGATGTAAGGGGAATCAAAGGGCCTCACTGGTGCGTACCCAGAAGTCATCTTTAAAAATTCAGAAGCCTAAAAGTACTAAATGAAAAAATCTGGTAAAAGTATTTACATGTAAAAGTCATATAATATAGCTATGAATTTTTAAAGTTACATTTTTTTTTACTAATACTCTCTGAGTTACATGTAGCATAAGTTTGTAAATTAGTTATAGTGGAATACAAGTGCCTCACATGAGGTCACAAGGCTTGCCTCTCCCAGATTCGCACTGTAAGTGTAAAGACTGGCTTCACACTTTCAAAAAGACACCTGTAATCTATTGTTTAAGCATACAATGCCATTTGCTCTATGTGATACATTAAAATAGGCATTGATGAATTATCATAGCCGGCTATCTGAATATTGAAACATTTCTTTTCGGATGAACTTTAATAGAGCTGCCTAGGATAGGTCTAGGATCAGCCTAAGATCAAACAAAGATCTGCATAAAATTGTGCCTAAGTTCTGCCTTACCTCCATCTTGGTCTGGCAGACTGCTTAAGATCCGCCTTACATTCACTTGATATCCACCTTAGATCTGCCAAACATTCAGCTAAGATCCCCCTAAGATCCATCATAGATCACCCTAACGTCTACCTAATATCTGCCTGAGATCTGCATTACTTTGCCAAAAAAAACAAAGGCCATCCAGTGAAAAGAATTTCCTATGATGTTATACTGATTTATTGAATTAACTTATTGCCGAGGATCTCTTTCACTACAAATCAAATTAACATTTGGCAAGTAAGAAATGTCCTGCTCACCCCCCCCCCCCCCAACTACGTTTGATAAGGCAAAACAAATTATCATGGGCTAGATCTACCTCTTCCAGGTGAATATGACGCCAGATCCCTAAAATCTGTCAAATTGTTCAAATAATGTTTTAGGGATTTAATTTTTGGCTTACTGATAGATCTAGAGTAGTGGCGGGTATTATCGGCACCTTAAAGCATAATATATCACTGTATGCATATTTATCATTAAATTTAATAATAAAGGGTCCTATACGAAAGTCTGAACATTTTAACACCCTTTTAAGAAGCAGTAAATCAGATTCAGATATAAGTGTGCCATAAATTATTTCAACTATTTTTTCAGGTTTTGGAGTGTATTATCGGCACCTGTCTTGTATTATCGGCACCCTAGCATATAAATCATCAATACATTAAGTGAATTAAGTAAAATTATAACTTTTGCTTAAAAAAACTGATCTATTATGTCTTTTTATCATCTTATACAACTTTGTGCTCAAAATCGAGGACTATAATTGAATATTATTTCAACAATCTAAAATCATTCAAACCAACCTGTATGTTAAACCAAACCTTAGTAGATGTTATTGGTTGCATATTGAGCCTAGATCTAAACTCGAGTTTTAATCATCTATACATTTCAGTAAGACCATTTTGATGCTTCATATCATTGAACACTCATTTTCCTGACAATATTTTTCTCAATTCTTAATTTTTACCAATTGCTTTTTCATTAACTAGCCTTGAATTTAAGACCATAATGTGGCCCTGCCGATAATACAAGACATACACAATCAAGGGAGGGTATTATCGGCACCCATGGTAAATAACCTATTCCTACATATGAATTTTTTTTTTTCGTATGATTTGTTCTTTATAAATGTACTTTGTTCAAAACAAGCCGAACTGGTATGATATCATTTAGTTTTGGTGGTATTCAGATGAATTAAATACACCTATCTACGTTACCCAGAGGAATAAAATGGCCATTTATGCCACGGTATTACAGGACATGTATGTCTATTTCAATAATATATTATCAACGCACAGTCAGTGTCATGCAAGTCTAACATTAAATGTTAGAATAAAACATGTCTTTGAATTTATCTAAATCTTATTACCAGAAAAGCACAAATTTATTTTTCAGATTAGAATATTTGAATGGGGTGCCGATAATAGAAGCCTGCCGATAATACACGCCATTACTCTAGTAAAGATCATAAACAAATTTGTCATCTAGATTCTAGATGTATCATATTTTTTCAGATTTCTCTGTGCAGTAGATACATTTATAGAACTGTTAACAATGACCAGGGGCCTCTTCTGCGCAAGGCATTGGGCGCTGTTTTTCTCCTCTATCCATCTATCATATTATAAGAAGGGGGTCCGCAAATCCACGTGCAGCGGCTATGGCAAATTCACTAATTATCGCCCATTCATCTTGTACAAAAAGTTTATCTACAGAATACACACTCATAGCCCCTGTAATAATCGGAAGTACTGGCCACTCCTGTCTTCTTTTGGCTTTGCAACCGTGTATTCCTATATGATTTTCAAGTCGGAATAAGTACATCTTACACAGTTAGAGCGATGTGGCAATCCTACCTGTTTTGCCAGGAAAGCGTGTAGTTCGCTGTTGCACTTCAAGTTGGCTTTACAGAGGTTTTCAAGTCCCGATGAGACATTTAAACCTAAGTTTTCCATCGTTGTGTTTCTCTCAGTGTTTCCAATGCAATGACATGCTTTTCCCTGAGCTGTAGACTGCTAAATACATAAAAATATGAGATTTCGCGTGTTGTTTTGGTTCTCACGTGTGGACCACATAAATCCCGCAGCAAACAACCTCAGAATTTTCTGATTGGACGAAATTTTCCGATGGTGCGCACCTGTCATCTGTGATCATGTGACCACCGTAAGATCCTAAAAATACACCAGAAGCCACGATCTCTGGCCGGTTTGTCATCGCCTTGTGATTGTTGTGAAAGATATCGTTATGTTTATCTGAGTTAGCTTTCTTAAAAGTAATTTTCATTAGTAAGACGTAAACAGTTAAACCTAGAGACAATCATGTTTAGTTCAGGGCCCAAGTACCAGAGGTTGACAGCCAACTTGAGGTTGGCAATCAACAGACTAAAGTTGCTCGAAAAGAAGAAGACGGAACTGGCTATGAAGGCAAGACGTGAAATAGCAGAATATCTTGGAAATGGAAAGGAAGACAGGGCTCGGATTAGGGTGGAGCATATCATCAGGGAAGACTATCTGGTGGAAGCCATGGAGCTAATCGAGTTGTATTGTGATCTGCTGCTGGCAAGAATGGGTCTAATACAATCAACAAAGTAAGTCTAGATCTAAACTGTAAACATTAGCCTAATATTTGCCAAAGCCAAAGAGTTCGACTCTCCACTCTCCACGACAGAGCTAGTCTAATCAGAGGGATTTAGTTCTCTAACCTCAGCAAGCTCCCTTCGTGGTAACAAGTGAACTCAGTTTGCTGGTGAACTCGGTCCATGCCAATGCCAATGGAGGATTCATATATTTTCTTTTTTCTGTTTTCTATTTTTTTATTTTGTTGATGGGGTGGTGTGTGTAGACTAGAATCTAAATATTATCATCTCATGTCATTAAATCATGCATGCATAGTCCATGAGCTTTATAAAACAATTCTATCTACTATTGGTTAACCAATCTTTTCAAAATAAAGTATGAATCTATTGAAAATTCTCAAAAATAAAGAAGAGACAAGAGTGGGAATGAATTGGCATAGGTCTATGTAAAACAGGAAGGTTGGGCCGAGATCACCAGTGGACCAAGCTAAGGCAAATAAAAAAATGGTTATGTTCAGGTAACATAGCCTAGGTCGACAAAATTAGGGTAGGTAGGTCGATTTTTTTTTTATCATTTTTTTTTACTTACCAAAGAGACCCGGGCAGTGTTGGAAATATAAGAAATAGTCTATTCAAAATGTCATCCAAAAACATTTTTAGCATCTAAAATACATACCCTGAGCATCTATGTGCTGTTTTATGGTTTTTCATGCTATTATACTTATAGAGTAGAGGAGCCAGTTTCCGCGCATTAAGGGCAAGAAGTTAAGCTTTAACAAAATATTTAAAGAAAAAATTTATATTTTTAATATTTTTTCTTTCATATTCAGGGGAATGATGTCTATGAACATAATCATAATAAAAAAAATTAAAGTTTGAAAATATTTGTGTAATATCTTAGGGTTTTACTTTAACATGTTGATTCTTCAGTTTCCGCGCACCTGGAGCCTATTTCCGCGCATTTTGGTGTCAGTTTCCGCGCATTTCCCATATTTTAGGTGTTAAATGAGTAAAATATCTTATAGAAAGAAAATATGATACATGGGGCATCAGAAAAAGATTATCTATTGATATCCGTTATACAAAATAATTTTTAAGTTCTTAAAAATTCATAATAATGCAAATAGAAATGCTACCTTGTCAGGGAAAATCTAAAGAATATATTCATGAAAAGAAAGAAGAAATACGCATATTTATGCATTTTTATTATATGACAAAAGCATTAATTCGCCTCAGTTAAAGAGGGAAAAAAAGTTCAGTTTTGAGTCTTTGGTTTATATTATTTTAGGAAAGTGTCTTAAGATTATATAGAACCTTGCTTTGAAAATTTTTTCTTTTTATTTTCTTTGGAAAAATGTTTGAAAATTTGGAAATCTCGGAAAAATAGGTGAAAAATGCGCGGAAACTAGAGACTGCCTAACTTATTGTCCTTAGTTTCCGCGCAGGGGCCTATTTTCTATATTATCCATGAAATTTTATGTTTATGACATTAAAATGATCATATATCACTTTAAACTAATATCCATGACATTTTTTAAGAGAAAATTATATTTTTTCTTGAAGAAAATGATGTTATGCTCCTTATTTCAGAAATATTAACTTTTTAAGGATCCTGTCATTTTCCTTAATAATAAGGACATTGAAACATATATTTGGCCTTAGAATACATAAATATGTATGAAACATCATTAAAAATGACAAATTACTTGCATAAGAACATTATTTTGGGTCTTGCATTTTAAAAATAGCATATCTAATACATAGACAAAAAATGTGTCCATAAAATGCGTAAAATGCGCGGAAACTAGGGATGCGCGGAAACTGGCTCCTCTACTCTAGGTCATTTCTTTTTGATTTTGAAAAAAAATAATTAAAAATTTCCTTTAAAAAACTAAGGGTAGAGCCATACATTTAGGGTAGGTAGGGTAACCTGAACATAACAATTTTTTGTTGTTGGCCTAACAAAGGGCCGAGTTCAACAGCAGGCAGAGTTCACCAGAATATTCCATTTAGTATTAGTTTAGGCATATGCCAGGTTAGACCTTCTCCTCAGAATACATCTACAATGTGTAAAGGATAAAGGAATCTTCATCAAATTTATGAAATATCGTTTAAATGTAACTGTGGTCAACATGACTGAGACCATTAAGTCAAAGTATCTATTATGACTACATTACCTAGGCCAAGATATAGGCAGTCTATAGCCTAGGTGTGTAGGTTAATGTTCTGGATAGTCACGTGTGTGATTCCTTGAAACTACATCGCTTGGGTAAACTTAAAATGTATGCCGTTGATGTTTCACTGTCGGCCAAACGTGACAGAAATTTGCATTTAGGAGAAGCAAAAGGTAATACATGTATAGACATCCATAAGCTAGATGTCATGAGATATCAAAAAACATCTTTTTAGGGATACGACTTTTGGCCGTTTGTTCTATTGAATTTGTTTTAATTATACTTCTTTCAAGACCTTAATGGATCTATAAACAGTAAAAATCTTAACTTTACAGTTAGAGAGAGACATCTTTGTTCTTTCATGAACCTTAGCATTTTGGTGTAGTATATTGATACACTAATTTCATCCATTTTAAATATAACTCCAGAGAACTTGACCCAGGTCTGGAGGAACCCATAGCCAGTATCATCTGGGCAACTCCCCGGCTGCAGGCGGAGGTGGGTGAGCTCAAAGTGATAACTGAGCAGCTCACCGCCAAGTACGGCAAGGAATTTGCTCAGAGCTGTGCTTCTAACCAGCTGTCCAACGTCAACGAGAAGGTGATTGCCAAGCTTGGTGTGCAGGCCCCACCGAGGAGTCTTGTAGAGAAGTACATGCAGGAAATAGCTAAAACCTACAATGTGCCTTTTGTCCCTGATCCGGACGTGATCGCCGTCGATGAGATTTTACAGGCTGAAGGTATGCTCATCGACTTTGACATTAACAAGAAGGGTGGCGGCAGCGGCGGCGGCGGCGGCGGCGGCGGGATGAGATCACCACAAATGCCTTCACCGCAGCAAGCATTCCCTCCACAGGTAACATAACAATTAGGGTATACATGGGTACCGTATGTCGGTTATGGCTGTGTCTTTAGCGATGGATGTTTGTGACTGTTGATGCAGCGGATATGTGTGGTTATAATATGGCTATTTTACATCATGTTTGGAAAAGGATACCTTGAGGACTAGTCTTGTGGGTTAGAAAATACAAAGTAATCTTTTCCACCAAACATTTCTTCCCCGGTTTCGACCTTCCATTATAGCCTGGTTTAAATGTCCCCTTTTAGATGTGAGCAACCTTGAGATACCAGTAGTTCGTACACATATAAATCAATTTACCTACGCCTACCCTTTTTCGATTGGGAGCAGGTGTATTGAGTGCTCATCAACGGGTTTGATAGCCGATGTGATGAACAATTTGCACGTCAGTATATTTTCTGAGAGCGTTCTGACCAAGACAAATTCACCTGTACTCACAGGCGTCGTTATCGAGCTGGGTGGCCGCTCTGTTTACCTCTATATACACTAAAGGTGGGAAGCTCTGGTTGTTGATGTCCCTGCAAGTGATCTGAGCAGTCTGGACGGAAGTGAATCTCATTGGTTTAAAATTATGTAAATTAGGTAAATCCCTAGATAAATGACGTCATATTGGGGTTGACAGGGGCCTCAGGTGACCAGTGGTCAAGCATGAATGAACTGCTGGTGCCAAGACAAGGGCTTCACACAGTGTGACCTGCCGGCAACAGGCCCTGCCAACGTCCACACTACTCTTCCCGGGATATTTTTGTTGGAATTTACTTATTAAGAGCAGAAATATTGAGTACTTTCATTCATGAATTTATTTATTGATGTTTCGGGGAACTCAGCATGTGTCAAAACTTTCTTTGGCTCAAGAATGTGTCTTCTCCGGAAGCTTCATAATGATCTGTGTATGCATGATTAATGGACCCCTTTGAAATTCAGAGCACTGTTTCATAAGGAACGCATGTTATCCTCATATGAGTTGGAGTAAAACCCCGAAACCATTGTCGCTCCGTGCGTCATATACTACAGGATGAAAGCCCAAATATTTCCAGTAAAATTTCCTATTTTGAATACAAGTTCTGTTTGTGTACGAGTGCCTGTAGGCGTGTGGTCTTGTTTTTCTGAATAGATTCGAATGGGAGAGAATCTAAGTAATAACATATTTAGCAGCTTGCTTTGTGAGTAAAATAAGCTTACTCTAAACTTTATCAAATATAATTTTTATCACGCGTTGTGGCATTCTTTCCAACAAAATCCACCGCTTTGCTTCACTAATTTGGCCAGGCACTGCGTCATAATAATTTTACCTATACTTACTATAATTTAATGCAGATTTGACTGATTTACACAGATAATTGATGATCTGAAATATTTATGGATTATGCTATTATTAATATTTAAGCAGTTACTCTTCAAATTATTTTTAAAAAAAACACTCATCGTTTGCAGCCACCAACTGCTCCTGATGTATCAAAACAGCCTGAGGTAGGAATGGTAGATCGTTAGCTTAGGGTTAAGTTATTATGTTTGTCAGTACTTCAGTAGTAGGCGACATACTTTCAATTTATGTCTCGAGATTGCTTTACGTAAATATCCTGTATGTATTGTAACTGTGTTGTACTAATTTGACTTTTCGGTGTTAGCTGTATCTTGAAAATTATGACAAAGATCTGATCACAGTTGTTTTATAGTTGCATTATTTATACACGTTCAAGGAAAAAACTATTTCAGATAATGTATCTATTCTGCACATTTCTTTTGCCAAGCTACGGCCTTAAAATTCTATCTAATATTGCACTCCCTGATATTTGCACTAATTCAGGCTGCTTGCCAACGTCTTAAAAGTTCTTGTATAACTTCTTCTAATTCAAGGCTTTGAAAAAGCCTTAGATTTTGCCATTTTTGATTGGGAGGCTTTAATGACGTTTTAATTTATATGTTTGAGGACCGTTTTTGCTTTGGGGGCTTCCTTATTGGTTATTGGTAAGGTTGCCCCACAAAGATTTACCATCAGCACTTTTGCATTGTGTAAAATCAGAGAGCCATAAAATTGGTCCTTTGTTGGGCCTTGTTCCCAATTTGTAACAATTATCTTTAATGGGCCTGGGGTCTTGGCACCTGTCAATCACAGTTACTGCCAGAGATTAACGTCTTAAATTGGTCCCAAATGGTCTTTATTGAAAATTCCTAGATCGGTAATCCCTTTTGATTAAAATTTATACTGTGCATGACTCAGTCTTAGTTTTTAAGGAATTTCAGTCCTGTAGTCTTGTAGAATAGGTTATTCAATATTCATCTATAAATACTTTACCAAAATGTAGACTTTCTCTCATATAATTTACGACATAAAACGATCTTGAAGTATGCAACGTTGTCACTAAATCCTGTATATGTTATCGGTTGGTAATGTATTCTTTTTCTTCGTTTTTTCATTCAATTTCACACGCACATCTTTATTTCCAGCCTTATCATCCAGGCTATCCAAACCAGGTTAGATTAAGTTTCTTTCTATCATGTTTTTCTGACTCATATAATTAATTTTCATTTTAGCCTTTGTACACACCAATTCACGCTGTAAACGTTTCTTCATTATTTATTTCTGTAAGCGATCTGATGTAGAACATTATACATGGTTTAATATAGATCACCATAACATGCTCTGATGGTTATATAGGACGCGTATACATATATACCTCGCACCGGTAAGTAAATTATACAGAAAAGTACACCATCAAATCCATACTCCACCGTCGCTTTAGATTCCTCAGTATTCATTAGATTATACTTTCCCATGCGAAAGCAGCACTGTGAGTACCGTATGCATTTAAATCACAAGCTGACGTTCTGAGTGCAGAGCACAAACTTTCGTTGTTGGACCTCTTATGTTCGATTTAATTTCTTAACCTGAACTCCCACATTGTTAAATTGGAAATAACTAGTCCCTGTCAAAAAGGAGAACAAGTTGCCAGGCTATTTAAATAAATGCAGCAGCATTCCAACACCAACCAGCATTAACGAAAAAAGCTCCTCCATGATATATTTTCTTCTCATATCTTCTTTATTTCCTTCCAGGGGCCGCCCGCCGCGGCAGGGTACCCCATGCCGCCGGCGCCAAACGCCGCCCAGATTTATAATAGTCCGTTCAACTACCCACAGCAACCGGGGGCAGGCCCGGCCCCCGGGGCCCGGTCTCCCCAGGCCGAGGACGGCCTCCCCGACCTCCCAAACGTACCCAACAGCTCGGTGGCCCCCTCGGCCAGCGCGCCGGGCAGCGACTCTGTAGACTTTGACGACTTGACACGTAGATTTGAAGAGCTCAAAAAGAGAAAGTGAAAAGATCGGGAGATTTACCAATTATAATCTTGCTACCTTACTACCCGCGTTATTGCCATTGAATCCTCTCAAAAAAAGTGTTATTCTTACCTTGTTTCTGTGAATGTGTGTCGTGTATGGTCAGAGATATACAGAAACTTTCTCTGTATCTTACATATTTATTGCTCTTGCTTGGGGTTTTAAAGTCCAACATGAAAACGAATCTAAATCTGTAGAAATGAAGGATACGCAATTTGTTTATGTGAAAAAAATGGTTAAGCTGATGTAAACCATAGTTTTACATTAGGCGTCTCCTTTCCTATGGCACTGCCCCGATAAATACCAACGTATTTGCATTCTGTTTTGAATCCCAAGAGGTTTTTGATACAAAGGTTCTGCTAAATGTTAATCGAAAAATATACATATTTGGTCTCTCAACGTTGAAAAAGTTCTTTCCCTAAACACCTACGTTACCCTTTTTTTTTTTTTTATTGTTATGAACATCATTTTGAATATTTTTAAGTGTTTTCGTATTACTTTTTATGCATCGAAGTTCTCAGTAGTCAGTGGCATAGTACAAACTCAAAGTTTCTGCTTCACTGATACAAAGCGGTCACATTTTACAAGCACTTTGGCTGCCTGGTTACCACCTTGGGCCTACCCATAAACGTGTACATATTTAGCGATACTTAATATACTGAGTATCAAAATGTTGATTAACATAATTGTTTAGGGTGCGCTCGTAAGATTTCATAGGCGTATTACCAGTCTTTGATATAAATGAGTCTTATTTTGTTGATCATTATTTTCCTCTGTTATGTACCAAAAGCGTATTTTCCTCTGGTATGTATGAAAAGCTTGTTATTTCATAGAACTACTAACTTGCAGCTGAAGTATTTCGTTTAATGTCCTACGGCTATACTCTCGATAGACTGAACCTTAGTTTGAAAATTGCATCTTAGGAAAAATAGAGATCATACATTTTTCACAGGTTGTTGGAGTTGTAATAAGTGCAGGATTTTCTTTTTGTTTTGAAGATATATTTACTCTTTCATTTACATAGTAAACCCGAACTTTGAAATAAGTAATTCAAGTTTTTTAATGTTTGCAACTTCATCTTGAAACGACTGAACAATTTTGAAGTATTTTGGTCAATATGATTTGTGCAATACGTGCTACTGTATCACGTTTAAACTAAACAAGCTTTTATCTGGGATTGTAAACTATTTGTTGTAATATTCAAAATCAATTCTTCAAAATGTTGCGGTATTTTCTCATTGCCAAAAGAAATGTTAGGAGACTTTGCCTCATTATCATAGACCTAGAACAACCAACCCATATATCTAAATTCATGCTCATTACTAAGGCTTCAGTAACTGGTGACTTCTTCGCTCAAGAACAATAAAGGAACATGATATGTAAACCGACTGGCTTTTTACTCTTTTATCTACGTTAGGGCAGCTAGTTGACGGGGCATTCCCGCCTTTTGACCAACATTTAGCATGGGAATAAAGAGGTTTCATGTTTGCCTACGTAGGGGAACTCTATGATTAATATAAGGTGTACATTAAGGCCTTAAATGCGGAAATAAAAATTGCATACGTCGTCCAAGGGGGTTCTGCGGACAAAACAGAAATTCAATAGACAGTTTATCTTACTTTTCTAAGGGTAGGGGTGAAGGTATTACTATTATTAGTCCAACTTGGCTTTTTTCTCTGAAAATCTTTTTGAAAAAAGTAAAATGTTGCAAAATTGTGGGAAAAATTACCGGTACGTTTTGGAATACCTATAATCGATACAATGGACAGATTAATAGCTGACTGGGGCTACTTCCGACCGCTATTAGCAAACACTCATCTCCACTCTTCTACAATGGTTAGTATGATGCCTAAATGTGACCGTGGTGAATAACAAGGAGCCATGTGTAATTTTCCCGTGGCCTGGTCACTGGTTTTCAAACGTGTTACATTTTGTCGAAATATCTACTTTCTTAACACAGAACACACTGAAATTGCTCTCGTTTATATATAGCAAGTTAATATGGAATATTGCAGACATTTCAAGGACTGTTTTATAGGTTTGAATAGCTTTATTACTTTAACAGAGGTAATCAAAGAACACGATTCAATCATTTAACCGACGATGTCGGTTAAAAAATATCTGTTTTGCATTAGAATGATACTACTGTTTGTGGTATGCGTTCTTTTCTTGTTTCAACAACAAAAACAGTTTGCCTAAATTAAAAAATTCAAACATGTATGCCCGATCAGTAAAAAAGAGAGAACGGACTTTTCTTTGATAAAAATCAATTCATTGCGTTTGACAACCTCTTTTTTAGTTCCAGGTAATACAGATATTTATTTAGGTACTTCCTATAAAAGTATACGTGTAACAGATTGTAGTCTGTAATGCACTTCTCAGAATCGAGACATTCTCTTACTCGTTCACTTCTTTAAGTACACATCTCACACCCAAATGAGTACGCACGTGCACGCACCCCACAACATAAATAATGGAAGTAGATATATATTCCGACTTCAGTGTCAGCAAATTACATTTGGGTTTCCGATACTGTCGATCGGTTCAGTTCACTGCAACTTTGACTGTTTTACATGGTAACTCATCCAACCTAGAAGTATTGACTGGTGAAGGATATTTTTTTCTTGTATCAATCTATCAAACTCGTGAGGAAAATACAACACAGAAAAGTAATGTTAAGACAAATTCTTCAAGGTAAGTAAGTCCTATTATTATGTTTAAATGTTATTGGTTTTAGATTTATTAACAGAAGAGATAGTCCAATTTTTAATCAGTACAAATAGTGTATTTACAGACAAATTGAGGGTTGAATGAGTGACTTTTAATTTGCCTATCGCTGGACCGTTTACGCTGTTTTGTTATGACCATAGATCAGTTATTGAGTAAACCAATGCCTCGTCGTCCCTATCAACTAGACGGGTCCAAGCTGTTTGTTTAGAAATATATTCATATTATAACAGCTTATTCGTTTTCTGTTTGTACACAGGGTCGCAAACGACTTGACTGTGATGAAATTAACGCCTAAAACCCTTATTGCGGCTATAGTTTACACTACAGAGTTGCCTTATTCTCCCATATATACTTTTAAACACAGCTAGACATTTGGCCGATTGAAACATGGCCAATTACTGACAAAGGGCGATGAGCTGAGTAAAATATATACATTGCGGGTATATATAAATATAGATCATGAACCTTACTGTGCCTCCTAACACTAAGGGAGAGAACTCAGCTTCGAGTGGTTCTCAAATAGAAAAGCATTCTAACTGCAGCCTAAAAGAAAGCGTTTACATGCCTCGCATAAGGGAAAAAATACATGACATCTTTTGATATGGCAGCTGATCATTTCCACCCGTTGTTATAAGAATGTCAACTAGGCAGGCACAGTTATCTACAGACAATGGGGTAAGATCTGCAAGGATACTTTACAACGTTTTTTTTCTTCCATGGAAGGGCATTACCCCGGAAGGAACATAACTCCTATTTTTTCGATCAAACTAGTACGTGATTGTATTGTTTCTTGGTAAACATCTTTTTTTTTCAGTATACTGAATTTATATTGTAATATAGTATACTGGTAATGTAAACAATGAAATACGGATACTATTCAGTGATTTTTACGTCAGATGATAAAAACACGCATTTCAACTTTTGGTTAATGCAGCTTTTTTCCGTTTCATGCATTTTACTGATAATAGCCAACTCTTAGGATACAATATCCTATTTCACAAATAACGTTCATGTTGTCTTCAATTAATATTCTTTTGAAATAACTTCAATATGAATAGACGTTTCATTCGAACCACAATGACTATAATCTGAAGGTGTTCACGTATACAAATATATAGGAATGTTTCTAACTACTCGCAATCGTCATGGTCCGTTTCCACTAATTTCCCAGCTATCACACAACACGCATTGATGTGATTTAAGTTACTTTGCGTTGATTTTGTTTCTTAAATCAGCAGTGTACTAGAAAAAAAAACATAAGAGTAATTCAAAGTTCTCGGCAAATAATGTCTGACACAATGTAGCCATACTGATTCCCCCTTTAACTGCCCTCAGAGTATTACAACACACCGTTTATCTGACCAATTGAGGCTTCCCCAAATGCAATTTACCTGTGGCATACATGAGCCATATATTACAGTGTTCTTTCTACGCGGCATGTTGAAGCTGATAGAAAAGGGAAAGGTTTGATTGCTGTTAATACAAACGAAATTTATGTACTTGCGATTCAATGTTTTATACATCAATCCATACAACAGGTTGCGTTTTTGGGTATTTTACCGCGATGGCTCCCCATTCTATAGTCTATTTAATGAAGTAAGTTTAACCACCTGAATCTCGACCGCTGTAGTTTTCCATACACACGTACTTGCACCCAGAGATCACCTTTCACTAATGAACTTCCAAACTTGGCAATTTAGTTTCAAAACTTAGTATTACTCTCCTTGTATTTGGCAATAATAGGTTCGATGAACTAATAATAAATATATTGGATCGGTCTTAAAATGCAACACTTGACCGTTGCTAGTATGCAAACCGTTAGCTTTCTTTGACCTTAGAACACAACATTACTACACAATTGTTACTTAGAATGCAATACCTTATTCGAGCAACAAAAGGCCCACCCATGCATACAACAGAGAATAAAACTCTAGACTTACCGTCTTTCATAATCTATCACAAGCTTTCAGCTTAACAAATAAAGTTATTATCAATTAACACCTAGCCTCCCCTTACCGCATGTAGTACTAATTTTATATACAATTTTATCTTTCACAAGAGTGAACATATTGTGAGAGGCACCTCGTTTCTTTACGGGCCAATTATGATAATTGTTATACACAGCTAAATTTGGAGACAACATATTCTCGGTGTCGTCATTGTAAGAAATCTTTTTCCAACACCGTTATCCAATCCTAGTCTAGTTTCCTTTAATGAGTCTCAGCGATATGAGCGTCTAAGCGGAGGGATTTTTTTCATATACTTTTCAGACAGAACACCTTCAAAGCAACTGCAAATATCACGCCCATATCGTGCTAATCTTAAAAAAAGACTTAGTGTAATCTGGACTCCTTTTTTTTCGTAGACTAGTGTCAACATTTGATGGGAAATTTACCAAACTGTACTTAGGAAGGGGGTCAGGAGCCACTGATGTCTGAACTACGTCGGTAATAATACTGTCACCAGGCGGTGGTGGCGGTGGTGGTGGTGGGGCTGCGCCGACCCCTGGCCGACTTGTGGTCAGTGGGGGAAGTCTTGTGTCCAAAGGTAGGGTCAGTTGAAGGTCACTTTTACTCGTCGTCCGACTCGTCATACGACTCGTCCTCCGTCTCGGTGAGGTCCCCGTCCGCCTTGTCCTCGTCCTCGTCCTCCGACATGTCCCACTGCGGGTGGCTCTCCACCTTACGGGCCTCTTTCACGTCCAGCTAGTGGATGGACAATAAAGGGTTGAATATCAAAAATCGAATTGAATAGTTTATTTCACACAATGTAAGATCTAAATTGTACATAATCTAAAGGCCGCATTCCACATACCGAAAATGCGTTAGCGATGTACTGCAGATATACTTTCTCCATTGCCGATATTATAAGCAGCGGCATTGCCGATAACAATCATTATTATCAACATGTTGGTAATTTATTCCTGTCGGTTACACATCGGTAGCCGATTTTACAACTGAAAATAGGGAGCGCCGAAAATGCACTGAGGAAATCATAATATCAAGATGGTTCACTGAAATTTCTTTTGTGCATAAACAAACTTAGACAGTCGGCCCGGATAGCTAAAACAGAAAGAAGCTCCTAGCCTCAAATTTTAAGTTCACAAGCAGATAAACTCAACCGTTGCTTTTTTGTTCAAATGAAAGTACACAGCAGTTTAGTACTAGTTGATCACTGATTATAGAGTACACCTACCTTAATTTTCTGGATCTTGTCAAATTCTAACATGTAGGAATCCGATCTTAATATTACAGAATATTCGTAAATGCCGGGCTTCGGTGGGGCGGAGAACTTTAGTTGAATCTGTAAAAATAAAATGTTTATTAGCTGTGGCATGAAAACTGTTGTACTATACATTAAAAACGTCAACGTTCTAAAGTATAGGTTTATCTATTTATTTATTTTAAATACTACGTTAATTATTAAATTAAATATACAAACACGCGATGCATACCTCTTCTTCTTCTTTTAGACTTGTTATTTGTGCTGGGGCTGTGATGAGAATATGTTGTTTCCGATCTGCTACGTACACCCACCACCATTCGTACTTCACCTGTGGAAAATAGGTTTGTGGTCAGCGATGCAAACACTTCTATGTAGGGCGATTCTTTTTCATTATCATCAATAAAGTTACCAATAATGGCAATAAGTACAATTAGAAAAGATTGCTCTACTGTAAACTATATAACAAACTAATATTGAGCAAAGCTGTAGAAAAATTAAGCGCGGTCTGTGGTCTGGAATTAGTGTAAACACGCTACAACTTTCTTTCACAAAGCAGTAATATACTCCTGATAAACTTCACATACCTGTATTCATAAGACACACATAGTGTTTATTTCAAAGGTCTAAGAGCTTATGGCGTCTGCTTTTCGATTCACTTGAAATTCTATCTATACTTACACCAGGGAAATAAGGACAGTGCACTGGGTGAGTTTCTTTTGATTTTGTCTCTAGGACGTTTTCCTTCTTGGCCTCTTCTTGGAACTTGAGCCAGTCTTCCTCGTCGTCTTCTGGTGGCGGTTCCTCAGTATCACTTGGTTCTACCTCTCCCTCCGACTCCTCTCCTGTCTCCTCGTCTGTTGACTGTTCATCGTCCTTTTTAGGCTTGGGTTTCTTGGGCTTTTCTATTGTCTGGAGATTAAAAAACGTCGTTTCTGTACATAATGAGTCATAGTTTTTGACAAAAAGAAGCAAATCCAGAGGAAATAGATATGATATTACATGTAGAACCTTTAAAGGTCCCTAGAGACAACTGTATAAAATGAGATGTTACAAGAGTAAAGCAACCGTGAATTTTGGTCCTAGTATGGAAGAGAGCGATTCGAATAACTTTAAGATGAAAAATACAAAATATGCTAAAATATTTAAAAGTCCTTTATATAAAGATAAAGGACCTACACAGAATCTATATACAGTATATTCATATTTCTAACAAAAAAAATGTGGAACAAATGTTATCATTACTTACGCCGTTAGCCTGGGGGGAATCCTTCCCTTCTTTTCCCTCTGCTCCGGGGGCCCCGGGTGTTCCAGCAGTAATTTTTTTCAAGACAGGGGCTTTGACGGGTTTCTTCCCTCCTTTCTTTCCTTTGCCACCTTTCTTCTTCTTTTGCTTTTCCCAAGCTTTTGGTTTTCTTACTGGGGAATCGGCCTAGAGAAGAGAAACGACGGGTACATGTAGACAAGAAGCACGAGCCCGGCCATCTAATAGCCTAGCTACCCAATCGGCAATCCCTGTATCTAGGGTTTGAACACAATTTTTTGTCATAATTTTAAATCAAAACAAAATTTTGAATTCTTTTCCTGGGCAAACCAATTCATTTAGAACTCAACATTATAGGCCTTTGACTTAATAGTAAATCTTGTACCACAGAATCTAATGTGTTTGACTGGAATTGCTTGGCCAGGTAGCTAAAATATTAAATATTATTAATTTTTGGTAATGTAATTGAATTTTAAATAGTTTTGACTCATTTAAGTGGGGGGGGGGGGCGCAAAATTTAGTTTAAACAAAAGAACTTATGAAAAGGTAGAAACAAACCAACAAATTTCACATGTCAAAACCATGCAAAGTAGTTAGATAAGTAAATGGTATTGGTTGATTTGGTTGTCTAAACTAAGTTATTTTCAGTATACATGTTTACCAAATGACCATTCACTAGGGTCATTGTTTGTATAAGATAAACAGTGTAAGCATCAGTAAAACACCCATGCCCCTATTGCAACATGTGCCAGATTCACTAGGATGATTGTTTGTATAAGATAAACAGTGTAAACATCAGTAAAACACCCATGCCCCAAGGGCAACATGTGCCAGATCAATTGCCCCCAAGGGCATCATGTGCTAGATCAATTAACACACATGCCTTCCTAATTGTTGATAAACAGTCTGGGCCTTTGATCTACTGAAACCTGGAAATGCTAACATAAAAGCAGCAAGAACATTTAAATTCACTAACAAAAAAGGCTCATTTATCATGCTTTGAGAAAATAGTTTGTTTCAGTATGCCCAAGTTCAAATGTTGAAGTGTTTTCCAATAGTGCTTTTATGTTTTCAATAAAATTGTACAGTAAACTTTACCTCCGAATTTGGTGACAAAATGACCTTACAGACAACCAATACTATAGGAAAACCACTGTCCAAAAAGGTCTGTGTGACATCACAACTGATGCAAGTGACTTAAGGCCCAGTAATAGGCTCCCGGAGGATCGCCTATTAACAACCATTTTATCATAACAACATTTGTTATTCCAAACATAACGTGATGTCATTTATTATATCTATTCTATATTACGTATATTGCTATGCTATATTATAATCGACATAGAAAGTAAATGTAGAACTACCGTCATAACCAGTCATGTTCGCAGTATCATCAAATCAAAAGCGCAAGTAATGTTATAGACATTAGTAATCCTATATATGTATTTCTATTTGGGGAGTATACCAAAACTGTTTTTAAGGGGGTATATTTAATGTTAAGAAGAAATATTTTATGTTAAATAGAAAGTACAATGCTTACTGCTGCTGTTTCTTCTTCAGCATCTTCTTTTTCATCTTCAATTTCCTCTTCTTGAATTTCCGTTTCATTTTCGAAGAGAACTTCCATATTTTTTCGGGTAAGCTTTACGGTGACCGTCACGATTGATCCGGCTGTCACAGTCTTGTCGTCATCGTCCAATACTGTGAGACAAAGTACACATTTTGATCACTTAGTTTTTCCATCAGTACTTCTGTGAGTTTCTACCATGGACGTTTAAATCACTTTTTTTCAACTATTTTCTCTAGAACCCAGTGACTTCTAAAGCCCCATACTCACTAGGCGATGTTTAGCACCAATTGATATCAGACATGTAAATATCAATATTTCATACAGGTTGTTGACCAGAATCGGCATAAAAAAGGGCCAATTTTTGCACTTAAAGGAGTTTCCTGAGATGTCGATTAAGTTACTACTAATGAAATCAACATTTATGGTTCTCCTAGACTAAGAGACAGTTGGCTATATTTCATCTGCTTCCACATGGCTTATTTATTACCTTCAGTGGCCACCTCCATGGTGACGTGGGGCAGGGTGCGGCACACATTCATCACGTCTTGGTATTCGTTGTCAGTCAGAGACCGCAGTAACTGCCGCCGCTCGTCCGCCTTCATCTGAACAAACTGCTGGATGTTGCGGATGTGGCGCTGCACAAATAAAGGTGCAATGTAAGACTATGTATACTGATATAGTTACAGGGGGTAGCGAATACAATCAAGATGAGATTTCCCTTAATACTATCTGAATGATTATGACATATTCAAAGTATGTACGGGGTATATAATTCCTCGGTGTCTAACTGTATATAACTCGGTTTCTGACAACTGGTTTTGAGCATACTCGTTATCTTAAATTCTTTAATGTATATCATAGCCAGTAGGTATACAACAAGCTTAATTATAGACAAAGAGACGTGTCTTCTCGAAATACAGCAAATGAATACCAAACAAAATAACTTTTTTTTCTCAATTTGGACATGGGTATCTACTTGTCCAACCAAATGACCCAAAATATTTTAAAAACTGTGTTTCCATTGGATAATGTGGAGCGGATCATACCCTCTTAGTGTTGAAGTGGCGCAGCATGTCCTCGGAGATATGGGGCAGTTGGAGCAGGGGGCTCTTGACGGCGTGGGTCAGGGCCTGGACCACCATCTGAGACACCTTCATCGTGTTCTCTATCGTCTCCAGCCGGGGCTTGTGGACCGCTACAATAGAAATATATAGGTTCGAACCACACCACAGACAGCACATTTTTGAGTCATAAACACAAAGCATCCGCTTTTTAATACCATTTCTTTTTCTTGATAAGGTTAGATGCCTAGGATTTATTGTGAAATTAATATTCCAAAGTTACAAATTACCAGTCATTCGTCACCGGTACCAGTGAATAAGATGCACGGCATTGCTTCCATTATATTTCTATGCTTTTTTTTTCGTTAGGGATAATCATCACATTCATCACATCTATCTCGAAAGAAAGAAAACGAATCCTTACCGCGGCCGTGGTGAGCCAATGCCACAAGCTGAGCCACTATCGTTACCATCTCATTTATCAGATATACACACTTCTTGATGATGTACTGCCGATCTAAGAAAAGAATATATTCCATTCTTAAGACATACAAGACAAAACCCGTATTTATACATGTTATGTCAAACCACAATGACCAAGCTATACACAAGACTACAAATGATAACTCCATTTCGATGCAATGTACACTAAAGGGCCATATAATTCAATTGCAGTGAAAATTTTATCACGGATCTTAGTGTATAACAGTGTTCACCAATAAGGTCGGACATCCGGACATGTCCGATGTATGTTTGATGTAAGCTGATCAAGGTGCCTACATGAAAGCATTGGTTGTCGGACAAATGTCTGATGCGCGAAAAAGTTTTTTGTATACACCAAAGTTAATTATTTGAGTACAACCAACAAAATCTAAATTTCTTCACTTACCAAGTTCAAGAGTCTTGGGTGGGAGTTCGAGCCTCTGGAAGTGGGCGTGGATCAGGGCACGAGCTTTGATACTGTAGGGGAAGCAAAGCGGCTTCTCCTTGTTCTTCTCGTTCAAATATATCAGGTCTCGCATCAACTGGAATTAGATACATATGCTAAAGACATATACGTTAGAATGAATAAGCCAGTATAGGTTAGCATGAGGATCAGGATATAATATCTTATTTTTCAAATATCTTACTACAAGTAACTATAAACTTTTTCAGTCTTAAGCTCAATTACTCGCTACATTTTTTCACACTCTTTGCTTGGAAATTGTACTTATATTGTGCCCTATGTTTGAGGAAACTTAACAAGCACTGATTAAAAGTGAACTCACTTGTGGTATTTCCTCATTGTCACTGGGTCTTTCCACGATCTCACTATTTTGCATCTTGTTAAACTCCATGGATGCTCCGAGAATCATGACAACGCGCTGGAGGTTCATGTTTGGAGTCTTGTGGAAGAAGTAGTAGTACAGCTGTGTTGTATCCATCAGGACCTGTTCAGCGCTGTATTTGATTGACCGATACCACCAAGTACCCTGTGAAATAGAGAAGGAGAAAGGTGAAGTAAGATTTTTTAGTACACTCATTAGGGCGTTCTGCTCAGTCAGGGTACACGTATAGACCCTAACCACAGCTGTGCTTCAACTACCTCCCATTTTGAGACAGCCAATGAGAAGGCTGGCAGTAACAGTGACTGACAGCAGTTATGGTACATGCCCCCAAAGATATGGTCACAAATTCAGAGATGCCACCCTATAAACATGAGAAATCCGGAAATTTATTAAACTAACTTTCTGGATTTTAAGCATGAAAATTTGAAAAGAAAAGCTCATCAAAGTATGTACAATTGACAATAAAAAACAACTCCGATATACTGTATCCATAGACTGGTAGCAGATATCTTTAATATTGAAATACTTTCTGGGAATAACTATTGACCTGGAAAAATTAAGGTATGACCAAAAATCCGGAAATCCGGAAAAAGAAGGAAAAATGGCATCCCTGCAATTTGGATCGAAATTAGGAACAAGGTCAAACACAACAGAAATAACCTGATCAGTGAAATGGGCGATTGACTTTCTATCTCAGAAATATCTGATGCTACAGCTTTGGTGGCCACGTTCTTGATCTTTTAACAAAAGAATAGGCCGATAGATCTGGATATATTTTGATTTGAGTGAATCAGCCGCTCATCACAGGTCTTTTCTCCTTAAAGTCTGTACATGTTGTGTAAGAAAATTCACAGACACCATGTCTGAAATTAGAAAATCTTGATAAAATACATCATTGTATTTATACATATTGTGATTATGAACATGAATGAATGCTTGGTAATAAGTCTGCCACGAGGATGTTATTTCCCTATCATCAAAACGTACTTTAGCTTGTATAAATGAATGTGTGCTTACCACAACAATTGGAAGGAGGACCATAAAGACCAAAACGTATGCAGCCAGAACCTAAATGCAAAAGAGGAACAATTATGCAATGTAAATATCCAAGGGTCTACATAGAATGTATAGCATTTAGTTTAAACAACTGTTTTATTTTTTTACGTGCAGTTTTTATCTAAAATATTAACAGAAAGGTCTTTAAAATTTGATAAACCATAAAACATCGACACTTAGTGACTTACCCAGACAGAGTTCTGCTTTTCGACGATCCATTTAGGAAGCGCAATACCAAAGTGAGTGGCTGAATTTAAGAAGAGATACATTATGATTTTGCTCCAGCAACAGCGGTGCTCATTGGTCATATAACGTGAAAAATTGACAATGACGCATTCCCAATTTGATTATTTGTCTTGGACCTGCGGTGCTTTCTTTCAGTATACTTTAACCTCTTTTGCATCTTGAAATCTACTTTTGCGCATTACCTGCTCTATAACTGGGCAATGCTATGCTTCAGCAGGCATAAGGTACCGTACATTATTCTTTTTACTGGATGCCATACCATCATAACCGTCATCTTAATATATTTGTTTATCGAATATAAAACGCAACACAACTTCAAATTAGTTTTTCTCAAGATTTCGAGAAAGCTTTTGATAACATTCAATTTCCCTCTTAATAATGAAATACATGATCCAAAGCTATTTCAATCACTTCTTAAAAAAACACTTAATCCGGTAATTGCAACAAACCTCCAGGTCCATCTGGATTGCCGTACTCTTCCCAATTCTTTCTGGCTTCGTCATCAGTTAACCTGTGAACAATGAGTTTATAATATCATTATAATTCATCTGTACAAATATATTCTAGTACTCATCATTCTAGCAAGTTGAAATGTATTCACTATGCATTTCCCCTGGCCTAAGATATGTACATGTATTACGTTTTCTCACTTTGAAACATTGATACTTGGATGTACATGCAGTTTACTTACGCCTGATAAGCCTTTGTTATTCGCATGAACCGCTGAGGATCACCATCTTTCTTGTCGGGATGGAATTTTAAACTCAATTTATGATATGCTTTCTTGATCTCTGAACTGCTGGCAGCCTGAAGTGTTAAAAACAAACACAAAATATTAACAATTTGATTATCGGAAAAATGTTACAACTCATACAATTTATCAAATAGGCCTATGTTCAACCGTCTCAAATCCAACTCCAGTTTGGTCCAAAGTGCTGTTGTATTGGTGGAAAATACAAAATATACATTTTTCAGGATAGATGTACAAAAGACAGCATGAATTACAAATAACATACTCAGTTTATCAAATCATCAAAAACGTGCAGAAAAAGGTTTGTATTGGTTCCTATACTTCAAACCAAAACATTTATTCGATTTTTCACTGGATTCAAATATCCTTACCAAAACACTTCAATTAAACCTTTGATATCAACACTTCGCTGTCAATCACGCCTGTTTTTGTTTGATAAAGCTTACCCTGTCTATTCCGAGTTCTCCAAACGGATCGAATTCTGAGAAATCCAACTCCACTTGAGATGTTTTGTAGGCAACAAGAGCAAATAAGACCCATCCTAAAAGGAGGCCAATTTTTCTGAAAAAGATACAATTTATCTATTACTATACGAGCCTAATTTATTACAGCAAAGTTTAGGAGAATGGGCATTTTGTAAGACTACAATATTACATTTTTAACAATATTTTGCTTTAACATTAAGTCATTCCTTAGATATATAAAAAGATACATGTATTTGTTATAAATTACTTACATTGAAGTGCGCTTTGTTTTCACCCATGGTTCGTTAGATCGCAAAAGCTGCCTTTTCATTTGACACGGATCGCAATGACATTCTTGTTTATTTTTCCCATGGGTATCTGAAAAAAGATCAGGTTGTGTCTATTAGTTAACCAGTTTACTTAGAAAGAAAGCCGGAGTTTATCATTCATAAAATATCCAACAGTTACCAGATCAGACAACTCACATCGTGGCTATATCAAATCAGTATCTATGTTTTTAATATAGACTATTTCAAATTGGAAGATAGCTGTATACCTCGTTCATTGCGTCCCTCTATGTATGACAATACCATGGCATATACAACGCTTCAGAGTAGCTATATTTACTTAAGCTGTTTACAAATAACATTAACACCTATTCAGTGTTCAAAATTAAAGTTTTATATTATGCGCCCACTAGGTGGAGGAATTTTGAAAATTTGCCTCCTGGAATTTAATTAAATTTGTGTACACCAGGCACACGGTCCCAAAAATTGTGCACCTGCCGCTGGTATTTCTCGCACCAGGTGCAAGGCACACAGTTAATTCTGAACACTTTTTGATGACGCACCTAATTATCAAAGTTATAAAAAGTTATAATGCTTTATCACTTTATTCATCAAAAGCACAAACTTACAGGAAAGGGTAATCTGTTATATAAAATAGCAACGGCACCAGAGGACAGTTTACCATGAAAAGTCGGCAAAAGCAACCACCTAAGCAAAGTAAAGCAGGGTTGGGAAACTGCCTTGTTGTGTATGAAGCCTTCTACCTCTTGAGACTGTTTAGACCCCAATTTAACATAACTGTAAGTAAAAAGCAGATCTCCATGAAGCTAGAACAAAAATACCGTACCGACACGAGGTTTTTCTGCAAAGACGTAATGATTATCAGATTAATATTCAAATGTTTTAAATGTCCTTGAATCAAATTCACTTCCTTGTAATATTCCATGATGCAGTCAGTGGCTAAAAGAATCTGTTCATATGAAATCTACAGCTTCCTACCTCACGGTCGCTCAATTAATCAATAAGGATTGAATAATTGGAACGGGATTTACAACACACACCAAATATCTCACAATGTGCATGATTCATGAGAGGCTCAAACTGGACCAAAATATTATAATGGTGTTCCTAACGATAATACCAGAGAACTCAAGTCTGGAAAACAGACTGGTAACATTGATGATTCACATCAGTTAGTTTTATTTATCCACATTTTTAAACAAATGGTGTGTTCGGGTAACCCTACCAATCCTAAATGTTTGGCCCTACTCTTTTTTTTAGGATTTTTTTTTTTTTAAATCCAAAAGAATTGACCTAAAAAAGCATGGATTAAAATGTTTTAGAGGACATTTGGATTTTCTTATATTTCAAACACTGCCCAGGTCTCTTTGGTAAGTAAAAACAAACCAAAAAAAACACAAGAAGAAAAAGAGCTTCAAAGTTCCGCTCATGCATGAGCGATGGTCAATAAACTGAAGGCCTTCTTACAACCAGAAGGCTATATAGGCTATGAGCACTGATCACCACCCCCACTCCTGCTGTGACACACAACTCAGGGAGGGGTTTAGGAAAGGGCCACTACTAGAACCAGGTCCCTGCACCCAGTGCTGAGTGACCTATCACTCACCCACCTAGACTTGCCTACCTGCAGGTGATAGTGGAGGTCCTAATGTGGAGGGGTGAGGACAGTTTGGCTCAGGCAGTGGATATGTAACCCACTCCTGGCTTCTCAAACTGCCTGACTCTAACAACCATCGTAGGACAATGCCCTTCAACAGCTGAACATGAGATTGTGTAACCGGTCATTGAGAACAAAGAGAATTAAACAATTTTTTAGATATTGGTCTCGAAGACAGGTGTATGTCATGGCCTTTTCTGGGTCAAGGAAGTGACCCAGGACTTACTAAGGACTTCACTAAAAATTATCAGGGAGAATTATACTACAATTCTCTCTGCAGTCAGGCATGGTCACTCATGCAAGACTGTTACTAAGGCCAGAGCCTGGCACAGGGGGACAGATCAGCACATAGATAAGGATTGACCAATCAGAGCTTGGTATACCCTGACCCCTTGGGGTTGCTCAGCAACCCTAGCAAGGAATCCCCCTACCCTGTCTTTGAGAATAGGTGCCAATGCTAAAGAGGGTCACATCTGGCACCCAACATTTTGCTGCGTGATATGGCAAATGCCTGAGATTTGAAACCCCAAACCCACTTGCTCCTTACAACAATTACATAGGTTTATATTCAAAACTTTTGTTAATAATATTTAATAGAAGACTAGAATGTGCCCGGAAATTGATACATATCTGAAACTTCCAGGCCTCAAAGCGGGGATCATGAAAAAAAAAGTCTGTTTAAAAGACCAGAATTTAAAAAATAAGGGTGTGATAAGGAATAAAAAGGTCACTTAAAGGGACATTCTCGTCTGTGAGGCAAACATATTTTGATACGTTGTAACCCCGTGCCTGCCTAACCAAATTCGTGATGTGACCAATAACGTCGCTGAATTACGTTCGGACAGTGCAAAACACGTCGCCTGCTGTCCCATTGCTAAGCTTGCGTTGACGGACGTATCTCTTTGAACTCTTGGATAAGACAGTCCCTTTAACTACTTTTATTATGAAATTAGACCAAAACCACATGTTTCATTGTTCCTTTATGCACAGTGGTACTACCTTTAAAGGTTTAAACATTAATTCCACTTTTGGATTGAAAACATTGATATCCTGTCCAAGGCTGCAGGCAGGGCTGGATCAAAACAGCTGTTTAACCACTCTTTGTTGGTTTGAACAGCACCTTAGGTAGTGCCCTAGAAATGTACTATCTTTTTTTTTACATACCGCCGGTACCAATCAGTAATAGATCTAAGCCCAAGTTTCAAAACCTCTATTTCTCAGAAACTCCAATTTAAAGGTTTCAAAAGTCTTGAGCCCTGAATTTCATTCAAACCCATCTAGTTGTTCATACTTCACATGGTCCCCACTCAAATTGTATCATGCTCCCTGTGTTTTCCCAGTTCCAAGCAAGGTAAGTTTTCCATGTCACGGTTCCATGATTTGTTCTGATCTCAAAGTGTTCAAGTTTTAAAATGGCAGAAAATTGCAATTTGATGAATCTGTAATATCATGGAATTGGGAAAAAACATTTTCCATGACACGGTTCCATGATTTGTTTTGATCTCAATGTGTTCAAGTTTTAAGATGGCAGAAAATTGCAATTTGATGAATCTGTATTATCATAAAATTGGGCAAAAAATATTCCCTGTGTTTTGGTCATTTTTTTCCCTGTGCCACAGTGTCATGAGTGTGGCTGTTTTCCTGAGTGGCAAGGAATGTTTTTGCCATTTTCCCTGTGCAGTGCCAGTGGGGACCCTGACTTTACCATGCTACCTATGTAACACATACTCTTATTAGAAATACCAAGAACTTGAAGAAGTTTCAGTGACCAAATTATCATCAGTCGGAGTGGTAGTGAACCGGTCATTCTAGCATTCTAGACCAAGGCGTCACCCAAGCCCATCATCTGTGTCAGACACAGAATTTTGTTGTTGACATATGGGCGTTTTGTCTTCCCACAAATCCCAAAGGAGACCGAGATTCTTACCTTTTGATGACTTGCGAGGCCAAAGGTAATATGTCGCTGGGATAAGTATTAGAGCAAGGAACGACAGGAGGAAATAATAAAACGTCCCTCCCTTTTCATCGTACTCAAACTGCATGCCAGCCATGTTGAAAACGTATGAAGCTCACGCGAAACAACGTGGAATTACGCTGGTAGCCGGTGTTTTCACTTTGTGATATCTAGGTCATCAGCGTAAATGGAGTCTCACCAAATATTGCTGACTATAATATTTAGGATATCATTATAAACGCACACATTCAAAAAGATTAAACTATATCCTAGATATATAATTCGTGTAATACAACTGTATCTGCAAAAATATGGCATAATATGGGTCATTGAGGCCAAACGAAGGTGATTTTGGTGGAGTGTTTCACTCTTCAAGCACTATCTAGGGAATCCACACTCAAATAGCCCTACTGAACATGCGCTTGCCGAGTGAAGCCACATTTCGCGCCACAGAAGTGTGGAAACGCTCGTAGTTTTCGCCTCTGGATAATGTCAATTTGCAGTCAAAAGACACTTATGTAAAGTTGCTTTCCCTTAATTTGGGTGTAGGTATCCCAGGTAGCAAAATGACGTCCTCATGACGTCCAAAATGTGGTCAAAATGACGTCGGCTGCCCATCCAAATGTCGACCAAATACAGAGCAATATATTTTATTTTATTTTTGTACATATGAAAGATATACCACTCAAAATATAATATATCTATTTGGAAATGTTCATAAAAGTATTCCATGTCAAGAAACCACTATTTAAAAGAAAATTTGCTTGTAAAATTGATTGAAAAAAAAAATTGCCATGTATGATGTTACATTGATGCAAAATCTGATTTTTCAATCTTTTGCAGCTGTCTTATAAAATAGAATAATTCTATGAAAATATCACAAAAAATTTCCCTCAAACTATGTAAATCAAATAGATTTATTTTGAGGCGAAATGACATTTCGCCGAAATTCTCCAATATAGACTTTTTTTCGCTGGTTAGCAGCATACATGAAGGAAAGACATAGGTTCAAAGCACTGGACGCCAGTAACCAGCAAAATTTTCAAATATTTGCGATTTTTGAAGCTGTCCGCCCATTTTTCTCAAAATTCACAGAAGACAGGAACATATGCAACTTTGATCATATGGTGCCAATTATATCAGGGAAGAATAGTTCATTCTACTTTTTCATGTTTTATACAACATTTTAGCATTATTTCATTTTTCCTGTCCCTAGCACCTGTACACTAGTACCTCGCGCTATTCCGCCTGGCTACATAAGTATAGTCTGCCAAGCGAACCACGGGGTACCAGTGTATAGCACCTGCTGAGTGAAAGAAAGCAAAATGGCGGACAAAAATACTGCCGGTGTAAAAGTAGGTCAGTGAAGCGTGACGGTGTTGCCGTCGGCCAGTGCCCCGGCAATGAATCATAATCAATGGTGTGGAGAGAAGATTGCGTAGATAAAATCAGGGACGTGGAGGGGGGGATGATGGGGCCCGGCCTCCAGCCACCGGCCCCCGTTGGCCCTAGGCCTGTACTAATAGCTTAGTACTTTTAATATATTATCATCTTGTATAATATAGCTAGGATCAGACCTAGCAAGTCTATCTCTAGGCAGAGACACTTTACGCTCCCAGCGCCACCTGTTAACCAGTATAAAAGGTGTTGCAAAGGTAGGGAGCGAGTTAGTTAGGAGTTAGAGTTTAACCATAGAAATAGAAGAACTGCTCGGAGTAATACCTGCGGCTTCCGCGCAGTATACTGGAGTTTACCACTAACAACAGCTTCGGACAAAGGATTGTGATAGAGCTAAGCACTAGGGCGGTCTAGAATGTGTTGGAACAACTTGTATTCTAAATGTGGTTGATTGCTGATAGGAGATGGGAAGGTGGACTGATGGAGACTTATTCACTGTGGCTTTGACTCGGGATGAGATGTTAATTGAATAAAAGACCTTTCACTTTACCAGCTCCCTCATCGTCCATTTCTTTTGAACTATTGGGGAATGGATGTATTAACTTTTAACGCAGGCTGATCGGATCGATAACCTGGATGAAAAACTCACGGATTAATTAGTTATACACATCACGCAGTATTAAATCAAACACTAACAATAGTTCATTTGGTGGAGATTACCCGAAACATGACTTTTGTTGTTTTGCTCATCCTTGATGTCAGCCACCGGCGAATTTGAGGCTTCTTCTAACGCCCAGCCTCAATCTTTGCGGCCCGCAGGACACGATGTGTCAACATCATATACAGGAAATGTGGAAAACCGCCACCAGGTAGGTGATTCCTTAGACGGGGAGGCACAGAGACAGGGGGCTTCAGCCAGACCCAAGCAGCTCTGCCCCGAAGGTATTCATAATTACCAAACCCGTGGCAGAGGTAAACCATTTTCCTGGCACCTAGGGTCCAAAGATAGGCCGGTTCTTGACGAAGGACTTGAAACCCTAACACACTCGGGACGAGTTGAAGGGTGGAACCGTCTTAAAGACTACCAGCAATATTGGAATCCAGGGTATGTGCCACCCACGGGCCACGAACCTGGTGCTAGCTCTCACTCTACTTATGGACCCGATGCGAACAATCCGTGGTGTAGTCAAGGAGTTCCCTATCGTTTATTACCTGCAGCAGGAGGACAAAGTGAACAGGAAACTTTCGATGAGGATTACTTATTTCCCATAAAGGACAAGAAAAATCGACAAAACACCGCAGATAACTCCAGCCCATCAGGGGGGAGACGCCCCGCAAATCCGGTAATTCAACCTGATGGGAATTCTCTCACCTATCCACATCCCCAACGATTTGAGTCTATCAGTCACCCGCTGGTAACACCGACTCACCCCAACCCGGGGGCGTCCATTCCTTATTCCACTGTAGTTAAAAGGAAAACAGTAGGTAGGGACAGGGGAGTGGAAAGGGAAACAGAGGGAGACAGCGACAAAGTAGGCAACTTACAACCCTATCGGTTAACCTATGATATTGGGGAGAACTTGGACGACGCTAATAAAGGAGCAAAAGCTCGAGTTCCAGATCTGGGGTGGGGAGGGTATGAACCTGACCCGGCAGAAATAATAAGGAAGTTAGCAGAAGCAGGCCCCGAAGAGCATGAGGAGTTAGAAAGGTTAAGCGATCAGGATAAAGCAGAAAGGGAAGAGCTAGAGACCCAGAGTGATAGAGATGAGGAAGGTAGTACAGTAAAGAAAGCCTATCACGTAGGAGAAGGGGATATTGCAGTCCTTGAGCCGTATGATAAATACGAAAGCGAAGACGAGGAAGGAGATAGTGAGACAGAACAAGCTGTCGCAAATGTCAGAGAAGGTAATCCTAATAGAAAATTACCTAGAGGAGAGAGATCACGCTCGTCATCATTTGAGCTTATTACCGAGGATGTTTTGGGCGCAGGTAAGAAAGACAAACCAGTAAGCGAGGACGAGATTAGTGTAGAGGAAATCCCTGTGAGAGAACAGTGGGACAATCACGATATACAAAACCTCCACGAAGATAATATGGCGGAGGGAGGTGAACCATTGGTAAATCTATTAGGAGAAGAGCGTGACCAAAACCCTGGGGAACCTCAGCGACCCGGTGAAGGGGGAGCTTGGGGTGTGAATCCGGGGGCATTGCAACCCAATCTTGGGATAAACCCTGGGGACCTTCAGCAACCTGGTGAAGGGGAAGCTAGGGGTGTGAATCCAGGAATACAGCAACCTAATCTTGGGGTAAATCCTGGGGGACTGCAGCAAAATGATGGGGGTGGCCAACCAGGCCAACAGCCTGGCCGAGCCGTGCCAGCAGGAGGTGGGATTGAGCAAAACATGTGGTTCCCTTACCTACTGCAAGCGATGGCGATCGGAGCCAATCTTAACGCAGGCCGAGGAAGAGCGGGTAACCAACAGGGTCAGCAAGCTCCGGCAGGCCAGAATAATCAGGCGAACCCACCAGGACCCAATAACCCTCCTCCAAACCAGCCCAACAATCCTTTTCTAAACCAACTTAATAACCCTCCTCCGAACCAACCTAATCAACCAAACCCGCCAGGACCGCCAGGTCCGCCCAACCCGCCAGGACCGCCAGGTCCGCCGGGCCCACCAGGACAGAACAACCCTCCAAATCCTCCAGGTCCGCCGGGCCCACCAGGACAGGACAATCCTCCAAACCCGCCAAATCAACCAAATATTTGGGATATTCTACCACAGCTAGGTTTGGCACTGGGTCAAGTACCAGCGCCAGGGCGTGAAACGACCCACAATGGTCACCAAAGGGGACCAAACATTAGGTTACTGTGGTTTAGTGGAAAGGAAGACGAGCAGATAGAAAAGTATTTCAGGGAATTGAAGCGACTGAAAGCTATCTATGACTGGTCGAACGCCCATCTCCTGAATATGGCGCTGTTAGGCCTAAAGGGAAGGGCAGACGACTGGGCAGGAGCGTTAGCTGAAAGTGAGAAAGACACATTTGAGAAACTAGAAGCTCAGATGCAACGATCTTCGGTGATCGAAGAGCTAAGTGGCAGAAACACGCAGAGTTCTGTGCCCTTAAACAAGGAAAGGACCAGAGTGTGATTGAATTTGCAGGTGTCTTGAAACAAAAACAAGTTAAGGCAGAAGCGAGTGAAAGCATGATGTTAGCCGTGTTTTTAGAGGGATTAAAGCAGGGCGTCGCCAGACAAGTAGCTATACTGGACCCTAAGTCGTTCACCGAAGCGGTGGATTGTGCAACGAGACTAGAATCGTTGGACAAAGGCAAAGGGGGAACCAAGATATCTAATGCAGTGAGCGAGTTGGCTGGAGGCCAAGAATCAGAGGAGACCGTGGCCCTGAACTCCATCTCCGAGCGGTTTGGTGTGGTGCTGGCCCTATTGGAGGCCGCCCCATGGTTTCAGAAACCCAAACCGGGGCAAAGTGGATCTCCCCAGAACAGTGGTGGTTATAAACAGCAAGGTTATAAAAGAAAAGATAGGTATGAAGGTCAGAAAGGCGAAAGGAACTTAGACCAGAAGGCTAAAACCAATAACACCCCGAGCAGAGAAGTAGACAAAGGAAAGAATGGGCCGACTCAGCAGAACGGAGAGAGGCCTAGGTTACCGTTCGATGAAAGTAAGTTCTGTATCATTCACCAACAACATGGCCACTCGACTGAGGCGTGCCTGTGGTTGAAGAATAGATTGAGAGAAAAGCCACCACGTATGTATAAAGATGGAAAACCTGGTGGTAACGAGCAAAAGAGCCAGGGAAACTAGAGGATAGGTCCGTTCATTCCATGATAGAATTAGGCGCAGTGGACGGACCGGCTAGAAGAGAGATAGGAGACGAAGCATTTTTCTTAACGCTAAGATTTAATGATCAGAGAGAGGTTAAATCTTTGGTAGACACAGGGGCGAGCGATTGTTTCATGTCTACCTTTTGTAAACAGCAGATCCCTAGACAATGCATTTTAGATGAGTGGAAAGTGTCGAAAGGAAACATCAGTTTGGCAGACAATTCGTCTCAAGTAATACTAGAACAAATTAGGTGTAAGTTTTCAATCCAGGGATCAGTGTTTTGCTATGATTTCAACATAGTGGACGATCTATGCCACTCCATAGTAATCGGTAGAAACTTATTAACAGTGCTTCGTTCAGATTTATCTCTACCAGGCGCAAAGATAGAAGTGTTTTGTGGAAACCCTATAGTTAGCAAAGAAACAGTGAAAATTCCACCGGGAAATGAATGCATCATACCGGTTACCACCCGAGAGCCGCTGGGGTTAGACTCACCAGTAGCTTACTGCGCACCGGCAGTAACCGCACCTGTCCTAGTGGAGGGGTGGGTGAATACGGTGGGAAGTCAGTGGTGGATCAAAGTCATGAATCCGCTAGACGAAATGCAAGAAATCACTCCACATGAAGTGTTAGCTTTTGCAGAAGAATGCGCAGTGCCTGAGGTAAACCAAGATCAGATAGAAGAGTTCCTAGACTTGTGTTATCTAACTAAAACAGAGACCCCAATGTCCATCTGTAGGATTTCTGTAGAGGTAATGAAAGACGCAGTGCAAATGGAAAGTAAATCCTCTGAGGAGAAACCCCGCGGTGAGATGGATGAGAATGTAAGCAAAATAGACCTAACCGAGTCGTGCTTAGATGAAGAACAAAAGGTAAGGTTTAGACAAATGCTTAATAACAACAGAGATGCGCTAGCGTTCTCGATGGAAGAGTTAGGTCACTGTGAAATAGCGCCGATGAGAATCATTGTGGATGAGTCGCAGGGAGTAATAAGTTCTAGACCGTACCGATACTCTCCACAGAAAATGGATATCATCGATGAACAAGTTAGGCAACTCATAGATATAGGTGTCATAGAACCCAGCGAATCGGCTTGGCGAAGCCCGCTGGTGGTAGTGCAGAAGAAAGACGGCAAACCTAGGCTCTGTACAGACTTTCGCATGCTTAATCAAGTCACTTTCAAAGATAAATTCCCAATGCCTACAGCTCGATCACTTTTCTTATATATGGCTTACAAGAAGCCCACTATGTGGACAGCTTTAGATCTGTTGAGCGGCTATCATCAATGTGTAATCAAAGAAGACAGTAGAAAATACACTGCCTTCGAAACCCCAATGGGTGTATATCAGTATAAGCGTGTACCCTTCGGCTTAGTTGGCGCGCCTTGGCAGTTTACCAAGGTGATGGCCATTGCGCTAAAAGGCTTGATTCCTAGAACATGCTTAGCATATTTAGACGACGTAATCGTCTACGACACTACCTTTGACGAACACCTGGCGAGCGTTGAGGTGGTTCTCCAAGCTTTAGCGAGAGCCAACCTCAAACTGAAACCGTCTAAGTGTGAGTGGTGCCGCAGTGAGATTAATTTCCTCGGCCACGTAGTAAACGCCGAAGGGGTGGCTACACAAAAGGTTACCACAGAAAAGATCACAGCATTTAACCGCCCGCATAATGTGAAAACTATTAAATCCTTTCTAGGGTTATGTAACTACTACCGACCGTTTGTCCCTAATTTCGCTGATCTAGCAAAGCCTTTAAACCGGCTGCTAAAGAAAGAAGTCTCTTTTGAATGGACAGAGGCCTGCGAGGAGTCGTTTCAACAGTTAAAGAAACTGCTGACCTCGCCGCCCTTGCTGATTCATCCAGATATCGGGGGGCATTTCTATTTATTAACTGATGCATCAGACGCCGCGTGCGGTGCAGCGGTTTGTCACAAACTAGATGAAATCTACCGTCCGGTTGCTTTCTGGGGGTGTACCCTCCGTGACGCCGAATTAAATTATTCGGTAACAGAGAAAGAGGCTCTGGCAGTAATTAAAGGTATTAAGAACTATGAGGACATGTTGCAGGGAGCTAAAATCACAATAGTGACCGATCACAAACCGTTGATCCCCCTGCTGCAAAGTGCCTACAAAGCCCCGTCAGCTCGGCTGAGACGGTGGGCTTTAGCGCTATCAGATTTTGATTTTGAAATCATTTATGAGCCAGGAGCGACTCACTTTCTACCGGACTATTTGTCTAGGGTCTATCATGAACATGTCCCAGGTGAAGAATATGAGCCCGCTGTGGGATGTGAATTATTTGAGGCCGAAATTCAGGATGAAGAGCTTTCTGTGGCTACGGTAATAAACGCACAACTCCAAGATGCAGAGTGCGCGCAACTGATAGATTACCTTCAAGACGGAGACCTACCGCCAGATCCCCTTGAAGCCAGGCGAATAATGGACCAAGCTGATTTTGTGGGAATGGTAGCACCTGGAGTGCTTTGTAGGTTCAACGTCAAAAGGTATAATAAACACCAAGACCAACTGGTAAGGTTAAAACCCCGCATGATAGTTCCAGGAAGGTTAATTCCCAAAGTCCTGAGACTGTTACATAATGACATCTTAGCTGGGGGACATGTAGGGATCAGTAACCTTACTACCAAAATCTCTGAGAGATTCTACTGGCGGAACATGAACGCCGATATAGTAGACTATGTGAAAGCCTGTGAGACCTGCTTTCTAAGGAGACGGGCTCCACATTTCAAGGCCCTAGCCAAGTCTTGGGAAAGGCCGACCCGGCCCTTTGAGGTGGTTCAGTGTGATTTTATTGGGCCGCTAAAGAAGGCTAGGGATGGGTCAAAATATATCATGACCTTCATAGACTTATTAACCGGTTGGCCGGAGGCTTTCACCACAAAAGATTCCACCGCGCAGACCGCGGCCAACTGTTTCCTAACCGGAATAGTGTGTCGGTATGGACGGGTAAACCGCCTGCATACCGACCGAGGAGCAGCCTTCCTCTCGGGGCTATTCCGGGAAATTACCACACGACTGGCGTGCAAACAAACGTTCACCACCGGGCGAATGCCGACAGGCAACGCCCGAGTGGAAAGATTACACAAAACAATCGAGAACCTGATCGCATATTATATTCCTGATGATCACTGTAATTGGACTGACCTGCTTCCCATAGCGTTATGGACGGTTCGGTCCACAATCAGTGTACGGTCGGGATACAGTCCTCACACCCTACTGTTTGGCAGAGATCCAATCAGTATGGGAATGCCTGAGCAGGGAACAATCCCTGAAACGCTGAATGACTGTGAATTCTTCATGCAAACAAAAGACAATATTGCTATGTTTAGGAATATGGCAGAACGGGTAGTTCAAAACTATGAAAAAGATCTGAGAGTAAGAATTGATGAGCGGGCGCGGCCTACTCAAATGTATGAAGGAGACATGGTGTACATGTACGACCCTTTAGCTAGCGAAAACAAAGCGTCTAAGTTCTCAAACAGGTACACTGGGCCCTACCGGGTGATTGAAACTAAAGGGGATCATCTCGTTAGACTAGTGTCGCTGAAAACTGGGAAACAAATACCACATTTAGTGAATATTTCAAAGCTTAAGCCTGCGCATGGACCTTGGTCCCCAGCTGTCCCTCATATCATTCCCAAACTGGTGAGAGAAGCAGTAACAACTAACTCAAAAGGGGCAGTTCCTGACCGAAACCCTGAATTGCATCACACCCCGTCGGGTGAAATTGCCAAAAAGGGAGGCAAAACTAGGGGTGCTGAGACTGAAAACTCATCGGGAACGACCGGTCCCCGTGAGCATGATGCAATTCCAATGGCCGGGGAGGTACCTACACAAAACCCTGGTCCAAGTCCCACTGATTTAGCAGAGTCAGATGGGCAATTCACTGATGGTCAGGGCGCCAGTGCGGACACCGCACTGTTACCAAACTTATCCTTTGTTCCTAACAAAGCCGCCTGTGGACGGGGAGCAGCCGGCGCTAATGGACAGAGGAAACGCAAACGAGCTAAACGAAAGGGCAAAAGCCAGCCGCTGGTGGGGAGATCCCCTCCAGGCAATAACAAGCCCGAAAGGTGGCTATAACCTGCGTCGGAACCGTCGGCCTAACTACGCCGCTCTGTTCAGCGACGGGGAAAGCGACGACATGGATGATTAATGCAGGAAACCATGCCGCCCTGTGAAAATAAAGGCTCGGCGGAGCGGCACCGTTAGCATCAACGCTAATGGAACAGGTGGCCTACCTCACGGCCACCTCGCCGCGCCCAGGGGCGTGGCAGAAGGGGAGGGTGCGCACACCGAGGGAGATGCCAGTGGTTGGCGTCATCTCCTGGGACCGGATACAAGCGTTCCCCACCTGAAACAAAATACAGCTCCAAATATGGAGACGGCATGGGCAAGCGGATCAGTTATAATTTCGTTGGATCCGCGCCGATCCACCAGTCGGCCCGCAACTCTGATCCTGTACAGTCACTTCAAGTGATTGCCTTGCCTAGCCCAAACACTGGAGGAAACGGAGATAGACATTGATTCTATCCCCGGACAAAAGTTGGAGATTGACAATTTTCAATTCCCAACTTCTCCTAGGGCAGATAGGCGGAACTTCAAGCCGGAATACAAATCCCTCCGACTCATGGGGAACTGCCTGGCCCTCCGGCCCCATAGTACTCCAAAGGGAACCACAACTTTCCCTGAGGATCCGGAGGGAAGGATCATAGTCCCTCTGAGAAGGAAACGAGTTAACCGCCCATACCGGAGGGCGGTGCCCGCTCGAGGGATGTTTGTAGGACCTTTCTTCTAAAGCACGCCCGATGAAAGAAAAGGCAACCGAGAAGGAAGGTACCAAGGAGCGTCCACCCCAGAATCTTAGGCGGTGGGGCTGGCCAGGCCGGGGCGGTGTCCGCCCGGACTCCACCGATACCGGAGTTGCCCGAAAGAAACCGAGGACGCCGGCTCGACGGCCCAGCAGGGCAGCCACCGGAGGATCCAAGAAAGCTACCGGATCAACAGCAGCCAAAAAGAAGGCGGCGAACAAAGACTCTTACTGCCTATCTGAGGTGAGTGACTCGGAGCCCGAGCCAAAGCTGACTGTGGTGGCAAGGCCGGCCCAAAAGGGAGACGTTGCCGCCAGGCCGGTACAAATCCAGACCGGGTGGTTTTGGGATCTGACTCAACCACTGTTCAAATTATTTGAGACTGTTGAGGAGATTAGACGAACAGTGGGGCTGGAAGTGCCTAGGTTGGACAGACAGTTAGCTGAGGTTAAGGCCCAGGTCGCTCCATTTATACAAACTCCTAGTCAAACTTCTAAATGCGTCGGGGAAGACACCGGACGGCGGGCAACCAGAAGCGGCCAACCTCTGCCCACACAGGAAAAGCAAGTGGGGCAAGAACACTTGGCCGCAGTCGTGCCGGGAACAAGGGTGGAGTCAGCGCACGAGCAACACGCACCAACCCCACCGGTGGGAGTCGAGCCGACAAAGACTCCCCTCCTCCACCACTTGCAAGCCGCGGACCCCGCCTGTTTAGACTTGAGCAGCTTGACGCCGAGCTGCAACGTCAGTCCGTCGCCACTGCTATGGAATCAACAGCAGTGGGCGCCAACCAACCCACCGGGGGGACCCCTGTGGCCGAACCAGCCTCAGACAACAAATCCCCCACAGGTACCGCAACTGTTCCCACTAAGTCAGCCGTCGTTCGAACCAACGGGGGCCGCCCAGGATTGGAGCCTGCTGGCCCAAAACCCCTCAGAGCAATGCGCGCTTCGTCCTGCGAACGTATGAGGAATCTAATGATCACAGTTACGAAGGACGAGACTGGAACCATCAAGCGCGTTGTAAATGCCAACGGGCGGAGCCTTTATGAACATGTCCCGAACTAAGCGGATTAAAAGACTTACCAGGGAGGAGTACTTTGGCGCGTGGTTAATAATTGTGCGAAGAAGAACGGTGACAACTTAATTGTGGTAGTGTTCCTGGGTGAGTTACAAACTTTGGCTTCATCGGGGGTATACTATAAACAGTGACAATGAGGTTGTTAATACTCTTCGCCTTGGTCATCGTGAAAGTCATTGGGGGGCTACGAAATGACTCCAGCCCAAATGACGGGCTAGCCCCTAACGCTGAAGTTATAGCCTTAGAACGATATGGAGTGGTACTAAAACCAGGAAAGTTAATGTCCACAGCAGATATCACCCACGTCCGACAGGGTTTTCTGATCACCATTCCCCAGAAGCGCTCCTTCATCAAGGCTACCTTTGGCCAGGTCTGTCATCGGTACCTAAAGGGAGGAGACGCTCTCGACCGAGCCTGCTACCATGTCAGGTCGCTGGTGAATTGGATGGACCAGACATCGCAGGCGCTCAAAGGTCGGTATAGGGAAATTCTCAATGAAACCTTAAGCTCCCTAATTAAGAACACCCGGCAGAAGCCTCAGGCCCAAGGGCCAGAACCAGGTTCGGGCGGGAGGGTTAAAAGAATGAAGAAGCTACCCCTCATGATAGACGATCCAGGATGGCCATCCTTCCCAATTCCAACCTCGTGGAACAGGGGGCTCTCCGCTGACGTAAAATACAATAGGGAACTGATTAGGGTGTTACAGGAGTCCTCCGACCAGATGATCGAAGACCTGGCACTAATGAACGATAAGCATGACGAGGCAGTAGAAAAGGTTAACCACGTCGTGATAGGTCTATTGGATAATCTGAGGTCGCTAAATAAGGCACATAATACCACTCGCCGAAGAATGAGACTCGTCCAACATAAGGTGGACTGGATGGAATTATACCTGAACATGATACCTGTAGCTCTGGAAGACAAACTAGGAGAAATGGTTTATCTCCAATTGGTAATCGAGCAAACGCGCGTGTTCAGGAAAGGTGTGCAACACCTGACACGGGGTCAGCTGACCATGGATTTGGTACCTCGCCAATATATGGTGGGAGCGGTCCTGGAAGTCAACAGGTATCTCAAGGGAATCCACCCCAGGTTCCATGTGGCGTTCGCGGACCCCTCTTTCTATTATGAAAACAGTCAGCCCTCATTTGAATTTGATGAAACTACCCAGGAACTAGTAGTGTATGTACGGGTGCCGGTTGTGGCCGACGAACACTTGTTTAGGGTCTACGAGGTACTGACCTTCCCTGTGCCGGTACCGGTTAAAGGACGACAAAAGAAGGACGCTCTCCAAATTGTTAATCTGCCTAAAAGTGTGGCTATGTCTATGTCCCGCCAGTACTACGTACCGTTGGCTAGCGGCAGTTGGTCAGGCTGTTATGGGCAGACCATCACGCTTTGCAAGCCCCTACCCTACATGAAAAAGATCACGGACAATACCTGCACTGCCGCACTGTTGAGGCGGGATGACGTCGCTATACAGGAAAGGTGTAAACTGGACTACCTATTGGAAGCAGATTTTGGGGAAATGGCTGTGTATCTAGATGATGGGGACATGCTAGTGGTCAGCGGCGACACACGGGGTCAGATGATCTGCAGGAATCAGCCCGCTGTGGAGGTGAATATAGAGAACTATGCGCGTGTCCAGGTGGAATGTGATTGTGCCTTTCAGTCTCAGGGGTCGTGGATCCCGTATAGTCTGAGAAACTGTGACCGACACACTAGGATCACGACGGTCGTGTATCCCCATAACGACCTACTGGAAGCGGCGCGTCGTGTGAAGGGATGGGACACGAACTTTACCAAGTCCGAACATGAGCCTACTATGCTAGAGTCAGACCCTATCCCTGAAAAGATTAGAAAGGAACTGTTAGAGATCGAGGAGAATCTGAAGGTCAGGATACCTGTGCCCTCTCTGGCGAAGCGAATCCAGAAGCACCGGAAGGACTTGGCTAAGGGTATTAAGAAGGCTACTGACCGGTATGAAGTGAACAAGGAAGCCCCATGGTTCTCCATCGGGAACTTCGGGGGTGGTTTCGGTCTCCTCACGATCTTTTGCATAGTAGTGGCAGTAACAATAATTGGGTGTATCCTCTGGAAGTGCTGGAGGAGACACCAAGGTAAAGCTGCTCTCGCAGGACTGGCCATAACTTTGCCTCGGGCCATGGCCCTGGAGGCAGCCGACCCAAAAGATTTGTTAACCCAGGAGAGAACACTCACTGGATGTCCGGACACTACAGCCAATCCCACTGCGGTGGCCGTACTAGCTATACTGCTGGCTATACTGGTCATCGCCATTGTGGTCCTCGTATGGCGTAAGTGGAAGCGCATTAGGCGGAAGACCGTGGATGGGTTATATGTACAGTTCGTAAATCCACACTTAATGGAGACAATCTTTCTGGGAGAATTAGCCATGCCTGCCGATCATACATACACCGAGGGCTATGTGCTAATCAAGGACGTGCTGGTTAACCAACTGTGCCTAAAGTTCACTCTTACCGTTACCTGGGGAGCGCAGTTGATGGGAGCGGCGACCAGACCGGGACAACGACCATCTAATGTGCCACTGCCAGATACCTTGAGAGTGTCCAAGAAATTTGCCCGCTTAATGATGAGTAACTTGAAGTATAACACTAGGGCCAGACTCTTAAGGTATTCATCAGGATTAGCCACTCCGGTGCCCATGGGAGTGCCACGCCTCGTCGACGCTGGTTGGTCCGATGTCGGAGCGGACTGGCCTCAACAAGTGCTGAGACATAGCGCGGTCCCAAATGCCCCTCCTAGATCAACTCCATCTACCTCCACTGCAACTGGACCGGGCACTACTCAAAGAACTGTGAGACCAGGAGCACCTGAAAAGGACCCAGGGACAGTCTATGAAGTTATAATATGAACAAAAATAACAAGTGTTAGCGCTGATCTAAGGTCTGTAAGGAAAAGGTAACAGGTAAATCTAAGAATCATCGTTATGAACACTGAACTGGGTTGTATTGGAGAACTCGACGGAGTCATGTCAGCATGAAAAGACAGGACCCTTTCGATTAACTCATTCAATACTAAGTCACTAATCAGGAAAACCTGGGCCGGGTAGGCTGGTCCGACCATCTTCTATGGACCCATGGGTTATCTAAATTTCTCTCAGATTGAGTGTCCCATGCCCGGTAGCCTAGCTCAATACTCTTACTACAACTTTGGCAGCTCTATTAAAGTAGGGACCCATTCGGAAAACGATCCTAGTAACTCAAAATTTTAGCATAAAAGAAAAAATCACAAAATTCTATAAAAAAAACCTATGTGCGCTCAACGGGACCAACGCTTCCAACGAGCGATGTGGATTTCCCCAGGTAAGTACCATCTATACTTGGCCCCTGTGCTGTTGTCACCGCTAGGATCGGGCTGCGGTGCAGGAGTCACTTGGGGAATACCACAACCTATTCTTTTAATATATATATATGTACTCTCCTCAAAGATGGAGAGCCGCGCAAATGGCAGGAGCCCGCCCACATGCCTGGTGTCGGTGGTGCCTAGCAAGAGGCAGTTCGTGTGGGGCTACGCGTCACCGACGCTCTGGGAGGCACTGGGGTCGACGCTCGAACATGGCAGTCACTATGCCCCGGGTGGGACGGCTCCTGACAGCGGTTCTCTCATCACAAAAAAAAAAAAAATAATAATAATATCGAAAGTCTAGAAAGGAACTTACACAAAAACTAATATATAAAGCAGCCCAATATTTATTTAACTAAGAGCCCTCCCTCAGGGAACCCTGGGCAAGTTGTAGTAAGAACATAAGAGCGCAGCATATGTAGTAACATTCAAAGGTGGGACGCTCCGTGACAGCGCACGAGAGTACACTATAAGTGGCTCGTTTGCTTCTGATACAGGCATGCTATGATGAGCAGTGACGTTACCACTCCTGCCCGAGGCATGTTACATTCAGAAAGTATAACGGAGGTCACAAGGAAAAGGAGGTTACGGGACGGATGCGGTGAACTAGCGACATTCACAGGGTGCTAACTCCCTTCTTCATAAAGGCGACTTCTCCCTGTGGGGGGGAGCTGTAGCTAAAACCCACAGGATGATGGGACGAGGCGCTGTACAAAATGTGTAGTCCCATCATCTTGGTTATGTGTAATGGTCGCCAGGTCACAACATCTCCCAGTCGTGGGATCCTTTGATTTTACTGTAAATCAGGGTCCAGCGAAAAATGTAAGATGGAAAACAACTGCCCAAAGGTACGAGACTAAGCTATTTAGGCCATATTCAGACCAGATTTAACCGGGACTGAGGCAAAACAACAAGTCAAGTTTCGACCCGGGTAAAATTAGTAATAACAAAATTAATAAAAGAGACGTGCGGCTTCAGAGTTGACCGCCGTCGAGAAAAAAAAAAAAGAAGAAAAGAAACATTAGTCTCGACCGCCGTAGTGGCGCATAAAGTAACCGGGTCCCCGCTCAACAGTTGAGCTGAGGAGGGGGGACACGGACTACTAAAATTCCCTGACGAATGGCTGCAAAAACTTGGTTGAACCCTTAGCAGATAGTCTACCCGTCCTATTAGTAAAGTCAAAATTCTAAAACTGTCTTTAGCACAAAAAAATTCCTGCCCCTCGTGCGCATAGTTCAAAATAGGCTGGGGGCGGAGTCCTTTCTGGAGTAGTCTTGGCTCTCCATAAGAAAAACGGGCAAAGACCTGAACAGAATACGGGTTTAACCTGGATCTACACATTGGGAAAGGAGGCCCGACTAATTAGGTGCTGTCTTTCTGGAGAAGTGCATTCACACCTCTCTTAGTTGTAAAAAGGGGTAGTATGTATATTAAAGGTAATATACATGCTGCTCCTGATTGTAACAAATGTGGGACCCGGCACTCGACCCCTTTAGTTTTACAAAACGGGGGAGGGTGCCGACGACCACGTGTAGCTGATTGGGTTGGTGTTCGGACCGGTAATAGACCCGGGTCCGAGCCCCGATCCTCTCAGGTGATAATTAAGTAACTTGTAACCAACCTACTTCCATGTACAGTTAATACTCGACGCCAGTGTAAAGGGCACGTAGACTCGCGGAATGAAGACTCACCCCAAACCCCATACTGTGTGTTGTACAAATTAAAATGTTAAGTTATTACTGTGCATGTAGACAAAATATTTGTATGAAAATATCAGGAATACACCCATCTACTTAGAAGTAGGATGTTAACTGACTAATGTAGACAGTGGAGCTGGCGCTCAGTCCCAGTACAGGATTTTGAGGACGAACGCCAAGCTACCACTCTGTAATTCAAAATATATACCAAGCATATTTATAAAAAAAAAATATATATATATATATGTATAAAATAACAATAATAGGACATACCGTTCAAGCGGTGGCTCTTCATAAACCCAAGAGTAGTTTCTCTACAAATAATAATAAACCAGTCCGAACAACCATTATTTCTCCCCCTCCCATCTGGATGACACTGCACAAAATATTATCTACAACACTTATTCTAACACAATGACACTGACGCAGTCTTGGTGTTAGACTAAAACGGGATGGTATTTGTAGCCGTTTGCTACGTACCCCAAACTTACCTCGGAGTCGCCGACGGCCAGTCGGACGGCTCCACCTGTGGTGTCTCCTCATGTGGTCACCACGTGAATATTTCCATTACCCTGTAAGGGGGACAACTAATCAAAGAATTCTGCCACAGCCAATCTAATGCTGCGCAGTCTGGACCAAAGTACTTGGTCACCTGCAGTTCCTCAAACTTACCAGGGTTAACCCCATGAAGCGCTTACACCTTATGGCGCCGCCAAGTGGATTGTTTCCAGTACCTTGTACGGGGAACGTCGAAACAAAGAATTCTGTCACAGCAAATCTGGTGCTGTGCAGTCCGAACCAGAATGTTTGGTCACACATACCCTTCCATTGGTGCAGTGTCAGTCAACTAGTAGGCAATAATCAGAAAATAATACTATAAGGCCAATACGGCATACCTTACCCACCCACTGAGAGCCTGCTTGAACCGGTAATGTCAACAAACTAAGAAAACCCTCTATTATCGCCCAACCACGCGCGAGATAAATAACGCTTGATCATGTTCGCCTAGCAAACCTTCCACTAAAATGTACAGCCTGACGAATTTAACCACGTGAAGGCGAGCCAAAGACTGCTGACAAAATTCTGGACCAACAATCTCCTTAAAATTAACGGGTTAGTAGCCTACCTAGCGTGCAGATGGCAGTTAAGAAAGAAGGCTGGACTTACCCGGTCTCGGAGCGGTCGGGGTGTGGACCTGGCTCAACGAAAGGAGGGCGACTCCCGGCAACAGACGAGGGAAAACAACATCTAAAGTCCCGTAGAAACAGTCTTGTGATCTTCGCGTCCCATGAAAACAGACTGGCTGATGCCTCCTGGATATATATATTAGTGAACTGGGTGCTAATCAGGAATTGAATCACAAGAATCAGTTGATGGGAATTAATCCAAAATTATTATTTACAAAAAAGGGGGCCGAGTGCCGACGGCCTAGCGTGTCACCAAAGGCAGGCGGGTAATCAGACGCCCTAGTACCCGCGCCCAGCGTCGGACCACTCTGTCGGAGGGCCGGTATCCATCTTCAAGTTCCCTGAAATCGTTGACGGTTATGTTTCCGTCAGCGACCGTCCGGACAGCGTGGAGTACTCGCCCCGTATCCGCGGTGGGCACCCCGAACCACTCGTTGGCCCGGCGCACCTCCCGACTGACCTTGGGCACCAGCCGGTTAACCCATTTCTGCAGGGAACCGTCACTATCCGTCAGGGCCCATCATCGCACGTCAAAGCCGGAGGGGGTGGTCATAACTAAAGTGGATGGAGCCGGGTGAGATTTCACGTTAAGGAAGGCCCGATTCAGGGTCTCCGCATAAAACTTAGCAGCGGCGTCCGAGCTAGTGTACAACGGGATGTAGAGTTCCAATTCCTGATCCCACGTTAGGACGTCTAATAAGTTACAGATGACTACTAAGATATCGTCCGGCCACATAACGTGGTGCGCGAAGGCATACCCTGAGAGTTCTGCTGTCGTTGCATCTTGACAAGAGAAAACGATGCAGGTGTGCTCCGTGCCCGCCAGTAAAAGGTCAGGGTATTCCTCGATTCCGCCTTCTCGGTCCGAGCAGAAAACTGCGACGCGGACCATGGTAGATGATGAAAAAAGATTGACGAAAGAGAACTAGAAAAAAAAAACACGTCTTAGTACTCCAAAAGACCGCCGGCACTGATTAAAATGACGTCATATCGAGGCTATTTTGGGAAACCCCTTTTTGATCCGAGGGATCCAAATTTTGAAATTGGCTAGCATGATCAAGCCATCGTATAATTTCTTACAAAATCGGCGCTAAACTAAAGCTTAGGTCCCAAACCAACATAATCAGGCGATAAATCTTAGTTAGCAAGGCATAATAATTCGTATCGAGCGTGCAAACTCGCCGAATTCATTCGAAACAGAAAATGCCATCCGGGCACTTAACGCCTGGAGGAAGCCAGACCGAGGTCGGGCCCTGGATGGGAACTCCAGTCAAGCGTCCCTCTAAGTACACGTGTACTAAGGGTGACTGATGGGCGCGCGCTAGGTATGATGATTTATAGGTGTCAAAACTGTTTAATGTTGACCGGCCCGTTGCCCGGACCTTGAATTTATTGTAAATAATGTCGTTTTAGTTGAAAATTGGTTGAAAGTAGACATACATTGTACAATGCCGCCCAATCATTTAAAATGTCCGGCTTCTCCGAAGTCACTTATTATTGTGTTAACTCGTTCTAGAATAGAATTTGCTGTGTATTTGTTACTCTTAGAAGGTTAAGACAACTTCACACTGTATATATGTTGAATTGTGTTGACTTTTGTTGCAAACCGCATAGAACGAAAATCTGTACAGGTATGTACTAAGTTAGTGCGGGACATAGTATTGAGAACACCGCCCAAACTTACCTGTTTTTCTCTGTGTTTTCCTGAACCGTCAAGTAATGGACCTGACACTCAGAACAATGAGTAATGCCACAGTAGGCAGAACCATCTCCTTTACCTTGAGGATCATTTCACAATCCTCTGGACCTTCCTTGTCAAGAGTTCGCATGACAATTCCCATCCCCTTGAGGATCATTTCACAATCCTCTGGACTCACCTTGTCGTTGAATGCATGACAATCACCTTCACTTTAAGGATCATCTTACGGTCCTATGAACTTACCTTGTTACTTTATGAATGTGTTCCGCAATCCTTGAGCTCAGTGCGGGGCTAAAAACCCATAATGTATTTATATAATAGATAATTCCACTCATGAGGTTGTACCTTTGGGTTATGTCTCTGAACGACCAGAAAATGGAATCTATAAATATATCAACACTGCGCTGAATGTACCACGAGAGTCAAAGCCACCCAACATCAGTTTGTTTAAAAAAAAAATAATAATAATAAAATATGTCCAATAATCAAAATTGGGAACACATCACATTTGACTGAATAATCCTTATTAGGTTTGAGCCATGTCGTCCACCTCCTCAAACTCAAACATCTGACCGCCGTCGAATGTACTAATAGCTTAGTACTTTTAATATATTATCATCTTGTATAATATAGCTAGGATCAGACCTAGCAAGTCTATCTCTAGGCAGAGACACTTTACGCTCCCAGCGCCACCTGTTAACCAGTATAAAAGGTGTTGCAAAGGTAGGGAGCGAGTTAGTTAGGAGTTAGAGTTTAACCATAGAAATAGAAGAACTGCTCGGAGTAATACCTGCGGCTTCCGCGCAGTATACTGGAGTTTACCACTAACAACAGCTTCGGACAAAGGATTGTGATAGAGCTAAGCACTAGGGCGGTCTAGAATGTGTTGGAACAACTTGTATTCTAAATGTGGTTGATTGCTGATAGGAGATGGGAAGGTGGACTGATGGAGACTTATTCACTGTGGCTTTGACTCGGGATGAGATGTTAATTGAATAAAAGACCTTTCACTTTACCAGCTCCCTCATCGTCCATTTCTTTTGAACTATTGGGGAATGGATGTATTAACTTTTAACGCAGGCTGATCGGATCGATAACCTGGATGAACAACTCACGGATTAATTAGTTATACACATCACGCAGTATTAAATCAAACACTAACAATAGTTCAGGCCGTCTGAAAAACGTGAGACAGCCAGTGGGGGCCAGCAGGTTTTTGCCATATTTTTGCATTAATATTATTTCATTCGACAGTGGGACCCCCGCCTACTGTGTAATCCCCTGTGTTGATTTATGACTAGATTGTTGAGGTAATAGGTTCTTGAATGTTACTTTTAGATACAGGACACATGTGGATCGTTACGAAATTGGGCAGTTAGGCAAATTGTCAACAATTCATGTATTTAACATGATTATAAATTCCTATACAATTTCATTTTGCATCCATATTTTCATATGTGCTTTAAATTTATCATATGATTCAATATTTCATACATGTACAGGTAAATCATTCCATAACAGTGCACCAACATAGTAAATATTTCTCTTATATTGTTCACAGGTAGGTCTCATAGTGTGATAAATACAGGCTCCTCTTCTTCTAGTGTTTATAGTTCTAACATCCACAATTTCTCTATTGTTCTGTTGTTTGTACATAAAATTCAAAACATGAGCAGTTCTTCTAGTATTTAATAATGGGATTTTTGCTGATAAATGTACAGTATCTGTGGGCGTACGTACATGTATATCAAGGCAAATTCTTAAAGCTTTATTTTGAAGTCTTTGTAATTTATTTAAATTTCCAATACTGGTTCTATATATAAATATATCACCATAATCCAAATAAGGTAATATCATTGACTTGTAGATTTTGAGTGCTGCTACTTCTGTCAAATATTTCCTAATTTTTTGTAATAAATAAATTTTATGTGAAACTATTTTAATGGTGTTATTTATTTGTTTAGAAAAAGTCAGAGAATTATCTATTATTATCCCCAAGTACTTATAATTATGTACATAATCAATAGGTTGATTGTCGATTCGTAACTTGGGAAGTTGTGTGCGCTTCACTCTCCTACTCAAGCCAATGATCATCCCTTTGGTCTTTTTAATATTAATAGATAATTTATTTCCTTTACACCAATTAGCTATATTATTTAGATCATTTTGCAATGACATGTAGGCTGTATATATGTTAATTGCAGAATTTAAAACAACAGTATCATCTGCATAGAATTTGATTATACTATTTTCAATTATCCCTTGCAAATCATTAATATAAATCAGGAACAATAGAGGACCAAGTACAGATCCTTGGGGAACACCACATTTAATTACACTAGTATCAGAGTTTGTATTATTAACTATGTTGGTTTGAGTTCGATTTAGTAAATAGTGTTCTAACCAAGAATATGTTTTATTAGAAATACCTAAGAGTTTCAATTTTTTTAGTAATATTTGGTGATTAACAGTATCAAAAGCTTTGGAAAAATCTATATAGGTACACAGAGAAAGTTTTTTTTTTTTTTTTTCTTTTTTTTTCTGAATGAGCAGAACTTTATTTTTTCATGAACCTTACATAAATTCTTTTTAACAACCTGCTTCCATTTTTTTCTTCTGCATACCTAAGTTCTTTTACACGATGTCAGCATATCTCACTTTTCTGCAGAAGTCTTAAAACATACAAGGAAAAAAAAAACATAAAAAAAGAACAATCCAATTGGTATTTCAATTCTACAAGTCTGGTCATGATTCACTAGCTCCAGTCTATATCAATGCAAAAGATAAAGATAACGTTTTTTTTACATTTATAAAATTATACTACAATTTGGTTGACATACATTCCGTGTTGATCAATTTCTAGTGTCATTACAAAGCATGCATTCTTGACAACAACTGGTTTGATGGCACTTTCTCTTTTTTTTCCCCTTCAGTTCTACCTATAAACCTCTCAATGGAGATTTTACAACCCAACTCATAGGTCCATTGATATACATCTAGATAACCTTCATGAAATAGACGCTGCCTATAGATATAAAATTTAGCCCATAGAAATATGAAGTTTATAGTCCTTTCAGTTTCTGTTACACCCAGCAAGCCCAATATATAATCTGATTCTGAATAAGCTGCCAAAGAGTATCCTAATACATTTTCCACCCACTGCTTTATCCTTTCAAGAAAATTGTGGACAGATGGACATGAAATGAAAAAGTGGATTAATGTATCTTTTTCCCCACACAACTTGCATTTATCTTCAGAAACAACCTTTCTCTTATATAAGTACTCTTGACAAGGAACAATACGGTGAATAATTTTAAATTGAAGGGACTGTATTTTAGTTTCTCGGGATGCTTGAAATGCCATACAATATACCTTCTGCCATTCTTGAACACCCAAAGTAATGTCAGGAAAATCCCTCTGCCATTTTTCATGAATCCTATTGGTAATTTTATTCCCACTACATATTATTCTATATAAAGCCTTGGAAGTACAGTTCAATATGTTCAAAGGTTTGTCCTCATGATGGATATATACATCTCTAGGTGATACATTTTGAATATCAAGAGTACGAGACCTTACCCATGGAAGAGCTGTTCTGATTTGTAGAACTTCTAAAAAGTTGCAATTGATACCATATACTTCTTTGATCGTTTTATAGTCCATTACAATCCCTTGTTCTGACATCAGATCTGCAACCTTCAGTATGCCTGCATTCTTCCAATTGTGCCAATCTATCATCTTATTACCTATCAAAATTCTCTCATTGTTCCACAAAATCTCATTTTGTATTTCTATATCAGAGATAGGACTCTTATTATAGAACTGATTCCAGGCTACCCATAAGTCTCTATAAAACAAGTTACAGATATTTTTTCCTAGGCTCTCCTTAGTAGTGAAAGTTATATAAAGGGAATCCTTAACATTAAATATCTTCCTAGGATAGAAAGTCCATGATTCAAAGTCGTTGCAACATAGTCTCTTAACCCAGGATATTTTAGAAGCCAGAACCAATTTCTCCAAATCAAGCAGACCCATTCCTCCATCCTTAATTTTCCTGCACATTGTTGCATATGCTACTCTATTCACACTAGAAGACCATATGAATGAACATATGATTTTTTTAAATTGATCAAAAACTCTTCTAGGAGTAAAAGTTATTGATGTTGGATAAAGCAATATGGGCACAAGCAGGCTGTTAACGACTACCACTTTCCCTTTAATGGACAAATTTCTATTATTCCAATCTTGACATATTCTTTCACACCTATTCAATTTCTCCTCAAAGTTCCACTTAAATCTTGTTCCTTCATCACTGACTTTACCAATTTTCACACCAAGTAATACCAAACTTTCTACTATTTCAAATGGCATATTCTGTTCTACAAAAGAAACACTTTTCCCCATAGGCAGAAGCTTTGTTTTATGTTTATTTACTGTCAGGCCAGAATACCTCCTGAATCTTTCTAGGCAGTCAAGAATACGGAACAAATCAGACTTACTTCTACAATAACATGTCACATCATCAGCAAAGAGGGAAATCTTAATCTCTCTACTACCTAGTGTAATCCCTCTTACAGTCTCCTCCTCTCTTACCAAAATTGCTAGGACTTCTACTACCAAAACAAATAGAAATGGAGATAAGCAACAACCTTGCCTTGCACCTCTTGTTGGGGAGAACCAAGATGTATTATAACCATTATTAGTCACACATGTCTGAGCTCCATTAAAGATAATTTTTATCCATTGTATAAAATTTCCCCCAAACCCAAACAATTCCAAAGTTTCAATTATGCACTCCCATGATACTGAATCAAAGGCTTTATTGAAATCTAAAGCTAAAAGCCAAGCTTGCTCTTCATCCATTATAGAATGCTCAATCAAATCTTCTGCAAGCCTTATATTAGTCCCAATGTATCTACCTTTCATGAAGCCTGTCTGATCTGCATATATGATATCTTTAAGATGAATCTTAAGTCGCCCAGCCAGGGCTTTAGTTAAAATTTTATAATCTGTGTTTAATAAGGTTATAGGCCTCCAGTTTGATAATTTATGTTTATTTGTCGCTTTTTTAGGAATAAGACGAATTATCCCCCTCCTTTGTTCTTTACTAAGCATACCATTATCAAAAGAGAAATTGAAGCCCTGAATCAGTAGATGTTTGATGTCTTGCCAGAAAAACCTATAAAATTCTACTGTTAGCCCATCTGAGCCAGGACTTTTGTTACCCTTCATAGAGGAAAGAGCCTTATAGAATTCATCCTCAGATAGGTCCCTATCTAGCATATCCCTTTGTCTGTCTGATACATGCGGAATTTTAGATTTACTCAAAGCCCTTTCAAGAGCTCTCTCGTATGATTCATTTTCAACTGAAGAATATAGTTCTTCATAAAAAGTTTTTAGAGTTCTCATTATACCTTGAAAATTTGTGGTTATCGACCCATCCTTTGTCTCAATGGCTGTAATCTTCTTCTCTAATGCTCTTACTTTTTCTAGATTTAGAAAGTATTTAGTAGGTCTTTCACTATGGCTTGACCAGTTTACTCTAGATCTTAGGATGGCTGCTTGAGCCTCCAAGCTCTTTCTCATTTGAAGTTCCCTTGAATATGACATAAGCTCATCCTCCACCTTTTCTCCCTCATCTAGCCTTTGAGTTAGTTCCTCTATTTTCTTTTCAAGCTCTCTTTCCTCTTTCTTATCCTCATTTCTCTTTTTTTTACTATATCTAATTGAAAGGCCTTTGATCTTAAATTTGGTATAATCCCATAGATCCAACGGGTCTAATCCCTCGACAAATATCATTTCTTGTACTACATTTCTAATTTCATTAACATACTTTTCATCTCTTAGCAAATTATTGTTAAACTTCCACCAACCAGGACCTCTAGCTACATCTCCCATGACAATTTCCAATGTTATGATACTGTGATCAGAAAATATGCCAGGCAAAACACCTGTTTTCCTTACTTTCCCTGATATACATTCTGGAACTAACCACAGATCTATCCTGGAAGCCTGATTTTTCATCTCCTCAAATCTGGATTATTCACCCTCCAAATATCCGTAAGGCTCAACCTGTACATCATATCCAAGAGTGTGGTCCTGTACCTTGCAGCAACTATTGGATATGAATCATTTTTACGATCTAAATGTGGATCCAACTGTATGTTAAAATCCCCACCCAGAAAGATAGTTTCTTGGTCTCCCCTAACAAGGATTTCTTCTACACGGTTCAAGTTCAAGATCTGTTCTGATTCCTCTTGCTGGGTAGGAGCATAAACATTACCTATCCAAAAACATTGATCTTCTAAAGAAATATTCATCACAAGATATCTCCCTTTAGTATCATACACTATTTCCTTAATTTCAAAGTTCAAACCTCGTTTGAATAAAATTGCAACTCCTCTAGAAGCAGAATTCCCATGTGCAAAAAAGGCCTCACCACCCCACTCAGATTTCCATAGAGAAGAACAGCTTTCATCACTGTGAGTTTCCTGTAGCAAAATAATGTCCCATTGACCCTCCCTAATTTTCATAAATATAAACTTCCTTTTGACTCTGCTACGGAGACCATTCACATTCAAAGAACACATTCTTAAAACCTCACTAGTCATGGCTCATACAAAAAATCTCCATTTCCCTCAATGCTGATGTGTATTCCACGTCTGATTCTGAAAATTATGTTAAAAAATATCACAATCCCTACAGAATCTGTATTAACAACACAAGAATGCATATACAAATTTAGACAAAAAAGCAAAAAAAGAATAGTTATTAAATTATACGATATATAGATTGTATGTTGGAGCAAATAAATTACATTGATAAACATCAAAATGTACAATCTTTCAATTCCCATGTACCACTTCAACTTCTTGAATAAAACACCAAGAGTGTCTCTGATCAGCCTAATACTGTGAGAGACATTTCGTTCCACCAACCCAAGTCAAATGAAACACGGCCCAATTTTTAAAGATATGTGTCTTTTAGTTTAAACTGAAGAAAACAAGAAACAATAACTAAATAATATTGAAGAGGAGTTAAATGCCTTAAGCCAACTACTGAAAACTATTATTCTGGTATAAAAACTTCCCACCCATGATCGCTATTCAAATCAGGTAGCACAAGTGACAACAAACACAACTTAACATAAGCTTACATAAAGATCATGCATGCACTCATAGCAAAACCCCACTTAGTTGTCCTCTTTTTTGAAGTAGTCCCTCACTTTGGTCAGCATCTTCCCCATCAAATTATGGCCAGTCCATGCCTGAACCTTCAGAGTGTCTTTCTTCCCTAGGGCAATCCCGGTACCCCAGAGTTTTGATGGAGACGCCTCCCCTAAAACCCTGTCACCAGTGTCCAAGAGGGCCTTACGAAGTAGAGGGTGTTGCCTAAACTTTTCCACAAGGGCTGGAAGGACCACCTCCTCAACACTTTCTTCCCATCTTGATTCCATACCGTCTGTTGACATGATGTGTAGTAAACCTTTCAGTTCAGGTGGGTAGTGTGTCTTCCAAGCACGTGCTTCCATGTCTTCATTCTTCGCAAACCTAGCCCTAGCAACTGTGATGAATTTTTCCATACAGTTGTACCGTTCTCCCCGAAAGGAGAAAGGAGTGATCCTGTGGTTTGAGAAGTGGCTGAACCTGGTGAAGAAGACCAAGGTGAAAGCATCATTGTTCGTAGCAAGTGTAGAAGGCCGGATTTGCTGGGGGAGGGATTCGAGGTCCTCCGGCTTGTAAGCAGTCCCATCCAGTACAAGTTTCCCTCCAGCAATCCGGACTGACTTGTAAAGTTTGGAGTGTTCCGCAGCATACCTACACCTGTATAACAGGTTCATCGTTTCCCTGATAGTTTTTGGAAGATCTTCCTGTATAATGAGCTCCTTACATGTCTTCCTGGCCGTCCATACCCTGTCCCTATCTTTCAGGCACACAAAACGAACAAGTACGTGGTTTGGATCAGGCAGACGGTGTGCTTTGTCGATATTCAACGAACTAACACCCAATCTGTACAAGCAATACTGCTCGAAGTGAGATTGTATGTCACTGTTAGATTCGTTTGCTTTCCTAGGAATGCCTCTAACCACAAGGTTGAAACGTCTGGTATATGCCTGTTGTCTTTGCAGATCTTCTCTAAGTTTTTCGATTTCCTCAGCTGCTCCAGGTCCCCCAGGGACCCCAGATCCAATGTTAGATTCGAGTTCAGACAACCTTTTCTCCTGTTCATCCACTCTCACCTCAAGGTCCCCAGCTTTCTTTTCAACACTGTTAATCCTATCCTCCAGTTTCTTCTCCACCTTACCAAATTCGGCTTTTAAAGCCAGAATCTCCCTATAAATATCAGACAAAGTTGGCTCCTCCATACTTTTCACAACTTCTGGCGCTGCACGTTTACTGGAGTGCTCCTCATCAGACCCTGAGTCTGACCATTTCCTCTTATCCTCAGTCTCTATACCATCCATAATGCAGTCAACCAGGCATATGATGAAGCACTACAAAATTGACCACTGGATCACTATAGTAATGGACTCTCACTTTCACTAAATAAGTTAGCACTAACTGTCACATATGGAAAGTCCAGAGAGAGTTCAATATGACGCCTCTTCAAGCATAGTTTCTATAATCCCAGATTACTAGTACAAAGTGAGCCTCACATGTTCTTGACGAGCTGACATCGACCTGGTGGAACTGTCGTGGAAACTTGCTTCGAGAATCACATGATCCGAATGGAGTGTTGAAGCAGCAGCTCCAGTGGGGCCTTTTGTCAGTTCACAGTCAAAGGATTGCTAATTTCCTCTATTATCGCTCACTAAATTTCCAGATTTTCCAAGACTCACAGTATCAAAAGTATGAATCATACACGTATGATGCCTTGGATATTAGTTCTTGAGGTCTTTATCTTGCTTTTTGCCGAAAATGACAATGAAATTCTGGAGAAAACCCACAAAATTCTGTCTCTGAAATGGAGCAGTACTTTGGTGTGTTTGCAAGTCATCCAGCCTCGTTTTGGACTCGAGAAAGTTGTTTTTGATTGATATGTTTGTACAGAACATTTGTAAAATCTGCTATTGCTGATGCAGTTGAATGGTTTTTTCTAAAACCACTTTGGTTTGGATTTAGTAAATCATTACTTTCTAAATAGTTAGAGATTCTATTGTGAACAATTTTTTCAATGATTTTACCTGGCAAGGGGATTAAAGAGATTGGCCTATAATTTGTGCATTCACACAAATCACCTTCTTTTGGCAATGGGGTTACTATAGTTTTTTTCCACGCTTGCGGGAAATGACCAGTAGTTAATGAAACATTTAAAATATGTGTAAAATGTTCTATTAAATGGATAAATGCAATTTTTAAAATTTTTGACGAGAGACCTTCAATAGAAGATGACTTCATTATATTAATTTCTTTACAATATTTGAGAACCTCTATTCTTTCAGTTACGATGTCATCTATAACATAGTCAACAACATTTCCTGAATAAGTCCATTCTGAATCAATTGTAGAGGCTAATTTAGGACCAATACCAGTGAAAAATAAATTAATATGGTTCGCAGTAGCAAGATCTCCTTCTATGAGAACTCCATGTTCATCTTTGAGTCTTATGAGGCCAGTATTTTTAACTTTCTTTTGAGGTATTAGGGGTGAAAGCGTTTTCCAAAACTTTTTTGAATCGTTATTGTGTTCCCTTAAATTTTCTTGTATAAAATTAATTTTGGAATTTCTAATGTCATTTTTAACTCTATTTCGTGCTTGTCTGGCTTGACGCCAGTCTTCTTCATTATTAGTTCTTTTTGCACGACATAAAAGATGATTTTTATCATAAATTGCCTCAATAAGTTCATTTGATATCCATGGGTCCTTTATATTTTTTATGCGGAACGTTCGGATAGGACACATAGTATTTACTATTGATAGTATATTCCGATAAAAAATAGACCATAGCTGTGATGCATTATTAATTTCAAAGAAGTTCGTCCAATCACTATTGTCAAGGTTCATTTTAAATTGCTCTTCATTGAAATTAATATATGATCGACCATTAAAATTTGTTTTAACTTTAAGCTTTGATATATGTTTTCTAGTCACTAAAATCATTTCATGATCACTTAAACTTATATCTAAAACCTTCGTTTCAAAAACTTGATCTGAATTACTAAATATCAAATCTAGACATGAGTTTTTAGGACCATATCTAGTCGGTTGATGAACAAGTTGTTTAAGTCCCATTTGCATCTCTATCCATTTTAGTTTTCTAGTATCGGTATTATCAGTTAATAAATAATCTATGTTAGTATCACCCATAATAAATATATCTGGTGGATGGATATATTTGTCAATAATAAACTGGTATTGATCATAAAGTGTATCACAGAATTGATTAACATTGCCATTAGGTGGTCGGTAAAGATTTCCAATTACAATCTTTTTCATATTCGGTTGGTTTAAACAAATCCACATAATTTCAATATCTCTATTTGATAAATTCAAGCATGCTAGTTCACTCTCCGAATATATACACTTATTATTTATAATACAACAAATACCACCTCCCTTTTTCAGGCGATTTTGGTCATTTTCAGACCAAGATCTGTCAAGCCGTAATAATGTATAATTTTGAATAGTAATCAAAGGTGTCGGTATTTGGTTTGTAAGCCAAGTTTCAGATAGGCCTAGTACATGAATATTACCAGATTGCATATAGTATTTTAATTCATCAAATTTTCCCCATAGGCTCCTTATGTTCAGATGAGCAAGGTGGGTGCCTCTAGGATGTAGATTTTCTAAACATTCAGCCATACTTCATGTTGTAAGCAAACATATATTTATATAACAGACATAGATATAAATATTGACAATTGCCAGAAAAGTGCCCATTTCTAGTTGTACTATATATTTTTGCCGGGAATATACCATTATGGTTCCCTGGCATTAAAACCTTATCAATTAAGGTAAACATAATGTGAGGTAAACTGTTCAATGTTCATTTGAGTGCGCCATTTCTGTGCCTCTCTCCTATTTCTTTAGTAAAAATAAAATGTTCAGTGTTTTTAACGTAACATATATTCAATTTCTAATGCAGTATTTGGTATTTGGATCAACACTTGAATTTGATGAAAAGTTTTGCCTCTGACTACAGGAGGGTAACAGCACAGCATCCCCTACGAGAGTACTATGGTGCCTTGTTTCCTGTATTCAGAAACTAATTTTGTCAAGAGATTCGAGTAACTTTTTTAACCATAAGTTTAAGGTATTCTGGGTTGAGTGTAAACCATCGTGTAATTTCAAATATTTATGTACTCTTCTTCCATTTATGTTGCCGTGTATTGTATCGGCTATCCAGGGTCCTGGCAATTTTGAGTCCATGTTAATTGAATTAATTGCCGTGTTAATGTACTGAAGACTGTCATTGATTATTCCTTGTTGAATTTCGTACTCCTCTGCAGGCCTTTTATTATATTTGGCAAGGTCTATGCCTATCAGATGGCAGACAATCACATTTTCAGTGTTTTTTTTAAGCGTAGATTTTGCCGTCTCATACTTTGTCACTATAGTGTCAACCAGCGAGGGGACATCATCAAATCTTAAAGTAACTTTGCCATTCAAATGTTTTTCAGTTAAATCGTTTACTCCGCCGAACAGGATACAGGTGTTATATATCTTCTCTGATAATAGATAAGTACCTCTCTTGGTTAAGTCCTCTATGTCAGCACCGCGTTGGTAGTCAACATTAATCCTATAATTTTTCTTCGAGGTTGCTTCGTCAATTAATGCTTGAAATTGCTGACCACGCGAGTCCATGAGAAGTAGGATTTCGGCCATTTTGTTAATATTTAAATATTTTACGTCCTGGTGTTAGAAATCGTGCAGGTAGATTTTCGATACGGAGGTGCGGATCGCGAATCTTTATAGTTAAATTTCAGTACCATTAATACGAGTCGCGCAGTTGCTCGAGAAACAATCCTAACTTGTTTCCGGTGTTTACGTTGTCCTTGTTGATCTTCGCTATGTCAACCAGCGTATATCCACATCCGTATTCTGGGTGCTTGGTCGCTTCGTAAAGGTGGCCTTCTGTATTTTGCAGGTAGGTTTTTAATTCCGGATTTTGCTCGAATTTTTTGGTGACCAGGATTTTGACTGTTTGGTCTTCCATATCTCTCCATTCTTGTGTCGGTTTGTAGCTTTTGCCAAGTCGCATAATCTTGAATGGATCGTCTTCTCCGAGAATTTGTGCCGCCACGTGCTTTTGTTGACAAATAACTGCTCTCACGTGACCAAGCCCTTCTTCGACTGAGTTGTAGATGTGATCTAGATGTTTTATTTTGCACGGATATAAGTTTGACAATTTCGCGCATAGATTTTCATGCATTTTGACTCGGGCTCTGAAGAAAATATTTCAGGCCATATCCAGCCTGTCCAGGGACAGATCCAGAGATTTAAGGGGGAAAAAAAAAGGGGGGGGAAGCCCTATGTAAAATTTGAGGCTCCCCATCCATGGTCTAGAATTTTACATTAAAAAAACCCTAAATTTTGCAAAAATTAGGGGGGGGGGGGCACACCTCAGGCGCTCCCCCCTAAATCCGTCCCTGCTATCAAAATACAAATCATGCATAAAACTATGTTCTCATATCTCTCAGGCTCATATATATCATATGGTTCAATCATTTTATGCCGGGACACATTTGCAATTCAGATATTTTGAGACCATAGGGGAGGGGGGGGGATGACACTGGCACATGCATTTTCAGAAGCAGTCAAAGACAGTATTTCTTAGACTTTATCAAACCTTTCAAAATTAAAATTGTGTATATATCTTATGTTCTGATGTCTCTCAGGCTTCTATCTATCGTATGGTTTGATCAAAGATGTATTATAGTTAGCTCTTTTCTCCTTGGTTTGATTATTTTAGGCCTGGACAAGTTTGCAACTCGAATACTTTCAGACCATATGAAAGATTGGGGAGGAAATTACACTGGGCTGACTGGCGCTTGCATTTTCACAAGAGGTCCGAAAATAATTATTTTAGGCCATATCAACCCTCCAAAAAAATGTATGTCCTCACACCTTTCAGCGTCCTATATATCGCATGGTTTGATTATCTTAGGCCTGGACAAGTTTGCAGTCTGAATATTTTCAACTATAAAATGTGGGGGGGGGAACATTGATGCTGTAAAGCATTTTCATTTGCCCTACAAAAAATTGTTTTAGGCCTTATCAAACTTTTTTACTCTCAGCCATCAGCACTAATATTTTTGCATTGTGTTTATTATGCAACTGGCAGTTTGATCTGTAAACAAAGACTATTTCGCCTCTCATGGAAGCTCTGCTCCAGGACTGACATTATGACTAGTATTTTTTCTAAAATACCTTTTCATTTTTTAATGCGACCATTTCCGACTAAATTTGGACCAAAAGACGTCATTTGGATGGGCAGCCTTTTGATGTGACATGGGGGACCCCCCCCCCCCCCCCCCCCCCAATCTAGACCCCCTTTTTTGTTTGTGATGCCATAATGATGACCACGATAAAGTGAGTTTGTAAAGCAGCAATTCTGTGTTTTCATATCCTTATGTTCGGTTTCTCCCTTTTTTCCTGACTCTTCATGATTTAACCCTTTGCCTCCCTGCAGTTTTGACAATTTCTGAACTCAGGCATGAGGACATTAATTTGGAATGACCTTTTAAGCATTAAATTTCTCCACAATATAGACAACCTATATATCATTGGAAAGACGATGTTCTCGGGATTCATATTATAAAATAATTTTATAATTTTATAAACAAAAAACAAAAAAACTAGGTCTTTACATTATTTTCAGTGTTTTTATTTTACAATTTTAAAGAAGTTCAAGAAAAAAATGGTTAAATATTTATTCTAGAGAAAAACTTCTTTTTGACATAATGTAGACAATACATTTAGGGTGCAAATGATGCGTATTGTGAAAATATATGTTAAAGAGATCAATTGATAACCATGGGGGAATATTAAGTGGTTTTGTCAAAATTTTCTAACGATCCAAATAACCTATCCTAAATATTCTATTTCATTCCAAAATGCCCTTATTTGGAATGTCAATGGAACGTTTTTTCCCTAACATTTACAATACAACAGTCATTTGGCTCCTATGGAAACATTATTTTTTCTGGTTACTGTAAAACTTTAGAGCATTATATTGTAAACCCCAACTTGAGGATATTCCTAACACAAGCAGATAAAGAATATCATTTCTTGATAAAAAAAAAAAAAAGGGGGGGGGGGGGGTTTTGATCGTTTTAGTAAAAAAATTTTAAACTTGCAAATTACTTATTTAGTAAATGAATTCTATTGACAAATATCTCGATAAGTACTGAATAAATTTGATAAGTAGAATTTACAGGGACATTGACATTGCTATGTTCCGGAACCTGTATTAACACAATGGTACATGTTTGGTATCCTACCTACACGGAAGAACATTGAATGTAATAAATGGGAAAGCATTTAGAACTTGATTTTGCTTAGATCTTAGATGTGTTTCTGATTTAAATGTAGTTATATCTCTTGTGACAACATTGATCTGGAACTTACATTCTAATATAGGTAGGGAAGATGATTAGGGGAGGTACGCACTTTCGAAGGTGGAAAATGTGGCAGTTCTAATTCTCACCACCACAAGTTGCATATTTCCTGGGTTTTACCTGCATGCAGACTATCCCTAATCACGGAGCATACCGGAAAATGTTGTCGACGAATGAAAGGGCTTTACGATAGACATAAATGTTCATTGATCATGGCATATTTTGCCGTTTAAGATGATAGAGATCGATATCAACTATCTTTTCATTTGATATTTGTATATGTTTATCATTTTTCGAGTTGGTTTGAAATTCATTCATTACACATTGATTATAGCAAATTTTCATATGCTAACTATTTTTCATAGATTTTTTCCCTCTGTTTTTGCCGACAAAATTGGTCCAAATTAATTTGCAAGTGCCTGAAATACTATAAGTCAGTTTTCTGTGGAAGAGAGATTTGGGAAGAGAAAAACAGATAGCATAGGCCTAATTGGAATGTAGCAATTGCATGGTTTAATGCAGACCCCAACCAGTCTTTCTGGCCATCCTTCAGAATAAAAAACAAAATAATAAAATAGGCTGTTATATCTGTTATTTTATAAATACGCAATATTCACATAGGTACATGCAAACTATAATCTGTCTCATGTATTTGCCCTTACAATGGTTTCATGCAGACCCCACCCAATTTTTCTGGCCGTCCATCAGAATAAAAACAGAAAAATCGGCTGTTACGGCTGTTATTTTATAAATACGCAATATTCACATAGGTACATGCAAACTATATAAATAGGGCCTACATAACCAGGTAACAATGTCTGTAGAGGTAATTAAGCCATATGTCACGTCAATATAATTGCTATAGGGCCTAATGGAATCATATAGGCCCTGTTGAATAGTAAGATTGATTAAAGGCCGTATTCGTCATACCGATTTTGCTGCCGATCTTAAAAATCGGCAGTTGGAATAAAGGTCAAAAATAGAAATGTTATACATCATTAGAAAGGTTTTGCGATTCTTTTAAAAATGATATATAGTATATGTAAGGATTAATGCCATATTCCCAAAGAAATCAAGGAATACAGCTTTAATAGCCAATATAATTTTATGAAATTTTAGAACTGACAACAGTGTCACTAATAAGTTAACTGGGATGAGTTATATGACATCATCTTAAATAATTATCAGTCACACAGCCGCCATAGTTTGGGAAGTCGGGCAGCTTTCTTCCGGTGACCAATCAGCGGCCTCAGCACTTTCTCCACTAAAGGTCCCTCAAGGCAGGGCGTTGCAGAGGTCTCACGAGTTAGTCTTGTGACGTCATTCACTGTTGTAAGTTGCACCGACCCATCCTCTTTCTTTTCTGAATTAATTATTTCGGTTGTCGCGCTAGATTTTTCCACTGTATGTTTCAATCCTTTTTCATGGTAGGACACTGGCATCAGTTTATGTGGTGGTTTAGATATGTGCTGGATTCTCGTCATGTGTCTATGATGAGATTGAGATGTTGGAGATCCAACTTTAACCACGGAATCTGACTGTAGTGCGCATTGTGATGAAACGAAAAGTAGAGGTTACCATACATTCTATTGAATTGAGATATGATAGATGATCATGCATGCGTGAATATCTTGAGAGCACAATCACCGTACAGAGGTATACATTGTATATATCTCCTTTACCTAATCTTGAAAAGTTATACGAGAAAGCTAAATTCGTCCATGTGAGCATGACTGTAGATTTGATCAATTCCCTAATCAATATGGATTTGATATACTATACTTGCATTAAAGAATGGAATAATATCGCCGCAAACTATGCATGTTCGTTTTCACTATAAACCAATAGGCCTACATTCATGCATGCATCTTAATTATATAAATTACCTTTAAGAGATTGCAGCTAATCAAACATTGCTCTTACCTTTGCCTCTGATGAAGAGAAAAAAAGGCATATTGACACCAGCAATGTAATGAAGGGTAGTGGCACTTCAGTGTTCATGTTGGCCATGTTCCAATAGGCTGTCAGAATGATATCAAATTTAGAGTTACCAGGGTATCAGGTTTTCTTCTGCGGGCAATTCTTGTTTGTTTAATAGAACGGCCAGAAGAGGTTCGGACACAAGGAATTTTGTGTGTGTTTTTTGCGATTCTGAGACAATACAATAAGGTAATGGGCCTGTTTTCGTTGATTGTCAGTACATTTATATATAAACCATTTGGACATCACATTTCCATTGAAGTCAGTTACACCGGAGTTCTTTTTAACATAATAGAGGAATCTCTCAACAGCATGCTTTCCCATGTAATTATAAACATTAGGGTAAGACATTAGGTGTAGGTACAATGAAGCATTCCATCAACAAATAATTTAGAAGTAGAAAGTCATTAAGGTGATACTTGATGTCGTATATTGTAGATTTATACAATGGATTGATATGCATAATAATCACTGAATATTGTACAGTGAACACACGTCATTATCGATTCATCTAGCTTCACAACTTCTAGCAGTTCAGCAATTGCTCTTAACACCCTATTTTCAAAACATGAAAAAGAGCGACACTTATGCTATATTCAAGGCTATAGCGCACAATGATACTTACATCAAAATGGCTTTTGAGGGGACTGTTGTGTCAACTAACGTGCTTTCAGAATAAAACAAATGTGTTTATTTGACCTTATGTATTAACTGACAAGTTACATTTACTTAATTTTAGAAATTACATAGGCTACAATATTTACATTAAATCCAAGTCTTTATAAATCAATATACCTAGTGAACAATAGGCCGCAATTAAATCCTTAGTGTCTTAAATGTATATACGTGAAATTACATACCTTCGAACGGTATCCCAGGTACGGTATCTTTTTCACCGTGACCAAGATGGCTATCTTCCAACTTATTCGCTCGTTTTATAGGCCCTCTTACTGAATACATTAACTGCATGGGCGGACAGGTGTTGGCCTTCGTCATACCGGTGAGCTCATCCACCCGTACCGGTCACCGACTTGTGTCGTGAGAAAAAAAAGTAACCGCAATGTAAGACCCACCCAAACGTGGGTTGCTACATGACGCTCTCCCTTAATTAACATTAGTCCGGGATCGTGTTCTTATCCTTCAATAGGAACTAAGCAATGAAAGGTAAATCCGCCCGACTATCCTCAATCCGAGTAGGAGGATGCATACGCAAGTGACCATACATGGGCAACATGCCCACGGAACATTATACTGGGTTCTCTAGGTATATTCACTCATGCAGGCCAGGGTGGTGTGCCGTTGAGCAGGGACGGATCCAGGGCGAGGGGGGGGGGGGGGATGCCTCCCTCCCCCCCCCCTTTTTTTTTTTTTTTAACAAATATTACAATTTTTAATATAAAATCGGCGCACCAGCGGGCACTTTTTTTTAGTTTAGCCCCCCCCCCCCCCCTTCGTAAATACCTGGATCCGCCCCTGGTTGAGTATGGCTAGATCAACACCTTTCACCTTCCATCTACCTTGTAATTCTTTCAGTATTAAATCACTCATTTTTACTAACTAAAATTCAGATATAATATTCCAAGGGATGGTATTCCACTATGTATAGAACAAAAAGGATTAAGTAAATTCGTTTTAAACCCTTAAATGCCCGTGTTTTAAGTTTCTCTGGTTATCTAGAAATAAATCTATATTATAACATTATCAATTGCATTTCATTATCATGATATAATTTCACATATTTCAAAATAATACAAAAGTGTCATACAAAAGCATATTCTGTTGATACTTTAAGGATATTGCACCAAGCGCTATTGAACATTCTAATTTCAACATACTAATTATGACATAAAAAGTACCAATAAAGATATACAAATGGGGTAAATTGGTAAAAAACTCAAAGAAGGGCAAAAATGACAAAACACTATGCATCATGCGCGGATCCAGGGGGGGGGGGGCAGACGGGCCTTGCCCCCCCCCCCCCCCCCCCCCCCATGTTAAATCATGTTTATGGGGGACCCCCTCCCCCTGTACATTCATGTTTGTGGGCCCCACCCTCTAGAGGAAGTTCTGGATCCGCCCCTGTGCATAGTCATCATTCTAATCCAAATTTTATCAAAATATTCATTTGTAAACCATTCAAAGTGAATTGATTGTTGCTAAGATATGTCCTCTTCACAAAAATTACTTTAAAGGGAGGGGCCAGTGAATATGAAACTATACAATTTCGTGATTCTCATTGTCCAGGGAGTGTTCATACCAAGTTTTATACCGGCACCTATAATATCCTCTATTTTATGTGTATTTTTCTAACTTTTAAGAAATACTTTCTGAGTGCACCTGGAGTACCTTGCATAGTGCATCTTTTGCTGGTGACGTCACAAACAGATCAGATGAAATATTAATTCAGAAATAACATAATTTAGTTATCCTTGTACTGACGCGGGTGGCCAGTCCATGTTTGGGCAGCATAACATGAGCTTAGAAGCGCACGTGTAAGCCAATGTTTCACTTTGACAGTAGTGAAATGAGGGAGGAGTTAAGGTGTGACGTACCACCATATAATAATGTGTTCCGCTCTTAGCTAGCCAGAGTAGCTGCACGCACTGTGTGAGTAAAGATCCTGTGAAGGTTGGACCTTTAATCTGCAGTCTAGGTTCTGGAGAGAGGCATATAGAAATTGTGTTAGAGCGCGGAGCGTTGACTGAATGTATTTGAGGGGACTCTAACCTCGGGACTGATCATGGTCAATCGAGTTCTTGTCACGGAACGACTAGACATTGGATAATAAACAACAAATCCTTTCACAACGAGTGTTCACGTCTTACATGATGAGGGAACTATAATTATGTATTGGACGACCGCAGTCGATGTCATGAGGAGGAAGACTGCGAATGGAGCTAGCTATTATCTATACAATGAAACATCACAAACACGCATTAATTTTAAATGGATAATTAACCTCTCTATAGTTCATCCTAATACTTTTTTCTCAACGTTTTACAATGTTTTAAGCTGTAAAATAAACTTATTTATAGCAAAAATTTGCATTTCAAATATATTTTAAAGAAATTATAATTTCAAAATTTTGTGTTTTCCTCAGGATTAGAGGAATAAGATGTTTCCTTACAATTAAACCATTTTTTTCACATAAAGGGTTAATCAGTAGTATTGAAACTTGGTACACTTCTAAATTAGCATTAGTTCATATTTCAAACAGAAAATATATCAGAAGATTATATAAAATTGAACAAAGAAAAAGGCCGACATTACCCATTACATAAAGATTTAGCTCGTGGGAAATTATCACTTTACTTTGAATTTGATATTTTGCCAATTATCAAATGGAACAAATAGTAACTGATTAAACATTCACTGGGCAATAATCATCACTTTATTTTTCACTTTATATCTTTTGCCAATATCTTGTGTAATAATTGAATTCGGACTTTTGACTCAATATTCGTATATATTTTGATTAGAATTTCTTAATGAATTGTTTCATATTTTCCCATCAAAATCAGGCATGTCAAACACACGATACAATGCTTACATGTGCGATACAACAACAGGCCATTGGTTCTTATTAATGTGAAAAGGATTTCAGTTGTAAAAATGGCAATTTCAGGGCTTACTCTAAATATTTGTACATGAGAATATTCACATTTACAAAAAAACACAAGCTAATAATAATTATGGGTTTCACGGCACCCAAGAAATGTTCTCCCTTTTTTGGGTGCGGATTATTTTGGGTTGTATCGCGCATTAGGTGCGCGATACAACCCACATTCACCTACTAATTAAAGTGTAAAATAATTAGAATTAAAATTTGACTGGTCCCTCTCTTTAAAATGCAAAGGTCTTGATTTCTTTTCCACTATTATATTTTTGTTTTGTTACCTATAATTGCAGAAAACACATGAAATCCCACAATTTTGCCCATTTACACATAAGACGTACATTCTTTCATGGATTAATATTTTCATATTTCCTCTACTTATGAGGGAATATTATTCATAATCTTTTCATTTTTTATGAACTTATTTTTTTAACCCTTTGCCTCTCTCTTATGCAAATTTCGGTCATATGTGACCGAAATTATTAAATTTACATAAAATTGTTGATTTTTCAAGAATTTGAATAATTTTTTCAGTGTTATTTTGAGTAAGGGACATGCCATACACAAACACGGGCTTGTATTAATTATAAAATATTGATAAATATGGATTTGATGACTTTCAAGAGACATAGGTATGACTTTCCATTAATTATTGAACATAAATTCATGGAAAATATTGGATGTTTAAATTTCTAAGTAAAATTATTGAAACAATGACGACATATTATGACCTTTAAAGGTTCAGCTTTGGCCAAGAACATTTTTAATTTTGAAATGTTTTAATTTCTTATCATCTAGAGGAGGCTGAAAACTACAATCTATTTTACTAAATTGTCTAAAATAAGGAAAATCCCTATATCACGTGCTCTTTCAATGTTTCATGAATAATATTTCTCGATAAAATGCAACTTCTTTGAGAAAAATGCATACCAACATTTGAAACTAAACATGTACACTTCTTAGGCATAATTGGAAATATTTATGCACCATAGGATATGTATGTATGGTTTATTTATATAGAATGATACCATGAAATAATACTGAATGACACTTATTGAGGAAATTTGTCTCATTTTGAGAATTTTGACATAAACACTCCAATATTCACTCAAAATTAATAACTGGATGTTTTGAATGTATTTTTTCTCAATACACATCATCTGAATCCTACTTCCACTGCCTACATTTCATCAATATTAATTTTTTCTCTAAAATTAATATTTAACCGTTTTTTCTTGAATTTATTGAAAATCGGACAAAAATTAGTGAAAACAATGCAAAAATCAATGTCACGTGACCTAGGTCATGTGACACATAGTTTGTAAAATTTCAAATTCATTTTCATAACATAAATCCTGAGAAAATGGGCTTTCAGTTGATGTATAGGTTGTCAATATCATAAACAAATTTTATACTTTAATAACCATTCCAATTTATCCTAGTCACATTCTGGTTCCTAAATTGTCAAAATGATGGGGAGGCAAAGGGGTTCATAATTTTGTGGGGGGAAAAATATTTTTACCCTTTTTTTTTTAATTATTTGAAAAATAGACTAAAATTTGTCATTTTATTCTGAAAATTCAGAGGTTACATGACCGTGGTCACATGACACACATACATATAACAATTTCATCAATCTTATCATACATTTAGCATTGCCAGTTTTCGCGCACTAAGAGCCTAACAACGGGAAATGTGATATAATATTATCTATGCTAAAAATATTTGTTTTGTTAATTTTTTTCTGTCTGTAGTGAGAATATGAGACACACTAAATGTATTTTGAAAAAAATAAAAATTGGTACCAAATTAATGAATGAGGTGGTACAAAATCAATTTCCCATGTCAAGTTGTCAGTTTTCGCGCATTGTTGCCTATTTTCGCGCATTTTGTAGCCAATTTTCGCGCATTTGGTCATATTTTTCACTAAAAATTAATAAAATGATCAAATCTAAAAAAAACTATGAACGGTATCTCAGGAGATGCTTTACTACTAATATCTGCCTGTAAAATAACCGTTGGTTATCTATTTGTTAAATAATATTGGTTTAGGAATGCTTTGTTGTCCTGAAAAATGAAATTGAGAAGAAATTATGGCAAGGTAAATAATGCGTTATTTTTGTGCATTTTCAGAAAGTGACAGGGGCATTAATTCCCTGAAAAAAACAAACTAGATGAAAAACGTCCATCAATTCTATGGTTGTTTTATTTTTCAGAAATGTTTCTTCAAGGTTTATGACAATCTGCTTAAAATATTCTCCAAGTCTTTTTTGGAAAAATTGAGGAAAAATCAGAAATTTCGGGAAAATTTATGGGGAAATTTGCGCGAAAACTGGCACCAGCCTGGTTTTGTGTGATCAGTTTTCACGCAGGGGTCAATTTGTTTAAAATAAGCAATAAAATATGGGTATCTGACTTGTAACTGATAGCATAACAGTTTAAACTTATATCCTGATGATTTGGGTTATCAGGTTTTTGTTTTTATCAAAAAAATTGTCTAATTTTCTTTAATTTGTAAAATTTTAGATTTTTTAGGTTCCTGCCGTTTTGACAATATAATTGCACATTAGCAGCATACATTTGCCTCTCAAAACCATAATTTTCAATATTTTTTTAACAAAAATTGCACCTACAGACCATCATTGCGCTCCCATTGATATAATAAAATTGTCTAATTTGTATGACCTGTATAAAGAAAATGCGTCAATAAAAATGTGTAAAATGCGCGAAAACTAACAATGCGCGAAAACAGGCAACACTACTCAAGTTATAAGCTAATTTCCAATACAATATGACCAACATAGATCTAATTATGTGATAGACGAATAGAGTGTAGACGATGCGTGTAGGACATTCAATATAGATCTACATTGTGAAAATAATTATGTCAAAGAGATCAGTTACTTATTTATATAATCGGAATATATTGGAGGGATTTTTCTAAATTTGCCAAAATATAACAAATTCCTCAATAAACTGCGTAGAGTCTAGATCTAGGCCTTTGTATTTTTGAAATAAAATTGTCTGATAACACAATTATCTAGGCCTACCTTGTAAAAAAAGTTTTCAGTGATACAGCTTAATTATGCTGCATTTTCAATTACCTACCGGGTAAAGTGAAAATGCAGGAAAATAATAAGGCATAAAAAAAATTTGTTGTTTCAGGTACCCCGGTCGACCTACCCTTATTTTTTGGCCCTACCCTAAAAAAATTTCAGGATTTTCTTTTTAAAAAAATATGAAAATCCAATTGAACTGGCCATAATAACATGGAAAAGTATAGATCTATAGATACCCAGAACATCTTTTCTCAAATGCTAGAAATAGTTTTAGAGCATGTTAGAGAATTTTTTGAGGAATTTTTCTATATTCAACGCTGGTCAGGCCTATCTGTGCATGTAAAAGAAACAAAGAAATTAAATCCACCTACCTGCCCGAATTTTTTCGATCTATGTTTTTTTTTTTACAACTTTTTTTTTTTTTTTGGCCTAGATCTCTCATAAGACTTGAGATGGCCGTGGTTCACAGATAACACTACAGATGGCGCCACAATTAGTTCAGTTACACCTAGTGTTACCGCTAGATGGCGCCAAAAAGAATCCCTACCCGCTGGTCATCGGTCTCACTTGGCACTGCATTCCTTATGCTGGGTTCCCTTCTCTCTTACGGCTAGGAGGACACGGCCTGAGAGACTGCAGGTCCACCCCATTGTGTCGATGGATCGGATTGGTCCAAAAGTGGTCACGTGACCCCGAATTCGCCAAAATCTGACGAACTGGGCGTTAGCGTGAACCCGCGTCTATTCGTGACGTTCAGCGATAGCGTGAGTTCGAGGCGCGGGGACCAGCGTATGCATTCCTACATTGTTATCGCACCTGTCCGCAACCAGCAAAATCACAAGCCTGCGAGTGCGAAGGTTTCAAAATGTCGGCAGATGAGGATACCGAACTCCGGGATTTAGTGGCCCAAACATTGGAAGCTAATGGCGTTCTTGGAAAGATCAGGGTATGTCTGTGTTGACTTTTTGTTTTCGCTTGTGTCGGATGACAACAAATGTATTTTTATCCTGTCGAACCACAAATGCGAGCAACGTAACTCAAGGTGATCACTCGAGTAGTACTCGTTGTTGTCAAAATTCTCTGTTCATTTTCAGTCTGACAGAGTGGTGGCACACTTTGTCAAACGTGCCTGAGCACATTTGTTTGCTTTTTCAACCAGGGTTTTACATATATCGAGGGGTGCATCATTATCAAACACTGCTGTATGTGCATTCAATTATACAATATGTCCAGTTAACTGTGAATGTGAGTTAAAAATGATCAGTTCCCAGAAGGCAGAACAAGACCATTCGTGTCTGCGCGCTAATCTGCTAAGTTTACTACTAGTACTAGAATCTAGAATAGGTCAGGTGGCCAAATAACAGTTAGCGGACTAAGACTAGTTTTTCTGGACTATCCTTACTAATTTTAGAATAATTTTTCCCATAATCTGCCTACAATTTTGAATGATTCATCAATTTAAAGCTAAGAATTTACCTGTTTTAGGGGTGCAATAAATGGAATGTTTTCCTTATATCATATATATGGAACTAAATGGAACCTACAATTTTATAAAAAGTTGCTGAAAATGTTGGACATTCAATGTTATGGGCTATAGAAATATTTCATAATCTTTCCAATTGTTAGTAAAACATTTATTTTCAAAAAGGATATGTTGTAAGGATTATTTTGACATGTTATTTACTTACTTTTATAGTCAAGGCCAATTGAAAGTTATTCGGTTTTGAACACTAAAAATAAAAGTTCCGAAAACCACCCTTTTTGCCCTTTTGCGAGCCATATTGTAACTGTAGATTATGCCCAAAAAAGCAACTGGAGTTCTATTGTTCTTTATACATAAAGATAAAAGTTATACAAGCCTGCGAACCTGTCACAGACGATAATCGTACATTTGACAGATTTTAGAAAGAAATATGATTTATTTTTCAAGTATTCTTTGTATTTGAGTTACAGCTCATATAAGTTTATAAATATTCCGCTGTAATTGGAAGTCATCTGGTGGAGATTGCAAATCTTGTCGACGAGTTGAGATGAAGCCACTTGAACTTGAAGGGGTTCTGGTCAATTTTCCAGGGTACCAACAGCACAGGGAAAACAGAAAATGAAGGGAATTTCATTTTCCAAAGGACATGGAAAACACAGAATCTCATTTGACCAGGTTCTGAAATTCTTGGCCAGGTTCTCAAAATAATAAGGATTTGACTTCTTGTTGTTGGTTCCAAATATTTTCTGCATGCAGAGACTTAAAGTTGAGAAACTCAATTGGTCAATATATAAAGCACTGGGAAAAATTGCAGTGAGACAGGAAAATCTCAGGGAAAAGCGGGAAATTTGAAAATGGATTTTGCATTTGGGAGAATTTGGTTAGTCTCATATGAAACTGTAACCTTGAAAGGTAGAGGAGCCAGTTTTCACGCATTAAGGGATGGAAATCAAGTTTTAACAAAATATTTAAAGAAAAAATGAATTAATTTAATATGTGTGCATCTGTATGCAGAGAAATGACGTCTACGAACATATCCATAATAAAGAAAAATTAAGTTTGAAAATATTTTTGTAATATATGAAGGTTATACATTCATATGTTAATTCTACTGTTTTCGCACACCTGGAGCCTATTTTTGCGCATTCTGTAGCCAGTTTTCACGCAGGAGGCAATATTTTTGTTTTAAGAAATCTTATTTTTATGGATTATTTGAGAAAATATAATAAAAGGTTCCCGCCAGCTCTACATTTAATAGGGACATCCCAACATATTTTGTTTCTAGTATACCTAAATATTTGCAAATTACCATAAAAAAGACTCAAATTTATTCAACCAGGACGCCCTCATATATGTCAGTGGAAAAAAACGGGTTTCTGATGACTTTAGAAAAAATGCCCTCATAAAAATGCGTAAAATGCGCAAAAACTAGAGCTGCGCGGAAACTGGCTCCTCTGCGTCTACTCCCTGACCGCGACACAAAGCGTTAATGATAAGTAACGAATATATTTTGTCATCAGAACCAGCTGATTGGAACTCTGTACAATCTAGCGTTTGAGAAGCTTCCCCAGATTTTTAATATTAACTTAGAAAATTGATTGTTTTGCAGGCGCAGCTCCGGGCAAGTGTATTTCTTGCATTGGAAGAGCAGGAATCGATACAGGTAAAGTCATTATTCAATAAAGGACAAATGCATACTTGTGCAAGCGGTATTTTAAAAATATGTTCAATTCCAATTGATTTTGAGGCAGTTGAATGACAAGTTTGTTTCACAGTCCCAGATACTTATTACGGATAAACAAGGGGTCTAGGGGACGTGTTCTGCATTCAGAAACAGAGCCTCCAAACTATTTTTCTATGACGTAAAATTGCTTGGTGATTCACATTACCATAGGTATTTTTCTTAAACATGTAAAACATTTTGGCCTTAAAAATTCTGTAGATAGAAAATCCGAATCTCGTAAGCACTTTGTACTATCAAGAAAATTAAGTTTGATATGTAGGTTATTTAGTGAATAATCTCGGAGCATTATTTTTTTTGTTTTATTTATTTCTCTCTTTGTTTAGATGGAATGAGGCTTGTCTTTGGAACAGTTAAAATATCCAATAGGAAATAATGTATAATTGATGAATGGCGCACCAGTGATTAAGAAAGAAAATAATTGGGCATTGGCGACTTTGGCGAAAATGCTATGTCCGGACAGCACTAAGCTCATTCATCAGGTAATAGTACAAGGTTGTTTCGCAAACTGTTGAAGTTTAGACTACTATTAAGTGTATTACAAAATGAATAACCACGTTTTTAATCTTCTATGGGGTTCCTTGGTCAGGGCCCAGAAACTTAAAAGTAACGATTTCCCCAAAACTTAGTGCGCTATGACAGTTGACACCGCTCTAGGCATCCTCTTTTAATTTATGTTTTGGTTTACCGTATTGTTATCATACTGAGTGATACAATTAAAATACATTATACTCAGGGCTCGACAAGTACTCAAGATGAATACCAGTACACAGTAAATATATGTTAAGAATTGGCTCCCTAAAAAGACGTTCGAATCAATAATTTTATTTGCAACAGCTATTGGTAAATAAATGTTCCACAGACAAGCCTCATCTTATCGATCGAATCTGGTTATTCGCTTATGTTGTCTATGTTGGTTTTTTGCATGACTTAATTTTGTAGGCACATAATGTTGAAGAGCGCATGCGAAAGTTGGGGAAAATGATACATAAGGCAAGCTTTGAGTGTTCTGAGTGAAGCTTTGCATTTGAGGGCAAGCTCTTTCTGAAGCCTGAAGGGGTGTGGTCATTGTTAATATCAAAATATTATATAGTCTCATGCTTCGCAACAAAAAAATAATTAAAGAGCCACCTGGAAAAATAATTGCCAATTTTTGTATGCCTGGTGAATTCTGTACAATATAATACATATAGTTTTAGGTTTATTGAACGGATAGGCCAGACCCACTGATAGTCGTTTGTAATTGATTAAGTTATATATATATATAGATAGATAGATAGATAGATAGATAGATAGATAGATAGATAGATAGATAGATAGATAGATAGATCAGCAGTAAATGGTGTTAAGCTTTAATACCTTCCGGCAACAGTGGCCATATTTTGTCAATTTGAACACGGAAAATGCGTAAGAAAATGTTTACAAATTTGCTACGTATGTCGTTGTTTGGTCTACATCATCTTCTGGTATATATCTTAAATATCAGTATCATTAAAGCTATCAAAGGTTTGATTTGTTAGGCGAATTTGATATTGTTGAGTGAAAAATACGTTCTGTATATTCGAGCTGCTCATTTATGGTAAAATAAATTGGAGATCCTGGATGTTCTGCCTTGGAGTGCTGATTATGCGCTGCCTTTTATAAAACAAGTCACTGGTGTATACATTTCCTTTCAATGAAATGTTTTCAGTCGAACTTTAGAGTCTTAAAAGGGAGTATGGCAGTAGATCTGATATAAATATATGTAATGTATAGATTTGGCCATTTAAACAAAAGAAAAAAGCTTAAGAAAATATTTCCATGATTGATTAAAGGGCTTGTCGGCTTGTTCAAAAACAGGGTCTGGCCTTTCAGGAATAATTCCTCCTTTCTTCATTTGTAAATAGTGTTTAACTTGTAAATAATAATAAAACATATGATCTTGTAATTTATGAATGTGTTACTTACCACTCCTAAATAGAACGTATGAGGTGCTATATGTAATATATAGACTAAGATATATTTGAACTTTTTTAGGGGTTAGGATGTTCTACAATTTGAATCAATCCCTTTACTTTCATCTAATAATACAACTTTTCATGTAGTGACCAACATACTAATTATTTCCGATAAACACTTCTGTTCTGTTGTTGACAACTATGTAGTGTAATAACTAAGTTAAATAGACGTTTACTTGTGTGTATTGATATATTTACTTGAAAATAATTGTTAATCGATCCCCAAGGTTTATAGGGGCAGATTATTAATCACTCTATTACGTTATCTTATCTGATGTCTTGAAAGAGGTTGAAGAGAATTATTATGACATATAACCTATAAATCTGTTCTTTCATAATGAATATAGATTCATGTTTTACAATACATGTTTTAAAGTCCTGTTTTCCATCTGTTGCACAGAATAAAACGCCATTTGCAAATGCCGAACTCAAGAAGTTTGTGAACACGAAAGACGGTAAGACTACCTTCGATCTCCTTCAACGAGGTTTTCAATATTTTGTGTTCCAATATTCTGAACTCTGTCGAGGTACTATGCTGAAAAAATCACATTGCGGTCGATATGTGTGTTTCTTTAATGATAATTTCACGAAGCGCTGGTATTCGTTGGTGTCCCTGTGAGGCTTAGTTCTATGTAATTGTATATAGTTTTACCACACCGACCCATTTGCCTCTCCTCTTCTTAGACGGTGACTGATGAGAAGCTGGATCGTATCTTAACTTCTCTAACAATGCAGAAATTCTATCAATGGACATTCTCTTAGACGCTTTAACCCCAATCCTAACCCTCTTCGGGTACCAGGTTAGTTACATAACCTGATCTAGTCCCCAGTCCTCCCAGGGCCCCAAGGCAAGTCCTCCATGCCCACTCCCGACCCTGGAGCCGGAGAAGGGTTTGCCCTGGGCAGGTTAAGTCGCCAGTCTTACCTGGTCCTTAGCAGGTAGAGCCAACACGTTCTAAGAGGAACTAATCAGAGTGACATAATAAGGCCCACCTGAGAGCGCCTTACTCGCCAGGTGTAAGTCATACATCACCGATGTGTTAAAATGAGTTGCTATGATTTAACGTGGCAATGTCCGAAATTGATGGTGCATCCTGTATCCGAGGGGCATGATTCTCATTCTGAATCCGGGTGCATGATTTTTAAATGTATGCACCCAGATTGTGCACTCTTTTCGCTATTTTACATAGCTTTTTTAGAGTAATGTGCTCACTGAATTGTCTCATGATGCACAATTTCAGAACCTGTGTACCTGGTGGATGTACAAAATAAATCGTTATTTCCGACCACAGTGTGATAAAGCCTGCTTTTTCCAATACAAAAACCTAATAAATAATACCAGTAGTGAGTACGTTAGCTTAGTTATCCGAAAAAATTAATCACAACCAGAATTAGATGCTCATAAAGGTAAAAACAGTGCAGTGTAGATCTCAGTTTCCACTTAGTAAGATTGTAACTTCTATATAATCTGGAAACCTAGCGTGTGTATTTCGAGACAAATTACTGTAAACCAATTTACACTCCGAAATAACACAAAAAAACGCTTTCTTGAATATGGATCAAGCAGAGATAAGGAGTAAGGTTTGAAGGGGGTTGTAAACACAGACCACTGCGTACCTGTATACATTTAGTGAGGACCTCCTGATCCTGGTTACATGACCAGTGTTTGTGTCAGGCTCCATGCTCGAGACCCGAGTGTATGAAGTGCCTCTCAATGTGACCCTCTGTAATGTTTGGGCCCAAACTCAACCGCGAGTAAAGAAAAGAAAACTCAGGAATGCCACTTTGTGCGATGAGAAAATATTCTCAGCATGTTTGGTAATTTTCACTTGGGCCCTCAAGTTTTCAGAGTGCTTCATTGATTCATAAGTATGTAAGCATTACCGTAAGTAATAGAAATACGGTCGTTTTGATTTCTTTTTTGTAATTTAATTTCGTCCAAATAAATAACCCCCATTCTTAATCGGAAAAAAAGAAACATACATTTGATAATGTTTTTCTCAGTCGCTGTATTTATTTCTGGTATGTTGGGATATTGGGTTCCTGTCAGGACTTGTAATTTTTGTAATTACTAGATCCAAGTTAAAGTTCTACAAAGTGTACGTTTTCATTTCCGGTATGTTAGGATAATGAGTTCCTGTTGGGACTTGTTAAGTGCAAGTTTCGAGAAAACAAACCTCGTCGAATACAATACTGCTCTAGAAAATCAATCTCATTCAAAGAAGTTTTAACGAACCCTTAAGCCTCAGTTAATGAACTTAATCCACTTCAATCGTTCAAATATGTGAAATGCACCTCAGTAGATTAAGCCCAACAACAAATACGATCTTAATGGCCGTATTAGCCACTTGAGTGAAACAAGTGATTCGAAGAATTATTCTGAAGTCTGTAAAACGAAAGTCCATGTAAGACATGTTACTAAAGTATGAACCTGAAATCTGATTATTTTAGACATACGTGATTGTACATGATATTTCGTTCTCTTTCATTTTCATCGTAAGTAAGTTACATCTGATTTAGAATTTTCGAAAACGTGAAACAAGTGTATTGATCTTATTAATAACTTTCAGGCCGGTTAATCGTTGGGCTCGTGAGAGAATTTCTGGAACACTTTAATATGGAGTTCACGTTAGCTGTGTTTGATCCGGAATCAAACGTCGTAAGTATACACTTCTTTTTATGAAACCCTCACAATCATGGTTCACGAAATCTTCATGTTAAATTCAGGTGACCAAAAAATGTCTCAGAAATTTAAGGATTATTACATTTTGTAAAATTTTGATGACATGTCTCAAATTGTCTTTCCATTCTGATGATGGTGTGAAATATCAAACAAAACTGATACACTGTAATACAAAAACCACAAAGGACAACAGTACATTATTATTTAAGAAATATTTTTATCAGAAGCAGTATTTTTTATTAATGAAATTAAAGCCGAAGTGACGTCTCGTGGTCCCTGAAATACAGAAAAGCTTCTTGTCTTTTTTTCTGGGTAAAGGGCGATCACTACGAGGGCCGAGGGGCGCTGGCCCGGGACCTGGACCTGGTCGAGTCGGAAGAGTCCATGAAGACGCCCCTCTTAGCCCAGGTTCTCCGCCAAGGGGCGGCACCGAGCGCGTCACGGAGACGATCCTCCTCGGACGTAAGTACCGCGACAACACTTAACGTTCATGTGTGTGATAGAAAAAAACACTTTTGCTATGTAACCCGCGTGTTGTATTTTTCCAAACTAATTGGACTATAAGTTATCTTTTTAACAATTACCCATTTTAAGAATTCTGTAAAATTTCATATTTAATCCATGAATTTCTATTCTTTTTTTCTTAACTTTTTTAAAGCTGTTTTCTAACTTTACACACTTAACCCTACACTTTTAGCACATTGTTTTCTTGTACATGCTTTTTCAAGCTAGAACTAAGGAAAACAAGAAATATGAATGATATAGGATAGAAGATGAAATAGTGTGGTTTACAGCTTGGTGAGACCCGTGGCGTGTTGTGTTTCTCACAGGGTCCCTCCTCTGGCCCCTCCGCTGACGCCGAGCCGGCCGACACCTCACCTCAGGTTTACCCACTATTTAATTCTTTATGTTAAAGTTCATGCAACCTGATCTCCCAATTTTCTAGTCCAGTGTTTCTTTGTTGTGCATTGACCGGTGTAAATCAGTATGAGCTTCTTTTTTTTTTAAAAAAATCTACGTCAATCCATACTCAATGGCTTCTGCTGGCCTTATTTGCATAAAATTGCTTTTGAAGCTAAGGAGTTCAAGACCTATACACCTTTCCGAAGAACCTGCACAATCCCCAACCTTGCCTACCTTTTGGGGCTGTTGGTAACTGGGTCACTTCACCTCACATAGGTTAACTATAGGGAAAGCACCCAAAAAGCTGTTTCAAATTTAATCCACCAGGGTGGCACTACCTTAATGAAAAAGATGTATAGATCCCGATACATTACGGATTGTGACATTAAACAGGGAGGGTATGTTTAAGGGTCCAGATACCATACCGTGCCTAGGTTTGAAACAGGACGGAGAATTTAAAACTTGCATCTTGAGGATGTATCTCTTTTTCTCATCATTTTGCACCACCAGTCACCTTGATAGAACCCTGCATGAATAAATTTGTACCTGGTGATTGTTTACAGATGCTTTCTCGATATATAAACAACATACCTTAGATATATCACCCATGATCACGAGCACAGTCTTTTCCTACCGCGTGACCAATGAATGAGCTGCTAAAACAATGTCGACTAATTAATTATTTCGATCACAGTTTGCGTTACTAGGTCTGCAGATGGTATCCATGTCCTCACTCAGTTTCTTTATGGAGCTGCACAGTACATGACATTACATAAGCATTTAGTTTTCAGCTTTATTGTAGGACTGCACAGGCAACCCTTAATCATTCTGTTTCAGTCTCCTAACAAGAGTTGCAAAGAGGAGCCGTTCTAGACATATCTTGCTTTTGTGTTTGGCAGCCTTTAAGTTTGACTTTCAGTACTCCTTTCTGGAAACCAATGTCGGGAGGTTCCGGCAGTGACAGGTATTATTGCTATCTTACTTATTCGTGTCATGCATCTTCTTAGCATGGCGTATTGTCATTGTATTTGTTGTATGGTGAATGACGTCATTGTGATGACGCTGCATGACGTCATAGTAATGATATATCAGTGAAAATGCCCACTAGAGGCTGCTTGCAATCCCAGCCTCCTCTGCCAGAAACAAGTCAGCTGTGATTCCCGATCTCCTGTCCGATGTACAATGTCTCCTGTTTCTCCTTCTCAATACATTGCGTATTGTTCGTATAGTCATAAGGTAATACACAAACTAAGACTACATTTAAGAACTCCCCATTTTATTCTAATCTAGCGCTAACCATACTAACATAAAGACGTCATCTCATGTTTTCACACTGTTCTCAGTGCATATGCATCCATTAAGAATCGGTACTGCATATATCTAAATGTCAAGCATGCCAACTACACCAAAGTGATCCTGAAAAATATTACTTTTTTGAATAAACATGAAATGGACCGGTTTTATTCTGAGATATTACAATTTGTAACTCGTTTACTGTTCAACAACCGAAAAATTTGAGTTGTCCTTGTAGTGGTGTACTGAATTAACATCTAAAAGGTACCATGTCATATCTAGAGTTCTATTTCATTATATCCTTAAGTAATATTATAGATTATGCACAACGCACACTTGTATGGATTAAGAAAGAAATTCGTTTTTGGTCCTATACTAGGTAATGCCCGTTACACTACCTCGCGTTGACACCCCAATATACTTTAGACCTCTCACTGTCCATACTGTTGTATTTGGGGCAATCCAATAAGCATCATTATCTTTCTCAATCTGTAAAAATAAATCCGATTCAAAAAATGAAGTATCATAGATTCATGATAATATTTAGTTAGCATGATAACTTATGTCTATTTTCGCCTTGTGAAAACAATACGTGCCTGCTGCTGTTACTTAGTGTCATGTTACACTAAATCCGTAATTCATATGTGTAATCGGGTGATTCCTCAGGCCATTTGACCCTCATGTTCAGCTTGATATTTCATTCTATGAATCTTTAAGTCCTGACTGAGACTAAGCATCTAAAATCTTTAAACTGTTATGTTCGTATTTGAGAATTCGTATTCAAGTTCGATTTCTACAATCTACAGGACGTCTTTACACTGTTGAATATATTGAATGTATCGGTGATGGTTGCTACTAAATTGTTGCTATTAAGTTCAATATCTGCATAACTCCTTAGACTAACTCACTTACGTTTTATTGATGTTATGTATGTATTCAACTATTTAGCCTTCGTTTGTACTGCTAAAATTCATTGATCTTATGAATTGATGATGCTTTAATATCTTATCACCGTCTCAGTAAACTAATAATTGCTAGCTAATCGCCGCTATTCTAAATACAAATAACTATCTATAACTTATAGTAACCAGACATTCCACAGCTGAAAATGGCGCGACTTTCTGTATCATGCAGAAAGAAAGCAGCACCAGTTAATACAATAATGACACTTCATGATTAATAAATTCATATACTTTAATATAAGAGAATGTAAAGTTATGTTTACAAGTGTACACGTTGTTCAGTTAATTTTGATTTTGAGAAAACTAATATCTTTCAATTTTAATTTAGGAGCTGCCAGCGAAGTACATAATAGAAGCCCGACAGAAATTTGAACAGTATGACAAGGTATGTTTTTTGAGTTCTAATCAAATGTTCATAGGTTCTTAAGACTTGTTTCTTTTAAGAAAAAAAAAGAGTAATATTCGTTTCAGTATTTTTATTAGTGTACCATTATCTATATTTTGACTAAAAAAAATAGTTTATGATAAGAGGTCATGCTAAGAAATAAAAGTATGAAAATTCCCCCCTAAATTCATTATCTTATGAGAGGTACATCAAATTTTGTTTGCAGGACAATAGTGGAACGATAGATAAAGAGGAATTACGATCTTTGTTTGTGGACATATTCCCAAGCTTTCACCGGTAAGCAATTTTTATTTGAAAAGTTCGTGAATTTATTTGTTTATAAATTCTTAAAAGAAACATTCCCTAAAAGCAACATTTATAGACGATGAGAGAAAACTTGAAAAGAATAATAGAATATTATGTCGTTTTATGTTTGTGACGAACGAAGAAGCAGTTATGTGGTAGACAAAGAAATGGAACACTTTTGGAATACTTCAAAGTGTAATTTACATTTTTATATCGCATATTCTATCTTCAGAAACATGCTTGACCGTTACGTGAACGATGAATTTAGAGCAGCAGATATCGATCTTAGTAATGGTAAGACAATCATCTTTCAGTCAAATAGTCCATGATTATGTAGTGCATACGCATAAAGTTCTATAGTACAGTTGTAAGTATGATACATTAGTATCTGATATTCTAGCTGTAGTATTACTAATATAATATATGTCATTTGTCACTTTTCGAATGATTCAGTAGCCTTAAACTTAATTAGATACAGGTCATGGAACAACCATGAATATAAATTTAGATAAGAATTACTGTTTGGAGGAATTGCCTTTGAATGCGTAAGTAATTATTTATTCTATTTCTGTCGTGGTAATATATGTATGCGTATGATAAATTGTATCTTTCAGAGATCGATTTTGACGAGTTTCTGAGAATGTACAAGCGGCTGTTTGTTCTATGTAAGAGCGTTGTCTCCAACGACGTGTCAGACCTGATATCTCCTCGACCGTCAGCTGCCTCCAAGATACCGAGCCAGAAAATGAATACTCGTAGGGTAAGCACCAAGTACTGTGCTGTTTGAGGAAAAGTTTATATTTTACTGTACAATTAACAACCACACAATATTCTTACACACAGAGATCTTTTTTTTTTTTCGCTCTTACCCATCCTGTCTACTTGTGCAAAGTGCTGTCGCCGGGGACAAGCTAATGTTTGAAAAAAGAAAAGAGAAAAATCCGTACAAATAATGAATAACTCCCATGGAGCTCCAGGAAGGACGTTTCTTCTAGACAATGAATGAAGAACTTTTCCATTATTCTGTTTTATCATTTAACTTTACCACTTATCGTGTCGTCCCACATAGATTTACTTTTTTGTGTGTTACGTTTAAAATCTGTATGTATATTTGACACTTAATAGGTTGATGACGACGATGTCTTCGAGGTAGGTCTAGAGGTCAAGTATTGGATCCATAGATGCGAATATTCATATCGACTGGTATTCGTAATCTGGGAATGTAGACGTGAACAATAGGATATCACATTAGATATGTAGTCATACTATAATAAAAACCACATTGTTAGTGTGCATTTCTAATATTTTTATAAGTTAGTTCTGAAATTCAATCATGATTTCCTAGAAATAAGATGAGGATAATTTACATCGTTTACACTAGATCATCGATAACATAAATAGAATAGTCACGCTCTAAATATCACATGGACTTTCAATGCTATTCTTTCTTTTTCAGAACTACCTGACAGCTTCTTAAGCATTTTCTTTCTTGGATTTTAATTCATAACTTTGCTTTTGTTTTATTTCTCATTATTTGACTGTGATAATATTTCTTTTTGATAAAAAGAAAAGAATGATGTTCATTGGTCACGCGTTATGAAAAGATGCTCTGTTTTCACAAAAATGATAGGCATACCTTAGTATCCCGATGAGAAATGCATGACAGTTACAGTACGACCATTATTTGTTACCTACTGTGCCCAATTGAAATTGTATCTGCATGTTTAATTTGAAATTTGAACACCTATTCATATCACGGCGCTGCTGCCATATGTTGTTGCGCGTGGGAGGTTATATTGAAAGTCAGAATATACCTAAATTTATTTACGTTATTGTTATACTTCTTGAACTTGAGAGACATATACAGAGATAGTCTCCGGTATAAAGGTTATATTTTTATTTTGCTTGAAAAATAGCTCAGAAAATGAATCTACAGATACCATACGTACCATGCTCCATTAATATGAGACTGGGCGACGTAGCTTGTCTTCATTATCTTCTTTACCAGACACCAGCCTCGCTCAAGTATTCCGTGATTGTCGTTTTATGGTCCTTTCTCCCCAACCTCAAAAACAACACTGAACAACCTATGCACGGAATAAATATATATTTTCCATCCAAAATCAGGGAGCTGGCGCAGGGAGCAGTATAGTGGAAAACAAGAATAAAAAGAACCTGGACAGTGAAAAAAGTAACGACGTCAAGAGTTCGCACAAACCGTCCACCAACGCCTTCTTCAACGACGACCCTGACGACGACCCGTTCTTTGACGACCCTATACCGTCCAACAACAACACCAAGTCCTTCTCAAGGTAAACTCGCCCTATTTTCAATAATTAATTGATGGTTTGATTATAATGGTCATATCCTAGACGATTCATGCTGTATTCGGCTATATGTCATATTTAGGAAAGAATATACTTTAGAAGCTTTCATAAATTATGAGTAATACGGGTTATGCTAAGAACCCCTCCGAATAATGAGATATATTACACAAAGAATATCTGGAAAAAAAAATGCGTATGCAAAAGGAATGAATGAACATTTTAAGGATAGACAACACCTCTCAGCGGTCAATTCGTGGGACTCTTTCTAAAGAAGCCTTAATATTTTATTATTTATAGCATGATTATGGGCCTTATATCATTAGATACTCTTTTTATAACCCAATATACTCATACAATTCATATTATAATGTGCAGAGATCTGGCTATATGTGACCTGTTTTGGCGAATGGGGTCGGAAGTCGCAATGAGTCGGATATCGGCTGTTACACCTCATTTTAAAGCTAAGAATCTGAATTTTCTGATGGGATAGGTCTCTAAAAATGGACCCGGTGCGACATCCGACTCAATTTGCCAAAACGGGTCACATATGAGCATGCCGGGAAAACAAAAATCACATTTTGAACTTTTATTTTTTGAACATGGATATCTCACTTAATACTTCATAGAAACACATGAACTTTTCAGAGTGTATAGACAACATTCATTTGGAGGGAAGCGTGTCTCAGTTTTTCTATTTAGGCCTTAGTTTTTGTTTTATAAAATCAAGAAAATAATGTTGAAAAAAATAGTTAAAAGTTTCCCGTTTTTTTACATAAAATAAAAACTAGGACCTAAATAAAAAATCTGAGACACGCTTCCCTCCATACCAATGTTATCAACAAGCACTCCAAATTTTCTAATGATATCTTAAATAGTAACTGAGATATCCATGTTCAAAAAATAAAAGTGAAAAAATCAGTTTTTTACCTCTTATGTCCCTAATTTGAAAGTTATGAAAGAATACTTTATATGAAAAGATAGAGAAAAATATAATTAATCATTTGATATAGACTATAAGACTCTACCTATTTCAGAGAGAGCGCAATTTAAATTACCCTATATGGCGCCCTGAGAGGTGTTGTCTATCCTTAAGGCTGTCGAGAGAGTGAAGCAAATATTTCTTTCTTTATTTTTTCCTTTTGATTATTGTTTGGATGTTAGACCATCCAGTCAAATCGGCAGTACAATTATCTAGCAATTCACATTATCCTCAATCATTTCTGTCCGTATCGGGTATAAATTCTCGTATAACAGAGGCCAAGTTTATATCCAAATTCTCAAGAGTCTACGCAAGGGACGCATCTAAGAATCCTTGGACCCAACACTTTTATCCTCTCTCAATTTAATTCCGTTACCTACCACCTTCGTCCGGACCAGCAACACTAATAAGGTGCCATTCTATTAAGTCGGACAAAACAATAAATCCTCAGTATGATTTCGTTTCTAATGATTTAAAACGAACACTAGGTCTAGGAGTCCAACTAGTCCCCGAAGCCCAACCAGTCCTCGTCCATCTAAAATCCCCACCAAGACCGGGTCCAGGTTAGTCGGGTGTGAGTGTGGTAGACGCTAGGCAAGGCGCCTTCTGATTCTTAACAATACGCTACGACCTAGTGCTAAGTAGAGAGTGTAAACATGCATGAAGAAGCAAAGTGTGACATAATTTATACAAGGTGTGAAGAATGCATTTTTCATAAGGTGTAATGTAACCGCCGCTAGGTAGAATTATGTCTTACTCAATATAATAATGAATAATGACAGATTCTACAAAGAAATTGTATGTTCTTAAGAATGTTTTTAGATATAAGAACATTTATATATCAGGTGTTTCGTACAATTTTAAGGTTTCTACCTGGAAGAATTTGAAGAGTTGAAACATGGAACAGGAGAACAGCTTTAAGAAATAGGACCGATTGTCGAATGATACATATAGAAATCTAATACTAGTAAAGAAAAGTCATCGGCTATAAAGAGATTGTCGCAGATAGTAAAGTGGACACTGCATCCTGCTGTTAATGTGCTTGTCCCTAGGGTAGCGTAAAGGAGGAACAATATTATAGTTAATTAAGGTGTATCGCAACCGGCCTCAATTGCTTACCCAATGACATTGGGATAATTGAGCACCATTTTTTGTGACAACTATTTCTCAGAAGTTACTAACGATGTGAAAAGAAAGTTGATGTTTTTTCAACTTTGAATATAATGGAGCAGTGAAACTTAAGCCCAAAATACCCATTAGGACACTTTGGACCTCGGCGATCTGGGAAAATGGCTGGACGATTTGCCCGGCGATTTTATCAAATATGTTCATTTTAATACAGCATACTAACGGGCGATCACAGAATAATATGATCGCCAAGTGTTCTATTGGGTATGGGGCTTTAGACTGTCAGATGGTTTTATGCTGTGGATATTGTAGAAATGGAGAGTTGAAATTTTGAACCATGCAGGCAAGCCTGCCTTGGTGGACCCCATTTTGCATTCATTTGTTAAATGGTACATTGACAAGTCGGCGCAGGCAAGAGGAGAGCCGCTCTTTCATGTCAGCTTTGCGCCTGAAGTGTACCCTCAATCGGTCTTTCCCATTTGACTACTTATGTACTGCTACCAATTTATACTGAGTGGAGGGGGGCGCAAGAGCATTTTAGACCTGTAGAAATGTCCAGCTCGTACCGATATTGATATTTTATTTCCATGAATTTATTACAGTGAAAAAACGAAGAAAGACGTCAAGTTTGACTCTCAGAAATCGGACAAGAGGCCGTCTGGGGGCGGCAGTGGGGGCCTCACGTCCCTGGCAGGACTACCCTCATTAGGTGAGCAAACAGAAGGACAAATACAAGGACTAGATAATTTCAATTCTATAAGTTATTTTCATGATAATTGAAAATATTTTGTTTTAATGGCATGGTACATGTACATGTTTACGGAGTTTTTTTTTAATGGTTATACACTAATTGTATCATGCAAAATGGCTTTACAAAATTATTAACAGATTATACATCATTCGATCGAGCGATTTATTTTTTGTCCACCTAGTCTTAATGGTTGTATATGTATAGGTATCAATAAGTTGATGTCGCTTTGATATTAAGGAGGACGAGGCAGCTTTGAAAGACCAGGTATAGAAACTACTCCGGTTGTGTGTGCGTCTGATTTAGCACTAAGGGATTTTATTCACATTTTTGTATATCGAATAAAAACGATAATCTTAAACAGTACACAATGACACATCCAGAACATTTGGAGTGATTTTACATTCGTGTTTGTCCGTTTAATATTGCACACATGTGTATTTCATTTGAAGTTGGTTTTGAGGAATCTGTGCGTGATGTGAGTTTCTAAATATATCCTGGTAATGTTAAGAGCAAGCACCCTTATGTTACTATGGAAGAAATGATTGTTCATTCGTGCCACAAAACAAAGGTTTACTTTGATATGTTTGTGATTCGCAACTATTTATTTTGAAAGGAAACTATTTTTTTTGAATGGCCAGCGCCTATCTAAGCGAGAATACTGAGCAAAATAATTTGTAAAGCTGAATAGGGATGTTCATAACACTCACACAAAAAACAGGGGATGTGGTATTGTAGTTATAGGTGGTAGAGATACGTACGGTTTTGTTTGGGAGTGTTTATATAATTATACCTATACATATCCTTATAGCACCGAGCGAGAGTCAAAAGTCACCGAAACCGAACGATCTTGAAAAAGATATTAAGGCAATAGACAGGAAAATGACAGACCTAGGATTTGGTAAGTTACTCCTTTCATAATAACAGTCAAATCGTGCCATATTTTAATTCCTCGGTAGTTGGCGAAGTTGTTAACTTTGAGTGGAAAGAGATTTGTCCACATTAACACAATATACACTTGTTTATGTTAATATTAAATGCTATTAGCACGTTGAGTTAATATTTGAAGTACCTTAAATTGGAGGTTGTACGATACGTTATAATACACATAAACTTAGGTATAAACTTATGCAATGTACCACTGGTTTTCAGACGTACCAGATGATGATTACGATGACGATTTTGAAAGTTCAAAGTAAGTACATTTTCGAAGTAATAATCCTAAAATTATTTGGACGAGCTATAAAGATCGTATTGTAGAAATAACATATGACCACACAGACCACGTTCCTATATCACGTTGTATATAAGCTTATTACAGAGTGATACAATAGCGATATAACGTATCATGATGCGACCTAAACCTTCATGCTCTCTCCAATATGTGATAACAGGAGCGAGAAAACTTCCTATAGTTGCCAAACGTCCAGGTAAAATATAGAGCTTAATATTAATGTTCAAAGTGTAAATGTATGTATCTATTTGTAAGAAAGCTTGAGATGGTAAAACGTGACAATTGCTGTCTAAGATATAAACGTGGAACGTGTTTGGCCCAGCACCATGCTTATAGTAACCTAACTTGACCCTGTGCCCTTTTCCAAGTTCTGTTTAGATAGAAAACAATATTGAAAATAGATAGGTCTATTAAACAGTGGTGAAAAGTTGACAAGCTTTCATAGAAAATATAATTATTTCTATAGATGTCCCCACATACTGTAAATGTCAGTGGAACCCTACAAAGGTTATATCTGATATCTGATATCTGTGTGCACGATGCTCAGTAATGGTCGACTGTCAGTTTGGGGTTAAAACCCACTCAGGTTCAGTTTTATGGGGCATATGTTCATAATATGAACCAGGGGAATTCCATTTTGGTGCGACCCATGTTGGGGGCTGTATGGAATTCATTAAAGATGTTTTATGTGTGGTGGGGGCAGTGGGTCGGTAAGTGTAACGTAGGTACTACCACAGCTCTGCTGCTGGATGTAGACAACTTGAGGGCATTACAAAGTGTGACCTAGGGGATTACATATTTACAATGGGGACTATCCTATTCTGTCTTTGCCTTGGTTTCCATATACAAAAAAGTCGAAACCAAAGCAACATTTGGAATTTGTTTCATCAAAATTTGGTGGGAAATTAGCACATAAAGTGCTTAAGGATAGACACCAGTGGTTGGAGGCCAATTCAGAAAAACACCAATGGCGTTCTACCTAGCGCTCTGATCTGTACATACAATACATCATTTGAAAGCTCTAATTTTTCTCTATCTATTGATATAAACAAAAATGTATTGGTAGTAAAAACACGGGCTTAATATAATAAAAACAGATCTTTTTACTTTTATTTTTTGAACACTGATATCTCGGCTAATACTTAACTGACATGAATACGATTTTACACACATCTTAACAACATTCTAATGCAGGGAAGTGTGTCTCAGATTTTTGTTTAAAAGCCTAGATTTTATTTTATGGTCAAAAACGGCAAAAAACGGGAAACTTTTTTGATATTTTTTGTAAATTGATTTTCTACATTTCATAAAATGAAAACTAGGACCTATATCAAAATTTTGAGACACCCTTCCCTCGGCCTATATGTCAAGAAGGTCTACTAAAAGTTTCAAAGCTTTAAGTAAATTATTAAGCGAGATATTGATGTTCAAAAATTATATTTGAATATTATGATTCTTTAGTTTTTCAACCTGCCTACACAGCCATTTTTCTGGCCATATTTATACAAGTTATATGGATAGAAATGGTTATTCAATGGCTTTTCAATTATGTTTTCTATTCAGTTTTACTATAAGAAACAAATCTTCTGGTTATGATTAAAGGGAGCCAAGCCATTCACGCCCCAACCACTGGTGTCTATCCTTAAAATGACTATTTAACCATGTTTTTATCTTTGAAGCATACAATTTGTACTTAAAATGTAATATGACACCCTCCTAAGTTTTAGGGACATGATATGCAGATGTTGTCATTTGAGAATGATTCATAACATTGCGAAATATCAATGGCCAGACAGGATATGCTCCCCCAATTTCCTTCCAAATTACTGAGTTACCTAATAATTGATAAGGAAACAATATTTTCCTTGGAGAAAAAGTGATGAGCACCATTTTCTTCAGAAATATATTAAAATTATTTTTTTCGAAGGGAAACATTTTTACCTACACTTGACCTCAGACCTAAATGACCGTGAAGTCTCAGGTCAGTGCAACATGATCATTAATGCATCTCATCAAAGGCTTTCATGTTAACTTTAGGGGTTTAAAAAATATGTAGGTTGTATAGGATACAGTGGGATTGTGTCCACTTTTTTGGTCAGAAAATGCTACATAAAATGTCAAATAACCTTTGAATTAATATAGCTAGAAACATTACGTAAAATTAGAATACCCCTAAAAAAAATACTATTCTCCTTACTTCTAAGTATAAATAATCTTTAGCAGATGTAAATGTAATTTCACGTGATGGTACCATAATTCCATACGAAATTCTCTCGATGTTAGTACTCATAAGCAGAAAATATCAAGCACCATTTCGTGGCGCAGTTCCACATACAAGTACTTAAAAAATATCATCCACTAGTTTTTGTATTTACTTGTACTCATTGCACGCGTAGCGACGCCCACTGTTAATTGTACGTTTACCACATGGTGTAGGAGTGAAAAGACTGACAGGAGTGCTAAAAGTGAGAAAAGTGGGAGGAGCAGCCGCAGGTACAGAAAGACAAGATTGTATTGTTGCAAAATCAGTTCAGTCTGCATACAGACTCACTTTTCTCACTAAATGAACCTTTCACTCCCGAATCAGAGCATCGGTATCACTCGAAACAACAGTCTCTTTCTTTGATTACTGTTGCTTCATGCAAATTACCTTCAACCTTTTGCCACCTGCAAATGTCCTTTAAGGTTTCACATTTCCTCAAGTGTTTGATTTCGTCTGGGGCATGCTTGAAAAAATAATGATATTCCTTTAAATCTCCGAAGGTGTTCGAAACAAAGTCTCCTACCTTGCTAGACAATTACATATGTCTGTTACATTTAATCCATAATATATAAGCGCACATCATTATCAAACTAATTAAAGATACTAGTATAAAGATATGTTATAAGAATTGTCACAACCAATAGAAAAACCTTATGATGTTTAATTCTTCAACTAAAAGGCCTCGACACCAGCCATTTTCCGTCACATACACGTGAATGCACCACGTGAAAGCACATGTCATAGATCCGAAGTAAAGCCGAGATTCTTCACGTTTTTGAGTGTTAAGAAAGATTTTATGTCAGTCACCGACAAAAAGCGTGCTATTCAATCAGTACCTGAAATCCAGTTTGATAAGACATTTTGCCAGGGTCACCCTGATTCTTACATCAAAATAATTGCTCATTCCAAGATATTGTATCATGAAGAAGCCTGTCAAAAGGCAAAACATGTCGGTAAAAGTCCTGAGTGAATCTATACATAATTCATGATAGCATATTGTAATTGTTTTTAAAAATCGGTATCATTTGGACAAAGTTTAAATAAACCTTTATTTTCCTTCGTGTGCGATACTGAGTTTTATCCCACAAAGGATAAATCACCTGATTAAAACACGTTTTCCGAATGGCCCTGATACCTGGTGTGTGGTTGTGCTTGCAGTGTGAGTCCGTTCGGGGCCACCCCCCGGTCGGCGCGCTCCGACCACAACCTGAAGAGTATAGAGGACGAGCTGGAGGAGGACATCGAGGAGGACCTGTCGGTGGCCGAGGACCTGCTCAAGAGTGACAACAGTGGGGTGAGTGCTTCGTCAGGGAAAGTGGGGGGAGGGGGAGATTACCCTAAACTAGATATTCAATGTTCTTAGATTTCGAGGAATTGACTTTCAGAATTCTTCAGAATGATAATCATTGCTCTGTGATTAAGTACTCCAGACTTGTGGACCACAAAATGCCAGGCTTTCAGACTTTGTTCTCAATTTTGATCGAAACTGAACCTCACATGTTCTGCTGAATATTAACTAGCGACATGCCTTTAAATTTGAGTTACTAATGAAGTAGTCTTTTTTCCGACAAGTAAACCATATATCTTGGACAAGTAGATCACATCTCTCAACTCTCCAAAAGCTTTAACTATAAACTGAAAGTAAGTAAACAGAATATGTCTCTGCTTAAATTTATCCCCATCTGAGCAGTTTTAATTGCCTTACAGATGGATGATTTAACGACAGACCGGACAGTGTCCCCAGACAACCAAAGTAATGCTATAGACTATATGGAGGACGTCATGGTGCCTTGATGACGTCACAATGACGACGTGGCCGACGCCATGGTGACGTCATGTTTATATCGTCAGCGAAGTTTGTTCAGTAATCTGTGATGTACCATGTTCTCATGATTTTAAGTTTTAATTCACTTCAGACTTAAATCTGGTTTCCAGTGGTGTATATCATAAATCAAATTATCTCCCTCTATGTTCTTTTTCTTATCTTTTTTGCTGGGTATCAAATACGTAGTTTTAGAGGCCCCAGGGATATTAAACATAGGAAACTTCAGATATGTTATGTAATAGCATGGCATATGATTAATTGCATGATTCCAAAATCAGGTATCACGTGTGATGCTATGGAAATTCCATGAAGTATTTTTAGCTCAGCATTCTGTGAAGATATTACCACAAACGTAGGTCAGTCGTAGGGAGTATTATGGCCCGCGTTAGGTGTGCTTTCACCTGCCTTCGGTTCAGAAAAGACGTGATGTATAAAACATATCGATATATACATATATGATATAAACCCATGTACATAATGATATACTTGACAGCAGGGGTGTCGATGAGACACCCCACTCAGTTCGTCCACAGCGGGGCACCTTGTCACAGGTATCAAACTGCCCTCACTCCATTATTAAAGAGTTACTCGCTGCATATTTAGTATTACAGAATGTCATCATTCCAGACTAGTTAGTGATGCTTTTAGATTAAAACGTACCTCAACAATTGAACACAGATGAATTAAAACTCACTGCTGGTTGTCGAGATTCATAAGGAACAATCCACTAGAAGATTATCTAAAAAATTGTGTTGGTATCAAAGGAATCATTTTAACAGACGCCTATTTCTAGATGCTGTTCTTGATTTTAGCACATTCCCCTCAGAATCTGGCATCTTGAGATTGAGTGGATCACGTGATGAAATCAGTTTATTTGAGAGACAAAACAGATTCCCGTGGCTGAAGGTGATAGACTGAACGGCCCACAATCATACAGGAGACTCCTGTACAGAGTTACAATACAAGGGCATGTGTCCTTATAAGGGTGCGGAGAAGAGAAATTGTCCCCATGTTTATTTATTGTATGAATGGCCGAGACTTTTGTTGTAGATTGGTGTTAAATATTTATTGGTGGTGTTTATTACAGGAAAGTCATGATATGTTCTGCATTGTACAGTCCATCTGTAATGTATATGGCATGGGCACAGGCACATTGTAAGCGCTGTATACACTTATACCACTACGTTTATGTGAAAAGCATAATCCAAGTCTTACACAGTATTTAACAAATACGTATACGACCTTCCGAGTATTCCCCAATTTGGTATTTTTAGACACTTTGAACCGTTGAAACAAAATCTGAGACCTGTAAATTTGCCATCTGAAGGCTCAGAAATGGTGTAACGTACATTGTATTTTAATAGTAATTCTGTTAACAGTCATTTGCTATAAATTATCGACCTTTTTGAGCATTAGAAAGAATTTCCTTATTTTAAGGATAACTAATGAGAAGTGAGATCTTTTCGATGTAAGCTTGCTCAAGTCTTTACAGAAAAAGCATCTCTTGTAGATGTTCTGTAAATGTGTATATATCTTCAGAATTCACCCAAAGCCACGATAATCAATCTATAGTGAAAACAATTGATACTGCCTACCATTATCACGTTGTCCGTATGAATCAGACAAAGTACTTACAGGTAGACTATTGAAGTGAGGTGTTGTTCCACAAGTAATAGACAAATTTATACACAATGAATTGGTATCAGGCGGGATGGGAAAATTATAATTCTCTACCAATTATTTTTAGATTCATCAGCACAATGAGCACAGCTTTATTTTACCCTGGTGTCTTCGTAGAAATGAAAAAAGGGGGAAAATATTTTCCTTGTTGGGGGCGGGGCGGTAAAACGTTACTATACTTAAAGGACGTTCCAGGAATGGTAATGAAAACAACCAGAATTCAGGGTTTCCTCCACCATATTGTTGAATCCTTTTCCGATCTATTTCGTGCTCGAATTGAACTCTGACACAGGTCAGTGTCTAGTGGTGGCAGCTGGTGTAGAGAAGCCCTTTGACTGGTATAGGCATCTCATGAAAAAGTGGGCACGGTTCTCCCCTATGAATTGAACCATGTACAGCATCCGTTGTTGATCATTTTCAATAAATGTTACCCATAGATCATGAATATGTTGTTTCTTTTTTGATAAATGACTACATAACTAGTCTGAATGTTGGCTACCCCTTTTAATTGAATTTACGGTCATATTGACTGACGGACCAAATCTTGTTGTCTCAGGAATTGTTTACCACGATGTATGTATGTGCTAAATATATCCTATCCTTGCAAAAATGCCAGGTAGTGTGTACTTCCTGGTCAAGCTGCTTGCCCCCTGCAGTCTCCATCTTGCTCTTCCTGATTCATGTTTCCGCGAAAAATGAATTCAAAGTCAAAAAGTAATATTATGTACAAACCGACAGTTTTATTTCTCACAGCTTAATTGTAAACCTTCTACAAATATCAGATTTCCTTCTTCATTTAGTACAATGAAATAAAAAGAAGCCATACAAATGTCATACATTCCATTCAGTTTTTAAATACTGCTGTTTGGGGTAAAACTTGGCCGTCACAGAAACCATGAAGTATATTACATCAGGCGCATTTGATTAACTTTGCAATTAACCCAGTATTTTTTAATTCCCTATCTGTTTGAGGACAACAATCTCTGCCCGTCTTCAAGACAGTAAGGGGACCAAGAACAATGGTCCTTTCTTAAAATTCAAGTCCTTTCCTGCCCATCTTGAAGGTATATTTATTTAATTGTTACTTATTAAGATGTTGGCCAGTAATATTAGTATTTTAATTATGCGATCACCACGCTAATCTTCGATCCGAGGCAACGTTGATAATCTGTAAGAAATACTTCCTGTCCGACCCCGGCAACTAAAAATGGGTGCAACAGTACAGTATCATTTTGTACAGAATATATTTCTTTATCCACCATGATACATAATTTACAATTTACTAATATAATTAACCGATGTTCTAAGCCCCAGACCCTATGTCTGTGCGTGCCATCGGCCTGCTTATGTTCAAGTCGGTGTACACATCCGAATGACATACGCTTATTTTTTGTGGAAGTACCACTTGGTAATATTGCATTCCCTTAGACTATAACTGCAATTTCTGCAGTGTTGGGGTGCACGCTCCTGGCCGTACCATGCGGGTTATATGCTTCTTACTTAACACTCTGAAGGCCCTTCTATCCGCGCGGGAGACGGGCGGTGCAGCTATTAACAACAGTCGTGGTACATTAACATTATCTCTCACACCTTGCCACCCTCATGCAGCATGTCGCCAGCTTGCCCCGAGTCCCATTCCCTCTCCAACAAAATCCACGCAGCAGCTACGGTAAAGACGAACCGTTTAATCAACCGGCTCGCCGAGCCCTCCCTCCTTAAAAATTGATATGTACTAATGATACTTCATTGTTATGTTCTGGGGCAAAGGGAGGTTTTCTTTCACCAAATGCCAGGCCCACAGACCAAAGAAACAGGGGAGGGATCAGGCAAACATGAGGGGAACATTTGAAATCGTAAAGACCATTAATTTTTTCTTAAATAAATAATGACGTTATTCTTATAACGTTTCCATGACAGGCACTTTTCATATTGATAACCGCCAACACAAAAACAAATTCTGTAGTTTCGTTCTGTATGTAGTTGAGATGGGCCACACTCAATGCGAATTTTAGCCTCAAGACATCAGATTCACCAGAACTAGCATTACTATTATATATTTCTGCTGCTGGAGTACTGGGTACTGGCAAGGTACTTCTGGTCAAGAGTTTATTACAAGAATTTCACACGAAACTCTAATGGCAAAATTTGTCGTGAGACAAAATCTTTGTAGATGCTGCACTTGTGATAAGAGAGTTGAATTTTTGTGGGTGGTACTTAATAAATACATTATCCAACTGCTCCTCCCGTGGCCACCCGAAGGTTTTGTACTTTCACCTTTTTGTCATTGTTGTAGATATCTTTGTCATGTGCATTATGAAACCTCTTGATCCTATCCTTACTACATACAAAGCATGCCCGTGAGTGTGCATTAAAACAGGTATCCATTCTGCATTTCTAGTCCACAGACCTTGCTGAAAACTACATCTTAAAATGGCTATGTACATTTTCATGTCAGGAGAACAAACATGACGTCAAAAATACAAAAGCTTGGTGCGGAATACGTATCACAAAATACACATCAACTTTTAGATCGCAACTCCCAACACCAGGCAATACATTTTTTATATTAATGTCTAAGAAGCAGAGTAGTTATGGTCGGGAATTATCCAAAAGAATGTACTAAGTTCTCCCTTGAAAATGCCCCAACGGTGTACTGTAAAGTTGTTAATAAAGATAACAGGTCGTGTAACCTTGGTTAATCCGTTAAGGCTCTATAATCGAGGTACATCTTGGTGGGATAAGTTATTCGTGGAAATCACTTACACATGACACCAATTAGATATTTCATGAGAATGTTCTTTCCTTTATTCAATATTTTCTGCAACTAAAATATATCATTGGGGTTCCTAAGCGGACTTGCAAACATTAGTTTGATGTTTGGCAGCGGAAATGATGTTTATTAACACGTTAGCAGTATATGTATTCATCACAGAATCTCCTGTCCTTTTCAGTCTCTACAGACTATAATCACAACTTTTATCTCGGTTTGTTCAAATATTTGTTATTTTATTAAAAGGAGGAAAAATACATCTTTTGAAGGAAATACTTTCCGTAATTTAAGATCCGAAACCCAAACGTTGGCCTAGAAATATCTTATTGTGAACAATACAGATGCCTTTGCAAGTCGATCGCAGAACTCCCATTATAAAACACGAGTCTCACTTTTAACAACCCCTTATACCAGTTGCTCAGTTCCACTTTAGATCAGGCTCCAAACTTAGGTTAAACCAATGCAAGAAGCTTCTTAAGATCATTCATTTTGGCTAGGCTTGGAGACTAGAACAATGTGGCAAAGGGAAACCGGGAACAAGACGTCTTTGGTTGTGCACCTGGGATGAGATTTACCTACACTTCACAAAACGCTAATTTACAAAACCACTCCATGTACAAATCTACGGCTTTGCGCCTTGGACTAAACATCTCATTACAGTAAACATATTAACAACTGTCCTCTTTTGGTCTTACGTCTGTACAAGTAAACTAAGTTATGAAAAAAAGGAAAAGGAGGGCGAATGTTTACAGAGAAAAAATCCTCAGGACATCACGCCGACCGTGAAGCCTGATCATAATAGTATAAAACCTTTAACCATCGTTAACAGCCCCCCGTATTCCAAGCCATGCCCTGCAAGGCTTGTAGTTATTTGTAACAAACTCGCAATCAGTGTCGTTGCATGCTGATCATCAGATTGTCGGGTACCTTTTAGCTATCGCCATTTGATTTGAGCGCCAGATATACAGATATTTCTTGTTCATTTTTTTCCCAATTGATTGTTTACTGCCATATTTAAAAAAGGTTGATTGATCCTCTTCCGATAGCTAACCATTTAAAATGAGGAAGGCACGTTAAAAGTCTGTTTCCACAAACCATAGTGTAAAACTTGGGGCAGGTCGCTATCTTGAGGTAGGGATGAATATTGCCAACAAGGACAATTCCGTTACAATGTATGTTAATGGGTAGGAACCATCAAAGTAATAACGAACCAGCTGGATTCTCTTTTTTTTGTACAGCTGATATGCTCGTCCTTTTTCCCCTTTTCAATCTGGTTAAATGAGTCAAATGACATCTGAAATTATTGAATTTCCCGCGACCCCTGTATTATACATTTATATCACACTTTGTGTAGTAAAGGGGGGGGGGGGGGGGGGATGAGGAGATAACCTTTCTTTTTCTCCAATATTTATTTTTACAACTGACACAAAGCTGGCCTGTCCTATAATATAGTGCTAGTCACACGCAGCACACATAATACACACAGCTCCACTCTCACATCTTCACACTGTGGGTAGTACGGACAGCACATGTTGAGAACCACAGGCCCTTTGCATTTTGTATAAACGGAACCACCACACATGGACAGGTTTCTCAATTTTTGGTCGTCAATTATAGACAATAGATCCTTGGTTTATGGCAAAAGTTAGATCGTCCAATCTGGAAGTACATTAATTATCACCTGTTGAGCACGGTATGAGGGAGGTTTGTGTGAGGGTCACCATGGAAACCACACCTGTCCACCCATTAGAGTATAGGCTGTATTCAAGTCCACCATGATTTTAGAATACACATCCCCTGCATTTTATTACCTGCACAACATGTCGAGCAGTGCATTTAGGTTTAGTGAGTAAATTAGTGCCACATATTTTGGATAAGTTTGGGCAATATCATTTACAAGAACTTTTGGGACGTGCGAGGGTGGCCGTACAACCCATGCGGATGATCCCTTCTGCGATATATGGCAATTCTCGGACGTCCCCTGCGGTTCTTCTCATATTAATAATAGCTCAGTCCTCGATCATGTTCATGGCTTTACATTAATTGGGTAAATCTTTCGGAAGTAAAAATTTCACTGAATGAACATATAGTACAAAACTATTGACATTAGGATGGAGTAGTGCAGAACTCTCAAAACGTTTTTGACACGATTAGCTGTACCATTTTAATGCTTTGCATTAACATACTTGTATTTACAAGAACAGGTTGTGTTAGTGTACCTGATATTGCAGGAGAGTCCATTTACGACGTTTTAGGCAATCTTTTTGATGTTTTCATTTGAATATTTGTAATCAGTGGTTGCCAATTCAATTCTATTTTACTGCATATAGTACGTAACCAGACCGTTCAGGAGATAGGCTTCCTTCTTGCTCTCAGCCTGTTCTTAAGCTCTATAGGTTTACAGCGGGTTCCCGGACACGCAGTGTCCTGGCCACATATCCTGTGTGTTCTGTAGTAAGAATCTGTATGTCTTGTGCTAGGTCTCAGTCTCAGACTGCCCTTATTTTCAAATTTGTATTCGCAGCGTGTATTTCTATCTGTACCATCATGAGAATAATAATAACATAGAATAATATTATAATAACAATAATAATAAAATCCTCTAAAGAGCAGTTCTACTGGCTTGGATCAGCTAGTCGTCAGGATGCCTGACGGTGATGTTAGTGTAGGGGGTTGATGTTGGTGATAGTGGATGTCGTCCGATCCTGTGTTAGCGGACGACTGGTTTACTCCTCAGGCAAGCTGGCGCCATGTACTGCCTCTTTCACACTCGTCACTCTCACCACACGGGAGCCTCACAGCCTCAATGCTACCCGTCACCAGGGGCGTGTCTCCAGTGAGTAGGGGGCGTGTCCCCCGGCCACTAAGGGGCGTGTCCCCCGGCTACTAAGGGGCGTGTCCTCAGACAGGGCCGTTTTGAGTCGATGCTCCTCCCGCCGCAGCCGCATACTTTTCTAGAGCAGCCAGGGCTTCTAACCTGAAAAAACAGCACCAAATTTGTAAATCCACCGAAATAGAGGCCTTTCTCAGATTTATTTGGATGTTACTATTTTTAGAAAGGAACTGCACATACTACAGCATAATTCATATCTGAACAAATCTAATTTAACTATTGGCTTTCAGACGACAAGAAGGTGGATCCCGGTGTCCTAAAGAGCAGAGCTCCCCTTAAAATGGCAGGGCAGTTATGGATTTTGGCAATCAAATTGCCTGCCGATAGTCAGTGCAGGCCAAAACAATGTTTTAGCAGGAAAATAGTCCACAAAAGTCAGAATTTTGCATACCGGTAGTAAAATACTTTTGTTCATTTTAGTATGCGATACGGCCACACTGAATATGTTTCTACATGCAATAACAGTATTTACAAGCATGTATATATTTTAACTCCATCCGCCGATTTGGGCACAAAACAGCTTTTCCCAGTCCTTCTTTACATGGCTTATAACAGAGAAAAGGGGCATAGGAGGACGTCACTGGTGGTCGCTGTTCCCCATTGCCTGAACGTGGCCCCCTGCCACTTTATACCAGTGCAGTCTTTACTACATTTTCCTTCTTTTTTTAAAAACTCGGCAATATCATTGAAATGTTTTTTTTCCCAAAAACGTCAAGAAACATTCAACGATTAAATTATACACGATGACAGATTCAACCTCCACCTACCTAGCCTCCTCTATGTCCCGCTCCTCCAGACTGTCGGGCGAGCTGACCTCACTATTGTCTGCCTTCTCGACTGACCCTTCAGAATTCCGCATCAAACCGCTAGCTGCCAAGAAACTAGAAAAACCATGCCTGGGTTTAGATACTGAATACCTTTAGTTGTATAATACTTATACTAGAGTATGCCGTTTACATCTCATTTAATATAGTCAGACTATTTTAATGGAATTTGAGAATTAACACATTGACGTTTATCAGGTGTTACTATTACCAATATTTACTGAATGACAGCAAGACGAAACCGCTTCTCATGGTATAAGTGACATTATGCAAGGGACTGACAATACTCTATAATTTCCTGAAGTTGCAATGGCGATTTGTTTGCAACAACTCGTGTGTATGACTGAAATACTATTACAGGTGATGAAAGACACATAGGATCTACAATTTTACGACATTTCAATAGATGATGACCTACCTGTATAGTTATAGTTCATACAATATGTAAGACATACTCCATACATGCATGTTATAATAGGCCAGAACCATAACATATTTTAAGCACAAGGCCGTTTCAGAATGATAAAACCCGCCGACGCGCTTGAGTTAATGAAGCCACCTGCCTTAGTACAGTGCATATGTATGATCCTTTCATTATATTTCCCCACCCCAACCCTTAAACACATTTTTTTTTAAATGAGACAGAAAGGAAACACACTAGCTTACTATGATAATATACATTCTGGCTATACCAGAACACTTCCCTGTTTATCATTTTGACCCCCATTGATCATCTGAAATGAAATTATTTATTTCTTAACTAAAACATTACAGTGCATTATGTCCTCAGTTAATGTGCGCGCTATTTCATATACTTATGTACTTACTGTATTCCTCAACTTATCCGAAATCACGTCATAAACTCTGGTCTGAACTTACATATCCGAACCCTGGAAAATCATGAACTACACGTTGATCTATTCCCATTATGATCAAGATTTTTCAATCTTTTACAAAAGTGAAAGGTAAAGAATAACATTTTCATTACGACCGCCTCCAGTTTTATATTTTATTTCCTATGTGCTATCAATGAAACAGCGGTTAATGCTAGTGTTTCTTGAACGTTGACGCTTATCCCTTTCTACTTGGGTGGTGACTCTTAGTGGCGTAAGCTTAGTACTGTCATTGTTTAATTAGTCACGTTGTTGCAAATATACAAGCAGAAGCCAGGTGTGGTGTTAGCATATTGTGAAAAATCAACGATGAGAACAACAGCTGGAACCCATTAGTAGAACAAGACAAGGGACAGGTTAGAGGGGCTGAACCAAGCACGGTGGGCGCTGCCCTCACTTGTTAGAGCGGCTCGCAGCAGCGGGCGGCGTCTTGCCAAGCATACGTACTTAAAGTTTGCACTTAAGTCATCATCTTCGTCTTCATCATCCACTTGGTCATCCAAGGAGTTGTCGTTTCCAACGGCGGCTGGCGACTCAGTCGCCTGCTCCGGAGTGTCCTCCAGGGGGCTACAGGAGGCAGGACAGACACAGCAAAGTAAGATACAACTCCGACTGAAGAGAGGGGGGACTCAACAGACTACCTGCACCACAACGCCAATTGAGGACCTGCGCCTACACCATTCTAGTAGTAGGGCCCTGAAGGGGTGATCAGAGAAGGGCTAACTACACAACCGTGGAGCGAAGAACCATGCAGAGGCCAAGCCAGTGGTACTGCCAGCCTGGTAGGATCCGGGGTAAGGACGAGGGCTGACCAGGTCATCGAGAGTTATGGGATTTCAGGCCTGGAGGATTGGGGCCTGTAACTGATATTTGCTCTAGAGTAAGGATATTTGGGAATTGCGGAGAATTTACCAAAACTACCATACCACACAGACAGAGAGTAACAATACATCTTCTCAGTAGGGACAAAAACACTGACAGAACGAAGACTTTCTTTTTGCGCAGACAGCGACAGACTTTTTGTAAAGGCCCAATGACAGACAAGGCAAAAGCCGGGAGGTCAAGTTACACCGAGTGAAAACACTAAGAGTGTCATGCTTTGACATAAAATATCGGAAAGGTGCAGACTGACCGACAGTTGGAACTGGAAGTATGGGAGGAGGTGAACGCGTGCAGAGTCCACTTTTATGTCACAGGAGACAGACCCTGGTAATATGACATTGTATGACAGAAGTAGGAAGTTTCAGGACAGCTTGAAGTATCACACGAGACACTCCCAAGTAACACATATATATGACAGCAGTCGGAGGATTCAGGACAGCTTAGAGTGTCAACGGAGACAATCCCAAGTAATACATTATGACAGCAGTAAGGGGTTTCATAGACAATCGCTAGTGACACATATGACAGCAGTAAGGAGGTTTCAGGAAAGCTTTCATCTTAGGGTCGAACGTGGTTAGAAATCCAAAAAGCCTGGACGAAATGCGACACTTAGCTAAGAAGTAGAACTTTCCATAAAGCAAAGCGTGTCCTTAGAATTGAAAACGGAAGCATCCGCCTTGCCGCCCTATGTCCAGGCGTACACAATAGCAAGCTCTTAGGCTAGAGATAACTGCTCACTAACACACCGACACACATCAATCAACTCACGGTTTGAGGAACCCAATTTCAGAATCAGATATGAAAACATTAAATCACACGTGACAAGAAAGGAAAGTAATATATTGCATACTCGTCTACTTGGTTTTTCTCTTTCGTATGTCAGATATATACATAAGAGTATCTACAATCACTCTCAAGGCACGCCGTATAGAAAGCACATTGTAAGATAATTAAACAAATCTCCTTACCTGCCCCTCGAGGCATCCGTACTGCTGCTAACCCCGTCAGAGTTGTCCGTGTTCTCACTCCCTGAAGGATTTACTGTAGGGACACCATTACTCGTTGACGGTTCCTCCACTGATCTGCTCAACAACAACAAGTACTAGTGTCAAATATAATATATTACACCACACATATGGATTCCAATGTGAGTGGGGGGGGGGGGGGACAAGAAACGAACACCTGTGGCTCTAGTCAGATTACCTGTTTAACTGGGATGTAAGTTGAGGACGGTGAAAATGTCGGAAATAGCAGTGAGAAAATCTGATCGTATGCTTAAATGTTGCGAAACATTTTCTAAACATCCATTTTTGAACTTTATTTTTGGTGGCGCTGGAGAGAACAAAAAAAAGGAAATCCGAAAAAAATCGGAAAATTTACAAACCAAAAGTGTTTATCTTACCCCATTTTGGCACTGGGTGACCCCTCTGCTGACGTGGGCGTGGCCTCAGCCGATGTGGGCGTGGCTTCTGTGGTTGAGGGCGTGACTTCGCTTGAAGCACCTTCTGCTGGGGATGCGTCTACTGACGAAACCTCGTTGCAGAGATCAGCTGGGGCACTGGACACCACTGAAACCAACCATTACGTACTTAGAGCAAGAATACCCATGTCCTTATTGCGCGCCTAGGTTTAAATATCCATCTTTTACCACTTTCTTTTTTTCCAGATATTCTTATATGGACATTGAACAAAGGATCTGGATATACTCACGGATTTTCCGATCTGACATACACAGGGACTTGGTCATACCCAGGGTCTCGTTAGAAATCCCAGTGATTCGTTATTGGTGACAGAGCTTTTTTTATTAGGCATATACCCCCCTCCCGCAACCACCCTAAAGACAAGTCTCTTTTACTTGCCTACTTGCCCCCTAACCCCTTGAGTACTCCCAGTGTAGGCCGGCACTTACTGTAGGCGGCTGCCCGACCCCCGATTGGTGCGGCTGACGAGTCGGCCGTGTCCATGGCGACTGGCGTGCTGCCCTCGGGCGTAGGATCAGTGCTGGGGTGGGAACAACAGCAACACATTGTGAGAGGTCAACAAAATATACAAAAATATCCTGGTAATTTACATATGATAGAGAATACTTGTTCCTGCCACTTGTTATATGAATATGTTCGGAAGTAAACGAACTGATGGGTTAGAAATAATGATAGCAGGGCTGCGTTTCCTGAACATGTACATAAGTACAAGAGATCCAAAATTGAAAATAATATATTTACATCAGAAGACATTCCTTGGAAAATGCCTGCATCTTTTGATTCATGTTGTCTCTGTGAGAGCAAGTCGAAATGGCAGTACGATTAAGATAGGTCACTTATATCATTTTCAAGTATTAGTTCCGCTATTTGATTGTTTTGTAGAAACGCCACTATTCCTTATTGGCTTAATACAGAAATATCAAAATGATTGTTGTCAGATTTCTATTTTTGTATCGCATTTCCTTTCTAGTTTTTTTTTGGTCATCAATTACTTTTATCTCACAGATCCATTAAGTAACACATCAATCGTTCAGCACATACTTTTTAAATTTGTAATATTCGGTTAGAACTTTAATGGTTTACTCACTTGTTTAGTGAGCTGAAGTTGCTGAAGTCAGCCCAGTTCTCTCCCTCCCGCGAGGTGGAGGTGGAGGTGGTCGAGCCCACGTCGGGCGTCGGGGCGGCTGCTGTGGCCGGCTCCTCAAACTTGGCCCAGTTCTCGGCCGGCTCAGTGGTCGAACTCGGTTGTTGGCTCTCCCACGGAGACGCCGTGTCCATGGCAACAGGCACCGGGTATACCGTAGAGTTCTCAGGCCATTCACCTAGGGACAGATGAGGACTTATAAACTCTGGGGACATTTTCTGGGAATATCATTTGGCCTATTATATTTATGTTTGAAGTATTGGTATCCCTATACTTGTTTGTTTGTTGGGTTAGTTTAACGTCCGGTTAACCCTCCTGGGTTTTACACAATGAAGGGTCAGGACTTCCTGGTACTAACTCTAACGTATGTTCCGATTTACAGGCAGTGATTCAGGACGGTAAAAGAAGTAGGTCAGGTGCAAACCAATTTCAGGGTTCTCTTTTCATATCAATTTAAGACAATAACTTTCAAAATCTGATATTCAGTTTAGACAAATTGAGCCAACGAAAGTGGCAAGTCATTATAACTGGCACACATACCTTTAAATATCTACCGGGTAGTTCTGTATAGACAAAGCAAGCAATCTACCACAGGCAATGCAAATTATACAAAAGTTCAATGCCTTAGAAGTCGACTTAAAGCTCATGATTGAAGTTTTCAGTATTGACAAAAGCACATCATTCATCGCAGTCCCTCATTAAAATCAGAACACAGTACATACATATATCTGATAAAAAGGTAGGTCCTATATTGTTAAGGCGGATGTAACAAGAGCTGTCTTTGTACAGGTCGTCTCAGCAAACTAACATTTCCTGGTACGAGTGAACTACCTTTGGGCGTGGTGACCTAAAACTGGGTCATTAAGCAGTGGACACGTTAGAAAGAGAGCCGAATACGTACTCGTTGGCGGTTGGCTTGTGGCGGTGGATGAGTCAATGTCCATGTTTTCTGTGGTGGATGGTATCTGGAGAATACGCCGTGGTGAGTCCAACTCCTCTTCACTGTCGGTGCTGCCGTCGCTGTCGGCGCCCGTGTTGGCTGGGCCTCCCTCGGCATCTCTCCGGCTCGTGGGTCCACTGCTACAACAGTCATACACAGAGTTGGTCAGGGACCACACCTTGTAGGCTAGCCACATTCAGGACAGTGAACCTCTTATATATACACATCAATGTATAACGTGAGAATGAACCTAGAATAGCAATCTACTCCATGTATATGTCAATAGTACTGAGGTTCGCTTTCAAACTCAACTGAACGCGGTTTGAATTATCCCAGAAAAATGAACTGGATGTCCCAGTGGGAAAAAGAAAGCTTGTGGGTGTAGTTGTGGGCGGTCAACCATAAAATTGGGCCACGTTCTGATTACGTTTTATGGAAGTTGAAGTCGTGACCTACCTCGGCCGGTTCTGGTAAGAGAAAAGCTCCTTCTCCTCCCACAACTCTTCGTCACTCCCATTTTCATCATCAAACTGGTGTGAGCGCTCGTTGCAAGCTTGCTCGAACAAACTAGCGGCGTTAGGCTATGAAATACAAGGTGTAAATGATTTACTTTCTTTTCGGGGGTGGTGTAGGGGTGGGGGTAATCTTACTTATTTCAAATATGGATCCGGCGGAAGCATCTTTTAATGGGTAAATTAATCGGTAATCACAATATCTTGGTTACAAACTCAAATTCACGATTCTATTATCGTACTACACAAGGAAGTCTTAGATAGGGTACGTAACTATTGGCAATGCAATAACGCTTGTCAAATCGTGACTGGCCTGGAGCCATTTTTTTCCCCTGCAAATGCAGACAGAGAGAGATCTCTTCAACTGTGACGGAGACACCCGACCCTGGGATTGGGAGGAGGGATATGTGTGATAAACCTTGCTCAGAAAAGAATGCCTTTGGTGTACTCACGTTGTCCTCCGCCGTATTGATGTCGAAATTTATACTAGAGATCCTATCAGCAAACGGAGCACTGAAAATCGGGATCTTTAGTTAGTTTCGAAAGGAAATAATAGTAGAGCATACATTCCTTTTTCCAATTTGTATTTAAAACAAACGTCAACGAATACATTTTCCATCCATGCGACGTCTAACAATTTCTAATTGACACATTGAGACACTTAAAGTGTTCAGAATGATTGTATTCAGTGGATACGGGGCTGTCTGACGAGTATTACTTCTTTCACTGTTTTCTTTATCAGTAGGTCTCTGGACTCCAACATTATAGGATGACCTTATACAAACACACTACTTATTACCCCATATCTATCAGAGTTAACTTGACTTTAATACCCGCAAAATTCGTTGTATCAAACCTAAGATTACCAAGACTCGTTATATGGGCTGACTTCAGGAGAAGCACGATACAATTATCAATTTTGTATCCAACTACAAACGAATCTTGGCTAACTTTATCATATCTGGGTCAAATATCGAGCCTCTGGGCCGTATTATCAGTAGAGAACAGTCTCGAGGTAGTGAATCACTGGCTGATAAATCACCTGATTGAAAATAACTCTGAACAGTTGTTACGCTCCGGCCATCTGATTCGGTTCTTGATATGTTATCTAACTACTGGAAGGTGTTACTTTTGCAAATAAAAATGCCCTTTTTTTCTCTCCATACATTTGTATTAATTGGCCCAGCGGCTACCCTGAATGTTCCACTTGCCCCTACATTATCCAGGGATAACAATAACAAACATCTCATAACGTTACCTTAATAGGGGCCTTATCAAAGAGATATCTTTTGAATTATTATGGTCGATGATGTCAAGCCGAGAGGAACAAATGAAACATGGAATGACCTGTATTTACTTCTCAAATGAGAGGCCATGTGTATTGCGAAGTGTGTTGTATTTTATTAAATGAAAAATGGTGTGTTATCCACATAATTATGACTGTTGAATAAGAGCCTGTAACGCACTCTGTAACGAGGACCGGCATGTCAGAATGAAAGAATCCCTGTTCTAGGTCGACAAGTATACATACAAAAAAAGGCAGGTATAACTTTAAAAGGGTAACTCATTTCTGGTCAGTACTCACTCTGCTCTCTCCTGCTGTTCGACAAACTCCTCCTCGTTGAAGCCAAACTGGTCAATAAAATTACTGGTCATTTGTTGGAGCTGATAATCAGAGAAGGCCTGGCGGAGAGGAACCAGGCACAAACAAACATGTAGTGTATGGAGGTGGGGCAGCACAGCCGAATAATGATGGGGTGCGTCAGCCATGGTGGGCAGGGCTGGGCGAGTCAGTCACCAATCAAACTTACCAATCATGCAACACATTTCTGCATTTTGTTATTTGATTTAAGAAAAGCCACGAATAAATGGAACTTTTTGAAGTTAAATTAATTTTTTCTTTTTTTCGCATTTAAAGCGTTAAATAAATGACAGTTTTGTCTTTTTTTTAAAAAAAGGATGAAATTGGAAATCTCATTCTCAAGTTTTATTGGTGATCGCCCAACTGTTTATTTACCGCAGCACATGCATCGGAGTTTCAAGTGGAAGGAGCATGATCAGATCTACACACAATTTTTTTCTATGTTAAATGTCAAATAGTACCTACAAAACTCCCATTGAATATGAATTTACTTTGTTAATGAATAAAATACCGTTGAGCATCTTCGATACAGCTATATCTGATACTCCGGAAAATTTCAAACCAAATGCGTTTCCCATGCGATGTTAAACTGTCAAACAGTCATGCACAAGGAGACCATCCAATGAGCCTATAATATGCCAGTCATTAATGTCCATGGTTTCGAACTTAAACGCTATGTTTATAATTGTGTTGAACATGCTTCAGACCACTGAGCAGACAATGCATGTGCTACTCGGCACTGGTCCCTTCAGACCCTCGATGGCTTACACAAGGTAGCAGACAGCCAGCATTTCACGGATCAAAGTCCTCCCGACCCCGTTCCACCCGCCGACCCACACCATTCTATATTTACCACTAATAGAGGGCGGGTAGACGTGAAGAGAGAAGCGAAGAGAAAGACATCGGCAGAACCAAACCATTTAGGCCCCAAAAGCCTTTTTATCTTTACTTGGCGGTGGCAGTGAAGTATGAATGCACATAGAGTTCTAGAGCAAAATATTTGTTCATTTTCTCATAGATTATGTATATTCATTTATTTGTAGAAATCATTAAAATAGGTCTAAAGTAAAGAGAGTACCCAATTTCTTTTTTTGCAAATTAAAACCAATAGACTTCAATGATCCTTGCAGTGCTGGTAATACATTATGATACACAATAACAGTCATATCTCTCAATTTTTTTCTTTTCAAATTCACTCTATTCTGTAAAATTATGTAAAGTGAAAAGGCTTAATTGATTTTATCTTAGAAAATACACAATCTATAATCATGCACTATAAAGCGTCCTTAGCGACCTTTGCTTCCATTCCAAGAGCTCAGTATGGGTCATTGATTAATACTTCTTTGTTGATTCACAATTACAAAGTCTTTATTAAACGTCGACAATACATATAATTTTACCAACATATGTAGTTAGGAACATCAGACGTTTTTACCAGAAATAATTATTTAGGGTAAATTAACGAAGTACAATTTGGTGGATTCACGGTTAGGTGGTGATATACGAGACAGGGTAGGGGATGGTTGGAGGGAACCACGCTGTGGCTGTGTAATACCGGCGTGACAATACTAAGTCGGGACCGGCAGGGGCCGGGGTGGCAATGGGTGGGTGGGTGGGTGACCTGCTTTCCGCAGCTGCATGCAAAAGGTACAAAACCAGAGAAGCGCACCCGACCACACTCTGTGCTACCACGTGTTAGGGCACAGGGCGGTTACATGCGATAGTGGTATACTTAGCGTGGCCACTTTGGTACTCGCCAAAATAAAAAGTTATGTAAGAACAAATTTTGGGCAGAACTGGATTCCCGGATAGATTATACTAAAGAATCCATCAATAATTACAGTAGGTAACTCTTCATGATGTGAGCGTCATTTTTGTGACCGTGCCTTCATTTTGTTCACTATCAAAGAATAACATTATTCTTATCTTATTAAATTAGAGAGCAATGTTTCCTTAAGCTACATGCCACGGACAACTACTACTCAAGCCAAATCTTTACTTGCATAAATTTATACAAACCTTAGGGAATAGATTCTGAAATTCCCATAATGTTCAATAGAATCACTTGCCAATTTGCATCATTTTACTTGTTTTACAGTATTGGTAAAAGCTGCTCTTATTAACTATCATGTCTACTTCTTTTCCATTTTATTTATGTATTTTAGGATATTTTCATTCCTTACAGGAATAAGCGTCAACTTACAGGATTAACTGTTACACTATTAGCACATCATGAAGGGCACTATTGTTTATTGGAAAGCCCCGTAAGCCCCCCTACATTTAACACTAAAACGATACGGCCATAAAACAATCCCGTCGCTATCTAGGAATATCACAAACAAATACTCCAATTTACTCTTAATGGTGGCAAATAAGTTTTTGAAAAGTTTCTTATGAACAGACTAAATGAAAAGTACAACTCTAAAAGAGACTACCAAGGTGCCCAATGATGATTGTAACTTAAAAAGCAAATGCCGAAATAAAAACCAAACCGGGATGGCCTAACCTGTAGCCTCATCTATGCCAGGTAATGTTAGAAAACATCAGAAAAAAAGTCACTCGTTAATATAGGATTCCAAGTGTTCAATCAATTATGAGGAATACGACCACAAGATTCATTAAAAGCTTCTAGAGGCATCATGCTCCATATATCATCAACTAATCCCAACGAGATGAAAATACGCTTGAATAGATTTGTGATTCTGTTTTCCCCCATTTGAAAAAATCAGAGCTATGTAATTACCAAGACTGAGAAAGGGGAATAGTCAACACAAAGAGTAATGTAAATTTGGTTGATTACATGGCAAAAAAACCTAGTTACCTGTTGCATGGCCGAATCCTGAGGAAACGGAATGTCACGGAAGTCCGGGTCGTCATCCTCACTGCTTGAATGCAATGGGTGATTGCCGACCTGAAATAGAAAAGGCCGTATGCAATATTTCTTCCGCAAGAATTCAGTTATTTTGCTTCAAATTTTGACTTCTTAGTAAATGTTTGAGGAAATATTTCTAGAATACATTTTATGTCCCGACTAATGCTTATATTTATCGGGGGAAAATGTGTAGGCATATATAGAGTTTTGTATTATCAAAAAATATGCAATGGCGTTTCTTAATTAATTAACTACGAACGTAGTCAACAGATAGAATCTTGGTGGCTATCTTACCAGGTCAACTGTGTTCTGCTTGTTCACTTCAGCAAGTGTCCCTGAGACGAACGATTCCCACTTCTCTCGGGATTCTTCAGGAATATCTTCAAGAAAGAGGGATCCAAGGTAACTACCAAGTTACATTACTCATTACATCTAAATATCCTACAGCTCCGAGCCCTACCTGGATCATATGGTTATGATTGAGAACATGGCTATGTCTCTCCCTGAGTGAGATGCTTTCTCATATGTAACTCTGGCTAGATGTTTAGAAAACAAGAGGGATAAGAGGCAAGGTGCGCGGTGATAGACAGTAAAAGAGCAATGAATGATGTATTATCGAGAGAACACAGGGGAGTTTTGCATATCTATGACTGAAAGTACCGGTGATGACAACCGCACCATTGAACTGAAACTGAAACCTGGTTATGATCACAGCAAGAGCAAGTTCTAAGCAAGAACGTGAGACAAACGAAATCCAGAATCATTAATCGAGAATTTGTCAACGTGGTAGAAAGTACATCGACAACGGGGTTTTCTAGATGTATGGTAAATTTGAAAAGTTCTGCTCACCCTGGACAAGTTTCTTTATCCGTTCCGAGTTGTTCCCCTTCTCAGTGTTATCAGCTATGTGATTCGCTATCTTCGTCAAGTGGCCCATGAAACCTCTCCGATGACCACCGGGCCGTGACCTAAGGTTAAGATACCATTCAGATTGTTATCAAAACTGCAACTTGTTTTACTTATCTTAGATAAAGTGGCCATGACAAGAAAAGTGCTTCACCTTCAAATTTACTATAATTTGTCCCAGATCGCACCATCTGACAATCAAACAAAGTCGGTCGGTTCACTGATAAAATATAGTACATTATATCATTTTTACTGCTTACTTTTTTCTTTTAATACAGATTATTTGTAAATAATCCCATTTTCGGACATTATCAACTTGTTATAGCGATAAATACGTTAATAACTCACAGAAAGTTTAGCATGATACTTACTGATGTTGTTCATTATCTTCCCATCCATCGAGAACTCGTTGTAATAATTTAAAGTCTAATAATAACTGGAATTAAAAGATATTAAACAAGAATTAATGAAAACTGAGCGCCTCAGAGAATATGAGTGAAGCAAGATGCGTACTTATGGAAGAACTCACACCACATATAGTTATTAAGATATTTATTGATAACAAAGTTTTAATTTCAGTGACAGGTCACAAAAATCTTGGCACGGATATAAAGTTGCCAGACAAAATACAAGTAATTATTGACAGGAATACTCACTTGCTGGATTAGCGTAACCTCTGATTTGTCGCCTTCCTCTGGATCTGCAGGCACTGTACTTAGAATTGTACCGAGACAGGATTCTACTTGCGTATGTAAAAAGTTGTTCCAGACATACTTGAAGTAAAGATCCTGTCGAGGAAAAAAGTATATTTTATTTCTTCCGTCAGTAAACGCACACAAACGGATTTCAATGTAGCAGTTATATCTCTTTTTAAATAACGTGGTTTATCGTTCCCTTGCCTTAGCATTACAAATATTTATGTATATTTTTAAAAGATTCTGTTCTCTATTTTTAGGAGGGAGATGATGGCTCGTTAATTTTTCAACTATATTAGGACAGACTTAAGTATGCACAATCGAATTTATGAAAGTGAACAAAACAGAAGGCGAAGTGGCGTAACAGGCACTATCAAGTATCGAACCAGGGGTGGCCGCTTTTGAGGCAAAGACGTTACCCCTTATTAACCCAACCCTCTTATGCAGAAAGAAACTACGTATTTTTTTTATTTCAGATCTTCTTACCATTAGAACCTCGACGGTACCGAGTCTGTGTAGTTCTGCGTTAATGCTATGTGTATTATTTAGTAGGAGTGTGGCGATGAGACGAGCTATCTGAAGGCGGGCATTGCCTAGGGGCGGGTCGAGGGTTCCTATCGTGGTTGGCATAACAAAATAGTGTTGCTGCAAAACAAAAGACAGGTTTAACACAGCAGTGACAGCAAGTCATTATTTTTCAACAAGAGAATACATCTTTTTCAGTACTTTGGTCTGAAAAACCTTGCTTTGATGGCGAAAAATAACTGTCTATACTGATCAATGACTTGTGGCACCACCCTTGCTGCAATGTGCCACAGGTAGGGATGGGAGGGGTTACTTGTCAATCAGGGTACATGGCCCCTCCCCACAGTCATGTGCCACTGATCTCTACCCGCAGACAGCCAAATAAAAATGCAGGTGACCAATTGTTTGGCAGTAAGAGCGATTGACAGGTGTTATAACCCCAGGCCCATCTAGAGATAACTGTCACAAATTGGGAACAAGGCAACACAAAAGCCCAATTTTATGGCTCTCTGATTTTATACAATGCAGAACATCCGATGGTAAACATTTGGGGCACCATTACCAATAACCATTATAGGAAGCCCCCAAAGCAAAAATGAAAAGTTTATTACACAAAACTTTATTGATAGATACAATGCCTGGTAGCTGATATTTACTCCAGCGATACAAATTAACAGTTAAACCCAAACCAACCTAAGAATAGTCGGACATATCCCGGGTCTATTGAACATCGACTAGCGCTTTCTGTCCCCAACAAATTAGAAAAGTACTCATGTCACACAAATAACCAAAGGGGAAAAAGTCCTTGTGAAGTACTGTTAACACCAGGGCACTACATGAGTAAGGAGGCCAACACGAGGAATACATTAAACAGAATGTTAAAAAATAAGTGAAAGTGTACTGTGTTGAGCAATCTCACTCCTTCACCATTGCTTGGATCAAAGTTACTCTTCATCAATGCATTCATTTTTATTCCCATTTCCTCTAAGCGCTACTATTACTTACTCAGACTGCTGCACTCACCTTGGGTGGCTCCAACAAGAGTTGGTGTAGGTCCTTTAGACGGGGTAGCAGTGCTTGGACTGTTTTGTTGATTGCCAACGCTAACCGCTCATTGTCCAGAGCGGTCAGTTGGTCTACATTACCCTCTGACTTGAAAAAGTCCACGCTGAAAGCGAAAATAATTTTAAAATGATAGTTGAAAACAAAAGATTAACAATATGAATTTGCCACACTCAAATATGTATAGGGTTATATCTTCTTTAATGTTCCATAGAGATCTATAAATCACAAATTGACTACGAGAATAATCAAGGTATTCACCCGATAGGCTGTCAGATGGATTATATATTAGAATCTCAATACTTCTGCCAGGATTTTCAGTAGGGCAGGTGGTTATTTGTCTATCACTGAATATATGATATCAAAAAGATAGGGTTACTACCAACAGATCAACGTACGCTCTTGTCTCTTTAAATATACCAAGTTTCTTTTCATTCCTGACAACATCGAAAAGACTATGACCTCTACTATATGTGCAAAACTGTCTGGCACTGAGTGTTAGTAGTTTCACATGTGGTGCCCTACTGACATATTTTGGGAGGCACTTAGGTTATAGAGTCGGCAAAGGGTAATGACCTTCTCTGGTGGACCCTGGCGGACCACGATGAGAAATGAACCTACCCTTTGCCAAAAAGAGTTATAATAACCATGGAATTGTATCTTTTGGTATGATGTATAGTCTTTGTTGACAACCAAAAAGGAGAGCTTATTACATTCCGTTGACCCCTTGAGTGATGAGCACCACAAACCTTCTCAATTCTGACCTCTATAAATAACTCAACGCTTATAGGGCAAGTTCCCTTAAAGCCCGCAGAATATCCTAAAACATGAGTGGTTACACTTACAGAGGTCAGATTCAATCAATCGACAGATTAGATATCAGTGACGTGACCAATAATTATGCCTCTTCACATACATCTGGATTTTCAACGCGCTATGAATGTTGCTATGGGTTAAGTACTCGTGATAGAACTAAGAGTCACACTCGGTGATGACAAAGTAACTTTATCGTATTATTTTTGCTTATCGTCTAATACACGATTATTCAACAAGCTATGAAAGTTTCTATGGGGCTTAAGTACTCATGATAGAAATCACACTCGGTGATGACAAAGTAACTTATAGTATGCTTTTTGGTTATCGTCTTATACACGATTATTCTCTCAAAGATAAGGCTGTGAATTTTCAATATCTATTTTTGATGTATGCAAAGATCTCAGTACGACAAGTAAGTAGGTTACCGTTTATTAGTTCCCTTGCTTAGTTGCTATCTTTCTATTGCTATCTTAGATTTACAAGATAGCAAGATACTAATCTGCTGATGCAATGTCATAATTTATCATAGTGAGAATTAGAACCAACGGTGCATTAAAGTCAAAGGTAAAATATTGAAAGATACAACATTCATAGTACATGTATATCGTTTAAGAAAACTGCAACATTGAAACGGATCTATTTTCCAATTTGTGACCATGTACGTACACTCTACCATGGGCTGTTGACCAAGTTTATAGGAACAAGGTCATTTGATAATATTGAATATATACAAGTTAAATTAGTAAAAAGAAAAAAAATTATAACTCACCCCATCTTCTTAAATTCCAAAAGAGTTTGGATGACTGAGAGACCGTTGACAATGACAGATTCATTCTTCTCACCTTCCAACATGTGCGTCAATAACTCTGATATAGTTTCTTGTCTGAAATAGATGTATTATGAATTTATTTAAAGATTGCGTTTAATGTAAGTGACCTATATCGATTATATTTAATTTAGTAAGGTGGCAGAGAAATCATATTTTTCTAAACGCTCCCGTTCACTATACTCATGTCATGTGACACTTCAAATAAGAGTTTTAACTTCAAAAAGAAAAGGAGATACATCTTCAATTTCTATGATAAAAACATTGCCTCTATTGGTCTAACCAGGTATAGAGCGTAGTAGGGAAATGAGGGGTACTCACGATTCAACTGCTGTTAGTAAGGGATCTGGGTCGGCTTTTTCCTGTTGTTGTGACATCTGGTCTCGACTGAGGCGGATAATATCACATAATGACTGCGCTGCATTGCAGTGCTTCTGTAAAAAAGAAAATTACATTATTGTCATTGTCCTGTGTCTGCCATATCTGGTATAATGATCAGGCAACATGACGTTGTGCGCTCGTTACTTAATTTTTGTAATTACCGGTGCCCATTCTCAGTAAGGGAGATCTTAGCTCTCTCCATTTTTCTAAATGGTTTGTCCGTCGTTCACTTTTAAGAATCTACTTAAGTAGATCACCATGACCACTTCTCGCTATCATGATACCTGATGAGCCCCTTGGGGCGAAACTTTGAACAAAATACTGCCCCCTCCCTCCATCACCCCTGGGAGGTCACCATGACTACTATTGTGACATAAAAATTACGTCATGACGTCATGAACGACGTCACCAGGCGGTGGGACAGGCAAACCTGTCCATTCAAGGTTGTATCAGCGAGTGAGCAGGAGTCCTTAGCCTCGTCAAACTAATATTTAATTTATATTCTCAAGCTAGTATAATTCGCTCACTATACAATTAGTAATTTAACACAGTCAAATACGTACCTCATCAGGGTTTGACGGGTCGATCATCTGAACTAACTTTAAGACGAGTTGTTGATCGTTGAGCCACTGAAAATGAGTACATAAACAGATACGTCACTTGGTAATTCCAGTAATAACTTGAGTATGGACAACCCAACAACAAAAAGTTGAATCCCTAATATCTTTAGAATCAGGAATTTCAGAATCTGGCAAAATTAAATTCCCTGTGTTTTGGCCAAATTTGCAAATTCCCTGTGTTTTCCCTGACAGGGATTATTTTTTTGCCATTTTCCCTGTTTGCCCTGTGCGGTTGGTACCCTGACAATATGTTGCAAATATTCATGCCAATGATCATTGAACTAAGTACTCTAAACGATTCAGGACATTTACCTCAAGTTTTTCCATGAATACTAAAAGAGTATTTATAGGATTAACTCACGTTGACACAGAGAAGGCGGCACTCAGTACTGTCTATGCAGGTGATGAGGCGGAGGAGGAGGTCCATGACGGCCGACGTACCCAAGTGGTGTAGGAGCTGACTGACAAAGTCCTCCTTACCCCGCAGAAAGTCAACCATCTGAAGCAAGCAAGACACTTGGTATAACAATGGTTAGGATTTACTATCATTTAGTAGAATCCAAGTGTTAGTTTTGTAGCACATGTCGAGATTTAGCAAAGGCCGGTATCTGTATTCGGTTAAATGGCATACAGCCCATGGGGGTCTCGACTCAATCAGAGACAGAAACTAAATTGTTTATGACAGGAACTAATTTGTAAAGCCACTCTAAATATCGTATTGTCTATAGAATGTAGAGGAAATTCGATTCTAAGTATTTCTTTTAGTGCTATGCAGTAGTTAGAAGAATGAGCAATACCCCAACCAATCGATAAATTTTTGAGACAAAGAATTACATGGGCAGTAAATTTGGGGCTTCTGATTTGATTGCAGACGCAAGTAACTACGAATTCTGCAGGTTTCTGCTGCTGCTGCTCTTATCATATGTTAGACATAACCTAACGTTTCTGGACCGAGGTACAACCTAAGTAACCTTTATTTTTTGCTGTCCATGAGGTTAATGGCAGTTTAAGTAACTTCCTAACATCAGCTAACCGAAAGTTTCTTTAGCCAAAACATAAATTGTGTTCAATATCCTTGGTCAAGCAAGCAAATGCATCAAACTGCTATATATATACACAGTATTTATAACACCATTGTGCTTATCAATATCAACAAATGGGAAAGCCATACATCTGATCATAAGACCATGAAAGACCTGGCGGGCACCCTGTATAACTACCTAATTAAGAAATTCATATCTCCTAGGGAAACCCACTCACCAGTTGACTTTTCCGTGTGATGAGAAGTCCCATGACTTTACTGAAGAAAGAGGCCAGGAGGGGATTTAAAGGTGCTTCTGACTCTAGAAAGGAGTAGATCTTGTTGAGTAATGTCTCGTCCCCAGCCAGTTTGTCGGTAATCTCATGTACGTCCGAGGTTAGCAGCTCGCATGCTGTGTTTGGAAACCTGCGGGATAGGGAGAAAAATGGTCAGGAAAATACTTTTACAATGAAGCAATGGATGGTTATGATTTTCTTTTCCCTCGGGATTCCACGAAGATTTTATGGGCTGCCACAACTTCTGTGGCGGGAATAAACCAGCCCGGCACAAGGGGGCGCCCCGCCTATGACGTCACGCTATGACGTCGCTATGACATCACTGAATGACAGTTGACATTCGTCTTCCACTGCCGCCCGAGTCTAGTTCTTCAAGTTTTGTCTCCAGCGTTTTGCTGATTTTTACAGAAGATATGGGTGGCAAGAACAAGTCCGGTCGTAAGAAATCATCTTCTAAATCTTCCGGCAAGTCGGTGAAGTATGTAATCCCACCTTTCTCTCCTGTGGTGACGCGTTCGGCAAGTTCGGCGAGATCAACGGCCACGCCCCCTCCCAATGATCCGGTGACTCCTGCTCCTTCTGCCTCGGTGGTTCCTCCAGTCGTGGAGCCAGCTTCCCTAAGTTCCATGGAAGCCAGAATGGATGCCAGAATGTCTAGGATGGAATCTACCCTGAGATCAACCATTTCTATGCTTTTGTCCGCTTCCTCAGCTAGCGTCGCCACTCCACCTGTGCCTCCAGCTCCGGCGCCTACACCTGTAGTTGCGCCCGTACAAGTGCAGCAACTACCACCTACTGGGCTTCCGGACATTTCTGCTAGATCTCCCTCTACCAGTTCTACAACTTCGTCTAGATCATCCGACTCCAGTTCATCTCGGTCTAGGGACCGTCATCGCTCCAGGGCTCGTTCCCACGATCGCCACCGTTCCCGTCGGAGTAAATCCCGCCGCAGATATGGCAAGTATACTACCCTGCGCTACCTGCAGGAATGTGATAAGGTCAACTCCTACGAGAGGCTGGTATTAGCCAACGCCCGCTTGACCCTAAAGATGTTCAAGAAAAAGAAAGATATAACCGGGCTTCTCGAGCATGTTATTCTCCTCGCTGAGAAAGCAGAGACCAGGGTATTTACGAGCGACGCATTGATTCGCTACGACGATTCGGTCAAGAAACTAGCTTATGAGAAAGGGATTAAAGCCTTTGGCGAAGTTAATCCGGCGAGTATCGTCAAACACCTTTCGTACGATGGCACTGTCGCTGGATCCTCCAAACAAACCCCGTCGTCCCGAAAAACCCAGGGCGGTGCCCGCCCTTCTGCATCCAGCAACACATGCATTAGCCACAATTTCGCCAGCGGAGGCTGCCGCAAACAGAACTGTTCATACCGACATGTGTGCTCGGCCTGCAACGCTACTTCCCATGTCAACAGCGACTGCCCCAATGTCCGCAGACAGTCCGGACAAGGAAACCAAAAATGAAGTTTTTCTCCGGACGCGTTGGATGTGGGTCAATGCACTCTCCCTACAGATTCCTTGGTGCATGACCCAGTTACAGTTGCCACTGTTACAATCGATTCTGATGACGTCCAAGATCCCGTCACTCTCCATCCACATTCGGAGTCGGACGGATTTGTTTCTACACGTTGCCCTAGTTTCGGTGACCTAGTTACCGAACCGGATCCACGTGACCTGGTCATTTCCAAGATGGCGTCCGCGGATTTTTCAACTCCCGTCCCCGATGGTTTGCAGTCGTCCACATCGGACATTACACATGAATTAAACATGGATTCGCCATCTAACCCGGGGCAGTTGATGTTTTCAACGCCGGTCTTTGATTCTATTGTCAGTGTTGACATTTTTGACTCTTGTTTATCGGGTTCTTGTACTTGTTCCCACTTCGTCGGCTCCCAGCCAGTTCAGCTGAAACCATGTCGGGCCGCGGCTTTCCTATTTGGTCCGGAGCCTCTCACGACCATTTCTCAACCTGAAAGACTGTATCTCTGGAATGGTCTAATGAACGGATTTGATATTGTGGATAAAGATTGTCCGTCGGAATATTTTTGCCCCAACTATGCCTCCATCACTGGCCCGGCATATTACGAGGAGATGTCGGCTCTGTTGCTCAAGGAACTAAGTCAACACAAAGTTTCTCTTACCTCATCTCAGCCTAAATGTGTTCACGCCCTGGGCGCTGTAGCTAAATCGGACGGCTCCCTTCGACCCATCACCGACTGCTCACGCCCAGAAGGTTCGTCTATCAATAACTTTATGACCACTACGTTCCAGTCATTCGGCTACAACTCCGTGCAGGACGCAGTAGACCTCTTGTCGCCTGGTGATTTTATGGCAGTGGTCGACATATCGTCAGCCTACAGATCCGTCAACATTAGTGCTGAACACGCCAAGTTCCAAGGTTTATCCTGGGATTTCGGCTCGGGGCCCCAGTTCTTGGAAGATCATCGCCTCTGTTTTGGTCTCCGCTGTGCCCCCAACATTTTCGACTGTCTCTCTCGTTTCATTGTGGACATCGCCAAAGCGCGAGGTGCTTCCCGGGTGATCAATTACCTTGATGACTTTCTAGTAATAGGATCATCTTTTGAGGAGTGCCTAGCCGCTAGGAACATTGTCACTTCTACTATTGAGCTGCTCGGCTTTGCAGTCTCCTGGAAGAAGGTAACCGAGCCCGCTACTTGTACCACGTATCTGGGCATTACTATAGACAGCATCAAGTTCGAACTTTCACTTCCCATGGAAAAGGTTCACAAGCTGGAGAACCTCCTCAACACTCTAGTGGCTCGTGGCTCGTCCACTAAGAAGGAACTGGAATGTCTAGGCGGCTTGATATCCTATTGCTCGTACGTTGTCCGAGGAGGACGCACCTTCAGCCGCAGAATCTTTGACCTGGCTGCCTCCTATACCCGCCGGTCAGGTAGCATCCCATTGGGTGCTCCCATTCTTGACGACATCAGATGGTGGCTCGCTTTCTGCCGAGTATTTAATGGTCGAGCCTGTATGCTACGCGGCATCAACCCTGTACCCCTATACTCCGACGCCTCCTTCGAAGGATTCGGGGCCTGGCTCGGCAAGGACTGGTTTGCCGGCACCTGGGCATCTCCCAATCATCACCAAAAGCATGCCTGGCCAACGGGCTCCCATCTGGAGGGCCCTCCCGTACTGGACACCCCCCCCAAAAACATAAATGTCTACGAACTCTGGCCGGTCCTTGTTGGGATCCGCCGGTGGGTTCACTTTTTCAAGAACCAGCGCCTGCACGTAGTGACTGACAATATGCAGGTCTTGGCCATGCTGAACACCGGTCGCAGCGCCAACCCCATGTGCATGGCCTGGTTACGGGAGATATTTTGGATGTGTTTCATCCACAACACAGACATCTTTGCAGCCTACATAAAATCCGCTGACAATGTCCTAGCCGACCTGTCATCTCGACTCCCGTACCGGGGCATCCCGGAAAAGTGTGCATCCACCCTTTCGGCCCTTAACATGTGTTGTTCTTCTTCCCACAGGCCCCTCCATGGAGCAGCTGAGTGCCCGTCAAGCCAGGTTGCAGGAGGCTTCCCTCGCCGAATCGACCAGGCGGTCCCGCCTGTCGCAAATCAACTGCTACTTTGACTTCTGCACTCGCTACTCACTGGTGAGCTTTCCATGCTCCGCGAGGCAGGCCTGCTTATACGCAGCCTTTCTACATGAATTCATGGCCCCATCCTCGGTCTCTAACTACGTATCTGCCGTGTGGTCACGGCAGCAGGCTCTAGGTTACGAGTCTCACACCACGGACTTTGCGCTTCATCAGACCTTAAGGGGAATACGCCGCCTGGGTTCTTCGACTCGTCCTCCTCGGACCGCCCTTTCCCCCCAGCACCTATTATCCTTCTACCAGGAACTGAACACCTTGGTCCCTTCGGATCACACCTTCTGGTCAGCCTTAACGCTGGCTTACCGGGCGCTTCTACGCAAGGGCCACTACACTCTCTCGCACCACTCACTCCATTGGCGAGATCTTAAGCTGTACCCAGATCACCTGATTTTAGTGATCCCTTCCTCTAAGACTGACCAACTAGGGTCTGACCCCCACCGAGTGGTCCTCAACGCCTCCCCCGGCTCTCCCCTGTGCCCAGTATTCTGGCTAGCCGAGCTGTCCAGGGCACACCGTCCACTAGAATCGGACCTAATTTTTAGAATTCCAACCCCCTCGGGCTTTATCCCCTTGGACTACCATTACTTCAGGGACAGACTAAAGGCCTTGGCTTCTGCCATCGGCCTGGACCCAGCCTTGGTTAGCCCACACTCCTTGCGCCACGGGGGTGCCTCCCTCATGTCTTCGCTTGGCTGTGACATCCTGGATATTAGAGCCCGGGGCAACTGGGCCTCTTCAGCCATCTTCCGCTATATTCACCAATCAGACGATGCTCTTCGTGCTAAAGACACTGTGATTTCTTCAAACTTATACTGATATACTCTGTATATGTGGTTGGGTGTTTTGGCCTCCTTTGTTGGGGGGGTCTAGTTATCCGCCAACCACTTATCCATCGTTATTCCTCTAGCTAGTTAAGCCTCCACTAGGGCGGCAGGTATTATGGGCTGCCACAACTTCTGTGGCGGGAATAAACCAGCCCGGCACAAGGGGGCGCCCTGCCTATGACGTCACGCTATGACGTCACGCTATGACGTCGCTATGACATCACTGAATGACAGTTGACATTCGTCTTCCACTGCCGCCCGAGTCTAGTTCTTCAAGTTTTACTTTTACTCTCATCTTGTAATAAACGGCCTCCTTTGTTGGGGGGGTCTAGTTATCCGCCAACCACTTATCCATCGTTATTCCTCTAGCTAGTTAAGCCTCCACTAGGGCGGCAGGTATTATGTACAAAACATGCCAATAGGGTGAAATTACCAACTTATTCTATATTTCATATCATCCTGGCTTCTTTTCCTTTTCTTAATGAGAAGCTAGAATTCGATAACTATTAAACAGTTCTTTTGTCCCTATCCCTTAGTGAAAACTATCAATTTGATAAACAAATTGCTACACTTAACATTGCCAGTAATGTGTACTCAGGGACAATAATTAGTTTATAGCAAATAAACCATTAAACATTAGATCAAATTTTCCATCAAATATTTCAAATATAAAACATCAATATTTCATTTTCATGATCAAGGGCGATATGCCTTCATTCCCAGCCACTGCATGAGTAAAAAGAGAAACGGAAAATGATATCAAAAAGATATCAAAGATATCAAAGAAATAAAAGAGCGTTGACTTGTACAGAGCGAACCTCCTGTTGGTCCAACTTTATCGCAACATTCAGTTTTAACATTACGGAGAAGCGTAGCTAGATGAATAACGGCTGTAGCTGTGAGTAGTCCCACATGTCTCTCTGTAACCTACATCACGCTAACTGGGTTATGTGAAAAGGTCAGAGAATGACACACTGTCACAGCTCCTATCTGCTCCACATCAAATTGCACCCATACTTGTTTTTGTGAGGGGATTTTCCAAAATCGAGATCACATGGCAAAAAGGTATGGTTTACATGTTTCAGAAACAAAAATGACATAAAAAACGACAATTATTTATTTTATGAGCATTTTCAGGGGATGTCTTAGTCCCTTCCTAATTTAAAACCACGCAACAATTTTCTATATGCAGTTCTATTCCTTTAGAGCTTTAGTTTTTTGTGGGGTTGACTGCATTATGTCCAATGACTCAGGATACATGAGTTCAAAGATGCAAAAATATCTTACTTATATCGAATTTTCTCGTCCTGTTCATCTGATGGCTCTTGGGTTACCATATTGACTAGTTCTTCCAGATTTTCAGGACGAACCAGACTGGAAATATAGAAAGATCAAGATTAATTTCAAGTTACATCGGGCAAATGTTTATATCCGTTAACATAACAACAACCTTTCAGTGCATAAGGTTCCTATCTTCATTACAATTGACCAGTGTTTTCCCATAACAGTGTTCGAGACTAACGCCTGCCCGTCAGCCAATGGCCAGCAATTTTGAATCAGTGCAAATAAAAAATGGAAAATGCAGTTTTGAATCACACCAGACGGCCGTCTTCTTTCGGTCGGCATTTATAATACTTTTGGGGCTGTCATGATTTAGGCCATTTTTTCAACTTTCTTTGCAACCTTCTTTAGTTTAGATCAGAGCTGATTGGTAGCCATCAGGACTGACAATCCATTGATACTGTTGGCCCTGATGGCTGAGAGCCCAAAATGTTAGTCTCGAACACGGACGAATGTCTGATACGTACTACTCAAGATGTCCAGATATACAAGTAAAGACAATTGGACAACATCGGGAAAAGATTACGAAATCAATTAGCATGTAATGAACAGTCTTTCATAATTCCTCGGCGATTTCATTATCTCAGTAGAAAAAAACAAATCAAATCCTATATCTTAATCTTAATGATAATCATGCATTTCCTATTAGATGTAATGCTGGCCTTGTGGGACATGCGTCAATTATCAATCTGAGATAGGCTTATGAAAAAGTAGAGCATACTTACAAGTCTATGAGTTTTCTATTTTGTGATTTACATTCTTGTAGAACGTCATCTTCGTCCATTACCTCATGGAGGGTGACGTCCTAGAGAGCAAAAGTATGGACGTGTCTTACGTCAAGCCATAATCTATTTGATTTACATTTACGTACGTTTCCAAGAGATGGAAATAACCTGGGGTCCCCCACCATTACAAAGAGGGTGAGGCAAACAGATTTTCTGGCTGAGGGGCCCTAGTTGAGCGAAGTCTTCCTAATATTGCGAACATGATCTTGGCTTTCAATCATACCAAAGTTTCTTTCAAGTTAACTGATAGTTTGAAAATTTTATCATGGTTCGATATCTGTTCTGTGAATGATTCTGTCAGAATCTTAATTTTAAACAAGCGATTCACATAAGGGTGCGTTGTTTAGCATAGACCAGTAGTGGTCAAAGCACTGTGTGGATTTTCATCATTCTAATTTAAATATACTTGTAAGCCATTTATTACGCAGATTTCATGTGAATACAAACACTACTTACCAGTTTGTCTAGGATCGTGTCGATGTGGGAGGTCAACAAATTAAACCGCCAAAACATCTTGGCTGGTTTTTCCCCTGAAAGAAGAGAATACATCAGTATTCACAATTTATGTGTTAAACAAGTCTCAGCGCAAAGCACTTAAATAGTTATTTCGCTTAACATTATACATAGAACAAGGACTTTGCAAACTTTTGATGCGACGTCTCAATAGCCTCATCATTGTGAGACGTGACGGATACGAAGACCTCGATCCGTGTGCACTATCCTTATTGTGCAGATTAGGTTTTGTCAGGTGAGGTCTAAGTATTACATCATGTGAATGACATCACCGCTGAGAAAAATGAGCTTACTTTATCGAATTAATCAATTTCCGATACTGACTTTATCTTTGTTCTTTTTCACGTTAGGGCCTGCTTTGAACGACTAGTTATTACACTTTTATTTTCTTTTTAATTTCTGTTCAGTTAAATCTCTTGCTATGGTTTACAGGTATAAGCTTTTGTTTATTGAATAAATAAATTGCCGACACCGACTTAGGCAAAAAAAAAAGGTAAAATAGGTATTTTTTATAACTTACCAGTAAAAAAAAAAAAAAAGGGGGGGGGGGGGGAGGGGGGAGAGAGAGAGAAATCTCAGGAAAAAAAAGTTAGGGCAGGGCCAACATTTTTTAAAGCCTTATCTTGCTTCTTTTTCAAATTAGGGCCTCCTTCGAAAAACTAGTTGTGACACTCTTTTTTTTGAATTCCTATTTAGTTAACTCTCTTTCTATGGTTTACAGGTTGAGACATGATTAGGCCTTAAAAAAGTTGCTTGCATTCATGTTACCTGTCTTACCCTACTTGGGCCATATCTCCGTAACTGATTTCAGTGATTAGGCTAAGCTGGTGAAATTTTATCAGTGACCTGTTACCAATCTTTTTCTTTTTTTTTCGTTCATCTAATAATTTATCTTAAATTTTATTTATAAATTTGAGGTTGAAAAGTAGTCGAAAAGTGGTGCATATGTCCAGCACAAAAATCATGAAAAACTGATTTTGGCGACACATCTGGGCTTATCCACTATTGGTACCTCCTTTTTCCCTCAATGATGAATTTATTTCTCTGAATCGACAAGTGTTCAAATATGGCACCTAGTGCTTGGAAGACAATAGTTGTATCTACTTCCGGTGTGCTGTGAAAAACAGTCCCCCCTCCACTGGGCATGCCCAAACGGTGGGGGGACCATTTCTCAATTCTTTCACTCGACTCTAGCAGAAGTAAATGGGTGGCGCTGTGTTCTCGTCACACTGGGTTGCTACAGACCAGAGACGTCAAAATTCCCTGACATTGCCTTGACTTTTCTGTTACAAATTCCATTTTTCCCTGACTAATTAGATAAGAAAATCCTTTCATTAAACAGCCTTAAAGGGACATTCTCGTCCGTGAGCTTTGAGAGATACATACGCCGACGTTAGCCTGACGACGACGTCACTGGGGACGTGTTTTGCCCTCTCAGAACGTAATAACGCAACGTGATTGGTCACGTCGCGAAATTGGCGCAGCCGTAAGGGAGTTACAACGGATCAAATAACGACGACCTTACGGACGAGAATGTCCCTTTAAACGATCCCTAAAACAGTCTTTACCTTCCATTTAAGCTCAGACTTTCGAAACACAGTACCTTAATTTTTTCTTGCCAACTCCTGTAGCCAAGGCAATGTTGCTGGAACAGCAACACACCACAACATGCCTTTCAAGGGGCCACAATTTACAAAATAATCTTTGCCGCACCAGATCATTGTGACCTGATGGACAAATTCTAACTTTGTGATTTAAATTTGGGGCTATGACATGTTTGAAATTTCCATTTTTCCCTGACTAGGCTCAATTTTCCCTGACCTTTAAAAAAAGACTTTTCCCTGACCAGTGGTAACCCTGTCATGGGATCTGCCATCTTGAAACGGGTAGCCCCATTCACTTTTATCTAAGTTCAAGGAGGCGTTATACCCAATCTAGAAGAGGTAAAATTCTCATTTTTGGTTTATTTCATATTTATATCCTATTGCCTAACCTCGTAAAAGGTAAAAGTTGTGGTATTCTTCTGAATAAATATGTGAACTCCAAATGTAAACAAACCCTTAAAGGAGACGCGAAAAGACGATTTTAAGCACTATATTACATTTCATTGGTATAATTTGTAATGTGCAAAAGCAATAAATCATTATATTGCAGATAATTAATTAAATAAACCAAATCTAAAATGCACAGCCTGTTCGCACTGGTGAGCAGTGCTGCCCATGCTACCTCATGTAAACAAAGGCTCATGACGTCACGGGAGCCATCAGCACTAAATAGTGCATAAGTATGAGTCCTGTTTGAAAATTCATAAAAGTGAAACTATGGCTTGTAAAATTAAGTGAAAAACCAGGAAGTTTACACACATATGTAACATTGCACTCTGAAAATATCATGTGCCTTGGAAGTATATATTTTGAATACCAAGCATTTAAATTTTCTCCATTAGTAAGAATGGTGAGTATATGGCACCCATGACGTCATGAGTCATGTCCAGGCTTGCCTCCCCCAAATTCGCACATAAGGTGTTAGTCTGGCTTCACACTTTCAAAAATGGTCCTTAAGACTATTGTTTGTTTGCAAAAGTTGCGTAATACCCTGTTCTCCTGTGTTTCAGACATTAATTGAAAAGTTTATGAGGTCGTCTTAATTTTGATATTTTTATTTTCGTGTGAGCTTTAAGCCAAGGTTCCGAAAAATTCGCTGCTCCAAGATGGCAGATGGAAATAACGTTGGTTATGGCATGTCATCTTCTGGTCATTTGACCAGATATAAGTGAAAGAATGGCTGGTCCAGGCCAAGGCCATGAGAATGTGTCCCCCCCCCCCCCCTCATGATTTCTAACTTTATTGATCTATTGATGTTATTATTTTTATTGGATGATACTGATATTTATTGGATCATATCAAACTATCTAGACAGAGAATTTGATGTTTGCTATATGCATAGACTAGGAATAGGGACGAGTTAGGGTTAGGGTTGAATCCTAGAGATGGTCAAGAGAGGGTTTGTTTGTTGGGTTAGTTTAACATCTGGCCAACCCTTTAGGGTCCTTTTACCAGACTGCACAAGGTAAAGCTTTTCAGCTAGCTTTATGCCACAAGGGCGGTGACTGAATCTATAATATGATTTAGGAGAAACCCGCCACCGGGTTCGATACCCTACTCTTTTCAAAGAGTGGCGAGGGGTCTTTAATGTGCAATGTCCGATAGAAAGCACAGCACACACCCAACCTTTGATGACCCTGTTTGGGGCCCAGGGCTCCCCTTTTATTTGCCTCCTACGACAAGCAGGGGATACTGAGGAAACATTCTTCCCAGGGAGTTCCAACAGGAGCCCCCACCCCGGTCCCGCATGGGGTGAAGAAGAGAGGGATGATTTATTTAGCTTTATCTGAATTATATTTTTCATCTGAATTAAATATATCAGCATCTATCACATGTAATAAAATTCATTGTTTTATACTCCTAATGCGGGTTCATCTCTCTTGTACGGGATTCTATCTGGCGCACTTGCCAAAGACGTTCCGTCATCGACGCGCAGTGGAGAATTGTATAACCTCCCACACAGGAGAGTTGAACTCGCCTGCTCCATTTTCACGAGAGGTTACTTTTTCACAGAACAGTTACCAGGGCTCACGAAATCCAGCGTCCTGGGTGTCCTGTCCACCCCTCTAAAGGCCCAGGACACCCAAACAGGACCCTCTGGGTGTCCTGTGGACACCCTAAAAATCATACCCTGATAGAAGGTCGAGGAAACGGGACCCCCAAATTTACGTGCAGGACACCCACGAGTCATAGGCTGGGTGTCCTGTAGACACCTGTCCATTTTAAAATTCCGTGAGCCCTGAGTTACACCGATAGCTTCAGTGGTTGATTTTGTTCAAATATACACTGACCACTTCAGAGCCTTCCCATACATGGAGGAAGGCTACGCAAGAGCTAAAGGGCAGCTGTGCCTGTGGCAGTGTGGGACTATAATTTATTGTCTGATTTGGATAGCATTCACACCAAGGCCAAGGGACGACAGATGCAGTGGGGGAGTAACCCCAGTAAAAGTAAAGAGGTCATGAGTACTAATATGTCGGTGCCAATGGCAATGGCGTGATTGGCAATGCCAATGGATATGATGATTGGTGGCTTTCATTTTGGTTCATTGAGTTTCTTATTCAGGTATTATGATGTACGTTATGTTTTCAGCAATGACAGGCAGTCAGTGTCACTGTCAGACAACTCAGCACTTGTACGAGGCTAACAATAGGAACAAAGTAAGGTCTTCACTGAAATAAACATTGTCGCGGACTTCAATATATACATGAAGTTACCCTTTAGGTCAATGTCACCACTTTGTTATTTGAAATGAACGAGGTAAATCTATTTTGTGCGATTGAGACCCCTACTGACGTTTGTCTTGACTGTTTGACAGAGACGTGGTCGTGGGTGGATCCACTTCCTCAAATTTGTTCCACTATGCTTGACACCGTAAACACGAATGTTTCGAGTTTGTTTTTCCGCGATATTGTAGGTGAGTGTGAGAAAAATACTTACGAACACAATATGCAACTGGCTGTTGTCAATCTCCCAAATATTTGCCGACTGAAAGAAGCAGGCAGTCGTCTAACTTGGACAATCGCACCGTCTCATTCCTGCACAGCCTCGTCCGTGGACAGCTTGTCTCAGTTCAGCCAGTACTCACGTAGTTGTCAGGTCCAAAAACGAAGATGACAGCTAAAGCAAGAAGCGTAGAGGTCAAGAATCTTTAGACTAGCATTCTCCTTTTGCAAAATGAAAAAGAAAATGATGTCAAGTCGAACAATTTTAGAAAACTTGGGCGGGAAACACTTAGAACTTTCAAAATGGCGTACATGCAAACTGACCTTTGCATATCCCATAATAGTTGACAGTCTCGTCTTCTCTCGCGCTTACTCGTTTCCAACTTCCCCTGACTTTGGTTCCCGCGCAAATGGATAGATGGCAGCAGAGAACAAGCAGTTTGGTTTAGACCTTGATAATGTAGATGGCGATTCTGAGTACCGGTATCTTTTCTTAACCATTTCCAGACCACAAGAAGTAGACAATTCTCTCTAATAGAGTAGAGGAGCGCAGTTTTCGCGCACTAACTCTAAGGACCCCAAAACGGAATTTCTCATCATATTCAATTATTTAAAAAAAACTCATTTTTAATCATAATTTTTCATTAATTGTTAAAAAAATATGTAGGGTTATCATATTTGACCAAAAAAATATTAGAAAAAAATATTTATCTCTGGTATTTCATGAAATCTTTTTCCTATATAAATTCTTCAATTTCCGTGCACCTGGAACTTCAGTTTTCGCGCATTTAGAGTCACCTGGAGCCTATTTTGACGCACCTATGGTGCCTATTTTGACGCATTTTATATTTCATCTAGTCTAAAAAAATTTAAAATTATGATTAAAATTATGAAAAAAAGAATAGAGGAGATAAAAGTAAATCATGTTGTTGCTGTGTTCAGGTGCATTTATTGGATAAATGCAGTAAGAGTCTACATAATATGTAGACTCTAACTGCATTTCTATATAAATATATATAATATTATTATTTTGAGATGCATCCCTTGATGGCTATACGTTGCAGAACTAAATATACTGAATGGGGCATTAAATTGCCTAAAATCTACGCATTTTTAATGCAATTAATGCAAAAATGTATGGTGTTCATCCTTGCATAATTAGAGAACCCTTCAAACTAAATATTTCTGATGGCACTATCTTGCTTCCACGCACTCATGTAGATCTCATAGCCTGAGATGGAAAAAATGTTATTTTTGGACAAAAGAAAAATTTTAATGGTAAAATAAGAAACTTGGCAATTATAAAGGCAAAAAACTGCGTCATTTCTGGCTCCTCTATATATTTCTTAAAAAACGCATTTTTAATAATAATTTGTAATTAATTGTTAAAAAATATGTAGGCTTATCGAATTTGACCCAAACATTTTTTAGAAAAAAATATTCATCTCTGGTATTTCATGAAATATTTTTCCTATATAAATTCTTCAATTTTCGCGCACCTGGAGCCTATTTTCGCTCATTTAGGCATCAGTTTTCGCGTGTTTAAGGATAGACAACACCTCAGAGTGGCTTCATTTGCGATAATGACGATTGTTCAGTAACCAGGAAGGCTAAAACAGCATACTAAATATCTAATGGATGAGCACATTTTTCTCTATCTTTTAGAACATAGATCTATTTTGTTATTAACTCTTTTTAAAATTTGAGGAATTAGAGTAGAGGAGACAGTTTTCGTGCAGCTCTAGTTTTCGCGCATTTTACGCATCTTATGGACGCATTTTTTCTATATTGAATATGCTTTTTTTTAAATGCCAGACCCGAAATAATGTTGTTCTGCAATTAATTTGTCATTTTTAAAGATGTTTTATAGAGTAGGGGTGACAGTTTCCGCGCATCACTAGTTTTCGCGCATTTTACGCATTTTTATGAACGCATTTTTTCTAAATTGATCTGAAACCCATTTTTTTCCTCTGAGATACATGAGGAAGTCCTGTTTGAATAAATTTGAGCTTTTTTTTTATGGTAATTTGCAAATATTCAGGTATTCTAGCAGAAAAAACATGTAGTGATGTCCATATCAAATGAAAAACTGGCGGGATCCTTGTAATATCATAATTTTCTCAAATAATACATAAGAGTACGAGTTCTTTAAAAAAAAGAAAATCTAGACCTGAAAAATATTAAAAATATTAGTTTGAGGTTATATGCCGTCCTTTTTATCTGAAAAAAATAATTTTCTCAATATATTTTAGAAAATAGACCCCTGCGTGAAAACTAATGCCAAAAAATTAGGCTGTCTTCAGTTTTCGCGCATTTTTCACATATTTTTCCGTTTTTCCTAATTTTGAGCACTTTTTTTTCACCAAAAAATTTATTTTATATTTTAAATGAGGCTGCTGCCTATTTCCAAGACCCTCCTCTAAAATAATATCAAGGAAACGGTCTATGCATACATCTTTTTCTTCCACTTAGGCGAATTAATGCTTTAATTTGTCATTTTGTGGAAACGCACAATTATGCTTATTTCTTGTTTTTCTATCATTTATTTATTTTTTAGATTTGGCTAGACGACATACCATTTATAATTTGCATATCAAGAAGTATGACTAGGTCAACAATCATTTTACAAAACGTATATCAATAAATAATCATTTTCTGTTACTTTATAGATAGAATTTCTTATTCATTTTTTTTTTTTTTTTTTTTTTATTTATTTAGCCAAAATCCTGTTTACACAAGTTCTTCCTTTCAGCTTTTACACCACCAAAATCAATATTCATATCAACTACATTTCACATGTCTTATCAACACAGTATTTAGTTATATACATTAATATCATTTGAGCAATCTATATAAGGCTGTACATCAACTTCTATTTTAGAATTCACACCAATTCACATTAGTCCATACCAACATGTTTCAAATTAGAATAATTCCTTTACCTTTTGCGTAAACTTGACAATATCAGTTTCCTTTTGTAGGCTTTCATAAACAAATCCCTCTATAATAGGGGGATTTTTGTACTTTTGATTGTACCGTAAAAAAAAAATTTCGTGAGGTATTTTATTAATTTTACACCTTAAATAAGGTTAAATGCGCGGAAACTGACACCAAAATGCGCGAAAATAGGGTCCAGGTGCGCGAAAACTGAAGAATAATTCCTATAAAGTAATATGTTAAGATTTTACAAAAATATTTTCATATTTTAATATTTTTCAAAATGATTAGGTTTGTAGGCGTTATCCCTCTATGGTAAAATGCAAAAAAAAATTCTTATTCATTTTTTCATTATATATTCTGGCAAAACGCAATTTCCTGCTCTTAGTGCGTGGAAACTGGCTCCTCTACTCTATATGTTTATGTATTCTTAGGCCAAATATATGTTTCAATGTCCTTATTATTAAGGAAAATGACGGCCGGGATCCTTAAAAAAAGAAATATTTCTGAAATAAGGAACATAATATCATTTTTTACAAGGAAAATTATCATTTTCCTAACACAAATATCATAGATATTAGTTTAAAGTGATGTACGATTATTCTAATACCATAAGCATAAAATTTCATGCCTAACATAGAAAATAGGCCCCTGCGTGAAAACTAATGACAAAAAATTAGGCAGTTGCTAGTTTTCGCGCATTTTTCACAGATTTTTCCGAATTTTCTAACTTTTCTAACTTTTTTCCACATAAAAAATTCAATTTTTTTTCAAAGCAACCTTCTTTATAGTTGTAAGATATTTTCCTAAAATAATATCATCCAAAAACTTGATGCATACGTTTTTTGCCTTTTGCTTGGGTGAATTAATGCATTTGTTAGTTATTGATAATGCACAAATATGCGTTTTTCTTATTTATTTCATACATCTCTAGTTTTTATTTTATTAGACAACATAGCACTTCTAGTATGCATATTACTAACTACTAAGAAGTCAGCAATCATTTTGCATTATAGATATCCACAGATAATCATTTTCTGATGCTTCAAAAAAATATTTCTTTCTATTGAATAATTTTTTCAACCTAGCCCTAAAAAACACATAAATGCGCGAAAACTGACACCAAAATGCACGAAAATAGGCTCCAGGTGCGCAAAAACTGAAGAATTGATATTGGAAAAAGATTCTATGAAATACCCAAGATAAATATTTTTTTCTAAAATATTTTTGGTCAAAAAACGATTACCCTACATATTTTTTAACAAGTAATGAAAAATGCTTATTATAAATGCTTTTTTCAAAGAAATATGACAAGAAATTTCGTTTTGGGGTGCTTAGTGTGCGAAAACTGGCTCCTCTACTCTATCTGTGAAAAACTATTTTTTTCACTTTTATTTTTTGAACATAGATATCTCGGTAACCATTGAATATTTCCTATATTTTCTTGGACATGTATATAACATTCATTTGAAGGGAAGCGTGTCTTTTATTTAGGTCCTACTTTATGTTTTATATCGAAAAACGGGAAACTTTTTATCATTTTTTTCAACATTATTTTCTAGATTTCTTTAAACAAAAACCAGGACCTAAATAAGAAAATTGATATACGCTTCCCTGCAAATCAATATGTGATCCGTTTTGGCGAATTGAGTCGGATGTCGCACGGGGAAGATTTTTAGTTAGGTATACCATCAGAAAATACTAATTATTAGCTTTAAAACGAGGTATAGCATGTCTAGGTCCCATATCTAGGGCCTGAGATAAGTTGCGACGAAAATAAAAAGAACTGCGCCTATGCGGGTATAAGAAACTGAGATAAATGAGTTCAAAGTTTTTCTTACAGCGTGCTACCGTGGTCCTCCGATAAAGCCCTAGCAACATACACTTGTAATCAATCCTTGGTCCTGAAACTTTACATAGTCATTCTACACTATTCTAGCTAACAAATACCAGTAATTCATGCATTTATATACAAAACTTTTATTCATGCCGGCGCTGCAAAAAGTGACAAAAATCCGGATCTGAAACAACAACTTAACCTAGAACGGCAAGCATAAAGGATCACAATACCTCATATTGGCCGCTTAAAAAGACTCTGTGATGACCCTAAGTACCTTGGGTATCCATAATGTGTCTATAAAAGTTCTTGGAATGTTCATGATTGTCTTTGGTCGTTAAAATAGTGAAAAGCCACCGAGGTAAAAATCTTAAAATCAGAAAAAGTCTTAACAACTAAAAAAAAGTTAACAATGTTCAAAATGGATTCTTAATAGTTCTCAGGTGGTCCTGGGCCTGCCACGACCACGTTTAGCACGTTTACTAGGACGGCCTCTGCCCCTAGGTGAGGGTGGGGGGCCTTCCTCCTCTGAGTCAGATGAAGAATTTGATTCCCTCTCCAGCTGTCTGACCATCTCCTCCTCCTCCCCCTCCGATCCTGATGATGTGTCTGGAGTCTGTCCTCTGCCTCTGCCTCTGCCCCTGCCCCTGCCCCTGCCTCTGCCTCTGCCTCTGCCCCTGCCCCTGCCCCTGCCCCTGCCCCTGCCCCTGCCTGGCCCATCCCCCTCGCCAGCCTCTGGCTCTGATTCCGCATCTGGTTCCGGCGGAGGTACGGCACGGGGGCCTGGGCCGGGTGCTGGTTCTGGTACAGAGGGCTTAGGGCACATGATGTCCTTCGTGTCCTCAGTACAAAAATCCCGAATGTTCTTGAAGAGATACCACTGTGTTTTGGCCGGGAGGCCAGGGGATTCGGTGGGCTGAGGGCCTTCCTGGGGGACAGCTTCAGGGGCGACAGTCAGCATCTTGAAGGTCTCGGGGGCCGAGTCGGCATACTGCCGGAAGGTGACGTGGCCCTTGTTCTGGTCAGAGAATACAAAGTGATGATACTGCTTAATGCCCTTGACTGGTTTGATGAAAGGGGTCAAAAAAGATTGCCAGTCATACGACTCGACAAACACCTTCCCATTCTCGTCCCCCACAAGTTGGGCAAGGTTGACACGTTCTTGGGTACTCTTCACCACAGTCGCCTCCATCTCCGTGAGGCTCGAGACAGGCTCGAGACGAAACTTTTGTTTAAGCAAACCAAAGCACCAGTCTGGGGCAAACTTGGTGTGCCCTGTGATCAAAAAGTTTAAGGAAATGGACTGGTGCCGGCCAGTCAGGACCCGCCAGAGAAGATACGCTAGCACAAACTTGTTCTTGTTCTGACCACTACAGTTGTCACAGTGCATGTCCACCGCCTTCTCCCCCAGGGAATACTTTTCAAAATAGTGGTGCAGGTATGAAATAACTGCATTTGACCCCTTACTACCGCAATGGCTTTCGTCGATCAAATAGTTCACCTGTTGGGGGATGGCCTTGGCACAGACACCGAAAATGCCGACCTTGCGGGGGACAAGGAAATACAATGGGCCAGGCTGCATAGGAAAGGAGGGAAGGTGGACCTGCTGGGCATAATCAAAACTGATGTGGACCTTCGTGTCAGAAGAACAAGGGGGATGGGGGCCAAGGGGAGGGGACTCTGCTTCCTTGTAGGCAGCCTTTGCAGACTTGACCATGTCCTGATAAAAGCTCCTCTCCCGAGCCACCACCTCCAGGTGAACTTGTTGCTTTTTCACCTTGGCCTGTTTCACAATGTCAGGTAGGTTACTAGAGGCAGAGATATCCCTGTTGTTGAGCTGGCATTCCCAGCAGAGGTCAGTCATAGGGCGGGAACACACTATATGAGGGAGGAGTTGGAGCCACAGGTTTCTAAAGGTTGAGTCAGCCACACACCTGAAGTTAGCCTCCTCCATGGCGTTGCTGTACAACCTGTAGATGTTGGCCTTTGTGGAAGAGGAGGGGAGGAGGAGGATGTCATCCCGTTTGTGGGAAGACACACGACCAGGCAGGACGAAGGCGTTGGTCTTGGCATAGGAGTTGATTAAGTCCATGACCCGCCTGATGTCCTCCAGCTGGAGGATCCTTGCAGTCCCGTCGCCCGCCAGCCTTCCTTTGCCTGGTCACCACCCCGTAGCAATTGTACCACTTGATGATGGACGTCAGCTTGTTCTGGCTGATGCTGGAAAGGTCACAAGGTAAGAGTTACATTAGGCCAATAATTATTGGACACAGGCAACAAGTACAGGTAAGTATTGTAATATTAATATGGACGATTTGTGAAGGTCAGTGCCATGATCAGATTCTGTTATGATTCATTACAGTTCATCTTGTAATTTACCTCAAGTAGTACAATAATAGTAGGGATATCTAGGTAGACCTTAGTTGAGCAAAGAAGTTGAATATCAAAGCTACTCACGCGTACATGAACTTGAAAGTGTCCCTGCAGACTGGCCGAGAACCGACGAGGTAGTGGCTTCTTTGGTGCTGCCTCTCCCCTCTCCCCTTAATCCCCTTCTTCCAGGTGGACAGCCTGCTGCTATTGTCTGTGCAGGTACTGACGATGCCAAGTAGCAACATGTCCTTCTCACCTAGAAAACAAAGTAGATTAGGATAATAACAATCTGTACATGATATGCATGTGACTCAAGGAATGAGGTTTCTGGATTGACCCATGAACTAGGTTAACACGCCCTAAATACTACCTTAAAAACGGTCTGGTTGAGTGTTAATAGTTGTCTGTTATACTTCAAGACGTTGTCATGGATTATGGGTTAGTTTTGAGCGAGAACGACATAGCTACATGGTCGCGGCGACAGGTTTGCATAACATGTATCTCATGAAAAACTTACCTGAGGACAGCTGAAAGACCTCCTGCCGACGTGCGACCAGCTCCGACGTCGTGAACTGTTTACTGCACTCCTTGTCTTTGTAGTGCTTGCAGGAACATCTAAAGACAACAACATACATGATATTAGACTTAGTTCACCTTCCTGAGGGCCACAATGGCATGAGACATGATTGATAACCGTTACAGGCCGGCCGGATCAGCTGACGCCTTTAAGTAGGTCACCGGACAACCCCGACAGATCATCCCTGTTTATGGCATGAAATCAACTTTGAAACTTGATAAAAACTAGTTAGGCAGTTAGAATACATACTAGGGCGCAATCGTAGGCAGTTTCATCAACATTGAAAGGGATTTAGGCACTTTGCGTACTTGTTTCAGAGATACGGGAACCGACCGCATGTCGGCTGTTATAAAGTTTTTTCAAAACTCACATGAAGCGTTCGCAGTCGTCCCACTCTGCCTGTAGAAGGTCGTCCGTGGGGTCAGGGATGACCAGTGGCTCATCCTCATCATCCTCAGCATCCTCCGGTTCCCCTAGATCCTCCTGAACATCTTCTTCTTCCTCGGGGGGATCGTCTTGCCCCTCCTCCCCGTCGGCGAAGAGAAAGTACTCGTCGACCAAAGTCCGCCATTGCTGTGGCTCGGCTATACCACGTAAATTCGCCCGATTTATCGTATTCAGGGCATCCGCGACAGCCACTTCGCGATCCATGTCCTTCCCGACGATGTTGGGAGGTAATCCACATCAAAATCCAGCAGTGATCCAGGATTAAAACAGCTAAATCCGTCGGAGAAGTGATGTCGCACGTCCGTCCTGCTCGCCATGCGTCCCTTTAAATTTCGACAACAACTGAAACCGGAAGGCACGCGAGGCCTCTCAGCCAATCAGCGCGCCGCATTCTGCACATGTGACCTCCTTGACGACGATTGTTTACGGGACGACGATCGGGAAAACACGTTCTGATTGGTCCTTGCAGGCGTGAATTCAAAATCCGAGGCTGTCATTGGCCAGTTCACTTCGCGCCCTTTCAGCAGGTACCCGGAACATGTGGCTGGGATGGGATCAAGACCGACAGACGAGCCGCGAAGCTAGGGGAAAATGGCGTGAATCGAGGGTCTTTTGGGGCTTATTTAGAGGGACTTAGAGATGGCTTTGGGACCTAAAAATTTTTTGGGGAAGACTTCTGATATAGGAGATATGAATAAAAGAAAAAGCCCATTTTCGATAAAAAATGCGAGATGCGACTTCAGAGCCCCATATCTCAGTTTGACTTTCTGCGACATCCGACTCATTTTGCCAAAACGGGTCACATATGTGCTGTCAAAATTTCATATCTTTTTGTAGTGTTTACTGGTGTGTCACAGTGAGACCTGAATGTCGGGTTGATGTAACTTCCGGTTCGCATGGCGAACGTTCGGTTGAGCACATGGCCACATGTAGAGTGGAAGCTCCTTGCATTTGTGAGTTGTAATGTGTTCTACTAGTAGTAATAAATGTATGTAACACAACACTTTTCATTAAATGTTAAGTGAGATGTTCATGTTCAAAAACTAAAAGTTAAAAATCTTTTTTTTTTGCATTCCCAGCAGACTCGTATTGGCACATACCTATTCTTGAAGACAGGTGTGTGTCATAGCCTTATCTGGGTTAGGGAAGTCCTTGGTTACGGTCACTCATGCATGACCGTAACTATGGCCAGAGGGGGACAGATCAGGTTAGAGATAAGGACTGACCAATTAGAACTAGATAAAACTGTCCCCCTTGGGGTTCCTAAGCAACCCTGGCCAGGGATTCCCCCTACCCTGTCCATGAGAATAGAGTTATCAAAAGGGTATTGAATGAAATATTATGACTTACAAGTATGCCATACATATTAAATCTTTTGGAGTACGTCTTTTGGTCCAAAACTGGCCCAAATTGGTCCCATTCAAAAATGAAAAGTCATTTTAGAAAAATTATTAATTTATCAAAATTACATACTTTTCAGAGGCACATTCTATGTTAAGTGTTGCATTGGGTGTCTTCAACATTGAAAGGCTTATAACTTTTTTCACTTAATCATTTTTCCTTGGCAATTCAAATTTCTAAGATCCTTATGTTGAAACCAATTCTTTGATATATAGGAATGTTAATTAGGTATGTGTTGAAATTGAACTTTTAATTTGTTAAAGGAGCTTTCTCGTCCGTAAGATGGAGGTATTTTCTTCCGCTGAGTAATTGTTCGTACTATCGTAATTTGCAGGTTACCATGGTAACAAATAACTTATAAAATAAGTATGACACTCTTTATAAAAGTAACATGAAAACATTATCTTTTTTGTGCAAAAGACAGTTTGTGATTATCATAAGTGAAAAAAAAAGTTAGAGCAAATTAAAAATCATGTCATTTACATAAATTCACCCATTTTTCATGATTTTTTAATTAGTATGGCAAATTCAAATGTAAACATATTGTTTATGGTTTCTCGAATCGCTATTCTAACATTTTTGGGTGACTTGATAGTCCGATGTTCAAATACCTGTATCTCTGGTTCTAATTGGAATATTTGAAAAATTCTTTCAGATTCTGAAAGCATAATTTGCATTCTTTCAATAGTGTTCCTATGGGATTTTACTATAGGGCCCCATAGGAGGCCTCTGGCAGTGTAAGGGTTAATACTGTAGATGTCAAAATGATTAATTTACAGCCCAAGTTCATATTGTGCTGTGTTCTAACTATAACTCTTTATAGTTTTATGTATTTTTAATGTATCCTAATCTAAGAGTGTATATTTTTTCTACTTTAATGGAAAATGTCCACTCTTTTTAGTGTCTACGAGATATAGATAATGTTTTGATTAAAATAAAAATTGTCTGACTGCTACAATATGCACTTTTTGCCCATATATCTAAGGGGGGTATCTACGAGAGATGAGGTTTAGCAATGAAAAGATTGTTTCGTGCCCTTGTCTCGTTGAACTCTCGACGCGTCACCTTTCTGTCGTACTCGTCTTTCTGATGGATGGCAGCCCGTTTCAGTCATTTTTAGTCTCTTGCGCACGGGCTTGTCCGGTTGCAGTGGTCTGCCATAGATCACATCGTCTGCCGTCCCAGCATCATCATATTCGGGGTCACTCCTGTGCTGGCCTGCGGGGTAGCGTGGTAGCTCATTATAATCAGAGGTACCATTGTGTCCCACTCTCATCCTGTAGTCCGGCAACTTGCCCATAAGCAGCATCCAAGCGTCTGAAAACTTCGCTCGATGAATCCATCGCTCCTAGGATGATAAGGGGTGGTTTGTGTCTTATGTATCCCAAATAGCTCCGAACCTGTGCCACCACCTCCAACTCGAAGTTCGTACCTTGTTCCGGAGGCAGTTCCCTGAACGCTCTGTACCTCGCCACCACTTCCTCCACCAGTCTATCCACCACGGTCACAGCCCGCTGGTCGGGGATTGGAAAACATTCCAGCCACTTTGTGAAGTAGCACCCAACCATTAGACAGTACTTGTTCCCTCTGGTCGTGACCGGGTACAGCCCCAAAATGTCCATGACTAACCGCTCCATCGGTTGGCCCACTATGTATTGATGTAACGGCTCCTTTCTTCCCTGCCTTCCTTTCAGCAAGGCGCAATCACATTCTCTACACTCCCTCTGTACATCCTTCCTCAGCCCGGGCCAGTCTAACAGAGCCACGGTCCTCATTGCTCCCAGATGTGCCCCTGATGCTCCTCCGTGGTATTCCCGTACCAGGTCTGCGTGCTGCGACTGCGGCACGACCAACTGGTACCTCTACCCCTGTCCTTCCAATTCGAAGAATTTCCGGTGTAACACTCCTCCTATTAGCTCCAACCACTCCCACTGCCTCCAGAGGATCTTCATCGCCCAAGGGGGACGGGTCCCTTCTCCCTCCCGAAGTCGCACGATGGGCCTCAAATCACCATCTTCCTTCTGAGCCTTTCCCATCTCTTCGGGGGACCACCCGAGCTCGTACCTCCGCGCTCTCATGATGGCCCTTACCTCTGCCACCTGCTCATGCTCAACTCCCGACTGCTAGCAGGGATATCATAACAAGGCGTCCGCGTTCCCGTGTTTCCTTCCTGGCCGGTGCTAGAACAAGACATTCACGATCCTCTGGAGCCATCTCCACCTGCCAGTACCCACTAGCCATATCTAGGCTGCAAAAGAAAAGGCTGCCTTCCAATGTGTTAAGGATAGACAACACCTCTCCAGGGGTTATATGGCACAATGATGATGGTGCTCTACCTATTGAGGCTAGAATAATGAAGTATATACCAAATGAAAGCCCTCATTTTTATGTATCTCATAATATAAAATAATATAAAAACGTTTCAAATTTGAGAAATAATATGTGAAAAACCCATTTTTTCACTTTTATTTTTTTTGAACAGTAATTTCTCACTTACCATTAAATGGATTTTCTCAAAAATTGAAATACATGTCAATAACATTCCTCTTGAAGGAAGCGTGTCTCAGATTTTTTATTTAGGTCCTAGATTTTATTTTATGTAAAATGAAAACTAGGACCTAAATAAAAAATGTGAGACACGCTTCCCTTCAAATGAATGTTATCTGTTTGCTCCGAAAATTTCATCTGTTCACCCGTGTTGACCTTATGTTAGACCAAATACATACGCCCCAGATCGTGTTTTGATGCCGCAAACATATCCACCTGAGTACCAATCGCTACTTCTAGCTTGTGCGCTTTGTCCGGCTTCCTTCAGTATCTCGGCCAAGGCTCCCGGCTTCTCTTCCCCCTCCTTGGTGAATGTCAGGGCTTCTTCCACCACGGCAGCCTCGCCCACTACGCTGTTAGCCCGTAACCAAACTGGCTCGGTCCCGCATGTTGCCACTAGAACCTCTGTCGTCCTGCTGGCCTTCACCGCACCCGGGACTAACTCTTTGCCTGGGGGTGTCTCGCTGGTAATTACCACGGCCAAGCCGTCCCCTGCTGCCTGTCCAACTTGCACCACTACCCTCATCACTCTCAACCAGGGTACCTCCACTGTCTCTAAAACTCAGACCTCCACAGCTCTGACCGTCACCGCCCGCACTCTGGACATCTCCTGGGCCACCCCTATAATCCATTCCACCCTCACATCATTACCTACGGGAAGTAAGATGGCACCCTCGTGCAGCTTCACCGTGAGTCGGTACTGTGCAGCGAAGTCATTCCCAAATATCCCATCATCTCGCACAGTATCGGCCACTACGAACTCCCATGACAGATGTTGGGTTCCGAGTTGTACGAATAGCCTCTTACTCCCATTACAACGCAAAGCGCTCCCATCTACAGAACACAGTCACCCAGGAAACTCATCCAGTTCAGTTCAGTTCTGCCCCCATGCTCTCCATGCTCAGGCCGAAATTAGACTCATTATCGAGCCTGTGGCTACCAAGAAATGAACTGTCTCCTCTTCTATTCGTCAGGCCATTTACAACCCATGATTGCCCGTGCTCAGTACCTCCCTCGCGGTGCCGAGAGTGGGCCCCGCGCCTATTGCGATGGTGACTGTCCGTTTCCCAACCGATTCATGCACCCCCGTGCGAAATGCCCCTTCTGGTGGCAGTTGTAACATTCCATGTCCTCCTCCCTACGTCAGTTAGCTTCTCTACGCACCGCGTATTGTTTTCTCTGTTCTGGCTCCTCTGCGAGCTCGTTCCTAAGAGCTTCCAATTTCGTGTTGAGGGTTCCCACCTGTGCCTGAACATCCTCCTCCGCCCTTATGGCACGCACCTGTCAAAGGGAATACTGTTCCTTCACTTTTACAACTTCAACTGCTTCTTCTAGGGTCTTACATCCCTTCTCAGTGCATTTTAGTTGTAACTCCTCCCCGACTGCTACCTGGAATGCGTGTAGGGTCGCTTTTTCCTGACTGGCATAATCATTCGAAAAATTAGCTAGTGATGCCAACTGTTGTGCATTATCTGCCAGCTCTTTCACTGTCTGGTTCTTCGCCCTCTTAAGCCCGGCCAATTCCTGGAGTGTGTTGCACATGTCCTTTTCTTGTCCGAACCTCCTTCGCAACGCCTGTACTCGTGCTGTATATCCTAAACCCTTCTCGGTCGGGAAGGCCCACTAAATACATCCATGCTGCGCCCGTGAGTGATAGGAACAGCATCGACGCCTTTTCCTTGCTCGTTCAGTGGCCCAGATCGGCATACTCCTCAAACTGATTGATCCATCCCTGCTGTTGCTGTTGCTGTGCTTTCTGCTCGTCGTTGGGGGTGGACGCCCGGAAGTGGAACCTACGGTTGATGATTGTGGTATCCTCTGCCTTGACCTCAGGTTTCGCCAAAACCTTCTCCTCCCCCTGCTTGAACGTAATGTCAGAGTCCATCTGCTCGTGACCTGTCATCGTAGCCATGTGTCCTCTGCACCAATCTGTCAAATCCACCAACAAGTTCTTGTATGCTTTTTACAACACCACCGCTGCCACCAGTGAGATATTAAGATTTTGTGCGGTCCGGGTCCAAATCCGTGCATGCTCGACTGATGTACTAGATTGATGGGATTTCACGAACACTTGTCTGAACCCCTGATTGGGTGATCTGGGGACTGGTGGTCGAGAATGTCTCAGGAAACCTTCCCCGCGGGGGTCGGTGGTGGATGTGGTGTAGTCAACAAGGAGGGGCCTTCGGCTCACAGATAGGGCAGCCAACGGGATTCTCATAGGGGGGGGGGGGGGGGGGGGGGGGGTCGGCAGCTCAGGTTGGGCCGGTTTTGGGGGAAGCCATTCTAGTACAACAAGCCTAACAGGTGTCTCCAACGGTGGTTCTAACAACGATGACACGGACCATGCCCAAAAAATTAAAAAGATAGATGTGTAGGCCGAGGTCCTGCCATTTGATGGTTAGGCCCGTTCATCTTTGAGTTTGTACACCGGACGAAGCCATAATGTTCATGCACCCCTTTTTGCCCTAATTTCTTCTAAGTCCTGTTCTCCTAACTTATTTAGAGGCGAAATGATATTTCGCCTCTGTACTCTAATTATGATATTTTTCAGATGTTATTTTCAGATTTTACTTGTCCTGTCCTCCCTTTTTTCTCAGACATATGAACTGTTTCAAAGAAATGGATACATACTGGTGACAGTTCCAGATCTGGGGAAGAAGAGTCCATTCCATTTTTTCCAAAAGATATCATATAATAGTCACATTTTGAAAGTTTGAAAATGATGAGAAATTCCATTTTTTTGTCAAGTCATGGTGCTTTCAAAAACTGCCGGTGCAAATTGAAAAATACCGGCACCCAGCGCCCGGCAACAGCTTAAGTGCATGTGTACTAAAGGTAGGAGATATTCTTTGGGATTTTGAGGTGCCCGGCAACAGTGACATATGCATTGAACTTGAACTTTTTCCCGCGAGGCTGGAGGCTGGTTACATTGACGTTTTGCGCCAGTGTTAAGCTGGGTTCGCGCTAAGCCCCTTTTTAAAGTCGCCAAATTGGCGAATTCATGACGATTTGGATTAGCCAAATATTATTTTGATTAGCAAACTCTTTATTCATCAACAACATTATTTAAATACACATAGATTTTTGACGCGAAAGGACTATGATTCCACTTGATTCTGGACTCATTTTGGCCAAAACAAAATTTCCAAATCTTTATCATGAAATCAAGTAGCCAGATTGATTCTGCATTTGCCATCGGTGATTTAGCGAGCGGTTAGTGCGATCCCAGTTAAGCCTAAAGGGCAAATTTTCAACTTGCTATATCTCTGGAAATACATGGAATTCCGAGCTCATTTTTGAAATATGAACACACATGAGCAAGATCTCGCATAAACATGAGTTATTTAGAGGCGAAATGATGTTTCGCCTCTGTACTCTAATAATGACCAAAAAAATTGTTATTTTTTAATTTGACTGGTGCTGTCCGCCCTTTTTTCTCAGAGATATGAACTCTGACACATAAACAAATACATCAAGGTGATAGACTTATATCTGGGGAAGAATAGACCATTCAGTTTTTTTCCTGAAATAGCACAGAACATTGACATTTTGACTCACAAAATGATCAAAAATTTCGGACTTTCGACAAGAAAAGGTAACCAGCGAAAAACCGTCTGTGCAAAAGCAAAAACAGCCGGCGCCCGGCAAAAGTGACGTTGTCCAAATGACCTAAATATGGAAGATAGAAGTAAGTGCATGTGTACTTAACAACAGCGGTAGATGGGGAAAGGGCGGTGGTCAGTAACAGTGGCATAGATTTTGAATATTAATTAGGGAGCTTTAAGTTAGTGCGCATGTGCCAATGAGGTGACAGAGGAAGTGCCGGTGCAGAGATTTTTGACAGTTTGATGTGTTAATCAGAACTTTAAACGCACTGTAACACTGAAAAGTAAAACATCTATGACATAAGACACAGTTATAACTTATAGATTTAGTCACATTTCATTTACACTTAATAACAATTTACTAAGACGATTTCGCCTCTCATGGAAGCTCTGCTCCAGGACTGACACTAAGACTTGTTTGAACTTGGGTCTAATTCTTGCTCTTCTCATCTAGGAGGCTCTTCGTAGTCATTTCGCGCCCATTCCCATGCAGATAAGAGGTGTGAACACAGTGAGTTCTAAAACTCGACTGTTTATTCTTGTGTAATCGCTTCTATTTATAGCCATAACCTGGCTCCTGTTTGGTTACATAACATCACGTGGTCATTTTGACCCTTACTGAGGTCAGTTCCGGTCAAGATTACATGATAAATTATGATTCGTACCGAAATACATTTTCGTTCAACTCTAGCGAGTTCGTACCGCACGATCTCGTGTACTTCATGATCGTGTCCCAAAACACAGCTTTACTTGTATCTTTAACAAATAATTATTAACCTTTATAATTACTACACGAACTTGTGTCGCGACATTGAATTGATTACTATAATTCATCACAATAGCATACATCCATAGAGTAGAGCCAGTTTTGACGCAGCTCTAGTTTTGATGCAGCTGAAGCAACAACACTGCTTTAAGAATGCTTAAAGTATTAAATTCAGAGTTTTTGCATCCTACAACAAAAATCGTAATTTTTTCTATTTGATAGTTGATTTTAAACAAAAATTTATCAAAATTAGCAATTTTATGGAGGAAAATGATCTCAGGTTGATTCGTTTCCGTGATATTCATGGAAAGCTTATAAATCCGGCATTTCTTTGATTAAGGCTAATAACATCAATTTCTCAGCCTCATATTGCAGTGAAATTAATCAAAATGCCCGTATTGTAGTCTAAAGTCATATATTCAAGGATACAAGTATCAAAATATTAAATTTTATTTCATACCTTTAAAATAAGACTGTGTCAAAACTTAATACAAAAATCATGACAAGCTTCAGTTTTGACCCATTTCCGCCAATTTGTCATGTCGAATTTAAGAATTAGCCATGTCCCCTGTCGAATTTAAGAATTAGCCATATCCCATGTTGAATTTAAGAAAAGGCCCATGTCATTTGTCACTTAATTACTATGTCGCCTGTCAAATTTAAAAAACGTCAATGTTGCGTTGTCGAATTCAAGAAATGCCTGTGTCGTCCTGTCGATTTTAAGGGTCCAGACCCCCCATATTAAACAATTTTCAATGTTCATTTTTTTTGTGTGAAACTTTATTTTTGAACTTTTATATTTTCAAACAAGTTTATTTTATATAATTTCTAGTTCAAAACATATATTACATCATCAAATTTTACAAAAGTCTTTCTTTTTCATTTAAGAAAACATGAACACATTTATCATAAACATTTGGCTAGTTGTTATTTAATTTCTATCAAAATAATTAGTAAATAAGAAAAAATTCAAAACTTATTTTGCAAGTCAATTTTCAAATAATTACCATATAAATAGACTGGTCTAGGCTCTAGCCTTAGGTTTTGACGGTGACCTATCTGGCTATCATTATTGCAGTTCTATAATTAATGGCGTGATTGTCCTTAACCTATAATGTCTCATGTTTTTAGTACTTTGATGTATGTATAATACAGTAGTAGTAGTAGTACTTTTATTGACAACAAAGAGTCATTACAAGCTGATCTCATGTGTCATAGACAAAGTCAGTAACATATACAACAAACAAAAGTATTCATTAAGGTAACAATAAACACATGACAGTCACAATACTACTGATATCAATACTGTTATGACAACTGCCAATCTATAGAGGCATAGGCCTTATATTATCATGAGATCTAGGTCTATATTTGCTATCCGGTTCTAACTATTTAGAGATTCAGTTAATGAATGGACGGGCTATCGGGATATAAAATTGGTAAAAGAGCACCATAACTTTGTTAACACAAAATGTGACATCTGCAACAACTGACTAGGTAACAGTAGACTAGTGATGTAACTTTGCTAAAGACTAGTGATATTACACTGGTCGATATTGTCTTATGTGGTTTTCTCTGGTTTTGAATGCAGAGTATACATAAGTACCCAGTGCTTTGATAACTTTAGCATCTTTACTACCCATAACAGAAATAAACAGGTCTTCCTCAGAAATTGTAGAGTTGTCCAGTGATAATGAGCTAAAGAGAGGAGCTCGTGAAATTTCGATTCTTGTTATTTTACACTTTATACATTAGATTTAATCTTTAGGGGGAATGTGGGTTGTATCGCGCATTAGATGCGCGATATAACACCAGCAGGATATTCTAGATGAATAGTTGAACTATGAGTATTATTTCTGATCTGATAGGAGAACAAATTGGTATATAAAAAAGGGAGTACGATTGTTCAATGTACTGTGACCCATGTCAACCTGTGTTCATATTTTAATGTAAAAAACCTGGCATACAAACATATAGTGTAAGTCTTAAAATTGCTCATTTTAAAGCTGAAATCCTGTTCACATAAATAAGAAACATTGGCATGTTGTTGTATCGCGCATGTAAGCATTGTATCGCGGATTTTAAAGACCTATTTTTGATAAGAAAACATTAAATAATTTAATAAGAAATTCCAATCCAATTTTTGGGAATATTTTGCCATGGGTCTTCATTCATTTATAACTAAGATATTAGCAAAGAATATTAAGTCATTATTATCTAACCATTGAACCTTTGATAAATACGTTTTTGTTCCATGTGATAACTGCAAAATTATCAAATTCTGAGACAAATGCTAATTTGCCACAGGCTTAATTCTTACATTATGGGTAACATTGGCCTTTTTCTCTGCAAAATTTTAAATTACTATCTGAGATAGTTTCTGTTCGAAATATGAAGTGAAAAAATGTTAATGGTACCGAAAGATAGTTTAAAATGTGACAAAAAGTCCAAAAATAAGGAAAATACAATAATTTCAACTTTATATTCATAATAGACAATAACCTGCGCGATACAACAACAGTTAATGCGCCATACAAGACCACAAGTAGTTATACTTTCACCTATGAGTATCATTAAATGAACCTTTTATTTGGGACTTGTGAGAAAACGAACTATTTTCAGAATTTCACGCATTTTCTGTATAACTTGATCAAACTTGCCTAAGCACATTTATTATTTTGGCAAAACAAGATATACAGAATAGGAAAATAACTAAAATAAAAAGGCAGAACGATAGAAATAAGGAGTAACTATGTAATGTTAATATAATTAGTAATAACAATAAAAAATTGCAGTTAAGATATTCCAGGGGATGCTTCAGACAATACTTCATATGTCCGTTTTTAAATTATAATGATCAGATCAATCTAAACCTATTTATACACTTTCAAATGGAGCTGCGCGATATAGCGCAGTAGGGAGTTTAGGTCTGCGCATGCCTGGTCCTTTGGCGCCAATAGATTTCGGGGGTCAAGCCAACCTGCAAGCCAATGAGGAGTATCCAATTGTACCACGTGACACAATATGGCCGCGCCCAGGGCCAAACTCCATACTGCGGTATAACCCACATGTGCGATATAACCCACATTCCCCCTATATAAAAGTATGCAACATTTCAATGCAAATAATTTACTCATTCCTGTGAGAAATGGGCTTAAACTTTAATAAACATCTTATTCCTGTGATCCACAGGAAAACACACATCTGTGTGTGACGTCACACAAAATGACAGTTATATTCAAATTTTACATTTCTAAATTCCATAAAAATCATATTTTTTCACATTTACTTTTATAGATCATTTAATTTGGTGATTTTAATCTCTTTTGGACTTATAAAGTACATTTAATACATTTCTTATTGCATTTTTTTTCAGTTTTATAATTTTTCAACTGTTAATTCTGCTTGTGACGTTACACACAGATAATACTCTGTGTAAGATGCACCAAGATGCAGACAGGAAGATGCATTGTCATTCAGAAAAGTTTGAATAAAATCAAAACTGTTGGAGATAAATGTATGAAAATTGGTATAGTGACTACTCAGATGGTCACGGTCATGGCACTATGCTAATTCAAAGTCTCTGGCTCCTCCCTTTAAGAAAAGTTTGTCGCAAACCACCATATAGTGAACAACTTAGAAGAAAGAGCTGTTCATCCTCAACCTCAACATACAACATGTTAAAATCTCTTTCAACAAACAACCTGTATTTGTATTGACTTGTAATCATGTGCTATGGCATAGAAATGCATGTCGTGTAGTTCTGTGACTATGGGTACCCTGCCTGAGTCTTGGAATATGAAGCGCGGGAAAAAGAGTAAGACCTCCCCGGATAACCCACGGCGGGCAGTGCGGAGCCTCGTTTGGGGACAGGTGCCCGGATGAGTGCGAGTTCCGCATTTTTTAAAACTAGGTCAACGCGGGTGGCATCCTCAACGCCGAGAGAAAAAACAACGAAAGCGACATCGCACGATTACTAATAAAATATTTCTTTAGTACCATACATATGATTGCAGTGTGCAGAAGTAACTGGTGTCGTACATAGGATTGTCTTTCCGATTTGAGTAAGTTGACACGGGTTTTTACAGGCGCAGACGACTGGCTTCTTTGACCTACTTATGCAAATAGAGTCGCTACGGACATGCGTGTTCATTGAACAGGGGAAAACAAAGCTCGACGAGAGGTTTCGACTCCGGTAAGTTTCTTCCCTGTTGATCATATTAACAGCATAATCCATTAAAATATTTCAACAAAAATGTTTCATAAGATACCAATAGTCATGTTGAACTAGGTTATAGAGGATGTCTTATCGATTTTGTTGTGTAATTTCGGGTTCAAATTTCGGGTCGACACATGGCCGGTGACCTGTTGGGTATGGTACGCCGTTTCTGCCTGCCATTCGAAAAGTCGCATTTTGACGTGTTACGTGTCAAGCCGATATATTTTTAGTCGTCTGGTGCGTAGTATAGTTTATCGGAAAACGATTATTGTTTTGAAAGAATACTGTCATATTGAATCTTACTAATGTACACAGTTGGCATGCAGATTGTCTCCTGTCAGTTGTCCTCATAATCCGAACAAAGAGTAATTTTCTGAAAGGTTGAACTTGAACGAGGCGAGGGCCGCACTCGATCGCCGCTTCTCTTTTGTTCGTAACGCAGATGGCGGAGAAAGAAGCCTCTGAATATCTTGAAATAACCTATGGATTTTTAAAAAGAAGTGACCCTCACATTCATTGAGTCTTTAGGTACATTGTATAAGAGTTGTCAATCTTTATTTCGATGGGGAAAATTGATATTTTCTGAAGCCAAGCAACCCGTACCCCATGACCTGGTTTGCCGGTTTGCCCAAGTCTGGGAATTCGGTCGCGTGCATAGCTATTTCTGCGTCATTGAATATTCCAATGAGTTAGGGTCATGCCGCGGTCAGGACAAGCTCAAGACGTCGCAAAACCAACGATGCACATTTGTTTACCATAGAAACATTAATGAAGGTTGTCTCAAGTGACAGGTATTTTTTCTTGGCACCACAAAGTACATTGGAGTCGGAAAAGTTATTCCTGACACTTCACCAAAGCCAAATTGAAGGAGGCTATGTGGGTGAGTCCACCTCCCTGAATCAGTTGGCTGGCGGAGGGGCAGGCACGGTAGGGCCGATGCCTCAAACATGGGAAACACATAAGTGGGAGTGTCTTGGTTGCTGCTGTAGTCTAGATCCATGGAAACGTCGCGCATATATATATATATTGCGCATTTAACCATATGATTTAACCATGTACATAGATTTAAAAGGACAAAAATATTTCAATCAGTTTTCATTTGATCTTTACAGGTGACAAATTATAAAAAGTAATTTTCAAAGCATTTCTATGCTGAGGTAAAACCCTGGATTGTCGCCTCTGATACGACGGGCAGGCATTAGTCTAGAACACTAGTTACTGAGAATTCTACAAATGTGTATCTTTATAAACTTCAGATTGTTTAGGTTGGTTTGAACATTTTTATTTATCAGATAGAAATATGGCAAATATCTATTAATTTCCTTAGATTTTCATGTGTTTTTCACGATAAAATTAGCCAAATTAGAGCTGGAGGTTACTAAGAAAATTGTAAAGCAGGTGCCTGTGGTTGGAAGAATTCTGGAGGTACCACAGGGTGCCTACGTAGGTATCATAAGGTCTTAAAAGGTCTTATTTTGGTTTTGCCATTTATTAGGCTATTAGAAAGGTCTTATTTTGAGTCATGAGGTCCTAAAAGGGTCCTCTTGGTCATTCTGAATTTGAAATAAGATTTTATTTTTCCTCCTGTTAGTTCTATGTTCTGTATACCTTTTTTGTAGAATGGATAAATGTTTAGAAAGGTCAACAAAAATTCTTAAAAATTTCTTTAAAAAGGTCTTATTTTTTTAACTCAACAAGGTATTGTAAATGTCTTATTAAGGTCTTATTTTGATTTCTGAAAAAGCGTGGGCACCCTGTGCTAAGATAATTATGAAGCAGGTACTTGTGGTTGGAAGAATTCTCTACACACATGGAAATCCATACGTGACTTGTGTTATAGTTGGAACTGAAGACTGGTTTTTGAATAGTTTTCACTTCGAGATCCTTATTTGGTGATCTAACATGGCTTTGGTCTTCTATACTGCTTTTACCAACAATTCTAATTGATGATATCTGACTCTAAATATATATTTTTTTCGTTTTATAGCTTATCTTCAATATCACACTGAGCAGTGTACAACCGAAATAATCTTAGGTAAGTATCCATTCTTTCTATTTAATCTTTGATTTTAATAGTCTTTCTATAGTGTATAACTCAAGGGAGGTTTTTACCAAGTCAATAGGCTCATTTGTTGACATTTCAAAGACCAATCTTTTGAAACTGCAGACACCTCCGGGCAACCAGATTGGGAAACCTGGTTGACCGACGGACAACCACTTTAATTGTCAGGGTAATATGGAAGCAGTCCAAAGGCGGCCAAGTGTCCAAAATTTCCCAGGACAGTCCTTAGGTTGTAGACTCCCCAAATTGTTATTTTTGATGTCATAAAAGTCGAGGAAAATAACATACTTAATGAGTTATCAAATCAAATCATTATTTTGTTAGGAAATATCCGGACAACTAAGTATAACAGGCGGCAGAGTTCCCACGAATGTCTTATATTGATTTTCTCAAATTTAGGGTTATAAGAAGGTTTTAAATTTTACAGTTTCGTAGTTTGAGGTCTTAAAAGGCCTTACATTGATTTTTTTGAGAAGTTAAAATCAAGTAACATGAAAAATATGAAATCCCACTTCCAAACAAGTACACTTACTTCAAATTTAAATCATATAGTTCGTTCTGAAATTGTTGTTCGCACACAGTCGTGAGGTCTTAATTTTTCCGAATCTTGGGTCTTAAAATGGTCTTAAAAAGGTCTATGAAATGCGTGGGAACCCTGATACCGGCAATCAAATGATAGCTACTGGTTGCCGGGCAACCAGGTTTGAAAATGATTTTTCGAGCCCTGAAGTATTACCAAACAAATCCTACAAGTGTCATCATGGTTAATTTAGTGTTTCATCTGAATTATTTTTCACCTCTGAAATTTATATATCTCTTTTTGAGATGTTATATGTTGTTATAAGAATATATAGTATGACCGAGCATTGTCTTTAAATCTAACACGCAGAGTTAGATTTGAATGTATGGGAAATATGAAAGTGAAAAATGACTAAAGGGGAAAAAATGTCTGTGATTTTAAAGGGATTAAGACTAAGAGGCGTTTGATCAAAAGTAGAAATCCATTAGTTGAATGGGCACAATAGCCCAAGAAGAACATGATAAAACCAAAAATGTCATATATCACCATGTTTATCTCTGAAGGTAACTAGGTTTGCCTAAGGAAAAGAGTGTCCTTAACCATAGAAGCCTTTGGAAATTACCAAATCTGCCACACTTGCATGTTTCTGTGAAACTCAATATCCGAGACCATAAAACTTTAAGGGGATAGGTTACCAAAGAAATAAGATAACTAAAGCCTTTTGAATCAGTATGATGGGGTAATTCCAGTACATTCAAGTATGAAGTTTTCCTTTCTGGTTGTAAGCTTTTCATCCAGAGGAGTGATGTTTCATATTTTCAATGGACCTGTGCCCCTGCTAATGCCTAATGGTCAATTTTTAGATTTTGAGAAACTGAATAATTCTTGCCAGGTGGCGCTAGTGGGCAAAGACCAATATACCTGTAAATGGATGTCTCATTGCTATATCTGTCTTTTGAACCTTGATATCCATTGTAACTTAATCAATGCTCATGCACAAAAAAAGAATATCTGAAAATTTAAAGCATTACAATTTTCACACCAGCTGGCACTTGTGCAGACACCTTAATCCCTTTAAGATGGTTTGGACTGGTTGTAGCTCTTGAATGTTAGGTGATATCAATATTTTTTCTTTTAATTTGTGTTTTATAGTAGTAGTAGTAGTAGTTTTATTGACAACTGGGAGTCATATACACTGATCTCATGTGTCGTACATATACAGCAAGCATATACAAACATACATCAATACAAGTAAACATGAACAGATTATGACAGTTAAGAGAGACAAAAACAAAAACAAGTTGACATTTGCAGAATCAGTTTTTAGCTACCAATGGTTATAAACCATATATACAATAAACATGGCAAGAACTGGCAACAACTTTTCTACTTACAAATCTTAATCTGTATGCATTAATTGGACGGCAGGGTAGCACCTGAGAGCACAGATCTATTTTCAAAATATATACAAGACTTAGAATACACAAACTTTGGCATGGGGTAGCACCATGAAAATGACTAGTTTATGCGTCAGACAGTTTATGGTCTAGGTTTGTGACGGATGAGTTTCTCTTTTCCTAAAGGCTGTGTACACATACGTACCAAGAGCTGCCACAACTTTCACATCTTTATTTTCCATTAATAAGATGAAAAGGTCATCCTTTGTAGTAGATGTATCATTTAACGTTAATGAAGACAAAAGAGTTTCTCTTTCCTGATTGTATAATGGGCACTCTAAAAGGAAATGTTTTTCATCTTCTATCAGGCCTGTGTTACAATGTATGCATATTCTGTCCTCTTTGTTTATTTTTGGTTTGACATGTCTCCCTGTCTCAATAGCTAAAGAATGTGAGCTCATTCTAAAACGGGCAACTGCCGTCATATGCTTAAGGTTCCTTAGTTGTAGCAAGTAATTTTCCATACAGTAATCTTTTTTAAAGGTTTGAAAGGTTCTCAATTTACCATCAATGTTTCCTGTTATTCTGGCCATACATCTTTCCACGTGTTCAGAATGCATCTTTTCTTTAATAGTAGCAATCACTTTGGTTCTATCATTGTATGGAGCAGTTGCAATTGAGTCAGGTTCTGAGACGTCTAAGTTTGCTAATAATTTACTGACCTCTGTCCACCAGTTATTTTGTCCATAATTATGTAATCTTACAAGAGTGTCTAAGGCGTTTCGAACAGGATCATTTTCTTGTAGGTTGGCCAGCCTTAGCCAATACTTTATGACGTTAACATTTCTTCTAAGTTGTAGAGGGAAACGACCGGAGTCACTCAACACTGCATCGGTGGGTGTTTGGGGCCTCACCCCTATAGTAGTTTTAATGTATCTTAGGTTGAATTTCTCCAATTTCTCATGCTCTTTAACTTTATAACATATCTCAGATCCATATTCCAATATTGGCAGAATTTGACTGTCGAAAACTTTAAAAGACAATTTAGGGGATAATTTGCCTAACACTTCACCACTTAGTTTCCTAGCTTTGTGTTCAGCTCTTTGGGCCTGAATTATAAGGTAATCTGGGAAAGAACCCAAAGGGTCCTTTAGGTGTGTATTAAATATGAAGCCTAAATACTTATATTCTTTAACAACATCTACTGTACTGTCACCTATTTTGAAAACTAAATCCTCACAATTTTTCTTGTTGAATATAAGAACTTTTGTTTTCGCTAGACTAACTATCATGTGCCATTTTTTGCAGAACTCAAACATACCATCCATCTGTAATTGTAAACCTTCTGCAGTATCTGAGCATAAAATTAAATCATCTGCATAGAGGAGATATTGTACCACACTTTCATTTAACACAATTCCATGATTTGTCTGTAAGCACATTTGTAGGTCATATAGATACTCAGTAAATAGTTTAGGGCTGATCATACCTCCCTGAAGAACTCCACATAGACTGTCAATTTCCGTACTCAGAACACCATTAACTTTTACATTACACTTTGACCTCTCATACATACTCTGTAAGACCTGGAGAAAATTCCCACCCACTCCCCGTTTTCTTAGCTTATAAAGTAACGCAGATCGATTTACATAGTCAAAAGCTTTTGTAAAGTCCACAAAACAGACAAACAGTGGTTTTCCTACAAATTTTTGTTTCATTATCAGGGAATATAAAATAAAGGCATTATCTGTTGTCATTCTATCTTTAACAAACCCAGATTGGTACAGATCATTATCTAAGAGAATTTCATTTTTGACAGATAGGCGTGAGTTTAGTATTGATTCAAACAATTTCCCAAGCGCTGGCATCACAGTTATCTTCCTATAATTATCGGGATTAAGAGTACAGCCTTTCTTATGCAGTGGATTTATAATACCTTGACACCAGCTCGATGGATATTCTCCTGCTTTGAGTACATAGTTGAACAACAAGGTTAAAGGTTTAACTAGTTTGCTTTCCGCTACTTTCAGAAACTCAGATGGTATCCCATCTATGCCAGGGGCTTTCTTGTTTTTTAATTTCCTAAGATGGGTTACTACTTCAGCTTCCGTAATCACATTGTTTAAAATATCATCACTAATACTATCATGTTCCCACATGTTGCCTTTTGACATTTCAGCCATAGATATATTTATATCAACAAAATCATCTTGCCTTGGTGGTTGCACTTGACCTTCAAAATATTCTGTGAATTTGACAATATCTATATGGGAGACCATAGGTTTCTTATGTTTCTTCCAAAAGTTCCAGTATTGTTGGGGGTTGTTTGAGACCATGTAATCAAGCTCGGATCGTACAGCAAGGCAGTGTTTTCTTTTTTTGTATTGTATTAGGCTTTTGTACTGTTTAAGCAAGTTTTTGTATATTGGCCTGTGAGTATCGTTTGTTATATCATAAAGAGCAGCATATTCATTAACAGATTTTTTCTTTTGCTTACATTCATAGTCATACCATCGATTTTCTGGAAAAGTACTCTTAACTTTTACCCGATTCTTCCTGCTTACTTGCTTGACAGAATATTCAAGAAAACAATAAAAATCTTCACACAGTTCATCTACAGATACATGATTGGTTGCATTACATAACAGAGCCTCAAAAGCCATTGAAGAATGTTGCTCACTGAAACTCTCGATATATTTGTCCTTCGTACTTGGATCCCACCTGTAATGTGTAAAATAATCTAAATTTCTGCTGCCCATGGGTGTTACTGGATGCTCTATGTCTAAAGTGATAGAAAAAGTTAAAGCTACATGGTCGGAATCAGCCCTTTTAGGAGAGAGGGCTAGATTATTTATCATATGTACACGATCAAGAGAAACAAGAAGGTAGTCAACTACACTTTGGCCAGAATCTGTGTAGCAGGTGAAGTTGTCTGTGTCTTTACCAAGTCTCCCATTCATAATACGTAAGTCTAGACTTTGGCATAGTTCTATTAACTTTTTGCCATGGTTATTTGGAGCAGTCTGGTCCTTGTTTCTCCGTGGGCCAATGTCCATGGATACTAAAGGGAAAGGGGGTACAACGGAAGATAAGTCAGCATCCGTGCCTGGTATATTTGGTGGGGCATCGTCAAGGTTTTTTGTTCTTGCGTTGAAATCACCACATACTAAAATAGGGTTACCTGAATACATATTTACTTCCTCATGCAGTTCTTCGTAATAGTCGCATATATTGACTTTAGCATAAGGTGAGTTTTCTGGTGGTAGGTATACACAGGCAATATGTACAATGTTGTTACTATCTCTCCTCAATTTGACCCATACTATATGTTCAGAGTGAGATATAATTTTGATGTGTGATGCTAAACTTTGACGATAAAAAATACCTATCCCACCAGAAAAGCGTTTGGCTTTAGCATGTTTTGAGTATCTAGCAAAGTTTTTATAGATGAAGCCGGGAATATGCAGGGAAAAGTCTGGATCTTTATGAGTTTCAGTGAGAAAAACAATATCGTTGCAGAATAGAAAGTCTGTATTATCTTGTTGTTCCAACTTAGTCCCAAGGCCTCGTATATTCCAGCATACTATCTTGATGCAGCTTGTGCCGTCGAGGTCTACTGGGGATATATCTTTTGCTTTAGAAATTTGTTTTTGTTTTAAGTGTCCATCTCGGTTTATAGCCGATTCAGCCTGCGCCATGGAGGCATCTGCTCTACCTGATGGCCGCGCCCCACCGAGTACATTTGTTGTTGATTTCCTCTGGGAACCTGTAGGGGTGGGTGCGCGACCCTTCTTGGGAGCCCCGTGTTGTTCCGGGGACCTGAGACAAAAGGGTATTTCCTTGGTAGGTCTGCTTTTCCATAAATGCTCACTGCAATCTTCTCGGACCACAGGCTAGCTCCAAATGCAGATGGGTGTAGTCCATCACGTGCGAAGATGCTCCCATTTATGTCTAGAGTACTATCCACATATGTTGTGCCATATGACTCACAGATCTCCGGGAGGTAGTCGTTTATCTGTGCTGTCTTGTTCGTGTACTGCATCCTATCTGTTCGTCTCAATAGGCCAACAACATAGACTTTCGTATCCGGGCTGATCCCCTTTGCTTTTAATAGGAGGTTGCAATACTTCTGCCGTATTACATCAGTTGAGTCCTGTGGGATGTTGTTGGTTCCTACCGCGAGGATCAGTTTGTCGACAGCAATATTCCCCATTATGTGTGGAAGGCGATCTGTCACATCCTCAATGCGCGAGCCACTCATTATGTACTTCTCCGAGTTGACATCTTTGTTTAGCACTGCATGGCGGATGGTGGAGTCACCGATGAAGATATCCCGCCCTCTCTCCCTGTTTGCTCCCTCTTGTGCCTCTGTTGGAGCTCTTTCCTTGTTTTCCGTTATCCCTACCGCTTGTGGAGGTGGTGGTTCCGTATCCCTCTGTTGTACGAGATTTACGGCTTGCGGGGGCAGGGTTTCGTTTTCCATCTCTCGTTCCTGTTCTGTGGTAGTCTCTTCTTTCGGTACTTCGACTATATTTCGCGTAGACTTTGCAGGGGCCTGGGTGTCGCCTTGCGCTGTTTCTGTAGGCAGCTTGGCTGTATTGGGACTGTTGGGACTGCTCCTAAGCGTACTCGGGGTTGGGATTCCCTGAAGATTCCCTCTGAGCTTAGCAAGCAGTTTTCCCATGATGTTTGCACCGGGCCATTTCCCAGGGCTAGTTGCGCAGGTCTCGATGTATGGCAGACCTGATCCCCAGAAGTCATCATACACTGCTTCGACAAAGATGACATGTGGGTCTTCTGTCATCAGTGCAGCACGAAAGTCAGCACTGCATGCATAGCTACCTTTTGTGCAGCAGCCCTCAGAATTTACTTTGCAAAAGAGCGCGCGTTTTTCATTCTCCCCTCCTACTGTGGTTTCAGCTTGATGATCCAGACGTAATTTTTTAAAGGTCGATCATAACAATTTACTGATAATCTGTTGATAGTTTTGAAATAGAGCTGGCCTTGAGCAGTGTGACTGTAACGCCTATATCATATGTGACTAGAAAAGTCTTACATTTCTCCTTTGAATAATATAAAAGATGTAAGGTCTCGTGCTATATTCTCAGAGAAAATCAAACACAAAAAAAGTCTTCTGAATTGGCAGACAAATTGTCCGACATTTAAAAAGAACTACATCGGACATATCCATGCCATACCGTACATGTCATAATCAAATTAATATATAGAAGTATTTAAAAAAGTAATAGTGAGAAAGCCTGTCATTTTATGTTGACAAAGTATGGATATTTCTTCAGATAAAATGTAGAACATCGGACACTGATGGGAAAATGAATAAGGATTGCCACATTTGGGATTAGAATAAGATGACAGGAACAAGATCCTGTCCAAATCATAGCTTTAAATACCCGAGTAGGTTTCCTACTGAAATCTTTATTTATATTCGGTCATTTTGTTTGCCTGTAGGTTCACTTTTCCCAAGCCATGCAAGTCCACACAACATAAATCTCCGCTCTGGTGAAAATATGCATGACTTAACGTTTTCCCTTGCAAACGCCCAAGCCCTAGGGAGAAGTCTGCTTTTTGTTGTTTTAAAGTTCTGGGTCGAAGCCCTTGGCATTTCCACCGGATTACAAACATATGCACCTCAATGTGTCCGCATCCGTGCACATCGTACTAGCATTTGGCTTATTGCAGGAGGATCACTCGATCGTGCTTGAGCCTGTCGACGTAAAATTTTCACGTGAAACCAGACAAGGTACCACGTGTCATCATGTTGATGTAATTGGCCGTTATCTAATCAGGATGTATTATGTAGGGTCCTGTTCCTGGCTGTTTCGTAATCGTGTCCGGCATTCAGCCATGTCCCAGTGTTTTCTCATTCCATATTTGGCTAGCCCTACCGCATAAACAAAGAAACCAGGGGTAAATTGAGCGCCCGGCACTATATGACCTGATTACACGTGCAAAGCGAGCCGCGGCCGACGCTTCTTGTGTTTATTTATCCAAGTTCTTAGCATCCCCTTTTGTAATTTGCATATTTAGGACCTGCCTCAAGATGCCCTCTAAATGACCCGCGTGTCACTTGGTGCAAAGGGCTGAAGTGCGTATATACACAAACTATGTGTGCCCTCCCACCATCTTTGCATCCCCGAGTTCATTTAGCGCCCTCTGACTCAGCGCCCTTTGTAGTGGTGGTGTACTTGACCTTCTGACACCCACAAGTTTGTAAGTACGAGTAGACATTGTGAACTAATAATACACCTATAAGGTGTCATTAGGGTGGAAACAGATACCGTCTGGGAGTCAGACGAGAGCCCTTCCCCATTTCAAGACTCTAATTAGAATGGACTTGTATCAGATTGCCGAATCTGTGAAAGTTTGGGATTAGCGAAATGTATGTGCTCTTCAGGAATGATTGAATATATTGGAATATAATTTGATTTTCTCTCGCTTAAACGGTGTTGCTAAGTATATGGTTACACAAAATAGCAATAAAATAAATAGAGTAGGAGTGACCTTCACTTGACCCCTGACGCACCTCCGCTCAACCATCCTATTGCATTAATCCTCACCCACGGGTATCATTGAGTGTTCCGTGCCTTCCTTGATGAGTGGTGACTTCATCAACTCATTGAATAAGTAACAATTATGTCCTACCCAGAGTTGCTACCCAGAATTCCCCCATCAGTCAGAAATGTCTTATTTTTTTCCTCATTCTCTTTCGTGGACGATGGTTTTTTTTTCGCATTTTTTTTACCCCTCTTCTGTAAAGTAGAGGGTGGGGTCCCGCCTGGCCCCGGTCAGACTCGGGGACATGGAGTGCATTGTGCTGTAGCATGCAAGCTCCCTACCATAGCCCCCCTCCCTCCTAGACCCCCTGCCCCTATTCCGCCGTCACCTCTTGTGGTCGATCACGCGTACTACTCGTTGGGCATGAGTCGCCGTGCATGTTGCTCCCTTCCCTACCCAGCCCTATGGCCTCAGACCATTGTGACATTAATGGCATAATGGACAGAATGTCTGACGAACTAAAATGAAAATCAAAGGTAATTCGGTTGTAAAGTGTAAATAAATATTGTGCAGCTCCATTGTCAGATCGATATTGGTTTGATGTGCTGCCTTTGTTATGATAGTAATACCCTTTGTGATGATAGTAATACCCAAATTCAGTGTGAAGATACATCTCCCAGGTCATGTAGAATTTTAGCATTGTAAATATTTCTTGTTGCAGTTGCTTTTAGATCACGATTCATGTTAAATTACAATGACGTACGCCGTCAGGTTTTTATGTCATGGTCGCTTTCATGGGCATAAGAGTATTGGGAAAAACAAATCTGCACAGAGATGAATCACTGTTATTTACATTTGCCCCCAAAACAATCAGACAATGAAAATACCAGTGAGTATCGATAATGATAATGGTAATAGCCTTCTATGTGGATTTATACCCGGAACAAAATGCATTGTAAATACGGTGTGTACAAAGTGCAGAATCAGTGTGAGATTGCAGTAGCACTTTAGTGATAAATAAGTGGGAATCCAGTGCTTGAGAAGTGTCTAAAATTGTTTAAATGAGATAGAGTGCAATTAGTAGCATTTCGTTAGCTGATTTAAATATTTCGGACATACAGATTGGGGAAGTATCCATTGCAATTTATTCCGGGAAGATAGATATTTGTACATCAGGTATGGATGATGAAAATACTACACTTTTAGGTGTCAAAGTCCCGCAGATCTAACTACACTTTTGTCGGGATATTCCCATTATTCATAGCAACAGTAAAGTCTGAAAGAAATTATTTTGGAAAAAGGCAGCCTATATTTCTGGCAGTCTTCGCAACGATTTCTGTCCATGATACAACTGAGTTAATTGTTTTAATCAAATGTTTATGGGGATACTGTTTTTTTTTTGTCATTTCAGTTTTCTTAAGCAAATGCCCTATAGTAAGTTGATACAATTTTGCCAATTAGATGATTTTATGAATTAGATAAAATGTACCACTCTAAATTAATTGATAATGAATCGGCAAATTTCTGTCACGACAGCGAGATGTCATTCAACCAAAACCTTTTTTTAAATGGGCCCGTTTGAAACTGTTTTATACAAAGGTTAACATCTTTTGAGAGAACCTCATTATTAACCATCGCATGCTTTTTCGTTAGCCTTACCTCAGTGTCCAAAAAGATAGTCGGAATGTAATAGAATCGAACTTACTCATTAAAGTAATAGATGTAACGTTTTCATTGTTCCTTAGAATTTTCTCCGGGCAAATCTTTTCAGGATATCAAAGATACAGTGTATATTGGGCCATGGTTACTTGGATTAAATATATTGCTTTATGTTAGTTTATTCTTCCCAGGGTCCATCTGCAATCCATATTTACATATCTAGTGCCGCCTTGGTTCAATGCCCTTTCGTGTAAGCCCACAAGGAGTTCAATCTGAGGTTCAATGCCCGGTATGTCTGGAGCCGGCAGTGTCCATTCACCCGCACCCCTTCCTACCCGAGTTCCCTCCACCCTGGATCTTCTCAGTGCGCAGGAAGGTCCAAGTAGCCGATGACCAGCAATGCCTTCCAGGGCATGACCTCATTTTATTACCCGCTGATCACCTTGCATACAGATGGCCCCCAGGACAGCCGCCTTGAGGTCACGCCGAGGCCACTGCCTAGCGCTTTTAACTCTTTGTAACGATGCCCACTGAAACCTCTAGTTGGTGTATCCAGATCTCTCCCACAATTTTGCAATATTTCTTATAAATTGTACAATCGATTCCCAATAACGTTACAAAAGTGCACTGTTTCATGTGAATCTCCTTTATTTATGCTATTTTTGTGCTAACAGTAGTTACAGAGGCAGCCGTTATGATATAGATTAACTGTGCTAAGGTCAGCAAATGGTGTGATTGGCGGCGCGCCGCCTGAAAAGTTAATGGGTTTCGTGGAACCTCCGACAAAACCCGTTCGGCGGACGCATGTAGCGTGCTGGCGTCGGGCGGCTCGCCGTTAGCCGTCGTCCGCGCTGTGCCGCCGCCGGATTTGTATCGACCCCCGGCACATGATAATAGCTGGCTGACCTGAGTCGTGAGGACACGGATCCCGATCCCTATCCGCGGCGTATAGCTCCACCTCCCCTCCTCCATCTCCCAAATGCCGCCCCTCCTCCCACTCCGGACGCTGCTTTCTATCCAGGGTGTCGAGGGAGGATTTGCCCCGGACGGAAAATATTTCATGTCCACTACCGGAACTGGGCAGCGTAATGGTGGTCAGAAATGGCCGAGAGCCGGTGTCGAGATAGCCCCCGGTGAAACCATTTGCTGTCGCTACTACCAATCTGGCTTTGCCAGAGCAACATTATAAGAAGCACATTGATAGGGAAAAAACGTTTGAAAATAGGCGGGGTCCCGTTGGGCATGTGTTTATAAAGGACTGAGGCGTCGTTTGTTCAGCTTTTAGGACTTAAATGATCACAGGGAAGTAATTTTCAAAATTTTGTCTGATTTCTGAGGTTTTTCCATATAATCTCCATGCATAATAATTTTCAACATTGACCTCTTGCAAAAAAAATCCTGTCTGCGGTTTCGGATTTTGTCATTAACCCTCACTTACAATAGTTGCATCCCTGAATACATGTTACTTTGTTAAAAAAACAGTTGATGACAGGTGTATCCTGTATAGTTGAGCATTAATTTAGTTTATAATCACTACTGTGATGTTCCACTCTCAGTTTATAAATCACCTCGTTCAAAAACAAAGAGAAACAAACGAACGTTAAAACCGAATAGAAATATGCCGCCAACAGGGTTGGCAGCATAATGCGGGAATTGAATAATGTATGCAGTTGTCCTCATGTGGTGGTCATGTGCTGATGGGGCCACGGAGCCCTAACATGAACAACCCATATAGCACACGGGTTCGCGGGAACTGGGTCAGGCGCCGAGAAATTGGCCTAGTGCATGGGCTGTACTAAATGGATATTCTGCACACTCCTCCCCCCCCTTTCCCCCTTCCCCCATTACCTAGTGCATTTCGGTCAGCTGGATTCCGCGGTCACCGCGAGGTCACAGAAGAATGGGAGCTCGACGGGGGCATGCACAGGTTGTGGGGGGTGAGGGGGAGGCTTTTTTGCCTCCATTTTTCCAATTATAAAAATGAACGCATATATACAATATATGTGATATAAATGTATATTTGAACTCCTTTCAAATTCTCCTATGACCCCATGTTCTTGGAACTTTTGAGTGAAGAGTGTTCTAGTGTTCACCCCTACATGAATCACATTACAAAAGATCCTCAAACTTATGACAATGGGAATTTGTGGAATCTAACAACAGGAAAGAATTATGTCCTATCATACACCCGAAGAGGAACGGTTAAAGAAACCATTACCCAGTAGCAGGTCACGTTTCGTAGCCTGTCGATTAAATCAGTGTATGTTTATAAATACAGTAAAGTACAGATAGATGACATCGTCACACAACGGGAGGCGGAGGTAGAGACGGGGAGATGGGTCACTTAGGATGGTACGGATTTAGAGGCGCATTCAGGGACGATCCAACCTTGGGTGGGGTAAAAGGGAGGCTGAACTTTGCGATAGGCGGAGCTGCTGTCCGTCTACCTGGACGTGATTGATGGGTGGACAACGGGTCGGCGAGGAGTCAACCCGAGGTCAGCAGCTGAGGTCAGGCTTCTGGGTCATCGTGTCGTGACCTGATCACGGGCTCGACTCAGGCCAGGGTCACCGGCGTGTCACGCCGCTCACCCCCGGCGGCGGGATGACCAGTGGTCACCGCCGGCCCTGGTCACTCACTGCAGCCGCCTCTGACCGCTCACTTAGCAAAAAGGGCGCCAAATCCTTCCGCCATCATTCTGTATATCCTCCGCCTTACCCTAGCCTACCGCTCAATGTGGGTTGTCGAGGAGCAGCTGGTCATTATTGCCCCGGGAACGGCAGGGTTATTTAGGGCCCTGGCTGCTGTAGTTAATGCTTGCCGTTAACGTGAGCTACTGCCGGCTCAGACCTGACTCAGTTTTAACACTGCGCGCTCCGTTAATGTTATCGTCGTCCGTGTGCCATATATAGATCAAAGCTTGCTTATAATACCTTGATGGCGGGGGCTGAGAACATGGATTCACCGCAGTGGGTCAGGGTAAAAGTCCTGACAGGGACAAGCCGCCACTAGGCGTCATAAAGCTTGACATCAATCTTTTAGCGCCAAGCCCGCGTTTCTTCCGCGTTGCTAGTTTTGGACAAAAAGAGTAATTTGTCATCAGAGGGACAGTATTAGCACCCGTTACCTGACGCTGACCTAGAAAGGGGCCACGTCAGTGTTCCCTGTTGAGGTAGTAGTGGCGATATTAATGAGAGAGCATGCTGTGTGTAAGCCTGAGATAAGCCTGCATGGCGCCTGCCTCTCCTGTACCGAGGAAATGCTGCATGTTGCTGCTGCTGCTGCCGCTGGCTGCAGATCGACCTCACAGGTTGGGGGGGGGGGGGGTGTAGGAAGGGAGGGAGGGGTGGAAGGTCCACCTCTGTCGAGGGTAAATTACGTATTTGTAAACTACTGTACATACCGGTATATTTGGTGCAATTCGTGTGTAAACATGGGCCAAAGGCAAAGTAATTTCAAAATTGACATATTTTGTGTATGATAGAGCATATATATGAACACGAACGGCATGGCAAAATGAATGTAATGCTGGCAACCCGCGTGTTTTTGTTTACTGCTCGTATGCAGGCCTTGTATAGGGCCTCCACGGTATTAGGGTGGGGAGCCTCAGGACGGAAAGGTCGGTACGTCGATCCATCATCATACCGGGGTATTCTCAGGTCACGGCGAGTTGAGAATATCTACATTGGACGGCGAGGAGAAAAAAAGGCGAGAGATAATATGTCCTCGTAGTTTTTAATTAAAAGCACGCCCGCTGATGGAGTGTTACCTGAGATGCCATGACAATGCAAGTAAACCTTTGCTTGAGGCTGTTTATGTTGTATGTTAACACACCTTATAAACTTCACACAGGCTAGTATTTTCACATAGGCTAGTATTTTTGTGCTCTCCATGCTGGAGGTGTGGCGGCTCGACCCTCTAGGAAGTGTGTCGCGGGTAATGATGAGCGGCTGTGAGGTCAGCGTGAGGCCACACGAGCAGCTCGGCCGCCCGCGGTAATGGGGAATGCCGGGCCCTGATTAGTCCGTCAATGCCGAGCTGCTCGCTGCACACCCTCTCGGCTTGTGTGCGTCCCCGCTCTGATCACCCCCTGCTTCTTAATGTGAAAATACTTAATTGATATGCTTGTCACAGACGGCTCTCGACGTTAGAAGTGGTTGTTGCAGTGATCATGCTATGATCCTCAGAAATCAGTGTTCATTCCATCGGGCCGAGGGGTAAAATAATTGTGTAAAAATCCAGATAGCGTACGCCTTCGATGACAATAGCCATTGAAATACAATGTATAAATGTAATTAAGAAAAACTACCCTAAAAAATGTTTCTGAGAGTCATGGATTAAAAATAATAAAGATAAATATTAACACAGGTATGATAAGGAAAGAACTGTGTGTAATACACATGGAAGAATTTGAAGGATTTAAAGCACAACTTCATCTGCATTTCATATGGACTATGATAGTTATGTGCTTTAAGTCATAGAAATAGGATATAGATAGATGACTAGAAGAATCAGTTTGGTGTCATAACAAAAACTTATGCCATGTTCGAAAGCTGATTCAATGTAGATCTTAGCTCCCATGGGAAATAGGAAAATCATTTCTGTCAGGGCGTAATCTGTTATCAAACAACATGATGACCCTCCCTCTGACGGATAGGAGACAGTCAGAAGGCGGGTTTAGGGTGGCGCAAGTTGTCTTCGGCGATGAAATAATTACGCTGATTAGTGTCGTCAAAAGCCCTGCTTCATCTAGGGCATCCCCAAGGGCCCTGTGGGAATATCGTGCAACATTGGAAAAGAAAGCACTCCCCTGGTTTCCCCGAGCATCTACTCAAACCCAAATTTCAGTTGATTAACAACCCCAGCGTGTGGGTTTGTATGCAGTCATGTTACACAAAAAGGTGTAATTATAGCCCATTCTAACTGAGAGACAAGGCAGAAAAACGGCCAGCGGCAACTAGCGTGATCAACCCCTCCCCTTCCCCATCCCACTCCCGCATCCCCACTTAGATTTTTCCAGTTCCCCCAGAAACTGGGTCATGTCATTACTGAGCATCCCCTTGTCAGAAAAAAAAAAATGTCCGGGGTACTTTGCATATGGAGTTTTCCCCCTGTGATCTGCAGAATGGTGCTAAATAGCTGTTGCGTCGCCTTGTTGGTCTATTATTTACCCTCCGTCCCATCACGCCTTTCGGAACTGGCACCTTTGTCCTAGATTTGGGTTCAACAGACTCCGCAATATGACAGCATTACAGTTACCCTATTTATCATGACGTCCAGTGGATTGCCCTAGTGTAAAAAAAGATAAGTGACTGCTAAATGAGGCGTTGCTTCTGTATTGGCAGTATGAGCGATGACACAAAATTTAATCGTTGCGCGTTCATAATTGTCACAAAGTATTAGAGCTACACGAGGCAATGGATCATGTTTTACAGTTTATATAGGTCTACTGATTTTTGCTGCTTACGGCCATTTTAAAAGCTGAAACTTTCGATAATGTACAAATAATACCATGACGTTAACGTTGTTTCTGCACTATGTATTTACTAACCATATTTGGTCAGCTATATAAACTATATTAATAAGACATATCATTCAAGCTAAGTGTTTACTTTTGCTAGGTTTGTTTTTCAAAAATTAACCGATTTAGTCTGTTTCTCTTTGAAAGTTCACATTTTCATACAAAACCTGTAAAGTAGTGCCAATGCACTTTGGCATAGAACTAGCTGGGAACTTAAAAACTGAACCTTGAAATATCTCCCTACCACGGATAGCTGATAGTCAGTATGTTATGCACCTGCAGATTAATTTGGCCTAATTTCATTGACATAAACATAGGGAAATATATAGGTAATACACAACAAATTGCTATATTTCTGTCTATAATGAATGGATTTTCAAACTAACTTAGAAAATAGTAAACCTATTCTGATACAAAATGAAAATTAGGGATTAATAGTTTTTGATGATGGTTGACCACAAATTATGCGATGATTAATGAAAATTGCGGTTTGTCGTCATATTTACCAGGATGCATCATGATTTAGGTTTGTCTGCAGATAAAACACACACCAATGTTATGTCAATCATCTTGAAACAAAAGTCTTTGTGCCATGAGTATTTCCAGGAAATAGTTGGACTTTATTGCAGAATTATGAAAACATCTCAGCAGTTGTTTGAAACAATACAAGCTCATATGGGCGAAATAATACAATGCTTAAGATTATCGATCTAATTGAAAGAGTTTATATTGACATATTTATGCTGCAGTGACTTGACCCACCCCGTATACTCTCGTTTTGAGGAAGTTCAAGTATTTCAAATGAAAAATTACAAGAGCATCCCCTCCCATTTCCCAGAAATTGTATCCGCCTCTGACAGTACATAAACCAGGCACGTTGATATCGCGCCCGCTTGTTTACCGTTACGTATGCCTCCACTACCACGCCGCACCGGCCTCCTCCAGTGTGCTAGTTGGTGGGTCCGCGTCTGGAGCTGTGACGTAACCCGGCGGGAACGAGGCGGTGGCCTGCACTCCGTGCACCGTGGCTTCTCCCGCTCGCGTCTAGACGGCGGCTGGGTGTAGGGGTTGGGGTAGGGGCCGCGGGGGTAGCGGCTGAGGGCAACCCACCATTTCATTTCGGTGGAAACCTGCTCGGGTCACTGACTCGGTCTGCGCGGCTGATCCCGACTACCGCTCCCAGTCCCTCCACCCTCAAAGCCGTGTCGCCGGAGTTAGTGTGGACGTTTGTGGGGGTATACATAAACAGGAGACACCACTTCACGAAAAGGAAGAGTAGCCATTCGTAGCATGCGGCCCGCAGCGAGCCCCTCGGGGAAGCCACATGGGAAGCCAGTTGGGCAGTTTTCAGGGCGTAGTCAGGTCCTGTGCCTTGTTCCGTGATCTAACTGAAAAAATAAACGTCATTGGAAGATGGGCGGGCCACATAAGAATAAGTAACTATGGGAGGGTGAAAGTGGTGGCCACCAATAACATGTTTCAGGGGGAGAGGTATGAACCAACGAGGTTATGAACTAAAACTACTTAGAGAGAAAGGTGTCGAACCTCTAGAAGTGTGAATCTGATCATGTGACCCAGCCGTCTCGTGGTCATGTGACCTTTTCCAACTCGGCGTCGTTCTACATTTAGACCCAGTCTTCAAATGTCACCACCATTTTGTAGGTCAAGGACTCTTTCAAAGGATCTGCGACGTTATCTAGAAGAGTGCATTGATAGTATTTAAAACGATATGAAAGTAAGATACGTGCTTATATATTCAAAAGAGGGGAAGGTATGAAAATGATTGTGAAACATTTGAATAATAAAAAACAAATTCAGAGATTAGGAGTTCTTGCATTTAAACCTTTCATGCACACCTGAACGTAGTTTAAGTCAGAACTCAGTCTGGCAGGTGCACAGGTGTGTCCTCAAGCCAGTTCTGCTGATGTCACCCGTGCAGGCGTCAGCACGAAGAAAAAGCACCTTGTTGTAGAGACAACAAAGGGCGGAGTCGCGCGGCAATCGGAGATATGTGCGGCATGTGAGAGGCGCCCGGTGAGCCGCTGACCAGCGACAGGATGTGCGCCGTGCACAGCAATGAGCTGCCAGACTCACGGCCTTCTGTTATGCCACATCCTATTACCTTCATAACTTAATACAACATTCACTGAATCTCAGAACACCATATTTCATAAACAGTGCATATCTGGGAAAAAAACAACAACAAAAAACTACAAGACCTGTGACTAATAGTCATAGCTTTCCCACGTCCGAAGACTCTAGAAACATGTCAGATTGGTGTCAGAATATCCGTATTAGCTAATAATAATTCCTTTGAAAGTAAACAGGTTTATACGGGATGCAGGAGTCTGACAGCTTATGAGTTATGAGTCAATAAGAGCACTGAACGGCTCAAAACCATTCTGAGCCTGATGTGGCGGTTGTGGGTTTATTCTAAATCCCGTACCGAGGTTATTTATATTCTCACACATCCTAAAACTGCCTGTCGTTCTTAGGCGTTAGGAATGCGTGCTGAGATGTGCGTGGTATACTGTTAAGTCATCCGCGACCCAGACCTTTGCCCCAGAGAATGTTTGATTTGGATGGGTGGGTCATGTGTACACGGTGTTGTATACAAACCCCCGTGTCTACAATCCACACATCTCGATCCCTGGTCTAGATAGACGGGTCTCGACAACCCACGCCGAGGTGTATCGGGTTCGGCCTGGCCTATTTCATGAAGGCCACGCCAACCAAAACACATGTCCCTCCACCAAAGGGAGTCAAAACTTTCCCTGTAGTAAGCACCCCGCTCGCTGGCGTCAGTTCCCATTACATGTACTTGTAAAATAGTTTGCAGGATCTTTGAACTCTAGTTACCACGTATGAAATCTGAAAATAACATTGTAAAAATTAAAAGAGTATAAGCTACAGTCGGACTATGATTCATGAAAGTTTGGCCTGGCCTTAACCCAGACTAAACCAGGTCGAAGTCCTGTGCCCATGTTTGGGTCCTGTCCCAGCTTGTCCTTGTGGTCCACTCGTCGACCCTACTCCTCCAGGGACTTTGTCCCCACTGCCCCCACATAGGGCGATAACCAACATGCTCATCAAAGGGTCGTTGGACACCTCACCACGAGCGTGCACATACATGAATTCTAGTTTGGGGTGGAAAAAAGTGGGATGTAGATAGACTGTTCAGAGGCGGATCCACCAATCCGGAGAAGAAAAATAGAGGGGGAAAACGAGGTGGGGGACGTGCTCGTTTATGAATTTTGCGAGAATTTATCTACGCAGTTTTTTTTTTTTTTTTTTGGGGGGGGGGGGGAAAGGGGGGGGGGTGCACCACTGCGAAAAATCCTGCAGTTTCAGTTATGATTGTCGGAAGCCATTGTCATTATTACTAGGTTGGTATATAGCTAAGGTTGATTAGATAAACGGGCTTGGATCCACATAGACGGGCTTTTTATTTTATTGTACTCAAATACACAATCTCTGAGGATATTGGTAATCTATTCCACGTTCAGATGGATCTTTTTGCTGAGACTTAGCGATTGCATTCACCTGCTAGAAGAAGGGTTCAAGTGATAATGTTATCAACCCACAAAATTTCTGCAGATCGTGACCTTCTACCTTGAAACTTGAACCAACGCCAACCTTTTCCCGTGGCCTCACACTTGACTTACTCGCATTACATGCTGAGAACAAGGTCCCGAGGTTATGTATTTCCAACTCCCATTTCTTACATAGACTTATTTTGGAAACCAACTTCTTCCTATTGTGAATATAAGATCTGATCAGTGTTCCCGGTAAAACTAAAGACCGTTTTCTAGAAGCTTAGATAATCTTGCTTATGTCACTTGATCAGAAAGAAGCTTGTTTTTTATAAGTCTTCCATTCAACGCACTCTGCACAGGTTAAGTACTGTATTGACGTTAGACTGGAATTTAGATCAGTGTCAATCATTTCAAATTCATATTTCGTACGATTATTACTGAGGCGGAAACTGTTGGTGAAAGTAAAAGATTTAAATGTTTTAATCGTTTCCGCCTCAGTTTTAGAGTGGGCTCGCACTTCAAGGAGAGGGGAGGTGGACAGCACATAACCAGCGAAGAATATATGATTTAAAGGCTTGCTCGCCGGAACCAGCAAGTTGGGGAAAAGCAGATGGACATCTGTCCCATCTTCATGTCCACCAAAAACATGTCCACCAGTTTGGAAAATGCAAATATCTCAGAGATTAAACACTAATAAATTCTAATTTTTGGTTAAATATTAAGAAAACATGTTATACTTTTCCTGAATAATGTCAAATATTGACATAATTAGTGAAATCATGGTAGAATCATGGTTAGAAGTTTGGTTTTGGACTGCCTCCATGGTGGACATAGTAAATTGGGTCAGGATGCTTGAGCCTCTTTTAAATTTGAAAACTGTTTGGTTTAGAAATTATGTATTGATTTGTTTAAAGATGGCCTTCAATGTGGCTAGTCCAAAGTTCACCGATCTATAGGGCAAAGGGGTGAAAAGGGCAGAGGAGAAAAACTAGGGCAAAGCTAGGGCTAGGAAAATAGGGCTATTGTATGGGGGTAAGGGGGTGAAGAGGGTAAAGGGGTGATGGGATGATGTCATGGGGGAATGATGTCATGGGGGATGATGTCATGGGGGTTGATGTCATGGGGTGATGTCATGGGGGATGTCATGGGGATTTCTGGCATGAAAGATTCAAATTATTCTTTAGCGCTCGAAATAGGCCTGTAGGCCTAGAGGCCAGATGTCTTCTTTTCAGATTTGGTTTGGGCAATGTCACTGGCATTACAAAAAAAATTTATTTAGGTCATATTCAGCCTATCAAAATGAAGGAAATACTGGAAACTATGTTTTGATAAGCTCATGCTCCAATATATGGTATGGTTACATTCCAATGTTAAAACGTAGGCATCACACTGTCAATAAGTTCTCTCCTGCTGTCAGTGTCCAAGCTTGCAAGTTAACTTTTTTTTTTAGATTCAGGTCAGACCCACCACGAGCCTATGTAAAAGACATAAAAGACAAACCTCCTAAATGTTTTTTTTTAAAGATTGAAGAGTCCGCCTCAGTTTGTAGCTTTGCTACACTTTTAAAAGATTAAACGTTTAAACTAGTATTTACACATGAAATCAGTTGTACTTGAAATTGTATAAATTTGATTAACATTTCATATGTCTGAAGCATTATTATGCGAATTATATTGGCATTGTACAGTGTGTTGGTACCCAGAAGGTGAAAACCAGTGTTTTCTGCCTTCATACTCGACTAATCCCCCTGTTATTTCGTCACCATGGCAATGTGCCTGGCATACGTTAGGTTCGTGATCCAGACCACTAGATATATTGCTATTGTCAGGGGGGTCATAGAAAATGCATGGCGTCCCAAGCGTACATTTCACTGGGGAGCTATTAATATTAAAACACATTTTAGTTGGGGTTGTGGAGATAATTGGCGAATGCCGAGTTTCAAGTCGGCCATAATGCCTGAGGTATTGATCCCATTTACTCTCCCCGATCTCTCTGAAAGTGGTCGTTAGTGCATTTTTAGATTATGCAGAATTGCCACTCAAAATAGTCATGTGCTCGTGAATAGAACTATCCGTGAATGATGAACAGGGAATTTTGTTAGGTGCAGTAGAACAAATTCAGATCTGCTGAAAGTTGCACCAAATTATAATCTGCCACGACAGGAAAACATTTGCAATCGAGAGACTTCATACATCTTAAGGTGAAATTACTCAATATCAGGGTTCCCACAGCATTGGGAAAGCAAGGAAAATGGTAACAACAACAAAATCCCTGACAGGGAAAACACAGGGAATTTGCCAATTTTACTAAAACACAGGAAATTTCATTTATCTAGGATCTGAAATTCTGGACTCCCAAAATGTTAGGAATTTGACTTCTTCTTGTTTGGTTGTCAATATCTTTTCTGCACATGAAAGCTTTTAAATTTGAACCACTTGCTAGATATGACACAGGGAAAAATTGCTCTGGGACAGAGAAATTTCAGGGAAAACAGGGAATTTGAAAATGAAATTTGCATAGGGACCCTGCAAGATGTTTTCCCCAAGACATCAGGTTCTAATAATCGCCCGCAATACAGATATACTAACAGCCTGTATGCGTACTTTGGTATGATGAATACTTGGAGAATGACAGCTCTAGCCAACCCGGGTTGTCCTCACCGGGGTAAGGGCTGAGTGTGCCCGCAGAAGGTCGGGGGGATAGGGGCCCTGCCTCCGTTTTAATACGGCCTCCAGAGGAGACCTGGGCTTGATTATGGCTGTCAGTGTCGGCACAAACCGGAAGGCACACGGCGTCCGGGGTGACCTCCGAGAAAAGCGGCGCGTGGCCGAAGGTCAGAGTATCAAACAGACAGGGCTGATATTGGTTAAATGGACTATGAGGGACTATGGGGGTAGGCGCACTGTCCCAGGGATAGGGGCTGCTGGTCCACCATCTGCTGGTACTAATGTTACCTTCCTTACAGGGTGTAGACAGCAGGGCAGTTGTATTGTCAATGTTTCAAGATGTCTTCAATTTGTTATTTTTAGCAGTAACTTGAACTGAATACATTGAGTGTCTTTTCCTACGAATTTCCTTCATTTGCTCTATATATGCATGTAGTAATTGCCGTTGACAAACAAACAAACAAAGTTGATTTTGTAGTTTAGAAATAGAACTGTTCAGTATGGGTCTTTGAACGTGTTTCTGCAAAGGACCAGAACATAAGAGTATTTCAGGGGTGTAACTTGTAAGTTTTCGGGTTTTAAGTCTGATTTCAGATTTTAAGACTTCAACACCTCTGGTGATAACTTTAAAAATGGGTGAATACGTGAGGTTTTATAACATTCTAGGATACCTACAGATTTTCTCTCTGCATTTTTAGATGTGTACATTGACCTTGATTTACATTCCTGCCATTTATCATATGCCCGACGGTTATCTTTGGCTATTTAGAACTAAAAGACAATTAACTTTAAATGTGTTTAAGCATTCAACGTTTTTGCAATAACAATTTAAAACCTTTTGGGCGTATCTAATGGTAATTTTGATAAATGGCTTTTGTTTAATATTCAACACATTACAGAAAATAATGAGGATAATACATGTACTTTTGAAAAGTAAGTGGCCTGGGATGGTGAATCCCGGCAGATGGCGCCGTTAGCGGAGAGAAGTGGGTCATCTCTTCCCTTCCCTTTACAACCCACAGGGTACCGACATGGCGTCGCCGCCCTTGGCAACGGGCCACCGCTTCCCTCACTTCGCCGTCGTTTCGTTGGTCTTCGAATGACCCCTTCGAATACTTTGGTTTTACTCTGATTAATTTCCAATGATTTTGAGGATAGGTTTTATAAAGGTTCGCAAACAGTTTTCCTATAGCACAGGGAAAATGGCAAAAATATCCCTGTCAGGGAAAACACAGGGATTTCGCAAATTTTGTAAAAACAGGGAATATTGTTTGACCAAATTCTGAAATATATGATTCTCAAAATATAAGACATCTAGCCTTAAAACAAGTGATTTTCCCAACTTAGTTTTTTTGCACGCCAACGCTTTTACATTTTAATAAATTGCCAAACATGACACAGGGAAAAATTTCAGGGTTTTGGAAAATGAAAATTGAATCGGAACTTGTTAAGAGAAAATAAATCAAATTTGTATCTTCGACATAATACAGTTTTCTTCAATGTTATAAAATTGTTTTTTACAACTCAATATCAGGTTTTGATCTGTGTTTCCCTTATACCTAAATCGTGTATACTGGTGCTTTGTATACTAGTACTCTTTTTAATAGTACAAATGGCTTCGCCAGGCAAAAATAAAAAACGCTGTCGGGGACAAAATCCTTTCAGGATTCGAACCCACAACATAGGGGTTTGGAGGCAGGGCTGCTAACAACGCCACCGTATAGCTATATAGGGGATGAGAACGGAACGAGATAATTGAATCATGACCTAATTTGCTAGCTGGTTCACACATGTCCTTTAAAAAGCAAAATCGTTGAACCACAGTTCTTTAAATCAGCAACCAAATGGACTGGCTGATAAGAGCCTATTTCACTGGTTCTTGGTATGATCTGAAGTAAGTTCATTGTGTAGACTGCAACATGCGTAAGGAGACCGTTTTAGAAGTAGTATGTAACTAGTTTATGACATTAGCTCCGTCGATTGTTACACTCTTGATAGTCAAAAAGACTAGGGAAGATGTGTGTAGCCAGGATCCTCGCGTAGAAGAAGGAGACATGAAGAGAAGATGTGCTTTGATACGGTGGAACCCATGACCTTGGCATGTCCTTGACACAGTGTGGTTGGTCTCCAGGTCTAGTCCATCTCTCCCACCACCCCTCCCAGTGCTAACCATCCTCGTACCCCCAACACGTATGCGTGCTGGTCGTGGCCGCAGCCCGTGCGAATCTTGCCCTGTACGCCGCCCGCCTCTGGGGCCCTGACCCCTCCAGTCACCCCCAGATACCCCCGATGCCATAACGAGGACATGAACTTGTCACCCCCTACCAATATAGATTATGGAGCAGGCGATAGGAATTTTCATATTTCTTGAGAACTTGGAATATTGTTCTTCCGATTTTCAAACAGACAGTATAGTTCAGAGACACTCGACAGACAAATCAGATAGAAATGAAGCTTTCTCCACGACAAACGTGAGTTCATAAAAAAAGTATGCTGTTCGAACCAATAACAACTGTGAAACAAGGTATCATCCCCAACTCGGCTATGGAAACCGAATTCCTCGTTCCCCATTCCGCTGCACCCTCAACTCTACAGTTAATTTTACCAAAATTTAAATTCCTTTAGTATAGCCATTTTGAAACGGGATATTATTATGCCAATTTACGTTTATTGATATAGAATAGAAAATCTGGGACATGAACGACATTTTGTGACATTATTACACACAAGTTGGTGAGAAACACAGGTTTTTCCAAATCAAATGAAATGGTCTCTTTCTGAGGGAAAGTTCAGTTCCACTAATGAGGCCAGATGTTCCATAAGAAAACACAAACGTATGTCCTTAGACCTTTCGTCGAATCAATTATCGATTTGTCAGCCTGCGTGGGAAATACTAATATCGACCCCACTGCCAAGTTTGTGGCTATTGAAACAAAGACCTGCCGAGTTAGAAAGTGGCTTCCTCTAAAGCCAACGTATAGCCGGACCACGCGACGCCCACCCTGATAGGCATGCTGCCAAACAGCTCCTCTTTTGGGTCTTTTATACAGACTTGATATATCGTGAAAGGGTGCTTGAATAATCGCCCCGCCCCTCCGTCCCAAACCTTAACTCGAACCCCCAAAGGTAAACCCCGACAATACGTAGATGGGTTTGTGACACCTGTACATAGGCCCAGCTGCCGCTGTGCCATAACAGATGTAACAGCGGTAACCCATTGAGTCTAAATCCCTCCCACGGCCTACCACCCGAGGCCTAGGGTCTTTGTTTCCCTGCTCAACCACAACATTATTCATCTATGACCGCAACTACTTTTTAACCAGTAATTTTCTTGTTTACTGACCCGTATCGTTAGTTTGTTACTTTTAAATTAATTTATTTGCAACGCTGGCCCATGTTTAGGATGTTTACCATTTTCCTATGATTTTAGTATTAAAATGGTTGTGTCTCTCGAGGCTTAGTAGAGATATTAATCATGAAAGATTTATAAGATTTGATATCCCATTACAAAGATTTTAATTTATTAATTCGGCATCTGTTTCAACTCAAAGCTTTCGAAATTGACGAGCCACCAATCATTCAAATAGATGGAACAGCGCACTTTGTGAGAATTTTCAGCTTTGTTGATAATCCCCCTTTTCATGGCCATGGTCATTAAGTCTGTTTCATGGTACAGTATTGGCTGCAGCTGGTCGCCAACTGCCAATTGACTCCCGCCCAGGGGAGGCCAACCCGAACCTTTAACTGGGATTGTTTACGGCCCCCGAAGTCGGTGCTAGGCGATACGCTTTTGTCTGGGATCGGGTAAAATGAAGAGTACCAAATGACCAGCCATTGATCTACAACCACCCGACTTAAAAAGATAAATGATAAAAAGAAAACGAATAAAAAAGGAGAGCAAAGTATTTGCTGTTCGTATGGTGATACTTTTTTCCCCTATATATATGTAGTCTAATTAGTTTTACCGAGAACAAGAGTCCCATATTGTGGATGTTATGATTCATCTTAAATTCCTATTGTTGGGGAATTGAAAAAGTGAATATGATTTGTTTTGTAACAAAATCTAGCCCATGAGTCTGGCTTCATGCTTTTGTCCAGCGCAAAATAATATATGCATTTTTAATTCGCATGAACCAGTTTGCACGGCGCAACCCCATTTGAATAATTTGTTATACCATTGGATGGAGATCTATAAGGAGTTCAATCAGCCACAAATATCCAAATTGAAAGGTAGACAGAGATATACTAATTTTTAGCAAGCACAAATTTTACTTATTTATAGCACTCGCTCTAAGGAAATCAATACTTCAAGTCGTTTAGAAAAGGAGTAGATTAACAGAGGCAGTTTACGTCAATGTGCGAAGATGTCAACAATTGTATGTTATTGTACACATTAATATATTTTGAGGTATGGAATTTGTGACGTCAGACCAAGATTTGATGACACAAGAACTTGCTGCCCGTCCCCTTCCCACACTCCACCCACGGTCAGCCATTATCATAATCGCCCGCCCACCACCGACTTAACTAATACCGGCTGTACTGTTATCGGGACGTTTGATGATATAGCATTCCCCTTTAATACCAACACATACTGTTACAGATAACGAAAAGGAAAGTTGAAAATATCCAATAGTTTTCGTCGCAATTATACATTTGTTTTGTGTTGTTTATTCCAGGTGTGTGGATCATTTGACGATCGAAATCTACCAGTTACACTGTTGTCGCTGTGGAAAAAAAGTCTCAGGTATTTTATTTATTAGTATGTTATATTAAAGAACTCGCGAATGTTGGAAAAAAAATGAATACTGATGTTTTTAGAAATAATTAACGAGGGTATAACTATAATCAAGACGTCATTATTTTCACATGTTGGCAAGTGACGAGTGGGTGAGACCATACACTTATATATCTTTCTGGTCATACGGAGCATACGTTCTCCGTGATTTCCCAGTCTGACGTCGGCTCCCCTAAAACCAGCCAACCAGACCATATTACACACAATTCGTGGCGATGTTCCACATAACAGCATTGAACGGATCATCTAGACTATACCGAGCTGAGGGGAAACCTTGTGACGCACATGGGGCAGCCCGTGACGTCACGCGGCGGGGAGTTTACGACCGTCTAGCCGTACATATGCACGCACGCTCTCCAAGCGTAGGCGCCGCCCACGGCTCACCTGTGGTGGAGTACACTGCACAATCACATACCGACGGTCGACGGCGAATTCTAAAAATAAAAAATGATTGGAGAGCGCGGAGGCGAGGATCACCTCTAAGTTGTCCTTCTCCGCCACCTCAGGTCGACTGCCACCACCTCCAACACGCGGTTAGAGTAGGCCGACGATCTGTACAGTCCGACCGCCGAGTGAGTAGTGAGTGGGAGACAGACAGCCCCGCCACTGTGAAGAGTGAGCCACCGTGTGCAGGCTTGTGCCGGCATTTTCCTCTCTCCCTCCTTCCCTCCCCCCACCTCTCCCAACCAACGCCGCCCACCGCCTCCGCACTGCCGCCGGGAGTAGTAGTACTGAACACGCCGGCCACCGAGGGAGAGCTCAGACAACAGGCTCGGTCATCGCCATATGGATTACACGTGTCCTGAAGTATCCACGACGATAACCAGGAGAGAATCAGCTAAGGAGGTAAGCAACTGTCATCTGTGAGAGTCTTAGGGGAGAGGAGAGAGAGGCCCAGACGTGTGACGGTGGGCATGTAGCGGCGTGTATGTGTGCGCCGGTCACGCCGGCCCCGGCCTCTCGCTGGCAGTGGGCGGCGGCCATGGCGACCGTTTTCCACCTCGCACTTCAGCGTAGAACCAACCGAAATATCCGCACACAAACACCGAGAAAACTGTTGACATCGCCGAAAAGATGTACCTCGAGACTCTTTTGGTCGAATAGCAAAGGTTATACGTGCTGACACCCTTGGAATTTCATGCGGGATTCGGGTTTAGGGAATTGGATATTTTAAGCACATATTCAAACGATACGCCGCCTGAGTTCTCAGCATGTTTGCACAGTACGCAGGCGGCGGGTGGCGTACCGCCGTTTTACTCATGATCCGCCTTTGATTGAAATAGCCATTTATAGCCACAAAACTAGAAGCAGGGAGGGTTTTGGAGGATTATGTTGTTTATTAATAGAGAGATTATGAAAGTGGCATCGTGCTGACATAGTTGTCATGTTGGGTACATAGGGCTGGAGGCGTTGTCAGCTTCCCTTCCCTCTTCGTAGCCCGCTTCTAGGCCACTGCCGTCCCCGCCTGGCCCCGCCCCTCCTGTCCCGACGGGCGAGGGCCCCGCCGTGTGCCCAAGTCCCAACAATATTTTAGTAAAAATATGATATTTTACCACCTGTTTCATATGACAACCGTACCACCTCTTTCTTTGAGACGCAATGTAATTTTTTTGCCGGGGAATCGGTGAATTGTACGTCCTTGAGAGATAATAGAACGATATGAGTCAGCTGTGGGAATAATTGTTACAGGGACAGGACGCATGTCCACAGCGGCCGGCGAAGTAACCTTGATTTATAGCCCTCCTAACTCAGAGCCTGGTGCTGTAGTTGAGGCTGTCGTTCGTTGCTGGCGGATACTGCCCACCATAATGTCTACCCATCATGTCTAGACCTGACTCGGATGCTCTCGTTTGTCACTTTCCTCAGGGTTTAGAAAAAGGTTCTGTTGGGGCCCCTGATGTGAGGTCCCCGTTTAACTCGCCGAATTTAAGAAATAACATAATCTCATGGCGCATGTTACCAAAGACCCAAAACCGCCTTGTCACTGTGTCGAATTTACAGGCCTAGTTGCCCCCCCCCCCCCCCCCCCCCGCTTCCTCCTGAAAAAAGGCAAACACATGTGCAAAGCAGGAAATATAAGAGTGTCGTGACAAGGAAGTGTGATAGTTTGCACCAAAGAACCTAAAGCTTATGTCACTCGAATCAGACCTTGCACTTCCCTGGGTATTCTGCATTATCAAGATAGAAGTGCGCATTTACGTTATCTACCTTTGTGTCTTATCGACGATTCGACTGGTATTTCAGTGGTAGATATAAGTTGAAAGACCTAGTGATTATAGGAATATACCCAAATTAAATTGATTATCTGAGTCAGTTTTTTTAATATGATCAATAAGCAACCAAAGTGGAATCACATGCCAATCTGAAGTCATCCAAGAGAGAACTGGCCGCCTAATTTACAACCTATCGCACATGCCATTTAACGGTGCTATTGTGCTGACGAGGCTGTCAATGGGCGATCCCTGTCATGTAGGCCTCACCCCTGAGCAGTGATGACTTATCGAGGCGGCCATAAAGTTAGTGAAGCGGCTAATAAAGGCGGGTTATATGGGCCCAGATAGCCGGCAGTCTCCCTACTACACGTCGCACCGACCGGCCATCAGTTGGTACCCCGTCTGGGGCAAAGGTCAATAGCACGCAGGTCGTGAATAGTAAGTAGGGAACATTAGATCACCCACGTCAAGGGTCACCGTTCGCCATGGTCCTGCGAACGCGACCACCCCGAATGTCGTTGACACCACATGGAGATGACCACCTGGGGGAATAGTCTCATAAAATTAAGCGGGTTTCCACTCAATAAGCCACAAACGAAAGCATCTCTTGGGGAAAGCTAATTGGATTATGAGAAGTCTCCAAGTGAAGCAGCGTTTTAGTGCCCAAATGAGGAACACGTGTACTGATGTTCTGCAAAACAACCAATAGAATAAATTCAATTAATGGGCTGTGTGGTCATTAATTTAAATGTAGAATGGTAGTTGTCGTAAAGATAATGTATACTGTCATACTGGTCTTATGGCCCCAATTGAAAAGAATATTACGTCTACCATAAATCACATTGCTTTGAGAGGTACCCAGGTTAGAAAACATAGAACGTCCGACCTGTCATAGTCTCATCTAAAGGTCCTCTGAACAAGATATCTCAATTATTGTTACGTGTCACACCATGCATACCAACGAATTATCAACGTTGATTGGTCATGTGTTGACAGCGGCTGACGGATAGGCTCTTCTAGTAGGGAAATAAACTTGTCACATTTTCTTTTCGATCGTAAGGACATTGACAGCTATCATCTATTTATCTAGTTAAACGTACCAGCCTGTACACTGGCGAGTATGGGTGCTCAGAGGTGAATGGTGGTGTAACCAAGAGAGCAACCCTGGAAGACATAATGTCGGCGACCAGACTGGTTACACAATACTCTTTCTCGCACAAACGCCCGTAAATAGGGTCTGACATATGAGCTCTATACATCGGTACATACCAGGCCCGACACGTGGGTACGACAGAAGAATAGCTGGGGGTCAAAGGTCAGGGGGTCTGGCGGGGTCGGCGTTCGGCCAAGTTGAAGGTCATGCTGGTGGCCACAGTGGGGACGGCATGGCGACTCGGTTTGGCCATTTGACAATAATGTAGCATACAGCACGTCCGGGACCTCGGCCCGGGCCACGACACAGGGGACATGTCCACGTGCGTTTTACAGTATGTGGTTCTAGGCCTACCTAAGTTCATGACCCTTCGGCAACCGCGAGCTATTGTCCTACGTAACATGAAAAACAGATGGCATTATGGACCTGGAGCCCTTGTGAAAAGGGTCCAAGCCAACAACTGCCGCCTAGCTGTCACAATCAGCAGCCACATCCCTTACTATCAGGGCGCTGCGCCAGCTTGGCCATATATCGGCGTAATGCGACGCCCGCAATTACAGTACCTCTAATCGTCCGTATTGATAACGAAAGATTATCAAATGTATCAATATCAATTCCCTTTTTTGTCCCTCCTCGGCTACTGAAACCGCTGTATCCGTCTGTGTGAAAAGAGAAAGTTGAAACCCAAGCCCTGAAGGTCACACACGTGCTTGGTCAAAGAATCCTGCCCGCAATTAATCATGCTATCGGTCGTTTGGTCCCAGTTGCCATGGTTACCGTCCATTTTAAGTATGGTGGGTAAAGATAGGGGTGATAACTGAGGTTAGCCCCGAAAGGAAGCAGGCAATGAGTTTCACCAGCTGTTTCTCCTTGGCACCGGCCGGGGGGGACAAGGTGGAAGTCCTGGTGGGGGCGTTTTCTGGGAAGTTCGTATCAACACGAGCAACAAGGGGAAAGGGCCGCGGTGACCCACAGGTTCGACGGGGACCCTCGCCAAGGGGAAACCCAGATAGAAATAAGCCCCGCATCACGTTATCCCCGGGTGTTATGGTCTGTTTTCGGTGTGTATTGTGGTGATGGTGTATGTTTGTGGAGACACGAAAACACGTATATATACATACCCCTGGTGTTCAAAATAACTGACTGTTATTTCAAACCCAACAGTCATGTATTTAAAGGAAAGATCAATTTCATGTATTGCTATCGGGTTAAATCAAAATATAGATCGACTAAATATATGTACACGTTTTCTGATAAAATATGCAGAACCTGTCTTGTTCACAAGGACTTGCAGCAGGTTTTCTATGGAAATGATACTGTGCATTATTTTTGCTTGATTGAAATGCACGGTCTCGTAACATAGTATGGCTTCTGTTCTGTTCGTATACTACACAGAAGTGGAGCCTAGATCAGTATTAAAGGACGTATTGTGGTACTGCATCAGGTCCTCCCTCCATAGTCTCTGCAAATTACGTGGAACCGAGATCAGTACTAAAGGACGTATTGTGATCTAAATGGGACAGCTCGTAGTGGGTCACTGCTGGGTATGATAAGCCGAGGGTGTGATAAGGGGACATCTGTAAGATATGATGGGGATGGACCGGGGAATAGACCTTGGGCGTCAGCAGGAGCTTGGGGCAGTACGGGAGGGTGCAGTGGGGAGAAGGGTAACGTGAGACAGGATGCGGTGATCCTGGGTTACGCGGGTTTCCCAGCGGGGTGCCCCTCCGACCCGGCCAGCATCATGTAACTACCAGACCACACCACGCGACCAGTCTTTTCCTGGCACGTGCAGCGGACACCCTTTACCCCTCCTGAAACCCCCCACTACTCCCACCCAACATGTTCGGCACGGCCCGCTTCCATGCCCCCATCGTTAAGCCCCAGCCGACCCCCATCCAAACATTGGTCACTACATCAGAGAGGTGGTGGTGGCTGACCGAGGCTACGCGGGGGGGGGGGGGGGGGGGGGGTCTGACCAGCTGCTAGTTCTGCCTGCATTAGACCGCACCCTGCGTTCTGTTTGATGTAATAATATTTGTGGCATGGATGATGGACGTCGGACAGCCAGCAGGCCATCAAAGTGCCATCAGCCTTATCAGGGTTTTGTCGTTTATGGTAGACGCACACTTCACTACACATTGTGAATACACACTTGGATAGATTTGGGTTTGGGGGCGGTTTAGGGGTTGGAAAACGTCATAGTGGTATTGAATTGATAGTACGGGTTCCGGTACGGGTACTTAAATCTTCCAAGTAATCCTGCTATACATAATACAATGAACATGAATACGGGGAGTCCTCCAAATATTTTTGACAATAGCGAACATTAAACTGTGTTAAAGAACACGTACTTGCAGTGTCGATCTTTTTAAGATACGGGCGATAATTTTTACCTGTGTATGAAGTTGGTAGTAATCATAAGCTCTAATAGAGTTATTAAAAGATTTAATTTGATAGTTATGAAATTAAATAGTTATTAATATTTAATCATCCCCTATTAGTAGCACTACGGTTTGCTTGATTAACTCAGATTTTTTTACCACAATTTTTCAGCTATCTTCTGGCTGAAACCAAAATGGGTCTCCTCTAATATCCTATTCCTGCAATTAATTCTATAATTAATTGTATTAAATGTGAGTGATGTGGGTTTTTTTGTTGTGAATAGACCGTGATAAGGCTTTGATGGCTGTGGCCCGGTGAGGACAGGGGCCCCCTCTCTCGCTGGATATAATTTGGCCTATTTAGACATGCCCGTTTGGGGGAGGAGCAACCTAGATTTCATGCAAATTCAGCTGTACACAAAACAGCGTGCAGCATGAATGGATAAATTTGAGTGGGGGTGGGGGTGGGGAATGAGGGGAGCTCGGGGGGAGGGTGGTGGGAGCCGGGCACGGCTCATCTCATTGAGGCCCTGGGCTTGCTCCCGGTGGTGTGTCAGTAGCCTGCCAACCCGCCTCCAATCAGCTACTCCTCCTGTCAGGTATGTTTCTCTACCACCATCAACTCTATGTTTATCAAACGTCTCTTCTATGTGCTATCTGTGACGAGTATAGGTGGTTTAATAGATGTGAAACGGCTTGGCAGCCTGTGGGTAGGTGCCCTGGTCGGCACACAGATCTGCCAGTATTGACTTGCAGTGGTAGTGGGGCGGCCTCGTAGCGCAGGCCGGCACTGAGTCTGATGGTGACTCATCTGCAGTCTGCCCTCTCTCTCCCCATTCCCCCTGCTCAGCTACAAGCGCCGCCGCAGCTGAACCGTTTGCAGCAGCAGGAGCAGATGTACCACCAGAGCAGCTGGCGGCAGCAGCAGCAGCAGCCTTGAGGGTTGGGTTAAACCAGCTAGGCAGTGGCCCCTCTAAACCGTCACTACAAACTTGACCTCTTTCCAGCAATCCACTTAGACCAGGCATGTAGGTTCTCTGACAACGGCTGAACTAGTGCAAATGTGCTCGCCAGTGAAAGCCCCACTGTGTGCATTTGATGTTTGGATCAGTTGCCCTAGACCTCGGGGACCGGACGCCGGACGGTGCACCGTTGTCTGCAGCCCTGCAATGGGTAACACGACATAAGGGTCCAATGTAAATAGACAGGGTTTGGGTTGCGGGGAGGGGTTTGGGGTTTGGGGGTGAACGACCGCTCAGTGTGGAGGAGAGGGGGTTGAGTGGGTCTCGGGCGCATGCGCTTTGGCACATTGGAAGCGAATCTGCTCACCTAGAATCCTGGAATCTATGCCACCTCGATTCTCCCTCCTTAGCGCCTTCTGTCAATACCGCCGTGTCCTGACCGGGACGCACTGCGAAAAAAACTAGGCCAGATCCCGCGCACACAGGCGGCTGCGGGGGAGGCCGAGCTTAGCAGTAGCATCGGACCCACATTTTGTATGGGGCCGGGATAGAACTAAGAGGCCCCATTTGTTCCTGACTTTGTAGTACGTTGTGTCAGAATTAGCCTTGTGTTTCCCACGCCTACGGGTTCTTTTACAACCAGGGTCATATTCTGGGTGAATTCTCTTCAGGGCTTTACATGACGTATGCCGTTGTTGAAATGCTATTGAGAGAAGGAAAAGCTATAAAATTATTTGAGCTGCTTGGGCGACTTTTGTCCATGTACTTTGGAAGAAAATCCCATCTGTAACAAGTTTGAAAAGGCCAAAAGGGCAATGCAAGTACTAATAATACATAACATTTGTGCTGCCAAATCATAATTCAAATAATGCTATGGATCTCCAATGAAACAGGTTAGGCCTGGGCCTCACGAGAGTCTGAAAATGCTGGTTACCCTATCCCCTATCTGTACCTTTTGTTTCAACATACCCCTGAACCCCCGCCCCTAACCAGTACCTCCACCATCTTACTCAGGTCCCCTAGTAGGGGTGTTGGTTGGAGGGGGCCTTGACCCACAATACAGGGCCGACCTACTGGTAATCGGTATGCACACCGTGATCGGACACCTCTCTACAAAGCTGTACAAAGGGCCACATGCTGATGGGCCGGAGCAAGGCAAAGTCAAGGCTTTGTTTTTGATCGGGTACATCGTGGATACCTAAATCCTTTGCAAGGTTTTGTGGGACCAAGGGGTCCCCGTTTGTTTGTAAACAATCTCCAGTGTACATAAACAGTGGTCAAACGTAAATACACCGCTATGATTGAAGTTTAGTTTGAGGGGGGGGGGGGGGGTGGAGAGTCTGATGGTAGTGATGCCGCAGTAATCTGGCATCCTGTGGTGTACGATAGGCTTTAAAACTTAGCGCCATTTCACACGTATATGCTGAGCAGCCCACTCCATTTTTACTTTGATCTAAATTTGTAAACCTGTATAGTTGTCCCTTTGAACTCTACCAATCCGATTACAGAGCTAAACGTCTCCAGACCATTATACTTATTTCAGCAAAAGCGTTTAGAAAGTTGCCATACCTTAATTCCTAGAAATAAATGGCGACGATTAAAACGTTAATGAGAAATAATATCTATAAAAAGAATTAAAGATGTTATCCACGGTTTGAAAAGTGTTGGGGATAGTTTCTGCTGCAATGGGGGAGGCGACTCACTTGATGAAGATAAACTTTGACAAGACCTAAAAGTGCAAGAATTTTAGGACACCAGTTAGGGAACAATGAGGGACCAAAAAATACAAGAATATAATATTGAACTCCTTTAGTGTTACTAAATAAAATAGATCCAATTTGCTCTCAGACATCACCAAAAGTGACCACTCTGGAAGCTGCTGATTGGGCGGTGGGATAGGTCCAGTACACACTGAATATGAAAACATTGGGGTTTTGGGGGTGGGTGGGGGGACGCCCCTATCCTCAAAGGGCTGCAAGTTGGACCGCGTCCGCTGGCCAGGTGGGGTACCATGGGTGGGGAGGGGGATGGGGGTGTCTTTGTCCTGGGCCGGGACCGCTAACCCATATCCAATATTTACTGTCCGGCTACATGTTTGCCGCCAGCAGATTTGATCAATACTTGTGTCCCAAGATTGGGTTTTACAGAGGCAGTTGCTCGCCTGCGTCGCTCCTCGTCGGGCCAGACGAGCTGCCGTCGCCGCCTATTTATAGCCTGAGCTGCTCGCCGGCAGTTCGCCATTCTGTCCGCATCCAGTCTTCTTGGTCGCCGCTGTGAATTATGACGAGGTATAAATAGACAGCGTCGCAGTCTGCTGAATAAAGAATTTCGGATCCCCTTTGTTTTACTAAATACAGTTATCAAGCGAATACTTGCTTCCGTGATATGTGAATTACTCAATCTGAAATCTTGATTCTGCAAGACATTACCAATTCTAGCAGAAAATCGTGAACCTACTAGTATTCACTATTTTGGGCTCACTCTTTTTCACGAGAGACGTACATTGATGCCCAAACTAGGGAAACTACACTCATATTTCAATATTGAACAGGAACATATTATAAATCTGGATAACATCAATAGGACAATTTTAATCGCAGTTCACACTTTACATTGAATAATTAACATAGAAACAGTTAGCGACTGGGGAATGAATGGCGTATTTCGTTTGTTGTCATCTTAGAAAGATCCTCTTATTAATGTTGTGTCAGTTAGTCAGAGGATGTGCACAGAACTTGAAATGCCCCTTGAACAATCCTGTGGAATTAACCAAACTACAAGGCCAATTTACTTGGTTGACTTTCTCATAATTACAAGATCGAAACATTTGAATAATAGATGTTTAGATGTTTGGAGTCAGTTAGCTTAGGCGTTGCGAAAACTGACCATATGTCCAATACTGAGTACATGACAGCCACAGCAAGGGCCAGTGGCCACACAACATCTGTCAATTCATTAGTGTCTGGACACAGTGTGAGAGTACCTTCCCACCAATTGGAAGCCGGCCTGTCGGAGGACGTTGCATCATCAGTAATTTCGGCGTGTATACTAAGCCTGGCGAGGGTTGGTCAAACAATGGGTCACGCTCTATTCACTGTGAATTATTAATCAGCCCCCTCCTTTGGTTGATGCGAGATGGCTATACATCAAATGAGTCTGGCAGCGAGAGAATTGATTTAGATTGGCCGTTGGTTCAGGGTGATTTTCCAGGACGGTTCCACCTGGTCTGTGTGTCAAAGACCTATTCCCTATTCAGCTTTTGAAATGCAGTCTGGGTCGTTAGCCTCTGACAAGATAGGCATCGCCACACGCTGGTCAGTCAACACAGGGGCCACTTCACCGTAAATTAATGGATCCGTCTACTATTTCGCCGGCGGCGGGTCCAGTGACTGACCGCCGGCGGCGCGCACCTCCCCGACCCAGGAGCACCGACACTCCCCGGAAAGGGCTGGGATGGCATCGTTAGCTTTTGTTCACGGCTCTCAGAGAAGGCCCCGACCTGGTGGGGTCCGGAAATGACGACTAAAAGACCCAGGCTGGAGTGACAGGCCGCATCTCACGGGAGGGACGCTGAGAGATGTGATTACGCATGCGCAGCTCACACACGCTGGCCTACTGTGCGGGCACTTGCGGGCTGGGAGGGGGGGGGGGGAGGATGGGATCTGGTTTACATCTTATTCCTTTCACCTACCCCGCACACAACCCGAACCCAACCTTCCCGTATCGTTTTCCCTCCCCCACAGATGGGGTTCCATCTCCCGCTTGAGTTTCTCAAATTTACCGAGTGTTCAGGTAAACTTGACTCAATATTACCTGGTGGATAGGGGTTTCGTAGTATATAGTGATACTTAGTTGAAGGTTTCCTCGGGGGCTTCCTTCTCGATGGAAATTATCACCGAAGGTTTCAACTTGATAGATAATGTGTGACAATGAAATAATTTCGATGTCTTCCGGCCGAAATTGTCCAATTCAAGATGTATTGAATCACAGTTATAACAATATATTTGCCAGAATGATTAATAATAGGATAACCATGTTTGCTGCTTACAGTATTATTCCTTGCCATTGATCTCAGAGTAACTAAAACCCGTCGATCCCTATGTGAATGGGAATATGTGAGCCTACTCTGTAAATCTATCGACCACCCAGGGAATTCGATCGCCTAGATCTATATATACGGTGGACTAATTCTATTGTAAACTTTGGCCTTTGCACCGACGGGCCGGCAAGTAGGTCAGGGGTGAACTGATGAGAATAGGGGTTGGGGTGGCGGGGTTGGATCCCGGCCTCTGGGTGCAGGCAGGTAGGTGGTCCTCCCGCCCGGCGATCCTCCTGTGTCTGACCAGTATTGCACCACCTCACCCCGACACCACATTATTTGGGCCTGACCTGGTTCTTGACGACAAGCTGTTACTGTCAGTTCACCAGTAGCATGTTAAAGCCTGCTCCCTGGCCCCCATTGCCGACGGCACACGATTGCCGCGGGTCAAGTGTACTGGCCACCAAACGCGGGCATCCTGCTCATGCAAATTTATCATTAAAAGCGCCGACGGTTGATTAAGTGAGAATAAAGTAATAAGGTGTGTGCGTCTTGTTTACGTCAAAGTCTCTTACCTCATTAATACTATGCAAAAGCACACGGCTAATTTAATAGCAGTTTTTATCTGGCTAGAGCATCATATTCTCTGCATGTTAATGGTATGATGTTTTGTTGTGACAGTCTGTTTTATAAAAAGAAAAGTGAAACACGTATCTAGTGACTTTGTTAAACTTGCCTCATAATAGGGGCAATGCAACTGAAACTTTGGCCGAATCCCGACGTTGAAATGCTCATAATTCGTTGAAAATGATAAGAAATATATCAAAATATGTTTCTTTGAATGTGTCAATGTGTGATATTGGTCGCAAGTACATGTAATACTTGATATGACCAGAATTTCAGTCGAATCCTTCAAGGCACCCCCCCCCCCGCCCCTTTTTCAGTACATGTATTTTGAATGAGAGCACTCTGCAATACATACGTAATAAATCCGTTTGTCATTGCTGAGTATTGTAACTGGCGAAGCTGTCCATCAAATATGTGTCGCAGGTGGCTGTCTATTGCAAATAATGTGACCCCCACTGACATGTGAAACGGGGAAATGGCAGGACTGTATGGGGGGCGATCAAGGTGTGGCGGCGGGAGGCTGAGCGGGTTTTGTTGTGGTGGCAGGGGTCGGCGACCTGGCAGGTCAGAAGTGAAGCCGCACTGGGCACGCTCAGGTGGAATCAACCGAGTCCACATACAACGGAATCTGTCAACTTTTCAGCTGCGGATATTGTCCTGTCCAATTGGTCCCGCAGAGAGCGGGTCGCGTGCGCCGGCCCCCTCCGCTCGTCACTGGAGCCCTCTTTGGGGGTTGGGAGGGGGCTTTGGGCTGATGGTGATTAAGGCCCGTCCTCCATGCTAATCATAGACCGAGCTATATGAACACCTTATTATTAGAACCCACCGGGTTTATCCTCTCCCACACAACAGCCCCTTTGTACCCCCACCCCCCAAACCGCCCACATCCCATCAAGGCGACAGCTAACGCCGGACGGCCAGCACCTTTTGTTTCAAGCACCTGGTCCCCGTGCCAAAATAGGACTTGCAAGTTAATGAGCCATAGGTTATTTTGTATCGGTTTAAGTGCCCGCACATGCCTTTCATATTCACAGAATACGTCACGTGGAGTCGTTTTGAATTGAATGGTGTTTTCCTGATGCTCTGAAGACGTTTCCTTCATGAATTGAAAGTCTTAAAAATGTGTCATATAAACTTTTCGAGCAATATAGTTACATTTCGTATACAATTAAAACAGAATAGATACGTCCGATTGTAGCTTATTACGTCGTGGACATTGTGTTTTGTTGATAAGATAAAGTGGCATTATCAGTTGTGTATTAAGACATTTATCTATGCCAGGTAAAGCAAGTTCTAGGGTCTGAATTTATCTCGTTGGGAAAATAAATGAGTTGGTGACATAGTAAAGTGTGTATTGTAGCTTTCAAGAAAAGTGGGTCCAATGTCCGCACGGTGACATAGTAAAGTGTGTATTGGTCTCTTCTATAGTAAAGTGTGTATTGGGCTCTTCAAGAATAGTGGGTCCAATGTCCGCACGGTCTCTGGTCCGTGGATTAAGTCGTAACGAACTGTGTTTGCCTATAAGTGACAAATGTGTTGAGCAGCTTGAACTTTAGGTCTTATAAGTGCGCATGTGCAAATTCTAGGAATGCAGCATATGGCCTTCTTCAAGCTTGGTACGACCCAGTTACTCCCATGAAACCCAGTTTGCCAACACGGGCCGGCTTAACTGGGTCAGCGTGGTCTAGTTACATAAGTGATGAATAACCAAGCACCGCCCAACTCTAGTCGAGGTCTGGGTCGGACGACGCAGTCAGATGATTCACGGTTGGAGTACGAGGTGGACCTGCTGTACGTATGTGACAAGTCACACCGCTAGGATATAACAGATAACTATATAAAGAAAGGTTGAGAGGAAAACAAAGGATTCTGTGTAATCTTGGGAAAAACGGACATAACGAGGTATGTGAGTAGGTGGGGGCGACCCTTCTGAGTCAGGTCTGTGTACACAACACTGGCAGCTGTGTGTGGGTGTGGGAGCCAAGGCCCGCACCTGACGCTTCAACCAGTGACACACTCCTCTCTCTGCTTTTACTTTACCATCAGAGCACTTAATCCACCCTAAATCTTACTGACACTCACGTACATCAATTGATAATAACAAAGTAGTATACAAAGTGAGATTCTGTGATGTGTGACAAATGTTTTGATAAGTGGAAACCATTTACAGAGGTAAATTCAAATGGTTCAGTGGAGAGGGTACCTAGTTTCGGATTCCCGTTAACTTTCAGTTTAAGACCATAACAGGTGTAACGAGCAGTAGGCCTAGGATACACAGAGGCGTCGGCAGGTTCTCTCAAAGAAAAAGTTTCTTCTTTCTTGTTCTTAATGGTGTGTTAATGAGTAGGTCGGGCGGAAAGCTTTGTTTCAACCTTGTGGTTAACGGGCCGCTAGGTAACGCCACAACGTCCAGCCACATACACAGGTAACAAAGGGCCTGACCTCACCTGCTATGTTATGTCACAGTCTCAGCTGGACCATTGTTCCCACTCAACACACAAACCTCCAGCACACGACCCCTGGGCCATGTCAACAGTACTGGTCAAGGTTTACAGCCTGAGAAGGTATACTGTTTCTGGCCAGGTCTAGTTAGTGTTTTCGACGGGCGGTACAACGACAGGAAATACACGTTTCTCCTGTCTTCTGGGTAGATTGTATACAGAGTAATATACATTCCCCTGGAGTGGTAAGAAGACGGTCGTAAGTCACGCTAAAACCTTTATCCTGGACTAACCGAACGGGTTTGTAGGCTTTGTTAACAAGAAACAAAAGGTATTTGTAGGCTCGCCGGTGTCTTAGCCTAGGGACACTCTTCTAAGGCCCTATTCTTAGAACGTTTTAAGTACCGAGATAACGTCAGGATAAAGTACGTTTGTTCTGCAGTAAATCTGTTGTTGTTACAATTAAGGACCAAGTTTTTTGTTGCAACTTTTGGAAAGGCACCAAATTTGAAGTGCGTCTCTAACTATTATTGTTACTGTGGGATTTATATTTAAAATAAAGAGAACAAGTGACTCTTTACACAAATTCCCATCCCAGTCCCGTGTCAGGTCCACGTTTCAGGATGTCAAAACGGCTTGGAGACAAAATAGCGATATCCTTTGTGTGGATATATCGCCAGTTGAGTTCCTAGGCCACATCTATTGTTCACATTGACAGTTTGTGTCACACACCTCAATTGTGTCTGCCTTTCAAAACTACGAATATCCCTCTACCGTTACAAGTTTGTTAATCAACAAATTGTCCTTTCCTGTTGATACGTGTTGTACGTTTGGAAAAACTCATTAAATCTGAAATATGGCACAATATTAAAATTAATGCTCATAACAAGCTAATTTTGCCACTTTAGTGTTTATAGTTTCCTAAATCATATTGATTTATATAAATAAATCTTAAGTGCACAGCATGGGCGTCTGCAACACTTATTAACTATCAATGACATGGTTTACCATGGGTACACATTAGCATACATTCCACGCATTCTTTAATGTTGTTATGGAACTGGAAATCATTGTTGTGAACTGTTATGTTTTTCTAGATTGTCTTGAATGCCTGCATTGGGAGTAGGAAGCCGTCACCATGTTCAGCTTCCACAAACCAAAGATCTACCGTAGCCTGAAGGGCTGCTGCATCTGCCGGGCCAAGTCGTCTAGCTCCCGCTTCACCGACAGTAAGCGCTATGAGGCCGACTTCGGCAAGTGCTTCTGGATCGAGGAGAAGCGGTCTGGTGAAATCTGTAACGCCTGCGTGCTGCTCGTCAAACGCTGGAAGAAACTGCCTCCTGGGTCCACGCGAAACTGGCATCACGTATGTACCCCCTTTCTTCACCGCTACACTCTGTTCGGTAACCTCGGCTTTGTCTCTAGGTGACATTTGGAGGGGCTGGGTTGTGGTCAGCCAGCCCGTCCGGAAATGTCACCGTTAAAACAGGACCTGTCGAAAAAAACGCGTTCTAATTCGCGTGAGAAACAAAGGAGTGGGCTCCAGGGGTTCTGTTTACCTGCCAGTTCAACTGTTGTCATCCAATTCCCACAAAGTCAAATGGCAATATAATCGTATTAAACCCCTCCTTGTTTCCCTGAAAGAAGAGCCAATGTTTAACGAAACAGAGTATAGCTTGTTGACAACTACAATCATGTATTTCTAAATCGTCATTTCTTGTTTTACTTTGTGCCCTCTGAGCGGAAGGTGTGGACGTCATAGGGGGTGGGTCCGGGTCGGCCCGAGCCGTCCTTCCGGGTAGGGGCCGAACGGTAACAGGAACATGGCCGGGAAATGGGGACACACTGCGGACTTCCCGGAATAGGGCCGACCTCCTTTCTCTCAAGGTCTTTACAGATTCACTGCAGTTTATGGAGCATGAAGTGTGTTGTTATGGCCCCTTACGTCCCGAGGCGGTCGCGCTGTTCTCAGAAGGCGAAGCTTACATACTGCGTCGGCCTCGGTTTCCTATGGGACTCTATTTGATTTCACGTTAATAATAAATTATGGCCTTTTCGGGAAAAGGTACCTCACAGTCGCTAATTCTAACTATGATTTGATCAATGTGTATAACTAGTAATTGTAACTCTGCATATTCAAATATATGTATAGCAACATCATATTCAAATATAGCAACATGAACAATAGTAATGTAAATAAACAAACAACTTTTACATTTCCTGTGGGAGAAACTTATCAAAAACACACTCGATGCATCAATCCATTTCTAATGTTAGCAGTCTCGCGAAGATAGAAACAACATATATTTGTGGATAAGTGCGTCCAAATATTTACATATAAAGATTGAGATACTTAAATAGATATTTTGAAAGCATATGATAAAGTAAGAATTATTTGGTTTAAACCATTACCCACTGAGATGATAGGTTGTCAACATTTTTAGACGGGGAACTCCCTGTAAAAATCACAACTATAAATCAAAGTGATCATTATCTTCCATGCATGTATTTCGTGTAGAAATTCGAACATGTCAACCACACAATTGATGAAGCACGTAATGGATAGGTTTTGTCGATAATTGGTCTTCCCAATGTGGTCTCTAATTATAGTAAATACACGAACAACTTAATGTGCGTATTAGTATTCGACTCACAATCACTGCCTGTACACGTGAAGGTATTAGTGACTCATCTCCCTATCGGCGACGGACAAAACGCTAAAGTTGGCGTTATGCCATGGCTCCTCTGCTAGTTTTTATCACATGGCAGTTCTTGGTATCCTGTGATCAGGATCTACACGTTGGAACCCAATACTCGTTCCAAGACAACACCTCTTCATCAGCAGGGTAATATAGCGGGGGTTTCCCGATAGTGAACTTAGTTTAAATTGGGCAGTTTGCTGCACCTGAATCCGCCTATTCCCAATATACAGATTACGTATAAACCAACGTAATGGACTAATTCATATTCCCAATACCGCTCTTCCAAGAATTTGTCGGTGCTTTCCCATGAACGGTAAGTAATGTTCGATGCCAATTCCTACAGGACAGCGTTTATGAAGCAGAATAAACAGCCTCCCGCTGCCTACAAAAAAGATAAGTCCGGTTACCCTTGGACAGGGTCCAAGTCTATGACACAGAGGGGAGTCAGCACCCGCCTGATGGCGCCACCGGCGGCTTACATCTTACGTCACTACGGAGCGCGAGGTCCCCTCCTGACGTTGGGAACTGACGTCACGGTCACGGACCAGTGGGGCTCGACGTAAACACACTAAATGATAACAACATTCCATAGATATTCAAAATCTCACGAACAAGGTAAAATTTGACTAACAAGGTGCGGAGCTACTATTTATCATCATATATGCGAAATAAATAACAGATGGGGAAAGTTTATAAAATTTAGTTCACTAAGTATTGTATGAAGATTGACATTTAGATCTATAAGCAGTAACGTCGATTGAAGTATCGATTCTTCAACTAAAATGCACAATATTTGTATGCTACATCATATTGATAAATACCCACTCGTTTGAAGTCCAGAGAATCAAACAGTGAATCAGATGTAGGTGAGCCTGGCAGTAGGGTGGACTCAGCTGTGTAGGTGAGGACCTCCTACCGAGGCCGCTGGGGGCCCTCGCCGTGATTATCACCAATGAACACAGACATATCAGCCGCCCAGGCCACCTATTACCAACCCAGTCCAGGGATAGAGAGGGGCAGCAGGCCGGTCAGAACATGATGAGTGGGATGACACACTCCTAGTCACCGTCCAGTCTTGTATGTCTGAGTAAGCCGCCAATCGATGGGGGTGTTACACGCTCACCTATTGGCGCCGTGTCTGTCAGTAATGGCGGATCGATACCGGTGAGTGAGTCCTACAGTCCCGCTGCCGGCCGAGGTCTTCACTGAGCTGCTCATACAACACCTCCTGTTCGGCCTTATTACAGGTCATAGCCCACCTCACCGGGTTTGACTCATCGAACTCCTACTTCTACCAATGTTGGCCTAGCTCTCAACACCTCAAGGGTCATGTATGCCGATGAATCTAATTATGACTATGCAGTTCTATCCCAAATATCGCAGAATATCTCCTGAATAAGAAATATTCAGTCCCTTACCATCTTTATCTATGTCAGTTCCGAGGGGGATCGAGGAATTTTCAAAATGGGGCGGGGGGGGGGAGTGCTCTCATGTAACAATTAATTAATAATTAACACCAATCCCAACCCTCTCAACAGAAGAATATGCAATAGGTGCTAAGTCTTAGATTCACCGCGTCCTTAATTTTAAGCATTTATAAAAACTGTGGCTGATCTATCCTTGACATCACTGATCACTTAACCTAATTCATATCACCGATAACCTAACCCATATCACAGCTACAAATAGAAATATCCACAGATGTTATGTATCCAAATACATCTATGCCTATGACTAAACAGATACAAACAATGAGCACATGACCTTACAGCAGAATTAAGTCGGGCGGAAATGAGAGATGGTTATGGTGAAAAGTTGGAATGCTACTGGTCTGATGGTATTTGGACCCCCGCCCATACTCGTGGGTCCCTTCGTGAGTTGAGTGGCCGACGGTAAGCTCGGCTGTATCCTTATCGGCTGACTGGGGTTACAAACACAGACATACACACTACTAGTCATTACTGCTGGCACCTGACCAAAATCCTCTCCTATACCGACGAGCCTCACTCTCCTGGATAACGGGCCTGCTCTCTGGTCCATTATATGGTGATCTTTTTTTTTTTTATGAAAAAGCTCTTAACTATTTCAATGGATTTACTTTTCTCAATCTCAACCTCCAGAGAGATATTTCTTTGGTCTTGATACTTTTTTATGGCCGACAAAAAGCTATCAGGCGGACCTGACTGCTCCATAACAAGTTTTGAAATTTGGTCTTGATACATATTGCAAAAATGTGTATTATCCAAAAAAAAAAAAAAAAAAAAAAATATTATGCATTAGGAAAAATGTGTATATATCATAACATACACACTTGCATTCATTGTCATTCCTGGATATATGGTTTGTAACAAATACGGAATATGGTGAACGAACAGGAGATTAATTTGTCTGGTACCCTTGTGCTGTATATATCTGGCACCATTTCTCAAGCTGTTTAACAATAGCTGCAGTGAAGTGAGGGAGTTGTGTCTCGACAGTCTGTGCCATCAGTACTCTAGGCAGCAGTGAGTGCTGCAGCTCACTCTACCGTTTCTGCCTACCCTGGCCAGACAAGGCCCTCATCCTACCCGCATGTACCAATACTACGCCCGCCCTCTCCCCCCGACAGGCTTCAAGCTTACATAACATGGTCTGCCAAAAGTGCCAATGTCAAGGCCACGGCTTACATGCAGCACGCCCAAAATCGAAACTACCGCGACCTTCAGGAGCAAATTAATGTGTGAAAAACACTGTCCACGATCGTGTCTACTTTTCAAATAAGTTATCCGTTTTTAGTAGCGGCTTCATAGAAACTTCATATGTTTTTCTTCTTTTTTATTGGGTTATTATTTTTACAGTAAGTGGTGGCGTGCCACAAGCGTTTTGTGACGTTTCAATGCCACCCAGCCCTCCCTGTGCACCGGCCCACCTCCAAGGATCAGACGGTGCCCACCATTAAATAGCATCAGGCTGCAGACTCCCAGCTGCTGAAGCCTGCGTGTTACGTAACGCTTCCCCGGGTAATCATCATCATGTCGCCACAGCCAGTCACTGCCATGACGCCAGCAGCGGCATGACGACGTCATAATGAGAGGCGGTGGACTAGACACCCTGCAGGGCTTAGCAACTGCAGCTCACCAGATCCCTCCATTACAGCCTCCAGACAGGAGTTAACGAAACCCAGAAATCTGACGGCTGTTACAGCATTATGAAAACAAAATGATAAAAAACGAGAGGCACTTGGTTTGCATTTTGAATAATTTAGAGCTGTCAGTACTGGCGAAAAAATAAGATGACTTGGGTGAGGCTGAAATAGGGAGTTTTCTACAGGGAGGCAAATAGGGAAAAATCTCAGTCTGGTATCGATCACTGGGATGATTGACAGGTGGTTTAAAACACCGCCGAAAGGCCGGGGATAAAAGAGGCGGCTTGTTGTGGCCTGGTGCCAGGACACTGGTGATTTACCCACCAACATCTTTTGGCACGACCTGATCGTGTTTACTTGCTTAATTATTCAACTTTTGTCAGCTTTAGAACAAGTGGGTCCCCGAGGAACCAAGCGTGCAGAGAAAGCCCCTCATTATGGCACAGTGCACAGAAAACGGGCAGTCGGACGGAGACCCATTGGTAGACAGGTGGAACAGCATCCAACCACAGAGAGCAACTCGTGTATCATTCAGACGAACGGTCGGGGGGTTACAAATTGACTGAATAAAGATCGGCACCACACCGAACACTGATATACCTCGGGTATAGGAGTGAACGTAAGGGATGTGGGAAAAGAAGGGACAGTTGTAGGCGGCCCTTTTGAGCGGGTTATCCCACAGACAGATCGATAGTGGAGGAGTTTGCCCAAAAGGAAGGCGTCAGGGCGGTGGATCGATGTCTGTCTGGTGGCAGTGTTTGCCTGCACGCACGGCCACCGCTACCCGCCCTGTCTGCCCCAACTCTGCCGCGCCCTGTTTGTCCAACTCCAATGACGCAGTTTAAGCCGCTTTACCACTGCTAATGAGAGACAACCAAGGCTTGATTTTCAATTAAAAATCATAACTCTGTCCCAGCAAACCACCCCTCTCTCAATTTCCTATTCATTATTGTCAGTCATTCAAAGCCCAGAGGGTTTTCCATTAGTTTTTTGCTTCCTAGTTCCGTTTTTACCCACCCATATCGGGACGTCATGCGCTTGTGTAATGTGGGGCTGGTGTTTATGTGGCGCGTAGTAGTTCCATGCCGGCGTGGTAAACACTTAATATGACAGTTCAACTGAGTCAGGTGCGGCGCGGTGAAGGCCACGCGTACCCGAGCTGTATATTTTTAGTATATCAATACTGTAAATATGGTCAGGCATGCAGTGCGTCAAGTCGCAATAGCACAGACAGGCCATATCCATACCTGCAGCGAACGCCATGACCTTATGGGACCAACAGACAACGCCTGTATGAGCAGCCACAAGAAAAGGTGAGGACGGCTCAGGCTTCAGTTTTTAACTGGTGGTTTCTAAACAAGCTGGCATGAGGAAGTGCACCGGTTAGCGCTCGGTCAGTGACTCTCAACATTACAACTTGGAGCTGATAAGTAGGACGTGTTGATTTGTGTTCCCATAATCAAATACCCCGTGTATTTGATGTGTTTGCCAGGGGGGTGCTGGAGGATGGAGGAGAAAGAGGGCTCGAAAAGGAGTGGGGGGAGGGGGGGGGGGGGGTCGGAAGGGATGGGCATGCAGAAAAATATTAAGGTCTTGGTTGCCTAGCAGCGCATGGCGTCAGCATTCCAGGTCCTGGGGAGGCGTTGACTTGAAGAGGGGAGAGGAAGAGGACCCGGCTGCGAGCAGGAGGAGCAGGAGGCAATCGATGCCGGGCGTCGGTGGGAGGAGGAGGGTTAAACTAAGCCAGTCTATGATAATGTATGATAATAGGACGTCTCCCACCCTCCCGCCCGCCCCACACCGGCTCTCCGCCCGTCTGCCCACCGGGCCGAGCTGCTCCCACTACAAGCACATGAGCAGGAAACTAGCTCCCTGCATCCTTTCCCCACAACCTCTTCCTCCCTGTCCCCCAGCACCCATGAGGCACACCTACGTTACCAGAAACTGTGTGTAAAGTTGTAGTATGCAAGCCATAGTATGCAAGCAGTCCTCTCAATTGAATGATTTTGAATAGGGAACCTTCAAATGTGCATGCAGCCGTGAGCTAATTCGTCGAAACTAATCCCATTCACTGGTTCAGGAAGCGCAACCTGGTCGTCTGGTGGAGCTGACCATAGTGATTACACAATAAAATATAGGTCACGGGTGATAATCCGTCCTTAATGCCTGTAATAATGGTCATACGCACAGCCTCCCGTTGTGACATAACCGCACGGGGCTTTAGCTGCGTTTGTACAGATGACGACGGCCACAATTCTAATGGAAGGCCAGCACAATAATCTAATCCGCAACATCTGCTGCAAGCCAAGATATGATTAACACAGCGGCATCTGTAGCTAGACAGACAAGGTAGTAACAATGAATTGCAACAGCAAAATTTCAGCACATTTCGCGTTGCATGATTTCATTGATTAATTGTTTTTGACCATTTGTGCCTAGTGCAGGTCTACTGTACGATGGGTTGGTTGTATGGGGGTAAGGAGGTGGGTGTGTAGCGGGCAGAGGGGAATGTGCCCACCCAGCAGCAGGGGCAGCAGCAGCTGCTGCTGCGACAGAACGCAGCAATGTGCGACGTTTTTACCGCCACCTGCCCAGCCTTAATGCACCCGGGGGCCTGGAGAAGCGGATGGTGGGTAGACGGATGGGGCGGGGGTGGGCCGGCTACTAAGCCGGGCGGAAAGTGGGCGTGGCCTCGGGGATCCACGCGTGAGTCGGTTTTGATTCATGGTGCGCCATTGCGTCGACCGGCTACTCCAGGGCTGTCTCAAAAGCCGCGCCGGTCACCAACCCGCGGGTCAATATCCCACCGGTCTAGTGGTTTTGTAACGTTGCCCCATTGTCATCTAATCCAGGTCATTTTGTCGTCCGGAAAGGACTTCACTTTATCCACTTACTGAGCTGCTCAGTTTGGTCTGATCTGCTCGGTCCGACGTGAGCTGCTCAGGGGGGCGCCGTTCTGCTGTCAGCAGAGATTAGAGCCGCTGTCATGTGGTCGGCGTCTCGGCCATGACAGGTCCATCCACCTCCTGCTGGTACCTGGTCGTGGTGTACTGCCATGGCGGGACCAGCGATCTGGATACCCTAGGCATGGGGCGAGAAAGGGGGAGGACGTTATGTCGATAGGGCCACGACTAATTAATGATGTCAGTACTACTAGAACGTTTAATAATTAGATGCTAATTGTACTGACTTGACATCTGCGCGTAGATAAACTATTGGCAATTGCTCCATCGGTATGTCTATTGAAGTGATAGTAGCAGCCGATGTGTATGTAAAGGCATGATTGAGGCTTTACACAGATTAACAATGCAGGTGGCCTACATTAGTTCACCTCAAACCACCTCAGATCGGGGGGTAGTCAAACCGCCAACTCTGCTACTACTAGGTGCCCTGAGCGTGTCAACCTGGCGTCGTAAAGAGCTCGGCGCCGGTTTGATTTGCGAAAGGTGGGGTCACATCACGACAGAGGGATGAAGAGGGCTTGGCGAAAAGAGGGGCCGTGCGTGGTGTGGCTCACCTGGTGGCTAGGTAAAGGGGGATGGGGACGCAGGAGGAGGGAGGGGGGTAGGTCTGATGGCGCCGGCTGCCTGCCTGTCTCTGTCTGCGGCGCCCCGCCTGGCGCCAGTTCCCCTAGTCCTCACCCATTGATCTCTGCAGTCACACAACCTACCACTACCGACAACAACCTGCAGCATCCCAACCCGCCCATGCAGTCACCCTTATCAGCCCTGTGCTGAGGTTGGCAGACTAAGTCAGGCATTCCCGGGCTCCAGCCGCCATTGCCGTTCACATGCATGTCAACCTGCAGTAGGGCCCCGGACAAGAGGGAGTCAGAAATAAGCGCCAGCCAATAATTTATTTCTCCGAGAAGCGTCGGCGTGGTCTGCCTTCTCTCACTGAGTCAGGGAAGTCAGAGCAGCAGGAATGTTTTGCCAATTTCCGGAAGCGTCAGGCTGATTAATTATTACGTAAAACATCTCCTGAGATTTACGATGTAATCAAATACCCCCCCCCCCCCCACCCCCATTCCAGTAGATTTGTGTCGATTAACTTGCAATCAAATGATAAAAGATATCTTGTAAGGAAACCTGTCTTCAGCCCTTAAACAATACATGTATATATTAGAATCAATTAATCATCACCCTAAGCAGTCAAGATATTTCCTTTCTGGGACTACACCAGTAACCATAAACACAAATACCGTTCCCCTTTCGAGCCATGTAAACCGAGCATCACAGTGTGCGTGGTGCTGCCTGCAGTACGCTGCATGCCTTCAGCACCACCACCCATCAGGCCGACATTTTACCGCATGCAGGTCGGCTTTACCTTGGGGAAACTGACCTCGGCGGGCCTCAGCCGTCTCCCTGATTGCCTCTTGCCTCACCTGACCCCGGCCCCCTCCCCCAACCACCACCACCTCCTCTTGGTAAGCCTGGACATCCATCACGTCCCGACCACCAGCTGCCGCCCCAAGAATGCCCCAGAATCCCCCCGGCCCCCCGGAGGGCCTCGCAGGGCCCCCTGCGAGCTGTACAAACCCGGTGTGCATATTCTTAAACCAACCCATATTTTTCGAATTAAAAACGCCCATAGGAAAATACGATACGCAATTTTCAATGACATAATGTTTCTTTTTTTGAGGGGAGCGGTCACTTAATAACGCCTGCTCACGTTTTCCATTAAAGTCTGTAAGTGTCGACATTTATATCAGCACGGCATGTCACTTCTGACACCTACATGACCTTGAGATTAATCCAACAGACAACATGCCGCAGTAAAAGGATCAGTATCGGATCTGATCATTCAGATCAGATCGGACCGATCCCTACCGATGTACGATGGGGGTGGCCTGTGTATAAGTCGTCGTAGTGGGCGGGGCCCTGTGACCCGGGCAAAGGTTCACTGTGCCAGGCACTGGGCGTCAGGCTCAATACCTGACTTGGCGTCAGGATGTTCTGCCAGAGGACGGGGCTGCTGGAACAGTGGTGGTATTCTAACCACCCGTCCATACCCCCACCGCCCCTGACCTCCAGGTGCGCGCCGGAACATCCCTCCGGTCGTTGGCACTGCGTCAACCCAGCGTCCTCCTGGGACCCCATAACTCTTGCTCGCTCAACAGGTCTCTCCCAGTTCCTGAATAACGTTTTGCGGCGTGTCTTTATTCGTCGCAAGCTTGATTGAGATACTTGCAATGTGAAAAATAAAACCAAGCCATAGAGATGCACCATGGTCGTGACCCTAGAAAGAAAAAGCGTCTGTTACCAAAATGAGAAAATTCAAGAAGAAACCGAAAGGGAAGATGAAACATACCCAATGATTAAACCGTTACCATTTTCTGCTGCACAGAATGCAATATTGCTCGTGTATAAAATGGGGTTGGCAGCGAGGGGCGTGGTGGCTGTGGGGAAATATGGCGGCCGGGCGCCTGTCAATATGTCTGCGACTAATGGCGGGCTTTGATCCCGTCGGGCGGGGATGTGGCCGTGTGGAGTGAAGCCTGAGCGCGCCGACGGGGTCTTTACATAGAAAGGGGGCCAACAACACATAGTGGGGGATTGGGGAGGTGGAGAATCCAGGCTAGGAGGCTAGGGGCCCGGACGAGGAGAAAATAATGTAAAGTGTTTAGACATAAGGGTGGGAATACATATGTAGGGCACGGGGAAAGTATATTAACCCGATCCACATAGTTAACGTTATATTATGGCCTCTGATTACAGAGCTGCATGTGTAAACTATTCCTTTTGACATTATGAATGGTTTATGAGGGGGATGGGCACGGTCGGATATGTCGAGGTATATGATGACCTAGTGCATGTGCACGTTAGTGCTGGGGAAGGGTAGCATTTACACTGTTGGGTGGCGTCGGTAATTGGGTCTACTTCGCCTGTACGTTCTGCCCCATAAATAGGTTGAGTAGATATTAACCCTGTCTCAGAAATGCCACATGATAAACCATTACATCCTACAATTTTATAATTAGATCGAGATAATACGTGATTATAGTGTCATGCAATAGCTATCGTCGCAAAAATCGGAAAATTATTGTAAATTACACGAAATGGTGCCATCTAAATGTATGCAAATGACTCAGTATACGAGCAAGACATAAATAGGAGTCTCCTTGGTGATGGTAAGGTGAAATATAAAGAATTGCATCATCTTTCCCACAAGTTTCCGTTCCAAGAGTTTGCACCTAAAAGTAAAGGTCACGGGTGCATCTGGCTTGGCAGGCGGCTACACTTACCGACTACACGGTGTGGGGAGTGTGTGATATCAGTGGGGTTGGCGACGCTGTGGTTATCGTCTATAACCTCTGTAGGAGACGATTAGAGTACCTGACGACCCGTCCTGGGAGGACGAGGAGGTGGGGGAGTGGGTCGTCCAGCATGTAAACAGGGCCGCCGGGGGTGGGCATTGTCCCGGCGTCGGCCGGCCGCCAGGTGAGCCAGGTACATCCCCAGTGCAAGGTTAGGTCATGACACATCACGGAAACCCACCGAAATCAACTCACTCCGCCCCTGCGGCTACCTCCTAAATGCCACTTCATCGCTGATATGTCTGCATTAAATAGCAATTTATGCTTCCGACCAATTAATGCCCTGGACTGTCTTCGGGTATTTTAAAACAATGCATGCGATACGCACGTGTCCTCTTACCTAATGCTACTGTTAAATGGCTAGTGTTGATTGTAGCCTATGCAAATCCTACCCTCTATGCTTTGTCTAACCTTTAATAATGGTAGCCTATTTAGTGATGTATGGCTAGAAGGGTAGGAGTTGTATTGTTAATTGTCATGCACGAGTCGGAGTAATGGGTGATGTCATGCTGGTGGTGGTGGCCAGCGAAACCAGGCCCCTCTCTGCAGCCATTTGCATGGCTTAGGCATGACTTAATTAGAACTGTGACCTACTCATGCGTATAAATATTCATTGGTTGGTTGTGTTATTAACCATTATGCAACCGTCAATCACTGAATGCAGTTGGCGACCACTGCAAGTGGGTTTGTTATTCCACACCACCGTGTGTATTTCACAAGTTAAACCTGCACCAAGTGAACTTTGCTTTCCAACTAAATGTGTGTCTCTGTAGTTCTATTTAGCCAATTATTTTTCGAGAGATATATGCAAATTGATCAAAACTGACAGAATTCGTTGTATTGGAGTTTGGGGAAGAGGTGTGGCAATAACTTGAATAAGACTATTAAGAGTATTCATAGAGAGTGTAAGGCCAGCTTGCAGAATCCCTTTGGAGCATGGCAGAGTATTGGTTACTTTGCTTTGTTCGCATCATTTATGACACCTATGGCCCTTTGCTAAGTGAGTGTCGAGAGATAGCTATGTCTACCTGACAGTGTGTCAACACACATAGTGTACGTGGAATGCTGCAGTTACAACACCCATACCGTAGTGAGAAGGCCTCAGTAACGAGTGGTGTCCCCTGCGGCCCCTTGTACTCCGGCCTGACAGAGGTCCTCAGGGGGCCCTTCACCATGGGCCCCCTACCTACATGCATAGCATTGCTGCTTGAAAACAAAGAGGTTTTTGGTCCAGGCCAGTCCAAATAAACTACCTGCATAATATTATACAGTCGAAAACAAACGTCCAACGCCCATCCAGCTGTCACTGAGTGCGCACCGTTTGTGTTCTCGGAAAGGCACGGTTTTATGAGAAACTTGAATAATGTGAACCAAATAAGCTTCTAAGAAAATATTAAGATTGACGACATTCCTCACTTCTCTCGTTGTAAAGTTGTTCTTCGGTATTTGAAGGTCTCAAAGAATGTTGAAAGAAGTAGGGTTGATCTGATTTGTAATTCGAAGGCCAGATTGGCCCAGTTTTAAATCTCAACGTTACAGAAATAATGACTCCGTAATTGGACAAATGCCTGATCGTGATCGTTTGTCCAATGACATTTCGCATAATACCAACGGTGTTCGAGACTAAGGCGAATAGGGCGCATGTACCGTATCACCCCTCCGAGCCCACCACCTCTATCGTGGTTTGTCATGGAAACCAGTCGATAGAGGCCGCCAAAATAATGTCAACAGCGGTTGCTTGCAACCTCAGCACCCTGCCGCCCTGCTGTGTTTTCTGGTACTTGTCACGCCCGATTGGTTTTGACATTTCGTACCAAGATCATCTGCGATGCTGCATTTCAGTGGCATTTCGTGGTCATGAATCGCAAACTCGTGATGCACTGACAACAGCCTGGACGAAAAGCTATTTTTGGGAAGTACCTGAAATCAATCGGAAAGGAATTGAAAAGCTGAGATAATCACGGTTTTGTAAAAGAATACATTGCCAGTTCAATAATATAGATCCCCACTCCCTCGATTTGTGGATATATGGAGGAGGAGGTGGGAGGGGGGGGTACTCTCGCAATAGGCTCTGGAATGTCTATGAATAGTATACTAATAATCTGTGAAGGATTACTACTCAATTCAACAGTAACAATTGTGTCTGGTAAGATTTAAGGTTAACCTGGATTGAGGTAGCTCGCAGGTAAAGTGTGTCAGTAAATGGGGCGTACATGTCAGGCGACCAACAGATGAGGCCGTGTTCGTCAGTGTTGTCAGGTCCGGCGTGAACTGTGTAAGGACATGTGTGGGGGCTGCTGACCTGAAGTGACCCTTTGACCGCCTACTGCTCGATCCTATTCTACGACTAGGATCTGGTTTGATAAGGTCGCACAGATAATGAACCTCCATGCAGGCACGACTAGCGTCACACCTGAGCTTTTCCCCCAATGCCGCCTGATAGAGCCTGGCTCTTAGCAATTAATTAACTTCTAATTGGCCTTTTTGTTTGGATGACAGTTGGCAACACTGAAGAGAAAAAGATAAGGATAGCAGAAAAAACTGTATCGAGTGGCGCGTAGCTGAGGCTGGGGATCGTGCCCACAATGGATCATTAATCATTTGGACACAGTGCGATGTGTGCGTTTTGTACCTGGGTCAGCCGAGGTCACGAAACATCATTCCGCACTGTGCCGAGAACTAGAAGGCCTCTCTTCACTGAAAACCAGGTGACATACCTGGGTTCTCCAGGTTAATGGTGCCTGGGGCTTCGCTGCTGAGAACTGTCTATTACTGAGTCGCATTTATCCGCTGCACGACATACTGCGTTGCAACCAATGGTTTCACCTCAGAGGCCTTCAGTGCTCAGGTGAATGACCCAGTTTTCTCACACACATTTATCTCCAAGCTACCCATGCCCCTACCGTTCAACCCAGTGAGTATAGAGGGCAGTGAACTAAAGTCTCCAGCGTAACATTCAATTCTGTACAGACAGACTTTTTTTTAATTTATCGTCTCTTAGAGGTTTCATGTGCACTTTATTTGCAAACCACAATTAGATATCAATATTTTCAGTTGTAGCTCACACCCCAACATAACGTCATAAGATCACAATTTTATTATGGTGTGTTTATTCCAGGTGTTAGGAGTGGTGAGACTAGAGTATGTAACAGGTGAATATATGGTACAGCGGGAGCGTCTGTTCAGTTAACCGCTGAATGACCCCTCGCATAAAGCAACCGCCATGTACCTGAAGTAGACTGGATTAAGTAACACCCAGCTTGTATGTGGCGTATACAAGGTGGTGTGCTGGCGACCCTTTGTGACCCCGCCAATATGGCGTACGTGGGCTGCCGGGATCCACAGTAGAGTATTATGGTTACCGAGAAATGAGCCCACATTGTAATTAGTACAGAGTGAGAGGTAAGCTGAGGCCATTCTTCACATGTATTTCACAAGGAGGATTGCTTTATACAGAGCAAACTGAGGTTTGACATGCAGTCGTATTTACAAAATGCTTTAAATTGGGTCAGGAACATGGTGCACTTTAGACATCCTGATATTTACATTATCGTTATAGCCGAAAGAATGATATGTAATAAAATAGCCCTTCTCTGCACCTACCATACTTCTTGGATTTGTCAGGACAGACCTACATATTTGACTCGTAAGCAAATAAAATTACTAGTTTTGCCCACGTGTTTCGTCCACCCCTCATTCCAACGTATAAACATGCATACCCACGGAAAGGGGACATTCGTGTATACATAGAATGTGGCAGACTAAAGTCATTCGCAGTTCATTCGTTGTCTTAGGGACTGACAAGACCAACACTGCATCTTTCTACAGTATTGTTGTGACATGTTCACTTGTTGGTTAGTTCCACTTCTCTGCGATCCGCCACCACTTAATATTTGTTGCGTAAGGGTATATGTAATTAATTAATTACGAAGCTAAACAAATGAAATTAATGGTGTCTTATACCCTGCTGAAATGCATTTGGATGCCGCTAACGAAGAGTTCCTTGAAATGTTAATTAGTTTCTACTTTGATAATCCAGTCATCTGCACTTTCCACTGATAACTTGCTGTATTGGGAGTGAGCATTTGTTGTTTTATACTCGGTGTGCTTAATCATCACGCCCACATACTTAGTTTTCGTCATCTATAACTTGCATTGTGGGAGAATGTCTCATTGACATTCCTCTGCTACAGGCTCATTTCTCTAGGCATTCTAAAAACATGAACCTTTTCACAGCGGCATCCTTGTCGAACGAACGTGCGCTGGCACCGAGTTCCATTCGAACTGGGAAAAATACGCTCGCTAGGCGATGATTCACATTAGCACTGCCACCGGGAGACATGATCTAGGGAGCGAGTCACCTTATAAGGTGAGTAGGCGGCCCGGGCGGCCTGGGTCTACGCGTAGACAACAGACAGGAGAAAACAGAGGTCGGAAACCGTACGTCGTGCCAGACCCAGACTGAACCCTGCGTCGTCCACCCGCCGACCACTTCCTGCTGGCTGGCCTGACGTTTTACGGGTCGCCGCGTCGCCACTTCAGGGGTGAAATGCACACTGACGCTCAGAACGGTGTGTTTTGTGTCGAGTGAGGTGAAGTTTTAATCCACATTCCCCCGCTCATTATCCCAAGTTCTCCACGAAAACGGTGTTGAGAGGGACATAAAAAGCGACATCCTCGCCCTTGGTGGCATTGCCCTTGTTTAGGGTATTTTTAGGCCAGTCTTGAAGTGAACTTTGTGATTTAGAGTGGCTTGTCTCGGGTCATAATAAACATGTCAGGGACAATGAAGACTGACTTTTATGGCACAGTAAAGTAAGTAAAGTATTCTAAGGCTGTGGGCGGCTCGTGACAAAGATTTATATAAGAGTACATTATTGCATGTCGTAAGCGTGCCAGGTAGAACACTGGGCCAAGATCACAGCAATGTAGAACAATGGTTTTGTGGGTTGTGACCGGTTAACATGGGCCTGGCAGGAGACAAAGCGGGCCAAGGTACAAGGTGACAGGATCCACGAGCCCATGACACCTCCTGAGTGGATTCGGTGACACGGGTCGTGACAGAACTAGGTGGGTGTCAGTAAACTGTCACGGCCCAAAGTGACGAGTGACCTGGTAAAAACTAGGTATACTGTTAGCAGCCAATGTCCTACTGGGTATTTCCGTATGGCACCATTACGGTGAACATATGGTTTACTGTTGGGTGTGGTCGACAGAAGATGTGTGAACAAGGTTCATGCAACCAAGTTCGTAATTAATTAACAAAGCTGTAACCACCATACTTGGCAACGTGTCTGGATTGTGACACGTTTACGTGACCAGAATCGGAGAACCGTGATTCGATGTCTGCTCGCCGTGCCGGGAAGTTGACAGGGAAACCAGAGTGCGACCCGCCCTCTCAGTAAACGAACCGGGCGCCTGGCTCGGGGGGTACGAAGGGCACATGACGCAACGCCCACGGGACAGGGCCATGTGTCGAGGAGGGCGTCACGCGGCATGCGTGCCGAAATGGCCTAGTGTGAGTGTTGAGTGTATGTACATGGATGTTTGTTTGCAAATCTCGTGACTCATGTACGGGTACGGCGCATACACAACGAGGAGTTCAAAATGTGTCTCGGCGTGTAGTGGTTTCTCAAACTAGTCAAATTAGCACAGAAAAACGAGGACCAGGTACGTCCTTGGTCAAAAATGTAAACATAGCGATTAAGAGGTCTGAATAACACGCCCATTTCAGTGTCAGTTAAAACAGCGAGACGGGCCGTTTTAAAGAAAAACATACCGTTGAAAGTTATTACATCGGTAAAATCTGTGTGAATGCTCACTCCAAAGAAAGTTGTGTTTTTAGCGAGAAATTGATAAAAAGATATTCAGTCACAGCAGATTGTGGGAACAAGGACGGAAGAAATGCAGACCACGGGGTGATATGAGAAAAATCACACGCCCCTGGGATAAAACTAACAAGCTTTCCCTTGAAGTCCTTTCTCTCCGACCCGAGTCAAACGCCAGATTCTCCCTTCATTCCGTATACAGGACATGTCATGTGAACGGAATTAGAACAGTTATGCTTCAGTGGAGGCTTTGAAGTAAAGCGCGAAATTCCGCTGAAAAGGGATAGAATAAAAACGACTCACTAAAAAAACGTCTACTCTGGATTCGAGCTTCGTCTGGGCAGGTGCGTGACCACATGCCAGTCAAGAGTCCACCATTCCGACCATTAACACACAGCCAACCATTTGAGACCAGGAACTTTTCAAGATCTAAAAGTTCAGGGTTATTATGAATAGAAAAATAGTATGATTAAATTTTATAAAAAGAAGATGCACAAAAACAGCCAGGTACCAGAGAATGAGGTGGGATTTTCGGCGCCTAACCAGACATTGAATTATCCCTGTGTGATTTGGATTTGACGTGTCCGATCGGCATCAATAATACGGTAAGGGTGTAACGGTGGGGCGGGAAGAGCTCGTTTTTTTACGTAAGCCAGAGTAGACCTGCACCGAACAACCTTGGCTTCATTAATAAGTCAACCACCCAACGGGCCTGTCTATCATTGGATACCAATACAGAGTAAAAGCAATCATGGCGAACCCTAACTAAATTCTACTGAATCCGACGACCACTGCCCAAACCGAAACAGGCCTAGCTTTTAAAAACCCTTTTAAAGAATTAACTGTCATTTGTTGGTGCATAATAGCTGGTATGAATATGCAAGTCACGGTTCATGTGGCAGTCAGTGATTTTTGTCCTTGACCCGTTTACAATAAGAGGCAGGTGGGGGATGCTAAGTCTACGGTTTACATAATGTAAACGGCCTGCAATGCCCGTCCCCTAATAAAGCCGAGGGTGTATGGATGGATAATGCGGCGGGAGGCTGGTGGCCTCAGGAGGCACGTGCTATGAACGTTCATTCATTATTCAGTGACCACAGAGGACAGTCTTACCTCACCGGGCCTGGAGACGCCCCACCCCAACCTGTATGTCTGCCTGACAGAACCACACACGCCTACCCTCTGTCAGTTATGAGTGGGAGGAGGGCTATGGCATGAGCCCATAGTCAGTACTGATGTTAGTTTATCACATCGCAGTATATATTATTATAACCCCAACGGATTTATTTAAAGGCTCTGCAAGGCAAACATACACCATTCCTCGATTCTTATTGATACTGATTGATAAAATTTATTGTACCTTTAAAATAAACTTGTCAAATACACAATGCATTTACTGATTTAGTACTACAAAGCTTGTCGTAGGTATCCTTCCCCTCCCCCACATAATAATCAACACAAAATAAGAGATAAGATAAAGCCCTTTCTGTTTCTCGGTTAACAACGACACACAATTTGCGTAGTATGTTTGACCCATTTCATAACATAGGAGCTCCGCTTAGTTTATATCCTCCACATGTTGTGGCGTTGGCCCCGAGTTGTGGTTGCAAGTTCTAGAAAAGTTACTTCAGGCGGATCGTCTAACCAGGCATAAAGAAGATATTGCAACTACTTTTTGTTAGCTCATGTACCGAAACGAGAGGTTTTCACCACGAGCTTCCTCAACCAGTTTGGATATGAAACTGTTGGTGATTCAATAACGTACCTTCTGAATATGATATCCTGGTTCTTTAGAGGTGTGGCGGGGAATCACTTCTTTGGTCTTGAATACTGATTACCTGTGTCATCATGGCCTCTACTGTCTGGTGTTAACAGAGTCAGAAGTTAGAAGCTAGTAAACATCGATGTCCCAATGGTTTTATATTAGTTATCATAGCATTTAGCGATTACTCAATGTGAATTTGAAACAAACATTCTACCATGATGTGTACAACAGAACTTTCAAAGCTGCTCAGTGATCAAACCTACTCTCACAATTATCATAGTGATAATGGTATGCAACCAGTACACAAGAAGAAATAGTTTCATAAAAGGATAAGGGGGGAGGGGGATACTAGATGAAAGTAAAAATAACCTAACAAAGAAAACTAAACTGAGTTCGACTTCGAACTCAAAAACTGGTAATCCATGTGGATAGGAATAATCAGCAGCAGAGATCGATCTACTTTCGACGGATCTGCTGCCTCTCACAGTTTCATGGGTATAGGATATGGATATACATAGGTTCACTGGTTAAACCACAACTGCCGAGCTCAGCGCGTAGCCGTACAGACTCAGGATCTGTCTGGGGAGGGAGGGAGCCGTGTTTACATTCTGCCCGGCCGGGATGGAGCGGACGGCCACTGGCCTGGTTCCAGCCGCTGCACTGGTCGCGTTCGGAAATGGCAGCGTGGAGGGGCATTTCAAACTGCTCTCATTCATAGACAACTATTCTACGTTCCTTTCTTTAAAAAACAACCTTGATAGGATAACTAGATTACTGATGTAAATCATGTAAATTTGTATTTACATATGAGGGATATTAATGTCGAAGATTTTTTTTTTTTAACTAATAAGTTGGCGGTTGTGAACGTGCCTGTTTTGATCCCTGTGTAGCACTGCCTGCATACAGACGGTAGCACCCCCTTCCCCTTCCCCCTACTATTAGCGAGTGATGGCGACTGCTACTGTGGCTGAATATTATTGCCGTCTTTGTGGCGGGTGGTCAGCGGCGATAAGTAAGACCATAGATCAGGTGGTGAAGAGATGGGGGTGGGAAGGGGGCGGCGGCGTGTCGTGGAGACGAGGGCGCGGGACGGCCGTAAAAGGCCTGATGTATGTCGGCGCCCTGAGCGGGGACACACCGTAAACACCCACCTCTCCCACGGCCTCCAGACACGCCGGGGGTGTGGGGGGACGAGAGGATGGAGGGCGGTGTGTAAAGTCCCTAGTTGTGTCGTCCTCACACCGTATGTAGCGGGCTGGACGGCGGCCAACACAGTCAGTCGGGGACGTGTTGATTCATAGTGGTCCAGACTGGGTAAAACTAAGGGCAGGTCGGCGGCAGGCAGGCAGGGAGGGGAGCCCGCTACCCGAACCTGCTGCTGTACCGCCCGCCTAGCCCCACAGGGATTAACCCAGACGGGCGGCGCCTCAAAAAACTATTTATAAAAATCATACAAGCTGGTGGAATACCAGGTCGCCCTGGAAACACTACGAACACCACTCGTTTCCAACAACACATACTAGTAGGGAAGAGAAACATTCACTTATTATACATAAGCTTCTTTCTCATCCAATGTTTTTCATGTGAATGCTATGGTGACATAGTAATAAGTCCATACATGTATCATAAGTACATGTAACTACGTTATTATTGCTATTTATGAATATGAATATTGAATTATGCAAACAGTCTGGATGCTGTTATATATGTAGGTATGGTTATAGATGTGGGTCAAAGTCCTCTTCAGATCCACGCGCGTCATTCTTGTTAGATACGCATTTGCGATTCATATCAGGACAAGGTTTTCACATAATACCTTTGGTAATAAATAAAGATGTGACCAACGTCACAAAGAGCCCTACGTGCCGAAAAAGTCGGTTCATGTTTGTTTTTGTGGAATGCATGTAGTTTCTATAACAGTCCTCTTTCTTGTCCACAGGTGGTCGATGCCCGGGCAGGTCCAGGGACCAAGTCCATCCTAAAGATAAAGAGCCGCAACAAGGAGGCTGAGCAGCAGCAACAGGCGCGGAGACCCAAAAAGAAACACAAACACAAGAAGGTGCCAAGACCAAACCGACCTCCACAGAGTCCCGGTGGGCTCTCCGACGATGTCATCGGTGAGCATTGTTTTCTATCTAGAAAATAATTTTATGGCCAGCAGTCGAATCAATTTATTTCTTTATGGTACCACGCTACTTCATGAAATCTATTGTTATGCTCTTTTACTCCAGATTTTTAAGAATTATTTCTAAGTTGGGCAAAGGTAGATCACTTTGTATTACATACTTTTCTGACATCTTAAATGTAGAGCTCCCAGGTTTTCTGATTTAAAGTGTGATTTGTTATGCTTGAAATCCTGCTAGAATTGCCTCATCAAAATCGGACTACGCTCTAGAAGTCAGACAATGTCACGAAATTCCCCCGTTTAAAAAGTCAGGATGTTACAACGCGTTGCCAGGGCTGTAATTGAAATAAAACATTTTCCCAACAATCTTGATCCATGCAATTAAACGGGAAACAATTGGGTCTGAACGACCAGCCCTCATGCCACTGTGAAAGGGGGGAGGTCAGGCTAGGGACAGAGGTCAAGGGGTCATAGGGGGAGGCCCCCGATATTAGGAGGACCCAGGTGAAATATGGCGACAGGCTGAGTGTCCTCGGAGCTGACCCCTCCCCTCAGACCGCAGCCCCCAGCCCCCAGCCCCCACTGCCTCCCCTCTTGTTACCCAGGGTCTGTGAAGGGGAAATGATCATCGTAAAAAGGTGACGATGAAGAGGTGGGTTGACGGCAAAGGGTGATTTACCGACAGAAGGCAAATATTAAACAATAATACAGCGGCGTGTGAATGGAAGTAAGGGTCAGGCATTTGACCACTTGCCGGGGGCGGGGGCTCTCGATCTCTCTTTGATGTGGGTCTCGATATTAAGGTTGAATCGAAGCCGCTAATTTCCCTGGCTCCATTGTTGTTCATCAAATAAGACCTACTACTAGGGTATCTGGTATTTGCTAGACTTGAAGTTCATAGACAAGCCAGACCTTCACTGTGCACCAAGAGTATATTATCGAGATCCTACATAAATTACGCATAATGCCCACTACACACAGCAGTGGTCAATGTGACTTGCTGGCACGGTCACTGGGACAGACACCCACACCCCCATCCCCAAAGAGTGTGCCAACAATAGTGTTCTCCCATGTAGCTCTCAGGTGTGACCCAGGGAGTCGGGATGACCTGAGCCGGGCACGCCCCTCCCCTCCTCTCGGTCAGGTCGGCCCGAGGTGAAGGAGGCCCTCCGTGGGCTGCTCCTCACCGCTGAGTCATTAGTAATAAAGGCGGGGGTCACGGGCCGAGCGGATAAAACCCACCACCGCCTCAGTGTCGGCCCCGTCTTAACAAGGGGAGCGGCCCCACATAAACATGGGCTGGCAGGGGCCCCTCCCCGAATTAATGAGCGGTGTAAATAGAAGCTTATCGACGGACAAATTAATGATTTACTCAGCACACCAGGTCAAGGCAATCTCAGCCAGCCGCCGCTCTCACACACCAGATTTCCTGGAAGAAGGCCCACGTCAAATGCACCTTTAAGGGTTTCTTTGCCCAGGCTGACTTGATTTTTTCAACATTTATTTTAATGAATTACGTTTCTATTTCATTCATCTGGGTCCTTTCATTTATGTCTGGCCGCCGTAGACGGGACTTGGATGCCTTTCACAAAAATCATTGCAGTGTGCTATAAACCATATTCCAGAACCATTCATCATAATCGGTTCATTCTGTCGTCCACTTTACAGCTGTCCTTTTCAATAGAAAACACATTTTTAAAATTCATTTCAACTAATGGCGCACAATGGTATGAACGGTTGATGGATATTCAGAATTTGGAGAAAAAAAGAGCGGGAAAATAATGATTATACTCGTCATAGACACTTTTTTTCGGGTTTGGTCCTGCTGTCTGGCAGCAGTCTGATTCCATTCCACCCAATTATTTCTGGATCATTTGGCTTGTCCATGTACTCGATAAATCGGTCACGCTAATCTCAAAGTCAAATTAATTTCCATGTTCGATTCTGAGTGCGTTTTACGCCCCTGAAACGTGCATACCTCTCGTGCTGAGAGGTGAAAATTGGGGAAATGGGTGTGTTCAACCCTGAGGTAGGGTCGGGCTCAGGCTCCGACCCAGTTTACAGACAGACGCAATAAAGCAATTATAACTGGTCTGAGGCCAGGTGCTGGGACGTTTTCCCTCCCCCTGCCCGGGTTTTTGATTGGGGGTTAAAGCGGTACAACCTTGATGGCTTTTATATGACGGAACCCACAAAGGCCGGGAACCCTGCTGACCGACACCCTAATGAATTATTGAGAACAATCCTCTCCCACTATGTCCCGCTAATGGTCATCGCCGCCAGACTGCTCTCACTTTCCATCAAATTTGCCTCATTGTCGGCTTTAATGGTGCGACTGACAAAAGTAGCAGTCCACGCTTTGTGTGGCTGTCAATAACCTCATCAAAAAGGCCTTAGTCACAATATCCCCTGGCAAACGGTATTGTTTATCGTCACTCTCCGTCGACTATCGTTGAAATGAAAATCAATTACTACAGTATGATATTATCAATTCCCAGCCAGCAATGTTCGTGTCCCTGGTAGGACGTTGTTTTAGAGCGACAGCCGCCAGGGAGTAATATTCCAGCTGACCAACTTTCGGGCCTGGGCCTGAAGGGTGAACGGGTTGATAGTCGGGCGGGGGGCACTGGGAAAGGTTGTGTGGGTTTATCCCCCCTGTCTGAGGCCTGGCGGCCAGCAGTAGCAGCGTGAGACCAGTTTTTATTTCGCCCTCTCAGGCAGCGGCGGCGCCCATTTTTGTCTGTGACACGCACCCATAACGCAAAGCGCACGCATGCGTGAACACAGCGGGCTGTGTGACCCGCTCAGGGTAGACGGTGGGTGTGTTATGGGGGGAGGGGGGTGGTGGAAATGGCGGATCAGCGAGAGGAAAGAGGGGCTTGGGGAATCGGGTTTGGGGTCAGAGGAAAGGGCTCGGAATGGGCGATGTCTCATCTCCCAGCGTCATTTGCAAAATCCATCTTGATGACAGATAGCATGCAACCCAAAGCCTAAATTTTGATGAGGATTGTGTATCTGAACTTGCACAAAAAGGGTGAGAGTTCTGTCAGGGTGTGTGATGATGTTGGTTCATTTACCAGAATGCTAATACGTGGAAATATGGTTAGCTCTGCACCAAAACAATGAAATTCTACAGAAATAGAAAAATGTAACATAATATACTGTACATATGGTGATGCTAATGGCATCGTAATAAATACCAAAAAAAAATCATATAAATTAGAGTTCATGGTAAACCCTTTGGTTATCGACATTCATTTCACTTGAAAGTGAGCATAGTGACATACGCACATTCATTGACAACTGCAAAATTCCCACGTATCTAGCTGTATTTTAAGATGCGAGAGCAGACATGTATGTTGTACATTCGATAGATAGGATGTTTTACCGTCACAGAATTTTTGAAAAGTGCAAAAATAGGAACGTGTTTCGCAAAAGCAAAATCAATGGAATCCTTACAAGATAATTTATAGCCGCGTGGTATTAGAAATTCTGACTCCCATTTCAAAAGCGTGTTTTGAAATGGCCGCTTAACACACACGTCCTGAGCCGTCCAGTCCCGCGTGGCTTCTCCTCTAATCACCTTTATTCGTGATTTAGGGTAATTTCCTGCTCTTTGGGAATAGATCTAAAATGCCTTTGTATCTTTGCTTTCAGGTGATGACATGAACAGTGACCACTCCGGGTCAGAAAGATGCTCCAGTCCCGAGGCCAGTGACTCTGACTACGAAAACACAACCCCACGCAAGGACTACACCTCCAAGGGACGGAGGAAAAAGCAGGCCAAGCCCATGCGATTCAGCTCCTTCCTCGACCTTAGTTACTGGAAGAAGTAAGAAAATGGCATAATGGCCACTCACACTTTTACTCTAGCCATTGAAAAATTAGTTGTGTTTTTTGGAGCCTCTTTTCATGCCGTGTTAACGTAATATTGTAGGCGAGGCAACCGATAAAAACGAGCAATCCTAAATCAGTGATTGATTCCTGAAAATGTATGATAGGAACCTTATATTCATGCCACATCTTGAACGAAGCTATTCAAAAAGGGAGCATCACCCCATAACTCTAATGTTAACTTTTCAAAGTTAATCAAAAAGGAAGCATCACCCCATAACTCTAATGTTATTTTTTCAAAGTTGATCTATTTGAATACACCATAAAGTGTCCCTTTCCTAACCATATCTTTTGTTCGCCCCACTCAGGACGGAGGTGTGCTGTGGGATCATCTTCAAGGGTCCCAACGGCGAGGTGCTCGTCGACACGACGTTACTGCGCCCCTGCCGGACGTGCAAGTCGCCCTCCTCGTCGACGTCAACAGTGGCGGCCGCGGCGGCCTGCGCCGGCAGCGGCATGTCGCTACCGGAAGCAGCTGAGGCCACGTCGGCGCTGACACCCCAGGCCCTGGAGGGCCGGTCTGCGCCGGGCAGCCCCATGGAGGCGGAGAGCGCCTCGTCGACCGTGTCGCCGTCAGGCCCCGACAGCCGGAGCTCGTCGCCGCCCCCCAGACAACCGCTGCTGAACAGCGTGGTGCCCACCCCCAGCAGCCTGGCCATCAGCACGGCCGTCAGCGCCGTGCTCGACCTCTCCATGCCCGTGCACAAAGACCCGGCGGTGGCGGCGGCGGCGCACGCCCTCACCCACTCCATGAGCCACTCGCTGAGCCACCACTCGATGGGCCTCACGCAACAGCACAGGTGTATAGAGATGGAGGTGTGATTTAGACAATACCTAGGCAATTCTTCCTAGCTAGGCTGATTGATGGGTATATGGATTCCGAGCATAGCAGAGTGGTGAAAGAGAAGAGGGAAAGAAAGAACGGATCAAACACACTAAGTGTGGCGGTGTGCATGGCACGTCGTGCGTGGGAGTGATTAGCCAGCTGGAACGGAAGAGATCAGCGGCATTACGACCCAACTAAATGATAATTAATTATCTACAGTTGCAATACAAGCTTGAGAGTGTTGACACAGAGATGTTGTAATAGACCTGTGGTTTACTCCCAATATAATCTATTTATTATCACTATTATTATTACAATTATTATTATGCGGTGAGTGCGGGATAAAGCGTGGAGGAGTGACAGTGCAGAGACTGGTCATCTGGAGGTTTCCTTCGGCCAATGTGTGGTCAAGCAAGAGCTCCGTCAAGGACCAGCTAAAACAGACTGACCCCTGACTGACCACCAGCTTGATCCTCATGCTTCAGGGAGACCGGACCGCGCTCTATGGGCATTTCAGAAATGCCTCTTTTTTATAACCATATATACCCAGACTTAACACACTGGGGACAAAAGCCCAATTCTCAGGGCATAATTATCATAATGGACTTTCCTTTTTGGTCTTCTTTTTATACCGTAGAAGATGAAATTATCCTACTGGTGTTCTTTGGAAGATTTATCTCTGGATCGCCTTTGAAAGATCACCCGAGGATCACATTAACGCCTTGGTTGTGTTTGTAGTCCATGTTGTTATGTACATATAAAAAAACTATATTGAGAAATGAAGGTGCTGGGACGCATCCCGTATTGGGAGCTACTGTCCGCCATACACCTGGCTGGGGAGGTGAAGAGTTTCCTGAAAACCTGGACATGGCCCACTCACTTCAGAAGCTTCTGGACGGAGAGGGGACAGTGTGTGCAACACGCCAGCCGTCTCCCAAAGCAATGAAATACCCCACTTCCCCTAAACTAAAACTACCCACAGAAAAGACAATATTGTTACCGGACAAGTTATAACTGACCAAGGGGCCAATTTTTCCTCTTTTTCTTCTGTATATGCAATGTTATCATTACATCATCCGAAGCGTTAGAGGCGACGGGCTTCAGCAAATAAGTACTTAAAGCACTGGTTGCTCCTTGGGGAAGAAAATGACCACTAAAGTATGTTTTCTTTCGCAAGGTGCTACCCTGCACGCCAAGAACAATGCAGCACCAGACATACATAGCATGGCATCAAATAAATCTAGCGAAGGAGGAGCTGATGACACTTTCAATAGAGACCGGGGCCCAGCCTAGCCAAGGTCTCCTGGACAATATCATGTGGTCCAGCATATCATGTGACAAGGCGTGGGTCATGTGACCAGTGCTCGTCCACACCAAGATGGACGAGTTGCCATGGCCACACTCGTCACCTGGTATGTGACTCTCCAAAAGTTCATAAAGAGGCTTCCATTCTCAGGGGTTGATTTTCTCAGGATTTTGCACATGCAGTTGAGTGTTTTGGTCCTCTCTTAGTGAGAGAAAACTATTACCTAATACAGTTACAATAATGATAAATGTAATTGATACAGCGATGTATCGCGGAGCGGAGTGGTGACGGTTCTGGTGATGAGGAATCTTGGTGTGTCCTACGCATTCAGCTTGTATAATAGCCACTACTGGTTCTTTAGCCTACCGTGTCGTCGTGATGCCGATCTGTACGCCACGGCCTGCACAGATCCCACAGAGTACTTGATACTTGAAGACCTGCTGACCGCAACATCAGGTACATGGTACCTCACATAGAGGATTTCAGTCAGCCAGGTCAGAGGGACAGACAACGTGGACGAAACCTGAAAACTTCGCTCTACAAGAAAACATCAAATGCATTGCAATCTGTTAGGCGTACCATCGGTCACACGACGTAAATATTGTATCGGTTCTTGGCTGTGCAAAGTAGACTGATTTCATTATGATACTTCGTGCTGTCTATTCTCACCAGTGAATGTGTATACGTGTACATAGACTATTGAGATGAAATATTAATATGTAATTACCACCCAGCACCGAGAGTGGCAGAGAAGTGAAAGTCAAGTGTGTTGGGAGATGGTGATTTCTCAATCTGGGAGCTTGTATTGCAACTGTGGCACGCGAACAGCGGGTCAGAATCTTCTCTTGGCCTTACACAATTTTTGACCGAGAGGTCGGCAACACACAACTGCCGTCTACAGGGAGAGGAGGGGGAATTGCTTCTGGTAAAATTGACAAGAAGAGACTTCAGAGACAATAAGCACACACGATGTGCTGGAACAATGGATTTCTTGGCCACTTGCTCATGTCGGCACACCAGGATCTCGGCCACAAGAAGAACATTGTATCCACATATGACAAACTTATTATGCAGGGATTATAAAGACGATGATGATGATAATGATGCTGTCGTGCACTGTGTATGATGGTTGGTGATGATGGGAGAGCGAGAGAGGAGAGGAAGATGAAAAGCAGACTTCTTCTGCAGTGTTTGTTTTTATTACGTACAACCAAGTGTGGGAGCGTGAGGAGGTGTCTGTGGGAGCTGTAGTGAAGTAGCTCCGGTAGTGAATCAACAGACACACACCAGGCCCTTATAGCCTGCGTGATTTCTCTTAGGTATATAAGATTGTGAGGTCATGATACGTATATCAGTCTACGAGGTAGGTGGTGATGAGATGTGACCAGTCATGTTCAATTTTTTGTGTTCCAATGTCCGAAGCTGAAGAATTGAATGGGTTAAATGTGATAGAAGTCGTAGCCCTACAAGCAATGCAGAGCTGGTTTTGGTCGGTAAATGATAACTCTAGAGGTTCCCTTTGTAATGCCATTTACGATGCCAGTTCCAAATGGTATTGGGTACCTCTCACCGACTTAAGGGTACATAAAGCAAACCTTATCTTGTACGATGAACAAGCCAAACAACAGAATGGCGGACACAGTATTTGTAAACCAGTGTTTCGCCTCCCATATTGTCCATTGGGTCATTTTTTCCACTAGTGAGTTGATGTAAGCATAGATGAGACGTGCACAGATATCTTTATATAATAATGACATATATATATAAACAGCTGCGCAACGATACTTGGTGACTGCACCTCTGCTACTCAGACATTAAACAGATCTATACAAGAACGCTATCTTATTATCATAGGCCAAATCAAATCATTTTAAGTGTCAAACTACAATGTAATCGCTTTCAGTTGGTTTTGGGATGAAGAAGAATACCTGGTTTAGAAAACAAACTCTTTAAAAAATTGTTAGAAGCACATCTTTTATTTGCTCAAAATTGCTAAACGTAAGGTACTAAAGACAACATTGTGATACGGCAAATGCGATTTAAATCGTTGGAATTAGGACACCCTTCACTTTTGTGTGCAAGTGTTGTTATAAAACACCATTCGTAAAGGTGCTGCCAATTGTCACCTGGTGGACATTGCATGTACTAAGGAAATCTACAAACCTGCTGGTGATGGTCAAAACTAGACTAGACTCATTTGGTTGTAAAAACAAGGTGCCTTCTAGTCGAACTTTGAAATATCGAAAAGTTGAGGTTTGGAGTCCTAGAGGGAACTAGTATTTTATACACAAGTGAAACCCTGTCCATTCCAATCATTCCAAAGCGTTGACAAATTGTATGAATGCTACCACCAGCTTTTTTTGAAAATGTATTTTCTGGTTGTACTCGGTGAGTGGTGTAAACATATACTGACACTTTTGAGTTCTCATGAAAACGACAGCATTGTCCGTACCCCACAAGGTAGCACGTTGTGCTGGTGAGGTAGTTGTCTTGCTCTGTCGGGTAGCTGAGCCCTATTGCAAACTGGAGTAGAGAAGTCAATTCCTTTTTGAGTGAGTCCACAAGTTATTGATAGAATCTCTCCAGGATCAAGAATAGCTGTGATGGCCTCTGTATTGCAATGTACGAGGGATCACACTTGAAAGTGACCATATCTTGCCGGCCACCTCACTGAAGCTGTGGCTGGCATGTAGCGAGGGCCTGACATTTCAAAGTTACAAAAAGGACACTGATTCGAAAGGTGATGGATGAACCTTCGGCCCACCTTATGTGTGCTGTAAAAGCTGATTTGTCATAAACCTGTGTAAGCAAGTGCGATCCCAATATCCTACAAGGGAGGAACGATTCTGAGCTACGGATGTGTTCCATTTTATATTAGTTCCTCACAAAAACTACTCACTCACACAAACAAAAACACAACTCATGTAACAAGTATTTGAGAAGTCTCTCTAGTTCAAAGTTTGTGAGGCTTCCATATACCAAGAATTGATCTCTGGACAACATATAAAAAAGTGATCCATGCATTATTTCTGGTGGATATTATAACAAAGGTAATTTTTGTTGACATAGCGCATAAATTATTTTGGCGGAGTTGGTGCAGGAGATAGCTCAATGGTTCCTGACACACCTCTGATTATAATGGTGCTGAACTGAGGTATGAATGGGCCTGTGTATCTGAAGTACATGTCATTTGATGATGTCCATGGCAAGACCAACCAAAAATCACTGATACTGAGCAATCTTGCTACCTAATTCTAAGAGCACAATTCACTCGTGCTGAAAATTCCATTTAGAATTTATGATATGTAAATTGCAAATTGAGATGCTGACCATGCAATTAATTCAGTACCTATCTTTTAGAATTACTATTACTACTACTACATAGAATGTCTAATGGTTCGTCTTCTACCACTATTACTGAAAGTAATGTTTTGGGACTTTAATTTTGTACGGTGACTTTCTGTGTATATTGTCGTTCCTGGAAGTATTTGGCGCTTGGAGTTCGTTGTGTTTGAATCAGGTCTCCTCCACGAGGGTGTACTCTGTTGTCGCTGCTTGTTGTGTCAGTACGAGCAGTTGGAAAGCATATCTCTGTTACATTTTACCGTGACGCTGCCACGTCTCTTTGTCCGTCTCCTGGTGCACCAAGTCCGCTCGGACCACTTTGGTCGACCTCGTGTTGTTATCTAGCCCGTTGAGTCAGAGTGTCCTGTTGAACAAGGAATCAGTCCTTAAAGCATGCCCACCAAACCAAATATATTCTGAACTCTTCAGACTCTGAATGTTGTCAGTGGTCATCATGACAAGTGTATTATTCTCTTTAATGAGCAAACTCCGAATACGCAGAACCTTCATCCACTGAAGGTGTCCTTTTGTTCCCGACCAGTCAGGTGCCTGTTGTGGAATGATTCACTTGACAAGTCCGAACTTGAACTATTAATCCTGGTAGCGATGCCACTATTTTGGAGAGACCTCTGTACCCAAGATAGTACCAACCACGTCTCTTGCTTCAGTCTATTAGGGTAAAAAGAAAGGTTTTAGTTCTCCAGCCTGTCATCTCCTCTCCACCAGCCCTGTGTAAAAGTCCAGAACATCCGGACCCTAAAAGCCAACCCCAGAACCAATCTTTGCTACCCTGCTTTATGATACAGGGATATTTGAAAATTAAGAAGGTGAACCGTGAAAATTGAGAACGTGAACCGTTCGCCGGGATGGTTCAAACCGGTACGTAATTATCAATCAATGTGCACGATATCGGTAAAGGGCCTATAGTACAAACAGGTCGTACAGCGCCGGTTCTACTGGTGGTCCTTTGAGGTGGCTTTGGCTTCCTGTGACGGAGGTCTTTACACAGTTTTATAATCTGCAGCTGTTGCTCCAGTACAAATAACACTCCTCCCTCCTTGACTAGGACACGTTCTCAGACCAGATGTGTAGACCGGGATGCAACCAGTCATCGGACCGATTTTGCTCAGAATTATCCACCTCGCAGGCCCGTACTTCATGGGCGACGGGAAGGAGTCCATTGTGTTCAAAGGGTAATGATAATCACAGAAAAAAAACTTAAGTTTGCCATATTTTAAAGCCTCCGGTGCAGGTCCACATCTAACGTGAGAACATGTTTTGTAGTCCAATCGACATGCTGAATCATGCTGACTGATTAAGGATCAACACTTTGTGATTGCTAGGTTATTAGGGTAATTCTTAGTCTAATTGAAATGTTCATTTAGCGCTTGCAGGGTAATTATATTTTGTCAAGAAATGATTGCGAAAAGGAACCTGAAAATTAAATATTAATATATATGTATAATGTAATATGTTGGTTGTAAATCAACAAAAATGTAACATTGATAGCCAATTCTTGTAAATTATATAACTTAAGCAATTGACTAGGACATCTAGGTAATTGTGCAAGTTGGTGGAGACTTGTGAACCAGTCTAGGCCGTGGTTTACAGGGTTGTGTGCCATGTCATTGTCGGAAAGACATCGACTTGGCACTCATTAGATCATGTATTAACTTCTCAAGCTCGTCTTTTTTGCCCCCCTTTTCTCACCACTTCTTGGTTGCATGACGCATGTCTCTATATAGTAGATTCTTAGAATAGCGTGAGTGTGACGAAATCTAGCAAACTTGATCAAAATCATTCCAGTTTCAATTCTCACGGAGACGATAATGACAAGAAAGAAATCAACAGAAAAATGAAATTCCCAATTAACTAGCCAGTCATCTGCGAATGGGCTTTAACTAAACGGAGGGGAAAATCATACTACACAGAAATATTATTGTCGGTTCTTTTTCCTGTCTTGCCACCTTGAAATACGTTCCATGTTACAGAGTCTCCCAATATATCAAGGTGATTCACTTCAAAACAAAATTAACAAAACCACACCACGCAAGCTATAGCTTCCTGACTTGGATGTGCTTGTGACGTCATATTGTAAATGTGTTACTTGTCTTTACTGTGGTGGACGTCGAGATCATCGGTAAAAAAACGTAGGGCCGATCGGTCTTACGTCACCCAACCTAGAATTAATGCCCAATGAATTGCTTTTAGAATAGTAGTTGTTACTAACCATGCAACAACTCTTGTTGCTAGAAATCTTTGACCTAGTTAACTACCGGTATTAGAATGTACATTGTATTATAGTTTCAAATGAAGTGAAAGAGACTCTAGATCATAACTGATATTTCTATGACGTGCTGTGACAATAACTGTTTACAAGTGGTTCCTCAGCAGGTGTATTTGTAATTGAAACTTAGCAAATGGGTCACAAACACTGACACTTTCTCTTTTGGATAGGCAGGAGAAATTATAAGAAATGTTTTTTCCCAAACGTCAAACAGTGTTTGTGGGCTATTCGCGAAGTTGAAATGGGTCCTTTCAAATTGGGACTCGAAAGTTCATCACGTTCGAAATACTTGTACTACGTTGATGTACCTCAAGTAACCTACTTTCCTCCTTTCAAAAATCAGAAGTGGAGTAATTTTACATGTTTCAAAACCCGGTTAAATTTAAGGAATGCATACATGTGTGCGTGAATGTGTCTTGATCGTCCAACAAAATAGCCCTGTATGGTTTAGTCTCTTGTTTGGTTAGCAATGGACGTACTTGCATAACCTTGATAATCATCGCCATTAATGTAGTTTGCAGTTCCGTTCGATGAATTTGTTTTTAAGCATGGCTAATAATAACCCTATATGTATGATATTTAGAATTACTGCATGTAAATCTTGCCAAGCAATGTAGAGCTATACTATTTATTTACCGTGTACAAAGTAGCCGTTAAGTTCTTTCTGTTTTTTTGGCAAGTTTCAGTGGTCAGCAATTTTGCCTCTTGGTTTCGTTGTAATAGTCGCTTATGCTCTGGATCAAAGTAATCCGGTGGTGAGTTTCATTTGCCCAGTAATGACAAAACCCTGCTACCAATATTAATCAACAGGTTTGCATTTAGTATTAGAAAAAGAGAGGAACTGCTAATGTGGAAACCAGGGTGAACTTTAGTAAATCCAAGAATCAATCCAATCAAATCGTAAAGGGTAAATCAAGGGGAACGTAAACATATGTCAGGTATTGGTTCGTTTCACCACGATAGCTAAACATTAACAGTCAAATGATGTATTGTAGGCTCTCTGTTATTTATTATTTGTGTTGTATTTTAATGCAGTAATGACTTTCAAAAAGTATAAACCGGAAAATTTGCACTTTGAACAAACATACAACAAAGACTGGTGTATTTCTATTTATATCAAGATCTGTTACTTAATGTCATATTTAACAAATGGTAAACAATGTAAGATGTCGCGCGAAGATAAATTCCATTATATGGTGACATGTAACACTATTTATTTCTATGTTATATTATAAATATATAAATACAAGTATTTTTCACTTTTGCAGCTGTGGATAGATTTGCTTTCGACATAATTATATCTTTTTTAAAAAATTGCTTGCTTTCCGCGTTAGTTCAGCTCATTTGACTGATTAATTCTATCAATCTTTCTTGCATGGATCGTCAATTGCAATGAATTTTAAAGTAAAGTTTCACGATTGATGACTATTGTTATGAGAAATAAATGAGTGTTCCATACCAGGAAGGTTTCAGGAAGTGTTATGAAAAATACTTAAAAATATGTTCTCTTGATAATATACCCATGCCCTCACACCCAGAAGCTGCATGATCACCAACCTTTCCAGACCAAATGATACGCTCCTCAAACTTTTACTCTCTTCAATATCTAAGTAAAGGTCGACCGACACCAATGACATTTGCAACAAATTAACTAGCGAACTTCTCCTGACAGTCAAACGAATACGAATTTGTGTTTGAAACAACACTTTTTGGATCATGCAGCTTATCGGGTGGAGGACTAGGTTTTGGCACTACCTCATTTCACCAATGTTATATAACAAAATACTTCCCAAAATGTGTTGTTAATTATTAACGCTTCATCCGTTGATTCGGTAGCACCCCTTATTCCCCCTGCCTCGTTTGTGATTTGTTTATGTCGCTCAAGGAATAAGCATGAAAAGATATACCGGTATAACACAGATTTCTAGCATGAAGATAACCGCGAATAATAATAGTTATCTAGTATTTGAAAGCCAAAATATGAACAGTACAAGTGAAGTCTTGTCTCGGCCTACAGTGCCCATGTGTGTCGTAGGATGTGACTGATCAGTGCCATGCGTCCACGTCTCTGTCAGTGTCACTCACGTGTGAAAGACGCCAACATGTACCAGGAAAGTTTGTCTTATGTCTTAATTGTTTCTGTCAAAAATTATTCTCGAACCATCCAAGATGGCGTGATGTCTTCTTTATACTTCTCAAAAGATACGCGGATCATCGCGCTTCTCTTTGTAAAAGAAAACTCTTTGTTTGGGAAAAAAAATGAAAAGAATAAGTGTCAGACATGTACAGAGCTCCCTTACTCCCCTACAAGCACCATGGACATATCTATCATGTTGCAAAAGGAAGTGTGTATTCCAGCATTTATTGCAGCTTTTGTATTTATTTTTATCGGTTTTTAGTTATTTTATATCGCGAAAGAGAGTGGTTATATTTCTTTTATATATATCAGAATTATTGGATGAGAAACTTGACGCAAGCCAAGTTTGTATAACTATCCATAGCCTGAGTGACCACGACTCTTTGAAAATATAATTGAATTCAGGTGCGAGGTGTACGAGTCAAGTCAGTCTGAATATATTTATGAGCTTGAAATGGTCTGATCCCCACTTTCCCTTTCATGATCGAGTAGGTACGCAACCAATTTTCACTGCAGGACCTTGTTGGTATCAGGACAGGAGGGGCACTACCCTGAATCATGTGTTTTGCCTTGTGTTGAAAACAACTTACTCTGTAGGCCCACCCAAATTATAAACTTTGGGATTAGATCCGTGTCTAGCAAAAACAATGTTTACCTTTTTTGAAGAGAGAAAAATAGAGAAAAGCAGAATGAATGCGTCTTCTGGTGCAAATACCAAGGCCACACGGTAGCAGTGGTGACAAATACAAGGCCTCGAACTACCAGACATTATTAGACGCATGATTATGACATGATTCTTCCTTCCTACTGATCGACGTTCACCAGTTAATCCCCCGTTTTTCTATGTTTTTTACACCCTAATGTTGATTCCAGTTCATGTTACCAGAGTAAGTTATTAATGATGATGATACAATGGTCCTGAATGGTCATATGTGTTGTGGATGTAATTTAAATGTAGGCAGTCGTAGCGTGAAAGTGTTCTCTCTTTCTATGTTAGTGTTATAATTCTATAAACAATGAAAACCCCCTAGATGACAAAATGATTGTATACACGAGGCCTGTAAATCAGGGGGAGCTTGTATGTTAGAATCACGTGGCGGCCAAGGCCTATACCTCTTTGGATTATTACCAAGATGTGTCTACCTGACTGTTTTTTCATGTTCCCGGTCCGGGGCGAAGTTTGGCGTACATGGCCATGCACGCCGAACTCCGTTCCCTTTGTTTCCTAACGACAGCACAGTGTGTCCGACTCCCTGTCAGTCCAGTGCTATATTACATATTACATTTGTCTGTCGAGCACAAACCTCAACAAAGCCTAGGTGTCATCACTGATGCCTGGGTTTTCTCCCAATACCCTCAGCGAGTGTACAAGCTCTCTTGATTTACAGTCGTATATATTTCAATAAGTTAACGACAGAAAAAAGAACAGTTGTGCATATAATTTATGTGAGAAGATGATTTCCCCAAATATTTCCCAAATGAATCATCTTCTCTTGTTGTGAAATAAGTCTAGGGCCTGTTGATAGCTTGGTAGTGGAGTGTGCACTTTTCATTTTAAATGTATGTAATGTATACCCAGTATTTGTCAATTTATTTAAGAAATAAAATTAACAGTCTGAAACATAAACTACTTTCTTTTCCATGTTTTTTCAACTTCAATTTTGCATATATAACTCACGGTTTAGCGGGGGAAGTGAGATGTTACGTTTACAAAAAAATATGTATGAATAGTTATTACTATGAACAGCAGTTATCAATTTAAAGTTTAAGTATATATCGGAATCATCTATTCTGCTGTATATTCAGACATTTTGAAGTTTCTATTCATGTTTAAGGTACCCGTTATTATCAGAAATCAAAATAAGACCTTTATGATACCTTCTGCCGAGGGAAAATAGACCTTTTAAAGCACCGGAAAAGTTCTACAAAAAAGGTAGATATAATTGGTTGTGTCTATTTTGTAACTAAAGGTACTTTTAATACCATTGTATAGCTCCATAAACGTTTTGTGAAAATATATTCAGGCAAAACTTCCAAGAGAAGACAGCCTCTATTCATACTGTTGTTTTGAAAATGACAATATAAATAACAAAGCTGTTACTCTAAAAGAAATAGGGGGTATGGCTATGGAATAATGAATGCTGACATGGATCCAAGTTATGAATAATACAAATTATTGAAATATAATCTATTTGCTCTAATGGAAAACATCTCAACCATTTTCGTTCCTTTCAAGTTATTTGTTTATAATTTGTGAATAAATAAAATATGACTAAAAAAAGAAATAAAATTACTGCTAAGATAAAAAATCAACATACCAAACTTTTTGTTTGTAAATCTTTCTTTATTCTTTATGCACATTGCTGATTTTCTTTTTTTTCCCATTTAGTAAGAACACAATTATGTGGTAAATGAAGCGGGCAAAATTTTACATTTGCATTTGAACGGGACAATATAACATTCTAGCGCGAATTCATACGATCCCTCGTCAGATATACGGGTAAAAGGATATAAACTGCATCACTTTTGGCGGCTGATTTATCTACATCTTACTATATTATATATATATTATTTACACACTGACAATTAATTGCTGCCATCACTGTCAGAATCAGAATAGGCGCCCAGCAGTCCGAGTCCCAGAGGAGCTGCAGACGGGGTCACAATAGAATTGGTGGCTGCAGCAGACCCGGCCGTACTATTTACTACTGGTGCAGCGGCCGATTTAGGCGTCTCTCCCGAGTTGTCGTTTTGAGCGGGTCCCTTGGTGACCGTTACAGGCCCGTTCCCGCCCTTGGTCTGGGCTGTGTCGGGGGCTCCCCCAGCGGCGGCAGAGGCCGTGCTGGTGGCGCCGCCTGGTGTGGGTTGTTTGCGGCGGACGAGGCCGGCCAGGGCCGACTTGGAGGACACGGAGGTCCCAATACTCCGGGCCCAGGGGGAGGGCTTCTTCGTCTTATCGACGCCGGAGGAGGATTCCTTGGTTCCATTGGTGCCCTTCAGGAGAAAATGAAATATGTATGTTAGAAAGTTAGATAAACTTATGAATATCGGAATTTCTAGAAAATCTAGGTAGTATAGATCTATCATTGTACTAGTGTTCTGTTTTCAGGAACAATGATAAAAATGCGTGATATGCAGACAGTATCTATCCACTTGTTCTGTTCCCTTCATTTCTTTATTAACCAATATATTCTGTCACTTCGAGAACACTGACATTATCTACTGAACAAGCTAAGAGATAACTCCGCTGGCCCTCGAAGTCGCATAAACCAAAATTTTGATATTGCATTTTCAAAATATTTTGGATACATCCTAGAAATATTTGAAAAAACATGTGGATGGATTCTACGATAGAGGAACCACTTGAGTCACATGATAAGACTATTTGTTCATACCCGACCAGGGGCGGATCCCCAGTCTGTCTTTTAGGGGGGGGGGGGGGGGGGGGGGGCAAGATATCTTCCCCCACCCCCCATGATTTACCTAGCAAAATTTCTCCTTGGATTTGTCAAAACTATGAGAGTTCATTTTTGGTCTAGGGGCAATTGCCCTTTAAGATATAGAGGAAAACAAAATCAGTTATTAGATTACGACGTACAAACATCTCTTTTGCGTCTCTATGAGAATGAGTTAAATGCTATAGGAGCTTTGACTCAGGCTCATGCGATTATCAACCTACCTCAGTTAGGAAATCTGTAGGTTTCTGACTTGTGGACATTTTTTTTACAGGAGGTTGTTGTGGGCCATCATCTTCGTTGTCGTCCTGTAATCGTTTTACCGACTCCTCGTTTGAACCTTTGCCGAATATATCTCTAGAAAAGAAGTCAAATGTTACAGGGTGATCAAAGTTACGGTTACATTTTCAGTGGCGCAATTTCAGCTCATTCTTCTTACATGGGTAAAATTAAAACTAATTACAAATCATTCTATACATTATCATATATTTAGAGAACTTTAATAAGTATATGCCTATTCCTGACAGAGAAATGTCTTTCATGCTTAAACCCTTTAATACCTTTAAGTCATTTATAGACGAAAACAATAATGATGTTGAAGTTTAATGTTAAGTCCAAATTCAATGGAGTGCTCTATAACATGATGTCCATTCTACCATTCTAATCAACCAAGCAGTTCTTATAATATTGTTAAAGTTGTTCCTCTCTTCCTGTTAAATCGGTTTACTAAGGGCCACACAGGCTGTAATATGTTTCCTTTTTTTGGTAATACTACTAATATGTTTCCATTAACAGATCAGTTCTTACTTGATGAAGTTTTCGTCCTCCTCGTCCTGTAGCTTGGCGAGCTGCTCCTCGTAGGCCCGGTGCAGATTGACCATCGAGTCGTGGTCTACTTTGGCGTGCCGAGAGTTTAGCTCGCGCAGCTCCTCCAGAGTCTCAATCATCTCCATCTCCTGCTGAGACGCCTTGGTCCGGTTCTCCAGCACCTAGGGAGGGCAATAAATTGAAATGTTAATTTGAATTTCAAATGGTACTTTTGGTGACCTAAAAAAGATTTAGAAGCCAAAAAATCGATGGGTTTGCTCGGGCTAGTCGTGTGACAACATTGGTCATTGTTTCAAATACCCCTATGAAGTTCTTTAGGTGCACTGGAATGTGGACCACCAAGGCTGCATACGCCCAGGTAGGTGGCTTTGGGTCTTATTTCGAACTCTGGAGGACGTATGCATCTATTTAATGTTTTTTCAATGATATTTTGACTTCATTCTGGGCCCCAAAAGATTACATATGTTGCATTACGTTAACTTCAATCAAAGTGACTGTTTTGAAGATCCGGTAGATGCAAAGCTACCCAAACGTCCATTTGAAGCATACAATATGTAGCATAATAAAACTATACTAATTTATTCGAAGTAATTTTTCAATTCAGGGATCGACCAATCAAGTGTCCAGTGGCCCAGGACAATCTTATACCTCTACAGGGCAACTAAAATGAGGTCTGGAAACGATTTATAAAGCGATGATTTCAATCAGGATCTTTGTACACACTGGAAAACAAAAAAAAAGATGTATTTGTCTTTGAGAACATTTTCAGAAATGTATGCAATATTTTGCATTATTTTAAACCGCTATTCTTTCAGTAACGACTTTTTAAACTTACCTTCATGGGATTGTTAAGTTCCTCCTGCTCTTTCTCTTCTATTTCCTTCTTCGCTAACATCTCAGCTGTTCTCATCGCCTCGAAGTTCCGGGTTGCTCCACCTTCTAATGCATAGTCTGTGCTTTGTGGGTCAGTCTGAAGTTGTGAAAGAAAGAAAATAAGTTTGAACTATGTTACAGTACATACTAGTCTGGATAGGGGGAACGTTAATACCAGACAGGGGTTCCAACGTCAACTTAAATATATCCAATGCAGTAACCGCATCCTTTCCCTTACAACTTGGTACGAGTAGCTGATCAAGTTGGGCGACATACACAAATTATTATTATTCATAGTGACTAGTCACATCAGTTACTTATGAGGTAAACAGCACTTATATAAGCTACAAGTTTTCGATGAATCATGTTAACTATATCTCATGTTATCTAAGTTCTTTCTTATGTTATCTAAATTCTCTCTAATTTGTCTACTCTTAAAATCGACCTGTTTTCTTCTAGTAGATTCTAAAGTATTGTACAATTGTTATCGCCGCAGAATGACGAGGTATACTATGAAATATTTAATTTCTGTCAGTTTATAGTTATACATACCACAATATTACTTTAACAGAAATTGTGTGTCCTTACCTTAAATGCAATTTCTGCAACACATCTCGGACACTTGATGTAGAAACGGAATATCTTCAGACCAAGATAGTCTTCATCCTCTACCGTCTCTTTTCGTGAATTAAACTTCTTCCCCTTGTAGATATATTCCCCACAAGTGTTGCACCTGAAATAAATGTACAGTTTTTTTTTTAGATTTAAAAGGCATTCGAAAGCCCAAAGCTGAATTATTCGAGATAGGAAAAATATTAATTTGTTATACTACAGACAGTTCTTTATTTAAACAACAGTGTATCCGAAAAACTTTCTAAAACGACTGACAAATTGTCCGACATTTAAAAGGATTACATCGGATATTTCCATGCCATTATCGGACATGTCATAATCAGTGTGATATATAAAAGAATTTAGCAAAATAAAAATTACAAAAGTGTCATTTTACAAGGACAACAGCAGACAATTACATCAGACATTATGTCCGACGTTAAAGGGTAAAACGTCGGACATTGACGTAAAATTGTCGGACATGTCCGAATGTCCGGTGGTTTTTGGTATACACTGAAACAAACAGATCTGTTTTAATGCTTTGTAACATTGAAACACACATTTCTTTTCATGTTTAGTTCTTTTCTAAGAAGCTTTTTCATTCCAACATGCAATACTGACCTTAAGTACTCAATATTAAGGGAAGTAACAACGTCTAACAGTAGCGAACGTATAAATTGTTGGGTGGTAAACTTACCTCATATTAAATGGAGCCATAATACGGATGCTATATTGTCGATTCCGTGGCAATCGCAACTTAGGAATTTTTGATGGATCAAAGTCCGGTGGATAGTATTTCTAAAAACAGAAACCAAAACATTGTTAGATATTTGCACAAATGGCTGAGTGCATCACTATTCTAATACAACAGCATTGTGCCTCGGGATGTTCACTAAAGCTGAAAATACTAAATGGAATAACTTGGCCACAGTATCTTTTCAATATGTAAACCAATAATTATTTCATTTAGATAAATACAACAGTTTTTAAAAACAAAGGATCGTAGTTTTCAAGATCAAAATTATACTGTAAAGTTTTTAAAACTATAAATATTTTAGAATAATTGTTTTCAGAAAAGCATTTGGCCTTTTCCAAATCTTATGAACCGGGATGTATTCGAATTTCTAAATTTGAATTCATTTTATATATAAACGGAATAACATAAGCACAGACCATTGTGTCCTTGTACTTTGCATGTGCCATTAGAGTTGTTTTTTTTAACTTGCAAGTTTATAAACAGTATATAAAAGGACAAACTGTTGTAGTCAAGCAGGCAGGCTGTTGGTCCACTAAGACCCTACTTCAAGTTCCAGTAGGGTTTCAAAGTCTACTGCAAGTAGGGTCCTACACTCAGCCAGCAAATGAAAACTTAAAGAGTTTGAAATATGTTTTAACTACTTTCTTCATAGTATTAGTATTACTATTAGTTTGATATTTGTCTGGCAGACTACTCGAAATAAGGTTGTGCATTCAGACACTACTGCAATTAGGATGTCTGAACTTGTTTCTACATAGAGGCCCACAGTTAGATCTACATAGGATATCCAATATGGACTTTAATAACTTTAACTCTAAGTTCCCACCCTACTACAAATAGGCTACAGGTACCAAACCCTACTTGAAGAAGTTTTTTTTAAAATCCTACTAGAAGTAGTTTTTTAAAAACTTACTACAAGTAGGCCTCAGGTCCCAAACCTGACTAGAAGTATGCTTTCTTTTACACTACTACCAGTAGGCTTCTGGACTCAAAGACTACTAGAGGTAGGCTTTGATTCCCATACCCTAGTAGCCTTCCACAGATACTCATGGCCTTTGAGTTCCACACGCTAAGTCCAAAACACTACTACTACTACAAGATGGCTTCAAGCATTCTGACTGGCTGTCATACAGATCCTACTTGTACTAGTTGTAGTAACCTTTGCAGACCCTACATGCAGTGCAGTTTTATTGGACCAATGGCCCTCCTGCATTGCGCTCAGGGTGACAGGAAATGTGAAGGTTTTTGATTGGTTTCTTGCTTCCTGGCATCGTTCTTAGTCTCTGGTCCAGAAACCAGAGTCTGGATCTAATCACGAGATTCATATGTCAATCATGATTGGTATGAACTACCGTTTGACAACCAGGGCCAGAGATCTATTTTAGCAATATTGATGGAGGACAAATAGTTAGTGAAGTCCCTGTAGACCTAAGTGAAATGGTAAAACGTACTTTTTTGTTTTATTCATAACCCATCTGACATCAGGGAAGATGGAATATCCATCCCCGACTCAGTGCGGGGATGGAGAGCAGAGCATAGAAAAAAGTGGTGAAAAAACATTAAATCCCAAGACCTCCCAGACTCAGGGCAGGCACTCTACCAAAGAGCTACTGAGTCTGGTCCCCCCATTTGTCGCCTTCTACGAACAGCAAGGGGCTGCTGGGGACCTATTCTTCCCAGGAGGCTGCCGAAGGAACCCCCACCCCGGATCCCCACAGGGGACTGAATTTGGAGAAAAATGCATGCTGTTCACCACAAAAACAGGTGTCCATGGTATGAAAAAACAGTTCTTAATGCACAGGTGGGTGTAATTTGTATGTGCACATTGTATTTTTTGTGTCCCAGAAATAACTCTGTTAGCCTTCCCCGTCAGGAACTGCGGTAGTGGAGGTGTCGATGGTTTGGCTATCCCAGAACTTGAGTTGGGTTTGCCCCAGTTTTGAATGGGTAGTTGTGGTCAGCCCCACTAGACAGGGAGGGGGTGGGGAGAGAGTGGCGCTGACCGTGTTGGTTAACATCAGTTTGTTTGTTTGTTTGTGGGATTAGCTTAACGTCCGGCCAACCCTTCAGGGTTCTTTTACCAGACTGCACAAGGTAAAGCCTTTCAGCTAGTTTTACGCCACAGGGGCGGAGACCGAATCTATGAAATGAGGTGCCTATTTGTAGCAGTGGGACCCAATGCCCTCTTTATAGTGCTACCACACTGAGATATCATGTCATAGGTCCACACAATACCCCACCCAGTCACATTATACTGACACCAGGCCGACCTGTCATGTTTCGTGGTTCTTACTTTATACCGAGTGCCAGGCAAGCAGTGACCACTACCATTGTTAAAGTCTTTGGTGTGACTCGGCCAGGGATAACAGGGCTTGACAAATCGTTTTTTCACCTGGTTGCCCCGTCGGGCAACCATAGTCTCTTGTGTGGTTGCCCAGTAGTATTTAGTGGGAGCCCGGGATTTGAGAGGAATATCTGCCAAAACATCCATATACCTTTAATGTGAATCTAATACAAATATTTTTATGTATGCATCAAATCGAGGGGGACGCCCCATACTATTGCCGTAAGTATTAGTGGGGAAGCTATGCAAATAGGGAAAAAAAAACACGTTATAATCAAACCCTAACTAAATCTAGAAAAATCTTGGTTGCCCGTCGGGCAACCAGTCCCTCTAATTAGGTACCCCAATAGAGGCCAAAAAACCTCTGAACTTTTTTACCTTTTTGTTTCTTAAGATTTAGACTATAGGTCTTATAATGACACATATTTGGTATCAAATTAAAGCTCTGATTTCCTGCAAACTCATGGGCTTATTCTATTTATGATTTATTTGAAAATAATCTATCTTATCAAAGTAAGTATGAAAGAATATGAAAATTAACATAAAAAAAAAATTAGCTAGAATATTTTGATAATTTTGAAGGGCTTATAAGTTATTGATACACACATGCTTGGTGCCAAATTAAAGCTTATTATGACCAACATGGATAAATAGGTACTATATCTACACACCCTATGGCGAAATTGCGCCAGACAAGGCAAAATAGGTCAAATTAGCCCATTTTTTTGCAAAATGTCCACTTTTTCACCACTTTTTTTCGAATTTAAAGGTACTTAGATTTAAAAGATCATGACATGTTTGGTATCAAATGAAAGCTCTTCCAATGGGCAATCTTGCTGTAGCATTGCCATATTTCCATTCCTTATGGCGAAATAGCGCAAAGCCAAAAACCTTATTTTTGACCTTATTATTTTTTTTATTCTTAAAAAAATCATAGAAAATTAGATAAACGTGCAATTTTCTTTAATAAGGTGTTTTTGCATGTCTTTTGATCTACTCTATTTTTATCATCTTTGAAATTTAGTCTAAAACGTTTTTCAAAAAATCTTGTGTGCTACCTACTCTAATCTGGTTGCCCAGCACCTTTTTCTGGTTGTCCCGGGTGTCCGGACACCCGATTTGTCAAGCCCTGGATAAATCCCGAGACCTGCCAGACCACCCTCAAAGCCTGTCACCCCCAACCTGTGAAATAACTTCAGAAATCCCCCTCAAAGTAACACAACCTCTCACCCCAACCTGTGAAGTAACTTCCCACCAAATAGACATTGAAATATCTAAACACTATGATGTTTCTGATTTGTTTACACAGAGTGGTTTATGGGATGGTGAACGTCGTACATTTCTCAATGCCAGTGGTATATGTACATTACCATGGGGAACCAGTGTAGGGGGAAACTAGCAAACAAACTCTAAAATGTGAAAAGAGTGTAAAGGGACAAAACAATACGAAAACCCCTTTATTATCGCCCATCCTAGGAAACGTCGGACTTAAGGATCGGAGAGACTTTAAATCAGGACGACACTCTTGGATAGTGGACTTGGTAAACTGTACTTACGTTTAAAACTTTCCTTTCTGACATCTTGACTTATATTCCTTATTAAATCAAAGGAAATCTTCCTGCAAACTTGCACCTGCACTGTTTTTCGATTCGGAAGATCGTCAGCTGTACGTAATTAGCCGTAGAGGTGAACGCCGAAAACCAGCGGCGGAGATCCCTTGCGCATGCGCTTACCGTTCAACGCGCCATTTTCAAGCAAACCGGAGAACTCGACCCCTACCAATGTTTATATTTCTTGTTTGCTAAGGTTTGGTGATTTGATTGAACTAGAAACATGTATATTAAATCCATCGTGATAGATGGGTTTAAATCCTATGCCCATAGGACGGAGGTCAATGGTTTTGACCCACAGTTTAATGCCATCACAGGGCTAAATGGAAGTGGTAAATCAAACATTTTGGATTCCATTTGCTTCCTTCTCGGCATCACCAATTTGACTCAGGTAAGACATTAGTGTACTCGAAGATTCAATCAGTAAATGCTCGTGCTTACAGGCGTTAAGGGGTGAGCGTGAACCTCTTGAAACTAAAATCTTAAAAAATCCCCTCGTTAGGCCTCCCCTGACCGTTTACCGTTGCTTTTTCTAGTGTCAATTTCAAAATAATAACATTGTCATGGGCCAGCAGGTCCATGGTCTTGGCCTGGGACAGGGTGATAACTTAGTTAAGAGGAACATACTTGTCAGTGTTATTGTGTAGGATGACAGAGAATTCTCACCACTGTTTGCGGAAATCAAGTTCTTAAAAATGTCCCAGACTTGTAAAGTGGCATAATTTCGCAGTCAACCTGGAATTCATGCCCATAAATTAGGCCTAGACTAACTAACCTCTCTTTTACTTACTGTTTCAAAAACTCACAGATTTTCAGAAAATGGCCCATGCAAGGAACTGTGTCTGATGCCGTAGAGATGGGGCTTTTCATACTCAAAATACTCATTTACTGATTTGTATATTATATGTATAACCTGGTTACTGGTACCTTATTATTTTCATGAGTTTCAGTTTTAACCACCAGATTTAAATTAAGTATCACAGCATCAGTTACTAATATATTATAATAAGGCTCTTTTCCTTATTCAGACTCAGTTTCCCACAATATAAACCTTGATTTCTTTAATAGGTACGAGCTACCAATCTGCAAGAACTTGTTTACAAAAATGGACAGGCTGGGGTCACAAAGGCAACAGTCAGCATCACCTTTGACAACAGTGACAAGCGGCAGAGCCCTCTTGGATATGAACAGTACGATGAAATTAACGTCACCAGACAGGTATGGTTATTGTGGTTTTACAATATAATTTTGCCTTTGGAAGATACTGTTTTATGTCAAAGGAAACCTTTTACATAATTAAAGTAACGGCTAAAAGATGGACAAAATTAACAAAACAATTTAGAGGTTATCTAATCAAACTTCATAATGCCTAAGATCTATCAGTATTCAACAGTCCATGAATATGATAGCTCCCCAAAATGGACCCATGAATGGATGTGGACCGTCGACCTGTGTAGCACAACCTGATTTCTACTGCGGATTGCTATCTGTAGAGCTTGAGAACTTCTTTTGAGACCTGGTTGCCCCTGTGCAACCACCATCCATAAGTTTGTTACCAAGCACAAAACTGTAGTTGTCGATGTATTTATAATACTACAATAGAAAGGATTCTAGACGTGGCAATAGAGTTTTCTCTTTAAGAGACCGTCTATATGACATTTGAAAAATATAATCATAAAAGACTTAATATATATATATATAGATATCCTTTTAAAAAATTACTTTTTTTTCTTTAAAGAAACGAAGCAACCGGTATGCTTAAACCACACGTACAGTATGTTTTCTATTTTAGGTTGTCATCGGAGGACGGAACAAATACATGATCAATGGAAGCAATGCCAACAACTCGCGAGTGCAGGACATGTTTCGCTCCGTTCAACTCAATGTGAACAACCCTCACTTTCTGATTATGCAAGGACGAATCACAAAGGTTCTCAACATGAAACCACCAGAGGTAATTTTTTTCTGAGAAACGTAAGGTTTCATCTATAGTGTATATGGAGTGTTCCGCAGATGTCCATATTAATACTTTGCGCCACAAGACTAAACTGAAATTCAATGTTATTTTTCTGTTGCCGCGCTGATTTTGAAAATGGAAATGGAAAATGTGCTTCTTGTTCAGATTCTGTCTATGATTGAGGAAGCAGCTGGAACCCGACTCTACGAGAGCAAAAAGGAAGCTGCCCAAAAGACAATAGAGAAGAAGGATGCAAAGCTCAGAGAAATTGACACAGTATGTAGTCTTTATTCGTAAGAAGAAGACTCAAAATGAGAGAACCGTACATCAAATGTAGAATTAAACTAAATAAATTATACTTTTTCCAAACATTCGAAAGATTTTTTTTAGATGAAATTAGAGAAAATTATACTAATCAAATCTCTAATTCTTTCTGAAAACGAGATTTAGATCCATTTTGATTATTGATAAATAATTCCGCACAAATGCTTTTCAACGACTGGCATGCCTGATTTTGAACAACCTTCCAACAGAAATTATTTGCTAATATGATCGTTGTTTTTTTCCTTGTAGATCGTCAAAGAGGAGATAACTCCAACACTGACACGACTTAAAGACGAGCGGTCTTCATACCTTGAGTATCAAAAGATTAACAGAGAGTTGGAACATCTGAATAAACTGTACGTGGCTTTCCAGTATGTCTGTGCAAAGGTAAGTAGAAATTGACACAAAAGAAACCTAAAAATTGTGTGTGCATTCTCAAGGGATTTTTGCACAGGTTTATGAATAGTAACAATATCGACCTCTTGTCCCGTTTACCTCTGTTTTATGTTTACTGCAATATTGGAAGTTCTATAGATTATGGTTTAAGGATGGTTCGCTCAATCTTGGAAGACATCTACATGTTGTTTTGTCATTGCAGGAGACGCAAGAGCGCAGCGCTCAAGACTTGGTGGAAATGCAGGAAACCAAACAGCGACTTGTAAATCGCCAGCAAGAGGTGCCATTTGTTTTCATTTTACAGAAAAAACTTGATATTTTTAGGGCTTTGTCTCTGCTCAGGCTACTTGTATATATGGCAACATTTTTTTAAATATCAGTTTATAAGGCGTTCAGATTTATTATATATCATACGAAGTCGAGGTAGGACTCTTGTGTAACATTTGCCTCAGAAGCATTATTTCAGACCTGCCACGGATAAAAAAAAAATTACATTGTTTTTAAGTTTTAGTAAATTAGAGTCTACCTGTTTGTCTGCTACAAACTATCTCAATCTTTATATAGCGTAAACGATAAATGATTACATATACTTATTTTAGAGTCTTATTGCTTTTTTTGAAGATACTTCTTCTCATTCCATACTCAGATTGCAGTAACATTGAAAGAACTTGAAGGCGCTATCCATGAATTGGAAGTAAAACGAGATCAGGTAAAACATGCTTAACTTTAGTTGTTTGATAAGTCGATTTTCCTTCTCATGTAAAAATTTTTTAAACCCAGTAATTGGATGTATGTGTCTATATGTCGCTTTTAATGTCCGATATTTTGTATAGTAAGAAATATACGTTATGCATATCGTCTGAAAATACTTAATTTGCTTAGCCGGTTAAACAGGCTTGGTGATACGGGCAAATGAACACCCTGTCATTTAGCTCTGACGTGACAATTGACCCCTGAGATCTACTATTTGATAATGATTTTATGACTAACATCCCATTTTTCAGTTCATTTACATTATGTTGAAGGCAGCAAACAATTTTGATAAAACTTGGTTTTACAGGAAGCTGGTGGAGTGATGACGGCGTTGGAGGCAGAAGTGACAAGCCGACAGAAGGAAGACGCCAAGGCATCAAGCAACCTGTCCAACAAGAAAGACACGCTGAAGGCCGAAAACAAAAAGATGAACCAGTTGAAAAAACAACTTTCTAACGTAAGAACTGTTTGTAACGTTTATGATGATGACGATTAAAAAGGTCTTATTTTGATTTCTGAAAAAGCGTAGGCACCTTGTAATATTACCCAATAAAATACATGTAAGATGTTCAGTGATTGAATTTTTATGATCGATTTGTTTGATGTAACGGAAACATCAATTGTGTAGATATTGAGGATGTAAATAATTTGCATCAAATATGACACATTATCTCGCTTTTATTGCAAATAGGATAGCAGTGCCAGTCAAGGAAAGCAAAAAGAGTTGGCAAAGCTGGAGGCTGATCTGGCCAAGTTGTCAGAACAAAGTAAATCAGACTCAGAGGCCTACGCAGCAGCCCAGAAACACTTCCACGCGGTGTCGGCCGGACTCTCCAGTAACGAAGATGGAAAAGACGCCTCACTCAACGATCAGCTTATCAGTAAGCTATCTTAATCATTTTAATCATTTTGCGGTGAATAGTAGAGACAGGATTTATCGTTGATACATTGTCCTCAATGCATTTATTATTTTGGAAATGTGTTTGTTTCACCCCTACATGTTATTGATGATTATGGTGTTATTCCCAAGCCTTCAAAATCAACACTATAGATTTTATAAAACCACGTTGAAAAGAATTGTCATATATTATGTACAATTTCCGAATAAAGAAGTAGTAGATCCAAACCCCGTTCATTCTCTCAAATTCTCTCCACCACGGATAGCTAACTTTCAGATTTAAGGCACCTGCAGGTTAATTTGGACCAATTTTGTCGACAAAAACACATGAAAAACTTGAGAAAGTATAGGAATAATTTCTCTATATCAATGTGTAATGAATGAATTTTCCAACAAACCCAAAAAAGGATGAAGGTAAACAGATAACAAATGAAAAGAATGGTTGATAATGATATTGATCTGCATCATCTGAAACCACAAAAATCATTCATGAAATGTCTATACTTAAGTCCTTTGGTTTGACGACATATTTCCCAGCATGCACTCCGATTATGGATAGACTCAGGGATGTAACTTTTCTGATTTTTGTCTGATTTAAGATTATTTCATATCATCTCAGAAAATTATTTTCGAAATTATTTCAAGACGTTGCTTTTTGTAGCCTTTTAAGATAACTTCAAGTTTACTTTATGGGGTTTCAGACTTTTTCATGAACCCTGAATTACATCCCTGTAGACTGCAGGAAAAGCTGAAGAAATATGCGATCCGTGGTAGGGAGAATTAGGTACAGTTTGCCTGTATCAAATAACTTGAACATTATAATTCCTTTACAGCTGCTAAAAAGGAGATCAGTGCCGTAGAGACGGAGACCAAGCAGGCCCAGATGCAAATGAAACACGCCCAGGCCGAGGTGAAACGTAAACAGGCCGATCTGAAAAAGACCGACACTGCTTATAAGAAAGACAAAGCAGCACATGAGGCACACGTCACACAAATCAACAAAATAAAGGTACGCTAGGATAATCCTTTACTAATTCTCAAGAATCCTAGCAAGGCTCCCCCTCCTTTTTGAATGCACGGCAATAGAATAGAAAGTCTTTTTAACCCTTTCAGCGCGGGAAGCCACAAAAGTGGCTCAATGGCAAATTCCCATAGGAAGAATATTTATAGAGGAGAAATTAAGCTTTCAGAATCTGAAAGAATTTTTCAAAAATTCCTATTAGAACCGGAGATATGGCCATTTGAATATGCTAGCATCAATTCATTAGAAAACAGTAAAATTGCAATTGCGCAACCTTGTAACAATATACATAAAGATGATTTTGCCATCTTTTTTCAAATGGATAGAAAGTTGTTAGTTTTTGAAAAATGATATAATTTTCAAAATGTTATAACTTTGGTTTCATTTAAGATAATCACAAGCTGTTTTTTTTGTTCAAACACAATAAACCTTTAGATCCCAATTTTTTTTCTTTGAAACAAATAAAATCAATATTTCAGCAATTAATGGTTACCATGGAAACCAAAGATTGGAACATAATGCAGATATTATCAACATAGACATGTCTCGTAAATTGGCAGGGTGCCAACATTTGGAATGTTTTCATCAAACTTACATAAAAACTAATTGTACCAGAATAATCTAGAGGAAATTTGAGTTTTAGGCATTTTTAAGACTAATTTTCATATTTTGGCCAATATCTCTGTAATTATGAACTGTAGAATACCATATTCAGCAGTGAAAGGGTTAAATGACACGGTAAACATCTGAACCAAGATTGAACAGAATGACAGACTAGTCGGACTTAAAAGGTAAGTCCTTTTGATGGCCATAAATGAAATGAATCGACATTTTCATTACCGCAAAATAGTGCCAAGGTCTTACATCTTGATGTGATCCTAGACAGTACATTGTAAATTGCTAAGAAAAATAAAATATGATACTGAATATTTTAGAAATATATAAAGTAGTTAAAAACATGAAAACGTGGTGCATTTTCAACATGGAAACAATTGGGTTTTTACATTTTCCTAATCTGCACATTTAGCTAAAAAAAATGTCTCTTTTAAATCAAAAGACAACAATTTTCCATGAGCTTCGCTTTGAGGCCTGTTTGTGGTATGATTCCAAGCTCATTGACTTTTACTCTACAGGCTGAGATGGATAAGCTGGCCTACCAAGATGGACACGAAGAGGCTCTGCAGTCTGAACATCGTCAGCTGGCACAGGAGTTGACCCATCTCCGAGATAAAGTTGAAACTCTTGAAGCAAGGCAAGTATATATACACACATTGGTAGGCGGGATCTAACACCCGATTTCCTCCTCTAGAGCTCTTAATGCTGTGTTGATTGTTGCTGTTCTGCATCTATATAGTTTGTTTTGTGTCTACCCATATAAGTCATATGTAATGCTTATCCCTCACCACTTCCATCTCCCTTGCCCCAATCAACTCACAAGTTAGACCAAGACTTTTCAATTCAAGAGATTAGTGTCGTATAGCAGAAGTAGATTAGTTCCTGAATTGATTTTCGGCTCCTTTGTCCTTTTTATAGGTTTCCTCAGTGGCAGTTCAATTACAGAAATCCAGAAAAGAACTTTGATCGCAAACGTGTCCATGGACTGGTTGCAAAACTGATTCAAGTTAAAGACCCACAAACTGCAACTGCCTTGGAAGTTTGTGCTGGAGGAAAGGTAATTCACGGGGCAGTGTCTTTTTTTCGGCATACCAACTCAGTCTATCGACCTTGGGACCCTGGGGTAGACATACATAAAAACGTATAAATATGTCTGAGGCGAAAGAAACAATCCAAAAATGTCCAGATTTGCACTAAATGTACTTCTTTATCTTTAGTCTACTGAATTTCGAAAAAAAGTTATGGGCTTGAATACATGTTACCTTTTTTTATTCCATTCAGTAGTATGAATCCATAACCATTTCTATTAAAATGAGGTATTTATAGAAAAAGAACATTTGTAAGAACAGAGTATATTAAAAGTTTAGCAATCGTTTCAGGTCTTGCCGCAAGAATTTATTTAAAAAATAACTTGGGTACAGGCCCATGCTGACATCAATTGAGAAAGAACAAAATCATATGATTAGAAGTTTAAATCAAACATCAGTTCTATACTTTGGACAATGGTGGCATTTCGTTGTGTGGATGCAGATTTTTAAATGAATCAACGTTTTTTATCGTGACCATGTGGATGACGCTTGTATCATTCTTTTCCTAGTTGTACAACGTAGTGGTGGACACTGAAGTGACTGGTAAACTGCTCCTGCAGAAAGGAGAACTTCGCCGTCGGTACACCATCATCCCCTTGAACAAGATCTCGGCACGGTCCATTACATCTGATGTGGTGAATAAGGCAAAAAGCTTGGTAAGGATCGGGCGATAATTGTTTGCATAATTGAAAGACAGTCAAGAAAAATGTTGTCTCTTTCAATACAATAAAGATGTTTTGTCAGCTTATTTCAGATCACGTATATGTATGACGAACATGTGTGCCAATTTCAAAACAACGAGAAAGGGCATGAGGTGACAGTATGATTCTCCCGCTCGATCATTTGTACTTGCACAACTCAAAAACGCAAATTGTCCCTGATTTTATTTGTAACATAACTAACAGGACCTTAACCTCCAACAATCGTCTTCGAAATTAAAAGTGTAAGATGGAAGAAAGGGCCATTAAGTATACCCATTTCAATAATAATGTATACTTTTTAGGTAGGAAAAGACAACGTGCACACGGCGCTGTCCCTCGTGGGCTATGAGGGCGAGCTGCAGAAGGCCATGGAGTTCGTGTTCGGGTCGGCCTTCGTCTGTAGGAACATGGACGACGCCAAGAAGGTCACCTACGACCAGAGGGTCATGAAGAAGTCGGTCACACTGGAGGGAGATTCCTTTGACCCAGCTGGAACCCTTACAGGAGGTGTGTTAGATTTATTCATATTTCAGATAAATTTCTTCTCGCTGTTACGAACGCACATTCCCAAGCGCTACAAAATGATTTTGATAGAATTAGTATGGTTGTGTAATTAGTGAACTGATGACATCAGTGAAGTTCCCTGAAGTGCATTGAACGTCAGTCTGTGAAACCTTGTATATTACATTTAGTAAAGGGTATAATGCAATAAGTTTGTGCATAGCCAAGAGACCTTTAGGAAAATCCAGAAACCCCTTGTTAAGTTTTCAAAACTATATTTTAGCATTCTGTTGGCGGTATATTGACTGCAAAGATCTTAGTATACAACATATTTATTACAAAATAATTTGGGCCCAGCTGCTTCCCCTTATTTGCGTCCTGTCCTATCAGTAAAGTGCTACTTTCTACAATGTGTATACATCTTTCAGGTGCTCGTACCCAGACGAGCTCCACCCTGCTCAGTTTGAATGAGTTGACTGAAGCACAAACCAGGCTCGAGGAACGTGAAGCACAGCTGAAGGCGATTGAAGAGCAAATAAGGGGCGTCAGAAACACAGCAAACAAGTAAGAATCAAGACTAGCCTCTGTAAACGGACAGTGTGGTCAAAGGTTTCCCATGCTCTTTCCAATTTCAATTTGTTTCCACGAATCTTTTTGTAAAGTTTATTCAACAACAAAATTATCATTAATCAAAACTGTTGAGCATATATGCTGAGCATGTACGTCTCAGTATGATTAGTTTCAGGCTGTTCAAATGAAGTCAGGACTATTCCTGCTTATGTACCCCAAACGAGTTGAAATAAAATTATGAAATTTTCAAAGTATTCTGTTTCAAACGTCCAAAGTGGCATCAATCTCTTTTTTGTGTGTTCCGAATGAGAAAAAAAGTTTCACCTAGATTTACCTGTTTATCAAAGGTACCGTCAGCTGAAGCAGCAGTTCGAGCTGAAGCAGCACGAGGCCGACCTTCTGGACGAACGCCTCAAACAGAGCACCCACCACCAACAGCTGGAGGAGATCGAGGCCCTCAACCAGGCCATAGGTCAGTAACAATACGGGTGTTTCCCCGTCCCCTCTTTTCTTATCGGATACAATTCACCAACTAATCAATTGCCTGGTTAAACCAGTTTTGCGAGATATATAACCTTGCTGAGTTACCATGCCAGAGTTCCATTTAAGTGTGGAAATTCACACGTGTCATAATTGTTTTTGGTAATTTTCTTATTAAAAATGAGATCTAATTATGTTTAAAAAGAATTTCTTTATTTCTCGCACAAGTCACTTTCATTGACTGGTATGCCTGCATCTGAATGCAATAAACAATATTAGGCTCAACTTTTGTGATCCATCGTGCTGTGTTTTTATCGCTTGTATATCTATTTGCAGTGGACCACGAAGCCACGTTAGCTCAGGCCACAGAGCGGGAGGCGGCCGCTACAAAACGAGTTAGTGATCTGGAAGACAAGATCAAGAATGCCAAGGCCTACCGTGAGAGAGAACTGAAGGCTGCTGAACAGGAGGTGTCCAAGGCTAAAGCCAAAACTGACAAGACCAGCAAAGTCACTAAAGAAAAAGAACAGGTGAAATGGCATTTAGATACATGCAGTTCATCATTGCTCTGTACTTATGGTTTTTTTAAGTCCAAAGATGTTTAGATAAGGTAACTGATGGTTAATCCTAGTAGTTCTTTTTATTCTGGGCCCGGAGTGGCCCCGATGGTGAACCTTGTAAAATTTGTCATTCGGACACAGATAGGAACTGGTTTTGAGATTGCTGGTGTCAGCCTAAAACTGTCAAAGTGCTATGCATTAGCATGACTGTGGGAACCAGCTTTCAGAACATTTCTACTTCCGCTTCCAGTTCCTCCCAAAAGACAAAAGAAAATTGCATTATTGTTGTCTCACAGCATTGTGGGAATGCAAGTCTAATTAACATAATGAATATATCAATGCCACAATAGGTCTCACTCAACCCTTTTATTTTCATATGGGGGTAAGGGGGTGAAGAGGGTGAAGGGGGTGAAGGGGTAAAGGGGTAAAGGGGTGAAGGGGTGCCATGGGGATGCCATGGGGATGCCATGGGGATGCCATGGGGATGCCATGGGGATGCCATGGGGATGCCATGGGGATGCCATGACCCACATGACCCACATGACCCACATGACCCACATGACCCACAAAAACTTACTAAGTCAGCAAACGTCAGTCACAAAAAGGTAACTAGTAACGAATTAGTAGTTAAAGGAACACCGACATAATAATCAATTAATGATAAATAATCAGCAAATGAACGTCAATAATTTCATCACAGTGCCTTTTTGTATTTAGTACTGTAACAAATGTCATGTCAACGTCGTTGCATCATCACAGCAATGTAATTTCATATTCATAATTAGTAAGATGTACAGGTATGAGTTTAACATCTTTAAATCTAAATTTTCCTCTCAAACTTTTTATTCTTTCATGATTAGGTAGGTCTCCAGGAATTAGTTACGAATTTCGAATCTTTAAACTTTGCAGAGATTTGTACTCATTTCTAGTCACTCAACTGAAAACTAGGATTTCTTTGAAATTTTCTATACTTCATCAGGGCCCAGGCTTTAATTATTGCAATAATTAACCTATTTACTAAGTTTGTATTTATTGCCTTTTTAACTTGTATCTCACTGTAAGGGTTTCAACCAAAGCATATGTGGGGCCATATGTTCCTGGATCTACTCATACATCTTGCCACATGCTTTAAATTAGACTCGGCACCGTAACAGGTCTGCTTGGTGTTGTAGGAGGTGGAGAGCCTGAAGCTGGAGCTGGCCGAGATCACCAAAGACGTGAGCGGTTGCGAGCAGCAGATCGCCGCCACCCAGGAGGCCATCAAGGGCTTCGAGCAGCAGATCGAGGAGCTCTGTGAGGCCTCGGCGGAGACTAAGGTACGACTTGCTGATCAAAGCGATTCTTGACTGAATGTTAAAGATACATTACAGGGTTGCCACTGGTCAGGGAAAAGTTGAGGAAAAGTGTTTTTTTCAAGGTCAGGGAAAAATCAGTGAATTTTGGAATTGGTCAGGGAAAACTTGAATTTTTAAAAAGGTCAGGGAAAATTGACCCTGGTCAGGGAAAAATGGAATTTCCAAACCCATGAGTGAACAGCTGGCCTACTTTGATACTCTCAAAATCTGTGTATTTCTGGTTGTCATGAAAACTAACAATAGAATTTTGTAAATTGTGGCATGTTGGCTAGGTGGCAGGTTGGCCAGGTCCATGTTGGCATTTTAAGGGGCGTTGATGTGAGCCAGGAGCATGGCCTTGGCTACACAGGAGTTGCCAAGAAAAAAATAAGGTATTGTGTTTTGAAGGTTGCAGGCTAAATTGGCAGAAAGGACTTCTATGGGTATTTCAGGGCTGTTTATTGAAAGGATTTTCTTATAAGTCAGGGAAAAATTAAATTTGTCAGGCAAATGTCAGGGAATTTCAACGTCTCTGGTAAGTGGCAACCCTGCACAAACTTACAAATTTGTGTGCCTTTTAATCCTTGATCATTTGTAAAGAACCATAACTCAGATTTTCCCCTCCTACGTTTACCCTGCACAAACTTACAAATTTGTGTGCCTTTTAATCCTTGATCATTTGTAAAGAACCATAACTCAGATTTTCCCCTCCTACGTTTAGTTTTATTTAAAAAAAGAAAAATATAACAAATAGATTTTATGAATTTTGTATATTTTCTAAATTCCATCTTTGCACTTAAAAATTAACTTTTTCAAGTAAAATTAACTTGCTCCTCACAGAAAGCTGTCCAAGAGGCGCAGGCCAGCCTGAGCAAACAAAAGGAGCTGCTGAAGGCGTGTAACAAGGACATCAACGAGAAGATCGGCGAGCAGCGCGCCCTGCAGAAGGACGACAAGGCCGCCCAGGTCCAGCTGCAGGAGCTCGAGCACAAGGTTACCAAGTGCAACAAGGACGCCAAGGACGCGGCTAGACAGGTCAGTACTTGGCTTTTTGACCAGACCCTTCATGTCTTGTTGAATATGCTAAAATTTATCTGTATTTTTCTTGCTGAATCCATGATAACCATAGGACATTTGAGTTCCTTTTAAAAAGCTATTGTTAAGAAATTTTGTGTTTTGTCTTTGATATGCGTTTTAGGCATTTCTGAGCGGAAAATTCTAAGCTCTGTTTGATGATGACGTGTATGGAATCCATTAAATAAAATTCTCAAGACTTGCAGTCCATGTTCATGTAACATATTCTGTTATGTTTTGCATATCCTCTTTTTAGGTTGAGTCCCTTTTAGAGAGGCACGAATGGATTGCTGAGGAAAAGAAATATTTCGGCCAGCCAAACACCTCGTATGACTTCAAAGCCCAAGACCCAAGAGAGGCCGCCAAAAGTATCCAAAAACTGCAAGAGACAAAGGAAAAGTTGGCCAAAAGTGTTAACATGCGTGCCATGAACATGCTTGGGAAGGCCGAAGAACAGGTAATGATTCAACATCACTTTGTATTCCCTTAGTGTCTAACCGCCCTTGATAATACCCTGGTAGTTGATTAGGGCCTAAAGTCACCAATAACCAACCAACCAAATGATAGATTTTATCAGATTACTGATCTTGAGAAAAGCACCATAATTATATATGATTCGTGTCAATTTTCAATCATAGAATGTTTTCTTTTTTTGTAGTACAATGAACTGATGAAAAAGAGACAAATTGTTCTCAGCGACAAAGCAAAGATTGAACATGTCATCCGTGAGCTCGACGAAAAGAAGAATGAGGCCCTGAAAAAGGCCCACAAGCAAGTCAACAAGGTCTGGATCTTTTGTCGTTATTTTCTCTATTCCGGTGTTCCGTGAAAATCTGTCCCCCCGTGAGAAAGTGTCCCCGGGGACAGTTTTTCACGGGGGTGAGGTCATGAAAAACTGTCCCCCCCCTAGAAAACAGGTAGCATAAACAGTTTTAAATGATTAATTGTGTTGCATGTGATAAATGATGATATAATAAGATGAAAAACATGATTTAGAGAAAAAAATAAAACTAAATAAATCATCCCTCTCTTCTAAACCATCTCTAGGATTCAACACTAACCCTAACTCGTCCCTATTCCTAGATAGTGGATGAAACAACCATCAAATTGTAATTGTATGTATCAAATCAATTACTTAGATTCGATATGAAATACATTTTATTTGAAAAAATAACTTAAAAGTTAAATTAGATGAAAAAAGGGAGGGGGGGACACATTTTCATGGCCTGGGTTTTCCCGTGAGAAATGGTCCCCCCACGACTGCGCACGCTCAGAAGTAGGGGGGACACTTTCTCACGGGGGGACCAATTTTCACGGCACACCTGTTCTTTTAGATTCTAAGAGGGTATTTATTGTTAGACCAATTTCTAGGAACATGAAACCGACACTAATGCGTGATTGGAAACGAAAACCACATTTAGTTTTTGCCATCAAATAAGGCATCATGTCACATCATACAGCAATTGTTTGAATAGTAAGCTCGGAAAAAAAGCAATAACATATGACACATTTGGTGAAACCAATTGAAAAGCAAATTGATGTCAAGATAAAGAAAATGCTCATGACTAATCTTTCACACTGCTTGCAGGACTTTGGGTCCATCTTCTCGACCCTGCTGCCCGGGACCCAGGCCAAGCTGGTGGCCCCGGACGGACACAGCATTCTGGACGGGCTGGAGGTCAAGGTGGCCTTCGGGGATGTGTGGAAAGAGTCGCTGTCAGAATTGAGTGGTGGACAAAGGTTGGTAGAATTTCATATTATTTGGAGGGGTTTATAGTTTATGTATGAGAATGGTAAATAATACCATTCCTAAAGTGATCACAAATATGGTGGACAGCCCTAAAAGTATTTAAAGTCTCCCTAAAAGTATTTAAAGAGAATAAAGTCGAATGGTCGACTATCTGATTATTGAAATGTCGTTTTTTTCTTTCCTTGACACGATATCTTCCTAATGGAGATAGATTGAAGTGTGTATCTAAATTTCTAATGATTGACATGTTAATCAAACATCTGGAAAAGGTGTCTATCTATTACATTTGGAGAGAGTTGCAAGTTGTCAATCTGAGACAGTGTATTCCTAATGTTATAAGTGTAGTTAAATGTCTTGTTTTGATGGATGGCATTCATATTGATTTGTTAGGTAAATAATGAATCTTTGGATGTTGAATATGTTTGTGGCGATAACACTTGAATAATTGAATTGCATCGTTCTTCAGGTCATTGGTGGCACTGTCTCTGATCTTGTCGCTGCTGCTCTTTAAACCCGCACCACTCTACATCTTGGACGAGGTGGACGCTGCGCTGGATCTCTCCCACACGCAAAACATCGGCCAGATGCTGCGCAGTCATTTCACTCACTCACAGGTAGATCTGAAGCCCAACTTCTAAATTAGTTGTTAGCTTGTCAATGTCTCTTCATACAGTGTGTTGGCTGTCTATAGGACGTCTTGGATGTGTCCTATTGTACCGTCAGTAGCCCCACTGGTCGTTGCAGCTAATTCTAAGAAAATGCATCGACATTGAGTTAGTTGTGAAGTTTCGCTGAGGAAGAAATATGCTCATAAATATGTTCTCTTTCCCGTTTTCCAGTTCATCGTCGTTTCACTCAAAGATGGCATGTTCAACAACGCCAACGTGCTCTTCAAGACCAAGTTCGTGGACGGAGTGTCGACGGTGACCCGCTATGCCCAACAGTCGTCGCGTCCCCCTTTATCTAGTACCAGCCTCAACAGCGCGGGCGGGGGGCGAAATAAAAAAGGGAAAACGCTGAACAAGCGCCCGCGCATCGACACTACAGCTCTTGATTCAGAGAACGTTGAATAGTTAAGCATGTGCATCAGAACATTCACAGACGAAACTACTCCTTATATTTTGCACTTCATTACAGAACACTACTTAAATACACATCCATACGTAGTGTAATGCAGACACTTCTACAGAGAAATTCAACCCAAAATGAATTTTAACAGTTCGAAAAAATTGTAAATAGAAATATTTTCTCTGTATCAAAATAACTTCATAGTACGCGGAATTATATTCAGGATTAATGCCATATCATGCACATTCACGAGCAATAACAAAACAGAAACGGGGATGTGGGGTAAATCACAACGTTTTTAACACGCAACGTCAGTCGTTATTACAAGAACATGTACAATTTAGTATGATTTACTAGCGTTGTCGTTCCTAAGACGTAGGAATATGATGATCCTATAAAACTTATGCTTGACTAACCTATGAGAAAACTTGATTCAATTTAGCTGTAAAAATACAGATTTTAGCCATCACTGCCGAGCATTTTCCATTGTATATAGATTGAAAAGGAAGAAACCAAAAACTTTGGTTCCACATTGCAATACATGTACTAACTTCGCCGCCTATAACTTTAGTACGGTATGTGCCTTATCGTATACTACGATCAATCAAAATGTGTTCCTATTTCCGAGGCTGAGTAGTATACGAAAAAGTATTTATATTCCGTGTATCAATACCCTCTATTTGGTTGGCAACGTCAGCTTACGATGTGAATTCATTCAGGTAATTTAGGATATAGATCTATTGATGAATTCATGCCAAAATCACTATCGTTTTAATGTGAGTGTTGAAACCGATCATCATACTGTAGCTAGAGGACATAATTATAATAATTATATGGAATTCCTCTATCGTTTACTATGTATGAAATTACATTGTGTACGTTGTAACAGATATTTATGCGTGTTGTGTCCATAAATTATCTAAATGGCCGCCGTGCTTCAAAATTCTGGTACATATCCCTTTGGTACATAGTTGTTTTTTCATCACCGGATCAGCTGTAGGTAGAATAGATCTACCAACCTCGGAAAGATATAGTATAGTAGACTACACCGAATAGGGCTTGCTTTATATTTGTTGATATAGTAGTACGCGCAATATACAAAACTCCCTTATATGTTATATATATAATTGATGGGTCTAGGCATGCCCTTACTGCAAATAAAAGGGTTTATACAACTTCCTGTTGGTTTTTTTTTTTTTTTTTTTTTCAGGGTTCCGACAAAGACGGCAAATTTGATCTTTGGTATAGTCATGGGATTTGATTAATAGAATTTAAATAATATGTATATATAAAAAAAATCATGTAGTTTGATTAATCTTGATAAGAAAGAACCGATTCTTTGTTTTCTTCCTTGGCTGAGAATTGTGCCATCAGTTAATAAATTCTGCATTAAGGACAAAGTGCGAAATATTGCCAACGTATATCTAAATATAAAAAAAATGGAGCTGGGAAAATTTGGAAATATCTACCTGGGACCAGGGGGAGGGGAAATTACCCTTGACTAAGTCAATAAATTAGATAATGGATCTAAATGAAATATTTATCTTAGTTCTTGACAATTGTTGACCATAAGTAAGTTTCCACAAAACAAATAAACCGAAATCTAAGCGCCACAATCATAAGGTACATGGTGCATATATTTGCAGCTGAAAAGTGCACTCTAGGGGCGATGCGTTGCAGTGTTGCTTTGTGGTTTGACAGTTTGTGACCTAGTTAAGAACTAGGTCAACAGTTCCGGCGGACATTTTCCGCGAACAACAAAACAACACATGACGGGGCCGAACCCTGTTATCAGCTGTGTCCGAGAGCGTTATGATGTCCAGTAAGTGTCTCACCTCTCAATAGCCTCTCAAGATGCAGAGATTAGAGAGAGAGCCGCTGTTGGGCGAGGAGAGGCAGCCCTTTTACGGCCTGTTCCGGGCGCAGGCTTCGAGTGACTGGCCGGAGGTGGACTCCTCCACCTCGTCGGCCACTCAGTCAGTGGTGAGTGGGTCATCGGACGACAGCCACAGATTCCCACCTCCTGGTAGGTTGACACTTTTACTTTCTCACGTTTCCGGGATGGTTGGTTGTTGGTTGCCCTTAATTGCCAGGGCCATATCAAGGGTGTTTAGATTTATATTAATCTGGGAAAATCAGTATTGTAGCCTAGTAGTCTAGATATCTAGATCTATTAGCAGGGGTGGACATAAGTCTAAAAATCCAGGGGCCAGTCGGGCCCCCAGCTTTCGAAATCTAGGGGCCCGCACCAAAATCTAGGGGCCCTCACATATATATATAATCAGATTGTCTTTGAAAACATGTTTTATTGTAAAATATATAGAAATCTGTAGTCTAATTGTTATCCAAGATTTTCTAGGGGCCAGTCGGGCCCCTTGGCCAGAAAATCTCGGGGCCCGACCTGTTTTTAAATTTTTAAGGGCCTCGGGCCCCGGGCCCGTGGTTCAGTCCACTCCTGAATTAGATCTAGATCTAGGTGTAGTGTAGCCTGTAGGGCCGCCAGATTACAATTTACAGAACACTGCCACCCAAGAAATCCAAAAACTTGAAAGGAAAAGGATCAGAAATGCCATTTTCCCTAGATCTACTTTTGTAGGATTTCCTACTTTTTGGTGATTTTTGGATTTTTATCTCATTGGTCTAACAGATCCACCCTAATCCAGGGTGCCCACGCAGGTATTTTAAGGTCATAAAAGGTCTTATTTTGGTTTTGCCATTTATAAGACTATTAGAAAGGTCTTATTTTAGGTCCAGAGGTCTTAGAAAGGTCTTATTTTTGATCAATCCCAATTGATTACAAGATATGATTTTTGACCCTGTCATTTCTATGTTTACTTATTTTTTGATAGAATGTATAAATGTTTAAATAGGTAACAATATCTTCCTAAAAATGTCTTGAAAAGGTCTTAATTTGGTACCCGACAAGGTATTGTAAAGGTCCTATTTAGATCTAGGTCTTATTTTGATTTCTGAAAAAGCGTGGGCACCCTGTAATCATGATTAGGGGCCAAATAAATCTAACCCATAATGTAGATTAAGGTGATGATTTAGCTAATCATGACCAGTCTGTTCTAACAACCTACGGAGTTACGAGCCGTCGGTCCAGTACCGAAGGTGGGAGATTGAAGTTGAACAGGGGACTGCCTGTGCATAGGCCTCTTGGTGAATATGTTTTAATAAAGCAGTGTGCTGATACGTGATAGTTCGGCAACTTCTTCTTTTGCAAATCCATCCATTTGGTCCACTTTTTAACAATGTTTATCTTTACCTGGTTGTTTGCCAAGTAGGTAAAACCTCTTGACCTAAAACTAGTTCCAGGAAGACTTTTTTGCGTTAAATGTGTAGAATTTCCAAAGGTCCTATCAGCTAGAGCTCGAATTTGAATAATTATTGTGTTTTATGAATTGATTCATGGCGTCATAAAGGGGAACTAACTATTTTGGAATAGATATAGAGTTTACTTTACAAGATGAAAACAAATCTGATTGATGAGAAGAGGAAAGGTAGTTTTACTGTCGTACTTTTAAAAATACAGAGAATCTTACCTTGATGCATAGCTATAACCTTGTTCATTAACGCATACTATTACTAATATTCAAGTGTGTGTGTACATATATCACTGAAGAACTGTACTCTTGACATAGATATGACGCTTCTGTTTGGAGAAGGGCCAGTACAACCTCTGCATGCTGCCAATTACTGAAGAGAACCGTATTAGTTAAGGTATCTTCATATGCTTGACCTAGCTGTAAAACTGGGAGAGGAAGGATGTGACCATTTCAGAGATCCCAGTGAATCCCGCTCCACAAGAGTAGGAATTACTGTTAGGGGCCATGGTCACGTCTGACCATTGGTTGGCATTTATCGTGTAAGAATAGGTTGTTTCAGATCATTTGATATTATGGCTTCGTTGAATCATCCAGAATATCTCTATGTTGCAGAGGACCTTACTATTCTCCAGGCCTGCGTGTTCGTGGAGGATGCTGTACATGTAAGTCTTATGGATCACAGTATTCAGTGCCCATAGTGGAATATAGACTACAGGAATTGTTTGAGCAGATGGGTAAAAGGTGCTGCTCTAAGTATAGGGAGGGAATGGTACTTAAAAGAAATCAGTGTTGCTGATGACTGTAAGAGACACATTTTTGATTAAAAGAAAGATAAACAATCATTTTGTGCTACGTTCTGTTTTTGTGTCTTTTTTGAAGGAGTATTTGTTGGGCGCGGAAATTTTGTTGTCCTCGCACCGCCACAAGTGAACAAGATTTTCAATGATAATATTGAGGTTTTACCGGATAATTTAGTTTAGACCAATCTCTAGATTTCCACTCATCTCATTTAAGTATCGGTCAATTCACCACAAAGTTGACGAGAGGTCATTGAAGATCTACAGACTCTACTACTCCCTGCCCGTACAATGGTAAGTGATCTACAGTACTTAGTATTACATGAATACCCCGACCCTTCATATATTTGGTATATGATTCTCAGGTATTACATTCGTCAATCAACTGAACATTTTTTGTCTCAACTTCTAGTTTGCATGGAACGCCTCTTCAAAGAAAATTGAAAGTAAATCTGTATACACCTTTCCCATGAACCTGCGCAGTGAACCCTCCCATAGTAGAATTGTTGCCACTGATTCCCATTGAAAGCCATATCCAAGTCGACTGTCCAGGCCTCTTCTGCTATAGCAGGGTGCCACTCTGTTGAAAAAGGTCTATAGGGAGCATGTTTCTTGCCTGCAGGTTTCTGAACATTGTGATCGTGGTGCTGCACCTCCTGGCCTTCCTGGAGTTCCCGTCCTCCCTGGTGCTGTCCACCGACCCCCGGCAGCACCTCGACAAGGTGGAGCTCCCCTGTGGCTTCACCGAGTCTATAGAGAGCTTCTGTCTGCTCGTCTTGTTAGCTGACGTTATCGTCAAGGTAAGTAGATTACAGAACTGTATGACCTCTGCTAATTCTATTTGATATTATGTTCACAACCAGGGTGTACCAAAAAGAACCATTTTGCTTATATTGTATGTTTATGTTTATGATTAATTGATAAATTCAACTGTCTTGAGAAGTGATAGTATTCGTAACTGAAAAAAAGAATTCGCATATAATCTACTTCTCTATTTTCCTTTCTATAGATTCATCTTCGTGGAACCCGTCATATAATACGAAACAAATGGCTAATAGCTTACGTACTGGTGATGGTGGTGTCTATGTTAGACTGGTGTGTGTCGCTCGGCTATGGCTGTTCTGAGGTAAGCAAAAAGTGGTCTTAAACACCGAATAGGACTCTTATTTTCTCGTATATTTAGTTTCAAATATAACAATACATCAAACTGGCTTCGTGGTAAATTATTAAAAGGACGTTGTGTTTAGAACAAAGAGGTGCAAAAATAATGTCTGTGTGACATTAGTTTCTCTTTACCGTCTTCTGTACTTACCTAATTTCATACCCACAGCCGGTGAGGGTGAGGCGTATGCTACGGCCTTTCTTCGTACTCCAGAACTCGTCCCTGATGAAGAAAACCGTCAACTGTTTGCGTCGGACTCTGCCCCAGGTTATAAGGTCAGCAAAACAAGAATCATGCCAATTATACATGCTATAAGTATCTTTTAAAAGATTGTCTCTAAAGGGCCACTAAACAAATTGAACCCCCTCAAAAATTAATAAACTATTTTGCCGTTTTAAATCTTTTAGACAAAAATGCGAAATAAACCTAAAAATGACAAAGCTCAAGTGATTTTTTCGCTGTATCAAAATTTACTCCCTAAGGTATTCGTGGACTCAATGCTATCAACTTTGTGTTTCTCTTGTCAGTAAGGAGAACTACAGATTCCATACACTGAGAAGACACAGATTTCATTTCATACTCTTACTTTTCAGTGTTCTGATGCTCCTTTGTATACATATCTATTTCTTCACGTTGTTTGGGATGCTGCTTTTCCCTAAACAATATGTAAGTATACACTCTTTTCATACTCTTTATTTTCATTTAGTTCTTGATAAAAGGTTGAATGTCAATGATTAATTTTGTTACAATATGTCCACCAATGACCATACTGAATTACGGGTATTTTAAAACTAAAAAAAATTCCTTTTTTGGTGTGGTCGACTAGCTGTTTCGTACTATTTTTCACCATAAAGCTGTTACCGTGGCACTATGGCTAATAATAGCACAAAAGTATTCAAATCAGCCTGTGCTCTCTTTGTTAACTATAAAAAAAAAGAAGGAAATATTGCGGTGCGGATTGCTGGAGGGATGCAGTGCCAAAATCTCTATGTTTCAATCTCTGATCATAGAAAAGACTTTAGTAAAAGATGAAAGGCTGATCATAACCATAGAGAGAGCGATATATATATAATTTTGGTTATTACATACATACTGTCCACCACCATGTAAAGTTACAAGTTTTTCGGGCGGTGGCTCCCCCTGCAGGTAGTGGCGCCCATCACCCCATCCCACAACGTGACCGAGGCAGTAGAGGGCGCGCAGGTCGGTCCCCCAGGGGTAGGCCAGCACCACTCCCGGCCTAGTGTTGTACCATGGAGTTTAAAATCTCCATGGTTTTACTAACCCCTCACTGTGTGCAGCTTGGTCTTTGCAGTGGTGCACCTTACTCAGTGTGAATTATGGACGTTTTCTTTTTCCCTCCTGCTTGGATTTAGATTTCTGGTATCTTGATGACTTTAACTGTTGGGTGATACAGTGTTATTTAAAAACTTTATATCTGCGTAAGGTAACCTTAGTTTCAAGCTTTTAGGTAATTAGATGGTTTCAATTGAGTCTCTCCTTTGTTTAATGGTCTCCAAACATTAATTTTCTCTTATACTTATAGATTAAGGACTTACACATGTTTTCTCCTTATGAGGTGTTAAGCTATTCAATTAATGCGTTTGTAGCCAGAATAAAACCATACTCATTAATATATTCAGTATATAAGTCGTAAGGTACCGTACGTTCATATCTTTATGTGCATTGAAGAGACTTTTTTTGAATTTGAAGTGTGAGAATTGCCCATGTCCCTGAAGTTGTACGGCAATGAATACCACGTTTTCATTGAAATATTGTTGTATGCCTTTACGTCACTTTGATTTCCCCTTCATTCTCAGGAAACTCGGGTTTATATTGTCTGATTCTACATTGCAAGAATACTTTTTCCTTTGTGTTTGATGCACTGAATTGTGTTATTGCACGAATTCAAAAGATATTAAAAAAGTAACAAACTTGAATTTACAGGACAAAATAATTCAGTTGATCAGGGAAAAAAAACATTTACATGACCACCCTTGAACAGATTATGCCATTGATGTGTTTTCAGGAGGACAACGAACAGAACATGTACTTTAACTCCCTGAGCGACTCACTCACCAACCTGCTCGTCCTGCTCACTACGGCCAACAACCCAGACGGTGAGATATCTTTTTTCTTTTAAATGATGTATTAAATATCTTCACGCACGTGATCTTCCAGATTGTGACAATATAGCAGTGATCAAATTTGATGATAATAATTACATTACTGGTAATAGATTATATGATCAGTTGGAATACTTGACTAACCCTATAGTAACATCTTAAGAACCGAAGGGATGGGATAGAATAACATAACCATAAGCTGGTTTATAAAGACACTTCATATAGCAATCTACATGAGCTAACCCGAAAACTGTATTCTTTTACAACTTTTCATCCAGTGCAAAATTCATGCAAAATCAAGAATGGTTACCTAACAGGGTACAATTATTTTCTGTGTACGGTTAGTTGACCGAGCTTGAAATCCATGTAATGCTGTGCCGACATTCCCGTTACAATTAGAATGGTGCCAATGTGTTATCGATAAAGTATATATTTTCAAGTTACCATTTTGTACAGCTTTATATGTGTTTTTCGTTGTTTTGTCCGACAGTCATGATGCCAGCGTACAGCTCCAATAGGTTCTACTCCATATACTTTATCCTGTTTCTGGCTATTGGTAAGTGATCTTTGATAACATATGAACCGATTTTTCTTGTATTTTGAAACATCATGCAGAGATACAAATTATATTGTATTTATAAACTTTTCTGTTCTTTCATCATTTTTTGTATCGCATAATACCATCATTCACATATCTATGAATTCACTATCATATGTTTGTGATTTAAGATGTCGTTCGGTTATTTCCAGGTATGTACTGTTTCATGAACATGTTGACTGCTGTCATCTACAACCAGTTCCGAGGATACTTCCTTGTGAGTACATTTAATGCAATCACCATCATCAAGATTTCTGTGATTCTTTTAAGGATGTATATATCATTTAATTTCATAAGGGGATAATATGCAAGAAATCAAACTTCCAGATTCCATGATAAAGTAAAGTATGGTGTTTCCCACGTTAATGTATATCATGGGACACAGATCAAAATATATCTTTGGCTTTCTAATATAGAATTTCAAATAGTATTTACAGCCGTGTATGTTAAACGTGTTCATCGTTGTTGTCGTTGAATGATTTTATGAAAGACGTGCCTCTGTGACGTGATTGGACGAAAACTTTAAAACCTCATAAACTTCTTATTTCAGAATTCGATGCAGGGTAGTTTGTTCCGTCGGAGACTCGGAATTCGAGCTGCCTTTGAAGTACTTCGCCCAAGAAATACTAGCGTGAAATTTAGATCCAACTTTGACGTGATAGGGTATGTTAATATTTCCTTTATTTAGTTCACACAGACATATCTTAGTATGTCAACCCTAGCAAAATGAATTCTTTGCCAGACACATTCTTATCAGTTCATAGCGGCTTACTGTGCATATTTCTTGTACTCTCCCTGCCGGCTAACCTAGATCGAGATACATTCTGAGTAATGTGTAGACAAATCACACGGCTTTGATATATAAATTGCATTAATCTTGGGATTATTTGTGGTTTAACATAGTGAAAAACTATTGTTGCTATTGTTCGTAAGAACCCCCCCCCCCCCCCCTTGGATGAACCCTCATTTAAAATATGAGTTATATGGTCGCTGCAAATAAAAAAGATAAATATATATTTTAGCCCAAAGTTAAAAAAACGAACCCCCCACCCCCCTCTGGGAAAAAAACTATTAGTCGAAAAACGAACCCCCTCAAAAAAGCTGGCTATGGGCCTGATGTACATTACATTATGTATATAGATTTAATAACATTCATTGTAGAAATTAATGATGATATAGATCTAATTGTTTTTAATGAATTTATGGAACCGCTGTTTCTTTTCAGACATAGTGTACCGGTCACTCACTTACGGATGGTCATAGACAAAGCATCAATACTCAGAATATACAAAGATGCACTTTTTAGGGTACGTTACTTAGATTCACTATTGCTTTTAACTTGGCTTTGGTGACCCACTAGATGTGATTTTATCTTCAAAGCATACTGTGAACATAAATATTCGCGAACATAATTTTTCGTGAAAGTGACATAGTATATGTATTCGCGTGAATTTATTTTCGCGTTCTAATGAATCTTGGTAAATTCGTGATAAAAACCTTTATATTGTCAACCCACAATATTATTGAGAATATTTCACAAACCCGAATAAAGGTGGCGCTACTTTATCGACAGCCTTAAAGTTGATATTATAAAGCCTACTCGTAGTGGCTGTTCTTATGTAAATGAAAATTTCTTTTTGCAATGAATATTTATTTATTTTCATATCAAATCAATAGGAATTAGATGAGAATATGGGCGGTGTGCTCACGTCCACTGACTTCCAGGACGTGTTTACCGCCATCGAAATGAATCTCAACAGGAAAACGGTGAGTCAATGTAGTCCATGAATACAACATTCAGAGCTATGATTTTCTCAGCTATAATTCACCCGTTTTAATTTAAAAAGGAATATTATTGTACGTGTAACAAATTCTACCATTGACTGATGGTATAAGCTAGTATTTTCCTGTTATGATTTACTCAGCTATAATTCACCCATTTTAATCTAAAAAGGAGTATTTAATATATGCGTAACAAATTCCAGCACAAGCTAAGACTAGTAAGAGTACAATTTAGTATTTTCCATACATTACATACGAATCATACCTTACCCCTTAGCGCCCAGATCTACGGGACGTCCGCCGACCGGCCTTGAAGAAGCTGCAGTCCATCGGGGCCAGCAAATACTTCACCTACCTGGGCTGTTTTGTGGCCCTTGGTAACGTTGTCTGTATCTCGGTAAGTGACACAGAACGCTATGTATCAGTAAGTTATATTTTCCGAAATTATAATTTTGTATATACGTGACGTGAGTAACATTTCCTAAAATTATAGGAAACTACAGTGAAAGGAAAATGAGTTATTGTCAGTGAAACAAAGTCAATACAATTAAGTCGTATGTGAACGGATTATATGTAAGGATCCTTTTGGGGATTAAAATACACACTTCCACCTAAACAATAAATGTTGTACTGAAATGTCAGGAATTCGAAACTTACAGAATCGATCATAAAATCATGTGCGGGGTTGTATGGATTACATGTGGACGTAAAATTAAGATAGTTTTAAAAAATGTCTGCCAGAAAGCTGAAGATCATGATATAACCGGGTAACCGTGAATTGGTCATAATGGTAGCATCATTCAAGTATTATGTTGCTTCTCCATCTAGGTTGAGTTGGCTACAGAATATGACCAGATCCGGAGTTCTAGTCACACAGTGCTCGGGGTAAGAACTTAAATAACTTTTGCACGTGCCATTATAAACACTCTGCAAAGTGTTGTCTATGCATCCTCCTTAGTCACAACTAAATTACATGGACCACATGAATGTGTCTGCAATGTTTCACAATACATTGCTTCTAAGTAAAAGAGCGACTGGTAGATATGAAATATAATTACTAAGATGTAGGGCCTTCATAAAAGCTATTTACCATGCTTCTCATCAAGCCATCTTTGCTCATGCAAAATGAGATTTGTTCCTGACAGTTAGGTCTTGATGCCATCAGTTGTTATAACGGTATTTGATGCACCTTCCTCCAGGTGTTGAACATGGTCTTCATCCTCTACTACCTACTGGAGCAGTCCTTCAAACTTTGGGCCCTGGGCTGGAAGAGATACCGCTATGAGATGGGCAACATCTTCGACGGCCTGATAACGCTCGTCTTGGTGGTAAGTTAATACATACGCCATTATGGTGTGTCTATTTTGTTCATTCGATTATGGCTGATGTAGGATTACTATTACATACCCCTTGCGTTTTACCAGGTGGATTTCTTAACAAATAGTTCATGCTTATAATTTAGAAGATAGATAGCTGGAAAAACAGAAAGACACAGTTAACTGTCACCTACAGAGGCATACAACTGTGGAACAAGGTTCCACCCATAATAAAAAAAAATCTGAAAATAAGCTCACCTTAAAGAAGCTATTCATAGAATACTGTAAAGCGTTGACATTTACTAGGAGTTTTAGCCATTATTCCCTCTACGTAAACTTTATATTCTTTCTATTATCATATTACTAGACGTCTAGGGCAATGTGTTGCTGTTTCCAACAAATCTAACTTACTGTTGAAAAATACCAATGTATATCCTGAACTTAACACTGTAATCCACATGTTTCTACATACTCTAAGGTGGTCACGGGAGATCTCATGAATTGAGTGACCCATAATACTCAATAAAAAAAGAAAAAAACTAAGTACACTGTGTATTCGAGTTTAATGATTGTTGTTTCTTGTTGTCGTAACAGGTCATCGAGGTCGTTTACGTTGCTCTGTACGGCGTGCCAATGTGGGGGAGGTATGTCAAATCTTACAAATATTTATACTACTTCCCTATTGGATAACCCTATCAAAGAGATGAAAACAATCAACAACCAACCTGCCTCTTATCAATACTTCAAACAACCTATTAGAATGTTTAACTTGTATTTAAATCTCAAACTTGAGCCCATATCTTCGTAATTGATTTTCATGATTAGCCTAATCAGCTGAAATTTGATTAGTGTCTCATAATGCCTGATTTTGTATCTCCCAAAGATCAGGGATATTATTTCAAAATAACACTGAAAAGGGACTGTTACGTGTAGCTACTTCGATTGAAAGACAGGATATATTAGTCTAATTACTGAAACCAGTTATAAAAATGTAGTTGAAGCGTAGGTAACACCAAAACTAAGACATTATCATCTAGTTTAAGGTGGCTTTATTGAGTCTATAAATCCAACGTTTCAAGTCTCTCTGACTCTTCTTCAGGGATCAGTTATGAAAATATTGCCCTTGTTATTGAAAGCTGAAGGAACCCTCTTTAGAAATATAAATTTTATACTTTTTAGCACTGAGAAATCAGTGACCCATAGTGCGACGTTGTGGAATCTGGTGCGGATAATAAATATGCTGATCATGATTCGCCTCCTGCGGATCGTCACCCAGATTAAGGTGGGCACTCCAGGGTCTGACAGTCTGGATGGTGAAATTCTGAACCAATTTGACTAGAAGTTTTATCCGTCATTAATTTTTCACTAGAAATTTCATTTACTACCATGGAAGGTAAACTACATGACATTGATTCAACAACGTGAGGTACTGGTGGCATATATACATTCTTGCTAGCGTCATCTTAATTAAACGTTGTGAATTGACTCTAGGTTATAGTCTTTAGACACATAGCTTTTCGTTGCATAAAAATGCAGTATTTTGAGCTTTACCTTACTTAACCATTTCGAAGTACATTTAATGTCCCTGAGAATGAAAGTAAATGGAAAGCCATATAAGATAAACTCATCAATACTTGTTCCTCAGGCCATGTCAGCGGTTGTCTACACCTTGGTCGACTTAGTTAAAAACCTAAAAGCATTTGCAGGCATTCTGTTGGTAAGTTCAATTTTTATCCAAGTAATCTGACTATATATTGATGTAATATAAAATTACCATAATCATGTTTCTGTTGATGCTTAAATACAACACCAGAAAACAAATTGCGTTAAACACAAATAATCAACCAGCCAACCAACCAACCAACAGTCACAGTATTCTGTTTGTATGTATGGAGAAAACGCTTTGTCGTGTGGTCCTACAAAGGGAATGACATCTTTTTATGAATGAGAAAGTAACTTCATATTTTATTAATGAAGTCAAATCTATGAATATTCTATAACCTTATGCATGGTGCATGTATTTATTGTTATTTCAAAATTAATTTGATTTCACTTCTTTCTGACCAGGTGCTGTACTACTCGTATGCCTTATTAGGAATGGAACTTTTCAGAGATAAAATCCCATATGACGCCGCCAATGCAACAAATCAGTAAGTATTGCTGCTTGTGATATTTTCTAATTGGCATTTTCAAGATTGTTGATAAGATTACCTGAACTACTTTGACTGTTAAATATCAAGAAATTTAAGTGAGGTAATTACCGATCCAAAGTTGAAAAAAAACGAGCAACTTACCACTGTATGTCTTTTGTATTTGCAGAACGAAAATTGAGTACAAATGTGGCTCGTACGAACAACTAGAGTATTGGGCCAATAATTTCAACGACTTTGGGGTTCGTATATATTCGCTATCATTGAAAATCTTCTCCAAAAATAAATCAGTATCCAAGTTAAATGGACTGGTTGGTTGGTTGGTTATTGGGGTTTTACGCCGTATCAACATCTAAGGTTATATCACGGCGAGAACATGATTTTGACAATCCTGTCCTTGATGATCGTATCTATGGAATGATCAAATCTATGAGAAGATAGAGACCATACCCCTACACTTTTACCGAGGCAGGTGTTCTTTAATGTGCAGGGTCCCATAGGCAGGGCCCTACACACAACAGCCGGTGGTCTACTAGAGACCTTTGATAACCCAGTTGTTGCCACTGGGAGACATGTAGAGGGGGGTAGCAGCCAGCTCACCCCAGCCCAGGATTGAACCCGGGCCACCCGCGCAACAGATGGACACTCTAACCACTACTCCACCCCACACGCCTTAAATGGACTGGTAATGCAGAAAGATTTAATAATCAGATAGTAGTGTGTGTTCATCAGTGGAGGTTTAATATCTGTAGTTAATACTCAGTCCACTTTCATCTAGGCGGCACTCGTTGTCTTGTGGGACATCATGGTCGTCAACAATTGGCATGTTTTTCTGCAGGCCTACACCAAATACGTTAATGTGTAAGTACCACATTTTTACTTTGCTTCATCGGAATTTAATATGTACATCACCTGTTCCACATAAATCATAGTCGACGTAGGTCTAGCTTTTTTTTTTTATTAAAGAAAATATTTAAAAGCCAGCTTTTTAAATTCTCCTGAAGAAATATAACACATGTAGTGAAAGGAACATTGGGAATAAATAATCTGGTAAGAACAATTCTATTTAGAATATTACACATTAAAGAAAAGAAGGGAGGTTACTAACTAATTTTTATCATATTCATATATGAAAATGATAAATAAACATGGGATGTTGCGGTGTAAAACATCATTTCTGGTTATATCTTCAGGGGACAATACGATTAGAAAGTCTATAATATTCCAAAGGGTACCACATTACTTTTGCAAGGTTGGTTTAGGAGTATGTGCGTATACATTTGTTATAGACCTTGTGCACACGTGGTCATGTGACCACTTTTTGGTGATCACCACTTGGTGATCAAGACCACGTGGCTGTGAAATATATCTAAAATTTAACAATTCTAAAGCACGGGGATGATTTATCATGACTCAGTGAAATTATTCTAAGGATATTTTATGATATGATACATTCTAAATCCTTCAAAATTGCAAATAATAATGATAATAAGGTGATCACCAATATGGCAGCCAGGTCATTTTGCCAGTTGTGACGTCATGTACACAACGTCTATACTATTATCTCGGTTAGCATCGCTCAGTCTATGTCTATTTCTCCATGACAGGTGGTCCAAGTTGTACTTCATAGGCTGGTGGCTCCTTACAGTTGTCATCGGACTCAACCTTTTCACTGCTCTTATTCTCGAGGTAAGAATACCCTGTTCAGTAAAAGTTTGATTTTCGCTACAAACCTATTTGTAAATAATTTAATTTTGATACATTGTAAAAATGAATCTGGAGATACGAATACGAATTTCTTACAGTAGATATGTATTTCTTAATGCTTCATATCGAAGTGGTTCACCGTTTTATCTCAGTAATAATGTAGAGTTGATCTCTCGTCAGAACTTCATCATGAGGTGGGACCGGCTGCAGACCCGACCCAACCAGGACCCGGCGGTGTCGGCCGACGTGAGCATCCAGCAGGCCGCCTACCTCACTGTGCACGACATGTTCAGGTGGGTTGCATTTTAAAAAGTTATAAATTGTAGTTATAGAAGCAATAAATATCTATTCACAGATTAAGAATTTTATAATGCAGGATAAACAGAAAGAATTGGCAATTAAGGAATTGTTGCAATATTTGTTTGCAATCTAGCTAAAATAAATTTTGAGCAATTTTGACGATTCAGTTGGAAAATATTTTAAAAGATTTTCAAAATTAGGACTTGTAAGGATATGGTTTGGCCTTTTATTTTAAAGACATTGTAGTAAGCGTGCTCTATAGTATTGTTTAGGTTCTGTCGTCTTTGGAAATTGAGGTTCATGGTGTACTTTGAATAGAACACGTCAGCATTTTATATTTCTATTCTTTTACCTGTAGAGGTGACCTTCAAGAACCATCCGAGGATTCCTTGCTGACAGAACTTCGACAACATTCTCACCTTGAAATCAGGTGACCCCCATCCCAGCCAACCTTAATCTAAGCAGAACGCTGTGATTTAGGTATAGTCTACTTACTTTGTACATATAAGAATAACCTATTTTTTGACATGTTCTGATACTTTGTATTAGTTACTCTTTTAATTATAGTTGATATTAAGTCCTTGTGAAAATGTGTTTTTACGCATTTACAAATCCGGTTTCTTTCGTCCCAGGATATCGTTGTATTGTGATTATACGCCTTGTCAACTTGACAGAGCACTTCTGACCTTCTGGTTATAAGTTCTATTCTTTAAACCAAGTTATTTATGCCTTTATTACTTTGTGATATTCCTATGGTTGGATAAGTAATTCATTGGTTGTACTGTAGCATTCAGTAGGCATTCGTCTAAAGAGCATCATAATAGTATATTGAAGAAAACAAATATCAAAAAAACCTTTAACCAAGATTTTTAATATAATCAGGTAAGCCATGACACTTCACCAGCCAGTATGACCTACAGATTTAAACCTTGATGGGGTCTGTCATCTTATGGCAGTTTATTACAGCAAAATATATCTTATCGCAGTACTTTCATGATAAACGTTACTGGAGAGCCATGCCTGTATTTCTCGTAGCTCCAAAGCCAAGGTCTCATGGTCAAATTAATCGCAATATTCCTAGTGGCCCTTGGACCGTTATAATAGTATTTTTTTGGGAAAAGTGACGATGATGTTACTTGTACATAGATTATTTTCTCGGATGTCGTTTCCAATGTATGCAAAGATAATTCGAAAAGTAATGATTAACAACTTCTGATTGTAGTATTTTTGATAATGTAATGTTAAGATCGCCATGTTTTAGAACAAAGCGATGTTTAAATCTGTGACAGACCCTAGAAAATATTTCAAGTCAAATTCTGGTACTTCCGTAATTCTTGTTTTTGCTTCTCACTATTTAGATGTTATGGTCATATTTTATATACTTCACTTGTTGCTGTTCCTTGACGGCAGAAGTGTTGCTTCTGAAACGTCGGACCAATCTTAACCGCATGCATGTACTTTTATTTGTGGCCAAGTGCAATATTTATGCCTGTATCCGATTGATCATCTGGCAGGTCATTAAACTTAGTTCTGCATCAAAATATGTACAATCACCATTAAAAAATATATCCAAGAGGAGGATATGTTATTTCAAGATACGCTTTGGTTTTTTATATACTAAAAGAAGGAGGCATTGTTACGCCAGACTTATAATTATGTTATGATATAGAATGATCCATTATTGTCAAGTCCCTCATCAGTAGTATGATCTAGTCCCTTCTGCTTTTGTGTATCAATAGTAGGGCATTAATCACATTCTCTTGTAGTTTCATGATGATTCTAACGTTATAATTACCGTTGTGAACTTGGAGTAAAGCAAACATTTATTTATAATTGTTTTCGCTGATAAACTACTTAATCGATGTACAATGAATACCTTCACAGTTGTTTCGTATATATAAATGGTTCCGTACCAGTTTTATAGCCTAGTAAACCCAGAAATGAAATAAAACTGCTTACAATACAAAAAAGTCATTGTCGTCAACTCAACTTGTTGGTCACATCAGAATCATACATGACTAGATAAAATCCGAAAACCTGTGCATTTAAGGCCTGTGGGTTTGTAGTTCTTTTATGTGCCGGCATTCCCGCGAAGTGGTCGGGAAAATTATATTTTGTATCGTGTTTTGGGCCGCCAATATGTTTGGCTAATATATAGTTGTGTCGTTTCTAACCGATTCAATCTTAATGAGAACTAGCAAGCGATTTGTCTAGTGTTTTCAGTGAGAGTGTGCATGTCGACCATCAACATTGTTCCTACTGAAAGGGGCCACGTTGTCCCTTCTCTTCACGTGGTTTATAGTCTAAGGAAACCACACTATATGACCTTTCTTACTGCTCAAATATTTGTTTTAACTTCTATGATACAGTCTATTTATTAAGACATATTTAACCCTTAATCTGACGATCACTCTAATGGCTGCCTTCCACTGGTCAACCTACACAACACATGGGGATAAAAGGTCCAGTGGCATTGCCAGTCAAAAATGTATACAAGAATTACAAAAATACCTTCCAGACAAGAGTATTGATTCGAATATTGGATTTGGTTGAACATTTGTTGTAAATATTGGTTAGAAATCGGGGGCTGTGCCCCCAAACCCCCCTTTTAACTTCTCTTTTTCTATTTTCTTATAAATTGCCCCATAAACAATGACCGATCTAAGAAAAACAATAGGGGATTATCTTCTATCAACACATTAACTACTGAGGTGATGCCATCTAGGCTCTTACAAAAGGTTTTCCTGTTTTCTGTCCTGCCATTGCTGTAATAGATACATCCCAATTTAATACCAATGCATACTAGTGTCCAAGCGGGACTGAAAGGTGCTGACACCTAGTGGATGGAATTTAAGATTTCAGCTGGTCCTGCCCCCTAGTTTTGGACATCTTCGCTCCCTTATATTAAATGAAATGGTTAATCAAATCAGTGAGTAATCCTGATAATAACCTGCAAATAAATCTGATACTGGAATGATTATGGTTATTTCGACGTCACTATTTTATGTTATAGTGTCACGGGATATAGGCCTATAAGTACTGACAGGTCTTCCCACATTCATTGTACTTTATCCTATTTTTCTTCAAGCTGTTATCATTCGAAAAGAAAATATCTGTACTTATACTTATTTCTGTGTCAAATATTCATTGTATTTTACTGTCAGGAATTCTCAAACGAACGGTAATTCTTGGTCCAGCCTCTTTATGTGCGTGAATTAATCTCCGGGGGTTCATTCAACATTCAGTATTCTTTTCTCCACACGAAATGATGGTCCATAGACATACGTCTATGGATGGTTCGATGATGATTCTTCTTATATCTCTCACGGCCATCCACCAAACCTACGTGAAATAATTTTTCAACACCCTCATCGATTTCACCACAAATAGCCACACTTATTTTATTATAATATGTATTTCCCAAGTAAAATTAAAGAACAGGAATTTCTTACAAGTAAATAAAGCCTTAAGAATATACTTTTGTGGTGTTCAATGAAATATAGGTTGATGGAGTAGGGGTCGGGGTGTTTTTTCTTGCCCTTTCCCAGCCTTGAGGAGCCGACGTGGCTGGCCTACTTGCCGACCCTCGGTGGTTCCCCTCGCCCCCCGCCCGGCCCTCCCCGGGCCCCGGCCGGCCTCTCTCCGTGTGAGGCCCGGCCTGTTTCCTGCCCATCCCCGGCCCCCAGTGGGCCACATAACTTACATGGTTGTGGCGAGCAGCAAACCGACCCAGGCTCAATAAAGCCCACCCCCTCCCGGTGTAGGTGTAAAGAGTAGGCATCAAATGGGATGACAAACCCCCACTGCCCTCCTTCCCCCTTCTCCTCCTCTTGTCATGCACTCTTTCTTCCGTGCATAGTGTATGTAAGAGACCTTCCCTCTGTATATATTAAACTTTTTCTTTTCTTTTGAAAATCGGTATGTACGGTATATGAAGATAGGATGCTTGCCTATTATGGTTATATATGTCAAACGAACGGGAGATCAAAGGAATATAATCACTAGAACGAGAGATCCAAATCTTTTAAGATACCTTTTTCTATTGAGGTAGGCGTGCGGTCTTTTGGTAATTTGCCCTGGGGATGAAGTTTTTTTCGTCGCACTTTAATACCATCCTCATTCGTCTCTTCTCATTCGACGGATTGGGAAATATTTATGAAATTCATTTTACTATATATCATTTTACTACGTAGGGATATGTCCATTATCCCCTGAAATAAATTATACGCCTACACTGAGCTGTCCAGTTAACATGTATCTATGCTACAGGAAAAGCAACTGGAATAATCTTTTATGATATTAAAGTAGACATGAGCACACCTTGATTGTTATTGTATTGTTATCTAATGGAATTTATAGTATATGCCAAATAAACAAAAAGTATTCCCTAAAGTACCAGGGTAGGAAATTGTAATATTCATATCAGAATTTCATTCCCTACACTCGACGGTCTATTCCTAGGGCTACTTACTTCACAAATACAATCCTTAGTTTAAACTCAATATCTGATGAAAAAACTAGATATATGGGAAGGGTAGAACCCTTCATATTATCAAAGTGGGTCACTTCGAGTGTAAACAAACTTAGGAGAAGCTTGCTCGCTTTCAGAATATTTACTGCTCAATATAAACGCATTGTCATCATGATACGCTCTGATAAATTAGGCAACCACAACATGGTCGTAAAAGTTCCTAAAACTGCTTTTAGGCATGGGTGATATATGAACAGCAAACCACAGGATTTCCTAGCAGGCCTTTCCTCATACCGTACAGGGAAAAAGCAAAATAAATCTGCCTTCCTAAAACAAGTTCAACCTTCCCGTAGTAAAGTTGTTAAAGTACATGTTCAAGTACATGTAACTTCAATAGTAATACATTCCTAACCACTCCTCTACCTGGTGAGGTAGAAAGGCTGGTTTGTGATGTCATTGTAGGAAAACGTCGAGTTTATGAAATGCCAAAGGCTAAAAGAAAACAACACTAGCGCATCTCGATACCTTAAGAATTTAAATAACGTATCATTGAAGGTGTGCAATCAAACATAATGCAAGGTGTACTTTTGGGTTAAGGCAATCTGACTAAACCCGTAGTAAGTAGGTCACGAGACGCATGGCTATTTTCTCTTAATTGTTTTCAGTGTATTTTATACTTTTGTAGTAGGAGTATCTATGAAACCCCAATTTAATGTGGCGAATTTACATTATTGTTATGACTGGCATGTTCAGGGATACACGTATCGAGATGCCTTCAGGGCCCATATCTTCGTAACTAATTTGGCTGATCAGGGAAAACTTGATCAGTGTCTCACGTTTCGGGATTCCGTCTATCATGAATAAATTTTACATCTGAGTATTCCTCATTGATACTATTTTGCAATAATACCATCAATTTTGGTAAAAGACAAAATTGTTGATCTTGAGGCCCTGATCAAAAATTCTCTGATCAGCCAAATTAGTTACGCAGATAAGGGGACTGGATTTAGAAACTACATATTTATCGTTACCAAGGTATTATCAGAGGGATTCCTGACTGGAATATACGGCCTTAAGAAAAGTCTACTTTTCTTAACCCGAACATTTCTAAAGCGTCATCATGTCCCTACGTTATTATGATATCAATATGGTCCTATTATCCGTGCCAACCTCTCCCCTTTGGGAATAATGGACCCATCCCTAGAATTATAGATACTTAGATAAAAATCATTTTTCTCTACTTTAATTTTTCACAATGCATTTTTGATAATACATGCATATTATGCAATATGGCCAATCACCGCACGGATGTCCATCACAGTAAAGAGGAGATCTGTGGAATACTGAGATATGCTTAGAAAAACATGCAACTTTTGGTAGCTAAGGGCCTTGGATACAGACATTCTCAGTAGTAAAATTATGTCCATGTAAAAACTAAGACTCCCACGTACATCGTACTATTCGTGTAATCTGCTTTTTAGTTCTGCTTTTCCCACACGTTTAGACAAGGGGCACTCCCCGTGAAACTATGCATAGAGTTGACACAAGGGTCGGCTGGGACATGTGACTTGGCCCCCTCATTCAGCCAAAGGATTTTTCCTGGGACACTATAAGTCTGCTACTATATACTATATCCTGGTGATGCAAAATTGAAATGCTGAATCATGAAAATCATGAGCATAATTGGTTATTTTGTACAATTAAAATTATATGTACTTAATTGTCATAAACACTTGTATATAAATCTCAGATTATTGAACTCATCACATTCTAGATAAGTAATAAAAAAAGTCGCCTCCAGAACCTCTTAAATCACAGTGCATGTATTTTAATGTTTTTCTCTTTTTCGAAAGGTACGTTTTATATGGAGAGGTATGTGTTCCAGAATGGCAGTAGCATTTTTTAACACATATATGTATATGCATGTGCTCCAATGTAAATATAGATTTGAATGTTTTACAACTCATTATTATAGAATCCAAACATATTTACAATGTAATTGTTTAGTTGATAAAGCATGTTGAAGTTCCTGGTCTACATGTACACTGTTCTGTTTACCTTACCCGGTCAAAGAAACTATTTACCTGTATGCAAGATAACAAACATAAGATGAAACACATTTAAACATTTTAGCTATATAAAAATAGGCCTACGGGTCCTAAGCGAATCCATATCGAAAAGAAAGAGGAAGGGTCAATTAAATAATTACGGCGTCACGCGTCCACATGCACGTGATAGGCCTTTCCCCATGTACTTTAAATTGATGCAGGAATCAAATAGAGGATCCGAAAATCCACCTAAATTCCCCAACCCCAGATCCGCCCCTGCAGCATATCAAACAGAAATGTTAGCTAAAATCATACTCCTAGACTTGCTAGCATTTTTTCCCTTCTTCCCATGCTTAATATCAGTTGTTCTTGAAATTCAGAATCATTTTGTTATCGTCAAAATTTGCAAATAGTTATGCAGTATCAGAAAAAATAACTTGAATGAGTTCCAGGCAAATCTGATATGAAGATAAAATGAAATTTAAAGTAGGTAGTTTGGCGAGTTTCACACTTCTTTTCCCTATACTTTGGGAAATCAGAGGGAGTTTCAGAACCCATGTTCCCTGAGTGCAGAACCCATGTCCCTTGAGTGCACCGTTGGTATAGTAAAAAAAAAAGCGGCTCACCTTTGCCAGGGTTTTACCAGAGACGTGGTGCCACCTGGTGTAGGGTCGGGGGTGGCGCCCCCGTGTGTTTCAATATCTATACATAGGCCGTTGGTAAAAATGACATTGGGTCGTTTTGTCTGAGGAATATGGTATGCAGCCTGTGCAATATGGCCCTATTTTTAATTAAAAAAAAGGGGGGGATATGTACTACGGTTGACTTAAATATTAGCAAACACCATAAAGGAATAATCCATTGTGGAAATGATAGTTGTGCAAACAATGAAACTTGTGGATTCTAATAATTAAACATGAAGTGAGGTTTTTAAATGTCAAACTATCTTAATTCTTACGTGGCAGAGTATCCTTGTTCTAACCACATTGAAATAAATTTTGTCAATAGAAGATCAGTAAATTCCGTCTCTATTAGTTAGGCAGCATAATCTGCTGACTAAAGGCATTCTGATTAATATGAAGTAACAGGAACCTTTATCAGAATCATCCTCTAAATTAAAAAGGAAAATATTATACAATGAATGCAACATTAGCATTCATGCATTAGGGGAGGTTACAATACCAACGTATCATTTATAGACGCCTGATTTTTTTTTTTTTGATTTTTTTTTTTTTAGCCAAAATCCTGTTTACACAAGTTCTTCCTTTCAGCGTTTACACCCAAAATCAATATTCATATCAAATACATTTCACATGTCTTATCAACACAGTATTTAGTTATATACAATAATATCATTTGAGCAATCTACATAAGGCTGTACATCAACTTCTATTATAAAATTCACACCAATTCACAATAGTCCATACCAACATGTTTCAAATTAGAATAATTCCTTTACCTTTTGCGTAAACTTGACAATATCTGTTTCCTTTTGTAGGCTTTCATCAAGATCATCCCATAAACAAATCCCTCTATAATAGGGGGATTTTTGTACTTTTGATTGTTCCGTAAATTTTCGTTTTAATTTTACCTTGTTTTTACTTCTTAAGTTTATGCTTGGTCGATAGTTATCCAAATGTTCAGTTTGCTGACAGTATCTATGTATATGTTTCAATAAAGACCTTTTTCTCCGAATCTTAATTGATTCAATGTTATACTTTTTACGTAATATTCCAATATCATTCCGTGCCGACAAATCAAAACAATATTCAATTCATCTGATAGCCCTTTCTTCTAATTTCTGGACCTTCTCTATTAAATACATATCTGCTGACTCTACAACAAAGTCAATGTATTCTAAGTGAGGTCGTATCATAACCTTGTAAATCTTTCCAGCGGTTCTTTCATCAATATATCTCCTAATTTGACATAAGATACCCAATTTTGAATTAGCTTGTTTATACATTGCATCAACATGTTGATTCATGTCCAATTTATCATTTAATTTCATACCAAGATATTCATAACTATGTACCTGTTGTATTACTGTCGTGTCAATTCGCATATCCACACCCTCTTTTCAATCCTTAGAACCAATTAACATATATTTAGTTTTTATATTTATTTATATAGACATACCATTTCTACATTTATATGTAGAAAAATTTATTTGAAAGCCCGGAAAGGTTTCCTATAGTTCTATGACCTCTAATCAGACTTGTATAATATCATACTTGTGCCCTCTACCCTGAAGTGGAGTCAATCTCCTTATCATCCGGAGGCCAACTAACCTAAACTAGTTATCATACGAATAGGTTTCATAGGTCCACGACCACTCCTGTGTTTTGTCCTCAAAGAAATGAAAGCAAAAGTGCACACACAGGCCTGAATAATGACCTTGTCTTCTAGGCTTCAATCAGGATGTACCCACCCTAGTCTTATACAAAGCTGAAAAAGAGATGGATAATTGTCAGTAAATGTCTTTCAGACATGAATTATTGGCCAATTTGAGGTTTCATTACCATTTGTGTCGACAACAAGATCAGGGGATGTAAATGCTAAACCCACATTTTCCTAAATTTATTTTTGGAATGAAGTAATGGGGGAGGGGGTCATGTGGTGCATGACAATTTCAATTTCAAAAAAATTAGAGAAAAATTGTAGGTAACGTCAGAATTTTCAATGCTGAAATTTCTATTTTAAAGAAATTTCTATTTTAAAGCAGGATCAACACATTTTTAATCAAGGGCCAGTTAAGCTCATACGAAAGGAAATCTAGGGGCATGACCTGCTTTTCAGGGCTTTTGGCCCCTGTTTATATCCATCCACATAGAAGTCAACTTGGTAAGGGAATAAAATGAGAAATGCACATACCCAATATATGGTGGATATAGATCTATATTTTATGTGCAATCGGGGAGGGGGGTATTCTTGACATTATATCATTTCTATAGAGGTGTGGTCAGGGGTCATGACAAAACGGGGTGGTTCAAGGGTGGAACAGGGCTTTTCAGGGGATTTTTCCAGGGATGTTTCTAGAGAAATTTTTAGGGATTTTTCTTGGAAGTTTTACAGGGATGGTTCAGGGGTGGTTCAAAGCTTTTCCAGGAATTTTTCCTGGGTTCTGGGGATTTTGCCGGGGACATCACGGGGATGGTTCAAGGATGGTTAATAAACATGATTAATTGCAATTATGAACTAGTATTATGTCTTTACCGTGAAAACATTTCATCTTTCTCAATTTGCAGTTCTGTTGGCAATCAATCCTAAATTATCCTTCCTCTTTCGTAGGGATTTCGTTGAACGTTGTAGAAACAAATGACTTCCTTTCTTTAACACTTTGAACAACTTCTAATTCTATCTGTGTGGATTTTGTCTTCATTATCCGCTTTTTCACTAGAGCTGTGAACTATACAGAAATGTCATAAAACATTTTTGTGTCCTTCATTTTATATTCTGTATTGTACTGAGCAATAAATACATCAAAATATTTTCTCTTATCCGGATAGTTTAGGCCTACATGTAATCAATTTTCTATATGTATCATGTCTGACCTAAACCTGACATGTTTGGAATTTATGTAAGTTCATAATATATACTTTATGGATTTTAGCTCAAAAGTTGTTTTTATCTTGTCTAGTTTTATATTCTAATCAAGTGCACGGAGATGTGGTCACTTCACACTTGTAGTCCTTTCCGTCACTCCCGACTTCATGATATTATTCCAGCATGAATCTGTTCAGAATGACAAAGGTTTAGATATCGATGGTACTGAACTATTGTTAATGTTTGATTTAAGACTTGTAGGACGCTGCGTAGCTTGTATAATTGATTTATCCATGAGTCGTTCATCCGAGTTATTGAGCTAATCAGACTGCGCTCAAAGTTAATTCATCCATCCCCCAATAGTTCAAAAGAAATGGACGATGAGGGAGCTCTTAAAATGAAAGGGTTTTTATTCAAGTAACATCTCATCCCGAGTCAAAGCCACAGTGAATAAGTCTCAATCAGTCCACCTTCCCATCTCCTACTCAGTGATCAACCACATTAGAATACAAGTTGTTCCAGCACATCCTAGACCACCCTAGCGCTTAGCTCTATCACAATCCTTTGTCCGAGGTAGTTGGTATAGGTAAACTCCAGGATACTACGCAGGAGCTGGTAGGCATAGCTCCGAGCAGCTCAGCTAACCTGGCTAACTCTAACTTTACCATTAACTCCAAACTAAACTGACTCGCTCCCTACCTTGCAACACCTTTTATACTGGTTAACAGGTGGCGCTAGGAGCGTAAAACGTCTCTTCTCAGAAGTAGTATGGTTAGGCCTGATCCTAACTAAATTATAAAGTATGATAATATATTAAAAGTACTAGGCTATTAGTACAGTACGTCTCTTTCCTCGTTATAATTATCGTGGAAATGGGTATTCTGCATGTAGGAATTAGATATCATTAAGTTTATCGATCATTATCCAGCAGATCTTGAAAATATATCAGGTGAGTTCTACATTTTAACGCCTAATTTTGTGAGGAATATGTGCTACCGTATATCGCATCAATAAGCCATGGCTTATAATCAAAAATAGGGTCATGTTTTCAAGGGTACAGCTTGTAATGGGCTCTTCCCCAGGACAACTTTATTCAAGGGGTACAAAGTACACAGTGCTATACTTTTTCAAAAGATGGTCTCTATAACAGTAAAATGAACATGTTTAACTATCGTTTATGAAAAAAAGTACAAGACATTCAGATTAAAATTCTTTCATAAACATATTCTAATCAGTGGTCAACTGTATGGTCAGGTAACATATTGCTCTGTAAGCCCCTCTCCCGTGATCTGTATAGTGTGTATTCGGCTAGGTAACATGTTACATCCTGGCTTGGGACGCCAGTGGGACATTTAGCATATATATAGGTATTTGTAAATGCATTACAATTGGAAAAGATAATTATTCTTGATTTTGCTAAATCAAGTATGTGGCTTAAAAATGAATTAGAGATAACGCTGACAAATGAAGTTGTGGGACCGCTGGATGCCAAAATTATGTCTCTTCTCCAATAAGGGTATAATAATTATGATATGTAGGCCTATAAACACCGGTATATTATTCAGTTAAATATAGTTATTCAAATACCAATTGTTTATATTTTGTCTTGTAACAGTCCAGTGGCACTGTTTCCTAATTCTTTGTAGCCACCGTTTTATCGACTTTTTGGCGCCTGACAAATATTTTGCTGTTATTGTTTTAGCGGCTTTGTTTTTGAGGTGTTTTATAGAATTCCCTCCGGTCCCGGCCCCGACTGGTACCGGGTCCGAGCACCTCTCAGGGTCAAGGTCAAGGTCGACATAACTCTTCTTATCCGTAATTTATTAATACATTCTGATCTTAACAGAAGAAAAGAATATGGCGAAACAATTTTTCAGATAACATATATTTTTGCCCAGAATGGTTCTTAATATCATCACTTGAAGGTTGTCGTTTTTGTACTCATAATAACAGGTGGTGTTTTGAAACAACAATCGTAGATTGATGAGGAGCTGAGAGCAACTGTTGAGTGGGAAGGGTTAGAATGTTGTGGAGCATGTTCCTTTGATATAAGAGTAGCTTTAATCACATGGATGCCAAGTTAATGTAATGTTAAATAGGGCGGTGGGGGGTCCAGGCCAGTCAGTGCCCCCCAGCCGGCTGAGGGGCCGGGTGCCCCCGACGGCCCCTACACCTGATCCGCCGCCTTCCGTCCCTAACCCAACACCCTTTATACCCCATGGTGTTTCCTGCCGGCCTTCCCTGCATGGGCCTCCCCCGTCCCTCCCCTACCCAGCCATTCCCACACCTCCCCACCCCGGTATGTAGGACTTATAACCACCATGGTCCAAGGGCTTCCGACCCCTTTATTTACAGAGTGTGCATTATATCTGTTATATAGGAGGAGTCAATGCACTATTTTAGACCTCCATGCAAGTCATTGTTGTTACTGAAAAGGATATAATTCAACATTTTGAAAGATGATAGCTCGATAAGGCTTATAGTCCGATTGCATTCATTACAAAAATTAATAGTCGACATGAAAAATGAAATAAGCCAGAAATTAAACATGTTTGGGGTATACCGCATCGGGGTTTAAAACAATCATAACAATGTTCATTACAAACATGATTCTACTCTCCTTCCCCAACATTGATTAAGATTCCATAGATATTAAGTCGCATACATATTTATATCTATGGATTTATCAATAAAATGTGCAGTTGTTATTATAGCATTAATAACGTATGTATATGTGTCTATAATAAGCCCATCTCAGTATACATAAACATCAAATTTTACCATGAAATTACATAGCAATTTCCTCCTGATTTAATCCCCAAAGAGAGTAGTGTAAAACAAAATGAGCCATGTTGATTTGGTTGACAAATCGCTCCTAAAATTTGTAAAATGCAGCTTTATAATTATATTGGCCTTTTTCCCATAGGAACTAATGTTAAAGCCTGTCAGCCCAACCTATTATGTCCAACCCTATTTTGCCCTAAAATACATCATTTTGATTAGCTGGCAAACCTGCAAAGTAGTCAGTTGGTAAAATTCAAGAAATCATAATGTTCTATCAGTACTTGGGGATATAGAAAAACATAACTCTTGGTTATTTCAGTAATCCCAAGTCTAGGAGACAAGGATAGCTTAAACAGTTATTTTGTCCAACCCTTGTCCATCCCTGGGATATACCCAAAGTGGGATGGGCTTATTGACCATTTACCATATTTGTATTTACCATTTGTTTGCAGCAAAAACTATGAATACCAAATTTAAATAGAATATCCATTTTTGCTAATACCAATGGCAACTAACATGATGGCTTTACTCTAAAAGATATAGGGGGCTTATGTAAAATGTTTATACTGATAAATGGTTATTTTTCTTTGGAATACCAGAATCACAATTGGGTTGTTTAATCAATGAAATTAAAGTCTCTTCTATTCCCGATTAGTGAATACAGTGGAAATGTTTTAAACTTTATTTCATTTCCACAAATTTTTTCAGCAGGTTTGGGATACCACAGAAAAATGGGACGTCCTGTAATTACAGGCAATTATGAAAACATAATTATGCTATTTAACTATTATATAGACAAAATATACATGAATAATTCACAGGATAAACATGATATAATACTTCTACATTATGCGACATACAGAAATTATTAAATTCTGCATTTAAGATGAATTTTATAACACCTTCCATTTTGACAATTTCATAATAAGTAATAAAGAAGACATCTTTTGCATCAAAATGATTGTTGCATTTTCACTTTCTATCATTGCATTTTTTTCTATTGATTTTTATTTCTTAAAAGTTACAAAAAACTTGCCAAAAAACGGCCCATCCTGAAATAACAGGACGGTTTTGTGATCTGTTATTACAGGGCGTCCTGTTTTTTCAGGCATACTTTAAAAAAACATTAACATCACTATTGTAATGATGGAATGTAACCAAATAATCATTTGTCATATAGAGTCATGTATTGAGTTTGAAAAAATGATAATGGAATGTTTTAAAATGATTTAAAGGGTTGTCTCCTAAAAAAACAGGATGTTCTGATTTCCCCATCGTAGCCCCAACCTGTTCAGGTATAAGTCTAATTTTCTAAGAAGTTGAATATACATGTACATCGTAATTTCAGGTTTTTAGATAATGTTGGTGTTTGTATAAATAATAATAATATTATTATCGTTAGAATAAATTATGGGGTTATGAGGTATGACTATGGTTGATATATGAATGGCATGATGAATACTCAAGCCCAAACCCATAGTACAACATAAAAATATATCAAGAGTCCTCAACATATCTTGGGTATTTCCTCTGTACTTTTTCTGTGAAATACGGTTTGAAGTTAACCATCTCGCGACAAGAGAAATCTTTAAGAACTATGAAGATGAAGCTACAACGGTGTTTGTTCACGTTTTCAACCCAAACATGACACCTTCACATACAACAGAGTTCCCAGGCAGGTCTATAATAGTCTTTAGTCTTTAATTGATTTCCTCAGATTTAAGGCCTTAAAAGGTCTTAAATTTGACAGATTTGTAGCAAGAGGTCAACGGTCTTAAAATGAAATTGAATTGAGTTTTTATCAGAATGACATATGCTACGATATATGTATGAACTTTCCTTTAGAAACAGAAAGTTCTAGAAAATCTACAAACCTGCGGTCTGCTTCAAAAGGAATTACAAAGAATTGTGAAAAAAAAAGGTACGGATGTTTTTATACATTTTTATATACTTACGATGACCTTTTCCTCTTAGTAGCTACAGAAGTTTTTGGTATTCCTTGCGGAGCTTTTGTTATCTCTCAAGGAACTTTTGGTACCATGCTGGGCTTAATGAAGGTGTCTTATATAGGCCTATATGATACACTTGTGTCGGATCTAGCACTCTGAAAGGGAAGGGGCCACTTTGGAAAGGTTTTGGTCATAATTTTACATTATAAACGGGTGAGCGCCCGAACGTGTCCTTAAAATTCAGCCAGTCTTTTTTACACGATTTTCAAACCGTCGCAAGACTTATGTAAGAAAACCCATGGGATCTCTGGAGCTCCGGAGGTTCTTATAAAATAAGCTACTAATATATTAGATCCTGTGTAGAGAAGGCATCATGATACAGTTTTTTTTTTTATCACCAATGGATTTCCCTGACGTTTTCCTCCTATTAACCTGGAGTCCATACACCAAACTCGAATAAAGTCATATGGATACTATATGTTCAAACCTAGGGTCTGATTGGAAAGATATCAGTCACAGTAGACGCAATTACAAAAATAGCATCTCATTATGATCAACAGGTCAGCAATATGGTCAACTCTCTTTTAATGACCGATAATGTAATGTTAGCCACATAACAGCTATGCTACCGCCAAATATTGCACAACTGGTAAGGCTGTGTGGCAGGTCATTGGAACAAAAACGTGGGAAGTTCGTGTTTTTCTACTTGGTGCAAGGGAAAGTCCCTTCTCTATTCAGAAATAGTATAGCGTATGTGTGGAATGTTATGTCTTTGATTTAGACGTGTAAAAACCAATGCTGCATGAGTGATTGACGCTTCCCCCGCACAGGTTCAATGACTTGGCAGAGAAGAAAGTACATATGCAGCGGTTAATAAAGTGAAACTAGATCAATAAAGTTTTCTATGATTACTATACTGATATCGATGGGATGGGCAGACATGCCTGAAGGTAAGAAGGTGTACTTCATTACCTTAACCCACCCCTTTCACGACACATTTCTGCAGGAACATAATAATATCCGTTGCTTCTATGCATTAGATAGGGGGTGGTAAAAATCTTGTGTAAAATTTGTGCCTTTTGGAATTATTGGATTTTATCCGACGCTCATTCACTTTCAACTCTTAATTAGGTAGCTTTTGGGAGAACACCGATGAACATGAAACGGGGCGTTCTACTCTCGTCTAGTTTCAGTTTTGTCAAATCGGACTCTGTGTACGCCATGCAGTGTAATCCGATAGGTATCGTTGTCAAGCTATAACAATAGATAGGCGTTTCCATAGGCAGTGAAAATCACGTAAAGCCATATAAAACTAAATGATCGTTATGGTAAAGGGAAAATGCTATTTCACCTATATACATGGTTTTATTTTTTGTTTTGTCCTACATGTCCTTCATCGTGACCATTACATGAAGTATTTACCAAACAAACACTAAATCATGTGAGTAAACGAAAGGACGATAAATGCTTTTTATTGACTCGTCCTCTCAGTTATGTCACGTGTGTGAGTCTGCTGCTCTTGTGGGTCAAAGCCGAGTCCCTTTTACCATTGAACCTTAGTTATCCTCACATTACCCTGGCCACTGGGCGGTGTACTCTGTGGACATAGCATTGTCAACGACTTAAACCCTACACGGACAATATCAAAGGTCGCCGGGCTAGAAAGCCACAGTTTAAATGTTAGTTTTCCCAGCCTGCCTTGCTGGCTTCCGGTTTGCCCCGCCGTCTAGCGGAGGCCGCTGGCATCACCTCGGGGGCAGTCAATGTCCGGTCGTGTCAATATCCAACGGGTCCGTGGTAATAGTCGATGAATGGGTGGTCAGGGGGTACTGAGGGCAGCTGATCTTCACCGGTTCTGGCCAATCTGACTTGGCCTTAATCCCTAGCGGTATGTGTTCAACACCAGCAGGCCGGCGGAGATGTGGACACGGGTTGGGGTGGAGGCGACTTGAATGTCTCTCAACCTGTGGACTTTTCACCTGTCCTCAAACATCCTGCACCTCGTTCCCAGGTGAAATCCACACCACCAGGAGGGTGGGCAGTGTGGATTGGGGGTGGAGGGGCAGTGGTGGTCGTCGGGGTGCTTTGGCTTTTCCTCCAGTACTTAATATACTACTACCGTAGGAATGCCCTCCCCACTCCCAGCTCCCATCCACCCGCCCAGACAACTATGTATACACACTAACACTAACGGGCTGCTTTCCCACCCCGACCGTGATCCAAACGCAGGCCAGAGAGGGTCACAGGATATCCTATATCTTTGCTGAGTAATCAAATTGTATTTTCAACACCTCCAATGCATACCTTACACAGTAGAAAAAAGTGCAACCAAACAAGGAGTGACTTTGACCCGATAACCGATATCTGGTCGGCTTTGATGGTGGCTAGAGCACTCTTACAGATGTGGGTGTCGTCTCAGATTGATTGGACAATTGTTACTGGTTGTTGGTAAACAGTTAAAGTTTCAATCCTTTAAATGACCATCAATCCATGAATGACAGAATGCATTAGCAAGGAAACATTATATTATGTTCTTATCCGGACAATTCCTGTATCCTGCCATTGTAAACTTCTTGATAAATATTTATATGTACCATGAGGATTTCCAGAAAGGAAAAGCTCGAGACCACCGAGATAAATGTCATTATGTTAATGATACAGCTACAGGCCCACATAAAAGCGCACTTCCTGATCTTGGGTTACAAAGTACCACGTATTAATCACAAAAATAAAGTAAAGCATCCCACTGTTTGACTTGCTCACAGCAACCTTATATCCAGGTTTTGTCTTGTAAAAAGTTCCTTTTCTTAATGTATTTCTACCAATCTGCTTTACATTCTTGGCATTTCAAGGATCAAAAGTTGAACCTATTCGCACAGGTTTTACATGCAAGGTAATGTGGATAACAAGGTAGTTCTTTGTACTTGACGGAAACGCAGATTGATAAGAAAAGGATCCAATAAAATGCAGGTCCTCCAGGGGGATGCCCTCGTGTATTGGGGAGGGAAGCGGTGCACGTGGTTTGTTAGTTAGATCTTACACAAGAATTCACAATGTGATCAACCTGCTATATCAGTGTACTCAACAGTCACTGATATCTCTTGGGAAAGTTTCAAATCGTCTATGAATGAACAAAATATGGTTACAATTTTAATTATTGACTTTATTAAAAGCGAGCAATGTGCTTACTTTCGAATAATAAAAGTTTGGGCACAATGGGCAAAGATATCTTATTGTGTTATGTTATCCTGTGTTACATTCTATTGAAATAGGCAAAGGAGAATGCATCTTACATGAAACGTTATGGAAGAATAAGGTAGGATAATACAATCATCATCAAAAGTCAATACTATCAAAGTCCCTTCGGTGAAGCATAATTACAGATTGCCAGATAATATCCTTGTGGTTGAATTTGAACTTCTAACATAGGTCAACATGTGAAGAAATTAGCACCTGACAGCATGAATGCTGCTCACCTTTCTCCCTCCCTCCCTCCCTCCCTTCCCATTATGGGTTATTTGAAGTCCCTTTATGTTGATTACCAACGGCAGTGTAACCATATGTAACAACAAAGGCCCTTCTCCTTCGGCCTTCCGCCCCAGATCAGGCTCTGGAGCAGGTAATGGCCTGGAGCAGGGAGTGTGGGAAAGGAACACATCCAGTAGTACCCGACCCACCCCCAGCCCTCCCTCCCCCCGTACCCCCAACTGAGACATCCCCACCCCGGAGGTTACCCATCGTGCTCCCAACTCGTCTCCACTCAGCCTGATTTACATTTGATTTCTATGCTCTCCATGGTCTCAGGTCGACCCTATATGACTCACCTCTGGCCCCACTCCAGTCGCTGACCAATTCCGGACCATCTTTTCGTTTTCTTTTATGTTTCAGGCACTTTAAAATGAACCAAAAAAAAAAAAATTCTCAGTGAGTCACTAGGAAAATTATACATTGAAACAAAATATATTTGCGTTACCAGCTGGTTACAGAGGCTCAAAACGGACATGTCCGTTATTACAGGTAGTTTTGAGAAAATGGACTAATTCTCTAATGATATTCCCAGGGTAAGAAGTACCTAAGTCATCAAAGCCCCGCTTGACTTGCCGGCCTCCTACTCAGTGCCCGGCCCTCAAGGCCTCCCCTGGCCTGCCATGCTTCATCAAAGACACTCGACAGCTTTCGAGAGATGAGCGGAAAATATGCTTTTCAGACCCCAAACGTACTGGCAGGTCGTTTGAAGGTGACCCCGGTGACCCTGTGGTATTGAGTGAGTCGTATTAGCAGCACATGGCTGGGTGGGACAGGGCGAGGTGGGGAGGGGTGGGGGAGGGAGGTAGGCAGGAGGCAATGGGGCACGGGATACACACAAAAAAAAAGCTCTCAGAGGTTCCGCTTCTAAACAATCAGGTAAACACAATGCTTTGGCTGCGGCTTTTGGCTGCTATCCCTGGGATGACTTGAGGTAACCTTGGGCGTGAATCATTTAGTGTCGGACCCTCGGGTGTTGGAGGTACAGACCGAGGTAAGGGTCATCCTTATGAGGGGGATGTGGCCGTGGTACTGGAGTACTTGTATCACGTCCTTTTATGATACGGGAAATCCGCTATGGCGACCTACTGAAATGTGCATAAATAAACAGATATGTATATATACATGTGCCATAATATCACAATAAATCGTGTATAGAAGGAACGCTTCTATGTTACTCATTCACTCATTCTTTCAAGATTTATAACACAATTTTATTCATTGTTTTTGAACCAGAAATCATAGATCAATTCTGTTTTCAATGTGGAGACCTGAAAATGATAGTCTCTCATATTTTACACTATTTGGTGAAAATCTTATAAATTTAAATTTCCATGGCAACAAAATAGAATGAAATAGGTAAATAGAAAAACATTCCATTGACATTCCAAATATGGAAATATTCCGTCATGATGCAATGTTTTGGGTATGGTAAATGAATTCTACACAAAAAGTTGGTTTAAGATAAAATTATCACATAAATCTACTCAGATCTCCGTAAATATTAGGTTTAGGATAGCCAATATAGAAATATCGGAGTACGCTTTCCCATCGGCTGGTCACATTTGTGCTATAATTGATACTGATTCTCACGTTCTATTACATGTTGATTCATGAGAAACCATTTATCAGTCTTCTTTGCAATATTCTCTATACATATGTACGTTATAGAGCCAGAAAAACGAAATTAGCAGCATATATACGGGCATACATTCGGAAAAGTTTGTGTTTGAATTTTCTATAATCATTATCAATTTCCTAGTAAAGAAAAATCATAATGGTATGCATAATTCAACATATTTAAATCAAGATTACTGTAAGCCAAACATTTTAATCAAAACCGTTTCCAGGCTAAGTACATATCAAATAGTTACTTTAAATTAAATGAACCAGTTTTTTTTGAGAAATTACAAATAGATTTTGCGAAACACCAACACATGTAATAGTCTATTTTCTACCTTTGATTCCCCAGAGATATATAGGGCCTACATATTGTTTTGTTAGCAAATCTGTTAGCCATCGACTTGTTAAAAGTAAAATAGCCCATGTGTTTTTATAGTATTTGATGATAATAGAATGACATACGTCTCCCTTACTCCAATCACTTCGGTCCCAAACTGTCATGCTACATGTGTTTTGTCCAACTTCAATATGTACCCAATTGATGTGGGAAGGGTTTATTCTGTGAACAGCTTGATGGTTCTGTATTTCATAAAGATGAAGTAGTCACATCTTCTAATTCAGATCCAAGTTGGGTGTAGACCTATTGTGGGTTTGAATACAGAAAATGTCTATAAAGGGAACTAAAGGAGACCGAGGAAGTGCTACCCTTCACTCATCTTAATCTTTGCAATTTGTGGATAGCTCCTAAAAGCATCCGATGTAATTTCTATATTGAGGCAAATGGGCCAAATGGAGACGACCCCGGAATGACAGGGAAAGAAAGGGGAAGTATGGAGAAAGTAGGGGCTGGTGGTCACTTTAACTCTCCTCCCTGAGTTCGTAGCACTGTCCTCACCCAGATACATGTGGGGGACACCCAAAACTGTGTTTGGAGAGTGAGGGCCTTAGTTAGTGAGGGCGGTGGTCAGTAGGGGTTGGGAGGTCGGGTCAGGGGTCAGGCGTGGGTCAGCCACAATTTGTCTCTGATTATTTATACAGAGCGGTGCTACCTGTAATTAAGGGGCTGGGATCCCACAGCTACAGGTGAAAGTGTCTGATCAGGTGGGACAGGGTCAGGGGTCACCGCCAGGTGGGGTGACGTAACGGGCCTTCAGGGGAGTAGGGGGCAGGTCATATCCCGTATCGTCACAGGAAATGGAGAATTAGGATACACTGCAGACACCGTGTTCAGTTATTCAGCCTGCAGGTCGACTTTACTTAAAATATCAGTATCAAGTTTCTACGCTGAAACCTCTTGGCATACCTATAGGCTGGCAGGTGATATTTGAAACACTCTAATGCAAATTGAATGAATTCTTAATATATGAGAGGCTAAGTCTAGATTTAGTTGTTCTGATCCCATCTAACCCACGATTTCCTTCGGATAATTATCAAAACCAACCCATATGTAGGCCTATATAATGTGTCAATGCACTACAGAAAAATAGATAGTGCAACCACTACAATCAAAATAGAATTATATTGCGTAATACTATTTGATAATATTGCTATAAAGTTATGAATGTCCCCAGGCCAGTTCTTTATCATGCGACTCTTATCTCAAAAACGTGCTCATGTCCAAAAGGACTTCATCAGATCTTACTAGGGCATTTTCCCAGGAATCTCACGACAGTCTATTTAAGCATAATTTAGATAGAGTACTATCTAAATTATATTTCATTTGGTTGGACGATGCGTGCTGGGCTTCGAGTTTGGGCCCATAATTGGTTGAAATGACAGAACGCACAGGTAGGTATGTGCAAATTACAGGTGTGGTGGGTCACTCCAGGGGCTACTCGGTGTTTCTCCATACAGACTCACCTGACATGGCCAATCTATGCTTAATAATCTGTATACACTTGCATGGTGCCCTATCTGCGGCCAGACCTAAACCCCACGCAGGTGTACCTTCTCATCTACACGTAGTTCATAACGTGGCTCGTCTCAGAAGCAATGTTTTGTCATATTATCAATTATTGATTTCATTTCAAATTTCGAACGTATCATAACGCGTCCATTTGCATTGTTTTGCATTTCCCCTATGGCCAATAATCAAATAAACTGGTAAAAGCAACAATAATTTGTAGGTCGTTTCTGTGGTGAGAATCACTCTCGTGTAATGGTTTCGCCATGTAGCAGTAACTAAGGACCCAGTGGAACTACTGGTACTTGTAATGTGGTAAAAGCATGTCTTACAAACAGGCAGGTATCAGACTTTATGGCATAATCCGTAATAACAGATCCAATCCTAAAACGTTATCAAATAAGACATATTTTCTTCATCTTGATCGTGTCCCTGCATTTTTGTTCATTTTAGTTCTGCTATGGACACCTCAGACAAGGGTAGGGCGGGGGCGGGAGAGGGTGGGATGGGTTAGGGTAGAAATCATAGGGATTCACTTTGCGGACCACTCAGACAGAACCAGCTGCTTAAAGATCCAGACGGCCGGGGTCGACAGACCCCCCGCTGTGGGCAGGGTGTCTGGAGGACCCCGACACACAGACCGGGATTCAGAGACCATTAGAGAGGGCGGCAGATACGGCAGTACCGGAGAGGGGCCCAGAGTGGCCGGTAACCAGGACAATGTGGATTAATTTAGACCACACGCAGGGGGCCCAGGGGTCGGGAGGTCAGGCCCTCATTGCCTGCCCTTTATGGGTATTATGGGACAATTAGCCATGCTGCCAGGGCCGGACACACCGAAGAGAAACGTGTCTATTTTCTATAGACAAACACCCAATTTCTCATTGGGTTATACACTCGACCAGCGTGGATCTCTTTGAGGGATCTTAACAAAGCCACAAAGGAAGGGGCTTAACCCCACCGACACCAATGGCGTGTTTCATTGTACCCAAACCAAACCAGGGTCAATCTATGTAGTCTACAGCGGGGATCGAAACACATTGAGGGAGTAAATGGGGGATGGAAATAAGATATTCTGTGTCTGCTTATCGTTAGGCTTATCAATTTATGTTTAGGAGCGTACACGGGGATGGGGGACCACCCAGTGTTGGTACAATAGGGTCTCTGGTGTATGTCTGCTCCGGCCTAGACACTAACACCTTAATCTGGTTAGGGCCTGGGGTCAGCTGATGTAGGTGTGGGGTCATCATGTGGTGATGACAGGTCACCTGAACTTATGAAAGTCTAATTGAGAAAAGAAAAGTATAGCTGTGCAATAAAATAGATTTGTTTTCAACCACTAGCGACCTTTATGATACCTATAGCTACCGTAAAACCCTAAACCTTCACAACCTAGATGTAAAGGCTATATCTTAAAGCTTTCCACTTTTAAAACGTCCATATGACATGAACATGATGTGTTACAGACAAAACACTAAAGTAAAGTGCTATTTTTCGCAGTGTCAGCCAATTTCTTTCCCGACGCGGATTTTCAGTGTTAAATCTATGGCGTCACCGCGTCCAGAATAAATTTCAGCTGTCAAACCTTCTAAGGCCTAAGGAGATATCTTTTTGATAAGAATATCTCTCATCATTCATTGACATTTTGCGCTAATGTATTTCAAGTGTAACGGCACGTAAAAGTGCATATAAATTGTAGAAAAATATTTATGTACATGTATTTTCTTTTGTTGATCTAAATTATGAAAATATGACATTGTTTATAAAGCGATAAGATAGGTTCATCAAAATTTGTCATCAAATGGTTCACACTCCTGGTCTCTTTGTCACACTTACTTGTAGTGATATGGGGATATTAACACCAATACAGCGTTTGATGGATGTGTCTGAATCTCTGTACCAAAACATGAAATTCATAACGACTGTTTAACTTATCAGAACCGATAACAACAGGTCATATAAATATTATATAACAAATCCATCAATTTATCTGAATCGAAATGAAGTTGCAGTTTTAGACCAGTCGGTTAACGAGTGATAGTTGTATACCACATTTCATTCATAATGTCGGTTATTGACAGATCGTTTGTCGGTTTACTAAGTATTAATTGATCTTAAATGCTATCTGAACCTATAACTTAAAACTGCTCATGTGCCCTTGATATATTATCTTCTACAGTTGTTTAGTCCAAGACACAGACTGACCGCATACTTTCTGCCAGTCGGTGCAATATACTCTGTTTCACTCGAGCACAACTGGGAGCATATCGCCTTACGAGGAAGGAATCCGAGTTATTTGAGCAGACTTTGAATCCGCTCAATTTTCTCGCGCGGGGCCCTGTGGCCGGCCGCCGACACAGGCCTATCTCAATGGGATCGATGTTTTCAATTAGTCGCGTGTCAGCCGGGTACGGGCGGAGGAACACCCGCCGAACAACCCTCGCGCATGAATACACACGCTGTTTGTTTTCTTTCCCCGTCATTTCATCGCCAGAAGAAAAGTCATTCCACAGAGTCAAGGTAGCCATGCTTCCGGAAAAGAAATGGCCTTTTTTAATACTTGAGAAGCTTTAGAAAGTCAGAAAGTGTGAGTATCCGGTTGGAATTGCGTCGTACTCTAGGGATGTGTTTACAAATGTTAAACAAATATCGGATCTAATATATACATATCCAGATTGTAAAAATGGCCCAAAAACAGTTTACCCAAAACGTAAATGAGAGAATGACTTTAAAGCATAGGTCAAAAACCTGGTTCCGTGGTTTTTCAAACAACGATGTCACGTGCTATTGCTAGTTCGTTGATCTTTTATTATTTTGCCATAGGAAATCCGCACGTCGTTTTTTAAAGGGAATAAAATTCATTTCATTTGTGGCAATAGATAAGGGGTTATGAAAATGGCTTCCATACCCCGATTCAGGACATCAAATGTATGTAGAAATACATCATCGCAGTATGGACGATGGCCCAATCAGGGGTGTGCAAATTCTCACAAATGTGCGAAGTTCGTCACAGAATGTGCAAATTTTGCTGGTAGTTTTGCGAAAAAGAAAAACTTGGGGTCTGCACACCCCTGACTATTGGACTTTTTTGGGTTATTTTCAAAATGTTGACAGCAGTAAAAATAGTAGTGTTGTACCTTATTTAGACGGTTTCATTCGATAGCACGTTTTAATTCTTTTTTTGCCTGTGCATCATAGACTTCTTTCCTTTTCAACCTAGCTAGGTTAAAAGGATCCCGGTAGGCCTCCATTCGGAGATCGGGCCCTAATTGGTAATTAAGGCCGACACCTGAGCAGGTAGGGGACACCTGAGTATTCTGACCAGGTTTATACAGGTGTGTTGATCACTAATTGTCATTCCCCTTGTGGTCTGAAACGCCAGATCCTTTCACCTGTAAGGCGATCAAGGTAGACCAAGGGGGAAAGTTGAGATCGTTCAGGGGTATGCGTACCTGTGAGATAAGGATCGCAGGTGCCCAGGGGCTGAGGGCTTTTGTTGGGCCCAGCCCCCCAGCTGATGGCTGATATTGTTGCTATGGAGACAACCTGGTGCGATCCAACAGGTCGTTAAAGATCCAGACCCGACAACCAGGTGTGGGGCTTTTTGTTTGGCGGCCGGGGTTGGGGAAAGGAAGGTGAAAAGTGAATGTCTCGGGTGATTGATCTTTAGGCCGATTGTCACTGAGGGTCAACCCGACAACCCCTATACCTCCACTACCACTCCCACACCACCCCTATGCCCACCTTGCCCGCCCCACCCACCCACCCATCACCACCCGTGTATGCAAATAGGATCAGAAAGGATCCGGTGACAGATAGCTCTATAGTGAACATAGGCCAGGGTCGGCGTGAAGAAAGGCCAAAATTAATGGACAGAAAGTGACAATGACCAAAGCCTACTTTTAGCTATGAGCAAATAAAAAGTAACGTCCTAAAATGGTTTACGTTCTTGTTATTGCTGGAATACTTATATGCTCGTAGTCCTCGGTTCATTGATGAAAGGGAAATGTTATAGGTTTGTTTGGATGAAAGATTAGGATGGAGGCAAGAACTCAAATGTCACGGAGAGCAAATAGGCCGGAAGATGTGGATGAATATTGTATAGGAGCTTGGTGGGTGTAAGTAAGACGTAAACAATGCCTGACCTTGTGACCCCTGACATTGTAGAGGTCACGGCTAGGGGTCAGGTGTCCATGGCGACATCATCAACACCACCATCTCTACTTGTGTATATCTACCTCCATTCACTGCCTCACACCTTGACCACTGCAGTAAGGGATCAAAGGGCCTCAAATGACGCTCCTGATCGAGGGGGGTCTGAAGAGATAACATTAATGAATTGGTTTACACTATATACCGATCATATAGGCAATACAGAATGTGTGGGACTAGGCCTATAGGTGAAAAGAGGGTACATTTAGATTTCGCCTATTAATTTAAACATCGACATTATTCAAATGATTGTGGACATAGTGTGTGGGTTTTTTTTCTAGATAATAAAACAATACTTTCCCAACAGAAATTGGCATGTCCCAAACGTTTTCAGTTGTAGAGGGTGGTTAGCATGCACCTGGAGGGATGTGGGAAAACGACAGCCAGGACAGGTAAAACAAACAGGTTCACTCTAAGTGGCTCCCATTCACTTTTCTCTTTGTGAGAATTTCAATTTGCCCCTCTGCCCGGCTCATCACTTATGATCTTTGACCATAGGTCTGGCCGCTCGGACGGCACCATGTAATTGCAATGTCTCATCTGCAGCGGTCAGGCCAGCAGTGGTCAGCAGGGGCAGGTCGGTGGCCGCTGGCCATCTGCATTCCTGTGGTCACTTGGGTGTCCAGCCTATTGTGGGCGTGTGAACTGACCAGCCCTTGACCGGCCCCGCCCACCCTTACCCCTTATACCTACCTCTTCACTGACCACCGGGCCCTCGACCCCTTGTCATGGCCCTCCATACGGCCACGCCTTGCACCTCATTAGGATGGGGCCCTTCCCTCTTAGGCCCTTAACCTGATCGATTTGGTCTTATATACATAATCATAGCAAAAACAAGGGGCACATTCATTTATGCAATAACGTAGGTTGTAGGTCCCTATTGAAGAAAGCAGATTCTGTAGGCTTGATGCATACCTGTACTGGGGCAGATAGAAAGCTAAGATCACACATCCCTAGTCCAGAGCCGCAATGGGCACCGGTCATCTCATGTCCAGCCGAATGGTCATCGCACTCTTTGCCCCTTGCCCCTCCTATCCCTCCCCTCCCTCCTGCCCCACCCCCCTGCCTTTTCGCCTTTTGGCTATTTACCGAGGAGGAGGCCCAGTCGCCCCCAGCGCCCCTTGGCGAGGGCGGATTCAATTAGGCCGTGGGTGTCAGCCCCATGAGAAAGGAGGAGAAAAAGAAAAGCTGATGTTGACAGGGCAGAGGGGATTGATGGATGCTTGCATGAGAGACTGGTGACGCGCAGTGCATGCTGCCGTCAGGCCCATCTCCCCCTGGTTGGGTGGTCAGTTTTGTTGGTCAGTGCTCTGGTCATCCGCGGCATTATGTTTCCAGCACCGAGGTCATGATGAGGGTCAGTGTCATTGTCAATATACACGAGTACATTGATCAGGGCTGGTGTAGGACCTGCTGGCTCCCTAGTCACTGAGCCCATGCACTGCAATGAGCAATGACCTTGGGTAAACACGCCTGAAATGATAAATTTAAATTAAATGACTTTTTGTTTATTTTAGCAGAACAACAAAACCCCATCCCCTTTCCCCTGGTCCTAGCCTGGTGATACTTGTGAATAGTCATACTAAATCCCACTCGTCCAATGCCTAGAACATGAGTTGCTATGATGAGTGTCCTCTCGCCCTGAGATATACCTAAACATAGGAACATTGTATATATATATTGTATACATTGTACTACTGGCCTACTCCTACTGTAAACTATAGATGATATCATCATAGATGCTATTCATATATAATAAAGGATACCTCATATCATATGCATACTGTAGACGAAGAGCCAGATTAATAAGTCAAACAATAATAAGGCAATTTTTTATTGAGTTTTATTCCATGATAAGAGAAGATTATTTGAAATATTAATTATACCTTTAAACTCATATACCTTGTTGGGATCCTTTGATGCGTGGCCAATTCGGGACTTGACTATGTGGGATATGTAAGACCCAACTTTCAAAGAAATAGTCTCTAAAATAAAAGGGTATATATATAAATTATATATGTTGTATATAGCCTGACTAAATTTGTATATTAAAAAACACTTTTTTCGCATCTATAACACTGGCGAGGTTCCAAGTGTGTCAATGGCAAGAGTTTGTTCCAGAGATTATTTGAAATATTAATTATACTTATTATGATGTGTTATGATTACACTTATCATAACTCCAACCCCAAACCCTATATACTGATTACAGCCCCACCCCCTCCCGCCCCAGGAGGGGGCCTACGGCGATTGCCCCTCACGTCTATAAACCACAGGTGCAGGGCACGAAGACAAGCCGTTCACCTATGTTCTACGTCTCACCAATCATGATGGATCACGTGTAACCATTGGTCTTCCTTACCTGCCATACATAAGGCACCATGCTGTCGAGCTCCCAGAAGTCAGAAAGTTCAAAATACATCCAAACTACATTAAGATAAAACTTTCTATATGAAGGCGCCGTAGTTTTAGAGTTGTATTTTAAATCCTGAGAGTTCGAGGGAAGGGAAAAAGAACTGGATCTATCTTAAGGTTAATGGAGTGACCGGCTGTTCTTTGTACTTTCCCCGCCCTCTGCCTACCAGGTCCAATCAGGAGACCTCAGGCTAGGAGAACAATGTAAAGGGCTAATGGTTTCTACGGAAGCCGCCGGGTGGAGCGCTCAAACTATGTTAATAATTAGTGGACAAAGTAGGGTTAGGGGAGGGGTCAAGAGAAACGCACATATCAAGAGTGGAAGCCTAAGGCTTAATAAGGGGGTACATCATGTTGCATTTAAGTATGGCCTGCCTTTAAACAGTGTGGGAAAGTTATCATAATGTAGTCTCAAAAAACTGTCTCATCATAAGGAAATGGACATTTTGGTGATTTGATCATTAGTGTAGTGAATCTAATATTTCCAATAAAACCATGAAAAATACATAAATTTGTTTTCTTTAGAACGATAACCTGGACAATATTCATAATTTCCCCTTTTTAAAGCCATGTTTTGACTATATAAAACCATACATCTCAAAATCATATAGAAAATTCGCATAAAATTGATATAATCTATTATGACATCCTCTCTCACTACAATTCATATACAGCTCAGTGTACTTGTACTCTTTGATGTGATTCCACTGCTGTGCCCCTGACAAAAAAAGAAGTGTGAAAAGAACATAGAAGAAAAAGAGGACAGACACCCAAAAAATAAACAGGAAGAGACTCAGGTGTCGTCAAACGTCAACCGGTGGTAACCGAGGGGTCAGGAATGAAGATGTAACTGAGACAACGATCTCTACAGGGAAAAAAAATAGAAAAAGGAATGACCCACAAGTTCTTTGTAAAAAGTACAAGACCCTGTGTGGGAGGATGGTGATCTTTGGGAAACCTCCAAATTCGGTGGTAACCGCCAACCCTGAGTTGGACTAGTAAAAAGGGAGTCAATGGCAAAAAGTCGGTATTGGGGTTACTAACCTGATTATTCATTTCCTGGCTTCCTTCTGGCAGCCTTGTTTTTTGGTCCCCTTTAACATGGACTTCCTCCACGGAGCATCTCTGGTACATGTTGCCCACTCAGGCTGGTGAGATAAAATAGGCACCATTCTGGACAAAGAGCATCCTCAAGGTCATGCCACTACGGAGGGATAAAATTTGAATTTATTTTACCATGATTTCACTTCTGTTGCAGAAATATGAAATAATCTACATTAAGATTTTGGAATAGGATGTTACACTTAACGGCATGCTCGAACAAGTAGACTTTGGCTGAATGACAAGAGAACTGTTTTCTGACTGTTGAGTTAAGCATTTCTTTTTGTTTTATGTCCGTATCATATGTTACATGGAAACTGCAACATGTATAATTAGAGAGAGTATGTGCAGGGATATTTATCTCTAAAATGGTAACAGATAGGCAATAGACAGGCGGCCTATTATGATTTAGAAGTATTGCGTTTTCCTAAAGAAGGCAGACATTTCATACATGTGGAGTTATCAAACTGAACCATATGGTATCCATCTGTCCAAGTAAAACCTTTTCTAATTTCCTATACACAAAGACCAGAAATAGTAATTATGCTCATTCAAAACAGGATTCAAATAGGCATAATGCCCCAAAATTGAATGCATCATTTCAAGCCCTTTACATTATGACACCCAAGCTGTATGTGGTTATGTGTGCTCTACTGGAGGCCTGCACCTCCCACTGGAGTGTGCCTACAGGTTGGCTGACTTCTGAGGCTGGAGCACTCCTTCTCCTTCTCCATGCTGAGCACGTCAGTGGCTCACCATACACCCTTACCAGTAAGGAATGTCTCCCTACCCTCCCCACTGCTCCAGTCCTCCTATGTGCTTTAACGCCAGTCTTACTGCTTTTTAGTCATAACGCCGGTAGCTCCTTACTCTGTTCGAAGAACGAGAATTTAACCAATTTGGTGACTATTTTATTGTTGAACCAATCAGTTTAAAGTAAAATTTATGGTTATCAGATTTGGTGTGACATGGGCAAAGTGTGATAAGAAATGAAGATGCCATATGTTTTAGTGGCGTGAGCTAGTGGAAAAGCGAAAAGCCAAAGGAAAACTATTTGGTGCAAATATAAAAGGGGCATTTGAGGTGGATCTCTTTTGTAGGCTCTTCATTCAATTAACTGATCTTGATGTCCAATGATCTGAGTAAAATCTAAAAGTTGGCATGTTTCCCCCTTGTCGTGAACTGAATAGTGACGCTTTGTTCAATCCGGACAGACCTTTGATAGAAATTGGCCAAATGTTGCAAGCATATTCACATTAGGAAGCAATACATTTTATTGCCCGCCCTTTCACCCGCCATCTGTGGGGGGAGGTCAGCCTTACATATAACGTCCCTCCTCCAGCCCCGCGTAAACCGAGCACCATGGGAAAGGAAGTGGCCCAGCCTGCAACTAGTCACTGTCGTCAAGCACATCTCTTCTCCAAGCTGAGGCATTGTCATGGGGATCCCGGTATGAATATATGGACAGGAGGGGAATACATGGCTGGAGAGTGGAGGACGGCGGCAGGAGACGGCACCCTGCACACTGACAACAGACCGTCGTCATGGTAACGCGGAGAAGGCCGATTGGTCACGTGCTCCCAAACTATCACCATCTGATCAAATGGATTTCTCTGGGTGTCCAACCTGCAGAGAATTCTTCACTAGGGGAGTCACCCATCCCTCGTTTGTTTTTCTTTTGTTATTGTTTCCATGATAATATTGCCGACACCAAACGCAAGCTTGACAGATGCAGTTTTGTACATGTGATAAGGGAAAGGTGCAGATCTAGATGTTATTAATGGATATTAATGTATGATAATTCACTCTTTCATCCTTGCCAATCCAAAGATCATGGCCAAAGGGGACTCACATTAAAAACATGCCTGAGTGACACATTATCCATAGAGCCTTACGTGTATATCATTATCATATGGGAAGAATGCCTAACTCAGCAATTTTGCCTACTGCAAATAATCATATGCAAAGTCCTAATCCTACCCTTTTCCCTCTTCCTCATAACTCTTTCCTCAACAGGCAATAGGTCTTCCTAAAAAGGCATAACTCCGTACGTGTCTATTTTCATTTCAAAGAAAAAGTAATCTGTATGTATTCAACCATCTGAGAAAAAAACAGAGTGCAAGTGTCTCACGTAATAGTATATGGCCGGCTTTTGGTGGGCCTGTGGTATGGAGGGTCTAATGGTATGTCAGGGAGGAATGTGGAGGTCTGCTGCTTGAGATACATCATATCATAACTATATTCACGTGTGGCCTGTCTGGGGAATGTGTCCCCTATACAGCAGGGCTACCTCCACCATATAACAAGCAGTAGGAGAGCTTGAATGATTATGGCACTTCAGAGCACAAATAACATGAAGAATGTAATAGGAAATTTGAAAGGCAGAAATCAAGTTAACATTTGCAACCCTGTGTTATTGGTGGTGAAAAGGTTGAATCTCGGTCCCAGGACCTGATCTCAGCTACCGCTTGATACCAAACTGGCTGATTGAATATCTCTTTAACAAGGAAAACGCTGAAATGTTCAAAATCTGTTTGATGCCGACCGTAATCTTTCGGTTCGTACAGGAATAGATCGCATATGAATAGATAGGTTTGAACTATTGTTAATGTTTGATTTAAGACTGCGTAAGATTCGTGTATATCCAAGTCTTCGTAATTTGCTTTCCAGAATGTCTGAGTAATTCAGACCGCGTTTAAAGTTTGTCCATTCACTTCCCAATAGTTCAAAAGAAATGAACGATGAGGGAGCTTCTTACTATGAAAGGGTTTTTATTCAATAAACATCTCATCCCGAGTCAAAGCCACCATGTATAAGTCTTCATCAGTCCACCTCCCATCTCCTATCAGCAATCAACCACATTTAGAACACGAGTTGCTCCAACGCTTTCTAGACCATTCTAGCATTCAGCTCTAACACAATCCTATGTCCGAGGTAGTGGGTATTGGTAAACTCCAGTCTGTTACACGGAGTCGATGTACTTACTCCAGGTATAACTCCTTGGCTAAACATGTTTAGCTGATGTTCTCACTAAACTGAGTGATTACTAACTTCTAACCAACTAACTCACTAACTGCTCGCTCCCTACCTTGCAGCGCCTTTTATACTGGTTAACAGGTGGCGCTAGGAGCGTAAGATATTTCTCCTAGGAGTAGACTAGAAGTAGACTTGCTAAGCCTGATCCTTGTTGGATTATATATTATGACAATGTATTAAAAGTACTAAGCCATTAGTACATTCGACGGCGGTCAGGTGTTTGAGTTTAAGGAGGTGGACGACATAGCTCAAACCAAATGAATATAATGAACTCCCAATTTTGATGATTGGATATATTTGTTAAACCATGGTGGGGTGGCCTTGACTCTCGTGGTACATTCAACACAGTATCAATAGATTTGTAGATCCGGTTTCAACACAAATTCACAGTGAAATTATTCATTGAGTTGATTTCCACATTTTGAAGCTCAAGGTTAGCAGAACTCGTTCATAAAATGACAAGGTAAGTGTTAAAAATTGATAACATGATTATTTGGATAACAACGTAAATGATGACATAATCATGGTTACAAAATGACAAAGTCAACTTTAGAGGATGAAGTATTCGTCATCTTTAGGTATTCACTTAGTACGTGCCTTGTGCATTAAAGTCAGTTCTCAGCATCGTTAGCTTATTTTAAGATTCAAAGATTGCGACACCCGTGCATAAGGTGACAAAGTGAGTTCACAGAATTGTTGGCCCATATTAAGGCCTAGGGATAACGACACCCGTGCATAAGGTGACCAATTCAGTTTTTGACTTAGTACATGCATGTACAGTTTCTGATATTTATGATTTGTAACACAAGTCGACAGAACTCAACATATATACAGTGTAGGGTTGTCTTAAACTTCTAAGAGTAACAAGTGTACATCAAATCCAATTTCAGAACAAATTAACACAACATAAGTCAATTCAGAGAATTCGGACATTTTGAACGAACGACTTTCATGATACAATGCGTGTCGAATTTCAATCAAATTTCAACCAGAACAACATTATTTACAATAAATACAAGGTCTCTGTATCAGGTTTAGTAATACCGAGCAGTTGGAACCAGAAAATACCACCATTCCCGTCACGCGTCCGCCAGCTATACTTAGTACACGTGTACTTAGCGGGACGCTTGACTGGAGTTCCCCCCGAAGGTTTGACCTCGATTTGGATCCTTCGGGCGCGAAGCGCCCGGATGGCAAATTTCTGCTTCGATCAAACTTTCAAGTTTGATTGTTCGACCTGATATTTTGGGCCGATATGAATTAATTCTGGCGCTTGATTATGTTGGTTGGGGACCTAAACTTTAGTTTAGCACAGATTTTATAAGAAATTATACGATGCTTTGATCATGCTAGCCGATTTCAGAATTTGGATCTTTTGGATCAAAAAGGGGTTTTCCAAATTAGCCTCGTTTTGACGTCATTTTAATCAGTGTCGCTCATCTTTTTGGTCGGAGAGGACGTATTTGTTTTTCACTCTCTTTTAACAATGGCCCGAGTCGCAGTTTTCTGTAGTCAAAGGGAGAGCGGGATCGAGGGGTACAACGACCTGATCGTCGGGGATACAGCCCACAGCCTGACCGTGGTGGAGTGTGCAGATGCCGGGACTGCCGATTTAGCCGGGGCGGCTTTCGCGCACCATTGCGTGTGGCCCGACGACCTGTTAGTGATCGTGGTCAACCTTCTGGACATTCTACGATGGGACGCGGAGCTGGAGTTATACATTCCCCTTTTCTCTTCCACTACGGCCGCGGTGACCTTTTACGGGGAAACGCTCAACAGGGCTTTTCTTAACCTGCGCAGTCACCCAGCCCCCGCCACCGTGATGTTCACCACCGTGACGGGCATCAACACGGAGTCTTGGGAGTTGACGTGCGAGGACGCGTATTTTCAACGATGGATGAACCACCTGGTGCCCCGGGTCAACCGGGAGGTTCGCCATGCTAACCGCTGGTTTGGCGTTCCAACAGCCGACCTGGGTCACCGCCTCCACATCACGCGTCAGACTGCAGACGGGGCCTTCACCGTCCACGACTACCGAGAGTTCGTGGACGGTTTCATGCCGACCCATCGACAGCTTCGACGGTGGGCTCGCGCCCTGGGCCGGCTCCTTCGCCAGCTCCCAATAGCTCCCCTCTAGACCAACCCCTTCCCCCCTGTACATACCGATTGCCTGCGGTGATTAGTGGGTCTTAATTCCCGGCTAGTGATTGAGCCATAAACATTATTTTGACAATTATCAAGAGTTCATCGGATCCAATTCCCGGCCAGTGATCGGACCACCAAGGACTAGATGTTTTTCTTTGTGGCTGTTTTGCCGGACTGTTCGGGGCGACTCGTCGGAGCTGTTTGGGGTTTCTTTTGCCGTTGCCGGGCGTCGTCCCCCTCGTCTCCTCGCCTGCCACCGGGTGCCTTCCCCTCGTCGAGTTGGTCCAAGCCTCGACCGCTCCGAGACCGGGTAAGTTGAATCTTCCTTTTCCCACCGTTTCTTGCATGTTAGGCAGGCTACTAATCGTAGATTTTAAGGAGATTGTTGGCCAAATTCTTCTTGGTGGTTCTCGGCTCGCCCTCACGTGGTTGTATTCCGGAAGCTGATGTCACTCCCGGAACCAGAAACTGTTTCGCTGGTGATTTTAGTAACGGGTAGCGTGGGTGGCCACCTAGTGTTTACTTTTGGTTCCAAGATGGTGGACGCGGGCCGAGAGTCAGGATCTTGCGTACTAAACTTATTATCTTTTCCAGGTCCTGCGGTATGTTAGGGTGATGTAAATGAAGCAATGTGACACGGTTGGCACTGAAAAGCGTCAGGCTATATAATTTTAGTGGGCGGATTGTTTAGGCTAATATGATCAAGCATTTTACCTCGCGCGTAGTTGGGCGATATTAGGGGGTTTTCTGACTAGCGGCTTGTTGACATTACCGATCTAAGTAGGTTTTCTGGAGTGTGGGTAATTCGTATCGTATTGTTATTATTTGATACTATTAACCGTTGGGGACTGACACTGCACATGATAATCAGGTACGGATGGCCAGATATTCCGGTCTGAGTTGTACAATACTAGATTTGCTGTAACAGGATTCTTTGTTTAGTCGTTATTCGTGCAGGACATTAGTGTAAATGTCTACATTGGAAACAATTCACATGGGGTGCCCTAGGTAGCAAACGCTTCCTAGGGTGTTTTACCCTGGTAAGTTTTAGATGACAGTAGGTGACCAGTATTTTGGTCCAGACCTCCCAGCATTAGATTGGCTGTGACAGAATTCTTTGATGAGTTGTCCCCCTTACAGAGTACTGGAAAGATTGACGTGTCGGCCACGTAAGGCGACACCACAGGTGGAGCCGTCCAACGAGCTGTTGGCGACTCCAAGGTAAGTTTGAGATGTAGTGGCGAAGGCCACAGATACCCATCCCATGTTTTAGTCCAACAGCAAGACTTCGTCAGTGTCATTGTGTTAGAATAAGTGTTAGAGTGAGTATTATTGTCCAGAGTCGTCTCGAAGAGGAAAAAATACTACTGTGAGGAGACCGAGATGAAGTTTCTAAGACACTGAATGAATTTTCAGATGAAGATTCTGTGTGTGTCCTTGGAAAAAAGGAATGGTATCCTTATTAAGAGCTAGAAAGGCACCAACACCACAAAGATTATCAAGCGTCTCAAGCAGAGATACACACGTGAACTCTGCGGCAGCTCGTGCGTTCATAGATCGGGCCCAAGTGGGCACCGTTCCGCTGAACACAGAACCACGCCTATCAGCACCTGAGATTTCCAAACACCTCAGATAGTGATATCTTTGCGATGAATGCGTGAAAGCCTGTACCCACAGGTTGGAGTTGAGCCATCACAAGAACATCCACCTACAAAGGTTTCATGAGTGCCCGAGAGGTGATGCAAAACTGTCCCGCTCAGATTCCCTAACCGACCTCATGGGGAGATAAGAATAATGATAGGAATTGGATCCCTGGTGATTTACCTTAAGGGGTCACAAGGGTCAATACTCTTGATAACACTCTTTCTGTACAGTGTGGTAGAATAATTACCCAATACACTCCAAAGATTTATACGCAAACAAGTTAACACCCCCTTCAAGGGTGACAACTGTTCTAACATATTTGACTCCATTTTATGAAGCATCCGCTTTAAACCCCCAGTTTGTTCTTATTGAATGATTATACCCCGACAAAATTCCTTCTCTTTCTGCTAGTTACAGGTGGTAGCTCGGCGTTCACCCCCTTACATTCAGCCTGGGGTTTGAAGACCGAGTTCCACTTTATATTGGGTAGTGGCGCCCTTCTGATAATGCAAACGGGTGCGCCACTAACTCCAAACGGTTCACTGAATAGATATTATACCTATGTTAACAGTAACATCTCACTGTCTACCCTATACTCCACATCACATGGGAAAAACCAACATGACAAGCGATGGGGGTAGCGTTTTCATTCCGTGAGGTATAAATGTCATTAAAGGACATTAAGTAGTAACTGTACAAAGGTGGCTGAGATTATTCGTTCCTTATTTGTTATCACTAGAGGATCGGGTCTCAGATTCAGGTTCACTTCTGATCGGATTCCCGGTCCTCATTAGTTACATGTGGTTTGTCGGTACTCTCCCATTCATAGGACCAGAATGGGCAGCACCGAGTTTCCATTGTTATAATTGGGAGCAGACTGCATATATATTTTTTTTTTTAATATGCAGCCTACACCCCCTTTAAATTATAGAGATGTGTAAATGCATCTCCTTAGATCACTTACTTCCAGACAGCACCTAGTAAGTCGGGCCTTTACCGAAGTACAGTACAAGGTTAAACCCGTTTTCTTGTTCAGGTCTATGCCCGTTTCTCTTGTGGAGAGTCAAGACTACTCCTGAAAAGACTCCGCCCCCAGCTTATCCTAACTATGCGCATGCCGGGCAGGGATAGGTAGTGCTAAAGACAGAGTTAGAATTTTTTTTTATCTCCTTTCTAATAGATCGGGTAAACTTATCAGCTCTGGGTGTCAACCAAGTTTATTGTAGCTTGTTCATCAGGGAATCAGTAGTCCATGTCCCCCCTCTTCAGCTCAACTGTTGAGCGGAGACCTGGATGCTTTTAGCGCCACGACGGCGGTCAAGACTAATTTTCATTCATTTATTTTATTTTATTTTCTCGACGGCGGTCAGCTCTGAAGCCGCTCATTCCCTTTATTAATTTTAATTATTTCTAATTTTTACCCGGGTTCTCCACCAAATGAACTATTGTTAATGTTTGATTTAAGACTGCGTAAGATTCGTGTATATCCAAGTCTTCGTAATTTGCTTTCCAGAATGTCTGAGTAATTCAGACCGCGTTTAAAGTTTGTCCATTCACTTCCCAATAGTTCAAAAGAAATGAACGATGAGGGAGCTTCTTACTATGAAAGGGTTTTTATTCAATAAACATCTCATCCCGAGTCAAAGCCACCATGTATAAGTCTTCATCAGTCCACCTCCCATCTCCTATCAGCAATCAACCACATTTAGAACACGAGTTGCTCCAACGCTTTCTAGACCATTCTAGCATTCAGCTCTAACACAATCCTATGTCCGAGGTAGTGGGTATTGGTAAACTCCAGTCTGTTACACGGAGTCGATGTACTTACTCCAGGTATAACTCCTTGGCTAAACATGTTTAGCTGATGTTCTCACTAAACTGAGTGATTACTAACTTCTAACCAACTAACTCACTAACTGCTCGCTCCCTACCTTGCAGCGCCTTTTATACTGGTTAACAGGTGGCGCTAGGAGCGTAAGATATTTCTCCTAGGAGTAGACTAGAAGTAGACTTGCTAAGCCTGATCCTTGTTGGATTATATATTATGACAATGTATTAAAAGTACTAAGCCATTAGTACAGGTTTTTAGTACATAAATATTATGTTTCATATTTTAAACTCAGGATATAGGATTCGCTCCTATCAAGGCTATATATTATGTCATAATTATCTGATTAGCTTCTGTTATTGTTGATATTATGAAAACCGGTAAGGGCGTCGGACATGATGGGCAACACGTCACTCGAGGTTAAAGGACATTCTTACAATGACTTAGTTCAACGTTTATAAAGAACCGATGGACTGTCGCGCATATCAAGTTTCGTGAACTCTTTAACATTTGGTTTATGTTCACAGAGACCTTTATAGTTTTATCATAAAAAATCTTATTAATTAATTTTATGGCTTTAGGACAGATTATGGTGCAGAGGCAATTGCTCTTCTTCACATTGTCATAATCTTTAATAAACTATTACACAAGTCTCTTTGATGTCTAACTTACAGAAGCAGTAAAAACACAGAGGCATTCCCATTGCGTGTGTGTTTGTTCTATAAATATGGCTTTACTTTTCCTAATATACATGTATTTTTAAAACTTTCTATTGAAAGAAATACTCTGCGGTTGAACTACGGTTTGCCAATCTACTGATCTAAGTAAAAACGACACTTCCTTGTCAAAAGTAATACAACGTGCATTCAAGAAAGTGTGGATACTGTTATCTTCTTTGCTATTTTATTTGATTGAGATGATAGGCATATTTAGGCCGTCAAAGAATTTCCCAGCTTTTCCTTATTGAAAATAAGGTGCAGCGACCATATTCCCGGATCCTTACCAGTCAAGTTGCTGCTCGGTGACCCCTTGTACATTTGGATAATTGGATCCGACAGACTGTAAATTATTTTCAAGTCACCAGAAGTTCATATGTAGTTCTGAAATAACTTTGGGACCACCCGGAGATGGTCAGAAAAATCTAGGTTCATTTTCGATCAATGGTACACGTATGCTTGTATATTCGTATGTAATTGTATGCAAAATGGACTTTGTATCTAATTCCGATCTAATTCCAATGCACAAAGGAGTTTGGTAGTAGGCCTAGTTTGCAGAGAATAGAAATAAGTATATATTTGTTTTGCATGCAGGAGCTTTACGTGAAAATTATGTTTATTAATCAGAATTTAAACAAAATCAAATGCGCAATCTACAAAATTACTGAGAAGAATCGTCCATGCATTGTACATGTGTAGGGCTGTCCATTTGTCTCAGTTCATCCGTCCTTATTTGACAAAAAACGGTAAAAGTATTATCTGTGCTTTGGTGACATGGTAGGATTGCCAGACCGAAAAAAATGCAAGGCCACAGTAGCAAAAACCGACCAGGATCAAGATGTTGAAAATCCCATAGCCACAGAAGACGTTTCTGGTGGGTGGAAACATGATGTTATGGATCCTTTTCGTGGATAAGCCTGACATGTTCTCTGTGCCTCTGTTTTGACATGGGATCACAGAAGGCTCAGTAGGGGAAAAGAAAACCATTGAAAAAAAAGGCAAAGAACAAAGAGATTTTTTCCTCAAGGTACCACTCCTAAAGATCCATGAGTATTGACTTGCTACTTGAACCTATTTTGTCTCAGTTGAATATTTTTTTGCAGTTTAATAAGGTAGCGACCACTTATCATTATATCTAAGATAACGGATTGTAATTTGATAGCACTTTCAAATAGTGATAACATCGAGATATCATTATGCAATTCTCCATTAATGTTATCACCTAGAAGGTGTATATTATATGAATTCCATCTGCAGAAGAAATTGATTGACCAAAATAGGCAACAGCCATATACATACACATCACAAGCATGTACATATAATCATTTTCTCTGTGCAATGTTCCATTTCAAAATCATAGATCTACCTTTGCATTTTTTCTAGAACGTGTAACAAAACCAAGATTGTAAATATACATATTTTCTTGATATTCAAGTAATAGCAGTCACAGGAGCAGGCCCAGATTTTTTTAAAAGGGGGCGGGGCGCTTTTATTCAAGTTTTGGCTGCGCTTTCCGGACTCAAAAATATAAGAAAATAAAACAATGAATATTTGGGCCAAAATAGGGGGCGCACACCCGCAATACACCTCCAAATCTGCGCCTGAGCATTATTTATTCCTATATCATAGCGCGCCACTTTTGCGTGTAAGAATGCAGCCAAATAAAACAGTGAACTGTTATGCCCCTACAAAGTGTGCTTATCTAGCATAGTTTCAGGCCCGTTTCGGTGGCCCAACGAGACCTCACACTGCTCGATGCCAGCCCTACCATAACAACCCAGACCAAAAAGCTGACACGAGGATCCTCTCTGGGATCCGGGGACGGCACAGGGCTGAGGGGGACGTCAGCAGGAGGTATACGGAACGGTATACTGGTTTTATTCTGAGATATCAGTAAGGCTTCGCTTTTTTTGGCTGGGCATTCATCTGTATGGCGATCTAAAGACTATTGATTTTTGGCTACAAATTTGATTGTAACTGATCTGAGTTAACTAAAGCCCATGTAACACGTTGTGCGTCCCTAAAGTCAAGTGCATGTGTGATCCCGAGCAAAGGAGTTATGGGGACACAATCACGAGAATGAATCGCAGGTGCAAGGCATTCCACACGTTGCATTAATTGACAACCCCAGCAATTCTTAATAACGCTGGTAAATTTTTCGCGAAAATGCATTAATATTTTATTGACAACCCCAGCAATTAACGTTGGTAAATTTTCGCGAAAAAGAGCAGTTTTCTCGCTATGTGCTACAGGGGGCTTTCCAATATGTATTTACATCATTGAACATTTCGAAATTGTGCCGTACCTGATATTACAATTCTTCCCAAAGTAAAGAGCTGGTCATAAAGATAAACAGGTCATTTTCCAGGTGCTTCTCAGCAATTGTGACAGAATGTTAGGTTTTCCGCGTTTCTGAGAACACATAGTATACTTTTGTTATTGAAATATGCCTACGGTTTTGTATTACATTGCCCAAGCATTTACTCTTCGAGTGTCATTCTGTTCGCAAAACAATAATTGTATTATTGGTGTATTAACCTTTAATATTCTCCTAAACGGACCGAACTTAAGTGTTTTTCTATTTTCTTCAATTTTCTTTTAACACTTATGTAGTTATTTTGTACTCCAGTAAAGATGTTAGATCTATTTCTTTTTAATGTTTTCTGTTACAAGTGGTAAACATGTAGTTGTTTTTTTTTCTCAAGAAAACCCACAGAATTAACCGCAATACCACAAAGGCGAAGACCCTATTATCCTCTCCCACAGCCAAGTTGATCTCCGCCCACTCTTTAGTTGTCAGGTCTCGTGTCTCTTTGTTGTCCTCCAAGACGCCTGCAGACAATTGTCGTCTGGTAGCAGAGATTTTGGCGCGAGCCGCCACCAACACTCTCCGAGTCGCCGCCCTGATATGGATCTCCTCCAGGCTAACGCTGGTGTTTTACTGACGAAAAGTTCGGCTTGGAGAGGACGTCCGCCAGTAGCTGACCTGGATCTTCTTCCTGGTTCAGATGTCTCTCGTTTCCCGCCACACACTTCCTGTCGACCCGGTGCCGCCCCGTTGGTGGCACCCCCGCCCCCCTCCCCCTCCCCGTGACCACCGGCTCCTCCTGGATGGCTTGTCACCGATGAGACGCTCCTCCCATACTAAAATAGACGTGTTGCTGAGACGAGGATCGACTGTAACCGGCCGGTGTGTGTACAAAATGTCGTCTGCTCGTCCTGGCCGTGACTCGGGTCTGGGTGTCCGTGAGCACCACTTGACGCGGATAGATCTCAAAAGCCCGTGAATAGTGATTGGCCATTGGCACAGATGCATGGAGAAGCATAAGTCGTGGCATCGACAATTCTAAAATGCTATTCACTGCTAAATTATGGATGTAGACCCCTAAAATCGAAAGGGCGCAGGGCACCCTAAGTGACAAATGACATGGCCCTTTTCTTGAATTTGACATGCGACAGGGGCTTCAAAAAGATGGGAAAGGGTTATTACTATTCTGCACCTTCCAACATCCTCATGTAATTTTCCTATATTTCTTATATTCGTCATGGGGCATGGGTCTAAACTGAGCTATATCGACAGGCCACCGAAGTGAATCAAGTTAGGGTCATATCTGCGGGCATTCGAGTATACTGTACATGCTTTTCCCTGTCAATAACACACAACTGTAATAAAACGCTAATAATGTTATGCTTGCCATAAAGATGCAATGGTAAATAGATGCTTTCGTAATAAGACGCTCTCTTTAACCCCTTCCACCCCATAAGGCCATATTTGGCCTCACCACTGGTGTAGCCCATGAATATGGGTCAATTTTTATGGTTATTTGTTGATTACAAAACAGATATTTGACCTACAGCTTTAAGGGAGAGACTATTGCGTTCCTTGAGTTCCAGGGATTTTCCTACCATTTGTTTCATCACATTATCTCATTTAGTTCTATTAGAATCTTATGGCCAATGCAGGCCATTATGGCAAATTTTGGCCAGATTTGGCCATATCTTGAAATCAGTCCCATAATTCTATTATTTATTAAATTATTGTGAAAAAACTAAGTTTTTATGCTATTTTATGAAAAAATATTACTTAAATAGAATTTCTCAGAGATTTCAATGGTTTTATGACAAATAAAATAGTTTTAGCAACTATTGCATTATGGGAAATTTGCAGTGGAACATTTTTTCAGGGAAAATCTTAGTATTTGGAAGGTTGCCAGGTTACCATGGTTACAGATAAAAGAATAAAGATATTGAAAATAATATGTTTCAGTATTTCTTTAGAAGATGTCTTTATCTTTTAAATACCGCAAACATTTACTAAAATAAACAAAACTATGAAAAGTTATTGCATTTTCAATATTTCTAATGATTAAAAGAGTTAATTTCATGTTTTAGTATGGTTGAGTTCAAGCTGCAAATACATTGAGATATTGAAGATATATCGATTGAAGGGTTTCCTAGCATAATATGAAGTATGTAGCTTCAAAAAGCAATATCTCAGGTTCTAACAGGAATATTACAAAATGGTTTGCAGCTATTAAAAGCTGAGAACTATTACTTTAAGAGAAATTTTCATCTGATTTTCTCAGGAATGCAGGGTTGAAGGGGTTAATGCACACTTGTATAATGTGCATATTTAAAGTTGCAATAACAGACATGCTAGAGGGCGGAGGGTTCAACTTGGACACTTTCTGTCCCGGCCCGTCGTTGTGGCGACGCCCGCCCCCGCACACTGGAGGCGGCCTCCCCAACAGGTGCTGGGTGGTGCGCCGGTACTGGAGCCGTCTCCCGCTCCCACCCAGGGACAGGATGTACTCAGTCCATGGGCCTCGTGCATATGGCTTTTATCCCATCAAATTCTTCCAGATTTATAGTGATTTTTATTTCCGAATAAGAGAAAGTGCAGCGGAAATGGTCATACATGTGTGAGTTCAAATTCATGTGCATGTATTGTGGTACCAGAAGAAATGTTTTATCCATGGGGAAAGGGGAAAGGATCCTATGAAGAACCATATGAATAAATCTTAAAACAGGATGGATGCAACTCCCCTTGCCAATAACTCCCAGGGTAGCTTCAATATGTAGGTTAAGGAATGACCTCCAAAGTTGTGAATAAAAGCTATTAATATTGTTATTATCAAAATCCGGCCTTTTAAATCAAGTGGGATTTTTGTTGAAAAGATGCAAAGCGACTGGACCAGGGCTATGAAAGTGTGATTAAAATTTCTTTTCAGGAATTGAAAGTTCGACTATCGAATTAATCAACTTTTGAGGAGCCTGTGTCTTTGAGAAAACTTTTTATTCTGACAGATAGCCTACACGTAACATGCGCGCGTATGCTCGGCCTTCAAGACCCACCAATGGGATTGTTCCTGTGTGGTTGTCATGGCCGCTGATCTGAATGCACCGACACAAGGGAAACCAGACTCTGACTGACTGTTGATTCGCTAACCCTTTGGTGGCCGCAGGTCAGGTTGGGTCAGGTCAGGTCAGCTCAGGGCCTGTGATGTTTTGGTGGTGAGCTGCAGGTTCGGGTGGCAGGTAGCCGGACCACACGGCACCGTGGAGGTGCTCAGGCCTACCACCAACATTTGATACCGCTTATGTTTCACATAGAAACGGATGAAGACACAAACAGTCGGCCGGTGCCCTTGGTCCAATGCAGTAGCATGCTAGGTGACACGCAGGGAATCAGCCGGACAGAAAGTTGACAGTGGCACTCCCATGGAAACGCAGTGGGTAGCAGAAAGGAGTCTGCCACCCTCCAGTAGGGGAGACCACCCGGACCCTGGAGGACAGCTTATAAAGAGAATGAAAGAATCAACTAGAAAACGGTTGCATTTGATTGCATAGTTGACTGGTGTATAAAGGTTTCAGTGTTTTTGGATTTCTGATTAAAATATTTCAATAGCAAATTTGTTTGCATCCTAAGCTTGACACCAAAGGTTAGGCTCAAACGGAATGCACTTAAATCCTCACTTAAGTCCTTTTACTCTCCATGGTCCAACCCTCTGTGCAAATCATGCAAACTGGCTTTTTGGGCAGATATGATTTCACCCAGGCTATGGAGCACTTTTTATTTCACATCTTTGGAACATGTCAATCTTTTCGCACCGATCACATTTCTTATGTTTTCTTGTCAAACTATTTTCAATTATATTCCATCATCATATATCTCGCTGGGACCCACTTGTCCGTACCAGGTCTTTTCAAGTGGCCCTGGAATGTCAAAAGGTGTCTGTGGCGCTGTCTAACTTCTCATAATAGAAGGACAAACATTTCAGATTACTGTTCAGACAGCGGCCATAGGGAGAAGGGAATGCCTCGGCCCCAGCCTTGGCATGCGACAACTATGTGTGTCAAAAAGAAAGTTCTTGTCGTTTTAGGTTGAATGACTCAACATTCTGCCAGTCGGCCCGTTGCCTCCCTCTTGGAGTCTTTTTTTATATTCATCTCTACTAAACCAAGGTCTAGGCGCACTTGGAAAAAAAATAAACACCCTGCTTTATATAGTTTCATTGTCATGACCGCCACCGATGTCAAACCTCAGGGGGTTAAACTGTTTAACCCCTAAAGCTTAAATCATCTCCCATTAGAAATATTCCTTTCCATGTAACGTACAGATTCACTCGCTCCCTGTTTGTGTTGTTTCCGGTTGTATTGTAAGAATTTTTTTTATTTGTCTAGTGATTTGCGTATCGATATATATTTTTAAGACATACTTCTCAAAATTGTAGTAGAGCTTATAGCACAGTGAAAATATTATGAAAAACGTACTTTTATTATCGCGCGTTGAAATTTCAATAATTGTCATCTATTTCAGGAGGTCTTACCATGGCATTAAACTTCCAGATCACTACTTAAATTCTATAGACCAAAACATGGACTGTTGGCATATAAGTTTGCATGATATTGAAGGTTTGTCAATAACATAGGAATAATAATAATGGATCAACCTCTCAACCAAGTTACAGTGGCCCCCCTATATACGGGCACCCTCACAAGTGGCTACCTCTCTTATAAGGCGTAAAGCTCGAAGAAACATCCCCGTTGCATTTAATCTACTCCTAATGCACTGTCACCAATCTCATACGGCCACATTTCCCAAAGGGTGGCCGCATAAGAGGGGGACCATGATGTGACATGAATCGGCCAATTGTGCATGAAAGGGGGAATCAGCTAGTATGTACAGGGTAAGTAATAGCAAACTAGATATCTTATGTTTCACAACAATAGGATGAGCTATAATTATTGTATTATAAATCACGTGCTCTATGATCTATCAGTCTAAGTTAAATTGGTAGATTTACAATCCATACGCACAAAACGATCATGCATTTAACATGTCATCGCCCTAGGCTTGAGCCGACTAGTGTGACGCTAGCATGCTTCTGGAACTCTTCTAGGGAGGCCAACATCTCAGGCTTGGATCCTGTGAAAACAAGCTTTTTTCTTTCATCTCCATGTCTCTGTCCTACAGGCCTGTCCTACCGAATTCCGCTCTACAGATTTTCCCATGGTGGAGATCAGCTGATCACATGACCCCAGCCAAGACCTTAGGCGTCCCCCACCCTCCCTGCCCTCCCCGTTGTCCCCCAACCTCCCAGTAACCATCTCCACCCCCTCCCACCCTACAGATGTGCACCACGTGCAAGGCCCACTCCGCCTCCCACACCTAGATACGGTAACCAAGGCGACCGCGACGATCCTCTCTGGAAGGGCCATGGCCCCCAGGAAGGCCCGGGGGTTGGCGCTCTGGGCGGAGATGCAGTTCAAAGGGTTGTGAATTTGCCCGCACACGGTCCGCTGCCCATGCTGCACTGTTTAAAGAGAGAAAGGTTGGGGCGTTCTCAGAGGAAAACCTCGGCGTATAACGGACCCATGCAGGGCTTCTGTCACCCATGTACTCTGATGTAGACCCAGGGTTTTGTTCCCAGCCCCGACGCAGATTTGTTGGTGGCACTGTGGGCGGAAGAACACAGGAGGCCGCGGGTTAAAATGGTTTCTGCCCAATGGGTACATGTAATTTGGTTATTCACATTGTGTCATATTTGGTCCCAGTGCATGGGAATTGTTCCCATCATTATGCGCGTTTTGTGAAAAGGATGATCGCTCTCTTTACGTCTCATGTTATATGCATTACATTAAACGCTTTCCTCCGAGGGAAAAAGTCTTCTTTGTCAAGTACCCTCCACTCCAACCTAGCTCTGTTAGTCTTCCTTGTACCACTTAGAAAGGCTCTGAATCAAGCTGTCAGTGCATATTTGAACAAAATCACCCATTGAAATGTCCGGAAGTAGTTACAACTTTCCTCTGCCTAGCACTAAGTCTATTTGAACACTTGTCGATTCAGAGAAACAAATTAATGCATGATTGAGGGTGAGCGGAGGTGCCAATTTTGTTCTAAGGATGCCAACTTCTGCCAAATATATGAATGTCTTAAAAAATAATCCCTTTATCCTTGCAGTTTTAGTACAATAGTATTAGGTACGAGAGAATATATTTACAACATAACAGAGGCACATGATACATGATTCGGGTCCATAATCAAAAATAGATGTAGGCCCTGTACAAATTTGAATTACAGAGACAATAATGTTAAATGTTGCTCCCAATTTCTCCGTGGTGGCTTCAATAGACTCCACAACATGTCTATCCCTGGATTTCCATGATACCGTTGATGGGGTTTGCCATCTTTTTCCCTTTCTTACGACGATGACCCCGACCCCCGGGTCCTTGAGACCTGTCCGCTGGGTACTCAGGTGTCACCACATCCAGGGCAGACGCTGTCAGTGATGACAGGCCTGTTACGTCTCACCTGTGATACCTGGTCCACCTGTATTGTTACCTTATTATTACCTGTATCGTCATCAGGTGACAGGGGTAGGGACTTAGTGGGGGCATGTACGGGTCACCTTGTCGTCTTCACATGTAAGTTTTGTTATTAACTTTTAATAAGCTTTTAGATATGTGCCTAGAAAGTGCTGGTAGTATTCATGGAGTCAACCGTTTTTTCTCTCAATGGTCTTCCTTACACTTTCGTCATCTTTTCAAATAAGCGTGTGTTCATCGACATATACTATGGTCGTATCCTAAATGCAATGAATAAGTGTAGAGAGGAATATGAAAATAAAACAACTATGAAACTTTCTAGATGGCCCATACATTCTATAAGGATAGCTATTCTATTCTTATTAACTAAGACCATTATCATTTTCAAATCCAGGTTTATTTTACTTGAAAAGATGGAACGCAATGCAATATACTCATAAAAGTTACAACTTGATTTTGTTATAACAAGAACAGATAAATCACACATAAACTGCTATTAACCAATTAAAACGGATAAGGTCAATGTAACTAGGAATGAAACGAGCTGATAGATCAATTCGCATAAGCAACATTGGTCGTAAATCACGATGACTTCCACCTTCTACCAGTGTCTATTGATAGACAACAACAACGTTAAAACGTTCATCAACCTGTAAGATCACTGTCCCAGATCGTTATTGATCTCATTTTGATGGTGATGGCACCGGACCGAGTTTTCATTTATTTCTTATATGCCATATAAATGCAATAATAGCGTTAGAACAGAATTAAAAATAGAAATGGTACAACAATAATTTCAGCGACCAATTCCATTTGTTTTTCTCTGTATGCTTATAACAATTTGCATTTCTAACATAGGTCTATGCTGCTTTTATTCATAGCACACACACCATAGCGCAGACCTCTTACGATCCCTCTGTTACTGGTTCATGTTGCAGCATTGCAGTCCTCAAATATCATACAATCTGACGACCTAACAGCTTTGTTGAGGGGGTAGCCTTGTGTCCCTTACACAGTGTCTTCAGTGCCCCCTCAGGTCTGTGAGGGCCATTCGGTTGGAGTGAGGGCCATGGCCCTCACACCATGTAATCAGGCATTGTGTCATACCCCCTTTGTTGTTTCCGGCCAACCCGGTCCTTGACAAAGATCCAGCAGGTGAGGGTTCAGCAACAGGTGACATGCTGCCTCCTGGCTCACCTGTGTAGGCCTACAGGTGTACGAAGTGAGATGAGAGAAGCCTGAGGTAGGCCTATAGATGGGGGCATGCATGAAACCCGAAGGAGGGCCCCCAGCCTCCCTCCCATCCCCCACGTCACAGTAACTTTCTGCCACTTTAACCCAGGAGGTCAGGCTTTCTCCCGGCTTTATAATGCCCCACATATTCTCCGCCCATCAACCAATTACCTGGCTTTCTCACCTGACAATGGCGCCCACTTTGTTCCCGGCGTAGGGGTCCTATTACTCTTTCCTCGCCGGGGTCAGAGGTATAAAGCGCTGCTCGCCCTGCTCACCTGGCTCTGCCTGTCTCCACCCCTGGCCCGATGACCCTGAACTAATCACCCTTCTTGATCCATTAAACCCTTCTGTGGCGGTGGATAATCCATCAAAGGTATTGCCCCCTCCCACCCCAAGCCCCCACCCGGCCCTCTCCCCTTACGGGTAGGATGGGGGCGCTGCAGCATGTGAGAAGATGGACCCCTCCTTGACATGCTACAAAGGGGGGCATCCGCACAATGGAACAGCAACGGAAGCGGAAGTGGAGGAGGAAGAAGGAGGTCGCCATCACCGCAGAGCACACTGGGATCACTGCGTCCCAATTGCCTTCTGGACCAATGAGAAGCCCTGATTCGTCTGACCTTGGGCCGGTGGTTATAAATGTAAAGGTCAAGGGCCTGCCGACATGTTGGATCATTTGAAAGGTCATTCTAGGGCCAAGGCCACCCAACACGATATGCAATACAGTCACAGCTTTTATAAACGTTTTACCGGTTATGATCTGTCATGTTGGGGCTGCACGTCACGTGCATGTAAAAGACGCTGCACAAGGCTAGTACAGCTAAAATCCATTAAACCACTGTGACACTTCTCGTATAATAGCCACAGTAAAATATAGCGTATATATAATACGTGTATATATATGCAGTGTGGTTTGGGATTCCAATAGTTGGAATTCACTGCATGTATGAATCGTGCTGGTGGAATCGAGGTGATATTCGTCTCAAGATGATATCTCAAGATGATACAATTTAATCAGTTGTGGATCTAGAATGTTAATAAGGGAGGCTCTTTTGAAAAATTGACCCTTGATTGGTTTGGGGCAGACTTTTGCATTAAAGATGCAAGTTTTCCAGAGAAAAGAGGAGCGCGTCCCCGTCCCCGTCCCCTCTAAATCCACCACTGGTAATAATTGCTCATTCTCATAAAATAATTAAGTTCCATTTACAGACCTAGAGCAAATAAAAACAGGCATGTTTAATCTCGTTATTGTAAACATACCACGAAGTTACAAGTTGTAACTGATTTAACTAAGCTACATTTAGCCACGTTATCATTTATCTAACCCATTTCTAATACAATATCTATAACTTTTTCATAGCAATAGAATATTATCCAGAATTCAGATATTATCCAGAATTATTTCAAATGCTTACTTTGGCAAAAATGAAGAAACATGTGCCTTATACTATAGTTGGCAATACACAAACGCACTTGGACCCATGACCTCACTTGTCCGAAACAAGGAATCTCATATTTCGAGATGAAAATGCTCAAACATCAAAAAGATAGCACACAAGTGCAGATGAACGAAAACTTTCTATTCTTTGTATAGCATTGGCATTTTCAAAGGGGTATTCTTGAGGGCCTGGGGTGGGTGGTAGAATAAAGGCCTTCAACATAAAAGCTACAGGTGATGCTTTTATAATAGTCTCCTTACAGCAAGCTTGCTCATCATAATATCAATATAGAATCAATAAGAAACGCTAGACGTCCGAAGAACACATAAACCCCCGGGTTCAAATTGCCCCTGGAGGTATTGACACTTCATGTCCAAGTTTGAATTCCATGCCCATAGCCCAGGGCCTCAGTTAGAACTCTTTTGTCATCCGGGCATCGCGCTTATTTGCATACCGTCGGGCACGAAATGATGTCCCCTTGAACATGTTGGCCGCGTTGCCCTTCACAATATGGCGTTACAATGAGACATACAAATAGATAGACAGATCACGAGAAGACTGGAGGGGAGGGGCTGGGAAGGGGTCACATGACCAGGTGCAAGACAAATATGGGCCCGCCCTGATTTTGACCCCCTGTCCCGCAGCACCTGTTGCTTTGCCTCGTGCCGTCCACGCGACTAAGGAGCCCAAGCAGAAAAACTATATTGACAAACTTGAACCATGCACCATGTAGGTTAGGCAAATAGGGCGATTTCTTAGAAGCTAAGCTGTCAAGAATGCAAAAAAAGGATCCTTGAAACTATGATACGCTTATGAAACCAAAAAGCTTACCCCACAAAAAAACAGAGGGAATGCTTTGTTATTACATTGACAAATATAAAATCACTGTTCTACACATGTTCTTAATAAATATAATATCGCGATAAAGGGAACAAATCTGTTACTTTCTCTTAGTAGGCCTACATGTACTTTGTATCACGACCCGAAGAAAACGTCAGAATAGATATCTTTGTTTTGAGAAATATGCCAGCATGGTGCGTAGTAGCGAACGGGCTTTATATGAATTTTATCCTCTAGCCAGTAATTCGATGTTGGCCTTGAGAGTTTGTCATTAGTTGAAGATTATTGATTCTAACATGTTCATGACTGTTTTTTCTCCACAAACAATCCATGAATTACAATCCATCTAGTGTCATGATATTGTATCTTCAGGCTGATAGATGCTCCAGGCTGAAAATCAAACTGAAAACATGTGCATTTACCCAAGTGCCTTTTGTAATTCACTATAGTATGCGTTTGATGCATCAGTACTTCTGAAAGTATTCCACAATACTGCCCACCTTGCTTTACTGACAGTGTGTAAAATGTTTTTCTCCTTATTTTGTGGAATCTGAATGTATTTGCATGATTATTTTGTTGATTTCAGGTAAAATAATGCAGTCTAATTAAATAGAGATAGTGATAGAATCCTAATTTAAGAGAGAATAATGAATATTAGGGAAAGCTGCTTGTCACCAGTCAAAGTGTGCAATGACAGTACGATTCTCAAAATGTTTTCCTATATTCCTGCTCTGAGATAAGGATGGCCTCACAATGCTAATCTTCTCCTAATCATCTTGGATCCCCTTGGTGCTACTAATTGTAACTGAGTAGGTAACTATTCCAATGTTACCATATTATAGCACTGCCTATACGCATAACAAGCATGCCATTCTTGATCTAACAATTATGTGATGGCAGACTTTGGGAACTTAATCTAGACTCATCATTGAACGTGATATAAATGCCTTACCCCATACGTCTTGGTGCACTGGGCTTGATGGCTTTTTCGGCATGTAAAGACAATCCAAGTGTTGAATATCTAGGGGCAATATATGTTCATCAGATTTCATTCTTAAAAGCTTTTTGTTTATATCCTTTCTAACTATAATTATGGTTTTGAAATATTTCACCCACAGGCCTAATGATATTCTGAACTATAATTACTTCTCAACCGAACATGATCCCATGCAATGACAGTACGATTCTCAGAGTAAACGGTAAAGGGTTTTGAGAAAGGTACGTCAGGTTCTGGGCTACAACTTTGTTGCATTATGTATGACAATTGGATTAATATTAAGAATAATGCAGGTAGAAACGGAATACTCCTCCACAGGGATCCATTAAAAATGTCCCCCTATGGCAATATGGCCAAGCTGCACGGCCAGGGTGTGTGTGAACGAATGGCGGGATGTGCCTTTTCCAGATCTATTCATATCACCCGAATAGTTTCAAAGCATATGAAAAATTGAAAGGTATATTAACTAGATTATACTGTTATTCCATCGACAGATCGAGAATACGTGCATACAGTTAATGACACTCTGGCGTGTACATCATCAAGTAGAAAACGAGTGCAATATCCACGAGGATAATGTTATTGTACTGACGCGGGTGGCCAGTCCATGTTTGGGCAGCAAGACGTGAGCTTAGAAGCGCACGTGTAAGCCAATGTTTCACTTTGACAGTAGTGAAATGAGGGAGGAGTTAAGGTGTGACGTACCATCACATAATAATGTGTTCCGCTCTTAGCTAGCCAGAGTAGCTGCAAGCACTGTGTGAGTAAACATCCTGTGAAGGTTGGACCTTTAATCTGCAGTCTAGGTTCTGGAGAGAGGCATATAGAAATTGTGTTAGAGCGCGGAGCGTTGACTGAATGTGTTTGAGGGAACTCTAACCTCGGGACTGATCATGGTCAATCGAGTTCTTGTCACGGAACGACTAGACATTGGATAATAAACAACAAATCCTTTCACAACGAGTGTTCACGTCTTACATGATAAGGGAACTATAATAATGTATTGGACGACCGCAGTCGACGAGGAGGGAGACTGCGAATGGAGCTAGCTATTATCTATACAACGTAACAACATAAACACGCATTAACTTTAAACGGATAATTAAACCTCTATAGTTCATTATGATTATGAGCCATAATGGAATCGTGCGATGTGTTTTTTTCTGTATACATGTGGATATATTTCCTTGTTACGAAGAACCTTGTCCCTTCTTCCGTCACCAACAGGTCGCTGCCTGGTTACCCTAACACACCTATAAATCCAGCAGATCCAATAAAGGTGTCCGGGATCTGACTGAGGGTACCTCACAGGTAGTCATCTGAGGGGGCAGATTACACCCAGGTCACACCTGAAGTTACATGTAATTCAGCATAAGGTTGCATGATAGCGGCACCCTTCAAAGGGGGAAGGTCGCAGGTCAGGAATTGGACCTTTGAGGTCACATCAAGGTCGCATCAAGGTTACCCAACGTCGGGTTGGCTTGCAGGTTAATGTTTTTTTTGTATACACTTCGAGGTGGTCGGTGGAAGCGGAAACCATGAGTTTAAGTATAAAAAAACTCCGAGCAATTTAACAATAATAACTTGAAGCACCTCGTTCATGGACATCTGATGTCTGCAGTCAGTACAGGGAAACCCCTCCCTGCCAAATTCTGGGTTAATTGCATTAATCTTTCTTTTTTCAATCTGTTATTTATTTAAATAATAAGTCATCTGTTTGTTTAGTTGAATATCTATAAGCTCGGATATCCTGTCAATACGTGCTGGGCGGAGTAAGAAGAAATAACAAACAACTTGACAGGTATTTGGTTATCTCTGACCTATTGTATTGTTCTTGTACATGGCGTTGGTGACCTTGTGGACTGACACTCTAATGTGGACAACGCTTTTTCGGGAGGCCACTTATCTCAGAGGATTAGTTAGGTTAATTTTCTAGTTATGAAACATGTAATTTTGAAATGATTGTACGTTGCCTTAGAACACGACATACATTGTGAGCCATATTATTCTTATTTACATTTTATTTTTGTGGATCTTCATAGGCCAAATAGGCTACTCCTGATTTGAAAGAGAAAACAGCTGTGAAAGTAGATCATCGCGTCTTTAATTGCAGGGAATTCTGGTAATATGCTCAAAATAGGGATGGTACAAACTTGATGAATATTGATGGCTGCAAAGAATACTTGCTTGACAATGATGGGATCTTATCAGCAGGCAAGGATCGCGTGTTGAAGGTAACTTGGAGGTGGCTGTCTGGTCCGGAGGCCTACATTATATACCTGTGGGATCATTATAGTCTGAGCAGGCTCAACTCACAAGAGGGTCATCAGGTGCGAAACATGTACACCCCACATTGTTTCTCAATATTTATGGTCCTACGAATGTATTCAGACCATCTAATTAGTGCAAGGAACACATTGGTTTAACTGCCTAATTGTGGTATTTCCATATCAACGCTTATATTCTTAATGAGCAATTAATTTCTGTACTTTCAACAGTAGGCCTATCAGAATCAAATAGAAATTGTGTTATTTATAAAGTTGTGCCCCAGTCCTAATTTGTTATGAAAGATAACAGCATTCATCAGATCTGTTCATAAATTTGATATAGATCTTCCCTTGGATCCACGGCACGTCTGGAGCACTATCATGATTATGTTCAGAACAGTAGACAATACTATAGGATTAATACCGTGAGAAGGTCTACTGAAAGGGTTAAGGAAACCCATTTGCAAATCTTCAAATCATTCTCTCTACTTTCATCAGACTTTCCATCTTGTCTCATATTCTGTTTGTAGTACTATTTATATACTTTCCATCATGAATACAAAAGGCAGTAATAGAAATCGGGGTACTATGAAAAGAAAAGCGGGAAGTAAACCTTTCGCCCTAACAAATATTGAGAAGGTGCTCTCACACCTGAAAAGATTGTAAGTCATAATTGGTGCCAGGGGTGACTGTACGTCCGCCCAGTGAACCCCACACAAGATCCCCTCCACACAAGGGCCTAATCCCTGGAGGCAGGTTGGGCCCTTTTGTCGGCACACTTCAAAGGGCCCATCAATTGTCTACCTGGGCCCTCTCCAACCCATCCAGGGCAGGTGCGGCGGGGTGGGGGTGGGTTGCCTACCCCCGCGAGCAGTGGAGGGGTTCGGCCGACCTGGAGTCACTCCAGTGTGAAGGAATGATCTAGTGAGCAAACTGCCCGAGAGGTGTCGCCTTTACCATGACCTCTGAGCCATAGGTCATGACCTGTAAGGTCATGCTTGGTTGGTTGCGCCCATTTGGGCCCCTCCTAGAAGATGGTTCTTTGGACGAGGTCAGGGTTGTGTGAAGGGGGAGGCAGGTGCAAAGGGAGGGACAGGGATCCACCTCGATCCCTCACTCGGAGAAAATAATTCCACCTGCCACGTAGAAATCATGTGTACAGAGCCAATGGTACTGATACTAGTGGCATCACCAAAACGTGTTTCCGGAGTATAATCCAATATTGTTTATTTTAGGGAATTCCACGTTAAGGCTTACAATTATACTCTACACAGTGGCGGATCCAGCTTTTTGAAAAGACGGCAGCGCACCCCCATTTTTTCAGAATTTTACATTAAAAAAAGCTAAATTTGGCCAAAAAAAGGAGGGGGTGCACGCCTCTGCCCCCCTCTAAATCTGCCACTGGTAAAAAGGTATGAGGAGAAGTTTATGTTTAGTGTCACTGCCATAATGTCTTTCCTTTTATAACGACAATTTTAGAACGTTAGCTCAGCATCAATTAGCAGTACCTTTGCTCCCCGACATCTCCCAACCAGCCTGAGCATGTTACATTCTGATTTTTCAAGTCAATAGATTGGCATGTTTGGACGAAAATATCTCTATTACCTCTTAAATGAATCAAGTTTTGCTTCATGTAACAGGTTTTATCTAGAATCCAAGATGGCAGCCACAAGGTTTACTCTAAACCCAAGTATGTGATTGGAGTCCCTTTTCAGCTTCAGGGTTGCACATGACATGCCACATTTAACAGACGATTTTAGAATTATATTCAAGACCACGATTATCAAAAACCATACATAACTGGAGGAGTAATGCATGCTTTATATTATCAGCTTGACTGATTGCAATTCTCAATATCATAAATTTCTCTCTCTGAATACCAGCTCATGTGTCTCAGCCTTTTATGTGTAAACGCCTGGTTTGATGTTTTTATTCATGGGACTCGAGAGTTTTTGTGTATGGGGGTTGGGGGTTGGGGAAGGTATTTACTGCATGCAGAGTCAATGCCAGAAACTAAGAACTGGGCATCGGGTCTTCATGCTTTAACAGTTACATATTTGTGGTTATGTCAGAAGCCCGGGTTGTCTTATGGCCACCCTTGAGGCACCTTTCTAGGACCCACAGTTTGGTCTTGGTTGCCTTTGGGTCGGCAGGTGCTCAAGTTGCCTTAGGATCTCTGTGTCCAGGTCAGGACCCATCCTCAAGTACTCGTGCTAGCCATATTAATCTTATTTCTCAAGCATAAGACAAAAGTTGACTGCCTTGAATGACACTGGTTTATTTTTGGGTAATGGTCTGCGCTTTATAGGCTACAGGTGCATCTTGATTGGCTATAACATTATCGTGTGACATACCCTCCGAATCCCATGTTTACCCCATAAACCTTAAGTTTTGTGTTATCATGAACATATTCGTACCTTTCGTGATATTTGACATTTCAAGTTTCTCCAAGTATTTTGTGTATCTACATAATTTGGGTATTTTGAGAAACTTTCCCTAATAAATAGCATATAGCCTGTCCCTTTCCATTTGGAATTTTCTATGTGCTCAGGCTTCCCCTGTAGTGCTCACCACACACGTTGTTCCTACTGTACAGATTCTGATCCATGTTTAGTGCAATACATATAATCACTGGATGTGTGTACAGGTAAATAAGAGAGGGAATATAATCTATCCGGACCTCTGAAAAACATAGGATAGAAGAACTTTGTTTCTGTGTACGTATAGGATTTAGTAAGATAAGAAAGACACGTTTATACTTTTTCTCAGTGATGTATACTTACCTTTACATGAATTTCTGACTTCAGCTTAACGACTCCTTAGCTATTGGTATAAATGGTACTCTATCAAAGGTACTTTTTACTCTAGCATACAAATATATTCAAAATGTAATAAGCCTATCCTTAAGTATCAGGTAGATCACCAGTAAAACACATTATCTAAAGGTATTCAATTTCATAACACAGTACCTGTTACATTATGTACTAACTGGAACTTTTGAAGGTTGGTAATCGTTAGGCCTATACTGTCGAGAAATCATGACCAATTGACCATGTCCAGTTTTCTTTCTATAAACTCTAGAGACCACACGGTTTTCCCTTTATGCAAGTAATTGCTTTTGTGCACCTAGATATAAGACTACAAGTTAATCATTTTGACCACTGCATATAAACGATTCACCGCGACGAGGACGATACTGGTGAAATGGGGCATATCTCTAAGGTCATGCATGGAGATAATGGTGTTTTGACTTATCAGCCAGTGATCGGTCAAGTGATGTCGGGCACATTGTCAACTCACCTGACGCAGACACACATTCTGGCACGTGCAATTACACAGCCTTTATTCAATGTATGTGTGTAGCTTCACTGTATACCTTCACTTCAATTCAAGTCGTTGGTTTTATCAGTCCATCTATTGTAGCAGGTACTCCCGACAGGACACCAATGTGAAGATGGATGCACCCCGCCGCCCCGACCACCACCTGCCCCTCGTGGGACGCGAAAAAAAACAAACTCACACACGTCGCATCTCGCAGTCAATGCCCGTCTTGATAAAAAGCCTCAAAAATGCATCTTCTTCTTTTGTGACTTCTTTTTGGGTATGTACTTGTCAGTTTTTTTGCCCTCTCCCAGACCCTCCTCCCTCTTGGCTGGGCGGTGCTCGGGGCGCACGGTGCGGGGCGGGGCCTAGGGCCGGGCGGCGCGTGGTTGGCGCGTGGCACGGCCCCGCCCCACGAGGGGATCCGCACACCTGATCCTCACCTCACCTGGCCGGCAGGTGCAAAACGCTTTGAAGTGGGCCGCCACCCAGACATCCAGGTCACAAACACTCCAGCGCCGGTGGATCCCTTACTTAACCCAAGCCCAACCCTCCTAGTGGTTGATCTCGACCCACCCCCACCCCTCCGTCCCCCTCCGTCCCCTCCCCCTCCCCAAGCACCATGATCAGGGCCTATTGGTGTCGGCCTAGTCGGGTATAATAATGGGCGGCCGTCTTATTGACATTCAGCAGGAGTGCTGGCATTTTCAGGCCATAAAGCAGGGCGAGGTGAGGCCGCCTGACGTGTAGGTTTCTCCCGTACCCCTTACCTTTACATCCCGGGCCGTGCTTTACCTACCTGCAGACCCCCTGTAAGGTAGTTACCTGGGTTAGGGGCACCCCTCAGACCACATAAATCAGGCTGGCTGCCCAGACAGACCCCACTCGGGTTACATCAAACATCTATCTCTATGGCAACAGGTGGGCCGGGCACAAACAGCCTATTGACGTCACCCAGGGCAGCACGCGCGCCCACACCACGTCACTCGCCCTCTTATGTCACCCCGAGCCACTAAAAAACGTCAAAGCATAAAAAATAGCCCTTAAAATTTTGGCTTTTGCTGTGATTTGCAGGGAGCCTAGTCATGGTGTCCGAGCGTCAAGATGTATTGTGGAGTATATTTTCTTTCAAAAACCTTGTCGTGTTAAAAAAGGTGGGTTTGGTTTCTGCTGCCATTTTTTTGAGTATACACATGTCCGACGGAAGAGTGTTATGTCAACCCACTCTTTTTCAATGGAAATAGACCAGGGATTAAGGGTAGAAAAGGAATGAGTATGAGTGGAGAGTATATGGGGCGTACACAAGAGGTGGGGGAATGGTTGGGGTAAACTCAAAGGGGGCGTCTGGAGAGACAGGTGCGACAGGTAGGGCGCAGGTAGACGGATCCAATTCAGTGGGCGCAGGTAAAAGGGGATCCAATTCAGGGGGATCCAAGCCCACACAAAAGCATACCTCACCCAAGGCACGCTTCTCCCTCCAGGGGGTTCAGACTGCTGTCACCAGGGGTCAGTGTTAGTCACGGGTCAAGGTCACGCTTTACTTGACCTTTACTGCCACGACACATGTGACCTTCAGAGGTCAATGGGGTCAGTCCAAAAAGTCTCGGTTGGATCCCCACCCGGCACACGCCATAATGCCCCCTTATCTTGTAAATCTGCATGGAGGGGCAGGTGCAACGGGAGGCTGTGGTTAGGATCCAGGTGCTGCGAGCAAAGGTATGCATGACAATGCCCGACGTTAGATCCTTGGTAGGTAGGGGGGGGGGCACTCACTATTTTATTGTCGCTGTCTACTGCCAATGTATCTGGTACATGGTTACCATTAACATGTGTTGCAGTCATTTATAGATTCCTATTTACTTGTTTAGCATTAACAATTTCATTACATAAGCACATATTCTATGCGGATTCCCTCATTAAGCGACAAATTAAAAAATACGATTGTTTATAATATTTTGGTCTGTAGGAATACTACTTTCGGTGACCTTCAAGCACAAAAGATATATCAAACGAATAGTACAATATGACTGAGGACACATTCTGGGAAAACTATGTGTGATGAATAAAAAGATTTCAATGTAAAAAGCAAGCTCTTTATAATAATAAAGGTCAGCTTCATACCGCAGTTAAATCTGTTCAAAGTTGGTTAAGTAGAAAGGCACCACCGATCTATTAAATTGCCTACTAGTGTCATTTTATGAATTTCGATACCCCGATAGAAACCCATAAGCACCTTTTATTCTTCAAGGCCCTTCTTTCTCGGTGTGTATACGTAATAGCCGGGTGTGTGAGGGAGTGGGGAGCTCAAGTGTACCAGGAGAGGCACATTAAAATGGTTAGGTGGTCAGCACATAGTATTACATGTTGATCCAAAGTACCCTCCTCCCCCAATCGAGTATACCTTGATCCTGCTGTCGCCCAACTGACCCACATTAAATCACCGATACTCGAAGCACTCTGAGTCAATTACCGAGATCCTCAGACCTAAACAGCAGGTGCAACAGGTTTCCTTTTCTAACCGCCTCGTGCGTATCGTCAATGATCCTTTTGTTATGTGTAGAAAAACTCAAAGTGTTTAAAGTGTTGACAAATGGATGACCGGCTGAACCCTGATGACCCCGAGTGGGCGCGTGCCCATCAAGGCAGAAGCATCAATACTATGAAAAGTAGCCCATTTTTAACGCATATTTCAGATACTAGTTGTTTGATATTCAATTTTTAAACAAATAGCATTAGCAATAAAGTAAAATTATCACAGCAAAATTACATTCTTTCTTATTCAAACTGTAGTACAGTGTAAAATAGACGATCGGCTCTAATAGTTTTCCTATTTCACCAATTCAAACTACGTAGCATATGAATATAAAATACAATTAGGTTTATTCCAATGTGGACCAATTGTATAGTCAAACGCCGAACACTAAGATTGCGACTTCCCACTATTACTATATTAATATTAATATTTTTGTTTATTTTGCTTTCAATTTATTTTGCTCTCGAGATGGCTTGATCTTCCAAGCCTTTGCTGTTAATCTTAGTATTAAAGTGTATTGTATCTTACCCTAATCATCACATATATATAACTATAGGCCTATGTATGCCTATTTATGCGAATGTATGTTTATATGTAGCCTACATGCATAATTTCATAAAATGGCAACATTCACAAACCTAGTAATAGTAACTTTCATTATTCATCATGTGCCCGGTTTATGAGATTATTTGTCAAGCCCATGGCTATATATAGGGCTGGGAATGGTGTTAGCTGGTATAGCTATATATAGGTGAAATATGCCGTCTTTACAAGTTGACAGTAATCTGCGCCCACCCCCTATGTCGGCTCGGCTTGTTTGATCATTGGATCTTTAGGGGAAGTCCCTTGCCACAGCAGGCCTGGAGGTGCAGCATTTCTTACCTGTGGGACGAGTCGACTCCCCACCAAAGCCAATGATTTTTCTCTTGTGTTCACAACAGCATACCTGGCGGCTGTTATAGCATGACTTGAAAAGCCTTCTATCCCACAGTCTGGCTCTTGTTAGTGGCTGGCAGTTTGAGATGATGCTGAGACTAAAAATGTAAAATTACGTGGAACAACACTGAAATTTCCGGTGGCAAACTGTCCCCGTTATATGATCAATTCTGATGCAGGCATGTCGGAATGCAACTCCTAAGTAAACAGCTTTATTTCACACATATTATTTGTGAGAAAAGATAGTTGTTGGCTTTGCGATATTTGTTACTGGTTCTGGTAATCACGTTTACTCACTGTTGCAGTGTTAGTTTTTCGAAAGTGCATGTGGAGATGAAAATCTCTCCATCCCCAAAACATAAGCTTATCATACATCATGATAAACTATTAAAAGTAACATTATATTGCATGAAACGAGCCGATGCACATAATATAGTGCTTAAACTATTGGATGAATAGCAACACCTGCAAGGCAAATTTTATAAAATGATATAACGATTTGAATATACAAATTATACATATAGAAATCCCCCTTGGCAACAATAACACTGTGATAATCTACAAATTAAACATGAAATGCGCGTGGAGAGTGACATATCATGTCCTGAAGGCCCATGGTGTGTGCTTGCAGAGTGACTGCAATCAGGAGTATTATCAGAGCCTGCAGGCAGTCAACAGGGTCCATCCGGTGGGCCACAGGTGAGGCGGCCTGTCATGGGGATCCAAACAGGTGCCGCCATCAGGAGATCCTCTCTAGGATCCTCCTGATCTTTGCACCTGTCTGGGAGTAGATAATCACTCCGACTATTTATTACCATGGCCATACGTACACTCCACCTGTGCTCTGTGTCTCGTGTTGTAATTACGTAGGCCGTTGGGGGAATACTAGAAAGAATAAAGGTGATACAGTGATGGCTTACACCTGTGCAAATATCATACCTTAGATCTATATCTCTGAGTGTTGATCACAGCTTGATTAATATATAATTCGTTTTTTATTACTGAATATAGACTTACATAGATAACTCATTGTTACATAGAGTCGGGCATAGAGTAGACCTATACCTTTTACAGACCGCCCCGAGAATGCTAATACATGTATAGTTGACATTTTAGAACAGGCAAAATGCGATTTTTTTTGGGGTACTGTTAAGATGATTATATCGTCATAAAAATAACAATGGGAGCATGATAATTTCAACTCATAGTTGAAAACATGATTCAAATCTTCGAGTACGGAGCTATGCTCCGTTAACTCTGACTTCCCCATACCAAACCTGTCGACATCAAGGCTAATGGTTTGAAATTCTGAAAAAGAATCTCGTCAATCTTTGTTTGTACCGTTTTTTTATTGTAAAATCGGGGGAGCAACATATGGTGAGTCGATTAAAGCTATGTTTCCTGTTTTTACATTGGGATAAAAGAAAAGTCACTATTGTCTCGATGACACAAAAGAGATGTTGGGGGTTTGTTTCTGGTCGTTCCGCCCTATTCTCCTACCTGTCCACAGGTAGGTACAGGTGAGTAGACTGACACCTGATGAGGTGCTGGTCGGAGGGTCCCCCCTTTACCACTGTTTGGCGGACAGAAAGGGCCTCTCCCTCGGCCTTTTCTCTCCCCTTTGCTCCTCCTCTCTCACTCGACTCACTTCTAAACCGGCCATGGTGCACCATTTCCTGCCACAAATTGAAAGCCCGAGGACTCTGAAAACATGGCGAGGGAGAGATGAGGGTTGGTCTGGGTTAGTGGTTTAAAGGGGAGGTAGAGGAGGGAAGAGGGGTTGATCCATGGTATAATACCTCTGAGAGGGGTCGGCGTTATGTTGAGAGTTAGTGTAGGCGCTGAATTAAAAGGGGAAGAGGGACTGTATCCATTTGGTTTGACTCTGAACCCAGTAAGACCGATTTGGCCTTTGAAGCACCAACCCAAGCCTGTGTTTTGTCTAAGGGGGTGCACTTTTATAGAACACACTAATGCAGGTGTTAAAATTTGAGAATAGCAACAGTGAATATAGAAGCTGCGGTATCCAGGGAAGAGGGAGAGAAGGGAAAGGGGGAAGAGGGGCATTTGTGGAAACTGTCCATTAGGGGCGTGTAGATAGACGGGGGCATGGTAACGTGAGAGGGCCCTAAGTGGTCAAATTTCTACTGTTTTTTGTGTGTGGACGTTCATCAAAGTGGTCATTGGTCACTGTATCCTTAAGCAGTAGTAGATGGGATGGACTTAAAGGACTTTACCTTCATCTATCCCACCCGCCTATCCACCCACCTCCACCCCCCATACGCCTCCCCAATCTACAAAACCGCAGAAAAGCAATTGAATTAAGCTTTAATTAAGTAGATTACAGGGCCGAAGGTCGAGTTGTGGACAGAGTCCAGCCCGTGGGGGAGGGACCATTGGTCAAGGATTGCTGACCATTACTTTGTCTTGCAAGCTTTTTCAGCTGAATGGATCATTACGACCTACTAATGGTATTCTATATATGCTGGAGGCCTTCTGACGTACAGCTTACACTCCTGACAGACCAGAAGCACAGGGGAATGTGGGAGGGACATTGGCACATAACCATCAACTTGATCACAGAGTGAGAACCCCATCATTGCCAAGAGCTTTGTTTTTCCTCCAAATACAGACCCCATCAACGGGACGGGGTTCTGCTATAAAGACCTAGGACAGAAGGTAGCTGTAATTGGTCTGTTACCAAAGTGACCATCCCGCCAGAAATCAAAAGACTTTAAATGACCACGGCCTCCCCACATCAATGGGCCACCAATAAGGTGCGCATATATACAACCTGGGAACTTTAATTCAATTAAATGGGGTGATTAAACCTACATAAAGAGCGTGAGACCCGGATCCTTACCGGGTGCTTTGGTGGAAGGAATCTCAGGCACTTCTTTCCCTATTGATTTTAATTGTGTTGTTGTCCTGTTTTATGTGCAGGTGATGAGTAGGGGGGATGTTTATGAATTGATTAGCATGATTGCAGCCTTAACTCTTTAAACTTCTGAGCATGTGCATGTATTCTTCTTCAATTTGGAGTTACCAAAATTTTAAACTATAGTCATTGGAACTAGACATAATTATGGTAGATTATACTCGTCTTTAATCATTATTGAGGGAAGATATTACACAGAAATATATATCATTATTGAAAGTTTACTTCAGGATAATTGCGGTAGAAACCCATCGGTGTGTTCAAAGAGCCTGTTCTTGCATGCTAATGTGACCCCCCTGCTAATGACAGAACACGAAAAGGTTTGAAAGGATCTGAAGGCTCTCTGCGAAGACACTTAATTGTGGTCCTACCTTGTAGGGTGCCAGGCCTGTCCCAACAATGTCTATTGTGACTTGCAGGTATGCTAAAGGGTGGTGTTGGCAAATAACATGCAGCAGGACGAGATGCAAAATAGTATATTGCTTACTTTTGATATTGCAAAGAAATATTATCTCTCAAGTCGGTCTTAACTAACTGAATTTTGATATTTCGGATTAAGTGGGTCCTATTAAGAGTAGGCTACAACTGTTTGGTGCGAAAAGCTATAAAAGGAAAAAGAGAGTATCAGCAAGTTCAACAAGTGGAAACAAAGGTATGATACTGCAACTTGACCTGGTAGTAAAGAAATAACATTGCCTCTTCTTTGCGATAGGTTAGCAATGGTACATGTGTACCAGGTATTAGGTGCAATGAAAGTACATAATCATCTTGATGCCCACGCCATTCGAGACCAGACGTTGTGGAAAGATTTATAGCAGCTATGCACGATCTTATATTAAATATGCCTAGTGGAATATTTGTTCTTCCCTGTCCCCATGATAACAGCCTATCAGTATTTCAAAGACACAGTGAATACCTTTGAAACATCACTTTACTAGTTGGCAAATAAAGCAGCTGATGATTCGCATCATGCAAGCCTACACAGAGCAAAACAGCTCTTTGTCTCTATCAAAAGAATAGGCATATATCTAACCTATCATGCACAATAAGTTGGAACATTATTCTTGACAATATCTATTAGACTGCTTGTTACAACATCAAAACAGCCACCAAAATTCATTCCATTCCTCATACGTTAAGTCTGTTTCCAATCCCAGCCTGGTTACAAGACAGGGGACCTTCATAACCAAAGAGCAGACGACATTTTACGAGAACTGTTCCGCCGCGTGTTGGGCTCTTGTTTCATAGCGCCGTCTCGGTACCAGCGACTCAGTGGGCGGTCCGCGCTCAGTTCCCAGTTCGGCCTGTAGAGGGCAGCGCTGTGCCGGAGGTGGACCAGTGGTGAAGGGGTTAGGAGAAACTGGGGATGTGTGTCAGTGGGTGCGTTGTCTGCCCTGTCACCCCCTCTGCTCCAGATGCGGCTGACTCGGCCCGACAGAGATAAAGACGACAGTGGGAGAACAGGCCCCGAGCTCTAGCTTCCTCTGTGTGCTGGAATGCTGGGCATAGCTCACCACATAGGACTTCCAATAACTAATTTCTCTATGATGTGGGACCTTTTGAGCATAACAATTATGCATGTATAAGCCTAAGCAGAAGTTTAACTATATTATTGTGTACATGTCCCCATCGCATGAATGTAAATCCCATCGGGCCCATCTTTCTGTTTTGGAAATTAAAATTGGAACTTAAGCGATTCATAACTAAAAAGGTAGTCTAACCCCTTTCCTGATCGTTTATATATGACTCTACAAGGAAAATTTACATTCTTAATGTACAATTGAGCCTATTGGTTGGTCAGTGTCAATGGTAAGAGTCTTCTCTATCTAAAATGGGAAGAATATGAGGAATGCCAATTATATCACATGGGACCTTCTGAAATTATCAGAAAATAATGATGGCCACTTGTCTACGTTCTTTCATGGCACTATTTTTACATGTCAGGAAGAAATAGCACAAAAAGAGAACAAGGTCTTGGGTTTCCGTTTGTATACATGCCTCCACAAACAAAGGGCCAGGAAATGGGGACACAGCTAGTTCCATATTCGACCACTAGATGCCAGTAGTGTAGCTCAATAGCATCACAGTTGGAACGTTTATCATTTATTTCGATTATCCCCAATGTGTAATTTATCAAATATCAATGACTTTCATAACTGATCAGCCTCTTCAGATGATGATTAGAGGGGTTCTCCCCAGGTATTACCTAGACCATAACAAGAGATTACCTTTTGTCAATTGTTTCATCTGAACTTGAAGTCATGGGCTAGCTAGATGCATCCATGATGATAGACACAATACATACAGACTGATTCAAGGTAGTAATCACGAAATTGCAGAAAGAGGGACAATCAGTTCAGGGTCTATCAAATTAAATATATTTCCTCATTGATAACTTGCAATTTCCAATGCATCAGGGAAAAAGGGAGATGATCGCAATAACGACCAATTGAACGGAATGGTAAATCATGCCCCCATGGTTCTTGTACGTTTTCATAAAAGGCGGAAATAATTATGTCGATATGGGACGGTCTATACGACTTATACATGACTGATTGGGAAAAAAGACAAGCAAACACTAATGCAGGGCGGGGATTATAGTTTCGAGATTGCCCACTGGATGTCGCTAGTTTCGTACACACCTCCCATGCATGCATGAAGAGACTCACAATTTCTTGCTCTAGAATCATGAGACTATAGTGTTTTTTTCCGATGGAAAATGTTACTGAACAACATGGACATAACTTCTCTGTCATTAAGTAGATCCATACAGATAATCTAGTGTATGTGAGATGTACAAGAATATTGGGGATTTAATCTACTGGGATTGTTCAACAAATACATGAATAACGGTAAGGTTTTTTAATATTCATCAAAAAATGGACCAAGTGCTATGACATTCAGGAACAACGTTCGTCAATACTTTCAATTTATGGGTCTATGAATTTAATTGAATGTTTGTCCAGAGAAATCCTTTACGTGATCTATATCATAATCATTTTAAGCGTGTCATAGGCCTATTGCTAATGGCGGATTCAGATCGAGAGGGACTCCTTTTTTTCGGAAAATTTAGAATTTTTCCTATAACATTTGCCTATAACAATGTAAGTATGCGATTTCCAGAAACCATACAATAAAGGCCTACACCTATAATATACATTTGCTGAAACAACATTTAAAAAAAAGGGTTGCAGTAACAAGACATCCTAACGGCCTATTTAGGCTGGCCACCATGTCATGATTCTTCTACCTAAGCCCCCGCCGGCCCCGCCCCCATACCCAGGAGGGCAGTGGGCAGGTAGGTGCCCCTGACAGCGTGCCACCTCCTCTGACTGCCCCTGACGGCCCCTGACGGCCCCTGACGTCCATGTGACGCTGAGCCGATGATCCCTGATCCCCTGCCCCCGCCGGCCTCCCCACCTGACTTGCCCCGTCCTACCCGTGTCACTGACATGCCCTAACCCTTCTGATCCCCCCTAACCCAGGGATCACCTACCCTCCACAACCCCCAAGGCCCCCCTCAGTGGACAAAAAGGGGTCGACAAAAGGACCCTACGATGTATGTGATGGTCAGGGGAGGGGCAGGTGAGACGGGGGAAGGCTTCCCTGTAGGATCTACATGGACTGGAGCTTCCCATGGGGGCCACTACCTGTAACGGTAATGGTTACAAAGCCTGGTCTATGCCCAACCATACCTTGGCTTCCTCGGAATTATCTCCAATTGTGCATGTAGGCATACTTTTCTAATTTGGAGAAACTGCCTTCCGCCACCCAAGACGAAAACATCGACAGAAACAGACCATACACTCAAAACAATTTATATTCTGCTGCTCATATAATTATTCAGTATACAAAATACGATGTAGAGAGTTTTTGTATTTGAAAAAGAAATGTCTCCTTACACAACTGAGTTTGTTGAGAAATTACCATATGCTCTGGTGTGCCGATTAGGGATCCGCTTCATAACCTTATTGTTAATGTTAGGGGTGGAGAGACGCGGCCGTTCTGGTCTACGATTCACAACAACCATATCATTTTAAGTCCATTCAAAATAAAAAATATATAGGCCTATACGTGGTTAAATATTTACACTTGCACCCCTGACCCACCTTTATACCGAGAAGGTTCTATCATGAATTACCCCTATCAAGTATCTGGAACCTTTAGACAGTAAAAACTCATTATATTTAATTAGATTTTAATACCTTCCCAGTCGTCGGGACCTTCTAGATATTGCCACAACACCGTGGTGTGAGCTGGAATAGGGACATATACTATAGAGTATATACAGGTATAAGCCACCCCTTCTCACCTGGCCGCATTAACCCAATCACCACCTGTGAAATTGAACTTTGTCGCAGGTGCACACTGTTGCTATGGAGACTGGAAAAGGGCACAATACCCCCTGAGGTCTTTAGTTCATCGTTTCTGGGGATCGTGGGTGAACCAGGGATCCTCCCTTCCCACTTTGAAAGTTCAAAGAAAGGATCGGCGAAAAAGACAACCTGTTATGACCTTTCTAGTTGAGTGCGCCAGAACCGACGTCTCAATCCCACTGCCCTGACACAATTAGCCGCTATGTCTCTCCAAAATCACCAACAGCGTCCCTTCCAAAAGAATACTTGAAGACTACAACTAACTCTATGGGAAATTAATGAAAGTTATTCTATTGGGTTCTACGCATGGGTTGCCTTATTATAAAAGCTTTCCATCGACATTGAAATTGATGGATCCTATTTTGACCTTTTGACCTTGGTATCCGGTTGACCTTTCTCCGCCATTGACTTCCATGATCATTTTCAGCTGACCTAGCACAAGGATTCCAGGCTTTGCAAAGGACATCAGATTACTTTACATGTAGCCGTTCAGATCTCTTTGACCTAGTTTTCAACCTTTGCAGTTTAAAGTTATGGGCAAATTCATGTTATACAGAACGGAGCCATTTCTCTACAAGTCATAAAAGAAAAGAAACAGAGATTATGTACAATTCCTATATATAATTGGAGAAACCTACCATTGTAAATCTTTCTGCTCTATAGGTTTAAGGACTTAATTTCTGTTTACAACCAAAAATACAATTAATTCGTCTCTGTAAATTGTATACGTTATGGAACTATATTTGTACACACATATATAATATATAACTGGTCAACATTAAATTATAATGATATCGCCCTATGGGATGTCAACACATGCACATGTGTTGACATCACATAGGGCGAAATCATTATAATTTAATGTTGACCAGTTTAAATGAATATGGATTAGAGTAATGCATTCGCCAATTATACGTACAAGCACTCACTGATTTACAAAGGAGACATATTAACGTTTGTAAGTAGGGACTGCTAACCAACTAACAGGATATAACGTATGATGGCAGAAATACGTGCAATGACGTCTCGGTTACTATAGGCCTATATATATATACGGCAGACCTTTAGAAAATAAGAATGACATGCTTCTTTTTTACTAGCGGACAATTTCATATGATATCTATTTATTTTACATTCTCCTTATTGTTCAAGCTATACCAGATCCTGGTAGTGTTGACTTCAAAGACACATAGAGAGCGGATACAGCTGTTCCCTAGAAGTAGAAGGCAGCCCCTATATGACTAAAGGGACCATTTGGGCCCATCACTGGTGTTAGGTTCGGGCACAGTGTCAATCCTAAGGCCCTGGAAACTACCACCCTCCATCCCCCGTTCGCCCCTCCCCCTTTTCCTCCCCCGGCCCCCGCCTACTTGGATCCCCCGCCCCTCCAGGATCCCCCCTCCCACCCTGTGACACCTGTCGCGTGGGTCCCACGTGGCAGGTCCCCACGGTGCCCCCTCCCCCCGGCCTCCACCCACCCCAGACCCAGGGTGTACACCTGTATATCTCAGCAGGTCTGGGGGAGGCTGAGACATCCTGCCTCCCCCACCCCACCTTTACCTACCACCCTCCCACTGCCTCAGACTCCGCCCCCAAAACCCAATCCAGACGGGCAATCCAGGATGGCCCCGGTTGACTGATCTCCAGGTCTCACAGCACTGACAATACAGGTGTGTCGGCAGGTAGGGGTGCTTATTATACCCAAAGCCTGGACACACTGCTCGTGAGGAACATTCCTATACATGTATATGTTATCATCTCTCTGTTTTATAAAGGCATTTCGTCTAGGCTATAAAGGACACACACGGACCCCTCTGTGTGGGGCGAGGCATTCCCTTAATCCCCACTTCTGTTTGGTTGCTCTATTTCATACAATAATCGGGAAGCCACGAGTAAGCTTGGTTTTCATAGTCAATGTTCCCTGATACAACAAACATCTGTCGCTGCATTTGAGAGATCTCTTCCTATGAATTCCTGGCTGGGCCATGTTTGACGATAAGATCAATGTTTTATATGGGAATATTAATTTTCGAATTTTTGTAAACACTCTTGGAGTTACTCACTCAATCACGCATCTGTACCTTATCATAAAGCCCCATACCCCAGGAGGGAACCACCGCATCAATCATCGGGAGTTTCTATTGAAACATCAACATTTGTAATGATTTTGATCAAATAAGTCTTTTCAATACCGTGCAGTGGCGGATTTAGAGGGGGGAAATTTGGAATTTTATCATGTAAAATTCGGCTATTTAAGAAAAGTAATTAAGGAAATTGTTTTCCAACAGCGCGCCCCTCCCCTTTTCAAAATCCTGGATCCGCCACTGCCGAGTAGCTATTTCGATCAGTTAGAAGTGCCATCTTAGAGGTCAGAATCCCCTTAATAGGTATCAGGCCATTTACCTATACATGAACTCCAGAGCACACGACATGTACAAGCGTACTAAGAAACTTTGACACTAGCTACCTTTGACAGCGCAAGGGGGTAGAATGACAGTAAATATTACAGATTCATATAAGTTGACAGCGCGTATGACAGAGTTGGGGAATATGATAATGCTGAAGTAAGATTATAGGATAGTTGACTGTAAAAGGACACTTTGATCCCACACACATCCAGTCATACGTCAGGACAGAGGGAACCCTATACCCTTGTCCACTGGGCTGAATATCCTGATTCTCTACATGGACGACCAAGTACATATATATGAAGATATAACTATATTATATTGGCCTAGCCTATAGTCAACCTATGGGCTATACTTACAACCACACTAACTAAATGGGAGGAAAGGGGGAAAGACGCCAGACGCAAAATACAGGCACCCACCTCGAGGGCCCCTCCCCCTATATCCTACCCTATCACCTGTCCCACTCTCACGATGACCAGTGGCCAGAATGGTGCCCCTCGGGAGGGCGATAATACGTGGATTTACCAACAGGTGCGGGGGTGTCCAGCAGATGGCAGTACCGACAGGGTCCACTTCCTTCAGAAATATGTCTTGGTCACGCCTCGGCGGCCACCGCCCCCTTCTTACGGCCTCGGGTCACAATACTCGGAATACTCACCTTTGTGACCCCTGACTGTATATGACCCCCTCCCGACAACCTAACCTACAAAATGGACCCGTTTATTTATGCATGGCGAAAAGGCTGTGGCCCATAAAACGGGAAGGTAGCAGTTATGACCTTGAACAAAGTGCGTAATTTGCTAATAGACCACGCTCTGTCTTTGTCCATTCCTAACTCTCGATTTTGGTTTTCGGATTTTATTCTGAAATGTATTTGGGTGAAAAACGTGAACCCTAAACTATATGAAAGAACACAATATGTGTTAATTACTGTACCGCCATGTGCATTACTATAGGATTGCATTCGGTTGCTGCACTTTGTGCGGTGGTGAACTTTGGACGTAGTATATACAAATGCACCTCCTTTGCAGGTGACGCAACACAGATCTTGGCTGCCTTGGGATCCTCATCACTGGTTTACCTTCACGTCCCCATCACACCTCTCTTCATATACCACTTACATACATACCCCCAAATGCCATTGTCACTGCCAGGAAAGTCGTCCTGGTTTTTACTAGGGTGCACCTGTTCCAGTTGAGAGAGCACCATCAACAACAAAGCCCTATAGAGGGGTGAGGAGGGGGCCGGGGACAGGGGGCCGCTGGGGGTAGGGTCGGGTGGGGTAGGGTACGGGGGGTTGGGGCCGTGCTGGGTGGGAGGGGGCGCGGGCACGCGTAGCTCGGGGACCGTGACGTGTCTAATGTTGGCTAACAGGTGGACTGAACAGGTCGCCATTCCTACACATGCACGTGCAGTTCCCTCTGAGTAGACACAGGTTCACCTTACACAAAGACCATTGCTGCTTTTGACTTGAGTTTGAGCCAAAAGGATAAAGTTATACAGGTATAAAGAAAGACATCTTGCTGAATCTTTTGCAGGACACATACTTTTGCTTACATTCAGAAAAGCAAGTCGTTAACAAATATCAATCGACCCTTTGATAAAACTTTTTCATACATTTCCAAATAGAAAAAATACCAGAAAACTACAACTAAAACCACTTGCAACAGTTAACGTAAGGCAGGCCCTAAACATGTACACCAAATGTTACAGTATGGAGTGAAACATGAACGATCTTAAAATTATTCAAAGTTTTGATATACAATATTGAAATAATAATTATGTTGGATGCATTTTCAGGGGAATTTCATTATCTAGGCCCAGTGCTGAGATACCAGGGAAAACCACGTTCTTCGAGGAACCAACCCTCGATGGCAACGTATTCAGAACCGAGTTCTCTCTCGTTGTGCGTCATCGATTTTAAATAAACAACAAAAACGTTGTGCCCGCATCACCTGGAATGACATGGAGACTTTGATGGTGGCAGAAGGCTGATAAGCTTCATTAGAAGCCAAGTCAGCCCCGGCCCGTTACCCCAGCAGGTGCCTTCCTAGAACCGTTAACCCGGCGACGACAAATCACCAGGGGACGCAGGACAAAGACCCGCGACCTGATCTTTTTCAAAATTTTGAATAATGCATAAAGATTCCTGGCAGGTGCGGGCGCGCGTGTGTGTGTGCATGGTTGTGTGTGGGGTGCGCGTGGCCGGCCAGGGACCTGCTTCTCCTAGAAATGACTGACTGCAAACAGGGGGCACTACTGCCAGGTGGATGCAGTCAAAGTCGGCGACAGACCGTTACTGCTGGGTGGGAGGGGTGGGTGTGGCCGCCCGGTACACCTGGTAGGATCAGGCTGATTTGTAGGACTCAATCAGGTGGGGCCGGATGGGGGGAGGGAGTGGGGAGGGGGTCCTAGGAGTAGGGGTGTGTGGGTATGTGCAGGGGAGAGGGAGGGACACTGGGCAAGTGTGCGACAAGGGGCCAGCTGCTCTAATTGCAGGTGCAGCGAATTAATGGTTCCACTTTGAAAGTGCAGAACTCCGCCGTCTGCCAAGAACAAGAGAAGTCTCTGGACGGAGCAGGGTGCGTCTGGCCGGTACTACACACGGAAAACCCGGCCCGTGAATATGAATATCACAAAGTGGCTTCCAATGCGCCCAACAAGTGCTGTTGCGGTTGATGGCATTTGCATAAATGGAAAGACAAGTCCCCCAAAGACAATAGAACAATGGCCCTTCAGACTCTTGCCCCCGACGACGGTTTTTCCCCTGCATGCATGGATGTCTATTGGCATTTTTAATTGTTCTGCGGTGGCCTTTTGATCACATATTTGCATTGTGGCTCGGCTAAACAATTAGGAAACGTATGCGCGGCCGACCTGCTCGACCAATCAGGCCGTAATCTACCCCGCCCCCTCTCAGACCGCAGACCAGGTGCATCCACTAGAGCAGGGCAGAAATCCTAGAACTTTGCATTTCAATTTACAGGTCCTGAGCACAACCCACGTCCAGACTCGGTCGTCGGGACAAAGACCTGCCAAACCAAGCAAAGCATAGGCATATAGCTCTTATAGATCTACACTGTCCCACTCCCGGGCCATTCCTGTAGGGCTCCCTCCCCCCTCTCCTCCATCCCCCTCCTTACCCTGTACTGCCCCTTTTCTGTGCACAGTTGTGCCAGGAAGGGCGAAAAGTGGGTGTGTCCTTCTCTGTGGGTCTGCCCTCCAGTCTGGCAGGTGTGGTGCAGGTGCAGGCCCGTGGAACAAGTGGCGCGTGGGGGAGGTCGGGGAGGTGGGGGAGGAAGGGTGGGGCTCGGGGGGGGGGGGGGGGGGCAGTGCACCGTCGGCACGCGACAGGCACTGCCCGTACACAGGTGATTAGATGATAGAGGCCCTCAGTGCTTAGCATATGAATGCCTGATAACTGGACAATGAGGACAGGGGGTCTGGGGTGCTGGCTGGGGTTATAGCCTATAGGGGTAGACCTGTGGTCAGTATATGGCCCTGTGGTCAGTGACCTGCATGCTGCCCATTGTCTGACCACCTAAGTCCAGGTGGGGATTCGAATCCCCCAATCGAACAGGTGGGGCATCTCCGAAGGCATCTGGCCAGTGGCTGCTGTGTCCCATAGTGGCCGGAGGATGACCACAGGTCAGTGCACTGACCCTTACCCCCTCCCCTGTCCACCACCACGCGCCCCAGTACAGCGCCCAAGGTGCCAAGTCGCTATGGTAACATGATTGAAACCCCTTCCCCTGCCCGTTCCTTGACCATCTCCCATCGACGACACCTGTATCGGTCAATGATTAGTGGTCAGTCTGACCTGCTGACCATTTGCTGCACCTTCTGTTCAGGCCGGACAGACAAAAGTCTCAAGGCGCCGGGCCCAATGCGCACAGGTCGCCTCGCACCAATAAGGTGGCGATGGGTTGGCGATAGGTTGGCGATAAGCCCTGGCGGTGGCTATGATATACGGGAGGTGGTCGCCACGTTACCATCTGTTGAAGATATTATCAGAGCCAAAGTTTTCTTTTCCATTACAAGATGTCTCATTTGTCTACATTCTTGAAAGGATGCTGCTTTGCAATAGCATTTATCACCGTTAAGTCACGTTAAAATGAAATGTGCATCAGTTCATAGAACGCTTTGTATATTGGTGTAAGCGTACAGTAATACGTAACTGAATATTCAACTTTTTACATTCTGCCTTTCAGGCTCGTATAAAAACGGTTGACATGCCATGTGCTTTGATGGCTGCGAACTAGACAAAATAGAATTAAAAAGAAACGTTATTCGCTGATCGTGCGGAACTATGTTTTTATTTAACAAAAGAAACGATGCAACATTCATCGAAACATAAAGGAAGAGTCAAATGTCGGTATGATAAAAGATACTTTACCTTTCTTGGGGATTGACATTTATCGGACTTTCCGAAGAAAAAAGCTTCACTTTATTTTTTACTGGTTAAATACAGCTCGCAATTCTTTTCTCTGAAATTTCTTTGTAAAGTATAAAAATAGAATAATGTAATTTTAAAGTTTCAAAGTTACTTTGAACTTGGATAGGCTCCACACAGAATCTATCACAAAATGAAAATTGAGTGACTATTAAATAAAGTTTTCTTTTTCTATTCAGTACATGGTAAAAAATGAGAAAAGGCGCAGACGTACCTTATGCCAAAATAGTCCTTTTAAAAACAATCTTTCTTTTGCAACGGAGGCCTCCCAGCAAATAAGGGTCATACATGCGTTTCATGTCATTATGTTGGTATAGCTCCGGGCGCTCAGCCCGCCCTGTGGGCTTTTGTGGGCATATTTTGTTCTTTTGTGATTTATTTCGATGGCCATCTTTGGTTAACCCGAGTCCCAAATTGACATGGGGCCTTCAATGGACGATCCCCGGAGGATCACCGTGGGCATTGGTCCTTACCACGACCCCCTTGACACCCCTCATCCCTCTCTGACAGGCTGGGATCGTCTTGCAAGAGAGGCCGAACAACGCCCCTTGTCATTTCTCTGTGTCAGCAAAGGGCTAACATACATTGGGAAGGGAGAGGGGGGTTAGGGCGCACAATTACGTTTAACATAGAGGTCGTGGACTTGGGGGGGGAAGGAGGGGGTGAACCTAGATTCCGCGAAGAGTTCACCTCAAGTCAAGGCCCTAGGAAGGGTTGGGGGGGGGGGGGGGGGAGAAGGGGAGGTGGCTGGGAACCATTTTATACACAACATTAGGCCATAGAAAGGAGCGGATCTCCCCCCGCCCTTCCCATTCGCAGGGCGTTGGTAGTGCCTCGGTCGTTGCCGGGGGCCCTCCCACCACGCCGATAAGCTGTGCTGACATTTTCATAACCCCGGACGCACAATCGTCCCACGGGGAGTAGGGTAGTATTTCGATTTTTATCAGTTTCCGGGGAGACATTGGCCCATTCCCCATTTGCCCCTTTCTTTTCCCTCGCCTTTCTTTACCACAAAAGGGCTTCCGCTCCCCGTTTGTATTGCCACTTGGGTGCTGCATGTGCCCTTAGTGCTTTTGAAAAAAAGGTCCTATTCTGTCTCCTGACCCCAAGCGATAATGAGGGTAAACTGGAGGTTGCCGTGTGTTAGTTCTAGATCAGATGCTGCCAGTGGGGTTTATTTTTGGATGGCATGACCAATGCAGTGCAATGTAGGCCTCTGGACGTGCAGGCAGGTGCATGCAGGAATCCTGCCAAATTCGACTGGGGAGGGGTCCCTTGAGAAACCATTGTTCAGATAAGGCAGTGGAAAAAGATCACTGCATGTCACCCCATTATCGGTCAACTGAAGGACTGACTTTAGGGTCTATTGTTTTTTTTTTTTTTTTTATTATTTATTAAACCATGCTCACAATGGCGTGATCTTCCGCATAGGTGGATATGACAACAATTCGATCAACATATATACAAGGAGATATTTCTCAACAGAGTTACATAGAACCAGTAATATAATATAATATATACCTGAGATCAGCATTCCATATTGTATTAGCAACAACAATATGATAGGTTTATTTGTAACGAGTCCTAACTGAGATCAGTATCGGACAGTTACAAAAAACTTCACAAATGATATACTCAACACATCAAGTTAAATATATGTCTACGCTCTTCTTAAAGTCATTTATGGTGTCTTTTTCCTGTAAGTGTCTCGGTAAAGCATTCCATAATTGGCTACCCTTCACATAAGGTGATCTGCCATAGATTTCAGTATCAATTTGATTTACACGAAATATGGTTTTTTCAGCTTGCCTTGTATTTCTATTATGTATCATAAGAAGTGTGTCATCAAAATGAAGTTTATACATATGTATGTATAATTGTTTTTCACGCCTCGTGGATAATCTCTTAATTTTAGACATCAAATGTAAGTCTGATATACTAATCTCCCTTGGATTATTAATATTATGACATAATCGCAAAGCTCTATTTTGCAGAACCTGTAGCTTAGACACATCATGTTGTTTACATAAGGTCAGGATTATACTGACATACTCCACCAAAGGAATTACAGTTTGCTTATATATTAAGATTCGAGTATTAATGTCCACCAATTTACGTATTTTTGTAAATTGATACAATTTATGTGAAAATTTCTTATAAATTTGATTGAAATGTTTATCTAAAGTCATAGTCTCATCTATGATGACACCCAAGTAGGTATAATGTGAACAAAGTGAAATTATTTTGTTATCAAGTTTCAATTTTGAATAATCTAAGATTGCTTTACATCTGTGGAGCATATTTCGTGTGCCAAAGTAACAGGCTTTAGTTTTCGATATATTTAGGCAGATATGGTTGTTTTTACACCAACAATCAACAACATTTAGAGCATTCTGTAGCACATCATTGATAAGACATACATCTGAACCTGTATCATAGATAACTGCATCATCTGCAAACAGGATTATATTCACATTTTCATTCTTAACTTTATCTATTAAGTCATTTATATAACAGAGGAAGAGTGCCGGACCAGCAACAGATCCCTGTGGGACGCCAGTCTGCAAGGATTTTGATATAGACAAATGATTATTCATTTTAGTCCTCATTTTTCTATTTTCCAGATAGCTTTTAAACCACGAACAAAGTTGATCAGAGATTCCCATGTCATTTAATTTATATAATAAAATATCATGATTAATTGAGTCAAAAGCTTTTGCAAAATCCAAATAAAGGGAAGCTGTGTAAGATTTATTGTTGACGATGACAGACATGAAGATCTCTCTTTCGACTATAGCTAGCAATGTGAATCATGCATGTATATACCCACCTCTTGTCAAGGCAAGCATTATAGGTCTACGTGGGGTACCGCCCTGCATAAACCAAGAGGCCATAGAACACCACTACCCAGAACATGCATTTGGAATATAGGCCAATGACTGAGAATATAACGTAGAGTATAATTATTGGGCTTAATTTACATTTTGCTAAGATCGAGGAAACGGCATCTTTATCATTAGTGCAAGTATGCATATTTCCCGGAAGAAAAGAAAAACTCGATCAAAGGATATAATTCAAATGTTTGAATTGCTGTTTTGATGCAAAGTTAGAAGTCAAATTAATGCGTCTTTATATTAATGCATGGGTACATTAGGAAAAAAAAGTATGAAAAACATAATGGCGTCACTTTGAAATAGAATTTCTGTCAACAGATGAAATAATAATGAGTGCCCATTGACAGACCACTTCATCACTGCTTTCAAAACGGTGTTTCTTGTATGCCATAGCGTGATTTAAACTTTGAACGTAACACTTAAGTTTTCCCCTTTAAATAACAGACATTGAATGTGGACTTGCTTGTCCCACCTGTCCCAAAGACCTTATTATTCCCTTCACACCTGATCCGACCCACCAACCCAAATTACATCACGTCAAGTGAGGGTTGCAGACCATCCCCCTCTCCGGGACCATTAGGGCTGGGCTGGCAGTGTTTAGGCAGGTGTGGGACTTCACAGGTAAGGGGTGGGCCGGGCAGGGAGCAGGGGGTGTGCCTATACCTGCCTCACCTGGAGGCGCTTATAATATAGACATTATGGGGGGCGACAGAAAACACCTGTATGCTGATGGGCATCATGGAGCAGGTACTAGAACCTACACTTGGACGTTTAGAACTAACCACACTCATGCAAAGTATGTATTGTAACACAGCAATGCCAGACTGTGTTGTGAAAATAGATATAATTAGTGCAACTTCAAACGCAGTCCAGTGCATCATAAACACTGCTCGTAATATAATCATGGGTCCTAAGGACGATTCTAGGAACACATGCGTGCGATCCATCATAATAATATAAAGAATATAGAATTCCTGTGCATAACATCAAGAAGTGAACAAAAAATCTTCATTGTTCAATGTTACATTTCATGTGATCAATGTTATTAATCGCACTGAAGGGACAGCATTATATAATATAATATTCCAATATAAGAAATCAAATCCAATTGCAAAAACATCACAACATCACCTCTTTACATTTACAAAATGAGCAATTCATTAATATTTTGTTTTACATTTGGAGACAATATTCTAGGAATGCTAGCCCCCAGTCTGAACCGGTCAGGTGACAACCTCTGGTCTCCTCGGCTTGACCTTTGACCTGTGGACTGACGAGCAATTTTCACCTGTGATGGACTGCCCTCGTCTCACCAGGTAAACAGAGAAAGTGGTTGGCGCCGGCAGGTGCGAGGGGCGAGCCGTCAACGATCACTGGCAGTGGTCTCCTTGATAAATCCCCTCCGTTGTAAAATCGGCAAACAAGGTTTGTTTGTTGAAGTTAAGATCGAGATGAGGGCAGCTTGGACGGCAGGTGCGCGCGTGGCCAGTGTAAAACGCATCTACCTCCAAGTTCAGAGATGGACAGACTCACAGAGCCTTTCCCCACAACAACTGTATATAGAGCTCTAGACCCTGCTTATGGACCTTTTTGGTTGTACATGATAAGCACAACCAATGCATTATGTATTCTTCTCCCAGCAGGGTGAGCATGCTTCCTGTCTATGCATTGGGAAGTAAAGGCACTCCTGCCATGTGGTAAATGTGTAAGGGCAGGGTCTCTGCATCAGATTATCATAGATTCTATCACCACCACCATCCAGTGACCCTTGATAAATACCACGGCTGTTAAGAAATGCATAAAGCAACCAAACAAAATTGCAAACTTGTATTGATGTACATTTATTAGGTTGTTTCAGTTTCATCCGAAAAGGCAGTTTCCAAATACATGGGCAATGCTAAGAAATGTCAGCGTTTTCATCATGCAAATGCCATGACCCTGCCACGGACACCCAGGGAAATGATGGGGAACGATCTGAGGGAACAATTGTCATGTTGCTGATATTGAAGTCTGAATTATTGAATAACTACGAAAAAAAGAGGATGTACTCTTCTCCTCTAGGCTGTCACCTTACTCTTCCCTTGTCCTCTCACACCTTGACAAACTGCGCCCCAACCCCCCACCACCTCTTGTCAACCCCTAACCTTCTCCGAGAACTTTACATGGAAACCAAAGGGAATGTTTGAGGAAAAAAGTGACAAAGGCCTGACACGCTGCCAGATGCATTGCTATGCTGGAGAGGTATTGTGCAGGCGGAACAAATGGTCCGGGGAGGGGTGGTGGTGGAGGGGGGAGGTCTAGCCATCATGCCATGTGTGCCTGGAGTAGGCACGGGCCGAGGGCAGGACAGGTGTCTCCACACACCTACAGACCTATGGGCTAAAAAGGGTGTTTTTTTATATATGGAAAAGGTTATTTTTATCAAATGAATTTAATCAAATTAATGAATTTGATCAAATGTTTAATTTAAAGATACAGTTGTGCTTCACACTCTTCTTCAGGTACATTTATCAGAAGGAAACCTTTTCGACTTTTTTTTATCACAAAGGCAATACATCCACTGTATTGATAGGCCCGTAGATAGGTATAATGTATGTTATTTGTAATACTGAAACGCCCTATTATCTAATGTTTTTACAAACTTCGAATTGAGACTCAGGTCTGTGGAGACTTAAACAGTTGATTTTATTGACTAACACAGGGACTCATTTGTGTTTGATAACAAGGCCTAATTATGCATAAGAAAATACTAGAATTCCGCCACTGGAAATAAGTAACCATCATGGCACATGCAGTACAGCACCTTCTATGACACTACAAATTTCCAAAATCAATTGTGTTCCCTAAATCAAGACCACGTTCGTATGCAAGAAAATTAAGATCTACTGACACGTTTTTAGCGCATTGGTCTATAGGGAGGGGGTGGAGGCACGAGAGGGTGTGGTCTGAGGATGGGGAGGGTTTGAGGAGGGGCTTGTACATAGACACAGCCAGGTCAGAGATATGACCTAGGCACACCCAGAGGCTAATCCGTCACCTGTAGAGGTCCTAGAAATATCAACATGCCGGGGTGGGGATGACCAGCCGGAAACACTAGGCAGGTGCAGGGGAGAGGGCAACCTAGATCAAATTGAGTCAAATAAACGTGTAGGCTATGTCAGTGAGAGGGGGTTCATCCACAAAAGTATCATTGAAAATCACATGATGTAGATATATTGAACTATGAAGTTTGACCTTTATATTATTTATAGGGAGTAGTAAGTCTGATTCCTTCAACTCATTATTCTGTTAGTTTTACTAGTCAAAGTCACAGTCTTCTGTTGCTGGACTACAATTCGGCTCCCGATGTAGTTCGATCATCAAGAGTTGACAAGAACACTCACGTGAAAGGATGCCCAAGATATGTAATAGGCCTTTACATCACTGACTTCCCATAAACATTTCAGCAGTCCTTAATAAGTAGGCAAGTCCACTCAGGTCCTTCAACCAAAATGGTCCTACACAAAGTCAAGCCTATCTGTGAAGTTCCTTCTAATACCCAGTCTCCTGGCTTACTACCATGAGGTCCTCATAGGCTAATGGTCTGAACATCTCTGAGCTCCCTGTGCCCAGTCTTGTTTGATCACTCACTGCCTAGCTATGGACTTAACTCCTCCTTCTCCATGCAGTTGTGGAGATTCACTACCTACGCCTTAGTACTAGTTTTTATATGTATTATCTTTTAAGCTAGGACTGACGCCAGATCAGCACACTATTACAGCGAATATAAATGAGAAAATGTGTAATGGTACTTCATAAAGCCTATCAGCTACCATAGTGACTTCAGTATCTAAGGGCATTTAGGGTTATCATTGTTATTTGATTTTAAGTTGCATGCAAGTTTGTGAGTTTATATAAAGTAGGCATATAGCGTATTGTGACATCTTTAATGAAACAAAATCTACATTGATAAAGGAATGTCATCCTTAAATTGTAAAATACCCTGTGCTAGAGTGCATGGGTAAGATCAATGATACATAGATCTAAGTGTTCGAATTAAAGGCCTAGTAAAATTTGTGGCATCTTGCTATATGATCATAGGTAGCACATTATAACTTCCTTAATATCACGACACACAATGGACATAATATCGATCTCAATGAGTGTACAGGGAGGATAGATATGGGTGTTTTTTAATATCGATACACAATAGGTAAACATGTATGGAGGTGATATGATTGGTTCCTGGATAGGAGTGCGTATCCACAACAGAGTGTCTAAACATCCTAGTAAAAGTACTCTTGTTACGTATTGTTAATCTAGATCTACGCAATGACCGTAATAGGCTGATTAGTTTATATGTACTTGAGTAAACTTTAGAGCCAATTATGTTTCTCGCGGCATGTGTCCTCCTTTTTTCGGGATAATGCTGTGAACTTTGACAATCTAAATTAAATGTGACACTATGATATACAGTAATGTTTGTAAGCTTGATAGTTTTGTACCAGTTACTGGTACTTCTATGATTTCGTGTAATGAATTGCAATTGGATTTTATGTAGCTTTCATTAAGTTTCCTGACTCCAAAGACTTATTCCACACACTGTTATTAGTAATATTATTTTCAGCAAAAAGGATTGGTCAATTTATATCTACAGTATAAGTGCAAAGGCAAATCACAGCAGATAATATATTTCTACATAAGTTTAGAAAATGCATACATTCTAAATTGTGAGTCACATTTATCGTTAAATGATATGAAGTGACAAATACTTTATGTATGAGATCCTGAAGAAGACTCTGACCAGTCGAAACATGTTGATCACGCCACGTTTTTATTCATTTTAATAAATCTTTATCAGGTCAAAAATCACAGAAAGTGTGCAGATAGGGCTTCAAGGGGGTTTTGGGGGGTCTGGAAAAAAACCTTGAGTATCTCAAAGATATTTTTTGTGGATAATGTATAGGTGGTGGGGTAACTGCTCACGAAATATTATGAGTTAAATATAAAAATTGTTGCCATGGCAACACCTGGAACCTACATACCCTTGAAACCTTGTCCTCCCGAGTGACTTTTGGTTTTTTTTACCCCTTAGGGTAGCCAAATGAGATCTAAAATGTTTGTGGTCCACTGTTATATAGTTTTTCTTGTAGAACTGGGTCTAAGGGTTGGGTTTGGGGTGTAGTAGGCAGACTTCATGTGCTATTTGCCTTGCCCTAAGGTAATTTTCCTATGGGGCCTAGCATGGATTTCACATAAATCTCAGGCCCTAAAATATTCATTTCTTTCTATTGTACATAAAGGAGGAACTGACTTAGGTATGAACTATCAATTGTATGGACGACAATGCCCGCGGCATGTATTTTCAGTTGGTATATAAGTTTACAGGTGGAAAAATTTGTCTGTACCTTAGAATTTCTATGAGAAACATGTGTTAAATACCCCAAATATCACTCGGGAGGACACTTTTCACAGGAAATGCTACATATCCATTTGTGGTTTTTGCAGTGTTTCAGAATGTATCTGTTATGAGGAAATAATTTTTTATGTAACACATATATGCTCCTCTCTTGTCTGGACATACTTTCTATGCACTATAATCCTTTTAAGGTCACTCGCCCAGACATTTTTCTTATTATTTCACATATAAGTGTCAGACTGTATACTAAAGGATGTTATCCATGTTACTACGTTACTTTCCATTGCGTTTCTCTTCTGGTTGACTTATATAGCTTTTAATCTTTTGTTTCTATGCAAAAGGGATATTTGCTAATGATGTATATGAGCTAGGGGTGTGGGGAGAGGTAAAGAGCTAAGGTCACTCGGGAGGACATTTTTTTCCTCAACACTATATCTCCATCTATGGTTACTGTAGTGGGTGAGGATTTATCAACTGTATGTCTATTGCCTTTTTAAGACTGAGGTAAGGGTACCATAATCCTTCATACTGGGGTTGGTTGATTAGGTGGATGGGGGAGGGGCAAGGGTCACTCGGGAGGACAGATATAGGATTACCATTCCAATTAAGCAGATTCAAAAATTGTGAAAGGTTCAAAACATGTTTTATTTACCGTTCCCCGCCCCTTTCCCCTTTTTTCTATTCCCTGACCGTGATATGAAAGGCCTTTACTAGTTAATTCATGCCCTCATAGTAGAATTAGTACAGTAGGATACAGTTTAATTTGTATACCGGTATAAATCCATGTAACACAAATCTTTTTTTCTAATGAGATAATGGTGATGATAATTCCATCCCCTCATAATATACTGCTCAGTACAAACATATATACAACAACCAAATTCATTGTTATTCTACATTTTTTCATAGTTGAAATCACTTGGGAGAAATGCATTATATAGGTATAAATGGAAAACCAGGTCACTCGCCCAGACATTCTACATGTATACATACTTTTAATGTTTTTGAGGTATAAAGAGAAAACCATGTCACTCGCCCGGACATTCTACATGTATGCATACTTTTGATATATTTGAGGGGTAAAAAGAAAACCTGGTCACTCGCCCAGACATTACAGATAAAAGCATGCACATGCAATGTGTTTGAGATCACTGAGGAAGAAATGAGTGTGGGTCTTAAGTGTACAACAGGTCACTCGCCTGCACATAATATATGCATGCATGCAATAATATTTGAGATCACTCGCCGAGACATACAATCAGTGTTAACAAATACAATGACTTAATCAAACTAATTATACAAAAGAGGGTTATGCCCACCAAAAGTACAAAATGGAGGATGAAGCCCACACTTATAACCTAATGTATCTAGAAGGGAAATGCACATCTCAGTGCTGTAGTTTGGATGAGGGGGTGCAGCGGGCACCCCAAAGCAGGTAATCCCATGCTTTCTATAGAACAAGGTGCTCTATGTGTATAGTACAGAGGCAGATGTTAGTTTAATTTTTTCCTTTTCTTGATTATTTTCCTGGCAGTTCTTCGGCAGGCTCTAGAGGTGGACGTAAAGAAGTAAAAACGAGTAGGTCTTGCTTCTTCTTCTTCTTCGTCCGTGTCTGGCTCTATGACCTCGTTCGGAAAAGGAATCTCGTTTTGAAGCACCTCTTCATTTAGCACATATGGAACGTTGTCCTGGTCTTCCTCTTCTTCATCGTCACTGTAGGATACCCCTAAGCTTGGAACAGGGTTCCATCTTGGCACCCCTTCAGCATACGCCCATCCTCTCGCATGCAGCATTCTTTGAAGCAAGAAAGATCTCTAATATGCAAGACACCATTTATCACGATGGCCTAGTGGGCCTTGGATATGCCATCTACAGAGGGAGCTCCCCTGGTCTTTTTGCATTTCCCAGACTCTCTGTTTCTTTGGATGTCTTCTTAACTTTTGTACATCAGCTCGATCTTTTCAGACCTTACGTTGGTAGCAAAGTCCTCAGCACATTGGATTATGACATCTGTTTTTGTTTCCCTGCTTGCTATTCATTTGACTCTGCCACCTACCCTGTCACACGGTCCTTATCCGTGCCCTGCCTCTAATCACATCCATGAGCATCTGATGCTCAAAAGGCTTTTACTATCTATTAACATCTGGTAAATGTATCTATTGCGGTACTGATGAAGTATATGTGCTGGAGATTAGGATGCTTCTGTGTTAATTTCTTTGTGATCAGTTCCTTGATAAAGGTGAAGGTTGACTCGAAGCCATGTGTGTGATCGTCCATCACACCCACAAAATTATAGTGAGACAAAGTTCCTACATCTCCTTCCTCTGGTACAAACTCTGGGTCATTTGGATCACTCGGTAAGACAGAACAATCACAAACTTTGGCAACTCCCCCAGTTCTCTGCATAATCAACTTGTACTACCCGTGATCTGTTGTCGTCTGGCGAGGGAAGCATCCGTACAGCCAAACTGGGTGGTCGCTATCAGCCAATGGCAGGCCGAGCGTTCTGTTAGTTCCTAAATGAAACACCAGGTGTCACTCGGGAGGACGTGCAGTTCACCCGGACATAAAGAGTTTCCCGCTCACTGCTGGAGAGACAAAGGCAGTACGAGCTATCCTATGTGCTGGCCACTTAGGGACGTTGGGGGGGGGTAAATAACTGTCATAGTCAATATATTTAATATATTAATTAAGAACAGGGGGGCTGAAACAATTTTTCAGGTGTCACTCGGGAGGACGCGCAGTTCGCCCTGACATAAAGAGTTTCCCACCCACTGCTGGAGAGACAAAGGCAGTATGAGCTATCCTATGTGCTGGCCACTTAGGGACGTTGGGGGGGTAAATAACTGTCATAGTCAATATAGTTAAATATATTAATTAAGAACAGGGGGGGCTGAAACAATTTTTCAGGTGTCACTCGGGAGGACGCGCAGTTCGCCCGGACATAAAGAGTTTCCCGCTCACTGCTGGAGAGACAAAGGCAGTACGAGCTATCCTATGTGCTGGCCACTTAGGGAGGTTGGGGGGGGTAAATAACTGTCATAGTCAATATAGTTAAATATATTAATTAAGAACAGGGGGGGCTGAAACAATTTTTCAGGTGTCACTCGGGAGGACGCGCAGTTCGCCCGGACATAAAGAGTTTCCCGCTCACTGCTGGAGAGACAAAGGCAGTACGAGCTATCCTATGTGCTGGCCACTTAGGGAGGTTGGGGGGGTAAATAACTGTCATAGTCAATATAGCTAAATATATTAATTAAGAACAGGGGGGGCTGAAACAATTTTTTAGGTGTCACTCGGGAGGACGCAGTTCGCCCGGACATAAAGAGTTTCCCGCTCACTGCTGGAGAGACAAAGGCAGTACGGGCTACCCTATGTGCTGGCCACTTAGGGAGGTTGGGGGGGTAAATAACTGTTATAGTCAATATAGTTAAATATATTAATTAAGAGCAGGTGGGGGGTTAAACAATTTTTCAGTGTCCGGGCCAATTTTAAGGATAATTTTCTGTAAAATCACTCATGGCCTGCTCACAGCCAAGATATTAGAGGAATTCTAATTATTTTTTTTAAACATAACACATACTACCTAGCTCTAGCTTTTAGTGACATTTTTTAACCCAACTGCCTTACAGGTATTTAGGAGGGGGGTCTATAGGGCCTTTCTGATCGGGAGGACAAAGCATTTCCCCAAATTAAAAAATTCTCCAGGATATATAAAAAATTGGCCCAGGTAAGCAATTATGGGCCCAAATTTTCTGTATTCCTCTACTCTATAGGGAAAAACTATGAACCAACGCATATCTAGTCCTTTTTTCTCAAAATTTTCTCAAATATATTGATTTCATGTTTTTTTTCATGAATTTTGGGTAAAAAATGGCCTGTTTTAGGGCCTTGGAGGCCAAAAAATAAATATTTCACCAGTAAAACCCATATGTAACATGAAGATCTCATTGAGTCTGACAATTTGGGCCCAAAAAAGTGAGAAAAAAATTAATATCCTAGGGCTAGGGGCTGGAATACCTCCAAATTTTCTATCTGCACACTTTCTGTGATTTTTGACCATCAACACCTGTCCACCAGTCAGTCGTCGAGTTGGATATATTATCATCACTTTGAATTTTATGTATCTTTGTACAAGAATGATAGGGAAATTGGTCTTCAGCAAGTTAGGAGTCACCTTTTAAGGGCCAGGTAAAAAGAAACGCATGGCGCTAAAGTTAAGTGGATCCACAGACCTTGACCACTGAGTGGCCACTGGGCACAAAGTGACCAGTACTAAGACATAAATCACGACGGCTGAATCCTGATCCCCCGGATCCAATGGTCAGCAGTTGAAGGATCCAAGCCGTTCCCATGACGACTCTACGTACCAAACTGACCATCAGTGTCCACCCTCATATCGGGTTTCCTACCTAGTGAGAAAGCAATAAACAGCTTTAATGAGTGTCCAGTCAATCCGGGATTTATTGACCAGTGTCCAAGGGCTTGGCGCAACTGCAAATGGCCGCCGATCAGGGCTATTTGTTGCTAATGGCAACGACGGTGGCTGACCACTGTGGGCATAGGGGAATAGGTCTGTGTCATAGGTCAGGTGAAGAATCCTGTTTTAGGGGGTTTAATCAGGTATGAGAAGGATCCTACAGCGCCCGGATGGGGGATGATTATATGGGAGAACATTCCGAGACACTTGCCCCGGACAATACACTTGGGGACGTCGGCATCAACAGGTTTTATATACGAATTTCTCCGTCCAGTTCATCACAAAGGGCACTAAGACGTAGGAAAGTTTCAAGTGAGGGGTGGTAGGATGCTTCTTTCCCTTGATCTTCATCTTAGGAAAGTGAAAGAAAAGGGAATGCTATAGGTGCGAAAAAAACTCAATTCTTTAGGATAATATCTATATTCATAGCTAAAGAAGTATTGGTGTATTCTTGTATGACCATGGTTAATGAGGAATCAGCACATGTATGTTAAGGAGTTACATTGTTCACTTTTTCCACCCCAAGAAAAAGTATATTCAGACAAATAGACGTCTTCCCCAATTTCACCCACTGCAATTAACTAATGATGGCAAACGTCAATGGGAGCAATATGCTGGACACAGACGAGGATGTCTGACGCTCCCAATTGATACCTTGTTGTATGTCTCCGTGGCGATAAACATAGACCTTAAAACTAACAAGGCAGGCAGGGGGTGCGCGGTGAGCAAGGAGGGGGTGCACGCACTGACCGCTAATTATTTCCGAAGAGGCTACCCGGCCCGCTGCCTCCCTTTGTGTGGGTCTGGATCATTGTGGTACCTCGTCATTGTTCCTGCCTGCCCACACCCCGCGACCTGTTGCTTCCACCTGTCTACCACCGAGCGGCCTTTGTCGCCAACAGTTAAGATATATGGCAGGGTGATGCCATTGTCGTCCAGCCACCCAACAGTGGGGCCTACTCCAGCACCCTTTGGAGGCTTGGACGCTTCCGCTCGGCCAACCATCGGCCCCACAGGGGTGAAACGGAGAGGCATGGGAAAGGAAATGACCAGTGGTCAAGCCAGGGGTGACCACTGGGCACGGCCACAATGCTGTGCACATATTTACCATAGCTTCTCGGGGCGTTCATTAATGAGTTGTGTGGGAGGGGGAGGGGCCGGGGGCCGGGAGGTAGCCCCACAGAGCTATTGCTGATAGCGCTGCCCGGAGGCTGCCACTGATTATATGTCGTGCCATATTGGTCTAAGGCGTATTCTCCTCACTTCCTATGGATTGTCACTGTGGCCAAACCGCAAATGATAAAGTCATCCCTCTTTTCACAGTCGGACAAGAAACTATAGTCTCCATACCGGCCCTACTTTGCAGAGTATAGGATAGTATACTTTTCTAACGTCTATCTCAAGAAACAGAGTTGAACCTCCTGACCCGGGGTTCGGTGAAAGTTTGACCCATGGCGGTATTCTTGCTATTTAGACCCTTTTGCCATGTACACATCGGAGCATGCACGTGGGGTCAGATGAAACAAATTATGACGGCTGTGTCCACTCTCGGGGCTATCTGGTGACCAAGGGGTCGGCCGGGGCATGGCCGCTGGGGTCATCCCCCGATGGCCGGCCTGCTGACCGCTACCATGATGGATGAGGAGGAGGCAGGTCCTCCACGGCCCGCAGGTCACTCCCGGCTAGATCCATGGGAATCTGACCAGGTGTCAACCATCCTAGACACCACCCCTGGCCGGGCGGTCATTCCTGTAGAGGAGCCTCGCTCAATGAAAGCCCACTCCCCTTTATTGTAAAACTCCTCAAGGATCAAGGGATCCCCAGCCACCAGCTCCTTGAGCCCCCATCCCCTACATCACCCCTGCCCCCCTCAGGATCAACCCCCGATCACATGACCTAACGAGAGGTCACGACCTACGGTCACGTGATCCCGGTGGCGCCCTCTACAGGGCGCATTACTCAGCGTCAGCCTCGCTTCGGATCTGGGCCGAGGGGAGCGATCCCAGAATGCCATGGCATGCATGGCAGCCCCATGGTGGTCAGGGGGGTGGCTGATTAATAGTGACTGACCAGGGGCCAAGGTCCGGCTGGTCAGTGCGGGGTGGACATGGGCGACACGGTGCCACCATGGGGCATGGGAAAGGGGACACCCGAGCGGCCAACGACCGGCGGGGAAGAGGCACATGCGGGCAGGATCATAAAGACGGAGATCTTCATCATTATGGCCAGGTATGCCACCTGATCAACGCTGTACTACACCACCAGTGACATGGGGGTGTGGTGGAAGAAGACTACCAAGTCTTTGTTAGGGTGATCTATATTGACACTGCACCCTGGGCATACCAAAACTGCGACGTTTTGTCTCCTCTGCCTTGGGCGAGCGAACATCTAGTCTAAATTTTTCTCTCTGATTGGACATGGATGGCGGCGAATCTTGGTACATATAGTTCACACGAATATGAAATGAGATTGGTAAAAGTGTATACATACCCTGGAATTACAAAAGGCCAATTTAAGATGTTGAGGCCTATAGTGTGGAGGAGTAACGCTATTGTTCACTCTCTTCATACCAAAGTAAGCAAGAGGACGTAAACTATTTCAAAATTTCACTTTTTGAGCAAGGATTTCTCTTCTGATGTTTTTTGATGTATTACAAGAGAATACCTCGGCTGTTTGCAACACTTTTCCCGAGAGATGAATGTCTCAAGATGTCTTGATGGTGTAAAATGAATAAAAAAAAGTGCAAGATTAAATTGGATTTTTTTACATTACACAAAAACAGGACCTAAATCAAATTTCTAACACGAATTTCTAACGAGTTTCCTCGGGAAGAATGATGACATCATATAAAAGAGAGGTTTCGTAAATGTTTAAAAAATTAAGAGTTCCATCTCCTGCGTCCTGTCCCTCATGAAACTTCTGCTGAATCTTTCCAAATTGATCTACCCAAATAGAAATGATATTCAGATACCTTTTTGGTATATTATGTTTCAAGTTACCTCATATTCGAATGGCTGACATGACTAAGGCACGTTGACGTCACGATCCATCCTTGATTCGTGGTCTCATACAAATGTACTCGTATTGTTTATGGTAATTCCTAATCTTTCTTCACTGCTCCTCTAAAACGCAATTAAGATTATGATAATTCCATAACTCTGCAATCAAATTGAGAAGCAAAGTAGTCATCCCGTTTGATGTTCCATTCTTGACATAGCTGTCGTCTTCAAACTGGCAGAGAACAACTACTAATATATCTAAGTATTAGACGTAATACATTGGGTTTTACCTATAGAACTATTCGCACGATAAGGCAGTTGGGAAGTCTATAGGCTAAATTTCAAATAGGTGTAGGGTTAAGACATTGGGTTTTTAGCTATTGAACTATTACTTGCCGTTCGTACCATAAGGCAATTGGGAAGTCTAAAGATGTCTATAGGCTCAATTTCCACACAGAAAACCCCCAATGATTCAGATCATTATAAAGACGTCAGAGCTCTGACAGATGGACACAGAGCTGACAGTGGTCTACACCACCTGATCAAATGTCATTCAGCTTGATTCTACAAGAAATGAAAAGGTCAGGGTCACAGGAATTCATCAAAACCTCACTGACCCTGGGTGTCCCGCGGTGACCAGTTTACCTTCAGAGCGAGGCTGACCAAGGCCCCCTAGTGGGCATTCTCATAAATATCATTACGATGGTGGACCAGGGGCAGGTTTGGGGGCGGGGTCGGAGGGTTGGACAGGCAACGCTGAAAGGGACGGGGGATAGGGGCATAATGGTGGAAGTGGGGGAAACCATCCATGGATGATACATATTCTGTGAAAATAAAGAATTGTGACAGGTTCATAATTGTCTCATCAAAGACTTAGATTAAGCAGTATTTTTAGTTTTCCTATTAACGACTTATATCAACAAATGCAAAAACATTTAATGAAGCATGACAAAGGCCAACCGTCCTGGTAATTGTACAACATTCGCCAGTTCTACAACAGTATTCTCTTGCACACAGCCATAGGTATAGAGTCCCCAAACTCATTGGCAGTGTAATTCTGAAGGAATGCCAGATTGTTAATATCTGTTCTCATTATATCACCTAGATAGCCCCTTCATTTGACACAAAACCCATAGTGCTCAGTCTTTTCCACACCCTCTTCTCTCAAACACGAAGAACGCTGATGCGTATAGAGGTTTTCCCCACTGACCAATTACCTCAGATGAGGGACCTTCCGACCCCTATACACGTGCCGAAGTTGTCATGCCAACAATAATCATCAGGCTGGGATTATTAATGACATATCCCTGCCTTGTCCCCTCCGCCCCGGGGAGTGGGGACAATGGCGGCACTCCCTGGGGCCATTCCAGGAGGTGCACACCGTCCCTCCGGGTGACGATTGAGAAATCGAGCTCCTATAAAGATGGCGGTAAAATTTATGGAGCTGCTTGGCCCTAACAGAAGGGCGGCTGTCTCCTTGCCTCAAAAGGCGTATGAAAAATGTCGCTAGAGTTACATAGTTAGCATGATGCTTACCTGGCTACGTTGGGGGTGAGGCCAAGGTTACTGGACCGTACCTGTGCATATTATTAATGGTACCGCGGGGGAACATGTGTCAAATGGTTCAGGCCCCCCAAACACCTTCGTGTTCGTAAACTATGAAACAAACTAGGGTGGACGTAATTATGATTGATCTTGATTTGGCCATCTTGCAACTGGGAGACCCACAATGCCTTGTGTTCCACATATGACTTACATTGAAAACACTTACACTGAGCTCCCTTAATAATGAATATTATAAACATTTGAACAATTAAAAAAGTACTTTTTGATATTCTTCATCTGAAAGAAATGCAACGCTGCTTTCTTGCTGCAATGCCATTACCTTGCGGAACATGTCATCATAGTATATCATACACACTAGTACATACATGCAGATCCTAGTATGGCCATGCGCCACCCTGTAAAGATGGCTGTGAGGCATGGCTTTATGTTTCGATTATCAGTCGTCTAGATCTCTTTCATGGTGCAGCATGACGGACTACGTCTAAGTTTTATAGCCTTAACATGTCCATTTCTTATTACAACCTGTCAGTCGAATCTTACCAACAACCCGGCCCTTAGCACCTTAGGGTAAAGTGTTACACGTGTCCCGACACTTATATGATATTAGCGTTATTGTGTTAAGTCTTTCAAAACACCGTCTATCATATGTAAAATAGTATAGGCTGTTAAACCATACGGTATCGTTATCCAGGTACATTTGAGATTATGCCCATTTGATGATAATATCCTTGTTTCCTTAAGAGCAGATCCATGTTCACACATTCTTGCCTGTTATGTCGTCCGCGGTCTAAGGCGCGCTTAGTAATAACAAACGTTATCTATCCCATATCCCGCTGCTATCTTATGACGATAGTTTGTGTAAAAAGAAGATATTACACCCACCCTATTAATCTACGATATGTAGATTTGTTTGATTGCATTGGTTTTCCTTATTATGCCGTCGTCTTCAATGTATATCTAATATGTCTCACAATACACATGGCAAATCTATTGAAATACATATGAAAATACGGGTATTACGTGTATTCTCATGACTGTTGGAAACGAGATATTCTTCGTGATTGAAAATAAAAAGCGCTAAAACAATTACAGCTGAGAATACGTATTGTATTGTTTGCAGCCATGTAGTAGGTTAAGACTTATTAGTTTAAAGACTGCCACGACGTTATTACAGCTGAATAATCAGAACCGTACACCAAGTCATCATGTGACAAGGAACAAAATCCCTTCCTGAACTCTCAGAAGCCACAAAGACCCTGGAGAAGCCACCAAGTATGTACGAGGTGCCCAGTACACGCGTACCGCTCCAGATCAAAGGGTCCCACACTGGATAATCCCAGATGATCTTGGGCGAAACTTAGACATAGGGCCTATGGATTATCGGCGGTCCAGCTGATGTTGATTAGGCGGGGGGATCTGGGGTATGTAATCCGGCGCCGCCATCCCGGTGGGATTAATTAAGGCCCTTCCAGGGTACGCCCGGCAGGGGATTACAAGCCACGGCTTTATGACGATAAGATGAAACAAAATGCCCGAAAAGAATAACAGAGCTTAGCACCATTTCAGTTTGTGTGGAGGACTGGGTATGATTGTAATTGATACAATATGATCTATTCCAGATGATGGCCATGCAGAACGAATATATCAATTCTCTGAACAATTATATAGTGTATATTGCTGGAGATGAATTACTTGTGAAGGGGATTGCAACCATTCTGTAAACATTGATCTGAATTAGGATGATTCAATTTCATTAGCTTAATTCCTAGTTCCCCCTATTGCTCCTCTAGGTCTGATGGTTGACCTTTCAATATTAAAATCTAGCTATTTAGTCTATATAATATTATATAGCCTATTATTTCAGTCAAAAGAACACTGATGTTGTCATGTGCATCTGATCACGTATATCGCACTTTTCCCAACGTTTCATCATTCCTGTGATGTCCCACATATTTCCAATATCAGTTCGCTCCATGCCTCAGTGGTTGTCCACGTGCCCCTGGACGCAGGCACAGGTGGCGCCGCCTCACTTGAGGCTAATTACGGAACTAATTACGAAACTGTGGAGGAAATTCAAAAGTGGCGTTGAAGGACCGTTAGAACAGCCACCTCCCAAACACGAAATGTGAGCTGTGTTAACAGGCATTCTGAGATAACTAATTAGCTCGTCTCCGCCCTTGAGTTGTGTAAAAACAAAGATTATCGCCAGTGGCTGGACGCTGCCCCAAGGCATTAGTCGGCGATTGCTTTGGTTATCTGATGGATTAGTAAGACAATCATCAGGGCGGGGCATATCTGGGGTTGTCATAACACGGAAGTTGATGTAACCTTTGCAGCATGGTCAATAAGTCAAGATTGTTACTCATACGTGCTGGAAGATTTATGTAAAGTAAGACCCTTTACGTCATCCGTTAACGAGCAATCAAAATGGTGTGTGGAGTCAACCAAGTTAAATGTGTGTCCCTACCAGTTATAATTCTATCATATCATTGTCTTATACAATTACATATGATATAATATTATGGTATATAACACTTTATCACAAAACTTAGTTGTGGGACCGGAATTTTAGCAGTGCATTTACAACACTCTTATAGGCCTACTTTTGCAGAGGTTTACTTTTATATTCAGGAATTTCCAGAAAATTGATAATTTGGGTAAACACTTGCAAACTAAAGAAAGACTGACTTGCCACACATGCCAGACAGTATTAAACTCAAGTGTTTCGATGGCTAAATAGACACAAATTATGAGGCTTGTAACAACGCGGAGAAGAATGCTATTAAGAATGCCATGATGTCTGCAGACATTGGGTGCAGCCATTATCTGACCACAGAGAGTAAACATCAGAAGGTAAAGGACAATCTCATCATTGGTCAGCAGCCTTCTGAATGACACACCTGACCGATAATCAAAGGTAGAAACACCTCGGCGCCCTACGGCTGATTAGGCGGGCAGAAAGGGCGCGAACAGGTGCATATTGTTAGCGGTAAAATGACCATGGGAAAGTCAGGGCTCTGCAGGGGTTGGACCCCAGACTGGACATTCCATGTGCTGGTCAGTCTCCAGGGTTCCCTTTGTGGGGCTGGTCGAGACCTGAGGGGTAGGGGGTAGGCCCATGGTCAGGTGTAGGGGGAAAATGACAAGATGGACATATGATGGGGCAGTGATGTCCATTTACCTGTCCAAGGATGCTGCTGAGGGATTAGGGCGTGGTTAACATCAAAGCATTCTTACCCAGGCCGCTCCCGAGTTGCCATAGGGACCGCCTGGCCGGGTGGGCGGGGCCTGCTGCTGATTGACATCATCACCGTGACCCCTGAACACCAGTACCATTGTCATAGCAACAGATGAACATGTTAGCTACAGCACAATGACCACTCCCGACGTAACTCTAGTGGGGCAGACTCCCAACTGGGCGCAGAGATATATTTATTGCTCATTATTTCATCATCTCTGGCAATTCTTTGCATCCCCACATGCCCAGCCATACCGCCCCTTGTCATACCTCTCCCTTTGTCTCCATGTCCCCCTTACCACCTCCTCCCCCCCCTGGGTGTTTGAGGTGGACCACACCCCTGTGGGAGAAGAAGTGTGACAAAGCCCTTCCACTGTTAGCTTCAAATCAATCTCCTCCCTAATGCCCCTCGTCGGCACGGCCCAGAGCCATCATTACCCTCCTACGGGATTATCGCCCTGAATCTCAGGGGATTCCCGGCACCGCCAGGTCTGCACACCTGACTAAAGCCCCAGGTATGATGAGGCCCATCACCCCAAGGCAGACTGCACACCTTTAATGATGACTTGACAGGTGGGGCTCCAATGGGACTAAATACCTACAGGCTGGGTACTTGTGTGCCCGTTTTAATGCCATAATTCAGCAGGTCCTGCCTTATCAGGCAGCACTGCTCACAGGCAGGAGGGGCATCAAAGACCTGCCCCTCCTCACATTCTGTCAATATCTCCAGGGCGTTTAGCAGGGCCCCACTAGTGAACTATATTGCATTGTCGGACCTACACTTTGTCTGAAAAACTACCCAATGAACACTATTACTCATGGCAAAATTATAGCTGAAGTTACCCCAATGGTTAACCCTGAGCCTACGACTTTGGATTTCTAAACTTATACCAAAAAGTTATACTATATCACAATGTTGTATGTATTGATTGAAACGATGAGATTCATATTTAGGATTAAAAGGTCCAACAAACAGAGTTGTTCATGGTCGGGGTCGGCTGTTCAGGGTTGTAGACCCGGGTTGTAAAACAGGTGTTGCTCCCATATAGAGGTGGAGCAGGCCCGAGGGCGTCATTTTAAGCAGTCTAGAGTCTTACCCGCACAGGGCTTATCTGATTTTCGACGGTCCTCCCCCGGAATCTCATTAGCAGAACATAAGTGTCGACTCTGTGGTCGTTCCAGTAAACTGATATGGGATGTGGGGCTCAAAACCACCCTTTCCAAGGCTGCTGTCGGCTGTATACCATAAATCAGGGGGAGGGGGGGTGACCTAATTCCTCCAGCCGGTTTATTCACACTGACCACTCTTTCTTTCCAACTTCACCTCTGACTGGGTCAGTGTGTAAATGCATTCACACTGAGTCACTCACTTCACCTATTGAGTGGAAACAAGGAGGGCCAAATCTGTATAGGAGTTTTCAAAAGGAGCATGGAAAATGCAAGGAAAAGGAGGGACAAACTCCATCAGAAAACGTGATGTGTACTGGTAAGTACCCAGATTAATACTTTGATAGTAATGTATTCCAGGGTCCCGTATTCTAAGACCTTAAACTTTAAGGTGACGAGGCTCAGCACCCCTGTCACTGCTACAAAGATGCCGGGATTGTTCCCACGTTTACCCCCGTCCTCTGGGTGCCCCAACTCGTCCTCCAGGCCCAGCCCATCACCCCTGTCAGGCCGGGAAGATGCTGGGTTAGTTCCCTCGTCTTCCCCCCTCCACAGGCCGTCCTATTAGACCGTAAAATGAAAATCTGACGTAAAACGTAAATTGTAAATGAAATCAACGTAAAATGTCAATCTTACGTAAAATATAAATACTGTGAACATAAAATGTAAACATGAACTATCATAAAATGTAAAAATCTGACGTAAAATGAAAATATGAAACATTGACATAAAATGTTAATCTGTGAACTTAATCATGCACACGCAAGCTTTGCTTGACAATGCAACATACATATGTTTAACTGAATGCACACAATATCAATACATAATATTAATATAGCAGTATGACTATCCCCCGATAATAATATTAGTTTGAATACTTATCTCTGTGTCAATAATCATTGAAACTGTTTCATTGAGAAAATTCTTGATTTATCAATATTTGAAGCAGTTTTAAGTAACAAATGACTAATGCATAAAAGAATATAATGGCTGACTTTTCAGTTTATATCTTCATATTTTAACCAATTCATAGAAAAATGGTCCAAGTAAAATGATTTTAAAAATCTATATCGTTGGGTCACTTTTTATGTTGGAATAATATGGAAAATTTGACATTTTTCCAGGTCGCTTTAGCCACATTAGCCCTGGGGAATCATTGGGGCCTAAGGGTTAAAATAGTGTTTCAGACTTTGGTATACGTCTCAATCTATAGGTATTCAACATCTGAGGCATGTACATGTATTGATTTACAATGTACGTTCATTACTCTATTTACATTACAGGAGGTATAATTGCATTTTACGGTCTAACACAGCCTGCCCCGTCCTCCAGTGCCGGCTCAGCACCCCTGTCAGTGCCGGGAAAATGCCGGGCTTCTTCCCACGTTTCTAGCGTCCTCCGGGCGGCCTGTCCCGTCCTCTAGTGCTGTTCGCCAAGCCCTTTCACGCCCCTCAGTCCCGTCACTAAAGTGCTTACAAATCCGTAGTAAAGATGGGACTGGCTGGTCCCCCCTACCACCTTACCACCTACTAAATTAATTCCTTATAACTATATTAAACCATCTTCCAATATATTGATAAACGTAAAACTCTTTGAATTAATAAAACCCAATTGTTGGGCCTTGAACCTAAACTAATATGTATTGCTTCAAAGTTAGTTCACCATAACAAATTATGGTTCAAGGTGGTTCAAATAGGTTCAACTTGGTTCAAATGAAATTTGTCTTAGAATTATGATTTGACCCAAAAGATCAACTCGTCAGCTGAATAACATAAGGTCGTATCTGAAAAATGGTCATTTTGTGTAATTCATAATTGAAGAAATATGATATGCTTTGATGATTAATATTACTCTAAATATCTGTTTAATCATTATTATATCTGAAATGCAGCAAGAATTATGTGCTTTGATCAGAATTATAAATATTATTTAGATGATTAGAATGTTACTATGGTCACAGATAAACATTATCTTTCTGATACGACATTATGTTATTCAGTTTTAAGAAGAAATCTTTGAAATTGGTGAATAACATAAGGTCATATCTGGAATATCTGAATTTGGAGAAATACAAATTAAATCAGTTTAACTAATACACGTTTCACAAAATAACATTTCTGTACATAAATAAATATTCTGGGATTTACTACATTTGATTTCTCTTGAAATAGTAGAGATTTACGTGATATTTACACTGCCATATCTAAATGCAGCTCAGATACGACCTTCTGCTATTGAACATCAAGACCAATTTTTCAGTAAACAAAGGTTGTATCCAACATTTTGCAGTTATTTTCCCAATTCTGTGTCTGATTTTATAAATTTGATCATAATATTGCATAATAGAGTTTCTATGATAGTTATATACAAAAAAAAGTCATAAGATATTTTTATTTTGCAAGAATTATAACACTTCATTGCCAATAAATCATTGGCTTACTTCAGATACAACCTTATGTTATTCACTGAAAAGTCCAATTGTGCATATACGACCTTTGTTTACTGGTTAAAAACATTCCAAAGAATTGGAAAATTCCAAAAATTCCAAAATATATTATATAACATATTTAGCAATAATAAGAAAATCAATTTTTTTGAGATACGACCTTAAAGGCCATATTCCACTATATGGCAGGGAACATTTGCAGCTGCTGTTTGCAGGTGCCGCAAGCAATTTGCGGTTAGAATGCCAACGTTAGTATCCCTGAGCTTGTGTCAGACGCATGGCAGACCTTACTGCTGTTGTCATAAAATATGTAACAACAGCCGGAGATCATGATGCAGTTTTGCCAGATTTCAGAACAACCAACTGCTTCAAGGTAACAGATTCTGGAAAGGTCCTATATGACTTTGGACAAGATGCACATCTAGACAAGATTGAGACATGGTTTGAATCACTGACAGGCACACCTGTGAAACAAACAGCACATGGAACCATCAAGCGCAGAAATAAATCTGATCAATCAGGCTCTAGGAAGCAACTCTTTAAGTAAAATTCGAAGATAGAGAATATCAAGAATTAGGCAAAATATAATTTCTGGACGATTTAGAAATATTTACAGATAGCTGACATTTTTGAGAAGTAATTGCATTATATTCCTTCAGTCATAAGGTTGGACTACTTACAATCAGAATTAGATTTATATTCATGTATGTAGTTTCTCATAGCTTGGGCTCCAAGTTTAGGTAGGCTGATAATGGCTGAAACTGCCTTGTTGAGGAAAGGGAACCACATAAAAATGGTAACTTATTTTGTAATCAGGCATGGCTGTTTATCCTGTGGGACTAGTTAAAGATGGCCTGATGAAGTGAAATACAACACTGGCATCAATATTCAAATAGACTGTTGCTTTGATGAATTAAAACCTTGGGACATATTCCAATTTTCACTGAATATAAGGGAGTGGGGTTGACAGGGTCCATGTATTTCTCAAGTTGTAAATGGTTTCAAGTACATTCACACATATGCACACCCTTTTCTCTCCCTTTAGTTTGTGAGTTAACCATAAGACCCCCTCCCCCTGCTCCCAAAGAAAAAGAAAACTGTCCATGTACAACCCATGGTTTCATGGGTTTGTTAATTTCCTCTATTATTCAAATATGTTAACATGTAGGTCAATAACCCTATGCCTGTTAGGGCTATTACCAAAATTGACCAACAGATAAATATTTCTGAGTAAACATAACATAAAAGTGTCTCCTTCGTTTTATGTAATGACTACACGTGTACATGCACAAATAAATTTCTTTTGACAATTAATTGACAAATAATATTTTGAATGTGACAAGTCTGTAGTGACAATTAGGCATCTTATTTGTTTAATTCGCAATGATTATTGCCCAACAAGCATCATGTGGTACAATTTTTAGTTTGAAACTTTCGGAGGTGCCTATAAACTAAGATTTAACTACCTCCCGAGAAGCAGTATGTATTTGATTTTAAATGGCACTATATGCACAGCTGCACACCTGCACACCCTAGCCATTTGTCTCTGAAGTACTTTATATGTTGTGTATTATATATAATGTCTCACATCATCAAAAGACATCCAGTTAACAATGTCATTTCTAATACATGTAATAAGAAAGGTGATATTGTTCCACTTTCATGTAAACGTGCTTTAATTTTCTATCTGATGATATATATTTTGTGTTGATAGCTGACTTCTCAGTATGGTATGGCTGAACTATAGCTTGAAAGTAATCTTTTAGGTTCTATTTTGGTACTGAAGTATTGTATCATATCAGCCAGACTGCATATGAAACAAGGAATATGAGAACTAATTTCAACTAGAAATATACCTGGGTGATAAGGAACTTAAAATGATTGGTTTATTTAGTAAGGATATTGATGATATATAGTATTATCTATGAATGACAAAAATGCCACTCGACATACACAAGGTCACATTATGTCATTTGAACTGTTAAGTAAGCATGGTTGTTTAATTGCATACAGACTAGTTTCTAGGATATAATAATGTATGTTGATTGCTATGTAATATTTGTTATGTAACTATGGAATAACTTCCAACACATTTACGTGAAAGACATTTGCATTGTGACTGTAATAGGATGAATGTTCAAAAGAAAAAGCAATAATGATAGCCCTTATAGAGTAGTTGAGCTATTACTTGCATAACAAATTTACAGTCACAAAAATGTGTATGAAACTTTATAAATCACTTGAAGTAACTGCTAAAAGAACCCTGTGTTTGAAGAATTAAAGGAAAAAAACTAATTCTGTTGTACTCTTGTTTTGATATATAATACATTCTATAACAAAAAAGGATTGGATATCTAATACAGAAAAGAATTGGATAGCTAAACATTTCTATTGGGTACCACACATGATTTTTTCAAAACAGATTTAGGCTTTATTGGAGAGGGGATAATAATAAAGCAGAGCAAGTGACATACAAAAATAATTGAATAAAGACGATTGATTTTTTTAATGACATTTTTCTGAATTAAAATTAAATTAAGCCCGAAAAGTAGGTTTCTTTGCTTTGCGCACTTTCACCATAAAGAATAGAAATATATGAACTACTTAGCCAGGTAGCTCTTGTGATTAGCTTTCATTTGATAGTAAACATGTTAATATTCATTAGATTTTAGTACCTTAAATTCAATTTCAGCATATTTCCAGATATGGGAGCCATTTGGTCAAATAGCTTATAATTTAAGCTTCAATTTGGCACCAAACTTGATTATGGTTATCAAACATCAAAATTAGCATGGAAAGAGAGCTAAAACGTCTGTTTTTACTAAATTACTGAATTCTTCATACCTACTTGAAAAAAAATGTATTAAATTAAAATTAAATTCATGGGAATAGCCTTTGGAAAATGCAGGGAAACAGAGCTTTAATTTGATACCAAATATATGTATGTATACGGCATAGAAGTATCCTAAAATGTAAAAAGAAAGAGGAAAAAAGGTCAGTTGACAACCGGCCTCTATTGTATGTTGAGAGTATTTTTGAACTGCGGAAAAAATAGACCTTTATTAACCTTTGCATTTTGTAAATCGGGACATTTAGGTAATGGATAGATCACATTTACTAGACCTTTACAAGATGTCTTATATGATAGCAGTAAAATCACACTAACTTATGAGGAGACTCCGAAATAATATATACATATACACCATTCTAATTAGCAAAGAGCAGTTGGAGATATGTGGTGATATAAAAATATGCTTCATTCTTTAATTCTAAGAAAAGGGCTAAGGAGTGACTTCTCCTAGTTGAGACCCTCACTTGGGCTATGGGTTTATCACCTCCCGGCGGCCGTCACCGGCCACCATATGGGGGGGTATCAGATTGCATCTTCTCACTCTGGGACGTTCTAGTTCGGAACGGAGCTAGGCTGTAAGGGTCAGGTATGGGTCTCATACCTAACTGCTCCCTTCTATAGACGACATGTTTGAAGGGAGCAAGGAGAAAGGCTACCACCCAGGAAGATACATAAATCCAGGGGCAAATGCCCTTCGGCCACTTGTCCCTTAACCCTAGTGGTAAAGGTAAAGTTCTTACGACGTAACCTCAGAGGTCCGTAACATTGTCCCTCTTGTCCTGGGAGCTGAACATAAATTATATAGGACGCCTCTGGTAAATCAAATATGATGAAATGTCATTCGTCGGTATGGAGAGTTAAACTGACCTGACCCCTCCGCGCATGGCATCATGGTAGTTCCGGTAGTGCCGCTAGGGGTCAGAGGTGAAGGCCAATGATAAAGAGGACAGGTGCGAAAATAAGGGGCTCGTAGGCTGCTGGAGGTGGGGGTGGATATGGCCTTGATGAAGGCTCAGGTATTATGAGGTGTCCCTTTCCTGGTCCTTAGGTAACCTTGTCATACAACCATGTACGTACAACAGCCAGTAATGACATGTTGCATTCAGCTGACAACTAAACCCGTCCTCATCTTACCACCAATAATGTCCTCTATTACCCTAAACCCCTCCCCATCTAACCACCAATAATGCCCTCCTTCCGACACACCTTAACCAATGCTTTGGTGTAACGGAAATTCTCGTATGAAAAACTGTGAACATATTCATGAAAAGGGTTGTAGAACGGAGTATATACTTGTGCTGAGATGTTATAGACCTTGCTCATTCATGTACATATCGTTTACAGAAGTGTGAATACAACCAGCAATTAATAGAAACTGTTTGGAATAAATCATGGGTCATTTTCAACTCAACATTTTCTAATGGAAAAGAGTTAACATTTATTGAATTTTGTGTTTCAGCACAAAGTCTATTTCAATATTCAACATCAATATGAAATGGACTTTTATGAAATTTTGTATTCACCTTACTTGGTATTGCAAATACCCTCTTAGCTAACAACCTTGTCTTCGTAGTAGTTATTGATAACACACCTGGTTAACAGCTATTAATGAACACAAGTCTCACGTGTTGGAAGATTCTTCTTTGCCCAAAACTAATCATATCCCGGTGTGCAATATCGGGCATGCATTTATGTATAATGCCATGAACTTTTAGAGAAATTCTGAAATAGATGCGCACTAAAAAATCATTTCTAGTCGTGTATTTCAAGTTCAATGGCAGCTCAATTACATTTCCAATGCAATACCTGGACTATCTTCACCCTTCAGGCCTTGGAGGGATTGCTTGAAAACAATCTGGAATCCCTCTTCTCTAGTCTTCACACATCTTCTACATGGATGTTTGGGGACGACCCATGGACGACCTTGGTAAAAGTAACGCCCTGCTGCTAAAAGATATCCTTGTCCAAGTAAAACCTGTGTTTCATATGCCGTTTTTGATGCTGCCGATTTTGTATTTGTTTCATTTTCTCGAATCTGGCAAATTAAAAGAATATGTTTGCGTCTTCGACATATTTATGAGCAAGCACTGCATGTGCAAATATTTTTCACTCGAATATAACACTAGATAACTTACTTCAATCGACGACGCAAAAACACTTTGTTCTAGCTGGTCATTTAAATTGGAAAAAGCTATTTCCTTGTTTGTAAAGAACTTGTTTCTCTTTACCTTTGAATTTGCACATAGTACATTACAATGTACTAGATAATGGTGTCATGACCTAATTTGCTGGTTCCCACAGGTCTTTAAAAAGCTGTTTAACAAATCAGCAACCAAATGGACTGGCTTGTAACAGCCTATTTCGCTGGTTCTTGGAGTGGCCTGAAGTAAATTCAGTGCATAGACTGTAACATGCAAAAGGACATCATTTTAGAAGAAGTAAGGTAACAACATCTGGTTTAGGTACCGGTATAGGTTGTCTATCAATGCCCCCTCCTTTACATACATAATGATTGCTCGATAACAAATCTAACTTTGTCTGTGGAAGTAATAACAATATGTTCTCGTTACTTAAATTATCATATCATCTTTAAAAAGTTTTCACATATATGTTTTGCAATTTTCTGATTTAACAGATAATACTTGATACAGCTGGGCAGCGAAGGTATGGAGGCATAGAAAGAGAAAAAATATGTATTTTATATTCATGAAATCATAAGGGTAATTTCTTCTGTAGTGAAAGGTCACGTCCTTTCACTAACACATTTCCTGACACCGCTATTCCAGGTAGATTTACTTCTTTACTTAACAATGGACTATTTTAGGGATCAGTCAGCCTCTCAGCAGCTGTACACTTGCAGGCACACTTTTACTCCATCTGTCACCTTCTAATTCCCCCAGCTCCCACAGGGGGTGGGTATGGGGCCTTAAGGAGGCAGTGCCCCTTAATTATAGCCCGGGGCCAGGTACACACAGGTAGGCCAGTTCTAGGCAGCGAGCTATGTGGGCAGGTGTGGATAGATCCACTCAGGATCCCACTGTACACAGGTGTAAAGAACACAGGTGGGTTTATGATCCTCTCCGCACACGCCAGGTGACGAGGGCAGGTAGGGTTCGGGGGTTGTAATAGGTGAGTGGGCACCCGGGGGGTCAGGCCATCAACAGGTGAGGTACCACGGCTAGCTCAGAATTTTATTATATCATCACAATTCACCATAAACAGATTAACTCAGCCCTACCCAGGGGTCTGCATGAAAAGCACATTGCCTTTAGACATTTTATGGTCCTTACCTATAGGTTAAAAAAGGCACGACTCGCGTCGGTCGTCCAAGAGGAGTTTGACTAATGTTTACCTGCCAGAATACTCACTCGCTGACAGGTGTGTACAAAAGTGATTTTTTTTTATTTCGACTGGTCACGGTTGCGTGGCGTCTCGGCCCGTGCCGGGCGCGTGTCTTCAGGTGTTCTCAGGTGAGACAAGACAGGTGAGACGACCACAGACCACCTAGGGGACACACTTACCTAACCACACACTCACCCAGACTCCATCAAAATCTACTAGGAGCAAACCCACCTGTGCAATCCCACTAATCACTGACCACATCACCTCCCCCTTACCCTTTTCTCCTTCTCGCATCACCGCCCCTCTAGGCTCTAAAGTGGCTAGATAAAATCAAAGTGGCTAGATAAAATTGTCAATATCTTTAATGAATGTGGCCTTACTTATATTCTACACACACCGCCTGAGCATCTTAACCATAGATACATTAAGGCAGCAGTTAAAGATCGCATCTTGCTCATAGAAAAACAAAATTGGCACAGCTCAATAATGGAATCAAGCCACTGTGTGAATTATAGAATGTTTAAAAGCGAACTAAAGCTTGAAAAATATCTTGTGCTACTCAACCGAAAAGAAGCAGTAGACACTTGTAAATACAGATGTGGGAATCACCGTTTGCCTACAGTAATTGGTAGGTACAATGGGGTTGATAGATGTCAAAGGTACTGTAAACTATGCGACAGCAACTCTATTGGAGATGAGTATCACTACATTTTTCATTGTCCTGCATTCCGTGTAGAGAGATCTACATATATTGACGCAAAACTGTTGCGATGCCCCAACGCCCTGGGTATGGAAAAACTCTTCACCACTGAAGATACAGAAACAGCTTCCAAACTCTCCAAATTCTGCCGCATTGTCATGGACCGATGCAACCATGATACACCTAAGGGGCCCTCTCGCAAACAAAAAGTGAGGGGAAAGCGTACAAAAACACTCTCAAAAAACAAAACACCTAAGCCATCCAAACAGACAGACAAACCACTGCGAGTCAAAAGTAAACATACGGGACCCGCTGGTTCTACTACGCAAAACAGAAACTAGTCACTGGGCTGTCTAAAAGGCCATATGAAAGTCATTTTCACCATGTTTGCATTTGTAAAAGAATACACTTTGACCTGATAAAATCAGGTATTACAATTCTGTGTAAATATGTAAATATGTTGCTGACTCAGCTGCTAATTAGCCATCCCACGAATGGGATCTAGTCAAACATAGATATTGCCATTTGTTAGGTGCTACCCTACTATGGGTGCTGTTTTATTTATTGTGATATGTAAATCTGGAGCCAGTATTAACAAAAGAAATGCATTGCTATGGACTCCAAACCTTAACAGCAAGTCAACTTATATGTAACATACACTGCTGCCACCTGACTGATTATTGTGCTACTGGCACTGTTGAGTGTTCTTTAGTTTAGTACCCACATTAGCATCTGTTAGAAAAATCACCAAAGTCAACAGTCCAGTGTACCCCAAAATGTTATCTTGTAATTTAATTCTGTACTTTTAAAAACCTGTATATTCCTTTGCCCTGATGGGTTGTGAATAAAGCATTCGTATTCGTATTCGTATTCGTATTCGTATTCTAGTTTTACATGTATGTAACCACCATTGCTTTAAGAGGGTGGTAGTCGGGGAGGGGACCAAACCTTATATAGTCATTGGATGGTTTTTAACCTTAAGCCTGCTTCCTCCAAAGTCTACAGGCACGTGGCAGGGCTCAGGAAACTCCTCAAGCTTCTCAGTCCTTGTCAGTAGCCACTCAGCCACGACCCACGTGAACTGAAGCGCAAATAAAACCCAATCCCCAGATTTGGGCAGGTAAACCTGAAAAGTCCACGAGCACGCGCTAAGAAAACACCAGGTGCGACGGTTTCTAGGAGACCGGAGAGAAAGAAGGTGTATGTAATTTTAAGGCTGGTGAAAAGGGATATTAAGTTATGCTTAGATCTTAAAATGGTTTTGGTATAAAGCTAGCCTGGATAGTGTTATAAAGTTCGTCATCTTATCTTTTTGGAGCTGGTCAAATTTGTATGGAAGGGTAACGACAATGTAAACTACTAAGGACAATACTAACTTTCCGGGATTCTGACCCCTTGGACCCTAAAATATAGATCAGCACCTGAAAGGTTTATTTACAAACAGGTGCAGGGTTTAAATTCTCCTGGGGCTATTGTCTGCAAGGATGAGTCAGACTTTCTCTGAGGCAGTGAGACTTCTAGGGGGTGGTTGTGTAACATGTGGTCAAGGTGTGGCCTGATGACCACTACCCTAGTGGTCACTCTGTGGTCATCTCGGTGGGGGAGGGCGACACACCTGTGCCCAACACCTGCCGGTCATCACAAGGTCGTCACAAGGGTCTTAGTCCATAAAACCCAGCTGCCTGGAAATCTTAGAGCTATTGGATTACTCCACTATACATAGTACACTGCCCTACCTGAACCTTAATAAGACATCTTTATGGCCTCCTAGTGGTCTGTGCAAGATGTCCGCTCTGTCTTGTGTAATTGTACTTATATCACGTACGTATACCCTATTGGAAATAACAGTTTCTTTCGCCGTCACCTGAACCCATGTACTAGATCCCACCACGTCTGGGTGGTGCGGGAGAACAGGTGCATAACCTGAAACCTCCCAGAATAAACAAATTGAATTAAAAAAAAAAAGATTGAAAAATACCTCCAGCTAGTTTGTATTAGTTGACCTAGAGGAAGAAGGCAATCTCGTCACCTTTCGTCTGTAAATATGAAACAGAACGCCTTTTGACCAAAAATCGATCGAAAATGATATTGTAAATTATTGTAAACGCATGTATGTGATATATGTAGACATTATATATGATCTCAAATGAAAGAATCTTGTCAGCGTATTTCCTTTTATATTGGTGTGAACGCTTTTAGATAAAGGAGGCAGTAATATCACAATACAGTGTAATACCAAGTCCATGCTTCAAGCTGTATGTTTGGTGTTCGTTGGTGGCACCCGCATCCCTATCAGGAGGACAGGTGAGTCAAGCGAGACAGGTGAGGTAGCTGTGTCTCTCCAGGTGATCCCCCACCTCTACATACCTCCACACAATACTTACCTATGTCTTCCTGGCACATGCCTTCTCCCTACCCCTGACTCCAACCTTGGCTTTTTCTCCTAAACTCTCCAGGTAATGAGACTATTTGCATTCCTGGAGAGAGAGGCGCTGCTGACTTTGACTGCTGCAGTCACTCTGTCATTGCATGTGGTTGGATCCTCCAAGTAGTTACCTGTGAATGGCTGGCAATTTGGGAAAGTACTTCCTCCGCCAAGGTGACATTTATATCTACAGACGTTTCCTTTTGTCAGGCTTCACAAATTTTCCACTTTACCAAATTCATATTCAGAAATATTTTAACAATAACGACCGGAAATGTAGTTTGTGATTGGCTCAACTATGTTGTTTATCAGAATTCTGTCCGACACAGATCGGGCAGGTTCCTGTTAAAGTAACATTTGTAAGAATATTGAAACAGGTAACCACTTCGAAAGAGTTAATTATATTTGTAAGTGAGTCAAAGAATCAGTGGAATATCTGCCATATAGCTATGACATATTACAGGTCAGGATATATCCATGTCTATTCAAGCAACGAGAGTAGAAAGGACCTTTCTACTCTCGTTGATTCAAGTTTATGATCTAAAATCAAATATATATTCAATCTAATATTTAACCACAAAGCCGGCAATACAATACTTGATTCCTTTACACCAAGCATAGGATTTTATTCGGTACTTCAATGTTATATTGAATAAATTATCAAGCCTTCCATAACATCCTTTCTTTTTAGATCTCTTAGAGAATGTAAGAAATAGGAAATTCAGATGTTATTTTAAGGGACGGACCGTATGCTGGTGACTGCAGCATAATACTCAACAGGTCTAGGTACCGTAAGGGTAAAGGAGTCAAGACAAGTCAAGGGCCTGGACCATTTATTGCCTATCCCCGCATCTCGTCTTGGTCAAGCAGACAACGTGGAGAGACCCTCCTGTTAAACTAATTACCTGCGGCCATTTAGGACACAAAAAGGGCACATCTAACTCAAGTGGAGGGTCAGTCACCCTGACGTGACCATGTGGCCAGGTGTGAGCTACATGCTCCAGACCATGTCAGGAGGACTCCAGAGTCACCTTCAGTTGACCTTCATTGGAAGAGGCCTCCAGCTGCTGCTGACCACTGGCGAACCGGAAGGGTCAAGCTACTATAGGGGCTTGTAACTATGATCCAATCAAACTCTACACTCCCCCCTCGCGCTCTGCTGGACATCAATGGACTTCACATGCATTAAGGTCACCTTGGGGTTGAAATCCTACTAAATAGTAAATTCTACACCCTGGTGTTGGATGGGTTTCTAACAGTGCTGGGTCAGAGGCAGAGGTTCTCCACTTGACCTAACATTATCATTTCATGAGGTGGTCCGTCGGGCTTTGCAGGTGCCGCCGCTGACCAGGTGCTCAGTGGAGGCAAAGTCACCCTCATGAGCGGCCTTTGAGGGCAGTGGGGAAGAAAGGGCCCATGGAGGATGGGTGCCCTTCACTGGACATCATTACTCATCATGATTTGACCTGCATGGCCCTTTTTCAGTGTCAGGGACAGGGACAGGGCACTATGACTATAAAGGCGGGCCCGGACAAAAGCCCTGCTCTGCCATGTCAACCAGGGCTGGTCAGACTATAGATGCAAGGTCCAGTTGACGGGGCCGTGGTCAATGCTACCTGAATGGATGTCACAGGTCAGAATAGTGGCTTGAAGAGTTTGTAAACACAAGCATTGCCATATATCTGGGCCTGCCACGCCCGCCTGGACCCCCGTTCCCATGGACATCTCCCCCCTCACGCAGGGGTCTTTTGATTCCAAGCACCCCTGAATGGTCAGCCAGGCTTTGTGGGGCTGCTTGACCCGCATTCTGAGACTGACCAAAGGTCACTCAGCTCCAGTATTAATAATCTATTCCTGTGGTTTGACAGCTCGACTAAGAGCAAGGCTTTAGATACCTTTGGGCGAATTTCGGAACTTCCCTAAATTCTTAATTCCACCACCTCCGCCTTCAATGTAAAATTGAATTAATCACGTCCCAAAACTTAATTTCGGGACCTGGACAGGGGAAATTTGTGAGTAAATAGAAGATTGATGTATCTGTTAATCTGAGCCTTATCCCTTTCCGATTCTTGCAAAGATGTCAGAGACGCGACCAGGGATTGGGGGCATGTTTCCCGGGGGGCAGGGCCTACAGGAGGAACCTGAGCCCAAGGTCAAGGCCAACTACAGAAGGACAATGGTCACTGGCTGACCTTGATCTGACCTCTGGGCTGTATTAACGGGACGCAGGGCGGCCACCTGAGGCTACCTGAGACGGCTTTAGGGGGGTAGGCACCTGTTCTTATCTCCAGGTAACATTGGCGCCGGCGAAACATTAAACCGCGGGTGGGGTCAGCATGGAAGGGGTGTGCCCGGGGGGCTGGCTGACACCTGGGAGCCCTGCTCCAGGCGGTAGGGGTTACAACATAAGATGAATAGGGGTCCAGCCCCCCTAAACCCCTGCCATAAAGGCAGTCCCCGACATTGGACCACCGAGGGGCCATGGTCAGTGGTAAGGAGCAGGAGGAGTTGTATGGGGTGGGAGGGGAGCACTGATCATTATGACATGGCATCAGAGGGCGGGGGGCTCAGAGGACAGGTTGGGTTAGGTACCAGGGGAGCCATCACTCACAGTCCTCTGTCAACCCCAGGTAATAGTCGCCCTACTATTGCTCTATCATTCCCTCTGGGCGTTACATTGATTGATCGGGTCTGACTGACCCTAAGAACAACATAAACACTCTATAAAACACTCATACACATTACTCACGCCCTGTAAAAATGGTCTTTTTGTTGTAGGAAAAGAACGGAGCCTTTGATAAACCAGAGATGCAACGGTATTAAACATTTATTTTTGGGCAAGATCTTTCAGCATGTTTGTGAAAGTGCATGTATTCCGTCCAATTGTGTTATAACATTATACCAGAAAGCAAAAGACGTGTGGAAGGAATTACACACACCGTTTAATTCTATGGAATGGTATCTACCTTATCTGGAAAAGGCTAATGCTTGTAAATTAACAAAATCGGACACAAATTTGTTTCAGTAAAATGCGGTATAAAGTCATGATCTTTGCTATTCTCGGTTGAGCGGGTAGACTTAATAGAGATCAACATTAATTTTAATGGTCCATTGCAAGGTGAGACGTTCCAGAGCGCTTGCCAAAATGTAGCTTTACCTACCTTGTATAAGCTAAAAGGTGACACAAGAAACGGAAAGAAGACCAGTAAAAGCATCAACACATAGACAACACACTAATTCCTATTGGGGCAGAAAATGTGTTTCATCAAGATCTGTTGCCGGAAGAATTGTTTTCAATGTGAATTAGGAAAACAACTGATTAACGGGTCAAAAGTGCTAATCGTTTTGCTGATTGTTTGTCCGTCCGCCCATTATTACCACTTCAAGTTTAGCATGGTAACTGTCCAGCTGTTGTTCTTAGTCAGCAGCATTAACTTGTCCAACCTGTCCACTGTTCAGGTGTAACAACAGGTCGTGTCAGCCTCCCGAGGACGTGCCATGCCTCACGCTGTCCTTTTTTCCTACTCCGTCACTTGCTTCCGCTCCGGCCGTTTCGGACAGTACCGATTGTGTAACGTTGGAGAGTGGTTAGTCAATGTGATGTCCACCACAAGGCCTTGGTTTAGGTAACCAGGCACAAAGGGGCTTGAGATCGAGCTGGGGAATAAAGGACGTCAGTGGCAAGATGGCTGCTGCCATTTCTTCCCCCTGAACGCCTGAGAGGGGAGAAGTGTGGGGATTCTTCGGGCCTCGGGGGCTGAGACGTAAAGAACGGACCTGAGGGTCAAGTCAAGTGGAAATTAACAGAAATGAAGGACTTCTCGGACAATGGAGACGTCTTACGCAGAACACTTGTTAAACTTCTTCTGGTCACAGGTGGATCTCAATATAGAACCTTAGACAATGTCCCTCTCATTGGAGAAGAGAACTATGCATTTGGCTAAGAGCTAGATGCATATATCTGTCAGGTTAATTTGAAATAGGCCTACTTAAGAAAAGCTTTTATATCTACTAAAAAGAAGCTTCTTGAAAATAATACTGCTAAAGTGTCATATTCTCTTGTGTTTTTATCTTTATATCCCTGATTATGAACTCATGTAAAATCATATTTGCCTATATGCTATTTTGTTAACTTTTTACAATTTGTAACCTGAATAAATTGAAGAAACTTACATTTCATATGATATGTTTACTTGTAGAATGTGCTTGCTACACAAAAGAGTAGAGCCATATCTTTGTGGAAGAGTAATGGTCAAGCTGAATAAACTGAACATCTGGTACCTGACAAAAAAGACCCTCATCTGGCAACATTAGAAACAAGGTTCGCAGAGAAAAGTCTTCCTAGAAGTTGATAACAAAATGACAAAATTATATTGTGTGTGTACCGTGCATGTTGTTTATCTTCCTAGACTTATTATATAACAATTAACAATAATTATTAAGCTTAAAACCGCACATGTTTATGCAGCACTTATCAAAACAATATAATTGCAGTTTGACATTGAATTTAACCTACAATAACACTGTCATACCCAAGAATCACCCACTGTTGTAATTAGTAAAACACACTATGCAGGAAAGGTGACACAGTACAAACTGTCTTTGTGCAGAGTCACAGGGGTGACTTGGTCTCATTTATATGTCATCATGTCAACACAGGTCCACATGGTCCTCTACCCAACACGCTATGGATGGACTCTCTGATGATGCATGCAGCTTCTAGCCTGCATTGATGGACAGTTCATGCTGTGACACCTTCTAGATAGGCCTCTGTTTGGTCATGCAAGGCTTCACTTTGAATACAAGTCTTCTAAACGGGCTCCATGGCAGCTGTCACGGAATGCTTCCTTTATTCATATAATTTACAAAAACTGTGTTTTTACAAACAATGCTGTTGTATATAATCACCTGCAATCGGTCCTTCCTCATACGGACATGGGATATAATTACAGAGTCTTTTCTTCTGGTTTTAATCACAACAAGCTGGTTATCGTGAGTTACAATAGCAATATTTCTCTGATAAAATTCAGATAAATCTATGCATGCACACCATGAATACTGCAGCTGGCAAAACCTCGTGACTAAATGGCAATTATGAAGAAAATACACAATGAACACAGATTTTCTACCTTCCAAATCAGAATAATGTATATGATTTTCTCATTAAAACCTTACGTAGAACCACCGGGCAATAAGGTTGGAGTCATCTGATGACGTCATACACCACCTGAGCCATCAGCGCCACCTACTGCCAGGTGACCTAACCAAACAGGGTACTTCCAGGACACACCCCTCACTTGTCTCCAATCAACCATGTTCTTTACATTCAGGACAAATTTTGACACCTGGTGCCCTGCCTAACTTCAACTAAAACCATAAACAATACGGGACATTGGCCGTATGAGAAGAGAGGATGCAGAGTTAATCCCAGGATTATCTTGTCACTGTGCACTAAAGGCCAACCTGTTACTGGGTTTCCTAAAAGACAAAAACACACGGTCATATTTTGCCAATAACCTTAAGTAGTGAAGAATTGGGAAGCTTTTCCGTATTGAGGTTATTACATGGAGTACAAGAAGACTTGCATCATTTACATCCGGTATAGAAAACAACTCAAAACGATAGGTTAAAGAATACAACTCAGAACAACACTAATTTTATACAACAATTACTCTAATTCTGATTATGAGCAATGTATGCATGTTGCTTTTAGCTATGGATATCAACAACTCCAATTCACCAAAAAGTCATTTGAAGATATTTTGCTTTTTCTAAAATAGAAATGTGGGATTCAGCTGATCTAAAATTGGATTCACACCGGTCATCGATACAAAATAGACTTTAGCCTGGGGCTAAGGGCAGCTAAACTGTGGTTCTAGCAGAGCATCATTAGGGACAGAGGTGAGAAAAGTGATTTTACAAGAGGTGTCATTTTGTTGTCATTATGACACGTTGAAGCGACCCCTAAGTAGTCCTAATCAGTAGCTCAGTGGGCTTAGGGGATACGTAATTCCAGGCTCCGTAGGGGAGCACCTGCGCTAATTCTGATGCTGAAGAAAACTGTTTTGAGAGGTTTGGTTCATATTGTCAAGGTGTTCTGTAATAAGATAACTATATGGGGTTTGGATGGATGAATCTTATGAATAAGATTGCACTTCCCATATAATCAAGGATTAATTCTATTATCCTGGTATGTAGAAGTTAAACTGTTCAAAGAACTCAACTTTTTATAAAATTATATGATGTGTCTTTTTTCTGCGGAACTACTGACCATTTTGGTCTAACTGAAGAAGGTTCGATAGGTAAGAACCGACTTATCATGGGTGTTCACTGCTGGCAGACATTACAGACGAGTGGATTCTATTCCAGTTAATTGAGCATAGGTTCTATCTTCAAGCTCAAATCATTCAATTATGTCAGTGCAATCAACCATGAGATGGTTATACTAGATAATTCGGCAGGTTATATTAGTGTAAAATTGATGCTGACACAAAGGAATGTTTGTCATTATGCTGTACAGTTTATCCGAGGATTATAATTTATATCAATTTGTGAAACGTAGTATAATATTATTATACTACGTTCCACGAATGGATATCTTGAACCTTACATTTTACATTCTCCCCAAAGTATCTGTAGATTATTCCGCTGGGACCCCTTTCAGAGTCTTATTTAGTTTTAGGATCAAATAAGAAAGGCTGTTACTTTCAAAATCCCTATGTCCATCATTAGCACCTGCACATATCTGAATAATTATCTTAATCTAATTAGTGTTATTTTCTTGCCACTATTATCTTTGATGCCCACCTCCCATTGACATACTTTTTCATCATATATGGTGAAGTATGATAATTAACTGGGATCCCTTTGTGTGGATGTGGTGCCATCTGTCTCAGCAGTGCCGTGATGGCTGGATCCCGGCTGAGGCAGGTGTGGCAAAGGCAAAGATCCAACAGGTGCCTTGGATCATACAGGTATGTTATCTGTGAACATGTATGTACGCATGAGCAACCAACCGGATCATTTAACCCTATGTAAATACCAAGATACAATCCTTGCTGGGCTATACCCACATCGCCATCTCTCACTTTATAATTGAACGCATCATTAAAGCATTATGGCGGTGATAGTGTGATCCAAATAAAACATAATGTTATGTCCTTCTCAAGAACTCCCCAATTTCCTTGTACCCCTACCACTTTCACCTGGTGGATCCCTACCCACCTGCCTCGGCCATACCACCGGGATCCAACCAGAACGGACAGGTGGATCGGAGAAAAGGATCCAATGCTCAAGACACCTGCTCGGGCCAGTAGACGACTGTGGCCCTATTGTAGGCCTACAAAGGTATACCTCTCATGGCCCGCGGACCTAAGTCAAGGGGGCGGCACACACTCCAACATGTCAATGGGAGAAACTGATCCCCGCACACGTCAGGTGAGCCTCCAGGAGGGGTGGCCAGGTCGGGGGGATCCAAATGACCCTGAGGGGCACGGGCACAGAGGTGTAAATGACCTTTCAGAGGGAGTTAAAAGGAGGCGCCGATTAAGCCGGCTACTTTATGTATGCTGTGAATCTGTATGACAAAGGTTTCAAATTTTAAAGAGGTATGGCCATTAGAATATAATACTCTGGACCATGGTTGTCTTACCCTTTACACTGTCAAAAAAATAAAATCTACTGCTTTGGGTTGGATGGATTCTCAGCATCCAAACAGATATGACGATACAAAACTAGCAAAAATGGGAAGTACAACATACAATTTCTCAAAATAAATCAAGACTTCTTAAGATAAAAGAATAGTCTCCGCATCGTCCAAGGACCTAAGCTAAGGACAAGCGAACAACATATTTGATAAAACATAAAGGATGTATCCCAAAATTGGACTAGGTCTATATCAGCTGTATATGTATGATAAGCCTAGTTTTCCCAGACTGGTCGTAGTACGTAGTAGAGCCTATTACCTAACCCCGCTCTATAGACCCTGTTACATACTGCCGTCAGCAAACACCGTCTGTGTGCGCTAAATCAATGCAATTGGACGGCCCGTCATACTCAAGTGTTTCCACTTTTAGAAGGCCCAGTCAGGAATGTGGGAGAGGATTATTATGTGCGTCATATAACGCACAGCAAAGACACATATCAAATTAAATGGGAGGGTCGCGAAAGTCCCTCTTGCAAACCTTCAGAGTGATATGATTTTGCCAACATTTCAGTATTGATCATTGAAGCATGTATTTGTGTTGGTTAATTCAATTTTATGAATCTGAGTTGATTGAACGAGGGTTAAATGCAAATCAATGGAGTTTTTGAGACATTCCTAATCATTGGCCATAGCATATATAGGAACGAGAAAGGTTTTTAACTTTCCTTCTGAGGAGCTTTTATAAACTGTAAAAAGTACGAGTATGTCCTTATAAGTGTATGATTTGCCTGAGCATCCCTCTGTGCCCTCCCTAAAGTCTGGCCCACGCTGCCTTACCCCTCAAGCCTACATATTGTATTAGCTAAAAGGCCTATCATATTACACCACACGTTTCAACCAGAATCCCTTTATCCCTTTCTGATTAAGTGAAACCCAAGGTTGAAACTTCCGCAGACTTTTTGATGTAAGCCGCCCAAAGTGTGTCCGAGACAGTGCCTCACACCTGACAGGTATCTATTACATTTCACCCCGACGCTTCCGTAAATATCTCCATTAAAACCAAGCCAGAAATAATATTTGTTTCCAGGGGTCTGAGGTTATTTTTGTCCAATGGGGCTTTTTCCACACATCCGTATGAAGTGTGCTTAGAAGGGCCAGGTATGCCTCGCCTATTGGTCGATGATGTCACCGGCAGATCTTGTGACGTCACATCATGAGATACGTGTCCAGCCTGACGTCGCACTAGAGTACGCAATATTTAATTTGTTAGCACTTCAAAGAGCGGTAAGTGATCTTGGTGTTAGGACAAGATAGGGAAGAAAGGCTCGCGCCTCGCTTCTTTTCTCCCAGGGGAGTGCCACTTAAGTTAATTAAATAAAGTCCTTTGTTCACCTGCCCACCTGCCCACGACCTTGGCCGTCGGGTCGGCCTGCTACCTTTGGTTACTCGACTGTGACGGCCAGCCAATGATTGACCACGGCAACAGGTACTTAGACAGACCCAGACCCCCTTTTTTACTCTATCTCTTTTTAGAATATAATAAGCGAACTCATACACGCACAGAGTGCAAACCCAAGCAGATGCAGAGCAATGTGAGCAGGTTTCTGACAGTTTCTCATCACCAAACGTTGTGGAAATGAATAATACTGCTGTATGATTGAGGTACATTGAACAAGGACAAAGTAACCCCTCTTCTCATTGGTCAAGGATCACCTGACCACCTTACCCAATCACAGCCATGCACATTACACAGATTCCCGCCACTTATGAACTGAACGCTTTCCTGGAATCATGCTACAAAAAATTAGCAGTCTTTAGCCGCTGGAAATTATGGATTAATATATCCTAGGTGCCCAACAAAATATGCACAAACAGCGATACCAAAGGCAGAATCGTTCCAGGAATGCGAAGACGGTAGCGAAGATAATATTCAACGCTATAACAGATCAGACTGACGGTACCCAACGTGGAAGTGGCACGACCGCCATTGACACTACCCCGCCGAGATCTACGTCGCAGAGCACTCTTAGCGAGTCCCCGCAAGTATCAAGTGTAAATACGAATATGGCCGACGGAGGACAGCCGGGACATAAAACGCCACCAACTGAACCCCTACAGAAGGATGACCAACCGGCAAAGGACCAGCCACGGCCGGACCCCCCGTCACCGCCACCCGACCCGGCGGCCAACAGGGCAAAGATCAACGACCTACACACTATGATTCATGACCTCACGGATAAGGTCACTCGCGTCATAGAGGAAAGGTCCAGATCAAGATCACGTTCGAGTCGGAGGACCCGAACCCCGCATCGCTCATCACGCGACAGGTACTCACCGGCAAGCGCACGAAGCGCCAGCCGGAGCAAACGACGCAGGTCTAAAGGCCACTCCCGCAGACGTAGGTCATCATCTAGATCAACAAGGAGATCATCACGGGAGTATAGATCACGATCTAGGTCTCGACGACGGACCAGATCGAGGTCACCAAAAAGGAGACGACACACGTCCCACCGAAGGAGCGGACAAAGCTCGGCTACCCTTCGCCAACGAGAGTCAAGGTCCTCGAGTCGCGATGATGTAGCGAGGGCCTTAGACTCGCAGTACCCAGCTATGGGAAAATCTAAAGGTAAAGTGCTCTCTACTCGCAATCTAACCTTAGAACCGTACCGCAGCCTCCCCCCCGATGTCAAGAAAGTAGCGCGGGCAAGAAAGTCGAGGCGCGACTTGACCTTCCCCGAGCACATGTGTGGCACGCTCCGAATGGTGGCTCATACACTTGACCCACTGTCGGACGCAGCCGCGATAATTACACACGCGTCTCAAGTGGCACAGGACGCCATAGACACAAAGTGGCCAGCGGTCAGAGACTGGACACAGGCCTGCATGGCCCATATTGAAGACGGGCAGGCAAACTGGCATGACAACGAGTTGTTTGCTACGGAACGTACCCGATTATCGTGGATCACCAGGCGCGACCCCGAAGCAGTCACAAAATTCCCATGTCCTGACCACAACCGCTCAAAGTGTAAGGAGCGCGACACCCACTCCACGGAAGGTAACACATACATGCACATTTGCGCTTTGTGTTATTACGGCCTAGACGTCGAGAACCCTTCACACATCGCATCGGCCTGTAGGAGTAGGCGCACGCTAAAACAGAGCGCTGACGACCGCCAGGGTAACACTGGAAAAGGCCAGTTCAATAAGTACAAGAAGGATAAACAGGACCCAAAATCAAAAAACTAGGTGTGGGCCTGGCCGCGACAAAGGAGGTGACCAGGCCGTCACATGGGGATAAGCACACGAAGGGTAACGACCAAAATATTGACAAAAGCACAAACGAAGACCGACGACTCGGCCAGGACGATGGCTGGTACGACTGCCAGCCAGTGGAACGAAGGTACATGGGCGTTAAACGCAACCAACCAGGCGGCCTTACAGTGATCGACCAACAGACGGCAATGGAAGCGAATAACCCCCCGGGTCAACAAGGCGACCCCACGTGTGGACAGCAGCGTGTGGATAAACAAAGCCACGTGCGGCCCCACAAAATCAACATCCGGAATGACGACCAATCAAAGGCACTTCCGGGTGTCAATGTCAGTAACGTGGGGAGCCAACATGGCGGCCCCCATACAAAAGGTAAACAGAAACAAGTGCCGCAACGAGCACCTGTCTGCCTTGCTGATAAACAATGTTCACCAAGCCAGATACCTAGTCGCGGGAGCGACACTGGCTGCGTCGCGATCAGCGGTGCGGATAGAAACGGGGCGCACAAGTTGGGACGTGCCCCCCCATCGAAATCAACAGCGGACAGTAATGTCGGACCAGGTGCCATTAGGCCCCAGCAACAGCCCGACCGGCCACTACATGACACTGACCGGGCCCTTCCGCAGTTTCTAATGGACATCGGATATCCGCACCCCCCAGGCCCGTCCCCTACATGTTACGACGAAGGAGATCACGATCAGAGTGGCTGGAACATCGATACACAGCTCTGTGAGTACGATCAGTATCCTAACTTAAATCAAAATGATTATGTGGCCTGGCCGTTCCCTAGCGACCAGGTGGATGCTGACACCGCCACCGTCTACGATAGGGTCAGGTCGGCGAATGCCCCGAACCATAAAGGGGCCAGAATCCGTATGCGGACGGACCTCAATGTACAGCAGTGGGAGGAGCACGCCACTGGTCACGCAGCGGACGCACTCATACTGGAGTCTATTAAATACGGCTTCCCGCTCCAGTACACCGGTCCGCCCAGGTACGAGCCTGTTAGGATATACAACCACTCATCGGCTGATCGGTATGCCAAAGACGTGCGTAAATACATAGAAAAGGAGGTGAAGATAGGAGCCCTCTACGGCCCATACGACAAACCGCCCTTCACACCATGGATGCACGTAAGTCCCATTATGACTCGTGACAAACCAGACACAACCGATAGACGCGTCATCGTCGATCTATCGTACCCGGACGGTGGAGTCAACAGGTATATAGTCCCCGGCATGTTTAATGGCAACGAGGCCGCCCATTCACTCCCAACTATTGACCACGCGGTCGCATCCATAGCTGCATGCTGCCCGGGGGAGGTTAAACTGGCGATAGTCGACCTGTCAAGGGCCTATCGCCAGTTCCCTGTCTCTCCGACGGACTGGCCCCTTCTGGGCATCGCTTTTGATGGTTGATATTATTTCGACGGCCGGCTCCCCTTTGGGGCAAGGATGTCCTCGTTCTGTATGCAGTCTGTGGCAGAATTCATCCTCCGTGCCCTTAAGGTTAAGGGCGTAGTGGCCCACATGTACTTAGATGACATTATTATAGTGTCACCTACAATGGCAATGGCCAATAGGCACTACGCACAGACCCTACAACTACTCGGAGACCTCGGACTCCAAATAGCCCACGGGAAGCTTCAGCCCCCCAGCCCAGCAGTCACGTGGCTGGGAGTGAACATAGATGTCGAGGCCAATCAGTTATCGATCCCTAGAGGTAAGATAACGTGCATTCAAGACTGTTTGGCGGCTGCAGCGCGACAAAAAACGGTTACGCGAAAACACGTCCAGTCTATTGTCGGCTACATAAATCACCTGTCAAAGGTGGTTAGACCAGCTCGCATCTTCATCGCCCGTATTCTGGCGGCGCTGAGGGCGGCAGACGGAGATGTAATAACGGTTACAAGACAGGTCAAAGCAGACATCGCGTGGTTCATACGCTACCTTAAACAGGAGAACGTTAGGGCCATCATCCCACACGGACGTACAACCCTCAGAATTTGGGCCGACTCGTCCCTGAAAGGGGGCGGGGCCACCGATGGCGCCACATACTACGCATACGTCTACCCCAAGAGGCTGGCAGACGCGCATCACATAACACAGCTGGAGGCTATAAACGTGATGGCTGCCATCAGGACCATGGTCACCAGCGCCCACGCAGGAGGTTATGTGGAAGTGCACTGTGATAACAGCGCGAGTGTCGCGGCCTACACGTCGGGCCGAGCACGGGACCCCGTCCTGGCGGCATGCAGTAGGGCTGCATGGTACCACGCAGCGGCTACCAATACGGACATCAAGTTTGCACATGTGCCGGGGGAAGGCATGGCCCTCCCCGATGCACTGAGCAGGGTCAGCATCGGGCAAAGGTATCGGGAGGCGGCTGAGGCTGCGGTGCGGGCGGCGGGCATGAACCCAGTCCATGTCACGCCCAAGGCGTTCACTTACTCGTCGTTTGTTTAATTACAGGATCCCTCCAGTCCGACCTGGCACAGGCCGCCTCTAACAGGCAGAGGCTGGCCCACCGGCCGGGCACCAACAAGGGCCGGGAGTCGGCGATACGGAAACTCCTCCGCTTCTGTACCCTTATTAAAGTGGATTACAGGATACTCAAGTACTACCACGTGTGTTGGTACGTGGAGTACCTAGCCCGGTCTAACATTACCCCTGCTGCGATCTCGAACAGCATCTCACACCTTAGGACATTCTTCACAATGGCCGGCCTTCCACTTGGTCCCCTTACACACACTCGCGTTCAGCTGGCGCTTAGGGCAGTATCTATTTCAATACGGCATGTAACTGTACCTAAGCTACCCGTGGACCCGGACACGCTCAGGGCTATCCTTGCAAACGTACATGCCCTCCCCCAGCCGCGAGTCATGGCATTGGCCATCCTACTCATGTATGTCGGTTTTCTCCGACAGAGTTCCCTGGCCCCACAGGCAGTGGCGGCCTTCGACTCAACTCGCCATCTTACAAACGCGGACGTCACAGAAACCGCCGGAGGACTGGTGGTAAAAGTTAAATGGACAAAGACGCTCCAATCCGCTGCCAACGCAACGTCCATTCTCCTCCCCCCTACTGATTGCAGGATACTTTGCCCCGTCCTGGCATATAAGCTGTACATGGCAGCCCCTCCCCCGGGGGGAGCCCCCTCTCAGCCGCTTCTTCGCCACCCGGATGGCAATCCACTTACAGTTCCATATATCCGCCGAAGATGGGATGACCTCTTAGCCCTGGCTCATCTTGAACCACGGGACTACTCTCTCCACAGTCTGCGTCGCGGCGCCGCCCAATATACATACAACAAAGGTGGGGCTGCGCTGAACGACGTCATGACTCACGGGACGTGGAAGTCAAACGCAGTACGTGCATACATTAAGCCGGCTGCGAACAGTTACACGTCGGTCCACCACGCCCTACGCCGTCTTTAACCTAACGGTGTGGCAGCAGTGACTTGGACGTACGGGGTAGTCCCCATCACCTTACGCCAGTTATAAATAACTCGGACGTTCTTAAACATACTGATATTGATTACCAAACATATATCTAATCACATGTGTGTTTTACCAGTCTACTATTAAACACTATATCAATGTTACTTCTTGTCCTCTCGTATTTTAATGTGGACATGAATAATACTGCTGTATGATTGAGGTACATTGAACAAGGACAAAGTAACCCCTCTTCTCATTGGTCAAGGATCACCTGACCACCTTACCCAATCACAGCCATGCACATTACACAGATTCCCGCCACTTATGAACTGAACGCTTTCCTGGAATCATGCTACAAAAAATTACCCGCCCGCCACGCCCTATTAAAAGTCTAATTATAAATTACATCATTATATTACAAAGGGCAGCAGTGACTTGGACGTACGGGGTAGTCCCCATCACCTTACGCCAGTTATAAATAACTCGGACGTTCTTAAACATACTGATATTGATTACCAAACATATATCTAATCACATGTGTGTTTTACCAGTCTACTATTAAACACTATATCAATGTTACTTCTTGTCCTCTCGTATTTTAATGGGTTTATTACATACATGGGTATACATGGACTTACAATGCAACATGTATTCGTTAACCATATTGACACTGTGTGGCACATTTATATTCCGTCAGTTCTTATCCTACTTTTATTGGACAATCATTGAGCATACATATGTATGAGCGAGTAAACTAAAACGTCTTCAAAGCGCAGTTGGAACGAGATCCCCAAAGAATCAGATCTGAGACAAAATGCATAAGGGACATCATTGAACGAGACTATGAGGTTGGTTCGGGGGTTGTAGGGTACAAAGAGGTGGGTGGGAGGGTGGGGGTCCTCTTCCTCTCCAGATCAACCACCTGGAGGTAATCTGGTCCAACCCCAACCACCTCACGTGAGCGGCCCAGGAGCGGCCCTTCCAGGGACTGACCTCCAGTAGATTCCCACTGTGGGACCCAAAGGACACGAGCGTCCCTCCGGTTAATTCTGACCCCAGGTTGGCGTCATTCAAAGGACAGTCGTCTACAGGGGGTGTAGTCCACGGAAACATGGTGTATATTGTATCATACAGGCCCTACGCAGCATGTCGGATTAATGTAGAGTCGGGGTAGTTGTGAGTGACGGCTGGGGCGCTGTTCTGGGTGTCATAACGGTGATTTACTACCCAAGCACGAGTGGCGATTCCTGTAGGGATCATTTACACTCTTGGTCATTATTTCCAAATAGGAATAATCTGAAATTGAAGCATTCACCTCAAACAGCTTTGGGACACCAAAAATGAACAATGCAATGCCAAAAGCTAGATGTCATCCCTTTGTACAATGATATCAAGCCAGAATAGATTTATTAATAACTTGGAGCAAATTTACGAATGAGGGAATTTTATCCAACGGTGTAGGGGGAGCGTGTAGCACTTTTTCTCATGGTGGCGGCGGCCCCCTCCCAGCGTGCGATCAGCTCCAGATGATCCCTGCTCCCACTTCCCACCGTGGAGGAGGTCTTCAGGGCGTATCATGTCACTCCAGGGGAAGCACCCTATCCCTCACCCCGACCACGTTGCTTACACACGTCGCTGTAATAGCCCACTGGAGGCAGGATGGTGGCTTGCCCAAATATTTAGCTATCGTTTTGACTCAGTGTCATCTTTTTAGTAGGGATTACTGTTTGAGATTAAATCGTGCAATAAGAATATCATTCATCGCTTCATAAAAAGAGTGTCGTGTTATAAATACGTCGATTAGATTCTTTATTTGGGGGTTTATTGGAAATTAAAAGAAAAAACAATTTTAAAATTAAAGGGTTATCATCCCCACTGCTTCCCATTTTCCTCATTATAACTTTACAAAGGCGTGCTCAACTCTCCCCTCATTGCATCTAACGATTCTAAAGTATTGTGGTGTCTTTGTCAACCATAATAAAACAGACCTGCTGCACGCGGCCGGAAATTAAGACAACCTTCCAACCCTTGCAACCACGAAAAAAGAGTGTAAAGCACCCAAGATAAATCCTGAACCATCCAAGAATCTTTGTGCCCAGCCCAGATGACAGGAGGGGCATAAGAAACTGGCGGTTAGGTCATACTTCCTCCTGGCCTGCCCGTGGCCTACCCAGAATTCCCAGCGGCTTGATCCCTTCCGGTGGGACAAGTGGGTGGCAGAGACAAGACGCACGTGTTTCTATGGTGATGGGGGAAGATCCCGGCCTCAGGACAGAGATCCAACGTCTCCAGGGGTCATGACCCCTCGTGGGACCAAAAACTGGGGTCAGGCTTGTCAAGGAAACGGGGAAAATGTCATGCGACCTGCAAGAAATGGTTTATCAACCCCACTTCCTTCCGTGTGTGTAACCATTTGATTGAAGTCTGGTGAAAAAGCAGAGCAGCAACGATGAGTCACATACGAGAAGATAGGGATGGATGGTGATGGATAATTTTCATAAATTGGTTTGATGATATGCTAAATTAGTATCTTTTAAATGAAATTGTTTATGTAGTCTAAATTGGGGATTGCAACGGAAAAAATAGTTATTTCAACAAGGGATGCCCTTATTAGATAACTATTTTTTCTGTTATTTCTTTTTGTTTTCAACAGTTCAAGGATATAGTTATGATTCCTTGTACATGAAGTCTAAGGAATCTAGCCAAATTCATCCGGATAAATATATCATTACAAAATGTAATAATGCTGCAAAATCCTAGGAGAGTGTGGTAAATACGTCCATGACGTATGGTGGCAGCACGCGTCATGTTTGGCATAGTTGAGAATCGAGGCAGACAACACACGCAATGAAGCCTTGAGCAGTAGGCCCATTCCAACCTGGCGGGTCAGGGAGGACCTGTGGAGGGCCACTGCCGGGAATCGTGAGAAAACCCTGGCTACGTAACACCAGAAAATATCCACAATGGGCCGTGTTGGCAAAATAGTTGACATTTCACACAGGCGCTGCAGGGAGGTGGTGGTGTCTGGCCGCAAAACCCGCACACCCTGCCGGGCCAGCCCGAGGGTTTGGGGTCTTTGCATGGGGAATTGGTATACTGACTTTGTTTTTCCGTAAATTCTACACAAACACTAACCATAATAGGGACGCAGAATATGTCCATTAGCTATGCTGTGTTGCATTAAGGAAAAAAATCATTACCAAGCTATAGTATGGGATTAATGTGCTGCTTAAAACAATTGGTTATGAGTAAACTGTGCATGCTAAAATAATTTGGTCTGAGGACATGTGCTACTGCAAAAGAATAATTAATTCTGTTGGGGTAATTCAATGTGACGAAAATCAAAGTTAAATGAGTGCATTCATATCTATAGAATTGATATCTACATCATTTGGAATGCCCAATCCATTACAACTATGCTGGAACTTCAAAGGTAAGAAACAAACATATTTGTATTTGAACCATGCAGCAATAGTAAGCACAGTTGGCATGCAAAGTGATAAAGATTTCCCTCTCACCAAAAGTTAAAAGGGGCGGATAGTTTTTAAAGGTTGTGTTTCCTGGCGCCAGCAATCCCGTCCTTGAAGCCTGCTGCTCTGATTGACGTCTTCAATGGGTGCCTACCACGACACCACATCTCCAAAGTAATCCCCAACTAACCTCCCCACAGCCCTAAACCAACTCCTTTTGGATCATTGACAAGCAATCAGGTGTGCTGGTAAAAATTCACCGCCCACTTTGCAGACTGTGCGGAGGGTGACGCAGACAGGATACTTGTCGCCCACCTTGCATCCCTCATTGCCTAACCCCGCTGCACACAGCGCTGTACACCTTCCGACCTGCTAATACTGTTTACCTGTCTCCCTGGCCAAGCCTGCTAATACCTGTACTAATCCCTCAGGTGACAACTTGGCCCTGGCTCACAGAATCCCAACCATTCTCACCTAGATCCCATGGTCAACACACCCGTGGGTGGCGAAGCAACAAAAAACCGCTTAGGTTTTCAATTTGTAAACGATGGAGGTGCCCCTCCGCCTTGTCACTGACAATGGCTGAAAGGGCCGGCTTGCCTGGGCTGCAGGTGAGGTATCATTATGTGATTTTGGTCGCAGAGCTTGTTTGTTGGCTCATTAGAAATGATGTAATGAGAGGGGAAGGCCCGTGGGCTGATGCCATAGAATGGCACAGGGCCCAGTTCCGGCCGCTTGACACTGCTGAAACCCACAACAATGTGGAGTTATACAATACAGCCGGCAGGTGATTAAGGTACCCAGGTATGATGAACAAATTACGCCTATTGCATTGCAACGCTTCAGTTGAGTGAAAGTACGCATTCACGTACCTCCATGAGTATGCACTTAAAACTGGATGCTGTTCTCGCATCCAACCATAACAACTTACGGTCCATACTTTATAATGACTATACATGCATGACATAACCTAACATGTGTCGAAAGGGGAAGTATTTTGGCTAATGATTGTAATCGACAAGCCATACCATTATGAGGCCCTATATTATGGGGCCATCAAAGTAGTAATTTGTCTAGAGGGACCGGATCCAGGAATTCCCTCTAGAGTGGAAAGGACCTAGTCTTGTAAATTAGATCATTCCCTTCAACAAGTGGATCCAGCCCTACGGACTTCGACTATCAAAGCCCCAGACAATGACCTTTCAAAAGGTAACCTACGCTGGGAGAGTGTGGCGGCGCAGCGCCCCCTACTTCCGGTTGTAACCGGTGCCAGCCGAGGACAGCTCGGGTGAGAAGACACTGATCCCTCCACGTGCGTCTCCATGGCAACGCTGCCTGGCAACCCCTGCTGACACGCTCAGACAGTTGCTAAGGAAGTGCCACATCAATGGGCCGCCCCTAACCCTTGTGAAACTCGAGATCCAAAAAGAATTTCCAGCCCAACTCCACACACGGTGCATTGCGTCTCAGCCAAGCCTTCATGACAGCAAATATAACACCTTCGACGGCTCTACATGCTCCAGAGCTTTACACGCTCTCCAACTTTTCCGGTGAATGGAAATTGGAAATGAAATTGGGGAGGCAAGGTGGCAAAGCCCTGATTGAGGCACAAGTGCCGATCAACAGGTTGGGAGCGTTTGTGGCTGGGTGTGCCATGTTTTTCATTTCGAGGTCTAATTGCTAGCAGCCGCCGGCGGTACCTTCCCATGGCCCTTGGGCTGACCTCTGTAGGGTCCAATCTGCACGGGCCTGGTGTGGGCCCCAACCACCCCACGGGGGAACGGCCCGCACGGTGGGGCGGGGATCGGGGGGTGTACTAGATGGGCGAGCGGATTGAGACACGTTAGATGGGAGGGGACAATAGATTAGCAGGTAGGGGACGCAAAGGTTAAATCACGATACGAGTGTGGCAGCGGATCCAAGCATTTTGAATAAAGGGATGGGGTGGGGGAGGGGGTTACAGGAAAAATGTTCTCAATGACCTTCTAGCTCAATACGTTTAACCGGAAATAAAGAAAGGGGAGCGCGTCCATATGGTCCCTCTTGATCCGTCCATTGGCGGGGATTTTAGACCGAACATTAAAGTGAAATTGAGCTGAATGTTAGATGGACGAATATGTTTGATGGAAATGAGCAAACTAATTAACTATTTGGTAAAGAGGTGATAAAAGGGCTACAAGGTGGGTAAAAATGTAACATTGGCGGATCCAGGGGGGACGACGCGCACCCTTCCCAATGCTCCTTAACTCTATGATGATATTTATTGAGGGTGGGAGTACATAAATGTGGATTGGCCAGTCCAAACTAGCTTGAGTCGTTGGTTATTAAGAGAATAAACCTTTTTCATAAGCTCTTACATATTATATATATGATGAGGCCTATAAGGGCCACAGTGTAAGGGCTGGGCTGGGTGAAGATGTGTGATGTGTGTGATTGCAAGGGGCTTGGGTGGCTGGGACTGATGTACAAAAAAGAGAGGGGTATGTACTGAGTAGATGACTGAGGTTGTGAACCTCCAAACTGTGTATGTGTGTTTGATTCAATGAAAACCTCCCCATTGGGAATGGCTATTATCATACCTTGATATGAACACTTAGATAAGAATATTACATGTAATTCATATGACTGGAGCAGAACTTTCAGGGGGCTGGCCCCGGGGCTGGCACATGGAAGTGTCACATCGTCAAGGCAACCAATGGACACGCCGAGCAAGTGCGACATCTTTTCTCCAAGCAGAGGTTTGGTCACCAATTTCCATTCACCACAGGAGTCAGTTGCTGAGAATATATGCTTGGACAGCTGACCTAGGTCAGTTCAGGCCGGAAGAAGACCACTGTGAAAGATTCTGGGTCAATGTATTACTCGCTCGTCTCAAAGAAGCATTTAAATGGGGAAAAACGCCCATTGATACAATTATTCTGCCAAATTGTGGGACCCCTGGAAGATAATTCGAAATCGCTCTGGTTACTTATATATATATAATATATATATATATATATATTATATATATATAGAAATGGTATTGTCCATAAACAACCTTTATAAGGTTTCGAAATCAGAATCCCAATACCATCGTTAATATTACCTGTGATAAATACGATATGAAATAATTAAAGTACAATGTATTAGCATTTTATAACATAAAGCAACATGATGTGCATTGCTATATGGTCAAGATAAGTCAAAATTACATCGTGTCATATTATGATTGATCATCAAACACGACTTACGTATGGCAGTAACGTATGTATACGTATAAGTAAGATATGGCGTAGTAGGGCCATGACGTGGTCGTGTCACATTCCAGTGTCACATGCGCTTATCACTGCCTAGAAACGCTACCTGCCATGCCCCAGTGCGACCTCTTTACTTCCTGGAAGTCCACTTCCTGGTATACTTAACATTCTGACAGGTAGGCACAGGTGACCTTTCGTGGTGATTTAGAAAAATGAGTAAATCGCACTGCTCATTTTTTTCCAGTAGGATATCGATTTTCCTCACTATCATCAGCATTTTCGACACTGGGGGTATATCTATACTTTGGACCGGAAGTTCAGTCAAAGGGAATTCATATCCAGCCCATATAATATTGATCTTTCGAGGAAATCCCCGCAGTTCAAGGTCCAAAAATGCTCTTGACGACTTCAATTACTGTTTTACGGGTAATAAAGCACCGGTCGCTTGACCTCGATACATGACCTCTCAATCATAAACCGGCTAGCTACCCGCATTTCTACACGCTTTCCTGCCGGGTTTTGTATCGAACATGACGAAGTTATGACGTGTTTCCTGGCCCCCTCCCCTCCGCGCCCTGTCGGAAAATAATCATACTTCCCATATTAGTCGTATTAGTATTAGTCGTATCGGGTTTGGAGTCGCTCCCAAGGTCGAATCTCAGGACCGCGCCAAGGTCAAATCTGAAGGTCATGCCCAAGGTCACGCTGCTGAGATCGCAGCGTGGCTTCGGGAGGGCGTCGGATCGACATTCGGGGTGGTGTATCAAGTTATTTGTCATCACAGGAGACGGCTTTGGGATGGAGGCATGGCTCGATTTGTCTGGAATTCATTGCGAGGTTGAAGGCCATAGATTTATGGGACAGCTCGGGTTTGGGGGGAAATTGGGAAACGACCCAAACTTCTGAAGACTACTCTTTATGGAGAAAACATTTGGCCGACGTTTGACACCCCTTCAAAGATAAGTGAAGGTATACAATTTAAAGAAACTTAAAAAGAAAATGAATGAGTTATTGGTTCAGAGACTTGTTCAAATTAAGCTTTTCAATTATGGTATTAGCCCCCTGAGAGGTGGCTACCTCAGGCCACCCTAGTTGCCCACCTCTAGAGAAGGAAAGGAAATGTGAAATGACGACGATGCATATTTGTGTGAAACTTTAGATCGGATAGGACACATTCTCACCGGGCGTGAATACCGATGCGGCCATATGATCGACTACTATCAGTGTGCACATTGTGTGCAAAGATCATATACGATATCAGCGATTGAAAGAATCCTCATCATAAATTGGAAAGGCTCAAATAAAATTCACAACCTAACCTTTTGGATGTTACCATAAACATTCCATCAACAATGATAACAATACTTGTGGGTGCAATTTCCTTATTTAACATTCAGAATCCAGCATTTTGTATTCCATCGGCAATGATAACAATACTTATATGAAATATACTTTGCGTTTCCGACTGATGTGCTGCCTATGAGAAGCAATCTTTTTTTCATGCAGAAGAAATGAATACCCCAACCTCTGCATAACTGAACATTTGATTGGGTGTGAAGTGCGAAACAATATGAAACGCAAAACACATAAAAACTATGGGAAAACAGCTACTATAGAGCGTTACAATCATGCTATCAAATTCCACTGAAACATTGAACCGGATAGAGTGATCCCAGGGATTTCCCTAGTAAACACGTAAGGAACCATCAGCCCACACACAAAACACACGTTATAAACATCTCATGACAACCGAGAAAAAAGGCGTTTTCCCCAAAGTGCTAGAAATAAGTGCCAAAGTACCATGTCCTGCCTGATCTTGTGATTGGGATCTGCTATAAAAAGAAACAGAGACCTCGCGCCTCCTCACCCGATCTGGGATCCAAACAAAGGGCTGTCTGTGTGGGGGAGGCTTAACGACGTCTGTGCACCCTGATTGTCTCCCTCTATTAGATCCCCAGACGGCCGCCGTCACATCGCTCCGTCACCAGCCAACTACACCAAAGACGCAACAATTTATCCTGGTTTTTATCAGCCTCATGGTAATAAGTGACTGCATGGAATTTGGAGTCTCCGAAGGAAAAGTAGACGCGTGAGGAAGCCTGTTAACACAATTGAGTTATCCATTTGCTATGTCTAACATTTCACTCTGCACTGAAATATTTGAATTTGTACAAAATCATTTAAGAAATGTCATAAGGTATGCATTGTGCCAATTCAAGAAAAACGTATTTTCTTCTTCTGAAGAAGGAAGACGTGATCAATATCTGACGGCAAATTACAGAGATAACTTAGTACAATGGGCAAAATGTGCATATAGGCTTGTGCATCACAAAATAACCATGCATTGACTGCCTCATAATAGGTTGCCGTCAATTGGACTATGTTTTTGTTGTTTATATTTTTTAATATTTATTTTTTTTTACAAAAGAACACACAAACGAGGCATACTCTAACCGGGAAATATGCAACGTTACTAAATGCATGCATCAGTGGTTAGACATCACCTTCAGTTTTACCTACAGTGTGTGCTTTTGGCGGCAGGGTTATGACCTTGGTAACCCTTTGACCTTCTCCAGGGTGGGCCGAGGTCACCTCCAGGTCCATACACAGTTCTTGTCCACGAGCAGAGATGGAGTCATCAGTTATCATAGTCTAGTTCTAACCAGTCACTGATATTCGTGAGTTTTGTGTTTCAGACACTGTTTGTAACGGGGAGATCAAATTGTTATCAATTGTTATTAATCCGAGAGGTTAATAAACCAGAAAAAGAAAACTACATTTTAAATGCATGTATATCTGTTTAGAAGGTACGTCCTAGATCAGACGAAATTGAGTACATAACGGTAACGAGCTAAAGGTTGAAACGAGAGGATATCATAATCTGCTATTTGTGTTTGGTTCAATATGCTCCTTAATATGTATTGAAAATACTGCCAATATAAGCTACTATTAAAACACACATAAAGCAAAAACAACGATTCAATGGCCCCAACGGCAGCTGTAGGATAGGACGAGTGGCGCCACCTAGAAGGACGAACCTAAAGTAAACCCACAGTTATCAGGCCAAGGCATATACATGGCTATGTGTTCCACGGAGTGATAGAATGGTCTCATAGTGCACACAGCCCTACTTGTATACGTTTGAATGAAAGTTTTATCAGAATCATAGATGCAAGAAAACAATTATCTGTTTGCATACAAACAAGATGACTGATTACAATCTCTTTTGGTAAGGGGGTCTATACTTTTAAGGGCAATTCTTAATTAACAATGCAATGAATTATCTATTTCTTTGGATAACCATGATATTTCAATATGGCAACCGGAGCGGAATCTGAACAAACGTTTGCAGACAACTAAAACTCGAAAACCGCAATAAATGCCATTTGATTTATACGACAATAATGAACTTTTATGCTGACATACGAGACAGACAAATGAGCAATGGCAGACACTTGTTGGAGACTCTTTGAAAGATTTTCTTATCTTCTTGGTGTTCTAAGTGTTGTCAAAATCAGGTTTTGGTGTCATGTGGTTCACTCGGGGCATACATCCTACACATGACCCGTGCTATCAGTTACCTCTGAGGACGACTCGAGTGAGGAGATGAGTTACCGGGGGTCACTGTCTGAGGTGGGGCATCCTATCCCAACCAGATCAGGGATGGTATGCCTCTTATGTGATATCGCCTTGAAAACGTCTTGTATATTATAAATGGAATCTTTGGATATAACTGGAGATATTCAAGCATCTGTATATCCCAAGATGAGTGATTTAGTGACTGTTCTTCATTGGATACATGTAAACATTTCAAATTGTGATCAAATCTTATTTCTCTTATCACTATATAGGTCTGTCACTCCATATCGTTACAAATTACACTTTGTTTTTTTTTCAGAGTGAGTAGATTGTGTCTACTCTGAAATGTCTTTCGAAAGTATGGTTTTGAAGAAAATTAACATAAGCTTTTCCAAGAGGAATGATAATCATCAGCCCATAAACCGTAGACTGTCTGACAGGGTGGTCAGTCATTAGTTCGAACGGCGCCCGCGAGGTGGCGGCACTGATGAGTGAAGTGACCAGCGTCCGTCAGGTCATGTGACACTGCCCAGGAGTGGATCTCGGCGTGTCCGGAATGTGGCTGACCACCCGGCTGGACCGGAGGGGGTTGACAAGTAAAACACCACCTTGCCCTGACCACATGGCCCAGTCCCGTGGACAGGGGCAGAGAGGAAGGCCCAACATGTAGAGGGGAGAGCAGGATAGACATTGTATTGTGAACAAATGTGCCTAGCTATAGGCCTACAGATAACGAGCATGGCTATCTATCCAGTAGGCCTACTATAACATCGAACTGCAATCCTGTACACTCATCATATCTACATTGGTTTCGGTCATAATTGGGAATGCTTTTATACTTCTCCTTCGCGAAGCCGTAGGACGTCCAGAAAGCCCAATCCTGTTCAACCTGATAATGTATGATTCCACCCCCCCCCCCCCCCCCCACCCCCGACAAAATAGACTAGCGGCCCGTCACGTCCCTTCTTAACAGCTATGCTTATTAGGAAGTGAAGTTAATCAGAATACTCTAATGTCAAACCCGGGTTAAGACATGCGTGCACCATCATGCATCAATCTACATGGTCAGGGTACCCACCGTAAGCGTTATGCTGAGACAGCAAATACTTACTCTTTCGCAATTCATATTGTAAATACAACCATGCACGTCCGGTCAACTCAGTCAAGGATTTAGCTTTCATACACTTAGATTGGCTCACATATGGCTCTAGAAGCCAGCTTTGTGTGTTTTAATAGAGAGGGATATCGCCCCAGAGGTCAAGGGGTCATGACCCCCGAGGGTCAGGTGGTGCTGATGACTTGGGCATCTGTCATCTGGAGGGCTGAGACATTGTTAACTTGTCACTGACCAGATCCTGCAGGTCCAGGAGAGAGTCCTCCAAAGGATTGAAGTGAGATCTAATTGACTTTAAATGTGTAGGTTCTCACCTAATCCATCTGTACATACGAATGCATTTACATAATGCCCATTTCGCTGCCTGAGAGGTTTCTTTTGGAGAGCAGATAATGAGACTGCACAGGCTATCACGGTGTACATACCCCCTACCAAATAGCCCATCTGCAAGCAACTGCCGAGCAGTAAATGTACATGCAACTAGGATCTACAATGTATAAGACTTTCTATGAAGAGAAGAAGTTTCTTTTGGCAGCTTATCTTTTGGGAATATTACACTACATTCATTCCGACTCTCAAATAAAGTTGGGAGAAATTTACAAATTTGTCAATTAAGTTTTGCTATAGGCTACGCTAGCCACATAATACGTTTTACCATACTATTATCGAGAACGCGTTCCGTGCGTTTCATGCTGCTATCTTTGCATATTCAGCATGAAATAAGTAGTTGTCTATTGAGAGCAACTTGAGACGCTGATTGCCTTGTGTTAGTTAGAATTTAAAAAGAAAGTAAAGATAATGCTGGCTTGATGCACGTCAGATCAGAAACTATGAACTTTACTTTGCATCTTCCCTATCTATCGGGAATGTGTGTCACTGACGTCTTACTTTCGGTGGCTGATGACTGGCCAAAGTCTGGCATAGACATTCGTCAACATCAAAGACGTCAGGGTGTTATAATCACAGTAAATCCGGTATTCATCATGTAAATTCGACCAAAATAGAACCAATTACCTAAATTGTTATCAACACTTGTTCGACTTAATCAACATCCTAATGCTCTACCATTATACTATGGTTTTTTTCCCAGACCGACTGTGCAGCCTATCGCATAATATTCTCGAACGACATTTTTTAAAAATTTTTTATTGGATCAAAAACTATTTCACAATACATGTGCTCTTCCAATAGTCGTCATGGTGATTATGATATAATGATATGATGATATTGAAACTTTATAATGACAGAACAATCTGTGTTAATGATTGTTCTGTCATCTTCTTTCAATTTGCAGATTTGATATCTATTACCCATTTAGTTGTTAGTGGGTGCACGTTGTAATATAAGTATATGAATAGGTCCACATTTTAGATTTGCTGTGTATCCCCCTTATTTTAACGCAATAAAGGACGTTTTCAGTAATCGCACCTAATTTAGTTTGTTTGACTTCCTGTTTTGATACTGGGGTGATTTATGTCCTCTATATAATCTGGATTCTATATCTTAATCCCGGCGTGTTTTAAAGAAACCCTTAATCCTGCTGCTATTTGCCTGGCCGTAATCTTCATTAGCGGGCCCATTCATTAAGACTGCCTCACCACAGTCATGTCAGTTAGCCCCCACTTGACCACTCCAGGCCGTCAGGAATAGATCGGCAACAATGAAGTAGCTGACAGAATCCTGCCCAGTGAATACACAATGCCTGCATACCTGAGGCCGGATCCTCCAGGATCCAAACTCCCCTCTTTGATCCCTGTCACCTTGACGACAGGCCGGGATCCACCCACGGATCATTACGTCATGGTGACTTCCGCTGTCCGATGAAGCCAGGGAGTCATCCAATAGGAGTAACCTAAATGTTGCCTCTCCATGCGGCCACCCAGGTTAGGCTTGGATTTAGGGGGAGACCCAAGGAGTCAATAGCTGGATTGGCTTTGTGACTTGGTGAATGACTGTCCCCTTTTAGGGTATCAGGGCCGACAGTTTGGACCAATTCACCAATGAATAGATTCTCGGGGATAGCCAGAGAGACCACCTAGGGTTTCCCTAGTGCCCAAACTGGCCGACTCGTAGGGCATTGTTTTACACATTTGGGGGATAATTACTGAATGAAGGAGGGAAGCTCCCTTGTTCCTAAAGCATAATGTGCACCAAGTAGACCTAGAAGGAGGAAACTTCCTTTGTACATAAGCATGAAGTACATGAAGTAGAAGCTCATGATTCTACCGTTAAGTACTTCATTAATGTCAGAGGAGGTCATTCTCCACAGAAACGTCCCAGTTTGCCAGCTTTGAAAGTCACTTACACCAAGTATTGTATTTCACCTCCCCCACCCCGCGAAAACAGCGTCAAAAGTCGCAATTGTCTAAAGGAAATAAGGCCCGCATTGTTTGCAGAATCTGTATTTACTCGGAAGTTTTATAACTCAGGTAATGAAGCGCATGATTCAGTTTGTTTGCTGTGGACAGGTGTCACCATGCAAGTAAAAAGGCCTGTGTATTGCGAGATGCAGGTGCTTCAGAAAAAGGGATTTTTAGATTACAGAGAGTGGGTGGCGGCTCCAATTGGCGATTTGGTCATCCGTATACGTTAATTTACTTATGTTATCTTAGGTTTTAGAAATTTTAATAGGCCCAGTCCTGTTTTAATGACAATGCTCATTTGTCATTTTTCTTAACAGCCTGGTGATTGAGTCTGATAAGTATAGAGCCATCATATCGAACATGCTATGAGCTGTTGAATTACTGTTGTGTTTCAAAGTTGAAAGGACAAAAACAATGCAAATCCTTATTCATACCGTATGCTGCTTCTTTTCACCCTCTCGACAATAAAGTATAACGATGCTCCTTTATATATGTATACATAATGTACATGCTTAATGTTAGAATAATTACCGCGTTATCCCTACTCCAATCACATCAAAGAGTGGTCAGAAACAATTCTATAGACATACGAAAGTAAAAGCATAAAGTAACTCATAGAAAGGAGTAAAGATAATGTCACACAGATAATGGATCACATAGAACACGCATCTTATTGTCAAAATGAAATAATGACATGCAGCTTGACAATTTGACTTCCTAAGCCGATTTCAATGAGAGGTATATAGGAGGAATACGTCCATGAACGCATAACCTGGGGTGGTCTGTATATCATATAGGTGGGAACCCTGATCAAGAAGCCCCCTGTTGACCACATCCGTGTTCTCCACGGCTGGGACTGGGACAGGAGCGGGCTGGGGGTTGTCAGCCTGGGGCTGGGGGCAGGGCTGAGGTCTGGTCAGGGCCCCACCTCCACGTGGATCCTGCCCTTTTACTGCCCTCCCCAGGGACTACATAGTCTACACCCACCAAGTTACCAGTGTACCTTCCACAATCCCCACCCACCTCAGGCCCTCTACACGGTCATGTGTGCCCTTCCTTGTGATTCCAACAATTGTACGCCCCCAATGCCCCAGACAGTATTGTCCCATCACCCCTGTATTCTACACGCCAACCCATCCTTACTACCCCCCCCCCCCTATGAATCGACCACTTCCTGTACCTGCCCTCAGCCTCATCCAACCCCAATGATCGTCCGGCTTCATTGTTAAACCTACCCCATCCCATACGTGGACGGATCCCCTTCGTGTAGCCCCTAACCAAATGCGTGTGGGTTCTCCACAGAAGGATCACCCTATGAAAAGCGATGGGGCGGAAGGGGCCCATCTTCGGAGGTAATTATGTGACACGTCCATCTGCTCTTATCCGATCAACTGACCACCCCAAGTTTGTTTGTCTAGCCCCAACCTGATCCCACAGCCGGTCCCATTCAAAATGATATTCCCACCATTACTATATAATGAAACAGGACAATAAAATATAAGAAACACTTTTTAATAGTCATGTGGTAAAACGTATGATACAGTGCGTATATTACGCGTTGAAGACATAGGTAGTCTCTATTCATCACTGTTGGTAATATTGGTATAAGTCCGGGGTGATGATAGTCCTGGGGGCGCTTAGGCCCTATATAGTATATAATTAGTTAATTAAGGGTGTTGGCGGGCGGGAACCAAAATTTTGCAATGCTTGCAGTATGGCCGCTTGTAGTGAAGTGGCGGGAGAGTTGGTGTAAGGTAGGTTCCCATTGGTCAATGTGACCTGTGACCTGGTAGGCCAATGAGGTGAGGTCTTATATGTCCTGTTTGGTAGCAATGATCCGCAATCATACAGGAGTCCGATTCCCGCCAACATTACTATATAATGAAACAGGACAATAAAATATAAGAAACACTTTTTAATAGTCATGTGGTAAAACGTATGATACAGTGCGTATATTACGCGTTGAAGACATAGGTAGTCTCTATTCATCACTGTTGGTAATATTGGTATAAGTCCGGGGTGATGATAGTCCTGGGGGCGCTTAGGCCAAACTTGTAGTATTTATATGCGGCTCAGGGCTGTGTGTACCGTATTACGGTGAAGGTCCGAGGGTTTAATATATCCACGGACAGCTTGGGACCGCCAGGTCCCGTGGGACATGACGTCATTGAGATCGGCCCGTCCAGAATTGTACGCATACTGCGCGGCTCCGCGGCGGAGGCTATGAAGAGAATACCGAGAGGGGGTAAGTCCTCGGTAGGCCAGGAGTTGGGCCCACTGCCGACGAAGATGGGGGACCGTAACCGGGTTCCCGTCTCGGTGACGAAGGAGGGGGAGGTCAGGGCCCGCCCCCAGGTGCGCGACCTTAAGGTAGTGGTCGTACGCTAGGACGGGGCAGACCGCCTTGTCCCGGGTGGCCGGGAGCAGCAGTGTCGTAGCCGCGGCAGCAGTTTGTATTGTCTTTGTCCATTTAACGCGGACCGAGAGCCCCTCCTCGAGTCGGACAATGTCTTTATTGATGAGGTGGCGGGTCGGGTCAAAAGCCCGCACCGTGTTGGGGGCCAGGGAGCTCTGGCGAAGAAACCCGAGGTACATTAACAGCACAGCCAGCCTAGTTAGCTGGGGAAAATCCAGTAAGTTCACGTTGTGAAGTATCTCCTTAAGGAGAGCCGGAGTGACCGGAGCCTTTGGTGCCGGAACATGGCGGATAGTCATGGAGGCCGCCCTAAGGGCCAACTGGACCCTGGAGTGATATAGGGGGGCCGAGTTGGCACCCACTGCTGTGTAGAACGTGCGTATGTGGGATATGGAGTTGGAGATAGATAACGGAGTAAGAGACGCTTTGGCCAGGTACTCCACATACCAACACACGTGATAGTAGGCGATGTTCTTGTAATTTATATGGATCCGGTGGCAGAATGCCAGAAACAGCCGTACCGCCGATTCCCTCGCCTTAAGTGTTCCCGGGCGGTGGGCGTGGCGCTGCCTGAAGGTAGCCGCCGTGGCAAGGCGAGCAGTGAAGTCATCTGTAATCATACAAAGGACGAGTAAGTAAACGCCCCCTTTTTGACTGGGGTCGTTCTGAGGGACAACTTATCAACAATGCTCTGAGCCTTGAGCCTATGAACGCGGGCGATGCTGATGCGGCTAAGGGCATCCGGGAGGACCATTCCCTCCCCGGGCACATGTGTGAAGACAAGAGATGCCTGTACTGTAGCCATGTGAAACCACATGGCGCGACAACAAGCCGCGAGTACGGGGTCCCTGGCGCGGCCCGACGTATAAACAGCTACGCTGGAGCTGTTATCGCAGTGGACCTGGACGTATCCTCCAGCATGGGTCCTGTCGACAAAGGTCCGCACAGCGGCGAGGACGTTTATGGCTTCGAGCTGAGTAATATGATGTGCCTCAGCCATGCGTTTGGGGTACTGGAAGGCATAGTAGCGGTCGCCGTCCGTCGCCCCTCCTCCCTTTAGAGAGGAGTCAGCCCATATGCGGAGCACTGTGCGATTGTGGGGGACCACCGCCCTTGCGTTTTCCTGGTGCAGGTACCTGGAGAACCAGGCCAGGTCGGCCTTGACCGGCTGCGATATGACGATGGTGTCTGTCTCTGTGGCTCTGAGGGCCGCCAGTATCCTTGTGACGAACACCCTCGCGGCCCGTACCACCTTGGCCAGATGGTTCACATAGCCTATAATAGACTGTAGATGGCGCTTGGTGATCGTTCTCTGGCCTGCGGCCGCTGCCAAACAACGTTGTATTTGTTGGAGCTTCTCGTGGGGTATAGACAGCTCATTAGCTGGAAGGTCCATACATATCCCCAGCCACCGAATGCGTCGAGAGGGTGGTTGGATTTTCGCGGGGGCTATTTGGAGGCCCAGGGCCGCAAGGATATCCCTAGCCTTGTCAAAGTGGTTTACTGCAAGGTCTTGAGATGGGGCTATGAGGAGGATGTCGTCCAGGTACATTAACGCAGTGATGCCGACCCCGCGCAGGGCACGTGTGATGAAGTCCGCCGCCGACTGCATGGCAAACGAAGACATGCGGGCCCCGAATGGGACACGCCCATCAAAATAGTAGCGCCCATTAAAAGCCACTCCCAGAAGGGGCCAGTCAATGGGGGAGACGGGGAACTGTCTGTATGCCCTGGCGAGGTCAACCACTGCCATGTGAATATCGCCCGGACACATACCAGCGATAATGGAGACGGCCGATTCTACCGTAGGAAGGTTGTGAATGGCTTGTCTACCGTTAAATACATGTGGCCTTATAAAGGCATTGACACCCCCCTCGGGATAAGATAAGTCCACGATGACTCTTCTCTCCGTGGACTCGGGTTTCTCACGGGTCATTAGTGGGCTGATACACATCCATGGTGTAAAGGGGGGGGTGTCATAAGGGCCGTACATTGCTCCCAATGCGGTCTCCTTGGTAAGGTAGTCCCTTATGGCCTGCGGATACCTTGTGGCCGACGAGTGGTTATGCTCCATCATAGGCCTGAACTGCGGGGGACCAGTGTACTGGAGGGGGAAGCCGTATTTAACGGCGTTGATGACCATGGCGTCGTCTTCATGGCCCGTTGCCCGGGCCTCCCACTCCGCGACCTTAAGGTCCGTCCTTATGTATATTCTGGCTCCCTCGTGATTAGGGGCATTGGCCGCTCTAACCGCGTCATAAATCATGGCGGGGCGCTGCTCCATCTGTAGGGTGGGGAACGGCCAAGAGGTATAATCATTCAGGTTGATGTTAGGAAACTCGTCAGCCACCACGTCCGGTGAGGGAAGGGCCTCCTCATTAAGGGCGTGGGGATCCGTAGCAATGTTTGCCTCCCGTCGGCTATACTGTTCGTCGGGTGGTGAAGGGTAGTTCATGCGGCCAAGGAACTCGGGGAAGACATCCGAGTTTTCATTGTTGGCCGGATACAGTGAGCACAGTTGGTCGCCTGTTGACCAGTTGCGGTTGGCATTCGTGCCATGGACACTAACAGTGTGTCCCCGCCTAGTGCATCTTGTCTCATTTGGACTGAAGTTCCCATCAGCCTCGGTAAGATTTGGGTTGTTGTTGTCCCGGGTATCAAACAGGGCGTCGACCTCCTGGGCACCATCAGCGGCGTCAGCGATCGCCGAACCATCAGTGTTTGGTAACAGAAAGTCGCACCGAGGGGGGCTACTTGGGGGAAGGCCTTGGTCCATTGACCCGGCCGTTCCGTTTTGTTTTGATTGGTCGGGGCCATCTTGTGACCCAGTGACCGCGGTGTCCGCGAAGCACCGGCCAGCTGCGACATGCGGCGCGGGCGGGGCGGGGGGTCGGTCAATCCGGCAAGGGGAAGTAGTGTGTAAGCGACAAGTAGGATTATTTACAGCGTGCGTTGAGGCGCGACGGCCTGCGAGGGCCTTAGGAGGGGGAGGGGGGTCATCGTGATTGTCAACAAGTGAAACAGTATCAATAGTATTAACTCTACTCACGTCGACATTGTTCCCGTGTGGGTTAGGCCTGGGCAGCGGGGTGTCGGCTGTCAGGCCAACGGTCAGTTTTTTGCTTGTGTTTCCTTCCTATCCTTTTTGCCCTTCCCGAACGCTCCACGCTGTTTTGAGTCTCCCTTATGGTCATCGCTGGCCTGTTTGAGGGTAGACTTTTTCCTACAGCCTTTGGCAATGTGAGATGACAGGTCGATTCCCAGGCCATATCGACAGAGAGCACACACATGTAGCCAAGTACGTCCCTCGGCGGCGTGAGTGTCCTTCTCATTGCATAGGCCTTCGTTATGGTCCGGGCAGGGGGCTGTACGTGAGGCCTCATTTTGTCGTCCCTTAATCCATGAAAGCCGTGTGCGCTCATGCGCAAATAGGTCGGCGTCGTGCCATGTAGCATGCCCATCCTCTATATGGGCCATGCAGGCCTGCGTCCAGTCGCGGACCGCAGGCCAGTGTATGGTAGCGGCGTCCTGGGCCACCTGAGATGCGTGCTGGACGATGGCATGGGCTTCAGATAGGGGATCCAGGGTAGGCTCGAGCATTCGTAATATTCCACACATGTACTCGGGGAAGGATAAGTCCCGCCTCGAGCTTCGGGCCCGGGCCTTCTTTTTAAGATCCGGGGGGAGTGATTTGTAGGGCTCAAGGGTCAGATTACGTGTTGAGATCCTCTTACCTGACGATTTTCCCATTGAAGAGAATTGCGACTCAATAGCTTTAGTAGCTTGGGCTCGGTGTTCCGGGTCCTTTGCTATAAGTCGTGGCGATCTGTCTCGGGATGGACGATGCCTCGGTCTTGAGCTACTTCGGCGGCCCCGGGACGAAGTGCGCGTACGGCTCCGTGTGCGCCCTCGCGACCGCGTCGAGCTCCTGCTTCGTCGACGATGTCTAGAGGAACTGCGGCGTGATCGGCCACGGTGACCGGACTTCCTCGACGTGGTGCGCGACGACGTACTCCGGTGTCGTTTACTCCTAGAGGACGAGCGACGTCGTCGTGAGCGTTTCCGTCTGCTTGAGCTCTTACTCCTCGCGCTCGATGGCGAGTAGCGCCGGTCGGGTGTGGAGCGGCGGCGGGGCCGTGAACGCTTCTTAGAGGAGGAGCGGGAACGTGACCGTGACTCGGCCACCTTGTCCACCTTCTCACTCAGGTCTCTGATGAGAACATGAAGATTGTTCCAGCTTTCTTTTGTTATAGGGGCCTGCTCCGGTTGGTCTGTCTTGTCCGATTGGTCAGCTTCGTCTTGCTGGCTGTTGATTGGAGATTTGGGGGATTTACCAGCCTGGCTTTCCCCCGATGCTTCACCTTGTTTTTCAGCCATATCTGGGGTACTCTGTCCTTCGTCTGCCTGAGAGTCGGTGTCAGAGCCCTGGGACTGTATGTCGTTGCGGGCAGTGACAGCGGCGGCAGCGACGGCGGCCACGGCAGCGGAGTCCCGGTCTAGGGATGACGCAGTTTGGCCGCCGGACTTCTTACCTCCTTTAGGGTGGGCCTGTAACTTGATGTTGGCGATAGTTTTCGCCGTCCTGTTCAACCCCTTATCCTCGTAAGGTTGTTGGGGCATACTTAGTGTCCAAGTTTAAGCAGGATTCGACCATTTATGATATTCCATGAAGGAAACCAAAATTTTGCAATGCTTGCAGTATGGCCGCTTGTAGTGAAGTGGCGGGAGAGTTGGTGTAAGGTAGGTTCCCATTGGTCAATGTGACCTGTGACCTGGTAGGCCAATGAGGTGAGGTCTTATATGTCCTGTTTGGTAGCAATGATCCGCAATCATACAGGAGTCCGATTCCCGCCAAAACTGTCACCAAAATAAAAGAATGGTAACAATGACAACAGATGTAACAAATCAGACAAGGACGTAGTAATCTCCGGGGTGGTTTTGGTGAGTTCATATGTAGGAGGTGTATTATTTCTGATTTATTCAGATTGCGGGTGTGTAGTGGTGTATAAAGGGTTAGTGAATTTGTTTAAGGGACTGACAACCCAACATAGCGGATCGCAATGGGGTGATGATGAGACGGGGCATTGTGTGCAGCAGTCAGGAGGGTCATTCTTCCCATACTTGCGGTTCCCACTCTACCTGAGGCAGGTATGGCACTGAAAGGCGCCCTCACAAACCACCCTACTACATCAGCCTCCAGTTTTAGCATTTAGCACATGTGGTCAGGCCTAAGGATCCAGGCTAGATCCCACATCCTTTCATCTTTGCCGACTGATAATGTAACCAAGGAAACGCCGGGGTGACAGCTTGGATCCTTGGTGTGGGAAGTCCCCCGACGCCGGAGGGTGCCCGGATGTGAGGGTTGCCCCCTGGTGGTGAGGTATAGAAGTCAGTTCGTCAATGTAAAGGTCATATAGCAGTAGGCCAGACACAGATGGGGTATAAGGTGGGGATCCAAAGATCCCCCAATCAACATTTTTGAGGCAAATTCCTGTATCCTGAGTAAGAGGAGTGAGATGCTACTCCATACTCCAAAAGCCAGCTTCCAGTTTAGCTGCTCAATTCTAGCATACATACATAGTAACGATAGACTATACTCCTCATGGACTGGTTGATCAATACTATATGTACTATGGAAACGGAGTTATCTCCTATGGGTCACCTTGTTTTATCATTTTTGATTATTGTGCCCTCGTGTGGAGGCTAGCTCTAATAAGATGGTGCTTAATGCCAATGGAGAAAGAAACGATTTTATTCAATTTCTGACGACTTTAAGGTCGAGGTAATCAGGGTAGAGGAATTGTGCATTTGTACTTCACATTAAAACACATATTGTAGACGTTTCTATGGACAACGATTCCTATCAACCTATAATAATTCAACATTATGATTAACATCTTACCAGCTTACATCCCAAGTCATTTGCTATACATGCTCATTAGCACGGTAGTTATTTCCTGTTACCATAGATTATAATATAACAAGACAGATATCACAATCATCTAACTCTGACGATAACGGTTGGTGGTCTATATCTCTGTGGTCTCACCTAACTTTAAGCCCACGCTACTCGGCAACTGCCTTTAATGGGATCAAGGTTTAGCACGTAGACTTAAGCCTCACAGGGTAGATAGGAAACATACAGATTAATGACTTGGGCATTGATCTCTGTTGAGATCAAACGCCGGGGTTAAGTAGTTTTAAGAGATCCCTGTTCTTTATCTCATATTATCTTTAAATACTTGACCTAAAGACAGGGATATCTTAGGCAGTATTTAGGTCTGGCGACTTAACAGTATGTTATGTCTGTCAAGTTAATCCTAATCACACCCATCAAAATATTTATGTTGTGGAAATACTTTGGTTCAATATTGATCTAATACCTAGTAATTATCGATCTAAACCTTCAAGTGGATAATCACAGTGTGCCCTATCTGCTACAGGGATATCCTGGTGCGCGAACATAAATTACATTCTGATTCTTAGATTTACATTAATGCATGACCCGGATCATTTGATTTTGGCAAGGAAAACGTAGTTTTTTTGTTGTTGCAAACTATCGACAGTGTATATATCATTTTACCCAATTTTCTGGGCATTTTATATGATAAAGTGAAACTATTGATGCGTGCCACAGACGGCAGATGCTTCTTAAATCCCTCGGCATTCTCATTATGGCATCTTGTATAGTAGCCGCCTGTATGGGTGTACACAAGAAGAGTGTCTGGTGTCCCAGGGAGGTTCCAAGTGTTCATCTTCACCTGAAAGCTCCATTGATGTCTTCCAGGGTCGTCTGAGGTAAATTACCTCCACATCCATACACCAACATCAAGGTACCACAGAGGTTTGGGTCTCCTCCTGCCTCCACATCTTTATACCCAACAGGTGCACGTAGGACTTCTTTGAAGGAGAACGAGGGGAACAAGGGCTCCCCAAGCTCATATAATATGCACCCTCTCTGTCACGAGAACCCCTAAATTCAGGGTGAATGGGCACCTCGGTTCATGTACATTCAAATGCCGCATAAGGCACCTCTTAAAGATAAAAAGAACCATCATTTTACCTTTTGAATTCGCAAAGATTTCTTGGTGTTGTCCTTCATATTAATGTGTATGATGTATATTTTAGGAAAGACAAGTAATATTCAAGGGATTTGGGCCATCCTCAAACCACTGAGCCAGACATGTTGATTTAATCGATTTGTAATTTGGTGAAATGTTTGTCATTCCTGTAATTTGCACACACACCTTGCATTGTTCCATATTGATTTAGACAGAGTTTCCCTGTGATTGACCATCTTTGGCTACGCGCAAACACGCCAATTAGCGTCCGGTAATTAAATTCGGGTTACTATGCAATAATACTAATACCAATACTAATTCCTACTGAAGATGCGGATAGCGTTGAAGAAAGCCGAATGATAGTCCTTTCACACTCTATTGTTTTAATACTTAACCCAGCATAGAGTCGCGAAGGACTGCCTTTCATCTTATAATACATCTTAGACCTTCGAAAATGACCGTCGCCTAAGGATGGTAATCCTGAATAAGAGGTCGTTTTATCCGACTTGCCTTTTTGTATTTTTCTGGGCAAATTCACTTGTCTGATTGGCTAATTTAAGGTGTAAATGAAGTACAACCTTATTGACACCAAATTATCCGCGTTCCAATTAATGATGGCGTGAACCTACAGGACCGTGATTGAAAGATTCCTTTCTTAGTTATAGTAATTGTAATAAGCTGAATTAGATTTCCAGACAAGCTACACTATATGCCGCCTAATTACTAGACAGGATTGGAGGAAGAGGGGTCCTGCCTTTTTAGTAAACCCTTGTTACCTAAATGCTAGTTGATGAATGAAACAACATACGGTATACAATACCGGAGACATTAGATCCTAGTATACCATCTCTGACAATATGCCATCTTTTTCTTATCCTGTAACATTTCATTTATCAATCCTTATTTCTTTGTATCGGACGGCCGTTCTCTGTTCAGCCAACCGGCAGACGATTGGTCCTTTCTCATTGGATCATAACAAACAAATCCCAATCAATGAATCCTCATTTACAGGCACCCACTGCTTGGCGCCAGACAACTTCCGGCCATCCATGTGCTTACATCAGCAAACGTGGGCACATTTGCTTAGTTAATTCAACATAAATTCACCGATCCGGCAATCCGGGACCTGCGACGCCAGCCGTTCCGGATGATTGACTCTGACAGCATGGCGATGACGTCATATCTGTTTTGGTTGGGTCGAAGAGGCAACGTGTCAGACACCCGTTACATGCCCTAATATCGCCCAAGTACCTGCGAGCAGGCCTATCTGGATGTAGCGAGCTGCTCTGATGACCTGTGAGCTGCTCAGAGCAGGTGTCGAGTGGAGACTTTACACAAGACGACCTAATACCTCCGTAGACGGGCCTCCCCCGTGTTCGGCTCGGCCACCGGATGTGTTTGATGGGAAAACAGAATGACGTCAGGATTACGTCAGCCGTGATTGACATGACATGGGGCATCGAACAGGTTTAGATCTGCACTCAGCCCTTCGTTAATCTTGGCCTGAAAGCATTAGTGAAGGGATTAGCTAAGATTAATTACGGAATTAACCTTTAATAAAGAAATTAAGGAAAGTGCAGAAATAATATTAAAAATATAGGCGAAATTATAGAAATATATATCATAGATATGTATGATAATATACAGCATGCAAAGAAATAAAATGATCTTGTCATGTCTGCTTTTTCAGGCTAAACAGAAGCTTTTCTCTCTTGGCAGCATTCCTACATTCTACGAAGGCCAAATTCAGTCACAAGCTACTTGATACCTGTTCTTTTTATTCAGCGAAAGGATGTTGCTGTTATAAAGGCCTTTTCTTGTTACTTTATCCTTTTTCATTGGAAAACTTTACTGAGCACTCAAGTAAAATAAAATTATGATTAATTTTAGTAGAATACGACAGGGTTACATAGGGTGATATATAATGTTTAACAGCAGTGAGTAAGAGAGCAGCTCTTTTCGATGACAGGATGTATATTTGATAACTCTTGTTAATAATCCAGTGATGTATGTGCACATACGTAAACATGTTATCATTTTCCAGTGCAGTTCCTTCTGTATAAACAGTCTGCCACCCTAACTTTACACATGTAATGATATAACACCTCCCTAACATCATATTCGCTCGATATGACATATCAACTTGTGTCACCCACTCCCCATCGTCAGGAATCATTCTGACATAATCCCTTGGCACTGTGAGGCGCTGTTTTCATTGTGGATTAGCTCAGTTCAGACCCCATGCCTGATTACCAGACTCCACATCTGCTCCTCCAGGGCTGGCCTTGCCCGTCTGGTGGGCACCAATTACCCATAATGGTTATTAATTGCCTGGCAGGCCCTGATTGGCACTGGAGGCTCCGGGCAGAGAGGCATTGTTTACAGAGCCCGGCCCTGCTAATGGTTCATTAGATGTTGCTGTTTAGTTGGCTCGTCCGCCAGCCCCATCCCTCCTCCGGACCTCTGGAGATGGCGAGGTGATAACGGGTTAACCCTTACACTGCCAGAGGCCTCATATGGGGCCCCATAGTAAAATCCCATAGGAACACAATTGAAAGAATGAAAATTATGCTTTCAGAACCTGAAAGAATTTTTCAGATATTCCAGTTAGAACCAGAGATACAGGTATTTGAACATCAGACTATCAAGCCACCCAAAAATGTTAGAATTGCAATTCGAGCAACCATAAACAATGTATTTACATTTGAATTTGCCATACTCATTAAAAAATCATGAAAAATGGGTGAATTTATATAAATGACATGATTTTTAATTTTCTGTAACTTTTCTTTCATTTATGATAATTACAAACTGTCTTTTGCACAAAAAAGATAATGTTTTCATTTTATTTTAATACAGAGTATGATAGTTATTTTATGAATTATTGGTTACCATGGTAACCTGCAAAGTATGATAGTACGAACAATTACTCGGCGCAAGAAATTTGCCTTATTGGCACAGTGCCAACATTTGGAATGTTCATATCATAATTTTTGAAAAAAGCTTTTCATCTGAAGAATCTAAACTAAATTTGAGTTTTAGGGAATTTATGCACTAATTTTTGTATTTTGGCCAATATTTCAGTAAATATCAGTTATATTGTGATATATCTGGCAGTGAAAGGGTTAAGCCAGGGAAGGAAGCTGTGAACGTTTATGTACAATGAGGAGAGAAACAAAAATAATTCATACCCAGTAGGATGATCTTATCTCTGTTCCTTATTTGGATCCACGCAATAAGGTTGACGTCAACAACGTTCATCCAATCCCCATTCCGAATGATATGCTTACGATTACTTGGTTTAATGAACGTAGGATTCCTGTATCTATTTTAAACGCATTTTGATAATTTTCTCCATTGCATTCAATAAATAACCGAAGGAGCAATTTAACTTCCAGTCCACTACTGTTAGCTGTGACATTCTGTGGATGACGGACCCATTGAGCCGTATCGATGGGGCTCAGGGTGTGGGCGACGACGGCAGGCCAATCAACACTTGAGCGCATCAATTTGTCAAAGTAGATTTTGACAAGCAATATTATATAATATGAAAATAACAAATTGTTCACGGTTAGTCTACTAAGTCCACAAATGTGAAAGGAAACAAATGCCTAGATAGAACAGGCTGATTATATATCATGAGGGAAACTAGTAACACTAATTCATTTTGTTTCTCAGCAACACATTATATCCTCTCCCGAATAGGGAAATAGAATTGATACTTGGAAAGTGTCACTTTTGTAGTCTGTGCAGTTATGCCTATTTGCCAACCAATAACCTGGCAGACATCGTTAATGAGCTTAGTTTTCGAGTGAAGCCAGGCATCTCTGTATCGGCCGATAAATGATCTCTCAGGGGATTCGACCGCCCTGCCAGTCTGAACGGAGCCTAAACACACGTTTAGGGCATGGGGGTGGGGTTGCAGGGCATGGTCTAATTCTGCTCAAACATAATGGATCAGTTTCATTTTAAGGTTGTCTAGTATAATTTTACTTGAAGGGTTTCTTGTACACAAGAACAACCCACAATTATGGAAATAATGGTCACGTTTCAGAAGGGGGTCCTGGTTTTACTCTGGAGATGCCATGGGGTCGTGCTTTTGGAAAATTGTTGACGTTTTGGTAGAATTTCGCATTTAAAGCAAAATTTCCGAAGAAAATAGAGGGTCTCCTCTAAATCCGCCACTGCGTTTTATAAATTAATCTAAGGAAAATAAACTTCAGCATAGTCAGCAAGTAGAAGTACAGAAATAGTAGGCTACAACTCTTTACTAGAAAGTTGAAAACATAGGGGGACATAAACCCCGCCGCTTTACCACATAGTTCGAATACTTTCAAGTTAGCAAAGGCTGTTTGACTTTGACGGATAGTTTTTTTTCCTGATATTTGACAAAATGGCCACATCCACTGGGCCTAGTCTGAGAGGGTGTGCTGAAAATGGATGTTAACACCTCTCACAGATCAGTGGGGACTTGTTGACGGACGCGCAGCACGGCGGTGTGAACGTGGGAGTGGGCAGAACAATAGTGGACAGGCCGGGCTTGTCTGGGGGGCTGGGAACCCTGGAGGGGTCGATGTAAAGGCCCTGAGAGTTTGTCACCGGTAGGTACAGGAGGGCTGGGTGTGGGGCCTTAATTAACGAGGTCTTAATGGGCACTGATCAGGGCGTGGAGGCTGAGACATAATGGGACTATCAGCTCACATAACGGGGTTGTGGGCTTAGAGGATGGAGTGTGGGAAAGGAGGACTGAGAGCACAGAGAGATGGGTAGATAGGGAGGTTGAAATAGTAGAGGACGGGCTTCGAGTAATTCATAGAAAGGGGGTTTGGCAAAATAATGGACAAAGAAAGTGGACGGAGAAACGATGGCATGGGAATGGTTATGAAACCCAAGATCTAGAACCAAAGGTAGAGGATATGAAATGAAGAGTGGCAGGAAGTGGTGCATTGGAATTAAGCAGAAACTGAATAATAACGATGATGAAACGATCGGTGTTGTGAAATGCAAGAAAGTAAAAGTGGGATAAAGGTGTATGCATGGCAAAAGCAAGACAGGAAGCAAGACACCTAACGTCGCGCGGGCGGCGCGGAATCTATGCTTGCCGCGCCGCATCGCATACAGGGCCCGTATATATTATCGTCACGTGCCACCCATCTCTCCCTTTTGCTAATTGTAATCCTTTGTTTATACAGGGGTTTTGGCTCTAGGGCGTCGGTCTCCTCCTCACTAATCCCTGTTAAGTTGCAATATAAACATTAGGCAAATGGAGAGCTGCTGCTCGGTTGCCGCGTGCAGGGACCCTTGTGCGGCCACTGGTGGCCCTGCGGGCCCTGTTGCAGTTAGAAGGGACACTTTCCAAGGGCAAACGCACGGTCTAGTTAAGGTAGTAGTATAAGAGAGTTTTTTTTTTTTTACCAAAATGAAAAGAGATTTAATTTCATAGTTAAGCACTCTAGTTTAAATTAAAGTAGTTTAATTTTTCATTACAGGTCTATCGCAGACCCTCAAACTTTTGGTAAGCTGGCAAAAGGCAAACTGTCTAATTAAATCTCTTTCCCACAGCTAATAAATTTCAATTCGAAGTAGGTTTAATGGTTGGATGTGTCTGATTGCACTTTGAATAAAACACGTCTGCGCAAGAAGGGCCGGACATAGAAGGAGCAATAGGTCTAGGCGACCCCGCCTAGGCCTAAGCGCGATGCGCCCTTTAGAATTTTATAATCTAAGACCAATACAGAATTAAACCTCACTTCTAATGAGGTTTAATGATGGTTGGTGTGCGTATTGCATGAGTAAAGCAACTTTTGACAAGTTTGTTGGCCCTGAAAAGGGCCTTTTAAATAATAAATGTTTAGGCTTGCACACTACTCATTCCTGGTCCACTCTTGTTCCTGTTCTTTTTGGGCAGCCCTGTCATAGTCCACCATGTTTGACACGAATAGAATGTACGCATCCATGTCTATGATTATCACGTCATCATACATTGGACTCGAGATATGGAAGTCGCCATCGAAGTCGCCAGCTTCATACCGCAGGTGGTACCGGTACCTTGGAAGTCTGAGGTCCATGCCAGGATCCAATAGGTCACGGAAGTCCTGTTGCATGCACATTTGAAAAAAGAACCAGTCTGGCCAGTTTGTGAACTCGTACTGTGTATCTCTGTATTCTATACACAGGTAGTAAGGATTCTCGTGGAACTCTACCTGCCTGTAAATACTGCCCCCGGTGTGGCGCATGGTACGCCTGAATCCCTGCATGACACGCCTCACATGGTCAGCGACGGATTCAGGCATCAGGTGGCGGAGTAATCTGGAATGGGTTAAGGCATTAGGGATGTACCGCGCCATGCTGTTTAGATTAAACCTCAATTCGATCAAAGCAGTAGAGTGTGATCTACGTCTAAAACAGCTGTTTATAAAGCCTGTCCTTGTCAACATTCCTGACGCGTGAGCTAAACCCTGAGTTAATTCAATAGGGATGTAAACAGGAATAGAGTGTCCAGTCCCTTACACATGACAAACGGACTGGGACAGGGGCTTCCAGACACGCGCACTCAAGTAGCAGGGCAGGTGGCGCGCCGGCAGGTATGCAGTGGGAGGGCTTCCCATGTGATGCTCCACAAGTGTCATCTCTGAGACCATGATGGCCTGCAAAACCACTCGCGTCCGTTATGTGCCATTATAAGGCACAGTATTGACTAGCTGTTCCTCATCAGTATAGAGGAAGGTATGGAACCCGCGGAACCCATCTTCTGGAAGGAGAGTCTCTATGGCACGCCGGAGACTCAATCTACCGGGCTTAGCCATACTTCCCAGTGACCAGAGTGAATTGGCCCAAGGTTTTCGCGGAGGAGGAAGTGGAGGAGGAGGATGAATTATACAAGCCATTTCCCTACCTCTAACATGTGATTTTCTTTTTTTTTCTTTTTTTTCAAAAGAGGTTTAATCATCTTTTTGGAATAATAAGGCTGACGCTGAGGAGGATGAATTGGCTGATCAGGTCGGCGAGCTGAGTGAGGACTGGGATGAAGGCTGGGATGAATAGGGCCTGCCTGTTATTATGTTGGACATTAAACCTCTTTTCATTCTTTAATTAAACCTCATTTCGAAATTAAACCTCTATTCCAGGTTGGTATTGTAGTTTTTTAATTGCAGCGCTGTAAGAAATGTATAGTTATGTCACCAAGTGAAATAAAATTGCAAACAATAACACATGATTGGTCTTATTCGCGTCTTATCGCGATATGTTCCCCTCTTGCAACTGTTTACTGTTTCAGTTTACCAGTAACATACATTCATGTGACGCCCACCAAGACGCAGGTGGAACTCGGTCACTCAAGCTTATCTTTAAGTGACCTAAGAGGTCAAACTGGGCGGGAGGGATATCCAGGTCAAGGGGGGCGACCGGTTGCCCAGGTGACTTACCTGAGGTGACCTAGTTAGGCAGGGGCTGCCCAGGTGGGAGCCACTCAGACTGGGAGGGGGTGACTAGGCAAGAGGGATCTAGGTCAGGTTTTTTTTAGTCAGGTGAGAGCGTGACCACTTGGATGATTAGGAGCAACCAGATAAGACGGTATCTAATAACAAGTATAATAATGCCTCACCGAAATTGGACTGCTTCTGCCAGAGACGTACAGGAAATAGTTGGATCCCCAAGGCTACATCTACCTACAGTTCCCCTGTCAGTGTTGGGCCGCGTCTTGACCAGTTGTCCGGTCAACCTGGAGTTCTGTTGGGAACTACTGTTGGCTGCATGTCAACATCATTGCGTGAGGGACACACGGACGTCTCTAACCAGTTGGGCGCTGGGCTCACACGCCCCTTCACCACTAACTGAACCAGCGATATATGGACATATTGCACAAGGACCAGCATTAGTTCCAAACCCAGGATGGCCTTTCATGCCAGTCCAGGTCCGTCATCTCGATTTGAGAACCAGAGCACTAACCCACATTCAGTGGCGCAGAGACATTTTCATTGAAGAGATGGGAGTTGCATTGGTAAACCAGGACTTGGCCCCAGTATATCCCGACGAGTATATCCCACACTAAAACAGTTTGCACTGTTTTAAATAACCAAAAGGCCCTTTTCAGGGCCACCAACTCAACAAAAGCTGATCTGCTCCCAGACATATTTTTCCCATGTTATCATAGGCGGTATTAATTAAAGCTCTTTTGAAAGAAACAAAAAAAAATAATAATGCGCGCGCGGGCCAGCTTTTTCTGGAACTGGCGCGCATTTGGGGGTATTTTCCAAGCGTCAGCCTTATTATTCCAAAAAGGCGGTATTAATTAAAGCTCTTTTGAAAGAAACAAAAAAAAATAATAATGCGCGCGCGGGCCAGCTTTTTCTGGAACTGGCGCGCATTTGGGGGTATTTTCCAAGCGTCAGCCTTATTATTCCAAAAAGATGATTAAACCTCTTTTGAAAAAAAAAGAAAAAAAAAGAAAATCACATGTTAGAGGTAGGGAAATGGCTTGTATAATTCATCTGTGTCACTGCAGTACACGAATCGATATTGAAAATAATATTAAACCTCTTTTCATCAAACCAAAAAAAAAAAGCTAGGCGGACTAGTCCGCCAAGCCCATCCTATGTCCGCACGGTGTGCAGAGTACGCGGCAGAGGGTGCGTCAGCTCTCCCTTTATTAATAGCTCTTTAAACAAGGCCGGGGGGGGGGATTAAGTCGAGGCCGGGAGAGGGGCGATGGTCGCCAACCCTTAAGTAAACAAGTGAGGATTAGGTAACGGGAGAGGCGAAGACACCCCTTATCGTCGTATGCAGTGCCGCGTCGCGCCGCGCCACACTGCGTTTGTGACCGCGCCGCGCCGTTTTCTGTTTTTTTTCTTATCTTTTCTTAACGTATCAAGACAATTCACATATATGTATATAGTATGTGTTCTTCGTGTCTTGTCCGGAGATGTTGCCCAGTATGTGATTTAGAGTTAACACAATTTATCAATGCAGATTTTACGTAACATTAAAAAACAAAACTATTTATTCATAGTAGTGAGAGATAACTTTTTGATATTCGCGACTTTCATTGTCTCTGGAAGCACCATATCCATAGAAAAACTGATTATGGCAATGTGTACTACATCGGTTATAATAGACATTGTGGCCAATCTGGACATATGGCAATGCACATTGAGGATGGGGAATGTAAGGATGCTGCTTATTCCTGCGAAAATAAAAGGGATAGTAGAGGATAATCCTCTTCCTAATCCACTTTTCTCTACAATTGTTTTCGAGAAAAATTCAAATGTTTTCATAAATTCTCTGACAAATTCAATAGACCCGCAATACATACATACGTGCTGTCTATGACAACCCAGGCGATTTCTTGTCTTCCTTTTGTCCCTGTACTCTTGCCCTATTCCAACATCTGTACCACATATTGACTTTACTTATTTCCTTCTCGAAAGATACCAACCACACACACTGTACCATTGGGAGACAGATTAACTTTGGAAGCGTCGCCGAGAGATGACCACGCCTTGTCTGACCATTGTGTACATCTCATGTCTAAATATTGACGCGCCAGTCGCGTGGTTATGTTTATAAACAGCTCCCCCCATGGGCCGAGCAGGCAGGGACTAAGCAGGACTGGAGGTGGGCGATAATAGATGACGTAAGGCTCACACCTGTGACAGGGTGCTGACAGACAGTGCTCATCATAGACTCAATGGGCCAGGACCACCTGTCACTGACAGAGTAACAAAACAATAGCAACTCTGTAGTGAAACGTGGATTTTTGACGTCTTCTCTATATACAACGGATATCCGTGCCTTGTGACGTCTCCCTTTTGAAGTCAGATCTACAGTAAAAGATCATAAAATCGATCAGTTTAGAATCGGTTGTAAAATATTCTGATAATTTTGTGTTAGGGTACCTGTATTCATTATCAAGAGCGTGGGCATTTGTGTCTTCGAATCACAAATTACTCAACATTAGTGTCAATCATTACTACTATCGAATTGTCATACAAATTGCCCAGAGCTGAATCAGATAGATAAAAAGATCAAGTCCAATAAGGCAGAATGAAATCGCATTCAACCCAATTATGCTGGCAGGAAAATGCAGGTTAATCCAATAGGGACAAGTAGGGAGTGGCCTAAAGGTGTTGAGGCGTGGTTTCATCCTACTCCTCCCGGCCGAGCGACTCCTGGGTCCTGACAGGTGGCCTCCTGGTCCTCACACCCAACGGTCGGCAGGGTGACAAGTCATCGATAACAAGATCAAAATATGGCCTCGTTGGCGTCAACAGTCACACCAGGTTAGACAGCAACAGATTAGTTTTTGAATTAATGTCACGGTGACATAACATTAACACCCCATGGAGTGACGACGCAATGGGGATAAATGTACAGATGAATAAGCTTGGTGTCATGAAATTTACGCAGAATATCCCAATTCTTTAGGTAAAGGAAGGCGACGAACAGCTGGAAAATGAGACACAAATTAAAGAAGTCATATCTACTAGATACAGATGGTTTATTTCATGAATGACCTCAATCGCTTATTGCTTTGTAAACAATAACCAGATAACGCATTATTTTCCTCTAGCGCCGCCCTGAATTAGAGATTAGGAGACTTCTTGTAGGAGCCTTGCAGGAAATCCGTATGAAATTTTTCATTGTATAAATATATCATTGTCGGACACAAGCTTAAAAGTCATCAAAGGGAATATCCCGACCGGGCGGATTCATCCTATCTGTCTGTTAGATTCGAATTTCATGCATACCTTTTTTTTGCTTTGTTTTAGCCGAACTGCCAGTAGGCCCGTAGTAGTACTTATGCACTATCATCTATTGTTGATCATTCTTGGAGTTTGCCTCTGTTCTTATTAATCCGGATCCTACAGACTTCATACTCATACTTCATACTCCGGGAGCCAATTGTCGGAATTGACTGTCATGGCTATAATTCATGACCGTGCTAATGCTACAACGGGAAGTTTTGAAATCAAAGCAGTAGAATTTCCAATATTAGCCCATGTGACTCTCTCAATATAAAAAAACTACTTAAGTTTGATGTGTTCATAGAATGTCTATTTAATTCTAATAATAAAACAGTATTTATGAATAGGCTTTCCGTCTAGTTCCGGTCAAAGCCAATCATATTCAGGTCTTTCTGAGGAACTCGCAACGTTATCTGGTGGGTACAAGGGTGCAAGTTCCCAATCATATAATGATGAAACGTTTAATTAGCTCCGCCCTAGGCCTAATTGTCATGTGCATTTTTCTGGTAGCATTCGCCTATGTGCATTGTATTGCATGCATGCATGTTGATAACCAATTGTCCCTCATATTGCTGATAGGCATGATATCATAGAATTGCAAACCTATCATATTTCTATTCACCTTTTATATTTAGATTTGGGACTCAAATTCCCAAGTACAGAATAATAGTTCATTTTGATGACATCTACTTTGCTTATTTGCATAAAAATTGAAAGGCAGCTATACTTTAACCTGATGACAGCTTGCAAGTGGACCCTGAGATATCAATCTCATTATTACCCTATATGGGGCCATGGGGACCAACCTATTGTTGGGGCCGTCGGCTCATTAACTAAATGCCAGTCTGACCACTGATGGCGATGGCGTGGCCATGTCGTGGTGATTGGTCGCCATTACCTCACTCAGCCCCTCCAACACCTGTAGCGATTGATATGCGGCGATAAATTCAAAATGTGAACAATAGGGACCAACCGAGCCTCGCGCTGGGGGACAGCGAGCACACAAACTTCCGCATCCGGCTCTAAGGTCTCACAATGCTAATTATGACCCCCATGGGACCCCGGGCGGGGCCTGGACCCACTCCACAGGGATCCATGGTGTAGGATAGAAGTTTCAAATTCAAATTATAAAGCATTCTTATGCTATCTCTAGGTGTAACCCAGGACTTCATCCGCCAGCCAACCGTGGCGGTTTGTACCCCTCCAGTAGGGAGGGTTTGTCATAGTGAATGGCAAATTCAGAATTATGTATACCACACCCATTCACATCAAAATCCAACCCGTCCTCTCGGCAATTGAAGTATCATGCTGGCATACTTGTCTAATTAAGATGGCTTTGATGATTTGGGCTAGAGAAAGGTGGTAGTCCCCTTGATTGGTTTGGCGGTGGTGACCAAACACTCGGGAGGAGTGCCCCTAGATTGGGAAACTATTGTTTTAGTTTCTTTGAGGTAATAGGGGCTTATTCTTATGGAGGATGAAGTGCCATCTTACAGGGTGCGACCGTTTCCTCTTCACATATAGCTGAAGATACAGTTTGTTGATGCGGGTAGGCCTCTAGGGAATAATTCCTGGTAGGGAAATGTGAATAAGTAAGGAATGGCATTAATGAGGATAGCTATAACTTGGCAGGTCAAAGGGTGGAAGAAGTTTCTCATAAGAACTGGAATATGCACTTACCTGATTACTGAACATTGAAAGACGGAAATGGGATTAAATGTTATGCAATATGGACATTTAAACTATCAAAACCATATTACTAATGGAAAGGAATGCAATACAAAGGCATTGCAATTATAGACCGAAGGTGCTAGACCGCTAATTTGTGCATCTTTTTATCTGCACTAGGATGACTTAGGTCTAAGTAACATCGTTTCACGACACGTAATTGCTGGCACCTACAGACATCAACACCTATACTACATCTACTTTCCACTCAAGTACACAAAAATCCCCAACACCTGGGTAAATCTGAACTTCGGAATCAGGTTTTGGCTAACCATTCATGGCATCAACTGATTTCACTCTCAATTATCACCTGCTGCACAAAAGAGCAGGGACATCCAGCTTCAATTCATCCACTTTGGGCGTGGGTCCTTTAGAAACTAAGCCTATTATTACCATTAAATCTACCCCTGGCGTGGACTAATTACAGCATGACAGGGGTTACATGATAGATGCAGGTTATTACAGAATTTCATGTCATCGATTTTTCCTAGACAACATAGATTAGTATATTGGGCATGACATTTTCAAAAGTATATTTGATTACATTTTACGACTCAACTTAAGCACAAGCATCATATGTAGGATATTATCTTAGTATTTTTGCTCATATATGTTTCTGTTAAATCATATGAATTGTTGTTTCATTTGAAAGGTAATCTAACTGTAGGAACGCCTCACCGTACCTCTAATTACAGCAGGATTAGGACTTCGATGGGGGATTATACCTGGAGAGCCCAGGTGATAGTTTCACCTGTTGGACTATAGTCTCTTCTGCTTTCCACTCCCATTTCCCTACCACGGGGTAAGGATTAGGGTAATCGGTCATGAATAATCAAGAGAGGAACATTTGCTATTATAAAAGTATGGTTAGAAAATATGAAATTATACTAACAACATGTCTGAATTATTGAATCATATAATTAAGGCGATTCAAGAATCTCTTTGCGCATACTGGTAATGGTAACGTCCTTCAATAGCTTACTGGTATAATTCAAAACAATGGTAATAATGACTCAAATTTGGTCAACGCTTCGGCGTCTTTATGAATATTCCCATAATTACGACAAAGTCAATCATTTTAAAAATGGTTATAACTATAGCTCTTTTCTATAACTCTTTTCTTCAAGCTTTGAACCAAGCTGGCACAGACTGCCGTTGTGGCAGGAACCTCCCCCAAGGCTTAACCACCATCATGGGGACGTGTTACAGAGCATGTTTCTAACGCTAGCATAGCATGTTGCAGTAATGGGTTTTGTGTGGTGAACATTAGGTCTGCTTCTGAGGTCTACCCTAGTTGGGTGAACCCCTGGGGAGGGAGCAAGTGCAGTGCCCACCTGCCTGCCAGGTCCAAGAGGGTTGTCCCACCCTCAGGTGGGCAGAGGGTGGGGGTGGGACACCTCAGCCTTGTCCTGGGGACACCTGCCTGCCCCCACCCCCGCCCACCTCACAGCTCCCCACCCAGGGAGGAGGACACCCCGGTCTGCCCCCTCCACACCTTAGAGCCCCCATCACTTGGTCCCAGGGCAACATTCTCAGGTCTTTACAACATGGCGGCCATGATGTGAAATCATACAAAGATGGTGGCGTCTCCGAATGGGTTGTCTCCATGCAGTTATTCTCCAGGCACCGAAGGAGGAGGAGGAATAGGAGGAGCTACCTGAGTTGAATTGTTCCCATTCAAAACCCCCTCTGGCCTTTATTCTCTCCCATGATAATCCACCAAAAGGACACCCCTTACATGCTCCTCCGTGGCATCCCTACACCTTCTTCCCCCGAGGACAACCTCGGTCTTGGGTTCCAGAGACAGCCCATTCTGCTTGTCAGCCTCTGAATCGTAATCAGTCCGCCCCTGACCATATTACATGCTTCTACCCACCTGGGCGCCTACCCTACTACTTCCTTGAGATGAATGGTTTTAATTGACGGTCGAGCCCACCTCATAATTACTAGCTTTTAGGCCTCTTCACAGAGTAGCCGATCGACATGACGCCTTTACACGTTTTTTGGGCAACTAATGATAGCCTCAGATCGCGTCGTCATGGCGCCAGGCCCCTGGAAGTGAAAGGCATGTCATGTCATGGCATAGAAAACATGTGAACGAGCATGTCACGCCGCATCGACAGGTCATGTTTCTTTGATGTACCCCGATTCATGTGAAATAACGGTCAAAAAATGAATAGGCTTATCCTACAGAAGCCTATTTTGCATTCATAATAGAAAAGTCAACAAACTGCTTTACATGTACTTCTATCTAAAAATGATACATAAAATCATAATAACATTAGTGTTGCACATGTATCATCTTGCTTAAATGTTGCAAAACGTTACGGGGTCAAATAAACTTTGCATAAAGTATTGACAGAATCGCATCAAAATATCTTACCTTCATGCATCTACATAATTAACAAAATGTAGTAATGAAAATCCCGTAAAAACTTCATCATCATGTACACTTCTCTATTCACTAAGGTCTCCACAGTTGCATGTATCGACATTACACTTGATAGATTCAGGGAATCTAACAGAAGGTCAAGCAGTATTACATTGGAGGATATTACATAATGACTTTGGAACAATTGCAAAGAAACCAGAAACAGCGCAGTGGGTGCCGTTTGAGACTCAAACCGTTTCAATATCAAACCCTCGAATCGGAAACTTAATCCCTCTGGTACGGAGGATGCTACGCCATCCACATCAGCTGCTGTCATGGCGTGTAGTGTATCAGTCATTTCCTAATTGCTGAAACGTCAAAGAGACTAGGGGATGGACATTGGGCTCACGCAGCATGCTTGAAAAGGGCCTTTCCCCACCTGCAGGGCCCTGTGAAAGAAGGCAGGTGAGTTGAGGCCCTCAGGTGAGCTTATCGGGCCTTGGGGAGGGTACCGACTCCGTGGGAGAGTTTACCTCCAGGTGATGTACCCCTACTGGAGGGACAATACACCCTCCTGGGGATTACCCTCCCCAGGTAAAGGGAGCAGGGGGGAGACAAAGGGGGAAAGGATACACCACGGTATGTACTGTTTCATGCGTATAATCCCATGAATAAATATGGGAATATTTACACTGACTCTTGAGTAATTATGCCTAATTAGCAGCATGGTCACCTGCTTAGTAGGTTTAATTAGGCGGAGAGGGTGATGATATTGTAACAGTAGCAGAGCAGCAGCTTGAGACAAAACAGACAAAGTGAACAATCCAAACAGACACAATTGCACACTAAATAATGGTCCTGGGACTGACTGTACTAGTAAAGATCGATTGTGAAATAGTAATAGACCCAATAAAAAAAAAATAAAAAAATTGTACATCTATTCACTTTCCCAAACATAGCCAAATGCCATTGAAATCGGGTTCTTTATGCTTTCCAAGTCACGTCATGTTTCATAATCACGATATCATATTTCATAGAATTAGATGCACTGATCTGTGTAATTATTCCAATTTTAACCCACCCCTGTGTATAGACATGTACAAATCAAACCATCACATGCCCATGATGGACATCTCATTAGACAGTTCTCTTGTTCTCCTTACTCATAGGCCAACCAAACAATGTCCAGCGCAATCATATCATATTCTTTTGATGTGTCATTTTCAAGAGCGGTGTCATTTTGGCTGATAGAGCACGTCATAAACCACGTCAGTAACCAGGTAATTTCTTCACAGATGACGCAACGTCTTTCAGAAAATTCCTCCTCCCTTCTACCTGTGGGAGGAGTGACAAATTATTTTTGCTTATTGACCTTGAGGCAGGTAGCACATTAGCCTCTCCAGCTGGCCGTGCTGGGCACACAGTAGACGGCCCATGAAAAATGTTACCGTGTTTTCCCCCCGTCAGGGTGTGTTGTGATTTACGCAACACCCTAAGAGCTGAAGCATTGTCTGTTTTGTTTGGGCGATAATGGGTGGAAACAAACCATGTAAGGGTGGAACATTTTCTGTAAACACCTGCCGGTGGGGCTATGAAGAATGCGGACATTCTATGTGAGGGTAACCGTAGCTTGAAATTTTAGAGAAAGAATATCCAAATAATTATAATTATCTCTCAATTCAATTCCGAATGCATGACTGATAATTCTGTCAGCGAATTCGTATCTTGATCTAGAGACAATTGTACTATTGAAATAAGTGTTCATTTTTATTCTAAATCCGGTTCAGTAACATGATCAAAATGATTGAAATCAGTTGTATCCACAGACATGTATTACGCGTAATGTGCATTAAATAAGCATGTAATCCATCTACAGATTTAGCAACCCTTGTATTCACAGCGTTATGTTCGGAGCCTTATATTCCTAAAATGCCCAAACAAATTAATCGCAAAAACTCTTGCTACCTAGTGTCTGCAATCCGAAAATCCCAGATAAGAGCCACTTCTGTGCTGAGAACCGTTAGCAGGACAATGCAGTGGCATTCAGCACCCGGCTAGAGGCATCCAAACTAGGGCATAATACTGGGCCTGCAATAAGGCCTATAGGCCGAGCGGACTTAGGTCTGAAAGATGGCCCTTCTGGTCCATTGGAATCTGGTGTAACGTGCCTCTCGTGGGTGGCATCGGGGGTGCTCGGGGACCTGTTACACAACCTATCAGGCTCCGATTGGCGTCATCCCATTATGAGCATCGCCTCGCCAGCACGGACAATCCTCTGCATTGAAATCAAAGCACGAAGTGACCAATGCCTCTTGGCTGGAAATCATTAACTCCGTGAAGTCGTCTTTACAATGTATCTGATTTAACATATTAATGCACACTATGAATCTGTAGCCAATCTAATACCAGGCCCCTATGTCAGATAAGAGATTTTTAGTCCTGTATTCCCATTTTACCCACTTACTTTTTTTCCTAAGTAAGAAGGGGCATAGATTAAATTCTTTGTCAGTGACTTACAAGAATAGGGAAGCTCTCATCTCGCCAACGGTTGGCAGTCTGAAGAGTCTCGTCTACCTGTTTTAGGGGATTAAAGACGGCCCTACGCGTGCTGTTCGTGTGGCCAGGTAAGGGTTGGGTCATAATCCTACCGAGGCCCTAATGGGTATAGCCCCACTCCATTAAAAACCTCCTGTGTAATACCATCTCATCAACAGGTTTACTCAGGACCTGGTGGCAAAGCCCAAAAATCCTCCAATCAAACACGTGCATTCTGTCACCCGATACGGTATGGAATCGCGCTTTCAAATCAAGTTTTTCCTTTGAGCAGTTCTACTCTTTATTTTGAATTTCATCAGCACTCCTATTGCAAAACAAAATCAGCTAATCTAAACTGCAAGATAAGCAAAGGAAGTAATGCACAATATGAAATTATGTACAAATATCTATTGCGTTTCGGTTTGAATATCATCATAGTATATCTATGATAGCATCAGTACTACCGTTAGTTTTAATCATTATAACTGCATGTTGATCGAGAAATCGCAGTCACTCTCGGTATCTAGCTGAGCTGGGCAAGTATGCTGAACTTGTGAGATTACCAACCTCCGGAAGATTACCTCCTCCCTGTCGGGGCTGTGCGCCACAAGGTGTACACCTCTCACGTATACCTTTATCTACCTGACACACCCACGTCAGGGATTTAAGCCAGATTTGTGGAAAAAAGGGGGGAAAAAGGCCGGTCCTGTGGTGAACAACATATCACCGTTTATCCTTGCACATGAAATAAATCCATTTTGAAAAGAAATTCTTTATTGAAAATCATATATGGAAACTTCTGTATCTGATTTCTGATTTCCATTTATCTAATATTGAAATGAAACAGGTGCAATAACAAATAATTTGTTATTGCACCTGTTTCATTTCAATATTGAATAATAACTTAGAAGCAAGTCTTCCATATATGGATTGGAAGGAGTCATATATACTCTGTAAAATATAAGTTGTGTTTTTTCACAACTCATGCCTCCACTTCCGCCGATTATTAATATTATATACCCAGACGTTCTGAAAACAACAGTCCTTGTACGTTCTCGTTTATAAGGAAAATAAAGATTGAGCAATTACTCTACAGAAGCAAACATAGTGCAGTTATCAAATTATTTATTCAGCACATCTGCCTTTTCTAAGTACCCGGCGTCCCCTTAATTCAAATTTCACAGCAGTCTTTTTAAATCTGTAGCCTTGACTGTTGGCGATTGCGCAGATGCCTTCTCTGCCTCCCATTCTATTCCCTAAGGTGGGTATGTCTCCATGGGTGTTTGCAGGGGTGGCAGGGTCTGTATGAATCTGGCTGTGTGGGAATTGGGGATTAACTGGTTACCTGGATTTACCTGGACTTTCTGGTACCCCCGCTGCTTTACTCTGGTCTCCAAGCAGGGCCCTCCTGTCCCATGAGAACCGCACAGTGTCCCACCTGTGTATGGTGCCTCCTCCAGGGACTAAACACCACACTCAACAGAGGATGCATTAAATTGCCAGATACAGGAATCAAACTTTTCCATCTGTTAAGGTCAACTTTGAAACCTCGGTATAACAAAATTTTAATGCATACATATCCATTTCTCTGAATAAACTTTGCTTCCATGTTATATTTAATCTCAAAGTACATCAGGTACATGTGATGAAAGGAAATAAACTTTTTGTAAATGTTGACTTTGGCCTTGGATACACTTTTGTGATTGAATTGGTCTTTAAGAAACACGTCTTGTCTATTTTATTCTGAATCCTTTTTTTTAATTCTTTATTTCCAAAAAGCTTTTGAGGTAACTTGATCTTCCAAGCGTTTATTATTGAGATTCCTAAGTTCAGGACTCCATAGATGTAATTATAGAAATTTTATTTTTGAAAAATACATATGAAAATGAGAGTAGATGAATTACTGAGGATTGTCACATATCAACCCATTCAAACAATTCTATTCATCATATTAAATGATATGTTGACAGCGCAATGGCCTAAGTTCAGGCAACAGTGATTCCAAAAATGTAATCTAACCTTCCCCGCCAATTACTCAACATAAATTCTAAACTTTCGATTAATGGTATTCTTAAATTCACAATATTTATATCTATATGTCACAACCTTAAATTCTGTCTTTTCTTGGTGCATAGGTCTAATGATTAAATAAGACAATAGGCCCCTATGTATAAAAAAATAAACATAGTGAAAAAAAAACCCAAAAAACATGACAAAAGGTATAGCTTGGAAAATTAGTTGCTTAGTGAGTATGATACACAACCAGAACTCCGACCTGGCTACAAAGTGTTTTGATTCATTATCTCAACTTGGTATTCTTCAGTAATTCACACCCATTTTGCATCTAAACATACGAAATAATTATTCTTCATTCATTTCAAAATTCAAACCATCATAGTCTTCCCTACAGAGCCACTCCCTCACAAGCCATTGCAGAACCAGACGATGCAGTTGCCATTGATAGATCCTCAAATAACAGAGTAACGGTTTTTTCGTGATTCTCACACCGCTCTCCCCGGCCACTCACCGAGGCGTTACCCAGACTTCCACCCCATCAACACTCCCTTCCGCCTGCCCGGCGCTAGGGTGGATCCTGACATTGTTGGTCTGTGTACTCTGCACACTTCCGTCCCCAGAAGAGGGTCTTTTTGGAGAACAATTAGGAGGCCTAGAGCTGGCAGGCCCCGGGGCCCTGTCCACTCCTGGGGGGAGGCAGGAGGGCGAGGTGAGAGCCACTGTGCCCACATCTTGTGCAACGTTGAGTGCGGACGCCTGCAATGCTCAATGTTTACCCTGCTGCGAGGCATTACATACTGGTCCCCTCGCAGCCAGAGGCTGGGGGACAATTCCCTAATAGGGATTTAAAAGGCCATGGAAGCCACGCCTGCTGCCATTGTGTTCTGTGTATGCTGGAGGGTTTTGGGTTGGGGCGAGTTGTAGTTACACCATCTCCTGCTCTCTGTTCAAGAACCCCACTCCTGCTGCTAACATCCCTAGGGCTGGTTCTTTCCTGAGGCATCCTTGCCTCCAGACCCTCCCCAAGGGACCTATCCAATCCAAATGATCGTAGGTAACCCATCTTTGTTCCTACAGACTCCCGCAGACCCAGACTGTTCGGTATATTAGGGGCACTTATCGCACTCCCATTCCTTTCTATGTAAGGCTTGCCAGGTATGATTGGTTTCAAAACAGAATTAAACTCCCATAATGGGAATCCTTCGCTGGGCAAACATAACGCCTGAAGAATGCAAACTCCAACTGGCAAGGTCTTCTGAGTGCTTCTGTCAACAACGCCAGGGTTTAATTTACACTGTTTGCAGAGCTTGTTTTGAAATGATTTACTGACATTTAATCCAGATCATGCTGGTAACACCTCTTCAGAAATTGTACAGTTGCGACGCGGATTTCGGCTTATTTTGCAACTAGGACTATATTGAATGTTTGAGGTAGAAATTAGCATGTAACCAGGGAACAATGGTTCAACAAGGGATACACAGTGAATGACTGGTATGTAGCTTGGTTTGGTATCACAAACAGAATAGTTTTACAGGAAGGAGAAGTATGTAGAAATCATGATATAAGGCAGAGAGGAAATTAAATATGCTATATAACACTATAATTAGGTTTTTATTAAATTCATCGTTGATATTCATTTCAAAACAGTTTGGCAGTTGCAATATCAAAAGGTCATTACACGTCATTCCTTGCTTCAAAAAGTTGTAACCCTCCATCCTCGTCCTATCTGGCAACAGATCATTCCCCCTTGTGCTTTTATTACATCACTTGTGTGAATCTACTTGTGTGCATGTTTTCACATTTGTTAAAAACGCTCATTTATAGATGGTATCATATTATATCTAGCCATGCCTTTGGTTTTATTATCCGTCAAAAAAAAGAATTCGAAAACAGTTATAAGAAGTGTGCATACATTTGCATGTTATTAAATAGAGTAACGTATGCACCCACACACGTGGATTGTCTGAATGTTTGTAAACACGTGATGGAGACCTGTACAAGGACCTCCGTATCTCTTATCAGTGTAATAGGTTGGGTTCAAGAGCTCCAAAGGTGACTTGATACCAACAATCTACTATATATACATGTATGTAGTGCCTATTGATGAATGGGAAGCCATGGCTCAGGTCTGATTGGCTATCGGTCTATCCTACTCTCATTCATTCATGGTAACCATTCATCCGGCCATTCATTCAAGGGCAGTTAAACAGGCGGTCCCTTTCCTGAACAGAGGGTTGTCATTATTAATCTGTATTCCCGTGTAAAACTCTTCCAAATGTGCAAGCATACAAAAGACGTAATAGAGTGAAGATCAGGAACAGAGAAAGAATATGCTGACATATGATGTGATAGAAATTATCTTCTTAAGAGCCTTATTTAGGAAACCACATCCTGCCTGTAAAATATAACCTATAGATAGAACTATCTGAGATATGCCTCTTCACTTATCTATCACACAATTCATCCCTCCATAGTTCTTTCAACGTTATGTTTTCCATGGATCCCTTGGGCACTTAATGAGAAATACAGTACATCTTACAGGATCCTTTTACTGTGACATGTTTTGATCCATGCGTTTTATGTTCTGATGAAAGGACTCTTGGTAGTCATTGCCTCTTTTTAGACGCTTTTTTAACATACTTATCTATGCTACCTAAAATGTCGACATTATATGGGCGATATTCTATGCTCACATATATGCACAAAAATAACTATTAATGGTATGATCAGAACTCAGAGCGCCAAATGCTAGGAAAGGTTTATTCTAAAAGGAGAACATAATGCGTTTTTCAACACTGCCATCCTTTGCATGTAAACATGCTGGAGGGATGGCTAAATTAGAACACAAAAACTACTCCACTGACTAGGTTTTTTATATATCAAAATATGCATCTTTTTGAAATGGAACCAAGGTTCAAATATACTCATGTCGGGCCTTCGTGTAAAAAGCACATGAACTCGTGATGTATTGATCCTTAAGTCATATGAAAGAATCAAGCTATTAAGTCTACAGAAACAATAACTGTGACCCAACACACAGAAAGGATGCTCCGAGGGGGTTACAATCTTAAGCTCTAAGCCTTATATTAAAGGAAATATGGGTAGATTTGTGAAAAATAGGGATGAAAATGTCTTAAACCAACTTTTTGTTTAGAATTCAGTTAACCCATTCTAAACATTCCAAATAGTGTGAAAAACATTCTATTTGGAACGTTAATGGAATGTTTTTACCCTAAAAATTACCTAACATCAGATGTTTGGTTACCATGGAAACAACCAAATTTTGCAGATTTTGTCAAAAATTATAACCCATTTGGAAAAAACATGATTCGATTGTATTATAAGTCCAAACTAAAAGAGATTATCTTTTGTAGATCAAAAGTTATGAGTACAATAGTTTTTGACTTTTTATTAATCTATGGAGAAAATGTTATCTTTATTACTAAATATTTAGATAAATATTCAATATCCTGGCTTTTTGCCATTTTCAGGATGACCGACAGTCCTGTCTTCAACAGCCTGTAACTTCTTTGAAAATTATCCAATTTTGATGTGCTTGGTATCATTTGAAAGCTTAAAACGTGCTCTGTAATGCTTTATTCCCGCCTGGAGCATCCTTTCTGTGTGGGGAGACACAAATTTAATTTACTAATGATACCTTGATAGGGAACTCTAACATATAATATAGCTATTATACTTTATCTATGGGTGCAAAGGAAGGTGTTTATTTCCTAACTCTCATTAGAGGGCAAAGGATACCAAGGTGTACCTATGCATCTCACTTATTATATGGTAGGAGTTCCTTTCCGATACAATGGTCATGCAGATGTTTGTATTATACCTAGATGAATGCGTTCCCTCCCTTTGTTGTTTGAAGGTTAGTTAATTGGGAGGCCGAGGTTAAAGAGAGGGGATTGGTAAAATTGAGTGAGGGCAAATACACAAAAGATTTTTTCTCAAATTTTACATAAAATCCCCAATGTCTCTCTAAATATGCCTCTTGGTGGCGAGGAGAGACAGAAGCCAGGACCCACTCAGACCCACTGTAATCCATGTCATTGCTGTCACTAGGTAAGCCTGGATCAGTATTATCACCTGAGATATGCTGCCTACTCCCACCCACCCTGTCCTCCAGACTCTCGGTCCATCCGCCCGGATACAATAGGTATATTTAGCTAGTATGATCACACCAGGGTCCACGATGGAGTAGACTTTACGTTCCCTGATCAGTAACCATGTGAATGGTGAACCCTCATAAAGTAATCAGGATGAGAATCTCATTGTCACTTTGACCTGAGCCTACACATGCCGAGATTCCCAGGTGCTCAGATGATCATTTATCATACTTGGTGAAAGAGAAAGGTCAGATATATATATGTAACAATGGTGTATCCTATTTTGGATACTTTGCAAGAGTCGGATTTTTATGTCTGTGTTGCCAGGTACTACCACACCAAGTATCAGTTGCACTTAGAAGTTGCCAACAGCAACCTGCTTGACAATCCTGACTTGTGTAGCAACCAGGGCTGTGACTACTCATTACTATTTGATGTGATTCAGGTGAAGTTGTGCTGCAGGGATTCACAATGATGTGTAGTATCCTTGGTGATCCAAATAGATGGAGTTAGTATATAATTCTGATTGAATGTTGGTACATGTATTTTGTGCTTTCACCATAAAAAGATCGTCAGGTGTGAATGCTTGGGAGATTATATGAAATAAAATTCATTGATAATTTCCAATTAACAGATTAACTGAATGTTATCAATTTAATGTGATCTATATAGACTTTTATATTTAGGCAGGTCCATCCCAATATTTGACAAATATTCAAGGTTATACCACGTTCTGAATGAGATTGACCGAATGATTTAGGAAAAATGGATGTTGGTCAAAAGTGGTAGGACTATGTCCATACACTGAATAGTCAGTGTGTAATGTCACTGGTTAAAATGATATAGTCAGTATATTGAATTTACTTAGATGGAGCACGACCATATGGTATTTGTTATGGGATTAATACATTAAATTTAGACCCAGTGGGACAACAGATTACAGTCGTTGCATCCTTCGTCTTTCTTCCCTAGCCCGTTCTAATTTCCTCATGGAATCTCAATCTCATGGGGATATTCTTCTGAAGACAACGTCATTTAGTCTTAATTTTTTACAAGTCTGTTTCTTTGACAGTCTTAGAGTGAAGGGGTGGATCTGGTAGAGTAGGCCCTATTCGAACTCAATGGTGACAGAATCAAGAAAGATTAAAGAGTTAGTATTTCTCAAATGACCCTGCAACTCGAATTCCTGGAAAACGCCTACATTATCATACATCTGAGTGTTATTCATAACATACACGGATTTAGCCAATGAGAAGTAAAGGAGGCCACAACCATATTCTGACCTTTTGAATTATTATTAGCTTCTCTGAAAAATATGTATCAACTTTTGCGTTGTATGCACTACCCGCATAACACATCTCCGGGGCAGGTTTTAAGAGCCAATTTTATATCTGACTATCTGAATGAAAAACGAAATTAACATATAGATAAAAAAATACAAATATTTCACTAATAATGTGTAACTAGCAATGTGTATAACTCCCGAATCTGGACCTTAGCTTTATGCTATATATAGTATATATGCACACAGCTATATCTATACGCGGGGGCTGTGACGTCCGGCCGTTCCCAGGTGATTATATGACCCCTTACCTGTCCAGCCCGTGTTTGCCGAGCCCTCGAGGCCCGCCTCTGATCCACATACCTGTACACTGGAGCACCAATCCCGACTTCAAAGTGCCGCGGACACGGGGGCTAATCCGCGGGATCCCGGGTGCCGAGGGGATCCAAGAGGCGGTGGGCATTGAGGGCAGCTAAAACACACACACCGTAAAATGAATTATCTTTGAACTATGTCAATGGTCAGGGTTATGATGTATGGCACCGACCTATAGGGCGTACCCGCGATCACCTACCATAATGTAAAAACGACATGCAGTCATTCTCCCCGGAGGGTATTTGAACTTTGCTCTGTAAATTGGGATCCAATTTCATGGTCAAGAAAGTCTGGTTTGGTACCAACATTGGTTGTATGCATCGCCCCCAAGATATACAGACCTTTGAGGTGGGGACTAATTTCATGGTCAAGAGCACATCATTTAGGTATTCACATGGTTTCTGCGCATATCAATATTGTTTTCAATCCCTTCACTATTTTAGGGGGAGGAGAGGCAGTGAAATGAATATGTCTAAGTATCTAACATGGTACAAACAAACTCATAAATCTGTTTGTTTTTCAGTGGCCATTGAAGCAATTTTAAAGTATGTCCAGTGTATGAACATCTTGTATGGCCTCGAAATGATATAATCGACTTCTGTTGCAAGACTGTGAAGGCATAAAATGAATTATGTACATTTAAGAAAAAAAGAAAAAAAGAATATATAAGATCAAGCGATAACCTTTCAATCGAGGCATTCCAGGCACCCTCGTGGATGCCTTATACGGATTCAATCTTTGCCATTCCCGACCTTCCACACTCTTAATCTTTAAGAATACTTCAACTTTATAAGGGATGAGAATAAGTTATAAAAATGTGTCATTTTCACACGTTACCTTTATGATATGGGTTATCGCTTTCTTAAACTCGCCATCCAGTGCAAACATGTCAATGCATCCTTACATTCAAGATAATATCTGTACATAGATGCAACGATAAAGAATTATTCATAATAGTCTCCACTGTTCTAGGCCTACAAAATTAATGGAATAAAACGTCAATGTAGATGTATATCAATTTCCAAGAGGATCTCTCTGGAATATCATTTTACCAGGCCATTAATTTTAGCTGGCGTCAATTACGTTATAGCGTGAGACAGTATGTATAGGTGCTGATATGGGATAGAACTTTTCAACCTGAAATCGGGACAATTCTTTCGACAGGACATGGTGGTAAAAACATTCAAGAGGCTGTAAGCTTGTTGTTTTCTAGACAGTCGGTAAACATGGTGGCATGATGCGAAAAAAGGACCAAGTTCAGAAAAGTTTAGAAAGTTTAGATAGATCTTAACAGGTTAATTGCTACTTTATTGTAAATTCATACTCATATGGCAATTATATTAATACTACAATATACCTACTTTTGGACAAGACATAATTGTATTAAATCAACTTTGCATGAAATTGAATTTCAATAGGAAAAGATTAATGATGCCAGGCAGGAATGAGGAAATTGTATATAAATGTATCTATCTTAGGATTAATACCATAGTCTAAATAGCGCCCGTTAAATTGGTATTACTTTGTATTCAGTCGAGGTCATATACCTACCTTTCAAAATGCTAAGTTCTGGGCATATGAATGGACAAGTATCACTTAGGGAGGAGCACCTGTTCTATACTGAAAGAGTCTATATTTCACATTTCATATTTTTATCACTCCCGGGTGGTTTGTATGTGGCTTTATTCATTGTCACGTAACCACATTGGTTACACGATAGGAATAATCGTATGGCGGTCCCCAAGTCCAGCATGCAGGTAAGATCTCTATCTAGACAGGTGGCATCTTGTTTTGTGCTGTTCTATAGGTGAGGGGAGATACCCCCAGGCCAATTTACAGGTGTGGTTCTACCCCTATAAGTCAAGGGAACGCACATTATTTATATGTCGGTGGGGGGGGGGGGGGGGGGGGTGTAGTTGGGAGAAGAGCATAGTTATTGACATTTGATATAAAGAAAAGCAAATGTCATGAGCAGCCAGTCATATGAGTGTGGAGTCTTAGGGTGTTATTTGCTTGAACCTCAAGATTTTAATTGCTCAAGTATCCATCAACACATATTTTTCATTAGATGTTCAGTCCTACCTCACTTCAGAAATCCCAGATACCTGGCTGTCGGTCCCTATGATTGGGAACGCCAGTTAATACACAGGAGTTGCAGGTCACCGATGAAGTGAAACGAACCCCAACCATATGCGACGTCTGTGTCATTTTATTAGTTCGATATATAATATTACAATATACAAAGGACCAAATACGTCTGAAGAATAGAACTGTTTCCCCCAAGCCACACCCAAGGAATAAAATAGGTTCGCTCCACGAGACATAGCATGTAGGGAGTGGAGAAAGGGGGTGCATTCCGTGCATGCAAAATAATGCATGTCTGTCCTAATTGCAAAAATTCTGTCGCCAACCTGTCTCTGCCCATTGATTCTAGCATGCATTGCACGTGCAGAACCCTAACCTGCACCATCGTCCCATCGCTCGTAGCCGTATTGATACAGTTGTCTGTGCAATGACATGCCAGGAAACATCAGGCAAAGGTACCAAGGTGCCCAGTTGGCATGACCTGCCCCAAACCTTGCTCTAGTGTGCGGGCTGGCTTTACCTTTGTCCCCCAACATTGTTCTCTGTTTGTGACCAATTAATGAGTCAGTGAGTTTGCTGTGCCGACTTGTGGGTTAGCATGCATCGAGCTAGTCTCTGCATGGTGCTGTCTCCGATACGGACCAGTTGAAGTGTATGCCTACAACAGAGCTTCAAACGGGACAAGCTGCATGATGATGAGGGGCGAGATGAACTATACTTCTGCAGATGGATTGTAGTTACTGTCAAAGGGTTTAGCGTATCAGTACTGTCCCAACTTTATGGTCCATCTGGCCTTGACGCAAAAGGCTGTATTCAAAATAAGGGGCATAATGATGACGTCATTACCATTTTAGTGAACAATGGATCATAAAGATAACGATACAAAGAACATAAAATAAGTAATAATTTGCTGTTTCCTATAGGCCTAGTATTTCTTTCAGGTCAAGTTGCAATTGTCCCAGCGATTTAAGTATAACAACATCTAACTAAACCTTAATGGATTAGAGATAAACCATGTGCTGTCTGTCGTATACAGAATGACCTACAGCTTGTTCATTTGACATTGTTGCATTCGATTTGAATCACACCGAATAAATTGCACTCTATGGGATTCTCTCAAAGCAATAGATGTGAATCAACGCTTTTAGTATCACATAAATCTTGTGTTTCCGTCATCACACAATTGCCTTGTATAGAGCAGACACATGAGGACTCCAACGACGTCCCATCCATATCAATCTCACGACAAAAGTAAGACAGAATCTGGTATTAAACATGGAGATCAAATATTCCCTTGACAGGTTTATAATCAAAATTCCTAAGTCAAGCAAGAGATAGGTAAATGTAGTCAGAATGCAACCGCAACAGCAAGAAAATTCAAAAGCGAGAGGAGCAATTTCTGGAAAATGAGGCCCATTGTGGAGGGCCAGAAAGTACACAAGGTAATGGAACATGTACTTGTCATACATCATACGGTCTAGGCTGAGAGTCCCTTTGATGGCGGCAGACGGCCTATCATTTGAGGCAATTTCAGCCATCAAGTGATCAAATTGTGAGGGGCAGAGCACGGCGAATCAATGCAACATTGTGGCCGAGTCGGTCAGACGGGGGATAATGGAGACGCATGTAGGGCGTCTGTGGGACTATGTGGGACTTGTTACCAAGGGGGAATTACCCCAAACCTGTTACCATGGTCATATAAGTCTCCTTCAGGCACACGTCAGAGACTGACGTCACGTCATCTTAACCTTCCAGACGCGTGCCATTTTGCATGACAAAGTATCTTGGGGTCATGTTTCTTGACACTTCTCTTCGCCATCCCCCCAACGACTGCCCCATTCATCTCCTGGGGTCTTTTGGTGGATAGGATTCAAAGCGTCAAATCATTCGACACTGAAGTATTGTTGCCCGGCGGGATCATCTATCCCTCCTGGTACGTGCGGTATATGCATACTACAATGACAGAATCCATTTTCATGGTATGATATCTCATACATGGGGTGGGATGATAATTTGGATTTGGAAAGTATTTTTACCAATATGCTACCAGCTTATTTTGCAACTCAATTTTCTTGTAAACAATATTTGAATAAATCTGCATGGTAGACAAGTGTGTACCACTCTGCACAGATTTCGGGAAAAAAAATCGACGGACAGCAGCTGGTTATCAGATACTTTTTAATTCTCTATTAAATGTGAAGTAAAGAGAAAGTATGGCGTAGGTATGCGCGCGCACTTTAAGAAGCTTGAGAAAGGGAGCACCTGCTACTGAGAGATCAGATAAGGTGATGATCCCTAGCCCAGGAGGTGAGCCCTGCAGTCACCAGGACACTGATTGCATTCAGTGTTAAAAGGATCAAGCCGTGTCTGTGAATGTAGGCGTACTGATAACCTTAGATCATGTTTGCATGGACTCCCACCTGATACGGGCAGCCTCCTCTCCAAAATTATTCGATCTCGATAAACACAGCACCATATTCGGTCCTATCACTGTACTGTTGCCGGGGAAGACAGGGTAAAAGCAACGTCTAATATATAGGGGAGGTGATGGAAGTGAACCTATAAAGTGTCTGTCTCCACCGGGGTGTCTTCCTTTAGTTGGGGACTAACACCTGTGGCCTCAGGTAAACCGCCTCCTCCTGTTCTTACAATGCACCCCTACCCCCCCCCCTCCCATGTCAACCTGTCAGCGTCTTCCCCTCCCAGCGTCTCCCAGGGTGCCCTGCGCGTGCCGCCACGCGCCGCGTGTCAGGGGCTCACTGCGCATGACCGTGTGCCCTCCAGGTTTCCCTGGTTACCTATACCTATAGATGCCCCACTCTCAAGTACCCAGTGGGACCTAGGAGGGAGTATTTGCCCTATAGTTAAAATCTCCCATTTCCTTATATTTCATCCTTTTCAATGTTGTTTTCGGATCTAATTTCTGCGTTGCCTTCCTCTTGATCAATCGGAGCCTGTACCAATTCCAGCCCGACTCTTTTTCTAAAAGTTAGTAAATAGTCAAAACCCGTCGGCATTGAAAGTTAGAGAAAGTTGTTGGTAGATGTTTCATTCATGGTTAAATCTTATTGCAAGTCATTTCATAACATTTTGCTTGATTTATTTGATGTGAATCACGCATCTTAGAGAATGATGGAATGGTTTCAACTTTACCTAGATTACTTATTGTCATAACATAATTTATACAGAAAATGCACTAGTTACATTACAATGTTTCCCGGAAGTACCGTACGACAATGGAAAAGCATATTCAAGAAATCCGAACTAAATCACCTGACACTTTCACTAAATGGCATGGGATGTTGTCCTCTGCATGCCATTAGAACACAATTTGATATCTCTTTGAGAAGCAACACTCCTTCACATGTTAAATATCACAAAACCCAGCTATTAATCGTCTTCAATTTACCATGTCATCGTTAAAGCAATTGCCCAGTATTATCCAACATAATAGGTTGTTGTCTGGATTTGGGTAATGATGGCCCTGTCTGCTTTTACTGCGCAGCCGCCATGACCCTAGTGACCTTTACCAGGGGTAGATCACGTCGATCCTCGCGCCCTCTAGGGGCAGACACGGGGATCGGGCCAACAGGGGACCTCCCACCATCTACCCCACACAGCTACACATGCATCTAAATGAATGTTCCCTGATACAGACATCCCTGGTCAATATCAACTAGACAATAACAGCATTTTCTGCTGGTTAACACTTGTTAAGTTGACAGCCAGGATAGCACTTTTTTAAGGTTCATGAAAAAGATATTATACTAGATAAGAAATAGTTTAAGATATGTAAAATCAGTGATCCATAATCTGTCATCTGTAATGTAATTGTGAATTGTCGATTTACAAAAGGTTTGTCCTGATAAAGATAATTATAAGTACAGCTAGTAAGATTCATTTAAAATATCGAGGAAATTGCTTTTCAGGGTATATAAAAGTTAAACCATTGGTTTCTGAAAAATGAGTTCAAGGCGTAGCTATTAATTTTGTCTTGAAATGGGGTCGAAAAAGTTATTGCACCCAGAAAGGAATATATTTTGTAGATTTAGGTGAGTACTTATGTGATTTTCGCTATCAGATGATTGACAACTTCCTCTGTTGGGATGGGCCCTGATAGACCTGAGCTGCAGGTATTTATAATGGTATAATACAGTGACACAGTGCGTGGGAAGTGCTCAGACAGACTGACTGCCATGATAGCCCTGAGGCCAAAAAGGTTTATGCCTGCACTTTATCTACACTGCCACATTAAGAACTTTATATCTTAAATTTACAAACAGTATTAGACAAGGGGACTTTGTGTAGCAAAGAATAATGGACGGAAAACGGCATTTGGTCAAGGTTTCTTTTACTGAGTCGCGTTAACATGTGAAAATAGAAAGAATTGTGTTTAGCCTAATCCATGTGTACGATCTCTATGACTATGGGGGTCAAGTGTGTCAAGGTTATGTATTGTATCCATGCAGAATACAACTAATGGAAGGACTAGGCATATGGTATATATAACTATCAAGTATAATTATTATAGATCTAGGTCTAGATGTATCTATATCCACTCAGTACGAAACCAAGTGTTACTTTCACTGTTTGAAACTCAAGTTAAGAAACTCTGAACAATAACCCTCCTTTCATGCAAAGCATTATTTTTTTCCAGGTCCTTTATCGCATACCTTACTATCAACCAAAATTATACAGATTCTCTCATGTCAGTTTTCATCAATGATAGACGATGTTATTTCAGAAAGCAATTCGTGAGTCAGACAATTATCAGGAATACAAATAGCCTATAAATTATATATATATCCTATACAATGAGAAATCAATATGGGCAAGCAAAACTCAGAGAGTAGGCCTCTAGCTTTACCCATATAGGGTAAAATATTCTATTTTACTCTTTATGCTTTACCTAAGGAGGGTGGACGCGTTTGTGAAACCTCGCACTTTATAGCTTTTTTTCTCCTGAAATAAGGCGCTAACGATCTAAGCCCTCTCCTGTGAGAGCTTGATACTGACTCTCTTTTTCCTGAATTTTGCATTCAGCTGCAAGTACAAAGTTCTATTCTTGATGCATTAATTGGGCGATTTGCGTCTGCAGACTTGGTAGATGAAAGCCACTCAAAACTAATGAATCGTTCAGAACTCTGATGAACCTGTTCGGAGGAATGCACCTGCCTCTGTGTGACCCGACCTGTAGCGGGGTCAGGGGTCGCAGAGGTCACGTCACGCATGGTCGATAATAGGGGTAGACTGAGAGGTAGTATGATTGGTACAGCCCAGCCACAGAGGGCCTCCTTGGGCCGGACTTGACAATGACTAACAAGAAGATGTCTATATAGCAACTCACCAACAGGAGAAATGACTTGCCTAAAGCAAATATGCAACATGAAATGACGAAAGACCGAGCAGCAAATTCCATCAAAGCAATGATAAATTCTCAAAGTATCACTTTTTGCTGATAACTATAACCAAAGTGTCTGTTCTCTGCCGACACACACACACTGCCTTTAGCCATCTGAAATGACAGATCTTTCTTCACGTTGACAGCTGTATTATTGCTGAAGAGGGTGCGATGAAAAACAACATAGCATTTTGCAGTAAATCACGATACTTTGCAGTCATTTTCCGGACAAAAAGGGCTTACAGATGATATACATTTCATACATTCACCTCCCATTAGGGCGGGGTATTGTTCACCTCAGAGTTCACCACTGGCTGCTGTCAGGACGGAAGTTGTAGAGACCGACCAGCGGGGGGTGCCATCAGAGGGGATCGGTTATTAAAAGCTGTCAGTCCCCTGTCCGGGACCCTGACTGAAGTAAAGGCAGGGTGATGGCCTACAAAGGGGCACCTCTCTGTATGAGCTAACAATATAGGAGAGAGACGTAACAAAAAAGGGGGTGCCTGGTCCATGTGAGACCTGGTGAACTGATAACTGCTGAGGTGACGCCCCACACACCCCGCCCGCAAACTGTGTCACTCGGGCCTCACCTTGGCCCAGGTCAAGGCCGTTCAACTGTGAAAAAAATATCGATTCCTAATTTTAATGGTTACCTATGTTAATCATGTACCTATATTAATGGTGATTGCTATTTAGGATTTTGTCATCACCTTAATCTGCACTTGTCAATGAATGGAAAATGTCTATTGAGTTGAATATTGCTCAATCATCATATGATATACAGTGAAAGTACCCAAACTAAACCCCAGTTTTTTTCCTATACAGTAAAAGAAAATCATCAGCTAAAACAAAACTTATTCAGCTTTTAATGTGAATTACTCATTTGATTCGAAAACTCTATTGAATAAGTTTTGATTCCTTCAATTTTGAAAGGGTTATCTATTGTACCTACTACATGTATTCAAAATATTCTACCGCGAAGAAAAGTATCTAAAAAACAGTCGTCATTCTATCCATTTGTCATTCTTTAAGGTGGCAAGCAAATGAATCTGCCTGTTCAATTTCTGTATAACTAATTTAACACAATATCTGACCATTTCCGTAATTACCAGAACCACACACACACAGACCAGAGAGATTAATACAAGAAGCCCCCTTTACAATGTTAATCATGTGTGTGGCGTGTGCCGTGGGCATTGGTGGATCCCTGACTGGCTGATCGCTGCTTCTGTCACCAGGTGACATGATGGATCATTTACCTGGTGGCCCGCGCCCCCACCCTGCCCCCCGCGCGTCTACCTGTCCTGTCATCCGCCATCCGTGACTAGTTGGCACGTGGGGCCTTCAAGCCCTTCATCCATCAGCAGAGGTGTGGATCGCTGGGAGTCGCAGCCTCAGACACCCACCTATATTATTTAAGGTCCTCTTTTTTCCACTCTGCATAGAATAGGGTCTACAACATATTGGTTCAAATCTACATTGCAATGTATCTTTCGCTACAGTTATCCTTGATTTATGGAAGGTTTATCCACAGGTTGAAATTAACTGGAACATTTGCGTACATGTATATTATCGCCAATTTCTCATCTTTTTGTATTTGTTTTATTATCATTACTTTTATTTACAATTATAAACATATATATATATATATATATATATAGACAATAGAAGTGAAAAGTAACATCAATCATAACTGTAAGGAATTCTGCTCTCATACACCCCATGCAGCATACAATGCATTTAGGCATTGTATGGCCACCATACCCTACAGCGTCTCTAGTTAATGCTTCATATACATATTATGTATACTTGATCAAGATGTAGACTATCGGGGACGTCCGGTCAAAAGGATCATAGTACAATGATAGATTTTTTTTCAATTCCTAATTGTAAATGTTTACGCCAAAGAATGATACACACATGATAATTTTGAAGGATCATCTCCGTAGGTTCACGTTTTTCCATAAAAATGGTGAAGATAAAACGATAAGGAAGTGTGCAAAGTGTTTCGAACTTTAAGGATATTAGTATCCTATATCAAACTATGTCGATATTAGTATCCTATCTATACCATGCTATCACAATCATGTGTCATCACGTTTTTCCTCAATAGCCTACAATGCTTTCAAAAAGGGGTTATCTCTTTTGCGGAGGCAACATAACAAGAAACTAAATAAGAAATGTAAGAAAAATACCCTGAGAGTCTGGAGATCAGTTATCTGAGTCTGACATGAGTGATGGGATCATAGTCTGCGTCCTCCTGACCACCTACTACGGTCTGAGGACATTCCTGGGGACCTGAAATCAGACTTATAACCATACAGGTGTGTGCAGCGGGCCGTGACCACCACTCAGATCTCCAGGTGGGGGAGGTACGACCTCAAGCTACCGACTTACCTTTCTGTCTGAACTCCCCCCCCCCCGCCCCCATCGATAAAAAGTCACGGAAATGTGTAAAGAAACTTCTCCATGCACCTTATCTAGACCAAATCTCTTCCATCAAAGCTAGGTGCTTTTTGCTTGGCTGCAATGGCATTACATGCAATGTACGTTTCCTCCCTCCCACCTCAACACCCTTTACTTTCCATGCAGCATGTGCAAGCATGCAGACCCTTTATGAAACACATGTCAATGTAGCAAAGTACAAGGAATTATTCATGTCTTAAGGGTCCCTTGCAGTGGGTGTGTATTTTTTTCCGTGTGGGTTGCCAGGCACGTGCTGGGTGCGACGGTAGAGACACCTGCTGGCGGAGAACGGCGTGAATATGAAGAAATATAATGGAAACTGTTTGTGGTGAAAAGATCAGCAGCAGCACGAGCGGTGCACGCCACAATGCGGGCATTGAACACTACCAGGTGCACAACATGCAGGGGAATAAGGACAAAAAGGTGTCCTTATAACGTTCTGCACAATGAAGTTTGCGGTTTTCTATATGATTTGCTAACCTCAGACTAGAATGATGTAGAGGATAATAATCATCCAAGAGTACATTTGACACCCCGCATTAATGTTTGTATAACATAGTAAATACATTTTGATGGAAGTGTAATATATATGTTTGGATTCATTCATTATCTGTTTTTCCAAAGAAAGTCTTTTTCAAACAGCAAATTTACAATTATAATTAACCTGTTCACAAAGAATAATCACGGGGGGGGAGAAGAAATGTTGCTATGCTAGATACAATTATAAATATATCTATAAACAATCAAGCAGAATGAAAAAAAGATTGAGTAATTGTACATGCTTTTCCTTCATTCACCAGCCGATATGATTATAAGTACCATAGTTTGCAAAGTGAGGGACTCTCTGTGGAACATTTATATACCCTAGAAATCATAAACAAAGCGAATGTAGGTAAAAAGGGAATTGTGCACATTGTAAAGTTGGCCTTTGATGGACTCTCTGTGGAACCTATATACCCTAGAAATAATAATTAACAAACGAATGTAGGAAAAAAGAGAATTGTGCATATTGTAAAGTTGGTCTTCATATGCAATTAAGAATATCCTTTCTAGGGATGCTATTATCCCATTAATTACCCCAAGGTCGCATGTCTGACTTACCTCTGGGACTTACAGATACCACACCTGTCCCCATCTCAGGTGAGTCAATTAGCAATTAACTCACATCAGTCGGTTGAAATTGTTTATAGGCGCAATTGCACATCACCATTTTATATACGTTTATGATATGCAAATACCATAGCAAGTCACATTTGCATACCGCATACGTTCTCTTTGCTAATTTGACACCACAACTTTCTATGCATGGCATTGTTCCACACACTGCTGTGCCGTTTAGATGACCCAATGCAGAACTGCAATTTGCCCGATGAGGCAGATGGTACGTAGCATTAGAGTCGTATAATTTTCATATTCACATATAATTGCCTATGCATTTTACAGCATTGCATATGCCTCACTTGAGAGACAATGCTAAAGGGAAAACGTCTCATAATTGCCCCTATAAGTACATTTCCTTTCGTCCTGCACACTACCATGAGACCTAATATACATCTGCTGTTGGTAGATAAAAGCGAATACAATATAAATATGCATGAGCAGGAAACAAAGAGTATTGATTGGGATAAAACATGTAAGAGTTTGATAGTGTTCGTGTATATAATATATACTTCTGAGACCCGACCACAAGGTGCCGTGACCAGGTACTCCCACCTGTGCCTCCTCCAGCCCTGTGGTGGACGCGTGCCCCCGACCACTGCCCCCTCCCCCACCATTAGCAATGCCCCGGGGGTTTCCAGGATAAAACAGTTACCTTGGCGACTGCCCTATCTTTAACTAAGTGATGGGCACGCTCAAATTTGTTTAAGTTTCTTGTGAACCACTTTAGTTTGCTCACAGATAAGCAAATCTTCTTTCGGTAACTTTTACTTTTTTTATTTTGTGTCTCCCAAAAGTAAAGTCAATTGCTGCTACTCTCACCTATAACCCTATACATTTATGAATATGTATTTATTCAATTTCTTAATTCTGACTTTCTTTTTATTTAGATGGAGTTATTGTCGATGCATTTGAATGTGCGGATTGCATTGTGTTACATACAAAATTATGGTGAATACGATAACGAAGATATTGCACATAGTATACTCTATTGCCTTCATTCATCATTTCAACCAATTTCAGTACACCAGACCCGTGCCACCTGTGTGCATTTGCATATAAGGGGTGTGGCCAATCTGGGGACAAAATGCAAGGTGCGGGTGGTTGGGGAGTGCAAAAGAATTTAGAAGGTACAAGGGTACCCGTGACGAGGGGTGGGGTGGGGGGTGGGGTACACACTTCTGGAACCATGTCACCACATTGCGGTAGTTCTCCATGAAATACGACATGCCTTCAGAGCACGCACACGCGAACTAACAGCAGATATGAGTGCACGTGAATTGCATGTCATTTTACCTTTCCATCTGGCCAACGGAATCTGGCTGCACACAAAGAAATACCTGTTCACCTATAATAATTAACTCCAACCCAGAAATATAATTTCTCCCATGATTCAGTCTGAAAGGAAATCAAATTATAGGAATTGATTCCCGTCTGTATAGTTGATAATACAGCAGCTTTGTAGAAGGCCGAGTTCGTGAGGTCAGAAATTCCCCGAGGGCTGACTTGTGTAACTTCAAGGTATTCGCACCTTATTTGTCACATATCAAAGTAGTTCTTAGCTAGGGGAAATGTCTGGCTATGTTTCGGAAAAACTACAAAGGAATTCAAATGCAGATACTATTCATACGGGACCATTTTATCATAGTCATATTTTTTTGATACTTTTTTTTAAAAGAATTATTCAGCGTCTTTTTTTTTTTTTTTATAATTCATCAACGTTGCACCGGTAAAATCATATGTACATAAATACTTGTCGGACCAGACCTCTTAAGGAGTATGGTAATTTTATGTTTAACTAGCCTCGCCTTTTTTTCTGGGCACTTTATCGATTGTTGGCCATACAAGCCCCCATCTTATAGTCTTAACACCTGTCTCCATACCCCATACAAGGTGACTCACCTAAGACATTAATTGTCTCCCATCCCCAGTATAAGCTTGCCCAGCTCGGCCTCTCATACACGATTTACACCGCTTGGGGAGAGAGGAGTGGACATACGCTGCGACCTATTTCTTCATAAAGAAACCCGAGAAAACCTATATTTTTACTTCAAGGCGCAATTGAGTATCGTTGATTTAGAGAGGAGGCGGGGTGGAAGGTAGAAAAAATGTGGGGTGGAGAGTTTTTTCCCCTCGTCGATGGGTCTTTGTGGGTTGGGTGTGTAGCCTGAATCTGTCAGGTAGCCCACCGTAAAGGAGTGGAGGAAGTGAGGGAGTCTGGCGTCTGGGCCTCTAACATCAGCGGTTCCTCGTTTTTTTTTTCTAACCCCGGCCCGCCTATACACCTCTGTGGCCAGGTGAATCAAGCAGTGGCCTGTGAGACTCATTGTGGCCTACCACCGATCGCCATTGTCCCCTGCTATATATCATATGTACGGCCATAGGGGCCTTGCCAGCAGGCTTAGTTCGTCCCGCTGGCACCGGCGGCGCTGCGGCAGCCTTTGGTCTGACGGCCCCTTAGTACGTTGACGACAAGGGGTTGGAACCATGGCGGCCAGGAGGGTGGCGGCGGTGCCTTGGCAACCGATCGGCAGGTGGAGATGGCGACAGGTTGCCATAGGGACAGGTGGACACTGGAGGGTGTAGCTCCCCCTACTCTACCTATACCTACCCACCCTTAGGACTCTATCATATCTCCACCCCTAGAACCAGCCCTCTGTAGTCCCCACCCCATATTCCACATCCATCAGGTCCCTGTCCATCAAACGTCACGATAATGCAAAGTTTTTTCTCCTGTCTATACGCAAAGTCCATTCTTAGTACCTATCTATTGTTTGAGGCTTACCTGAACCTTTTTTTTTATTTTACAGTTTATTCATATTCTGATATATAACAATGATCAATGCATTTCGGCCTCAATCTTATGAAAAGCAGAATATAACAGTTGTTTTGAGTAGGGAAGGAACCCCCTTCCCACAACTAGATAAAAGGGAAACAATTTAGAATAATGAAAATCAAAGTAGAAATCAATTTCAACTAAATGAAACGTAGAATAGAACAGTTGCTTTGAAAAAGGAACCGTCTTTTCACAACAAGGAAAACAAAGGGGACAAAGTGAGGAAGAATTGCAAAATCAAAGCAGAAATCAAATTCAAATAAATGAAAAATAGCTTATCATAACAGTTGCTTTGAAAAGCCCTTTCCCACAACGAGGAAAATAAAAGAGAAAAAAGTAAGGATGAATAGAAATCAAAGCACAAATCAATTTCAACTAAATGACATAGGTAATATGATACAGTGTGGTTTTAACATTGCGGTTTGTGTTATTAGTTTATTATCGTTTCTCAGTTGTACTATCATATTACCTGTGGGTTTGGGAAATGGTAATAACCCCAAGGTAATTATAGAACTGCGCAGTGCTTTGGGCCGACACATCATCGGGAACATCTCAGTAACTGTTCATTGCTCTTCCACCAGGGAGGGGGGCATTCTTGCGAGAGTGTCGCCTCTGGCGGCCACAACGATTACGGCACGTTTAGAAGTCAACACCGAAGAAAGGTAATTGATTTGGGGAACAAAACGACGGCCATTACCCCTCTTTGGGTGAAAGTTCAGATCCTTTACATTTCCACCATTCCGCCCCCAAAGGTGTGTTTGCCATACAAATGTCCCTCATATCCAGTGGGGGATCTAATGAGGAGGAATCAGGGGGTAGCCGGGCCCCCCCTACTTTCTGGCCAAGACGACCAGTGCCTCCAGGGTATGTATGCCAAATGACCTTGGCTACCTTTAGTTCTTTCCAAAGACGTCGGCCACTTCAAAGATGGCGGCCACGTCCACTGCGGTGCCTCATCACAGGGAAGCGGCCCTCATAGAGGTTGTCATCATCGGCATTGGGATCTGCCCCCTCGAGTTGCTAAGTCGTAATGGCCTGACCACTTATGATGCTAAAGTACACACGGATGTTCATTTGGGAGAAAATAGCGGGTTTCCTTCCCCTAGCGCCGGCCAGGAGGCGTGGCCATAGGCTGGCGACACCGGCAATTAGAAAATGGCCGCCTCCAGTCTTGATAGACGAGCACCAGACAAAAATACCCTCTACGACCGCTATATCTGGACGATATTAGGGTTCTAGATGTGGTCAAATCACTGGGCGCTCCTCTCCTGGTTCGTAATTTTGCTCCGTTCTAATTGAATCTAGGGTACAGAGAAAGAGCGGCAAATAGACCCAAATGTCGTCTGGTCACCTCCCCCTTACCTCCCACTCGGTATTTAGCGGCGAGTACAGAGGATCCTTTGCAGATCGAAAAGTTGGTAATTTTATTAGATGGGTTTTCTTGATAACAGAGCTAAGGTTATTTTGGTGTAGCGTTCATTTGAAATGAAAGTGATCTCTCTAGGCTCATCAGAGAACGGATGCACCTTTCCTCAACTGTTGATAAAATTGTGAGATTGTATCTTCTATATCCCTTACTTTCTATACTGTGAATATCATATTTTCTTTATTCAAACCAGGAACACTGGACAAAATCCAATATCCTTGCCTAAATGAGGGTTTTGTAGGAGCTTGACCCACCGTTTCTGATAAAACGTCGAACCGAAAGTAGAAGATTATACTTCGTGATGAAGATCCAAATTCTCGATAATCACAATTCGCTAATCGCTTTGTCAAATGGTATAGAAAGGAAGCGGATCTGTGCACACCTTTACGTTTATTTCACAATTATAAGGCAGGAGGAAAGAAAACCAGGAAAAGAACTTAACGGGCGGTAACAGTTCACATAATATGTAGCTGAATATTAGACTGAACTACGTCGATTTAAAAATACACTACCCGAATCTTAGATCTTTTGCTGCCTCAGATAGTCTCATTAAGAACACTTTCAGTGACTATGTAATGCCCTCTCACCTTCTGGTACGCACCCACTTCTCCGGATCTAAGGGTTATTTCTATTCTGCCCTGAGGAGGTTTAATGGAAAGGTGAGGGCTTTAAGATAGGCATGGGCACAGGGGGAGATCGAAACACCCCTGATATCCATATTCATTAGGGATTTTATGCCGCTATCCAATGCAGGTGTTTGTGCAGAGAATAGAATTGATTCAACATTAAAAAATCAATTTAGGTTTAGTTATTGATGAATCCGACTCCACAAGAATTCAAATGAAGTAGTTTGAGAGAAATACCTGGTGGTGCTTTTCTTTTGATACATCTTTTACCTTTATAATTATAATATTATTGTCATTGGTAGAATGCGAAATTTTCCAGCGCAGGCGTCAAAACTAACCTTGGATCTGCAATTAGAAGTCTAAGAGTCTGTTTAATCTTGGATCAAAAAGGGTACATTGACCGGGTCAATGACGACGCAAAAGGGTCCGAAAAAGACAGCAAAAAGAGGTTAAATATCAACAAGGGCCGGGCGGACAAGAGGTGGGAGGACTGGGTGATGTGATAGTCAACCTAAGCCCTGTCATTAGTGCACTCTGGGCGTTTAATTAAGGGCGCCCCGGGGTAGGGCTGAAGGTGGGGGCTGGGTCATCTGAAGGTTTAGGGGAGGGATCAGCCACTCCCAGCTGGCTACCTGCTTACACAAGCCCAGAATGCCTTTATTGAAAATCAACCCAGACGAAAGAACCCAGACAGGTGTTACATATCCACCTAACTAAACTAGGAACGTATAGGAATGTAATGGTCAGATATCTAGTTCACTGAGATGTCGCTTTAGATATGAAACCATTGTGCCCCATTGATATAAACTACTTGATGTAAATCTCATCTGTATATATAACTGTTTCATGCATTAACCCTGCTTAACAACTCTTTTCATAGAGACAATTTTAGGAAAGGACAGGTCAGTTTATTTTCCTGTATTCCCCCGCAATGTCTCTATAATTATACATCCAAGTACATGGATACTATCTTTCAGACCCGAAGACTTCATGCATTATGTATGAGCACTTAGAACTAGAAGATCAAAAAGTTCACACCTGTGATCAAAGCCCAGCTGGGATCCAGCTCCGGTGATTTACAACCCGTCAGTCTCCTGTGTTAGAAACCTCTATTTTGTGCATTAAGGCCAGCTCATGCTCTCTGCCTCTTATGTAACCTTTGTCTGTGTGCCACTTACGGCAATGCCTAGGGCTTCAGAGGAAAATATAGAACTTTTGATATTTTGTATTTTTTGAAACTTTGCAATTTGGTTGATGAATCAATGCATTGAACTATGTTGACGTCCCAGTTATAACCCTAATGACCAAAGTGTAATATTTAAATATGTCATTTATTTATACATGTATTGAAAAGATTCTGGCATTTTGAAATACTTCCCTTACGCTTTAACAGCCTAAACCTGCAATCCCCTGCTGAGGTGGGATCCCCCTTAGGCTATCAGCACAGGTAGGACCTCACCGGCCCCGATCTTGATCTTGCATCACCTGAGAGTGGCGATTAAAAGAACATCTCCTCAAATCGGGACCCTCTTCCCTTTGGCGGACCTGCCTCTTATTGAAAACTCCAGCACTCTAAGGTCTCCGTACATTAGGGCCCGGAGATCGTGATTAGCGACCGCAACGACCCTAGTGGGCGGAATATTACCACTACCTCTATTATCGCCAGCGAATCCCGACATTCCACACCTTTATTCAGACTGAGATTTCCACATCGGTTCTCAGGGTCCTCAGAATCTGCACTCTCTGTGACCTTATCAAATTGAGATTTAAAAAGAGTTACTTCTTCATCTCGCCCTGATGGAACATATGTCGCCTTTCAATTAATTACATTCTGTCCTCATAAAAAGGTTTCAGAAATAGATGAATTATTCATTAATTAGAATTGGCTAAGTAGACTTATCCCATTACCGCAAATTTCATACCAAGAGAGGTATAGTATACTAGGGACTTTTCCTTCATTGTGTCTCTTGACAATTATGATTTATAGGTATCCTAATTAGTGAACATATTTACAAGTGTATTTAGTATAAAATGGAGCAAGGTGTAACCTATGTCGACCTAAATCTACCCGTTACAGCGGGTAGATAACAATACGTCTATAGTTTATCTGGCCAAACTAATGGTGTTACGTAGAAACAAACACTCACCTAGGTAAAGTTAATGACTAAAGCATACACAGCTTAATACCTCTTAGTTTTGGCTGGGTCAGGGATAATCCAAGATAATTATAGACCAGAAGCACTGGACAGAGGGGATGGAGAGAGCTTAGGTTTGAGAACACTCTTAGGTCTTAGTTTTGAATTTTCTCGTGTAAGGTCCTCAACCACATAGCAGTCGGATAGCAGTAGAAATCTACACTTTTATTCAGAATTGCAAACTATTATTAAATCATTTAAATGTACAGATTAATCATTGTACATGGGATCGTTTATTGACATACATCATTTACTGATCAATCACATTTAAATGGGAATAATCTATAGAAATTATCCACGTAAACATGAAACATCGTCATAAGATATTAGTGACATCACTTTCACTGAAATGAATCTTGGGTGATATAATCAATGATTAGTATTCAGAAAGAATATCCCCATGTCCAACGTGTTCATGTTCTTCAGTTCAGACCTTATCAGAAGAAACCCAGAGCAATTTGTAAATGGAATAGAATGTTGTAATAAAAAGCAGATTGTTAAAAATGGTGCGTTTATCATAAGTTTCCATTACTATGTTTTTGTTTATGATATCGGTTATTTAAGTCTTTGATTTCATTTTCCTGTGTTGCCAAATTTACATCTGACCACAATGTAATCACAGCAGGCATGTTATGCAGGCATCGTGTGTCCATACCTTTACCCACCTGCACAGGACTCCATGGAGAAACACTCTGGGCTATTTCTCTCGACTTTTGATTCTTTCACAAGTCGAGTTTACCACACTTTGAGTCGGGCCGCCATGCCCAGCCTCTTCAGATCGCAGGAAGGGAAACCTCCGGCCAGGTCCAGGGAAAACCTATTGTGTGTCCCACCACAAAGCATGCCGCAATCCACACAAGGGTCATTCAGAAATATGACCAAAGCTGGACAGGCTTAGAACTCCCTATCTCTCTGGCGCTGCGTATATTTTTGCAGAAGTGCTGCAACAAAAGGGCCACAATGGCACACAGGGCCCGCAATGGCCGGCACACGTGCAGGTGGTTGGCCTTTATGTAACATAAAGGGCGTTATGCAACTCCTTGTATATTTCCAGACTTTTAGGCCCGAGGTCTATTTGTATCACTTACACCATAGTGTCCTCAAATAAATCTTAAAAGCGGATTGAAATGGAACGTAGAAATTTGAATTCTGTTCAATATTCTCATTTACACGCTGTCTTGATTTTACCCTTGGGATTAACGTGGGGTATATTAATAATGAACGCAGAATATAAGGTTCGATAAGCCCTTTTTAAATGGCTTTAAAATCAGGGTAGGCAAACATAGGGGACGTCTTTGATTGGCTTGGATTTGCCCTCTGAGACCCAAGTGCTACAGGATGTGGCTATTTAATGGCCCGGAGAGGATCGGGCTGCAGGTGAGTCCACACCGGGGCCTTTTGATGTCCTCCTCCCCTCTGACGTCACCTGACGTGACGTGACGTCATCCCACGTCATCGGCGCGCAGGTGAATGCCTGGCCACGAGCCAGCAGAGACTACATAAAGTAGGAAAACCGGTCCAGCTTCCGTCCAGTTTTAATGAAAGTTAAACACTTAAAACGGCAAGCGTTCACTTTAGATCAGATTAATACGCTCATATTAAGACAAAAACCAAATATGATTAAAGGTTCACTTAAACGCACCGCCAATGGACGCACCTGATTTCAAACGAAGCTGAGAGTCACTTATTTGGTGTCAGATAGTTTATCAGTTTATAGACCAATGCAACGCATGCACAGGTTATACTTTACAATCCCACAGGGGCTGGGGTGTATTACAATGCAGGAATCGCTTTTATCTTTGTGTTGGGACAAATTGCATGAGACATTGGTCCCCCGACAGGTGTGGCTGAGGGAACCTGCTAGTGTTTCACACGCAGGTCATAATTAATGATTTGTAACATGTTACGCCCATTCATACAGGCTCAGTGATATCGGGTCATATGCACCGCCCCCTGCTCCCCATAACCTTTTGTTAATGTGACCAGCCAACCAGAGGGTAAACCAATGCCTCACCAAATCGCATTGTGCACCCGCCTAGTCCTGTTAATACCTGATCGTGTTCTCTTCATATCACCAGATCCAATCTGTAGGTGACAAAGCCCACCTCCAACACGACTTTGTCTTCGCTACGTCTGAACTCATATGTTCCCAATCCGAGTGGAGGTCTTTGACAAGCCTTTGATGTAGTTCTCAAAGCCTACAAACATTTAGGGGAGGCACTGCCCCCCTCATACGTCCAACTTCTCTAAGCTGATTGACACCACCTGTCATAAAGACATGACCTCCGCATTCAATGTATTGACCCCTGAATGATGCAGTCGCTATGTTGTATTGAAATCCCGGTCGTTACACTTTTGCACTCATTTCCATGTGGAATATGGACACCCACATCAGCTCTAGGCAGATATGTTTTATATCAGAGAACCCACCCTCTGAGAGCGGAAGTGGAAGAAAAAATGGTTTCTAAGCGGAATTATGGAGCTGGTGGTAAAAACGGTCATGGGGAATTATGACCATTTGAAAGGCAGACCGGAAGTATGTAACTGACATGCTCGTTGGGTCTTTCAATCCTCACGGACCACCAGATCATTTATCTTAATAAGCAGTTTCCATATAGATTATTATAATATAACTGAGGCCTGCGTGAATTTCCTTGCCCCTTTGCAATTGTAATGTCGACACTATTATACTATTACCACGTATGTATTGATTTTGGGCCACATTTATGCAGTCACCACATAGTTATCGAGTTTGTTTCTAAAAGGAGATTCAATGTAAAGTGTCTTCTCACAATGATTGATAACCAATGCTACATTAGAATATTTCCCAAATTTTCTGCTAGTACATCCGTACTGATCGCCCTCGAAATCTTCATCACTTCATGTATCAGAGCCCCTGATTGGTCAGATCCTCGTGGATGTGTTTATATAAACAGCCTTTTGAGTGGTCAGATTCGCCAAGACGAGGCGCGTGGATTAGCATGGAAGCATGTCAATATTTATCATGGGACACCAGTCGCCATGATTCGACGCTCTCTTTCCCCTGGTGACAGAACGCTGAACTTGAATGACCTTGCAAATGACCATGACCTTGGGCATGGATATATCCATGACCCCCACCGGTGCTGGACAGTTCAGAGAACGCGTGGGAAAATGATGGTTTGTGTGTAAAGGTGGGTTGAGGTTAAACCGAAAAATAACCGATCCTCCTGAAGTGCAGGCTTTGGGGTATTTTCGTCTTGGGTGGTACAGCAAGAGAGGACTAGGGCTATTGGCTAAAAGATCGTATGCGCAGTTTGCAATAGGATATAAGGACATTGTTAATTGATTTATCAATAATAAACAAAACACATATTTAATTGACCATGCAGCCAAGAAACAACTAGACGTTCTGATCAACAACAGGAAAATGAAAGAAAATTATATGAATAAACACCAAACACATAACGTTGCTGCTGAAACGTCCTCGATGTTATTTTTCCAGTCTTTCAACTTTTTAAAGGTACACATGCCTTTTCAAGGTTCCTTTATAAAGAGTGAATCCTCTTTTTGCCAAATCCTGAAGACAGTGCCTTAGACATTGTAACTATGGGAGTAGCTACGTCATATATTACGCCATGACTTGTTGGGTTCTTTGCAGGCATGGTGGATGACAAACTGTGACCGTGGCACCTCTGTCATAGGTGGGAGGCGCCCTGATGTTTCCCTAGCAACGGATCACCTGGTCTGAGCAAGCAGTCTTCACCACTGATCCTCGGCTGAGCCAGAGACAGAGCTCAAACGAAGACATGACCCTGGCAGAACCCCGGCACGACCTGGGTTCAACCTCTAACCTCATGGAGGCAGACTTAATCCTTCTTTTTCACAGCTCAGACCTTCTAGAGAGTGGCACGTCAGATTATTAGGTGGTTGACAACGTTGGAACCTATGATGGGGGCATAGTTTTAGCATAGCAACGGGCTGACTTTACATCATTTTTATGGCCGCATTGCTGTAATGGATGGACATTTAGTTCGGTTGCAGCGTTTCCAAGAGAGATGCACGTAACCTAAATGTCACACGTAGTTTTACAAGACTTAAACATTATATATTTTCAATGCAATTTTTAGTGACTTCCTGTTTCTGAATCAATTTAGGCCTACTAGAATTTCAAAATTCGGCAGTATGGGCAACCAAATGTTTTGTAAAAATAATTATGACTTTAATTTGACACTGATCTCCTTTATTTCCAATACCATTTAAGAGTTCAGTACTTCGCCTCTTTCCTCAAAATGGATTCATAAGCCTTGATACTTAGTCATCGCAACAACCTACATTTTGAAAAGTCGATTTATTTCTATACACAAAGTCTTGAGTTTGCTAGCCAGATGCTGCAATGAAGTAGACAGTAATCGTCCAGAAACCATGACGACTTGGCCAAATGGGGGAGTGCTCATAAGACATCAAGTCTAGGTGAGAACAAAAGCTTGTCACCAAGCCCACATGATGAGATAGGTATGGTGTGACAGGGAGGTGCTCCAGTAGGCTGCACCTGATGAGAACGGGACAGGTGGGGGGAGTTCTTGGGGGGGGGGGGGGGGGGGGGTAAAGGGGTAGGACAGGTAGGCAGCTGAGGGACCTAGGTGAGTTGTCAGGGTATGGCACCAGGGACCTATATGTCCAACGCCTAAAGGACCCATCTCATTAGGGTTGTAGTATTGAATGGTGGTATTCAGGAGCCAGCACCCGCTGTCGTGGCAGCAGTGTCATTGCTATACGTTGATATCTAGATAGCAGTCTCCAGGCAGGTCGTACCCAGGGGTATAGGCCCCGTGTGGGATGGGTGGCAGATGTATACCTTCTGCTGGAACAGGTGGCAACACGTTTCCAGGGATGCGCAGGTATCAACTATTGTATGACAAAGGTGTCTTATACCTATGTCTGCAGGTTGAGAGATTTCCAGGTGTTTCTCTCCTAGTACTTTTATCGGAACAACTATCATAATTGAACTAATACTTCAGGACGCTGTCTCTTTTTCGAAAGGTGTCTGTCTGTTTCTATGTCGATATGGTGAAAAATCGCACTGCACATTTTTGCCACACTTTATATAGCAATAAGTCACTTTCCCTGTACATGGTCATAAATAAGTTTATTGCATAATTATATAGTCTAGAAAACGAATATTAAACGATTGAAAACACAAAGTTTAAGTCTAACAATCTTTTATACCTTACATCTATGTAACGCGAGAACAGGACAGAACATTAAGCAAAAAACTTAATCAATAAAGAACATTTGCATTGATTTTGTAACGGGACTACAATTTTTTTTTGAAAGAATAAACTGTGTATCAAATAACAGTGTGCATACAGAGGGTACGAGTAGTTATAGCAGGTGCTACAAAAATTGATATTGAAAAAAAAGATCTAGAGAGAACTTGGGTAAGAGCAGGTGGGGCATATACAAAGGTGTGGTGTGAGTGAGCGGTCACTCAGTGGTCACCACTGCGGCCACTCCAGCCACCCCACCACCCCTAAGACCGTCTGACCGGTCACTCAGTCTCAACAAAATACAGTCAATTATCACCCAAAATGCTTAAGCCATTCCCCTGCTGCATTAATGGTGGAAAGCCCCACTCGATATGATATATCATATGTACCCTTTGTCCTAGGGGCAGAAAGAGAGTGGCCGAAGGGCAGCCCTATTACTAGTGGCCGGGTGAGGAGGTGACTGAGGGGTTGCAGTGACCACTCACTGGAGGGGCCAGCAGGGGAGGGGCCGAGTGGACAATGTGTCCTAAGCACGGGTAGGACTCTGTACAATATGAGGGCTGCAGGTACTGAGAGTACCGCTGCTAGGTATTATGAGAAATGACATATGGCGCACAATAGCTCGGGACGACGAAGGGGCGCACAATGGATCACGATGGCCGAGGTCGTCACTCCCGCCACCTGTTGGTCAGTGGGGACACTGGAGGCCGGCAGTGGTCACTCCCTGCCCCCCTGGCCCAGCAGACCGACCTTCGGGCCTTGCAGAGAGCATGCAAATATTGTATTATCATTATTTTGATGTATTTGAGATATTAGATTGTTATTTGCGAATCTACAACTTCAAACGAAAATATCTAATTTCCTGATTGATTTAATCTTTCGGGAAACTAGCTAGATTTCCAAATAGTATCTTAAATAAGGTTGTGTGTACATGTATACAGTGGTTAGGGGTGTTCAGCAGTCTATTCCAAGGTTGTATGTAAAATGCCCTTTAATGTACAGGTGTCTATTCCAAGCTAAGATTGTATTTGATAATTAAGGGAAAAAACAGGAAAGGACAAAGAGCACGAAAAAAGATAGCAGAACGCCCTTTTAGCGTGAACACAGTAACAATTTCTCCATAATGTCTACAACTGAATATGAAAGAAGAGAGACAAAATATTCAAGAATATACAGCTCGAGGAAGCAGGGAATCCCACTGAGATACTGGTGGCTTTTGATGGAAACTTATCCCCAGATTTTGATACCCCAAACCCATAACCTCAGACCCCAAACTTCCTGTATATGGCAGCCGCTAGTGGAGTGGTCAGCAGGTGACCTTGGAGGTCGACTCAAGGTCAAATAGGTCGGCTCGAGGTCAGTGGGGTCAGGGTAGTGACCGCTGAAGGGCAGGGGTAGTGAGGGCTGTGGGGCTAGGGACTGACCACAACAAACGACAACCAAACAATCAGTGGTCAGTGGGGGGCCCCACCCACCTGTCCACCCAGCCCCCCGTACCCCCAGCTCCGGCCGGACCACACCTTGCCAACCTGTAGGCCTACCAGCCTCAAAGGGATTATCTTCCACTCGATATCAGTAATCCAGTCCGGGCTTTTAGAAAAAGCCAGAAAACACCTCAAAACACCGGCACACACAGGGGGCTGGGGGATGAAAGGAGCGGTCAGTGAGTGGTCAGTGTGTGGTCAGTGGGCGGAGGTCGCGGCGGGTGTGGTCGGGGTTACGGGAACTGGACACAAATGACAAGGTCACCTTTTATTATGAAGGTTACCGGTGTGTTATAGAAAGTTAGCGGATTTATCGACATGAAAGGTTTCCTAGGTTTCTCCGTGCTTTGAGTAGCATTTTCTAAAATACCTTTATCCGCTTTCTGCCCCCCCTTACACTCTCAGTCTCCCACCTTAGTTTCTATATAGAATTTATATTGGAATTTATATGAGAGGCACATTTTTCGTTCAAAACATGTAATCATATCTTTAAAAAACATCCATTATAAACATCAGCGTCCATACATTTCAAGTTGCATTTGTATTGACGCTCAAGATTCTCTTGCTTGTAAACATGGATTTCTATGCATCTCTACTGCATGTATCAAATCATCGTCGTTGAAATCATGCAGGTGAAATTTATACCGGTGTGGAATACATTCTATCCATATTGACATATTCATGAGTATACAGTGTAGACGCGCATTTACATGATTATTTGTATGACACATACTTTTTTATTGACCTACATAGTTGTTAAAAATAGACAGAAAATAATCAATTTACAAAACTGCATACACACATGAATTGTGGATACATGCCAATACATGGCGTTTCTTATTTTCAAGAAAGTTATTAATTACGTTTATTACCGAAATGGTTGGGGTTCCATCCAGGGAACTCAGGTAACCATTGAGCACCTGTGGATTAACCCTTGACCTCAACCAACACCTCCACTTCCCCCGTCTCCCACTGACCACACCCCAAGCAGCCCTATCTCCACACCAGATGCAAAGTCCATGCTACCTGGCATTGTGTGCCATCCCCATAGGCGCACTCCCGGCCATGCTCTCCTCCATTGTCCCCACAAACACTCTTACTGATCCCCTTGGCTGTACTGGTCAGTTCCTGGGGTCACCTGTGGAGTGGTCAGTTGCCCATCTGTCCCGCCGTCCCAGCGTCCAGCCCTTGACCGCTCCATTGTCAAGGGCAACCTCTGATGACCACCCCAGGAAACAGGGAAGACAAGATGACCACTACACCCTTTGGCATTATTCTATAACATTTCCTTACTGCAATAATAACATCCAGTCACATTTCTACACTTAGATTTCAAATGTATTGCATAGGAAATCACTGTACATATAAATTCAAATTTGAGAAAAGCCAACATTATATCCATACCTAATTAGTTTTTTGTCAAACAAAATGGTGAAAACATTGAGAGATTTGTCCCACCGTGTAGATGATACCTGTACCCCGGGATGGATACAATAGGTCGGGGTGGTAACAATGGCTGCGTTCAGCATCCCCTGACCTCGGGGCCCGGTGCTGGGGGCCCCTTGACCCCCTCACACCACCCCGACCTCTGCTGCCCTGGTCACTTTGACCATCATTAGGCCGACCGTCATTAAGGTACCAGGGGCCAGGGTATACCATTCATGGCTCAGGCAAAAATGATTCATAAATTTAATTTTTCAGCTATAGAATCTCTCGGTGGGTGGTATCTTCTTTGCGGTCTGGTCCAAAATTGACTGGAAAAAGTATTCATCATGTTATATTTATCTTTATGGGATAAATTTTATATAACGTGTATACTTATAAACTCAAATTTATATCATTGTTCGTATTTGAGTGCATAAATTGACTAATTTTAATAATAATAATCATACATGCCACAAACTCAAATTCTTTTTAATGACCAGCAGATATCATTATATGTGACCCAACAGGGGGAAAGGATGCTCCGGGGGGGATTTTTCCTATGTCCTAGGACTAATATTTAAGAAGATATGAGTAATTTAATGAAAAATAGTGTTAGAACGGTCTTAGACTAACTTTTTGTGTACAATTCAGCTGACCTACTCAAAAGATTCTATTTCATTCCAAAATATTCTTATTTGGAATGTCAATGGAACGTTTTATACCAAAAATTTACCAAACAATAGTAATTGGGTTGCCATGGAGACAATGATTTTAGTGATTTATTCGAAAAATTGTGACATCATGTTGAAAAATATGACTTGAAAATATTCTAGCTTCAAACAGATGAACAATATCATTTTTAGATCAAGAGTTATGATCACAATAGTATTTCATAAATAGCCATTTATGTTTTTTAAGAATTATGCTTTGTTTTTAAATAACTCAGTAAATACTGAATAATTCATGGTTTTGTCATTTTCAGGAACATTGACGTTCCTATGTTCTATAACCTGTAACTTCTTTGATAATTAACACAATCTCTCATTTTTGGTATCATTTTAAAGCTTATTCCATCCTCTTGAATGTTGAATTCCCGCCTGGAGCATCCTTTCCCCCTGTTGGGTCACATATGACGCATACATCATGCATACTCTTGAAGTATTTTGGAAGTGGCTATCACCGATTTTTCTAATGTAGGCTTAACGTCATTCAAATCCATGCATTTGTCGGTTTTAAAGTAGCAAGATTACAAATACCGCGGTACAAATACCTTTCTAGTTTTTCTAATTTGTTCTAATGCCCTTGAAATTGAATATCCTTTATCACAAGTTGTGCTTACTGAAAGTCAATGCGACAGATTGTGCTTTTGGTCGTTACTTTGGCGGTCCCCCACCAAACCAGAGTAAACACTATTATATGAATTGAAAGGTCCATGCATAAAAGGTATACTAATACGCAAAGGGCAAAGGGTCATAACTTGTTGAGAGTATTGAGTAAGTTGGTAACAGGTTTGTAACTGAGAACATTGTATTTGGTAGTGGGGAGCTTCTTATTTATACTTGTATTGTACCATAGGAAAGCCGAATGGAAATTCTGCTTTCTTATTATGTAGGCCTACAAGTTAAATATCAGTCTACTTACATTCAATACCGCTGTTAGTTATAAATATGTGACGTTCGCTTTATGTAAAGTTGCAATGAACTTTAAAAAGATATTCTGTCTGGTCACACTCATATCATCACATTGGCAGAATTAACTATTTCTGTGCATCAGTTTTGATTATTTTAGTAACATCAACGTTTTATTTTAAGATCATCCAAGGTGTCAGCTATCTGAGTGTATGTTCCAATCTTAAAGATGTGATCCTTCACAATTTAAACTTTTGGTCTAAATGTACAGTAATCAGTGTCTATCCATCACACTTGAATTCTTTCTAGGTTTATGACCGTTTACGTCTTTTAAGCATTCCTGACTTGACTCCATGTAAACCCAGGCGACATGTTCATGTCAGGAATGTCTCCAAAAGTCATGTTAGTGGTCAGCCCAGTGTACACTGGTCAGTGGTCAATGCACCAAACAGTGTCCACAGTGCAGCCTCAGGATGTTTATGTTCAGTCTGGCCAGGTCCAGTTGGCGCTTGGATCCCTGATCTCTAACCTCCCTTATCTGCCGCTACGTCTAGGTTGGAGTAGGCAGGCTTCCCAACATGGGGATTTATTACATAAAGCATATAGGTCACCCAGAAAGGAAGCTTTGAACAGTCGCCGGTCGGTCGTATTTAGTACATTATCCCAGTAAATTCCCATTTTATTTAGAATTCTAGAGTGGATCCACCATATTTACGATTTCCTTTCCTCTTATTTAGCTCTCCTCTTATGTCTCCTTTCTTTACGACCCAAGTGACTAACTCTGTATATAGCATCCTAGTGCTTCCCCCCTTTATTTAGTCTGCACGTCATGGGGCATAATTATATTGGGACGGTCGCATCTTCCAGAGAAGGACATGTGGTCTGGGACCTTTGACCAGTTGACTAGTCAAAGATCGACCGGGACTCAGAATACATCAGGCCCTTTACCCATCGGGGCATCGGTACAGGAGCTACAAAGGGTCCTTATCAGTGTCCTTATCTCCTGGGGAGGGAACGCCACTAGCCCTTGGGGCTTTCATCTTCAGGGAACAGCCTATTATAGGCATGTGCCATGCAAGAATTAAGTGACAACATGGAAGGTGTTTAACAGGACGGCGCACTAAACACATCTTGGAGGTGTTATCACGACAGGGCGGGGGTTTTATGGCCGGTCAGGGGTGTGGTCAGTGAGTGGAGATTCCATAGGGGTAAAGGACTGTGTGATGGGATGATTCTGGCATTAAGGGTGGTCAGTCCTCGGACCCTCGGCGGCAGATTGGCCACTCTGGGTGCCCTGCGGAGTGAGATGGTCAGTTCGATACGGACTGACCATTGTCCAGTCTCGTGCTATGCCCTCTTGGTCCTTGCATGTCACCCCCAGCACACTGACCACTAGACTGACCACTCGGACATTGCATGCTACCTCCCAGGGCTCTCGAGCGGTGCCTTTTTCTGCTACGACTCATTTTCTGCTACCTTGCAATTAACCCAAACTTAGTACCCTGTACTTGGGTCCGCCCTCCATGTGGCTCTTTGACAGGTCCCAGGCATGAAAGTGGCCTCCTCAGGAACTTTCACCGTCCCTCAATCATGATTTAGGGGCCGGAGGACGAAGACCAATCATTCACAATAGTACACGGGTCTCTTTCCCCCCTTCACTTATAGTAGTCTGATATGCGACCTTTTGAGAACATGGAACATATTCTCAGGCTGGAAAGATATGCAGCCTAATACAAAAGATCTCTACGCACATTTGAGTGAGCCTACATAATTCATTTGCATGAACTTTCCTTATTTTGAAAACATTGTAGATATTTAAATACATCTAATACAGGTGTCTTTCCCTAGAAAGTATAGGTGCTCTAAACCCTTGACAGTCTGGAGGGTTGGGGTGACCAGTTTTGACTGCCTAACCTGGGGTGTGGTCATTAGTACCCCTCGCCATGGAGGGCAGGGCTGACCGTAGGCCGACAAGGCCCTACCCCGCCCCACCCCTGGACCTGAGACTGACCCCTGCCCCCCGCCCGTCCCCCCGGGCCCTCAGTGTCAGCGGTCACTTGTGTCCATCTATCACTCACCTGAGTTCTCCCACACTTGGTGCTCTCCTGGTGCCAGACAGAGGAGCCATTGGTCATTGGGTCCGGTCACCTGCTGCCGGCCGCTGGGAGAAGTGGGTGGTTTGAAAGTATGGAGTGAGCTTTCAATTGGACCTGAGATGCAAAGAATGGTATTGATGTTTCTTTGACATGTCTGCGTGTTTGCCTCATATATTTGCGTAGAACTGTGAATGTATATTAAATTTTCTCATCCATTACTATAGGACTTTTGCCCATAACTATTGAAAAAGGTGCATAGATTTTGCATAGAGTAATATTTCTTAAAGGTACCAGTTTTTGTCTTTTTATTTTAATTTTCTACTGCAACTGTACAGAATGTGTACAGAATAGAATCTTTACAGAGTGTATAGAGAAAAGAATGCAGATCGAAAATGCATGTATATCTAGGATATTCGCAGTCCTTCTTTGCCCCCATACGCATATTCAATTGCAGCACTGTCGATGGGAACGGACACAGTAAACGGGGGTTGGGAAGGGGTGCGACGTCTGGTCAGTCTCAGCAGGGGGTCTGGGTTGGATCCCACCCGGATCTCAGCACACAGAGAGCCCTGATGGTGGGCGCTGACCGCAGCTGACCACTGGTCACCTCCCAGGGCCGGCTGACCGTCTTATCAGTGGCCAGTGAACCGCCTGGAATGTAATGTGTGGGAATTAGCCCTGACGATCCCTTTACTCGGGATCTACCATCACCCGGGTGTGTGACCAGAGTTATGGGTACATACTGGTGGTCATTTGGACCTTTAGTAGGGGTTAGTTATTGGCACACAGGAAACACCTGGCCAAATCAAGGTCATTTGAACTGCCTTTCTTTCAGAATTGCCCCAATGCCAAATGCAGGCAATGATATCCATGTAGATAATGACTTTCCGGCAAACGATTAGCAAAAGAACACCACAGTAGAATACATGACATGTAAGTGAATGAACACAATTATTGTGTTCATTCACTTTAGCTTCATTATCATAATATTGCATACTCTCAAATCAGAAACCAGATAGAAGAAATTATGCCACTTTTTAGTTGATCTGGCGGTTTTCTAATGCCTCTTTGCACCTTTTTTGGCACAAGGCATCGGGTACGACCATAGTACCAATGGTTGCGACGGACAAATGAGATTGAGCGCACTGACGATTTGTGCATTTTGACAAAAGCCTGAATGATAGGCCCTTCCAGTGACCAGTGTGGGAGGTAATGTTCCCATGGATCTGGCCAGTTCTGGGGTTAGACGATCAGGGGTAGTTGGTAGGTTGGGATCAGGGGGCTTGACCACTATGGTCAGCGCCCACTCATCACCAGCTCACCTGGACGCTGGTCATTGTCTCCAGGGTCAGCCAAATACAGGTGTGGTCACCTCACACCCCTGCTATCTATCAACCACCAGCATGTAGTGGACAACTGGATCCTGGCTGCACCTACCCCTTTGGGCTAAGTGGCCAATTGCAGGGGACAATGCAGGATCGAGATAGGCTTCTCGGATGTCTGTCAGGTCAGGGCAAGGTCGGCCCAGTCATAGGGGTGAAGGTCATAAAGACATCAAGTGTGGATCAACTAGAGGTCAGACGGGAGGGATCGGGTGGTCTGGAGGGGGGATCCAGTCAGGGGTAAAATGATCCACTCCCCTTGTGTACCTGGCCATGCAGAAGGCCCCCTCTTGTCGTCATGGTAACAGGGGATGCTTAGTGGACCTGGGGTGACCATTGGTCACTCACTGGGCGACCCTCACTCCGTCTACAAGTGGTGAAAACGATGATGGATGATGTGGTGGATATTGAGGGTCAGGCCGGGGGCAGGCCGGGGTATCATTAGGGGCTAACGAGATAGGAGGTAAGCACTGGTCAGCCGTGGTCAGTGCTCCTTGGATCTGTTCCCTGAGAAGGTCCGGTCATTCATCATGGTCAGCTAGTAATTTGTCATGGCCTGGTCAGTGTCGGTGTGTGCCATCCTTCCCTGGAGAGCCCCCCAGCTCACATGATTCTGAGCCAGCGCTGCATGGAGACATGGAAACCACCGATCAGTAATGCAAGGGCACAGGGGGACTACTCGACATGAACAAAACTGATTTCTTCAAGCAGAAATGATAAGGCACTGGCCAGGGACGCTCGCATGTTGGTTCCCTTAGGTTACTGACCAATACACCCGGCGAATCCTGTCACGATGACCAGTCACTTTCAAGATGGCGGACGCGGCATGACCTTGGCGACCTGCGATGTTTGTCAAGGTCACCGGCGGGCTTTGGTGCTGGTCAAGGGTTGAGAAATGATGAGTGGTCAGCTGGGGGCCTGCTGGGCCCTGCTGGACATGAGCATGAACTGGACAATGTCCTGTGAATGCATGCATTGGTCAGCGGTCAGATAGTCATCTGATTGGGCCGGGATCAGTAGGTCCTGCCGACCAGAGAGACCCACACAGAGTACACTATGGCCCTTCTTAGGGCCTTGGGTTCCTTAGGCCTAGGCTTTGAAGTGAAGACGACGGCCTAACAATCCCACTAACAAGAACTTGTACTTTTGATCTACAACTAGGGGTCCCTTTTGCTATCCCTTTTTTCTATGTATCTGTTAGACTATAAATATTGTATAGAATATATAATTATTGACAATATGACATATGCCAGATTTTAATTTTAACCAAAATCTCAGCCATATATATTAATCCAGGAGTAGTTACAAGTCACATTCATTTTCAGGCAATACATTGTTATTTAATCCAAAGCGGCAGATGGTAATACTATCTAATCGGTACCTACCCGGCGTTTCCCATTTGTCTATTGATGGTGACATTTTAAAATTTTTACTCCTAGCATCGACTAGCCATATCCAATATTGTACAGCCTAGTGGTGGATCTTGGATTTTTTCAAAAAGGAGGAAATGTCTATAAGAAAAAGTTACCATATACATAATGCCATGTTAAATGTAGTCCAAATGCGCACTGCAAACTGTATACCACTGGGTTCACGATTTGGACTGTCTCAAATCTGTTGTCATTGAGAGGCAGAGTAGAAGTTCGATAGTCCAATAAGGTGTGACAAAAACGTAACCAGGCAAGCAAAAGATATGAGGTCTGCACAGTGACAAGTAGTTGTTCAAGATGGCCACTTGACTTCTTTCTAACATACAAGTGTGACCGGGTGTGGGCCCCGATAAAGGAAGATTATACACGCAATCTGGAAATGACAATAGGAGAGATACAGTATATCTTAAGTTATCACTTCTTCAAGGAGTCTTACAAGATTTCTTGAGTGATATATCTTCCTGTAAGTAGAGTAGAATGCAGTGGCGGATCCAGGGGGGGGGGGGGGCAAAAGGGGCAATTGCCCCCCCTAGACCAAAAATGGACTCTCGTAGTTTTGCCAAATTTGAGGAGAAATTTTGCACACTAAATCATGGAGGGAGGGGCATATAATATATTGCCCCCCCACCCCTAGAAGACTGACTCTGGATCCGCCCCTGGAATGTACATAAAGTACATGTGCATGTGCATGTGAGGCTACTTCATGGAGATGCTGACATTCAAGTTATGAATTTAGACATGTTTGATTTTTCTATGAGTACGGATTTTGTGGGCAATGAATCGTAAAGTATCCTATTAAATTGCATGTATGCTTTGTTACCTACCAAAGGTCAAGGGAACGATAAAGCAAATACTGCTACCCAAACCATTTCCTCCATAGAGCTTTATTGAGGAACAAATACAATAACTGGTCGATTATGGGGGTTTTTACATGGAAATATGAGATCTTCAACCCACGCCCATTGCCATTGCTAAATACCGCAAGATCAACACGGTGGATCCAAGACAGAGATCATGGGCTAAATTATACCTACTTTCTGATTGTCATAAAAATAACGGTGTTGCCTGTTGACAATTCCCTTTCGGCATCGAGTCCCTCCCTCCCCAAAAGTGAAATATTTGACGTGTCAAGAGCCATAGCCTCAATCCCAAGGTCAACCTAAAGGTGTCCCTGTGTCCACAACACCCCCGTCGGCCAGGCCGCTCCCCCACTGGTCCAGATCTCATTTCCTTCTTATAGCTCCACTTTCTATGATCAATCAAATCCCAGCTACCACCCACGCACTGCTCCTTTAATTGCATATCAAATACCATTTACTGCCTCTTACATACCCATTAACGTTATACATGTAGAAAAAGTGTATAGTCTGAATTCCCCATGATGTCGGAGGCAGATCGTCGGGTGGTGCTGATGTCGAGTAAACTTCCTGTAGTCCCCAGTGAGTACGGCCTGATCCCACCCTGATGGGGGAAGCACCGCCGGGGGGCTCCTGACGGCTGGATGCTGAAAGATTTTTTTTTCATTTATTCTTTTGTTCTAGGGTTGTGAATGTAAAATTAGGGGGGTGAGAGTTTCAGACATCACCAACCAAACAACATTTAAATCGTTCAAATACAGATTTTTCGTGAGTATTTCAAAGACAGTATATATATTCTCATGTTTTAATTATTGTTGCTTTAACTAAATCCGATAGCGTCAACCCAAGTATACCGTGTTGACCCTCTGCAGAGAATCTGGTTAGGGGTTGACTCTGGACAAACAGGGGGACATGTAAGAGTGACTAGTACAACATTTGAGTGTACTTCATGGACCCCACCTTGTTTGATCACCTTGTTCGCCAATAACCAAACAGGGATGGCGGGCCGCTATGATCTTGGTCGGGGGAGGGGAGGAAGGTAAAGCTAGATGCCAGCCCCCCTAACCCAGTATTATCACCCTACGGGCTCAGACCACAGACCTCCGCCTCAAATATGAAAATATATGCTAAAATATGAGAGCCTGTTCATGCATCTTTTTGATCCCTCCACGTGAAAAAAGGTTCACCCTGAGGACATTTCTTTCTTTGCTTTTATTCTTAGTTCTATCCCAGAGCGATTTTTCTCTTGGTCTGATCCACTATTTCATTTGACACAACAACTATTTCTAGGAAAACGTGCAATTGATAAGAAAATACTGTTTTATTTTTCCTATAACTTGATTTGAACGGAAATCGTTGCTATGATCTGAGAAAAGTATGTGATGATTGGTGTGTTTTTACGAATTCTGACATGAAAGAGGAGTCGGTCTGACAAGTCCCTTGATGAATACCGAAAAGGTAGCGAATCAAAGGATCCCAACCTTGTAAAGGAATTATGCGATCATGGTGTGTACGTGGGAGGAATACTACTACAGATTTTTCTACAGTGGAATTTTGTGTGTTTTGCATTATTATGGTACTTTTACAAACTCTTGAAATTAGATAGACACGAAGAGACATGTACATTCAATGTATCAGGTTCTACATCTGCTCCGCCCCCTCCCTTTCCCACGTCACAGACCTCCTCCATAGCCTGCATAGAATACCCCTATACCTAATTAGCATCCCAGGGCTGGACTCCTTGACCATGGGTCAGCATGGCCGACGTGTAATGTGGTCAGTCCGTGGGCCGTGCTGGGCTGACCACTACATCATCCTACCATTACCTGGCCTTACCTGACCAACCCCTGACCAGCCGAGGTCGGGCCGCCTCACCTGGTGGGGCGGTGCGGCTTTGATGTATCTACCTGTGCACTGTTTACCTGGGTGTCCACCACTTTCACCGGGGCCTGAATGTCACAGGTGTCACGGCCCCCACCTGGCCCACAATACAGGTGATTATCATTCAACACTGACCCGGCCAATCTCTGCAGGCCATGGCACCAGTAATCCGGGCAAGGCTGGGGTCCCACAGCGATGGGAGAACCTTCGGACAACACCCCCTCCCCCAAATCTTCTACAGCCTCCTCCACTCCCCTAAGACCAAGTCCATTTTTCTTCCAGGTGGATGGAGGAGAGGGGGTTGGGGGGTTGCATAGCGGCCTGGCACCCCACTGTAGCAGAGTGGTCACCATGGCAACTTTCCCTTTCAATGACCACTTCTCATCAGACAGCCCCCACCCCTGGTTGGACCCCTGTCAACCCCCAGCCACGCCGTAGGTCCTCCAGGAGTATTCCCAGGTGACCAATAAATTATCATCATGGGACTCTTTGATGCAAGGGTGTTTGGAAGAGGGTGGTGGCGGGAGGGGCGGGGGGCAGTTTTCAGGGTTTAATATGTACCTCAAATGAATCAGCAGAGATGCCAACCAGAGGGTTTTCTACGTCGCACTTTTCCCCATGGACCATTCGGTCATTGTTGCATATTATAAGTGCTGGGTATGCGGCCGGGGCTTTGTACAGGTATTTACCAGGTGCTTAGAGCTGTCCCCTGGTCAGCTGCCCACCGCCCCCCTACCTGTTGCATGTTGCATACCTGTATATGTAAACTGGTCAAAGAAGTGACCGGTCCCTGAGTCACCAGACAGCCCCTCACCCCACACCACACCCTTGACAGACCCCCACCCCCAAAATGCCCCAACCCTCCTCCTCCGGCCCCAGCTCCCTCCTCCCGCACCCTGTTGGTCATCCCGTGACCCTCACCCATTGTCCAGCATGTAGGCTCATTCTTGTCCTCATAGACGCATTGTCCAGCCCTCTCCTCTTTGCAGCCATCTCTTTAGTGCCACCCTTTCCCTTTCCCCTTCCACCCCTCCTCCCATTCTTCTTCTCCTTGTCCCCTTATTACCCATTTTGCCACTCGCGAACAACACAACACTTCAAACGCTGGTCAATGCACATTAAAACTGACCCTGCTCTATGATTTATCTGACCATGCCGTGGCTAACAGCACCATGTGAGACATGCCCAATAAATTACATGCCCCCTGTGCCGGCCACTGGGCACTGCTCACAATGTGGGGTCTTCAATGATAGATGTAGGGTTTGTTCAGGGAGGCCATCCGTGGGATCACTTCTCACGACCAGAACACATAACTTAGCCAGGATTTATGTAAGCACCTTGACAGAATGATCACTATGACCGCACGGGGACTGGTCAGGAAATATGACCCCGGTCATCGCCACTTGAAACTGCTTTGTGTCCGCTCTCTCATAATTTATTGCACACTTTTATCGTGTATAAAAAGATCATCCGTGTAAGAAGGGAAGGACATAATTCATGTGTAAGTGTCAGATCGAAATTTGAACTTTCTTACACGATTTTCTTCTGCATGAGTACATGTATAACCTTTGTATCGCATGCTTTGAAATTTTTCAATATGATTATTATACCACTCTACTAAAATGTGATAATTCCTATATTTCATGAGTTATTACTGTTCTACGGTCTTAAGAAAAAATATTGCAATATATGACAGGCTGGCTTCATAGTCATCTCTCACACATTAAAGATGGCCATAAACCCGTTCACACGAAATGTGACCAACTCGATCTTCAAAAAATATCCATGATTATTTAGGCTTGGCGTATGTTTTTGTTTATGTTTAATCAAAGTACAGAAGTGTATGAATACTTGTGTGAAAGAAAGCAATGTGTGCCCTGTATATAGGCCTACTATAGATTAGTTTTCGACTTGGACGCGAGTGTCGCCACCTTAGGTCTTGACCAATGAAGGGGTCAGTCCACCTTGGGAGTGTCCAACTATAATAAAAACAGCCCAACTAACAAAATCCAACGTAACGTGCACTGTGCATATGAAATCTATGTTGTATCATCTATACCTGTTCAATCATGTATCCACATCTCAGCCAGGTTTACATTTGTATTGCCTCCTCCATTGACAAAAAACATCGTATTATCTCGAGAGAGGTTGCAAGTCATTCATGGAAGATGAATAAACTGTATGGGAGAGATACAATATACGTTATGTACATTGTATAACGATTAGTTTAAAAGATATTGAATTTGACCAATGAATATTATATCTTCTTAAAAATGTCCTAGGATAATAGGCCAAGTACAACACAAGATATTCAAAACAACCACTTCTTTTTCCCCGAGAAAACTTCCGTAACTATTGTTAAAAATAAATCTAGTTGACGTTTTATTACGCTACAATGATGGAGACGAATAAATCAATTTACACTTTTTATGGGCGATATTAGAAAGGTCGTGTAGATGGCGCTAGTGTCTGAAGGTGTGAGTGGGTAAGAAGAGGTCACCACACATAACCTGCTTACGACCGTCAGATTATGACACAGGCCGGACAGTACTAAAGGTCCATCCTGAACGAGCCTCGCCGAGACAGAAAAGTGCCATAACCAGTCTCTGATGGGTTCTAGGGCTCCACCTTTGGGACAAAACGGTCCTTCTCTTCTCACCTTAGTCATAAAATCTGCCGCTAAGGTTACGCAAATTTGACCAAGGTTATTTTTTTATTGGGAGGATGGGAAGGGGGTTGGGTGTTGGAGAAGGGGAAGGGGAGTAAGAGTGAACAGTGGAGATGCTTGTAGGCCTATTCGTCACGCGAATCTTTGTCTCTAGATGAAATGAACAGATGCACAAAAAGGCTCATTATATTTACCTTCACGGTATATTGATACTGATACACCAAATACCTGTCCATAGAGAAGTAGGAGACAGATATATATCAATGTTCTACAATATCATTGTTAGCGTTAACAAATTTTAAACATCTCCAATTAAGCCGTCTGTAAATGTAGATGTATTTAAGTATAATAAGCAAGGGCTATGCTAGATATCTATTTATACGATACAATACCCGTGTAATCTATGAAGAAATATACATTATTTATATTATTATATAATTTATGTATAAATATGGTCACCGATCCAGAAGGTGTCAAGCTGTTAAATAATCGACCAACTTATTTCCTCACTTTGATCTTTAAAGTTCTGTTTCAACTTTACCTGTGACCGTCTCCTGTGCACGCCTCTCCTCAGGTCGTAGTTCACAAAATCTCCAGCGGGGCGCTCCAGTCGGCACCGTCCAATGATCTACAATTAATGCAAGAAAAAAAAAGATTATCAATAATTCTTTCTACTAGGCCTATATGAGCTTTATTGAGGGATCTTTTATACATAGACGACGTGTATACGTCGGCATAAATATACGAAAATATTTAATGAGATGCACGAGATCTGTGCAAAATAAACAAAATGCTGCGCATAAAACGATTGCCACTAAACCTGACCACACACACTGCTTCCTCTTCAATGTTGCTTACACATGCCTGCTTTTGGAAGATGGTCACTGCTGTTTTTAGCTTCTGTCTACAGAACCCCTGCCCCAATCAAACAGACCCCTCCAACCATCACCTAACCCATTGCCCTTATAGGCCCTTCAATGACATTACCAAAGCACTGGTCAAGCCCGATGGGCAACCCCAACGTGGGTGCGACCTCTGACAAACTGGGTCTGTACCACCAAACTTACAGCTCCAAACTAAAATACCCATAGGCGAATAACCTAAAACCCTTAGCGTGGTTACCCATGACCGTGCCCTTGTATGCAACCCGGGCATCTGCCTTATTCCTATTGCAAGCTTCCATACCCCTACCTGTGTCAAATGTGACAGGTGGGTTGGCTGTATGGCCAATGTATGCCCCAACCTTGTGTAATCAAATGGTAGCAAATGATTGTGCCTGAATAGACTCCCATCCTTCAGATATTGTGAAAAAGACTAAAAAAAAAACTTAGCATATATGTACAAAACCCTAACCAAAGCGCACTTTAGTCCCCGACTATAAATCGTGGGCCCTTGACAGGTAATTAGTCATTACAATGTCATACTTTAATTGATGCATAACGTGTGTTACGCAGGGCCCATTTATTTCCTGGCAAGTCCTAGCTGTTGGGGCTCCTCTCACACAAAGGGAGACGTGAGTCAGGTGACATGGAGGGCTTTCGTGCAGAAAATCAACCCTCTCCGAAAGCTGGTGTGAAATCTTCAGTTTGGTTGCTAACTGGTAGCAACTTTCCTTGGTCTGTGTGTCGACTGTCCAGTGAGTGGTCAGTGTCCGCTGTGACCAGGACAGTGTCCACTCTACCACCTGATGGTTTCTCAGACCTGGCCACAGGGGGAACGCTGTGAGGGATACTTTGTTTCTTATACCCCCACCAGGCAAGGCTGAAGACTGCCACTTGCCCTGAGAAGTATCTGACATAACGTCGTGTGGTTGAATTGTTCTCCCAGTTCTCTCTTACCTAAGTTCTCCAGACCCAGACTTAACAATAACAGGCAATTGGGTAGAGGTTGGGAGTGGTCTCACAAGCCTGAATTATTTATATTTTGTACAACGATTTCAAATTCTTTTGAAGGAGACATTCGCCTTTGAGATTACAATAGGAGTTTCTATCTTCATATGAGTTCTTGTAAGAAATAAATTACTAATCTGTCTAGTGCTACGTAACAGTTTAAGGGGAAAAGCCTGTTTGTCGATACTTATTGTGACCTCTATATATTTATGGTGACCTTCTAACAAGGCATTTTCTGACAGTCAATGACCTATGAATTCTGCCAAGCAAAACGTACGAGGCTGGGCCACTGAAAGTTATACATTGCATGGGGATGTTGCTAAGAGCAGCTTATAACTACATTTAATGAGACTAGTTTTAAAATGTCTGCCTATAATTGGAAGGAATATAAATGTTAACACATTTCCTGGTGAGAATGTTCCGAAAGGAAAATGAAACTTTACCCTTCTATATTTCTGACATTATGACCTAGGAGGATGTAAAAGCCGCTGCACACGACGCCTTTAATATTTATGATGTTAGAATTTCAGTCAGAGGGGATTCTTGTTGGTCATAATTATGACCCTAGCTGAGATGGAGGCCCAGGAGTGACAGTTTTTTCACCTCTTCCCCATGACTACTGCTCTTGCATGTAAGGGTATGATAGGGGTAAGGGCAGAGGGGCCATCCATGCCCATGACCACAGAACTATCATAAATAATCAGCATGTGAAGGCATCATGTCCAGAGAGGGACCTTGAGCCCAGCTCCATTGTCAGACTAGGTTACATGATACAGCTGGGTCTGGGTGGGGGCAGGTAGGACAGGAGGGGAAGGAGGGGTAGAAGGGGTGGGCACACAACACCTGTCTTGGGGAGGCCGTGGTATCGGGTGACCGTGCCGACAGGTAGGCAGATTTAGAGGCAGGTGGGGTAGGGCGGGGCCGGGTACTACTCTGATAGTATAGAGTACAGTAGTAGTACCCCACATGGGCCTGCTCACCTGGCCAGTCGGAGGTGAACCAGGCCACCTGGGCCACCCTTGCACCTGACCAGGGGACAGGGGGAGGTTAGGACCCCTAGGATCAGGGCCCCTCATAAACACATCACCTTATCTAAAGCCCCACTCACAGGCTGGACACGGGAGAGGCAAGGCCCTTTCTGTCCCCTAATACCCGCCAGCATATTATCAGCAGCCCTTGGTCAATCAACTGGCTTAGCCCTTGGAATGGCTCTGACTTGTGGATGAACTTGTCTCATAAAGCATGACGTGGGTGGTAATACGAGAAATCCCCTATAGCCCTCATCTAACTCCAAAAAGAGGCGGTATAACCTTCGTCCATCCACCTTCAATAAGCTCACCCAAATCCCCTGTCCATCGAGTACTCTGAAGTCTACTGCTTTTCCACTATCATGTGTCCATTTCTCATCTCACCCCTATTGTCCTTGTTAATGATAACAGACACTTTGAGATAGGCGTGGACCCAGGCCATATGGTCAAGCTAGAAAGGCAGATACAAACAGAGATACACCTGAACCAAATCACCTACCATTGGTCATGCAGACAGAAAGCTTTTCAGAGACATTGTTAGAAGTAAAACCTACAGATACTATTGAATCAAGTTCCCGTGACAATAGCAATAAAAGCTACCCCTAACCGACTCGGTGCATTGCTTTACATGGGAATGCATTGGTGAACAAGGGATGACCTCGGCCACATGACCTGAGTGGGCAGAAAACAACAATGGGTCACGAGTGTACACTTTGAAGTGGTCAATCCGCCAGCAGTAAGGGTTCATCAGCTGCTCGTCCTCGGTCATAGAGGATGAACCTGAATGTGTTGTTATTGGGTTAATAACATTGAGTGCACATGCAAGTAAGTGAGTAGCATTGCACATAGTGAGAGTACAAGTGTGGTGCAGTTTGTGGTATTCAGTGGGGGGAGATAAAATGCCATGGATAACTGAAGAGGAAATAATAGACAGAAAAAAGTAGAACCGGAAGGAGGAGTTGAGAAGACAGCAGGGCCGGTTAATTGATTAGGCTGTACTGCAGGCACCGACAGAAATAGATAATAGTCCTGTCCGATGGGCACGAGGTATGGTTTGCCTGAAAGGATGCATACAATGCTACCAGTCTGCGGCCAACATGACCAGGGCAGTTTGTGTCGTTTCCAAACCCCGTGTACACATGATTTAGGCGCAAGCCTAACAGCTGTTACCCAGTGCAGGCCTAGCATGACAGGGATGCATCGCATGTCACTGGGCCGGCCGAGACAAACCCACCCTTCTGTCCCCAAATGAAGTGAGTCCCCTTACCCATCTATGACATATACCTCATCTTATTCATGCACCCAGTCGGCCGCCGCCCACTGCCTCTCCTCTATACAGCATGCCAGGCTGGCCAAAGACTTCTTTTTAATGTCACATATAAAGGCAGACGGGGAGGTGGTTGCAATGAGTGACTGACGATAATAAATCTTTTACCAAATCTCATTTCTAATCCACACACTACCTGGGGCACCAGACATGATCGTGTACAGGCTGGGATTGAATTGAATTCACTTTGAGATGGAGGGAGACAGGAGGCGGGGGAATGTGTAATATGTAGGCAGGAGGAGTCGGGCTGGCTTTTATGTGTCCAGTCAATGCACAGGGGTGGTTGGGGAGGCGCCAATCTGGTCGTTACTGTGGATCGATCCCTGACTCCATGCTCCTGCCATTCACCCACAGAGAATGACAAACCCCGATATAATGACTGTTGCCAGACAGGCCCCTCACAGGCCTACCGCCGACTGTCTACGCCGACGTCCTTTTGCCCTCCCCCTTTACCTATTCTTGCCCCTCCGCCGGGTGTATAGGGAGGGAGTAGCACCAGAAGTCATAATGCACATGCAAGGCGTTGACGCATTGCGATGATGATCTGGCTGATGACAAGGTGCCACCTGCCCTCTGCCACCTGTCCACTCCCTGCCCACCTTCAGACCTACCCGAGGAGTAGCCAGCCGAACCCCCTGGCCCCTCACCCCCTCACCACTGGACCCAGACCCACAGGCTCCAGTATCCTAGACATATCCCGGCGTGAACGTATAATTTCCATCATATTTCCATTCATGTCAGTTCCGGTGTTTTCATTCAGCCCCCGAATGGACACACAAGAGAGAGGTGTAATTTCTCCCCGATTCCTGCCGCACCCCGTCGGCGACTCGTCTCGGCTCATGGCATTGATGTGGGCTGATACATTTATTGGACCAACTATACAACATGCAGCCGAGCTAGATTTCCAAGGAAAAAATTAAAAGAAAACTAGTTAAAAGAGTGCAGAATATGTTAACTGTCATTATTTTTTCTTTCGCCAATACCTAAAAGCAGGCGTGGGGTCCTTTTAAGTCCACCCGAAACGCCCGCCCTGCTGTCCGTCTCTTATATTTGGGTGTCTGAGGTGATACAAATGACACAAAAGTTGAAAGATCTGGTCGGCTTGTGAACAGCAGTGGGTCCTGGGCCCTGACAAGGCCGAGTCTCCGGTGGAGGGGAACAAGTCACACCTTGGTGACAGGGACCGTGCCACGCGCCCACCGCCAGGTCTAGACTTTGTCAATGCCCTCCGACTTTGATCAGTGTTTTTCATCTGTGTCCGTGTGTCAGGTGAGAAACCTGGGGAGAGGGTGGCTCCAGAGGGGTGGGTGTGTAGGGGTAAAGAACCTGGGGGTGAGAAACCGAGAGTGTACCTGGCTACTTTCAATCACTGTCAGCTTCTTTCTAATGATCCCTCGAGGCATACTTACTTTAGAGATTGGTGTAAGCTGTGAAATTTGGCAGGTTTTCAATAAACCTTCATTTGTCCTGCGTTTTCTTTTCAACATGAACATGTTGTTGAATCAATATATGAAAAGGGTTCTGAAACATTATGTAGGCCTACTTGTCTCTCATTTATCCGAAAGCAGCCAAGTATTGACTGCAGGGTCTTCCAAACTGAAGTTTTCGCAATACTTATTCGTACTCCCATCTTCAAAGTCCGGTAGAATTGCATTATGCGCCTGTAGGTGTTCAAGAAGATCAATTACAGTCACTGGGAGCCATCCAATGTAGTCTCAGGGGAGCAATTTTCTCCTTACGAGTGACGGATTGTGCTCACTTGAGTAAGCCTGTTATCCAACTGAACGTAAATCAGGGGTCAAAGTAAATTCGATCTTCTTTTTTTGGTGGAGTACCAAGTAACTTTTATTATAGCAAGGACTTATAAATACTAATGCTATTTTGTTTTCATTGACAAACGCTATAATATGTACTTTTGTTTTCATTGACAAAACATTATAAATCAATAATACTAGAATCAAATTTGGGGCCTAGATCTGCACTTAGTAACTTCTGTCGGAATTTGATACATACAGGGAACAAGTGAATTACATCCATGTCAATTAACAATTCACGATCTATTTCTCAAAATAAACACTTCAATTTCACCAAAATCAGCCATCATATATTATATCGGTCGCTTTATACATCAATCTAATTCTTGTACTTGTCTAGACAGTAACTTAAGGTTCGAAAAGGATCGACATTAGCCGCGTTTTTCACCCATATCATATATAGGGCCTATAGAATCATGCACATCTTACACATCCCCAATTCATGTTACCTTGACTGATTGCCTGCATGTCTTTTACACGTACCCATGCCCATTTGTCTTTTCTGAATTTACACAGGCCCAGATGGGCGGTGCGTGCTGAACTGTCTCTCCATGGGTCTGTCCCCACTACATCTCCCCGTCTTCTGAACCACAACCTCAAATGCCCTCAAGATTCAATTAAGTTTTATCTCTCTTTTGCCACGTTCCTCCTGAGAAATTGTGTCTGAATAGCCCTATGTAGGCAGGACTTTAGGGTGGTTGTTAAGGGTGGTTAGGCTTCCTTTGAAGCTCTGGTGAAGGCACACTTTGGGAGAGGCCTAAAAAAGCGCCTGGTGCCCTGGAGGTCAGACCTAAACACCTGAAGACACGTGCCTCAATGGGACGGCACGTGAGTGAGGCACGACTGTCATTAAATCGCGAATTATGCACCAAGTCAAGCGGAATAGGAGGTGGTGGTGGTAGGGAGGAGCCAGGCTTACATGGGGCAGGACGGGGTATGAGATGGGAAAGGGTGGGCAGGGGGATAGGGGACGAGAGAAGAGGACATCCTTCCCCACCATGCAGGTACAAAGAAGCAGGGCGGATTAGGTGGAGAGCGGGGCTGTGGGGGATCTAATGGAAAGCTCACTGGAGCGTCGGGTGACAAGTGCGTGGAAAGCCATGCCACTCAAGCCAAGCCATTATCTATTAGAATCCCCTCCTCATTCCCCTACATATACCCCCCTCCCTGTGTGTCTCCCTTTCCCTCTCTCTGTATGCAAAGCGTGGAGGGTTGCTTTGAATGGCCCAGGCTGGAGATGTTGAAGTCTGTGTCCCCTTGAGTTCACCCCAGTAGAAGGGAATGGCCTTTGCTGAGGTAAGCCTTCACACCCGTGGTTGCTACAACGGATATGGGCCAACGGTATAGGAACAAATGTCACCACATAAACTTTACCTCTGATTACAGACAATGGTCTTCATGGTCTTGGTGTACGGATAGACCCCCTATAAGGGGTATGTGGACTGCAATGCGGGTAGTTTTAGATAATAAGACCCCCAGATCTTGTCAATAAGGGTTCTGAGATCCGCTATAAGTTAGTCCAATTCAACCCTAAGGACGCCTGCATGGGTTGTAAATATGTCAGGTGTGTCGTTGGTTTGGTGGTCATTGAGGGGGAGGGGAGTTGGGTTGATGCAGAGGATGGTGACGGGGACCTAACGGAAAAGGGCATTCCGTATCGAACTCCGATCTTCTTGTAAGGATTTAAGAGAGCATCGAAGCTGCAGAGTCTTAAAAAAGGGTAAACACGGGTGAAGGGTTGGTCTGGGTATAGGAAGCCGTTCGATACGCCTCAGTTGGCGCAGGGCTCGTGGCCCCCACGTGCCATGCTCCGCTAACCCATACAAAATGCCCCTTGTCAGACCTGCAGTTCACCTCCACCACCCCTTAAGGCACCCCACCCCCACATCCCCACCCCCCAGCCCACCTCCACCCACCTGTGACAGGTGAGCATACCTTTACCTTTAGACCCACCCCTCAACTTTTTTTCCACCCATTTTCGCCACAGCAGCCACATCAAAAGGTCTTTTTTGTGCACTTTTTGAAATGATAATAGTCGTTTTTGGTAAGAGGACCGTAAACGTCCCGAGGGAGAGTCTGGCTGCTACTGGTACAGGTTTTGTTATACAGGCTCTTCAGAGAAGGGTAACGTTAACATGCAATAGATGAAAGAACATCTATTGGCTGAAAACATTCCCATTTATCATTTGGGATGAATTGCAAGATGATTTATTACAATTTTGAAAGTTCGTGACGAGCCTTGGGTATAATAATCCAGTAACTATTCCCAGATAAAAAAAGAGAAAGTTGCCCTATAATACTACATCTATTCTAATGAATACTCCAACTAGTAAAGACCTTCGAGTTTCTTTCTAATTGCAGATGACCGAGATATCTAATAAAATCAGATCCAATTTAGCTGGACAGTCACCATTTTGCATGGCCTGTGTTCCGTGTCAGTCCGGCGGGCAATGATGAATGGACCTGGGGTAAACTTGATCTGATCCCCAGACTTCACAGGTCTAGGGTTTTATCGGCCCAATCTCAGCAGTTGGGGGATGATCCGCTGTCAGAGACACCTGGTGTGCTGATTAGGAAGCTGATACTTCTTACCTGGAGCATTAAGTGGATCCCAGCTTAAGGTGACCCCCTACTGGTTGTCAGGTGGTGGGTCTTTCTTTGCCTCCACTGTCTCACTATCTCACTATCTCCCCAGGCTCACTCCCCTTGCCCATAATGAGATTGACTCTGATTACAGTTCCAATTTGAGGGGACTTTTGTAGCACCAAGCTGCACCTATAGGTTGGGTTCAAAGTACATGTATTTGGTCTTCAAAAGGTGGATAGGCATCAAAGGGAAATACATGTGATAGCATGTGCATTCTCATGTGTTATCATGGATGACTAACTGGGTAGATGGTCTTTGGTGTCATTTTGCATTTCTTCGGAAGTCAAAAAGGCAAAAACACCTGGTTATGTACTCAAAGAACTCTCAGTAATTAGACATACATCAATCGTCAGAACACGCCCTACTGAAAGCAAAGTTGTCAAAAAGCCAATCAGAAAGACACTTAGAATGCCTTTGAAATGTTGGCCGTCTGAAGGATTATGATATAGCCCCATATTTTCTTACTAATAACGTTGGGTAAGGTGTCATATTTTTGGAGCTTTTTTACGTTCTATTGTCGTGAAGGGACTCTTTAGGTGACCCTGTTGACTCTGCACTGTATCCTGAGGGCTTGTGGTATATGTCTTCAGACAAACCGGCATGTATTGGTCATAACCCCTTAACATCAGTGACCCAATCTTGACCATTTGCGTCCTTTTCTGTTACCAACTGAAATCCTAACTATTTCAATCTTCATGGTCAAATCTTCCGCAAGAAGTTAACCAATACATCATAAGCATCAGTGTCTATTACTTCAAAGACGACTAGGTCAAAGGTTATGACCCTTTGACCTTTGTTGATCTGGAGGTGTGTGACCTTGATCAACCCTGATTGACCTGGAGGTCGTAACAAGGCTGGCTGTGCCTGTTGGCCTCCGTCCCAAGATGTTATCTGCCTTCTCCGAGTCATTTACAGTTAGCTGGGTGTAGTCACATATTCTGTTTGGCCGACGGAACCCAGGGAGGTAAATGCTACTTGGGGGCGACTGTCGCCACTCCGACGCCCAATGGTTAAAGCCGCGGGTGACTTTCACTACCTGGTTTGGGGGAGATTTAAAAAAAGGACAGACTCACAGGTATGTGACCAAATCGTCCACCTGTGGGCAGGTCTCCTGCTGGAGGTGGTGAAAGCAGGGCCACACCTGGGCCGGATCCCTGCCCCAGCACTGACCCGATTAAATGGACTTTAATTGATTCCACTATCTCTGAATGTAGCACTCTGCCTGGCGGAGCCAATTGAGACTGGTCAGCCAAGGATGAGAGTTAAATTGGTCGCCCACCTGGGCGCGGACTCCGGCCATATTGTGGTGGGCCGGACGGGCAGGGGGACGGATTGTCCACCGGACACCTCGACTGGCGAATAAATCAGCCACAGAAAGCTCTAATTATACATCCATCTCTGCCAGTCGGACTTTGGCACCTTGGGGGGCATGCTGGTCTGATTTTACCCCTGTCTCTCCAGCTTTTTTACAGATTCACCAACCATGAGGACTAATTAATTAGTTTATTGAGGGAAAATTGTATGCATAGCTAATGGGGCCACTGACAAATGACCGTGAAGGTCAGATAAAGAAAGAGCCAGGTCAATTATAAGGAAAAAAAGGAAGAATATATGCACACTACTTTTTAAAGAGTCGATATTTCTCACAGAGGAAGACAGCCGAAACAACTTTAGCGTTTTTCTAAATGTATGTAGAAGTTCGACCTAAATTTCAGTCTCGATTTTGTGGTCGCGATGTTTTTCTATGGACTGACGAATACTGTCTTGACCCATATCAGTCATGCCTGTTGTTATCTTTTGTGGGCGAATCGTTTATAGGTAATTTACCTTCAGCAGGTCCCCGAACACAGAACCATTAGCGACGCAACCTGATACGTGAGGTAGGCTTTGTTGTCGTCCCTTCAGGTGGCCTTCTTGGGGCACCCTGCCCATCTACCTGCATTGTCCAGGCACTGATTATAGAGCTGTCCGTCGGAGATATATGACTGCCTTCATATTGCCTGCACTCATGGACAGTGCCATGTAGATGGTTACAGACATATCGTGCTGGGACGGAGCCTACATCCTTGGCAATGATTATCCGACAAAAGCTGATGGCGCAGCTTCCCATGCATTTATTTCAGCCACCCAAGCAAGCCCAGTCTCCGAATGCAGGAGGGAAAGCAGCAATTTTACACACGATTTCAACATGTCCAATATTAACCTGCCCCTCCACATTCTGTTGGTTATTGAAGAAGCCTTCCTACCATTGTTCAAAGGCGATACTTACATTGTGTATCTGTTTTTGTTTCTTTTTGTATCAGTGCACATGATTGGTGGTTGCTTGGTTACCCTCAGCGTCACACCACCTGTTGTTCGGTCAAATCCTGACTTCCGTTGTCCCCGGCGACAGGTATGGATCCCTGCGGCAAAGATTAAAGATTTCTCTGAAGTATAAGATTCTACGTTGGTTGTTCAATACCCTATTCTTACCGATGATAGATCTAGGGAGTGAGACAAGGCCAGCTAATGGTCACCCCGGAATAGCTGAAACACCATCACTGACCGTTTTTAATAGTAGACTGGACGCTAAATGGCAAAGTAAGATTCATCGATGCTCCTTACCCTCTGGACCCTTACTACACTGAAAAGTCACGAATATCCTGTATGTAATTTATTTTAGATAGAGGTAAGCTTATTTAAGACTGTGACCATGCATGCCTCTCAAACTAAAATTGTTCGTATGTATTGGTTTTATTTTTGTTAATGTATGAGACAAGGAACGTATACATCCTGGTAAACTATTGAGAAATTTTACCTCAGAGGAGGTCCGACAGACAGTCTATGTTCTATGCACGGAGAAAATGCTCTTCTTTGTTTGCCTGAGAAGACCAGCCCCCTGGTTGATCCTTGGGGCAAAGGTCCACTGCCCCAGGAGCCCTGAGGTCATAGGGATCCACCCGTCCAGGGGGTCTGGATCCTCGCCGCTGATTTAGAGAGGGCTCCGACTGATTGGGGTCAGGATCTTTGTCCTAGGAAGCGGTCAGAATCCTGGAGGATCCAAGACTGCCTTTGATCCCGGTTTAAAGGTCACCCGACACCCTCCCGGCAGAGGCTGACCCTTGGCTCTGAACACAAAATGCCCTTCTGTCCTCGGACAACTGGCCATCAGGTCAGACCCTAGACCATGTCCTCAACATAAACAGGATCGAAATGGGATTTTCTCACGATTATATGAGTAAAATCCAGATAGATTGTCTTTCACGTCTTTTTTTGTGAGATCTAGGGTTACACAAATCTTATACAAGTTGCAATTTGTAATGGAGGTAATGCTACTTGCTAGAGTGAAGTGATTATTCATAGTTGCTATAACCACAGATAATGCTTTTTACTTACGTGAATAGTAAAACATCTTACTGTTACTATTAACTATGATCCTCAACCAAACATTGTCATATTGCAATTTACTGTGCATATTTTAATTGAATATCACATTCTCTATTTTCAATACACACCCCACACCCATCCCGTAGTTGCCTAGGTCATGGTCTAGTGCACGCCTCATTAGATCCCGTATGTTGACCTTTGTGTTCCACTTCCGGTGACCAGCAGTAACTTTCTCGTCTCCTTTCTCAGCAATGTCCTCGCCATCGGGAGGGGAATGGGAGGTTCCCCTGACCGTTTTTGTCACCTGACAGCCGTGCCCGAACAAACGGCCATCTTAGGTTGTGACAGTGACCCCTCAAGAGTGGCCTGACTTTCTAAACGCCACCCCAAGTAGCCCCTGACCATCTGACGTCCTCAGGAGGGACCATATGCCCCACCCTGTGGTCAGGGAAAACACTCAGGCCGCTCCACGGAGTATTCTTTGAAGCCACCCCCTCCTCATCCCAGGGTCGTAGGCCTGGTCCACATTGAGGATCCTTCTGATACAAGTATACCTCACCTTTTGTCCCTCCCCCACTGGGCCTAATATACCACACACGTTCGGACAGAGATCACACAAAGCACCTGACCTGGCACAGCTGGGCCTGACCCTGTGGTTGGATCCACTTCCGTTGACCTTGAGATATGTGGACTGACCTTGAAAAGGGGTGATTCCCTGGAGGATGGGAGTACTTGAAGATGGGTGATGGTCGGGGGTGGTTAGGAAGGGTTAGACCCTGGAGGGCTTATTGTTTGTTTCCTCTCCTTGACCACATGTTATGAGAACTGCAACAGGGTAAGTCCCTCCTCAGACTTTCAAGGTCACTGGTTCCTGAGGCATTCTAGGTAAATAAGCTGCAAAACGGATCTCAATGCCCTGTAATCTAAAAAGGCTTATGTTCATTTGACTGGGAATATTGTAATATACGATCTTTGACCAGCAAAATTATATAAGCTGTCGGTCTGCATCTGCGAAAATGTTTAAATAAGTTTTCTTGGTTTTTATCTGTACATGAATGTATGGATCTAAATGATCATTCTACATTTGATGAGTTACATGCAATTACATGTTATCTGATGGTAAGACCTTTTTATAAGTAATGTTGGCTGATCCACAGCTACCACGATGACCTTGGCATAATTCTGATAACTATTTAATCCGGTAGCGATCACCTGGTGTCAGCTCCCCGCCCCGTGTTTACACCTTCATCAGCCCTGTTTGTTTTCTGAACACCCCACCTTGGTCAGGTCGTCCCACCTGCCACATATGGTCACTATAGGGCACTGTCCACCTTCGTCCCTTGGGATCTCCGTCACTGTCAAACGAACGAGATTCTGCAGATTCCTTGGTCAAACTATGGCTATGATACCCTGTTCTGCCATGACTTATACCCTCTACAGACTAGCCCCAAAATGCGCATTATGCCGTCTATGAACTGTTATCAGGTTATTGTAACCGCATTTTGGGGCTATTCTGTATAAGGGGTATAATCCTTTATGCGCATTGCCGGATTTGTTATAATTCTACCCTTCAACTAGAAAGCAGAATATTTTAATCAATTAACATTTTTCATGATTAACCTATACTTTGTGTAGTAGACCACTTGACCTGTGGTATTCATTTTAATAATCTGACAGGAGGGGTGTGTGTGATGGTAGAGGGCGGCTGGGGCGGGGCCGATAGGAGATCCCTTGTGACCACTCCCCTCAGGTGGCCCCAGTTACCCCAGATTCCTTCATCATCCCATCTCGGCATTAATTATCCAGGCGCTAAGTTAGCCCTCCCCCCTGTGGGTGAAGCCTGGCACTAGGCTGCACTTAGGATTAGCTTTAATTAGTGATTAGCTCCAGCCCCAAGAATATTAATTAGTCTCCAGTCTGCTCATGGCGTCTCTGATGGCCTCTCCAGACGCGAGGGCTGATCACGTGACCGTGTGAGGTATCATGTGACCCTGTTTGGTCGTACATTGTGATCCATATCAATGTATCATGCCAAAAACTAAAATGGATTAGCGGTCTCTGGTGCATGTTGTTTATATGCCAGGGAGATTCCTTGTTGTATGGATGGGGTTGATTCTACATATTCAGACACACACACACACACACACAGACACACACACACACACACACACACAGACACACACACACACACACACACACACACACAGAGTTGCAATCTGCAATCTCTAATTATATAATTATTCTAAATATAAATATTCTAAACTAAGTAATGAATTAACAGTGTCTTAATCACGTTGAGGATAGTAAAAGCCTGACATGTAGCTTTAAGCGCCCCCACATGCATGACCTATAGTAAAGCAGTCCATTAAACGTGAATCATAGTCTTATTTTACTCTCCATGGTTGGAGTGTTGGAGCCTATAGAAAAAGATCTGCACGGGGAAGCCCCGGAATTCGGCCGGTAAGCAATACATGGAATACTGATAATGCAACAAATATCGGCCACTTAAAGGAAGGATTGCTGTACTTTTCCCCCTATACCTGTATACTCTATGTAAGATCATTCAAAGGCCAGTTACATGTACCCATGGTCCTGCATACTTTATATCTGTGTTACACTTAACGTAATACTCCAATGCCTGGTGTCAATCCTGAAAATGCCAACAATGTTTTGAATTTTGTCTCAATTGGTAACACTGTTTTTAACAGGAAACGAAACAAATCCTCCCACGGTATAATGATCATCTGTGAAACGCCTTCGTGTTTACCTTTTCGTAAAAAGGCTGCACTTGGAGGTTTTATCAATAGTATGCTAAGCAAAAACGAATAGCTGTGAAAAGGCAAAACTCCTCAAAGCGCAACGAAAAGCTTGGTGGGATTTTCCCTCTTTCATACATCACCTTGGGCAAAATAGAAGAAAGGGTAGGCCATTACATTCCTGTGGCCAGGTCAGTTTTCAGGGGATTCCTTCTTGCCTCCATCTCAAGATGGACAGAATGTCCCCAAACACCCCCACCCAAACAGCAGAGGGACCACTCCGTCTCCACTTGGTGGACAATAAACGCCTCGCTCTCCAAGCAGTTCTCTTGTCACCCAGCTTATACTAGATATTAGATGAAGACCTCTTGTGCTTGGAGATGGGTGACGGCGGAATGCCTCTATGGTAACCAAAAGCACTAAAGGTTGCCATGGCATCTCGTGTTATCGGGGCTGCATTGATAAGAAACCGAGCGTGTCGAGGGGTGCCTATCTGTTTATCTTTTCCTTGTTTTATGCCTTTCTTTTGATGTCCATTATGCAGTGGCCAGGCGGGGCTCGGGCACTGCCTGTATTTGTGTGGTCGACATACGATAGGCAATAAGCAACAAGAATACTATATACTTTCAAAGGTCGGGAGATTGTGATCAGACCCCTTATCACGACGAGTGAAAAAAGTCAATCTTGAGAGCCCCTAAAAAATAACAGACGGAAGGCTGGCCATTGTCCAGCCATAACAAGAGGCTAATGGTAGAATTACCCCGAACGGACAATGGAGTAACGTTTGCACGCCTCTGGGATACCTAGTTAGGCTCAAATTCAAAGAAGGAGTTATGCCTTCTTGTGTCATGATTTGTCAACAGCAACAATTATAGTAGTTGCTCTAATTGAGAGGTCGAGCAGGAGATACCTGTGTAATGAGGGGCTAGTCACCAGGAGGGCACTACGGGTAGGGGGGGGGGGGGGCTACCACCTCGTACTCGTACCACAGGTAGGTAACCCTACCTCCCCCTACTCGTACTATAATGTAGGGGACCTATCACCCTTTTCTACCACCTCGTACTCGTACCACAGGTAGGTGACCCTACCTCCCCCTACTCGTACTATAATGTAGGGAACCTATCACCCTTTTCTACCACCTCGTACTCGAACCACAGGCACAGGGCCTTTCACCACCTCTTGCTCATACCACAGGGAGAGGGCCTACCACCTGCTTCCACCATCTCTTGGTTTTACTTGTGCAACAGGTAGAGGCCCTTCCGCCGTCTTCAAGTTCCACCACCCTCATACCCTCCCACCTCTTCTAACAGCTCGTCCTCTCAGCCCTCTTCTTATACCTTGTACCCGGGCCTTAACAGGTTATTTATCTCCAATGCTGGATTCTGGTAAATGTAGAAGTATCGGGCGAAGTATCACCGAAGTCTGCTAATCGTATAATTCTATATCATTTGCTCCATGTTACCGCGAAGCATGATTATGACATTCCGTTTATATTGGAATCATTCCATAAGACCATCTCCCCTTTTTCCTTCCATGGGTTCGTACTCCAGTATCGGCACCACTCCCTCGCCCCATTTGAGTGTGAGAAAAATGTGCCAATGCGATTATTTTGACTGTCAAATCAGCTATGAAAGCATGCGGTGACCCCTTAGCAACAAACCTGATACGGAAGCAGGGAATTATAGGCGCAGGCTGGAGAGGGCCTGCAACTGTTCTAGCGACCCTGTGGCCTCGGGGCCCTCAATTAGGGCCCGAGAAAGGCCTGTAGGGGGTGTCCGGCCCGGCCCAGGAATGTAGACTGGCTCCACTGTGAGGGGGAGTGCGCAGCCCCAATCTTTGGAACCCAAAAGCCAATTAGAAACAATGTCTTAAATGGGTCGCATTAATTTTCTCCGCCCCTGGATTTGCAATCATAAGGGTAACTGGGTTATCATAAAACTTCCCTCTATTTCCCCTCTTTTCTGGTTAAATAAAAGGTCAAGGTTCAAATTAGGAATTTACAAAAAATGTGTGTTATTGTTATGATTGTGCCGCAGATAGTTAGAAGCTATGAAGTAATCAAACCCATATGGTGTACCGCCTATCAGACCTGCGATAAGATATCCCTTCATTACTGTTAATAACAGGCGTCGGAGACGTTTGCAGTATGCGCACAACTCCTCTGAACTTTCATCCTCGAAGATGCAAGTCCTTCCTCTCGTTACCAAGGTGATTAGCAGCGAAAGATGTAACCGCAGTAACTGATCACTACCCGTTCCACAACTGCAGCTCCCAGAGGGCGCTGATGACAAACTGCGCAGCAAAGTCCAGACAATGAATTGTTCTGCGCAGAACGGAAGTCCGGAGATCGATGAGTGACGTCAGGTGGTAACCAGGCGACGTAGATGACACCCAAGATGGCGGGGGGCCAGTGACGTCGGTCTCTTCTGATCTGTCACTGCGTGAACTCAGAATTCACTGCGTAGACAATGCCCTGCACTAAACACAAAGGGGTAGAGTAATAAAGACAACGGCGGCAACAGTAAAGGGAGTCTGAGATGTAGGTAGAGGCAATGCGCCTTATAAGTTTACAACTCTGTCCCATCATTACAATGTATTAAATTGTGCACACTACCCAAGGGATGATTACGTCATACATTATGTACAGTTTATAGGTTCAACCGTTGTATTGTCATGGATAGGCCTATTGTTCTGTGGAGCGCGGTCGTGGCTAGGTGTGGGTGCATATATCACTATTTGATGTAATCTCAAAATAAATTAGATCTACACTTGTGGGAGCAATTGAGAAGGCATGACGCCAGGGTGAAATCATGTCTGAGGCTGTTATGTACACAAAGTCGGTTGCGTCATACCGTAACATACCTTGTCATACCTTGCCATATACCATTGTCATAATGCTGTCATACAAGTGTGGAGTACTTCATCCGGAAGCTCACTGTAACTAGCCTGAGAGATATTATGCCATGCCACTCATCATTAAGGATTACATTTTTGTTACGTGTATTGTATGTAATATAAGCAGGGCGAAGTGTTCTCAGACCTCTCTCAATTGACAAAATAACCACTTGAAGATTACTTTCATGTATTGAAATTCTAGTAAATATTACTCACTCGAGTTAGCTGTAACATTTGGACGAGTTTCAATGCATTATAAAAAGTATCGATTTTGCATACAATTCAGTGGCATTATAATTCACGTAAGGCTTATGATAGTAATAAGGCGGATTTACACTGTAGATTTAGCTGCAGCATATGGCGAATGAAGAAAAGCTACAAAAGAAATCTATGACTTCAAAGGAGACTTTTCTCTTCAACCTGATGCGATCGGAAGTTAATGCTAACCTTAAACGTGGAGGGTCATTGGTTCATTATGGGATTTTAGGTGGAGTACAACAAGGGGTCCAAAGCGGGGGTGAATGTATGGAGTGGTCACTCAATGACTTTATTGCAAAGAATCAAGTCACGAATGACTAAAGACCAAACAGTAAGCGGGCGGCTGGTGGCACTGATCCGTTCTCACCTGTACACCCAGGTGAGGATCAAAAGGCCCCGTGCCGCCGCCACACGGACACTTTCACCTAGTTCCACCTGTCGCATCGCATGGGAGCAGGAATCGGTATGGTGATTTACTCCCAAATTGATATAATTTCCGTCTTGGTGACCGCTCAAGTGGACGGGGGTCATTTTTTCCACAGGAGTGGGTGCCATTGGGACTGACCACTCGGCCGGTCAGTCGGTCCGAATGACCGGTCAGTTCTAGACCTCTGGCAGAACTCCCTCCCATGCCCCTCCCACCCACCCTGTGCTCTGGGATCTATTCAGCTTCAATGTTTCTGCCTCATAAGCTCAATCTGTTTGTCAGGTCTGGCGGCCCGTGTGAAAGCGCCCTGATAATGCTGACTGGATTGGAAATGTCATGAACTTGGTGCTGCCCACCTGTACTGGCCGCACTGACCGCCCACCACCCCTACCACCTTACAAACACACCTTCACTGAGGTCCAGGTAAGAGAAGAGGTGGGGGGTGCTCTCTCTGAAAAAAGGCTCAATATGATAATAAAGATAAAAGAAATAGGAACTGTTGCTGTGAAGCACCTGCATGGATTAAAACAATAATTTGTGCAATACTATCGTATGGGCACATGTGGCCACATGTGGGTTGGTTGCTACAGAATTGCATCCATGCCATGGAGATACCTTTCTGATCATACAATATGTATTCTAATTGAAGCTGTATTCGAAATACTCTAGCATTATACATGTGGTGATAGAAAACAAATAAGAGAAAATAACAAACCATCTATGATACATGGTGTTCGACAGTATTCTCGAGGTCCTGTTCGAGTGTTGGCGTTTACAGTTTGAACACACCTTTAATGAAGCAGTGCCCCCCCCCCCCCAATACGTCCAACATGTATGGTACTACCTACCTACAGGTGGACATGGGGACAGGTAGGTGGGGTGGACAATAGCCTGAGTGTGCTGCTGTAGCTGCACACCTAATGGAATGACCATGGGAATGACCAGAAAGTGACCACCATTGCATACATGTACAGGGGCAGGGTCGGGCTGACCAAGGGCTCAGGAAGGTGGGGCCAGACTGGGAGGCGGCAGGCCAGAAACCAGAGACCCACTCCACTGAGCTGGGGCCATGTTGGAGCAAACAGGTCTTATTATGGGCACTGACCGCTGGTCACCAATCGTCGCCAATCCCCCCGGGTCAGCCGTGAGACCGGGGCACACTGACCAGTCTGCAACACGCAACAGTTCCGGTCACTCTCAGCTCTGTACCCCTTTATCATATTGATTTTATCGAGGTTATTGATAGTATCTTTTACAATCAGTATGCGCTGAACTGTTCTAATCCTTCCAGGTAATTGCTGAATAATACCATAAATAAAAGGTCGAGCATTTTCTAATCATTCTGCTGTAAACCTGAATATGCCTCATAAGTTGCAGTTACTTTACCCCCCGTTACTTTGTTACATTTTATGTCACAATCTATGCAATCCCCACCAAGTTACACGGACCACTGATGTATGTACATGACTGGACCCTGGTAACAATGTGAATGGTAAAATGAATAATAACGGGATTCTTAATTTTCATAACTGGCTTGATTAATATGAGAAAGACAACAGATTATGCTAAGGTAAAATGAAAATAGAAACTGACGAGTCTGCACAGTGGCCCCTCCTATATAAACGAGTTGACTCCAACAACTTTAGCCTTGTCCCATAGGAATGATCCATCTCCATTGACCAAATACGTTTCTTGGGATCTATAACGCAAACAGGGCGCAACACTATTGAAAAAGGTCTATACTCTTAACAATTTACCTGCCGATATTTCTAGTCTAGATGAGAAGGCAGAAGAAGAACAGGGCGTGATGATCCAGTCAATTAGTTTAGGCCTAATAGAAACGTGTTATTCTTACCCTCCTACTTTCGCTTTTGTCCACGTGAGATGGTGCCCAGTTTGGATATCCCTTTGACCACAGGGTACTGGGTGTCATAATCCAGGCCGGCCGTTTAACTCCAGGCCCTTTGGATCTCGGACAAAGACCATCTGTTTCCGGGTGATCCCTGGTGAATGTGACCCCGCCGAGGGGCCCTTTGAGGGGCCCTCACCGCCCCATGTCCCAGACGCCCTCTCACTGGTCATTATACAACATTACCCCCGGTCTCACAGTACAGAATCAGGAGTCAAACCTCCGCCGCCCCAGGCCCCTTGGATCCTGCATGCACAAGACGCCGTTCAACACCCTACTACTGGTGACAATGAGTCCAAGCTGGTTGGCGTAATTACCCGACAAAAGGCCTGCCCCCAACCCAGTGGTCGCTGAAGAATGGTCAGCCAGGTCGGAAACTTGTACCAATTGGTGTGTAATTTGCACACGTTGACTGGGGACTAGAAGATAAATGTGGATCGGGACAGAAGGGGCTAGGGTCTATAGAGGCTGGCGCCATGGTTGTGGTTAATTCTGGGCGCTGGTAGTGTCCCCCAGGTATTGGGGGCGTCAGGGTTGTGGGCCTGCGTTTTGCTTACCGTGAGAAAAAATAACATTTTAACATGGAGTGTAGTCCATATAGTTTGAATAATACTGGAAATTGTACATTTTACTTCTTGTTATTCAATTGTTCTTTAGAACCCCAAAAAAATAACCTTGTGGAAAAAATGGGGACTTCATGTTTGGAAAGCGGACAATTCCCCCAAATAACTGGAACAAAAAAAAAGACTTTGACTTTTTATAAATCATCTCCCTTTGACTAACAGTTAAACTGCCTAGTCTATAACTTGTGTGCTAGGTGTCACGGCATATTAAGGCGCTCTGAATAAATGATGGTCATTGCCCTTGATTCTCAGGTCATGCATATAGTTATCTTTTAAAAGCTGGAAAAGATAATTTTATGTATGTCTATAGTCACAGGTAACGGTTATAAAAACATGCAAGCTCTGATTTAAGATAATTGCTTTTGATATTTATGTAATATACTTTGATATCTTATATCACAATGCTAGGTTAACCCTGCACTGTTCTCACTAATTGCCGTACATATATGCCCCCTTATTGATTATCTAAATGCAGACTTCATACTTACATTAGTCAAGTAGATAGAAGACAAACTGTCTACAGTCTCCTTTTATTCCAGCTGGTCCCTTACAGTACATCTCTAATTGCTGATTGACAAGTACACCAATTAAAACGAAGACTTCCCACAGAGACAGAAGTAGAGTCTACTCATGTTCCCCGACCATGTATCTCAATATTTGATTAAGTGGGACAATGCATGGCGGCACCATAAAGGTGGGACAGGTAAGTTACTGATCACTATGTATGTACAGCGAAACAAAAGGAGGCTCCTGGAGGTAAAGGTAGAAGTGATTAGAGATGGATAATAAAGGTATGCGTAGGGACGGGGTAAAGCGCAGTTCAAACAAAGGTAGGGTACTGCGGCTGGGGGCCTTTGGTCGTTTGATGTTTTGGACGAGAATGAACAATTAGAGGTGCACGCGGATTAGTACATTATCAAGTCCAGAAGGGTAAAGTTATGTGTATACAATGTAAACAATAAATACATTTCTTTATAGTCCTGTCGTGTTTACATTTGTATCTGCATTCCGTCGCGCCGTTTATTGCCATTGCAATTTACGACATGGGATTTACTTCTGTGACATGAGAATTGTAATTGTTTTGTATACGTAACAACAAGCAAATATTCGCTTAGCTATCCTGTTTTTGTTTTGTTTATTTTCATTTCTTGGAATAATTGGTGTGGAAATAATTATCTAACACTCCCTTGTATATCACCAGAGCTACTCACGAAAATGGTTCGTGTTCCAAATTGTTTATTCATTTTTTTTAAATTTCTTTATTAAAGTGGCTCACTTTGCCAGAAGGGTTTTCTTGTGAGTCATCATAAATCAGCATAGGTACACAGTGTATACATAACATTATGTCCAGTGACAGCGACAGAATGATATAGTCTATAAAACTATACATCTAAGCCTAGTCTATTGATGATATATGTTTACATGACTAATGTTTTAGACACTCATGTGAGAATAGATGTGAAAAATAAAAAGGTCTCTCTTGGAAATTGGGTATCATCGTGAAAAATCAGACAACTGTTGACAATATTTTTGTACAAAACCTATAGATATTAGTGGGGTGTGGTCACACTCCTTTCTCACTTCAGATTCCCGTGTAATCATTACACGGGAATCTGAAGCGACGTGGAGTATGGGGTGTGGTGGGTTATGATATTGTGCAAATATGTAGAGTAGCCATGAGAATAATTGTGTTTGGTAAGACATATAGAAGCAGGTTACATATTTCAGTTTAGCAGTCTGGACATTGCTTGCTGTTTTTGCCCATTTTTAAAAGTATCATAATCCTCAATCTTTGTGTACTTACAGGGGCCAGGTAAAGTATTCCATGTACATGCCCCTTTGAAGTACAGATTTCCTTAGATTTTTCGCTATTTGGTTTAGATGTTCTAAATAGAACAGCAGCATAAGCACTTTTTGTAGTAGAGTCTGTCTGTTTCTCCTTTCTGAATAGGAGATATTTTACATCATACTGGATGGATTACTTGCATTTACATATCACTGTGGTTGGGGGGTGTTATCGTGAGTCCAAACTACAAAAAAATGGCAATGTTTGAACTATAATCCTTTCTAGAAGGGGTTGAAAGTAAATTACAGGAGCCGGAAAGTGAATTATAGCTCCATGGGCAGCATAAAGAGAGCATTAATTTGAAAACGGATCTGGTCGCAGTCCCTGTCATCAAGCCTCCCTCTCTGGGGTATTATAGATATGGGAGAATGCGGGAGGTTTTGTGGGGAACTCCAGGTGTCCTCCTGTGCCTTGACCTATACCTGATGGTTTCCATATGTTATCCAGGTAAAGCCCCACCCAGTTGATCATCCCTGCATATTATCCCATTCGGAGAAATGTTGCCCCCCAAGCTGTTGTTTGTTCTCAGCGTTTTATAATTGCTACCGTGTGCCCCCCAAGGGAGCCCTAGTCCCACCCATAGGGACTTATCCCAGGTATTTCCCCCGGGTTGTTAGGTGACCCAACCGTCGCCAAGGTGATCAACGGACGAGATTTTTGAACTGGTCAGTGTGTGCCCCATAGGGTAACGTTACGCTGACCGCCGGTGGCCGGACAATGGCCGCACGGGGGGTATTGTCTTAGCACAATGCCCGGGCGGGTGGCAAGTCGCAGAGGTGGGCTGTGGGTGAAAGAGCAAGAGATGGGGTGGGAGTTTCCACTGGGGACGGACACACCCTAGGGTAAGGGAAGAGGTGAGAGAAGAGGGACTGCACCCCCGCCCCCTACAGCTCCGCCCAGGAGAGGGGTAATTCTCTCAATGAAATAGGGGTTGGGGGTGAAGGGGGGCTGTTTTAAAATGTGTTTTGAACATGACGAGACTGCAAGAACCACAGGTCGTTAACTGCGCCGCCTCCCTGTCTGTGGAGCTCCAGGGCTGACCAGTGGGGGACTGGCGTCCCCCCCCCCTTGACCCCTACTCACCCCACTTCACCCTTTTGGTCATCTGGGCCCCCAATCAGTAGCCTGATTTATTGATCACCCCCCTTACCAGACCTTTTATCCTGTCCATCTATATGGGTGCTGAAAAAGGGCGGGAAAAATCGGTTGAGATGTAACACTATGATTAGTGAACGGAAAATTGTCGTCTGACTTCCAGAAGTGTGAAATGACTTGTGGCAAGGTGATGAACGTCTCACAGAGGCCGTGTCCCTTACGTATAATTATTAACCTGCCAAGGTGACAACTAGAGTGTCTCCTTTATGTATTAGTTGGTTTACACGGGGGACACTCGTAAATATTCTGCTAAGTTGTTTTCTCTGTTCAATCTTCGGCATTGTGTCAAGAAAGATGAATAAAATAATGCAGTCTTGATAAACCATTTTTTCTTTCGTTTTCTTTTTGTGTGTGCAAAATGATGGAATTTAGAAGGTAACTTCAAGAATCACATAGATTATTAAATATCAATCTTCTGAAAATAAATATAGGCCTATATATAAACATGTTAACTACGTTTAAAGTTGTATAATTTTATAGATATATGTAGCCAACCTGTAAATAATGAATTCTCATTGATTGCCTTCAGAGAAAAAAGCCATGAAAAAAGAAATTGTTCAAATAATGTCCATTTTGACAATATTCTGCGACATTTTTGATTTATTAATTTTGTCCAAGGTCACCCTCCCCCTGACAGTCCGGCCATATCAAAGTGACCCAAGAAGTTGTCAGCGCACTTACTAGGTGTTTTTCACGGGGTAGTATGCGGGCCAAACCCCTTTCAGCATCCAGCATACACCATTCAGCCCCTCCAGGGCCCATCCTCCTGCCCCACCCCCTCCCCCCACTGTACCTGTGGCCACTTGCAGGACGTAATTAGCTCTCACCTGTATTGTTATCATGTCAACCCCCCGACCTTACACTGTCTGACCACACCGACCCGTCCCCGCCCTGTCCGCGCACCTAAAGGATATTGGGTTTTAGGTCTAATTGGTTCTTGCATAATAGTGAAATTTCTGTTTGAGTCAGGAATGGTCTCTAACACTGGCTTCCTGCGGAGCGCCCAACACTAAGGTTTGACTAAATGGTTCCGGAGTTTTATGGTTTGGTTCTTATATAAATAGTTAGTTTGGGCCAACCAAGGACCGTTGGCAATGTCAGTGGAAAATGTTGTCGCTGTGAATAGTATAGGCAGTTATCTTTTGTGCCTTTCTTCAAGTTATATAAGTTTTCATGTGCATCCAAGTTCACAGGTAGGCCTATAGGCTAAGGAGTAGACTCTTAGGCCTTATGTTTAAAATCAAATTTTCCCATCTACACCGCTGCTTCAAAAAGTCCATTGAATGATTCTATGTAATGTATCACCAACATTGGAACTTTACATAAATCTCGCCCTGTAATGTGCATGTAAGTATAACGTTTCAAATAATCAAATACATGTATTCCCATCTAAACTACCGCTTTTAAGAAAAAAATCAATTCCATGCAGAGTATCCTCAAAATTAGAACTTGTTATAAATTTCACTCTGTGCTGTCGCTCCCTCAATAGAACGGGTATAGCAGTATAGTGCCCGCTATGCGGTGCCATGAACCCGGGATCGCTTCGTCAGGACCGAAAGGATCAGGATAGTAGTATATGGGATCCAACCCCGCGGCCTATGATTCAGGCTACGCGAAGAGCACATCCAAAGAGAAGCAAACATCTTTATTATCATCTTTATTTGTTATCCCCGTTGAAGTAGTGAGAATGCACAAATCAAATGATTTCCAAGCTTCGAAAAAAGTGATTAGATGAAAGGATATAAGGCAGAATGGACCGGGTATGAGAATATGGTATAAATTTCTATCAGTACTCTTAGCGGTTCTCAATCAATCTTATATACAATAGGCTAAAAGACCTATTTTAGCCATTGCAATACAGTCATGCATACACACAGTCAGACAGGACAAGTATAATTTTCAACATAAGAATGACTGTTCAGAAGAAGTCTAACTCAGACTACTTGGGCGTTTGATGAATACCCTATTTTCTAATAACATTAGGGTTTTGAAATTGTTGTTTATAATGTTTATCAAACATTCTAAACTCTCAGATTGAGTATTCTTCCCAAGTTCGCCTATTACGCATGATCTCCTTTTGTTATGGCCTGAATACAAGCGGAAACGCACTAAGCTATGCGAGCCATAGCTTCCTTTGGACTTCCTTTTGGTAGGATTACATGATGCAATGCGTCTTTGGTTACATGTCGCATGTTGACTCAGGGCTAAAAATAGCACCACCCAAATGACCCCTGTGACCTTTTGATGCCCCTCCCGGAAGTACACGTGGCGTTCGTGCGACGCCATGCTGGGGAATCTGCGTGTGGTCACCATGGCAACCACTGACCACGCCCCATGTAGTGGTCAGTCATTAGACGGGCTGGTCACCCAATTAACTATGCACCGACACTGCCCTTTGTGCACGCCTCAAAATTCCTTCAAACTCCAAGTCCCTGAGTCCTAAATGATAGGAAGATGAGCCGCCCTGCATAATGCCCGCCTCGCGACTGGCTCTGGTGCGTACAGGACTAATGAGAACTCCCCTCCCGTGCAGATAAGGGCAGATAGCCACCGATGAATCTGATACAGCACGTCGCAGGCCTTGCAAGTCCTCCAGAACAAAACTTGACCACCTAGGGCTGACCACTCCCATTGTCCAGTGCTAAAGGATGACCACACGGGCCGGCACTCGGCATAAAGATGCTATCAGCCCACACTGACCAGTGTCCCTATCTGTTATTCGGTACGCCCAGAAAGGAACGTTGGCGTCTTTTGTCTGAGACAAATAACATGAGTTCTGTGCAATCTGAAAAGTAATCAGTAGCCCGTTGGGAACAGACGTTGTCTGGCCTTTCCCAGATATGATACCATCCTTCTGATGTGACAGCAGTTGGACGAACGGAAACCTGCGATTAGTTTGATGTCTACATTACCCCCAACAACTGCCCTCGTAACAGCTCAGCCTAATGGGCCTAGAATAGGCGCGAGGCCACCTAGTGAGAGTGATTAAATTGATCCTCGGCCTACCCATCATTGCCCTTAATGGGTTTATGGCTGCCAAAACCAAACTTAATTGGATCCGGAAACGTGCGGAAATGTCCAAACCCGAACCCGCATCATATCGCTATTTCCTTTATTATTTTTATCGAGATGGCCATCGTGTCAATAAATGTGACACGTATAGCTATTTTCAGTATGCCAGATGGTATAATAAACAAGGGGATGTAACTATATCCATGTGTGCAACAGTTAAAAAAAAGAAGAGTGCAGTGTTCTTAGACGAACAATTATTCTAGATAAAGGCCTATGGGAAATATGGGTTATACGGCTGCTTTACTTGGGAATGTCAAAAGCGTGAAACCATTATATCAAAGGTCCAACTTGAACTGAAAATAGAATTACGTAAGTCCCTGGTACTCTTCTACGAAGAAGCTTTGGTAAGTTCTGTGTGGTCAGCTATGAGATATTTTCATTGAGGCCCTTATGCAACCGTTACACACTTCCACGCTTCATGCTCAAATTACAATGCAACATCTTCTAAACGACAATAAAATTGCACGTCCTCGTAACGCCCTATAACCGGTCGCTCCAAGAACACAGTAAGGTACTTTGAAGTGTGCTGGGGTTGTCCCGGTAAGTTGATGTAACTGCCGCTTCTTTGAGGGCGCTGTCTTTGACAGTAGCGGCCTGGAGGATCATTCCCCTGTACCCCTCCGTCTCCAGTGTCCTCTAATGGAGGCGGTACCATACTGAGAGCGTCCTCCAGTTACCTTGTGGGGTACGAGTTCACAGGGCAGGGCCTAGCCCCCCTCAGTCTTACCGCTGGTCTAATTAATGACCGGGGTGACTACTGAAGACTCCATGACCAGGGGGACTAATGAAGACCCAGCCTCTCAGACACTGCAGCCGTCAAGACTGAAGCACCCCGGAGAGAGCCCCCTTCACCAGGGATCTCCGTGAGACAGTGGGTCCAACGAGAATAGAATATTTTAGACTATAATTAAAAAAAGACAGAGATGGTCCCAAACTAGATGCCCCTTCGATCATGCTCCTGAATGCTCTTGAATTTATAAACGTATTGTGGACCCCTGTAGATAATACATAGAACTTAGAATTACTTTATGGCAACCTTATGATCCTTTATGACACTCTACGTAAAAGATGTTACGTGTGCTGGAGGGAGTTGGCGGGGTCGGGGGGAAGTGAAAATCTTATCCCAGACATTGCCCTCAGACTAGGGACCCCGGCGACACTGCCCAGACATGACCATCAAACTAGGCTTTCAGAGCCATGCATGCCTCCTACCTGTCCTGACCAAGGTCTGGATACACTGTGGTTTCCATGACAAGATAATTCTACCGTGCTCGGCCCTGTAGAGTGGTCATTTACCACGGGGGTAGAGTCCACCTCCAGCCGGCGCTGACCAACGTGTGGACAGCGGCGAGCTGACAGGCAGGGCAGGCCGGACATGGGCGCCATCCCCTCCTCCGCTTGTTTGCTAACTGGACAATGGTCATTAGAAATGGCCCCCTCTCAGGCTACATCAAAGGCCCTGCAAATGCATACCGGCCTACCCCTGTAATTCGGGGAGTTTCCTGCAATAAGCAACCTGAGTTGTGAGTGAGGGCTTTTAGGGTTGGGGGCTGAGGCTGGGCTTAGGGGTTGTCGAGGGCTATGAGGAATGGACAGGGGTGTAGTTGGGTGTCTGGGGGTTATATATGTGAGAGGACGAGCCGGCTGGCCCCACGTAAGGAGGGGCTCTTTGGGAGACGACCAGACTCTCCCACTGCCCGCCCTGTGATTAGATCTCATTGTCTGGGCCAATTGAATCTCATTGGAACTAGCTACCTGGTGCTCTGTCTCGGTGGGATCCACAGCTGGCCTGCCTAGAGGGAAGTCGAGGGCAATACACGATATGGATATGGGATATGTATGTGTCCGGTGGGGCTGGGGGTGGGGTGCAGGAAGTCTTGAACTCCAGCTGCTGTTCTTCCATTCTTAAATCACTCACTCAACACAGAGGTGACCTTACAGTACTGTAACTTAGGACGGCCTGGCTTCAAAGAGCTGCCTTCCATCTGCCCTCCTACACTCTCACCTGTTCGCCACAGGTATCCCCTGCGAAGCCTTGATTAATAAACAAACAGCGGACAGGTAGGCAGATGTAGGTAGAAGGATGTGGGCGCCGCAGTAAGCTCCCTGTTGAAATGCACGAAAGTCAAAGTGACCGGAAGTATTGCTTGTTCCTGCGACTAAGACATTTTGTAAAGGTAGTCTTTAGTTCTTTGATATCTATAACTACAAAAACAATGTAAAGAGATTAAACAGAAGTAGTCCATAGGTAAATAGGAAATCCCATTTAGCATGTATGTGTAAGGAAACATGTTTCCGCTCCAGCTTCTATTGCCTTTCCTATTTGCCCTGCTCTCCAAATACAAGCTCAATTGTAATGTGTTTTATAATTGCAAATTATGTAAATACCTACTGCACCCTATGCATTCATTTTGGATCCCTTTTAGATTCGTTTCAAGTTGTTTCTCTTTGGAGTGAAGTGAAACTAGCCTCATATAAATATGTACTGTGAGGTGCTGTAGGGCAAATTCCAGCTTTCTCTTTATTCTCAATGCGGCTTTCAAAGCGAAAGTAGGCATTCTATAGGCCTAGAGTTCTAATTCTTTTGGTTCTTTACACTGAGGCGTTCCTACCACTTAATGGTATATAATGCAATAGAAAATAATTGTTTGTGGTATTCAAAATCTATACGAATCGAACTGATTAAACATGCAATTTATATCCAGTTCAAATGACAAAGAAACTACAGAATCTATTTACCATACATCTACATCTACGTCATTATACCAGATTACTTTCATGTATAATCATTACTCAACTTTAGTAGTCCCAGTAGCATTCTTGTGTGGTCAGTGTATTCAAACATTGTGAACGCCATCAGCTCTGAATTTCCAATTCCACCATCTCATGATTCAATCCAGGGCCGGATAGCACTTGTTCAAATTGAGTTTTTATTTCGCAGTTGGTTCCCATCGGCGAATCCCCAATTGACCCCGTGTCAAGAATATGATAGCGGCAGCGAATCAACCCATAATCGGGGACGGTGCCTGCTTTCAGGGCCTTGACCGTCCTCCTGGGTGATGGATTATCGGGTTATCAGATCATCCCACCCCACACCGCACACCTCAAAGATCCCCCAGCCTCGATCCCGCCGTGTCTCATCGCCCCCTCGCTGTGCGCATGCCCGTGTAGGGCCGCGCGTGCGCAGTGGAGGCTGGCGTCATCAGAGAGGTCGATCCCCGATCCCCGGCCCCCCTGGACATGCTGACCACGGGGTACCTGTGGGCGAAAGGGTCGGCCACTTGACCCCACCCGGCAGGGGGAGGGTGGATGGTCAACATCAGAAACTGACCACTCTTAATCATCACATTGAAATGGGAGAATGTATATGAAAGGACGCTGTATGAAAATGGTCAGGAACAGAGGTGTCCCAAAATTACGTGTCTCCAAGATGGTTCACTGGTTACACAGTAGAGGCTAAAATTAATTTACTCTATACAGTTAGACTATACAGTCCATATTACACTGGAGTCAAACTGAATCGAGAAAGTCACAGAGAGTCAATGTAAGATCCTCTGTCGGGATGCAATTGGTCCTTACTTGGGAGACCGCCCTCCGACTTTAGTTTGGGAGGCACCTCTATATGCAATGATGAGAGCTTGCAATCAGTTAAATCGAATTAGGGTCAATTGTCACATATCAATAGTAAATGAAATTGTGTATAAAATGTGATCATAGTCTAATTACATGGAAATGAAAACATATAAATTCTTCATTTATTTGCTCTGGTACAAACCATGGTGATTAATGGATAACTGGCCGGAGTCCTATAAAAGCATACCACACTCCCCCTCGGCTGACCAACCCCTCCACACCAACTGATCACCTACCCCCTGCCCGCTGTCCACCCCTTGACCACCTGTACCTTGACACCTGACGGTCAGCGTGGGATCCCGCACGTGTTTCCCTCCAGGCGACAGGTAAAAACGTCACAGGTAAACTGGACGCTCAACACCACCACCCCAAACTCTGATTTATTTGCCCTGAGACAAAGCGACTGGCCATTGGCCTGAGTTACGTTACAGCTTCTGCCCAGGGGCAAGGTAGGGTAAAGATCGGATGTTGGTGACAAAGAACCGGACAAAGAACTGGACTTTACGTCTCGACCATTTTCTATGGTCAACTCAGTTGACTTCCGAGTTTGGATTTGACTGAGATTGTGGCTCTGGTAATTACACATGGGGAACTTGCGACCTACGATCAAGTTCATCCTTCTTGTTGAATAGTGGTGTCTGTTTTGGCTTAAATTTTAAAAGCATTAGCTTAAGCATGACAATAACATGCAACTTATTCTTTTTACAACAGAGCATTACAAAATTATCATCAGGCAGTAATATAATGATTTGTACCAAAATTGCTTTTCATACAAAAAGAAAAAGGAACAGGTCAAAACGTGTACCCTGACATGATATACCGATATACCTTGCAGGGCTATCTATCTATCTGCCCCTGGAGGAGTGTGGGTGGGGACCACGCGAGGAGGGGGTGATAAGGCCTGTGGGATCAGACACCCTGGAGGAGGGTAGTGGTCAGCGCACCCCTGGCACCGCCTAGCTCCGGCCAAGCCCCCCTGTGGTCAGCCCCCTTCTCGTGGGGGCTTTGATGACCAGTGAGGATACTCTGCACAGATTGACCAATCTACCCTCTGCCCCCTCTGGCCCAGCCAGGCTGCCTCCCGGCCCTACAGACCAGTGGTCAGGTGCTGACCATTCCCACACCGACAAAGACTGACCGTCGCCACACCCACCAGGTCGCCCCCTCTGGTCAGCCATGGGATCACTTTTGGGATGAATAAATCGAAAGATGATGAGAACCATATATATACAGGGTAAATTGAAAATTTAGTGACAATGGTTTGCCATCAGCAAGTTGCAAATTGATCTTGATATTAGACACAATGCAGTTCATTTACATGTTAGGATCAGTCCATTCATGATTACTCGATTTACTGTTTCTTTAAATATAGAACAGTCAGTACCTCTTTGACCATCTTATTTTACTGGGGCGTGTAAACAAATTAGATATCTACGGGAAAGGAATTCAAACGTCTATTACTAAGAATATCTTCGGTGAACAACTTTTAGATACCCCTAGAAAGCGTCAAGTCGGACTCTGACTTTCTAACCACTTTAATAAGCCAAACTTCAAAGGACTAATATCATGATCATTACAGCTATATTGTTACACTTCTAGCAATAATAGCCTTGGGGCATGCCCCTCTGGTGATCCCTAAATGTTTCTTTTTCTGACCCTTTGACTTTTCACTTTGAGTTTCGTCCCAGAAGCATCCAGACTATGCCAATAATGTGCACCCCGACCGGTGCCCCGGCCAAAGTCCTGCTGCTAAAAGTAGCCCGCGGGCACCAGCGCCACCGGAAGCTGATCAATCACGTGATCAGTGACGGATCGATACGGGACGCTGGTGGAATATCGCTCACCAAGCGGAGGTTCTGCTCTTTCCCTTTTTACCCGTGATGTTCTATGCTAATACCCTGTTGGGAGAGTGAGGCGGAATGCGCGACCATTGCATTGCGGGATCGGCACGATACGCCGGCGATATAAAGTTTGATTGTTTGCAAACATTGGCGGACATATATCACAGTGGACAGTAATTAAAACGGAAGCAGGCGGGCACAGCAGGCGGCCGAAACCCAATACCTCCTGTATCGCAGATCAGCTCAAGGGCCAGAAGGAAAAAAATAGGTGAATGGGAGGGGTGGGCACCGCCAGGCCTGGTAATGATTAAGCCAGCCTTCAGCCCAATTTAATGGATCCAGGATTAGGCTTATTAGACGTACAGGTGCCAGTTTATCAGAATCTCACAAATCATGTTCATAATGAACATGCCATGAATGGTCATATGGCGCATATGGATCTAAGGATGAAAATGTGTAACAAAAGATTAGTGTGATTAACACAAAACAATTTCTAGAGATCATTATCAATGCATTGTATTTTGCGGAGTCTAGTATTGGGATTTAGACTCCATGAATGTACGCAGGTGTGAGCAATTTCCTGCTAACTTATTAAATTACAGCGTATCTGTTTGGTAAATCTACCTTTGATATGAAACAAGGATGTGAAACAAGCGTCTTTTTAATTTTTGCTTTTCAGGTCTAGGTAGTGCATGTAAATGCCAAATGCAATCTTGATGGAGACTCCTGGGGATTGGCCGACCTTCATTCTAAGAGGCCGAGAGTCTTGAATTTGGTGAAAATGATCAACACGTACCGAAATAGAGGGGAATGATGATCTTTAGAACTAAATTTGGTTGTAAATGACTGGCACAGTAGCGAGAACTGTGAAGTGAATTACCAAAACGTGGTGGTGGGCCTTGATCAGAGCCCTTCATGAATGTCAAGTGACAGAGACGGATGGGGCCAGCCTCTCCCCCATGTCGGGGCGCCTACCCACCATTAGTTCCGATCACACCTAGACTGGTCAGTCCATGGGAACCTTCCAGGGTCTATCACACCCCTACATCTAGTACCCCGGCCCCTTACCCCGAGGGCCAGGACGTGGAGTTTGGGGGGCTGAAATGGGATTGGGTCTATGTGTGCCGGGGTGGGGGTGGGGGTCGGGGGGGGGGGTCTGGCGAGGTATGGAGACTATTAGAATAAGGTCTATATTCATCCACGCATGGCTGACCTGAGAGATGACTGGACAGTGGTCAGTGTGGGAGCCAACTGCGTAGAAGGGCTTCTCATATAAAATATGCATGTCCTTACCCCATGCCCTGGTAGCATGCCGTGGGGGCCTGTCACAAGAGGGCCCAGTGTGCGGGGAATGTCCAGGTTGTAGGGGCAGGGAGGTGGGGCCAAGGTGGGCGGGGTGACTACCCTCCTGAGCCCTGATTATTGTCATCTGTGCGTGTAATGGACAGCGAGCATTTAACCCTGCCATGCACCTCACATGGGACGCCTCCGAGAGCAACCCAAGACGGACAGAAATAGGTGGACAGAACACCGACAGAGCGACAGAGAAGAAGATAGAAGACCACCACTTGTTTAATTCTAGGTTGATCTGGGTTTGGTCCTGATTTGGGTAGGGGCATTACTTATGCATGAAAATGATACCATGCTGCAACCCGTCGCCCTTACTCATAGCCGCTGTTGAGGAGTATTCTACGTTTTCCTTTTACATCATAATAAAAGCAGTTGTAGGCCTATCATCACTGTGCGTTTTATGTATGTGGCCATTAGGAGATAGTATTACAAGAAACACGGGTGGCATTATTCATACTGAGCCCATGATAGCTTATTGACAACTGTAGTGTGTCATATTTTTGACCTTATATCTAACCAATGTCGTGGGAAAACATAAATTGGAAAAGAATATAATCGGCTGTATGTTAAAAAAAAAAGACAAGACATTCTTAACAGATATTTCCAACCTTATCTGCCACCTGCATGTAGGTGTGGTACAAGCAAAGATTACCATCGGTCAGCCTATGGTCAATGATTAGTTTCCAATAACTGCAAGTCGATAGTAAGCCTACAGCAAAGAACAACAAGCCCTCTCTACATGAATAAATCCTTATCAGTTCTGCCTCCTGGGTGTTGCTACTATCAGTTAGTCTGCCTGTACCTTCCTGCTGCTGGTGGCAACAAATAGAGAAATCCCCTTCGCCTGGAAGCTGGATAATCCTAGGTAATGAGATGATCCCTGATTGCTTCCCTCCATTGGTTAATCTAACATAAAGGTGATGGTTTTCTGGATGCACACGTTATCAGTAGACATACCTGTTCCAGGATTAATGAAATGCTAGTTTTAGCCCCCTCCCTACTCCTCTGCACGACCTATGTGGAAGAGGATATAAGGGGGTCGATAAAGATAATAGGATTATTATGGCCATTATAGACCTATGGCCTATGTAGAATATACACGTATATTTCATCTATACATTGTTCTAGAGATTTGTTTGGTGGAAAATACTAAACTGTGAACATGGGGTATTTTTATTGAGCTATTGTTATAGATACCGGTAACCGATGCCAAAACAGAAAGATAGTAAAGTGAGTTATGCTTTATTAGGAAGCAGTAATTGATATGGACCTCATTATTCTGTACAGTTTACTAAAACGGCAAATTCAGGGATGTCTACCAATAAATCCGGTAGTCTTGGGTATTTACGACTTATAATACAAATAGACTCAACGATAGGTATAGATGATGGGTTGAGGTCTGAGGGAAGAACGGCCCTAACTTCGGCCAGTCCCGGACTGCCCTTATACTGGAGGTCATTTTCCCACAGGGCCGTCGGGTCCGAAGGGCTCTATAACCTGGTGTCCGTCTGGCAGTGGTCAGCCGGCCACACCTAGCAGGAGGGGCATACACCTGTATGCACCTGACACCGGCCATTGGTGGCTACCTTTAATGGTCGGGGGGACGGGGTGAGGGGAGAGGTGTAGGGGGACGGGGAACATCCCATTCACTGTCCGCGATCCCTTCCCAATGCGGACGGCGACACCTTAATAAGGCGATCATTTCATCGGAGGCATTCAGCCGACAGTGCTAAGTGGCATATTAAAGGATATGATGACGGTGCAGGCTGGGTCAGGCTGTGGCTAATGCCCTTCAGTCTCAGCCCCCTGGCCGCCCAATTTATACGGACGTGAACCCCACCTCTGCCCACCCCTCGGCACCAGAGGTATTTGGGTGCAGGCTTTCGGGTCAGCGGACTGCGAACCATAATAAAGTCGCATTAGAGTCAGGGCCTTGACCACTGGTGGACAGTTAGGATGGCCAGTTATAAACTACGCCTGGGTGAAAGTTGTAGAGTCTTGGGGTTGGGTTGGCCGGCCGATCCAGTGGTGCGGGAGGGGGTGGAGGTTAACAATACACATGGATCATTGTCTGGGACTGGGAGCATGTGCGGCCTTATGAAGCACCATGCAGACAAACACAGTCCTGTCCTGTCCCCTAACTTCATGTGGCCCGACATTTATTATGTGCTGGTCTTTATAAGGGTCAGTGGCGCCTTGTCCCACTGCCCACCTCACGTCTGACCCCTGCCTTGACCCCAAGTGTTGACATAGTTTTATTTTGGTATCCCATCCAGGCGCCTTCCCATGGGCTATGTCCGAGGGAATTCCTCAATGAACGATGATTATAGTGATGACAGGGACTGGATGACACGCTGACTGAAGCGACTCATTTCCCGGTCCCCACCCTAACCCTTCCGTTTTCCCAGCTTTTTCTAGGCCTAAATCCTGTTTTCCGAAGCAGTTTCGTCACGCAAGGCCGTCTGCACTCGTTGTTTGACGAGCAGAAGGCGCTTGATGCAGTATCAATATCTGCTGTGCCGCAAAGGTCAATGCTATGTCTTTTTATTTTCAGTACGATTAGAAAATGTTTCACATGACCAAAGACTCAGAGAAAGGACGCTGCATAAGAATTTGTTTCGTGCAGGAACACAATGTACAGGGATATGCCATCATTTTTTTCTAACAGATGGATTCGAATTAAGTCTAATGAGACATGAACACATGGTGATAAAGAAAGGTTTATGTTGAGCTAGTTAGCTTATCTATGGTATAACAAGAACATTATTAACGTATGCATAAAGCATATAGAAAATGACAATGAGCTGTTAGAATTAATCATTTTTTCTTTCTTAGAACTCCTGTTTCTCATACCAACATACTTTTCATGGAAAAAAGGAGCTTAAGAAATATTACACATAATTGTACATTGAAATCAGATACATACAGAATATAACTCAGGCAGAAAAGAATAAAGTAACATACTATAATATACATGTATAACCATAACCCAGACCTGCTACATGCCACCTAGCCTGCAGGGGTCATAAACACTGTTATCAAACAGATATAACTCTACACCAGTAATCCCCACAGCCCAGGTCGGTATAATAGCATTAGGGATTTTCGGATTGTCGGATTTGCAGCGCTCCATGTCTGGTTATGATGAACCCTGGAGCGGACAGAGATATATCTAGGGTGGGTTTAGGACGTGGGGAGGGAGAGGGAGTGGGTTAGGGTGGAGAACCCAGACAGGACTTGGCGGGTGTGATGCCGTGCGTGCAAACAGGGTGGTGGGCTCTGGATCCCTCCCCAGGAATGCCTCTTTGAGATTTACCCCTATTGTCGCCCTCTGGTAGGCGGCACTTTCACACAGCCCTGTTGACTTGGTGCTCTCGGGTTTCCTCCACGCCCTGCCACCGCCGCACACGTCCCTGCCTGAGTGTCAACAGCCAGGGGATCTGCCGGCCTCCTCCCTTTATATCAAATTCTGTCCCAATTTGACATTTACTCGGACATAGGAGATATATTAAACAGTGGGGCAAAGGCGATGGAATGTTAACATTAACGCGGCTTTTGTGCACTGAAATCAATGGGAGACTATTGTAGCTGTGTATATAGACCCACAAGTGGCGACCAAGTCCAAACGTCTAACGGTAGGGAGCCGGGAGGTAACTCGAACTGAATCTTCCTCCACAGGTTTGAAACTGAAACTGGATAGAGTGTCCAACGTGCAAGAGCCTCCTTGGAGTGTACCAGATATCAGCAAACTTGCATAACTCCAGAAAACTCTTGTTGTCTTAGCAAAAGGTGTAAGAGTGTTTAGAACGATGGTTGTGATGCTGGGAAGTGAGTTTTACCCCTCCTTGAGTTGATCAAACACTTCACTTCGAGTGCCAGAGAAAATAAAGGACACAGCTGATGGACATACTTTTCCCACGAATAGTAACCCTTCTCAACGCTTTCAAGACCTGGCAACTGAAGTTGCCAAATTCTGAAAAAGATACCCTTCTATTGTAACATGTTCACGGGGTAATCTGTAATAAGATATGCATAAGAATTCCTTTTGCAACAAAGTATATCTCATATTAACACCAGCATTATTTATCAGGGATTCAAAGTAAATCGTTGCCATTCAAATATTTTCACCATCATTGTGATCATTACACTTTCACCGTGCATGACTTACGCTGTTGTTTGCGTTCTGGGACAGATATTGAAAAATGGGTTGTCTCTTGAAATATTTAAGCGGAAGCCGCATGTTTTCCGCTTGGTGCGCTGCCTGTAGGTGTGACCGAAGTGACCAGTGAGTGACCAGTGTCCAGCCGGGCGGGGTCCAGCCTCACCTGACCCCGCCGCTCCTACACCTGACATGCCGCCCCCTTTGATGTGCTGTGCATGGGGTCCGCTGGTCCGGCCTCAGATTGCTTGATGGACATGTCAAAAGGAAAACAAGCCACACTGACCTAGGGCTCCCTCTCACAATTATAGAGATTAGAATTTTCCACCCTATATCCTAAATATGTCAGGTCACGTACTTTATATGATATTTTCCGAGAGGCTTTCTGTATAACATGTGCAGAATAATCCTAATAAGATTTGTTAAAAGGCGACACATTATAAGTGTTGATTACGATATAAATGCACTTTGAAGCGCTTCATAATCTTCCTGTATCATTTTATTTTATTGATGTGGCATTTTTTTATATCAGTCATCAAGAATGATAAAACAGTACATCTATATCCATATCGTAAATAGTTTTATTTTTGTATGATAATGCCATGAACTAACAAAGTAATGTCACAATTATTAGGAGAGGGACTGTACCTGTGGAGATTTTTTACTTTCAGCAAAATAAAACTAACAAAAAGCATTTCAAGTAAAACAAGGAAATCTTATCTATTTTTATATTTTGGCCCATAATGTTTCTTATTTGGTTTCATCAATTCTAATTCTAATCTGGAGCTCTTAGAATGACGCAGTTCGTTCCCCGTGGTGTCATGGCTGCCGTAGTGGTAGGGCGGTGACGTGGGGAGGTCATTACGTAACGTAGGACCGTATGTAGACCGTGAGAGCGGAGAGGTCATGGTGACCACGGCCTGGACGGGGTGCCCTCACCACGACATCCTCGGATGGGCATGGGGGTCGGGGCCATGAAGAGGATGGAAAACTTTCCTATTTGTTGAAACCTGTAACACAATAGAGATTTTGAAATGTTTGAATGGCAATTATAATAATGCCTGCAAAAGCAAAGTTCGTACCGAGATGTATTGTTAGACTTTGGAAAGTTGGTCAAAACTATACCATTTAATGAAACATGTGCCCTGCTTTATGTCTTGACTAGAATGGCTCGAAAGGAGTGAAATATCATACTAACATGAAACTGTATGCAGAGGTAGGCCTGTACCATAATGCCTTTATTTCAATGATTCAATTATCAAAATGTAGGAAACTTACCGTTTATATCCAAAGCCTAACAATAATGAGCAAAGCATGTTATTAAGCTGGACATGACCATTACAATATCAAAAAGACAATTATCTCTTGATATTCTAAAACATTATGGTGTTCCACAAATTAGAGTTATTCATTGGGATACGACCCTCACATTAGCAACGACAACCTTTCTCGTGATACTTGGGTCAAGTCTACTTGATATGAGGGAGGGGTCGGTATGGGAGGGCGGGGTATATCAAGGTGAATATATGGCACAGGTTTGGGGCAGGACGTGGTGGGCCCATTTTGATGGTCAGATGAGAAGCAGATGGTGGGCCCAGCTTGCTGCATCCTGTCATTAGACCATACGTCTTACCTTCACTGCCCATCCCCCTGGTCAACTGGGATCAGGACAGAACCCAAGAAAAATTGCCCCATGATGGACAGTGTCCAAAGATGCACTTGACCGAATGGGGCCTTCTAGTTCATGTATAGTGATATGGAACGCAAGAGGGAGAAGTTCCTATGTTAGAGTGTTACTGTATATAAACATATATTCTTTAAAATTAAGGATATCTGGAATTAGCTTGTAGAGTTTATTGCAAAAGACAAGAGGAAATTTAAAGAGTCAATAGAACTTGATGTTGCAGGATGCAGCATCACCCAAGGTCAATCGTACCACCCTAACCCATAGGGTAATCTTGTTCATGAGGTCCAAGACTATAATCTATGAAGGATGCGACATACACTTATTGATACTGATTCTGTCCAAGCCCCCCCCCCCCCCCCCTCCCAATGCACCCCACTTTTTGCCATTCTCCATGCCTATTTCACAGTGGATGTGCCTCAAAGTCCCCGGCAAACTGCCCTAAGGGCGGGGCCTTGGTCACTGCCACTGCGTCCTGTTCACTGTATAGGTTGCCTGGAGCTGCAGTGATGCTGACCAGTCGGGTGTGTGGATGTCCACAGGTGCACTGGACATGGCCCTCACGCTGACTCTGGCAGGGGGTAGGCTGGACACAGGCCTAGCGGTCATCCTCCTACCTGTGTATAATGTGATGATTATTCCCCAATTTGCCGGTCTCTGAGGGGGCTGTAGGGCTGGTTCTGCCTACCCGATGAGGCGTAGTGGTCAGGTGTGGGGCATAGGGCTTCAAAAGGGCCGGCGATGGACATGTTTCACCTGGAGAACGAGGCAAACAAGTTTGTTAAAAATCCAGTACGATGTTACACATTGTGTATAAATTTATACACTGACGATTTTATGAAAGAAAAACACTATAGAAGATAACCTAGCTACCATAATTGCATGCCATACAATTATATAGAGACTCATTCAATACAGAATTTATGTTTTATTTCATCAGAGCAATTGTTAGGTATTGATTAAATGTAATTCTGCAAATTTGGCCAACTGAATAACAATATATTATACTGTCTGTCGTCGGCTAGATGGTTGTTGACCTAGATTACTGGGCCATTATACTTCAGTTATCTCCTCCCCTCTCCACCTACCATGTAATATAAGTGTGGTTATTCAACAACCAGGTACTAGATTACATATATTGCAAGAACTGATGCCCCAATCCCTAATCACAGGTGTATGTTATAACCCCGAGCAATTACCTGTGTCTCAATGATCCCCTGGAGGATCTATATCCTCCAGGAGGTGAAGCACCCACCTGTGGATCAGAGCCATCCTTACCTGCGCACACCTCCCTATCATATCACCTGTGCGGCGCTAATCACCTGTCGGCGGCTGAGATCAAAGGGTCGGGGCCTTCCAGGTGAGTTGGCGGGCTTTAATCCCTGTTTGATGACCCTGTATACAGCCAGCAGGTGAGAAGCACGCCGCACACGCCATGCACGTGGGGGTAGGGGGTAAGGGATGGGACATTGGAACCCCTGGGTTAAACCACACTCCCCTCATTATCAATCCTAGATGAATCCACTGGATGTTATATGGAGAAGAGGCTGTGCCGCGGCGCTTTTGCCTATTGATGATAGCTGTTCCGATAACGGTTTAACAATTGGTTCATTTTTATTTGGACGATTCAAAATACAATATAGCTGCTTTAACTTCAATAAGAATGAAAAAAAGATGTAGCATTGCATGCTAAAATGTAAGGCTGGACAAAATATATAGATCAGACTATAGTTTATCAATCAACCCTAGAGTCGACCGGCGCTTGCTATTGAGCTGGGGACAGACCGATCAATTATTCTCTCAAATAAGGCAAGTAAGCAAATGTATAACTAAAACTTCTAGCTGATGGACATAAAGCAATTCCCACAGGTCTGTCTATACCTTTATCCTCTAACAAACGATGTTAAGCTGTCGGAATTGTAAGGAAAAAGCCTTTCCTGAAACCCAATGCCAAGTATACCAGGCGGTATTGTGGATGTGTACACTAGAACATATAAAACTAGAACTTTTCTCACCAATGCAGCCTCTTAGACCGGCGAGTTCTGACGGGTGTGCATACTTGTTGATTAATAAAGTATTTACTTGCGGATTATACCAAGAGGGGCTGATGGTGGCCGCTAACTTTGATGGCTTGTGTACAAGGTTAGTTAATTCTCCCAAGTCAAAGCCAACAAGATGCAAACACTCACATCTAATGGGCCGCATAGGATCTGAAGCCCAGAGCACAATTATCCCATCATTAATTGAGCACTTCAAAATCGTGTAGTACATCTAACCGACTGTTACACTCCATTCCAAGTAGCCGTTGCGGTTTCATTGTCTTCATCAATATAGTCTCAAATCGTGGAGATTTGATTGGTGTGATTGGACAATTCTGCGCAGACGACATTTTAGAGTCCATTTCCTATGGGTGGATTACGTTGGGCGGGTTACACCGACAAGAGATGTAATCCTCATAATAACTGCAAGGTGGACACTTTAAAATTTGCTCCCTACAGAATAGAAAATTGTCGGGACAAAAGAGAGGGCTCCCGTGGCTTACAATGAGAGATGACGTAATGGCCGAATCCATAACATCAAGGCGCCACCTACCGGTGTTATCCCTTTGTTAACGGGGCATGCGCAGAAATTGCGATATACGCTTATAAATATATAGCCTATGCCTATGTACGCAATGTACGCAATGCATGCAATTTATCTTTTTATTTTGTAGACTGTAATGTTATATTGCTCCGCACACTTGTTGGTGGCATTATCTATTCCACCCAAATTAATAAAACACCAACCATAAACAAAACAGTTTTAAGTCTATGACCTCAGTTTATGCTAAAATTGTGGTTACATAAGTTGTGGATGCATTTAAGAGTCATTACAACTAGCAGTAAGTTGTAAAACATCAACGCTGAGTCTGTTTGCATCGTCATTACAAAACAAATAGGTAATGGTTGCATGTTTGAGGTATCAAGGTAACTTGTTATAATGTGCATGTACATTCAGCAATAGCTTTAGAGGTCATCATTGCAATGTACCATGTTTGTTTGCAAACAACACCCAGTAATAAACTTTCGGTAGGAAAAACGAATTTTGATTTCGCCGTACAAAACATGGCGTTTGTGGGTAATTTGTTTGGTTTAAGATGCATATAAACAATGTATGTATATACATATGCAGGAGTACATACCGCATACATAATCTTCGGTCTAGTATTATGAAGCTTTCCTGTTCGCGTCCTATCAGGTATATGGAAACGAATGGGCCTAGGGTCGTTCTGCATTACTGACAGATGTTAATTTTGTATGGTAATCTATCATGAATCACATATAAGTATCACATTCAAGCAACAAGGATATGCAAATCTTTGTGCGAAGTTATAAATTGAAAGGACATAAGATGGTCGGGAATGTCTCGAAAATTATAAGTTATGGTTGAATATGCTTTGTCTCCTCTTAAAGAAAGTCCATAAAATCAAAGACCCAGCACTCAGTTTCCCCGTATGACCAGATGAAGTACAAAATGTCTCTGCCAACAAGAAAGAATACCCAGGTCCCCTGTGGCTGTATGCCTGTTTAAGCACTGCCCTGGAGGGGTAGGGGTTGATGACAATCAACTCTCCAGCCACATCCGTGGTCTTTCGCAACCCTTCTGGACTCATGCACGATAGGCAAGATCGGCTAGGAGAGTGTCCACCCCGCGGTGAGCAGGTAATGAGCAGTTGGACCCCGTGAGCTGCTCTAATGACGCCGTCTGCCGCCAGGAGGCACCGCCGTCACCAGAGGGCGCCTCGGTCGGATCACGTGACGGTCAAGTGACGTCATCGACAGGAGGCTTACGTCTGGCGTCATGTGATTAACACCCTGGAGGAGTGATAGGTCAATTACCAGAGGGGTCGAATGGACCCGAGGGGACCACACACTGGCAAAACAGAGAGGGCATGTGGCGATGACTGATAAATATTTGAACTTGTTTCACTCAAGCTGAAAATAAACTAAATCTGAGCATCTGACCCGGAATTCCTAGTGAAAATATCCTAATTTTCTTCTTTCATACCTTTCATACACAAGCGGAAGTTTCTGTGGTTAGTGGTCATCGTGACCCACAGTAAATTCAAATCAGTGCTTTAGTTTTGTTTTACAAAATGAAAATATCCAAGTGCACCACTATGCTGTTTCATGCGTTTTCATACAATGTGTTTAATACATTTCGGGCTACGTTTAGACATATGTGAAGGTATGTAGTTGGCTTGGCGCAGCAGGAGGGATTACGATGTACCAGAAGCGTTGTCTATTCTACGTCCCCAGATTAGACACCCAAAGTCAACCAGACCGTTGGCATTTCACCCCTACCCACACCCGGGCCGTGGAGAGGAGTCTTCATGCCCGGACCCTGGAGGATGGGTCCTCAACGTGGAGCCTCGGCTGGTCAACCAACGAGAGTAGAAAGTCCTTTCTACTCTCGTTGGGTCAACCCAAGAGGTGTTGGCGAGGGAGGAGGGCCGGAGTTGGTGGTGACTTTTCCCACGTGTCCGGCCTTGCTGACCTCTGGTCAGTAATGGTCTATAATGAGGTCGGCCTGGTGCTGGACACGGCACCTGGTCAGCCTGGCCACAGATAAGGTCCCAGACCACCAGATTCCCCTTCCCCCTCCCCCTGCCTCATTCCTGAGCCCGACGGGCAGATTAAAACTGCATGTCGGACACTGCTAATGGTCCGCTGCTAATATGACCAATATTCCGAGCCGGCTGGTCGGGGGCAGGGCTGACACGCCGGCAGGGACAACATTGGTCAGGGTTGGTCAGCTGGGTGGTCAGCTGTGGTGGCAAGGGGTCATCGAAGGGGTCAATCATCGCCCATGGCAGGCTTGCAAGATGAGTTGGATCGGGATCATAATTAATATCATACATATCTAGGGACCCATGATTTACAGTAGAAGAGGGTGCAGTATTTATAAACTGGTGCGAGCACAGACCACAAAATGTATCGTATGCATGGTTCTTCCAACATGGACACTACTAGTGGCGATTGTCGATCATATTCCTCTCTTGGCCTCATATTTCTAAGCCATCAGGAAAGTATGTATACATCTATCATATGAAATCAATCCTAAAAACGACTGATTTTGGTCAAATGACGAGGTGTTCCCACCAGCCGATCCGGTGACGGGTCGAGGTGGAGGAGAGTGTGATCCCTAACCGCCTCCCATGCCCCCACCCCCACCTCCAGGGTGGGATCTCCGCCCGCTGGTGACGGACACAGATAGCCCCCTGATAGCCCGTGGACTGCCTGGCGACATCCAGTCCTGGTCAGCCGACCACTGGTCAGTCCATCAGCCGCAGCCTCCATGGCGTGGTCAAGGTGTCTGGCCAACGACGCTCCAAGCGCAATCGTGTTTGTATGTATTAATTTACGCATACAAAATAACCAGTGAGAAAGGTCGCATTATGCGTTGTAAACATGTGCTGGGAGAGTATGTGGCCCGAGGCCCTAAACTCTACCCCTGGTGCCCCAAGCCCTACCCCTGGTGCCCCAAGCCCTACCCCTGGTGCCCCAAGGCCGGGCCTCTGTCATGGGGTGGGGGGCGTTGGGGCATTGGGCGAGGTGACCCTTATTATGACGGTCATCGCCTAGAAAAGATTGATGCATTCTCAAGTTTACCGATGACATGTGGCAAACTTGGTTCTCTGCTGCGGTGTTGATATATCATCTGTAGATCCAGAGCCGTCTAACTGAGGTCACTACCTTAGTGCCGCTGGTCACTTTGTTTTGGCTGGACCACTAACCGAGATGAAGGTTGCCTAGGTTTCCAAGAAAGGGCAAATTGACTTGATAATTAACACAAAACACCTCATGCTTTGGTCGGTATATGTTTCGGACATATGTGATGGCCTCCTTGACCAAGACCCTTGACCGTGGAGGTGGGGAACTGACCTCACAAGGCGACGTTCACCAACCAAACCCACTTTCACTATAATGGTTTTGAAGAAAAAAACATACAAAATACAAATATCTTTCATATTGCACGCAGTGGTTCATACTAACCTTGGATGATACAAAGTCCTCGGCCTAACGGCGTTGGCCTTTGAGAAATTAATATCCATGATAGTATTTGCTACTAGAATATCTAAACACACATTTCAGCACAGTTACACCATGTTGACCAGTGGTCCGCAGGTTTCTTACAGCTCGTTGTAGATCTGTGTATCAAACACCAGAAAATGACGTTAGAAATATCGATTTGCAGGATGTTTGAAAAACCTGAATAGACAGCCTTCCATGGACTTATCACAGTGGATAGATTATGTAAGATACTAAGTAGTTTATTTGGGTCAACCTGACCATACTTCTGTGTTTGTTTGTGTGTATATTCTATGTATGGGCGACGTGAAGAGAGGTCCTTATGAGGATCAGACCACACGTGGGAATACGGAAAGGACAAGCTAGAGAATGGTAGGACTGCAAGGTGGAATTCAAAGTACCAGGAGTCTGTTCCCTGAACGCATATTGAAACAAAGAAATTAATACATATTGTTTAACTGAAATATCTGCCGTATAGTATAACCAAAAGTACAAAGTAAGTACAGAGAAATATATACGGTTCAGTCTAATCAGTATGCATTGCCTGTTAAACTCCCCTTAAACCCAAGTTCTATTTCACACCTGGCTTTCATACCTTTTTGAACCCTGAGTGGCCCAAAGTAATAACATAAAAGAGCCTACATATTTCAAAGTGTGAGTTAAATACTATCCTTTTCACACCACCGGATGGAATGCATCCCGGTTGCTTTTTTTCCCATTTTCCCTACTTTACTCCTAGTTATTTTCAAAAGCCCTTTCATAAGATCTATAAGATTCTGAGAGACTGATGACCCAAAGCCCTCTCGGTGGTGAATGTGGCCATTGACGGTGAGGGCAATCAGAGGGACGAACACGATGTCTTAATTGTGCCGGCCTTACACAACCTTATCAAAGATCGGACTGAGAGGTTTGGACCTTTACTCCCCCGACTGATACTCTGAATAGATTTACATCTCATCAATCCTGGCCAGACACAGACATATTACCGGCTGACCGCAACCTTATGTAATACTGTAGCCGCAAGGTTGTGATCCCATGGGGGGAAGTGCAGAGAGGAAGATATTATAGGGAAATCTACGATTTATCTGTACTTTTTACATTTCTGCTGTAAATGTGTACGTTGAGAATAATTTTGAATGTAATGCATCGATAATATTATTTCCCGTCGCATTGCCATTTTCGTTTGTATTTTGTACAAGCAGATTATACAAAAATAAGGATGCACGTTTTAAGCCTTTTATTATTGAAAGGAATAGATGTGCCTTGTATCCTCTGACACTATTTATACAATTGGAAATCACGGTGACAGGACAATTACCCCCCGGACACTTACCCCCTAGGACACTTACCCCCTAGGACACTTACCCCCTGGACACTTACCCCCTGGACACTTACCCCCTAGGACACTTACCCCCTAGGACACTTACCCCCTGGACACTTACCCCCTGGACACTTACCCCCTAGGACACTTACCCCCTAGGACATTTACCCCCCAATCTTGGAGAACTTGCTCTACTGATGTTTTGACGGGGTGTCTTCAAATGGACGTCCGTTAATCCCTTCGTGTATACTTTAGGCCAGATGACCAACGGTCTTCCCCGGGCAGGGGGCTCTCGAGGGTGATTTAAGTATATATATATATCAGAATAGAGGGAAATAATATCTAGTTTACTCCCCATTATTAGAAACTGTGAAAAATATTGACTAGGAATAGGGACGAGTTAGCCTTTAAGGTATGAATCCTAAAGAACTATCAGAAGAGAGGGATATATATTTAGTTTACTCCCCATTATTTAAAACTGTTGAAAAAAGTGACTGGGAATAGTTCGAGTTAGCCTTTTAGGTATAAATCCTAGACATCTATTAGAAGAGAAGGATATTTATTTAATGTACTTTCCATTAGAAAGACTAAGTTCTTACCACATAATTTCCTCTACATTATATGCCAAGGTTGGGGGGTAAGTGTCCTAGGGGGTAAGTGTCCTAGTGGGTAAGTGTCCAGGGGGTAAGTGTCCTAGAGGGTAAGTGTCCTAGGAGGTAAGTGTCCTGGGGGGTAAGTGTCCTAGGGGGTAAGTGTCCGGGGGGTATGTGTTGGGGGGTATGTGTCTGGGGGGTATATGTCCCAGGGGTATGTGTCCTAGAACCGAAATCACTCACGGGTATGCTGGCGGATATGTTAACTCACAAAAATTATTTGAATTAAGTTATCCACATTATGGCTTCAGAATTTGTGGATACTTGCGTATCTCAAGCATACCTCTGGAATCCTGGCTATGATTATGCTGTCTCATTTAATAATTTTTGTATAGAGCACAAATATAAAATGTGTTCAATGTGGCTAAAGCTGGCTAGTGATGCACGTGACTTTGAATAGCCTACCGTCCAAAGACTTCCTATAGACGGTCACTCAGGAACAAGTTCAAAGGGGTCACTATGCAGAGAGGGTGAAAAAAAAAGGAAAAGCAGTGCGTCGTCCTTGAGATTCTTACATAATATGACCCTTTACTGATCTAACCGTATGGTCCGACTATAATACCAGGCCACTCACCAGGCGGTGCTGCGGAGCAAACGTACTCTGATCCGACTTATGTCATAATGACGACACGACAGCGCATGCGCACGTCGGTCTGGACAGAAGGCTGGTGAGGGCGTTTTGTCCTTCGATTAAGACGAGTCTGGGGGCGACGGATACCCTTCCACTGGAAGAAAAAGAGAAGGGTCTTCCTCTCACTTTCTTGAGGGGTTGTGGCCGACCAAACTGGGGAAAGGAAATGGCGATCTGGGGGATTAGAGGCCGGGTTTTTGTGCTGTTGATGTAACATGGCCCAAGGGTGTGGTTAGGGGTCACGGACACATGAAGCCACGTGACGGCCTTCAATGGTTCTTTGGCGACCAGAACTGGGATATATTAATTCCTGATAAAAACACACTCTTGGACTAAACTGCTAAATGCCGGGGTTCCTTCCTATTCAGGAATAAGCATTTCTGCAGTGTCCAAAGTTATAACTAGTTTAAATTGAGATTGTTTCCGTTGGATCATTTTCTTTTGGGTGTACTTTTGCTCCATACGCTAACAGCCTATAGCTAACAGAAACTTGATAATATGATAGATATGAGTTCCGATATGAGTTCCATATAGGGGGTTCACGCTGGCTCCGCGAAGCGTCCCCCCACTGACCACCTGCGCGCCACCTGTTGGCCACGCCCCTCTCTCAGTCCACCGGAAGTAAGGTGCCCCAGGTCCGTGCCGAGATCCCGGCGACTCGCCGTCACCTGTCGGGGGTGGTGGCGATCCCAGGGCCTGTCAGGGGCGATGACGTTCCGCCATGTCAACAGCCACCACCCCAGAACCTGTCCACCTCTGGTATGGACCCCCCGTCGGAGCTCACGTCCAAACCCTCCCTCCGCCGCCATATGCTTCCCACAATGTCCACCCTAGAAACTGATCTGGATCCGGCCCCCCAACAAGGACTGACCAGCCCCCAAATCAGCATGTCTTAATCAAACAGTTACGCAGGCCTTATGTGGAGTTGTTCAATCACCTGCCAGTCGGCGGTCTGGGGGTGTATAGGGGTTACCCCTGGTCGATCCCCCCTTTGCGCCAATCACTGTCTGATGGTTGTCCTGCACCCCTAGGGATCAATGCCCACTGGGTGGAGTGCTGATTCAGGCCCAGACCCCGGCACACTCCGCTAATTGTACCAGGAGGTGAGGGGCATTCTCTGACCGTTCTCGGCCCCGCTCCCTCGGTAATGGTTGGAAATTGGGGTTGGGATTCTTGCACACCATCTGACGCAACGTTACCGCCTCCTGCAAGGATCGACTTAACCAGGACCAATTTCACTTTTAAAGTTCCACTGAAATAGACCCAAGGGTGGTAGGCATTGACGTGGTTTGATTCCCGAATCGCTTTGGGATTCGGTTTAAATAACTCATTGATAGAATTTGTTCAGCTATGAAAAGCGAGTTTTATTTAGAAGGATGTGCGCCAGTGAAACACCAGTCTTACCAGGCAGAGTCAATATGGGTATCAAACAATTAAGATAAGTTTTACTGTAATTCTTCAATCGCTATACCGATCTTCTACTTGCAGTTTTCCAAGCGGCAAAACTATTCGGCAATATACCCTGCATGTACACATGTATATTTTATTCAATAGTTCAGTAGTAAGGTTTCTTGTCGGGGAAGAAATCTTCCAAGACCCAAAACCATTTTGAATTAGTATAATTTGTTGATTTGATGCACTATTTTTTAGTGTTCTACCACATGCATTTATAAGTGAACCTCCCAGATACCAAACACATGTGAAACTTTAAATAATATAAGGCGGACGAGGAGCTTTGGACCCCAGGGTTTGAAAGTAGACTGAGGATGACCAGTCTAAACGCCGACTACAGACAAAGTGCAGGAGTCATAAGTGTATGGCGGTGTCCTAATGATGATATATATACAGTCCGCCCGGAGCACCCCGTCAATGGATCCCCCTCTCCAGGTGGGCCCATTTGGATCCCGACCAGGTCGATCCTATCAGCAGTGGTCAGACATCAATCACGCCAGGTTACTCCATTCCCACCAGGGATTGTCCAACACACCTGTCAGGTGAGATAAAACTATCAACTTGGCCTGCGTAAGGTGATCCAATCAGTAACCAGGTGGGCACCCCCTCCTCCTGTGCCGGGCCCGATCCCCGAGGGCAGAGTACACTGGTCGGTCCGAGACAGGTACAACTGGTCAGTACTAAGTGGTCAGGGCATCTAATGGGTTTCCACCATCTAATGAGGCCCATTATTTTGAGCGGTTTTCCGACACTTTTCAAAGTATTATTTTAAATAAATCAAATTTTTTTTTAAGTTTTGGGGCTAAAACGTCAGGTGTTGTTTTTGGCTAGATGTCTATAACAAATGGATGTGTAATACAGCTAAATGGCGAGAAGAATGGCTTCAGGATTCAACAATGGAGTGTATCTGCCAAAGGGCCATTCAGCAAATGATCCAATTTGGATCAAGTCACCATCTCTAGTGAACAACGGAGACCCTCTCCCTCTTGTCAGTGGTTGTTACGTTGGTCAGTATGGAGGCCTGATCTCAATGACGGACAGTCCTTAAGGCCCGGCCACACTGCCCAACTCAACTCAACTCGATAGTCGCAGGTCCTCACGGCACCACAGCTTGCGACTGTCTAGTCGTAGCAAAGAAATGCTGACTGGCCACACTTTGCGACTAATCAGTCGCAGTCTTTTGTATAGATATACCATATATTATATATATATATAATATGTTATACCCAATTCTAGCTCAATCACTATGTGGTACATGGAAAGGTATGATTTACTTTAATTTCGCAAAGTATGAACATATTCTTAAGACGAGTAATCACTTCATACTTTATTAGATTAACATTCTTTCAGTTTTAATTACTTCAGTACAAATATGAAATAGCATTAATAGCTCATATTATACGTCCTAGTTGGTTTAGAATCACGTATTATCATTATTGAAGGTATTATTATTGTAAGGAAGCAGAACATGTTTATATACCAGCTCTAATAGTAACCAGATGAGTTGAGTTGGGTCGTAAGGTATGCCACACCTATGATTGTTATCTCTAAAGCCCCGGCCACACTGCACGACTGGACTCAACTCAACAGTCGAGTTGAGTTGAGTTGGGGTCAGTCCTTTAGTGTGGCATACCCCTGCGACTGGTTTTCCACGACAGTTGAGTTGAGTCCTAGATCTTGAAATGTTGAAGATGTACGACTGGACTGTCGAGTCTTAAGGCCATGACACATACACCGACCCGACCCGACGGTTGAGTCGGGTTGGGGTCATTTGGTATATGTGTCACCCCCTTACGACTGGATTGTCGGGTGTACTTCCCGACGGATCCGTCGGGTCGGGAATCTTTGGATGTTGAAGATTAACAACTAGACTGTCGGGTCTGAACAACTAGTTACTAGAATAATATGTCTCAAATAGTGGTTTAGCTGAAAACAAGTTTCAGATTTAGATTCAAAATCGAATAAGCTTTCTGGGAGTGTATTTTAGGTTATTACCTGACCATTATTTCCATAAATATATGATACTAGCTTATGCAGTAAACACATGAACTAAGATGTTATATTAATGAAAATGTTTGAAGCATCCCCTAGAATAGCAGGTTATTAAAAAGGTCGATATGTATCTATCTACAGGCATGTATTTTAATAGAAACTAACCATGTCTTTGCGACCATTTGGTCACTATATGTGGCATCCCCCATGAAATCAACTACGACTGATTAGTCCCCGACGGTCGGGTCTGAAGCATTCCCGACGGTCGAGTTGGTATATGTGTCCCGGCCTTTAGGGGGGTGACCAGTAGATAATTATATATACCATGTAACCCTAATGCTACGACCATCGGGTCGTATCCTATGGCATAGTGAGGTATTTTGCTACGACCAGACAGTCGTAGGGCTCTGGCGCCTTCAGGAGCTACGACAGTCGAGTTGAGTTGAGTTGGCCAGTGTGGCCGGCCCTTAAGACGCGACGATCGGGTCTTACATCTTCAACTTCTCAAGATGTACGACCCGACGATCCAGTCGTAGAAAAACATTAAGACTTGAGTCTTAACCTATGCCACACACTACGACTGACCCCAACTCAACTCAACTCGACAGTTGAGTTGAGTTCAGTCGTGCAGTGTGGCCGGGGCTTAAGTCTACAAATTACAGCCGATGACCACCCTTAACTAGATCAAATTGGAATACCAGAGTAAAAACCAATTACTGAAAGCTATTTAATGGCTATTTTAGTTCGGCGCACACGGTCATAGATTTTCGTTCATCGACCAAAGTAGAAGGATTTGCAGTACTCTTAAAAAGTCTTAAAAAGTGTTCGATGTCATAACCTACAAATTCAGAAAAAAATATTAGTTGTCAGGACATAACTTTATTTTGCTTGTCTATGAATAAGCTCTATTAAGATGGACATTTAAATTGAGAACCAAACCATACCCGGAACTGATACAATACAATTCATTCCTACAACTTATTGTCCTTTTTGATACAATAAACAACACTGTCGTCCATTATTTGAACTCGTTGAGTTTGGTGGTATCCTACAACGTTATTATTACAATATATGGTATTCTTTATTTATTATTCTTTGTTTTGTAAATTTCTTTGACCATCCGCTCCTTACCACGTATTATGGGTTGAAGCAGATGAGGCTCATGATATCATATTGGGGTTTGGTAATATTCTGTATGTGTACCAGTATTATTCTAATAAACCACCTCATAGTCTGAGGGTTTTAGAAAAGGTTTTCATGCATGTGAGAGAGTACATTTTTGATGAAAAAAAGGATTATTTTTCAGTTACACCTTTATGGATATCTGGCAGAAACCCCTCATTAAGGCGTAGCATCGAGTGACAAGTTACATCACGGGGGCTTCCCTTCTTTCTCACCTGTGCAGGTAGAGGGTCCAGTCAGAAGTTGGTCAGGTGAGCCTTATATTACCTGCCTCCGTCCCCACGGTGCAATAATAAGGGGGTCAACGCAATAAAGTTCCGTCTACCGCTAAGCTGACACTCAGTGAGGGTGACGAGCTTTTTCTCGGGTGACAAGTGAAAAAATACGCCGGTAGATTTAATTGAGATCCTGCGTGGAAAGGACCAGGGGTGAGTGGTGATGCAACCTACACCATAGAGTGTTGGGGGGCTTGTAATGAAGGTCATTTTGGAGCATTAACAATGGGTGGTCAACCCACGGCCCTGCCCACTTTCCTCAATGTGTTTGACCAATCCCTGACCACAAGGGTGGCCATGGAAAATTTAAGTTAAGCTCCCCATTTTGTCCCTGATTGTCCACCAGGGCTGAGGACAAAGGAGGACTGACCACACTAAGAATCGTGGTCCAAAAGTCACCATGTTTCCCTTCCCATGTTACCATTATTGTGTCTGATCCCTAAATTACACTCCTCTATCAGCTGCCCCGTATGAATGAATGGTCCAGGGACAAATGAAAAGCGAAAGGTTTCAAGGCAATACATGTAATGTCCCAGATTAAACTGGCATAGTAATATGACTCACAATGTGTCAGATGACCGTCTCTCTCAAAGTGGCTATTTCCTAATAGTGATGACAGATGAGCCACCTTAGGTTCTCCTGAACCTCCCCGGTTTCGAAATGATTTTTTCAAATCATACATATACATGTTTAAAAAAAAATCATGTAAATGTGTCTGTAGATTCCATTGTAGGTACAAAGATGCAATCACTTGACTGTGATTGTAACCAAACTTTGTTCGAATGTGTAAACTATTTATTATCTTGTCAGGCAGTTGAAACACATTTTTAACTGTTTATACTGCTAACCTCTTATTCTAGTGATTTTACAAGTACGTGTAGCTTACGATTGGTTATAGTGGAATGCACATCTATGCATTGTTTGAGACAGAAAGTAAAACTGACAAAAAACAAACTCGTATTTATAATCCCTGGCTTTGCAGACTAGCCTTCTTTCAGCACGTCTAGAGGGGATTTGGTGGCTTTTTGACCTGCCTCCCCAACAGACTACCGAGGCATTTGACTTATCCTTCAAGAAACCAGAGATCTTCTATCAACACGGCCATCTCCAGCTGTCATCTGGGTGGGGATCTCACGGACTTCTTGACTTCTACAGGTGTTATGGCTTACCTGTTGACTGGCCCCGGATTGACCGATTTGCTCACCTGACTGACCACCGTTCCTGGCCATTCAATGCCAGCTTGACCAGTGGCTATCTGGATCTATGACCTGGAAGTCTAATACCTGCCAGTCTGAGCTGTGTGGAGCCCGTCACTCTGCCTATGGCCCTAGGTGGGGATTTCAGATGGGAAGTGTTGGGATCCCCAATGCCACATGAATAGTATACATGGATTTGTTTAGTTACTTTAGTAACTTTTGTTGTCTAGGGTTTTGTCCATTTAGACTGATTCAAAACTTTGATAAACAAATGAATTAATCGAATGATTAAAGCTTAAAAATGCACTTCTGTGATTCATAGGGATTTACGGTTTTTATTGAGAGAAAGCGAATAGCGGAGGCAACAAACATGTAATTTCGTCTGCATCTAAATAAAGTAATCATGTATATTAATATTAAGCTGGCGATTTAGATCGCAGGCCTTTATCGACATATGCAGACCCTTGACGTGTACAGGTGTACATGCTTAAAGGCTGTATTACACTAACCGATTTTACTCCTGATTTCAAAAGTCGACAGTGGGAATATTGGTTACTCATAATACATACCATTAGAAAGGTTTGTACATTCCCTTGCTAATGGTATGTAAAATGCAAGGGCTCCTTTCATATGTCTATTAATAATTCAGAAATTGTCAAATTGCAGATGGCAAAAATCGCCTAGTGGAATATAGGCTTTACGGTGAGGCCGTGGAGGGTTTACGGTACGGCTCATCCCTCCCCCGAGGCTTCTGTTGTATACGTGTTGGTAGGTTCAGGGGATAAAGGTTGATTGCAGGTAAGATAAACAGATCAGTGTCATTTCTATGACGGACGATCACATCCCAGGGTCATTCCCACGGATGCCCTGATCGTGTAGAAATAGTTTTTTATTTTCTGAAAACATCTGACATGGATTGATGAATGCTTATATTATTGTTTTAATAATATGGCGTTAGAGAAAACTAAACAGTTTTCCCATTATAATCGAACTGGTACCATTCAATTCTTTCAGGGAATCAGCTAATGTGTTAAATACACCCTCATCCTATTAACTATAATATGAATCTTTGTTTCAAGAAAACAAAACATAAAAATTATGTTTTGATTTAATTTCATAGACCCGCATCGTTATCTCTACGTGAGACCTGGGTTCTTCAAAGACATGGTTTTACATTAGTGAGGGTATTTTAACATCTTCACGATGGGGGTTGGGAGAATACACCCTCTTCTCCATACCAGCATACACATTACTACTTACCCTTTATGACATAAGGAGGCGAACATGTTATATACAGGTATGGTAAGCATAAGGTAACCGTTTGTTCATAGTACAGGTGTGTAACCAACCTCCTGTACCAATGCATCCCATATCCTTTCATTCCGCACACTACCCCCATATAAGGGTACATGTTGTTTGCATTTTCTGCTTATAGTTATGCTATCGAAAAGTAAAACCTCCCATGCGTTTACCTGTCTGGGTCGGAATTACCGTTTACCTTTTAACACCTAGGGTTTGTGTGACCAGGTAGCAGGTTCATAGTGTTTTCTAGACAACCCCGTCGGGGAGTTCCTCAACAGTTGAACAAACTCGAGTTAATACCTCTATTTATTCCGCTGGATCAGCAGCATCCGCCCGACTTTATGGGAAAACCCAGTGACCATGTCGATTTCAATGGAAGTGACTAGTCTAACTTCCCCTTTTTTATTAATCCATGCCACTTGCGACCGGAGGTTTTTGGTTTACTTGTCAAACCGGCCGTTCATTATGTAATAAGGCAATTTCTCCCGTCAATAAGAAGTTCCGTTTCGTGAGTAAATGTGACAATCCATGGGATTTTGGGGCTTAATGACATAGATAATGAATGTAGAAGAAGTCTCAAACTTTCTATCAATGAAAACAGCTTTTGAATATTCCAAGTAGAAGCTGAGATATTGGTTTCTGAATATGATAGCGTCGGACACCGTAAATCCATCAAAAATAGATAACAAAGAGTACCAAGTGAGTTACAAAGGGTTAAATATAGAGCAAAATGGAAGTAGTATGACACATAATTAGAACAAAATGCTATATTTGTTGTTCTAATTAAGATATCTTTAAGCTGTTTTTTGCACAATGTAGCTTGAAAATCCTTCTTTTCTGTTTTTCTAGTTTTGGAATTTTTGTCACATGATCTAGTTTCCATGGCAACCAATTACTTAATTTTAGCACCATATGTACATTTTGACGTTCTTTTAACATTCCGGTAACCATGGCAACGATATGCAAAATTCTTAAAAATGTTACCTATCAAATGAAACTACACAAAATTTCACTTTTAGACTAATTTTAGCTTATTTTACTTTTTTTTTTTATTTTCCATGTAAATATTGACTGTAGACCTATCAAAGTGTATGTCAATAAGCTTGGAATTCCCATGGAATGTCACAAATATTGCATCAGCTCAATATAGTTTGGTATATTACCGTATAATAGCATTGCAACCTAATGCATAGAATTTACAATTTTGCTAGACTAAATGTGTGCATATATTCAGTCATCTATGGTCTCTGTTAAGTTCACTACATTTCGTGATATGCAAACTGGATTTCTATTCATTGTCTTTTCTCTGTTGGACATTTGACAAAGTGCAACAAACATCTTTGTCAGAGAAGCTGATGGTTACAGATAAAGATGCCTTTGTTCGTGAGTTTCAATCCGGTTTCAATCCAGTTTTAACTCTTTAGGACAACAATAGGCAAGTCAAATCACTGCATACAATCTATGTCAACAAAAAAAATAATACAACGCCCAAATCATTTCTGATCGTGCCCTGCCCTCTGAACACGCTCCCATCTCCACACGTTGACCACCACTCTGGATCTAATCAGTCGGTGAGAATCGACTACTTACCTGTGTGCATGGATAGTCCACCTGAAGGGACTTCTCCAGGGGGTCGGGTCAGGCAGTCAGTCAGGTGTGAGGGGATCAAGGGGAGGGGGAAGTTGGGCTCAGATTTAGGGGGGAAATGCAGAAAACGGTGACAACACAAAATACATATAAATGCATATCAGAAACTTCAAGCATATTCGAAAATAACAATTGTTTCCTGAAGAACAGATTTCATTATTGACAAGTAAATCTCTGTTTCATTCTGGAATTTGGAGGTTGTGGGACTAGACTTGTCCTCTGGAAGAACGACAAGACCTGCCCACTGACGTTAACCCCCTTAGACAACCTAATCCCGTCCTCGTCACCATGGAGACTTGGGTCCCAGGAGGTGCCCCCTCCCACCACGGACAGGTGGGACAGGTGGCCTTTGATCCCCACAGATCTCACCTCCCTGCATTGACCACTAAGCTGACCACTGACTGGGCATCACTTGGCTGACCATTACCCGTCAGCCCACCAGCTGTCTGGAGTCAACCCTTATGCAAGATGACACAGTGGAGGTTTTCTACCCGTAGAGGGTCCAGACTGGGGATCTGTGTGTGGTAACAGCTTGATCGTCCCACAGTCTGGGCCATAATGACAACGTCTCGATCGTCACCTAGATAGTTACACAATTTGAAATGTTCTCCGCAATGCCTTACTTTGTGCCCGTGGCCGTCTGGTTCTCAGTAAGGATGTCACTTGGTCCAGTCTGGTCGTTTATGCAAGGTTGGATCACGACAAGCTGTTCCCGTGAAAAGAGGACGTTTTCTTTTCGATTCACCCCACGCGTCTTTAGAATGACGATAATGCAAGATCTAAAAGTAATCGGCAAGTGTTAAAGTGTACATCAAACGTGAAGAAAGACCCCAATCTAGGACTTGACCCCCAGGTGTAAGGGAAAGTTTAACCATTGGAGACGTGGAAACAAATGAAGAATAAGAAGAATTTTGGGAAATATAATCAAAGTATTTGAAAAATAGAAACTGTAAGGAAGTATATTACCTCTTGACAACGGACTTAATACCTTCATTTGTAAAATATGTGCATTTATCTTGGATATGGACGGACCTTCATATTCAAACGAACTTCATATACTTTTTTTGAGTCGCGGCTTTTGAGCAAAAAAGGTTAGGTAAAAACCCCAAATCAAATGTCTTTTAATGTGTCGGACAATTAACCACTCATCATTTCCTTACGTTGTTGAGACACTCGGAACTTGGCGAGCGTCATAGAGTGCTTAAATTCCCTTTCATTGAATCATTTTATGTGGAAAAACGGAACTATTATGCAGTCTGTACCTGTTGGGGGTTTCACTCAACAGGTAGGGGGTCTGAGGAGAGGGTCTCTTTGATATAGACGTGGGGGTCTTTGATTTCAGCTTGGCTTGTGGCCATTGACAGAAAGCTTGGGTGGAGTTCTCTCCGCATTGCGTAAGGCGGAAGTTCAAAATTGTTTTTGCTGCGAGGAAAATTCTGATTGGTCGAGAGCAGGATGCAATGATGAACACCTCCCGTCCCCTCCTCCCACCCACCTGCATGCATCGTGCACCCGAAACGCGTGCATTGTTAGGCACCTGTGCGCATAAATGCATGCCCATATTAGAAGTGATACTCCCAGCACCGCATCCCTTTATTGGGGATAACTTTGATCTAGGCAAAACACAATGAAACCTAACTAGGTGTGAGCGCGTTACGGGAAGCAAGCCTCAATTAGCCTAGCGGTCCCTGCTGCAGGTATCCCGCTACTCCAGGGCAAACTGTTGCTGATATCCAATACACAACCCCAGCCTGCCCCCTGCCCCCCGCCGGTAGGGCTTTGTTCTAGGCCGGGGGCGGATCCCTGGGTCTCTGTGATCACCCAATAGGGCGTGAACACGGCCCAATTAAGGCCGACCGCCACTGAAGGAGCCTAATTTGTTTCCGCTGGTTGTCTGTAAAGGATGCGCCCCGGCCCCAACTGTGAAACAATAGAACCCAAACTAATGTAATGCAATGCTCTTAACCCCATACCTCGCCCGATGCCGGACCCCCATACCTGCATTAGGAGTATGACGTCATTCCAGGGTTGGAGGTGTGGCAATGCCTACCTGGGCGTACAGGTGGGGTGGTGGCCAGGGATCAAAGGCCAGGTGAGAACAGGTGCGAAAGGTGTGCGGAAAGAAGCCACCCGCTCCTAGAGGTACCGTAAGAGGCTGGGCAGAAGGGTGCAAGGTTAGAGCATCGCGTTCAGGCCCAAGGTGCCAGACGCACCACGACACAAACGGGGATGGCATAAGATTCACACTAAACGATTCACACCTGATTCCAGACGAAGACTACATCTGTATGGCAAACCCTTGCTATACAACTCTATAATTGTATTTGTTTTATAAATAATTCAATATTCAATATCAATTCACGCAACTTAAGACCGCATTATTGCTTGAAAATAAGAAATCATCGTTTAGTAAAATATAAAAACAACAACAAACGTGTAGGACGCCATTGCGTTCCCCTCTTGTGTCCCCGCGTTAAGCCCCAGAACAATGTGACTAGTGCAGTGAGAACTGCTGACAAAGGGATAAATCGCACCCCACGCGCTGTACCTGAGATTTGTTACTCACCTGGCGGCGTCCCAGGTCTGTCCCTCCAGGTGAGATGTACAGGTGAGGTACAGAGTCAAAAGGTGACACATCCTATTATAAAGCCCCGACGTCAACCCCCACTAGCTTGTATATTCAACGACCGCCCACATACATTTTTTGATTAGCTGATTAGTTTCTCATTGTTTCTTGAACTGTTTTCATTTAACTACTCACAAACCATTACTGAAACTCTGTGTGGGGACGCTTCGTCTATACATTCACATTCTGGACGTCTATGTATTATTAAGCAGTTATCCCTTACAAAGTAGCCCTACTTTTCAGGGATGGATCCTAAGTAAGTCAAGGCTAACATGGCAAGGATATGCAAAGACAAATCTGACCAATTTTTTGAAATAATAACAATATCATCTCGATGTTAATAATGCCTTGTATATAACACCGAGTCGGCCTATTTAAATCCTGACTGACCTGTTTCTGAGGACTCACCTGTCCGCCCAGGTGGGTTCTGTGGTGTAGTGGTTATCACGTCTGCTTTACACGCAGAAGGCCGCGAGTTCGAACCTCGCCAGAACCTCATAACATTTTGCTTCTGGACGAATTTGACTGGTTTAGGAGGCGGTCAAAAGCATAGACTGATAATTTGTTGAATGATGGAGTCATTAATATCAACTGCCGTCTACGTCTACTTATTATGTATGCATGCGATTTTGTGCTATCTTTCAGCATTATTGCTGACATGATCCAGAAAAAATTGTTGAAAGATTTATACGTTTAGGTTGGCTTAAAAACAATGTACAAATATTATCTTATAGCATACCTGCTGCAATTTGGACCTTCCTAATCCCTCGCTTACGACATGGACATAATGTTTCTGAAGGATGGACACCAATTGATAAGCTGAGGGTTCTTTTGCTATGGTATAATGTATATCTCACCCTTCTATAGGATAAATAGGCCCATATGATTAAATGAATTAAAACTATACATTTTCCCAAATGAATCATAATATGAATATTTGTTGCCAGATAGGCCTATATAGGCCCTGTATGAGCATTGGTACCGGGAACTCAATTAACACGTTTTAGACTCATTATTTTAACAAATATCTCAAATAATTACCAATGATTTATAAAGACTTGATATTGTTTTTACACATTACATCATAGTCATTCGGAGTACACCTAACCAGACTGCTAACCCGTATCAGTTTGATCTAAGTCCTAATTTGTGTTTGATGAAATCTAGAAAATGAAGTTTGAAATATTGAATCATAGGCCTAGGCAACAGATTTCTATTGGGATTGAAAACTCCTCACTGTGGGCTCATATGCAGAACGTGAACACATCCTCCCGACATTAATACAACATTCATTCAACCATACTTCCCCGTTCAACTATACGGCTATATAGGCCTACATGTCTTTCAAGATCACATCACCGAACCGGCCCGTAATGATTGTCAGGAGATTCTCACCCCAGGGGGGTGGTCAAAACATGACTTTGCCATGGCCCTCTCAGCGTCTGATCCCAAGGGCCGGCGCTCAGTAATAATTGGCCCTTGGCCCTTGTCAGGTCCATGCTGGGCGGGCACAATGTGTCCCCGGCCGGCCGTTACCACCCAGAGCCCCACCCCGCCCCCCGCCACCAGCATGACGAGTCGAGGGGTTAGGCAAAATTGGACAACCCAGGAGGGGCAGAGAAAGACGTCCCAGGGAGAAGTCAGCGGTGAGCGGTGCCGGCCGCTGCCCAGTTAGCCCCGACCTTTGTCCAGCCTCCTCGGCCAGCCCACGGGGGTTTCAATCAAGGACAGCTTCACCATCCCCACCACTTGTTTGAAAAAGGAGCGTTTTTAAGGACAAAGAGAGAAGCTCTTTTCATGGCCTCTCAAGTATAGATCCCCAAGCAATACGCAGGGATTAAGCTAGGATTAAACTATACAAAAGGGGTTCTCCTCTTGGCAACGTCCGTGATGTGTGCAATCTGAAATTGCTTATGTCTCTTCCTGAAAAATGTGTAATTTCTAAAGTGAAATTCTGCTCAAATAAACAAAGGAAAAAGCGCCGTCCTCCGCAAACCCCCGGATCCTCAATTAAACAATCATAACAATATGACCTGATTTTCAGAGTTACAAAAAAGCATTTTTTAATAAGACATAGCAAGCTAGTAAATGAAAAGTGTCTTCTCTCTTTCCTTCTCTAAACCTAAGGCGTAAAAGCAAAGTTGGCTGGTTAGGGACTTTCAGTAAGTTACTATCTTTTATCTTAGCTTTTTTATTTATTTATTTTTTTATTTATTTCATAATGTCCTTTAGAGTTTCCCTGCTTTTTAGGAGTATTACAATGGTATGGTGGAGTATAGCAGGTGATAATATAAGTAGCTTTTATGACTGATTTGGAATGATTATAACTGTTTTTGTGTGATGCATATATAATGTGATGCATGGAATTCCGCAATGTCTCCAATATGACAATATGACTGCATGCAATGATTAGAGAAACATTGGAGTATCGAGTTGCGTTTCTGAAACTGGTATAATTGATGTTAACGTCATATCGCAAACCATAGGAATGAACTATTATTTCTATGATAATATTTAGGGCATATTACGAATTACAACAAGTGGAATGAAAACATTGTCTTTCCATCAAGAGTATCCGTTGCTAAATTTTTCTCGGCGCTATTTGAACAACACTTTCTCGCTTTTTCGCTTGGTCTAAGTCGACTTTAATTGGTTAGTTTAAAAGCTTTGCACACGGTCGGCAGAGTTCAATCGATGTTTCTGAAACATTCAGCAAACTCTCCCAACACAACAATGACAAAAACAAATCGGCGTACACTACCCCAACAAACAGGTGTGTGTATCGGGTGCGGTGGTCCCAGTCGATCCCTCCCCTGGCGCCGGCCTGTCCGCCAAACAGGCACTGCCCATACTGCCCTACCACAACACCACCCTCCACATGTTTGTGTTGGCCTCCCGAAAAACGCCAAACTTGCCCGTATAATCAGGGCACAGGGTGCACGATCCGACCCCGATGGACGTGTTAGTGACCACCTCCCCTGAAAGGTGTTTACAGGCGACCTGCCTACAGACCGCCGACGTGCGAGACGCTCACCCCTACCTGCATTCTTCTCGACGCCTCTGGGTTGGGACTCTGGCGCCGTGAGGCCAAACTTGGCCAAGTCTGTGTGGTCATTAGCTCCGACATGTTGACACATCACATCAGGGCAATTAGAGGAAGAGATTGGGGCTGGTGGAAATATGAAGTTAGATTGGATTGGGTTCATTTGGTACGCGCTTGCAGTCAAAGTAATTGAAAACCCAAGATGCAAACAGTTACAGGCGATCATGATGTTGGACTTTCACTTTTGTTTCCATTTCAAATGGCAGTACATGTACAATCCAATGACATACATCTAAACCACAATAGAAGTTTTTCTAAGAAAAATTATAAGGAAAAACATGCTAGAAAGAGACAATTATACACGTCGAAAATGGCCGTGGTAGGGGAAAGCTCCCCTCAATACTCGTTTCGACCAAAGTGTTTATTTTGTATTTTGTTTTATTTCTACTAATTTTCTTTATAGAACAAAACATTTACTAACATTTTCTTTGACCTTTCAACGAAGATATCTGGCTATTTTGTTAACGAAAAGATGTTCTTTGCCTTTAATAGTTTGGTTGGCATACCAACAGGGATTAAAAGTGCCCAGGTAACTGGCCGACATAAGGTGACCCCGGCCCCAGGATCACAAAGTCACACTGATATAATATACAGAAGAATGTCAAGTAGCCTTCACCAGGGTAATACCCCCTGATCACCTCTCGCTGCTGTCAAGGGCCAAGAACACGTACATATTTATAGGCTGCAGCCATACGTGGGCACATGCGTGTCCTGAATTTTAAGGACTGAACATTTATTTATATGTATACACAACACTTCCCTCTTATCTCATTTTTGATAAGCGCGCCAAAATCTGATGATCAATTTTTGGTATATCTTGAAAATATCAGAATAAATAAAAGCATACCTGAGAATACAAAAACAAAGTGCCTGTAGGCTTTGCTGGATTTTTAGGCATAGCTGCTCCCAGTTAAACCCTTATTGATCCTTCATGCATATACCGCCAGTGAAAGGTCCCTATCCGTATCTAAGCTGTCCTCTGTTCTTGGTCTTAACTTGAGTGGGTCTCCTTATAATTAATTCTAATTGGTGGTGAAAACAAGCCAAAGACTAGCATCAATTGCCGAGAGACACAAGTTATTCTTGTCGTCTGTAGTTAAGCCGGGTGTCAACTGTTGAGGATTTATCTTCTCCTCACACGAGACAAGAAGGCTAAGCCGTTCTGACAACAAACCCTTCACTTTTTGCTGGGCCACACTTGAAAACAACCTTAGAATTAAAAACCCTGTCGCCGCACAACGTCACCCTAACCGACTAGGGACATTGCATTGACAATTCGTATTGCGGACAACAACACCTATACATCTGTCAACACAACAGCTATATTTCAGTCATCATTTTAGTGAGATATTTATAATAGTCTCACCTCTGATGATTTATTTTAACATAGGAATGTGTACTGGAGCACAGTGGAACGAGGCAAGGTAGGGTACACCAGGGTAGATTAGGGCACCAAGTCAGGTTTAAACGGCCTTGTCAACGGGGTTATTTCCTGTTGTCCTCAGCGCCCTGATAATATATACTGAACTCACCTGAACCTGAACCACCGAGTCCCAGATAGCTGCCTCAAACCCATTTTGGTATTCCTTTACGAAGGTTTCCCCAGTGGATAATCTTTACATCTATTCACTTATTTCACTTATTTGTGTCGAAATCCCGACCGGTGAAGAGATACTTCAGTAAATATATATATATAATACTGCTGAGATACTATTGTGTTAGAATAATTATACTGATAAAAGATAACCCCTCCCTTTCAGGACTTTACATAGGGCGTGTTCATTCATAATATGAAAAGAAATCTATCATTATGATATCAAACTTATAATCAAGGGTTGGTATTGTATTGATAGAATTACATTTCCCAAAGATCTCAGGTAAAAACTAAGATGATTACACGGTCGAGCTTGTCTGGTCAAACTCAAACCAGACTCCTTCTTTTAACACTGTCCCCAAACATAAATTATGTGTGTTTACAGGTAATCTGTCTCGTCTCTGGGATAAACCAAAGCAATTGAGATCAAGGGTGAAGCCGAGACCGGACTGGCCAGGCCAGGTGATGGGTTGTGTAAGATGGCCTAACTCTGCTTAGGGACCCGGCCGACCCAGACTTGGATCCTGAAGAGGTTCGTGAGGCTCAGGGCCACACGGAGATGGGGCAGACACGCAGATTCACTTTGAAGGGGATTGCAAACTTTTAATTTCCTCTGACCGTAGTTTACATGAAGCTTGAGAGAGTAAAGAGAATGTTATGGATTGTTTTGAAAGGGGAACTGTTCCCATTTGGCTGATGAATAACAGAAATCTCCAGAAAGAATTAGAGCGTCAAAATTGAGCTCATTTATTTAAATTGCCCTCACTGATCGCCATATTAAATGTTTCCTACATTTTGCATATTTTTCATCCCTTTAGAATATATTTCTGCATTTCGATTGTCATATAGTAGGCCTACTTTTGTTTTATACATTTACATTTATACAATTATACTGACCCTTGCTGATGCTTTCTGGGACAACATTGTCAACTCAACAGTTCCATCTCTAGTTCAAGGTAAATCTTAAACTGGACCTTGATCATTTAAATCCCATGCAAATTCACTTGTTAGACAAGTGGTTCACCAATACGCTGGACACTTGGGTAATCTTGGAGAAATCTTGGACCAACGAGTATTATTCTATACTCCTTTCTTGGACTAAGGGAACAGAGCTTAGAAGGCACTGCTGAGAATGCAACACTGTTCCCTCCACAGGTATTCCATTAATGAGTATCACGGCCAAGATATACCGAATGGGGGTTACTTTCTACATACTGTTCTCATTTGGTCTTCTATTAAATTCATACACGTATACATGCACATCTACTGTCACACTGCTTATGAAAAAACAATGCTTTCAGTTTGTGTTGTTCAGTTTTAATTGTTGGGTTTTACAGCATATCCTGTGGTTAATGGTTCATGTTTGTAATGTAACACCCTTGTCCCGACATTCAAAATCTATTGCTCTAAGTCCACCAAACCAAAACCCATCTCACATCATGTCTATACTCCAACTCCGTCCGTTACCCTTACATGACCGTCGTCACTCTATGCACATGTCATCACAACTATGCCATTTATCTATCCCTGTAGGCACTCAAAAGGTATGACAGCAGCACACGTTTCTTAGACCCATATTACATTTGCTTTTACCATGTATGTTAGTAGGCCTATAGTGTGTTTCAAATAAACCATATTTTGTTGTCTTATTACTCACAAAGAACCTTGACCATTCCCATCAACAGGTACCAAATATTGTATGTCTCTACAGTTGCAACATGAATTTACCCAACTAGAGGAAAAAGTAATTGGTTGCATTACACGTAAGGCCTATTATGCAAAACATTCAATAGCAGTCAGTTGTTCTAGAGGTGTTGATAGTTAATGACCAGTGATGTTCTACCACTAGATCACCGTTACAATTATTTAAGGGAAACAAGAAACATAATCCATGAATCTTTATGCTATTATTACTATTCATCCTGACTTTGCCTCTAAAAGAAAATAATGTGTTCACATAAATGTTATTAGATGCTTCCTTCTATCCAGCTAATATCAGACAATATATCCTGCTGCGATGGTTGCCACACAGTTTGTATAGACCAGATGAACGCTCACTGTAATAGGATCCAAAAATACAAGTCATACGATCCCAAAGAACATCCTGACCACCCCTAATTCTGTAGTGACCACTTAATACCTATTTTAAACATCCCTGATTAACTTCAATCTGGTGGCTAATAGGTTCTTTTAGAAAAGAACCCGACCTGCCGTCCACCTTTTCTTACATCACCTACAACAAGGAAGTCATCATACGTATGTTGCAGTTTGGTTTGACCCGCTAAACTAACTTAGGACAACAATTACTTAGGGGAGGACCCTTGAAGACTGCTCTTGTAAGAAAAACAGCACACATTGGGGTTTTTACTAAAGGGCGATAGCTACCCTCGAACAAAAAAGATCTGGACCTCGAGGTAACCTCCCAAGCCGGTGGTGCTAATTATGGACATCTTGTGTGGCTGGGTAGGGGGTGGGGGGTCCACTGTGCACTGACCAGTGTCCTCTGACACAGTAGGGGGGCGTGGGAGTCGACTTGACTTGCTGCCTTCCCCTCAATACGGCTTTTAGATCCGAGTTACGTCACATATGGCTAAACAGCCACAACACTTGGTCCTGACCTCTGATCAGTGCAGCCTCAGGGGGACAGGAGCCATTGTCCACCACGAGGGGAGTGTCCACTGCCACAATGTAGGGGCAAACGCCGGACGTGTCAAGGGTTGAATCGTCGCCTGCTCTATTATCGGTTTTTGGGCCAATGTCCCCTGAGGGATCGAATGCATTCGGCTCTGGATAATATTTTAGTCTGCTCTTGTATGAAATACCCCCTAGGTCGTGTGTAGTTTTAATCAAATGATATTTACCTTATGTCCAATTGCTAATTTGGCAGAGGCTAGAGGGCCTATAGGCCTACTGAAAGCTGGATTGGATCTTACAATTACGGTTGCCCATTAAGGAATGCCTCTAAAATTGCTGTAAACTGAGAAAATAAGAGTTCATTGCGTAACTTTACTTCGTGAATAATTACATCGTGATTAAAACCTATCAGTACAGTTCGGTCACACAAGGTTTTGACCTCTGGCTGTGGCCATGTTGAACATAATGATGCTCTTTCCGATTCATCCAGAATTAATTTCCCACACACAGAGACCCATGTATCTAAAGGAAATAATATTATTATGTGAATGATTGACAGACAATTTTGCAAAATTTGACCTAAGATTGAAGATTGGGTTGTTTCAAAGATAGTTAAGTGAAATACATTTTTATTACACCATCTAGTTGTACTAGAAATTGGCATGAGAAAAACATAGGTCATACATTTTAGATAATTGTTATTTCATATTTTTTCATAACGTTGGCATAGAACTTGATATAGCGTGAGAATGTACCGTTTTATTACTGTATTCTATCGGGCTTATCAGGGGTAGCGATTGATTGGGCTGAACATGCATGCCAAAGCTTTCCACCTATCTGTATATCACCTGGCTGTGTTAGATACAGGTAGAGACAATTCTGAAGTAGGATAACAATAACTTGGAATGCTATATTTAGCAAAGCGATAGGCCTAACCGCTTGGATTTTTTTTGGAGGGGGGGGGGGCATACACAAATTTGAGATAAATTAAGATACCTAAGAGAAACGGCTAATAAGTAAAAATCTATTGTCCCAGCAAAAATGAACACAAAGTATCAGAATAGTGCATTTTATAAAGGGACAATCATTTGGGATGAACTGAACCATGATGTACAATTTGCAATATTGTGTCAATGAATTTATGAATCTGATCAAATACAGATACTGTGTCTATATTGATTTACTTCATTAGATCCAATCTGTGTGACATAATATCGAGAAGGAGGGAATAGAGAAAAAGTACATGTATGTACTTAACAAAGGAATATATTGTATTGATCTTGATGTATATAGTTATAATTTACACTTAAAATCTTTATGTACTACAATTCCTATACTTATTGTAATATCACCGAAAACCAGGGGCAACCCTGAAGTGAATTACTAAATAAATTTATAAAAAAGAAAACGATATAGATGAATAAAAGTACCACAGGACGGACTAGGATTTGAGTGTCACAGGATGATCATTAGAGGGAAGTAAAGCGGAGTGAGATCAACGATGACACCTCCCCATGGTCATCAGGGGCTATAGGGATCAGTTTAGCACACCTGAGATCAGTCTAAAAGTACGTGTCAGCATCATGTCAGAGTAGGTTATTATGGACACAGATTATACCTGAGGCCCCATTAGGTGACCACTACCCCTTTAGTGCCTACCTGACCCGACTGGAGGACCTCTAGGCCTACCTGTGGGGCCTACACCTCCTGCTGACCCCACCTTTCTAGGCTTTGGGGACTAATCCTCTAAACCCCTAGCAACAAGTCACTAAATGCCCTACTTCTTTACTCTCTCCATCCCATTTTATGTACGGCGTGCCGGGGTTGGGGCTTACCTGTCATTCTCTATTGTTCTGTCTTTTCTCTAGCCTATGGTCACAGAATCACACAGTAATCGCTTGTACGTCACAAGGTAGGCTAATTTGCCTGCTGAAGATTTTCCTGGGTGTTACGCCCGACTGACCTTTGCCATGAGAAAAAATAGCAACCATGTTTATTTATATTGAGTGATTTGTGCAATCACCCATGACTCAACAAAGACGCACACGTAATTGTACTGATTACTGGTTTGAACAATATAGTGAGGTAAATTATAAAAAAAAATGCAATGAAAGAGTATTTCTTAATGCTTCTAACCTGCCGAATGAATATTACTATTACCATAAACAGACACAATGTGATAGTATTTTATGTATCTCTATGGTATTACTTCTAACTATATATCAACATATTGTTTCATGAATCCAACGATTGTAGAAATGCCCTATACATGTATACTTCCGTCGATGAAACCCACTGAGTGAAGTAATTTTCTGGGGAGCGGAAGTCCAGGAGACCTGGAAATCACCTGCGTGAAATTGTAATGAGAAAATACCGAGATAATGTAATATGGACAGTTCGGGGTGTAATTGCAGTCACTGGACCACGCGTCCTTGTTTATGCCATCTGCCAGATTAACACCCCCCCCCCCCAACACACACACAACTCCCAATCACATGAGACACAAGCCCTATCCCCACCTGACAGATCACCTGAGTGACGTCACGGATTGACATGACAGCTGAGAAGATTCACCTGAGACCTGTGTCCGGGGTGGGGTGGGGGGTGCTACAGGTGGGCGTGGTGGGGTGTGGGGGTAGGGTGAGAGATGTACCCCTACCGCAGGTGATTCTAATCTGATGACACACGACATACGGTTTTATATGTCCTGTACCATTTTGTTCTTGTGGTTCCGTTTTCATTACTCGTATTGACAATAGTTGGAAAGTTGATTTGATTTATAAGATAACACGGCTGTAGCTTACTGAAGACAGGTGTATGGGTTGTTGCTGTCTATATATTATGGTTTTTTGTTCCAATTCCATGTGGCATCTAAAAACTCTAATTTCACATAAGTCTACTAAACGACGAAATACATGTATGTTTCTTATAACTCATCAAATCAAAAAAGTACCTATATTTGACAGGATTGCAATCTAGTTCCGCTTAAAACTCAGTCTTGTTCCGGTGTTCTTGATTGGCTGAATTGAGAACCCCATACGACATCATACCTGGTTTCCAATTCTCTTTACGTTCCATCGATCCCATCCCTTTGATTCAAAAGATTATTGATAGAAAGTACTATTGAATAACTCTCTTTGGTCTTTGAAAAATTGAAATTCCCAATTTCTGCTTGTTTGATGGCCTAATCTCCCCGCCAATGCCCCCTTGTCTCTTTAAAACTCTTCAAACCACGGGAGGCCCTAGAAAAACTTATTTATACGGACTCCCATGGAGTCAAATTATAGTTGTCTTTCAGCCCAGAGGAAAAATCAGACTGGGATGACCAACAAAAGTATTCAATTATCGCCCGGGCTCTTGACCAGTCAAACCTCATGAGGGAGTTTTCATGAAGCGGCGCGCTTCTTTCACTAGACCCAGCTTCAAGATTGACCAAAAAGCCCCCTAAAGAGCAATGACCTTTACAAAGCAACCCGCCGGTTGTGCAATGTTGTTCGCCAATTCCTTTTTACCCCCGACTCGAACAAAAGGGAGAGCACAAAGGCCTTAGTCGAGGGCCACGTGTATCCACGCGCATCCCCCCGTCTCACGGGGGACGCGGGGTGCCGGCAGCTTGCGTCAGAAGCCAGGACGCCCAAATTAAAAAGAAACGTCGGCGATGAGAAGGGCGCCACTTTGTTATCTCACTGTGCTATGCTAATGACTTCTTCAAATGTTGTTCGACTGAAAGTCGTCTGCTCCTGAAAACGGACAGCTATTTGTCTAAGATGGCACCGATGGCGGCGCTTTGTACGGGGAGTGAAGCGTGCCGCTTTTTTGTAGACAATGACACGTTATGTAATACCACTAGGGTACCATCATCTGCAACAAAAACCCTCCTGCTAATGACATTCAAAAACCTCCTGAATCGTCTTCCAAGCCGGGGTATTACGATGGGGAAAGTGGTGGGAGGGCCATGAGGGGACTCGTGCTTGGCCTGAAGAAAACAAAGAGTGCTCTCCACCCAGACATAACCATCCTGAACCATCGTCTGATTTCACTTGTAGGCTATTGGTTCTCACCATTTAGGCCATTAGCTCCCATTAGCGACAATAATAATGCAAGCTTTCCTGCTTAGCGAACCGTTCAGCATTATTTTTATATATTCATATAATTATATAAAAACGTCCGCCCTTTTTAATGGTAATTTACAGGCCCGTAGCAACCTTTTTCAATGGAGGATTCAGGAGAGTGAGTTCAAATTCAAATGTAGGGAAATCACACTCTCATGAAAATATGGCACAAGGATGAGCAAGCCTAGGTATAACATTATATAGATCTCTGGCCATAAATGTTCGTCCTACAACTTTTCCATACATGATTAGGACCAAGGTGCACTGTATATTGATCTTATATCATGTCAAGAAAGGTGATGCAGCTCAACGTTATACGCTGTCATAATTAATTCGTTTGGTACCAAATAAGGCCTTGCCAAAGTAATGCCTAATTGCTTCAGTGGTATGAATCTACGGCATATTATATCATATTTCTGGATATGATTTTTTTTATTGCAAGGCTTGCTGTGAATGGGTGACGCTAAGTACTGCTGATAATAATTGTCTGCTCATGGTTATACAAAAAGACGCCTTTTAGATACATTAGGAAGTTTCAGATACCACAACACATCTCGATACGTTGACCTGTCAAATTATACGTTGTTTCCTGTCAAATTATGAGCTACAAGTGAGAAATTTGATAATCGCACCTAATCGGATTTTCATTAGATATGGGGCCTACCTGTTAATGTACTCAAGGTGGGATTTTTATCAGATTAATTATTTAAACTGAGATAAAGAGTAGGCCTACGTTACGTTTATGTTACGTAATGCCTTGGATTTTCTTAAACTCCCAATGTTACAGATATTCAAAGTGAAAGAGAGAGATATGACCATTGTGATGTACGATGTCGAAAGATGGCAACCTACTCATTTCCTAGTATCGCAAGTCGTCCACAAACGTTAAAAACAGAGCCCTATGGAAAACGAGACCATTGAGGGAATTGGACAGAAAACATAAAATGATGTATGCAGCATTTGTAATACATGTACAAGTAAACCCCTGTGTGACACATCCATGTTATATACCTTGACACGGATGAAACGAAAAAGCCATGGTCACTCAGATATGGCAAGATGCATTATCGTGGATCCATTATCATTACGGCAAGGTGAGAGGGATATGTTGTAATCATGACACTGAAGCAAGAAAATACGGAAGCCGTGCATATCATAGTGGTAAGATTGACGCCAGATTGTTACAATCACGGAAATATAACATTAATTACCTTTTGTGACGCTTGCATAGGCGTCAAGCTTGCAAAGCGTTTTGGGTTTAGATTTACAGGTATTTTAAAACTTCCTACACAAATCCATATTAAATTAAATATAAGTTTTCTCTTACTTTTTTCTTAAAAAAAAAATCTCCACTCCACATTCCGCTGTTCCTGTACGGCTTTCAAGCCGGAAACCAGCGATTACCTTGGAGAGGCCGGCTGCCTGGAGAGACCGGGATGACCCAGTTTTGGGACACGTCAGGTCATGGGAAATGGGTGAGAGCATCTCTAACATGTCATACAGGAGGAGTCAGGGGTCACACATGGGTATGGGGGGTTGACAGGCGGGGGAGGGGTGCCGCGTCGTCGGGGAGTGGAGGGGGGGGGGGAGGGGAGAGTATGAAAAGGTCTTAGCAGATTCTAGAGGGCGGATGGTTCCTTATTCCTCCGTCTATCAGGGAACTTCCTCAGCAAAAAAATACTCTTGGTGAATTGACTAAAAAGCTAGAATATGCGTGTGCATGTGCATGTGTACGTGTCTGTGCGCACTTGTGTGTGTTTGTGTGTGCGTGCGCGCATGTGAGGCAATTGCTGAATTCTGTTTGAGAAAGGAACATTATATTTTGATAATTTTTTGTGTGTATGCATAAACTTTTATTCAATAATAAACATCAGATTTACCTCTGTTTTCAAGTTCATTACAAACATGAAAAAAGGATAATTATCTTCGGATAGGCTATGCACTTATTCATGAAGTGAGAATTACCAATAATGTTTATCTTTTTTACAATTTTCCCATGTAAATGAAAATATAATTTCGGTTTAAAGTTCGGAAGTTTCTTAGATAATTCAGATAAATGAGATAAGAAAATTCTAAGTCAATCAATAATTGCGATTAATTATAACTCTTTGTAATATGTAGTCGGGGTTATCATAATTATTGAGCGGTATGCAGTGGGAGTTGACATTGCAGGTAACGGCCGATCTCATTTGAAATTGTTTTCTTTAAGTGTAACATTATTTCATGTAACTTTATTTTCATACGCCATTTCCGTGGAAGCTATTTGTCTCGTCCTCCGGATATGCAGAAGGTGTCTGCTCGATTGGACGCTCCCTTTGTTGTTGATTTGAATTTCAAGGGCACAATAAAACGAAATTAAAAAGGGTTTCAGTGAAACGGCCAGTGGATAGAATGTCCAGTCACAAGTGGTCTCCTTACGTAAAACCACGGTTCGTGTTTCTCATCGGCCACGCCGCTTTTGACCATAAACCAAGGGACCCAAAGCAGGTCGGGGGAACCTGTCTTATCAGCAGGGCTGGAATAAAAGGCGTGAGAAAAAAAACGAGGTGCGACCACACGTGCTTTTTGTTGTATTAGAAAGGAGGTCCACCCACATACCAGCGTTAACATGAGCACTGGTACCCGAGTTCATACTGGCACCAACTCCACCCTCATGTCTGGCCTGGCCGGTGGCACGTTGCTGGCGCTCTGAGGAGAATGTCCCCAGACTTCTCGTCGTCCGAGCGGTAATGGTTGTCATTGGGCCAGACGGCATGGGCATGTTTACGAGCTCCGGGCCGCCCCAGGAGAGGCAATGCTGAGCTGGTGGGACCTGACCCTGGAGGACGGTGACATGATCTGGCAGGCCGTGTTAGCAGGGTCTGGGTGTTGGAGCAGGAGGTCTGGGGGCACGAGGTGCTGATTTATCGGCGCGCCCAGACCGTCTCATCTCGCCGCCCCCCTCACTGAGACCGGGCCTCCTGCGTGCCAACCCGCCCGTAAAAGACAATCAGTAGTTGACCATCTGCTTACTTCTGGGGGTTCTTGCAGATTTTAGGGTTGCGCGAGAAGTCTAGATATAGGCCTACTCTATAACTTCGTTGTTTGGGTTATATCCAGACCTTTTGGTGGTAGGTCTAGGGAGATACAACCTGATTTTTCTTGAAAGCAATACCAGTGGCTTACATTCATCTTGTCCTCTAGGGCGTGCATTCTTTGACCTTTGGAGGGGAGTAGATCCGCAAAGAGCCTCTCTCCTATCGGATTTGACCCGGTCCGCTCAAATTGTTTCTACCAAATACATGTGCAATTGTTCATATCAATGCTCGACTTATTTTTGTTTTTGTTTTTAATTTGCAAATGTCATCTTTAACGCACAGCCTATTAAGTAAATAGGCCTACTCCAATCCGTGTAGGTCGAACGACATCTCTAGAACTTCTCTAGATCATGTGGTCGCTTGGCCCTGCCAGGTGACGCCAACATCGACACATTCCTGGTAGTCGTTTCCAGGCACGGCCGCGTCTTCCAGGCACGCCCCCTACCCCCCACCCACCTCCTTCTAGGAGCAGACGACAGAGCTGCTCATGTGACCCCCGAGCTGCTCATGCTCACCTAGTTCTCACGGCACATTTTCCCTGCTGCATCTGCCATGTGTCTTATCTTAAAATTGCCCACCGCGGGTTTCCTCCATTATCAGCCAATGTTTCTACATGTATCTGAGAGTCTTTATATTTTTCCGGGTCCGGGTTACAAGCATGTCGGCTACAGCCTATAACGTCATTAATATCTGTCCATAGCGAACTCATGGTCTTACCTTAGAAAATATGTATTTATATGCAATATCTTTCCCAATCTTATATCCGAATGTATTTATCTTGCATTCGTCAAATATAAAACTAAGTCTTTAAAGCAGGAACTGACTTTAAGTCGACGCACAACCCCCTCTATACAATATACACACAGCCTAACGTGTGAAGCATTTTGTCGTATAGACATGCAGGTGATCTATGTACTTCATTTTTTTGGGGTTCACTATAATTATATTTCCCACAATGAAACGTTGTTGCACATGAATCATTTGAGATCTGTTTGAACTTTGAATAGAAGTTTGAACCTTACACACCTACACCCTCAATTCGCATGCAAATTGCATGTTAAAATCTTTAGCGAGGTTCATTCGGAGGTTATCTTGAACGGCAAAACATATTTTCATGATTGAAACCGGATCTTTCCTAGAAAAATGTCTATCCAATAATACGGATCAGATATATATTGATATGGGATTGCCAAGAACCGGCTGTGTTTATGCATGGTTCACCTGCATGGGAAGGTGAACAATATATAGGCGCCTGTCAAAAGGATTACATTAATTGTGCTCTCCATAGGCCTCTGGTGCCAATGGATTGTTACACCTTTCACCGTATGGGGCTGTGATCAACATCCTGTTCCGTCCCTACCGCCTGGAGGACGTGCATAGCCAGTGGGCAGGCGCGTGGATGGGTGGTGGAGAGTGGGTGGGTGCATGGGTGGGTAAGAGGGTGAGTGTTATGGGTAAGCGTTGGGCGTCAGCAGGGTTTGCATGGTCAGCTAACCAGACCGTTCCGCTTCACTAGTTTCTGGGTACAGCTCACCTCTTGACATTCCTATCAAACGCCGTCAATGTTGGCACGCGTGCATGCAGTCCTGCGTCGGCGGCTTGGTGAGGGGGTGGAGGTATCGCTCACCTATATCGTGATGACCACTGGTCAAGTGGGGGCGAAGCTCTTGTCAATGATGTCAAGCTCTTGCCTGTTTATGCGCACTTTGTGACCTATGCATGACGATGTTGTTGAAGATCGCGGATGATTGCGCGTTAATTACATTGTGTCCGTTCAAATTATATATGTCTGTGTTTGTCTAAATTTAAGGCAAATAGGGGCCTATCATTCTTGAAAAACAATTGAAAAAAAATCTCTTGGGTATTGAGCTTGGTAGGGTCAGGCCTATTTATAAGTATAGGCCTACACAACAAGCATTTCAAAAGCAGATGCACACAACACTATCAGTCATAGTTGCTAATATGCATAAACAAAAGAGCTTGATGGGAATGAAATAGGATTTAGTTTAGTTGCATTTATTAAAATGAAACAAATCTTCAAATTTAAGACGTCACAGCATGTCTTCAGATTGTGCGCAAAAAGTGTCTGAACAAATTGCATACAAGCCCAATGGGATTTGCTCTACGATGTCACATAAATAGCAATCGGTCAGTCTAATCCATGATTTCGCTGTCTCCGCACACCTGCTGCTAGATTTGGCAGACCCAGCACCCATTCCTTGACCACCCCGACCCACCCACAACCACCCCCGACCACCCCCACCATGGCACCAGAATATTCCACCACGGACGCCGCGGCGACTGCAGCGCCGCCACGTGGCAAGCGGCGGAGACACGTGTTGGGACAATAGGAGGAGCCGGCTTAGGGGGATTAGACTATGGGGGCGCCGTGCTGGTCAGTCAGGGGGGTGGTGGGGGCAGGGGGGTGGAGAAGGTCTCCAGGGGCACTGACACCTCCTCCAGACGAAATAAAGACGCACGAAAAGGCTGATAACAGCAGGGAGACCATTGTCCTAATTATATTTAGCCTATAAGCATATAGATTGTTACTTGTTGAAGGGTTTGGCACCTGTCTAATTATCGCCGTTCATTTATTTAGGATAACCATGAAGAACCGGCTTAATAATTATTGATGGTCAAAAAAAGATGGTTATATATGCCTAGACGCTTGACTGTCGAAATTCACTTTTCTGATTAATGTATGTAATTGGTTCAAAATGATTATTGGTTATTGCGTTTGGTGACTTTGTGGGCTTTGACTTGAAAACAATATCCTACAATTAATTGCAATGATTTTAAGACAAGTACAAATATAATATTTGTACTTGTCTTAAAATCATTGCAATTAATTGTAGGGTATTGTTATCAAATGGCGTGTAATGGGCTGCCTTAAACAAACACTTTCAGTATGAACTATACTATAACATAATTCGCATGCATGATCTTACATGTTTTTTTTTCGGTTTTGGTATATAATTTAATAAAAATACAGTGGAGGTCTACCCGCCTGCGTTTTTGCCTTCTAGGCCTATACGGTAATTAACATTACAGTGTAAACAATTTATCATGCGTTCCGGAAAATATCACAATAACATTGAAACGTATTTATATTCAAAATATGTTCCATGCTATCACCTAGCAGACCTGCAATCACATGCAATACTGGTCAACATGAGTGCGCCCTGCCCACCGGCTACCTGAGGTACCCCCCACCCCCCACCCCAACCCCATCCCACCCCTCCTGTGGGTAGAGTCCCGGCCTGATGGGTCATTGGCGTCGCCGACCGCATGTCTGGCGAGGGATTAAGATTCATTGTTCTAGGGAAAAATGACGATTATCCATTTCCAAGTGCATTTGTTATTTTGCTTTTCAATGGATGATACCCTTTCAACATGTAGGTCCTGATAAATGTATATTAATCGGAGGGAGGCTAAGAAAATTATAACTAAGTGCAGGGTATTAGACATAAGCAGATAAGCTTATTTCAAACGTAACGATGCATGTACAGGCCTTTATGACTTTCAGTTTCCCAGTGTATACCTTTGGCCGATTAACACTTTCAGTATGAAAAGAACTACTTGAAAGACCTTATCATTGGGCTCATATAGGTCAGGTATATTATCAGATAGCATAATAACACTTCAGGCAAGTTATCAGCATAATCATATATAATAGGCCTGTTTAATAAAAACGAGAAAAGAAAAGAAATCACAGACAGGGGCTAGTTTGTAGGTTAGATGGATCTCTAACATTAGATCCAATTCTGTACATTTGCAGTTCTTATGCTATAAACATATTTACATTGGTCGAAATAATATATTACCTCACAACTGTATAACATGTGCATGTTATCACGTATATATCAACTGTATATAGGCCTACTTATGAAAGGGAGTAGAAACATTGAAGATTATTACTGAATAAAATTTGGGGGTGTGTGGAAATAAATAGGCCTAAATACGTGTCAAAATACAAATTCAGAATTGTCTATATATGATAATTAGGTTCGTAACACTTCGGAAGAAAAATGTTATTTTATGTTTATTTAAGGAAGAGAGGGGCACTCCTATGTATACATTTTAAAATCTAGGCCTAACTGTTACAGAAAACGGAAAGGTCGTTTGTCGTCTTGAACCTCCTGAGCCGGGGTCTCAGGCCAGGCCGCCCCGGCCCGGCCGGTGTGTGGGCCGACCATGTGCCCCTGCTGCCTCCTAGTAGCAACTATGACAACTAACCATGATGACAAAGTCGGGCGCAGGCACCAAGGTCCCTATATTAGGCCTACATTTTGATTATTCCAAATGAAATCTAAAATGTCAGAAAGAAATCTGTTATAGACTTAATGTAGACCCCCAAATTGAAATAATATTGATTCATATTTCTTTACAGTGGAGCGATACATGTACTAAAGCATGAGTATTTTGTCATCTTTAAATACCATTTTTGTTCGTTATCTTTAATATTTTAGAATACACGGACATACATGTGTTTTATTCTGTTCCTTATTTTGCATTTTGAATCACATGTGTTTTATTCTGTTCCTTATTTTGCATTTTGAATCTGGGAAAAAATGGAGTAATAGTAGCTGCATTGTATGAAATGCTCAAAAACAATAAATAATATGTAATTAAATGTTATATTGATCAAGGTTTTGAAATAATGACGAAAATAAAAGAAAAATTATAATATAACTATAAGCTGTATAAAAATTTCCAGCCTTGCACGTGCATAGGTGCCCAGTGGGGCCGTGGTGGCACGGCTTGGCCCCGCCCACCCCGCACCCGAGCTGAGGACGCGCAGGATGCCAACAAAGGATGCTGGCCCAAGCTGTGCAGGCTAGATGCGCTTGTGGAAACTTTTCACTTGATTTTTGCCATTTTAGTAAAATTGATTTTTAGCTTAATTTATATCTCGCTATCTGAGAGACGGAAATTACCCATCTGTTTGTATGTTGATATTCATCCAATAATTGGTTCTTCTTTTCAGTGTTTATAGGAATAAACGATTATTGAATCATCACTGTCTTATAACATAAATAACTGTTGATCAAAAGTTAAACCCTTGTTCAGTTTTATTCATTGCTAAGTAGACATAGTCTGAGTAAGGATATATCTAAATAGTTGACACCCCTAATAGAGTTTTACTTTATAGTCCAGAATGAATGGGACCGCTACCCTGCATGTATAGGCATCCTGAGTGGTAGTTGCATTGCTTATGTGATGGAATGGGCTTCATGACAAGTTTCACTCCGTTTAACAGGTGTCATTTGGCTAAACTAAAAAGAAATGGTTTAATATCAATCAAAAGACTCGTATCGTGTCTTTCTGGGAGACCTAGAAAATGCCCTTCTCTCACTTTAGAGGGCTACAAAGAACAGTATAGATGGAATGGGGACGTGATGTTGGCCAACAGTGTGACGCGAACACCTAAACCGAGCTATTTATAGAACGAGAACTGGGCGACCCGACACAGGGTTCCTTGCTTGGCAGATTTGCATGCATTAGCATGGTTATAAGATCGCTGTATTTTTGTTTATTGCCATCATATGACCCTAAAACCCCACACACGGACAAAGCAAGAGTATATCTCGATCATAAGTTAAAAATGTTGTGAATTATTGTCTGATTCGGTGGGTTTTGGTGGTGAGAGTTGGGGCGGTGGTGGTGGGGCCTGTCGTCGGGGAGCCCTTCCCGGCCCCCTCCCGGCCCCCCCGGCCGACGACCCCGGCCCTGAGACGGGCCCTGTCAGGGGGCACCCGGTACACTAACATGTCACCCTGCAACAAGTGCCCCTCACAAACCGGCTGGCAACAGCCTACAAACCCAACGTACGACCCTAAATCCCAGCCAAATAGTAGGATACTAGTTTTCCCAATGATAAATCCGTACAAGGTAAAATTTCAGCTAGTTTCCGTCTCAAACTTTGTCAGTGACTACAAGTAACCTAGGCGGACTTAGAGGCGAGGGTCGGCCGCCCTCCTCCGTCTGGTCGCCGTGACCTACTTTTGGCCCCCAGTATAATCTATGTGAGTGTGACGGCGGGCTGTGATTGGTCGAGGCGGGGCCCGTCAGTCAGGAGGGGGCGGGGCTTATGTCCCTGTCCCTGACTGGCGGCGGGCAGGTATAGCGATGATTGACAGGTGGGTTCATTGAGCCCCGGCCCTATACAGCTGGCCGCCGACAAGCAGGCCGTCAGAGGTCGACTGAGCCGTGGTCCAGTGAAGAAGTAGATGCCGCTTTCTCACTCCTCCATAGGTATCCCCGGCTCCCAGTCACCAACCTCAGTCTTTGCCTAACCTTCAGAAGCTCTACTTGCACTTCAGTCTCCATTGGATCTGCCTACGTTTACCCTTCTTGGATATTTTCTACCTTACACTGCTGGAAGTTGCACCCTTTCTCCCTTGGATTTCTCCCTCTAACCTTACCACAATGGATCTGCTATGCGGAGAGGTGGACTCTGTGAAACGCGCCTACGAAGACCCTGTGTTGTTGGAGGACGACAGGGTCCTGCAAAATCTGCTCACAACCGAGGATAAATACCTAGCTTCTCCAAACTACTACAAATGTGTTCAGACGGAGATTCAACCATTTATGCGGAAAATGGTCTCAAACTGGATGTTGCAGGTAAGATTACATTGCCTCCTATCTGCATGGTTGACATTATGGCGTTTGTTGGCAGTGGGAACTGAAGGAGGACCGGACTTTGGAATATAGTACCTCATATCTGGGATATATCTAGCTTATCATGTGTTAATGTAGGCATGCTTAATGCATCCCTAGAGATTTGAGCTAAAAATCGCCCATTTTATAGGGGAAAAAGTGTTTCCTTTCGGAAGGGACGAGGCCGCACGACCACTTGCGGGTGCGCACTTTGCATAGATGACGCAGTTCAATTTTTGCATGAAGCAGTCTTTGAATGAGCTTAATTTTTCTCAAATTGAAAGCTTTGGGATAATCACGAAAGTCTCATTTGTCATGTCAGTGATGAAAACAGTACCGTTTTCGATAACCAGTTTGTGTCCAAGTAGGGCTTGGTAAGACCGCAAATTGGGGCCGCCCGACCGGTTTTCAGACGGAATTTAGTCTGCATTTTTAGATTTCCACCAAGAAATATTCCCTTTTTCATGAGAATCTAACCATGGAAATTTTCTAAACATGTTTTGAAAGATGTCGGTGCATCGTTTGAGTGGATTGATTAAATTATGTAGACGTGGCTAACTTAATCTGGAGCAAGTTCTTGGGGCGTTTAGTTGGGGCCGGGGGCGGCCATCTTGCCTCATCCCTCATCATACCAAATGTCTTTGCTGCCATGCGCCTTTGAATGAATATTGATACAATTGACGGGAATCTTACTGGAAAACTGCTTTTTGTATAACCCTAGAGTTGTATCCGCAAACTGAGGGTGTTGTCTTTAGAGGTTTTGGGCTTGTTGTGACAGTAAAGGTTGTCAAAGTGCGGCTGGCCCAGCCCCTCCCGGCCCAGGTGGGGGCTGGCCGTGGGCGGCGTCCCCAGCTGACTGGGGCCGGCCTCAGCCCTAGCCTAGCCCCACAAACCTGGGCCCAACTGTATACAAGAACTATCAATGTATTTAGAAATTGGAAAGAGAGGAAATAGTGGGCCCTGTGCTTTAGTTTTAGCAGTTTAGGTAACTGGAGAACTCGGGCCGCGGACGAACTCGGGCCGGGAGAACTCGGGCCACCGTCAAACTCGGGCCGTGAGAACTCGGGCCAGTAAAGTCAAAGAAATATTAAATTTTGCCATAAGTCACTTTGAACGTAGCTTAAACCAACTTTGAACCTTCCTTGAACCTATTTTCTGGCGCCGTATTCTAAGTAATTTTGAACGTAACTTGAACCAACGAGTATAGACTATCAGTCTATACGAGTAGATCCTTAGACAATCAGTCTATACTCATTGCTTGAACCAACTTTGAACATTAGTTAAACCATGAAAATAGGGCAGAGTAAGGGCGGTCGGCGGTCGTCACAGAAGGCCCGACCTGGTCAGCGGCCCGACTTCACCCGGCCCGAGTCCGCCTGCGGCCCGAGTTCTCTATTATTCGCAGTTTAGATACCCTTAGAGGGCGGCGCCCCGGCTTGGTCGATGCGGCGGCCGTCGCCCACTCTCTCCGCCGTGTCTGACTCAGAGTCTGACACCTTTTACCTTTTTGTCAACTTCTTTTTAACCCACTTCTCTCCCCATATACATGCCTTAGACTTATATCTTGTCTTCTCTTGCAGGTATGCGAGGAGCAGAAATGCGAGGAGGAGGTCTTCCCCCTCAGTATGAACTATTTGGACAGGTTTCTGTCTGTCTTTGACATAAAGAAGACGCACCTCCAGTTGTTGGGGGCCGTCTGCATGTTCGTCGCCTCCAAGTTGAAAGAGGCTCAACCCCTCTCTGCCGAGAAACTCGTCATCTACACAGACAACTCCATCCACATCGAGGATTTAATGGTACATATTTGTTATTCAATGTAGGAATTTTAGCGCACTTGTGGTTTAGAGACGTGACATGGGATTTTTTACCTCCCAGTCTCACTCAACAAGTACCTGCTCCATGCACTTGCTGGCCTGGTTCACGATTTGCCCACTGGGTGGCGTGACCGAGTCTGTTCTACCACATGGGAGACTTCACTGTCAGGAATGGAGTTTACCAATGGATTTCCTACAGTGACAGTCACCCAAAGTTCATACTTAGATGTTCATGCATATACTATATTTCATCATTTATTTAATCCGGAGTTATTCTCAATGATATTGGCTATTGCAAAGTTCACTCACTGAAACATCAGATATCTAATTACCTTTCAGTATTTGAACAACTTCAACAGCTCTTATATTTTTCTAAACATTCTGGGTATATTTGTGACAGGTTTATACCACATGAGAAAATGTTTAGTCTTTTTGTTTGTAGTCGCATTAGAAGTAGGCCTACTTTGTTGGTCAGTTTGTAGTGACCACACACTGTAAGCTGGTCAACAGCTGCCCACCGCAAGTTCTTTGTTCCCTGCCTACCCCTATCCGCCTTCCTGGCTTAACATGGGTTACCCCTTAACAATACAACCTATTGATGAACATTATGTAACGATAAAATTGTCTTTTATTTTCACAGGACTGGGAACTTTTGTTGCTAGCCAAGTTAAAATTCGACCTGTCCGCCATCACACCCTTGGACTTCCTAGAACAAATCATCACACGGTTACCCATCGACCGGGACCGGGCACACACTATGAAGAGGCACACACAAACCTTCATCGCCCTATGTGCAACAGGTAAGCACAATAATAAGTTTGTTGGGTCTACAACTCTAAGTTGAGCTTTAAGGGACGGGGGCATTGGATTTTACTGGTGTTTTTACATGGACAAAAAAGTCGTGATCGACTGAGCTTTAATCACTGTAGGAATGTGTTACATGCTGCGACATGATAATGTCTGCAGATAGGTGGGTTCACATGCTGGTCATGTTGGGAGACCCAGGAGGACTTAGCCTGCTGATCCCTTCCCACCCACCCACTCACTCCAGTGTTATTACATAGGCAGACCCTCCAGTGCTAATATCATGTAACCCGGCCTAGTCACATTGGTTGTGTCCGGGCAGGATCCAATCCGGGCCCAACTTAGGCATGGATCTAGCATGTTACATACACCACCTCCTGTATTAGGCCTAGATCTAGCCGGGCCGGGCCTAAATAGGCCGCCATTATGTAGTTCACAGTCAGACCTAAGTAAACGGCATTTAGAATTTATTCTTTCTCAATACATAATGTCTGTAACCCTAAATAGTATGGACAGGAAAGTTTTCTTTACATGTTTATTGTTAAGGACTATAGATGTAGAACGTGTGTATATATGTTGCAGTGTCCGAAATTAAGCATATTCTTTGTGCGCCCGTCGGGTGCACTGTCTCGGGAATTGTGCACCCTGAGCTTTGTCTTTGCACCCACCCAACATATAGTAATGATAAAATACCCCAAAATTGTGCACATTCCGGGTGCACAACTCTTAAAATTGTGCACCCGGCCGCGAAAATGTGCGCGACGGGCGCAGGGCGCAGCTTAATTTCGGACACTGATGTTGGTGTACTCATTGTGGTTACATGTGGAATGCTTTTATCTTGCCTAAAGTATTACTCAGATAAGGTAGCTAGAGTCGATGATGTGTCTGAGTACATGACAGGAAACAACTAAGTCTAAGTAGAATACCAGAGGCGATTTACATCTTCCCAGCTATTAAAGGCCGAACTGACCCGAATCAGGAAATTTCCAAAACTTCAGACTATGCTTTACTTGTAAGGAGGGTTAGTCATAGCAATTCTTGTAAGCTTTTCACATCATTTCAAGATGGAGTAACCTCGTGGTGGGTGCCCACAACGTGGTCGGCCGGCCATCTTTAAATGTCCCGTCCTGTAAACACTAGCACATGGCAGCTGGGAGTCGGGCCCACGTTCAGGTTCACTGCACAGTCACTGTCCCTTTCACGGCGTCCCAAAATAGGCCAGTCCACAGGGGGTAGGGGGGGGGGACCACAGAGGGGGCCGGCCTAAAGCACCTAAGTACCCGGCCTAGGGCAGGTCACATACTCACTAATGAACCACCAACCCCCCAGCCACCCCCACCCTGCCTTTGGCCACACACCCAACCATTGACTGGTGTTTCTAATAGTAGGGAGGATGTCGCTCATTTGCATGTCTCTGACCCAGTCTGGGCCTAAGAGCTACCTTACCCTCAATAAACGAAGGGAAATAGCAATATATGTCTGGAAAGGCGGTCAGTGGGTTTACATACTAAGGTGTGGAGTATACAATACATAGTGAGGCATATAACCACGTGGCCTAGTATGAAACCACAGAAGAAAGGGAAAAAGCAGCTTGAAATGTATACACATACCAGTATTAAGGGAACTATACGATGAACTGTATTTTACCTTTTGGGGGCTAAGTTCGCAGGGATATCAATCCTCTAGGTAAATGTTTGGTGTAAATTCTAGAGCGTGAATGCTGACCCGGTTTTAGTACTAGCCAGTGTTGTGAAGGTAGGGGGTCCCAGAGACAACAAGAGGTGGTGTCAGGCCTGTCAGGTCTAGGGGGACTTAATCAGGCCTAAACAACCACCGGCTTAGGCCTCTCGAGGAATAAAAAAAGGCCTAATAACTTAAATGCCTATTGTATAGTACTGACTGGACCCGATGGGGGGCGTGACCAGTCGATCGCTGAATCATTGAAGATTCTTATAGGGGATATGTGTCAGAGGAAATTCTAACCCTGTTTTGTTGTCTAAGATGTTTTCAACTTATCTGATGTTTTTTTCTTGTTATTTTTTCTAGACTTCAAGTTCGCCATCTACCCTCCGTCTATGATCGCAGCTGGTAGCGTCATGGCAGCAGCCACAGGCCTGATGGGCCCCGAGTGGGTACAGAAGACACAACTTCTCCACCGGCTACAAAAAATCACAACAATCGACGTGGTAAGTTCTCCATTCTCACTCTGCTAATTTCATTGTTTTTAGAGGAAATGACTTTGAGAACTCTATTCTAGTTTAAGTTGACGTCTTCGATCGTCTTTGTTCTTTCTATTGTTTTCGCTCTAAGCCCCTCTGTGTGTTTGAGTGTGAAGAGGTGGGGACAATGAGTGTTTAGCGTTCTTTGTGGGGGGATTATGCGACCAGACACCACGGGAGACACACTAATAATTGACACTGTCTGCTCCATTAAGGGATTCTAACCTGGGCTTTCTTCATTCCACCTACTAACTATAGGATAAAGACTCCTAAACCAAAATTGACCGAAATTGAACCCACTGAAAGGCTTTGAAATAATCCCACTATTTTTTTTCTGAGTTTACATGATCTGAAAGTGTCAGTTGAAAGCCGACGAGGAAGTGGTTTGGATTGAGTTTTTGTTTTGGTGAGACAAGGAGGTCGGCATTCCGCACTCTCTGGGTCCTTTAGCCAGGCTGAGTGTGGATGGTGGTTGTGTGACAAGGGGGGTGAGGCTGATCCGGCCCTGGCCCGATAAGCCCTCCACATCAAAGGCCCCCACAAGGGCCCGACCCACCAACTCTCAGTGGGGCCAGCGCATAAATTTGTCAGTACATAAACAAAGGGTGGGCCCAAGCTTTAAGGAGTCGTTGGAGCTAGATAAAGGGGTCCTGAAGGATATGGGATCCAATATTGGGTATGCTTAAACTATGCTTCTTTTGTTCTAGGGGTATCATTAAGTTGGGTTCTCATTGATAAATTGACTGGAGGGATTGGGTGGTCAGTTTCCCAGAGGTCAGAGAGGTCAGTGGGACGCCTGATGGTCACATGGTGGTCATACATCATGGCGAGGATCTGCTTGTTCCTGGCAGGTCAAAGGAGAGAGCATGGCTGCTTGTCGGCCTCTCTCATTTCCTGGCATTAGTCACCCTGGAGCCATACATGTCGCCCCCCTCATGGCCCAATGGGTTGGTTGGGGTTCACTCTGGAGGACGGTTCCTGGAGGCCAGGCAGGGACTGGTGACGGCCTCCAGCAGCTGGGCCTCACAGGAGGGGGTCCGGGGGAGGTCAGATTTCTGGGTAACCATGGCGACAGGCACGGAGTGACCACGGCCCTACGTGGGGCATCCTGTGTCCTGCCGAGCGTGCCTTGTGCCCCTCGGACAACCCCAGCCTGACCAGGGGGTGGTAGGGGGAGACCGCCTACCTAGACCCAACCTGACAGCCCTGGAGGAACCCAACTTTAATTATGATTATCATACCAGGCTCCCATATTGAAAGCACTGATAGTGTATCGGTTTACATGAAGCTTGGACTCCCTAACCGGGGACGGGATAAAGAAGTTAGAATGCGGGGGCGGAAGGCGGAGTAGCTGTAAAGAAAATACGACTAAAATAATGTTAGTGGAAACAATCGTGCCAGTTAGCTACTGCATTGTGGGTCCCTAATTGTGTAACCAGACATCGTGTAGCACTAACAAAAGGCCCAGGGAATGTATATTGTTCCTCAAAGTCAAACACTGCCCTCTGACTCTTTAAAAAGAGTGAAAAAGAAAAAAGGGACATTCTTAAAGACATAAGGCTTCCACTCGATCTACACGGGAGCCGGGAGTAGGGGCCTAATGCCTGGTGGTCTGGGAATTCCAGAGATCCGCTTTTGTAACCCTAGCTGCGCCGGTCGCGCGAGAAATTCCCATATGAAATAAATTGTCTGGAGTTTGCCCGAGCCTGGTACACGGGGTACCATGGACTGTGCCAGCCCTCGCACTCCCCTATTAAGACACTTCACACTCAGACTGCATTCTGTAAAGACGTTTTTAATTCACAAAGGCTGAGCCGTTTCATTAGCCACTGTTAACAATGATACCTTGACACTGTCACACCATTTGATCGAACATGTATTAACGGTTGCATTTAATTGATGTTTTTCAGGACTGCCTCCGCGCCTGCCAAGAGCAGATCGAGCAGGCTCTGGCCACGTACCTGCCGCCCAGCAGCGTGCCCTCCCAGAACGTGAGCCAGGTCCCAAACCAGACCAACTCGGGAAAGTGTGAGGGCGTCCAGCCGACAACGCCCACCGACGTGCGCGACATCATCTACTGAGCGCGTGGTGAGCTGCTCGCCCAGACCCGCCCCCTCTCTACACGGGGGTGGCGAGGGACGGAGATTCACCCAAGTTATCCGGAACTGCCGCGCAGCGCAGTGCGCCTAGGGCTTCAGCACGCCACCCCGGCATGACGGCCCGGAGAAGGAGCCGCCGGACCCGGGAGGAGGAAGGAGGAGGGCGCGTTCCCAGCCCTCCGCCACCCACCCACCACTCCCCACCACACCCGGCGCGCCCCATGTTCGAGCACCACCACCCCTACACGGTCCACGCTCCGATGCAGCAAGGGGGAATGGGAAAGACAGGAGTTTTCCCATCGACAGCAGGGGTATAGACAGACCCTACTAGCACAGTTTGGGTCTCGTCTGGACGGCCCCGCCCCCCAGGGCATCCCGTGGTCTGCTTGCAGGACGAGGAGGAGGAGGAGCCAGGGCCCCAAATGCACCAGGAGGGAAGGAAACAAACTGGCCCGCGCGGAAACCACCACAACGACGACGACGATGGAAGACGACAACGATTATCATCGACGATGGATACACGACGGTGACGTGCCCCCTGGAGCCGGCCTCATGCCACCAGGGGGAGTCAGCTGGACGCACAACCCTGGAGGCACCCAGGAGGCCTCCCACCCACCACCAGAACACTACTACTACTACCCGGGTGGAGCACATGCACGTGCAATAGAACAATGGACCGGCCTATACAGGCGCACCTCAGACTTTAGCAGAGGAAACAAAACAAAGATTGAAAAAAAAAACACTTAAGAAAAAATATTGAACTGTGATAAGGATTCATTCCTAATATTAAGTAGGCTCTTGCTCTTATTATAGTAATAATACACAAGGCCCGTGGATCTTATAGTCAGGATTCACCCTCAATACTTGCTGCATTATTATTAAGTATTGATATAACATCTTTATGCATTGGTTGAGTGGCGTATGAATTGCATAGATGCGATAATGATTGGAGAGTATTTGATCACTATTCTAACGATAAGTTGGGGAAAAAGTGTCTTAACATAGTGCCAAAAGTGTTCCGACCACAGATTATAGGGCAAGGTTCTCCTATTGATACAAGGCAGCTATATCGCTTTGTGCTGTGAAAAACAATTGCAGCTTCAAAAGTGAAGAACATCTAAGTACATGAGGGGGGAGCCCTGCCTGTGGTTTGGATGTGTTTGGCAAGGAAGAAAAGAGTGTGATGGTTGACATAGGCCTAACTTTATAATCATTTCATTCTTTTGCTATTTTTGTAACCGAAAGGCCTCAAAGAAGTATATATTGACCCAGCCGAATATGGCATCTTGTATTAAACCCAAAAGTATGATTTCGATTCACGAAGAGAAAGCCTAGCTTCTAGCTAGATGTCGATTATCATGTTGAACAGTGGTTTGGAGAAACACTAGTAGATTTATTGTCTGTGATAATACTGGTATATCAGGGAGCGATAATGACGAACGGAGAAGATGTTATCCGGTGGGGGTCATGTGACTAAAGATGGCCGCGCAAACTGCCTGTTCGCACTGCCACCTACTGTCAATTTATGTTGAAGTAGTAGATGCATTAATTTAGCCTTATTTATTTATAGCAAAAAGAGGGTAAGCGCTGCAGGTGGACACGTGAAAGAAACCGAGAAAGGGAGCTGTAAGCGGCATCACTATTTTTATCACACCGCCCCCTACCCGGCTCTTTCACTGCCCACATGCCGACGCCGCCTTAGGACTTTAACAAGTTTATATATTTCTAAGATTATGATGTCCTCCAGTAGCTCCGGTTAGGGAACTTCTATCTATGACAAGTGGACACGCATTACCTCATGTTGATTGTCTGACGATGCAGAGGGTATATGATCAGGTAACAGTGTATGAAAACACGGGACAGGGCACATGGGGATAGGGTACAAAGGTATTAAGTCAGGACCCGCCTCTTTAATGGAGTATAAAGAGGGAGAATTATAATTTATGAAATATATCATGTGGTCCATGGTGGTCAGACTTGTCGCTAGCGGTTGTGATAATGTGAGCGATTGTAGAATTATACCGTTTTAGTGAGCGATGAAACCTTATTGGCTAAGTTTGGTGGGTGGGAAAGGAGTGTCCCTGTCACCGGTTGGGCCCGAGAAGGTGCCTCAGATTTATAGGACAAAGCCCAAAACCCCAACTGGAGAAGATTACCATTTTCAGACCATGACAGTATTGTATAATACATAAGCGGGTTGAGGGGAGATCTGAAAAATGGATTATTGCGGATAAGAAAATTCGAATTTGACGTTAGTTCATAGGAAAATTGATCAAGTGCTGACTGTTTTCGGCATAATTCCACTCTCTTGTAGAAAAGAGTTTCCGTTTTCCAATACTTTGGTATGCATCGACCCTTATTATATGTTTCATGTTGATCATGTGAGTAAAAGTTTGTTGACGAAATATCTTGGTATGAATTTCCTTGTTTACCCTAAATTTAGTAAGGCATTCCATCCAGTCTCATCATCTAAAACCTCTTCAGTTGGGGTTAAAGTTATTCTTGTTAGGTGTCCTTGTGCATTGTTTACTTCATATACCTCAGTTTTACAATGACATATTCCTCAGTGCCCCCTGATGAACCAGCGACAATTATTTTTCATAAAGGTGATACGCGAGGCGCAGTAGAAACGTCATTTCAATTTTAATATTTTTTATATGATGATACTGTGGATGCATGATGAAATAATTTATGTAAACATTTATACTAGCTAAGTTAATGATAATTATGGATCGTGAAATGTGATAGGTTCTCTCATTGAATAGGACGGTTGTAGGAGATTGATCAGGATAGATATGCTTGTCCGATCATAACCAATTTGACTACCTGTATGTCTTTAACAGTTTTTCAGTTTTTTTTAAATCTGATATTAAATTGGTCATGACGAAGTCGTTCGTCTTCCAAAGCCTCAGCAATGCAATCATATGTCACCTATTTATATCTGGAGTCATAAACAGCACTGCGTGTGCGAAGAGTGCGAGACTGGGCTTCTTACAGAGTATAATAGCGACCACAGGCCAAAAGAACATATAGCTAATAGCTCTATATTAATACAAATACACACCAGTTGTTTCATTTAGGCATGAATATTTTTTGGAACGTTTGTTGAAATTAACGTGTTTATACACTGACCAGAAGGGGAAAATTGGGAAAAAAAATCAAAAAATGTTTTGAAAAAAAAAGAAAAGCAAAAAAAAAAATATAATGCTAAGTACGTTCGCTGCCACTTGTATAAATGTGCATGGTACGATATGTAAATAGGTCGCCTTGGATGTGCGTTATCATGTAATGCAGAGAAAACATGTTGATGAAAAAATGTTGAGAAATGCTATTTTTATTATGACACATTTTGAATGAGAAGTGTAAATGGAAAAAGTGCCAAGGTACCTGTAGAGGTTTATTTTTCTCGCTGTATTTTGTGAGTGCGTTTGTCCAGTTAGCACACTAGTTAGGATGGGATGCCATGGGGCACGGACTAGAACCCTAGACCTGTGACCATAGGCCCCCATTGTACACCGGTGTTTCTAGCGCTCTTAGCTCGCCAGTATCGACCATCTCTGACTAAATGTGATCGTGTTTTTGGTTGTCTATAAATAGGTATGAGACCAAAAGCATGAATTCTTTTTACACATATGTGAGGATGATTTTTTGAGTATTGTGTACATATGAGAGTATGAGGACGAAATAAAGTCTCAAAGTTTGATACAAAATAATTACTGTCTTTCTTCTCTGTTGCCTTCCGACTTCAAGTGGAGTATAAAGAACTACCTATCGTTTACTTAAAACGTGACTCGATGAAATACGAATATATAGTAATCATAAAAAATATCTTATTATAGAATAGATATCGTTCATTGAGATCAAATAACGATAGAGTCGCTCATTATTGACATTAAGGAGAAAATTGTCTCTCCAAATTAATACTTTATAATCGCATATCTGCTTCGTTCTGTCAAGCGATACTTCCGATAGAATAGCGTGTTGCTGTCGCGAAATGCTTAAATCTATAATCAAAGATACCAAAAGGAAAAAATTGAACCTAGAAGCAGACGAGAAAAAAACACGATAAAGGCTGACTGTTGGAAGTTGATGTTTTTATAATAGGTTACGTACATAGATATTCGTATTCCATCAATATCAAATGGTTTCCAAACAACTTAATTTTAAGATTTTATTTATTTCGGTTTAATTATATCGTCTTTCGATGACAGATCAATAATAGTTGTAGTCAGACTCAGTAATTCGAGCATCTTTATTCTTATCAGCAATGCAACACGTCAAGGAATTCTTGGCAATTAATGTTTCCTGCGTGCTTTCTGGGCGACCTCACGATATTGAGAGTTTCTCATTAAACCAGAAATAGATGACAATTAAGTTGGCCATTTAGGCACGTGTTAACTGAATTTTACTGTAGCCACTCTACAACCGTAAAATGCGACTATTTTCTTAGTGCTCAATTGGTTTTATTGAGTGATACGCAATATCACTCCACACTGCAGTGGCGAACTTAACATTTTGGAAAGGGGTGGGGCTTGATGGGATTTTTTTCCACATAACTTAAGTTGGGAAAACTCGGTCTTACAACCTCGGACATTTTTTAAAAACAATATTTTCTGATCTAAAAAAAAAAATCGAATCCCATGGTTTGGTCCATTATAAAAGAGTGGAAAATTATATTCATGAATATTTGTCTACTTATTGTAAGAATCTCACAAAATATATTTTGCATTTGTCCCCTGAAACTGATATTTTCAATGAGATGTAGGCCTAGATCTAGTCTAAACTTCTTCACGCATAACACATGATTTTCCAGAGGTTAGATGAATAATAATATACATAATATTGAAACGGGAGTGTGGTTTGTGACGATAGTCGACCGAGCGCGAATAGAAAACATTGACAAAAGTAGTGAAGTTGACAAATGTAACGGGCGCGGTTTTGGTTCGTGTAGTCGGCGGATCCGAGCGTGAATAAAAGGCACAAACACCAGAATTACAGTTTAAAAGTGACAGTGTATTAGTCTAAACGGTACAGGTAAAATGTGAGCTGTTGGTGACTTACAGTTGAAGTGAAAGTTGAATGCTGAGCCTGGCTTGGGTCCTTCTAGGGCTTGGTCCAGAATCAGGGTAAAAAGTGGGAGGAGCCAAATGTCTTCTGCTCAGGGGGTGTTTTGGAAGGGCCTCTCTTGAAGGGGTGATCTGATTGGCTGAGAAGGTCCTCTGTACCTTCCCAGCATTCAGAGCACCAGTGGCCCAAGATGGCGGCCCCCAGAGGAGGGCCAGCCACATGGGCCACCTGCCAGCCCCAATCTGTGGATTTACAGCCACAAAAAGGGTCTGTGGGAGGCATCAGTGAGTGGGGTAAGTGCTGGGAGCAGAGTGGAGGGGACCTGTCACTGCCACCCCCTGACACCCCCTCAAAGAGGTGGTTTCACCCCTGTTGAGGTGGGGGAAGGGGGTGGCGATCGGGAGATCGGCACTGCCGACGGCCCGACCCCGTCACACTCTCCCCGGCCAAAAAGACTGATCGGCCTCGATCAGCACCAGCCCACTCACCGAAGATCCAGGGTCGAATATCGTGATTACTTCGTCGAATATCTTCTCCCTCCAAGCCAGGCTAAATACTATATTTTACTCTTTAAAATCTGTCACCATTTATCTTAAGATACATCGAAATATCACAATACAAAAATACAATCACATGTGTAGATCCCTGAGAACAGGCGTAACTACTTGCCCGTCTATTAAAAGGAGCACATTAAAGTTACAGATGTGCCCTACAATAACTATTTTAATACACTAACTGTGAAAATACAACTGGATATAACAGGAACGGAACATCTGAACGTGAGCTGTAACGCAGCAAAAGTCCAGGGGCGTACACAGGTCAGGCTTGGGGGACGGAGGCGATCCGCCCCCCCAGGGGACGGAAAGGAAACCGTCCCCGCCGAGGGCGGAAAGTGTCCGTCCGTATGAAGGGACTGTCTTCGCCAGGGGACGGAAAGGATCCGTCCTTGGGTTAGGACGGAAGCGATCCGTCCTCACTGCCTTGGGCCACGAGCTCGGCGAAGAGACTGTCTTCGCCGGGGGACGGAAGGGATCCGTCCTTGGGTTAGGAGGGAAGCGATCCGTCCTCACTGCCTTGGGCCACAAGCTCGGTTCAAGCGGTCCCGCAGGGTCTGGGTGCCGAGGGTGGACTCTATGTGAGCCAGGAAGTTCTCAACGGCCTGTTCCGAGTCCAAAGGCGTAGGGACCGTTACATCCACCGTGAAGATGCCCCCCCTCACCGTCGACACCTCAGAGCTATCCAGTGGGAAGTAGGGAGGCAGGGCCAGGCGGGCCCAGGCAGCGTTCATATCCCGGACGAGCTGGGTTTGTTCGTATCCGTTGCGGGCAGCCGTGGCCCGCGCGTCCTCCGCTGTCATGGTTGATGGGCGCAGCAGACCCAGGAGGGCACTCGGGTGGGTGATGTCCAGCATCATGTCCCTCCCTACCTGGATCGGCTCACCCATCCCGGGGATGATGGCCGCCATCCACACACCTCTGGCCGGCAGGTATTCGGCCTGCCCCTGGCCGATGGTGAGGGGTGGTGGGAAGGTGGCCCATCGCCGCTCGGCCGAGGTTTGGGTTGCCGCGTTCCTAAAGCTCGCCCCCCGTAGGCACCGCGAGGACAGCGGAGGGGTCTGTGTCGCCATCGTGCGGCTCCTTCTCCGGCTGCCCGCTTGCGGAAGGGCAGAGGTCTGCGTCGAGGAAGAAGACCGGCCTCCCCCCGACATGGTCTGGGTTCCCTGGGACACCCCGAAGGACGACGGGGTGGTCTGGGTGGCCCCGTCCGACACTTGACGAGGACGGGGGACAGGAGCCGGCTCCTCGACAGACACCCCTGGGGAGTCCCACCCGTCGCTCAGGGGGGCCAGTCCATCCAGGGGTACCTTCCGGATGGTTCCATCAGAATTATAGTACCTGTAGTCCCGGTTTGCCGTCCTGGGCACCTTCTTTAGAGGCGACGCGCAGGACGACGCACCCAACGAGGGAGAGGACGTTTCGGAAGACGCAGAAGCTGACTGCCGGACCGGGGTCCGATGAGCCTTTGATGATTTGCCCGGTCCCAATTTGGCCCCCTCCACATGGGGAGAAGCCTTCCGGTCCAGCGGCCGGGTCGGGGAGTGACTCCCAGGTCTGCCGGCTTGACTCCGTCCTCCTCTCTCCATCCTGGCTGGAGATAACTGATGCTGCTGTGCAGTGTCCTGCCGGTGCCGGGAGACTGGTGAGGGTCGCCTCCCCTGATGGGATGCACGAGGTGGGGTGGTACGTCTTCGGGCGTCTCTTGCCCTCCCCGACCGGGATGGGGAGCGCCGCCATGGCCTGGAAGGTGATCTCCCGTGGTAGCCCCTGGTTGGTCGCCTTGGAGTAGAACCCCTACGCACCCGGGGAGGAGACCGATAGTGGCCCCCTCGACTGGTTCCGCCTCGCGATGGCTCACGACTGGTCCAGGGACGAGAAGGCCGGGAGTCGGCGCGCTCCCTCGGACGATCCGGGCGGGCCGGAGACCGGGTGGTGCCCTCGTCACGCTGCAGCTCCTGCTCTCGCTCCCGCTGCCGACGGCGTTGGAGGGTCCGCTTCCGGGTCCGCTTGGTACCCGGTTGCGGTCCTTCTCCTGTGCCCTGATCCGGGCAGGCGGCACTGTGCTTGGCAAGGCCCAGGACACAGAAGAACCGCCCGCACTGGCACTCCTTCTCCAAGTGGGCCAGGTAGCCCGCTCGGGTCTCACACCTCCACCCACACCCGGTGCAGGGCCGGCTGCACCAGTGTGCTGCCATCTTCTCTTCACGCAGCACTGCACCGCACTTGTCACACATGCTGACGTCCATCCTCTGCCAAAGGAATAATACATTAAGTTGGGGTCCTCCCGGCAGCTGAAGTCTGGCTTCACAACTAAATGACACAGTAATACAACATAGCAACATCCCAGAAATTCGTTCATTCCAGTTGGCAACAGGTGCCCTCTGAAGGTGAACCAAACTTCAGTCGGGACCTTTACTTAGTCCCGACTGACTGAAATCGTAATTCGGTCGGCATGGAGACATGCCGACCGAACAGAAGTCCAACGTTCCCCCCCTTTAGGCTGACTGAGGGGCATGCCCCTCATCCCCCTGGTTGGTGGTAGTTATAAGCACTTCTTCTACCCATTCAGGGTCCTGCGCCTGTCGCACTGGGCGGACCCTGTCCCGGTGGACCACCCGTTTCCTGCTACGGGGCCCTTCCCTTATTTCAACATTCAGATCCCCGACCTGGTTGGTCACCACGTAGGGTCCTGTCCACTGCAGTTGGAGCTTGGGAGAGCGTCCCACGCTACGGTTCTGATTGTGCAGCCACACAACCGTACCTCTGGGGAGTTGGTTCTCCTCCGCCTTCCTGTCATGGTACTTGCGTTGGTGAGCCTGGGCGATCCCCAGATGCTGTCTAGCCAGGCAGTAACTGGTCTCGAACCGCTTGGCTAGCTTCTCCACATAGTCACACCAACCCTGCTCCGACATTACAAAGTCAGGAGGGGGGTGCTGAACCTCCAGAGGGGGGGAACACTCCCTCCCTAACATCAGGTAGTTTGGGCTATACCCAGTAGAACAATGCACACTAGATCGGTACGCCATACCGATCATAGGTAGGTGCTGATCCCAGTCCTTCTGGCGATCCGAAGTTAACTGCCGCAACATCCTCCCAAGGGTACGGTTCAGACGCTCCGCCTGCCCATCTGACTGAGGATGCCATGGCGACGTCCTTATTTTGTCAACCCGGAGGAGCCGGCTCATCTCTGACACCAACCGGGAGTTGAAGTCTGTCCCCTGGTCCGAGTGAAGTTGGGATGGTACTCCGAGGCGGCAGAATATGACTTCTACCAAAGCCTCAGCTACTATCTCCGCTCGGTGATCTGGGAGGGCCACCGTCTCCATCCACTTGGTGAAATAGTCCACCATCACCAGAATATACTGGTTGTTGAAGTAGGTGAATGGAAACGGGCCCAGGATATCCATGGCCACCCTCTCCATCGGAGCACCGGTCGGCATGCTCTTCATAGGGGACTTATGGGGTCGGTTCTGAGTCTTTGCTTGCAGGCAAAGGTCACACCGACGACACCACTCCTGTACAGCTTTCGTCTGGTGATGCCAAATGAACTTGGACGGCCTTACCCGCTGTAGGGTTTTCTCGCGTCCCATGTGTCCAGCCGTCGGGTGGTCATGCATGAAGGCAAGCAGGGTCGAAACCAGCTTGTGAGGCAGTATCACCTTTTCTAGGACTTCGTCTTCTTCTCTCCACCTGTAACACAGTAATCTCTCTGTGTTACAATATATGCACTCGAACTGTGCCCACCAGTACTTCACGTCTGGGGGTTCGGCCACAATATCCTCCCAATCTGGCCGAACTTCACCCCAGGAACGTACTGTCTTCAGCACAGCATCATCCTCTTGGGCTTGAAGGAGTTGCGGAGTTTCCCACTGCAAGCTGGAGGTATCAACCTGCCAGTCTCCCTCTACCTGCTGGCGGAGTTGGCGTCCCCGACCTCTCCGACCAATCGAACGCCTGGTACTCGCAGCTCGCATGTGGCTCATAGGTGCTGATGGAGCTTCTATGGCCACCTCCTTCCTGGGGCTAGGGGAGCGGCGACGCCTGGATGCTGGGTCCTCATGTTCCAGTCCACACTGGGCACAGGGAAAAGGGCAAGGTCGTCGAGACAGCGCATCTGCGTTGATGTGGTGGCGGCCAGCCCGATGTTCTATACTGAAGTCATAGGCGGCCAGCCTTTCCAGCCACCTAGCCGCCTGACCCTGCGGCTCTTTCATCGTGAACAGCCAGCGTAGGGACCCATGGTCTGTCCGCAGTCGGAACCTTCCTCCGTAGAGATAGTGGCGGTAGGAGTGGATGAATTCAACCACTGCCAGGAGCTCACGTCGGGTAACACAATAGTTACGCTCCGTCTGGCTCAGGACACGACTGCCGTATGCGATAACCCGCTCCTCGCCATCTTGTTCCTGTGACAGTACAGCCCCAATGCTGCAGGCACTTGCATCCGTATCCAGCAGGAAAGGTTGTCCTCGACGGTGGTAACCCAGGACAGGGGACTTTGTCAGTCTCTCCTTCAGGATGTCAAAAGCGTGCTGCTGTTCTTCTCCCCAGTTGAATGTCACTCGCTTTCCAGTGAGGCGGTGCAAAGGCTCAGCAATCTCGGCATAGTCCTTAATGAACCGTCTATAGTAGGAGGACAATCCAACGAAGGAGCGGACCTGACGGATGTTGGTTGGGGTCGGCCAGTGCCGAATTTTCTCTACTTTTGCCGGGTCCGTGGCGACCCCTTCACCAGACGCAATATGACCAAGGAACTCCACCCTCTTCTGGAATAAGTGGCACTTCTTTGGTTTTAACTTTAGGCCAGCATTTCGCAGTCGGGAGATCACTTCCCTCAATCGTCCCAGTAGCTCCTGGAATGATGCCCTGAACACGATGACGTCATCCAGGTAGATGACTACACTAACACCACGGAGGTCGCGTAGGATAGACTCCATCAGCCGTTCAAATGTTGACGGGGCGTTACAGAGTCCGAACGGCATCGCTTTCACTCGAAGAGTCCTTCAGGGGTGGAGAATGCCATTTTCGGTTGGTCCTCCGGGGCGACAGCAACCTGCCAGTATCCCGATGCCAAGTCCAGGGTAGCGAACCAGGTGCTTCCCCCCAGTGCATTGAGGTTGTCCTCGATACAAGGTAGGGGGTAAGCATCCTTCCGCGTCACCTCATTTAGCTTTCGGTAGTCCACACAGAACCTGTGACTTCCGTCCTTCTTCCGCACAAGGACTATTGGGCTTGAATAAGGGCTCTCGGACGGTTTAATCACTCCCTTTTCGAGCATGTCCCCTATTTCTGCCCGGACTACCCCTTCCATATGAAGGGGTGTTCGATGATGCCTCAACTTTATCGGTGGGTGATTGCCTGTGTCAATGCGGTGTTGCACAACTTCCGTCCTCCCAAGAGGCTCATTCTGACACGCAAATGCATCCCGGAAGTCACACAGTAGTTCATGGACCTCACTGGCTTCTTCTGCTGTCAACTCCGTGACAGCTTGTTCGTAGAGAGCTTTGAGGTCACCATCCAACCCGCCTGGGTTTTTAGTCATTATTCTTCTGTACAGCTGACCAGGATCCTGGACGACCGTGCCATCCAGCGCAGTTAAGATCGCCACTCGCGTTCCCTCCGGCAGTACCTGCTCAGTGGCAGAGCGGTTGACTAGATTGACAGGAACCATCCCATGCTCTGCCCTAACCACTGCACTGGACGCCACTACTCCATGAGTAGCGAGAAGTTCAGGCCAGGGAGTCAACTCCCCTTCATCCATCCCACTATCAGCGCTGCAAGATCCCAGAAGTATCATACCATGGGAAGCAGGTACAGCTACTTCCTCGGTGGTGTACACATATGTCAGGGTGTCTGGATCTTGTGGCATATGTAAGGGGATACCCTCACAAGGGTTCCTCTCCCCAGCACGGCGCAAATCTTGAAAATCCCAACTCCATTCAAGTTCATAGCGATGGAGGAAGTCACACCCTAGGACCAACTCCGCCCCAAGATCGACAACTACAAATGGGTGAGCAAACCGACCGATACGGGTTTCCATTTCTAGTGAAACAGACCCATAGGTCGGGACATTTGTCCCATTAATCGCAAAAATTGTCACATCAGATGGTTGTACTAGGAGACCATGACCTTCGGGATCAACACACCGAAGAAGGTCCATCCCCACGAATGACCTCTCAGCACCAGTGTCGATCAAGGCCTCCACTGTCGTCTCGGTACCTCCGTTGATCAGGACCGAAACCGAGGCCCTGATTTCTGTCTCCGTCAGCCTGGTAATTTTCTTCTGTTTCCCAGTCCCTACCATACGGGCTGAAGCAGGCTTGGTATCTGCCTTACTACCCGGAGGTGGCGTGTATGAAGACCTGCTGCTAGGACTTGACTCGCGTGATTCCCGCTTGCCAGATTGGTAAGGGCTGGGGCTGCGGCGATCCCAGGATGAGCCTCTAGGATAGGGACTACCCCTACCCCCTCGCGCTGGGGACATCCGGCTACCATGGTCACCTGACCATCGTCGTCTCTCTTCCGGACGCTGGTTTGGGCTCCGGCCTCGATCTGGTTTTGGACACTCCCTCGCAAAGTGGCCCGGTTCGCCACAGTTATAGCAACCACTGGACTGAGGTTTCTTCATGTTCTTCTCTAGACCATCTAAGCGAGTAGAGATCGCTTCGAATTGCTTCAGGACCTGGAGCATGACAGAGTTAGAATCGGGACTTGTTCCTCGGAACTTGACCCGACCCTTCTCGCCATGATCGTTCTTCTCCACTCGAGCCCAGGCCTCCTCCCAGGTGGCGAGTTGCACAGCCTCATCCAAGGTGGGGGGTATAGACCCTTAAAATCAACAGCGCGACATGGCCATTTCTTAAATTCGACACGGCGACACGGCCGTTTTTTAAATTCGACATGCGACATGGAAAATAAGTGACAAATGACATTGCCCTATTCTTAAATTCGACATGGGACAGGAGCCTTAAAAAGATAGTGACATGCGACATGGCTATTTCTTAAATTCGACACTTGACATGGGTCTAATCTCTGATATAGTGACAGGCGACATGGCCGTTTTTTAAATTCGACACGCGACGTGGGACCCCCCCGTCTATAGCCCCAAGGTGGACGGCTCATCATCATAAATCCTCTTGCGGAGAGCCGGTGTGTCCAGCGCCCGTGTGAACCGGTCAATGGCCATGACCTCCACCGCGCCAGTCTCAGGATGTAGTTCTTGTACTCCTCCCAAGGATAGGAGCCATCATAGGTGCGGGGTTTAAAGGTAGCCCTGGGCCATAGAAGCTCCATCAGCACCTATCAGCCACATGCGAGCTGCGAGTACTGGTGCTTCCCCATGGAATAAAGGGGTGGTAAAGGGGAAGGGGGAACTCTACTGGGAGGCCAGGGCCTGCCTCATTCCCGTTACAATATTATTATCCTCCCTTCCCCCTCCCCCCTCCTCTCTCCCCCCGGGCTCTCCAGGCCCGTAACCAGGGGGGTAGCTGGGGGTGACGGGCCACCCCCCATAAAGGAAAATTTTTCAAAAGTTCCACCTTTCCTTGCAAAATTTAATTTAAAACCCCCTAAAAACAGTAGGAAAATATTGAAAAGTTCCACTTTTTACTGCTCACCACCCCCCATAAAGGAAAGTTTTCCAAAAGTTCCACCTTTCCTTGCAAGATTTAATGTAGATCTAAAACCCCCTAAAAATAGTAGGAAAATAGTGAAAAGTTCTACTTTTTACTGCTCGCCACCCCCTATTCAAGTTCAAATTATTGGAAATATAGGCAGAAGTTCCACTTGTGGAACCTCGCCACCCCCCCACAGGAGACCCTGGGTACGGGCCTGCTCTCCCCCTCTCATCTGCTCATTATATTGTCGTCTTATAATAATCTGATCTGACGTCGGCATAGACTATAGTAGGTAAGTCTATAGATACTGAGAGAGCCACACGTGCCGGAAGTATAGGTTAGTTCATGGTGCCGAGGGCACTATGCGAGCGTAAGCGAGCATAGTGGTCGAGGGACTATGAACTAACCGGCTTGGTTCATTAGCACCCTCAGATAAGGAACCTCCTGTTTCCCCCTAATGGTTCAATTAAAAAGACATTTGCCCCTTCCACCACTATATAAGCCCTCACAGATATTGGGGGACCCTCATTCAGCACCCAACCTTCAGAGAGTCGACATGGAGATACATCGCTTTTTAGGTATAAGTTTGCATGTTTTTTCATTGTTTATAATAGTTTCATTTCAGATTCAGACAAAAACAATTTGATTCATGTTGTTTGCTATTTATGTTTCAATTTTCAGATTTATCCATTCCTGCTGATGTTGCTACATTTTACTTTTCAGGCACTTACTCACATAATTGTTTGCTCTGTCATTTTTATCCTAATAGTTTTTGTTTTTTTCTATGCACCCTCATTCAAATTTAGAATCCTTCAGACAGCTCCAGGCCTTATGACACTGACAGTCGACATTGGCACAAAACCACTCTAGGTGATTTTGTTTTAGGTTTCCTTGAGATTTTCAAGGTTTTATTTAATTCATGCATATTAATTTTAGGAAACACCCTATTTTTTCAGGGCTCTGGTTGTATAATATGCATTCTACTTTATTTTCAGGATGGCCCAGTACCCTATAACCCCTGCCCGGTTTTGTTTTTATTGCAGGTCTTATCAGGGTCCAGCCTCCACTAATGACCCTTCACAGCTGGAGGTGTGGACTATGGCCGTTAGGGGAAAAAGAGTGGATTATGATCAATCCACACTTTTCCTGCCCTCTGATTGGTCAGTTCGGGGGCGCCATGAACCAAGTGTCCTGTAGACAACATCATTGGGAACGTTGGCACCGGACAGTCTCTCTAGTAATTAACGTTAGTAGTCTACGGTCTAATTGTCATTTGATAAGGCCGACGGAAGCAAGCAACACAGGACCGGATTAAGGATTTACCTGCCACATCTCACACATAATTAATTTACATTTCTGATAATCCCTATTTCCAGGGGCGGATCCAGAGTCTGTCTTCTAGAGAAGGCAAGATATCTGCCCCACCCCATGATTTACCTTGCAAAATTTCTCCTCAGATTTGTCAAAACTACGAGAGTTCATTTTTGGTTATTATATGTTGTCAATCTGCGCATATCATGTATAGGTTGTTGTGTTAGTAATTTCATGGGAAATCGCAATCATACTTTTTCTGTCACCCCCAAAATTAAAAAAAATAATAGGTCGCCCTCGCCCGCCCCCGCGACAACTCGTTGCCGTCGCCAGTCGCCAAGGCGACTCCATGACGTCCACGTCGCCATGAGGACGTCATGACGTCCACGTCGCCATGAGGACGTCGTGGCCATGTCACTCAGGGCCCGGGCCACGCCCCCCGCCACCTTGTCACCAGGGCGTAATGGCGGGCTAATGTAGCCATCCTTGGCGCCACCAAAGGATACATTGTCCGGGTCGACTCCATAACCCGTCGGCGACAGAATCATGAATTTTCTTGCACTTGTCGACTCCATCCAATGCTATCCGGGTTCATGTGCATACGGCCGGCGTGCCTGGGATATCCTGGTCCGACGACGATTGCCTTCGGGAATATTTGAGGAGGTTTTATCAAGCTGGGAATTTTTATATCATTTTCAAAGTTTTTGGTCGCTTGTTATCTTAATAGTTTTGGCGCCAATTGGTATCGAGGGGTTTCAATTGATTGGCGACGGAATGTACACGATGCAATCATTGATAACCATGCTATTGACTTGAAAGGCATTGACAAATATATTGATAATTATAATAATCTTTACACTAAACTGTTTTTGAAACGTAGAACGGACACAGTTTTTATAAAAGAAGCTCAATCAACCCTAATGAGCGGGTTTCCAGGTTATAGGAAAAGTAGGTCAAGGTTCGGTCAAGGACCTGGAGCAGCGGGCAGGCCTGAGAAAGTGGGCGGGGCCTACGGGCATGGACCTGCCGCCTGGAGGCTGGACATGCCCTTTGTCGGCGCTGGGACCACTTCCACCGATCATGATCAGGGGCGGATCCAGAAACTTTGGAAAGGGGGGGCGCATATATGTGACCCCCCCCCTCCCTCCCCCTCCCCATGTTAGATCATCATGTTTGTTGGGGGGCCCCTCCCCCGTCACATTCATGCCCCCCCCCCCCCCCCCCCCCCCCCCACAGGCCCTATAGTCAGTGACCTGTAGGGCCTAGGGCCTATAGGCTATATATGGGCCTTGGAATATAGGGCCTACATGGTGTACTATTGTCAATTGCAAGCCATGGCTTAGCCATATTCTCCCTACCACAGAAAGCATTTTTTCCTGTGGTTTACCTGCAGGCTAGCTTAGATCAAGATGCATCATGAGCAATATATATGTCCCAACAAAAATCAATCATCTTGGCATTATTTGTTAAACACGGTAGAAATGAATGTCAACTATCTTTTCATTTTGTATCCATATTTGCTTATTAGTTTTGAAGTTGGTTTGAAAATTCTTTAATCACATATGTATAAAATTATAGAGCAAATATTGTTATATTTTCTACATATTTCCCTATGTTTTTGTCGACAAAATAAGTCCAAATTAACCTGCATGTACATCCAATACTGAAAATCAGCTATCCATGGTAGGGAGAATTGTAATCGACGCCACTGCACAAACGAGGGCTGGAAATCTTAATCTGGACGATGACCGTGCACAATCTTTGATCTTTCCCATTTTAATTTCTCAGATTTCACTTGCTCTTAGGGCAAGGACTCCTTCCTGTCTACGCGCTCAGCGTTGGTCGCCACCCTATAAACTTATGGGCTTTAATTATCTACTGCCCCAAACAAGGCGGGGTCACTTCCTTGGGAATGGCCCTGGACAATGGCCAAGGGGTAAAAGAAGATCCCCACCAGAAGCCGTTAGTCCGTCAGAGGAAGGCCTCGGGTGCGGTATTGAGATTGAAGCGTTGATTTGCACACCTGTGATTAATTCCAGGTGATCAGGCGACCCGGGGTGTCCCCTTATCGAGCCGAACGGGTGGGTATCCGGCCGGCGGGGACAGGCGGTACCCCCGGACCCCGGCACCTATTGTTACAGGACCCCACCACCCACCGGATGACATGGCTCAGGTAGGGCCAGGTATATGGTCAGGGTCAGATAGGGATAGCGAAGAACTGGAGAGACTGCCAGTAGGAGGATGTCCATGCATATCATGCAGCATGCAGGCTTACACCCTCCCAATTCCTCCCCTTGGATTTTATAAATCCTATAGGCCTATAGGCTAATGTTTTTAATTGATTAATTGACTTTTATTTTCGAGGGGGTAGGGGTAAATCATTTTTCTATTTAAAACTCTCTTCTCAAAGGGAGACCTGGAAAACTATGCCCCGTAATTAACAAGTATTAGTAAGCCTATACCCAATGCATGCATGCTATTATATATGTTTACGTATATGCATAGCGTATATTTTTCTTACGGTCTATTAACATTAAATCGATTATTTAGCCCTATGATGTCCTCTTAGGTTCATGTACGCTTAAGAGCTTTGAATGCAGGTTAAGATGCGATGTAAAGGTCGTGAAATTAACAAATCGGAAATAAAAAGTCTAGAGGTGGGGGGTGAGGGTTATATCAAAAAGATCCCGGCGCCCTCTCCAAGGGTACTGATTCTACACTGAAAGATTAGTATTTGCCGCCCCCCCCCCCCCCCCCCCCCAAAAAAAAGGGGGGGGGGGCATGGGGCGTGCCACTCCCCTCCCCTTCCCCCTACGTCCTTCCCTGCTTGCAATGACACACGCGCGGGAGAGTGCAGTTGTCCAATCAATCCTCAATACAAGCTACTGATCAATGTATATTTATACTCTGGTAATTTCTTTAGTTCCCTCAGGCCCTATTATCGGTACTGGACCCTGGGAAATCAAACTTACATCAAGAGAAGCTGTAAATCTTATACTAAGAGTTGTATCCAGGGGAATAGGGGGTTTCCTAATTGGGAATATGGGATCGAACTAGACAAATAGAAATAGAATTATATATGTTATATATAGGACCATTCTATATAAAGTTATCAGCGAAGTCTCACATAGGCCTACTGTAAGTAGAGATTCAGAAGGCTGACAGAATATGCAAGGATAACAATTTTGGCTACATTTTCAGCCGCATTTTTTATTCCTTAATCAAACAAAATTTTCCGGGCAATTTGTTGAATCCTCGTTTTTCTTCAGTCTGGAAAAACAGTTTGAACCATATGCATGCAATCTGCATTCGTACATAAATGACCCACATCAAATACCTTACATAAATCATTGTTGTCGCTCCAAGCCAACCACCTCTTCCCTATACCCCTGCACGCACCCCTGAGGGGCATACTTTGCTTGAGACCCTCTGGTCTAAAGCTTGTGGGCCTTGGGGACAAGATTTGGTGGGGGATGAAGAGGAGGAGTAGGAGACAGATGGCGAGCTTTAGAGCAGCACAGCCTCCTGCACCGATCCCATTCACCAGGCCCGAATTCCGCATACCAAGGCCCAGGACGTCTGAGGTGAGGCTCACAAGGAATCTTCTTGTACCTTCTCCCCTCAGATAGATTATTAATTTTCCGCTGGTTTGTTGAGGGGTCGTTGGGTTGGGGTGCGGTGAAGGTGGCGGGGGTGGGGATGGGCCCCGTGGCAGTCTGCTTCTCTTGTATATCGGGGGCCTTGTATCGTCCTAACATGCACGATACCCATGCACTCATGGTGGTCCTCTCCTGGTAGGTTATTTTCATCATCTCAATTAGTTCTCAGTGTTTATCATTTAAGAATTAACTCTCCCAAAAAAAGTGTTTGATTTTTTTTACGTAGGCCCACACACGTTTCCAAAATGCGGTGGATTTGTTTTAGTGGTTCCAGTATCACCCTGGAAGAGGAGCGGGGGGGGGGGGGGGGGGGGCTGTTGACCCCCACCCCACCTCCAAAACAACCACTGCAATACGTGTAGGGTCTATATACAATCCGCGTAAAAGAAAACTGTAGGCTTATCAGAAAGAAAGTGTGAGAAAATCAAACAAGCAACTTGGCTCTAGTACTTTGAATCAGACTAAATCTTGAATTTATTCAGTTTTTGCTTTTGGAACCTTTAACATTGAAGTAAATACATGTATTATAGTTTGTAACATTCAACAAAAAGCTCTTCCCTATCCCTTTTTATGGTCTGAATCATCAATATGATAATCTTCTGAATTCCATAATTATGTTATTGACCGCAAACTAATTTGTACGAAAAGAACTCTTAGGGTGCACGAATGCTCCTATGCAAATCCAATGCGGTTTCTTTTGCCCGAGGAAAGGGGGAGGGGGTGTGCATGTGGGGCCTGAGATTTTTGAAAATGCGCATCAGTACTAAGTGTCGAGAAGGGCAGTCACAATATTCTGTTTCGATTTAGAATAATTAACCTGGTGGGATATATCTACATATTAATAAAATGGCTTGCAATATAATTATGCTAAAAGACATTTGAATAAACTATTATGAAGTCATGAAATCCTCCTCAATATAAACTTTACATATACGCATGCAAGGATCGTGCGTATAAGGATGTTTGAATTTTAAAGTTAGATTAATTGCAAATCACACGAAAATGCTGAACCCTCCTGCATTGCTGGAGGGGGAAGGGGTTGTACTTATTCCATGGCCTAGGGCGGGACATGATCTCTTTCTCCTATACCCCTATATACGTCGTCCATGCATCTTCGGCCGAGAGGCAATGACCATGCAGGGACAACGTGCCCCTGTTAGGTTGGATATGCGGAAATGTCAAATGCATGGGAATAGTCTGAAGACAACATAAGGGAGCAAAAAGCGTGAACAAAAGCCATGGATGCTGGAGAAAAAAATGGAGTTTTATCAAAAGTGGATATCACAGACTTATCGTAGGCCTATCAATATTTCTGTTAATTATTACTTAAGGAAACACATTTATTGGCCTACATTTTTGTCATTAGGGGCCCTTGATGGGGGGGGGGGGGGGGGCAATGCCGCTTGTCGAATTTAAGAAACACTCATGTCACCCTGTCAAATCTAAGAAATGTCCATGTCGCTGTGTTGAATTTAAGAAACATCCATGTCGCCCTTTCGAATCTAAGAAATAGCCCTGTCGCATGTCACTAAGCCCAAAAAAGGCCATGTCGCAGTGCCGAATTTAAGGGTCTAGGGCCATTCATTAAGAAAGTAGTGCTCTGAATGTTCATAAACAATTGTTAGATAGGCCTATCTATAGAAAGTAGTATTTTTCTTTTTTTTTGCATCACGGGCATTGTGACGCCTGTTTTATTGAATATGATATGCTTTTTATTTATTAGAGACAACCCACTCGTCAATGTCTGGAGTACACTGCTAGGGTGTTGCCACGCAGCTAAGGTCTCAGAACTTTTACAAGTAAATAAAGTTATATTCCCTTGGTTAGTTTGACTTGGTTTAATTGATAATAAGCATGACCCGGATAAGTAGATATCAAAGGGCGCGTGCATACCACGTATCTCCTCGTGGGTCTCCCTAAGAGTTTTGATTGACCCATAAACTGTTTGTCTAAGTGATGCAATCGAGGAAAAATAATTGTTTTTCTTCGTCCAGGACCTAATGCTGTCCGCTTGTGTATGTTTTAGATCCTTTGCAGGTTGCGGATGCCAGTGGTTGTAATCCATACACCCCTATGGCTTAACCCCCACCCTCACCCCCACCCCCAACACACATTCTCTGGACCCTCCTTACACGGTCAAACCCCACTTTGACCAGTACTTCCAGAGGAGAAACAATAGGTATGATCGGCGTACATACCGTACAACTGAAAAAAAGAAGTTCCAAATGGATACCCTCAGAAAGAGCCAAACCGACCACATCAGAACTTGGTCATTGTCTCCCTGATCCAATCCCCGGATGATCCCTTATTATCGCCCCCTTCCCTAACCTGCTTACCCCCTCTGGCGGCGCTATGCGTACAAATAAACTGCCCCCTGAGCGGACGCTTCATCCAGCGTCCCCGACCTCCGACCACTGACCCCAGTCATAACAGAGTGCCGTCCTCATCACCCCGACCACGGCGGGAGAGGGGCTTTTCCATTGATCTGGCGGAGAGGATAATCCCCAAGGATCAATTAGGGGTCAGGTTAAAGGATCAACGTTTTGGGCGTGTTTTAGAGATGAGGGATGGGGCGTACTATACATGCCTGGTTAATCCATAGTAGATCATCCCCATCATGCAAGGTATACATGCACATCCTTACAAGTGCTTGTTTAAGCCACGTTTTTATTGATGAGACATGCAAGTCCGTGTTGGATGGTTTGAAACCGCATGTTTGTCCAATGTTATGAATAATTCTGATAGACTTCATGTACCTATAGGGAGTAAGAAAACTAATGTTATTGTAATAATAATTATTTACATCAGTTAATAAAGCTTTTCTTAACCTGGAATTCTTAAAAATCAAAGTTAAATTTAGGCCTATCAGAGTAATAACGAAATTCCAAGTTACATATTACCTTAAAAAAAACTATATGATCTGGATCACGTGTTTTATGGATCTTTGATCTTTGAAATTTGACAGAGCAGAAAGATGTAATAGCTATTATAGAAAGTTTGTAAAACGCGAACATCCTCAAAACACCCTAATTAATTGTAGAGTACACTTTAAAAGGAAGTAATTGCATGATCACATGTTACACACACATGAGGAGGTTGAATCATACACCTTAAAAAGTTCAAGATATAAAGTGGCTATTGAAGATTCATAGTTATAAAACTGCGCATGCAAATATTTCTAAAAAAGCAAAAAGGTCATCCCCTATTCTAGGGTCAGTGCGTTGAAGTCTCGCTCATGGTCTCGTCCGTCCACTTTAATCAGCGAGATATCATGCTCTCCGCGTCACACCATCGTCTCCTCGCCAGCACATCATGAAATGGTCCCGGTCTTTCGGGCCATGCCAATCGAACATTGGGGTAGGGAGCCAATGCAGCGTCAAGACCAGTGTTGTAGGGGTAAATTATTGACGGAGATGGACAAACGGATGGCATGCAGCATGCACGGGCCCTAGCAATGCCTTGTTGGCATGTCATGGACAGCGCCAGTCAACCGTGAAGCAATCAGAACATATGGTCCTTGGGACATGCACATCACCATGCTATATGTATAAGGGGATCCAATTTAGGGGGTTTCTAACCAAAGAAAACCGTCTCAAATATTAATAAGTGGCATATTTATTCCACCCGATTGGCATTTTGAATCATGTGTTCATATTAGATTCCATGCACTGTCAGGTATGGGAAACGGTCTAAGGTGAACATGATTTTACCCCAGGACATCGTATTTGAAAGTCATTGGCTATATAATGGGAATGTCACGAAGAGATATAGGAGGGTGTACTCGTAATGAGGATTTTAGTCAATCAGGTGTGATATGCCACATGTCATACCCCATACATGCAATGGCATGCTGCTCAGAGGGGCATGTGATTTCAATGTAATACAATACGACTTCCTTTTCCAATGTTCTCGCACGTTTAGTCCTTGCTCAATAACCGTTAGTAAATCTTGAAATGGGAAAATGATTTGTTGTTAATCAAATGGCAAATCACATGACAGCATATTAATCTCCAAAACAGGCTAGGGGAGATATATAGGCTATGCTATCCGATCCGGCGTCACAAATTGACATGAGAAAACCATGCACATCGTATATGTCCCGCAGAAACGAGCGATCAGGCAAAAAGGAGATGCCCAATCATGTCAATAAGACATGGTTCCTGCCATGCAGCCGTGCCCTGTTAGTGATCCGCCTTACAAAAGGACGCGCAGGCTCCGCTGAGCCGGAAACTGCACAGATCATGGGACGCTTTGACAGGGTAAGGGCAGGGAGAAGATTCACTGGCCTTGGGCGGCGATACGCCATCTCGTCGATGAAATGATCACAGGGATCAACATGCTATGAAATCAGACTGAATAGAGACATGGTAGGCCAGATAAAGCCCTTTTTGTGGTGGGGCCCTGCATGACAACCAGTCGCCAGAGGGCAGTTCCATCGTCGGAAAGATGTCCTCTCCAAACTGAGATCATGTACTTTGGTTATTTATTTGCATATAATATTATAGCTAAACCATTATAATATATCCATATTGGTTCCATTGGACATAATATTATTAAAGCCTGGTTTTGGGGTTGACCCCTCGACCATCAATGCTTTGTTAACAAACTCAGTCCGGTGAGCGAACCTCAACCCTGATGCATGAGGGGATCGAGTGTGTGCCCAACACGGAAGAGCCAGCCACCCAAAGGGCTTTCTGTAAACGGAGAAGCCAGGTCGGGTTGATCAAAGAAAACCCATGGAGCCGATAATCCATAAAACGTCAACATTATGTGTCAATTACTCAGAGACCAGGGCCTTGAGAGTAAAGGATGGTGACGAGAGAGGGATAAAAGACTAGGAGCTGCACCCACCTTGTCAATCACAACCCAAGGGAAGGAGAATAAAACCTGTCCGACCTGTAAACTACTGCTACATCACGATCCTTCCATGAATATTGAAAATGTTCTATGGATCAAATTGCAAGGATCAGTCTGTTCTCTTATTTGAATGGATGACTGAGATTTGCAGGGCTGGCAGGCAGCTATATAGAGCTACAGTTGACGTCCGATACATAACAACATAAGTCCAATATAGTATGTAGATAAACTGATAATATTGATATTGGGGGGGGGGGGGGGGGGGGAAGCCGGTCCTACATGCACTTCCCCCATCTTTTTTTTTCTTTTTATAGGGGGGGGGGGGGGGGGGGCTAAACTAAGTGGGGGAAATGTATGATTCCTATTCTTATATAGCATATATACATCGGTCCTCTCGCTTTCTGATATCTCGGATCCGCCCATGAACAGAGGTGAGGAGGTACAACCACGATGAGATCCTAAAATTGGTAGACTATAATATTAGCCCCAGCTCTATACCCATTCCTGCTATATAGGTGGTCGGATCCTTGGATCCCAATTTTTCCCCTTGGACGCATTCCGAAGTGGTGGCTGAGGCCATAAAGTAGACAGGAGACGGTTTGACCAGAGGCCTGGTGTCCGCCCACCCCTGACCCCGGGATCAAACCTGGCCGCTGTCTCCGGGCTTATCTAACAGTCTGGATCCCAGGCCTGGTGACAGACACCCCTCTCTGGGCGTCTGGATCCCCCAACCTCCCCACACACCAACAACCCACCCGGCCTATTCTATATAAGGTTCACGAGGGGTCCGGAGCCAAATAGTTTTCCCACCCTATTCCCACGCCGTTTATTATTGCTAACGTAAATCCTTGCCAGTCTAGAGATAGGGTTGAGAAATAAATCTTACTTGATCGTTGCCTATGGGATTTGGGATGCAGAGATAAAGTCGCGTGGAATGGTTACTTTATGGACAGAGTGTCTGCACGCCATTAATTATTTCTAACTTAGATCTGAGTCAATCAATTTGGTCAAGTCAAATAAATCACTCCTTTCTCTCGCAAAGGAATTCCCGTTTAGATGTGCCAAAGCGATCGATACTTTGAAATATATGCTCATTGTGGGTCTAATTTCAGTAAAAATAAAACAAAAACAACCCCAGGCGATAGAATTACATGATTATATGAAAAAAATGCAATTGCATACATTTTCGCGCTGCTAGATTTTCGGGTATCCTGTATACTAGGCCTAAATACATTTCGCATTCATCATTATAAAATTACATATTTTATAGATCTTTCTATTTGATCTATAAATAATACTTTTTGGCTTATTCACTAACGTAATATTTTCTAGCATTAATAGAGCAGTGTGCGAAAGCGGGATGATATATGTACAGAGCGAAAGTTAATACGTTACCCAAAGGTAAAGAGCCAGCTTTATACTGACCAAAGGAAAAGAGGGGGCGGGGTCACCGATCATACGCTAAAGACAGCAGTGGGATTTTGAGCAATAAGTTTTACATTTTTAATGACTAGGGATTCTACATACCGCTGAGGCGCATTCCGACTCAGCGGTAGTTCAGAGAGCTACTCATTTCACGGCGCTTACCCCAGCAGATCCGGTTTGGTGATAAAACAAACAGGTAGCGGGTAACACCTTTGTCCCCTCTGCTGAGTCCAGTCCCTGTCCCTGCTGATCATGTAACCCTTGTAACACACATAAACACCTGGTACTCCCCGGAGATGACCGTCCCTCTTTGATAACCCTTGTACTCATCAACTATAGATAACTTAGTAATCAGTAGATAACATTCCCAATTCCCAGTTTAACATTATATTTCAAAATAGCAGTTGACTGATTCAGAAATGGTCCACCCTCAAAACATAGGATACTGTTATTGACACATCATACAGATACAGGAGGAATAGATGAAATCAGACTGAGCTGAAAGACTGACAATGACGTGAGTTGTACGTCGCCGGTGGCGTTCATGTCGGACCGTATGGTGGAGTCATTGCAGGTCGGGGGTAGGTGGTGCAGCACGAGGCCGGCAGTGTGAGGGCCCAGTAGGGGCAGTTACATCATATGCAGTCTGGCCAAACATACACAGCGGCGGGGATCACAGGTCTCACCCCTGGACCCCCCGGCTACATTGGATCCCTTTGTTTGGCAGAAGCTGGCGTTTCAAATAACCCCTTATGTAGTGCAGTCTCAAGAGGCCTGCTTTATACAGGACACGGGTACTACTCTCAGCCCAAAATGACCCCTTTATACTGACCAGCACGGCGCAGACTCGGATAATAGGCTACAGAGACTGTGATCAGGGGAAAAACTACGTAGAATTGATCAACTGATAAGAGAATTTCAATTAACAGCTCGTATAGTGCCAGAAGCAATTCATCAATTCTCTTTTGACGTCTGTTAATTCACGAAGCCTTTTTTCCTTCTTCTTTTTTTTAAAATTTCTTTTTATATCAACCGCACTAATAGAAAACAGAGGTGTTGTAACAGGTACACTATTTCCAACAATATACAGTCTAGTATCTCTTTTCTGTATTTTATCAGGAACTAGGACTTCCCCTATTCTTTAGTGGAACCCCATTTTTCATCAGGTGATCCCAATTTCCTTCGGCCTCCCCACAAGTCAGTCAGACGGGGTGGATCACTTGTCAGAAGTGCACCCTGTGACCCCGCCGGTCATCCGGCCACCGACGACGAGGGGCGACGCGCTCGGCTGATCCAGATTGGGGGTCAGAGGGGTCACAGCCTCCATACTGGATGGCTACCTCGGCAACGCGGATGTGGGTTGGAGGGTGGGTTGGATTGTGGTAGTGTGGGGCGTTATGGGCCGGGAGGGGTACAGATTTCAGGGGCCCGCCACTTTTACATGGAACTTACTCTCACTTGGTACCTTTTATTTGTGACCGCAAGAGCCCTGATAGTAATATTGTTGACAGGAACCCTTCAAAGTTAATATTTTGGTTTTTTTTGTGGCAAAAAGGATATCAACACCCAATGGAATGGTTGTGACCGTATGTGTCAGGTGCCTCATTTTTCCCTACAGTCATCTGAATCGTTCTGAATTTCACCCTAGTGATGCATTTCTGACATATTGCGCACCCAATATTTTTTCTTCTCCATCTAAAAACTGCGAAAGGCGGCGTTTCCTCAGCAGTCAACGAGATGGTAAGGATTGGGGCTTGGTCAATTGGCCAGGAATGATTTATCAAAGATTAAAGAAAGGAGGAATATAGACCGCACTGACACACGAAATATCAAATTTTGTTTTAACTCTCAGACAATATGGTCACTGATGCCACATCAAAAGAACAGTATGAGATAATTCATATATATATACCCCAATTTATAGGAAACAGATAAGACATCAATCGAAGGCGGCGTTATTGGTTGAGCCGAAATCATTTTTGTGGTCCCTTTCGATTACATATAAGCTAACCATCACTGAATTCAGTGACGTAAGTGAAGTTATCACACGAGGTCCTGTACACGCACATCTTGCCGAATCCAAGCCCACCCTGACCGAACCTCCGCAGAACGTCTCATTCACCCCCAAGTACAATTCTCTACCCTTTCGGATCATTTTCGCCAATTTTTTCCTCCCCACGTTAAACGAGGGCGGAAGGAAACCCCTGAGGCCATGCGTACAACATGGGCCATTGCGCGGCCGCTATGTGAGCAGGTCCTCGGAATAATATCCACTTATTGTCCAAGTGAGAAAAAGCTGTGCGGGTTGCATGAATCGCGGTGGTTTAGCGTTAGTAACAGCCAGCGACAACTGAATTAGATTAGCTCTAAAGTCGACGTAAAACCACAGGAACAGATGCGAAAGACGTTGGAAAAACCAGTCTGGCCGATAAAATGTTGTGATTTCAAACATATGGAGGAATTTTAAGGAAATAGAAACACGGTTAGCCTATGTATGCGGAATGAAAAGTTTGGTTTAAAAATAAAGGTCCTTCGAAGACGTGAGAGCGAGTCACGTCGTATAAGTCTCTACAATATTTCCCAGACGCCTACAACCACACATATTCATATAAATAGTAAATACTAGTAAACATAACTTTATTGATAATTTCTTTAACTAGCCAACTGGTCTAATAAAATACAAACGTATACCATTATGGCAAACAAATCTCGATGCATACATTTCTAGTGAAAAACTAGGGTTAAAATTATCAAACAATCTCACCATGAATTTCATTTTTGTCCATTTTTGTCAAGCTTTTAACGTTGCCCTTGGATTTGTTTATGGTAACAAGGACGTTGTTAAAGACGTGCAAAAGGAAGAAGGGGAAGTTCATGGAAACATATTACATTTGGAGATAACTATAACTACATCCTTGATAAGAGTTGGGACTTAATTATATCTCACGAGATTCCGTGGAACATAGTAGCACTGAAAGTTGAACCTCACGTATAGATCATTAGAAAAAACGATTGGGGAAATACATAGTCTGATTTACAGTAAATTTTAGTTTAATTACTATCTTTCTGTTATTGACATCGTTTCCTAATGATGCTTTTATTCACCTTGATATCCTCATGTGTTATTTCCTGTAGCACTTGCGGGATCACGCATACACTTCAAACTAGGTAGTACCATGGAGAGTAAAATAAGATTTATTATTTTACTCTCCATGGTAGTACAAACCCCCGTAGCCAGCGTTTTTCAGAGGAGGTCGTTTCTTTGGGTAACAGGGTAAATTAAGGGTATATCGATCATTTAATTTAATTTTCACAGAATATTATCTACCACATAATTACCATATTTTGCAATGTAATTTCCCCGTTTTATTTTCACATTTAGAGTCTTATGAGACATGCCTGTTCATATAACAAATTTGTCAATAGAATTCGGCACAGAAATATTAAAGTTTTCATAAATTTTACATTTCATCCTACTGAGGGGGGGGGGGGGGGTAGGATATTTTTAGAAGGGTTTTCGTCTAAGGGGGGAGCGTATGAACCTCCCGAACCCCCCCCCCCCCCCAAGCTACTGGTCTGGCCTGGAACTTTCAAACGTTGATATACTTGATGATTAAATAGTAGCCGTCATTGCATGGGAGGTGGTGTCATTTTTCTTCGATCAGCCTCCTTTGGCATTTCAACAACAAAAAACGCAGTACAAATATTTTGAGGGAAGAACAAGTCCCATAAGACTTCATAAAATCGTAACATTTGGGGGCCGCCCACCTGCGGACTGATACATTCCGCCGCGCAGTGAAGAAAAGTCAAATCTCTACACCCAAAAAAATAGGTCCCATCCTACCGGAAGTGCCGCAGACAAATCATCAAGCGCCGGTAAATATCTGAAAGTATGAATATATTTTTTAAGTTAGGAGAGTTGGGGGGAATCGGGGGATTTTGTATGCACTATGAACGGTGCCTTGTCTTTGTGGGTGCCTAATCTCTGACGGGCAAACCCGGGTGGGACGGGAACAGGCCTGGGGCCATCGGACACCTTGTTGACTCGCACTATTATACCAAGATGCCAGTAGGAATGTGAGCAGCTATATGAAGGGCATATGTAGAATGATAAATCTGGGATCCTTCTGAGCCGAATGTGAGGACACGCGAGGAGACGAGAGGATCTAAGGTCTACACCTCTAAGTATTTGTGGGGATGTGATTCTGCCGTGTGGCCTACAGCGGTAGGGATGTTTGGGTGACGTCACAGCTTAGGGGTCTTGGGCAACTGGATTTCAGGTTAGACGTGAAAAGCCGCGAGCAGGAAATATTCAGAAATATAAAAATATTGTTTGGTGCTTTAGGCTGATATATTTAATGTTTGCAGTTTCTTGGATAATGAAAGGAGTTAAAATTTATAAATACTTTATTTTGTAATAAACATCAAGAACATTAGCGTATGAATAAAATTCAATGGACATTTGCTCAAACGGATGGGATTCTCTATTGACCATATTTGATTTTTATTAAATAAAAATAACAATAAAAGGTTCTATTTCTATTTATGTACCAGATAGATCATACATGATAGGAAAAGACAAGAGAATAATATGATTTTGAGCCGAGGTTACATAAATAATGCATATTACCTACCACCAGTGTACTGAAAACGTCTTCAACATTGCTTCGCTGAAAACTTTGCTGACCCTCCGACTGAATTATTTCTATTTGTTTTATTTCCAGCACCTTCCCCTGTCCACGTTCATCCTTTTCACACACCGGCAAAGTGCTGAACTTACCCTACTTTGCCGTCGTCAAATTGAGTAAAGTGTCATACATAAGTGTGTACCCTTTCACAGTGAATAAGGTGAAGTAAAAGTAAAGTATTAAGTAAAAGGGGAAGTCCCTAGCGGGGTCGACACGACTGGTATATATATACTGCCTCTGCACCACATGCCATTCAACTGAGTAAACCCCCTGTCGGATCATGACACTCAACATGTTGGGGATCCAAGCAAAAAGTCGGCCTGCAGACCGGTATGGGTCTGGATCCCTCGGCTAGGTGTGTCTACATAATGCCCATATCAGGCTGATGATCCAAGTGATGATCCCCTACATGTAGAATGGCTGTCTAGGCCTGCCCAGCCTGGAGAGGCTGTTTTTAGAGTGGTTGTAATGGGTGAAGGCAGTCTGGGGTCCGTTGGGGGGCCGACCTGTTTGATACAGTCCCACCGATGATTTGTCATGTTTATAGTTTTTACCTATAATGTTGTAGCAGTTATTCTTTGTATATATACATTTCTGCTCCATTGCCATGTAGATCTATAGAGTGGTAAATTTATACCAACCAGAAACATTCCTGATTAAGCATGATGTGGTCAGCAATGGATACAATTCGCTCACGAACAGCTCGATTCTTGGTCCGACTTTTAAACTTCATATCATTATTTCTAGGTAGGGTTTTCAAAATCATTTACAAGTATACACATATTTCACATATCATTATGAGCCACAAATACCTATCTATTTATGGGGGATGGGATCGTTCACTACTTCTTCTTATTTTTGTTTAGTGATGGTCCAACATACACATTATATTGGCCTAGTCATATAAAATGCAACCAATGCTTGGATATTGATGCCCTGTACCAAATGAGACAAGTTTGCACAGGATAGATTATGTATAATTGATCGCATTTCAGTGAATTCTGTCAATTAAATGACAAATATTTTTCACAAACGTCTCAAATAAGAAAATACATATAGAGCACTGTTGAATCTGGTGAAAGTCTGAATCCAAGAAACCTCCATTTCGCTTTAGGGTTCCGGTCATCTTCCAATATGCATGTCAACAGATAGCATGCATGTATCAAGTATCCATGAGAACCTTGTCCTGACCGCCGCAAACAAGGACGGGCAGGTGGCCACTGTCGTAAAACCACCTGGACCAGAGGGGGTGGGGGCCCAGGGCCAGTGAGAGGGATAGTATTGGCTGGCCATTGAGGAAAACCCACTATACTGACAGTGACAGTGCCACAGTTCACTGACAGTCACTGGTACAGATACATAGGCCAAAACATGACGTCTGGTAATTTGCTCCTCCGTGTAGACCTATAAGGTGACCCTTCAGAAAATATTGGCATACCAGGTAACCCCTCATTACACACGCCCATCAGGGTACTTGGAAGGGCCCTATGTGTTATTGGTCCCATAAATGTCAATATTCCAGTACCTTGTTGTATATTGACTCTCAATTATGTCATTCATTTTACCTTTGAGCAAAAATAAAAATATCGATGCGTATATGTATTAAATGACTTGTGTCTAAACATTTTCTATATTCTTTTTGAAAAATATGTTTATTGAATGTCTTCAGATGGATCTGATCTTCCAGATATTACAGTGAATGTCCATACAGCTCAAAATAGTAAATCACTCAATAGATGTGGAATTCTGGGTAGACATTACAACGTACATACAAGGTATGATTTTGCAATGATTAAGACAAATAAATGAATGCAATTGATTAATGTAATCATTATTCACGAAATAATTAATTGAAGCTCATAATAATCTTATTCACATCACGTTTTTAGACACTAAAAATTAATTCAACATGGCGTTGAAACTATAGGATGCCATTCCAGTATATATATGAATATATAGATATATGTTGATGGTGTCAGTATTACTCCTACATAGTTTGCCCCATATGGTCCCTCTATATACGTACCCCTCACCTAGCCAAGCATGGCCAAGCACCCCTCATCCCTCTGGTATTAGTACGTGGGGTCTGCCTGTCGTGTTGGATCCTATTCTTCAGCTGGGTAATTACGTGGTGGCCCCGTGCGCCTGATAGCCCGGCGGGCCCTGTGATCGTGGCCGTCTAGGTAACAATGACTGAAGGCTGTATTCCACTTGGCGATTTTGACCATTTTTAATTTCTAAATTGTTATTATAAATATGAAAAGAACTTTTACATCCTACATACCGTTTTAAAGGGATTATGACATACTTTCTGGTGACATATGGTATGTTTATGTTTAACCCTTATTGCCACTGCCGACTTTTCTATTTGTGAGTAAAATCGCCAAGTGGAATACATCCTTTGGGGGATCCAGCAGGGGGTGATTACAGCTCCCCCTGGCCGGCGCCAACAGAACCAGGCGCCGGCCACACGGGCCCATCGGGACCAGTAATTTGTGACGACGACGTCGTGGGTTTGGGGTTGGTGGTGGTCAGGGGGAATGGCAAAGCCCTCACTAAAGTCACTCCGGTATGTAGGAAGTCGGGCCCGAAAGACATTCACGAGGGCCAATTGGGTGAAAATGTGCTCACAAGAGCCATGCAATGGAATGTGAAATTACCTGTAATTTTGTGGATTTCATACCACAGAATTCCATGTTGTATGTTGGAGGAGTAATCCTAAGATATTTTATGAATATCTTTTGACCATGAATTAGGAAAAGGTGCCATAAAAGTTAAGAAGTATGCTTCCAAGATGGCATCACCTATTCACAGATTATTACTACATGTACAGGGTTTTGAACGTTCATGATCTTGAGACTAACCTAATGTTTCTGACATAATAACCATTGGGTTTGCACAGTAAACAGGGGTTTCAGGTTGACATTGGAGGTTGACATTGTCATACAAACAAAGCCAACAGAGGCGCATTGTCCCTGCCCACTCCCCAGCTACAGTCTGAGGTGGCCTCAACCATGGAGACCGCCATGCGAAATGGGAGGGGTTCACAGGCTCTGGAAAGGGGGCGCTGCTGATGACTGAACAGGACAGCTGATGTTCACTTTAGGTGCTGTCACTGCTGTCAGAGGTATGGCAGTCACCCTGTCACTGCCAACTGTCAACTGATCCTTACCGTCACGAAGTTAGCCCAACAATCCCACTTTGCCTCCCACCCTTCAACTGTCCTATTTTTCAGGTGCCCTTTTACTAGCCCTATACATGTAGTATCACTATACACTAGCCCTATATAGTGTGACCAACGAGTATATATAGTACATTTCTATATTAGTTGGTGTGACCCATGAATATGAGTGTTGGCAATTATAAAGAGATAGAATAAAATGGAATATCATAAAATTCTATTGAAACCCAGAAGGAACATTTTTGTAGCATTTCTTCGTCCATGTTATAACAACGTTAACTGTCCTTCGTTTCACGTACTATTTGCCTCACTGCCAATGTTCTCGACTCATCAAATCGCACCAAGGCCTTTTCATTATGTCAAGAATTATTCTGTGAAAAAGTATTAGTTTTTGTCTGGAGTTACAGTGGTCGTTCACCTATTGGTGATTATCCCCTTATTCATTTTGTCTTATAAAGAATAGATACGATCATCCATTCGGCTGGAAAATTGTTATACGCTCCCTCTGAAATGTAAACAAGAAAAAGCACTAAGCCTCCATCGATAGACTGGCTGGTTCTCATACAGCACGTACACCGAAATGCAAGACCTGGATCTAAGCCAGAACCGCCATCCCACAACAAAGACCATCGTTTAGTCCGATTTTATTTTTTCTCAGCTAAATTCCTCCCTTGAACGAGAAAAGGGCCAGTCTATGTCGTATAAGCAGATACTGCTTCGACATTTTTTATTTGGTTCACACACCCTTCCAAGTCGAACACACTATCCTAAGTTGGTATTTGGTTGCCTTGATATCCTTTCAAGGCTTTAGGTGCTGTTTCCGACGGTTTCCCCGAGTGAGTCTTTGTGTGGGAAAAGGCTGTGTATGGCGAGTTTTAGCCTCAGGTGGGGCTGGTCTCTCGTCACCCTATAGCTCCTGAGTTGGACCCAGCCCATTCTCATTGTCTAAAGTCACAGGGAGTTAGTTTTACCATACTCTGTAGGAAAGGTCACTAATTCTCAGATAAGGATTGTACAGAATGCCCTATAGGTAAAGGATGAATCTTTTCGTCCCTTTCAATATGTAGGTTTGGGTGAAATTAAAACCTCGGGTTATTCAAGTAATAACAAATGCCAAAAACTCTTAAGATATTAACAGCTGATAAAAATAGAGATAGACCTATGTCGTTATTTAACATACTGAGTACTTATTAATGGTCAGTCCTCAGGAGATACAACCCCTAACACCATCACTCCTACAGTACCCTTATAACATAAGTGTATTCCCCCAGCTTGCAGCAGTTGTCAGCTCCACTTAACCCCCCGGCCTGCCGACGCCTGCCCCGACCATTGTGCCCATTGGATCTGCCCATTGGATCCCTGAGCGCCCCAGGTCCTTGATCTTTGTCGCCCTGCTCACTCCTCATCTGTCGCCAGACCCGTCTGATCATGCCCCGGATCCCAAGGAGCCCAAGACAGCCTGGGCTGGTACTGAAATATATCCTTTTTCAAAAAGTGCTCTATGAAAATGAAGTCACCTGGAAATGTGTGTAAAACGAATGTAGATAGGCATAGCATAATTTACATGGTTATTTCCTGTAGACTATGATTATCTTTATCCCTACAATCTTTGTTAAAAACAGAAAAAGATATACATATATATATATACTATGTGTATGATTTTGGCATGATATATATATATATATACATATATATATATATATATATATATATATACGCTCACTATATGTATGTGTATATATGATTTTGGCATGAAACAAGCAATAGCAGACTGCATATAGGCAATATATCGGAAGATCATTGATATTATGACCGTCCTGTGGGCAGTTTATCGGACAGGGTGACTAAAAGAAAAGCCCCTATAAGACCTCAAACATTGGGATCGGCCCCTGCTGGAATTTGGATCCCCTTACGCAAACTGTGTTTACACGGGCGCTCGTTAAGCAGGGACAGAATCAGTGTGGGGGTTTGATCACCACTCGACTAAAGTGATGCACATATCCGGACAGGAAGGGCAGCTAGGTGATTAGACAGGATGTTACTCTCTTAAGGCATCCAAAATGTGAAAAGTGTTAACAAACTGAGCCACAACCATTTATATGAGCAATTATGGAATTTTAATAAGTAATTTTGTTAGTTTGAAAACAGTCATGATAAATACGTTGCCACTTGTTTAATTCAGATTCATAGATTGTATTTTTATTAGTTGTGCGAGTTTGCAAAACATTGTTTTGAGCACTACTTGTGTCAACAAGAGTAAAACCCAGTGACGAAAGGAAAGAAGTAATAACTTGTAAATTTGAATATTCAAGGCTCTTCTTAGAAGGAACAATATTATACCAGACAATATCTCTCAGACGCTGACAGCGCCCCTTGCTCACACCACATGCTCCTACATGATGATACGAGTGTATTATGATCCGTACCATGCTGAAGCTTGATACACCTGTGTATACACAATATGACCACAGCTGAGACTATCATGCTCCACTCCTCCTCCAGTACGTAAACACGGCCACAGGTGTTTGTGAACGGTCCGCAGGCTATGACGTCACCTGCATTGTTCACTCATTAGGCACCTGTCATGTCCAGTCACGGGTCATATATGGAAATGTACAACAATGCTTATAGGTAAGTCTGAGCGATTTCTATTCTTTTCTTTTTTTTAAATTCATAAATCAAATTCACATACATAATGTTCATGTTCTTCCAGTCGATATCGGTAATGATGATGGACATAATAAGAGATGGTGAAATAGATTAGGTATTACAAGGATATAATTCTTTTTTCCCTTCAGATTGCAGAAAACACCAGAGGCATTGGAGGCATTTTGAGGAAAGAGCCATGATCCTCTGCAAATCGAAAGAAAAACATGTCCTAATGTATTAGAATATTGCAATTTGAAATAAGAAAGAGCTCAAAGCATTTCTCAAATTGATCATTGCCATTGATTATAAGATATAGTTAAATAAAAGTCACTGTTGAATGGCGTTTGGCGTTTCACCAAGACATTATATAGCACTTGTGCTTCTCAGCCTGAATTATTAGTTTTTACATAAGATAATCCATCCCCAAAGGTTCTCAGATCAACAGTAAGTGAGTTTCAATAGACGGGTCGGACCATATGCCACCCATCATAGGTTATCCGAACAGCCCCGTCTGGTAGGAAACAGGGGGTGACAGGTCATGTTATGATCCCGTATGTGTGGGATCCAGACACAACATTCCTCTGCCTTAGATCCTTACATTGACCAGACTCGCAGCCTTACACCCAGCGCACCCAAACAGAGCAGCTCACACTCCCGGAGAGCAGCTCAAGTCCCATATAGTGCCACACAGGTGTTGGCCGTCCAGATCTGAACTTACAGGCCAATCAAAGTGTTAGAGAAGTTGTAACACATAAATGGAGAAAGGTGGAAGGAAACAAGGAACGATGTTATAAGCGCCATATAGGCCTGTAAGGCTTGAACATGTTGATTATGCAAGTTATGTCAACTTGCTTCTTTGAAGTCATAGAATAATGAACTGCAAATTTCAATAGTAAAATCCCGGCAGTGAAATACACATTCATGTTCATATAACATGATAAGCCTCGTACCAAGTGGCCTATTTTATTTAACCCTGATCTCTTTTTAACGAACCTACCCCATTCCATTGATCTGACTCAGCGTTCCAGAAGGGGCTAATCTGAATGTAACCACTGAATAAAGACGTCATGGTACTTTACAGCTTTTCCTTTTGCCAGCTTTCTCCTCGGCCTGTCTGTGACTGTGTGTGGTGGCATGTCCTCGCTGCCTCCTTGTTCCTCAAGATTTACCACCCTGGAGGCAGGCCCTGGAGAATGTGGGTTGACGCCGACAGGGACAAAGGGAGCGGGAGGGCTGGCTGGAGTGGACTTAAACAGGCAGTAATTCAGAGATTGAGCCAGGATCTGCAGTGATAACAGAGTTGCAGAACCCCTGTCCTTCTACACGTATGCCTATTTGGTCTAACCTGTGTATTCCCGTATTCCCGTATCCCCTATGTCTTTTTTATCTATTCAATAATCCTTTTCTTTTTTTTTTAATCCTTTTATTTATACTGAAAAATGCATTCGGCACCAGCCGATTTACAATGCCTTCCAGTGTTATCAACAATGATCTCACGGATAGTCAATCATGGTATATGTAATTAACATAATTATATACAATATATACAATTACAGACAAATATTAATATAGTTTAAATTGATAATAGTAATAAGGGACTTAAACAGGCAGTAATTCAGATCTCAGATCTTAGATAGGGATATAGATCCTTACAATTGTGATTTTCTTTATTCAGTAACTTATTTAAATTGCCCACAACACAGTTGTACAATAGTAATACATTTTACAATAATATATTGTGTTTGTCCATCCTTAAAGTTCCAAGATAATATCTTCTAGGATGGTCCTATAGAAGCCCCCACACTTGGAAGTGCATAATCATTAGCGGAATGAGGAAAACCATGGCTGCTATGAATACATGGTTATTAATCTAATTGTACAATAAAAGCTTGTAAAGTGTAAAATAATAGAATATGTGAATAAGACACCATCTGCACAAGGTCTATAGAAATAAAAAAAAATGTATTCAGCAGCGCCCGAGAGCAACAAAGTAGAAATCAAAAGATAAGCACTTTATAAGATCTCAGATCTTAGATAGGGATATAGATCCAATAGTATAAAGGATGTTGTATATACTACACCGATTGTTGTGGATACTTAAGTTTTAACGAGAAGCCCTTCGTCATTCTGTTCCCAAAATGTTTCGTGCAAATTCGAAGAAATCTTGTGGCAGGTAGTGGTTTCGTGGTTTGGTGGCATACTCCACTAGGCTGTAGCTGTATTACTTCTCTGATCGTTTGAAAGCCACAGCTACCGAATTTGTTTCCATCATGAGAGCGGTATTTCCTGTAGAACAGAAAAAGATTATCTACTCAGTCAAAGTTAGGGATGTTACGTATGTTTCTGTTCATGTCAAAGAAAAATAATCAGCAGCACCAACTAACCTTTCTTCTGCTAATTGAGTATAATAACTCGGATAATCTTTGCAGATTTCGATAAGGGAAATAGTCTTTGATCATCCGCTGAATGAGTCTATCTTTTCAGTTCAACGCAATACATGAAAAGATAAACTTCCTATTAAGATTCCCGAGAAACATGATACATCACAACTTTTAACAAATACTTGGACATCTCCGTGATAAAGTATTCTATTGATTTACTTATCCAGGAAAACTATCATTTTGTTTACACAGTTATTAAGGACACATCACGTGTTGTAATATTCATATAGTTATCTGCATCAAGATGAACTAACGTGTACACGTAATTTGAAGCTTTTGCTGTAGGTACCCCTCCGACACACTCCGTGGGACACCCTAAGCTGGATCCTTTGTCTGGGTGACTGGAATGACTTACTTCAATGGCAGTTCATAGATCTTAGACCACATCTGGATCCAAACAGTCCCACTGTGTTCCGGTGCTCTGGGGGAGATCAACCACCAAGTGGCTTTGTTTGGTCCTCACCAGAAGTCCCTCCACATTACCTCCCATCACGGAACCATGCTAAGGACTGCCAAATATAAATCTCCCTCCTTCGTCCGGCCTTCCTCCAACCCACAAGTGTCTTCTTTTTAATATGTTTTTCCCTCCTCACTGGCCCTGGCGCGAGATGTCACTCTCTGCATCCGCTGCAGGTCAAAGGTCACAATGGCGTCCCCCTCAGGGTGTCACGTGGTCCGCACAAAGGCCTCTGGGACCTTCCGGTGGGCATCCCTCTTCCGGTATCAGCGGCAGCTAGAGAACAGATATTGTGACATCTTGTTTAGGTCTCGGTCTGTGGAAATAAACAGTCTATATTTCCTGGGTGTTCTGTCGCCGTTCTACCTGTGTTTCTTTAAAGGGAACCAGCTTTTCCTCACCTCAGACACTATTGACTTGGGGGTGGTAGGAAAGATTGAGTAAGCATGGTGTGATATGCTGATAATCGAGTAAATTCCTGCAGGATGAATTGGCTCCTTCGACGTGGTGTATTTATTTGATCTAAAACCTCAAATAACGCAACATCAGAAAAAGACGATGAATTGACTAAAATACTGTTAACACGGATGCACCCAAAATCAAAAGGAATCTCACCACAAATGTGCAGAAATTTTCGAATTGCATTTCAGGTAACACTATTGTTTACAAAACAAATGCGTATTCTTTTTGAACATCAAAATTGTCCAATTTAAGGAAGTTATATTTACTCCTGACCTTTGACCTTATTCAATTCCCCCAGTGGTCAAACTGACCACAAGGTCTGACCACTTCAAAAGATACTGATTATAGGATGGGAAACACCCACTTTGCTTACACAATAAAGACATAGGTAATGAGCCCCTACCTGGTGGTTTCCTTTTGTATATATGTATCTAGATGTTACTATTGTGGTCAGTATTTATGACTGTGGCTATGAGCACTACCACAACCACCCTCTAACGACCCACACCCAACGCACCATATTCACATCCCAGAATTATCGTTTGCTTTTTTCGTAAACACGTTTTTAAATATTTAATATCTAGACCATCCATAGAAATATCTCGGTATGTTTAATGCATTACGTCTTTCCTGAAAAAAAACATTCGTGATTGTATAGGTCATTTATACTAGCAAGATCTTGAAATCTGAATTAGAACGACCAGGTACACGTCTTGTGGGTTGGCATACTTACATTAAAGAATAAGAATTGAATAACTGCTTTAATAGGGGATGACTAGAATAAGAAAAGAAGGGATGTCTTTGTAACTCCCACTGTCAATTCATTGCAAATCAGCATTTTCAATCGATACTGATACATCAAAAACTGATTTATCACAAAAACAACAATTCGTCTTTTCATCCTTTGGATCCTAGGTAAGAAATGATACACTGTCCATTCTAGACACCATTGTATTAGTGTGTCGGTAAGTAGTACTGTCAGAAAAAGGCCAATGTCAGAGTAAAGCGTAGTCTGCGGTGTCAGGGACCTGTCACTTTGCTGCTGTCACCTTTAAAAGGCTGGTCAGTGCATGCACTTTACCCAGGGTTAATGATGCCAGCAGTGGCAAACCCCGAGGCTCCACAGTTCGTGATTACCCCCCGCGAGGGGTGCCAGGATGGCCGGGGGCTGTTTGCCTTGGATCCCCCTGATTCACACATTTAGCGCGTGCCCCACCTGGATCCCTTTGTCTCGCTGGCTGAGATCAAAGGGGTGCCGGCTCTCAGATGTTCACCTGGGGCTGACAGGTTGATCAATCCCTCCAGGTGGGACAGGTGTCTCAGGGTAGGTATTTATTCCCCCCTACCTGTACCCAACCCGTCCCTGCACACCAACCGCCCATTGGTGATCATTCTTACTTAGAGTGCCTGCCACCAGCAACAGGGCGGATATGTTTTTTCCACAAAATGTCTTATCTATAGATATTTCTCCGGGTTGAATAAAGATAGTAACAGGAATGTATTTTCAGTTTGTGTGGTCTTATATTTTGACTTCACCAGGTTTATGACCTCTGTCCCTTGACCAGCAGTGACCCTGGTCATGTAGCATTCCCACAAGGTCCAGGGGATTTATGTGACCTTATCAGCTACCCGCACCAAGCATGTCCAAGCCCAGATGATATCAGGGATATATTTCCCCTAGGATTTCCATCAGATAAGCAAAATTTGTGTTCTGTTTGAATCCAGTGGACACTCACCCTTCTTTCATGCGAGACTATCAAAGCATGTTTTGTAGTTTCGAGAGAATTAAAGTATCGATCTTTTCTTATCAAGGCAATGAAATTACCAAGGAGGAAACACCTATCGGTGATTGACAATGGAGTTCCCCCGGGGAGTTCCTCAGGTTTATGCTCATCATTACTGTTATTTGCATGTACCCGGACAAGTACATAGGTTATTATATTGAGCCAGTAATTACATGATACAGGTAAGTGAAATAAAACATTCTACTAGTTATTATCTCAATACACCTGGAGATTCAAACTTGATGGGATAAATAACACAGACAGAAAAACAAAGTACTGTTATTTTCCGTCCGATTACAAGGAGCAAAAGAATTTCCTTTTACAATTACCGTGATTCTATTCATTGATTTATATTCCAGGCAAAAAAATTGAAAACAACTATTACGAATTACTAAAAGATGGATCGGTGAGGGTGTGGGTTCTAAGTTCTAATGCAATAAGATTGCATCGGCCAAGCACAATACAAATCCATAAAAAATAACATTGTATCATACTCAGCCTGTACATTTCAACATAATCTCAGCACTTCAAACCGTGGGAGTTTCAGAGAAAATTCTCTGAATCAGACAGAATAATACGGTTTTTGGTGACCACAAAGACAGTATCGTCTGTCAGGTCGTCGAGTTTGCCGACTAAAGTCGCCGCTGGACCACTGACACCTTGACAGCAGTATAAAGCCCCCACCGGAAGGCCACTAACACTCCTCAACACTCTCCGACCACATCTTTAATTTCAATGTGTACTCCCTCAAGTGCTGAAAAAGATGTGCTTGGAGATTATTCCTATCAAGCTCTGCGACATCTCAACCAATCAGCGTCGAGACTTGTGGCGGCCCCCGGCGGCGACGGGAGACATTGGTAATAGCAGGGTTCTAAAGAACTAAATAGACCAATACTGTGTTCTTGGTACATTTGACTCAACAGTGGTTCTGAATTGTAAAGAAAATTAGATTTGACGAGGGTCCAATGGTGACAGACGTGTCTGATTTGGGCAGGACCTTGGTGGGGTGGGGTGGGGGGCGTGAAAAAAGGACACTCTTGTTGATTCATATTGAACTATAGTAGGTTAACTATCCGTTAATGTTAGGTGTACTTTATTAGTTGATTTGCCTTATGGATAATAGCTAGCTCTTATTGCAGTCTCCGCCTCTTTTGACCGCTGTCGTCCAATACATGATAATAGTTCTGTATTATATAAGACATAACACTCGCATGAAAGGATGTTCTTTTATTATTCCTGTGTTATTGTATTTCCATGACAAGATCTCAATTGACAATGAACAGCTCCAAGGATAGAATCTCCTCAAACGCACTCAGTCAACGCTCCTGCCAACTAAACAGTCTATCAGCTTCTATTCCAATTCCAGGACTCAGCTTCTAGAACACAACCTTTCCAGGATGATTACTCACAACAACGTTCAGCTAACTCTGACTGAGCACCGGTGATGTATGCCTCTTATGTATGTTAATGCACGGAATTGAATGAAATGAAAGGATCTTCGCACATACTTTGTGGAACCATGCAAGACATAATATATATCATATACTAATTGTATCAAAGAATTCTTCAATGCGTTGTCTAAGGTTTTGGACAGAATTCCAGGCATGGGTTGAAGGCTTCAGTGAACTGCCTTTCATGCCACCCCCTGACCCGCCTGATCCTCCCAATGACCCTCAGGGGCTTGCATGAGGGCGGTGAACTCTGAGTGCTACTGGTGGGGTCATTATTATTGTCAGGTGTCAGTGGCCACAGGATCCTGCTCCTCCCAGGGAGCAGAGCCCATTTACCTGTGGCAGGTGAGGGCAGACAACGCCCACCTGACCAGTCAGCAGGTAGCATGTCAGGGGGGTGCTGAAACCACTGGCCCTTGTGTGTGCATGACCACAGACAGGTCCCCTGGACATGCAGCCCCTGAGTGACCGACCCTGGGTTAGGGCTTCTCTCAAAGTACCGACAAAGGCATCCTCCCTGATACACATCTCTTTTGGGATCACATTAGTGTACAATACTATACACGATCTTATCAATATTCAAGTTGGATCCAAATAGTTTTATTATAGTGCAATTGGTGGGAACACACATGTTAATATCATGTTCACATTCTAAAGGTTGCCCCGTGTATGACATCCATCATACTTAATAAAGATTGTTTGATGGTTCCCGTTTTGTTTCCAGAAAGTCATTCCAAACGCTCTTCTAGAATCGTTCACATCAATGCTAGTAGATAGCTCCTGGAAAGGTCAGCCTGTATGCTAAGATTAGAATAGACCCTCTCAACCCTCTGTTTGACTGACAGCTGAGCGAAAAGATCATCTCATTTATAGTATGTACATCAAACTTAATAATGCATGATGTGCCCTCTGATTGACGCCTACCAACACAACAGATGGGTCAGCTGGAATCAATCACTGCAGATCACCTCAGCCAGAAACCTCCACGAGCATTACTATTGAGTGAGTTTGATTGCCATCTGACATGACTTCATTAACCCCCCCGCATCGCGGGCCAGGTAGTGGCTCTGACAGAAGGTCCGTGATATTTACCTGTGCCAGGAAGGCTCAGCCTCTCAGGTGTCACTCAGCACACCTGAGTAAGACCTTCAGGTGAGGTGATGGATGCCCTGCCCCTCCCCTGCCAGCGGCCCGCCCACCTGACCCCTACTACCCCGGCCCCTTGGGGGAACGATCAGGGGCACTGCTATCTTACCTGTGAGGATTATTGGAAGATATTGACTCCTTGTGTTACCTCATTATCTAGTTGAAGAAGAAAATGAATCACAATCCTATAGTTGAAGGTTGAGGACAATCAACAAATTTAAAAATGAAGACGCAGAATGTACCTACTCTGCAATAACTAGCCTATATTAGTGTTTATGTCACATGAAACACGGATCATATGGAATTGTCTCTTCTTCCTGGGTGACAAGATAATTTTAACCTAAATATAATATTCAGTAGATAATTATTCTAAACCATCAATAGCATAGGCAGTATTGGAATACGAAGTAGAATATATTATAATTATCTATGAAGACCCTCAAAGCTGAGTATCCTCCTCCATATCTTCTCACCCCTCCATCAGTGACCTCTACCCCACCTGTAGGTAGGAGGGCCACACCTTACATGGCCTCACCTGTGGCGTCTGACAGGAGATCCACCCACAGCCGCCTTACCTGTCCCTCGTCAGGTGTGGCCCTCATGGCCCGACCTGGTCAGGCGGAAAGATTCAGCCATCTGCTGAGAAGACAGACATGACACTTTGTTCTGGCCCTGTGCTTGTATGATGGATCGATCATTTAATTTCTACTTGGGATGGTGAATTCTCAAGGTAAGCAAGTGAATGGAACATGGAAACCTAAGGGGGTACAGAGTAAAACCATTGTCTTTTATATAATTTAATCACTGTAAGTTTCTAGGTATGGATACCTCGTTATGCACATTCAGAAATGTTATAGAAGGTCGGTCGACCATGGACCCCAACCCCCCGTGGTGATTAGAGGCGATTTATACATAATGACTGAACTATGGTAATTCTGGAGATCTAAGCCTAGTTATTACCCGTATACGTCCATGGACTAACCTAACGTATCTATGATGATAATGGCAAATAAGTACTAGATGAAGAATGGAATGCAATACCCTAACGTAAAGAACAGTATGATCCCCACCATCATTGATAGAATATCAAGTCCTTTATCATAAATAAGAAACAGCCATTAATGTAATTCAATATTCAGATCTATCAATTATGCAATTTCTACACGCAGACATCGGATAACCTTATGGGATAATGAATACGTGAATTAGGCCTAGTTTATTTAATGTATAGAACAACTAGAAAGAGAAATCCCGATCGTAAGGCTATTGGAATTTACAAAAAGCTAATTACTATTCCATATACATGTACTAGGTTATGTATGCATTAATCCCAGGAGAGAAACTTTGTAGAGAAACTTTGCAATCATTTGTCTATCTCTCGATTTAATCCAGACACTGGAGAAGTATAGGAGGAGGGGGAGGGAGTCGACTCCCGGTAGTTGACATACATGAAGTTTATTGTCAGTCGGACAAATATTTGTTGGATCCTACGAAACGACGTGGTTAAGGTCTTAAAATACCCTCACATTTCTACGCTGCCGGGTCTATATTAGGTTCGAGGCGGCCGTGTTTAGACGAAGGCTTAAATGAATTGAACAATCACCTTGCCTCTGAAATCCATACAAAACACACAGTGGTAGGAACCTGTGAGGGGCTAGGGGGCCAGCCGTGGGGGACAGGGCAGGGCAACTCAACTCAGAAATCCATCCGTCTGACAGATTTCACATCCAAATAAACAAACAGAACCTGGACGAACACAAAATGTCTTTTGTCATCCAGTTTAGTTTAGGAGGCCTTTGGTGTGAAAAAGATTTTCTGACCTGAATCAAACAGTCGCAGTATGCAACAAGATGATTGGTGTACGGAGGTCTAGTTGGAAATGGAGGACTGGAGATAAAGGTAGCTTGAATTATACAGAAATCCCTTTGACCAAATTCCTATGACCCCCTCACCCAGATATGGCTAACCTTTATATTGCCTGTTCCCATACTGTTTGTCTATTTCTGTCACCCAAATCCTCCTACATGTTGTATGCTATTCCGCATACTATCGGCCCATCCTGTATGTCATGTATGGTGTAAGTACTGTATATTATAACTCTATATGTGAATCCTTAGTATCCCCCTTATTGGTGCATCATTCACCTACTTTATTGTTACCATATTTCAACGACCTTAAACAATAAGGAACAGGGAATATAACAACTCACAATAATGTTAATTTTATCTGCAAAATAAAATTGACAGAAAAGATAGCAGAGGATGGGACACAAGATAGTTTTTAATTAAGGCATGTCTTCTTTAATTTGAAGGTCCTGTGTCGGTGCTATACGTCTCTGGCTGTTAATATATAATCCAGAGATGCATGATCAGCAGAGGATAATGTCCTCTAAGCAAAACGCTATTCGTTAAAAAATAATTACATTGGCATGTGGAACTGATCTGTTTAATTCTATACATGTTCAGCATTCCCCTGTGGTCCTAGGCCTGTAGATATACATGTACATAGATCCATCTGAGGCAGACATAGTCCCAGTATCTGATAGCACAGCCCACCCCTCGGCCCCACTCCGACCAACCTCCACACTATATGCCCGCTCACACTCGACACATTCCTTCGTTTTTGAGCAAACACCATTAAAAGGTAGATATTATGTCAGGAGGGGGTTGATTTTATCACCACCAACCCTTGAACATTGTGTTAGATCACACCCTGGTGGCCGGGCTAACTTTCTACCTCATCATGGGGCCTGACCCTGGCCGACCCCCGGCCCGGCCCTCCCGGCGCGCCCCACAGTCGGCGCTGTGTACTCGCCCATATTGGGGGCTGTTCTACACACAAAGCCTACACCGGCTTCATCATGTACACGATTAGAAGAGGCTGGATCCTGTCTGGATCCGCCGGTCGTATACAATGGACCTGAGGGGTAGGTATCCCTGAGACCCCGACAAGTCGCCACTGTCTACGCTGATCGGACTCCCATATATAGGAGGTCCTGACAAAGAGATCCTGGCCGTACAGTGGGGTACAGCGCGGCCCGCCAGTAGGCCCTCCATCAGGTCTGGGGCAAGTGCATGCAGGTAGAACAAAATTATGCAAAATACGATAAAAACGATCCACATGAAAAAAAAGCTCGTATGTTATATTGCATTAAGCAGTCGATTTTCTCTTATAATATGGGTCTCCTAAAGACGGGTGTAAGACCGTTTAGATATACTTCTAGTAACGTCACTGATTCAGAGAAACTCTCAGTCTATCGGCTTAAAAACTGCTCTGTGGTCTTATGCAATCCTTCTCGCTTATGACTTCTTGAGAAATGGGCAGTAAGCTGCTATAGGAATGCCAGTCTGGATATAAGACCCAGGGACCCTGGATCGTGCCTACTACAATTGTTGTAGGATCTCCAGGCTTTGTTTTCCTTTGGTGGCTGTGATCGCCTGACCCACTGGAGGCGGCCCCTCCAGGTGGAAGCAATAGATCGAACTCCTCCAGGGTCCCACTAATCTGCTTGTGTAGGCCTGATCCTGGTGTATGAGCCATGTTCGTGATTTAGCACGGTAGACATGAGAGTTGACCACTGCCGGGTGCGCTGTGGGTAATCCATAAAGGTGTCAATTGAACTATATCAACAGTCCTCTGTTATGCCATAAAAGGAATGAATAACAGCAAATCAAAGTTTTGATGCTTTGAAAAAGCAACATCAGTTGGATGGACAAATAACTTCTAACCAACATGTAGGCATCACCTATCGACGGAGTACAGTCAGAATATAGCTATTGTATGAAGTCAATTACAGTATGTTCTAAAGACACCCCAGGGAAATCCCATTTACGTCAAAAAAAAGCGTAATAATGAACTTATTCTCAGGTGTGTATTGAACCTGGTACACGTGGGTTCTATCAAACGTTCCGTACCTGCACTCACTGACCCTGGACTTCAGGGATCCTACACCGTGGCTGCCACATACTGAAGGCATTACTCTGATTACACTATCAGAACTGACCCCACATTCCCCTCTATACAACAATTAGTACAGGAGTAATGGCCACATGCCCACACCTGCCTCCAGGGCGGCACTGGAGGACCCACTAGCGTAATGAAAACACGATGTGGGACCCGTGCAGTTATAGTAGACTGAGGTTTCTGACTGGGCAAGGATATAAGTTCCTACATGTACCAAATATTGATATTCAGAGAGTTACTTTGCATACTGAAAATTGAAAGGGAAACCATTTCCATCTAAATATATGTACAGACAATCTGAACCAACTGATAAAGAGTGCATTGGTCTATCAGTAGCGGATTTAGAGAGGGCACATGGTGCGCCGCTCCCCCCATATTTTTCACCCAATACTTCTTTTTAATGTAAGATTCTCAAACCCGGAGGGTCGGAAAGAAATGTTTGAAAACCCCTTGGCTCCTTCTGTCTATAATATTATTGATAACTGAGTTATTCATTTCTAGAATCAAACTTTAAGTGCGTTCTTGAATATGTGATTTTATCAGTGGTTGACAGAGGTAGCCACCCTGGAGCTGTAAATAATAACTGTGTTTTCCTGATCACTTACCAGGACAAAGAACTACTCTGTGTGCAACTTAAATCACAACAATCTCACAATACACTGCCATGGTGCAAACGAAGGTGTAAAAGAGAAGCACCACTCCACCTGACTACTACCTTTTATCAACCCCTACCCCCTTAATCATTAGCCTGGCCTTAGGGCCGATACCCCGTGCTCGGACCTTCTCCTCCTGGGCAGGTTGGGACTGGAGGGCGCGGAAGCACCTGGAGGCATCCGTCCGACTTGTCTCTATCCGGGCGGAGGTCTTAGTGCTGGGGGTGGGGCGGTGATTACAGACCTGCAAAGCGCTGCCTATTGACACAGGTCCCCGGTAACCACCCCCTACCTTTATCTTAGCACCCATTTCCTGGGTGAGCCCAGGTGACAGGTGAATGGGCCGCATTGTGGGCCGGCCACGGAGGGAGGGACCGGGGTGGGGCTTAGCACCCTGGGTATGGCCTGGAGGGCCAAGGTGTACAGGTATGCACAGGTATATAGGTGCGGGAAGTGTATGGACCCTTATATGCCCTTTGGTGGGGCGCCGGGTGGGGGGAGGCTGAGGGGTGTGGGAGTGGGGCCTTCTCAATGGAAGGGGTGGGTGAATGGATCCTTCCGCGCGGAGGATCACCGGAAACTGGCCGCAGGTGGGCTCCTGTGATAGGCCAACTATACCCACGCACTCACTCGGTACTGGGGTCATACAACTGCAGGCAATGGTTTATAGGACTATAAAGAGGCAAAATGCCTACCAGTTATAACCGATTATTGCTAGACCAACTTATATGTATAAAAATATTCCTCCAATGAGACCGAATTGTAACCATCAGAATCGTGTGATTGGCTTTGAGGATGATTGTTTCATATTTTCAGACGGTAACATGCAGAGGCCAGGTAATTCGCTGCTGGGCCAATTGAGGAATCGTGCTGACATACTGGCTCACGGGTTCTACATAATTATCTGAATTTGTATGTGATAAATTTGACAAAGTTTGAATAATTTTTAGAATTGTTGTAACCAAAACTCAGAGGTAGCTAAAGGCAGTGATCCACTGTGCTATTATGGTCCGTTTACAAACAGACTTGGAAACCCTCTTGCTAAGAAAATTTAATGATTTTTCATTAAAAAAAATACACAGTTTATCAGATCCATTAGAATGATTGTGATCTCAAAGGATGAATTATAACACCAAACCACAAATATGAATACAAGAAAATTTAGAGAAAAGAGTTCGGTACATTGCTATTCTTACGTGGTCTGATTGAGTCATTCATATTTGTTACAACCTTGAAATCAGATCCTGAAATCTATGTGAAGGGGTGCATCTCAGAGATGTGAACTAACACTCATCCCCTTTAACCAACTTGAAAATATATTGTTTGCAGTTGCAATCTTTTATAACGATCAGATATCAATGATAAAAGCACATCCCTTTAAACTAGCTCTGTACTGAAATTCCTTCACGCTGATAACTAAAAGATTACTCTTTGGTGCTTCCTTGAGTTCTTGGTACGCATACCCTAGCCATTCAAAATAGCCAGATGGTATGTACTCCAGTTAGGGCTAACTGAATAGGATACACAATGGAAAAAAAAGCAATAGATACATTGTCCAAGCTTGAAAAGGGATAGCAAGAGGTTTATGGAAAAGCTGTAAGTTTACTGGTCATCGATGAAAAGCTGATCTAAGTTGCGGCCTGATATGGATCTGGGCGGGGAGTGAAAAGGACCATTTAGCTTCGCGCCGGGCAGCAGAGGGGCACATGATCCTGAAACTGATCTGACGAGGGGGGCATGACGAGGGGGGCATGATCCACATCAGGGCTGGTGATGGGCAGAGGCAGGCAGCCCTCCCTCTGTGGACATGGGGTGTCCTCCCCCTATCAGCGGTCAGATACCAGGCCCAGACCCCACTGCCCGCACCGTGCTGGGTGCTATCAGCAGGCGCCTACATTAAGGCTCTTTTACACCTATGCGACTTGAGCTGCGATATCAAAGTGATTTGAGAATATCACAGAAAATTAACTCACAGGGATTATATAATTGTTTGAAATTGTTGTTTTTCAGTATTTCTCACAGGTATAATCAATAACTGTATCTCTAATATGTGTGACTTTACTGCGACATCGTCATATCGCAGCCCATATCGCATAGTGTAAAACCACCTATACATGCACAGATTGAGATCACCAGCCTCCCAGCCCGGAGAGGATCCACCCACCCTGTACCCCACAGCCACTACTTACTGGAGGGTATCACTACCTGACCACTGGGCAGGGCCTAAGTGACCAGCACTGACCCCTAGTTCATTATGCTAATGAGCGGTCAATGATAGGGGTCCTGTGTCACTGCCAGGTACGGCGGGCCCCCACGGACTGGTCATTAATAACCCCCTTGTCGGGGGTAGGGCCGGCCCCGTGTGGGAACATTCTGATCAGGGCCCAAACAGGGGACGGCACCCAAACAATAACATGAACAAAAGCCGCCACTCTGGGCAGATCTTATAGGAAAAGGGTGGATAATTGTATCAGCAATCGCTTTGAATAAAGTGTTATTGCCCTTTTTCTAGGGGCATCTATGTGGAATTTGAGATTTTAGATGAACACAATTGGTTACATGGGGGTAACTTTATAGGGACCCTGGAGACAGTTATTCACACGAACACATTGTTTGTTATTATGATCAGGACACCCAGCCATTTCATGCAGGCGATGAACCCTTCTCCAGGGCCATGTTTACCTGCCCATACATATACAAGTCTTCGCTCCAATCTTGATGATCTTCTCAAGAGTTTTGCGGTTTACTTCCTGCCTGATTCCAGAAAGGATGATTTCAATCCCTCAAAGATAATGCCATCCGTAGTGAAGAGCTAATCGATATGGTATCTATCCACAAGCGGGAGTCGTAGCCAGCCACGTCAGCATTTTAACATCTGTTTAAAAATGTAACTGTCCACAGGGAATCGACGGTACCGAAATATACATTAAGGATAAACGATTGCATATTGACTTCAAAAGGCCAAATATCACTAAGTATGGTGCAAGAGATATATGTCGTGATAGTGCATGGACAGCATAAGGATTGTTTCACTGGTTGCGCGTGTGTGTCATTTGGGCCAAGTCAGCAGAAAACAAAGGAGAGAGGTGTGGTGACCCTACATGTGGCCACCCCTTCTGACGGACAGGGCCACCCTAGTCTGTGTTATGATTAATAGATGACCTCTCAGTGATCCCTCAGAAAACTGACCCGGCTTGTGGTCACTTATATGATTATGGTAATGAGATGACCGACACCTTGGCGATAGGCGGCACTAGGTGACAGGTCAGTCGACCCTGCGACCTGCAAATTGCCAAAGTCAAAGACTCGAGGGAGTGGACACAATGGTCAACATTATTGGTTCTTGGTGCCACATAAAACAAATTGTTCTTTGTTAGCCTATAATCAGTGTGCTATTTTTGTTTACAAAGCCCTTGTTTTCTGCTGACTTGGCCCAAGACAGACTCCGAAGTGTTCCATGTGCTTAAATTCTGAATAATAAATAAATATATATACAAAGAATTTTCCCTGATTCAAGAACGACAGTGACCATAATGTAGGCATATACCCCTCAAGAGGCAAAATGTGACCTGCGACGCATCCCCCCCCCCCCAACTTTCCTCCTCCACCTCTGCTGTGTATGGCAATATACAGAGATTAATACTTTGTCTAACCGACATGGTTATGGAGGGCGATGGCCCTGCATCGGTCAAGGGGCTAACTCTTGGTAGCGCCATGTAAAGGGCCTACCAAACATAGGTAGTCTACACTGGGGTGTTACACAGAAATTTGTCCTAAAAGTACGACTTGATTATTAGAGAATGATCCTCAATAGGGGAACACACGAGGTTAAGGGGCTACAGGACGAGGACGCAGGTTAACTGGTAGTGTTCAACAGGGGCATGGGGCGCAGAGGTTTAGTAGGGTACAGGGGGAGGATGAGCAGGTTACCTGGTAGTGTCCAACAGGGGCATGGGGTGCAGAGGTGTAGTAGGGTACAGGGGGAGGATGAGCAGGTTACCTGGCAGTGTCCAACAGGTGCATGGGGTGCAGAGGTAAAGGAGGGTATAGGGGGAGGACGAGCAGGTTACCTGGTAGTGTCCAACAGGTGCATGGGGTGCAGAGGTAAAGGAGGGTACAGGGGGAGGACGAGCAGGTTACCTGGTAGTGTCCAACAGGGGCATGGGGTGCAGAGGCTAAGGAGAGTACAGGGGGAGGATGGGCAGGTTACCTGGTAGTGTCCAACAGGTGCATGGGGTGCAGAGGTAAAGGAGGGTACAGGGGGAGGACGAGCAGGTTACCTGCATGTGTCCAACAGGGGCATGGGGTGCAGAGGCTAAGGAGAGTACAGGGGGAGGACAAGCAGGTTACCTGGTAGTGTCCAACAGGGGCATGGGGTGCAGAGTTTAAGGAGGGTACGGGGGGAGGACGAGCAGGTTACCTGGTAGTGTCCAACAGGGGCATGGGGTGCAGAGTTTAAGGAGGGTACGGGGGGAGGACGAGCAGGTTACCTGGTAGTGTCCAACAGGGGCATCGGGTGCAGAGGTTTAAGAGGGTACAGGGGGAGGACGAGCAGGTTACCTGGTAGTGTCCAAGATGGGCAAGGGTTGCAGAGATTAAGGAGTGTACAGGGGGAGGACGAGCAGGTTACCTGGTAGTGTCCAAACAGGGGCATGGGGTGCAGAGGCTAAGGAGAGTACAGGAGGGTACTGAAGGAGGACGAACAGGTTACCTGGTACCGTCCAGCAGAGGGCAGCAGGGGCAATGAGCTGTGAAACAGGCCCCGATAGCCGGGCTGACAGGGCCAGAGATAAGAGAGATATGAGGCGGTGTCATACAGGACAAACCCATCAGCACCCACACACACCGGGAGGCCACTCAACCCTGGAGGACGCTGACAAGAGGCCACCGGAAGTGATCATCACATGGATCGTCTTTTCCTACCGGAGAGTAGGGTGAAGTATCCATGCAGAGGCCTAGTCGGATACGGGGTTGCCTTCCATTGGTAGGAAGGGAGAATCTGCTTGGAGATTGGGGTTGGGTGGTCTGATTCGGTTTTGATAGACAAAGGATCCTGAATGAATAATTAAAAGCAGGTGCCTTTGCGATCAAAGTCTGGGTTTGTGATAACTCTTTGAATGACCGAATGTACACGCCTGTGATGCTGCTAGTGACGTAGGGCCATTATTCAACACATACATGTACTTCTATTTTCAACAACCTACAATTATTTTATTCCTCATTTAAGTGCTCTTTTTATATCTAATAAGATATTTAAGCATTTATTTAAATAATTTTATCAATAATGGGTTTCGCTTCTCGGACACAATACAAAACATAGGACATACTTATAGATATGTAAAATCTGATTCAAAAAGTGTTTTCGTCATCAATCATTCATCTATAAAGTGCTTCTTGTTTTTCAGAATTGATGAAAGAGATAATACTAGTTAAAAAGTAAAAGTAAAAGAAGGTTTGAATTTCTATATAACTAGCGCTACATGTACCTGCTTGCTATAGGCCTAGGCCTATGTGCTAGGGAATGAAGTCCATTATTTCTGGGTGGCTTCACCCCGCAGTCTATATTAGACACAATCTGACAAGATAAAAGGCCATTTGCTCTCTGCAGGGAGAATCGCCCCTCTATCTAAGCCTTATTGCGTCACAGCATACGTCCCACATCACGCACGGAACACTGCATTATGGGTAAGAAACAAAGTGGCGTCATCGAGTTACCATGGTGACAGTGCACTATTCTGTAATGACCTTTGACCTAAGGGCCATGTAAGGAGTATATCCCCCCTCCCGACCCCTCCAGGTCTGATGCCCGAGGCCTTCTTACTGGAGGTGTCACGTAAAGACCCTAACTATCTACCCCCTCCCCTCCTGGTGTCTGAGGTTATGTCCGACGTCTGTATGCATTACGTCTTTACCATACCCCCTCCCTACTCCCCGTCCTCCCCCTCATCCACTTTTATGGCCCCCTTTGATCCCTTACCTACTTAACCCTATGACCCCGTTCCCAGCGCCCTGTGGGATCCAACTGTCTGGTCACCCCTTGACCCCAGCTAGTTACTTCCCCTAGTCTGGCCCTCCCCCTCCAACATCTCTAGCCCTTCCACACGAGGTATACGAGAGTTGCCCTTTGTGAATTGTATACAAAACGTATTGTCTCTATCGGTGTGGTTTCTGTCCGCCTTGCACCTGACCCCCTCGTCTTGAGGCCTTGTCCGTCGTCCAATTACTCAGCCAATTAACACTGGTAATTTGGGTTTTAACCCAGAGCGCAGCGACGGTCAAGGGGTTGTAGGGACATCGGTCAGCTTCATGCTAAATTTACGATGGCCGGGTCAAGAGGTCGACTATATTATTAAATACCAATTACTAAGAGGTGGTTATACAAGACCAGAGGGCCATCAGCAGGCCCAGAGGTGTGGGGGGAGCTGCTGGTCGGACACCCCCCTGGAGCTTCAACCTCATCCCCTCCTCCAGCCAAAGGGTCCGGCGAGGTCCAGCGGGCCCCAATAGCCCACCCTAAAGTCCCCTCTCTGTTCCCGTCCTTGTGCCTTGGGGCCATGGGGGCTCGTATAATACAACCAGAGGAATGCCGGCACTCAGTCGGGCCCATCGCGCGATGTGTTATGAAATATTCTCCTATTTCAGTTTTCCTTGGGAGTGTTTAGAGAGTAAATGTGTGGCCGACAGAGGAGGCGTCTGTGGTGGCGGCGACTTGTAGCCTTCCGTGTCGGGACCTCGTCACAGGCACCTTTGTTTTCCTGTCGTCGTCACAGACAGTCCCACCCAAGTCAATGAAGCACTGACCAACCCCGACCAATGCGTACACCGACGGGGCAAAATGCCCTCTCGACACAAAACGCAACAACATCAGAAACTTTATGTATCTATCCAAGGTTGGTTCATGACGTCCCCAAACTGACCAATCACAGGCCAGGAAAAGAGTGGATTATAATGGTCATAGACAATGAAATCAAATGTTATCTTTCTTACTTTGCCTTTTCAATAAAACTGTTGCTTGGTCAGGTATCTGATAAGATACCCTGATTATTGAAGCATTGATCAAATTTCCTCAATCATGGGGCATATGGAATCTATTAAGACTGAGAAGCATTAAGATGATTAACATAATGCCATCAGTATGACAACAATTTATGATTACGTCATTTCCATTTTGGAGCATCCTAATAAATTCAGCTTTCACTGAAAAATGACTCTGCGTGAAAGGTCCTTGGTCATTGAAAGTAGTAATTCACGTTCATGTTTTGGCGATTGAGTGACTGAGGACTCAATGGAAAGTTTCACTCTTTACAAACATCAAACCATAAGTATCATAACCCCCTTGTGACGTCTTAGCACTTATTGCCTTACACAAAGAGTCCAAGGCCATTTTGTCACGATATAATATGCAGAAGTATACATGGAACCCATTCAGACTTTGGGGTCCAACATTGATAATCACTGGCATATGGCCATTGGTGAGGCCATGATTAATACGACTACAGCGCCACCCCTGGCCTGCGTTCCGTCATCTGTCCCCTCACTTCCGGTACTGAGCGTCTCGGCAGGTGGCGCAGCAATACGGACCACGTGACTACATTACCGGGGCATGAAGGGACAAGGGGTCTGGGGGGAGGGTAGAGGGAATGTATGTAGCATGAGGGATCCACACAGTAGTCAGTAGATCAGTATCCACCTATCACCCATGGATTATGGAGATTCACGTAATTCTTCTATAGAGAACCGGAAGTGTACTGGGAGTAGATGTCTCAAGCAGATCCGTGGCGGATCCAAGGGGGGGCGGGATGAGGGGCAATTGCGCCCTCCCCCTAGACCCAAGAGTGAAAACTATGGCATCTTACAATTAGAATATCTGTGTAAATCTGTTGTTATTTTAATATTCATTTTTATCGGGGGATCAGGGTTTGGTCCCTAGAGCCACACGGGCCTAATGTTCTTTAACCTTACTCCCGTTGTTTTTTTTATAGTGTTTCTGTTATGCATATTTGGATTACCATAGCAAGTCTATTTAGGTCTAGTCTTAGGCCTAATGCTCTTCATACAGGGATTGTATCCAAAAATGCTTGTAGGTGTGGTATTAGCGGTATGTGCGGTAAGCAGAAATGATAGTTCATCACAGATTTTAGCAACAGTAGATACAATTTATAGACTGATTTCATTGGTGGTCATTTCGTTGGTGGTCATCCATCTCGGTGCACCCTGTCCATTCTAGCTGCAGCCTTATCATTACATCAGTCATTTATTAAAAGCCCTTCCCCCTGCCCCTGAGTCCGGCCAGCTGTCCAGGGGCGGCGCCGGTGAAGGTGCATTTTCCGGTCATCAGAAGTGTATGGTTTGGTCATCAGGGGACGTGAGGTATGTAGGTCGGGCTGACCAGTGGACAGTTGATCAGTATTAATCAGGGGGATGGTCAAGGGGTCGTCGTGGACACACACGATCAGGGAGGGGTGTGACCAGAGGCCGGGGTCATGTAGTTCACGGCCGGCCTCCAGGCGGGAGGATGGTCACGTGCACCGGTCGGAGGTCGGGGGGTGGAGGAGGACCTGGAGGAGGGGGTGATCTTACAGTGGGGTATGGGAGGCTCGAGAGGTCAGACAAAGGAATCTGCGCATTAAGAAACCCTCAGCTTGCTTTGGATAAAATTAATATATTTTTTCCTTCTGTCTATTTACTCCAGATAATTACTGCAAATCCTATAAGTATGTCTTGAATATGCCTATAGCTTTTATGTATGTCTATTTATAGCTAATTACTAAATAATTGGATTAGGCGTACTAAGTGCTGCCTATAATTTACTTCATGGATTGGATCCAATGCATAATTGCAAAGTCAGACGATGTTGCGTCTCTCTGTTCATTTTGTGCTCTATAAAAATTAGAGCCTTTGCTTCTTGGACGTACACATTATCTTATTTTTTGTCATTAATCAATACGCATCTATGATGTACGGAAACTTGAGTACGAGTCTATGTTCTCTATAGATACATAATCATTATCCACCCGTTGCGCAGATTCTTAATATTATTCTCCTGGCCTGGTCAAGTTCAGATCAGTGTCACCCCGATCTGCTCGGGAGATCCTCTGAGTGCGACCTCTGTCTCCAGCAGATACTCGGTACCCTGAAGTCTTGTCATGGATCCCTGCAGAGACTGGGAAGTGCTTGGAGAGTCAGGGTGGTGGTGGTGGTCAGTCACTGAGGGGCCTGAGTGACCTGAGGGCAGTGGGGCCAGTCGTCGATGATCTATGTGCCCACTAATCTGGTCCTGGTGCCCCCGTGATTAAACCCAGATTAAGGGACTGACCACCGGCCACAGCACACCTCCTCCAGGCGCCCACTAATGGGTCTGAGGCTTTGGTATCACACTTTTATATCATATGTAATCTCAGTTAGTGTCCCAGATACATATGCCAAATTTTAGAAAGAAGTAGGGCATAGTGATGAAGGCAGTTACCATAGAAACGCCAGTCCATAGATCAATAGATATACTTTTGCCTAACAATTAGTTGATCATTGTGGTTTTGTTCAGCAAACGTTTCCAGTTGTTTATATTAGAGTTATATCCTAAAAATGCACATTCATGTACACCAAGCATCACCGACACTGTACCTATTTCCTTGTGAGCAGATTGAAAACATACCCTGCATTATGAATAAATCTAATTTTCCCGTGGAGCACATTTCAATTTTGACCTCTCCGGGAAGTGGCGTTGGTCAGTGACTTCCGGTCAGCTCGGACTAATCATTCAATCATGGAGTGGTCAGTGGGGGCGGTCACTACAAAGTCTGGCCACATAGCTGCCGCCACGTCCCCACCCCTTAGTGCCATTAATAACGACAGCCTAGGTGCCACGAACAGGGGGTACTAGAGGCGATACTGATAAAGGCTGCAGGTCCAGACGTGTATAAAGTGGACCTCTCCGCCTGGGAAAATGAGCTGCCCTGTCTCGGGTTCGGTCCAGTTCTTTGTTTAGGGGTTGCCTCTTTTAGCTTCCCATCATACAGTGATTCATGTATCTTGTATGGAATGTAAATTCTATGGGGACGAAAACATATTATGGCTGTTTTTATATAATGTTTGCCTTCGTTTTGAATTGAATTTCATTGTTCTAACTATTTAACAGGAAAACTTTGTTTAAATAGGTTGCAGTTATACAACATAATAAATTAATGCAGATAAGCATTTTAGAATGTTTGTTATTTTTCTATAAAATTTAGGCTTATGTCACTAGTTTTCTTTGTCAAAAATGCGGGCCAAAATGGAATAAGCTTCCATAACCTTAACGTTAAGATACTGTAAGGGTGACATGCTTTGTATACCATTCTGTTTTTTTTACAATGGCCTATGAAATGAAAATTGTTATTCGTATTCTTTTGCTAACTTTTCTCCCAAATGCCTATATGCTCTTGATACTGATACCTATCCATGTTTTCTGATTTTGTCCCCACATTCATTTGTAGCCGGGGTGGCCTAAAGAATAGTTCACCAGAAAACTAATGTTTGGATAAACTTACATAGGTCCTATACCCTTTCATAGCAGCCTTCCCTGCATGGAGACAGAGGAGACTGGAGGTAAGGGTACCTACAAACATAACATTACTTCAACCACAATCAGGTCCCCTTTCCTCTGTCCACAAGGGCTTCTCTTCCATTGACATAACTGGTCTATAGTATAAAGTACATCTGATATTTTGTTTTACATGGTAATGATACTTTTTCTTAAAATTGTATCTAAGTTAGTAAGTATACGGTATAGCTAATAGTAAAAATAACCGAGCATTCGAATAGCCAAGAACATGAATATATATAAATTAGATTGGAATTACTCAAGAAATAAAAAATAAGAAAGTTGAAAAGGAAATGAAAGTTGAAAAGAAAATACCATCTACTGAATCTTATGTTAACACGGAAGCAAAAAGGTACGTGGCTGAAACAGCAGAATAAGATAACCAGAAATCAACAGCTGAAACAGTTTTAGGCCAAGAAATTTAGAACAGAAGGAGCCAAAAAGTGACCTTACTACTGAGGAGTATACTTGTGGCTGAAATTACCCCCTAGTCTTACAAAAAATGGAAAATTTGGAGACTTTAATGGTGCTGTAAAAATATTCCAATCAGAAGACTAAGATGCTCATAACAATATGGACCTGGGACCTGCAGTTATGATTGGTATAAAACAATAACTTACTGATAAAGAAAAACGGATTGGAATATCATATATGTACATGCTTCATTGCTCGGAACTGCCTTGCTTTTGTTATCATAATCGATCCAGAGTATAGCATAGCTGTCTGTTTTTGTTGTATGTTCTTTTTTTTGGGCCCCAATAGTTCATTTAGGCCTATTTACTTTTTTATATCATTCCATTGTATATATTCCCCTACCTCATATCTACAGCACTAATGCTACTGACAATTATGTAGAAACACACAAGCTATGTATAAATATATGAGTGATTAATCAATTATAATGTCTGGAAGAACAGAGATGTCTGAAGACGTTCAATAAACATATCGTAAAAATATTATATGTCCCTAAATCAAGAAATGTTTGTAGACAAGGCTATTTCTGGATCTGCCATCTATGGATTGATAGTCGTACATGGGGTAATTCGGTTGTCTGGATGATGTTGTCAACCCTTCACACATGAACGGTCATCAGGTCAATGCATTACCGAGTCTGTTGAGATTACAGAGATGTAGATCCTACTCTCCTGGACCTCAGAAGCCTCTTTGAGCTGCACCACCATGTCTTTGAGAGTGACTCATGAGAGTGACTCACAAAACGAAAGTATGTATCCATCATGCCGACCAAAAAAATGGCCTCTTTAATACCGCCCAATTATTTAAGGTGTTTGGGAAACAGAAATTAAACACGGACAGCGGGGGTGGTGCGAACATGTTTTGCCGAATGCCTCTCATACTTCGGGGACTTTTCTTACCATGTCTCCCACCATTTTCCCAACCAGACTCGGATATCATTAACCGCAGTAACCTAGACATGTCTAGATCTCTAGATGCTAGCATACTGGTGGTGCCTCGGCCATTTTACCTGGTACATGTAGTTCTCATTGTGATCAGTCGGCATGGACATATTAGAATTCCTTTTATCTGGAGCAGAGACACGGGACACCTCTCAACATACCAGCTCCCCCGTTCCCACGAGCCTTAACCCTGTTCATCTCTCACCTTGCCAAATATTCTCTTGGTTTACCTCTATGATAATGGCAGCATAGACTTGGCCGCCTCTCGTATAGGAGTCATATACCATCCCAGGTCACATATTCCCCCATTATCACTAACCACATTCTGACCCAGGAACATTTCTAGCACCTCTAGGTATATTTGAAGCATAATAACTGCTGAATTCTTATGTATAAAAAAAGCTGTTTTTCCAATAAAGTCCGAACTTGTAGGCGTTGAGGAGTGCCACAGATACATTGTGTGTATTTTACAGTCAGAAAAACACCTAGGGCTATTAATGTCATTATGATATAAAGAAAATGAAACAGATTCTGTCACATCTGAGAACGCATATGCATATTTCTTGGAGGGGTATTAAATATTTGCACCTGAACGCAACGAATTTGAATTATACTCATGTAGATTAATGATGATGAAGTTATCGCAAGGTACTATTGCGCTAAAAATGGGAGACCAGACTTGCACCTTGTGGTGCCAAGAGGTGTGCCAATGGGAGCGAGAAGTCTGCGAGTCACAGTGCATGGAATTGGCCGGAGTCCCTAGAAGTTGTTCCGAGTTTGGCACCATCCAGACAACGTTAAAATAACACGAAGGTTCAGGCGGTTGAGGGAGGCAGCCAGCCCACTCATGATCCAGCACTTTGTCACCTTTCTTCATTCTTTAGTCAATACAGGTAACCACAGGTATTCCTAGTGCCTAAGAAAGCTGGCACCAGCATTTGTGCATACCTTATGTCGCTTTTTCTAACTGAAGCATTTCGTATTTGCACCACTGGAAGAGAGGATGTGGACTTGTCTTACTATGGGTGATATAGCTCTAGATTTTACCTATTTAGAATCAGGTTTTCATGAATGACATGAATGGACCTTAATATCATTTATATATTTGAAAAGTTGTTGCTAAAACAAAAGAGTTGGTATATTCATAGGATGATAACATTCATCTTACAGAAGAAATAGAGAAAGGTCACAAAATGGTATTCTGTTAGTGTAATTCTGTGCACACATTTAAATTTGTAAAATGAGATATAAAAGAAATATAATATACACTGTATTGAATTTTTAACATATCATATGATTGATGATGGTTTCACTGTTTTCAGTTTACTACTCACCACACTCTCCAAAAACCAGTCCAGATATCTCCCTGAATGGGCAGGGATCCTGGGATCATTTGTCAGAGAGTTAAGGTCTCCTTGCTGGCATGATACACGGCTGATGAGCGGCAATCTAAGATGGCTGAGGCCAAGTCTATTAAAAATGCTGTTTTGGCTACTGCATGGACACAGACCTGTGCTGCCAGTCCTTCCCTTGTGCTGTTGGTTATGGGTGGGCCGGCTGACCTTCAAGAAAGTCTGTGAAGGTGTGCCCCTATACATTGCACTGTAATAAAATTAAGTTAAATTGTTCAATTTTTGAGTGAAATTTCAAATCAAAAGAATCCATTCTTTAAGGACATGGTTGATGTACAAAAACACATTTTAACTAGAATTTGTTTTGTTTAGATAGCTTGATGCTAAACAGTGAAGAAGTAAATAACGAAATCATGACTTTATCTCCCAATCATATTTTGAGGCTCACCAAGCTGCGGTTTCCTCGTCATGGTAATCGATGTCCTTTCTCTTTTATGTGGCCAAGTTGATATGTAAACTATACCTGATTATTAAGAGGATACAATTTCCTCGGCATCACGCATAAAGGTTAAGGACACAGACATGTGAGAGGTAGGCACCCCATCCCCTCTGTCTCCCCAGCCCTCCCACCTAGGCCACAGCCCAAGATATCCCATGACACGTCGGGTATCCTACACTGGAGAAACAATACCGCCTCCAGAGGGGGGCCCGCCCTTATCCCCACTAATGATATAATTTATACCTGCGTATGGGTGTTCTCAGTGGCCTGGTTCTATTTTATTCCAGTTTCACTGGCCATTCAGCTCAGAAATAGCCCGACAATGGTGTTGTCAGGAAGAGTTAGCCCGGGCCTATTGTACCCTGTGGACTGCGGGGCTACTTTCCCACCAGTGTGGAGTCAGTGCTGCATGTCCCTGGTGTCTACGGTATGTGCTCGGGGTGGTGGTGGTGGGAGTGGGAGGGGCACCTTGGAGCCTGTTTGACGGCTAGGTATGTGTAAGAGACTCTCTATTTTTGCCTTATTGTGTGCATGGATAACTGGTTATGTAATACTGACACATGCACCGAGGTATACATGGTCAATGGGAATCATGCAACGCTCAGTGTAAGGATCAAAATATTAAAAAAACAACCAAAACAATGCATGAACTGCTGGCATGGGAACATGCTCAGTGCAGCCACAATACGTCACAATGCACAGGGATTAGGAAGTGTATGGAAGCATGCTTTTTGGTGTATGATATTGAAAGGAAAAGAACGGTGGTGTGCCTTGGTGACTTAGCGGTCCCACCCACGGACATTGCCTGAATTCCAGCGCCATCAGCACGGTGCCCGGATCACAATCACAGGCTAAATACACACTCACACCTAGCAGCCACCTAAGTGACTCTGTCCCCCACATCCCAGTTGTAAAACCCACCATCGGGGTCCCTACCTCCGAGCGTGAACGAGTTGGTTAAATACGGCCTGAAAGATCAAACAGCTAGGGCCAAGGGTGAGACAGGGCACACCTTAGGGCCTAATGCCCCTCAGCAAATAAAAGCCCTCAGCGACACCAAGGTCCCATGACCTTTCACCCTCTGGGGTGACCTACATCGCTTAATGTCATGGACTCCATAGAGACCACTCTTTAAAGGGGAATTGCATGGGTCCAAAGTCTATTTATAAGCCGACACAACTTGCTCTGGTTCCTATTGCCTCTAATGTTTAGCTGGGCTCTTACCGCCGACTTGGAATTTTCATTGACTAAAGATGTTACGTGATCTGATTACCTGAATGATGTAGAGGGACATTGTGTACACGTGGTCTCACCCAATGCTTATATATTGTCAATATCGCTAAATTTGTAATGACTGTATGTAGGTAGAAACTGGATGATGCGGTCCATTTTGTCTTTATCCACTCAATTTATCTAATAAAATATTACCATTGTAATTACTTCCATTCAAAATGGTCTTAAAATCATAATCCAGAGAAAATGTATATGCAACGACGGGATAGGGTGCAAAAGGGGCATGGGTTTCCATTAATTACGTACTTGCAAACGGGGTGGGATGGGGGGTAAAAAAATCATGTGAAAATTCCTATGTAATTACGGTACCTGTGGGTTTCTGTTCAAATGTAATGAGTGCGGACGCCGTATCTAAACTTCTGATAAGTTGTGATTTTAAGATACACGTATAAGTAGATTGGCTAGTGCAAAAGTCACACTTACAAGTTCCGTAAACCAATGCCGACAAATGAATTATTCCATGTGCTATACTCATTAACCACGAAGACATATTATGTTCCATTCAATAAAGTACCTCACGTAACCTAATCAAACACAGTGAAGCATGAATAACCAATCATGCATGATTCCACCAACTGGTTCATTGATACAAATCACATTCCATTCTACTGAAGCCTGACGCCTTCCGTTTATTCTCAGGACAAGCCCACAGAGACTCCAGTGGTGCTCTGGTACAATAGTTATAACCATTTCCAAAATATAAGACAATAGTGTGGTGGAACTTCAATGGGTATATATGCATAAGTCTGAATGCATGCTACCACTATATATTAGGTGGCCAGCACTGGGTGGTCGGGTGAAGTGAGGCCACACACATTAACACTTATCTCATGTATTCCATGCTATGCAAAACTGCTATCACCACATTTCAAAACATGTATATTCTATTTCAACAAAATTTGCATTTTATTATGTTCGAGATCCTGTCTGGTTTAAGTCCGGAACTAATTAAAATTTATAACCTTTACCACTATCCAGTTGTTTTTGGTCACATCTCTCTCGACTTTGGCAAGCGGCATGCCATCAATTATACAGTTTTATGCAAAACGGATTATTTCTTTACTTAATGTACCAGATCTGATGTAGACTTCACAGACTTGCCATGATTCACGAACACATTCCAGCCCGGTGGGAGGGAGACCGAAGAGACGGGAAAGTAATTAATACACTATCATAGAGGATACCAGAGACCATTTTAGCTAATGAATAGAAATATTTGCTAGTTTTTCAATGAGCCGCTGTCATCGTGTCATACTATAAAGGTGTCTATGAAAGTACTAAAGGAAGCTGCCAGAATCCGGTCTTCGCCTGACATGGTCCAACTTTTATCTCTTAACCTCCATGAAGAATTCATCACCTCTTTAGGCCAGAGGACCAAGACTGAGTAAAGCCTACTAAGAAAAAAAGGCAGCACAGCCTCGCGGATGTAAATTCTGCATTGTAATGGGTTCCTAGTGCCACCTAGAGGCAGAGACCAGATGGGGGCTATAATACAAGATGGCGGCCCCCACGCAGTACCTCAGGGCCAGAGGGAGGATGGCAGGACCAGAGTCTGGACTACTAGAAAAAAAAGGGTCCTTCTGGGCAGTTTCATATTAATATAAGCAAATTGTGCATGTAAATTCTAGTCATATCTGATGTATACGGCCGTAGTGGCCTATCGAGTTTGATAGGGCCTTAATAAAGCTGGCCTCAGCAGGTCATTTCTAGGTCCCCAGGTCAAAGTGCATGGACATTAAACACAGTCGAACATTGGTAGGTTCGCACACCGGGCCCTATACCTGAAATATCATCTTTATCTCAGTTAGAAATAAACTACACTGTTATAGCCTATGTACTAAAGTCGTGGGAATGAATTACCTCTCTTCTTTCCCTAAACTAAATGGCATTTCATTATGCTATACATTTATCTCTGATTTGGTCACATTCCAATACGGACGATGGTGGATTAAAATTATGTCGAAGACTAATTAATAGACAATGCCTGCTCAAGATGTTTCTGCCCTGGAGGCACTTGAAATGCTTATTATTAAAATGAATGTATGTAGAGAGTGAGAAACTTTGTAAGTCTTTGATATGACCAGTCCATGTCCCTGGCCCAAAGGTCATGGCTGCCCCAGGTGATACTTAAGTGCCTGCAGTGGCTCTCCTCCAGTGCCTGACACCTGGAGAAGGGATCAGGAGGGGCTGACCACCTGGTCATGATTAGCAATGCAAGGCCAGTGTCAGGTACTGAGGTGTCAATGGCTGAAGGCTGTCTGTAATGCTGTCATAACTTTAGTTATGCCAATTAGTAGGCTTAAATAATTCAGATTATGACATTGGTTATGCTTCTCAAGCGGTAGATAATTATAAATATCAAGATGGCCAAAAATGTGAAAGAACTCTAACTATATGGTTAAGTAAAGAGAGCGGAAGGCAACGGGGAATGATGTATCTATTGTTAATAATTATAAAATAAGGAAAGTATACATGCATTGCTGTATTATAGAATTCGCAGATTTATTATCTTCTCTTCAGTAAACTGCAGGGAATATAATGAATTTCACTGGATAAGATTGCCCTTAATACTACCAGACACTATCAATTGTAAAATTGCTGCGTTATTTGTGCCTTCATTAATAGATGAATAGTTAGTCTCTTGTAATGACCCAGCAAGGTTCAAAGGAGTCTCATCAAGCATGCTATTGCTATATGGCAAATGAGCATTTGCTTTGTAAAGGATTATGGTAATGTGGACATAAATACTAGGACTAATTATGAACATGAGTTCTAGTTAACATGTATACACGGGGGTGCATTGGTGCATGCTAGTTGGAACAAACACGCGTACGGCCATTACTAATCGCCGTACACTCTGAGAGATAATGACTTAAATACCTATATGTAAGCGGCGAGCGGTGGGACTTTTGGAAGAAAGGTAATTGTTTATCATGGACAAAATCAGAAGCAGGTGTTGCCAGACTCATCTTTTGATGTTATTAAATTTATGCTTGTTTGTTATCAATTATCTGCGATTGCTTTGCTCAAGCATATTCTATGCAATCACATTTTGTGTAGTCCTGTCTACACTGATTCCTAACATAATGGAATGCCAACCATCTACTTTCTCTACTATCCCAGTTTTTTTTGTATTAATAAGATAATATATAAAACTAGTACATGTATGTTCCTTGAAAAACAATACCCATAACAAATTATCATGTAGTTCAAACAAGACAACATAGAAAATCATCAGAACAAATGGCTAGCTTGACTGAGCACATACCCAAATACCTCAATGTTCCTTCTTTACATACACCAGCTTGAATGCATACCTTGGCTGTACCAAACCTTTGGTGGGCCTGGGCAGACAACCAAGTGTTGTGATTGTATGAGAAGGTGTCATTGTGGCTGTTTATTTGTGAGTGTGTGAATCAGTGTAAATGCCCGGGTCAGGAAGTAGCTCCGTCTACCCCCTGAACCAGCCGTCTTCTCACGGCCCCAGTTACCTGGTGGAACAGACCGGGGTAGTGTGAGGCCCCATCTCACCTGGGGTACAGACAACACCCACACTCACCTGTGTGAACCACACACACTTACCTCCTCACCTACAGTCACGCTGGAGGGGGGGAATCTAGTGGCCGATCATTTGGTATGGTGGCACCTAGGGGACTGCTCGCTCGATTGGTTTATTTATTGGACTTGGATTTTTTCTTTGAGTGGGATTGAGGAAGGGTGGGGGAGCAGTGTGAAGTGTCAGCAAATCATGTGAAGTCAAATCAAGGTCCTTCGATTGGTTATACCCTTGAGGTGGTGATTGAATCTAGAACACACCACTGGGACATTGGGTCTATTCGTTTATGAGAAGAATACCCGGTACACGAACTTTAATAATCCTGTATATATGTACCGTGCTGTGTGGCCCCTGATAGGGGTGAAGGCGGGGGAAGAGGGGTGGGAGGAGGTAGATATCAATGACAAACCTGTTTTTCCTTTTTCATCTCATACTACTCATATTTCAGACTCATTCCAAGCAGAATTCCTAAAAGGGTTATGCTTAATTGTGCTGGACCTGAAATCAAAAGTGATGATAGTGCATTTCGCCAAGTAACATAAATTATTAGATTATTACAGGGTTTGGTTCTTAATCATTTGCCTTCAAATAAAGAAGTTCAATTTAAAAGACCATTTGATAACATCCTTAGGCCTACATCTACCAAATGAACACACCCCAAGTTTTGATAGACAATAATATTATGTTAGTCCAGATGTAAACATAATTTTACATTCACATTCAATAGACCGAGTCAAAAACATAAACACATGCAAAGAATTATAATGGCATTAACAAATGACACATTTCCTGGGAGGAATGGTTTGTTCCTGACATAACTATAATAGATAAATTAATTTACGGTCCATTGAAGCGTGGTGCGATTATAAATAATAACATTGGATTCACACTTGGTTGAACAGTTAATCATGTAAACAACATGGGAAAACATCTCGAACTTGTAGTTCCTTTGTGCTATAAGAATTACAGTGTTGGCAGAAATGCACACCTATTTCCTTAGCAAGAATTAAAATGGTCTTTAATTGACTTTGCATTCCACAACATGAATAAGGTGGTAAATTAAGGAAAATAAAAACATACACAAACATGTAGACATGCTGGAAGATCCATGGGAACGGAGACGGTCGCATGTCATGGGGCGATTCCCATAAGTGCCCTTGTGCATCCTCCATAGCAGCGATCCAATGAGCATGCACACAGATATGATCACTCCTCCCTCCCCTAATACAGGGAAGACAGGTCCCATTATTATACCCCTCATGCACCTGATGAGGTTATGGGAATATTGTCAAAGGGGGTATATCACTTACAGTCCCATCATTTACCAGGCCCATTATCTCTATTTGATAATCTTCCCACAGGTCATACGCTTACTTTCATTACACCCCGATTATCATTTAAAACATATTACTTTTAATACATTGAGTGAGACCCACAGTATGAAAAAAGACCCAGAGAAAACATAATATTTAGGGTATTCCATTAAACAGAAGGACTATCTTATACAACTATACACCACAGATAGGAAAAAAAGAGAAAGAAGAGCTTGTTGAAAACTACCATTATGTTAAAAAAAACTCTTGCACGTCATATTACACAACTTTGAGAGGATAGGCAGATCTTAGGTAGAAAAAAGAAATTGAATCAGTCTAAATCTGACAGTTTCTTTTTCAACACAAAGTATGACTGATTGTGTCTTTACTTAGTAGCAATACAGTTTCTTTTTCTTTTTAACATTTTTTATTTGCTTCATGACAAGTACATGTTCTTCCAGACGTTATGTGATTTTCTAGTATTATTATTTTCCAATACAGAGATAATATCAAGGATATATCGATATCCTTTGCATACAGTGAGCAAAGAGACTGATTACTGATGTTTACCAACTTAACCTTAGAATATTAATTATTCTAGCTCTTCAATGTTAAGGTCCCTCGTCCATACTAAGTCTTCCTCCCACGCCCCTCCTACTTGTAGGTAGAGCTATATAAACCCTCCATGTCTCCAGTTAATCCCAAGGGAACCAGGGCTACTCCTGTGACATAAGATCATCCTACCTGTTTGATTTGTTGGGGTTGGCATGTTGACCAGGGGGATTTGTAGGAGTAATGTATGCACAAATGAGGGGAGAGTGTTCGGACAACACAACAATGGTCTATTTGTAGCATTTATTCAAATACCCCCAGTGGTTTAAATTAGTGTACTCTTCTTAACGCCTCGGTACGACCTGTAATGATGAAATATGATTATTGAATACATTATTATGCACACATTGCATTATTTTGATGAATATGAAAGCTATCCATGAATTAGGGTAATTCAGAATATATATATATATATATATATAATTATATTGAGACCATGGGCAATTATCCCGGCAATTATTAACTAGTCCCATTGCCATTTCCTGGTGTCAGTCTCAAGAAGTGCAAAGAGAAATCCCTCTCACAATACAAGCAAACATGCTTTCAAGACGTCTGCCTTATGTGACATTCAGTCAGAAGATTTACATTACATCACACAGTCCCTGTTAGACGAACTAATTGAAAACTATTTTCAAGCGAACTCGGTGTATTATTCTGATTCACAGTGATTTCTGTTTACGACATTCATTATGATTGGCCCCATAATGTGCATAATTAGAGACCGAGGTTGGCAAGGAATTCCACTTTAGTTATCCCCTTAATCAAGACCCCTTGTTTACATTTCGTTGACAGAAAGGGTTGATGATGTGACCCGCCTCAACCTTTAACCAGGTACCAATACCTTACACGTCTCACAAACAGGCACAATTATATGCCTGTGATCTAAAACAATGGCACCTCTATGTACCTGTGCGAACTTGGTGTGAATTGCAGTGGTCCCTGCAGTCTGTCACTGGACAGTGGTCAGTATTGACGGAGGTGTCCGAAGGGTGTGGTCATAAATTACAGGTGGACACCCCCTGAATCACACGGCGCGTCACCTTTAGCCTACAACACCTTCTTGAGATTGTCTCTCGCTGACACAATGTGACCTATGGGATCTAAGGTCAAGGAGGGGGTGGGGAGCGGGTTGGCAGGAGGAGGGGTCCAGACATTCAGGGCAATTGCTATAAAACAAAGCTGAAGGGCGACTAATTTAGGCCTGCTGGGACTGGGTGCTGGATTGCCCTGCCTACAGAAACAATGTCCCTGCAGGGAGCAACAACGTCATACTGCGATATTATCCTTCATATAGGCCTAATTATGTTAGTTAGGCCTAATACGTCTTGAATAAACGCTTATGAAATTGAGGCCTCATACAATGTCATGATGTGGGTTTCATTCTTGTATACATTATATGATTTGTTATCAGGATTTTAAATATCACAAAGCCATGTTTATAAGAAGGCATATGAGTATTATCGAACCAGTATCCAAAGTGATTGCGAATTGTTTATCCCGAGCGCTGCCTTTGATCGCCAACCTTCTCCAGGCTGTTTTCTTGCCAATAAGAGCTGTTCACCCGAGTCAGACCACACGATTCGGACATGCATGCATGGTGGGTGTAGACAGGCCATGGTCAGCCCACTGCTGCGGTCATCGGGGTGTTGGGCCACACCTCAGGTGTCAGGTGGGCAATCACTGGGCTCGACTTACTTTGATCCTGTCCTGAAGTGACCAGGTGAATCCAAATACCATCCAGAATACAGAGGCAACAGCATGCATATCACGAGGGGAGGGGCTGGGGCCAATGTGTCGGGCTCGAGAAATTAACAACATTCCTCACCCCATTTAATAATTCAGTCCTTAGCCCAATGACATAATTTCTATATATATCCATATCATTTATAGAGGCCTCCTTATATGACAATTCATTTCGAATGAATAAAAGTCCATTCCGGGGGCTCAATGGTTAACAACCCCACTGCTGGATCATTGGGTGCATGAGGAGGGGCTGAGCGATAATAAGGGGGTTTTGTGACTTGTTGGTCCGGAACTACAGAATGCTGACAGAGTACCCAAAGTAAATCCGGCCTTCTTGTTCCCGGCTTGGCCGCCCCTTGTGTATATCTGACACCTCCAAGGTCTTTGTTGTTGTCCTCATTCTCACCTCATACTAAAACATTCAACAAGTCCCCTGGATCCTCGAAGGTGTGTTTGTATGTGCCAGGAAGAACCTGACCCAAAACAAACCCAAAACAAATATGGTCTCTGCCTACCCATAGGGGCCTAGCTAAGGTCCCTACCTATTTCATTCCGAGATTTTTTATTGCCCATTGACAGTTTGCAGGGAACCTATTTTATATTACTAGTTAATCTCATTTTATACTGATTCCCATTGTTGTCAGCGCTGGTATCAGCCTAGGACATTGTAATTGGCATAGAAGTAGGAACCAATGTGCTTACATTCAATCTACTTTACCAATGAGGAGACTTTTCTAACCATAGAATAAAATACCCATAGAGGTTTTTCCTGTTCATGGTATGTAAAAAGGAAAATCGAGAATTTAACACACAAGCCGCAAATTGGTAAGTGGCGACATGGGTGCATGACGACTCTAGATACCTTTGACTTGTGACTTTTCGCATACTAAAGGATAAGTATTACAATTATTCTGGCATCCCAACTGAGTTGTAAATGTTTTAATAATTGTTAATTAACTTACTTTGTAACAGAATTTATTCAAACTGTGTATATATAACAATCAAAATTTGTATACAATGTCAATTCGTTATGAATATGCGTATGTTCTAGTGATTTGACATTTGAATCTACTGACCACATCTACGCCTTTTCACAGATGCTGACACCCGATTGTCATCGATGTCAGAGGTAAATTCTGACTGTGACCACAGAAGGGACAGTGTTCCTGTCACTACAACTGGACTGATGATGATATATGGCCATTCCACCTCAAAGTGGACAGCCTGGACTACATACACTCGCGGAGAAATCGTGAGAAAAACTGAACCTGTCGGAGATAAAGAACTTGAAAAGTCTACAGAAGCAGCAGGGGTGGTGGGCCCAAGTCAGCTGGGAGGGGCCTTGATTAAAGACGGGCTAGGGGGCTAAGTGAGGGGAAGAGGCAGGTCGGGCTGCCCCTCCCCTGCCGGCCGAGTAGCGCCCCACCCAGCGGTCAAATCACAGACCTACCTTTTAGTGAGAGCGCCTTATCTGATGGCAGACAACATGATCTCCTGTTTCAGTGGACCCAGAGATCTCACCTGACCATAGACCTGGGCGCCACATCAAAGGGTTCAGGTCGGCTCGGCCCTGTGCAGACCCCACCCCCTGCAGGCCGGCTCCGCAGGTAGGCACCCCGAGATAACTCAATCAACCCCCATATTGGTGGGGTGGGAGAAAAGCCGGGGGTGGGCAGGCCTTTAGGGAGAGGCCTGCCTCTGTCCCCCACCGGCCACCATTAGTGTCCACATTGTCCCGACCACTTTCAGCAGCATAAATGACCCCTGAATGATTATTCTTTACGTTCTGCGTCATTTCTCCACCCGAGCAGCGGTTAGATCTAAAACTGAACTTCTGCAGCTCCCTCCCATTGTAACTATTCCACCATACTTCAGCACCCAGATTTGAGATACTTAATCTGAGGTACTTTCCACCCACCTGTCAATGAACATATGATATGTGTTTGCATTTATATTCCTGGCCACTTAAACCCTTTTCTTTGTAGCAATCAACCATCAACTGACCGATGGTCACTGTCCTAGTCATTCATATTATAACCCCACCCCTTGCAACATACAGACTTATAGTACAAAAGCCCACTCCAGCCTTCATTAGCTCTTGTCTGGTTTTACCACAAAAGTCACACTAATTAGTATCCATTCCTCTAGTGGCAGCCTCTCCAGGGAGTCTCACCCAAACCAGGTGTCTATTATACTCCAGCGGTCAGCGGGACCCTATTGGGGGCTCCCTGCAGGTGCTACATTCACCTGCTGGACGTCCATACAGGTAAGATGTGCAAGAAGCCCTCGTGATGCTATCATACAGACAAGAGATGGACATCCACGATACTACACCTTTATATAAGCTTCCGGAGGAGAAAATTGCTTTTTTCCATTAGATATCAAATACGTCGGCTTTGATCACACTTTGACCTATGCGGAGGTGTCTTCATTCCCACTTTAGCATTGCCACTTTTTCCAAGTGTCACTGTAGACCGAAGTACTTAACCCCTCACTACAGAAGGGAATAATCGGGTGCACCTCAGTAGTCAATGTGTTGATAGAAGATAATCCCCTCTTGTTTGTCTTGGGTCGGTCATTGTTTATAGGGCAATTAATAAGAAAATTTAGAAATAGAAAAAATGAAAGAAAAAGGGGGGCTTGGGGGCACAGCCCCCGATTTCTAGCCAATATTGACAACAAATATTCAACCAAACCCAATAATAACGATATTAAATTGTGTAGCGATACCTAAGCAATTTATTTATTTCGGAGTAGGCGTGACGTCATCGCCCTCCGTTTCCATCGCTACGGAGATTGTTGTACCTCGACTATATAAATCGCCCGAGCTTGACCGTTGGTCATTCTCGTTCCAACCACCAGAGATTCATCATGGCAGCAGAATTTTAAAGCCATTTTTAGGCGATTATTTGAATTATTTCTTTGATCTTAAGGGGTTTAGATCGATTAATCTTCGTAAAATATTTAACGGAGACCTACCAAGATGTCGAAGAAGAAGAATTTTTGCAGAAATTGTCAATCCAGGCACGTCGCCCCGACGGGGAAGAGATGCAATCGCCTTGAAGAGACTGCAACAGGGGGGTCGGATGGCCTCTCTGGCGATGATGGTGGTGGAATGGAGATGGGGAAGAGCCCTTCGGGCAATTTCCCGGCGGCGATCCAATCGCCTCCGAAGGCTGCGGGGACTCAAGTTCTCAACGACAGGATGGGGGTAATGGAGAAAAACATCTCTAAACTCGTAGGCGCTGTCAACCGGTTGGCGGAGAAGCAAGAGGCGGCCATGGTACCTCCAAAGGACGATTCCGACGACGACAGCGATGGCTGGATAGAAGTATCTCCAAGAAAGTCCAGGCCAAAGACGAAGAAGAGGGGGAAGATGCAGTCATCGCCCAAGCCGGTCAGCCCCGCCGCCGAGTCGTCAAGCGATGAATCGAGCCGCTCCAGCGATAGGTCCGCTTCGCCTACAAAAGATAAAGGTAAAACAAAGAAATATGCACAGAAATTGTATTGCAAAAGCGGAGATAAGCCTAAGAATGTGGAGGAGGTTCTGTTAGTAGGTTTGAAGACTATCGAGAGATTAATTTTGGATAAAAAGGATCCACTCCCCGCTGTCAAACATGTAAAATTATTGACAGAGAAAGCCTCTAAGCGATTGTACACGTTCGACACGTTTAATCAATATGATATCTCAGTAAGGGAAAGAGCTGGGAGGCTGGGACACGATGAATTTGGCAATTTTGACCAGGAGGAGATAATGTCATCTTTTTCCTTCGACAACACGTTCAAGGCTGGTGTCGGTAGCAAATCTGGAGGGGGTTTCAAAGGTAAACAAAGCCAAAACAGTGGGAGGTCCTACTCCGAAAAAATATGTTTCCGTTTCAACTCCGACAATGGATGCTACGGCAAATGTAATCTCAACCATGCTTGTATAGTTTGCGAGAAGAAAGGACACAGCAAAAAAGATTGTGGCCGTGTAAGCAGCGATAAAAAATAGGAATTCGTTTCAAAATCTGAGAAGATTCCAGGCGTTAGACACTTATCTGACAGTGACGTCACGGGTTCATGCGGATCTTCTCAGTCGTGTCCTTGCTCGCCAGCAAGAAATGTGAAATTGTACAGTAATTCCAGAAATATTGGTCGTAATGGTGGTTTCCTCCGTGTCCTAGAGGTAGAAAGTATTAATCCAGTCTTTGGGGAGGACCAATTGTGTTGTATTTCAAAGATATTGGTACGATCGGTACACGCCGGTACTTTGCATCGCCGGGGTCAAGCCCGGGTCAAAGCACCGATACCGCTGACGTCACGGGTTTCCGTGTCGAAAGTACACAAGCGGTGTCGGAGCAGGAGGAGGAAAATGTCAATCGGCAAGGTAACTTTGCTCAAAATATAGATTTTCTAGCCGATAGTTCCTGTCTAACGGTCAATAGGGATGGAGTTAAGGTCCTTGTCGACAACTGTCCCAGATTTGAAAAAATTCTATCGGGTAGTTCAAGAGATATTAAATATTTTGAAAATAATCTTCTGACCTCGGCGCGCTCGCCGGGTGGTCAAACTGTCAATGTATTCGAGAAATGCGCCCGTGGGGAATGCACGTGCGAATATTATATTAATGGCGCATTGGCGCAGCTTAGGCCTTGTAGATTCGAATATCTTCTATCCTTGGGGTCAGATGAATGTAAAAATAGATTTAGACCCATGGTTGATAGTATTGTGGATGGGTTTAAAATTGTTGACGATACGGTGCCAAGCGGGGGTCTGAATTATGATTGCAGAAATTATAATTCCTTATTTGAAGGTGACAATAGAAAAAAAATGGATAAAATAATAGGCAAAGAGTTAGCTGAGGGTTACCTTAAAATAGTACAGGAAAAGCCGGCTTGCATACACTCTATGGGAGCAGTCCCAAAGCCGGATGGTAACATAAGACCAATAACAGACTGTAGTATGCCTGAAAAAATCTCAGTAAATAATTTTTGTGAAAATATTATTGAGGAATTTAAATATAAAAGTGTAGATAATGTTGTGGCTTTGTTAAATCCAGGAGACTATATGGCTGTGGTTGATATTAAATCAGCTTACAGGGCAGTACCAATATACCCAGACCATCAGAAATACTTAGGAATTAGATGGGAAATTAATGGTAAAACTGAATATTTACAGGATTCCCGCTTGGCATTTGGTCTTAGACTAGGACCCATGTATTTTAATGAAATTTCTGAATTTATATACCATATTTTGTCAGATATTTATGGTATTCAGACAGTAAATTATTTGGATGACTTTATTGTCATTGGGTCAAGTCTAGAAGAGGCAACATGGGCAGAACAGGTAGTTATAAGGGTCTTAAGATACATAGGCTTCCATATAAGCTGGGGAAAAGTTACCCCACCATCTCAGGTATGTACCTATCTGGGTCTGGAAATTGATTCAATTAAAATGGAAATTCAGTTGCCAAAGGAAAGGCTGGTTAAATTAAAAAATTTGGTAGTAAAATACGGTCAAAAAGCAACCATAGGCAGGAAGGAACTAGAAAGTTTAGGAGGCCTCTTATCCCATTGCGCTCATGTTGTGGAGGGAGGCAGGGTTTACTGTCGAAGGGTTTACAACCTTTATAAAGTTCTTTTAAATAATAATTTAAAAGCAATAAAAATAGGACAAGCATGTAGGGATGACTTGTTATGGTGGGAAAAGTTTCTGGAAAATTTCAATGGCAAAAGGAAAATCGAATATAAAGAATTTCCTCTTCCAATGGTATCAGACTCATCTATGAGAGGCTTTGCAGTGTATATGGGTAGTGACTGGAGGGCAGGGAGCTGGGACAATAGTATTGTTTTTCCTGATTCAACATGCAAACATATCATTCCGGCCCCTTCTGATATTATATATAATAAGGAAAATATAAATGAATTGGAATTATTTCCAATCATGCGTGGCTTGCAGGAATGGCTGAGCCAACTTGTGGGCCACAGCATTAATATTTATACTGATAACACACAAGTTTTCCATATGATCGGAAAGGGAATTAGTTGTAACCAAACATGCATGAGTTGGCTTAGGGAAATTTTTTGGATTTGCAAAATATATAAAATAAGACTGGTCCCTCACTACATTAACACAAAAAACAATTTAGTTGCTGACACCTTGTCACGCCTTTTATATATTAAAAGTGAGGACGCAGTTAAAAAGTGTATCCTGGGGGCAAATTTGTGTTGTACTAACGCCATCTTTAAATTTTGCAGAGGAAATCAAGCTGAAAAAGCGTGTAATAGCGTTGAAAAAATCCGCCGTAGGGGAATCAACACAAAAACTCCGGAGGATGCAGTGGAAATGCTATAAAAAGGTATGTGTAAAATTCAATTGGGCCCCCTATAAATGTAACTCTATTCAGGGGTGTCAGTACATTTCATATTTGTCTAAATTTATGAAAGCATCCTCCGTTATTAACTATTACCAGGCGGTAATTTACTATCATAATGTAAAGGCCAAGCCAGTCGCAGGCTGGTCAGATGTAAACATAAAGATGGTTATAAAAGGAATTAAAAATTCCAATTTTTGTAAAGTGGATAGTAAAGAACCACTAAAAGAGAAGCATCTAGAAAAGTTGTATAGGAAGGTAGATTGGTCCGACCAGTTAGGGATTTTAATATATATTGTAATTGTATTTTTGTTCAGGACACTACTTAGGGTAGGACACGCTGTGAGGTCGGAGCACATGCTTCTGAGAAAAAATGTTAATTTTCATAAATGGGGTTGTATTGTAAAGGTTACATCCTCAAAAACAAAAAAGCCAGGCCAGGTACATGAGATACCTATTAATAGATTAGAAAATAAAAGGGTCTGCGCGGTGTATTTATTGGAGAAATTGTATAAAATTCATCCAAAGTCCAGGGATGATCCATTGTTCTCCACAGGTAAAGTTAGTTATTTATCCTACACTGTGGTTAACAAGCAATTTAAACAAATGTTAGCAAATTCAAAAATTCAGGGTAATTTTTCAACCCATTCTCTAAGGAGAGGAGGCACCACAGACTTGTATAATAAGGGTGCTTCTTTAACTTATATTAAGGAGAGAGGCCAATGGTCATCTGATTGTATTTACAAATATATCAGGCCTTCCATCTCCGATAAAATTAATTATGATAAATTTTTATCACTACGTTAGGTAATTGATTTGGAGGAATTGGATTAAAATAAATGTTATTTATTATATGTCCAAATCAATTTACCTGTTGTTGTCCTGTATTTATTCTAAGTTGTTCTAGCCGCGACGTAAATGATATTAAATTGTGTAGCGATACCTAAGCAATTTATTTATTTCGGAGTAGGCGTGACGTCATCGCCCTCCGTTTCCATCGCTACGGAGATTGTTGTACCTCGACTATATAAATCGCCCGAGCTTGACCGTTGGTCATTCTCGTTCCAACCACCAGAGATTCATCATCGCAGCAGAATTTTAAACTTTAGAATTATTGTTACAGGGAGGATTAAAATAAATGTTATTTATTATATGTCCAAATCAATTTACCTGTTGTTGTCCTGTATTTATTCTAAGTTGTTCTAGCCGCGACGTAAATATCAATATTCTTGCCTGGAAAGTATTTTTGTAATTCTTGTATAAACTTTGACCGGCACTGCCACACGACCCTAATCCCTGAGTGTTGTGTTAAGTTGACTATAGTGGATGGCAGCCGAATAATCTCACACATGTACAAGTTTGTGGTAGCAATGACCCTTCCCATATTGCAATCGTCGTTTAAACAGGTCTTACCGTTCCCTGCTAGAGAATCTGGACAATATGAGGCGTAACTCGAGGGAATATCCAAGCACTGACATGCAATGAATCAATCTTTACCTAAACTCCCTTAATCAAGCCCGTATTTCAGATGTGACAAAACGCAAATCGATTCCGTTCTTTTACATTTTTCATGAATGAAACATATATTTTCGTCGTTTCTCTTGTGCAATGACCGAAATTCAAATCCCTCTAGCAGATTAAGTAATTTATATATATATATAAAAAAAAGACTCATCATCAGGCCGCAATTGCATCACGGACCTCTCATTTAACAGTCCAGTCTGTGTAATACGAAGGAAACGAATGCCTTTTAAGACGATGTAGAGAAATGCATGTGGTTAAAACTGATGCCCTGAGTAGTCTCATCGTCTATAATCACATCTAACATTGATGCCTGTGGTAGGGGGGCGAAGTGGTAGGGGGACGAATTGCCTCCTCCAGCAGGTTGTGATTAACACACGAGTCGTACTACCTGACCACATCCTGGGCCCGTCTCTGGGTCCCAGGTAGACGGTAGGATAGGGTGTGGGTGGACCTGTCTCCGGGCCCCATCCCACTACTAGTTCAGGTAGGGGTTACCTGTTCACGTCAGATTACAGGTGCGCCATATGGCTGCCTTAGGGGGACACTCCTTTTGGCCTATCACCTCACCTATGGTGAACATCAATGCTTTGTGGTTTGCAGGTAACCACAATGACATAGAGATGTCCGCTCGTAATGATGCGATTCCTCTTCTCAATGATGTATTTCCTGAAACTCGTGATTTACTGGTAACTAAGTCAAGTCCCTGTGTTGGTTTTGAACAAGATGATTGTACTCCAATACAGGACCTTCGTGAATAGTTATAAGTGTATGGAAACCAGTTCACACACTAAACAGGAAACGTGGAAACTCAATATGCTGAGTAATCATATCTATAATCGCACAGAAAACATTAAATGAAGCAATATAACCAAATGTATTATATCAAATCATAATTCTAGTACGAACAGGTCCCATGCCTACACATATGTTCACCTAATAATGACAAATATTTGCACAATTCTTTTAATGATGAACTAGAGTGGTTGAGGAATGAACCCGAATAGGTTATATCTCTCGATTATACATTACGCTGTGGCCGCTAGACATCAGTCTAGGTAAGATAGGAAACATCCTGCCATGGATGTACTTTGTGTCTCTCATACATTTCAAGGTGAAAATTTCTAATCATGATACCAGGAATAGAATTTTGCCCCCCCCCCCCCTTCCAAAATAAAAAGTAATAAAAAAAAAGAAAGAAATTAAGGCATTTCCCACATCCCACATCCCACATCCCCCACCACCCCTCGATCAGCCTTCCCCTGCTTTTCCTATCCCCACCCTTACAGTCTACTCCACGATGAAGCCCCTGATTAGGGTGTGACTCTTCACAAGGTCGGCGACCACTCGGACAGCGCCATAAAAGGCCCATTAGATCCCTGTATGAACGGGGCCCGGACACCGCCGACGTCCGCGGGGGGCTGTCGCCAGGGGGCGGGGCCAAGCTGGGGGCAGTGGTCGTCAGGGTGTAGGGGGTTAAGGTACAGGTAAAGAGGTAGGGTTTTAAGGCCGCTAAGTGCGATAGGGATGAATGATCCAACTTTGGCTCTATACCCCCCCCCCCCCCCTCTCCTCATTGAGACATACATTTGACTTTGGTATGTAGCTGCACTTCCTGTCCGGACCCTGTCTTTCTATTTTGCTAACCTCTCAGTAGAGACGGCACAGTTACTTACTACTATTGCAGTTACCTACTGCTTACCACTCACAACCCGATAAAATCCCTGACATCCTGAGCCTCATTGATAGTTGAAAAATGAAATAAGAAGCCCATAGATATCGTGCATCTATGTGTGAATTTGCGTACAAATAACACTTGGTTGATAGAGTTCTACATTTGCAGGTTTTAAAAATATCAACAAATCATAACACGTCCATAATGCATATTCCCATGTATTTATACATACAAACATGTATAATCATGGACGTATTTTGTTTTTGTGTGTGCGCATAATATTACATTAGACACTAGTCGCGAGGAGGGAGAATTGCCACTCCTATATTGAAAGACATAACCATTACTGTAATTTCAGATTTCTATTATTTCAGATAGCCCAAATAGTATACGTTGTGTAGATTGTTTAACTGCCTTCCACATTGATATGATTAAAAATAAACTTATTGTTTGATGACCAGAAGTCAAATTCAGCTATTATAGTAAAATCAAGGTTATGCTAAACATATCTCCCGTGCTTGCCCAGTGTTTATAGTATGAGCAAGAGTGCTATATTAACCCGATTATGTGGATTATAATCAGAGTTTTGGCTGCAGGGTTAAGATCCAAGGATTGATGCTTTGATAACCCAAAAATACATAGGAAATAATTACTAATAATTATCATATCACACTTGGGTTTAACATTCTTTGTTGTGATCAACCAATAGTGACGGTAAATGAGGCATGAATTTTCTACGAAAATGAGTTTCAGCAGAGAGCACGGACACGCACATGTAAACGCATTGGGCAATGAAATGACGGGCGAGGATACGTCTATGTGCATCACATCCTAGCCCCTCATGGCAAAGGGCAGTGGGTTAATTTTTGAGGCAGTGATGAGTGTTTATGTGCTTTATCTGAAAAGACTTAATCTCTTTTCTTTGTTCTCCCCACCTGTTCTTATTGCATGCAATGAAATATATCTTTAGACATTTCCATGTTAAATTGTCACTGTTAGGTTGGCGTATCGAGTCAGGTTCTGTGGACATGACAAGCGATTAACTAAAAGTGTAAGTTTGAAAATCTAATTCTATAACATTCTGGGGACCAAAAAGTGCATCTGTTCTTTGTCAAATTGATTTATATGATAACATGTTGTTTCACCATTCAAAGATACTGAGCCCAATGTATATGCTGCATAAAAAAAACATATAGTGCATGAAGGCAAAATCACGTGGAGTTTAGCCAAGTACCCAATAATTCCCATGCAGCCAACTGAAAGCGTTTTTATTCTGTTTTACATATTATCATCTCAAGTTTCTGTATGTACATAATGCATGACCCCACAATCCTTGTATTTAATGTACATGTATATGAATCAATAAATACATGTATATGTGTAATATATAATTGTATATATATACATATTTCTTACATTATCTGATGGGGTGATGTAAAAGATTAATTTACATCACTCTGACTGATAAGGGACCAGTGGCGACGTCAGTGGTCGATGATCCCCTCAGGCTCGTGCCAAGGGGCTTAGTGTCTGGCGATAAGGGAGGAAACTAGTATCGGGCCCTATTGTTAGCGTCAGATTGGAGCGGCCAGATCAGAAAATCACAATATCACGGCCACCATTTGCCTTATCAGAGGGGGCAGAGGAAAACGTCTCCGGGCGGATATAGAGAGACGATGTCAATAATTAGGCATGGAACACGCAGCACAAAATGTGGTTGGAGAGTGTCGGATATCGCCAAAGTCCCGGATGTCTCATACTGTAGCCATATATCACAGGTTGTGTCCCCTGGTGAACATATGACCGGAAGTAGTATGTCTTAGTGAATGGACATAATATAGCGTAAATGAATTAATTGTACAACTGATAATTAAAAGGACTTGGGGTTCAAATGGTTCAACAATTTCAGTGTTCTGCTAGTGTTTTTTCTTAGTCGCAAACTTATTACATTTTTATAAAGAGCAATTCTATTATGTTGATGAATTAACCTCAATGAGGGGTTAAGCGTTATTCAAAAGTCCTGAATTAACTCCCTCCCAGTTCTGAATTTACCTTAATTTTTGTCTGCCTATGAATTAAAGGGTATCCGAACAAGATTTTTTTCAGATCTTCATTGAAATTGTGGCAGCCAATACGACTTTGATTAGCTGACGAAGAAAAGGTTGTATAAATATTTTTGTAACATTATTTCAAGTATCTCTTGATGTACTACATGCATAAGAAATATGAATGCCGCTCATTGCAATTGGTGGTCCCCGAGTATGGCCTATTATCAGAGCTCACACCCCGTTAATCAGTACTCGTCAACCCATCCAAAATTGTGTACTTAGTCAAATAGTTCAAGACACCAGTAGGGTACCATAAGGTAACAAGCTTTATGGTGCATTGTCGGTGAGCAATTAAACAAAATGACACTAGATGAAAGCGAGGCCGGGGCACCCTTTGATCCGGAAGCGGGCAGTAAAGTTGGGCCTCCTGGGTATTCCTGGTGCGCACGCGCAGTGACTGATCTGCAGGGGTCAAAGGTCGGGGGATAAGATATGGCTGGATTCTGATCTACCTGCGCCCACTGCCCCAGGTAACATCAAAGACACGGGGGTCACTCTGTTACAGGTGTGGGCGCACCTGCCCACCGCCGGCCCACCAGCTGATGGGACTAATTAACATCCTATTGGCTCACCCTCACCTTTATTATGGGGTCTGCGGCCACCTTCAAGCTTCAGTCTTCCTTCTGGGCAAGCTCAGGCTTAGAAACGTGGACAAATTGTCGGCCTATATTTAGACACTTATCGCCGCTATAGTGCCCCCTCTTATGGAAGCTTCCGACAAGGGGTTATATAGAGCAATAGGGTTGTATATTTCTTGGGTAACTGCAGGAACCCTTCCTAGATTAGAGTTTGATTGCGGGTCAATAGAAGTTCAAGCTTCTAATATACGGCAGGGAAGAGAAAGAAGCTAGTGTCGGCATCGTAACAGAGGAGCCTCTTATGGGATAGTTATTATAGCAGTTACTGTAGCATATTGCGGCAATCTATCTTCTAGGGTTCAGGCGGCTAGTCTTTAAGAATTAATTTTGGTTGAAAGCCTAGTAGTATATGACAGGAAATTGCAGATTTTTATCTCAAAAGTAACTTAATTTTCTTCTGAATATCAGCAAATTTGCCTTTTATTTGTCTAATTTTATTCAGGTAAATTTCAAATCAAACTGGATGTCTCAGCAATACAGGAAATAATAAAAACAAGTACTTAAAACTAGTTTCCTTTTGTGGCAGGATATATATAATAATACAACGTATACGTTTACGTTTAGTAGTGCATTTACGAAAGTGTATCAGCGCTTCATCTTACGTTTACAAAAGCGTTCATCAAATACATACAGATTGTAGCGCTGTCATTGTTGTAGATGGACAATTTAATCAATTCAATGCTTATTCCCTTTTAGTCTGGAGAAAGAAAAAGACAGCTCGGTTGCCATGATAGAGACCACACAGCCTCTGCCGTGACCAGGATTCGAACCTGGGTTGTCTCGGCCACAACGAGAAGTACTAACCACTATACGATCACGGCTATTACTCGAGCTGATGGTGCAAGGTGGACCAAGCATCGCGATTAGGCAGTTGCACAATGCGTCTCATGATAATAGAATAAAATTATGAATAATGTTTATGGTCGGATATAGAAACAAACAATGCTATCTTTGTTGGATTGGGATAATAAGCATAAAGATATATAGCCCCCCTTATATATATATACAGGCCTGTAGATATTAACGCTGTTCTCAACCAGAGGACGGCACTGTTTATGTTTGTAAAACCGGAATGTACGTTATTCCCTGCACAAATGGCTCGAATAGAGCAAATGTTGGTCATTGCCTTGTGAAGAAAGAGGTTGAATTTGCTTATATATTTTAATGCTCATGTAATATTAATTAGTTTGGCCTTGTCATATTTCCTTTAATTTTAATCATGTGATAATATATGGGATTACAACTCACAAGTGTGATATTTCAGATTAGGAGAGTACGCTTATACCTATATCTAACATTTTTATAAACCTGGCACACTTCCCTTCCTTCACGTGAACCAAAATCATTAAGAATATCAATTATCGAAATTCCTTTGCCCCAAACTTAACCTCTCGGGAAATGAACACCATATTGATATATCGTCGAACCTTCAACACCTAAATGTTCTTTTCCTATACCAATCCCCGTATTGAAGCCGCATTCAGGCCCCAGCCCGCTGACCGCTGACAGGCCGTGTTTCCCCCTGACGCCAGCCCCCCGCTGGGCCGGACACCAATGACCGCTCCTGGCCGGACCTCTCCGGGCAGGGGACACTGAGTGACCGGCACTGACCACCACCCCTGGTCAGTCCCACCCCCTACACAGAGACACACCCCTTGGTCCTCCAGGATTTATGTCACTTCACCCAAGGGTTATTAGATTGTACCTATATAGTCTTCCTTCCCTGTCCCAAGAGGCTATCGGGAGTTTTCCTGTCATTTTTTAATCCATGAAAATAATAACATTGATGACATTTGGTAGAATTTATCTTTCATAAATTCGCGACTCTTTTTTCGGGCACGAAGGTGGATCTCGTTGCGGAGACAAAAGGCATGTTTTTCATCCTATATCCAATATCCTTGATATAAATGGTGTCAGCAGTTTTCCTACCCAGTAATGGGTCACACAGACATTAGCTTTATAGCCCCGTCCACAGTTCACAGGTGACAATAAGAAACAATTTGCACTGTGACAAGTGGAGATTTTTGGCCGTCAGGTTTCCGTAGAGGCGGAGATTTATGGAGGCTGACCCAGACCTGTAGATCATTTTCCACCCTTGGCTGAGGTTTTCGTGAGATGGAAAATTGTTTTGTAAATCCTATTTCTATCAAGCGCCCACCATCAAGGCGGCATCCTGTGGGTATGTGCATTTCTGAGGTTTAAATAATTTCCAATTCGTACCGAAAAATGAAATATGCCACTATAGCAACATTATAAATAGTGTTATGCTACACCTACGCCGTGTGTGTGGGAGAGGGGAGGGGGGGTATTGCAGTTATAATAATTCACTAAGTGACGTGTATGTTTTGCAAGAACCATGTTCCAATGTATGCAGTGTATACAAACCACGATTACAAAACATAACTATGTTGGGTTTTTACTATCTTGTATCAGTTGCTGAGAACAAGTTCCTAGGGGCTATGACTCTTTCTAGTTAACCTGCCCAACCACTGCCCTGACACCCTGGCCACCAGTACCTCCAGGGGGTACATACCTGTACAGGTGAGACAGGTAGGTAGCATCATAATAAAGAGAACTCACTGGAGGGACAGGTCAAACTGGACAGTGGTCACTTGTTTCTGGGTGGCTTATCAGACTGACCACACCTGGCCGCCGGTCAGTATGTGGTCAGGTGGGCAGTGAGGTGTGTGCAGATGGCTGGAGGATATCAGGTGGACATCAGGTGGACATAGCGATGGTCAAGTGGTCAGTTCCCTCGGGGCAACGGACACCTTCCCACCCACAGCGACGCACCTGAGAAATCACCTATACAGAGGGTCGGACCAATACCATCACCTTCCACCCCAACCCAAATCCCAACCCCCAATCAAATAAGCCTAATCTCTACCTCTACGTAAAAGGCACTAACACTGCCATAACCCTCACTGTCCACAACCAAATTCAGATGAGCAATTACCAATGCACAGTGCCAGAGGTATATATTAATACATGTACATAATGTTTTGGATCATAGCCCTGACAGTAGATTTAGTTTACGAGTTAGACTGATTTGATGTATTTGAAATGGTATGTTGTTTGGAAAAAACAAATGAATTGCTCCATTTACTCCGGTGTAATACCTTGATACTTCGAATATGCTCACCGACGTTTCAAGGGAGGACTACTTAGTGTTGACCCACTTTGGTGCAGGACAGATCATTAGCGCCATCTCGTGTGTCACGATAATGAAATAGGTGTATACATGGATGGGTCTTATATGGATATGTACTTACACCAGATCGGACTTTTATTCAACATACCTGCACACTACAGATGCGATCCCCCTGTACATTTATTTTACAAACACAGTTTTTAGAATGGTAAACAAAACGTCAATAACAAAGAGGCAGTGCGGGTGGCAGTCATCATGTTGTGATATTCTTTAGTTTTTGGGCTGGCGCCGATATCGCAGCTTTAACTTTCATGGCAGCAGGGATAGACATAAATCAGACAAGTCCTTCCAGATTCAGTCTGACTTGCAGATTGAAGGAGTAAGAGGAAGTGGGATTTCCATCTGTTGGATCCCTGTGCTAGAAGGTGGCTCTGGTTCCCAAACACAAGTCTATATATCGCCCTGTAAAACGGCCTGTGGGCCAGATTATCACAATGGATTATCAGGCCAGCACATTTGACTTTTGGATTTGTCCTCCAGTGGAGATTCCTAGAGGAAAACCTATCGGCCATCGATCTTGAAGTGTTGGGGGCCCATTATACTTGGCCGCCAAATAGTTCTCTCCAATCGCCGCATTATGAAAGCATTCATTGCATGTTATTTGCACAGCAAAGTGCTTTAAAACATGGCGGCTCTCAGTGGAAAATACTTGGCCGGCCTACTTGGCATGCGCATTGGAGGCGGTCCATGGTCAACCCATTAGGCCAAGGTGGGGAAGTAGTTGAGACGGTAGAAAAGTGACTTGTGACGACTGATTGGCATTGACTCGAGTTTGGCTCCTGAGTGCGTGTTGACGTTACATGTACTGCCGCGAGAACTTTGAATTAAACTGATGTTAATTCGGTTATTCCCTACATGCTCGTTTGACTTATTCTGATATAAAAATGAAATGGGCATCACCTCAGGAGTCAACATTTTGGTGGAGGATAAGCTCATATTGTTTAAATGTAAGCTCAGTTGGCCAACAAGCTTTGGCGCTCATTATTTATTGAGCAATTTAAAAGAAAATTAGAAAAGGGGAAAAAGAAAGGAAAACGAGGGGTTTGGGGCACAGACCCCGATTTCTAACCAATATATAGCCTATATATATATGCAATAAATGTTCATAAAAACCTGATATTCAAATCAATATTATCGTCTGAAAAGTTCCCTTGTAATTCTTCCATAAACTTTGACTGGCACAGCCAACCGACCCTAATCCTTCACTGCTGTGGTTGGTTGATCAGTGGCAGACATACAATTTTGACTGATCACTGTTCTTTATTCTTTAACTAGTTACTTGAAGTATAAAGATTCTTATCTGGTGATATATGACGTTCGCGAATTGTTGCTCCATACGTGTATACCATCATTATATGACACATGCAGGTAATGGTTCAGGATGTGCGATATTTTGATAAAACTGGCCTTTCACATACAGGGTGGCCCCATAGATGGTACAACCTATCACCAGGATCCGATGAAGACATGTGTAGGAACTCAATATATGATATTATCATAATAACATCATATTCTATATAATAGTTTGATGAATATGAAAACGTAATGTAACTGAGAACAATTCAAATCAAAACACATACAGGGTCTGGACAAATTATATTTGCTAAACTATTTTTTATAGAAACTATCATGTCTCTGTTTATATCATATGCACCGATATGGCCATGGGTTGACATTTGAGATAGAAGGATTGGCTGTAAATGACATGTCCTTTCTCTATTCAATGTATTGTTATCGTTGGGGGTTATGTGGGTTGGAATAAAGGTAATCACAATAATTATCAGTAAATAAAAATAATTGTATATACATAATTTTCAAAACAACAATATAACATTACCAAACTTACACCGCCTATGACAATAGATTAACTTAGAAATGAAATAAGTTAAAGCAGTCACTTTGAGCATTTCTATCTCTTTCCGGGGTGAAAGTAGCAGGAGCACCACCCCATATCCCCTTCCTGCACCCTGGCGCCCCACATTGCCCCCTTGCGGTACCTGGTCAGTCCACTCCGGTACCCCCAGTTATAGCTACCCCCAGTTAATTAGTGACCGGGGTGCAAAGGGCCTTATCAGGCGCGGTCATCGCGCTGGTCAGCCACTGGTCAGCCGGCCTCCCTCATCAGATCCCGGCCTTCATTAACCCCTGCACAATGACCACCGCCCCACACCCACTGGTCAAGGATCCACAAATGACCAGTGGGTGACACCTGGGTGAACGATCACCTTCCATCTACTGCCGGGCCAAAGAGGTTAATTAAACAGCCATCAGGCCCGTTTTATTACAGAAAGGGAAAGGGGTGATCAGAATTCTTCTAGTTCTGTCTGGATATAGAGAGGGCATATCATAATAATATGCAATTATGCCCTTTGGAAAGTTATGTTATTTTAACTTCCCAGGTTATCCTTTATAATTATAACCATTTAACTATCAGGCATTTCCATTGCCTGATTATACACATTATGTGTAGTGCAACCTTTAAGTGATATCATTAAGTTTGTCGAATTACTCTACGAAATACACCACTGTATGATGAACATATATCCAAATGGGTTCCTTGGCATAAGGGCCTTATGTGCCCATATATTGCCAAATGAATACCTTGGTTCAAAATAGAAAGGATCAAATGCCGTGCTATGATAACACTATAGAAATTGGCATACAAAGGGCCATTGCCCTGTATCCGAGACACAGCGGAAGTGACCCTCCGATTCTATCAATGCACACATTTCCCTAGTCCAGTTCCACTGACCAGGGCTAGGGGGCGCTAATTATCACGTGACTGGGCGGTGTCATTTAAAGATAAGATCTTTTTATTCCAAAGCCTTAGGATCGGGACCTAGAGGGCGGAGGGGCTGAGGGCATAGGCTGGTGGGTTGGGTAGAGAAGGGGGTGGGGTGTCTGTACACTGAGACGGCCATCACCCTGTTCTATCGGTCTTTAATTTGTAACGAGGAAAGATAAATGGAGCAGACTTGCACTCTCCACAAGGTATGGGTTGATGGATTAAATCCTAAGGGGCGAGGGACGAATGAATGCATATAGTATCACTCCGTCATCCTCCTGAAAGCGCCCGCTGACTGGTGTCTGTGGGGGCTTGGGTGGCCCAGACAAAATGCAGCGTTTGTTTAGGCTTTCAGGGACTGAGAGTGGTCACTTTGTGCTACTGGCGGCTGGACAATGGTCAAAGGAGGCTTCCTTTTGTCTCGACCAGCCTGCCAGGGCTGGGGACACGTCCCAAGGGGATCGTGAGAACTCCTCCCCTGTCCGTATTGTGAGGGGATTTGGGATCTGTGTCCCCCGGTTAGTGGGGTGGGTGTATGAGGTGGTATACCCAGCAGGGATCAATCAAGGGCCTAACTCGAGAAAGAGGATGAGTTTTATAAATGAGGATATTTCTCTCGTTCTCACAATCAGTAGAGTATAGTGTTACTGGGATTTTGGGACACCAATCCCGTGTATGGAAAAATAATACGACCTTAGTCACAGCTTACAGCATTAGAATTGAGTAATTTTTTGCTCCATGTATTTGAAATCCCAAACCAAGAAATTTCCAGAAAACGATTCTAGCTCTTTCTGGTCACCGATATTCTCAGACTAGTCTCGAGAATAAACGTAAAATGCTCCTTTCCCATGAGTCTCATCCCCAATGACTAGAGATCTGGTGCCATTAGAACACGGATCTTAAATAGTCTAATAACAAAAAATGGCACCTAATATAGGTACAATCAGAACATGGATCTGCAATGTTCAGATATTAATATTGTTCACGTGGTTTTAATGCCGAAGATTCATAGGAGCCAGAGGAATCGGGTCGGGGCCTTATGATCCTGGGTGAATTCAATCAGTCCACTTTGTGACAATCAGCAGATAAAGGTCTGGGTACTGGTTCGCACCTGACATTGAGTATTGTCTTACCTGACCCTGGGCTTTGAAGGCCCCTGACCCAGAACGGCCCAGACCATGGGAACTCCGCCACATTACAGAGCTGTCTTCATGTGATGCATGTTTCCAATCACCTTCCAAGTACATTTCTCACATGTAATGCGCCAAATCCTCCAAGCCCCTAATTAACATCACAAAAACCAATTAACCCATTTATATGCATCTCACACAAAGGTAAAAGATCCAAATATATTTAATGATATAATAAATCATCTCTCAAGTGCATATCTTAAAACGGTCTCAGTGTATGGTGTGTGATGTATATTGTATTTGATTCAGCAATTAGGAAGTTAGACCGTATTTTAGAACTTTAATTGTTTCACTAATTAGAAGAAACACTAGTTCGGCACGACAACGCCGCCTCTTTCATAATAGTGGTTATTTACAAGGAGTAACAAATGACCTGTCATAAGAACAGGTTAGAATGCATAAACTGGGAACTATTATAACTTATCAAAAGTATTTTTACCGACTGTTTGATGAGAGAAAAGAAAAGAATCATGCAGAAAGATTGTCATTCCACATTTCCCTCAGGATCATCACATTCCTGTGATCAACAAACATGGCGCAGCTCCGCCGACAGGTTAGGGAATTCCCCTCACTTGATGTGCTGTTGGTCTCGCCGACAAACTTCGTTTAAATACATTTATGTTCTCATTTAAATTCTAAATCAAAGAAATCATCACCCATTTTGAATTAAGTACACCTTCTACTCCATCACATTATACCTTAACAAATGCCACATTGGTGAGTTAATTAGATTTTTTTCACATTTTAGTTGATATAACCCAAAGAATGGCAACTTCTTCACTAAAAAACATGAAAGTAGTGCACACGTCTAGGTCAGTCACACAATACCTTACATAGTGTGGAGGACAAAACTGCCTCTTTGATCATGGAATGTACATCTTGGACTGTCATAAAAAATATGTTTGATCCTGTGAGGCGGAGGGTATTATTGGACGTAGGAGAAGAATATTTCTCGCCTCTGTATTTTCCGTTCCTTTCTCACTCTCCTTCTCAACTCAGGTTATTTTCCTCCACCAGTTAGTGGGTCTCTACTCTCTGTCCCCGATTGACTTGGGTGTGCCAGATATTGGAATTTGGCCTTGTGGACACCTGTAGTCTATGTGGTCTTTGTCTGGAAAGGGTGTGCATAAATAACCAAGAAAACCCATATGTACAGATATTAATTTATTTCTGGATGATATTCAGAAATAAACAAAAGAATAATAGTAATAATTAGAGTAATAAAAGAACTAATAAGAATAATTTTGACGTTTACATTTTAATTGAATCTCTCAGTCCTACATTATCAACAGCTTTGGAAGTTGATACTGCATAGTTCATTCGATTTATGAATATAACACATGAACAGTATTTTGGAAATTGAAGTCAGGTTATTCCATTCCCTTATGATATTTAAGAATATATAATTGTAGGTCCTTTACTGCATCATGCTACAATACACATACACCTTCATGCCTATTAACTGATTAATATACTAACTATAACGGAAAGAAAACGGATTTTTATTGCAACATCAAAAAATATTAGAAAATGCCTGCACCCTTTAACCTAGGGAGCAGTTGTTCCCACTGTTCCTTGGTGCAAGGGAAAATGAAGTTGCAGGGGGCTTAGGGGACTACCCTAAACCACACTGCCTCAAGACACGTCACCCAGACCCCAACTGACGAACCCACAAATTGGGCTCCATTTTCGGTGATCTGGGAAAGGCATTGGGGTGACCAAAGGGAGCCGAGGGGATGTTGCGTGGGGTCGACAAGTTGTGGTTGCCTTGGGAACCTAATGCTTTCAAGGGTCAACTTTTAAGGAGAGGCTTTTCGCATATACACACCTTTGACTTGGGGCTATACTGAGGATGTACCAAATGTACCTCATATTAGGACCAGAGTTTGTCATGGGAAAGTGTTGGGATCTCGTGTCATAGAAGGCTACACTTTCCTCGGTGCTATAACCTTTAGTGTTCATGATTTTATGTCTTGTACATTTACAATGCACTCATTACCATAGTGAATAGAACATGCGTGTAAATGGATGTTACAAAGGCTACCCTATCATTACACCTACAAACTGTAGACGAGGTATCTATTTTAACCCAGAAAAGATATACAAGGACACGGATCTGATGTGTTGTAATTGTGCCAATGGCCCCTTTTCACCCGGACGATAGCTGGGTAGTAGTTGGGACCACTCAGCCCAATTTTCCTATTTTAAGGCCATTTCACGGAGTCATTATGCCAATTGACTCTGTGCAGAATGCCGACTTGAGGGGACTGAATGCAGATGTTGGGATAAAGCTGATCGGGTCTAAAATCCATACTACAGTGTGAGGGACAAAGGTCAGAAGGGGCCTGTTCCTATCTGTACATGCACCCATCACTCCAGGGTGCCACCCAAGCAGATGAGGAGATACCAGTGCATCAAGAGGTGGTGAAGATGTTTGATCATTTCTCAATGATAAACTAACTTTTCTCACTGGCGGCCCCCATGCTACAACGCCAGCACCATGGGGCCTTACATAATGTCCCCATGACGGGCCCTCCACTGCTGGAGGTGCGAGGGGCTGGTGGGCGATAATACAGAACAATAGGTAGCCCAGGTAAGAGGCGACACATTGGTTCAATTAGCCCCACGGGTAGCAAGTGGGGGTCTCGGTGGGAGGGGAGTTGGCCAGGTGTGACATGCTTTTAATTACCACCTGGCCCTTCACCCCTCAGTCTACCTGTACGCTGTTTGATGTTGCCCCTCCCGCCGACCCCACCCCCTCTGTCGCACCAGCGTGCAGTGATCTCTGCGTCTCCAACTCCTCCTGCCCAAGGGACATGTAACATTTGGCACGCCGCTCCCAGTTATTGTTTTAATTGACTGGGATGGAGAATCAAACAGCTTTGAAGTGTTTGTAATGATCCTTCCATAGCCACCAGGCCTGGCCAGCTTGTCCGAACAGGCTGTCACTACCTCGGGAGGATTAGTCCTTTTGTTTTGGACTCTTACTGTGTCCGCTGGCCAGGTAATCATGATTCTAATGCACCAAAAGAGGTGATCAAAAGATCCAGGCTTGACAATAGAGTTCTTTATAGCCCTGATTCTCTCCTTATAATAACAAGGACGTCCCATACTTCGGGGTCATCTCACTGTCTCCCTTTGATCCTGTATCAACAATACAAGAAACGCCACGGGATAAAATTGGAATTTCTTTTTTCTTTTCAATAAAAAAGGAAATAACCCATACAAACCTCGTCGTAATGGTACAGCTATTAAATGGAATTGGAAGATATCAGGTGCACCAGAACATTGACAATAATTTCAGATTTTCAACTTTTGGGTTCACACGTTCGGGTCAAATGGCGAACATTTGGCGAATTGCGCAGCGGTGCGGGAATCCGTCGCCTGAGGGTCAGCGAAGCGTGAACGGATGGCCCCAGGAAAGCAAGCTTCCCGGGAGGTAGTAGGGGGAGGCGGTGAGGCGTAGAGCAGGCAGGAGGAATCTGGTACCGCGCCTGGAGGCAGCCACGACCCTGATTTAAATTCAATTGTCTGACTAAGAGTGATCGGCCGGGCTTCTTTTCCCACAGCAGCATGCAATGTGGTCGTCGTGTTGGCAAAATATGAGCGGCCGACTGTGCCGACTTTTGAAATCCCTGTCCATCAAAGATCAACAAGTCTTTTGTTGCACGTTGTTTTGGTGGTGGCAGCTCAAAGGGTTGTTGGTCGATTCCTTGCATAATAAGATGGGAGGGGGGATTGGGATTAGAGAGGTAGTGGACATTATAATCCCATACCGTCTACGACTGAACTTTCCAAATAATTTGTTCATGTCGGAAATATTGAAGAATTGTCCATGATATATACTGGGTGTCTTCAACTTCTCAGGTCTGTACTGACCACAAGGGTCAACCCATGCTGCACAATATCATGTATTTGGTCAGGGTAGTAAACGGCTCCTGACCAGACCTAGAAACACTGTTAGAAGTGAAGTTCATATTAAAACTAGCGAAATGCGACCAGACATGCAGCAAATTCTGATTACAGCTTTCCATAGCATGTCGGTCATGTTGCCTTAATTCAGGGACCAACACTTGATGCCCCATAGTATATATGTGTGGGTCATGTCCCACAGGACAAGCAGACCTCCTTACTCCTGAATCCTTAGGCCTCACAACCTAAGATGCCCCCTGGTTATAATATGTAAACTGAGAAGGATTGTGTTTCCTTCTAAGTGCCATGTTCATTAGTGTTGTGATGCCTGGAATCAAGATCCGGTTCACTTCCCATTCCCATCGTTAGGATGCCTGAGAAGGAAATGTAGATCATGATTGGTTTGAATTGCAGAAAAGACTCGCAGACCTTGCTTAAGTAATTCGTAAATATCCCAATGCAGAATAACTGATATTGCATCTGAACGCTCAAATAATGAATAGATTACTCAGGTAATTGAAATTAGATACTTATTTGTTATAACTATGTTACCTGTTTAATGGTCTTATGATACCATCTGGACATGTCACACACCCATTTATAGCGGAGTTGAGGAATGTCTTCCCGTGGAGTTCATAATTCACTTAAGGAGGCCATTAACATTTTCATGCTCATTATTTCATAAGGTATCAACTTCCTTTTCCACCGTTTTACTATGCTTATATAATTACTTAATCATAAGAGTAGTATTGGTTCAATTAATCATAAGAGTAGTATTTGTAAACAAATGATTATGGCAATACAAATCTTTATTGGTATCACAGCATTGGGATTTGATTCGGGATTTGATGCTTCCTACGTATTTTCCTGTAATGTTATTTCTTGCCGAAAGGGATAGGGATATATGAAAAAAAGAGAAAAAGAGAAAAACAATGAAAATATGCCAGACAATAGTAGCAAGCCAGACCACATCTAGACTATGTGGTCAGGATACAGGTCGAACATAGACTAGATCCGACCACACTCGACACTTTCTCATGGATCCCTGCATTGATTAGTGCAGGAATCCCGACACTTTTTGGGCCGTGAATGTGTCAATGGAGGAAATGGTAACTCATAATTAAATCCGACCAGCCGAAGATGACACGAGTCTGGCCAAGTCTAGTGCTAATTGTTGCCGCCAGAGGGCCACAGGACATGTAGCAATAGGGCCATATTGTCCCTGATGGCAGTTCTTTTTTATGTGTGACAAGGTTCTAAGAGGTTTATGGACTACCATCACAGTCGAGTAACCCATAGACATGTATATGGCCTTCCCTTGACAATCAATACAGAAGGACTTCTTTCAAAATTATCCCTTTTACATTAGCCAAAAGAATTCGAACAATTTTTATGGAGTATTAATTTTGTCAAAAGCACATCCATGAGGATTATTGATTCTTTTTATTGTAATGCCAACTTCACAAACATTGTAAGTTTCTGTTCTTCCAGTGGTTAAGGTGATGAGAATGGGTTACAAATAATATGAACATCATCATGATAGTCATAAAACAGTGTAAATTTGTCCAAAAAGAATATGACCTTCAGCTGAATATTGCAAAAGGTCCCATGTCCCCGACGCTTGAGACATATCTATCTTCGAAAAATTCCTTACACAAATATTGACATAATGGGCGGGCTCTTTGAAGGTAAGTAGTTGTTTAGAAAATATAATTATATATTTGAAGTATACGCATTATGGCCTTTTGTTAGGACCCCACCTCTAGGTGGGCTAGGGGGTAGATCCTTTAGCCCTCAGCGATTCGGTGCAAGGCAGATCTTTGTACACAGAGACCCTCCCACTTCACAACAAGTAACATCACTCAACATGCTTGGTTAATTTCAAGCCTTCAGAAAGAGTTGGTGAAAAAAATACATCCTTCACATAACCAAAGGCTGGTTGAAACACCCAGGTGAAAAAGTCCTCATAAATAGTGCAGTGTAAGTCAGTGTCTGGTGCTGGAGCATTAGACCTCGGAGGTAATGTGGGAATCTTTGGGCCAGACATCCATCCCTCCCTCTAACATTCAAGTACTACTGAATAACAAATGGCAAATTAAAACAGTCTGCATCAGTCAGTCCTGAGGATCCGGCCTTAAAATTCACATTTTTTACCTCCGCTACTTTTCACTTCAAAGGTAGTGGAACGATTTGCTCTTCAAAGGGGGAATACACCTAAGTAAGACAATCTGAGTGCAGCACAATGTGTATATTTTGATCCCCGTTATCATACAAATATAATTATGTTGATTACAATTTTACAGTCATTGCACAGTTACATCCTATTGTATTCAAACCTACCAATTACCTTTTTTGTTCCAAGATTGCCAAACAACTGATAATTCATATGAATTTCAAACATTTTGCATCAAGACAAGTAAATTGTTTTAATTACAAACATTTCTAATTGATCTATTGCCTAACGTTATGTGAAGAACGCATGTAAGAAAAAGGACACATTTGCATGAGGTCAAAGGTTAAAGAGTGCATTGCATCCAAAAGGCCAGTGATCGTATGAAAAACGATCGGTCTAGCAGGATTTCTTTGCACATAGAGCAATGCAATGATTCCTGAGCATCATCTTACCACTGGATTTGTGTATCGAAAAGGGCTCAAGTAGGCAGTCGTGTTACAAACTGTAATGATAATGCTGCTTAACTTCGATAAGATTGGGCTAAAAATGACTTTAATCTTTGGAAATACGATCCATTTATATAAGTTGACTGTAGATGTTCAATGCTACACATCACCAAACTGGTCTAAAAGCCATATGTGATATCCTCTGCGAAAAGCAGTCTTATGGCCTGGAATATTAGATTAAGAAGGTGTCTTGGGGAATCTAATACTGAAAAAATTAGGTAAATATTCTTATAAGAAAAAAAGTTATGTTAATTTGAAGACACAAAGGTCAGATATGCTAAATAATATATAATCTAGGCCCAAAACTGAAATCCTAAATACAGTGTCAGGAAATAATTGTGTAGTAATTGACCAAGGGAACCCCAACACCTCGTCCCCACAACCATGTCAGGAAATATACTGCCATTTCCTTTATATTTAAGATATTCAGAATCTGTTTTTGCCGAATATAGCCAAGCAGTCTTGACTCAGAATTTCAAATTTAAAAAAATTAATTTTGTTCCATGGTTACCAAGGAAACCCTCATTTGCATAGCAGTAGTATCGGTGGGTTTGGACGTTCTATCAACATTCTGGTTACCATGGCAACAAAATGCAAAAAATCTAAATCTTTTCACCAATAATGAAAAATACGAAAATTTCATTTATAGCATAAAGTTAGCTTATTTTTTCGTATTTTTATGATTTCTAAGCTAAATAAAGATTGATATTTCAGATGACCATTGTACTGGTTTAGTAATTCAAACCATTCCAAATGGTTTGCAATGTGAGATTTGTTCGGCCTTTAAAATAGTAATGTTATCAATTCCCCCGAAGACTTAATAATAAATTATATATATACAATTACTGATGACAGTTTTTAAATCTTTTTGGGTTTGTATATGACGAGTCAAGGAAAATGTATCTGCAGTCCATATATATGTATATAAATACCCACCACCCCATTAGCCTTGGGCCGTGGAGGGCTGGCACGCGGTTCATCCCATCTGCCACACCTGCCCTTGTACCCAGACACACCTTTAATTAGGCCACGTTAATCAGTGTAATTGGTAGGCAGGAGGCAGGGCGCGCACGCCGGGGTAGACAGGGGTAGGACCCCAGCCCCAGACACCCGTGACGACGACAGGCGAGGAGGGTGGAGAGGGGCTGGGGTCACTTTACTCTCCATGGTTAAAGGTCATAATGGCCATGCATATAATACGCTTATATACAGAGAGATGGACATATGACATTTTATTACCCTATCTGCTTCTTAAAGGGAGGGGCCAGTGTCTTTGAATTAGCATAGTGCCATGACCGTGACCATCTGAGTATTCACCATACCAAATTTCATACATTTATCTCTAACAGGTTCGATTTTATTCAAACTTTTCTGAATGATAATGAGTCTCCCTGTGTGCATCCCGGTGCACCTTGCACAGAGCATTATCTGTGTGTGATGTCATAAGCAAAACAGTTGAAAAATTATAAAACTGAGAAAAATGCAAAAAGAAATTTATTAAATGTACTTTATGAGTCTAAAAGAGATAAGAATCACCAAATTAAATGATTAAATGATGAGAAAACATGAAAAAATATGTTTTTTATGGAATTTAGAAATTTGTAATTTGAATATAACTGTCATTTTGTGTGACGTCACACACAGATATGTGTTTTGGTAAGGGTCAGAGGAATTAGGTATTTCTTAAAGTTAAATCCCACATATCACATGAAGGAGTTAATTATTGATAATGGAACTTGGCATATTTCTATATAAGCATTTAATCTACCATGTAAATTGAAAAAGAACCAAAATTGAAATTTCACTGGCCCCTCTCTTTAAGGTATAGCATTTGGGAAACGTTGTTGGGAATAACAACGTTAACGTTAACTTTATTCCTGGAGAGGAGTCTTGAGAACCTATCCACTTTTAGGGCGAAAGTTAATTTGATGTACAATACAAATTGGTACCTAAATAGATTTGTAGAATTTTTATATGCTTCATATAAAAATGTTGAGACACTTGAAATTGAAAATGCAGAAGCTTGGTGTGGAATGCACATACTGTGTCTTGGCATTTTCTTTAGTAGATTAACCACATTCTTACTTTTGCCAATCATCAACTATATGTAAATCTTATATTTATTTGAAAAACTCTATGTTGTTGAATGAACGCAGGGCCTTCTGCCTTCGCTATACATGTAGTATTTAATGTTTCCTGTCCTTCATTATGGACATATTATTCAAATCGCAATTTCTCTCCGTTAATTTGATGTCGGTACACATTTCGAAGATAATATATTATATTATCATTCATAAGTATTTTAGGTAACGTGGGAAAATGTTCAGTCCATTATTTGCTTGAGGTGTAAAAACACCACCATGTAAATGGGAAGATCTACAAAATACCTCTGTATGACCACTTTAATTAGCTTCATTCATTACGCAGCTGTTAACTTCTCATAATCTGATTTTTGTTTTACATTATAGTGTCCTCAATAATAACGATTCACCTATATACATAATTTTCCCCTTTGGTTTCTCATTCAGGATTATGCTGATTAAGTTGGAGGGCATTTGGTTTGCAGATATAGCTGTAAAGGCCAATTACTTGGTCCGGGACAAAATGTCTTTTATTCACTTGGACCATAAACATTGTTTCATTGGAAATAGCCTTGACGTTACCTGCATGCCTGTAGATACCTGAGTGGTGTACAGGGATTGTATAGATCTGTGCCCGAAATTAAATCCAATGGCATAGTAAAACACATATAATTTGAATACCTCTGATTATATCAGAAATCTATCTAGTATAATGCATTATGAAGGCAATCGGGGAAGAGGCCCCAAGAGCCATAACAATATATTTTAGTGACAGACTGCTGCAGTGTAAGTATGGAGGGCGATAGGCACCGCAACCTGCAAGACTTTGCTAGGTCTTTGACATGTTGAGATAGGTGAGGTTAAAAATAGATATTTGCAAAAAAGATGGAAAGGGAATTTTGGCAGAAACCCCCATTGTTCAGCATTTCCCGTTACTTTAGACAACAGCAACTATATAGTTGATATGTTCTGCCTATTATATCTTTGTTCTTTTTAAGATTTTGTACCTAAGAAGAGAATGATGTAGGGGGTAATGTGCACCTTCAAAGTCTGTGCATGGTTGATAATTTTAATTAGAGAAATCAAACAACCTGTGAGAGGATCCGGCAGGCTGCTTTCCCACAGGTGTATTAGACGAAATGAACATCTGATGGCAGGGCCCTGCCAAGTCTAGATGATCAGTGGGGAGTCAATTTGGCTCCAGGCCCAGGGAGGTATGTAACAAAACAAGTACTCTAAGCCTAGGGTGAGTACTGCCCCTCAACCGTGAACTTAATTCACTGTATTCAATTATATCCACCTCTTTTACACATAAAAAGTCACCTTATATGTCGAACTGAAAGTTGAAACTCCCACAATAATGTTTTAATTCCACAATAGCTGTCTGAAAAAGTAATTCACTTGACGTCACTTCCTGTGATCATGGAAATCTAGTGTGTTTTCAGATTCGTGTGTATAGCTCGTTTAGTTCGATCTTAATAAAGATGTCATTTTAGATTGACTAAATGGCGAAAACCGGAAACTGAAGTTATACTCACAAAGGAATTACACCTGAGGTACATCCCCCTCTACTTTAGGACCTTCTATGAAGTACGTATTATACGCACAAAGGTGGGGAGAGAGGCCTGAAATCTTTGAAATATGAAGATGTACTAAATGGAAGGCCCCTTTACTTTTTGCTAAAGATGAGTCAAAATAATATGATTTACTTTTGCAAATAATAATTATCCACCAGAGAGCATTAAATAAAGTATTAAATGAATGTGCAATTAATTTTCTAAGTAATGTTGAAGTATGCAATCTAATCGACCCAAAAATGGTACAAATAACATTGAAAATACATAGTTGAATAATATAATTGGTCCAGAAACTACCCTGAATTGGTCGAAATAATATTAAACATGATTAATAATTTCACCGGTCCATTAGCAATCGGGTGGAACGATTTTTTTATTTCATTTATCGGCTCAGAAATAAGTTTGAAAAATCGGTTGGCATCAACCATGAACCGGTTTAAAGAAAAATAATAATAATAAAAAGATAAAAACATTTTGGACTGACGCATTTATTGAACCGATTCTGGACCGATTCAAATCGGTCCGCTGTAGGTCCTGTTTCATCATTTCGTGGATCATCAGCTTTATGCCGCTCATAATTATATATTTTTTCTATAAATTACGGTCGACGGCGCACATAATCATAGGAATCTTGAAGTGGTATCAAAAGACATTCGTTTTATTATAGCAAGTAAATAGTATTTCATTATGTGGACTACTGACAAAATAAATTCATTTTGTAATTGCCTGTATAGCAAGAAGGGTTGTGTGTGTGTGTGTGTGTGTGTGTGTGTGTGTGTGTGTGTGTGTGTGTGTGTGTGTGTGTGTGTGTGCGTGTGTGCGTGTGTGTGTGTGGATCACGTGAGATGGGTTCAGTAATCTGGTAATAGGAGTGGTATGGGGGTAGACAGGTGAGGACTGATCCAATCCTCCTATGACCCTGATGTGGCACGAAGATCACAGGCCCGGGCCGCCCTGTTGTCTCACCTGCCACAAACATACCCCGGCTTTAATTGGGGACATGGCATGTTCAGCGGTGTAACTTCTTTTAATTATAGTTTTTTTCCTTTACCATGACAGATGCCTTTCATGACATACAAAGGAAATGATGACTAATATTACTAAAGGTGTACTTCATATTTGGAGTACGAAGAAAAGCTGTAATACGAATAGGGTTCTGGGATCAAGGAGGTCTTAAATATAGGCCCTAATGTCAGTTAACTTTTCAATGATTTTTTATTTACTTTTGGTATCATCACAGTGATTTGTTTGTGTATAAACGTTTATTCAGTAATTAACATCAGAGTTGCCTCTGTTTTTCAGTTCATTACAAAAATGAAAAAAGGTGATTTATAGGCCTATAGACAACAGTAAATAATACCAGTGGTCAATAAATTTAACGCCATACTTTTTCTTTATCCATGTGCTAATGATATAAACGTGTCAATTGCTTTGTTTTTGTAGAGAAGTTACATCACATTACGAGAGCTGTTAAATTGATAACTCACACAGTTTATGAGAAAATCACCTAATTATCAGGAGTGATAATTAGATATAATGGCACCATAACCAGCCTGTAAGGTCCTTATATAAGATCTTGGGCACGTTCCCCTACCCCAGTGGATCCCCCCAACCCCATGATATTTGGTGGACAGATGGTGTTGGCAGGTGTGGGTAGGCAGATGGAGGCTGATCAGCTGATCTTTGATCATATGTCAGTGGTGGATCCTGGCTAATTAGACCCCTACAGGTAGGAGGAGGCTCGCCTGGGTGCCTCACAGGTATTCGGCGCCCACCCCGGTAATGACCAGCTAACTAGGGGTGGCTCTCATATCTAACTAGGGATGGCCCTCAGATGTAACTAGGGGTGGCATATGGACATCAGAGGCAGGTCGTGTGGCCGGCCTATTAGACATGTAGTGCGGAACGTCACTTTGCCCTTCCTACCTTTAAGAAGTGTACCCAGACCCATAATGTCATCTCATCCAGCTGGTACCAAGGAGATCTGCATAGGAGTCATTGAGGTGTCGTTGATGGTATCTATGGCTATATATGCATTAGTAGATTAAACGTTCGGATGAATACGACCTTTACAATAAGTACTTCAATTTATTTCCATTCACCTTGCAGGAAATTTGAGGTACTTTTAAGTGAAGGTATACTCAAATATAAGAGAATTTGATATAAGGAAAATATAGTAAATTGCAGGATATTTTAATAGGGATACAGTCGTGCTATACTGACTTTGCCCCATGGCAATTCCGGACAGTGTTGAGTGGGAATGATTGTGTGAACTGACCCTGAACCTGGGACATGTCGTCTTTCCGCCCCCTAAACAGAAAGGGGAAGGGTTTATCACCAGGATCAATCCTCTAGGAGACCCTGTACCCTTTGCCATGTCCATGGGCCTTGGACATGTGGTATTTATAATATGTGTCCCTCTGTATGTGCGTGGTTACTGTAAACCTGTCATTAGTCTTCAATTTTACCAATGTGAAGTAGGGTCATTTGAAGGGCAGTTGCAGCCCTCAAGTCCAAAAATTCTTCAGAAAAGACCAATTTCAGTCCAATCAAATTTAATTACAAGGGGACCCGAATAATTATAAAAACCGTTACTATAGTCTCTTGTGAACTATAACATTACATCCTTTCATGTTCTTCCCAAATCCATATTGTAGACCGTTAATATTTTTCAAATAATTGTGATTGTTTGTAAGAGCTGTCATTTGTATAGCACATAACTCATGTAATGAGAAATGATTCACTGACCATGATAGGACAGAAGGCCGAAAGATAATATGTTATGACCCAACATGCAAATAGATGAAGTTGACCGTTAGTAGGCCCCAGTCTACTGGCCCCCACATTATATAATAGTCTATACAATTTTTAATAGAAAGTCGAATGAATTGTTATGAATGAGATTGATATTTATTCTTTAGATGCCACATTGTTGATGGGGTTGTATTTGGCTCATGTATGTATGCGCACTCTTGAACGGTTGCTCCCACTTTTTATTACTCTTGGAAGTACAAAACTCACAAACATTACAAATGGTATGGATAACCTGCATGTAGTCAAGTATCCACAGTTCTCTCCTTCTATGAGATAAGTTGGTCCGAGCATTCAAATAAGATAATTCGACCATATCGTAATCACCCCTTTATGGGCAGTATATTGAAAAAGGCGAAACTAAATAAACCTTTCTTCTTTAGATGTTTAATTATTTCTCCGACAATTGGGGGAACCATGAGACTTTTTACTCATTGAGAGGTGGTCGTAGTGGCTGTAGGGCTGTAGGCAGATGGGGGACTCTGTCCCTTTGTGATGGTCCTGTGTGCAATGTGCCATGTGCTTGGGTCGGATTGTAAACAAAGAAGAGCCCCTCCCCTCCTGCCATTCGACCCGCCCCCTATGGGAATTCCCCCCTCCCTTCCCCTTTTCCCTATATCACTATCCAAGACAACAATCCACCACATGTTCTAGGAAGTCAGCCAAGCCTGACGGTCACGCCCAACAATTCCTGGATCCTGGAAATTTGCATACAAGTGTTCCTGGCAAATCGCCCCACCTCCACTGCTGTGTGCTTCTCTGCGACTCTACAGGCACGCGGCTTACTGTGACGTCACTCGCTCATTTCCATAAAGGTGCCCCTAGCGCCGCCCGCGTGGTGTCGGGACGCGCACTAACCACATGTTGAGTGTACACACACGCACGTGGTGCAGCGTGCATTGTGTGTTGGATTCCCTCAGCTTGTTGAAAGGCAGTATCAGCATGCATAGCACCCACACACTTCATCTATCAACAGATCAAACAAAAAATCCTCGCAGCGTTCTGGCACTCGTATGACACTGACACCTCATTCTTTGCAGAAGGCAGTGTTGGCATTTGGGTGGCTTTCAATCGATAAAAAAAACCGCAGATAATGTTGATTAGTAGACATGTCATATCACAGCGTCAGTGCTGGCATGTAAACATCTCCTTTAATGACATACCGTCACATCTGTCAAAAATGTTCCACAATAAAAATGGGCATAGAAGTTTGTGGACCTGCACGTTTATTCCAAAATGTCAACAATTGATCGTACAACTCTCTCTTGATGTATAGCCGTAAAGAGACTCATATTTTCTAACCGAACCGATTATCATTAGAGCTTAACAGCTAAAGTATAGGCCTATATTTGGAGGAAACATGAATTAAAATAAAGCGGTGATTTCTGATGCAACCTTGCTTATAGATTCTCTATTACAGAATGCAAATCTAATGGTATATTTTGTTTTCATTAGAAAGCGTCACGTTTTCTGGATAGCAATTGTAAGTTTGTGTTATCAAGAATTTGCTCAAAGAATCTTGCGCTGATAAAGGGCCTACTTGACTGTGGGAGGATTTGTGTGGGGCGCCTACATATAAGAAAAAAATATATATCATCAACATAGTTACTCTAGTATAAATGGAGAGAGCGCAAGTAAGAAACCACACCCTTATTATGTACCTCTGTGTACATTTCCGACAGTTTTATGCGCCTTTGAACCAATTTTCACGTTGATGTAACAGCGTTCATCCAGGTGCTATTGGTTCACCAAATTCATAATGTGACTTGGATCTTTTTGACGTTTTCCGAGTCATCTCATGCCTACTCACGTCGCCTGAGAATTGCGAGTCTGTGTCGTCAGTGAAGGGTCTGGGGTGAGGGTATATGCAGAAATTGCCAGTTAATAACAACAGTTTGGAACACCATATAACAAGCCACCTCAACTACAGCGGTATACTTGTGCCATGGTCAATTAACAATTAATATAATGGAGCGTTTGTTTGATAATATAAAGCATGGCATACCATAGCGAGGTGATGATCATGTAGAAAATAAGGTTCACGTGGGAAAGTTTAGACTTTGGCAGATGATTCAAGATGTATATCTCATACGTCAAACATTCATTATGGATATTCATTAAATTATTATCTTCAAAGACACTGTGTGAAAATATCTTTTTGAAAAGATTTACCATAATTAAACAACACACAGAAGCGGCGTTCTGATGCGAAATTAACTAATCTCCATAATAACAACAATGAGTGTACATGCCATGACTCAAACCCTGCGTCTAGAACTTTCCACGTGCATCATTTTCACAACAAACCATTTGGGTGGGCGTGGCCTCCCGAGAAACCTGATTTACATACAGTTGTGGCCCAGCAAGCCGCCCCCTTTTATCTCTAGAACCTTGTCCTCAGAAATGCGTACCAGAACCACTCAACCAAAACACATCGTAAACTTCTAGGAGTTAAAGCACCCATGCATGACACAGCAGCAAATACCGACGTCGGCCCCTCCCCTGACGCGTGCGCCAGCGCTTTGTCCCCAAGGGTATCCCCCCACCCCACCCCCCGAATTTACATACAGTTGTTCCTAGAATGCCCAGAAATCCAGCACACTCCCTCCCTCTTCTCACTCTCAGATGACCACGGGCTTCTAGGCAGACACGTGCCAATTGTAAACACGGCCCAATGGTTATAGAAAGAGCAGCTGCACGATTGGTCCCGTTAATGATTCATTAGGACTGAAATCTGATTACCCGCACCCTGCGATGGGTCACCTCCCCCGGGCCCTCGATAAGGGCATCAAGCACGCAGCAGATGTCACAATTCACTGCTCACAATCCTGCCCAAGTCAAGGGTGTTTTATGGACTCTCCTTATTCAGTGGCTTTTCACAGACACTATTATATTGCGCTTTCCGCATTGACATAGGCTTAGGTAGAGTATACCAAAGGCTCATTTCTAGCCAATGTCGTATGTAAAGTTTGCATCATTGAGTAGGTATTTATGCTATGACTGAGGTTCTCAAAGGTGCTGCATGGTTGACCATTTAATGTCTATTATTGGACATGAAGGCAGAATACCAGCAAGCATCTCATACGTAATTGGCATAGTTTCAAAGGAATGAATATTTTTGTTATGGTTGAAAGTAAAATTATAGAACAGCCAGAGGGCTCCACAGACGTATCGCAATGACCATTGAATCTATATAGTGAGTGGAAGCCATCGCCTCCTCATCCAGCCCATCTCATATACTACTTAGACCTGAGGCGAAGGGTGGCAAACCTATAGACAATATATATGTATATAGAAAAACAGGGAAGACTGTGATGAAAGGTCTCATACCATGAGTACATGTATATACCAAGAGCAATGAGAAAACCACAGCAAAATTCTACAATTGATCACGCAAGATCCTGAAAACAAATTCATTTTGATTCAGTAAAGATCATCAAAAACATTTCCCAGGGGTACCACCATGCATCAATGATACGTGTCATATGTTGTACATGTATATGACATGGTATAATATTCCTGATATGTACGAGATGGACAAAGACGTCCTAAATGACTCTAATTTGTTCCGAAAGGTAAACCATCTGCGCGGGTCTCTGTAGGTCGGTACTGGGTTGATCCCCCTCCTCCAGCCCCTGCCCCAACGGGCTCCCACGGGCTCCCATGTGCAAGGGTAGGAGTGTGGGGAGACGGCCTGAGGAATCACCCAAGTGTGACGATCCTTAACATCTACATGGAACACTAGGCCTCGGACCCAGCCTTCTGTTCCCAGAAACCAGCCATGCAGAACATAACTGTACATTGACTCACCCTCTCCCCCCCCCCCCCACCCCACATACCCACACACCGTCACGGTCGGGCAGTTCTTCACATTAATCTATGCCACTTCGAGGCAGCACCTCTTTGGACATTTGCATACAAGTGTTCTGCCAGGAAAGGGGTCTGGGGTCATTTACATACAAGTGGTGGGTGGGGCTGTGGCAGGCGTCGGTATGGGGGGGGGGGGGGGGGGGTTCTGGAGGAAAGGTAGGGGAGTGGTCCATATAGGTAGGGGTACCGTAAGCACATTGGCCGGCACGCGCATGCTCATTAAATAGAATGCCCCTGCACGCTTAAGGCCAGAGCACAGGAACTGGAGAGCGTGAGGTCACACACTTTTTAACACATACCCCCACTATGCCTGGACAAACTTCAAAGGCATACCCCTACGCTTTGATCACACTCTGCACACCCTACCGAATTATACCACCTCGTCGAGAAGCATTGTGAAGGGGATAATTAGCCTGTCTTTGTTCTTGTATGTGTTTTTGTCGGTTTTGAGGGGATATTAAAACGTCACGCCAATCATGGCGTGATAGATCATGAAAAAGTTAGGGGTCCCCTCAATAAATAGCGTTGGTACTGCGGCAGGTGTTGACGCTTAGGTCATAGCCAATACAACCCTATAATGTAAAGAAGTCTGTACTTGGCTATAAAGGTATGGGTCAAAAGTCAGAAGCCGCATGATGTGAGGATATATGTAAATATAGATTGTTCAGAAGTACTACATACTTTCAGGTTTCCTGGGCAGGGGATCCGACTGAATTGATATTTATGGGAGACATGCCCTTTGTAAGAATAATACATGAATACCATAGGACATTATGAACAAGCACTGTATACAATTCATGACAGAATCTCGAATTATAGGATGGAGAGTATTTTGGAATTATAAATGTGGTACCCATTGAGCCAATTATCTAAATAGACCTGTCCACTTTTCGATGTATTGCTGGCATGATACAGAAGTAGGACATAATTGCAGTTTTTGCAAGGTCAGCCACTGACACAAATCTGAATGAATGAGTTAGTATTTGTGTTTTCTAAGACAATAAGGTGTTGATAAATGAGGATGAATATTATAAATTTTTCTCTCAATTAGGTATAATTTACCTCTATTTCAGGTGAACCAAAGTAAGGTATGTTTTTGTGATTTTAGGGTTGGACATTGTAGGCAAAACTGAAGGGCTTTAACACTGTTCCCTATGCGCCGTATATGCGGGTCTGAAAATAAAGCACCACGCGACGAAATTTCGCGGAAATCGCGAACGGTGCTTGGGTGGATGTTTAACATACGATCCTATGAAGGAAAACATGTTATTTCACTCTAACTTTTTTGATATCGCTCCAATCTTAATACAGTAAATGAGAAAAAGTTTAGAATTAATTCCAGGAATGTGATACAAGTCTTGAAATTTTCGCGTTTCGTCAATTTTTCGCACAATCGCGAAAATCCGCGTTTTCCACATAGGCCCCAACGCTAAGTAGCCAACATACAGAGCCCAAAATTTCGCCGCGCAATGTCGGAAATGGCGAGTATACCGCCAACACGTTTACTCCGTATAGGAAAATGTCATTTTTGTTTTCCAGTCCTACAGCTACATATATATTTAACATCATATTGAAAGTAAAAGCTTATAAAGTTTAGTTTTGGGTAATAGTACTTGGAAAAGTGCTGTGAATTAAGTATGATGAAAGTCTTTCTAAACATGTTGATATCATAGAAATAAGGGATGGGCTAGCTGGCAAAGTGGACAGGTCTATTGTGGTCGTTTAAGCGACCACAACTGGTCGAATTGGTGTCCCCATTGAGCAATGCGAAAAGAAATCTGTCAGATAAATGGTCAATTGCTTGCAGAATATCTCAAATTGTTACATATTGGTTGCTAGCGTCCACATCGCTCAATGGGTTCTACCCTTAACATTCAACTCTCATCTATACATTCTGATTCAGAAAAATGAATATCAATAGTCAAGTGGCCATTATTACCAACTTTGCCTCTACTATCTGCGAAAACCTCCTTATCTAACGGAGAGGTTCGAAAATTATGCTAATCACACACATTCCAATGGGATAGTATGAGAAACAGCTGTAATGTATTCACTTCTAATGCTGTATAAACAAGTAACCAATCTATATAAACCCAAGGAAATATATTTCAATAAAATGCAGTAACATGGTAGTTGGTGGAACTTTTAATCATACTTAATTGAGTAGATCAATAAATCTTTCTCCCTGTCTGGGGGCCGGAGACATCATTAGCATTTCCTGCCTTTATCAGTGCAGACCTCCTTGTGAGACGTGCCCAGCCCAAGGAAAAGGTCAGTATTGTCCGAACCCATGGCAACAAGCTATCTGCCTTCCGATCAGATCTGAGTGCAGCTGGGCGCGTGCCTCCCACACACACAGCAGCCGCTCCAAGCATGCTCCAGACAGAATCCGACCAGACCCGACCAGATGTGCACGGGTCTTCACCAAAAAAATGGTTGACTAATTTTCGAAATTTCAAAAAACTTTTGATTTTGTATTCTTTTTTATTAGCAGATTTGGATCGTCAGCAATGAAAAAATTCAGAATGGCTTCCCGTTAGAAAGATTATTGGCAATTGTGTAGGTTATGGAAAATTGAATGCTTAGTTTTAAAACAAGTCTAATTCTATCCTGTTCTCCTTATCATTAATAAATGAACATTTTTCATGTAGACACTTGCGGCCATATCCCGACCTGGAGTTGGCCTGCAGCTTCCTTAGTGCGAATGATGGGACATCTGACATATCTAATGGTCCAATGTCAAAAACCAGACACATGTCCTGCAATGGGAACATTTTTTGGAAAATATCTTAATAAAATGAGGATGTTTGAAATAAAAAAACTTCATGCCATTGGTAGGAACCTGAGGTACATCATGATATTGACACCATATATCTGAAAATATTACATTTCACAATCATTGGTTTTGTCCAAAGTATATTTACTTTTGTTGTTGAATGTTTGTTTATTCAACAATTAATCCCTCTTGACTTCTGCTAAGCAATCATCAGCATATGACACTAAATCCTCAAGGTTAGTTTGGGGCCAGCGTCACTACTTCCAGTCCATTAATTTGCCATTGAAGAATTACTCATCGCTGGCCCAACATGAACCCTCCCGGGGCCCTGCCAGGCAAAGACACCAAGCATTCTCCTACTTTTTGTGTATATGCTATCGAGTCTCTGGGGTTTCAATTACGGCCGAGTCTTTTGTGTCAATTAGCCGTAGGCCACGCCCATTTCCTGGCGGCCATGGACGCCAGCGAGCACCCCCTTGGCGTCGGGGGGTTGGGGGTGGGGGCAGGGTGGTGAACTCTGTGGCTGGTCTGATTTACATACAGTTGTCTTGCAGTCTGGTTCAGTGCCCCCCTCCTCCTAACCCACCACCACCCTGCCATTTTGCCAACCCGACCTCCATCGTCTTATAATAGTTATTCCTCTCGAAGTATAGTCACAGAAATGCACCTATAATGCAATACTGTAAGCGACAAGATATATCATTACTCATGAGTGACCTTTCTCCGTGTACTTTTTTTGGTTATTGATAATCTGATGTATGAATAGATTTAATTAGCATAGCAATATTGAAAGAAAACATTGGGAGTCTTTTTTTCTTTAAATTCCTCGCTATTTCGGCAAATTAAATCGTCTGGCAGATACTTTCTCAAAGACGTTTTGGCATACATAATGTCAATATGGCATTACGATAATAACCTCGGTAAAGCCACACCTCGTGCCACAATGCGAAGTGACACTGATAACTATCTGTCACCTCAAGATGCGCTGTGACCAGACCCACGTGCCCACGTGGCCCTCAAGCAGGCTCTCACCACGCGGTATCTCTATTGACTCGATCTACGGCGATTGCCCCACCCACAACCTAAAAAAATACTCACTCTCCTTCACCGCCACAGAGATACAGCCTCTACATACATATCTGTACGTGTATCAAGTATGTGGCGGAGAGTGAGAGGACGTCGTGGTTGACGTCGCCGTCGTCGTTGCACCTGGCCCCTGAGGTCAAAGTTCACCTACCCCGCACAGGTAAGCAGTAGAGAGTAGCCGGGAAGGCCCCACTGACACGTGTCATGCCAACGCTACCAGTGACGTCACACATTGTTATCGCCCCTAGAGGCCATCTCATTGGGTTTATTTTATTCACAGTGTGAAGGTATTCATATAAGGTGTCGAGTATAATAGGTGTGTCAGACCAAGCCCTATCAAATTCTCTGAAATTAAGAGGCTCATTTGTGATAAGGATTTATTACTGAGTGTCAAGTTACTTAGCGTTAAGAGACACATAAGGCACCATACAGAGTATACTTCTAGGCAGGTGTTTATGATATTAACGTTTAAAACCTATTTGTCATTGGGATGAATACCTATACGCCTCCGAAATGACAATTACAGAAAAGTAGATATAAACGGGTCGCAAATACAGACCTAAAACCAGACAATTACAAAATAGTAGATATAAACGCAAATGCAGACCCCACGTAATGTAATGAACATGCTATCACGCTATGTCATATTTGGTCCCTTAAGATGCATCATCCTATCCTATCTTAGGTTTGAAAATCCTTCACTTTGACCAGTTGACCCTGAACTATAGAGGTTCCAGTAGATCATCGGCATCTGATCCACGAGTACGGACTCATTCTCTTGATTTGCCGATAGAGTATAAAGAATTGGTATAATTATATTGTGTACGAAATTCATACAACCAATTTGCAAATTTACTTTTTCTGATAAGAGGATGTATATCTAATTAAGTTTGCCATCTGTTCTTTTTAGGTGTAGATCTGATACAAAGGAGCTGGTGACGTTTGTACAACCCTCTAGGTGAGATAAAAAGCTGAAGGCATGGCTCATGTGCCACCTGTTGGTTCAAGAGCTACACACCCGTCACATTGGTAAAGTCACCAATATTTGTCGGCCAAATAAAAGATCCCCAAGTCCCATCTGGCTGTTTGAGGCTTAATGAAGTGCAAATATTGAGGCGTGCGACTCGTCTTGGAGTCAAGAGCGTTGGGGGAATTGGGTCTTTTGATCCCCAGACACACATACTAGTACTTCTGCCTGTCTTTCGTAAGGATTTATTTGCCCTCGTAGTTTCAATGGACCTCCCGAGTCAACACTGAAAAAACAGAGGTTTGATTAGCACACAGAAGCCTTAGGATAGAGTATTCAAGGGGAGTATGTTGGTGCACTTTCCCTGGATGCAGCAAAGGCTATTTACGTACAAGTATTGCATGTATAAATGTATGAATGGACGTAGTGCACTATATGCTGTAAAAAGTATCTTGGACTTCATGAGTTCATATCAAATAAATCGACCAGAATATAGGAAAGACCTGGTACATAATTGTAAAGCCTCGCAGTCACTCAACAGGTTCTACTATGGGACATCGACGTGATAAAACACGGTAGCCTAAGAAATGGACGCACGTAGGTTAATTAGTTTTGTTTCCCCACAAAGCCACAAAGACCAGAAGTTTTCTGGTCAGGTGTCTGCTGTTGAGGTTATTGCTTTATATGTAGAGGTATTTGTTGTCGATTTGCAATGTGCAGCTGTATGCAGAACCCCCAACCACAACCAGCACACCTTGACTGTGTACCCACTCAGCTGGACCCAGCTGACTCACCTTCGCATCATTTAAAGGGCCTTTTTTTTAGGTCACACACATGTTCGTTTTGGGGTCATTTAAAGGTCTTTGTGTTGTCTACGCGTCGTGTGCACTAGGGGCCCTGTGGTTGACGACGCGGACCTTTAAACTCCCTCCCACCCCACTTAAAGCCTCTCACCCCCTCAACCCCCTTAAGTTACCCTATAGCCCAGCCCCATTCCTTTTCTCTACCACAAACCCCACCCCTCCCCCCATAGTGTATGTCAGCCAGGTACAAGGTATAGATACCACCTGCGCACGCCAGTCACGGGCGGAAGAAGGGGGCACGCGCGTGCCCTTAGAAGACGTCACGGTCTCTTGTCACGACTTCCCAGACCAGGTAGGGTTGGGTTGGGGGCGCCACTCAGGTGTGACGGACCAGGACGCTGGGGCCGGGCAGGAGGGGCGTCCCATCTCATATAGCACGTCGGGTATATGTGTATCCCTCCCCCCACTTCTCCCCGTTTACAGACATATGTCTTGGACGGTTCCGCTGGGGTTGGCAGGATGCACCGGGTCGCCATGACACGTGGCAGAGGTCAGGGGTCAAGTGGGGAGAAGCTGGGGTTTGGGGGGATTCAGGGAGGTGGGTGGGGGGTGTAGCATGTCAGGTGGGGTGACTACCAGGTGAGGGCCGGTCAGGGGAAGGGGTCAGATTCGGCCAGGACATCTGGTCAGTCCAGGCCGGGGCATGGGATGACGTGGAGGAAAGAAGAGACAAGTCAACAGTAAACACTTCCATTCACAAACAGTGTAAACTTGACTCGTAAATCCTCAGTCCGGTGAAGCAAATGTTCTGACATGGTACTGGGCTGTTACAATAAAAGAGTTGGAAGTGTTATAATTTCTATGCTCATACCCTATAATTTTACTCTATTAATCCAAGAATGACATGGAGAGGTAATACTACTCGCTTGGCATATAAAATCAAATATGACTCTGAGAGATATAATACGGGGATCAATCAAATTTATTATTAAAGGCTGACTCCCGGAGGAGATAATGTCATACAAATATAAAATAGCAACTGTCAATAAAATATCAATTAAACAATGGTCAAACAAATAATTTGTCACTAATACACAAAAGTGGCTGTACCAAATACAGGTGCAATAAGTCCCTTCTAGGCAATAAGAATAATCTTACCAAACAGCAATCTAAACAGGCAGGCAGTAGAACAGCAGGGTGGGAACCATAGCAACAGGGCACCAGAGCAAACAGGGTCAGGGTCTAGATCTGAACCCTTTACTCCTGTATCTCTCCTGGTGTTGCCTGCTCTAGGTCCCAGCAGTGAATGGATGCCTGTGGACTGGAGCTTGGGCTTTTTATGCCTGACCCCAGCCCAGGCTGAGCCCTGCCACCACACCTGACATCAGCTTTCACACCTCTGAGAAGCCTGAACCAAAGTGCCCCCATAGTGCATTCACAGGGCTGTCACCTCTCAGTGTTTCTAACAAAGATGAAAGCTTAGGGCTAATGCTGCATTAACAGGCATTCTCAATTCTCAATTAAGAGATTATTATTTGCCATTGATACTAATTAGAAACCTTGAATAATTTTTCATAACATAGAATGCATTTCAGATGCCATTCATATAAAACGTTTTTGCTCTTTGAATTCATATAATTCCAACATAACACCTCCCTTTGGAGAAAAAGCATTACCACTATGCTTGCTAACATTATACAATAGGTATGCTTCAATATCTATACAAATATTGGATTATACACAAACATTTATAGCAACACACACAAATCTTACAATTATCAACCATAAAAATACTAATACAGTTCATCGGCAAATAAACAAAGTCAAATTACATCTCAAATCCATACATGATAGAAGTGACACATACAACATTATAAAAGTACATTCTTCATATGTATACACAACATATTTCTACAATCCAGTCAATATCGTTCAAAAATAAACTTGAAAATTTCTTGTCAAATTCGGGTCATCTTACATAAGTCACAATACCAATGTTCCCTCTCAGAACATACACATGTCAAAAGGCTTCTCTACAGACCTCACATGACTATTCAGGTACCATGTTCCCAGAACATGTTCTGAAGTCAACTACAAAGCAGGTTTAAACTTATATCTCCCAGAGAAACAGTTAATCTCCATGCTTATCACTCTAGTCTCGTTCAGTTTAGTCTATGAAAGAAAAATGACAGGAAATAAATAAAAATGCACTAGGCCTATACCATATTTAGGTATATATGGCAGCACACACAACATTATTCCAAGTCACAAATACTTCCTGTGACTAAAACATATATGCTTACTATAGGACAATACATTAAGAAGTCAGTATGCAGAAGGTATTACAAAATCCTGAGAATCAATTAATGGTTTTGTCCCAGACAAAAGACCTGAAAATCAAATAATAGGATTAACACCCATAACTGCACCAACTCTTATATACATACCTTACATAGAGAATCATATCTAATTTGGTCATATCCGTGAATCGATTTGTCAACTTTGAGATAATCAAACATACAATGGAACTGGGAACAAAGCTCAACATTATTATTTTGATTAAATAGTCAAATACCTAAAAGCTCAGAACTATAATCTATGTTGGCTAAGCATAATTATAGGAACTCTAGGATAATACCAAAACAGCTTATCATGATTAGTCAGGTCATAATAAACAGTTGATAAAACATGTTAATACACAAGTATTACTTGGCTGGTTTGCCAAATAATCAAAAATACCTTAAACCTACAAATATGTTACCACACAGTAGAATAACTGATCAAGTTGGTGAAAAAAATAACACCAGTATGAATCTATCAGCTGACATAAAATAAAACTATATACAAAGTTCCACTTCTCTGAGGACACTGCTGTCTTTCTGAGGTTGTCATTGTCACTCTGGCACTGTCAGCACATCCATAATGCCACCAGTCTGTCACAAACATCGCCAGGTCGTCTTTCCCCAGGCCGTCTTTCACCAGGCCGTCTCTTGCCAGGCCTTCTCTTGCCAGGCCGTCTCTTGCCAGGCCCTCCTTTGCCAGGCCCTCCTTCGCCAGGCCCTCTGTCACCAGGCCGTCCATCGCCAGGCCCTCCTACGCCAGGCCCTCCTTCACCAGGCCCTCCTGCGCCAGGCCCTCCTTCGCCAGGCCGTCCGTCACCAGGCCGTCCGTTGCCAGGCCCTCCTTCGCCATGACGTCACAAATGCTGTCAGTCTGTCCTCCAAGGATCCCTATTTGGATCTGTCCTTCCTGGATCCCTCCTTGGATCCCTATGATTACTGTTTGTCCTTTCATAATGAGTGCTAACTGACTCACATAAATCCATCACTGCTATAACTACCTCTGCCTTATCTCATTGCCTAGCCACTTTAAACAATTGCTCAATTTTGAAAAACAAATTTTGACAATTTTCAGCCTTATACCCGAAGGTTCAACCACCAGTCTATGTTACGATTTCTATGCTCATACCCTATAATTTTACTCTATTAATCCAAGAATGACATGGAGAGGTAATACTACTCGCTTGGCATATAAAATCAAATATGACTCTGAGAGATATAATACGGGGATCAATCAAATTTATTATTAAAGGCTGACTCCCGGAGGAGATAATGTCATACAAATATAAAATAGCAACTGTCAATAAAATATCAATTAAACAATGGTCAAACAAATAATTTGTCACTAATACACAAAAAGTGGCTGTACCAAATACAGGTGCAATAAGTCCCTTCTAGGCAATAAGAATAATCTTACCAAACAGCAATCTAAACAGGCAGGCAGTAGAACAGCAGGGTGGGAACCATAGCAACAGGGCACCAGAGCAAACAGGGTCAGGGTCTAGATCTGAACCCTTTACTCCTGTATCTCTCCTGGTGTTGCCTGCTCTAGGTCCCAGCAGTGAATGGATGCCTGTGGACTGGAGCTTGGGCTTTTTATGCCTGACCCCAGCCCAGGCTGAGCCCTGCCACCACACCTGACATCAGCTTTCACACCTCTGAGAAGCCTGAACCAAAGTGCCCCCATAGTGCATTCACAGGGCTGTCACCTCTCAGTGTTTCTAACAAAGATGAAAGCTTAGGGCTAATGCTGCATTAACAGGCATTCTCAATTCTCAATTAAGAGATTATTATTTGCCATTGATACTAATTAGAAACCTTGAATAATTTTTCATAACATAGAATGCATTTCAGATGCCATTCATATAAAACGTTTTTGCTCTTTGAATTCATATAATTCCAACAGAAGGATTCCCCATCTTGAAAGATACATAGAAACCCAACGATAATTTAATAAACAAAGTTATTGACTTGCATTTATTTAATGTCACTATTGACTGTGCTTTGCAGGACTAACTGAATGTAAAAGAATCATTTCTATAGATCTGGGACACACAAAAAAACTAAAGAACCTGAACATTTTCTGTCACCTCCTGTTCATTCATCTTTTCCTATGTTCTCGTAAATTCACAAAAATACAACTCTAATGGCACATTCAAAGTGTAATGACAATATGCGTCCTGTTAATGTACAACACTTCATATGAAAAACATTCATAATATCTAGCCAGAACTATCGCTAGTGTCACAATTAAAGAAACACAAAATGAGCTCTTTCTTGCTGACCAGATCTAGAGTGTGATGCAAGGATCTAATATTCAGACAAAAGTAAAATTCATCGTTGGGGCGGATTTAGATTTCAGAAAAGTCCTACGTGGCGTGGGCGGCCTTTTTCTCTATGTGAGAGATCGAACGCTAGTTGCGATGCTTGTAGACATTCTAAACCCTTAATTAAGACACCAACTTAATATCGGTGTGCGTCTGGTGACCACGTAAGAGAGGCCTCCTCGGGGATTCCCAAAATGTGACTGTAAGGTTACCTGAAATTTCTCAATCACTCATACAGCCACAAATCAAAAGAGAGAAAGGTGCCAGGAAATCAGGGCAACAAAGGACCGCTAACGCCAGGAAGTGACGTCATGATACGCCATAATGACAGTCCGATGACGTCATCAGAGGACAACAAGTGTGGCGGCTGGGGTTTGTGTGTCACAATGAGGAGTTGGGTCTACAAACAAGGCATAGAGGGATCTGTCTATGGGGCTAGGATATCACCCCCACAGATAGGCGCTATGCGGTGTGCCACTGTGAGTAAAATGACTTACAAAAGGGAACATCTGCCAAAAAGGTGTATGGGTGTTTTCTGCAATGGTCCAAAGCAACAAACCACACTTGGAAATCTAAAGGGCATTGTGGAATGACTAGAAAGTCTGTTCAAAGTTGGGTTTAGGTATAATGATTGATAACTTTACATCTTGTGGGGCACTTCATAGAGCTATGGGCTTGATATGCGCAGACGCTCACAATCTGTCTTGATCTGCTTATTATGAGGGAACCTATATATGCTAAATATTGGTTCTGTCGGAACAAGGCTATATTTAGACCTACTATACCTACGATCAACAGATTGTCCATCTCGAGAAATAATTTGTAATATTAGAAAAAACAGCATGTACACTGCAAGCTATTAGATTGAGTCTAATGTTAATCACTCTATAACGCCTATTTTAGTTTTAATTTCGTCCCTCGACATTTCCATGCATATTTGTACAATGAGTGCCCCCATGCAGTCAGCGTCGGTAGACCAGACACTACCTGGTAAACCCACCAGATCCCTACTGCTTTCTGCTGCACCATGACGACGTAACCCTCCCTAACCCACTGTTTAATCCAGCCAGCTGCCGGGGTGACGCTTTAAACACGATCATTGTCAGAGAAAAATGGTAACCAACAAGCAGACGACAATTCCTTCAAAGTCCCACAAAGCCGCGCCGCAGCCTTTCGCTGGGCGCCGCAGCAGCTGGCGCTGGGCGTATGGCGCCCCACTGGAAACCAGCGGTGGCACAATGGTGTCAGAAGAACGCCAAGTTGTGGCTGGAACTTGTGTTCTACCGCGAGAATTCGGTGGTAAGGGGTTAGTTTTATTATAGGTGGAGCAGAAGTAGCCCGCATAAAGAGTTGTTTATCTACAAGACCGCAAATGGATTAAGTAAGCAGAGTCAAACTTCAAACATTGTGATCTGATGATGAGATGATGCAAGGTGAAATCTATTTACCCTTTCCATACGCCACCTACATTTCATTCAAGATTTGAAATACTGCCAGTGTACTCCAGTAAATATCCTCAAAATACGCCAGATATAGCATACTTGACCCTATTCAGACCTAAAATAAGTGCCATATGACATAAAAAATTATTTCCAACATTCTTATTGGTAGATATACACTATAATGGATGTTTTCATGATTTTGAAACATTAACTGATATTTTTTCTTAAATAGTTAGCTTTAAATTCACAATTTTGGAAATATTGAAAAGATGCTTCAATGCATCTGGCGTGTTTTGGGTGGCGATGCCTCCATGCATCTGGCGTGATTTGGCTGGCGATGCCTCAGAGCATCTGGCGGGTGGAAAGGGGGGCCTACATGTGTTGTTGTTTAATTGATGGCTGTTTGATTCGGTGCGCAGCCACAGGACTAGAACACATTATGTGTTATCAAGCAATAATGATATATTATTCAGTGTACATAATTGGTACCACTTACAATAGTAGCTTTACCTGGAGAGTTAAACACAAGTTTCTCAGCGATACCATGGGAAATAGACCTGTAATATGGGCCTAGTCGACATTATCATAACAGTATGATCGACAGCCAATAACTATGAATAAAAGCGTTGTATGTAGGACCATTTGACGGAATATTATGTAGGTGTTTTTTCGTAAACAAAAGTCTGAAAAATAATCTTTTCAAGAGACTTATTTCGACAATGTCTATAAGAGTACTGAAATCTATGCCAATATGCTCTGGTATTGTAAGTCACATAGTAATAATCGGAGGATGCCTGCGATGGCAATCGAGATTGAAGATTTTAAATTTCCAATTTAACGTGTCCGCTTACATCCAAATCATATTGGGCTGTGTCAGCATGACTCATGTATGATTAATATCATATTATACAATATACTGAAAAATGCATGACGTCAGTGACGCTTGGCGAAGTGCTGGCATTTGGTGACGCTACGTGCCTGCAGTGCCCCATGCGGGGAGAGTGGCGCTATGTGACGCCGTGTCATACCGACGGACGCTGGCGCCCACAATGGGCTCCTAGAAACCCGGGGTCCGACGCTTCTAGGGGGTGTTCCTGGCACGGAGCCACCTGGCCCTCAGGTCGACACGGCGTCCCCCTGCACCCCCTACCCCCGACAGGCCCCACCCACCTTGACGACCAGGTACTACTGACGTGGCTACCAGGCAGCTGGTGGGCTGTACAGCGGGCTACAAAAAATAATGGCACCCTGGATGGGAACAGAGGGGAAGCATCACCAAACTCTTTATTCTTGGGAGAAATAGGCGTCACGGATGGTTTCCTTAATTCACGGTTCAATGAGAAAAGCTCCCTTTTCCCCTTGGACTTCGGATTCCCCTAGGGGTGGGTAGGGACGCACGGACGGGGTTTGATTGTTGTGTCATTGTAGTCAGGAGCTGAAATTAGAAACATGATGAAGGAATTATCATACTTAGTGCATGGTTCAATGCACGCATTGGCAGCTTTAAGTAATGTTGTTTTGTCATCGGAAATTGCCCGGAAAAATGTTTAGTGGCTGAGCGTTCCATTAGTGTCTTTCATCCATATCAATTGGTGGTTTTTGTACAAAGGCATTATTGAAGGATGATATAGGCCTACGTGTGATTGCATTAAATTGTATACGATTGTACTAATGTCTTAATCCCTTTCGATCTTACAGAATAATGATTTATGTTATTTTAGTGTATGGTTTTGTTTTGTTACTAAAACCATATTAATTTCATCAGTGATCTTCCATGTAGACGACAGCTTATAAATCTACCGGTTAGCAACCATTTCCTAACGCAATATCAAAAGGAAGTAACTTATTCATAATAATATTAAGCACATAGAAAAGCTTCTATATATACATGTAATATATATGGGTTGGTTTTCTTTTTCACCATAACCAACAGAACCAGTACAAAGGCTATAACCAACAATATGACTTTAGGGCCAGTGGTTTAAGTCAACTGTCGTCAGAAGTAAATACTCCCACCTGATAACAGGATCCTTGGTCTGTGCTAGATCCACCAACTATGCGCCTAACCTATGTTCTGTACCCTCTGGACCCGTATGGCAGCCAGTTTGTGTTACCTTTTACAGACCACTAAACCACTGTCATTGGGATATAACCACTGGGTGGGCACTCCACTGGGATAATCGCCCTAAACTATGATCCTTAACGTCAACGGTATGTGCACTATCCCTTAAGTGTAGCTGCTCTACAATAGGTTTATGGCACAGACGCCACACCTAAACAGATGCACATTGTTGTAGATCTACATATCCTTTGTGGGTCTATATTACATGTCAATTTGTCAAACAGACTAAAATTTAATAGGGTTGGGAGGCTTCTCTACCAATTCTTTTTATGTCTTATTCAGGTAATACAGTCCCACTTTCCCACAGATGTCTTTATATTTACTCATTTTCGTTATGTTATTTTTAGTCTGAATTTTGTTTTTATATATATGTATTCAGACAGCAGCTATGAGGAGACCCTTTATTCTTACTACATTTGCACCCAAAAAATATTTTTCATTTTGACAACTTAAAGTAATGACACTGACTAATCATGTTATAGCTCTAAACAGCAATTATCGCAATATTTACCATTACTTTTTGTTGTTTTAAAAACATTTCTAACAGAGATAATGTCTAGTCAGTGCAGCAGGCAGTGACTGTCTGACCCATTGGCTGGCGTTCACCTTGGTAACAGGGAGATCACTTTAGACCCACACCTGGTGAAGGCAGGGACTCTGGGCCCGACTACAAATGGTTGCCTTGGAGACTAGATTCCCTTATCAGCAATTATCATCAGTATCTCCAGTATCCCTCCAGCACCACCTCCTGGCCACCGTATGCAGACATTGCCACTCTCCAAGCACAGAGATGCATCCACTGATTCAACATAAGAATCTACCGGCCAAACCTCGGCTTGGTGAGTGCACGGAGCGACCCCTGCAGGGCGAGAGTGTCATCGGTTACCATGGTGTCCATTTATACTTCCGGTCACTCGAGATGACCTTGAGGTGACCAGTGGATGACCCGATATGTCTTAGAAAATTGAAACTTTCAATTGGTTCAATGCAGCATTGTGGAAAAATGAAAAAGGACTATTTCTAAAAAGACAACAACACATTGGTTTATCACAAGACGAACGAATAAAGAAGCAGTGCTATTAATTAATGTTAATCTTTAATTGCTATTAATTAATGTTAACCTTTTATAGCTGAAATGTATACATGTATCTAAGAAGAAATGACTCCTAATGAAAATTGTAAGGGTACATGTTCTGCTTTTCACCCATATTGTTTTGATTCTAGTTAGATGTACGTTTGACAACTTTTGACTAATTTCCCTTTGTTTAAAACACTTTCTTGTAGGAATTAAGATTTTATCACCAAGTTGAGTATACAAAGTTTACCAAATCTGATAACCTCCGAGCTAAATATTCTGTTAAAGACACTTTTACGACTAGTTAGCGAGCCTGTGATCATAAAACGAAGGACTCAGCCGTGCTGGAGTCTGCTTCTTTTCCCCAAATTCCCAAATATCTGGAGGACATGGACTGACCGGTGAAAACAATACCTCTGCTCAGAACCAGATGACCTTCAGCATGTGAATCCTGACCTTGGAGTTTGAGGTCAGTTTAAAGGGTCAAATCATAGCCCTGGGCAGATCAAGTGGCCGGGAGACATGGCAAGATTTGGGCTGCCCGGGGGTTGTCCCATGAATCATTGTAAGTTAATATGTACTCAAACTGGGTGTATACAGTGTATGGGTACGCAGGGGAAACACAACTTTATCAAACGTTTTATGTGGGGATTTTCCACTATAGAATCAATAGGTGAATATTCCTAATACCTCTTGTCCCATTATGGGAACGAATTACTTGCTTATACTATGGTGAGATATGACTAAATGTGTACATCTAAAATCAAATATGTTCTGCTTATCAAAGTTAAAATGGATTCTGAATAACAAGCACAGTTTTAATAGAACACAAATAGAAGACAAATTGGAGAAGAAACCTCCATAGGCCTATTAGAGGACATTTCTATTTCTAATTTCACAATTTATTACACGTTTTTCAAAAATGTGCTGCTAGTACTCAAAGTTCAGACTGTTCTCAGCAGATGGAAGCGTTTTTAAAAATCTGACAGGTTATATCAAATACCTGTCTGACCAAAAGGACTTTGATACTGCTCCTTTTTGTGGAGGTGGGCAGTACGCCCGTCGGTTCCCTTCCCCTGGAGGTGCCTAGAGGTGGTGGCCGGCCGGCAGACATGTCTACAGCTGGCCGCTGATGACGGCCTGATAACTCACTAATTGTCCTTTGTCCCCTCCTATGATGGATGACCACCGGTTACCAGCCGCGCTCAGCATCGGCCGGATCCAGAACTGGAATCTTGGCAAAAGTCGAAAGTCGAATTTACCTTTGAATATCTTTATATCAAAAATATTTCGGCAGGTTCACATTCCGTACATATATATAGGCTATCAACCCAAGCAGTTCTGAGACGTTCTGGGACGACGTTATCAGAACGTTCTGCGACGTCACATCATGGGCTTGGTACACATCAATGTATTTGAAGCGGTCAAAATCAGACCGATAGTTTAATCATAGACATATAGACAGGACGAAGAGGCACTTTGTTAAATTCGACATGCAAGAGGGAGCGTATGGGTATAGGCCTATACAAAAAAAGGATATCTCAAATTCAATAAAATTAAATTAAATGATTATTAGAGATTGCCAAAACTGAGGAAATACATGGAATCATATCGAATGAGGGTATAATTATTTTGACACGGTATGAGAATACGATTTGAGTTCTCATTCTTAACAATCTTTGCATAGCAGTTCTTTTCAAAGCCAAACCTTTCATTTAAAGAACAACCAAGCGTTAATTAATAGTTAAGATTTTACCATATCGAAAATCGGAATCACTCGGGGGTCCTTCTGTATTTACTTTACTGAGGTTTAGCGATTCGTTATGGAGCAGACAGATTGGATCAAATTCGGCGACTTTTTGGGCCTCTACCCTGAAATTAAACTACCACGTCTGGACGGTCTAATGATCTAAGTATAGCCCTGAGTCGCCATCTCTGTTCATGTAATGACCACTTCGATGAGAAATGACCATCGAGGGGGCATGCTGACAGCCAGACTGACCAGTGGTCACTATTTGCATGTCTTACCTGACAGGTGAGTAATTATTGCATCACCAGACTGACCGGATCAGCTTCAATTTACCACCCTGGCCACCTCCCTCTTGGTCTGGTGCTATAAGAATATATAGGGCCAAGGTGCCTGGGGGCCTCCATATATGTGATCCAATGCTCATACACAAAGAAAGCCAACAGTATGGACAAGTCTTGTTCGTGGCTAAAGGTGAAGATTGGGGATTGTGGAGGTGTTAAGAATAGGCAATGACGCAAAGAATACCAAAATACTTTGTCGAATGTACGTAGAGCTAATAGGGCCGAAGAATGTACTTTTGGAATTCTGTAGGGTTTTACTAGGACATACGGTAATAGGTTATTATTCTCAACTTCTCTTGAAAAAGAATTGCCCAGGTATGCTGCGGAATTTAAAGCTTTGCTATTTAGGAGGTGGTAAGCGTAGCAATCCGGATTGAAAGTTCCTACGATACACCCACATAGAACTGAAAGTACACCACAGAAATTCATGACCCTCTCCCAATCACTGAGTGACGGTATGAGTATGCAGCCTTCAGTCTATCTGATTTTACATGGCTTTTATGCACTGTGGGTGGTGGTCAACACTGCCCAGGAAGGGCACCCAAATACCAAACAGTGTTTTATTTCTGCGATGAGAAGGTATGTTTATAAGTACTCAGCGCATGGCATGTTTCTACATGGTCCCTGGCGGCCTCCGATTGCGGACCTTTGATTAGCAAGGCCTGGGTTCAAATTAAATCTTAATGGTGCATTGCTGTACCGGAACCCTTGCTCGGGCCGGTGTGGTGGATAGAGTGTACAATAATTAATCACCATAGGTAATCTAAATGCTAATGGGCCACCCCCGAACTGGGCCTGGGGTCCACTGGTACACACGGCCATAGGCCAAACAACCCACCTCAAGTTCCACATTCTGACACCAGGTGGTGCCCGAGGGACAGTCGCTGGTTTCCCGTCTAGTAAAGTTGTATTGAATGAACAAGAAAAAACATTCAAGTTCTTTGTTCAATATTACATCCGCCATAATTGTCTTTAAAATCTTTGGTTTACAAAACAAATTATTCAATCTGTTTTAAATTGAGACGTAAAGGTCACAGTTTGTTCTATAGTCATTAAGTCAAGGATCATTATACAGCGGCCCATTATGAAATAATATTGTATCATTATAATTATGATTCTAATGATAGCATAACTGGTATAATGACAGAGAAAGACACGTATGATAGAAATGTTATCTATTTGCGTGTCAGCATTTTTATCTTATCTAGTTGGCAAACTACATGGTGGGAACATTTACAGATATATATGAAGGACAATTGCTCTCACCTCACTTCTAAATTGCACCAATTAGACAATTCATATGACATGCAAATACAAAGTAGGTAGGTTAGCATGGGAACATTGAACAGTCGGTGTAGTTAATAAGATCCCGTCACCCAGAACCCCTGTGCCGGGAGGAGTGGGTTTGGAGGGGTCTGCACGCCAGAGGTGAGGCCCTGATGACCCCCACCGATTGGAAGGTCCCAGGTGACCAAGTGATCCACGTCCTCCCATCATTACATGATCTAGACAAAAGGATATATCATGGTTTATCACCAACCTTATGACATTGCCCAACAGGGCCATGACACGTCTGTTTATTTTTAACTCAGCCAAGTTGCGACCTAAAATGAAAGGTGTAATTAAAAGAAATTGCCATGAGAAAATTTAAGTGACAGTTTAAACTCAGCTGCACAGTTTTCCTACATATCCTGCTATCTGCTACTAAAAATCGTGTAGAAGAATATGCTCTCTAGACTGGGTCCTGGGCAGCTAAGGCTCTAGCAGTAGGAGATATAGTTATACTAGGCCAGTTTGTGTGTCAGTAGCACAGGTCTGTGGAGGTAGGTTATAGTATATGGGGGGTCAGGGTCTAGTATGTGTGCCTCTGTATGGGATCACTAACCCTTAGACTTCCTACTTGTCTCCTGATACAGTTCATATAGGACTGCCTCACCAGATACCACCACTCGTGTGATACACAGAGGAAATGAACGCATTGTAAATTATGTATTGGCCCAGACGTCATCATCTTTTGGATGTCCCGAATTTAGAATGTTTCGAAACCCTTTGGTTGCATTTCAGCAGATTTTCTGCTATATAGGCCTATATATATATAAGTTATTAAAATATATAGGCCTTCCTATAATGATACACTCACTTATATCTTTACAACAACCCACACCTACTTCCAGATACTTCGCTAATCATATCAGTTTCTTATAAGTAAATACTGTTAAAAAGTTAGTGATCAGAAATATAAAGGTCTAAGGGATACATGTAAACGTCTGATTGATGGAGATAGTCACTATTCATGTGTTGGTATATACCGACGAGAGAATGCCATATACGAAGATCAATAGACTGGGGAGTCTACCTGTCTGCAGCCCCTTTGTCGGCCGCCACATCCCAACCACTTCACTGGTAGGCCTACTTGACCCATATGATCTCCGAACCTACCTTCACGGTCTGCTTCAAACAATGACCACCAGATGGCCGTGTCTGAGCGTTTGCAGCGCCGCCAATGGCAGAAGATTGAACTATGAGAGCTTATGGAGATCTCATGTTTGTAGAGAAGGTTTTCATGACTTGGAATGGTCTTTTCTGTAAATTACTTTGATGACTGTTTTGTTTGTCATGTCATTCGCCTTACTCCTAATGATCTATGGAGAAAGAATGGTCCCGTGAATATTTACTTTATAAAGCTTTTAAAAACTACCTAAATTACATTTTCTAAATCCTTTGATGTTGAAATTCGAATAGCCACAATAATTCTTGTTATTATCTAAAATGGTACACGAAAAGATCTATATCAAACAAAAATGAAATGACTGAGGGTATGATCATTCTTATCTTTTAGAGGCAGTCACTTTGAAATAGGTTGGGCAGGGGATGATTTTGGCCATCATCAAAATAAAGTTAAAAAAAAAAATGTATAGACAGGCCAAAGTGATCATTTGGTGATCTACAGCATTGTGCTTGTTGTAAAAGCCCACCTGATGCCCTCTTGACCCCCTGGTCAGCACCCTGGTCAATCCTCCCCCACCTTCCGGTCAGTCGCTGTTTAATGGGACCCCGGCCATGTCCATCTTGTCCAGGAGAGTGACCACTGGTCAGTGATGGCCATTCCGGCGGGCCGCAATTAGTCCCCGCCTGGGTTTATGACTTTATTTGGGTTCACATCAAAAGCTGGCCAGGTAATGACCCCATCTGATCATCTGGGTAGACATGTAGTGAGTCTTTACATAAAAAAAACAGAAAATAATTATTTTTCAGGGAAAGTTTTGTATTTCATCGTTATTGCATCATCTGCAGGGCCTACAATAGACATAACATAGTTTAAATGATTATCTTGCAAAATGGGGAGTTAGATTTGGTTAAGCATAGAAATCAATGAGTGAGAACATTATCTTAAGAAATCAGTTTATCTTATCCGAGACTTGTTCAGGTCTAGGCAGGTGGTATCTAACTGGATCTCGGCACCATCGGGGGGTTTATTGCACCTGTCACTGTCAGACCGTGATGAACATTTCCTCAATCTGACCCCCTACCCCTGAGCCCTCGGCACCTGGCCGGGGCTGACCACTGGTCAGTCCAGACGGAGGACGGCCCCTTCTCAACCCCTAAATATCACCGCCGCCAATTAAAGCATTGGGATAAATGACCTATTGCTAGAACCTGCGGATTGACGGCAGGGGAATAGAGCGATGGGTCTGAAGGGAAGGAGGGGTAACTTGGGTTCTATTTTACTCTAGAGCTATTGGTGCAGTAAGGCAACCCATTACAACAAGGCTTTTAGGATGAGAGGCGATGGATTGACATGCTACTTAAAGAAAGTAACAAACGTAGCTTAGAGTGAAAAAAATGGAGGATCACAAATGTATTGGTGTAGAGTAACGTAACCCATTACAACAAGGCCCTTAGGATGAGAGGCGATGGATTGACATACTACTTAAAGAAAACAACAAACGTAGCTTAGAGTGAAAAAATAGAGGGTCACAGATGTATTGGTGTAGAGTAGGTTAACCCTTTTACAACAAGGCCCTTAGGATGAGAGGCAATGGATTGACATGCTACTTAAACAGTTAAAGAAAGTAACAAACGTAGCTTAGAGTGAAAAAATAGAGGGTCACAGATGTATTGGTGTAGAGTAACGTAACCCATTACAACAAGGCCCTTAGGATGAGAGGCAATGGATTGACATGCTACTTAAAGAAAACAACAAAAGTGGATTAGAGTGGGACACAATTGGAGGATCACAAATGTATTAGTGAAGAGATCTGAGTGGGAAGCATGGGGGTTAGGATGACAAGACATCCAAGGTTATAAGGTCCTAGTTTGTCATTCTAAGACACTACGAGTGACCTCCTAGGAGGGAGTGAGGGAGGGCACCTGTCTGACGGGGAGGGGCGTGGGAGGGGTGAGGGTCGGGGCGGAGGTGTAAGGAGAGGGGTAAGAGGTGGGAGGGTCTCAGGTGCACGCCCCACTCAGATCCTCCCCATTCGTCATCTCAGGCTGAAGGGTGATTATTGACTCCCATATGGACCACGTGCACACAGAATGACCATACGTCTATTTTGATTCAACAATTCTGAACCACATCGGCGTGAGATCCCATTTAACCTATTCAGCAAAGATTGAGACTTCCAATCATGGAATCCGATGGTTATAAGGTCGTCACCCCTTCTCATTACTGTTAACTAGTTTCCAAACACGGTAAATGAATGTGATAACTCATTCTGAACAGCTCTTGGTTTCTAACGATGTCAACTTGATTATAAAAGATTGACTCCCAAAATGAGACCAACTTGGGCTGAAACTTTGAATCTAAAAAATCCCATCTTTTTGCACTGCATGTCTGACTCCTGTGTGTTACTCCCTATACGGTGATAATGAAAGGTCTTGTTTCGCCTGATGCATTTATTCATAAGTTTATAAGAAGTTATTCAATTGTTTTTGAAGGTACTCTCCCTTCGTATCCTTTTGTCAGACCGGAGATTTGAGGATTGAGATGCACATACCCTCTCAGGCAAACGATCGAGCTTTTAAAAAAAAGACCATTAATTTTCGTTAAGGTTAATTTGAACCTAGCAGATTTTTATCTGAAATTTTCCTTATGAAGCTAGGCAATTCGTACAGTTACTTTCTAGAATGAAAATTAATTTGGTGATGCATAATTATCCACACTTTTCCTTAGGCTAAAAAACTTTTTTCAAAAGAAAATCGTAATTAAATTCATCTTTGTAAAAGAGTTATCGTTCACTAAACAGAAATGAGTGTCTGTAGAGGTCTACACTATAAATTAGCCACTAATTTACTGCCCTTATTTTGTCCACCCCTATACTTTTCCTTGACCACTGGGGGCAAAGGCTCCCCGGGACAGCCTCCTATATATCAACTCTTAAACACTGCTTTTTCCTGGTCTTCCGATAAATCTCCCTGGAATTAGTAGTCAATGGTCATTTGGAACTTAATGTCCAGCAATTATACTCTTGGGAACAGAAAAGGCCGAAAGATACCCGCATCGATACCACTGGGTCCTTTTTCCATTATTGTTTTTGGATGATACCCCATACTCTTTTCTCCCAGAATTGTCCCCACAACAGATAGCTTGTATCCTTTACTCTACCTGCAGGTAAACCTAGATAAAGGTGTATGCTTGGAAACATGTCACATTGCTTCAGTATACAGATTTTCATTAATCGTGTAATTGTGGATCAACCTTATAGAAGACAAGCCACGAGTAGGCCTATTTTGTAAGGTTTTCTTTCATATATCAAAACCCCACGTTCGGCCCGTGACTGGTAACCACGTCTGGTCAGCCCCCTCCCCCCTGGAGGAGGTGGTGGTCAGCCAGGTATGGTGTAGGCCGACAGGTGAGTGGTGATTGGTGTCCACTCCAGGTGACCATTACCTGGTGGCACCTGGTCATTTACTACATACCTGCACGCTGGTCCCGTTCGTGTCTTTAGCCCATTGACCTGGGGTGGCCGGTCAACAGTGACCAAAGACAAGGGTTCATGATTAGGGTGGTCACACCAGCAACACAAAAACAACAATCTCTGCTAAATGGAGAATACTGGCAGCATAAAAAAAAGTCTCTGATATGACGGGGATCAAACAGATGACTAATACTCATGGGGAGAATAGGGGATACAATGACATATACCAGTCAGACTTTAATCCTATATGATAGGCAGTTGTCAATAGTTATAGGGTTCAACTATTAAACTATTATTAATATCATGAAAGCAACCACTCATCGCGAGAAAACTATTTGCCAATATAAACAATGACTTATAAGCAGTTTATTTAATATCTTTTCTTTTGTCAACTCGCGTAAACGCCCTACATTTTAAGAAATGTTTTTGATTATTCACACACGTATTTATTCTAAATCAGGATTCCAGACCCTTCACCATTGTCCTTCCCTCTCAGACACCAGTAAATAAAAGATTTGTTATTGCCCCCAAAGGGCAATAGTGCCTGTCTGCAATGATAATGTCATTTTTTTGTGGCGTCAGTAAATTTTCCCATTTTTTTCTGTGTTATTGATATAGAATAATTCAAGTAGGGCCTACAGACTGGGTGCACTCAGAAATAATTATTGTTATTGCCCCAGTTTGCACACAATGACATTGTCATTAATATCTCGGGCTAAAGCCATCAGCAGTATGTGCTTGCAAACCAGGGCAATTGCAATTGCTTCGTGCCCCTTGGTCTGTACTATGTATATATATTTAATAGGCCCCTATATACATCTGCATTACTAGATCCTTGATTATCTGCTTTTACCCTTTTGGTATCTGACTCGGTAAAATGCACCTGTACACGGGTGTAATGTACTTTTAATAACGATCTCGGACGAAGGACGAGAGGACCCCTTTGGTGCACCCTTCAAATACAAGGAAGGGCTACCTTTCACCTCTGCCCATTTGTGGTCGGAGTTTCCCCCGTGAATCGTGAATGATAGACAAGGCCTCCGCAGTGGAGGCCATTTCTTCTTTGCCGCAGACAGTAGAGTTCGTTTTAACCTTGACAGGAAAAGTCAATTCTCATGATTGACCCTGAGTACAGGGGCATTCCCTGACCACAACCTCCATCGCCATATAGACCAGCACCACTCCACATTCCTACCTGATGGACAGTGGTCAGTTCGGGCACAATGCCTAATGCCTTCAGGTAGCTACCGGGAGCATCTGATAATCACCCCTGTTAATGTCCTCCGGCCACTGGTCAGTTACTGCTGGAGGTCCGTGATGGTCAGTATACTGACCACAGGTCTATTGAGGGTCAGAGGTTGGATCCCAGACCCCACACGGGCTCAGCAGATTCCGCACATTTTATCTCGGGCATCATACAAAGGAGACGACGGAGAATGTATGTGTATCAATCACCCAGCTTAATTCACTACCCCATAAACCCTGGTCGGGAAGGGCAGATCCTGGTTCGTGCAAAGGCTTTCCGGTTTACTTTATTTGCAGTTCTTCTGCCTTCGCAAATATCTATATACTACAAGTATGAAATATAATGTATTTATTTACACTGGTATATAAAAACTGTATTTTGCATCAATAATGTAAATAAGCCAACGGGTACTAATAATGCGGTTTTCATGTAAATCTTGAAGCATAACATAAAAACAATTTCATGCTCTCGTAATAACCATTCTCTCTTCTAACCATGACGAAAATAGCCGAGCCCAATGTTAATGATCACATGTCATGTCAGCCGAGGGTCAGGCATACCCGAGGGACCTAGGCCTGTCCAGTTCAAATTCGGTATTATCTGCATCCAGTGGGAGGGCACGACCAGCACCTTACAAAGCACATAAGGGACGTATCGGTGGGGATCACTGTGTCCACCCTTGGGCTACTCCAGGGCCTGCTGGTCAGATAAGGTCGCTGGATCTCTCCTCTCTCACCCCAGGCTAGGGACATCCATCCTGGGTGGGGAGGTTGGGGATGGGGGGTGGTGTTGACCATCACCCCTGACCCCTCCTGTACACCTCCTGGGACAGTGGCCCTGTCCAGGTAGGGGTCCTATAGGTACTACCACCGGGGCCAGGCACACCCTGCTGACCTTGATCCTGGCCACACCTGAAAGGGGCGGTCACCGTGCATGGCACAGTAATGATAATAGTCAAGTAAAGTAATGGTCCAACCCAATACATTCTTCCAATAGACATATTATTTTCTGTGTTTCCCTATTTCAAGATGTGAACCTTTAGTCACCATTTTGCCACAAGAGGGTTGGATCGAATTAAGAATTGCAACCCTGAAGAGCAGTAAAACACTTTTAATCGATTGCCTTTTGCAGCTGTTTTGTCTTTATGGTGGGCAATACAGTAAACCGAACAATTCATCACTCCCCTTGACATGAAACAAAGGCAATTTGTCTGGCTGGTCACAGATGATGGTGATCTACGTCTGTTGCCGAGTGGTCAATGGTTAAAGGGCGGAGTCAGCTGCCCTTACATCCCCCTCCAGCAGGGTATGGTCAGATCCCGGCTCTGACCCCGGCCTCAGGACAACTTATAACTCACCTGACCACGGCGTAGTTACCTGGCCAGGTAGACATGATAATACCTGCCATTGTGGGGGTGGGTAATCTGTTAGGGGCATATATATGACCCCCGGGGATTTGGGCCCTTCTGATCAGAAGTGACCACAGGGAACAATGGCCCTCAGTACCATGAGAAAAGGTGAAGTCCGGTCGGACGTACACAGGCTGTTGTCTTAAGGTTACAATCTTTGTAATAGAAGTGTTGTGAACTTGTGGCCCTTTATAGCTTTCTAGTTTTAATAAATAATTATCTTAATGATACACACATGGAATTGGTCTCAGTCACTCAAAGTGTAGCAGATTATGACTGGATTCAGGAATAAACCAACTTACTGTTGGGCGTGCATTGGTCTCTTGAATTTATAGATACTTTTACTTTCAGTATCATCTTCTGTAGGTCCATACAGAATATCATAATAAACATCCCTACTGGTGTGTATGTGCAGTTATAAAATAAATCAATGTAAATGTATACATGTTTTTTGAAGAACATTAATTTCTGGATAGGAATTTGCATAGCTCTGAATGGGAGTATGTTCCTTTCGTCAAAACACACCTCTTACCTTCCTAAATTGTAATGTCAATGAACATTCCTTTCCATTCAGGATTCGATAAGAAATGGGAACAAAATGGTGGGTGACTTTCATCCATCTACCACCTGTACATAAGTGGGCATACCTTCCCACAGCCTACTTGGGCCGACCCAAAGATCATCTGTGGTCAACTGTGAAAGCCACTGGTCAGCCATGTGTTTAGCTGGTGCGGGTCAAGGCATGCGTTGAGACTATGAGGGATAGTAACTGGGGGGGTAGGGGGATCCTTAACATCAAAGATCCACACATTAAGGACAGGAGCCCTCCCGGCCTGGGCGGACCCCCTGGAGAGCAGGGGACAGCCCAGGTAAGGGAGAATCGCGGGAAGTGGAGGGCTTACCTGTGTGGTACACCTCACCTGTCCGACAGGGGTCAGCACGGACGCTGTGGGGGCAGGTAACCCGACCCGGCCACACCAGGGATCGAAGACACTCACAATAAGGAGTCGATGGCATACTTAAAATATACATAAAAGACTGTTTACCCACAAAGTTCTTGATAATAAAAATTCAACTCAAAACACAAAATTGACTCGATAACGTTGCATATTCCCATATGCATTCCAGTCCCATGACTCTCAGAACTAGGACTATTGTTTAGAGGTGTGAGCGTGTAGGATGTGTTTCAGTTTCGTCTCCGTGTACGTAGGTGGGCTGCCCTTCCTCGTGGGGGTCGATCCCTACACATTTACACCTGTAGATACCTGGGCGGTCAGTGTCCAGTCCGGCTTTCATCAAGGGCCGTAGATCACCAGTATTAAATCAATTAACTCCGACCCTGGAGGGAGGACCTTCGTCTGTCGGTCAGCAAACGTAATTATACCCTTAGCAGACTAACCGCAAGATACAAATATGGTACGCTGTACCTAGTACGCATGTATAGTATATCCAAGACCAATAATAGTATTTTTAGGCTAGTACTGAATATAAGATCAAATTTTCGCCGGAAAAGAAACTGGGGAATAAGAAGTGGTTGTTTCGATTATATCAGCAAAATATAGATATGGATGAAGTAACTGATCGAGGTTTGCTGAAGCAGAACTGAAACGTTGAATCAATAATGGAGACTTTACAATCTAATAACCTTTGGGCATACATAACACTGGGAATACTAATTCCTAGCAAGAAAAGAAAGTGAAATCAAAACTTTTACCTTTAGTTCCATATCAAATTATCCTTTAAGATTTGTAGGAAAAACATGACCAGGATACATTGATGGTATAAATCAGACCCATAATGTAGAAAGTCGTCATGTAATTTTCTATTCAACTTCACCAGCTAAATATGTCAATGTTTACCCTATGATTATCTTATCTAAACGAGCAAGGGATCGCCCAGTGGCGCATACCATTGGCCATTGAGAAGGAGAAGGACACGACCGTGGGAAGATTGTGGGTGTAAAACTTGATTCACCCTACCGTCAACCCTATCCACCCCCGTCCCAGTCTCCCTCCTCCTCACATACCTTGACCACTCACAGGTAGAACTGTTCGGGAAAACACCGTGAGACTTGTTCTGTGGGGGGTGGATTCAGACGTTGTTTAATGACAGAATAATCTGATACGAAACATACAACTCGCAAGAATTCATCTATTCCGAATAGAACGACAATCATATGACGTTTCTAACAAATGGGAAATGTTCAATGAATATTAAATGCAGTTTTCAAAGATGTAGCCGACTCTCTTTAGATCTGTTTCATTGTTTTCAAAATACAATTTTATGAAATTATCTTAATCTAAAATTTCAAATAACCGAGGAAATTAATATTTCAGATTTATAAAGTGCGAGGTCCAGAAAATTTGGAACTATGTATCTCATGGTACAAAGCCATCTAATTGTGCCCCAATGTTGAATGTAGTCCATTGAGAACTAATGTGCCCGAGGCCCAGTGATCCAGTGATCCAGTGAGTGAGGAGAATGGGGTGGGGGCATCAGTAGGTGCTGATCTCTATCAGCCCTAAACCACTTATAAATACCTGTATTACACTCCCTCTGGGTACGACATAGGGGGCGGGTTGGGGTATCGGGTCCCAGCCTGTGATCACTCTGTTACCAGGTACAGAAGTGTACAGCATGATCCGCCCGGCGCTGACCACTGACCAGCACACCCCCTAACCCTGGTCACTGTCCACTCAGGGGAGGGGGGTGGACAGTCAGGCGCCCGGAGTAGATCTAAGCGGACAGTGGTCAGTGGAGGCGTGCCGGGTGGGGACGGATCCGACAGTCTGGATCTGGACAGGAGTCCCTGGGGCCATGTGATCAAGGTGGACATTGGTCAGGGCTTACCTGGGATCAGGTGTCCCCTAGTTCCCTGGATCCTGGCTGACCCCCCGCAGAGCTGAGTGGATCCCCCCCTGGGACCAGGGCCTGGGCTGGGGGTTAAGGCCTGCTACCTGGGGCTTGGCACCAGGCCTAATGTCCGTCAATGACACCCCCACCTGCCCTGCTCACCTCTCAACACTCACCTGTAGGCCGACCCCCACCCCCTGAACCCCACCTCTGACCCCTGACCTCAGCCCTGACCTCCTGACCCCTTAGATCCCTCGGACTCACTCTAACCCCAGTTAAAATTCATTTACTTCTATTCCCCATATCACAACACTATTCCCTCCTCACTCATGTGACAATGGAGTTCTATTCTCTGATGCTTTTTGTTGCTTACTTTGAAGAGGGCTTTAGTCATTATTTCTTCTTTGAGTATTATTTGAGTTTAAAAAAGGAGATGTGGACATGTTATACTGTAAGCTACATGTGTGTTAACATTTTGAGGGGGTGATGTTGGATGTAGGATTGTCATGGAGACAGGTGGGCGCCTGTTTTATTTACAACAACCATGACGTCATGAGAGATTAATTAAAGTGCCCTTTAAACTGTCTCTAGTGTTTGAACAAGTCATTGTAATTTGTAGATTTACAATAGAAGTTTAGAGAAGGTAACACTAAACTTACATCTTTTTTTTTGTATAAATATCAATCTCTCTTTTATATATTTGTTAATTGTATTGGACTTCAATGTTATTGGACTTCCTAAATAACAGTAAACTTTCTTATTACAATTATACCTCATGTACGTTCGATACATAAACAATTTTACAAACATTTTGTTCCAAATACTTTTTTTTCAAACGATAATGGGAAATATACCAAATCATGAACGCACCGGAGATTTGATAAATTAAACACAGTTTAATGACTTTGCCCTTACTACAGAACACACCTGTTTCCCTATGTGGCCCAGTCACTCCTGGACTCCTATGATGCGCCCACACACAACCTACACAACGTCCCCATGTAGGGCCCACAGTGGGAAACACCGTCCCCGGCCAAGTAGAGCATGACGACCGACTTTCTCAACGAACCAGTAAATCACAAAAAAAGATGCTGCTCTCAAAACCGCAAAGTGGTGAGGGTTAAAAAAAGAAGTATAAGAAACAGAGGAATGTGTGGTTTCTGTGACGGCGGCTCTGCACTCAGGTATATAGATATGTATGTACTGCTTGTGGTACTAGGGGGTGGGGTGGCTGAGAGGGGGATACTTAGGTATGACTTTCACAATGGTACCACCTACTGTCTTAAGTCAAAGAAACTGGCAGCTGCCATTTGACTTAATGGGTAATTATCTAATAATCATTTTGTTGTGTGTATTTATTCATGTTTTTATTATTTATTTTAGTTAGGATTTATCTTCAAAATTATTCCCAAGGCACAGTTCTAAAGTTATGGGAGTGACACCCTGTGTGTGCAGGGGGTTGCTGGAGGGGGGAATGTCTACATAGTTGTAGGGCTGAGGACATGACAGATCTTTGGGCTTGCACAACAGTCAGTCATAGTTTTGTAGATGACAACCATCACGTAATACAATTGCGTATGAGGAATCCAGACTGACAAAGCTCTGTCTGTCTCTGGGTTTCATGACAGTCGTAGCTTCTTTCACGGCCCAGTCGACACACCAAATAAGTCAGATCCGACTGGGGACTGTCTCCTCGTCCATGGTTAGCTGCTCCGTATTGTTCTGGTCTTCGGACAGACTGTGGCTTTAACCACGCAATTGTCCTCGATGACACTTACCCGGCAAATTTGATTTGATGAAAAGAAGAAAAAACATCATAAAAAGCGCCATCCTAAATGGATTACTACTATGGGGTTTCCAGAGCCATTTTGAATTAGAGCAATTATAAGGCAGATTGTTCTACTGTCTTTGATCCAATGTATGCCTTGTCAATCTTGTCTGGGTAAAGAACTATTGACACAAATGTATTATGACCTATGGAATTTCAGGCTTATGATCAAAGAATCCAATTTTTCAAATATTTGTACAAAATGGCAAATCAAATTTGCACAAATATGCACTTTCTTTAGATTCAGAAATGGACACTTTTTTGAATAAGGATAACAGCTTCTTTAGAACCGGTTGCCTATATTGACTGCATGTCTTTGATGTTCTCCTATCATAGAACGTCAAGGGAAAACAAAAATGATTTGCAGTGTACAATAGCAGGGGATTCAACGACAGAATAGGCAGAGTGCCAAAGCTTTCAAGAGCCTATCTATTTTGGACTGTTCTCATTTTGATCTTCCTACTTAGGTGCATTCCCACGTTCGTCTAGACAAAAAAAACCTGTTTTAATCGGAGCAAGACTGTTTGCCTTTATGGTCAATTATGTAGTACCCGGTGAGGCTTTCATGTGAATAGAGTTATGATGGGGGAGTGTTGGCATTAGTATCATTATGCAGGGAGTTTAAGGGGTGACTCGCCCCGACTGGTATGGCACCTTGTTACCCCCGACTGCCGGTTCCCACAGGCCCTGGGTGGTCTGGAGGAGGATTTTGTGTACAGGTAAGGGGACACATCTTACCTGTCTGCCCCCAGCTGAACACATGACCACCTGAGACATTTTCGACATACGCCCCCAATCTTCAAATTGTGTTACTGATCTCTAACATCATAGATCTTAAAATTAAACTTATATTACTTTACTATAATATTGTATTATCATTCATCTAACCTCTGGAAGATCATGTGTGAAGAAGTTAATAAAAATCAAAAAATATCTATCTATCACTTAATTATGTCAAGATTGTACTGCATACATGCAAATATCGTTGCATCCTAGAAATTGTGTTTAGCACGGATACACCACAACTTTATTGTTATACTTCCTTTGCAAATCTTGAGGCCTTGTAGGCGATGTGAAATTAGGTAATGTTGGATAATTTCAGTTCACTATAGATCTGGGACACAAGAAGCAACTCAGCCAACTCAAAAACCTGAAAATTTTCTGTCACCTACTGTTAGTTCGTCCTTTCCTATGTTCTTGTAAATTTACCAAAATACAACTCTTATGGCACATTCAAAGTGCCATGACAATATGTGTCCTCTTAATGTACAACACTTCATATAAATAACATTTATAATATCTATCCAGAACTCCATTAACTACAGGCCAACAGCTCTATGTCACAATAGAAGAAACACAAAATGAGCTGTTTCTTGCTGACCAGATACAGAAGGGGCAATATCTACATGTATGTAAACTATGGCATAAGACCGTTGATACTATGAATCTGCCTGCTCTTCATCTGTATAATTATACGAGTGTACATAATTATTGCAATAACCTTGTGTGTTTAAAGTAATGCAGTACATTATTAATGTAGAACCTCTGTTTATGTATACATGTATACATGAGGAACCATTGAGACGAATGCACCAGCTTGCCCTATTGCTTGTATTACAATAATGAATAGATAAGTGGGTAAAGATCCCCATGGATGTTGAACACTAATAAGGGGGCGGAACTCCCGAAGGATTTCATGTTGTCCCCAAAGAGCCTAGTACACAGCCATCATATCGTGCGGAGTCCTGAGTGATAATGAAGGCGATCCCAATTAAGTCTCGCCACAACGAGGCTACCGATGGGAAAGGTCACGACCTGTCATTTACTTCCGCCGACCAATTCATGCCAGATCAAAGCGCCGCCTGCCGGGAGGGGCGGAAAGGTGAGCGGGCCGGGACGGGGCAATTGGCTGAAATTTGGTGACCTTGGTGTGAGAGGTAGGGGTATGGCTGGGGCGGGGTTGTGTCTATGTATGTGTATGTGTGTGTCAGAATGGTTGGTGTGCACCCTAACAGTAGGGACAGAAAGACGAGCACGCAAGAAGACAACGGCCAAGGTTAGGAGGTGCAGTCTGCAGACATCTTTGTATATGGTTCCCAATGGAATAAAGTATCTGACCCCACTGCTCAATTTTCTGAGATTATTAATATTATGTATATAGCCCTAGCCTTCGACTGGTCTCATCATATGCAGTGATTTGTGTGCACTTATATACAATTTTATATGCATGAAGGAATTCTATAACGAGGCCATCTCCCGTCTATTTTGAAATGCCCTTTTCTGGCGCCGACCGTCTAGGATACTCTTTCCCACCTAGATGATGTATGTGCTTCTATCCCATTTTGCCTATGGTACCTCAGACAGGTGTATGTTCTGCGGTCACTCCCCTGCCCTCAATGGCTGACCTCTAAAGGTCTTGATGTGGGCCCTTTGGTGCCCTTCTGGTGAGACTGGGATTGTCCAGCTCGTTGGTCAGCGGGCATAGAAGTGGGCGTGGTCAGTCCTCTCACCTGGACACACGTGGGGAGGGACTGGTCAGCCCGAGGGGCCAGGAGGTGACCGTAGTGGTCAGTCCCCACGACCGCCGACAATGCCCTCTGCCACCGAGTGGTCAACTCTGACCTTTCACCTGCCGATGACGTCCATTTAGGGGCCGAATTAAACCACTCTGTGCTGGGGTTATATTGGAACCTGCCCTATAATATCCGACCTGGTCCTGGGGTGTGTGAATGCTCCAATAATAGCTGGTGGGATGTGCGTTGGAATTGTTGCCTATAAACCTTAGATATGAAATTTTAATTTTAAATGTAAGAATCTGACTACTTTATGGTATTAATATACTAAGGTGTTTCTCATAATAATATTGCTATGCTTGTTCCCTTGTACTTTGATATTGATTTAGGCCTGATTGTTCAGAGCTTTGAGTTTGTTTCAGATATCTTCACATAGTGACCCTCCACGTTGTCTTCTGGGTTAACAATTTCTTATTCATATTCTAACGATTCTGGCCATTTTCTTTTATTGTCTGCACATTTCCATCTATTGTGAACCTTCAAATAATTCCATGAGGCGTTCCTCAAATCCTCAGGGAGATTGCCTGTTTGGAAAATATTTGTCCTTTAAGTCAGCGCATCACATCTCACACTAGGTCTATATATGGGTTTATAATGGTCGTCATTTAAGTGAAAGCTCTGATAAGCCCTCCCTTTTCTCATCCTCACACATACTATGGGGTAAATTAAGCGGCTGGACCGGATTGACATGGGAAAAGGTCTCGATCCTCTTGTCGGCGGTACTGAACAGGCAGGTACCGGGAGCATGGGAAAGTGGGGCCCTCACCTGATCCCAGGTAATGAGGAGATCAAAGCCATGGGGCCGACAGGTGAGCAGACAGGCACAGGAGGATCATGCAGAGAGGGCCCTATAGGAGACACTGGGCCATTAGGGGTAATTTTAAACACACGGGGGACCATGATTGGTAAAGTGAGAGAATATGGACGGGCAAGAACGAGTTTTTAGCGGGGAGTTAAGATGAGTTAAAGATGGGATAATAGTTTTTTAGGGGGAGGGAGGAAAGGCTTTGTGGAAATTAAGTTGGATGGGTGTGGACAGAGGTGGGTGGACGGGCGATGCTAAAGATTAGAATAACCTGGAAGGATAACCGAAAGTGGGATTTGGGGGGAGGAGGAGAAGGCTGGTCGGCTCTTTGATGATAAGGGAAAGGGGAGGGCAAGTTGTTGATACAAATCTGGTGCTATTGTTGTCTGGAAAAAAGGCAAACCTCGCTCATGGTGGGAACACGTCTGGGTGTAGCATGCACAGAGGTAGTGATAAGCCGTGATAAGAGCATCGACCCAGTGATGGATGGAGACACCTGGATCCAGGTGTATCTGTCTGAGACCCCCTCACCTGTACCCTCACATGATAAGGACCTGTCTCCTGGACTGGGGGCATTAAGGGACTAGAACCGCCCCTGATCAATGTTATGGAGTCTGTGCATTGTACTCCTCTAAAAATGCATGTTTCTTTTTGTTCGGTGAGGCTCATAAGTAAAACACAAAGGTCTCCCAGAATAAGTCTTCAAGAAAGTAATGATTATTCACATTACTTTCATTTGTGTATTTAATCATCTACCATGCCATCTCTCAGTTTGTTTATCCCAGGGATGTTGATGATATCGTAATTGTATAATTACTCAGAGAATAGGAGACTATTACTTCATCAACCAACCAAACTATGGAAAGTGGGATCTAGTCGGTTAAAGCTACCACATTATCGATTAAGTAAATTAAAACATGATAGTAGTCTTTATCAAAAATATCCAACTATCAGAGCAGGGAAATAGATGTTTCTATGTGATGCTATTCTAACTAGCCTTTGGTAACTCCTGTCTCAATTTAGTTGTTCAAAAAAAAAAAAAACTTTACAGTGACTTCATGTGCACAGGAATGCTTTGCTCTATGTTTTGTTCCAACCACACATAGTCGTCTTGGTTTCTCTGAAATATTGTGTTTGGCACAGGTAACAGAACCACAGGAATTCCACAAAGACAAAAGCAGTCATTTAGAAAGAAAGATGTAAACAGAACAGTCGTGAGAGAGTGAGGAGGCAGTTTCTATGTACACACCCATACATATAGTGTATGTAAGTATAAGTGGGGACAGGGACTTTGTTGGGACATGCGTGTTCCTGCCGTGAGGGAATGTCGAGGTACCTTGTGTGAAAATAACTCGGTATTCAATCCTGGGGCAATGTGAATGTCATAAAATCGGCCCCACTCTACTGCAGCACCCCTTTTGGCTGTCGGCCCCTACGACCTGGGTCTCCCTGGCCTCCACCATGCGACGGGACCCTTCATCTATAGGTGCCCACCTTAAACGAGTGGACCATTGTTCAAAATCAGAATATATTATATAACATATATTATATATATTTATATTTATATAATTTAGTCCTCTCCTATGATAGTTGGATCCTTACTTGTTTAACGTCCCACATAGTTGTTAGGGATACATTTACAAGGAAAGCTCTTGAAAGTTCTCAGGTTTTCTGAGATATGTTTTTATGCTTACAAATATTGTCCCGTTCACTCAATATGCATGTATCTATATTAGTCAACAAACTGCGAAATAGCAGAAATGCCTCACGTTTTTAACGTAGACACTTGAGACAATGGACTGTATCCAGACCACAGGCATAAAGTAACATATTGCCAGAAATGTCTGTAAACTAAAACCTAAAACCTCTCATTTATTCATGAACCTGTTCAAATGGCTGTGCAACACACCGAAAAAAAACCACGTGTTTTCCAGCTTCATTCTATCTGAATGCAATGATAAGTAATATCACCCACATGTGTTCATACATTGTCACAGGGAAGACATAATAAATAGTTCTCTCCCGTCTCTCCTTTCATCCCTCTAATTTATAATTATTGCCTATATAAAGATGAAGATCGCATTTCAACCAACTGTTTTCCCACCAGACAAGTTCAAGGTATAGTAGAGTCTATCAATATACCAATAATATAAGAGGAAGCTGGGGCTCATGGATAGAGGACCTAAACACATGGGCGGGCTGGAGGGCCCCGATCTGCGGCTGAGTGATAGGGGCGGCTTGGTTTATGGCCCTCAGGTTGGCCGCCCTCACAATAGGAAGGAATGTGAGATCCATCGGTAAGCTTTGATCCCCATTCAGGGCTAAAATGGCATTAACACCCTCTACCCGAGACAGTCTATAATGCAAACCTCATTAGCATGGAAAATATACGAACATTGGGATACTGCTATTGGAAAATTGTGGGGGAAATTGTGACCTTATATTTGTATTAACCTATAATATCAAATTATTGAATGTACTGTGAGGCGTGAGACATGAATATAGATTACGCTCTTGACACGGTTCGAATCCCAATATCTGATTTTGTTCGCACCTCGGGGGATGAACATTTGCTATATGAGATTGTAAAGCAGATAGTGGTCTAAAAGAAACTGTCAACCGTGGATAAAAAAGGGCTTTTAGACCGGATAGAAGGATGAAATAAATTGTTAAACCTTAAAGCACCCCTATGCTAAATTTGAATATCCGTCACTTAAAAAACGCCTACAGATAAAAACTGGAAATACAAAGGGACACATTTAACACAATTAATGTTCTGTATATTCGCCAACCTCCCGGGAATAATTTTACAAATAACTATACAACTTATGTAAAGTATTATCGGTTTGTGATAAAAAATAATCTTATCCATGTACATGTATCTCAGTTTCATCTGCCTTGATAAGGAAACATGACAAAGTTGGACCCGATGAATTGGACCTCTTACTAATTGGAATTCCATATATAGCAAAGTTCCCATTGTTTTTCTATTGACTTTACACACACCATCGGGCACCCTTTCCCTGTAAGCCTCCTACTGATATGCTATAGGTACCTTGCCATCCAAATATAGCTTAGTCCATCGTTACTGGTTCTGAATAGACGAGACTGGTGATTTGATTAAGTACAGGTTGTTTGCCCAGGTGGAAGAGACCCATGTGAAAGTCATCTGTCATTGACTGGCCAGTTGAGTGAGTTAAGGGCTATACCTATAGTCAGGTCTACAGCAGCATGTATACCATAAGGACCTTTTCCCCATCTCAGTGAATTAATGGTCTCACTAAAATCTACTTTTAGTTTACCGTCTTCCGGTCCAGACCCAAGGTAAATGGTATCTTACATACCAATGTTACAGTAGAAACAGCCCTCAACCCAAAGCATCATTAATAGTTTTTTTTCCAGTTTGGGTCTGAATCTCACAGTATAGTAGGTGGAGGCAGAGAGGCAGAGGCGGAGAAACAATCCATTTGCATGAGTTTTCTAATTGATAAATTGACATATCATATTTATGTAGCATAATGCTGAGATACATGATTACTATACTTCAATAGTGGCGTATTTGGGAGATCTAAATCGAGAGAAACGTTCAGATATACGCAGAAAGAACAATACCACCTAATCGATAAGGCCTTCAAAAATTAAATACAAGCCTCCTCATCAGTGAATTGGTGCTATCCATCAGTGTTCGTTTACACGGCGACGGCCGATTGGCCTGAAGATTGATCATCTTAATGACGTTGGAACGATCTGCCGAGGCCGACTAATTGACTTGTAAGAGACCTGGCCGCACGTGTGGGCCTCTTGGAGGGAACCCAGCTGAGAAGTCAGTTACTGCTGATGGGGCACCCGGCTCACCGCCACCCGATGAAAGACACACAAGAATGTGCCCAGTTTCTTTGCTTGGTGAGCCACAAATGGTTCGATTTAGAAACATAATTAACTGTTTTTACTGTGTTTTGACAATACACGTGTCTTGTTTTTGACTTTTACTGAATATGAGTTGCTTTGAAATTCAAACGTGATGAAGACAAATGTTTATGTTTGCTTGGAGATTATGGCGATGGGATGGACTCGTAGGGTAGTAATTGTCTTAGTGAAAGACAAAATAATCGGATGGTGCATGACCTCGGTATCAATCATCTCTAAAACTGGTTATTTCAAACTGCTTATCAAGTCAACCAAACAATGCCTAAGGATCCAACTAAAAGAGAAGAACAATATCCGCTGGATCCCTCTATCACAGGAAGCCCTATAGTGTCCATAACATTTTCCTTATGAAATGGGAAACAAATGAGCTCCTATTACTATGTCCAATTGGGGACCACTCGGGTGGCCAATCACCAGTCAGGAGTCGGTATCGCCGGTTCTATTCACACAGAGAAGACCACAATTTCCTCCTCAATCCCTGCCCCCTAGTAGAGCTCGGCGTTTGCCCTATTGAAGGAATTGCAGCAATTTTCCCTACCTGACGTGCCCAGCAGGCTGCTGTCTGCACCCAAAGCAGCAAAGCACAAAGACCCCAGATTGCCTATTTCCTTTCCCCTATTTCTGACAAAAAATAGAATAGCCTAAAACACCGTTGGTTTTGCTTAGTGTCTGCATACCTAGGTCTTCACCTTCAGAAGCAGTGTATGCAACCGTCTCAACATTGTTGCAATTTCGTTGAAAATCTTGCCCGGATGAACCTAAATGATGGCAAAGTATGCACCGTTTTCAATGTTCTGGCGCCCTGCTAGTGGATAGACCTGAACCAAACGATTGGGATATGGGTTCCTATGGGCCAATGCTTAAACGGTTGGGAACAAGGCATCGGTGGGGGCACGAGGATCACTGAGCAGGTTCAGGAAAAAGGTGTTTTGCTTGACCCTTAAGACACAAGACTTGATCGTTGAGGAAACCATCATCAGACTTTTTTCCTTGTGCATACCCACTCTTTTCGATTGTCGGTGCTGATCTAAGTCAAATTAGTAATTCCATAACGTTATTAACTAAGCAAATGATTCGTTGTTTCTTTTTAATGAATCGCAAATGAATATTCTAATTTGGTCTACCATATTGCATTCTTTCCTTATTCAACCTGGGTCTTTTCCATTTTCTTACTCTTTGAACGAAGCTTTGCCAACCATGCTTTAGGTTAAAGCATGTATAGGGCCCCCTTTTTGGTAACAGTGCAATTCTATACCGACCGAATCTAATCCCAGCCCATAGCAAAGCAGCAGTATATCACTGTCTAATGAAATATTTCAGAGATGACCTTTTGACCATTCACATTGTAGACTCTTTCTGTCTAGTGCCTCTTTTCTTTCACCTTCAAAACAATTATCATAGTGTTCGCCATTCACTCCTTTTGACTCAGTTTTGCCCACAAAAAGAGAAATATGTTACGACTGTGCTGGCAAGGAGAGAGAGCCCTTTGAGGCTCAAAGTGCCGGCAGTTATAGCTACGACCGGTGTTAATAGAAGGGGGTTTACCTGTGACGGCGAGGTCCATATGTATACTTTAGGTGTGTTATCACAGTTATCTTACCTGGCTTGTGGTCTTCCCACCCATACATACCTGCAGCAGGGACCACACAAATACTCCTCTCAAGTCAGACTGAAAGCTTTGTTCATTGCACACGATGAGTAGAATTGGTTTTAATCATGTAGAAAACCTTCGACCTATCACTGGACCATCGCAATCAAGTAAATAAAGCAATTGTCTACAACAGTACAGCTAGAGGGGCTAGGGGCCTTCCATAAGGTATGTATGCACCAAGGGGGGGAGGGGGGGTCTGGGATTTTTGAAAATTTGCGTACGTTCCTGTATAAAACCAATGCCTATTTTGGTCTAAGGGGGGGTGGGGGGTATGAAATTTTTGAAAATTTGCGTACGTACTTAATGGAAGGCCCCATACCCACAATTCATCTTTTGTCCAAAGGATTCTAAACATACCCCCTTTACTGACCATATTGACTGTCGAGAGAAATGTAACGAAATAGATAAGTAATCCGCATTTCAGTCCCCATTCAACGGATAATGAGGAATTTTCATATTGATTTATCCTAAGCGATAAATAAGGCAATATATATATATATATATATATATATATATATATTTAATTGTTTATTTAGCATCTTCATGTGTACACACGATCTTCCAGATTATTGCAATACAACAGTGATCAAAATTAATGATAATAATTACAAAAGTGGTAATAGATATGAGTGACAATAATGAAATTGATGAGCAAATAATGAAATAGATGAGTATCATGTACAGATTTTTCCTCAAATTCCATAGTTACAGGTTTTACGTTTACGTCTTTGGGACAATCCTAGCATCGCTCTACATTACTCACAGGGTCAAATAGAGTACCTTTTAAGAAAGAGATACTGTTCCATTTTTTTAAGAGAAAAGAATTCAGGGTTTGTTATTTGCAAACGATGGGTCTCTGCCGGGGCTGCAGGCTTTAGAGGTATCTGCTTACAAAGACAAGATATGGTTTCTGAATTCAATAGATGATCAAGATGAATTAGTTGATTCATAGTGGCTCCTCATGTCCACAAATCGCCCTGATAATGACAGGTAAAAGACCCAAGTCTGGTGAGAACACAATAGAATTGTGTTATCTTCTCTGCTGGGTCAATCAAAGCATATGTTTAAGCTCAACTCAGCTTGAACAACCTTGGAACACTTGCAGAAGTGTTCGCAAATATTTTGAATGTTAAATGGATCAATTGCTATGTCGCGTGCGAGAACCTTGTTTTAGAGAGGCGGAAATGGTTGTTTATCTGGTGTTGGCTAAAAGAAAGACCTATCATACAGCCTGTTTACATCCTATATGTCATGATGGGTGGGCCTCCTTCCCCGCCCTCCTTTTGCCTTCCACACTGTGGCGCCCGCCCTCCCATCGCCAGAGGGGGAAGGGCAGAAGGGGAGTCCCGATGTGAAGATGCCCTCACAAAAGGCCCCTTAATGAAGGCACCTCTAAATGCCGCATACCTGCAGTATGAAACATGAGCCGTCATATTAGCCCCTGACATGGTATCTCTACAGACCACCTTTGAAGTGACATTAGGTGTTTGGCTCTTGAGATAAAAGAATAGTACATCTTTTCTCAATGGATGCGCTACCCGATCCTCCTATGACAGATCGACTTTGACGACTTCCGTACCATATGGCCAACGAAAATACTGACATCCTACACAAAAGGTGTTCACCAGCGGAGACAAAAACGCTTAGCTGGAGAAAGTACCATAACAAATGTTCGATTGTCTGCAGCTTTTTAGGCCTCTTGGTATCTTTCCCGCCTCTTTGTACAAATCAGCCTATGCCTGATATCAGTTTTAAACCATTTGACGTATTCTAAATTCAGTAACTTTTACATCAGTTCTTTATCCATTATGATCAACGAACGTGTAATTGCTTCATATAAACATCTGGCTCTCCCATTAGCAGAATATTCGTGTCTTAATTCCAGAAAGATACGGTCCGAAATGATTTTGAGCTTTTACATTGAGAAGCAGGAAAAGGGTTAAGAGCTAAAACGAAGAGCAATAATCATCCGAGCCATTTCCTTTTCTTCAGCTGTCCAGAGGCAATGTTGAGGCAATAGGGGAGCTGGAGCAAATTCCATAAATTCAACAAACCCTTTCAAATTGTCCCCAACCATTGGGCAGAGACGAGGGGCCCTATGTAGTTATTGGCCAATCAGTGAGGGTAGGGTCATGACCTGTCATTGTGGCCGGGCTGACGACTAGACGTGCCTACATCACTGCTCTCTCTGTTTAAGGGAAATCCACGTTGTAAGAGGGCTGTTTAAAGGAGATCCAACCTGTGAAGGATCCAGCGACTGATGGGGGAGACAATCCACCCGTCTGCAGCACTGAACAGATTTCCGAATCCGGGTTTATAACAATTGTATGACCTCGTGAGGTAAAACGATGAAGACTGCTGAATCATGTGGGTATGTGTGGGTTTTAGCAAGTACTATCTTACATGATCTTACCCCATATAAAGAACTATCAAATCAAAGTATCAACGGATGGAAAGGATGTCATCCCACCAGAAATATTAGTGAATGACAATAACACAACAAAGAGTGATTAGCATGTGGATCCTTCTGCATTACCAACAATAGCCTGCATGCTTTTGCAATTCGGTTTAATACTGTTTTTACAGTAGTCCAAATAAACCGAAAAGGTATGAGGTTGTCTATTCAGAAATCTTTCTTAAGGAAAAACCCATAATGTGGATTCTGCATTCCCAAAAATAGGCATGCTTATGCAATTCGGTTTTACTAATGAAGGCAAGGAGGTTGTTTATTCAGAAATCTTTCTTAAGGATAATGTCGTATGTTTCTAATTGAAGATATATATGACCTAACACTGAAAGCTCCTCTAATTAGTACCTAATTATATTCAATTGAAGAAAAAAACACAAAAATGAACTCAAGTCTATTGTGAACAGGTCAAATATATAAAACATGTCTGTCCTGAAGTCGATAGGTTAGTGCTTATCTGATGGGAGGACGATGTATGGTGCGACATGGTATCCCTCAGGCCGTACCTATACGGGTCCATTACTACCAGACCTGGCGCCACAACCCCCATCAGGTCAGACCCTGACCTGCAGACCACCTCGACACGTGTAACTGGCCTGCAGTATTGAGAATGCTGGTACTGATTGCATCTTTTTTCACACTCCCACAAATCTCTTTATGGTCAAAGAGGTCTCCAACTAAGCCTTTGAAGTGTTTGTATGTCCTTCTTTGATTACTTTTTCTAGGACTTAAAGTGATATGTATTAGGTATGTGGATTAGGTTAACTGTGCTGAGACAATTTATGACCTTATTATGTGCAGTTGTTTGTAAACATACAATGGGCAGTACTAAAATACGATGAGCAATACTAAACGTTTTGCCGTAGGCAATGATTCAGGCATTCACGTATTCTGGGTTCTTCAAGCCACATGATGCGGGAGTCTATACTTTAGAGAACACAAGCAAAGCAAATCTATAGACATGGATGTGATTAGCACCCTTTTTAAATAGCTTAGAATACATATAAAAGAGAACATGAGATGAATCAATTCTGAATTAAGCTAGTCCATTTTTCTTCAGGGTGAAATATTTGTTTCAAAACGTTTATAATGGGTTTTGTTTTCCGCGCTCCTGTCTGCCAAAAATAAATTCTGATGTAAGAAAACCGTGTACATGCAGTACACATGGAAGGTATTCTCATAGAAGGTGTATTCTCAAACCTACAAATAGACCTGAGGGCCCTGGAGGCTCCCCCAGCCTCTCCCAGCGTCCCAGCACCCTGCGGCCTCTTCCCACGTCAGTACGGCCACCAGGAGGAAAACCACCGGCCCTGGAGGACAGTACATACACCTCCAGGACATCAGACAGCACAGGAGAACACCTATCTAGGGATCCAGTCACCTGCAGATATATGAGGCCAGTCTACCGTGACATGACACCAATTAGCCTTGTAGGACGTACGGGTCACGTCGTCCATTTGACACGGCAGTGATAAATGGCTGGTTCCGAGTACATCAATTTTCCTTTGGTAAACGTTTCGAAGCCCTTTGTTTTCCATTTTCGAAAGGAATTATGGAGAGAGAGTACAATTGACTGTAGAAATATAACCTGCTACTTACCCAGCCAAGGATATGATGCCGCAAAACGTTCTGATAACGTTGCAAAACGTCGCAGATCATTTGATCATTTTTAGCACGTTACACCTTGTCGCACCTTGTCTGGATACCCTCCGTCCCTCCCTTTATATATATATATATATATATATATATTATGCCAATAAATTGACGGCCTTCTTAAGGTATTATCACAATACAAATAAAGCACTAAACGCTGTGGCCTACACCCAAACGTTTACTACTATTTTCCTAGATCATCAACCGGAGGCCCCTTGCCATCTTAACGCCTCTCGCTCCGGAGGGCTTTATCTGCTTATGGCTCACCCCCAAGGCCACAAGGTAACCATAGTAACCGTTTCCTGAGGATACCATTACCTGGACAGCCTCATGACATTGGTGATGCGCATGCTCACGACATGGCACTGCCCTCTGGTGGTCAGTCAGGTTACTATTTTCATCATTATTTTTAGAGGCAATTTCCTCAAATATTTTAATGGGAAATCAACACTCTTTTGTGTGCACTATATGACTGTGTACTCTCTATATCCATTTACCTTGAGCTTTTAAATATATAATTGCTTTGTCACTTTCATTTTCACTCGAAAATGTATTTGGCAACGGGTTACACTAAGGTAAGATAAAAGGGCGTTATGCTTTCTCTAACCATTTATTGCTTGTTTGAAACAATTCACTTATGATAACAAGTTGATTCTCAAATGTAATGTACATTACTGTAATTATATCATTTTACCGTCTTAAAGAAATTATCACAATCAAATATGCATCCCTATTAGTTTGTACAATGTACATCGTATTTGATAGAATTATATACGTCCAATTTCGATAGATCTCTATTTGTTCTGTTTTCATTCAGAAATTGTATTGTGTCAGGGATGCTCGTGTACAGATGGACAATCCTGGCCAATGCTTGACCATGCATAGATCCTAAAGCCCAAACAAAACGAGGAATTTAGAGATCCGGAGGCTACTTTCGCGCCGTCTGCTTAATAGGCAAAGATCAAAGTCAGACGACATTAAATTTTGTGGAAATGTGATTTTGGCGAAGTAGTTGTCAACAACAATGGGTCTGTTGATCCCCGGGCCCCCGAGTGAGTTGTCAGTGGGTGGGTAGGGGGTGGGGGAGTACATGCGTGTTGCAGGTAGGGGGAAGGGCGGCTGGTGCGTGTTGTGTATGTGTGTTGGTGGGGAGCAGAGGGGTGTGTGCCTGTCTGCAGGCAGAGGGTACAAGTCTACAGAACACCAAGCGTTACCCCGTATTACTCAGTTAATGTTCCTAAAAGGCAAGATTAAGCGTTTTTTTTCTATAGGCCTATTTATAACCACATTTTGATGATAAGCTAAACATCACACATACAGCTATTGTATTACTCTCATTTGCAGGTGATAGGCCCCCATACCTACATCTCAATTCCTATTATCAGATTATGGATTCTTTTACTCCGAAAGGTTCTGATCATGCAACTTCTTAGGTTTCTTATCATTTCTGTTATTGTGTGATATCAAGTCATTAGAAAAATGGAGGCAGCATTTGGTTTCTCATAGTTAGAGGCAGGTGAGTTGAGGTGTGTGGTCACTTAGTACTGGTGTCCTCCTGTCCGAAATGACCACTGGGGTGGACACAACGTTGCCTGCAGCTACGGCCCCTCTCCTCTGCCTGTCCTATAGAGGGTCCCTTTGTGACGTCACAATAACCCCATTGTCGTGCTTCACGCCCAGTCTCATGCGTGGATCTCGCGCCTGCGCAGCTCTCCAAGGTGACCATCTCATACTAGCAGTCAGGGAGCCGGCTTGTTGTAAACCTTTGATCTCTGTTGTGGCGGGAACAGCGCTCTGTAGACAATCATCACGGCAATCACTTTCAATTAGATCTCAATTTTTCCGGCGAATTGTGTCATAAAAGTACTGCTGTTTTTGTGTGAGTGATACGCCTGGGGTGAGTTTGCGCGAGGTGGCTGACTGACTACATGCCTCTTGTTGCCAACCACTCTGCCCCGAGGTACTTGTAGAGTCAGGGGCGCCCTATGAACTATGGGGCCCAGCATGTTAAAAGGAAACCCGGGATCCATTCACTGGGGTAGGGATCCACAGGCCCCAAAAGAGCCTGTTGTCCCTACCCTGATTGGATTTGCTTCCTGTGTCAACATGTACACTGTCAGGATGAAGGATCTACGTCAGATCGAGCCGACGATGACTGACAACACAATCTGAACCTGCCTCAAAGCCCATTCTCAAAGCGCGCGATCTCGATTTATTGAATGTCGTCTGCTTCAGAAAGCGACGGTCCTATAAAAGCCTTCCGTCGGGTTTTAGTGATGGACGGGTTTTAATGTTTGTATCCTCCTTCAGGTTCACGTATAACAGGATAAAATAGGGATGACGGAGAAAAATACTAAGAGCAGGTGTAGTCCTGTGCACAATTATATAAATTGCTAGGCTATTGATTGAAATAGCAATAAACCATATATTGAAAATAATCGATGAATAAAAAAGTAAGATATCCAATGGCTCATAGAAGTGTATAAGCTCTAACACTCGAGATCAAATAGCCTATAGGCCTAAACCCAATGATTGTAATTTAACCATTCAATTTTCATAAAAATGGAGAAGCAGCCTATTATGAGCTACTGTTGAAAATGACCGTACTTGCCGCCCAAACCTTATTTTATCATAATTATGTCGCTGCGGTTTTATTGTACTCGGCCAGCCTTTACACTGTATCAAAGGGGGCCCAGGGGGCATGTTAATCGGTCCGTTCTCAGGGGGTCTGGATCCACCTCGGTCTCCACAATAGACCGCTGGCAGTACTTCCCAGGTGACCGCTCCGGCCACTAACCCCTGACCCCCGAACAACACTCCTGTGTCCACTACTTCCGGTCACCTGGTCACCAGGAGCACGTCTGAATAGTCCCCGGAAACGCTGGTCAAGGCTGAAGAAAGGAAAACTGCTATTTTTTGAATATGTAGATCTATGCTATAATCCTAAATCAATTGAAAATATGTTAATTTCAAATACATGTGTTTCATGACTGATTCATGGCTGTCTGATGAAAAATTATTTAACCACGTTTGCTATTGAATATCATCATATTTGTGCTAAAATCAAGGATAATTGGCATATCCTTCAACTTCTAGACGTGGGGGATCTATAGGTGTTGTTGCGGTCAGCGTTGCCCTTTGGAGATCTCGTGTTGTCGAGTGACCATCGTTAGATGTGCCAAAGCCCACATTGTGAACTGGACAGAAGGGTGTGTCCAGCTGACCAGTTCCCCCTCCCTCCGGTCTGATGGATGACCAGCGGTCAGACCTCTCCGGCCAGTCTGACCCAGGCACCACAAAAGCCCCCTGCAGACAATCTATAGGTTGGTGCCCAGTGGTCAGTTCTCCTCAGGACACAGGGTACACGGGTCACAGCGGCACCTGGCGGCCTCCACCAACATCTGGACCCCAGTGGTCAAGGGGTCAAGGCCACAGGGCGTCAGGATCTCAGAGGGTTTCCATGGAAACTTTTAAACCCCAACTTATAAAGGAGAGAAGGTCATCTAAGCAGAAACTCTCACGTTAAAAATCCACTGAGACAAATTGCGGTATCTTATCAACGTGATTGGCCTGCTCAGAATTTCAAAAGTCTGATGAAGGCATTGACATGCGTGTTTGTATGTACAAGTGCGGTCCAGCTATCCCAGATATTAGCACTAGTTTGTTCTTAATTGACTTTGTCAATTACCTAACAGCAGAGACTATATACAATCGGGAATGTGTATATTTTCCCCGCATACATTTTCTTGGACTTGAGGTTAAAGACGAATTGGCATAGATTTAATCTCGCGTTTCATACGAATTACAGGAAAAATGTGTAGAGCGGGGATCAGGGTTTTTCCCGGAGGGTGAGTGACCATATGACAAGTTATCACTATTCAAAATGATTCTTTTATTTGCATTACTTTGTCCGACCTTCACCTGCCTGTCTTACAAATCACTGCCAGGTGACAGGTCAAAGTTTACCCGGTTGTCAGAGAATAAGAAGAGTGACAGGTTCTTCTCCCTCCTGCATGCATTCATTGTATAGATGACCATGTTCCTTATACCTATCACCTTTAGTTTGTGCGTGCAGGCAACAGCCCCTAGTATCAAAATTATTTTGGTCATATATTGTTCATCCTGTAATACATACCTGTAATCAGGCTGATATCCCATGGCACCTGTATTTGGTTACTATCGCTCACCTGTCGAATCTACAAATATCAGTAAATGCTGCTCACCTGGCACTGTATCTGAACCATAACTAGTTAGAATAACCATATTCATATATCAATTCAATATTATGATAACATCGTGTAATAGCTCGTAGCTTAATCATAATCATCACTGTTCTCTTGAAGGGCGTGGGACCGTATCGTGGAGATGACCTGGATCTCCTCATATATATATACACCTCGCGCATTCATAGTCATGTGCCTAAAAATGGTCAGTTGTGACCTGATTATACAATTTAAGATAAATCCACCATAAATTTGTGTTCCAGATGTTTTTGAACTAAGATTAGAAAAAATCGTTAATTTATCACCAATATGGCCTCTAGTGGTCTTCTGGGCCAGCAGCCCCCTGAAACGTTGTATTTGTTGTTGGGAATGACCTTACCAGTTAGCATTAGATGATAATAATTTGATTTCAATAACTTTTATTACACCTTATAGGGTGATAGACGTTTAGTAGTTAAGAGTTTAACGCGTGCCATATTAAACCTGGGTGATAACCAGCCTATTGTCACCCCCCTGGGTGATACAGAAACTTTTATTTTTCAACAATTCATAAAAAAAAAAGAAATCATTAACAAATAGAAATTCTAGCATAGGCCTATGCATTATCTGCACAACGTTCCTACACTGTTAAAACAAGTGTTTAGAACCTAAACACTTTCCTAAACACTTCGGCGCATCCAGTTTTGGAACACTTTATTTCCCTAAACATGTTTAGAATTATTGGTGTTTAGGGTTAAGTGTTTAGAAATGTGTGATGTTTAGCTGTTTACCCATGAAGTGTTAAGGTCCTCAAGGTGTTTAGAATCAAAATGCTTATGCTTTTTTGATGTTTAGCTGTTAGGTGTTTAGAAATCTATGATGTTTAGGTGTTTATCTATGAATCATTTAGGTCTTCAAGGTGTTTAGGGTTAGGTGTTAAGTTAAACAGTAATATACCATAATATGTACAGTGTTCTTTCGTTCTTAAGGATGAAAACCATTTTAAATTTAACAATAATATACCGTAGTGTGTAAAAAAAACCCATAGATTTTACATGTAAAACACTGCTATGGTACTATGCCATACAGTTTACACCAGATGTACTGTTAACAGTATTAAAAGTTTTATTTTTCCTGTAAACACACTACAGGATCATTGAGCCAATAACCAAGTATGTCCTTCCTTCTTGGTTTAGCCTTGCATGGGTAGTTTGATTGTTGGAGGTAAAACCTTCAGGGTATAGCTAATAAAGTTCTTGAACTAAAAAGGTGTCTACATGTTAATCCTACTGAAAAGGTGTTTTAAAACCTTTTGTAAATGTTTTAGGGGTGTTCTGGTTGGTTGACCGTACCTAGAATAGCAGGCCAATGAAGTGATTATCTTAATGATGCTACAAAAACTTAAAAATCTAACATTTTTAATCACCAAGTTCCAAATTCCTAAGTGTATGAAAAAACTATTTCATGGCCAAAAATATGAAGGACATGTGGCAAACCACTAATAGTACAACTACTTCGTAGTAGTAATTTGGTAACTTCAGTAGCCGAGATTTGAACCTGGGGCCCCTCACATATGAAGCCTGTGCTCTACCACTGAGCTATGGAGGCCTGTAGGTAGACACAGCCCAGCTTTGCTACTTAACTGAATAAGTAGGGGTATGAGAGTACTGAACTATTGTCTGTCACACAAACATGATGTCGAATACCTGTATAGTAGTACTGATCCTACTCATTGGTGCGGACTATGCCAGTGTGCACTGCATGCAGTCCAAGTTAGCTCAGTTGGTTATGCTTCTACCTTGAATGTAGAGAATGTGGGTTCTAATCCCAAAGTGTCCATTTTTCTTTTCCATAGTATACAATTGATATTATGTGTTTAGATTCTAAACACGTCCCATTCAAAACATGGTTAGAGGTTTCAAGTGTTAAGCTTTTAAACACAACTGATGTTATGTGTTTAGATTTTAAGCATAGTTAGCCCAACACATGTTTAGAAGTTACAAGTGTTTAGGTTTTAAACAGATATGGTTTAATGTATTTAGATTATAAACATGTTTATACCCTAAACATATTTAAATTCTAAACACCATTTTAACAGTGTAGCTACATTTTACTTACCAACTGTTTGTGGATTTGATGGATATCAAAAAAGTTATATGAAGAAACGTAAAAACATGTGCAGCATCACAGCCCCACCATCACTGATTGCTGTGCGTTCTTCCTTAGGAGTTTGGATATAACAGAAGAGGTTAAACAAATCCATAACCAACCTCAAAGGGGGTCCTCGGGGAGTCAGCACCCCTCTGTTAGACCTCAATATCAGCCTGCGGGCCCTGCCCTTGATATCAGGGTCCAGCCTTGGGGTGCTAACCCTCCTCGTACCCCCTTCTATGCCTCATCAGTATTGTGACAACCAAAGAATTAGATAGCCCCATGCAAATATGCAACAGCTGGAAATGTGTGGGAAAACCTGTGGGAAAACCTGTGGAAAATCTGTCTAGGTAGACTGTACGTTTCAAGTGTAAGCCTGTACTTATAGTGTAGATATCGGCCTATCAGCAGACTTATAGTATACCTACCCGCCCCCACCCCCGCCCTATCAACTAACTGATCAGAGTCTACTTCTGTCTAACCTTCTCAGCTTAGAGTAGAACTGACCCAGCAGACCTGTGGTTACAGAGACGTCAGGTAGTAGTAGTACACTGCCGACCCCCTCATGTCTCACCTGTGCCCCACCTGTACAGATGGGTAGAGGCCGGCCCCATCACCTCCTGACGTCCACCTGTAGGCCCTCTGGTGCCCTGCGTGCGACCCTCAGCACGGTATCAGGGTGCATCTCCTCCAGGCGACAGGCCGGGCACCTGCCCACACCTGCCCACCCCTCCCACCTGTCAGGGGGTCAGGTCTCACCTGTCTCCAGGGCCGCCCTGGTGAGTGTCCTCTGATATGGGCTCCAAACTATAAACGGTCCTGAGTGACATGTTCTTCCTGGAAGTCAAAATGGGACACACTACCGATATAGGAAAGACCCGTAATAAACCAAACAATATTAAGGGTTTTCTTCTTTCCTTGTTTGTTGCACAAAGACTGACTGTAAATGATAAAGTGTACAATCATGAATGTATGCGGGTTTATTTTATCATGAGAATACCGAAAAATTGGCAGCGACAAGGTGCATAATGAGTATTTTGAAGAAAGGGAATGAAGCCTAATTTTCTCATACTATACCTTTATTTTGCAATATCAAATGGGCTTCCAGACATCCAGGAACCCTACCCCCTGGTCACGGCACTACCAGTGTACCTTTGTAAATGTGTGCCTGGTCCTCTAAAGGAAGGTTGCTGCGTAGCTATGGCCTCATCCATCTTTAGCCATATGAAGACCATATCCTCACCCCCTCCCTTCTTCTTCAGCCTGACACCCTTATTACCAATGGTCAATGCCAGAGGTAGTGGCGTCGGGGGAGTACTCCTGTATCAACCTGACGCCTTACCACTAGCAATCATTATTTTTCAGAAGTCTTATAACAGTGGTTTTATCAACTGCCAACAATTACATTTCAAATCAAGATGACAACATACATAATATCTAGCCATTTGTCCATTCTAGTTTCTAATTAGAGTTGCCCTCTGATTTCTGTGGACCCACTGACATTAAATGTTCCTCAGAACCCCCCCCCCCCCCTATCGACCCCTACCCCCTTCCGAGCCGAGGGCCCTCAGCCCTCAGCCACAGGGGCCTGTCATATGTGGGTAATCCATTCAGACAGGTGTGTAGAATCTCCATGACGACAGGTAAGGCGTGTACCGTGCATCCTATGTCAGGTGGATGGCAGCCCTGGACATGGAGTGACCAGTGTCCAGTCTGACCCCTGTCCGTGAGAACAGGTGGACATCAAAGACGTCCTCTAAACTGACCGTCATACTCCTGAGTGACAGGGGCGCTCAGATGCAGTAGGTAAACTTTGGTGGTCACCAGTCACTGTGGAATTGGTCACCCATAGGGCGCAACTGGTCAAAAGGGCGCAAGCAAAGGTGGTAGGTTTTACTGACTTAATAGCAATAATATGCCATTTGAGTTCACATGTCAAACATAAAGGTACACACGGCACATGCAGATGGAATAGTCTAAATTCGGATTGTTCTTTGAGGATATGCCTTCAGTTGGTATTGTATTAGCATAGACCACTAATCTGAATAGCCCCAACATAGCTGTGGTATATATGGCAGCCTTCAGAGATTGTTAACCTCACATGCCTCCTGTAATTGCACATCGGTATGTGTTGTTGTTACATCTAGGGGCATGTGATGTCGTAGGTTCAACCATGAAAGGGTAATAACTAAGGTCAGAAAGATACAATCGCAACAGGAAACATATTTAGTCAAATTCATTTTTTACCTTGTAGCTTTTCCCTTCATAATAATTTATCCTATTCATATGTTCTTTACTGACTGAACCAACCAAATTCAATATTTCATCCCTCACTATAGATGTGTGAAGGTTTGGGAGATGCTCCATGGAGCGAGCAACAACCAAAGGTAAATTCAAGGGCATGGTCAAAAAAATATGTATTGCCCTGTGAACCTGGAGACTGGCCTGTTATGATATCATGAAAGCATAAATTTGCAAACCAATTTTGATACATCTGCTCATCCTCATACTTATAATCAGTACTAATAACAAAGTAATCATCGAGCTACTGGAAGAACGTGTATGTACATGAATTTGCCAATAAAACCATTTCTTTCCTAATTTGTTTTTACACATTTGTCATTCAACTTTTCGTTTGAGGTGCTCTCACACCCTGGTTTATTTTGTTATCATACGAAAGATTGAGAGATAATAAAGAAAGCATATTGTTTTACATTTAGGAAATCTTGGTAGCAGCTCATAAAATAATTATGACGAGCAATACCTTTAATCTTTTTAATCCTCAAGAGACTAGCCGAATTGTCGAGAAACTATTAGAAGAAAGAGGCTGGCGGACCTCGCCTGTTGGATATACATTGGGAGGTCTCCCCCGACAGGTGAGCGGGGATCATAAAGCAGCAGACCCAGTGACAGAGACATCCTCCCATTGCACCAAGAGAGGGTATAGTACAGACTCTGAGAAGCACTCCAGCTGGGATAACCAGCCCACTATGACACTGATCCAACCCCTCCCAAAACCACTCAGCTAAGCCCTCCCATCCACCAATACAGCTCACCCCCACCCTCAGATACACCCCCTTCCCACTCCTCTCCGACGGGCAGTGCAACACACTAAGGGCAATTATTCGATGGCACACCGACCGGAAGAGAGGGGTATTTAGTGGCAAAGATGGCTTCGGGCAGTGTTAAATCCCAGAATGCCTTCAAAACACACGAGCAATCACAGGTAGTTTACTGCGTTGCCACACACTATTGAAACTGGTAGGTACAATAGCCCTTCCGGCTTTAGTAGAGATACATGTAAATGCCTACAGGTAAAACTTCACATTTTAACCGATTATAAGGTTTTTGACCACCAACAAGTGTACATAATGCTGATAGTTCTTCCCCTGTGGCTAACGCCGCATACAGTAAGCTTTACACCTCGCTATACTCTTGGACCTTCTTTCCCCCGCGCGGTAACACATCCTAAAACGGCGCTGTGTGACAGCCAGAGCTGGGCGGCACATAAATACAGCGGGAACAGAGTCCCATCTGTTCCTGGTATGCCAAAAAACCAGGCCTGCAAACAACAAATAGGATCGTGTTGTTATAGAGTTATCACGTGGTATTAGCGCGGGACCCGGCCTGACCTGCCGACGACCGGGGGTAATTTGACCCCCGGGGGTCGGGGTGGTAGGTCAGGGGGGAACAGATGTCGGAGACACCTTCACCCTCACCTACAGCTGACCTTACTGACCCTTTGGATCCTTTACAAGAACCTTTACAAGAAACATCCCAGGGACGACCTTACTTGCATGCCTCCTTTCCTTTTCTTCCCAGCGCTTTCAATTGCACCTGGCCACCTACCCCTATACATTGTTGTTTCGTAGGTGCATGCCACCATTGCCCCATGTGCCTAAAACAGGAAGTCTTAACCTTAGTAATATTGTATACCATGGTATTTACAAATATACATATCAAAAGCATAGCCAACATTAGGTTCTATAGTTAGTTCCAGCTTCTAACCGAATGGATAGGATTCTAGGCCGGTTTTTGGTGCCAGACGACATTAAAATTTTGTGAGGGCGGCCGACACAGATACAAGCAGACGAGACCTTTTTGGATCGACCCAGACTGGAACAATTCTTATAGTTCCTGCCGCCTTTTCTCCGCCCTCCTTTTCGCCACCCTACCTCCCCCACTCTCAAGCAGGAGGTGTGTTGGAGCGGGGGTAGCTATACAGGAGGGGGTGGAGGGCAGGGGAGTTTGTGATGTAGTGGGTGGAGCTAGGCAACTGCATTATAATAAAGATCAAGCACCGGGGCCCTCACATATAAATACAAGTCTACTAACACGTGTTCTGTATTTGGCGGGAATCTGTTTTTGAATGGGCGGAGTTCTGTCTAAATGACTGCCTACCACCAGGTTTCTGGTGAATTGACAATAGGCCTAGTTAATATCCGAATTACATGTTTCTTAGAATGTTGACATATTCACATCGACGTATCCATGTAATAGGATTACAATTGTATATCTCTCGCCCTTTCAACCTATTAACAATTCTTCTAAAATTCCTTCCATTATTTTTATGGTCAACTGACCATAAACTATTATGTTCCTGACCTTACTTGACCACCGGTCAACTACCTGGGCGTGAAAAGTTTGACCAAGACCCTCCAACAGGTGGCTAACGTAGGTCTATTTGCACTGTCCCAGGATGGGCCCTAGATTTACATGGTACAGACACGCGGTGCCCTGCTTAATGGGACTGTACAGGAAAGCCAGTGTTAAGTTCACATAAGATATATCCGCCACTTTGGGCCACTGAGATAGTGGGCAGGGGGCCCCGGAGGAGGAGGATGGTAACAGGCCCCTATCCGCTTTCTGTTCCGGACTCAAATGAACTTGCTAGTTTTGTCTCATTATTCTCCTGTTGTGCTAATATATTCAGAGTCGTTTAATGGCGAGAAGTGACTGGATAATTGAAGGATGCACCGCCAATATAGGATATGGCGGGTCTAGACATTATAACCTATTATTCTATTCGGATCACGTTATTATTGCAATATATCTTGTTGATATAATACCAACAATGCTGGTAGCAAAATGGACACCCTTCATATACCACAGTAAATATAAACATATATACATATAAGAGCAAATTTGATAGCATCAGTAATATTTACAGAATAAATGGGATTAAATCCATGGATGCATGTACATACAGATATTTCATTTATGCGTAATATCTAATAAGATTATGTGAGGCGCTAGTGTTGGAATCGTTGGCCAACATATTTTCATCATATTTCTTTAACAATGCAGTAGCGGCCACTAAGCGAACCCTCGTGTTAATACTGGTTTAATTGGCACTTCACATCTCTGTCCGTCAACCCCCTGTCAAACACAACTGTCTGATCTCAAATGCAAGGTCCTTAACTACGTCTCGCCAACTTGGGATTTTTATAGCCGATTTTAATAATGCTCCCGCCATCTCCTGATTTGTTCTTCCTGTCTGTCACGACTTTGTAGTTTTTGACACAGCAGTACATTTATACTGGGGATGGTATTCAAACCGGGCCCCTAGTTCCCACCAGTATAGGCCTATATCGGCCTCTGTAAGGTGGATCTGAGCTCTAGTGACATGAGAGAGTGACCTTTTCTATGTAGATCAGGATGTATTGAGATCCAGCTTGGATCCCTCTAACGTCACCACTGTTTGTTTATGGCCCCCTAAAAAAGACGGAGGACTGTCTCAGCTCTTGGGTGTCCTGCTGCCACCGCTACAGGAAAGAGACGTTTCAGGTTGATGGGGAGGAAAAGGACCAACTGAGAACACACTAGCCTACCGTGTAATAGAAGCAAGGATACTGTAATGTCTCCTCGTTCGACCTTTAATGTCGTGTGTGCGTTCACCATGAAGACAGACTATTGCTGCTTTTTATTTCAGTGTACATTTGACTAAGTACTCTTTCCGGTTTGTGGACTAGTATAGCCAACATTTAGGCCTAAGGCTTTATGTTATGATTCTGAAAATAAAAAAAACAATTTATGCCAATGAGAAATCGTGACAGGATAAGGGACGGGATTCTCGGGAAAAGACCTTTGTTATTTTTTATATCTTTATGATTCTCTATAATTATGTAGTTCCACATGCACTAGTGCAATCGTATAGAAAGTGTGACAGTCTTACACAAAGCGAGAATATTATGATGGCAGCTATCAAAAATAATATTTGCATACATAAAATACAAATATTTCCCCCACAATACAAACAAGCCTGAGACGTGGCAGGCACCTCCTCCATAACCTAACCACACCTCCTGGGTCACACATATGGATCCCCCACCCCTCTCAACCAGCCCTAGTCTTGGCCATGCTCATCATGTCGATGACATGATGTCTCCCATGTTTACCCACCCCGACGTTTCAAGTGTTGTGCTTGTGTTGGCCCACCCCGTCTCCGACCATGCGTCCCTTTCCTTCATCTCCCCACACTCCCACATACAATATCTTACACCTACCATCCCACTCACAATGCATAGTGTCTAACTTCAACCATACCGTGATTTAGAGTCGACCTCCCTTAAACACCAGTCCAATAAGTAACACAGGACAAAGCTTGCATCCCCACTATATCTATATCCACAAATAAAATGTTAATATACTGTTTCCTGTTGGTGTAATTTCCCCCTTACCACGTCCTGGCTGTCTGGCGCGTCACTATGGGGTGCTTTACTTCACTCTATCACGGCTGTTGTAAAAGGGAGGCACACACCATGTAGAACCGGATCCCTAATTCCCCCTCTTCCCCACTGCTCCCAGGGGAAGGCGTGCCTGCGACTGAGGGCGTTCTGCATGCACTACTTAGAACCACTCATTACGCTCAACCTAGATAGGGGTCGCGCGGTGCACGAACAACGCCGGGCGCGCGTGCATTCTCCGGCGGCAGGACGTGCATGCGTGTCTTTACATGGCAAATGTCATACATATATGCATCCTGTTTGCCCATATTAGAATTTATATATGTCCTTTGGTTGAGAATGGACACCCCACTGTTGGGACTCTGAAGATTGCATGTCGCTATCCTAGAACATGGGGAATTTTCCACAGAACTTATCCGGCACTTGAAGGAGCAATCTAATACAATTACGTAGTCAAAGATTTTAAAAAGAGGCTTTAAAGGTGGATATAAGTTGTTACATAGATATGAAATTGCTTGCATGCGTTTATATATGCCTAATGCACGGACGTTTTGGTATGTATAAGTAAATTAATCACAATGACAACAACTAAGGTATCATGATCCAAAATGATGTCTAACTACAGCAGTTCCCTTTCGTCTACACTTACTTTAGCTACATATATTTTTCTCTGTATGTCTCACAATGTCAGACAGCTGTATTTTTCCTATACCGAGTTTCCTTGTTCTTTTTCTCCCTCCAGGAGTGTCGAGGGCTAGATAGATCTAGTCTTGGCCCTTGTTGGTGGTGGTGGTGGTGGTGGTGGCAGGGTGGTGGGGGAGGTGGTGCGGGTGGTAGTGGTGGTGTGTGGATAGCGCAGTTCCGCCAGGTTACTTGGTCTAGCCGCTTCTATCCTCGTAACATCATTAGAATAGCACCGCCTCCCTATGTGCTGGAATGCCGGCTATTGCCTAGCCACGTCAACCATGGAGAAAAAGGCGCCGTTTGCCACCCAAGTGAGGAGGTGGGGACACGGAGGGCGCAACTGTTAGAGCCCATCGGCCTTAATTATCGCCAGCAAATGTATTTCTGGATCGTGTACCTCTCTTGTTTTGGCGCCAAAACCATATTGCCACCTAGTTTTTCATCTTATTCCGCCGGGAGCGCTTAAATTATAGGTCTATACTATAGAGATTCGGGTTAAGCTTGAATTAGCCAAACTTGAATTCAATTGTCCAACGTAGCATGGATGGGTTTATCAAAATTGTTCCTTTTCTTCCTCAGGCCTTCAATATTACAGAAAGGTTTATAGCGAAATGTGGAAAAACATGTAGCAAAGGTAATGTTGATATGCTTATGACAAGTTCATGAAGATAGGAATAATGAGTGGGAATGATTAGTACGACGTGTGCTTGTAATATGTAAGGCTTGTGATCAGTTTACAAAGATAGGTATGACAAGTGGGACTAATTAGCACTATGAATACTTGTACAGGTAAGATGGGTTAGTGCGTGGAGTAGGGTCATGAATGTACCCATGTTCACGAGGTGTCATATGAAGCCCAATTGTTTGTTTTCTGAATTTTAAATACCGAACCCCTGATTTCAGGGCCAATATTTTCCTAGCTAATTAGGCTTATCAGGGAATTTTTGATAAGGGTCTCAAGATCAGCAATTTTGTCTTTATCAACATTAATGGTGTTATTACAAAATGGTCTCAAAGTGGGATTAGTAGATGTAAAATATAATCATGATAGACACAATTTCTGTTCATGAGATGCTAATCAAATTTCCCTGATTGGCTGAATTAATGAGGACGGTATGGGCCCTGGTAAGTAATGTAATGGTCTTGTTGTTATATGCTCCATGATCATATCAGGGAACCACAATTTGACACTGCGTGTATTTGGGGGCGCCCTGCAATAGATTTGGGTCAACAGTATTACTAGATATACCAATATTTGTAGGGTTCAGGACCACTTCCTTTACATGAGGGCATTGGGTATCCAACCCAAATAGTATTGATTCTTGTGTTTATTTTCTAAGTATATTCATTCCTGATTTAATGGCTACAACTAAGCGTGTATCTGAAGCATGTATTCCGTCAGTGTGAGAGTAGTGTGAGTCTTCCGAGTGATACACAAAATGGTTTGTTGGGGGACAGTGCTGTCGTAATAGGGTATAGGGTAGAATGGAGGAGGGTATAATTATTATATAGTTCTTTTGCAGGCATCTCTTTGACAGTGGGAAAATCTCAAGGCAGCGGCTTGAGGCAGACACCCGGCTGGTTTATGTGACTGGAGCGCTGCAGGAGACTGACTGTCACGCCGTCTGACTGAGCCTCTGTATGTATACATCCAGGCCGCCACCAGCCAACCCCAGTCCGCACTCTCTAACCAGGAGCCCTGCCTGTCACTAGACGCTGCCCCCACCCCCTATATACTAGTAGATAAATCCTGTCTGTGGCCACTGAGAGTGCGTTTCCTCCAGTTACCACCAACCCCTGTCTCCGAGACTAGCACTCCCCAGTCCCGTCAAGAGAGGAGAGGAAACCCCCATTGTTTTGAAATAGGATCCTCCTAATTTGTTCCTGCTTGTCTAGTGGTTATCTTTTAGTTAAAGCGATGGTATTCGTCTTGATTAAGTGACAAAGCAGTGACACATAATGTCTTTCTCAGTTAAGAAAATGTTGTTTTCGGCGTCAAAATATCGATATTTTGATGAGCCAATATTTCAATCAATAACTTTGCAATAGACAAATCGTGAGTCGATAAGTGATTTTCACATCAAAGTGAGTAATATAATTCTATAACCACAAGAAATTGCCAGGGATTAAAACTGGATTCCATATAGTAAATATATCCATCATAAAGATATGGATGCACTGATTGTTTCGTAAATACTACCACGTATATCCATCTTAAAGATAAGGATGCACTGACTGTTTTGGAATAAAAGTTATCATCTTACGGACATTAGATCCTGTCCATGCCTATATTCATTAATGTCTATATTGCACACTCACTTAATCTAGGTCAAAACAGATCATCTTTGATCACTGAAGATCAGGCCACAAAACCACCATGACCTGTACAGCAAATACAGTGGTACAGCTCAAGGATCGGAGGGCAGTTCAGAGGGATCACACTAGGGTGCGCTCCCATTTCAACGTGATGGAATCTGCGCATGTGCGATGACACACGTGACCGGAACTGAAGAGCCCCACTGACAACAGTTAGCCCACATACTCCCCTTCGTTTGACAACAAACCTGACAGCGATGAATTTAACTTTAAGTAACGACGAAGGGTGCGCGATGTAAATGGGATAAGAATTACAAGGCACAGTGCAGATTGACGCCTCAAATAGTCTCTCTGTGGGACTACTGAACCCCAGCTTAGAGTTTGTCTTAATCAAAGATAGATTTTTCACCATTGCTATATTGAATGGGGTTTCACTTCATTCAAAGATTTCTTTATTAAATGATCGCTTGGACAGGGCCATTGATATTGAACACCAATATTATTCTTCTTGGTGGAATATGATATGATGGTATTTCGCCTTTCACCTGTAATAAAAGAAATGCTTTAAAAAACTGAAGGCTATACCACATTTTTTAGGCAGTTTGATTACTGAAAACAAATCTTTTGCCATTTGATCAAATCAAAATATCAACTAGAAAAGTGTGTTTGGGGAGGGACAACAATGTGGGTATGTATGTATACACAGGGAAATCCTATTTGAAATAGAATCCCGAAGGTCACTTAAAAGTTTTATTACAGAAAAGTGGGATAGTTTGTCTGATTGATGCCCTCAGAGAGAGAAAAGTAGCGGGAGAAACGGTGCACCAGGCTCTAGATCAGAAAGCCAGCCAAGGGCGACGCTGGCCAACTAGGGTTCATCAGGGCGATGTTGACTGCATGTTTAATCAGCGGAAGTATGTTGGTTACACTTTACAGTATTCATATGGCCTGTCTACCATGGAGGGGCCCCAGGGCTGTGGGTGGTCCGCTCCACCACCCATCTTAGTGCCCTTCTGCCCCTTGAAGGTCTCTATTTTGGCTCATCCTGACCAGAAGGAGTTCACAAATGTGAGGCGGTTCAACCCATATCCGCCCGTTTCTGTACATATCAACACAAATTGCCTTTGCCATATCCAAACATGTCAGCCACAGGCGTGATATTTGATATAAGTCAGGTTGGAATTCAGGCGGACTGAGGGGGGGATCTCCAAGGCAACGACATTCTCCAAGCATATGAATCAGTGTTTATTGTCATATTTAATATTGCTGTTTAATGAGTCCTTTCATTCTTCTCCAGTGTTTGGAGATTGACTTCAGGCCCCAAACAACTTTTCCAGAAGCTGGTGAATCTGGAGAAATGGGGCCTTAAAAAGATGCACAGAGAACAATGTTGCCCATTCTGTGGTTTCCGCGTGTTTTCTCTCTGGTCGGTAGGGCGATCTCTGCCACACAATTTGCTCACAATTTATTCCGTGTCAGACCATTTTATTCCGGGTCAGCCACAAACAGTTGTTTACTTTTGCCATTCCCAGATTCCTTTGTCAGGGGCCAGCCGTTTCAGTCAGTACGTGGATACAGGGTGTCCGCTAATATATGTTCCGAATCTGCGAGGGGCTTAGAGGTGTTGGGAGCAATAGGACAGACTGGGGCTGGGGGTGGGGGGTGGTACGGGATGGTGGTTGGGAGTATTTGAGTCATAGTAGGGAAAGTATTCTGAAGAAAAATGCTGACAATCGGACCTCCCACAATAAGTGCCTTGACGCCGAAATGATCCAAATTTTGTGGTGAAAAATGGATGTAAATTTGATGTGATTATATAGGATTGGTTGGAAGTTGCCTCAGAGGTCTATAAAACAGTGAACACTTTGCATTGATCATCCCACTCCTAATGGTCTCTGGGTCCCCCCACTAAACGGCCCGTTTAACCCTGCCCGCTGATCCCTCGTCTTTTCAGGAATTCGCCCGCACAGCAGTCATGGAGGCCCTATTTGAGGGGACCAGCATGGCCCAAACTACCATATTTCAGCCGGCACCTGACCACAAAGCTTCTCATCTCTCCGCCCTGACCAGGGGCTGAGGTACGGGCATTGGGGCCACCGTACCTCATGTGACGCCTTTCCTGATCTATGTGGCGGGATTAATTAAAGGGTTCCAATGCAATACCTACAGGGCACACCTTATGAAATATAACAGGAATGATTTACAGAAGCGCCGCAACGTTGTTTTTCTGTTACTACAACTATTAACACCTTCCACCCTATAAAATACAATACGATAAGATTGATGGATATTATTATTTTTATTTAGTTAAATTCTATCTAAAACAAATTGCATAGGGATGTAGGCCAGAAATTAAAGCTGAGGGCAATTGGCGATCGAGTATGCAGGCTTGTGAGCGCCCGGATCCCCTGATGACCACAGGAGGCGGGCCATAGGGGCGGGGCGGGCCCTCACCACCTCCAGTCGTATTGTGGTCCCCTATAACAGCTGGCAGACACCAGAACCGGTAATGTTGGCAGTCTTTGATGTCCAATTACCTCCGATATCTGGATCCCGACTTGTCCTGACCCGAGATGCCTGCAATTGCTGCACTCTGTAGTTGGGGCTATAAATAGAACCAGTAGGTATACAATTTGTAGGAACATAGGCCTAGGTAGTTGGACTGAAATTATCTGATCAATCAGGGGAAATGGTGACCTAAGGAGAAAAGCATGAATTTGTATCCACAATTGACCCTTTAAAATGATGCAAACCATTTAAAGATATTCCTACAAGAGGCGGAGATATGCTTGTTTGATTTACCATTATTGGAAAGGAAAGTGGTCTTGTATAGGAATACTTGTTAACATATTATGCATGCTGAACTTCCTTTCTTTGTTGCCATTATCATATAAAACATTCTTCGATTTGAATACCTTTTGGGAAAGAACATTCCATGCCAAGTTACCCATGATGCAAATGTCCTGAATAAAATAAAACGTTTCGTGATTATGATATGAAACTGTGGACAATACTGCCCGTGTCATAATTGTCTTCAAAATAATTATGACAATTAACTAGAGATTACCAATAACTCACTTAATAATGGATTTACTGCATGCAAGTTGACAAACATCCCATTATGTTACAATAACACGTAACATGAATAAATCTTGATGCTAGTTGTTGAAGATGCAAGATCAACAGGAAATGATTACAGACCAATACTGATAAACGCACATAATTATCAAGATTATGATATTATAGTAAGACCACAGTAGATCACATACGAAGCACTGTCTGCCTTTGCCCAACGCCGCGTTTCAATGTTCTGAGTGAAAACATAATGCTCCTAATGCTATATTGTTGCATGAAATTTATTCAGACTTGAATACAGAACAGGACTTTTTTCCTGCTCTGGCAATCACATGCAATTTGAAGGGAAAAATCACGTAATGGGTTTTAGGTTTTCTGGTGAACTTTGTTGAGTAGAAAAAGAGGGTCGTTTAGGAGCATATCGAGGTGAAATATCATGTCCTGTCAGTATTACCTGACAATGTGCCCAGGTTGAACTTATACACTTACCTTGTTCGATCAGTGTGAACACACAGTTGCCTCAGCAGGGTCACGGGGCTACAGTTACCCCTCCTCTTCTCTATCTGGGAGTCATTCATCATTTGCCGCCAGAAGATGACATGACTGTCGGACTCAAACTGATGGGGCAATTTCTCGTAACCATGCTTATCGCAGTGTTTTTCAGGCACGGCGCCACGGTGTATATTAGGACGTTACTTGGGCCACCCCTCATCTTACCTCCCATACAGTGAAAATAGACAATAGGGATTGAGTTTGCGATGAGCTGTTCATCTATTCATATAATCTTTTTTCATTTGTTCATCTTATATTTGCAAGCTATGCTGTATTTAGTAAGCAGTGTAAAAGCAAGTCTACAAGCAATCAGTATTGTCCATTATAGAATATGCTGACATCATACTAGAGCAATGAACATGAACTTGATAATTTGCAGATGACGTAAAACAGGTCATTATGAGTCTGCGCTTATGTATCGCATCCTACTGATACAGACATAGATAAGCTTCATGAAAAATGTAAAACCAACATGCCCCCTAATGACACTAAGTCTTATGTTTAAACACAAATTCCGGTACGACATTAAGAACATAATTGTCTGATCAAAATACCAGCACTAAAAATATAACTATCATAATTATTATGTAGCATAAACCCTGCTTTGTATCATTTAAAAGTTCAAGACGATTTCCGCCATGACCATCCTTTCCCTGTGTTGAGACATTTCATTTCTTCAAGTAGAAAATGATAGAGATGCGATCATACACAACGTATCTGGAATTTAGATTTTTTCGTAATCAATTAATGGACCCGTAAAAATGCAACATTATTGCAGTTTACAATGCCCAGCTCTCACTATCTCAGCGGATTACCATTTTGACCTGGATTTTTTGAGACGTATAAAAGCTGCAAGGAGGGAGTTTCAGATTCTCCAACGCATCTCGATACGTCAACGTATCTCAAATTGATCCGATCACTTTTAGGCTATAAGAGCAAAATTAGAAAAGAACATTTTATTTTTTTTATTAAATATAGAGGTAAAACAGTCCATTTATAATGGAATATTTTTGAAAAAGATTTTGCAAGATGGCAAAAAAGATACGTTACGTTTCCGTTACGTCATGGCTCAGAGGATCTGAAACTCCCTAATTGACAATATTACTACGCACATACATACACATAATTATATTGGCTTACTATGTATTATCCAGCTATGGTGAGAAACACATTCAGAATATTTATAATGTTACCCAAGTATTTACATTATACCCTATCATTAAAGTGTTTAGAAACAGCCTGGAGGGGAGAACTGACCCTATGATTCAGATCAGATGGCTCCAAGAGCAGATAAACCTATGACCCTCAGCAGTCCTGTGCCCATTTCTTAGGCCCAAAATGATCCAAGTGACACAGTATTTACCCAACGGCCACAATAAACCAAGACAACAGACCCCCCTGGCTGTAGGCATCGTGACATGGGGCCACCCAGACCTGGGTGGGGGGCACTGCAACCAAGGATAATATTTCTACCAGCCTTTTTTCTGCAATGCTGATTCCCTGCTTGATGTGTTTCTGTTTTTTTTGTATATAGGGTTATAATAGGTGTTTCTGGACATGGAAACACTAGTGTCGAAACAAGAAGACCCCTGATCGATAAAAGTTTTTTTTAATTGGGTAGCATTGCGTCATAACCAACACAATAGACTAAGCTTTCAATGGTTATTGATTTCCATTTTTTCATTTGCAGTGGACATGTCAAATCATTCTATGCCAGAGTCCCCTCCCCTCGAGGTACCCTCTGATCCAACCTACACCCACTCACTCCCCACACACCCTCACATCAACCTAAACTCTGGATTTTAGCTGGCACATTCCTGAGGGTAAAAACATAAATTTGCCCTTCCCGCCTCTCGGGTCTTCTGCAATGTGTCCCAACACAAAAGGATCCGTAAAGGATCAACACTCGAGGGTCTGGAGGGTAAATACTCAATATGTGCTGGGAGATTTTAGTTTCCCCAATATCTCCCTTGGGGGCTATTGGGAACCTGTCCTCGGAGAGAGTAGGCACGTCCGGGGACTATATGTTTCAACACTGAATCGCGACGGCAGCTGAATCTGCGAGGATTTAACTTACTTTATAAGCATGTTTAGGGAAAACTATATCATTTGAATTAAAACTGTAGCCTAATCAGTAATGGCTAAGGATGATAAAGCATCGACATAGAAATCATATTGACACTTAGTAATCCAAACCCAGTATGAATAAGACATGAATCAGTATCTTTTTTTATGAAGGGTGTGAGCATCAATTCATAAAATAATTTGTATCTATGTGTATCTGTATCTTTGTTGAGATTGCTGAATTACAAAACTTATCAAGCTTGCATGGAGCAGCGACATAATATTCAATTATTTTGCTTAATGTAAAAACACAATCTGTTATGTGATAATTTATCTGTGTCTGGATGCTTAACCAGCTGTTAACTTGTATGAGTTTAAAAAAGAGTGTTTAAAGTTCCAATTAAATTAACACATAAATACTGTACAACATCGTTGGATGCTGAGTCAGAGCAATCAGTTGATTGTCTCATATGACTTAAAAATATAATTAGGAAATGCTATCAGACCTATCAAGATTTGCTACAGGTTCTGTATAGTATCGTACATTAATTTTGTATTTAATTCAATTGTGTGTAATGAATGGGCTATAAAGTACAAAGCGGCCATTTATTTTTTGGATCCTTTTTTGGCCTTTTTCCATAATTATTTCAAATTTAAACATTCCTTTTATTGGCCTTTTTCATCATAGGTTTCAAAAAGTATGCTTTGTCTGGAAAGAAATATTGAAAATGTTCTATTAGGGACCCATTTCCCTCTCAAAACCTTGCACGATATTGGCTCATTACGTTGCCTTACTTTTCATTTTTCATTTTCCCCTTTCCCACTTTCGGTATGAAGCAGAACTGGCCTCACTAGCGCCGCTCATAGCGCCATCTGGTACGGTTTACACGCGAACGTCGCCCCTGGGGGGCCCGAGCACGGGTTTTATTGGTTTTGCATTCACATGTTTTACTTTATGATGACACTCGACACCGTAAAGTTGTTACCAAGGGCCAGACTACAACGGCACTTACCCTAAACCCAACCCCCTCCTTAGACAGGCTTATTCTCCCCCCGTGCCTCCCCTAACCCATATAGGGGCTCCGCGCACATCTGGCCTTTCTTTGACGTAATTAATGGCTCCATGGTGACCGAGCGATTTGAGAAAAAATTAGGACGTGGAAGATTTGATTAAACGTTGTCAGTAGATTTTTTCCGGGTGTTGACTCCATCGGGACCCAAGTTATCGACCCTTTACTCGGGATTGTGTGTGGCAAGCAGTGGGAAAGGTCAAACGCAGGGACCTCAATGAGATGTGGGTAACTTCAAGTTCAACACGTACTTCACTAATCTATTGCAATATTTATCTAGATTTATTCAACAAAAGCATTCATTTTGAATAGGAGACAATGTCATGATGTGTGACATAATTCAATGGCGGATCGGGGGGGGGGGCAAAAGGGGCAATTGCCCCCCTAGATTGAGTGAATTTTACCCCCTGAATAATCTAGGTTTGTTGATTCATACAAATCTGACATTATTTATTTTCACTTTTTTAAAGTTGGGGGGAGGGGGTGCCCCCCCCCCCCCCCATAGATTGCCCCCACCCCCACCCCTAGATGACCGACTCTGGATCCGCCCCTGTTAATTGGAGGGACGGATGGGGCACAAGACACAACGATGGTGTGTATGGGGGGGGGGGGGGGGTGTCCATCCACGGCGCATATCAATATTATGAAATGGCCATGTCATGTCGCCTGTCGCTATATTTTCACTATATGCAAACATCGACTTTAAAAAAACAATACTTTCGCTGGTCCGCTGCCATGTCCGAGTATTGAGATAGGCCTTCATGTCAGGATCAGACGACTGATCAAAAGGGAATTGGTACCTCATCAGCTCTTCCCGATTGATGGGGATATTGAACCTCACTGTAGCCGCGTATATTGTTGATTCATGACACATCTACTTCCAGAATAAATCATACATCTCATGCCATTTCTCTTGCTCTACAACAAATCCCTTTCTCAAATCTCATAGTTCTATTCACCTTGGGGCCTTTCATTAATTACTTATTTTGTCTTAATTATAGTCCCTCTTTATCAAAACTACGGATTTATACAGATACGTACGCATATTCACCAATTCTGACCCCCAAACCACACCACCCCCTTTGATGCGTACGTACTTTATGGAATGCCTCCAACGTGACCCAGAAAAAGATGCATGCACACGCGATATACAACTTCTCGCAAGGCTTCGCCGCCTATCTAAATAGCTCGTTTTAATAATATAATTATGAGCAATTTAATCTTTTAATCGTTCTGTCAAAAAGATGCATGTGCTACAAATTGAATCACATGAGAGGTTTACATGACAAATTGGTTTGTTTATATTATGCATTATTTCCTGTTTTATCTTTAAAACAATAACAAAAACATTAAATGCTCTCACATGCTTTCTTAAATAACTGTTAATTAGGACAGTTTACAATCAGAATTGCAGTTCATATATCTTGCTTTAGCGGAGGCGAATTCATCATTTTGATATTTTCTGTGGACCCTATTGAAATCTTCGTGACAATTAAAGTGGCTTGACTTTCTGAGCACAATTTCTCATTGCCATTTTGAACCAACCACGTAGAATTTAGCGTTACTCGTTCATAATGCATTTTCATGAATTTTTTTCTAAACTGCCAGAAACACGTCTCCAGCCGACGACATGCCTTCTACCTACAGTTCGATATATGCGTGTCTAAGTGGGTTTTCCCCTCCTTACCTATCCGTCCGCCCAGGTGAACTGATTGATGAACACCTGTAATCAGTGCGCCTTTGATCTTCCCCACCAGGCCTAATGAAAAGACATAGCCTATGTCGTAACAACCCTCCCCCGAGCTAGGGACACCACCAGCTCAGCAACCCGACATAACCCCAGGTCTAAAAGCCCTACAGACCCACCACAAGGAGAACAAAAAAACGACAACTTCCCCAACTTTCATAAATCTATATAGCAACTGGTGTACACTAAATATAACGTCGACATGGCATATGAATACCTCTCTGTCGTTTTTAACTGCCCATGGAAAATTTCGTGACTGAAATATTTCGCTGCCAGGGGCGGTCGGAGGGAGGCTGTGGTCGTGGCTGAGTGGCGTGGGATCCCGGCCGTAGGCTGCAGGACTTTTCCCATGGCCCCCCGGCTTCAGACGGGGCTCACCCGGACCACTTTTTCTTACATTGTGTGGGAGACCTTTGTGTGAGTCGACTGACGGCGGATCTTGATCCCTGGCACACTAGTAAGTCACCTGGGGGGCGCGTTAGGAAGTGGTGCTTTCTCCATGCACTGAAAACAGGAATGGATTATCGACCTTCTATGTGTATCATATCTAAACAAGAACGATGGGTTAATAGTGCATATTTTAATATGACAATATACAGTGAGACTTAACCCTTTGCTGTTCCGCAATTTTGGCAATTTCCCAAAGAATTTCTGACCTCGGTATGAATGATAGAATTTTACTCTGAAATCTTCATATAATATATGGAAACCTATATATCACTTGAAAGCATATGACTCAAGGATTATTTTAGTGCTGATAAAATTTTCAAAAATCTATTATAGGGTCATGTGACCTGGGTCATGTGACCCTTGATTTTTCATTATTTTAGGTGAATTTTTGGCAATTTTCAAGAAATTAGTGAAAAAATGAACCAAATATTAATCTGAGAGAAAAACTTACTATTGATAAAATGTAACAAGTGAAATCAGAATTAAACTGATATATGATTTAAAAAAATATGCATGACAGGTCTCATCAAATTCTTTAGGTGAATATAGTTGCGTTTAAGTTAAAATTTACAAAATTGACCAAAATTTCTTTAGAGCATTTCATAAAGTATAGATTGAGGGCAGTATTTGATATGAAATAACACAGAAAATATGTTAATTTTTTGATACAATTATATGTATTTGTGGTGCAGCAGTTAACATAAGCAGTAGAATATGTTTTTGTAACTATTTTCTCAAAATAGTAGCAACTTTGATAGAAAATGTCATCTATTTGGTACCAACCGTCTAAACGGTACAGATTTTTAATAAATTTAGTTTCTTAAGGAAATTGAGTGGAGTTTCCATTCCTGTAGAAATAGTTCAATTCAAAGGATGTCTAAATAAAATTAATCAGTGATTACCTTTCTGTATCAGAATATGTCATTCTTATTGAAATGATTACGCATTTTTATTCATGAAACTGACATTTGCAGTGCATTTATTTACAAAAAATAGTTAGAAATCATTAAGTATTTATCATTTTCTGAAAAAATGGGTGATATGGTACATTCAAAGTCATAAAAAATATATTAAATAATATTCAACAATAATGAAAATATCTACAGGGGTGCAAAAACACTTTGGCATGAATTAATACTGAAAAAATTATTCAAATTAATCAATTATCAAGGAAATCATTCAGATTTAAAGATTTCGGGCATATATGTCCGAAATTTGCATTAGGGAACAGCAAAGGGTTAAGTGTCCAAGTAAATTCCGTGATGTCATTGTGAACAATGCTCGTCTCATCAATGCGTGCATCAATTTTATTCTCTATTTCATAAGCCGGGACGGATTTAGAAGGTGCGCCTGAAGCGCGCCCCCCTCCTCATTTTTAAATATCTGGATCCGTCCCTGTGATGTCCGTATCTAGTGGCGGGAAACCGCGGTTGTTACCCGGCGAGATTTTACTGTAGATGGCGCCACTTGGGCGTCCGCTGGTATCCAGCAAGCCTGTCTTAATAAATCAGTCTAGATCTAACAACTGGCGAACAGGGATGGGATTGGAGAACCCACTGGAGAAAACTAAGGAAAAACCAATCAAAACAGGTGTAAGGTGTCAGAAATAGTGGTGTAAATCCTAAATAGAGACCTGTAGAAGTGACCATCCAAGTGTCAGTAGTGAAAGATCTGTAAAAGCTTTGAAAAGTGAAGTGAACTGTTGGTGCATGTGGTGTTAGTGAGAGTGAAACCAACCTCATTTTTACCCAGGAGTCATGCCAAATTTTCTAAAGCCCTAGACTCAGGAAGTGGAGTGCATAGTGTAAAGTGCATTCAGAAAAGTGCATAGTGAGTGCACAGGAAGTGACCTCCATAGTGACTGAAAAAAGTGAATGTAAAAGTGCATAGTGAAAGTGCATGAAATGAACAGTACATAGTAAATTTAATGCATAGTGAGTGCATAAAGTGAATAGTGCATGGAAATTGCATAGAAGTGAACATTAAAGTGAAAAGTTCTTAGTTTAATGAAACTGAACTTAGTGACCAGTTCCTAGTTTAATGAAACAGTGAACTTGAATAGTGAACAGTGCATAGTGACAGTGCATAGTAAAGTGATAGTACAACCATAGGTTTCAGTGAAGCCCATAAGTGATTAAAGATGGCAGCTACCTATGGCAATGTGGAAACCTTTGACATCCAAAGTGGGAATTGGGAGTCATATGCCGAAAGAGTTGGACTGTTTTTCGAGGCAAATTCGATAGGGGATGCGAAGAGGGTCCCTACTTTCTTGTCACTGGTAGGACCAGACTGCTACAACCTAATCAAAACATTGTGTTCACCAGGTAAACCTGTGGACAAGAATCTGAACGAGTTGTTTGCCATGTTGCAAGAACATTTCTGCCCAAGGCCCCTAGTGATAGCGGAGAGGTATCGGTTTCATAATGTGAAGCAGGCAGAGGGGGAAACCATTGTAGCGTACGTGGCGAAACTAAAGAGGTTGTCAGAGTACTGTCAGTTTGGAGCCAGTTTACAGGAGATGTTGAGAGATAGGTTTGTCTGTGGTTTAAGGGAACAGAGGACCACACAGAGACTTCTAACAGAGGCAGACCTGACTTTCCATAAGGCTGTTAGTATTGCTACTACCATGGAAGCAGCTTCGAAAGATAGCAGAGAACTGTGTGAAACAGAAGCACCAGTTAGTGTGAACAAGGTGCAATCGAAGAGGTACACTCGTCAGTACGAGCCATGCAAGAGATGCGGAGGAACCACCCACAAACCAGATGATTGTTGGTTTCAGGACAAAGTGTGTCATGGGTGTAGAGAGGTAGGGCACATCCGGAAAATGTGTAAGGCAGAGGAATCTAAAGGTAAAAGTGACAGGGATTCTGACAGAGGGAAGAAGAAGGGTAAAACCTATTGTGTAGAGGAGGAAGACTGTGAATCAGTTAGCCACATTCATGGGCCCAGCTACGAAGAGCTGTACAGTTTCAAAAGTGAGGGGTTAGGGCCAAAGCCTGTAATGGTCAGCATGCTGCTGGATGGCCAGACCCTAGAGATGGAGCTGGACACAGGGAGTTCCAGGTCTCTAGTGACAGAGTCTCAGTGTAAGAGACTTTTCCCAGGGAAACTGATCAAGAAGTGTGACCTCTCTTTGAGCACTTACACAGGGAAAGTAGTAAAAGCCCTAGGAGTTATGAGTGTACAGGCCCAGTATAAAGGTCAAGTGAAAGAAGTAGATTTGTATGTGGTACCGGAAGGTGGTTGCCCACTGTTTGGCCGTGAATGGCTGTACCACTTTAAGCTTGACTGGGCTGACTTTGGATTTTCTACCAAGACCAGAGAAGTGTGTGATTATTCAGAAGGGGAGAAAAAGGAGTGTAAAGTGATGTTTTCTAGGAGGGCAGGGAGTGCCTCAGTGCCAGAAAGACATTACAAGGGAGGAGATGTTCCTGGAAGTGTGGACATCAACAGTGGTCTCTCTGAGAGCGGGCCACACACCACCGAACTGCTCGATGGTAGTGGGGACGAGACCCCAATACCTACGGTGCCAACTGAGGTGCCACTGCTCGAGCACCTGCCAAGTCATCAGTCGACAGTCATGGGTGACCAACCTGTGACACCTCCAGAACCAGGGGAAACGACAGAACTGGTTCAGCAACTACCTGCTGGACCACCCCAAGTTCGGCCACCGCCCGCTGAACTGCGTGCAGAACCACCGTCAGTTCAGCCACCAGTTCAGCCACCGCCTGCTGAGCTACGTGCTGAGCCACCATCAGTTCAGCCACCAGTTCAGCCACCGCCTGCTGCGTCAGCCGAGGTGGATCCACCGCCTCGCTACCTTCAGCCAAGACCGCCACTTCAGCAGCCGATGGTCATGGGTATCACACCTGTGACATCTGCTGAGCTACAGAGATCCACGGAGCCGGTTCAGCTACCACCTGCTGACCCACCGTCGACCCAGCGACTGTCTGCTGTTCTACCAGACAACAGTAGACCACATCAAGCTCCAAGAGACTGATCTCCACATTGTAAGAGTGTTAGAAAATAGGAGACTCACCTTGGCCAGAATAATGCCAGAACTCCTATTTAGAGAAGTGGCAGTCAACCACTTTCTCTATCCTATGTGGTTATTTGATGTATTTGTTTATGGTAACAAGTTATAGTAAGAAAAGACTTTGTTGATACAAAAAGACTTATCTGATATGAAGCCATATGAAGAACTATCTCGGCAAAGTGCTATATATTATATCTAAAGTATTATAGTTAAAGAACTATGAATAACTGGTAAAGTAACTTGTAACAAAATATATATTGACTCTCCTTAAAAGGCCATCTCAAAGAGACATTGAAAGACATGGACAGTTCTTTTAAAGATAAGAACTTTAAAGTTACAAGGGAGGAATGTGATGTCCGTATCTAGTGGCGGGAAACCGCGGTTGTTACCCGGCGAGATTTTACTGTAGATGGCGCCACTTGGGCGTCCGCTGGTATCCAGCAAGCCTGTCTTAATAAATCAGTCTAGATCTAACAGTCCCTGATAAGGATTTTGATAAGATTGATACTATTTTGTCATGAATGATACAGTTCTCTCCTATCCAAAAGCGTTATACATCTTGCGAATTAAAGCATGCAAATGAATTAATATAACAACCTCTTCAATAAACGGACATGTCGCTAGCGCTAAATATTGACTTGATATAACTTACGACCATGAAAAATTGTATAAATATGTTTTAAAAACATAAAAATGACGCAATTGAATCACACTATCAAACTTTGTTCACTCTTCTTTGTGCTGTTCGTTGCGTATTGCAACATGAACTATTGTCACTAGGCCTATAGAAGATCACAGTATATACTGTGAAAAAAGTTTATTTGCTGGCAAAAATGTTGTTTAAGTATGCAAAAATATCGGCGGTACAGTATGAGAAGACGAGAGAGAAGTTTCCGAACGCGCCCCAGGTGAGTGATGATCAGTGTGGGAACGGCGCCTCGGATCTTCCCACGGTCGGCCTCCTGGCCTGGAGGACGTCACATGGTACCTGCGGCGTGTCCCCAGGTGTGGAGGTGTCTGCCGAGGAGGAATGTAGGTCAGGGATCAGGGGGTTGGTGGGGGCAGGGGGATAATCTCTGAGGTGAGCACAGGTAACCAAGGACCAGAGCGCATGGGAAATATACATTATTGTAATCAACATGCATGTACTAAGATTAGCCTAAGAGGTCAAGAGATATCATGAACTGGGACCGAGTTGACTAACACGGTCTTTGAGTAGTCAATGATGTCCGCAACATTAGATAAACACATACCTTGCCAACCTTATCAATATTTAGATGCATAGTTCAAGCGGTGATTATGACTGTTTGAAATAGCAAAGAGAAGGTACAGGTCTACTGCAACCACAATGACGTGGAAGCATCGGAGAAAATTCGTTCTTCAAAATTGGTAGAGGAGAGGGATGTATCCGAAGAGATTAAAATGCACCCATTTTCTTAAGGAAAAGTTTGATCTTATAAATATATTGCAGATTCGACAGAGGTAAAGAAAGAAAATGATGAGGTGCGATGGTGAACGTCATGCAATAAAATGCCTCTACACCAATAGGCAAAGCGTTAGTTTCTTGATTTTGCAATAGGCATTCCATTATAGATAGCCAAATCCGGATGGGTACCTACAATATCACTGGGGGTATAATTCTAAAATTCTAAATAGGTCCTTGAAACATAGTATATTGTAATAATTGCGGATATCTGCTCGAAATGTTTCATAAGTAGCAAAGTCTATAGATAATTATAATGACTGTATCCCGGAAGATGAGAGGTATGTTTAAGTGATAGACAAATGGAAATGAATAATATCAAATTACAAAGTTGGCATAGTTATCTCTGGATTCTTTGATATACAAAGGAAATGCACATTACATTTGATGCTTTTAGTAAATCCTCGAGAGTAATCTTTCAATCACGTAATTCATAAATTGATCTGATTAGTATAAATCGTAGTTGTATAATGGAGGTGGCTATAGCCTTATCATAATCACATTTAGGATATCCTACTGCTGTGATTGTTGAATGATATCAAATCACATCTGAGTAGTACCGGTATTATAGATATCCTTGATCTTCCCATCTAAATGGACTTCCTATACAAGCAAATATTGTTATTCTGGCTCTGATTTCTTTTTGCATTTTCGGTAATCAATCTCATTTTTCAAACTGTTGTAATATGTAAATACCTAAATAAAATCTGGTACTGATAAGCAGCTCATTTGGAGCGTGACTGCTAGGAAGATGTCATGTTCAACACAAAGCAACAAAATATGGGCAACAACCACCAATTCTGCAAGAAAATGCCACGCCTCTTGTGCATGAAAGTATAGCGTAACGCATGAGAGGTGCCCTTGGCGCTGTCAATTAATGAAATAAGTGGAAACAGATTGTGTTTGACTGGAACTGGATAAGAAACTACATTGTGTTTTGTGTTATCAGCACCTTGGATATATATACGTTTCTATTGCTAATGAAACTGTCGATCCTTAGGCACATCAAAATTACAGTTATTCTGCATGGAGTCTCCATTAATTGTTGTATGTTTTGCATGAGGTAAATTATACTTAGATTCGACCAATTTAAGTAGAACGGTTTGTCAGGCAAATAATTGAAATCGGCTGAAATTACAGCAATCCCAGTAGAATTGAAGATGCGGAGATTTCCCCCCATTTGTAAAGTAGTCAGTTCGCCTGACAACCTGGTATAGAGGTAAAGTAAGTTGGGAGCGACCGATAAAAATATAAAAGGTGAAGAGAGGAAAAAAATATACAATGGCAAAATGACTCTCAGGAATCGTCAGTATGTGGTTAGACCTGACTGCCTCTGTAACATAGACCACACGCAATCGTGTAACGCCATTTTACAACAATAGAAGATTATGTAAATCATATGCAAATACCAACGTATCATGTTCTGAGGGAACCCCGGACAGGTAAGGGCAACGGAAACCAGGATCAGGGATACCACGAGATCATAAAAAGATCCTGTGAAAAAGTAGACATATTAGGACGACAAAAAGGTATGGGCGAACATATACAACAAACATGGCAAAGAAACCTAATATAGCCGAGAGGCCGGCATACCTTGTCCTCGCAAAATACATGAATACACAAAAGGGAATCTACTTCTATTTCCTGGTGCGCTTTGAAGTCAGATGGCCTGGGGTGGGAGAAGGGAAACTTTCCAAATATGCCGGCATTCATTTTTATATTCATGAAGATTTTTAAACGACCATTTTTAAAGCATGTGTATCCTGTTGTTCTTGGCATGATTACTACGGGAACATCGTCTTGGACATATATTCATATATGTAACCTATGTGTACATAGGACACATAGTTTCATAATAACGTTATCTATTGCTCATGCAGCATAATATCAATTGCTACTAATTGCTTCGCGAGAATTGAAATATTCACGAAAAATCAAACCAAATTCTTATTCACAATCTATTACAGTTAGTCGTAAATAAAACAAAACAATGCTAACGAAAACGGTATATTTTGCAATATAACAAATTATAAATTCACCATGCATGGCTGCTTCTCGTTTAATGCACCCTTAGCTCGTTCAGTGATATGGTCCAGAAATGGAATGGATGGCCATTGATATGCACCATGTATAATAGTTGGGGAATCCTTGTGGGGGTAAGGATGGTTCAAGGTTGTAACCTCGGGCATCAAACTGCCTGTTGGCGAAGGACCTTTGCATGTGATTAAGGTTCCTATACCGGTTTGCTTCCCTCCTAGCACGGCCGGACGTTTAGTAGTTTAGTGCCGGGGCTGTCGCCATACTAAAGACTGTATTCAACAATACAATTTTACTTGCGATTTTCGAAATGGTGAATGAGAATAACGGCTTATCATAAGAATATCATAATCTTTAGAATGGTTGTTCGATTCTCTTGATTGACCATAAAGAACGTTTTAAGAATTCAAGAACGTTTAGTGATTTCTGTTAGGAGGCTAAGCTAATTTATTGAAATAAATCAAATCAAATTTCCATTGTCATTTTAGATACAATGCTTCAGGTGTCTCATCTTACTCTCTAGGATGGAGAATATTATTTCTCCAATATACTTCTGAGGGGTATTCTTCATTCGAGTTCCCCGCTTCTGCCCGAAAAATAAGGTTTCCTTCCTTTTCACCAGCGAAATAGCTAAGTTTTATGAAATTGCCCTCTCATTGACCTGACCATGCAGTCAATTATATCACCCGCTGACACCCTAATATTTACCCCGTGAAAGTAAGGTGTGGAAATAAAGGGTCGTGTTCAGCGATTACACATGCTCATACTAACACGGTATGCCAGAGTGCATGCCCCTGTATATTGAATGCGTGCAACATCAGCTAAAGTGGCATAAAAAGCCAGTGCAGACTGCATTGTGCCGAAGCCTATAATATGGTTGCCTAGGCTGTCGGTAAAGGTCGAGTTAAATGCGAACAATTTCTGTTTATACATTATCACATTGCCTCATGTTATGCGATGTGGTCTGTCTATCCGAGTCACGCACGTGATGCAAAGAATGCAGTACCCGGCGTTTCTACTTACGATTATTTGGGGCGTGCCGTTTTTATGCATCCATCTTCAAATAGAGTTACGAGCTCTTTTAGTTTTAGATTCAAAAGTAAGCCCTTAATGCAAAACGTTTGAATTACTCCCTTTGTATTACGATGTGTGTGAAAACTACATTTCACTCTTCAAATTGGGATTCACTGATACATTTACTCAATACGTGGCTGCAATCAACTCGATCCCACTACTCTTCAACCGAAGATATAGTCGGTCAAGGATGGGAATTTTCATTATTATTAGAAGTGTTGTCAACATCTTGTAAAATAAATATGACTAGGAATAGACCTTAATGCGACTTCACATTAGGCAAGTAGGAGTGTAAACAGACTGGTGTGTTCGGGGGCCTTCGCCCTCCCACCTCACGTATTGGATCCTGAGTGGAAGGAACAGACGGACTGGAATCTGGTCGTAGACAGGATCCCGTCTCGACGTCTCTGGCAAAGATCCAACTGGATCATCCGACAAATCCAGACATTTAAACTTGCCATCAACTTAATAGTTCAACACAAAATCTACAAACGATGTTTCAGAACATAACCCCCTTATTACTGTAGAAAATGTATAACAAATAAAATCGGAATCGTTGGGAGAATGGTAAATTAAATAGGAGGCACATGTACATGCATGACTAGATGGTTTATTGTGCAGATGAAACTTACATGAAATGCATTTGAGGCTTATGAAATTCTAATGAAGTACATACATGATGAACAGGTTCAGAACGTCCCTATTGCGACGGTAGTTTATACTAAAGGAACAGTTACCACCAGAACACAACGGGGGACTTATGGAAGCCATGAAAAATATTAGTTTCAAGTCTTTAATTTATTTCCCTTATGGAAATGTCTCATTGGATCAATTAGTGATGATATCAATGATCATCATAATAATATATACATTTCTCTGAAAGACGATACCCTCTAATTAGAAATAGCTGCCGGTTTAAGGTGAACCTTTCTAAAATTGATTGACATTATATAACTGTAAGTAATACGTATTTTCAAATCACAAAATGCTAAAGCTGGTAATGGGCCAAAGGTTATATAAGGCAAACAATCTGTCTGGCTATGCGAAAAACCTTGGCTCTGAACTCAGACATAGGACCCCACTAACGGCCACGTCCAGCAGATTTAACCTACAAAAGATATTATCCACGAGAGCTTGGCTCAGTAGAGCGTATACCATTGCAGGTCTGACTTCCGTCTTTTAATGTTAAGTGGGAGATCACTTTGTGCTCCACTTGGTCCTCCGTTTATGTATACTTAGCATAATCTAACAGTAACTTCAACATATTTCCTAACCGTCCACTGATGCAATTTTATACAATGAAACTGAGGAAAGTATATGATATGATTCAATTAAAAAATTCTTAAAAAGGTATGTATATCTTTTGCATTGAATACTCGATTGCCAACTAATTCTCCTTCTTGGAAGGCATTTTGACGAAATATTTCATGTGATTGTCTGAGAAATAATGAATACAATGTCGATATTATTTTTCATTGGACCAGTTCAATGAGTAGTTGTTCCCCTATTGCCTCCTCCTCTATATCTTGTTGCTCCATGGTTTGCTGCACTATGACCTGTTCCTCCATGGCGGCCTGGTCGATCTGGACCTCCTGCTCGGCCGACATGTGCACCTCCTCCGTGGTAAGCTGCTCCTCCACGGTCTGGTCGCCCACCTGCTGGACGCTGATGATCTGTCCGTCCTCCAGGGTGGTGATCACTGCCCCCGCCCCTCCCACCACCTCCTCCCCCTCCATCTTCACCACACCCCCTTGGTGATCCACCGAGATCTCCTCCTGTATGCCGAGCTGCTCGCCACCTTCTAAGTGGCGCCGGTGAGCCTCCTCCAGATCCTCGTCTTCCTCCAGCTCGTCCTCCTCCTCCTCCACCTCCCCCATTGTGACATGCTGCACCACCTGCCCTCCGTCACCCCCTCCTGCTCCCCCAGTGAGCTGCTCGTCCTCCTCCTCCTCCTGCGTGGTCAAGTTCTCTAGGGTCTCGAGCTGCTCAACCACCAGCTGCTGCTCGACCTGCTCCATGGCGAGCTGCTCCTGGCCGGGCAGGGCCACGTGCTCCACGGTGATGTTGACGTGGTTGCCGTCGACCATGATGTGCTGCTGGCCGCCCTCCACCACCTGCAGCTGGTCCGAGGGTACCTGGATGGTGTGGTGGTGGTGGTGGTGGTGGTGGTCGGCGAGCTGCTCGGCCGGGATCTGGATGGTGTGCTGGCCGTCCGTCACCTCCTCCTCCACCGGCAGGGACGCCTCGAACATGAGCAGCTCACACTGACGCCGCTGGTGCTCCTGTCAACAGAAGGGCAAAGTGTAAGTGACAATTTTTCGACGTTAACAAACCAAGTTGCGGTATAGGTGAGTTCATGTATAGGTACATAAATCTTGACAGAACAAAATGGGCGTCGAACGCGCATTAAAGAACAACTTGTAAGACATGAAGCTATAGGACAACTTCCGTAACGATGAATGAGTAAATACTATGATAATTTAAAGTAGTAACGTAACACGCGTTTTCCAGTAAAACGTGTTGTTGATTAGTTGATTGGACCATGAAAGTGATCGTTCCGGACCAGACAGCACAGGCGCTGACAACTTCTTGTGACAGTCACAAGCATGGTAAAACACTTTATGATGTACTCAAAAACTTTTGATAGGACAATATGTTAACCATAATTACATAATATAGGTCGGGATGTGTAACAGAACTGCGAATCATATTATGGGTATTCCAGCAATACATAGATATATGTAGGTCTAATCAAAAGATGTCAAAATCTGGGGTGCGAGCTGCAATGCAGGACTGACCTCCATTAGCGAGATTACGGCAATAATAAGTATGATTGATTACTCTGAACTGCATTAATTTGGTGAAATCTCGTCACAACTCCCCCCCCCCCCCCCCAACACACACAATGTCCCCCATTACCGTTCTGCCTCCTTTCTGACCTTCTTGGCCTTAAAACCAAAAGATGGCCCATTGGCCTACATTTCAGATAAGCTGGTTAAATCACCAGCCTCAAGCACTACGTCCCACATATGACGGGCAATAGAGTGAGTGACGTTGAAAGGCCAATCTCAAGTTGCTACTTGGGCCCCAAAGCGGGTTTGACCAGAGGGCGGCTATGGGCTACGGCCGGTGGCTGCCAACCCCAGGACCGATAAGCGGTCAGTCTGACCACAGCCTTTTGTTCCTACTGACAGCTTTAAGCTTCTTATTGCGTCTAAGGTTGTCCACCTGACCCCGGTGACCACGTAAGGTGGGCCGTAGGGGAGGTGAGGAGCGGCTGGTCAGCGAGTCTCACCGCCGTCAGCTGACCGGCCCTGGAGAGGGCAGGGCACGTTACTCAGGTCTATGATCACTTACCAGGTTAAACTCGACACTGGGTGGTCTGTATGGCAAATTGTTTTCGATTGAAACAATCATTTGAAACAATTGGATGTAGTTGGTAACATTAATATTCCTTGAACTTTACGACACAAACTAATGGTCTGGGTAAAGATATGTGGTAGAATTGACTACCGAGCTTGACCTAATTGTCAGTCTGCTTTGTTTTTCTTTGTAAAAAAAAACAACAAAAAAACCAAAAAAACCCAAAGCCCTGTTCATTGGTATAAACAATGACCTGTCTCTTAGGGGCCGTCCATAAATGACGTCATGCGCTGGGGAGGGGGGGGGGGGGGGGGGGTCTAGGGTCCGAACGGGAGGATCACGACGACGTCTAGCGGTGACCCCCCGGCCAAGAGGTCACGGTGACTTACGTCCGTCGGCCGGTGACGTCACAGACAAAAACCTACCAGGGAGGTGAACTCTTGACCCTGTCTTTAGAGGGGAGGGCCGGCGACGTAACCTGACGTCACCTGGCCTCCTGGGGCCATGTGACAGGTCGAATGTTGATCCCCATAGGGGGCGCTCCAGACGGCCGTGACGTCATCTTCTATGGGCCCTTTTTTAACCCCTTTTTATTTCCATCGTAATAATCTGATTCACACTAGCTGCCCTACTCATATTACTAATCAAATGTGAGCTATCTTTAAAAGAAAGAAAACACAGTGTCACGTCAAAACATAAACGGGTTACAAATTTTTCTCGAATGTAAAAGATGTGATATAATACTGTGAAAACGTGATGGGCCAGATCAAAATGACGTTGTTTGACCCTGGATTCATGTATACAGTGTGGGGTGTCCGGTGGCAGGTGAAGTGATACTGGAGTGATGAAGACGGGGGTGGGCGGGGTGGGAGGAGTGGGCAGTGTCTGGGGTTAGGTCAGTCCCAGTCACCGGGGGCTTTGATCTGCTGCTTCACCTGTCGGCCTAATGTCGGCCTACCTGTAGGCCTACCTCTACCAGCCCTGACCTTCTGACCCCGACACAACCCCGGCCTATATATAGCTTTAATGAATCCAAGTCAATGTTTTAATAATGTACTGAAATGCATCTTATTGGTTTTCTGGATAAACCCTTAGAGGGAAGTCGTACTTCAAACAATGCACACGGATACTGTATCGTCCTTCATATATTGCGGCAGTTCTTTCCATAGTACACTTGAGATTCCGAATAGTTTTCATTTATTTTCCTTTTCCAAGTAGACCGACGTTTTTTCTATGATTGGGATAGCAACATAATTTGACATGAACTTCTTCATTTCGGTTATCTTTTTTCAAGATTCTTTAATTTATTTTCAGTTAAATATTACTTCATAATAATTATCAACATACAATATAATAACTTATATTTTCATGTGACTGTTGGATCTCGATTGCATAGCACGCACTTAGGCGGTTCCAATATTTGGCAGTCCTACCAGATGGTCGTAGTGAAATATTTGAATGCACTGAAGTAGAATTACACATACGTCTGCTAGCCCAAGGCGGGTGCTACCTCACTTCAAACCAATAAGCTCCAAGTAATGTTTTCAAGTTAAGGCAGGGTTAACGGGTCATTTCAATAGGCTTCAAATCTAATAGAACTTCTATTTGGACTTAACGTGCCAAGCAACATCCCTCGTATTGACAGGAAAACTATACAGAACTATGGTCGACTATAAGTACATAAAACCATTGTACATAAGGACGAATGGAAAAAACAAGTTTTTCACACACTGAACATTTGGCAGGAAATAACAAGATCAGGGCATATCAATCTGAGCAGCTATAGCCCTCCTAAATTTTAAAGATGTTTGTCTCGACCAATATAATTATTGATTAGATTAACTAGCTCAGCTTCACAAGTACACCTACATTTCATCTAGGGATCGACATTCAAAAATAATTGTTTTATTATAAGAAATGCTATCAGTTGAAAAAGGAAGACATCAGTGACGAGATAAAAACTCTCAGAAAAATTTCAATACATTTCGCGAAAAATGTCTCAAATAATTTTGATGATCACATTGCGAAATGTAAAATCTTATGAAAAGGGGACGTCCCTATGATTTGTTCAGCCTAATTGGCACTGGCGTGCGGCGAGGCTCCTTGAGCCTACTATATGGAGAGCTTGCAGAGTCTACAAAGCTAGTTTGTCGTAATTACACAGTAAAAATCAATAGTCTAGTAATATGTTAGAGACCCATGGTACAGACCAGACGTTCAACGTCTATTGCATGTCCCAGCCTGGGGTATACTCTATAACGGGCAGGGAAAGTAGGGGTTTTACACACACCCAGGTACATCGGTCAATAGACATCAGTTCATATAGTCTTGGGAATCGAAAACTCTTCAAACTGAAAGTAATATTTCTTTTCGGTTCCAAATAATTTGGTGGAAGAATATAAGTCTTCGATTATGCTAGTTTCGCACAGTTGACAGATGCTTTTCGTCCCAAAAAACTGTCGATAACAAACCTTGTCACCAAAAGTATTGTTATGACATATTGTACAGAATAAAGGTTTAGTTTATGTTTGTATTTCTGTGGTCACAATTCGTCAAAATGACATTCTGTGACGGTAATGAGACTATCAGTTTATTCCTTTTAGGTTGACTGGTGGACAAGATTGACGACTAAAGGTCAGTAAGTACGCTGATATCTACAGATTCAACAAATTCAATGAGACTAATTACTCGACCTTGGAAATATTGTGTGTTTAATTTGTTTTACCCTGTAGGTCTAATTCATTTTTAAAAGAAATGTTTCTGTACAATAAAAGTTTCATAATAAGCTTAGCTTCATAACTTGTCATAGAATATGGGAATTTCGATAAGGATAAGAAACATCATATTCGCAGCTAACTTAAGACTGCATCCTCACTAAATAGATTTATTTCAAAGTACCGTTTGTTACACTTAAAAAACTCTTACTGCCCGGTGAGCCTTGGACAGGTGTGACCATATCCCAGGGTGGATTATGATAAATCTGTGGCTGATATTGATGGGCGGAAGCCGGTAATCTGGTGACCTGAGACTACCCTGTACGTCTTACCGCCACCCTGTACGTTGACACAAACAGGACCCATACCATACTGACAGGGAACTCAACCACATACACGTATGACGTAACAAATTATGACATTCGTTTTTTTAGTTGATGAAATCTTAAGAAAAGAATTTTTCGATCAAGAATTTCACACAAAGATTATAATAAAGTCGTCAATATTGCCTGCATGAATCGATCAAAAGGTCCATCAGTCGCAAATATGGTGTGAAAGTTTACTTAATAAAAAAGATGAATTTATCATAGAAGTTTTCTAGACCTCCAGTCACAGAAGCAAGCTCCGTGTTGTCCCTGTGAGTGAGTAGTGGGTACAGGCCCTTGATAACCAACCCCAATCAACATACCTGACCGCCCCTTCCAACTCCAAACCCCAACCAGAATATTATTACAAACAGAGAATGACCTAACTTTCCCCCACCTTAGGTCAGGCCAGGGGGACTTTTCCCCCTGACAAATAAATTGTCTAGTTGGTGTCCAATTATGACGAGGCAAGCGGGCAGTGGGGTTAGGGCCCGACCTGGCTGGGGTCTAGCTGTGATCAGGGCAGATGCCCTGTCTGAGGGACTCTCCCCTGGCCACATACCAGGGTACCAACCAAAACTCCATTTTTAAATTCCCTGTGTTTTCCCTGAGATTTCCCTGTCCCGTGACAATTTTTCCTTGTGTCATATCCAGTAAGTTGTTCGAAATTAAAAGCCTCTGCGTGCAGAAAAAATTCGGATAACAACAAAAAGTCAAATCCCTAATATTTTGCGAATCAAGGATTTCTGAACCTGGCCAAATGAAATTCCCTGTGTTTTGGCAAAATTTCCAAATTCCCTGTGTTTTCCCTGTCAAGGAATCTTTTTTGCCATCTTCCCTGTTTTCCCTGTGTGGTTGGTACCCTGACATGCGTGAGGTGTACCTATGTAGACATGGCCGGGGCCGAGGGAAGGGGTGAGGAGGGCTTGCAAGGGAGGGGGCATTTATGATGAGGGCCTAAGTGGGATCCAAATTTGATCCGGTTCAGAGGGAAGGCCATGAGGACATTAACTCTCGGGTGAAGAAGGCTTAACCTGGATAGGCGCGGGATTTAATGTACATATTGTAAACATCCCTCCATTGGTAAAATATTGTAAGGACCCTTTATGTGCCCAACAGCAGAAAATTTAATCTAAAAACACCAAACTATATAGTATATACGATACAAGAATGGCTAAATTCCTGAGATAATATTTCCAGGTTTCCTTGAAAGTAATTTACGTTTTTACAAACTTAGATATATGAGTTCTTCATCAGATTTGAGTAGATATTGGTAACTTCAGTTAATTCTGGGGAAGTGATCGATGAACTAATCCCGCCTTAATTGGGATGAGCCTGAGGGACCCTTTTCGCGACCCCTGTTTCCCCCAGGTATCGCCGCACGATGCCGCCAAGAACCTTATCAATACTATTGCTTTCGGGGTTCTTTATATAAATAAAGCGATAACATAAAATGCCAGATTACATGCTAGCCACCCGGTTCACATACGAATATAGGGTTAACACTGGGAAAAATGGGACAAATATAGGGCAAATAAAGGGCATCAAATATAGGGTCTCAGAAACCGGGTTTGGTAAGTCAGTTATTACTGTTGATTCATTACAACAGGTGACCAATGAAAACTAAATCAAGCTAACTAATGAAATGAACTTTTTTTTCAATAAGGTTGACTATTCGAGAATATCCAAGTTCCCTAAGAGACCCATTAACGGAATATCTTTTACAAGCTTCCAATCCAATCAAATAACATTAAATATTTCTTGGATCTGGCATTTTCCACTTTGAAATTCGAAACGTAAAATCGTATGTATCAAATATAATCTTATGAACGATATGTCAATAAAAGAATAGGAGATTGGCTGTAATATTGTTGTAATCTGTTTCATCCTTAGTCGAGTTGGTAGACAGGCCAAAGTAGTAAAGACAGTTTCTGCTCCAGTTCAGGTGACTGGATCTACGTCGCCACGGCCTGAACCAAAGGTAGGCTAGGTAAGAGGCTGTGGGAAGGGCTGATAATAGGCACTGTTTAAACTGGGTCTGGGTAAAAATAGTCCGATTCATGAGGCGCCAACCATGGACTTCTAATTACACTGATGTTAGGGGCCGGCTCCTGAACCATGAATGGCTTTGTAATGTATACTGGACATTAATATAACGAAAGCTTTATGTACAAAGGAATAACAGGATATCATTTTTATATTTCAAGTTTCCTTTCCTTAAATCTTATTTTATTGCAGTAACCACATAGGGATACAAGGGGACTAAATGGTGAGGTTTTTCATGCTGGAGCACCACAATAGATGGCAGTGCACAATCATGAGGCAGTGTGCTATATATCCGCCAGAGGGGGTTCTCTGTTTCATCTTAATTCCTCACTGTAGCAGCAAATACTCAGTGCTGAGGAACATGCCTAGATATTGTTATTTATGTTCTCTCGCAAATGTAATTAACAAAACACACATGAGTCGTTTATCTTCAATAAGGTAAAAAAAAAACCTACATGACTTTGTTAAAATTACTCTATAAATGAGTGATTTACATCAGAAACCCTTTTTTCTGAGCATATATTTAGAGGGGAAGATTGAGAGGATTGACATATACCGTCGGGCAGGTATATGACAAGTTTTACCTGCCCCTCACTTAAATTCAGCTATCCTTCTTTACCAGTTTATTATCATATGATGGAAATTGTACCTGCCATTCGGTCAGGTGGACCTTAGAATATACCTGCCCCACCACAAATTTTACCTGCCCCGGGCAGGCGGGCAATGCTTAACATTGAGCCCTGTTGATGACAAATATGACCGTACTTTTTTTTTATTGGAATTTTATACAGGCTGAGTTCACTTTATCAAATATTATTCCACTGCAGACCTGAGAACCATTTTGGCACAATTCCGTGCAGGGGTCATCCAAATGTCCTTTTTCCATGCTGCACTGCATCGGACTCGAATCCATGCAGTGCCATCGCCACGAGTGGTACAAACGCCTCAACGGCGTTGGCCACCCTGACCCCATACTGCTTTTTTTCTTGAATGTACTTAATCAAAACGTAAATCAATAGCTCACATGTGAGCTATTGATTTACGTTACACCTTCAACTCTTGAAATAGACATTTTTAAGAACGCAAACTGTTTTTTATTCTGCTATTGGTATATGAACTTGGCTACGACATTAAACCCCCAAACCCCAAAATACCTTACCCTCACTCCAGTTATCTTTCACAACTCTTCAATTTCAAAACCACTGGTGACCTATGATAATATTTCTTTGTTGTCTGCTAGGCAATTGTATATATCTACTCAAAATCCCCATTCAGTAATATCCATGGTGACCCTAAATCTTCTTTTCATATTTCTATCATTCAGCACCCCTTGAAAAGATCATTCATATAACCTTTGAAAAATATTGAACGTTTTATTACAATCAGTTTTTGAGAAGGGTTCGAGATAGTGGTTATAATTATTTACATTAACATGAGAAATTCTTCATTAAGACGTACCCGGCATTCCAAAAGCCTGTAGTTGATTCGCCATTGCAAAGAATGATCTAAAACGGACTCACAAACTCACAAAAAGGACTTGTTGATACTACGGTGACAAAGTACCACCAGATATTTTCAAAGTGTTTGGAGGGTGAGTTGAGAGGTGTACTTAACCCCGCCCCCTAAGACCCCCTCCTCAACCCCCCTTTAGCTACCCCCACCCCACACACACACCACCTATCTGAACCAATGGCATGCAGATATGTAACCCCGGTAAGAAATGAGAGGTTGGTGTGGGAATTTGATGGGAGGACTTTGGGTGGCCACAAATCGGCTGGAACTGGCTTCTTGACAGGTGGTATGACTGGGCCGGACCTCACGTCATACGACCGCCGCTAATCATAGCACCAGGTCGTTAGCATGGCCTTTTTTTCTTATTTGTTATGTCACTTGTATTCAACTTGCCAAAAGAAGAAAAAAAAACAAGAAAAAAACGCCTCAGACTAGACGTCAATGACACAAGTCGAGACACCAGGAATAAGGTTTGGAGACTCAGACAAGTGTAGTGATTGTGTAAGTAATAATAGCAAGACAAAAAGTGGACCCTTAAGAAAAGGTGTGAAAACCTTGATGGATAATTCGAGTGCCACAAGCCATGTAGGCAAATAAAAGAGAGACAACGTAACTGAAGTGTGCATTATCTTGTAAAAAGGAAGCAGAACACTGCCGTAAAGGACGTCACATAAAAATCTTTACACCATTGGTGTGATTGTAAAGACTTGTGTAAGCAGGTTTGAAGTCATACCTGACATCTTAAAACGTCGTGATTACATCACAGCACTGCGTATGTATCTGATTATGACTTAATTTTTCATTTAACGAATTGAAACCCCAACAAATTGGAAGATCAAAATGTTTTAACGTCATCTGATGTTTCCGAAGACGTTTTAACCTTTATGTGACATCACCGGGAGTGCTACCCCAATCCCTAAGTTTTCTTTTTTGTCTGGAAGGGGGAATAAACTTTTTTTTTCTAGTCTGGCCATCCCGCGGGGCCCGTGTCGGCCGCCCTGCATGGCCAACTCGGTTAATATTGCAATTGTGTTGACAATACGTCCGTTGTGTGGGCCCCGACTGATCCCCCCGCTCTCACAACATCACTCGACATAATCTCACATACCAGCCGACACCATCGGCCGGCCCCACAGTCACGACTTTTTTTCCCCTCCCCGCCCTGGCGTTGTTGGCGCCTTCTTTTACCATATATTTTTTCTTCATTGTAAACAAGTAGAGCACTGACTATATATAATGTCCTTCCTGTCCGACGTAGACAGTTGGTGGGGCCATGTATGGAGGCTGAATGATGGTGGGTCGGAGGATGGTGTGGGAGATCAACTCATGTTTCGGGAGATAATTATCAAGGTTTATATAGATTATCGTTATCTAAGATTTTATAGATTAAATCTGCCTTATTTCGCAAAACTAGGCAATATTGCGTAAGGTCCCCTTTAATTAGATATTCTTGTTTGTATATATATTATGTTCTATATTTATATATTATCCATATATGGTATAGCTCAGATATGTCGATCGATCATATAATATGGATACATAAAGTAATATTTAACATTCTAAAGTGATGATTATTTTCTAAAGATCTAAAGTGATAATTAATATATATAATTATCGGATCTATTTGGCCACCCAGCTGTTCCTGACTGGAGCTTTACATCTCTCCCCCCACCACTCCCTCCAACCTCCCCCCGCCCATCGTCTGAGGCGTGTCCGACCTCGTAAAGTTCACCAGACCTCAACCCATGAAGATTTAACTCTTGTCAACTCGCCCCACCGTCCAAAGTATTATGTGTGCTCACGTACACTTTTGTATAGAAGTGTGATGGTGCGGGGGCCGTGGCATATAATACATAGAAATGGTCAAATATGGAAAGGGGGCATGCCCTATTCTATTATCCAGCAGGGAACACTAGGGTAAACAGGTGGTAAGAAGGGTTGGTGAACGACTGACGGGACGCCCGGGGTCAGTGAGTGGGGTGTGGGGAGGCCGTGAGGAGGGGTGGGAGGGAGTAGGGAGTATGATCTACGCACTCACTTAGGCCCACCCAGTAAGCCACAGGTGGCGAGTATATAATACTACATGTACATTATATAGAGTACTGGCAACGGGGAAGTGGAAGGTCATGAACACAGAATTAACAAGGTCACAGGCGGATCTTATAGATTCATGGTCGGTTTCAAAACCGAAAAACTCCGGGTTATTCGTCTTTATTTTGTATGTCTGATAGTAAATAGATTAATCAAATCTAAAATCTTGAAAATGAATTATCGAGCGAATTATCGATTGAATTAAACAAGAATGATGTGCATGCCGCCATAGCCCTATCATCCTATATTATCGCCTGCCCCACATGCGGACAACACTACCCTGGTTTTCAATGCTGATCGTGAATATCAATATATTTCTTCATTTTCTCACAACCTAGACCACTTCAGAGTGTAAATAGTCCATAATATATCCTCTATAATGTGTGTCGATGCCGATTTAAAGTATACAAGGTGTTCATTCACAGAGGACGGCTCTTTGCATGGCGGAAGGGAATGCACATGAAACATAGTATAACGAATTTCTCGATTTTCAGGGTTTATATCGATTACCTGCCTTTAACCACATTGGCGTCATCAATAAACAATTGACATTAACCTGTATTGCGCTTTAAATCAAATGAAACATGTGGAAATTAGACGAAATAGGCATGCAACCCCAACTGACTATTGGGAGATATATTTCAATGGATGCATCAGCCTAAATGACTGAGTTTCCGTGGGTGTTATTTTCTATAGATTGATCATAATTATTTTAATATATCTACATGACAGCGAGCCCAGAGAACAAACGAAAAGAAAAGAAAATAATAAGAATTGTGAAATGTAGATCCTAAAGGATCTATAGTGAAGAAATGTGCACATAGCAGTAGCAGATAGTAGTGGACCACAGGCCTGAGTGGCATCTACCCCTCACCTACCATCCGTGCACAGACCAGAAGGGGCGGCCCTATACCCTGACAGACAAACACTGATCTAGACCTAGATACCTCTTGCATAATAGGTCCTTACATCCACAAGAGTCCATGACTACTAGCTTAAAGCTGACATCAGATAACCTACTTTTGCACAGGTGGTGCTGCAAAGAGCCACAGGCTAACCCCCTAATATGACCAAATATGGACATCTATCAATCTCACAGCTGATGACTTGGTGACCTAATTCTCATAGGGGCACTATGTTGAACCTACAATCTTCACCGTATATTTGGTTTGAGATTGCCAACACCTTCCAAATCTGAATCTGGTACCTGAGACCTTCACTATAGTTCAATGCTGTTCTCTGCCTAAATGACCAACACAACACTCCGGGGCTGACCGATCCCGAAGGGATCGAGACAGCGATCCCGGAGAATTAGAAAGGATAAAAGGGGATTAAACGCAAGTTGGTGAGTGGGTGGGTGAGTGGGTGGGTGGGTGAGTGAGTGGGTGGGTGAGTGAGTGAGTGAGTGAGTGAGTGAGTGAGTGAGTGAGTGAGTGAGTGAGTGAGCGAGCGAGCGAAAGAGTGAATAAGTGAGTGAGTGAGTGAGTGAGTGAGAGTGAGTGAGTGAAGAAGTGAGTGGTAGGTTGATCGACTGTTTAATTGATATCATATGGTTGGGTGATTGGTTAATAATTGGTTGCTCCTTGGATTGTTAGTTGGTGAGTTGGTTGAGTAGGTAAAAAGCTGATTGAGTTAAAAGGTGGATGACAAAACGACCAAGTGAGTGGTTGTAATGTTGAGTATTGTTTGAATGTATTGAGACACAAGTTGGCTGAGCATTTGAGTGAGTGGGTGGAGAACTACGAATGGAAGCGAATGAGAATAGTTCCCCACTTTAATCCAAAACTTGATGAAAGCTACATCTTGTTTAAAGTTTTTGGGTTTGTTTTGTTTTGTTAATGCCTACATTTTTGGAACTGATTGTGTATGCCCTTTCAGTGATATTTAAGCGAATCACTTTTCCGAAATCATGATTTCCTGACGCTAATCAGAGATCAAGTCTCACGAATCGGAATTCCTAATTAAGCTTTGAGACTTATAGTACTATATTAGGAATACAAGGCGGCGTCTTTCCTGGTTAATAAAGACGCCAACCTAATGAGGGACCATTCTAGCTAGTATCCTAATCTTATCAAAACACATCTAACGGTAATCAGTCCGCCAATCTACAATATGGGCCCTGCCCTATCATGTGCAAACTCTTTTAAACCCACAGTAATCTCTTTTACTTCTATACTGCAAATGAAGGAAATAGTCGCACGGTTCCACGTATTTTAAGAGAGAACAACCAAGTATATACTCACATATATCATTATCTCCATCTGATTCAAAACAATCAGTTATACGTAAAATATCTTTGAAAGTTACAAAGTGTTACCAGCATGTCCCTACTTGAGTGATTAAGAAGGTTAGGACTAACTTACCCTTAGCAGGGCGTCGTTCTTGAAGGCCGAGCCGCACTTATCACAGAGAATGTTCCTGGTGTCCGAATGTTTTCTCTCAATGTGTTTGCGTATATCCGTAAATGTGTAACCGTAGAAATCGCAGACGCCACATTTGTAGTCCCTTTGTCCCTTATGTCTGTGAAGGCAAGGAAACAGACCGAGTTAGAATTTTACATTTTTTTTTATGTTTGATGTTAATTACCAAATAAAATCATTAAACAAAAAATCTGCCTTTCTATCATTATAAATTGACATTAGGAAATTATTTCTCTATAAGTTACTTATAGAGTTTTATTTTATGTGAAGTGTCGTTGCAGTCAACATTGTTTAGCCGTTGTGTTTACCTTTTGACGTGGAGTTCCTTGTTCTTGATGTGTCTAAAGGCCTTTCCACAAACCTCACAGATGTGGCGCGGTTCTTCGTGTATCAGTAAATGTTTGGTGATGTCCGACCGCTCACAACCCCTGCAACACCAAAACAACAACTGATTATGCTGAACATCACATAAGCATAAAGAGTATGTTTATTGATTTGAACCATGAATCGAACGAGTCATTTCTACTTTTTGGCAAATTTGTCTTGATTCATGAAAACAAAGCAATAAGTAATGTCATAGAAAGACAGTGAAGTATAATTCATTCCCTAAACTCATTCCCTAATTGCTGACGTATTTCACAACTGATGTAAGCGTCTAATTTTCGGCAATTTTCGCATCCGATGGTCTAGTATTTTGGGCGTCATATTCAAAATACTTCATATTTGATTCAAACAGGGTTTTTGGTGATCGAAATTATTAGGGGCATGATTAATTCAACTCTGTTCAATGAGATATCAATATCATATATCGTGTGTTAACCATTACAAAGATTTCCCCCCTCCATTTTCACTGTGCAGTGATCAAACGAAATACATAAACAGTATCACATTTACCTATAGTCACAATGTGAACATTTGTAGGGTTTCTCCGGCTCGTGTATCCGCAGGTGGCGTTTGAGATGTGCCTTACGTGTGAACTTCTTGGTGCAGACCTGACACTCATACAGCACCTCGGCTGGCATGTGTACCATTTTGACGTGCATCTTTAATATGTACTGATCCTAAAAGGAACATGGGGGATTTTTTGTCTTTATTTATACAAAAGTGAATTCTGACTTAAAGGGATAGTTTCCTAAAGAAACAAATTAAATAAGATGAAAAAGTGGTCCAAAGTACCTATTATAAGCAGGGGTAAAGTGTAAAATGGTGCAGGTTTTATAACTAATTCTGATGAATTACCAGCTACCTGTCTCACCATACTGGCCACTAATGCCCCCTGGTGGCTTTTCAGGGTGATGACATCACACTTGAACCATATATGCTAATTACCCCCCCCCTCTCCCTCCCCCCTCCACCCTTTACATGAAATGTACAAGATTGACCCTTAGTTGCCAGACTGAGCTATAGAGTGAAATGTACAAGGTGGGCCCTGAGTAGCCAGGTTGAGTGGCCCAGTGGGGTGAAATGTACATGACTGTGGGTCACGGTTCACTGGTCACAGCACAGAGTGAGTGACCACACTTAGGGGATATGGGGAGGGGGAGGGGGAGGGGGGGGGGGAAGGGGTAATTAGCATATATGGTTCAGGTGTGATGTCATCACCCTGAAGGCCCACCAGGGGGCATGAGGGTAGAGTATGGTGAGACAGGAAGCTTTGATTTAGGATGTTTTATTGGAATTAATTATACACCCTGCACAATTGTCCTTTTATACCTGCACATGATAGATACTTTGAACCATGTAAACATCATATTCTTGTTGATTCTAAAGCAAACTATCCCTTTAAGTAAGGGGTATAGATCTACAGGTATAGTGGAATAGCACAGACATTGATGCATGGAGACGTACTATATTACATGTACAACAGAGATATAGATTTTATTGTTCTGATGTCTGACAGAGTTGTTCTGATGTCTGACAGAGTTACAGTATCACACTTCTCCAATAAGTATGAGTAAATGCGTAACACAGTCACTACAATATCAAATTGATTTTGATTAGATCAAAATAGATTAAGTTCAAGAAAATACATTTCAGTTGGATTGATTTTATATAAAAATTTCTAAAACCAAGCCTGCGATCAGGTCTTATCAAAGTATAGGGCCGAAAAACATTGCCAATCTATCGAGATAACAAAAATAGGGTTTCTAAGTTAGTTAGAAACGCTTAGTAATGAGAACGGGTTACTTTTGAATCTATGGGGCACGCCCATCATCGTAGATGCAGAAGCACTTGAGATTTTGGTATTATGAATAGTTGTGTTTTTAAATACGATAAATTTCGGAAGATACTTTCAAAACATAGGGTAAATTTGATAAATATAGGATTACATAATTATGTTCAGTGGCGGCGCTGTAAGACTTTCCTTTTTGAAACAACCCATTTTGCCAACTAGTTTGGAGTAACAAGAGGTTCACAGAATTGTTGATAGGGGACGCTGAACACAATTTATCATCCACTAGGTGGCGCCACTAGGTGCGGCTTCAATTTTCTGGTTTTGAAAAAATCTTATCCTACTCCTAGTTTATGTTCACTTATTATGTAACTATTGACTAGTCACAAAAAAATCTCGACCATCTATGCCATAGACAGCCATATCAAATTGCTTTCTTTTCTGATCTGTACAGATAAATTGTGAACATTTTTGGAAAACTTTCAATTTCACGGAGTCCTACCTTGTAGCGCTTGCCGCAGAGGTTACACTCACAGCCGTTAGCGTTGTGCCGCATCATGTGTCGTTTGATGATGTAGGCGTGCTCGGCCATGAAGTCACACACACTACAGATACACTTAGGGTGGGCCTCCTGAAAACACAACACGACGCACATGTCAGACAATATGCTCGTTTTGACAGCGATAAGAATAGGGAGCAGCGTTTAATGTTCTTAGGAATAAACTTGAAAAACTTTGTTGGTCGGTGGATTAGGTACACGAGTTTTATTCTTTATTTCCATATTCAATTAACGAATAGTATTTCAACTGAATGAAATACAATTATGGCACACGAAATCAGATAAAAGATTACTCCCTAACACCAATCGTACAAGTATGTTTTTAAATTGTCGAAATAGTGAGAGGCATGGTCGATTCCACTCTGTTCAATGAGATGTTCACACATAAACAAGTATCCTCGTATATGCAGTAGAATAATTCACAAAAGTTTTCGTTTATGCGTTTGTCCTTACCCTGAAATGGTCGAGAAGGCCGTCCTTGTCGAAGGTGAGGAAGTTACAACATTTACATTTGTGGATGTCGTCGCTGTGGTTACCGATGTGCTCCTGGAACTGCTGCTGGTAGTAGGCCTGGAAGTCGCACTTTGGACACTTCAGCTTCTCCAGCTCAGATTCCGTGGCCTTCAGACCTGTGCGGTAAAGCTTCATACTTTAAATAATTTTCCTAAAAGTTGTTTTTTTTTTCACAAAAAGAAAGACAAAATCGTTGGGTTTGACTATCAACCATCACGACGAGTTGAATAAATGAAAAGTTTTATTAACCGACATGTTTCGCCCTTTAACAGGCTTCTTCAGGGTAAAAAGGAAAGACAGTATGAGCCATTTCTTTGATCAAAATTAACGAGAATTTAGAAGATTGTCTTTGTATAAAGTTGAAACTGTCATGAAGTACATAAAACTTTCTCGATGGCCTACAAATACAAAATTCATTTTACTTCAAAGTAAACTGATGTATAAACATAACACTCACATCAAAAGAAAGGAAATTTATATCAAAAATTATTTTGACCCACCTATTTTGACGGGTGTTTTCTTTGGGAGTAAAAGTGGGACTAGGTTATCTGGCAGCTGAATGATTGCAGCTGGCTGCAGTGGTGATGCCGTACTTGTTTTCGGGGTCTTTTTCTCTGCTGAAAGAGGAAATAAGCATATCAGTTATCACTCAAAGTACAAGTGAAGATCTTTATTATATTCTCTAATGATTGGTTATTCGACTTCACCCATGGACTTGACAATGATCCATTTGCACCTTTCAGTATGGAATTTACGTCAATATTTGCATATACTATCAGATACCCATATAATAATGCTTTTATCTTTGGATTGAGATTAACTCTATGGTAGAGAAATCATGTGTGACGGATGTATTGGCAAATTTTGTTCCGTTCTCCCAAGATTTCCTCGTGCTCGTCTACAACACTGAGAGACCATATACATATGTGTATAGGACACGTACGTGTATCCTTGTCGCCCTGCTCCTCGTCATCCTCCTCCTCTATATGGTCACCATCGGGTTCGTAGTCTGGGTCAGCCACATCGTCATCCAGCGCCCCGCTGTCTATGATATCGGCGACTGTGAAACAGGATATATACTTTGATTTAGGACGAAAGACATTTCAATTGATTCAAAGAGGTTTTGCATATCTGAGCCATATTTTCTTTCAAGCTATATGAGACATATTATCCTGATGTATGAAAGCACAATCATGTATTTTTGCTACTAAAAAAAATAAAAAATTCTTCATCCATATGAAAAAATCTTTATGTACAGCCATTACTTCATAGGGGTAGCCTTCATCTTTTATACTTTCTACACAGAATATTGACATTAGCCATATCTTTGAAAAATGATTCCTACTGAAAGAGGCCCGAAATAATATATAGTCAAGGGAAATGTACAACAAACTGGTGGGAGCTCATATTCGATTAAAATGTTAAGACTGCAGGTCCTTTCAGGGAGAATTAACTCGCGACCATAATGAAGAATAAAAAAGAACAGTAACATAAATTTGGCTACGGATACAATACATTTTGAAAATTTTGTTTTCAATTTACCCGGTTTGGAGACAGGCTTCTCTTCAACTGGTACATCAGTGGTACTAGTCTCTGTTAATTCCTCCTGTATGGGTTGTGACGTTGGGTCAGCTGAGGGCTCGGTGGGTGGATCAGTGGGTACCTCCTCACCAGGTATGTCCTCAGCGGGATGTGGCTGTGGCTCGGCAGCTGTAATAATCTGAGTTTTACTCCCGTCCGAGTTCTGTATGACTATAGATGTGGGTGTCTCGGCCTTGTCTAACACCATCTCTGTTGTAGGCTTGGCTCGGATGTTTATTAGCTTCTGTTGGAGTCCATCCATATTCTATGAATATAAAGAGGATTAAACGATTAAAACGTGAAACAAATATCTGACTCCAGACAAGAAATACAAATCAAACGGGGGTCTTTGTATCATAAAGATTTCTCAAACTTTGATGGTTACATAGTAATTTACTTCACCAGATACATATGCATAATAATCACTGCCTAAGAATGTATTATGCAATATACATCAGGGTTGTCCCTGGTTCTCAGGATATTACTTTACATACCATTTCGACATGTAAAGATATGTAATTGGGGCCTCATCGATCATCCATTTTAAGAACAGAACTACATTTTACATGCATTGCTACTATCTCAGTCCCTGGCCTACCTGAATGGGGGCCATCATGACTGCGTTGCCCCCTGGTTGTGGGATGATGAAGGCGGGGATGGGGCCCGTGTTGTTCGCTGGTGCCGTGGGTAGCGGGTTTCTCCGTGGTCTTCCCCGTCCTCGCTTCTCTGAAGAGTCAACACAGTTGAGTATAGGCGGTTGAAATAGACTTGTAATCTAAGGACGTTATGTTGTTCTGTTAGAAGAAATAATGAATTACCTAAATTTATTTTACGTGAAATAGTTGATTAACTGAACACTGTGGCCTGTCCATAGTGCACCTATATTGTTAAAATGGATTGATTCAGGCCTCAGTATGTAATAGCTAAACATATTAGCAAGTTAAACAGGGATGTAAGTCAGGGACAGCGAGAAAATCGGAAATAGCATTAGGAAAATCTTAATGTATCTTTAATTTTAAATGCTGTAAAACATGTTCTAAACATAAAACTTTGAAATTAATCTTTGACTGTTTCGGAGAGAAACAAATCGGAAATCAGACAAAATTTGGAAAACTTACACCCCTGGTTAAAAATGTGTACTCACTTGGAATGAAGCCCATATTCATAAGGAGGGTTTGCATGGCGCTATTTGCAGGTATAGGTTGTGGTTTGGGGCTGGCCACGCTGGGTCCCTTGGTCCGGGCCTTCTTTGGGCCCTCTAAGTTGTCATCTTTAGATTCATCCTCGTCCTCCTCCCCCTCCTCCTCCTCGTCAGCTCCCTCTACGGCTCCTGTCTCATAATCTGCAATCACAAATTGTAGTTGTAAAATGCGATGAACATGCTAAACTCATCATCTACACATAAATAAAGTTAAAGCGAGTGACATGTGAAAAGAAACCTAGATTTAATATCTCAATAAAATACTCAGGTTAGAAAGTTAGCTTCATTCAATGGGAAGAAAAGAACGAGTAAGGAGAGAGAGGATTAATAAATGTAAACATCAAAGGTTGAATATTGAATATATCATATATAAATATAGGAAAACAAAAGAAATGTACCTGTAAGGAAAGAAGTTCTCTTCCTCTTTCGCCGGCTTCTTCTCACACCATCTGGAAGTAGAGTATCGCCCAGCAATCAGATTTCTGCCTAGTACATCAAAAAGGTAACATCTTTAGCTTTAGACTAAATCTCTAAGTAAAACTTGCAGCCATTTATAAGGTATAGTTCTTTCAATGACGAATGTTGCGGTTTGTATTAATTATAGGATAAATGCATTGATTTCATAAACTACATTTTTACTTTCCATGGAAGATTTATAAAACTGCAATCTATATCTTTACCTTCAGAAAGTCCAAGCAGGCCTTCAGCTGCACTGTTCTCTTGTTCCGACAGCCGTTCCTTCTTAGTGGGGGTGCCTGTGGGCGTGTCAAAGGGGGAGTCGGAGGTCGACAGGTTGCCCTCGCCGCTATCCTGACTTCCGACGCTCCTGCCCCTCTCGCCGTACGCTTCTCTCAGTTTGGACTGTGAAGGTTGGTTTGGGAGAGGAGACACACCATCCACGACTCGCACTTTTCTTGGCCGGCCCCGACCCCGCTTCCCTGATAATACAAATAACATCGGTTTGAAGTGAAACTAATGTACTACATACATTTTGTCAGTGTCCGAGATTAAGGTGCTGATTAATTTTCAAAAAGATTTTCCCCATATGACCACAATTGGGTCTATATATGAAAGAAAATTAAGGTGCTGCCTTTACTCAAGGTGCTCTCGAATACATAGTCTCTATGGCGACAGTATTACTGTAAAGTCATTTATACTGATATTGAATTATTTCGGATGTGAAAACCCCGCATTTTCGACACTGATAGGGCACTGTTGATACACAAGAATTTTTGTTGATCTCCTACTCTTGGAATACTAGGCATCTTCAATGATATTCCGAACATTTTCCAAAGACGAACATTTCAAAGTTTTTTTTTTAGATTTGATTATAAATGGACTAACTGAAGTTTGTATATCAGAGGAACCACATTTCAAAGGTAATCCCCGAGAAAAGACACAGTAACATTTACCCCAGTTTACGATCCTTCAAAAAATAGTGTCCTACCTGGTATGGGAGCTGGTGTAAAAGGGTACGCCACGAGGTGGTTGGAGTCCGGGTCTACACGAAGTACACACTTTTTGCCGTTCACCACCACAACAGTCTCGGTGGTCAGCGGGATCGGGCTGTTCATGTCCAGTTTCTTTGGTGGGGTGGGCACGCTTGTCTTCTTGGGAGTGCCTGTAGGGGTACTACTCATACTCCCCTCCTCGGATTGCGAGACGGTCCCTTTGGAGGGTTCGTTGTGGTCTATGACTACTCTGGTACTGCCCATGGCATCTGTGGCCTCCTGTATACTGACTGTTACAGACTGAGTGCCTTCTGTCCCCAGTTGGGTTGTAGGTGCAATCACCATGAGCTGCTCGGTCTGGTGCATATCGTTCAACTGTTGCTCTCCTGTGGTAGGTGCCATGACCCCCGCCTGTTCACCCTGGTCCATATCATGCATCTCCTGACCCTCTATAACTGTGGTATGATCCTCTCCTTGCTGAGTTGATTCTTCTCTTATGGCTTCTTGATCTGGGACAATTTGGTCTTGGTCCTGTTTGATTTCCACTGAATCGGTCTCGGCAGATAATACCAAACTTTCCATGCCCTGTTGTGTTCCAACGCCTTCCAACGTGTTCACCTAGAATTCAGAAACGATTTGAGGATCTTCAATAACATTTCCTAACTGAAAGCGATGTTCTAGTATATAATCTAATGTGAAAACCTGGCCCTGTTTCTGTAAATTTTACTCAGCGCTCAGTGCATATCGCTCACCTAATGCTATGTGGCAAGTACAAAACCACCGCCTCTTCCTTTATTCTATACGTATTCACTAGTATATTGAAAAGCTCACATTCAAAACACTTTTCAGGAATCTTGGTTTAAAAGGTAGAAAGAGGGTTTCACCTTATTTTCATAATCCTGATGAAGACACTAACCTGTCGAAACATGTCGATTCAGCCAATCATCCATTAAATAAAAGTCAACTTTTCAATTTATACTGTCGTCGAGTTGGATGTTCCTCTACACTTCACACTTATTTTCATAATTATATTTGTTAAGAAAAGAATTACATGTCATTTTAACATAGAATAAAGCATAAAAAGTAGCCTACTTGGAGGTGTAGCTGCTGGTCTGCGCCCTCACTCTGTTGAGTCATCTCCCCTTGAGGGGCCTCTCCTGTGACATTAACTATGGTAAGCGCCCCCTGGTCACCGGCCAGGTTCATCGTCTCGGGCGCTACCTGGAAGATGTGGGTGTTGCCATCTTGGCTCTCCTGGACGTGCACCAGGTGCGCCTGTCCATCGGGCATTAGCTGGATCAGCTGGTTCTCTCCGTTATCACCGGTGACCTGCAGAGTTCAGAAATACAGCAACTTATAATTTGCAGACATTGCTAACAAACTTGTTATCTTATACGGTCAACTATAACTTTATTTGATGTTGGAGGAAGCAAAGAAAGTTAAGAATTTCACTCCCTTTTAAAACCATAAGGCGGCCCGATTCTAGTATGAGAATATGCAAATTGTGCATGGTATAACATTTAAATATATATCCTATTTTCATTACTTGGATTTTTGTGATTTGATTAGCTTTTCTGAACAGTTAAAGCCTTTGCATATACATACAATTACCCCAGCCTGAACGAACCAATTGTAGCCAATTGCTACCTTACGTCACTGAATCTAAAACTAGCCACTTTCCTTATTTCATGCTTTGGTAATAAAGGAACGTGCATAGAAGTTGTTCACGCTACCGTTGATAGATGGCGCTAATGTGTATCACAAAAATCGTAGTGTCTGTTACCACTAGGTGGCAGCACTTCAGCAATGGATGGATAACAATTTAAGCATAAAGCTGATTTAATTTTATTTACATGTGAAGAAGTGAAACATTAGCCAAGATCCAAATATGTTTTACAAAGTTAAGTGTTGTATATATCTATATCTTTTCTTCCATCTATTCCAGATAAGAGCCTGATTTTCAAATTGTGTTAAAAATCATTTTCAGAAACACTTTGATATCATGATTAATCATCTCATATATATGTGATACAAAACACTAAACCTGAATGAACTGCGGTTGACCATCGTCCGTGTTGACCTGTATGAACTGGCCCTCTGGCATCACTATCTGTCCATCTTCTTGCATGATGACCTGCACTACCTCATCACTACCCCCAGTGCCGGGGTCCGCTGATGTAACATGTAACACTCCTGGCTGTTCCATTTCATCCATGGCTAAAAGAAAGAAAAATACATGTAATTTTTATCAGTGACAAAGAAAAGGTCCCTTTGGTTCTCTAATGTTTACTTCAGTATTTATGAGTGCATAAAATACCTTGAGAGGAGGGGTCAGTAAGTGTAAATAGTTATACTGCTGTGACCTTAGTATTCAAGAAGTAATCATGCAAAAATATTGTTATCTCTAGTAGTTTTTGTTTTGTGCACATTTTTCTGAATCAGTCCTGCCCTGTTAGGTGGGGCTTCTGCTCCTGAGAAGAATATAGGCCCCCAGTACCCCCTTCTGATCGTAAAATGTGACGATAGTGGGGGGAACCAGCACTGACCAAGTCGTTCATTGGGGTCGATTCCCAGTTGGTGTCTGGGTTCACTAACGGATGAGGTACAGCAAATATGATTTTCAGGTTTTGATCCCTTGCTATTTGCCTGCCCTGTCGCCCTCATCACAATCGGCAAAGCTGGAGCTATTTTCAATGTATGGGGGAAAAGCAGTCATTTCAATGTAGATTTTTGAATATTGATCCAATCTCCTTACTGTCAGCAAGAAAAAGTTTAGCATTTGGGCCATACAGGCCATATATATATATAATGCCTGATATTTGGGTGAAATCCCTAGTTTTACCAAAAATCCCGGGGAATTTCAGGGGCCTTTAGCATGCTGCCATGTCACATGTTAACAAGAAGGCAGTCCCTTGAGGGCCTATATATATCATATACATGCTCCCCTTGCGGCCTCCAGGTTTTAATTTTGTATCAAGTATTTTGGTGGTAGGTAGGGAAAAATGACCCTATAGTGACGATTCTCCAAACCACGGATAGCCATTTTCTTGAATTCTACCTGCAGGTTAGCCTAGAACAGGATGCATGCTGGGTAATATGTCGACAAAACTCAGGGTTTTAGCATAGACATTTTCATGAATTGTGCAATTATTTGTAGATTACCATTGACTAAGACCAGATATCATTATTTTTTGAATCAGTACCAATATACATTTCTATTTCTTGAGTTGTTTGAACATCAATTCATCATAGATGGATAAATAGCAATTATTTCATTATTTTCTATAGCATTTCTAGGACGTTTGTCGAAAAAAATCAGCCGAAATTAGCCTGAAGGTCCTTAAATTAGTTAAAATGCTGAAATTCAGCTATCCGTGGTAGGGAAAATTTCTCGTGGCCACTCATACCCCTTGTCCAGTCATTAAAATTAAATAACAACCTGACCTCATAATTATCAGGCCTTGGAGACTATTCAGAAGCCGGGAAAAAAGTGGTTTATATACCATAAACCTTATGTTAGAGTCATACATGGAATAATGGCCTAGAGTGACCCCCCTGTTCCAATCAGATTACATCTTCTTAGTCAGGGCAGCACATGTGAAAGTGGGGGCTCCCTTGCCTCAGGCTTAGGGATATACACACAGGACTTTACTCAGACTGCTAATTGAAATCTATGATACCCAGCCTTTAATACTTCATATTTCTTTTCAGTATGCCAACCGGGAAAGGTTGAGATGTTTTCACATATATTGATGGTATTTTTGAGGCTGTAGGTGGTTAAACTTCACCTCCGAATTTGGTGACAAAATGACCTTCTTCATGGTTTTTTCCTATGCTAGATACAGGTTGAAACATGGTGGTGGTGATATCATCACTCATGGCAGTCTCAAGACCTAGAACTTGCAACCCGGAGGGGTCTGCAAGTAACAAGCTATGTCGTGTTGTTTATTTTTTCACTTGTGTCACTAAGCCTTATATTAGCATTACCACACACCCTCATAAACCCCTTGGACAATTGGCAAAAAAGCACAAAATACTGCTTTAGTAAACTTAAGGCCGTATTCCACATATCGATTTTGCTTCCCATTTTAAAAATTGGCAGTGAGAATAAAGGTCATAGATAGATGTGTTATATATCATTAGAAAGTTCCTAAGATTCTCTTTCAAATAATATAAGATTTGTTAGGATTTATGCAATATTCTCACAGAAAATCAAACAAATGCAAAATCGGTATGTGGAACTGGAATACGGCCTTAAGGCTGCTGCATTTAATGAACTTATATCACAAGAAAGCTGAGAATTGGAGGAATCTAAATATCATGCTTTTAATCATGGATAATGTGGGATTGGCCTTCAAATTGTGTTCTTGGTAGAGTCAGGGTACCAACTGAAATTCCATTTTCAAATTCCCTGTCTTTTCCCTGAGATTTCCCTGTCCTGCTGCAATTTTCCCGTGTCATATCCAGTAAGTTGTTAGAATTTAAAAGCCTCTGCATGCAGAAAAAAAGAAGACAACCCAACAACAAAAAGTTGAATCCCTAATATTTTGAGAATCAGGAATTTCAGGACCTGGCCAAATGAAATTCCCTGTGTTTTCCCTGTCAGGGAATTTTGCTCCCCTGTTTTCCCTGTGTGGTTGGTACCCTACCATGTATGAGATCAATGCCAAACTTTTTCACGCTGACACCATGTTTGCGACTTAAATTTTTGGCTCTTGGCCATCAGGGCCGATGATATCAAATAATTGTCGGCCCTGTTAGCTTATAGTTGGCCCAGGACATTAGTGTAAATGACGGCTGAGAAGTTGCTTAAATTAACTGTTAAATGACGGCCGAAAAAGTCGTCAGCCATCTGGGCCAATTCAAGAGTGTTTTCCCCATTTTTTTGTCGGCCGTTTCAAAATTGAAACGCTGATGGTCAGGCGTTAGTCTCGAAGACTGACTCGACAGTAACTTAGAAGATTGGACCAATATTTAAAAATCTGGAGCAAAATAACCCATACATTGCCATAGTAAAAGACCCCAGCATATCTAATCGTTATTTCCCTGAAATGTGGGTGCGGGATGTACTTTTTTTTACTCTCATATCCTGTAGAAAAAAAGAGACATACAGGAGTAGATCATTAAAGTTTTTATTACCAAAATAACTTTAATGCATTTGCAAAATTAGATATATTTCCCCATATTTTTCTCTCTGAGACTATTTTTCTAACAATTTTCTATTCAATTTCTGAATTACACATGTTATTAAAGGGATGTTCTTGTCCGTGAGATCAAAGAGATACATCTGCCGACGTTAGCCTAGCGACGCGACATGTTTTCCACTTTTGGAAAGTAATTCTGCAATGTTATTGGTCACATCACAAATTTGCCGAATTGAATTGAGTTACAACCCATCAAATTACATACGTTTTACAGGCGAGAATGCCCCTTTAAAGCCACTTTCTTGTCCATGAGGATGTCGTTATTTGCTACATTGTAACTACTGAAGAACATTTTGTGATAATGTCATCTGGAAATTGAAAGTAAGTAAGTTTATTGGACTAATGTAAGCAATACATTCATGTCACTTAGATTGCTGCTGTTTAATTTGGTAGGTGTTTTTAATAAATGTGCACATTAATTCGATGACATCATCCTTGAATTCATTTTTACATGATGGGTTGAGGTTCAGGACCATTTATAGTTTTTCCTGGTCAGACAGAGTTTGATAGCTGGATACATATTTACAGAGTTTGTTTCTAAAACAAGGTTTTGTTGGTTATTAGGTCTATGTTCTTACAGTTCTGTATGTGCAGTACAGATTGTTTACAATTACAGTCCTTGCACAGTGGTTCCTCCCCTATCAATGAGATAGATCCGCCGACGTAAGCCTATGATGCAACGGCCGGCGACGTTTTTGCAGTGTTAGGACGTAATAAAGCAACGTCATTGGTCACGTCGTGAATTTAGTGTGGACAGCAGGGAGTTACAACAGGGCAAATTACTGTACTGACACGGATGGCCAGTCAATGCTCGTGTAGGCTCAAAGGTACTTGTACCTATTCAGTAGGATTTTAACTTGTAGTGATATTTTCTCCAAACCTCCTCAGAATTTTCATTAGTACATCAGGAATACATAGCCAGAGGGAAAACAAGTTTTACCGTTTGGTTTTTCAGTTAGGGGATTGTAAACATTTGAGGTATTTACTATAGGTTTCTATGGGAAATACCTGAGTTTCTAAATTTCAAAAATCTCAGAACAAAATGTTGTAGTGTTTTTTTCTTGAAATTCCTACAGATTTTAAGCCTTGATCTTATTGATATCCTGTACAAAAATCAAAGGGTTTTACCATTTTGATCATAGACTTCTCTATCATCCCTATAGTAATAACTGACACACTGTTTGTGTGTAGCAGCAGTATTACAATAGCACATAGAGGGTTCAACAGGTATGCACCAGGTGGCAGTGCTGGGATAGGTTGGAAGTATCTTTAACAGCATTAGGTTTAGAACAGTGCACGCTTTAGCCATAACTCTCTGTCAAAGTTAGGGGGTTAAAGGAGGAGGCTATGTATGTGTGACGTATCATACTAAAGGGGCGCACGCTGCTCGAGCTCAGTCAGAGTTAGCTGAACGTTGTGTGAGTAACCATCCTGGAAAGATACCGTTAAGTCTTAGAAGCTGAGTCTTGGATTTGGAATAGAAGCAAAAGACTGTGTAGAAAGGCGGGAGCGTTGACTGAGTGAGTTTGAGGGGATTCCATCCTTGGAGCTGATCATTGTCAATTGAGATCTTGTCATGGAACAACAATACACAGGAGATAAATAAGGCCAAACAAAAAAAATTGTTGTGTTCAAGTAACCCTACCTACCCTAAAATTTTGGCCCTACCCTAACTTTTTTTTAGGAAATTTTTAATTATTTTTTTTCAGAATCCAAAGAATTGACCGAAAGTACCATGGAAAACCATAAAACAGCACATGGATACTCAGGGCATGTATTTTAGATGTTAAAAATGCTTTTTGAGAATATTTGGAATATCTTTTTTATTTCCAACACTGGCCGGGTCTCTTTGGCAAGTGAAAAGAAAAAGCAAAAAAAAAAGGTTTTTCGTCCTACCTGGTACCTACCCTATTTTTTTCGACCTATGTTACCTGAACACAACAATTTTTTTTGTTTGGCCTAAATAAAGAACATCCTTTCACGTGAGTCTTACTTCTTACATGATGTGGAACTATGATTATGTATTGGATGACAGCAGGCGAAATGAGGAGGAGACTGCGTTAGGAGCTAGCTATTATTCATAATTAATGTACACTAATTAAGCACACCTGATATAAAGGGATAATTAATTCTCTATAGATCATTACGTCTGTCACAGGGATGAGAACGGGGCTTTAACTGTTTAGAAATTAGATTCGTACAGGTTTTGTTGACAGATATTGTAACCGTAAATTTTTCATAGTTTGAGTCTTCCAGGCAGTAAGCGTCAAAGCTATGAATCTATATATCTTTGTGTCGAGCTGTGAGAAGTGACTTTAATGGTTTCTTTTCCTAGTTTTCAGGTTGGTACCAAATATTGCCTAAACCAATATGTCATGCCATATCGGCATATGGCTCCAGTTCTGAATCAAACATGAAACAATATACTTTGCTTGTGAAGTGAAACCACACTGTATGTTGTCTCAGTCTGTTCTGACCCATATTAGCCATTACATTCACTTGAGTCAAAAAGTGGGTCTGGCTTTGCAGATTACAGGTTTTCTGGCGGCAGCTTCTACCCAAATAAATGAGAAGCGAATCAGCAGTGCTTGTTGATTGGCCAGCAATATGGCTGCCGATCTTTGAAGGAGAGAAGCACTAGGGTCCTCTGTAAACACAGCCTTCCTGTAATGTTCTTACATTAGTCTTGGATATCAGGGGTACTATTACATTGACAGATGTATCCCTAACACTCTTGCGGAAACAGACGCTAAATTTATCTCGATATTATTTATTTTCGATTTATTGTTCAACCGAAACGTTAAATTTTATGCAAATGAGTTCGCGCGGTACTACGCTGCCGACTATTCCGCATTTTTGACAAATTTTTCTCATTTATTTTTTCGATGATTAAATTATATGGCAAGATTACATGAGCATAAATCTTCTTACCTTACTCTGTAGTGTAGAAGTGACCGGCAAATTGTATAAATACATCAAAATAACCTTGGCCCGCCGGAAAATCCACGGTTGCCTTCGGAACTGCTATTTCCCAGAATGCACCAGTGCTGCAGCGCCACCTGAAAAGATCGCACTCCTTTCCTCTTTTATCGCCCACTGTTTGGCTTCGGAACAGTTAGGACAGTAATTTGATGTGTGGCAAGTATCATAAGGCGATAAACCTTTATTGATAACTGATCGATCTACATCTGACAATGGTTCCACTAGTAGTACAAAAACTTTTTGACTTTCTCGACCGAGAACGTCAGATTTTTCAAGAATACAAGCTCACGGGAAATGATAAACGGTGCACACTGACACTCCGTTTTTGCCATGAAGATTTCCTCCCTACTGAAGAGACAACGAAATCCACACAGGTTGACCAAATAGGAGGAACCGAATTACCTTTTACGGGAGATTTACCAGAAAATGTAGATCAAGACCAAGAAAGTGATTCCGGCCTTCAATTAAGTCCAAATCCAGTTATGAGGCTACCGAGGTACACTCGTAAAAAAGGAGAAACAGACGATCTCAGCAGCGAGTCCGAAAACGGACATGGATCTGCACAGCCAGGGGTTTTCAAGTTTCCAGTCTTCACCAAACAACTAGAAATGCCAAGCGAGGACACAGATGCCTCAGATAACACAGACTGTGATAGTGATGCTAGGAGTGAAGATAGTTTTGATGTTGTTTCAGTGGTAGATCCAGACGAACCCTCAGATGAAAAACTAGCTTCAGAGGCCATTCATGAGCTAGAGACGTCAACCACCTGTCATGCACTTTATTTGAAAGCTCAGATTGCAGGGTTAAGTTCCAAGGCACGTGAAAATATAATGGACCAGACCAGAAATACTAAAATTCTGAAAAGAGCTTATCACTTTGATGGTGCAATGAACACACTGACTGGTGTCTGCGAAGATGTCATGATCCGATTAAATATTGATTCTCGAGAGGCATCCGCCTTGGGTACATTACGGAAGTGGGCCCTGAGGGAAACCTCAAATAAGACTGGGTGGCAAGAGTGGTTTGAGGGTGAGCTAAAGGAGAGCCGCTACACTGTACCAGCTGACGACGACAGATTTCCAACGGCGAGCCGAAAAATGGAGCACATCTTAATGAATGTTATGACAAAATTACGCGAAGAGCTGCGATAAAATAACTCTTTTTAGCTTTTACCTGTACATGTCTTAGGCAACTGAACAGCTTTATATGTGTATTATCTTTTTAATATTTAGTTATGATAATGTATAAATAACATGGACTAGATAAAGTTCCAGGGTAGGCTATTTAAATTTTCTCATGTTACGAGGTTGATGCTAAGGGAGAATCTTACAAGGCCAAAGACTCGAAAGAAATAGAATAGAGGGTCCGTGACTTTGTATGGCTATGACTACAAAGATCCATATATGATTCATTGAAAAATGTATGTTAAACTAGCACGATCTTATAACTGTCCTCACATATATTCAACGTAGGTGTACACTTTGATTAAGGCCATAAATAACTAATTAAAGAATACTAAACATATCGAGTAACTAACTTTGTACACCTGATTCTAAAAGCACTACTACAAACAACTGCTCACTTTTCTAAATTTACTTAGATTTAATCCACAGGGGTTGAGAATGTCTCTGCAACGTCATGATTTGCACCGTTTACTATTTTATAAATGTCATTACCACATTATAAGGCATCTTCCATTTATTCCAAAAAGATTGCTTCTCGTTGCGTTACCCCAAACGTAATAATAGGGAGTTTTAGCAACTCCAACGCATCCCGTAATGTAAATGTTGCTTGTACTCCCTATTGACGAAATGGTCCTCAAACTGATTTAGAGGAAATTAACTGTCAGACCAGTAGTGTAACATCCTGAGGTCAAAAATATAGTTGTGTTCAGGTAACAAATAAATTAACTGTCAGGCATTCTTGAAATTCTGAAATCATTGAAACACCATCCACAACATTTTCTAGCATCTCGTTATAGAATATAGGCCCTCTTAAATATTAAGTACTTTCGAATTAGTTTGGGGGGGGGGGGGTAAAAAAAATTGTGGTTGGACCAGTATATTAAAGTAGGTTGGGTTACCTGAACACAACATTTCTTTGTTAAGGCCTTCTTAAAATCTTTGCAACGTTTTTGAAAATTCCTTTACATTCCTTTTTTTGTGTGAAAAAATCTATTATTCCATAATATTGAGTCAGGAAATCGTTACATTTTCTAGGGCATTTTGAGTTTAGCATTTTATTTTGCCTTATTCTGGATTCACCGGTTCTTTCTATATATTTGAGGGACTAAAATCCTGAGTCTACTGAACTGTACAGCATTTTGATTGCAACAATAATAATATAAGTATTTCATATGTATAATTAAAATGAATTAAACTTGTTCAAATTGGTTTCGATTCAGTTGCAGCGTTACACCTCAGCCTCATATGGAAGCCTTCTCAATAACTGTATGCCAATAGCATTTAATTCTAGAAATTCTGTGTGAAAACTGATCTAGTTCTGTTATATTGACAAAAATTAACCAAGGAACTAGAAGTAATTTGTTTTATTATTCTCCATGTTGATCTCTAGTGTTTGAGATTAAGCTTATTGTGTCATCATTTCTCCGGCGCACACGTAAAAAAATCATGAACAGTACGAAGAGCCGAGAAAATGAATACGCCTTATAACTAGATTTTGAAATCATGGCCTCAACTCAGATATGGTCATTCTCATAACCTTTCGTGTATTTACAACAAGATTAAACAGAAGTATATACTCTTATTTGAAGACCCCTCGACCCATAGCGACAATGCATCAAGTTTAGCTATGATCAAGTTCTCAGGGCAGTACATAGTTTAAAGATATAATTGTGTTCCGCATGCTTGAAGTTGTATGGTCTCAGCAATTTTCTGTTACCTAGTCTTAGCATTCATGTATATTGCAGCACCTCCTTGATACATATGATATAATTATAACATTTCTGTACATTGAACATGTCGTGATCTTATGTTCTCAGTGGCATTCAAATGCCAGGTCTACAAACGTATTTGTACATAGAACGATTTGATTGCAAGCTCCTTCTACCTTGCAGTTTATGGAGAATACTGAGTTCACATTTTTATATGGGGTTGTTTTACTATAATATATTTTAGCAATTCTTTTCTTGTATTGAATTGTTTTGCCACTTGAAATTGAATACTCAGATTTCGTACTGGTTGTGACATTAATCAGTGTCCATCTTTTAAATATCAATTTAGCTTATACAGAGAAAATTTAATCGCCAAGTTTCCATCGCTATATCTGAAAAGGCCACGGGCCAGTTGACTTCTTCCCAAATCAGTTCATGCCAATTAAAGCACAAATAACTACCAGGTGCCAGATATCATCCAGGGTATATTTGATTATGTAAAGACGTCACATGCATTAATACGTCGTTTCAGCATGTTTTAAACACCGTGTTGTTTAATAGAAATACCGTACAAGTATTTATGTCTTGGATGGAGGTTGTTGGAGAACGAAAATGTGTCAAGGACCCAATCGAGCCAATTAGCAAAAAATACTACCTGTAGTGGTATCTGAAAATTGCATAATACAGTTTATTTTACTGACCACTCCCCAGATTTTATGAATGCCTATTGATGACCGTATTTCAGATATAATAATAAGCCAATGATTCGTATTAGGTGTTGCTGTTTAGTATGTCGGTTGCTGATGTATGTAAATTCTGAAAACATGCTGCACAATTTTAATAGTTGGTGCTTCAATCAGTGGTCACTTAAGACTATAAGCCAGTGATACGAATCGATGTTGGAGAAACAAAATAATTATGCTTTGGTTGGAAGAATACATTTTTAGATATCGATATACATTAATTCATGACATCTTTAGACCTCAAAGCGAGGAGGCAGTAACACTTTGAATATGTATTTTCCTGTGCTATACCTTATTTAGAGGGTTAAAACTTTTTTTTGCCAGTATTGCGCATCTATTTACACAGATGTAATTACTTATTTTTGTTTTGTTTTGACGATTCACAAGGTGTAATGAAATATCCTGTTCTCTGTATTTCAAGTCCATATGTTGGAGTTAATCGTTCAGATACAATATTGTTCATACTAAATCTTCATCCCTAATATGGCAGTCGTCTTCCATTTTCTATAAGAATAGATATTGTTTATTATGATTCAGCGTTAGGAGACTTCGGTACCACATTTGTATAATTATGTAATATGCTAATTCTCCCTACCACGAATAGCCAATTTCTGGAGTTTCACCTGCAGGTTAGCCTACAGCAGGATGCAAACTGGGTGATATGTCGACAAATCCCAAGGATTTAGCATAGTAACTTTCCTTCATCACTTCATCATTTGTTCTTAAATTCAGTGAAAAACTAGCCATTATTATTTTTTGATTTGTAGATATATATATATATAATGTTTTCTAAGTTGTTTGAAAATTCATTAATTATAGATGGATATATAACAATTATTTTATTATTTTCTATAGATTTTTCAATGGTTTTGTCGACAAACTTAGTCAGCCTACAGGTACTTTAAATACTGTAGATCAGCTATCCGTGGTAGGTAGAATTAAAACTACCATTAAATAATCCATCATTTATTTTGTGGTCTCTTCGTACTAATTTAGTTTCAGGGACTTGTTTCAGACCACTTTTACAGTCCATCATTTTACGGTGTGTTTCCTGCCTTTGAAAAGTGCATTATTTGCCGAATTAGCCTATGCATCACATTGAAATACAATTTGGAAGCCAACAACCCGCCTTATGTGAAGTACCTTCTACTTTGACGAAGCCTTGATTTGTCAGTCTAATAGTGGGATACGTGCTTCACCCAGCTTGTACTGCCAACAATTTAGAGCAAGATGTCAGGATTCTAATCGATTGATGACTCATAGTGTAATTAATAAATTAATGATTTTATACACACGCGTTTAGTTATCTGTGTAGAAATATTCTTACTTTTTTTGTCTCGAAATAGGGTGAAGTAACTCGCCCATTTCTCGTATGATGCTCAAGTAATGCGGACCATCCGTTACTTACGATGTAAGTGTTCATAAACTTTATACCACACTTCCTCTCCTCGGATGCACTTTTTAGGTTCGGAATTTGTGAGTTTGCTACTCCGTTTAAAGATGCAAGAAAGTATATTTATGCTTCCTCGTAACAGGGAGATGCAAGTTGATTGAAATAGGGTACAGCCTCTCACTTTTTTAAAAGCGACGAATGACATTGTTTGACCGTCTAAGAACAAAGAGGCTTTTGTTGTTTAATCCACTTTATTTTATTGTGACTCAAGAGTTTCACGGATTTTTTGCTGCCACTTTGTACACATAATGGAAATCCCTTGTAAAACAAACGACATCGACTACAATTGCGTCTTCAGTAGAACATCGTAAGATTTTGAAAGTCATAACCGTGACGGGGAAAATTTACTCTGGGGAAAACACAGGGATGTGATTGTAAAATTTGAGTGGGGACCCTGGAGTGGGGACCCTTTAATTTAGTATCGCAGCTACGACCTAGCTCAATTGAAAACTGAACAAGGGACAAATTTACATTTTGCAAAGTGAATTCAGAATTTAAATACGTATGTTGCCTAAATTGTTGTTTTTTTCAAACGAAGCAATCCAACTACATTTCGAGATGTCGGACCGATAAGTTGCCAAAGCATTAAATTAAGGAAAACCGTCTTCTATTTAGGGAATAACGCACGGAGGGGCGGGGTCGAGGCCTTCTGGTTGGTGGCTAGATGCACGGGGGCTGAGGGTGATTCGCAGCAGACCGCACCAGGAGGTCGAGACCCCACCCCGAGTGCGTTATTCACGTTATAACACGGAGAAAATATCATATAAATAATAATATAACCCAAGAAAATGATTATGTCAAGCTGTATTACATTAGGCCTATAAATCAGGTATTCATTTGTTACATCCATTGTAAACTTTTTTCTCAAGTCTCCTGCACTTCACCTTACGTTTATATGAAAACTTGATATCAAAATGTAAAAGAAAAGACACATCTAAATAGGAAATATCCTTCCAAACATCTTTTGCGCTTACTGTATTGAGCCAAAATCAACAGTAAAATAGTTACAAGCAAAATTGTACAGAGTGTCAATATTTTGGCAAGGCAGAATCACAGAACCATGCATCTTAGCAACACATCCTAGCAACGCATAGCAACCTGACCTATATTTCTAAATACTGGGCTCTTATTGGCTAGCATCCCTGCGTGCCTGGAGAGCTGTTTTCTAGCTCAGGATAGATGCACAGTAAGGTAGCAACCAGAAAACCCTTTAAAAATGCTTTTATTCAGAAGAGAATGTCATTTTGTAAAATATTTTATTGTTAGTATGTCATGTCAACTTAATTTACAAGGTTTGGTGACGATTTAGCCATCTACACTACTTTTACAACGTTTTTTACAATGTGCGGACGTCTAGATCGGCACGTTGCTACCCCCTAGCCGTGTTATAATCTATTCTAAAGCAATGGTAAGGCCTCTTGAAAGTTATATTCTATTTATCCATTTATGATGTTTATACATTGTTTAATAAATAGATCATCTGGAAGCAGTAGACACATTCTGCAGGCAAAAGCAAAGCATTTTTCACACGTCCTAGAAATGTAAACATGCATTATTAGAATGGGATGCTGGCATATTTAGCTGGGATGAATTTCCAGCGGAATAATAAGAAAATTTGGCAGTACTTTACGTGGTATTTTAGTGTAGGCTGTTTCCTCATTTCTTGAGATGCATGTTTATACTAGTTCACTCAGTGCCGACAGTAAACGGCATGGCAGGATGAATCAGAACCGGTGGTTTGATACAAACCAAAAGCAGCACCTTCCTTACCATCATAAATCAATAAACTAATATCGTCTGTATGTATACAAGTGCACCACAGACATTAAATTGAGCAAATTCAAGTAAACAGAAGAAAACGAAAAAGCAAATATCCAGAACCATAGTTCTCTCAAACGCAAAAATTACTTAATTTTGCTGACAGTTCCCATGCACCCGCTAAGGATTCCACATGTAATAGATATCTGCCCAACAAAGGCATGTTGATAGGTTCCAACAAGTTAATAAAAACAAATTATTGAATGTCTACGAAAAAAGTTACATCTCACTCTCAGATCTTATCCTTTACGTGAACACATACTGGTTTTTGCAAACAATGAAAACAGGTAGAAAATAAAGCAGTGCACTTCATTGTTGTTTCATTTAATTTAGGTAAACCCACTACTATAATTCCTTTGCCAAGCGGCATTTCACATCTGACAACAGCTTTTCTTTATTCGTGAATTAAGGCTTCAAATATACATTGACATAATTCTGTTCAGATCGTGGTTATAGCGCGTTTCAGATTCTAGGGTATTGCTATGGTGTATGTAAATTAACCTTTTTAATTGTTTAAACTTTAATCATCGTGACTGGCCAGCTTTACCACTAACCATAGACCTCAGCTCGCCCCGAAACAAACCGCATAAAGAGAACATAGAAACGCATACATTTTAAGCCTGAGTAAATAACAACCAACAAAAAGGTCAACAACAACAATTCAACAGACTGAATGAACACATACATATATAATTGAGCAAAGTACTCAGTAACAATCAGGCCAGATTGGCCGAGTTCAGTCAGGGTCATACGATGAAATTCCTAACAACTTTCTGTATTTTCTGTCGACACACGGGGCAGGTCTTCCCCCGTCTCCGCAGTTTTTTGGCACAGGGGTAGCAGCACACCTGGTGCCCCGTGTTCCCGTGGATGATGCTGGCGTTCTTGGGGTTGGAGAAGCACAGCCGACACAGCTGGTTAGACCCCTCCTGAGCTGCTCCCTCCACTGAGCTCAGCGACTTGGCCTTCTTGAGCTGATCAACTTCTGCTGAAGTATTCTTTTCTGACAGCCTTGGAAAAGGGTCCGAATGACCTCTCTTTAATGACGGCACGGCTGAAATAACAATTTAGTATCTGAAATACAAGCTGGGCAAGGGGGAGGCATATATAACATTCGAAAGAGGTGAGTATGTACAGGGCCACACTGCTCTAAAAATTAAACAATGTATAATTTTTAGGATTTCGGAAAACAAAATTTCATGACATTTAATTTTGGTCGATTACATGTGCGAAAAATAAACAAATTTTGAGAAGCGCATTATAAGAGCATATTAAAGCTATTGAGATTAGAGTATGACGACTTACACAAAGGTATCTGGAAGTTGGACAGGCTGACCCTTTGGTGGTCCCTGTTTACTGAGTCATCACGGGGGCAGCTCAGACTTGCCATCCCACTGTCCGTACCTTGGGGGCAGCTCAGACTCGTCATCCCACTGTCCGTACCTTGGGGGCAGCTCAGACTCGCCATCCCACTGTCCGTACCTTGGGGGCAGCTCAGACTCGTCATCCCACTGTCCGTACCTTGGGGGCAGCTCAGACTCGTCATCCCACTGTCCGTACCTTGGGGGCAGCTCAGACTCGTCATCCCACAGTCCGTACCTTGGGGGCAGCTCAGACTCGTCATCCCACTGTCCGTACCTTGGGGGCAGCTCAGACTCGTCATCCCACTGTCCGTACCTTGGGGGCAGCTCAGACTCGTCATCCCACTGTCCGTACCTTGGGGGCAGCTCAGACTCGTCATCCCACTGTCCGTACCTTGGGGGCAGCTCAGACTCGTCATCCCACTGTCCGTACCCTGACCTGACAGCTGTTGGTCAACCTCTCCTAAGAAGACCACCCCTTCGATCTCACCCCGCGTAACGTCCTGACTGCCACTACTCACATTACTACAGTTTGCTGAGATACTTTTTGCAGGTGTGCGTGTAGTCCGTTGGTGGCTGCCAATAGGGGTGGAGCTGTGGAACTGGCCCAGTAGTGGACCCCCTATGTACTCATCGCCCACCCCGCTGTCCTGACTACCACCCATTTGAATTCTCTCCTGGCTTGAGCAAGGGCGAGACTCCAACTCAAGAGCACTGTCCCCTGGCGTTGCTCTAAACTGATCGATGGGGTGAAGAGGGGTGGGTGTTGATATATCAGTTTGTTTGGGTTCCAGGGACGAATCCTTGCCTGTAGGAGTATGGTGAACATCTGAATTGTCCGTACACTTACGGTATTTCCTTAAGGGTTGACTACTTTCCCCACCAATGTCTAGAGACTGGGCACTAGTCCGTACATTCTCCATTACCCTCTCCTCAGCTTCAGAGTCACTGTGTTCACTACTTGCGGTCCTAGCTAACAGCCTGGAGGAGTGCTGGTGGGGTGGTTGTAGTTGAGGCTTGAGTTCACCACCCAGCCCATCACACTCGTCTTCCCCACTGGATGAGGATGCCCGCAGGTCCAGGGCCCGGGCCTTACGGCGACGGGGTCGGGCTTGGGCCCTGGTCCGGGGAGGCGGCAGCCAGTTTGACCGGACCACCATACAGCGGTCACAGTTTCGTCGCAGTGGAGAGTTTTTGTTGCCACACTGTTCACACGTCCACTTGTCCTAGAAAACGAGGAGTCGGATTAGGAAAAGGAAGCTTCTGTGATTTTATCTGAACGAGGGATTTTAGGGATCCTGACTTTTCATGCTCAATAAATAAAATTTTGAGTTTTTCAAAACTTTGGGGGCTCTGACAAATGAGGTGTCATGAGATTTTATTGAAATTAATTGTAATTTACTCACTTTCTAGTTTGACAGAATCAAATGTACTCCAGGTGAAATTGATTGATAAAATGAATCCCTAAAATTTCATTACATAATACATGGTCCCCTCTTGAATTTCTATATTCCCTGTGTTTTCCTCAAGATTTCCCTGTCCCACAGCGATATCTAATCGTCTCATTTCCTGCAAGTTGTTCAATATTAATGCCTTAATTCACTAATGCAGGATAAAATGGGGACAACACAACAATAAGAAGTCAAAACCCTAATATTTTGAGAATCAGGAATTGCAGAACCTGACCGAATGAAATTATGATAGTTTTGATATTATGTCAAGAAAGAAAAATTAAGAATATTTTGCAACCTCATATTCTGCATTTTACAAACCTATATAAAGCAGTTGAGACACGCTTCCTTCCAGCTGAGTGTCACAATGAGGAGCACAATTTTAAAGTTCTATCTTACGTTCTAACTGAAACGCCTACGTCCGAATATAAAATTATCATTTAGTACATCACGAGAATCCAACATACCTCCATTCTTTGGATATCATACATCTATGTAGCATTAATGAATACACAGGGTAACGCACTGCATCGATTATAGTTCATATACAGTTAAAATATCCTTTCTTTGGCATTCAAGCCCTCATTACTGGAGTTTTTAAACCAATGTAGAGTTGTTATTTTACCTCATCAGCTAGATCTGAGTCTGTACTGAAGTCAGATTCAGAGTCGCTGGATTCTGAGTCAGCCCACCACTCGACGTCACTCTCCTTTAACACTATGTAAACCTGAAAGCAAACCAGTCCAACACGTTCACCATAATCTTCGGCATTCAATCATGCCTTATTTTATCTAATCGTGTAAGTAACACATTTGAACAAGAAGATTACCGGAATACGTTTTACACATGACCAGAAATTGCCAATCGGGAGACTCAGGAAATGTAGGAAGAACATTTCAGGATATTCTGTTTAGATACAAAAAGGATGTAAATGCTGACTATAAACTTTAATTTATGGGTTTAATTGGAACGATATAGGAATAATAATTGGTCACTCGGGTAAAGAGAATCTTATGGATTTCACTATTTCACTGAACTGGCAAAAATCCGGAGGTCCGGAAAAAGAAGGAAAACTAGCATGTCTGAATTGACTTACCCCTTCTACTCTGACTTCTGTAGAGTCAGAGTCCGAATTGCTTAACCCGTGCGAATCACTCTTCTCGTCCGACTCCACGTCGTACTCGTCTGTGAAGGGCGGGTCGAAGGAGGCTGCGGCCAGCTCCAGCTCGTCTTCGGTAGACCAGGCCTCGTCCGAGGAGCTCTTCACTAACATCGTCTCCTTACTCTGAAGAGCAAAGTTTAAGAATTATTGTTTATACTTTTCCTATTTCAGAATTTTTGGGTATAGAGTACTTTCCTTTTGTCCCAATGTCTCCGAGAATTGAAAAAATTTGATGAGCATCCTGTGAGCGAAACCACAAATGATATGGTAAATAGTTTCCCATAAAACAACTAATTTAATTACAAAAAAATCAAACCAAATCTCACCTATGTGAGAGGAGGGAAAAACTAACCAATGGGAGACCTCCTAACATTGACCAGAATTAACAAAATATAATTCAAGCAATCTGATTGGCTCAGAGCCAGAACAGAGGGGCTGTGTGCATGAAACAATGTCCAGCAGGTCATTTGCGGTTGTGTGAGCTTAGCTGCCACGTCGGTATCCCATACCATCCCACAAAGTTTAAGAATTATACTCGAGGTACTATCATTGTTGTTTATGGATAGTTTCTGAGCAACTTTTGACGTGTTCAACCCATTCCGATTTCAAAAATCGGATACACAATTGGTTAATCTCACCACTATGATAAAACCAAAATTTAAGCAGGTTATGAGATTCCTAGCAGGACGGTCCACAACGGCATATTTTCTAAGCCAAGATTTGGTGGGTCTCCCTTCTAATCTGTTCTCATAATTTTAAGTCAAGAATGGATACATGGTATTCCCCCAAAATAATTATGAGATGCTAGCCTAGAATTCAAGTGTTAAGGAGTGGGCTACACGCCAAGTCCCAGTTACCCATATGCTAGACTGGAAGTCTTTTTCTAGCGGCCAACTATTGAACAATTTTTGTATTGAGCGTTCCATGGAGGAATCTAAAAATGTATTTCTATTTTTTCAGTACACTCGAAAGAAAGTGCGCTGATCTTTTCTCCCATTTGGCGTTCATACCATAAGTTTAACTAGAGGGTCGTGTGTCATCACTGAAAAAATGTAGTTGCGATATAAAGACATAAACCCCGGATTTTTTTTAATCATGTCTAAATTATTTAACGTCTTAGTTGTCTCTATTCTGATCAAGCGTGATTTTACCTAACACGCTAGGTAAAGAAAGACAATAGCTTTTATGGTTCCTACTGGAAACTTACAAGTCCCTGTACGCAGTACAAAACGAAAAATAATTTCATAGTAAATTTCGACAATAATCAACAAAAGCATAGACAATGATAGGATAGGGGGATATTTCAATGTAGTTGTCTGGGTATCACGATCACCTGCTCTCGTAGAGTTGGGAATTTACTTTTTTTAATAAAGTATCAAATCGAATATATCAACTAAAATAACAAAAGTGTGATGTGGTAACCTATTGTATATTACTAAGATATGCTTCTGAGTTAAGCATTTTCGAAAGTTTACATCTTAATTAAATTTATATGCGGGTACAAAAAGTAAACACATAGAAACAGTTGAGATGTGTGAATTTATTCATGGAGAGTTTTATTCATGGAGCGCTTTATCTCATGTATATGAGGGACCATGCCTCTGAAGGCAAATCTGTGACAACAAAACAGATGATAAATACTCGCTCAATAATAAGACTCGAAAACAAGGTTGTCTTCATAACTCATTCCCTTGGAAGATTCTCAGTCTGTTTCATAATCGGATTCCCAGTCTGTCTCATCCTCGCCCTCATAGCCGTCCTCTGAGTCTGCGGCATGCCCACCTATGAGGACATCTGTGAAGTATGTAGCTTCTGGAGTCATCACGTCCCTGACCACCTCACAGTCTATAGTTGTGTCACAGTCTGTGGCCACCTCACAGTCCGTAGCCAACTCACAGTCCGTAGCCACCTCACAGTCTGTAGTTGTGTCACAGTCTGTAGCCACCTCACAGTCCGTAGCCACCTCACAGTCCGTAGCCACCTCACAGTCTGTGGTTGTGTCACAGTCTGTAGCCACTTCACAGTCTGTAGCCAGCTCACAGTCCGTAGCCACCTCACAGTCTGTGACCACTTCACAGTCTGTAGCCACTTCACAGTCTGTAGCCACTTCACAGTCTGTAGCCAGCTCACAGTCTGTAGCCAGCTCACAGTCCGTAGCCACCTCACAGTCTGTAGCCGCCTCACAGTCTGTGGCCAACTCACAGTCCGTGGCCCCCTCACAGTCTGTGTCCGCCTCACAGTCTCTGGCCGCCCCATAGCCCTCACAGTCCCAGTCCCTTTCACAGTTTACCCCAACAACGTCCTCAGAGTCTGTCTCACACTCATAGGCCGCTCCACACTTCTCCATAACGTCGTCCTCTCCCCTCGTGCTGCCGTCTTGCAGGGCCCCTCCATGGTCGGCCCAGGATGTCTTGTAACACCGGGATGTGTCTGCCGTGGAGAAAGAGTCTGCCTTCGCTGAACTCACGTCGTCCTCCATGACCCTGCCACACATGACGCCGCCACAGACCACCGACCCGACCTGAGTGGACCTCAGCCTCTCCCCCTTCGACCGCCGCCTCCAGTGAGGGCGTTGAACAACTCTCGACGGGAACCTCGTCCTCTTCAAGGTGCGGTCCTCCTCCTCCCTCCTCCAGGGCCGAACCTGCCTCCTGTTAGTGGGAAACTGGTCGCTGCCCAAGTTCTTAGCCTGGTCGTCGCTGAGGGAGTGGCGTGTCTTCACCATGGTTGCTGGTCCATGTACATAGAGAGACTGGTGACTCTACAGACCTCCGGCCCGCCTTATAAGGGTTGCAGGTGGACGGCCCAGCTTCTCACCTAACCGCAGACATCTCCCACTCACCCCGGACGTCGGCAGACGCGCGAAAACATCAGACGGACGGTGTTGACTTTGATGGTGGCTTGGAAACCCTTCACACAGTCCGGAGCGGGACTCGCACGTCTTTGATGGGTTTCTCAATGTTCCCCGTCAAAGGTGGGCGCGAAAATGTTAAGGTGCGACGTTTGGTGGAGTCTACATCTAGACTGGACTTTGTTATTCGTTAGTGACCCCTCACAAATAGCGCGTATATCATAATATGTGTACAATATTGGTATGATTTATTTTCATAACAAAGGAAATCTTTTCCCCACTGAAGCAAATTACTTCATTTGTGCATAAGGATTTTGGAAGAACTATTTTCACAGCTGACAGTGACACAGGGGTGCGACTTAATAATTGACCTGTCCACAACAATTTCATTTACCCCTGACAAAATTAAAGTAACGTTGTTTAAGGTAAATGGCCTACAACCACCCCTGAACTGTCCAGTACTCCTACTCATTACTTTTCGTAAATCAATTATTGGTAAAAACATGCACGCCCTCGACTTCACTTCCTAGAAATGTCTTTCCCGGGTGCAACTTCAACCACTAACTTTCGCCTGATATGTTTCCCTATCTCAGTTCTCTCTGAAAACTGGGAAATTCATTGACAATTTCCAGACCCTGAGGAAAATGTTCGCGAACAATTCCCTAACTTGATGCATCTCCGTAAGAGCTTCGGATGACTCGCCAACGACAATAATAAAAAAAAAAGATAAAAATCGGAAATCTTCTCTATGCAAAATTTCGTACGCAAGACCTTTGGCATAGCAGATGGTACTTTTCAAGACACACCAAATCTGTAATTTGGATGGTTATAATGAATGGCCGTTATTCATGTTGTTCAAAACATGATCACATATTGAATCCTGCTTGTCTTCCATATTGTCATGGGGGTACACTTCTAATATAGAACAAAATTTTGCGGAAAGAACTTGCACGGGCAAGCCTGGATGCAGAATAAACGATGCAGGCCATAATCGAAAAATGTTTTTTTTTTAATTTGGAAATCCGAAGCAATTTAGGAAAGAAATACACTAATGTGCCATCTCAGGCAGTGGCTATAGATTCTATAAGGCTAACATTTGAAAAAAAAAACGTCTCCGGAAGACCGTCCGCTTGTTTATAAATTTCAGTGCCGAATCAGAAAACCTTTTTTTTTACTTTCATTACTCCCTTATTAAAAAGAAGGGTTCCAACGACAGGATTACCTTTTCGGCCAGTAACTACAATGGAGGCAATTACTCTTCTAAAGATAGTCTAAGTGTCTCTGAATGCAGACCATGTGCAACCTGTATTCATCAAAGCACTTAACTTGAAGATAAAGAATATCCAAGTATACAAGAAAATGCCATTTTTGATAGTGGTTATTACGAGCAGAGTTGGAGCGGGAAGATCCCATAGTATTGTTACTTACCTGAATACTGAGGATCTCACTGTCATCAGAGGAGGGGATCAGGGGGAAGACATACTGCCACCACTCGTACGAGGCCCCGTCCCGGGCTGACCACTCGTCGACAACCAGACTGATGGAGGAGGCCCTTCGCCGCAACGGCCGCTCCTCCTCCCCGCTCCGCCCCTCCCGACACGCCGCCTTACCATCACTACACACACTGTCTGCAAACAGAGGAGGGGATTTTTGTTAAAGGTGATCAGGGAGGGCGCGAGCCATGAGAAGATGATTAGCGGCACAATTTAACAATTTGGTAACCTGTAACTGATTTTGTGAACCTCAGTATCAGCTGATGAATATAAGAATGTTATTCTGTAAGACAGGTGTATCATAGGCTTGTCTAGGTTAGGAAAGTCCTTAGTTACGGTCATGCATGGGTGATCATAACTAAGGCCAGAGGGGGAGAGATCAGGTTAGAGATATGGACTGACCAATCAGAGCCAGATAAAAATGTCCCCCTTGGGTTTGCTAAGCAACTCTAGCTAAGGATTCCCTCTACCCTGTCCTTGAGAATATTCAGCAAAACTTCAGCAAAATTGTCATCAAATGTGAGTAGATGTAAGTGTTTAGGTCAACTTACTTTTAAATATTAAGTATTTTTTATAGATACAAGTCCACCCGTAGATACAAGTTTTAATCATGCATCGAAAGCTTCAACCTTAAAGGGATTACCTACCACGATGGTGCCTCTTTCGCTTGACGCCGTGACCTCCTGCACTATGACCCTGTTGACTTGTTCCTCCACGGTCGGCCGACGGTGCCGTCTCCAGTGGGGGGCTGTCAACGGACGTCTGACCTGGTCGGGTATCTAAGAATGGGACAGGAACAGTTAACGTAGTGCAAATCTTTGGCCAAAAGAAACAAATTGGCCAAAAAAAAAGAAAGTTGTGATGGGTCGAATAAATTGCTTTTTTTCGCTTTGAATATTTTTTCAAGCAGAAGGGATGTATTCTCAATGTCTAAGCTCATACCCATGCTTAGGACACTAATGCCTTGCCGAATGAGAACGTCGAATTTTACTATAAAGCCGGCTATCTCGGACACCCAGTCGGCGAACTCTGGAACCATGTGATATATTCCCCAGTTGGACGTACAATCAGCTGACTCTGTGAAGGTGATCTAGTGGTTATATAGGCCTTTACTTACTAACAAGAAGCACGAGCCCGGCCATCTAATAGCCTAGCTACCCAATCGGCGATCCCTGTATCTAGGGTTTGGACTCAATTTTTTATCATAATTTTAAATCAATACAAAATTTTGAAAATTTTCCTGGGCAAACAAAAAAGATAGGTGATTTTTTTTTGGGTAGTTCTTACTGACCTCAAGGTCTAACACTTTGCATATTTACAAGATCACAGATTAATTCTTTTGTGGACCAATTCATGTAACTTTAAAATAACTCTATTTAATTTTCCTGGGTTACCAATTAAAGTTAGGGTATTTAAAAAATTGTGATAATTTTCTGGGTGCTTGGGCTTATGAAAAAGTAGAAACAAACCAACAAATTTCACATGTCAAAACCATGCAAAGTAGTTAGATAAGTAAACTGTATTGGTTGATTTGGTTGTTTCATCTAAGTTATTTTCAGTATACATGTTTACCAAAAGACCATTCACTAGGGTCATTGTTTGTATAAGATAAACAGTGTAAGCATCAGTAAAACACCCATGCCCAGAGGGCAACATGTGCTAGATTCACTAGGGTAATTGTTTGTATAAGATAAACAGTGTAAGCATCAGTAAAACACCCATGCCCCAGGGGCAACATGTGCCAGATCAATTGGCCCCAAGGGCATCATGTGCTAGATCAATTAACACACATGCCTTCCTAATTGTTGATAAACAGTCTGGGCCTTTGATCTACTGAAACCTGGAAATGCTAACATAAAAGCAGCAAGAACATTTAAATTCACTAACAAAAAAGGCTCATTTATCATGCTTTGAGAAAATAGTTTGTTTCAGTATGCCCAAGTTCAAACGTTGAAGTGTTTTCCAATAGTGCTTTTATGTTTTCAATAAAATTGTACAGTAAACTTTACCTCCGAATTTGGTGACAAAATGACATTACAGACAGCCAATACTATAGGAAAACCACTGTCCAAAAAGGTCTTTTGTGACATCACAACTGCTGCAAGTGACTTAAGGCCCAGTAAAAGGCTCCCGGAGGATCGCCTTTTAATTACCACACAATCCAGTAATGAGTATCCTACCTTTGACCTCAGTGGTCGGGCCCACACTCCGCTCCCCCTGGTGTCCCAGCGCCGTCCCTAGTGGGCAGAGGGGCTGGGCGACGTGAGGGGGGGTGAAGCAGTCCCGTCGGCTGTCCTCAGTCCCCACGTCGTCCGTGTCGTGACCGTCCGACTCGTGGACCGTGGAAGTGACCACGTCCTGACTGACCGGCGTACTGCCCTCCTCCGGCTGGACCGACTGGGGGCTGTCCTCATCCACCACGTGTTTAGTGATGAGCGACCTAAGGGGAAATAGGGTATTTCTATAGAACATATAGAGGTAATCTTACCTGCAGTAGTGTAACTTTCACTTGAATTTATTTTCTAATGTGAACTGCAAGTTTGAATGGACGCAGGGAAACGAACTGCATCATTTAAGGCACTTGTTATTTTCATTGCAAAATTACTAGGAGGAATTAATTTACAGGAGACTCAATCCCTACACATTTTTCTAGGAGGGCGGTCCCGGCCTTTTAACAGCATTTATATTCTGCCTTCAACATTAGATTTAGGATTTATATCCTATGGATGTTATTTATGATGTTTCTGGGGAATACATTATAAATATTATGTCTCACATTAAATGGGAATGCTTACAAACATAATTGGACCAAAGGCCTTTAGAGATGAGCCACTAGCCAGGTTGACCAGTGTTTTTTCTTTCTCAAAAAGAAGTTCTGAAATAAGTTTCAGTTCTTGCCAGCTACTATTCTAGTCAAAATATAGCAATGGCATAGTTTACGTACATAGCTTCATACAAGGTGAATGAAGACACGTCGAAGACTCGACCGAGCGGATCATCCCGACAGTGTACGATCTTTGGGTCTGACACGTCGAAGAGTTGGTATCTTTTTATGTACTCCTTCAAGTACGAACACAGCTGAAACACGTCACGAAAACAATGTAAACTACTGAAACTTTGTTACCTAAATACGCCTGGGTTAAATGTGATAATGCCAACAAATGGCTTTTTTTTCCGATTGTCAAAAGTATCACACCAAAACAGTGTGTTTATTACAGATACGAGGTATAGTTTTATGGCATAAAACACAGAAAATTTTGGAAGATGTAAAAATTTTATTTTACAAATGATAAAAAGTAAAAGAACGAAGAGGTATAATCAGGTATTTGAAATGTATATAATGACATTACCTGTAGCAATGTTAAAAAATACTATCTCACCTCTTTAAATGTAAAGAGCTCCCCGTTAGTAGAAGGTCGGCCTTTTGCATCAACATTCTTCAATACATCGAGGAAATCCCTTTCGGGACGATACTAGAAATCAAAGGTAATTTTTAGATCGACGATTGTTTTTCTCACAAATTGGCTGCATTACAGTGTTACAGTTAGTTGAGATAATTTCATACACGAACTAAGAGTCATGAAAAAAGAATCAGCATCTCAATAATGACATGTCTTCTTAAATTCCTGTAAGACATTTAATAATGTAAAACGTATTGTAACTAATAAGGTATTTCAGTTGTCCAAAATTAAAAAATCAACTGATTGTTCAAACAGCATAGCAATTTACAAGCAAACTATTCTGCCGTATTTCAATTATTATGGATTTATATTGATGTCATGTACACTTGAACAGAAAAGAGAGCTTCAAATACTGCAAAATAATGCAGCCAGGACCTGTCTTTGCGTCTCTCCCCATGACCATGTTACTATTGAATATCTACATTCTAAACTAAAATTGAGTAGTTTAGAGCAGAGAAGGCATAAACAACTTCTTCGTCTGATGTTCTTACACAGTGTTAAAGATGATGTGTTAATTTTTCCAGTAAGAGAAACTAGATCGGCTAATAAGAAACAATTTATTGTCCCTGCAAAAATGAACACAAAGTTCCAGAATAGTGCGTTTTATAAAGAGACAATCATTTAAGATGAACTATGCCATGATGTACAATTTGCAACCTGTGTCAATGAATTTATGAATCTTATCAAACACAGATACTGTGTCTATATTGATCTACTTTATTAGGTCCAATATATATTGTGTTGATCTTGATGTACATACTTAAAATTTACACCTGAAATGTTTATTTACTACACCTTATCATCATAATATCACCGAAAACCAGGGGCAACCCTGAAGTGAATTACTTAATAAACAATTTAAAAAAAAAACAATTATAAGGCACTTTGTTTGGCTCTTTATTTTCTTGATAAGTTTAAAGAACAGTATTTGGGTGGTACGTCAATTTGATCATGAGGCCACCCTTAAACTCTAATTACAGCCCGACTAAGTATTTTAGGGCCGACTGGAAAATTGTTTTTCGTTTTATTGAAGATTTTTTTATTTCTAATCAAAATGTTCTGTTATAGACCTTTTTCATTAAGAGTGTTGCACCCCCTGGTGAAGTAAATGGAACCAATGGTTTAGGTCATTTCCCATAATTAACCTATAAGAACTGAAGCATTTTTCTTTTTTTTAAAAATTTATTTCGACCAATTCTAACAAAGTTAGTTCTTCCATGGTACAACAATACAAAATCAACATCTTATTGCTAGTCTAATGAGATGGAATGAATTAAGGTGAACATCATAAATACCCATATTGGCAACAATGGTTTTAACAACGTTCATTCTTTAAAGAAATATTTTTTATCGCATTTTTAAATTCTATATTTGATGTCCACTGCTGTACTTCATTAGGTAATTGTTGCCATAGACGGTGACCACGATAAAATGGGCTCATTTGTACTCTGGTTAATTTAGTGTATGGTGTAATAAAACTCAATTTTTCTTTACCTCTAGTGATAATTCCGGAAGTTGTTTCATTGACTAGAATTTCGTTATTAATCTTTTAACTTTCTGAAAACATTATATTCAAAAGTGCTCGCTGTCGTCTAACATCGAGATCTTCAATATTATATTGTACCTGGATATTCTTAGTATCAACCCTCGTATTACAAGTGTCATAAGCAATCAGTTTCAAACACCTATTTTGAAGAGCATCAAGTTTATCCAAGTAATGTTTTTTACCACTATCAATTATAAAGCTACCATATTCGAAATAAGGTAGAATTGTCTGCTTATACAATTGGCATGCAGCATTTAGGTTAACTCTGGGAAATGACCTAAACCATTGGTTCCATTTACTTCACCAGGGGGCGCCACACCCTAATGAAAAAGGTCTATAGCCTTAGCTAAAAAAAAAAAAGAAGAATTTTTCGAGCCACCTGCTGACAGGGCCCATATCTTCGTAACTAATTTGGCTGATAAGGGAAAATTTGATCAGGGTCCCATGATCAGTGATTTTTGCCTTTTACCAAAATTTATTGTGTTATTGCAAAAAAGTGTAAGGAGGAATTATTAGTTGTAAAATTTATTCATGATAGACACAATTTCTGATCATATGACCCTGATCAAATTTTCCCTGATCAGCCAAATTAGTTATGAAGATATGGGCCCAGGAAACAATTCTTTTTAAGACTGGCCTGAGACAGTCATTTTTATCGTATCACTAAACTGTTTGCATGGGATACATGTATTCTGTTGTAATTTCACCAAGAGGATTTCAACTGTGTGAAAGAGGAGGAAGCCAACCGATTCCTACGTACCTAATAAATTACCAACTTAGAAGATTTGTTGAGGTGGATTTGTTGATGACTTTGTAAAATATGCCAGTATCAACTTTGCACAATATATTTCCTTGGCTAAATCGTCGCTTTATCTCATGTTATAATTATGAAAGGACGAAAATTCGTCTATAATAATTATGATGTCTTGGTGTCAGACAAATCTTTACTTTGTCTTTTTTGTTTTATCGGGGAAAAGCACATTATTTAAACTCATGTTTGAAATCTGATATATCTCCCAACTTCTTTCCTTTAACACTTTTTACTTCATAGAATATATAAGCATTGACATGAATTAACAAGCTCATATGGCTTACCAATTTCGACGACATTTCTCTTCCTCTCGGACTCCACTCTTTGCTATAGCGATTAGACAAACCGTGCCGGCTGCCACACATTGTTTACAGTCATGTCGATGACAGCCGTTTCTGTTCATAAGAAAATAGGAATAAATTATTAATTTGCAGGTACGTCAACATGGCAGGTGTTATGAAAACAAATGTAAAAGATATGAGACTTTTCAGAGCAATCACACAATTTGAAACACATTGAATACTTACTGAAATCATAAAATTACTCCAGTTGGTTTGCAGGTAACCACTAATGGCACTAGATATCTATATTGTGTTTACGTTGAAATGATAGAGCCGAGATGATGCAGGTTAGATCTATATATGGTTCCAACCTGAGACCGACTCAAATGGGGAGGGGTGGGGTGGGCTTCATGCAAGTTCTTCACCTGAACTGTTTTGGCCATTTTTATGAACTCACTAAAATTGCAGAATATTAGCATTACGATGAAAATCAAGACTGATCAGCTCATAAAAATGCTCCCATAATCATGATTTTCAACATCACAATATTGAGTCAATTTGGGTTTGACTGCATGTTTCCTTATGTTTCAGTGACTGAAGTTATCAGGTTGGGGCAACGGCTACAAAATAGCGTCGTTACATAATCTTGCATCATGGCAAATTTTAAACCCACAGCCGTAGCAAGATGTCAATTCATTGCAATATAAAATGATGCGTATTTCACATAGCCTCACATCTAGCAGCAATATATCATGTTTGAGAATATGCCTAACTTGAAATTACTTGTTGCGAATCATTATTTCACATAATTGATCATATATTATGGTTACAGCAAAATGTATCATGTAGATTCATAGCCCTGCGTGTACATTTCTGCAAACAATAGTTCTAAGCCAATGGGACAACCATGAGCAGACGGCACCGTCATGGTTGACTGATTTCCTGCGTATCACTCTCCAACCCTATCTTTGGTGTAGCATGCGTATATTACACTGCTGCTCTTATTCTGGAGAGTGATAAGAGTTTAGGGGCCTTCCATTTAGTACGTACGCACATTTTCAAAAATCTCAGACCCCCCCCACCCCCCCTTGGGCAAAAATACGCATAGGTTATGTACTAAAATGTACGCAAATTTTCAAAAATCTCAGACCCCCCCTCCCCCCCTTGATGCGTACATACTTAATGGAAGGCCCCTTATCACAAAACGAGTCAGTGTCTTGTCTCGGCATTCCATTCTAATACATTGCAAGATTCAAGTCGTTGCCCTAACCTGGTTATACAGTTATGTAAGAAATAAGATAGTAATTGACTTCAGTACATTACCTAACCGTTGGTTCATCTGTGTTAAATGCCACGAGGTCTCTCCAAGAACTAGGAACTAGGCCGTAAAGGGTGACACATGGCACATGAACGTTTTTTGTCTCGGCTCTATCGGACTGATAAATACAACGATGAGGTAAGATTTTTACCGAGGGGAAGTATGGCGGGCGCGCGAAACCCATTTCCCCAATAATTCTTCACTGTTTAGCACCAAAATCAAGCTTGTCATCTCCTTTAAGCTCCATAAATATATAAACGATGTTACTACTGTTCTTATTCTATCACGGAGGGTACTGTACCATTATGAATTTAGGGTAAAAAGAGGCGCATATTGCGTTCAAAAGAGCCTTCTGGCTGACCTCGTTTCCCGTCAAGCACAAGTGGCGATGACGACACAACGACAAGTCTGAACACGTTCTAGTCACAGGAAATGACCTATGATCGTGGCGCCGTTTCGTAAGTTAGACATTACTAGTAACTAACATTAGATACTAGGGGTCAAAAAAGGTATGTTGTGGCTAAAAGTTTGTCAAATACTCACCGATTTTGGTCACAATCGTTGTTTTAAAACGCACGGGTTTCGCTTTTTCCTCGGCCGACGGCTGCCATGTTGTTCCGGTGAAAGTAGGTCAAAGGTCACCGTCGGCCGCGCACGTGCTTTTGTTTACATGTGGCTACTGGGCTTTTCGCGCCAAGCTTCCGTTCTACATACACGTCATGATGTGTAAGGAGTATCAGGAGTAAAATCTTCTAACATACTTTACGAAAGTAATATGTATATCCTGATGTGACCTATGTGATTTCCACAATATTTGAAGGGTCAGTTCAACTCCATATCATGGTGGTTCCCTTTACTTTATGGACAGCCCGAAACTAAGTAGAAAATTATGTAATTTTCAAAAGGTCATTGTCGAATCCATAATAAAGAACACCAGGAATACTTGATAATCTTGTATTTGATCTTCAGTAAGTTACACAAACAGCCTGCTTCGTCAGGACGCCATTACCGCTGCCCCGACCTACAGGAAGTGACCTTTGACCTCGGCGGGTCACGCTATGTTAACCGGCAGGCGTTCCCGCCTCTGATATACTACAGTCATAACTTTGGTTTCATCATTCAAGATAATTGAAAACTGTTTTTTTTTATGAAAACAAGATAAATATATGTTTTCTTTGAAATAAATAGAATATATATTTCACCAAATGTTGGTTACCATGGAAACTCATATATGGAATATGGTGTAATATTGCCAAAAAAAAGAACATTAAATTGGAATGTTTTCATCAAAATTTTCATTAGAAAAATATTCTATTAGGAGAATCTAGAGACAGTTTTAGTTTTAGGCAATTTTTAGACTTATTTTCATATTTGGGGCAATATCTCAGTAATTATGATCTGTAGAATGACATATTTAGCAGTGAAAGGGTTAAGATGGACTGGTATACATAGACCCCTAAAATCGACAGGATGACATGGCCTTTTCTTAAATTCAACATGTGACATGAGCCTTCGTTACATGAAGAAAAAAATAAACGACATGATATGGGCTATTCGACATGGGACATGGCAAATTCTTAAAAACGACAGGAAATTTCAAAATAAAGTGACAGAGGACATGGTCATTTCTTAAATTCGACACGCGACATTGGGACCCCCCATCAACACCCCTATTAAAAGTGTCGGAACACTCAAATGAAAGGATAATGTAGAGTAGAGGAGCCACTTTTCGCACACCAAGGGCAGGAAATCAAATAATAATGGAATCTTAATAGAAAAAACTAATTCTTTTTTTTTTCATTTAAATGTACTACAATAACAAAACAAATTGTTATGTTCAGGTAACCCTACCTACCCTAATTTTTTGGCCCTACCCTCACTTTTTTTTGTATGTGACAGTATATATCTGTATATAATTAGTATAAATTCCATACAAGGACAACTGAGTTAACACCAGAGGCCTCCACTGCCTGTGCCTCTCACTGACCACCTATGACAATATTACCCACCAGGTGGTATAAGGCTATCCCACTTCTCAGCTAACCTTTATAGAGACAACACCTATGTAACATTGTCTTGGAATTTATAGTAATACAATTTTCAAAATCCAAAATAATTGACCTAAAATGTATGGAAAACCATAAAACAACATATAGATGCTCAGGGCATGTATTTTAGATGCTAAAAATGTTGTTAGGGGATATTTGTAATATTTCTTTTTATTTCTCAACACTGGCCGGGTCTCTTTGGTAAGTAAAATAAAGGCAAAATTTTTTTTTTTTTATAAGATTTCGTCCCACCTACCCTAATTTTTTGTCCTATGTCACCTGAACACAATAATTTTTTTGCCTAAGTATAATCATTATTCTAAAAAGAAAAAAGAAAAAATATTTTGCAATATCTTACAGTGTCACTTTCTGTGGTTAATTAATCAGTTTTTGCGCACTTGGTGCCTATTTTCGCGCACTTTGGCGCCAGTTTTCGCGCATTGAACAATGTTTCACGTTTGGATCATCAGAAAAAGACTAGTATCTATTGATATTCACATGCAAAATAATAGTTGAACTCATCTTAATTCATTATATACACATCAGAAATGCTATGTTGCCTGAAAATTCTAAAGAATCAATATTATTATAGTAAATAGTAGAAAATACGCATATTTGTGCATTTTCATTTAAATGACAGTATGCAGCATCAATTGTGTCCCTACTGTTTGGACCTCCAGCTAATTTTAATCCTGGTTCCATATTTTCGTAACTAATTAGGGTAATCAGGAAAATTTTGATTAGGGTCTCAAGATTGACAAGTTATTCTTTAACAAAAAATTTCTTGTATTCACTCTTGAATTCACATTGCGAGAAATAAGTTAAGTGCAAGTTATTAGTGGAGAAACAAAAGCATATATAATATCGCTGTTGGGATAATTGGCACAAACAGCGACGTCACTGTTGAAAAGTGAGAAAAGCCACCTTTCATCCCAACAGTGAGGGTTGGTCCACCATACTGTGCTAAAATGTGACAAAATTTTGCAAACTGAAATAACTATTAATATATATTTTAAGATTCTAACTTAAGCTAGTGGTACAGTTAAAACCATGAAAACTAACTTGAATTCCATAAAACTCCTGTCCTTTCTGCCTGTAAAGAGCAATGTTTGTAAACCAACCAATTTTGGTGGGTCATCAAAATTCACCAGGTACATAACAATTATTTCATTGTATTATGATGAAGTTTAGAGCCTGTTTCTACAGTCTATATTTCATCATGGGCCTTAGTTATGGCTGTAGAACGTATTTCAATAGTTAATACATGTTTTCACCCAGTAATAGCTGTGCCACTAAACTCATAAAATATGTAGGAGGTAAGTGGCGGAAATATAATTTCTCAATAAATTAAATGTGTTCAAAGTTTGTGCAAAACCATCACTGTTGCAAGGATTGCAACAGTGCAAACCTTTAATGATATTGCTGTTGCTAGAACTATATCTAGACCCCTGCTGTTCTGTCACTGTTGGAGTGTTTGGTCATGCAATGCGGCACTGTGCTCCATCGCATAAGCCAACCCTCACAACAGCGAGACCACAGCGAGGGTTTAGAAATATATCTCGCTGTTATGTGTAAAAACCCTTGCTGTTGCAAAATTTTGACAGCAATTTTCACCCTCTTATAATCATTTCTAAGAGTTGAAATTTTCAGGGCTATTAGATCTGGATCTATATTTTTCAGAACTTTGTACAGAATTCAAATCGGCACACAACAGACTGAACTCCTAGCCCAACATACCTACAAAGTTCTGACAGGAGTTCTGACCTGAGTTCTGATGAAGCTGTGTGTACTCAATGACCACCAGTGGTCAGAAGTCTGGCCTCCCTCAACCTACATGTATAAACAAGCATAGAATGTAGGCCCCACTCTAAAACATGTTTATGAAACTACATGCATGCTTCACCTCTCTGGGTTTTTTTCGTGCTTTTTTTTTTTTTTTTTTAATAGTATGCTTGTAAATTCTCTCATATATGGTGATAGAATTGATGAATGATAATTGATCATGGTAATATTAATTTTGTTTAATACAGACTGTTTGAGTGAATTTTCCACAACAAGTAGGTTTAGGCCAGATTATGAATTATTTTATAACACAACAACTGTTAGGACACTATCCCACAAACAGACACTATCTTACAAATATTTGTGCATTTGTGGGATAGCATCACCATAAGATGCTACCCCACAAACAGTTCCTAAGTCATAAATATTTGGGGGATAGCATCTGCAGTCTAACTGATGCTAAATCACAAATATTTGTAACTTAGCAGTTGTTTGTTGTATAGCATCACTACAAGACACTAAGATACAAACAGATGCTATGTCGCAAATATTTGAGGAATAGCATGTGCAATGGAAGTCATGGTACAATTATAATTTTATCAATTATTAACAATCATGTTTATACAAAAGAAATTATTCAAAATTGCAACTCTAAAATTATGTTTATTTCAATACCATAACTCAAAATCAATCTGATCTATGTCTGTTCGGGTCTAGACATGTATAGGGGGGACAAAGCTCATATATGTTATTTTTGGTGATGTAATGCTACATCCAATGGGGTGACACCTGGTAGGGTGACTACATTTTGGTGAGGAATTTTATGTGACTAATGTCAAACCATCTTCACCACTTTCAACCTATTTAAACCAATATTCAGGGTTGCTATTTTTGAGCGATTTTATATGTAAAATTATTAAAAGTAACCATTTTGATATTGACCTAATTATTGAATATAGAAACTCATGTTTGACGTCGGAAAATAGTTCAGGCATTTTTTTTATTTGTGATTGGCATCCCTGTATATTGATCATTCTAGTCTTCATGTGCTTAGTCCTTCTTGATCCCTGAGTAAGCCGCTATCTCACAAACCAGTTTAAAGGATATCATCTGTTTGTGGGATAGTGTCTTGAAGTAGATGCTATCCCACAAATACTGAAAATTTGTGGGATAGCATCCAGTGTTCGAAATTAAGGGCGCACCCTGCACCCGGTGTGCACAATTTGGCTGCAGGGTGCATACTTTTTAGGAGGCATGCACCCGGCATGTGCATGCTTTTTCAAAAGAATGAATGTCATTATATAGTAATGAGTGCATCAGAATTATTCCGGGTGCATCATTTTAAACCTCTATGCACCCGGCGTGTGCATAACAAAAATCCCTAATTTCGAACACTGGCATCCATTTGTGGGATAGCGTCCTAACAACTGTTCCAAATCTCTTTTAGTTTAGATAGGCCTATTGGTCATGGAGTATTAAGAACTAGCTAGAACCCTTGGATATCTCATTCTCTCAGATTGCCACGTTTATAATTATTATAGTAAGATTTTGGATGGCCATGTCAAAAATTTAAGTGAATAAACAACGTTGGTATTCTTTTAAATTGAAACAGTCGAATCCATTGCTTCAAATCTTATCGAAATCTAAAACATGTTCTGCGATACCTTTACCATCAGATCTTCAACTAAATGTGTTCCCCATCACTAATTGAGAAATTGGTCATTGAGAAAATCATGAGAAAATGGCAAAACAAGGTTTCAAAAAGTAAAAAAGTCCAAAAAGATTTTTTTTTTGTAGAAATGACATAGTACATATTGGATTTTTATGTCGTATTACTGTACTAATGGCTTAGTACTTTTAATATATTGTCATGATATATAATCCAACAAGGATCAGGCTTAGCAAGTCTACTTCTAGTCTAAATATCTTGCGCTCCTAGCGCCACCTGTTAACCAGTATAAAAGGTGTTGCAAGGTAGAGAGCGAGCAGTTAGTGGTTAGTAGTCACTAAAGTTTTAGTAGGTTTAGCCAAGGAGTTATACTTGGAGTAAGTACATCGGCTCCGTGTAACAGACTGGAGTTTACCAATACCCATTACCTCGGACATAGGATTGTGATAGAGCTGAGTACTAGAATGGTCTAGAAGGTGTTGGAACAACTCGTGTTCTAAATGTGGTTGATTGCTGATAGGAGATGGGAGGTGGACTGATGAAGACTTATACATGGTGGCTTTGACTCGGGATGAGATGTTTACTGAATAAAACCCTTTCATATTAGGAAGCTCCCTCATCGTTCATTTCTTTTGAACTATTGGGAAGTGAACGGACAAACTTTAAACGCAGTCTGAATTACTCAGGCATTCTGGAAAACAACTCATGAAGACTTGGATATACACGAACCTTACGCAGTCTTAAATCAAACATTAACAATAGTTCATTTGGTGGAGAACCCGGGTAAAAAATTAGAAATAACTAAAATTAATAAAGGAAATGAGCGGCTTCAGAGCTGACCGCCGTCGAAAAAAAAAAAATAAATAAATAAATGAATGAAAATTAGTCTTGACCGCCGTCGTGGCGCTAAAAGTATCCAGGTCTCCGCTCAACAGTTGAGCTGAAGAGGGGGGACATGGACTACTGATTCCCTGATGAACAAGCTACAATAAACTTGGTTGACACCCAGAGCTAATAAGTTTACCCGATCTATTAGAAAGGAGCTAAAAGTTCTAACTCTGTCTTTAGCACTACCTATCCCTGCCCTGCATGCGCATAGTTAGGATAAGCTGGGGGCGGAGTCTTTTCAGGAGTAGTCTTGACTCTCCACAAGAAAAACGGGCATAGACCTGAACAAGAAAACGGGTTTAACCTTGTACTGTACTTCGGTAAAGGCCCGACTTACTAGGTGCTGTCTGGAAGTGAGTGATCTAAGGAGATGCATTTACACATCTCTATAATTTAAAGGGGGTGTAGGCTGCATATTAAAAAAAAAAAAATATATATATGCAGTCTGCTCCCAATTATAACAATGGGAAACTCGGTGCTGCCCATTCTGGTCCTATGAGTGGGAAGGTACCGACAAACCACGTGTAACTAATGAGGACCGGGAATCAGATCAGAAATGAACCTGAATCTGAGACCCGATCCTCTGGTGATAACTAATGAGGAACGAATAATCTCAACCTCCTTTGTACAGTTAGTACTTAATGTCCTTTAATGACATTTATACCTCACGGAATGAAAACGCTACCCCCACCGCTTGTCATGTTGGTTGTTTCCATGTGATGTAGAGTATAGGGTAGACAGTGAGATGTTACTGTTAACATAGGTATAATATCTATTCAGTGAACCGTTTGGAGTTAGTGGCGCACCCGTTTGCATTGTCAGAAGGGCGCCACTACCCAATATAAAGTGGAACTCGGTCTTCAAACCCCAGGCTGAATGTAGGGGGTGAACGCCGAGCTACCACCTGTAACTAGCAAAGAGAGAAGGGATTTTGTCGTAACATAATCATTCAATAAGAACAAACTGTGGTTTTAAAGCGGATGCTTCACAAAATGGAGTCGAATATGTTAGAACAGTTGTCACCCTTGAAGGGGGTGTTAACTTGTTTACGTATAAATCCTTGGAGTGTATTGGGTAATTATTCTAACACACTGTACAGAAAGAGTGTTATCAAGAGTATTGACTCTTGTAAAAAAAAAAAAGTGACCTCTTAAGGTAAACCACCAGGGATCCAATTCCTATCATTATTCTTATCCCCACATGAGGTCGGTTAGGGAATCTGAGCGGGACAGTTTTGCATCACATCTCGGGCACTCATGGAGCCTTTGCAGATGAATGTTCTTGTAACGGCTCAGCCCCGACCTGTGGGCATAGGCTTCCACACATTCATCGCAAAGATATCACTGTCTGAGGTGTTTGGCAATCTCAGGCACTGATAAGCGTGGCTTCTGTGTTCAATGGAACGGCGCCTACTAAGGCCTGATCTATGAACGTACGAACTCCCGCAGTGTTCACACATGTATCTCTGCTTGTGACGCTTGGTAATCTTTGTGGTGCTGGTGCCTTTCTAGCTCTTAATAAGGATACCATTCCTTCTTTCACAATGACACATACAGAATCTTCATCTGGGAGTTCATTCAGTGTCTTAGAGACTTCATCTCGGTCTCCTCACAGTAGTATTTTTTCCTCTTCGAGACGACTCTGTACAATAATACTCACTCTAAAACTTATTCTAACACAATGGCACTGACGCAGTCTTGCTGTTAGACTAAAACATGGGATGGGTATTTGTGGCCTTAGCCACTACATCTCAAACTTACCTTGGAGTCGCCAACAATTCGTTGAACGGCTCCACCTGTGGTGTCGCCTCACGTGGCCAACACGACAATCTTTCCAGTACCCTGTAAGGGGAACTACTCATCAAAGAATTCTGTCACAGCCAATCTAATGCTGGGAGGTCTGGACCAAAATACTTGGTCACCTACTGTCACCTAAACTTACCAGGGTGAACACCCTAGGAAGCGCTTGTTACCTAGGGCACCCCATGTGAATTGTTTCCAATGTAGACATTTACACTAATGTCCTGTACGAATAACGACTAAACAAAGAATCCTGTTACAGCAAATCTAGTGTTGTACAACTCAGACCGGAATCTCTGGCCACCCATACCTGATTCTCATGTGCAGTGGCAGTCCCCAACAGTTAATAGTATCAAATAATAACAATACGATACAAATTACCCACACTCCAAAAAGCCTACTTAGATCGGCAATGTCAACAAACCGCTAGTCAGAAAACCCTCTATTATCGCCCAACCACGCGCGAGGTAAAATGCTTGATCATATTAGCCTAAACAATCCTCCCACTAAAATTATATAACCTAGTGCTGTACAGTGCCAACCGTGTCACATTGCTTCATTTACATCACCCTAACATACCGCAGGACCTGGAAAAGATAATAAGTTTAGTACGCAAGATCCTGACTCTCGGCCCGCGTCCACCATCTTGGAACCAAAAGTAAACACTAGGTGGCCACCCACGCTACCCGTTACTAAAATCACCAGCAAAACACAGTTTCTGGTTCCGGGAGTGACATCAGCTTCCGGAATACAACCACGTGAAGGCGAGCCGAGAACCACCAAGAGGAATTTGGCCAACAATCTCCTTAAATCTACGATTAGTAGCCTACCTAACGTGCCAAGAACTGTAGAAGGGAGGCGGAACTTACCCGATCTCGGAGCGGTGGTTAGGAGGGCGGCTCCACGAGAAGGACGAAGGCCCGGCAACGGGCGACGTAGACAACGGGTCCCGTGGCAACAGTCTATGTTCCTGCGGCTCCTGATGAACATCTGGCCAAAGGCCTCCGGAAAAAAAAAAAAACACTGTCTGGAGGTGTCCTGGATAAATACATCTTAGTGGACTAGGTGCTGATCGGGAATTAAATCACCAGAATCACTCGGTGAGAACAACCCGGGATTAAGTGTTCCAATCACAGGCCGGGAATTGGATCCAGAAAATTACTTGTTTAAAATCACTAGAATTAAATATATACAGAGAAAAAATTACGAAGCAGGCTACTGGGCTGGGTAGTACCGCGCCAGTTCACCAACGCACCGGGCCCAGCGGCGTAGCTGTCGGCGACTCGGGAGGATACCATCGTTGAACTCCCGGTAGTCGTGGACCGTGATCGTCCCGTCTGTGGTCTTCCGCGTGACGTGCGTGAACCGGGCCAAGTTAACGCTGGGGGTCCGGTTCCACGCGTTGATGGCACCCAGCTCGATATTTATCCTCGGGACGGCTTTGTTCATCCATCGCTGGATGGCCGAATCATCACAAAGTCGTTCCCATTCCAGGCAATTAATCCCGGTCAGTTGCGCGATGGTGAATTGACAGGAGGCCGGATGACACTGGAGTTTAGTCACAATGTCATTTAGTACTTGCACGTAGTGTGCCGCCGCCGTGTCCACCTTGGAAAAGCGTGGTAACCAAAGCTCCAGGTCCTCGTCCCAGGTAAAAAGGTCGTAGATCGACGGGACAATGACGAGGACATCCTTGGGCCACACGGTATGGTGAGCAAAGGCTTGACCTCCGAGGTCGGCGGTGGTGGCCTCTTCGGTGCTGACAATCTCCGCCTCCGCACCATCCGCCTCAATTAATGGGAGAAAGTCTGTGAGGCCGGCGACCCTCTCGTCTCCGAAAACCACAAACTTGACCATGGTGAGGCGTAGAAGAATAAAAAAGTTAAAATTTGGCTAAGACAAAACTGAGGTACGTCCGCACCAAACAAAATAATAACCGGCACTGATTAAAATGACGTCAAAACGAGGCTAATTTGGGAAACCCCTTTTTGATCCAAAAGATCCAAATTTCGAAATCGGCTAGCATGATCAATCCATCGCATAAATTTTTACAAAACCTGTGCTAAACTAAAGCTTGGGTCCCCAACCAACATAATCAAGCGCCAGAATTAATTCATATCGGCTCAAAATGTCAGGTCGAGCCTTCAAACTTGAAAGTTTGATCGAAGCAGAAATTTGCCATCCGGGCGCTCCGCGCCCGAAGGAATCATATCAAGGTCAAACCCTGGGGGGGAACTCCAGTCAAGCGTCCCGCTAAGTACACGTGTACTAAGTATAGCTGGCGGACGCGTGACAGGAATGGTGGTATTTTCTGGTTCCAACTGCTCGGTATTGCTAAACCTGATACAGAGACCTTGTATTTATTGTAAATAATGTTGTTATGATTGAAGTTTGGTTGAAATTTGACACGCATTGTATCATGAAAGTCGTTCGTTCAAAATGTCCGAATTCTCTGTATTGACTTATGTTGTGTTAATTTGTTCTGAAATTGGATTTGATGTACACTTGTTACTCTTAGAAGTTTAAGACAACCCTACACTGTATATATGTTGAGTTCTGTCGACTTGTGTGACAAATTACAAATGTCAGAATCTGTACATGTATGTACTAAGGAAAAACCCAACTCTATCACTTTAAGCACGAGTGTCATAAATCTTCATCCTCTAAAACTGAGTACGCCTGTTTATCAACATGATTATGTCATCATTTATTTATCATACAATGATCATGATTCACTAAAACTTACCTCGTTACCTTATGAATCTGTTCCGCTATTCTTAAGCCATAATATGGGCTAACAATGCTAGGAACTCTTCCTAAAACTTCATGTTTATGAACCTTTTCAACGTGATCTCAAGTCTTAGCATGGACTACTGGAAATGTACTTATGTATTAAGTAAAACTGGACATATGAATGTAACTTTGTTTACAATTCTTAAAAGAACTTCTGAATTTATTGACACTGTGCTGAATGTACCACGAGAAGTCAAGGCCACCCCACCATGGTTTAACAAATATATCCAATCATCAAAATTGGGAGTTCATTATATTCATTTGGTTTGAGCTATGTCGTCCACCTCCTTAAACTCAAACACCTGACCGCCGTCGAATGTACTAATGGCTTAGTACTTTTAATATATTGTCATGATATATAATCCAACAAGGATCAGGCTTAGCAAGTCTACTTCTAGTCTAAATATCTTGCGCTCCTAGCGCCACCTGTTAACCAGTATAAAAGGTGTTGCAAGGTAGAGAGCGAGCAGTTAGTGGTTAGTAGTCACTAAAGTTTTAGTAGGTTTAGCCAAGGAGTTATACTTGGAGTAAGTACATCGGCTCCGTGTAACAGACTGGAGTTTACCAATACCCATTACCTCGGACATAGGATTGTGATAGAGCTGAGTACTAGAATGGTCTAGAAGGTGTTGGAACAACTCGTGTTCTAAATGTGGTTGATTGCTGATAGGAGATGGGAGGTGGACTGATGAAGACTTATACATGGTGGCTTTGACTCGGGATGAGATGTTTACTGAATAAAACCCTTTCATATTAGGAAGCTCCCTCATCGTTCATTTCTTTTGAACTATTGGGAAGTGAACGGACAAACTTTAAACGCAGTCTGAATTACTCAGGCATTCTGGAAAACAACTCATGAAGACTTGGATATACACGAACCTTACGCAGTCTTAAATCAAACATTAACAATAGTTCATTACTGTAGATTTAGAAAATGTTAGCCACTATAGGCAAAGGGTGCTCCGTGCGGAATTCAACCTTAAAGGATGTTTTAAGCTTCTATGTTTTTAAATTGTATCAAACCAAACCATGGTAATGTCGATGTTCCAGGAATTTCCAATTAATAGAGTTTTATTAAGATATTTGATAATGGTATCATTAGTTGTTATACCTAAAGAATACAAATATGATAATGACTTTTAACTTAAAAATGATATTCTTTATCTGTTTGAACTTGGGATACCCTCACATGAGAGGTTCCAATAAAACGTCACAATATTTATAATATTTAATGGTTGAATAGGTAAGGATTGCTAACTTTACCATGCAGTTGAAGTATACACGGAGCGTTGAATTAAAAGGAGACTAACGGAGTTGAAGCGCTTTTGATGAGAAAGCTCTTAAAGACGTATGACTTAGACCGTGGAAGTACTATTGAAATAAGTTCATCACTTAGGTTTCAGAACCATCGAACCACAGTTTTCGCGGTATAAACAACTAAACCATACTTGGTATTTTTTAATTTCTTTTATTTGTTTGGTCTTTCGTCTTTGGGCAAGTAATATACCACGGTCTTGTCTCTCAGCAGTATTCTTCGCGGTATGCTTCAGGCTTCTTACATGTCCTTCACGTATTCCTTGATGAAGTCGATGAAGGAGGACACTCTGATGTAGACTGAGGGGAAGTTCTCACAGTTCAGAGGACCAGTGCGAGAGGCAATTCCAGCAATCACAAATTTCCCATCCTTGTTCTTACAGCTCAGTGGGCCGCCGCTGTCTCCCTGTATAAACACAATGATATATGTTATGGTGTGGTAGATGCGGGGATGGTATTAGCATGCATCAGTGCATTAGTTAATCCCTTTCATATATTTATTCATAAAGTTGTTTTTATAATCATATTGTCAAAAGGGAGGACAAACTATTTTATACACAACATATGTGTTATGTTTGTAGACAATGGAAATGTTCCTATGGGACCATTCCCCTGTTGGTGGGTTGGAAACAAACTGGTTAACCATGATCACGGTCTGATCATTACCAATGTATTTTTGTAACAACTAGTCTGGCAGAAGAGCTATTTTGAAATAGGCATAATGATCAACCCCAATTCAGGTTTCTCCCTGGCTTGCGAGTCTCGATATATCTACAAAAGGTCTCTGCTGAAAACCTGTTGTACACCTCTTTCCGTCACCCTGCCCAGTGCAGCACTACTGTTCAACCATCGCACCATGGATATGACATTGTATGTTTTTTTGCCTTTACAAAGTAAGGCCTTAAGCAAACTAAACTGCAGAGGAAAGACCACTAAGACCTTATGGTGATCCTAAAATGTTGACACCAACCACTGTGCCCGTGCGCAACCAGCAGAGAGCTAAAACAACAGGATTAAAATTATGTAATAGTATTTTCGTTCTTCCAAGTGGGTTTGAGTCGATTGTTTTGGTCCTTAGCTTAAATTAGTTGGCTGATATCGGGGTCATGGCTTATGGAGCTGAACTGGCATATACCATATATGTGACCCCCCACCACATAATGAGGCATAAGCCGCAGATCATGAAAATTGAGCTTTAATTTGACTATCAGAAAGGATGCTTTGAGCTTTAAAATAGTGAAAGAATCAGGCCTGTACCCAGGGTCTGCAGTGGGGGGGTGGCGAGGTTCCACAAGTGGAACTTTTGCCTATATTTTAAATAATTTAGAACTTGAAAAGGGGGGTAGCGAGGTTCCACAAGTGAAACTTTTCAATATTTTTCATACTAATTTTAGGGGTTCTTAACTATATTTTGGAAGGGAAGGTGGAACTTTTTTAAAAATTCCTTTGTGGGGGGGGGGGGGGGGGGGTGGCCCGCCACCCCCGCCACCCCCCCTGGTTACGGGCCTGGCACTGGTCAGCGTGTCCGCCTGTTGCGCGGGCGGCCCGGGTTCAATCCTGGGCTGGGGTGGGCTGGCTGCTACTCCCCTTTACATGTCTCCCAGTGGCAACAACTGGGTTATCAAAGACTCCTAGAGAGTCACCGGCTGTTGTGTGTGTGGCCCTGTCTATGGGACCATGCATATTAAAGAACACCTACCTCGCTAAATGTGTAGGGGTATGGTCTCTATCTTCTCATAGATTCGTTCATTCCATAGATACGATCATCAAAGACAGAATTGTCAAATCCTGTTCTCGCCGTGATATGACCTTAGATGTTGCTACGGCATTAAACCCCAATAACCAACCTAACAAACCATATCCAATGGAGCTTTTAGGAGAAAAATGAGTCTAAAAATGTGTCTGGCTATCTCGAACTTTAAGTCAAAAACTTTTTTTTTTGACGTCTCAGGAGTTGGATGTAAAATACGGATTCACTAACTTGTAAAAGGAAATGAGTCTTTTTTTTTGTGTGACGAAATGAGTGTCATTATGACACTCATTTCGTCACACAAAAAAAGACATCTATTTTGTTTCTTAAAATTATGTTTCATTTAAAGTATTTCTTATTTTGATAACTAAATGAGTCTATTGTGCTTCTATTTTCTTTAAAACTTTAAAGTCAAAAGTGATTTTGACTTGAACTTCTGAGGTGTTTATCCTTCAACTTCTGAGGGTTTTTCCCATTTAACCATCTTGGGGATCCCTTCCTCTTAGTGTACAATAAGAATGAAGGAAGTGTCTGGTATATATATACTATAACTTCGCGTCAAAAATGGAGTCAAAAGTGATTTTGACTTGAACTTCTGAGGTGTTTATCCTTCAACTTCTGAGGGTTTTTCCCATTTAACCTTCTTGGGGATCCCTTCCTCTTAGTGTACAATAAGAATGAAGGAAGTGTCTGGTATATATATACTATAACTTCGCGTCAAAAATGGAGTCAAAAGTGATTTTGACTTGAACTTCTGAGGTGTTTATCCTTCAACTTCTGAGGGTTTTTCCCATTTAACCTTCTTGGGGATCCCTTCCTCTTAGTGTACAATAAGAATGAAAGAAGTGTCTGGTATATATATACTATAACTTCGCGTCAAAAATGGAGTCAAAAGTGATTTTGACTTGAACTTCTGAGGTGTTTATCCTTCAACTTCTGAGGGTTTTTCCCATTTAACCTTCTTGGGGATCCCTTCCTCTTAGTGTACAATAAGAATGAAAGAAGTGTCTGGTATATATATACTATAACTTCGCGTCAAAAATGGAGTCAAAAGTGATTTTGACTTGAACTTCTGAGGTGTTTATCCTTCAACTTCTGAGGGTTTTTCCCATTTAACCTTCTTGGGGATCCCTTCCTCTTAGTGTACAATAAGAATGAAGGAAGTGTCTGGTATATATATACTATAACTTCGCGTCAAAAATGGAGTCAAAAGTGATTTTGACTTGAACTTCTGAGGTGTTTTTCCTTCAACTTCTGAGGGTTTTTCCCATTTAACCTTCTTGGGGATCCCTTCCTCTTAGTGTACAATAAGAATGAAGGAAGTGTCTGGTATATATATACTATAACTTCGCGTCAAAAATGGAGTCAAAAGTGATTTTGACTTGAACTTCTGAGGTATTTATCCTTCAACTTCTGAGGGTTTTTCCCATTTAACCTTTTTGAGGATCCCTTCCTCTTAGTGTACAATAAGAATGAAGGAAGTGTCTGGTATATATATACTATAACTTCGCGTCAAAAATGGAGTCAAAAGTGATTTTGACTTGAACTTCTGAGGTATTTATCCTTCAACTTCTGAGGGTTTTTCCCATTTAACCTTCTTGGGGATCCCTTCCTCTTAGTGTACAATAAGAATGAAGGAAGTGTCTGGTATATATATACTATAACTTCGCGTCAAAAATGGAGTCAAAAGTGATTTTGACTTGAACTTCTGAGGTGTTTTTCCTTCAACTTCTGAGGGTTTTTCCCATTTAACCATCTTGGGGATCCCTTCCTCTTAGTGTACAATAAGAATGAAGGAAGTGTCTGGTATATATATACTATAACTTCGCGTCAAAAATGGAGTCAAAAGTGATTTTGACTTGAACTTCTGAGGTGTTTTTCCTTCAACTTCTGAGGGTTTTTCCCATTTAACCTTCTTGGGGATCCCTTCCTCTTAGTGTACAATAAGAATGAAGGAAGTGTCTGGTATATATATACTATAACTTCGCGTCAAAAATGGAGTCAAAAATGATTTTGACTTGAACTTCTGAGGTGTTTTTCCTTCAACTTCTGAGGGTTTTTCCCATTTAACCTTCTTGGGGATCCCTTCCTCTTAGTGTACAATAAGAATGAAAGAAGTGTCTGGTATATATATACTATAACTTCGCGTCAAAAATGGAGTCAAAAGTGATTTTGACTTGAACTTCTGAGGTGTTTTTCCTTCAACTTCTGAGGGTTTTTCCCATTTAACCTTCTTGGGGATCCCTTCCTCTTAGTGTACAATAAGAATGAAGGAAGTGTCTGGTATATATATACTATAACTTCGCGTCAAAAATGGAGTCAAAAGTGATTTTGACTTGAACTTCTGAGGTGTTTATCCTTCAACTTCTGAGGGTTTTTCCCATTTAACCTTCTTGGGGATCCCTTCCTCTTAGTGTACAATAAGAATGAAGGAAGTGTCTGGTATATATATACTATAACTTCGCGTCAAAAATGGAGTCAAAAGTGATTTTGACTTGAACTTCTGAGGTGTTTTTCCTTCAACTTCTGAGGGTTTTTCCCATTTAACCTTCTTGGGGATCCCTTCCTCTTAGTGTACAATAAGAATGAAGGAAGTGTCTGGTATATATATACTATAACTTCGCGTCAAAAATGGAGTCAAAAGTGATTTTGACTTGAACTTCTGAGGTGTTTTTCCTTCAACTTCTGAGGGTTTTTCCCATTTAACCTTCTTGGGGATCCCTTCCTCTTAGTGTACAATAAGAATGAAGGAAGTGTCTGGTATATATATACTATAACTTCGCGTCAAAAATGGAGTCAAAAGTGATTTTGACTTGAACTTCTGAGGTATTTATCCTTCAACTTCTGAGGGTTTTTCCCATTTAACCTTTTTGAGGATCCCTTCCTCTTAGTGTACAATAAGAATGAAGGAAGTGTCTGGTATATATATACTATAACTTCGCGTCAAAAATGGAGTCAAAAGTGATTTTGACTTGAACTTCTGAGGTATTTATCCTTCAACTTCTGAGGGTTTTTCCCATTTAACCTTCTTGGGGATCCCTTCCTCTTAGTGTACAATAAGAATGAAGGAAGTGTCTGGTATATATATACTATAACTTCGCGTCAAAAATGGAGTCAAAAGTGATTTTGACTTGAACTTCTGAGGTGTTTTTCCTTCAACTTCTGAGGGTTTTTCCCATTTAACCATCTTGGGGATCCCTTCCTCTTAGTGTACAATAAGAATGAAGGAAGTGTCTGGTATATATATACTATAACTTCGCGTCAAAAATGGAGTCAAAAGTGATTTTGACTTGAACTTCTGAGGTGTTTTTCCTTCAACTTCTGAGGGTTTTTCCCATTTAACCTTCTTGGGGATCCCTTCCTCTTAGTGTACAATAAGAATGAAGGAAGTGTCTGGTATATATATACTATAACTTCGCGTCAAAAATGGAGTCAAAAATGATTTTGACTTGAACTTCTGAGGTGTTTTTCCTTCAACTTCTGAGGGTTTTTCCCATTTAACCTTCTTGGGGATCCCTTCCTCTTAGTGTACAATAAGAATGAAGGAAGTGTCTGGTATATATATACTATAACTTCGCGTCAAAAATGGAGTCAAAAGTGATTTTGACTTGAACTTCTGAGCTGTTTTTCCTTCAACTTCTGAGGGTTTTTCCCATTTAACCTTCTTGGGGATCCCTTCCTCTTAGTGTACAATAAGAATGAAGGAAGTGTCTGGTATATATATACTATAACTTCGCGTCAAAAATGGAGTCAAAAGTGATTTTGACTTGAACTTCTGAGGTGTTTATCCTTCAACTTCTGAGGGTTTTTCCCATTTAACCTTCTTGGGGATCCCTTCCTCTTAGTGTACAATAAGAATGAAGGAAGTGTCTGGTATATATATACTATAACTTCGCGTCAAAAATGGAGTCAAAAGTGATTTTGACTTGAACTTCTGAGGTGTTTTTCCTTCAACTTCTGAGGGTTTTTCCCATTTAACCTTCTTGGGGATCCCTTCCTCTTAGTGTACAATAAGAATGAAGGAAGTGTCTGGTATATATATACTATAACTTCGCGTCAAAAATGGAGTCAAAAGTGATTTTGACTTGAACTTCTGAGGTGTTTATCCTTCAACTTCTGAGGGTTTTTCCCATTTAACCTTCTTGGGGATCCCTTCCTAATATATTTCATTATGAATGTATGTAAATCTAATATCTATTTCACTTAGACAGTAGGCCTAATGATACCATTTCGTTTATTTTATACACATTCCACTTTTTACTTCCAACCTATATTTTTGCTTACAAGGACAGCTTTTTGAAAAATCAAAAAAGAAGTTGAAGTCAAAAAATAATCTTTTTGACTCGAAGTTCGATATAGCCAATGTGTCTTCTCTTTGTGTTAGTGCAAATGTCAATAGGCTTTATCTATGACCATCAGGAAACCCATCTTTTATACAAGAAAAATCATTCATTATTTGATATTTGTTTGTGAATTGTAATTTCTATGTATATGTACTGACGTGGGTGGCCAGTCCATGTTTGGGCAGCATAGCGTGAGCTTTAGAAGCGCACGTGTAAGCCAATGTTTCACTTTGACAGTAGTGAAATGAGGGAGGAGTCACGGTGTGACGTACCATCTTATAATAATGTGTTCCGCTCTTAGCTAGCCAGAGTAGCTGTAAACGCTGTGTGAGTAACATCCAGTGAAGGTTGGACCTTTAACCTGCAGTCTTGGTTCTGGATTGAGGCATAGAAATTGTGTTCGAGCGCGGAACGTTGGCTGAACGTGTTTGAGGGGACTCTTACCTTGGGACTGATCATGGTCAATCGAGTTCTTGTCATGGAACGACTATAGATTGGATAATAAACAAACAAAATCCTTTCACACGAGTGTTCACGTCTTACGTGATGTGGGAACTATAATTATGTATTGGACGACTGCAGTCGACGAGGAGGAGACTGCGAATGGAGCTAGCTATTATCTATGAAATTAAATTCAACTTACGCACCCTATCATTAATGGATAATTAACCTCCTTATAGTTCATATATACCATGCTATTTATGTAGAAAACTCATTTTTCCATTTTTTGACTTTTCCCCTTATTTTGACATTTTCTCATGATTGGTCTGGGCGACTTATGCCTCATTTAATGGTGGGGGGGTCACATATATTATGACATGAAACCACAACAACCCCCTCCCTTCAGACCCTTGACCATTTGAGTGCAGACTGTATTCAGGGCAGACATTCTCACTGAGCATTACCATTGCTCCCAGGTAACCATTGCAGTCTGTATTGTCCTGCACCCAGACAGAAAGGTGTTCAAATACGTACGTGGCAGGCGTGTACGTCCTTCTTGACCCCGTCAATACAGATGTGTTTGGGCAGGACGGGCAGCACGTCGATGAGCTCCTCGTACAGCTGACCACACTCCTTGTTTGTCAGCACACCGATCTGCTTCTCCCGTAGCAGGTCACTGGGCGTCGACTCCTCACGGTCTGAAATCGGCGTTGTAGGGCCCTAGTTAGCAGGGGCGGATCAAAGAATTTGAAAAAAGGGGGCGTGCTATAGCAAAAATTTTCCCCGCACCTTCCTGGCGCTTGAATTTTACATTAAAAAATTATTTGGGCCAAAATAGGGAGGGGGGCCTGGCACACACCCCTCCCCTCGCCTTCCTACATGTTAAGGGCAATCGCGCCATTATAGAACTAGCATTGACATTCCTTTGAAATCTTGCACAGTGAAAGTCATACCCATATAGGTACCGAAAATGCAAAAAAAAGATAGGTCACCATGGAAACTTTTTGGCTAGAGCAGTCTAATTATATGTTAATTATTCAAAAATTGACTTGCAAAATAAATTTTGAAATTTGAATTTATTTGCTAATTACTTTGATAGAAATGAAATAACAAGCAGCCTAATGTTTTTGATATATGTGTTTGTGTTTTCTCAAATGAAAAAGAAAGACGTTTGTGAACTTTGATGATGTAATATATGTTTTTAACTAGAAATAATGCAAAATAAACTAGTTTAAAAATATAAAAATTCAAAAATAATGTTCCACACAAAAAAAATGAACATTGAAAATTGCTCTAAAAGTTAATATGACATGCATATGAATGTAGGCTATCATATCAAATAAAAAAATCAGGGGGTCACCGTACTAATTTGGCCAGCAGAGAAGAATATCCATTTTAAAACCAAAAAATGGCTTAAAATGGGCATTTATTAGTTTTTCTATGAATTCACTAAAATATTTATTTAAAATCTATTTTGAATATTCTATGTTATTGCTGAGATCCTCACAATCATTTTGATGCATAATATACCTTTATACGATGTATGTTAAAAGAGAGGCAGAAGAAAATGTTATTTTTATGGCCAAATCCATTTTTCAGCATTTGCAAAGTTTTCTCCAAATTAGTCATAATTACCTATTTTTATCTCTAAAACTATTTCTTTTAGCCAATTTTCTATTCTATTTCTGCATTCTACATATACTATTAAGTATTTCTGCAAAATATAAGAAAGTTTAAAGAACTTTAAATTTTGGGGTATCTGGAAAATGGCGCCATTGTCCTTAAACCAGATTTAATTTCCTCAATTGACATCTGTACTGTTACATGTTTGAATTTGAATGGATCTTCAGGATTCCATTGAGGAGTCATATTTTCAGAAGTCTTACGTTATAGAAGTTTGACGGTATTTTTCGGTACTCGCCTATATACACCCTGCATACATACCAACGAATAAAAAAAAGATATTGGTGAGGTGTTCCTTTAAGATCCTCAAAATGTTATTATTACTTGCAATAGGCAACATAATTAAAACAAACTCGCCTTTGCACTGCATGCGCGCATTTATCATTATCTAAGCTAATGCTGATACAGATCCTATGATAGGTACGACTGAGGCGAGGGGATAATTGTTTATATTACTCTTTCATATTGATATTTCTGAACTAAAGACTTTAGTGAACCAGTTTAGCACTGACTGTTCCCGCACCAGCCAGACATTCATAATTAGCAGATTATGTCCAATCAAACTTTTCTGAACTATGAATATGAGTGAACCCCACCTTGGCACTGACTGTTCCCGCACCAGCCAGACATTCATAATTAGGCCCAATCAAACTTTTATGAACTATAATGGCGGTATTACACTACACGACATGAGCTGCGACATGGGCACACTATAATGATTTTACAGAAAAAATAGCACAAAGGAGTGATATATTTCTTAAAAAATGGTAATTTGGAGCATGTTACATATGTGAAACAAACAAGGTTATTTCTAATATGTATCATATCGCAGCTCATGTCGTGTAGTGTAACAGGCCCTTGAGTGAACCCTAGCTTGGCACTGACCGTTCCTGCCCCAGCCGGACATCCAGCAGTCCTTGTTGTCGGAGAAGTCGCCGTCGCCGGGGGCGGGCAGGCCGACCGTCTGCACGTTGGTCGTCAGGTTGGCCGGCTCGGCCAGCTCGATCAGGGCCACGTCGTCCGGCAGGCCCGGCACGGCCAGAGAAAAGTCAGGGTGCTGCCAAAATATTTTTCCTAGTTCTACTTTCTCTTTCTGTACACACACAATTAGCCCAGTAGACTACTTTTAGTCTTCAGCATGGTGTATAGCCATGCATACTATATAGCTCTAGCGTTGTGAGGTCAATAGGCCTATAGTTAGGGCATGTAACACTTTCTTGACAGTAACTTTTCAATTCCTTTAAAAAAAAATTAAGTCAGAATTAGCTGATAATATTATAAGCAAGTATGATGGCAAATATGAGTATAAAATTCTTGATCCGTTATATTGCTATAGTTTCAGGGCCTTAGATGGGGGTCCCCAAGTCGCATGTCGAATTTAAGAAATGATTATGTCCCTTGTCACTTAACTTCCCATGTCCCATGTCGCCTCTAAGAGATCCTCATGTCTCATGTCGAATTTAAGAAATGGCCCCTGTCACGTCGTTGATTTTTTTTCTTCATGTCAGTAAGCCTCATGTTACATGTCGATTGTAAGAAATGGCCATGTCGCTGTGTCGAATTTAGGGGTCTAGGGCCATAGTTTCTGTCATACATGGGCACTGTTTCATAGTGTACACATGTCTATTTTAAAACAGAACTATACATCCAATTCCATGAAAAGAAAAAATATTCTAGACTATAAGATGTTGCACTTCCTCTTTGCAGTAGTTTGATTCTCTAATCGTTTAATCTAAATATTTGATTCTCTAATAGTTTAATCTTAAATATTGATATACAAAAGTGAATTGCAATTGCAATTCCAAACCTGGAACCAAAATTGGAACCCTTGTAAGAATTGATAGCCCTCCACACGTACCATAACCAGCCTCTTGGCCCTCAGCACCTGTTCAGCATCATCCTTACTCTGTGAGAACATGCCCAGCTTGATGCGGTAATCCTCGGCATTTCTACATAGAAATATACGTGTTTAGAGTATGTTTGAACCTATACAGCTTTGGGGCCTTCCATATAGTACATACGCAGCAAGGGGGGGTGGGTGGGGGGGGGGGGGTCTGAGATTTGTGAAAATCTGCGTACCTTCCTGTACAAATCCAATGCGTATTTTAGCCAAAGGGGGGGGGGGGGGGGGTCTAAAATCTTTGAAAATCTGCGTACGTACTAAATGGAAGGCCCCTTTATTAACCAAAAACATACTTGTTGTAAACCAGAATCCTGCCCAAATACTCAATTTCCATTCGAAACCCCAATCAGTCATCGTGCATTTCTGGAGACAGCCCGCTAATTACCACATCCTTACTTCCCTTTCCTAAGTACATTTTTCAGAATTATAAAAAAAAACCATCTTTGCATGAATCTTAGGACGTGGCACATAAAAGAGGTTCCGATTGTTTCTCGATGCATAGGCATGCTCTTCAAAAGAAAGATTATCTAAATGATTTGGGGTAGACCGATATTTAGGAGATGTACACCATGCATAACAATCATGTTAGATTAATGCAAGACAGGTACGTCTATTATGTAAGGCACGCGAATCCCTCATATGAGATTATCTAGCTTATATATAAAGCCCTATACCCAGGAGTGCCAAATGAATTGCCGTTTGAAAAAAGAGATCTCCTTTCCGAAAAGAAGATTTGGCACCTCTCCGTACCCGCTAGGACACCTCGGGCCATAGCAACCATAATTATTTCCTCTGGTCTCCCGTCAGTATTCTTTGTTGAAACATAGAGATATAAATGTCTTTGATTGAAATAAATATTATGTTTGCTAAAATCGCAGATCGAATCGTCCGGCGATGTTCCCGGCGATTCAGATAAGACATGCACATTTCACTACACCATACTGATGGGCGATCAAAGGAAAATACAATCACCAAGGTCCAAAGTGTTCTAGTGGGTATGGGCTTAAGATCTATACTATAAGTTTTCTATAGTCTCACTCGTAGAGCATGATGCAGTGGGCGGCGGTGAGCACCCAGGTGGGGCTGACGAGGGACGCCCCGCACGTGTGGCCGAACTTGCCCGAGTCCCTGAGCACCTGGAGGGACACCTGGTAGGGCCACTTGCCCCGGGCCGACACCTGGCCGTTGATGATGTGGGTCGTCGGCAGCGCACCTGAAGACAGCAAACACCAAAGGGATCTTAGTGGGGCCCTTTATTGGGGAGGGGGGGTATCCTAATGTCGCATATCGAGTTTAAGAAAAGGCCATGTCCCATGTCATTAATGCTTAAAACGGCGATGTCTGCATGTCGAATTTAGGGGTCTAGGGCCATGTTAGTGTCCTCTTGGAGAGCACGCCTTTTCTAAAGTTAAATTCCCCATCGATTAAGAATGAAAAACCTGGGTAGTTGAGCAAATACGGAAGTCTCTGTCACCTTTATGACATCATTGACAAGTGAAGCTTTTGCAAATTTCTCCCCCCCCCCCCCAACAACAACAACAAAATCAAAATACCACAGTGAATATCGCAGTAATATTCAAAATTCAGAGGGAAATAAATCCACCATTGCGAATTAAGGTTTCTGCGAAAAGCGGAAAAGCGATGAAAGTCGCATGTCCACTGTATTGTATGGGCGCCGTGTTAATCATACATGTTTACCCCCATCCTCATCAAGGCCAATATGCCATTGCCTATGAGGATTATGATCGTAGTTTTGGGGATCATTGCTACATGTTAAAGAAAACTACCTCTAAGACTTAAGGGGATACTATTTTTAAGTTTTTTTTATTTGCAGTCCAGTTTGGGTGATACATTTTTTTTGTACTGATACAACTAGAATGAGTTCACTTTAAAAACCCAAGTAACGTAAATAGTCATACGTGTCCTTATTCAACAGTTCAAGAGAGAAAATATGCATGTTCATTTAGTCAAGCTATATATCACTGTAAAAACAGGTGTTTAGAATCTAAACACTTTCCTAAACACTTCGCTGTAACCAGTTTGACAACATGTTTAAATTCTAAACATGTTTAGAAATCTCTGGTGTTTAGGTTCAAGTGTTTAGGGTTTAAACATGTTAAGGTGTTTAATGTTGCTGTGTTTAGGACTTTACATGGATAATAATTGGAAAATAATCAGTGACTCCGGGTGCCTCATTCACTACACATAATTTTGAGCTGTCATCAATAAAACATAGGCTCACATGACATAGGGACTAGAGAGTTGATCCTTTTAGTTTGGTAAGTCAACTGGTGTCTGTCCTGATTAGCCTGCAATGCAACTCTTCCCCAGCTCCCCAATGTCTGCTATGGGGAGTCCACCATGGCAATATACAGGGACAGGTAATAGGTCCATATACATAGGTACTGCAGGCCTGTTCACTGCCCCATACCTATTCCCTGTCTTTTGACAAGATTTATCAGTGCTTTACAAATTATAATGTTCTTTTAGTCCCAGGCATCATGGCACCTGATTTATCAAGATTTTATGTTATATTAAATGTTCCTCAGACTACCACTATACCAGCATCAGAATTCAGGAAATGATATTTTTGTAAGCCCTATCCCTATTTACCAATATTTTTGGAATTATTTTTTCTTGACGAATAATTATTTAATTTGGGATAATCACTATAAGTTATATTAATTTAGTTTGAAGAAAAATATTTGGGAATGTCGTCCTGTTTTGTATATAAATGGCCCATTTTGTCTAAGTATTTTAAAGGCAAGGTCTAGGGCGTGCTGATGAAATGTGACATTAGCATAGCATTTAAGATCTATGCTTCCCCTGTCCCATGACTCTAGAATATTTTAGAATCGAAACATATTCTGGATGCAAATGTTGAGAACAAAAAAATTAAACACTATTGAATGTACTTGTTTGGATTCTAAAAATCTGTAATCCAACACATGTTTAGAAAATTCAAGTGTTTAGGTTTTAAACTTGTGGAATCTTATGTGCTTAGATACTAAACATCTGTTATCCAACACATGTTTAGAAAATTCAAGTGTTTAGGTTTTAAACATGTTTAGACTCTAAACACGTTTAATTTCTAAACACCTTTTTAACAGTATAGTCTTTGTGCAGACATGGTCATGTGACCAGTTTTTGATCACCATGTGTTCTTCATGACAGTATGATCATTAGGATATCGAAAATCTATCAAGATAGTCAATTATGCAATCATAGATGACTTTTGTATAATAAATTTGTATTTCAATTGTTTGTGAAATGTGAATAATGGTAATTCTAATTTAATCACTAGTATTGCGCCCAACCCCATTATGGGTATGGAGATCTGCACAACGTCTGTACGTGATATACTATTGTAAAAGTAGTACATGACTAGAGCTGTACTTACTGGCAGCTGCGACGAGACCGAGGACCAGTAGGGTGAACATCTTGAGGTGCTTCTTGGTCGTACTCTGCCCTCATGTCGAGACTGCCCGCCCTTTTATATTGGACACTTGCCGTAACACTGATAACTAAGGGCAATGATAAGAGGCACAGACAACCCACAGAAGAAGCTGCCAGTGCATTTCCTAATAAATAAACATTAATGTTTGATGTTTTTACAGAAATGTATAAGCTATACGCTTAACCAGTTGCGCTTACTATGTGCACAATAATTAAATAAATTAATTGATTTCATAAGGTTTGAATGAAATCATAATAATGACAGATAACCTGAAGTGACCGATTGCTATTAGATTGATATGACATTGTATATGGGTTACGTAAGTCATCCCAGTGCTCGCACTAAGGTCTTTGAAATGGGTCCAGTTATAGCAACACATTCAGTACCAATTCGAGCAGTTACCTTCGCGTTGTCAGAAATGATTTATAAGCTTTTGTGATCGAATGGTATAAGATATGATAATGACACATCTAAACAGAATTTTGTGGGAGTACATTAGAACTTTTGGATTTCTTCATTTCTTTCTTTCATATATATATATGCCGACAGTAACAGCTGGTCTTATCTGTGGGAGGGGAGCATATGGCAGAGACAGATAGCCTCTACCTTATAGGCCAAGTAGATGGAGGAGGAGAAGGCATGTATGATTCCAATGAAACAGACACCTTAAGAGGGTAAGGGCAATAGCATGCATACATGTACACATAATTGATAACGTAGTTCAGTACTATAAAAATGATTAAGGTTCAATAATTGCTAGATGCAAAAAAAAAAGACATGGGTACATAAAGAAAATAAGATAAACTAGACGAAAATAAAGATACCCCTATACAGCATGTTTGTATTTGCTCAATGATGTGTAGGGCTTTATCCGTCAACTTTTACACATTGTGTTCAGTTGCTCAAGTAACTACTATAGGCCTACACCAATCAATTACTTGTGGGGTCAAACCGAGGTATAGCATTTTTCTTGCATAAAAATTCAATGATCCATGTCAAATGCCTTACTATATATAGTCTAGAAATACGCACTTTTATAGAAATTCCTATCTTCACTATTGTAGACATGTTACAGAGATTGCTGTTGAGGTTGGCCTACTATGGTTTTTTTTTCTAACGAGTAATAGAGCATTCGATCCAGGTAGTTGATTAATTGTTTTTATTGCACCCTAATTGGGTAGTATCTGTACATTTCCTATTCAAATGTCATATTTCCCGACAAGGGGAATAACAAAAATGATATTCCCAGAGAATAACATTTATGATATCAAACCTCGGCCAGTACTCTCTATAAATTATACTGCATCGATTGACTCAGACTGTCCTCCAATATTATGATACACCTCTGGAGCACATAGTTCAAGATCATCCTTAAGCCCCGGCCGTAAGCACCCTAATAGAAATACTATCGACACTGGACATGGATCCAGAAATGTCAAAATTGGGGGGGGGGGGGGGGGGGTGGGGCGCCCTTATGTAAAATTTGAGGCGCACCATCCATAGTCAATAATTTTACATTAAAAAATCTAAATTTAGCAAAAATTAGGGGGGGTGCCCCCTCTAAATCCGTCCCTGCTGGAAGGTTTGTTCATAATGAGGCCTCTAATAAGAAGCATTGGTTCTTTTACCAATAAAACAGAATTCTATTCCAATGCGAAGGGAATAATAACTATTATTCACAGACCCATCGTGGGAAATGGTGATACAAGGGAATAAAATATACATTACAATTCACAATGCCCTCTTTCAATTGCTGCAAACCATTTTAAAATATTCCTATTAAGGCCCGAGATATGCTTGTTTGAATATCCCTGTTCTGGACTGATGAAATACCCTTGATTTAGCTCCTGTGCTTAGTTTCTGAATTATAGCTTGTTGAACCATCAAGTCTTTAGTGGAAAATGTTGATTTTTTTTCATTATCACAGTTATTTAAAATACCATCATTTGATAAACATATTTTCAATCCACTAGCTTTTTTTCACTATAAGGAAGAAAAATAGGCTTGTCAAAAAACCTAGGGGGAAATTCTTATGCAATTTGAAAATTCTATTTCCAGTTGCCATGGTAACATGGTATTGTTGCTTATTTTGGCATCCTATAGGAAACATACATTCCATAGTAAATTATCCAATGGATTGTTTTCATGTTCATTAAATCATAATCTCTGGAAAATTATACCTATGTGCAAATTTGTTTTATTTCCACAAAATCCTTCTAGTGTTAACTTGATCTTCCAAGATATTGAGTTTAACAACCTAAGTTCAGGTTCACTTATTTGCAATATAAGGTGAACAAAAAGGAAAACGTGCAAAGGTAATGATGTAATGATAATGGTTAATGAATAATAATGTTGATTTGTCTTACCTAGGTGAGGCCATGTGAGGTGAGGTGAGGTGAGGTGAGGTGAGATTACCATTTCCCACGATGGGTCACAGATAACAAGGGGTTGATAAATTCATTTGCAAGCTCTACATCCACAGAATAGTAATAAGGTTGGGGATACCACAGAAAAACGGGACGTCCTGTGAAAATGACGTCCCGTTTTCCCCGTCGTAGCCCCAACCTGGTAATAGGCGTTTATTTCATTTGCCATTTCTTTGTGATTTGATTACTAGAGTTTCTGACCCTTTTGCGGGGATTCTTATCCCAAACTCTGCCAACTTTCAGGTTCAAGCTCATAACATGCCAGAATGCTTTTGAAGTATCCCTGTTTTCATCTTGTGTATCCATTTTTATGTACCCATGTTTTTTTTGTATAGCTTGCAATTATTGAACCTTGTTTAAATGCTACTGAACTATGCTATTAAACAGTTGTAGGTTATTGTCTTTGGCCTTTTAAACCTATTATTTAATTGGAATCTTTTCTCTAGATCTTCTTCCATCTACTTGGCCTTAGAGGATAGGGAATCCTCTAAGAATAACAGCATCTCACCTATGAGAGGATTGTAGTTTATTAGTTCTCTTTGTCATATTGTTACAATACCAAGTCCAGGTTAAGCACGATGAATTTTTGACATTAAACACACTTTTCAATTAGAGATGATGCACTTTAGCGCAGAGCAGCATTATAACATGATTTGGTTACGTTACATGAACTGTGCCTCGTTTTAGCTAGGGCATACTGAAGTTAAACCTTGTACAGTAGTAGAGTACAGTTATTTATCCTACATCACACCATCATCAGTAGTTTTGGTTTCTTAAGTAACTTATTGCTCTGTTTAAATGCCTTTCACAATTCAGAATAAAACCATTTTGGTGCATCGATCCTCTCCTTCACTGTATGGGTTGGGCATGATCTGAACAAACATTAACGCTTCCACATAATAAACACCATTGATTCACCGGATTTAAGGTCACAGTATCATCCGTATGCTGCTAACATTAAGGGCTCCACCACAAAGCCTAGCGATTTCGTGGCCAGCAACATGTTTTGCAATGTTAGAATGTAATCCGGTGATGTTATTGGTCATATCACGAATTTGGTGTCGAAATGTTGGAGTTACAATTAATTTAACATATCAAATTACCTCCATCACATGGACAGAGGCGTGGTTTTACGTTCTAACTGTTCCAGGCAAGATTTCTGGGGGTTTCCAAGTCTATATAGTCATGTATCATTACCAATGACAACGTTTTACGACCTGGGACCCATTCCATAAAAAAAGTTACGAACATTTGAAATACAGATATTACATTTCATTCCATTAGCGAGATACGCACCGAAAATGCAATTCTGGGCACTGTACGCATCATTATAAATGCGTGCATATCTCCATATAATCTGCGGCAGGTAATAAGGTCTTTGCAAATTATTTTTCATATTCATACATTTATTTCATCATGAGTTACTAAACCCATAATTATGGGTATCAATGGAAAGCTTATTTCAAAAGGAATCCAATGGTGAAAACAGCTATATAATTGGTTAGGAGATATCCAAGATATATGAACAAATTATTGAAAATGCAACCCTGGAACATTTGGTACGTAAAGAATTAGTTGTTATCATTATTTTGGTATTTTGATATTACAGATACTTTCCTTACTAGCACTACCTGTGCTGAAAGGACAGAATGGAAGTGAAGTAGGTAAGATTTAACCCCACCCCTTCCCTCTGAGGGACCCTAAATCTACAGGTTATGTTTGCAGCATCTGATCTGTAATCAGATGTCCCTGTTGTTTTTAGTAGCCATTAAGGTGGGCAATGCCATGAATAGGGTAGCTAGCACGACAGAGAGGTGAGAGCCCTGATGACCACAGGGGGATTTGGAATTTTCTAACAGCCTAAAGCCTCGGACCGTCAGTAAAGAAAAAAAAAGATAATATAGCACACCTCGTGATATAAACAAACAACCCATGGGTTCACTATGAAGTTTGGAGAATTCCACGCACAATGAAATTTAAGGTTATGCCAAGCAATTGCACGTTGGCAGTAGGCCTAAGTCTGTATGGACAGTCACGCGAATACTGGAGGACTCGGGCCGCAGGTGAGCTTGGGCCCGAGTTATCCAGTTACCATCTTCCCGCTTACTGCCTTACTTTAGCTTTACCGCATCATATTGTTCGTTTGGTTGAATGTCACTCAATTAAAGACTATCAAGTTTAGGTATATAAGTTATTTTGCTTCTCAGAATTTAATAACGAGCTGGCATATGTAAAGTAATGTCACCATCCATCCCTCTAATGTGATGACACCCTCTGCCAAGTTGGGCAAGCGCTAGTCCGAAGTAAGAGTCTTCTATACTGATAAAAGGCACATTCGGTGAGATATCCACCAATTCTTTTGTTAACCGGGATGATGTCATAAAAACGGTTCCCAATGCGTAGGGAGGAAACACGTTCTGGTCATATTCGAGTGTTGACAGATAACCTTTATAATCTGGTGACCTCGCCGGTATAAAGTCGGGAAAGCATTTTCCTACTTGGTGCATTTGAAATGTTTCATGTTGACCATTTTCCTTAAGAAGATTAAAGAGTAAAGAGACATTAACAAAGGTATCATCAGCCCCCCTCATAACGAACTCAGCCTGGGGACACTCTCGGAGCACCCATCTAAAGCCCATCAACACCTTTTGAGTCAAGTTATAATAGTTGTCAGTGAAGTCGTCCATGAGTATGTCATTATACTTTTCGTTCTCCTCTTCCAATAGTTTGACTTGATCCTTTGGCCATCCTGCTCCTAGTAAAAATATAACCTTGAAGTTATATCTTCTCTTCATGGCGTCTGTGGCCCACGTTTTAGTTCGTATATGCATTCGGAGGTGTATGTTCTGTGGCACAGTGGTCAGAATTCCGCAGAGGTGCCAAATCTCCTTTTCGGAAAGGAGATCTCCTTTTTTGGGGGTCTTTTTAGAAAATCTCCTTTTCTCCTTTTCTCACTTTCATTTCTCCTTTTCTGAGCTCACTTTTTCAAATTGTTTGGTCTATAGATATTACATCAAATGTTAGAAATATATTGTTAAAATCGAGTTTCACAGTAAGCTGTGGTCTTCCTGTACAAACAATATAGAGTGTCTGCTACCACACTCCCATGACTGAACTAAATCATACAGTGTCTGCAGTTGCCACCTAGCATTAATTAACATCATTAGAGGCTAATTACAGTGGGTCTCTTACCAATGACAAAGTTACCTTAAAATACTTTTTTGGGGGATTAAAATAGCCACTCATAATTCGTCTTTGCCCTTTTCTTACCACCAAAATTGAGATTAGATAAAGGGAAGGGGATAGGACTTGCCTGCCCTCCCCCATTTAAAAAAAAGGAAAAAGGAAAAAGAAAGTGAGAAAGGAAGGAAGGAAAGAAGAAGGATTTCTATTTTTTTTCTGGGGTTGGCCCCACATACCCCCTAATGGGAGTGTGAACCCTTCCTATATCCTCACCACCTACATACATCCTACTTCCATTCCTTGAAAGGATGGATATACATATGCAAATTAAGATTATTTTAAAAAAAAGAAAAAAAAGATTATACTGTAAGGTCACCAAAGTACCTCAGAATGCCTCAGATTGCACAAAAGAGAGATTATCTTTTCAAATTATTTCTGGGGATAAGGGAGGAGGAACCCTCCATACCCTCCCCACCTACATTACATTCCCACTCTCATTCCCTGGAAGAATATGCAAATTGTAAATGGGAAAATAGAGGGGAAAAAATATTATCCCTTAAGGTCACCAAGGTACCTCAGAATGCCTCAGATTGCATAAAAGAGAGGTTATCTTTTCAAAAAATTTCCGGGGGTAGCCCCCCATACCCCCCTCCAATGGGAGGAGGAACCCTTAATAATTATCGTACCCTTCTCACCTTCATGCACTCCCGTTCCAATTCCCTATGAAAAATGGATATATCCATGCAACTAGTAAAAAATCGATTATCCCTTAAGGTCACCCCTCCCATACCCTTCTCACCTACTTGCACTTCCATTCCCTGGAAAAATGGATATATCCATGCAAATGGGGAAAAAATCTATTATCCCTTAAGGTCACCAAGGTACCTCGATCAGAATGCCTCAGATTGCATGAGAGAGAGGTTACCTTTTCAAAAGATTTCTGGGGATGGCCCCCCATACCCCCTCCCCCCCCCCAAAGGGAGGGGTGACCCCTCCCATACACTCCCTGTATGCGGCTCTGCCACACAGAAATTAACTGTAACAAATCTCCTGATTTGAGCCATCCCATAAAAGGAGATCTCCTTTTCTCAACCCCATTTCATTTGGCACCTCTGATTCCGAGAAATGTCAATTTCGAGGAGTTATTACACAAATCCTTTGGGGCCATTATGTTTCTAAAGTTATAAGGAAAGCAATTTGCACAGGTCAGTGTTCGTCTTTCCTTAGGAAATTTCCGTTTTTTCAAAATGTTTATGTGATGTGAGCTTTCTCCTAAAGGCAATTCGAAAAAGGGAGAAAAACGTGTTAGATAAAGAAATCGAATTATCCTGTTGACAATCTCCGATGGTGCGTTTTGATGTTTCAAGTCTTCAACCATCCCTTGTAACATGTATCTATTGACATATCTCCACTCCGGCTTTTCATTTAGCAAATAATGCACAATTTCTTCTAACTGCAAGACCTCCTCTGTCCCGTGGAAAATTTCCCTGGGGTCCAATTTCGAAGCAGGGACATGGAAACAGGGAAATCTTGTTTGGTCTTTTAGCGGGGATGAACCAGGGCTGAGGAATGTTATTTGGCTAAAGGTGTCTATCCCAGAGCTTAACTTATTACAGGTTGCTGATGCCATTGGTTGTGTAACGCTCTCAGCTCCTGAACTGTCTTGAAGACTACCTCTTCGTAGAGCTCCCATCTTTGGTGAACCTTTGACATACTCGGGCATATCCACTGCATCACTGTATTCATTAGGCCTACTGACATGGATATTCCAAAATGTTACTCCAATAATGGCCGTGATGTAAACAATAAGCCTACTCTTGCCGAAGGTGTTCCTCAACCTTCTCAGCCAAAACATGTTGTGCGTACGTAACTGAAATTATAAAGTGATCGCGGCAAGCTCCGGCCAACTACTAACCAGTCGATCACACCGTCTGTTTAGTGACTGAGCGAAAGGTGCTTTGGCCGCCAGCCAACTTCTAGGAAGCGTGTCAAAGCAGGTGCTTTAATCAGGAAGGATAATAAAAGGCAATAAAACGAACTAGATTCAAGATACGCTTATATAATGACCGTTCAATTAAGGCTATAAAGGGTTGAAAAAGTTTACTCGCAAATCACTTACCCTCTAATATACAAGAATTCGCACAGTTTTGACACTTATTAATAGCAGTAATTCTAGTCAGGCTAGATGTCATGTTTTCAATTTGAAATATCTGCAAGCTAACTCTTCCAGATGGTTCTTTTAGCGGATATTTATGATCAAACAAAGGCGGCCCTATATTAGCCATGGGGGTTGCAGCATCTTGTTTGTATAATCATAGGCCTACCTAATTTACTCACTAAGGCACTACCACGTGAAAAATGAAAATGCTCCTTTTACATTGAACTCTACTGATCTGAGAAGAGCAAATCTGTAATAACCTCATACATTTTACCGAATATTTTTTATCTTACATAGAAGCAGCTCTCTAGATATTCAGGAATTTATGTGAAAATAATGTAAAATTTGTGTGACCATTTTTTCAAGTGTACCAAAATTGGCGCATTCAAAAGCAATAACTGTGCATCATCTGAAAATTATGTAACAATCTTTTTCTTACACAAAATATCCCAAGGAACACGTTGAACTAATGTGCTTTTCTTAGATTTTCAGTGTTTAAGAAAGCTTTCATCTTAAAGAAAATGTGCTTCTCCAAAATTGGTCACAAAAGTGCGGACTGAGAGTCTCTTCATGACAGTGCATGACAGTAAATTGAGATGATACTGAATATGCTGAGCTAGTAAAATTCAATAATGCCCTATATATATTTAAACAGGCCCTAATTGAATGAAGGATGAACGCCATCATACATAGAAATATCCATTTAGTTCTATGTTCATCGTGAGCATTCTAAAATAAAATTTCAATTTTGACTTGTATATCAAAATTGACGATATCTTAGATTGGCTTCCCAGACTTTTTCTGGTAAGTAACAATGTAGTTTCATTGGCCATACTTTGAGTCGGACCTGACAGATCTAGATAGGGCCGGATGGCGCCATCTAGAGAGTTCATGCCCCGTTATTAACTTTAGTAAACTTGTTTGGGGCCTTCCATTTAGTACGTACGTAAAATTTCAAAAAGTTTAGACCCCCCCCCCCCTTTGACTAAAGTACACATTAGATTTGTACAGGGATATACTCAAATTTTCAAAATGACACTATGTCTTAAGTTATACAGCACAATACCATGAGAAACAATAAAAGCTTTACACTAATCGATCCAAATGCAGCTATAATAGTCCTCTTATCTTTCTTTTCTTAGATCATTAAATAATTTCACGAGGGCTTACATATATAAAGTCAATTTTTCTGCTTGGAACCCACCATGGTTATTAAAAGAGAAAAGTTAATCATATGTTTGTATTAGAGTGTTAGTATCATTGGTCTCGGATTTACCATTTTCAATGGATCGACTGGTATGAGCATTGCTCAGCTTAATTTCCACTCACCTGAGGAAGAACCTAATCTTAAACAGTTGTTATAAACACTGATAAGATCAAGTCACAGCTTAATTCGAGTTCAAATTTCTATTTCCATAAAAAAATTGATTTGTTGTGTCTTTATGTCCAAAAAATTGGTTAACAGTGTATTTGTATTCAATAGGCTATCAGATAGATGTCTGATCACTGAGAGACCCAAGATGAGACCAATACCCGGCACAATACCCATTCATGGTATTAGGAGGTAGTTTTTCCTTTGCCATATTTCCATCACCATCTTTAACATTTATAGCAGGTGTTATCTTAGCTGACGGATCCAAAATGGTCTTTTCCTTTGAAATATTGCTATATCAAATACAAATTTGATCAGATCTCCTACCAAAAGGATTTTTGGTCCTTTACATTAGATTAAAGGATAACCTGTCTTTCATCAAGCCGTCTGGTGTAGACCTCTGCTGGATAAAAATAGAAACACAGAGTGGTCTTTGAAGGCTTTCTACTAGGTGTCAGTAGTGAGTAGTCTCCCAAAGTGATGTATTATGTAAGGGCTAAGTAGGTCAGGGATGGACTAAGTAGTGAGCCGCTAACATGAGATCCCAGCTAACAATTTCACGTTGCCACAACGTTGCCACAACGTTGCACTTTGGTTGTAATAACATTGTGAATTTACGTTGTCAGAACGTAAAAATGTGGACTCCCAGAAAGGTTTTAACAACGTTGTGAACAATGTTGTAGTGTTACCTTTTTACAACCTTTTCATAACATTAAGAAATAAAATATCTGTAGACTTGAAATTACAAAAATTAATCAAATTTTTTTCCACTTGATAATTTATTTTGATTTCATTAAAGATATTTTTTTATGAGCACCATCCTGGTACTAAAAGTGTTTTGTGCCTTTTTTGTGGCAAAACCATCTGCATACCTAAACAGTAGGGGAACAAATAAAATACAGTTTTATTCATGCACATAATTCGTTTTCCGTTGTGCATTTCCCCCCAAACTCCAACCTCATGTCCTTTAAGGTTAGATCATGTCAGGTTAATGACCTGGGGTGCATTCCAACCTGCACTTTTAGATTCCTGTAGCTTCCGCAAGTAGCTGTAGAGGCAATTTGCGGGGGATGGGTTCCAAGGTGGGGCCAGAGTATCGAAACTATGGTAGGATGATCACACCCACCCCTACTAAACCCTATTAAAAACCGTTGCAAGGTGTGGCTGGTACCAACCCCACAAGGCTGTAGACAGGCATACTGTAGCACAAATTTGCGGACACCTATTTAGGTGCCCGTAAGTGCAGAGGAGTGTAACGAAAGTACCTAATTTGATATGAATACGTGTATAATGATTGATAAAAACTAGATGACATTAAAGCTGAGAGATCTTAGAGCCTTCCTTGTGAATTTGAAAAACTATAAATCGGAAAATTGGCTTTTATGCAACTGTTAAATTAGTATGTCATTTTCCCTCAAGAATCAGTGACCACTGCTGTTCCTACAGTTTGACTATGGCGCCACAGACTATTAGGCCAATTAAAGGGGATAGACAGGTGGGCACCTGACACTACTTGGTCAAGACAATATAGGTACTGAGGTCACCGTCATGCTTGAATGCCCTTGTTTCAAATATTCTATGCACTATATCTAGTGAAATTGTTGAACATATGCCATGAATTATACACCTATTGAAAGCAAATTAAATACTTTAATTTTGGATGGATCATTCAATGCTATTCTTTCCTGAGAATTCCATAAAATATGCACTAATGTGCATTATCAGTGCTATAGGTGGTTGGCATTGCCCTCACGATATATTGTACCTGCGTAAGTTTTTGCCAATAACTAGTTGCGGAGTAGGCACCTTCCGTAGCTAACGACTTTGCAACGTCTGGCCATAACTTGGACATGCCTCCGCAAATATTTGAGGGCTGAAACGGCCTGAACTTTGGAACGCACCCCTGTTGCATTTACAATGTGTCTCTCAATACTTAAGATAGTGTATTATGTTAAAGAAATACAGAAAAGGTGTTTAACTTGAGTTCTTGTTTTAATACCACTTCCTATGATAACATTTTATTAAATCTTGACTGGGAACAATATTCCCTGATACAAAATGCATTATTGATGCATATTGTCTATTATTTAATTAAACAATACCAATTATGTTGGATAACATATTACCAAAAACGTTTTGGAAATATGTTACCTTTTCAACAGTACTGCCACCTTCATGTTGTTTCTATGTTTTCTCACAACGTTGCTGCAACATTGTAACATAACGTTGTCTTATACAACGTTTCTACAACGTTTTGTGGAAATGTTGCAGAAACGTTGCAAAATCACGTTGTAAAATGACATTGTAGCAGCGTTTTGGCAACGTTTTTCTTAGGATGTTTTAAAAAGGTTATGGTGCACAACGTTGTCTGGACGTTGTGTGTTTGCTGGGATATACCCCGGTGGAGGTCACAGCCCACGGCCCATGCATGATGCATTATCAAGGAACCTAATTAGAAAGATGATGTAAAATTCCCAAGAGACACTTTTTCATTTTAATTGGAAAATGATAACAGTTGCGATCCTTTCAAAAGCTTGCAAAGTTTACTCTAAATGGGAATATATCCCGTCTGTCCTGCAAGCCGAAAAACCTACGGTTCTATGTATGTAATAGTATGTGTATAGGCCTACTACAAAATATAATAATATACATGTATAGAAATATTGTTGAAATGTATAGCTTGTAACGTCTGGAAGATCAGACATATGTTTGAAGGCGACAAATAAAAGTATTATAAAAAAGAAATCTGCATAACAGTACTTTCCCCCTTGTACAAACCTAATAGCCATAACATCAGAATCAGACTGAAAAGGGAGAGTGTACAAGTGTTCAGGAAAATAGTATGTTATGAAAGTAGAATAATTAATGTTGACTATTTTTCTTTACATTCTTACAGTGAAGGACATCACTTCCATAAACCCTTCTTCACATTTTCGTTTTAGGCGTTTTTTTGTTTCTTTTTATTTCACTTGATGCCTCATGGCTCATATATAACGACTGAATCGTCGAGTCATACACGTATCATGATATATATATATATAATAATATAACCAAAACGTACTGAAACGTGTAGTAAAAACGGCCTTCTAAACGCCAGCATGTTTTATAAGAAGACCACCAAAACGTACTGAAACGTGCAGTAAAAACGGCCTTCTAAACGCCAGTGCTTTCTGTAGGGGAGCAACCAAATCGTTTTATGTGTAATGGATTTTTCAATTCATAGAAGTCCGAAACGTAATATGCGTTTTGAAATACCACATTTCTGCTATTGACACTTATTGAAACACGTGTTGATAACAGTTAATAGCATTTGCAAAACTATCTGTTGGTGGGAAAAACTCTCGACGTGTTTCCAAAGGCCCTATTACACTATTCGACATCAGGTACAATATGACGGTGATATGTCCATATCAGGGTCAAACATGGGGTAAACAAAAAGTTCTCAAAAAGCTGGCTGCTGGCCGCATCAGAGGCCGCTGGTGAGGGTGGCCGTATATTGGAGGAACACTGTATTAGATCTGTGTGTTTGGGGTACCAAAATTGTATAGAAATACAGGAGCAGTCATCCTAGATGGGGCAGACTGGGAGATCCATATATATACGTGATGCATAGAACAGGGGGGCGATTTAGGGACATTTTACCATTTTTTTTGTATATGTCATTTACGAATGGTTTCTTTACTAATTTTCCGTAAAAGTTCCACCAGGGACACCCACTCTTAGTAAATTTACGAATAAAAAAACTCTTCGTATACAATACGAAAAATTCGTATATTTACGAATCCTTCGTATATTTTACGAATCACTTCGTTAATTTTCTGGGTCAGCCTCGTTTTGGTGCCAAAGGTCATTTCCGGTGTAGCTGGTTCCCGCGGTCCGGTTATATTTTTTATATATGTTTTTCTGATAACAAGCGAACAGTTGCGTGATCGGAGGCCCCGTCATTTCTACGTCGAAGGTTTCTTCAAGTTCAAGCTCTAAAAGTAAGTTTTCCGATGAACATCACCTCAATAATTTATTCTTATCAATGCATTCATTGTTATCTAAGACTCAAGATTCTGAATAACTGCTCCGACAACACTGACTGTAACTGATTCATGTTTATTTTCGTTATTTTAGATGTCTCAGACCCTGCGCCCACGGACCAAGAAAAAAACAACAAAAGACACGGAGATTAGTGATGACGAAGACAGTGTTGATAGTCCTTTGGACGACTCCGACGCCGACGCCGACTATATGCCGGTGGGGGATCCAGATGGCAGTGAATCAGAAATTTCCGATGTTGACAAAGATGGTGAGATCCTTACCCTTCTACGAAATACAGACATACCACAGTCTCAAAGACTTTTTATGCTCAAGCTAATTACTGACAGTAAGGAGGCACGGGCGACCAAAAAGGACAAAAAAAAGTTAGAAAAAAAGAGAAAAGAACATTTCTCCAGTGAAGACCCTCCCCAGAAACGGTGTAAACTTCAAGAACTATCTGATGACTCTGTGGATGTGGATGTGGTCACTGCCTCCCCCCTCCCCACCATAAAACCAAAGAAAAGTCGTCAATCTTCTGATCCCACCTGTGTGCCAGGCACAAGTGGATATGTCCCAACCAAGTCCAAGTCCCAAGTAAAATCCAAAGGGAAAGGACAGACCTTAGACAGTGGGCAACCCAAGGATGCCTCTACTCCAATATCTAGTCGCAAGTCTCAACCACCTACAGATGCTAGTACAGCATCTGCATCTGCAAAACCTTCCACTTCCAAAGCTTCCAAAGCTGCCGGTACATCCATCATCAAGAAAAAGGCTAAGTGGCTACCAGACTCAGAGGCTGTCGTACCTGCCCCTCCCCCTGGTAAGAAGAAGGTGAAGCTAAGCAACTGGTCGGATGATGAGACAGAGGTACTCTACAGAATCGCCAACCACTTCAAGTAGGCACAGCTATTTATATACATTTATATCAATCCTGTTATCTTGTCTTTTTTTTTTTTTTTTGGTAAAAAAGTAATAAAAATATCAGAATATGATTGCAAACATGCTTACCTTGAACAGTAAAAATGCATTATTGAATACTTCTATTCAACCCTCCTCCCCTAGTTGTCCTTCCCCTATCTTCCCTACTTGTGGCATAATATACACAAAAATCACGCTCAGCTATTTACTTATTTTCTTTTTTTTTGTTTACAAAAAAACAACCTGTTTACTTTTACTAAGATAATTCGAAGTATTCTGTCTCTTACAAATATACTGTTTTTTTGTGTGTAGGACTGACATTAATGGGGACTTTAGCAAAATGATGAAGGAAGAAACGGCACAGAAGAAGGTCTTGGCCTTCAAGGAAATCACAGATGCTGTTAATTCTGTGGGGGGGCTGAACCGTACGATGACCAATGTACTCACCAAATTCAATGACCACAAGTCAATTGTCAAAAACAAGGTACATTATTAATCCTATCTAAATTAATTCGTGATTAATTCGTGATATGTAACACTAATAGAAATACTATTTTTTTTATTTATTATACTGATTGAAATTAAAGAGAACTAATATTCACCTGCTTGGTAATTAAAAGAAAAAATCATGTTATGTGTATACTTAGGTATTAGGTATTGTACATGTTTTTTTTAACTTAGTACATTCTTTTTAGTAGTACTTTATATCATTTTTCAAGGTAAAAGCGATGTTGGACCAGTACGGGAGGTCAGGTGCAGCAGGTGGCCGGGTAGAGGAATTAAAGCTGTGTGAAAGGATGTGCTTGGCCTTTCATGGTATTGCTTTTACTGGAGGTACGTTTTTTACTATTACATTGTTACACCATTTCTGCAATAATGAGCACATTCAGTAATCCTCATAGTACAAAAAAAAAACGTTCACTACCGGCTGAAATAAAATAAAAGAATACACAAAAAAATACACACTCAAAAGATAAAATTGTGCATTTGTAAATGAGGGCTCATTTGATTTGTATTTCTTAGTAAAATTCTTAGTAAAATTCTTAGTAATTTTCAGAAATTTTTTTTTAGTAGATATACTCAGTTTAAACACTTGTAATCTTATCACTGAAATAACATATCCCATGTTCTATTTACTCTAATAGTAGTATAGGGATAGCTCGAGTTCATACTGAACTCGAGCTATTATTTTGACCCCCCCCTTAGAAACAGCTCGAGTTCAAACTGAACTCGAGCTATTATTTTGACCCCCCCCCCCCTTAGAAACAGATCGAGTTCAAACTGAACTCGAGCTACTTTTTTGACCCCCCCCCAGAAAACAGATCGAGTTCAAACTGAACTTGAGTTACTATTTTAACCCCCCCCTCCTTCCCTTACTTTGAGAAACAGATCAAGTTCAGTTCCAGTTACTTTTGATCGTTTCTTTTACTTTGAGAAGCAGAGTTGAATACTGAATTTGTCGGTGTTAGCTTAAAGTTTCTAATTTTATCGTTTATGGGATTGTTATTGTACGAAACAGGCAGTGGTGACGTATCTTTACAAGTTAGACTCTTCACCGTTTCTCTTGCCTCCACTATTTTTTATTTGATTTATGCGAACACATGTATTTAGATAACTTGGTTTGTTATTTCTTATGTTCATGTGGCGTACGTGACATGTTGAAGCAAGGTCTTGAGAAAGGTTACGCTTTGTCGTCTGTAAGGACTGCACATGTGGTGAGATAGTTTTTTAATTGTGAGAATCTGGTTTTGGTTGTTTCTAGAAATGTTTTTGAGATCACCCTGTTTGCGCAAATTGTAGGATGTGGTGGTTTATTTCATTATTCGTACTATTAATCTTCTTGAGATAAGCATGAAAATGAAGTTTGTAAAGTTAACAGATCGAGCTTTTACTCCGAAGAGGACATCGTCATGTTCTGCAGGATTAGACTTGTTTAGTGCGTATGATTATGTAATTCATCCGAAAGATAAGGTTTTAGTTTTAACTGATATTCAAATTGAATTTCCTTCAGAATGTTATGGTCGTATAGCACCTCGTTCAGGTCTTGCATGGAAGCATTTTATTGATGTTGGTGCAGGTGTTATAGATCAGGATTATAGAGGAAATATAAAAGTTTTGTTATTTAATTTTGGTGATATTGAATATCGAATTCATAGAGGAGATAGAGTTGCCCAGCTTATAATAGAACGGATATTTATTGTAGAATTAGAAGAAGTTTTAAGTATAGATAGTAGTTTTCGTTCTAGTTTAGGGTTTGGTTCTTCTGGTTATTAGTATGGACTTAGATTGTGATGATTTCTTTATAACAGACATTACTGACATTTACGATGATGAATTTAACGAGAGTTTTGATAGTGATTTAGTTACTTTTACAGAGAATATTTTAGATAATAATGTCAAGTTTGATGGATTTTTGAATAATGATTTAGATGAGTTAAAATTTGATTCGGTTAAGGAATCACAAGTAGATTTAAAGGAATTTGAAAGTGATTTAAGTTTTATTGAAGTTGATAAGAGTGATGTTGCAGGTTTGTTAGACGATAATGACATTATTTTTGATCCAAGGAATGATTTTTCTGAAAAGGAGAAAGATGAAAGTACAGATTTAAATTTAGACTTGTGTTCAAGTAAAGAGCATGTAAAATCGTCTTCAATATTGTGCTTAAGTAATGAACATCAGTTTGAAGATATTAAATGGTTTGATTTAAAGATAGAGTAAAAGATTATAGAGTTGAAATTTAGCGAATTGAACGTTGAGACAAATAAGATATTTAGATCTTTTGAGGAAAGATTATTTTCTTTTAAAACATTTTGTCCTTTAATGGAAGAGAATTATATGATAATACTTGCACGAGCGGGGTTTTATTGTAATGGTTTGAAAAGTCGAGCTTTCGAATGTTTCTTCTGTAATTTTAGAATAGGTAAAAATTGTCTAGATACTTTAGGTGTTTTTCCGGGAAAGTCTTTGAGTTTAAGATGTGTTAGTGATTCTCATTTTTATAGTACAGGTTGTTGGTATAGTAAAATGTTAATAACTTTATTGGATTCAGAGATTTCTTATTGTTATAAGAAGATGCTTAATCATATTTTTGTAAGAAAGTTAGAGATAGATAAGGCAGTATTTGGTAGTATTCCTTGTTGTAAATATGGTGATTCTGTGTTAAGGCTTTCGTTGAGTTCTAATGCTTATGATATTTTAGAACATTTCTTTTTTTCTCCTTTTTGTTGGCGAGTCGTGTGTTTGATTGCAACTTATTTGCAGAAGACTGATTTTCTGTTTGATTTTTATTTATTCATAGTGGATTTTAAATATTTTTGTTTTAAGAAGATGTTCTTAATGGGTAGAGATGAAATTATGAGTTTTGATTGTTCTGGAATAGATTATTAATGAACCGGATACACATTGGGTTTGTTTTATTTCATATCGTAAGAATCTATTATTGCTTGTGCTACATTGTTAGAAATAAGTCTACTTCCTTTCTCATGGTAGTCGTTCTACGCCTTTTCTCATGACAGCTGTAGTCAGTGATTTATAATAATGTGTTTTCATCTGCAGTTTCTTTTACGATTTATGAGGGTGTATTGCGTGTAACAGGCATCTTCGCACACCAGGCTCCAGCTTGGTAGGACGGTAGTGGCGAGAGGGACTTTGACTTGAGAAGATGGTAACAGGTGTCCGTTGCTTTGTTAACGTTAGTGCTTATATAAAATATTTGGTTTATTGCTTCTGTGTTGTCATGTAATGAGAAGTTTTTCAACGTTAGGTTGTAAAGGTTTTGCTTTTCTCACGGTCTTGGAAGACGGTTCGAAGGTTTTTTTCATGCACAAGCTATATAAGAGACGACGCGGATCCTGCGGCGTCGCATTTGACCAAGGCGTTTCGTCGGGACGTCCGACGTAAGAGCTGCTCTTTACTGTACTGTCGAGGCGAGATTGGTAATATTTGAGAGTGGACATGTAACTTTTCGATATATAAATGTGGAAATGTTAATTCAGAGATTGGTAATATTCAAGGTTAAGGTGGACATGTAACTTTTCGATACATAAATGTGGAATGTTGAGATGATGAGAGTTGGAAATTTAAACTTTTCGTTAGATGATTAGTAGGAAATGTTTATTTCGATTCGGTATTAAGGTAGTTTGACATTGTTTGATATGATTGAAAAGATTTGTAGAAAATGTAAATTTATGATTCGATGCATTTGTTCTAATTGGAATATTTTAAAGTAAACTAAAGAGTTCATTGCGATTGAAATATTTTATTTTGTTTATAATACTAGAAGTAAATAATATTTTTATATTTTCAGGTGCGGTCTTCTTTTCGCTTTCGCTTTCGTTTGCGGGTTTGCGTATGTTGTACGTGATGTGAGTATATTATAACCTTATATATGTTACTTTACGTTCTTGCAAAGAATCTACATATATGTAAGTAGCATGAAACGGTGTAAACAAGAATTTGAGTATCTGGATTCATGAATACTCAATCAATAATCTAGTTGTCGAGACTACTCTTGACAATTATACAAGTAATAGAGCTTTTCACATATGGTGTTTAGCAGGACTCGTTTTATAAAGACGTCAGGACGTCAATAGCTACATTTTCTGCATCTGACGATTCAAATAATGATATGGCTTTTCCTTTTGGTAATAGTCCTGAGACTAAACCGGTAATTGACGTCTAATTCTAAAAGGCTAGGACGGTTCTTGTTTAGTTATAACAATGCATAATGATAAAATTTAAAATTCATTGGGTTTACATAATGTATACAAATATTTATATATACAAGTAAAGCTTTTCACATATGGTGTTCGGTTATAACAATGCATAATGGTAAATTCATTTGGTTTACATAATGTACATAAGTATTTACATTTAAATTTGTTTAAGTACGAATGATGTGTATTTGTTGAGAATATATTTGATATTGTGTTTTGTGAGAGTTTTGTGAGAGTGAAAGTTTTGTGTTTTGTGAGAGTGAACGTGTTTTGTGAGAGTGAGTTTTTGTGATGTATTTAAAGTGTGTATTTAAAGTGTAGAGAATGTTTCGAGAGGTGGTTCAGAGAAAGTTTCTAGAGGTGGCGAAGGAAAGCTATTTTCGTCGACGGGGCGCAGTATTTCCATTTCATACATTTCGGTGGTTGGTAGTTCGTAAAAGAAATTTGCGGGTAACGGTACTCTTGGAGCGAATATTGGTCTTGGGTCATTAGTTTCAATTTCAAAATCGTCAAAATTATAATTGGGATTTAAAAAATAAGTTCGACTATATTTTTGTTTAGGCTTTTGTTTTATAAAGTGTACGATGAATGTTATTGTCAAGGTTATTGTTACAAAAGAAATTAATCCGATCGTTATTTTCAAAGTCGAGCTTAGATGCGAGTTGTGGCTATTTGGTGTAAGCGCGAGTGTGGTTGAAGTGTAGCTATTTGATGTATACGCGAGTGTGGTTGAAGTGTAAGTTGTGTATAGTTGTAAGGTGCGACTTTTTGTTGTAGTTGGTTGTGGTGTCCAGTTGCGTTGAGTTGATTGTTTGTGAGAAGGCTGCATAGGTTCCTGTGGTGTATGTTTAAGAGGTTGTGTAGGTCGTTGTGTAGATTGTGTTGGAGGGTGCGTAGATTGTGTTGGAGGGTGCGTAGGTTGTGTAGATTGTGTAGGAGGGTGCGTCGTATTATGTGAAGGTAGTTGCTTTGTAAAGTTTCGGTTAGATGATTGTTTAGTTGTTGATTGTGCAGGTTGTTGTGGGGTTGGAGTGCTGGTTTTGTGCGTACTTGAAGATGTACTTGTGTGTGTTGATGTTTGTACGTGTGTTGTACTTTGTATTGAAGACAAAGTGGATCGTAAGGTCGAGTGATACGGTGTAAGGTTGGATGCTGGCTTGGTTGTTCGTCCGTTCGGTTTTGTGATCGTTTGATGAGTGATAGAAGTTCTGAAGTGAGAAGAAATATAGATTTATGTTTATCGTTTGATGAATATTTATATGTTGTATTTTCAGTTCGTGAGAAGAGGTGCAGAATCGGATTAAGGTAATTAGATTTTATTAATTTTAATTTTGTTATAGGATTGTACATTATAATTGATAGTTGTAGGATTTGCTTTAGGATTGTACATTAGAATTAGAAAGTTAGAATTCATAGTTACAGGATTGTCCGAGTGAGGGTAATTGTTGTCGTAGTGCTTGGTTCCGGTTGAATGTTTGCTAGCCTGTAAAGTAGTAGAATGATTCGTAATTAATATATATGCATGTAAATAAAATTGCTTTGTAGGATTATATTTAGTTATTTCTTACAATATGCGTATGTAAATGAAATTGCTAATTTCAATTTAGTTTAGTTTATTTCTTAGTCTTGTATTTCTGGATGGTTTAGTGTGAGTGGTTTTGACTAAGCGTGAGTGGTTTTATTTGTTAGTTAGGTTTGTTGAGAAATAGGTTTTGTTTGTTTTGTTGAGAACAAAACCTATCATTTGTTGATTGAATAAATTATTTCTTGAATTGTCAGTTAAGTCAAGTGGTCATTAGGTTTTAAGAAACATTCATTCATAGATTCGTTCACAAGATTCATTCGTGTTATTTCCAGTAAAATGGTTCTTGGGTTTCGATTCCTTCTTGGTGTAACATTCATCGATTCCTTCTTGGCATATTCATTCATCATAAGTTATTTCAAGTAAAAATGGTTCTTGGGTTTCGATTCCCTCTTGGTGTAACATTCATTCATAAGATTCATTCAACGTTGTTATTTCCAGTAAAAATGGTTCTTGGGTTTCGATTCCCTCTTGGTGTAACATTCATTCATAAGATTCATTCAACGTTCAGTTATTTCAAGTAAAAATGGTTCTTGGGTTTCGATTCCCTCTTGGTGTAACATTCATTCATAAGATTCATTCAACGTTCAGTTATTTCCAGTAAAAATGGTTATGGGGTTTCGATTCCCTCTTGGTGTAACATTCATTCATAAGATTCATTCAACGTTCAGTTATTTCCAGTAAAATGGTTTTTGGGTTTCGATTCCTTCTTGGCGTAACATTCATTCATAGTTATTTCCAGTAAAAATGGTTATTGGGTTTCGATTCCCTCTTGGTATAACATTCATTCATAAGATAATCTACGAAAGGTGGCGCCACCTGAAGTTATTTCCAGTAAAAATGGTTATTGGGTTTCGATTCCCTCTTGGTGTAACATTCATTCATAAGATTCATTCAACGTTATCTATAGATAATCATGGGGTAGGGATACAGCAGGAGGTTTAAACCTAGAGATCTTTGTCTGTATATCATTTATATCGCGAATGTGCCTTGATACAAATTCAATCCAGAAATGGTGTTGAACACGCTCTGTTACAAGTTCAATGCAGACATTGTATTGAAATTGTGTTGAACACTCTTGTTACAAGTTCAATGCAGAAATTGTATTGAACACAAGTCGTCTTTTACTGTCTCGTGTCTGTACATCGTCCATGTCACGAACGTGTGTTGATGGAAAATCAAATTGATTACCTTCTTCATGCAGGATCTTGTAATCTCTTGCTTGCAGGATTTTTCTGTTCTTAAACATTAGTGGACCCAGCATCAATCAGAAATTGATTTCTGAAAAGGTTCCGACTTGTGTTAAATACATCTTCTACTGTCCTGTGTTTAATAAGGTACACAATGCATCTTCTATTGAGCTTAAGGTATACAATGCATCTTCTATTGTGCTGAGTGTGAATTGCGACAAGTATTCCAATGCATCTTCTGTTGCCTAGTGTATAAGGTATTCCAATGCATCTTCTGTTGCCTAGTGTATAAGGTATCTTTGTGTTTGTGTGACTCATGTTCGAGGTGTGAAATTTGGACAATTCAGTTTTCTTTGGATTAAGGTGGATTTCCCTACTCCTAGTGTTCTAGAGAGAAGTGTTCTAGGGTGATTATTTTCACAGGGTTGGTTTTCATGTTTTTTTTATTCTATTCATCATTTTGATTTATTAAGGATGTGGTATAACAAAAATGATTATAGGGTTTTGATCCCCCGTTTACCTATTCTGTCAAGTTTATCATTTCCTTTGGATTAAGGTGGACTTCCCTGCACCAAGTGTTCCAGAGAGAAGTAGGGTGATTAGTTTGACGGAGATGGTTTTCATGGTCTTTTCATTTTATTTAACATTTCTTTATTGATATTAATCTTTTGTCATATCTTATTCAGTTCGAAATTGCTTTGTGGAAATCATTTTCGAATATCAGATCATCAGGTTTGTGATTTTTGTTGCCAAGTTTGTGATCTTTGTGATCTTTGTGATGTTTTCTGCATGAGAACGCAGAAAACATCACATTTTCCAAGAAGGTAGAATGTCATTTCAGGTGTGACGAATCGATTGTGCTTTGTCTAAAGCACAAACGTTTTCATGCTTTTCATTGCGGATTCGGATTTCTAAAGCGGAATTCGTTTCAATTGGTTTCTTGACGAATGACTATGTTGCATAATCTATATCTAGTAGTTCTTTGCAGAGGTGTTACTGCGTGTAATGTGATTGGTGTTAGTGTTTTCTTTGAGTTTCTTGCTGGTTTGCTGTTTTCTCAATCCAATTTGTGCTGAATGATGTTTGAGGTGTGCAATTGCGACAATTCACTGTTTTCTTTGGATTAAGGTGGATTTGTCTGCACCTAGTGTTCCAGAGAGATGTGTTCTAGGGTGATTACTTTCACAGGGTTGGTTTTCCAAGTTTTTTTTTTATTCCATTCATCATTTTGATTTTATTAAGGATGCGGTATAACAAAAATGATTATAGGGTTTTGATCCCACGTTTACCTATTCTGTTGTTCATCATATAGATTTGATCATTAATCATACTAAACAAGTGTTCTAGAGAGAAGTAGGGTGATTAGTTTGACGGAGATTGTTTTCATGGTCTTTTCATTCTATTCAACATTTCTTTATTGATATTAATTTTTTGTCATATCTTACCCAGTTCGAATGTGGTTTGTGGACATCATTTTCGAATATCAGATCATCAGGTTTGTGATTTCTGTTGTCAAGTTTGTGATCTTTGTGATGTTTTCTGCGTTCTCAAAGAAGGTAGAATGTCATTTCAGGTTTCAATTGGTTTCTTGGCGAATGACGATGCTGATATCGTGGTTAATGTGAGGACTACTGTTGGAATTGATTAGCCAATTGATGAGATCTTGGGTAATTGCTCATGTAGTGATCGTTTTGAGCATTCAGTCCATTTGCATTATTCTTTGCTATTCAAACTTGCTTGAGATTCGACATCCTGGATAGTAGTTATCTATGGAGTATCTGTTTAGCGTCAAGTTCCATCTGCATTGTTCTTTTGCGTATTATCATTCAAGTTTGTTATAATAGCATTTATTTACATTTCATTTACATCACAGACTTGTGTGATTTGCATTATTTGCTATTCAAACTTACTTGAGATCCTGGATAATAGTTATCTATGGAGTAGCCGTTTCAGCTTGCAATTCATTTGCATTGCTACTTTTGGGCTCCGTACATTCAAACTTACTTGGTTATTTATGGAGTAACCGTTTCAGCTTGCAATTCATCTGCATTGCTACTTTTGGGCTACGTACATTCAAACTTGCTTGGTCTTTAGTTGACTTGCATATTGACGAATCACCTATTCGAATGTTTCGTTATTTGCCAGAGAATTCATTTTGTCAGTTTAAGTTTTTAATAAAGACACCACTCCTTTCTTGACTTCAACAGACACCATTCCTTTCTTGACTTTTTTGGATCTGTGTCTAACAAGTGAATTGTTACAAAGTTCTGTTCATGCATGGACTGTCTATAAATCACAGTCACTGATTTGCATATCATCTAAATCGCAGCTGTGTTACTGTCTATGGAGTACCTATTTCAGTGTGCAGTTCATTTGCATGGCGACCTTCTGAGTCATGGTGGTTGCGAATTGACTACTTTTTGTATCACGGTGGTTGAGAATTGATTCTTGTCAGAATCGCTGTTATCTTTCAAGGATTTACTTGTCTGTATGTCAGAATCGCTTATCTGTATTTCATTTACATTGCAGACTTGTGTTTGTTGCAGAGATGTTATGGATGGATCAGTCATATATATATGAAGGCGAAAACGTTGCTTGACAATCTAGATAGATGGCGACACTATACGTGAACTTGGTTTTTCGTTGCTATCTTGGTTTTCATTTCATTCATTCATGTTTCATTCAATCATTCATTTGGTTTGTATTATCCTAATAATCATTTGGTTTACATTCATGAACAAAGGTCTTAAACAGGGTTGCCCGTTCATTCAGTTATTTACGGTTTATTTTGAAAGGTTATTAAGTGTTTCAGATAAATTGTAATGAAGCTTGGAAGAAATCTTAATAAGTATTTGATTTCAGATTAAGTTTGAACTTAGTTAGATGTCAGTGTAACATTCGTTTCCTGTTTTTATAAATGTAGTGTTAGGAGGGTAATTTGACATGATAAGGAGACGTGGAATAAGGCTTTAGGTAATATGAGTATGAATAATCTTGTTGCGTTGCGTTCGTTGATAAGAACCTAGAGGTCTTGAGTCAAAACATACACTCATGTTTGATTTCTATTCTTACTGAAACTTGACTTGAATAGCGCTTTGTTCTATCGAATTACTTTACTGTTCTTTCAAATGGGTGGTTATTGACGGTTTTACGCTGTATCGACATCCAAGGTTATTTATATTACGGTTAGCATATGATTATGATAATCGTTTTTGAGATGTTTGCGGGATATTAGTTGAATGTGCGATTAACTTTCGGTTTTACTATACTGTACAAGGTGAAACTTCAGTTATTAGTCTTGTCACAGGGACGACGAATGAATCTTATGAAATAAGTTTTGATGATCACGCTGGATGATTTGGTTCACAGATCTAAGAGTCGTTACTTGTAGGATGATTTTTGGTTTGCAGATCTAGTCGTCACAAGGAGGGACATTGCCTTGTCTTTGCGGACATTGCCTTGGAGGGACATTGCCTTGTCTTTGCGGACATTGCCTTGTCTTTGCCTTATCTTTCGGATTCGTCATTGGTAGGAGGGACATCGCCTTGTCTTTCAGACTTAACTTAGATTGGTCCCTTGTTTTTCAGACTTAACTTAAGATTGTGTTTTTCTTGTTTTAGGTTGAGTGAGAAGCCTGGTTTATCGTTAACTTAATTGTACTTAGAAGTTATAATTGATAGAATGTCTGGTATTATACTTCTAACATTCATATAGTATGTAAGGTTTTGTCAAAGTGTTTTGTATATGAGCTTACATTGTGATATTAATTGTGATATGTAAACATTCCTTGGTTGCATATTAGTCTTAATTGATAACGAACAGATAAAATTGGTTATTTGACTTACCTGCATTCACCGTCTTCGCATGTGAAAGAGTGCGAAGATGTGAAGATAGAAGAGAGGTAAGGTAGAAGGCTTTGATGATATGAGAGAGTTGAGGTCGAAGGATCACAGAGGCGACAGTAAAGTTTGGTTACTGTCAGCAGACGAGTGGTGAATTTTTCGGGAATGTAGTCGCATGTGATAGCAGCAGGTTCTTGTGAAAACTCACAATTTGAAGAGTAGCAGTTGCAGGTTAGGCATTGGGTTAGGATAAGGAGAATTGTGGTGATGTGTAGCATCTTGGAGTTGTACGGTTCGAGTAGAGTGGATTACAGTATATTCGCGCTGTACAAGAGTCGAAGGTTGTATGGTTTCACTTTTAACTTGAATCAAGTTAAATGTGTGTGGTCTAGTCTATGAGGTGCCAGTTTTAAACTTGTTTATGCATATTACGTATGGAGTAAATTTGATTATATTTTCTTTAGATTTTAATCCTACAGTAAGTGTTGATCTTTTTAAGACGTATAAGAAATGGATAAATTCAACTTTATATCGCGGTTCTGTAAGTTGTAGACGTTCTCATTATACAATAAAATTGACAAAAAATGGGTTTTGTAGTGTTTATTTGAGAAGTTGTTTTTCATTTGTATTATTGAATATAGATAAGTTTGTTTCAGAGGTTTCTCTTTTTGTGTCTGAAGGCATTTCTTGTTCGTTCTCTTCAGTTTTTGTTGATGTTAGAAATATTCAGTTTACATTTAGTTTAGTTTTATCAAGATCTGATAAATTGACTTTTAAAGAATTTTGTGAACGAATTGTGCAAACATATTTTATGAAATATGATTTTGAGGTTCGAGAGTCGAATTCTCCTGAATCTGTGTGGTTAAAATTTAATAATACTTATTATTTTTCAAGTTTTAGATTAAAGTTAAAGAATAATTTGAGTACAGTTTTTACTATTTTGTATAGTTATAAAGGTAATTGTTTGACGAAGGATATTTTTCATTTTTTTAAAATTTGTAATGATATAAAGTTAGTATTTGATAGTAAATGAATCGTTATTAAAATGGATTCATTTACCAAGTTGATTTATATTATTTTGAAATTTCTTCTTTGTGATGAAAAGGGAAATGTCGAGTATTGGAATAGTGTTAAACGTGATGAAGAGCATGTTTTTTATTTTACTTACATTTGTTTTCAAACATTGATTCCGATGAAATCTAAGGAATCTTGGTCGAAGCTGCATGATTTTTTGAATGACTTTAAGACTTCTTTAGTTAAGGTTTTAAGGTCTCAAACATTTTCAACTTCAGCCGCTTATTGGATTTTGAAAAATGAAAATGAAAAGATTATGACTGATTTAAGATCAAGAGATAGTTTGATTTTTCCAACTATATGTGATTTGCTGAAATTACCAATTTGTATTTATTCAGCGAATGGAAAGAATGTGAGTTTTCATCCTAGTAAATCTTATAGACAATCTTATCCACTGGTTATTCAATGGAGTAATAGCGAAAATTGTTTTAAGAAGACTGATTTGGGTGCTCAGAAAAGTAGTTTAATTTTTCCAGTTGTTGAAAAGGCAATACAGAAGTGTGTAGATAATCAAGTAGGTAATGAGAAATTGAAGGATAAGAGTAAACGGAAAAGTGATGCACTGATTCGATGTAAAAATGGAGAAAGTAGAGGTGTGAGGAGAAATGATCAAAGTTGTATTGGAATTGAGAATAAAGGTCAAAGTTTTGAAAGTAGGAATAAAGATGTTTTACCGCTTTCTATTACATCACGAAAAAGAACATCACGTGAAAGTACAATAAAACATACTGAAGATTTAACTAATGTTTCTAAGGCTTCTAAGGTTAAGGAAATGAAAGTTTACAAGACACCTGAATTTGTATCATCGGATTCTAGTTCAGATGATGAAGTTGAAAGAAAACTTGTACCAGAGTCTCATTTAGTAGGTGAAGCAAGGAAAGCTTTAGTAGATCAAGTAAGGAAAGATTTACAGACAACTTCAGATGAAGATTGTGATTTTACAGGACATGTTGAGAAATTGAGACATTTTGTCCCATCTACAGTTTCGAATGATTTTTTAAATGTGGAAAGGTGTAAGGAAGAGGAAAGTGATGATGTTAAGAAAGAGATGGTTTGTCAATGCGATAGTGAGCAAGAGGAGGAAATAAATGTAGAATCTTCAAGTCGCGTCAAGCAGTTAAAAATTTTTAAACCTTTTGATACTTTGTATGAAGAACAATGCGAAAGGGTTCATTGTAATTTGGACAATGTTTTGGAAGTTTCTGATCGTATAAGGAAACATGTGGAGGTTTTAAAAAAGAATGTTCTTCCAGATAATATAGAAGTTTGCGCGTGTTGCCCGTTGCATTGTTCTTCTATTTTATTAAAAGAGACTAGGGGTAAACGCGGCCCTAAAAAAAAAAATTGATTTTCAGTTGTTCTTTATGTTCAAAGATGTTCTCATCATATACATTATTACGATTACATCGGTTGAGACATACTGGTTTTAATCCTATTTCTAGTCTTTTTATTCCACCACCTTTGAGAGATTATAATGTGATTCCTAGATTGTTACACTAGGGATCACATTATAATTTAGATTTTGTAGATTATACTTATTGTTGCACTTATTATTGTTCCAAGTGAAGTCACCATGGGTAAGCGAGGTCGTTTTGTATGTTTTCATGCTTTGCAAGAACGTTGCTTGTATTTCTCAGCTTTGGTATCTTTTTACTTTCATATAAGTACTAGTGATTTAAGTTCTATTCTTATGAATATTCAGATTCCAGATTTAAAAGTTTTATCTTCGAAAGAATGTCTCGAGTTGATGGTTATTATTTCTGAAAGTGATGATTTGGAATATGTTCATTCTATGAGAAGGTTTTCTTTTGAAGGTTTAGTTTTTTTTGCTTCTTATTTTGATTGTGAAATTGTTTTGAAATATTTATTAATTAGAATGTGGCAAGATTTAAAATGTATTCCAGTTATTTTAGATTACATGTTTTACTATTTAGGAACGAAGCATTTATATTCATGTATTGCAATAGAGTCAGTTTGTGATTATTTAAGAATTACAGAAATTCAATTTTATAAACTAACATACAATGTACATAATCCAAGTCAGTTTGTGAGAACTAAATTACAAAGGTGTCTTCGAAATGCAAGAAGATTGAATTCTTTCCATTTCAAAACTTTTCGTATATATTGCGAACTTTGCAGGAATCTTATTATTAGTAAAGATAATAGTCAGTCTGATAAAATGCTTTTGTTGCGTTGTTGTTCGAAACCTGCGCATTCGATTTGTTTTAGAAGGTTATTTGTTTCATATCATTCTTTTAATTGTAATTATATATCAAGTTTTAATTGCCCTTCATGTAGAACTTTATGGGTGAATGGTGAATTTTTTCGAAATGAGTATGTGAGAGTTCATATGAAAAGAGAAAGTTTGTCTTATGTGTATAATTTCACAAAGCTGTGCTTGAAGAGATGTTAATCTCTTCAATGTTCTTGATATTGTATGAGATTAATAACATTTATGTTCGAAGTGAACATAAATGTTATTAAAGTTGAGTTTGGAAATGTTAAGCTATATGAATAGTGTTTAAATGTTCTTAATATTGTACATTCTACATCATTCATGTTCTTTGAAAGTGGTATTAATTTAAATCAATAATTAGTTGATATTAGTCAAAAATGGAGGAAACTTTTGGTGGTGAATTTTATTTAACTTTACCTTCCAATACTAGTCATAAAACGAAAGAAAACAAGACTAGTCATTATCATATAGAACTTCAAAATGCTATTGAATGTAAGGGACAATGGCAGTTAGCATTAGTTGAAATAGATTTCCCTAAATCTTGGTACAATTATCCAGTTCATCTTGCACAAAATTGAACTATATATTTGTTGAGAAAAACTTTTCATTTAAAAACACGTGAAAATCCAGATATAGATAGATTTGGCATAACATCTTTAGATGAATTGAACGAAGAATCTTTTGGTTTACGACATATGTATTTCGAATTGAGTTTTGGCTATTATTCGATTAAACATTTGGTAGATGTATTGAATGAAAAGATAGCTGAATTTGAGAATTCTATATCTGGTTTAGGTCGTGTTTCTTATAGAAGATATTCTAAATTTGAGTATAATTCTGTAAATAATAGAGTAACTTTTCGAGTGGGTAAAGGGGACAGTATTATACTTCCTACTTATTTAGTTAGAGTTTTACGTTTAGAAGATTCTATAGAACCTGATGATTCATTATTTACATATACGTTTGATGGACCAGAGTTAACGTCTACTGTTGATGATGTTAATGAGGTTATAAGGATGCATTATTTTGGTTTGAGTCAAAGTAGAGATCAAACAGACTTTTATCTGTATGAAGGAAGTGGGGTTGCAAGATTTCACGTAGATTCTAGTAATATGTTTATTTATACAAATTTGGTAGATTTTCAAATGGTAGGTGATGTGAAAACGAGGTTATTACGAACAGTTAATTGTGCAGGGGAATATGGAAAAATAATTAAAAGAATATATACTCATCCACATTATAAGAAATTAGCATATGAAAAGATTAAGGAGATAGAAATAAAAATAACAACTGATGATGGTGAATTGGTTAAGTTTGAGTTTGGCACAGTTTGCATTATTTTACATTTCCGGAAAATTTCATAGTTTTGTTTTTAGATTTTTTTTATAATGTAAAACGTTCTTGAGATGAATGGTCTAAAATCGAAAGTTGTTTTATTATGTATAGAAACTGAAATAGTTTTCAGTCTGAAACGCTAGGTGGTTGAAATAGTTTTCAGTCTGAAACGCTAGGTGGCATGACTGAGAAGGTAGCCGAATGAAAAGGAAACGAATATTGGGTGGTCTTATTGTAGATTATGATTTTTATCCAAGAAATAAGCATGTGGATATTGAATTTTATTTTCAAAAGAAATTTAATGTTCTGTATCAGAAATTGGAAAGTAAACTGAGTGTACATGGAGGGATAAAGTTTCAAATTTCTTTTAATGCAACTTTAGGAAAATATAATTTAGATACAAACGAATACTTTGAAATCAAACCTTGGTTTCAAAGCCATGTAATTCAAGTCTTAACGTTTTATTCATTAAAGGAAAAGTTGTTATCTGCGTTAAGAGTAATTTTAGCATTATTTGACGGTTTTGTTCAAGCTGGTTCTGGTTGGTTTCTAACGGGGATAAATTTGGTAAGATTAGGAGTTTTTAGAGCTAATCCTTTTGGTGGTAAAAAGATAGAGTTACCTGATTGGTTGAAAGCTAAGAGATTGATTAATTTAGGTTGTGAAGATAATAAGTGTTTTGTTTATTGTATATTAGCTTCAATTTATGGAGTTTTTAAAGATTTAAGTAAATATTCATTATTATTGAATAGTTTAAATTTAAAAGGTATTTCGTTTCCTGTGAGATTGTCAGATATTCCAAAATTTGAAAAGAATAATAATGTTACAGTTAATGTTTTCGGTCTTTTTAACGAAATTTCATGTAATCGAAGTTCAAGATTGGTTCCATTTCCTATGTATATTTCTACGAATTTTACAAGTGAACATAGAAGACATGTAAATTTGTTGTTGTTTAAGGATCATTATTTATTTATCAAAAATTTGGATAAGTTTATAAGACCATTTTATTGGAAAAGAACAAGGTATTTTTGTGATAGATGTTTACAATCTTTCAGTAAGAAAGTGGAATATGAAATGCATACTAAGTCTACTTGCTATGATAATAAGTATACTGGACAGTCTTACAATTTACCAGTAAAAGGTACGAAAGTTAAGTTTAGATCATATCATAAACAAATTAAACATCATTTTATTGTTTATGCAGATTTTGAGACTTTTAATTCAAATATAAATTGTTTTAAGGGAAAGTCTACTGTATTAAAATCAAAACATACTTTAAATGCAGTAGGAGCAGTTCTTGTTTCTAAATATTCTGAATATTCTCAACCTCCATTTATTTATGTAGGAAAACTTGTTATGCAAAAATTTATTCATTATTTGAATCAAGTAAGAGCCGAAATTTCGTATATTTTTGATAATAATAGGAAAGTTTTAGAATTGACTGTTTCAGATTTAGCACATTTATCAAAGCAAACTCGATGCTACTTGTGCGGTATTTCGTTTTCAGAATTGGGTGTAAAGAAGGTTATAGATCACGCACATTTAGGTAGAGAAGGAAAAGGTAGAGATGTGAATTATGCATGCAATACTTGCAATTTGGTTAGAAGTTCTTTAAGGTTTCCAAATTTTAAAATTCCTATAGTCATGCATAATGCAATGAATTATGACACACATTTTATTGTTAAAGAAATACATGAGTGTATACAGGAAACTAGTAAAGTAACTGTTTTACCACGAAGCGTTGAAAAATTTTTGACTTTAAGTTTTGATGGTTTTTTATAATTGATTCATTTCAATTTCTTCCTAATTCATTATCAAATTTAGCAGATCTTTTGGTTCAAAAGGGTAGTGATGAATTCATAGAAACGAGAAAGTATTTCAATAATAAGTGGTTAAAGTATGTTGTTAGGAAAGGAGTTATGTGTTATGACTATATAGATTCTTGGGATAAATTGAAGGAGCAATGTTTACCAGATAAATCGCATTTTTTTAATGTTCTTACGAATAAAGATATTACTGAAGAAGAATACAAATTAGCTTTGAAAATGTTTAATATTTTTAATTGTAGAAATATTGAAGATTATTTGAAAGTTTATTTAAAAATTGACGTTCTTTTGCTTACTGATGTGTTTGAATCGTTTCGAGAGAGAAGTTTAGATTATTATGGTTTAGATCCTGTTCAATATTTGACTGCACCAGCTCTTAGTTATGATGCTATGTTAAAATTTACAGGTATCAAATGCGATTTATTGTCAGAGTTGGATATGTATAATTTTTTTGAAAGAGGAATACGTGGTGGTATTACAAATGTTGTTAGACGATATGCTGAGGCTAATAATGAGGATGAGTATATTGTATATTATGATTGTAATAATCTCTATGGATTTGCTATGTCGCAACCTTTACCATACAAAGATTTTGTTTGTCTAGATTCAGCAAAATTTTTTAATGAGGAAGAAATTTTAAAGTTGTCGGATGAAGGAAGAACAGGTTATGTGTTTGAGGTAACGTTACTTTATCCTTCTAGATTACACGACTTACATGACATGTTTCCTTTAGCTCCGGAGAAATTGTCAATTCATTATAATCAATTATCATCATATGCTAAGGATGTATTATCTAAATTTAATATGCACTATAATAAAAGTCCAGAGAAATTGATTTCTACTTTGTTTAGAAAGGTTAGGTATATTGTGCATTATAGAAATTTGAAATTATATTTACAGCTGGGTATGAAGATCGAAGAAATTCATAGGATTTTATCATTTAAACAGAAATGTTGGATGAAACCATATATCGATTTTAACAATAAGATAAGACAAGAATCTGTTTCTTTATTTGATAAAGAATTTTTTAAATTGATGAACAATTCTACATTTGGAAAATGTATGGAGAACGTGAAAAGACGCGTTTCTATGGAATTAACTTCATGCCCAAAAAGGGCTTCTTTTTTGATTAATAGACCAACTTTCCAGTCTGTAAATGTATTCGATTCTGACTTTGTTGGAATTCAGTTCAGGAAACCACAGTTGTTATTGGATAAACCAATTTATTTAGGATTCTGCGTTTTGGATTTGTCTAAATTACACATGTTTGATTTTCATTATAATGTTATGCTGAAAAATTTTACTTTTAAGAATATTCAATTGCTGTATACTGATACAGATTCTTTGATTTACAAGATAAGAGATGAGAATTTTATGAGAAAAATGAAAGGTTTGCTGCATTATTTTGATTTTTCTAATCTTTCAACAGAACATGAATTGTACAATAATGAGAACTATAAGGTACTTGGAAAATTTAAGGACGAAACTGGTGGTAAAAGGATACGTGAATTTGTTGCATTACGTCCTAAATTATATTCAATATTTTTAGAAAATGGTAATGTTATTAAACGTGCAAAGGGAATAGCTAGATCAAGTGTAGATGCATTATTTCTTTCTGAATTTAAAGATGTATTGATGAAGTGTTCTCAAATTAGAACACAGTTTCATTCTATTAGAAGTTTTAAACATGATGTTTATACTATTAAGCAGGAGAAACTGGCTTTATCTCCTTTTGAAGATAAAAGATGGTTATATCCAAATGGAATTAAATCTTTAGCATATGGTAATTATAATATATGTTCAAGAAAAAGAAAAATTTGCACGAGGAAAAAAAAGCACGAGGAAAAAAGAGTTAAGGATTTTGAATAATCTGTTCTTTTTTTCTTTTTTTTCTAGTTAATGTGAAAATGTTCTTGTGATAAGCATGTGGTTCACTATTTGTGTTTTGAATTTCCAAGATTTACTTGCGATTGTAGTGTTTTTGAATTTTTGTTTCAAGGTATTTAGTTATGCCTAAGTCTAAGAGTTCTAAAATGGCTAGTGAAAGATTATATGTTTCAGCTTTCGGTAGTAAGAAGAGGGTTGATGTTACTCGTTTTAATGGAGATTTGTATTGTCATATAACTGATGTGATGCGAGACAAGACTGTTTCTATGAAAATGGAAGAGTTTCAAGATTTGAAAAGTGTAATTTCTAGTAAGATTTCAAAACTTCAAAAGTGTAACGATGAAGAGCGAAGTTCAAGGAAGAGAAGGAAGTCAAGTTTTACAAAATTTAAACCAGAGTTGAGTGATGATGAAACGGAGGAAAGTGATTGTAGTGAGGGAACTTCATGAATCGTAGGGTTATAAGGTACCAGGTTTAGCCTAGATTCTTAAGTTGTAAGGTATCAGATGATTCTCCTCGATTTTTTACTATGGATGATAATAAGTGCAACAATTGTATGTCTTCTAAGTTGAATATTCCAAAGTTTTTAATTGGAAGAGTTGAGTGATGATGAAACGGAGGAAGTGATTGAGTGGGGAACTTCACAGATTGGTTCGTAAATGTTCTTGTGATAGCTATGGATCGTAGGGTTGTAAGGTACCAGGTTTAGCCTAGATTCGTAGGTTGTAAGGAATCAGGTTTGTATATTTAGTTTAAGTTTGGTATCCGGTTTGTATATCACATTTAAGTATATCAGACTTTATAGAAATGGCAGGCAACTTTTTAAACAAGCCAGAAAAGAAAAATTGTAGCAAGTGTTATAATCCTATATCATTAGTTGAAGGTAAAACTTATTGCGAGCAATGTCAGGGTGAAATGTTTAGAGAGTGTCTTAATTGTGGATTACCTTATGATTCACCTCGATTTTTTACTATGGATGATAATAAGTGCAACAATTGTATGTCTTCTAAGAAAGATTATTCACTTTCAAAAATGAAGAAAAAAATTGAAAGTTGGAATGTAGATTTTGATGCTGACGACGATGAGAAAGATTCTACATTGATTTTACAACCAGAAGTAGATAATGCGAAAGATGAGAAGCATAAGAAGTTGAATATTCCAAAGTTTTTAATTTCTGATGATGATGATGATGATGATTTAGAAATCAATATATATGCACCTGAATCTGAAAAGAAGGTTTCTGGAAAAGGAAAGAGGAAATTGAAGGATAGAGATGGAGTTGATGAAAAGGATAAAGTACGCGTAGGAAGGAAAAAGAACGATAAAGTGAAGGATAGTAAAGTAAAGGGCAGTAAAGTAAAGGACAGTAAAGTAAAGGATACTAAAAGAAACGTTTCTAGATCTAGAAAGAAGTTGGAGTCTAAAATTAATACAAAATCTAAAGTGGAATTAAGGTTTGAAGAACTTGGAAAACATTCTGAACATGCTTTGGAATATTCAGGTAATATTAATATTCCTTTAAAACTTTGTTTTATATAAAGTTGAAATTTGTTAAGTGTGTGTAAAGTAAGGAGAATTTGAATGCCAGTGGATATTGGATTGAATGTATATTGAAGGTTTGTTCAAATTAATCAAGACTGAAATGTTTGTTCAAAGTAATCAAGACTTTATGCACCTAATTAGTTATTTATTTATTTATAATAATATTGCATATTAATTTATTCAGGTAGATTTGTAGTTTACTCTGATAAATTGTAGTAATATGCAATCTTGCGGAGACGCGAGGGTATTTCGGAGGTCCGTAATACTATGTATATATGAAGAACAACTATTTCTAAAGACTGGAAGAAATTGGAAACTCTTTTGTGATTGTATCATTTGTGAACGCATTATAGGATATCCATTTTGTGTTCCAACTAAATTGTTAAGAATGATTATTGAATCTTGATTTGATTGCATGATTAATTTAGATTGTGATACAGTTCATGTAGAGTGGAATGCGATTCTAGTCGATAGTTTTGTTATTCATGTATAAATTGTATATATAACGACTTAAAATTATGAATTTAAGTTGTTTTTTGCTGCATTTATTGAAAATGCTTGGCATGTTTATTTCGAAAAGCTTGTTCGATGTATTTCAGTTATGTCTGTTATGAAAAGGAAATTACTAACTTCAATCTATTTTAATTTGCAACATCCAGCATCTTACAGTTCAAAACGAAAATTATATTTAGCTGCAAGAAAAATTGACCCAAATATTACTTTAGAAGATGTAGATTCATTTCTAAGTAATACTAAAACTTATACATCTCATAAGGGTGGAAGAAGAAAGTTTCCTCGAAGAAAGATTATTGTTCGAGGAATTAATGATCAGTGGCAACTGGATTTGATCGTTTTACCAAATTTGAAAAAATTCAATAATGGTTTTACAAATATTCTTGCAGCAATTGATTGTTTTTCAAGATATGCTTATGTAGAGCCGATGAAAACAAAATATGCAAAGGAAACTTTACAAGCTTTTAAAAGAATTCTTGATAGAGCAGGTGTGAAACCGCGAAATGTGCAGACAGATGAAGGAAATGAATTTAAAGGAGTTTTTCGAGAATTTTTAAAAAAGAATAATATTCATTATTTTTCTACATATCAGGATACTAAGTGTGCTATTGTAGAGCGTTTTATTAGAACTTTTAAGAATAAATTGTTTAAATATTTAACTGCAATAAATTCAAAAAGTTATGTTCCTATACTTCCACAAGTTATTTTATCTTATAACAACTCAAAGCATAGATCTTTAGGTTTACCACCTTCTGAAGTTGATAAGAAAAACGAAGATAAGTTGTGGATGAAACAGTATAAAGATTTTCTTTATACAAATATTAAGAATGTTGCATCTTTAAAGGTAGGTGATAAAGTTAGAATAAGACATTATAGAAAAACTTTTGAACGTGGATTTTCAGTGAATTGGAGTAGAGAAATATTTCAGATAGTATTTGTTTTGAACACAAAGCCAGTTACTTACATTCTTTCAGACAGTTCAAATGAAATTTTGAAAGGTAGTTTTTATAGATATGAAGTAATAAAAATACAACCTTGAGTGTTTTAAGTATATATGAATACTTTTGAGATAGGTGATATTGTATTAATAGGAGATTGTATCTATCCTAAAACTTGTGTAATTTACTTGGACGTTTTAAGATAATGGGATCAACAGTAAATGTGTTTGATGCAAGGTTGAAAGTTCCTTTTTCAATGATAGTTGCAGGTCCAAGTAATTCGGGGAAAACTACTTTTGTATTAAAGTTAATTAAGAATGGTGATGATGATTATTTTATAAGTAGACGTTTTGATTATATTGTTTGGTTTTATGGTCAGACTATTCCAAATGATAAAGATGTGTTAGAGGGGAAAGTTACGTTTCATGAAGGTTTACCTGATTCTTTAGATGAATTTGTCAATTCAAATCAATTTGGATTACTAGTTTTTGATGATTTAATGTCAGAATGTGGAAATAGTAAACTTCTATCTGAATTTTTTACTAAACGTTCTCATCATGAAAATGTAAGTATCATTTTTATTACTCAAAATTTGTTTCAGGATGGTAAAGAAAGAAAAACTTTTGTAAAGAATGCAACTTATTTAGTTTTATTTAATTCTCCGCTTGATCAGACGACTGCTTATTTTATTGGTAGAAAGTTGATGCCAAGAGACAGTAAATGTTTTATTGAAATATATAATCATGCTGTACAAAGACCGCATGGTTATTTATTGATAGACGGTCATCAGGAGACTCTGAAAGATGCTATGTTTAGGTCAAATATTTTTGGAGAAGTTCAACATGTGTTTATAGTACGAAAGAAATGTTCTTAAGATAATGATTTCGTACAATTGTTATGGTACTTTGATGGTAATTCTGTATGTAGTAGCTATTCATAATGCCAACGCGTAATGATTTGAGTAAAAATTTAAGAAAGATTCTTTATTCTAAAAAGTTTCTAAATATGTTAGCGAAGGCGAAAGGTTCAGCTGATAGAAAAGGTGTAATAGATTTAGGGAGTAAAGTAGAAATTGATGCAGTTTGTCAGTGTATAAAGAGTATTTTGCAAGGTCATGTGAAATTAAGTCGAGCTAAAATAAAACGATTGCAAGCTGAAAGAAATCATTTAAGATTGTTGGCACATTCTAAAATGGGGTTGCGAGAAAAGAAGGAACGTTTGAATCAAATAGGTAAAGGAATTCTTCCTATTATTATTAGTGGTGCATTAGGATTATTGTCTTCTATATTTAGGAAAAGGTAATTATGAAAGGTAAATGTTGTAGTAAAGATTTCGATAAAAAAAAGATGAAGAAAGATGTTTTAAAAACTTATGCTTGTAAACATTATTTGAAATTATTATCATATAGTAAAGGTCAAAAAAGGAATAAACTTATCGATTTAGGAGATAGTAATGAATTGAAATCAATTTGTGATTGTGTGTATAACATTTTGAAAGGTAATGTTGAAATATCTCCAAAAGAAATGAATTATTTACAGAAAGATAAAATTCGTTTAAGATTACTTCCGAAGAAATCAGTTTCAAATAAGATTAAACGCGCATCTATGAAACAGTTAGGTAAAAATTCGTTACCTATCATTATAAAAAATTCACTTGCTGCTTTAAAATTATTAAAGAATATAAAGTGAAATTGTAGAATGTCAAATTTTCAGGAAAGTATTATAATACCATACAAAATGTTTAAAAGTTGTAATTTCGAAAAGCTTGATAAAGAGAACAGAAATGAAAATGTGAATTATGCATTGAAGAGACAAGACCAGCTGTTGCAGGAAAAAATGTTTGGTATGAAACCTTATAATGAGATTTATTCGACGTATCATCCTACAGAACAATATTTAGGAAGTGATACTTTAATGATCAATGATATTGTTAGAAAGATTAACGTTAGACAGAGACCTAACATTGAAAGTATTTTAAGAAAACTTCAAGAAAATTCGGTAACTTGGAATAAAAATGGTTTGGTTTCTATTAAAAATAGGATTATAAAAGGGTCTAATATAATAGATATTATGAAGTTTTTTTCAAAGACGATAAGTTTTAATCAGGAACTAGAAGGAGTAGAAGAATTGTATGATTATTTTCAAGAAATAAATGTTCCTTTAGTTTGGATAAAATATAAACCTAAATCTAAAAGAGTAGAGCATGAAAAAGTTGATATTAGAAATTTTCCTTTAGAGGAATCTGAAAAAAAGGATGTAGCTGAAGCTTTATACTCTCCATTGAAAAAAGATGTACCTGAATTTTCATATTCTCCATTAAGGAAAGCTAATAGAGATGAAGTTGAAACTTTCTATACACCAGAAATGAAGGTAAAGGTAGGTGATGTTGGAAAAAAAGAACCTATGAAGTTTGTTGATTTTACTCCACATTCTATTCCTGAATTTCATCATGTAGGTCCACCATCAATTTCTCCTGAATTTCAGCACAAAGGTTCTGATGTAATGTCTCGTGAATTTAAACACAAAGGTTCTCCTGTAATTTTGCCTACTGTAGTTCCACCGTATCCAGGTTTACCTAAACCTAGTGTAACTTCAGATAGTGTGGAAAAAATGAGTGAGAAAAGAGGAAAGCAGAAAAAGGAGAAAAAGGAGAAAAAGGAGAGAGTTCCTGCTAAAACTTCAGAAAGAACTAGTTCATATGGCAGGAAAATTAAAATACCTGCAAGATGGGAATCTAAATATTAAATCATATTTATAAATGTTGCTGAGATTGAGTTATTGAGTTAAGAGTTTTATTTTGAAATAAATCTTCGCTGGTATTTTGTATTGACTAGTTGTAATAACGAAATGTCTGCAGAATTTTATCGCAATCATTTTAGAAATTCATCACAATATGGTGGAACGTTAGATATTCCTCCGTTTATAGGCACACAATATCAAAAAGGGTATGGAATAGGTAATGTTATTTCAGGTTTTTTAAAACCTATGATAAAACCGTTATTCAATTTTGCAAGGAAACAGGCTAAAAAAAGGTTGATGACGGGTGGTTTAAATGTCGCGAAAAAGGTATTTTTTGAAAAGAAAAATATTAAAGACGCTTTAAAAGATGAAGCAAAGTCACAGTTACAAGGAGTTGGTTCTGATGCTTTAGATTATTTTAAATCTGAAAAGAGGAAACGTAAATCTAATCCAGATTTATTAAGTGATTCTGGTGATACAATAGTTTCTTCTATTTCAAGCCCGACTAGGAAAAAAAGGAAGACTAGTAAGAAAATAAAGACTAGGAAGATATTAAAGAAAGTTGGAGATATTTTAGATGTAGTTTGATATTAATATCTTTAAGATTGATATCGATTTTGATTGCTAGTCAAGATTATATATCTTGACTAGCAGTCTTGTTTGAATGAAGTTTGAAGTTTCAAAATGTCGCATTCTAAATGTTTATGTGTTCCTGATACTGTGGATTTATTTTCTGTTCCTTTTACTGACGCAGTAGGTGAACAGAGTTTCTTTTCTAAAGTTTGGCCTTTGAATAATCTTTCGCAAGAAGGTCCAATTGAATATCTATTGAAAGCTAACAAGAAAGATTTTATAGATTTGTATCATAGTTTTGTTGAACTAAAACTCAAAATTTTGAAAAAGGATGGAAGTGCACCTGCAGCACCTACAGGAGCAGATCCTGTCCCCGCAGCTTCTAAAGTAATTCCTGTAAATTATTTATGTGCTGCTATGTTTAAAGATGTAGAACTTTATATTGGAAGTAAATTGATTTCAGGATCCAATAGTTTATATCCATATAAGGCTTTTATTGAATTTGTATTAAATTATAATCCTGCTTATGTTGAAAGTTGGGGAGATGTTTGCGGATTCATTAAAGATACTAAAGATTTTAATGAAATTACCAATCTTGATGATAATCATAATGAAGGGGCATATAAACGATTTCAGAAAACTCAATATGGAAAAACTTTCCAATTGATAGCTAAAGTTCACAATGATTTGTTTAATCAGAATAGGTTATTTCCGGGAGATGTAGATATGAGAATACGATTTATTCGAAATTCACCTGAGTTTGCTTTGATGGCAAAGGATGGTGCTACAAATTATAAAATTGAAATAGAGGATGCAGTTTTTTATTCAAAACGTATGTCATTAAGTGATGCATTTTTAATTGAATTAGATAGGGCGCGATATGAAGGTAAACATTTAAAATATCCTTATCGTAGAGTAGAAGTAACTTATTCAACTCAAGGTCCGAATAAAAGTATTTTACAAGAAAATCGTATGATTTCTAATGATGAAATTCCACAGCGAATCATTGTAGGCTTGGTTGATGCTAGGGCTTTTGACGGCAATTATAAACATAATCCTTTTTATTTTCAAAATTTTGATGTCACGGAAATAAAAATTCAAAGAGATGGTGATGAAACTTCACCGTTTTATGAAATGAAGGTGGATTTTTCTGATGATACTTTTTATCAAGCATATTCGGCTATGATATTTGGAACAGGAAGATTATTCAACAACAATGCTCCTTGTATTACACCTTCAGAGTTTAAGAAAGGAAGTTGTTTCTTTGTTTTTAATTTAAGTAAAGCCTTACCTAGTTCTGGAACTTTCGAGCTTTTTGAAAGTGGTACATTAAATGTTGTTGTGAATTTAAAGACTCCTAAAGCACACGGAATTGTTATGATATTTTTCAGTGAATATAATTCTATGTTAAGTCTTGGTGAGACGAACCAAGTAGATATTGATGCTAGAGATTGAAATCAAAATGTTTGGTGATGAAATTGAAAATCTTTTAAAATATTCAAAAGTAACTTCTCCTACATTTCATGGGGTTTATTCTGCAAATAATCTTCCAAAATTTGTTTCTTGTTATCCATCAAGTTTTGTAGTTAACACTCATGAAACTACAAAACCAGGTGAACATTGGGTGTCATTTTATTTTAAATATAAAAATTCATTACCTGAATATTTCGATTCTTTTGGATTTCCTCCTATGAAAAGATATTTTCATAACTTTTTAAAATCGTCAACTTCTAAAAAGAATTTCAGGTATTCTCAGAAAACTATTCAAAATTTATTTTCAGCATATTGCGGTCATTATGTTATATATTTCATATATAATAGATGTTTAGGTCAAGACATGAAGAGTATTTTAAGGAATTTTTCAAATGATACTCGAAGAAATGACTTAATTGTAAGCGCATTTATAAAGAAAATGAAAAAGAGAATAAAAAATATGAAAAAGCATAAATGTTTTGCAGATGTTAAATCCTTACTTTATATCAGTTATTTCAAGTTTGAAGTATGGATATGATAAAAAGTAACGTTTTGAAATCGTATCCAAACCCTAATAAAATTAGTATTGGAGGAGTTTGTGTAACTTTATTATTAACTGTAGTTGTTATCGGATTGGAATTAAGAAAGTCTTCGAATTCAGAGAATTACTTTTATTGTTCAACTAATTCTATACAAACTAGAAATAACAAAGTCAAAAGTATGTATTTAATTTGTAGAAACGTAGAAATTCAGAGCGTCTCTCCAGTTAGTCGAGCAGTTCATTCGGTGGAACCTTCTTCGTTGAATTTAACAAATTTGTTAAATTCAACGAAGTTTTCTTTGTTGAATTCTGCAAACTGGTCTACTGAACGTTCTTTACTTTAAGCAGTTTAGTTTAACATTACTTCAACTGTTCGAAATGTTAAATCGAGCAGTTGAACATTTGAATATTTTTAGTTTACGCACAGTTACAGTAACGTTATCACGTAATGTGAATACTTTCATCGAGCAGTTGAAACATTTGAATACATTTTGAGTTTGGATGAACGATTAAATCATTTCGTTCTTTTTTAAGATGTAAATTTCATTCGATATTTAAGTTATTTGTAAATGAGATGCATATTCTTTCTTATTTATAATTGTAAATGTACTACATAGTGTTTAGTGTTGTTGACTAACATTTCAGTTGAGCAAGAGTTTGGAAAGCAAATGAGTTTGTAAGCAAAAGTAGCGCAGTGCGATTTAGCATGAGCTGACCAACAACTGTGGAATTAGTTACAAGTTTCTTTTACAGTATTGTAGAACTACACATTATCAGTGAGCCGACTGTAGAGGAATTCTATACTTTTCTCCATAGAAGAATTGTATATTATTCTTTTCTATAGTTAAAGTTCAGGTGTACGTTCCACTGTAATAAGAGTTGCTATTTCCACAAATTAAAGTTGTCTTGGTTAAAGTTCTGCTAATTTACTGTTGGCAATGTAAGAATGTTTGTAGCATCTTATTAAAGATGCAATCATACAATTTTATGTTGCTTTCACTTTCTGCGCTAAGCTAACAGTTCATATGTTATTTCAACTATGCCAATTGATGTTTGTTGATAATACAAATATTGTGTTAGTACATTCGTTCTGTGTGGGTTTCATGTATATACTGTTCATGTTGTGGAAGTTACGCGTAGCTTTGTACATTGTTTGGAAAGTTGTACATGTACATGGTTGATGATTGTAAATATAATGTAATGTAAATAATGCTATTATTTATACACTAGGTGATACCTCGTATTTCGTTCATCCGATGCAAGATTGCTTTATAAAAATGTAAGTATTCTTTTATTTCTTTCTTACTTTACTTGTTTAGTTCCATAAAGTGTATTCTTAAATTCAAAGCGCATTCTTTATAGAATTATAACGCGCATTATTAGTGTATTTAATTCTATAAAGGGTATTCTTTATTTGTAAGTTAAGAGTTTATATATTGTATTTTACTGTTCAGAATCGATTCTTTATACTATCTGAACGAATAGTTTTGAAATTCATTTTTTAATTGAATATTTGAATATTGTATTTCAGGTTTTGAGTTGTAGGTTTGTTATGGTATCGTGAAGAATGCAGTTTGTTATGGTATCGTGAAGAATGCACTCATAGGACTAACGCGAAGTGTTATGGTATCGTGAAGAATGCACTCGTAGGACTAACGCGAAGGATGCATTCTCATAGGACTATTTGAGGACTATTTCTACACTAATAACTTATTCTTTCGGTTACAACGCAGTCGAACATTCTTTCAGTTAGAAGAATGTTCATATTAAACTACATTGTGAACATTGTTGTCAACGTAGTTTAGTTGAATGTTCTTCTATCTTAATACTCCTTCAAGGCTCCGTGAGATATTAAGACTGACTTGTGAACTTTAATACTCCTTCAATGCTCCGTGAGATATTAAGACTGACTTGTGAACTTGTAACAAAGGATCTTACTGTTACATCTACTATTACTGTTACATCTACTATTACAAGGATCTTGCTCGTTACTACTATTACAAGGATACTAGCAACATCCTTGTAATAGTAGTAACGAGCATCTACTGTTATATCTTGCAACTGATGAGCTAAGCCTGTTGGGTAATTTGATGAGAACAATTACCCAACAGACCTAGTATACTTTTTGTGAGAGATGCACATCTATTCAAGGAAATGTACTGCTGTCTACAATTCTATTCAAGGAAATGTACTGCTGTCTACAATAATTCAGTTTAATTTCGTTAACCTTTCGCTTGTTATATTATCTTTAGAGCTTCCAATAGTTATTTAATTGGTTGGAAACTATAAGATAATTAGTCTAGCGAAAGGAGTTGCAACGAATGAAGATGTAGCCTACATCAAGTTGACGTTGCTTTGTTTTTCGATAATTTATTTGACTTTTTTTTTCGATACCTTATTTATTTGGTGACATTTCTTTGTCGTAAATACTTTGTGATACAGCGAGAAATAACTGTTACTTTATGGTGTCTTTGCATAAATACTTTGTGATACAGCGAGAAATAACTGATACTTTATGATGTCTTTGCATAGTCTGTTATTGTATGTTGTCTTTGCACACTACTGTATGTAATGTTACTTATTGTATGGTGCATACATACAGTAACTGTATGACATGAAATGTTACTTATTGTATGCTGTCTTCGTCTTAAAGTTTTACTATTATACTTTGTTGAAAACTTGGTGTCAAATACTTGGTGTCAAATGTCTGTAAGGTGTCTGTACTGTGCGGTGTCTTTTAAAGTTGACGTTTAAATTTTGTTGCCAAAATGTCTGTATGGTGTTTTCTGTTAAAGTTAAACTTGCTGATACTAAAATGTCTGTATGGTGTCTAAAGTAACTTTAAACTTATTGATTGATAAATGTATGGTGTCTTGCTTTTATAAAATGTGTTGACTTTTATAAAATGTGTTGACTATTAAAGTGCTTATTAAAGTGCTATTAAAGTACTATTAAAGTGCTTATTAAAGTGCTATTAAAGTGCTAAATTTATTGATAAATGTATGGTGTCTTGCTTTTATAAAATGTGTTGGCTATTAAAGTGCTTAACATTCGTTTATGAAAAGAAAAAACATAATACATGGTTAGACGAAAAAGTAAAGTAGCTGTCAAATTCGTACATATATATCACTGTTACTGATGTTTCATACTATTTTAATTACTTTGTTATGAAAACTGATGTTTCATAACTGTTAGCGATATTACTCGTATTTCTACTTTGTACATTCTTAGTTCTTACTTTGTACATTCTTAGTACTTACTTTGTACATTCTTAGTACTTAGTTATGAATTTGAGGTGAATGTTATTGTTAAGATTAACATACCACCCGAAAGATCTAGAGATGTATGTAACACCTGAGATCTTGTCAGATGTATATATTGATAGATGTATATAATAAAATGTATTATGACCAATTTTTGTTGTTGTGTATTTATTTACATACAATATGATCGAATAGTATAATATGAATATACTATGAATATATAATACGAATATATACTGTTCCAGATATGTATTATAATACGAATATATAATACCATTAAGATGAATATATCTGACAAGTATTAATACTATTAGTAACCGAGTAGGAAATATTTATCGTCGTGACAAATATGTTCGTTTGGATCTATTAACTTTGGTTTGTCTATTGACTCGTGGGTTGTGTAAAGGGCAACCAAGTGCGTGACCTGCAACACTTCCAGCACGAGTCTGTCAAAAATTACCTCTAGCCTACTGACAACTGAGAGGGTGTATCGGATTAACGCTTAGTTTGAATGTGAATGGATGACAAATTATAATGTGTAAGGAGCTTCATTCAAGTAATTTGGAGTAGGAATGGTGTTCCTGAAAATGTAGTTTTAATAACTGAATGTTTACGTGCTTTTGAAATTTATGATTATAAAAATAGTATCGTAAGCATATTTAAGTTGTTTATTTTACATTCTTATATTTAATTCAATTGAAGATTCTTTAGTTAACATCTTTTGTTAAATTGACGTGCAACGTTATTCCGCGAGTAGTTGTGACGACATCTTGTGAATTACTTGACCTTAATTGATCAATTAGACATTTGCGCCACCTAGCGTATATAATGGTGTATTGACGTAAGTGACTACGTCACTAGAGATTAGAGATTTGTAGTAGTAGTAGTAGTACAATCGGTCTGCATAATTAGGTGTAAAACTTTTTACATTAAGTTTTAAATTTCACTACCTTTTCCGAGTAGTAATAAATCGAGCTTGAGTTCGACCCCGGCCCGGTACCCGGGATCAGGTTCCTAATATTCCCCCGGGTACCGGGCCGGGGTCGAACTCGAGCTCGATTTTTACTACTTCTAATCGTTTTCCATTTTTATTTATTTTGTTTTATAGTTGTGCCGGGAGCTGACATCTTCAAGTGTGAACCAAATCCAGATGGATCCATGAACACGTCGGCAGTGATATTCATGAAAATGACGAAGGGGGTAGAAAAACAACAGCAGGAGGCGACCAAGTACAAGGAAGACAGGAAGAAGGAAAAAATAATTCAAAAAGAAAAATATGGTGAGTATAACAGTATAATTAACAATACATTAAGGGACTGATCCAGTTATTCTAGAGGTGTTGATGGACATGTTGGACCCCCCCCCCCCTCACCACCACCACATACATGATTTGATAGAGGAGGGGGTGGTGGATGCTCGTACTCACCCCCCCCCCCCATTGATACTCCCATGATGCCATCATGCGCCTAATATTATCTTTTTATTCTTATTGAACTAAAAATGATATACTACAACTCATGTCAAAACCTGTCAAAACATTGCAATGATAGACTTAAACTCATGTCAAATTATGTCAACACATGTCGTATTTATCCACATTTCATATTGGTGTATGTTTAAATTTTTGTAACCCTGTTAAATTATAGGTATCACGGGGGCATCCTACAAATTACAGCCAAACTGCACAGTGGAGACTGCCAAACAACGTCAACATGTTCCCGCGCGTAAAGTCCGTACTGAGCGCTCTAAAGGTGGGTTGGTATGATTTGACACCACCATTGACATGAGCTGGCATGAGTTGACATGTGGACCAAGGTGGGTTAACATGAGTTGACACATCTGTGGACATGCATTGACATCAGTTGACATGTGGACCAAGGTGGGTTATCATGAGTTGACACATCTGTGGACATGCATTGACATGAGTTGACATGTGGACCAAGGTGGGTGGACATGACTTGACACATCTGTGGACATGAGTTGACATGTGGACCAAGGTGGGTGGACATTAGTTGACACATCTGTGGACATGACTTGACATGAGTTTACATGTGGACCAAGGTGGGTGGACATGACTTGACACATATGTGGACATGAGTTGACATGTAGACCAAGGTGGGTTAACATGACTTGACACATCTGTGGACATGAGTTGACATGTGGACCAAGGTGGGTGGACATGACTTGACACATATGTGGACCAAGGTGGGTTGACATGAGTTCACACATCCTTTGACATCAGCAGTTTACATGTGGACGATGGTTCCTGTTTTCTCCATATCTGCAGAAATAAATTCTAGTTCTACATTACGTGAAAGATGCATTAACATGACTTCACATATGTGTGCGGACATGAGTTGACATGTGGACCAAGGTGGGTTAACATGAGTTGACACATCTGTGGACATGCATTGACATGAGTTGACATGTGGACCAAGGTGGGTGGACATGACTTGACACATCTGTGGACATGAGTTGACATGTGGACCAAGGTGGGTTAACATGAGTTGACACATCTGTGGACATGAGTTGACATGTGGACCAAGGTGGGTTAACATGAGTTGACACATCTGTGGACATGACTTGACATGTGGACCAAGGTGGGTACTCACCGACATTATTATGTATACACACACTAGGAACCCGCTACATTTTCTATAATCAATTTGTAAATTTGATTATATCTTAATTTACTTCTTCAGCTAAAGAGCACGCTACAAGTGCCAGGGCAGAGCCTGATTCCGAGAACGAGGAAGAGTCCCGCGATTACAATGAAGGGGGTAGTAAGGATGAAGTTGAATATTATTGCAGTAGTGGTTATGATATTTACTAATGATATTTACTAAGAATTTTTGCTAAGAATATTTACTAAGAATATTTACCACTATGAATATATGTTTAACCTTATGCAATATTGAACTTCATATACACTAGAATATAGTTGCCATGCATTACCATGCTATCACATGATAATGTTAAGGTATGTGTTAACACAATAATTGAAGAACCTACAAATGGTAATATACAATAACTGTGTTGAATTCTTTTCAGACTCACACCCCAATGTACGTCGCAGCCCCCGCCTAGCAGCAAAGAGTGGCCAATCAAGCAGACAACAACAGCCGGCAAGTGAGGAATCGGAGGACCTGGATAAGACTGCAGACAGCCGCACAATAGCTGAATAGATATGAATGCCCCGGATGACATTACTCCTCCTCCTGCCACAAGTGCTGCGACCAGCTGTGCTCCCATAGACAGTCCCTCACGATCAGGACCTGCTCCCAAAGACAGCCGCTCAGGAGCTGCTACCAAAGACAGCTGCTCAGGAACTGCTCCCAAAGACAGCCGCTCAGGAGCTGCTCCCAAAGACAGCCGCTCAGGAGCTGCTCCAAAAGACAGCCGCTCAGGAGCTGCTGCCAAAGACAGCCGCTCAGGAGCTGCTGCCAAAGACAGCCGCTCAGGAGCTGCTGCCAAAGACAGCCGCTCAGGAGGTGCTCCCAAAGACAGCCGCTCAGGAGGTGCTACCAAAGACAGTCGCTCAGCCCCAAAGGAAGATATAAAACCAGTTACCACAGTACCTGTGAGAACTTTCTATGGCACTGCAAAAACCAGTACTTCCAATATGGCAGAGGAAACTAAAACAACATTTATGCGACTCCCCACTCAACCAATGCCAGCTAGTCCTATTGACCTAATGCCTATACAAAAGAAGATGAGCACCATCGAGACAAGGATTACTGATACGGTCTCAACAGGTTTGCAGTCCATTCAGGGTTCTTTAGCCACTAGCATTAACAGAACTGCAGGTTTAAATAGTAGAATTAGTGGGGTGGAAAATGCTCTTCACGGTGTCACCAACAGAATCAGGGAACTCAAAATTGAAGTGAATGATGGCATAGCGGACCTGAGCAGGTCAATGAATCGTGTACGATTAGCTGTTGAGAACAGCGACCCAGGTGTGAACGCAACTGCTTCCACAATTAAACAGTTCAAGTTCACAGTCGGCCTCGATGCAACCCCAGACCCTGCTGTCACACTTGTCTCCACTTCAACACAGTATGACATTAAAGGTGTGTCCATTGGAACACAGTATGTGTATCCCCATGAGAATTTTATTGATACATGCATGATCGTAGCTAGAGCAAGAAACATTTGTGATAAGAAGGTGAATCCAAAGAAAGTAGAGGATACAAGTCTTCCCGTACCATCTGAAAAAGAGCAGACTACTGATGAAAAGGAAAAGCTTCATCAGAAATCAGGGGAGGCCAGTGTTCCCGTATCTCCAGAAAAACCTGATGAAAAGGAAAAACTTCCTGAGAAATGTGAGGCAACTTTTCCCGTACCTAAGGTAAACCAGATTAGTGATGAAAAAGTAGACCTTCCCACAAAAGCAACAGAAGGGACAATGCCTGGAGTTAGAGTATTACTTGTGGAAGAAACACAAGATATGCTAGAAGACCAGAACGAGCCTGAATCTGAAAGTGATGATGAGGTGGTCAGTGAGACAGAGGTTGAAGAAGAACTCAAGGATGAGGTTGTCAGTGAGAGACAGCTGCCAGTGGAAGAAAAACATGAAATGGAAGAAGAAATGGACAGTGACTTTGTCCGCTGTTCACAGGGCAAATACACACAAGAGGATGCCATAGCAGACTTAGCTAATCTAGTCAGTGTGAAGGAATGTGCGAGTGGGGAGGGATACAGTTGTAATGGTGCATGATGCTATTTCGTTTGTTCACGCCAGCCAAGTAATCATTTCTCTTCTGACGTGGACGTCGGATGGGCCTACGCTGACTGTTCCGCCCAGCCCTGATCGCACGAAGGAACCGCTTTGCTGCTTGCTTCTGAATGGCGAGCTCGATCTCAGGGTCATAGCAGTCCTCCGGTTTCAGGGCCTGCATGCCCCAGTCAATGCACATGTTGTGCAACACGCAGCACGCACGGACAAGAAACGAGGCTTCGAGCGGGTCCATCTGGATCACTCCCGATCCATTCTTTGCAAGACACCTGAAAATACACAAAACACACCCTATATATGGTAAATAGGAGAATAGGCGACATGACTTAACATATTAATTAACTTAACAATAGTTGACATTAGTTGACATGCGTGGACCGCTACGACATGAGCCGAGTGTCAATTAAAGTGGGTGAAAGTGGGTCGACATGACTTGACACTTGGACCGACATGATACAACATGAGCCATGAGTGGACCGACATGATACCGACATGATACGACATGAGCCAAAGTGTCAATGAAAGTGGGTGAACATGACTTGACACTTGCACCAACATGATACCACATGAGCCATGAGTGGACCGACATGATCTGCAGAAGTATCCATTGAAGTGGGTCAAGGTGACTTAATTATTGTGAAATTATATGTATTGATAAGGCACGTTATCTTACCGCCATCTGGTTTTGAGTTGGCCGATAGTTCTTTCGACCGAACTCCTAGAGCTGGTGTGTTGGGCCTGGTAGGCCCGCTCCCACTGAGGCATTGCATCCAAGGTTTTTCCCTTTATGGGTGTCATGAGTCGGTGTGTCAGGGAGTAGCTACAATATATAAAAAACAACATCCATAAAAATTATTTATTTCATGGAAAAAATTGTAAATTACACAAATTTGTAAATGATACTAGTAAATACTTGTAGTTCAATTTTTCATGAGAGGGAGTACTTGTTATAGTATATACATAAAATTATACATACCCACTGTCGGCAAGCAAGAAGTATCTGCCCATCCGTTGGGTGTTCGTCATGAGGCGGCCGAAGTCAGAGATTTCAAACACGGACATGTCATGGTGACTTCCGGCAACCCCACTCTCAACGAACGTTATCCGTTGGTCAGCATCGCTCACAATCTACATAAAATGAGTAAAATAGATTACAAATTCTAATTTATTGTTACGCATTTTTTATATATCATTATTTATGATCCAAAGCATGCAATTGAAACTATTATTTATTGGTAACACTCGAGATGATTTGCAATAGATTTATTGCTTTATTTTACTTTGAATATCTTTTTTTATTTAGTTTAAGTTTTATACTTACCATGACATTCAGAGAGTGGTAGCCATGTCGGTTGACATAGACCGCCTCGTGGTTTGGTGGCTTACGTATGGGGATGTGTGTGCCATCCACGCACCCTACGCACTGGTCAAACTTGTACTTCTGGCGGAAGCGCAATGCACTAGCGTGTAGGTCCATACCCTTTAAAAAAGAAATCACATGACTTAACACGTTAATTGACATTAGTTGACATGAGTGGACCGACATGATACAACATGAGCCGAAGTGTCAATCAAAGTGGGTAAAAGTGGGTCGACATGACGTGACATGACTTGTCACTTGGACCGACATGATACGACATGAGCCAAAGTGTCAATGAAAGTGGGTCGACATGACCTGATACGTGGATCAACAACACACTATGTTTTCTTTAGTATTTTAAGCTTACGGAGGGGAACTTAATATACTTGTGAGATCGTGACCCCTTGCAGAAAAAAAACTTAGTATACTGGTGAGATGTCGACACTTGGACGACATGATACGACATGAGCTGAAGTGTCGATCAAAGTGGGTAAAAGTGGGTCGACATGACGTGACATGACATGACACTTGGACCAACATGATACAACATGAGCTGAAGTGTCAATCAAAGTGGGTAAAAGTGGGTCGACATGACGTGACATGACTTGTCACTTGGACCGACATGATACGACATGAGCCAAAATGTCAATGAAAGTGGGTCGACATTACTTGACATGTGGATAAACAACATACTATGTTTTCTTTAGTATTTAGAAACTTACGGAGGGGAACTTGATGTACTGGTGAGATCGCGACACCAGAAACCAGACAAAGTTGTTTACAGCACGGGACAACGCCCCTTCCGAGCAACCACCTTACGTGTCCCGGAGGGCGCTGTAGTTTGCTCCTGTTGCCAGGAAACGCAGGGCAAGACAGACCTGTAAGAAAAAATGAATGAATTAGGCAATATATAGTCTATGCTATTTAATGTAATGTCAAAATGTCTCTAGTTATCTGATCATATGGATGAATTCCTAATATTGGTAATATTCCTAATATTTGTAAGAGTATTTGTAATAGTATGCATATAATAAATAGTTACTATACTTACCTTCTGAAAGACAGGAATAGGTTGGCCCTTTCCTTCTGGGTCATCACCTTCCGTGGTGTATATCGAGCTTCTGTAAAACTCACTGGCAAGATATTGAACCATCTCAGGAGACAACCTGAACCTGGACTCGAATTCTCTTGCTCTGGGCCACAAGGTCCTAGGGTCTAGTCTAGGTCGGTTGGTCCTTGTGGCCCTGCATCGCTTTACTCCAATACCCCTTCGGAGCCGCTTCTTTGGCTTAAAAGCCGACGCCCTAAGCCAGGTGGACAGTGGCATCGAGCGCGCGCACTGCCCAATTGGTATTTTGCGTGGCATCTGAAAAAAAGAAATTAAGAAAATTAAAAAAAGAAAAAACATGATAAATACATAATAAAGACAAGTATGAAATGGATACCCAACACTCATACACAACGGAGGCGAATTAATTATGATTAAATCTTTGTTTTAATCCAAAAAACTAACAGGGATTTGCCCTATATATTCATAGATATGTGTACCAAAAGTGAAACACTAGAGTTAGATAAAAAAGACAAACCGTTAAGAAATCGCATAGAGCAGTGGAACTCCGTTTTGGCGCCGATTCTCATGATTATTCCCGCCAATATACAATTCGTAAATGTAAAATAATGGAAATCCACGATACGAACCCGTTTTCGCTATTCGTATTTTTTGGCGTTATACGAAGAAAATTTCCATTCGTAAAATTTACGAAAATTCATATATTTTACTAAGACAAAAATTTTTCTTTGTAAAAGTTCCCTGGTGGAACTTTTGATTCGTATACACATATTTTCTTTACGAATGATCGGTAAAATGTCCCTAAATCGCCCCCCAGATGTAGGTCAATTTCATGTCGTAAATTTTAGAATGTCATGTGTCACGTTCACATTGACGTGATTGAATATAGTACTGACCGAGTTTGGTATCGAAATAGCTATTCCCCTGCATAATTATACAGAGTCTCAGGTCTGCGCTAGGCTACAGCCCTCGACTATATATAAGCAGGGGAATAATCTCATATAATTGTTATTCTATTGACCAACTAAAATAGATTCATCCATAAATGAGTTATTGACCTTTCTATTGCTATTACTAAGGGTCTTCCCTCACATACATATATGGTCGATTCTCAAAAAAGGGGGCCAATTCCCTATTTTTCAGTTTTTTCATGATGTTTTTTTTAAATCAAGTCAAAAGCAAATGCTAAGTGGGTCCAATGGGTCCGGACGTCAATGTGCTAGCTTCGGTACGTACCTAGGTTTTGTATATGTCCTATTAAAATTCTGAAGTCATTACCCGAAAAAAAGTCCATTTTCTCATTATTTTCATTGACAAATATGTATATTTGATATTAACAGTGCCACCAAAAAAAACATTTAAGGTTAGTGGCTAATTTTTTTCATGTCGTATAAACATGACTATATAATATTTCTAAGGTATGGAATTACTATTAAGTAAATTATTGTTAATGCCAGCATGAATATGGGTTTGGGGAACATTTTTCTTGTCCGTATCTAGGGGATCACTAAGGCTTCCTTCAGGGAAAACATTATTCCTATCTCTCTTTTTGAACCATTTTATATGATAATATTTAGTACATCATATATGCTAATGAACATCATTGAAAAGAAAATGAACATTATGATAAGATAGAATGCAATGAATGCAGTATAAGAGGTGTGGGGAAGTGTGAGTGTCCGTATCTAGGGAACTTCCATTATTTTGATACTGTGTCTCAGGATATCATAATTAGGGAGCGTATCTGGGAAAAGGTACCTATTGCCAATCAATCAGGTCACAAAACCAAATGAAACATGGGGAAATGTGTCAGCATTATTCTTAATGTAGAGAACCTACTCTTTCAAATGCTGCAAACCATTTTAAAATATTCCTGATAGAACCTGAGATAAACGTATATGAACCTCCCCACCTCTTGTACATTGAGAACCTCTTATTCCCAATTGCTGTTCTTGCTTCCATGTTATGGCGACTTAACCCTTTAGACCCCACAGGTTGCATACATGAATTGCTCGATTTCCCCGGGATTTCCCCGGATTTCCCTCCAGAATTCCCTTATTTCCTTGTACTTTAGGAAGTTCAAAGTCTGACCCTACCCCATCAATGCACGTTATTGTTATGAAACCTGTAGCATTGAAAAGTAAATTTAATAAGCTTTTCAACAATATATTGGCCGATTCTGTATGTTGCGTACTCATAAAAGGATTTTCCTTGGAAAAATAAGGAAAAATATTGGAAAAACAACCATTTTTCCGGGCTGCTACGGCCGGATTGGGGAGCACACCCTCGGGCGGCTATGGCCGAATTGGGGTCTAAAGGGTTAAAGTTTCTTATGTTTATCAAGAAATTAAGTTTTCTTATTTCTGAGAATATTAAAAGTGCCATAACTTTTGATAGGAGTGCTTGTTCCACTCACTGTTTTCAGTTTTGAGAAGATAAAAACATTTTCTACATTACTTATGAAAAAATGCTTCATTTTTGATATTCTTTTTACTGTAACCATGGTAACTCGCTAACCTAAATTATGCACAGAAATTCTGCTAAAAACGTTCCATTTTGATTTTCCCATGATACATTGCTTATGAAAATTTTGATTTTTTAGTAAATGTCATGAGAATCTTTATAAAATTTCATGTAAGTCAATTTTTTTTGCAAAATAACTTTAAAAATAGTTTTCCCCCATATATTTCATGATTGATGTAACAAAGAGTCAGTTTATGCCAGATACTGCCAGATTTGGCCCAAATTGACCATAATGGCCTATATTGTATGTAAAATTGTGAAGGAACTATACATCGTAAAACGATAAAAAAAAAGAGTAGAAGAATCCCTGGGACTTCAGAAACATTATAAAATATAACTTTTAGCTGCATGTTTAGAAATTATTTCATGATATGAGCAAACCTCCAAAACTAGTGGCCACAGGGTGGCCAAATTTGTCATTAGGTACCTTTTCCCAAATATACTCCCAAATTTAGTGAATGAATCATAATCTAAAACATAATGATAGCAATCCAGCGAGGTATAAATGATCAAGTTTAGATGCATTACTTTGATATTTATCGAGGTAATTAAGTTTTCAGTGTCCGTATCTAGGGAGAAAGCATTATTTTCAATTAATTCAGCATTCTTTGAAATGTTATGAGCAGCAGAATTATGATTATATCACTATAAGTTGCATGGTAACCTTTAAATACAAAAATAAATTCTTTTTACTCAATTTATATTGGTTTGTACTGAAACATATAGATGTAGATAATGCGCCCTAGATACGGACATGCATGCAATATGTATTTAGGAATCTGTATTGATAATTATCATTAAAGAATGGTAAGTATATTGTAGAGAAAACTATCATGTTCTTCCATAAAGTAAGTACACAATATTTTTCTATGACCATCTTATGATTTCAAAATGCAGTTATCAAACTACATAATTATAATAAAGAGACTTTTATAATAAATAATTGATAAGAGCTTGAATGCTATTAATGTGTCCGTGTTTAGGGGGTGTGGCTTTATGTATTCTGAGGATTACCAGAAAAAATCTCTTTTCTATAGACGTTGTGCAGATGACGTCACAGATGACGTCACAACTGCCGAAATTAGATGTCCGCCATATTGGTGATCAATTTATTATCACTATTATTCAGAATATTGAAACATCTAGAACAATTGTTTATGCTGAATTTACCTAAAGCAAACTAACTGAATTAATATCAACTATTATTACCACTCAGAACTACAAATTTTTGCAGTCCAATGTCAGAGTAGTATGTCACAGCAAAGTTATTCAGCCATCAAAATAACGTAACAAGAACTAAACCAGAAAAGCTGAACTTTGTTGTGAGTTAACCATCCTGGAAAGGTTGTGTTCTAGAAGCTTAATCATGGAGTTGGAATTGAAGCTGATAGACTGCTTAGATGGCGAGAGTGTTGGCTGAGTGTGATTGAGTGGATTCTATCCTTGGAACTGTTCATTGTCATTGAGATCTTGTCATGGAAACGCAATAACACAGGAATAAATAAAGAACATCCTTTCACTTGAGTGTTATGTCTTACATAATACCGGAACTATTATTATGTATTGGACGACAGCGGTAAAAGAGGAGGAGACTGCGATAGAAGCTAGCTATTATCCAAAGGCAAAACAACCTCTTCAAAGTAACCCTAACATTAATGGATAATTAACCTAATAGTTCAATGTGACCTCCCACAAACCACCCGGAGCTCCCTTCCTAACAGCCTCGGCACATCCATAAGGCAGAGCAACACCACTTTTCATCAGTCTGGGCACCAAATCACTGGTGAACATCCACTCAGTCACCACTCCCACTTTGTCATAATTCTATTAGCTGCACTGGCCGCTATTTTCATAAAATTGTGATGAATGTCCATTCATCAGTGTTGAAATCAGGTATCAAGAAACAATAGAATGTCAAGAGTTAAGAGTGTATTTTGTAAGGGCCCGAAAAACCCGAAAGCCGAAAACCCGAAACCCGAAACCCGAAAGTGATTGTAAACCTGAAGTGACGTCAATATGACCCCATGATTGAAATGGCCAATCAGAGCCGACGAGTAGAGTATAAAAAGGGGCGGTGAGGCCCTAAATAAACAGTTCCATCTTGGTACTCCTTGTGTCCACATGTGTCTTCTTCCTCTAGTATCACCCTGAGAGGGATCTAAGTCGACGAGATGATCAAATACTAACTAAGTGACCAGGCGAATAACAGTAATATAAGTAAAGTTCATAGAAAATTAGAGTACAAAATAGTACGGGGTCCGAAGACCTGAAGGACCGAAATATGACCCAAAGGCCTGAAGTAGCCCGCAAGACGACCCAGGACCAGAAGACCGGACAAGTACGGAAGCCCAAAATAGTGAGCGGCTCCCCCATGGCCGGGGGCACGAAGGCACGGCCGGCTCTACCCCACGCTACCAACCATTAGGCGAGCGTCGGCCCGACACCCCCGAGACGTCGCAGTGCTGGTCTATCCTAGAAGACAGGCGAGAGAGAGAGAGTTCACTCTCCAGCTACTTCAGACCCCTCCCTACCATTTTTCAACTATCCTCCGACGGCTGGCAGAAGCCCCCGGTCCCCCGTGCCCAATGTCCAAAAGACACACCTCCCCCCTCGACGAATAACGATTTCCCGATCGACCCGTTGATTCCCCCTCGTGCGCGAGGCATGACTCTTGATCTTACACCTTGGCTTCTTGCTCGGACTCCTCGTCCGGCTGAGAACCAAAATTACCCCCACCTCCCTCTGCTGTAGAAATTGGAAACCCCGAACTACCGAGGAACATCACAAAATTATCTTTAATTTGTATAATTATCACGCTTGTATCTTACACAATGTACTTATTGCATATTATTTTCATCTGATATCAAAATTTGTCCAAACTACGTGCTGTGTTGAGTGATTATAATCAAATGAGCACTCCCTGCACTTATTTGCTAGATTTCTCCTTTCTAATGTAAATGTGTGCAAGGTTTAAACAGTTAAAAACCTTTGTTGGTCCTGTGGATGTCATCTAGTGAATTATTTGAATTCATGATAATTGCATTTTACAAAGTTTGTAAAATTAATGATTATTTACTGGGCAATCTCGGGTAATTTATACCTTACTTGGTTGGTGGAGATTTACAGCATGAAACATTGTATGATACAATATACTGACGTGGATGTCAGTCCATTGCATAGAATCTTAGCTAGCTTTCTGTAAAGCAAGGATCAGGGCTAAGATTGATTCTCTGAGTAATACAGCTGGAGATGTCACTGGTTAAGGTAAATAGCTGCGTAGTGTACCAGTAACTTCAGAGTGTAAACGGTAAACCTAGCAGGCACATCCTTGTGGTGTTGGCACTGCAAATTAAACTCAGGTTACTGGCTGGGTGGGTGAGCAGGGCCGGTTGGCAGAGTGTTGGTTGTTAGTGGTTCAGTGGACAACATCTTGAACAATGGTGGGTTAGTATAGTATTTATGTATGTCCTTGTGACTTATGGATATGTATGGGGAGTTAATCACTGCAGGCGTTCATCTCTACAGTAATCCAAAGAGTCAACTCAGGCTTAAATGAAAGGTACTTTATTCAAGTGTTCACTCCAAACAAAATCTCCAAGTTGTGCACAGAGTCCAACATACAAAGTATAAAGAAGTCCAACAGATCAAAGGTTCACAGTGTTAGGTACAGGTAGCTCCAGGCTGCAGCCCACTCTCACAACAAAGTTCTTACTCGCTCACTGAACCCCAGCAAATCTGGGTCTTATATACTTCCTGCTGGCTGTGCAGGGTGGTTGCCGAAAAGTAGGGTAGTCATATAAAGTATGTAGGTTAGTGGGGTTTATTTTTAGGTGGTTGGAAACATTTCTAGGTCAGAGGTCACTGCTCCTGAATATAGTAAGGTATGCCATAGCAGCCTGTCCTAGATTCAAGTCCCTGAGGTCAGCTCTTGCCCTCCTTTCCTATAATGGTAAGGTATGTAGCCCGGCCTAGATTCAAGCGCTTCTAGGTTGGGCCCCTAAGGCAAGGTCACTGCACAATAAGGTAAGTAGGCCACTCCTGTGAGCTGGTCTGGGTTGTTCTATTTTTAGTTCCAAAGAGGCCATGCTCTGACCTGACTCAATGGAACGTTTTATTCCTAAAATCTACGAAACAGTGGTATTTTGGTTGCCATGGAAACAATGATTTTAGTGATTTATTAAACAAATGGTGACATCATGGTGGAAAATATAACTTGAAAATATTCCTGCTTCAAACAGATAATCAATACCATTTTTAGATCAAGAGTTATGATCGCAATAGTATTTCATAAATAGCCATTTGTGTTTTTCAAGAATTATGTTTTGTTATTAAATAACTCAGTAAATACTGAATAATTCATGTTGTTGTCATTTTCAGGAACATGATGTTCATATGTTCTAAAACCTGTAACTTTTTTGATAATTAACACAATTTCACATTTTTGGTATCATTTAAAAGCTTATTCCATCCTCTTAAATGTTGAATTCCCGCCTGGAGCATCCTTTCCCCCTGGCTGGTCACAAATAATGATCACAATTGTTAAAGATATTAAGCAGATAATGTTGATAATCACCCTAGCTTGCCACTAAGTAGATAATACAGTGGATAAGTGGTACCTTTGAAGGAAGCCCTATAGTGCCCTCAAATTCAACTCTGAAAGTGCCTGTAGGCAGGTGGACAGCTTCCCTAGTCCACGCCTCTGGTCTGCTCTCTCGGATGTGTTTCAGAAGCTGTCTTTTCCATGTGTGACCAGCCAAGGGGAAAGGATGCTCCGTGCGGGATTTCCTATGGAACCATTGTTGTAGAGCAGGTTCTTAGCTTTCAAATGATATCAAGCATGTCCAAATCTGATAATTATTAAGGAAGTTATGGGCCCTTAAACATAACACCGTCAGGATACCAGAAAATGAAGAAAAGCTTAATTTTCTTGTATTTACTGAGATTTTGCATAAATTATCATAAATCATCATAATTGCAAGTAAATATTCACCAGCACACTTTTATTCATTATTTTGTTAACCAGAAATGATAAATGTATTCTGTTTTCAATGTTGAGACCTGAAAATGATTGTTTCTCATGGTTTACACTATTTTCTGAAAATCTTGTGTATTTTAGTTTCCATGGCAACCAAATAGGATGAATTTAGTGAATTTCCCATATCAAAACGTTCCATTGACATTCCAAATAGGGAAATATTCCATCATGATGGAATGTTTTGGGTATGATAAATGAATTCTACACAAAAAATTGATTTAAGACCAAATTATTACTATTTTTCATAAATATGGTCATATCTCCTTAACCCAGATTATGCTAACGTCCTACTGGTAGGACGCCTATACCATGGGTTTTGTGCTACTTGTTAAAGTTAGTCAAAATATGAATACAATCTAAAATCTTTGTGTAAATATGACCTCAACACCTATAGACCATGAAAACATTTCAAATAAGAACATATCCCTTGCAACATCATGTTGCCATGGCAACAAACAATGAGGTAATGACAAATACAGATGATAGAAAAATTGAAAAATCAATGTATGTTTTTCCTATGATATAATAAATATTTTGGGACAAAATTTGAATTTTAGATAGACCTTATGGAGCTCCATATGCATGCTAATTTTTATTTAAATCAAATAACAATGTCCAGAGATATTAAGAAGTTTCTATTGCCGTCCTACATGTAGGACATTAGCATAATCCACTACCTTAATTTTATGTCCTGCATCAATGTGGATACTACATGATATAGCATTATTTTGAAGTTTTGTCATCATTTACTCACACATTTTGCATACAAGGTATGTAGTAGATGCCCATAGAAGTCCAGTATTTAGTACTTTAAAGCTGTTTTTGTATTTTTGAACAAATTTTTATTTTGCCTTAACTCTTTAATGAGGGATAAAGGCATATTATCATAGATAACCAATAAATTGGGTTGTTGGTTACTATGGTAACCCCAAAAATAAATAAGAAATAATTTTTTCGCACCCTCTGAAAGTGGATTTCATAATTATGAGTGGCTTTCCATTTAATGGATTGCAAGAATACTTATTTTTAAAATTAATAGTAGGATTTTTTTGTTATCATATATTTGCCAATAAGGCTCTTTTTAGCATTAGCAAAGGGTTAAATATGTAGGCTATTGACAATTGACACGCATTGCTGCCGCCTGGTGTTTTATATACCTACACACTCCTCATAACCAGCGTACATGGCTGGGAACCAGTGACATTTCCGGTGACCGGACAATTCAAATATCATTCTACTGCTGCATCTCCAACAGGCAGCACGGACATTTATACGAACTTTTATCTTTCACCCTTTTACAACCCTACATTCACAGGTTGGGGCTACCACAGAAAAACGGGACGTCCTGAAAAAACAGGACGTCCTGAAAAAACAGGCATTTATGAAAAAGTGCATTATCTAGCTATTTTGAATGAATTTATACATGAATATCTTACAAGATACACATGATATAATACTTCTGCATACCCAAACTACAAAAATTATTAAATTCTTCATTTAACATGAATTACATAACATTTTCCATTTTGATAATTTCATAAATAAAATATCACAATCTATATTTGTACATGAATAAAGATGCTCAGAAAAAAGTTTGCTAAATTCTAAAATTATTTGTCATGAAAGTACACATCTTTTGCATCAAAATGATCGTTGCATTTTCAATTTCTATCGTTGCATTCTTTTTCTATGATTTTTTATTTTATAAAAGTTACAAAAATCATACCGAGAAAACGGACCGTCCTGAAAAAACGGGACGGTTTTGTGATCCGTTTTTACAGGACGTCCCGTTTTTTCAGGCAGACTTTTAAAACCCATTTAAACCATTATTCTAAAGAGGAAATTCAATTTTAATTTAACCAAATAATCGTTTGTCATAAAGGGTCATATTTTGAAATTGAAAAAATGATAATGGATTTTTTTTAAAGGATTTAAAGGGTTGCGTCCTGAAAAAACGGGACGTCCCGTTTTTCCCATCGTAGCCCCAACCTGATTCATCACCATCTTTCTCTTTTCCTACCTTGTTGTGTGACTGGGGAACGTAGTACCTGGTCGACATGGCGAGTGCTATGGAAAACTTGTTGAGAAGATTGGACTCGGAGGGTGCTCAGTCCGTAGCGGTCACCACGCCGGCAACAATGGCTGAACGGTTCAGTGCGTTGGATGAAGCCCTGGACGAACTCGGCGCGAATCGCTACCAGGAGCGTCTGGATGATGATGATCTGGAATCTACCAGAGGTTACATCCATGAGTCCCCTAATAAGCAGCCTACCCCAATCCCACCCCAATTTATCCCGAATGCCTACCAACACCCTAATGCCCCAGGTCGGTACAAGAACCCACAGCAGTACGTCCATCAGTACCCGGCACAGAAGACGCAGGTCACATCTCATCCTGCATCAGCCCGGCAGACAAAAAACTCCTAGATAGCACGGTGGAACCGCGAGGCCGTTGTCTCATGTATTGCACGTTTCCAGGGTTGGGTGCTGGCATGTTGTAGTGGGGTAATCAGGTGGGGTGAGGATAAATTCCCGATGGTGGAGCAGGACAAATATTTGACATGGAATTTTTCTCAACTTTGGCAGACCACATATACAAGAATGTGTATTTCTGTGTATTCCACATCATGGACTCTGCGCGTACGAATATTGCTATTGTTCAGAGTGCTTGATATTTCTTTACTCATCAATCTTTGCTATGTATCATAAGGTATGTAAGCTTTTTATACAGTAGAAACCAAATTTACTGAAAAGAATAACGCATAGACTTGAGTATATCCCCCAACACTGCTGACCAAAACCTTGTGTTGTTGACCTTTATTTTTAGAAAAAGGATATTTAAGGTAATTTTCAATAGACATTTCCTGTATTGTAAAAAGCTGTTACACACAAATTTGGAGTGAATTGTCTCTCAGGATGTGCAATTGTTGTCTAATGTATTATGTTCATTTCCAAAAAGGATACCCCCTATCATCCATGCACAATTTATTTGATAGAAACTGCAAACAATCATGATGATAATTATATTATGCTCTATCAAAGATCGAGGACATAATTTACTTCACATGCATGTGTTTGTAATTTGTAATTTAGAGTTTTCCCTATGTATTTCTCATGAAGAGAGAAATTAATGTGCCAGACTACTTTGCATAGGGTGTGTGCCCCCCTTTTTGTGGGTCAAAGATATTTTGCTGAATGAAAAGCTTATGCCACTATTCTAATATCATAGTGGACTCTGATCAAAATACTAGTACCAGTGTTGCCAACCCTCTAGGTGGTAAAATTATATACAGACATTTAATTCTGTGCTTTAAAATTGCAATATTTAGAGCGTATGGGGGTATTTTCACCCTGAAAAACTTTGTAATTTCTATATGTAAATAGGCAGGTTTTAAGGAAATGACAAAGGTTTCTGAGGTTTTTTTCCGGAAATGACAGAGGTTTTCAGCAAAATTATGGAAGTCTCACCAAAAATATATAATATTATTACCCACCTATCATTTTTCATTGCTGAACTTACAGAGGTTTCCATACTTTTAACGGATGACTGTTGACAACGACAACACTGCAGTCTATTTAGTTCATCCACTCTACACTAGATGGCGTGGCTGATGTGATAGTGATTTCCCTTACTATATTAAAGAACTGTGGGAATATGAGCACTCTCCAACACAATGTTGCTCCAATTTAGACCTATCCTAACTAGAGGACTGTGGTGGAGTGTGACCAGGAACATCCAGCCTAGACTGTAGTTACATTTAAGTCTGCTAGGCACTCGGACTAGCATGCAAGAGTTATCTAGGTCATGAAAGGACTACTCACGTAGTCTCCCAAAATTGGCCAAACATGCCTAGCATGAACACATGCTGGAGGGACTCTTAGTTTGGAGAATATTTCCCATCCTATAAAAGTGAATAAATAGTAAAATGCAACATATTCCTGCTCCATTTTACCTCCTGATTTTTTTATTCCCATTTAACAGAATACATGAAAATCTTTCACCTAAATATATAAGGGGAACGACGAGGCCATCTCCAGGGAGTAAGGGAGGGAAATGGAAGAAGGTGGTGGTTATAAGGGTCCAGTAGGCTGCCGTCACACAGACGCCACTCATGGCGGGTGGTTTCATACTCCAGGGCTGGGTCAGATGACCGGACCGGCCATTGACCCCCTGCGGGGCACACTGACTGGTCTGGACTGGGGGAATCACTGGCAACAGACAGGGGCGGACCCAGGAATTTGTAGAGGGGGGGGGCCCAAAAACATGAATGTACGGGGGGGTGGGCCCCCCATCAAACATGATTTAACAGGGGAGGGGGGGGGGCCAAGGCCCGTCCGGCCCCCCCCCTGGATCCGCCCCTGACAGACCCGACTGCAGCCCCCATGGTGTAGGGACCCATCAATCCCGACCCTGGAGCGCCCAACGCCTCCCGACGTATCGGGCCATATCAAACTTGTTTGACAGATACCAATGCAAACACAGGAAAAACTGAGCCTTGTGTCTTTTTCGAGATCTGCTGCGCAAGACCACATTATGTAAGTCGGGCACAGTTAGTTCAATCAGTCTGTGCGTCTCTGGTATAGTATGTTCACAATCTGCTTGTCATAACAGGTGCATAGCACAGAGCAGTAAAACTTTGCACAGCCTGCCCGCTCACACTTCCCTTTGATATTTTGCTGCCGTCGGGCATCAGGATGTGCGCAAAAAGGACCCTGACCCCCCGCCTGCGAGAGATCCGGCTTGTGCGCAAGTTTTCCCGCGTACTATCCCCCTCCGAGCAAAAGGCTTATGACGGCCAATGACCACAGTCATACCAGTCACAGCCACAGGCACAGGAGAGTTGCGCACACGTGTAAAAGGACATTCACAGTGTTACTGTGCTGCAATTTTGCTAGGCAGGGCATCAATATAACCGTGCAAAGTTCGCGTTAAATCCCCTATGTCTGCCATGCGTCGCTGTGTGTCCATACCATTAAACCGTGTAAATCAACCCTGTAAATCAAATACTCCCACAAAATACAACCCATACAGGGCCATACAGCAAGACGTACTAGTCCTAGGCATCCCTACATCAGACAGTTTAGTTTGGATAGTTTCTTTAGACTTTTCTTTAGACTAGCCTAAGTCGAGGCCTGGACACATACAGTTGAATATGGGTCAGTTGGTGCATGTGTCATGGGCTTAAAACTAAAATGTTGGCAATTCTAATTCTAATTCCCCATGTCTACCATGCATCGACGTGCATCCAGACCATTAAACCCATTGACGAAGATAAGAGGGTAACCTCATAGTCTTCGTCACCGACACTGATGCCGGCCTGGGCATAACTCTATTGTTCGCTCACAATTTGGTTTTTAACGCAAAACAGGCGCAAAACAGGCGTCACTTGGTCCGATAAAGCTTTTGTCCCGCTCTATATTATGTTATTTTAGTTCCCATAAAGCCCTGACAAAGGTCTATTGTATATATCAGTACCATCAGTCGTAGGATGATTTATTACATGAAAGATATAATCGATCTTAAAGTTATTGATGTAACCTACAGGTCAACCCCCCCCCCCTTATATGTCATAAATATTTATCCGGATTTTTAAAGAACGCATATCTTAATCCTAATGGTCATAGGCTACATTTTTAAATTCACCGTAAGTTTACATTTTACTTCTCAGGGCATGGGCCAGGGGGTACTTTATCGCATATAAATATAAGCATTCAAACCACCTAGGGAGTTTCATCAAATTATCACTCTCCAAAACTATAATTCATGTGTTTGCCACAGACATCCCACTTCTGTTCTAAGACATGCATGTACAAAACAACAAATTCGCTGAAGTTCTTCTTGCAAATGTACATAGTTTATTCAAAAATCTTGTCAGGCATAAATAAATAATATTATGTAAACTCAAACTATATCACACTTTTGCTATAGTAAAAACGTATATATATATATATATATATAAATACAGCCGTCATCGGTTTGCACAGTATAAAGCAGCTGCAACCGTCATCGTTTTTGGTGCCTAAGGAACAGTCGTCACCTTCAGGCACATGCAGGCCTATGGAGTCGCTGTTCTGGGAAGAACAAGTAAAACAGTTAGTTATACATTCCAGAGTCCAGACTCAAACAACAATCATTAACTGAAATTAGCCCGGCCGATATAATCAGATATATAACTAATAACATATAATATTGCACGTACAGTCCTTATGCATCTCCTTCTGTAGGGCACTAACTTTTAGCCACCCTAGTCCGTTTAAGGGGTGCAATTAACTAATACTCCTCTAACCATGACTGCAATGGGTCACCAGGTCTTAGTTGTTTCGAGCATGCATATGGGTTCTACCACAGAGTCTACAGTGTTTTAGTTAAAATTGCCTAACCTTAAACATACACTCACCTATTCTGTTGCACACCTCTCACAGATAACCTTACTCACCAGCATCGATGCAGGCTCATATTCGGCACACGCCGGGTGAAACACAGCATTGCAGTAGCTGCACACCAGGTATATTCTGCAAAATAAATCAGTTCATCATGGCCTTTTCCGGATGTTTTTTTCCTTTTGTTCAGTACCGGCCATCAGTGTGAAATATATTGACTATAGATAGATGAGGGATGACATGCGCTTTATATTATTTTGGACCTTACTATCATGAGACAAATTATAAGACCCCTTGGGATTTTAATACATACCTATACTTCGTGTCGAAGAAGACACTTCGCGGAGCAAATACACGGAATTCCCTGTTGTAGGTGTCCATGTCGTCATCATGCGCATTTTTCAGGTACTCCTGGTCTCTCTAATTAAATAAATTACAAAGTTTGTTTATAACCTTTCAGCATATATCGCAGTCCGTATGTATACTGCCTCGGCGTCTCTTTTATTGTATTCAAGTTTAAAGTAGAGTTTTAGTAAATAATGTAAGCTTAACAGTTGTGCAGGTACCACTCTATATATCTCTTTTTGTAAATGAACACCTTAAGCTTATGCAACTCAAATCCATTGAAATAGTAACAGGTTGATTGCCAGCCATTCAATAGTTGGGGGGTCATCCCTATAATTACCTTTGAGGGTTCTTCTCCGCAAAGGAAGCACTCCCAGTCCGCATTACTGTGCACGCTGCTGTCCCCTGGGCTGCTGCCAAAGAGGTCCGAGCTGTAATAAAAAATTGAAAGTCAACATCAAGTTGTGTTTCACGTACTTAACAATGGATACACGTGCTCATGAATGGCTAGAAGAGGAAACCAGTTCTTGATGTTTGTGTTTTCTTTTCGATTTGGTGTACGCTATAAAAGCTGCGCAGCTTGTGAAAGGCGACGGTAAGGTGTAGGTCACACCTACACATTCACAAGTAGAGTGTGAAAGTGGAGGTGTCAGTCAGTAACTGCGCCTGTGTTTCCATGCAAAATGTTCAATTTATTATCTGGTTGGTTGAAGACCCCTTGTTTCTGTCCTTTCCAATTGGCCGAATGGGCCAGTACTACTGGAAATGTTTAGTCGGTATGGCTGCAAATCCCATTTATCCACCTTAATTAATCATACGGTCATATGAACTTTAACCCTTAAGATCTCTTGGGTCAATTGCCCCATACCGTCGTGAGCGTATAATAAGCAATAACAAAAACAATCACCTCGTGAAGCTTTCAGTGTCCGATGGTCTCAGCTCAGGGGACGGGGCTTCGTCATAGGTAGGAACAGCTTTGTCCATCCTGAGCCGCCGCCTCGACTCTAACAGGGCCGTTGGTGTTTCAGGCGTCCTCGGCCGCTTCGGCGTCTTGGGGTCTGGGCTGGAACAATATCAATCGTATTTTCATAAAGCTCATGGTAAAAAAGCATATCTCAATTACTCCGCCTAATACGTTGCAACTATACTCCTCTATTAACTGTTAATTATTGGACACCATAGGGTATTGACTTGAATTACTCACCTGGCACACAAAGTAGAAGTAAAAGCTATGTTGCGGTTTTCCATTCTGTTTGGTGTGGTCGTTGGAAAGATAGTGGAATGTGGTGCTACTTCTTCTGCTCGGTCGGGCGCGTTAGTCACAGATTATTTAGGTCACGCGTGGGCCGAGTCTTATACCCTGCACGCGCCTACCTACCTGGGGTATACCGGAAGACGCCACCTGGAAAAGTAGTACCTGGTGCCATTAGCAATGGTCGCAGCCAATGGTTCTTTACATTTCCAAGGTGTATCCATGCGTTGCGATAGGAGAAAGATTAATGCGCCTATCCGGGCTTCACTATACTCTAATCCAACTCACATGTTTCACATAGCCCACTTGCGGATTCAGAATTTTGAAGAAAAAAGGGAGGGGGGTAAGTTATTGGAAAAATAATTCATTAATTGCTTTTAGGCCAAGTTTTACTTTAAACCCCCCCCCCCCTCTGGATCCCCCACTGTAGCCCCACATCCAGTCGGGTCCATATTATTTCTGTGGTTTTATTTGTTAACGCAGGGTCATGGGAGCCATCTGAGTATTAAGTCAAGTAAAGATAATTCATTAAAAAGTTATGTCGATAAATATGTGGCCAATGCTGATGTCATTGCGTTAAGTGATATGGTCTATCTTAATGTAATGGAAGTAATGGCCAAAAAGTGATGGCATGGGTCCCTTGTCTCTAGCCCTGGGAATGACCAAACATATGTCTTTCCCCTGCCCTCTAACCCCCGTGTATCACATGCCTATATATTATTGCGGTAGCTTCTCCACAAAAATGCACGAGTAATATTAAGGAACCCAATCGTCCTTGCCGTTCAGGCATATGTGACATAAATTCTTTTTTTTTTTTGCAGAGCATCTCTTTTATTTGTTGGAGGGCTAGAAGAAGGGGGGGAATAAAATAAAAAAGAATAAGACTGGGAGGTACGTCATTGTTTATTGGAGACGGAGGAACTTTTTATTTTTCTTTATTAAGTCGGCACTCTATTGAGTACCTTGCATTTTCGATTGATTATCGGACCTGCACTGTTTTTTTAGGCCGGGAGAGGAGTGAAGGTCTGAGAGGGGTATGCGGTCACCAGGTTGTGATGCACCCTAACCTGACCAGCCATAGAAGTTTCGGTCAGCCCCACCACTACAGTGGCAATATAGAGGCAACCTGAGACTTCCGTGGCCTATCTCTGTGTCGAATAATTTCTCGACTTTATACGAGTTCCTTTCATGATCATTTATAATTTTGTCTGGGTAGGTCAGTGTCGCCCTTATAATCGGCGAAACAATATCCTGGTGCAGGAAAACAGTTAAATCGTAATTTTCTATTTTGAACTGGTCCTGCTTACGCCGAGAGTCGAAATCCCGATCAGGGATTTCGCTGATGGCATGCTTTTGAATAACATGCCGAACAGCATTTTGTGGTATGTGTACGTAAAGTTTGGCTGAAATTGAGTTGACAAAGTCAGCCTCATTGATGAATTGGTTGAGTTTTATCGTTCGGTCTGAATGACAACCAATTTTGTCGAGGAGGCGGCATTTCCTAAAATGAATGTTTGGGTGCATGTACCCATCCTGACACACCTCATGATCTCTACAGATCCTTCTCACCTGGTAATCACGGTTACCCTCATTATAGAGTTGAACCGTGCGGGTCTGATAATCCCTCGGCCCGGCTACCCTGGGGGCAACCTGGATGCCGTGCTGCTTTGGCTTGGAAGGCCTAGGGCCAGCGTACGCCATGTCATTCAGTTGTTGAGACAGAATTGGCAATGAACCTCCTGAGGAGTTGCTCACAATTTAAGTTTAATAAATACGAAACTCGTGGTGCAATCGTAACCGTTTGTATTGTGCCAAAAAGTTGCATAAAACTATAGCCATTAATTTTGTTAAATAATTGTATCACTGGATTCAACATCTAAGAGATAGTAAATCAAAGGGAAATGCCTTATCTTGGTGAAAGAACAGTTTCATGCATGTTGACTCACCCCAAACCAGACCAAAACAAACTTGGAAAGTCCCTCAGCTCATCCGAATATATGGAACCTCCGACCGACTAGCGCATTAACAAAGTTAAAATGCTAAACAATTAAATTACAAAAAAAAACACGTCGACATGGCCTTGCACTCTCCATGACATAGACCATCACCTAGGACCAAATTCGAATGAACAGCCTGCCGGTTCTGGCCATGGGTCATTTCCATGGACATCCCCTCCCCCCGAGCCATCCCCCTACCACTCGATATCAAATAGGGGGCTGCTCATAGTTCATTATGGTGGCTGACAAATTCATCTCAGATTCCCGGTCCGACAAAAACCCAACGGCGTTACATACCATCTTTTAAACAATTCAAAATAACAACAAGTTACTGAAGAATGTTATTTTATTCACGAAAATCAACTCCTTCTACGTCACACCAAACATCAATAGCGATATGAGGAATCCACATTTGGTGAATAATCCGGCCCGAATCTAGAAAATTAATTTTCTATGAAATAAGATGGGTAATATAAATGAATACCTTTTTTTCCCCCAAGGAACGCCAAGCTAGCTAAATTTTCCACAATATTGGAGGTAGGTATACTGTTAACACAACACAATATGTACAGAAATGGACGGTCTCTTAAAATTGTTGTACTACAAATAGAATTATCTCAACACAATCAAGTCGTTTGTAGTAACGGTTTGCTACAATCATACTAAATGGTCCCATGACCAAAAGCATTTGCACACATCTTTAAAAGAATATCACGGTACAACCTGTATAATAGCTACACACATGCTTATAGTGTTTCCATACTTTTTACAACCACCCAAAAGGCTATAACTTTACAAAAATCCTAATACTGTAAAATACCCTGTAACACATTATATAATAAGGACGGTGGTACAACCTTAAGCAATCTAAGCAATTTATGGTAACTCGCAGCTTGTCTTAAATACCACACTAACACGTTTGTCACAGATAGTCAATTTCCCCGGTTACGAGAAATCCATCAGCGTCAATCCCTAGAAAATATCCAGAGGGACACGATTCGGGGAAGTCCTTTTCTCCAGCGATTAGAGTTGCCGGCGCCTGCCCAGTCTGCAGCGCTTCACCCGTCAGGTTGGCAAAGTGCCGCTTTAGCCTCTCCTTGACATCGTCATTTCCGATGTCCTTAAGTTTCATCAGGAGAAGGCGCACCCACTGGGTGTCCACGTCATCCTCGAGCTCATTTTCTTGGGAATGGAGGGGGTCAGAAAAGGTGACATGTTTCTGTACACTGGCCGCTGTCCCACATCCTGAAGAAATGTGTCGGCTGGTTGACGGGCAAGATTGTTGTTGCAACTCCCCCCCCCCCCCAACCATGGTCGTTGGCCTCAACGATTAGCGCTCCTTCCTGCAATGCAAACAACCATGCAAATTAGCTGATTTGACAGACTATACAATTCATATTGGTTCGGTATTGGTTACATGTTAGTTTAGTCAACTGTTGTAGTTGTGAAACCATTGCATTTATACGCCCAATCACCGTCCAGACTTTAAAATTACTAATCACATACAAAATCGACAGGTCTGGTGATCGGTCTTGTTATAGTTTAATAAATACTTTTATGTACGGTACAAGCTAAGGTTGCCCTTTTTAGTTTGTCCATCTATTACATTGCTCACCTTTTCTATATACTCGTAGGATGAGGTAGTTGAGAGTCCAATAAGGGAGGGACCAAGGAACCCCAAGCGCGCCGCTACGTCGACATGACGCGCTGTAACTGGCTTAGCTAACACTCCCAACTTCTCATTGGCCTTGTACCAGACGTAAAAGTCCCTCAACGTGTCCAGGTGTCTCCTGACTTCGTCGGCTAAAAATTTAAAAGATAAACACTAATATTCATGGCATGTAACATTTCAGTGTCGGATCCAGAGGGCGGGGGCGCGTTGGCACATGCCCATGCCTTCCCCCCATTTATAAAGTCTTGATCCGCCAGTGGGTTTCGCACGTGCACAATTAGTTATAATTTTTGTTACAATATTCGAATCATATTATTTAGTTGTTTCATCAGCATGCGCTTGCCCAAAACTCACGGCAACAGAACCGTATGTTTACTTTAAGAGTATATATATGACTCGAGTACGAGTATGAGTACGAGTGATAATGATGTAGCCTAATGGTGGAGTTTACTTACCCGGCACCCCAACTTCCTCTCCTATCTTTATGTACGCTTCCCAGTTTTTGTGTGGAGTTGTTGTTCCGTATGTGCTCCTCTCGTATAAGCTCGAGTGCATTCCGAACCAGTCGATGAGCAGGTCCTCCTGGTACATTGTCCAGGTGTAAGAGCGACTGGATAACGAGGACTTCTTGCACGCCATGTTGTTTGTGTATGAGTGGGTCGAGTTAGGTGGTCACATGTCCCATCCAGCCTCCCGGAAACCTCCACTGCAGAGAGTTCCATATGAAACTTAAAGTATGACGTCAGCCCCCTCCACCACCCATGCTGCCCAGTGGTCAGCTTTATTACGTAACTGTTACAGAGCCGAGTCCGAAGTAGGTCAACCCGAGGAGACGTGCCCGGGCTTGACCCACGCTTGACTCACACCCCGGTCCAGGACCCCGGTCCGTCCACTCAGTTATAAGCGTAGGACATATCAGCGTTCTTCAGAATAGAAAATACCCACTTACCACTGACTTTTGATGTCAAAAAAGGACCCTCTGTTGCAAAACGCTGACTTTTTATACCTATAATTTACCCTTACTGTTGAGATTACAAACTGTCAAGGAACAAACAACCCTTTTTTCCATATCACTGACATATAGGTGGGAAAAGTACCCTTTTTTTTCCAGACACAAGGACATGCGGATTCTGTAAAAATAGAGTATTTCTTCGCGTTTTTTTGGAACAATGATGTGTATCCTTTTGTAATTAGACTGGCGGGAGTGGGACCAAAATAGTTGACATAAAAATGCATGGAAAACCATAAAAGAACATGAAGATGTTGGGGCATGTACTTTATTTGTAAATACTGTCGTCCAACCAAAGCCTGTATCCAACCCACACTTAATCGACCAACAAAAAGGGAACATTTTGAACGATTCAGAAGTTAATTTTACATAGGGACAGCCCTGGGGGAGCGGGGGGGGCGTCCTTTATTTTCTGCATTTTCATTTAATTAGAAAGGTGATTGAGCGACGTTAGGGTATACCTGGATTTAATAATAATGCATTTCACTTATGAAGGCCTTGTATTGATTTCATAGTGAATAAAATTTCAGGGTTTCAAATACATGCAGGCCTAACCCAACCTTTATAACTTATGAAATGGAAATGAATAAGGGAGGCGAGTGTCATGGTGACACTGGGGAATCGGACGATCGTATGCTAGGCATGCCTAGCGAAATTAGGGGGTTCGAACTAATGAAGTTGCTCATCTAGTACATACGCTCTGCGTAGCCCAGTGTCGCGGCTCACCGATAAGAATCTCTGGAGTGAGCCTTTTAAACAACAAGTACAAGGGCTGATGCAATGTCACGGCATACTACTTAGGTTGCGAACCTAATAAGCATAGACGAGGCTGAAGCGAAGAGGGAGTATAGTGTACACGGTTATATACTTCAGCGACGCATGGTTTGGTTTATTAAATCATAAATGATAGGTGAAAACGAAAAATGTGTAGGCACCACTGGGTTTTGAACCCGGGCCAGCGACCATGCAAGTAGCAACCAGTCTGAACGTTGCTTAACTTTGTGGTTAAATATATAAATAGGGTCTAGTGAGTCCCTCATCAGATGCAAAATAATGCTTGGTGCGCGAAAATCCAGCTGCTTTAAAACATTTTACATACACAGTAGTTAACCCTTTCACTGCCACAGGCCGCTATAGTGGCCCAAATGGAAAACCCCAAAAATCTAAATATAGTAACAGGGAATCCCTGGGGAATCCCCTGGATCCCTGAAATTCCTTCTTATAATTTCAAAATGTCTTCTAGATTGCTTCAAAAGTGAAAACTTAACAAAAATTGAAATATTTTATTAGTACAATGTGCCTCATTCAATGAGATCATTTATATATGTATTATAGTTAAACAAATTTATTTTGAAGATATTGTGACATATTTGGAGATTAGACCATGAGACAAATGAATAGGAATATAGTGGAAAATTCCTATGAACAACGACTTTATGCATATTTGCCAGATTTCCATTGATTTCCAATTGTTCATTTGAGTTGAATAGGATGTGTGCTTATTGGTGCTTACAATTTAGTTTATTTTGCAAGGTTTATCAGCAAAACAATGAAAGATTATGCAAAAATTAGCAAAAATTAGCAAATATCTGTTCAAATTGGCAATTTTGTTACCATGGCAACCAAAATCCAAGGATTTACCAAATACTTAGGGAAAATGAAAAACTACCTTCCATGCTTTCTATAACCGTAAGCAATTAACCTTGAACACTTGCTTATAAGGTAGTAGTACATCTGATATTAAGAAACCTTGAATAGATGTAAGTCCCCTAATTATCTGGCAGTGAAAGGGTTAAAGGCCCGCACTGAAAATAAATGATTTCATACTGTAACCTTGGCAATGGGGACGTGGTGGATTTGGGTGGTGGATTTGGGGGGGGGGCGTTTAGAAAACCACCTAACAAGCAATTCCTTAAGCGTGTACGCGAACACGAACACTGTTGCTCACGGTTTTGTACGCGCTGTACCTTAGAGTCTCGCCCCTGAGAAAACCGTTGCCGTCGGGGGTCAGGAAAAAAAACTAAAAAGAGCCCCGTGGTTTCTAACCTGCTTCAGACTAACCCAGGTATGGCTACAGTACCATCACTCATGCTGACTATTCTGCTTAGCCTAGGCGCTGCCCATTCCACTGGAAAAAACATCTTTCGAACCAACTATGGGGTAGTCTTTGAGACCAAACCATACGTCTACATTGGCAAGGACTACTTCACCACCGAGGTCGATATTATTCTATCTCAGCCTCCCCTTCCCCCGTCAGCACCTCCCTTCCACTGCAATCGGGACTCCACCTTACGAATCGGTTTGGGGAACTAGTGCCAAAAAATGCAAGCAATCGCGGAAAAGATATCAAAGCATTGGCATTTAATAGTCGCTAAGTTCGAACATGGAAAGTAGTGAAAGAAATTGTTGAAGCGCACGTTCGTGCAACGTTCGTGCAACGTTCGTGCAACGTTTGTGCAACCAATCTTTCGCGAAAGTCCAGGAAGGTGCGGGCACTCATACCAGAAATTGGCACAGCCACCAAGGTTCTATTTGGTACTGCCACGCTCGACGACTTAACTCCACAGAAGGTATTCAACCAACAATTGGCTCATGCGGACCAGATGACTGCCGACGAACTCATATTCCTTGATGAGAAAATTACTGCAGTACTGCAGGTAGTAGACTCTAGCCTGGAACTGCAACTTCGCGCCACTATGGAAAACAGCGATTACATTTACAATATTTCAAAAGGACTCCAATCTTACATGACCACCCAGGATTACATTGTAGGGTTATTGCACGACTTGCAAGAACTGTGCCTGCTCCATTATCAACTGGACTACTCCATTGACACTCTTGTACAGGATATTCGCAACCTACAGGAAAATAAGCTGAGTCCTTCATTGATAAATGAGACTGAAATGAACAAGATACGCAAGCTTTTTCTGTCCAAAACAAATAATTCAAAGGTTCATATCCCTAATACTGTCGACATGTATAAGAGTGTAACTGTTCATGGGGCGCCGACCCTACATGGTAATGTGCTCAAAATATTTTTAAAGGTTCCTATTATGTCTTTTGACCAGATGTTTAAGGTTCTTAAGGTTAACTCATTTCCTTTGGCTTTCCATGGGCATTTTACTCGACTCGCACACTCCCCGGCTTATTTACTAATTTCTCCAACACATTACACATCATCTTCAAACCCCAAACTAGACGAGTGCAATTTGCAGTTTTGCCAATATGACTTTGCACTTAGAAGCATATCACTGACGTGAAACAACTTCCGTGAAACAACTTTGTGATTTTAAACTATTTATTCAACCGAGTTTCAGAAGGTCTAATATTGAAGTGTTTTCAACAGGGACGTACATGTTGTCGCACATAGACGAAGTCGATATAACCTGTCCAAACAGGACGACAACGCACCCCGGATGTGAGTCATGCGTTCGCGCGTTTCAATGTGGCTGCTCTGTGAAAGCAGACAACTGGAGCATTCCAAGATCTAATGTCAACTGTCTTCCTCGCACTCAAGGTCCTCTACGTACCGTGTATCCGGTGAACTTGGCCAGTCTCCAGCACCTGAATGTGTCACTCAGCAAACTGGTTAGTCCAGACCATTTTTATGCAAAACCGTTTCCAATCCTACCCCTCAGCATGGAGATGAGACGTCGCCAGGAAAACCTGTTTGCGCAGGCGAAGCAGAATTTTGTTTCCCTCAAAACGTACATGGAAGAAATGAAGAGTTCAAAAAACATCGGGCGGATTCTGCTGGGGTGCATTGCATGGTGGACAGAATACACTTTGGACTAACCTTTGTTTTAACACTGATAATGTTTGTGCTGTTGTTAATTTTACATGTAAGACAACGGCGGCTAGGACGTGCATGCGCCGTGAAGGCCGTTTCTGTATAAATAACACCCTGATTAAGTAATTTGTTCTGCATTATCTGAAAGTGTACGCGTGTGCAAAGAGTTCTGCATTTAAGTTTGAATTAACGCATACATTTCTAACCAGGAACAATATATAAACAATGTAATGGTTTGGCCACACTGTGCAGTTCATCGGGGTCAATGCAAAGAACGTCTTATGGTTTAGGACTAATTTCCTTGAAGTTGGGAATTGGAATTAATAACTGAGTAAAATAACACCCACAACTAGAGAACTACCTTTTTTGTGTCAATGTTGCAATAAAACACGAAATCAGGACCTCGTTCAAAACAATTCAAGTTGTGTTTATTTTCAAACCAGTTTATTCAGATAACGGACTTTGTTTCCAATAAAAAAAACTTCAGCAAATGGAAACAGTGGGTTACAGATCTAAAACTTCCAGGCTACCGCCGCAACTACCAGACCGTCTTAAATAAACACGCTCGCAAGCTTGTTATTTGTAAATGGTAACCAGTCCTCTTATAATTAGTATCCAACACACGAGCCTATGTCGTTGATATAGTCTAGATTTTGAGCTCCGATCAACTGACTCGTGATGTGGTTGGTGGTGTCTTGGAGGCAAAGTGCATATTATTACTGGGCCCGACCAAGCGACCAAGCAATTCGTCGCGAGAGCAGGCCTGGTCGTTGGAGCAGCATCTGGGGGCTCACCACCCTGTCATTGACTTGCGTGTCGGCCGGAATGGGGGCTAGTGGTAAAGTGATGGACTCCCGCCGGCAGAAGATCCTTAAGCAGAACTCCACGGGGGCCGACTGTCGACGATCGCACAGCAGACTGTGGACCGACTTGACTAGTTTGGAACAGCTCCTACAAAATTGCCACCCGAGCCACATGGTCAAGGCCAGAACCAACAACTCATTTGGGCGAGTAGTAGCCTCGATGGGGTTGGTAGGGAATGGTTTCGCTGTAGACCGGGACAGCTCTGCACGCCAGGTGTCCAGACTAGTATTTAGCAGGGCGTCCATGTCCATGGTGAATGGGTTGTGTCTGAGTCCAGTGTAGGCAGGCGTATTTGTACCCCTTGACTGCCGGGCGACCCCACCTGTACGACTGGGGAAGGGGGCTTCATCCAGTCACGGAGCACAACTGGCTTTAGGGCTCTAGTCATTGTCTCTTTGGTGGCTTCTCCGGAAGAAGTTCAAGCCATCACACTCAGTGGACAGACGTAGGGGCACGGGGTTTCCATCAAAAAGGGGGTGGCGGTGCCCGATGATTGGGGTGGTTTCCCCTTGTCAACTCCAAGGTCACACCTTCCCTGAGTAATGTTGGCATCAAAGAGCGCATCGCGCGCCTTCAAAGTACCGCAGTATTCCTGTGTATTGTCTTCCCTGGGTCGCGCACTAGCCCGTTCTTTAAAGTGTTTTCTTCACCAGCCTTTTCGTTTGCACAGTCCCTGTATATGCGCGCGACATCTCCCGACCGACGGGGCTTCCCTAAGTCGAATGTGTGGTGATTTCCTTTTGTCTCCAAGGCACGTGCCCACCATGGTTGGCCGGTCGCCCGTGGGTACAAATACCCAGTAAGAACTGGCATAATGTCACTCTCGGCACTACCAGCAAAGAGAACATAACCAACCAGATCTAGCAACATGTCGCAGCAAGACCTTTTCGATTCCACCCCGGACCTTAGTACTGTTGTATGCCAGGGGATGGTCACCGGGCAGATGCAGCTGCAAGACCTTGAAGGGTCGTTCCTTAACTTGACCCCGCCCCTGCCAAACCTGACCAGCAGTCCCATGCCCAGTACTTCCAGGGCCCTGTCAATGGCAAGCATGTCCATGGCCAGCTTCAACGTTCACCTGAAATACTCGGCTGCATCAGAGACTGGGACTGATGTGTCATACGAGCAGGCCGCTTTCAGCAGCAGCCAGCCGACCGGGGGATCTACGGGCAGCGGGCAGCCGACCAGGACCTGCAGCAGCCAGCTGTTGCCCTCTGAAATGGACGCGGCAGGTGTCCAAGAATTGCTCGAACGTGCCACTAAGGAAGCCAAAGAGAGGACCAAGGCGGCGATCCAGGAGCAGATAGACAGGACCGTGGCTGATGCCGTGGCTGCTGCCGTGGCAGCAGCACTGGCCAAAGGCCCCGCTCGAGCACCAAAACGTGCCCGAACGCCCCTGACGATTAAGAAAGTCAGCGTGAGTATATATATATATATATATATTCCTCTTGCTCGCCAAGGACCTAGTGCCATTAGCTTCACAAAAAGTTAGGCTATACTTACCATATATATACCCGGTGAAATGTTGGAAACCTTTTCTACGGTTGTTGTTCACGCTTCCATTCACGCTTAATAATCACGTGCACCCGCATTGTCATGGTCTACCCAAATGAAAAAGAATCACAATTTCCTCTCTTTACTTATTCCAGCGTGGGGTCTACGACAACTACAATGCGCAGGCTTCAGCACAAGAAAACTTGAATTACGACGCGTCACGAGGGTGGGTTTTGGTTTCTGTGGTGGTTTAATAGTATATCCATCATCTGTCTAGTCCCATGGTTTAAATAAGTTTTCCGTCTCTTTGGCAATTAATTTACATAGTGTTTTTTTTGCAATCAGTAAGTTTTTAAAATCAACAAGTCAAGAGACCCAAGATGCTGAATTGTGTTGCCTTTAATATTTCGACTTTTAAATTAATGCAACTAATTGAAATGACCATCCACGATCATTCCCTTATCACCATTTATATTGATTTTCGATTTGGCTTGTTCCAAGGAATTTCACAATTTTACCCTTTTCAGTGCGAAGTTTACTGACCCCCACAACCAGGCAGTGGCTCATAGTGTGCTCTCTGATGTCCAGTTGGGCTTTCCTGAGTACAGCCGGGAAGACATACTGAGTAAGTATTGTAGCAGATAATAACTCTAAGTTTCATTAATATTATTAGTGTATGCTTTACGTCTAAGTAATAACATGCAGATGATTCACTCTCAAACATACCAGTCCGTTGAACATTTCCTTCAATCTAATCGAACTTAATTTAGCTATTTTTCAGACTCGTGCAGGGCACACTTCACCACACACTACACCAGGGCCCGCCAAGAGCGTAATGGACTTCTTCGTCGTAGGAAGAAGAGGTCACTTATGCTACATCATTGGGGCCAGGTTGGTTTTGTTTAACACTGTGGTTAGAGTGTCTCACGTGGCTATGGAATTGGTTGTTCTATTTAATGATTTAACCAATACATATATAAATACATGTAGAACAGTAGTACATGTCCCTCTGGTGGATGTAAAGTGTGGACCCTTAAAAGGTCCGATATTAAGTAAATTTGCCTGGTATTTTTGACAATCTTGTTGAATTACAATCAATTAATACAGGTCCACTTATCCTTTTCAGAAAATGCGTCGACGACTGGCCGCCCTGGATTTAACAGAGTGGGATGCGGAAAAACGTGAACGTGTCAAGAAGGTCTTGACGGTGGATTACACCAGCGGGGAAGACCGCGACCCCACCGACGACACAAGGACCCGCATCATACTGCCGTTAATGTGGGAGAGCCCCGAGCTGACGGAGGTCAAGGCCGAGCTGGACAAACTCGACGACTGCCGACTAACCGGTCTGAGAACCCAGACCCCGAACAGCCAAACCCCCCAGCCGGTGCACCCGAGTGGACGGTGCGCCAGCCTCCCCAGACCAACGGTGAACCCGCAGTTTAGATGAAGAGTTAACGTTATCATAAGAGTAATACATATGCAGGACAATAAAACCATGATAGCACTGACATTAAGTTTTAGAACAATAATCTGATGGGGAGGAATGTATGTTTTTAATGTGTGTAGCCCATAATTGCGATTTTATGACGAGTACTTTATAGATATTTTCAAAATTAAAAGTTACATTCTAGAGGATGGAGGGATCAGTAGAGGCCTTATTGGCATTATGTAATAACCCTCTACCAACCTAGGGCCGCACTACTCCGACCGAGTTTTGTTTCCAGCTGCAGCCTCCACTGGAGCGTGACTGTTGACCTTTGTTTGCAGAAGGGACTATATGGTCGTATGTTTGAGGATTTGCTGTTACTTAATTACCCGCTTTGGTTGTAATATTTGTAACGTTTTGTAAGGAGGTTATAAAATTTGTGTAATATGGTTTTGCAAGTTACAATCTGGCCATGTCAGTATTAGTCTGTTGCTGCATTGAATTTTAATTATATAAGATTCCACTGCAGTGCATACATTATGTGTTATAACCACGGCCTGGTTAATTAGTTCTGCCCGACTTCTGTGTTGTATTGTACCTGAGAATGTTATAATTAGCTATGTACAGAGTCCCTCAATAAACGATTTTATATGCAGCACCCTACTTAATTACCCGCTTTGGTCAATTTAATTTTCGACTATATATTTTTCAATCACGATGCTATCAATGTATGACCCAATTGTACAATTGCGGTTATTTTCTTTTTTTCCAAAAAATATTGATACGGATGATACTAGTGGAGGTTGCCCTTATTTTAAACGCTATGAGCCCAGTTCCCCTGAACATCAAAAAACTGATCGCGAAGAAAAGTAAAGTGAATCAATGGTAACTCATGGGTGACGGACAATTACTAATATATAACTCTGGTACCAAGGTTGTTGCGAGAACTGGCATACATATATAATGTTAAAAAACATGTATGTCTGTCGGCGAGCCCACTGGGGGCGGCGTTCCATTCCCGACAAACACTACTACCGGGTACCTTGCTTGGAAGGAGCGTCAATCTATGAGCGTTAGAGGCACTGATGCATGAGCATAGGGCATAAGGTATAGGCCGCTTATCATTTAAAGCCATGTAAGCGGCAGAGTGCTCCTATGCAGACACTATGCAGCCGCTGAGCGCGAGTAGAGAGGCATCAGTCTATTTGGCGATAACCACTGCAGACAGTAAGCAAAGCTGATTGGATGCCCGTGAAACATAGCTAAGCTGTGCTTCAACTTTGCACGATTTGAGCATCAGGAGCATTGTGCTTTATTGGCGTTAATAGGACTCTGCATTTTGGGACGTCAATGGGTTTCTGCAATACGGGACAGGGGACAAAGTAGGGTTATGACCGCACGGTGCATTAGTCATACTATGACTATTTAATCATTTCGGCGCAGGAATGCCGACACAGACTGTGCCCGACTTACATAATGTGGTGGTGCGCAGCAAATCTCGAAAAAGACACAAGGCTCAGTTTTTCCCGTGAAACCTTCCTAACCCAACGTAGTCTGTCCCTGACCTACTTAGTTCTTACATAATCTGGAGTATGAAACCATGTGGAAAATCCGTTATTCTGCAAATAATCACTTAAAACCTCCAGTATTTTATGCAAAAACTCATCAAACTTCCAATATTGTAATGAAAATCAATAAAATGGCTTAAAATTGCTAAGTAAAACACACAACTTTTTTGGGGGCAAAGCCCCCAAATTTAAACCCTCTATATTTTCATCAAATTTCAAAGATCCGTTATTTTACCCTCTCAATAATTGAATCTTCCAATAAAAGGGCAAGGCGTGCTTTTTTATTCATGAACTATTTGCTACTTTTCCAGGTGCCGAAGGCACTTGTTGGAAATATAAAGTCCCATGATAAACATCCTAGCTATCCATCAATGACAAATACAATAACAAATGAAATCTAATCTATAAACCATAATATTAATGTGGAAAGTTAGGTTTAAAGACAATCACACCATTTGTTTATGCGCATGCATACTGCACAGCCTGGCTTTATTGGGTCAAATGCTTATATAGAAGTCTATGGAGGAAAAATGCGTTTTTGCTCATATCTCTGTTAATATTCATCCAATTATCATATTTATTGTGACAAACTTTGTCCAGAACCTGATAAATCTATATAATTATGTTCTTAGATATGTCTTTATTTGCGAATTAATTATGATTGTATTTGTAATAAAAGTATTATTTTTAGCCCAACCTTAGTATTTTAGAAATAATCAATACCACTTTTTGGGATGTCTTGGGCCAGGTAGGTGCTATATGTGATTTGGATGGTATGTGAGGATAGAGTGTACTTAATACTGTTAAAAAATTTCCAAAACTTTGGATAAATCTTGAAATTTATAAATAAGTTTCCTGAAAAAGTTAGGTTGGTGACCCTCTAATCTTTGCACAGCAAATGATAGCTGACACATACCTCAATAAAATGTAGGCATTTCAAGAAATTCTAATCGTTGAAATTTTTCTTATTTCAATTTCTATGTACGTACAATATTTTAATATTTATATTTTTGTGTTCCATACTTACAATCTTATATCCCTAATATTAGCCATAATGTATGTTCTATCAAGTTAAGAATATTGATTTCTAAAAGTATCGTATCTTACTATTTAAGATATGAGAAATATATTTACGATTCTCCCAGTAAAAATATATTTACGTAAAAATTGGGCAGGCAACAGACAGCCCAATAAAGTATGGTCACAGAACGTACTTGTTATGTCACTGCTTGTCTGCGATGATAATTGTAGATACTATTACCAACAACAATAGCATTCTATCCAGCAAAAGAAAATTGTGTGTTACAAATGTTTTCTCACCTCATCTCATTATCACCATGTAAGTGGACGCAGGGGAATAGAACCTCTTTATCAATAGTCAAATGAAGTGATAAAGAGGGAATGGTTCGCAGAACGGCTAGGCCGAAGTAATTTAGTCTGTAATTATTCAAAAATTAGCAAATTAAACAAGAAAATAGATGTGGCAATTACCCCTGAACCACCCCAGAAAATGACTGTAATTTAATGTTTGAATGAATGCGGCATTTGTTATGATTACATCAGTGTTATCACAAGTCAGAACCGCCCTCAAGTAGCATGCTAAATTGATTTCATTTAATAGTGAAAAAAATGAGAATCTTTAAAAGAATGAAAATTGAGAAATAAGTCAATAGAGGGGGCTATCATTGGGTCAGGAAATTATTCTTCTATGTTGGTCTATGTCTCTGTACTGATTTTTTTTCTTAGAATTTTTGTTCATTTTCCAAAATGTTTCGAATATCCATCTTCTTCCAACTTCGGACTACTAACGTAGGCATAAATGAAATAATTTCATCAAATATTTCATGTAAATACAAAAATTATTATAGAAAATTATTGAATTGAGAAATTCTTCATGATCGAGTATGAACACTAAGAAGAAAGCAGTTTTTGTTGTACTGGACTAATATGGAGACTCACTTGCTAATGTAACTCACAGTGGACAGAATAAGCCCAATCCACATTAGGGTCCTCCAGAGTTGGACCTAAAACATCATACAAGCCATCCCAGTTTCTAAAAGTTAGTTCATTTGAACCCCTATTTGAACATTCAAGTGTAATGCTTTTCTATAATTATCATGGTGTACTACTAAAACATTATGTATTCCCAAATTTGATCAATTGATGGATTTACAGGAGTTGGAGCCAATGAAAATGCAGTATTTCAAGGCAAGGAAGGGATTGTCATTATGGGTTGGATTAATAGGCTTTAATATTGGTCTGATGGAAGAAAATGGTAATCTTAATTGGCTGCATTACACAACTGTTGATATCATTCAACAAAATGTAATTTGAATAACTGTCATGGTTCATTCTCTCTTATGCTGATTTTTAGGGGAATGAACCAGGAAGCAATTGCAATAATATTCCATGGTCAATCTAAATATGGTACAAACTGGGAAGGGCTTAATCATTTAGATCCTGAACTGAGATGTGGATAACCAGAACCTATGCTGGTGTAATGCCTGTTTCAGACTTGCCTCAGAGTGCGCATTTCTCAACAGTTCAAAATCGGCACTATTTGCAGTCTGAGACTAGCCAATAAACAGGTAAAGGCCATGATCCACTTTGGGATTTGGGACTGACAGATTTTCTTCTCATGCATTTTTCACATATTTGGAATAAGTTTTCCTGACGAAAATACAATTTTTCTGATATGTATTATTCTAAACTCTTTTGGAAAGTGTATGTTGTACAAGAAAAATGATTATTTAACAAACTGATTTTCAAAATCGGTTCAAAATCGGCCCAAAATCGCAACGTGGATCATAGCCTTAAAAGGTATCACATTAACATTTTGAGAATTTCTAAAACACTTTTAGACATAATGTTCTTAAAACTTCCAAAACAAAGATCTCCTGTCAACATGGAACCACTTTCTTGAAATTTGTTTAAACGTTATTAACAGATTGCTCTAAACATTCACAACAAATATCGTCTGTAAAACATCATTCATTGACTCATAAAAAATGTTTCAATCCCATGACGATCTGTATGTTGTTTTTTTTTTTTTTTTTTTAAATCTTTATTTCCACAAAGCTTTCAAGATAATTCTTGATCTACCAAGCTGTTGCAATCAATTTCCTAGTTTCAGGATCACTTGGTTAGATATATATATAGAAATTTTTGAAAATAATATATATGAAGGATGAAATAAAGATGATTTTTAACTAATCCTGTGTTACTATTTTGATCTCAGGGATTTCCTAGTTTCAGGTCTTCCCCTTAGAATATAGCAAGAAACAAAGTCTAAGTGCCCTCATATTCCTCGTATTCTTGATAATACTTATTGATCATTGATTTAAACCCAGTGTTAGAAACACATTTTTGTTCAAAGGCAGACAGTTTATACCACAAATTATTTCCTCTATTTAAAGGACTATTTATATATTTTCTACTTTTTAAAGGTAAGACTCTAAAGTTAATTTTATCCTGCAGACGAGTGTGCCTATAGGTAGTCTTTAGATTATATTCATTCTTACTCCACCAAAACATCAACTGCAACAATTGCTTATCCCAGCACTGCCGTAAGCTAAGCAATTTTAAACGATTATGTAACTGTTTTCTTGACATCTCACCTATTCTTCGAATACCAAGTATTGTACGTAATGCTCTGTTTTGTAAAATTTGCAAATCATCAACATTTGCTTTAACACCAGACCTAAAAAGAAAACCACCAAAATCTAAAATAGGTAGAATAGTTTGCTTGTAAATCAGTTCAGCTGTCTTTTGGTCTACATACTTATGCAATTTAATCAAATTAAACACCTTAGTATATACTCGTTTAAACAATGACTTTAAGTGGATCTCTAATGTCATTTCAGAATCCAGAAAAATACCTAGATATTTATAACTATATACTACGGATATCTCCTTTTCTCGGTGAACCACTGGTATTGGATTCCAACGATCAAGTTTATACTTACCACCAGAATACAATATTTTGGTTTTCTCCATGTTTAATTTCAAACGATTTGGTTCACACCAAGAAAGAACATTCTGAAAAGAACTATCCAAATATTTATTAGAGGAGATGGGTTTTTGGTGAGCCCCATAAATTACACGGTCATCAGCGTACATAATCACATTTTCGTGACCGATATGTTCAAACAAAGCATTTATGTAAATTATAAACAAAACGGGTCCTAATATAGACCCCTGTGGTACTCAACAAGTAACCTTTTTAATTTCTGAGACACTACCATTAAATTTTACATGCTGAGTCCGATGTAAGTAACTCTCAAACCAGTTCAAAGCACACATGAACTATTTATTCATAATGTTTCTATTTATCCAACTGGTATTTATATGGACTTCAACATTAATGAAAAAAAATTTCAGTTCAAAGCACACATACTTAGACCTATTTGAGAGAGTCTATTTATTAATCTTGCATGAGATATTGAATCAAAAGCTTTCCGTATGTCGATTAACAACATCCCATAAATATTGCCTTTATTAATATTGTCAAATATAAATTTAGTAATTGTAAATATCGTTTGTGAAGTTGACCTACCAGGCATAAAACCATATTGGCGAGAATTAATAATATTGTTATCCACTATATAATTCAATGATTGTTTATGCAAGACACAACCTAAAATCTTTCCCGGTAAAGGAATTAAGGTTATGGGCCTCCAATTTCCAGGTTTACGTAGGGAACGTACCTTCTTTAGGAATAGGAACCACAGTTCCAGTTGCCCAGTCTTTTGGGAAGGAGCCTGTTAGAATAGAGGTATTCACTATATCACAAAAATAATCCGGTATTGCCAACAACACATCTCGGAATACTCTACTGTTCACATCTAAGAGACCACTTGATTTATTTATATCTATATCCTTAACTATTTCAATCAATTCATCAACATCAACTCCTTCGAAGCTATATCCATTATCATTATCAACTCTTGGACAATCATGATCAATCGGAAACCGATTATACTCAACATATAACCAGTTAAGAAAGCGTATTTTTCTCTGCTTAGTGTATATGTTTGAGTGAATTGTCAAATAAAAGTTTATCCTCACAAAAAAACTGTTTTAGTGTCAGTTTGCAACCAGTTTGATCCAATTTTCATATATATAAAAGGTGAAAAGACGGTGCTGTAACTCTCCTTGTTCGACCACGAATGACTGTAAGGTAGGTCTGAATTTCCCTCTCCCAATTTGGTGACCTGATTTCAATGGAAATCATTGGTTCATATTTGTTATGGGTTTGGTAGTCCCTGGTGACAGGTCACTGAGTGGTCAGTTCTGCCATGTGACCCATGCAGCCAGGTGCAGAGCCGGAACTAGGTCACAGGTGGACCATGTAGGGGCTTTACCATTGTATATCTCCTGTGGGGGATATATATGATAGAGGGTTAATGTTCTTGTTTGGAGTTGATTCGTGGTTTCGATCATAGGATCTCATCAGGAACATATGGAGTGTGTTGATATTATTAGTGAGGATGCTCAGGAATAATAGTTTTATCCCAGAGGTTTTCTAAATATTTTTCATAAATATTTAGTTATTTTGGGATTGACCATTAAGTGTGAAAGACACACCTAATCAATACAGTCAGACAGGTCTGGATAAGCAGAATAGGAATCATTATTTGAAAAATTAATTCCATGTGAATAAACCTTGGATCGGCCTAAGTTTATTCTAAGGGGAAATAATATATTAGATATATTAAAATTCCGGTTGGAAAAAAAAATTTCCAACCAGAATTAGATATATTAAAATTCTGGTTGGAAAACATTTTTTCCGACCGGAATTTTAATATATCTAATATATTATTTCCCCTTAGAATAAACTTAGGCCGAGCCAAGGTTTATTCACATGGAATTGATTTTTCAAGCAATTTTCATATATATGTTTTTGAAATGTCAATATTAGAGCCCTAGTACATATAGACGTTTTTATCTAAAAAATTTCAGCCTCTTGAACTAAAATAGGAATTGCATTTGTACAGTAACGTATATGCAAATTTTAAAAAATGTCTAAACCCCCCCCCCCATCAGTGTATCTGTACTTAATGGAAGACCTCTTAGGTGGATGTTGATGCTGGTCTGTAAAGAGAATAGGTCATGTTGTCATTCACCTTGGATGGCGTAAAACATTTATAGTTTAAACTTAATTACATTTATTATTATTCCAAAACACATATTTGGCTATGTAGTTATTTAAATAGTACTTTATAATATACTAAATAATTATTTCACAGAAATTGGTCAGAAATAAGATGTTGATGATTGTTGGTCAAGAGACATGTGAATATCATAATATTTCATTTGCTGAATTAAGAGAAAGTCTTCTGTCTGTATGAAGACATTGACATTTTAAAAAACAATTGCGTTGAAGGCATTTTCCAGCTATTTCAAAGCATGCATCAAGAAGCTAAATGATCAAATGCATTTTTTTTCTGCATGTCAATTGAAACAGTGTACTTTTCTGGGAAATGGGCCTATTGTGACCTTACTGCTCTTCCTAAAGCAGTTGATCTGTCAAATCCCGCACATTGACACCTAATTACACAAACTACCCTTCTTGCTAAATTATTAGAGAAAATGATTCATAAACATTAATTAGACCATTTATCTGACAAACAATTTGGGCTTCAGGCAGACCAACTCAATTAGCAGTCTTTAATTTGATAAGCGACCTTGATTCATTAACAATGATTTAATAACTGGCCTTCTAATACTGGACACTAGGAATGATTTTGATTCCATTCAACATGGCCTGCTATTCAAATAATTAACCAAATTTGGCTTTTCAGAAACTGTAATCAAATGATTTACAAGTTCATTGGATGATTCGAAAACGCATGTCTGTAAGGGGGATATTTCCATAAAAAGAAAGGTCTTTTTAGGTTGTTTATTTAGGTTTAACTACATAAAAAATAACTAGAAGGATATTTATAATACTTTTTGAAAAGGCTTTTATTTGTAATAATCTTCAAATTTTCCTTGGTTTTAACAGTTATTACAACAACGATGAAGTATTAACAATACATAGTACAGATCCTTCACATTGTACATTTTGTATCAATTAAGGTAATGGATATGCTCTGCCATGTCAAACATAATTCGAGCTGGGATTACTGAATTACAATAATATGCTTTTTACATCTACTCTTATTGGTAAGACAGATTTATTAGAATTTCACAATAGAGATGACAAGAGTGAGAGCATTTGTTTCAAGTTCATTGAACAGTCAAGTCTCACTGAGCTACCCCATGACTATCATTCACAGGCAGGTGACTACAACTCCTTGAAACACTCACCTCTGTTGACTGTGGCTTTTTCTGTTTGTGCAAGTGTGATGATGGTTAGCAATGACTTGTTATACTTATTACAGTGATAAAATGTTTGCTTTTTTTTCTCAGAATGTAGTAGTTTATTTCAATAATAATAATCTTATTATAGTTTGTAACACATGCCACCATCGTGGTGGTAGGTGGGTTCATTGCATCCACATGAGGGAAACCTACCTTAACCTTTTACATGTAACCCTTTCACTAAACTCACCTTGCAACTTCCCCAATTTCTATCCAGAATTCCACATTCTTCTTATCCAAAATCAAACCAACAACACATATTTCATATCACCTCAATATTTCACAACACTTACCACCCACCCCCCTTACATATAATCTTATATATATCTCACACGTTTTCCTTTTATTAAATAATTTAGAATTCACAGTTCTATTATTCTTATAAAATTATATCATTGTTATCATACCAAATTTTAACACAAATAAAATATTATCTCCCAAATTCATGCCTGAGTTATCTTTTCACACCATTGGCAGTAATGGGGTAAATTAAATGTGATTACTTCAAATGTAACCCAAAATATATATGACACAAAATAATCATTACATGAGACAACATAAACTTATACAGATTTGAAATATTGCCACTGTGAGGGCACAGATTATTTTAAATGAAAACTGGCACATAAATTTATGAAGTGCTATATTTTTCGTAATTATCTTGACAGAAGTATTCCAAAAATATTTCAAAAGTAGAAACGTGAAAATGTTGAGGTTTTAGGGAATTTTTCAAGAAATTTTACAAAGAAGAAGGAATATAATTTTGGGAATTCCCTGAATACTGGGCTGCACTGTACTCCCCTTGCTATGTTACAGCTATGGGAATTCCTTCTAAAATTACTTTGGGATTTCCTGATTAATGAATGGTTGTTGATGGATATTTATTTTGATTTATCATGAGTTGTATTGGGCCAAATATATACAATTTGGTTTAGCGAGCATTACCCCTAATACAAATTCTACAGGGATGGGGATTCCCTTTTAAGGGCAGGTGGGATTCCCCAGTGACTCTAGTACTATAATAAGAAGACACTATTATGGAGTATGAGGTGGGATATATTTACCTCCAGAACCGACAGGACCGCGGCCGTTAGGCCAAGGACCTGTCGGTTCTGGAGGTAAATATATCCCACCGATATACGACATAAGTGTGTCTTCTTTATTTTATGTAATGGCTACACCCGAGAATGTTCCAATTAATAGAAATAATTGTCAGTTTAAGCCAAGTAAAGTGTAAAAACGCGGACATTGCGGCCGCGGACATCACGGCCGCGGACATCACGGCCGCGGACATCTTGTTTGTTTACCTAATTCTTTACGCTGATTGGCCAATACCATGGAAACGGTGGTCACATGGCGTACATTCTCCAAGCACAATTCTAGAGGTTAGTATAAGTCAGGATATATTTACCTCGGGCGCTGCGGTGCATATTTAATTCGAAACGGCACAATAAGCACCGCACCACCCCCCAGCCATTACATAAAAGTTGTGAATAACCTGCTGAATTGAATTCAATGAAAAATAGCTATCCTGTAGTTATGTGCAAGTTTTCCTTTAATAATTATAGAGATGTTTAGTTCTTTTTTGGATCTTGTTACTTTATTTGATGACACCGAAAATCATCTTTAGAACCTAACATTGCTATGTCACACTGTAATGTTATTGTGATATTCTTGTAGGTTATAATAATATTATCATAACATCCTTTATTAGTAAGGTCTCAACTTTACTAAAATATAATGTTAAATAAAGGCCTGTTTCCACCAAACGACATTCTCCTCAAGACAGCCTAAGACTTGAAAAGATTTGGAAATTGTTGATTGTGATTGGGAAAATTGTTCAGTGGAAACACAAAATCGTTGGTTAAGACTCTCTTAACGACTGCAAATGACTCTAAACGACTGCAGAAATGAAACGATTCATGAAAGACAAAATATTTAACCTGTTTAATATTTTTTGACGACGGTACAAAATGATTTCTTACAGAGGCAATTAAAAGCAATTGTTCCCAGAGATTCCTTCCTCTTGTCATTATGAAAAGTCGTCCAGAATGTCCCAGAATCGTCCAGAACACAATATTCCAGTCGTTCAGTGGAAACAAATGTTTCTTCACTTATAAACGATTTTTACACCCGCCCATTTACTGACAATTACAATGTTTACAGTCGTTTGCAGTTACTATCTTTTCTCAACAAAATCGTTCAGTGGAAACCCGGCTTTACATTCCCTTTTAGTAAGTTTCAACTTTACAATTTTTCAACTGTTAATTGAAAATTCAGCAGGTTCCAGACTAACCATAAAGTATGGTTACAGAACGTGCTTGTTACGTCGCTGCTTGCCTGGCCATGGGGACCAATCAGCGGCTATGCACCCTAGCTTGGTTGCCTATAAAAGATGTCTTGTTGCAAGAGAACAAATGAGTGTAATCTTTGATACTCAGCTGTTGATAACTCAGGGGCAGATCCAGTGATTTCAAATATAAAATTTGAGGCACCCCCTCCATGGTCTAGAGTTTTTCATAAAAAAATCTAAATTTGGCAAAAATCTATAGTGGGGGCATGCCTCAGGCACCTCCCTTAAATCCGTCCCCTGTAACTACCAAGTCTTGTAGTTGCATTGCAAATTTGGGTAAATAATGTTATGATATTAACCAGCACCCTTAGACAGACCCAAAAGTGAGCCCCTGCAGGGTACCAGAAACAAAAACACCAGCCCATTTGAGCATGAACCACAGAAAGTGGATTTGGTTATTTGTTCTGGCAAGTCCTGAAGGTTAATTCTGATACTTGATACTCATAATATGAGAGCATTTAGCCCTGATAACCCCCATCGATACATCTTTACTCAAGGCCCGAATCGAAGTACATGAAGTCCAAGAGATCTGACATTGCTTGAAGGGCTTATACCATGCATTCCTTATTTTCCCTGAATCTCGTTGACACACAGGCTAGGAATTCAAATGGATCAAAAGATTCAGAAATTCGAATTGGCCAATCTGGCATTTCTGTTTTGAACATTTTTGACTACTTTTCTTCAAGGTATTCTGTGTTGCACATTGAAATGCATAGAAGATCTTTCATTATCTGAACAAATACTTTGGATTTTCTACCTGCCTCTCTTTCAGTACCAAATATTTTGTCTTATATTTCTTGTTTCATCAGAACCTCAAGGGACTACATGTACACTATTATTGATCCCTATGATTTTCCTGAAAACCCCTCTGAATTCTTTGCTTTTCCAGGCATAAATGATTGGATTAAGGAAGCTATTCATAAAATAGATGACGGTAGTTATCTTTTCTAATGCCAATGATAGTTGTGTAGCTTTGTTCTGAATAACTCTTGTGAGGACATACTGTGGAATGTTGCAGAGCAGATATGAAGCCAACACTAAAAACATCATCTTTGCTATTTTCAACTGTCTTCGAAATATTGACACTTCTAGGGTTTCAAAGGGTTGTTGCAATGCAGCAATTGCCCGTCCTTGTTTGTTAGCAATAATAGCAATGACAATATAACATAAGATCATCAGAAGAAGAAAAGCAAAGAATTGTGGGGTCCAGTACCTGTGATAAATTGTACCTGAGACAATCAGTGAAATTTTGCAAATACCCCCTTGTTTAAGGGAGCCTGCAAAGTACATCACAAGTGGTGTTTCAACAAAAAGATAAACCCATGTAAGAGTAATGAGAGCAATTGTTTTAGTTGTTGTCATCCAAATGGGGTACCGCAGAGGATAAGTGATATAGAACAGCCTGTCAACAGCAATCCAGAGGGTGTTGATGTGATTGCCTCTGATGCCAATCGTACTGAAAGTCTTCTCGATCATACATATTGGGATGAAGCTGGGATGGTTGGCCAGCATGTGGTGGAGAATGACCCCTGGAGTGAGAAGACCTTGTATGAAGTCAGCCACAGCCAGGCTAGCCACAAAGTAGTTGGTGCTTTTCTGCAGAGAGCTGAACTTGACAACTGCTGCAATGGTTAGACCATTCCCAGCGATGGCCAGAATGGACCCGATGGCTCGCAAGGTGAAGATAGCTGAGAGAAAACCTACCGGCAGGGTGGGTTGTGTGGAGTTGACCACAGAAAAGTTCTGTAGAGAGTTTGGTACCATTGTTGTATTCTCAAGGTCATGGTCCATCTTTTTTTAATTTTCTTCCTGAAAATACAGAAAATACTTTCTGTACTCTTAACTTTTTATTTTTCTCTAATTTTGTTCTTTTGGCAAAACTCAAAATTCATTAGATGAAAAATAACTTTATACAAACAATTATATAATTGTATGACAGAATAGAAAGGATACAATCTATTAACCAATCATCTTTAGGACAGGGAGATTGGGACAGGCTGGGGAGTTTGTAATCATTACACCTACAATGAGGGGTGGCCAGGGAGTCTGGGACAGGCTGTGAAGTAAATAGCAATGACTAAGACAATGAAGGGTGGCCAGGAGAGGTTGGGACTAGCTTCCAGGCTAGTAGTCACAATTATAACAGAGTGTGATGTCATAGTCAGGTTCCAAGTGGTAGAAAATCTGGTTTCGTGGGACTTTTGTGAAGAAAGTAAGAGACCCACCAAAATATCTTAGGGAGGGTCTAAGGTACATGAAAATGTTTGGTGGCAGTCTGGGAATTTGCTCCGGTTGCCATGGCAACCGTTTTAAGTCAAAGATGAGGGAAACTCAGGAAAAGCATATTTTCATTTTTTGCAGATAGATGATTAAAATAAAGCAAGAATCTAACATTGGAATACTATAGGGGCACCGGGGCTCTAACATACAACATGGTTTCTGTTTGAATCTGAAGGTCATTTCAAGGTCAAAACCCAAGGTCAAAGTCGTTTTTTAGCCTTATTTTTACTTAGACTTTGAAACATTCCATTCCACATAGAAACATATGGATATAAAAGGGTTTTTCATAGTGAAGGTGAAAGCCAAGGTCCAGACCTTAGATATGGCACCTCATTGATGTTCCCAGCTATAGGAGAAGTATCAGAATATCTATCCCAAAAGATATCAAGGGGAGGTAGGGACTGGTTGGCGTTTGGAGGTAACTAGTCATGATCATAGCAAAGAGGGGTGTCAAAATGAGTTGGGGATAGGTTGGAGATTTAGTAGTCACAACCACATCAAGGATAAAACAAATTGTTAATAAACAAATATAGATCAATCTTGGTTTTATTTTAACTTTTACACGAATTTAACTAAAATATGCCTTCAAACATGTTCAGGAGGGGAAGAAAAACTAACTCCCTCTCCCCAGCCCATCCCTGACCACAGGCCACTACTCTATGTCATGCCTACTATATTTCCTCAAGTTGCGAGTTACCTGGGAACCATATTTTCTCCAGATTCTTAAGTGCTGTTACGGATCTGTACATAATATTATATTGTAAAAGGGTTTATTTGTATTTTTACCCCAGAAATGGTAAGAAATTGTGGAACTATTATGGCACAGTAATTGATAACTTTACCAATTTGTAAAATTATCTGGAATATGATGTCAGTCTCCCATTAAATCAATAAACTGTGTGAAATTGCCATAAAAGTGTCCCTAAGTACCTAGATGTAACCCACGTGGAAAAAGGTAACCTTAGGGGGAAAATATAAATTAGAATGTATAATACACCCTTTCAAATGATGTAACCCATGTTGAAATATTTCTAATAGAAGCTGAGATATGCAAGTTTGAATTCTACTTTGCATGAATACCAACAACTCTGATTTGAATTACTGAAGTAATTTCCATAATACAGCTATTTGAATTATGTCACATTGAGCCGAAAATGATCTTTTCCTTAACCCTTTAGACCCGTATCCGGCCATACTCGCCCGAGGGTGTACTCCCCAATCCGGCCATACCCGCCCGAAAAAACGGAAATTTTCCCATAATTTTTCATATTTTTCTGAGGAGAACACTTTCATGAGTATTCAACATACAAAAGAAACCAATATATCGTTTTAAAGCTGATTTAATTCCCTAATAAATGTTAAAACTATATTTCTATAACTTTAATTAACAAGCTTGGGTCGAGCCTTGAACAACACTAATTAAAAGGAAATCTGGAATTTCAGACGGAAATCCATGGAAATCCTGGGGAAATCCAGCAATTCATGTACACGATCCATGGGGTCTAAAGGGTTAATATTGAATTTATTCAAAATTTATTTCCACAAACAGTTATCACATTTGAGTTGGAAAATACTTTTGTCAAAATAATTGAGAAATATATTCTATGCAATCTGAAGATTCATTTTTCTTTTGCCATGGAAACATGGATACATTGCTTGCTTTGTCAATATTCAGAGAGAATACATTCCATACCAGATTACCCATAATGCAACTCTCATTGAAAATAGAATGTTCTTGTGTTTAAAATTTATCATATCTCTGGAAAATTCTGCCCAAGTCAAAAATTTTAATGATGATGATATTATGCATGATGAATGCTTGTTTGTCAATAACTCTCTTAATAATGGGTTTAAAGCAAATTATCCCAGATCTGCTTGGTTACCATTTCCCCAGACTGGTTGGAGGTCCTGTATCTTTTGTGGAATTTGATAATCGTACTTAGTTATGATGTCGATATAATAATGCTTGAGCTGGTGAGATTATGTGGTAATAACTTCAAAACTACAGTTTTTTAAATTGCTGTATTAATGCATCACATCTATCAAAGAATGAAAATCCAAAGAAATTATGTAAATCCCTCGTGATAAAACCAGATGTATAATTCACAAGGTTAGGTTAGGAATGTTTGTGATAGAGAATACATGTGAAATTTCCGAACTACTCCTATTCAGAAGATGTATCCTCTTACAAAACTATATAAAAGCTAGTAATACAAACTTAATCATCATACATATAATTCCAAAAAAATGGTTATACAAATGGGAATATTTTATGGATCATATTAAAAAAAGTTCGGAATCTGGGGTTTAACTGGTTTGAGAAATGAGCTGTGAATCCTTTCCAAAATTTACTTGATCGTAAAAAAAAGAAAGTACTTTGCTGATAAGTCGCAATGTATATTTCACCCTTTGACTAAAAACCCTCCTTGACACAAACATTTTCCAAATTCAGTTTTTTCCTTTCTCTTATGCTTTTATAATATTACTGCTTTACTACCATTGTACCTTGTCACCAATCGCTGTGTTTACATGACAACACTACAAGACTTGTAATGCTGCGATTTCAATGCAAACAGGATTTTAGCTTACTTGCATTATCTCAGAATACGAAAGCTATTTAAAAATTTTAAAAAGTAACAAGCGCATAGGCCATGTCTTTAATTTGTTTTTCACTCCACAAGATCCTTTGACAATGGCTACATTAACCCAAGTTATTGGGATGAAGGAATTAAGTGTCATCCTCTCACAATAATATGTAACTATCTCATGTCATGTATAGCGAGGTGCAAAAAAAATAATCATTAGTCAAAACAATGTCATGTGAAGAAGCTAAAGGCAATGATTCATGATGTGATTTTGGGCCAATTTTGAGGCAATTTTGAAAATTGGTTTCTTGAATAGTCATTTTTCCTATAAAATATTCAATTTTCAGACAAGTTTTCATTAATTCAAATTGGAAAAATGGTATTTTCACAGGGAAATATCAATCCAAATATGTGACATGCTCTGCGAAAAGCAGTCTTATGGCCTGGTATATTAAATTAAGATGGTGTCTTGGGGAATCTAATACTGAAAAAATAGGTAAATATTCTTATTAGAAAAAAAGTTATGTTAATTTGAAGACACAAAGGTCGTATATGCTAAATATGCTAAAATAGACCAGTCTTTGGTATTTATGAACTTATATATAATCTAGGCCAAAAATTGAAATCCCAAATATGATTTCAGGAAATATATTGCCATTTCCATTCTATTTAAGATATTCAAAAGCTGTTTTGTGCTGAATATTGCTAGCAGTCCCTTGATTCAGAATTTCAAATTTTGAAAACTTAATTTTGTTCCATGGTTACCATGGAAACCAATATTTGCATAGCTGTAGTATCGGCAGGTTTGGACGTTCTTTCAACATTCCGGTTACCATGGCAATAAAGTGCAAAAAAATCCAAATTTTTTCACCAGAAATGAAAACTATGAAAAATTTCATTTGTAACATGTATTTAGCTTATTTTTATGATTTTTATTATTTCTAAGCTAAATAAAGGCTCTAGAACCATGAATAGGCATTTCCATAAGGCTGGAAATCCCAGAAACTGTCACAATTTTGCAAAACATTCATGAGAAGAAAATCAGTTGGTGTTTTGCCGTATCGTGGATCATGGCCTTGAAATATACACATTTTACACATTTTAAGAACAATTATACAATAATATTATGTAAAACAGAGCACCTTCAGAAAAGGTCATTGATTGGAATGAAAGGGTTGCCATATTAGAAAGATTAATAGAAAGAAATTAAAATAGAAAAAAATGAAACAGATCCACCTACTTTTACTTGGCAGTCCAGGCGAAGATTTCCTTCCTTGGTCTGGTCCTGGATTCAATGGTTGTTCTTTCCTTGTTTACTGTCGTTGTACAGTATTGCACTTCTATGTTGTATTATACAGAAAAAAAGAGACAAAATTTCCGTGGACTATGTCTTTGTAAGTTTGTCAAGTGCAATGCTTGTGTAAGAAGATGTGATGGAGACGGCTGCAGTGCTTCACCTACTACTCAGGACAGGACAAGCCATGTCTGCCTGACTGCATGGCTTAAAAGGTAAAAATGGATTCACTGCAGCACCACCTGGTGTGCTTTCATTCTTATAATAGGATTTCCTAGAAATTTCATTTCACACCTTTGTCATTAAGGGTGGGGCTGCCGCTAGAATTAAAAAAGAGTTGTAGGAAAAGGCCTTATATAAATGTGACCAAACAGGGGGGAAAGGATGCTCCGAGGGGGATTTTTCCTATGCCCTAGGACTAATATTCAAGGAGATCTGAGTAATTTAATGAAAAATAGTGTTTAAAGTGTCTTAGACCAACTTGTTGTTTACAATTCAGCTGACCTACTCAAAAGATTCTACTTCATTCCAAAATATCCTTATATGGAATGTCAATGGAATTTATTCCAAAAATTTTCCAAACAATCGCAATTTGGTTGCCATGGAGACATAATTTTAGTGATTTATTAGAAAAAAACTTCACTGCACAGAGTTTTAATCTTTATGCAGTGAAGTGACCCTGTTACACCTGTCCCAGAAGGTAAGCAGAATGCTGGACTGTACAAACTTTTGGGAAATTTCATTATTTTATTGTATAGGGAGTTTTTTTTCAAATCCCCTATTCTGGCCCCAGTGACCTCACACCTCTCAACAGATAAGGTCTGTTTAGACAGAGTGATGATAAGGGTTCCCACCTCTCTGTTGTGGCAGCCAACCCCTTCAGCCATTGCCTTGGTTAAATCCCTAAAACTACATTCTCACCTGATTACAGATTAGACACTATGCATACAACCTATACTTAGGGGTTCCTCAGAGGGAAGGGGCAGGAGTAAATTTTACCCATCTATAACTACCTTATTATTCAATATTATTCAAAATAATATTTTGATTATATTGAATAATAAGGTAGTTATAGGTGGGTAAATTTATATATTATTCCAATAGGGGTATGGAGATTAATACTATAGCTATTGAGATAAGATGATAAAGTTGTTTATTCAGATGTTGTTGTCCTACAATAGTAAACTGAAGATTTTTGGTTTGGGTTTTTGGTAGCATATCAGCAGTTGTGGGGTCTACCATGTCCCGCGACTGGCCTGAACTGGGGGACAATGGCTGCCCCCATGGTACATCTCACTACAGGCCTATATAAAGGAAACTTTCCTTGGTTAAAGTCCAGTTCTAATGATTCATAGTGAGTTAGTTTAACTCAATGTTAGAGGTTTGTAATTATTAAAAGTAATACTTTAGAACAAAGGGCCCTGCCCACTAAATAGTTACCTTAGTGTCTTAAGTTTTTACAAATGATTTTTGTTTCAAACTAGATGTTCAGTGACAAATCCAGCTCCAGCCTCCAAGAGAGACTGGCTGTGAGTGTGCGGTCTTCATTGACAATGTGGTGTTATGTCCAATCTTGTAATCTTATTCAGAACACATAATCTGGTGGGCACTTAGACTTACCACAGAGACAAAACCGTTGCCCGCTTGCACGCAAATCCACACCATTTTAGTCTTAACCTATATCTGGAACCCCCCCACTTTCCCAAATCCTGTATTTGCCCCTAATGGTCAGTGTGCGCAGTCATTTTTAACCTGTAATCTAGGTAAATTCCAATGATAGGCTGATAGGCTGCAAAAGTTACAATTTAGAGGGCTAAACATAATAAAAAATTATGTACATGAGGGAATACGCCCTAATAATGAATGATGAAGATATGATTAATGATGTATGTAATGTAGATTTTTTGAGAATATGACGTATGAGACGACTTTTGATGATAATACATGGTATTGTATATAATAGGGAGGAGGAAGTGATTAGGGATGGTACAGCTATGAAATTAAGAAGTAGGAGGGAAGATCGCCAGAAGATTTACTTAGAAACACCACATTTGGATGTGTATAGTAAGGGATAGGAATATAGAGCTAATCAACCATGGGAGATACAACCATATGTTAATCTGTTTATAGAAATATACAATGTAAATGTGAGTCTGGGAGTCAGGGTTTCCTGGCTCTGTGATGAAGGGAGTTCTTGTGCTCTTCAGTCTCTGGCTGATTGAGAATTTGGACGGGAAACCTTGGGGATTTAGGTAGTTTCCTGTTTTCAGGTCATCAGTCTACAGGGCCAATATCTCAATAAGTCGGAGTCTCTAATTAGACTTTACTGTATTACTAACTTCTACTCGTGAAGATCTCAAGCTCTAATTAAACGGGAGGCCAGGATCTCAAAGAAGAGGCATGTGAACACAAGGAGTACCAAGAAGGTACTGTTTATTCCGGGTCATACCACCCCTTTTATAGTCTACAGGTCAATTCTGCTTGGTCACTTTAATCACGTGGCCCTCGTGACGTCATTTCCAGTCACTACCGTTTTTGGTCTTTCATACCCAATTACAAGCTTTGGTCCATTTTTGTACCTATTTCATTCCATTACATCATTTCATTATTAGCCGGCAATTACTATATTTCACGATGCAAATTGATTATACCCAATTTCTTGCTTTACATTTCATACCATAAAAGGTAAATGGACAATTCATCACATAAACAAGAGTTTTGTAAAAGTTTGACTAGAGATGTATTAGAAAGACTATGGTACAAGATAGAAGGAATAGGTGTGACTTGATTTAACACCTAAATATCTAGTCATTCTATGTAATAATGGTGATAAAAACTATTTTATCCATACGTTACTGTATTTTGACATCGTGAAAAGCACAGTTGTGACGGTGTTTGAATGAAAAAAAACGGTTATCCATACGTATGCACGTGTATGCAAAGTAGTATTTTCAATAAATTTGTTTTCCAACCCACACTTCTGGTTTGTTTTGTTGGAATGCACAACCATAAATTTAGTTTTTTTTTAAACTGAATCATTAGTCTGTTTTTTCACAGACCATTGTATTGGAGTATACAAATTAATGTGTGTCATATTAACCGACCGTGACAAGGTGGTACCACTCTTCATCGACAAATTGTCATCAGCAGACATTATACAATTTTTCTTCCTGTCAAAGATCACTTCTATGAAAGAAAATAGCAATAGCTATCAAAGCTAACATGCAACGGAAGCAACTAATTGCCCCGCCCAATTTTAATGCAGGTAATTATCTTTATAGATTAGTATCTATATTCAGACAGTTTCATAGATCCACCTGTCAATGTGTCAATTGCCCAACAAGATTCATGTAAAGAGACGTGTAAATTACATACTGATAAAACCTTTTACCTATTCCTACCCCTACTAATCACGCATTAAAGTAGGTCCCCACGTGGCGACTAAGCCCCTGTGATTATTCGTATGTGATGGCCCAAAGTGCCAAGCCACTAACCTCTTCCTATCTGTACTAACCTTTCCCTACCAAAGTTGGTCAATTAACATGTTTCGGATAGTTACATCCTTCATCAGAATTCAATATAAGGTAGGATCATGGATTTGTAAATAGTCAAACTGTTTTTTTTGTCTAAGTATGGTCTTATTTTCCTTAGCATCTTCCCTTTCCCAGTAACTTTAGAAATGATTCCAGCCAAATGTAAGTCAAAATTTAGCTCCTTATCCAATGTTATCCCAAGAAATTTGTAGTTATCAACTGTCTGTAACCTATGCCCATTCATAGTGATAATAGGGTCGCCTACCTTTTTGAATTTGGATTTAGATCCAAACACCATAACCTTAGTCTTCTTGTAATTAACTGTCAACTTATTATTCCCACACCATGCATTGAACTGGCCCAACTCTTTCTGCATGTTAGCAATGGCTAGGTTTGAGTTATTATCACTACTAATCAATACAGAATCATCAGCGTATAATGCAATGTCACATCCAGTACAGTGCTCATTCAGGTCATTAATGTATATCAGGAATGCAAGTGGGCCTAAATGGCTCCCCTCGGGAACACCACACTTAATAGGCCGTGTACCTGATATGGTATCATTGGCCACGACAACCTGAGACCTATCTTTTAAATAATTCCGATACCACTCGACTGTACCATCGCAAAAGCCAATGTGGCTCAACTTTTTCAAGAGAATAGCATGATCTATCGTGTCAAACGCTTTTGACAGATCCACATATGTAACAATTGATACCTGTCCTTGATCCGAATACCCATTAATTATATCTGTAACTTTTGCAACAGTTGATACGGTCGAGTGGTTGGGCCTAAACCCTCCCTGATTATCTGATAGGAGTTTAGCTTCTTCTAAATACTCCATTGTTTGTTGATAGACTATTTTTTCCATTAATTTGCCAGGGAGTGGCAGCAATGAAACAGGTCTCAGGTTGTTAACATCCTTTCTATTCCCTCCCTTCTCCAGGGGAACCACCGTGGCACACTTCCAGCTGTCAGGAAAAGTATAAGTTATGATAGATAAGTTGAAGATATGCAATAAACAAAGTGGGACAGCAAAAAATGCCTTCTTCAGTACAAATGTTGACAAGTGTGGGATTGCTGAAGATTTAGAGACATCAATACTTTCAATCAATTTATTTACCTGGTCAATATCTATTTCCCTTAATGCAAAAGTTTTCTTTTGCGGCTTTGATTTAGGTTGCCAGTTGCCCCTCATATTACCTGCCAGTTTTGGTCCAATGGATGCAAAAAAGTCATTAATATGATCGGCTACCCCCTCTCTAGGAATGGGAGTATCATTATCTAATTCAAAAATAGATATATCTCCTCTGCCTTTAGCTTCAGGTAATATCTTACGAATTGATTGCCAAAATTCCTTGTGATCTCCATTGTTATTTGTCAACTCTTCTTTAATATAATTAGCCTTAGCATTTTTCACCATGATATTGACTTCGTTCCTAGTTTTCCTAGCATTTTCCCAATCATCTACATTGCCAGAAGATTTGGCAGTTTCAGAAGGGTATCCTTATCATGAATCCTCTCTAACAATTCATTATTAACCCATTCCTGTTTCCTTGTCTTAATTCTAATTTGCTTGATCGGACATACCTTATCAAGTTCAGCTTCTATAATTTCCTGCAGCATCAGCCATGCCTCATTAGGATTCATTTCTCTCAGAACAGTATCCCAGTTCCTATCCCGTAATTTTTGTTGGAACGAGTCAACATCTAGGCTTCTATAGCTTCGGCCCTCAAAGTGTAAGTTTTCCTTTATGATTTTTTTCCTCTTTTTTGTGATAAAAATACATTCATGATCACTAATATTCATATTTAAAACCCCTGATTTATCAACAATATCGCAGTTTGTAAAAATAACATCTATAAGTGTGGTAGTTGTCCTGCTATATCTTGTTGGTTCTTTAATAAGTTGGATTAGTCCTAAATTCTTTAATAAATCCTTTAAGTTCTTGACGTGAATATTTTTTTTCTCCAACATGTTAATGTTGATATCGCCCAGGACAAATACTTCACAATCTTTATTTCCCAGTACCCTCTCAACTTGAGTAACAAAAGATAAAACTGTACAACTGTACTCACTGTACCTGTTCATTCACTCAAGTTGACAAGATTGAGGACCACATTGAAGAGAAACACACAGGCTGTGTTGTGGAATATGATACTGAAAAACTAATGTCGGTTCAGATTAGTTGCCCAGAATGTTTCCAAATCCAACCAACAGAGGTCGACCTCTTGCAACATCTGGAATCAAAGCATGGAGAGGCTTCTACATATAACTATTTCAGAGAATTGTATTCCACAAACCTGGAGATAGTAAAGATAAAGACATTTTCAACAGGCCAAGGTGACGGAGGTCTCCTGGAGAGATCCCCTGAGGTGACTGACTGTAATCTTATAATGGTAGAAAGTGAGGGAAGTGAACATGAAAACCATACAGATGCTGGTGGAAATATACTGCATAACCTGGGCAAATGGTTGCCTACCCAATATGAGATCTGCTCCTTCACCTCTGAGTACAGAATCCTCAATACTGTGCATGGATTGGTTCACAGGAATCAGCAGGATGAAAAAAAGAGATTCTGGTGCATGCATTGCGCCTACAGTTGCGACACAGTCCTAAATTTCAAACTTCACTCCCGAGGCCACACTGAGAATCAAAGTAAACGCCAACTAAGGACATTTCATTGTTCCTACTGCGATTTTGTGGTTAACCAAACTGATCTAATTGACTCGCATCTCGAAGAAAATCACGAGAACTGCCCTGAGAAGTATAATACAAAACAACTAGTTCTGACCGATATACCATGTCTTGAGTGCGATGATGTATTTGACAATGAGATATCTCTCTTTGAACATCTTGATGACCAGCAAGTGGATTGCTCAATTACAAGATACCTGAGAAAGATGTATGGAATATCATCTGTAGATATACTCCAAGGGAAAGTGAAGGATGTTCCAGGAGAAAGCAAACAAGGACACACAAGTTCTGTCAGCATGTGCATTATCATTGAGATAGTAAAAGACAATGAGAAGAATCGTGAGGCTGCTGGACATTGGTGCATGCAATATTGAGGGAACTGATACTCTAGAGAAGTGGCAACTGACACAAGCAGTAGTCAGGCCATGGGAGATTGCAAGGACAATGTAAAAGTAAGTGCTTAACTTCATTTGCGCCAATAATGGCATATTCCTGGTCGCTGTTCCATTAAAAACTGTTCGTGAGTCTGACAATTAGTTTTGAATTTTTGTGTAAATTGTGTTAGTATGAACAAGTTTATGTGATGCCAAAAACTGTTTGCAACGTACAATGTACATCGAAGAAATCTTCATAAATGACCCAAGATTGGATTTGATATATTTTCCTGTCTTTCTTTGATAGCTCAGTGATTTCTTAGTAGATTCTAAATTGGTTTTCACCAACATATTCCTCATAAAATATGCCTTTTAATGATACTTAATATATTATAATAACTTTACGATTTAATGATCAAACATATCATAATATCAAAAATGATTACTTGCTGGAGATCTGCTCTGATCTGTAAGATTTACCCTATCATTTGGGAATAGGAGTCAGGAGATGGGACCCATGACTCGTGTCCAGTAATATTTTCAGATTAATGTTTCATACTCGCAATCTGACATAAGGAATTCGGGGAGAGGCTCTTGACGAAGCAAACGGTTAATTGAAAGAGTGATTCTCAAAAAAGTGTTTTCATTGCAGGACACACCGTCGGTCGTACCTAAATCCACCCAAGATCATGACCATACAAAGACCGAGAAGTACAAGAAAAAGACACTGAAACTTAACCCTTACACTGCCAAAGGCCTCATATGGGGCCCTATAGTAAAATCCCATAGGTACACCATTGAAAGAATGCAAATTATGCTTTCAGAATCTGAAAGAATTTTTCAGATATTTCAATTAGAACCAGAGATACAGGTATTTGAACATCGGACTATCAAGTCAACCAAAAATGTTAGAATTGCGATTCGAGAAAGCATAAACATAATATTTACATTTGAATTTGCCATACTAATCAAAAATAATGAAAAATGGGTGAATCCATGTAAATTACATGATTTTTGATTTGCTCTAACTTTTCTTTCATTTATGATAATCACAAACTGTCTTTTGCACAAAAAAGATAATGTTTTCATGTTACTTTTATAAAGAGTGTCATAGTTATTTTATGAATTATCGGTTACCATGGTAACCTGCAAATTATGATAGTACGAACAATTACTCCGTGCCAGAAATTTGCCTTATTGGCACAGTGCCAACATTTGGAACGTTTATATCAAAATTATTGAAAAAAGCTTTTCCTCTGAAGAATCTGAGCTAAATTTGAGTTTCAGGGAATTTATGCACTAATTTTTGTATTTTGGGCAATATCTATGTAAATATCAGTTACATTGTGATATATCTGGCAGTGAAAGGGTTAAAGCAGGGAATGCAACAGGGAAGAAAAAGCAAGGAAGTGTCCCTGCAGGGACCTCAGCGTACGTAAAATTATCTAGTGAAAATAACAAAATGTGTCCTATAGACCCGGTTGAAACAAAAATAACCACCCATAGCTACCAATAACCTAGATTTCTCAATTCAATTTTTCATATTTCAAGATGGTAGGGCCGATCAATGTCACAGATTAATCTTAAAACATAGGTGCTATAAACTATTGATTAACGGATATCTTAGGGACATAATGATTGGGATACGACCAAAGGCTTTGTACTCAATTTCTACAAAATATTGTATGTTAATAACATAGTTTTTTTGCACAAAAATAAGAAAGAAGGACGAGATCCTGGCAGATTGTACCAAATTTATCTCACTGGCAAGTTGACCAGAAACATGTTTATCATTTTGTATAGACTAGTTACATGTCAATATTTTTTTTAATAGTATGAAATGCCTTTTACTCCCAGGTTATGGAAAGGTTCTATTTATGTCTACATTATACAAAAAAAAATCTGAAAAGCAATATTATGATCTGAAATCACTTTCATTGGTAAATAGGTGGTTCGTCAAAAGAAAGTTGTCATGAATTAAAATTACTGTTGTGCATGAACATTGTGAGAGAATTTTGATAACAGACAAAAACATTTCACAACAAAATTAATTGAACCATAAATTCTAAGTGAGGGGCAAGCCTCTCTATTTCCAGAATGTTAAATGCTATGTGTTTTTTTATACGATTCTATTTCATGTGTGTGAGAAATTGGGGGGTAGTGCGAGTAGCTTTACACTCTGATAGTTGTTTGATTCTGCTTTTCAGAGGTGCTTCATCTGACGCCCAAAACGTTAACAGCGTTGTAACTCACCTGAAGTGCAAACGTTGCCCTTACACCACCCCTCCAAAAGGACAAATGAGAATGAAACAGCATGTGATGAAGCATATTGACTACAGACCTTATTAATGCTCCCACTGTGCGTTCAGTGCTATTGTACCCTATGACGTGAAGAGGCACAGTCTGAAAGAACACCCAAACTTCGAACAAAAAGTTAAAACTGAAATCATAAAGGAAATGGAATCTTTACTCAGGACTCAGTTCCAGAAGGTAACGAAGCGCACAACCAAAGGGAAATCACCAGCAGCCAAACAAACTGGGTCACAGGATAGTACTCGAGGAGGAACCTGGGCAGGGAAAAAGAAATCAAAATTGCCAACGAAGTAAGAACCTTAAGCCCTAATCACACTATGCGTCGGGTCTAGGGTTGCTATTACCCAACACGAACAATTTGGGTTCAGGCTATTTTACAATACGTGTCATACCCAATGTGAAATATATTACACTACATGTTTTGGCAAGCGTTGGGTATGGTTGAGTCGCGTTGGTATGAGTTTTTAGCATGTTAGTAAAATAACGCGAATCCCTCACGTTGGGCGATGCACAGTGTAATAGGCCTTTATATTTGTTGAAATATTATGGATTTTATTTATTAGATTTTATTTCATGTTTGTAAAAAAACAGAAGAGAAAATACTGTTTGTAAGACCCATCATAAGTAACCAGAAAATCAAAACTTTGAGACGACTTACCTCGAGGAAGACTTTAAGACATTCTGAAAATTCATATAACTTTATCTCACGTAAGAATAATTTAACGGTGCAGATACAGTGAATAGTGCACTACGCATGCAGGCATAATGATACCATCTCCCACCCTCTAAACTCTGCTCCCTTCACCACCATCGTCGACCACAAAGTTCATGATTAGTTCTATCATTCTATTATCCCACTCTATATTTTCAGACCACAGCAAGAACCGCAACCAGATAGATCCATGGGAAAATCTGGCAGAAGGCATAAACAAGAGACACAAGAAGGCGAGTCATTTCTTCAGTGTAAACATTGTGAGCATAAAACTCCATTTAAAGCAGGCGCAAGAATGAAGAGGCATGTACAGTCCCATCTGAACTACAGACCCTTGCGATGTCCGTATTGCGATGACTTTTCTGCAATTGGATCATCTGAAGTTAAGAACCACATTAAAGCATTCTGGTATGGAAGTCCACATTGTAAAGAAAATAGACAATGATATAGAGAGTTCCTTAAAAGATCACTACACTGTAAAGAAGAAAAAGTCAAAGGACTGCAAGTCTGCTGCCTATTTGGATTAAGCTCACAAGACTAAACGATCAATCAAAGGGAAAACTGGAAAAGGGGTTCAATCGAAGAATCCAAGACTGGACTTTTCTAATCCCAAGCACTTGAAGAAGGACCTTCTAAGGTAATGATCCTCTATGTTTGAATTTACACCCTCTGTCCCCTCCACATCTCTGCAGATCCCCCATCATGCCCATGTGGATATAAAACAGAATTTGAAATTCATTATTCTAAAATTTAATGTTGATGATCATTGATTGTCATTTCGCTGAATTAGTTTGAAGAAAATGGGGCATAGATACATGTTCTGAATAATTCAGAATTAGGAACAGTGATGAAAATAAACTGAAAATAAACTGACGTCAATATATATGTATGTATAATATATAATAATATAACATCCCATTTCTTTTTTCTCTCCCAGTTCTGCTTTGCCTCCTATGAACAAGAGTGAGAACGAAGAGGAGGACGATGGGGAACTGTGAAAGAACATTGAAGTCTTCAGGTAGTTCTGGCCCCATTCTCTGCTGTAAGAAATGTAGCTACACCACCACCAACGGATGCTACTGGGTCATTCTTGGAAAACTCCTCAATTGGTCAGTGAAAGTAGCCTCAAAATCAAACTAAATTTTTAATATAATCTAGTTTTTTTGTTCAAATATTCAAGAGATACACGTCTGCAAACAACATGTAAAAGGGGGCAACTTTATAATAATTATTTTGTATTATATCTGGATTTGAAAATTATGCTGTATATTTCCTATGTAACGTACAATACCAGGCATGAAACATACAGAACCAAGCTTTTTTGCAAAATTAACTTAAAAGAACACATCATCTAACATTTTTATTACGAGGAATATTGAAAAATGGTTGTTCCTGTTCAGAAAAAATGTGAAGGAAATTCCTGATGTGTATATCCTGCCACCTATGTAGCATAGTTCCCAAAACCTTGGTGCTGTACGTTACAAACCTTGTGACCTACATAACCAAGCTATTTCTCCTATAAACATGGCTTGATTCCTGCACAATTTGGCCAAAATTGTTTTGAAACGAAGCAATAGTATACGTTGATCTAAAGGAGAACAAAAACAAAAAATATCAAAGTTATTTTCCCTTCAAAATTATCTATTTAGTGAAAGTTTGGTTGTGTATGTTACTGAGCTTGGTTCTGTACGTTACACAATTATTTCAGGATTTGTAGTTCATGTGTTAACAGCAAACAAGATAAATGGGATATTAAAACGATTTTTTTTATTAGAGGTACCCTACATTAAGGAGCTTTCTCAATCTATATTTTGATTATGATATTACATGATTTGATTCAATGAGGATGGTATAAAGTTTGGTTATGTAAGTTACATAATTGGTTGACATGAAATTCAGAATAACTCTAAAATTTTATCTTAAGGAGAAGATAAACTTATTATGTATCTAAATGATTAAACCTATGTCAAAGTTACAAAGGACATAGTTTGAGAAAGCTGTACCTATGCAAAGGTAATAAGAATGGCTTTTATGTGGAAAAAAAGAAAATTAGGAAAATAATTTACCATGTGAATTGTTGGTCCTCTCCTACAGTTTTATCATATTTCTAACATTTTCCCCAACTACCTATAGACAAAACCATACATTTTCTGAATCGCCAATGTCTGCACTAAGTATTGCTAACATACAGATTGAATAAAGGTTAATATTGTGTCCTTCAGTGAGCTTTAACTTTAATTTATTATGTTTTCATCAAAATTTGATGAAAACATAACTCATTTAATGAGGAGATTTCCGGAGAATGGCCCTAGTACTTCACGTGGTGGCCAAACATACCAAATACAGGCCCTATAAATGCCCCCAGGCCCACTGTCCCTATGCAGCAGCACAGTCCAACACTGTGAAGAAACACATCTCATCGAAGCATCCCGGCCAAAGTAAAGATGTCATCGAAGATAGGGATCCGGTCATGGAAGAGGGTCTGAAAAGTCTCTGGGAAGAAAAGACTCCGAGCAGCAACAAGTGAGGCTCTTTTGAAATGGGGGATGTAGATGCCCATGAGATGTCAATATGTTCCATGTCAAACTTAAAATCCCATATACACACTTGAAGTAGGACATTGTGAACGTCGATGATCATATTTCCCTCTACAGCCCGTCAGTATGCTATCTTGAAATGAACATATTTGAAACAATTGCTAGTCATATCGTCTGACAATTTTCCCGCGAATTAAGATAAAGGTCTTGTAAAGGTGACCTTTCCATTACCTTTATGTCCCATATTGAATATAAGAAATATTCATGCCTCTCTGTCAATTTTAGTGTTATATACCAGTGTCCCTTGTTATTGTAGCTATTGAACTAGTCGCTATTTCACATGTTGATTTTGAGACAATTAACTGTCGCCCTGCCGATTTTAATGGTCTATAGCCATTGAAATTGGAGCTGCACTATATTACATATATTTTGTATGTATGATTATATTATGATACGACAATCAAATATCAGTCCATATTTCACTGTGCCTCATTTCAGACTATGATATTTGAGCGTAGTGGTTCCCTAAGGAAAAAAACTACATTATGTTTTTATTTGGATTATTGGTATGAGATACTGATAGCCTCAAGTATTTTGTATCTACCCGTTTATGATTTTGACTGATATGGAAAATCTATAACCAGTCCTTAAACAGCATAGCACAATACCGATCGCAACCTTTCAGTGTCTAAAACAATCATTGTCGGGCCATTTCCGACACCAACAAAGAATTATTTAGAATGCTGTTCATAATGGTCATTGGTCATTGTGCAACTAGCCACACGTTTGAGAGATAAAGACTATCACCGAACTAAAAATCATAATGATGGTAGTGTAGTCTATGAACAACTTTTCCCCTCCAGGGAGAGCTTATTTTCTGTATTTTACCTAAACATAAAAGTTGTCGTCGATTGTGGCATTGTTTGTCGTTAAACTTTAAGGAAAACTAGTCTTAAGTATTTTTTTCAGTTTGTACTTGTAGATGCTTACTATTTCCTAAGGTGCTTTGAAAAAACCCTAAAGTTTTTATGTAATTCATGTATCCGTGGTTGGCAGCAGTTACTTTTGTATTATCGCAAAGGGATAAACTAAACAGACCTTGAATGTCTGTAACCCAAAGAATGACTTATTACCATGGGAGCAAAGTATAAATCAAAACCTGATACACTGGTGTTTGGCGGATCCAGTAGGGGACCATTGGCGGATCCAGGAAGGGTCAACGGGTGTATCCAGTTGGGTCCGGGGGCGGATTCAGGGAGGTCCAGTGGCAGATTTATTTTGGTTTCGGGGCAGTTCTAGTAGGGGACCATCAGCATCTGTAGAGTCTCACAGATGAAAACCTTAACAAAATATTTTAGTGCCGAAATGTTTGCCTCCATTCTTCTCTTAAAACATGTTTTTATTGTTAAATTCCACTTTTACTTCAAAAGAAATCCGCCCCTCCTGCTTGCTTTGTAGACAGTCACCCCCCCCCCCCCTCCGGGTGCACCCCACCCGGAAAGACCCCTGCATATGACAGTTTTAGAAAGTGTAGTTAATCAAATATGTAACAGCCTCTGGTAATCTGTAATGTGTGATATTCTGTAACCCTATTTGGCCAACACATGCTGCCATACGGGTGATGTGACCAATGTTTAAGGAGAAACTTTAACATACATCATACTATCCATTTAGTGTAGTCCATAATATCTGCTTTTTCATTAAGGCTTTCAGTGCATTTAAAGTGCATTATTACACGATGTCGTCACTAATTATGGTTCTATGTTGGATATCAGAAATGCCCATGTCACCCTGTCTTTTGTAGTATATATGTCAGTATCCCTTGTCATTGTAGCTAGTGACTAACTATGTCACTTGGTGAATTAAAGATATTCCTACGTCGATTTTAAGGGTCTACACCATTCAAATAAGCTGCACTATGTAACACACATTATAACATATTGTTATTGTTATTATTACTACAGCAGCAATCGGGATCATCAGTGTCATTACAATGAGTCATTAAAAGGTTCCGCCATACTGTCAAACTAGATTTTATTGTGTGCAATGGTGCTATCATGTTAATTTCCCACGTGGCTCGTCGCATAATGGCATGTATAACAGCGATCGATCGATGGTTTTGTCAAATCACGCACTTTTGTTAAGAAAATCCAGCCTCCAAATTTACCCTCTAATAATGATTTCTTTGATCTGAAAATTTCAGGACTTTAAGATTAAAATAACATGTTTTTTTAGAACTTTCTATAGAATTAGAATTGCCCCGGCCCAGTAGAACAGCCATAATTCAACAGCGGGATGCGTTGTAACACTGACGTAACTTTTGTGAGACATTAAATTGCTTTTACTATTTCATTATAATTATGACGGGCCACTGCAGCTTATCTATGTACCGTAAGCCTTCTTATATTGGACGTTAGATACTGGGTTTGGACGCTGTGATTTTGGGCCTTTTTCGAACCAGTTTCAAAAGTTAGTCTACTAAAAAAATGTTTTCCTTGTGAAATATGTAGTATATATCATAAAGTTGTGAATGATGCATATCACAGAAAAGAAGGCTTGAATAAAACATACAAAATCCAAATAGATGGAAAAGGAAAGGGGTTTATCTTTCGTCGCATCATGCATCTGTAGCTTTATAAATATTTACCCAAAAGCTGTAGCAGTTTGATATCAATGGTTTGTTCTGGACCTATTGTTAGCCGATTTTATTCTCATGAAATACATCAATCCTGCCGAAAATCATCAATCCTGCCGAAAATTATAGGCACAGATTGTATGCACTGAATGTTGGGTTTCGAACCCCATGCACTTTTTTCATCATTTTTCATCAGATATGTCTCATTTATGGATTGTCAAAGAGTTGATATATGTGATAGTGTTTATATATTTGCTTATGCTGTAAAGGTAATATGGATCACAACCTAAAGGGTTTCAGTATAGTACACTTAAATATTCGTAGTCTCTTCAACAGTGTAACTGAGGTTATTAATTATTTTGATAAATATAGTATGATCTGCTTGACTGAAACTTGGTTACATCCTAATCTGTCTACAACCTTAGTAGATATTCCAGGATATAAGATATTTAGACAAGATAGAGGTTCAAATGCAGACCAAGGAGTAAAGAAAGGAGGTGGAATAGTGGTGTATGTTACTGATGTATTGGCAAGTTATACTAATCCAATTGTGGAAATGTCAAAGGTTTCGTCGTCTATAGAACAATTATGGTTAAAAATTGAAAAACCTAATACTAGGAAACAAATGGTTGGTGTTGTATACCGACCTCCTAGTGCAAATATAGATGCTGGCGTGAGTCAATTGGGTGATTCATTGTTTTGTATAAATACTGAGATTAGAAATAAGTATGAACTGACCATTTGTGGTGATTTTAATATTGATTTTTCAAAAACACGTACTTCCGGTTATAAATTGTTAAAGGGATTAATGATTGAAAATGGCTTACATCAAATAATTAAGGGTTACACTAGAATCACACATCGTAGCCGTTCTCTTATTGATTTAATTTTTACAGATATGGATTTCATTCATGATTGTGGAATTTTAGATATACCCATTTCAGACCATTTACCCATTTTTGTAATTCGAAAGAAATCAAAGATAGCTCATGAACGTGAATACGTTATGGGTCGATCATATAAATCATATGATAAAGAAACTTTGCAAAAAAATATTCTTGAAGATTCTGCTTGGGAAATATTTTGGGATGCTCACAAATATCCACAGCAATTATGGGAGATATTTATTGATATATTACTTAGACATATAGATTCCCATTGTCCTATGAAAAAGATGTCTGTGTATAAAGTGCGACCAGCATGGCTTACTACCGAAGTACTTGAAAATATTAAGTATCGTGATCAACTGTATAAAACTTCTGTTATAACAAAAAATGATGTGGACATAAATGTATATAAGGGTCAAAGGAAATTTGTTACAAATCTGATACGAAACACTAAAAGAGAAGTGGTTAGTACTTTGTTAGATCAAAATAAAAATGACCCTAAAAGATTTTGGAGACTACTGCCCCGTATGACTGGATACAATTCAAAAAAGGGAACCGATGTCCCACGTGTTATAAATGACCCAAACTCTGGTTGTCAAATTACTGATGAAGATATTATATGTAATATGTTTAATACACATTATAGTGAAATAGGATATAAATTGAGTGCCCAAAATACTGTGAAATGGGAAAAAGGGAAACTGTTCTATAAGTTACAAGATAGGGGACTTAATTTTAAATTTGATCCGATTACAGTAAAGACTGTTGACCGTATTATTAGGGAATTAAATATAAGTAAACCATCTGGGCTGGCTGGGATATCTGCTAAATTATTTAAAGATTGTTGTGAGGTACTTATAGATAAATTGACTTATATGTTTAACCAGTCCCTGTTTTATGGTGAAGTACCTCCCGACTGGGTAAAGGGTGTAATAACACCAATACCTAAAGGGGGTGATTTATGTGATATCAATAATTGGCGCCCGATAACAATAACTCCTATTATATGTAAGATGATAGAGAAGTGTATCCATGAACAAATTATGAGTTATTTCAACTGTAATGATTTGTTAGACCCGAGACAACATGGTTTCAGACCTGGACATAGTACCGCAGATGCCATATTTACTTATCTATATGAAATATATGATAACATAAATAATAGGAAAATAACTAGTTCTATATATGTCGACTATTCAAAGGCATTCGATTCGTTAGATCTAAATATTTTGTTGTATAAACTGAAATTATATGGTTTTGATGTAAGATCACTAAAGTGGTGTGCAAGTTATATGCAAAATCGGAAAATTAGTACAAAAATAGGTAAATCTGTATCGGAGCCTTTGGATATAAATTATGGTATTGGTCAAGGTACGTGTCTTGGTCCGTTATTCTTTATAATATATGTAAATGACCTATTTTGTGAGTTTGATAATTTAGATACGAACATTATTATGTATGCGGATGATACCGTAATGTTTAGTTCTGGATTTACGACTGAATGTGCTATGAACAAAAGCAATATTGCTTATAGTTTATTAAAATACTGGTGTTTACAAAATAGACTCACTATAAATGTTAAAAAAACTAAGCATATGTTATTTGACTGTAAAAAGAGATCTGTTCTAAATTCAATTGTAAATAATGAGTTGGATACTGTGAATATGTATACGTATTTGGGAGTAGATATCGACAGTGAATTGAGTTTTGAGAAATTTGTGAATGGTGTATGGAAGAAAGTAAATCAACGTCTGTATAATTTTAAAAAAATTAGAAGATATATTAATGAAGAGATTGCAATACGACTGTATAAGCAAACTATACAACCACTTTTTGAATATGCCAGTTTTATTATTGACAGTGCTAATAAGTCTGATATATTGAAATTGGACAAATTACATGAAAGGTGTATGAGAGCTATTCGTTATGATTGCAGAGTAAATGATACTGTGTCTGATTTGCTCAATATGTATAACATCCATACATTAGAAAGTCGAAGACAATCCCAATTATTAATGATGATGTATAGCTATCGTCATAGTGAGTATTATTTGGAATGTAATATACACTCCGATAGAGTTGCTACTCGAAGTTCTGATAAAATTAAATTCATAAAGAAATTCACAAGTCTAACAAGGGTGTTGAATAGCAGCTATTATAGAGGTGTTGACCTATGGGATAAATTATCTGCTGATGAGCAAAGACTGGATCAAAAGTCTCTTTTTAAATCCTGTATAGAAAGAAAATTGTATAGATAATATTATCTTTGCAAAATGAGACTTCATTATTACTCATCTCATTATTTTCATATGTGTTTATGTCACCCGTATATCCAAGGAAGAACTTATGTATGTAAGATTGGATTAAAATAAAAAAAAAAAATAAAAAAAAAAAAATAATTTTGATAACGACCTTTAACCAGAAAATGTATATGGAAAACTGCATCACAAAAACATTTGTTGGTACTCAGTTGTTTCATAGATTGTTATTCCTTTGAACACCTTTTTTTGTGGGTAGGTATTCTTAAATTTACGCAACAAAAGGTGATAATTCATGAAATGATTTTGGACCGATGGTGAAACAACTCTGGTATACAATGACTGTGAAACCTTCTATACTATTCTATGATTATAAACATATATTAACACTTTTTTTTTTATTTGATTACTATTGTCATTTACCGAAAGTGTTCCTTACATCCCATGCCTCTCTTAGTGATGTTTATTCGTATATGAGAAACACTGTAATGCACGATATATACTAGTGAGAATGTACTTAGACATACGGAATTGTTGTACAATTATCTTGAAGGTGCATAATTATGTAATGACTGCATGTAGTTAGCCAGCAATCTGGAAAGAGTGTCTCAATACCTTCGCCCCTGATAAAATATGATAAATGTCATGTATGTAATGAACTATTGTTGGTTTTAATTGACATTCAAAGGAAAGGGCCATCCAGTTAAAGTTATGGTAGCTCATTATGGTTGGTTAAGTTTAGATGTGTATGTTTTCATGTTTATTAGGTTCTTGATTGAGGATATAACTTAGATCATTGTCTGTTTTCATCAATGCTGTTAAAGTAGTACAGCTTTAAGAATGACAGAGTAACTCACTTGTAAAAGGATTATAAGTTCATTCAGTTCTGAGTGTTGAAGTTACGTCATAATGACAGATCAAGGTTAAAGCTTTAAGGGCAAGTAATCAGATAGTGCCACCCAGTACACATGATAGACACCTCTCCATATCCATGCCGTCACAGTTTTGACTAAACTATAGAATCCATGCAGAACCTACTTACAGTTAGACCAACCCAAATTCTGTATTGAGTTCTAGTACTATGCAAGGCACTGTAATGTTTCCAGTGGCGGATTTAGAGGGGGGCGTGGGGGCGCACCCCCCCCCCTTTTTTTGGGCCAATTTTACATTTCTTTAATGTAAAACTCGTCCAAAAGGTAATTAAGAAGAAACATTTTTCAATAGCGCCCCCCCCCCCTTTTCGAAAACCTGGATCCGCCACTGGTTTCTCTCTCTGACGAATCGGCCGGGCAGAGTGCGCTTCAGCTTTCATAGTGTAGCTAGGGGTACTCCAATAAGGATGCGCCTCCCTTACCAAACTTTAGGATATTACCGTGGTCAAATAAATGCTTCTTTTCTACAATCCTTGATGCCTTATTTTCTATTACTTGGACTATGATCGTGTTTGTATAATCGTGGACAGCAAATAAAGAAATTACCTCTTATTCATCCGAAATAATACAAACAGTGGCTCCAGACTGGTAGTGGCTCCACCTGTAAGAAACTGTGCAAACCACCATGGCCAGACATTATGGGCAATTGTCAATCATCACCCAAACACCTTTGTTTCTCTTGATATAAGCGATCGCTTGACATATCATAAACCAGAAAATATATTAATTGTAGCTGGTTATGTTATCTATTTGACCATGTTGGGTCCAAAAACCTTTTTAACAAGTACAATGAAAATATGGCCAGGAATGTTTTTTAATTCCTACACCTGTCTCCACAAATAGATGCAGTCTGCAACTTAGCCTATCTTTTGGGACTTTTGGTGATGGGCACTTCACTTTGTTTAGATTTACTATTGCAGAACTATCATACAATGCTTCAAATCTATCACACCAGGGTGGCTCCACCTTCTTGAAAAAGATTTCTCCCATGCAATTAATAATGCCTCAGTATCCTTGAAACTGCCCTAATATTTATTTTTAAAAAATAGAGAAGTTCTCACTGAGAGAAGTCTATCTCAAATTCTTTGTCTTACTATGTGTTTATTATTTCCTAAATCATGAAAAATTAGTTAAAGCCTCATCCAGAATTTTGAGACACATTTCCATGGGGAAGAATGTATTTGACATAATTAAGAATTTATTTAATCACTGAGGCATTATCGAAAATAACAGAAATTAGGGAATTATTTGCGCTATCCTCTCTCCCTTCCATCATATATTAGATATAGTATCACAGGGCCGTATTCAGGTTTTCAAAGGGGTGGTGGTGAGGTTATATATATTTATATCACAAAAGAAATTTACGGCAAAGCAAGAGGGGGATATGGTGTAAAATGAAATCAGCCCCCCTCCTTCCTTTCCCCCTTAGTTTTAAATTAATATTGGTCTACCAAAAATGGGTTGTATGGTTTTCTGAGGTATCTGTCTGTCTTTGGTCGTGTTTTTGTGAAAAAATAATTTCTTGCCAGGATATAATATGCTGCTTTCTGATATGGTTCTGAACCTCTAAGGATCTAGTTGCAGTGACTTTGCTGTCGGGACACTTGTAGGCCCCCAGCCAAGCATGTGATGTTATTATAACGTTGCAGCAACGTTCTGTATGGTTCTGTATTGGTTTTTGTTACGTTATTTTGATGGCTGTCAACAATGTTGCTGCAACGTACTGCTGTGACGTCGCACTGTGAAGTTATTATATGGTTCTGGTTACATTCTTCAACCTAAACAGAATGTTCTTATAATGTTCTGTTTTGGTTTTGTCCTAACCTCACCAAAAAATAATGTTGTAATAACGTTCTGATTTGGTGAGGTTTCATCCTCACCATCAAAAACGTAATTCTTACGTGCCATCTTAGTAAGCAACAGACTGACTAAACAAGTATTGTTGCAGAATGTTTCTGTTACATCGCAGCTTGGCTGGGGGGTTTCTGACTGATCGCCACACGCTTCCCTATGCTTGCAATGCTTTAGGGTTCATTGGCCATGCATCTAAAAGAAGATTATGCATAATGCATAACTCAGTAACATCCACAATGATACTATAATTAATTTCTTAAGATTGACATCTGACATAGGCTATAGGGACATTGAGGGATTGGACATAATTATCACAACAACAGAAATCAAGAGATATAATCAATATGATTTGATTTGAGTGAGAAATTATTTTTGCATTCATAATTATGACACTGGGTTTCATAATAATGTGAAATATTGATTCATCAAGAGTGACATGCGATATAGGAACCCCTTGTCAAGGGCCCCTACGAGAACAGGGGGCAATCCTATGGATGCTAGCTTTTTGCCTTTATAATAGATAATGTGGAAGATTAGATCGAAGAAATAAACTTACATAAACCATTTGATAGACATCTGATTTTCACTCGTCAGTTACAGTAACAGGAACGGCTGGGTGTCTTGACGGTGCCTGTTCTGTAACATCAGTGCATCTTCCCAAACTGAAATCATCGTGGCTGCATAAATTTTGATGGGTCTGTAATCCAGATGGTACCGTAAATGCTTTTTCATTCGTTCCTGGAGTAAAGTAAGATTTGTGTACTGACAATAAAAATAATGTTGATAGGAGGGGGGGGGGGCACTATTGCAAAAAATGTTCCTTGATTACCTTTGGCCGAATTTTACATTAAAACAATGCAAAATTGTCCGTAAAAGGGGAACCCCCCACCTTTGGATCCGCCCATGATAAATGCACTTCAGAGGAATTCTCTCTGACACAATGCTATCCGGTCGGGACCGTTCCATCTGATTCAATTCACGGGTCACTTGGAGTTTAAAAAAAAAGATCCACTTCTGAAAAGAAAGAAAGTGTTTTTATACATAAAAGATAGACGGCCACACATGTATAATGCACACATTATGATATGTATATATATTATATATATATATGTTCACATCGTGACTTGGGGTGCATGTTCTAAGATCACTGGTCTTGCCGTAAGAGTAGACGGTATAATTATGTGGGTATACATAATACATGTATATAGATAAGTAGGCCAAGGTGTGTATGGGCCGGACACCTTGTCTGAATAGGTGGCAGGTGAGAGACACCGGAGGCTAATCACAAAAGTCAATGTCTCACCTTGGGGCTCAACACCCTTCAATTCGGTACAACATAACTTTATTTCAACATATAGACATATAGACCAAAGTGACAAATACAAGAACAGGAGAATATAGTATCATGGACCATTTGATCAAATTCGACATGCGACCTTTGGACTTGCCATGCAGGGCCCCACCTTCCACTGCCGGTGACCCAGTCCCTTAAAAAGGCCCTGCCGACATGACTTAGTCTGGGTGTCAGACTTGTCCCAGCCGCCAGTCACTGTATTGTGCACCTGTCGGCAAATAGTGGAATATATATATGTCGACAAATCCATAAAAAACAAATAGTGGTTATATACCTATTAGCTATAATATAATTAGAGATATAATGTCATAAGCCCATGGCTATATGTTATATCTTACGAAAATATAATTAGGCCATATTCAAACCATTTAAAGATACATATATACCTATACAGAGCTTTACGGAACAAAACAACATGTATCAATTTAACCAAATAAAGATAATGATGATGGTATGACAACAAGTTTAAGCCTTGAATACGTATCATTATTATGTATCGTATATAACTCAACTGAATAAGTAAGCATTTCTCTGGGTGATGTACAGTTAAATAAATTATGCTTCGTCATCTTTGCACAATACAAAAATAGAAAGGGCGGGGAATTATCACATCACCTTCTGCTCTCGGATACATATAAATGCAGGTTCTCTTTGGACACTATGACTAACCCTCAATAACACACAATAACGGAAATTATGAAACATATTTCTGTTAGAGGAATAACCACGTAAAAACAACCAAGATCCGGGGCCCAGATGTGACATCAGCTTTTGATATCAGTAGCACATTCAGGTAGCTTGAGATTATAAAACTTTCTGTTATCTTAAGCCTCCCCTCAAAATGCTGCGTAAGTGACAGCAAAATGGTCCACCTTCCTCAGTTATAATTTTCAACGACGGCGAAGCTTGTATTGCGGCGTTAAACCCCACCCCCCACTTACAGACTTTTTAGGGGGAAAGGCCTATTTGCCCTGCAGTAAACCAGGCGTGCTATTTGTGAACTAATTCAAGTCAGTTGTCCCTCAACTGGTCTAAAGTTGATTATCGCTATTAATGTTTATTCAATTACAGAAAGCTGAATGGGTAGATTTAAGAGAGATGGCCTAGTAAATATGAGGTTACGTGGGTATCGTGAGACAATAATTTATTTGAAATGGAGGTCACTAGAAACAGCAGTGATGAACAATCCATACTTTATGGGTGTGTACGGTTATGGGAAATCTGACCTATTGATGTGAAAATATGTGTGATAATAATGAAATTCAAGAAGTGTTACCGTGCTCTAAACTTAATTATGATTGACCATATGATTATATTAGAATAGCTACGCAGCAAAATATAATGAATATATTACAAGCAAATTGATGTTATGCAATCTGGACAATTCACTCATTTTACTATTTCTTGTCATCCATTTACTGTTTCTATTGGTGTGCGATCTTCACCGAGTTCTGGAACAGCATTTGAATGAATTAAAAGAAAACGTTAACTTTAATTTTATGAATACAATTTTAACCAATGTATATTCTTGGTTTTTCTATTTTCATTAATAATTATTAATTCATTGTACATTTGTGTTGGTCACTTGTATGATGTTTTTTTTAGTCTTAATATGATTTCCTGCGTCTAAAACCTAAATCCCTGAACGGCGTCACATTTAATTCTTATTTATTACTCCACTTCTAAACAATAATTAGAAACCTTTTAGTAGCCGTCTTCGTATCAATGAATGAGATAGTAGAGGTCAGAAATAGGATGCTTTGAGAAAATCATCACGTAAGCGTAGCGTAAATTGGTATATACATAATCTAGAATGCAATTACCGAATAATCATCAAAGAATTACGACTGGTGACCAGTCGTGGGATATGCATGGTAACCTAAAGGGATATTGGGTAATTTGCTGAAAATCCATTATCAAGTCAGTTATTGATAAAAACATGTTGATAATCCATATTTTAGTGAAAATTTGTACTTGGACAGAATTTCAAAAACATTCTATCACTTTATCTCAATTGCATTATGGGTAATTTGGAACATGAAGTCCATTTCTTAGATGGGTCAGAATAAGCAACAAACCATTGTTACCATGGCAACCAAGAAAAGAATGTTTGGGTTTCATAGACTTTTTTTTTCAAGTATTCTGATTTATTCTTTCCTATATTGAAAACTGCTAGTTAATTGAAGATCTGTCTAAGAAGTTATCATATTTTGAATAATTGTGATAATAAGAAAAACCAATTTTTTGATTAAATATATAACAAAATAAGAGGTGTTTTTACAAAACCGTGGTAGGGATATTCAAACAACCATATCTCAACCTCTAATAGGAATATTTGAAAATGGTTTGCATCATTTGAAAGAGGAGATTGTGAATTCCCAAACAGGTTTTTACCCCAATAGGACACTATTTCCCACGGTCGGTCACATGTTATCAGTAATTATTTTTTTGGGGCGAAATTCCCTATTTTTAGTCTCAAATATAACTATAGAAAGATATCATAACACATTTTGGTATTCTGAAATATTCTATTCGGAGAAAACATGATGTAAGGCCCCGTACCTAATATAAGTATAATCGTTTTTATGGAAGTGTTTAGCTGTTATTGTCGGCCAGGAGATGGCCTGACTGTTAAAAAGTAGGCGTGGGTCACGTCCACGTGAACCTGGATCAGGAGACTGGAGGGTCAGGACAGGTTTTATAAGACACGTACACCACTAATAGAGACTGCACTGTTTCAGAGGGGTCCTCCCTAATACGTCCGTCCTCCCGTATCACTAACCAGATAACGATATGGCGCTATTGATGTCTGTACATGGTTCAAGGTTCAGGGATGGTTATACCAGCAGAAAGGGCCAGAGAACTCCACTCATTTATACTGGTTCTCTATTGATCCAGAACAGGCTGGTCCAGGTCATCTTCTAATTACATAAACCTGTTTTTATGTAAGCCACATGTTAAAGTTAGACGCAGTGGACTGTAAACGGGGAGATTGTTGCCTGCAGTACAAATTTAACTGTTATTGTTATTTATATATTCAACAATCGTTTTTACATGCAGCCATGTGTTTTTCCAAGTAGGTCTAGAAATGAATGTCCCCTTGGTATGTAGATCACTTTAGTATATTAAAAAGTAATTATAGTACAGCGTCAACTTATAAGAGTTGTTTTTTGGCTTAATTTCTTAAGTAGAAGAGGGATAAATAAGCCTATATATATGTGTGTGTATACATGTATTATATAGCATGATATAATATCTGAAGCGTGAATAACTAGCATATAAAGCAATCAATATTCCAAGTCTTTTTGTAAATGTTCCTATTACTTCACATAACAGCCCTAGTTTTTGACGGATATTTCGACCGGACAACAAAGTTTCCGAATTCTGAAACACCAATGAACAGATTATATTATTGAATACACTGTACATTGGAAAAGAATGTACTTACACCAATACAATTAATGTATAATAAGTGGCGAAAGTGGAAAAGGGGAGAGAGGGCGACAAGATTGCCCGAATGAAAAAAAAGAGAGATAATTTAGCGGGTGAGAGAGGTAAGGATGGTCTTATACTGAGTGGGTTTTTTTATAGTCTGCGTCCTGAATACCTTCAGACAAGCCTAGTCTTTCAGATAGATTATTACAAATGAAGGCAGATCTACCACAGATCCTCGAGATACAATACAATGGTAATCTAGCAGTTAATCGCATTTTGTAATAATGAAATGTTTAGTATATAAAGTAAGAGACTATAATGATAAGGGAGCCATAATTATTATGGCAATACACTATGCATATTTTGTCTATACAATATGACCCTCCAATGAGGGCCAATTAGTCTGAATGAACCGTACTGTTGTACAACATTCCTTAGTTAAATATTATCATAATGAATAATTTATGTCAAATGGGCTATAGTTTATGGCGCAGTTGTTTGTCAGTAGTGCGTTTAGGACATGGTCGTATGAAACAGCCCGAATTTCGAGGGCTGCATGGGGGAAATATAGAGGCACAAATATGTAAGATGGGGGAATGGTGGGGGGAATGGTGGGGGAGGGGGTGATCTGCTCTCTGGGACATCTGTCAGCAGCTTGTCAGTTCTAAATGGATCCGGACTCCCGCATAATTCAGGTTCAATAAATAATCGATTTATTTCTTAACTTATTTTTAACAAATGGACCAGAAGGTAATTGAACACATTTTGTATGGAAGTTCAGTAGACAGAATTGCTTAAAATCAGTTAAAAGAAACCATTCTTGTTGTTTTACTAAAATTTTAAAAATAATCTTTGCACCCCTCCGAAAAATTCCGCATCCACCCCCTAATATAAAGTGGTTGTCTGTACGGTTCAAAAACAGACCTTTGTGTTTAATTCATGTTATGTGAATCGTGTATAAAGACCAGTTTTTATTGTTCAGCCCTGGTTCTTTTTCTTCGTGAATCAGTTGCTGTCACCAGCTGGATTAAAAAATGTACATCTTTATTTGGACACACACACACTTAATTACAACACAGAGGAATGTGACACAGTACGTGCTGTACGGTCGGGGATCCACCTACGTGGGAACTGACTTTAAGAGTGCAACTAGGTTTACGCCAAATACACTTGAGTCCATGATATAATAGTCCGGCCTTCCCTGACCTCGTTTGCTTTTTAGATATTCTGGCTATGTTTAGACTTTGAACCGGCAGCTGTATTGTTGGAATGTGGTGAAACAGATGCTTTGATTTATGGAATTACTCCATTCTAAATTTCTGAGGCCATTGTCTCAGTTTGAACATAATCTGATCAAATTCAAATTTCTGAGGCCATAATTATTGTCTGATTTTGAACATAGTGAGTCTGTTACCATGAATATCATAATATAATCGTGATGGACATAAGAAAATAGTATTAATCATTTGTGTTGTCAAATAATATTGTATAAAGGGGCCTACCCGGAAGAAATTACATTAAGATAATTATTATCATAGATGTAATTGAACAATGTTCTTTTCTATATTCTATTATTATTATTTTCTCTCGTCTGTATAACTGAAAACATAATGCTGACGATGGCAAATTACGGTGATGTACGTACGACCTCTTTACTCGCCAGAAAACCGGTTATGCCGAGGTGAGCCAGATTAATAAATCAATTTAAGAATAAGAAAGAATTACAAGAAATAATTATAAGTCTTGTCCTAGTGTTTCTACATAGAAAGGATCGCATGTAGCAATACATTTTATGCACCCCACGGCATAATTCTTCTATAATTATTTAAAATAGTAATAGATAATCCCTAGATAGTTTTAATTCAAGTATAAAGATATAGTAGTTGTAGTATAGTAATAAGAGTAACTATTATTGACATTGAAAGAATGGAAGTCATATCAGACTTAAAATTATGTCAATAATTATTATCCACCTTATTCTATGATTATGAATATTATACTTGTATAGGCGCGGATTTAGGGTGGGGGCGCCCCCCAATTTGGACCAAACTTTATCTTTTAATGTAAAATTCCTGAACCTGGGGGTTGTAGTTTACAATTTTGCTATATAACACACCCCCCCCCTCTCAAAATGTGGGCAATCTGTTGAAAACGACAAATGTGATGCAGTGCACAACAAGCCCATCCATTCGGACCGGTCTAAGGGACTAATTAATGTTAAGTAGTCTATTCTGGTACCAGGACAATGAGAGTAGAAATTGAATTGGTAATGAGCAAAGAACAGGTATAATTATATAACAACCGTTATAGAACAATACTGTGATGGGAGATGCCACGAAGTAAGTTTATGTTTGCATCAGACAGAAGGACTATTGTAGCTGGGGAATCTGAAAGCAACTTACACTGTGTCAATTCTGAGGCCTACAAAACATTACCACCCAGCACATCTTGCCTATCATTATATCAGTTGTTATCACTTGTTGACCACCGGTTCCAGCTTTTACAATTTGGAATTCTACGTGACTTACAACATTAATGCACTCTTACAAGAATCACTTGTTGACTTTATTTGGATACATTAATAAAACTTGGAACAACCTCTCAGAGTTAGTGTTTTTTGTGGTAGAGCTAATCTGATCACTGGAAAAATCTACACTACTAGCTACCCAAATTGCAGTACGTCTTAGTTAATTGTTCAAGTGTATAACATTGTATTAGATTACTTATAAAGGATTTTGTCAAGGCTCAATATATAGACAACCCAGGAGTATAAATTTATATTATATACTTAAGGAGTATAGCATTTCTGCAGATATGCTAGACAAGAAATGAATTATTATTATCCTTGTCATTCATCCATAATCTATCAGTATACTGTAACGGTTCCTCTTACTTTTTGTCTCATTGCAAACTGCGGCGGTGTGTAGGATATCTAAAGGTGCATTGCATGGTTTTTGAAATACATGGTTGTAATTATATCTAGGACTGAATACTGAACTTTCAGTTCATCTTTCTCGAGATATTACTTTCTGACACAAGGAGGAAGATTTTCCCTGTGCCAACGAAAGGATCCCAAATGTATTTGTACGAAACAAGCTGCATGTATGAGTTATTATCCAGGGTAAGTAAATAGGTGTTTTGCGACAGACAGCAAGTATAGGTCAGGTACATGTCCAGGTATAAAATCCGTATAGGTGTATGCACAGGTTAGGTACAAGTGTTCCTGTATAAAGAAAGATAAGGCCCAGAAGCAGTATCATTTCATACATTCTTATCTAGACAAAATAATACAAGTATTTTGGAAACGGGATTCGGGGATCAAATTAAAGCTCCATGTCGCAAATCGGTCTGGTCTAACAATATATGGTACATATTGTATCAGTTGTCCTGAAAGTACTTGTGGTAGGCCCACACAGTTAATTGTTTGAAATATCTTTATAAGGAAATTCAAATTACACATAAAATGACATGAATACTTTAGATCTTTTAGATGGCTTCCGGAGAGTATAATCAATACCAAAATGTAATAGCCAAAATAAGGCAAAGGAGAAGTGAGTCTGATGTGATTGAAGTGTGTGTATGTGGGGGAGGGGGGCGTAATCATGCATGGACCATTGAACAACCAGCCATGTGATGTAGGCGTGTGGGGTGGTGAAGTGGTTAGAGCGTCCGTCTGCTGCTCGGGCGGCCGGGGCTCAATTCTGGGTCTGGGCTGGCTGCTACTCCCCTCTGCATGTCTCCCAGTGGCAACAACTGGGTTATCAAAGACTCCTAGAGAGTCACCGGCTGTTGTGTGTGTGGCCCTGTCTATGGGACCATGCACATTAAAGAACACCTGCCTCTGTAAATGTGTAGGGGTATGGTCTCTATCTTCTCATAGATTCGTTCATTCCATAGATTCGATCACCAAACGACAGAATTGTCAAAACCTTGTTCTCGCCGTGATATGACCTTAGATGTTGCTACGGCGTTAAACCCCAATAACCAACCAACCAACCATGTGATGTAACACTACACAACCTAGTTAATGACCTCAACATGAGAGAGGAACATCAAAGTTATGGGAGAGGTGTCAGTCCGTCATGGTACACTACCACCGGCGCAGAGCATAGTAATTTCCCTCGGACTAGAAAGAGTGAGTGGATAATAACGGACAGTAGAGAAACAGCTATGTCATCCTGATACATATTAAGATGGACTGATACACTTCAAGATGAATCAGCAGAAAATGTAAATAATTGACGTTAATGGTGTGCAGTGAATCATGGCTTGTACATTCCAAATGGTAAATATTTCACACTCTAACTTAGGAATTATATCCAATAGTTTCTGTAATTCTACATAGGCCATACCATGAATAAGGGTCTGTGCGGCATTCCTTAGTGATTATTTAATGCAATAGTCGGACTCAGTAAGACAGATGAGTCGGTGGCTACCTCTCAGGTATAGTTTTATGTTCAATGTCAATTTGCTTCATTGAAATGTACTTTTACAAGTAGTTTTTACAGAGCATAAGACTGCACACACACAGGTTTTAAAGAGACTTTTCTTTATGTGACCCCGACGTATGGTAGAGTTCCAGTAGTTGATATTTCATACAGTTCCAATACAATGACCAAAATACGATCCGTATTTTAAATATGTTATAGTTGGCAGGCATTAGAGAGTGATACATAAGCAAGTGGTGATGGTACATCTTCATCAGCTGTTCATATGCCTACGTTTATCACACGCTCTTTTTGTTTGGATATCTGCGGCTTATACAAGCGACCTTTTTTGTTTTGCTTGGTAAATATACCAGGCCTGCTACTGGGTCATACTTGAAAATAGCCCTCGACATGGGGCTCCCAACGTATAAACGGGAAGTAAGGCATGTCAACAAAATATAGGATCAGTGCAAACCACCCAAAGGTTGTCCCGGTCGGGGATAACTGCCATGGGTACCGTAGATGCGTCAACTTGTGCATTTCACGCAGCAACATTTTCGCCAGTCTAGCAAGAATATCTATTTTTGAATTTTTAAACGTTGCCACTTTTGCTTGTTTTATTAGTCTATAATATGGATTATATTTTGGTATTAACATAATTCTTGCACATTTTTAGGCAGTGTCCAGAATGCGCAAACATATGTAGACACGATCGAACTGAAAAGAGGGGCCCCGGGGTGCTTGTGTCTGAGGGGTTTGAGGTAGGACTGGGGACCCTAGAGTTACAATGATATTTACTGGTAATCATTAATATCAACAGATCAATAGGTTACTATCGATTCTATTCATATCCAGTAGCATAAAAAGTTTTGGGGATAACATGCAACTATTGTACATAGGATAACAAGAAAGGAAAGATGTAAGATTGTGCATTGCAATTAGATGGAGGGGGCCTGGGGGTCGCTATGAAGCTTTAGAAATTCTACTTTCTGGCTGTTTATCTTTTTCAATTTCATCCATCAATATTGTGAAATTACTAACAGGTTAACTTGAAATTTCATTTTATCTACTGTCGTTATACATGGACCAAGCATTATAGAGCGGTATCACTCTTTTCAAGTAGTATGTATAACGGTATTGATATAATGGCATAATCTTGGATCAATTTGTGGATGTATAAAATTTCAGTTAGTAAGAATCGTAATTACATTTCCTAATTGTACAGGGATACGTATACGTTAGCTTTGGCTTTCAGAATGTATTTCGCGAAGGCTATATTATCAATATAATCATCCTTTAGTTGTCATCAATATTGGATCAGCAATCATTATCTACCTTCTTTACAAAAGTAACACAACCCAGAACAAGTAAGGGTAAGTAAGTTATTCTCTTTCGAAAGACAACATAAACAATAAGTTCATTTTAGTCGTATTTTTATTGGAGTGAACCTAGCCTTGAGAACGGGACTTGGCCGGTGCCAATAGAAAATATATTATATACAAATTGTTTCACGTGTTACCAAATGATCACAGTCGTTTTATAGCTTGCGTGCTCAGCGATACTTGAGTGTGGAAAGCTCTACTAATTAAAATAGGAATGAATAAACTCAAGTGTATTGTATTATATTTTGTGAAACCTCCACCTTCAATATACACGATTTTAGGAATATGACGAGGTTACGGACAATACGGGAGAGGAATGGCAGATCCCAAGGCCCTATATTACACAAATCACTGCGACTAGAAGCAATAGAAATCTTCAAAAGTATTACAGACAGTATGTTAGTACTGCATTTCGAGTACGCTTGTAAGATTATGCAATAACGGCGACAGATTATGACAGTGTAGCACATACACAGATACCAAGAACAGAATTACAATGCTTCATAATTTCTCATACATATTACAATCAAATTGTAAATGCATCAAAATGTATATTTAAGGATTGACACCGGTGGTTGGGCCATGTTTCACGTTTCTGCACATATCTCCGCCCCTAACTTAGCTATAAGGATGAAACATATATCATTTAATAGGTCTGATTTTTCTCTATTTGGTGGTATAAGTTATAAGAACACAAGATGAGAATTGAAAAAAATATTATTTAAAAACCTATATATTCACTAATAATTTTTAAACAAGGATTACTCACTAACTATAAGGGCTCAGAAGCTGATTTCTTTCGTAAGTGTTAATCACTTTACAATACAGGGAAGGGTGTCTCAAATTTTTGATGTAGGCCTTAGTTTTCATTTTATGTCAAAAAACGGGTTACTTTAAGGTGAATTATTTCTTATTTTTACTTTTTATTTTTTTAAAAAAGATTGAAGACAGATATCAATATTCTGAGACACCCTTCCCTCCATTGGAATGTTAAGAAAAAGTATGCGTGATTTCAAATATCTAACTCTTTTAGTTACTGAGGAATAATTGTTCAAAAATTAAAAGTGAAAAAATGTAATTTTCTCTTTGTGCGACCATAACTTAAAAAGACCAAAATACTTTTACATTATATTTCATATCATTAGATAAAGCATAAACTGGGCATTTGAACTATATATATTACACTTATGTGTATACTGAAATACAACAAGAAAAAAGTAATAGTCCAGAGTCCCGAAAATCATGGCCCAACCACCGGTGTCAATCCTTAAGGACCTCATGCTGGACTGACTTCTAGCATTCCAAATCACACGGTCATATTCTGGACATGTCGTTTCGTACCAAACACATGGTCCTAACAAAGTTTTAAGCCTGCCATGCTCGTTTGAAAGAATCTCATTATTTTTAGTACTTAGATACTGGAGAAGAGTGAATTTCCTGGTCCCGCTCTCATAAGTTGGCAGCTGATGGTCTGGCCTGCGGAGGAAAAGATAAAACATTATTATTAACAAGGTGAGACGATGAATCAGTGATCAAAGGTTTGTGGGCCCCATTTCGCCTTATCTAAGGACCTGGTGACATTGGGAGCTCAATGTCAGGGCCCACACGTGCACCACCCGCACGTTTTACACAAGAGGACCTATCTGCGGGGATCTCTCCCAGTTTTACATTATTCAGAAAAATCTCCCAATCTCCCACATCTGATATGATACCTCCTGCATGTCTGATAATGTTTTGGCCTAGAAAGGAACGTATTTAAAATGAAGCTTCATGCTTTAGACAAAACAGAAGCTAAATTGTTTTTACCAAAAACTAGTTATATTATGTCTTTTACAGCATAGAAAACAATAGAGGAAACTAATTGCGGGTTAACTACTTTTATATTATAAAAGGAGTGCTGAATAGAACGGACTGGGTTCCTTAAAACATGTGTACTTCATCGTGAAGTGTTTATTAAGAATCCAAGAACTTTTCTTTCTTCTGTCGGAATATTTTTGTATTTCATGTCTGATGGGAGGCGGGGATCATATGACAGTGAGACTATCAGTTGGCCTACTGATAATCATCAAGATATGTGTCAATGGGGTGAAAAATCTATACGAAATGATAGTATTTATCAGGCTTTTCTTTCTCATGCTATCCACTGTCACCTCCTTCGACATTACAGCTTTTAAAAAAAAAACCTTCTGAGTTTCATAACACTTATTTCATATCAAATTGCTGTGGTTTACCCAAACTCCATTTGGGTACTTAAAAGCATTTGGTATTCAATTATGTAAGTAGTCTCTAACTTTGATAAATCTGATAATCCAATATCTAATTTCACGCCCCACAATTTAATCAGTAAATCACGACAAACAATTCTGTAAGACATGACAAGATAATAATATGAATGAGCTTTACTTCAATAATTTATCTTAGTTCTCCAGGAATAATCGAATGCTTATCAATGTGAAGCGGTTTATCTGCCTTAGATAACGTTTCTACTGGGGTCAAGAGGAGTGTTGATCACTAAAACGGACGGACTTACATAAAGATGTCTGATACAACCTAACCAAAATTCTTCAGCAAATAAAGCTAGGACTTGCCATAATCTAAAAACACATTGGGTGGCTAATTCTAGAAGTTAATTTCCGTATTTCATACACAAATAGGAGTCATTTATGTATATCTGATATGCCGGCTGGTCGCACAAGGCATTGGGCAGACATGGTTACTGCTTTTTGTTGGTCGCTTCTTCAGATTAAAGTGAAGGGTCTAAGCTAGTTTGATGTTACTTCTGGCGCTAAATCAAAAGGTGTGAAGCATGACATGAGGCAGCATGAATATGCGATGTATAGCTTCAAGGGGGGGGGGGGGGTCTAATTAGTAAAGCAAGTAGAGACATAGTTGGCAAGTATTAGTTTCAGTGACAATTAGTGCTTGAATATTTTCTCGCAATTTTCTCGAATCGTCAAGATTAATGTGTACACAGTTACAACCTGTAATTGGCGATGAGAAAAAAATCATGTATCCTAAACTTCCATTTGAGAGCAACGAACCTTAAGAATTGTAGTGACCACAAAAAAACTCACTGAAATATTTTATTTGTACTTGCTATTTTAGAGAATTGTGCTCTATTATCAATGCATGAAATTTGTTTTCATCTCTGAATAACAGTGCAACCACCCATAATGTGGTTTTCTGTTATCATATCATCCATCAAGTCAAGTAGTACCTATCCCTTTCCGTATCTTAATTACGTCATGCATATACGTATTTGGACCGTGCGCCCAAACCACGAAAACAGTGTTAGTATTGTGGCCCTCAAGTGATTCAATGCACATAATGGTCAAAGTCCCCAGAATCGCTCTGGGCAGTTTGGTAACTGACAGTTGCTGAAAGACAAAATATAAGCAGAGGTTGGTTTGGAAAGCAATGCAATAGTCGGGTCACACTCATGCTTGGGACAATTTCTACAATGGTATTCTCTGAATCTAGGTCATTTATTTCTATAAATGAATAATCCAGGCCTAGGAACAGTTTTGAAGCCTCTATTTGGTATAATAATTGACTTTTGAAAAAGAATAAAAAGAAATGAAAACTAAAAAGGAAGTTTAGTTATATTTCCTTCATCAATACGTAGCACTCATTAACGTCTCTAGTATATCCAAGTGGGCACTTTATTCTAGACACATAATAATTAACAGTTAAATTTACTGATAACAAATGGGCTGCCCATTCAGGCCCTAGGACCCTCAATAAGGGGAGGCTGGATGATAGTTTTTAATACATTGTTGAAGTTGTCCCAGAGGTGACCCAGCTGAATAGAGGACCAAGTCAGCCTTGCCCTAACCAGAGAGAAGTAACTTGACCGACAGTTCAGGCCGCAGTGTGCCAGGCAGCGCTCATACTTACTGTTACTAGCTTCACTGCAACAGAGAGAGCCCGTGAATGTCAACACAAGTATTGTAGGTAATATCAATGCCCATGGTACTGAAAGAATGAACTTGAGGCTTTTGGTGTAAATGAAGTGATATCTTTGTCCAGAGGATTGGGAATCTCTGGGAAAGTAACACATCACATGCAGTATTTTCTGCTCACATCTCATTTGGTCTGTATACTTAACGTACAATAATGACAAAGAAAACAAATAATAAAACGTTTACAAATCTTTCTGAAAGAATTATTTTATAGTTTACCTAGTTTTCAAAAGCAAAATAAACATTATCAAGTTCATTCTCCTTAGTTACACTTCAAACATAAGATGTAGAATGTTCTAGTTTCATACAGATGTGATCCCCATCTCGTCTCGGATGATTTACGGTAAGTCCTAAACTAACATAGGCATGCAAATACCTTTCTCTATGTTTTTAGCCTACCTCACCGACTTGGTTATACATGCCTTCTTGTACCGAACATTCCTGCATGGGTCAAAGCGGCCAGCGTCGGGTCAAGTCACAGGGTCAGCCTAACTTACCGCACCTTTCTCAAAGCAAAAGGGACCATACGGAATTTGTCTGAACATATAAAGAATCCTTTATCACCGCCTATATTGTTCTTTTAGCCAAATAGGAACATCGCCTCTGGTCGCTCTTCTTATGGGAAATGGCAATCTAAAACCTCGCCCAAGCCTAAGACTGACATCACCATAGGACCACGCAAAGGTACGGAGTACATATCTAAAGGGTATGGAGGTCAGACTAGTAAGCCAAACCCCATTCATCCTATGGTTTAACAAGTACCTACTTGACCTTGCGGCACTGGAAAGGTTTTTGGCAGGTAGGCACAATGCAAGAGGGCGTTTGACGGGTTGATTTTGCATTTACGTTTTAGAAAAACAGGAGGCCACCCTACATCAACGCCGCTCACATTTCTCGAACTGCTAAGTTTTTTTTTAATTACAGGGTGCCCACGCTTTCTCGGAGACTTTTTAAAGCCCACTTTCACACCAACTTTTGGAAACGTAAGACTTCACAGACAATTACTGTGATCTGTTTTTTCGACGTGTGGTTTGAAATACCACAACTCGACTGAAAGCTTCATGTTTTGTATCAAAACAATGATTTTCCATGTCCAAGTCAGATTCAATTTTAGACCTTTCATAACGTTACTGTCAAATTTAAGACCTTTTTATGGCCTTAAATGAAAAAACCCAATTTGAGACTTGCGTGGACACCTTAAAAGTAAAATACAAATAACGCCTGGTGTTCGAAATGTCATCCGCCGTTCCCTAGTCTGCCAGAGCCAAAAAAAGTACAACAAAAAACAGGGACCAGCTCCCCGGGAATATGACCTATGACCTAGAAGGAGCGAGCTGCTCACCTTTTTCAGGGCGTTGAGGGCGGCCTGCAGGCGGGCGCCGTACTCAGCGTGACACTTGCTGAAGTTGGCCACGGCCCGCGCCTGGATGAACTCCTGGGCCCCGCTCAGGGAGCCTGCCATGTTCTCAATCAGGTTGGCCTTGCCCTGCTCGTCCAGCACCTGGAGGCATCAGAGAAGAGATATTGTAATTCAATTACAGCTGGGGAAAAACATGTTCATCTATGTGAAGTTGTTGAGTAGATTACCAAAAAAGAGAAACATGTTGGTGGCATGCTACACTTATTTGGTTGAAGCACAGGTTCGTATCCAAAAAGCAAAGGGGGCACAAAAAAGTGGAAATATATCATTAGTCAAATTTTCTAAATAGTAAACATTGAAGGAACCTGTCGTACTTGATCAGGCACATACCAAAGAGTGTTCATAAAAGTAAAAACATCTACTGCGACTTTTTAAAAAAAAAAAAAAAATTATTAGCAATAAACGTCAGGGTTTCCCCTGGTTTTCAGAATATTACATTGAACAGTAGTAAAATATGGGTAACCTTTTTGATGACCTTTGACTGGGACTGCCGTAAAAAGACTGCTGTAGACCGTCGGAGGATTGACTCACCTGGGACCAGAAGATGCCGACCTGGGTGAAGTTGTCGTCGTCCAGCGTGTTGTAGCGGGTCACGTCGCCCGTGATGGTGTCCGTGTGCTCCAGGAACTTGACGTCGTGGTTCGGACCGCTGAAGCTGTTCGGGAAGTAGTTGGGCACGCCCGCTGCAAAAGGGCCGTCGGAAAAATCATTTTTTGTTTTGTTTGTTGAAGGTGTTTCTGGTTCAGCGTCAAGAGCACAGGCTGGTGGCATGCTGCATGTGAAGCATTGCTTCGTATGCAAAAAGCACGCACTACTTGGGGCCAGTTTTTTATTTAGAGTTCCCAGTATTCTTTTAGTGTATTTAGATATATAACTTTACATGGAAATTACCTTTTTAAATCATTTGATTTCTTTATTCACGTATTTATGCGGATAGCGCCTCAGTGCATTTTACACTAGCTTTCATATTACATGTAATGCAGAATAATATACAAATAATATGAACATATGAAAATGAATCCTAGCATAATAGTTATATTCAGCATTTCTTAGATCTACAGTAACCATTGCTGTTCTGTTGACAGGCAGTGTAGCCAACTTTTGCACCGAGTAAACTAAGGACATCTATCTAAGGGCTCAAAAAATACCTGTTACACGGGGGCTTATGAGGTCTTTAAGATTTACCTAATGAAATGACGGAGGTTTTCAAAGGTTATTAGCCAAATAACGGATCCTATCTGGGTACTTACGCTGGTTGTCAGTGACGCACTGGGGTCCGTCCCTCTGGTAGTTGGTGGGCTTGGAGGCGAAGGGACAGTTGATGGGGATCTGCTGGTAGTTGGTCCCCAGACGGTGACGGTGGGTGTCCGTGTACGAGAAGAGACGACCCTATAGGGGAACGACAGGTGGCATTAGTTAGCCATCTAACAAAACGTGTCTTGTACACTTCCCTTCTCCTGTTTTCCTCTAAAATTGGTTTTTGGTTGAGAACATAGAAACTCACAGATGAACTATAGTAAGCCTCGATATAATTATGCCAAAATTACTGTGACTCGAAAAATACCTTTAATTTGTTATCACTAAAATAATCTTTTTCTTTGAAACATATTTAAACGATGAAAGTTAAGTTAGGTGCCACAAACCAACGCAAAGAGTGGGTGGAGTCAGAGTTTTAAGTTTAATTTTAAAAAAAGACATGTTTCAACCTGTTCTTCAGGGCTGAATAAAATTGAGGTATATTTTTAAGCGATGTACAACTATACTACACACATCCACTTTTGCCATACGAGCACTGCTGGTTATACTGCTATTCAAATATCTGAACAATCGGACCCGGGCCATTTTTGGGCATTGCCCCCACCTACCTGCAGCATCTTGTCGGGGCTGGGCTCCACACCTGGCACCATGTGGGCCGGGCAGAAGGCTGACTGCTCCACCTCGGCGAAGTAGTTCTTGGGGTTCTCGTTAAGCACGAGGCGGCCCACAGGGATCAAGGGGTACTCCTTCTGGGACCACACCTAAAACACAAACACAGCCAAACTGTAGCCACACTCATCAGAATCGGTAGAAGATTTGTTCACTGATGCAAGTCAGGAACAATACAACTAATGTGGGATTTATATTTGTTTAATCTCTATTCATCCTAAAACCTTAAAAGGGTGAGTAAGCCAAACCGTTGAATGTCTTACATCTGAAATCAGAGTTAATGAATGGTTGAGATAATAGAATTTGAACGATAGCTGGCAGTGCAAACAAGATTTCAAGTATGTTACTACGAACCTAGTATATGCAATGAAACACTATGATCAATACAAGAACTGAACAGCATAGAATTCACACCACAATTACTTATATACTCACTGTTATAATAAATCTTTTCTCAACCTTATAAAACACATCATCTAGGATATTCAAGCTGCACTTTCTACCAAGAACCTTAAGTATCATACTTGTACTAAACCACACAAAAAAAAAATCAAACTGCAATCTGACCTTGGTGAGGTCGAAGGGGTTGAAGCGGAACTGCTCGGCCTCCTTGTAGGTCATCACCTGGATGTACATGGTCCATGAGGGGAAGTTGCCCGCGTGGATGGCGTTGTACAGGTCGCGGATGGCGTAGTCGGGGTCAGACCCGGCCAGCTCGGCCGCCTTCTTAGCAGGCAGGTTCTTGATGCCCTGGTCGGTCTGTGTGGTAATTTTAACACGTATTAGAGATTATAACACATCCATTTCATAGGATTAGCAATACATGTATATAGCATGTGTAATGTAGGTTATGTAGGCTAACCAAGCGCAATACATAGGCTATTTCTTTAGCTCATTTTCGAGACTGCTATACTAAATGAAGGAAACACTATAAAAATGTAATTGCAGATTATCATATTTTTATTATATAATAGTTTGCAACGGTTTTAATTTCAGATGACTTATAGTAGGTGAGTTTCAACGTGATATCTAACTTCTGGTTATGTGAAGGAGAGCCGGGAAAACTGGTGGCAATTTATGTAAATCATAAGCACAAAATCATTCATATCACCCTTAAAACATAAAGATAGGTCTACAGAGAAATCTAAAATGTGATTGGGATTTAGAATAAATAAATGTTCTTTTCTTCAAATAAGTCCGACAATTCCAAACTCACCCCATGACGCCATTGATACCTATTCAATAGATGTATATCCACCTGTGCCCATGCATAAAAAAGTTCTGATTATCTTGGATAAGGAAGAAGTTGTGTTTGTGTATTACCTTGAAGTGGAACTTGCAGTAGATGGGCTCGTTGTCGGCGTTGACCAGTTTAAAGGTGTGACTGCCGTAGCCGTTCATGTGGCGGAAGCCGTCTGGGGTGCCGCGGTCACCGAACAGGAAGGACACCTGGTGGTTGGACTCCGGGCGCAGCGACAGGAAGTCCCAGAACATGTCCATGTCCTGAGGGGAAGGGCAGAGTGTCAAACAAGAGTCTGTGTCTGATGTATGTATTACATCAGAGGGTATATATGTGTGTGTACAAGAACCCTCCCCCCTCTAGTGCCATTGGGGGTAAGAGGCAACTCTACAACAATATTATTTTAGTTTACATGTATACGTATACACTCTGAATATCTTTTGATCGCTCATTACTTTATATTCTGGTCAAAAAAATGAAATTATCCAGAATGATTCAAAATTTTAGTGAGGTTTGATATCATTCTAATTTTGCTCCCGCCCCCCCCCCCCCCCCGCCTCCCCTTTTTCAAATATTAGCATAATGTAGCATTAAACCACAGTCCTACCTTGAGGTGAGTGGTGGGGTTACGCTTCTGGGTGTGGATAAAGCTGGGGAAGAGGATGGGGTCCCGCACAAAGAAGATGGGCGTGTTGTTGCCCACCAGGTCCCAGTTGCCCTCCTCAGTGTAGAACTTGAGGGCGAACCCGCGTGGGTCGCGGGCGGTGTCGGCCGACCCGGACTCCCCGCCCACCGTGGAGAAGCGCAGGAAGCAGCGGGTCTTCTTACCGATCTGGCTGAAGATGGCCGCCTTGCTGTACTTGGTGATGTCATGGGTGATCTCCAGGTAACCATGGGCAGCTGCAGAAGGGCAGATATTTATATGAAAATCCATTTATTTTGTCGGTTGTTGAGGCACATTATATTTCTCATGTTCTGAAATGTAAGTCTTAGGCAGAATAGATTAATCTTAGATTGCGTAATCCAAAGTATAGTTAACTCACGGAAGTAAAAATAGCAAGTCATGATATTCATTTCTTGTACTGTAGCGGAGAAATAATGCACCCTTCATAATTCCAACTTAGTTCCTCTTAATAACTAGTTGGTCTCCCTTCAATTTTAGGCCGCCATTTTGTACCTAACTATTCAAAAATGTTTTTTTTCCCCATACACGGATTGACCTGATTCCAACCCTTAAGTCTACCCGAACCTCCGAAAAATACAAGCCAAAAAGACAAATACCCACTAAGGCCATTCGGACCTTGACGAATGTATTTTCCCCTGATCGCCTATCAGTATGCAATACTGCACTTAACATGCTGATAAAATCACTGAGGGAATCGTCCGGTGATTTTCGCGGTGATTTAAATAAAACTAGCACACTGCAGTATAGCATACTGACTGGCAATAAGAGAAATACACGTTCTTCACGGTCCAAATTGCTTGGTGGGTATGGGGCTTAAGCGTCCCTTAAGGCCCTATTACACTACATGACATGAGCTGCGATATGACAATGTCGTAGAGAAATGAAACGTAATACAGACAAAATTCTTTATGAGACTTATGTAAGAAGCTTGAAATTACCCAATTTCAATAATTATATGGCTGCTTCATGCGGATATATCCGTAATATATACATATTGTGTCGATATCGCAGCCCAAGTCGTGTAGTGTAATAGGGCATCTGGGCAGTACCTACCTCCGCCCTTGGCGTGGACCACTCGCTCCGGGATGCGCTCCCGGCCGAAGTGGGCCATCTCGTCCTGGTAGACGAAGTCCTGCAGCAGCATGGGTCCGCGCGGCCCCACCGTCTGAGAGGCCAGCTTGTTGCCGATGGGCGCCCCCGACGACGTCTTCAGCAAGTCCGCAGACTGAAATAAGGCCATTAAGTCTTGTGTAATTACAATACAAGTATTCGAGGCAAGCATCAAGGGTAGAGGACAAAATAAACCAACATATCTATGGCATTTTTTTAGTCTTCACAATCGGAAAAGGGATGGACTCAAACCACCCTACCGATGTATTCAGCAAATCCACAGACTGGAAACAGTATCAAGGCATTCTTAGCAATCAGTAAGAATGAACGAGCTCTCAATATGATACTCAAATCTTTTTGTGTGTGCAAAAAAAAAAGGAACATCAATTGCCGCCCTGCCTGGTAGGGCACCCATGTCAATTGTCATCAATCTGTGGGGGACTTTATTTATTTTGGTACTGTTCAGTGAAGTTAACGTTAGGAATCCTCACTTAAAAGGAAGTGAATTGACATATCATAAAATCTCACAAATTGTAATATTTTTAAGTGGTCGTTGTCAGAATTGAAGGTAACGGGATCGCGGTCTACACACGTAATCCCTGAAACTATGACAAAAAGGAAGGAACATCGAATTTGGTGCAGGGCTACATGCACAATGTTACTTTTCTTTTTTGATGTATTTATTTTCAAGGCATTTAATAATAAGAGAAAAAAAGGGCAATTGTAGTGTATTGCCGCCCCAAATAACATGGCCTATAAAAGTTATTACAAACATTACAAACTTCTTATATCGGGAGTCATCCTTGTAAGAACGGGCAATTCTTGTTAAAACATTATACTAAGTCAAACTAGCATGACGAACACAGGCCTTCGAAGCTTCTCCACAAATTGACCTACCGGTGCAAAATTTAAGTAGTGCTATAATATTTGAACAAAAATGTAGACGTGGGCATACATATATAACTGTCAGTGTACCGTGACACTGCACGCACTTCCCCCTCGCCCATCACTAAATGCCGCCTCAAAAATACTATTTACCAGTATCCTCAACAACAAGCAGTAGTTTACATACAACGACCAAGTGTTCATTAAATGCATTCACATCAGCTGAATGTAAATATTGAAGAACATTTTTCAGATTATATTAAATACCTCACGAAAAGGGTAACTACTTTGACAACATCCAAATTGTGCCACCTTTTTCCCACCATAATGTATATTTGCGGTTTGCTGTTTTAGTATGTTATAACTTATATGTTACATTACTGTTCTGTTATTGTACTCCTATAGCTGTCGGAAGAGCTTTTATACGAAAGCGATAGTTGGATCCAATAAAAAAAGTAAACATCCACAATTATAGGCGCGATTTCATGTGTCTGCAAGTGCAACGCAAGCGCAAGCCAAATCAGGCCAGCATCCGCAAAAGGTGCTCCTACATGTCTGCAGGATTATGTGCATTGGATATCTTTCTCTAAGTCTGGAAATGGTTTTATGTATTTACATATATAGTTATGTGCTATACATAAGCATAAATACGTGGACCCTGCTCATACCCTTCAGGTTAGGTGTTATAGTTCTAGCACATATACAGCACATTGACGTGAAAGACGTGGCGAGTATGTGCTCACAGTTCAGAAAAAACAAATACGTACAACACATTGAGATTGGAAACAAATACAAGCCTAACGAATGGTTGCCATGAAGGGCATCTCCTCATTAGTCGACTCAACCAGATCGGAACGATTCAGGCCCAAAGGGTGATATATAATAAGGGCTGGGGAAAGCCTTACTGCCTTGTCATTATCATAGTGATTTATCAAAATACTTTTAAAAAGAAATAAGAGTGGTGTTTGGGGGCACAGCCCATGGTGTTAATACACTTTTTATAAGAAAGTCATAATAATATTTTAGAATCTGTATATTATACAGATTTTAAAAAAATAATGCGAGAGTTTCTGGTCAGAAAGACACTCCTCACAGTGTCCCACAGACCTTTTACAAACTTTGACCTTCCAGAAACGACCCCTCCTAATGTTATGTTTGGTTGACAAACTTGCGGTCGCCAATCAACAATGCAGCCAGGGGTATCTGTGCAAAATCAAACTAAAGACAGTCCTATATCTATAGTTAAAATGTGTTGTGAGACGTTGTGAGATGTGCTCTTGACGGCAACGCACAAACAAACAAAAATTACATCTATAGTTAAAATTGAATATTTCTTCCTTAAGGATAGACAACACCTCTCAGCGCCCCATTTACAGTAATTTCCATTGTGCTGTCTCTAATAAGGCTAGAGTCATATAGTGTGCATCAAATGATAGAAAATATTTTTCTCTATCTTTTGATATAAAATTATATACTTGTTTTGTTGGAACTGTTGAAATTAAAGGTGAAAAACGCATTTTTTCACTTTTATTTTTTGAACAAGGATATCTCTGCTACCCCTCCATTGATTGCGTCAAAATTTGGGGGGCTCCTTGATAACATTTGTATGCAGGGAAGCGTGTCTCAGATTTTTGATTTAAGTCATGGTTTTCTTTTTATGTCAAAAAACGGGAAACTTTTTGTTTATTTTTTCAAAATTATTTTCTAGATTTTATAAAACAAAAACTAAGACCTAAATCAAAAATTTGAGACACGCTTCCCTCCATAAGAATGTTTTTTATATCATGTAAAAGTTTCATGCGTTTTCATGACATATTAACTGAGATATTCATGTTCAAAAAATAAAAGTTAAAAATGCATTTTTTGTCTTTCCGGCATGCTCATATAGGCATATATCTATACATCAAAATCTGAGTTATATGAGTAGAAAGATACATTAAAGGGTATCTATTGATATAACACACATATTCATGCTATGGATATTAAAAAATATGAGCCTATTTTAAGAGAGTCCCACGAATTGGCCGCCGAGAGGTGTTGTCTATCCTTAAACTAAGGTCTGTGCCAAAATAAAGTGTATGCAGTCGCCCACAAATAAAAAGAAAATAGCTTACTGAGCGGTTTGTTGGTTGTTTTTTTTTGCGGTCGTGGATGTAAACTATGCTTTGAAACATAACAAAAGGTAAATTTATCTTGAGACATATTGATAACTTTAAAAACTTTCTGAAGTATTTGATAGTCTCGTCGATCACTTTTTTTTTTTACAAGAAGTGAAACTCCGTGGGAAGCGACTTGCTGACTGCAAATTATTGCCACCTTTTATCAAATTTCTTTAAAACATCATTTTCTTGAACACGGTATAAAATTATTGCCATCTTTTATCAAATTTCTTTAAAACATCATTTTCTTGAACACGGTGTATATATATGTATCCGGGGATAAGCCTCCTAAACCCCACTTTTCTTTCTTTTTCCTTTTTTATTTAATAAGTAAAACAATGACCCAGTCCCTCGACAGCTCTTATATCATGGGGGCCTTAATCATTCCAATCTCATGACCAGTAGAGAGACTCCCATGTAAGTAATGCAATTGCGAACTTATTACACTGATGCAGATTACTGCGTTACACCAAATTCGCCAAAAAGTTAAAAATGAAGTCACCACTGACTTTCCCTTGTTCGAAGGCTATTTTCTGTCTTTGGCAACATCCTAGCTTTGTTCTCCAGGTTTTGACACAATTATCCTGCAAGATGGAGACAATTCCTAACATGAACTATATGGAATGTCTGTTCTAAAGCATAGTATCCATGGCAGGCGAGTTGTCAAATTGATCCAGATTTGTGAGATAAATGTCGTATGTGTACTTCTGGTTTTCGAATTCTTCTGATTTTTTTTTTTTTTTAAATTTATATTATCCATTTAAGGGCTTGTCGCCGTTATAACTACTCGTCCTGGGACATTCCTCATCACATTTGTCGGCCTACACAGTATAATTACAGGATGAAGGGCCCTAGTCTTCGGGCATATAGTAAGGGCAAGGACTTCTTTGCTATCACTTTTTTGTTATTTCCCTTAAAGGTGTTTAAACTTCCTCTTTAATCAGAATAAAACTTGTCTCGACTTCCAACTGACAGGAGCGTTCCGGCGAGGCCACTGGCGATAGACTCCTAGTGATATTGCCCTCAAGCGATGACTTAACTTCTCAGAGCCTCAAAGAATGGTGCTCAAAAAAGATGTAAATAAGGACAAGACGGAGTTGAATGAGGTCATGTGTCTCTCGCGGCAACGTGTTTGTCAATATTCGTAATATATAACATATCTTAAATAAACTTGCAGAAAAAAGAATACCAATGGAAAATGGTACCCTAAAAAGATATTCACAGTTTCTTCATTCTAAAACTCTAGTGCCTACATATAGATCTATAGTCTACCAGAATGCCCCATTCTACATGAGAGGACATGCCGATTTGTTTTACGTCTCATGCATCACTAGAAATTCGTAAAATAAAAGTGGCAACTCGACATGTAAGTCGGTTTTGAGGGGGTCTCGATATTTGTAATATAGGTCACGGTAATCTTTTATTCATTGCAAACTGTACTGACAAGTGCTACTGCACATGGTCCACGTTTAGCAAACGTAGTTGTCTAGAATGGCCCTCGTTCAACCGGCAGTCAGTTAGCCTTGGGCAACTTGGTGAACAATTCCTGTTTGATCCTTTTACATGCATAGTCACTGTGTCTTCTTGCATTTCTTACATACACCACCGCTTTTCTCGATAGCGTCCTGTCTTCGGAAGAAATAGATCTCCTTAGATGAAGATCACTGCTGTTGTACCACAAACCTATTTCTGATACAGGCTTATATGTATTAAATACATGAGGGGCGCCATTCTGCTCTTTAGATGGAAAGAACCACTGGCAATGTTGAATTTGAACTAGTTTCACATTCTGTTTTTATGTAATCAATCAAACGAAAAGAAATACCTCGCATCTGTTACATGGAGACATTAAAATAAACTCATTTATTGGTCATGTTGTGTTACCATACTGTACAGATAAGTTTATAAAGTATGGTGGCCCATTCAGTGTAACGTGAAGCTATTACATTTGTATTTGTAATCAGGCTGTCCACATTTAGTAGGAAAGGGAATAGCCTACTTTTAAGGTAATATTTAACTACGAAGTCGAACATACACTTAGGCTACCCTTACAAAATAAGAAGAAAGCTTTGATTCCTGTTCAGCCACTGACAACAAAATTAGCAAGTCGGTCTGTCCGAAAAAAACATTTTTACACATATCTTTTTTTTTTGGTAAAAAGGTAACAGAAGATTTTGAGAAAAAAGAAAGGACACCGTTCAGGAAATATTCAGAAAAAAAAAAGTCAGTCGGGCCTTAGCGCCACGGTTTGGCGATGAACTGGAAACTATTTTTTTAGGGTGGCCCTACGACACTGGCCTTGGGTTGTGCTTCGTGAGAATTAAGCATCAAACAAAATCTCCATTCACAAAATGTAACGCTCCAGTAGCGCAGCATTCCCTCCTTATAGTCGTAAAACTCTGTAGTCATTCTGACAAGACACTCCAGAAATATCGGGAAAAAAACAGCTGGCATTGACTCAAATAAAAAAACGTCATAAATGTAGACATAAATCATAGGAAACATAATAAAAACTGTGAATGGGTTAAGTGATCTGTCTGGGGAAATACACGCTTACAATTCATGCAAATATGTTGCTGTATACAATACCTCCCTGTCTTCAAGTGTAATAAGTCCATCTCACGAGATATTCTATTGGTCATTAATTTTACTAACATATCGTTTCCGCTTAGCATCTTATGATATAATTAAATCCCATCCTGTTCTTAGCAGAAGGCATTATTTATGTAGGCCTATGCATGTACATGTACATGTGCATAGACTACTAATATTTACTACTGATATATCACACAACATTATCAGATTATAGCCTTCTACAATCAAAACACCTAAAGAAGTCCTCGGAAAGAAGTCACTCTACCGCACCCCACGCCGCTACCGATCCTTTTTTAAAAAAAAGGGGGAGGGCGGGTGTGTGTGTATCAGGACCCCCTGCAACCCTGGATCCTCCCAAGTATGCTCATGAGGATAAAGATTACACACCTTTTATCGCACATTGTTGATTAATGTCTCATTATAAATAAGTGAAGGCCTAGATCTACGTGTCTGTCGCAAATAACCCAACTCAAGAGGGGTTGGCTGGTTTAGACATTAGACAAAGGAAAAATAGTTGTGTTCAGGCAACATAGTTTGAAAAAAGAGGGTAGGTGGGTCGATTTATTTCTGGTGTTGCTTTCTTCTAACTTACACATTTGAACCTGGGTGGTTTTGATAATAGAACAATTACTCCAAAAATTCTCAACACTATATTATATATATAATCTCGGCCAACTTTAAGCCAGAAATCCATATGTACGTGAACGTGAACGCAGATGTGAACGTGAACGTAAACGTGAACGTGAATGTTGAATCCATGTATCCGTGAATGTGAAGCGTGATCAAAAGCTATTCCAAATGTGCATAACTTGGATTTACCGATACACATACAATCTTGAAGATATAGTTCTAGAAATTTAGTGCTGTTCTGAAATTTCATTCATAAAACCTATTTTCCAATACTATCATTGAACATAATGTGAAAGCAACATGTTGAATTAATCTTAACACCCTAGTTTTCAACAACAAACATGTTGAGAATGATAACACATTCGCAACATTAATGACCAGATATTCAAGATATTGTTATCTGGAAGTTTCATTGGGAATTTTATGAGATACGTTGAGATTCAGCTTACTCAGTAGTATACAAAATATCAGATTATTCCTTATATGGTATCCGTGAACCAGCGTGAACGTGAAAAAATCCCTCACTGAGCGGTTCCTTTATCACGTTCACGTTCACGTTCACGTTCACGTCCACGCACATATGGATTCATACCCCTTGTATTCTATAGTTTTCTATTTTTTTCACGTTTGCTTTCACGCATTCACGTTCACGTTCACGGACATATGGATACTCCCCTTTAGGGGAAAAAAAGTTTCCTGTCCAGCGGGTGGGCAGAAAAAAAAAGTCAGGAGGTCGGAAAATCTGCCCCCCCCCCCTTTTTTTCCCCTTTGGTAAGGCTAGATATAACTGGGCATTTTGATTATAAAAAGACGGAATTTCTTTAAAAAAGAAAACTTTCCAGTCAGTCCTAAAATAGGCCTACTCAGTTGGTCGGGAAATAGGGAAAAAAAATTCTTTTCCAGGGTGGCCTAACAGCTTCTAAAACAATTTCTAGTACCTTAAATACATGTCTCAAGCATTATAAATGCTAAGTTAATTCTATAGGATGTTTTTTTTCAAAAATTGAAAAAAAAAGATCCTGAAAAAGATCTAGGGCCAAAACTTTAGGATAGGTCGGGTTACCTGAACACAACAATTCACAACAATTTTTTTAGGCCTTAGAGAAGATCTAGATCTCTACTTTTTCAATGACCTTTTTTTTTTTTGTCTGTGTCCCTAGGGGGACACTGGAGCCCTGGGATGGGTATCCCTGGCTTCTGAAAGTGGTGTGAGAGAAGAGCTCCCCTGGGCCCTATAGACTTGGGGAGGTTCTTAATACCGTGCCCACAAGGATAGACCCTGACGGACACCCACAAGCTGTGTGAGGCTCCGGGGGGGGGGGGGGGGGGGGAGGGGGGGAGGATGGGGAGGACAGGAAGGGCAGTATGGCCTATGGGGGTCAAGGGATCTAGGACCTAGATCTAGTTATGATTAAAATATTATTCAAATTCTTGCTGTTAGGAAAATACGTAGATCCACCCTTCACAAATCATCCCAGTGCATGATTTATCAACTCAGCAAATCACACATGAGAAAATTAATCTAGATATTGTTCCCTCTGAGGCTCTCCATCCCTAGGCCTAACCGTCACTATTAAGTGTCTAGAACCTCTCCAGAATATCTATGGAGCTAATAGAGTTTCAATGGTAAGAAGCTCCTGTAGGTGCCCCTCTCCTTTTTTCGCCGTTCCAGTTGGAAGTTGGAGATCTAATCTAACAGTAGATCTAGGCCTAGGGCTAGCACAGTGGCAGCCAAGGCCCAAGCATCACCCGCCCCAGGAACCTAGCTATAGGCTAGGCCTGCCTCATGTGATCACAATTATCTACGCAGTTTTAAATCTAGAACTGCTATAAATCAGTGACACGTACAGTTGGCTCATAGAAAGTGGCTGCCCAAACTGGGTGAAGGAGGGGCAAGGGATCTGTTTCTTATGTTTCTACACCACAGAGACAAGAGGCCCAACCCACTTGCAACTGACTAAGCACCAACAACCAAAGAAATTACCTGCTGCTTCTTCTTGAACTCGTTCATCTGCTCGGCGGCGGCGTCGCGGTTCGCCATGGCTGTTTGTAGGAGTGACTTGGTGGTTTGTGTAGTTAGATCCCGCACCAACTGAGGGCCTGGGAGGGAGACAAGTCACTTTATGCTGCAGACCGAGGACTTTACACTTTGGTCAGGTCAAGGCCGTTTAGTAGGTCAGGTCAATCCAGGATTTAGTTCTAACTTTGACGCTAGATGGCGCCATGATAAGTAGCTGTGTTGTGGCGCCATCTAGTGTTTTTAGTAACGTACTGCTTTGCTGAGGTTCCCGCCCTCAGTTGTTCAGCTGTTCTTTGGATAAAATTATCAACTGATCAAGGAGGAAATATGTAAACTCGGTATTTGAATACATTATTAAGCAGCTTTGGGCGTTCACAGAAAATAATTCGTGACTTCAAAAGTTCTGGAAAAAATTCTCAATTAGGCTATAGGCCTAGCAGGTGCAGATCCAGGGAGGGGGGCGGGCCTTAGCCCCTCCCCTCCCCTGTTATCATGTTTATGGCCCCCCTCCCCCCTGTACATTCATTTTAACTTTGTGCCCCCCCCCCCCTTCTTTCATTTTCTGGATCTGCATGGGGGTGGACCCCTAAATTCGACACGGCGACACGGCCCTTTTTGGGCTTAGGGACATGCGACATAGCCAATTCTTAAATTCGACACGGCGACATGGCCTATTCTTAAAATCGACATGCGACATAGCTTATAGTGACATTCGACAAGGGCTTTTCTTAAATTCGACACGGCGACAAGGCCAATTCTTAAAATCGACAGGGGACATCAGGACCCCCCCATCCAGAGCCCCATCTGCCCCTGATAAGCTAGCTAATTCATAGTCACTCTATTAATTAGACCTAGGCATTCAGTTTTGAAGGGTAAAGCATGTATGCCTATAATATTATAATTAATATAAATAGGCCTATAACTGGTTGAGAATGTTTATAAAAGTATTTCAAATAAAGAAATAACGGTTTAAAAGGTAATTTGCTCGAAAAATAATAATTATTATTGATTTTAAAAAAATGGGCATAGACCCTGCATCTTGGCCCTATAAGAGGTTATACCGGTCGATGTTGTAGAATCCATAATAAAGAACACCAGGAATACTTTGATAAGCTTGTATTAATCTTCAGTTGTTCACAAAACCATGCTGCGTTCAGGAGGCCGCCATTACCGCTACTTTAAACAGGAAGTGACCTTTGACCCCGGTCGCCGGGTCAGGAGTTAACCGGCGGCGTTTCCCGCCTCGATACACTACAATCCCTTTTTTTCTCAGAACAGAAATCACTCATGATATATCACTGTCCATATTTTTCACCGTCCATAATTTTCACTGTTCATACTGAAACCATTGTTCATTTTCGTAGTCCATTTCACATTCCTGGGTCATTGTCCATAACACACTTTTACCTGACACACACACCATTATTTTAGCACGTAGTCTTTGAGCCTAGGTGGTAATTTAGACTCACGCGCTGGTCTCGTAGCTCTCGGCGCTGGTGATTTCGACAGCTGTGGTGGCGCCGCTACGGTCGCTCTACGCGGGGTGGCGGGTGGTTCACTGGTGACAACCTCCGGCACGTCAGGTGCCTGTCTTGGTTCGTCTGACTGATAGGGCTTTATGAAAGATGAGTCCCGTCGGTATTCAGCCCCATCCTTAGATCGTATGGTGACCTCGCGTCCCTCCTTTGCAGTCACCACGTATGGCTCAGACTCAAAATTCGGCGCTAATTTTCCTGTGGCTTTGGTGTTTTTCAGCAACACCTGGTCGCCTGGTGTAATGGAGCTCTCCTGTGCTCCGCGCCTTTTATCCGCATACTCTTTATGTACCAGCTTGTTCCGCCAATCCCTGTCGCATACTTCTTCAGCATTCGGCTCGCGCCTTAACTCGGGGAACTTTGTCCGGATTTCCCTACCGAACATTAAGAAAGCAGGTGTCGCCCCGGTGCTGACTTGTGGTGTGCTGCGATACGCGAGTAAGAATTTCTGCAACTCCTCTCGCCAACTCTTCCTTTCCACCTGCGCTACTTTGAGCGCCTTGAGCAGCGTCCTGTTTTGCCGCTCCACCTCACCGTTCGCCTGCGGCCATAACGGTGGCGAAGTGCGATGTTCCACTCCATGCTCGACCAGAAAGTCTTTAAACGTCTGGGAGATAAATTGTGGTCCGTTGTCCGATTTCAAACTAAATGGGTAACCATACCGCGTGAACACCGGACCTAAGAATTCGACCACCTTCTCAACCGTCGTGGATCTGAGAATCCCAACTTCAAAGAATCTGCTATAATAGTCCACAATCACGAGCAAACTCTCACCGGACGGTAACGGCCCCATCAGGTCGACCGCTACGTCCTGCCACGGCCCTGTCGGCGGCTCCACGCACCGCATAGGTTCAGGTGCACAGAACTCTCCTACTACCTGACACCCATGACATGCCCTACACAGTTTTTCGGCCGCGGCGTCTATTTTGGGCCACCATACCTTGGTCCTGAGTCGGTTCTTCGTCTTGACGATCCCCTGGTGCCCTTCGTGGGCCAACCGTACGACCTCGTCCCTAAGGCTCTGGGGTATGACCAACCTTGTGCCCCGTAACACCAATTGGCCCAACACACACAGTTCATCCTTTATCGCCAAGTAATGAGGCAACTTACATCGCGACCAATCTCCTGACTGGATGCACTGCCTCACGCTGGTCAGCTCTGGGTCCTTCTCCGATTCCAGTTCGACCTGTTTCGCGGAGAGAGCTACGGGTGTACTCTCCTCCGCAACCAGCCTGACGAAGTCAACCGTGTCACCACTGACATCACACGGCCTGACTTGGTTGAGACGAGACAGGGCGTCCGCGATGTTGGCCTTCCCCGGACGGTACACCACCGTATAATCGTAACCCTGCAGTCTCAGTACCCATCTCTCGATGCGAGCCGACGGTTTTGACCTCTTACCATAAATGCACTTGAGAGGTTTGTGGTCCGTCTCCAGCTCAAACTCGCGGCCAAACACATACAAATTAAAACGCTCACACGCCCATACCAGAGCCAACGCCTCCTTTTCGGTCTGCGAATATCTCCTCTCTACGTCTGTCAAGTTCCTTGACGCGTAAGATATGACTCTCCAGCTGTCCCCTTGCAGCTGTACTAGGACCGCACCCAGTCCACTTGGCCCAGCGTCCGCCACGATACGCGTTTTCTTATCCTGTTGATAATACGCCAGGGTCTCGGCCCTCGTAATCAGACCTTTCAACTCCTCAAATGCCTTCGTTTGGGCGTCGCCCCACACGAAGCATTCGTCCTTCCTCGTCAGCTTACGCAGAGGTTCCGCCACCTCGGCGAAGTCCGGCAAGAATTTAGCCGAGTACTGCACCAGACCAAGGAACGACCGTACCTCTGACGCACTCTGCGGAGCCTCGGCGTTCCTGATCGCAGCAACCTTCTCCTCACTCTGCTGGATTCCCAACTTACTCAGGTCGTGTCCAAAGAATGTCAGCTTTGGCAGCCGGAACTGACACTTCTTCCCGCTGAGAGTTAATCCACTCTGACGCAGTCTCTCTAACACAGCGTACAACCGCTGGTCGTGTTCCTGAACACCTTTGCCGTGCACGATAAGATCGTCGGCAATATTCGCCACGCCCTCACAACCACTGAGCACGTCCTTCACGATCTTCTGATATTTCTCCGGGGCCGAGGCAATACCGAACATGAGTCGCTTGTACCTGTACAGTCCACGATGAGTCACGAATGTCGTGATCTTGCGCGACTCTGCCTCGAGCTCAATTTGATGGAAGCCCCACTTTAAGTCCAGTTTACTAAACACCGTGCTTCCGTTCAAGTCATACAATACCTCTTCGATGGTTGGTATTGGGTGTCGCTCCCTTACGATGGCCTCGTTGGCCCTACGCATATCGATGCATACGCGTATGTCTCCATCCGATTTTGGGACAACTACCAACGGTGAAACCCACTCGGTCGGCCCACTCGCAACCTCCTCAATAATGTCCTTCGCGAGCAAGTCGTCAAGTTTCTCATCAACTTTCTCCCTCAGCCCAAATGGTAACCTCCGCACCGGCTGAGCAGCGGGCTTCACGTCATCTTTAACATGCAGCTTCAGCTGGAAGTCCGCTAACTTCCCTATGCCCGTAAATATTTCTGGGAATTTCGCCCACACGTCCTCATCACAGCCCTCTGGAGTAATTGAGTACACGGTCTCCGAGACTGGTCCCACGCGTAACACGTTAAGTTTCTCCGCGGTGCCCTTACTAAGCAAGGTCGGCCCCTTGCCCTTAATAACCGTGAACTGTCCCTGGCACGACTCACCACTAGCTTCGCATGCTATCTCTGAATCAAAGGTCCCCAATATCTCAATGGGCTCGGTCTGCCCATACGCAAACAGTTTCTTGTCCGATTTCTGAGATATCGCCTTAACATTACGCGCTTTCAACACATCCCACGTGGCTTTGTCCATTAAATTACAGGAAGCGCCAGAGTCAATGAGCACGGACTTAATCATGACGCCCCCAATTTTAAGGTCTACGACACCATCCCTCGGACCATTCCCTACGTGGAAAGCATGGTGCTCCTCCTGGGCACCGTTGTCTGGCGAATCGTCCGCCACCTGGTACGCTCTGCGTTTTCTCTGACCCTTCCAGCCCTGTGGCTTAGGTCTAGCGTCCCCAGTCTTGTCCTTCGGGCAACACACCGCGTAGTGTCCCGTACCGCCACACTTATTACAGTTCCTACCCCTGGCCGGACACTCCTGATCTACTGAAAAATGGTCACCACGCCCACAGTTAAAACATCGTTTGTCCCTGCGCGATTTACTTTTGTCACCTTGGGGTTTACCTTTTGCGACCCATTTACCCTTTTTCTGACCTGTGTCCTTTTTTTGTACTGCGTTAACCTGCGCCGCCGGGGTAGTGCGATTCATAGACTTCATTTGGGCCTCTACCGCCTCATACGCACGGGCTATATCCTGCAGATCTTTAAGTTTACCATCCCCTGACCTCTCCAGGAACTTACGACGCAACCTCTGGTCGCGGCACTTTTCAATCAGCTGGTCGCGTATCGCCTCGTCCACGTCCCCGAAGTCACATGACGCAGACCGTCGGCGGAGCCTACACACAAACTGATCGACGGTCTCCTCCGTCCCCTGCTCCAGCTGACGAAACAGGTGCCTCTCAAAGGGAACATTAACAGAGGGAACAAAATGGTCATCCAATATTTTCACACTTTCCTGCAGAGAAAGTCACGGTCCTCAGGTACTAGAGAATAAAACACCTCCTGCAGGTCCATACCCCCTGTATGTAATAACAGTGCTACTTTTTGCTCCTCCTCTGTCACCCCTTTTGATGTCACATACAAACTAAAGGCCCGTTTCCACCTTTTCCACCGCGTGCACAGAGTAGTAGGGTCCCCCTTGGGATCAAAACCGGGTAGCCCACCTAGTTCCAGGGATTTCATCCTATTTACCACTCCTTGGTTACCACCATTACCACCGCCACCCACAGCGCCGTCATCCTCGGGTGGAGCCATCTTGTGTGTGTGTGTGTGTCAATTTACCCAACATAATAATATGCAGCAAAATTCACACGCGCATCAAAATTTCACCAATGCATACAAACAGGCAATACAGATTCAAACAGTGTCAAACAGTATTAACCTACACCACTGCAATATTATTCACAAAATCACACAAGTTTCAAAGGCAATGCACGGTAAATCACATGTCAACAATCAAAATCACATGTCAAAATCCGAATCACATGTCAACAATCAGGCAGAATCACATCAATAATCAAACAGGGAATCACACAGCAATGACAGGTATCAAAATGTCAATAATAATTTCAGAGTCAATGTCAATTTCCCCTCCTTTTCCTGAAACAAATGTTGGTTAGATCACCCCCACACTGTCTCTCACTCCTTGACCAAATGACTGTCCCAGTCTTCCTCCAGGTGACCTCCAGTTGACAGTTGACACCACCAGTGTCAGTCCTTGACAGCTATGCCCTGAGTCCTAGTCCTAGTGTGACAGCAGTTCCCAGTCCTCACATACCTGACAGTCCACCTGCCATTATCCAGCACATGATGTTTTCCAGACCTACTTGCTTCACAGTCAACACACACAATGATGTCATGTTTCCTCTTCTAGACTAGTTGAAAAGCAGCCTCCCAGCCTGTGACAGCCCCACTGTCAACCCACAGCACATGGCAGTCAGGCCCAGCTCCACTTTCAGTCCCAACTTCACCATTTTGAAATCAAAAATACACACTGACAGTTCTCCATTTGGCCTCCTCCTTCTTCCTTGGGTTTTCACCTCGTCGCCAATGTAGAATCCATAATAAAGAACACCAGGAATACTTTGATAAGCTTGTATTAATCTTCAGTTGTTCACAAAACCATGCTGCGTTCGGGAGGCCGCCATTACCGCTACTTTAAACAGGAAGTGACCTTTGACCCCGGTCGCCGGGTCAGGAGTTAACCGGCGGCGTTTCCCGCCTCGATACACTACAGATGTAAAATCAGATTTTTTAACCTCTATTAAAATTTTACGGCTGTGAAAATAACATAATCAAATTCTATGAAAATATTTTTAAAAAATTGCCCCCAAACTATGTAACTTTCCTAGATTAATGATTTTTCTAAAATATCTTTTCAGTTTTTGAATACTACTATTTCTGACCAAATTGAGTGGAAAAGACATTCAAATGACACCATTTGGATGGGCAGCCAACATCCTCAGGACATCCTGCTGACCAAATTACTGACCATGCATTTGCCAACATCTGAACATCTTGGGACCACTCAATTTTGCCAACGTTTTTTGGCTGCCAGACTGCTCCTGCAGCTGGGATCAAACTGTTGTCATAATTATAGGATTATAACAATCCTATATGACAACAATTTAGTGAGGTAGTGAATCTTTGGTCCTGAATTAGGACAAAGCAAGTTTTGCGGTCTTCTGGTGAATCCGGTATACATAGGCCTTAGGAATCTTGATTACTCGATGATGCCCCTAGGACCTAGGTAGCTATTGAACTATCAGAATGAATGAATGCGCCCCCCCCCTAAATCCGTCCCTGATAATTATAACTATTGTCAAACTTTATATACATATAGACATAATATAACATATTATAATATACATGTAATATATAATATAATATATGATATATATAATGTTTTTTCTCAATGCAACAGTTTCCCTCCAGGTCCTCCTTGTAACGTTGTTGTTTGCTTTTACGACATTCGGGCCGCACGACGGCATGAACGATTTTCGATATATAAACGACTTATCACGCAACCCGACTTCCCGCGACTTCTTTATATGGTGTCAGAAGTGGAAATCCCTCTGAAAGGGAAGAAAAAGGACTCACAAGGGTATGAAACTGTGTTTTGATGAAAATATAAACCCTTGAGATAAAAGGGAGGTAGCTGTCAAGTTGTGTGAGGTCCAAGAAACCCATGAAAAGTTAACCTGAATCTGCTGAAAATCTGAGCTTTAGAAAGCTGGTAGCCATTTTGAACTGATCAAGGCCCTTATCCTGATTCTGTTGTGTACCAAAGGAAATAACAGCTGGTGTGTGACTGTGATGTGCATAGTTGGACTGTGCAGGTCGTGCGTTTTGGTGAAAACAGCTGTGTTAGTGTTAGTAGTCTGTGTGACTGTGACTGTAAACATCATGGCAGAGGGATTTGGAGGCAGGAATATACCTTCTATGAACTGGCAGGCCACAGACCTGGACAGGGAGTGGGCCAGATTTAAACAGCATTGCGAATTTACCTTTAATGGGCCCCTTTCATCAAAGAATGAGAAGGAGAAGGTTAACTATCTTATGACCTTTATTGGTGATAAGGGCAGGGAAGTGTATGGTACTTTTCAATGGGCCCCTGCAGCTGGACAGAACCCAGCGGAGAATGAGACCTTAGCGGGTGTGTTTAAGAAATACGCGGATTATGTGAAACCTAAACGTAACGAAATCAGGGCTACCGTGAAATTTAATCGTCGGAGACAGGAACCAAACGAACGCTTCGATGAGTTTGTGACCGCGTTGAGAATCCTGGTGAGGGATTGCGGTTACGGGGAGCTCGAGAACCGTATGCTAAGGGACTCTATCGTGTTGCAGTCAAGGCACCCGGCCGTCATGGAGAAATGTTTTGACAAAGGGGAGGAGTTGACCCTGGACATGGCCATCAACATTGGCCGAAATTATGAGACGTCCCAGGAGAGCATCAAGGCCGTCGGCATTGACGAAGACAAAAAAGTGCACGCAGTGAAACCGGCGAAGTCATTCAAGAAGTCACGCGAGTACAAGACAAAACCCCCCGAGAAGTCAGCAAAGCCCGAGACAAAAGGCGAGTGCGGCAGGTGCGGATTCGAGGCAAGTCACAAGTACTGCCCGGCGATGGGCGCAACATGTCGGTTTTGCAAAAAGAAGGACCACTTCGCGAAGAAGTGCGGCTTCAAACAGAAAAGGGCGCAAGCTGCGGCGCATGTGATTGACGAGGACGAGGAAAGCGAATCGTCCAGTAGTGATGAAGGGGGATACGCTCACTTGGTGCATGCGGTACACCAGGTGAGAAACGGCCAAAAGGACGAGTGGTGGGAGACGCTCCAGATCGGTGAGATCAAGGTCAACACGCAGTTGGACACGGGAGCAGCCGAGTCATTTATGTCAGCGAAGACATACAACAGGATGAACGAAAAGCCACCACTCCGAGCTACGAAAAGTGTTTATCACTCGTATACGCAGCATCCCATCCCTCTACTAGGAACAGTGGTATTCCCGGTCAAGTGGAAGGGTAAAGTAGCGAACGTGAAGTTCAACGTGACGGAGCAAGAGCAGAGTCCGTTATTGTCAGGAGCTGCATGCCAGGAGTTGGGACTCATACAGAGGATCCACATGATAGATAAGGGGATAGACAGTTACCCGGAGTTGAAGAATGCAACAGGATGTCTACCTGGGGTGTATACCTTGAAGGTGGACCCGACCGTTAAACCTGTGGTGCATGCTCCTAGACGACAACCCCATGCCTTGAGGAAGAACATAGTGGAAAAGCTCAAGGAAATGGAGAAGGACGGCCACATCGCGAAAGTAAATGAACCCACAGACTGGGTTAATTCGATGGTGGTGGTCGTGACGAATAAGATGAGGATCTGCCTTGACCAACGAGATCTGAATAAGGCAGTCAAGCGGGAGCACTACCCGACGCCGACCGTCGAGGAGGTCGTGGCCGCGATGCCGAAAGCGAAAGTGTTCTCCGTGGTCGACGCCAAGTCTGGGTTTCTACAGATAGAACTAGACTACAAATCCAGCTTATTGACGACGTTCAACACACCAGTGGGACGTTACAGATGGCTTAGGTTGCCATTCGGCGTTAAGTCAGCGCCCGAAATATTCCAGAGAATAATGGATACGATGCTGGAGGACATCGATGGAGCGCGAGCTGTCATGGACGATATCCTCATAGCCGGACGAAACCGGAAACACCATGACGAAATCTTGGAGAAAGTGGTCAGGAAGGCCACTGAGTGGAATCTCAAGCTGAACTTTGAGAAGTGCCAGATTTGTAAGACCAGCGTGAAGTACGTCGGGCACGTCGTGTCTTCTGAGGGACTGAAGATTGACCCCGACAAAGTGAGGGCAGTACGTGAAATGCCCGAGCCAGAGTCAAAGGAGGACGTACAGCGCTTTCTCGGATTTGTGCAGTATATCGCCAAGTCTATTCCTGGCCTCAGCGAAGTTGACGGTCCTCTACGTGAGTTGACCAAGAAGGACGTGGAGTTCGTGTGGGAAGAGCCCCAGCGAAAGAGCTTTCAGAAGCTCAAGGACCTGTGTTGTGAAGCACCTGTCCTGGCATTCTACGACGTGAACAAGCCCGTCAGGATTCAGTGCGACGCCTCGAGCTACGCAGTGGGTGGAGTTCTGCTGCAGGACGATAGGCCGGTGGCGTACACATCGCGAGCACTGAGAAGAATGGGTACGCGCAAATCGAGAAGGAGACTCTCGCAATCGTACATTGCTGCAAGAAGTTCCACTACTACATATTTGGGAAACCTGTGACAGTGGAGAGTGATCACAAGCCCCTGCAGGCAATCTTTGGTAAACCACTATTGGCAGCCCCGCTGCGTCTTCAGACGATGATGCTAAGACTGCAGCCGTACGACTTGAATGTGACGTACAAACCTGGGAAGGAGATCCCCATGGGTGATACCCTGAGCCGCGCGAACCTACCAGATGCGGAGCCGGACCTCGAGCCGATGAGTGGTCGGATGATCCACTTTATTGCGGTCACCCCAGCTCGCTACAGGAGTTTTCAAGAAGCCACCGCGAATGAGCTCTACCAGCTCTACCAAATCATCATGCGAGGGTGGCCTGACACGAAGGACGAGCTACCTCATAGCGTACGGCAGTATTGGACTGTTCGGGACGAGCTGTCGGTATCAGATGGAATTATTTATAAGGGCATGCGTATTCTTGTGCCACCGAGTTTAAGGCCCGAGATGCTGCGACAATTCCATGAAACACACCTGGGGATAAACAAATGTAAACGCAGAGCGCGCGAGGCCCAGTATTGGCCTGGCATGGGACAGCAGATCGAGGATATGGTCAGTGACTGCGCGCTGTGCAACACATATCAAAACAAACAGCCTGCAGAGACCTTGAGGCCTACCCCAACCCCCGAGAGGCCGTGGCAGGAGATAGCCAGTGACATATTTGAGTGGAAAGGGGACAACTACGTAGTGACTGTGGACTATATGTCTAAGTTTATTGAGGTTGATAAACTGCAGGACATGTCTAGCGCCTCTACCATCGAAGCGCTGAAGCGCCAATTCGCAGTACATGGTCTACCGGAGCGTATTAGGTCGGACAACGGTCCGCAATATGCTTCCCGTGAGTTTCAGGAGTTCTGTGACAAGTACAACATCTGTCATGTGACCTCCTCACCAGCCTTTCCGCAGTCAAATGGAGAAGCGGAGAGAGGGGTCCAAACGGTGAAGAGGCTGTGGACCAAGTGCAAGGACAAACACATGGCCTTGCTGGACTACAGGACCACCCCGTTAGAGTGCGGACTGTCCCCAGCTCAACTGTGTATGAGTAGGAGGCCCAGGAACAGTCTCCCTATCGCGAAAGACCTACTCAAACCCCGACCGTACAACATGCAGGAAATCAAAAAGGCACTGGACCAAGGCAAAACGAAGCAAAAGGTGTACTATGATGCTAAACACCTGACGGACTTACCAGCGCTATCACCAGGAGACCCGGTCAGAATGAACCCGTTCCCGGGTTCCAAGCAGTGGGTACCTGCCACTGTTGTGACCCACCATGATGCGGCACGATCCTACGTGGTTGAACACGCAGGAAGGAAATACCGTCGCAACCGTAAACACCTGCGACTGTCAACGCAGAAGGGTAACGAAGTACCCATTCAGGCACCCAAAATGGATGAACCGCCTCCGAGTGTGCCTGAAAGTAGTGGTCCCCCACCTGTGGTGACTACCCCGAAAGTGCGCGAGGAACCACAAAGCGCAAATGTGCCAGACCCTGTGACCCCCAGCACCATGGTCACAAAGTCCCCTTCTAAAGTAGTTGTCTGGTCAAAGCCCAAAACCCCAAAGGTTGGCCCCACTCAGCCTTCACCAAGTGTTACCTTACGTACCAAGAGTGGCCGTGTTAGCAAGCCACCAAAGAGACTAGACTTATAAGAGATTGACACTGATATTGACATGTTTCATTGATATTGCATTGATGTTTCATATATACCGTTTTGATGTTACCTGCTAAAGTAACTTTTCATTTCAGCTGTAAAAGACTATGAACAAAGACTATGCAACAAAAAGACTATTTCTAAAGCATGATACTCAGAAGTATAAAAGTCTGGTCATTTATTGATCTAAGTCAAGTAGTATACTCCCTAATATAGTGTAGTATATATATGTCTAAACCTGTAAGTCACTTTCTCAAAAATCTAAAGAAGGGAGATGTAACGTTGTTGTTTGCTTTTACGACATTCGGGCCGCACGACGGCATGAACGATTTTCGATATATAAACGACTTATCACGCAACCCGACTTCCCGCGACTTCTTTATTCTCCCAACACCTCCTGGACGCGGCTCTTAATTCTAGGTGCGACTACTGAACTGCAGGTTTTCTCAAAGCCTCCTGGCCGTCTCTTCGAATTCTTTTGTGTGACAGGTGTGACACCCCCCCCCCCCCCGCCCACCTCCTGGTTCTTCCAATACCTCCCTGGTTGCCGCCTCCTTATTCTGTCATGATATTATATATTGTATGGTGAGACCTTGTTAGTGAAACTCTTCTATGCTGGAGTTAGGAATAAATGAGATTGACAAGATGGCTTCTACTACCTGGTTAGACTTCATGTTTGTCCATGTTTGATCCCAAGATTTCTTGTGTAAATGATCACATATGACATATTCCAGGTGCAACAATTTCCCTCCAGTCCCGTGTGGCGAGGTCAAATGACCCATAGATTCGACACACTGCAAAGTTACGTAATTTTTCTGAGAGATTGAGACCTAACCAAAAAATAATGTTATCATAATGTTCTAATGAAGTAATGTCAAGACCAAATCCAAACAGAACGCTATAGTGACGTTCTGATAAGGTGAGGTTGAGACCTCACTTAACAAGAACATTATTGTAACTTCCTCACCAGGGTAGGTCTCAACCTAACCTAAACAGAATGTTATTGTGATGTTCTGATTAAGTCAGGTCTTAACCTTACCTAAACAGAACGTAACTATGACTATGTGGTTAGGTCAGGTGTCAACGTAAGCTAAACAGAATGTTGTGACATTCCATTTTAGTCAGGTCTCAACCACACCTAAACAGAACGTTATTGTGACGTTCTTGTTGGGTAAGGTCCCAATAATAACCTCATAATAACGTGGCAAGAACATTACCAGAATGTCACAATATAAGGTTGCAACAGTTGGTTGCAGCGACGTTATTGGGAGTCATCAAAATAACGTCGCTGCAACGTTGCAATGTGACGTAACAAAGACCAAACCAAAACGTTGCTGCAACGTTATTATAACGTCAAACCGCTGGATGGGGAACGCTCAAGACCGGCCTGAACTCGAGACCACCCACCTGGCAAACCTCCCCCACTCTTTTGCCTTTGTTTGGACATAGCGACACAACCCCCTTACTACTGTGAGGATGCCCCTCGCGGCGCCTCCAATAGTGTAGAACGAACCCCAGCCTACCAAGGAGCTCATACTGAATGTCCTGTCTGTTTACCCTCATGTGCGAGGCACAACTGTCGATCTTGCAAGCCGGTCTCCTGCCTGAGATCCCACTTGGCCCGGACCGAGAAGCCTGAAAACTCCCTTTCATCATGGAGCACGGAAACCCCGACTCCCCGAGAAATATGACAACGTCATTTATGGACGGCCCAAAATGTGTAATATGATTGTCCCAAACTGAACCATTTAAATTCCTTCACTCTCAATTGTACAATTACTGGCGTTAAACAGGACAAACATTGTTTTAAAGTATCTCATCATATCCTAATTTCGTGTGTGGCTTAACCCTTTAGACCCCAATCCGGCCATGGCCGCCCGAGGGTGTACTCCCCAACCGGCCCAATCCGACCGTAGCCGCCCGGAAAAATGGAATTTTTCCCGTAATTTTCTGACATTTTTCTAACGAGAGCACTTTGATAAGTATTCAACATACAAAAACAAACAATATATCGTCTTAAAACTTCTTTAATGGCCTATTCAATGCTACAAACTAGATTGCAATAACTTAAATTGATAAGCATTGGTTCAGCTGTGAGCTTCCTTAATCAATAGGAAATTAGGAAATTCCCTAGAGTAATCAATGGAAATCATAGGGAAATCCGGCAAGTCATAAAGGCAATCCATGGGGTCTAAATGGTTAACCAATGTCAGTGTGACTGGTGTATCTCAGAGCAAATGCGCGTCGCCTCAATAGGCCCCACTATTTACGTGACAATATCTCATTGTTGCGTGTATGGCTTCTATATAAACACAACATGTCTTTAGTAAATGAAAATGTAAATTTGGATACCAAATTATTGCATATTTCTATTAGGTTTCCACTAAACCAAAAGAGAACATTTAAGAACATTCTATTTGGGTTGAAAAACGTAACCGGAACGTTGTAAAAATGTTGCAGTGCAACGTCACAGCATTACAGAACCAAATGCAACGTTATAATAACGTCACATACTTGGTTGGGTGGATAGTCACTTTATAAAAACAAACATATTTTCCAAAAACAGTAATTCTATAAAACAAGAAGATTGCAAGTATATCTCAGATTGCAATGAAAATTATTGCCCACGGCGAATGGCATTTTAAACTCGACAGGCACACGCGGATTTTTAGGGGGGGGGGCGGATTGGCCTTTTCCCCCTTTTTCCCCCACCTCCCCTATTAGATAATGTTTATAGCCCCCCCCCCTCCCCCCCCCACCCTGTACATTCATGTTTGTTGCTCCCCCCCCCCCCCCCCCCTTTCAATTTCTGGATCCGCCTGCCCCTGACATGTTAGCAGTATACGAAAATGGGAATTTACAGATGGTTTTATTGTTGAGTAGACGTTTTCGTCTATACACCCTACATATAACACAGTTGTTTACGTGGCCGGTTTGGACTAGGCAATATCGTGTTGTGTAGGGCATTAATTTAGTCTGGGATTTAGACCAAAAAAGGATTTTATTCAATGGTTTTGTATGCCGCGAAAGATCTATAAACATTTATATGGTTGTCATTCTGTGGAGGTGTGTTTAGCCATGACAACGGCTATTTTGTATGCCAACCCTCATTGAAATGAAACCCCTTCAGATATAATTATACTATTCATGAAATATGTTATTAACAGAGATGCCGCTCAGGACAGGTGAAAAATCCGGAAAAGTAGGCAGGACATTTCCGGATTTTCAGTTGTAGATACAAAAGAGTCAAAATATCCAGTAGAAAACGTAAATTTATGATTTTAATTGTTTAGAAACCACAAAGGAACAATTATCAAGCCAAAGGTTTAAGTTAAGTAAACATAACTGTAAAATCCATTTTATACTGAACTTGCAAAAATCCGGAAATCCGGAAAAGGAAGCAGTGACAGAACAACTTGTGCAATTAGGATTAATAATGACATGTATGAATCAGCCTAGTCATATTAGTTTTTCACACTGTGAGAATTTTTAACAGTGTTAAAATTTTGTTGAGTCGGTGACAATAAGAGCCAAATGTTCTTTTTAGCTTATTATACGTGAATGTCTTCAAGTTTAATGTCTAAACAACATATTAAGTGAAAAGTATAGTTTTTATGATTAAATATAAATAAAAGATTAATAATAAGTCTTTTTTTCCAATCCTTCCCGGATGTTAAAACAACTGCAACGCTCCATTTAAAAAAAATATTCTAATGTAAAATAAAGTATTTATAAGTTAGTTAATCTTATTTAAAGTATGTTTTATTTGCAATAAACATCAGGGTCTCCATTGGTTTTCAGGGTATTACAACATCATGAGTTATGTGCATAAACAAATGATACAACATATAGTATAATGTAGAACAATGAACATTATTGATAATAATGGGAGTATTTTTGGGAAAAGGGACCTATTGACAATTCATCATGTCATGAAATATGGCATGATTGTAGAGAAAATATACTATTTCAAAAGTTGTAAACCATTTAAAAATATTCCTGATAGAAGCTGAGATTATTAGGCCTATAGTACATGTAGTTGCAGTTCATTATAGAGTTCCCACAATACAGAGCAGAGTATCTATTATATCTATACATACACCTGCTGTAATCTTATACCATGCTAATTTCCTAACCTTTTTGATACTGAAACTTTACCAGATTGAATACAGCAGTTGATAACATCAAAAAATCGCCTAACGGAGATGAGCTTTTATCCTGAGCACTGCTCGCCTCCTCATGTTGCCTTGACCATCAGTCACGTGTTAAGTACCCCCTCCTGCGTCGGCCACGTCTCTGGGGGACTCATTTAGTGTGATGAAGGCTTGGTGACTACCTGTCCCCGCTCTACCTGTTGCTCAGCCTGCGTTAGAGGCGAGGGAAGTAAGGATTGACTCCGGGCACTGGTGATGGATTTGGGCACTAGTCCAATGACCAGGAGGCATTTATAAGCGACAGGTAGAATTGAAGTTGAATTTTACAAGGCGCTTGACCTTATACCAGCCGAGCTAGGCATTCAATACGGCATTTGAGAACTGTTATTTGTTAAGCTTGTTGAGGAAGAGAACTGTTTGAATCCATAGCTGGCAGCATGGAATTTCATGTGGACAACCAAACTTTATGTTTTGAAGCAGGAGTTTCAATCGACTCTGTGGAAATTGGGGAATGCTTCACCTGCCTTGAGCAGTTTTTAGTGGGAAATGGTTCTATGGAATCCCAAGCCCTGGGGTACGGAGAGCAAAACTGTTCATCGTGCCTGGAAAATCTTTTTGAGGATTGTAGTCGCATCGTGGCCGAGAGGAACCGTGATTATACCCATGCCATGATTCCCGTCATCGTGTTCATGCTCCTACTCATGTTGGTCGGCTTATTTGGCAACTTGGCAGTAATAGTAGTCTATTACCACAAACACGACAGGACCACCGACAACACGTTCATGGCCGCACTAGCAACAGTTGACTTCCTCTCCTGCCTTGTGCTTCACCCGTACGTCATTTCCAAGTTTTTCTTCTTCTACAACCCGACAATCTTGACATGCAAGATCTTCGAGTTTTTGATCCACGCCAGTCTCTCCATTCAGTCCCTCACTCTCATGGGCGTCGCGGTTAAAAGGCATTTCTCCATCACACGACCTTTCAAGTCGATACAGATGAACGCATACAGTATTTATTTCATTCCCATATCCATCGTCATCGGCGTCCTCGGCAGCGTGCCCATCTCCATCTTTTACGGCAAGAAGACGGTGTGGCTCGGGCGCGTGAAAACCCACGTTTGCCATTACTCCGACCTTTACGACGGAACACTGGACCAAGCCATCTATTCGTCGGTCGCCATGGGTATGATAGCCTCCATACTAGTTGTCCTGATCACCCTCTACAGCCATATTGCCTACAAGATCTCCAAGCGCAGGCGGCTCGTGGGGCCAGAGGTGGACGCCGACTCGAAGAGGCAGACGACATCCAGCGTTGCCGCCGTTGCCGCGCCCAGTCGCGGGGACGGTCAGGGGGCGGTAAGCTCGTCTATGGACCGATTGCAAATACCCTCGAGATCAAACAAAACGCAGAATAATAAGACGGCTGACGGAAATACGGTAGGTTAAATGTCGAGCGACAATGCATGTTCATGACGCAGAATTATTTACAAACAGAAAGACAGATCGAGAGTTTGGTCCCTAGAGATAATTTTAGCTATCTTATTTAGAATGTTATTGCGTTATTGTTCTTCAATCTTCAATGTCTGGTAAAGTATGACTCTGTCTTTCACAAATATTCAGGACGAGGCCCAGGGGAAGAATTTAGCCTACTTGCATGTATCCATACAAAAAAGGTGCGGCCAGGATGGTGTAGTGGGTTGGGTCCTCGCTTCGCACTTAGGATGATTGGGACCAGGGTTCGAGTCTGGGCTGTGCCTGCTATGCCACCTTGCCATGCCATGGATTCCACCCACATAAATTCGATCACAGTACTTTGTACAAGCCAAAAGCTATGAGTTGGTCCTGATATAGCTGAACAATTGCTGAATGGACGTTAAACTCCAACAATCATCATCAGCTATAGGGTATTGGGTAACAACTCTCCTCCATGAATGTTTCGACATCATGTCCATTAACTATTAAAATGTATACAGGTGAGCAGTAGCTGGCCAATTCTAGGCCAAGGTTGTCACAATGACGACTCTAAAGTGGCCATTTCGTTTGAAAACATCGAATACAAAAGGTCATACGGTTGTCAGTGCATGCTGGTTTAAGTGAGAACATTTTACATTGCATCGTTGACAGGTTGAGGGAAGGGTGGAACGTTTGAAACAATTCTTTTTTAAAACAACATTTTTATTTTTATTAACATATTCATGTGTTTACATGCTCTTCCAGATATAAAGTAATTGATGGAGGATCTATGAATCAGTATATATTTATACAATGTTTGAGATGATGATGCTGATGAGCAATGACTATGCAATATTATGGTATACACCTTATGTCACTGTATGTGGGGTGACGGGTCAACCCCGCCACCCTCCTGTATACGGACCTGTATAACCTCCCTTAAAATATTACTCTAAATGTTCATCTTTGTTTGAAACATATCTTAAACTAGATGTGTTGAAGTTCTAGCTAGGACGCACCCACAAAGTCAGAAATGTTGAAGCAGTAGCATAATTATATGTTTGTGGGATGGCGTCCTGGCGTGCGCGTGCGCGTGCGCGCACGTGTGTGTGTGTGTGTGTGTGAGTGTGTGTGTGTAGTGTGTCTGTCTGTCTGTCCGTCTGTCTGTCTGTACATTTAATATAATTATTTTATTTTATTTCAACAGCTTCACGTACAATAATTAACTTACATGCCAAGTGAGGACATAATCGATTTTCATTAAGCATTGTTTGAGGAAGAAGATTGTTTTAACATGTCCATTTAACCTTGATGTTTCTCTTTAAAATTTACCTTTAGTAGTTGCTCATTGAGTTGGAGCTGAGAGTCTGTCCCAGAGTAATACAGGCTATTTAACATCTTAGTCAGCTTGGGAATGGGAGTAATAAATTTAATATTGCTGTTACTCCTCAGAATTCTGCCAGGTCCGGGACTCTGAATTCCTTCTTCCAATTGACATTACCTATACATCATATTAAGCATGTGTATTTTTTTAGTCATTAAGTAAGTCCCTTCTGTTCTACGGTTGTTTCCAGGTGCCTGCCGAGGGAGCCCCTACCGAAAACCCTCCCACGGCGCACGCGACCACCGTGGACACAGCGTGGCCACCTCCGGCGACGGCCTCAACAAGTAAAGCATGTGAAACCTCCGCCGGGGAGGGCTCTGGAGAACCAAGCAGTAGTGGTGCGGCACCGAAAAAAGGTTTAAGGGGTAGCAAGGTTCTCTTCATAGTAACGGCGGTTTTCTTTCTATCCTGGCTACCCTTCTGGGTGTTGCGAATCCGCGCTGCGATATATCCTTCAGATTGGGGATCTGAAGATAAAACTCTATTTCTGACTTTCCTTAACCACTTGTTTTATATTAACAATGCGGTGAACCCAATAATCTATGCGTTTATTAACAGTAAATTCTTAGAAGAATGTAAAATGACAAAGAAAAGAGTGTGTTCCAATATAAGATATAAATGTTGTTGATAAGTATGAATATGAGTGAGAGGGGAAGTAATGGTGTTTCCATTAAATCAATCTATTCTGAACACACGGATTTGTATTTTAAAATCGGAAGCATCTGTATCACATTCGCTATCAGTGAGATGGGAGTTGTCTATCTTCAGATACCAAAGGCCATGGGTCTTTAGAAGAGTAGGAAGCGAAAAAAAGGTTTTATGAGTATAAGTTAATGCTTCTTTTTCACAAGTTCTGATTCCTTTGATCGTTTAGATAATTGTGTATTCAACTAATATATTCAAAGAAGATGCGAAAAATTCGATTTTATTACTCATAATAATTATGTTCTCTTCGATAGGTATATTCTGTTGATTAGGAACAACAAGATATGTGTTCCTGGATTTAAGGCACCAAAATAGAATAAATCTAAATGTTACTGGCCGACTGCCATGGTCAGCAGCTTCCTATGTGCCAGCGCATGTAAACAGTAACCCATGACGTCAGAGGAGCTATTAGCTGATTAGGCCGGGGAGCATGACCGTTATAATTCGCATGTAAAAATTAATGACGCTTTAAGCATAGTTTAAAAAATTAGGTAAGAATGATTGAAGGCCATTATAATTAGCTTTAATGGTAGTCCAGTTGCTCAAATGACGTCATCCGCTCTGTGCAGGCTTGCCTCCCTAATTAAAGGATGTGAAACATGGCTTGTTCATATGATACTATATGGGGTAATCCTATGATGACAGTACCCCTGAGGCCCAGAGCTCGTGTACGCGGCATTGCCTGCATTACAATTGTCATATTCTCGGATTCGGAAACCCCACGTTGCTATAGGCACAGGACCTTATCTCCGCAGTTTTCTTTGATTACAACAAATCCATAGATACCATTTATCAGGCTAAACAAACTTAGACAATTAAACTCTAAAAAAATAAGAATAATATATTCTTGGATATGAAGTAAAGAATCAAAAATTAACAAACCTTGAAAAACGGCTCCTTAAGACTAGTGTTGAGTCTATGGACTTGTATTCACCAAGGTTCACACCTTACCGCAGTGCCACCTTAGGCAAGTCCTTGGATTATACATTACCGAATCCGAGAATACATTGTATTACATGCATAAGATAAGCTTTTTATCCCACAGCCTCCAAGCCCTATTTCCATATACTACTAACATATTGGGTGTATTGTTTCTAGTATGCACGCGACATGTAGAGCGTCGGTTTAAGAATGATTCCGCGATAAATGATAAATTGTCGCGCATCAATATCATGATATTCTCGCGCGAATAGAGGAGCCTATTAAGACGGCGTTACCTATTATAGGCAAGACTATATGTAGGTGAATTATTGTGTCTGTGTGCTACTAATGTAATCATTTATAAACTGTCACTTAGGCCTATAGGCCTATAGTCAGATCTCCTGTGTACATGACGTCGTGTATGTGCATGACGCCGTGTATGTGCATGACGCCGTGTGTAGTAGGCAGGTTGTGTACACGACGTCACCTGAATAAGACCAATGATGTATACGACAAGATACAAATTCCAATTTCGATGTATACTAGTAATATTATCACATTTAATTATCGCGTATACCGTAGATCATGTGCAGACAATAAGACCATCCCTTAAATTCCCACTTCCATGCACTAGGCCTACTTACATCTCGCACGTACATGTATAGAATGAATCCACGCGGCAATATCGCTTATATTGTTAAACTCATTTAAGCGACGTCTCGCGTATAAGCAGCTCCCGGTTGGCGTAGTCCAACGAGCCCTCTCAGCCCCCCCCCCCCCCCCCCCCCCCCGTCACCCCATCCATTTCTAGCCGTCAGCCGGAGAGAAAATCCACAGAGAATTTCGTCGAACGAATGAGTCGTGTGAAACATTACATCCCATTATTTGTCTTCTAAACGTTCCGTCACATAGGGCCTATTGGCAATTATGACTAGTTGTAGCAATTAATGTCTAAGAGTATTCATGTGCACTTTCAGACAGTATTTGTTGTATCATTAGTTGTACCAATTATATAATGTCGAATGGTATTCATGTGCACTTTCAGACTTCATTTGATCCCTTTGATTAAATTGAATGGTAAGGCAATGAGTAGGCACCAAACGACAGTAATGTATGAGAACTCCGCGGCCGACCGCCTTAAGACCCTTTTCCGTGGCATGACAGGTACGAAAGAGCACCTCGATTCTGTAGCCTTTTCATCACGCAACGGGGCGTCGCCTATACTGACGAGCCACTTTGGTCCGAAATTAATTCTATTGTTCATTCGTTACTGTATGTTGTCGTTATATCTAGGTACAATTAATCGAAATAATTAGCTACCGTTTATTTGTGTTATTTACTAACGATAAATGACGTTACACGATAAAGACTTTAAATAGTTTAATTTTCAGTCCATGGGTGTTTAGATTGAAGACAAATGGTGCATGCGGTCAGTTTACAATGATAAGCTAACTAGAGATGAACGTATTGCGTTGAAAGACTGATGTATGAGATGAATTGCCACTGGATTCACTGATGATGTGGACGGAATAAACAACCTTTAGTAAATATATATGCAACTGCAAGTACTTTTGTCTTAGTGAATTTGAATATTTCATCAAAGAACAGAGTTAACGAACAATATACAGTCTCTTAATCAACGACACAAAGCATAGGCCTTAACACACACTCTAGTTCTACCCTTGTTCCCAATCTTTAATAGGTACATCACGAAATGCTATAGAATGTAAAAGTCTTTTATTTAGAGCGTCAGTTAGACGTTTTGACCAAGGAAGTATAACTGCAAGAACAAATCATGAGTAAAATGGTGTTTCTGACTATTTGACCCATTATCATCATAATTCATTATCATTAATATCTCAATAGGCCTAGATAAATTGGGAGAAATGCCATACTTTGATGTTTTGTACGCGCTCAATACCCGTTGACAGCTAGGAACCTATAGTGGATGTTTGAAATTCAAATGAATTCTAGGTGGAGTACCCCTCTTTCAATTCAAAATCATCGATTATGATAATTGATTACAGATAAAAATCAATAGCAAAACATGAAATACCAATCCACGTATCAAGAAGGGTGTATTTTACGTTCTTTTTATTTTTTGTTTTAGTCTGCCTTTTGAACATTTCTTCGTGTCTCGGAGAAATGTAGCAACGATATTAAGAAATTTTGCAAAATGAAATTGTAGAACTAGAATATAGATCGCAATCTTTATGTCATTTATACATAAAAAAAGGGCAATATTAACATAAAATAACTTTGATTTGTTTTTCAAGAAATATTCAAGAAATAGGCAACCAATTATATTTCTATGATTATGAATTGTATCTTGTTAGTTAAATCTTCTAGTAAACTTGATTCTACATGGACCTTCTGGCTGCTGAGTTCCAACAAGATGAAGGGGACTCTGCAGAGAAAACGGATCCAACTTAGAACACTGAGGAATTAACCGATGATAACATAGTTGCATGCAACATTCTAACAACATGTAAGTTTTTACCGTATCATTGATTAAAACATACTTATAATCAAATAAATCAAATTAAAGATCTGCCATGGCTGTCAAGGTAAAATATCTCAGAATTAAAAAAATCTAAATTCAGGAAAATAAGACGACTATTATAGCAACAATAGGCCTATACTTCACTTACGTTAGGTGGTACCTTGTCCAGCAGTTGCATGTCAAACATATGGAGAACTAAGCTGACGTATATATGAATCTCAAGCAAAGCAAACCATCTGAAAAGCAAACACAACTAGTTGAACATTACAGATAACTTGTCTGCTTATATCAAATCGAATCGGAACATTTAAGGTCAAGTGATATTTACCTTCACCAATGATCACATTCATAACTTGTGAAGTGTGTGACAAATTAACGAAACACAAAAAGACACCCCTGAAGACCAGTTCCAATACTATGGGTTCTAACATTAACACGGGAGAGATGGATAGGGAAGCGCAGTGATATCGATGTGTGTTTAATCAGGAAATACATCCGCTCAATGAATAATTATGATTATACGCTTGGAAAACGATGGCCTAGCAATTTTTACAATAATAGGTATATAACCATCTAATACAACTAATAGGAGAAAAGCGCTAAGTTATAGTAAATTTTTTAACCATAATAATGGTTAAAAAGATGAACTATCATTTCTTCCACTGATTTAAAAAATTCTACTCGTATCATGATCTTCCAGTTAGTTGAAGGTTCTTTAGAATATATAATACAGAAAATACTGCACGATTAAATGTAAGTGAACGTATAGTTGAAGGTTCTTTAGAATATACAGAAAATGCTGCACGATTGAATATAAGTTAACGGATACCCTACCTCCCGGGGCATTGATAGCGACCTCCGCCGAAGGCGACGAAGCCCTCCATGAAAATGTTCTTCTCCAAGTCCACATTTTCCGATTCGGTCCAGCGGGACTGCAATAATTATGAATAAAGAATAGAAAAAACGAAATGTATGATTTATATGCCAAGAGGTACTAATCAATAAAAAGGACTAGACATCTTATATAATAATCTGTATTAGAATTTTGTGTACAAGTTTAACGAACTGATGAAGGTATATGGTAAGCATAAAGCCTAGCACCATCCCCTCCTAAAACAGCTGTAAAACGCGAAGGAAGTTGGTGTCATATATGGAGCACATGTTTGTTTTTTACTTTGGTTTTTCAATATAGAAAAATGGTAAAACCTCCTAAACACACATTATAATGGCCCATGCGCTCCATAATTATTACATTAAACATTTCATTTTCACCCCCCCCCTCCAACCCCCCCAACCCCCTCCAGTCTCCATGTATATTCACAGTGTAAAACCTGATGTATTAAAAATTCCCAGTAGGGAAACAAAGTCAGTATCTAAAAAGTTATCTAAAGGCCTGTTTCCACCGAACGACCATTTGCTAACGACCATGAACGACACTGAACGATTCACAAATCTTTTGTGGTCGTTAGTATAATCGTTCAGTGGAAACACAAAATCGTTGATAAAGACATTTGTGAACGACTGCTAACGACACTTCCTGAAGACAAAAGTGAACGATTCACCAACGACCAAATATCTAACCTGTTTAATAATTGTGGACGACTGAAGCTCACGATTTCTTCCAAGGGTAATTAACTCCTATTAAATCTATTGTTCCCTGACTTTTCTGATCTATGTCGTTTGAAAAAATCGTTCAGATAGTCCAAAAATCGTTCAGATATCAGTTTTTCAGTCGTTCAGTGGAAACAAGAAATTCTTATTTCTGAACGACCAAAAGTAGCAAAGATTTTCTTTTTTTATGTCGTTCATGGTCGTTAGAAACTCACCATATAAAATTCGTTCGGTGGAAACCCGGCTTAACCTTCCCGCTAAGGTAAATGACAAATTTCCGATAAATCACGTTTACATAAGGTCCCTGGAACAGGCTAATTGCAGATCTCAAGCATTCCATAAATATCAATATCGTTTGATCAAAAAGTTGTGTATTATATTTGTGCTATCAGGACATCCTAGCAAAGTTTAGAAGCATAGATCTTTGCTATTTACCAATGATTTTAAACAATGTAAATACTTTCACTCATAAATACTGACATAAAGTAATGGTTTGTCATTCATTTTGGATAGGCCTATATAGATGTTATTGATATTGATCCGGCCAATGATTATGTAGCCTGAAACTACTGTTTGTTATGACCTTTATTTATTTGGATTAATGAAACAAACATGTATAGAACTCTTTGTAATATGATCTTGGGAGTGTTATCCGTACTTGTATTGTGATCTTGCACCATATCACATGACACAGGTAATCAGAATATATCATATTTATTGTCAGGTGCTAGTCAGTTGAAAACACAGGAACTCCTGGGATGTTTACTAGTAACAGAACATGACAAACAGGAAACCTGTCATAGAGTAAAAAGGGTCAGGGCAGACGTAACCATTTGTCAGACCAATCTAAGGAGGTCTATTCTGGAATGAGAATGACGGGAGAATAATAATTAGTAGAAATAAGGGATATTCTGAAGATGATGTACCTCTGCAGGGGAGACTTTCAAACACTGTCGTGTACAAACCTATTGATATACGGCTTTGCACTGAAAACACAGAGTTGTCAAAAGTGGTGCCAAAAACGACAACCCAAGGTTGTCACAGGCTGTGTCTGTGTCTCTTAGACAAAAAATCTTATTTATGAATATTTTCATGTTGTAGATATCACAGTCATTATAATGGCATCCTATATATTAGCTTATTACTAGTTATTAGGTGTGGCCATTACACATAGGAGGCCTATGAGTTGTATGGTTTTGACACCATTCACTTACAACACTGGGTTGATATAGACAGAGACCATGACAACCCTGGGCTGTCACTTTAGGCACCATTCACCTACAACCCTAGGGTAGTCAGGCAGGACTTTTGACTTCTCATTTTCTTCTGTGACAACCCTATGACAACCCATTCTTCATTTTTGCTTCTCTGACGACCTTTTTGGCCCAAAGTAGTCGGGAGAAAATGACTACCTTTGGGTTGTTATCCAGCCTCAGAATTCACAATGACAACCCTCTGACCACCCGCAAGTTGTCAAAGGATTGTCACAAGGTAGTCCCACAGCATTGATGGCCTGAAATGAGCCCTGTGATGACCCAAAAGTCACCTATGAGAGCCCAAAAGTGACCTGTGACAACCCTTTGACAACCTTGCAGTGGCTCTCTGACGACCTTGTGTTTTCAGTGTGACATTCATTGTGAGCACAGGATTCTCATGTACTTTTGTTGTGAATATGCGGATATGGTTAATAAAACTGGGAAGATGCCCTTTGTAGTGAGTGTTCTTTTTCTTGGGTGTTGAGCTGACCTGACAATCGGATTCGTTTCAATATCACTGCAATATGTGCGAATGTAGACAACATCATGTTATTCAAATTTATCAGTGAGCTCTTCTAGAAAAAAAAAGAAACAACAAAACATCTCTTTGATGTTATGAAGAACTTTTATATATTATACTCTTTGAAGAAACACTTTCACTGCCTTATGCTAATGGACTTTAGTACAGTATTCCGGCACTGGCTATGGCCAATATCACTATTCCGCCGGTGCTTTCCAAGCCTCCACAGGAGGATTCTCCTTACCATTTTCGGATAATCATGTAGATGTTTTTCTTTACCCCGGTTGGATGTTTTTCTTTATTCTATTACCCTTTTGTCTGTGGTAAGACGATTTTCCTGAGCCTACCCATCACACACCATTTGCCACAAAGGTCATTCTCCTTAATTTCCAACAATATGCGGTAAGATACCTTTCCTTACTTCGGTTTCTTTACCCCATGCATTAACTATCTCTACTGAGATCATTCTCCTAACCATTTTCGGTTGCCTCATTCCCTTTCGAAAACGTATCCCTTGTAGGTTCTCCATCTAGCTATAGACTGGTCTCCAATTTCACACCTCCTTCGCCCATCATTCCCATGGGTTTCTACACCTTCACCACAAACAAATGAATATTAATATTTTCTTTCCCTTCTTCCCCTGAAATGTTTTGTCAAAGCGTCTCGAAGTTCAGTTAGAAAAAAAACATCCTAGACTTACATAGAAAAAAAAACATCCTTGATTAAAGGGCACATATAATATGCTTATCGTGAAAAATATTGTATTGCTTCTACAAATCACGTTAATGTTTTTCTTAGTATGTTTTTCCTCAAATTGCCTATATCCTGCCTTTCTCAGCGTGTATATCAGCATATCTCCTTTTCCTACTGAAGATAAAATGAGCTACTCTACTCTCAAATGGACGATGACATCAGTTTTAAACTCATTGTATAGGAAGATTATGATTACTTTCATATTTGCCTGTCACCTACATGGAAGACCACGTTACATAAATGTGGTTAATAAAAATGAAAAGAACCCGTCGGTAAAACAAATTAACAAGATCTTCCCCTTCCCCTGTGGTAAGATGATCCTCCTCACCTGTCACCCATTGACGTCTACTTTCTGCCGCCTCCCCTGTTACATGGTTCCCCTTGCCATGCGTGTGCCTCTTATTGGTATAATATTCATCTTGTACTTACTTCATATAACCACCTCATTTAGTGGTTGGAAGTTGCATATGGGGTTAAACCTGAATTACTTTTATTTGTTTAAGTTCGAGGCAATTCACCTCATGAATGTACCAAGATATAAATCAAGATTTAAATTATATATCAAGTTCAAAAATGAAGAGAGCTATCCTTCTTATACTTCTTCTATCAGAAAATTTCCCTCGGAAATATATCAGCTAGTTTACTCCTTCATTGTTCAGGCTTTTATGCCAAACGGTCTGTGGCCAGGAAATGACTCCACCTGACACAATCATGCCCTGCTGACCCTATGATTATCCCATACGGATATCAACCGCTCCATGGTGCGCTCAGCATGGTGCAACTCGTTATGTGACTGACAACCGAGGACGTGTTACAAAGGCCTCTTTTTGTGAACTACTCACAACCAGACAGTCCGGAAGTACAAGAGAGAGTACCAAGGGATCGAGGGGGGTAAACAAAGTGCTACCACCCTGGAGGCCATTAGGGATAGTATTTCCGGCAGTAGAAACTGAACCTAACTTGGGCTGATAACCTATCTTGGACCACCTCCTGGGTTGGTTATATGACGAGGTATATCATTAAACGGGTTTATTGGACTTAGACTTGACTATACATGAGGAAAAGGTAGAAACTGCTTTTGCATTTGAACTTATTATCATAATTTATAAAATGATACACCTGGGCCCATATCTTCGTAACTAATTTAGCTGATCAGGGAAAGATTTATCAGCGTCTCATGATCATAAATTCAGTCTATCATGAATAAATTTTACACATAATAATTCCTCTTTGACACTATTTTGCAATAACACTATACATTTTTGGTAAAAGGCTAAATCACTGATCATAGGACCCTAATGAAATTTTCCCTGATCAGCTAAATCAGTTACGAAGATATGGGCCCTAATGTATAGGGGTCGGGGCATATAAAATCGTCAATATCAGCTATGATATAATCATTACAACTATACAATGTACAGGCCCTTGGTCCAATGGATCTTTCTATGTCGCTGCACAAACACGATGGACATGCCAGTTACTGTCTTTTCCGTTTGTACTGGCAGCTACCGTGATAACCAATAGTCTGTATTTGGTAACCCGCACATGTCCTTGTGTTATTCATTAGGTTAAATAAATAATGTTGAGCAAGTACACGTTTTGATAAGAGCAATTATTGCAGTTTGATTTCAGATGAAAGATAAACTGAAAGTGCACACTCTGAACCTCAAGTTGAGACTGTCCCTACCCCATGTCTAGGATTAAAAACTCACTCTACCATGTATTGAACTTACGGGTTTAAAAGCCTCAGGATCGGGGAAGTACTTCGTATTTCTGTGAGCCCAGTAGGGTGACATAAGGAGAAGATCGCCAGCCGGTATGGTATAGCCCTGAAACATAAAGGCAAACTTCACAAACATTGATTTTACGAAAATGAATTAGTGAAAGTCAGTTTGCAAGAGAAAGAAAGAAGATGTTTGAAAGTTACATTTGCATATCTAAAATATCCTAAATGACAAAAAATAACCAATTCGAAGTTGACAGTATTATCTTTCTGGGATAAGGATGTGGTCCCTAGATTGAACATAAACTCATGATCAATCTTACCTTGTTGGACACTTGGTGTGGACCAAAAAAGACAATATCTGTATATGATTATATCACATATTCTCTTATCTTTGTCAAAACTACATGTAATGTATGGGTGTATATATCAATTTACATAAAATAAGAATATATATATATATATATATTTGGTTGATTCTCACGAATGGGGGCCACAGGGGGCAAAAATTTAGTAAAAACTTCAAATGAAAAGATCTCGATGAAACTTTGTGGACTGAAGGACTGCTTATGTTGAAATGCGTTCCCAAAGTTGGGAACACTAAACTTCATAATTCTTTGAGTTATTGAGGTTTTTAGTTTTGTATATGTACTATGATGCAGTATATGTACTATGATGCATTTGTAAAACAAAACTTCCATAATTTTACCTAATATATTCAGAGATATGAACATAAAATTACTCCTGCAATAATTGCATGTGTATGATTTAATCATTTTAGGTTTGCTTTTTAGGGCAGCCCAAACATACTAGTTTCAGAGATAACTTCAATTTTGTATATGTACTATGATGCAATTGCATATGGTTACACCTGTATATGTACTATGATGCATTTGTTATTTCCATAATTCAACATATTTAAACAATTTCTTTAAAATTATGAATATCAAAAATGGTTCATTAAGTAGCATATAAACATGAGTTTAGTGCACATACTTTCGCTATTGACCATTTCTATCTTTTAAAGAATTATGACACAATTAATTGTTTGTATATGTACTATGATGCGTATATGTACTATGATGTGTTCTGTTATTTTTGATATTATATCTGATACTTTTTGAAAATCAAATAGATTTTTTTCCCGATTTTAATGTTAATATGATAATATTAGGTCAATTTATATTGGACACAAATATTTTCCATTAATATTTGCATGTTTTAATTTTATGGGATGTTTAATCTGTATATGTACTATTATGCATTTGCTACCCCAACCCTACCTGGATTTACATTTTCTGTTGCCCAATGATTAGTTCTTCATAAATATATGTAATTTCCTCTATGAACAAAGCCAATACATTATTGCATTTTCTTATGGATTTTATGGATCATTTGTTTTATTTTCTTGATATGATTAGGCTGCTGTATTTATGTATATGTACTATGATGCATTTTCTACACGATGGATAATTTGGTAAAAAAACATGGAAATTGTTAAAAATTTACACCAATTTTATTCAATTGATAAGAATCAATTTGTCGCTTATAATACATGAAAAAGGAATATTTGCAGGGCCCAAATTTTAAAAAGTTACATGACTTGATTTAAATGAAAAACGTGATTTTGGTTGAAAAATGTGTCAAAAATGCTACATTTTAGGCTATAAATTCTAAAATATTCATATAATTCACTTAAAAGTAGGGTTCCCATTAAAGGTTTGATAAAGACACATCCATTGAGGCTCTGATAGAATGGCTATTACTTATTGATGCAATTTTACAAATGAAATTATGAAAATCAGGTCTGTGGCCCCGTTTCATGAGAACATCATAGAGATACATATCTATGGATACATACACACATATATACACATAAACTGATAAATACATAGGCTTACGTACACGCATAAATACATACATTTACGTACAAACATAAATTTATCATTGTAAAAGTAAATGTAAAAGTGAAAGAGGGACCAACCCGGACGGTAAACGGGGTCTTGACTCCCCGAGCTATAGCACCGGGCGATCGCAGTCGAATAGCCTCCAAAATGGCCGCCTTCACGGTGGGAAGTTTCTCTAAATCACTTTCCGAAATACTCGGCATCTTTCCTATAGGAAAACAAATTTAGGTACGGCAGAGGTTATTTAGGTGGATTAAACTGGAACGGGTTCCAGCTCATTCTACTGTGGTTTTAATGTAAGGAGAGGTATACTAAAGAACGCAAATCTATAAAGAAATAGAATTGAAAACAATGTTATTTTGTCAATCATTTACACATCTGTGGACTAAACTGATTTACTTTCTAGGTATATCACCAATCGGCCCTGAGCTTAGAACCAGGTAAAATTTTATCCTCCCCACGGCCTTCCCATCATGTCTATACAGAGATGGTTGCTGGGGCAATGGGCTTTCTATTGACAATTGATGGATAATAGGACGTATGAAAGCACTATTATATGTATATATAAAATATGTAGGTATTATAATGAGGCATGGGAGAGGGGTGAAAAGGCCATGATCACACCAAAATGTCCACGTCTGCACAAGATCTATAGTTAATATTGCGGGAGGAGGGCAGTGTGTCAGTGATCATATAGATCCAACGAAAGGAATTCACCATGGCTGCACGCTAACTGCCCCGCCTTGGATTCATAAATTCACATAAAAAATGTATGAAAAAAGGGGCAAAATAGAATTGGGGAAAACCTCACTTGTAAAGCTGGCAAGTTGCCTCACTAGGCCCGTACACATTTCATTTTTTCATCTGCCCATTTTCTATTTAATTTTATTCATACTTTTTCCAACATTTTATTGTTGCCTAAAACTATACTGTCAAATAATAACCCAAACGTTGGCAATATCGTTCTGGTGCATTGCTAATATAGTATAAAATATGATTTCCGAGGGATGGGCGAGGTAGAATTGATAGGGCCCCATTGCTACAGGGAGATTTCCCTTTGCTCAAATTGATGCCAGGCCCCACCATGTTGTGAGGACAATGGTTCGCTGATAATTGCCGACTGGATGTTGCCGTCAAAGCCTGAAATCAGGAAATGAGTTGGTCCTAATGTTAGTCTACTGAGTAGCTGTTTACAAGCACAAACCTGAAGAGGGCCGGCCCAGCACCGAATCGACTTCCGCTCGCAGGATGGAGAATACGTCTGGATGGTCCATTACCAGAGCCAGCGTCCAGAAGGTAATCTGCCAAGCAAAACAGCATGCATCAGTAGCAAGGGAAAGCAGCTTATTTGATATGACATCCCTACAAGAGGCAAATCCGTGGTTTCTCATTAACCTACAAACTAATATTTCCTAGGTGGTCGTATAGAAGGGGTCGACCTCTATGATCTAGTATATTTCTACGCGTTTCCAACCTCTGTTTTTTTTTTTCGAGACTTGAATATAGATACACACTCATTTTTTTTATATTAACTAACGAATCTCAGAGGCAAATTCTTCTTTTATGTTAATCATATCAATATGAATATTAATTCATGTTAAAAACATAAAAGGAGAAACGGTAACAGTGGCGGATGCAGCTTTTTGAAAATGTGGGAGTGCGCTAATAGAAAGGGGGCGAACCCCCCTATTTCCAAAATTTTACATTAAAAATTCTAAATTTGCCTGAAAAATATTGTTGTTTTTATGTCTTAATTCAACATGATTCAAGTGTTGATTTTAGCCACTCTCGCTTATGAACTCTATGGCAATTTGACCGAATATAAACACAACTAATCTGGGTATATTTTGTCTAATATTTGAAAATATCTCCCATTAAAAAAGAAAGAAGACAATAACGAAATTTTGGGCATTCTGTAACACTTTAGATCTCAAATATATCTGTGGAGATTTGTTTTCTATGAGTATGAATATCTACAAGATGCATAAAGCCATCCATATCACAAATCTCAAGAATTCTTCTTTGTTGGCAAACAATAATCAACTGTAATGATCAATGACCTGCCCCCTCTGACCATGTGGTAGCCAGGTTGTCTGAGCATGTTCCTTACCTAACCAATAATATTGGTGGCCAATTGAAGAGGCTAGGGTGGAAGGGGGTGAAATGGGAGGGTCGGGTGGTAGGGGAACCAGTCAAGGCCAAAGGATATATGGGTTGTTTCTGTCTATTTGCTCGGATTACAGGAATAAACAATCATCTAGAAATTAAAATAATGTCTGGTGTTTCTTTTATAACTGGTATTCAGATATCAATCATTGATACATGCACCAAATCAGGTACCACCAATACCCAAGCCACATCCGCTCTTCGAAGTATTATTAGGGGACAAGGGAAGGGGAGCTGTAGAGGACAGTGGAGGAGGGGGTACTTGTTACAAAATTTGATAAGGAACATGAGCCTACACAAACAAATTGCATAACAAATTTACACACAATGAACTGACCATCTGATAGTAAGGCTATGGGGACATACTTCGCAATAACCACTATAGGACACCCCAAAGCAAAATCGACATTTCATTAAGAAAATCTAGAGCCCTCTTAGTCTGGTTGGGATCATGGGGTGATTTTCTTCCTTTACGTATGGCTCTATGCTCCGATACATACAGTTAAGAAGAAGTCAGGGGACCCGGGTCGGGGATAACCCCCAGGAACTTCTGGAAGAAATAACTTCTTATTTATCAAATCAAGATATTAGCTCTCTTTTCCCTCTCGGTTTATTGTTAGAAACCATCGAATTGAGTCCGGTGATGTCAAAGAGTCAGTCATTATATAAAACATCACGATTTATCTAAATGTATATTAACCCAGATTATGCTAACGTCCTACTGGTAGGACGCCTATACTGTGGGTTTTGTGCTACTTGTTGAAGTTAGTGAAAATATGAATACAATCTAAAATTTTAGTGTTAATATGGTCTCAACACCTATAGATCATGAAAATATTCCAAATAAGATCATATACCACACAACATCATGTTGCCATGACAACAAACAAAGAGGTAATTTGACAAATACAGGTGATAGAAAATTTGAAAATTCAATGTACGTTTTTCCTATGATATAATAAATATTTTGGGACAAAATTTGGATTTTAGATAGACCTTATGGAGCTACATATGCATGCTAATTTTTATTTAAATCAAATAATAATGTCCAGAGATATTAAGAATTTTCTATCACCGTCCTACATGTAGGACGTTAGCATAATCCACTACCATAATTTTGTGCCCTGCATCAATGTGGATACTACATAATATAGCATTATTTTGAAGTTTTGTCATCATTTACTCACACATTTTGCATAAAAAGTACGTAGTAGATGCCCGTCAAAGTCCAGCATTTAGTACTTTAAAGCTCTTTCTGAATTTTAGAACAAATTTTTATTTTGCCTTAACTCTTTTATGATGGATAAAGGCATATAATCATAGATAACCAATAAATTGGGTTGTCGGTTACCATGGTAACCCAAAAAAATAAATAAAAAATAATTTTTTCACACACTTCAAAAGTGGATTTTATAATTATGAGGGGCTTTCCATTAAATGGATTGCTCGAATACTTATTTTTAAAATTGATAGTCTGACTTATTTGTTATCATATATTTGCTAATAATGCTCTTTTCATCATTAGCAAAGGGTTAAATACTATGGAAATTGCGGTAGTGGATTATGCTAGCGTCCTACATGTAGGACGCCCCATATCTCAGCTTCTACTATAGATAGAGACCTAAAATTTTGTATGTGGCTTATTTTCTCATATATAGTGCCAGATATTTAATATTTAGAGTTTTGGATCATAATTGGCACTTTAGTATAATTTGGGTTAAAGGCTACTTTCCCAAAAAGCCTCATCTCCAATTTTACCAATACTTAAGCCCCATACCCCAAAACTACTGTTATGTTGACTGGCGACCGGCGATGGTCGTGTTCTGAGTGAATCATCGGAAAAGTTGGAGGGCGACTGATTTATCAGGGCGACTCCCTGTGGGTATGGTGCAGATTCTGGGCGAGCAGCGACTGGCAACGGGATTGCCGGTAAAATCGTCGGTAAATTATCAAGCTTGCTTGATATGCCATTCGCCCGATGATTTCACCAGTGATTCTCCCAGTTGCCCATCGCAGGTCGCCGTGAAAATGGCTCTTTAATATATTTGGAAAAGTATTCACACGAAATGTGTTTAAATGTGTTTAAATCCTAATAAAACCCCTTTATGTAGATAAAGGGCATGGTCATACAATAGAAGTCATTTTTGAATTTTTAACTGTAAAGCCGTGTCCCCACTTGGGTGATTTGGTCCCCCGGCGATTAGTTTTAACGTTAACCCTATATTGAAACACGGCGACTAATAACATAAATAAGCACAAGTCGCTGTTGGTTGAAAGGGTTAACACCTATCGCCGGGACTAAAATCTTAGTCGTCCAAGTGGGGACGCTGCTTTAGACTTGCTACAATTTCATTTTTACTTTCACACCACTTTTTATGTATTTCTATTCTGATATGATGACGTCTGAGACCCATAATATTATCAGCTCCTTTCCTCTGACAATTTCAGATGTGAGAAACAATTATGATTTTGCTGGTGTGAAACCACACCCTAAAATAATGTCATCCAAATAATTTTGCTTATGAAATAATTGAGCCCTAGAACTGACAAAACACATTAATTTTAATGGACTCACGGGAATAGCATTAGCTAATGCCGCCCACATCATAAGCAGGGCATAGTTCGGCGCATGGGGGCGGTCAACTATCTGCACCAGAGTTTGAAGTACAGTCTGAAAAATAGGAACAATTCGAATTCAAAAGAAATTACAGATAAACGAACAGGCCCCCCATCTCACTGAGCTATCACAATGGGGTGCTGGCATCTGACCCCTGGAAAATCCCCCTTGGGACGCGTGACCAGTGGCCGTCCACTGGGAGGAGGCACTTGAGGTTGAGGTCCAACAGTCGCATGTTGATTTTAAGAATATATATATAATATATATTAAAAAACAGTGACTAGGAATAGGGACGAGTTAGCCTTTTAGGTATGAATCCTAAAGATCTATCAGAAGAGCGGGATATATATTTAGTTTATTCCCCATTACAAACTGTGGAAAACAGGGACTAGGAATAGGTATGAGTTAGCCTTTTAGGTATGAATTCTAAAGATCTATCCGAAGAGAGGGATATATATGTTTATTCCCCATCATCAAAAACTGTGGAAGTGGAACCCCACAGGACCACCCCTCATGGGCCCAATTAGGGCTGGCTTCCACCGACTCTAACTTCTTAAGTTATCTACGGGGGGGGGGGGGGGGGGTCAGATGCCAGGTACGCGTCACAACAAGATGTGTATATCCTGATACAGGGGCCATATGTTCGTCACTAAATCAGGGAAATTTTGATCAATGTCACATAATTACAAGTTCAATCGGTCATGAATAAATATTAGACTAAAAGATCCCTATTTGAGATTGTTTTGCAATGTCTTTATCAATGTTTGTAAACGCCAACATTGCTGATCGAAAGACCCTTATCAAAATGTAACTGATATGGGCCCAGGATGTCGTACACGTTCTCATCTGGTTCTTGAGACTCTAGGGAGATGGTTTTCCCATATCAGTTACCAGGTTTTATAACACCAGAAATTACATGAGATTAACATGTATCAGAATTTACAACAGTCATGTTTTACATAGGGATTGTCACTACACCAGAATATAACTCGAATGACATTAGATTGTAAAAAAAATAATAGAGAAATCTATGGCTGAAAAAAGGCTAAGTTTCAAATATGTGACATACACAGTGCCGTACCGAGGGCATAGGGGTCAAAGTATCAGAAACCCCCTCAGACTTTAAAAAGTTCAATTTCAATGACCTAAAATGTAACAAATATGGTCATTTATTGAATTCAAATCCCGGATTTACCAAGGGCCACAGACAGCTTTGCTTGTACGAACCTGCAATGCACAACAATCTGAGACTGCCAATATAATTATATTGAGATGTATGCTATTACTATTTTCTGTTAACCTTTTCAGTGAGAAGGGCCGTGTCTAGATTTGACTGATAATCACGGGCTGAGTCATAGAACAATGTGAAATCTTTGAAATAAAGCTCCTGAATGAATAATCATCTCCTCTTTCAATATTGAAGACACCAAGTGTAACACTTAATGAAGAATATATGTCTTCCGTACTAGATTGTTTATGAGTGTGCACGGTCTTACCTGCTTGTCCTGGTCTGGTGTATGCTTTTCCTCTTTTGCAACAACAGTTTCAAAGAAATCGAGAAGCCACTTCTTTGACTTGCTCCAGTCTCTGAAAGGTTGAGATGTATTTAAGCATTATATTCGTGTCATGTCGTAATCGTTACAAGTCTTCAACAGTGACCCACCCCATTACATTCAGATGTATACAATTGAAGGTTTAATCCAAAATGACCAATCGCTCGGTGCATGCGATCTCTCTCTGTGAAAACATGACGACCGTAGAGATACAGACGACGTATTGCGATGTGTCGGTCTTGCTTGAACCCCATTCGCCCTTGAGTATGGTCCTGTAGCAGAGACCAGCGAAAATGTTATCTCATGCATGCGATGATAATCTCAAAGGGAGAGAAAATTATCGCAGGCTGGCGAAATTGATCGCATAGCATTCATAGAAGGAAGCTCCCTTGCGATCATTTTCACAAGCAATCTCATCTTGAATCACACAGGCTCTCGAAAATATTCAACATGTTGAATAATTTCACAAGGGATTAGGTCATAGAGGGCTACGATAATCCAACGTTCCCAACATTCGCAGATCGCAGAGACCTACGACGGCCATGCAGGGTGAATGGGGCTTTAACCTCCGGTTACTGAATAAAAGTATACAGGGATCTGTCCTTCCGTTCAGCCACATAAGTAAAGGGAATACCCACATTATATGTTCCTGCGTACGAATGTTATGAACATACCTGAACGGTTACAGGGACGTTTATAATGAGTGTCGAGCAAGAAATCATAGTTTAAAAATGTAAGGAAAAAATAGGGTGTAGCCCTCTTTACTTTTGTTAAAACTTCTAAGGCATCTACATTTTTGCTTGCGTAATTGAACTCCGAAAAATTAATCACTCCATTGGATAGAGCATTTTTATGTTTGATTTTCATATATATATATATCAGATATTTCAGTTTTAGGGATAATATTAGCCATCACAAGACTCTATCCTTAATCCAGAAAGTTACCATTGAAAATCTTATTACATGATGGCTCTCAGTTGGCACTGATAGACACATCACGTGTAGCATGATGGTTTAGGTAGATTCACTTCGAGTTAAGTCAATTTTAAGAGAACATGATCGTATATTAGTTAAGGGCGTGGCACTATCATTTTTTCCCCAAATTGTAGTTAAACATTTTTAAATATATATATATATATATATATAATATTTACAATGGAACCGTGATAGGTCAGACTCATGAAATCTGCGCAGCGGCTATAAGCAGAGAGAGTCTAGACATTTCTCAGTCCTATCACTTTATCAATTTGAATAATTGAAAATGTACATGATATGGTTGATTCTCACGAAACGGGGCCACAGACCTGATTTTCATAATTTCATTCGTAAAATTGCATCAATAAGTAATAACCATTCTATCAGAGCCTCAATGGATGTGTCTTTATCAAACCTTTAATGGGAACCCTACTTTTAAGTGAATTATATGAATATTTTAGAATTTATAGCTTAAAATGTACCATTTTTGACACATTTTTCAACCAAAATCACGTTTTTCATTTAAATCAAGTCATGTAACTTTTTTAAATTTGGGCCTTGCAAATATTCTTTTTTCAGGTATTATAAGCAACAAATTGATTCTTATCAATTCAATAACATTGGTGTAAATTTTTAACAATTTCCATGTTTTTTTACCAAATTATCCATTGTGTAGAAAATGCATCATAGTACATATACAAAAATACAGCAGCCTAATCATATAAAGAAAATAAAACAAATGATCCATAAAATCCATAAGAAAATGCAATAATGTATTGGCTTTGTTCATGGACGAAATTACATACATTTATGAAGAACTAATCATTGGGCAACAGAAAATGTAAATCCAGGTAGGGTTGGGGTAGCAAATGCATCATAGTACATATACAGATTAAACATCCCATAAAATTAAAACATGCAAACATTAATGGAAAATATTTGTGTCCAATATAGATTGACCTAATATTATCATATTAACATTTAAATCGGGAAAAAAATCTATTTGATTTTCAAATAGTATCAAAAGTAATATAAAAAATAACAGAACGCATCATAGTACATATACGCATCATAGTACATATACAGACAATTAATCGTGTTATAATTCTTTAAAAAATACAAATGGTCAACAGCGAAAGTATGTGCACTAAACTCATGTTTATATGCTACTTAATGAGATATTTTTGATATTCATAATTTTAAAGAAATTGTTTAAATATGTTGAATTATGGAAATAATAAATGCATCATAGTACATATACAGGTGTAACCATATGCAATTGCATCATAGTACATATTCAAAATTGAAGTTATCTCTGAAACTAGTATGTTTGGGCTGCCCTAAAAAGCAAACCTAAAATGATTAAATCATGCACATGCAATGCTTGCAGGAGTAATTTTATGTTTATATCTCTGAAAAGATTAGGTAAAATTATGGAAGTTTTGTTTTACAAATGCATCATAGTACATATACTGCATCATAGTACATATACAAAACTAAAAACCTTAATAACTCAAAGAATTATGAAGATTAGTGTTCCCAACTTTGGGAACGCATTTCAACATAAGCGGTCCTTCAGTCCACAAAGTTTCATCGAGATATTTTCATTTTAAGTTTTTACTAAAATTTTGCCCCCTGTGGCCCCATTTCGTGAGAATCAACCATATATATATATAATTATGATAGGTGACGCTGGGCAAATCTACTCAGTGGCTACGAAGAGGGAGGGTGCTAGACCGTAAATGTAAAACGTAAATCAGAACTAAATTCAAATGGTATCAGCATGAAATGCAATGTAAAATGTAAATTATACTAACCAAAAATTAAAACATAAACAAACGCAAAATGCATCAGTTCTGCATAAAATGAAAATGTAAAGAGGAACATAAAAATTGATGTAATTCCAAAAATTTTGAATAATGAGACAGGAAATGTTTTGTAAAAAGAAATGAATCTATATTTATTGTTTATCATGTATTTTTTTTACTTTATGACGTGCCTTCGTATTGTCAGTTTTACCCTTTATTGACATTAGAATGACAGATATCAATCTCAGTCCTAGACCAAGGATGTAACATCGCAGAAGGTTCTAATTACGTCGCAAAACATGACAGAATGTTATTACTACGTTTAAAAACGTCACCGTTATGTCGCTCCTTGGCAGGGTCATGTCACGAATCTGTCTTCTTTGATAATTATTGTCATGATATTAGGCCCATTTTGTGTATTGAGACCTAGCGAGTGAAACTCCTCTGTGCTGAAGTAAGGAATACATAAACTGACAAGATGGCTTCTACTAACTAGTCATGGATAGTCATAGTTCATGTTTCTGAAGATTGAACCCAAGTTTCCATGTTTGAATTATCTATCATAAGGAGTATTCACAAATCTATAACCAAAAAAAAACTCCCCATTTTCCACGTTTGACACGACATAATAATTATGCCATTAATAATCGTCATCCATACGAGTCCTGTTCTCGTACACCATCAGGAAAGGAGAGTATCAGGAAATACCGGGAATCATTGGGAAATGCATAAAGAAACAATTAAACACGGGTAAGTATGGGACGCCTGGGTGCTTATTGTTATAGTCATGTAGTCATAATTATATTGCCATGGATACACATTTGGCAAAGTATATCAATTATGTAACATATATATCATAATTCTTGTCATCCTGAAATGATTTAGCTTTGAGCAGGAGAAACATCTATCAATCATGGGCGCAATATCCAAACCCTTTAGCCTTAAAGCGTTGAGTGCCCTTGAAAGCACTTTTCTTTTTCTCCCGAGATGCCATCAATTTTGAAGATCTTCTTATCATATTGATGGTTGTATCACCTTCATCATGGTTAGCCGGCTTCCACTCGCGGAGAAATCCTCGCATGAAACTTAAGGATGTTTTGATACTTACTTGAGGAAAACGCCGGGTAACTGAGATCCATACTCAAACTGGTCGTCAAAAGTCACAAAGTGTTTTTCCAACGTCTTGTATGTTTCCTAGGTGTTGAAAAATAAACAAATATGTTTATAAAACAATATCAAATGATACATTGAAACTAACATAGAAAGCCCTCATAACATCAGCCTTTTAGATACCATGCACGAGGCATGCTCCGCTCAGCCCTTAGCGACTGATATTAATGCATGTCAGACATCATGGCACAAGAGCATGCTGGCAGCATTATCAACGTTTGTTCTTTGTTGATGTCAGGTGGCCTACTAGGACAAAACGGGAAACATTCCAATGCTATTCAGCTGATCCTTTTGGTTCATGAAAACATTAAAGCTGAAGACTTCCTCTTATGAGGTACTTTAACTTTAGAGCTGTATTCCACTAGACAATTTTACTCCTGATTTCAAAAGCCGGCACTTGGAATATTGGTTAATCATTGATATGGGATATACCATTAGAAAGGGTTTTCAAATAATATCTAGGATGTATAGTCAGTTGTGATGATATAACGCATGAAAAGTTATGAATAACCCAATTACCGGTGGTGAAAATCGGCTAGTGGAATATATATCCTTTAGTTTTGGCTATTTATTACCAGATCAAGCTATCATGAATACATGGAAGTTTTAGTTTTGAAAAACTAAAAACATTTTATTTCCGATAAGAGGAGAATGGGAATTGTAATTGTTTGTTGATTTAGACTAGTAGTATGCCATCGCAATTCTCCCTACCACAGATAGCATATTTCACGTGACTTACCTGCAGCTTAGCCGAGATCAAGGTGCATCCTGGGAAATAATTATGTTGACAAATCATATGGCTTAAGGACAATGGCGCCATTTTCCAGATATCCAAAAAATGAAAGTTCCTCAATCTAGTTTATATTTTGCAGAAAGACTCAATAACATATGTAGAATTCATAAATGGCATAGACAATTTGCTAAAGGGTATAGTTTTCAAGGGAGAAATGGGGAAACATGACTAATTTTGAGAAAACTTTGCAAATGCTGAGAAATGAAATTTGCAACAAAAATTACACTTTCTTCTGTCACTCCTTTAATATAAGGTGTATAAAGGCATATTATGCATCAAAATTATTGTGAGGGTCTCAGAAATAACATAGAATTGTCAAAATACTTTTGAAATAAATATTTCAGTGAATTTATAGAAAAACAAATAAATACTTATTTTAAGCCATTTTTAGTTTTTTAAATGGATATTCATCTCTGCTGGCCAAATTAGTACGGTGACCCCCTGTTTTTTTGGCTGGATATAATAGCCTACATCCATAGGCATGTCATATTAAGTTTTAGAGCAATTTTCAATGTTCAATGTTTTTGTGTGAAACTTTATTTTTTATTTTTTTTATTTTGAACTATTTTATTTTAATTAATTTCTAGTTAAAAACATATATTACATCATCAAATTTTACAAATGTCTTTACTTTTCATTTGAGAAAACATGAACACATTTTATCAAAAACATTCGACTGGTTGTTTTTTCATTTCTATCAAAATAATTAGCAAATAAAATCAAATTTCAAAATTTATTTTTCAAGTTGATTTTTGAATAATTACCATATAAATAGACTGGTCTAGCCAAAAAGTTTCCACAGTGACCTATTATTATTTTTGCATTTTTGAGACCCATATAGTATTAGCCTTTACTGTGTAAAATCTTAAACAAATGTCAATGATAGTTCTATAATGGCGCCATTGTCCTTAAGTGTAGAATTTTCAATAATCATGACATTATTTGCAGTTCAATTTCATTAAAAATCATGATTGACTATTTTTCATTTTGTGTCCAAATATGTTTATTATTTCTTAAATTGGTTTGAAAATTCATTCATTACAGATGGATGTAGAGCAAATATTTGTGTATTTTCTACATATTTCCATGTTTTGTACATTTTTCTCATCAAAATTAGTCCAAATTAACCTGCAGGTGTCTAAAATACTGAAAATCAGCTATCCGTGGTAGTGAGAATTCTCTCTATAGATCTATTAATTGGAAACTAACACAATTTGGTGGCATAATCTGATAATAAGGGTTTGTTACAATGTCCCTATAGGCCCAATGTCAATAACCAACAATGGAGGATTAATAGGGAGGTGGGCAGGTGCATTTTTTGACTTTTTATCTTTTATTATTTATCCATTTAATATTGAGTTTCTCGATGTATAAAAAGGATAATTGTAACGGTTTTCCTTAGACAAATATGATGATTAGACAGGTCAAGTTTATCAATTTGAATAAATTTGTGTACGATGGCTTCTCCTATATCTATTATAAAACATTACCGTAAATATGTACAAAAGTTTAAAGGATTGATACTGAACTTACCGTGTGAGTTTTTAAGACATTATGGCCAAATAAATTATCCAGCACAGCTCGATACATGCTTGTTCTGACCAGCTCATTTAAGTCTCCCTGACCTGCAAAACCACAATAGTGAATAAAAAATTATACCTGTCTAGGGAGAGATTTTCTTTTCATTCAATTTCAATTATTCCATTTTATTTCAAATCGGTGCAGAAAGAAAGACCCTTTGATCGCCAATATGCTGTCTGCAAGGGCACCTTTAAAGGTGTAAGATACTTTTAACAGATCTAAAGATTTAAATCCTGTCTGTGGGGACACCTTTACGGCTGAAGGATACTTTTATTAACACAGGTTGAAGTGCTGTCTGTGGGAACACCTTTACAGCTGAAGGATACTTTTATTGACACAGGTTGAAGTTCTGTTTGTGGGGACACCTTTACAGCTGAAGGATACTTTTATTGACACAGGTTGAAGTTCTGTCTTTGGGGACACCTTTACAGCTGAAGGATACTTTTATTAACACAGGGTTGAAGTGCTTTCTGTGAAGGCACCTTTACACATACTTTTGACAAAGGATGATGAGACTTTGGAGAAATTACATGGGAGATCATTTTCTGTGTAATGAGCGTAGTCAAATATATTTTAAGAAATACAAAAAGTGAAAAAGATTCATGAATGACAAAAGGCTATTTGTTTGAATGCTGCTATTTCCTTTCATTGCAATCCATTAGAAAGTGGTTGACTTTAGAAATAAAAGACTGTATCGTTCAATCAAGTAACGGAGATAAAGGTAATTGATAAATTACTGGATACTTTGGAGCACCATTTAAATAAATTAGTAGAACAATACTATAATAATTATAATTAATTGGCTTTTATTTGCTCGTTGAGTTTTGCATGACGTGCACCATTATCTCGCAAAACAGACTGATTTCCTTTTAGTCAGACACTAATTGAAATTCCCCAAATAACATTGTCCAATTACGGAAATATAGAAAACGCATTAAGTGGGTGGGGAGATTGAAAGAGGTGATTACATGAAATAGAATCAGCAGTGACGCACTTCCTGGCCTTCTTACCTTCTTACACTATAAGATGTCCCACGACATGCCTAACCAGCATTCCTAATTGTAATCCTGTTCGAGGTGAACTCGGGAGCTGCACATTGCTTGATTATTTATGAAGTAAGTTACTTATACAGGTACACAAATTACCCTGTGTGTCACATGTCCGTTTCTATGTTTTAATATACGCAGCTGCCAAGAAATACTGACTTTAATTACAGGTTTTGCAAAAACTTCCATCAAAATCGCCATCATTGTACTTTGTGTAAAACAAAAGATGCAAAATTGAATAAGCTTCCGATTTAGGTTTATCTAAAAACTAATTGTTTACGGAACCTGAGTTATAAAATTTAAAAATGTCCATGATAAAAGACAGTGTCGAAAGGAGGGCTATTAGCGATGTGTAGATTGACATGTAGGGCTTAGTTCAGGTGAGAGTGACCAAAATTTTAATAGTTAAGGAAACCCCCCTGTCTTCACTGAGGGTTTTGGTCAAGGTAACTAGGTTATGATGTTATTATGAACCTCCAATGACAGACTAGGAAATTGTGAACGATGAATTTGGGTGGCAATTGAACCATACCATTATTGTGAGAGATTCTAGCCCCATTCACTGTAGGCACTAGTTTCCTTGAGATTCATTGCGATCTCAGAATGGCAAGCATAACAAATTATCATACTGAATTAATTATGTATCATATGGTGAGTCACAGAAATATTTTTTCAATATTTTAAGGTCGAGAAAATGGTTCAGATCGCAACAAGTCTCAAGGTAAAAATCGCATACGGTAAATGTGCCTTTACAGTTTAGGTTTAGTTTTTGTCCAAAACAAGACAGACCAACAGTTAACATTTATGGAAATTCACCATACCTTCCTTCCCCCATTCGAGTATATTTTCAGCAAAGTGCTTGTTCAGGGTCTTGCCGAGTGGTGGCAGGAGTGATGGGGCCAAACAGCCTTTGATTGTGTCGTGGATTTTGGTATGGCTTTTGTAAAACGACTCCGCTGATATTGAGGCTGGAAAAGCACATGATATGAGATTAAATAATAAGTCACACATTGATCTTGTTATTCATTATCTGATTATTGTGATACTATAACTTGTGAGTCAATCCCATAAACGGCCTTCTTTATAATTGCGTTTCCAACAAACATGAAAACAGGTGTGACTATCCACGTGATATGGAAGCCATAGTGGGATGCTAGACAATGGTATTTTCTATCATGATTTATTGATTTATTAAAAAAAACTCGTGAAAGGCCCTACATTTACATTATGTTCTTGAAGTATTTGGCCCCGGAAACCTTTTATAGGAAACCGTTTTGTAATTTGTTCTCATTTGTCATGTTAGCATCTCACATCTGCCACCTGCTATCGCATGTGTGTAATTATATATCATTATATGAATTCTTGTAACCGTCGATATCATTTCAAATTAATACTTTTCCACCTGAACTGACCATGCCCGGCAATTAGTCTCAAATATTTGCTAAAGTACCTGTGTTTCGGACTGGTTGCTCTACTGCCATCTGGAAATCCGCACTCCCTGATTTGAAGAAGTGTTTAAAATCTTCAATGTCTGTGAGAAACGTCATTCTCCGACCAGCGATTAGGAGACTGAAGACCGGCCCATACTGAAGGACAATCAGATTCGAGTTTGTATAATCCTTTAACGACTATCTTATAGGGCCATACATTTATTACTTTTCGCATGAAGATGCACAACTTTCCTGTTACATTCTATTAGTAACGTTCAACAAAAGGGGATTAATGATCAGAAATTCTCTCAAAGGGACGTACCCAATTAATCGAATACCCCTAATGTGGATTCATCCAACATTCCAATCATTCATATCACCCCCAAAAGGTTTCCTTTGATTACAATCAGTTGCGTATTATCATCATCTATAAAAAAAAAATTCTAGTTTATGAAAATATAATCATTAGAATCACTGGTGTCATGCCCGGATTCTCTCTTCTTTTTCACAGAGGGACCCGTGTGACCCTCCCTGGGCTACACCTGTTGCCAAGAATAGGCAGGTAATCACCAGGTAGCAGCACCATATTCATAGGACCGGTATCCAGAATTCAGTGAACATGGAACAGGATTCACTATCCCATTGTAATAAGCCCAGCCCACCTTGGGTTTATCCTGAGGTTGGACAAGGGTTGTACAAAATAGACATAAATGCCATCCTTGTCTCCAAGACTTCAGATTACTTGAATAAGCAAATACTGTGTTTTTCTATAACCCGAAGTACTACTAAAACATTATCATTTCTTAAATTTTATCAATTGACAGATTTCTATGTTTGCCAGCCAATCAAAGTTCATGGTAAACTTTATTGTTGGCATAAACTGGGATTAGCGTATTGTTTGCTTTCACATTATAACAGCCTCACTGGCGGATCCAGGGTTATGAAAAGGGGGGGGGGGGGAGGCTATTGAAAAATTGTTTCCTTAATTACTTTATGGCCACATTTTATATTAAAAAACGCAAAGTTTTCCGAAAAAAGGAGGGGCGCGCACCACTGCACCCCACTCCTGGATCCTCCACGGACTGCCTATATTTGACGTAGCAATAATCGTTACGCGTGGTAACATTTCGCAGGTAGAGATATCAGTGTTGATATCTCTTATTATGATACAGCAATTTCATTCAATTATAGTAGCCTACAATAAGTATTACCAAACCATAGTATTTACAACCAAACCTGGCGTGAACGATCATAATTCTTTTTGATAGTCATATCGGTTCTTTAATTATAGGTTTCGTGAAACGTTCCTTTTCGACATTCCTCCATTATAACTCAGATTTACTATTCCATTGGAGCAATTACAGCATTTTCCCCTCTTTTTGTAGTTTAGCAGTGTACCCCTGAATCGACAACGGCCTGCAGTACCGGTATAGAGTAGTGGCGGGAAGCCCACGGCGCCCGGCAAAATACAGTTACCGGCGGGAACAAGTTATAATCAGAAGATTAAAGGGATTATCCGGAGAGCCTACCTTCTGCTTGGCCTGGTCGATGAACAGAAGAGGGGTTTTCCCAAACTCTACAGCGCAACCAAGCCATGGGATCCAGCCAGCATGTAGCGGGGGTGAGCCGGGAGGTCTGCGCCTTAGGTAATAAATTAACAGTGCCCCCAAACACACTGACAGAACAATACCGACCGTCACCCCGTCCCCGGACAGCTCACTGACCGCCATGTTGGAACAAACGCTGTGAACTTTTGAACCTTAGCTAAGCAGTGCTAAGATAGGGTGATACCGATGAATTTAGTTCTTCCTTGTAACGCCAGATGTCGTACATGCTGGATAAGTCAACCTCGGTTAATACTGCAGAATACATTTAGAAATGATGTAAAGATGCAGTGGCGGATTTAGAGGGGGGCGCCGCCGCCCCACCACCTTTTTCTTCTTCTTTTTTTGCCAATTTTTTTTATGTAAAATTTGCCCAAAAAGTAATTAAAAATGTTTTTTTCCAATAATGCCCCCCCCCCCCTTTCAAAATCCTGGATACACCATTGGAATGTATATTCAGGGATTTATGATTGCAAAGCAAAACAAGAGATGACCACCGGTATCAATAAAATTCGAGATGCCACACCAGCTTGGTGACATCAAGAAATGATACACGTTATGGAACCTTCAGCTTTACAATTCATTTATGATACAACGAAACAACTCTACTAACTATACAGGCCTGACCCCTATAATCAAAAGAGGGAGAACTACAGTATAAAGTGAATATTTCAAACTGTAAGATAGCTGATGAATGCATTTAACACAACAAAGATTTTGCCAACGTTCGGTTGAGTGAGCGGAGTGGACTTAGGGCCACTTAGCCTAAGGAATGGGGAAATACTTATGGGGAGTCATTGTCGTATATCACTTGTTCGGAATTTTTACAAAAAATAGCCTTTTCTATGAGGGTTCTTATCAACTCTTGGCAACCAAACTACATCTGGAGCTGATTCACGATTCTCGGGTTGGAGAATCATATGACTTTGACTAGCTAAAACCAACAAAGTAAATTATTAGATGAATGGAATACAAATACTCCCCACACATAACATCAAATTCTACCTCACATAGTTGAGCGTACTGGTATGAAACATATATCAAGAGGCCTCTGTTGTCAATTCAAAACTATTTATAGGTCTCCTAATCTGCTAATCAACTAATGAACCGCAATATGCAGCGAGTAGTAAGAATTAATTTTCCGTTAACCTCGACGCAAGAAACAGGTCTTGGTCAGCTCGCTATTTTCGTATCTCTTGAAAAATCTCTTTTGAATAGTTATTTTATAGATAGAAAAACAAATTTATAGCAAGTTGACCAAAACCTGCTTCTAGTATCGAGGAGGTGAACTGAACATTAATTCCTTACTACTTATCTCTTATTTATTCAAAACAAATGTACAGTTAAGCCATTGTGGTGTGGTTTTGTGTTGTTGATACCTCCTTTTATTACTACTAGAATTGCTAGATATCGATGTCAAAAAACTCATAGTGTAGCGCTTAATTTCAAATATTTTAAGAAAGGTCTTTAACTTACTTTGAAGGGAATGAAATATTGGACCCTAGACAAAAATAATATGGCTTTAGAACTGGCTATATGTACAATTTTTAAATATCTTTATGAAATAATTATAAAGCAATATAAATCAAAATTCATTACAAGTTCTATATATGTCAATTCTTTGAAAGCTTTTGATTAAGTTGATTTAGACAAACTACTACATGAATTAGAGCTTTATGGTTTAGACAGAAAAATGACTTTGTTGGTGCTCCAGTTATCAGACCCGTAATATTAGATGAAAAATAGGAAATTGCATATCAACTGCCAGAAGAGTACATTATGGCATTGGTCAGGATAGTTGTCTAGGGCCATTGCTCTTCATTATTTATGTTAATGACCTTTTTCAAGAATTGGACAATTGTAATGCAATGTTATTAAATGTATGCCGATGACACTGTATTAATTGGCAGAATCATAACTGTAGGCAGTGCAGCATACAGAGGATGCAAATACAATTTTATGTTCATGGTGTTGAACAAATCGTCTTACTATAAATGTAAAAAAGACAAAACGTATGCTTTTCCATCATAAACGTGTGAATATTAAGGATTATAGGAAAATATCGAACCTTCTTGAAAATGTACCAGTGTATACTTATCTTGGTATAGACATAGACAATTGTTTGCGTTTTGATAAGTTTATTCAAATTGTGGAAGAGGTTGAACTATCGTTTGTACAATTTAAAAAAGATCATAGAACATAGCTGTTATGTTAAATTAAATTAGATAAATTCCAAGAAAGAGCAGTTAAAACAATTCATTTTAAAAACAGTGATGAATATGTTGATATTGATGAACTGTAGTCACGCTATAATATACAGACCAAGTGTAACAGAAGATGTATGCATCTAGATCTTTTGTCAATCATGTTCAGCCTTAAGAATTGTTCTTACTTTTTAGATGAGGAAAGTAAGTCAAAAACTATCATAACACGAAATAGTAATAAAGTAAAATTTTAGCATGAATTTACCCCGCTGAAATGGATTCAACTGTTATTATAGAGGTATCAAACTATGGAACTCCCTACCTGCAGACATACATTTGTTAGAAATAAGACCTCCTTTAAGACTTCAATTACACAAAGACCTTTTAGTAGAGTACATGTAAGTCAATTGTTAAATCATTTTATTTTCTCATTGTTCACCATATCTCATTTTGTTAAATCATTTTATTTTCTCATTGTTCACCATATATCATTTGAATGAACCAAGGAAGAACTTATGAACTTAGTATTGGTGAATGTATATATAAAAAAATAACAAGAGTTGAGATGGGAAAGAACTCATTTTACTGATAATTTCAAAATCCATTATGTTTCTCCACATACCTTATGTCTCCACAGGTTAAAGTGTCTTGAGACCTCTAATTTTCAAGGGCCGTATGTTATCTGGTAGAAATTGAACTATAGGGTATTACTTTACGGTTATTCATAGGGTTGCCAATAACTATGGTTCCATATACATTATTCCAGTATAAAAGCTTATATATATTGCAGTCTTCCTTCCTCTCTCAACCCCAGGTCATCTCAGTATGTAACTGTTCATTAAGAGGTGACAGAAACACTTGTGTGAAAGGATAGTATTTATCAAATCCAAATGTGTAATATGTGTCACTGCATTCCTGTTGACACTATCAGTCCAGAGAGGTTTGTCCACTCAACCACATACAGCCAACACCCCTAGCCTAGTCTGCCAGCCTGGCCCTGCTCACCCGCCCAGTCACTAACCTGCCACTTACTCCAGGAGGATGTGCCTACTGGCTTACTCACTATACACTCGGAGGCTGCTGGTGCTTACCCCTCTATTTACCTTAACGATGATGTGGCCTCTACACTCTCCGCCCTAGCACAGACAGTCACTTTTAACCATGATCCTTACTTTTTTAAGAGTTAGCTAAGATTATATGCAGTGGACTAACACTTGTGTCAGTAGAAAATGGCATTTGAATTGTTCTGAATAACCCTTTTTTTATCAGAAGGGCAGAAGTCTATGAGTAAATCATATGCCACTTGCGCACACCCCCTTCCAATTAGGGATGTTTGTCTATAAGAAGCTTACATATATATGTATTTCAGTGGCAGGTTTTGGGGTTTCTTTTTTTGGACAAATTCAGATTTTGTTATAGTAGAATTCTTGAAAAAGGGCATACACTGTCTTAAGACACTATTCTACAAAAGTATGCTACCCAATGAAAAGGTTACTGAACTATAGTAGGTTTTACTGTGCTAGCTCAACACTGTATAATAAAAGATGTTTGGTGATTAATAAATGAATATAGTTCAATCTCGCCTTGGTCTCCATTCTTTGTTCACTCCTCACAGTTCTGACCACCCTCACATGTGAGGCACAACTCTGAGAAACACAACTAGCTCAACATGTTCGTGCTTGGACTGTGATCTCGCACCCAAGCCCGAATCGCAGACAAGTGACTCCTCACAAAGTCCACATTCTATCATTCGACGAAGAACACCATACCCAGTGAGAGGCCGAACTAAAATTAAAGGAGCTACGATATCAGTTGAAGACCCCTTTTCTTCACACTTTCCTTAGTCAGAACCACCTCAGAACGAAGAACAAGAAAATGAATAATAACATAGTTTGGCATCGGAACGCGATTACTGGACTTAGAAAAAATTTGATATAGGCTAACTAGGCATGTGAACTAAGATCATGGCATATATGGGGGATAGCACTACCATACATACAGGCATGGGGAACGAGATATCGGCCAGCCAGCCAGCACACAACCACCCTTCTTTTATTGGCACAAACCTGATGACCTGTTCCTAGCAGGGAGCATGAGTAGAGTGCATGGTAGCGATCCCGTATGGAGAATAGAGCATCCATGGGCTTGTGACGCCTGGCCCTCCCCCTTATCTTAAGATCACTAGAATCCTTTTGCTACCTTTGATGACAATGCACAGTTTGGTACACCCACATGCACGAGGCGCAACTCCAAGAAATGTGACTCGCTCAGCACTCTCGTGCTTAGGGGCCGTCCATAAATGACGTCATGCGCCGGGGAGGGGGGGGGTCCAGTCCCCTATACATTCCTATAGTAAAAGCATGACGAAGGGGGGGAGGGGGGGTCAGAAATGGTCAAAAATAGCATGACGTCATTTATGGATGGCCCCTTAGTCCGCAACCCCGGGCCTGAGCCCAAAGCCCAGATGAGCAACTCCCTATGAAGTCAGAGTTCTTTCATTCTATGAAGAACGGTGGGACCCGGCAAGAGACTAAACTGAAACAATAGGAGCTACCAAATCAGTTGAAGACCCACCTTTTGTCACAAAGCCCTGGGTATCCTACCTCCCATAACCCCCTCCATACTCTGGGTATTCTGCCCCACACCATACCCTCTCCAGACACGGGTTATGCTACCCTTTCTCTCCTTAACTAATAAACTCTGATTCTATAACACTGAAAATGCAGAGTTGTCAAAAGTGGTGCCAAAAACGACAACCCAAGGTTGTCACAGGCTGTGTCTGTGTCTGTTAGACAAAAAATCTTATTTATGAATGTTTTCATGTTGTAGATATCATAGTCATTATAATGGCTTCCTATTGTGTTATTACTAGTTATTAGGTATCGCCATTACACATAGAAGGCCTATGAGTTGTATGGTTTTGACACCATTCACTTACAACACTGAGTTGATATAGACAGAGGCCATGACAACCTTGGGCTGTCATTTTAGGCACCACTCACTGACAACCCTAGGTAGTCAGGCAGGACTTTTGACTTCTCATTTTCTTCTGTGACAACCCTATGACAACCCAATCTTCATTTTTGCTTCTCTGACGACCTTTTTGGCCCAAAGTAGTCGGGAGAAAATGACTACCTTTGGGTTGTCATCCAGCCTCAAAATTCACAATGACAACCCTCTGACCACCCCAAAATTGTCAAAGGATTGTCACAAGGTCATCACACAGCATTGATGGCCTGAAATGAGCTCTGTGATGACCCAAAAGTCACCTATGAGAGCCCAAAAGTGACCTGTGACAACCCTTTGACAACTTTGCAGTGGCTCTCTGACGACTTTGTGTTTTCAGTGAAGAGTGCTAATACAACTGTTTTCTATTAGAATACATTTTTAGATATAAATCTAGCGGGTGGAAACCCCCTGTGCCTCTGGCATCACATTTCTGGGGATTCCCTGTCTGCATAGTGTGCATGCGTGTCAAAGGTCCTAGGGACTTTCCAAAATACATACGGATTACGTATTAAGGGCATATGGATGGGCCTCTTATATTTGTCTTTTTTCTTGTGCATACAGACTGAGCATTACTATGGATAGATAGATTTAGCCATATCAGGGTCTCTGGTCACTTTGTATGAGGCAGACTGAGCCGACTGTTCTGCGCAGTTAACATGACCCCTGAAAGTGAAACTGGAAATACCCTTTTACTCTCCTCCTGTGTATGCAGACAGGGGAAATCTTTGAAACAGTTGTAACTGCCATTTCTCAACGTAAAGGAACAAAAATTAAGAAGATTATATATACATTTTCAATAAGGTAAGTTAGGACACAAAGCGGTTAGCTAGTACATGTATAGGTAACATCAATACACAGAATAACACATTTCTAAAATTACTAGATTAATGGGTGTATGATTCTCCCTGTGGGCCTAATCAGACGCGTCTTTCAATCCCACATGTAGTATGAGAAGAAATGACTTTCATATGATATCTCATTATATTGACACCTGCAGCATAATCTGTGTGTGATAGCACCTCTATGATAAATGTATGGCGGAATAGGGGGCGGATCACTCGGCACAGATAGGGCCGATTCCCCCCAGGAACGTGAATCTAAACAATGACCGCCAACATATCCATGATTAAAGCAAAGGTGACAAATTTTGTCACCAGTGTGTCTATTATGACGCAGAACTATGAACTAAGCTAAAATGAAGCTCATAATTAGTGGCGGATCCAGGGGGCAAAAGGGGCAATTTTCCTTCCCCTTAGACTGAGTGGATTTTTTCTCTCGAATAATCTACCTTTGTTGATTCATACAAATCTGACATTATTTATTTTCACTTTGTTATAGGGGTGTTGGTTTGCCCCCCTAGATTGCCCCCCCCCCCCCCTAGATGACCGACTCTGGATCCGTCCCTGATAATTATTAAAGTTTTAAGGTCCTGCATGCATTCGGTTTGAAACAAATAACGATTTCCCTCTCAGTCACGTGCGCTTTGTCTAATACCTAACCTCGTGACGAGATAGCCGTGGGTTTTCTGATGTAGGCATTAGGTAAACACGACTGTCGGATGTCACCACTGCTGCACAGGACCCCCGCTTCCCTCGTGCCAAATTTCTACTGATACGGTGAGTTGGATTGGAGTTTAAAATGGATTTCCTTGTACCCGTACTTTTGCATTGTCATGCGGTTCAGATGTCACGGAACTACCTTTGGCTCTGAGCGCCTGGAGGAGCTGTATGTACACCACTTGGGTTACCTGTCGGCCGTATGCCTGATCCTCGAGACATCAAGGTAGGTTGGGACACATAAATAGGGTTGTCCTAATGGGAAAAGCACCACTTTCTATATATTGACATATATTGTAGGTAAAATAGTGTAAGTATGATATATGCCTATTAGGCCTATGTATACTTACAATATTTGTATAATGAGACAGATCTTTATTACAGAATTCATGATACTCCAGCTTTAATTCTTGTTGAATGTGCTGCTATATAAATAATCTGTATTGTATGCCCTGTGGTTGCCCATCAAGACCAATACAAGTAACAATTAAATTAATTATTTGCACACCTGTTAAGATACATTTGTATTATAGAATGAATGTCTTCCAATATGATCGTCTATACAACATTTTATTTAAATACTTAAGCAGTATTTACATTTGATATTATCAGGAAAACAGAGCACAATTCCTTCTCTATCAATCGTTTGTACAATTCATCAATTGACAAAATTAATCTTGCCATCACCATCACTATGACAGTGCTGACCTTTGTTCCAATTTTATGATGGTACACTTTGATAATCTCACTATCCTCACTGCTTCAAATGCTTTCCAAATTATCATCTAAAGTCTATTGTCGAGTGCAACCCACATTAAAAGAATACGAATATTAAAAAGAAAGGAATCCCGAACGAAATAACAATGTTTTGGAATTTTATAATGACAAATATAATTAGGATTATTCCCTGAAAACGTACGAAATCTGACGGAACGGAAAAGTCTGTGTTGTCAAACTGAATGCCATAAACAGAAAATGTTTGGTAACGTTTGGTGTAATCATGGATCACCATGATATTTTGGTTTTTTGCACTCAATAAAAGTTACTAATTTAGTACTAATTTAATGGTATACTATAGTTGCAACGAATTAATCATTAAATTACTGTTCTGACTATGTTTCGTCTTAATGATGTCAGCTCATCAGTGTCTCCGATTGGTCTTAACTATGCAGTATATTTGAGTAACATAATCATTTTTACTTTTTGTATGTTGATGTTCCAGACATACAATCTTCTGTTCTTTTTGTAAAATTAAGAGTAATCAATTGTAAACCCATCTCAACATTAAAGATGTGAGAAATGCTTTTATGATATTGCTAATGTGAAACACGTACTTATAGACTACAGTTTAAGCAAAGAATAATGTTTTTGGTTTTTGTAAAATACAGCAACTCAGGAATGATATTATGATATAGGGGCTATTGCCCCTAGCTATCTTATGCTGAATTCATAGTTTTTATTGTCAGATGACGACGACCTCGGACACCTCCGCTATCGTCAGGAATGAAGTGGTGCCTGACGGGTCAACCGTAAATTACTCCACCACCGAAGGTGATAAGAAGATGGACCAGGTAATGATCTTTTATTTCTACGTGCACTGCCCGGTTGTTGGCAAGGCTCCAAACATGAGCATTAGGGCTTTTGCAAAATGCTGATTTCATAAAGAAAATGACATATCTATGAAATCAAAATAGCTCTGCTATATCAAAACTGATGTGTCAACATGCCCCGTGTAGTCAATTCCTTACAGAAGTTGACCTACATTCACGTAAACAATACGGAAATGTATATACACAAGTAAGGTCAATAAACAGATATTGGTAGAGCCTTTATGTCGCGATGATAGTGACTTTATGTAGCCCGCATACCTTGCACACTGAATTCTAAAATGATGTCAGGTCCCTGAGATGCACAACGGTAGACCAGCTGGCACATTAAATTGAAATTAAAGTCCAAAAAGTATAGATAAACTTTAATATCAATAGTGAAAAGTGTAATTTCAGGAGTAGTAATTTTAATTCCAACTGTTGCATCTACATAAACCAAAAATGTCAGATTAGATACAAGCTCTACAGATAGAGGCGTACACGTCTACGTAAAGAAACGTTTTATGATTATTTGACCACTTTATACGAAACAACCTTGTACATGCGCCATTGAGAGAGTTGCGACAGTGAATATCGGGTATACAAACCATACGAATTAAAGTAAGATGGAGTTCATAGAACCTGTGCACGCATAGTAACCTGGTAACGTTCCCTGAATTTGACCTATCAGATAGGCCTAAATGAATATAAAATAATTAGTTATGAATGCATGAGATCCTTTAAATGAATTCACGAATGTCCACACCAGCACCCCATGGTGTGAAAATCCTAAGCCTGAAATATCAAATGTAACACATACATGTTGACTAGAAGCAGGAATGGAGACATTTGAAGGCAAATTGTGTACATAGGAATACAAATGACTTGCCCATTTTTCTATTCCTATGGAATTTAACTCTCTAATTACACTGGTGACTCCCACGTTGTTTTGCTGAAATGTATTAGTACAGGCCAAAGTTGAAAGACCTATAGACCCATAACTTGAAACCTCACAATCGTGTATAGGCCTCATGCTGGTTCATTCAGAAACCTGCAGTCCTTGATCCCTGAGTCTAACTACGTATCTAGGAGTAAAAAAACCACTTAACTTTAAACTGATCACCATTGTGGCAGCCGCCCTGTTCTGGGTATTGTGACGTCATCAGCACGACGTTTATACCATTACGAACGCCCATTATTTTAGTTTTAGACTTAATGCAGTGTTATAATCATCTGAAAACCTAGTATAGTATGAAGGAAACATAATTTTCTGTTTTTCTTTTACTTTTAAAGAAAATGCTCTCGTGTAAACATTTCTCGGGGCAAAAACTGTCCCATATTTGATAATAGGTCTTAGTCTTTGCATTGTTATAGAGACAAGTAACTCTACAAATTTCAACTGTTCTATATTGTCAACAATTGCCCGTTTGAAAAGGATTTAGAGCATACTTCCGTTCGCATTTATCCTAAAAGGAACTATTCAAACCCCAAAACCCTCAATATCTGACGGTTCGTGATGCTCAGAACCTACTAATGAAAAATATGGCGTTTTTGTTGATTTTTTAATGATTTCTTTTTTAGGCTAATTGCATTCCATTGATTTTGAATCTATTTCCATTTGCTTCATAACATGTTGATCTTTTGAATATGATACAGTAAGATGTCTGGTTGTAAAGTGAATCGTTCGTTCTGCCAACTGTCTAAATTCACAAGTGTGTGACTATACTAATATGTGATGTGATGTGGAAGCGGGATTAATAGTAGAGCGGCCAAACTCAAAAAGAGCCTTATTTAAGGAAAAAACCCAACCCGAGGTTGGGGTCAACTCCCAAAAAGCCTCCTTGACCGCAGTACTATAAGGTGGTTTGAAGAAGTATGTGGACTAATCGTTCTGTTATAACCATGAAGCTGTAGGCCCTGCCCTGTGTTTGTCTCCAGGAGGCGGCCAGTTACGGACGGGCCGGGGGCCTGACGGTGGTGACGACGACCGTCTTCATCGTCGGGGAGATGGCGGGCAGTGGGGTGCTGGCCCTGCCGCACGCCATGGTCAACGCAGGTACGTCCATTCAGTACAGTTTGTTTATGACATGAGTGGAAGCCGCAGTATAGGGATCGTACACTTTGTGTGTCTCCCCACACAGAAAGGATGCTTCGAGGGGGATATATCTTAAGCTCTACAGCTAATATTACGGGAGATATAGGTAGATCTGTGAAAAATTGGGATGAAAATGTCTTAAACCAACTTTTTGTGTAGAATTCAGTTATCCTACTCTAAACATTCCATTTTGTTTGAAAAACATTCTATTTGGAATGTTAATAGAATGTTTTTTCCGCAAATATTACCAAACATCAGATTTTTGGTAAGCATGGAAACAACAAAATTTTGCCATTTTTGTCAAAAATTGTAACCCATTTGGAAAAACATGACTTGATTGTATTACCAGTCCAAACTGAACAGCCCGTAAATTCCTTGAAAATTATTTAATTTTGATGTTCTTGGCATCATTTGAAAGCTTAAATCACCCTCTTTAATGCCTAATTCCCGCCTGGAGCATCCTTTCTGTGTGGGGAGACACATGTATTTCGTTTGTTTACGAGCTATGACATTATGGTTTGGGATCATTATAATTATTGTATTCATATTTTATGTTACTTCAGATGATATTGAATGAACTCGACTGTTATAATCTTAACAGGGGTTCATGTTATAGTTCAACTTAACATTGGTGCTTTATCGCTAGAAATATTGACCGCTCGCTAACGACATAACGTTAATACGATCTTCACCTTAAGCCCCGTCCCCACGGGGAGTTAATCGTCAACGACAAACGCGTTATCGGCCGACTTTCTACCTGTTGTTGACGATGGTAACCCATTGTTGACGATGGTAACCCATCGTTGACGATGGAAACCCATTGTTGCTCGTTGGGACGCGATGGACGACGAGTTTGTGGACGACAAACAGGTGCTCATTGTCCAGAAAAGTGGCTCCAGGCTGTCTGACGATCAACCCGTTTATCGTTGGGGTTTTTCACTGTAAAATTAAAGCCCCGTCCCCACGGAGGGAAGTTGTCGGCCGATAAAAGTTTATCGTCGGTAAATCACGACGTCAACGACGGAAATTTAATTTTCGACGACGGAAAATTCATCGTTGATGAAAAAAAATATTGTTTTTTTCGTTGGGACGCAATGGACGATGAACAGGTCTTTATCGTCCAGAAACTGGTGCCAGGGTGGCGGACGATAAACCCTCTTATCGTCGGCATTTTTCAATGTAAAATTACACCTGTTTAATATGTTCATCGTCGACGACGCTGGGTTATTCTTTGTCGTCCCTTTTTATCGTCGGAAAACCGTGTGGCTTCTATAATTACTAGGCGCCACCCTGTCTACTCTTCAGAGGTCCCTTTGTCGGCCGACAGAAGTCTCAACGTACGTGGCCCCGTGGGGACGGGGCTTAAGCCTGTTTAATATGTTTATCGTCGACGATGACGGGACTTTATTTGTCGGCCGATTTTATTGTTGAAAATGATGTGGCTTCCTTAATTACTTGGTGCCAGCCTGTCTAACTGTCCCCTGGCTTCAGGGACCCCTTTGTCGGCCGACAGAATTCTCAGCGTACTGTCTCCCGTGGGGACGGGGCTTTAGTTACCTATAGATAGTGTAGAAAGTATTGTTGCGGAGTATCATGCTATTCTTTTGAACTATAATAAAAGGGTGATAACCTGTTAACAAAGTTGATCCCAACTTCTCTGTGTTAAAGTAATGTATATCCAAGATTCGTATAGCCAGTTCCCGATCGTTTTCAGGGCAGATAGGAAAGGTCTTCTAGAGTAATGATTGCGGACTGATCTTGCTGCTTTTCAATATAAAAAGTGTACTCAATGGGATCTACTCGGGTATAGGGCATGTCGGTCCCACAATCAGGGAGCGTGGTTAGAGCTTAAGCCCCGTCCTCACGGGGGGAAACAGTCGACGATAAACTATGAACGACCAAGGCGACCTGAAGCCAGGGTCTCATAGACAGGCTGACACCAAGTAATTAAAGAAGCCACATCATTTTCCGACGATAAAAGGGGACGACAAAGTAAACCCCTTCATCGTCGACGATAAAGATATTAAACAGGCCTAATTTTACATTGGAAAATACAGACGATAAAGGGGTTTCATCGTCCGCCAGGCTGGCGCCTTTTTCTGGACGATAAAGGACTCTTTATCGTCCAGAATTCATCGTCCACCATGTCCCAACGATAAAAACTTATCCCAACGATAACAATTTTCTGCAAACTTATAAAAAAATCGGCCGATAAACGTTTACTGACGATAAAGATTTCCCGACTATAAAGAATTTTCGTCGATAACGCATTAAATTTTGTCGTTGACGATATACTCCCTGTGGGGACGTAGCTTTAAGCCCAGTCCCCACGGGGGATAGTACATTGTGAAATGTGTCGGCCGACAAAGGGACCCCTGAAGCCAGGGCCCCGTAGACAGGCAGGCACCAGTAATTAAGGAAGCCACATGGTTTTCCGACGATTAAAAGGGACGACAAAACTAAACCCATCGTCATCGACAATAAACGTATTAAACAGGCCTAATTTTACATTGAAAAACACCAACGATAAAGGGGTTTATTGTTGGTCAGTCTGGCGCCTTTTTCTGAACGATAAAGACCTGTTCATCGTCCACAATTAATCGTCCATCGCGTCCCAACGAAAGAATCAATATACTATTTCATTGACGATGAGTTTCCCGTCGTCGACGATGAGTTTCCCATCGTCGAAGATGAGTTTCCAATCGTCGACGATGAGTTTTTTATCGTCGACGGCGGGATTTCCAGACGATCAACGTTTATCGTCGACAACTTGTTCCCCGTGGGGACGGGGCTTTACACAGGGGGAAAAAAGTCGACGATGAACTACGACGATAAATCGTCGACGATGAAGCAGTGAAGCCAGGGGACTGTAGACAGACTGGCACCAAGCAATTAAGAAGCCACATGGTTTTCCAACGATAAAAACGGCCGACAAAGAATAACCCCGGCGTCGTCGATGATAAACATATTAAACAGGCATAATTTTAGGGTGAAAAACACCGACGATAAGTGGGTTTATCGTCCGCCAGGCTGATGCCTTTTTCTGGACGATAAAGGACTCTTTATCGTCCAGAATTCATCGTCCATCATGTCCCAACGATAAAAACTTATCCCAACAACAAAAATTTTCTGCAAACTTATAAAAAATCGGCCGATAAACATTTACCGACGATAAACATTACCGACAATAAAGATTTTCCGCCGATAACGCATTTGTCGTTGACGATATACTCCCCGTGGGGATGCGGCTTTAAGCGCCATACCCACTGGGCGATTTTGGCTGAGTCGGCCGACTCATTGGCCCTAAAATCGACCGGTTCTACCCTTTTTAGGGCCGATTCGGATCAAACATGCACACTTCAATATACCATAATGGCAGGTGATCATCGGAATCAGCCGATTCTCCCAGTCGCCCGGCGCCCATGGCCCATCGCCGGTAAAATCGCCTAGTGGGTAGGGCCTATGGAGCTTTAGAGGGAAGGCACACTATACCATAGGCCTATAAGTTATATTCCTACACGGTCCGTTCGCCATCTGACAACGAGGTGCAAACTACCTATAGAGACTGTTACTTTTCACTAATCATTAGATCTTATTTATTCAAACGAGAAAACCATGCAATATCTATGTTCTCATGATAACACCTGCGAAAAGTAATCATTTCCTATACTACTTACATGCGATACTGCCTGTGGAAAATCCCAATCTTTAAACTACTTACACCTGTCATTTACCCCAAAACATTATACAGAACTGATGCCTATGTGTTCAACCTATACCTGAGCCTGCCATAAGTTACTATACAAACTCATTATCTGTCCCTCAGGGTGGATAGGCCTGGTGCTTCTCGGCGTCTGCTGTTTCCTCTCTGGGTACAGCGGGGTGAACCTTGGGGTGTGCTGGACCATCCTCCAGGAGCGCTGGCCCGAGTACAGGGGCCACGTCCGCTACCCCTACCCAGCCATCGCTGAGCGCGCTTTCGGCAAACCTATGAGGTAAGTTAGTGGGTGCAATGTTTGGCTGATTAAAACTGTTTGCCAGAAATAACTGATTCTAAGGTTGATAATCAAAAATATATAACATCTAGGCCGCTGTCAAAAATATTAATCTTATTCTGAATTAATTTTGCTTTTGCTAGAAAATAAAACATGTAGTTGGCACAATCCACGTATTGCATGTATAGAATATGGAAAATGAATATGATGTTTTGGGTGGGCATCGAGAGCTGTTGGGTGAAGTCAGGGAGAACTTGAGGAAGCGTGGGTATTGAGTGGGAATCAGAATACAGGATGTATTAGACACAATCATGTAAAACAATGAGTAGTACATGGTATGGGGATGAACATTTAGTATTGCTCATGTTTGAAGGTAATATATATTTCATTTCATCTTTTTTTATCCACAATGGAGAGAGTGACTTGAAGAAAATCGATATATTCAATGGGTAAGGGGTTGAAATTTGTTCACTTAAATATTCGCAGTCTATTTAAAAATTTAGAAGAAATGTTTGTACACTATGACGGTTATGATATAATTGTATTAACGGAGACTTGGTTAAATAAGAATATTGATTTAGGATTAATAAGACGGGCAGGGTATGTTATATTTAGGCAGGATAGAGACACTAGTATTCAGAAGAGAGGAGGAGGGATTGCTGCGTATATAAAAATGGATGTAGCTCCATATGTAAAGGTAATATCACACCTTTGTGCGGTAGAACATGACGTTGAAGAATACTGGTTTTGTATCGACAAACCTGGGATGAAGAGACTAGGGGTGGGTGTATTATACAGACCGCCGACTGGGAATGTGAATATGTTTATAGATAAGCTAAATAATCATGTACAATCTTTTATTAATGAAGTGAAGGGAGAGCACCTTATTACTGGTGATTGGAATATTGACTTTATGCAAAAGAGGTGTAATAAGGTGCGTGCTGTCAAGGAATGTATGGAAAGGTATAATCTTATACAGCTGATAAAAACGCCTACTAGATGTATCGAGCATCGAGGAACATTATTGGATGTGCTATTTACGGATATGAATAATGTCATGGAGTCAGGAGTAATGAATATACATATAAGTGATCATTTGCCAATTTACTTAGTGCGTAAGAAGGAGCGTACTAAACATAGTTATGCCTATACTAGTGTCAGATCTTATAAGAATTTGTCAGATGAGGTCCTTAATGATTATCTACGAAAGGATATCCGATGGTATGAATTTTGGTTTGTGAATGATACGGTTAATGATTTATGGAGTACTATGTACCGAATCATGCGTAATGCGATTGATATTATTTGCCCGGTAATGAAAAAAAGAATTCAGACTGACCGTCCTGAATGGATAGACAGAGAAGTATTAGAGGCCATTTCAAAGAAGAATCGTTTATATAAGATTGCTCTACAAGATGGAGGTGGTGATAACTGGAGCAATTATAAGGGTTGTAAACGTAATATTTCAAAGCTGATTAACACAAAAAAGGGCAATATAGTTAGAAGTGAACTACATAATAACAAGGAAAATCCAAAAAAGTTTTGGCGGATTTTGCAGGAGAAGGTGCTTGGAAAATGTAATGATTCATCTGTAATTAGTATTATTGCCGAAACGGGTGAGATGCTGGAAGGGAAGGAGGCTGCAAATTATATGAATGCATTTTATGCAAACATAGGAGGTGATTCAGAATCAGACGGAGTTAATTGGAAAAAGGAGTATATGGAATTAGAAAACGAGATAGAAACCAGTATGGTTTTTAGTATAATTGAGCAAAATGAAGTTGAACGTTTAATTAGAGCAATAGACATAAATAAATCGTCTGGAGTAAGTGATATTAATTCTAAATTGTTAAAACAATGTTTACTGTCATGTATTCCAGAAGTTACATATTTGTTTAATATGTCATTGTTTACTGGTGAATTCCCGAATGAATGGAAACAAAGTATTGTAACTCCTATTCCAAAGGATGGTAACCTAAATGAAGCTGGTAATTGGCGGCCAATCAATAATTTGTGTGTAATTGGCAAATTATTAGAGAAGTGTGTGCATAAGCAAGTAGAGAATTATTTTGAATTTAATGGTTTACTTACCACGAATCAACATGGTTTCCGTAAAGGTAAGGGTACGGATAGTGCAGTAATGAATTTGTTACGAAAGTTGTATTCGGATATTAATAATAATCAAGTTTCCAGCTGTCTATTTTTGGATTATTCCAAGGATTTCAACACAGTGAATCATGCTATATTACTGCGAAAATTGAGGGTTTATGGTCTAGATGAAATGTGTTTAAGATGGTTTAGTGATTATTTAAGCGAAAGGACACAGGTAACAAAATTGGGAAAAATCATTTCAGAATCCCTGCCTGTAAATTGCAGTGTCTATCAAGGGAGTCCGTTAGGACCACTACTGTTTATTATTTATATAAATGATATAAATAATATTGTTATAGATAATTATTGTAATATCTATGCAGACGATACTGTATTGGTATGCAGTGGAGATAATGAATTAAGTGCTGTTAAGAAGAGTGTTTCGCAATTGGATAAGGTTTGGCGCTGGTGCGATTATAACAAGATTGTACTAAATAGAAAGAAAACCAAACATTTGCTAACTGGTCCCAGGAATATTGTGAAAGGTTATAATTGTTGTATAACTATGGATACGCATATTGTGGGAAATGTGGACCATTATAGGTACTTAGGGATGAGCATAGACCAGAACCTAGTGTTTGAGAAATTGTTGTCGGATTTAATATCAAAGGTGAATCATAGGTTAATTACCTTGGCTAAGGTACGAAAATTTATAGATAAAACAACGACAATCTTATTGTATAAACAAATGATTTTGCCCCTATTTGACTATACAGGTTTTATCTGTGATACTAGTACTCAACGAAAAATAGATAGATTACAACCTCTACAAAATAGAGCAATTAAAATAGCCCTGTTACGAAATGATTATATCAGTACGGATGAGATGCATGATATACATAATGAATTGCGATTTGATATGTTATATAAACGGCGTCAGAAAATCCTGCTTAAGATGATGTATAAATTGAGTAGGATTGCAGACAATGTAGATACCAGATTAGAGGGCATGGGCCTTAGGAATAGTGGAAAAATTACGTTGTTCACTGAAAAATCTAATATGGATAGAGTGAGGAAAAGTCCATATTATAGGGGTGTTAAATTATGGAATGAATTGAGTGAATGTGTACAAAAATCAAGAAATATGAGTGAATTTAAGAATCGGATTAGATAGTTGATGTAAAAGTATAAAATTATGGAATTGGTATAATAATTGTGGATACCATACATTGTATATTCGCATGTATTCAGCACTGTATATTTCATATGTATCACCGACATCGGAAGAACTTTATGAATGTAAAGGGATGTTTCATAAAAAAAAAAAAATAATAATAATATTATATTGCTCCTTTAAACACATAATTACACCCCATTCTCTTCCACCAAGGTATGTGGTATCATTGGCTGTTGACGTGACCCTGTTTGGTGTAGAAACCATAATACCCATTAAACAAATAATAATGCCTTCTCTTTCTCGCTCTCTAAGGTATGTGGTGTCATTGGCTGTTGACGTTACCCTGTTTGGAGTGGACATCATGTTCCTATCAAACACATAATAACGCCCTATTCTCTCCCTCTAAGGTATGTGGTGTCGTTGGCTGTTGACGTGACCCTGTTTGGGGTGGGCACAGTGTTCCTCCTACTCGCTGCGCAGAACGTGCAGTCCCTCTCCTCCCAGGCGGGCTTCCAATTCTCCTTCTGCTACTGGCTGCTCATCATGGGAGCTCTTCTCATACCTGCCAGCTGGCTCGGCACTCCCAAAGACTTCTGGTAACTTTGCGACATGTTGTAACATTATGGGTGGCTTAGTTTATGCTCCGATAACAATGTGCCCTATGGCATTGTACATGGCATGGAACCCATGCCCATCAACCATACTATAAAATAATTTATTCTCTATGTTATGTTATGCAATGTTGTGCTGGATATAAGAATGCATATTTTCTCAATTCATACGGCCATCGTGTAAGATACCCACGTCCTATTATACATTGATAAGAAATGTACATCCTATTTCATGCCAAGCAATGATCCTAACATATCTGGCTTTGGTAAATATCGGGATTGTTTGATCCAGCTAGTTATAGACTGATTTAGTGTGCTAATGCTTAGATATCGATGGAGTATACACATTTTCTGAATAGTAATTACCAGAATATGGCATCCAATGAAGAGATATTGCCAGAAAAAGTTACAGGAATAGATCCTGCCATGTACCGCTATATAACGGGGCTTGCCGTCCTTCATCCACACGGCATTTCTCCTTACGGCCTTAGCTGCTAAGTGCTACCACCCTATCAAAGTTCGTCATGCACATAATCAGAGGGCCTATAAATAGAGACTATTGGAAGCTCCTCTTTGTCACCCTGTTATCACTTACCCGGTTGCTGGACGGAGCAAAATCAGTCGATTGAGATGGGAGCAACAGCTAGGCATTACCAGTGCATAACGGGAGTCTCTGGTGGTACCAGAAATGTTGTCATTTCTCAATTTTCATTAGGGATATTACAGGAACCATGAACATTGCACACCATTTGAAAGAAAATTGACAGACCTTTCTAATGATATAACATATCTATTCTGATGTTCTCATTTGCGATTTTCGAAATCGCGAGTAAAATTCTATAGCCTTTAGTGATAGAGGTTCTTTAACTTGATTCAAGTAGAACGATTTTGTCAATGTTGTATAAGAATTCACTGCTTCATATCAAACCAGCTATATCCAATTCACCCTACCACGGATAGCCAATTTCTTCAGTTTTGCCTGCAGGTTAGTCTTGAGCAGGGTACATGCTGGGTAATATGTCGATGAATCACAAGGCTTTACTATAGGAATTATCATTAATCATGTCAGTGTTTTACATTAACAAAATCTAGCCATCATTATTTTTTAAAGCTGCATCCATATTATACATTATATATTTTCCAAGTTGTTTGAAAATCCATTCATTATAGGTGGAAATATCCAAATTATTCATCAATTTTCTATAGTTTTACCAGGGGCTTTGTCGACAAAATTGGACAAAATCTGTATATTTTCCCTTGCCCCCCGCTGTAGGCCCATCGCGGTCGGGGCGTCGGCGGCCACCTTCCTGGCCTGTCTGCTCATCACCATCAACACAGCCATGGACAGTCACATCGCGGCCGCTCCTACCCACACCCCGCCGGGCTTCCAGTCATTCTTCTTGGCATTTGGAGCAATTCTCTTTTCGTTCGGAGGAGCGTCCACCTTTCCAACCATCCAGAATGATATGCGAAAACCAAAGGACTTCTACAAAGTGGTCATAGTGGGATATCTAAGTACGTGCATTAAATAGAATTGGTTGAATTACCCCCTTGTTGTCAATAATACTGTTTTTTTTTTCATTTCCCGCTGAGAAATAAGTAACAAGTCTAGTAAAATAGTACCAACTGTAGGTTGAAGCTCCCCTTTGTTGTTGAATAATAATAACACATTGGATACATTTTTTCTCACAATACACTGTATAACAGCATATGCCAAAAAGCTGAATCTGCGTATAGAAACCATGCAAGCATTCCCCGAATCTGTTGATTGCAGTCATTCTTGGTATGTACCTGCCCGTCTCGGCTACTGGGTACTTCATCTATGGGGACGACGTGAACCCTAACGTCCTCCAATCCATGTCACCTGGATGGATCCGGGTGACCGTGGAGATTCTCATCACCCTGCACCTCCTGATGGCCTTTGTTATAGCCATCAACCCATTGGCGCAGGAACTGGAGGAAGTCTTTAAGGTACCGCAAAGTAAGACACACTCGCTGCTTCCACTGTTATCTCATTTGTGAATCAGAGGGATGAACCTAGTATAAAAGTAAATGATAAAGTGATTAAAAAAAACTAAACATATTCAAGACTATATAACTACGATCATACTTACAAATTGATCAGCTACTAAGAATCAACATTTGTTTGAAAATCGTTTAAAAATTCTTCAGGTCGGATTTTGATTGAAACTCTCTCCTTCTCTTGTTTCAAATTATAATCTTTACTTTATTTTTCATTATTCCAATGATTAATAACTCACATTGGAGAGCGGCCGTAGCTCTGTGACTGTGCTGCCTCATCTTTATGCTCAAGATTACTAACGTTGTGCTAACATTTCCACGTTTAGGGTTCCACTGGTCCCGCTGTGTCCTACGTACCGTTATTGTGCTGTGTATACTCTTTGTGGCCGAGTCTATCCCCCACTTTGGCGCCATCCTAGATCTTATTGGGGGATCCTCAGTCTCCTTCCTAACGTTTGTGGCGCCACCTCTGTTTTACCTGAAGCTTTCATCGCAAAAGGGAGATTGGCCAGAGAGGTAGGTTTATTATAGACTTTTTTCCATTATGGTGGCGCCCTGCTAGCGGAATAGACCTCAAAAATCGATTGGAGATGGCGTTTAGTGGAAATAGTTTGGAACAGGTTTTTTTTGGGGGGGAGGGTTCACTGTGCAGGTTTGTGGGAAAGGTGCAGGGCGCTTGGAACCTTGTGCTCAGTAATAAAAAAAAAAAGAGTAATAGATAGTACTTACCGAGAACAATTACTTTAACTGAAAGTAAGGCAATCTGAACTTATATAGGCTACATATTGAACTATAATATATCAGAATGAAATCAAAGTAGGTTATTAGTAATTGCCTCCTTTTTCAAATGTAATAATTATATTCTGTTTATAATTGTATTATAACTGTATTCATAAGTGCAATAGATATCATAGTATATTAGAAATAATACGTATGAAATCGTGTACGTGAATGGTACATTACATTATAATATGTGTATACATACATAGGCCTACATACATACAAACATGCATGCATACAAACATACAAACATACACACATACATACACACACAAGTGGTTATCAGGTTATGGATGTTCATTTTCTGTATGTATACATATTTCAATCATTTATTGAAAAAGAAGCTCGATCGTTTGCATGTGTTGTATTCTGATGTTTTCCTCATCGAAGTTCCTCTCTTTGTAGGCCTGTACCTCTCCATTTAAAAGTTCTCAATGTCGAGATCATAATGATTGGGATCATTGGTGGCATCGCATCTACCTACTCTGCCGTAAAAGAAATAGTTTCACCGTCAACATTCATTCCTCCCTGCTACGTCAATATTACAGCCGCTAGTGGCTTTTCATAATCGATTTGTTTGTTTTCTTCACTTCAATCCATCTCTTTACACAAGCTCTTCTGTCGTGTCAATCGATGAGAACAGGATGAACAGCTGATAAAATGTTGCGGGAACTGACTAAAATAATAATGTCCGAATTACTAAGCTATATAGGGCGGACTTCTTTTGCAATGCATCAAACACACACATGCAATAAGAAATATTGTGTACGTTCTGATGTTTTCATAAATTTGCTGTTGATATCTGGGAAGTCAGAGTGTATAGTTGATATGAAAAAAGGCACGAGTATAAAACTAATAGAATGTGGTATTGGCATGTCACACGCTAAAACAAACTGATATATGTATGTTCTATTAATAAAATCTAAAATCTTAGTGCTATTTCGTATAATCAAAAAATCGAAATATGAGAACTTGCCATATCCCAGAGTTATACCTCAAGACCTACACTTTCTCATTGTATATATGTTGAACCCCATAGCTATAATGATATAGCATGGTGAAAATGAAAGGAAAACTAGAAAAGTCATCATAAATAATTACGACTTATTTGTCACAATCTGACAGGTCACAAAATGTGACTAAACAAACTACCACATGCTATAATCATGCTCAGATGCAGTGTGTGTCTGTGAGTGCCTTAACATAGCCTTTTTTTTTTAGGGGATTTTGAATTTTTTCAGATGATCCTGAAAAAATTCACTCTATGTTATACCTTATTAATCAATTTTACAACAAAATTCAAAATCTGAGAAAGTGCCATAGTCTGGGGGATCAAGACCTGATGTTTCTCTCTGCATATATGGAAAAGCCCTTATAATTTGAGCATGGTAAAAATGCAAGAGAACTTAGAAAGGTCTCTTGAGCCTTTAGACCCCAATCTTATAGCCACCCGAGGGTGTACTCCACCCGGAAAACTGACCATTTTTTCTTATTTTTCTCCATATTTTTCCGATGAGAATCATTCAATAGGTTTTCAACATACAAAAACAGAAAATATATCATTTAAAAGCTTATTTAATTCCCTACCCAATACTTCAAACCATGTGTTCAGTGGCGGATCCAGGGGAGGGGGGCAAAAGGGGCAATTGCCCCCCCCCCCCCCCCCTAGACCAAATGGAATTTTTTTCGAATATGCTAAGCCTGTTGATTCGTACAAATATGACATTTTTTTTCACTTTTTATAGGGGGGGTTGGTTCCCCCCCCCCTAGATGACTGACTCTGGATCCGCCCCTGGTGTTTATAATTCTTATTGCCATTGGTGGGTGAGCATTTGAACTTCCTCAATAAATAGAGGTTAATGAATTCCTGAGGGAAATCTATGGAAATCCTGGGGAAATACAGCAACTCATAGTCGCAATCTGTGGTGTAAAGGGTTAAATATATGACCCAATGTGTCAAAGTCTGAAAGTTCATTAAATATGACCCTTGCAAACTCCTGTTTTGAGTGTGTTCCCAAGGTTTATAATCATTGCACTTTATACCATTGAACTCGTTTTTTGAATCGTTGTTTTTTTTTGTTTTTTGTTTTTTTTTACATTTTTTGCATGAAAGAGGACACTCTCCGAGATACTTAGTTAGAGGTGAATAGCATTGTCTTTTTTATGCTTGAGCTATAGATTTTATACCAATGTCATTAATCAGGTGTCAATGGCACTTTGAATAGTAAAATGGTTTTAATGGTTCTTGCTACACGGATATTGTCTTTTCTATTTAGGGGATTCTTATCATGGAAGGCCCTTACAGTAAGTTACAAACGTTGCGAGTGTATGCTCGCAATTGACCAGCGATCAACTCACGAAAATGATTTGAAATGCTTGGGCTTCAGTTAGATTGTTATGTGATATTGACTCGAAATTTATTTTTTTGAGGCCTAAACTGTATGCTTACTATAGATCCTTGCAGCAAATAGTGATCAAAGGACATGTTAAGCTTTTCCAGGGATTTGAACTGTGATAGGAAAAAGTATAAATCAATTATTAGCATACATTATGAGAGATAAATGTACTGAGGAACTTTCCTTTGAGTTTCAGAAATTTTAAAGCATTTTCCACCCTTTAAATTGACAAATTATCCTTGGAATACATACAAAACTTGACCAATTATGCACATTATTATGTGTAAAGTACCATATTTGAAAACTGATATTTTCTATATCGAAGCCTCATTGAGGGAACTATGGAGTAATATTGATAAGCTTGTAATAGAATAAAGGCAAATGTAGCATCTGACCTCTATATGTAACTAGATATTCACCTTTTAATATCAATAAGCATAAAAAAGGGCAAAAAATAACTACAGTTGACCCCTGAGAGCAACCTAAATAATTATGTCATTTAGGCTGTGTGTGGTAAGATACAACCATACAGTTGGACATTATCATGATGTACAAGTATATTTTACCCTCACAAACTGTTATAATTTCAATATTTTTTTATACTTTCCCATGGGAAAACCTATGAAATAGTAATATTAGATAATAACATAAAAAGATATAACAAAAATAGGCAAGAAATAAGCAAACATTCTATAATAGAATTCAAATTGCTGCCCAGCACCCAGATGGCTTATTGGAAAAATCTATGCAAAATGGTGATATTTCATAATTTCACCTCAGCCTTCTGACTATGTTCATTTGCTGAATAATGCTTGCATGTAGGTGAATGACACATCAGTAGATTCGAAATCTAATTCTCTAAACACCCTATTGAAAGAATTGAAATAAAATGTAAATTGAAAATTCTATTTAGAATTAAGTTCATGGAAGTCAGGAAAAATCCAATATTTCAGCAAATTTTGGAGGACATTCTAAACATTCCAAATCATTTCGAATGTTCAGTTGGAACACATTTCATCCAGATTCATATTCTACACATTCCTAGCTTTAGAATGATACCAAGATGATTGAAATTGATCAAGAATTGTAAGAATTATGAGGATTTCTTTGAAAAATGTTAGGGCAATTTAATGTTTTTGATCGCATTTTGCTGCAATGATCTATAGCCAAGGTTGCCTAGTATTATAGACCATATTTCAGGTGATACCTTTTATCAGATGATAACTATATTATAGTTATCATCTGATAAACAGCTGACTTGAGATGAATGATTTATCTTTTTTTATGATTATTTCAGTGTTATAGGCCTGTCAAAATTAGAAGCCAAATGATTCTAAAGCAACTTAATCTGAATTATCTTGGTAGCGTATACCGAGCTGATTCACTACTGTACCACCAGGTGAAGGTTTGGAGCTTCTTGACACGCGAGCGACCAGTAAGATGCCACTCCTTATAGCCTATACTGCATACAAGTCATGTACATCTTCCCAAACACAGAGCAGAATCTGATGATACCCAGACAGAGCTTGTTTGTGTAATGCACCACAGCCTGTGTTGTTATTCTCTAAAACGCATTAGTATTCTGTCCATCATATTAAACTCCGGAGTAATTGAATAGTCAATAAAAATATCGTACACCTGACATTTTACAAAAAATGATTCAATTCCTCTACATCCCACTACAGAGAAGTTGTTAGGATTGATAGCCCATGTGATTTGGGGTAACACACGGCACAGACGGAAATCAAAGAAGCTTTGCAGTAAGTGTGCGTTGGATCTCCTAAATCCAATCATAGCGTGCATGCTGCCTCATGGCCTCAGGTCCAATTTCTTATTTCCACCCCACAATTCGATACTACCGCCCACTGTCCCTGCACGCAACCCAATGACCGATGAAAAGGGCGTGCAGCGCCACTGCTCCAAGGTTATGTCGTCAATAAAACACCAATGCTTTGGAGGCACACCGGCAAAAGCAAAACAAGTCCAGTCTTGAGAAGGGAATAATATTGCTATCCATGTTCATGCAATGATATATATATAATACAATTATGATATATATACAAATACAAATACATATATACAAATATATATATATTATATATAAACATATATACAAATACAAATATAATACAAATATATAATACAATTATGAACCAGTTATAAGGTAGGGCAATTAATAATTTACACTTTGTTTTCTGTACGTTAATATAAGAGCTCTGAGGTCCCCCCAACTTTATGTCTCAGTAGGCCCCCTATTTAGAAATTCCCTGGGGTTACACCCATCATTTTGGCATGGAATTCCCAATATTTTTCACATTTGCGACTTATATGGACTTCATACCATTGTACTGACGCGGGTGGCCAGTCCATGTTTGGGAAGCATGACGTGAGCTTAGAAGCGCACGTGTAAGCCAATGTTTCACTTTGACAGTAGTGAAATGAGGGAGGAGTTAAGGTGTGACGTACCACCATATAATAATGTGTTCCGCTCTTAGCTAGCCAGAGTAGCTGCAAGCACTGTGTGAGTAAACATCCTGTGAAGGTTGGACCTTTAATCTGCAGTCTAGGTTCTGGAGAGAGGCATATAGAAATTGTGTTAGAGCGCGGAGCGTTGACTGAATGTGTTTGAGGGAACTCTAACCTCGGGACTGATCATGGTCAATCGAGTTCTTGTCACGGAACGACTAGACATTGGATAATAAACAACAAATCCTTTCACAACGAGTGTTCACGTCTTACATGAAAAGGGAACTATAATTATGTATTGGACGACCGCAGTCAACGAGGAGGGAGACTGCGAATGGAGCTAGCGATTATCTATACAACCAAACAATACAAACACGCATTAACTTTAAACGGATAATTAAACCTCTATAGTTCACCATAGTAGAGGATACAACTATTTGATACGGCAGCAATACAATGATATAATTATTACGCAAGTTGCAGCAGGATAGAGTACAACAGTAGGCTTATAATTATATGATAGTATAGTGCGCGCATCCACCGTGATTGTTTACCTTAATACGTGGGTGAATACAGCAGCCCATTGGCCAAAATTTCTTTTCCCATAAACTATAGCCTTTTATCTTTAGGAAGTGATATTGTTATTATTCACAATAAATTAAGGCCCCCGGGTTAAGGCCCTTTGGATCCTTTATCACACCGTATATTCTATTTGTCGTCCATGATTTATGGGAGGACAAACATACTGCCCCAAAAGTAAGCAAATGGGTGCCGGCATCTGGCGGATTATTTGCATTAGCGATTGATACAATGTCCGTGCTGATATATTATGCCAACATGACAAAACAAATGGTTATTCGTCTATTGAATGAGTTCAAAATGTTGGTGATTTTTTCTTTTCTCAAATTGACAGATTTCATGTATTGAAATCATAAACTTTCCAGCTGCTAACTTCGTACGACTCCCCTCGTCCAGTTTGCTTTGATCACTTCACTGTAAAAAAAACGTCATAAATTTACTTGGTATTTACTTCTTTTATGGTGTATTTATTACAATTGGGTCACTCTCCAGAAATTTCCTCAATTGGCAAAATCAGTGTTTTTTTTCTTCAGATGACTCTGGAACCTAAACTTAAGTTACATTTGTATATATTTTAGCCTCTACATGCTACCAAGACTTATACATTTGAGAAAATCAATATCAAAGTTAATCATTTTTCTCGGATCTTTAGAAATTTAGACCTAAATTGAAGGAAATAGCCAAAAATTGAGAGGTAAGAGTTTTTTTTCACCTCATTTTATTCAATAAAAACTAGAATTTGAGCTTTTCAGCTATGATATTTGTTTGAGAGGTTATTTGAGTGGGGGCAAACTGTATAAAACAATATTTTCCCCAAATTTATTGATTTACTGATTTTTATTGAAGTTCTTAGTTTTTTAAAATTCACAAATGTACGTTCAGAACTAAGCTTTGAAGGGCAAAAATGTAAATATAAAATAAGAACATAACAATTTTGAGTTACTACTCTGAAAGATACCATAATAATGCATTATTCAGCCCTAAGTGAAAATCATAGGGAAAAAAGAAGGTTACTAGAAATGACAATTAAGATTATATTCATGGGCATGCCCAAAAAGTTTAATTGTACGTTCAGAACCAAGGTTTTATCATTTTTAAGTTTTTTTCATGCAAAATATACATATATTTGCTCATGCTTATTTAGAGACATAAGAAAAACCCTACCAGAGGGTATTATGTCATCTTATACCAAATTATTCCTGTATAAATAGTGGAAAACAAAGGAAAAAGCTTGGTTCTGAATGTACAAAGCTTGGTTCTGAACGTACATATATGTACGTTCAGAACCAAGCATTTTTTTCTCTCTATTCTCAGAGATGATGTAAAATGCTACTCTAAATGTTTTTCTTCTCACCCCATCCAGAAATGATATGCATTTTCATATGTTTCCATATAATATTCATTTTCAGTCTTTATATGTCACATTTATTGATAGAAACCTTGGTTCTGAACGTACAAAGCTTGGTTCTGAACGTACAAAGCTTGGTTCTGAACGTACAAAGCTTGGTTCTGAACGTACAAAGCTTGGTTCTGAAATTTTTTAATGTGAAGATAAATACAAATGAGGTTCTGGTTTGGTTCATGAATGCTTTACCAACTAAACATTGAAGTACTTAAGTAAAATCAATTGAATGTCACATGACCTCATCTGGAGTGTAGCCAACATATGTACGTTCAGAACCAAGCTATGTACGTTCAGAACCAAGGTGTGTACGTTCAGAACCAAGCTATGTACGTTCAGAACCAAGCTATGTACGTTCAGAACCAAGCTATGTACGTTCAGAACCAAGCTTTTTGTCTATACAGCCCTTAAAGACATAGCCATATTTCTGACACAATATTTAAATTTTGTGACTTAAGCCGGGTTTCCACCGAACGACTTTTATATGGTGAGTTTCTAACGACCATGAACGACATAAAAAAAGAAAATCTTTGCTACTTTTGGTCGTTCAGAAATAAGAATTTCTTGTTTCCACTGAACGACTGAAAAACTGATATCTGAACGATTTTTGGACTACCTGAACGATTTTTTCAAACGACATAGATCAGAAAAGTTAGGGAACAATAGATTTAATAGGATTTAATTACCCTTGGAAGAAATCGTGAGCAACTGTCGTCCAGAAATATTAAACAGGTTAGATATTTGGTCGTTGGTGAATCTTTCACTTTAGTCTTGAGCAGATGTCGTTTGGGGTCGTTCACAAATGTCTTAACCTACGATTTTGTGTTTCCACTGAACGATTTTACTAACGACCACAAAAGATTTGTGAATCGTTCATGGTCGTTCATGGTCGTTAGCATAATGTCGTTCGGTGGAAACAGGCCTTTAGATATCTTTTGCCACCTTATAATGTTGATATCTTACCTCATTTAATTTCCCATATAATAAATAAGCTTGGTTCTGAACGTACATACCTTGGTTCTGAACGTACATACCTTGGTTCTGAACGTACACACCTTGGTTCTGAACGTACATTTATGGTTTTTCTAAAATATGTGCGGTTTATCCATGCCCCAATATATAAATTCTTATTTTGCCTTGCAGGATTTGTTTCTAGAGTCTTCTCATAAAAAGAAATGCACACTTTGTAATAAAACTTTACTTAAAGAACCAAGATATGTACGTTCAGAACCAAGATATGTATGTTCAGAACCAAGGTTTTTTTTAACTTAATTCCATAACACTTAGAATATGCATTCAATCAGTACACTTTCCATTAAATCATTTGCACATCATGTAAAAGAATCAAAATATGTGGCCATACTGCAAATATCTATACAGTTAATTGTTTTAAAGCTATGTTAAGCCAAAATTTGACCCAAAACTTTGAAAATGCACACTTTGTAATAGTTTTGCACAGTTTCTTATTTTTGACCTAAAATTTTAGGAAACTGCGCACTTTTCAGGAGAGTGACCCAATTATCTTTACCCCCGCCCCCCGCCCCCGTTAGACCGTAAAATGTAAATCTGACCCTAGGATCAGTTCAAAGGCATATTACATTTATTTACCCAAGGAAGATTTGATTAAAAGAACACATTCCCTTTAAGTTTAGCCATCATACCTATAAAACTATTATAATTACATTTTAAGTTGAGAGTCAATTACATTTTATGTTAAATTGTTTCATTTTACGTTTAGTCATAATTACATTTTAGGTTAATCTGGTTTACATTTTACATTGAAATTACATTTATGTTGATTTTACTTACATTTTACATTGATTTACGTTTTACATCACATTTACATTTTACTGTCTAACACCCCCCCCCCCCCCCTCCTACGCTATCGCCTGATTTTTCCATTGGAAATTAAAAAATCATGTAAAAGTGTTATACATAAACTGATAAAAGCGTGTCTGCCCTAGAGGTCTTTTCATGATAATTATGTTTCTGGAAATCAATGAGAATTATTAGGGCCTAATGGTATATTGCTGCTTGCACCTACCGATATAATTATGGTAAACGATTTCCTATGACCATAAGCCACCTTTGGCAGTCCTGAGCTTGATTTTATTTCGCAGTGCCACTCACCACAAGCACATGCCTGCTTGGCTAATGACATCACCTCTACACTCTCCACCGAGGATACTTGGGAGAGTCAATCTTAGCCTTGATCCTTGCTTTACCAAAAGCTAGCTAAGATTCTACACAGTGGACTAACACCCGCGTCAGTACAATGCAAACCATTTTGAAATATTCCTTTTAGGGGAAAAGCTATGGTTATTTGAATTTCCTGCTCTGCACACACTAAAACTCCCCTGATTTAGAAAGATATTACAATGCATTTCCAAATGTTATATAGTATGTATGGTTTCAAGCCATATTCTCAAAGAAAATTAACCAAAATGCAAAATTGGCAGCATCAAAATGCTATGTGGAATATGGCCCTAACTCTTCTTGAAGGTGCTTGACGAGTGTAGGTAAAGTCAAGAGACCAATGTAAAACGCAACCAGCAGTGGGCAGCAGCTAGAGTGTAACAAACTAGCAGTTGAGTAACATCTCATATAGGAACAGGCCACAGAAACTGGGATTCTGTTAAGGAGTTTCTGTGGATGGGTTGGCAGAGTGGCTAGGAGCGTTGGCTGTGGGGGTTGAGTGAACTAAGCCTCTTGGACTGATAACTGTCAACAGCTCAGTGACATATAGGGCCTAACTTTGTTATGGACTCTAACAAACAACATCTTTCATTCGTCATCTCTTGATGGAGAACTACTTCTCGAGATGGTCTGCAGTCTGGATGGAGAGAAGACTGTAATTTGGACTAGCTAACTTAGAGGCATAATTAATTGATACATAATGCTTAACTACTCCCCTAGAATTAACAGTAAGGTAAACCACAATATTTTAGTACCCTGACTCAACCTTCAAACTTTAGACCCATAACACAAACCCCAATTCATGCAAAATTAATAGAAAAGGTTGAACAAACAAGATAAATGAATTACCTAGTACTTGGCAAGGATTCAATAAGCAAAAAAAGTATGGTTTTGTTCATAATAGATCCACTTATGATGCAGTATTTGGCATTTTAGAAAAGATGTATATGGCCCACAAAAAAAAGAAATATCTGTTTTATTATGTATTGACATCGGGAAAGCAATTATCCGATTTGTTAGATACTTAATTTTTCCCAACTGTAAAATGTTGCATGAAAATTTCTTAAAGACAGAATTAAAGTGTGCACTGAGAGTGAGGTGTTCATCCAAAGTTACCCAAGATAACAATATTTCTTACACATGGTCAGTTCCATAGTACCGAGCATCAGATGTTAGTCAACATTTTTGGGCAATTTTTAGATCCATAAGTACAATATTAATTAGTTTTTTTCCAATATTCATATCAATATTATCATTTACACACCAGTCATATTAAATTTTAGTGCCGCCTGTAATCCATTACTACATTACTCTTGATCCCCACAACCGTTCTCTAGACACAAATAACCGTACTAGCTTATTCATATTAATTTCGCAGTGGTTCATTTGATTTATGTTTTTGATCATGTTTTTCTAACTTTAGCATTATGCCTATTGCTCTTTGACTAAATATTGGTTATTGCTACATACATGCACTAAATAGGCCTATCTGCTTGTAAGGAATTGTAATTGTAATGTAAACAGGTAAATACAGTAATTGATCGTGAATCATACAAATGATCATGGAATCGGATCTTTAAAAGGCCTCTTGAACTTATTAAGCCATGTTCGTGAATAATTAATATTTCGTCTGTAATACATAATTTACCATATACTACAAGTCAATAACATTAAATTCCTGTACGTGAATGAAAGAATGCGATGACAGATGACAGACCCGATAACAGCTCAGTGTAAAAATACACGCGGGGGCTGCCCAGAGCGAGTGACGCAGGTGGCGGGCTGGGCGGCGGTGGCCGTTCTGTACCGAGTGAGTCGGTTAACCAACGACTCAGTGCTGCTCGCCGTCCCCACCCCCTCCCGGCCGTAGTCCTCCCAGCGCCCAACCTCCAGTCCCGGCGGCCAGGCTGACTACATGTTGTTTTCCACACGGCCCGGTCCGTACGTGCTTGGCCTGTATGTCTGTATGTATGTATGGCAGAGAGCAGCCCCGAGGGCACGGCCTACATTCACTGGGCTCAGGGCCAGTCTGCCTCAGGGCCGTTACATATTTTGTCTTCCAGAGAAGGGGGAGGTCTCTGGGTAGTTGTACTACAGAACGGGAGATCGATAGGCACGTAGAGCGACACAGCACACCTTGGTAGGGGCCCGGGTGCCATGCGGCGCCGCCAACCACCCACGGGGAGCGTTCTGCTCACACCCGCTCCAGTACCCTCAACACACCAACCACCGGCAGTGGGGGAGGTGGAGGCACCTACAGAGCACGACTAGGCACCCGGTACCCACATACTCTACGCAGGGTACTCTACGTATCCACTCTACACAGAAATCACAACCTGTCTATTCAGGCCGCCCAGGACAAAGGCACGGATTACACACCGTCTAAATATACACCAGTTTCCCTGTTGACCCACGGGATTAGATCCTAGATTATTACCTAATACTCTAGACCGGGCTGGACCTGGGTCAGTGAGTGAGTGCTTGGACCCTGGAGTGACCCACTGGTTCAGTCCTACAAACCTACAACCTACGCTGAAACCTCACAGAGAGAAACTCCGAGGTATACACATGATAACGGATGGAGTCCACACCACTGCTGTGATTTTCATTGAAGCGGAAGGCAGGACTATGTAACGGAAAAAAACAATAGTTTGGTCTGGTAAGGCGTCGGCTAGTGGAGCGTGTTGCTAAAAACAAGACCCGCTAGAATAACAATTGACTGTAGCGCGAATACAGTGAATTACGCGGAGATAATCACAATGTAAATATTGCCACTCAGTCAGTTTTAGCTACATCGACCCTGCATTTTAGTCTTCTCTGTGACTAATGAGGTTTAAGAAAATCCAATAGTGAAATTAATCTAAATTATTTACCTTCTTTCTTTCTCGCATTTAGAACCATGACTACTGGTGGAAAGCGGTAGAACCAGAAGTAACAGGTATCTGTACCGTTATACCTGCCTTGTCACAGCCACTGCACCTCTCATCAGCATTAAAAAGGACCTAGATCGAAACTCACGGATCAACCATGTCCTTCCTACACTTACCAGGCCGTGCACAGTCAGCGAGAGACAATATGAATTATGTAACCGAGGAGCTCTACCTGATTAGCACAGCAGGTTCTGTGTGGTTATAAACGTTATATAACAAAACATACACCCACATTAAGTCTACAGCAAGCAAGGCCCCAAACGGCGAATGTGTTGACAGGTGTGCACTAATGAGGAAATCCCATACTTTCTGGGTGGTGTAGGTATAGCTGGTCATTTAGTTTCGCATCGAACTGTATAATTCCTTATAACGTCTCCATGCAGTGAGTAACACCAACAATGTTTTCTCAGACGAAATCCTCATTATAGGTTTTTTTTCAACAGTGCATTCCATGGACAATATAATTATTCTGCTTGGACAATGCGGAGGAAATAATACTTCCCTCGCCCTCGGTGGCATAAGCTTTATTATTGATATTGCCATGGCATCAAAGATCAGCTCTAAGCCGTTGGCATCAGGCCAAGCGTCCTGTATGCATGGATCCACCAATGACGTCGCCATTATCACCAGTCACTTGGTGTTTTAACCTATGCCGGACGGGGGAGAAGCAGGCCACACGCACACCAGGGAGCCGGCCACCACCTCGTCGTCATGAGAGGGTTAATCCGTAATGCACGGTGGGTACAATAGCAATTTAGGATGATTGCCTTTCATTTCCCAATGATAGTCCAGTAGGGCTAAGGCAAATAGTTAAATTGAATGTCCATTGTTCTAATTAATGGCTGATTCTTGGTTCATCCTACTATGTCATTAGGCCTAAAAGCAAGCTGTAGGGCCTATGGAGCCATTGGACATTAATATTGCACAATTAATTGTATTAATTGCCAAAAGACCCCATATCATCCTTATGAAAAGAGGAGTGATTGCATTGACAGGTTACTCCTATATCATGTCACCATAAATTATGTCTTCGAGCCTTGAGACGACCTTAAATGTAGCTATGGTGTTTAACAGTAAAACCCCAATAACCAACCTTATACAGGTACATGCGACTAGTCTACCATCCAATTTCATAGCAAATCGTATGTTTGTACTTACGGGTAATTTCATTTATATAGTTTTCTTTAAATATCTAACATTTGGTTTCAGAAAAAAAGATTGCTTTTTATTCTTCATTTAAATTATATCCTGTAAAATGGGGGTTCTGGGCGTATCAGTCCTCCCTCAAATAGCTCTGAGACCGCTCCAGGTGGGGAAAGATAACATAGAACCAACGGTTGAGGCATTACATAACAGCGCTGTCTGACTGATATTGTACAGGTCTAGACAAACAATTTACATAGCCAGTCATGAATACACTATATTAATTATTGGTCCACCTAAAACGGCATTCTCAGAGGCGGATGTACTAATACCAGAAAGTGGCAGGAGTATAGGCACGCAATTAGGCTACCAAAATGACCATCGCTATCTCCTATTCCATATATCTGATCTAATAGAGGAGAATTAAAATGTTTAAACACAGTTGCAATGAAATGATTAACCACATCATGATGCTATTAGGGAAACTGTAGAGACACAACATTCTTTCATATCAAATTTATAGCTGTCGCTCAGTTTGACACCAACTAATATAATATATATTTTCAATATTATAGTGTTATATATATACACTACAGTTCCAGTAATTGGTACAAATGACTCAGTCAGTGTAATGGCAGTGTAATGACAGACTCATGTAACCACATAACTGCTAATAACAGTTCTAAGTTGTATTTACAACCGGTCTTGTCCTGATTTAAACATTATAATCAACCACAGCCTATAGCTTTCCTCATAAGTAGCTGCCCGCATGGTATCAAATAGATGATGTCTACCTCTTCAGTTCAATTTATCATTATATGCAGACACATCTTTTTAATATTTCCTTGATATGTAACTTTGAAGGCCAGCAGGTCAATTCCTCTATAAATATTGAAATTATCAATTCACCGATAAATGTGTAGGCGACCTGCCAAAGTCGTCAATGTTATGGCTCTATTTGGTCATGGTATAAACGAGTTTATTTATACATGTATATAATATAGTGGCCAAGCCGATCTTTCAGTTGTTTTCCACGGATGCTAATCAGCCGCTAATGACTGATATAGTAATTAGTCACTAAAAGCATAAGGCAGCATATAAGACCTATACATTTTAGATATAAACGTATTATACAAGATCCATTACGTAATGCTACGGTAATAGTATAACTCAAAATATGAAGATGCCTTTATATGGATGTTGTTTAATGAAAGGACACGTCTGTGAAATTTGTTTTTCACGACGCATAAATTTGGTCTACCGATGAATGATTAATTAATCATGGCAGCAATAAAACTTTATTTCAATTCCTATTTCTCCCGCACAATAATGACAATAAATTAGATGAAGTGGCAAGAGTGCGCTGACATCAGCCACTGTAGATTACAGGCATGCCAGAGTTCCGCACAAGGGCGGATTTCCGCACTTTTTGATTTTTTTCAGGTCATTTTTGAGATAAGTCCAAATTCGAGGAGAAATTATTTTTTCTATAGTGGGTAGGGGGGGTCACATGGCTTGCTGATAGATTTTGCTATGCAAAATGAAAATTATCTTAATTTTTAGGGCACATTTTTCAACATTTATAACGGTTTTATGGATTATTCAGCTATAGGAAAAGCACATAACCTTAATTTTCGTCTTGAAAACAAGGTTTATATCCAATTTTAATGATTGATGATAAATTTCCGCACAAATGAGTCTCAGTAACTGGCATGCCTGAGATTAACTAAAGATAGATAGTCATGTGTTTTCGCACTGCATTCAATGATGGAGGGTAAATTATCCTCCATGATTCAATACACAACGTCAGTGTTTCTATGAGTATAATTATCATGTAGTCGTCATCTAAAGCCATGTTTGTTTCCTTTATATTTGTATTCAACTGCCTAACAATTCGATTTCTGAAACCGACGTTTATTTTCGAACATGAAATAATATTCAGACTTGTCAGATAGGTAGTGGAACTTAAAAAGTCCAATACTGGATCATTTGTCCCATTAAAGGCTATCTCCCGAAATCTGAACCAGTCGATTTCACAAACATCAAAATATGAACGTTAACCAAATAATCAGTTAGATCTTGTTTGTCAGACAGTGGCCGTAGTACCGAATCATGTTTTTCTTCATACACACAATTCCTTAGTTTTGGAGGCAAAATTTATTCATGTGAAAAATAAATGGTGATATAGGGAAAGCCGTACTGGATTTAGGAGGGATCTGGGTCTGGTGCACCTCCCTCCTTTTGGAAAAATTGCATTTTAGAAGTTAAAGTTGCAACGACAAAAAGTCATTACGGAAAATGTTATACAGTACCGTCCTTCAATTTTTTAAATGCTATATATATATATATATATATATATATATATATATAAACATGTTTATTTATACTGCAAACAAGATCAAATTATACAAATCTGGTCTCCCTCTTGTAAAGAGTATCTATTAGCTTATATAAAAAGAAAGCTTGGGAGTTTGCTTGATAATTGATGTTGATTGATTAACACAATTCGGTGACATGATTGATGATGATGAGATGATTAGTTAACAATTCTTGTCGACCTATTTACTCAAATTTAATTATATAGAATTACATAAAAAGTGATGTGGAATGTTCAATGTGAGCCCATAATTTAAGAAACACTGTATACATAGGATTTCTCAGTGGCGGATTTTGGGGGGGGGCCAGAGGGGCCTTGGCCCCCCCCCCCCTCCACCAAAAAAAAAAAAAAAAAAGGAGGAAGAGGAGGAGGAGGAGGGAAGAGAAGGAGAAAGAAAAGAAAAGGGGAGGGGGCAACATGTGAGGGTTGGTGAGATTTGAATAGATGTAAGAGAGGGGGGCCAACATTTGAGGGCTGGTGGGGCTTGAATAAATGTATGAGAGGGGAGGGGGGCCAACATTTGAGGGCTGGTGGGCCTTACATTTGAGGGCAGGTGGGCCTTGAATAAATGTATGAGAGGGGAGGGGGGCCAACATTGGGGGTGTAGATGCTTAAAATCGACACTGCGACATGGCCATTTCTTAAATTCGACACGGCGACATGGCCGTTTTTTAAATTCGACAGACGACATGACAATTAAGGGACAAATGACATTGCTCTTTTCTTAAATTCGACAGGGGACAGGGCTTATTCTTAAATTCGACAGGGGACATGGCTAATTCTTAAATTCGACAGGGGACATGGGTCCAATCTGTGATATAGTGACATGCGACAGGGCCGTTTTTTAAATTCGACACGGGACACGGGACCCCCCCATCCAGAGCCCCAACATTTGAGGGCTGGTGGGCCTAACATTTGAGGGCAGGTGGGCCTTGAATAAATGTATGAGAGGGGAGGGGGGCCAACATTTGAGGGCTGGTGGGCCTTGAATAAATGTATGAGAGGGGAGGGGAGCCAACATTTGAGGGCTGGTGGGCCTTGAATAAATGTATGAGAGGGGAGGGGGGCCAACATTTGAGGGCTGGTGGGCCTAACATTTGAGGGCAGGTGGGCCTTGAATAAATGTATGAGAGGGGAGGGGAGCCAACATTTGAGGGCTGGTGGGCCTTGAATAAATGTATGAGAGGGGAGGGGAGCCAACATTTGAGGGACAGAGAAGAGACAGAGAGGGAAGATAAAAAGGTTGTAAAACAGGGGTAGATCCAGGAATTTTTGGCCCTCTACCTCCCCTCTCAACCCTATCCCATCCCTGTCGACCATTTACCTTTCCTATTGGCCCTCTACCTCCCTTCTCAACCCTATGCTATCCCTGTCGACCATTTACCTCTCCTATTGGCCCTCTACCTCCCCTCTCAACCCTATGCCATACGTGTCGACCCTCTGCCTCCCTTGTCCATTCCCTGTCTCCCCAATTGGTCCCCCCCCCGCATCAGGCATTTAAAAAACAAAAGAAAGATATCCAAATTAAAGTAATTAGGAAAAAACATAGATATTGTCAAAAAGCCCACTATTTTCCAAAAATTCCCCCCTAAGGATAAGCAAAATGGGGCTTTTGATACTCGAAATCTGTTTCTAGGAAGAACCCTATTACACCCAAAATTATTAGGGTAAAAGCATTATCCCGAAGGTCTCTAAAGTATCTCAGAATGCCTCAGATTGCATGAATGAGAGCTTATTTTTTCAAAATTTTCCTGGGGGTGGCCCCCCAAACTCCAACAATGGGAGGGGGTACCCCTCCCATACCCTCCCCATGGAAGACATCCCTGTCCAAAATTTCTTCCTTATAGATATATATGCTACTTACACAATTTTGTAAATCTTTGTCCCCCCCCTTAGAATATTCCTACTTAAATCTAAACTATCATATAGGGAGAAAGCATTATCTCAAATTGGCTCAAAAGTATCTCAGAATGCCTCAGATTGCATGGATGAGAGCTTATTTTTTCAAAATTTTCCTGGGGGTGGCCCCCCAAACCCCCCCAATGGGAGGGGGTACCCCTCCCATACCCTCCCCATGGAAGACATCCCTGTCCAAAATTTCTTCCTTATAGAGATATATGCTACTTACACAATTTTGTAAATCTTTGTCCCCCCCCCCTTAGAATATTCCTACTTAAATCTAAACTATCATATAGGAAGAAAGCATTATCTCAAATTGGCTCAAAAGTATCTCAGAATGCTTCAGATTGCATGGATGAGAGCTTATTTTTTCAAAATTTTCCTGGGGGTGGCCCCCCAAACCCCCCCAATGGGAGGGGGTGCCCCTCCCATACCCTCCCCTTGGACAGCTACGCTGTCCAAAATGCTATGTTTATATACTACTTACACAATTTTTCAAATCTTGGCCCCCCCCCTAAAAAAATCCTGGATCCGCCCCTGTTTCTATCTATAGTACAAAACTAGACAAGTCATAATTTGAAAGTGGTAAATTTAAGGCAATTAGACATTGGCAAGTCTATATTTTAGTAGTAAAGTATTTTTAATTATGTTCTTAAAATTTGTTATATTGGGGGATAATCTGGTCTCTGAGGGCAGATCATTCCATAATCTGGCTGCAACATAGTATGGTGAGTTCAAGCATTTTGTTAAATCAGTAGATCTATACTGGATTAAAACGAGTGGGGCTTGATTTTGTCTAGTTGCCCTACCTACCACCTTTAAGTCAATACCATTGGTTTGAATTAACCTATAAATTGTTGTTATAAGGAACAATTCTCTTCTATATGATAATGGTAGACAATTTGACTTTATATGTAATTCATATCCTGTAATAGGTCTTTTAATCTTATGGGCAATTCGCAGACTAGTATTAAACAATACTTCAAGCCTGTTTGTGTCATATTGTTTAGCCCATGTATAAAAACAATTTCCAAGGTCAAAATATGGCAGAATCATTGTCTTCACCAGGATCAGGGCTGCATTATTTGTAATAGATTGTCTAGCAAATCGCAGCATCTGGATCTTTTTAGTAACTATTTTGTATACATATTGAATATGCGAGTACATTGCTAAGTGGTTGTCTAAGATAATACCCAGATATTTAAACATTTGTGCAGTTTCTATTGGTAATGTATTCAGTTTCAAGGGTAAAGCTGTACAGGAATCAGTCTCTTTATAATAAAAAAACATACATTTTGTTTTCTTAACATTGATTGTTAATTTATTGTAATCACACCATTGTTTGACTTTTTGTAAGTCATCTTGCATCTGCATGCACAAAGTATCAGCATCCCATCCTGATAGGGTGAGTACAGTATCATCAGCATATGATAATATATTGGAATTTAGCGTTAGGTTTGGTAAATCATTTATAGGGAAGAGCAGCGGGCCCATAATAGATCCTTGGGGTACGCCATAGCTAATAGTAGCCTTAGCTAATAGATGCGAGCCCATTCGCAAAAGTACTTTGAGTTCTATTTGTTAAGGTTTTGGTCAATCCATGAGACTAAGTTTAGTGACGTGTAATAATTTTTTAATTTTAGAATTAGTTTTTTGTGGCAAGTAGTATCAAAAGCTTTCCGAAAATCAATGAAAAGAGTAATTATTTTATCTTTGTTATTAACTCCGTCAATAATAAACTTTATCAATTTAAATACTGTATCGTTTGTGCTATGTTTTGGGCGGAAACCATTTTGTGAGGCAGCTAAAAGATTATTGTCTGACAGATGTGATACAATCTGTGCATGCAGATGCCTTTCTATAATTTTACTAGGAATTGGTAATAGGGAAATTGGTCATCAACTACATCAGGTCATTAACTGAGTTTGGGTTAGCTGTTTTAGGGATATGAGTGACAAGGGTATGTTTCCATGCAGTTGGGAAATAACTAAGATTGATTGATTGATTTATCAAGTAGCATAGGATATCAGGTTTTATTAGACAAAAGTCCTTAAAGATACGAGTTGAAATGTCTGCGAAACCTGAAGATAATCAGACATTTCTCTAATATATTTTTCTGTGTCTTTAATTGTAATTTTGGTCATGTTGAGTAGTTGTATGCCTGGGTTATTTTGTTCAAAACGGATTTGTGGTAGAGGATCCTAAATGTTATTAGCTATTTCATTTGCTAGATTCAATCCAATTTGAGTAAAAAAGTTATTAATATAATCAGGCAGTTTCATTGGTTCAACAGAGTCACCAGTAGTATCATTTAAAAGGTTAATAGTATGTGTTCTATGATCTTTGGGAACTATGTCTCTAATAAGTTTCCAATTTTTTTTAAGGATTGTCAGAGAATTCACGTAAGGAGGAAAGTATGTAATCTGCTCTTGCTTTCTTGAAAGCAACATTACATAAATTTCTAAGATTTTTTGCATGGGTTATATTTGTTGCCGATCTATTTCTTTTAGCTCGACGTAAAGCCCTGTCTTTATCTTTGGATAACTCGATTAGTTCTTTTGTAAGCTTTTTATCCTTTCTATAGGTAGATTTCTTCACAGGACATTTGATATCAAGTGTCGGTAAAGTTTTTCCCAAATGAGATCTAGGTCCTCAGAGTTATAGATAAAATCAAAGTCAATTTCTCATATCTTGTTTTTGAAAGCATCAAAAGTATAATTATTATAGGGACGACCTATAAATGAGCACTTATCATAGTGGTCTTTGGGCTTTTTGCGTATAGCAAATATTGGAATATGGTCACTGATATTTATATCCAAAGCACCTGAGCTATTAGACACAAAGCCAACCTGCATGGGACGTAGACGATTATCTCCTTTAAAGGGGCCAACTCGTACTACATTATCTATTTCTTTTGGATCTAATCTTATTTGTGTGTTAGAGACTATGTCACAGATAATGAAACGGGGGTCCATGTCCTTTTTCTCTGCTACGCCTGTGAAGAGCAGATTATGTTTTCGCAAGTTAAGTTCTGTTTGCTCATGATTACACGCACATTTCTGTGGTGGTTGTTTTTTTTAGTTTTTGATTGAACTCGGCTCTAATCTCTTTTCTGCCAGTGGCTGATTCTTTCATGTTTTGTTTAAGCATAGCAATATCAGCATCTATATACTCTTAGGCATCAACTACATCTGAAACTTCGGACTAAAGTTCGACTATGTCTTGTTTCATTTGTTTTATATCGGCTAGCGTTTTATTCACCGATTGCATCGCTTTATCCATTGCGTCAATTTTCCTGTCATGGTAGTGACTGAAGAGGCTAAATTACTTACTTGTGTAATTAATTTATCAATGTTTCTGAACAGATCATTTTGGTCAGTTTCAGTCTGAGTGTCTTTTGTGGTCTTATTACGTTGGCTAGAACACCTACCTTTATCCACTGGTTCAATCTCGGACATGTTGCTACCTTTCATTGTTTGACATTGGATCTGCTTACATGTGCAGGTGACAACTAGTGCGCGATAATATATGATGAAATCCCTTGTTGAGGAATTTAGCAGTTTATACTCACTAATCTTCTATTTTAGTGTCCACTTTATCAGAATATAATTACTCTCTACGGTATGGGTAGAGATTATTTACTAATAAGTAGTTAGTTGCGTCACCATATGTAATGTCCAGCTTGTTTTATGGGGGAGGCTCTTGCCGATGCGTGCAGTCACTCTGATATAGGTCTGCCACAGGGAAGAACACAAGGTATCATATAACTATTCAACATATATGAATGGGTTGAAATCTTGAATAAATATTTGCTCATTATTTATCTGATAACCGTCATGCTCAATATCCGATTAGGCCTATGTGTTAGAACTCATAACTGCATGTCGGACTATTGAATACAAGCGTTAAGGGAGAAAACGATTAGAAGAAGTACTCTAAGACTGCTGGGTTCTGCAGAATTGTAACTTAAAGGAAAACTTGCACATAAATTCACTAAGTTCTATATTTTATTAAATTAACTTGAGTTAAGAATTCTAAAAATATTTCAAAAGTAAAAACGTGAAAAGGTCAAGGTTCTAAGGAATTATTCAGGAAAAGATTTTCATTTTGGGAATTCCCTAAATGCTGGCCTGTTTGGTACTCCCCTTGCTACGTCACAACTAGGGGAATTCCCTCTAAAGTTATTTTAGAATTTCCTTTTTAATGAATGGTTGTAGATGGATATGTATATTAATTTGTTATGAGTTGCATTTAGCTACATGTATCTAATTGGGGTTAGAGGGCATAAACCTTATTACAATTTCTACAGGGTTGGGGATTCCCTTATAAGGGCAGGTGGGATTCTCCAATAACTCCCCTTGCTACGTCATAAATTAGGAGATTTCCCTCAAAAATTGAAATAAAATACAAGTTTTCTTATGTCCCATAACTGTGGATAGACTAGGAATTTTCCTGCAATCATGCATACATTGACTGTGCACGTTGTAAATAATATGCTGAATTGAATTTATTGAAAAATAACTAGCCTGCAGTTATGTGCAAGGTTTCCTTTAATTAATGACTTGTGAGTCAGCAGGGCTTGACTGTAATTTTGTCAGTTACAAAACCACAACCGTCATTTTGCTCTTATTTGGTAAAATTCCAGCCTATGTTAATTTCCTTATACAAAAAAAAGACATGGTCCTGAGTTCAATGCACTTCTCTATTAGTTTGAAATGAACGTACATGTATACTGTCTGACATATAACGAAATATCTCTTTCCATTCCCAGACTCGGTCTCCTCGTGGTCGTCACATTCCTCTCCCTGCGAACGGTCATCCTGCTGCTGGGGGCGACGGACCACCGAGGAGGGGGCCTTCAAACAGGTAGCCCCACTGACCCCAGGCTCCCACTCCAAGACTTAAACAAGCTCACGCATGAGCTGCTCGCCAAACACGCCTGTAACGGCAGCGTGAGCAGACCCAGGGACGAGCAGATCCGCACCCGCCATCAGCATTGGCAGTTACACGACACGGACTCGGAGAAAAATGAGCTGCTCGTGTACTCGGCGTTCTACGATGACCGCGAAGACGTGGGTTTTCTGCCGGTTCTACGTATCATGGCCGTGGCGAATAGAGACCACGCCCCCTTTTACTGCCAAATCTGGTATGACTCCATTGACATTCCTTATATCACAACAGCTGAAGAGACCAAAAATGGCCGAGGGGATCGGTTTGGGAAGATCTTCTATGGTCAGTATATGTACACGTGTAAATTACCAAGTGCCTTTCCTGTCCCCACTCACGTTTCCATGACAACGCGTCCGTGTGACACGCCCACCATTTTCCTGCCTGTCACATGGCAGCCGCGGTCCAAGTGGAAAGAGGAGTTTGCCATCTGTGTTCCTATATCTTTTGGCACGGTCAAGCCTCAGGACTTGGTGGAGTGGATGGAACTTGTCCATCTTCTAGGGGTCAGCCATGTTCACGTGTATAACGCCACCCTGACCGGAGATGTTGTCAAGGTGTTTGACCACTACCAAAGAAAGGGCCTGCTTAGTGTCCACCCCATGCCCCCCGCAGTGAAGGCGTTCAATAAACAAGGTGCCAAACTGGGCAGTCCTGCCTCCCTCAACGACTGCATGCTGCGTAACCTCTACACATATCATTACCTAATCTTTATAGACTTCGACGAAGTCATAGTGCCTAAAGGCAGCGGACAGAATTATACGGGTCTTCTACAAGCCATCCACAAACGACACAATCTGAGGGAAAAAGACTGGATGTCGTACACATTCAGAAATGTCTACTTTTTCTTGGACCTCCCTGGGGATCCTGAAGAACCAGAGCATTTTAAATTCCTAAAGTACAGGACACGGATGGAGCCCAGTGGATATTTGTATGCTGCCAAATCCTTCATAGATCCCCGTAGGTGCCTATCTGTGTTCAACCACTACTGCTACATACGATTCCCTTTTGCTGGGAAACACTGGACGGTTGACGTGGACGTTGCTCTCGCCACCAGCCACCATTATCGTGATTGCAACTTTGGAAAGGACAAATGCAAAGCAATGTACAAAAACACGAAAAAGGATGATATCATGTTAAGCTTTAAAGACAAGTTGCATAGCTTAACCGAGGAGGTTCTTAAAAGAATGAGTTGACATGGATAAGTCTAATATTGGCTATTCCTTAAATTACCTCTCATTGGGACATTATAGGTTATTATAGGAGGGTTTATGCTTATCAGAGGCTTTTGTATATGAAACAAATATATGTGATAATAAACTGCATCTGCATTCCAAGCTAACTAAGCAGCTGAATTACACCTCTATAAGAAGAATATGAATGAATAAGGTGGATTTTAACATATATACTTTACCAGTATGTACTTTTGCAAGTGCCATCAGTATATTAGTATTCTATTTCTCGGACCTCATACTCTTATTCCTCATATTGATTCTTCGGGCAAGGTATCTAAGAGACCTTGTTATGTTATTTTTCTTCATCATTTTCATCAAGCAGAGACACTGTAATATTATACCAGAGAGATTTCAAGGTTTTTGAAAAGGTGGCGGCGCTAATAAAAAGGTGGGGTGCGCCCCCCTTTTCCAAGAATTTTACATTAAAACAATCTAAATTTGCCCCCCCCCCCCCCCCCCCAAAAAAAAAAATTTAAAAAATGGGATGGTGGAGGGCCCCCTCTAAATCCGCAACTGTGGTGAATGTCTTTTGTTTTTCAAAATATTGAAAGCGTGAACATTGATTTTGGATAGAGGATGGTTCGTCATTATCATAAGGTACTGCCACAAATATAAATGTCGGGGTTCGCATGTCGGCTTGGATCCTCTTGGATCAGCCCTAAGGAACTGGTTATACGTTATATTGTTCAAGGTTATACATAATGCTAAGTACTAGCTAGAAGACTGACAAATTCTCTGTAAACAGAAAGTAAAATGAATGCATAAATATAGAAATCAAAACTGTTTTCTTTGTTTAAAGAAACAGTAAGAAATTTACTTTACTACAAGGTCACACATTAAATGAAATGGCGGCTACCAGTAGCAGTGACTACCTGGTAGACGAAATCGTCAATAATCTTTAGTGTTCGTGAACCTTATTGTATCAAATTCTACATTTCATTCTGGTTATGTTTGTGTACATTTTGATATTTTTTCCCCAACAAATATATTTATACATTCAGTAATATACTAAGGTTTTTTTTCAGGTGATGCATCATTGATAGAATGATATTTTTAAATCGGACCGTTCAGTAGTTTACATTGTAAACCTGTATTATGGATAGTTGTGCCATAAATACGCCATCTGAAAATGCATGTAACTAATCAGGCTAATCATGGAAATTTTGATTAAGGCCTCAAGATCAGCATATTTGTCTTTTACCAAAAATGATGGTATTATTGCATAATAGTATTAAAGAGGGATACTCAGAATTAAAATTTATTCATGATAGACGGAATTTCTTATTATGAGACACCAATCAAGATTTCCCTGATCAGCCAAATCAGTTACGAAGATATGGCCCCAGTACCTTAATGCTTTGGGATAAATGTGGCATTCTGGGATACACATAATATTGAACTGGACTATGAGATTTATTCGTCTCCAGAAGCAATAAAGAGAAATATGGGCAATCCTGTCTTATTCATTTACAAATCATGCATTAATTAGGATTATCTCGTGACCGGAACAAAGATACAACCTCAGATGGGATTCTGAGAAGGAGACGCCTTGCGCGACAGGTGGGGAGGCACCAGGATGTATCGTGTACACTGGATATGCAATTTCTTTTCAAAACTTGATTATTTTATTAAATGTCTTAAGAGATAGTTATATAGTTATCAATACTTAGAACGAAATTATTGGCTTGAAATATTTAATCCATTAACTTATTCCCCGGGACTTATTATCAAATGCATGATGATTATTATCAATTTTGGTATAGCATTTTATGTTCCATATACAGGGGTGGAACCAGGAATTTGGAAAAGCTACAGGAGGCATGCTATAATGATTCTTTTAACCGCGCTTTTCGCGCTCTTGGGTTTTGCGTAAAAACACGCATATGATATATTTATTTGTTCAAAAATATGGGGGGGGGGAGTTGCGCCTGGTACATCCCCCTAGGACGAACTCCCTACTCAGATATATACGAATCCCCCCCCCCCAACCAGGATAAAATAAACGACAGAATATCTTAATATTCAATTTTCAAGAATTCAAAGATTTCTTAATTATCACTCTGATACTTACATACTAAACACCATTTAAAAGATTTTAGACACCAATAAGATTAGAAAGGAATTCGAAGTAACTTTATTTTTTGAACAGTGAAACACTGGGTAGACCCTAATACTTGTTTGTAAACAGCTCACACAGGATCCACCCTCTCTTGTGCTTAATTACCTTTTTTTATTCTACAAGTAGCGGAAGCGGAGGAGGGGATGCAGGGCAGGCTACCCCCCCCCCCCCCCCCCCCCCCCCCGATGCGCCCCGTCAATATAGCTGATATAGATCTTAGGGGCCGTCCATAAATGATGTCACACTTTTCAGGGTATTTTAAGGACCCGCCCACCCCCCTGTCACACTAAATTCTTTAATCTAAACATGAAAATAAATCCCTTTTCAGGCAGCGTCACATTGTTCAATCCACCCACCCACCCCGTTGTGCGTGACAATGACATCATTTATGAATGGCCCCCTAGATCTACCTCTTAAGTTAGGTATATTACATTCCACCAGTTTTCCCATCAAAAAGTGTCCCCTGTTTTTGAGGTAAAAGCTGTGACCGAGTTTTTCACTTATAAAATGAACTTATAAGCTCAAGATAATATTTGATGAACCTTCAAGAATATTTATCTACATTATTTTCCCTTCGAAATGACATATAGTTTTGCTTTGTTATTTGCCCTCGAGCTGCACAGTGAGCCTTCTAAATACACGTCATTTTGACATGGCAAAACCAGAGTATCACATGGAAGTGGCTGGAACTCTTGAACCAACGCAGATAGAGATAAAATTCAAAAAGCATATTAAACTAGACACTGAACCTGACTGATGATACGTTCCTCAACATTTTTTGAGCATCTAAATTTTTTTTATGTAATATACCTACTTCAGTCTATCACGTTTCTGGCCGTTTCTCGATTTCACATATTTAGACTATGGGCCACTATAGAGATCTATATGTGAAATAGATCTGGCTAATAGATTCTAGTAGTAGACTAGATCTACCGCTACTACAGATCTAAAGATACATTAGGCACCTTATAAAAGGCCTTTGTGTGGGGCCCTTGATATCAGCATACCTTGGTCCAGAGTCAGAGGTTGTTGGTGACTGTGAGTGGGGCGTGGCGCGAAACAATTGACTGTCGCTGGTATTCAACGTTATAAATGAACATCTCAAAAACCAGCGACGTCCATCTACGCTGGTGCCCGCAGTTTTCTCGAAAACAAGGTCAGTACGTTCATTACCAGCAGTGACCCAGCGACAAGATGGCGGCCTCCATGAGATACTGTTTGGGACAAACCCGTTTGGTAAGAAATAACTTGTTTTATACGATATTTTGTACATTTAATTCAAATTTCCGAGTTTATTTATAAAGGACAGCTTTTATGTTGCCATAAGTAGGGATGTCTGAGAATACGACGTCAATATCACAACGTGATCGTGAACTGCGACCTTCACTCGCCGGCTGACAGACTCAAAAGTCACACTCAGTCTCAAGACTCGCACCCCATACACCTAGACTCTTTCTCTTTAAGAGGAAGAGGAAGGTTTCCCCTCTTCCTCTTCAAGAGCAAAGATTCTCCCTGTTATACCTCACATGAGGCTTATAAGGTGAGGTTTTCTGCTTGAAGCATAGAGGTTTAGTATTGATGTAAACCACCAGGGGGTGCATGTATGTCCTCTTCTTCTTGAAACAAAATCCCTCACCAAATGAACCAAGCATAAGTATAATAGGGAGTGAAAGGTGTGCTTCAAGAGGATGAGGGGAAACCTTCCTCCTCTTCTTAAAGAGAAAGAGTCTAGGTGTATGGGGTGCGACTCCCGAGTCCGAGCAGCCCTAGTCTAGATCTATACAAAAAAAAACGTCAAATAACTGAAATTGCAAACTTGAAGTAGACTAATCCTGTCCATGGTCCCAAGGTGAAGCCCTAAAGCTTTGGGCATGTTGATTTTCTCCTGTTGTTTCTTTTGCACAAAAAACACTCTGACTGTGGATGGATGACTTGATATTATTAGATCTATGATCACAGCCACAGGTCAGGTGCCTGAGGCTCAGCTTCAGCTCAGGCCCAGGGTGACCTACAAATATGACAAACATCGAAACAGGGCGGATTCGGGAGGGAAGGAGGTTGGGGGGATCCCTAGAGTCTAGACCCCTAAATTTGACATGGCGGCATGGCCATAGTTTATAGTGACATGAAGAAAAAGCTTAAGCCTTAACGACATTACAGGGTCAGGGACCATTTCTTAAATTTGACATGGGACGTGGGAGGGTGTTAGAGGTGATATGGGACGTGAGAGATGGACATCGGGAATTATTATTTCTTGCACGAAGGTTCAAGAGGATTGTCTGGATACCCAAGGTCCTCAATTTTATGAGGCTTCCCCCTCCCCCCAACAAAATGTACATCTCTACTCCTTATCAAAATGTGATAAAATCTTCTATTTTTCTTTCTTCTTTATCTTTGTTAATATATGCAGTATTTGACTCCTATTAATATATGGTACATCTAGTAGACTAAGACAAGCTAGGTGCCAATTTAGTATTATAGGAAAACTGCGCGAGGATGTGGGATGATGCAGACCACCAGCTGGCAGTAAACAATTTGCCTGCACTCGCCCTTTGGGCTTGTATAGGCAAATTGTTTACTACCAGCGAGTATTCTGCATCATCCCACATCCATGATCCTCATGTAGTTTTCCCTTTATCATATGTCGCATTTAAGTGTTTAATGACAAAAATGATGTAAACTTGACAAAGAACCAAAGTGTGCTGGGATCACACAATACTCAGTCAATGGACTGCTTGTAGATCTACTGCTGCAGCCTGTCTGTAACGTTATAGAACATGTATGCTGATTTTCTCATATCTCCTTTAATATTTGCTCAATTTATCATGCCAATCATGCGTGACAGGGCATGGTTGTCTAGTATGTGTGCACCGACGTATAATAATGTCTTTATCTGCGTTTTGATGCTGCAATCTATTATGTGAAGCTGGTTCTTCAGATATCCTATGTTTATATGTTTATTTTCGTTTACTGATGTGTCATTTTCTCTCAAATGCACTATGTCTTATATTCTTAAGCTTTGAATTATATAGTTTTTTTTAGTCCCTTTCTATATTGTTTATAGTATCACAGCCATTGGCAGACACCTTCTCAATTAGTCATATCAGTCGCTTTTATCTAAATGACCGGTTATTCATGTTCATCTTCAGGGATTAAAAAGCACTATCCTCCAATTGATTTTTGGATCTAGGAGTGTTGGATTTGAATTGGGTAACATAACTGATATCTAAGCTAAACACCCATTACCCTTTCACATTATGAACACCACTGGCACGTGGTAGTAAAAGGTGTGTGATGAGGGGAAAATCAGGTGCGGATTGGGGGGGGGGGGGCGTGCCAGATGCGCAGGCACAGATTTTACTATAGCACCAGCCCCCGTTTCGAAATTCCCGGATTCAGCCCTGAAAAGGGTCTGGTGGTGGTGGTCAATCGAATATCAAACAGTCATTCTCTAGAGAAATATCTTCCAATTTTGTTGCTGTCAATCCTCCTTTCAGTATAATTGTTGACTGATGACCATCTCTCATGCATGAGCGAAACCTTGACAGTTATTTCCTTCGTGTTTAAAAACTGTTATATCGACTTGAATCTTTTTTTTATGTATATTCTTCAGACGTGTTTGAAAAACAGCAGAAGGCATTTCTCTCAAGCCAAAGGACTAAATGTAAGTAGCCATTACTTGGTTGAGTCGGCGTTGACCATATTTAAACCTAGAGCCGGTGATAAGGCTCTGATGTGGGATGAATACCTAATTCATAGGTAAACACTGCAGGCAGTATACAAATAGTGTAAAGAAATTAATTTTCTCAAAAGAATTAAGCACTCTTATGTCATAAACACTCAATACAAAAATAGTTTCCCAAATATTTTACAGTAGCGTTTAGACAATCATGACCTTCAGCAATTGGTGACCTTCTTTTGGTGCGGCACAGAAACCAGGACAGAAATACTACTGATAAGCACCATGTTACGTTGACCTCCTTTAAATTTGTACTGAAAGAAACCTTGACTTTCACAACCATTCCGCTACCCTCTTTCGTTCTCCAACCGTCGACACTAAATGTGCCCACCCCTGTTTCAGGATGTAGTCATTGTGAGCGCCGTGAGGACACCTATCGGGTCGTTCCTGAGTCGACTTGCCTCTGTTCCCGCCCCCCGACTAGGGGCTGTGGCCATCAAAGCGGCTGTCGAGCGGGCAGGTGAGAAATATAATGAGACCTAAAAAGTCCGAATTAGCGCATCTATTCCGTGTTTTTTTCAATCGGTTTTCTACATGTCACAAGTTCAAATGTGGATAAAACAATAACTCTTCATGAATATGTGTGACAATGATTTGCATTTTACTCGGTTGTAAGCCAAATGCGATTTTCTACATGAGAACAGTTTTCATAAGACATCATTAACGCTTTGTTTATTTGAGTTTCATGTCTTAGAATAAAAGATTTTCCTTTAACCGTTTCTCTAAAATTGCTTGATTTGTCCCCATAAAGGTATCCCGGCTGAGGAGGTGCAGGAGGTGTACATGGGCAACGTGGTCCAGGCCATGGCTGGTCAGGCTCCAGCCCGGCAGGCAGCTCTCTTTGCGGGTAAGTCTCATTCTGTTCGAAACAAAATACTTAGTGTCACTATGCCTTCCACTGGTGAATAAAGTGATACTGATAGCGTGGTAGTTTAGAATTTGTTTTGTGTATATTGGGAAAATTATAGGAAGTGTCCTAACAGATAACATTGTACGTCAGAGGAAGTTGGCAAAAGAGGGTAAGTAATTCGGCTAAAAACACATATATTTCTCTATATCTCTAAAAGCTCTGTTTCTCAGCCAAAGGAATGTGTTTTTGATATATGTTCTCGCTGAATTGGCTTCAATGGAGTTGATTGTCTGATTTGTCTGTTACATATGGCAGCCATTTGAAGTGTGTGCCGTGAATGGAGTCAAATCCCTGGAAAATCTAGTATGGCGATCAAATGCAAGGCCCCCTAATCAATTCTTTGTTTACCATAACTTTTCCTGACCACTCTGACACTGCCTTGCTGCCTAGTTGCTTTAGTCCGGGTTAAATCACATTACCTCTCACGTAAGCCAGTACAATTCTGTTAAGTTAGTTTAATGAAAACTAATGGGAAAAAATAGATGTCTGTAAACGAACATCTGAGCAAATTTCCTCGTATACCCGGTACTATTTTACTGTATGCTTAAATCGGTCCCTCATTTGGTTAAAGACTCCGTAAATGATGAGGACATGTTACATTGTGCTATTTATGTTTACGCCGGACCTGTTTACTTTTGTCATAGGATTGTCTGAAGCTACGCCTTGCACCACGGTGAACAAAGTGTGTGCGTCGGGTATGAAGTCCATCATGATGGCCGCGCAAAGTCTCATGTGTGGACACCAGGTAGGTGTACCAATATGTAATTAGGAAGAAAACTACTTTTCTGGGCCGCTGGGTACCAGTAGTAGGTTATCAGTGTAGCACGCCGGGAACTTTCTTGGCCGCTGGTTCCCAATGAGGTACACCAATAGTCTATGGCTGGTACCCAGTGGCCTAGAAAAGGCGTTCTCTTCCTCAAGAAATCGCCTAACACCGTGTAAAGTAAATGTAGCATGCGTCTTCTCAGATGTTATGAAATAATTGAAAAAACTAAATTATTACACACTTAATATTGTGCATCTGTAATAATAAGATATCAGTTCAGATTTAAGAAACACTTTAGTTGTACTCCCACAAGCAGTTGGCAGAGATAAGTTGTTCGAAAAGCGTTGGAGATGCTTAGCCTGACTTTCATGAGAACGAACGTGAAACCTTCCTGCCCTCAGGAAGTTACGGGATATCAGTACCCGTTGTCTTCAGGTACCCTAGTGAAACGAATATATGGATCGAAAAATCGCTGACTTAGTGCTGATGTTGATACAATTTCACAGCAAACTAATTTGTTTCCTTCCCAAATTTTGGTATGTATAAGTGTTCTTATAAACACACTAAAGTGAGGTTAAATGAATCGATGTTATTTCCAAAATAAAAGGTTGTAACAGTAACGCACTTTTGTTGACTCTCCCTGTTATAACCAAGATCGTAGCCTCAGGAGTTTGCCTTCACCTTTTGTACTACTGGAAGATCACCATATATTGTGAAGTAGTTTTGTTTGATAATGAAAAAAAAATTGATCTCTTACATTTAACCCCCCTTTCCTCAGGAAGTGATGGTGGCCGGAGGAATGGAGAGTATGTCGAACGTCCCCTACTTCATGAAACGAGGAGTTACCCCCTACGGAGGGGTCAACCTGGTCGTGAGTATGAGATAATCGCTGTACATTTGTGGGATTCATTCATGTTTTTGATATTTCTTAAGCTTTGTACTGTCTGACACCCATCCTTAAGAATTTAGATATACACTTACTAGTATGTAATCATTTATAATATAACGTATTTCAATCATCTGCTTTCAATTTTCTAGGACGGAATCGTATTCGATGGATTGACTGACGTGTACAACAAATGCCACATGGTAAGTTCTTCGCAGTTGTCCATGAGGAATCCCAGTTCTTAAAATCTCTAGCAAAAACGACCCGGTACCCATACAACTTTAAATGAAATGCTACACGGACAAATAGAATTAGACAAATGTCATCTAGGTCTTTGTGAATTTCAAAAGACTTTATTTGAGTGATTTTATCTTAGCTTTCCCTTCAGATATTGACATTGTAAATTTGTACCTCTTGTACCTTTAGGGTAACTGCGGAGAGAACACAGCCAAGAACCTCAATATCAGCCGTGAGGAGCAGGACGAATACGCGCTGAGCAGCTACAAGAAAAGCCAAGCAGCAGGCGCGGCCGGAGTCTTTAAGAAGGAGATAACGCCAGTGTCTGTCGCCAAGAAAGGGGGTGAGCCAGTTTTCATGAATGAGGGGAAAAAAGCAAATATATGTGTGTTTCGAACTCTATGTCAATTTTGATAAGGTAATTAGGGATCACACTAAAGGATTGCCCTACAAAAAATATGGTTATGAGTCACGCCTTTAAATGTTGGATTTCGTATGAAGGTTAACTCAAGTAGATTGATAGGCAATTGATTTTTTAAAGGTTTGAATTAGTAATAATCATCAAAGTTTCCCTTGGTTTTCAGAGTTAGATTGTATTGTCGGTTATCGTTGTTTTCATATATCCGTTTTACTGTACTACATGTATCAATTTTTTTTATTTGCGTTTAAGGTGAAGACGTGATAACGGACGATGAGGAGTATAACAAGGTGAACTTTGACAAGTTTAAAAGCCTCAAATCCGTTTTCCAAAAAGATGGTGAGTATATTGATATTTAGCTGTACTGAAGAGACAAAAGAATTAGAGTCCGACTGTGATGAGGTTTATTCTCATTTGTGCATGATAACCTGCATGTTTTACAAACACGAATTGAATGTAGCTGTCTCACGGTTTTTGTGAACCTTATACTGTACTTTCATTAACAGGGATGTAATGATTCAGATTTTTTTCTGATTTCACAGCACAACCTAAGATATCAATTTTCAAAACGTTTCTGACATCACATTTTATAGTATTTTGAGAAATTTCAAAATTTCTTTCCTTGATTTCAGTTTTTTTCATAAACTCTGACTCAAATTCCTGCATTTAGGCTTTCAAATCATGCTTATTATCTTTAACTAATGTCTCTTGCCCCTTCGTATCATATAGGCACAATCACTGCGGCCAACGCCAGCACTCTAAATGACGGAGCTGCAGCCATGGTCTTGATGACGGCCGATGCAGCAAACAGACTCAACGCCAAACCTTTAGCTAGAGTTGTTGGTAAGTACCTTTATAGAGGGTGTATTATGTATTTACATTTTTATATTAAATTCAGGTTGGGAGGGCATAAACTTCCAGTCATGTTTTTATAGCGAATAAAACGACAAACTAGAGATGTACTTGTGTACGGACTTTACAATGGCTAACCATCAAATTCGACGGTGTTGCATTTACTGCATATGGATCACTGCCACCTAGTGTATTAAGACATAAGTGGAAACAGACCTCCATCTTGCTACGTCAGTTCAATCGACAGCATATTATAGTATGTTGAAGGAGGTGAAAATGAAAAAGCATGAGAGCAACGCTGTGTCTTGCCTCCCTAATATGTGTTGCAATCCCTAGGTGAATAGTGTCACGCTGCAATTTTCGACTCGTTCTTTTGCAATGTATATTTTTACCTCTGATATACGTACCACTGTGTTGCCAACCAAGAGCTCTTACCTCATTAAAGCAAGAATCCTCACCTGCTATACTAACGCCATCTACGGAACCTCGATCCCTTATTGTACCCCTACCTCCTCCCCATATGTATGTGTATATTTGAACATCCACAACGTCAGCTATTATACGCACCACGATCCTCTTGAAAAAAGCCTTACTAGATGATAAAACATTTTTTACCTTCTAGGATTTGCTGATGCTGCCACAGCGTCCATAGATTTCCCCATCGCGCCCGCATTAGCCACCCCGAAACTTCTCAAGCAAACCGGAGTTCACCAAGACGATGTCGCAATGTGGGAAATCAACGAGGCTTTCTCTGTTGTTGTCCTCGCCAACATTAAGATGTTGGGAGTGGACCCAGCCAAGGTTAATGTTAACGGAGGCGCCGTCAGCATCGGTCATCCAATTGGGTAAGGTATTTTTGGTAGTACTTGACTGTTAGCAAAAGTAATGTAATAATTTGGTCTTTGTCTGACGTCTTTTACTTGTGAGATATTTACCAATGTTTAATTATCCAAATCAAAAAAGACCATTGAATAGGCTGTTTTATTATAGCTTCGGCTGGGAAGGTATTTTTTATAGCGTATACATTCTTTTTGGATCCGATGCGTAGAGAAAAACATTTGTTTCATGCATTTGGATAGGAAAGGTTCAATGTAATTTTCTATGAATTTTATGTGTTTCTTTTATATACAACTCTTGTTTCCAATGATGATGTAATCAATGTTACGCTGTCCTTTCTTTCAGTATGTCTGGAGCACGTATCGTTGGACACCTTGTGCACAATCTCAAATCAGGAGAGAAGGGTGTCGCTGGCATCTGTAATGGCGGAGGCGGGGCCTCTACGATTATGATTGAAAAATTATAAAAAGAAAAATATTTACTGCTACTACTGAAATGATATCGTAGATTATTTTGTCAATGAAAACCGATCAATGGATCTGAGAATGTAGAATGATCCACCATACTTTGGATCTTTCTTCTGGTATCCAAGGTATCATCTTATTTAAAGACATATGGTTGAGATTAAGGCCCTGAAGCAACCCATCAACTATGAAACTTAATAGGCTTATTATTGTCATACAATTTCGTTTAATATATTTTCAATATTGAACACCTAGACTGTATTCAATGCAGCCCATGTATATATTTACTTGATACACAGGAGACTTAACAGTATTATTTCCCCAATATCCTTGTTTTTGAGAATTGTAAATACCATGGTATCAAATGTCAGTTTAATGCGAAACTCCAAGACGCAGTGTACACATATCAGTTGTTTGTGACAACCCAAATTGTTTCATAAACATGACACGATAAACTAAAGATCTGATTATGGATTTGTAATACAGAGATTAATATATCGCTTGTTGAAATCAAGCCCTATACGATATATCTGTTTGTCTTTAATGGGGGGAAAGATGGAAGGTAGTTTGTCTTCAAATATGTTTGCACGATTACATCATGCCTCACACCCAAGAAGATAACGAAAATTTTGGATGGCAACCGGCCCTACACGCTTTTGGCTACATAATACATTGAATAAGATGCATGAGCTACTTTATACTTCTCATAAACTGATGAAGATGTATGATCCTCTAGTATTGTCACCATCATGACTCGGCTCATCAATACTTGCTCATTTATCTTTTACTTAATCATAAATTACCAGATCTATTTCCTCGTGAGGGGCTGCCTCACGCTAGATACCTCGTAGGTGTAGATGCAGCCTATTTTCAAATTCCTTATGGCTTGGCGCATCCGGTACTGTAACACCGCACACGAACGACTGCACAATTCATAGCCTGGAAAACATAATATATGGGTCTGAATTTATAAATTTGATTAAAAGACTACACACTATATAACCAAAGTGACCGCTGGTAGATCAAAGGGTATTTTCTTTTACACACCTGGATTCCAAATTAACCCTTCCCGATATGTCAATTTAAATAATTCAAAAAGAGAAAGCAGGCCAATGATATGAACACTACAGAATTCTCATTGGTTTCTAGTTCCCTATTATATCCCATAACTGAATGTACCTAGTTTTATTATGGTGAATGAAACAAAAATTCAAAGATTCCCTGCTCCAAGCGTGTTTTTTTTATTTGAGTCATGACGAAGTGACCAGTATAACGCCATTTGGATAAGGGGTATGGGTATCGGAGTGGTTACAAGATTTGGAAAGGGAGCGTTTTACATAAAGGTTACTACAATGACGTGCATTCACGCACACATTTTTTTCTCTCTAGCAAGTGTAAGTCCCCCCCCCCCCAACACACACAAAAGGGGGAGGGGTGTCTTGACCCCCCAACAGGATCCGCCCCTGGGCATAGATTTAACAAAGAAGTGACTGACCACCACAGGCAAGATAATGATGGAAATTTCTATATCTAATGAAATTTAGAAAATTAAGATATCTGCGGTAAGGAATGTAATAACAATAATAGAAATATCTAAAAAGAAAAAAAAATGCTCAAGGGAGGCCGGGAGGCTCCCAGCCTTTGAAGTATTGAAGGGTTCCAAATGAAGTTGGCCTATCCACCCAGTAATCCTCTACTGAGAGAAAATGGAAAAGAAAAGAAAAACAAAAGTTTTTGTAGGGACTAATCAATAAATGTATCTAAAGATTTTTTTTTGAATCTTACAACTTACTGATAACTTGTTTTACTCTGCATGAATAAGTATCAAATCATTGACATAATTGCATGAACAGAAGATGATGAGATTGAGAGCGGGAAAGCTCAATAGTGTTTGCGCTATACACCAGGGGGCAGCACTTACACGGGCACCTGCTGAAACCTCGTTTTGGAACTGGATCAGGCGCCATCTTGGAAACTGGTTGAGGCTGTCAACTTGCTTGCAGAAGAGCTGCAGTCCCTTCGCAGATTTGTACACCACTCTTTGCCAAAATTCCGCTGTATACCCCCACAATGCCCTTAGCACCTTATGCAGACCCATGGAGGAAACTGGAGGTGAAGCAGGACCATGAGGTAAGTAGTCCAACATCCTGTCACCAAATTGCTGTCACTTTGAAATCGACGTTGCCCTACCTCCTCCGAGTTGTCGGGTTGTCTGCCCCCCTAAAAGTTTGCCCTAAATTTCAAGTCATGTTGCATCTTGAGAAAAACTCTGTCTTATTTTCCCTTCTGTCTCGTTGCTTTGCATTTGCAATCATTTCACTATTAAAATATATATGTGTGGTTTTCTTCCTTTTAGGCGGCAAGCGTCGAGGAGATGGTCGTTGATGAGCAGGAGGACGCTCAAAAGGTAGGAAATGAAGCCCGAAGTGTGAAATGGACGAATTTGAGTCTAGACTAGAGTGGATTCATTTCGAGTTTCATTCTAACTTGTAGGGGAAACAATGGCTTTACCAGGATCCTTGTATGATCTTCCTACTTACACGTGACGAAACGGATGTAATACCGGCTGACAGACCAGGATTTTATGGAACATAAACAAATGAACTTGGCCTAGCCTACTTGTTCCCGTTTCAGACTAACATTTCAGGTCTAGATTTTGTCTTCACTCAACCTAGATCTATGTGATCTTCATAGAAGATCTAGGTCTTCCAAATGAAGGCACCTGGCAGGGCTCACGAAATTTTGAAATGACAAGGTGTCCACACGACACCCAGCCTATGACTTGTGGGTGTCCTGTGCATAAACTTAAGGGTCCGATAGCCTAAGCCTTGATATCAGGGTATGAGTTCTAGGGTGTCCCCAGGACACCCAGAGTGTTCTGTCAGGGTGTCCTGTGCCTTTAGGGGGGTGGACAGGACACCCAGGACGCTGGATTTGGTGAGCCCTGCCACCTACTAAACATTGCATACTCGTACTAGATCTAGAACTAAGGAAAGCTCTTTAAGATAAACTTCAATTAATTATGTTAGATCTAGATCTCTATAAATGGCCCCAGACCCTTATTTGACACAGCGACAGCACCATTTCTTCTTAAAATCGACATGGGACATGGGCCTTAGTGACATGAAGTAAAAAATAAACGACATGACAGCCAATTTCTTAAATTCGACATGGGACATGAGGGTCTCTTAGAGGCGACATGAGACATGGAGAGACAGGTGACATGGCATTTTCTTATATTCGACATGCGACATTGGGGACCCCCCCCCCATCAATTAGATCTAAGGGTATTTAGAAGATGTTTCGGTCATGATAGAAGTCTGGACCGTATTTTCAAGAGACAAGGTGTCAAGGACTAAAAGTGAAATTATAGTTTGTTTCAAATAGCTTTTGACTTTCTTGAGCGGCATATTCATTAGACCTATAAATCACTCAGTCGATGTGAACGTCTACGTTGGACATTGATTCTAAATCCAAATGATGGATCTATTCCACATATAATCCTTTGGCTGGGTTAGTTCTAGTCTATATGACTATGCCAATTGGAGTATGAGACACTGTTATCAATAAGTGGACTGATATCGGCCTTCCTGTTGACTGAGCATTGCACAAATATTTTCAGAACCCTTGGCAACTTCGAGGCAACAGGTGCATTTATAAGATTGTAGATCTACTCGGAGTGCTTGATCAGAGGAACATTCTCATATAGTTCTAATTCTTGATATACGGCAGGTCTTAGCACGTCTCCCGGTTTCCGATTGGAGAACTTTAATACCAAGGCGATAACGTTTAGCGCGAAAATCGAATAACAAGCCATTGGAGCCAAAGGCACGTCACAACTTGGGTTTTTGATAAAATATCAATGTCTGAAATTTCTATAATCAGTGAGGACAAATATGACATTTAGAATGAAAGAGAGAGCTACTTGCATATAATTTATCTGTTTGACCTGTTCAAAGCATCTGAAGAAACCATAAAAATGTGTTATTGGTTCCAAGGTGAAAGTTTCTGTAGGGTAACAGGGATTTTCCTTAACATAGAGTTACTAGTACCGGGTACTAGTAAAACTCCTGTCGGGCTAGTGTAATTTGTTAGCAACTAGCCCTGTGGGCTAGTGAAAATCTTAAAAAATTTGCAAATATTGACTTGATATGGACTAGTTTATCTTTGATCCGGGCTAGTGTAAAAACAGGACCACTAGCCCGGTGGAATAGTGGAAAAAAATCTTAAGGAAAACCCCTGGGTAAACTATAATAAGGCCACAAAAAATAAATATCCCTGTAGTTGTGTTCAGGTTTTCCGACCAATCCCAAATCTTTGGCACTACCCTCATTTTTTTTGCAGGAAGTTTTTTTCAAAATGTTTATAAAATTAAGTAAAGATTACAGGAAATAACATGCATCACGTCAGAAAACTCGTTCTAGATGATAAAAGGTCTTGTGGAAGGTCAATGAAGGCAATTATCAATGTCCAAAACCATGTGTCAATAATTACTCTGTAAATGATGTTTCAAAAAAATATCCCCCCCAAAAAAAGATATCAACCTAGTCTACCTACCCTATTTATTTAGGCCAATGAAACCTGAACTGTGAACACAACAATTCTTTTTTTGGCCCAAGTGAAAAAATAACCATATATAAGATTAAAGTGAAAGTGCAGCAACAATGACGATGTTCTTTACAATACTATAGTATTATGGCACAGGGAGATTTTTTATTGACATGATTTTAGGTTTAGTAGATATTCCAGATTGAAATTGGACTCACTCAAGTAAGACATAAATCAGTGATGCCAAGGAAAAAACATAGTTGCATTTCGTTGACCCAACCTATCCTTATCTTTTTGGCCCGACCCTAATGTTGTCATAGACCTTTTAGTGACATATATCTTAATTTTGTAAAAAAGTATAGAAATGTGGACTTTTTCCATCCAAAGCCATAACAAAAAATCCAAAATCTAAATGAATTTTTATTCCCCTTGGACTAACTATAGACCTATTCACCAAGAAAGGGTGACTTTGAAAGGTTTGAAAAAAGGTATTTTTTCCCCCAAACAACCATAACTTTCTAGGAAAACAAGCTACAGTATTACTTCATATACCATAGGATTCAGAATGAATTGGACAATCCACCCAGACTTGTTTTGTAAAACATATCATAGAATCCCACCCAAAGAATCCCTGAAGATACTGATAGGGTACTATTACTACGTTCTATAGAACTACTGCATTACAAAAACTGCAGTTTAGAAGATTAGAGGATTGCGCGGCTCCCTAGACTAGTAGAATTACAGTGGAGCAAAAGCAGAGGGTGGGTCAAGTCTTCGGATTTTGATTAGGAACACATTACAGATTAGAAAGAGTGTTAAATCTATGGTAAATTAATGGTGATGATACCTTTAGTGACCAGAGACATTTGAGACGAATACATCACATTTAACTTTCATAAGCATCGAATCAGTTATAATTGAATGTAGAAGCCTAAACATTGGCCACTGTTTTGTCTATTATCTTATGGGGCTTGAGCACAAGACGTGAATACTCAATTCGTGCAGTGAAAGTTGTCAACATTCTGCTGTGACCCTGGGTCGGGTCAGACTGGGAGGGGATTGAGCCGTGTTTGTTCAGAGTGACAGGCGAGTTTTGATTCTCTCCGGGGAGGGAGGCTGTGGCGGCGCGGGGCCCACACCACAACCTGTTACGTCGGTGGGATATGGAGCATGAAATGTTGGTCTAACACAGGTCCGGGTCCCAGTAGATTCTAGCATATCCACGTCCTGCAATTTGACCAACTTTGTATTTGTCATTTAGCGGGTTCCAAGACGGTTAAACGTCTTAATTATATAGTAGAATAAAAGCAAAATTGAACTCTACTGTATTCTGAACTTGATAAGGAAATCCAGATTGACAGATTTAAATGTACGTATTAAATGAGATATTGTATCACGTGTGGCTTGGTAATGAATATATCACTTTGGTACCGAAAAAGGCTGGTTTTAGTTTAAGGGGACGAATGAAATGTTGGCAAATGTAGATAACTTAAAGAAGATAGTGTCCGGAGTTGGCAACACCTACGTCTAGCAGGTGTGCCAAGCCTTCTGTGTGCCAAAACACCTCACAAGTAATACGAAATTAGAGCCGTCAAAATAACGAACAAAATCATGCTTAGACTACTGTACTGTTCAATTAAGAACAGTTTCTGTTTAGTAGTCGATCCCACTGGATAATATTTGTCACAAAATGAGAATAATGCTATTTATGCAGAGCGGGCGGTCATATTGGCTCTTATCGATTTCGCCTGTGCCAACGACTTCAGCACACAATAGAAACTTGCTCTAAAATTGAGTAGAGGCGGATGCGAACAGGCTAGCCCTTGTAATAGGAGTACCACTATCCAGCCTACACTGGCGACCTGCTTCATCAGGCTTGAACCCTGAGAAAGCTGCACCTCTTTTTTAACAACCAGGAAGCCTGGGCGCCCACACATCCAGGGTCGCCGTCAGGGTACCCCACACAACTCATTGTGCGGGCGGGGGAGGGGGCCAATTGGGGAAGTGTGTGCGCGCGTGTTATTAGGTGGGGCAGGCTAGGATATTGGTCATTTACGATGAAAAAGTAAGAAAGTGAAAAAAGGAAAAAATTAATACAATGAGTCAATTATTCAGTATGGGTTCTTTCATGAGGAGAGGAAGACCATAGGATAAAAATGACCATGAAACGTTCTAATATTCCTAACCACTGGCCTATTATAAAAGTACAGTTTGCATCAATTACTTCACGGATTTCGGGGTTTGACTACGAGACCAATTTTTTTAACGGTAGCTTCTCACATAGCCACTTTTTCCGACTTCAGTGAAACAAGAGCATAAATCAATAACCGTTTGTTTAATTATTCCTGAGCTAGTAAAGTCTTGAGGTTCATAAGTACTCTTACATATGTGTATGTACGCTTAGTTAACCTATTATTCCGAACAATGTGGTCGATAGATTACTACCAGTGTTCGAAATTAAGGGCGCACCCTGCACCCGGTGTGCACAATTTGACTGCAGGGTGCATACTTTTTGGGAAGCATGCACCCGATGTGTGCATGAATTTTGAACAGTATAAATACCTTTATATAGAGGTGTGCACATAAATAGATAACCGGGTGCATGATTTCTAACCCCTAAGCACCCAGTGTGTGCATAAAATAAATCCTTAATTTCGAACACTGACTACATGAGTTGATGCAAGAAAGCAGAACCTGTGGATTGACCTCTCAAGGAGAAACCGAAACAGTAGTAACACACACACGATAGATGATAATGACCGACTGTTATTACTATATCGGCCCTCAGAGAGGATCATCCGTGAAGTGGTCTCATTGAGCACCCTCTGATCCTCCAGTGTATGTGGCCCGTATCTACGGATAATCGATACATGTAGATGTGGCGGTGTTGGGCCGGTCGGTTTGGCCCCCAAGCCCCTATCAGAATGGGTTACCTTACTTATCATGGGTGCCGGCCACGCCATGTCAGACCGATTCAGGCACATAAGTTAACTAAGTAACTTACAGAGCTGTGAAAACATGACACTCCCTTCCGGATCCCGTCACATGCAGTCATGCAGTCATCGTGTCATCACGTGACATATATATGTCATACGTATATATCATATATGTCATACATAAATGTATGTAGTAATATCTAACTGCTGGAAAACAGAGAATACAGGCATACAACGAAGCAGGAAGAAATTGTCGAATGGCCTGACTATAAAAAAACGCAACAACCTTAACTTAGAAAAGAGAGATTTTAACTGAACACTCAGGTCAATCTTTAACCAAAATAGTGATTAGCATTTACATACTGTGGCTTATTCGTTATTCAAACTTGTTGATAACGATTTTGTATTCAGCCCCTTAACAATGTTTTTGAGGAAGTCCCAAATTGCACAATATTAAGCCATTGAAATAAATTGTTCCAGTTCTAAATTTATTTACTTCATACAAAAGATGGTGTCGACAGATTACTGAACACAAGATTCATTATAGATAACGCTGTGACACATTTGATAAGATGTAAGGTGCAATGTGAATGTTGGTCAAAGGGGAAGATCTCAGATATTGTGTGGGTTCACGAAATGAGAGAGACTCCGGGTCCTGACTGATATTGGGTAACGAGTGGGAGGCGATGTGTTTGTCACTGTCACAATTGCAAGATTTATCAATATCATCGATTGATGAATATACACAAGCACGCATAGTGCATTGCAGTATTTGTAATATCCTAATGCAGGTCTGTTTAGGAGGACACATACAGGATATATTAAACGAAATATAGCCGCACCTGAACAGCACGGCTTTCCAATATACAAGTAGTTACACGAACTGGTTAATAATGACAAACAGATGTAGAGAAAACAGTTCAAAATACTTCGTCACATTTGCCTAAGTTTCCAATTGAGCAGAGCTCCTTTTATTTCAAGAACAAACAATACAATACATAATCTCTGCTACATTTGCCTAAGTTCATTTAAGTTTATCCTATGCAGAGAGTAAGTGAACCTTATACAAACACTTAGGCCTTTTACGTCGGCTCTCTAACACCCCTTTTACACTCAGGCTTAAACTTAGTTAAAGGTCACTGAGATTTTACCTGGCATAGTCCCTACGGATAAGGCCAAAGGTCCATGATTATAGAGGCCGAATGAGAAAAAACATCCTCCAGGGACTTTTTCCAGGTAGCCCATTTGCATAAGTGGTTACCTATGGGGCAAATAAAAACACATGTACAATTCATTATTGTACATGTAGCGGAATTTTGTGATGATGATTAATTCACGTGCTCTCTTTTTTTTAATTATTTTTCGACCTGCGATTAAACAAGAAGAGTATATTGGGTTAATCATAACACAATAATAATTTACCTAACGAGCAAGAACGCTGCATAAGTTTGGAGTGTTATCAGTCCTTCATTAAGATCTCCTTTGGATAAATTTTAGTCAATTCTAAAGCTGCGCATCTAGTCCTTTAAAGGCGGACCAGCGATCTACAAACTGAATTTACTGACTCTACTTTACCTTATTGCACCGTACTTTAGAGATTTTACATAACCCTCCTAATACATTTACTACTCTGCATAGTCTGTGAGACGATCCCCTGGATCCTGTTACGTAAAAGAACAGACAATACATATATTATGTACTTCCAGTTTTAATTTTCTCTCTCTGGTACTTCCAACATCAACGCCTAACTGGTGTACACTCTAGAATCGTGATGTAAATAAAGCTTTACTTAGCAAGGTGCCTCAAACCACATGTTACCTAATCATGAGGCCCTGTTAATACCGCCACATGCAGGCCACGGGCAAAGGGGTGTTCTGTCCATCATGGTATCGATCGATTAACCCCTCTACGACTAGGCCTGCCCCTTACTCTGCTAGGTTCAGCTGACCACGTTGAGTTATTAGGTAGCAAATGTTGTATTCTATTGTGGATGGCAGAGTTCCATGTTAGTCTCTAAGTTTTTCCCCTCAAATTCAAGTCCTTTAAAAGGTCTTAAACTTTGATGATTACTAGCTAGACGTCTGAATGTGGTCTCTGTTTCAAAATGTGCAAGACTCCATCTTGAAAAAGAGATTCATGCAGATAATTTTGGACACTAAAAATCATACTTAATCGGGGCTTGACAAATTGGGTGCCCAGTAGCCCAGGGCCACACGAAAACGTTACCAGGCAACTATATTGAGGGTCTTGGTTACCCATAGGTAAACTTCACTATACAGGAGGAAGTTTGGGAGTGAACCTCAGATCCCGTGCTGGGCGGGCAACCATATCTGAAAACGGTTTGTCAAGCCCTAGTCACACAAGACCCAAAAAGTTGGGTACGTATTAAATCAGAGGTTTTACAGTATATGAAACGTTGGCATTTTGTTTGATTCATTTCACATCTTTTAAAAGCCTGACAATAAATTCATGAATTCACCCTAGTTGTTTATACTAGAAAATAGGACAGTAAGATTAATCTCCTTGAAAAGAGCGTGAATTTCTTTTCCATCTGGAGATAGTTGACAAGTGGCACAGTCCCAGAACATGTGACTGTGTACTAGAATTGGGAACGTGCCAGTCCGACCTAAACCTCTAGAGTAGAAGTATATAATTCCAGCCAGCCGTGTGGTTAGTACAACTCAGGTTGCTATTAATCATAGCCATACAATGTAGTCCGCGTGAAAGTGCTGTTAGCTTAGCAAATATACTGGCCCAAACATCGATAGAGCGATGTATAAAAAGTGGGAAAAGAGAGACACGGTAAAGATGTAGATAAATATAATCATACCAACAAGAAACTTTTGCTCTTAGCAGAAAATCCTAGACGGAAAATGGGCCGAGCCTGGTACGTTTTAGCAGTGTGGTCTCCGATGTTGGCTGCTGGCGTTACCACTCGTTACCCAACCTGAATGTCTCGAGGCCCTCATACAACTGGCCTATGAGACGTATCACAACTTGCCAGATATTGTCATTTTGTTGTAGACGCAATACATGTCCCTGGTCAAATTTATATTCAAAATCATCTTAATGGGTACTCAAAAATTCTGTATACTATTTTTGATGAACTTAGGTACTCAAGATAAATACGAATGGAAAGAGGGGACCAGAAGTCATCCACTTTCCATCTCCACATCAAGTCTGGTACGTCGTGTTTGAGGTCACAGTGTTGTAGGGTTTCCCTGTTCTACAGTCGGTGTACCCATTATGTGTTAGGAATCAATACAGTATAGAGCAGTCAATATGATGTATAAAGTTAGGAAAGCACATGTGTATCATTGGTATAACATCGAGTAAACCTTCATTAAAATTTTATTTATAACTAGCTCATTACTGTTATGATTAATTCTTATTCTACCTGCACATCGGTAAAAGAAAGCGTGGAAATCACTTGTGGAAGACTACTGTAGTACTTAATACAACTGTAGTGCAACTGCTTAAGCTAGGTCACCTTAGTCACGTAAAGTGATGTAAGGTCCTCTGCCGACCAGCCTCCTCTCTAATTAAGTAGTCCCTTACCCGAGCCAAACTGTTTACATTTAAGAGCAAATTCCTCAATCAAGTGTCTAGACAAAGTTCGCAGTAGAGTCGGGTAGGATTTCGCTGCACTCTCCACATGTTTGTGTACCGGACCCGAAGGTATTTTGTTAAATAAGTACGAAAAATTGTTCTATAAGGAACATACATTTAAATGATATCTTCACTTTCTCTTTGGTCTTTCGATTATTGTTCTTGTAGTTTTCAGTTTGGTAATACATTAAATAAATATTCGATCTGAATGCTACATACATAATTATTTCATAGTTTTATTTACATTATCTCCATGTCAATATAAGCGTGGAATGCGATGGAATGTAGAAGAAAGGTACAGCATAATTAAATAAGTCGTCAGACATATTTCTATCTCAACCTTATGTTAGTCGGGAGTCCCGGACAGTCAGTGCAGACCGGGAGAGTTCCTGTTTGTGTATTGAGAGGGTCCAACGTCCAGGGTTTCGGGCTGTGATCTCAAGCTGCCCTAGATGTTCGCTCCAACGGACCTCATGGTGTGTCCTCATGTTGTGAAGTTCCTGTCGACTAAACAGAGCGACACAAAGATCCTTTTTTCCGGCTCCTACCCGCTGCTACTATATGTACAGCGTGTCTTTGTGACCGTTCACATTATCATAGTTCTCAGAAAGTTTCGAAATAGGCCCCAGACGCGCCAGACAGGGCTGACATTTTTACCCCATCCAGTACATCTGGAAGATCGGATCTGGGAAGGATTTCGCTGTCACTGTTATTGGTGTAATCTCAGCTGTTGCCGTAGAATATGTGGCTGCTGAGAGGAAAGTAAATGGAAATGGGCTGATATAAGGATTTGGTCGGTGTGTTAGGATCTTGGATCCGCCATCTGTAGTATAATTTGAGCTTTATCATTCTGAACATATCCATAAAGCCAGATTGAATAATTGAAGATATTTTTGTTTCTATTTAGATACTTGTCAGGATATATACATATATCAAAAGGTTTGATATTAAAATGTCCTTGTATTACAGTATAATAAATTCTATTTTAAAAGTAAGATATTAGTAAAAGATAAATATCTGTTTAGCCAGTTCGGTCCCCTGGGCCCTTCAGTCCCTGGCTGTCAGACGAGACAGTGGATTCTTTCATTGTTTAGACAAGCGTCCTTTCGCTTATGTGACACTCGGTTCTATTATCGCCAAAATAGGGCCATATATGTCGACAAGACTAGTAATGATTAAATCAGATCACGAGAGAGACATCAGAATCATTCAGGACTTCGATTGTACAAGCCCATAAAAGAGGGATGTGGGTTTCGGATTTTTGCCCGATTTAATTTTTTTTTTCTCACTTTAACAGTTATCATGATAACTTCCAAAAATAATTGCTCACACAACGTTTTGAAGCAGTTTAAGATCATATCATCTATTATTTATGCTGTTTCAGATTTTCACATTGACTCTAAAGTGCCATACCCATTAGGCGACTTTTACACAGTCGGCCGACGAGTCGGCAGTGAAGTAGGCCGATTCCTGTAATCACCTGTAGGTAGATATTACAAGATGTGTGTTTGATATGAATCGGCGCTGTAGTCGGCCGATTCTACCCTTAAAATCGACCAATTTTATTGTCGATAAGTCAGCCGACTGTGTAAAAATCGCTTAGTGGGTATTGGGCTTAACTTACAGTTACATCCCAGATAAAATCTATAAAAATAGATAAAAAGAAACTGGTTTCATCGCCTTTCATTGTTTCATGAAAAACAAACATGAGTATATTGACAAAATCGAACACAAATTCATTTGCAGCGTTTAAAAAATGAAAATGATGAACGTGCTTTGGCCCATGTGGAATTTGTTTCGATATCTCATCGTGCACGTGGATTTGATAGACCAACATTATGGCTGATAGTATCTCTCAGCTTTCACGAGCTCTTAACTGAATGAATTGTGATAGTCTATGCTCAGCACGAAATGTGGCGCAATATCGAATAGTGAGGATAGCTGTATTGGATATATGATTAGTCCCCTCTATTTACGCCTTTATAGTGTCAATTTTTCTGTTCAATCTTTATCTGGACACTGTGTTATTATGCAAGCAGCCCGCGTATAATCTCCTTAGATTAAAGGGTTTGGACAAGTCTCCGAAACTAGTGAAAGACAGGTTAATGTACCTTGCTACTCTCCCATTTTGGGATTACAGAACTTTAGGCTTAGCCATATATAATGGCTTATTTATTTTCAAAGTGGTTTGAGACCGAAGGTTTCCTATGGCATAAGATTAGCAATTGTGCACGGCAAGTACATATAATTGGACTTTGTTTGCTCTCTGCCACACTCCGTAATGACCATATAGTCTGTTTAAATAGTTTGGTTTCTAAGATGGACATTTTCAAGTAATGTTCTTTCAAATTGGTATTTAGAAAAACAAAACAATGACAAAGAGGATCTCAGTTATCAGCATACTGATTACAGCATTGACGGAAATGAAAATACTGCACTTATTTATAACGTTCATAGCGTCTGCAATCATATCATCGTATACTAATTTACGTTTCAGTACAATTCTTGTTGCTGAGCTGCACTAAAACGGTGAATAGAAAGATCTCTGTATCTAGGCCCTCGAACTGGCGATTCCCTCCAGGGCCAAGGCGTGTGGGAGGCTGTCTCGGTAATAGATCTGGGAGCTAATTGCACAGGGGACAGACACTGGTACGTCCATACCCATTACAGTCTCCGACACATTGCGCCTTTTTTTTGTCAGGAATTTGGTCTCTCTCCTCCAATTGCAAGCAGTAGAGCCCGTTAAAAATCAATTGCAGGACGAAGATCACTTAAAGGATGCTGAATTTTGTAGATCTTTGTCTATGGATATTTCCTGGGTGGTATTGCTGTACAGATTTGTACTGTTGGACACCTTAAGAGCTGCTCGCTGTATTATAAATAACAACGGATGCGGGATGACTGAAACCTGAGACAAACTCATACGGACCGGATTCACCCGGGGGATGCACATGAGATAATATAACAGACTCTAGGTTTCCAGTAATTAACTTAACGTGAAAGCCTGCTGTCTTCTGCAGTCTTGTTAAGGGTTTATGAACCAGAATAAGAGCCGTTAAAACATTGAGTTCAGAAAAATTAGAAAACATTTTTACAAATGTTTGAAGAACTAAAGCGGAGAGTTGAATTGGTGAGAGGTGTTTGAGATCTTTTATTGAAAATATTTATACGTACGGTTTTATTTTCCGGAACTCATTTGCTGGGCTTAGAACTTGTATGCGTGAATAGGTAATCAATTATGAAAGAGACTTGTCCTCCAATTGAAAGCATAACTTGCTTGAATCATTAATATCTATATTACATGTACAGTGTCCGAAATTAAGGTTTTATTTTGTGCACACGCCGGGTGCACAGGTTCTAGAATTGTGCACCCGGTGACATTTCTGTGTTTACATTGCTATAAAAACATATTTAAAGGCTTGAAAAATCATGCACCATCCGGGTGCACACATTTAGAAATCGTGCACCCTGCTGCAAAATTGTGCACCCCGGATGCAGGGTGCACCCTTAATTTCTGACACTGATGTATTATAGGATATAAAGGGGTTACAACTAAGTAATGAGGTACGCTGTTCTCACGTGTGAATATGAAGAATTTCTAAGTTGGATGAGAATATATCATATGCCCCTGGCTGCATTATTCAATTTATTGTGGTATGGCTATAATATTGACATCGTGTCATGAGTTGCTCCCTCCTCCTCCCCCCCCCCCCCCTCCTCCACCATCATCACCACTGATCCCATACTTGGTCTCATGCCCTGACCTTTACACACCTCACAGTGGAGCTGCTCTCCACCCTTGCTGAGCAGGTTTTATCAACCTGTGATCCTTTAGCTCGGCCCTATTGGCACAGCTAGCCCTGCCGAGACCCTGGTGTATAATATGACCTAAGGGAGGGAGACGGCGTGCTGCCGGTGGGGCCTGCCGCCTGCAGCCCGCACCCAAAGAGGCGGCCATCACCTGCCATGTTAACGCGGGCCTTATACGGCTTGTGAGGCGCAGGGCGCGGCTGTCTGTCGGGGCCCCACAGGTGTGTCCTGCTGGGGTCGTTCTCACTACAGGTATTCAGCCAGCCTGATGTGCGCCCTGCTTTACTTCGGAGCCACATGCCTATGGTTCCCATACGGCCTGATGTATCATTGTGTGTGATTTTGAAAGGGAAATATTCCCAAATCCTCCGATATACCTCCTATATATTTTTTTCCTATTCAGTATTGCTAAGGGGTTGATTTTCAATCTGCATGGTCACTGGCCTTACTTTACGAAAGCTGTGTCTTGCAAAAAAGAGCAAACATGAGCGTAAATATAATACATAGATCTATACCAAGTAAAACGCATGCATACTGTTTCATGGATAATAATTCAATTTATCGTATACTTGAAACATATGTTAACATCCGAGTTTAGTCAGAAGACCAAGCGAATGAAGTTAAACCAGGCCAACTAAAATGGGTGACAATGAGTAGGAAAAGAGAAGTAGGAAACCTAAGAGCTTAGCCAACCGACGCCTGACTGGTGCCCACGTCCTGGTTATGTGGGTCATGTATGTAAACTGCGGGGCCGGCCGACCCCGATGTGCAGGGCGTTCTGACCCACCTCAGGGTATGCGCACACATGTGTGAACAGGAAAAAAGAGCTCGATGTAGATTAGAGGGACTGAGGCGTGTAAGAAGGCTTTTCTCCAGCTCAGCACACCATCGGAGCAATGGAAAGCTGAGATACTGGCCGTATGGTGATTGCATGGTGTTCCCTGTCACGTCTTTATGTGTATAGTTCAGCGTTTTATCGTGGTCTTTCGTCTCCACGCCTGTTGAGCTTGAACAGATGCAGGCAGAAAATAAGGCAAATTAATGGTTTAAAGGTCGAGCAGGATATTTCGGAACCATAATTCGCCATGCAATACGAGGTAGCTTGTAAGATCTGAAATTATTTCTCCCTCTATGGGACGACATTTAATTGACTCACTGTTTAGTTTTCCTAGTATTTTCTAGAATGTAGAGAGGGAACGGTGGTTTTAATCGGCTAAATGAAAAATAGTGGAGAATACTCAAGACTTTGATAGTTCTTTATTTTATTCAAATATATATTCTAATCTTCTTCATATATTTTGTTATCAAAGTGAAATACAACAAAATGTAATTGCATAGAAACCCCACGGTAAATCTACTCAGCCTCACCAAATCCAGTGCTCTGCATGGTTCTATACAACCTTAGGGCCCCCGAACACCCTGAAAGGACCCTCTGGGTGTTATATCGATATCCTAGAAAACATACCAATCAAGGCTGAGCCGATTGGACCCCTAGTTTATTTACCATACATCGTGAAGTTATAGTCTGCCGTTCTGTGAGCCCTGAAATATACCTTAACTCATCCATTCAAATTTTGTCGTCGAATGCACTGTGTTTTAAAACTGCACCTGGGATTTCACAATTTTCTCTGTCAATTTCATGCACTTCTTAAGAGTGAGTGCCGCCGGGTGCCTACATTTTTAGCTGGGTGCACATAATATAAACCCATTTGGAAACTGGTTGATTCGTCACATTTCATCACTGCCTATGAGTATCGCAATTTCAACACACTGTCGTCGAGTGTGATGTAGATTAAATGTTTTGAGTCTGCAATATGCACATAGGCCAGGGATAAATCACCTGGACGGCATGATTACATAAATCCGCCGTTATGTAATGATACATGGGATAGTGCCGCTGACCTAGCCCAAACAGCCAATTTCCAGATGAACATCGAGTTGACGGTATAGACTAGAAATACGAGTAGTCCCCTTGTCCGTTTTAACACTAGATACGTTTTGATATTTCCCATCCGATCCTAAATACAATATTTTTCGAATGAATGAACATAATATTATAGTTTTGCATTTAACCCGCCTCAACTTATCCGTATGTTTTCCATCTGTTGCAGGTATGTATACGGGATACTTTGAGTACCTGTGTGGTGGGGCCTGGTCGGGGCAGGTAGGCCGAGCGTGACCGGCACAGGTAAGTGGGACATATAGGTCATACGGAGACCTGAAGGGCATTGACAGACAGGTGGGGTCAGGTAACTGTGACGTCATCAGCCTAGCGAACAACTGGTAGACCCTAGGGATAGGGGACGACAGGAGAATTTGGAATTTGGAATTTTCAATTATAGGTTGCGTTTACTTTAATTTGTGTATGTATGTTTTTGAAATTACTACGACGGTGATGGATGAAGGGGGTCAATTGGAGCGTATCTATTTCATGTAGTATGTGGAACCTATATTATCAATTTACGCGTAAGTGACATTCAAATCGGCCGAGAGTGTATGGTAATGAATTTGAAGTTAGAATCTGGTGGGAGCGATAGGGAAGCAGTGCTATACCAACAATTAATTGACAGTAAGTGCGTGAAATTGGCATTATTTCCTTCTGGCCCGACAGCTTATAGCCCTTCAAAATATCTTAAATTTTTATAGAATTTTCAACTTGTATTAATAAACCAAACACTTGTTGTTGTTATTAGCCAGGATATTGTACAACCCTGTAGATGTAAGCATATTTTGTAACATATACCAGCTAATAATACGCAGTTGTCAGCCAACCATCTATGTATATAGTAAAGTAATTTACTATAACAGAGGATTAGGGGTACTTTTTATATAATCATTTTATCGTTGACACATTTCATTACCTCTCGCTTCGGCGACAATCCATATCTCCATCATGAAGTAATAAAGGCGCAGCGCCTCTTTCGCAGTGTAATAAGAACGCTGTGTTTGGCAGAAAAAATATCCACATTGAATTATTTGGGAGTGACCTAGCTTTTTTGGTGTTTCCTATAAATAAGCTGATCTTAATGGAAATTGCCCTGTTTGGGAATCCTGATACGCAAAAGGGCCTAAATTGGCTCATTGACAGACAAGGCGAGCAGTTCGCCCAGCTCACAGCCTGGTTTGGATCATTGACAGGAGGGCGAACAGCTCGCCCCATTCACAGCCTGACCTGGCCCATTGACAGAAGAGTGAGCAACTCACCTCATTCACAGCCTGGCTTGGCTCATTGACAGACAAGGCGAGCAGCTTACCCCGTTCACAGCCTGGCTTGGCTCATTAACAGACAAGGCGAGCAGCTTACCCCGTTCACAGCCTGGCTTGGCTCATTGACAGACAAGGCGAGCAGCTCACTCCTCTCATAGCCTGACTTGGCTCATTGACAATGACAGATGTGAGCAGCACCCTCTGTTCACAGCCTGACTTGGCTTATTGACAGACGCAAGCAGCTCACTCCATTCACAGCCCGACACGGCTCATTGACAGACGGGAGTAGCTCACTCTGTCCATGGCCCAAAACGGCTTGTTGACATGCAGGGCCAGCAACTTACTCCATTTAAAGCCTGATACGGCTCATTAAAAGGTTGGATGAGCAGCTCGGCCCATTCATGGCCCAAATTGCCTTGTTGACATGCAGTGCCAGCAGCTCACTCCATTGGTTGCCCCAAAGAGCTTGTTGACAGGCAGTGCCAGCAGCTCACTCCATTCACGGACCCAAACGGTTGTTGGTAGGCCAGGCTTGCAGCTCACTCCATTCACAGCCAAAAATAGTTTGTTGACAGGCAGGGTAAACAGCTCATTCCATTTGCGGCCCCAAACATCTTGTTGACAGGCAGTACTGGCAGCTCACTCCATTCATATATCCAAACAGCTTGTTGGCAGGCAGGCTTTGCAGCTCACTCCATTCATGGCCCAAAACAACTTGTTGACAGGCAGGGCAAGCAACTCCCTCCATTCATTGCCCAAAAACAGCTTCTTGACAGGCAGGGTAACAGCTCACGCCATTCATGGACCAAAACGGCTTGTTGACAGGTGGGGTGAGCAGCTCACTTCATTCATGGAGTGATACGACTCATTAAATAAGAGATAGGGCAAGCAGCTCGCTCCATTTGTGCCCCAAATCGACTCATTCAATGAATGGGCAAGCAGCTCACTCCGTTCACGGCACAAATCGGCTTATATTGACAGAGGGGGCGAGCAGCTCATACCGTTCATTAGCCTCGGGGAATGTGGAGAATTCCGTGCTCTTGGAGGGCTGCGGTGTTGGCAGCATGTTTGATTCGGTAATACCATCCGTCTCTCCAGACGTCCATCTGCTACGTTCGCTGTAGCGAAGGACAACACAGGAAAGGATTCTATCTTTAACCCTTTTTGGAAAACCTCGAAAATACTATCAAATAAAATTCCCTCAAATTTCGGACCCCTCTTCATGATATTTGCTAATAGTCTAAGAAATAGGTCGAGATTTCCTGAAGTTAATTGGTCAGATTTTAAAAAATTTCCATCTTGGTGACTAATTCTTGCATGCTGACTAAGTAATATTGAAACGGCAGGGTTTCCGTCAGGTTAGGGACTAGTTGTTGGCGCGAGGACCGGATACCGCAGTAATGTGATGATCTTTCGAGCCAGTCACCTTTTTTCATCCAGGACTCATTTGTGGGCTGTAAAGTGCCTTTCTTTTGTTTTGAATCTAGACCTCGCAGCTTGTGAAATGTTTAACTCTCTCTCCCTCTTCTGTACCGATTCGCCTTGTTTATCAATGTCATGCTGCTAGTAAATTCTCTTTTAACAAGAGTGTATGTACGTGTACTTTGAACACATTATTGTTCGGAAAAAAATTAAATCTAATTTAAGAGTTCAACATTTACGTCAGGCACCTCGGTTGGTTTTTGGTTGTGAAATAATTATTAGATGTTATACTTTAAAACAGCATTAGTCGGCAACGTTTTTTCAATGACAGCATAACGTTGCATAATGAAGGATCGTGTCTCCTGCAACCGTCTATTTTCATTCAAAATGTTTACAATTTGTTATGACTGTCGTAGTACCTAAATGAATAACCTTTCCTTAGAACAGAATTAAATACTGTAAAAGTGGTAAGAGCTAGTCAGAAATATTTGTTTTACGAAATAATTTCTTTTTTTGTTACGTATATATTTTTGATAAGTTTCGTATATTTAAAAGCCGGTCGATCAGAATACATCTAATCTGTTTGTCGGAGCTAGCTAAAAGAGCCTTGGGAAATCACTGGCCTATATTGATAGCGGAGAACAAAGCCCCCACTAGAGTGACCTCGGTGTAGGGAGACCTTTACCGGGCGGGCCGTGAAGGCCCTGCACTGTAGACTCATGATCAGACGAGCTGCTCCCCAGACAGTCGAGCTCCGTGTAGGAGTAGCTCGCCAAGCCTGCTGAGCAAGTGTTCGCGCGAGCAGGTGCTAATCGCCACTCGACCTTTTGGGAGGCACGAGCAGAACCCCCGACGGGCTGACCCTACGGGGACACCTGTAAAAGGTTCTCTCCTACTCTTCCCCCCAGCCCTAGAGCCTCTCCTCCCACTCCCCCCTCCTCCAGTTACTTCTCCACAATTTACCTGGGCTAGGTATAAGAGGCGGTGCCCTGGTGAAAGTTTTTGGGCTTTTGTTTGCCTACCTGTTATGTCATAGCAAAAAGGGCATCAACAAAAATCTCAGCAGTGAAAACAAAACACATCGGGTCTAGAAGATGTTTTGGAACTTACAGGGGGCAGCTATTGCGCAGAGCATTTTAAATATGCACACCAGTATAGGGTTTTAGAGCAATGACTTTTCCAGACGAAGTCACGGTAGCCGTGATATTCAGTTCTTAAAAAGAAAAGACTAGCATGGCATCTCTTGCCGAAAAAACAAAAACAACGGAAAACCAAATAAATGTGGATTTGTTTTGGTAACGAACTACATGTATAGAACTCTGGGATTGTGTCCATTGTGACACAGTATCCATAACACGTATGACATTTGACAGATAGAGAAACACATGTGACGGTTCAACAGTTTGTTTCAAATATTAGTGTTCAAGCTGCGTGATTCATCGCATTTTATCATATCAACTTCCGCCTGAGTTGTCTGCTTGTCCATAGTAAATCAGGTGAAGTTGGTCCTATGGGATAGCGGACGGTTAACAGGTTGGGGCTAGCCAATATAGGACGTCCCCCGACTACCGGGTTCATGTCCCCAGTGTCCATCATCCATTGTATGGTCACTGCCAGGAAGGATTTCCTCTTGTCCCCTATACAGCGTGATAGTGGAATTGCGTGCCATCCCTACATGCTTCGGATTCAACATCGAGTTACAAAACTGTGAATCATAACTAGTATTAAAAAATTGTCTGTTAGTGTACAACAATCGACATTATTTTGCTTTAAAAGAAAAAGAAGTTCGAGTCTTTGGTGCATGAGGCTCCAATATCATTGGTCATACTAAGCTTATACTAGTCCTGTGTACTGTAACTGGCTGCAGCATCACTAGTCAATGTATGAAGCTCTTTGTGTATAAATCTATGCACGACGTAATAACGAAAGGACAGAAAAGGACCACGGGCCATTTAAACCAATTCCCATACGGTCTTTTACGTACTGTGTTCCAGAAAATAACGAACATCCATTTGACATGTGCGTAACGTTTAACTTTAACACCTGTATGGATTATCATATCTATTTCTGTTAATCTAACCTAGTATTCCCATTTCGGCAGATGGGTGTTGAGATAAAATGTGGGTACTTTCGGACTTGCAGTCAGTTCTCTCCTCCAGGCGTGAGACAAAATGTCATAACCTCTAGAAGCAGTATTTTTGTCCTTGCAGCATGGTGTGAGAAACTATACCCGTTGGCCGGAGTCTGACGTATCGTTGGTCATAAGCTTCACACGGGGCCGTCACCTCCAACCAGCGCCGCCATACACGAGAGTGACCATCACTCGCCCTCCCCACCCACAGCCCTCTGTTAGCCCGCCACCAGCCTGCCATATATAGACCTTTTTCTTTGGTGTGGCGCCCTGCTAGCAGATTTCAATACTTATGTCTGAACCAATGAATTATGTAATTGCAGGCATCATACCGTTCCTTTATTTTAAAGGAATTTCCTTTAAATTCCTTTATTTTTGTGAAAATAGGCAAAATTCCTTTTTTTTCCTTTATTTTCGTGAAAAATTCCTTTAAATTCCTTCTTTTTTTTTCTAGAGTAAGAAAATATCACATTATCTCATAAAATGCATAGAATTCCATATTATTAGCGATAAAATTGCAAAATTTTCTAGTTGTCGATCGATCCGGGTCGACGTGTCGATCGGCATGAGTCGACACATTGATTGACGCGAGTTGACATGGGTCAACGCAGTGCTGCACAGAAATAATCAACAGGAAGGCAGTCCTGTTACAATATTATTTGCCTTATTTCATGTTTAAACTCTCTAAAAGTTCTCTAAATATTCCTTTAAAATTCCTTTATTTTTCCTAGAAATCCCTGCAAATTCCTTTAGATTCCTTTATTTTTACGAAAAAAACTTCCTTTAAATTCCTTTATTTTTTTGGGAGGGCGGTATGATGCCTGTAATTGCAATGGAACCAGGCCTAAAGTGTAGGGTACAAGGCATCTCTGCAGGGAAGGTCCACTGCGCAGACTCATGAGAAAGGTGCTTAATTAATTAAAGTCTAGGGTGTAGATCTATGCTGTAAATAAAACTTAAAGAAACGGTTAATCAACTTGTGTAGCACGTTACTGTGTTTTCAGTTTCAAGACGATTTAAAAAAACGATCCTTGTTGCATGTCGAATTTATGAAAAGCCCTTTAGCATTTTATTTTAATAAACTGTATTTCGAATTAAAGAAATACCTATGTCGCGCTACTGCAGATTTGGTTTACAGTGTATCCCATTCCCAATTAAAAGCTCTAGCTATGAAACCACGGACAAATTTGTCGACGCTTATAAAGGAACACACCAGACATTTCAATGCCATACCGGACATGTTCTGATCAAATTGATACAAAGACAAATCCAGCAATATAATAGTGACAAAAATATAATTTTATAAGGACAAAGGATGACAATTTTGTCGGACAAAATGTCGGACGTAAAAAGGGAAAATGTCGGACGTAAAAATGACAAAGGTCGGACATGTCGGGATGTCCGGCGGTATTTGGGGTACACTGGGTTTGTTCCCTTTTTCATTGAAGCTCAACCTAGACTTGGTTTTCTGTTCCGGCAAGCCATCATATATGGTTCTTTTTCTTTTTCCTTGGGCACATTAAGGGTAACAAGTACGTAATGGGGAGAGGTTTACAATGCCCATAGCATTGTTCTGTCTTTTTTGCCCTTCAATGAGCGACTCATGAGCGTGAGTACGTATATTGATGATGACATCAGTGGCGGATCCAGGTTTTTGAAAAGGGGGGGGGGGGGCGCGCTATTGAAAAAATTTTCATCTTAATTACCTTTAGGACGAGTTTTACATTAAAAAAATGTAAAATTGGCCCCAAAAAGGGGGGGGGGGGGGCGCGCGCCCCCGCGCCCCCCCTCTAAATCCGCCACTGGACATGGTTGGGAACCTTTACTGATTAACAAAAAGTATCTAGATTCTGTTTAACGCAATAGAGCGTATAAACCAGAAACCATATTAAGTGACCAGGAAAAAGAGCAAGAATCTAAAAAGTCAGCCCAGTCTATGTGAGGTAGCATTACACCACGGTCTTTTGTTCGGCTCTTAGTAAAGGATTGAAGTAAATGGCTTGTCGCCGACAAAGTGTGGAAATAGACTTCTGCTAGAACTGTGGAATCCATTAACCATCATCATTGAGATGAACTCCTGGGAAGAGTGTCTATACTGACACCGGCGCTTTCCAAAACTGTCTGCTGTTACTTATAGGATAATTTCACAGCAATCTTAGATTAGTAGATCTGTTGGTCTTATTGCAATCTAGTGGGTCGACGAAATCTATGGACCTCTTAACTGTATTTAGTTTTTTTCTTCGATGGTTCCTCTCTTTAGTCGTTTTCTGTATTGAAAAGGACCGAGTCACCGGTACAAGCTCTTTTGTTGGGTCAGTGGTGGGTTACTGATTTTCACACTATTGAGCTCTACAATCGCACCTCGAAACGGTTAAAAAAAAAAGTTATGCTCACGCTAGATTGACGAGGAGTAATGTGGGTCTGCACTGAAAAGTTTTGTATTGAATTTTTTTTTTTTTTTTTCAAGCAACTTCATATAAGTATGCATGTTTTTCGATCCAGCTGCAATTAAAGACCTCTGTAATAGGTAAACTCTTTGTGGCCAACAATACTTTATCTAGAATTACAACAGGGTCCCCAGAGCACAGGGAAAACTGGGGAAATGCCACAAAGAATCCCTGACAGGGAAATCACAGGGAATTTGCAAATGTTACCAAAACATGAGGAAATTACAGGGGAATTAATTTGGCCAGGTTCTGATACTCCCAAAAAAAATTCCGCTCATGAAAGTTTTTAGATTTAAACAACTTGCTGGATATGACATAGGGGAAAATTGCTTCGGGACAGGGAAATTTCAGGGAAAACACAGGGAATTTGACAATGAATTTTGAGTGGGGACCCTGTAACAAGAGGTTAGTGGTTGGATAGGGGGATGGGGACGGGGGTACCATTGGAACTATGTAATAGGTGACCCATTAGTTACCAACAAAAACTAGGTACCGGGCAGATGAGATCAATACAAACCTTATGGCTGTAAGTTGAGTTGACAGTACTGTAACAAGTTCATAGCTGTTAGACTTAAAATAATCTGAATTATTCTGCGGGCTTTATACTGCAAGTTAGTCGGCCCAGTCGAATTTGATAAGGCGTTGGTCCTTATACAGCTAAGTTACCAAGTTAGGCCGAGACAGTTATACTCACATTATTACGTTTAAAGTATTTATCAACATACAGGCACTGAATATCAGCAGTCACAATACTGGCCGCGTCAACAAACCTTCTACATAGGTTTAGTGTTTGTCCCGGCCTCTCACACAGTGAACTCAGTTCCCCGCTGTCTGGCCACGTTCTGCATGTGGGCCCGGGATGTGGGCCCTGATCTTGGAGGGCGTAGGGACCAAGCCGCTCAGGGATTACTGGAGGGCCATAGTAAAAAACACCGCCTGATTTACGTCACCGGCCGCATTCTTTGTCTCTGGGAGAATTCGACCGTCAGTGTCACTCTGTATACTCCCGTCCAAGGAGCAGTCAAGTTATATAAAATGTACATTCTTATGGGGGTAGAACTGGATTTTGATATTTCCAGAACTACCTGATTGTGTTTTTGTGTTATGTTTTTCCCCGACCATGAAAAAATAATAGTTGTCATAAAGAAAACAACCAACTATTTTGGTCGATATCATAACCAAATAGTCCAAAATAACCTATCAGTAAGTGTTGATTGAGACGCTGTATGTAATAGTATTTAATTACACTATCCGAGGGGCTTACCCGACCGGTCAACTAGGACGTGTTCTGATCATGAGGTCAGAGCAAGATTAGAAGTCCTACCAATCCGGGCTAGCCTGAGAACATATTGACTGACTGAGAATGGTCGGTACCCAAGTTTATTTACCATTCCATAGCTATGTTTAGCATTCTCCTCTAGCATGATCACGTCTCATGCACCACTATGCTTTGAGAATGGTTCTTTGTTACTGTTAGGGTATTTCTTAAAATTGTTGCCCCATGAATTAGTTCTGTGTCAAAACTCGCCTCGGAGGTCAGAACAGGACCCCACAAAAAAGTCATGAAATGTGAAAATCGGAGGCATTGTATCCCATGTTTATAGTATGCCTATAAATGCGTATCCCTGGAGATGCGAGTTTTGGCATAACCCTATCGATATCTAGAACAAACAAGTATATCCAAAATATTTAAATGAGCTACTGAAATGCTGCTGCTATTTCACACTTTTTTTTTACTGCCAGCTCATTTAAATATTACGGATATACTGATTGACCACTGCTCAACCACTAGCAGCGCTTGTCTAGTATGGGTGAGAACGACCAGTGGGGACGTACGTTACTTACGGCCAGCCCTGAGGCCCTCCGGCCGTCTCAGTCCCGGCCGTCAGGGGGCACCCAAAGGGCTTTATGGTGCCCTTGTTGGCATGCGACTGTCGATCCGCAATGCCAGCCTCAGATTAATGCTGGCCATCCCGGGGCTTAATGTAGGGGGGCGGGTGGAGGGGTGGGAGGTGGGCTGTGAGGGGTTGGTGCACCGCGGTGGCGTGATGGCCGTCCCCTTTGCCTACCTCTGGGGGCTCTTGAAGTAAGGGTCTCTATAGATGTTTGCTGAATTTGAAAATGCATCCCGCCAAGTTATCTATATTGCGAGTTTAAAGTGTAGACATTAAATTCCTCAGTTTACTTGAGAAGCTAAGTATTTTGTTGGTGCCTCAAGCGCCACTCATGTGGAAAATGCGGGGCTTGCGTCAGAAATGCCCATGTTTCGCTCTTGCATGAGTCTACGAATGGGGGCCCTATAGTCTCAGCTTCTACTCTAATCCCCTGTGGCAAAAGGCCTGAATTCTTTATGTGGACAAGGAAGGAAGCGTTAGTGCCTGTGAGAGTGGGGTGTTGTTTTTTTACTTTGACTCATTGAGGTTCCCTCTTCTCATTTGTCTTGTTAAGATCTCCCTGTTTGGTTTAAATAAAAATAAGTTGATGTTAAAAGAAAAAGGACCGTGTTTCAATGGCTTACGGTATATAATCACGGTATATATTTTCTATTGATCGATTACTTCAATAATAAGAATGCACAATGTCCAATGCCTCACCTACATAAACCATACCATTCAGCTGGTTGTTTGACCATTATGGCCTGTATCAAGAAAGAGGTGATCATCTACAAATAGTCAATATTATGTTTTAGATAACACGGGCGGAAATGCAGCTTCGCTGTTCCGTTAATGGTACGACACCTACTATCCAGCTAATCCCAATGAATAAGATTTCCGGGGAACATGAAGGCTAAGGAGAATGACCAACAGTGGGTTCGTCCTTGATAACCTCGGACGTGGGCTAGAGATATGCCTTATCTGCCTTCCCCGTCGTCCGTCTCGTATGTTCAGACCTGATATGACCAGTATTGACATTTCATGGGCCCGATTGAGATCAACAGAAATAACACTGGCTGGAAACAAAGCAGGAGTAGTGCCATGTATAAAGTATGACTGTTTATTCACCTCGACTCTTCCTGGTAAAAATCTCGAATAATCGTGTCACAAAATAAGATTTTGTTTGTATCCATGCAGAGTGGCATTTCTTACCTATTCAGGAGTGCTAACAAAATAACTATAACCATGAATACGTTAACTAGCTAGGATGCTCGACCGCTTCACTCTCTTAAAGTAGTATTACGCTACACAACTTGAGGTGCGATATGACTATGTTACAGAGAAGTTGCACATATTAGATTATTTGTTAGACATATGTGAGATACTCCAAATTGCCAATTTCTAACAATTATATCACTCCTGTATTGTCTTTGATGTTATATTGCGCTGATATCACAGCCCAAGTCGTGTAGTGATACCGCCTCTAGCCGTTGGCAGGTCATCCCAAGTGGCAAACTGAGCTGATAGGATGCAGCCGGTGGGCCGCTGTGATACTGGGCTGTTGTCAGTAGCCCTCCCCTACTAAAGGAAACCGAAGAGGACAGGTAACAGGTCGGCCCCACCTTAGGGCGGCCCGTGACAGGTGAGCCGACACCTGTACAGTCACAGGAGGCAGGTGGTCTGACGTTCACCTCTCACTCCACAGTGTGGTAACACGCCCCCGTCCGACCCTGGGGAACGCCACAGGAAGTAAAAGTTAGGCATAATTATGGTCCAGGGGTGATTATTTCCCTGGTATGATTGTTAATAGGGATAGTGTCGACATATTCATATGTAGTTATCTCTGCACATTGCAATTCTTAATTAGTGAAGCTTTCGACATTTTTGAATACACAGACTAATAACAGAGGTTCTTGAAAGACATGGTAGATAGCTGAGCGCTTCTTCGATGAGCATAAGGCACATTGGCCTATACATAGAGCTAGATATCAATGGACAGGGTCCAGGTTTTCGGCTTTCCCCCCCATTTTTTCCTTAATGTGTGTGTGTGTTTGAGGGGGGGGGGGGGGGGGGTCCATATCTTTCACCATCTTTTTGTGCATAGGGGACAGTATCCTTCAGAAACATGCCTGGTCATAATCCAGACCTAGGTGCAAAACTAGGCTGAAAATTGAACCAGCTAGGGACCTTTTGATTTGCGGGCTAGTATACACTATGTTGGACTTGTGTTTGATGGATGTATCATTCAAAGTGACCTAAAGCTACCAGTCGCGGCCACCAGCACGGGACGAGCAACTCGAAAGAGAAGCCAGCTATCTGTGATTAATGTGACCCCCTCCTACCCCAGCTGCTCAACTCGTCGAGCTGGGAGTAAACGGAGTCTCTTTGCTTGGCCAGGGACCTAGACGTGAGGTAAACACGAGCATCCCGCCATTATACGTCCCAAAGTGTGTACTGGTTGGGCCTCCATCTCGTCTCTATATGAAAAAAATAATATCCACCATTTCGAAGAAATTATACAACAACGGGGAGTGAATATACATGTACCCATTACCGTCGCATAAAGGTATTCATCAATAGAAAAACTCTTATCTTCATCTGGATATTCTACCTTGTAGTTAGAAAAATATTAAGAATATTACATTGTCCCACTGAGGGTCTTCGCTGATACTCGTTGAGCATCTGCTAATTTGGCGGTTGTCATAATACGTGTATACATGCAGGGTACCAACCACACAGGGAAAACAGGGAAAACAGGGAAAATGGCCAACAAATTTCCCTGACAGGGAAAACACAGGGAATTTGCAAATTTTGCCAAAACACAGGGAAAACACAGGGAATTTCATTTGGCCAGGTTATGAAATTCCTGATTCTCAAGATGTAAGGGATTTGACTTTTTGTTGTTGGGTTGTCCAAATTTTTTCTACTTGCTGAGGCTTTTAAATTTGAACGACTCGCTCGATATGACACAGGGAAAAATTGCCGCGGGACAGGAAAATCTCAGGGAAAACACAGGGAATTTGAAAATGGAATGTCAGTTGGTACCCTGATACATGAGTGTACGCACTTCCTAGTTGTATTGAATGATAATTAGGTTGACTATTGTTCTCGCTGTCACCTTTCTGGTCCTGCATGTTTGCTTAACGATGGGGCCACATGTAGAATAACAACAAGGGTCTTGTTGAGATGACCGGTAAGTGGACGGTCGTTGTTGTGACATGGAGGATACATTTGTGAGAGTTCTTTTGTACCCAGCGAATATACATAGTTCGAAGCAGCCGCTATAGGGTCACTGAGTTTATAAGGATATCATGGTTTGCGCAATTATAACTCTTTTGGATCTTCCATCAAGTACTTACGTACATTTTTCTGACGTTTAGCCCCCCTCCAATTCTTCAAACATATACACATTGGAATTATAGAGGGACAAACGCATATTTTCCAGAATCTCTTTCCCCCCACTTCACCCCACCCCATCCCTTTGATGCGTACGTACCTAATCGAAAGCCCCTAAGTGTTGTACCAGATTGCATAGTTGATCTTATTACAAAAACAAAAAATGATAATAACTTTTGGAGAAACAAAACTGGTCGGGGGCTTAGGCTTCAGACCGTTTAGGTTTTCAAGGCTAGCCAACGACCACACTTCGGGAACATCCTTCAGTATATAAACACCAACCCCTATACATAACCCCTAGCCGTAGAGTGGAGGCAGATTAAACTCAACTGGAGGAGGCTGTACTGTGAGTAGCTCGGAGGTGCTCTAGACCTCTGTCTGCCAGACCGGGGCTGAAATACTTAAGGAGGCTGGAGGCGCGGCCCTGGCATGCTTTACGGTAGTCAGGACGGCTCTATCAATTAGTGAGCACACAGAAATAAGTGGTGCTGCCTCCAGGAGGCCAGCCCATGGCCTGCCCACCAGCCGCCTGATTGGGTTTCTTGCGACAAACTGTCTCGGGCCCCCTCGGGCGGACAGGGCTTATTGTGGGCACTAGTGGTCAGACCTCGTCTAGGGAGCAGTAGGATCTGCTCGCCCCTCTCGTATTGCTCGGGTATTGCAGGCGGGAGCAGTTCCCATTTGCTCTCTATTTCGGCATCAGGTAGAAAAGATGTGCGCAGATGCCTCAGGTCTCATCCAGCAGGCAATACCTGCAGAATTCTATGGCCTATTGGGCGAGGGGAAATGAAAGTTGGAAGCAACATGCAGCCTTGGATAGCCTTTGGAGCCACCGGAAACAAAGCTGTAAGGCAACAGCGTTCGGTGTCAGGTCTATATATAGGCTGAGGAAATTGAAACTGATAGATGGTGATTGGGAAGGACAGTAATAAGATGGTTTGGTTAAACTTATCTAAGACAGTAATAAGATGTTTTGGTTATGTCCTTACACACTATTTTCCATGAAAACTGTTCGGCAGACACATTTGTAATTCTGAGCCTTCTGTATAATACATGAATTAAACAAGTATGACACATACTGGATTTGAGTAATTCTCTTAGTCATGTTTATGATCGCACTGGATGAGTATTGGTAAGTTTACATCTGCTCTGAGAAAAATGGAATAATCTTGTAGGACTCGCTGATGGCAGCGTCTGACATCTGTGTCACCGGGTTACGGCCATCCGTTTGACCTTAATTGTTAACCCATGGATACTGACCACCGACGTGACCGCTCCATTACACAGCATGACGATTCGGATGTTTTAGGTGTTGCTATAAACATTTTAACGATTGTTTCTCAGATTGTTCCATCCTACTGTGTGATTGATCAACATTGTACATGTATATTTCAAAATGGAGAGCTCTCGTAAGTGGCCCACTGGCTTGGTAGTCGGCAAAACGATTGTTTTCAGTCTGAATTAGAATCCTTTCTTTTGGTTACTACTACTACTGACTCTGTTTATGAGTAAAGTGGCACTTGTGTTTAAACAAGCTTTTTTGTTTGTTTGAATATTCCCAAACCCTTGCAACAATATGTATGCCAGAACGTGTTTATAATAAACGAAAGATTGGAGGGAATGAATAGCCACATGTCGTATGTGTGCCGTGTTACTTGGTCTAGACCCACAGAGTGCCCTAGGGCCTATTGTATGCGGTATCCTCTGTATTCATGATCACATCCCTCAGCCTGGTGTGGGTAATGGGCCCCAGTAATGGTATGGGAGGTGCCACTGACGTACGTTCTCGTAGTCCCAGGCCTGCAGCTCCAGGACAATGCTTTTTGTGCATGACATAGGGCGATTGTATATATCTGTAATAGCAGCTAATTTGAGTTCACAATGCGATTTGCAATTCTATCCAGATGGGTCGGTCATAGAGCATAGTGGAATGTCACATCATATAGATGCATGGGCGCTGGAGTTTACATAGATGCGCATTTATTTTCCAAAAGGGTGAGCAATGTTATTTCCCATCTATTCTAGTAATACATAGAAAAGAGTTAGGCAATCCTTTGCTATGAAAAGGCAATTGAGTTCGTAAAGACACTTTTTCAAAATGCACATTCTAAGGCTGGTTGGTTTTTAAATGGTTGCTTCATTCCCTAATTAATTGCCAGGGTTCATATCAAGGTCAGTGCTGGTGGTAGAATCTATGAGAAGGTAGAGACCACACTGGGTTTTTTTTACTGAGGCAGCTGGTCCCATAGACAGGGCGATACACACAACAGCCGGTGGCCCTAAGACCTTCGATGACCCTGTTGTTGGCACAGGGGGAGACAAGATGGTGCCTTAGCAGGGATCAAACCCAAGCTCACCAACACACTAGTGTCCACCCTTCCCGCCTGCATTCTAAGGCTGGTCCCGTATAGGATATAAGTGACCCGATGAAGGTACAAGTGTGCCAAATAGAGTTAAGTTTAAACATGAATTGGCAGAAAGGGACATATTCAAGTAAGTAACAAAATATGTATTTTAACAGCCATCACGCCATACCAGTAGTAGACAAACGGTTTTCGTTTCGCATACATCCCCCCCAGCCCCTAGTGGCCAAGCAGCGCATCGACTCCTCGCCGACCCTCTTGTGTAACTAGCAGGCCCCTGCTCCTCGCCGTCCCTTACAATAATAGGATCCTAATTCCCGGGGGTGAAGGCGGGCTGGGGGTCGATGGGTCCTCGGCACGGGCTAATCCGTCTCCTGTAGCCAGCCGCCCACCAGCCCACTGTGCCCCGGGACAGAGATAGAGGGTTGGCCCTGCAGGCCTGCAGTCCGTATGGGGGGCAGACGTACTAAGTAGTATAGGCAGAGCGGCCGTTGGACCAGAGTGCTGCCAGCCCACGCCTCGCTCCACACACAGATTGTCGCCACTCAGGCTAAGGCTAGTATGCAGGCAACAATGGGGTATTATGCAGTATATATGTGTTGTCCATTGTACCTCACCGGGCTTAAATAGTTAAGGCTGTCACATAGTGAATATAGATTGAAAGGTGAATTTCAACGTATTCGTACCCTAGAAGAGGAATGAGGTCTATTGATATTTTTCATTAGTGTGGCGCCCCCCTAACAATATCTCTGAACTAATGAACTGACCAGAACCTACAAAATATCCCAACTCTGCGTCATAGCCTTTTGTACTAACATTATAACCCCTCACAAACTAAGGCCATGCAGTCCCCACATGACCCGTTCACTATGGAGTACAACCAATCAAGTGGGAGGACGTCGGCAGGGAGCGCCTTTCATTGGGCACTGTGTTTGCTCGGCATTCTCTTCTCTCCTATACTACTCACACAACGGCCTCCAAAAATAACCATGGAAAACAAAGAATCCCGGTCGTGAATACAAATGAATTCCTGAGCTGCGGTATTGATTTCGTGCGCTTCTGTCGGTCAGATTTATATTTGCCCAGTGGCTATTTGATGACAAATCCTGTGTGATCGGTATTAGAAATCCGTGTGTAGATATAAACGTATCCCCTCCGCCTGAATTATTTAGACACCCCTCAATAGTATGCTGTCAACGCTGTGCTGAAATGGGATGCTAATAGCTAATTTACGGAGCACTAACCCAATAGCTGATTACTTAACATTTAACGATACGTTATATTGAAGTAGCCCATGCGATTTGTCTGTATAAATAAGACAACGAAGTCTTGACATGAGTAAAAACATTCACATAGTGATTATATGCCCATGTTGAAAAGGTGGTTTGTATAAAGGTTATTAGTCTTACTCTTGGCCGGAACAAGTATGGATATTGGTATTGTTAAAATGCCAACAGTGCACTATACCATTTGCTCCACATGTATTACACTTTAATACTTTTACTCGTCAGATAGAAATGCAGCCCAAGACTGATTAGAGAACCATGCTTAAAGTCTCTTGTCTGCTATTGGGTAGCACTACGCGTCTGTGTGTGATACTATGCGTACAAGAAAATGCTTACCAGTACCATACGGAAAATGGAATAAAACTAAAATATACATGCTGGAATAGAGCCTTGAAGTAATTAATTTCACGTTATAATAATGAACAATTATTTGAGTCCCATCTGAAACATATGTTAGGAATTAGTCCACCTCGTTACTTCAGAAACCATCATCGGCCATTGCTGTTGTTGTTCCCCATGTTATACCACACGCATACAGAACGGCAGAGACGCAGAAGTGACTCTATGTAGGTTTTTTTTGTGATTTTCCTTTGCCGTGACTAAAACGTTGGTTGTGTCCCGGGCGAGAGGGCCGGACTTCTCGTGTGCTCGTCTGGCCGAGTGGAGAGATGGCTGCTAGCTGTGTGAGCTCCCATTGAAGGCGCCTAGCCGGCCTACTTTGTCCTGGGTACTGGAGGGACCGGCATGATAAACACACGGCCAGCAGTAGCCCACTGCCATGTGGTCAGAGCACGCCAATCGGTGCGCCTCAGCACATGGGATTTACTCCTCTTTGAATTATTCCCTCCTCTGTTTTTTTTCGGTACTGCGCCATTTTATTAGGCTTTAATGAATAGTTGGAATCGCTGTATAGTTGGACAAAACCTTCCCGGTGCGCGCTGTGTGATTAGGCCAACACGTGTTTTATTAGTCTCATCCGCCTCCGGTGGCCAGCCTCTTGATGGTCAGGCTTATTGCTATCTTTGATGACACAAGGTGTCATCACATTCCTCCAGCAACTCGACTAGCTTTTTGGGTCAGTACTGCATCTGTGTATGTTTACAATTTTGTATGCCCTTTAAAAAAAATCTAACATTACGACCAAGTACTTTAAGTAGAGTTAGCAAGGGCTCTCATTATTATTGGTCCATTCATGAGGACGGAAGAATGATAAAACAGAGGTGCCATTTTACCATCTTTTCCCGGATTTTCGGATTTGTGGCTGTGCCAAAATATCAGTAACTTTTAGAAAAATGTATTGCAATTATTTTCAGGTAACAAATAGTTTAAGTTCTATTTTAATGTCAGAAACCAATACTTTGTGATTCTTTTCCCTTTGAATCCTCATATCTGGAATGTATATTCCATAAGTGAACTGAAGTAGTACCTCTGGTAAAAAAAAAGTATCTTGTCTCCTTTACCTGTGACTACCTCAGCCATATTTGCCCCCTGTTCTACGCAAAACGTTATTTCAAATTGAGGATGAATATGCACACACAAAACCTGACAAGGGAGAGAATACATGAGATTATTAATAAATACAACCCGGGTATGGCTTTGAGCGTTGGCGTAGCGTGGGCAAACACGTGGGTTGTCGTGCTATTATTGATAGCGTCAGGAGAGCACTTGTCCCGGCATTGATGCATGGGCCGCGTTATTCCCTGATTTCGTGATGTATCGTCCTCGTCATTTCACGCCCAGTCGGCCTGGCTGCGGCGGCCTGCTGATAACGTACCCCACACCCTGTGTCCGGCACCGGACATGCCCATCCCGGACACAATACCAATATCCATGACAACGGCAGAGTGTTTGGCGGAAGTACACGCCCCCGGGACGCCCCCAGACCTCGTGGTTTTAGACCCGAACTTCAAAGGAATATTAAAAGAGCTGTAAAAAGAAACAGGCTATTTTAACATGTCAGTAGGGGTTTAAGTGTCGGGAGGCACGTTTCCGGGTTTAGCAGGATTCTGTATTCATTCACCTGAAAATCCTATGTAGAGATTGTTAGAAAGAAAGTAATACTTTTACTTACAGCTCAATACATTTTGATTTGTATCCCCGTCCTCACAAGCATGTACTCGGATGAGGGTAAATGGGCTAAAGAAATAACTAAGGCTACTTACTTGACCCATGATGATTTTCCATACACCTTCTTGCATCATAAAAATAAAAACGGAGTTTCTAAAATGGCAATATTCATTTAGAATACAAAAATCTTCAAATATTGAATCTATTAGTATTAGACAGCGATATGTGCCGGACCGTTTAAACCAAACTTTATTTTGTGACAGAAATTCGACGAATCGTATTGCGAAATTGCCCATTACAAATGTAACGATAGGGAATTAAGTATTCATTATAGCTACTTTCCGAACAATTATCCCCAAGCCGGTGGGTAAATGAGAAGATGATTGCGCGGCATGCTCGTCGACGGGCCGAGAAACGACCCCTGGGTACCGGTGATATAAGGGAGAGAGCAAGAGTCACGGGGCGGCCAGGGTTAACCTCCGCACTCGCCACGAGAGTGGGTTGGGGGAGGGGTAGCTGATAAGCTTGGGTCGATTTATCAATTATTCGTCCGGCAGGTAAGTACGTTTGTGTGGGGCGGGAGCCAAGTTTGGTGGAGAGGCGGGCTTTGAGATACACGAGTCTGGTCTGTGAGCAGCTCTCTCTACTGGCGAGCTGGCTCCATCTCGGCGGCAGTGGCAACGAGCGGAGAATGAACTCAGTCCATAGTGGTTAGTTCGACTGAGTAGACGCCTATGGCTATGAGCAGCTGTTTAAAGGGAGAGGCGGTCGTCAGCAGGAAGTAGCACTGTGGGGATTAGTCTTTAGCTGTATAATGTTACCCAGGCTAGAGGAAGGAGCATTGCGGTTGTGTATAACTTTTTAGGATATTCGAGAAACTTTGGGATATACCTAATAATAAACAGCACTCAAGGGCTATGCCATTACCAGCCAAAACTTTATCAGTTATAAACACATACTATTTGTTATTTCAGTCATAAGCAAATAAAACATTAACCTTGAATCACCAACTTTTCTAGATTTTCACTAAAATCTTGGTTAGTTAACATGGGTGCTTATAGTGGTGAGAAAGAAAATTGTCAGTTGTTGTGATGTAACTGAGTTGAGTTCATTTATGTATACGTGACATGTGGTGGCTTGACCTGTATTCCTTTGGTCACCTGTAGACGCCTATGGCTATGAGCAGCTGTTTAAAGGGAAGAAGACTAAGGAAGAGGGAACTTGTATGGTGATTAGCTGGTTGAAGATCATGTTAGAAATGGATTGTTTTGATGCTAGTTGAAAGGCCATAGGAGGATCTAGACTAAGAGCACCTATAAATGGAGCTATGCTCTGCCCCGGGGAGGTACTTGAATCGGGTTTGCGGCCTATGGGAGCTGTGGCTATGATCACGGCAAAGGCAGGAAATGGAGGAGGGGGGGGGGGGGATTCTGGCGAAAACGGCGAGTAAGAAGAAGGGGGTTTGCAAACGTTTCAATGGTCATAACTAGGTAACTATTTATCATACATTTTCTAAACGTCTGAATACCTATAATTATAGTGCAAAGTGTGGGTAGGGAGCTGCTCCTCTATCCCTGCCACTCCCGGCAGAGATTGGCCAGAAGTGCTCAGGTGAACTGGCGTGGGCGACAACATTAAGCACCCCTGAGATTATAAAAAGGAACAAAAGAACGAGAAGATTAAAGAATTCAGTCCCTGTCAACGCAAACGTCATTGTCGTGAAAAGGGTCTTTTTTGTCGGTGAGTGAGTCAGTGAATTACCTGATTTTCCAGACAAATGACTTCTTTAAGAAAACGTAGCTTGTCATTCATCTGATGGAGAATGACTAAAGATGTGCATCCTGGTGTTTAAGCGTGTGATTTCCATGAGATAACGAATCGATAGGTAGGCATCATCAATACAGAGTCCTGTGGCACTGGTCCATAAGGTGGTGTGCAGGATAGACGGCTAAAGAGGCCCTGGGGATGTCGACTCCCAGAGGGCAGACACCTTGATAACAGTCGATGCTAAGCTGGATCCCAACAGGCGCCTTGGCCTGAATCTGCTAATAGCCTTAGGTTCCCAAAGACACCTGGGTTCTGTCTGATTTTTTTAAACGCCTTTATCGGAAGCCAATATTCGATTCATGTAGTTGAATGCACCAAATAAAAGTTGCATGATACTTGAATTATAGTTGGTATTGAATCAGGCAATTGCTCAGTTTAATAGATATCTTTAATTTTTTCGTTTTTTTTTTTTTTTATCACCGAACAGCCAGGATGCTTATAAATCAAATTTATTTATTCTCCGGATCGCCATGCGATCCAGTCGAGCTCTCGATAAATCGGAGTAAGCAGTCATCAGAAAAGGCTGGTAACTTTCCATCATATAAACATGGCTAGAACGACATCTCGCTGGTTCCCAGCAAAGTAGACTTTGACCGTTTGTCAGTTTAGACTAAAAATCTGCTTGGAGATTGTAGTTTAGCATAGGTTTACTATGGCAAAGGGTATCCTCTGAAAAGCTCCATTATGCTTGGCGAGTGGACGGATGATGTCATTATAGAAATTCTATAAATAGATTTGGGATATCCCTTTTCCCACTGGGGGCGGCCATATTGAAAATATGCTGGTTCCTCGGTCTCTCGCTAGGGGGAAACGGTCATTCGGAAAGTGTAGGTTTTAACATAGGATCTCTATGGCAATCGAAACTTTTTCATACGGACCAAATTCTGATTAGAGATCATATTCTGATCATATGACATAATGATATTCTATAAACAGACTGAAACTAGGTCGGGAATGCCCCCTTCCCCCACTGGGTGCGGCCATATTGGAATCTATGCTTAATCGATCTACTTGGAGAGTGTGAGTTTTACTATAGGATTTCAATAGGGGGGGAACTTTTTGTGAAAAAAGCCAAACTGCGGCGAAGAGTGGACAGATGATGTCATCATGAAATGTTCCTTATATGGAAGTGGGAATTCCCATATGTTTTTCTCGTTAATTGGAGAGTAAAGAGTATATGGGGATAAGGGGGTGAAGTGGATGAAGGGGCAAAGCTGGAGCCAAGTTAAGGCAAAGCTGGGGCAAAGCTGGGGCAAAGCTAGGACAAATGGGTGAAGAGGATGAAGGGGCAATGCTAGGGCAAAGCTAGGGCAGAGAGGTAAAGAGGGCAAAGGAACATAGCTAGGGAAAAGCTAGGGCAAAGCTAGGGTAAAAGGGTGAATACCGCAAAGGAGCAAAGCTAGGGCAAAGCTAGGGCAAAGCTAGGGCTAGGAAACTAGACCTGTTGTGTGTGTGAAAGGGGGTGAAGAGGGTAAAGGGGTGAAGGCATGTCATGGGCATGTCTTAGTAAAAGCTAAGTCTATAGACCTTGTGCAGACGTGGTCACATGATCCCATTTTGGTGATCACCACGTGGTGATCATGACCACGTGACTATGAAATAAATTCTAGATTTAAAATTCTAAGGGATCAAGATTGTGGATTATGATTTTAAATAAAAACTTTGTTTCAATTTAATGCGGCACAAATATTTGTGCTAAATATTTGAGACTTAAGAATAGCATTGATAATACATTGATCACCAATATGGCAGCCATCCTATTTTGGACTATATGATGTCATCTGCACAACGTCTATATCTAAAATCGAGTTCTTTCAGTAAAAGCGAACAACCGGAGCTCTTCGGTTTCTCAAACCGATCGTCGATGCTAACCATCGATCACCTCGAACTCGTATAAATAGCTATTTGATTTATTAGAAATCATAGTGCTTTAACCTTGTCGGGTCTTAAGTATTTTCTTCTTCTGATAAATGCTAAACTCCTATATTTTAATACATACAAACTTAGAAAAGATTACATACATAATAAACATTAAGCGCTCCTTTTACGGTAGAGGGCAATTTTTAAAGTGAAGGGAAGGCTGTCATTTTCGCAAGAATATAATTTGTTTGCATTGTTAAATTGCGTGTTAATCCCTCTTCTATGATTGCATGTAATTCAAATAGATTCATTCCTAAAAAGAAACCAGTGTTCTACAAATCCAGGGTGTCCTCGATAATTTCAGTACAAATGCCTGGATTCTCACTTTGACAAACTCATGCTCAATTGTCAAGCCAAGGCATTTCCATGCTGAGAGTTCCCAAACCAATGAGTGTCAGTCATCTTAATTTTCTGGAGATCCATATAAAGTACACCTGCCCCCCTGTAGCGAAGACCAAGGAATACAATGGCAGCAGCAAAGGCAGCTCGAATCATAGATATATCAAAATTTTACATTTTTTGGGTGTAATATCCTTTCTTGCGCCGAAGTCAAGTTCTTATAACTTCTCGAATTACTTCAACTTCAAGAGGAAGAGCATACACTTTGTTATTTAATAATATCAAAATGAGTCGGCAACCTAGTGTATGATTGTCCTTTCTTTGAACACTAGGGAACAGTTTAGTCCAAAAGGCTTTGGTAACCTTTAAAATTCAGTACCGTATACATAGAGAAACTCAGTGATGCTACCCATAGTGAACTGTTGTCCTCCTTGTGTGACGTTCGAGGTCTGAGTCACAAACCATTGACTAAAGCCCCATACCCACTAGGCGACTTAACCGGCGACCGGCGACCGGCGACGAGGGGTAATTAAAGAATCGGCGGTGTCCAGTCGCCCGGCGACCATGGTCGCCGAGCGAGTCGCCGTGGGTATGGGGTGTTTTCTGGGCGACGGGCGACGGACAACAGGATCGCTGGCAAAATCGCTGGCAAAATCGCCGGCAAATTATCAAACTTGCTGAATATCACAGTCGCTCGGCGACGACGACGGCCTCTCCCCCAGTCGCCGGTCGCCCATCAACGGTAAAATCGCCTAGTGGGTATGGCCCTTAAGAGCTTCATCTGGGGTCAGGAGACGGTGGGTGGTGCGGGGTGAGGTGGGGTTATGGTGCCATTCATAAAAATTGAAGAGGCAAATCAATACACGGGATGACGCCAGGCCATGATTGGTTACAAATTATTAAGGATGCCGAATGGGTTGCCTATAGATAGAGATTCGGAACCTGATCGAATACATTATCATGTCAGCAATGCCAGATACTTTACTATTGCCATCGACATCAACAACATTTGTTTGATTGTAAAACTTACATATATTATAAACTGCTCTTTTAATCTTTGAAATTCCCTTAGCAGATTTTTAGAAATTGTAATCACGTTAAATTTCGTGTTTTGTGTATTTCTATTCACTATTCATTAGCAGTACTGTTGAGAGACAGCAGTTAATCTGGATTAGGCCAGCCACAGTTAAGAAAATGAAATCTCTGATATTCAACGACCATAGATTATAAGTATCGGGCTATAACGTAATAGCATTGACTCTAGGCGACTTCATTATAATTTGATATAGTTTACAGATCACGGGAGGTCGCTTATCGATTGTTCACATGGAAAGATGATAGAAGTCTTTTTACTTTTTATGTTTTTTTTTATTATTTTATTTATGAGGAAGGATGTACCTGGGGATGCAGGTCGACATATTTTTAAATTATTAAATATCTTTTCTATGGAGAATCAAATTGTGTGATCACCTTTACGGCTTATCAAATTGGTGTGTCCCACAAAGGGGGATAAGAATAAAATAGAATAGAAGACGCAGGCCTAATTACTTTACTTTGTATAGATGTCTTGTCCTACAACACCATCCTCCAGGCTGTCTTACCTCTGTATTATACCCCTGACTGTAAGGGTTCCCTAAACCAGGTACCGTTAGTCCTCTTGTGTTCACTTAATAACCCGTCGGCCCCTCAGGCCTTTCCTTGTGACAGGTGTGCCGGGCACAGCCCCTTTACAGGCCTCTATTCCGGCTGGCTCCCTTTAATCTGTGCCGAGATGCGTCTCTCCTGGGGCCGCCGCCACTGTTTGCCCCCCCACCACCTGTTGTCATGGTGACCTGAGGGGTCAGGACCCCGAGTCAAGGAGCGGCCGGGAGGAGGGGGGAGGCAGGGCGGGGCTGGCCGGGTCGGGTTTAACCTCAGACGGCTGACGACCAAGGGTCAAGTCGAGCTGCATTCATATCCACAAAATTATGTGTCCACCGGGAAAAGGCTGACTGGTGGTCGGTGAAAGGGCGTCTTCTTTGTAAAATGGTTTCTGAGAATACAACAAGACTGTGATTGTGTATAACAGGACATCCAAACATTGATGTCGTCGACGGATAACTGAATTTAAAAAAAAAAAATTAAACATTTAAACATATAATGATAATACATATCTTGATACGTTTGACAATTATGATTAAACCACGTCCAAAAGTACATGGTCGTAAAAGGTCAGTTCAACCAGAATCACAATGTAATACAAGTCTCCGTGGTTTATCTGATTCCTTCAAAACGGTTCTGTTAACCTGTCGACTCAACATGTACATTTTTATGAAAAGTAGAGTACCTCTTGTCGTATTTAATTAAGTGAACTGAAATTTGTGTACCTGTTTGATAGGGTCTCTTCCCGTTCCACATAATTTAGATTTTAAAGTTATAACGTGGGAAAGGCGTTCGTATATGTGTAAGTAACTAATAAACGTTTTCTTTTTTGTCATTTCAGGTATGTGCCGAGGGTCCTGAGTTGTGGCCTTATCTGATGGTGATATGAAGTGCTTGAGGTGAGATAAGAACCCAAGTGGAGGGCTCCATTTCCTCTCCAAATTATCATATCGTATGTTTTTTTTTATTTTATATATATATATATATATATATATATATATATATATATATATATATATATATATATATATATATATATATATTAAAGTTGTGTTCATTTTAGTGCATTTACAAAAGCATTTACAATCTCTGCTTCCACGTTTCTCCACTCTAGGTAATGCTCAAGCACTCTTACCAGATAATTTACAAAATGTTAATGGTGAATAACTCAACTCAAAAGTAATGTATGCCCCATGGACTAAAAGTATTTTACTTTCCGAGTAAAGTCCTCCTTTATCACGTAACAGGCCGCTAAGTACAACTATCCTCACTGTTTGTAAACGTGTCAAATAGCTTCCCGTACACAAACAACCAACAGATACAACCTGACAGGGACGAAGGGTAATGTAGACTACAGAAATAACCAGCCGACTAAAAAAGAAGACAAGCGGCGTAGAAAATAGACGTAGGGGTGAAAATGCCGAGATGTGTGAGGCCCGGTCGTGCCGTAGTGGTGCGGCCCGGGGGAGCCGGCCGTCTGAGGCAGGTGTGACCAGCCCACGGCCACCACCCTAACTAGTCCGTTCATAACCTACATACTTCTTGCATAATTGTTTGAGTACCTAGCGGACTTAGACGTCACTACAGTCTACACCCCGCCCAGCTCGGCCTAATGGGGGCGACCAGACACCACCGCCATCTGGTGTTTCTCAGACACACCACAGGGCTTCTGGTCGGTCGGCTAATGGGTCTCAGGGCACAGCAGTGGGCGGCGGTCAATACTGACCAGACCAAGTGGACGAGCGCCACAGTATTGGATTCTTTTTCCATGGTTTCCAAATTCTAAGTCTGATATCAATATTGTATTTTTTTTGCCGTTTTAGATGCCTATGTTCTACTTTTGTATGGTTTTATATGCTTACATTTATCTCCTGTGCCATATGGTACATGGTGTTCTGAATCAAGAGTTAGGATGTTCTGTCTTTGACACAGATTTCGTAATCAAAAGTCAAAAGATTCTACAATGCCTCACAGGGTAGCCCCTATCATTTGTGAGTTGTTTGGTAAAAATGATTCCTTGATCTCTGCTTGTTGGTAAGGGTCAGTGGGATTTCAAAATGGGCTCTGTATCCTGTGAATTTTACCACTGCAGAACTGGCAAAATGAGGGTGTAGCAATATTTTGGACCCGTGCTTTAGATTTTGATGGGGAACCTACCCTGAAATTTTGTGTGCCAAAGAGGCCACAATAGGTTTCTGTGTCACTTTGATGTGGCGCAAAGTTCTGAATATTTTTTTCCTCAAGATCCATTATATTCAACTATACTGGAAAACAATTAGTTCCGTGAGACCTGCACACTGGGTCTTTCCTGTAAGCCTTCAGTTAGGTGTATCCCACACCACTAGATGGATGCAGAGTGCCTAGTTTCAAAGCTTTCAGGCAGGTGGCACCACAGATGCACATCTAACTGACTGGTTTACAGAGTTCAGTGCTGTGCGATCATAGGGAGTGCACTATATTCAGAACGCCTACATTATTCTTTAGTATTTGATACAAATGATTTATTACAGTTTTGGAATTTAGGATAGTTTTGGTGATTCAGAACACTTCTTAATATACGTCAAAATGTAAAATCAAATTACAATTTTGAAATCACAGCACCAATTTCCTATGAATGATCTTCTTCCCTGATTTAAATATAAGGAGAGAATCAAATTGAGTCCTGGATTAGTAATGCTGTGAAAAAGAATCACTTAATTCATCCAAATCAGAGTAAAGAACAAAGCTTCAATTAACGAATTTATTTCATATTTGTGTATGCAGTATGAACGACTGGTACTTGATTCATACCTCCAGGCAGTAAATTATATGTATACTGCAAGAGAAGTTACAGTTAATGGGTTTAAGTTTGTAGGGTTCCGTAAGTTCACAATCGATTCGGAATTGACCCAATCACCAAGCCTAGCTAAAAAGGGTGTCCCGATGCATGATTTCAGTTGCATCTAATTTTATATCCAGCTGAAAAGTACCGGGTATGTTTTTGTCACTAGTAATGGCCAGCCCGTCCAACGGTTGTACCATATAGATTCATCCAGGTTATGAACTATGTGCTTGACTCGGGAGTAGGAGGGATGGGCAGCGGGAATGACAGCATCACCATGGGCATGGTCATAACGAACAGCTATTGATGTAACATGTGTTAACCGGCTGTTGGCACAATGGCAAAATCAGTGTAAGGATCGATAAGTATACATATACATGACGGATATGTTTTCCTCTTACAGTGACCATAAATCTATGTTTTCCTTTTAAAATGTTCATAAATCTAGTCTTTATTTCCCCGTAATGCAAGAACATAGTACGAATATAATGTTTATGAATGGATGTTCAGTTATTGTTTTCTTACATCACCACAATTTAGGAGAGATCAGTGTTCGAAATTAAGGGCACACCCTGCACCCGGTGTGCACATTTTGGCTGCTGGGTGCATATTTTTTAGGAGGCATGCACCCGGCATGTGCATGCTTTTTCAAAAGCACAAATGCCATTATACACTAGTGTGTGCATCAGAAATATGCCGGGTGCAAGATTTTAAGCCCCTATGCACCCGGTGTGTGCATAAAATAAATCCTGAATTTCGAACACTGGAGATGTATGAGAGTATTGAGTTGGGAAAGCCTTACTGTCTTGTGAAATATTAGATAATTATGTTCAGATATCATTGCAGGAATAAAGCCAATATCAATTTTTCATTAAAACCAAAACGGCATTTTATCCCCCAATGTTTATCATACATTATGTAGACTGCATACCGTTCCTCTACAAGGTACGTGCCACTGAGTGTTGTCAGGCTATGCGGGTCCAACATAATATCTCGAAAATTGTAAAACAGTTATAAGTAAACGTGAACAGTAAAATACATGAAACTGTCGTAGGGAGATGATGAGTACTGTTCAGAGTGCCCAGTCCACACAATGGTCCCCGTGTAATTACGACCAGACCTGTCTGTAACTGGGGGGCCTATGGCCCAGCAGACCGAGGGGGGTGTCACCGGCCAGCGGGTCGTGGAGGTTTTAGACCGTCACCTTTACCCTACACCATGATGGCGGGGTTACAGGATGGTTGACACTTGGCGAGTCCGGTCATTGTGTGGGCGGCGTCCTGTCAGCTGTCACCAATACATCGATCCCTCCTGTACCCATAGTAGTGGGCACTGGAGGACAGGACAGAGGCTCATGGTACAGGCACACACTTTACGTGTAATTGGCAAGTTCGTTGACTGACTGACCCCCGATACAGTGATTATACAGTGAGAAAAAACTGCCATACCACACAGGTCTTTCAATCGTTCACATTTGAGATTTCCGAACGTTTCTAACTCTTTGGATATTATTACTCGTTTATGGCAACACTGCCTCCTGACGTACTTCACCATTCAACCAGGTCAATTCGCCTATTTGAGGATATAATATGACTTATTGATAGGATGTGCGGCATGTACTGGAACCATATAAGGCAAACCTCATCACTCGTGGGATTTGAGGGACAGAATTCCAAGAAGGAACTAATTACTAATTTCTGACTAGTCCTCTTGGTCTCCCGAATTCACATTATGTCACTTGGGTAGCCTGTTATGCTGAATATTAGTCAGAAAAAGTCACACCACCTTCGTCATTTATAAGGACTGATCACTTCAAATTCGATGGCATTTGAAATGGGCTTCCGTTTTTCAATGATTATCAAAATTCCTGGTACCATAGATGAGACTTATTCCTATTAATCATAGAGTGTGTCGCATGACTGCCCTGTACATGCATGTTACATAATAATGGGAATTCCAGGAAGGGTGAAGTGCAGCAATACGGTTGCAACTTGTAAAGCAGAAATAACAATGTGTACAATATAACAATAATACTTCTGGCCCCTACAATAGGAGGATATCCGGCTAAAACTACCGAGAATTTACTTTTATAAACCACGCCATAATATCATTTTGGGTTTTCATAGAATTATGTTCTGGTTTATCCACACACAAAAAAAGTAGTACCGGATATGATAACTACATTCATTGAAGTCAGAATTGGACAAGATGCGACTGGATCAGCATTCGCAAATGTAATGAAATTCAGAAGTTGAAAGGAAGAGCAAGTATAGAAAAACAAAACCAAGTTTAACACAGCTATGTCGTGATGCATTTTCTGAAGTACATGACCGCAAGAGAAGTACACTGGGATTAGCTTCATATATAGTCACTCAGGGAAGACACCCTCTATAACAGTTAAATAAACGTGTTAGAACCTGTTTACACTAACAGTTCTTATGCCAACTGACACTTATTAAACGGTAAAGTCATATATAAGTTACACCGTATATTCCCACTACCACCTCCTGATACCACCCAGAGACCAGTGAGTGTCGTGGTGGTTGGAATCGGATGTGTGCAGAGGATGAAAATATGAGCTCAAAACCGCCCGAATGCACGTGTGAAAAATCCGAGTAATTCCAGTTATAGTTTAACCATAAGTCTCATACCCATGTGCCTTATTTGAGTGGCTCCGTGGTGACTTGTTGGTGACATAATGGTGTGACTGGGGAGACTGGTTGGAGGTGTAGCTGGACTGACTCGGAGTGCCTGACCGCCAACTCCGAGTGCCTGACCTTTCCCCGGGCCCGGCACGCGCTGACCTCAGCCTCCCCGCTGCCAGGACTTTCCCAGAAACTAAACGCCACGAGCAGAACCTGAGCAGAACCGAGCAGATCACAGAGCAGAACACGCGGGATCGTCAGTTCGACCTGGGACCCCTAGGGTTCACTATACGGGTTGGACGGCAGGTGTAATGTAGAACTGACCAGGGGAACTTTGGAAACTGAGCAGGTGCTTCTAAGCAAATCGTGAGGACACGTGTTGCATCAGGAGAGCTGCTCCCATACACACGCACACTGTTTCACTTCCAATGGAGGATCCCCGCTTGAGATAACATCCCGCTTCTAATTAGATATATTCATAGCCTTTGCATTATCGAAATAGAAACAGAAATACATATGGAATTCGCAATGAATTGGACATTGAAGCGTCAGAGCCCATTAACAGATCGGGGAATTAATTTACTCCAGTTGATCGATCATCATATATGGATCACATGTGTCATCAACCAAATACAACTAAACAGTTGTCGTCCAGGAGGAAAAAGTAGCAATGGTCGTTGACTATTCCCCTATATGTCCGTCCTTGGTAGAGTGCACCTCTCCACCCCACACAGAACTGGGGACCTGCTACATCCTGGTCAAGGAGAGAGGAACACACAAAGGCTGAATGACTTAACCGCTTTTGGTAAGAGTTTTCTTCAGAACCAGGAGGCGACATTTGGTGTATAGATTCGTCAGGCACCGGGCCCCCCAGTCCGATCGGGATACAAAGACTGCATTTATAGCAGTCGGACGACTCGTCTGGTTAAACCTGAAGAACTTGTTTATTGGTCTGGAACTTTTCTATCACACCCAGTTTAAGTTATGAGTTTTGAAATGACGTCCTGAGCATGGCCTACCAGAGTCGAGACGATGTATTCACCGACATGCTGGCCTCCTGCCTCTGCTCCATGGGGCCGGGCGAACCCCCCACCCCGTCCCACCCGACTGGACCTACTGGAGGAGGTGGTGGCGGTGGTCACAGCGGTGGTGCCGACGGTGGGGCACCACCCCCACCCCCACCTGGCCTGGGCAGGTCGTCCACAGCCCGCCTCCAGCACAACCTGTGCGTCAAGATGACCCTGGTCCTGGAGGGGTCGGCCACCCTCCTCCGGGGCATCACCAGGAGGTTTACTTCACTGCTTCGCCACAAGCGGCGCCAGCAGGCCGGCCCGCCCACGGTGCTGCCGTTACGGCCCTGCCTGCCGCGGGTGGCCACCCGCTACCTGCTGCTGGTAAGTGAAAGTCATGCTCCACCAGCTTCGGCTGGGTCAACACCTGTCACCACGATGGATAGCCGAGATTGAGATATCTATCAAATAAAAAAAGCGTGTTTTCTCATACTGCAGCCATACGATTCAGCATCCAAAAGTTACTGTTTTATCCGCTTCGAACAAAAGTCTAAAGCGAAACCAAAATTCTTTTACTTATCAATGGCATTTTCTTACCAAGTAAATTGTCAAAATGTGTTTTTTTTGGTCGCATCATTGGGGGGTAATGGATTTGAAGTGTTGAAGTATACTATGTATAAAGAAATCCTCTTTTTTCAGACTAGTGCGTTTTGACACACAACTTACTCTTCCATTAGCGGCTCATAGCCTACCTATGGGATACAATGTAGACAGCCAAGCCCATGTTTATTCAGGTTACTCCACCCAGGCTTGGTCAATAGAAAGAAGTATTAAGCCTGCTTTGCACGGATAGAACACGTCCGTCAACACTGACTTAAAACTGACTTGGTCAAAGTATTAGTATTCTTTGCACTGGGAAAGGAAATGTGATAGCATTCTCTCATTTTCCCCGAAATGGCGACAAGGTTTGTTTGCACAAACCACGGTTGCATGGTCATGCATGCTTCTTTTGACCATTATAAGCAGATTTTGATACTTAGCTTTACTTTAGCCGTACCGTAGAATCATATCCCTAATAAAGTCTTTTTAAGATACAGCAAGTATTTCTAAATTCACACTTGTTTACTTTATCCGGAACAGTTATTTTATGTTGAATTTATTTTACAGTTTTATTTGACCTTGAAGATAAAACTGGTTTCCTGTCTTTTCAAATCGGAGACTGTCGTATGATAAGTCAATTAAATGTGTTCATTTTCTCATAAGAACAGTCCCAATTACCATTAATGTAAGTTTTCAGGCGTTTTTTCAGCTTTAAGTGAATCAGACCGTGACTAATGTTTCAGGCGCCAGTGTATCATTATTGTTACCGAGAACACCATATTGCCTGCCTAAACTGCGCTGCCCAACCCCCACAGGTGCGCACACCCACAATAACCACCTAGAACAATTCTGGGAAGTAATATTGGAGTTCCTCGAAACTTTCTCAACACTGCAGCAAAGAACGGTTAGGCGATTTTTGCTACATGTTTTCTCATAATAACATCACAATTTCCGCATAATATTTAAGATAAAAACAAAAAATACATTTATTAAGTGCAGAGTGAGGTACAGACCGTACATAAAAACCTGATTAGTTTAGTCTGTATGGCCCTAAATTTGGAATATCAGTCACATATGCGGTTTATTATGAGGTCAGCCTTCACGTTCCGCCCATTGCACCAAAACAAGTCATCCCTGAAAAAATTCTAAATGGATTACAGGTTATATTTTCCCTTTCATTTAATTTCTTTAAAAAAACTTTTTTCATCCCTTCGCTAAAACGGAGTTCATAAGAAGTCAATGATGCCTCAGTCGGCAAGGCACAAAGCTCGAGCGCACTAAACGCGGATGCACATGAACGGGTAGGAAAGGTAAAAGTAATTGTAGCAAAAAGTGCATTTCCATATTAAAGCGCGGCGGGCAGGTCAAAGTAACGGTGTCCCGAGTGAGGCCGGCGGTGGGCCTGCCAGACAGTGGAGTCATTTGTCACGGCTACAGCCGTGTGTGTGTGTAAACAAGGTATGTAGGTGAGGCCCGTGACCCTCCTCCCCTCCTCCTCTCACCTCCGTCTCCCCCTCCCGGCCTGTCTGGTTGGCTGGGTCCCTGACTGACAAGACACACCACCTCCCAACACACTAGTACACATCAGACTACCACTCACAGTGGAGACTGCACCACATATGGTCACTCCTGGACCTCAGGTGTGTGCCTGTTACCCCTCCTCCAGAGAGTACCCCAGCCATGTGACAGGACCTCCATTTTAGAACTAGTTACAGAGATTGGATATGATGAAGGACCTAAGGAACCTGCTGAAGAGGGCCAGCCTGGCGCTGCCCAAGCTCAAGTCGGGGCTGAAGCAGCGGGCCGGGGACCTGCGGGAGGTGGGAGTGCGCTGGGTAAGTGGTCACACACAGCATGTCCTTCCTCCTGTGTCCCCCGACTTCAACAGTCATGGACGTATCTTAACCTAGATGAAGTAAAGACGTAGAGATCCCCCACAGGTCTCCGTCAAATGTAATGCACTCTTGCAACCCCGACAGTAAGGGAAGATTTTTTGTTGGTACAAATGATATAGGACTTTTATTTTTCTGTTGTTTCATCATGAAAGGACCTCACCAGAGGAGCTACGGTTTGAATGAAAAAATTCCTTAGATATGATATACCCACAGCCTGTATGCATATTTTGTCGAAGTTTTTGTTATCATTTTGGCCTTTTGAGCTGAACTCGTCATAGTGAGTGCATTCCTGTCCACAACATCGTGAAATAGCCATTATATGCTCGATCTCATTGCCGTTATGTTGATGAAAAAGGTTAAATTAATTGCTCTTAAGGGGACTACTTATTGACAAGGCTATCATCATCAAGCAAGTAGTTTTGTAGTAAGAAGAGGAAAGTTGTGAATCTGATTGTAAATCGATATGTAAGCATACTGGAGATAAGTTACAGATAGCCCCACTCGAGGTAGATACTGGACGAACGTGTCTGGGCTTGTCGGTCGTACAGCCAGTAGTGGTATTAGGATGGAGGGGAAGTCAGTCAGTTTTAATTAAGGGCGTAGGGGGCAGGATTTCCACGAAGCTCATGGTATCAGATACAAGATAATGAAATGGAAAATCAATAGTGCTCAACATTTCATAACTTTGCAATGAGAGTGTATCCGGAAAACCCGGCCTATCTTCCAAATTTAACTGTTGTGAAGCTATTAATGGGAATAAAGTAGACGGTTTTACTCCTGGCATTTTGAGAGTAAAATATTTGTTTGTACCAAATCTAAAAGTTGTAACTTGATCAAAAACCACGATGCTAACTTGTTGTTGTTTTTTACCTACCTACTTAAAGTATTTGGGTTGAGAGGGATAGTCATAATTCATATATCTAGAACAGGAAACTTGGAATCTATATTGCGTTGTACAGGCAAAACCACAGTACAAAAATAGTTATCCTTTCAGAAGAACAACATGCCATAGCAGCTTGGGTCATCCATCCTCGGGATGCAACTGGTTCATTCTAGTTTCGTTAGTGTGGAGGGCTTAACCTGAGAGCATGATTGTCTAAAATGTCGATTTGGAAGAAGCTGTTAACCTTGTGATCAGTATTCCAAGTATGAAGCCACCTGAACGCTCGCCCTTTATACTTGACGAAAAGACGGTAGCAGTAAAATTGTTTGGAAAATACAAAAATACTTTAAAGGGAAAAAATTACAAAATTTGGACTTGATGGGATAAGAACATTTTCTTTGGAGCTTTTTTTCAATGTTTTGTCATGCTAACAATCGACAAAAGGGTTAATTGTTGATGATCGTTTTCAAGTTACAGACTAGTATAGGTCAGTTCCTGGACCACATATACCATACCTGGCATCAAAGAAACGCTCAAGATTGCAGTCCCCTGGTACGGTACAGGAACAAACATCTTTTTATTTCCCTCTACACTGCGATGAGTTAAGACGGATCTGTTGAGGTTTTTTATATGCATTTCACGGAAGTCTTGTAGGGAATACCAGTAAATAAAATCCTATTGACCGATTTCCTCTTTAAGATATTCAAAGATAGATAGGACAGATGATCGTTTGACAAGTAACATTTACGGAAAGGTTGTACATGTGTATGTAAAATGCTATGTTGTACCAAAATGTCCTACTTTCATTTTGGTATTCAACAAGACATCACTTATTCGTACGTGTCTTCCCAGTCTTGCACTTATTGCGATACAACTTGGTAAATAGTGGCAACTTACATATGGACAACTTACGTATCTCAAGTAAGTGAAGTACAGCTGAAAAACGTAATCACCAAAGAATACTTTAACACTGCAAACAGAAAAAATGAAATAATTTTGATTTCGAAAAATGAAAACACACAAAGTGTCTTTTTTCATTCCCATCATGATTCTAGGCTGCAGGAGATACCGCCTGCATATGTTTTATAAAAAGCGTTTTAATCTTGTGTTTATTTTTCTTTTTTTTAATAGAAGAGATCCACCAGACAATACTGTCTGCACGTGTGTGCTACATTAATTTAAAAGAGGCTAGCTATATATATCCTGTAAGAGATTCTATTTGAGCTGTTTAGAGCTACGTGTACTAAAATGAGAAAGCTGAAGAGCTTGTCCCCTGATAAACTGTCTGCACCGTCTCCCTGATTTCCGCTGCTTTCATGCCAGTGACAGGTACTTAGTACCGCCCCTAAAGGGCTTCCCCACCGCCACCTACCATGACCTGGATCCCCTGGGAAGGATCCCTCAATGCTTGGCTGAATCGGATTCAAAGAATGCCAGTGTCCCCCGCCCAACAGGCCGGTACCACAGTGTGCACACCTGGCTATTACTCTGGGTAGAGATAAACGGGTGTCTAGGTGGCCCTGCACGGTGCTATTCACTGTGGTTCGTGCATGTAGGGTGCGAGACGAATGGGGCAAGTTTGGCTATGGCGGGATGGGGGGAACTATAAACTTTTCTTGTCGCAGTTTATGGTTTGCATAATTATATAGTTAATGTATTTACGACCTGTATTGGTGTGAGTGGAAGGGCAAACGATGGAAAGGCAAGAGAATTGATTAAAACTGAGGTATAACATACAAGGTTACTGCTATGTCTGTCTCGGAGAATTTACTGGGAGTTTCAACGAAAACGCTCAATAGCATACCCCCCCCCCCCCCCCCACACACACACAAAGAAAAGAAGTAAAGAAAACAGTAGAACACGATCGGCCGAACAGGTAAAGACCTGGAAAGTATATCGGGGGTGGTAAATTATAACTAATCTCATTGGTCCCAGCTGTGAGGTTCTAATTGCAGTCAAATATTCCAATTTTCTCTATAGAATCATGTAGCCAGGTGGTAACAGTATTAAACACCTGTTGTGCAAGCAATGTTAAGTAACCACCACTGACGTAAAAAGAAATAGTCTGCCTATTTATCTATAAAAAGCATATTGTCTTTTTCATAGATAATAGGCACGCCTCAATTAACAGGAAACTCTTAATGATTTTTTTTTTCGCAAAGTAAATAATTGTTAGCAGGGTTTAAAGCTTGGGAAAAGAATTTTTTATGAATTGAATCAGTGGACATCCATTAAACTGGATGCTCTAATAGGTCGGTCACATCCGGGTCCTACCCGGACAAGTTGCGTGGTCAGGGTTCAAACCCTACCCCTGGGGCGTCACGGCTCGCCGCACCGGCCTTACATAATGACCCGCCCCTATACCTGGCCACTGCCAGCCCACAAAGCCATTAGATCAGTCACTCGGTACGTTACTTTGTCCTTCTTGTGATGCCGGATCTTAGGACATCTGGTGGTTGGACTAAACCGACAAAAAGTGATGGCTTTGCGTTTTACGAAATATTTGATTTAAAGCATGGACGTATAGAGCGCCCCACTTTGAACGCTTATTTCTTTGATACAAGAATTCATGCAGACCAATGCATGTACCTGGCATTTGTAATTTCAAAGAAAGTTGTTTAAAGTACGAATCAACACTCCAGTAACATAATAATTGTTGTTCCGTGCTTTTAATAGCAAAATAAACCGTTAGTGCAATGAATAAATCGGGCACGATCTGGTTTTGATATCTAGAGTAAAAATACATGCTAAAATTTAAAGAGATGAGAATATAAGTTTCACTCCCTTTCTTCTCTAAATTCCTTCTTCTAATGTTTAATTATTGGAAATTACGACATATTTTAGTACTATAATAGGCCTATAGGTTGTATTTTAACAAGGGCAAAGCATTCTATTCGAAATATGTTGAACTTAACAGGTAGATCAAAGCTATCTACAGGGTTGTTGTTCTGGAGTTATTTCACCATAATGCTTTTCACTACCTTTTATTGCCTGAAGTCTGATGTGACAGAAGCCACTGTTCGTAGATCTGAGCCTAGATTTAGTACCCATTGACCGGGGACCTTTATTTGTTCACACTGACCTCTGTGTAGGTGTGTGGATACCGTGAGGTCAGGAGGTGTGGTAGCCTGGCCTCTGACCTAACAACCCCGACGTCCTCTGTAAGCCTCTCATGTCAACATTACTATGGTGACCAAACAATCTGTGGGCAGAGGTGAAGAGTAACCGTGACACACTTCCCTCACTGTAGCAATGAGAGGCACATTGGTCGGTGATGTATTCTGCACCTCCATTTACCGACTGTCCTTATGTAGTGATTGGACAGTCAGTCTGTGGAGGTGAAGAGTCCATCCCCGACTTCTGTGCCCTAGGTGTATTGATGGGACAGACAGTCTGTAGAGGTGAAGAGTCCATCCCTGACTTCTGTGCCCTAGGTGTAGTGATGGGACAGTCAGTCTGTGGAGGTGAAAGTCCATCCCCGACCTCTGTGCCCTAGGTGAAGTGATGGGACAGTCAGTCTGTGGAGGTGAAGAGTCCATCCCCGACCTCTGTGCCCTAGGTGTAGTGATGGGACAGTCAGTCTGTGGAGGTGAAGAGTCCATCCCCGACCTCTGTGCCCTAGGTGTAGTGATGGGACAGTCAGTCTGTGGAGGTGAAGAGTCCATCCCCGACCTCTGTGCCCTAGGTGTAGTGATGGGACAGTCAGTCCGTGGAGGTGAAGAGTCCATCCCCGACCTCTGTGCCTAGGGTTTAGTGATGGCACAGTCAGGCTATAGAGGTGAACTCAGAAGAGTCCATCCCGACCTCTGTGCCCTAGGTGTAGTGATGGGACAGTCAGTCTGTAGAGGTGAAGACTCCATCTCCAACCCCCTGCCCTAATTGTAGTGATTAGACAGTCAGTCTGTAGAGGTGAAGAGTCCATCTCTAACCTCCCTGCCCTAATTGTAGTGATGAGATAGTAAGTCTGTAGAGGTGTCCAATTCTGGTCTCCCTGCCCTCACTATAGTGATGAGACAGTCAGTCTGTGGGGGTGAACATGTATTTTGCTGGTACTTGTAGATAAAATGGCAACCTATATATAGTCTGTATTTAACAACCCTTCAGACGCTTGAAGATTCATCATACATATTATGATGTTACAGACTGAACTTCTGAAATAGCAGGTATTACATAAACTTATCTTGATTAACTTACCAAACCTTGAAGTAACAGCTAAGCGTTATTCATACTCACATGTGATTATGATGTTGAATTATATGTACAGTTATGAACGCAGTAAATTTCTACCAATTATGAAAATGAAAAAGAACCAGGAATACTTTTTATTCCTATGCACATGCATATATGCACATGCATAACAAGGAAAATTCGAACAGCTGCCCTGTCAAGTGCCATGACTTAAACAGAATCACGCCCAGAGGTGGTAGGTAGGCCTGGAACACACGGGTCCACGTGAATTGAATGGCTACCACGTTGGACATATGTGTGGCCCACACGTCACGCCCCGTGGTGTCAGGTAACCTGTCCTATTGTACCTGTCTACATGTGAGCACCTCACAGCCCTAGACGTCACCGGGCACATGGCAGACCACATGGCCCTGCACATCGAGCAGTCACAGGAGATACAATTACATACATATCACCGTTTTCAACTCCAATGAAAGTCCTACACCCGAAGAATTTACTTTCAAAAATAAAATGAGAATCACATGCCAAACCGTGAGTTGTTTCTGTCATTAGATGTTTACTTTAATTAGAAAAGGTTATTTGCAAGCGAACGTCCATCAAAGTTCCCAAATTTATATTCAATAAAGTTCTTCATCATTCGTACATTGCCCTGAATTATTTTGAAACTTGGCCCTAATTGTCAAGTCGGACAGCCCGCCTGTTTCGTGTTTCTTTATAGATTGACCGACAGGTATACATGTATTACCATAATGTGTAACCTTATCAAATTGAAAATGGCGTTCCTTCATGAAGGCTCAGCCCCTTCCGAGCATCCGTGGTAGGGCTTCCATTGAGGTCTACCTGCAAGAGTGGGTCCTCATGCTCAGTATTCCCTACTGATTGTAACAGGGAAGATAGGTGCTTTAGCAGTTAGTGCATGGCATATGACCTCACAGAGGTGAAACTGATACCATATGTTCATCATTTGCACCATCTGTGTTAGCACAGTGTGGTCTCAAAACCTATATGTTTGGGTTCGATTCCCTGCTGCAAAACCTCATTATTTACATGTGTGTTTCCATGATCATATGAGGAGCATAAAATGGTTAAATTGTAAGGTCTGAAACAATTGCCGTACAAATGGTCACAGCGATGCTAGCCAAGCAAGCCTTAATTATCAAGCAGAGTGTGTATTTGTGTACGTAGTGTAGGCTTGTGAACCTGACACCTCTAGTACTCCTGAAGTTACCGGTCGATGCCAGCTCGAGGAATTATTAATCGAGTTGATCCGGGTGGATCAATGAATTGACATATTGGGACAGGTAATACTTACCTATGCGTTTGGCAGACGGTGGATCATGTCATAGTTGACCTCTTACCGAAGTACAAATTGTAGGCAGAAATCATTATACCGCATTGAACTTTTATTTTCAAATTTTATATATGACTTTTAATAATACTCATATGGCTTCATGGCTTGAGCCAACGAGGTAGTTTGATCTAGATGGGTTATCTATACAATTCATAATGTCTTGAAATATTGATCATGCCATTTTTGTTACACGGATCCTCTACTGTCTGGTAATATCAGCAATTGCCTTAGGGCAATAGCAATTAAAGAACATACAAATAAAACCCTTAAAGACTGGGGCAAGTCTGCAGGGGTTGATCCCTCCAGACAGACGGTTCAGACGGGGGGAATCACCCTCCCATTGACGTCATAACCGAACCCACCAATCAGAGCCCAACTGCCCTTGGCTGAGGGAGGTGTGGCGTCAATGTTTTGGTCACGTGCGCCAAGCGGCGGGGTGGGGGTGGGGGTGGGGGGTGGGGGTGGGCGGGTACTGTGACTGGGGCGATGTAGGAGGAGGGGTGGGGGGAGCTAGTCGATAACTCACAGGTACCGGCATGAGACCACCCGGAGGCCGTACCTTAGAAAGCCATCGATGGGCATCCATAAATAGACTTAAATTAAACGAGTCCACTATTCTTGGAGTTAGGCAGACTGCTCCTAGTGTGGTGTTTGATTATTCTTTAGTTTCATTCTTAAACATTTCATTAGATTTATGTCTACACCTAATCAGCTAATAATAAGGTAGCGTATTTTTCGAATAAGCAGTATGTACATGTCATGTTTCCGAACTCATGTCTCTCAGTACGAGACGGTATAATGTAAGTATTAATATATGTATAATGTAAGTAGTATAATGTAAGTATTAATATATGTATAATGTAAGTAGTATAATGTAAGTAGTAATATATGTATAATGTAAGTAGTATAATGTAAATAGTAATATATTCTTTTGATGATTGAATGGAAAAGATTGATAGATATACGAAATGTTTTAACACTGTGGAATACTGTAAAAAAAACTATTCAAATACCTTTATTTCCTTAAAATCCCAAGAAGGAATACCATACCTTACGCGTATTTCATCCTGGTGCCAGACCTAGCAAAACCGACCTGCTGCTCTTTGTGTTGCTAATAACTATATGTTATAAGCCAGGCTTGGCTACCAGAAGCCACATTACAAAAATAGCCAGCTGGGTGTCCTCTAATCAGATTTATCAAGCTGGCTCGTGACGGCGGCGAATGGATATAGAGGGGGATAAAGCTAAGAGGTTATATTCAGACGAGGGGCGGGTGATGAGGATGGGGATGGAGCGAATGGGGGTGAGCGCGGTGAAATGCGCATATCTTGGCAGGATGGCAGTCTCTAAGCCTGACTGTAACCCCCCAGTTCCCGAACCCCACATTGCCCACTACTGCGGCAGGGTCCTCTCGGGCAACCACCAAGCAAGGCATGCTGATGCAATAGCCTCCGGTTGGGGCTAGAGTTGCGTAGGGCTGGGCCTTGGCTGGTACCACAGGTGGTGGTGGTGCTTCTCAGTGGTGGGGGTGCACCACCACTGGTGGGGGTAGGGGTGGTGGTGTGTGGGCAGCTGTGATGGCCGTCATTATAGTCGATGGTCGTCTTAATGCCATTCAAGCGCTTTCTATTGACCTGATTAAATCTTGATGAAGAGGATCTATTTTTAGTAACACTGACTGTCGCCGGAGATTAGGAACTGCTAGGAATTTAATGAGCGGGTTGACTCGATGCCATATAGAGACATTTGTACATAGACCTGCACAGCAAACCCATCCTTAACATTTACAATCACCGTGACCTGATAAGGGCACTGTTCTCTAAAGCAGCCGACCTCAACCTGTATATTGGGTTACCTCAATGCCTAAGGTCTTGAAATTAATGAGATTAGGGCTAGACATGAACACCTAGTCATTAGCTAACAAATGGGTTGCGGATTTCCTCATGATTGTTGGGTAAGTAGACATCACAGCAATGTTGTCGGGGCGCATACTGGCATAGACAAGCTGGCGCTCCAAGCAGAGACCCTGTTACAGGCTACGCGTTTGTTCGATCTCCTGTATGATCCCCTGCTGGGAGAGTGTACTACTCCGACTTGGCCTTGTGCCAAGTGTCACGCGTGGTTCTCCGGCAGCGAGTACCGGGTGTGTGGCTTATGTTTGCTGTTTCCTTGTGGAACAACGGTATACAAAGGTAGACTGAGCGCCTGGAGAGCAGGACGGAGAGGTGAACACTGCCGCCTGACCCACCCCTTCTGGATACCACCCCACCTGGCTGGGGGTTTGAACGTGGCTCACATGCCAGCATATGGGAGCAACAGCCTCTCTGACTGACGGACGGGCGTGGGAGTCTGCTGAGGGCTCGGGCCGAGTGGGCGGGTCTCTCCAGCCTCCTCCAGTGTTGTAGTAGTAGTAATACCCGAGTACTCCTGGTGCAGGTACATTGTAGCTGCTGCCTGCCGCTGTGTGCAGGTGGGTTCTATGTGTATACATGTAAACATCACCTAAACTCATCTCACCCCGCCCACGGGATCCTACAGACGTACATAGGGGTACACCGGAAGGCTTGAGTTTAACGGAGTTTACATACTTTATAGTGGGGACAGTCATCCCACATAGAGGAGGCCGAGTGTTGAGGGAGCTTCAGGTAACTTCCTCCCACGTACATAAGCTCCATTGAGTTATCAATGACAGGGGATGACACACCTTCAACGACAGTCGTCACGGCCAGTTGTGGATATATAGACCCCGGACTCCCCATCTGGTCTTGGGCTAATAGGACGAAGGAAGGTCAAGGAGTGTATTTCACTTGAGGAATATTAATTTGATAGATCTATAACGGATTAATCTCTACCTTCTACAGTCAGTAAACTTGTGCCAGTTGTGTTTATTGCGTGTATCTATCGGTATGTGCCCTACCCATATGGTGGTTGAGTAGCCATACACATGGATGTATTTCAGGTAGGTTATGTTGTAATAACATGGACACACCAAACATACACTCTCATTGCTGATCAAAGTGTAGTATATCCACTACTGCCACTCTCGCGTTCATTCAAGTGATACTCTCAAAGCGAATGGCTTATCCATGAATGATTAAGACGGATTAAAACTTTTCTAAGAATCAAGTTCAGTCTGATTTGATACACATTGTGTTGGCAATTACATGGATTTCAATCGGGACTGTCGTCATCCATTGACCTAGATTACTACAAATTTCTCTCTGAGAAAGCCAAATTAAGCCAGATTGAACACGGAAATATCTCACAGTGACGATATATCGTGCATGTGATCATTTCTCATAGACACGCATAAGGTGAGTTGTCACCACTCCTTACCACCTCCTACCCCACCCCCAATCCGTCCACCGCGGCGTTCTCACGGTCAGGTGAGCAGAGACAGTTTGACAACAGGTGGATGCCCCTCACTGCCGTAATACCCTGACCCATCGGGCCCCTACTTGGACTGACTCCAGTGTGCCCGCCCACGGCCGACCACCGCGTACCCTGCTCACGTCCACCGCCAACTCACTGCAGTCTGGGACTGACTAAACTGTATAACTACAGACAACCTGGAATTTAAGTGAAGGGGCCTGTGTGTCCCTACCGTCCAGGGGAGATCAAAGAGCATTGTAACATAGACCCATCGGATCTTACCTGCTGGAGTAGCGCGTAATTGACACGCGCGTTTGGATACTGTATACGAGGTGAGGGGAATAGAGGCTTTTCCTTGCGGCGCCCCCTTCCGGGCTGAATGGGCACATACCGCGCCCCGTGTCGGCGGGCGCGCCGTTTGTTCAGCCTCCATACGATGCCGCTGATGCCGCTGTGGAAACAAGTCTTCCGACACCTCCGCTACTCCACCTCCTCCTCGTCGTCGTCCGCCGCCTCGCCCCCAAAGGTCTGTTTCTTGTCCCAATGTAAATCTTAAATAGTGACAGAAAAAAATGTCAATCGCACTTGCAGTGTGATCACCTCCCAGGGAAAATAGAACATTGACATCACAACAATAAAACAAATTTTAAGTTTTGCTTTAAAAAATGAGAGAATAAATTAATAAATTGAAGGCATGTCGTTTCCCAGATTCTAACTGTCCTGGTTCAAAATTTGCCAGACATTAGACTTTTTTGGTACAAGGTCACTAATATCAGCTTTTTCCTGGAAAAATACTCAGATGTGCGAAAACCTGACAGGGAAAAGTTGTTGGTGGGCAGGGAAAACACAGGAAATGTAAACATGAAAATCTGAGAAATCGCCCTATAATAAGGGAATGGCCCAATTTCAAAGAAAGTAAAGTGATGATATTCTAAACTAGAAAATGAAACTGAGGAATGGGCTGATATCAGACCATATGGCGCTTTGGTGGTTACTTTCTGCCATAATGTACCGTGCCAGTGAAATACAGCGTCAGATATAGAAAACCACAGAATAATCCATGAATGTATATCCCTATGAATACACGATGCGTATGCCCATTTATCTCGTCTAAATAAACCAATACTAACAAGGTTTGAAGAGAACAGTGCCACCCCTACAACTTATGAAATTGTAAAAAACAATCCATATTATTGGGACTAGCTGACCCTGAGTGTATCTGGTCGAAAAGTTATATGTAGCACATGTATTCTGAAGTCAATATTCATAACATTGTTGTTTCTTTCCTAGATCGTTAGATCAGATGAATAGTAATCCAGTTGCCCTTACATCACATTCTGAATTTGTGGAGATGCTTACTTTCCAAGGCTGTGCAACTATGAGGTTTATGAACTTGTTTAATATCATTTAGGATGCTGAGCACGATTAAAACCCTCGGTGCTAGGAAAACTATAGAGCCAGGGAAAGAGGGAAATTTCACTTGTGAATGTTGTATACGGGTCGATACTGAACTAGGCTGTATCTGACATGTTGTACAATAATTGAATAGCCTGACCCCCATGACACTGCTGTAGGAATAGGATTCCCACATACAGTGAACAAATAGTATATTATTGATACAAGCAATACAGTCATGATCTTATATATGTGACCAGAATGAAGGGATATGTATAGTATTGAGTGTATGACAATACATCGTAACCTGATGTGGGGTTCAGAGACAGTGTGCTCTTTTCTACTCAGATTAACTGCCCTTGGCCAAGCGGGTTTATAGGATACTTTCTGAAAATGATTGGCTATGGAGTCATTGTACAGGTCTCATTAGAAGGAAAAGTAACCCTGTTTAACAGACAAGGCGACCTGGTAATATAGGTTGTAACTGGGCCTTTGAATGGGGTTATTTCCCCTTTACAGTAGGGTTATTCTAACGTACCACTTCTGGGAGAACAAAACCATTTGTATGTGTCGGAATGTCTTTCGACCGTAGCGCTATTGACATTGAAGCAGAACAAGAGTAACAAAATTGCAAAGCAACAACAATTAAATAAAGTACGCTCTATACGAAAAAGAGGAGGGTCCTCAGTCAGTAGGAGAAATCCAAAAGTAGACCTTATGATGAGCTGAGATGTTGCTATGTGCAGCATTATTGCCCCCCAGTGACCCGGCCTGGAGCATAGTGTTGGCCTGGAGGCGAGGCCTCAGCAGGCAGGAGTGGTGCCCCCAGCTCACTGTACGGCAGAAGGTCACAGCCCGTCTAGACGCCCAGACCCACCCACCGGTGCTCGTGTACGCAGCAGTCACTCAACACCTGGTCAAACAAACGCACTATTCTCTTTTTATCTTCATATTTTCTTTTTCGCCATCCATATTTTCATGTCGATCCAAGGTGTGGGCGTCTGCTTTCCGTTCAACATAATTGTCTCTCCATTATACACCAAGCTTTGCTGAGTTTTCTTAACTTTAAAGTCAAATCAACGACCTTTTGATACAGTTTGCAGGCTCTGAATAAGTAAATCAATTAAAAGAGGCTTATGAAGTCCAGTTTAATCATATTGTAGACAAAAGCCGATTATCAATTAGTCACAGACATGATTGTGTCTGTCAGATTCCCATAGAATTTTCCAGTGTTCGTATAATACGTTTATCTAAACTAAACGCACCTCCAGCTGCTTTATTACAATGACCCCGCATCATGCCAAGCAGAAATTTGGAATTATAGTTAGTGCTGACATGATCGATGCTCTCAGTCCATGTTTGAGTCCCAGATGAGGGAGAAATGGCGTGATATAAAAAAAGGGTCTATCTTGGATGCATGTATCTAACAATAATTTATCATGACTTTTGGAAGTCAAGGTAATTGATTTTTTTCAAGGCTGTATTATATTAGGTGAGTTAAAGCCACATTTTGGTGCTGCTTGTACAAAAGTAACTTACACATGTTAAGTTGAGAAGACCCAACATACGGTATTACTGGCTTGACCAATTGCGCATAATGCACGTCTTGAGAAGAGACGTTGGGAAGAGACCCGGTTGTCGAAGGACCAGGCACGGCGGCCGTTGACCGCAGGGGCCGGGTGTCCGGGACCCGGCACCGCCTAGGGCAATAGGCCCACCACTGGGGGCAGCTGCTTAAGAAATAGGACAGGCCTTTTCCTGGTCTTAGTGTAAAATTCATCCGTTCACGTCAAATACCAACTGCCCATAGGCCATAGCCAATCGGCTTTATGCTGCCCATGGCGTGAGTGACTCGCGTGCATGTTGGAGGGTTTCTTCCCAGATTGTGAGACTTGCTGGCTGCATGGTCAGCTAGTGATTATAGCTAGATGTTCTCTGATCAGATGGTGAGTGCTGCTCGTTGACTGGTGCCCACTGACCAGAGTTTGAGTGGTGCTCACTGATCAAATTGTTAGCGGCGGTGTCTAGTGACCAGGTGGTGACTGGTGCCCACTGAGCAGATCATGGTGAGTGGTGCTCGCTGAGCAGATGGTGAGTGGTGCCCACTGAACAGATAGTGAATAGTGCCCTCTGACTAGTTGGTGAGCGGTGCCCACTGAGTAGATAGTGAGTGGTGCTCACTGAGCAGATAGTGGTGCTTACTGATCAGTGAGAGGTGCTTTATGGGCAGATCGTGAGAGGTAAATAATTGGTACATAAGGTAGGCCTACTACTGTAAGTAAAGGACTGACAGATGAGAGTTGGTTTTTAGATAGACCGGATCCGTATAAGAAAACTAATACTAATTTAAGACACCACGTCTATACATGGAGCTGCTCAGTTATTCCTTAGCGGTTTGAGAGGATGCACAGTGATTTTTTGGGTGTCAGATATAAGCTTTAGAATGCGAACACATTTAATAAGTTTTATTTTGTGAGAGATATAGTCCAAAGATGAATAAACTCTCAGGCACATGTACATGATTGTATGGCAGGCGTTTTTAATATTCAGAAGGTCTTTAGCAACAATCCTTAAGAAAAACACCGCCAGTAGAGCAGGTCCTCATCTGGTGACAGGCTCTTGTTATAAATATCTTAGTCTCCCTCAGAGCGCTATATATAGTGCCGCCCCCTGAGGTCAGGAGACGAGTGACGTCAGCCGGGGCGGCCATCGCTCCCCTCGGTGAGCACAGACTGGACGCCAGCTTCACCAGCCAGAATTACATTACGAGAAAAACTACCTTTGTCTGAAGTGTTTGCGGCAAATATGAGTAATCATGTCGCGCGGAATCTGAGCCGAAAAATGATACCCGTGCATACGATCTTTTCTGCATGCATCGCAGCTTTTAGGTTTAGTTGGTGGTTCCCCTGGGACTTGCTCCTTTTCCTTTTCAAATTTGCTGTAGACTGGGGTGGCTGTCTGCAATCCACACGCTGGTTTTGTAGAGAATGGTCTGATAGGTAGCAGGGTTAAACCTGGCATCACCTGGCGTCAGGTGGGCGCCTCCGGGCGTCACCTAGAGGCTGCACCCTACGGAGTGTGGCCGCCCGCCAAGGTCCGACGCCAACACCCACCCCGAATACCAATAGCAACGAGTGTTTTCAGTTAGTTCAGCAAAGGCATTCAGATTGTAGGATGGTCACATTTTCATGTAAGTAATGACACTATCACTTGAGGGAAATTAATTTGACATTGTTCTGTAATATTCTGTAAGGTCTAGTGTCCTACTTTTTCTTTGCTATTTCAGATGGCAAGGAGTAGGTTTTCTACGTCACTGTAATAATAGTAGTGGGTTTTTTTTCGTTTCTGGACCATTTAAGTGTACATTCAGGGTTAGACAAACAGGCTTTTTTCTTAATTGCTTCTACCAAGGAACAAGAAAAAGTACGTTGTTCTTTTTTTGCCAGTCCATGATCTCTGCTAGGCAAATACCAATTCCCCACCGCCCCCCGCCCCTCTCCCGCTCCCAAAAGTCGTCGATCCCTTGCTGGGAACAAAAGATGTGTATGAAAAATCTATTTCTTACACACAGGTGGTGCTGACATTCCTGCCATCAATTCCCACCTACTATACAAGCCGGGCCTCCCTGCCCCACCCCGTCCCCACCCCGTCCCCGCCCCGACCCCGCCCGGCGTCCCGCGCCTTGATAACCTCTGTAATAGGCGGATTTAGAAAGGTATGCCGCTATTTCGGACGGCAGTGAGTCGGCGTGAAGCGCGGGCACCAGTGAAAACACCGACTGGGCTTGGCTCCTGATCCCGGGATCGAGAATACCAGACCGGGGGGGGGGGGGGGGGGGGAGCGGAAAATAAAAAGCACATCCTCCCGGATATAACAAGTGCTGGCCTTTAGAGGTGAAACTATTTAGTTTGTGTTGGCTTATGCCGTGCCATCATCCACCCCCTCCGAATTTCTATCCGTGTTACAGGAATGAAGAACATAAAGAGCATAAAACTAAACTGCATTGTGCCGGAACCACTGGGACTATTCTTAGATCAGAGTTCTTTATTAGTTTTATAAATTAAAAAGAAAAGACATGCAGAAGTTCACTGTCGAGGGCATCTTTGACACCACATGCCCTGTCCTTGTGAACAGATAGTTGCAATGTTATAAGTCGACTCGGGCTTCACTCCCCGTGTGCTGCGGTGTGGTGTGCATGGATTCGGTGTAAATTACCCCTGCCAATGTTGTTATTGTTCGCCCCGGCCCACCCCGTCGTCCATACCTGACTCCCTGGAGGAGTGCCAAGGCCCCCTTCTAGCCTACCAGATACACATTGCCCAGACCCCTCTCCTGGAACGTTCGGGTCTTTGACAAAGTAACAATCTGCAAATTAGGAGCTACTATTGAAATGCCTTGTGATAATTCTAAGCCATAAATATTTTAGAATTTCTATGATAAATATTATATATTGCAAATGAATTATAATGTACTTATGATAAACTTATGGTGTCCATCCTATCATCTTCAGGTACCTTACGCTCAACTTGTAATTTGAATATTTAAGGGCCTCTTTCATTGCACAAGAATCTTGACTTGAGACTTCTTTCGTCATCTAAACCATTAAGCCCCAAAATCGCACAGTAGGCCCGAGTTAGTCGAAAGGTTGCTGTCGGGATGTATACTTTGCTGGAAATATATTTTCGTTGTTGTTTCTTTATGGTTCTGTCCGTTGTGTTACCAGAGAAGCCGGACCAGAGCCTTGTCGGACCTTGAACCTGGATCCCACCATCCTGTTTCGGTGGTTGGCGAAGAATTGCATCCTGGTAGCTGAGGGAGTGTTGCATGCTAATTCACAAACTGTAGACGTCCTTTACTCAATTGATACAATATCATTGAGAAAAAAATGGCATGATGAATTGTCTCACTGGATTATGGTATAAAACTCAAAAAAGAGTTTACCGCAGTAACCACCTTAATCACAATCTTATACCTGATTCAATATGTATATTAACAATGTATAATATCAATATTCTCAAACATATTTTCTCCGGATACCCACTAGGTTGTTTCAGTAAGGTATTTAAATTATACCAACGTACTGGTCGTTAATTGTATAACAGTAACACGATTCTGATGGTAGGAATTCGTGGGCTTTGGGCCGCATAGGGCAGGTTTTGGACGCAGTGCCAAGTGGGGTGGGGAGAAGCTGTGAAGGCTGAGTCATGCCAACATTTAGACCCCACCACCACCACAACCACCACATACCTGTGGCCAGGTGAGCATGCTTTGATGGTCGCGGGGATCCCTACGTTGAACGGACTGAAAGGTGAAGTCAGGGGTCATATTCAGATAGCATTAAATGCCACATTAATGATTTGAAAAAAGACCAGGTGATTAGATAGAGATCACTCCTGTCCGGTTTACCTGGTAACTTCAGCCCGCATGACGAGTAGCGGCATTGTTTACACTCTGTGATAGTCGCATTTAACTTCTATTGTGTGAAAGTTATCCCCCATTATAAACATAATGCGGGTTTTTAAAAGTAATTATGAAGTGACCTTTCCGTTCGAATGCCTCCATTGTATGCAACTTAGCTCCCATTTGAGGCAAATAGAAAAAAAAGATAAGGCATTTGATTGATGAAACCAGCACGCGATTAATCCAGACTAAATGACTAATACATTATTGGTAAGAAAAATATACCTATGCAAACACCCATGCAAACACGTGCTGCCACATGTTAAAGACCCGACCAAAAGTACAACATGAGCAACTCCCCCCTCTATACAAACGAGTTACCTCAAACAAAACTAAAAATACTTTTCCGGGAAGCCGGTGTCCAGGGAAGTCTTCAGCGGGGCGCACCTCCGACCTCGTTCACTTCCTGGTAAAACTATACTAGAACCTGATTCTCATGTATATTCTCAGAAATACCGAGTTAAGTGTTATTCTAATAGCTCATGTTTCTCTTTTGCAGAACGACAATGATGTTATGGAACAGGAGATCGATATTGGGACCCTGAACCGGCAAGGCCAGGAGGCGGTCAGTCCGTGCGACTTCGAGCTGCTCAAAGTGTTGGGCCAGGGCTCCTTCGGAAAGGTGAGCTGCTCTTTGGTGTATAACTCCACAATTCATGGTCAACCATTCAGGGTTCTAGGCAATCGATGGCTTTCAGGGTATGGTTTGTTTGTGTGCCCACGGTAAAAGTAAAAAAAAGTGTCCCCATCTTTTTGTCAGATATCAAATATTTTCAGTATTCCTGACCTACATCACCGTGTAAAACTGTTTTGTAAAATATGCCTATATACATTTTCTTGATGTGGCTATTCTGTGTTATTAGTCTGACATCTGAAACCCGCTTTTGAGAATTTCCACTTTACATGCCACAGACTGACATGCTGGCCTATAAATAGCAGTAAGCCTCGGTAATTGAGGCCGGAATACTATCTGTGGGGAGTAATATTCATCTGAAGTATCTGTCCTGTCTCCTTAATGGAGGGCGGGGGTGGATGGCTCAGCAGTATTCGCCGAAGGGAAACACTAGTCTTCGGCCAAATCTCTTACAGCCTCCTCCACACCTACAAACACTGCTACCGTCATTGGTTGGCCCTCAGTGCACACAGTCAGTGCACGTAGTCATGAGTGCACCTGGTCTGCGAGACAGTGTGCACCGACCAGGATAACGGAAGTGCTCACCTCCTCGATCTGATTTGGTGTGATGGTTCACAGGACAACAAAGATATCTGTTCTGGTATTTTTGGTCGAAAAACAAAGTCTTTTAATCATTTGTTGCTAAAATATTATGGACATAATGCTGAAAAAAAAAAAAAAAGATTTCGTCGTTGAAGTCACGTTTTCTAAGATAAAATAAGCATTTTCTGTCACATAGAATTTGATATTCTGTTAAAATGTAATTGTGGGGAGAAAGTTTTGTGTAGGGGTTAACACATTTGGGTACGTCGGGTTACATGAACACAAACATGTTTCTAGACCTAGAGGGCAACTCCAATCTTTATGGTTAGTTTTAGGAAATAAGATAAATAAGGTGGTATACTGGAGATGCATTTTATAGATGAAATGTAGATATCTGACCGAATACCCCACCCCCACCCCAATGTCTACTTTTCCCATACTACTCACGACAGTGGACGTGAATGTACCACCCCCTTGGTGAACCTCCTCAGCAGACAGTATTCATTTATAGGAAGAAAATATAGAAATGCTACTTGTTTTCATGACGGTCTAGATGAATTTACTTCGACTTTTACTTCGAAAACCATAACGTGGTCCACACATCGTATTGCCTTTAATGACAGGTTCCATTTTCATGTATCTGAGCTAAATGAAAGTTTGTTTTTTTCCCAGCCCGTTTTAAATTGCTGGCCGTTTTCAGTAAGGTCTTGTTTTCCCGATTCTTCAAATGGTTCGATTTCAAAGAGCCATTTCCCTTTCCTTGAATATATCAGGTCACGCTATAAATTGCTATAAATATAACTATATTCACTGTCACCTTTACGGAATCTTCGACTTTTTCTGACTAACCCATATAAAGATATATGGAGTTGGATAGACCCTTCTTCATATGCAGTTCAACATTTCAGGTCTTCCTTGTCCGAAAAATCACAGGATCTGATTCCGGAACGTTATATGCAATGAAAGTACTAAAGAAGGCCACACTCAAAGGTAAGCCTACACGGAAAATAAGACAAACACCAGAAAGTAAACAAAACAGACGCTTTCAAATCGATATTCAAAATATGTAGAAAAAAAAGCCCTATTTTTCTCCAAATTGGGACAAAAAAGAATAAATGACTTGGTATCGATTTATTCAACTTAATAATGAAGTGAATGTGATAACGACATAACTTTGTTGGTTTTGAATTGCTATCTATTTAGCTTGTGACAGATTCATAGGAACAGTACCTAACATGAACACTATGTAGTGCGTGATTGTAGTAAAATTGTGGGATGCGGGCCATAGACCATCAGGGGTTGGTTATTTGAAGCTCATTTCCATTGTCATTGCAGTCCGGGATCGGGTCCGGACGAAAATGGAGCGTGATATTCTGGCCGACGTGGACCATCCGTTCATCGTCAAACTGCACTATGGTAAGTCAGACCCCCACCCCTCTCTCCCGGTCTGAACCCCTGACCCATTCTGTGTCCACCAACCCCCAATTAACAGTAGCCTCGGGTGTATTGAAAATAAACACAGGATGGAGTGGAATGTATGCCATTTGTGTTCCTGTTGCTCCAAAGAGTTGTATGTTGGGTAGACTGTTGGGTTGGGAGTAGTTATGGTAGGGTTGGGTCCTTGTGATGCGGATTAGCTCTGGTTGCTGTGTTCGATTTGCTGAGTCGACAGTTTAGTCAATATGTACACCCGGTGTTAATTATTTTGCGTGTCAGGTGTTAGATCACCTGTTAATTCAGTGTCCAATATATGAGAAATCATTGAACTAGGTAGGCATACTTAATGTAAAATTGCATGTCATGTGTATCACATATCCATGAAACATATATTTTTGTACCTAGATACTTGCTTATCAGTGTCAGTAATGTTTTGATATATTGGGAACGTGTCTGCTCCTCAGCCTTCCAGACAGAGGGAAAACTCTACTTGATTCTACAGTTCCTTCGAGGAGGCGATTTATTCACACGTCTTTCCAAAGAGGTAAGTGTCAGGGAAAATATCAAGTCTAGATAGATTGAAAGGAAAGGCTCAACGCTATGTCTAAAGTGCTCAAAACGTGTCAAGAAAATCGATTTGCCAACAGATTTCGTAGAATGCTTGTTGTTGTAATGTGAAGGTTCCTTAAAATACAAGAAAAATATCATTTAAAGTTTAATTCGCAGACGAGTTGCTTTTCAGTTTTAGGATTCGGTATTTAAAAAAAATGTAAAAGATTTGCGTATAAAGGGAAAGTTAAAAAATGATTTTAATGATAATATATGTTTTGGGAATACTACAAACTCACACAAACCGGTGATATGTGAAACCTGTTTTGCCGATATATTTTGTCTTATTACATGCCTATTGAAGTCAAAATAATTAAAGTACAAAAATATTTTTTCTTTTTACCAGGTCATGTTTACAGAGGAGGACGTCAAATTCTACCTGGCTGAGCTAGCGCTTGCTTTGGAACATCTACACAAACTAGGCATCATCTACCGAGATCTGAAACCAGAGAAGTACGTTTGTCTAAAGGGTAGTTTATATGGGGCGTTAACCTCAGCGTTATTAACGTGGGAGCAAACTTGCCAAAACGCTTGCCAAATTTTTAAAAGTTTTTAAAACAGTTTTTCTGAATGAAATTCCTTGACAAATGAAGCTTTATTCCAACCGGTAGGTGGTTCATATATTTGAAAAAGTATTGGCTGAGGAATGTTTTGCAAAGGACTGGACAACATTCCACTACTCAACTCGCACGTGCTTAAAACCTTTCGGAAGGTTACAAGGTGTTACATGAAACAGGAAAACACGCTGTGCAACCTGATCTACTCTTAAGAAGCAAGTAGTTGAGGTTGCATTGTAGTTGGTATTTACCATCGACAAGCTTATCGAAGCAGTGCCGCCACCTGGTTTCACCTTCGATCATTAACTGTGTGCATCTGGGGCCCCCTAGTGTCATCGTGAAGAACCACTCATTTTCTTACAGCAGCTATGTTGACTCTCCTGTATTTCTGAATCCCTAGTTCTTGATTATTTCATATACATATCTATTAACATTTGATTGGAATGATTCGTATAACATGCCAGTTTTCTAAAAGCCTAATGCCACTTCTTTGTTTTCTAATAAATTAGCGTGAATAAAACTTGAATGCAGTGACAATCTCCTGCAATGGTCACACGAAGCAGAGATAAACCCAGTGTTATCAACGCACTAACGGCATTTTCTTTTCTTCCAGCATTTTATTAGACGAACAAGGGCACGTGAAGCTAACAGACTTTGGGCTAAGTAAAGAGTCGATATTCGACGAGCGGAAAGCCTTCTCCTTCTGTGGGACGGTGGAGTACATGGCGCCCGAGGTGGTCAACCGGAAAGGGCACGGCACGGCGGCCGACTGGTGGTCCTACGGCGTGCTCATGGTCAGTACAGAGATGCGACTTTCCCGACATTTAGTAGAATTTCCTACTTTTCGGTGATTTAGGAATGCACCGCTGATCTTTCCGACATGATTTGAATATATGTTTTAGAGTATTTTTGTGTTAGTTTCTAGCTATCCAAACACAAATTCTGTGGCTGCACTCTATTTCTCTCAATTTTCCAGAAGTTGCATATGTTTAGTGTATTGACAAGGCGACCGGAGTTAATTGTGGCAATGTTTTGTCATTAGATGAAACGGGGGAAATTATTTTAGTACATTCGTGCTTTTTGATGCCTTGCGCTATTCAAAGATATAATCATATAAATGTAGTGTAAGCAAAGGCATCAAAGGAGGCATACCGGATTTGAATTGTTCTTTTGTTGTTGTGCAATGGGGCATATAATTGGGCTATTAGCACCTCCAACTCCCCCTCCCCCCTCACGCCTCCCCCACCCCTCTCTGCGCTCAGGTATTCACCTCTCTTCCCATTGGTCACTGGTGGTGGCAGTGCTAGCAGTAGGAGGGCTAAGAGGTATGATTGACACATGGGGCACGGCTATTTACACCAACATTCTGATGTCAGGCACCCCCTAACACGTGCGCGCTGCCCAGCGGTCAGCCCCGGTGATTACTAGGTCACCCCTACTCCCGGACCCCCTCCCCGGCCCAGTCAGTCCGCCCTCAGACAGCTTGGGTCTATCGGCACCTCCAACCCCGGCCTAATTAAAAAACCATCCAGTGGTCGCACATCCGACCTCGTGTATGGGGCTCACAACTGTTCACTTCACCAGTCGCAAATTTGTAGGAAGTTTAAACAATGAGTATAGACAGAAGGGAGACACAGCTCAGCAGCCGGCACCTCTGAGGGCCCCATGGTGTGATCAGAGGGCCCCACCCAGCTGGTGTCCATGAACCCCCCAACAACAGACCCCTGGCCCAACCCTTCTTTTATTAAGCCCGATTTAAGCCTTTTCATGTAAGTTTAGTATTTTTAAAGGTTATCATGTTTTGTAATATATCATCCCCTACATGTACCAATGTGTTACTTTAAGCACCTTCTTATAAAGAAATTGGAGTTTGACAGTTGGTTTTACTATAGGATATAGAGGACCCACATGACTCTGTTAGGGCCAAGGACCAGTGTCTGGGGCCATTTTCCCGCACAAATTCTGCACCGTCATTTGATATTTGAATTCTTGTTTACCTCTTAAAGTACGCAAGGCATCTTCGGCCGGCATCATATGCCGGTCGAAAATCTTTGATTTCTAGTTCCAATGCCTGAGGATACAGATTATACGCAGCTTCGGCATAAGGTGACCATGGTAAAGGTTACCCTTTTTGATAAGATATTCTATGATCTGAAATGACGAAATTTTTTTAATCTTTTTTATTTCAGTTTGAAATGCTTACTGGAGCACTTCCCTTCCAAGGAAACAACAGGAAAGAAACGATGACAATGATCCTCAAGTAAGTTTCACTTTCAGACTTTCTTTTAAACTTATGCGAAATAATAGCAACAATCGGAAGAACTTTGAATAGAAAATTCTTAAGAGTTCATGTTTCCTCTTCATCTCTATACTGTCTCTCGATTCCAGATGTAAGTAAATAGATAGTGATTTTGTGAAGATAAAACCCTTACTGTATATTTGTTTCCCAGCAATATTGTATCGGACATTGAAGTTCTGTATTTTTGTCTGATTCAGAGCCAAGCTTGGTATGCCACAGTTCCTCAGTCCAGAAGCACAGAGTCTCCTCCGAGCCCTATTTAAACGAAACCCGGCCAACCGATTAGGTAAGGAAACCATAGCAGCTTGAAATGCGTTGGGATCTCGAATATTTCATTTCTTCCGACTAGATGCAATTGCTAACTGTTTGAAACTGCATTCTGTTTTACACTAAATATTATGATATATTTGTAGTTGTCAATATTGTCATTCAAGTCAATTCCCAAACTACTCTCATTGCAGAATGGAAACTTTTTTGAGTTCTCGTTCTTAAAAAACAATCATGGGAAAATAATCTTTGCATTGTAGTTTAAATGACCTTGCAAGTTGTATCTCGACATCCTTGACACTGTCGCGTCTCCGTAGAAGTGTTCTGACAGCGTCCATTACTCTGTGTAGGTGTGGGCGGTCTGGGGATTGAGGACATCAAGCGTCACCCGTTCTTCAGCACCATCAAGTGGGAAAAGCTGTACCGACGGGAGCTGAGCCCGCCCTTCAAACCGGCCATCAGTCGGGTCGACGACGCCTTCTACTTCGACACCGAGTTCACGTCCAAGACACCACGAGGTAGGACAGGATTAGACCCATAACCCACTTTCCAGTGGCTTTCGAAAGTAAAAGGAAAAACTTTCTCTGGGTAAATAATGAGGTAAATAAAATAGTGTGCCACTGCCCCAAGAATGTAATGTTTTAACCTTTCCTTCGAACTTGTGTAGTGAACCTCCCCATTAAAGCCTTATTCACAAAACCATTAGCCTAGGCCCATTGGAATGCATATCCCAAAATAGAGGTTCGTGCCTTTACCGCTAGCAGCACGTCACACTATTGAAAAAGGTTTATACTAACAATTAACAGCTGTTGAAACCTACGATAGGCACAAAGTGTATCAATGTGAATAACCCGAGTTGTGATAGTAATGAAGAATCAAACAGTTGCAAACTTGTTGCTGTATACGTAACGTCCGAAGTTTCTACTCCGTTGACAATCCAGCCGCACAAAACTAGCATTTAGTTTTCAGGTTTAAGACATTATTTATAGATCCCATGGTATGGGCCTTCAATATTATTCTGAATTTTGAGCCTATGGGACATTACGCATACAACAAACCCTGCTTCGATAAAACATAATTATGTGTCTGCACAGGGTTTCTATCTCGTAGGTTCAGTCACGAAGATCATTTCATCAAAAATTTATAAGTAAAGGATATTGTCCTCGCCATGCTATTATCCTGTATTTAGTCACGGCGTTAAACCCCCGGAACCAACCAAAACAAGGCCAGCAGATCCAGTTCACATTACTATATATTATCACATCCTGGTAGACTCAGTGCACTGACACCAGGGTGTAGCACGTGTATGCGGCGCTTCGTGAATGATCCACGAAGAGTCGCCACTGAACCCTGATAGTCCTGGAGTCTCAGAGGAGTCATTATTTGAGACATTTTAGTCGGAATTTGTTTCTACATACTTCTTAGTTGGATTATTTAAGCGCCTTAGCCAATCAAATTATCTCACCTAATTGGGACAAGGCTTATTTTTTCTATAGTTATGATTTCACGCATTATAGACGGAATGCCGATGGTCCGAAAATAAATACTTTCATGGTAGACCTATATAATACGTATAGGAAAACACGAACACCGTGTCTTGGAAAAAATTACTTGTAAGATTATATTTGTTACGCTTTTATTCTATACATAGCTTATATGAAGCAATAGACCTCGAATCATATTGTACAGTAGAGAAATGCGTGTTTCATAGCATTAACTTTCCAAACAGTGAAGCTCACATTATGTCATCATCTGACAACCCTCTGTAACATTTACAAACTCGGAAACATTATTGCTGGATCCGACATAATTTCCACCTGTCCGCATGTTTGATAATGTGCCCCGTGACGTCTTCGACTACTCTTTCCCAAACAATCAGTCCAAACCCCAATTGGATGATCTTTGCCCACAGGTCGTCATCTTTAATAAATCCACCCACCCACCATCTTGGGCCCTAAAAGTCCATCAGTTCCGTGTCCGACCTGCAGGTTTCCTACCCCGAGATGGGCGTGTGGCTCAGCCCCAGCAGCAGGCCCTAACTGCGTTTGTTTTCCGCCGCGTGTCGCCAGCGAGCGGCAGTTAATTGGGCGTGGCGCGGGGTTGTGGGTGGTGGTGTAAAGGTGATTCCCGCGGCAGCCTTAGAAGTGGCGGCGGGGTGTGCGTCAGTGGGCCGATAGATGACAGCCCGCCGCCCGCCACACCGTCTATGACAAAGACGAGCTATTTCGGGGGGCCACCCACCGAAGGGTCCGTAGAACTCGAAACGAACCTGATTGCTTAACTCCCATTGCAAGTTTTTCCCCTTTTCACATTTTACTCTGCGATTTGATAAGGGTTTTTGTGTATGTTTCCGTCATGTAGATTAAGCATAGATTCCCCTGTGATGACTTTAATTAATTTTCTGACTTATCTTCGGTACCTTACGATCAGGGTTGTTTTTAGAAATTAATATCTTAGAGCAAAGAATTATGCCTGCGTAAGGAGGTATGGTATGAAGCGGAATGTAGAGTAGTACGTTTCCCAATCATCCTCCCACTCGCTAAGATAACAATGACAGATGGCGCAGTATATACCGCTGTCCGCTCTATATTTAGTATCACTAACTTCCTGATATATACATCCATGTACTTCCTACGGAATCTTTATGTCGCCTTTAGCAATGTCATATTTGCTCCCAATGAGGGGCACAGATAATGGACGCGAGTCTTTCTTATATTGGAACTCCGTTCAGTTGCTATTTATAACCTGGCACTTAATAATGTTTCGTGTAAAAAAAATATGCAAATAACACCTGAGCTCCTAGTCCGCTATAGAAGTAACGTTTTGGTTCAAAACAGCAGGGATATTAAAGAGATGAGCACAGGTACCTGGTGTTAAGAATAGAACATATGAGAAACCAAATTGAAATACAAAAGGATAAATCATTTCCAATTGTTTTGGATCAACTTAACCATTAAAAGCATAAAGGGCAAATATATATTTTAGATGGATTCATGGAATTCGTATATGTGAGATTGTATTGCTTCATAGTCATAGTAATATCACCTGATTTCGTCACAGACAGATTCGCCCAGCGCTTGCATTAGCTTTATTGATGTGCATTCTAATCTGGAAAAGTGCACGTCTGGTGATGATGCCATTTGCCTTGGATGTTTGGGGATTACCCCCCGGCCTGGTGACATGGACGTCAAGCCTGTTAATCAGCCTCATAGTTGGTCGCCACTCCCTCCCCGCATCCCCCTTATCGCTAATTGACATCGGGACAAGCCTGAAGTCGAAAAAAAAAGAAAAAAAGCTGAAACATATGTCGGAGACGTGCCTCCGCTTGGGGCGGGCTGTTGGTGGGCAACTCTTCTTCCGATGCTATTGATAGACGCCACGAGCTGCTAATGGCAAGTGGGCCGCCGCGCACACGCCTAATCCAGGAAACGTAAGCTTAGTGAACTTCTTTTTAAAAAAAAAGAAACTTGACACATTTCAAAGGTTAAAAAGCCTCTCCACTTTGGATAATGAACTGTGGACTAATGTCGCGCTATATGCATAGTTGTTACCCCTGTGAATAGCATATATATACTGCATTGAGGTCATAGGAGACGGGATATAGTTTTATATTCTAACCCTATAGACCACCTTTGACTTAAAACCTACCCCTGAGCCAGACTGAAGGACACTCGTCAGACCCCCAAAAGAGGCCTCTGGTTAGAGGGGACGCCAGCAATGAGCAGGTCATAGGGCCAGGGTAAAAAAAAAAATTTGTTTCCGGTGGACCGCCCGAGTGGGTGTAAAACCCCCGACTGAGACCCTTTTTTTCATTTTTTTTCAGAATTTTTTTTTTCCAAATCTTTTTTAGTACATTCCCTACCAACAAAAAAAAATTAAACAAAAAAAAAATTCCCGACCTCCCGACTGGCCCTTTTAAAAGCCAGTCGGTCCACCGGAAACAGAATTTTTTTTTAGCCTGGCCTAGCAGAGAGGTGTACTCGGGAGCTGCTCGGTCATACCCAATCAGCAGGGCCGTGGGCTGAGACCAGGTGGGGGTGGGAAGGTGTGGGAGGGCCCCTGAGGGCACCTGGCAGCCGGCGCCTAGTGCCGCACTAGAAGCCCGACAAATAGAAGCTGAGGTCTCCTTGTCGTCGGGGATTTGTGCACAGAAGCCCAAAACGCTATCAGCGGCTAGGAAGAGTCAAGTTTCTGGGGGGGTCTCATATGGAAGTTAATGGAAAGCTTGTATCCAGCGGGACGTGAGCTACTCGCAGACCTGCCGTCTGGTTAACTTGGCCACGTCATTATTTTGAACGAGCACTTTTTCTTTCCCAGCTCAAGTATCCTGCGGTCATGAAATGTCCTGTCCAATTAAAAGAGCTGTCAAAATAACAAATAAAACTTGGTCAATAAGCGAAATCCTAAGTATTGAATAATTACATTGTATCGAGAACGATACCATGGCCAGGCAGAAATCTCGGTAGATATAAGAGATAGGAAAAAGAACTGCTGTAATTATTACTATAAATGGTCCCGTTATGTTCCCATGGCCAGGCTTGATACAAACCATAAAGCTCAAACATAACGCGAAAGATGGATTTCCCATTAATTTCAAATACAGTAAAGCTTTACATGTAACTAACTGAATTAAATTATTGTCGTTCTTGTTGAAATAATAACGGGGAAAAAAGAGATAGAATCATTATGCCTTGAAAATAAAATGCATAGTCTGTGTATGTGGTTCAGGTCCCCTCAGGTGGAATGCTGTATGTATTGGGCGGGCGGCTGCCATCAGGGCGGGTAGTCGGTCCCACTTGAGGCTGGCTAAACGAGATGTACAGGCATGCTGAGTCAGTAACAAAGTCACTTCTTCTCGTCCACCCACAGTCTGTCTGCACGACGCTACTGTGCACGCGACGGCCCGAGAAAAAGCTCTATGTCTATTGGATGTGCTTCGTTATATTCATAGGACTGCATCAGTTAAGGGTTATGATTAATGTGGCCTTATGATTAATGTAGCCATGAAAAAGATATAGACATTAGAGAAATGAGTAAATGGTAGGTTGAGTAAGAGGATGAGAGATTTACTTGTTACGTGGCCGTAAGTGGCCAAAACCGACTTAGAAATGAGTGCCATTTCCTTGTCAATGTTTAGTTTTCCCTTTTAAAATGAATTTATGAAGCAACATTTATATGGATAGTGTTTGGTGAGTTTGCATAGTTAGGAATATATAAAAGTGTCAACGCACGTGACCTTAACCTTGACCATTTTTCACGCGATATGAAAACCTTTATAAAGATTTGATGAAAGGCTCAATGGAAATAGTCAGGTGTAAGACACGTTTGCCACCGGAAGAATTAGAATCATCCTTTGTGCTGTGGGCGCACAGAACACAATTGCTCTAAGTTCCAAGAATCGGTGCTAGGTGTGTGAAGTTTATCTTTTTTTCAATTTTCAATAAGGTTTTAGATAATGCAGCATGTTTTTCTAGAGTGCTCTCTATATGAGAGAAACGTATTCATTTAACGAGAAGTGGTGGGCGTGATTGGAACTTTAACGATTGTCATTGCGCCCATTATTAAGCGTTGCCGTCTCACAATACCCATGTAGTTAAAAGCACCACACCCCATTAAACAGGAAGTAGTTGTTACTGTATGGAGTCACGTCTCTTGGGGAGGGTGGGCGACCAGAACGCGGGGACAGAGCTGCTGGTAACAGCCGGGGGACAGCCCATCCAAAAGAAAGGTTTACAGGGTCCCCACGCCACAGAGAACATAGGGAAAACGGGGGGTGGGAAATCTCTGACAGGGAAAACACAGGGAATTTACAAATTTTACCAAAACACATGAAATTTCATTCGGCTAGGTTCTGAAATTTCTGATTTTCCTGATATTAGGGATTTGCCTTCTTCTTGTGGGGTATCCCAATTTTATTTCCTCAAGCGAATTTTTAAAAATTTCAACGAATTGTTAGATATGACAAAGGGACAGGGAAATCTCAGGAAAATCCAGCGAATTTGAAAATAAAATTTGAGTAGGGAGACGATGATGACGTGAGGGAGTTTAAGGTCTACTCAGCAATTTTCTTTTAGCTATATCGAGACCAACTCCTGTTTATGACCAATCTATGGGGGTGAGAACGAGGTGGTGTAACAGGCCCAGGCCCAGGCTTGAACGTTGTGCACCGCATACAAAGCGAGAACCAATCAACTACACCATCCCAACCCCCCTTGAGAAGGGAGCGGAGATCCGAGGTAACAGGGACAGCCCCTCTCAGAGAAGGGTTTACCTCTGAATGGGGACCTGAGGTAACAGCCCCTCTCAGAGAAGGGTTTACCTTTGAGTGGGGACCTGAGGTAACAGCCGGGGGGCAGCCCCTCTCAGAGAAGGGTTGACCTCTGAGTGGGGACCCGAAGTAACAGTTGGGGGGACAGCCCCTCTCAGAGAAGGGTTTACCTCTGAGTGGGGACCTAAGGTAACAGTTGGGGGGACAGCCCCTCTCAGAGAAGGGTTTACCTTTGAGTGGGGACCTGAGGTAACAGCCGGGGGGCAGCCCCTCTCAGAGAAGGGTTGACCTCTGAGTGGGGACCCGAAGTAACAGTTGGGGGGACAGCCCCTCTGAGAGAAGGGTTTACCTTTGAGTGGGGACCTGAGGTAACAGCCGGGGGGCAGCCCCTCTCAGAGAAGGGTTGACCTCTGAGTGGGGACCCGAAGTAACAGTTGGGGGGACAGCCCCTCTCAGAGAAGGGTTTACCTCTGAGTGGGGACCTAAGGTAACAGTTGGGGGGACAGCCCCTCTCAGAGAAGGGTTTACCTTTGAGTGGGGACCTGAGGTAACAGCTGGGGGACAGCCCCTCTCAGAGAAGGGTTTACCTCTAAGTGGGGACCCAAAGTAACGACTGGGGGACAGCCCCTCTCAGAGAAGGTTTTACCTTTGAGTGGGGACCTGAGGTAACAGCCGGGGGACAGCCCCACTCAGAGAAGGGTTTACCTTTGAGTGGGGACCTGAGGTAACAGCTGGGGGACAGCCCCTCTCAGAGAAGGGTTTACCTCTAAGTTGGGACTCAAGGTAACGACTGGGGGACAGCCCCTCTCAGAGAAGGTTTTACCTTTGAGTGGGGACCTGAGGTAACAGCCGGGGGACAGCCCCTCTCAGAGAAGGGTTTACCTTTGAGTGGGGACCTGAGGTAACAGCTGGGGGACAGCCCCTCTCAGAGAAGGGTTTACCTCTAAGTTGGGACCCAAGGTAACGACTGGGGGACAGCCCCTCTCAGAGAAGGCCCTCTCAGAGAAGGCAGTCTGGAAAGAACCCATAAGGGTTGGCCGGACGTTAAACTACTCCAACAAACAAACAAACAAACTCAGAGAAGTGTTTATAAACTGAAACGGACCCGAGGTAACAGCTATGGTCTCGTGACAGTCCCTGTCACAGAAAGGGTTTTTAAACTGAAACACGTCAGAGAAGGTTTTAAAAACTGAAACACGATCGTCAGTTGCCCCTTGATCAGAGACAACATCAGGCTCTATCATGCAGGGATGAAAGTTCTTAGATTTTTGTCTGAATTCAGATAATTCACGTCATCCTCTCAAATAATGTTTCCAAATTAATTTCTTACGTCACATTTTAAAGCATTTTAAGATGAATTCAGATTTACTTTCTGGGGTTCCATTAACTCTGACTTACATTTTAGCCTGCTCATGGGGGTGTGGATGCCTAGAACTATTGATCACCAAAAAGCCCATCTTGGCCGAGGGGGAAGGTAGGGTTCGCTTCCCCATTGCAGCAGAGTTCAGAAAGTAATTTCCCTTGAAGTGAAGGTCATAAATGAAGGATTTCACCTGCTCATTCCCCCAAATGGAGTATAAACCCCCAAGGTGTCATGCTTACATAAACCTGGATGTTGGTCCCACCTCTTACCCCGCCACCACCCGCCCAGTCCCCACCCATTAGTCCCCGCCCGGTGCCCATTGTCCGTGCACACCTGAAGACGGCCGCTCAGGTGTGAGACTGATGTCCGCCGAGCCACGGGTTATGTGGCCAGATGCGATTAGGTCATTTCCGGCGGGTGGGTCGGCGGGGCCGGGCTGATGGGCTAAGTGCCGGCCCGATGGGCGTGAGGCCCGGCCGGCCCGCCGTTATGGGGGCGCCGGCCCGATGATCCCAACGGGCCCTAATAAGGGCCGCTCTAATGCTCTTAACTCACACGGCTCACCGCCGAGCTGCTCGCCCAGCCAAGATGGCACCGAGTCACTTACACGGGCTGCTTACAACAGGCCATTCAGGTCGACCAAACAGGTCGTCAGCCAAGGAAAACGTGAAGAGATATTAAAGAACACTTTAACTTACTAATATTGCCCAATTGTTTTAATTTATTTCATAAAAAAAGGAAAGGGAAGGAGTCTCCACTTGTTTAGGATGTTGCTGCAGGCGCAGATATATATTTGAACAAGTTAGTTTACATGTAGACCTGCGCAGATGCCTGACATGTGCGGATGCCATTCACCAAACCATATTAGAGCGGCTCAGATGATGACAATTTGCCGTCTTGACTTTTGCAGATTCGCCGGGCGTACCTCCCAGCGCCAACGCCAAGGAGCTCTTCCGGGGCTTCAGCTATGTGGCCCCCATGCTGCTGGAGGGCGAGGTAGACAACAAAACTCCCACACACGTGCCGGTAAGTCTCCACCCGGGGGGTGCACACAAGGGGCTACCAGTAGATGAAGGACATGTCCCGATTCTCTAACGTCTTCTTACGCCGTCATTCTGTACCTGTTTTTAGACGGTTTATAAAAGGATCTGAAAGAAAATTCGTTTCTACAATTACACTATTTGGGCTGATAATTCCAGCAATTTAAAGAAATTTGACTTTCAATTTCATGAATCAATAAACTTGATTTTCCTTGTAATGTGGCTTAAATGAGTCTTTCGTGAATATCTAGATGGGATTACGGACGACAAAGTGTCGAAAAAGTATTTACATGAGAATGGTACGTCTTAACAAATAAGTGAGGGATTAGAAGTCCTGTTAGCTGTAGCCGAAACTGGTCCCACATAAATGTGAATGACACATTCAAATAATCTAAGCCGATTCAGAAATGAGAATATTACTGTTTAGTTTTACCATTTTTGTGAAATATTCTTTCAGCCTTCACACTATCTCCTTTTTCCCGCCACATCTTCTCGATCTTAATATTTTTATTGTACTGCATAGAACTAGTATATAATGAGTAATACACCTGGGTTAATACATTTCGTTTTGCTTTCTTCTTTTCAGCCAACGGGTGCGGACAGGCTCAGTAAACTACCCGGTGTGAAGAAGAAGCCTTTCACCGACGACTACGACCTCAAAGAGGTAAGTTTGTCAAACTACATTTACCAGTACTCTTATCTCAACGAATGACTACGAGCTAAGTTTTTCATTTCACATTTACCAATACTCTTATCTTAACCAATGACTACGAACTCAGAAAGGTAAGTTTGTCACACCACGTTTACCAATACGTCTCTCTTGACCTCAAAGAAGTAATTCCAAGTTTGTCATACCACCACATTTACTGATACTCCTGCCATAACGGACGACTATGATGTCAAAGAGGTAATTTTGTCATGTTCTTTTACCGATATATATTCCTGTCTTAAACAATAACTACGTCCTCAACGGGGTATTTTTGTCACAACATTTACCAATACTGTCATGACTTGCAGTCGTTCAAAATCATTCATGTATTAACTTAACTGGTATTAGACCTATGTATACATAAATATTGCTTACATTGATATTTCTTTCTAGCAGCGATTGGCCAAGTGGTTTATGGTCAAGAACCAGAACATGTGGTTTAAACAAACAACGTGGGCCATTTGTGATTGTTCAGCAGTATGAATAAATAATGCCCCTAGCTGTTCAAACATGGAGCCGTTGTTGGCCTTAATGTTCTGTTACATGGTGTGGGCAGTCAATAGCATGATGGGAGGTGCCAAACCAGGCAGAAAGACCTGTTAACCGTTGTATGGAGTGTGAACGTGTGTGCTGTGATGGCCATTAGCACCTGATGCCTATTGAGAAGGCAAGAAGGCGCGGGCGGCTAGTACAACTGAATGGTAAATGAGAAGACTGACCTGTCGACTTACACAACCGACCTACACACACTTATCAATGTTCCAGCTACTCCTGACCGATTTCGAACACCCCGCCGCCCACCTATTGTAATACTTGAGCGTGCATCATGGGTGTCCTGCACCATAAAACTGGGGGTCTCATTTCCTGATAATGTGAAGTTCAATTTAAAAAACAAAAAAAAAACCACGAACTAACACGCTATTAATGTATGATTTCTAGTGTGTCCAAAGACACCCTAGGGGTCCTGTTTGGGTGTCCTGTGCCTTTAGAGGGTGGACAGGACACCCAGGACGCTGACTTTGGTAAGGCCTGCTGGGCGGGTCCCACAGGGCGACTTAAGGCATGTTTCCAGGGAACGCCAGACGTGGAAAACGAGTATTAACAGTTAAAGGTCGTTGAGGATGAAACCTCCCTTAGAGGCGACTTAACTTTGGTTGCTGGCCCATCTGTGACAAAGCATTTAGATTTGTTCGGCCAACCCTTCCATCTGCAATGACTAGCCTTTGTGTCAGCCTTAATCGCGGTCGTTAGAAGGGGTTCATACTCGGGGACGGAATATTTCAAAATTTTGCCGATTTTAGATTTCCCCCCCCCCCCCCCCCCCAATCATCACCTTACATAACTATTTTCAATATAGATTTCATGCATCACATTTTATAGCATTTGAAGGTAATTTCACATTCTCAACGATTTTGCCAACGGTTGGGTTCAAGCTATGTCCCTATAATGCCCATATCTGAAATGCTATAAAGAAAAAACGCAATAAAAAAATCCCCTATCTGAAATGCAATAAAAAAAATCCCCTACCTGAAATACAATCAAGACATGCCTTAACCGATGTGAAATCAAGAAATTCTCTAACCGAAAAATAGTAAAGAAATACCTTACCGAAATGCAATCACAGGCATGTCGGACTTCCACGGATACAAGGGATTCTACCGTGTTTTTTTTATATATAAAAAAAACCTAACCAAAACACAATCAAGTAATACCCTAACCGAAACGCAATCAAGAAATGCTCTAACTGAAACACAATCAAAGAGTCCCCTATCTGAAATGCAATCCTCGTTCTGTATCAACGGACATTTTACTTAATTTCGTCCAGTATGAGATCTTCTTTTCAGTAAAATCGTAGAAATGCTGATTGTAAGTAGTATTGCTAAATACTACTTCTAATTAGTACTAAAAAGTAGTAAAAGCACTACTTCCTAACTTTTACTGAGGTTATTATTATGTTTAACTTTACTCGTTCTTTTGACGCTCACACTTCTGCTTCATTCACATGTAAGCCAGGTTCGCATACAAAAGGTGTTCTGTTACTAATGTGTCCTTTGTCTTCGTGTTTTTCAGAATATTGGCGTGGGCTCCTACTCCGTCTGTAAACAATGTGTACATAAACTTACCGGACAGGAATACGCCGTCAAGGTAATTAACGTGAATCTCACTTAACCCAAATCACTATATTTTCAAAGAGAACAATATCCGTTCTTGAAAGTGAACAGAGGAACGTTTTGATTTCAAGATTGGGTTGTTTTGCGAGAAATTATGTCAAGGTTTGTTTTTCCAGATCATGGACAAAGACAAACGCGATCCTGCAGAGGAGGTGGAAATCCTGTTACGATACGGCGAGCACCATAATATAATCACCTTAAGAGAGGTACTGAATCTGTTTATGTCAGCGAGATAAAGTTTTGAGATAGAAAATTGAATAAAAAAAGAACAATATGAACGTTTTATCCTTGTTTTTGAGTATTTTATGTGCGGGTTAATCAGCTTAAATTTACGAGAACAAATTGAATGTCCGCCATTCTGGACCCCGTTTTACCTCTTTGTCTCTCTTCTTTGACACAGGTGTATGATAACGGCAACAAGGTGATGCTGGTCACCGAGTTGATGAGAGGGGGCGAGCTACTAGACAAAATTCTCCGGCAGAAGTTCTTCTCCGAGCGAGAGGCCAGCGCCGTCTTGCAAACCATTTCCCGGACCGTCCACTATCTCCACTCACAAGGGGTATGTGTGGCTTAGATGTACCCATAGTTAAAATCAAAGTACATGTAAAGTTTATCTTGTGTTTCTTAACTAACAGGCAACACAACCAATATCTTGATAAACGTTTTGACCCCAGCTTTGTGTTCATGATCACCGGAACCACACCTGCTCGTCAAATATAACTATTTTTGTTCAAAACCAGATTATGAATAGTGCCTGTAAGTCGTGTGATCTGTTTTCAATAAATTAGACAGGGCGTACCCAAGTGAGCTGCAGTCTAATATTAGAGTGAAAAGTGTACAATAAATGTACATGTGAAAGTAAGTCGGGCTGTTAGGGAAGGACATGAATTATTAGTGAGTAGCAGTATCCGGTTTATTGACGTCAGATGTGAAAAGCAACCTAATACAGCTTTGACACATGATTCGAGTGCACGTCATCTCATAGTGTCAATTTGAGCCAAGTGACAGATATGAATATTCACCACTGATGTGTATATCAGGCGCCTGTTTTGTGGTCGGTTTAAACGACATAGGTCAAGTTACATGTTTATCGGTTATTATTATGTAAGAGTGCCTGACATAGACATAGGCTAAGTAGAAATTAGTTATAGACGCAACAGATAAATGTATGTTTGTATTATATGAGACCAAAGCACAGAGTTCTTCTGATTGCCAATACCTCTTGTTAGAATAACATAAATATATGTCCTTTGTGTAATGAGTGTGCCTTTACATGGATGATAAGCGCCTGTAAATAAGGAAACGAAACAGAATTTGTATAATATTTTGATGACCCAACTATAACGATATATATGAAATTTAAGAAATAATAGTAGTATCAAGTGTTAACATTTTGGTATTTGTTTAATTCTTAATAACGACTGATTCTGCATCCCGCACCAGTCTATACCTGAAGCTTAGAGACTCCTTTATCTCTTTCAACGCAGTAATAGCAGTCAAATGAATCCTCATAATCTTAGCGAAGGACTTTGGCCATACATCCTACCTGCTATCGGGCCACATGAATGCGCAAATACAAAAAAACATCTGATTTGAGTTGGCTGGCACTAGCGGGAATATTAATATTCGGAGAAAAGAGTCTCGGACGCCGTATTAACCACCTGCCCATTCCGTTTTTCCCCGCACACCTGTAGGTTGTTCACCGGGACCTGAAGCCCTCCAACATTCTCTACGCCGACGCCTCGGGGTCGCCTTCCAGCCTGAGGATCTGCGATTTCGGCTTCGCCAAACAGCTGCGAGCCGACAACGGGCTGCTGATGACGCCCTGCTACACGGCCAACTTTGTGGCTCCCGAGGTGCTCAAGAAGCAGGGCTACGACGCCGCCTGCGACGTGTGGAGCCTGGGCGTGCTGCTCTACACCATGCTGGCCGGGTAGGTATTCGGGCTGGGGGCACTAAGGGGCGAGGGCCAGACACTTACACACACAACTGTCTGAATTGGATTGGCCTGTTGAAGAAGTCTTGCCTGAGAATCAGTGTTTTTTGTTCTATATACATTTTGACAAACAGACAGGTATAGATGTGTTAGCCTAGATTCTTGTGTCTCGATGTTGTCTGTTGGATTTATTACTTCTTAGGAAGTCTAGCCTGTGAACCATTTCTTGCTCATACATTTTGACAATCAGACAAGCATGGACAGGGAAGCCAAAATGTTTGAGTCTGCATGTTGTCTGTTATAATATATAATACTAAACATGGTATAATGCAGAAACATGTATTGAATTAACAAAGCGTACCAAAAAAATAAATATATGGGTGAGTAGATTCTAAGACCTGTAAACAACTCTTGAAAATTGATGATGTTGAGCCCATGAGATTGGAAGTCTTAAGCCCTCAAATTCAAAAATGTCGAAAAGTCGCTGATGTTGTGACATCTGCTTGCAGCCACACGCCGTTCGCCAACGGACCAAACGACACACCAAATGACATCCTGTCGCGGATTGGGGAGGGCAAGTTCACTTTGAGTGGTGGAAACTGGGACTCAGTGTCCCCCGCAGCCAAGGTAAAACCACAAGATCTTATCGAATACAACCTTTGCTCTTATATTAAAGGAATAAGCCATTAAATGCTTATGGCCTATAATCATTACAGCGAAATTGTATTATTTTCTATTGATATTTTATGTCTCAGTACTAAATAGTCTCTCTATACCTCTCTGGTAAAGTACTATTCTCTGTAGTAGCCTCTGATACCGCCGCCTCATTTGAATCACAGCCTCCTCTGATTCTTAATCTACGATACCATGATAGATAATAGTTACAACAAATAGCACACGTTAGAAACTGTTATTAAGTGTCGTTGGTTGACCTTTGCAGGACCTGGTGCAGAAGATGCTGCACGTGGACCCCCACCGACGTATCACACTGCAGCAGGTGCTAAACCACCCCTGGATCGCCAACCGCGACTCGCTGCCCCACATACGGCTCACCCTGCAGGACGCCCAGCTCGTCAAGGTAGGCCTCCCTCGGTTAGAACGTCATCACAGTACTTAACGCGTTTGGCACCTCTGGCGGGTAGTGTGAAATGTTATGTTAACTGCACCGCAGACGTGTTATTGGGTGCGGAATAATTGAAACAGCAGTTTTCTGAGAATGCTTTGTTTTCGGAGATTAAAATAATTATTAAAAGGTTAGTCGGTCTAAATTATCAGACGTTGTTTTTTGGTCGATTCATGACTGTTAAGTGGCCATGACTTTTCATTTACATTAAAATGAGAAATTGGAAGATGTTAGCTTCCACCTGGTATTGCATGTGTCGGGGACGGACCCAGAGTCAGTCACCTAGGGGCGTAGGCAAATCACAAAAATCTTCCCTCGACCGCCCGCCCCCGCCCCCCCCCCCCCCCCCCCCCTGGATCTGCTACTGTGTACTTATAGTCAATTTTTATGCTCAAAAAGTTATTTTGTTAATGTGTTATGTGTTAATCAGTATTTCCTATTCGTATTTCAGGGTGCGATGACAGCGACGTTCAAGGCTTTGAATTCCAGCCCCAAACCCATGCTGGAGCCCGTGGGTGCCTCCAGCCTGGCCCGGCGCAGGGGGAAGGCGCGGCCGGCCACCGGGTCGACGGAGGTGTAGGCGGGCCCGGGGCGCCGGGAGGAGGGGGGCAGACAACCGGAGGACGTGTTCAGCTGGGGAGGGCATTGCCCCGCCACCTGGCCCCACCCCACCCCGCCCTCAGCCCTCGCCCCATCTACTGACCGGCGGGGGACCCAGGAGGTCAGCGCTTCCAGCCTACCACGTCTTGTAGAATCGACTTCCCCTATCTCAGAACTGAACGGTAACCAACCCCCACTTTGAACGGAGGCCGCCGCCGCTGCTGCTGCTGTTGGGGTTACTCGTGGAGGCGTTGTTGTCTGTTGACGCCCTCACCGCCCTGCTCCACCCCACAGCCCTCGGAGCACTGAACAGATCGGGGGGCGCGCCCTCCTCACACTCTACTCTAGTTAATAAGCGTTGAACAGAGGGAGAGCAGCGTGTCCACTCTGCCCTGCCGGGGTGGCATGGCTCTCCGTTATTGTTACTATTAATACTACTGATGATAGAAGAACAACTAGGAGCAAGCAGTTCACAACGGCTACGACTAACCCTTGTTTGTTGATGTAAACTCTAACGTTACACTAAAAGGGAGAGAAAATAGAGAAGTCTTTCTCTTTTTCTCTCACGTGGCGGAGTATATAAAGTGGTTGGTGGTCATTCCCTGAGGCTGTTTCATGTACAGAGGTCTGCACGTAAAGGTCCAAGCAATCTCATGTCGCCCCCCTGGAGAGGGTACGTCACCTTTGTCAGGCCTAGGGTCAGCTGGGCACAACCGTTAGCCACGCCTTTATCGTTACGCTGGAGAGAAAGTTATTTTTCTGAGATAAAGTTATATATAGGGAAAAAAATGTCCAGAATTAAAAAAAAAAATTGTTCATATTGATAATGATGTAGTATAATCGTTTCTCACTACTTACGTTGTTTGGAGGAGGCTTCCCTTCCCAGGTAAATGGTAAACTATCAAAGATTAACTTACAAAATCAGAATGAAATTCGCTCTGAATATGCAATGCTCCTTTCAGGGGCCGACTTAGATCTATGTGTTTGATGCATTTCCGTAGCTTTGCAAATGGCGGTTACCTAAATAGTGCTTAAATGGCATTGAAATCACAAAAGGAGGATTATGATTTGATCTTTGTAGATGACAATATTCATTTCACTCATATGTAGGGATAGACTTCGGGTGAATATGAGTCGTTGATAGGGCAAGTGAGAGAATGCATGCATTTACATGAGCCATCTGTATACATGACTGAAAATCGTTCTACTGAGAAACTGATGTTTTTTGTTATGTTGTTAAAATAAGTGAAATCCAAAGCATTCATACTTGGACCAATTGTAAAGTGGACGGACATCTGAACTTATCTTGCCTACATTGTATTAATTTTGAAAATTGCGAAAGGAAATGGAGGGATGATCGATCTTCTGGACCTCGCCCAATAGGCCTTGGGCCAAGTCTGAATGCAATAATCTGACTCTGCGGGCCAGTAGTACATTATGGACTGACACTGCACCAAAAAAACTTCATATGCAAATCGTGTATTACACACACAAAAATAGAAAAGTTCTGTAGTTGACCAGCCTTGAAGTATATTTAATGCTGATAGAATTCTGTTTCTAGCTGATGAAATAAGGTTTAACTGTTGCCAAATAATCATGGTCGGACGTCCCTCCTGCGGACAGTACTTGATATTGCATTTAGCAATATTTCTTTCTAAGTAGTGAAATGTAAATGTTAAAAATGATGTTGCTGGAAACACGTGTAGAGTTCTTCTTATTGAGCTCATGCAGATCTATGTAGAAAGGAGGAGCGATTTAAAGGATATATATTAAATGAACTTGTAAATATATTGTAAAGGTATACTGAAACCAGAGTCATTTCTTCTACTTTTGTACGTTGCACACCTGCTACAGAGTTTACAAGTGTATATTTAGCTCCTATTTGGGAGCACACTCAGTGGAAATATGTAAGAAAGACAAATTATTGTTGTTTGTATATAGTCTTTGAAACAGATCACTAATATCACTTATGACAAAAAATGGAAAATGAATGGTAATGAAATGGGAAAAAAATAAAAATATATGTATATTACAAAGTCATTGAGCTTTATGGTTTTATTTTCTCAGACTAATTATCTTGAAGTAAAATAAATGCGTAAACATACAAATCTAAATGATATTGCAGATTATGGGACCTTTTAATCAAACTGCATCATAGAACAGCAGGAAAGTTGTACCGTTCCTAACTAAATTCCCGTATTTCCCTTTTAAACTTACCAACTATAGAGACCCTACATATTGTAGCAGTGTACATGGATTTCTCTGCAATATAAAGGTGCTTGATTGCCCCAGCGCTTCTCAAAGTATTTTCCAAGATAACTACATAAAACTGGCCACCAATCCTACTCACTACTTGCACCTTCCAAAATATTTCCAGACTTGTTAAAACTGGTCAGCGCCCTTAGTCTGCAGTAAAACAATGGACTTAAAAGCTTTTGAAAAAGTCGACCTACGTCATCCTTGTTGAGTCAGGTCATGACGTCAAATACATCATGACGTCACATACGTCCTACTGTATGGCACAGGCACCATCAATCGGGATCTGGTCCTACACTCAAACCAATGAATTAGCTTGCTTCAGGATGTTACCTATGTCATAACCTGACTTTCTGCAGTACACTGCACTGCGGTGCTGTAATATTTCTATAATAATCACGAATAGTCATAACTACTTACCCTCACCCATCACTGCCCCCCCCCCCCCACACACACACACACACCTGCCCTGGAGGAGGTGGAGTGGTCTAGTGGTTAGCATGTTGGCATTGCACGCAGCCGACCCGGGTTCAATTCTCGGACCCGGTAGCTACCTGTTAGATCACCTTACCTTGCCGTTGTATCCACCCCCATAGACCGGAGTTGGTCTTGATATAGCTGAAAAGTTGCAGAATAGATCACTAGGCCTATCCTCACCTGTCACTCTCCTGTAACTACAAACCCTCAATATTTAATATCCTTCTTCAACTGTGACTATCAATCCTCATCTGAAACTACCAACCTTCACCTCCACCACTTACCATCATCTGTTTACTACATACTTTCACTTGTCAATCATCATCCTCACCTATCACTCCCATCCTCACCTTTAACTACCTACCCTCCCCTGTCAATATCCAAATTCATATGTAACTAACAACCCTCATAATTACCAACACTTAGTAATCACTATCATTACATAATAACCTACCCTGAACTCACTTCTGAAGTAACCTTCCCTCACCTGTCACTACACATCCTCATCTGTAGTTACCTTCACCTCTCGTTACCCCTCCTCATCTGTGAGGCTGGGTAGCTAACAATTTACCAGTTTACGTCATTCTAACTAACAAAAAAATATCAGTGCGGAGACCACCACCATAGGCCAGAGCTGGCACATGCACTGCAGCACAGCAACACATGGATACCATATTGGGTCAAATATCCAGCGAGAATAAGCCATAGTTAACCATTTCCCAGCCACTGGGCACCCCCTATGCATCACTGAATTACCCACACGAACCCCAAACTGTGTACAAGACAGCTTTTACACAGCCCCATTCCCACAACTCTGGTTGTCATACGAAAAATAAGAAATTAAGAATTTAAAGACTTTACAATAGATTTACCAAAAATCACACCCGCAGGACCCTACTGTCCGTTTCTAATAGGCCTAATCCCCAAACAGATGGCAGGTTCGATAAACTGATCATGTCATTTTTATGGGCTCTCTCCTTAGCCTCCTCTCAGATCAAGCAAACTGATGATTGTGTATCAAAATAAGTTTAGATTTTTTTCCAACGGAGTAATTCACATAACTGACAAAAATTCACCAAATATTGCTGTAATGATAAAAACAAAAAAGTCATTTCCATTTTCTGTCAGTGATTTGCTAATTCTACCCCACTTGGAACGTATTTGCTGGTGAACCACCAATTTAATGTAAACATTATAAGTAACATTTTGCTTGTATTAGGAATAATTTTTTCAATTGCCACATCACACTCAATAAGCAGGTGTCCATGGCGTGCTGTACAGTGTTGCCTGCAGTTGGGTGTGGGAGTAAAGTAGCATGTTATCAAGCTGATCGATATCATGATTAAACAATGTTTAATCCCAATGTTTATCATCAATGTTTAATCTCAACTGTTACTCTCAGGGGTAACAGCGGAAATTACCAGTCAGCATAACCTGTAAAGGTGAAGGTAAACCTGTTCCAATTTCAAACAAATTGATTTTCTTTGAATAATGTCTGTTCTTGTTCCAATGTCTTAGGGCCACAATAATGTTAAACACAATAGTCAGTGGCGGATTAAGAGGTGGGGCGCGGGGGCGTGCGCCCCCACCTTTTTTGGAAAATTTTATACTTTTTTAATGTAAAATTCGGCCAAAAAGTAATTAGGGAAATATTTTTCAAATAGCCCCCCCCCCCCTTTTTTTTTCAAATTGTTGGATCCGCCACTGAATAGTATTTCGCCACGCTTATCTATTTCATCTAACAACAGAACGAGTCTTCATAAAAATGGGCGATGTGGTCGTTTAACCTATTTTTTTGCTCATGTTGTCCTCTGTTCTTCGTTGGGCTTTCTCCTTTTGGATTTGTCATCCTTTTTCCCATCACTTATCCCCCGTGAAGAAGAGCGTTTCTGTAGAAGTCGGATAAAACGGTGGCGGAAGTAGTTAATGGGTTAATAGATTCTTAAGAAAGCAGGTATATCCAGCTGTGAACCTGAGCATCAACCTGGGGTACTAATAGGAATCAGTGCTGAGATCAAAGGATTTCGGGGAGGGACTGCCGCCGGCAGTACCAGGCAGTGGTTCCTAGAAGCGGCCCACCGCCGGGACCACCTAGGGGTACAGGGATCGACATGCTCTTGTCTTGGCTGCTCCATGGGGCAGCCCCAGTGAGGTCATCACTGACATGACGTTTGCATGGCCTGGGCTAAACCCATGTTGTAGCAACCCGGAATCACAGAACCTGGCCCATGTATTAGTGCAGGATTAAATTGCAATTTCCAGCAGTAAATAATTTCATTATAATTGAGAAAATATAGTTTTAGTAGTTTTTGAAGTATATTGTAAAGAGTTCTAATCAGCTATAATTATAATGCAGTGGACATAACTACCATGAATAAGCGCGGTGAACGTTTATGATTTATACAATTAGTTCCTCTGGGGAAAAAACCGAATAGCTATGCACCCTTCTTATGAGCACATCATAATCATTCCGCACGGAAACCCCCGATACAACCCCGTGCAATGAACGTTAAACTAATAGGACTTAGCAATTGGCTCCCAGTTTTTTGAGTTACTTATTATTTTGTTCGGATACTTTCTGTAGGAGTAGCGGCAGAAGTGCGGGTGGGTGAAATGAACACCATACCAACTCCGTGGGTTAAGATCACAATTTTGTGATCTGGCACTAGATCATGGTTTCTCGCCAATTCTATTCGAATTCAATGTAGATCTGCAAACGTGTGGATAGAATTATACATTTAATTCTTGCTTTAGTTGTTTTTCCGGTAAATTTATTATTGATATTCTGTTTTCTACCGCTTATCAGAAGTTGTTACGGAGTGGCTTGAATGCATGAATTATGACGGTCGTATCAGTCTTATAATTATGTCAAAACAAGTGCTGGCTCAAACACGCTCCGGCAAAGCATTGGGCTAAATAAAAAAGAAATATAAAATTTTAATGTTGTAACGTCTGGAAGATCAGACACATGTTTGAAGGCGACAAATAAAATATTATAAAAAAAAACACAAAAAAAACGTTGCCCCTTAGCCCAATACCCACTGGGCTGAATCGGCGCGCAAGTCGGCCTATTACTACCAAAAGAATCGGCCGGTTTTTATACGGATTCAGAGCATCAAATCTGTATTGATTCAGAGCATCAATCAGTCGCACCCCCCCCCCCTCCTGTTTTTGGCCAAATTAAGCACTTTTTTAATGTAAAATTCTGAAAAATTCGCGGTGCGCCCCACCTTTCTATTAGCGCCCCCCCCCCCCCCCACCCACCTTTTTAAAAAGCTGGATCCGCCACTGATGCTATATTGGAAAGTACATGTTTCATATGAATCGGTTCCGAAAAATAGTCGATCACCCTCTATTATTAGCCCATTTTAGAACCGATCAGCTGGCGGATATCACCAACGAGGTACGGGGCTCTAGACTTTTAAAGATACCTGAATATGTATTCATGCATGAATAAAAATGTAAATGCCCCTGGGGCATTTCTGTTTGCCAGGGCCTTTTCATGTGGTTGTGGCTACTTTCTCGGACCACACTGACCAGTGCTGACCACGGCCACGTGCAACACCTGTTGCTGAGCTCACTCCAGGTATCATGTCACATTGTATAGGTATTCTTACCTCGTCAAGGCACGCGTGTGTCTGACTGCGCCCAACCATGAGCATTTTTCCACCCTGCTGAAGAGACACCTCTAAAATACTAACGATAACGTTATCGTTTAACACCAGCTTATTTAATCTTAAGGGAATGATGTTATAGACAATACAAGTTGGTTATATTCGATCCAAGGCATGGCAGTCATTAACATTACTCATGTAATCTCATTAGATGATAAGATCATAAACACTATTCATATAATTACTAACATAGTTGTTTCCTAGTTGTAACCATGCACAATAGTCTTAGATTACCCTTTCATCAAGATTCATTAACATTGCAGACCTTGCAAGATGGCAGCAATGATCGCTCTGCTCAATCATAGAACCAGTGGCTCACTAGATTGCTGCCCATGAGTACCTGACTGCATGCATCACCTTGTAGCCATACAGAATGACTGAGATCTACCGAGTATAGTATTAGACATTGCCTCACTCTTTACATTACACAGGGTACGGTTGCTTCCTTTAGCCCGATATCCTTTAAGGGACTTAGCAGCGACATGTGACTCGTAGACATGGCGGCAAAGTCATTGGGCGACTCGGATATCAAGTAATTAAAGCCTGTTTTTTACGAGCAATTGTGCTAACGATTTTATGAGCGATTCGTTGTCAGTCGCCTGTCGCCCAGAATCTACAACATACCCACAGGGGAATCGCCCAGCGATTCCATTAATAATTCTGTCAACAAACGAATTTGATGCTGATTCTCCTAGTTACCCATCGCCGCTAAAGTGAGTGTGGCCCTTTACACATCTAGTATAAATTCTTTAAATATAATGCAATTCTAACTGTATTTTGAATACCTTTAAGGCTAGCGTGCAACTTTTAGTTACAATTAGAGGATTGCCAAAGTGAAACACGATATCCTATCAATCTTTTACAAGGGCATCAAAAGGGACATTTCACCTCTTCTAGTACCTCATAGAGTAAAGTGAAAAGCTGTAAAACATACATTTACCTTTATCTCATTTCTAACAGGATATTTACATTTTATGGAATTATGGAATTTCATAATAGGACACCATAAACAAAACAAAAAAGTATGTAGAAACATGAGAAAGTACATGGAATACCATAAATGTTATGTATTATTTCAGACTGTCTATCGAAATCATCATTAGTGTCTCCAGCTTGAAGGGTCCTCTCTGAAATGCAGACAATGATTTCAAAAAGCAGATAGGCAGAATATAATGTAAAGTCATGAAATCTCCGATGTCCAAGATTCCAGGGCGCTGTTCCACAAAAAATGTTCGTAAGTGTGAGGGTTAACTTTGAATGTGTGCGTAAATTGTGTTCATAATGAAAAGTGTGCGTAACGTCAAAAGAACATAGAAAATGTGTAATTACGTACAAAATGGGCAAAAGATTGGATTTTAAATATTTTTCAGTTTTTCTTTGATAGCTCTGTGAGTTCTCAACCGATTCTAAATTATGTAAGAAAGCTAATTAAAATATTGTTCATCAGGTTTTTATTGATTTATTTTCTATAGTTATCTTGTAAATGTGCAGGTTTGCCTGTTCTCAGAGGCTGCCATTCTATGAAAAGCATCTCAGACATATACATTTATTATCGCAATACTCATTACAATAATTATTAATGAACAATAACGGTGTCACTTTGTAAAAACTGAGATATTCCGAGCCACTTTGTATACAACCTGTAGAGACTGTCCAGCCTCCAGCTTAATTTCCTCAGAAACCTTGAAGGCCTCCTGCCCATCACTAGATGGGCCATACCCTCATCTCCAATTTTGGAGGCTTCCTTTCCTTCGCCTATTTACCCTTAACTCCTTCTCCCATAGTCTAAAATGCACTTGATGTTCACCAGTTGGCCCTTACCATCCTCCCATAGAAGACCTTGACCATCACCAGTTGGTCCACATACTCCTCCTATACTTTGAAGGCCACCCCAGATCTTTACCCATTCATCTATTTCTATTAGATCCTTCGACCATCACAAGTTGGTCCTTGTTCATTCCCACGCTCTGACGCCTGCAAAGTGACCGACAGTGGTTTGAGGGTAGGGCAGGAATACATGTGATCTGTAGGGGAGGGGGGGGGGGGGGCAACGGGTAAATCTATGATAGGATGGGCAGGGATACCAAAGGGTTGCATGGGAACGAGATAAGCAGCGAACAAAAAGAAAGGCAGTGGTGTTAAAAGACAGGAAAGCACACAATAGGACCAGCAAAAGTATTAGAATATTAGAAGGGTTACCATATATCTGGCAGGGATATAATATATATATATAGTGTTCAAGGGGATACCAATGGGCTACCTACAGGACAGAAGGCGATATCTATAGTTGAGTGAAAGATTTTAGAATTCTACAAATTAATGTGGAACTAGCTGGGGGATTGGAGAGGGCTAGGAGGGGGTGACACATTAGCCCTTGAGAACATGTATGCCTAAGCAACCCTGGGATTCAGAGAAGGTGGGGACACACGCTCTCCCCTTTTTATGTGGAGGATTTTTGCAATGTAAAATTTGGCACTAGGGTAATTAACTGACATTTCTTTTCCAATTTGAGGACACTCTCTTATTCCGATCCTATAGTCACTACTGCCTAAAATGAGATGGGCAAAGTCCAAGGGCTAAGCTTTCTGATGATACCTTACATGTATAGATATCGTGAAATCTGCATTATTTTACCAAAATACCTCTTTAGTAGTATCTTTCCGATGATTTTACTCCAAATTAGCAGTTTTTATAAGAAATTAATATTCAATAAAAACTCAAGTCTATGAACGACATTGAAACAATATGGCATTGTAGCCATACCTTTTCAAGCTTTTAAAAAACAGTTTGGATTTGCCCTCATCCGAAAATATTCTTATGTATTAATGACTCAATTCATCCCATGGGATCTGGGGTATGGAAAAAGGTTCAAAGAAATGTTTTCGCAATTAGTGCTAAAAGTTGTCTCATTCAGTGTGATCTGGAGGGCTTTGTCACTCATGATTTCTCTGATTCCCCCTTTTGGAGAATAGAGACAACGTACTGCTTCTGCATCTTTCAGATACTTAAACTATGAGTTATAATTCAATTCAGTAAAATATTTTATGAATGAGCCCCCCCCCCCCCCCCGCGCGCTTTGAAAATCTCAGGATCCACCCCTGATTAAGAGATATTTTTGTTTAAAACATTAAAGATGCATTTCCAAACCTTTTTCAGCCAGGTTACAGTCATATACCAATTATGCTTGTACACCTCATTCTTGGCACACAACGACCTAAAAGCCACGTGGTGTAAGAAGGACTTGCCACCTTCTTTGAATGGGTTCTCCCTGTAGATGTCCGGGAGTGGCTACACGCTTCAAGGAAAGATGACACTTGGCAACATTTGCAGTGGCAGTTTTCTCAGTCAATGTTTAAAAACGAAAGAAAAGATATTTAGCAACAACACAGCTTGATATAGCCCAGGAGTCACCTATCTATACACGATGTAGTAACAGGGCTTGCCAGTTGTATTGTAACAACTCACTTGTAAGCGTTATTTTAGGAATCCGCCGTCTGCTGGGAAAGTCCTCACAGGACACGAAGAGGGATGCAATTGTATGAACATAAGGACATTTTACATCAAGGAAGTTTCCCTCCACTCCCACAAAATAATACCGTTCCCCCACACCTCAGCCACGCGTGAATTATGCACTTTTAACATAAGTGAAATCGGATATGTGGTGGCGGTGTAATAAGATTATTGCGGATGTTGTTACACATTTTATCTGAAACAAGAACCGTTTTAGAAGTAGTAATGATAAAAATGAAACTACTTTATGTATTACAGGTAGCAATTTCGAAACAGGAACTAAACCCGTGTCATGTCAAATAATACCATTATGTAGCATTCTCCCCCATCCTTGATATAAGCACGCCCCATTGCTTTGGGTTGGAGTTAATGAAAACCCAGGAGTCAGGTGTCATAAAAATGATGACGCAGTCTCCTTTACTGTCTCCTATCCCTCCCCCACCTGCCCTCTTCTTGCCCTCTTCCTGCCCCCTTCCTGCCCTCTTCCTGCCCCCTTCCTGCCCACTCAGCCCTCTCCAGGCACGCTAGGTGCTGTTTCCGTACGCGGACAGGGGGCTGCTGAGACGGAGATAGGGGGATAGGGTCAGTGGCTGGGTCAGGGGGCCGGATCAGAGTGGTCAGCGGCAGGTCGAGTCATCAGGTTCGGCCAACAGCTCCGGGCCGGCCACCGCCTACACTATAGGCCAATGGTCGTCAAGGTGCAGGGGCGGATCCAGGAATTTGAGAAAGGGGGGCGCACATATTAAAAAGGGTCCCGGCGCCCTCTCCGGGGGTCCTAATTTTACATTAAAAAAATCTATTTTGGTCCCAAAATAGGTTGGGCGCGCGTCTGCTGCCACCCCCCCGCCCCCTAAATCCGCTACTGAAGGTGCACTGCACTTCACGACATGAGCTGTGATATGACGACATCGAAGAGAATTCTCAAATATTAGAGACATTTCTTCGTTCAACGTGTGTAAAATACCAAATTCAAGCAATTATGTGACTCATGCGTGTGCATTTTCAGTAATATCATCATAATTAACATGCAAATATCGCAGCCCAAAATCCTTTAGTATACCAGGGCCGCAACAGGCTTTAAAAGATACTTTTAATGTTCGATTCGAAGATACCTATGAATGAAAATACATGATTGTAACAATTTAATGTTAATGTCTGCAAATGCTCTATAATACTTGTTTGTTTGATTAACAGCGTTGTGCTTAATTGTTTGATTTTGTCTGTAATAATCAGGTTTTACTTTCTCATTTTCTTTATTATAGTGGATTGACACGGTGGACTGGAAAATACATTTAAAGAAAACAGGAGAACAGGGAAAGGGGTTAGACTGGTGGGTTCTCTATTTGATAAACGAAAGCGTGCAGCTTGAGGGGAAGGTCCATCAAATAGTGATAATGCGTAGGGGGCGGGGGAGGGGTGCAGGTGGTAGGAGTGTGTATGGAAGACATGGAAGGGGAAGTCACGTAACAATGTATAGGGATTAAAAGGGCGTGCGGAGGCGCAGTTATCAGTATCTTAAAAATCGATAATGAAAGGGCATGCGGAGGCACACTTATCAGTATCTTGAAAATCGATAAATTTCTCTAAACTCTCAGGGCCAATTTCAAATGAGAAGTAGGAATGGCAAACCAAAAAGTCAGAATGCGAAGGTCAAAATAGGCAAGTAATAGACTCAAGTATGCTCTCAAAAGTATACACAACCCTTGAGCTTTGACGTCTTTCCCCATTCTTGAAAAGTCCCCGTTTAGGCCAATTTCACCTTATCTAATCTTTTATAGTAAATAGATTTACCGACGTATCTCATTTTGGTTATGTGAATAGAACTCGGTCACACCTAATTCGAAAAACCCCTCTAAAGATAATTCACAGGATGACGACTAAAATTTGATTCACATGAAGTATTGGGAATGCCTTTCATTCATACTGAGAATGACGCGTGCTGGGTTTTGCTTGTTGTTTGTACCAGGGCAGTTCTCCAAAAAGTGATCAAATCTCGGTCTCGGGCCAATTATAGGGCCAACAAAAAAGGTCTTAATTTCCTTTTAGTTATACAAAAACAATATATCGAGGCATAGATTCCTAAATTTGCGACCATTAATCCATGTAACTTCTCCCATTATCCAGTATTTAGGGTAAGAGATATAATATGGAGTAACCGTGTCAAAACAGGTAAAATCTAAAGTTAAATGGTTACGTCTTGGATCTACTGTGGGAATTGAAAGTTGAACGCTTAATTTAGGCTAAACATGAGATTTGGTCGATTTATTTTAGAACTACCCAGCAGTGCTTCATTCCTCAGTTTAGTACTTCTTGTTATTTTGAAAATGAGAATGTATAATATATCAAGTAGCTGACCATCTGATTGGTTTCTTTTATTGGGAGCCAAAGACTGAAAGAAAAATGGAAATTACAACGCCCACATTGCTGACGCAAGAAATCTTAAGACTCATTATCACAAATCAAAAATCAGATTATTTTATGGGACTGCATCTCAGATGACGTCAGAAAGCTCGAAAGGAACTTATTTAATATGACATGGGCATAATGACATATGACATATTTAATATAAAAACGGCCGATATAACGTTTAAAAGCTGATTGTGTAACATGAGCTCAATGTGTGCGATGTCGTTAAGATGTAATACGATGGCCTAATTGAGATGTTATGTACTTTTGAGAATAATGCGAGCTGCAGTTATCCTTGCACCTGTAGGTTATTAACAATAGTTATCGGTGTTTGCACAATATTAATGAGACATGACGATGGTAAATTTTGCAAGCGCGCGACACACAAATGATAGTCTTATGAATGACAAGTGTCATTTTCCAATGTATATTTGAGAATTGACATCCACAACATACAACATCATTTATTACCATATACGAACCACCTATACGAATGAGGGATTTTCCTTTCAGGAACTGAAAGAATTTTCCAGAAATTCTGATTAGAACCAGAGATAATTACGGTCCTTTGAATATCACAGCATCAGTTCACTAGAAAATAATAGAATTCCAATTGAACAAAATATGAATTTGTCGTTTTTATTCGAAATCATGCAAATTAGTGAAAAATTACACAATCTTAAAAAGCTTATAACTCTGGTTTAAATTATGATATTCACAAACTGTTTTTTCAGGAAACAAGATAAATCTCTCGTCTTCTCTTTCAAGCAATTAAAATCAGTATTTCACAAATCGCTAGTTAAGATGGAAACCAATAAATTGAAGATAACCTAGTGCTGGACTCCAGTTTGTCCCATTGACACAGTATTCCAATATTTGGAATGTTTTCATCCAAATTACATAAAATAAATTCTACCAGTGAAATCTAGAGAAAATCTGAGTTTTAGGCAATTTAAGACTAATGACCTGTTTCCACCAAAAGATTTTTCTTCAAATGATTAAAAAAAAAACTATAAAAATCGTCCAGATTTGTAAATCCTGACAAATCATTCAACAAATCTATTGGTGGAAACAAAATATCGTTCAAATGACCAATTTCAATGAAGGATTTTTGATATTGTCAGCTGAAGAAATCCCCCATTGATGACAGACAAATTATATGACATGTTAAATAATTTTGGATGATTTCTGACATGTTAAATAATTTTGGATGATTTTGATTTGTTGGACGATTTTTTTTACACAAAACTTGCATTCATCTTTTGGTGGAAACAGGAAATCTTAGGATCATTCAGTAAATAACAAATATATAATATTAGTAAAATAAAATAGATAATAGGTGAAAAATAAAATTCGTATATGCTATCATGAAGAATTAAACCATATTTGTTGAATAAAAAATTGTTTGACTAAATCTTTGATAAAATCTTTGATAAAATCGTTGGTAAAATCGTCTGTCAAATCGTTTTATGTTTTTCTGGTGGAAACAGAAAATTGCCCAAAAAGTCATCACTGATGAATGATTTTTTCTGACAATAAAGTCGTCTGTAATTGTCTTTTGAAAAAATCGTTCAATTTCAATCTAGTCTTTTTGGTGGAAACAGGGCATCATTTTCATATTTTGGCCAATATCTCAGTAATTTTGTAGAATGACATATTTAGGGCATACATTGTGGTTGCTTATAACTGCCTTCGCTGCTGATAATATATTGAATTGTGGATGTTCTCTCGCACTCGTCGGCGCTGCTGATAATTATTGAATTGTGGATGTTCTCTTTCACACGTAGGTGTGGCCGAAGGGCCAAATCGCTGTTGGCCAGGCCTGTCGTGCCCAGGCAAGAAGCGACGTAACAGAACCGTTCTGCGACCATACCATTTTGGTCGGTTTATAACCCACATAAAACTACGTAACAGTTACGTGATTTTATTGGGATGTTATGACATCCCATAAAAAGAATGTTATAATAACGTTCTACGAACATCAGGTTAGAACCCCCTTACAATGTAACATCACAGTGATGTGCCAATCAGGTGTGGTTGAGACATAACTCAAACAGAAGGTAACAGAGACAAACTGATTATGTATGGTTATGACCAAACCTAAAAAGAATGTAGTTATGACGTGTTGATTAGGTGACATAGAGACCTAACTGGAAAAGTACATAACTGATATGTACTGACTGAGTGAAGTTGTAACCAAACCTAAAGAGACATTCTTGTTACGTGAGATTTCGACGTTGTAGCGACGTCTATTTGATGGCTCCCAGAAACGTCGCTACGACCAAAATTGTGATGTCTTTGTGACATTCTAATTAGGTTAGGTCTTAACTACACCTTAACAGTACGTCAAAAGAACATTGTGTTTAGGTTGGTCTGAACCATACCTAATGATGATGTCACAGTGACGTTCTTTTAAGGTAAGGTTTCAACCCTAACTAATTGTGACATCACAGTGACGTTGTGTTTAGGTTCAGTCTTGACCTCACCTAATCACCATGTATCAGTGACGTTCTGGTTAGGTTAATTCACAACTTGACTAAATCAGAACGTCACAAGTACCTTGTTTCCTAGTCTAGCCATAACCATTGATAGTACTGTTTTTCAACACCAGGGGACAGTGCAATACCATTTAAGTTGAGAAAAGGCTTAAGTTCAAGGTTTTGTGGTTTATATCACTATTTTTCAAATATGTTTAAATGCTGCTGAAACACTATTCTTTAAGAAATATCAAAATATCTTCTAGAAACGTATTTATGGTTCAGTTTAATTGTTTTGGCTGAAATAAATGGCCAGTACCATAAAAACACCTTTTTCAATCTTTCACAATGGGATACTGAGTGGGTCTGTCCCCTGGCCTGATATCTGACATTTGCCAGCTATAGAAAGGGCCTGGGTACACAAGTACTTACTTAAAAGGCCCCAAGTCACTGTGACCAAAGCTGGAAACCAAGATTTCTTGTCTTGGGAAAGTTACAGTATGATGTATAGTGTAATGTTTGGTCATAGGTGGGTCACAAAATAACCTTAACAGAACCCGTCACAAAATAACCTTATTGGAATATAATTTGGGTTACACTATGATTTTATAATCATGTCACCAGTATGTCATGGTGCAACTTCGCAGCAGAAGTTTCTAATCCACATAATCATTCTTTGAAAGTTGCAATGTGACGTCGCAGAAACACGTACCAAGAATGTCATTTTGTGACGTCACAGAAACACGTGATAAGAATGTCATTTTGCGACGTCGCATTGGAAGTCGCAGAGACGTGATTGGGTGCCCTCAAATCTACGTCTATAGAACGTCAAAATGTGACGTAAGAAGAACCAAAAAATGACGTCGCAATAACGTTATTATAACGTCATATTCTTGCCTGGGTGGGGTAATACCTGGCGGGGCCACGTCTCTCCTTCCACACCTGTCAGTCCCCATGTCCACCACAGGGCCGCCGCCTGGCCCGGGCGTATACAGCCCATGAGAGTTCTGAGTTAGTCAATCATAGAAACCGGAACTACATTGTTTATGACCGGAACTACATTGTGAAATCACCGTAAAATACTGTAGTTTTGACAGGTATTTCAAGGTGATGTAATTGAAAATGCACAAATGGATATTTTCAGGTTCAAGAAATTGATAAGATGTCACAATAACCCATCCTGCTATCAAGAGACTTTGATACAAATGGCTATAAAAATACAAGATAGCTATATAGTGGAAACCACATGATCAGTATAGTGTTTGAAGGGGTCGGCCAATACTACCATTGTCCTGCTCCCATGCAGTGTAGAGTCTGGCTTCACTTATTTGCCTATATTATACAATAAAATTATAACTCATGATAAAGGGTTCATGTTTTACGCAATGTAAAAAAATCCAAATTGATCCGACTAATTTTCGAGAGCCAATAAACTAGTGATTTAAGAAAAAATAGATACTAAACCATATATTTAGGGTATGGGAAATATGCAAGCTATTGCAGCCAAGTAAGGGGATAAGTAAGGCTCAGGAATGTGTCGATGACAAAAAAGAGGAAACGCTATAGGAAAATTTAATGGACTATATGATGCGAACATTCAATTGTAATCAAGGTCTTGATTAGATGTGAAAAGCTCGATTTTACGAGCTGTTTGTATACCAATACACACCTGCGAAAGAAAGCACATTCTTTGTGCAGCTGATGACTATAAACAACAGGTCCAATATGCATCCTAAAGCCCAATCTGAACACAGGTAAAAGTTGTTGTTTTGTAAGTTATCATCTCAAAAGTAAGTTATCAAGTTAATCACCCAAGGAATCCTCGTATTAATATAATGGGAATTTTCTTATACCATATCGCATACGTCTAATCAAATCCTTATTAGACCTAGTGGTCCAAGGTCCTGACGGCCACTGACTCAATGGCTGCGGCAGTTAATTCCCGTTAATAATATAAGAACCCAAATTCTCGGTTTATCAGGTAAGCGTAGATTCCAATGCACGCAGCCATCTTTGTTGGGTAATATCCCTCTGCATCACGAGTGTCTGCTATATACTCAGTCTGCGTATTCCCCAAGCTCAGACTCCTATTTGATGGCAGCCACAGGGGATATTTTGATTGACACACACTTCACCTCAGTGCGACCCCCCGGACCTCGGGGTCAGCCCACCTGCCAGCCCACAACCTTTGATCCTTACCTGACTTGATCAGGTAATAAATACCTTAATGCCTGGTCCCCACTTGGCCGACAAACTTTTTTTTTTGGCCGGCGACTAAGCATGAGTTAGTCGGCGGACGATTAACTTTAGTAGACGTCGACCAATTATAACCGGCGACGGCTTGGCGGGCGATTAGTTTGGTAATGTGTGTGTTAGTCGTCGGACGACTAACTTGTTCGGTCCTTTTTCGCGTCCCAACCTGAGCGACCAAAGTTATTAATATCTGCGACAGCGACAAAGGGTGTTCATTTCACTTGATTGCCCCTGGCTAACAGAGGTGAAACCCCATTTCTTTTCCAAATCTACATGAGGCCAGAAGGGAAGAAACATGGACCCAATATCTCTCGAGTTCGTAACCACGTTCTTCTTGTTGGAAGAGGATGAGGAAGCAGAAGACCAGCCTCCTAAAAAAAAATGCAAATCACCCTTTATTTGGGAGAGGCCTTGGCTTTCCCGACGTGTCGACCCAGCCTGCGAGAATGTTTACACTCTAATGAACCTTCTGCGTGAGGTATAGCTGACATTCATTATTTAACATCATACTATATACATGTGTTTAACTGATTGAATAACAAAATTCCTCTATTAATGTTATATAATTAGTTATATTATATTCAAGTATGTTGACACGTATAATCTATTAATATTATTTATATTTTTTAAAATGGATTAATATTGTTGTTTTATTTCGAATACTTTAATAGTAAATTTATAATATATATTTTCGTTTTCAGTTGGAGGACACAGCTGAATTCCGACGAATGATGCGGATGGATGAGGCCACCTATGATTTCCTTCTCAGTAAGGTTACACCGTTCATCGAGAAACAAGACACTTTCATGCGGGCCGCTATCACTCCAGGCCATCGTCTTTCAGTGACAATGCGTTACCTCGCCCATGGTATTTACAATTATTTAATGAAGTTATAATCATGTGGAATTTAGAAACATAAAACAAATCAAAAAAAAAAAAGACATTATAATTTAAAAAATGTAATTGAACAAACATTTCCACGCATGTAAAGTTCTTTAACTTGTTTTTAAATTTTCCTTTTTTGTTTAAGGACACAACTGCCCCTCATTGATCCATCAGTTCATAGTCTGCAAATCGTCAGTGCATCGCATAATTGATGAAACTGTGGCTGCAATTGTCTCCGCATTGGGGGAAGAGTTTCTTTCAGTAAGCATTGCACGCACATATATTATCACGTTCTTCATTTCTTTAAAAATGAATGTTGGGCATTAAAATTCAATAAGAAAGTACATCGGCCAAAGATATATTATTGAAAAATCAATTGATCCTCCTGTTTCATATTATAATTGAATTTTTTTTTTTCTAATAAAATGCATAAGTTAACACCCTCTGTAAAGATTAAATTGTGTAATTATTTTTGAAATTTAAAAATTATATAATCAACATTATATTATGTTTTTTTTTTTTTTACTAAAGAAATACCTAAATTTTTAATTACAGACACCAAACTCTAAAGAAGAATGGAATGATGTGGCGAAGTTGTTCAGGCACCGGTGGAACTTTCCGAATTGCATCGGTGCCCTAGACGGAAAACACATCCGAATACGCAAACCAAACAACTCTGGTTCAACTTTTTACAACTACAAGCACTTTCATAGCATAGTGCTCATGGCACTGGTTGATGCCAACTACGAGTTCCTTTTTGTGGATGTGGGACAAGAAGGGAGACAATCCGACGGCGGCATTTGGGCGCACAGCTCATTGATGGAGGGCATAGAAGATGGAGACGCCGACCTCCCTGGACCCCGTAACCTCCCAGGGTCGGATGTTGCCACCGAGATGGTTATAGTAGCAGACGATGCCTTCGCCTTGTCCCCCCATCTGGTGAAACCATTCGGTCATCGACGTTTGAGCCAGGACGAGCGTATCTTTAATTACAGATTAAGTCGCGCTAGGCGTGTGGCCGAAAATGCCTTTGGTATCATGGCTAGTCGTTTCAGAATTTTCCAAACGGAAATTCACGCAAGTCCGGATCGGGTGACCAACATCGTGCTGGCTGGTTGCTGCCTCCACAACCTACTACGACGACGTTGCGGCAAGTCCTACCTCATCCCGGGTTCCATCGACAGCGAGGATTGCGACCTCAACGTCGTTCCCGGAGCCTGGCGCAAAGATGTAACCCTTGTCGGGCTTGAATCGGCAAAGCAAAAAAACACCGACGCCTACTCTAAAGCACAACGCAAACGTCTGAAGAACTACTTTCTGACATCGGAGGGCTCTGTGCCATGGCAGGATCGTGCAGTACAGGAGTATTAACTTGAGGTAGGTTGTTTAGAAAAAAATAACAAAGACCTACAAACCTTTAAACAATTTAATATAAACAAAATAATATAATATGTCTTAACAGAGATCATTATATTAATCAAGTTGTAAATTCAAGTTTTTTATCAATAATAAAAATATTTTCAATAAACAACAACAACGTGTTTACACACATTGTACATAGTCGGAGGATAAACTATTAAAACAAGACATAATTTAATCAGACCAACAGAGATTCTGCAACAGCGGAAACATTTTAATCAAAACCGATAACCTTCTACCACTTAAATAAATTATTCTATAATTCGCTATGTTACATAAAAGTTTGCCATATTGTTATTGCAAAATTATATTAAACCTTATAACATGTGTGTAACACTTACATATAAATTAAGGAAAAAAAAAAAAAAAAAAAATCAGCCTAATAGTAATCTGATTTGAAGGCTACATTTTCATATAATGACCTTTTCCTTCAATTTCGCATTGTCTTCATTACTCTAATTATAAATGTTAAATTACCACGATTTACAAAATGTGCGTCCATTAGATTTTTCATGTTAAGAAAAATTTTAACTTCTTTAAAATTGAACCAAGACATTTCGGTTATGACTTAAAAGTTGATAGGGACCATTATCAGAAAAGAATTATCTGTACAAAATATCATGTCAAATTCTATAAGTTGTGATACGTATTAGTTGGATTGCCTTGACTGCATGTGTTGTCAGAGGTGTATGGGTTGAACTGGGGATTGAAGAAAGTGTTCACAGTCCCATCTCCTCCAGAAACGCCAAGACTGTCCCATGGGTACTGGAACTGGGGCCTTTGGATGGAATTTGGGTTTGAGTATGACATTGGTTGTGGCACAAATGTCGGAGGGTTTGGGTTGGTAATCGGTGCAACATTGTCACCTACTAAGGCACTCTGGGTTGGACGAACATTGCTGTTGGTGTTGTGTGTGTTTGAAGGTGCAACGCATGCACTCCTGTCGCTTGTCGGTACGTTCAGTGGTACTTGTTTTTGTCCTTGTGTTTTTTTTTTTGTCGTTGTCTTGTTAATCGACGGCTGACGTACATTGTTCTCCTTAGTAGTGTGATTACCTACTTCTTTGTTTATCTGTGGACGACTATCTTGTTCTCCTGTGGTCTGTGCCCTTGATGTGTCTTTCTTTCCACTTTCGGCCGTCTGTTTGTTCTGTTCAAAGAAAGCCGAGAGAGACATCAGTTTGGGTGCTCTCCAAGTGCCACGATACGACTCCTTCAAGACTTGTCGTATGAAGTCCTGGGTATCTTCCGCTAATTCCGGATCTCGCTCTTCTATAAGGCGCATCCTGGACACACAATGACGACCCCACATCGCAATGTCATCCTCCGGGTCGTCATCTTCAAACATTCTGGCCTTTTTCCTTGGAGGACTTGCTGAATGACCAGAGCACTGTGGGTTTATGAAAAACTGGGGTTGGTGGTTTTTTTCCCCAAACGATTGAAGAATTTCGATTTTTTGTTGTTCGTAACTCTTCTTGTCCTTGACTGTCTCTGAAATATTTTTTTTCGGAGGATACTTTTCTTTGGATTTTTCATTTCTTTTTTTTGACGCCTTCAAGGACAACGGTACTACATTCTTTGCTTTAGACGGTTCCGTTTTCTTAGAGATGCTCTCATCCTTCGATCCCCCTGCTCCTCCGGCGTCATCATAATCTTCTATGAACTTTCGGATGCGTTGACTAGCCGATTGTCCCTGTTTATCACTCTGCATTGTGGAGTTACTATCTTGTGAGGATGTGGATTTTACATGAATTTTATTTTGCGGCTCACTACTGCGCGTACTTGATTGTGACAGTTTGACAGTTTCCTTACCCTTTTTTGCTGTCACAGTTTTTTTTTTTTTTTCCCTGTTGAATGAACTCACATTTTTTTGAACATTAGTAGTAGGAATCATGGATGTTTTGTTAGCACTCGGCGTCTTGTTTGCAACTTCCGATAAAACATCGTCATCTACATCTGGGGGTGTACCAAAAAAGTCATACTTTCCTTTCTCATCATCCTTAAAGAAAGAGCTGTACAAAGAGGGTACAGGTTGGTCATCCTGAGACTTCTTTGGCGAACTTGGTGGTGTGGGGGACCGTGGACTCGACGTCTGTGATTGTGTTTTTACTGTTCTAGATTTTTTTGCCTTCTGTTTTCCTCCCGATTTGTTTTTTGGTGTGCTCTTGTCACCAAATTCTGGCATAGGAAAAGCTTCTAAGTCATTATCCTCATTGTCCTCCTCTTTGGCACCCTCAAAGTTTTTATTACTTTGAATTTTTTCTTTTTTTACACGAACTTTTTTAACTTTTTCTATGTCGCGGATGTCATCATGATAGACTGCCATTGCCATGTCATCAATCAACTGAGTTTCATGTTTTTCTTTTGCGTCCACCACTGTTCTTTCAGTACCTTCTTCTTCACTGTCGGTGTTGCACTTTGTTATTGGTATTCCTAGGACCGACAACACTTTCTTTGATTTCTTAATTTTATCGTCGGAAGATATACTAGATTTATTTTTGCTCGCTGACTTTCCCTTACGTGCACATACACCATCATTTTTTTTTACACCTTGACCATATTTCTTTACTTCCTTCACCTGTTTGGCGTTTGTTTTTTTTTGGTTTATCGTTTTAACCATTTTCCCTTTTCCCAATGAATTTTCCATTTCTGTATCCTGAGTACCATCAACATGTTTATCTGGCCCTTTTGTACTACGTTCCTTTAATCTCGGATCACAATCCACTTTCTTCTTAATGTTCGGTTTATCCGCAAACGGGATTACTCTCTCGAGAACATCAGCTTCTGCATCCGGTTGATTAGTTGGGACAGCATGTTTATCCTTCATTTCCTCATTAACAGGCTGTCGTTCTACCTTCGGTTCATCCACACACCCCTCCTCCTCCTCCTCCTCCTCCTCCTCCTCCTCCTCCTCCTCCTCCTTCTGCTTCTCCTCGTTCGTCTGCTCATCCTTTTCATTTGACTCCACACTGGCAACCTTCTCTACCTTCCCTCCCTCTTGTACAATAACCTTTTTTCTATGGTCGCTAGGATGTAACACTTTCTTGTCAGTTTGTCTTTCAAACTCAGGGATATCTTCTTCATCTTCCTCATTTAGTTTGTGTTGAACATCAACGTCATTGTCTCCGTCGTCACTCTCCTCCACTTGACCCTCTCTGTCTTCCTCTTCAACCCCATCCACTTGGTCCTCTTCATCTTCTTCCTCTTCAACCTCCTCTTCAACATCCTCCTCGTCCTCCTCTTCCTCCGGCTCCTCCCCATCACGCTCCTCCTCCTCCTCCTCCTCCTCCTCCTCTTCTTCTCCACCATCGTCCTCCTCTTCCTCCTCTTCTTCGTTTTGAGAATGATGTTCGTCGTCCAACGACCTATTATCGTCATTATCTGGTGCATCGTCCTCAGACGAACTGGCATTAGTAGATCGCGTTACGGATCCACGGGAACGTGTGCGGTCAGCTGGAGTCTCGCGAGCTGCTTGTCTTTTGCTCTGCAAATATATTTAAACATAATATAACTTTTACTTTATGTATGTTTAGAAAGATACATTTAAATAAAATTTATACTATTTTATAGGAACTCATTTTTTTTTTATAACAGTGGTCGTCAACAAATTAATATTACTTGTGAAAGATTTATTGATAACATGAACATAATTTCATTAAGTTTAGTAAAGATTTAATTTATATAAACGTGTTTTTTACTTTTATTTTATATTTTCTTTAATTTCATGTCCATAAAACATACATGTACCTGGAAGTTGGAGACAGATTTTCGGCCTTTGGAATAAGGACGCAGAAAGTTGATTCGACTAAATAGCCAAATTTTCCGCGAGGACAGCGACTTGGCTCCACTGCCGCTAGGTGGAACTGCAATGTGTTTGGTCAGTTGTGACCGGTACCCTTTCCAACGATTTTTTATTTCTTTCACTGTAAAATAAAAAATTATACTCAAATAAGAATTTACAAAATAAATCAATAAATATATGATTATTAAATATGTATATGATAGTTGGTTAGATTCTAAATATATTTGTTTACAATGTATCTCCTGTTATTAATTTTATTAAAATGTTCAACCTCATTGGTCCTTACGAAAACCTATACATTTCTACATGAACTAAAAAGGCAAAAAAACACTTGAAATCACTTTAATTTTAAAATATTCATGTATTTTTTTGTATATACTACTACGGAAATAGTATGGGGTACCTATAATATACGTCTGTCCAAATTAAAACCCAGTACTATGTGCAACTTCAATGACACTAGAAATAAAAATTAATACATAATCATAATTAATTTTATTAATTGTAAACATCAATATTCAAAGAATCAAATGTTTCATTTTCTGAAATTTTACACGAACCATTAAAGTACTACTTGCTCTATCTGTATTACATCCTTGATGAATTTAGATGGTTAGTTAGTCAGCAGACGACATACTTACCAGAAATTTCCATTTTGGTTGCTAGGTTCTCGAGCAGACGATTCTTCATGGTTGTGTTTTTGTACTGTTCGTGGTCTGTGTCGTAGTAAAAAGGGCGTGCCTCATACCAGTCAATTAATGTCTTCTCCTGCTCATTTGTCCAGTTGTGGGCATCTCCTTTCCCGGCCCTTGGAGTGACAGGTGAACGTTTTTTCACTGCGGGCTTTGCCTTCCTCGCTTTCTTCCTAGTAGGCGCCATTTTTACTTTGGTGAGTTCGTACGTCGTCCGCCGAGTCACATGACCATCAAGTGCATTTTGATTGGTTTAGCGAGTGGTCCCGAAACAAAACGCCAGATGTCGCCTAAACCTTACAAATAGTCTGATTCTAATGACTGGTATGATCATCAAAGTTTCTAACGCTACTTTTTACTAGATATAATGTGGTTAGTAATATTATAAAGGTCCATAATTAATGGATTCATTGTATTTATTCATCGTAATTTAAAATCATTCTTTTCTATTTTTTCCAGATGATGACTTTGCCTCAAGTTCTCCTTAACGCCGGACCAAATGCATACTACATTAGTTGATAGTGTTGTCTAAAAGCTATGTGAGTTATAGTCAGAATAACAAATAACTTCAAAATTGATATGATAAGTAAATGTTTATATTTTTTTTTTTTTTCTATTTATATATTTATATTTTAGGTAAAAACATTGTTATTGTTAGGACGACATGAAAGGTAATGCAGTTTATATTAAAACAGTCTTTATTTTCCTTTGAATATAAAATATTTTTACTTTAAGTAGGTAGTTGGCAAACATAAATGTAAACAGATGGTGTACTAGGAATATTCTCTAGTGTCAACGTTTACCTTTCTCGCATACAGTTTAAAAAACATGCAAAATGAAAACTTTCAAAATACTCTATGTGTTTTCATTTTAAGAACACACGACATGTTTATGTACTTCAACAATTAATAAATTGTTAACCTTTCATGTGATATATCATCGGACAATTACTGTAAAATCATTCATCCATATCAGAATGATATGAAACATATTGTCATTCACTATGAAAACTTAAGATATTTTTACAATAGAGATCATTCTTATTACTACGTTACATAGGCTGGAGAAAGTGTAGATACTTATTACTAATTTCTACCGACGTTAAAAAATTTTGTTGCATAATTTCTTGTACAATACTTTGACTGACGTGCAGGTATGTCGGCGAACCACATACTAAAAACCTTCCAAATAAATTTATGTTGAATAAATATTTTCCGTGTCTACAATTTCACATTCAGAAATACAATGTCAATAATTACAGGTTTGCGGTAGATATAGCATGCAAAAAAATGTCAATTTTTGTAGTACAAATAGGGCTTCTAAAAAATAAAACATGGCTGTCAAAATTAATGTTATTTTTGGCCGCTTTAGTTCTCTATTTCTTTTTCTGCTTCTGTAACTACTAATGTCCTATAACAAAAAATTTTACAAACATACATTTGCTTTGGATAATATTGATATTCGGATGTATGACCTTTTTAACAAAAAATATTGTGTTTAATGGAGGACAAATGCCTGACGCCTATGTAAAACCTTACAGCAAACATAGATATTTTGGAATTGTTACAAGAAGTAAAAATTAAAAATATGTTATGTCATATGATATACATGCGAGTCCTTGACTTAACATAATGTAATATAATCTATTATGTTTTTTCCAGCAGAATACAATAAAGAACAATTATTGTAAATAATTAAATTAAAAACATCCCACTAAAGCCAAGGATCAAACTCAGTACCTCCTACGTGCAAGTCTATTGTCAGGACGACTAGGCTACAGAGGCCGGTGCTAGCATAATAATATTGTCTCCAATTGTAATAATGAAGTGCTAAATACATATATTGATATAGACCTCTCTTATATTCACATATATGTAGTTATCTCGATGTGTACAACCAACAATGATCTTTCTGACCTCTATGTTTGCACCTTTGGTGTATGCGTAGTATTTTCTGCTTGAAAACAAACTTTTAGGTGAAGCTCATGTTACATAACGTACTCGGATAACGCCCATGAGGTAACACTCCATAAAAGCTACCTTTGCGGCGGCTTCCTAACACATATATTTATAACTAAAATTTTTTAGATGCTACTATTTCACTAGTGTGGACTATATATTGAAACACTCAAAATGTAAGTTTCATGCAGCAGGAAATGATAATAAATTTTTCTATCCAAAAAAAACCTCAACACAAAATGTTATTATTAGTGTTGTTGTTAAAGGGACTCATAATTTAAAAAAACCATTAATGGTTGTCAACACACTTAATGAAATAAAAGAATTATGCACCATAAAGAATTTGCACAAAAGTCACTGCTCTTTCCCTGGTTTGTTTGTGTTAGAAAAATCTTTACCATACTGGTGGTATGTGTTAAGATAAAAAGTCTGTTGCACAGGAGGGACGTTTGATTGGGTTGTTGCAGACTGATCTATATGTCCTTCATCTCCAATAGTGTTTACCCTGGTAATTCCTGTGGATGTTGATGGGACGTTATGTTCTGTTGGTGTAGCACTGTAGGTTTGGGAGTAGAGGTGGGCGGTAGAAAAGTGAGGAGGGGGTTGCCAACGGCCTCTTACAGCCTCACGTAGGACGACCTGACAGAAATGTTGGGTGTCCTCGGCTATATCCACGTCCAAGTTATTCAGTTTCCTCATCTGTTGAACCATTACTTTTCCCCATAGCGAGATGAGGTCGTCAGTATCCTCATGCGCCTCAAACTTTTGTTTTGGCTCCTCCTGTTTTTGATCCTCGTCTCCCAACATTTCCGCCTCTTTCTTCTCCTCCTCATCACCCTCCTCATGATCCTCCTGCTGCTTTTGGTTCTGCTTTCTCTCCTCATCAACCTCATTTTTTGGATCTTCCTGCTGCTCCCAAAGTTGTTGCTCCTCCTCATCCTCTTCCTGCGGAACCTCAGACTTTTCCACATAAACAACCCTAGGTCTTTTAACGGGGGTAGGGGAAAAATTGTCATCGTTCGATTCATTGAAAGCACTATGATTGTCCATGTCTTTAAGTGGTTCTTTACCGGCAATTATTTTTTGTAGTTTGTCAGTCTCCGACAAACCATCTTTAATGGGGTGCGTAAAGGGTGTATGTTCATCTGTCGCCGATACACTAACTTCCAACACATTTGGATGTTCTGGCGTTTGCACTTGTAAGAAAGTGTTGACTCGTTCCACATACACGTTCGCTGCTGGCACATTTTGAGATTCGGTGGGATCGTTTGTTTGTAAGTCTTTCGGTACAGCTGGTTCATTCTCAAGGATTGGAGTGAATGCCGTGGTAGGAGTCACTCCAGTGGGTATTACTTCGATTGAATCTAAACCAACTTGCGAAGTGTGATGTGTGCTGTAATCAACACTGTGTTGTTCCTGCATGTAAGGACCATCATAGTCTGTGTTCAATGAGGTTGTCTCAAGATTGACTTCATGTTTCGGTTCAATGAGTAAGGCGGAGTCCTGTTTGTCAGTTTTAGACATCGTTTCAGACTGGTACACATTAATGAATTTTTTAAGGCTAGTGAGAGCTACCGCCGCCTCATTATTTGTCATTATTGGTTTGGTGTACTGTTGGTCGTCCCCTTCCACATTTTTTTTTGGTGTCACTATGCTGACTTCTTCATCTCCCTCGAGCAGTTTTTCAGGAGGTTCTGCCATCGACATCTTGAATGTGTAACCTTCACTACTTAACTGATGAGAAGAACTTTTTGGTCGACACTTTGAACTAGATTTTCCTTTTGGAATACTTTTGTCACCAAATTCTGGAAATGTTGCTTGAGGAGTTTCCATTTCTCCTATGTCTAAAAGGTCTTGTTCGTATGCTTTGCACGCCTCATCTTTAAGTATTTCCTGTGAGGGTTGTAATTCATCAACGTTCACAGTGGCGGGTATTTGACATTTATCTTTGGAATCAGTTTGTCCATCACTGATTGACTCTTTCAACAAGTTTTCTTCACCCGACTTGGTTGTTATTGTGTCTTGTTCAGAGTGGTGGTCTTTTGATTTCGCGCCGTCATACGCCGGCTGGTGTGGAACGTCGTCATAGTCCAGTTGTTTCCGGGAAACAACGTCTGTTTGTTTTTCGTCCGCCGACTTTCTTGAACTGCCGTTTCCACTCTCTTTGGGTGTTTTGCACCGAAGTTTGCCTTCTTGAAAGTAGTGTTCTCTTATAGATTCCCCCTTATTTGTGTTTTCTTCCGCTGACCTTCTATGTCGTTTGGTAGGTGTTTTTCCTTTTGACTGCAAGTTAGACTCTGACCGGAGTGTGCCGTTGTCAGAGTCCTTGTCTTCGTCGTCATCGCGCCTAGGTGCTGGCGTTGATGTCGACCCGGACCGGAGGTAGCCGTCGTCCGAGTCGGCATCGGCGTCGTCCTTCTGCGATGTTCGCTGGTGTTTAGCTGAACGACGTCTTTTGGCCTTTGGTGGTTTTGACTTGGACTTGGACTCTGACCGGAGTGTGCCGTTGTCAGAGTCCTTGTCTTCGTCGTCCTTGCGCCTAGGTGCTGGCGTTGATGTCGACCCGGACCGGAGGTAGCCGTCGTCCGAGTCGGCATCGGCGTCGTCCTTCTGCGATGTTCGCTGGTGTTTAGCTGAACGACGTCTTTTGGCCTTTGGTGGTTTTGACTTGGACTTGGACTCTGACCGGAGTGTGCCGTTGTCAGAGTCCTTGTCTTCGTCGTCCTTGCGCCGAGCTGCTGGCGTTGATGTCGACCCGGACCGGAAGTAGCCGTCGTCCGAGTCGGCTTCGTCGTCGTCCAGGGGCCCAGTGGGTTGTTGTTTAGCTGAACGACTTCGTTTGGCCGGCGGCGGTTGTGACTTGGACTTGGACTCTGACCGGAGTGTGCCGTTGTCAGAGTCCTTGTCTTCGTCGTCCTTGCGCCTAGCTGCTGGCGTTGATGTCGACCCGGACCGGAAGTAGCCGTCGTCCGAGTCGGCATCGTCGTCGTCCAGGGGCCCAGTGGGTTGTTGTTTAGCTGAACGACTTCGTTTGGCCGGCGGCGGTTGTGACTTGGACTTGGACTCTGACCGGAGTGTGCCGTTGTCAGAGTCCTTGTCTTCGTCGTCCTTGCGCCGAGCTGCTGGCGTTGATGTCGACCCGGACCGGAAGTAGCCGTCGTCCGAGTCGGCATCGTCGTCGTCCAGGGGCCCAGTGGGTTGTTGTTTAGCTGAACGACTTCGTTTGGCCGGCGGCGGTTGTGACTTGGACTTGGACTCTGACCGGAGTGTGCCGTTGTCAGAGTCCTTGTCTTCGTCGTCCTTGTCCACCTTGCCTCTTACTGTAGGCGACGGACTTGTTGCGGCTTCTGACTTTTTTGACTGCGACTTGGACCCAGACCGGAAATGGCCGTCGTCCGAGTCCTCGTCGCAGTCGTCGTCCTTGACTTGAGACTTGGGTGGTTTACCGGCACCGCTTGTCGATGGCTCGGACACTTTTCTACGGGACTGTGAGTGGTGCCCCTCTCCCTCTTTTTGTCGTTTCTGCGACCGTGATCTGGTGGTGGCTCCCGCTCCAGATGAAGTTGACGCCTTTAATTAAAAAATAATGTTTGAAATTAATGCACAATCGTGTAAAGAAAACATATGAACGTTTAGGAAATATATAGCTGGTATTATTCATAGATTGAAAGCCTTAAAAAATGTATTAATAATTGGGAAAATTAATTAAAAAAAGCAAAAAAAAAAAATTTTGCAATTTATTTATGTGTAGATATGGGAATGTAACATCCAGAACCATCTTTTTTTTTTTTTTTTTTAAATTATTACAATACGTTATATATTAAATTTATTTTTATTTATCAGTGTGAAAACATAATCAATCAACAATTTAAGTACCACTGTTAAGTAGTCAAATATACTTTTGAAATTATGAATTGTTAATGAAATAATGAATCATATGCTGGTAACGCAATCCTCGCCACACTGCAATAAACGACTTATTATGTTATTCAGAATGAATTTACAAATTTGAGACCGCTTAAAGAGGTTATGTTGTTAGCTTACAGCACTTTTTTCCTTCTTGGGCTTTTTTGAGTACTTGTCCAGGAAGGTCAGGCGCCGAAACAGCCATTGTTTCCGTTTGGAAATTACTTCCTCCGGCGCGTTCAGGTGTCTCGTGTATTGTGACCGATACCCCCTCCACCTCTTGATGATTAGGTCGGCTGCAATATGAAACAAAATATTTTTAGTATATCGTCGGACGATGTACATTATACAGAGTGTATTTAATTAGGGTACGTACATCATAAAGTTAAAAGTAGTTTGTCGTTCATGGACTTACTTAGAACTGTTATTTGAAATTAAAAAAACATGTATTGGGGATTATGCTTGCGAATTAAAAAATCAAAATAAAAAATGCAGACTCAGCATTTCTCCAAAGAAGATATTTCTCCTCGAATTAGTCAATAAGAACAATATGAAATGTGATTATTGTAAAATCTTTTTAATGTATGCCAATTAAGATATTTATAAAATCTTTATTTCTTGTTTTCTTGTATTTTAAACGCAATGATGGACCTGGTATATTTTTTGTTTGATTTCAGTATAATATAATGTGAAACAATTCATTCTTTCTGCAGGAGATAATGTTTTTTTATATAGAGAGATTATTTTTTTTGAGGAAATACTTTCAATTGTCTAAATTATAGAACTGAACCTCACTTGTTACCATTTAGCATCTCAAATTTAAAAACTATCATTTCATGTTAATGTTTAATAATGGTATTATTTTTTTTGATATTTAACACCTACTCTCGTCAGAAGAATAGCCTAGTGTTTATTCTCCCAGAATAGCTTTGCTTACTGTTCCGCCTAAATTTGCACAATAAATTTCAATAATTTGATTTCCCCCTCTAAATGAAGTTATTTTCAAACAACAATTACCAAGTATATACACTTATTTTTTATCGATTAATGTCTATAAAAATTAGAGGGTCCGCGCAGGGGCTACATATGTGGTTTTTCCCATCGCCAGCCGCCGGTATAATTGTCTAATGGGTATGGGACATAAGTTAAGCTGAATACATAATTGATGACTTCAATTTACCGACATAGTTAACACATCAATCATATCAATCATTAACATATACATTTCAACACTACATATAATGAAGGGATGATAAATAAGTTGTACTCGCAGTCATTTTCCATGAGCGATAATAAGGGTTACTTACGATGTATGCCAATTCGGTCCGAAAATCGCCCAAGCATTCGTGTCTTCTTCGGGGTGTTGCGGTAGTGCTTGTGGTCCGTCTTGTAAAACAGTCTGTTCGCCCGGAACCACGCGATGATGGTCTTTTCATCTTGTAGTGTCCAAATGTGGCCGGACCGGCGATAAGACCTTGGGGCGATGCTCTTTTTGGCCTTCTTCTCCGCCGATGTTGACGCTTCTTCCCCCGCCATGTTGACCTACTTTTGTACGGCTTGCCGCCGGTCACATGACCTGAGCCTCGATTCCGATTGGTGGACCCAATGGCTATAAGTTAGTATATCGGCCGACGACATACTACAGTTTGAATTGCGTCCCAACGTGCCGACTTGGGTCCTGTGTGGGTTTGAGCGACCAAAATTAATCCCCCGCCACGTCTACTAACTGCTTAATCGCCCTGTTTTTGGGCCAAAATATTTGACATGTCAAACTTTTTTAATCGCCCGCAAACTTCGCCGGCGACAAAGATCGACCGGGTATCTTCTTTAGTCGCCCGACGACTAACTACCTTAGTCGCTCTCACTTGGTCGCCGGGCGCGTCCCAACGTGGCGATTAATTTTTTTAGTCGTCGGCGAACAGTTGGTCGCCCGGCGACATACTAATTCCTTGGTCGTCGGCCGACTAAAGTTAATCGCCGGGCTACTAAAATTTTAGTCGGCCAAGTGGGGACGCGGCATTAGAATTCCCTGCTGACCGTTTATAAGGAGTAGAGTATAAGGTCATCCATCTATTTATCTATATGCTATAGTAGTGTTGTTGCTCTCGCCTTCACTCATTTGAACACGTCTAAAGTTATATATGCAAGGAAAGAGTGAACATTGGGCTTTTCACTGATGAAAATATTTCTGAAAAAGAGTGTTAAGAACTGGAGCTATGTCTGTATGAAGTAGCTTACCTCAATTTCAGTTTAATTTAGCCATTTAAGCAATTCCTCTGAATAATAGAATTACAATCAATTACATCTGTATAACGTATTTTTATATGCAAATGCTATAAGTTCAATAGAACCTATAAATTGGACCCTATCTAATATGTCTTTATTCTGTTTTTAATTCATCATAGCCATTGAAATTTTCCAAATCTTGATACAAAAAGATAGAGTTTCCCTAGTAACCTGGTTTCCATGGAAACACAAGTACTTGGATACCTTGGTTACTAGCCTAAAAACATTCCAAAAGTATTCCATTTGAAACGTTTTTCAGATTGGAATTATTTGAAAAATTAAACTTTTATTTGAATCAGAAGGAAAAATTATCTGGTCAATATTTTCACCATAATTTGACCATTTTGTATTGGTGCTAGATGGTGATACTCATGTAAAATCTTGTCTCGTTGAATATATATCCATGCCATTTAAAAGGCCTGGTATAGAGAATAAAAAAACATGACATTGCATGATAGATAATCTTATGTACAATCATTCTTGAAACAACAAAATTGAATGAATTTAACCTGTAATTTAACTCTAGGAAAGATCTGCTAGGGTATATCAAATGTGTCCCTGAGGCAGCTAGCAACCACGGCGCATCCCATAACGTAAACGTAACGTATCCCTTATCTCAGCTAATATCACATACTTGAGAAGAGTTATGATAATTATAAGTTTAATACTATCCACCTATAGGCCTAGTTATAAGATGTGAGTTCAGTATTTAAAAAATCTTTACCTGCACTCCCAGAAAAAACTTATAACCTTGTTTAACCTGCAGGGATGGATTTAGAGGAGAGGGGCGCCTGAGGCACGCACCCCCCCCCCCCCCCTTAATTTTGGCCAAATTTAGATTTTCTTGATGTAAAACTCTAGCCCCCCAAATCTTTACGTAAGGGCACCCCCCCCTTCTAAAATCTCTGGATCCGTCCCTGACCTGCCTAATACATATAATTATATTATGGTGATTCTTCGTTCAGCAATGCAGCAGCAAACAGTTCTAGTTTCTATTCGGTGAATACCTTTCAATTTCTTAAATGTAACATAAGGAAAAAGGCGTCTTCATTGCCCGGAGGAATTGCTCAATATGAGAATCATTCTTCTAATTGTCTTCGATGATTTCGGTTCATTTTTTACGATTCCTGATCCATTTATATATAACATGACATTGTTTATATTACACATTACTGTAATAAGTCTGAAAACCAATAATAACCTTGAGGATTGTTGCAAACAAAAGCCTTTAATTCTTTTTTTAAATCCTTCCCCAATTCTAACTATATGCGACTTGTATAGTTCGAGAACTATTTAGCAATTGTGTCACCTAGAAAAAGCCAGTGAACATACCCATGTATGTTTCGGAAAAGTACTTTCACTATGACAAACCTCTACCCATGGTTACTTCTTGTATGGAATCCCATATAAATCATTCATTTAAAAGTCTCCCCAGTAGGGGTTGCCTGCACCCTACAGAGGCCCTGTAATTGAAGTTTGGTTAACTAGACCTTGTCTGTCTACTCTAAAGGGGGGCGTTTTATATTCCCTAGGTGAACGCTTGTCTGGACCGACTGCGTATGCGTTTTTCGCTGGGATTCTCCGGCGGTTGTCAACCTTGTCTGTTTGTAACCTTGGCCATTGGACCCACTGCTGGGCACGTGTTAAACGATGGAAACAAGTTATTCAAGCACACCTGTAGGTCTATTACACAGGCGTTACGGGTGTTGTGCCTCGTAGTTAACTGCTAATGAGCAGATAAGAATAAGTATAGGCATGTGGTAATCACGTTCTCGGAACCAAGGTGGCTGCGATGACATCATGTATAGTTAACATGTCATTGTTGGGTAAGGTAAACGGTAATGACGTCTAAGGCGACGTATTATTACCCTGATATGTGAGTGGGCGCTCTCAGAGGAAGGGGTTGTCCTTCAGGTATGTCCCTCAGGTCAACTCGTACTGTTTCTTAAGTCAGACAACCAAGACTGACCATTAGGTGACCGCCTTCCCAGTGGGGCGCCCCTTTACCTGTCCTCCACCACCTGGCCCTCCTAGTGGGTCCTTCTATAGATAGGAGAATGCCAAAGTTAAATGCCGAACATGCGATCTGTCACTTTCCTTCTTTCATATTGAAACCATGGGGGAGGACCCAAAATACCTCGTAGCATCTCAGGGAATGAATAAAAAAAACACCGACCGGCTATAATAGTACAGTGTCGTTCAGGTTGTCTTATTATTTCAATGTGTTGTTTGGGATGATTCATACCTGATTGTTTTTAAAATTTAATTACTGCACCTACAATCTTTTTTGAAAATGATGGAAATCATGACGTTACTGGGATGCTGGAGGGTGTAGGTGAACTCGACGCACTCTCTCCGGGGGACACCTGTAATTGGGCGCTTCATGGGATCAAATGACATCTCTAATTAAGTGCAAATTTATGCAGAACAGTTTTGATTTTCGTCTGGTGACGACAAATTGACCTGGTCGACATGCACTGGCTGAGTGACTGAGTGCACTTTGTTGCTGCTATCAAGTGTACAGGAATACTATAAGCACCTACGGCATTTGATTCCTAATTAGAATTTAGTAATATGATAGAATATCGCAGATCTACTATGCCTATTTTAAGTGTATGATATGAGACCACCAGTGGCCTCCAGCAGATAAGCATCTAGGATAACTTGGGGTGGAGTGGAACCTCAGCCAGTCAGATTGCTACTGATGGTGGCACAGCCTAGCATTAGTGTAGAGTAAGGGAATGGCAATAGAGATTGACCAGGCTGCTGTATTCTTTAATTTTCAGTGTCGATTGTGTATAAAGCCCCATATCTGCTAGGAGGATGGAGTGAGGGCCGACAGTTTTTGTGAAGAGTCAGCCAAAAGCATTCGGTGCACGGTCGGCATAAAATTGTCTAAAATGCTTAATATGAATCGGTGCTCCCACCAGCGCTCCTGTCAGTGCTCTCATCAGCCGCCTCTGACTGGACATGGCATACCCATATACAATTGGTAAGTTTGTGTCGATGGAAAACTGGCACATTCCACTCATTTGTGCATTGATTTATCGGGGGACTATGTAACGATCTGTATTTGGGTGTCGGGGTTTACACATCAACCCGAACATAGCTAATGCTGACCTATTGATATCTAAATAAGAACTTTTCACAAAATATCATTATTATATTGCATTTGCTCTATCTGATTAGTCATTAGGTTAAGTAAGTAGGGAGACAAGGTTAACATTTAAAACACATTTAATTCGTAGTGGAAACATATCCTCATGTGAGAAACACTGAACATGAAACATATGTACATAAAAGACATTGTACGATTCTGTCCGTAAGTGGGCGTGTCCCTTGCCCTATTCGTAAGTAGTTGAGTTTATAAGGGTGTTGGCGGGTGGGCACTTTAATTCCATGTGTATGGTCGAGAGGTGAGAGGCAGACTGAGCTGTGTAGGGCACAGCCAGAGCATGCAAAGCATTGCATGGTTGATTGAGCACATAGCAGTGTGTGTGCATAAGGGTGGTAGGGTGCCTTGCCCACCAGTGTCCAGTCACATTGTCCCAGGTATGTTCCTAATGAGCCGCAATGGGGCAACAGCCCAATTCCTGGATCCATTAGGTTAAGTAAGTAGGGAGACAAGGTTAACATTTAAAACACATTTAATTCGTAGTGGAAACATATCCTCATGTGAGAAACACTGAACATGAAACATATGTACATAAAAGACATTGTACGATTCTGTCCGTAAGTGGGCGTGTCCCTTGCCAAACCGTAGGTCCTACGGGCGCGCTAAGGCGGAGTGGACAGTGTTAGGCTGGATTTGGTTAGGTCTGATGTAGTCGCGGACTGCCATACTTCGCCACGTCCCCTGATGCAAGACGTCGTTGAGGTCGGCGTGGGCGTCATTATAGGTATGTTGGGCCGCGCCCCTCCTCAAGCTGTGGAGGGAGTACGCACCAGTTTCAAGGCCCGCCGCCGCCGTAAGGAGAGTCCAGTTCCTTGTCAGGTGGCGAATGGTGAGAGGGTTCTCGTCCGGGAACGCAAGCAAGGGGGCGTCTCTCGGCGGGTTGGCCCTTCCCGCCATATAGTTGTTGTAGGCCCTGACGGGGCAGACAGCCTGTGTCGTTGGCCAAGGGAGGAGGACGCATGTGGCGTCGGCAGAGCGCTGGATAGTCTTTGTCCATTTTATATTAATCTGGAGGCCGACAGGGGTTGTGGTAACGTCCCCGACTGTAAGGTGCCGGGTTGGGTCGAAGCCAGCTTTGACATGCGGAGCTAGGGAGCTCTGACGCATAAAGCCAAAGTACATTAACAAAATGGCCAGTTTAACCAGAAGAGGGTTCTGGACTAAGTGGATGTTAGCCAGAACACGACGCAAGATTTGCGGGGTAACTGGGAGCTTCGGCTTCGGGGCGTGCCTGAGAGTAATTGAGATGGCGCGAAGGGCCAGTTGAACCCTGTAGTGTCGCCAAGGGGCGACTTTCCACGCCGCAAGTTGATAGAATGTACGTAGGTGTGTAATTGTATTTGATATAGTTCCAGGGGAGTTGTAGTGTTGAGCCAAGTACTCTATAAACCAACATAATATATGGATATATGACGGGGCTTTGAAGTTAATTCCGGCCTGGCCACAAAACCCAATAAAGAGGCGTAAGGCGGCCTCTCTTCCCTTGTTTGTGCCCGGCCTATGGGCGCGTGTCTGACGGAGTGTGGCAGCATCCGCCAGGGTACTGGTGAACGGATCTGGAAATCATAGGAAAGATGTGTAGTTAAATACATTCTTGTCAACGCGTGCTTTCTTAAGTCCGAGGGAGCCTATGAAACCTGCCGCCAGCTTTCTATGATGGTCATCCAGAGGTGCCCTACTCAGGGCGTCGGGGAGGGCCATTGCTTCGCCCGGCACGTGGACGAAGCGGATGGTAGTGTCGGTCTCAGCAGCCTTAAACCACAGGCCCCTAGCGCAGGCTGCCAGGACACCATCCCGTGCCCTGCCTGATGTGAAGGCATCCACTGCCGCGCGATTATCGCAATGCACGACAATGGTCCCCCCCGCATGTTGCCTGTCGACGAAGAGGCGAACTGCGGCCATGCAGTTCAAAGCCTCCAGCTGGGTTATATGGTGACTAGCTGTTACCGCTGGTGGGAACTCGTAGATATAGTATCTACTTCTGTCCGACTCGCCAGCCGCTCTGAGGCAAGCATCGGCCCAGATCTGCATGGTGACAATTTCTGTGGGGATAATGGCCCGGCCGTTGCACTTGTCGAGGAACTTGTCAAACCAGCAGAGGTCAGCGCGCACGTGTGTGGATACGTGGATATCATCGCCGTCGTCGGCCCGAAGGGCCGCCAGGAGCCTGGTGATGAAGATACGTGCGGCTCTAACAACTTTGGCGAGGTGGTTCACGTATCCTATGATCCTCTGCATACATTTCTTGCTTATATGTTTTGACCTAGAAGCAGAGGCCATACAGCGTTTAATGTTGTCCAATTTATCCTTGGGGATGGACAACTCATTGGCATCAACGTCCATGTTAATGCCAAGCCAACGCACAGCTGTTGCGGGGGTTTGGAGCTTAGCCGTGGCCACCTGGAGGCCGAGTGCCCGTATCAGCTCCTGTATCTGCCCATAGTGATTCGCTGCGACCTGGGCGTTGGGGGCCAGCATGAGGATGTCGTCAAGGTACATGAAGGCCCGGATTCCGCGTGCGGCGAGGGCCCTCACGATGAAGTCCGCCACCGTTTGCATGACAAATGACGACATCCTCGCCCCAAATGGGACTCTCTGGTCGAAGTAGTAGGCACCCTTCCAGGTGATTCCAAGGAGGGGCCAGTCGGCTGGGCAAACGGGAAACTGGCGGTAGGCCCTGGATAAGTCCACGACCGCCAGCCTCACGTCTCCCGGGCAGGTATTGGCTATAGCAGCAACCGCATTCTCCACCGTGGGCAGGTTGTGAGTAGCCTCCTTCCCGTTGAATACGTGACTCGGGATGTGTTTGTTGACCCCGCCCTCCGGGAAGGAGAGGTCCACGATGATTCGTCTATCCAGGGAGTCCGTTTTCTCCCTCGTCATCAAGGGGCTGGTTTTAAACCAGGGGGTGAACGGGGGCCTCCGGTATGGGCCCGACAGGGCACCAAGGGCCGTCTCCTTCTCCAGATAGGCATCCACGTGGGCCGGGTAGCGGTCCGCGGAGGTGTGGTTAGAGTCGTGGGAGGCACCAAACAGTGGGGGGCCAATGTACTGGATGGGGAAGCCATATCGTATCCCATCCAGCACAGTCTGATCCTGACTATGGCCCGTGGCCTCCTTCTGCCACGCTTCTATGACGATATTGGTGCGAACCGTAATCCTGGCACCATTGTAGTTGTGGGTGTTTCCCGACCTCACAGTATCATAGATGGTAGCGAGGTGGGGGTCGACAAACATCATGGGAAACGGCCAGCTGGTATAGTCCCTATATGCGCCCCGAGCTGGACCTATGTGGTCGCTAGGCGTGTTGTAGGAGGGGAAGACCTGATCATCATTACCGGAGTAAAGGTCAGCCTCCATAGTGGGCGGATCCTCTATGTTAGGATACCCTACGTTGACCATAAAATCCGGGAGGTCACTAGGCACGGAACTGATAGCCAGAGCCGTGGATGGGGAGGCGGAGTCGTCATGGGCTGCAGAAGTGCGCGAGTCATGTGAATGCGCGTGGCTCACGTGTGTCCTAGAAGTTCCTTCAGGGCAGAGGGGTTGGCATACTGACCCAGTGACTGTGTGTTGACCAACACCGTCCGTATCACAAGTGGGTGGTGCCCGTTTTGTACAGCTGAGGGGCCTGGCACCCATTAGGGCAGTCTCGGCCGGGCCACGGCAATCACCTGAGCGCATGTCGTCCAGTGCGCGGTGGGCCGTGACGGCCGCTGCGGGGGTGGGGAGACTACAATGCTTGTGTTTACTGTGGGTGGGCGGGGCAGTAGATGTGTTACTGCTCCTACCATGTCGGTCCCTCCAATCGTCTGGCACCATCGCAATTGATGGAGCATTGCCCTCCAGGGCGTCGTAGTGTGTGCCGAGATCCCCATCTAGTTCGGCCCGGGCCAGGGTAACTTGTTGATTGGCCTGGCACGAGCCATATTCTAGTTTTTTGACTTACGTTGGTCGGGCCTGTTCTCCTTCTTGTGGAAGTTTGTGGTTTTCTTTCTATGGTCAGCTCGTGCCTCGTCCTGCGCCGCCTTGAGAATGGGGCGCTTTCGGCATTTTGCTGAACAGTGGGTTGTGGTAGTGACGTCGAGGCCGTAAAAGCACAAGGCACACATGTGGGACCACTCGATCCCCTCGTCAGTGTGCGTATCCGTCTCTCTGCATTTCTCGGCGTTGTGGGCCGGGCACGGGATGACTTGGTCAAATTTCTTTTTACCTTTCAACCAGGAGATACGCATCCTGTCTTTTGCGAATATATCCTCGTCCAGCCAGTCGGCATGTCCTTCCTCTATGTTGGACATACATGCCTGTGACCATTCTCTGACGGCAGGCCAAGTCAGTGTGGCTGCATCCTCAGAGACTTGAGAGACATGGTCAACAACGGCGTAGACCTCCGACGTGGGGTCAAGGACGTTCGCCACAAATTTCATCATACCACAAACATACTCATGAAACGTAAGGTCACGTCTCGACTTTCTCTCCCGTGCCCTCTTTTTAAGCACTGGCGGCAGGTTTCTATAGGGCTCTAATGTTAAATTGGAGGTCTTAAGCCTCTTACCTGTAGTGGATCCCATGTGCAGGTACTGACGCTTGAGCGCCTTGTCCGCATCTCCTCTGTCCCGGGCGTCCCTCCTAAGTGAGCGTGGAGAGTGCCTGCTGGAGTGCGGGTGGGGGGAGCGTGATTGCTCGCTCCTAGATCTGGTGCGTGATGATCGTCTCCTATGTGTGCGGCGCCTATGTCGTGATGTCGACCGGGAGCGACGAGCCGGGGATCTTGTCCTAGATCTCCTCCTCCTTGATCTACTCCGTGATGACAGAGAGGATCCTCTTGACCGCCTTCGCGACTTGTGTCGTCTGGTAGATGTGGATCGGCGGCGCGAGGTAGTACTCCTGCTACGTGGGGATCGACGTGTTCCGCCCGATCGGTATGACCGCGAACGTCTGGATGATCGTCTCGAGGCAGACCTATACACAGATCGATCAGATGACCTCCTCTGCCGACGATGACGAGAAGTTTTGGTGGGGGTGCGGGACCTGCTACGGCTGTGTGTGTGGCGGGAAGTTGATCGCTTCTTGCTCGGGCCCGGTTGGGCTTGGTCTCGCTTCGGTTGCTTCGGAGTGGCCGAGCGCGATTTTTCACTTGCCTGTGGATCGTCTTGCGTCCGCCTGCTCCGTATTGCTTCCAGGTCGTCACGGAGGAGTTGTATAGTCTCCTCGTACTTCTTCTGGATATCGGCAACCGCTTGGTCACTTAGTTGAGATCCACTATCAGAAGCGTTACCCTGTTTGTCAGCGTCGGTAGTTTCCGTGTCTGAGGGTTTCTGGTTCTGTCCGGTTTGCACCGGCGTGTTCAGCGGTTGCGCCATTGTTGCCTGCGAGTGTGTTACCTCCTCGATCGTCTCTTCTTGAGCCTTCTTAGTCCTTTTGTAGGTTTTTTGGGCTCGTGTCTTTTCCCTAGACAGTGTGGGACTTGAGTATGCTCGTCTTAGGTCTTGGGTGGACTTCCTGAGCGACCTTGCTGACATTATCCATTTGTCACCACTTTAATTCCATGTGTATGGTCGAGAGGTGAGAGGCAGACTGAGCTGTGTAGGGCACAGCCAGAGCATGCAAAGCATTGCATGGTTGATTGAGCACATAGCAGTGTGTGTGCATAAGGGTGGTAGGGTGCCTTGCCCACCAGTGTCCAGTCACATTGTCCCAGGTATGTTCCTAATGAGCCGCAATGGGGCAACAGCCCAATTCCTGGATCAATGGTCATCGGAACAACTTGATGCAATGTAAGGAGATTTTGGATTAAATAATAAATGAATAGATAAAACAAGACAATCCAAAATGTAAAATATTGGAAAGGTTTTCGTTGCACTGCAGTAATTATTGAAACCTTAATGCGGACTTTTGTGCATAGTTAGAAGTTGCACCAAATTAAATCGTATACCCCCGGGCCCATTATTATGGAGTGGGGCCTAAATATGTTGCACAGTACCAGGTCAGGGTTAGCCATTTGTTAGGTTGGCCTGAATACTTAATGTCAAATGGAACAAAATGATAAGAGATGAATAATGATGAGCAGACAGAGGGAAGTATCTAAACCTTAGGTGCTTTCCTTCTCTGTGGGCCAGAAGTTGGAAGAGTCCTCGATCCGGCCAGCCAGCACCAACCACTGATTGTATTAAGCATATCTTTGTCCTGGGGGACTGCCTCATGTTACTTCCTGGATGTAATCAATAAAGTCTGATACGTAACCTTTACAAGTGAGTGCTAGTCTTCCTTTAAGTTAAGTGAGGACCTGGCGTGACTATCAGAAATTACAACATTTATGTCAATTAACTAAAAACGTGGAATTAACACGTAACTATGAATATATCCTCGAAGTCAAGTTTCTTGATATTATTATGCCCCTGTATACATGTGTTAAGGCCAATTTTAGATGACCTCGCAGGGATTCCGATTAAACGATCATAATTTCTCGTCATTCTGCAAGATCTTTAAGAAAGTATAAAAAAGGTTACAAGAGGAAAAACCTGTGTACAGTAAGAGATCCCTTGATATATATGAGATATCAATATAATATGGGTTTATGTATTCATAAATCTGTGCACATAATGCGCTGAGGCAGTAGAGCCAGTGAGCAATATTTTGCGGCTCATAGCGCCCAGTGCGGTGACCATACCTGTGGTTCATTGACCACCGCTGGGCGGAGGCGTCTTAAGGCGGGCAGGGTCCAAAGGGGGGCGTTAAGTTGGCGAATAAAGGCACATAAAGGGGAAGGCGTGGGCGGAGGTAGAATAGACCATCAGTCGCCCACTGGTCAGCCCCATGGCAAATTACCCGTCCTCTGTGCACCTCGGCACGCAACTGGTCAAGCGGTCAATTTAGGAGTCGCTCGTTAAAGGTCAGAGCCCTGGATGGCGCTGAATGTCAATTGACGAAGGTCGTACGGTTTGCGGCTGATTTTTTAAACAAATACATCTGTTCTTCTTCGGAAATGTCTGACTCCTGCCAGAGAGCTACATGCTCCAGAGAGCATCTTTAGAAAAAAACACCATGCGACTTTCTTCATCCTCCATCCTGTAGCCCTTTATCAAGTGTCAACTAAATCAATGCCAAACAATTTATAATTGCATCAAACATTAGACAACAGCTTTTACAAGAGAAAACGGGAATGGGTATCAGAAGGCCACGAATAGAGCAAAACAGCACTAGCATGGCACATGTTTGCATGACATATCTCTCAGTCGGTGCACAGTCTTAGAGAATAAAAGTTAACAATCCTAGCGAAAAGAAACAAATCAATCCATAGAATATTACATTCTGATGATTTAAACATCATGCTTGACATTTATAAGCATAATATAAAGCCATAAATAAAACCAATGCATACTCTATTCGCATTTCTGAAAGGGTTCGACTAGGGTCATTTGAATACGCCTCATTTGTTTCTATAGAAAAAAAAACCGACATTCCCATTGCAGAAACTAGTGGGCATGGGACAAAAGCCCTGAGATTTGTTCAGTATATTACGTGATAAATCCCTTTTCACAGTATGGGAGAGTTCTCGCCAGAGAGGACTAGGAAAGTCACCTATACCAGCCTTCAATTGGACGTAGGCCTACAATGTCCTTTTCCCGACTAATTTCACATGTTAACACTAGGTACCTCATCGATGACCAAACCGCAGGATGCGCAGTCTCCAAACACAACTTCACTTACAGCCATGTAAAGCTTTACCGCTAGTAGAGACATGCTTGTAGAATAACTTAAGGTTCTTACCAAGAACTACGTCTAGCTAGTTAGTCCTTTAGAGTCTTACCTTTTAATAAACTTGTATAAAGAGGCATGACTTAATCCGGTTATCCACTAGGCGATTTTATTTTCGATTCTTTTAAGGTTGCTACATTTTTCAGTGTAATTTCTGCAGCATATTACTATGTAAGAGATCATATCCATGGATTTTGTCAAGGCAAATGTTTCTTCCCCAAAATTCTGGTTATTAGCAATATCGAAAACATCTATAATCAGAAAAACGCTAATATATTGGATAGTGGGTAAAAGGCTTAAATGAAAGCAATACATAATACCCGGATATTGAAAGATCGTCAAATTTATATTCTGTGCACGTGGGAAAAGGATAAAAATATGGATAGAATAATTATGGATGCAAAATACACCCTTGTTAAATCATGTAATTGTAGAACTATACATTACGGCAAGATTTTTGCACTTTAAAGAATGTGATGGGAATTAGTCCAAGTGTAGAAAGAAGGAAACACCTGTCAGGGAAATATTTCAAATTTACGTTTTTTTCAAGTGAAATGTTTGCTTTTATCATGATAATCCTTGAAAACCTTTACTGCACGACCAGTAGGTGTTACCTCTGGCAATCATGTTGTTCATTCTGCCGAGAATATTGAGGTTTTTCACAGGGCCAATGGTTGGAAGAGTATACATGTCTGTGGGTTCTAAAAGTTTAATCTGGTCCACCGTTTGCACTACTTATATCACAGATGCGTTTGTCACATCCTATATTTCACACAAAATATTTCACATTTATGTTCAATCTACATAATATTTACCAGGAACATGGGATCATAAAGGCAGTGATCCAATATGCGATATATGCCTAACTTTGAACCGATTTCAGAAAGCGGCTTGAAACGATGTTATCCTTATATAATATGTTATTCATACTGACCTGGTATACAGGGTACGTGACCAGTAAATTGGTCATTGTTCACCTGTTTGATCGATCCACCTAATTACTCTGGGAATTATCAAACGAAGAAATAGGTATGGCACCCAGATCACAAATATGACTGTAATGTTAACAGCGATGGACTACCGTGTAGGTCAACCTTTTGAGATCCCCTTACCTCTTTTTCTTATTATTCTCACTTGAACACAAACCACAAAGACCCGAAAGGCCCATGACATCCCTTGAGACATGCACATTCACCTCTTTTCCTGACTCCAACCAAACAACAGACAAGGCGTAGTCATGGCAACGTAAAAGGCGAACCTAAAGTCTTGAAAACATGAAAACAAGATCATGATGAGCCATGAGAACACTGAGTTGATTTGTCCATGTTATGCCTAAGCCGGTAGCACACCCTCCCCCCCGTGCCCCAGTACCTGCGACGCAACCGACATGGGGATTGGATATAATATTATCCTTGCCCTCTATACCACCCGGAAGCCATTACGCCCTCTGACTCTACTTTTGTTTTTCCTTTAGACCCGACCCCTATATTATTGCAAAAATGAAACTAGATGATGTCACAAACAAATCAATGGTACAAAATGTCTTGTTTCACATGCTAGTTGTCAATATTATAACCCATAAGTAAGTTTGATATAACGACGATATGGAAATAGCTCATCAACAAACCGTTTTAACCACTCTCGGGTGCAACTGAATTTCGCTCTGATACCATTTTCTGTATTCTGTTTTCTTTAGTTGAATTTAAGCATGTTCGACCTCGAGCGGGTATGGGAGATCAACAAATAGTATGCAAACGCCCTTTGTTGCATCTGAAACCTTTTGGTGTGCCCAGAACCCTTTTTTCTTTTACGCGTGAGACAGTGGCGGATCAAGGGGAGGGCGGGGGATAAAAGGGGCGGTTGGGGACAAAGGGGAATAATCTACTTTTTGTTATTCATACAGATCTGAGTTTATTCATATTCACCTTTTTAGGGGGGGGGGGGCGGTTGCCCCCCCCCCCCCCCCCCCCCAGATGACTGACTCTGGATCCGCCCCTGTGAGACATCCTGTGCATACAAGTATACAGAGGGTCACCTTTTTTTTAAATCGACAAGCATCAGTCTGTAATAGGTCCTCGGCCTCCCACTACGGAAGGCGGGGGCGGCCCGCCATCGGCCAAACGCTAAATCTCCATCACCTCGGAGACACGTCGGGCGTAAGCTTCTTGTTTAATTACCCCCTGACTCCATAGACCCCCAGTATTGTGACGAATGACGCCCTCGCTGGGAGATGGCAGTTGGTGAGGCGGGCTGTCTAAAGGATGATCGACACATGCCATTGTCAGTGCGACTGAATCCATGACAACTGCCATGTGTATTACTACCGGAAAAGGTCATCCGAGCACCGCGGCTATGTATGGAAACGTCGGCTGTGGTTTGAGATACTAAAAGCCTGTATTCCTCTGTCACTAGCTAGGTGATATTAACAACCGAGGTTTTGGTAATTCTTATGTTTTCATTAGGAATATGACAAAATCCTTTCTAATTATAACAATCAGGTCTAATATTAGCGCCGCGACTATTTTCTTTCAGAAAAGTGAGGTTAACCATACACTGTAAGAAGTAACTACTGTAAATTTACAGCAAAAGTTGCTGGCAGCAAAGGTTCCAGCAATTTTTGCTGTAAAATGACAGCACTCTATGTACTGTAAATTTACGGTATAATGTACTGTTAATTTCCTACAGCAAGATATGCTGTAAATTTACAGCAGACAAAGTGCTGTAAATCTACAGCAAAAGTTGCTGGCAGCAAAGGTTCCAGCAATTTTTGCTGTAAATTTACAGTACTTGCTGTATTTTTAGAGTATGCTAAATCAAACATTTTACTATTTTATCTTTATTAATTTCCATTTCAAAATCCAACTAAATGTTGGAGAAATGTTTAATTCCAACCCCAAACCCAATGAATATTGGATTTATGCTAAGTGTATTAGCAAATACATGCATGGAAAGATGGTATGATGAGGCACTGCCAATCCAACAAATGCCTATGAAGGCAATTTGATACCAAAAAGGTGTCTCAATCAGACAATTATCTCTGTATCTTGAAATTATTAAGATAGAGTAGGGATTTCTACTATGTGATATACTAGATTAGTCTTTGGATCTCTTCATCATTTTAATCTTAATTAAAAGTAAATGATCCATCTTAAAATATAGTTTTAAGGTAAAAAGTACCAACGTTTTACTGATAATAACCATTTACCCCACCTGGTGGAGAATAAATTTACAGAAAAAGTACTGTAAAATTACAAATTTGCTGTAATTTAGTAAATTTACAGTACTGATACTGTAATTTTACAGTAAATATTGCTGTTTAATTTCCAACAGTAGAAAGTGCTGTAAATTTACTGCAAGAACTGCTGTAAATTAACAGCAACTTTTTACAGTGTATGCATGATGGTACCTATGGAATACTGCATAAGTTAAGGTAGGGTTGGAAGGTATTTTGGCATTGTGATCTGGTGATAATAATCACAATGCCAAAATATCTGATATTATTATTCAATAGGTCATCTAAGATAGAGAAAGTACACAGTATTTGTTTTGATAACTGACTACTGTGTACAGCAGATGGGTTACTGAAAGCTAACGACATGTTTTATAAAAATGAAGAGGATAAATGCACTCTGAGCGTGGGTGGTTTTGTCATCTATTTTTAAACTAGCAAAGACCCGTGCATACAAAAGATAACAAAATAGTAGAGTCAGTAAGCTATGGTTTTTTATCATTGTTTCAACTCTAAACCTCACACAATGTGTGCGTAATGATTTCATGACCTTTCAGGTTCAGGATGTTTATCGAGCATTCAAATGAGTGGCATGATCAACGGCATAGGCCATGAGGGAATACTCCCGAAATATGTACGTTTATTTATAACTTCCTCCAACACATGATGTTGTTCACCTATGGCGAACCACGAATTCGATATTTTGGGGAGGGCTTGGGAAGTAAACATTTTGTTTACTCTGAGACAAAACACTTTCCTCCTGTAGAGCGCATTCTTTTATGTGTAAAAGGGGCTTGACAGAAACTCAAGTTAATAAGTTTTCCCCTGCCATTAGCTAAACCAAAAAGAGGAAACATGTCCACAGTGACACATGCGCCCCCTCTCCCTCCTCATACAACTTGAGATTGCAGGAATTTTAAAACTAAAGGGAAGACCGAAGCAATAAGAGATGAACAATTGTTCAGAAAAATCAACAGATTTCTGATCATTCACCAAAAGAAGGTTAGTGCGGATATACAGCAAATGTGCTGTGTACAGGGTAATTATAGGCGCATAGTATAATCTGATAATACTCAACACAAAGAAAGGGTTCGGAGAATCATGAATATGTACCTACGGCAGAGTTTATGTATGGAGTAGGTATGGAGGTGCTTGCTCCAATCATAAAGCACACATCTGCTGTCATATTTGGACATAATATGTTTGTGGAAGCTGGGGTATACTAAGTCAGAAGTGTAATGAAAATAGCATTCCAAGTGGATTTATGGAGATACTATTGCACAGTGCCTGTGGGGACGTTTGATTAGTTACATGCACTGAATTGGTTAATGTTAACATGTTTGAAAAGCCTCCCAACTACATTTATGTTTGCAGTCAGTGGAACTTGAGATGTTCGAACAACCCTGTCAGGTCCTCATATGAGTTAAGTAATTGATACTCTGCAGGTTATGATATAAAGACTCGAAGTTAAAGCAATAGCAACCCTTATAATAATGAAACAGTACATAACTCCTTTGTAACAAGTAAACATGACTGGGGCGGATCCAGAAATTGCTAGAGGGGGCCCCCACAAACATGAATGTACGGGGAGAGGGGGGCCCGTCAGACATGATCTAACATGGGAGGGGGGGGGGGGGGGGGGCAAGGCCTGTCCTTCCCCCCTCCTGGATCCGCCCCTTCATGATATTGTTCACGGTAGTATATTCGTTATTGGAATTCGCTTCATATATATTAAAACAGCTGAAACAGATTGATAGAACTGATTGGACAATGTGAAATTGGTCCAAGTAAAGGCCCTATTACACTACACGACATGAGCTGCGATATCTACACAATTTGTTCGTATTACAGAATACACTTGCATGAAACAGCCATATAATTATTAAAATTTGGCAATTTGGAGCCTGTTGCATATGTGTCACAAAGAATTTTATCACTCATATGTGTCATTTCTCTACGACATTGTCATATCGCAGCTCATGTCGTGTAGTGTAATAGGGCCTTAACTCCTTCACTAGTACAAACAAGTACGTGTGTATGATAAAGACACATGTATCTAAAAGGGCATTGTATTCACAGAGCGATATGATATACAGTAGCCCCCCTCTTATGCGGCCACCCAAGGGGGATTGTAAAAGTGGCCGCATAAGAGGGGTGGCCGCTGGTGAGGGGGGAGATCATATTAGAATATCCGTGAGAGAATAAACAGGTATTTCTCATCATAATTTCTAAATTGTAGATGGACCTAACTATTAAAGAATAATTTGTTTGTAATGCAATCACACACTCCTACAACCTCTCAGTAATTCCTGACCACTTTCTCTTTGAACTCAGTGTGAAAACCCATCCCACAAATATCTCAATACCTCCTGGCCGCTCCCTCTTTATATTGAGTGTGAAAACCCATATCTAGAAATAGTAGAATCTCTCAACACCTCTTGGCCTCTGCCTCTTTGTTCTAGGTGCCACTACTTTCCACCTACTTTGTTCTAAGTGCGACGACACACCCCTAGAACCCCCAAACACCTCCTGGCAGCTTCCTCTTTGAACTAAGTGTGAAAACCTATCCCCAGAATATCTCAACACCTCCTGGCTGCCCCCTCTTTATTTAGTCTAAGTGCGACCATTCATATCCTCTATAGTGGCATACATACATATATATATATATATATATATATATATATATATATAGTGAGGAGAAAACTAGACACGCCACTGGGTTTCTGTGATTTTAAATTCCCTGTAATGTAGCTAATTGCAATGTTGCTTATTAGTGACATAACCATAGACGTGTGTGTTTGGCAATTTTCTTTTCGTTAAGACATTCGTTTGAAATTCTGAATAATTTTCGTGATTGCTAAGGTCGACTTTCAATAGACCTATCCACTTTGGGATATATTGCTGGCATGATACAGAGGTCACACATAATTGCAGATTTTGCAAAGTCAGACACTGACACAACTCTGAGTGAATGAGTTAGTACTTGTGTTTTCTAAGTCAATAATGTGTTGATAAATGAGGATGAATTGTTATTTTTTCTCAATAAGGTAATTACTTCCATTTTAGGTGAACCAAAATAAGGTATGTTTTTGTGATGTTAGGGTTGGACATGGTGAGCAAGGCTGAAGGGCTGTAACACTGTTCCCTGTGGGAAAATGCCATTTTTGCTTTCCATTCCTACAACAACATATTTAACATCATATTGAAACTAAAAGTTTATAAAATTTAGTTTTGGGTAATAGTACCAGGAAAATTACTGTGAATGAAGTATGATAGACATTTTTCTAAAGATGTTTATATCATAGGAATAAGGGATGGGCTAGCTTTGCAAAGTGGACAGATCTATCATTATCTTTTTTTTTTTTTTTTTTGTAAACCAACTTCACTTACAATATAGTTTGTGTTCTTCCAGTCGGGGAAAAATAAGGGTGAAGATGATGATAAGTTACATTGAGATGAACAGCATGAATAGATACATTTGCAGCTTTCTAATTGGTCAATTAATACACATCGTTTATACAGGCCTGTAGGGAGATGTACCATGGGGGCGCAGCCATTGTCCCCCAGTTCAGGCCTGTCGGGGGACAAGCTGGACCCCTCCACTGCTTATATGCTACCAAAAACCCTCTATCTTCGGTTCACTATTGTAGGACAACAATATCCGAATAGATAACTTTATCATTTTATCCCAATAGCTACAGTACTGATTCCCATACCCCTTTTGGATTTTTTTTGATAATGCTGAATAATAAATGGGTAAAATTTACCCCTTCCCTCTGAGGGACCCCTATAAGTAGGTTGTATGCACAGTGTCTAATCTGTAATCAGGTGAGAATGTTGTTTTAGGGGTTCAGTCATCAGGCAAGACAATGGCTCAATGGGTTGGCTACCACAACAGAGAGGTGAGTACCCCAGTCTGCCACCCTTATCATCCCTCTGTCTACACAGGCCTTATCTGTTGCGAGGTGTGAGGTCACTGGGGCCAGAATGGGGGATTTGAAAAGATGTACTAGCCTTCAACTCCCTACCTCCCTATAGTCTAGGGACAAAAAACAGCCGAGTCATTACCTGTAAAGTCCATCCCGACGTCTGATAGATAATTTAAACTTTACTTTAGTCGCGGCTCGTTGTATAGATTCAGGTACTTGGTCCCATAGGCTACATCCTCTATAGTGAGGATTATTTTGGACCTTTGTTAAAACAGTTTAAGGTTTAATAAACTTAACTTTGTTATTACTGCGAAGATTTTTATCTACTCGATTTAAATTCAAATTATCTTGTTAGGTATAATTATTCAAAATGATGCAGGATCCTCTGCTTGAAATTTAATCAATATCTTTCATTGCTATTGGGAATCTATTCCCTCAGAATGGTGATAATAATAATAATGATGAATTACATACATTTTGTGAATCTTGAAAACTAAAAGCAAAGAATTCGATTTCAACTTTCTGTACTATTGCTATTCAAGTAAGAGCTAGGTCTGGAGAAACATCTACATGCAGATATCAATACGACGTCCAAAATATCCCGTTTGCCCACAAACGGAGCAAAACACGACCTGACGGTGGAACACAGTGCCCTTTCCTCCACTGCCTTTTCCTAACGGCAAGTTAAGGCCATAGTGGGGCCCTCACTAAATCACGGTCGTCGGTGTGGAGTTATTGGAACATAATACTCGGAGCGGGCCAAATGACATGCTCGGCCCAGGGCCCGGGTTGTAAAACCTGCGGCTCATGTCACCACCAAAACACATTACCAAATTGCAATCGTCCTCCTTGGGGCCGCACCACCCACGCCCCCAACTCCTCCTTGTTGACTTAGCACGTCCAACCATGCAAGGCCCGCTAGTCCTAATGGCCAACGGGTGTCCATAATTGAAGAAGATAATGCTTTTGAACACTCCTGTTCAGAGATCGAAAAGGTGGGAAAAAGTGCAAAGTAGGCGTTTTTTGGTCGCTGGGTGGGGTTGTGTAGGTGGACGTTGAGCATGACGCTGTCATCTGCACAGCGCAATGCATGCTAAAGACATTACTTCTTGCTCCTCTAATGATGATTGTATTTTAAGCTGACGGGCACAGATCCATATGGCTCTGGTAATGTTAAATTGTCAGTTCTAATGACTAGATTAGGGTTCACTTTCAGCGGGGATAGACGATACAGAACGTACAATATGCAAACTCATTATATTTGTCCCGGAATCCTAGAGAACTTTATTATTAAAATTCGATCAGAAGTACAGAAATACAAATTTGTATTTCAGTAATTCCTCAGCTTCCCGGAGAAGACATAGGAGTGACGTAACGGTAACGTTTTGTGACGTTCTTCAACGTTTAGTTTAGTCCCTTTTTTCTTATACTTTTAAATTCGATTACTTTTATGCCAACAACTTTTTCCAAAACGCTGGAAATAGAAAGTCACTGATATCAATTAAACAAATGAATCAAGCAAATCATCTTGCAGCACGTGGCTGGGTAGTCTATTATCTTTTAAATTACAGTGGCGATATACATACTATTTGTCCTTGTGATGTTAAATTACCACCGAACATGTACACTGTTAAAACAAGTGTTTAGAGCCTAAACACTTTCCTAAACACTTCGGCGCATCCAGTTTTGGAACACTTTATTTCCCTAAACATGTTTAGAATTATTGGTGTTTAGGGTTAAGTGTTTAGAAATGTGTGATGTTTAGCTGTTTACCCATGAAGTGTTAAGGTCCTCAAGCTGTTTAGAATCAAAATGCTTAAGCTTTTTTGATGTTTAGCTGTTAAGTGTTTAGAAATCTATGATGCTTAGGTGTTTATCTATGAAGCATTTAGGTCTTCAAGGTGTTTAGGGTTAGGTGTTAAGCTAAAGAGTAATATACCATAATATGTACTTTCATTCTTAAGGATGAAAACCATTTTAAATTTTACAATAATATACCGTAGTGTGTAAAAAAAAAAACACACGTAAATTTTACATGTAAAACACTGCTATGGTACTATGCCATACAGTTTACACCAGATGTAATGTTAACAGCATTTAAAGTTTTATTTTTCCTGTAAACACACTACAGGATCATTGAGCCAATAACCATGTATGTCCTTCCTTCTTGGTTTAGCCTTGCATGGGTTGTTTGATTGTTGGAGGTAAAACCTTCAGGGTATAGCTAATAAAGTTCTTGAACTAAAAAGGTGTCTACATGTTAATCCTACTGAAAAGGTGCTTTAAAACGTTTTGTAAATGTTTTAGGGGTGTTCTGGTTGGTTGACCGTACCTAGAATACGGGCCAATGAAGTGATTATCTTAATGACGCTACAAAAACTTAAAATTCTAACATTTTTAATCACAAAGTTCCAAATTCCTAAGTGTATGAAAAAACCATTTTACTAATCATGGCCAAAAATATGGACGGCATGTTGCAAACCACTAATAGTACAACTACTTCAAAGTAGTAATTTGATAACTTCAGCAGCCGAGATTTGAACCCTGGGGCCCTCACATATGAAGCCTATGCTCTACCACTGAGCTATGGAGGCCTATAGGTAGATACAGCCCAGCTTTGCTACTTAACTGAATAAGTAGGGGTATGAGAGTATTGAATTATTGTCTGTCTAATGTTGAATACCTGTATAGTAGTACAGATCCTACTCATTGGTGCTGACTCTGCCACTGTGCACTGCATGCAGTCCAAGTTAGCTCAGTTGGTTAGGCTTCTACCTTGAATGTAGAGAATGTGGGTTCTAATCTCAAAGTGTCCATTTTTCTTTTGATAGTATACAATTGATATGTTGTGTTTAGATTCTAAACATGTCCCATTCAAAACATGGTTAGAGGTTACAAGTGTTTAGCTTTTAAACACAACTGATGTTATGCGTTTAGATTTTAAGCATAGTTAACCCAACACAGTCATGTTTAGAAGTTACAAGTGTTTAGGTTTTAAACAGATATGGTTTAATGTATTTAGATTATAAACATGTTTATACCCTAAACATATTTAAATTCTAAACACCATTTTAACAGTGTAATTGCTAGATTAGATACAAATTGGTAGGACATCTTAAGAGACCACCTAATGATATTTTGTCTAACCAGGAATGACTTTACAGATCAAACCAATCTGAAACCCATTGCAATAACATTCCAATCATAACTAAAAGGGTGTCTTGAAGGTCGGGGTGTCGTGGTTTTGATGGATGACATTCAGTATATGGCTTTGATGTTTTTAACCTATGAAACTGGCCTGGACCTGACCTAAAAGTTCTTTGACTTTTAGATAAAAGCCTGACACAGGGGTTTTGTACTAGAACTTTCGCTTTGTCGTTAAAAGTATGTTGATTAATTGTCAAGTGCTCTTCTAATAGGGGAGCCCTGATGAGCTGTGGTATTGTGACTGTCATGTTGGAAGAGATGAATGTGCTCTAACAAAATATATTATATACGATGGTCAAATGTTTAGACAGCCATGGAAAATTAATCGTTTACCGAGATAATAATAGAGCCCTTATGCTAATACACCTAGAGTAAGTTGTGCAGTTACTCGCCCTACTGCAGTTACTTATGGGATTGAGCTACCCACAGGCAACGCCCCATGCATCAGGAGATGACGGATCACTGGGGAACGGAGGAGAAAGGAACGGGAACCTCATAGCAATGAGTAACCCTAAGTAGTCTACCCATCGGAACGACTTTATCCCTGATTAAAGCGACACATATTTCAAAGTTCATTACTCAGCTGACCAGGTGAATAAAAAGATGATTGCAGTCTTGAGTAGTTCAAACTTTATTGAGGTGTACAATTTAATGAAAAATGTGATATATTTGATATAGAAAAATATGAAATATTTGATGATATGTTATGCCATATACAAATTTGTTTGATATAATGATGAAAATTGTTAAAGAAAAGGCCGGCGTGGGTGAATGGGGGAAATAGGCGGGTAAAGAATTTATATGTGGCGTTGGTGAAGGTGAATGTGAATGTGGCGGAAGGGAAGTGATTAATAATGAGATATGTGGTTATTGCAAATAAAACTCAAAAGAAAATGTGTTTATTTCGGACGGTAGGTGGGTGATAGAAAAGGTATGATTCTGTATCCCGGTGCCGTGAAAATGACCCAGCCACAAGGATGACATGCTCAGATAATGAAACCTTAGTTATTTTGTGCCACTGTGGATTCAGTCTGACAGGGGTTAGGGCTATAATTTGGATAAACCATGAGAGAGTGGTGAGAAACAACCTCTAGTTCTAATTAATAAAAATCTGAGCCATACTTTCAAAATTTGTATCTCTTCTGGGGATTAATCCATTTGGTGTTTAGTGTGTATTTATTTTCACATGGGTAAACGATATCCATGGAGGCAATTCCTTTGAAACAGTGACCTCTCATTCATGAAATTCTAATATATTATAAAAGTAACATAAGACCTTGAAAGCTGACGTAGTATTGTCAAATGCTATTAGGAATCAGACACTTGGTTCTGATATGAGGAGCCCTAGAGGCTGGCATCTAGTTGTTATCTGTTTTTTTACTTACATTGTTGATACTATAACTCCAGGCTTAATATTGATGAAAACCATACATGTATAAAATATATTCAGGATAAATAACGTTAATAAAAAAAGGAATCTGAAGCATTATTTACAAAGTTGTAAATAATGCTTCAGATTCCTATTTTACCATTTGTGCTCAATTTCCTTATTATAGCTCCTTGAACCAAACCGCATTTTGTTAGGAAAATACATTTTTCTTGATTATCACAATTATTCAAAATACAATAACTTTTCACACAGATCTCCATTCAGATAGCAGTTTTCACCAATGGAAAGTGAAAGACTTTTGTTATAAAACTTGACAAAAATATTCTATGCAATCTAAACATTCCTTTTTCTGTTGCCATGGTAACATGGGAACATTCCTTATTGAGACACCCTTTTTGAAAAGGACGTTTCTCGCAAAATTACCCATAATGCAACTTTCATAAATAAATAGAATTTTTATTTGCTCATAATATCGATCTCTGGAAAATTCTGCCTGGGTCACCTTTCTTGGGGAAATATGCATTATTAGCTTGTTTTCATCAATAACTCACTTAATAATGGACTTAGGGCAAAATGACTAATATCCCTCTAGGTCACCATATCCCATGACTGGTCCAGGCTTAGATGAGGATCAGTTTACAATCACCGAGTAGACGTCAATGGTAAACATAGTATTTACTAATTTTGTCGGATTTTAGTGTCCTTCACCACCTACCCCTTACCCTCTCTAATACATGTACTCTCAAAGACCCCTGACCTTCATGTAACCAGCTGTTTGACCCTCGTCTGATCTTAGTCTATGTCTGAACTTACGTCTAATCTGAGGCCTGAGACTGGGCAGTAATAGGGGTAGGAGAGACTGGACAATGATACCAGAGAGCCAACGGGCTATGAGAGGACTGACACGGACACCAGTGACTGGCGATGGCAGATGGGCAGGGGTTCTAGGGGTCCAGCAGGGACATGAGAAGGTGAACAGAGCTACATGTATCAGACGGCCCTCAGAGGTATTAAAGGAATGATAAATACACCAGCAGCTGACAGTGGCAGAAGATGGACAGGGGTTCTAGGGGCCCAGCAGGGACATGAGACGGTGAACAGGGATTTCAGACGGCCCTTATGCAGAGCTATGAAAGGACTAATAAGGACACCAGCAGCTGACAGTAGCAGAAGATTGGTAGGGATTCTAGGGGCTAAGTAGGGACATGAGAAGATGAACAGGACAACCAGACGGTCCTAACAGGTATGAAAGGACTGGTAGGTACACCAGCAGCTGACAGTGATAGAAGATGGGCAGGGGTTCTATGGGATCATCACCTCTCTCCCTCGGCTGCAGGCTTGTGTGAAGATTGATTCCCTTAGTAGAAGATAATAGTATTGATAATATTATACATAGAGTATGATAACAAAATCTTTGATTGGCATCTATAGCACAGAAATGGCGTCCAAGAAACTCGGGAAGAAACTACAAACATAATACCTCATTTTCGGTCACATATCTGACCAATACTATGAAAAAATGGCACAAATGGTAAGACTGTGTCATTTTTTCATAGTATTTTTCCGTGCTGGCAGGTTTACTAAATATATGATATAAATCAACATTCTCAAGAGATGTCAGCTTTTGAAACTAATCTCGGAAATTGTATTCACAAATAATGAAATTTATCTATTTGGGTAGAGGTAGACCATTTGGTATTACCTGGAATAAATATATTAACTTGACCAAGTGACCGTTGCTCTTAGAAGTTGCCAGCAGTAACCTGCTTAACAACCACGGTTTGTATAGCAACTAGGGTTGTGACAGTCATCATTATTATTTGATGTGACTCATGTAAACATGTGCACGGAGAATAATATTGTTTGCAGAGTACCCTTGCAATTGGTGATTCAAATAAATGGAGTTGATTTCCAATCTTGAAAATACTGTTGGTATTTAGTGGTTTCACCATAAGTGACCATCTCCAATATCTATTTCCCTGATTAAATCCAAAGTATTCAAAAGCTTTGTATTTGTTTAGAATGAATGCACACGTGTGACAGCTTCCCCTTTCTAATAAAATAAACGGACCGAACACCTGTAAGTGTCAAGTCTGTCTGTATGACTGATTGATGTTTCCTCTATGGTGTGATCGGGGATATATTAAAAATATGCTTTATAATAATTAGAATTTGTCTATTTGAGTGCATTAGTATAGTTGGTTGTCTTTGGCCCTTTTTATGTTGTTCAGGATTCCCTTTTTACAAGTGTGATGTTCTCAGGGGAAGGAGCCGGGATGAGCGGTTGGCTCTTACATGGTTTCCCTGCTTTTAATATTCGTACTCTTGACGGATCTCAGCCCGATCACGCTCGATATCTCAAGAGCACATGTGGGACAAGCTACACGAACACTCATCTGGGTCTGCTGCGGAGTCACAGAGGATGATTTGGATGAGCAGTTGTAGGGTTCTCAGAAACGTGCCCTGCGTATGGGGGCTGACAGTGGTTGGGATACACCTTATGGGGCTCGTGTGCCAATGGGTTCTTCAGTCCTAGAGGAATTGGGCAGCGAGAGCTGGTGTTATGGCTCAGTCTGGGCCAGGATTTGGGGTCTCGTACTGGGCTTCTAACAGTTTCATGTAACCGACCATTTTAAGCACAAGACAGGGATAACGCCCAAAAAATTAAAAAGGTGGTAGCATCTAGGCCGATTCCATTTTCTCATCCCTAATGTTGGTTCTTGGGCTTAACTCGTGTCTTTGGTCATCTAATACCCATACTCGGGCATCCGAGTTCGTCCCGCATGTCTGCCCCTATTTCCCCTTTTTGGTCTAACTTCAATTTATTCCTACTTCTCGGACCCTTATCACTAGCTGCTCTAGTCTTCTAAGTCTTCTCGTGGTCCATTCCCATGAAGAAAGGAGGTGCAAACACAGTGAGTACCAAGATGGAACTGTCTATTCTCGGGAAATCACTCTCTTATATAGCCACAACCTGGCTTCTGATTAGCTAATCAACATCACGTGGTCACTATGACTTCTTGCCGGGGTCACTACCGGTCATTAGAATCTCGTATATTACAAATTCCGTGACCTTTGTGCTTTGTGACTCTTGTTCATTTTGTGCATTTCGTGACATGCATTTTTGTATACATGTAATTTGTGTACTTCTTGTCATGCATTTTTGTACAATTTGTGATCACACATTTTACATTAACATTCTACTTTCACTTTTACTTCTCATAACAACATCTACTTGGCTCACTCTTTATAATTTGGTTGGAAGGACTCATGCTAAAATACTCAATTGATTACCATAATTCATCACACAAGTACACTGTAAAAAGAAAGGTACTGTTTTGTTTTTAACAAAATTGATTGACAGGTTAGTTAGAAACGGACTGACCAAAACAGGATGGTTGCAGAATGGTACAGTTACGTCATTACTTGAATCGGCAGGGATGGGGGGAGGGGTTCTGTCGGAGGATGGGGGTTAGTTTAGCACATTAAACTCCGGTGTAGAAATTCATATGTATCATACCTTGTGGAGGGTAAGAGTGTATTGGTGTCATACCTTAAGCCGTGAAAAATATCTGGCTATGGAAATGACCCAAGGTGCAATTATACACCAATAAGACAACCTTGGTACCAGATAAACTTGAATGTCATTCCGTTATGCTCTCAAGACCACCCTGCAACGTGTAGCAGTGACATGCCAATGATGAACAAAGGTAGGGGCAGAACCTGAGGACCTCTACAAGCAGGAAGAATATTACTTCTTGAGAAATATTTTCATTCATAGATGGATATACTTAGCCCGCGATAAAACCATCAGTCACATTGAATCCGCCGCCAAATAATGTAGTTCCTGGTACTTTATATCGAGTTTTTGTATGTACTGGATGATTCTTGTGGCTCAGGAATGCATTGAGACATTCCATTAATGGGGAGGACAGCAATCCTTTCCTTATTCGTACATGGGTTTAATGGAATAAGAGATGGTGGATACAAAACAATATACATGTACTCTAAATATGGGTATGGGTTAAAGTATTTCTGTATTCTGTATTTGAAACTGACGGTTCAATTTGTGCTGAGAGACGTATAATTTTATATGATCGGTACATAACCCCCCCCCCCGACCCGGATATCCCCCTACAAGGAACTAAAAAGTGTAACAGGGTCAAGGGTAGCGAGGCAGCCCCTTTCGTGACAATGTCCTGCACGGTTGAACTCGCATCAGAGACTCGTATGGAGCCAGCTGGCGTCGACGGCCCATCATATGACGTCTAAAATGAGGATAGACATGTTCCTGAATTCGGACACCATTATAACACAGTTCTTATTAACCACCGGATGATTATTTCCTAATTGAATTTGGGTGGGATAGGTGTCTTTAGCAGAACACTGGCATGGAACTCATTTTGCTAATCACTTAACCGTCAAAGAAAACGAGAAAACGCATTCTCATGCTAACTCAAAAGCCCATATCTTCGTAACTAATTTGGCTGATCACAAAAAATTTGATGAGGATCCCATGATCAGAAATTCTGTCTATCATGAATAATCTTACACCTAATACTTCCTCTTTGACACTATTTTGCAATATCACTTTAAATTTTGGTAAAAAGCAAAATCACTGATCATGGGACCCTCATCAAATTTTCCCTGATCAGCCAAATCAGTTACGAAGATATGGGCCATAGTGTTTGTTTTTGTCTTATTGTCCCTAGTTTATCCTTACTTAAATTTATGGGTGCAGGATGCAATCTATTATAATGATCCCAAGCTGGTTATTTCAAGCACTCAATAATCCCAATCACGGGATCTTATTTTAGCTTATTTTCTTCCTATTTATATCCATTTGTGGGTGTACCGGTTTCTGACAGGGCAGGGCAATAGTGCAGGTATAGGAGCTGCGAACTTGGAATAGAATAAAACAATAGACCGGCCTTGTTCCATACAACTGTTCAAACAAAATTCTTTGTAATTAATAGATGACTGTTATGCAGTGCGTTTAAAACAACATTATTGGAAATGAACCTTGAACTTTTCCTGATGCTGCTGTTTGTTTAAATAACCAAATCTAACAATATCAACTCAATACTTATTGGGGCGTTCCATCGTCACTCAAAAAGATAATATTGCATGTTTTTACTGCTGATTAAATAAATTAGCTATAGAAAGGAAATAACAAGTAACAAGTGATTAAGTTTGGACATAGATAAATATCGGAAATATTTATTAAATCCTCCTATACAACAAGCTTAACTTTAAAATTGTCACGATGTGTACAGGTTGGTGGTGTGGGAGAAACTGAAAGTAACTTGTCAGCAGATCTACATAACCACGGTTGCGGAACAGTTATGTTAAGCCCGGTTTACACAGGCCGTCAACGGGTCCTTACGAAAATTTGCTTAGGTTAACCTTAGGTTAATGAGTTATTGCAAGCCAAAAACTAATCATATAGGTCAGTATCGTAGGTTATCGGTGACAGTTGTCGTAATATACAAAGGGCTGAAGGGTTTACACAGCCCGACAATATCCTTAAGATAATAAAACCATCATCCTTGACAGAAGGGATACAACAAAGAAAGTATCTAATAGATTTCTATAAGAATATGTCCTTTGACATAAAACAAGGGGGTTTACACAGGCCGACAGAGGCCCTTAGGATAAGATTTGTCACTATCCTGAAGCCCCATTCGCTGTGGCCTATGGTCCTGTCGCAGGGAGTAGCGAAAATTCTGTCTCATGCCTACGATAATAATATCATGGATGAGAAAATGATCGCAGGCTAGGACAAAATGATCGCAAGCTAGAGAAATTGATCGTATAGCATTCACACTGAGAGGTATGGCACCTTGCGATCATTTGCAATCATTTTCACAAGCAATCTGCTCATGAATCGCACAAGATCTCTACGAAAATATTAAGCATGTTGAATAATTTCGCAAGGAATTACGTCGCAGAGGTCTACGATTATCCAACGTTCCCAACGTTCTGAGATCGCAGAGAGCTGCGACAAACCACGTCCACCACGGCGAGTGGGGCTTTGGCCTAATTTCACTGTCGTAAGCCTTTTGACATAAGGATTTTCACAAAAATTTCAAACACGTCTGAAATTGTCATTATCGTAAGGAAGTAGTCCCGGTAAATTATCATAAGCCTTACGACATGCTTAAGACAATGAAATCCTTAGGATAAAATGGGTTTACACAGGCCGATAACGTCGTAAGGACTATCGTAAAGCTTAGGTTAATTATCGGAATTATCCTAAAGCCCCACTCGCCGTGGTAAACGTGATTTTTCGTAGACCTCTGCGATCTGCAAACGTTGGAAACGTTGGATAATCGTAGACCTCTGCGATGTAAATCCTTGCGAAATTATTCAACATGTTGAATATTATCGTAGAGAACCTGTACAATTACATACGAAATTACTTGCAAAAATGATCGCAAGGGACCCCAATTGTCAATGTGAATGCTATACGATCAATTTCTCTAGCCTGCGATCATTTTCTTGCCTTTGAGATTATTATCCTAGGAATGAGACAGAATTTTCGCTAGTCTATGCGACAGGAACATAGGCCACGGCGAATGGGGCTTGAGCTTTACGATAATGGTTATCGTAAGGAATTTGACGGCCTGTGTAAACTCTACTTCCCGAAAACAATTAAGGTCTCACGCCCGAAAATATTACATGTTATGAACACCAAATTTAGGATTGTCATTATCTAAAGGCGGCTGGAGATGACATGACTAGGAGCGTTAAGATAAGGAACATGACATGTTCCTAATTAGATAGGCAGAATTCCTCCATCGTTGAGAGCATTTTTGCCTGTTTTTTACCTGCTAAAATGTTCAGGACTAATCATAAGGGCTACTACAAATCCATACTAATTTATCAACAATTGGGAACATTTGACACACACACGACGTATTAATTTTATGTTTCCTTACGGCGTAAACTAACACATATTTCCCATAATTGCAGACTGTAAAATATCAAACTGGCTTGATCAGATAATATATCTCGGACTTTGTCGGTTCCTAATCTTAATGAGTGCGAGGCCACGATATGGGACCATGTTCCTATCTTTTTTTTTGTGCATGATATCCAAAATTTCTCACACATGCATTGTTATCTGCCTTTGTCTTAATTATTCAAGAATTTGTTGAGATAAAGTACAAATTGACATATTTGATCCCAATCTTGTCGTGTGGGAACCTCCTTTGATTCACACACAATATTATCACGATGCAATACTAGGACGCAACACGGTTGGCGCAGTTCACCAATTTTCCCATAAATAACTGTGTACGTTTTCCGTGTCGTCGTTCATTGTCTGAGAGTATACTCTACTGGAAGAGGAAGATTCCATATAAAAAACCTATAATATGTAAAGCGATTACTATTAGCATTTGTTGCCCACTCACTGCATTCCTATTTACGAATATTTTACTTCCTGGCGTTCCCCGTTTTTTCTTCCTTGTTTGTGTAATCTAATACCCCTCCCCCCCTTTCCTAAACCTCTAAATACATTTGTGGGTGTACTTATATTGGGTACATGGCCCAATTCAGTTCCTAGAGTTTCACCTAAAGGTGATCATCGGCTCGTTTCATTGAACATGCATGCACACACACGTGCGTGCACGTGTTCACACACATGTACACACACATACATAGGTGTATGTAAAGTCATGGCATTAGTCATGAAATTGCTTTTAAAAATGTGTTCAAATGATTTATGATAAATTTCTTTGATGAACAATCATCATTAAGGTGTCCTGGTGAATTACTGAACTTTAGGGTTTTATTGTACTGTTATCAGGTTATCCATTAGTCTACCATTTGTTAGTTTTTAGTTGTTTGTTGTTAGGTTTATTGCAGACTTCCATCTCATCTCGACTGTAAGTCATCCTAGAATATAGCTCGAAATTCACAGACAACAAAGAACACTCATGTGAAAGGATAGTATTTATTAATCCAAATGCATGTGATATACGTCACTGAGTTCCCGTTGATCTATATGTCAGCACTGAGAGATTGTCCACTCTACTCCAAACAACCAAAACACCTATGCTCAACCACCTACCTAGCTCTGCTCACTTGCCCAGGTGGTAACCCGAGTTCCCTGAGCCCTCACTTCTTGGACTTGCCTATGTGTGGCTACCTTGTATCACCTCTATGCTCTCCGCCAACAGAGTTACTCAGAGAGTCAATCTTAGCCCCGATCCTTGCTTCTAACTAAAGCTAGCTAAGATACTACACTGTAAAAAAAAACCGTAGAATATACAGGGAATCACCGTTATTCATGCTGGTAATCTACCGTTATTCATTTTACGGACAAAAACTGTATAATCAATGCATATAATGGTATTCAACCATACATATAATGGTAGTTTATTTTTACGGTAGAGTTCTGTAAACATTATGTTATTGAAATATGACAAATCACTGATAGTCTTGGTAAGGCAGACTCAACGTGAACATAATGAATCAAGCCTTGTGATCTAAGTGGCCCTGGCCTTAAGTGTTAGAAAATGCATTTCAGTAGGTTCTACTACACCTCAAAATATTTGCAAAATGTTTTAAACACCTTTTCTGTAGGTTTTACAGGTGCACACCTTTTTAGTACAATACCCTTGTCAGCTATACCCTGGTAGGTTTCAATTTTTTTTTCAGTTTTACAGCCTAAAGGGAGTCCCCATTTATAACATTTGTCCATACATAGACCTAGCATTCCCTAAAAAGAAATCAAATAATTAGGTTAATCCTTTAACATTAAGTTCCATATCTTTGTATTTATCATATGAAAAAATTTCATTCAGTATGTGCTCTTACTACCACAAAGTATTTGAAGTTTTACAACTTGGTACTGCTGAGTCTTGAACCAGCGACCTTTCACATACAAAGCCTGTACTCTGCCACTGAGCTATGGAGGCTTGTGGTCAGACAAAGGCAAGCAGTCTTACTCAATTGAAATAATAGGGTATGAGACAGGGTATAGGTAATAGACACCAACAGAGTATTGGGTCAGGCACATGCGTATTAGAAGTCATGGTTTGGTCACAGTTACTGGATCACAATACCGGACCTAAATAGCGCAGTGTTAGGCCGCTCTGTCAGACTAGGAGGGGAGAATGTAAAATTTAGGCTGACCAAGTGCATGGCCAGAGCCACCTTTATTATCTTTATATGTAGTTCAATATCTCTCCACCAGGTGACAGTCTATGCCAATTCTATGCAGTTATTTTCTTCTAAATGTCAATATTGATTCATTATAAAATTCTGAGAATTTCCTTTCACTGTAGAGCATATAAGAAATGTATATGGAATGTATTAGAATGTATTTCGAGTTTAAGGAAAATTGTCTTGTATGAGTTTTGGAGATGTACTTTGTTTAAGCACCTTTTTCACATGTGGACACACATAGGGACTAGGGTATGGGTCTCATGTTTCTGGGACTCACAAGAGGTATTCTAACCATACCCTGGTTCAGAGGTCAACTCTGCATTTGTATATGCATGATGTTGAAAGAGTTTTGATCCTAGCCTTGAACTTTACCTCTTGGTTGATCAAATATCATTGATGTATCCAAAACATTGTCTAAGATTATAAGGCATGAAAGAAATAGTGGATGTCACAGTGTGTCACATTTACAGTCCTTTACAGGATCCTGAGCCAATTGGCCTGTAATTTGAACAATTCAAAATGTATATACAACGGTAATAAATTGTTAATAAAAACGGTATCGGTCAGTCATAATGAAGGTTGACCGTAAATTTCTACGGTATAACACTGTGAAAATTAAACGGTTTTGGTCCGTACCAAGTACGGTCATGTAGTAAATACGGTCAACCGTCAAATTAACGGTACTCTACTGGAGCCACAGTTGCCAGTAGATTACCGTAAAATCTACGGGTATTTTTTTACAGTGTACGCAATAGGACTGACACCCACGTCAGTGCACTACACTTTGGAATGAATATTCACTTTTTTTTTCAAATGATTTATTGAATCTGCTCTGGAGGTCAAAATCGCATCTTGGATTACTATGCAAAATATCCATGTCAACCTTGAGATTGGACCTAAATTTGATGATATCATCTAAGGACCGATTGTGTAATTGATTGTTAGCTTTAGGCCTTTGCCTTATAAAAAGTTATAGCTGCCTTCTTTTGCACCCCTTGGCAGAATTTATAATATAATAGTTATACACATATAATATATATAACTATATATATTCCCTGTAGTGTACGTGAGTGGAGTCATATACAGTGAATATGAAATCTAACAAAACAGGTATGATATACCAGTCTTTTGTTGTTTGGACAAAAAAATAAAGATACAAGGATTTGGCGCTTTTTATACTAAGGTACTATATCCCGAATTAAAAAGCATACATGTGGTGACTGATGATGCATTAAGTGATTAAATGTCGGTAACAATATGTCACCGTACATCACGAATTTCTTTTAGGTGTTTATTTCATAATATCGGTCGGGGATTCCCATGGGTTTCAGGAGCATTATAGAATGTATGAATATAACATTATGTAATTCATATTTCTAAAAAGAACGTATTCTATGAAATTATCCTGTTGGGTTTAGATGGAAATATACACGTACAGGATGTACCACACGTCTTATTCACTTGACAACAATTTGATAGCACATTTTTTGTTGTCTGGTCGGTGTGAGGTCCATCACAAGTCGGTGATGGACCATTGGGGAGCTATCACCGTGTCAACAGCCAGTGGTGGAGAGTGGACTCAGGAGAAGCAGCATTACAGCACTTGGTCATTTGATACTTCAACGTCTTTCCCTCTTAAACTACAATAATGAAAATACATGTTTGTCTGAAAACAGAAACATTTTAGTTATGGAGACTAGAATTTGCCACTTTCTTTCAGCCAATTGTGTGCTCAACGTGAAAAGACCGTATCTATACACATTTACTGACAATATATAGCATTCTATGCAGAGATTTGTTTGTCTATACATAGGTTTTCTAGAAGCAAATTAAATGAGGTGATCAAAATTGTGTACGGAAATGAGCCCCCATACTTAGAGTCTCTACCACTTATGAACAGATTGATATTTGAATGATGAACTATTCGAATTAATCAGCGAAGAGCTAGCTATATTCTCACAAACATCTTTATTTATTCATCATCGATTGCAAAGCGAGTAAAAGACTAGTTAATAATAACATGCAGTCTAACGAAACATCGCGTACACCAGCTTTATCAACGATAATAATTAAACAACCATCATAACTCAGTTAAACCAACAGATTAGCTCACCTCTGTGCTGTTGCCACTTGTAATAAAAAAAATTCTAATATGCTATTTCACTTTGATTCTAATGTGATGTAACTGGGATTGAGTTATTAGGACGTCTAATTATGTGTTTATATGTTCCCTCCTTTATGTTCCCTCCTTTTCTCTAACCGCACTAGTTGTATTGGATAGTTTCAGATACTCCAAAAGATCACATAAAGTAAACTTAACGTATCTTTCTTCTCTGTTTTATGAAAAAGACGTACATACCCTTTCTCTTGTGAAAATATTGTTGTTTTCAATCATGAATGACCAATTGACATAGTTTCACAAATATTATACTAGAATTTCCAAGTACGACTGGAAATACATGGGATATGTTAACGTATTGAGATGCGTTGTGGTTTCTGAAACTCTTTAAAGTGACATGTAGTACGTAATTAAAGGCCACCTTCTCAAAGACAACCAGCAGGCATCTGCATTATGGCCTACTCTTGTTTTGACGGAGGTGTCTGTAATGGGAACACTCCATAGATATCGTTGACGGCGGGTCCTTGTAAAGGAGCATCGAGTTCGATTCGACAGCTGCAGGGGACTTAGAGACGGTGTGACCCGGCCTGTGGATGTCGCGGGTCAGCGGGGCCCACCCGAGGGGTGAGCCGCCGGGCCTGAGTCACTCTCGGCGGGGGGCCGTCTGAGCTACCCCCTCTTAGATGACACCCAGGGGCCTAGGGTCACAGCAGTCAGCCTCTTCCCCCTCTGGACTTTGGATACATGTATAGATATTATATGTGTAGTGGGGTGTACTCTCTCTTAAACTTGTATAAAGTTGCACAATGCAAAACGAAACCCATGCATGCACTGATATGTTAGAGAAGGTATAGATAGACATGTAAAAGAATGAAAGAAAGAAAGGAAGAAAGAAAAAAAAAGAAAGAAAAAAGAAAGAAAGAAAGAAAGAAAGAAAGAAAGAAAGAAAGAAAGAAAGAGAAATGGACAGATAACACAGCATCATATTGGACTTATCCACTCTCCAAGCAGATCACTCCACTACCGTTTTGTATCTCTGCCACAACCTCCCCGGACCTGCCATGTTGGAACTATTTCCACCTACGTTGGAAAGACGTAGGTGTAAACACCTTTTTTGTACAAGTCATTGGAAACACCTTTTTTGTAGAACTACACCCTCACTTAGGGGATATCCATGTCAAATGCGTTTCTAGAGCCTCACACAGCTCCTTAAACAAGTGGTTGTCTGACAGGGCCTATCCTGACGGGTATGATACCATGAATCTCCCCAAGGAGGGGAGTTCTTCTCTCACACCATTTTCAGGTGTCCAGTGTCTGCTTGTGGACGAAAAAAGTCGGATGTATCTGTGATCATGCATCTTTTTCCATGGCCGTTGCTTCTTTTGTCCTTAGATGTTACAAGACAAGCAATGATAATTGTTATAGTTTGATTGATGAGAAAACAGAACCCAAATAGGCCTACACACATAACTAAATTTTTGCAAATCTGATCACAAAGGCCCTATTTGTTTATCTTTACTAAAAAACAAAATTAGAAAACGTCAGGACTTGGGTTTAACAACTTACTTTATTTTTTATGTAGAAAGGCTTCAAAATTGTATAGGCCCTGAACCTCATTAATTGACACCTGAGGGATTCGAACCTGTGTGCCTTTGCACAGAACCTCAGTGCCCTAACCGCTGGGCTATAGAGACAGGTGTTCATTGCACTTAAGATTGGTAGAAATTTTCAGAAGGAACAAACCCCATCACACTGGCCATTGTATCAGTCCACAAAAAATAGTTCCAAGGATTTGATACTTTGGGCATTTTAAAACAAAATTGTGTTACACCTTTACTATAGTTCATCAATTCTACCTGTAGCAAAGCTATTTCCATTCATATTCTAAGGTTAACAGGTGTATTCATGAAGCTTGGCGTAGGGGACAGATACTGTCCCAAAAAAGCAGGTTGTTGCAGAGATTCTAATGCAGGGAACGGGAGTGGAACTCTCTGCCGAGGAGATTGGGACTTATCATTGTGCTAGCCAATCAGATTGCTGGCACAATGATAACTCATAGACTTCTACAGGACAGAGCAATCCCTCCTCGCGATATCTGACAGCTACACTGCCTAGGACCCCTGCATGGGTCGCCCTCGCAGGAGTGTCCCCCTCTTTGAGGAATCACTCAGCATGGCCTTCCTTGGCAGAAGTTGGATAGTGCGCAATTCTTTTCATCAACTCGTCCCCGTCAACTATGAATGTTTCAATTTATTATTTCCCATGTTATACTCAGGCGAAGGGTTTTCGGAATTGTTGTGAAGCTCCTAATGAACAGATAACAGTTCAAAAATCGCTAAAAAGGAAAAAATAACACCGGCGACCCCAAACATGCGGTTGTCTGAGATAAAAACATTTCCAGTAATTTCAACTATAGATACAGCGCAGTTTCTAGGAATTCACTAACATGACTGTTGACACCTAGATATTCCCCACGTGTTTATGTCGCTAAGGGCAGAGAAGGTCAATGATAATTCTGCCACGTCCAGGTGCTGCAGTGACATGTATATGACCCCACCTTGGCCACTGAGCACTTTGCCGATACATGTGAAGCTGGGTTTCAACTGAACGATTTTGGTTAAGAAACGTTGACGACTGCAAACGACTGTAAAATTTGTCATCTTTAGTAGATGCTCGGGTGTAAAAATCTTTTATGAATGAAAGACTGGTTGTTTCCACTGAACGACTAAGATATTGCGGTTATTAGTGCAGAGCAGCACTAGTGTTTAATTAGATTACGTGAACCACGCCCCTCCTTGGGTTGGGCATACTCAACTTAACCATTTACATTAAAATGTTCTCTTTGGAATAACCAATCAACCAAAATACCGAGAACTTGTTGATAACAAATCTGCTTGCCTCACTGTTGAAAAGTGCTTTTCAGAAATATTTTGGTAAAATCTCACAGAATTCCTCATATTCCATTGTTGCCATGATTTAGTCTTCATCTGATAGAGTCCTGGCGCTCCTGATCATGACCTATATGCCAAAAATAGGCACAATAAGAATAGTATATTAGAAGGAGTTAGTGCAACTTTAAACAAATACAGCGCTGATTCTCTGAAATAGGTGACAAGGCTTCTTATACTTCAAACCCAATTAGATAAATTATATTTAACCAAATTCTCGGCTACCAAAACGGACCATCTCTCTGTGTGTCGTCCCCCGACGGCCTGGAGGAGTCCTCACCGGGAGGAACTTCCCCAAGAAAGTGGGTGAAATTGGTGAAACTTCAATCTCACTCTCTGGCAAGAGGGAGAAAATTGGAGGGTGGGTAATGGAATGGGTTACAATGATTAGACATGAGCGAAGGGAGAAATTCATATTATATGAAATGATGAATGGGAATTCCTCTTTTTTTTAACGACGCTCTAATGCCTCAGACAGATCTCAAACTACCTGGTGTTATGATGAACCAAGTCTCCTGTAGTCTCCTTGGATAAACGTAGCATAGACCTGTTTGCTGACCTTAAACCAGACTTAATAGGCCTAATTGCGACCTTTCGTGGAAACATATTAAGTGATAAGTAATACGGTCCTATTTAACTCTACTTGCGATGATACCGTTTATGAAACAGACAGTTTAAAAGCCAAATACCTAATGTGTTTTCTCATATTGGTAAAGCACTTGGTCAAGTGTTTTGCAGTTGTCATAAAGCCATTGTTATGAAAGGCAGAATGAGCATAGAACAGGCTCCGCGATGACGATCTGCTGGCGTTATTTTCTGAATTTCTGATTCTACCCATGTAACCCTTTGCCTTTCCTAAATGCAAATTTCTATCATACATGAATAGATCTGCATAATTTTATTGATGACATTGAATATAACCTTTTCAGTGTTAGTTATAGTATAAATCCTGTCGTTTAGAGACAGGAAGTTTATTAGTTATAAATTTGATAACTTTGATGGGACAATAGTGTCATGTCAATGAGTCCATGTTCATGGCACTGCCAAAAGGGGTGCATCGCCTTCTGGGTCAGAGATATGTACTTCCGGCAAGGATGGCGGCAACTTGACGTTATGACCTTTGTCAGAAAATCTCTGCATAAGAATAAGGTAGTTTTCTATGTAAATAGACAATAACGACCTTGACAATAATTATTGGCTTCATTAACTTGTAAGAAGACGGTGATTTTCGGCGTGATTTGAACAATCTCTTTACGATTACTTAAGACTGTAATCTACATGCTGAACTTGCTGTCAGTTTTGGAATTATGGTTTTATACCAGTGACGGCTCCAGAGATTTTAAAGGTGGGGGGGGGGGGGAGAACGGGGGGATACTACATTAAAAAGCTTTTAGGCGATATATTATAACATGTCTGTATGATACAGACATGCTATCAGGTCATATATCGCTAGAAAGGGTGTCAAATCCTCTTCTCTTTCAAATGGGAAGTATGGTGTCCTGCCATATTTTCAGAGAAAATCAAACAAATACAAAAACGGCAGTATCGAAATTGGTATGTAGAATACGGGATTTAAGAAGTAATCTTTTTGACTTATCAGACATTAACAGATTATGATTCTGAACTGACGCGGATGGCCAGTCCATGCTCTGTTAGCTTAGCGTCTATGTTTACATCAGCGCATGCTTTAGCTATAACTCCTTGTCAATGTATAGGAGTTAGGGGAGGAGTCTATGTATGGCGTACCATACTAAAGGGGCGTGTAATGCTCGAGCTCAGTCAGAGTTAAGCTGAACGTTGTTGTGAGTAACCATTCTGGAAAGGTTGAGTCTTTGAAGCTGAGTCCTGGATTTGGAATAGAAGCCGATAGACTGTATGGAAAGGCGGGAGTGTTGACTGAGTGTGTTTGAGGGGATTCCATCCTTGGAACTGTTCATAGTCAATTGAGATCTTGTCATGGAACGACAATACGCAGGAGATAGATAAAAGAACATCCATTCACGCGAGTGTTACATCTTACATGATGTGGAACTATGATTATGTATTGGATGACAGCAGCCGAACGAGGAGGAGACTGCTATTGGAGCTAGCTATAAATAACATGACTAATTAAGTACACCTAATACAAATGGATAATTAACTCTCTATAGTTCAATTCCATGCTTCTTATCCTCATTCTTCAAATTAATACTTCTGTTTTTAAGTAAACTCATTTGTCAGAGGATTTATAAGTTTGCTAGGCCTATACCATAGGCCTAGCTATATTAATAGTAGAATGCTGTTTATCAAAGGCCAATAGCTCAACTCAGTACAAATCATAGCATTGCTCTATGTCATTCTTCTCATTATTATCATCCTAAGTTCTTAATCCACAAATCAACACAGACGCAGTTCTTTATTACAATCTGCAATGTTCTACTAGACACTGTGTAATGATAGGCCTACACTCTCAGGTGTTGGGTGCAGTAGTAGGACTACATGTGTACTTATAGGCCCTATTATATAGTCACAACGTTAATGACACGATTGGTGTTACTGTTATGTTCTATTATATACTACAAGTGGCTTCGCCAGGATTCGAATCCACAACCTTTGGGTTTGAAGGTGAGGGTCTTAACCACTACACCATGGGGGATGAGGCTGGAACTAAGAAATGGGGTCATGACCCAATTTGCTTGTTCCCACAGGTCCTTTTGAAAGCAGTTTAACAAAACAGCAACCAGATGGACAGGTTAATTATGACCCATTTCGCTGGTTCTTGGTAAGACTGAAAAAAGTTCAGTATGTAGGCAGCAACATGCGAAAGGACATCATTTTAGAAGAAGTAGGGTAATAAACTTTTGTAAAAATACAAAAAAAAAGAAAGAAAGGAAATTGCAATTAATTCCTGTAATTGAAAAATTGGACACAGAATAATTGAAAATGTCACTTTATCATATAGATAAATTAGGCTAATTAGATAGTAATGACATCATCTAAGGTTCATGCATGGCTGCCGCTTACTCCATTTGGAAGAATCATGAGTCCAAACAGTTTTCAAGCACTTAAGGAATGAGCAAGTGTGTTGTCAGCATTGAATTTAATTGATAAGTCCTATAAAAAATTAATGCCGTTTTAAGAATGATCGTTTTAAGAAGAAGGCTCTTAAAAATCATCAAAAATGCCATAGTACAATATATCATGCGAATACTAATATTCATTCAGCGCCTTTCATTCACATACATTCATATGATTAGGCCCAAGTATATCTACCATAGGACATAAATCCCGGAAATTGCCCAGGTCATGTTCGAGTTGGGAAAATGCCAAAATTAATTTAATGGGAGGCAAAGGGTTAAAGGTGGGAACCCACTAAGCGATGTAACTAAGATTTTAGTCGATTAGGGGATCACCAGCTACCAATATCTAACATCGTCAGATATTTGGCAAGCGATTTTTAATTATTTGTTGTTGAATTGCTAAGTGGGAACACTATTTCTAGACCGACCCGTCTTCCAACAGAACTGTTCAAAAACATCAGAAGTAAATTATCAGCAGGGACGGATTTAGGGGGGGGGGGGGCTCCCCCCCTAATTTTTGCCAAATTTCGATTTTAAAATTCAGGCCCCAATTAAAGGGGGCACCTCGAGTTTATAGGCCTACATAAGGATACCCGCCTTTCCCTTTCTCAAATCTCTGGATCCGTCCCTGACCAGTACTGGTCGAAATGACCAGAATTATAGTTAAATCGCTCAATGCTCCCAACCCCCCTCATAGTCATGGGCCTTGGCCTACTTAAAGTTTACCAATAGGCTAGATAATCTAGATAGACCTACATTTCTAAACTGCAGAGAATGTGCACTCGTCGGAAGTTGACTGTTTTCGGGACGGGAGGATTGAGGGTGGCATATGTTGCGCTTTTGGAGTTTCTTTGTCACTGTTGGTTTCCGTCGACAGGAGCTGTGACCCATCCAGGCGCGCCAGGGCCCAGTGACATTGATGTGTGTGGCGCCGTCAGACGCCATTGGCCCCAAAGTCTCGTCCACCTCCCGCGATCTCGCGTGAAAAGACCTTGTCACGGTCGAGAGCTGAGAAACGACTCGTGACGTTCTCCGACCAGAGGTGTTTGAACCGCGGGGCGCCTGTGAGGGTCTGGACACGAATCCTGGCACACTACTGGTATGGTTTTGGGGAAGTTGATTTGTTTATTCCATCGGTAGACTACATTAACGAGTAAGCCCAGGGAGTAAGCCTATAGTTGTTGGATGGTTACAGCCACCACGGAGGGTAAGGGATTGCATGCCCCAAGAAAGCCATTAAATAGACGGAGCTTATACCTATAGGCCTAGCTGAGGGCACCTGTATCCTTATCTAGGATCTGGGCCTATCAGTCCTGATCACAGGGGCGGATCCAGGGGGGGGGGGCCCGACGGGCCTTGGCCCCCCCCCCCCCCCCTAAAAAAAAAAAAAAAAAAAAAAAAAAGAGGGAGGGAGGGAGGAGAGGGAGAAAAGAGAGAAAAGAGAAGAAATCCCGACTCTCTCTTCTGGCTCTGCCCTTCCCCTCCCGGCCCTGTCCTTCCCCTCCCGGCCCTGTCCTTCTCCTCCCGGCCCTGTCATCCCCTCCTGGCCCTGTCCTTCCCCTCCCGGCCCTGTCCTTCCCCTCCTGGCCCTGCATGTCCTCCCCTCCTGGCCCTGTCCTTCCCCTCCCGGCCCTGTCCTTCCCCTCCTGGCCCTGTCCTCCCCTCCTGGCCCTGTCCTTCCCCTCCCGGCCCTGTCCTTCCCCTCCCGGCCCTGTCCTCCCCTCCTGGCCCTGTCCTTCCCCTCCCGGCCCTGTCCTTCCCCTCCCGGCCCTGTCCTCCCCTCCTGGCCCTGTCCTTCCCCTCCCGGCCCTGTCCTTCCCCTCCTGGCCCTGTCCTTCCCCTCCCGGCCCTGTCCTTCCCCTCCCAGCCCTGTCCTTTCCCTCCTGGCCCTGTCCTTCGCCTCCCTGTCCTGTCCTTCGCCTCCTAGCTGTCTTTCTCTTCCCGGCCCTTTGGAGAGTCAACAGGTGAGTGTCAGAGGGACGTCAGGGCATAAGGGGAGGGTAAGGGTTGACAGGTGAGGGTCAGAGGGACGTCAAGGCATGAAGGGAGGGTAAGGGCAGACAGGTGAGGGTCAGAGGGACGTCAAGGCATGAGGGGAGGGTAAGGGCTGGCAGGTTCGGGTCAGAGGGACGTCAGGGTATGAGGGGAGGGTAAGGGCAGACAGGTGAGGGTCAGAGGGATGTCAGGGCATGAAGGGAGGGTAAGGGCAGACAGGTGAGGGTGTCCCAGATTTCATAGTTGAGGGGTTAGTTTTGCAAAATTTTCCTGGGGGTGGCCCCCCATACCCCCTCTCCAGTGCATAGACAAAAAAAATATAAAGGAATCAATATCCTAATTGGATAAGAGTGCAAAAGATTGCATAAATCAGAGGTTATTCTTCTCATATTATAGGTATCTGAATTCCCTTAGAGAGTCCCAGATTTCATATATGAGGGGTTAACTTTTCAAAAAATTTCTGGGGGTGGCCCCCCATACCCCCCCCCCCCCCCCAGTGGGCGTATCTGGACTTCATTTAAATGTGATATTGTAAATATCATATAAATCTTTTCCTTTTTTAGAATAATCAAATGAAGACAACCCTAGGATCTTGTTTTATTTTTCAGAAATGTTTCTTTATGGAATTTGTATTAGTTAAGCTGATTGAAATTGTATTTATCTAAATTTATATAATTATGTCAGATATGACCTTTTGTTATTCACTGATTTCCAAGTTTTCTTCTTGAAAGTGAATGACATAAGGTCGTATCTGAAATAGAAAATGTATCTGTTACAATAGTAACATCATAATAATCTAGATATATGTACCTTAGAATGCCTAAGATTGCATAAATAAGACGTCATATTTCAAAAAAATTCCTGGGGTTGGCCCTCCCATACCCCTCAAAGGTACCCCCTCCCTTACCCTGAATTCCATGCCCAAACAATTTCAAAATATGAGGGGGGGAGTTATTATCACTTAAAGTCACCCAAGTACCCTAGAATGCCTAAGATTGCATGAATAAGAGGTCACATTTTCAAAATTTTCCTGGGGGTGGCCCCCCATACCCTCCAAAGGGAACCCCTCCCTTACCCTGAATTCCATGCCCAAACAATTTCAAAATATTAGGGGGAAAAATTATTATTACTTGGGTTCACCAAAGTACCTTAGAAGGCCACAAATTGCTTGGTTGAGAGGTCATATTGTTAAAAATTTCCTGGGGGAAAACCCTCCCATACCCTCCCCGTGGACGGCTCCGCCATCCACAAATTGTGTCCCCACATACTACTAACACATTATTTTCAATCTTGGCCCCCCCCTTACAAATTCCTGGATCCGCCCCTGGATCATATAGCTTTAATATCCCTTTAGGCCTAATGCCATAAAACTGTGTTAATCTTTGGAACTTAAATCATGGAAAAAAGACTTTGAAGAGTGTAGATCCTTTCTAATTATTTTGCAATAGGTGGCCTATCAGACGGCTGGAAACAGGGCATGAGTGACAGTGGCGTTCCCAGGAGGGTACTGGGAAACTCCGAGGGTATCTGGAACTCCCTCAGATTTCTCAAAGTCTGTACATGAAACTACAAATATAGGGGAACTTTATCAAAATAACTATTTTGGAAACCCCACAGTTTTTACTTGGAATGCTTTCAGATTTTAGGATTGAGTACGCCCCTGCATGACCGAGATCTAAGTAGACCTATAGAGCTATGGAAGGTTTTTAGGGAACAGGTAAATTTGTATCAAGCGTGCTTTCAAGTCTTTTTTCATATCAGATTCTATGACAGGAAGAAGTCTTATTTGGTCAACATTCAGAAGGGGTGGCTTGCTCATGATTAAATAGGCCTAAGACCTTACAATTCTTCTTCAAACCTAAATATCAATATTTAGTACTTTTAAATGTGAAATACTATAGGTTCAACATGTTTTTTCTTATAGGCTACATATAGGCGAATGCAAGGCCTGTTTGCAATAAATCATTTTACTCTAACGTCAAGAACCAGTGATACTTGATCATTGTATTATACCCTTATCATAGCAATTATGATAATTATATTGTTCTACATTACAACACCAAGACCTCACATGATCCAAGTACTGTGATCATCTGATGGATGAGAGCTACTGGCTCCACCTAGCAGCCTCCGTGAATATTGGATTGAGGACTCAATGAGGACGCATGGGTATAGGAGTATGGAGTCATGTTAGTAGGAAACTGGGAGGTCAGACAGCAAAAGAAACATCCGTGTTGGACTCAATTGGTTGGAGGGAAAAGGACCGATTACTTGTAACATAAAGGTAAATCACAGACCGAGACATCTCTCTTATGATGTGGAGAGACAGATAGATATAATTTAGGGTGATTTTGCAGTTGCGATTATTCTTTCTTAGTGAATGGTCAAACGTCAATGATGAATTCATGCAAAATATGCAAACTACTACAGCTAATTTAACTGACTATAGCATTTCCACATGCTAGCAGGTAGGGCCAAATAGAGAGATGGGGCGGAAGAAGATAGAGTCATCTGACTTCCCCTTTTATGACTGTGTATGATATAAATTCTTCCTCACATATATGCATGTAGGTATGCACAAAGTATTAATGTATAGTCTCACTTCGTGATAATCTCAGTTCCAAAGATGTTAGAACTTTACATGTGATACAGAGGACACAATTAAGAGGATATGACCAGTTGCTGATCCATGGCTGTTTCAACATGCGGCTACTTTCATTTCCCGTTCACAAAGACACCTATAGATGATATTCTATTCCGTGCACGTTCTCGCTGCGTCCAGGAACTGAAATGTGCAAAAATCCCCATACGGATCTTACTGGGTGTTAAACGAGCTTTGTCATCGGGCCAACGTGGATCCTGGCGCCGTGCAGGTCTGACACACCTGGCTGCAGGTAAGTGATGAGCAGTGCATCTTCGGACGGGGACTCTATTATCATATAGTGGTTAGCGGGAGGGACCCCCCGGTGGGTGGGAGGGAGAGGGCTGTCTGGGTATATATAATAAGCGCCGGGACTCCAGCAGGGATGGTATATGTGTTCATCACCAGCTGACTGTAGGGACTCCGGCTGGAGAGTGGGAGACACACGCAGATTGGATGAAGCAGTGCAAAGCACTATCAGAGTCACCACGTCGGCGCAGGGAGAGTGAAGGGAAGAAGGCTGAGCTGGTAGGGGAAAACTCACTTTATTGAGAGGTGGACGGGTGTAGGGGCACACTGATAGTCACCGGCTAGGGCTTCTGCAGGTCCGCTGAACTGAGCAACGCCGGTCAGCCATCTCATTTGGCTGATTCTGGACGGTGGGCAGGACGAGTTCTCCATATTACACAGAGCCAAAATACATATATACATATATTCAGAGGAGGGTCATTTTGCGACTGATTCCCATCAGTGCATGCTGGCTGTGCACAAGCTGAGAGTCACCGGACACCAGAAGTACCAGCAGCAGGTCCGCAGTGAGGGCAGGCCGGCAGCTGCCACCGGAGCTGGAGACCACCACAAGTTGATGACCATACCTTCCCAAGAGCACACGCGTCCACCACTAGTGCCCAGACCGAGGGAATAGTAGGAGCAAGAGGAAGGACACAGAAGAGGAGCCTGGAGAATATACAGGCAAAAGGGGAGGGGCCAATGCTTGACTTTACTGGCCCAAAGTCCACTTGGCGATAAATCCCTGGACCTATAGAGATATCGCTTGGTCATTGCCACTTTTACCTTTGCCACCTCCGGCAATTGGAGCAGCAGCAGCAGCAGCAGCAGTCCCATCCCGGCCGCCCGCCCACAACCATTAGCACCACCGCCACCACCACCACCTCCAGTGTCACCTGAAAGGCCCAGGAGCACCAGTACTTCACATGGCCTGCTCGCTGTGGTAGGAACTAATCGCTCGCCTGCTCATTTACTCACTCTCTTGGTCGATCGCTTCTCACCCACTCACTCCTGAAGTAAATTAATATTTGATCGGCGCTGATAGCAGCAATGGATACACGACTGGCCGGGCGGTGACTGGGAGAAACCCAAACGACTCCAACGTGTTGATAACTACCACGACTAAAAGTTACTGGTTGCTCACTTCGTCTTTACACCACTATCCTAATAGACACCGGTTGGACTACTCAGAGACCCATAGAACGGCTGCTGTTGTTAATGGGCAGTAGCATCAGCCCTTGTTGGTGAAAAGGATCTTCATTTTAGGATCTTTTCATTGGAGGATGTTATATGCCAGGACCCTTTGAAGTGAAAGCTGAGAATATCATCCAATTGCCATTTACCTTGCTCACCTGTAGTTTGAGGCCTAGTCTACGTGCAGGCCTTCATCAGCTGTTTGCCTTGGGCAAGGAAGCGGTTAACCCTTTAGAGGTTTAATTATACGGGGTGCGCAGCAGGCTGGGCAGGGGCTGTCTCTTTTGACCGACAGGTAGTTAGGGAGGGGGACGCGAGCCCCGCGGTCAAATCGGATCACAGCTGGAGGTTGGGGCTGTAAAGGGCCGAGGAGACCTACGTGAGCGGTCAAGGGGGACTTTAGAGAATTAAACAGCAGAGAAGGGGATATAGTTAGGGAAGTCAGTGATCATTGTTAAAGTCCCAATAGGATCCCAATTGGATTGCAGTGTACCTTACTGAATTTACTTACTGGTTGCCTCATACAAGATTTCCTCGCGGGACTGTTTGGTTGTCCGCTGAGTCAAGCAGGGATACTGAAGTGTTTTTTTTTTTGTGTATGTGTAAAAACATCTGATTCCTATGTGCCTGGACTTAAAACCACACCATATAGGAACTTGTTTCACGGTCCATTGCGATGTATCACATGTCTCTTCGCTAAGGCTGCAGAAGAACAACGCTATTCCACGCCACTTTCTTATAGACATCAGCACTACATTACAGTCTCACTTGGATAAAAAGTCCTTTGTTCTAATACTGGAGGCTTTTTGAGACAAATTACAATTTTTATGGACCCAATCTAAAGCTTGGGACGAAAGCACTTGCACCGTATAGCCCCTGGCAGACACTGTCTCCAGTTTGTTATTACCAACCTAAGGACATATATCTAAGAGAAAAAGGACTTGTACATCTGACAAAATGAATTGCGCTAGTCTTCTGCTAACTTTGCACATCGCCCTGCTGTGTATTGGTACCTCAGTTTTGGCCAGGCCGTCCCGGACCTCTCGGCAAAGAGGAGGGGGTAATAGGGAATCTATCTCGGACAGAAACGCCGGCAACGGCCGCGACCACCATCGTGATAGTAATCATAACAGCAACAAGCGGCCACGGTCCAGTCGGCGGTTCAGAATGCTGCAAAAGATCCTGAAAAATCTGACTCCTGATGATATGATTCAGCTGGCCCGCGCCAAAAAGGACAGTAGCCTGGGATATGGCTATGGCGGTCGGTACACGAATGGCCCCACCTCTCCGCTAGGCCAAACCACGCTTCTCAACAAAGTAGGTAAGTGATCCGACCTTGACTCCTCCTCTCGCCTGGCCACGGTTCAACAGGTATTTTAATCTGTTTTAATGATTAATATTATGTTTGCATAAATACATAATATCAATCGCCACTTACTCAGCCGGTTCCATATGGCTCATGGTTCCACTGTACTGTGTCAATGGACGTAACCGGTAACGGGAAAACGAATACCCATTTTTCATGTATTTGAGTAAGTGAGCACACTATCAATATGAATAACGCAGGGGGACATGATTGTAAATGACTCGCAGGCCCGTCATTATAATACCCTTATCATGACACTATGTATCCTCACCAAATAAACGATTCATGGTTGAAACCGTACTTCAATACACCACGGCAGGTATGGCAAATGACCCCTCAACAAAGCAGTGGACTCATGCCGTCAATGGAGAGTAGAATAATTAATCATATTTTACTATCCATGTGCCGTTCCAGCAGCTGTATACGGTGCCATGTCAAACCCCTCAAAGACAATCCCCACCTGGGACAATGGGGAGGCGCCATGTTGTGAATGTACATAATTAAACAGCGATACGGTCTGCTTTTGCACATCAACATTTTCGCGCTTTTGCTGGTATCATCAACTGATCATACAAATATCATTTTGTTATTAAGCTCCTTTTTGCAAATATATTATTGGAAGTCTTGGAAATTCGCCAAACTGCGAACAACGCCAAGGTATGGGTTTAGTGATAAGAAGGAGACAGTCTTTTAGGGGTTTGGAGTGGGACATGTTGTAAGTAGGCTGAATCAGAGCGACTCCGGTCACGCGACTTTGGACTAAACAGCTCCTAGGCCTCTTGGCATGTAGCCTGCGTTTGGCTATTATACTGTGTATAAGCATCCCGCTCATTTCCTGAAAAGACATTATCATCATGGATATAATTATCCGTTTTGATAGGCGGAAAAAGCCAACACACTATTTATCATTTCTTCTCTTGACTTCCAAAAAAGATAAACATGTCAAGTTGATAGAAGTAGACATGCGTAAGCAAGCAGTCACATCTTTTACATCTGCTGTTTACGACAACGGTCGTTAATTTAGGTAATCATTTACTGACATTGGAACTTCCTTCAGTAAATATACAAACCAAAAAAAGAAATGTTGACACATATTAATCTATAGTGCCAAACCTTAATCGGTGCTAATGCTTAGCAATTAAGCTACAGGAAGATTAAAATAACTGTAAATACAGTTATGTTCTAACCCGATTATTTAAAACCTCACCTTAGTTTCTCTGCTAAGATTTAGTTCCTCTGACGGGGACTACAGAAATCGTAACTGTCTATTAAATGGCATTCATATTGATGATACATGTTTGTAGTTTGCCGTGAATATACGGTTCACTGATTCAATTTTCAAATGTCATTACACTAATGATTTTGATGAGTATTTTGTGGTTTTGAGTTCACTAATTAACTTACAATACGAGGCCACTGACTTTGATATGGGAACCTGACATTGAATAAACATGAAATCACTGCTGTTGTCTATGCTGCTGCTTACGAAGGTCACTTTTCTATCAGTGTTAGAAAAAAGACGGAATCCTCACTGAACAACAATACGTGTACGTCTTGCGCTACCATGAAGTGGGGGCGGTGTCCCCATGGGCAAAAGTCTGTTCGTGCAAAGAGGTTCACTTATCTTGGTTCACGTAATGTGTAAGGTGAGAGGCTCTGGGTAGTATTCACACGACTTGCACTGTCAGCACAAGGTTCACTGAACATTCATTTGTGTAGCAGCTTTTCCTTGATTATTGGATCAACAATTGGACCACTTCTAGAAATTCTTATTGTCGATATAAGAAAGTCGTGGTTTTAGTAAGCTACCTTCAAAATTTGAGGATACAGTAATGTACGTATGATAATTGTGTGGTCTGTTTGCAATGGATGGCTTCATTTCATAGCTATAAAGTAAAACCAATTACATCAAAGGTATAATTTTGTCATAATGAATTATTACACATATCCTTATAGCTTGACGTACGTATTACCAGAAGCGTGTAGGGATTTATACTAATTCAAATCACTTCAACGCGGCTAGTATCATGAAAGATTGAGTATCGTACGCCGTGTCGTGATCCATGTATCCCAATGTATAGGCTATGGTATAGTTTATGCATGCCCCGCCTGATAACATCCATTGTTAGATCGGAGCGTGATGCCATTCGATTGATGTTCACCATAATATTTCATATCTTGGGGGGCGGGGCGGTCACGACAATTAAAATATCAATTAGTCGTTTATCAAGCTATATCATTATTTTGGTCCTACAGAATATGAAACGCACAATGGATGTGATTTACCATGTTTGATGGCTCGCTGTATGAACGGCTTTTCATCTCCAGCGTCACCTATTACTACACTACACTAAATAGACCGGAAATGCATTTGTCTAAAGCTCAATGCGGCAAATATTTGCTTTAGGACATCGTGCATCTATAATGTATATACAGACGCAATAGAAATCATTAATCTAGACAATTTTTCATTTGTTCATATACCACAAATAAACTTCTTGGTAACATCATGCAATATGCAATTTGGCCCCAAATTGCATGGGCGGGAGAGCAGGCATTTGAAGTGAAATAGGGCGAAGTATAGAGTAGGATTCTATTTAGGGATGAATCCAGCAGATGAAAGCCCATTCTGTATCTGACACATAAATCTCCACCCAATACCACCACCAATCATTTTGATGTTACCCTTCATAAGAGAAGATTTACATTCAACTGAAGTTAAAAACCATAAACCAGACAAACAAGCTTTCCCTAGGAATGTTCCCAGATTCCCGTTTTTTGCATTTCCCCATGTTGAAGGCTAGAATCGTGAGTGCCGTTTGTTTCTCTTATGGACACGCTATTGTATTACCTGCCCTTGTCCTCACACGGGGGCGCTCCATTCGGCCTACATGGCGCATGGTGGCGCAGCTCCCCCACGTCACCCAAAGACGTCACAGTTCAGGACGTCTCCCACGTAGCCACTCACGTTCGACCAACCGCTATGACCCCTCCCACAACAATGGTGCAATTATATTAAACCCAATTGGTTCTGTTGAGCTCTCACAGAAATAAAACTAATGGTGGAGTAATTGTCAGGAAAATAGTTGGTCCAACACTAAATGGAAAGGCACCATTGTTATGGGGCATTTCGAAAACTTAATCCGCAGTGTCATAGCTTATTCGCTACAATCCATTACCTGTTCATGGGTTCCTCTTGGTTTGAATAAAACCATTCTGAGGATTTTATAATTTTCCTACCCCATTCCCACAAGAGGAAACCCCCTTCCTCATGCATGATAAAAGCTTGCTACTGGGATGGGCCGAATTGCCTGTATGTACAGTAGGCCAAATTAAGATTTTTCTATTGTAAAATCATGGAAAAATAGGGGGTGCGCCCACTTCTATTATTCAATTGCCGAGGACGAAGATGATACGGAGAAATTAGTCTTTTTTCTAATTACATAACATAGGAATGATGAATGTAAATGTAATTAATTACAACATTTACGAGGATACGCCTCTTATACCTCTGTCCAATTCACTTTGAGCGACACACTTCATCATCCATTTTCTCTTGGTTTTTTAATGTCACTATTCACTATTCTTAATACAAATAAAAAGATTATAGAAAAGATTCATTATACGATGATGCTGCATAAGGGTCTTTTACAGCGTTCCTTCATATTTTTAGATATTATATATGCAATGTAGCACATGCATATATGGTATGTGGTGCTCTTAAAATGTGTTGATCAATGTTCATAGCAATCCACTTGACCGCCCTGTTTGTAAAGAATCAAGCCTCTGTACTCTCATAACAGGGCCACTTTTATTGTGAAGTGTGCATAGTAAAATAAAGGGAGAATTGCTGTTTATATATTCTGGCTGCAAATTCAGCTGTCAAGAACTGTTGTGTTTAATTAAGCGATTGTAATTCTAAGTATGACGTGATATCCAGGCTGTCGTTAAAGTACAGGGATGATATCGGTCTTGATGTGTCGAGGTGTTGACGTGTTATTACTTCCTTGTTGTGATGACACTCCTATCAGTCACCCTCAGTCACGCTCAGTCACGCCGACACATTTAAGAAGAACTACAACATTGTACCTAATGTTATAGATCACTCTATAGCCTTTATGTACTTGTAATGTAAGACATGAGCACAGTTACCTTTTATGAATAGTATCTATCAAAACAGTATAAAACATATGCAGTGATTAACATTTGGCCGTTTATTTTCCTGTCCAAAATAAAGTCCAAACCCGTGGTCTAGGCTTACTCTTTTTGGCTCTTATTCCTATTACCTACCATTGCTCCCTGTCGCCAACACGAGGGGCCCTTTTAAAAATGACCTTTAACTATGGCCATGTATGTATACCATTTCTATGTCACACAAATATATAGCTTAGAGTATACAAGTGGCAGTTGCGTGATATGTATCTATTGATCATTAGCTATTGCTGTAGCACGGCATCAGGGGAAAAGTACCCATAGTCCTGTAAATTGCTTATTTTCACGTATACGATTGCCTTGCTCATTTCTGGCGTTGGGAAATCTGAGATGCAGTAAATGATATGACCCAATCATCAGTATTCATTGGCATTGAACTGTGCAAAAGCCTTAATGAATAGAAACCAATGTCGTTATAACCGCGACAGTCATTCCCACGATGAGCATGCACTGATACCTGGCTATGTCACGAACACGTCAGACCAAAGAGTCTACAGGAGACAAACACAGGGCGTGAGACAAAATCAATAGCTTACAGTTAATTTTCCCCATATTGTGCATGAAAAGAGATCTTTCTTTATCCCATCACCTACCTTTGTACTAACCAAAACGTTATTCCTCGAACTTTACGCTCTATAATCTACTTTATCTTAATGTTTAGACAACTGTTATATAATTATTTCAGACAACAATCTGTAAAATTTAATATGATTTGATAAGATAGAAAAGCTACTGAAACCCGGCCTGAGAATTGTATAGCCTACGATATGTCCCGAAATTCCTTAGGCAAGCTTGTCAAAACTATTTTGATAATATGGGAATGGGTGGAAACAATAATTATTATTAACATGTTTAAGCCATACCATTTCTTTATACCTGTGTTGTCATTTCAAGAAAATAGATTCAATTTCAAATGGCCTCAAAGTGGAATGACCTAAAAATGAATGAAAACACTTTCTTATATATAGATGCTCTATGAATATTTCTTTTTCTTTCTTCAAATTTTGTAGTTTGTAGAGAATCAGAGGAAACCGCCCGCATCATATCATATCAAAAGTATATTTTCCGTGGCAGATCCCAAGGGCATGAGTTACCCAAAAAGCTACATGAGTGATGTCTTGCAACAGTTGCAGTTACATTGGTTTTGCCGATAAGTAAACAACACCAAGTAAAAGATATGTATAAGAAAACTGGTTGTATATAAATTTCTTTTTTTTTAGAGGGGAGGAGTGTTGTGGATAATTCTTCATGAATGTGACTTGGAACTGTTTTATTTATAGAGACACACTCTTACTAGAATAAATACTCTGTTTTTGTAAGTTGGTACCTCATATAGGAAATTAAAGAGATTAGACTCCAAGCAAGAACATTTTATTGCAGTTTTGACCATCTATTCTTATTAATGTTTATGCGTAATTCCATAGCCTCCTCCCTCCTGGCGCTTTGTTTTTATCAGTTCTATGTATATATGATTCATTTCCTGTTTGTCCTTGTCATCCTGTAATTAAGCACACCACTTTCTGACGGTGGAGGGTCTGTGTCTGGAGCTAGAGGGTCTTTTCAGGGGGTGGAAGATCAGTCTGTCTCTAGGGGTGGATGGTCGATCTGTCTCTGGGGGTGGAGGGTCTGTCTGTCTCTGGGGGTGGAGGGTCTGTCTGTCTCTGGGGGTGGAGGGTCTGTCTGTCTCTGGGGGTGGAGGGTCTGTCTGTCTCTGATGATGGAGGGTCTATCTGTCTCTGGGGGTGGAGGGTCTGTCTCTGGAGGTGCAGGGGCGGATCCAGGGGGGATCCAGGGGGTCCTGACCCCCCCTTTTGGTGGACCCATAAACTAGAAAATGAGGGGGAAATGCTGTGCGCGTACGTGCAATCGGCACAGTTTACTACTAGCCTATATGCTGACCCATCCCCCTTTTTCCGAAAATTCTGTATCCTCCCCTAAGGTATATTGTCTATCTGGGGGTGGAGGGTCTGTCTGTCTCTGGGGTAGAGGGTCTGTCTGTCCCTGGGGGTGGAGGGTCCGTCTATCTCTGGGGGTATAGAGTGTCTATCTACCTCATGGGGATGGAGGGTCTGTCTTTCTCTAGGGATGGAGGGTCTGTCTGTCATTGGGGGTGGAGGGTCTGTCTGTCTTTGATGGTGGAGAGTCTGTCTTTCTCTGTGAGTGGGGGTTTGCCTGTCTCTGGGAGTGGGGGTCTGTCTGTCTCTGGGGGGATCTGTCTGTCTCTGGGAGTGGAGGGTCTGTCTGTTTCGGATGGTCGGGGGGGGTCTGTCTGTCTCTGATGATGGATGGTCTTTCTGTCTCTGGAGGGATCAGTCTGTCTCTGGGAGTGGGGGGTCTGTCTGTCTCTGATGGTGGATGGTCTATCTGCTCTAGAGGGTATCTGTTGGGTCGTATCTGTCTGTCTCTGGGAGTGGAGGGTCATTCTCTCTTGTAGTAGGGGATTTCTCTGTCTCTGATGGTGCAGGGTCTGTCTATCTCTGGGTCGGAGGGTCTGCCTGTCTCTGGGGTTGGGGGTCTTCTATTTCTGGCTGTATGAACTATAATAGAGATGATTTATTGTAAATGTAACCACTCATATACAAAACATTGGTTACACAGACTTTCACGCTGTCCATGGCTCACTGCCATCAAACACCCCATGATAAAATGCACTCTCTAACCGCAGTCTAGATATAATGTGTACTCGTCTATCACCTGTATAAATATCCACTCTTGCAACTAAACTTCTGTTTGGAGAGTAAAGGGAGTCAAACGGCGTCCCGAATCATCTCGCAGATGGCCCCGGCAGCAGCAGATGGTAGGAAAGACTCTTCCACATGCAATAGTCCTATCTATCCCTATAGCCAATAGTTCAAATGTGTGTTGTTTAGGCATAACATTTTACCTGGCTTCAAATTAACCAATGTTATAATGACCGCAATTATGTCGATAGGTTTCTTTACTTGGGCTGCATAAAATTATGTTATCAAGTCACTGGTAGGCCTACACTGACTCACATGCCACACATTAATTTGCGTCTATAAATCATGACAACTTTTGTCTCGTGATTGAATTGGAGTCTTCATATATAATTGCCGATGGCGGTAGTTGATCGTAACGTCTCACCATGTTAAACAGATGAGACGAATCATTGTGTGGAAGTGGACGATTGCCGGAATACTACAGGGTAGTTGCGGTAGGTTATAGGGGAGCCTATAGCAGTCAGAGAGTGAGCAGATGTAATAACTGATAAATTCCCACCTGGAGGAGTCACTCAGGAGCTGGTGATGAGCAGCTCACTGTAGCCCTGGTGATAACTAGGCAGGGACTCATGCAGGTAGCCGGGGGAGGCGGCGGGGGACCCCGCGGCTCCAGGCCAACCCACCACGCCGTACTTGGTACCTCATGGGGCGGACAGGACTCCCGACCACGACTGTCAGCCGACAGCTGATTGGATGACACCCAGGGTCATAAGGGGTCACGGACAGCGATATCCAGGGAGCATAATTACAAAGCTATCGGGCCGAGTAATGTGAAATAAATATATGGCATCCGCCTATCTTAACATGCACACTGTGCTGGGATGAAACATGAAGAAAAAGGTGTTCTTTTCCCACCCCAGTATTAACCCCAGACTACCTTTTAACATACGAGACTTCCGCTGGCCAGGGATAACTCATGACTGAAGGGCATAGGCTGCTTGGGGTATCATAAGTAATCCCGATTTGGATCAAAGTAGGAGGGTCGAACTAACGTTAGCGAGATTGCCTTTTTTCAAAGACCTTATTCTCAAGATATAACACGGCTGCTGAAAAAGAAGGGCAGACTAATAAACATGAATCTCTATCAAGTTGGGCTCGGGGTTGTTTATCACGGCCTACCGTCTGTCTTGAGTGGGAGATATGAATTCTCCCCGATAGGGAGCTGCTACTCGGATATTTGCGCGTGCGTCATCGGCGGGCATTACGCACCAGGGGGCGCACAATAAACAGTTGGAAAAGAGTGCAAGTAACCTCCCACCCACCCACGTTGTTGGGCCCCAAGCGATTGGCGTTGGAACGGGTATTAGCACTGTAGGTGCCCCCAGGTAGGCCGAGATAGTTCTGACAACCTGTTCAGCAGGAAATATGACCTCACCAAGCGACTAATTAAACTAAGGCAATTCTCCTCCTCGCCGCCAACGACCAAGTCTTCGATGGACAATAGCATATATATTAATCATGTGCAGGTCTGCTTTTTTTTTTAGACTAAAACCAATTATTACCAACTTTCTACTGTCTGCTTCCACTACCTGAACCATAGTTATATAAAACGATGCTCACTTCTAATGAGCGTTGCCCTATAGACCAGCAAGTAATATTCCACATTGAATTATTAAGATAAATGACAGGTTATTGTGTGAATATATAATACATAAAATCCCTCGGCTAAAATTGTTAAGAAAATAAGTTTTGCAATTCCAAATATCAAACGTATTTGCTAACCTGTTCAGTCAGCCTAGGCAAATAATTTTAATCGGGCTAAGGAGAGGAGACCTCATAAGAAAGGAAATTTAAAATTAACATTATTTTAATTAAGAAGTAGTTTTATTTATTCTAGCTTATGATTACTTATTAGCTTATACAATTTTTTACTTTATAGAACAGCGGTTACTAAGTTGGTGCTAAACAATTACAGTTAATTATCTCAATAACAAGTCAGACTTAATTAGGGGAAGGAGGAAGCAGAGAAATCGGATGTTTGGAAATCTTAGAAACAGTAATAACTTTTTTTTTGTATCCAACACTTATATGTGTAGTGGTATAATAATATATGCTTAACATCAAGAAATAACTGTGTCACAAACGAATGTAAAGTTCAAACCATCTGTAACGTCTAGACGAACAGACACGTCTGGAAAAGAAGCCTATGTAATGAATCTGACTTTTCTTATCTTACCGTTTCCGTGGAATTTAGGACAATAAGAAAATCTTAAGAACAACTTGGAAAATCAATAGCATTTCAATCAATATTATGCTCCCCTAAAATGCGAATATCCAACTGTTGAATGATATGTTATAAGATGTAAGGTCCCATGTTATATTCTTAGAGAAAATCAAACAAAAACAAAATCGGCAGCATCAAAATCGATATGAAGAATACAGCCTGAAGGCTAGATGTAAAATTATTGCCCTTATATTGTTCTATTGATTTAATTCACCGCCCGCCCCCCCACTTTTTTTTGCCTAAAAAGGGGCTGACCACCCCTCAATTTTGATGTTCAATGACTCTGCTTCGCAGGTCTCTTTGGCAGTGGGCAGCTGTTCAAGCCCAGGTCTTAGACTTATACACAACTGGATAACAGACTGGCTAACAGAAGAGCTAATATTATTGCTAATATAGGCTTTATTATGTTACAGATCTACCTGTTCAGTATACTGTTCATGACATCATAATATTATATGACGCGATAGGGTGACGATGATGATGATGTACGTTGATTGTTGAAGGTTAATTAATGTCCATTCAGCAATATTTCAGCTATACCAGGACCACTCTCTTTGTTGACTTCAGTTCTAATATGATTGAATCTATGATGGGGATAGAGTGATGTCCATAATAAATGTCGTAACACTGATTCAAGGAACGGGTGGAACGCTCCCATGACATCCGTAGAATTACACATGTGAGATAGGGACAGCAATCTGCCAGACTGGCAAGTAAATAAAGCCTTCTAGAAATTGCATTTTCTTCTATACCTCATGAGAAGGGTTTGAGGAGTTTTAAGCAAATGATTTAATTATCATCCCAAAACATTTCCAAGAAATGCCTATTAATTTTAATACACATAGGTCTATGCCGCCTATATGCCCTGGGCACATGGGAGATGTTCCTGAACAGAGTTCAATGAACCATTGACCCAATACCAATGAACGCAATCCCTAGATCAATCTGGGTACTTGGTCTGGAGTACTGGTAATACCCCGCATTAGGAGAGTACCACCAAGGTGAGACTATTGGAGGAGGTGGGTGGACCAACATGTCAGACGGAGACTCAGTTCCTGGAACAATAGGAAATGCAGGCTTTACCAAACCCTCACAACATCATTTCGAGCAGAGTGTTCTAAAGCTCTGATAGATCCTTCCTCTGAAACACACACTGCTTATTGAACAGGCAATTACCCCACACCTCCAACGCAAGCACAATCACGCTAATATTGCATAGAGGAAAGTGAGCCATGTTGTTACAAAATAAGGACAAACATATTACTGCTGAATACGTTTTGGTTTACCTGGTCCGTGGCGTAGGCTTGTTTTTTTCATATCCACTTTCACATGAGCGTGTTCTTCCAAGTAGGGGCAGAAAAATTACAAAACATTTTTCAAAAAGGGCATTATTTAGCTTATGGGTCTAAAAAGACCAATGCAAAAACAGCCATGCATAACATTGGCTTGCCCATGCCGTTTTTGCATGACTCTAGATATCAATTACATTGCAAGAGTTAAACCGAATTCCTTTAGTTCCTGTGGACTCCACAAGGGTGGAGTAGCGCTGTCTTTGACCGAGGTTCGATCTGGCACCTGTTGTATAGGCCCTCGGCTTGAAAGTATTTCCGGTGGCGCTGATATCAATGCACAAAATGTCGCCCACAATTTCCGTTCCAGTGGCTAAAAATAGCCCCCATATCGGGCCCACTAGGTGGCATTCCATTCGGGAGTCGTCCGTTGTGTTGGTCACCCCAGCTTCCAGGTGATGGAAGGCAGGCCAGCGCGACGATTCGTGCGCTTTTAGCTATAGCTGCTCGACCACCTATTAAGAGTGTTTCTAAGCCACTTTGCGTATATATGCTAATAGCATCTGTATGCTATGTTAAGTGATTGAATGGATTTCAATCTATAGCTGACGAAATGCGCATAAGTTTAAACTATAGAGGGAAAAAAATAGAAGAAGTACTTTTACTTGGCAAATCGTATTCAACTTATTTTGTTAATGCACATACATGAAATTTTATGAAAATAGGATATTGTTTCTTTATAGTTAAACTTTATGTTATATCTTCATATCTCAGGGGCGGATCCAGGGGGGTCCAGGGGGTCCTGACCCCCCCCCCCCCCCCCCCCCCCGCCACCCTTTTGGTGGACACTTAAACTTGCCAAAGAGAAAAAACGTCGCGCGCATGCGCGCGTATGCACTCACTTTTAGTACTTACCCTTTATATGGACCCCCCTTTTCGAAATCCTGTATCCGCCCCTGTATCTATCTATCTATTTAACTATATTAATATAATGTCAGAATTCTAACTGAACAGGAAACAATTGGAGACCAGACACTTGTTTGAATTGTACCTGTATAAATAACCTGAATAAAAATAGTTACAGGCCTGCCTTTGAGTTTTGTAAATAGCGCCATTCAGGTACATTAAAGGTGATGAAGAGTAAAGGTTCTGTAAGGTGACCTTTCCATTATGTACCGTAATGGCCCAATTTACAAATCTTTGATTCATTAAAAGTCAAACTTTGTGCTGTGAGATTTGAACCCTGTAGATGTCGGGGAAAGCTACGCTCCTGTATTGGTATTAATACATTTTGAATGAGTCTTGGGGGAAACTGTCCCTGTCTTCTCGGTCAATCCGAACGCGTTAGGTTGATTTTAATGTGTTAGATGTTCATCCGATTTTGAAACTGCTGTTCATCATTTAACGTCATGGCTGTCTGCTTTTCAAAGGTCTTCCTGCTCATCAACACTTCCTAAGACAAGTTAATTGGTTAACAAGTTAATTGGCCCGTTAGCGTAATTGTTGGCGTATCCATACTATGACGCGGAGTAAAATAATGAAGATATATTACATAAAACATAATGTATATCTTCAAAGTGCAAACTAAATTGCATCTTTATATAGTGATTATACCGAATGATAGCGCGAGAAAGCTTTAGATTAATCAAAATCGTTTTATAAAAACTTGGAGAGTAAAGGTTTATTACTTCTGTACTAATTTTTACTGTTACTCTGTCACACACAAAGTTATTACTGACGTCATCTTATAACATGAAAAACATTGTAAGATGTAAACATGTTTGTTGTAGGTAGAATTGCTAATCAGGGGACCCTAATTAATACACTGATCTGTGAGTGCGTAATCTGATCATTTTCAGAAATATGGGTATAGTAGCACTACAAAAATTATGATAAGATAAACTATTGGGTTTTAGCTTTATTGTTAAAATTTTGTATATAGATACATCTTTACACATTATGTTTCTTTTACTTATACTAATTAATATGCTAGCTCTTCCCAATCGCAGTATTCCCTTCACAGGGACTGCAGGTCATCTCAAACATAATATGTTTGTCAACAGGAGCTTATAGTTATAGTTCTCCAACTATATTATAGTTCTCCATTAAGAGGTGACATAACACTCATGTGAAAGGATGTTGTTTATTAGTCCAATGATATACCGCAATCGGGAGTTTCGCACTGGGGGCGGCCATGTTGTGTCACGTGGTACAATGGGACACTCCTCATTGGGTGAAAAGTCGCGCTTGTCCACCCACAGGAAGCTGGGTCAAAGGTGTGCGCATGCGCAGATCAGGACTCCCGAATGCGATATATGTCACTGAGCTCCTGTTGACAATCATCAGCCAAAGAGGTGTGTTCTACTCAACCCCACACAGCCAAATCTCCTAGCCTTCCTCCCTGCCAGTCTGCGGACTCCGCACAATGATACCCAGTATCGGTTGACTGCTACTCTGTCTGAGGTGTTACCTTACTGCTTGTTTAGTGCACTCTAGTTCACTGCCTGCCCCAGGCCCTGCTTTAACCCCGTCCTATGATGTTGCCGTCACTCTTCAAACATAACCTATGAAGGGTCTAACTCTTAGCCCTGAGATTGCTTGCAAACTAGCCAGTCTTACTGAAAAACTGACCAGTGGTCACATATAGAGACTTGATAGTCTCAAGCCTTCTTTCCCCTGCCTACAAACACAATGACACACAGGCAAAGGAGGTGTGTCTATTTGCCTTTATCTGATTGGATAATGGACTCAAGACAGTTGAGTTGAGTCTTATAAGCTATGTCACATATTGAGACTGGCCCTAAAAACTGCTTGAGACTGAAGACTATCCAGTCTTAAGGCCAGTCACATATTGAGACTGGGTCTTAAGACTGCTATCCAGTCTTAAGGCCAGTCACATATTGAGACTGGGTCTTAAGACTGCTAAATTTAAGACTCAAGGCTATCCAGTCTTAAATCTTCAACATCTCAAAATTAAAGACCAGAATGATCAGTCTTGAGAAAACCTAAAACTCCATTTTGGAGTTCAGTCTCTATATATGTGACCAGGCCTTAAGCTAACCCTGACACCACCCATATCAGTACAAGAGCATAAACACGCGTGTTTAGGGTCTTATGTATTTAATAGACACATGCATTTCAAAATGTAGACAAGCATTTGATATTAAACACATTACACCTATTTAATTTCTAAACATCATTTTTCAGTGTAGATCCATCCTCTTGATCTTAATGCTACAAAATAACAAAATGATTGAGATTCATTTCATCAAGAGAAAGGTTTGGTAATAGAAAGATTACTTATGAAAATAAAATTTAATGAAAAGATAAAGATTACAAAATAATTGTAATTATTTTGAAACCTGCACAAATAGTCACCTAAAAGAAAAGTTGCATGAAATGGGTCAGGACATCACCAAAAATCCCAGCGTAAGCTTGTTTTGCAATCTGCGTTCAGATGCCGTGATATTGATTTCCTTGATCTTTTCTCGATGAAGCCGTCGACTTTCCAGTACTTCCTGGTCAAACTTCTTTGTATTGACGTGTGGATCATATATTAGAAAGCCAACGTCTTTATTCACGTTTTGTTGCATGTAAAAACATAGTGACTAGTTTCGAAACATGAAAAGAATGGCATGACGATGTCACAAAGAGAGTTGACCTTAACACTTGACCTCAGAGACATTTTTAAGAGAAGAATGATTTTCAGCACAAAAAACTTCAAAGGATTCAGAGGGATCTTCCAGATGGCTGAACAAATAAGAAGATTTTCTATTATTTTGTTATTTGTCACTCCATGTAAATTGTTTAAAGTACATTTGAAATTTGTCTATGAGAATAATACTGTCATCTTGATATATCACATGATAATCGTATTAAAGTGTGTGACTGTCAGCGATATGCACGACATAGAATGAGTTATTACACTAGAAATAATAGGGTTATTGTTTTTATCAGAAAAGTACCATAGATATGTAGTGGGAATTTCCAGGACTTTCCAAGTTATTTAAAAATGTATATGCCAGAATTGTATCCAGTTGGAATTTCCTAAACAAAGCTGTTTCTTGTTTCCCATGATAAAATGGCAGCGTACTTAATGGCATTTATAAGTTGAAATACAGCTAGTAGAATCACGTGTTCATCACGACATCTTCTGCAATCTAGACGAGTTCCTCATATGATCTTCTGTTTTTGGGGTGCTATTTATTGTCGTGGGGACTCACGGTTCAAGTGTTGCGGCACCTCAGATGTCAAGGGGTAAGTGGATCACTTGTTGATCTGCAGTCAAATCTCTGTCGGGGTCGGTGAGGCGAAATGTCGTCTGCTCTGAAGTGACAGTGATGACGTTTTTCCCGCCATACTGACACGTCCGCATCCCCAACGATCATAGTCTCGGAGCTACATCTATCTTATTAAACTGTATTACACAGGGAAAAGTGGCGGATGTAGACGTAGAGGGTGGCACGGGGGCTCCATTCCCTCCCTTTTTAGCCATTTCAAAATTTGTATTTCAATCAGTGTACAAGGTGGCCAAGGAAGGAATTAGGAAAAGTCGATTAGAAAGAAGGGAAGATGGTGATGTAATTTGTTATGTTAGCAATGTCAATGCCAAATATAAAAATTCTCTTTCCCAATAAAACGGAACAATTAAACGATGGTGTATCTATGGAAAGAAACAAAAAATAGTTATGGAAATGTTAATCTCATGGCGATTGATTATGATACTGATATGAAATAGAATTGTAAATACATTTCACCCGAAGTTGGTGTAAAATTGAATGGTCTCCATGTATATTCCCCTATAAATACATGTGGAATTTTAGAGGTGTATTCAAAAAGATAATTTCCTAAAGGTAAGGACCATCTTTTATCTAGATATAATCATTATGTTTATTGCTGGAATGGCGTAGTGACCAAAACCTATATTGCACAATTTTCAAGATATTCAGTTATACGCCTGTCCCAATCCGAGATGCCTATATATATACATTCCCAAATGATAGATACCAGAATAATCCAAGTTTTATTCTTCCTGTAATCCTTTTTTTACTGAAATTCAATCCCTTATTTCCCCTTGGGCATGTGGGCTATAATTGCCCCCCTTGGACAGAAATTTAAATGAAAATGGCTGTACGTTTCTATCAACCAACTATCGACACCTTTTCTTTTCTAAATATAGATATAGGCATCTTTTATGACAAACGTATATAATTGACAATCCCAAATACTTGGGATGAATGGTAAAAGCCAGGTGGTGAGGGTCTGTGGGAAACAGGAAATTTGATTTGACTTCCGCGTGATTAAAATTTAGAAGATCATTCAAATGCCGTGTAGACAAACCCATCCCTGAACATTTTCACGGTAGGATTATACAGAAATACAGAGAACAGTAAATTATAATAAATGATATATAATTATATATATTATATATATATATCAGTTTAAATACGTCTTCTTGGTTACACAACTTTTTAAAGTGGGGTTTACACTAGGAAACCATAAAGCTTCTTGGTTGAAATGAAAACTTGAATGGTCTACTCTATTTCCGCGCTTACAAAATTATGATTATCATTTAGGTTAATGATCCGACTAATAGGGCACCTTGTAAAGGAAACAGGATATATTATTGTGGAAGGGAAAGAGGATATCAAGTAGGCCTACTATCAAAAGAACTTATCTTGCTTTGTGAATCATCCAACAAGGAAATTAATCAGTGTGCATGAAAAACTGCAATTACATAGACTTAATTGAAGTTATATGAAATAATTAGTGATAGTTGTTAACCGTAATCATGTTTATATGGTTGACTCGAAAGCCAAATCTAACTAATTTTACAGTCGTGACGTTTTGCACTTGTGACGGTCTTTACGTTAAAGGGTACCATTAAACTACCGCCTGCTAATGTAATAACTTGTTCAATTATTTTTTTTAGCCATGTATCCAATGCGCTCAGGAATACGATTATTTGGAAACATCATTGTTTTTGGCTAGGCCCCGTCACGGTTGCTTATCTTTTTTCTTTCAGATAGTAATGAAAGTCAGTCGTGACAAACACAAACACACTTATTTTCCTTACAAGGTCGTTTATATTTTTATTTTGTCACCAGTGGTAATAAACATCAAAACATGTTATCGCCATGAATATGGACCTTGTATCCGACATGTGACGTAAAAAAAACCAACGCTTACTTTATAATAATGTGTGTATATATGCATATAATATTTGTATATAAAGACCTATATGCATAATTTATGATGATGATTGTTGGAGTTTAACATCCACTCAGCAATTTTTCAGCTATATCAGGACCGCTCAGGTTTGTGTATAGCAGTTGGCTGACCGAATCTATAGGGATGAGAACGACGGCAAGGCAAGGTGGTCTAATTGTCCTTGCCAAGGATTGAAGCCTGGCCGGCCGTATCCGAAGCCAAGATGCAAACCACTAGACCACCCCGCCCCCTACCTATATGCATAAATATTATGTATATATATATGCAATGCATGTATATACATAATGCATGTATACAAAATTATCATTATAGGCACTGAATGTCATATGCTGTATCTTGAGCGATTGAACCTTTCTATGGACCCTTTAATATAGACGCACGTTTACGGATATGTGATTGCAAGCCTAACTGCATGTTGTATTTCCAAAACATCACCCTGGCGTCATTGCCAGTTGAAAATATTTATGGCCATGTGAGTGAATCAAGGGACCTCAGCTGAGGTAACCTGAGGAGTTCACCTGCTCCTGAGCCACTCACCCGGCCCCCAATGTTGGAGCTGATAGACCCTGGAGAAGTCATACTCCAGTCTGCCCCCTGCTGTCCCCTCCACCCGCCTGGATCCCCAAACCCTTTCATCTGGGCTATCTCTCCCCAAGTACACCGGAGAGGCTAGGAGAGGGGGCCGCAGACAAATTGAGTCTCGGTGGCCTCCTGCGTTGGCTTGGGGGCCATGGACCACCGTGGAGGAGAGCCATGGGGGAAGAGCTCGGGTCTATTTGAGGTTCTCCTCCTGGTCAGAATAAGAGATTATTGTATACCTGCACGGTTGACTGGCAGGCCAGTGCTAGTATCAAAAAATAGGTAAAATCATGCCCTTTAGTCTAGGCTCAGGATATGCATTGTGTCCGTTCGGAAAGTGGCTGTAATTGTGGTCGGCCCTTCATGGTAATAACATCCACGCAAATCCTCCAATTATTATGTGATATATTATAGCCTTTACATAATCTAGAATGCTTAAGATGAAACCTAAGCAGCTAAGACGACATGATTTTCTTGGGCTGATCCATGCTGAAAATGTTTAATGTCGAATGGTATTGCAATGGGATTTTCAATACCTATCGTATAACGGTATTATCAAGAGCATTATTATTATTATCATTATTATGTTATCAGTCCTACATTGAATATTTCAGTTTGAAAGTTTTGAAAGTTTAAGCGCATTGGATCATTCATATAATTATATATATAATTGTGTCTGTTCCGTTTACGGTCACACCTAATTTTTAAAAACACAGAACGTGAAAGGTAGAAATATAAGATCTTCAGTATAAAGAGTTTAACGTGGTTCTACTTCGGGTCAAATTGGGACTTTGTCTTATTTTTAGTATAGATATATTTTGGTCATAATTCCAGAACGCCATGCATGGAATATAATCTATTAAGTATGATGTAAGGCCACCAAATAAGCTGACCAACATGTAGATGACACATCCTATTCAACCTTTTTGCTCAATGATTTACGTTATTGTGGTGAGTATCATGATCAAAGAGCGAAGTCAAGGCAGAGTAAGGATCTTAAATGGGGACTATGACTAGATTACAATAAAAAGAATTTACATCCGCTTTCCCCTTTTACCGTGTCTCTCTGCTGACCGCCATGCACTTGTTGGATATGTCCCTCTGTAGGCCTTAGAAAAACGGATGAATAGTAGATGTTTTTTTAACAATTAAGCCAAAACATTCAAACAAAGCATTTCATATCGTTATTTCAGATATATTTTCTTAAATATCTTTATGAAAAGATAGTACGGAATATCCTTTTTACTGGGCAGCACCACACGACTGGAAAAAAAGTGAAAAGTGTGTTTCCGTATATAAAATCGTATAGAATCAGAATCGTATCGTCTTAATCTTAGCAGAGTTATCTAAAGTGTTGGTCTTTGAATGTCTTACACTATGCGGGAACCTATACCGATAATGAGGAGACGTATCAATGTGATTTATATCTGCGGTTTTCTAGTTAGTTTTTACCAATGCTGCTTTCAGTTTTTGTCTGTGTCAAACGCCGTGAACCACTGAGTTCTCCACATTCCTCCGCACTGTAGGTGGTTGATGAGGTCTAGTGATAAAGCCAAGGCCTTGTCTGGCTTCGTACGTAGCTACATAATAATATTTGCAAAATACGATTAACCTGTGTGTACAGAAAACACCTACAGTGGCTGTGTACACGAGATTAAGAACTTTCTTGAAAATGTTAAACCTTTTCTGTTTCCAGTGATTATATAATAATCATCAAGGTTTCCCTTGGTTTTCAGCATCATTACAGAAGGTCCGAAAAGTTAAATTAAAAGGAATGTTTATGGTTCAAGTGGAATGGAACCGAACATTTACATAACATTTGATAGAGAGATTCAAACAGATCACACTTCAGAGATCATGATTATAAAATGTTCTATCTATGTTTTTGTATCAATCGAAATGAAAAAGGTCATAATAAACGGAAGACTACTAATATAATTGTCACAAATATTGTGTATTTGTGGGTATTTTAGTCTCAACTTAACTTAGGGATAACTCTGACAACAGTTCGCCATTGTAGACCTGTTTATCTCGCTTAGTACTCAGAATTGACACAGGGGGGCGCCACTTGTCGCCGGATAACGTTTTGGGGCGTTTCCCGCCACATACTACAACATCTCCCTTTTTTTTTAGCAAGAGTCTTTACATTTCTCTCAGATAAGTCTTTATGATATAATTCTTACTTAAGATAGGGAGTCTTTTATCTTTTACTTTTACTACTACTTTAAAGTGTCTTTTTGAATGTCTTTAAGAGTCTCAGTGTTCAACAGCTGTAAGAGAATATAGGTTAGCAACACAACATAAACAAAACACATCCTGCGAATAAGGAGTAGACTTCTCCTATCCGCGCCTTGTCCCAGGCGTTATTCTAAGCCCATGTCGGGGGACAAGACTAAGCTTCAACCAGTCTTTCTGGTCGCTTGATGGTCCTCAGCGACCGGCGTAGCACAGGTGTCGCTGGGGCAGCTGGAGTAGGTGGACCAGCTGATGCAGCCGGACTAGGCGAGTCGACCGCAGAAGGCTGATAGCGGTCAGGACGAGTCGGAGTTGTAGGACTCGGCACTGTAGTACTCGGCTGGGAGTCTGCAGACTCGGTTAACTGCAGATGTCGGCGGTTTCTCCTGAAACCTCCTGACTCCGTCTGGACGTTGTATGACCGGGGAGTCTCGGCCGAGGCGGTCACCACACCTTTGGTCGTCCAAGTCTTTTCCTGGTCGGTCTTGAGCCTAACCACATCTCCTGGCTGTAGACTAGGCAGGGGTCTGACACCATGACGGTTGTTGTAGTGGTGCTCGTATCCTGCTTTTGTGGCCTTGTCAGTGTCTTTGATGACGTCAGGGTTGGGCCACGATGGCCTGAGTTTGGCACCAAGAGTGGGCAGATTGGTACGAATATGTCGGCCCATGAGCAGCTGGGACGGGCTACATCCTGTAGCGGAGATGACGGTGTCCCTGTAAATCATTAGTGCCAGCCACGGATCATCCTGTCTCAGAATACTTTTGGCTGTTTTCACGGCGCGTTCTGCCTCTCCGTTAGAACTCGGCAGATGGGGGCTAGAAGTAACATGGTTAAAATCACACTTCTTCGCAAATTGTTTAAACTGTTCAGACACAAACTGGGGCCCGTTGTCCGAGACTACTTCCTGTGGGAATCCCAGTCTGGCAAACACATCCTTCATCTTGGCTATCACTGCTGAAGATGTAGTTGTTGATAGGTGGAGTACCTCAATCCACCGCGAGTGATAGTCCACCATCACGAGATACTCTCGACGCTCAAACTGACACAGGTCGACTCCTATTCTCTGCCAGGGTAGGTCAGGGAGCGTAGTCGTCATGAGTGGTTCCTTGTGCTGGGTCGGTCTGTACATCTGACAATGGTCGCAAGCGGTCACAATACCCTTCACGTCTTTGGCGATACCAGGCCACCACACCGACTCCTTTGCTCGTTCAAGGCATTTCGTGATACCCTGATGGCCTTGATGGATCTTGTCCAATATGTCCGGTCTCAATTTTTCCGGGACGACAATCCTGTCTCCGTAGGTCAGTAGACCGTTACTCACTGATAAGCTCCCTCTGACGTTGAAGAGCTCTTTCAGGTGGTTCGGGACGTCCTGTTCGTACTTCGGCCATCCAGCCAAAGTGTACACGCTCGCAGCTCGGAGGACGTCATCATCGTGTGTCGCCTTCCGAAGCTCTGCCATCCGGTGGTCGGACATGGGAAGACTCTCCTCTACCATGGCCACGTGTATCGCAACTTCTGTGTCCGTCACAGTTGCTTTATCCGACTTAGGGCTTCGTGAAAGTGCATCGGATGTCACCATCGTCTTTCCAGGCGCATACTCGGCCTTTGCGTTAAAGCGGAGCATACGCATCAACAAACGTTGACATCTCAAGGGTGCTCTGTCTAAGTCCTTCTCATTGATCAGAGTGACCAGGGGCTTGTGGTCCGTTAAGACCTTAAAGTTCTCAAGCCCACAAAGGAAGCGATCAAACTTCTCACAGGCCCAGACGCTCGCTAGACATTCCTTTTCGATCTGGGCATACCGTTGTTCGGCTGACGAAAGGGTCCTTGAGCAGTATGCGACAGGCTTCAGCTGACCGTCGTGGTCCTGAAGCAGCACACCACCCAGACCGTAGCTACTCGCATCAGCGCTCACTACAGTCGGCTTGCGAACGTCGTAGTAGGCAAGAGCTTGGGCTGACGATACCAGCTCTTTCATCCTGTCGAAGGCCTCCTGCTGAGGTGGTCCCCATGACCACACAATGTCACTACGAAGCAGGTCGTTCAAAGGCTTAGTAATGTCATGGAGATTCGGGAGGTAGGCTCCAAGGTAATGTACCATCCCCATGATCTGGCGTAGAAGCGGCACGGACGTTGGCTCGGGCATCTCAAGTATCGCTGATACCTTGTCGCTGTCTGGCTCAATACCACTTTTGGTGAACTTGTGCCCTAAGAACTTGAGTTCTGACTTGCCAATCACACACTTCTCCTTGTTCAGTTTCAGGTCAGCTTCCTGAAGACGTCACTGGTCCAATCAATACCAATCACATTCATACATCCAAGAGAGGAAATAAAATTAATGACAGATACCAAAAGCCAGTTCTTTTTAAACCAGTGAAATAACAAGATCACTGCCATGTAACATAATCTTCACTAGTATTATAGGTTTTATCTAAATGTCGATCTAAATTAGTTGTACTTTTTGCAATCATTAATAAAAAAAGTAATGATTTGTATTAATGAACTATAGGTTAGGAGTACCTGACAGCATAAACAGTTATAGATATTTTCTATTAAAGGACATTATATATGCTCGCCAGCCATATAAACCCCGAAAGGAATGTCGCTTTGTTGGGACGGGTCGACGTTTGGCAGCCTAATCCCTCTCAGTCAATGTTTACTTTGTTATGTATGGGGGTTTAAATGTCAGAACTATGCCTTGCCAGTCAGCATTCCAGTGGCAGTGCTTTGGTCAATAAAACACTGGTCTCTGTTATATTAATGTATAAGCATTTCAATTTAGAATTAATTCAAATGACATAAAAAAATCTCTTTGGGCTCTTTTAGACCATGGTAGGGGTCTACCCAGCCCCAGCCCTGGCCTCCCCCCCCCCTCCCGGCCTCCCTACCCCCCCATCCAAGAAAGGGGGTGGAGACTGTGTGGCAGCCCATAAATGCTGTGGGGAAGTAGGGCTACACATGTGGGATGGGTCCTAGTACCGTGCACCTAGTACAGTCTTGGAGGCAAAGTTTTGATAATTTTAAACCCCTGTAAACTACAAAGTAAACATCGACCGAGGGGGATTAGGCCAGGGTGAGGGGGATTAGGTCGGGTCAGATCCCGACCTGACCCAAAAGAGGAATTCCGACATTCCTCGAGGTTTAGATGAAGGCACCCCATATTGATAGCCTGCCTGAACCTTGTGTCCCTAGGAAATTTTGATGTACCAAGTTTCGCACTATAGTTATACATAAGTCTAAGCAATTATACTATTCTTCCTCACCAAAGACTCATCACAATAAACAAAATATTTCAGCTCAATAATAGTATTATGGTCATTTAGAAACAGTCAAAGACATGCATAATGTATTTTAGTACTAATCCAGCTTAAGTATGGTAAGATGGTTTGTTATTGCTGTGTTATATATTGTTATAGCTCCTATATTTAGACAGTTGGAAAATCTTAAGTGTGACAATTTTCCTAGAAAAAATTAAATCCTTTATATATGAGAGGGTTTTATCAATGATTGTACCTAGGGAACCCGGGCTAACTTTCTGTATTGCCCACATTGAAAGTAGGTTTGGCACATTATCTGATTATAGTCCTCGTTATGTTTCATTGACTTGGTTTCATCAACATTTTTAGTAACAAACCATTATTTTTTCCCAATTGAATAAAAGAATCTAATGCATGCTGTATATATACAAATTTCGTTACTAACCCATTGTTTAATATTAACCGCTTAACTAATGTTTTGATGCGAAAAAAAATACGTCCCATTCTTTAAAAGTACAATATAATGTACAATCATCTGCACTCTCTGATTTAGATATCTTACCAATTGCTGTAGGTGGAGCTGCAGTAGTTAGCAGGTTAGGTGTAGATGTTGGTGACTACAAGCCCATAGGCACAGTGGTTAAGAATTAAATTTTCCTACACTTGATAACATACCTCATCCGGCAAAATTCGTTCAAAATTAGCATTCCCTTACAATCAACATTAGCTAAAGTATTCCATCTTAAAAGCTTGTATGACATGTCTTGTTCATTTATAACTCATCAGTATAGACTGAAAAAGACATTCTCAAGTTGACGGACATGTGTTTTTCTTTAAGAAGCATGGATGACATACTCACACCTAAATCTCAATATTATTTTATATGTTCCCTGTGCCTTGCCCTGTTTCATGTTGTCTCTCACTGTCTCAACAGAGCTTACACCCATCGGCAGAATAAAGCTTTTGCCTTTAACTTTCCTCTCTTTCCCTCTGGTCGCTTGATGTGGTACTGAAATGGTGGTGCCACCTTGTGTACATGTGTTGTGATAACTACAGAAAGTCCTGCATGCCACAGGTGTCCCAGCAAACAGGGCTCGTGTTTTCATCCACTTCAAATGACACATGTTTTATTGATTGTAAACTGGTTTAATTAACAAGCTCTTAGTTTACTTGAAGACAACCATGAGTTCCTGACACGAGTTTTGAGTTGGTGTTCAACTTATCTCCCAGAAAACAAAAAGATGATTAGTTATGGCTTAAACTCTCTTTTTGCACCTGGAAAACACCTGGTGTCTTAATCTATATAGGGTTCAAATTTATGTTGTCTAAAACAAAGCCTACAACTGTTGCCCTCAGGTGGTTTCAGTTGAGTAGAAATAGCTGTTCCCCACGTACCTACTGGGCCCCTTAGCTTGTGCTACGTCGTTTTGCCCTAGCTTATAAAGTCAAATAATATGGACTGTCTGTAAACAGTTAAGTCCATTCCATTTTAATCCGTTAAATATCCAGTATAATCAAAAGTCTTTTGATCCAACATAGTTGGCCATGGTAAGATATTGCGACCGTCTTTGAATTGATCTTTTTACAGGATGACATCAATCAAATAGTCTTGAGAGAAATTCCAGGATGCAGACGTTCAAGAGCAGAATCCTTTTTACGCTCTCAGTCCACCGCCAATCAGTGATATCAATTTCGTGGAAGGGTCATACAATCCTGCCTCTGACATTTTCACAAAATGGCGAACGCCCACCTGGTAAACGATCCGAGTTCCCTTAATGACGACAATTTGTTTTAAATGCCCAAAAAAGGTCCTAGGGTTAAAAATCAAATAGGAGTAGGAGATTTTTGTCCGAGGCAAACTCCTTTGAAAAGTGTTTGAATCTGGGTCGTGGTCATTAATTCTGGTCGTAGATAATGTAAAAGGTGCAGTAGGTTGCTGCCTGCTACAGCCTTCAGTCTGTTATTTTGGTGGGTTCATGGTTGTTCGCTGGTGTAATAATATGAAAGGTGTACCTTCAGAGGGACCTCCTAGTTACTCCATTGATGAAACGCTTCATCACCCTGCCTCTTCACACGCCAGGCCCACGCACAGACCCTTGGCCAGTTACCTGCCTGCAGGAGGCAACGCTGCAGGACAAAAAGGCCAAATGATGCAGGGGAATCCTAGCAACGGCGGCCGCCGGCGCGTGCATGGGCCTCTCCTTTGGCGAGAAAAGTAAAGTAGTTTTGATTACTCAGCGCTAAGCACGATGAAAAACGACATCTTTCAAGCAACAGAATCTGTATGGGCAATCTCTCAGATGGTGGGCCCGTGATAAGATCCTCGCTTCTATGCCCACAGGCGACCCCTGCTGCTAGAGCGAGAAACAAGAAGGGATTTGGCCTTTCCTGAAATAGCCGAGCTGTTCCAGAAATAGTACAATATCTCACAATACAAGTCGTAAGGTGGACGTAAAAACAGCATGCGAGCATTGCAGCTCGATTAATCTGCCTGCTGGCCATGCGGATCCCCCGCCAGACGGTTTGCATTTCACCTGCCAACCTTTTTCGTCCACCGTCCATCACTTGCTTGATGAGAATGGTTCAATAAGGAGTGGTTTATGGCGGCCTTCCTGTATACGTTTCCCCTGTAGGTGGCCAGGCATAGACTGAATTGTAAATGTCCTCTTCGCTGTTTAATAAGATTATGGGGACTGTCGGTACTGCATGCTCCTAACCTTTAGGTGGGAGCAGGTTCGACAGTGCATGTAGTGCTATAGTTGGACTGCCGTCATCAGGATTAATTTTCACACTGAAGAATGGTTCTTCTAGTCACTAAGCCTGTGCATTGTTTAGAATTATGCTTGAATCCAAGTGCCATGATCCAGATCACGCTAATCCCCCTACCAACAGTTTATTTTGGGGTGCAGTTTGCATGTATCATGATAATATTGGTGTTGAACTATTCTTAGGGAGTTCCATCATTGTTTAACCTATTTGGGTGACCAATTACATCACGAGAAGCTCATCATTCTGTTCGCTTTCTGAAAAAGTAGACATTTTGATTATGATTAGATGGAGATCTCTTTTCTGATAACATCACCAAAACACTGCACATTTCATTCACCAGCTGTTCCTTTCAATTCAGATTCTTACTATTCTCAGGAAATGCCATATCATTATTAGAATTACATTATAATCACTTTTCATTAATCTTGCGTCATACAGTCACCAGTATCCTCTTTGTTTCATGTATACCAACGCATGCAAACGTGACTGTATGAATCGATTTATTACTATTCTATACAGGCGTCTAAAATTAATGTTGATCTCAATGAGGAATTGTGACAAGATAACGCTGTCCTGTCATCCTCTTATAAATGTCATTACCCCAGCCAGATCCAAATGCAGGTAGCAATAAGGTGATTCACGTGTTATTACTAGCAATGCAGGGCCACGTGGTGTTTTCAATTATACAGTATACCCTCAAACTCCTCAGACACAATCCAATTGATGGAAATAAATATTTCGCGATGCTAAATGTTTGTGCACCCAGCTATAGTGTCGGCATTTTGCATCAAAATGTTCCCAGTTTTGCTGGTATACTGTAATCTATATTATAACATTATCGTTTTGGCATTTAAGTTTCATTTCCACGCATTACACCGTTATAGACCAGGTAGAAAATGCCTGAAAATGTGTACATCGGGAAAATGAGTACCTCTAAAGATAAGAGGAGCGTGATCTCTTTGTGGTTTTAAGTAAGACTGTATATTAATAACTTTTGTTGTATTTGACCAGCATAATTATATCGCGTCAGATTTACGCCCACATTTGAAAAAAGTCATCTTTAACAACCACCTCGGTCTCCCGGCTCGGTCCCCATGAGTGTCTTCTAAAGATGGGCCTTACTAATTGTAATAATGATATACTTAATATGCTGAACTGCATCTTAAGGTTGCTATATCCCATTTCAACTGCTTTTCTTGTTTTCTGTTGCAGAGTGTCCCGTCACCGACAACGACGTGCATTTGTTCGCCTGCCCTTCCCCTGACAAATACCAACGATACGAGTGTATAGACGCCCGTGCATTATGTAATGATAAATATGATTGTCCAAATGGAGAAGATGAAAATAAAACTGTGTGTATGTTCCACGACATGGTGAGTATTTCTAAGATGAAATAGATATCTATGTGTGAGTGAGTTCTGGAAGATATCATTGGCAGACAATAACTTGGTTTAGATTATACGAAATCCTTATACTTCACTCCTTTTGATCATATTATAATATCTGTCGAAAATATGTTTGACCTTTTGCCGTGGAGTTCCAACTTCACTCCAGTAATATCAAAGTATCCACCGTGAAGTATCATATTCCTACCCATGCATATATATGCGTAGTGGGGGGCCATGGGACGGGCTATGCAAACCATCGTTTGGGGGGCAACAATTAAAACATTGGGGAATGTTATGTGAAATAAAGTTCAAAACGACGCCCACCACATTAATGATCTTCAATAGAAAATGAATTCCCTTTTTAAGAACTCTACCTACACTCCTTCAGCATGACGATTACCCTTTAATTAGATCGAGTAACCCTGAAACTGTGATATGGGTGCACACGTTTTCATTGAGAAATTTGCAACAATTATTCGACTTCTCAATTTCAGACAATGCGTTTTATTAAACGATCAATATCAGCAATGAGAGGAATTGATAATAAGTGACATTACGTAAATGTAGATAATGTAAGTTCAAATGGTATAGTATCATGACATAACATTAGTGCGTTAAGTTACTAACCAGAAACATCTAACTCCTTGGTCTGCACGCTATGTTTGATCTGAGGTTACAATTTAACATGCAGCCAGGTGATTGGCAATGCCTTTGATATAATTATATGCACAAAATATATGTGATATAACATCCTTTTGTGAATGGATTTGAGAACTAATTGCATGTTTTTATAGTGGAAAGGGTCTTTTTAATGCTAAAAGATCTTCTGGCCAAATCTTAAGTTTCCTTTCAATGTTTTCAAACTAACTTAAATAACTAATTGCTTTAAGAACTTCATCTTTCGCCCTCTTCTTTTAAGTGATCTGCCCCTAACTCATTATGGACAAATGACGCCACCCCCCCCCACCCCTTTTTTCCCCATGATCCAAGATGTGCCACTCTAACCTACTGCCTATGTGATCCATTTTGATTTACGCAATATAGATTAGTTAATCCCTCAAAACTACTTCCCCCAGAACCTATCTCCTTGAATTCCGCGCATGTACGCGTAGACCTAAATCTTAAGGGGGTACCCACTGTGCGATACTACCTAAATTCTGGTCGAAACAGAGATTGCTAGCGACCAATATCTAACATTGTTAGATATTTTCCAAGCGATCTAGTGGTTTCAAGTGGATTTCTGGTCGAATCGCATAATGGGAACACCAGTTCTGGTCGTTTTCGACCAGTTCTGGTCGTTTTCGACCAGACACTAACGACCAGAACTGGTCGAAACGACCAGAATTTATTTTAGTCACACAGTGGGTTCCCCCCTTAATATAATGCACCTTGGGTCCTTGCACCATGCGGTATTGCTGACGGGGTTAACATTTCTATTGCACTAAACATTAATTAATAGGCTTCTTGCTGTCATTCGGGGTTCACTTACATCTAAAAACAGTGTCCCTTCTGATCTTATGCAAGTCATTATTTCATCTAACAATTATAGACAATTACCCACTGATGCTGGAAAAATAGAAATCGAGCTGGTAGAGCAACCCATGCTCAAATAACTCCTACAATGAAGCTAATGATTAGATATTTAGTATTATTAAGACTAGCTAAAGTAAATATTGAATATGGCATGAATTGTATCCCTATCAACTTCGACCGTAAATCATACAATTAGAGTTTGAATAAAAAGATACTTTAATTGCCTATAGAGAGAAACTGTTGCTATTCAATTAGGATTAATGACTTTAAACTTGCTAGAACAGGTGGCCCTTGAATGGTACGCATATGAAAAGCTATAATGTACTACAACACAGGTTTCTAACTTGACATTGCAGCATATGAATTATTTCAAAGTTTTCACGGACGCAATATTTGCGTTGACGCCGGCTGCTGTCCAGAGGAAGTAGTGGCCAAAGACTTCCGCCAGTCAGGGGTTGCCACGAGTAGTCAGGAGTGGAAGCCAGGGAGGACGCCGGGGTGGAAGCCAAGGAAGACGAAGTGGACGCTGGCCTTTGGTGGGATCCTCCAGGTGAGGAGACGGGAGCCGAGCAGGGGGCTACGATCGGGGAGACGTAAGAGAAGGGCTGTGGCTTCTAGAAACGAAAAAGTACGTGCGCTGAACTTCAGCTCCGAAGTCAAATTGGATCAAACAATCTAAATGCAGTAATACAACAGGAACTACAAAATGACATGTAACTGTTTTGACCTGAATAATTCTTGTTTGGTGTTTTACATGGCAACCCTTATAAAATATGGAAACGCTTGATTACACAATTTTCTGCTATTTATGTGACATTTTGATCACACAATTTCCTAGGAGCAAAGGCCATATCGCACGCCAGTTGATAACCGAGAATTACATGTACTAGAACTGTTATCAGAGAAATAAAATAAGGACAATGTGATACACGTGATTCCCTTATTCGATACAGATATGTTAGATTGTAACTTTATTATTGTAGTTTATGGACCTATTAAAGAAGTACCTGCAGGTATAATCATAACCAATAGTCTGCTTTCCGCAAGCCCCAAAAGTCCCATTGTAAACCGTTAAATACGGAGAGATTGCATTAAAAATATGATCCGTAGCATTGAGAGTACATCTTGAAATACACTTAGATTTGGGTACATCTCCTTCTACCTTCTTTAACACATCTTAAATCAAAGGTATGGTTATTAGAGGCAATGTTTGAAATAATTATCTTATCTGTATCAATTTCATGAATCCAGGATATGCTAATAAATGGTTGTGGTTCAAAGGGAGCCTTAGGAATAAGATGATATGTGTATAGCCTTTCTTTGAATTAACTTAACTTAATGAAGTTTCACTTGAATTAATGAAATACGTCTATGAAAATCGATCTGGTAGGCGGCAAGCTTCTACCTTAATAACCTACACATCAAAATCACTAAGATAGTTAAATCAATCTGATAATCATTTGTTTTCAAGAGGCATATTCTTGTATACGTGAGTTCTCTTTTATAGATAGAATACATTGAAAAAATGAACCTACCTAAGCTTGTCATTAAGTAAGAGTACATTTTCCTTTTCAAAATGACACTCACTAAATTAACAAGTTAAGCACATCAAACATGCCAGTCTAACTTTTGACAAGGCTAATTTAGTCAAAAATAAGAATTTTGAAAGGAATAACATAGTCACATGTTATACATTACTCTGTAATGACCTACTTGATATTTTTGTATAATATCATAGACGTATCTCATTTATAATTATTTTGAATAACAAATCTAGATATTGCTCCCTTTTTCAATAGATTTGTATGTATCTCCCTTTTAGAAGTTGGAATGACAAATCACCCTTATCATGTAAATACGACAGACATAGTTTGTCGCTGGTAATTGTAGGTAGGAGAACACCTATAAGTTAACTCTTACAGGTATTCCACACCGCATCCAATTTTTGATTAGAACAGATAGTGCCCAAAGTCTTAGTGATAAAGTCTCCACTGTCCTTCAGCTATAAAAATGTGTTCTCAATACCCAAGGACTTTATCAAAGCATGGTCTGAATTCACATTACTGAGTATATGTATAAATGTCCTGTAAACATTCCATGTCTTAGATATTCATCATTTGGCCAGATGAGACATAAAAACATCATTAATTCTAATGAATTTGTTTGGCTCAGATTTACGTCAGTACTAGCAAAGTTTAATCCTAGAACTAGAAGTTTACAAGTTTATGACAAGTTTAAGACAACAGGGCTGACTTATACTTGAATTTACATGTCACCAGTTGACAGTGCCAAACTTGTCATAGACTTGTTATCTTGACAAATTTAGTCTTGGCCCATTTTTTTTAGTGCAAATGTACTATTGACTCTGATATGATTAGTTCTAACGAAGATAATTATAAAAAGCTCTAGTGAATAATACTATAACCTCATTGAATGTATATAATAACTGTATTCCAGCAATTGCATGTGAATCAAGTCCCTCAGCAAGAGCTTTTTGAGAGAAGCTTTAAATCGCATTGGAAACTAAAAATGTTGATCCTAATGTAGTTCAATATGAGGGGGAACTTGTGTAGAAAACTAAAAAAAAACTATTTGTTGTGATACATTTTAATGTTACAAGAGGTAGATCGCCAATAGGAAGCGTTCATCCATTATCAAGTTATGAATATAATATTAGTGTATTTTTGTCAGATGAATGCATGCCTCCATATTCCACAGTTCAGTCTCCTTCATTCTACACAGTTAATTCCGCTGATTGAGAATCTCTATTCATGGCATGTTCTTTTTAAAGTTGTATTAATCCCCTTGTGGATATCCTGTCTTGATTCTAATTAAATCATTGTTCTTCTCCAAAACTCCTTCTCGTAAGGCGTGCGTTGCAAAAAGTCATAGCCGCTCGGCTAAGTATGGATATGTCAGTACTGCTACAGAACGTCACAGTCTATTATTATGCTGGAAAAGCATCAGTCCAATGATTGTTTACATGTTAAAGCCGTGCGTTGAGTGGATGACATTAATGTTTTCTGATTAAAGGCATATATATCATATATTGGGATATATATCAGTTAAGGTATAGTTACAACCGTGCATGTCATGCCAGTTGTTTCCCTTGCTGCTTTGTGATGTGTCTTGCTTGATCAAATTCTCCGTCGTGGCTTTGAGGTAAGGCTTTCACGGAGGAGTCTTTTGAGTATCAGTTGTTGTCATTTGGGGGCAGATTTTCTCTGCAGAACGACGTTAGACCATATGGGACTCTTGGTGTTTCATATGCACTCTATGTTATAGTATGTATAGTTCGGTGGCTTGTTATGACACCAACTAGAAAACAATTAAAGGTACTTGTTTCTGTTATTTTAGCATAGCTCGTTCATGGTTTGCGTACTATTGAAAACTATATATTATATATACATATAAATATAATATTATTTATGTTGTAAGATACTTGTTGTATGAGCGACGCAGGCTTGACAATGATGTTATTTATTCATGGTATGGTAGATCAGGCCTCATAGTCATAATCAAGATTATGATGCAAATCCGAGTCAGTAGAAAGAAATTTAAAATTCCTCAAGCAATTGGTTATTTAGATATCATACTTAGATATCAATTTAGTTTCTTAGATACCATACTGGATTCCTTCCATGTGTACTTAGAATGAGTGTGCCAGCTGAAATTGTGGGTTATTGACAATATCAGCTGCTGGGGTACTTAAGAATGTGCCCGTATGGCTGAGGACAGTTGGCAAATATGACAATACCATAATGCTATTATCTCTAGAAATAAAAGTACCAGATATAGATATTATTTAAAGTTGGAAATGACAGTAAAGCCATGACAGTCGTCAGTCTATTGGAGGGAACGATTGCTAATGTGTCATGTTTAACACGGGATTGTTAGAGATGTTATGAAAGAGCTGATTCTATTGCTGGTATCTGTTGGTGGAATGATAACCAATAATACCGTCTACAGCAGCCTCCATAGGTCCTTTAACCCCTCATCATGGAACAGTCCACATTTATTGATGAAACTACACTTGTCAAGTTTAAATGTAATTGTCATTTAGTAGGACATATTGTCGTGTTGACCACGATAACAATGATAGTGACCCAACAAGGGGAAGGGATGCTCCGAGGTCTCCTCTATTTAAGGAGATATGAGTAGATTTGTGAAAAACAGTGAAAATATTCCATTAGAACAACTTTTTGTGTAGAATTCAGTGAACATACTAAAAACTTTCCATGCAAATGCAATATTCCCTTATTTGTCAATGGAACGTTTTGAATTTGAAAATTGACAATATTCTTTCTATTTGGTTTCCATGGAAACTAGATCTTAGAAAATTTTAATAAAATAGAGCCACACATTAGAAACTATTCCTTTATGATTTTCCAATGAAAACAGAATGGAAATATCATTCCTAGATCAAAATTGATCAATATAATTGTATTTCTGACACTTTGTCTCATAATTATCATAGTTCATGATAGTCGTGATAATTTGTCAATAAACAATGGATATTATGGATTTTGCCAATTTTCGTGTATTATAAGTATGATATGTTTAAGGGGATGTAACTCCCTTGATGTTTATCACATTTGGACATGCTTAGTATCATTTGAAAGCTAAGATCATGCTCTACAAGAAAGAAAATCTCGCACGGAGCATCCTTTCCCTCGTCTGGTCACAATTATATTCATTTAATTTGTTTAAAGGTTTACTCTTAACAGTTTCCTGGGGCCTCTACGTAGTACATAATCATCCTAAAGTAGTCCCTACAGGATACAAGTACAATAGCATATACACAGATACACTAAGATGAATTAAAATGTTCAAATCATGTTCATCGATGCGAAGTTTCATTGTATGGTGTTGATCACCGATAAGAAGGAATTAGCCAAAAACCTTTCCACAATAAGTATTATTGACCTCTTTTAAAAAAGAATCAGTATTTCCTCGTGTTATCTCCAACAAAATTTAAGTATATATACTAATTTTTACCAACGTCACATTGGTACTAGCTCTGCACAAGACAGAAAGACTATCAATATCCATACTTACAGCAATTGACAGGTCTATATGAAAATGTTCTTGTTTTGATGATAAACGTATGAATTAATTGTGATGATATAGATTTTCCGTATATATACCACACAATACGTCCAGTCTCAGACTCCATACAAAATGATACACGAATAAACTATTTTCCCAAAACAAGCGTGACTCCCAAGATATATATTGTAATTTATTTGAAAAGTAATGTTGTTGACCATCGACATCAAGTGGTCTGCCCCCATATTTTTGTACCAGAGTATCCATCTATTGTTAAATCCTAGAACCATTGATACTCATATGTTATCTTCATGTTATATAATAGAATAAATAAATAAATGAGTTGTAATTGCCAGTTGAAATATGTATTTAACAGCATCGTCTCAGTCTTAAGTACGATGTGCTGAGAGGGTTATGTCTCAAAAATTAAAATTGCTAATATCAGAATTGGTGACCTAAATCTGGAGATGTGGACTAGCTGACCGTCTATTTTTCTTACTGTATAGGTACTATAGAGGTGTAGTTTTCAAAATAAAAGAATGTTAAAGATGACTGCTTGTCTTTTCATGTTTTACTCTCTACGTCTATATACTTCAATTAAGATGCATTATACGTATGCATGTAATTTTAATTCTATAGGGCGTTTCCTCACAAGTCGTCAATGATGAATAAATTATGGATTAAGGCCCAGATATTGATATAAGGCCCAGATAGGCCCTGTGGGAGAGGCGCATTTCCCATTATATATATATACAATTAAGAAGTATGCCCCAGTTGTAAACCATAGTGCACCCGTGTATGACGCCATAACTACCATCCACTAGGGTAGAACTGAATGGAAGAGGAATTGCCAAGAGGGGAGAATATTTGAAAGAGGGAATCTGAAAAAACAAAGGTGAAAAACAACCACCCAAGATTTCTATTAGGGAACTGAATAAGGCAGACATCGGGATATACAATCGCAGTCTGTGATAAGAGTGAAGACCTTGAGTTGAGTAAGAGTATGACTCTAGCAATTAAAATATGATAAGGACACTGAATGATAACTTAAATAACAAGAGCTAGCAAACAACTCTCCATCTTTAATAGACGGATATGAATAAACACCTAAACAGTCTAAGTTCACTTGTATGAAAATGAACAGATGGTAGGCTTAAGTTGCAATGAAAAGCTTTCTTTTTTTAATTCATAACATGCGCCTGGTTTGTATTGTTAGCACCTACCTCCTTGCCAGTCAGGGTAACTATAGTGTCTTTGCGCATGGCCTTACTCAAAAAGGTCTGCTGTTCATACCATTGCTTGTACATGTGTTATAAAATTAGAATGTATGAAGGTATAACATAAATATAAATAAGTTTATATATATGGATGAATTTGTATTCTAAAAGTATAACGACTCTGTTTAACATGTTATGAATAAAAAGCATATGCATCCCAAAATAATTTGATAAGGATCAGACCCTGGGCTTTGACAGAACCAGCTAGTAGAGAAATGATCACATAGGGCCACGGAACTTGCCTGCCTCCATATACCTATCTATAGGCCTACTCTGCTCACATTATGATGTTTTGCGAGGCTGGATGCATAAACAAGAAGCAAATGACTATCAAAGTTCCGATCGTTGGAACGATCGATGTTCGCCCTTAACTAGAAATCAGAAATCTCATCATAGAGGTGGGGGTCCCAGTAGTGTCCATTGGGCAGTGCAGCTGTCCCGGGCAGCTGTACACTCATTGGTCAACCTGATTGACCAATAGGACTCCCTCCTATATCACTGTCCATGCGCCCAAGCAACCATGACCCCCCCCCCCCTCTCCTCCTCCCCCTACCAGGCCTTGCATACACTGACTGCCTAGACCCTGACTGCCTCACCCCCCCCCCCACCCCCCCCCCCCCCCCCACTATGTTGAGTGGACTGTCAATGCCCCGGTCCCCTGCACCCACCCACATGTAGGTGACTGTGGCTCAAGTACTGGTTATGTAACCCACTTCTGGCTTCTCAAACTGCACCCTGCCCCACCCCCACTCCTTGAACTGAGTTCAAGGAGTGGGGGTGGGGGAGGGTGCAAGGGAGAGGCCTGTCCACTAAATTACACTTGATGCACACTAATTGTCCTGCTTACAAATGCATGCCGGTGGACAAAAGCCTGTAGCTACTTGTATGTAAGATTGTGTAACCGGGCAATCAGATCAAAGCCCAAATACCTACAAAAGACATGACTGATTGAGTGAGCCCTTCCCATAAGCTACAATACTAAAAACTATAATTAAGGGCTCACAAAAAGACCTTAAACTTACTGTTTGGGAACCAAGGGTGCATGATTATCACGACAATCAAAACTGAAATGGATATTATTAGATTGGGTAAGAGTTTATCTGAATTTCGAAAACATTGATCATATCTAATTATCATAATGTCAATAATATGATGCAAGAACCTGCCAAATTGCCCCTATTTTCACAAGATATATACTTTTCATAAAATACTGTAAATCTGTCCTTATTTATATGAATATACCATACTAGTTAGTCTTGAAATGTGCAGTATAACATAGGGAACAATTTCACAATACAAAGTTTGTTTCAAAAAACAATATTTTTTTGACTTTTAGCTGTTTTTATGATTTTTAGGGTAAAAATTGGCAATTTTTCAATTCATATGTCACGTGACCTGCCAGGCTCTCAGTTGCCATGGCAACCAGTATTTTTGAAAAATAATATTTATCTAAATCCTCTGACTCTTGTTTAAAAAAATTGATATATGATAAGTCATAGTAATATTCGTTCACCATATCAAAAAAATAACGATCAAAATGTTATTCTCTTATCAGTTTGGCAAATTGTCTGTTTTTCACGGTCAGCAAAGGGTTAAGACATGAGTAATAGTATCGATGACATGATTGAGAAAACTATACGGTGACAACACATGAACATATTTCTGTTACTTAGATAACCCAATAAAAATAGTAAAGACAAATTGAAGACTTGCCATGTTTGTTTATTAACAATAGGTATCCGATACATCTTTAAATTACAATCTGTCAAAAGGGAACAGACATTTTATAGAGGATATGTAACCCGTACAAGGAGATATCAATTGTTACCCGTACTTATCAGCTTATCTGCTCATGGAAAATGTTCACTACAAATTAGTGATAAACAGTAGTCAGCAGGTGGCAGTAATGACAGACCTATCAGGATGGGATTAAGAATATAATAGGCCTAGTATACTTTAGGGGCGGACCCAGGAATTTGTAGAGGGGGGGGGGGGCCAAAAACATGAATGTACAGGGGGGTGGGCCCCCCATCAAACATGATTTAACAGGGCAAGGGGGGGGGGGGGGGGGCAAGGCCCGGCCGCCCCCCCCCCCCCTGGATCCGCCCGACTCATGATGATAATAGTATAATATATATACAATGTATATAGTTTTCAAAATCTACTGAAACATTTCTCTTTATATTGTACACATGACTTTGTAACGAGTCAAAAAAAACGTTACTGATAAGAAAAACTGATGCTTCCTTATTCAGAATATTCCAAACAATACTTGGAAACTGCAACACTAAAAGAACTCAGCTATCAGACAGAATAATGTCATATTATACTTCTTTAAACACGAATTCAATTGTATGAATTCATATAGTGGATGAGACAAAATGTGTATTCATATCCAATTCTACATACTAAAATCTATATAAATACAGATTAGATATCGTTTTAGCAAAATATAATATCTTATCTGATTATATAATCAAAATATCGGACAAAGTCCAGTGACTAAGGGATATCATCAGTAGAACATCTGTACAAAAGGACACACGTGTAGATTAAACGTGGATAATTATCCCTGACCCTACATTACAATACATAACGATGGGGCTAATTCATCAGTTCATATCAATGAATTTAAAACTATGGGCTGCACTGTCAAAATATTCTAGATATATATGATGTGGCAATACTGAATAATGGTACACATATTCCTAGGAATATAGATAACATAAGGAACTATAGACTTTTGCCAAATGTTGCAAAAGAATCCATGTAATAAGTTGGAATATTTTTTTGCATTTGTGTATATTTCGTCAGATGTGTATCAGTAGTTGCGCCAGACAAGACGAGCAGGGAATCCACACCTATCGTTTCTGCAAATCCAACATCGGTCGTGAGAGAGTCTCCAATCATCAATGTTCTTTTGAGGTCAATATCCTTGAATTTAGTTTGAATACATTCCAATAGATGTTCATGAGGTTTACCAATCACCAGGGGCTCCCTTGAAGTGGATGTGGATACTGCAGATACCAGGGCCCCTGTCAGAGGCTGTCGAAGGGATTTTGAAAGCTGAATTGCTTTTTCTGCATAATTTGTTGCAATATAATGGCACTTTGAATTTGAAAGATAACTTGCAGCTTTGCACATTTTGTTGTAATTAAAATATTCGTCAAATCCAACAAGTACTGCATCCACGTCTTCTTCCATATGCATGGACATTAAGTCATCTGGGCGAATTGAACATTTTTCCTTGTCTGGCCCATAACCAATGAATGGAATACCAACTTCTTCAAGCTCCCTGGCCATTCCCTTACTTCCAATCAAATAGCATTTACCTTGTATTTTAGCAATGTCTTTAAGATACAAGGCAGATGCATAAGCCACTCCAAACACATGTTCTTTTTCAGCTTCAAATCCCCCATATGTCTTGAACTTCTCCAAATAAGCATCCCTTGCATGTAGACTATTATTTGTGACAAAATACATGTTTTTATTTGCCGCTCTTAGCTTGTTAACAGCCTCAGAAATTCCAGAGAATTTGGTAAAATGGTCGCATCCCCATAGAACACCATCACAATCCAAAAAGAGAGTGTCATAATTAGCAATGATGCCCTTGATATTTTTACCGTTCATATTAATGGATTTCTTCACTGGTGTTAGACCATTATGCCTACTGCTGAGATGCCGTGAAGTCCCCACGTATGGTAACATACCCGCATCATACGTGGGCCTGGGCGCCGTCAAAGTAGGTCTCCGTGTCCGGGAATTAGCAATCGTGCTGTAACATACGCAGGGGCGACCAAAAAGTGCAAGTGCACCGAGAGGAAGCCGAGACGAATGGTAGGTTTTGAGTCCTCTGGTAATCATTATGCCTTCTTCTGTGTCGTAGCCGTGTTGGTGAGTGTATCAAGAAGTGCTCTGTTACTAAATGGTTGCACTCTGCAGCTTGTATAAGCAGTTACAGTTCAATGTCCGTCGGCAGGCCGTAGTCGTCTCAAGCAGGTGTTTATTGGGATAGTGTTGACTGTAATAACTAGGTGGAGTAAAAGGTTGGTTTACTTCTAAGCTGTATATTCTCGCCACAAGAGTGCAGCATGTATGGTGGGTTTGGTCGCGACCACGCCCCCCTCACTGTGACTGCTTTCTACGAGGTCCGCGCTGTCAATTAACTGGTTAGATATATTTACGTTGTAATAACCAACCCCGCGTTTCTGAATGAAGGCCATGTTAATCAAAAGACAAAGTTAAACATGTGACGTCGTTATCATATCAACAACATGTCATCTCCTAGATTTATTCATTTTCACCAGGTTTACAACCGTGTACAATAAGAAGAGATATTTTAACGTATCTTAATGTCGTAAATGATTAACTTGTTGATGGTGCCTGTCTACTTGGCTCAGACAGGTGTGTGTTAGCTAAGGTTAGGTTAGTGAGATGATCTGAGCGCTGGCCAAAAAAAAAATTGTGCGCACAATATATTGGCAATTACATACCGGTAATTTAATTTGGTCGCAAGGACATAACTTAACCTTTAATCCATCTGACTCCTGCCACTACTCCATCTGACTTCTGCCATCGTGATTTTGAATGAGTATGGCAAGAACAAATGTAAGTACACATGTATCATGTATGTTATTAATAGTTTCTCCAATCGAAATTCTTAAATTTCCAGAGGACTTGATGGTCCGATGTTCACATTGATAAATCTCTTCTTTAAATCATCTTCTTATAGTGTTTACTGTAGGGTCTGTGACCGTATTGAACGATAATGTTCTCTGTGTGTACGGGTACATACAGCCAACAGACCGCTATGTATAATATTGATTTCCAATGACGATGGCTATTGTAGCTATCACCAATTCAATTCAGTTCTTTTATTCACGACCCTTTTAAGGGCATAGGACATGAACAAACAGATGAAAAAAATAGAGTGTGAGATAAATAAAGTTTAGATTTGAACATTTCTATGAAAGATGTCCCACTAAACTAAAAATGATCTACATTTCTAAGAATGGTGGTATTACGAGGGTACAGGTGGCAGTACCAATTTTCTATAGACTAGATGTATGGTTACCACGTGCATGTATGCACAGCTTGTACATGGATTCGAGTATGGCTGTAGTTTGATAGGCCAGTTGAGTTGGCCGTGACATAGGCATGCAACTATATTATTATAATATACAAGTTTTGGGATAATTAAGTCCATAAATTTTTTGATTTAATTACATATTTTGTCATAAGGAATGCCTATCATGTCTTTGAATGTCTGATTATTTGATCATTTTTGCTAAATTTCTAAAACAAATCTTTATATTTGGTTCGTTAAACTAGTCTATTTAGCCGATGTTACTAATCGCACTTACTGACCGACGATGATAATGCGGCCTTCTCTTTTCTAGAATGGATGACATGGGCGGAGGGCGCCTCTGGTCCTTTTTCCATGGACTCTGGGTGTTCAGTAGAGAAGTGCGCGCCCTCAAACCGCCGCATTGCCTTCTTGCCAGCATCACCGACGGCCATGCCTCCTTCATACCTTGGACCTGCCCTGGGGACCAGCCTCAGAGCCACCAGACCGAGCTGACCGAGCCCGAGTGGACGGGGGTCCCCAAACAGGCCCCGGGGCGACCCCCCGACCCCCAACCTGCCGCCTCCCCGGGACGAATCCTGGTCAACCAAGAACCCAGGCCACCTTGTCTGTTGTACAGAGAACAGGGACTACTGACTAACCACGAGTCGGCCTCTCCGGCCATGGTGAACCGGCAGTATGTGTACTGTTTCCCCTCCGACTGCCCCAGTGCCCACACGGTGACCGTGTACCATTGTAGTGCAAAGAACAGGACAGACTCGGCCCTCAACCCGTGCAACAGGGTCCTGACAGAGGAGTCCCTCAGTGCGAGCTTCAGCAAGGGCGAGCACTTCCACGATCTGCGATTTCCCCAGGGGAGGGGAGGGGAGGGTTTGGTGCTCAAGGACCTCCAGTCGGAGTGCACCCATTACTGTGATCCCGATGTGTACGAGGGGGAACTATGTATACAAGATGCTCAGAAGTTCGCCATTCGATGGAAGGTCACAGGCCCCCACAAGTCATTCTCAATTCAAACAGATTTTAAAAAGAAAGAATAGTGACTTTAAAAGTGTGAGAGCAAAGTAAAACTGTATACTGTTTGACAAAATAGAAACTCATAATTATCTCTTTTATTGAAGTCATCAAAATGTAGGCATATATATATACATAACACAATATTTGAACTAACATTCTAGTAGATAGCAATATAGATCAAACTGCGACACATCTCGCTTAAATATCAACCATACCCTAAATAAAGTCTTCGATTTGACACAACTGTCAAGCTTCTTTCATGATGCTTCTCCTACTTCTCAGACCACGCATATTAACTATTTTTGTTCAGACATTCGTACGTGTAAGATAAAGATGTGATATGACTTCAACAAGTGCAACATACGTTCCGAAATGTTTTGTCATTTTGCACTAATAAATGATAATGATAAATATGTCACAAGTTGATTTGTATTTCTCATTATATCTAACAGCTGTGCTAAATGGAAGTTAGGACTCATTCATGCTAACCACATGGTGTCTTAAGCCCCCCCCCCCCCCCCCCCAAAAAAAAAAAAAGAAAAAAAGTTGTGTTCAGGTTTCATATCTCCAAAAATGATAGGGTCGGTAGGTCGCCAACTGTTTTTTTTAGATATTTTTTTAACTGCCAAGATAGCCTGAATGCTCGTCTTGAGGCACCTTTTAATGAAATTACCCCATATTTTCCTTTAAAAACTTTAGCGTCAGGGCAAAATAATAGGGTCGGTCGGGAAACCGGAACACAACTATTTTTGATTTGTTTTTTATATTCCTATCAAGACTTGTTCTCCTGGCATGTTTCTTAATTGCTAATAGAAACTCAAACGATTAATACATATATTTTTTTTCTTAGCAAAAACAGTATACTAGTCGAACTGAAAAAAACAATTCAAACCATTAGAGTCTCAGTACCTCTAACAAACTATGATTTATGAGATATTGGGTGGTCGCGACCGTAGATCATAATATAATGACAAAAATGTCTAAATTACTTAATTTTAGTAAGCACCCATCATCCCGAACAAAGCATTGAAACCATAAACACCCGAATCACGAGATATGACGGATGTTTTTAAACAATGTCCGACTTATAGCACTCCTGTGATTAGTGGAATCTAATGAACTGCGACTAATTTCTGACCGGGCTCAGGGAAGGTTTTGTGGCACACTGACAAAACTTTCCATTATATGTACATTCTTTCTATCCGCATGAAGATCAGTTATGTGAAGACGTGTGATTTCATCTCAATTATGATTATTTTATACAGCTTGGCATACATAGTATGCAGTGGACACCCTCTCTGTGACAGTAAGATGGTGGACAAAAAGAGTCCAAAAGCTGCTGTCAGGAAGATCATCACATGTATTTTAAAACCTTATTATCAGTACATTTTCGACTTTCCATCTCATAGTGATTTTTCTTTTCAATATACGTTCTTTTTAAAGGAAATGACAGAATATATTAACCAATAATAAAACAAAGCAGGTGTACCTTATTCTAACTGATTTAGCAAATGCTAAGTGTCAACCTATTTCAATGTTATTTATATTTGTATGTTTTTGTTATTTTTAACCTAATAATATATCCTTCCAAAACTACCAAGCCAAACCCCTTTATACTAAAAATACTAAACAAGAGATTTTTTTTCTTTCATTTTTCTATACTACATAACCGCCAGAAGTAGAACCAAAGAATAAATGATGTGCACAAAATCAGATCCGCATTACCTCCTCCAGTGACAGAAAGTTCATCAGTGCCCTTGGTAGGGGCAGTTCTCTAATGTTAAACAGGATGCTTTGACCCTGGGAGGCCCGACTGAGCTGCCCCCGAATCACAATACGACTAGATTCTAACAGTGACCGCGGCTTGCCGATCTTCCACATGATCCAGTGCCAAATGTCCCTCTGTAAATCCACCGACTTGCGGTAGCGCAGGGAGTTGTATTGAAAGTCCAGCTCTCGTAGCTTGGTCTGGATGGCGTGGGTACAGAACCACTTCTCACAGTTGAGGTTGCAGCCGGCGTCGATGAGGCATTTGATGAGCATGGGGTTGGAGGTGGAGTAGCTGCTCTGCAGGGGCGAGTCGATGGTGGAGCTGGTGGTGTGCAGGGCCGAGCCGTGCTTGATCAGGGACATGGCGATGTCGATCTGCTCGCGGAGGATGGCGTGCTGGAGGGGCGAGTACCCCCTCTTGTCCACCACGTTGATGACGGCCTTGTTCTCCAGCAGCAGCTGCACCGACCGCGGCTGGCCGCGCGCCGCTATGGACAGCGCCGACTCGCCCACCGAGTTGAGCGAGTTCACGTCGGCCCCTTTGTGGATGAGGAACTCGAGCACCTCGAGGTGGCCGCACTCAGCAGCGCGGTGCAGGGCGTCCTCCACGTTGAAGGCCGTGCCGGGCCGCGCCTTCTCCATCATATACTGTACGATGTGCAGGTGTCCCCGCAGACAGGCCAGGCTGAACGGGGTGAAGGCGAACGAGTCGTAGATGTCCACTTCACAGCCCGACTGGATCAGCGGCTTCACGATCTCAAAGTAGCCCTTGACGCAGGCGATGTGCAGAGGGGACCTGCCCTCGCCGTTCACCGTCACCTCAGCGCCTTTACTCAACAGCCACTCGACGACGTGGGCCTTGTTGGCGATGGTGGCGTAGTGTAGGGCCGACTGGAAGAAGGGCCCTACCCAGTTTATATCCGCGCCGTGCTTGTAGAGCCTCTTAACACTGCCCAGATTGCCGTACGTAGCGGCCCACTGGAGGGCCGACTTGCCCTCCTTCCCCTGACCGCGGTCTATCTCACACTTGGCCTCCAGGAACAGGCTGACCAGCTCCTCGTGCTCCAGGCGCGCCGCCGTCACCAGCGGCGTCTCGAAGGAGTAGTCGACGCTGGAGAAGCTGGGCTGGTTGATGTCGGCGCCGTTCTCCAGTAACATCCTCACCATTGGCACGTGCTCGTGCTCCACGGCCAGCCCCAGCATGGTCTTCTGACGCCCGTTCGACCGGTTTACGTCCACGTCCGTCTGCGTCACCAGCAGCGTGGCCGCCTCCAGGTCATTCTTGTGAATGACGCTGAATAAAGATTCTTCTAATGACTCCTCCTCGTGGTCCCCATCGTCGTAGGCCGACATCTTGGCCACCTGCAAAGGAATTGGAAAATAATTCACTGGAACGTATAACAAGCTCATAACGTTAATTACCTTTATCATTATAGAGCACATTGATACCGTTATAATATAACGAGAACTTCGCCTATTCACGTGATTTACCAAAAATAGTTCTTGCATCACGATGAAAGTACTATTTACATGTAATACTTATAACAAGTTCGCATTTGTTTAAAAAGCAAAAGAACACCACTGATTAATGTGATTAAGTGCACGATTAAGTGCACGTTAATTACTAATAAAATAAGTTTATTTAGTTAATCTAAAATTGATGCTGATATAAGAAAAAGAAAAATTGTATACTTTGCATGAAAATGAAAAACCTAGTCTGCTTCAAACAAATGAATAATGTTAGATGGGCATAAGAAAACATAACAATATATATAAATGTTATGAAATACTTAAAAGAAAAGGTCTTAACATCTGCTTGGAGAGTAACTGTCATAAAATCTACTTGGAGAGTGTACAGCTTAAAATCTGCTTAGAGAGTGATGAAAACCTTTTTGGAAATTACCAGCAGTCAAAACATAATTATAAACTTGATGGAAAAATAAAAAATTGAAATTGAAACATCAGCTTGGAGAGTGTAAACCCTAAAATCTTCTTGGAGAGTGCCAGCAATCAAAGCATATAATCTTGATGCAAAAATACAAATTTGATACTGAACATCTGCTTGAAGAGTGTACATCCTAGAAATCAGCTTGGAGAGTGATGCAGACCTATTCTGAGATAACCAGTACTAAAAACATATAAGCTTGAGTCAACAATAAAGATTTGAAAACGAAACATTTGCTTGGAGAGTGTGAACCCTAAAATCTGCTTCAAGATTGATAAAAACCTGTTTGGCGATTACCAACACTCAAAACATTTCAACTTGATGCAAAAAAAATATTTAAAACTGAATATCTGCTTGGAGAGTGTAAACCTAAAATCTGCTTGGAGAGTGATGAGAACCTATTTGTAGATTACTAGCAATGAAAACATCTAAACTTGATGCAAAAATAAAAACTTGAAAACGAAACATCTGCTTGGAGAGTGTACACCTTAAAGTCTGCTTGGAGAGTGATAAAAACCGGTTTGGAGATTACCATCCGTCAAAACATTTAAAGTTGATGCTAAAAACTAAAAACTAAACTTCTGCTTGGAGAGTGTAAACCTAAAATCTGCTTGGAGAGTGATAAAAACCTGTTTAGAGATTAACAGCACTCAAAACATTTCAACTTGATGCAAACAAATAAAAATTTAAAACTGAATATCTGCTTGGAGAGTGTAAACCTAAAATCAGCTTGGAGAGTGATGAGAACCTATTCATAGATTACTAGCAATGAAAACATCTAAACTTGATGTAAAAATAAAAACTTGAAAACGAAACATCTGCTTGGAGAGTGTACACATTAAAGTCGCTTGGAGAGTGATAAAAACCTGTTTAGAGATTAACAACAGTCAAAACATTTAAATTTAATGGAAAAAGAAGATTCTTAAAACCAAACATCTGCTTGGAGAGTGTAAGCCTTAAAATCTGCTTGGAGAGTGATGAGAACCTATTTGTAGATTACTAGCAATGAAAACATCTAAACTTGATGCAAAAATAAAAATTGAAAACGAAACATCTGCTTGGAGAGTGTACACCTTAAAGTCTGCTTGGAGAGTGATTAAAACCTCTTTAGACATTACCAGCAGTCAAAACATTAAAACTTGACAAGAAAAGAAAATTTTGAAAATCAAACATCTGCTTGGAGAGTGTAAGCCTCAAAGTCTGCTTGGAGAGTGATGCCCATACAGGATATTTCTAATCATAGCCCAGGCATCCACCATGGCTGTAGTCATTCCTGGCCACAGGTTCCACCTGGTTCCACATGGCTGCATGCACTGCTGGTCACTCAGTAATCCACTTGTTTACCTGATGCCAAGGACACTCTCACCTGTCATGGTAGACTTGCCTAGTACATATACCTATACCTACTTACACTAGGCCAACTGTAATCACTAACACTTGGGTAAAACTAAAATATAAAAGGGACCTTCACAATTCTAGTAAACAGGAAGTGAGGTGTTCTGAGGTCAACTTTGAGGTCACCTGTCATTGAAACCAATGGTACACTCAGGCCAACTCCATATCTGAGCATAACCTTGATGACCTTTGTACCCTTTAACCCTGCTCAGAATTACATTTGAATTGGTACGGTATAAAACGGACTCCTCGACATCGGATAGAATGAACTAAAAAGAAACATTCAACTTAGTCTATACGCCGTATGCGGGTCTTAAAATACGACATCGCGCACCGAAATTTCGCGGAAATCGCGAACGGACGTTGGGGGTGCTTTTAACACTGGCTTCTATGGGAGAAAACATGTTATTTCGCGATAACTTTTTAAATATCACTCCAATCTTCATACAGTAAATGAGAAAAAGTTTGGAATTTATCCCAGGCATCCCATACAAGCCTTCAAATTTTCCTATTAGGTCAATTTTCCACACTATTGCGAAAATTCCAATTTTCTCCATAGGCCCCAATGCTAAGTGTGGTCACTTCTGGAGCCCAGTATTTCACCGCGCGATGGCGGAAATAACGAGGATACCACTGACCCGTTTACTCCGTATAGTAGTACTTGTGCCAAAGTTGTACTAAGTTGTTCAGTTAACCATGAGCTGCGTTAGCATTGCTGGCCGGTTCTGAGTCAGTTATTTTTGTTTAGCTTCTTTTATTCACTTGAGCCATTTACACTGGATGAGACATCGATTCCGATATCATAAATATCTGCAGCAAAACTTTGCTAGTTTGAAAACAAAAGATAAATGAGGGATTTTGAAAACAACTGTAATACATTACCTACATTAGTACCATCTAATCCGGCTTCTAAAACAATATGCAAAACGCTAATAACAACTAGATATCATATAACAATAACATTATAAGGAATTCAAAATAACTCATAGACCACTATTTCCTTTTGTTCTTGATACATCTAATGTTTAATCCCAACAAGCCCATTGTTTTTCTTTTTTGTTAATATGCAGATAAAGTATTCTGACTAGAAACCTATGGAGAGAGAAGGCTATCTGTATTTAGAATTATTAACTTCAGAAACAAACTGGCAACATGGTCCATGGACCTATTCAATAGACTACATTAAAAAACCATAACCATTTCTAAGATGTTGATGTAGAGCTACACAAGGCTTGAATGTTTGAAATATACTAACAGACAAGGATTACATTCTAGGTCCGACATTTCACCACCTGGACTGTGGATGAGTGGTACGCACAGAGTCTGACTCTGGTGTATATTGACAGGCCGTACGTACCGCTCGTCGTTTTCACTTAAAAAAAAAAAAAAACATTTGGATCATTGCTTTGGTGATAAAATAAAGAACCTTTGGGGTCGTCCTTAATTGGCTGTACGACCCATGAGGATCTTACAAGCCTTGGGCTTCGCCCTCAGTAGACTCTATGTGATGATCCCCTATGCAAGGTTCTTCCCAGAAAAATATTTTGAGTATCAACAGCTAGCTAGCTTCCTCAGACAATTTTCCATGGGGCCATTCTCTTAAAATTTGAAGGCATTTGATACATTAATCCATCTTTTTGAAAAATGTCAATGAGGGAATGGCCCCTAGCTGTTACTTCAGCCCAGTGCGGGAATTAAAATCCTGATGCGGGAATGGCCCATCCCACATGCCTAAGAAGAACCCTGCCCTATGGGTCTTATACAGTTCCCCTCTGATAATATAATTGATGGAAGTGTTATGGTCTTGATTCATTTATATATAAAAACATAATAGATCTAACCTTGACGTCAGGATAGACTCTATGTGATGGTAAACCGCCTTGGCTTTGAGAGGGAGGTTATTGTGTATATAACCACAACGCCTAGATACACGACCTCCATGCCCGCATTGCCTGCAGGGCGAGGATGTTATGCAAGCAAGGATATAATAATATAGTCTAACCTCCCTCTCCAAGGCGGTTTATGAGCCTACACTAGAAAATGATATGAACGACTTAAAAAAAAGTCTGTACCTGGAAGAACATGATTGTGTTTTCATGTGAAGATGCAATAAACACATGATGCATATTGTTGCAACAACAACAACTCTCTAATTGTCTATGCGTTGGACACCCACACATCATGATTCATAGTTTGGAAAGACCAAAGGTAGATATATTCTCGATCTAGCCATGTAGGCCTCAGTTATAAGTCTTGGTAACTAAAGCAGTGCTAGAGTTCTAGAGCTAGTCTAGATCTAGATGTAAGCTTTGAAAGGCCACACAGACCATCTAGATCTAACTTATAGACTTAGACTAGACTAGAGTAGTCTACAGACGGTCTAGATGTTTCAAAGTTGTGGATAAAAATAAACAATTTTGTTGGTAATTAACAAAGGACCTGGGTCTAACTAATGTAGAACAGTAGATAGATCTACATAATTTTTTGGGGGTGAAATCAAAATCATTCTTTGTTATTTTGGCAAATGCAAAAACATTAGATCAATGGAGGGTTGGGGAGTTGGACAGAAAAGCTAGGGTGACTGACTCTGTAAATTGAAGGTCAACCAGGTAGAGTACAATACCAGCACACATGGCTTAAAATTGCATTGGCATTGGGCCAATGACCACGACTCAGTCACTCGCCTTGCTCGTGATTAGCGGATCAAGAAGCCGTACGTGCTTGAGCTCCGTAGACGTGTGACCGGCCCGGGCCTTCACCACTGACACTGGGGCTTCAATGACTCAGTCAGCTGATTTTTACCAGACCCGATGAGTTCTCCGGGAATTTTCAATCCCTGTCTATTGTAATTTGTTTGTGAAATGAAACATACAATTTTGTAGACACAAAGCTGAGGTATTGGAATTCATAATATTACTTAAAGTATTATAAATAACTCACAATTATATAATTTGTAGCCGCTCTTTCTGTCTCTGTGACCACGTCCGTCAGTCTGACATTATGATAATGTTCAGGGAAAAGTTTAATGTATATTACGATAAACGAAATACCTCTAAAAATTGCCATAGTGCTTTGATAGTAATTATACTCATGATATATGTTCTTCCGTATTAAATCAAATCGGTATGAGTATCAATCAGCTGGTTTTTGTTATCATCGCCGTTATCAATCTTCCATTACTTATCAAGTGGAGTGGACTTCGTTCCGTCTCCAAGATAAAGAATCTGTATTTCTGGCTGCAGGCGCCGACTGGTGGAGAAGTTGAAAACCAATAAGGTGGTCGAAAGGCCTGGCGATGCAATCTGTACCCTGGTTCCCGTGGCCAAATGCTTTCCGATAGAGTGATGGCGCATAGTGGCCCCGGTATGGAGTAATCGTTGCAACGGTGTCCGCGCGCTCCAGAGCAGACCCTTTTCGCGTCGTAACGGGGTGTGCGGATGCAATCGCACACTAATTTGACCACTCTGTCCCTGCTCACTCGATTTCACGCGACGCGGGGCGCTCTGGTAGAGAACGCCACTCTGTCACGGCTCACTCGATTTACAGCGACGCGGGGCGCTCCGATAGATAACGCCGCGCGCTGTCCGCGCGGAATCAAGACCTCCGTGCCTGGCCCAATACTCGCTCTTCCGCGAGTGGGCCGGCGACCAGGCTATGCAATCTGTCACACGTAAACAACTAGAAAATTACGGAGTACGAGCAAAAGGTAACATTATAAAGATGATCATTCACGGGTTCCTGAGTAATGTTTTAAAATTCATAGTATTAAACTTTGGATTATCTTCGTAAAAGACCACGAACACGCACGGTTCATGTCGGTATGTGAGCGATATTATGTGGAATTTCTGATCATGACATTCGCTGTCTGGGAAGTCGTGCACTGTCACTGATGCAACATTATTTTAGCAGGCTTTTCTAGTGTATAGACTATTAGAGCCTTACCTAGACTTTTTTAATACCCCTTAACGTAAATGCCTGCTCAGAAAATAATCTCTTTGTTCTAATGTTATGTGTTTATATTATAGCTAGGCCTAACGTTAGGGTCTGTATAGATTCTAATAGATTTTGTAGAGTAGAGCCTAGAGGAGCCAGTTTTCGCGCACTAAGAGCCCCAAAACGGACTTTCTTATGATAGGCTAGATCTAGGCCTAACTTTAGCGCCTACACCCATCGATAAGATACTCACAGACCGGCAGAAAACTGTCATCAGTCTATGTAGATCTATGTTAGGTGGACCAGACGGACCCACAAGGCACAACATTGATATTGGACATGTCATGCCACTCATGGGTCACTGAGACTTGAGTGCAACGAGAGCATTCAGTCAGTGACCAGCTGTGTACCAGTGGCTGAGTGGCCAGGTGAGAGTGGTCAGCATGGTGCAGGTAGCAGACCCAGAGTGTAACCAGGGCAGACCCCTAGGTCTAGGCTATGATGGCAATTGTATCACGACTGACCACTTCTTCCCACCCCTACCTACCACTACCCCATCACACAAACTCCTCCACGCACACAACAAAATATTGGCTGCTCCCTGTCATCCTGTGTAACAGGCAGTGTACACACTGGGAGAGCAAATGACAAACGTTGGAGGCCAGGGGTTGACATAACCAGGGGCCCTTAAAAAAGCAGATAGGTTCCCTAGATTTTCTGGGCTACGGGCCCCACTGGCCTTAAGAAAATCATGAATAACAAAGACTAGTATATGTGAGGGCCCCTAGATTTAGGAGAGGACCCCTAGATTTGGAAAGCTAGGGGCCCAACTAGCCCCTGGATTAACTTATATCCACCACTGGACAGCACTGAGCAGTGGCAGGGGTTTTGCTGAACATGAGTTATTCATTGGTATCGGGTACTAATAAACATTCTGTCGGGCTAGTGTAATTTGTTAGCAGCTAGCCCGCTGCACCAGTGAAAATCTGGTAAAGATTGTAAATATAAAGTCCATGTGGGCAATTGCATCTTTAATCTGGGCCTGTGCAAAGAAAGGACCACTAGCCCAACGGATTAGTGGAAAATAGTTAAGGAAAACCCTTGAGTGGTTTATGGTTTTTTTTATTCTCACTACTTCACGTGCCCTTATTATCAGGAAATCGATATAAAAATATTGGTTGGAGTTACTAGAAATTGACAGGCTTTCATCCTCTCCCTCTGAACTGTATCAAACCACATTCCAAATGCAATATGATTCTGCTATCTATTGATTATTTCTCATTTCCTTAAGCAAATCGTTATCTTTCCTTTTCAGTGTGACCACTTTGGAGCATTATGGATAGGTACATGTAGCTAAGACTAAGAGGAAGCTTGCCTGATACAGCCATGTTTCTGACACTGGCCTATCTTATCGTGGACGTGTACAATGGCTACAAGGAGCGAAGGAGGGGAATGATGTTAACCAAACTCATCCAAAGACACTTACAACACACAACTATTTTGCTGCGACGACTAAGACAAACTACTGATGAGAATCAACTCTCTAAACTTGTGAGACGTAACTCGGCTGGGTGGCTCGAAAATGTTTTGTTTGAAGAGAGAAGTAAACAGATACTATCAGTTAGTCCAAAGGTAATGTGCATTCTTTACATTTGGGGATCCGTTGCAAGGCTCAACATTAAGGGTTTGAACTTTGCTGTCCGTTGTGCACTTAAATTAAATCCTACACTTGAATTTAGCTGCCCTTCTTTACCGGTTTATCATCATAATTATAATGAACATTTTGAAAAGGTGGATCCTAGAATATATCTGCCCGACCACAAATTTTACCTGCCTCGGGCAGGGGATAGTGCTTATTGTCGAGCCTTGATTTGTAAAGGCATTTTATTATCCTTATGTCATTTCTTGCTCAGTTAAGATTGGACATCAAAAGAATTAATGTACCAATGTAAATTACATGTTAGTGGGTAAACGCAATCAGGTAAAATCAATTTTTCATGCATACACAAAATGACCTCCAAATGAACTGCCTCAGGTGTTATATGATATAGCACTAAGGCATTTCTAATAAGTTTGTCAAATTGCCCAAGGAACATCCAAATGATATATGCACTGTCCTCCCCTTACCAACAAAAAAAACAACTCTTTTTACAGATAGTGTTGGGCCTGGAGGAATGGGTTTCCTACTTAGACTCCCAGGACATTCCTATCCTTCCAACCTACCCTACAACTGACTACAGCTATGTGCTGTTTGAGACACATCAAGCCGACGATGCCGAGGACTTCCTTCAGCAGTCGTTCTCTGTGCCCATATCACGCAGGGTTAAGGTCAGTAGTTTTTGATAGTTTTTGGTTATGTTTAGCTTATAATGATTTATCATAAACCAACGGGTATTCTGAAGCTTTCACACGTATACACACACACACAAAATAAAAAACGCAAAAAACGTACAGGCACAAAGTATGCGGTTATAAACCCAACCTTCAAATCCGCAAAAATTGGGGAAGATTCATGTAAGTTAGATTACGGTAAACTATAAATAAATTAAATGTTGTATTTATTTTTTGATTCAGGTCGTTGATTGTGTTGAACCAGTCGCATGGAAAGCTGGGCTTCCATTTGGGATCGTGGCACGCTGTTCAACAGAAAATGTAGCTAAATTAGCTGATGCCTTTCTACAAGGGACGCTATGTCTAGATGACATGCTAGAGCTCCATCAAATGATGTGTAAGTATCTGATTATCATTTTTTCCATATTATTTTCCTAGCACCCTTCGCTCTCAAAACTCGATGAGAAGATTCTGCAACACAACAAATTCCAAAAAGAGAAAAAAGACATCGAAAACATTTAAAGCAAAGATGTCTATCCTAGATAAGAATATTGCAAAGCAATTACCTCACATGCCACTCATTTGTAATACAAAAAAAAACTCGTTATGTGGCCTACTGCAACAGTTTTTTTTCGTGACCTAAATTCAAGGGCATTGAGATGACTTGCGACTGTGAACTATGTAGGTATTCTTAAGGTAATGTATCCGTGAAACAAAAACTAACTTATACATCAATAAATCGTCATTCCCCACTTTGTTTTAATTAGAGACCGCGTATCTATTTCCTTAGGACAAACACATTGACAGTACATTCAAATTTTGACATTTTAACCTAATCTATTTTAGGAAGTCAAAGGGGCAAACCGTTAGCTATTCTTTCTACATAGATGCCATATGAGGGAACATATATTGTATACACACGTAGCAATGAGCATGATGATGGAATTCATATGATGCTATAGTAGAGGGACTATGCACGATGGTCTTTGGCACCTATAGGCTCACTTCCTTTTAGTTAATTTATAGCGAAACAAATAGTAATACACCTAGATTGGTTAAACACTTTTCAGTTCTTTTACCATTGATACCTATTGTCATAATAGATATTTGTATTTATCCTATTTTAATCAAGGTATTTGGAAAAACTTATACTACATTTTTTATATCAATTATGTGTGCACAAATTTGTAATACCTTTAGATATTTCTTGTATGGCCTAAGCACAACCAAACCTTTCTGTAGAGGGTTTATCAGAATGAAGGCGTAACTTGAAAATTGTCAGATACATGTATTCATGAAAGTGGTAGACCAAGCTTTTTTGTGGAAGCAGACTAAGCTAAATTACTCATCACATTCAATGCCCCCATGCTAGTCACAGCATTAGACGTTCCTGGTATTGAGACTTCGGCTGTGTAATTTATGGTCTGATCAATGGACTATGACCAAGAACTGAGACTCATTACATACTGTAATGTACCTACTTGGTGATTTTACTTTTCCCACATTTATTTCAATCCATAAAGTATCAATGACAAATTCTTCAATTTTCGAAAACAAAAATCCTCGCGGAGGACAACAAAAGAATGCCCAAGATTCATTGTTGGCAAAGTTTTGTGAATCAATGATCAAAACTCTCCTAGTTGGAACTGGACCTACGGATACGGATCAGGAAATACGATCTGTATGTGTACAAAGCCTTCTATTGTTGACAATATACGTACATACTGATATGAGTAAACTGCCTATCCCAGTAGGGGTTTAGAATTTGGGAAAATAATGTATAAGTGATTAATGGAGAGCTCCATATAGAACAAAATATACCGATGTAATGATGATTTTACGACCGTTTATAAAATTTGAAAAACTATCAAACCATTAAAACCATTAAAAATGGAATGGAATTCCGAATTCTCAAATTGAATATGGAATCCAGAGAGGTATTTAAGACATTTCTTGTTAGGGGTCACAAAAAGTCTTGTATTTGCTGTGAACATGTACTAGAATTCAAATTCCCTCATGCTATTAATGTCTAGCAAATCCTCATCATTTCATTATTTGACAACTCTAATTTTTCGAACACATAAGTATTGTATTTGGAATATAAACACAGGGCTCTTATAGCGTCAGTATTGTTCCCAGGTTAGTGTAGATCTTTATTCTACGTTAATGTTTATTTTTCACCTATTATGTTCGTTTTAAGAACTTTTAACCAACTAGATATATAACACGTCTTTGATTGACAGAATGATAAAAGTGCCAGGGAACGATTGAGATAAATAATTCATAGCCAGTGGAAAATTTTGATCAGCTGATTTTGCCGGCGCATTCGCATAGGTGGTACTTGTTAGACACGTGCCTGATTCCTATCATTATTGATTGACCCAACGTTGGACTATTTCCTTATCTTATTTATTGCCTTGGTTCGTGCTTCAGTTTTTAATGACATTTATATCATACTTCTGCTGATATATAAAACCTATCATATCTCCTGAAAAAATAACTCTCTTGAAAGAACCTATAAATATTCTAGCGTTATTATGTTGTTGAAAAGGGGATTTTTTGTGTGCTTTAAGCAAAAAAAATATTATTAGGTGCTTTTTTTAATTAATTGAAAAGTATACATACGTCTATGGCTTAAAAATCACCACCCTCTCCAAATCCCAATGCTTGACAACAAACCAAATATAGATACATTTTCAAATTGAATGTCTTCCTCCTACCTCTCCGGGTTGTCAGATTACTGTTTTGATAAAATGCATGTTAATTGTGTTATGTAGATCCTGGGAGCTATTACCTTCGAATTTAGAGAGTATAATAGCCATATATCGTTTGATGACAGATGTGTGTCATTGCCTTATCTGGGTCAGGGAAGTCCTTAGAAAAAGGCATACATGGGTGACCATGCATGACTGTAACTAAGGCCAGAGGGTAGATCAGGTTAGAGATAAGGACTAACAGATCACAGCTTGGTAAAGTGCCCCCCTTGGGGTTGCTAAGCCTACCCTGTCCTTGAATGTATCGCACTCATATCTATTCAGTAATATGCATTATGACATCTTCCACAGCACATTAAGACGAACTTATCCTTTGACATGAAATATCAAATAGTTTTTGGTTGATGATTATATAAATAGCAAAACAATAAGATGCTTTTTAAATTGTAAGGCCTCCTTTGTGAAGAGCTGGCCTCAGTGGTATGGGTCCGGCATTCTTTATCTGCCGGTTACGCCAGTTATTTGGGATATTGTAGAGATAGGGTGTTATGTGGAAGGTAGATAACAAACAGTTCCGGAAAAACTTTGGTGATAATATACCTGGGTGGTGTACAATATCAAGTATTTCCCTGAATACGTTAATTTCAGATGATATCTATTTACAAACGTAAATGAAGACACTTTCATTTAATCCAGGTAGGAGACATTGATATTGGTCTAACTTATATCGAAATAAAGCAGGTTATTATGATGATGTTATGTGTATATAATAGCATCATAATAAACATCCCATACAAAATGGTATGTCCGATGTATTTCAGATTTAGGGTTTCTTTATTTTATTAGTAGAAAATAAAACACTTAGTACTTTACCTTGGCCGCGGTGGGATAGCTGAACGCCATCTTGACAGGTCGGGAATTCAATCCCTGAACAACAAGATGCTCTGGTTTGAACAGCAAGGTCTTCTTCGTAGTAACAAACACCACAGGTGACTTCTGGCCACTCCAATTTGACTGCCCCTTGAGAGCGGCAGGCCCGTGAGTCCTGCGGCAGTAGGTGGTATCACCGGAGTGGTCTGTAGAGCCCTGTGTACTGGACCCAGTGTGGAGACAAATAGGATCAGCTGTTCGCCCTCCCCGGCATATATATGTAAACACTTTGACCCATATAGGGACACTTTCAACCGATCGCGGCGCTGAGCTTTTATATGTAGATAATCTCTGGGTCATCGATATCAATGTCTTAGTCATACACCTTATCATGAGTCTGCGCATAGACGTCCTAGCTGAGGTGGCGGGATGGCTTAGATAATGATACAAAGAAAATTAGCTGAGAGTTGAGGGTAGTTATAAATTGTGTAATACCAAAGGCTGACGTGTGTTTCTCTTGCAATTTGGCGTTAATAAGACTATTGGTACCTTTACAGTAACTTAATAAGAGGAACCTATTAGTGCCCCTTGAGTAACTATTCCCCAGTGCAGAAGTGACAATTGAAGCCAATTAACACCTATAGATGAGGGGTCTATGTGGAGTGTTCAAAGGTTGCTTAGGTGCCTTCCGCTAATACGGTTCCACAACTCGACACCCAAGAAAGCTGTATCTAAGAACATTGCAAAGATATGATTATTATGAATGTCTCAGCACGCTGGCTTAAATTTAGAAGTTTTCAAGGTATCGTATGAAATTATCGTAAACAACGATTGTCTTTCTTGTTGTTCACCTCAGAAGGAATCACATACGCAATTTGAATTTCAAAGGAGGGTGGAAACTAAGCCGTAGACTGAAGGTTTAATTTCATCAGTGCTAAAGCTCATTTAAAGCGTCACTGAGGGCGCCCGTCACCTCAAGCGAATCTTAAAAAAAAAAACACAAAAAAAACAAGTCCACCAGACATTGGTATTCTGATGGGGACCTAAGATATCGAGGGGGGGGGGGGGCTTTTACCATGTCACATAGAGTGTAATTCAAGCGAGTCTTCTAAAAAAAAACAAAAAAAACAAGTCCACCAGAATTTTGGTATTCTGTTGGGGACCTAAGCAGCTAAGATATCGAGAGGGGGCTTTTACCATGTCACGTAGAGTGTAAGTCCCCTCATACTACATACTGTTTATGTATGTGGTCCGCTCAAGTAAAAAAAAAATTAAAGTATTTACTAAGGTATTGGAGGAGAGAACCACTGTGACAGTGATTTGCATTATGTGAAGACATTAACAGAGACGGTGAACAGACTCTAACTCCCAGACATCCACCCCCCCCCCCCCCCCCCCACCTCCTCCGGCCGGCCCCGTGCCGCTGTGCTCGTGGTCGGGGCTACTGGGTCAGTGTGTCTGCTGAGGTCAGGTGGAAAAGTACACTGCTCTCCAGGGTCCTGACTCCGCCACACGTGGCACCAAGTCAGGCCCCCAGTGAGCCATATCTTGATTGATTTAACTTGATTTCATCAGTATTTGATGAAACAAAATTTGCCATTGTTATCCGATCATTGTACCATGAAGATCAGAACTGGGACAATGAACCCGAGTTAAGATTTACATGGTAATGATTGAAATAAATAGGTGGTCCTTTTTCGATTTCAACAGTCTGTATGTTGATTGTTTTTCTCTAGGAATTACGAAAATATCAAGTTACTTCAGATACACAAATACGAGATCAGTCAATTGAGAGGTGCATGCCTAAGAAAACATTAAAAATATGAAAAAAGTATTCTTTCTGGCTGGGATAAATATAATATATTTTGATTTTTATATATCATAAGGAAAAATAAGTAATAATTAATGAAAAATATGAGGTTTCAAATTTTGGGATTAATTTATGATAACTACAAAACCCCAATCAATACATAATCAGGGTGTGTGAAACATATCTTTTATCATTATTTGGATAAATGTAAGGTTTCATATTATGGGTCGTCACCTGAACAACCAATAAGGTAGAAAAAAGTGATAGAATTCACTAAAAATCAAAAGTAGAGTGAGGAAAACCATTTATGGTACATATATGTAGTGGCTGTACCAAATTTGCATTGACGGTCTGGAAAGGGTTAAGTGATATATTCATCCCTGGTAAGAAAACGAAAGAATGAAATGAAGAATATTAAAACACGTCCATGAAGTGAATCATAAACTCTAATGTATGAGTATGACATCGGCCAGTCTTGTTGAAAATTTGCATAAAATTCTGAAGTTGCTGGAAAAATAATATGATCGTTCCCTCGATCCCTCCTCAGAAGGGCACGATAAGATGAGACATGCCCCCCCCCCCCCCCTCACGACTATCCACCGCCAGTTTGTGTCTGAGCACTGAGAATAGAACTGGTTCTGCCGGATAAGTGCAGTAGGGTAACGGGACACAGACTGGATCATTGTCCCTAAACTAGGTCATTATAATTTGTTCTAGGTATCTGGCGTTAAATAGGATCCCAATGTATGCTAATAGCATGTGAAATCAATTATTCAAAGGTCAACGTACGTAGTGTTGGTGATCTGAAAACAAATTTTCCTAAACATTCGGTAGGTGCTTCTAAAAGCCTTATTACAAAAGATAAATTAATCTGAAGTATTAATTCTGCGGGAAAAGTGATCGCCTTGAAAAACACATAACCATGCTTTGTAACGTTTTAATTGTATGAAACGTAAGAACAAAGTTTCTAAATTAGATCAAGTCAGCTGAATATTTTCGTCTTAACATCGTATGAATCCAGATAATATTTGATTAGTGTCTCTTTCTTCCATTTTTGAAAGCGATTAATGGTAGTTTTTCCCCTACCTGACGACCAAGATGTTTCTGGTAACCCTTTGTATAGTATTGTAATTCGTAGTTGGGTCATCCTCAAGCAGTCATGTTTCAGTCATTTAATGTCTATTGATTTTTTTTCAATTGATTAACCACATGCATTTTGACAAATGTTCTTCCAAATGCTCTTCGATGTAGGTGATACAAATCAATATCAACTTTTAAATCAATAGCAACATTACTTAGTATGAATAGTTTGACCTAGCTAAGTTAAGCAATAGTTTGTATGTTATCTCTACAGTACATCAGTGTATCCTTTCACACAGAAGCAGAAAGTTGTATGTATCATTTCAGTGTATTAAAGACTAAAGGTATGGTTATATCAAGCTGTGCTCGCCTTAAAAATGTTGTGGAATTGAAACCGTTTACCGTATACAAAGGGGACATTGTATTTGTATCGATTTTTAAGTATTTAGGTATCATACTTGAACAAGAAATGACATTATTACCTCTTCTTAGGGATATACAGAAACAGATACACTGTAAAATATTTTCTCTACGTAAGATAGGGAGATATTTGACGACAAATGCTGTTTTAGTTTAGCAATATATAAACAGATGATTTTGCCTATATTTGAATATGCTGGATTCATGTTATATCATGTACTAAAGGAGACCAGCAGCAACTGCAAGTTATGCAAAATGATGTGTTACAAATTTGTAAGAATGTAAGATTAGCTGATCATGTGACTATAAATTATTTGCATAACTACTGTAAAATAATTAGCTTAGAGCAGCTGAGAAGAATATAGTTACTAAGCTTAATGTTCCATCATAGCAAAGTTCCTTTGCTGCAGAAAATACCAGATAGGCATACAAGAAATGAACAGTAATATATTTTTAAAACTAAGAAAAAAGTATGAGAACAGCACAGTTTATTGGGACAAACTTCCAGGTAACATGCAACATTGTGATAGTAAAATAGAATTCAAACATTATTTGAAAAGTAAAAATCATACTTATAAGAAGCTTTTGTAAATATGTTATTATTCAGTGACATCAGATTTATGTATCCGCTTTATTATTATTTGATATGAATTGTTACCACATCTGGAAGATCAGGGCAACCTGAAGGTGATTTGCAAATAAAAAAAGAAAATATGCCAACACACAATATTTTTAGATAGATAGCTAGGTATTAAAACACAAGAATTTGATCATCAATCAACAGGGATGTAAGTTCTCAGAGTTTCAGCTGATTTCAGAGAATTGAAGAATTCTATAAAAGGCTATACATATCACTCTGATTCTCTATATTCATGCTTACACCATGCAGGAGTGACCCCATGTACACAGGTCCTGTCTCTGATACCCCTCTGACACACTCCTCTACCTCCCCTCACACCCAGTGCAGCAGCCTGCACCACTCCTTTACTCAGTCAGAGACTCAGAGGTTCTGTCAGCTGATAGACTCAGAGTTTAAGGGCAAAAATAAATGCTTGCTGCTCATTGGCCAAAAATGTATGGGCTGAATAAATACTTTATTCCCATTGGTCCTCCTTGGCCTGGCCTGACCTATATATGTTGGGTCATGACCTATATCGCAGGAGCAGGGCCACATGGTGGGGCATCATGTGGCCCTGAGCTGCACACAGGGTGACAGGGTGGTAGAGATAAACCTGTCAGTAGGCATTCAAATACAATCAAGTAGGAAATAGCCCAGGCTAAACTAGCTCTTTATTTCAAACATATATTAAATCAAATAGAATAGCAGGGATTTATACAAGTTTTAGATCATCAAAATATTTCAGACTTTTTCACTAGGGCCGACTTACATCCCTGAATCAATTAGTTGATCGCCATATTTTTACTTAATAATTTTATCTATCGGAAATATCGTTGTGTGACCCATGGGTCACACGAGGACATGCTCAGAAGTGGAGGGGTGTTGTTCTGCCCTCACCCCTTCGCCTTAGGACCTCGATATTCACCTTTAGGTGGGCAGGTCCAGGTGGGTGATAGGTCAGCCAGTACAGGGGCGGATCCAGAGGGGGGGGGGGGGTCCAGGGGGTTCTGACCCCCCTCCCCCCCCCCTTTTCGGTGGGGACTCAAACTTGCCAAAGAGAAAAAAACGTCTCTTGTGTACGCGCGAATGCACATCGTTTTAGTGCTTACCTTATAATTATGTGGACCCCCCCCCCCCTTTTCGAAATCCTGTATCCGTCCCTACTATTTACAAAGCATGACCTCGTCCTGGTAGTAACCCGTGGCGGATTTAGAGCGGGGGGGGGGGGCAATTTTTTATGTTTTTTTAACGTAAAATTCTGAAAATAAGGAGGGGCGCCCCTGGTATTAGCGCCCGCCCCCCGCCTCCCCCACTTTTTTAAAAAGCTGGATCCGCCACTGGTAGTAACCCTTTAATTGCTAAAACCCTCCTCCAGTGTGCGAAACGAAACTTTATACCGTTTTTGTTTTGCTTCTTGTTGGACCATTAAAATTGGAAAAATAATTAATGCGCTGAAATGTTAACAAATATCTCATTTTGTTACACTTAACTGTTCGTCTAGTCCAAAGTAATGTGCCTCTGTACCCTGTTTAACAATCTTGTTGTAGCAGTGTGTCGCAAGTTGCAATAGATATGATAATCAAAACAAATTTGTCGTAGTAGTAGTGGCCAAATGTCAGTTAGTTAGCTTTTTTGGTTAGTGTCAAACTTCCATGGTATTTTTTTGATAGTTTCACCTGATAACGGTTTAGTAAATAAGTTTTTAATAATCTGGCCACTAAATATGTACTGCCGAAATGTAGTTACATTTAAAGCCAGTATTTCCAAAGTATTCACTACCTTTTAATCCATCTCGTATGACAAGCAGTATGACCATTGTTAGATAGGCGATCACTGTAAGTGATCGCCTTTCTTTTGTAATGGGGAGGAGCGTGAGGTCTGAGTCACCTTTATTTTGGGATGAGGTCAGCTTGGTGCCGGCGGCCACAGACTGGTGGTGACTAATGGAGGGGGGTGGTGTTTGTTCTAGGCTGGATATCAGCAGATTGCATGCTGAAAAAAGAGAAAGTTTGTAAGTGTTTCTCGGATTGGCATTATCAGTAGATTTTACTTTTTTTGGGTGATATGTATTGATAATGGTGAAGTGTAACCTGTAATAGAGCCAATAAGGTATGGTGTGAGTCATTGCTGAGAAATAGGCACAGAAAGTTGGGTACAGAAAGTGTTGTACTGACTACAGCATGCTGGGAGGCAATGTGTAGGGATATTGGATGGTGGTATTGCATCAGTGGGTGAAATGTTGGATTTTTCACTGGTGGGTGGGGCAGCCACACAGAATAGTTCCCAATGGATTGTGGGAGGCAATGTGGTAGGATTTCTGATTGTGGTCTTGCATCACCGGGGGAAATGTAGGGCTCTGCACTGGGGGTTGTTTGTTGATTGACAATTATTTATTGGAGACTCATTCAACCCTTTTTGATGCCTTGCGCTATGCAAAGATATATAATGATATAAATGTAGTGTAAGCAAGGCATCAAAGGAGGCCTACACTTACGCTTCCGGCGACGCTTCCGGCGACGCTTCCGGCGACGCTTCCGGCGACGCTTCCGGCGACGCTTCCGGCGACGCTTCCGGCGACGCTTCCGGCGACGCTTCCGGCGACGCTTGGAGGCGACGCTTGGAGGCGACGCTTGGAGGCGACGCTTGGAGGCGACGCTTGGAGGCGACGCTTGGAGGCGACGCTTGGAGGCCTATGGTGGCGCTTCCGGCGACGCTTGGAGGCCACGCTTGGAGGCCACGCTTGGAGGCCACGCTTGGAGGCCACGCTTGGAGGCCTATGGTGGCGCTTCCGGCGACGCTTCCGGCGACGCTTCCGGCGACGCTTCCGGCGACGCTTCCGGCGACGCTTCCGGCGATGCTTCCGGCGACGCTTCCGGCGACGCTTCCGGCGACGCTCCCGGCGACGCTCCCGGCGACGCTTTCGGTGAAGGACATTACGCTTTCAGTTATGCTTTCGTTATGCTTGTGGTTATGCTTGCAGTTACACTGGTGGTCATCACCCAAAGACTCCCCTTTCAGGGATAATGAAGGACATTCAGACCGAATACTAATATTTTTGCTATACCTCGTCCTTTAGTGAGCCTAGCACCAACTGGGAATTGAATCCCAATAACTACTGTGTCAGTGCTGGCTCACTCCTGTCATCGCCATATATGATCTACAGGGGCATCTACGATCGCGACAGTGACATTTGTTACCATGGTCATATACTGCGATCGCCTATTTTTGGAGCTGTGCTCTACAGCTCTATAGAGCCGTGACCGCTTAGCTTGTCATGAATAAATGATTTATCATATACATGATTTTGAATATTTGACATGTTAGATATGACATATTAGATGGAATAAGGGTGTTCTATAATGCTTGAAATATTTTGTTTAAATGATATGTACGTATGTGTCTGAGGTTTCAGCAAACTGTAAGAGTATAATGCAATTGAATATGTTTGATATAGTTGGACCCAATTTCGTACGAGGATAGCTCAAGCAACAAGTTTTGACTATAGTTATTTAGTGTCCCTATATTAATCTGTACAAGGGTCTAGGTACATCATAATTATCTTGTTTTCATCTTCTTTTCCGATAAGATAACACTTTTTATTATTTATAAGGGTAAAGTACAGCACTTGTTTTGGCACCGTTATTAACATACATTTTGTTGTTGATACAAAAGAAAGCAACAAAAATTTGAAGTGCATTTTATATGCAAAATATATACATCAAATTGTGCACCAAAAAAAAAATAATAAAAATAGAATAAACCCAGAAGGAGTGTCAATGAATGTAGGAGACGGAGAAACCGTTGATAAAAACCACAAAGCTGTCTGACTATGTTCATGATAACTTCATAATGATGCGATCTTGCTGTAGTTCTACCTGGTAGGGTCGATCAGACATAGACATCTGTACATTAACGGCCCCTGGATACACCCCTCGAGATCTCTGTGACACAACGGTTAAAATATGAATGTCTATTCACACGCACTTTGTTAATTTGTTATTCAAAAAAATATATCAAAGGCGTAAAACATTTATTTCATGTCATGAACTAGAACAGTGGCACAAAAAACATGCGATCATGATGCCCAACAAAGTATGATTCAGTGAAAATCTGCATTATATTCTGCTCATGTCATAGAAAAGCCATGAAATTATACACATTCTTAATAAATGTGTTTAAATGGGTAAATTGTTCCTGTGATTGATAACTCGTCATTTTACACACATGTTGCAACACGTACCGGTACTTTTAGACATTCTTAATTAATTGTTCCTGCGATTGAAAACACGTCATTTCACACATCTGTTGCAATAGACCTTGTGCAGACGCAGTCACGTGACCACATTTTGGTGATCACCATGCGCTCGCCCTGAACACGTGGCCCTTACATACATCCAGATATAATTAATTATATAAAATAAAAAGTATTTTGTATTATTTTATATGATTATTTCAGACAGATTTTAAAAGTACCGGTACTTTTAGATATGGCGTATACAGTGAACCCGCTCTGAGGCGTTACACCAACAGGGGTCCCCAATAACTATGTTTATTGTGAAACATGTAGGCACACTCAGAAATCACAATGTAGTATGCATTTATAATAAGAATTATTGTGGTATATAACAAAAGCTAACTCTCAACTTGTTCACCATCATCTAGCTTGAATACAAACTTGGCGTCAATTATTTACAAGAGCTATCATCTTTAGGATATCAAGAAATGATGTTAGTTTGTTGTCGTTTTTGAAATTCATTTTTTATTTTATTTTTTATTTCTAATTACAACTTTCACATGAAAATCTCTACATATTATTATAAATCTAAAAGTTGATTACTACATCAAACCAGACTCCAGGATTGTTTGACAGTTTAACTTTATTGGTAGATAATCAGTTATTAATCAAAGTTCTTCATCAGGATTGTATCATAGACGATGATTATAATATATCTCATACGTGTTATATAACCACAGTTTTAACAGTCTCATGTCATATTCTATTATCATCACTAATATATTTGTTCATGTGATACATCTGAAAACCAATGCAAACACTGAAGATTATTACGAAATAAAATTGAAAAAACTCTTTGCATTAAAGAACTTATACAACGTTGGCATATAAATATTTTTTTCTTTTGCAGCTGTGGACGTCGAAGGGAGCGCGACACGTCTTCTCCAGTCCTCCAGGCCGGGCACCACCCCTCCAACACCGCCCAGCCGCAGTCCCCAGGGCTCCAGTGGGAGCATTCGTTCTCTGTGGGAAACCTCCAGGGAGAACCTCCAGGGGGAGGCCGACCAGCCTGCAGAGACTGGAGGAGGAGGTGGTACAAGTAGTGCCCCACAAGAACCCTCTGCGCCAGGTCCGACTGAGCACGGGGCGCGGGTGAGCGGTTACATGGCGGAGAAACCCCTGAATGACTCGGTACAACACCTGATCCGCTCCTTCACGGACACTCACACTACCCCAGTGCCCCACGTGGTAGATCTGTGTCACACTGACCTAGATTGTGGCATGGAAGTTGAGGATGATGATACCATGGATTTATACGAAGGCTCGAATGAGTCGCTGGCCTCCTCAGTGGCTGACCTGAGGGAGGTGCGGGCTGAGGCTGACCAGTTCGCGCAGACCGTGGAGGAGGTGATGACCCTAGACGGAGCAGTCATCTCTGAGATGATGGACACTATGGCCATTGAGGGGGCTGGGGAGGGAGTTGGGGGTGAGTCGCTCTCAGGCCCCGTCGAGGAGCTCGCGCCAGAAACCCTGACACCACTAAAACGTCAGCGGTCAATGCGGAGTAAACCGCCTAACGTGCTGGTCTACTGCGGGAAAAAGGACTCGAGCAGGCAGTTCGAGGTGGTCAAGGGGGTGCTGGAGGAGTGCCTCAGTCAGAGCAGATACGTCATCTACCAGCTGAAACACGACGAGGTGCACACTGTGCCCTGGTCAGAGAACACAGCCCTGCTAGTTCTGGCCAGTGAAAAAGCCTACGATGGCATTGACGAACATTTCCTAGACTACTTCAGGCATAACGGGACCATTCTCAGTTTTGGCTGCGCCTTTGACGAGCGGTTCGTTGGCCGGATTCAGACTTCGACCAACCTGGGGGTGATGCCGCTGACGGCCTTCAAACAGTGGAGGGACGTGAACGTGATCTGTGGGCGCCACGTGTACAAAAACACCAACAGTCTGTTGACGGACGTCACACTCAGGGCCCTGGCCTCTGATAAGAGCTCCGGCTTCCCGGTCATACTAGAGGCTAATCATGATCTCAGCACTGGCGTAGCTGTCTTATGTCAGGTACGATATTTTATTGTGATAGTCTTTTTTTACTAAAGGCTAATCATGATCTAAACACTGGCGTAGCTGTCTTATGTCAGGTACGATATCGTATCCAGTTATTTATTTTTTAGCTTTCTTTGTAACTTCATTTATTTGAATCGGCATGTCTATACTGATAGAAATAACTTGAAAACAAGTTAGACAACACTATAAAACTCAGTATTGATTTCTCATAAATAATGGCTGTCAAATTATACATTCTACAAACGTCAACTATCTTTATCATCACACTATCAAATTCAGAATGCATTATCCCAATGTCAATTAACTTTTTTTCTAACATAATGCAATAATGATCAACTTCGGCATTTTTGTATAACAACCGAAATAGGTTATATTTAATGCGTCCATGTCACAAAAACGTATGATGCGGATGGAAGTTAAAGTTACTGTATAAACTCCTTCGCTTTGGAGGTGTGTTTTTATCTCATCCAGGCCTATAACGTGCAACATAGTCTATCAGCTGATATTATTTCTCCTTAAATACTACTGCAGATACTTCTAGATAAGGACCCCATGGAGCTGGGCATCAACCCGGAGGTGTTCGCCATGCTCAAGAAGTCCAACAGTGCGCGCTTTGAGATGCTGCGCCACATACTGACTCAGTTAGGGCTGGACTGTGGGCAGCGGAAGGCCGCCACCTTCACCTTCGGCGTCCTTGTCACCAAGAAACAGGTGACTTTCTCTTAGTTAGAAAATAAAAGGATGTTTCTCTCACACAGTTGGGATTTTTCAGAGTCATATGTAAATGGGTCTGTTAAAGGATTATATTCTATTTGAATATACATACATAATGTCTGTTATTACACATTTGATAAAATTACTCCCTAAGATATAAATAAAAAAAATAAAGAGCTTACTGACTATAAAAAAACAAACAAAAAAAAACAGGATACTATATAAATTGAAAAAGAAACAAGATTGAAAACAATACACATTATTGACTTGGCATAAGTTTAGATTTTCTTAAATATGTTTGGTGGCACACAGTGGTTAGCCGATATGATCATGGTTGACTAACAATGCCAAGTACACCACTTCTCCTTATCACCTTAAATGTCATTTTGTGTCCGTGTTTAGTATGATCCGAAATCCGTGTAAATCATAATCTATATAGTTACATGTATTCACCTTTATACAAAGTAACAAGTTTTATCTTTATGGAACGTCTGCTGTAGATAAAATATTGTTTATATTCAACAATAGGGTCACCTAAATCTTTTTTATTGAGACCATAACACTGTATACTTCCGTCTTCCTGTCCTTCTAATTTACTCTACAAACACCAATACATCTCTATTGGAATTACGTTTGTAGACATTAAATTTCCAGACACAATTTAGGCAACTATGAATATTATTTAGAAATATTTATTTTGATCCATTAATTTTGCTATTTATTAAAGTAAAAAAAAAAGGTTCAATTACACTACAATGTGAACAAAATATATATATCCTTTACAGAACCAAACCGATTCCCTTATGAAGAGCCTTCAGCCCCGTTTAAACAACGGCCTGCTGCGGTCCCGTAAGCTGAGCCTGCAGATAGTAGACTCGGTGAAGGAGTGTCCGTCCACGGTGACGGCCGACCGCCTCCCCCTGGTGACCAACCCCGCCTCGGCCAGCGGCAAACACGGCTTTAACACACAGGAGTACCAGACCCACCTGGAGACGGAACGCCTGGGACAGGTGGTCATCTATGCCGACGTCATGGCCACCACCATGAACGTCATAGACACGTGAGTAATGATCATTGATGACGTCAGTTGCAGCTTGTAATAGTGATTTAGTTAGTTACTGCGATATTAACTTCAAAATGATAAAGTTAATCTTCGCGAAATTTACTTCATTCTGTATAACGATATAATTAGTCTTCTCGAAAGTTACATGTAGGTGCTATAGATTATAACAGATTTCCTCACATATAAGTGCATTGCTCTGCCAACACTATTTCTTCACGATTGAACAATTCTAAAGAATAACTACCTATGTGTTGTTACAGGTTAATGTTCCCGGTACCCAGAGACCTCGGAGTGGTGGCCATAGCCGGACGGCAGACGGCAGGAGTCGGTGGGTGAATGCCTTATTAATAACTGCACAATACATCTCGCACAATGATATTCCACCTTATAACAAGAAAAGCCTTTTTTTATCATTTTACTGTAAATGTTGATCGTTAAACGGAGAGGCAGGTACTTTCAAGCTGACAGTCATTGGTATCCACCATTGACAACTTGATTAGTCCATTAAAGTTAGTACAGTGTATTTGGCAAGAGTCAAGTTAAAGTCTATGACTGTGTGCTTATTTTGCATTGATAATCATTACAGGTATTACATATAAAACCAGATTCCACACAAAATCAAAAGGAATAACACTATTTTGATTTAAGAACAATTATGTCCGTTTAGTAAAGAATATCCCTAGAATCGTCAGACTCAGTACACTGATACCACCATTGCAGGCCGTGGAGGTAACGCCTGGCTGAGTCCTCCAGGGTGTGCTCTCTTCTCGGTCCTAGTGCGGGTGGGCACGGACAGTGAGTTGGGGCAGCGGGTCAGCTTCCTCCAGCACCTGGCCGGGCTGGCCGTTGTCCAGGGGGTCACCACCATGCGCGGCTACCAGGTACGTACAGCCATCCCTACGGTTGACCTTAAGGGTAACCGTTTGTCCAGGCTAGGTATTAAAATGTCTATTTTGGTTTTGCCATTAATAATTGGCTGTATAGGGGGGCAGACAAGGAGTATATCCTTACCCCTACCAGGATGAATGAAATGATTTTATAAAACTACAAGGCCTTGTTTTTGGCGGAGAGGTCTTAAAATGGTAATATTTTCAGGTGAATCTGAATTTATTACAAAGCTTTTCTTAAAAATGAAAACTTGTTACATCTTGGTATCTCAAAAGGTACTACTATTTTATGTATATTTTAAGATGTTTGAAACAATTTAGGATTAGAAAATTTAGGGGGGAAAAACGAAATGAAAATCCACGAAATTTTGTGAAAGCTTATATTTCACGATACAAAGTGATGTGAGCGTGAGTGTTTTGTGTATCGTGGATCTACGAAATTTCGTGAAAGTTTTCTGGACAGAGCCAGAGGTCTTATTTTGATTTCTGAAAAAAACGTAGGCAGCGTGTATTCAGATAGTTAAAGCATTGTTGACATGCTACTTACCTGTAACGGTTTGCAAGAATGATGAAAATGGTCACGGAATCTTCAGAGCTTCTAAAACACATGTCTACCTCACAAATAGTTATCTTTGTATGTACATATCTTAAGTTCCCCGTAACTAGCTGACTGAACATTAATTGTTTGTATATTTTTAGAACCTCGATCTGCGGCTGAAGTGGCCCAATGACCTGTACTTTGGGTCGACGATGAAGTTCGGTGGAGTAGTGGTGAACAGCTCCATCATGCAGTCTACCATCCACGCCAACATAGGTAAGCCGTCAGTAACCTTACTGGGTCATTTCACGATCATCAACGTTAATATGGTAATTGTTGTTCATCCTTCACTCATTAGAAAGGCATTTAGAAGTTGCTAACTCAGCTTTCATTGTCACGTGCGACGCCTTCAGACGTCGTTAAAGTTAAACTGAGGCTTCTCAGTTATGCATTGGGGATAAACAATGGAAAGAATAATGATGACAGGGATAAAATGCTTCCTTTTGTGTTTGTGTTCCTACCCTACGATCTGTACCCTCCTCTCCAAATAAATTGAATAAAAACACCCCCAAACCTTCGTGCTGATCGATTGCACTGTACAACTTTGCAACTCCAATATACAATATAAATAGAAGCAAAACACAATAATGAACGACTGCGGCATTTGTCACGATTTCAAAAATATCAATACAACATATTGATTGGTGTCCCCTTGTTTAGGTATCGGGTTCAACGTGGCCAACAAAGATCCGACCATCTGTCTGAACGACATGGTGCGGCAGTACAACGCGGCGCACGGCACCAGCCTGCCCGACCTCAGCCGGGAGGTGGTCATCGCCCGCACCATCAACTGGCTCGAGATCCTCATCAAGAGCTTCGAGAAGCACGGCCCAGAGAAGTTCCTCAACCTCTACTACAAACGATGGCTACACGGGTACTTTTCTTTTACATGTAGAGATACTATAAAACCTACGCGAAGAGTTGAGTTGATTAAAGGTGTTAGAGACTGTTATTATAATTATCTGACATGTTTCCCCTTATGACAGGCTTCTTCAGGTTTGTCTTGATTTGTGACGTTTACTACTGCTGGACTTGCTTGCACAATTCTCGGTTTAGTGAAAATAAGAGTATGCACTACCGTTAGTGGTCACTCAGTGTTCCGTTCTGAGCAGGATGATGTATTTTTTAAATAGAATAACATACTTATAATGAGTAATTAACACAAATGACACGTTCACTATTATCAAGTGGATTCAAGTGACTTTCCCTCAACATTTTCAGCAAAATTTGATGTCAGCATATTAACATCGTCTATAAACCTCACTTCAGCGTAACTATCTAAGTTTTTCTCTAATTACTATTACTGCGCTTGTCAAAAAACTGTAAAAAAAAAAAAAACTGTACATGTACACAGTATAACGTGAAGCTCTGTCCGCTTTCAGGGACGCTGCAGTGCGGGTGGGGAGTGAGACCGGGCCTGAGGTGACGATCATCGGGCTCGACGACTACGGCTACCTGCTGGTGGAGACAGCAGAGGGCGCCACTATGAGTCTACACCCCGACGGCAACAGCTTTGACATGATGAAGGGCCTCATTGCCCCCAAGGTCCGATAAGGGCTTTATTTTACCAAAAGTCCAATAAGGGCCTCACTGTACCTAAGGTCCAATAAGGACCTCATTGCCCCCAAGGTCCGATAAGGGCCTCATCAAGCCCAAGGCCCAATAAGGGCCTCACTGTACCTAAGGTCCAGTAAGGACCCCATTGTCCCCAAGGTCAGATAAGGGCCGCATTGCCCCCAAGGTCCGATAGGGCCTCATCAAGACCAAGGCCCAATAAGGGCTTCACTGTACCTAAGGTCCAATAAGGACCCCATTGGCCCCAAGGTCTGATGAGGGCCTCATCAAGCCCAAGTCTGATAAAGGCCTCATAGCATCAAAGGTCCGATGAGGGCCTCATCGCACCCAAGGATTAATAAGGTCCTCTTTGTCACCAAGGTCTCGTAAGTTGCACACTATTGATAAAGATAAAATCAGTTGGTTGGATGCATCTGGACTAAACAGCCGAAGGCGTGACTAAAGACTATGTTTCACTAGATTTCGTGCGGGAGATGATTATGATATGCTTAATTGGATTATAAAAGCCGACGATGTGTTCAGGGATCGTACCAGTTGTAAAGGTTCATACTCGCCAACTGTTCCCAACGGACAGTCGTATTAGTGGGTTCCATTTGGTCAAAAGGATTGAAGTCAGCAACCATATCTATGACCTGATCAGAGCAAATGACGCCACAACGTTGACATGATTATAGAATCTAGCATGTGGTTCCATTGAGTTGTATTTATTTCAAAAATAGAATCTGTGATGAGAATACCCTCTTAGGTGAAGTATATAATACTTCATGGTTCCCAGCTGGCTTATTGTATGAACTCAATCGATCAATGAAAAATTAGTAATCGTAGATAAATAGGTGAAAACCTAGTCATGGGGCAGGTCTTACTACGGAAAGGAATTATGATTGTTTGGAGCCTGTCTTTGCAGATTCTGTGCAAGTCTGATAAATAGTATTTCTTCTTTAAGGCAAGACTAAGATACGAAGACTGTGATGTTTCTATACGAGTCCTAACCTAGGAAGGTAACCACTACAGGACAATGGTGGGGCATTAACTATGTGTCATATTCCAATGTGCGCCGAGTCGCTAATTGTGCTTAATGTAAAAATGATTGAAGGATTCGAAGGAACATAAACGATCTCTTCAGAGAGAGTACAGGTTTGCTTTGCGTACTGTAAATAGTGAGTGTTTTTTTCATTATATGATACATGAAATATAAGGTGTCAGATATTGCAACCCACCAAGAAAGTAAAATTATTTGAGTATTACCCTAAAACCCTTCATGTGAGCAGTGGCTTACTTTAATGTTATTGTGAGAAAGTATGGAATTTAATATTCGAACAGCAAAATGAAATATTGCAAAAGATTTTTCTGCAAATGAAGTCAAAATATCAATGTCCATTTCGACTGTGCCACTGAGAATTGTCAACACCATCAGATAATGAAAACGTAAGATTTATTAGAATAAATAGGCATCTTTGGCTAGCTATGAAATTATTGCAGATGCCTTGTATCAGATAATAAGTGGGTACAAACTAAAATTCGTCTTTCAAACTAAGAGACAACACATGAAAACTATTCACTAGCTGGTTTGAGGATGTATTAGATCGCAGATCAAATCAATTGTCTGCAGGTATCAACTCACTAGTGGGTTTCTTCGTTTCTGTGATGTGTGTCATTTTACAATATTATGACACTGCTATGGGCGCATTCCTAGTTGGCTAGTACTTGCAACTTCGATGGTGAGTTAAACTTTATATAGTTTAATTATATTATACTAAGAATTAGATGAATCATTCAAATCTGTCTTGAAATACTTACAAACCAAACAATCCATCATGTGTTGTTTGATATGTCGATGTCCCTTATGTTGGTTACTCATTGAATCAACACTATAATGAATTCTGAAGTGATTTTGTCACGAACGATGCACCTCGCAGTTAAGTTTTTAAGGTCTTGCAAGGTATGTAACTAACGCCCTATGCAAATTCTTTATAGCTACACCACCCCTGCGTGCATTCGTGGACAGTGTTATTTCTTCCAAATCCTAGGAGAACGCACACTCACCGGGAAGCTGATTTTTCTATACCGGAGACTTTGTGAAATCTTTCAGTATTAAACTTAAATTTCCTTGACTATCAGTACATTGATACAGGGGTTACAGGATACATAGTTTTTTTTCTTAACACCGCACTTTCTAGGAAGAAGAAAAAAGCGGGCTAATCAAATTTAGTTATTGCATGATGAAAGTTTATTATATTTAAAAAAAATTAAACAAGATCAATCTTTATTGTCTATCAAGTGAATGACGTTTGATACAATTATTGAAATTACATAGGAATAGAATTAGAAGATAAGTTTACGACGGGGTCCTCAATAAATTATCGTAAAAAATAGAGATTTCCAAACATCTAAATGAAAATCGAGTGTATATGCAACGCCAGTATTCATTGTACAGCTGTTTTATGTATCCTTTATCACGTTATGTATTATAAAAGATGATTTACAATGATCACCCTCCGAGTAAAGGGAAATGGTTTTCATGTGTGATTTAAGTGTGATTTAAAACGTTGTATCAACGATATTACACAGTTTAGATTTCTGTGCACTAGTTGTTACAACAGACGAGATGATATCTGAGATTCATCAAAAACAAGGAAGTGTGTACATGTAGACGTGCTGCGCAATAAAATCAATAATTTGTCAACACAGACCCTGTGTTTTTCTCATATTTTCTCTAGATGGGCAACTTCAAGATTTAAACTTGTTTACTATTTGCGCAATGGGCGTTCTGGTAAAGGGCTCCATAATTGTGCACTTAATAAGTTATCATATTCACACACTTTAGCAGGTTAAGGATAACTTTATTTTAAATTTCATCTGGTTCAGATATGTGGAACTAAACATTGGAAAAACACATTCCGCCTTATTCTAAGGCGCTATTGAAAGACGAGACTATAATATTCCACTCTTGGCACCGGTACTTAGTAGGTCAAAGCACAGTTCTATGATAAAACGAACCGTATAGCACAGAAAGAGAGCAAGGAGTATTTCGGGATATATCACAACTAGATACTGCTCGATATTTTTTTTAATAGTTTATTCGCATCTGAGTATGTTGTAGTACACCAAATTAGCGTGTTTAGCTTGCGTAGTCTTCATAACTTCAAAAGTATGATTTGCGGAAATCAAAACAATATCAATCATTGCCATAGTATTATTGTGTACGCAAATACCTCTTTTAACTATCCTAATTCAAAACATTCCGTTTTGGGACATGCGAAAATTATGTCCCTAACACATGCATGAAAGAACTAGAGAGGGATTGTTAGAAAATTGCCGGAGATCATTTACAACGTTTTTAATATCTGTCAACCACATAATGTCACATACACATTTTATTTTTTTTGAGAAGACCTGAAAAACAGATATGACTAAAAAAATAACGAAATCTAATGATTGATTTGTACTTTTAATAAGGTGATGTTTGTAGCAGTTATTATCATTACTTTGATTATTATGTCACAACAATGTTCAATTTCAAATGTAAATGTAGTGGTAGTCTGTACCCTTAAATAATGAAATAGTTGAACTCGGCATACATTGTTTTAATAGGGAGTAAGGGACCTCGACATCTTGCTTCTCCATTGGTTTTGTTGGAGCTGACTATACGATACACTTTTAAAACGGTGACTATAATGATGTAGACTGGATGCACAATTATATTTATCTGTCAATCCTTCAACTACCCGGGTTCAGTAGGTTTACTAACTTTAACTCGTATCCGACATCAAGAGTGACCGTAATTTACTTTTACAAACATCTGCAACCTCAGAATTAAATAATGCATCATTGGATGGATTCAGAGTCAACAGGTTATCAACTGGCACAGCGAATCGAGTAGAATAAAGCTGATGTCAATCTAGGGCTTCGACATTATATATTATTAACAAATATCAACCAATATTACTATTATTTTAATCTTTATGTAAAGTCTTTAGAAAGCAGGGAGTGGGGGTGACTATCAATGACGTCAATGACTAATTTAGGAATTTGAAAAGTATACATGTATATTTTTCTCTAACAAAATATCATGATGGCTCCAATGAATGAAGCGATGGTTTTAGGAACTACACATGATAATCTAAAAGTTGTTTAAAAAATCAGGAAATTAAATCTTTTACCTCAGCTTTAGTATGGCAGTGTAAACATAAATCTAGGCGGGAGGCTTCAGCGGAGAACATAGGAGAAATAATATCATATATTTAATGTTTAGATAAAGTTGTATAATCGAATGCGTATCAACTCAGATGCAACCGAAGACAAAAAGGTTTCCTATAGACCCATCAGGAATTTAAAGATACAATATTACACACAAATTGATCTCAATACCATATGGGCACTATTTTATACTACATTCAACTGAATACAAAGACAACATATCATAATGGTGTCGGCCTTATAGGGAAAAATATTCCTAAATCATACACAACACAAATTCATAAAAACATGGAACAAGTTTATAAATAAATAGTAAACAGCGGACACAAGTTATGTACGTGACAATGGACTTGAATAATATATTCCATCGTTTGAAAATAAGCTATATATACGAAAGTTTGCCATTTGTCAAAATGGAAAATTGATCTATATATATATTACTATCAATAGGGTTCCACAGACTTGTCCATGACATTCTCTGAACATCGTGTGATTTTCAAGTTTAAGAATGCTTAGCACCTTAGCTTTGCAAATAAATCCTACTTTTTCGACTGCAGCCCATTTCTCTATCTCATCCCAAGAAGTAGCCAACTTGTAAGGGAAAATACTTTTTACAAAATTCCATAGCTTTTTCAAAGTCAATGATTTGTACATGACCACTTACATTTTCCGATTTCTGTGGGAACCCTGGTCATGCAACAACATAGGCTTGGTACAACTGTTCTAACACTTTCCAAACAACCCATCAGATAACAACTGGTACTCGGCCAAAGAACAGCAAATAAATACGCGAGTATAAGAACGAAGGGTATGAAAAGACAACCGTTCTGCGGGAGACGCGTTAAATTGCCCATGACTGGTTACGGATTCTGTCACCTATTATATGCTACTGATAAGACACCACCCTTTGATTATACTAGTTTTAATACTGTACAATTATAAACAAGCCAACTTTCTAAAATGGCATTACTCCATAGTGGACGTGAGTGATTCCCAGAGTACTATATTCACTTGCCAACATCAACATTCCTAGTGATCTACAAGAACCTAAAATTGATACAAAAACGCAATACCACATATAATTTTTCAGATTCATAACTGGATTTCAATGGAAACTAGTTATCATATGAGAGTCCATAGCACAGTCGTCGCCTTTTGCTTTGTTTGTAAAGCGGATTTTATAAGATTATTAACCATTGTATGTATAACTCATAGGGATAAGTAACATGTTTACTGTTCGTATTTGAACAATATTATTGAATAATCTATCTAAGTTTTCCCAATCTATTGTGACATACAAGACCCTATATTCACCCTTTGTTCTACAATATAAGACTTACACAATTTACGTGTTATTTGTAGGACCAGTCGTAATACAATCCAATGCTTACAAATCTTATTAAGTGCAGTCGCAACGATGAACAGTTTAAACTGAGCACAGACGGATACACTTTAAACAACAGATCCAAATACGTCAATGCATACACTTCAATTGTGTATTATTTGAGGGTAATACTTCTTTTCTAATAAAGTTTAGGTGACTTGCCTCAGTGTAACAACGCAGTTTTATTAGTCTATGTAATAACTCTCCCTAGTGCTATGGTTCGTGGTGCGGTATACGTTTCAAAGCTATTTGTGTAGTCTGGTATTGACTAATAATATCATGGTAATAATCCTGGTCAGGCAAAGAGGCGCTGAGCTTGGCTACTCTGTTGACGTCAATACCTGTTCACTCTTCGTCGCTCGAAGACGAGTTGCTGCTCCCGTCTCCCTGACGACGGCCTGTTAACAGAAATAACGAATACCAACATTGGGTTTATGTACGTATCTAAAGGGGAAAACAAGTTACACGATTTTGTGAAATGATGAAAAAAAAAGAAGAGTCGTTCCTTATACTCTAAAAAAAATAAAAATAATTCGGAATACACTTATCTAAAGGAATTTAGTAAATCCGGTTTGCAATTTGATAATATTACAGGAGGCTAGTCGATTAATTAATTGTTAGAAACAATAAAACAATTGACACGTATAAAGAGTGTAAGATGGACCACTTTACCGGCCCTGATGTGGTTGAGGGAGGCCAACATTCGCAGCATGAAGGAGGCGGGTACGGTGATGGTGTCCCGGGTCTCCTCCAGCATCACGCGGTTCCTCTGCACCACCTAAAGACGACAACAAAACAGGGATGGAAGTTGGGGACAGTGAAAAATCGGAAATAGCAATAAGAAGATATGATAGTATCCTTAAATGTTGGGAAATGTGTCCTAAACATCAATTTTTGAAACTGATTTTTGGGGGTGCTGGAGAGAAAAAGTCAGAAATCCGACAAAATTCGGAAAACTTACATCACTGCAAAAACCCATAGTAAACAGAGACGTCAAACGCTATGGCTGAGTATATTGATATCATCGGTCAATCTGTGTGTGTTGCAAGTGGATATGTATATTAATGTGCTTATTACAAAAATAAAAAGTTTACAGATTAACTCCCATTGGTATAGTTTGTGCCCCCTCCGTGTCAATCAGAGAATGAACGATGCATCACCATATGAAGTTAAGTAGACATTTGCAAATATTTGAAAAATAAAAATACTAATTAAGTTACTTTATAATGCATATTTGACGGTGTTGCCTACCTCACTGGCCTTCTCGGCGTTAAAGTTGGGCTCCTTCTCGGTGGGCATCCACAGTTTGATGTCGTAGTCAATGCCACTTGAGGCTAGAACTGAAACACATGATAACCCAGGTTAGCAGCATTATTAGAGATGAACGAGTTAGACTTCAACACGATCAATACCCTTAATTGTGTTGACTAGATTAACACCAAACTGTTACACTTCGCCCGACCAATCGGTAATAAGATATTGTTATACTGAAATAAAAGCCAGGAATAGACAAGCAGTGCTGCGAACATACTTATTATGTTCAGGACCATAAACATTTGTTTTACTAACATTATAATAATAATGAGTGGAATCGGGTACATTTTCACTTGGATCAACTTTGCCTTTCTTTCTCAACATGTTCAATAATTTTTAAAATGTCTTCTCGCTACCACAGATAGCAAATTTCTTATTATTGTACCTGCAGGTTAGCCTGGATCCAGGTGCATGCTGGGTAATATGTCGACAAGTCACAAGGCTTTAGTATAGGAATTTTCATTAATTATGCTATCATTTGTATTTGACAAGATGTAAAAATTGACATTCAACATTTTTTGGTGTGTATCCATGTAGATCTTAGGTTTTCTAAGATGGTTTGGAAAGATTTTCATTATAGATGGGTTTACAGCAAATATTTCTATATTTCCTATAAGTTTTCTAATCAATTTGTCGACAAAATCTGTAGAAATTAACCTGCAGGTGCAGAACATGCTATAAATCAGATATCCGTGGTAAGATGAAATCTTAGTCTAGACTTGACCGACTCAACCTTGACTGACGTTCATTACATGTCAGGCCAGGTGAGCGACGAGCAGTACTAGGGGTGATTTGGTAGGTGTTAACAACACACCAACCCAAGCGACACTCACACCCCCGGCCTCCCAACAACAACCGCCCCCCGCACGTCGCATGACCACGAGTGAAAGCTGTCGACGCGTTCTACGAAGGCGTCCACGCGCCGTGCAAACGCAGGTTGTTGCTACGCCCTGGGCCCGCTGGCAATGTAAGGGTGTGTTTGCGGGCGTCGGGCGGTGAGCTGAATGCGTCCACGGTTAGATCAGGTCAGCATCTCAAGCCACATCCCCGTTTTCCACGAGTTGGGGTATATAAGGACGGCCCCGCCACTCCACCGCCATATCTCACTGTGGTGCTCCTACACACACTTGTGGCCGGACTCCTTTGGCTCTATTGGCTCTGTGCGATATTCTAACCCGATATATACATTTTTACACATCTATTTTCTAATTTACTTTATTTTACAGCCTCATCCTTATTTCTATTTGTAACCATTACATTTTTCTCAGTATATATTTGCGAATTTATATATATTTATTTACAAATTATATACTTTATTATCTCACGTATACATGCAATTTGTCTGATTTATTGAATTGTATTTAATTTCATTGTTCTAACTTGTCTACTCATCTTTATGCAATTGTAATTTCATAATTGTTACTGTGCATTGTATATTGTATTTTCATACCAAATTCAACCATTCTTCATATTCATTCATCTCATCACCTTGTTCTAATTATACCTTTGTTTAGATTGTTTATTTCCATTTAGCAAAATAAAAAAAAATCCAAAATGGCTACACCCAACCAGGTCCACCGACGCTACGCTATTGGCCTGAACAAAGTCGACCGCAGTGCGGCCCTGAGGGAGTTCAAGGAGTCGGAGCGGCGCCTGGACCGGGCGTGTGACCAGCTGGAGCTGCTCGCCCGGGCCGAGGAGCAGCTCGCCCGGCGCTACCGGCGGGCCCTCAGCCGTGACCAGCGGCCCCTGGTGGCCAGCCTCAAGACGCAGGTGTCGGTGGTGAAGGGGGTGCGTCAGATGTACTACGTGTACGCAGGGACCAAGGCCGAGCAGATCCAGGAGCTGCTCCGTCTGCTCAACGCCCCTCCCGCCCGCCGCCACCGGGACGAGGAGTGTCCCACCGACGTGGGCCTCTTCGGGGACGAGGGCGGCATGATGGCCGAGTGAGGAGGGGCCCCAGGTAGGTGAGTGGGAACTGGACAACAGGTCTCCAGGAACTTCAGACATTGAGCCGCGCTCGGACCCTGAGACTACAGGCAGGTACTACTGGACGAGGCGTGGACCCAAGGATACAGACAGCAGTGGGCGTGAGGCGAGCAGCTCATGACAGAACCACTGGTCAGGACTCTTACTGGTCTACCGGAGATGGTCAACGGTCCACCTGATAAACCCGAACTGCCACTGCACGGATAGAAGCGAGGTATCCTCTAGACCACATTAGTACGACGGTCGGGGCAATTCATTCATAGAAACCCCAAACTGCAACTGGCAGTGGGTGGAATCAGTCGTATAGAGATATGGCCAGATATCCGTGACCTCAACAGGCAGAATAGATTGCGAGAGACGTCCGACAATCGTCTATTTATCCCACTTGAGAACAAGGTACGGCGGGAGTAGTACGTTCTCAAAGCAATCGTTCTGGCGACATGCAACGATTTTCACATCACCAAGGAAGTATTGTAAGTATAACTATTTTCTCCGGTCCTAGACACACACTGGAAAGCTCTATGGAGAAACCGGGAAAATAAGCTACCCAGGTAAGTATAGCCGGCCTAAATGGCATGAAATATACACAGTGATAACTTAAGGTATTTTGGCTTCAAATCTTTCACTTTTAAAATCAATTTAAGAATCTCTCATTTAACTCATTTTATCCCTACCAGCTATAACCCTCTTTCTTGTATTTTGTTTTACTATACTATAAAAAAAGAAGCTCTTCAAAAAAATATTCGATTTCTGTTTTAGAATTAAACATCCATAATTACACACATGTACTTTTCTTACTATCAAATCATCTATATAATTTATAATTTCCACCCTCTACAAGTTTCACATTTATTTTGGTACTGTTTCTAATACTTGATGATCTTTTAAAATCCTCTCGTTTTCTACAAATTATATTAGATCTATAATATGTACTTTTATCCAACAGAAAGTAAGTACATGTATTCTTTTCAGCTCAAATTGCCTGTCAATAAGTCTCATGCTTTTTAACCCTATTTTTCTGACCCAACGCAGCACACTGAGACTTGTTGACAACTTTTCGCATGACTAAACACGTTTATTCAATGTTCAAGAAGAGAGAGAATCCCTGACTCACTGGGGTCGAAGGGGTGTGGCTGGAGACAGTTGACGACGTGCTTGTCGGCCTCCAGCACCATGACCAGCTCGGACGTGAAGCGGTCCCACACGAAGATGTGGCCGCAGTCGGAGCCGCTCATGACGAACTGCTCGCCCCAGAAGGTGGCCTCCTTGATCTGCACACATGCATGGACAGCACCGAGAACAGTGAGTTCACATAAGTAATGCTTCATTTTTATCATTTTAACAGTTTATATCTACGGTCAAAACTTACGGCTGCACTATTAACCATATTTCAGACGCACACCCAAAGACACCGTAATAGTTTAAGAACTAGGCATCAAAGAATACAATTTTACTACTGTACTATTAACAGTATTTCAATTACTCACCCCAAAACACCGTGATAGTAAAATGACTAGGTATTAAAGAATATAATCTTATGACTATACTATTAATCGTATTTCAAATCCACACCCCAAAACACTGTTTTTCCAGCAGAACTATGTACTAAATAACACAATAATTATTCCTTTTCTTTTTTTTCTCAGCAAAGTTTCCATCCCTTAGACACCGCCCAACTGACCATGGTGCGCGCGTTGCGGTGGCCGCTGTAGACGTGCTTCAGACTCGGCTGGTGGATGTTCAACATCTGCTGCTCCTCCCGCTCCCGCTCCTCCTGACGCTTCCTGTACAGCTCCTGTAGGCGCAGTGCAGCCAGGTTTCGCTCCATGTCGTCTCTAGCAGGAAAAATGATTATTGAATTTTATTTTTCTTGGACCATGGATTTCTGTGTACTATATTCACCTCAGGTTTAAATCTGAGCTTTTAACAAGAAAAAAAAGTCAAAACAAAAGTACAGGATTTTGTTTGGACATGTGCCTTGATTTTACAAGCTACATTAATACAGACGTTATGTCTTGGTAATGTCAGATTTTATTTGTATATTATCTGTTCTCGGTAGCCGCCGAGAAGGAAACTCATTTCCTATTTTTAGGGCTCTGTTATATACCTACCACATACATTTTATTGCAAAATTGCAGTGTGTAAAGTAGATTCTCTGACTGAAATGGACATCTAAGGGTCTGTACATGGACATATACATTAAGGTATATCAACTTCTATGGTCTGCTTTTGCCATATAGGTACCAATGGTACACGGACATTGTAAGGCCGCTTGCACGTGAGGAAGCATGAAGTCCCATTTGCAAGACCAACGAACATTGGAGAGCTGAACTGAACCTATGAAAACGATCGCCCTTTAAAAAAAAGAAGAAAAGAAACAAAAAAAGAAAAAAAGGATTTGACTCACCTACGTCGCGACTCGACGTCCTCGTTGTCGCTGTCGTCGTCGGAGGCGCTGTGCAGCTGGAAGTCACCCGTCGGCGGGCCGCTGTGTCCGTGACGCCGCTGACGGCCGCTAGGGGGCCTGGGGGTCCCGCCACTCGAACCTATCGTACGTATGGAAACGTTCTTCAAGTTATTGAATAATGAAAACCATTTAAACATTTCTGAAGTGAATTTGTTTTTCTTATATCCAAGTCATATGCCAACCAATTTTTTAATGATATTCGGAATTCTTATTAAGGATCACGGTAACTCTTCCTTCAATCGCCTAATAATAGACAAAATATTATAGTACATGTATATCGATTCAAAAATCACTTGCACAACCAAGGCCTCATGAAATATTAACTTTTATCGTTTAAGAGTAGTGTTTAATATACATTCAGCCCACAGGTGCCCTCACTGAGAAACAAGAGAATTGAGTACCTCTGTTGGCGGACGGTAGGCGTTGGGGCATGTCGTCGTTTCCTCCTGGGCGGTCGCTGGTGGTGCCCTCTGGTGGGCCTGCGGACGATGTCCCCTCACCAGTGCCCGCGGCACCCTTAGCCTCACTCTCCGCCCCCACACTCGGGGATTTACCTTGGCCCTCTGCAGGAGCCTGAGCCTCCTCATTGTCTGAGTCACTCCCACTGTAAATAATCTTATTTTCAGGTGGTATGTAACACGTGTCTGATTCTTTGCTGCTCGTCATCTCGTCCTGTTCGCACTCGGATCCTTTCAGAGAAGCCCCCTTTGGTGGGTCGCAGTCCATAGCTTTGGCGCTCTCCGTATCGCTGTTACTGATACTCATGTTGGCAGTCTCATTGTCTATGTCAGCCATGTTGGGAGAATCAGCAGGGACCAGATCTGAACTCATTTCTTCTGAATTTGGTTTTGTAGGATTGGTTGTGACCTTTGACCTCTTTTCCGCTGATGACCCCCTCTCCTGGGTCGGTACACTCCCGTAGTCGCTGACGTCGGGCGGTAGGTTGGGACCGCCGGCTGTACCGCTCTTGGGGAAATTTACCCGGATCGTACCGGTGCTGGTGCCCTCAGGAGTGTATCGCAGGCTGACTAGGGGTTCAACAGATGGATCAATTGGCTGAGGTTGTCCCACAGACTGAGGCTGTCCCACAGACTGAGTCTGTCCCACAGACTGAGGCTGTCCCACAGACTGAGTCTCTCCTACTGGCTGATCATTCCTCAAACCAAGACTCTGTCCAAGAGGTGGCTGAGAGCCTACCATGGATTTCCCTTGTCCTTTCACATGATGGTTATCACTATGAGTATCACTACCATCTGCTTCAATGCTGGCTTGAGTCTGACTCGTTTCGATCACAGATTCACTTTGAACGGCACTTAGCGTCGCCTTCTCATCCTTTGCCGCCTCCTCTGACAAGACCCTTCCTTCTTTCGTTTCTTTAACAGTTTTGCCTTCTATTCCTCCGCTATCATTCTCATCCCCTGGGACATTATCCCCGTCGTCAGCTTGCAGCTGTTGTTGGGACTCCTCCTGAGTTCCTCCAGTAGCCTCTGTTGGGCCCTCTGGGGGTGTCTGCCCTTCTGACACCACTGCGCCCCCTTCTCCTGTGTTCTCCGCGGATCCTGTGCTAGCAGCAGGTTCGCCCCCTCTGGCCCCCTCCTCCTGGGCAGAGCTTCCCTCCTGTGGGTTGGTGCTGTCTCCTCCAGGGCGGGCAGCAGGCTGCTGACCTGCTGCCCTCTGCTGGCCCGCCTGGCGACTCGCCCCCTCCAACCACCGCGTCAACATGTCCGACATACGCTGCATGATGGTCACACTGCGTGGCTCAGCCTCTACAGATAGGACACGTGTGTTAAAAAATTAAAAACTATTAAATTTGCAAGAAATATCGTGGTTGCAAATAACAGCACCATTTCTGACATGGGATAGATTTCCAACATTAACATGATTCATCAAAATCATATGAAGTATCAAAGCAGAAAAAAAATCATTTATTCATGCGAGCATTTTTGTATACATGTATTTCAAGCACAGGTCAAGGCAAAATTTACTTTGCAATATCAACATAATGAAGTGATAGGTTGCTTCTTGTATCATAATGGGATAAAACAAAATCCAATTACGAATATTCAATAAGGTTATAATGTTAAATCAGAGAAGAAACATGCTTGTAAGACTTAACTTATCGCCTCAATACAAAGTTAACCCATGGTTTCTTGACCTACCTGCCTCTGCTGGGGCTGGTTCAGCAGGGCCTTCAGGGACCTCTGCGGCCTCGGCCTCCGGCTCTGGGCCCGTCTCCCCGCCCTCAGCCCTGGCCTGGCCCGGTGAGCGACTCGGACCCCGCTCCCGCTCCGGACGGGCGTTGGGACCTGTATCAGACCAGTCTCCCCGGAGACGGAGTCGTTTGATGGGCGGGTGGTGTGGGGAAGATGAGGTGGACGCCTCGGCAGCAGGAGCCTTCTTCTGCTGTTGGAGTATGGGAATATCGTAATTTAACTTATTGACTTTATTGTGTGTTGATAAGCATTCAATATGAATGACAAATAATATACTGAAATCATTTCCTCTGAATGCCATTCTCTATGAATATTTGGTTATAAATGACTTTTAATAATGATATTTTAAAGATAAAAAGTTGTTCCAACCTCGTGTGGTGTTTTTGTGACGTCCGTGCTAAGCTCCTTTCTCGCGTCCTCCTATCAATGTAGAGACGAAAACAACTTTATTTATGAAAACATACAAAATGTAATAAACTGAACAAGTGAGACAATTCGGAAACTACATGTATTGGAATTCAGTATATTCAATTTGAATCCCGGCGATGTAGGTCCTGGCAAAAGTTTACCTTTGCAACCAATCAATGAAATGAAATATTTTGCAAAATTGCCCAAACATGGAATTAAAACAAGTGGATAACTTTATCCACCTGGCAAATAAAAGATAACTGGAGTAACTGCAAATACATAGCTCTCTTGCAATAAACTTAAAACATAGAAGGTTTATTATACTACAAAATCACCGTAGCAAATCTAATCCATAAACTAACATAATATTGTAAGGAGATATATAATAAGGACGTTTTCCGCGACATTAGACGTAGTAAAATAATTAAATGGTGTTTCATGCAGTGGGATCTACAATTTCCTAGTTGCAAATTCAGCAAAAAGTATCTAGTCGACTGTTTTGGGCTGGACATAGCCTGAACTGGTTCCAACGTTCATATCGGCCTTGTTAAATGAGCCTTACTGTGAGGTTGAAGAGGTAGATCTGCTCCGAGGAGTAGGAGGCGAGCACCTCGGTGCCGTCCGTGGTGTAGGAGAGGCTGGTGATGCGGTGTGAGTGACCCTCGAGTAGCGGCGCCGTGAACCGACTCACCATACCCGTCAGGTTACTGCGGCCAGTGTAGTTACCTGCACGCAAGCAGAGATAAAAAACACATTGATAAGTCCGGGAATACTATAACAATATAATACAGCATGTAAACATATATTTTCAGCTAGTTTAAAGTCTCGTAACAAGATTACTAAAACGTGTTTTTATGTGGTCAGTAGAACTGGAATACTATAAAACACCTATTTTAAGCACCTTAACTCTCGAGTTTGATTTGGCTATTTAAAAAAATGATTTTTAGAGGCACATATTGTCACACCGAGTGGAAACCTCTAATTAATGCCGCCAATCCAAACTTTAGGCCTGATGATTTCTTATTTCTGGGAGTAATTCTGATTTAATCCGCGGCTTATATTAGGGGTTTTGCGGAAATTATACAAAACTAATGATAAAAGACTTTCCCTGAAAAGTATTCCATTATTTTTTCTGCTTTTCTTGTGCTGTGGTCCTTCTTATAAGACAAGCGTGTTTGCTGTAGGCCTACCTGTGGCCCTGGTGCCCAACATGCGGCGGTCAAAGATGCGCACGGTACTGTCGGAGCAGCCCACGCTCAGTTGGTACGGCATGATGGGGTTAATGGCCAGGGCCGTCACCGCCCGCCGACAGTTGATCAACACGTCCTACGGTGACAAAGAAAGAATGGCAGGATTTAAGTGGTAGAGGATGTTCAGTGTTTATGATTTTATGCAACAATATAATCGATTAATGTATGTCTTTCCTTGTAGGTAAAATTCGGGTAGTATTCCCTTCACAAGAATCATACTCCAGGATTTTGAACAATAGACTCTACTCGTTTTTATCTAAAGATACTAGTCGTTTGGCAGAGATCAAATAAACCACGTGTTTTGTGCTAACTGGTATCTTAACATGGTTGGACGCGATGACAAAAGTGTGCTTTGACTAAAACTTCAGGGTAGAATAGGAACAGTGTTACCAGCGAGGAACACAGAAATGTCCATACTCAAATGTAAAGGTGTACTTGATGATGACTGTATTCACAGCTATCAATTTGAATAACTTATTGTGTTCACTTCTACTTTGATCAATGAACGTACATGATCCGGTCCTGCACACTTTTCACGAGGAGAAGTTCCAGTTCTTATATTTCCTGAATCAGCAATATTCTGTCATTGTCCACTTTCCTGGAAAATAGCATTTTTAGACCTACTGACCTCTTTACATTCTTCTTTATTACACTTGTCCTTGATACGAAGGTCGAACCAGCGCACTGTGCCATCTTCACCGCAGGATAAGTAGGTGTTGCAGTCCTGAGGTACGGTGACGATCTGCACGGGTACAGAGAGGCAATTAGTATACATATCTATGGTAGAAACCAACAATGTCGTAGACTATCACAAACACAATAACACAGGATTTTATTGTCAGAAATTCCTAATGTGTTTTCAGCCGAATCATTCTATACATACGCATCTAATTATTGGAAAGATGGATGCGGATAGCCATACCATTCTAAATACAAACGACTATTCATATTCCACCATTATGATATAACAAGACAGTAACACATAACAAATGCTCACTTAGCCAGTTATAAGTTAAGATTAAGTTTTAAAATAATTTTAAAATATTCTAAGAATTGTGGCCAAACCTCATAGGTGGTACCGAAATGACAGTCAAAGGCGTGCTGTCCATGCTGGTCGGGACGGTCCACGATTGTATATTGGATCATACCGTCCCCCGAACAGGAGACGATCTGCAATAATCATAACCATCAGTGACCACCTTACATTTTAATTCGCAATCGTTCATTTGGCATACTATGGGAAAATAAACGTATCTGTCGGTATGTCAGTTAAACAATAATTAATGATCTTAGCTGTTTAATGGATAATTTACAGCCAATCAAAAATGAACCACACATGGTTTCTTCTGTTTAGCTAAGTTCTGCATAGTTGTTCTCGTGTATATCTACGGTCTGTTAAGCTTTTTATTAGTTTTAACCATCGAGAAGGGTCCAAATTAACGTTTTTGGTCATGAATCATATATACAAACCTGATTATCTCGGGTGTTTGGGAGGAATTTGGCACTAAAGATGTTGGCGAAATGACCCGAAGAGATGGTTGTAATTGTCTGCAATAAGTCAAATGTTATGTTTATGAATTGGCTGAATAAAATAAAGGTACATCGGACATATATTTAATAAGGACTGAAGGTGCGATTTGCGCATCTGTGATACAACTTTTGTGCACATTATCTTTTTTGTTCATGCAAAAGACGGATTTACTTTCCTTACTAATCAGCCCCTACTCAAACTCGAAAACACGATTTAAAGTTCATACATTCCTGTTTCCGTGCAAGGCAGCACTCTCAAAATTTCACCTCTTAAAAAGTTCTGACTTATTCAGTGTATATCATTGTACCAGATTACAACAAAACAATCTATTTTTGTTTCTTAATTCTCATTAATCTAATCAATTTAGCCCAAATACCTTATCAAGAGAATTTCCTATGCTAACCAGCAATGGTTTTAGACTGATTTCAAGTGTGACTAAGTCCTTTTATTCTTCTTACTTATAGAATCACCCTCTGACACAGAAAGTCTTAGTACAGTATTAGGAATAACATACATTAAGGGCAGTATTAGTCATCATGTCAAAGGGTGGCAGTCGGTAACTACTGCTAGTTCAAACAAAGTTGTGATGCCCCAGTTAAGGGACAGATCTCTTCATCGAAATGATCCTCCAGTTCAAGTTTCTGAACCTGCATGACCACCCTAGTGCACCGCCTCAAATTAGTGATCTCACTCATTCAAGAACAGTGGAGAGGGGGAGGGATTGTTGAGGTAGCGTCTCGTGGAAGGGGTGTAAGCATCTTATACTAGATTGTCAGGTACTGACGTACCGAAGGAGGCGGGCGGTGGGCGAAATTAAAATTTCAATGATTGCGTAATCATTCTAGTTACCATTCTAGTACTAAACATGTGCCTCGAGAGTGCGAGGAATTTGACAATGAAACCGTCTTTGTCAATCTCCATGTATCTCTATGGGAAAAAGATTTGCTGTGCTTGGAGAGTGATGACCTACTTCCTTAACTATAGGAATTTCCTATTTCAATTTTGTGACAAAGAAATTACGGATGCTCTCTAAAATTACAACAAAACAACCAAATATTTCACAATTTTGGAACCAAACCACCATATACTAGAAACAGAACTACTGAAATACATATAGTTTGAAGATTATAATGCTGGCATTACTGAGAAAAGTGGAACGAAAAATTGGTCACAAAATTGTAACAACTTTTCTGATCTCCATTGAAATGCATTGAATCAACCTGGTCAAAAAAGAGTGTAGAGAAGGTCGGCGGCCTAAGGCCCGCCTCCCAATAACAAATTCCCGTGAGACATTCTATTCATATAGTTATTGCATAGGATTAAAGTCCTTGATGTGTAGGCCCACTACTTACCTTCCTGGTGAACGGATCAGTGATACAAAGGTGCTGGTCGTCAGAACCCGAGAGGATCCAAGTCCCCACCTCATTCCAACAGATGGTATTGACCTGCGGGATCAAATTATAGAATGCATTCTTTTCTTCTTCTGAACTTTTTACAATTACATAATTCCCAGAATGGACAATGGTGACGACAACAATCAAGTGTGTTGGCTGAAAATAGAGTTATATGAAGATCTCAAACTGCGGATTATACGGAAAAAAATCTGCATAATTATAATTATATAGATCTACTCACACATCCATTGTGAACTTCTAACTTTGCCTCGATCTTCAGTCGCTGTACAACATCGAGACTTGCTGCCAAGGGTATAGAATACATAACATTATTATTTTAATCAAATTGAATTAGATCTACATGTACATCAATTTACATGTAGATCTATTATCACTTCCAAAGTTCATTTCCCAAATTCAGTAGTCTAGATCTAATCTCAACCTGATAAATCAAAGTGATTTTGTGAAGAATCACATAAATATGGTGAGCAATTCTCAAACAATGTAGTAGCCCATTTCCCATAGGAAACAATGACTCAAAATGTCATTGACTGGCCCGAAACATCAACATTTAGGTTAATTACAGACCCATAATTATAAATCATTCAAAAATATCTTGAAGCATTTGTGATCGTCCAATAAATAATTGCGCATTTTCACATGTTTTCTATCCCAACCTCCGACCCCTCTTCTACCGAAGTCGGGAGTTTAGGTCTGCGCATGCGTGCTGCTTTGGCGCCACTAGTTTTCGGGGGACAAGCGTGACTTTTTAGCCTATCAGCCCCGCTATCAGCACCATCCCTTTACCAACATGGCGGCGCCCAGTGACAAACTCCCGTCAGCGGTATATAGACTATGTATTATAGTCTATTAGATCTAGATCTAATGTACCAGATCTGACACATCCATCCCCCTCTTTGTCGATCTGTAGGGGGTAGTCTATGGAAAGCGGGGTCCCATGTCAATTATAAGTGTCGAAATTAAGAAATGGCCATGTCGCCTGTCGTTATAACTCAGTTTAGACCCATTCCACATGTCAAATTCAAGAAAAACTAAGCCGTGTCGCATGTCATTTTCTTAATTTTTAAAGCTCCTGTCGCCGTGTCGAATTTAAGAAACCCCTCTGTAGCCCTGTCGATTTGGAAGGTCTACGTAATCTACACCACCTCTGTAGATCTACCACAGTAAATTTTTCCCTGTCATGTTTTTTTGTTTTTTTTCGATCACAAAGTTTTCAAATGATACAGATGTCTAGTCTAGCTGCAGGAAAGAAAATAATAAAATTTCACTCTTGAAAGAATGCGATTTTCTGAATTGATCTTCTGAATTACAAAATCAAGAAACTGGCCAGACAGAATTCCCTGTCTTCTGTAGTGTTCTGTATTTTAAATCCTGTGTTTTGGTCAAATTTCTAAATTCCGTGTGTTTTCCCTAGTCGACAGGGATTTTTATTTCAATTTTCCTGAAATTTTACTTGGGAAAAATGTGATCTTCTTGACAAAATCCAGAAACTGGGCAGATGTCTTTCTTTTTTTCCTTTTATTTAATTTTTTTTTGCCATTTTCCGTTTTACATGTAGATCTAGACTACAGTGCCAGTAGGGACCCTGGAGATGCCCCCCCCCCCCTAAAAAAATGGTGAAAAAATAGATCTAGACTTCTAGATCAACATCTAGATCGAGCTAGACTCAGACTAGAATCTAGAGTCTAATATAAAAAAAAAAGTGTTATAAAATTTGGATCTGGACAATTTTGAAAAAAGTCGATCTAGGCCCACCAGATTTTGCCCTTTGATCCTGAAGATCTATTTAGCCTGCATCGCATTTCCCCAGTCTTTGCTATGTCTATAAGATCTAGAGTTCTAGATCTAGACTAGTACAGTAGTAGATCTACTGCTAGAGCCACTGCAGAGTCAACTGCAAAGTCAAAATCGGAGCTGGCTCTACCTCTACCAACTCCGAGTCCCTCATACCTTTCGCCCGAGAGTACAGGAGTTGGCTGTTGGACCTTCCGTAAGGGCTTCGCCAGTGTTCACGAAAAAGGCTGCGAGGTGTTGCCATGTTTTCCAGGATTAATATTTCTCACGATTCTTCATCTTGAGAGTTACATTTCTGTCTACCTAGTTAGCCATGTTTGTGTTGTCTAAGACGCCATCTGACGGAGAGTTTTGGTGGCAATCTACCTGTCTACTGAGGCGACATTTAGCGGCTTTTGTGACAACCAGGCCTGGAAATGATTGGTGACCGGATAACCGGATAACCTGAACCAGGAACTCAGACATCAAATATGGGTACATATCGAGCAGTTAATTTAATAAACCCCGAATATTGTCTCGAGAACAAAAAAATGTGCAATGTGACTCCCCGCTTTTTTTTTTCTTTTTTTTTTTTGCGGTAAGGCCTAAAAAAAATATATAGGGTAAAGTCGGGTAATATGGGCACCTTAAGGACCCATGTCTGTAAAATCAAGAGAAATGGTCATAGCTTACTTCTGTTTTCTTTTATGGAATTGTTACCAGTAATTGAAGAAATAAATGGATTTTTGACCATCTAGGTCAAGAAATAAATAATATATTGAGAAAATAAGTTTTTACAATTTCAAAACCCATATTACCCAGAGCAGGGAAATATGGGCACCCCCTATTTTAGGGTAATATGGGCACACCTGCCCATATTAGCCCTGTGGAATTACAGTGACAAATGAAGGAGGCTAATATGGGCAGCATTAGAACCCTGCCCATATTAGACTTCCCATAGGTTACTATGGGATTTTGGGGGGTGCCCATATTACCCTAAAAAACAGTCTTTCATAGATCCTCCATAGAATAAAGGCTATTTCTCCTATATCTTTGATTGTGGTTTCTACTTGTTCTTAAGAGGTTGCACTACAATGTGGTATTTGAACGGTTAAGATATTACTACTCACTCATACTTTATGTGTGGTTATGTGACCGCATGCAAGCAAGTTCAGCAACCCTCTTAGAGGTTTTGTACCATATCTTAATAAATATTTAGTAATTTCATGAAAAGAAATGGTCTAATCTAATGTTTTTTGGTTCCCCACATTGTGATAAGAGGTTACAGGACTTATATCTAGCAGAAATATGAAATATTGGGGGTGCCCATATTACCTGCTATGCCCATATTACCCGACCTTACCCTATATATAAAATTGTTGTGTCCAAGTAACCCGACCTATACCCTTTATTTTTTGGCCCTACCCTAACTTTTTTTAATGATTTTTTTCCAAACAAATTTCCAAAGATCCAAAAGCATTGACCAGAAAAGCCTGGAACAGCATGGAACATCATCTAGATGCTCAGGGCATGTAGGCCTGAGTAGAGGAGCCAGTTTCCGCGCATCTCTAGTTTCCGCGCATTTTACGCATTTTATGGACACATTTTTTCTCTAGGTATTAGATATGCTATTTTTAAAATGCCAGACCCAAAATAATGTTCTTATGCAATTAATTTGTCATTTTTAATGATGTTTCATACATATTTATGTATTCTAAGGCCAAATATATGTTTCAATGTCCTTATTATTAAAGAAAATGACAGGATCCTTAAAAAGTTAATATTTCTGAAATAAGGAGCATAACATCATTTTCTTCAAGAAAAAATATAATTTTCTCTAAAAAAATGTCATAGATATTAGTTTAAAGTGATATACGATCATTTTAATGTCATAAACATAAAATTTCATGGATAATATAGAAAATAGGCCCCTGCGCGGAAACTAAGGACAATAAATTAGACAGTCTCTAGTTTCCGCGCATTTTTAACCTATTTTTCCGAGATTTCCAAATTTTCAAACATTTTTCCAAAGAAAATAAAAATAAGATATTTTCAAAGCAAGGTTCTATATAATCTTAAGACACTTTCCTAAAATAATATAAACCAAAGACTCAAAACTGAACTCTTTTCTCTCTCTTTAACTGAGGCGAATTAATGCTTTTGTCATATAATAAAAATGCATAAATATGCGTATTTCTTCCTTCTTTTCATGAATATATTCTTTAGATTTTCCCTGACAAGGTAGCATTTCTATTTGCATTATTATGAATTTTTAAGAACTTAACAATTATTTTGTATAACGGACATCAATAGATAATCTTTTTCTGATTCCCCATGTATCATATTTTCTTTCTATAAGATATTTTACTCATTTAACACCTAAAATATGGGAAATGCGCGGAAACTGACACCAAAATGCGCGGAAATAGGCTCCAGGTGCGCGGAAACTGAAGAATTAACATGATAAAGTAAAACCTTAAGATATTACAAAAATATTTTCAAACTTTAATTTTTTTTATTATGATTATGTTCATAGACATCATTCCCCTGAATATGGAAGAAAAAATATTAAAAATATAATTTTTTTCTTTAAATATTTTGTTAAAGCTTGACTTCTTGCCCTAAATGCGCGGAAACTGGCTCCTCTACTCTAGACTAATTTAGCTGCTAGAAATGTTTTAGAGGAAATTTAGAGTTTTTTTTGTTATTTCCAACACTGCCCAAGTCTATTAATTTTGGTATGTAAAAAAAAAAAACTTCAAAAAAATAAATAAAAGAAAAAAAAATCGACCTATACCTATAACTACCCTAATTTTTTCAACCTATGTTACCTGTACACAACTCTTTTTTTTTGGCCTAAAAGGCAAGCCCATATAGCCTAATGATTGATGAGACGTATTTTTTGATATCATGTTTGTTGTTGGTAGTCTTATCTGTTTATTCCTTAGGCCTAAGGATTAACCCTTTAGCCCCCATTCCGGCCATAGCCGCCCGAGGGTGTGCCCCCCGATCCGGCCATGGCTGCCCGGAAAAATGGCCGTTTTCCCATTATTTTTCCACATTTTTCCAAGGAAAACAGTTTCATGAGTATTCAAGATACAAAATTGTCCAATATATCATTTAAAAGTTTATCAAATTTCCTTTCCAATGCAATAAGTCTCATTTCAATAACGTTCATTGGTGGGGTAGGGACAGCCTTTGAACCTTCTCAATTACAAGGAATTTAGGGTCTAAAGGGTTAACAGATTAACCCTTTCACTGCCAGATATATCACAATACAACTGATATTAAATTTTACTGAAATGTTGCCCAAAACACAAAAAATAGTGCATAAATTCCCTAAAACTCAAATTTAGTTTAGATTCTTCAGATGAAAAACTTTTTTCAATAATTTTGATATAGGACGTTCCAAATGTTGGCATCATGCCAATAAGGCAAATTTCTTGTGAGGAGTAATTGTCCGTACTATCATAATTTGCAGGTTACCATGGTAACCAAGAATTTATAAAATAACTTTGACACTCTTTATGAAAAATAACATGAAAACATTATCTCTTTTTGTGCAAAAGACAGTTTGTGATTATCATAAATGAAAGAAAAGTTAGAGCAAATTAAAAATCATGTTGTTTACATAAATTTGCTCATTTTTCATAATTTTTTGATTGCAAATTCAAATGTAGATACATTGTTTATGGTTTCTCGAAATCGAAATTCTAACATTTTTGGGTGACTTGATAGTCTGATGTTCAAATACCTGTATCTCTGGTTCTAATTGGAATATCTGAAAAATTCTTTCAGATTCTAAAAGCATGATTTGCATTTTTTAAATGGAGTCCCTATGGGATTTTACTATAGGGTCCCATATGAGGCTTCTGGCAGTGTAAGGGTAAAAGTAAGGTAAGGTGATGCAAAATCACATTATATATAGGCCTAGCCATATTATATGCTCCTGAATCTGTATTGTATTAACCCTTTAGACCCCACCAATTGCGACTGTGAATTGCTGTATTTCCCCAGGATTTCCGTGGATTTCCTTCAGGAATTCCTTAAGTTTCCTTTGATTAAGGAATTTCAAATGCTGATCCACCCATGGCAACAAGAATTATTAACACCTGGTTTGTAGTACCGAATAGGGCATTAAATAAGCTTTGAAATGATATATTTGCCATTTTTTTATGTCAAAAACTTTTTAAAGTATTGTGACTGGAAAAATATGGAAAAATTAAGGAAAAATCGTCATTTTTCCGGGCGGCTACGGCCGGATTGGGGAGTACACCCTCGGGCGGCTATGGCCGGATTGGGGGCTAAAGGGTTAAGGACAATCACACCATGATTATAGAAGTAGTTGAAATTATGCAAAGATAAAGAAATTATACAACAAATTAAAATAAAAAGTTTAACAAAAGTTAATTAAACCACAAATATAGGGAATTTTATCAAAATAACTGTGTCTCATCACACAGAAAGGATGCTTCATGCCGGAATCAAGTATTATAGAGGATGTTTTAAGCTTTCAAATGATACCAGGCACATCAAAATTGGATATCTTTTTAACCCTTTAGACCCCACAGATTGTGAGTATGAATAGCTGTATTTCCCTAGGAATTCCATTGATTTCCCTCAGGAATTCTTTAAATTCCTTATGTTTGAGGACGTTTAAATGCTGACCAACCTATATTAATTAGAGTTATAGAAATCAGATTTGCAGCATCAAATAGGGAAATAAATCAGCTTTTAAATTACATATTTGCCATTTTTATATGTTGATTTTTCATGAAATGTCTTCGGAAAAATAATGGAAAATTTCTGTTTTTCTGGGCGGCTATGGCTGGATCGGGGAGTACACCCTCGGGTGGCTATTGCCAGATTGGGGGCTAAAGGGTTAAGGGAGTTACAGCCTGTTGAACGCAGGACTGTGAGTCTTCCTGAAAATGGCAAAAAGCTCAGTTATTGAATAGATCTATCTATCTAAATATTTAGAAATGAAATACAATTTTCTCCCTAAATTATAAAAAGCCCTAAAAAGCTATTCCAAATGGGTTATAATTTTTGACAAAATCTGCAAAATGTTGTCGTTTCCATGGTAACCAAACATCTAATGTAAGGTAATATATTGGGAAAAACATTCCTAATAGAATGTTTTTCAGACAAAACTGAATGTTTTGAGTGGGTTAGCTAAATTCTACACAAAAAGTTGGTTTAGGACATTTTCATCCCTATTTTTCACAATTCTACCCTATCTACTGTAATCTGGTAATATTAGCTGATTAGCCTTAGCGCTTATTATATCCCCCTTGGAGTATCCTTTCTGTGTGTCGGTATAACTGAAATGAAAATTGACAGAAATCCTGGGCAATCCCGGGCGGTCCTTTGTCCAGTTGTCGCATGGCGAAAAATTCACCGGTCAATTAACCAATAATTATTTAACTCCCTATAATGTTGCGCATCGCCTTTCACACAATATATGGCGCTTGTATAGTTCCTGATATTAGGATTCGTATAATAACACAATGGATGTGTATAATAACCCAAGAGATTTGCATACTGACAGGCGCGGATTTAGGGGAGGGGGGCACGCCAGGCGTGCACCCCCCCCCCCCCCCCCCTTTATTTTTGACTAAAATTTAATATTAATTATTTTTAATGTAATATTCCTGCACCTTTTTTTAGATCTTGGATCCCCCATGTACTGGTTACGGGTTGGTTCGCTTTTGTATATTTCACACTGCCATTGAGAAGGGTGAGAAGAGAACCAAACGGAATCGTTTTCTGGACACGTTTCTGGAATACAATCCAATACTGGTCCGTATGCAAATTCTAGAATACGGTTAAAAAGCGCATGCATTGCCGCACATTCTAGAATACTTTTGTTCAGATACACGCTTCGATGCGTATTGAAGGACATCGATGCACTTTGGTGAGCATTATCATAATCAGATAATGTGTAATCTTTAAGGGTAGGCTATAATTAAGAGGCTACATGTCATGTCGCAAGTATTCATTATAGTATGTGCTATTGTTGTTGTTTTTTTCACTCATGTTGCTAAGCTTCATAATTATTCACAAGTCGATTTTAAGAAATGGCCATTTCGCCATGCATGTCAATTTTAAGGATGTAGGGCCCCAGCTGACCCATGCACTACATAACCGTCACCAGTTACAGTTATCGACCTTTGAATCCTCTGCACTATAATACTGACTGAAGAGAGCTTTACCCGAGACACAAGCAGGCATTAGGCTATAGATACTTTTCCACAGGGAGACAAAATGAGACAATTTATTAAACCTCACGCTCATGGAGTCGCTTGAAACTCAATAAGCACTGCCTGACTGGCAACGACATGATGTGACATAGACATTTTCATAATTGTATGTAACAATAATGAATTATAATTAATTAAGGACAATCCCTCATCAATCAATTCCTTTGTGTGTCTTTGCGGAGCACATTGGATCCATATCAGGCGCGGATTTAAAATTCTTGGGCCTGGAGGGCCCGGGCAATTTTTTTGCTATAGCACCCCCCCCCCCCCCCTTTTCTTTTTTTTCAAAATCCTGGATCCGCCTCTGCATGTTATTATTTGGAATTTGTCTTTATTTTCTCAAATGTCTCTTCATCAAATTTTTCTTCATAATGCCCCCTCATGCCTTATTGGCTCATTCCCCTTTAGTTTTTCTACTAAAATCGTGCAGTGCAAACCAGACTCCAGCAGGCGGCAGGATTTGGCTCAATCCCCTTTAGTTTTAAAAGGTCTCCCCTTTCCAGAGAGAATTGCATTGGTTGTAGTTAAATAAACATTGAATAATGATAAATCGACCGTCTTGTCGACCACCATTACCCCATTACAAAGTTGGAAGATGCCGTTTCTTTTATTAAACTAGCCTAGACCTATTACTATAGGCTGGTGCCATATAGGCCTATCTTCATATACTGCCTGTATGATGTTATCCTAAAGCTCTCGTCTGCTCTCTCATCTCAACAGAACAATGTGAGATATAGTCCGTTCTGCCTAAGAAGTTACTGTTGCAGAAGGAGTCGGGCATGACCCCAGGTGACAGACCCAAATGCGACCAGGAGTGCGACCAAGGGGAAGCAATTGCGTTCGGTACACTATGTAAAACGACTGTAAATAATTTATGCAACTTGAATTGACTTGATAAACCAATTTAGAAATGGGTGTGTAATTCAAGTTAATTGAATTGGATTGGGATGTATTGTACTAATAGCTTAGTACTTTTAATATTTCTTCAGGTTATATAATCCATCAAGGATCAGGCTTAGCAAGTCTACTTCTAGTCTACTCTAGACTTTACGCTCCTAGCGCCACCTGCTAACTAGTATAAAAGGTGTTGCAAAGTGGGGAGCAGTCAGTTAGTGAAAAGTAAGTGAACAGTTAGTAAGAGTTAGTTAGTAGCTAGCGGAAGCTATGGCCAACAGTTAGTTGGTTAGCTTTGTGAAACATTTAACATCGAAGCCACTTGGAGTAAATACACTGGCTTCCGAGTAGCAGACTGGAGTTCACTTAGATCTTTTACCTCGGACATAGGATTGTGATAGAACTGAGCACTAGAATGGTCTAGAAGGTGTTGGAACGACTCGTGTTCTAAATGTGGTTGATTGCTGATAGGAGATGGGAGGTGGACTGATGAAGACTTACATATGGTGGCTTTGACTCCGGATGAGCTGTATATTGAATAAAACCCTTTCATATTAGCAAGTTCCCTCATCGTTCATTTCTTTTGAACTATTGGGAAGTGAACGGACAAACTTTAAACGCAGTCTGAATTACTCAGGCATTCTGGATAAACAACTCATGAAGACTTGGATATACACGAACATTACGCAGTCTTAAATCAAACATTAACAATAGTTCATTTGGTGGAGATTACCCGAAACATGACTTGTGCCGTTTTGCTCATCCTTGATGTCAGCCACCGGTGACTTTGAGGCTTCCTCTAACCCCAAGCCTCAATCTTTGCGGCCCGCAGGACACGATGTGTCAACATCATATACAGGGAATGTGGAAAACCGCCACCTGGTAGGTAATCCCTTAGACGGGGAAGCACAGAGACAGGAGGTCGCAGCCAGACCCAAGCAGCTCTGCCCCGAAGGTGCACAAAATTACCAAACCCGTGGCAAAGGTAAACCATTTCCCTGGCACCTAGGGTCCAAAGATAGGCCGGTTCTTGACGAAGGACTTGAAACCCTAACACACTCGGGACGAGTTGAAGGGAAGAACCGTCTCAAAGAATATCAGCAATATTGGAACCCAGGGTACGTACCACCTACGGACCACGAAACTGGTACTAGCTCTCGCTCCACCTGTGAATCCGATGTGAACAATCCGTGGTGTAACCAAGGTGTTCCTTATCGTTTACTACCCGCAGCGGGAGGTGAATGCGAACAGGAAGTTTCCAATGAAGATAACCTATTTTCTTCAGGAAACCTAAAACAACGACAAAACACCGCGGATAACTCCAGCCCATCAGGGGGAAAACGCCCCGAAAACCCGGTAATCCTACCTGATGGGAGCTCTCTCACCTATCCATTACCCCAACGACTTGAGTCTATCAGTCACCCACTGGTAACACCGACTCACCCCAACCCGGGGGCGTCCATTCCTTATCCCACTGTAACTAAAGGAAAAACAGTAGGAGGGGATAGGGGAGTGGGAAGGGAAGCAGAGGGAAACAGCGAGAAAGTAGGCAATTTACAACCCTATCGATTAACTTACGGTGTAGAAAAGAACTTAGACCAAGCTGATAAGAGAGCGGAAGCTCGGGCCTTTGATCCAGCCGAAATATTAAAGCAGTGGGCAGACTCAGGCCCCGAAAAGCACATAGATTTAGAGAGGCTAAGCGATCAGGATAGTGAAGAAAATGTAACGCTTAAAGCACAAGATTTTAACACTCTAACTCATGAATCGTATGAAGAATACGAGGACGAGTACGAGGAAGAAAATAGCGAGACAGAACAAGCAGCCGCAGATGTCAGAGGGGGTAGTCCTGATAGAAAATTAGCTAGAGAAGATAAATCAACCTCGTCTTCATACGAACTTATTACCGAGGATGTTTTAGACACAGGTAAGAAGGATAAACAAGAGAGTGAGGACGAAATTAGTGTAGAGGGAATACCTGTGAAGGAACAGTGGGACAATCACGATATACAAAACCTCCACGAAAATAATATGGCGGAAGGAGGCGTACCTTTGGTGGATCTAGTAGGGGATGAGAATGGTCAAATCCCGGACCAACAACCGGGCCGAGGCGCACCGGCAGGAGGTGGGATAGACCTTGGGCCCATAAAACAAAATATGTTGTACCCTTTCCTAGCTCAAGCGATGGGAATCGATCCACTAGCAGGTCAGGGAAGAGGGGGCAACCAACGGGGTCAACAGGCTCAGGGAGGTCAAATTAATCGGGCCGATCCACAAGGGCCTAACCCTCCCCTTAATCAACAGGCCCAGGGAGGCCAAGATAATCAGGCCAACCCTCCTCCTAACCAACAGGCCCAGGGAGGCCAAGATGACCAGGCCAACCCTCAGGGGGTCAATCCTCCTCTTAATCAACAAGTTCAAGGGGGCCAGAACGATCAGGCCAATCCTCAAGGGCTTATTCCTCCCCTTAACCAACAGGCCCAAGGAGGCCAGGATAATCAGGCCAACCCACAAGGGCCTAACCCCCCTCAAAACCTTCAGGTTAATCCCCCTCCGAATCAGCCCAATCTGGGGATAAATCCTGGGGGACTTCAGCAACCTGGTGAAGGGGGAGATGGTGGTGCGAATCCGGGAATACAGCAGCCTAATCCTGGGGTAAACCTTGGGGGACTGCAACAAGATGATGGGAATGGCCAACCAGGCCAACAGCCTGGCCGAGCCGTGCCAGCAGGGGGTGGGGTCGAGCAAAACATGTTCCCTTACCTAATGCAGGCGATGGCGATCGCAGCCAATCTTAACGCAGGCCGAGGTAGAGTGGGTGACCAACAGGGTCAGCAAGCTCCGGCAGGCCAGAATAACCAGGCGAACCCACCAGGACCTGGTAACGTTCCCCCAAACCAACCTAATCAACCCAACCCGCCAGGTCCGCCGGGCCCGCCAGGTCAGAATAACCCCCCAAACCCACCGGGTCCTCCGCCGCCCGGCCCGCCGGGACCGCCAGGTCCGCCGGGCCCACCAGGTCAGAACAATCCTCCGAACCCGCCGAATCAGCCAAATCTCTGGAATATCTTCCCGCAACTAAACACGGCCTGGGGCCAAGTACCCTCACCAGTGCGGGAAACTTCCCATAATGGTCATCAAAGGGGACCGAATATTAGATTACCATGGTTTAATGGAAAGGAAGATGAGCAAATAGAAAAGTATTTCAGGGAATTGAAGCGACTAAAGGCTATCTATGACTGGTCGGACGCCCATCTCCTGAATATGGCGTTATTAGGCCTGAAGGGACGGGCAGATGACTGGGCAGGAGCCTTAGCTGAAAGCGAGAAAAATACATTTGAGAAATTAGAAACTCAAATGACAAAGATCTTCGGTGATCGAAGAGCTAAGTGGCAGAAACACGCACAGTTCTGTGGCCTTAAACAAGGAAAAGACCAGAGCGTGATCGAATTTGCAGGTGTCCTGAAACAAAAACAGGTTAAAGCAGAAGCAAGCGAAAGTATGATGTTAGCTGTGTTTTTAGAGGGATTAAAACAGGGTGTGGCCAGACAAGTAGCTATATTGGACCCTAAGTCGTTCACCGAAGCGGTGGATTGTGCAACGAGACTAGAGTCGTTGGACAAAGGCAAAGGGGGAACTAAAATATCCAATGCAGTGAGCGAACTGGCTGGAAGCCAAGAATCAGAGGAGACCGCGGCCCTAAACTCCATCTCCGAACGGTTTGGAGTGGTGCTGGCCCGACTGGAGGCCGCTCCATGGTTTCAGAAACCAAAACCAGGGCAAAGCGGAGCTCCCCAGAGTAGTGGTAACTATAAACAGCAAGGTTATGAGAGAAAAGATAGGTATGAAAATCAGAAAGGTGAAAGAAATTCAGATCAGAAGGCTAAATCCAATACCGCCCCGAACAGAGAGGCAGACAAAGGAAAGAATCCGCCAACTCAGCAGAAAGTGGAGAGACCCAGGCTACCTTTTGATGAAAGTAAGTTTTGTATCATTCACCAACAACACGGTCACTCCACAGAAGCGTGCTTGTGGCTAAAAAATAGGTTGAAGGAGAAACCACCGCGGATTTACAAAGATAGCAAAGCCAGTGGTACCGAGCAAAAGAGTCAGGGAAACTAGAGGAAGGGTCCGTTCATTCCACGATAGAATTAGGCGCAGTGGACGGACCGGCTAGAAGAGAGATAGGAGACGAAGCATTTTTCTTAACGTTAAGATTTAATGATCAGAAGGAGGTTAGATCTTTAGTAGACACAGGAGCGAGCGATTGCTTCATGTCCACCCATTGTAAACAGCAGATCCCTAAACAATGCATTTTAGATGAATGGAAGGTATCGAAGGGAAATATCAGTTTGGCAGACAATTCATCTCAAGTAATACTAGAACAAATTAGATGTAAGTTTTCAATCCAGGGATCGGTGGTCTGCTATGATTTCAACATAGTGGACGATCTATGCCACCTAATAGTAATCGGTAGAAACTTATTAACAGTGCTTCGATCAGATTTATCTCTACCAGGCGCAAAGATAGAAGTGTTTTGTGGAAACCCTATAGTCAGCAAAGAAACAGTGAAAATTCCACCGGGAAATGAATGTATCATACCGGTTACCACCCGAGAGCCGCTGGGATTAGACTCACCAGTAGCTTACTGCGCACCAGCAGTCACTGCCCCGGTCCTAGTGGAGGGGTGCGTGAATACGGTGGGAAGTCAGTGGTGGATCAAAGTCATGAATCCGCTAGATGAAATGCAAGAAATCACTCCACAGGAAGTATTAGCTTTTGCCGAAGAATGCGCAGTGCCTGAGGTAAACCAAGGTCAGATAGAAGAGTTCCTAGACTTGTGTTATCTAACTAAAACAGAGACCCCAATGTCCATCTGTAGGATTTCTGTAGAAGTAATGAAAGACGCAGTGCAAATGGAAAGCCAAACCTCTGAGGAGAAATCCCGAGGTAAAATGGATGAAAATGTAAGTAAAATAGATCTAACCGAGTCGTGCTTAAACGAAGAACAACAGGTAAGGTTTAGACAAATGCTTAATAATAACAGGAATGCACTAGCGTTCTCAATGGAAGAGTTAGGTCACTGTGAAATAGCGCCGATGAGAATCACTGTGGATGAGTCGCAGGGAGTAATAAGTTCTAGACCGTACCGATACTCTCCACAGAAAATGGATATCATCGATGAACAGGTCAGGCAACTCATAGATATAGGTGTCATAGAGCCCAGCGAATCGGCTTGGCGAAGTCCGCTGGTGGTAGTGCAGAAGAAAGACGGCAAACCTAGGCTCTGTACAGACTTTCGCATGCTTAATCAGGTCACTTTCAAAGATAAATTCCCAATGCCTACAGCGCGATCACTTTTCTTATATATGGCTTACAAGAAACCCGCTATGTGGACAGCTTTAGATCTGTTGAGCGGCTATCATCAGTGTGTAATCGAAGAAGACAGTAGAAAATATACTGCCTTTGAAACCCCAATGGGTGTATATCAGTATAAGCGTGTACCGTTCGGCTTAGTTGGCGCGCCTTGGCAGTTTACCAAGGTGATGGCCATTGCGCTAAAAGGCTTGATTCCTAGAACATGCTTAGCATATTTAGACGACGTAATCGTCTACGACACTACATTTGAAGAACACCTGGCGAGTGTTGAGGTGGTTCTCCAAGCTTTAGCGAGAGCCAACCTCAAGTTAAAACCGTCTAAGTGTGAGTGGTGCCGCAGCGAAATCAATTTCCTTGGCCACGTAGTAAACGCGGAAGGAGTGGCTACACAGAAGGTAACCACAGAAAAGATTACAGCCTTTAACCGTCCACACAATGTGAAAACTACCAAATCCTTTCTAGGGTTATGTAACTACTATCGACAGTTTGTCCCTAATTTCGCTGATCTAGCAAAGCCTCTAAACCGGCTGTTGAAGAAAGAAGTCTATTTTGAGTGGACAGAGGCCTGCGAGGAAGCGTTTCGACAGTTAAAGAAACTGCTGACCTCGCCGCCCTTACTAATTCATCCAGATATAGGAGGGCATTTCTATCTACTAACTGACGCATCAGACGCCGCGTGCGGTGCATCGGTTTGTCATAAACTAGATGAAATCTACCGTCCGGTTGCTTTCTGGGGGTGTACCCTCCGTGACGCCGAGTTAAATTATTCGGTAACAGAAAAAGAGGCTCTGGCAGTAATTAAAGGCATTAAGAACTATGAGGACATGTTGCAGGGAGCTAAAATCACAATAGTGACTGATCACAAACCGTTGATCCCCCTGCTACAAAGTGCCTACAAAGCCCCGTCAGCCCGGCTGAGACGGTGGGCTTTAGCGCTATCAGATTTTGATTTTGAAATCATATATGAGCCAGGAGCGACTCATTTTCTACCGGACTATTTGTCTAGAGTCTATCATGAACATGTCCCAGGTGAAGAATATGAGCCCGCTGTGGGATGTGAGTTATTTGAGGCCGAGGTTCAGGATGAAGAGCTTTCTGTGGCTACGGTAATGAACGCGCAACTCCAAGATGCAGAGTGCGCGCAATTGATAGACTACCTTCAGGACGGAGACCTACCAACAGATCCCCTTGAAGCTAGGCGAATAATGGACCAAGCCGATTTTGTGGGAATGGTAGCACCGGGGGTACTCTGTAGGTTCAACGTCAAAAGGTATAACAAACACCAAGACCAACTGGTCAGACTAAAACCCCGCATGATAGTTCCAGGTAGGTTAATTCCCAAAGTCCTGAGACTATTACATAATGACATCTTGGCTGGGGGACATGTGGGTATCAGTAATCTCACTACCAAAATCTCTGACAGATTCTACTGGCGAAACATGAACGCCGACATAGCAGACTATGTGAAGGCCTGTGAAACCTGCTCTCTAAGGAGACGGGCCCCACATTTCAAGGCCTTAGCTAAGTCTTGGGAGAGGCCGACTCGACCCTTTGAGGTGGTACAGTGTGATTTCATCGGGCCACTAAAGAGGGCTAGGGATGGGTCAAAATATATCATGACCTTCATAGACCTACTAACAGGTTGGCCGGAGGCTTTCACCACGAAAGACTCCACTGCGCAAACCGCGGCCAACTGTTTCCTAACCGGGATAGTGTGTCGGTATGGGCGGGTAAACCGTCTGCACACAGACCGGGGGGCGGCCTTCCTATCAGGACTGTTCCGGGAGATTACTACCCGACTAGCGTGCAAACAAACGTTCACTACCGGGCGAATGCCGACTGGCAACGCTCGAGTAGAAAGACTACATAAAACCATTGAAAACCTGATTGCTTATTATATCCCTGACGACCACTGTAACTGGATCGATCTACTTCCCATTGCATTATGGACAGTTAGATCCACAATCAGTGTACGGTCGGGATACAGCCCGCATACCTTGCTGTTTGGCAGAGATCCAATTAGCATGGGAATGCCTGAGCAGGGAACAATCCCTGAAACGCTGAATGACTGTGAATTCTTCATGCAAACAAAGGACAACATTGCTATGTTTAGGAATATGGCAGAACGAGTTGTTCAAAACTATGAAAAAGATCTGAGGCTGCGAATTGATGAGCGGGCGCGGCCCACTCAGATGTACGAAGGTGATATGGTATACATGTACGACCCTTTAGCTAGTGAAAATAAAGCGTCTAAGTTCTCAAACAGGTATACCGGGCCATTCAGGGTAATTGAAACAAAAGGGGACCACCTTGTTAGACTAGTGTCTTTAAAAACTGGGAAACAGGTACCACATCTAGTAAACATTTCGAAACTCAAACCTGCACATGGGCCTTGGTCCCCCGCCGTCCCTCATAACATTCCCAAAATGGTGAGAGAAGCGAAAATCACTAACTCAAAAGGGGCAGATCCTGACCGAAACCCTGAATTGCATCACACTCCGACGGGTGAAATCGCTGAGGAAGATGGCGAAATAAGGGGTGCTGAGACTGAAAACTCAACGGGAACAACCGGTCCCCGTGAGCATGGTGCAATTCCTATGGCCAGGAAGGTACCTACACAAAAACCTGGTCCAAGTCCCACCGATTTAGCAGAATCGGACGGGCAAATCACTGATGGTCAGGGCGCCAGTGCGGACACCGCACTGTTACCAAACTTATCCTTTGTTCCTAACAAAGCCGCCTGTGAACGGGGAACAGCTGGCGCTAATGGACAGAGGAAACGCAAACGAGCTAAACGAAGGGGCAAAAGCCAGCCGTTGGAGGGGAGATCCCCTCCAGGCAACAACAAGCCCATAAAGCTGCCCTGCGGTGATGTACCGATCTCGGATACATCGGAACAGAGCCCAGAAAAAACAGAAAAGGACCATGTCCCGACGAAAGGTGGATATAACCTGCGTCGGAACCGTCGGCCTAACTACGCAGCTCTGTTCAACGGCGGGAAAGCGACGACATGGATGATTAATACAGGAAATCTTGCCGCCCTGTGAAAATAAAGGCTCGGCGGAGCGGCACCGTTAGCATCAACGCTAATGGAACAGGTGGCCTACCTCACGGCCACCTCGCCGCGCCCAGGGGCGCGGCAGAAAGGGAGGGTGCGCACACCAAGAGAGATGCCAGTGGTTTGGCGTCATCTCCTGGGACCGGATGCAAGCGTTCCCCCCACCTGAAACAAGATACAGCTCCAAATATGGAGACGGCATGGACAAGCGGATCGGTTATAATTTCGTGGGATCCGCGCCGATCCACCAGTCGGTCCGCAACTCTGCTCCTAGACGGTCACCTCTGCTGCAGGTGATTGTACGCATAACCCAGCCTGGGAGGAAACGGAGATAGACATTGATTCTATCTCTGAATGAAAGTTGGAGATAGAAATTGTTCGACTTTCGACTTTTCCTGGAAGGAGCGGAAAGAGAACTTAGCTGGAACACTGATCCACCGACTCATGGGGAACTGCCTAGCCCTCCGGCCTCATAGCAATCCAAAGGGAACTACTACTTTCCCTGCGGACACGGAGGGAAGGATCATCGTCCCCCTGAGAAGGAAACGGATTAGCCGCCCCCACCAGAGGGCGCTACCCACCAAAGGGATGTTCGTTGGGCCATTCTTTTAGGATTTTACCAAATAAAAGAAAAGGCAGTCGAGAAGGAGAGTACTAAGAAACGACCGGCTCAGACCCTTAGGCGGTGGAGTTGGCCGGGCCGGGGCGGTGTCCGTCCGGACTCAACCGACGCCGGGATTGCCCGGAAGAAACCAAGGACACCAGCCCGGCGGCCCACCAGAACGACCGCAGGCGGAGCCAAGAAGTCCGCTAAATCGATTCCAGTCAAAAAGAAGACAGCAGATAAAGACTTTTACAATTTATCTGAGGTGAGTGACTCGGAGCCCGAGCCAAGGCTAACGGCGTTGGCCAAGCCGGTTCAGAAGGGAGAAGCGGCCAACCGACCGGTGCAGATCCAGGCCGGCTGGTTCTGGGACCTTACGCAACCACTGTTCCAACTATTTGAGACTGTTGACGAAATTAGAAGGACAGTGGGACTGGACGTGCCAAAATCAAACAAACAGTTAACTGAGGTTAAAACTCAGGTAGCTCCTTTCATTCAAAGAACCACACAAAACTCTAAATGCGTCAGGGAAGGTACCAGACAACAAACAACACGAGGCGGCCGACCTCTGCCCACTCTGGAAAGGCGATCGGGAGGGGAACAGCTAACCGTCGCCGCTCCAGGACTAAAAGTGGAGGTAGCACCCGTTCAACGCGCGCCAACCCCACCGGTGGGGAACGGGCCAGCGGGAGCTCCCCTCCTCCACCACTTGCAGCCTGCGGACCCCGCTTGTTTAGACTTGAGCAGCTTGACAACGAGCTGCAGCGCCAATCCCTCACCACTGCTATGGAACCAGCAGCAGTGGACGCCAACCAGCCAGCCGGGGGGTCCACTGTGGCCGAGCCCACTCCCAACGACAAACCCACCGCAGGTGCCGCACCCGTACCCCTCGAGCCAACCGTCGTACGACCCAACGGGGGCCGTTTCGGACTGGAACCTACTAGGCCAAGACCCCTCAGAGCAATGCGCCCCTCGTCCTGCGAACGTATGAGAGGCTTGAGGATCACGGTCACCAAGGACGAGAGCGGAATCATCAGGCGAGTGGTGAATGACAATGGGCAAAATCTCTATGAGCATGTCCCAAACTAAGTGGACCAGGGGGCCCGAGAGGAGGGCATACTTCGGCGCATGGATGATAGTGGTGCGCAGAAGAGTGAAGGTAACTTTGTTGTGAACATGTTTTAGTTAAACTATAAACTTGACTTTCATGGACTAGCGCTAAACCAATGACAATGAAGTGGTCGGTGCTGTTCGTTTTCGCCATGATAGGAGGCATTAAGGGGTTGCGGAATGACTCCAGCCCACGTGAAGGGCTAGCCCCTAATGCTGAAGTTATAGCCTTGGAACAATATGGGGTGGTACTGAAACCAGGGAAATTAATGTCCACCGCAGATATTACTCACGTCCGCCAAGGCTTTCTGATCACTATTCCCCAAAGGCGCTCCTTCATCAAGGCTACCTTTGGCCAGGTCTGTCATCGGTACCTAAAGGGAGGAGACGCTCTCGACCGAGCCTGTTACCATGTCAGGTCGCTAGTGAATTGGATGGATCAGACATCGCAGGCGCTCAAAGGTCGGTATAGGGAAATTCTCAATGAAACCTTAAGCTCGCTAATTAAAAACAACCAACAGCGACCTCAAAATCAAGGGTCAGAATCAGACTCAGGCGGAAGGATCAAAAGGATGAAGAAACTCCCCATCATGCTGGACGACCCAGTATGGCCGACCTTTCCTATTCCAACATCATGGAACAAGGGGCTTTCAGCTGATGTCAAGTATAACAGGGAACTAATTAAAGTGTTACAAGAGTCCTCTGACCAGATGATCGAAGACCTGGCGCTGATGAACGAGAAACACGACGAGGCAGTAGAAAGGGTTAACCACGTCGTGATAGGTCTATTGGATAATTTAAGGTCACTAAATAAGGCGCATAATACCACTCGCCGGAGAATGAAACTCGTCCAACATAAGGTAGACTGGATGGAACTGTACCTGAACATGATACCTGTAGCTCTGGAAGACAAACTGGGTGAAATGGTGTATCTCCAGTTGGTGGTAGAGCAAACGCGCGTGTTCAGGAAAGGTGTACAACGCCTGACACGGGGCCAACTAACCATGGATTTGGTGCCACGCCAGTATATGGTCGGAGCGGTCCTGGAAGTCAACAGGTATCTGAAAGGAATCCATCCCAGGTTCCATGTAGCGTTTTCAGATCCCTCCTTCTATTATGAGAACAGTCAGCCCTCATTTAAATTTAATGAAACCACCCAGGAACTTATCGTGTATGTAAGGGTACCAGTTGTGGCCGACGAACATCTGTTTAGAGTCTACGAAGTACTGACTTTTCCTGTGCCAGTACCAGTTAGAGGAAGGCAAAAGAAGGACGCTCTCCAAATTGTTAATCTGCCAAAAAGTGTGGCTATGTCCATGTCCCGTCAGTACTACGTACCACTGGCTAGCGGCAGTTGGTCAGGTTGTTATGGGCAGACCATCACGCTTTGTAAGGACTTGCCCTACATGAAAAAGATTACGGATAACACCTGCACTGCCGCCCTGTTGAGACGCGATGACATGGCCATACGAGAGAAATGTGAACTGGACTATCTTTTGGAAGCAGACTTTGGAGAAATGGCAGTGTATCTGGACGACGGAGATATGCTTGTGGTCAGCGCTGACACTCGGGGCCAAATGATTTGCAGAAATCAACCCGCGGTGGAGGTGAACATAGAAAACTATGCGCGAGTTCAGGTGGAATGCGATTGTGCCTTCCAGACGCAGGGATCATGGATACCGTATAGTTTACGGAACTGTGACCGACGCACCAGGATTACCACGGTCGTGTATCCACCTAACGACCTGTTGGGAGCAGCGAGTCGTGTGAAAGGATGGAACGCTAATTTCACAAGGCCCGAGAATGAACCCACTATGTTAGAATCAGATCCTATCCCTGAAACGATTAGGAAAGAGCTACTGGAAATCGAGGAAAGCCTAAAGGTCAGAATACCTGTATCCTCTCTGGCCAAGCGAATCCAAAAACACAGGAAAGACTTGGCTAAAGGCATCAAGAAAGCAACTGACCGCTACGAGGTGGACAAACACGCCCCATGGTTTTCTATAGGTAACTTTGGGGGCGGCTTTGGCCTCCTCACAATCTTCTGTATAGTGGTGGCAGTAACCATTGTTGGGTGTATCCTCTGGAAGTGCTGGCGGAACCACCAAGGCAAGGCTGCCCTGGCCGGACTAACCATGACTTTACCTCGGGCCATAGCCTTGGAAGCGGCGGACCCAGAGAAGCTGCTGCGCGGTGAAAGGGAACTAACTGGATGCCCGGACACGACCGCCAACCCCACTGCGGTAGCAGTACTTGCTATATTATTGGCAGTACTAGTCATCGCCATAGTGGTCCTCGTGTGGCGAAAGTGGAGATATATCAGAAGGAAGACTGTAGATGGACTGTATGTACAGTTTGCCAACCCACATATGATAGAGACAATCTTTCTGGGGGAACTGGCCATGCCTTCAGACCACACTTATACGGAGGGCTATGTGCTCATTAGGGATCTACTGGTGAACCAGCTGTGTCTGAAATATACTCTGACAGTTACCTGGGGGGCGCAGCTGATGGGAGCAGCGACTAGACACTACCAGACACCCTGAGGGTATCCAAGAAACTAGCCCGTCTAATGATGAGTAATCTAAAATACAATACCAGGGCCAGACTACTGAGATATTCCTCAGGGCTAGCCACTCCTGTACCCATGGGAGTACCGCGCCTCATCGACGCAGGCTGGTCCGATGTCGGAGCGGACTGGCCTCAACCGGTGATGGGACATGGAACAATGCTTAACGCTCCTCCTAGATCGACCATGCCCACCTCAACAGCGACCGGAACGGGATCTGCCCAAAAGACAGTAAGGCCAGGGACATCCGAAATAAATCCAGGAACGGTTTATGAAGTTATCATATGACAATGTAACGAGTGTTAAGACCTGACCTGGTGCTGTACAGGTAAAATTGGTGAATTAATAACACAAAGGTACGAGTACTAGAACTAAAATGTTACAGGAAGTTCGCTGGGCAATACCTGTTTGGGTAGGTAGGGTTCTGTTGACTAACCTAATCAATAAGAATTCACCAGCCAGGGAAACCTGGGTCGGGTAGGCTGGTCCAACCGTCTCTCTATGGACCCATGGGTTATCTAAATTTCTCTCAAGTCGAGTGTCCCATGCCCGGTAGCCTAGCTCAACACTCTCATTGTTATCGATTTGGCAACTCTTTTAAAGTAGGGAACCATTTGGAACCGATCCTAGTGTCGCGAAATTTTAGCATTTAAAAAGATACTCAAAATTCTGTATAAAACCTAAGGACGCTCAACGGGACCAATGCTCCCAACGAGCGAAGTGAACTTCCCCAAGCAAGTACCATCTACACCTGACCCCTGTGCTGTTGTTACCGCTAGGATCGGGCTGCAGTACAGGAGTCACTTGGGGAACGCCACTGTCTATTCTTTAGCATGCTTACATATATAATCTTCTCAAAGATGAGGGGGCTGCCAAAGCAGCAGGAGCCTGCCCACATGCCTGGTGTCAGTGGTGCCTGACAGGAGGCAGGACGTTGGGGTTACGCGTCACTGACGCTGCGAAGGGCACTGGGGTGGACGCCCGACCATGGCAGTCACTATGCCCCGGGTGGATTGGCTCCTGACAGCGGTCTCTTCATCACAAAAAAATCGACGAATAGAAAGAAATTTATCTAAAAACCTAATATATAAAGCAACCCAATATTTATTTAACTAAGAGCCCTTCCTCAGGGAATTCTGGGCAAGTTGTGATAAGAATATATGAACGCAGAATATTTAGTAACATTCTCGGGGGGAACGCTCCGTGACAGCACACGAGAGTACCTTATACGTGGCTCGTTTGCTTCTGGTATGGGCACGCTACGACGGGCAAGGATGTGTACAATTCCTACCAAGGCGTGCTATATTCAGAAATTATAACGGAGGTCACAAGGAAAGGTAGTTACGGGACAACGGCGAACTGGTGACATTCACAGGGTGCTCGGCTCTCTCTCTTACCATATCGCGACTCCCTCAGACTGGACAAGCCATCCCTGGGGCGGGAGAAGCCGTAGCGAAAACCCACAAGGCGGTGGAGCGAGGTGCTGTCCTTATTAATAGCCCCATCGTCTTGGTTATGTGTAAATGGCCGCCGGATCATCGTATGTCTTAAGTCAAGGGATCCTGACTTTACCATAAAGTCAGGATCCAACGAAAACAAGTATCAAAAAGAAAGAGAATAATGAACAACTGCCCAAAAGCACAAGACTAAGTTATTTAGGCCATGTTTAGACCAGTTTTAACCGGGTCTGAGGCAAAACGGCAAGAAGTCAAGTTTCGACCCGGGTAAATTAGAAATAATTAAAATTAATAAAGAAGACGTGCGGCTTCAGAGTTGACCGCCGTCGAGAAAAAAAAAAAAAAAAATACTAGTCTTGGCCGCCGTCGTGGCGCTAAAAAGTAACCGGGTCTCCGCTCAACAGTTGAGCTGAAGAGGGGGGACACGGTCTGCTAATTCCCTAACGAACGGCTGCAAAAAATTAGTTGACACCCAGAGCTAATAGTCTACCCAGTCTATTAGAAAGAAACTAAAATCCTAAGGTTGTCTTTAGTACTAACATATTCCTGCTCCGCATGCGCATAGTTAGGATAAGCTGGGGGCGGAGTCTTTTCAGGAGTAGTCTTGACTCTCCACAAGAAAAACGGGCATAGACCTGAACAAAGGACTGGTTTAACCTTGTATTGTACTTCGGTAAAGGCCCGACTTACTAGGTGCTGTCTGGAAGTGAGTGATCTGAGGAGATGCATTTACACATCTCTGTAATTTAAAGGGGGTGTAGGCTGCATATTAAAAAAAAAAAAAAAAAAAAAATAATATGCAGTCTGCTCCCGATTATAACAATGGGAAACTCGGTGCTGCCCATTCTGGTCCTATGAATGGGGGGGTACCGACAAACCACGTGTAACTAATGAGGACCGGGAATCAGATCAGAAATGAACCTGAATCTGAGACCCGATCCTCTAGTGATAACTAATGAGGAACGAATAATCTCAACCTCCTTTGTACAGTTAGTACTTAATGTCCTTTAATGACATTTATACTTTACGGAATGAAACGCTACCCCCACCGCTTGTCATGTTGGCTTTCCCCATGTGATGTAAAGTATAGGGTAAACAGTAAGATGTTACTGTTAACATAGGTGTAATATCTATTCAGTGAACCGTTTGGAGTTAGGGGCGCACCTGTTTGCCTTGTTAGGAGGGCGCCACTACCCAATATAAAGTGGAACTCGGTCTTCAAACCCCAGATTGAATGTAGGGGGTGAACGCCGAGCTACCACCTGTAACTAACAAAGAGGGAAGGGATTTTGTCTTAACATAACCATTCAATGAGAACAAACTGTGGCTTTAAAGGTGATGCTTCACAAAATGGAGTCAAATATGTTAGAACAGTTGTCACCCTTGGGGGGGGTGTTAATTTGTTTACATATAAACCCTTGGAGTGTATTGGAAAATTATTCTAACACAATGTACATAAAGTGTGTTGTCAAGAGTATTGACTCTTGGAAAACCAAAATAGCTTCTTAAGTAAATCACAATAGACCCAGTTCCTATCATTATTCTTATCTCCTCATGTGGTCTGTGAGAGAGTCCAAACGTGTGAGTTTTGCATCACATTTCGGACACTCGTGAGATCCTGAAAATGCACATTTTCATGGCAACTGAGCCCAGAACGATGTGTGTAACTGTTCCCACCTAACTCGCAAATATATCGCTGTTTGGGATGTTTGGTAATCTTTACTGTGGATTTTGGTGCCTTTCTAGTTTTTTTTAACGAGAACACCATTCCTTTCTTGACAACGACAACACCGAATCTCTGTCTGGGAGCTCATTCAGTGTCTTGAAGGTTTCGTTCTGGTTTCCTTGCAGTAGTATTGTCTCCTCAGCTGGACAACCCAGCACAATAATACTCGCTATAAAACCTATTCTAACACCATGACACTGACGAAGTCTTGTCGTTAGACTCAATATGGGACGGGTATTGGTGGCTCTTGCCACTCCCTCTCAAACTTACCTTGGAGTCGCCAACAGCTTGTTGGACGGCTCCACCTGTGGTGTCGCCTCACGTGGCCGACACGGCAATCTGTCCAGTACTCTGTAAGGGGGACAACTCATCAAAGAATTCTGCCACGGCCAATCTAATGCTGGGCAATCTGGACCAAAATACTTGGTCACCTACAGTTATTCTAAACTTACCAGGGTGAACACCCTAGGATGTGCTTATTCCCTAGGGCGCCCCATGTGAATTGTTTCCAATGTAGACATCTACACTAATGTCTTGTACGGAGAACGACTAAACAAAGAATTCTGTTACAGCAAATTTAGTGTTGTACAACTCAGACCGGAACCCCTGGTCACCCATACCTGAATCCACATGTGCAGTGTCAGTCCCCAACAGTTAATAATACCATAATACCAATACGATACAAATCACCCACACTCCAAAAAGCCTAACTTAAATCGGTAATGTCAACAAACCACTAGGCAGAAAAACCCTCTATTATCGCCCAACCACGCGCGAGATAAAATGCTTGATCATGTTCGCCTAAACAATCCCTCCCAATAAAATCATATAGCCTGACACTTTTCAGTGCCAACCGTGTCACACTGCTTCATTTACATCACCCTAACATACCGCAGGACCTGGAAAAGATAATAAGTTTAGTACGCAAGGTCCTAGTTCTCAGCCCGCGTCCACCATCTTGAAACCAAAAGTAAACACTAGGTGGCCGCCCATGCTACCCGTTACAAAAATCACCAGCGAAACACAGCTTCTGGTTCCGGGAGTGACATCAGCTTCCGGAATACGACAACGTGAAGGCGAGCTGAGAAAACTGGCGAAGAAGTCCTGACCAACAATCTCCTTAAAAATCTACGGGTTAGTAGCCTACCTAACGTGCCAAGAACTGTGGAAAGAGGGCCGAACTTACCCGGGCTCGGAGAGGTCGGGGCGCTGGACCGTCTCGACGAGGAAGGTGCTCCAACAGGCGAGGGAAACTGCGGTCTGTGGTCCACAAGTCTGGTGTATCCCATGAAAACAGTCTTATCGTCCGGGCTCCCGTGAAAACAATCTGGCTATGCCTCTTGAATATAATAGGTGCTAAAACTAAGGCTATTGTTCTAGGCATAGGCCGGGAATTAAATCCTAAAAATCACTCGGGAAAATCATTATATACAAAAGAGTGCCGGCGGCCTACTGCTGGAGTGGCAGTCTGACAAAAACTCGGCCTAAAGCCCGGGCCCAACGACGTAGCAACCGGGTGGACGGCATGTAGCCATCTGTCAACTCGCGGAAATCGTTGACCGTCATTACCCCGTCCGCCACTACCTTGGGCCGGTGGAGTGCGTGGCCTGTATCAACCGTTGGGACCGCATACCACTCGTTGGCTCTCCTGACCTCTCTGCTGACTCGCGGGATGATCCGGTTAATCCATTTTTGTAACGAGCCATCACTGTCAGTCAACTCCCACCTCCGGGCATCAAAACCGGAGGGAGTGGCCAGGATCAGGGTGGCTGGAATGGGATGGGCTCGCAGGTTCAGGAATGCCTGGTTAAATAGCTCAGCATAAAAGTTCACTACGGCATCCGGGTTAATGAATAGTGGCAGGTAAAGATCCAATTCTCTGTCCCAAGTCAAAATGTCGAGGAGGTTAGTCATAACTATTAGCACGTCTTCCGGGTAGAGCATGTGATGGGCGAAGGCGTGCCCCGCCAACTCCGCTGTCGTTGCGTCCTCGCTCGGAAAAGTCACAAAATAATGGTCGGTGCTGTTCCGGATTAGGTCAGGGTAATCCTGGAGTCCGGCCTCCCGGTTTGAAGAGAAAATAGCCACTCGGACCATGGTGAACTCGTAGAAGATAAAGTAAAAATAAAGGAAGATATAAAAACACGTCTTGACTCTGTAAAAGGACCGCCGGCACTGATTAAAATGACGTCAAAACGAGGCTAATTTGGGAAACCCCTTTTTGATCCAAAAGATCCAAATTTTGAAATCGGCTAGCATGATCAAACCATCGTATAATTTTTTACAAAATCTGTGCTAAACTAAAGCTTAGGCCCCAAACCAACATAATCAAGCGACAGAATTAATTCATATCGGCCCAAAATATCAGGTCGAACCATCAAACTTGCAAATTTGTCCAAAACAGAAATTTGCCATCCGGGCGCTTCGCGCCTGGAGGAATCAAATCGAGGTCAAACCCTGGAGGGGAATTCTAGTCAAGCGTCCCGCTAAGTACACATGTACTAAGCATGACTGGTGGGCGCGCGACGCGGATGGTAATGTTTTCTAGACCCAACTGCATAATGTCGCTAGATTAGATGCAGGGACCTTGTATTTATTGTAAATAATGTTGTTCTAGTTGAAATTTGATTGAACTTTGACACGCATTGTATAATGAACTTCGTTCGTTCAAAATGTCCGAATCCTCTGTATTGACTTATGTTGTGTTAACTTGTTCTAAAATTTGGATTTGATGTGTACTTGTTACTCTTAAAAGGTTAAGACAACTTTACACTGTACATATGTTGAGTTCTGTTGACTTGTGTTACAAATTATAAATATCAGAAACTGTATACATATGTACTAAGTCAAAAACTGACTTTGTCACCTTAAGAATTGCGAATGATATTTCTTCATCCTCTAAAACTGTTCTTACTGTTCGTCAACATGATTATGTCATCATTTACTTACCATAAAATGATCATGGTTCATTAACACTTACCTCGTCACCTTATGCACGGTGTCACTATTCTTGGGCCTCAATCTGGGCTGATCATCATTACTTTATCTGGTCACCTTATGCACGAGTGACACAACTCTTAAGCCCTAATATGAGCAGACAATGATAGGAAATCTTCCTAAAACCCTTCATGTTCATGAACATTTTCACTGATCTCAAGTCTTAACATAGACTACTGGAAATGTACTTATGTATTAAGTAAAACTGATCATATCTTTGTTTACAATCCTTGAATGAACAAAAGAACTTGATTATCATCACATTGTGCTGAATGTACCACGAGAGTCAAGGCCACCCCACAATGGGTTAACAAATGTATCCAATCATCAAAATTGGGAATTCATTACATTTAAAAAAAAAAAAAAAATATAATCTTCACTTGGTTTGAGCTATGTCGTCCACCTCCTTAAACTCAAACACCTGACCGCCGTCGAATGTACTAATAGCTTAGTACTTTTAATATTTCTTCAGGTTATATAATCCATCAAGGATCAGGCTTAGCAAGTCTACTTCTAGTCTACTCTAGACTTTACGCTCCTAGCGCCACCTGCTAACTAGTATAAAAGGTGTTGCAAAGTGGGGAGCAGTCAGTTAGTGAAAAGTAAGTGAACAGTTAGTAAGAGTTAGTTAGTAGCTAGCGGAAGCTATGGCCAACAGTTAGTTGGTTAGCTTTGTGAAACATTTAACATCGAAGCCACTTGGAGTAAATACACTGGCTTCCGAGTAGCAGACTGGAGTTCACTTAGATCTTTTACCTCGGACATAGGATTGTGATAGAACTGAGCACTAGAATGGTCTAGAAGGTGTTGGAACGACTCGTGTTCTAAATGTGGTTGATTGCTGATAGGAGATGGGAGGTAGACTGATGAAGACTTACATATGGTGGCTTTGACTCGGGATGAGCTGTATATTGAATAAAACCCTTTCATATTAGCAAGTTCCCTCATCGTTCATTTCTTTTGAACTATTGGGAAGTGAACGGACAAACTTTAAACGCAGTCTGAATTACTCAGGCATTCTGGATAAACAACTCATGAAGACTTGGATATACACGAACATTACGCAGTCTTAAATCAAACATTAACAATAGTTCAGTATTAGGCCCATGTGTATAGAAAAAAAAAGTCACAAAAGGGGCCGTCCATAAATGACGTCAAGCTATTTCTGACCATTTCTGACCCCCCCCCCCCTCCCCCTTGGTCATGCTTTTAATATAGGAATGTATAGGGGACTGGACCCCCTCCCCCTCCCCGGCACATGACGTCATTTATGGACGGTCCCAAATCAAATGCAAACGTATAGAACATAGCCTATAGTTAGGCAGCATTCAGCCACATTGGTCAACATTTGGGAGCATATTTGGGAAAAGGTACCTAATGACATTTTTGGCCATCCTGTGGCTGCTAGTTCTGGAGGTTTGTTCATATTATGAAACAATCACTTAACATGCAGCTAAAAGTTATGTTTTATAATGTTTCTGAAGTCCAAGGGATTCTTCTACTCTTTGTTTTATCATTCTACGATATTTAGTTCCCTCACAATCGTACGTACAATATAGGCAATTATGCTCAATTTCGGCCAAATTTGGCCAAATCTGGCAGAAATTGACTCTGTTACATTAATCATGAAATATATGGGGAAAAAACTATTTTTAAAGTTATTTTGTGATAAATTTTGACCTACCTGAAATTTTCTAAAGATTCTCATGACATTTACTAAAAAATCTAAATTTTCATGTGCAATGCATCATGGGAAAATCAAAATGGAACGTTTTTAGCAGAATTTCTGCGCATAATTTAGGTTAGCGAGTTACCATGGTTACGGTAAAAAGAATATAAAAAATGAAAAGAACATTTTTTCACAGGTAATGTAGAAAATGTTTTTACCTTCTCAAAACTGAAAACAGTGAGTGGAACAAACACTCCTGTCAATAGTTATGGCACTTTTGATATTCTCAGAAATAAGAAAACTTAATTTCATGATAAACATAAGAAACTTTAAGTCGCCATAACATGGAAGTAACAACAGTGATTGGGAATAAGAGGTTCTCAATGTACAAGAGGTGGGTAGGTTCATACATGTTTATCTCAGGTTCTATCAGGAATATTTCAAAATGGTTTGCAGCATTTGAAAGAGTAGGTTCTGTACAATGAGAACATTGCTGACACATTTCCCCATGTTTCATGTGATTTTGTGACCTCATTAAATGTCATTAGGTACCTTTTCCCAAATATGCTCCCATTTTAACGTACAGATTTTACATCGAGGTCATGCCGGTGGTCCGTAGTGGCCCATAGTGCAGGGTGGTGAATGGACCAGCCTGTCCTACTTCCATGTAGGCCATGTAGGGCCAAAATACATATGGATAACAGAAAGCTATTTTGGTAACCAAATATTACGCAAATTTATTGACATTTTGAATATATATAAGCCCTACTACTTCCCTTTCTGTATCTTTTATCAGCTTCTGCTCTTGTAGGCCTACCTATAGTTTATCTCACTACCGGTATCAGAAAATTGACTTCCTATGACCTATGACCACCAATTTTGGACAGGCAGATTAAGGTTATAGGCCTGAATGCTGTCCATAGAATAAATAACCTTATCGTGTTTATAGGTGAGCCTAATGTACAAATTCGAGACTTTAAAAGGAGGGAGACAAAAACAGACAAAAGGTATGTCTACAGGCCTATTGTTAGGTAATTTAATTAAGAAAAATAATGTAAGCTAGGTCTATTTCAAACTTTAGAGGGTCGATTGTAATTATCGTTCTATATGTATTGGGCCTTTTTAAACTTATTCTCGTGACAGCTTAGTTAGTATAATTTGTCGTTAGCCACCAGCTGCTGGTGTATATAATTATGTCCTTTGACATCTCAAATTCCAAGAAGTGTTTTTCATACACAGTTCTCAAATATTAGAGTCTAAAATTTCCTGTGTATCTATCTCTATCTAAACTACCTAGCAACAAAGACCAACTTTAAGCTATTTATAGTCACTACACTAACACTCACTGCGCGAAATAAGACCTTTAGTGACCTTTAATTTTGTAAATGGAGCCATTGAGGTTCATTAAAGACATAGGAAATGTCACATTTCCAATACCTTTGCAAGATCTTTGATGAATTTTTAAAGGTCACCTGAAAAAGTGTTGGAAAGGTCTTGTAAAGGTGACCTTTCCATTACCTTTAGCACACCTCAATGGCTCCATTTACAGAAACTTAAAGGTCTTAAAAGGTCTTTTTTCGTGCAGTGACTTGGTCAGTAAACATTAAACGGCGGGGTGGTTTGGTGACCAATAATGCCCCCCCTGCCACCCCACCCCCCTCCACCAAAGAAAAAATAAAGTAAAGGCTGCATGAAGACTAGGGGGCAGAGGCTGGACACATAACCTTTAAAAAGTCGGGTGGAGGATGGAATATTGATAAAAATAATAAATTTGGTCCTTCAATTTAGGGGTATCAAAATAAAAATATATCATACAAATAAAATATATATTCCTTTTTTTTTTTAACGTTTTCAGCACGTACGGTCTACGTTTCATTATCTATTATCAAGATAAAATCTTTCAGGGACACGCTAGATTCGAAGAATTTCAGTGAGGACTTCGGTCAATATCTGACGTAAGCAGAGATTATTGGTTGGATCCAGGCGGTAGCCAATTTTAGGGCTTGTATTATAAGATAACTTCTGATTGGAAGGCGTTTGGCAAGTCGACACCTCCCCCCGCCCACCGGCCCCTGCACCCCCTCCCCCCGCCCGGCCTGCTCGACACCACTGCGCCGCCGCCACCACAGCTATGTCGGCTGCCCAGGTCGCCAGTATGCGCAGCGAAGAAATGCCGCTAGAATTATATTCCCTACAGCTAGACGACCTTCTAAAGACACCCGAAGACGAAGGCCAATTCCAGGTAAGTGGACCATCTTCTTTTAGGGCTCCACGATCGTTGTAATTTCCACAAATTCGAGGTTAAATCGACGCTTGTTCGGCCAGCCATGATCTCCACACAGATGGCAGAGACAAAGGAAAGGCGAGATATTCACACCATTGTTGGCTTTAAACATCAACACACCACCTGCCAAACGTCTCCTGATGCCATGGATTTAATTTATTTTCGATTTCTTGTGAAAACCCGGTTACAATCTGTCATTTTCATAGGATTGCACGCGGTAGTCTGTGTGAATCATGGTGTCCGATTCGTGTCTCTGTGCATTGTAAAAGTTCTGCGGGGCGAGCACCCGTGTTTTATAGACCTAGCAGGTGCGCGGTCACGTGGGGGGAACATGGACCAATCAGGAGACAGAACCTCCAGGGTGACCTACATCCAGGGTGTGTGACCCACATGGAGCCTACACTCATGCTACACTTGTGATACACTGGTGGACGCCCCTCCTCCCCCCATATATCTACCTGTAGCACAATAAGAGGATAGGTTAGAAATAGAAGGGGGGGGGGGGGGGGGGGGGGGCACTTCCCAGTGCAGTGGGCATTGAACTAGAGAATTTTATTTAATCCACATAAATATGTAGTTTATTTATCAGGACACTCTACCACACAGGGAAAACAGGGAAAATGGCAAAGAAAAGTCTTTGACAGGGAAACGCACACAGGGAATTTGGAAATTTTGCCAAAACACAGGGAATATTATTTGGCCAGGTTCTGAAATTCCTGATTCTCAAAAAATTAGGGATTTGACTTCTTGTTGTTGGGTTATGCTAATTTTTTTCTAATGCAGAGGATTTTAATTTTGAACAACTAGCTGGATATGACGCAGGGAATAATTGACGTGGGAGAGGGAAATCTCAGGGAAAACACAGGGAATTCGAAAATGGAATTTCAGCTGATAGCCTGATTTATATTTAGTTATTTATATTTATGTTAATTTAATGTAAAATTTGGAAAATTTGAAAATATGATATTTAATCATATTAGCTCCCTAGGTTGTACATGGTTGCGTCCATCTGGTTGTTGCAACTTCAATTAGATCTATTTGAGGACACTGTCAACAATGAGAACCAACTTCCATTCTATTTCCAAATTTATCACTGAATCAATTAAAGTCCATTATTCAAGACAAAGGAGGCGTTCAACTGAAATCATTTAGGAAAATTCAGCCACTCAGATATTTTGTCAGGATGCAGCAACAAGTAATCCAGAGTTAGTGACCCCCCCCCCCCCCCAAGAGAATTTCTACGTTCTCCTTTATTTGACTTCATGAGAAAGGAAACTGTCTCATGAGCTATATTTATAGGGACCATAAATGTTCTTAATCTATAAAGCTCATAAGCTGAATATCAATTAAGATTTGCGTTGATAACAAGTCGCAAATTTGTTAGACATTGAAGTTTGAACATCCCAGATGTAACCTGACGTATTGCAACTAAAATGCATCTTTGGACAGGCTTTCAGATGCGTTTAATTGTATATTAACAATAGTTCCTGATCATAATAAATGTTTCTCGAACCTACAAAATGTAACTCATATATCTATTCGGAAGATCAATTGATGTGATTGAGTATATCATAATTATGATAGTCTAATATATTTAAAAAAAACATGAAAAGTGCATTGGTTCTGTTGTTTGTTACACACCAGGAGAGCAATGGAATGTTAAACGCATGGTTTCCAGAGAATATCCACAAAATGTTTTCTTAAATATTCTTTTTGTAGTAATTTCTGAACCACCTTTTGCCACTGAGCCCCCATCCTAGCCAGACCAAACCAGCGCTATCCGGATTGAGGTCTGGTATAGGCCTGTTTTCAAAATAGTATTTAAAGATGTTTTTTCTCTCTCAATGTAGGCAGTATTAACCACCTTTTACCCATGGGCAAGAGGCCCCATACCAGCCAGACCACACCTACGCTGTCCTGTTTGCGGCCTATTCTCAAATTATTCTCTGTAATATTCTTTTTGAAAAACGCAGGGAGTGTACTTGAACCACCATGTACCCATGGTTCAGAGCCCCCATCCCAGCCAGCCAGCCAGACCTAACCAGCGCTATCCGGTTTGAGGTCTGTCCACTCGCCAAACACAGCCAGTCCAAAATCAACAACCACCGGTACCAACAAAATGCTTGGAGACCGAGCAGTGTCGTAAGCTCCTGGCCCAGGAGTGGCGCGCTGGTGAAAGGGGAACCAATACGTGGGAAATGCCCTTAGACTTGGCTGTTACTCTCTGCAACACGTGTGAAATAACAGTTCTGTTAGATATTGTTGTCATTTAATTCTGAGAAGTTTATATTGAAAATGACATTCCAAAATTTTATTGTTGTCAATCTTGCATTGTAAAACAAACTGGGTCATCTAGTGTTGCAGATACATGTATTCTCATCCAATAATAACAGATAGTGCTATTTATAAGTCTTTCAAAAATGATATTTCTTTCTCAAATTATTAGACAATACTCATTCACTAATCGTCCCGTATAGGTATATGAGTGTAAGGTATTTACAGCAATATGCGGATTTCACAAGGCCTAAAAAAATTGATGTCTTCAGGTAACCCGACCTACCCTAAATTTTTGGCCCTACCCTAAATTTTTTTTTTACGATTTCCCCCCCAAGTCTTTTTTTCTTTTCAAAATCCAAAAGAATCGTCCAGAAAAGCTTGGAACAGAATGCGACAGTATATAGATGCTCAGGACATGTACTTTAGATGCTAGAAATAGCATATGAACAAACTTAATATTTGAGTCTGCATTTTAAGATTTTATCTGTCTTTGTATGGGTTTCCCCCACGTTCTCCAGGTTTTTGTTACGCATTATATATCTTATCTAAGTAATCCTGATATAGTTCAGTTTGTTTTTCATGCAGTCACGGTCATTATAGTTAGAACCAATGGATATCAATTTGGCATAACGTACTCGTTAAAATATAGGCATATTAGCCGCTACTGTTTGTTCTTATCATCATTGGTGTTTAAGACATTATAAACCCTTATTCATTGACAGGCGGACATGCCCACGTTAACCGAGCACCTTTCCATGATGCTGGAGGGGTCCAATTCGCTGTCGGCCATCTTCCCGGAGGCGTTGACCATTGCGCCTGTGGCTCCGGCCACGTCTCCGGCCCTCTCCACGTGTTCGACGAGCCCCCCATGCCCAGCCACCAGGAGCAACACCCCGCCCAGCCCCTACACCCAGAGCCGGCCGGGCAGCCCTCGGGGGAAGAAGAGCCCGCCGCCCTCCGGAGTGGGGCCCGTCAAGCCGGCCAAGATCCCACGCCACAAGCGCGAGTCGCACATCAACGCTGAACATCGACGCCGTCACAAAATTCAGGTGATAGTCTGATCCTTGATGAGGTACTGTCATTTAGTAGCATCTTCTTGATCTTATTTTTACTTGTGCACGTTTCTGACATTCCTGATTGTGTCCGATTTCTACTCGTATACCGCGTGGAGGATCATGTAACTTATGAATTAAGACTTAATAAAAGGAATGCATTGTGGCATGCTAGTGATGTTATGAGAAATACATGTATTTGTGTTGATTGAAATAAAAGAAAAAGAAAACGAAAAAAAAAGAAAAGAAACAAAAAAAGAAAAGAAACAAAAAGTTTATTGAAGGAACCAGCCACAAGGATTCGCCTCCCATACATACTAGGAGCTGTGCCCTCTGAAACAGGACATGCCATTTGGGTACGTGACCATAGCATCTTATACCTTACTCCCACCCTGACCTATACCTGTTTTATTCCAGGCAAACTCGTGGGCTGTAGAATTATAACCCCTGCTATAATATTTGTTCCTCCTGACTTGTCTTTTGATACAGACTGGACTCTCTGACCTCCAGAAGTATGTACCGTCCATCCAGGAGAGCGTGGCCAACAACGTCAAGGACAGCAAAGCCAGCCTGCTGAACAAAAGTAAGTTCTCGGTCCGAAACGCCCATCCTAGCTCTGCGTGGTATATCGCTCCTCCCCTCTCGGCTACCCGGTGGTGTGTGCTCTGGTGACGTCACACATGCACGTCACTAGGACACTATCTTCACCTCACATTGCCCAGTTCCAAGAACACCTCGCTTTTGAGTTTTGAAATTCATTAAAATGGTTCTGAAATTGCTACCATAAGTTTCTCTCCCTTTTTTTTGACGTATTCCTCTCTCAATTTCATCACCTGTCTTGGAGGCGCGCCCCTGATTCGGATAGGGCGCGACTTTAACACAGGCGTTTTTTTTTGTGTTTAATTAAATAAGTAGTGATGGGTATGTGTTGGTGTGTCGATAATGTTCCCGATGTCGTGGTGCGGCTGGTCCCATCCGACCGGCTTGGCCCTCAGATCTCTCACATAGTGTGTGCCTGGCCCTTATTTACCATATTGCGGCATGTGTGTGTGGCGTATGCTTGTGTTGGAATAAAAGCGAGTGACTGAAGCTTGTTAGGTGGCCTTAAAAAAACAACTGCGAACATGGGTTCTGTTGTTACAGCGTCCGAGTACATTCGACAGCTCTCGGCCGAGCACAACACCCTCCAGAGAGAGGCCAATCGGTTGAGACAAGAAATGGAGGCTCTCAGTGCGGAAGTGAAGTAAGTTGTTCCTCTGCGCCTCGTCCTTCTACGCTGTGCTGATAGTGGGTTACATAGTGAGCAGTGCAACAAGTTAAGCGGCTCGCCCCATCCCTCCACCCACTCAGTATTGGCGTAAAGGCAGTTATATCTAAGGGTAATCCGCACGCTCAGGTACAATGCAGTAAGTATGAACACGCTGGAAGGGACATCCACGGGCAACCAGTACCTAGCTGTATGTAGCTAAACTATGACAAAAACAACCGAAAGAGATGGAGAGAAGTAAAGACAAAACAACTAACAACTCTGAGAGTATGGACTTTGAACATGTTGTGCCCCTGATGCTTAATTATTGCTCTGTGAGGCACTCCGTATGGATATATATAAAGAACAGCATGGAGGAACTGCGATTCAAAGATCCATTTATCATGCCAGAGCCAGTGAGAGCTTGGCGTCATAATTAATGTTAAGCCTCACTCGAATAAAGAAAAAAGTCTAATAGCCAATGACAGTAGAGAGCCCCTGCCCCTCCCCCGAACTGGTTGCCCCCGTCCCTTTTTCAGGCTCCAGGTTTGTATCGCTTTTCTACATAGTCGAGGTGTGCCCAATTGTAGGTCAGTTTTATATAAGACACTTTTTCCTATGACTTTCTTTTCAGACATTCTCATTTATATTTCAGAGTATAACCGATGTCTTCCTAATGGGAGGCGTTTCATTTACCAATAAATTGCATATTCTGTATCTCTTTCTGAAAACACTCTTTTATTTGGACTTAAAAAAATAATTGATCATTCCAAAAATTTGCATGACTAAATTATCTTCAGAACTTCATTGCATAAACACAAGTAAAAATAACTTTGGGAAAAAAAACAAAAAACGTTTAAACCCAAAAAATATATAACAAATTCTTTGCTGCCTGCTAGTTCTTGGTTGGAGTCTTGTCTTGTTCTTTCCTAACATTTGTGAATTTCATTGAAATCTTTGAAAATTCAGCAGATGTGGCATTGAAGTTGAATTTCCATAACTCATGTCCCCCATGACTTGTGTCTAATAAACTGCCTCCTCGCTGTTTCAGTACAACGGTTCAACAATTACCAGCCCAAGGGTTAGCGGCCCCAAAGCCAGCAGACCCCAAGAAGCTGGACCAAATGTTCCAAGACTATACGACTGGTCGATCCTTCCAGAACTGGAAGTTCTTTATGGTTAGTTTTTTAAACTGCTTTCTCTATATGTAATACATTTTCGTGCAAATTATCTAAAGAGTTTCCATATTGTAGTCTGATTATGGAATATTTTATGGTGACTGTTTCGGAGATTTCTGAAATATGAATATAGATTTTAAAAATATTTTTTAGATAAGAATTAAAAACAGCAATGCCGTATTGGTAGTACATGTATTTCAGTGAGATGAGTAAACATTTCTGCATAATTCTTTTTTCAGTTTGGAATGATGGCCAAATCGATGTTCGAGTCGTTCAACTCGACAGTGGACACTTCCAACGTGGAGGAGTTTCAGAGGACTACCCTCAACTGGCAAGAACAGAACTGTTCACTCACAGCCCTCCGACCAGGTACTGTTTAGATATTTCAAGACTTTAATTTTCTTTGTGTTATATATTCTTCTCTATGTATTAATGATTAACAAAACAGTTCACACAACCAAAAGAATATTGCGATAACATTTTAACCGCGTCAAAAACACAAATTTCTGTCAGTTGTGTGCGAATACATAATTATAAAACAAGAGGATGAGAATTACCCTACGAAAGTGACTTTGGAGAAGAAAACCCATGTAACTACTTTCCCATGTCCTTTTTTGATATGTAATAAATTGGGTTATTTGTATAATGCAAAACACATGTACATTTGGTTTTATAACGGACAATTAAACGGCAACATTTCTAAATAGTAACATGGCCGTTTTGCTTGCGTTGACAGTGGTGCTGCAGACGCTCCGTGAGCTGAGTAAGCGCACCTCAGTGATGACCCACCCCGAGCTGCTCCAACAGGAGGCGCTCCAACTCGTCGTCCAGGACGTGCTCGTGCAGGACCCGGCCGCCTCCCCCGAGCAGATGTCTTGACTGGGAGAGGCTCCCCTGACAGAGGAGAGCACTTGTAAATAGCTTGTACAAAGTCGCAGGATTTAGTTTATTTTGTGTGTAAAGCACGGTTTCTGTATTATAGACCCGCTGTATTAGTGCATTCATTTTCAGTGTTTTACGAATGAACCCCACTTTCAGTCTTATATCAAAACGTCATCATTTCATATTGTCATCGTATTGTAGATTAGCGGTCATTTTGTCATGTTTTCTCGCAGAACAGCTGATACAGTAGTAGTAATCATACGGAGGGAACTTTCCCAGTTGTGTAAACTTTCCCAATTACAAGGACACCTTAACACCTGTCCTTGTTGGTGAATTGTCCCTTCGAAATAAAACTCCATGTTGGATAAATGAAATTTGTTCAAGAGGCATTTATAGTTTTGTTTCCACACAACCTAAATATTTTCCCGGAAAAGGCAGATCAAATTCCGGACCTGGAATTAAATTTGTAGCCAAGTTACGGTTGATAATGGCGCCCAATGTATAAAATGTTTTAGCGAGAATATGATACCTCTACAATGTTCAAATAGTCAAGATTTATCTTTGAAAGAAATTTGAGAAATCAAATTCATGTGATACTTCTGTACTGAAGAGAAATTGCTATGTAACTACTTAATGTCTTGCAAGTATAGACGTTATAGTCTTTTTAACGGGGAGTATAAGGTTAGCAGTAAAGTCACTTTTTTTAGGCTTCCCGTGCATGGGATGAAGATCTGAAGATGTGTCCGGTGAATTCAAAGTATTGTACGTTTATTGTTATTTCCCACATGTATATGGCATATTTTTCCTTCTTGTAAGTTATATTATTAAAGCAAAGTTGATTCTCAGCTATAGCGCATGCTTTAGCTCAAGTGTTTCTTAGTCTCCTAAATAAGGTTGTGTCTATGCAGTATGAGAAGCAAAGGAACCCTAGACTTACTAAATGTATAGGCATATTCTCACATACTGATTATTATAAATACATTTAACCTATTTTGGTTTGGGGTTCAATTCCCGGCTGAGCTGGCCACTGCTCCCCTCTGCATGTCTCCCAGTGGCAACAACTGGGATATCAAAGGTCTCTAGTAGACCACCGGCTCTTGTGTGTGTGGCCCTGTCTATGGGACCATGCACATTAAAGAACACCTGCCTCGGTAAAAGTGTAGGGGTATGGTCTCTACCTTCTCATAGATTCAATCACCATCACCGCCCTTGATATGACCCTGGCTGTTAATTAGGGCGTAAAGCAACCAATAACCAACCAACCAACCTATTTTGGTTTGTGATGGGACTAACTGATCTTGAGGTACCTACAAATCATTTGCTCTAAGAAGTGTGTGAATCAATATTCAAAAAAGTACTCCTCTCAATACCAAAGCGAATTCTCAATCGTTGAAATCAAATTGGTCCAATCATATGATTCATTTCATATGCGCTCATCGAAACCTTGCTTCATATTGAAGTCGCTGTAATACCGAGTCCCTATCTTTCTTCTATTGAACACCACAAAGACGTCAGTCGTACCAACGAGAATAGACTGAAGTCTATTCTCGTTGGTCGTACGTAGGAGTGACTTATTTTTAGTCTATAAGTATTAGATAGTGAGATCACCTTGTATGTCATCAGGATGTGCTAATCTCAAAAGAACTGTTAAGAAATCTACCTCTGATATCACGGCCCAATGTACCTTCCGTTGTTGAACTTTGCTCTACGACAAAAAGGATTGAACGCTGGTGATCAAGTTTAAACAAATAATTAGATTTTTCTGCATTGATAAGATTTACAGGTATACACCATAAACAGTTGATACGTGGACTGATCGTTCTGAAAAATTTTCCGAGTAAAAGTATACATGGACAAAGACATAGTATCGAACCTTGTATTGATTTTCTCATCACTTGTTAATTGCAGTTAAATATTGATCGTATAATTTGTCTATCATGGTCATACAGGGTTATGTGTCGAAAGCATTTAAAAAGCTCAATTGTTTAAGCAATGTCTTAAAGAAGGTGAGTTTACGGTTCAGGGCTCGGTTTCTCTGGGCCAACACATGATGATAGAATGTAGAACTACGTTAAAAACACCTAGGGTATATTTGGATCTATGACTACATCGTGTGACAGAATATTTCTACTTCTCCATTTGATATGAAAAAGGAATAATCCCAATACCTTTTACCAAGACGCACTGTCTTTGTGAAAATTATATGAAATCTGAATGTACATGTAAAATAGAAGGAACTGCTGAACGTCGTCGTTTTCTTAGGAGAAACCGCGCAAAGAATTTTGGCGGTCTGTCAGATTTTACCAAATCTGCATTGATGCTACATCTAGTTTGTAAAACAAGTGATATTTCCTATGCTTTGAAAAGCGATGTTGTCAAAGAAACTTTTGTAATGTCGGTGTTCTTATGTTGCACTTAGAATGGTGGCATTTATTATGACATGTTATTTGTTAGCATCCAAGAATTCTGTTGTATCGGATAAAGTAAAGGAAATAAAGTATCAAAAATGACATTGCATGAGATTTTGAACTTTGTACTATTCGATATTATTGACGAAATCTGTCCTTGGACTTATCGAGTTTTTGACGGTCTTAGCTGTAACTCAGATGCCGTTTTATCAGTGCTGTTATCTTTATTTGAGCAAAGATTTGACACGAATAGTCCTTAGTGCTTTTTCCTAGTATTATAAGAGCATTCTTGAAGTCTTCTTAATAAGTCTCTAAACGAGATAGGGCAGTCCGTTATCGGTTTTAATAGATTAATCCGAGCCAAAGCTGATGTAATTAGAAGGCTGTGTTACTGGAGATTGCAGGAATTTTAACAGAAAAACGTTTCAAATGTTACTCTCATATAATTAAAATGAAAAGTATATAATGCGCAAAAGAATCATGTAATTGACAATATACTGAATTTAGATTTAATTTGTGTATTTTTAATATGGACAGTGAACTATGATAATTCTTCCGACCACTGCCAAAAGCCATTGTTTTGAGCCTAAATCAGGATGACTGCTGTGTAATATGTCGACAAATCACAAGGAGCATGGTAATTTTCATTAATCGTATTATTGTCTGTTCTTAAACATGGTGAAAAACTAGTGATCATTATTTCTTAATTTGGTTACAATTATATATATGTTTTACAATAAGTTTTTACGCCCCTGTTAGCAATAACGCAACTCATGGCCATGCAAGCCTCCCTAGGCCTTGTATATAATTATTATGGTGAAGGGAATCTCACTCCACATGCCTAGATAAGTTAGCATGCTATCTAGCTGCACATCATTGAAAATAAAAATGTTCTTCCTTCTTAATGGGTTCTCATATAACTCTGGTTGCCTCACCTAAAGTGATAGGATTTAACATGGTGATCGACGAGGAAAAACAATTCTATTCTGAGGGAACCGACAAAAGTTTTGATTTGAGCATGCATGGGGTTATTCTAGAGCAAGAGCAGGTGCAATGGTCTACGGCGACCTCTAGTGTATTGTACGGAATACCTGAGAGTAAATATCGCTAGAATGCGCTCCAAACACGATATTGCTCCAAACACGATATAGGTACATTTTTTATTATTTTGTACATGAATGTGTTGAGACACAACGTCACAAACACATACAAATGAGATGAGGGGCAATAAAAACAAATATATGCCTTAAGGACAATCGCACCACTAAACACTGTACCAAGGCTTTCTTAAAATCTTCCAGATTGCAAGTTAAACCTCAATAATTTCAAATAAGACCTTAGACCATATTATTGTAGCTGTATGATTTTGATCAGTCTTCCAGTGAATCGCCGTACTATAGTTTGTATTTATCAATATCCGAACCAATCATTAAGGTTATGTGGAAAGAAAACCAGACAGTCATATACTATTACTATGATACCAATTGGTCGCAATGAGAGACAAACAATAATTTGACGAATCAAAAGAAATAATTAGGTCGTATACATCGCCTCTATACCTTATTATTACCTCTTTAGTTATAGCCCTCTGCAATACAAATGTATTGTATTGTTCAATTATTATTCAGAAAACCTTGCCTTAATTCCGTGATCAAATAAATGTAAGATATAATGTATAGATATCGTTCATTCATATTTTCAGTCATTATAATTGGATGCACAATCAAAGTTCCATTACATATCAAGCGAGAAATATATATAGTAAACTCGTAATAGTCACTGTACCTTAAGGATAATTCCCAGAGATAAATGGCCGATTCATTAAAATGACTGATGCATTCCTTAATGGTGCACTGATCCTAACATACTATACATAATTTGAAAGGCCTTATTCTTCTTTATCCATTGATACTTAGAAAGTTAGAAAGAGAATTTGAAACTGAGATTTAATCAATTTTAAATTATTTTATTTTACTTTAATTTTTTGAACATCAATAGCTCTGCTAATATTTAACTGACATGAATAAGCTTTTGCACACAGCTTCATAACTCTCAAATGCAGGGAAACAAGGTCCAAGTCATGAGGTATATAAAAGATCTGAGAGACGTTTCCCTGTGCACGTGCCCTGTGTGTATACCAAGAAAATGTGCCAACGATTTCAAAGCTTTAGCTTAGATATCGAGTGTGATATGAATGCACAATGAGGCAAAGTAACCAGTAACCTCATGCACAAAGCGGCAAATAGATAAATATTAGTTAGGCTGCTTTTCAGAAGAGGGTGGAAGCAAAAGACCTTTATTTTCTAGCTAGATTATTAATTCTACCACCAGATAGTGGACCGAAATGATTTCTACATTATTTGATTATAGGGGATTAGAAGTCACTGGATAGTTGAAAATGGGATAACAGATGGATTTAGGAAAATCAACGTGGTGGTCACTGGGTTATGCCACATAATGATTAAATGAGTAACAACAATAAACTAAAGAAGTTAGAGACGAGTGGCAGTCTAGTGTGCATGAGATAATCATGGCAATATCTGCGTGCTCAGCGTGTGTGTGGTGGTAGTACCTGCTCTTGATAAGCTTAACTAAGGGAAGAATGAGTAGGCCTATTGGGCATGGTATATATAAAGGGTCACTAACGAGAAATGGGGAAGATATGGACTGAAACTAAGTCCATACAGAGGTTTTATTATGGGTCTTGGCCACCGAAATAAGCCCATCCCACAGTGGGTTCGGACAAGGGTTGGACAAAATAGACATTATAATATGCCATCCTTGTCTCCAAGGCTTGGGATTACTTAAATAAGCAAGCATTGCGTTTTTACATCCCCAAGTACTGATAAAACATTATCATTTCTTAAATGTTATCAATTGACAGATATATAGGTTTGCCAGCCAATCAAAATACTGTATTTCTGGGCAAAATAGGGTTGGCCATTAGAGATTGGACTGGCAGGCTTTACCATTGGTTCCTATGGGGAAAAGTAAAAAATGTAAGGTCACATTTAAGAAATGTTAGGAGCAATCTTACAAGCAAATTGCTTTGTGTAATTTTGTGTCGTGCAACTCTCTTCAGGGAATAAGTACAGAAGCAATTTTGTTAATATTTCATGGTAAACTTAATCTTGATATAGCTGAAAAATCGCTGAATAGACATTAAACTCCAACACATCATCATCATCATCATGGTAAACTTTATTGTTGGTATAAACTGGGATGGGCTTATTGACAGCCCGACACAGCCTTTTCTTACATTCAACATGCGACATGGGGCCTAAACGACATGACAGGGAGCTTTCAAACCATAGTGACATGCAACATGGACAATTCTTAAATTTGACATGCAACATTGGAAAACATAAGCAACAACGACAAGGGGCAATGGCCGTTATTTAGATTCAACACATGATATCGAGAACCCCCCCCCCCCTCCTGCTTGTCCAGAGCCCCTTTATTGGAGCAAGTGGGATACATTGGTGTTGGTAGCATTCTTTGGTGACCATATTCTGGTTGGATCATACCTATGTATTACAACACGGTACTCCCTGGAGTAAGTATTAGGCAGTAGGAGCATTGTTGTCAACAGAGGACCAAGTAAAGGGAATTATATGCAGTCCTCTAGAAGGGGAACCACACATGAGCAAGATGAGCCTGTAAATGTAGCTGGTATCTCTGTTTATTTAGTTCTATTATACCATAACTTTAAGTAAAACCTCATAGTTCAAATGTTCAATTTTTTTTTTTAAATATCATGATTTTTATGTTCATGACCCACCTGAAGGGACATTTTTCAAGCTATCTATATGATTTATATGATAGCATTAGATAGGGTTATTTGTTGGCTTTTTAATGGTATCAACTAGGACTCATGCATGGACTGATGAATGCATGGGAGGTCTCAGGATTGAATCATATTAATAACTTGGAGATGATTTATGATATAATAGGTTTATTGTATATCTTCAGATAACATCTGATCTCACAACAAGTCATTGTAGATGAATCTCGTTTCGATGATTCTGCACCAACAACAGTTTTTTTTATAATGTTTACTCAGGTCGTAATGCCACGTTGGGTGAAACCACGTTAAGTGTGGACTTTGATGTCTTCAGGATATAAAGTGCTATAACATGTTCCATTATCATAATTGAATACCATTGTTTGTTTTTCTAAATTATTCATATAAAAATCAATCTTTGCATATAAAATTTATTTTTGTAGAAAATAATTAATCATTAGATATTTAGAGATAAAACAGGCCTATACCCAATAAATACTATGTCCACAGGGATAGTTAAAATTTCATTTTAATCAAAATATTGATTGAAATACCATATGAACAAAGGAAATGACTTTCATTACAATCTATGCATTATTTTTTATTAGATGATCATTTTTGAAAATTTATATCTATAATTCTTCATTTTGATTTAAATCACTGAAAAGTGTCCACAGAAAAAGGTATCTACAAGACTTTTTCATTCAATAAGGCATTTTAATTGAAAAACAAATAAAATATAGGATTTTTTTAGTGTCAATAATTAGAATTAACCAGGACCTTCCAACTAAAAACTTGAAAATATCCAAAATGCTATATCATAATGGAAATCCAGGGGTGCAAAATGCATTTTTTGGAGAGATTATTTAAGAGGGTATCTACAAGACCATGCATATATCCCAAAATAAAAATAAATTTTCATATTTTTTACTAACAAAGGCTTGACCTCCAGCAGAGTAGACAGTATACCAATTTTCAAGCCAGTGGATACATTATTAAGGGTCCCAGAGGCAAATATGTAGTAAAAAGTATCTACAAGATGGTATCTACAAGACTTTTATGGTATCTACAAGACTTTCATTTTAACCCTTTTATCCTAGATTTGATAACAAAAATTACCATAATGCTATATTATATCAAAATAAAAAGGACCTAGAACCGTTGTGCAGTTGCCAAGGGAAGCTTTTATCATAAACATTGCAAAATTGCCTTTATTTTAAGATAATTATTAAAATATTAACAACTTATCTTGGAAACAGTCCCAAATTTGTCAATATTCACCATAAGCAAAGGTTTGATATTTACAGTATAAGCTCAAAATTGATAACATTTGTGCCCTTGAAGTTTATGGCCAGAGTAGTAAAATTTCAGTATCTCTGTAACTTAATATCCGATTTCAACGTTCTAGATATCATCTGAAAGATAATTTCGTATTCTATAAGGTGCAATACACATCCTTACATTTGCTTAGAAAGCTTATTATTTGTATGAAATTGAATATTATTGATTCACTTTATTTTTATTAGAGAAAAATAGGAGAAAATGAGTGAAAATATTAAAGAAAAGGACCTGATTTTAAATCATTCTAACTTTTTAACAAAAAAACTTAACGTTCTAATTTTTTAGAATAAGTTTGGTCCTTACATGTATATTTGGGAAATACAACCATTGGTTCAATAACTTAAATTCTTTTTTTTGACTTTTTTAACACTCAAAATCCACACTTAACGTTGCCGAGAGTAACCGACGCATCGGCCTTCATCATGGATTCACACATATCGGTAAGTGTGTGGTCGGTCAGTCTGTACCATGCGTAGTGAGTATCCGTTGGAGGTGGGGGTACAGGTTGACCCATGTACAGGCTGATGAGGAGGGTGAGACACAGGCCGTCCTCACCCCTCCTGCCGTCATGCTCCAAGGCCAACACCCCGTGAACCTGCAGGCATTCTCTAGCCACTCCGAGCACCTTCTGGAATTGCAAAAAATGAAAATTGAGAAATATAAAGTGCGCCATGCCATGATACTCAATTTTGGGCTATTTCATCAATGTCAATCTACGCAATTTCGAAAAGCCATGCAGCAGCCTATGCGTATCTGTTTATCTTACATGCAAAGTACTACTTTTTATTTATACATGAAGCCCTATGATCTTACCAATCTGTATAATGTCATTTAATGAGACAGAAAATCTCGCTTGGCAAACATAATCACTTGGATAGAATTTCTATTAAACGTATTACACTTAAAAACGAGAGAATAAGTTAATGGTCAACTGCGCCCAAATGGTTTGTACTACAGAAAACTCCAATTAATCCTGACTAGCCTAATTGGCTTGTTGTTATTGATCCCTTGAATTAGCTTCAATTTTGTTTGCACTTCCTTACCTCAGCAAAGTTGAAGGCGGTTGTCTTAAGGTTAGTTTCTCCTTCTAGACCTACAACTGGGATATAGCTTCTCTCGGGGTTCTTCCAACATAATAAGGAAATACTGCAATATAAAGAGTACACATGCTTTTAAGGGCCGATCGAGAATTGATTTGAGCGTGAAATCTTGTGATCACTTCTGATAATATTGCAATGGGCTACTAAAATTAGTGAGAAAATATTGAAAAGTTCTACTTGTTACTGCTCGCGGCCCCCACGTTTTAAGGTCAAAGTATTGTAAGTGTAAACAATTCCACTTACGAAACCTCGCTACCCCCACGGCAGAACCTGTATGTATACGGGCCTGTTTTTGGATAACATATCATAATTAAGAACACTTTTGCCATATGAAAACTTTATGATCATTATTTGTTTACAGTGACTATTTGTTTATAGGAATCCAGCATTTGTACTGCGTGGTGTAGACAAACCGAAATAAAGTGGCGCATATTGTTGCTGATTCACCACATATCATGGCACACTGTAGAGTACAATCGGTCTTACTCACGTTTCAGAGTGCTTGTGAAGTATAACAGGACGAAACACAACCCATTCTCTTGGTTTCAAGGTAGGCAGAATATCCTGTTTCATTAAAGTTGTCGCTTTTATCTGTAAAACCTTTTCAATAAGGGCAATACTGTCAAGGCGTCGAAGCTGGAAACTCCTGAAAACATTGTTTGCGTCATGGTATAGATCTTTCTTCAGTGAATCAAAGACTTGATTATCAGGTTGTATTGCGCACTGTTACCTTTCAGTCAAGATAGTTATAATCGAACCTTTCCATTTGGGTGATAACTGGACTACATTACAAACTAGTGATATCTAATTGTATGTCCAGGAAAGATAGACGTACTTAAAATAAGTGTTGATAGTTGATTTCAAGTTTGCAAGCTATAATTAATGTAAAGTATCACAAACGAGTCACCACTCAGTCACTTATTCGTACTTACCTAACGACATAATATATGCATGTACCCGCGATTCAAGTGATGTGCTCAATGCCATCCTTTTTCGGTAAAACTGTTAATTGTTATTGCTGCTTTTTAAACATCTGGTAAATCAATAAGGATAAGATCAAGACTACATACTTAAGAGGGTCTGCGGATCCTGGTGCAATGTTCTTTGAGGCCATAACGGTGTCGACGTCCCACCAGCCAGCCTCCAGGGTCTCCTCACAAGCCTCCTCCTGGGTCTTTAGCTTACCTCCTGGTCAATAGAAAGTACTTGAAATCCCTTTCTTGTTGTTATAGCCTGCATACAGCGGGTACCAGACTGTATTCTCGCCCTTAATTCAACATTAGGCATCGGTGCAAGATATGACAAGGTCGAATTTGCTCCTCAAAAAATCATATGACAACCAGTTATCAGATTATTAAGGCTTTTCTTCATTACATTTACCCTTTAAACGCTTTGGAAAGTGAAATCGAAAGGGACCTCCCACATAGAAGGAGATTATTTGGAGTGAAGGGAAAACGTTTTCTTATGTATTCCCAGGCCTGTTTTCTGTACGTTTTCCCTCCAAAAAACTACTAAGCCAAATTTATACTAAGTTTGCCAATGAAGTGAATGACCCAAACACAAACTGGTACTGCATAAATACACGCTATGGTGCCTAAACAATTGATAAGGTCTACTATTTAAGCAAAAATATCACGTGAAGCGACTTAATTTAGTCTACGCGACATGGCGTGGACCCTACCTAGGGACCCTGTCCCAATAGGATATCTACCTGACAATACCGTGTACAATGACTTGATATGCGCGGCAATTGATAATATAATTATGTCAGCCAAAATTAATTCATTTCACATTTTCCACTACATTTTCGCATTTATTGGTTCTATCATACACTCGATATGTTAGTAGTATATGGAAATGGGAATTTATAGATGGTCGCATCGCTTCCATGATCCATTGTTTACGCGATGATGAGCACGTATTATATACATGTATAATATATAATTATATATATATATATATATTTATTTATTTATTTATAAAACAACATAGTGAGACAATGAGAAATTATTGTGACGTTCAATGATATGAATGCTATCGCACGAATAGTAATTTACTGAATATGACGGTTACAAAAATGCGCATCCCGCATCCACATTTTGTGCAAATTACGATCGGCAACGCTGGGGCTACTAACTATAAAAATATATGTAAATAAACCAGTTATTTCACTGTAAACTTTTTAAACATTGGTCTAACCTCCTCACTGTCAGCGCGAAAAAGTTGGTTATTGGTCCCAGAAAGACCTAAGAGGCCTCAAATTTGTGTGAATTCCCCCTAAACCCCCACACTTGCATGCTCCGTATACATGTATACAAGTGAAATACACAAAATAGGCTGAGTAGTATATGAAAAGGTAACTTTGATTCATTTCGCGTCCATTGTTTCTCTTATACAGAAGATGTCACGACGAAGTTAAAGGTGATAGAAAGAGAACACTGGTTAATGCTTACTTCTTCGCTGTTGTGTTCTTAATATGCAGTGAAAAAATTATGAAAATTGCTTAATAATTCACAAAATTATTGTCATTTTCCTGACTTGGCTCTGCCCTCCGTGAGCAGTGAGACAGGAGAGGCACATACCCGGCCTGATAAGCCATGTTAGAGGTATCTATGACGTCACATGCGCCATACTCTACTCACAATGCACGCATTGCATGATAATACGGTGGGTTTACCAATTATGTGCATGAATTCAAAGTGTTCTGTATACAAAGAGACAGTTTATAAGTAGGAATTGATGCACCCTTCTCTTCAGAATAACCAGATATTACTTCAATCAGTATTTATAAGTGCTGTAAAAATGTTAGGGCCTCTACTTGTGCCCTGGCCATATTGAAAAAAAGAATGTCACATTAAACGTTTGTTTACCAAGGCATATAGGCATTTGTCTGAGTAATATGTGAGAAATCAAAGTGCTTTGCAGGGCAAGGGAAATAAAGTTCGCACACACCAAAGTTCACACACACCTGTGTGTTAGGTATCAATGGGTATGGCACATATTATGTCACTAAATGTAACACCCTGCGCCAACTGGTGAGAAAGGATAAAAACATTTTGCATTTTGGAAACCAAAGCTGAATGAGGAACTAGCAAGAATAAATCACCCATTATTTGTGAGGGAAATTCTAAAATGGTTTATCTGATTCAAGAAGAACATTTATTGATCATTTGACTATTGTGCAGAATGATTCAAATTATTCCGTAGCGTTTCTCTATGTATCACCTTTAACGTATAACATAGGATGGAACTATAACATTATCTCAAGAGACAAAGCAAAATTGGTGGTTATTATGTGAAGTTTACCTGTAATTACTCCCGAGAAAGTAAATCTGAACCACGAAGAGGTCGGATTTTCAACAATGAGAAGAGATGTCGGTTTAAAATCCATCCCAGTTTCTTCTCTTACTTCTCGAATTATAGCGTCCTACAGAAACAGAATATTAATGTTATTTATGGACGTACATACATCTGATGAAATGAGAGGAAAGGGTACTGCCCACGGAGTTTCAAAATTTATTTTTAACGAGGACATTTCTCAGCTTCAGAAAGATATCCAGCATATCAAGGTGTAGGAACCCTTTGTGACAAACGATTATTTGAAATAATCGTTTGTCACAAAGGGTCATATTTTGAAATTGCAAAAATAATAATGGAATTTTTTTAAAGGATTTAAAGGGTTGCGTCCTGAAAAAAATATTATTAACAGGTTGGGGCTACAACGGGAAAAACGGGACGTCCCGTTTTTTCAGGACGCAACCCTTTAAATCCTTTAAAAAAATTCCATTATTATTTTTGCAATTTCAAAATATGACCCTTTGTGACAAACGATTATTTGGTTAAATCAAAATTGAATTTCCTCTTTAGAATAATGGTTTAAATGGGTTTTAAAAGTCTGCCTGAAAAAACGGGACGTCCTGTAAAAAAGGATCACAAAACCGTTCCGTTTTTTCAGGACGGTCTGTTTTCTTGGTATGATTTTTGTAACTTTTAAAAAATAAAAAATCATAGAAAAAGAATGCAACGATAGAAATTGAAAATGCATTGATCATTTTGATGCAAAAGATGTGTACTTTCATGACAAATAACTTTTGAATTTAGCAAACTCCTGATTTTCTGAGCATTTTTATTCATGTACAAATATAGATTGTGATATTTTATTTATGAAATTATCAAAATGGAAAATGTCATGTAATTCATGTTAAATGAAGAATTTAATAATTTTTGTAGTTTGGATATGCAGAAGTATCATATCATGTGTATCTTGTATGTTATCCATCTATAAATTCATTTAAAATAGCTAGATAATGCACTTTTTCATAAATGCCTGTTTTTTCAGGATGTCCTGTTTTCCCAGGACGTCCCGTTTTTCTGTGGTAGCCCCAACCTGATTAAGGAAGTTATGAAGTTCTAAATAAGGTACTGTCAATACCCTAGAAAATAAGTAATAGCCAAGATATTTATAATGATTTTGATATATGGGAGTATATTTGGGAAAAGGTACCTATTGACATATTTGGCCACCATGTGACCACTAGTTTTGGAAGTTTGTTCATATTATGAAATAATTACTTAACTTGTAGCCAAAAGTTATGTTTTATAATGTTTCTGAAGTCCCATGGATTCTTAAACTCTTTGTTTTATCGTTCTACTATAATTAGTCCCTTCACAATTTTACTAAGAATAAAGGCCATTATGCTCAATTTGGGCCAAATCTTCCAGTATCTGGTAGAAATCAGCAGCTCTTTGTTACATTAAATATGAAATAAATGGGGAAAACTATTTTTTATGTTATATGTGGAAAATTTTGACTTACATGAAGTTTTCTAAAGATTCTCAGGACATTAACTAAAAAAACTAAATTTTCATAAGCAATGCATCATGGGAAAATCAAAATGGAATGTTTTTAGCAGAATTTCTAAAGATAATTAAGGTTAGCGAGTTACCATGGTTACAGTAAACAGGTTGGGGCTACCACAGAAAAACGGGATGTCCTGAAGAAACAGGACGTCCTGAAAAAACAGGCAATTATGAAAAAGTGTATTATCTAACTATTTTAAATGAATTTATACATGAATAACATACCGGATACGCATGATATAATCATTCTGCATATCCAAACTACAAAAATTATTAAATTCTGCATTTAACATGAATTACACGACATTTTCCATTTTGATAATTTCATAAATAAAATCTCACAATTAATATTTGTACATGAATAGAAATGCTCAGAAAATCAGGAGTTTGCTAAATTCAAAAATTATTTGTCATGAAAGTACACATCTTTTGCAACAAAATGATCGTTGCATTTTCAAATTCTATCGTTGCATTCTTTTTCTGTGAATTTTTATTTTTTAAAAGTTACAAAAATCATACCAAGAAAACGGACCATCCTGAAAAAACGGGACGGTTTTGTGAACCATTTTTTCAGGACGTCCCGTTTTTTCAGGCAGAATTTTAAAACCAATTTAAACCATTGTTTTAAAGATGAAATTCAATTTTAATTTAACCAAATAATTGTTTGTCATAAAGGGTCATACATGTATTTTGAAATTGAAAAAATAATAATGGAAAGTTTTTAAAGGATTTAAAGGGTTGCGTCCTGAAAAAACGGGACGTCCCATTTTTCCCGTCGTAGCTCCAACCTGGTAAAAAGAATATCAAAAATAAAAAGAACATTTTTTCATAGGTAATGTAGAAAATGTTTTTTCTTCTCAAAACTGAAAACAGTGAATGGAACAAACACTCCTATTAAAAGTTATGGCACTTTTAATATTCTCAAAAATTAGAAAACTTAATTTCTTGATAAACATAATAAACTTTAAGTAGCCATAACGTGGAAGTAAAGACAGCAATTGGGATTAAAGGGTTCTCAATGTATAAGAGGTGGGGAGGTTCATGCACGTTTATCTCAGGTTCTATCAGGAATATTTTAAAATGGTTTGCAGCATATGAAAAAGTAGGTTCTCTACAATAAGAATTATACTGACACATTTCCCAATGTTTCAAGTGATTTTGTGACCTGATTAATTGGCAATAGGTACCTTTTCCCAGATACGCTCCCATATTAGGATACGAATAAACTAATAATCCCCACTAAGAATTATGTTCACACTGTGTCAGATCAAGTTGTAGGAGGCGTTGGCAAAGGTAAAGGTGTGCCCTTAGAGGTATATACCGTGTAGGTTATGTCATTGTGGTTGTCTCTACTACTGTAGAATGACACCCAGTTAAGGGGGGTCCCTGCGTAGTACTAGTAGGTAGGTATGCACATCCGATGCATGAGTGCCAATTGCGAGGGAACCTCTTTATGAGGTTGCCGCCCAGTAGTAAACGATATCACACAGTTCCCTTTGACGTTACGTTTGACATAAAGGAAGTATCGCAATTCTCTTTGAAACGTTGAAGGTAGAAAGATACCTAGGATTTTTAAAATAATATTATTTTTGCCAAATTCTGCAGAAATATTCAATATAGTTTCCATGGTATAGTCAGGATACAGCCGCAAAGTCGAGAATAAGGGATGTACATACAGGTATCATCTAAATGGATTGGTGACAATTGTGTAAGTTCTCATATGGAAACAGCCGAGTGTGAGTTCGAGGTATGATGTGTTATGTCGTGTATGATATAAAGCAGAGATATTATATTAGTGGCCGATCCATAGACACATACACACACGAAAAAAGAAAGAAAATGAAAAATAAAAGGAGAGGAAAAGGGAGAACATGGGGGTGGAAAAGAAGGGCCGACAGGTAAAGGACAGGGGTCCCTCGTTCAGAGCCCGAATGAAAGATATGGTTAGGGGTCTCTCGGTCAGGGTAAGGGTAAGGGCTGACAGATGGGAAGTTAAGGGGTCCTTCCGTCAGGGTATGAGTGCAGGGTAAGGGCAAGGGGTCCTTTAGTCGGGGCATTGGTCGAACGTAATAACCAATTAACAAGTATTGATAAATGGTTCCTCGCTCGGGGTATAAGGGGAAGCATAGAATGGATTCCTATAGGTCAAGGCATGAATGGAGGGTAAGGGCTAACGAGTAAGGACCAGGGGTCTATCTGGTAGGGCATGAGTAGAGGGTAAGCTGGTAAGGACAAAAAGGAAAGGGTTATGGGTCCCTTGGTCAGGGCATGAATGGAAGGCAAAGGCCGACAGGTAAGGATAAGGGGGTCCTTCGATCAGGGCATGAGTGGAGGGCAAGGGCGTGCGGGTAAAGATATAAGGAGTTCCTCAATAAGGGCATGAGTAGAGGGTAAGGGCCAGAGGTCCCTTTGACTGGACACGAGTGGAGGGCTAAAGGGCTGACAGGTAAGAATCAGAGGTCCCTTGGTCAGGACATGAGGGGAGGGTAAGAGCCAACAGGTAAGGGCTAGGGGTCCCTTGGCTGGGTCATGAGTGAAGGGTACGGACTGGCAGGTAAGGCTAAGGGGTCCCTCAGTCATGGTATGAGTGGAGGGAAGGACCAAAATGTAATGACAAGGGGTTCCTGAGCAGCATGTAATGGGTAAAGACCGACTTGTAAGGGTCAGTGTCATTTCATATACTACTCATATATTTTCTAAAATTGTCGCCAGTCACATCCTTACCAAATCTGTATGTATAATCATGTTATAATATCATAAATATCATGCCATATGTAAATACAGTCACCATTAACTTTGATTTCAAAACATAGTTCTTCAATTTATGTTTTGATTTAAAAAGATTACCTCAAGAGTTTCTCCTGGGTCTGTGTTTCCCGAGGGAAGATACCATTTGCCATAAGAGGGGTGGCAGCCTTCACGAGTCAGTAAAATCTGCCCGGCTTCATTGAAAATAACCGCATTGACCACAAAACCAATTGTTTCTCCGATGACGGGCCTTGAGTTTTGACGATCAACTTCTGAACCTACAGTGAATTTAATAAATGTACATGTAGTATAACATTATAGTAATGATTTTGTTTGATATGGACAGATATTATGCTTGAATGAATTTTTCTGAATATAGATTGATTACTAATGTTAACGTATTGATAGATAATTGATAGATAACATCACTAATGATAACGTATCAATCAGCTTATCTTTAGAATCATCGCTTTTAACATTATTGGTCATAACACTCTACAACTATTTAGCAGACCATGTCCAGCAAACCAAAGTGGGTACAGTGCTGTCACCTTGTGTCAATATCGGGTGTTGTGACTATCTCAGGGGCCCTCTTGGGACTTTAATATGCGGTATTCAATGTAGGCTCCTTTGTCAATTTAATTGAACGATTGTATCATTAATGTCATCATCATTAATTAATAATTGTTTACCGTAACATCTTGTAATGCGTATCTCAGTATAAGGCCCTTATATACTGAGATTAAAGTGCGCTCACCGTCCATGTCGAATGTTACTTTAGACCTAGAGCCACTACCGTCTGGCAGCACCTTGCCTTGAAGCAACTCTTCAAGCTCATGCTCTATATTGACCAGTACAGCCATTTCGACGTTACTGAAAACGAAAACATGTTTGTAATTACAAACCCAGCATTTATCTAATATTAAATGGATAAGGGGGATAGTTAATGACTTTAAAGCGATAAAGAGGTTTGGTGGATAATTAGCTTTAAAAAATACCAAATTAATGTTATCCATAACATTGCAGTAACATGCCTTTCATTGTGCTGCATACATACATAGGGTGCCATAATACGTACCATAGCCTATGAGCCTTCCAGCGAAACATGACCCTGAGACCCCTAGCCTGTCATTAATCTTTGTACTTATATAATCAAGCAGAGAAGCAGCAGTTGCTTGTCGGACTTAGGCCGATTGGACATTACACCTTTGGCCCATATATAGACTAGGTATACCCCAAACTATCTTTGGCTACAGGATACAGTTTTATGTGTCAGTATCTTTGGTCAGTACCACCAGACATTTATAGACTCAGGCTGTATACAGACTGAACTTATCATATTTGGACCTTTGTGGTCAGTTCCCATGATACATGTATATATAGGCCTATACATGTACAAATCCAGTCAGGTGTGACCAGTGGCTGGTCATGACTTGTAGATATTGGGACGGTTGAAGTAAGCAAAATATGCAACATGACCATAGATCTAATAGTCAATCCATAATGCTTTAAATTCAGGTGGATCAATTAAGTTTAAACCCCCGGAATATCCAGACTGTATATAAAAAGACCCTATATTAATCTATTGTAGGCTATTAATAATCAAATTTTGATTTAGCTTCGTACTTTCTAAACTTGACTCAGTGACTATAGAATGCCAAGACTACTTAATGAGCTATCAATATTTACCAACACTTTAAATGAGAGTCAGGAATAGGATGTAACAGGGGTCAATGCAGAGGATTGTGGAAGAAGTCAAGTTTCGACCAGCGCCAATTGGAGTATACATATATATGGTTCCTTGTTTTTGTTGACGTTGCTAGGATTAGAACAAGCAATTCTCTCCACCAGGTGGCAGAAGGTAGTCAGTCAGAAATTCTTAAATAATTTTGACACAAGGGAGAGCCACTGAGGCTACTCCTCTTGCTACCTGAACACCACATGCACGCTTTTCAGCTTAAATTCGGTCACGATGAAGACGGGCTTAAAGTGCATTTGATTATGATTTTGTTTTTAAGTAGTCTATACTTAAGATTTTTTTTAGCTCATTTGTAATTACTTTACTGAAAAAAATATCAAGAGGGTTCTTTCAGATCCGTCTCGGAGCTCCATATTGCCACTTCAAAAGACATACATTCTTGGAAGGCAGAAAAACAGGTATCCAAATATTAATACGTAGTGCAGCTTCACTTCATCCTCAATATTCTTCCTTATTTGCCTCTTTGGTCTAAAGCTGAGTTTTGATAAGTTTCCTCTCCGTGGCAGCTGTTCCTCCAAAGACGCCTGTCCTTATCTACACCCATGCAATTAGCTCATGTCCATTCTTTTTGTCCCCTAACTAGAATAAGAAATATGTATAGGAATTGGAAATGTAAGTTCATAAGCATAGCTTATTTCTATAGAATGCAGGGGATAAATCACATGGTCAATATAGAGCCATCTGTTCAAGACTATAGTCTTTTTTCATTAGTTTGGCACCCTGTCATCGGATATAATATCTGGGCCATAGTTTTGGGTTATGGGTTTCAATGATACCGGTCCTGAGTTTTTGGGTACAAGGCCTCTATGGGAGGATCAACTACGAAAACTCTGGAGAAAGGTGTATAACATCACCATACTCCTGTACTTGAGTAATGCATACTGCTCAGTATTTTTTTTTGAATTCTTTTATTTATACTGATAATTGTCGGCTTTACAGTCGGTTTTAATCAATTACCAGTGTAACAGATTGCAGCAAAGTACAGTAAATCGTATAGTGCGTAACACACTTTAAATTAAATAGGGATATATACAATATTTACAACAGTTGACAATTACAACAGGTAACCCAAATAAGTTTACATGTGTTATAACTTTCTTAGATATAACAAGGAATGGGATAATGTAGCAACATGGTTAATGATGTATCAAGTTCTGGTTCAACATGTACACCTTACTTTTAGATTTAAATGTATTATAAGAGGGGATATTTCTCAGTTCAACAGGTAGATCATTCCATACAGTGGCTCCTCTGTACAAGGTACTCATAGTGTATTTGTGATTATTTGCGGTTATTTTGGTAAAAAGAGTAGCAGCATGGATAATTTTTCGAAGTAAATTGGAGCCTTATAGGCCTACTACCCAAACAAGAATGCAACGTTCTGGTTGTTTCTGTATTTGTTTCTTGTTATGTTCTTTTTATGACTCCCAATCACGTTCCTGTAACATACTGCTGTGACGTTGCACTGTGACATTACTAAAACATTCTGGTTATGTTCTTCAACCCAAACATAATGTTCTTATAACATTCCTATGGTTTGGTCTTAACCTCACCAAAAAATAACATTATAATGATGTTCTGATTTGGTGAGGTTTCAACTTCACCATCAATAAGTTAATCATTATATGCCATCTTAGTAAGTAACAAACTGACTAAAATGTATGATTGCAGAAAATTTCTATTAAGTCGCAAGTTGGCTGGGTATCTAGATTGTTTTGTTCCTATCCTTATAAAGGCTTTAGGCATTTCTTTTACACATAATGTCTACTTGCAGGACTGTCACTCGCATGCATCAGCACTTTATGAATTACATATCTTATCCAATGACTCGATCTTATCTTGTCTGCATTTATTCCTGGTTATTTCACTATCATTGATTGCTATATAATGATAGATTGCTGATTTATATACATCATGCAATTACATGTAATTAGATTTACCCATTTCATATGGTATGTTTGCAGTTTTCCATTATGCCAGATTTCGTTTCTGATAGTACAGGGATATCAAAAGAAATAGTGGCAACCGTTATGTTGACCATATAAATGGTAGACATGTTGCATGATGCTAAGATAAAGAAAGGAAGGTATTTATGGACAACAATAACTCTCTATCTTTCTTTTTGTGAACAAGACGGAGATCTAGAGTGAAGCAAATACGGGAAATAACTATATAAAATATCGTGGACTTTGATCGATTTAAACAGAGGTTCAGGTGGGTAGAAAGTGAGATTTCTTGCAATGGTAGATCACATTTTAAGTTCACTTTAGAAATTGTATTTGGATTACCAATATGCGCACACCTGCCATGTGTAGAATGAATACATTGACCCTTTAAAGCGGCAAATACACGACCGTCAGAAGTTGAGGGAGCTGAACCTAGTTCAGCAATAGACTATGAGGTTATCACCAAGGATGTCAGATATATATTATGTTTATGAGATATGTATAATATTATCATATAAATATACATCCTACTAAAAGATTACATTGTCTGTGCTACTTAGCTATTGTGTCAGAAAAAGAAAGTTGACGTACATATCATACTTTCATATGTATGCCCATATTTAACAATCATTCTATATAGCATTTTTATATTATTTATATAATTTTATATTGTGGAGTGATTGTATTTCTTATGTGTAATTATGATTATTTTTCTACTAAAACATGATGCGTAGTTCATGCAAATAAACGGCCTATCAGCTGTCTGACATTATTTCACCCTTCACCAGCCGTGGTTTTCTCGCCAAGAGATGTTTTAGAGATGTTTTGGCCCAAAAACCTTTACAACCTCCGATTCATTGGCCACTGCCTCCATGCACAGACGGATGGAAACAGATCGGTTCCGGTTTCTCAACTTCTGCGCACTTAATAAATAACAGTTTTCCGTGCAAATAATTAGTGCTTTAAATTGTCATTTTGAAGGGCGGTGCTTTTCATAATTCGGAAGGTCATCGGCAAAGTCAGCAAAATACGGAAGACCTTCAATGGGAAATTAAATCCCACTAAAACGTTGGCTCATAAAGTAACTTTTTCTCAGTCATAATTACCAATGTGTTCAATTGCATCACAATAATTCCGGAAGCAATTACATAAACACAAATTTAATTCAATTCATTTCTCAATGTGAACTGGGTATTTGTAAATTCTTTTGTGTTTTTCTAGCGATTTTCCCTTTCTCTCTTACAGTAGGGTATTTCAAACGTAAATCTGCATCGACTGTAATTATGTCACCAACAAACATACATCAATGTCAAAATCAGCATACCTATACACGAGTCTGCACCGTCAACTGTCACATAAAAGCCTTGATCCAAACGCTTTTTGCCTAAGCCCAAGGAATTGACCATCCCCCAATGCATTGGTTTGGGCTTACTACGTTAGCAGGGCGCCATACTAATGAAAAGTTATGTAGCTCCAGTGGCGGATTTAAGGGGGAGGGGAGAGGAGGGGGTGCAGGGGCATACATGCATCCCCCCCCCCCCCCCCCAATATCACTTTTTAAATGTAAAATTCTCAGGCTTAGCGGGGTTACATTCAGGCACCCCACTTTTGAAGATATCTGAAGCCGCTCCTCAGCTCATGTAAAAATAATTGACGTAATGATGTGAAAAGAAGAAACGGTATCAGAGACTAGTACCTTCGATAAATGCGATAACGATAACAGCAAAGGCAAGTAGCCTGCTAATGGACAATACCAACTTCCGTCTCGAGTTTTTGATGCCAGTTATACATCCCCTAATATATAGTTAGGCGCAGTATGACGATATGTTCAACATGATTTCATTACTATCGGGTATGTTTTGAATCAGGTACAGAACTCTTAACAGCCATTTCGCAATAAAACTGGCCAATCTATCACCCCCAGGTAAGGCTACCCCCTCCATACGGCAGGCCGTGTCTCTCCGGGCAGGCCTGGATACTCCTCCTCCTCCACCACCCGCCGCCTTGTTTGTTATCGCGCCAGACAGCCCTGACTTTGATGGATGGCTACCGGTCGGGCTTTCTGGCAATAGGCCCGGCCGCAAATGCCCTTTAATTGTGTACTTCGATGAAATTTGAGCGGCGAGTCAACTGGCAAGGATACGGCGCGGCGACGCCCGCCTCTGGGCCGCGCGGCACGGCGGGGCAGGCAGACGGCCGGGCGCGCGCCGCCCCGCGTCCCCCGCCCGCCTGGCCCGGCGCGGCGCGGCATAACGCGGGCTGGGCAGCCCCAGTGGCCGGGCGGCCGTATTGGCTGCCCGTCTCAGCCGCCACCATCGGCCGGTCGATAGAAAGAACAAATTGAGGAAGCCATGACTGACATCTCGGATATTTCGGGTAAACATTGACGCCGGGGACTTCCTGAGTCATTGTTTTGTCGATGATGCTATAGGCGGCCGGGCGGGCGGTGGTTGGCGCCGGGGACGGGCCCCGACGGGCCGCCACCATAGGGGGCAGGAACTGGAGGTGGGGCGGGGTGGACGTTATTACCAGGACGTTAGGACATAAAGAATGCATATCATATCAATACGTCAGACTGCCAAAGAACAATCCAGCATACTGCATCAAGAGTAGATAGTGAAATTCAAAATGAATGGAAAGAGGATAACTTCATACATGGGGCCAAGGCCCCCAAAGCCCTTCTTGTAATCTTTTTGTAAAAGCTAATCATAGTTGAGGTGGGGTTTGGGTAAAGCCTATATGTTTATACCTTTGTTTTCTATTAGGGTCTCCCCCCCCTCCTGAATTCAGTTCTGAATCATCTGAATATGAGTGCTTCTGATGAAACCAAGTGAAACCATAGAGTTATACTTATTATCATAGGTATCAGAATGATAAAAGCCAGGCTAAAAGCTATACATTCAAACAATTTCCCAAAAATAAAGATATTTCTAAAAATTGAACTCAACTTTGAATGTGATTTGCGATGCCCTGGAAGTAAAGTGCCTGTAACCAATCTTGGAGGTACTTGGGGCTTGATACCCTCCAAGCCATCTAAAATGTTCTTGTTTACCAATAACATTCTTCATTCTAACTGTTCCCTGACGAGGATCTATGAAACATTAACACTTTAGTCCGGCTGTACCGGCCATGGGGTATTCTCCCCAATCCAGCCGTAGCCGCTCAGCAAAACGGCAATTCCCTCATGAAAGAACACTTTTACGTGTATTCATAAAACAAAAATGACCAATAAATACCCTTTAAAAGGTGATTTAATTTCTTAATCCCTACTTCAAACCTATCATAGCTATAACAATAATTCATGGGGATATCGGTCAGTTTTTGAATGTCCTCAAATACAATGAATTTTGGGAACCCTGGAGGGAAATCCATGGAAGTCCCGCATGAGGAAATCCAGCAATTCAGGAATGCAATCTGTGAGGTCTAAAAGGGTTAAGGAAAATTTGTATTCTTAACTTCAATTGCTTTATTCCGTCACTAAAGGTAGGGAACAATGTATGAATTGCAAAAAATCTCCTCATACATACTCTCTCATATGTATATACTTCAGGAATATAACCATATCCCTACCAGATGTAATAGGATTTCTAATCATTTAATGGTTATCCTCTTTGCGGCACTGTCCCATGTTAACAAAGAGACGATGGACATGATTTACCTGTGATATTTAAACATAATGTGGATAATAAAATTTCATGTCAGAAAGCTATATGACAGAGGTCCTTACATTTTGATGAGAAAAATCTCCGACTCTTCCATAGGGATTTCCTGTGGATTCTCTTATGCTACATTTAGAATTAATTGGGATTCACCAATAATGGGGATTTGAGTAAATTAGCATGGGAGACTATATGACACACAAGTAAATAATGTAACCATGGTACAGCATAATTATTAGTCACATGACTGAGTAAGAGAACGTGTTTATGCATGATTTATGTAATGGGTCATATTTTGTTGCTGCATGTTTTATTGTTCATGCAATCTTTCAACATTATTTAATGTAAAACAAAATGCGGTGTTCCGTAATTTTATTTCAAGGAGGATGTACAGTTTCTTTGGTAACCAAATTACAAAAGAAATACCATACAATTGAGTGGATATTATATTTTTACAATGTATGTACGTATGCCTATGTATTTGTGTATGTATGTAGGCCTATGTAAATGTATGTAGGCCTATAGGTAGGTAGGTAGGTAAGTAGATATAGGTAAAGGTATAGGTATATATGTAGGGCACACAATGACTAAACATCTTCAAACTAGATCTATATATACAATCGCGACGGTTAATACCATAACATATCTTGGAGCCTTTCTTTGCATACATGCGAAATTGTTTCACATTTAGCAGCATAAAGTCTGAAGAAAACAACCAACGCTTAAATTCACGGGCTGGCCATGAATAGCAGTTATTGTCTAAAGCGTCCTGTTAGGTCCACTCGAGACGTTTCAATAAACCCATTTTTACGCTAAAATTATAACTTCCCTTTGATCTTTCAGGTGTGGCTGATTAATATGCATAACGGGGGAAGGCCCAAGACGAGGCAGCTGGTCGCGCCGAAGATATCGCCCCTAAAACATTGAATGCTCGCAGCAGACGACTTTCGACCAAGCGGAACCGGAAACCATTGTCTCGGTCACGTTCCGTCTCGCGCGGCCTCGCGATGATTAGCGTCAGAAGACGGTTGGGCCATCACTCGGCTGGTCCCTCACCGAGCTGATTATGACAGGGGGTCCGTTATGGGCATGCAAACAGAAAGTCTCATTATACACATACTCTGATTTGTCCCTTTTAACTATCAACCCATTGTCCGAGATTTAATTTATAAGCGTGTAAAACGGTTTGCTGATAACCTCATTCGTGTACGTCACTCTTCAACCACCAGTAACAGGGGTTTGGGTCTTTTGCTACCAAGCATCTGCTGTGCGTGAATGCTCACAATAGTTTATGCTTCACGGAAAATCCAAGCTTGGTGAAAACGTTTGTTTTGTGTGGAAGAATTGCTATTACAATTTTGAATACCAATGATGCCACAGACGTTATCATTAAAAAAGGATGTTTTGGCATCATTCAGGTACACTTTTATTCTGTTTGTCTCCAAAATGTAAGTATGCAGATATGCATAATCTACATATGCATGTATGATATGATGCGTCCAACCTGAAGCCGATCACAGCAACCAAAGAGACAGAACCCTTATGTATTAGTAACTACAACTGCGCACTATAAGCAGAATATAATTATATATTTATTCTTTCACGTTTGTGCTTGACTTTAAGTTATCGATAATTTTGCTGTCAAAAAGTAGGTATAGGCTTACACCCGCTCCTTCTTTTAACCCGGTATTGCACCATGTGTTAGGTTATAATTTATGATTGTGATTGTGAGGTAAATTGATGACCTATAACGCCAATTCTGGTCTCAGTATTTCACCCCTGACCATGACCTTGCCTGTATCCTCATGGCCATCACCAATACACAGCCCCCCTTCTGAGTAGCCAAGTCTGGGCTGTTCTATCCCGAGTATCATACCACCCCTCTAACTGCCAGCCGGCCTCTCCTCCTCTGGGTGTGGGGCTTCTCACCGGAGGTGTGTGCGGCCAACGCTTCTCCACTGCCCTGAGAGGCCGTGGAGGACACTGGAGGCGGGAAAGGTGACCCCCTGGAGGCGTCCTGCGGCACGTGCTGCGTCATGTGGCCGGGCCTGATGTGGCCTGCTCCAGCCCCCAGCCCTCCTCCTGTACCCCACACCAGGCAGGCATCGATGGCCGCCTCTCATCCACACTATTTAAATTGATGTAACACTACTTGTATTGCCCGCTACATCGGAGGACACCCGTCACCCCTAAACCCTACCGCCCCTCCCCTCCCCAGATCGAAAGCCCATGAATTTACATGCTGCAAGGAAGAGGATGCGGATGAGTTCTGGAAAGTAGGGGGTTTGGAGGGGGGGGGGGTGCATTGGGAAGGGCTGAGGTTGATGGCAATGATTGGAGATTGGTGGGTGGCGGTGGGGATGGGGCAGGGGGTTGGAATGGGAGTTTGCCCTGCTGGTGGTGAGCGGGTGATACTCATTGTTTAGTTTTCGCCACCATTTTTGGCAAAAATGTCCCCGACGCTGTCAGGTTTCTCACATTTGCATTTAAATGTGGTTTCTCGGCGCCGGGTGAAATTTTCATTCAAATGCGACACCGCAGGCCGTTATGGCCATGCGCAGTGGCGACTTTCTTCAGTTTCTATCAGCTACTTATTGACACTTGCGTTTCATGTGTCAATGGGAGGGGAGGGTGGCGTTGGCCGGTGGGTGGCCGGCGCAGGGGATGTGGTTACTCTGGACAACTCCCTTTACCTACTCGATACTCTTCTCACCTAGCCTGATTACCATGTTAACCCCAAGGAGCGGACGCCCGCGCCGCCAACACAGAAAAAACAGGAATCAGGAGAGCTTAAATCTTCCTCTCTTGCAGTCAATGCCAGAAACTAAAGGCTACTACAACCAGAGAGGACGATGCATGAGTGCGATCCGCCCATCTCGTGCATGCCAATCGCACATTTACACACTCCAGTGTATACTTACATGTTTGAAAATACAATAGATACTTTGACGATAGTTTAGGTTATGGAAAAACGGGAGGCTGAATTCAGCAGCAACTGAAATCTGAATTGGAAAGGACGGAGACAAGATTACTGAAATATGATCGTTATAGACTTGGAAATTAGCATTTGCGCGCATAATGAAGTGTTCTCATTGTTTCTGGCTGTGGCATCTGTTCTGCATGCTTTATCTATCCGTATGCCAAAGAGATCCATGCAATCAGGACAACATAAGCCCCTCCCCCGAAAAAACTTTGCAACTTAATGGATTGATTTTTCCCCTATATAGAGTGAACGTGCATAGAACTGCAGAACAAAGACAAGTGAGAATTGAAAACTCACCTGAAGTATTCAAAAGACCAATTTGCAAAGGTATATGCATTACCAGGACTTTGCATCTTTATAATACTTGTGTCTTTGTCAAGCCTTGAGAATTAGTTTAGGGACCAAAACCTTATAAATAAAAAGGTGTATGTTCATCCAATAAGGAAAATAGTAGGTGTGATTTCTGCGTCTGAAATGGTACAATATTGACATATGCCACTGTTGTAAACAAAAAAACGATGATACGCGCCCATGCACACTTATAAAATCATTATTGATGTACGCTCATCATTAGGTATATACCTATAGAACGATTCGTACCCATTATGGCTTGTCTCTGTAGCTGGTTATGTTTTCTTTTCTTTAAAGAAATGGCTAACAAGACATCATGGCCACTCCCATGGCCTGCCTGTTTTTATGTATAAAATCGTACTTCTTGAGCAATGTCCACCATATTTCAAAGGTATGGTTTCAATGATATCAAAATTAATGAAGACAGGGGACACTGAACAGACAAAACGTAGATATCATACAGAGGCTAATATAATATTAGAGCAGAGCCGTGACACAGAGTAGCCTGGGCCACTCTACATTCAAATGTTGATCTTCCTCTCTAATTTAAATCGCTAGCGCATTTTCAAGCTTGATTCATACACTGTAAAAAGTAAATGCTGTAAATTTACAGTAAACTTTGCTGGCAACAAAGTTTCCAGTAAACTTTGCTGTATAATTACAGCATAAGATGTACTGTAAATTGTACAGTGCATGATACTGTAGGCGTCTTACAGCAAATAGTGCTGTAAAATTACAACACTCAATGTACTGTAAATTCTACAGTTCATAATACTATAGATGTCTTACAGCAACCATTACTGTAAATTAACAGCAAACTAAGTACTGTAAATTTACAGTAAACTTTGCTGGCAACAAAGTTTCCAGCAAAGTTTACTGTAAATTTACAGTGCACCGTTATTTTACAGCACTTAAAATTAAAAGCCTTTTATCATCAATTTAACCTAAAATATTACCCATAATTCAAATAAAAAGTAAATTCCCAACCACAAACCAATGTTATAGAGGTTGTGGGATGTAATTATGCTAGATTTACTAGCACACACATGCATTGGGTGATGTTGCAGCAGGTTTGAGAGATTATTACTTACCTATAAATTAAACTTTACACCAAAAAGGTGTCTATGCATACAGTTTATAATTATCGCATAATAATTACAATTATTACTATGTATTTCATTAACTTAGAATATCAGTTCATTTTGTGTGTATGGTATTCACTTTTTGACATCATTAAATGTAATTAATTCACCTGGAAATATGGTTTAAAGGTAATATGCCAAAAACGTTTTTTTACTTTTTACTTTTGCACTCCTGGTGGTCACTGTATTTTACAGTAAGATGTACTGTAAAAATACATTCTCATCATGTAATTTCAAATTTACAGCACAAATTTTGTAATCCTACAGCAAGTTTAACTGTTTATTTTCCAACAGCAAACATTGCTGTAACTTAGCTGTACAATTTGCTGTAGAATAACATTAACTTTTTACAGTGTAGCTCTGGTTGAATTTTGCCCTTTCCTTCATCCCGGGTAAAGCATACTCAAGCATAATTCATCTAACAGTTATCGCCCTAAGAATATTCCTGGTCAACTTATCAATTTATCTTGTTTAGTTTTAAGAGACCAATAGTTCCAATGGATAAAATAATGTTGCCAAATTAACAGCTTAGCCACATGGCCGTGAGTGAGGCTCTAAAGGCCAGGAATAATGGAATGGTTGGCAACTGTTAAGAAAATTACGCACTGATCAAAGGCCGTATGAGCATGTTTGTTCTGCGGGGATTCTCCAAGTTTCGGCATTTGTTCTCAAAGAGATGTCAAATGAAATACATAACCCATTGGAAGCAAGAACATGGAAAAGTCCATGCCTTTGTGCGCAATGTCAATGCGAGCCAATGTTTAATGAATATCAAGTCTGCGAGGAGATTGGGGAGAGCTACAGGCTGAGAGGCCATTCCATATAAGCATGGCGGTTGGTAGACTGTATACACTCTGGAGGCAGAGTACCCTGTCCACTCTTATATAGAATTCATTTATCTTGGGCGTCAGCAATGTCCATTGCTCCTCCCCTCATGAACCCCTCCTGTATCCTGTATTTAGAGGAGACGAGTGGAAGTTAGGGGCGGGTTTCCGGTAAAAGAGACACGCAAATTGAGGGCATCAGTTTATTGGCCGACTATGTCTGGGGCCTAATGGCCAAAAGCTGTAGAGGAAATTGGCGAGCAGCTCGGCGGGCAGGGGTTTGTGTGATCTGGGGCCTGGGTCAACCCTCCTGTGAGGCGCTCGGCCTCGCTCGGCCCCGCTCCGTGTATCCTTTGAGCAGCTCTCGTCGGCGGAGCCCCCGCCTGAGTAAGGCGTGGGATGAGTAAGAAGTCCCACTCAAATTGATCACCCACCGGCCATGGCAGTCGACGAGTTGCTCTTGCATCCATAAATAATCTCTGTTTACTTCTCTTCCGCGGAGAAAGGAAGAATATGTGAATATGGCAAAAGTAATCGGGAAGCAGCTAAAGTATTGTGCATTGTAACAATCAAGTGACTGCTTGGTTGTATTAACCCTTTTACTGCCAGATATTTAATAATATAACTTATAATTACTGAAATATGGCCCAAAATACAAAAATTTGTCCATGAATTGCCTAAAACTCAAATTTGATCTGGATTCTTCTGGTGGAAAGCTTTTTTCAATAATTGCAATAAAAATGTTCCAAATGTTGGCACTGTGCCAATAGGGCAAAATTCCCGTCAAGAGTCATTTTACCTACTATATGCATTTTACAGGTTTCCATGGTAACCGATAATTCATAAAATAACTATTTCACTTTTTATGAGGATAACATGGAAATGTTATCCTTTTTCTGCAACAAACAGTTGGTTATTATCTTAAAGGGACGAAAAGTTATAGCTAATTAAAAATCATGTCATTTACACAAATTTACCAATTTTTCATGATTTTTAGTAAGTATGGTAAGTTCAAATGTTAGTACATTGTTAATGGTTTCTCCAATCACAATTCTAATATTTTTTGGTGACTTGATAGTCTGATGCTCAAAGAGCCGTATCTCTGGTTCTAATTGGAATATTTGAAAAATTCTTTCAGATTCTGAAAGCTGAATTTTCCCTCTTTAAATGGTTTTCCTATGGGATTTTACTATAGGGCCGCATTTGCGGCCTGTGGCAGTGTAAGGGTTAATATCATTGCATCCCTTATATTAATTGTTACACTCACAGCGGCCAGGTGATCCTTTTATTTAGGCCTATACCATGGTTCTAAAGTACAAGCCTTACAAGGGTGGATTCAATTTACCAAGTCATGGATAGTAATGCACCTTCATGCATGATAAATGGAACACTCCTAGAAACAAAGACACGAGTTGGCACGTGTTTTTCTGGGGGGAAAAAAAGAGATGGTTTTCACGAGATTTTGTTAACAGCATATCTCGTGTTGTTCACATGTTTTTATGAATCTCGTGTTTTCTGTAAAGGCGGTGATCCACGTTGCGACAAAATTGAACCGATTTCCAACCGATTTTCAAAATATTTTCTATCTCCAAAATCGGCTGGAAATCGGCTGGAAATCGGCTGGAAATCGGCTGGAAATCGGTTCACTTTGGAAAATATCGCAACGTGGATCATGTCAACCGATTTTTTCCAGCCGATTTCCAACCGACACTTGTGAGACCAACCGATTTCCAACCGATTTCCAACCGACGACGGTCCGACACAATTATTAAACCTGTTTAATAATTTTGGACCGATTCTGGGCCGATATTGGACCGATTTCATTATGTCCAACCATTTTACATGTTATTTAATTTATTTCTGAGCGGATTAGATTGCAATTTTAACCACTATTAAGGAAATTGAATGCAGAATCATGTAATACTTTTTTGATGCTCTTTGGTGGATATTTAAAGTTTTCACTTATTTCTGGTCATACCAACTAAATATTATATATTTCTGACTGCATTAATGCTATTGATGCGTTTAATGCAAAATTATTTGTTGAATTCCAATTATTAAACCATGCGATTTTTTTCCAATGCTTTACTACTAATTTCTAGTCTACAATATGAAGAAATACTTGGTTTTCAACTACACCATGGATCATGGGTATTGGACCGATTCTGGACCGATTCTGGACTGATTTTAGGACCAACAGGTTTAATTGGCAAACCGATTCTGGACCGACAAAAAACCGTCGGTCCTGAGATCGGTTTGCAACTATCTTTTGTGTCGGTTTGTAAAATGTCGCAACGTGGATCACTAGCTTTAGTTTCTTTCGCCTAAAACATTTAGTACAACCTGTGTAAAACATTACAATCAATGGTTTACAATGAATGAAACACATGTTAAAGTGGAAGAAAATACGAGGTTTTTGGTACTCTACTCGGGTATACATTCAGCTGGCCATGGTAAGCCTATGGGTTTTGGGCGGAGGTTGGGCGGAAATGATATTTTTTGTGCTTTCCTCTTACAATACTGTTTTCACTCAAGGGAAATTGGGGTTATGGTGATATCAAGTAAGAAATGTGTGCAAGCCTATCCTAAGGAAAAGAAAGCAAATATGTTTGTATCAATGTACCTTTACGTTCAGGACCCAGATCAAAAGAGGCTATTATTAGAGTGGATTTAATCCAGATGAGGGGAAAAAACTAAAATTCAATGTTATCTTCATACTCTATACACATTATTAGATCCCAGACACCACATGTAAGGGAGAAAATATTGAATACATTGTAGAATGACTACCAATAGAATACAGATTTAATTTGAGAGGTGACACTGCCTATAGGCAACTGTATAAATGTTTCTATTGGACAAACCACCAAGCAGCCCTTTGAGAGTTTTGCACTGCTCAGAGGACTTGACAATCTGTGCGAGGAGAACCGGGTTAGCAATTGCCTTTGGAGGTTTTTCAATGGTCCCAAGGCAGGACCATAATGAACAGTTTGGCGGTGCCCACCAGTCACGTTATCATAACAAGAAGGGTAAATACTGAACGGCGCCGCACTATTTAGCAACAATTTAAAACGAACTACTTCCTTTAAGAAGTGTGGGCGAGTTGACAAATGAGAAGCAAGGAGCGGTGTATTTTCCTTGTTACAAAGTGATATGATGCAAATGAATCTGAAACATGAGTAATCCTGGTTCCAAAGGCACATTGGGTCCCTTTGTGGCCATACGTGCAGCGTGGAGCCCATAATTGAAGACACCTGTTGGGTACATTGTTCACCTGGGTGCCATTTTGCCATATGTAATCCCTGTCAAAGTGTGTTTGTCAAAACAAACAACTCGACATGAACTCATGTTTAACTTCGAACCATCTAAACATGGGGGCACAATTAGGAAGAATACAACGAACCCTATAACCCTGGCCAGTTGTACCTGGGGGTATAGTAGGTTCCCACGGCCTGAAGAACCCCCTCACCCACTCCAGGTACCAAATGTGGGGGTGAACAAGGTGCGTACACCTGTGCAAAATTCACACCCCCAGGCTTGGTTCACGTGAGAGGAGGGTATCGGCCCCAAAACAAGATCTTCACGTTGAAAAAGGAAACTTTGCTCAAATTACTCGACCCAGAACGGAGGGAAGGTGTCCACAAGGTCTATTTGCCAAGCCGGCTGTTGGACACTGGCGGTCGTGGAAACAGTGGTCGGAGTGACTGAGGGCACTGACAAACAGGTAAACATGGGCGACATGGGGGGCGCACCATACATAGGACATAAAGAGATGGCCCCATCCTGCCCACACATGGTTGGACGGCCGCCTCCTGTTGTTGGTATACATTCAAGAGGACAATCAAAGAGCCTTACAATAGGCACTGGTCCATTGTCAGTGGTTTAGTTTTTGGATATTTTCACAGAAATGGATATTCCTAATAAGCCCATCCCAGTTTGCAACACCAATACAGTTTAACAAGATATATTCTCAATATTGCTTCCTTGCTTATTCAGCATAGACAGTTGTATTATACAAAATTAACCAAAGCAATTTATTTGACAGATTACTCCTAAAATTTCTATTGCACCTTGAATTTTGGACTTTTCCCCATAGGGACGAATGGTAAAGCATGTCAATCCAACTTATAATGTCCAACCCTACTTCGCCCTGAATTACAGCAATTTGATTGGCTGGCAAACCTCCAAACCTGTCAATTGATACAATTTAAGAAATGTTTAATGTTCTAGCAGTTCTTGGGGATGGCAATAGAAAAATATGATTTTTTCTTATTTTAGTAACCCCACCTCTAGGAGGCAAGAATAGCTAATACGTCTATTTTGTCCAACCCTTGTCCAATCCCAAGATTTATAGAGGAATGACGATAACTTATTATCAATAGAACAACTACTTTATAGTATAGAGTGAATTTGAAATGAATTATATGGACACTTTATTTTGTTTTCTAACTGAGTATATTAAAGCATTACAACTTGATCCATTCATAGTGATTTCGTTACAAATGTATTGGTAACATAGAAAACGTGATAGGCAAATGGCAAGTGGGCCCTTTAATACTATACAAATCGGAACCAATCAGCAAAGGAAATCACTCTAGAAATAAACTTGTAAATGTCCTACTCTATTCCATACAATTCCAATTATAATGGAGCTTTTGGGTATTTATTCAGCAGAAATGTAACTAGCCTTCTAAAATGTCTTTGAAGAATGAATGTAGTGTCACCAAGAAGACTGCAATGGCAGTTGCATGCAAGCATTCAAAGCCCAGCCCCCTAACTCACACCCAGATGTAATCGTACACAAAAAAATTGAGAAGAGGGCGAAATGGTAGTAAATGGAATTCTAACTGTCGTCAACTGTAATTCTACAGCATTGTGTTGACAGTGGCCGTGGTACAGAGAGAAGCACTTCAGCGGTCAGAGTCTGCTCCTTGAGAGGCCATCAAAATTCATAGGCTTTGCACTGGCGGCAAAGAGGGCCGGGCGGGGCGGAGAGGTCCTGTCGGGAGGGGCGGCCTGGTGTTCGTCCTCCAGGGTGGAGGGGCGGCCCGGGGCGCTGGAGAGGTGGGGCGTGGGCCGGCATGGAGATGGGTGGCGCTGGGCCGGCCGAGCAAACACGACAGCACACGTTCACATCCTTCACTTTGCACCTTCTCAACGCGCCCGTCGATGGGCCGTCGATGCGGCGCGCCACTCGCAGGTAATGCCTCCTATTTGTCTTGGCCGCCGACGCCGCGCGCCCACTTTTCCTGTGCCGCCCTTGACGGCGTCGGCTGACCGGTGGCCGAAATCACGTTGTCATGACTGCCTCCTCCAGGCGCGCCGGAACCCGCCCTCCCTGCCGGCCGATGGGCTGCGTGAGGCTCCCTCCCCTGTCCTACCTTTGCCTTCCTCCCGGGGGAAGCCCGCCCACACGCCCCACGCCCGGAGGAGTCTCCATCATCACGCCCCAGGAGGAACCGGCCTCCGGGCGGGCCCAGAAAAAGAGGCGCTCTCTACAGCTGGGGCGTGAGCCACAAAACCCGGCCGTTTCCGCCTTGACCCTTTTTGCTATTGTCCCAGATAATGTCCAGGAAACCCACATTAAAAGATAGCAAACGCATGCCTTCCCTGTCCATTCGGACCGAGGAAGTAGTGCCCCCTAGTCCCTTTTCAAAAATGCAGGCAAATAGAGAAATCTCAATGTGGTAGGTTTGACTTAAAAGAACGGGGTATAGAAATGGATTGAACAGATGACCGAACACGGTCGGAAATGTACGAATTTCCATGTATTTCGTATACACACAAAGACTTATAATCGGCACTGCAAGCTTTTAACCAACTGCAATAGGACCACAGACAAAATATTAGATTTGTACTTTTTGAACATAAAAGTCATATCTTTCATAATCTTTTCTCTGCCCGAATATGAATATAACTTTAACATGAATTCCTTATACTTCTAATAGCTTATCCTCATATTATTTCAAGGCCGTTACTTTACACGTAATCATCAGATTGGGTAAACCACAATTATAATGTATGATCGCCGCTGGGGTTTTAGTGCATGGAAAGCAGCTGTCAGATGTATGTAAGTAGTATAGCGAAAAGGTGACGACACTCGGGTTCAAAGGTCAATTTACACACGACCCATCATGTCACATGATAGAAATAGAGATCTAATAACCGGCCATGTGTAATATGATATGATATCTAATCATAATTATTAAGGAAAATATACTTTAATAGCCCTCATTAATTGTCTTGGTATCCGAGTTTCGCTGGTTCAAATTTTTACTTTCCTTTCCCTGAGATCATAGCAGTTCTAATAACTCCTTTTCATTTGAAGTAACTAATTCGACTTTTAAATAGTCTGATATCTAGCTTCTGTTGTTAGTTTTTAGTAGCTTAAGGGCGCTTCAGAACTGTGTCTGAGCGACCGATATGGGTATAATCTAACGATAAAGCCAAAATTGGCATTCTGTCGGCTAATGCCCTATAGATCTTCCCGCCTCTTTTTAATGATGACGAGATCTAATAGGAGGCGTCACCTTTGTCTTTGCTTTGTTTTAATTGTTAATAGTTCAATAATATGACGCTGAATATTTAGGCTTATATGCAAAAATACCTCCTTAATGAGTGTGTGCATGCCTGTGCATCATTAGGTAAAGTAATGAAGGAGCGGACAGGAAGAACAACAAACAAAAGCAAACACTATTTTTTGATCACTTCACATAACCAAAACACCGACATCAGGCTGTTACTGGCACTTTGAAAGACAAAGCGTCATCAATTTTGGCGTAGCCTACGCAAGAAACATCAAACTTTTCTTCACAATTAAACATTATTACAGACGGAAGAGGGCCGACCACAGAGGGAAGTTCAAATTAGTTTAAAACCATGATTAAAAGATTGCTAATTTTGATCCATCACTTGCCATCCCTGCGGTGCTGGATGGAGCAAAAATGAGCCCTTTGCCGGTTGCTCTTTAGGCGCGGAGGCCGTTGGTACCGAGCTGCTCATTTGGGCCGTCTCTGCGTGGGCTCCGATCAGGGGATGAGCTAATGGTCTATGTAGAGTCACGCTCTCTCTGTGGGCCCACCCTTGTTCTACTGGAGGGACGGGCAGAGAGGCAGACCAAGGCTCGGCCTGCACAGCCCACCACTGACAGCAAGAACAACACCGCCTCCCCCTCCCACGTCCAATTGCGCACGCACCTCCCTCTGAATTCGCCCCTTTTTGCCCGCCACATCACTCTTTATGGGTCATAATTGTACCAGCCGTTGCATAAGTTGCACCAATTTTGTATTCAATAAACCCAAAGCCGCCCTCCTCCCAGCCCGTGTCTGCTGCAATCACCCCCTCTTTCTGTGCTGCCGATCCCCTCCCCACGCCGGTACATCTGGCACTGGGACCCGTCGCCCAGTGTTCGGGTTACCTCCGATAACAGATACTTTTCGCTAATCTTGGGAGGCAAACAAGCTCAGCCACGTGTCCCGGCGTGCTGCGCCCAGTCCCCACCCCGCTCTCGACGCGCGTATGTAAATTTTAGTTTATTTATTCAATATATGTTTCAGGGCCGTTCGTTCTAATATCGCAGGGTGGATTTCAGGCGCCCAGCCCAGCCCTGTTTGTCAAGCCATGTGTAAACGTCATGGGCCAGTCGAACCATGTCGCCACCAACATGTGACGTGCTGCTAGGGTTACGCTGCATCTGTCCACGTCTTTTACCTTTTTCGACAAGGCCAAAAAGGGCGAAAGATATCACTGGTTTCACTTCCCTTCTCCCCTGTTGACCTATCAAAGTATACAACAATGGCGATACCGCGCAAGGGGTGGGTGGGGTCTAAAAACTGTGTCGGCGCCTATCGGTCATCATGCGCTATTGTTATGTGGCTTCACAAAAGGCTGCACTTATTTATTGGCTTGTGAATATTTACGTTTCAACTGCATCGACCTCCTCTGTCGGCCGTTCGGTCGGGTTAAAGCCATTCTAGCACGCGTAAGAGATGCTTCTCAAGTGGTCAACCTGTCTGCACTGCCACAGTGCGTCAACCACTTAACGTTAAAAACATAAAGACAAACATTTTAATCGTTCATAATTGATATGCGAAGTGTGCTTAGGTTATGGACGAGAAAAAATAACAAATATTGGTCTCTGCGCTTTGTAGTACAAGGGACTAGGTTCACCATTGTCTGGTCTGTACATTTACATTTATATTGATTACATTTGTTCGAATTCTTGAATTTCACTAATCCCTCATTCTATGGCACTTAAGATTCTGGGTTATACATGAAAACGCCTGGCGGTTGTTAACAAATTTACCCAGAGTATTCGACTCTCATTTGCCTCCAAACCAACTCATTTTAGAACAAAAATCCGTCGAAACAAAAGTCCAGTTCATGTGTGCTTTTCCAAATATTTCTATCCGTTATTGCCTTTTGATAGGCCTATGTAGCATATAATTATACATTGTCATCTTTGTACTTTAAGACGTTGTGTTGCTATTTCACCGGAATAGTCTGGACAAAAGAGTATGATAAGTGTAAGTTCCCATCGGCGGTTAAAATTAGTTGGGTTTTAGACTAATTAAAACACTAAAATATTAATAGAAGCTAGAAGGATTATGCTCTTCCTGAACTCAGTTTAAGGTGCATTAACTTGCGTATATCTGTTGTTCTAAGTGATGCAGTTTATCCATATGCTGCAAAGGTTACGGTGTTTTTATCCTTGTCAGTTGTGCATGCTAATATTTCATGAACTCATTTAAACTTTTCACAAGGAGGACACTAAAATTCAGGAGATTCTCTCCTATTGAACCCGGCTGAATTACAGTGTATTCGGAGTATTCACACCGCCCTTCTTCTAGCAAGAACCGACACTTTCGAGTCACATTTTGTGGGGGAAAAGTTTGTGATGAGTCATAGGTCCAAACCCTCTTTTGAAAAAGTCAGTTATCTTAGCTATGCCATTTTCCTCAGAACTTTTTCTACTATGCCATAGGCATTTTAAGTTTATTTCCTAGAGCATCCTGATTTGCATGATTTCGCCCAAATGCTGTAATTATTTGATGTACAATCGTCTGCAGTAAACAATAAATATGACTACAATACAGTGCATTATTGGAATAAACTTTAGAGCACTTTCTATCAATCCGGAGATTTCTCTGAAGAGCAATGTAAGTCGTGCTTCCAAAGTAGTTTCCCCAATGAGGTTACTCAACAAGATAATCATTTTGCTCATAACAGCTTCTTTAAGACTTAAACATATTTTTGGGAATGAACGTTTAGGTTAGAAGGATCATAACGGTGGCCATGTCGCAATCTCATCCTACATGATAAAGGCCTGATTTGACTGGAACCGTTTAAACTATTTTTTCTGTGAACATCTTCCTAGGTCAACATAAAGAAATTGTGTATATCAGTTATAAAAAGGCCAGCTAGTGCCCCATTGAGGACTAAGTCAAAACTCAATTCAAGAGATGAGATGATTTCTTTGGTCAGTGTATCTGCTGCTATTGTGATACTGATTTCACCTTATTCTCTTCCCTGCGCTGAACTTTTTGTTGAACCTGATTCTGTAAATTGCTATTGAGAGTGATTGTCATTAGTGTGCACGTGTCTATATATATTATGATAGCCAGTGTGTCTTAGTCATCTTCAAACTTATATCTATGGTACGGATAGAGTCACCCATCATTGTTCTCTAAAGTAGTTCATCTCTATAGGAATACCAAAGTAACCTAGCTGCTTATAAAAGGATTTTTCTTAGTTAATTCTGTTCTCAATAATCACACATATGTCACAATGTCCAGTGCATCCTCAGGCCCAAGTTGAGTGATGTCGTCTACTCCGTTCACATAACATAATACTCTCAATATCAACCTTCACTACATTGACGTTCATCCATTCTCCAGCAAATCCGACCACAAACCAAGTTCCGTATTGGTATGCTAGTGCTGCTTTAAGGCACAAATACAAAACACTCTGAGCAGGAGTTAGCGCTGCATGCCCCAAGTTACTATAATAAGAAGCACCGCAGGGGGCGTCCGAGGGTGTCTGTACGACCCATAGGGAATAGTTACGTACCGAGGGTGAAGCCTGAGGTTCGTACGATCCCCTGGGTCTTACAGACACCCGAGGACACCCGAGGACAACCCCAAATATGCATCTTTATTTTATCGCCCAAACAATCCTCAAATTCTTGAGAAAAAACTGGGAATATGGAGCGGTGCGTACAGCCAGTCAATACGCCCTGCACACAATACACACCGCTTGCCAGCCATGCGGAAGATAAATACACTGTTATTAGGTCAAACTTAACCATTCAAACATGCTAAGCAGGCACCTTGTTAACTACCCCTGAGTCGCTGGCTACTTAACTACTTAACTAATTCACGTGTTAAAGCACCTGATGTGACATACTATTGTTAGCGCATGTATGATATTTCACATTAGCAAAATAATTTTTCAGTTGCTAGATTTGATTAGGCCTAGTCAATTATTTCTAACAGAAAAATATATATATAGGGAAGCAGATACTAGTATTTAAAGGAGTTGAAAACATTCTCCATTACTAACAGTATTAAAGCTGATGAATTAATGTATTTTATAATCTGATCTGAGGTTTTTGCCATTGGTCAGCAATGGTCCATTCTGACGGAAGGGTAACTGTAGTAGCGTCAGTTAACTGAAGGGAAGCTGTCCCATCTGCATCACCTTACCTAACCTCCAGTAGGCCTATACCAAGTGAACAGAGGGTGTTGGTCACATAATAAGGGCAGAAATAAATTATGAGATTTCCCCCATGAATTCAGTAGGCCTCAATCAATATTTTTTCACCTTCCTTTACACTAGAATAAACATGTCATTTCGTGTACACTTATGTCTTCAGGATACCTTATTAGTCTTACCTTTGTATTGAGACACAAAAGAGCAGCTTGGTTGCGGCCTCCCACCACAACCACCACCCACCATGACCAACCAATGACAACCACAAACACGCCAATCAGCGAACCGCGCCCAAATAAGAGGGCAGACGACACGGCGGTCCAATCGACATACACGGCATGATTAAAGCGCGCCATATTAATTCATGACAATACTTCAGTTGTTTTGTTTTGCCGCGCGCCGATCACGGGACCAAACACAGCCCCTCGGCCGGGTAGGCTTGCTCTGCGCGTGCGCGGGCATAATGTGCGCGCGCATGGTGTGTCCATGACGACAGCGTCGGCTAGATCACGTGACCTAAGACGAAGGCCCCGGTCAAGGTCACGTCGTCGAGTTGCCCGGATGTGACTGCTGGGTCGGGGGAGACGCGGCATAAAGGTGTCGTCTTACCACAACGCCTGTCGAGGGCCATATTTGAAAGTGCCCTTTTCCTTTCCAAAGTCCCCTTGTTCACGCACACTCTCATCCCACACATCTTAGCATTCGACTAAAATGTTTGATTCGGTGTCATGCCTGGTTCAAATGTGTTTTATTTGCGGTGCTCCGTAAATATAATAGAGGTACAGGCTAAATGAAGGTATCCTAGAAGTCGAGCACAAATTGAATAATTAGTATATCTACATATTTTTATTAAGACTTAGTGTGTTATTTGCCTGCAGGTGATCTATGATGTAACAGAATGCAAACAGATTGTCTCATACCTTACTTTTCATGTAGGCATCAAATACAAATACACTTTCTGATCAAGATTAGGCTTATCTTTGTTCAATAGGGATGGTTTAACTATGGTAAGCAACATCATCCAAAAACAAGGGTTGTAGGCCTGAAATTATAACTATAACGATTTTAATTACATGTAGACAATTATGTGTATTATCCGGCCAATTGAGATCGCAACCTCCAATTTAAAAAGGCCTTTCCGGCACAATGCCTGATATGATCGCAAGGGGTAATAACAGGCTACGTCTGTGGAAGATTAGGGCAGGCAATGAGATGAGCCCATAAGATCCTCTTCTTCAATGTTTTGGATCTGGCTTTGCGATGCAAGGTTTCTTAAGAGAAGTACAGTGAATTGATAAGGCTGCATTATAATGTCTTCTGGAGCAGTTGTAGATACTTACGTATGCGTGTGACGATGCTCATCTCCAATTCACATGCCCTGAGCATGTGATAAGCAGGCAAGTGATGGGTCTGCACATGATACCAGTCACCTGGGAGGGGGGTTGGGGGAGATGTGGGCACCAGCTGGGGCGCCTCCTCTTCAATCCCATGTTCATTAATGTTGTCTTGTTTGAATGGCCAGAATAAATTAAGTTTGGGGTTTTCAAACATTGGTCAGATATTGTTTGGTTTAATACATTGATCCCATCTTTCGATTTCTTGAACAAAAACAATGGCAGGGACAGAATATAATGCATATCTTTATGGTGTACGTTCATCTTCCTTATCAATATCAGCAACTCGGATGGATCCTAAATATATCCTTCTTTATGTTAAGCTAAATTGCCTAAATTGAGCAATTCAAAACAGACAGATAGGCCTAAGTGAAGTATCAAAACCAAATCAGACATCTAGGGGTTTTCTCTCTTCCATATTTCAAATGGCTGAGATACAGATTGTAGCAGACGGCTGACTGTTTTTCCCGCCCCATAGTCCTTCGGCCCGTCCGTCCGTCCTTTCGTCTATCCCCAACTACGGGGACGGGTCGATAGAGCGGAAGTGTCGTTGCCTGGTAACAGTCTACCCCGTCTTTTGTGACGGCCTTAAACAATAACGGGCCGACAAGGAGCACGTCTTGTCTGTTGACCCGCCCGACGACAGCCGCTCACATATCAGACATGCTTCTTCAAACATGACCATGGGTATGGCCGGGTTTGGGGTGACATGGGCCCACAGGGCTGACACGCGCACCCCTGTTTTAATAGCACTCCAGGCGGCGAGTCGACGGCCATTTCTGACGTTTCTGACGTCATGTTGTTTCCGCGGGGCCGCGCTTAGGCCACGCGACCGGAAGTCTCAACCTGGGATCATCGGCAGATCATTGATACCTAGTCCTATTCGTTAAACTATTGATCCACAAAGGGATAAAACACCAAACGATTTTGGCAAACCCTTGACACACCTTTTTTTCGAAATCGTTTCAGAATCGGCCAATAATAAACATTGTGATCATTCCCTTTAAAGGGTAGTTTCCTGTTACTTCTTAGCGTCACATGCAGTATACCTAGTTCGGGAGTCCCTTTATAAGGTGCCTCCATCTTGGCTCCACTTTGAGAGTCTTAATCTGAGCTCAAAGGGCACAATCATGCTCCTCACTGACAACCTTCCAAAAGGTGATCACCTTATATTGTGTGAACTATGAACTGCAGAATGCCTTTTTGGTAATAGAGGTATCAAAACTACTTAAATCACCTAGCCTTAATGCCGTCACACCTTTATCACACCAACATTCACGTTATCTATGCGTACAGGTTAGACTTTTAAGGGGTACCTGTGGAGAATTCTTGAACAGCTTAGAGAAATCGTGAGCTGTTTTGGAGGGCACTTTCTTTCCATACTTTGTAATTTTACCTAAACAATTCAAAGTACTAATAGGCCTAATGTCAAAGCCAATATTAGAATAATATGATATAGCTAAATATAAGGTTAAGATCTAAAATGAGCAGTATAGACTTAAACTCTCCTCCAGTTATATTATAGACCTGTGAGTTGTCTTATACCCTGCACCCAAAGTACAGGCTGGGAATCATGTTCTCAACTATGTGGTTTCATAGAAAGATAAGCAGTTGAAACGAAATGAGTTTCAATAAAAAATCTTGAGACAGTATTAAATCCACTGAAATATTAATTGTGACAGCAATTTTTAACTGCAATAGACCAATGACTAATATTTTGGGTATATTTATCTGACTTCCCAAAGAAATATATCAGGGCAGACCTGTAACCAGATATCTAAGGTAGCATCTTTTGTAGGACCACCGAATTATACCGATGCACCATTGCTGGGGGCTATCGGGCCATAATGGATCTACAGTGTATCATATAATTATCATATGTCCTTATGTTATAAAATGACAAAGCGAAAGGTATTTTCGACACCTTTTGGTTATCGAAGTTTTCTCTTCGGTTGATAAAATTCATCTTTAAAAAATCACTCAGTTCTCTATTGCAATAGGAATCGGATTTCATGATCTAATTCCTCCAGTAGCAGGGATATATTACTATGGAAATGGATGAAGACTGATAAGGAAGTTTTGACATTGGATAAGTGTCGTGTGGTTCAATCTTCTTTTATACTCGTCATACAGATCTTTTGTTCCTTTAAAGGAAGGAGCTTAGACCTTGAAATGGTTCAACTCTTGCAAGAGTTTCGCAATCCCGCATTTCTTTTGCAATTCTGTCTTTCTGTTGTTTGACCCAAGAGGGATGAACAGGCTCTATATTCTATGCACTACTATGTTTCTTAGCTCGCCATATAATTCCCTATCTTTTTGTTACAAGTTTTCCCCACAGATCCCAACAGGGATTTTACTAAATTTGTAGATTAGTCAGCTGGATACAATATTCATTAAGAAAGATGCAAGGAGGAATACACCCTCTAAGACAAACCCCTCCTTACTAATCTGTTCCGCCTTAAAGATAGGCAAGCGTTATAAAAATCATTTTTTTAAATCAAATTTATGAAGGGCAGTTTTGGAACATACTAAATCCATTTCTCACCTCCCTTCTATATATTCCTGTAAACCTGAGCACCATTTCCCTTTACACCTGCCCTACTCTAATCCTTTGACGAAAGCTGGTCATGGCCTGCCCATCTGAGGAGCGACGTAATGCTAACATTCTCATAACGTTCTGTAACGTTATCAAAACCTTCTGCCATGTCATATTGCTGGCTGGATGAACTCCATAGAAGATACTTATTTTTACTTTTCTTAAGATATCTCAAAATCAGCACTCTTTAGATACGATTATATATTATTCTACAGTTAAGAGTATACCTTTCTTACAGGTCATATTGTTTGGTTAGTCTACTAGATTCCTTATCTGGTCATTTAGGTTTTAAAAAGCACACAGCAGGTCATACGTGCCACTGTTCACCTCACTTGGGTCTACTCAGGCGTGTCCACGGGGTGATTATTCTGTCAGGTTCCCACGCCCCATTCCCCATCCCCCATTTCTGAAAGGCCAACCTTTATGGATCCCACCCTAGGTATGTCTCTTCAGTCTCCAGATCCGATTATCCGAGATGGCAGCCCGGATCAAGATTCCATCTTATATAGAGATTCGGCTGGTAGAATACATAGACCATGCATATTCCATGGCATCAAGACATTCCCTAAGTCGTCTCCAAGGCCAACCTCCCGCCACACTAAACACTGTCTGAGAGGACTGGCTTAATTCCTGAACCATGCCCAACACAGAATATAGGCTACGTGTCGCCGGAAACGATTTTCACGTGAAGATCTCAGATAAATGTACATATGTTCCCTCTTTGTGTGATGTCCCACGTCACAATACCGTGTTTGCACCTCTCTGAAGAAGTGTTCTTAATTAATGGGTATTTGCAGAAAGTGCTAGGTACCACTTGGACCACTCGGACTCAACATATTGTTTATTTTGACAACTTGCAAAATGTTGATGTAGTAGATGGCAGGACATCTGGGGAAATCCAGTTCATGTGAAGGATAAATAAATTGTTAAAAAAGAAAAAGAATTAGATAGAACAATAGCATATATTCCAGTTGCCGTTATCAGGCCGCGATCTCTGCAGTGTGATCGCACATTACTGCGACACCCTCCTGCACCCACCTGGGCCAGGTACACTTTATATGGCTAACAGTTGATGCGTAGTACACACTGGAAACTCTTTTACATATCTCATTTGATATTGGTTGTATTTCAAATTTGTAAAAAGTTTTGTGTACCCTGTGCCTTTGTCTATCACATTTAAGTATATATTTTGATTAAACATCCATCTATAACTTGTAGAATGGCTGTTCAAAATGCAAGTATTTCCCGGAAACCACAATGAAGAGTAAACTTGTTACATTTTGTTGTTTTCAATACTTTTCAACTGCTAAAATGTTACTTATGGCGGTCACATACATGTGTAACTTTATAACTTAGATAGTAAGAATACCTGTCATCACATTATTAGTTTAGAAATACTTTTGTATTATGTGATCACACAGTAGCTAGTAGAAAGTGTACCTGTTTCGCAGAGGGTGTCTCAGGGAATCTTTCACCAAGAAAATAGATGGCCACTGATAAAGCTAACTGGAAAATACGCTATTCTATATAGGCCTACCATGCATAGACTCAGACGACATATTTAAAAAGAACTGCAACCTACATGCTGTAGCCCTAAATGCTTTATACCAAGCTACAGAAATTACACTTGCCTACCCCCTTCCCCAAATACTGCTCCCCGCAAAAGACTTCCCCTACCCTTTGTTGGTGAATAATAAGTAAAGCACACACCGACTGCCTATGTCACCTGTTGTTTCGTGTTGTTTGACAGAGATTTCCGCCATGTTTGACGATGGTATGAGCCTGCCCCGGAGTGCCCCCTGACGGCAGGAGCTAGAATCACATGTATGCCTATCAGGTTTCATGGGGGCCCGACGGCGGCGGCGAAACGCAAATGGCGGCGACGTGACGTCAGGGACGGCGCGACGGATTACCAACCAGATATATACAGATTATCCGGGCCATATCACCATCAGCCTTTTGCTTGTAAGCCCCGCAGCGTTTGTTGAGTCTGACCAGATTGCCAAACAGCGCTGCGGCCGATTGTCGTCTGCGCCGAGTGTGAAGGACGCACGGCATGGCGGCCATGTTGGCACAGCCTGTCACGTGTCACAGGGGTGTGGTCCCCTGGGAGGGTCCGAAGCACATGGTCCTCCACGGTTGGATTCATCCCAGGTGCAAGGCACAAGAGGCCAAGATAAACCATGTACCTGTATCTCAATAAATGCCATGTAGGGGACTGGGACATTATAAAAAGACCATGATGCTTGCCTTATAATAATTGGGCCTATTTTATTTTATACAGAGGCGGATCCAGAGGGGGGGGGGGTCCAGGGGGTCCTGACCCCCTCCTTTTGGTGGAAATCTAAACTACATAAAGAGGGGGAAATACTGTGTGCATGCATGCAAATGCACCCGTTTTCATTACTTAGCCTATATGCTGACCCCCTCCTTTCAGGAATCCTGGATCTGCCCCTGTTATAGGCCCCTTTGCAATGGTGTAAAGGTTTCCCGGGGGTTGTGGGGCCAGAACAAGGTTCAAACACGCCCACCTATATTTATGAAACACGTCCACCTAAATATCAATTTTTTAATGTAAAATTCCTAGTCTAACCTATTCCCGGGCTAAATTGTTTGGTCAACCATAGAGCTATAGCATAATATAATGATATTCAAAGTTCTTTTGCTTTATACTCGTGTTTTTTTTTTCGTAGTTTCTCATACGGCGTCGATGGATGCATCCTGTATGCATTACCATATGAATATATTTTAATACAAGCTGTTTCATAGTTATCTTGCTCCTCAGGCAGAAAAAAAAACTTGTGGTAGATATTCACAATTGATTTGGTAGAGAAGGGGAATCCCGGATATCAAATTTTAATATCCCGCTTTATATTTTAACACGTACTCAAAAGTAAATAGTGTACCGAAGTACATAGGTCAAGTCGACATAACAAGGAATTCACTTAATAATGATTAACTAACTCATCTAAATGCGCTAGATTTTTTTTCTACAATTCACCATTTACGATCATGCTGTAAAACATGAGAGCTTTCACATTGTTAAGGATGGTTCTTTCATACAAGGCATTTTTTCCCGAAGATGCCTAGAACATCCTATATTTAGTACCAACTTGTTCTATATCTTACTGTCCTCCTCTATGCAGATTAGAAATAACGACCAATCGTTCCCAGATGCAATTCAAGATCGTGACACTATTGAGGTATTGTATCTATGCAGAGATGCTATTGAGGCAATCTTGACTTCCTCTTACTATTTGCTTCGTCAGGAAAAAGTTTCGAAATGCTGATGAACTCTTAATGAAGTTAGCGTTTTCTATTTTAAATCTTTTTGTGTCTAATTGCCACCGACTTTGTCAGCATTTCTAGAGGAACTGCTCAAAAACTGTTAACTCAATACAATTATAATGACATACGTGATCACGAACTCATTCAGTCAATGGTCAACCTCCAGTATCGGTGAGACTGATGGCGAGGAGTTAGAATGTGGGCACTCAACAGAATAGCTAAGAACGCCTACTGATCCCGAAATCTGTGATCGTACCGGTTCTTACAACACTACATACTATTGTAACTATATGGACAGTTGATATGTCTTTCATTCTAAAGACATTATAAAATTGATGTTGTTTCATTCTTTCCGTAACTGTGTTTTATTCTGATAGTAGAATGGTATTCTAAAACCCAACTTACACTAATACTGCCCCCTAACTATTTGATCATGCCGTTTCATTCTAAAATAACTTCATGCTTCAGGACTGTTGCTATATGTGGTATACTTTAAAAGATATTATATAAAATGGACATTGTATCACTCTCTCAGGTTATGATGTTTTATTCTGATCGTAGAATAGTATTCTGAAATACAAAAACCCCTAACTCTATGATCATACCCTTTCTTGTGACACTGCGTTATGGGCATATCATTCTAATTTAACTATAATATTATGCTTCAGAATTTTTCCTATTATGTCATTCACTCTGAAAGACATTATATAAAATGGATGTTGTTTCACTCTCTCCAGTGACAATGTTTTACTCTGAACGTAGAATAGTAATTAAAACCCAACTTTCACTAATACTATGGGGGGGGGGGGGGGGGGAGTCCATGGTTTCATAACTTATGATATCTTAACTTTTAGATATCACATTACACTTTATGTGACCCTGTTTCTGAGGCAGTGTCATAACTTACTTGATTGATCATAAGTCTACATGACACTTGTTCAGCAGTGACTTCTTTGGAGGCTGAATATTTTACGAGGGACCATTTGCCCCTTACCACAATGATAATGAGAAAACAATACATTTCTACTTTATTCAAGGTCCTTGTATACCCAAGTACATAATGTGGTCTAGTGGTCTAGATGTTAGATGCATATGTGAAAGGTTGGTGGTTCAAATCCCTAAAATGACTGCAATTTTTTCTTTGGTATTATCTTCCCTTAACCACATTAGAAACCTTTTTAATGTATCATAGCTACTTGTGGGATATAGGATATAGGACTTTTATATCATTAAAGGTAGCTCTCCTGCTTGGTTTATGGCTGTCATCTCCATGAATATGCTGCAAAATGAATTTATGATTGTCAGATCCATGTTCATAAATGGAGCAACTACTGGGGATTGAACCTCACCCTCTGGCACAGAGGGCAGATACCTTACCACCATGCTTTCTTGACAAGTGTAGAAGTTGGATAGTGAGGGTGCACCTCTTTCACCCGCAGGTGGAGCCAATGTGTATCACATAAAAAGAATATATTATAAAGTAGAATCAAAGGTCAAGGTCATGTCAATATGTCTTTTTCACAAATATCTCTCTCATAAATGCAGCATAAATTTAGGTATCTTGTAAGAGAATGTACAATACACCAAAAGAACTTATACAGGTGAAAATTTCAGGTAAATCAATACAACAGTAATGAGAAAATGAGGAGAGAAATTTTGAGCTGGGAGCAACAAAGCATGAAGAAAGGTTAGGTGTGTACAGGCTGTCATGAGTTGTCTTTGAGAAACCCCAAGTTATGAGAGTCACCATCATAAATGAGAGCAAATTTAATGCATTTTTATTTAGATCAAAAATACATTATAACCTTTAAAGTACCATTTTTAAAAACTGAATAACATAGAAGAAATATCAATGTACAGAATTAGAATAAAAGAAATAAATATTGTAAGCATCTATGAAGAAAATAAGCATTCAAGAAATTGGTATTAAAACCCAAGACACAAACTCAGGGTGTGTAACTTTATAACACACATTAATTTTGTCATAAGTCAGCTATCTGAGAAACACAAATCAATATAGGCTAAAGAAGAAAAATATTGTTTTCTGCATGGGAGAGCAACTACGTGTCAGACCTAATAACACCAGCGTAATCAGCACATCATAATTTATAAAATTGATAAAGATATGACACACCATGGAACCCCCAATTGTATGTATCTATGAAAAAAATAAGCTTTCGGAAAAATGGTATTGCAACCCAAGACACAAGCTAACCCAGCCAGAGGTGTGATGTAATAATAATGTTGCAGCAATGTTCTGTGTTGGTTCTTGTTACGTTCTTTTGATGACTCCCAATTATGTCGCTGCGACCTACTGCTGTGACATTGCACTGCAGCGTTATCAGAAATGTTCTGGTTATGTTCTTCAACCTAAACAGAATGTTCTTATAACATTCTGTTTTGGTTTTGTCCTAACCTCCCCAAAAAATAATGTAATAATAACATTTTAATTTGTTAAGGTTACAACCTCACCATCAATAACAATTTTTACGTGCCATCTTAGTAAGTAACAAAGTGACTAAAAAGGTTTCTGTTACATTGCAAGCTGGATGGGAAGGTGTGTAACTTTACAACACATATTTGTCAACTATCTGAGAAATGCCAATCAATATAGGTTAAAAAAGAACAGCTTCATTTTCTGCATGGGAGAGCAATTATATGTCAGACCTAGAAACAACAGTGTAATGAGCACATCATAGCACATTGCTAGTTCTAAGATACTTATACATGTATCTCCAAATATTTTATTCTAGAAATGATACTCTGTATCTGTTTGGAATTTCCTTTAATACGGCTTCCCTATATAATGTCATACTTTTTTTTACACAAATCCCTAAAAATTATTTGTTTCAATGGCAACCAAACGATTATTGTATGGTAAAATTTGCGAAAAAAATGTTCCACTGCCAAGACATTCAAAATTAGGGCATTTTTCGCTTGCAATAGAATGTTTAAGTTAGATACATAAACAAAAAGTTAGCCTAAATCAGTTGTATTACTTTTGCTCATAAATGTACTCATACCTCCATAACTATTCCCCCGGGGGTATATGATACGGCCCCCTTTGGAGCTTCCTTTCCTTGTGTTGACACGCATATATGAGTTGAAAGGATTTATCATTGCCTAAAAACCTTCAGAATTATATGGAAAAATTATAGAGCAATGTCAAAGTGTCAAACAAAATTATTTTACCTTATTTTCGGTGATTATAATCTCCCAATCTATTAACCAGTTAACAACATTGGGTTAGTCAAACTGCGTCAGTAAGAATGGTCAAAATACCTATGCCTTAAGCTTAAAGATGTTAGGAAGTTTAAAAAAGGCATGGTCAAACTGCGTAAAGGCTTGTTTCCACTGAACAACAGTTTTCTCATGGTGACCTGAGGCAGGGAAATATTTAGAAATCGGTGGTGGTCTTTGTCAAAATCATTCAATGGAAATGGGAAATCGGTGGATAATATACCTGCAAACGACTGTAAACAAGAGTAAACGACTGTAGAAATGAAAACATTCATGAATGTCAAAATATTTCAAATGTTATATATTTTGGAGAACTGTAGCCCGCAATTTCTTCCAAAGCAATTAAAAGCAGTTAAATTAATCACTCTCTGTATTTTAGACCTTTCAGTTGTTGAAAATAGTTGTCCACGATGTCGCAGAATTGTCCAAACACCTCCACTTAAAACAAATCAGTATAAACATATCATATTATTGTTAAGTACATGTTTCATGTGACATTGTTAACATGTGCATCGTTACATCAATTACACATGACATATGATTTTCATGAATGGTAGGAAAACCCTAAGCTAAAGGAATGAGTAACCGACACGGGCAATACCGCTGATATGAGAAGCCATGGGGGTTTCTCATGTGCAAACTATAGGCCTACTCCATTTTTGAAGTAGCGTGAAGTGTGGGAGCATCGCACATTAATGTCGTACACAGGGAAAAAGCTCCTTGACAATCTGTTGGCATAACCTACACAGTTACCAGACACTTCGTACCCTTGTATCTATGTCCCTTGTCACTTCGTACCCCTGGCACTATGTCCCTGGACACTTTGTACCCATGTCATTATGTCCCTGGACACTTCGTGTACCCCTGTCACTATGTCCCTCTGAAGTAAATTATTGGATGTAATGATGTGATGATTATTTATGCAATTGTTTTCTCAAGGTTTGAAATGTTACTGGTACCAATCTGTGTTTTTTTCTTTTACGAAGTGTCTGGTAACGGTAGGAAAACCCTAAGCTAAAGGAATGAGTAACCGACACGGGCAATACAGCTGATATGAGAAGCCACGGGGGTTTCTCATGCGCAAACTATAGGCCTACTCCATTTTTGAAGTAGCGTGAAGTGTGGGAGCATCGCACATTAATGTCGTACACAGGGAAAAAGCTCCTTGACAATCTGTTGGCATAACCTACACAGTTACCAGACACTTCGTACCCTTGTATCTATGTCCCTTGTCACTTCGTACCCCTGGCACTATGTCCCTGGACACTTCATACCCATGTCATTATGTCCCTGGACACTTCGTGTACCCCTGTCACTATGTCCCTCTGAAGTAAATTATTGGATGTAATGATGTGATGATTATTTATGCAATTGTTTTCTCAAGGTTTGAAATGTTACTGGTACCAATCTGTGTTTTTTTCTTTTAGAAAAAAAGACTATGTTATGATATTGACTGTATGACGAATGAATTTGCCCAGCTCCAATCACATAAACAGTGTATTCTGATGTATGTTTAAAAAATAAAACATGGTATTTCCCTTCAACATTTCATGATCTATACTGTCTTCTAGTGCATCGCTATGACCTTATCATTTGAACATATATGGTATTAATCAATTAGATGAGGGTACGAAGGTACATAATGACTAGGGTACCAAGTGACCAGGGTACATAATGGCTAGGGTATCAAGTGAACAAGGTACATTATGGCTAGGGTACCAAGTGACCAGGTACATAACGACCAGGGTATGAAATGTCTGGTTACTGTCAAAGGCTTTTGGGTTGTCGCAAGGCTCATTTCAGGCCACTGATGCTGTGTGACAACCCAGCAACAACCCTGTGACAACTTTGTGGGTGGTCAGAGGGTTGTCATTGTTAATCTTGAGGCTGGATGACAACCCAAATGTTGTCATTTTCTCCTGACAACCTTAGGCCAAAAAGGTTGTCAGAGAAGCAAAAGTGAAAATCAGGTTGTCACAAAGTTGTCAGCGAAGAAAATGAGATGTCAAAGGTTCTGCCTGACAAATCTAGTATAGGGTTGTAAGTGAGTGGTGCCTAAAATGACAGCCCAAGGTTGTCATGGCCTCTGTCTGTGACAACCCTAGTATTGTAAGTGAATAGTGCCAAAAACCATACAACTCGTAAGGCCTAATACAACTTAGGCCTCCTAAGTGTAATGGGCATACATAATAACTAGTAACATTTGGCATAATAGGAACCCAGCAAACATAAATACACAGTTAAATTTACTAACCTTTCTGAAGACCCTGTGACAACCCTGAGTTGTTCCAGTAGATCAAGGCAATCCTGGAAATTCATTTTGACAACCCATGGCTGTGTTTTTTTGGCACCATTGATTTAAAACCCTGAGGTCATCCCAGAGAACCACATGATCTTATATAAAGTGGTCACAAAGTCAACAGTACCTCTTATTCAAAGTTGTCAGAAGGTCATCATAGGGTTGTTGATTTTGACACCAAGATTGTCAGAAGGTTGTCATAGGGTTGTTGATTTTGACATCAAGGTTTCCAGAGGCTTGTTGAAAGGAAATTGGGATTATTTCTATGAATACAATACTAAAAGTTGATGGTGACAAGTACTGGTTACTAGAACTAAGGAAATTAAAAAGAAAGTAGTTTTTAAACAACAGAAAGCTCAATGGATTATAAGGACCTTCCTTGAGTTACTAATACAAATGGCAGCACATGATGAAACCATTAGAACTGTTTGATTGATTAGATAATCATGCAATTGATATATCCAATACAAAAAGGCTGAGGAATACTGTAATACTATTGAATGAATATGAAACAATCCTAAAACAAAACTGGCAGGTGATACAAAAGGTACTACCAGAAAACAGTTGCGATCAGAGGAAAGGATGGTCTAGTTTTTCCATATTTGATATCATAAAACAAATATTGAAGGAGGAATGGGCAGTTTTGTGAAAATTAAAAAAAAAGTCTTATTAATAGTTTTATGGCAACATTCTGTGTAGAATTCAATTATCCACTTGTTTTGATATCTTCAGAATTGATCTAACGACAGCTCACTGAAAATAATGCCCTTCCAAACGCAGCTGCTTCAGAGGTATTGCTGATGACTCCGGGCCCTCATATATTCCACAATAGTATATATAACAATTTAATCTGTTGTTCTCTATAATATTGCTACAGGTTATTGAAATGTGTTTTATCCGGATCTTGTGTTGAAAGTACCCATCTCCGATTTCACCTATATAGCAGGTCGGGGTCGCGGAGTGCGCTGTCGACCAGGGGCGGGTACTTCTCTGATCCTCACCTAAACCCTATTGGGACAAGCTTGTGTGCAGAGGATACAGTCATGCCAGCCTCAATGGTATCTGTATCATATTGGATACAATGCTTGTTATGCTAAGCCACCCGAGATGTTGAGAGGCTATGCAGGCCTTTAGTAAGTGCTGGAGAGGCCTTGTGTGGCGTGGCATTAGGATGTTTTAACATGGGCGGCCGAGGGGCGCCTCCATGACGGCTGGGTAAGCCTCCCACAAACAGGCCCACGACGTCAGCGCTGTTTGTTCCCACCAGACCTGCACTGGAGCTACAACGCCATGGAGGCAGTAATTAAACCTGGAGGAATCTGCCGACTCAGTGGGGTTACCCACGATGATTAGGACTGAATCAGAGAACGTACTGATAATATTTGGAGACAGGTTATATTATTATGGTTGCGAAGTGTTTGAACAGTTTAAGGACAAAGCAAAAGTAGGAATTTGCCTCTGCAAAAAAACAAATCACATTTTTTCAATTATTCTTACCAACACAGATTCCATGTACATTGCCATGTTGGAAATAAGGTAATGCAGTACCAAAGTTGTAGGTTGACTGCAGTAAGAGAGGTTAGATAATTTACTATCTTACCTCTCTGCTGCAGTTTAACTAGGTAAAATCATCGGAAACTTGATAATTTTAAGAATCACTTCGTCATTATATATTTTCACCACAACAAACCCTTCCCACATTGGGTTCACCGTCGGGGTAGGACAAAATACACCATGATGTTTGACTCATTAATTTTGGTGTAACTAAACTGACAAGAATGGGCAAACTGGTCTGGAATTGCATTTATTGAAGTTATACAAAATGTACTTGTGGTTTTAAAACTGTAATTGTTTCTTACTATATTTCATTATGAACGTTTAAATAACTTAATCATTTTGATGTAAAGTGGCCTGGGCTGGGATCTTACAAGCTTCAAATTATCAAACATTTTTTAATGTCCCTTTAAAGACAGGGAATCCCTGGACAACGTTATCAATTGCAAGTCTAAAATTTATGATGATGATAATTATTATATCCAGAACACTTCTTTGAGCAATCGTTAGGCACTAATGTATCATAATTGTTAAATGAGGCTTAATGATATACCAATAATTTTCTAAAAAGCATTTTAACCCCTTCAATCCAATAAGGTCATATTTGGCCTCTCTATAGGAGTGGCAATTTTCATTTGTCGATTATTTGACTTAGAACTAGCAAAACACATATGTGAGCTAAGTGGCAAAGCGATTGGAACAAACAGGAGAACAATCTTCGTCACTCTGTCCAACCCAAATTGAAAGAGAAAAGTGACAAAAGCAAAAGAGAGTGCCTGACAAGGTCAGAACAGGTGAAACTGGCCCCTCTTTGGATAGCCCACACCGGGCTGACACATGAACACCGTTTGAAAGGTGAAGGCGCTCCCATTTGTCAACAGTGTAACACCAAACTAACGGTGGAGCACATCATATTAAAGTGTAAGAAGATGGATGATAGTCGCAATCGGCATCTCCAAAACAGAACATCGATGTAGGACGTGTTTAACAACAACGAAAGTAAAAATATTCTGCAATTTCTTCAAGAATGCCAACTGATAGATAAGATCTAAGAAAGGATCCAAGAGTCTGGGATCTAGGGGCCACCCTGTGCTTCTGACAGGGTCATCAAAGGCTGGGTGTGTGGTGTCCTTTCTATGCACATGAAAGACCCCTTGCCACTCTTCGCAACGAGTAGGGTATTGCACCTGGTGGCAGGTTTCTTCTAAGTCATATCATAGATACAATCCCCCATAAGCTGAAAAGCATTACCTTGTGAGGTCCGGAAAGAACCCATGAGGGTTGGCGGGACATTAAACTGCCCCAACAAACAACAAACTTGACTTAGAACTTTCCCAGCCAGCTTGCGACATAACAGAAATGTTCTGCAACCATACTTTTTTTGTCAGTTTGTTCCTTACTATGATGGCACATAACAATAACGTTATTGATGGTGAGGTTGAAACCTCACCAAATTAGAACGTTATTATAACATTATTTTTTGATGAGGTTGGGACGAAACCAAAACAGAACATTATAAGAACATTCTGTTTAGGTCAAAGAACATAACCAGAATGTTATAATAACTTCACAGTGGAACATCGCAGCAGTAGGTCACAGCGACGTAATTGGGAGTCATCAAAAGAATGTAACAAGAACTAAACCAGAACGAAAAAGAACGTTACTGCAACGTTATTATAACGTCACACCTCCGGCTGGGTTAGGGGATATGCAATAGCAGTCCAGTCCTCAGGACTTTCCTACCATTCCTATCAAATAGTTCTTTAGAAACTCACGTATAATTGAAGCCATTATGGCCAAGTTTGGCCATATTTAGCCATATTTTGAAATCAGCCGCACAATTATGTTATTAAAGGAAATAATAGTGAGAAAAATATCTTTGTTGTTGCCTTTTTATGGAAATATCTTACTTGGATATTTTAATCATTATCCTAAAATAATACTCTAATTGAAGTATTGCTTCATGGAGAATTTGCAAGAGAATGTTCTTTCAAGGAAATTCTGAGTATTTAGAAGCTTATCAAAAGGTTGGTAGAATGGTTTGCAACATTTGAACAGTTGAAGGCATTGCACTTATTCTTCAAAAGGTTTTTTCGTCTGATATTTTTAAAGGGAGGTCAAAAGGTTAGTAATTGATCTTGACAAAGTAGGTCTACATGTATGTTGGGTGTTAACTGGGGAAAAAACATTTCCTTCTCAATTCCAATTTAGTTTTAGAGCAATGTCCCCGAAGCGTTTTCTGATAATTACTGTCTATTAATGTACTACTACTTTCCTTCAAAGTAAATGTGCATAGTCTGCTCATGAAGAAAAAAAAGTAAAACTGGCATAATAAAGTCATTCGTTAATGACGACCTATCATGCATCCATCTTGTGCCTTCTGTACTTTACCTTGGCAATCTTGACGTGTTCCTGCCGGTACCAAGGTACTCCAGGGTCTAACTGGTCCTGGAGAACATGTCTCCGGAGTCCCAAATTACGTTTCTTCAAATAGTGACCAGAATAGCAAAAACCAGGGTTCTGAAAAGCAAAGGCTCTTAAAAGCTACCTCATTCCCAAAACCTCGGTTGAAATAATTATGACACGTGAAGTAACATTTCACTCGTCTGGGAATCTTAAAAATAAAGTTAAACTTAAAAGTTATTGAGTTCTCCTACTTTCAAAGTGCCGACCTTGAAAATTCCGACCACTTTGATTAAATACAACCAATCATATTATTGCTAGAAGAAGAATAGAACCATTCCTCCACATAGTACTCCAAATCACAGCATTAACAATAATTAATGATACACGCGTGAAGGAGTGCTTACTATTAAATTAGCATTCATCCCATAATTATATTCTTGTCTGGGTATGTTTCTCAACGGACATCCAACAATGGTAAACTATAGGCCTATAAGTTGTTCTTATTTTATGATATTCGATGAAATCTTAAAGTTGTCCGTTACAGATGGAGCCAAATATGTGAGCCTTAACGTGAAAAACCAAATGTGAGGTCGCACAGTCTGCTGTACAGTTGTATGCAAAGGCACTTAGGAGTTATCAGTTTAAAGGACTTAGGGGCTGTCCTCCTGTGGGCGTCCAGATTGCCCGTGTCACCGACCTTGTGAACCCCGCCTCGGCCACCCAGGGGCACCATCTGGTGGCCGTCATGGGCGTGAGGCGGCCGGAGGGATCAGCGGGCGTCCACCTGAATCCTATCAGCGGATTATCGGCCCGATCCCCACCTCATCGGTCAGAGTGCCTCCGGGACGGGCGTGGGGAGCCTGGCGGGCAGGGGAGGGGTGAGGGCCGGGGCCAGGGCCGAGGGGGCGGCAGGTAGGGCTAGCATGGGGTGGGAACAGTAGGGGAAAGCCTGCGGTGTTGATACCTCCCGACTGGGGACGTGCAGGGTGCCACCACCCCAAACTGTCTCATCGGTCGCCTCTACCCCCTCCCTCTCCCACCCCGCACGTCCCAGAGGATCATGATGGCGCATTCATCGCCCAGACTTGGGTTTGTTTTCTCCGCACTTTGTCAACACGAATCATCAAAGCTTCCAGATCCCGCTTTTTAATATGTGCAATGCGGATAACGTGTCCCAGTCAAGGTTCTATTTTTTTTCATGGCAGCCCGCTCTTTTGTCACGGGAAATTTGCCTTTATAATCATCTCTATTGCAATGAATGGTTAAGAAAGATAATTTTAATTTACGGATTTTCCTTCCCTATTGGCCCATTAATTTGTCACATTGAGCGAGAAGGCAAAACCGAAAGCAATATTTTGAATTTCCATGAAAAAGGACTCCTCAATCAATTTTGAAATTAATCCGTCGCTTAAACCTTAACCAATTCATTTGTTTCGCCCCGCAAAATCCCTCACTTGCATTAAATGCGCCTTTAAACTAAATTCCATTCTCTAGAGTGCAGATACTTTGTTGTTATTCAGAATTAAAACTTTCAGAAACTAAATGAAGCTATGCTGTGGCCACTGACTTGTTTCTCATACAGGTGATCGTAGAAAAATGCCACTGGTTAAAAGCCGTAGATATTTAACACTTGGTCTTGAACAAATTGGTCATGCTTATGATACCTTATTATAAAAGCCTTTATTGTTGACCTTCTCTGCTATTTGCTGTAGGAATTCAAATGATACGTAATTGAAGTCTTCAAATGGAGAAATGTTTGCTTCTCTTCTTCCCTCTATAAACGACACTATACCGAATACAGTCTTTGTCTTAAACCCACAGTTAAAGTTGTAAAGAACGGCAATGAGAAACGATTACATATAAATCCACTATTCTATTTATCTTATATATGCATCTACATTGCTGTACGACCATTACCAGTGAAGTGTTTGGGATCGGTTCTGTCTCAGATAAATACATGCATGTATGCATGTTGAATTAAGTTTACCTAGTGCATAGCATACGCATGCAAAGACCTTATGAATATAAAACAAAACGTCAAATTGTAGTTGTTAACATTGAGGATGGTTTATTAATTTTTTTTAGAGAATGGGTTCTGTATTTACATTGACTGAAACTATGGATGGAATCGCGCGAGGGTAACACAAGCATTTCGTTCTACTGCTAAATACAGGAAAAGTCTTTGGTATCATCTCTCAAATATAACAGACTTGGATAAGATCATTTTACAACATCAACGTTTAACATTAACAATACATATTCATATGGCGTCCTTTTATATTTCATTAGTTTAGATATTTTTTTGAATAGTCGTGGAGTGTACGAAAACATGCAGTTGGTGAATATTACTATTTATATCTGTTCACTGAATAGAAGAGCCACGGCTTGTCGGTAGTATATCTGGTATATCTCCCTGCTACAACATGTACACAACAGGACCTGACATCAGGGTAATAGGCCAATGGTTCTGAAATTGAGTTATATACGTGGAGATAAAAGACAAGATTCTGTACTGCAAAAATGATCATATATACAGGCGGTTTCCTGCACATGTGTGTCTGGAACCCCATTGAGGTCGGGACCACAATTCATGTAAAATATCAGACAATTTGTGCAAAATTTAGGATGGAAACACCTTTAATTTATCTAAGTCTGATTTGGTATCCTTCTTGATTTCTGGGCTAACCACGTCACTGTCATGACAATGAGATCGTAAGATCTGCCGTACTTGTTTCCATGGCTTGAATGGTGACAGAAGTGTGCGAATTCCTTCTTACATCTAACTGTCTAACAATCTATAGGCTATACGTTATTGTTTCGTGTTCTTATGCTATATACTTGATTTTGGGTCAATATGCCTACTACACAAAACAATCTAAATAGTTTTCTGGTTTCAGAAAAATAGCTTCAAGTCAGCTGCATTGTATAATTTGTATGGTTACTGTATTGTACAATGTAGTTTGTGTCCGTTTATAACCCATGTTAAATGATCTTTCTTATCTAATTGAAAAATAGATGGTTATATTTACTGAGCAACATCCTTCTATCTAACAAGCTATAGTATGAAACATTGTACTCATACAGTACACACTTCCAATTTCTGGACGTACAGACTTGCCCCAAAGATGTCAAATAAGAATATTTAAAACATTCAGCCTATACATGTTCAATAAAAAAAGATTAAAGGAAAACATTGTAACATTAGAAATGTCAGAGAGGGTCCAATATCTTCTCGATATGTCGATATGTTCAAAACATTCACTTGCTAAGATACAATGTCATCAAGGTCATAGTATTTCCTTCCGAATTTGTAATGGGTGTATATTGGTGGTCTATGAGTGATGTCCAGTGATGTGTGAATATCGGAAGGTAGCATGTGCCTGACCACGCCTTCACTCCCCAGTCGGCCGTTCATAGGCACCTCCCCTTCCCCTCAATATAGACGGCCCCATTGCCCCAGCCATTGCCTCCCGCCTCTGTCCCTGTGGCTCCTGGAGGAAGGGCAGTACGGGAGGCCTTGAGTGCCAGCGTCGAAGGGGGGAGACCGTGGCAGGCGCACGGTCAATTCAGGACCCAGGAGGAAAAGCCAAAAGAGACTCCGGAACTGAAAGGCAATTGGCCCCAGTGGACAGTGTCCGCCCGACCCTATCGGAGACTATAGGACTAAACGCCCCCTCCAGCCTCCCGCCCCTCGGCCGCCCACCGCGACAGATTACTCGAAATAGAATTAGAATTACATGGATGTCTTGATAAGGCGGATTAAATTCTGCGCTGGTTTGGGCTGGCCGTCGGGTGGCGGCCGGCCGCCGCGCGGTCATGTTTGACGAGGGCCCGGGCGCATGCCGCGCCATGTCCGCGCCGGCCAATTAGTGCGTGTCATCTCCATAATGAGCGCGCCGATCAAGGAACAAATCTCCGCGCCGCTTGCGCCCATGGTCGGCCTCATTGGGCCCTCCTCCCTTCCGGACTAGCTTTTGTGGAGTTAGCAGCGCACCAGCCGTAGCCCAGCAGCTTTGATTTCATTGCCGACAATGAATGACAAAGTGGTGTATAGGCAAGGCTTGCGGCGCGTTTTGGTTGGGGTTGGTGGGTTGGTTGGCGGTGTGTATGCGTGCAGGCCATGGTAGGCTTGCCCTGACTGGTACTCTTCTTTGGGACTCATGCATGCACTTCAAGTGTATGTGTATACACTAACACCAGAGGCCCCCATCTTGTATATCCCCCCGTTTTTGCCATGTCAAATTTGATCAGCAGTTCTAGTGTCAAGATGCCTATACAACGGCTCGGAGAGAGCGGGCAAACAGTAAAGAACGTAAAACGAGTACAGTTTATCTTCAAGCAAAGGATGCTCCTCGGCCAGCGCGGTTCAGGTATACATTGGCGTAGGCCGCGAAATGGAAGCGTATACAGAGAGGGCTTCAACTATGTACCGAGTTGTAAATGGGGAGGAAAAAGACCACTGTCCCCTTTTGTAGGAACCTTGTTTAACACCTATGTTTTACCTTTTGTCAGCTTGCTACTTAAGACGTTACACCACATTATGTTCACAAGGTGCAAGTAAATAGGGAGTTTTTCCCTCAGCCTCTGGCGGTCCGTAGTCAGGCTGAATGCTCCTTCCTGTCGGCAACTAAAAACATCCTCAAGCACCGAAGAACGTCTTTCTTCGACCATATCAGAGTATATTGACAAAAACATTAGTGTTTCACGACAGGAAAAAACTCCAAAGAGAATGTATACATCCCATGCACTAAGCACTTCTTTCCCCCAACCTTTGCTCATAATGTAGTACAAAGGGGGCTCACATTGTGACTGGAGTGGGGGGAGGCAACATAACTGTGGGCTTGTTCTTGTCACCTTAAATGGTTGTTCTCAACAGAAAAAAAAACATGTAGCTGGCGATGATTAAAAGATATATGATAACAGTTGGTAGCATGAGAATGTTAAACATAGCAAAAACCTATTCGAATTCGATGCGTACCTATAGAATAAAAACTTTGAGCGTGGGCGTATCATCACTGTTTACACACAAAAACTTCATGGTTTTCATAGTATACATTACATGAATGTTAGTTCCTTTGCCAATTAGATGTGTTATGGATTGGGAAACCATAATTACGAGATGTTTTTAATTATGGGTATTTACTTGAATTTGGTCTTGAGCCCGTGATCAGTCACTTTTTGTATGAGAACGGGATTTTTATGAAGTGCTTCTCATCCTGACGCTACAGTGCCAAAAATAAACAGGAGAAAGAAATGTGAATCAACTGCCAGCGTTCCCTAGTTTCTTTTTGATCGCGTCTGTAATTTAAATCTTTAAAAGGAGATGGCGGACGGGTAAAGATATTTTTACACAACAGTTCAGAAGATCTTAACCTTATTTGTAATTTGTTCCTGTTTGTGTTTTTCACAATAACCGATATGCTTCATCTTGGTATTCCACTTAACATGCACTACTTTAATTAAGTATCAGTAATCTGTCTCATTAAGTATTTCATACTATATAGTATAAGATACAAGAGACAAGATACAATCATTTTCTTAGGAAATATTGTGGTTTTACAGGATAAGTGGCGCATTCGCTACTTCTCCGTTTAAGATAGAGAAGGAAGACATATTTCACAGATTCAAAATTAATGTGACACTGTTGGGCTAATCCTCTGTAGTTATAAGGGTTTCAGTGAGATTATAAGATAACACCTGAGGATGTTTCTGGTGAGAGACGTGACCCTCTACACACCATCTGGAACCAAATTAAGAGATGTTTTCCGACTAAACAATGCTTTAATCAAGATATTCTGAGTGATGCTGAGCTATTTGGAACTTCTTAGTAATGAGACATCCGGATTGTTAAAATTAAGTCAACGGTCACTCAAAGTCTCTGCTTGACTTAGAAGTAAGAGCGGTCTTGTTAACACACTGGTGTAAGATGAGTAATGGTAATGATGACCTTTCGTCGTCTGGATGAACACACTTACGGAATGTTTCTTAACGTGACATTTTTGTTGGCAGGTATAACCGGCGGAGAGTAATAATATTTCTCAGTCTTTCAACTGTTCAAATGTATCCATCTTGGTAAAGTGATGCAGTCTGTAACGTTATGTATGGTGATGTCTTTTAGAAAGTATGCATACAGTCATATCTGTTAGTAATTCTTCCTGAGCGAATAACGCCACTCGATCAAAAGATATGAGAATAGGGGACAGTTATCATTAGGGATTATTTTAATCAGATTACACTTAATTCAGAAGGTCATTTATCTGAAAAAAGAGCTTGTATTGATACTGAAAGCAACGTCTATGGGTTGAGCCTTATATTTCCACTCATCATTACTTCTAGTTCATAGCTTTTCTGCACACCACTTTATGATAGTACACGTCGGAACAAAATACAATACGTATACGTATGGGGGAATGGCATGAAAAGGCTCAGATGACGGAAAGGGATGGCATACATACTCTTCGAGATGCTCTCTACATCCCAAGAGATGTTTTTTCTGCGTGTGCTCCGGTCTCTTTGTCGATGAGATGTGAGGAACGTCACGTCTCAGACCCGGCGAGAGGTTAGTGCGCCAGTTTTACGCCCGCCTTTGATTCGTTGCCTGGGGCCGACTCTCATTTCCCTCTACTACTCACTGCTTGGTCAGCGTGGAGAGGAGAGGGGCGCGGGGTACGGGGGACGGGGCGTGGGGCGGCGGGCACGGAGCGTTGGTGAGTGAAGCCAGCAGGCGTTGGGGGAGGCAGGAGAATGGGAGTGACCACACTATTTCTGTACCTTTTTGGATATACATAGTATGTGACTAAATATTCTTTTTTTTTGCATTTAAGGAGGCTGTGTCATCAGTCTTTACTTTTTACAGCATAATTTTTAAAATGATATCCAGCCAAGGAGCGACGTAACGATGACGTTCTTCGATGTTTTAATAACGTTCTGTCACCCTCTGTGTCATAATCTTGGCTTGGTACACACTGTTTATTGTGTGATATCTCTCATTCACCAAGGTATACTATGTTTATTTCTCATCGTTTATTGGTACGTTGTACAATGTAGTAGAATTATCAGCCCGCAGATCACCTTTAGTTATAGGGGGAACAGATCTGTAGACTGATAATACATAATGTGTACGATAAGTTGATGATTTATTTTTATAGAAAGTGCGGATGATCGATCGTATTGTCGATGATGTTATCAAACTATAAGAAGCAAAATTGTGGTATAGCTAATCTCTTTGCAGTTAAATGATTAAGTACATGCACTGGAGTTCTATTGAGGATAGCCCAATACCAATCTGCTAATATGGAAGTACAAAATTAGCCTATAATATCAAAATGTCTCCAACGGTGCACCAAGTTCCTGAAAATGTTTAAATGACATGACATGTGGTGCAGACAGAACGGCTAGGTGTATCACAAATGTCTATTATATTCTAACCCAAAAATCCCAAGGCCGTTTTGTCTTGATTAAGCTTCATAAACTGCATAGGCAAATAACATGCCGAAATATTAGAGTAGCATCTTATCATAATTAAACCCTCGTTGCGCCTTGTCTGACTACTCACCCAGAGGTATCTGTGAAATTAGGAGGTGGCCGCCTATCTGCCCAGTTTACAAAGTACACATGTTTAATTCGTGTCCGACACTATTTTGAGAGGCCATCAAAGAATGTCAGTGGCCGGCGAGGACCGAGGTTTGTCTTGCGCTCGGAGGCGGCCTTCCGTGAATTATTTATCACCTCCTCGGCTTGCCTCTGTTTGTCCTACCCATGCCTAGAAGGCCATTGATTCCCAGTGCTAAAGGGCGGAAATCCCTCACGGACAGGAATCGGAGAATTTCGCATGTTCAATAAACCTGGCCTTATTGCCAAATAAATATCACATTTCGGCCAACCACCCGGCGTTCGCTCTCTTGCCCCTGGCCGGCTAGGACACCCCTAAATCTTCCCTCTCATCCGTGGCCGGCCCATCGTGACCCTTCAGGGCACAGCGGTCAGGAGAAGGCCAAGAAGCCAAAGTGCTCGGTCTAAGGGGAGCAGGGAGGGGGAGGGCAAGGCGAAATTTGATCGGGTCGGAGGTAGGAAAAACACTCCGAAAACACCTGCCTTCCTCTGATCCCTGTGCCAGCAAGCCTTTAGCGGTGATTCCGTCTAAGAGGATTTAAGGAGGGCACCGGGAGGTGTGCAGGCCCCCCAAAGGGCATTTGACCCCAAGTGTCCAGTTGTCGGACACCCACTCCCTTCTTGTCCCTGCACTACCATACCCAGCGGCAATTTCTAATGCGGCCGTCCTGTCAACATAGGCTATTAGTCCGCCGAACGAAAAGTGTATTGACACGGCAATAAGCCTGGGACAACAAACTCAGCCAGGGTGCTAAAAAGTGGAAATGGAAGCTTGAACATATATGGGGATTTGAGGGCGTAAAGTCAGCCTTCTGACCTCCTCTAGGAAGGATCGGGGAGGTTCTGCTGCCGACACAACAAAAGCGCATCTCTAAAGAACCTTGTCTGAGCGTATTAGAACCCGAAGAGGCAGACACAAGGGAATCACACTGAACCAAATACAGTCTTGTAATAGTATTTTAAGCCTCATGTGGGTACCAACCCCAATATGTTCATTCAAAGAAGTTATGACCTTTCTATTAAGTAGCTCCATTACATTTTGATCCCCAATTGTGACCTTATGAAACAGCCGGCTTCTCCGCAACACAATAGTGACACAATCTGTTCGACGACACGGCAATAGAGAACCCTTGGTGTGCGATGATTTGCCTTTAAACTGAGCTATATTTGATATTCTTGTTTGAGGTCATCCATCAAATGGCAATTGAAGCAATCAATCACCTGATAACTACCCCTTTATAGGGTGCAAATGATCCACATGTGCTATTTCTGTTTTTGTCTGGTTTTTCGTCCCTTTATTATCCAGATTGCTTATAGCCAATTAGGCATGACCTTAACTGTCTGGACCTTTCTTTGATTGATAATCTAAATTGCAAAAATAGCAATAGTATGATCATGACGTATGTTCACCGATAGCCAACCATTAACAAAAGCCAATATCCTTTATTAGGCACCCAAGTCGTTATTGCAAGACGGGGAAAGAGACAGAAATCCTGAGCATATGATTTTTGTGATTATTCAGTTTACCGAATTTAACCTAGAGAAGAGAAGCACATTCTTAAATAAGTTTGAAAATGGTTGCTTCATTTTAGTTGATAAAAGTTAATAATATTAATAAGTTAATAATATTCAGGGCGGAATTATGCATTTTACATCAATAGAATGATAGTAAAATGCATGCAATGTTAGAACTGAGTTCACAATCATTTCGGTACGAAAATAGACAAAAGTAACAATTCCTTCTTAGGTTTTTGTGTGACCATTTTTTTTCTCTTGCGGGGGAAAAGATATGATTAATTCAACTTGTGTTGAAGCAATAATTCAAGAGAGAGTAAACGCTTTTAATTCTTTCTAGTTTTGTTGTCCAAAAAACATTTTGATAATCAAAGGTCTATTTTTCAACGAGTAATGCAAACAAAAAGAATAAAAAGAAAGAAAGAAGTTAGACCACTAGTGGTGATATCTGGCCTGAAACTAGTTTTAAAAACCTAAGCATTATTCTTAGTGTCCTTTGGCCAATATCCCGCCGCTGGGTGGCTGCCGAGACTCGTGGAAGCCTCACCAGGTGGCGGGGCGGACTGATCCAGGGCCACAACTGATCCTTGTGTGACACCCAGAACAAGACCCAGCAAACACTCACCCCCTGGGTCCCCGGCCCGACACACCGCGCGCCGACCGCCTGGAGGGGACTTAGATATCGAACCCACACTGTTGAGACAATACAATAAACAATGGAGGTGTCAGAGACATCTTAGACTTGAGTGTGTAATTGTAGACATTGGGGAGAAGCATGTGGAGTCCATGGAAGTTGTTGGACGTTTCGTGATGCATTTGATGAGTTGAAAACTGTGCATAGCAAGCCAATTGAATTAACAGATAAATCTACATGAAATAAATTTAAAGCTTAAGAAGCAAATTCATTGGGTTACTTTGGTATGATGGATGTTGTCAAACATTATATTGACTTAGGAAATTATATCAATTTAGAAATGGCCACTGAAAGGACTGACAGGAAACAAAATTAATATTGTCGGAAAAATAAAAACAATAAGTGGTTTAAAGAAGGATGATGAGCCTTCATATTGTTTCCTAACTAAACTGTTCCATTTGTTTATGTTTCAAAGCAACAGTATGTATTTGAAAGACAAGCGTATTCTCATAGTCTTCAGAATAACACAGGAAATAAAATAATCACATTAAGTTGAATAATGTGTACATAAAGAAAATGTAGAAAATATTGAAAATAGTAAGGGGTCAAATGCCCGTGATGTACTACCCTGCAATTATTGGACGTCAGCTTCTTGTCAAATAAGCCCATTCCACATTGTGTATACCCCAGGGTTGGGCAAGGGTTGGACAAAATAGACCATTGTCATCTCCTAGACTTTGAATGACAAAAAATAGTATTTTATCAAATGACAGATTTGCAGGGCTGACAAACCTGCAAATCTTTCAGTTGTTAGAATTTAAGAAATCATAATGTTTTAGCAGTGCTTGGGGATGTAGAAAAATATAATTCTTGCTCTGTATTTCAGGGCAAAATAGGGTTGGATATCATGACAGGCTTTAACATTGGTTCCTATGGGGGGAAATCTAATATAAATAATATAATATTTTAGTAAATTGCAGTGTTATATTATTATAACACTGCAATTTACTGTTTACAAAATTTAGGAAAATTTGTCAACCAAATTGTTTTGGTTAATTCTGTATCATGCAACTCTCTTCATTGAATAAGCACTGAGGCAATTTTGAAAATATTTCTTAGTAAACTTTGATGTTGGTGTGAACTGGGATGGGCTTATTGGTTCCCTAATAGACGTGTCGAGATACCAAATTGCGGATTTAAGCAGGTTACAGCTTGGGAACCGTTATTTGACATAACGACCGTTTGAAGGGTATTTTACCCGTTAAAATCTCATTTCAAACTTTGGCAATCATTATCTGGCTTCAGTGGTCAGATGATTGTACGTTCATCTCTCCGGCCCCAAAAGGCCATTAACCTGTTGTGACGAAGGCGGCTTTCACTCTGATCACCAGAGGTTAACTCGGAGGTCATCGTCATTAGCCCTACCTGTGGTGACCGGCTAAGGGGACAATTGGCGGACGCTGCATAATGACCACTTAAGGCCCAGTCAGGGGCACGGACAAATTAATCAGCGTTGTGCTACCTGAAAGTTGGAGGCGGGAGAATGCCTGTGACGCGCGGCAAAGGCAAAGGTAGGAGACGAGGGGAGGGGGCAGGTAGAATAGAAGTTAGACACGTTTGCTGCGAACTAGGTTAGACAGGTCTAGCTGACTTAAGCAGGGTTCATGGGAGAAGCAAAGGTCTTCTCGCCGGCTGTTAATTACAGTTATTAAAAGCTATGAGAGCTCGATGATACAACGGTCCGTCCCCTAATTGTGGGCGCGCCCTTACGTCATACCTCGTCAGCGGTGTTATTTTTGTGGCGAGCTGCTCTCTTAAAGATGTGAGCGACGCCAATCCTGAACGTCACAATGGCTTGAAGACAAGGCCACTCCATAATCAGCCCATCCCCTCGTAGTGTCTCTCCGCAAATGCCTCAAGTTATATTGCGGTCTTCTTTTAGAAACAGGCTCAATTTAGTCCACACAACAGAGAGGTTGGCCCCCTCACTTCCTCAGGATGTATAGGGATGCCAATTGACCATTCACATTCACCTGCCTACTTGTTTCTTTGAACGCCGAGGTTCCGCCAACTGTGGCACGCTTAGGCAGTTTACGAAGTCGGTCGTCCCGAAGTAGAAATTGGTCAAATTCATGCCATTCAGACTATGAAGGCAATGTTGTTGTTGGGGTGATTGGCAAACGCTTCTTTTTCAGTATCGACGCAATAAATAATATAGGTTGAGTCGTTAGCTAGGTCAGATTTTATACTTAGCTTTCCAAATACACTGAATGAATTGGACCCATAAGACTTATAGCTAAAAGAAACACTAGTTTCACATGAATAGAACATCACAGTAAAATGCGACCGTAATGTGATATATAAGAGGTTATAACAATTGTCTCGGCAATCATTCTAATATCTAGCATTGTCGCACCTAGAACGGGAAAATAATCTTGAAAAATAACCCATAGAATTAAACTAAAATCTGTCTTATGTGAAACCAATGTTTATATTACAAGTCTATTTAGGATACCTCCCCTAAAAATTAATCCCAATATCAGGTGGCTATCAGAACTAATCAAGTATTGGTTTACAGACATGCGCATATAAACTACTTAATCAGCAATTCAAAATGATATGTTAGACCAGTATCTAGAAGGCCACCACTCGATTTGTGCACAAGAGGCTATTGGCGATAAGGTGCAATGATAACATCTTGCCAAGTGAAAAGTATAAATCAGAACAGGCCTGTGTGGATAAATAAGAGCGTATCAAAGTCTCTTAGATGATAAATTGATCTGGGGCCATAGCGTGCAAACCTATTATTCACTTGGTGTAAAAAAAAACACCTGAAGATTATATTCAATGATAAATGCTTCCAAATCCTGGAAGAACCTACAACAGTGCACGTAACATAAAGAAACCAGAAACAGAGATGTCAAAACTATTAGAGTTAGAGATACATAACAATAATTACCACTAATACCAACTAACAGTAACTTCTTATTTTCAGCCATTTCATGACAAGTAGCTCAGAGCCGAGGGTACCATTTGGAAGAAACACATTTCGCTGATTGCAAGCTCAAAACAAAGAAGAATTTCAATCATTCAGGACCTCCTTCGGAAGAAATGAGCACATGAAAACTATATATTTTGAGTAATTTTACGATGCTAAGCATCCGACGATTGGAATGACATGTGTCCCAGGAGTAGGCCAGAGGTTGTAGAGTTTCGTCTTGAAGGTTCAAGGATGAAGGAGGGTTCCGTCCCTCCCTGCCACACCCTGCCACACCCTCCAACTCCCACTCCGTGTTTCCCGTAGGGTCCGGTAAGGGCAGTCCCTCCTCCCCTAACGCCCCTCTTCACCAATTTCCCGCCTCTTTGGCGCGTCCCCAAGCACCAGCCTTTGGTATGGCCGCGCCCTACACACCAAGTGTAAATGTTATGTTTACCTCATTCGTCTTTTGATTTTACCAACGGGGCGGAAGAATGCCACTTGGAGAGGGTGTTGTTGCTTTCGACCAAGAGAGGGGCGGGCCGTCATAATGCTGCGGTACTCCCGCACTTCTTATCAAAAGTGTTGCCGACTCTAACCCCCCTGAACCCCGGGCCCACCTGGACTAGGGGCCACCAGTGATAAATCTTCACCTTCTCCGACTATTACTTTTCAGGGGCACATTAGGCTTGACGTTGGGGCTTGTGCTGGGCAAACATTGCTGGCTTTTGGCGGCGCACCTGCGCTGACTTAGTGAAAGGACGTCATTAGCATGTGGGGCTTGTCCTCCTAGCAACCACCATCTCAGGTATTCTGAGGGGCCCCTTTGACTACTGACCGCCCCTTCTCACCTCTGCAGGTGTCCCAAGCCTTGATCATTCAAGTTGCTGGTGACCTCTATAAGATTCGCAATACACATACTTAGCTCATGCTAACTTTAATAGAATAGGGATCCTCAAGTTAAGAATCTATGTCACCATTTTAGCATGTGTATACAAGCCAATCATATACACATTCAACAGTTTAAAACAAACAATGAGTCAATAGTTATCAGGCAGTAAAAGTGTCATTGGAGATTTAGTTTTATCCAGGTAAGAGGAGAGATAAGAGGAACTTGACTGCCGATAGGTTACCTATCTATAGGCTATCAGCCACTATCAGTGGGCTATCTGGGGGGATTTCCTCTCAATCCAGGTCAACGGTTGTGGTAGACAGAGTGGCGCCCGCACCCGAATTCCTAGACAGCTTGGCGTCGCTAACCAGTGACGTAAACGACAGGAAACTCCGGAGTTCAATCTATTTACGTTTGATTATAGCTAGAGCTCTCCCACCAGTGACCAAACATCAGTTGAGTCGAGCTCTTAAGAACTATACATCCTATTTGATCTAAAGCTTTTTGATAAATACGTTATTAATTTGAATTTGAATTCGGGTAACTGTTATTTGCAAATCGCCGAACTTGACCACCATGCAGTTGTTGTTGGACGTCATGATAGCAGTACCTAGGCCCATTGGTTATCAGATATGATAGAATGGTCTAACACCCAATGACCCCCAATTCTAATCACCAACTTGCAAGATATATGGTCAACTGGTAGAACCAATCCCTTTTAAGATACCATAAAATTCTTTATTTGACAGCCAAGCTGCAACCAAAACAAAATTTCAATAAATTAAAAATAGGCCCTGTAGCTGTAAGGGGCATCATTTCTAGATGAATTATACCACCCTAATCTTTGATATCATTGGGGCCCCAGTTAATCCACTGGGGGCGGCAAGAAGTCAGAGAGAACTCAAGTGGACCCCTGTCAGGACACAAAAGGCATTTGACTAGTTAAGGTACCTTAAAAGCGTGCCGCACACCATTGTGACCGTCGGCCCGCCTCTCGAGCTTTCCATTTCTACTCCCCATTCCTGCACAGCAAGCATTGACAGACCACTAGACTGCCAGTTTAATGTTTAGAATTTACTCTCTCCTTCTATGGCGTTTGTTCCCATTCATATTATAAGCGGCGTGTTGGTTGTTTTTGTTTCTGATTATATGCCCCCTGGCCATGGCTTGTTGACTGTTGCTTTCCGTGAGCGTCGCTCAGCGCCCACTTGGTAAATAGCCGGCTATTATAGCTTGATTGTAACCTGATTTTTAATTTCCTCTGAGTCCATTCAGCGTTAAGCTGTGCTGAGCTCTAGCTATTTTCCCCCTAGTGCCTACCCAAGGTGTTGGGAAGTACACATTAGCTTGGGTCGAACAATAGAAGCCAAACCTAACACTGTTGACCTCTACCCTGCCTGAGCGCTACAGATCTCGTCCAGAGGTTCCGCCGGCGGAAAGCAAAGCCTCCCGGCGTCCAGTGCCTGCTCCAGCCCGGAGGCAATTGCATGTTTGCTGACCAGGTTTGACCACTTGACCACCCAGCCGAACCCCTTCGGAGTGTAAAGTCTGTAAGACAACGTCTGGGAGAGATCGATTTGGATTTGCGCTGTACGGCACCAACCCAATTACACACTCAAACAAATGCAATGTATGCTCAATAGTTCAATGATCATCAAAATGCCGACCGTAAATCCGCATTGGCAACTCTGTTGGCCTGTGGTAGGAAGGTCTACAGCAAAACGAAAGAGAAGCAGAGAATGTACAAACCATGCTATCCACAACTAGCATTATCCTCATAATTCTTTTTTGAATATGAAGTGCTTTGTTATGCTATAGCCTATTGATCATGTTACAAATTTTAAATGTTTTGTATTTTTACAATGCAGTTGAATGATCATATCATTTGGACAACACCTAAAATCTTAATAAAGCCTTTGATGCTTCTTTTTTCTTAAAATATGCAAATGAAAAACAATATTGTAAACAATTGTTTACGGAAGAGGGTCGCATGTTGGGTTATATAATTATAACTAGAGAGAAATTGTGAATACGTTTTGCCTATGAGATTCGAGTGTAAATTATGGGCAATGCACTAATGTAATTATGTTCGTATGTAGAATAACATAATTTAGAATTTTACATTTGTATCAAACTTAGTTATAAACAAGTTCTGAAATCAATGCTGGCGCATAATAACGCATACGATAATTATGAATAAATCCGAATGACGTCGACTTTGTGCCATTCTCGCATAAGGAGCATTTATAGTGGTTTTATGCATAGCCATATAAAGGTTCTGTCTTGTGACTGTAGTAAAATTAATGTATCCTAATGAAAGGCAGCAAAATAACATGGACAGATGTCTTAATGGAGTATATAAAATATAAATAAAGAAAATGATCGGTTCCATCGGTAGTGGCAGACAGAGGTACGGTTGGGAGATCCGCCGTCCGGACCTAGGGCCTGGGATTGGCTTACACAAGGACAAACAGCCACTACTGACCAGCCCTGTAGGTAGTCCCTCAGGCCAGTCTTCAGCCGCCCTGTAGGAGAGCAGTTAATTGTTGGCCTCCACACAAGTTATCTGGTTCTCAATGACTTAGCTGGATGCAAAGGAAAGTAGCCGTCCTAGTGAGGGTTCAATGTATAATGCAAGTCGACTCTAAAGAAATGGAGAAATGAAAATTAATATGAGCCTTAATGTTTTCAAAAAAAGTGAGTTATCCATTCTTGTGGATATTTTCTTGAATATTAATCTTTATTCATACCATCCAAGCTATTCTTACTTCCACATATAAGCCACAGATAACCAAAACACAATGCATCAAAAGAGACACACTATTCGGATCTAAACCTATAATTCAATGCCTAGTTAGTTTACAGGCACAAATGGGCGAAAGGAAAGTGCAGATCTTAAAACTGGGGAGATGTGTTAAAAAACTCGTAGATACCCAAATCAGAAATTAAGTAGCATGGCACAATGCAAAACCTTTGAATAGCTTCTGGGCATAGTTAACCAAGCCATTGGGCACTGCTACCCAAATACACAAAGCCAGCCACACAATTAGCATTATGGGATCAGGTAAATTGAAGTCAGTCCGAATCAACACACACCTGAACATATACATACAGGGGGTCTCCCACGGAGATCAAAGGGCCTGGAGGCGGTGGTGGTGGGGTGTGGGGGCGGCAGGTGAGGCTTACCACGACCCGTGTCGGCAGGTGGGCTGCTCCAGGTAGGCCCGAGCTGGCCCAAGGCGGGCCGCGGGGATCCAGGTGTCGGCCGGGCGTGATCCAACCTGGCCCGGCAGACTCGCCGAAGGTCGGGGCCTACATGGATCCTCCAGGGCTGCCTCTTCACGCCTCGTTCCTTTGGCATTGGGGCCTAACATATGGAGCATGGCTAACACCAAATAACACCATGGGGAATGGACTTTACGTTGAGAGAAAATAATCGCTTTTCGTGAATTATTGCTGGGAGTACCAAGAAAATGTGATGAGGGTTTTGCTACTCTCCTGAAACTGATGTTTTATGTGCCAAAGATATTTTAAGCTAAATATATCAACAAAAATAAGCCTCGTTGAACCATGGAAGCAGCGGGTAATGGGTAGGCCTACACCAAGGATTTATTGTGGGCAATCCTTGCTTTATAGATGTTATTTTTATTACTCAATACCGATCTTGCATTTCGTAGCATCCCTGATGCATAAAAGACAAAGTAGGGAAACAACCTGTCTGTATCCTATGAGCTGTAATAGTTAAAATTCTCCTGCCTGTGACACCGTAGGTAAACAACACGTAAACACTTGTCAACAACTTTGCACAATAATCCCACAATTAAGTTCAAAACTCTAAATTTCTGAAAACCATGTTAATGGAATTGACTTTTGAAAGTGACCTTAAGCTTGTCCTTCGTCACAGTATTCCATCTTGCGGGATTGTCTTGGATCCGCACCCTCTATAGCGGATCCAAGACTATACGTTCCCCAAGATTGAATACACGGTGATGGACCACAACCCTGCGATTAACTACATAGTTATCTATCAAAAGCAGTTTTGTGGATATTACTTGGATGGGTGATATTAGATTATTTTTAACATTTGCCAGAATGATATGTTTCATTAGTAGAATTTTGTTCCCAATGGACATTTTGGTCGATACCTTTGCAATTGTCATATGCCGAGACAGCATGGCGATGTTTCTTCTTCTAAGAGAAATACGACATGTACTCTTTAGGATATCCCATCATCAGCGTATACATTTTCATCTCTTAAGCTTTCCCATTCTTAAGCTCTCCTGTCGTTCTCCCTCTCCACGCCATTCCCCTCGCCCCCTCTGGCGGCCCCTGGGAGAGGTGAGTGGCGAGGCGAGGAGGTGGAAAGCTGATAGGGGTGTTGATCTCGTTGGGTGTTCTGGTCAGGTGTGCCTTGTTTACCTGTCACACCTCGGGGCCCCGTCAGCCCTGCCCCACCGGTCGCTAAGTCACACTGGGGGTGTGAAGCCCCTACAGCTCCCCAGTGACCCCGAGACTCAGACCCAGGGCCCCAACCCCCTCCAGTGTAAAGGCCCGGTCAGGTAATGCTCCCCCAGAGATATCCTGCGAGTCACCAAACAGCTGAATATGTCATACAGATTATCTGTCCTAAACCCGATGGTTCAGGGCAAACTGAACACTGCAAGGGCCAAGGTGGGGTGCTCCCTTTGGGCGGGGTCAAAGGTCATGGCCTGGATCACCCCCGAGGTCGCCCCTCTTAGGCCATGAGAAAAAAAGTAGGGGAAGACCAGGGACTAGGGTTGGGGGACATCCCTGGGTATTTCAATATAATTAGCGGGAGTTTGCGGCCAGATCGGTAGTGCAATGTATGGGTGAGTGTTTGCCGGTCGTGGCCCCTGTGTCGTGAGGGAATGCCGTCGGATCCGCGGCTTAAGCCAACAGGCGGAGGTGTGGAGGCAGATGACAGAGGCCTGACGACCAACTCCAACAAATCCATTGAATTAATGACTAATCATCGCGACCAGAACAGAAGAGGTATTCATTGGAAGCCAGGCCCGGCCAACACGTACAGTTTGCCCTGCCGAGGGTGGAGGAGGTCGTGTGTGTGGGAAGGTTCTTGGGGTGGGGGCAGATTCAGTGAATTGTATGTATAGAGTGAAGGCATCAGAGGCCTTCCCCTTTGGGTAGTTATACAGGCATCTCCCAGGGCACCAAGCCCGCTCCTGTCAATGGGCTGCAGACGTCTTAATATGGCGGAGGTCATAGTAAATACCAAAAGGGGCAACCGAAAAAGGGACATAGACGTAGTGTATATTTTTCTTGACTGAGAGAAGGCTGGATCAAAAGCTTCATAGACAAATGTGCATATAAACTATTGGATAACTGTGACTATAATTCGCTGATATATAGGCTTCTGCTGTTGCTAAAATATTCTTTATACTAAAAATAATGAAAGGTCTATCAATGCTAAAGAATTAAAAGAGAAGTAACAGTGTTGGGTTAATGGCGAAGAAGTGACATGGAAAATAATTGAAAGTAAAGCTTCGCATACACCAAAGAAGTAAAACTGAATGCTACGAAAATGATCCTGTTTGATGTTGCCAAACAGTTCTTCCAGTTTCTAGTAGATTTCAAATGGATTCTAGATAATCCCCTCTTCTACTCAACACCCTTCTTTTCGGCTTCCTTCTAATCTGGGCGAATGGAATGACTAACTACCGGACGTGTTGTGTCCCTAACCAGTCGATCGCCCTCGTGTGTAGTTACAAAACAGAGTGCCATCAATGTGCTTTTTCTTTGCGCGATAACCGTCATTGTGGACCTCCTCTCTAATGCCATAATTCTCACCGGATGCCTTTTCACGCACACAAAGGAGCGACTGCTTAAAACGTATGTCAATCGCGCTTCTGAATGGCTCGATTTAAGGCTGAGGGTGCTTACGTGAACTAAGTGGTGCTGGTGGTGGGGTAACATGGTATGAAGGGGGCTTGACGGGTGCAGGAGGCTTGGAAATAAAAGGCTGGCCAACAGATGGCCTTAGGGAGGCCTTTTGGGCGTTGGTGGTCATAGGACGTAATGGTGCTTGAGGACTGACCGCTGAGCTGCCTGGTCAGCCATCGGGCACGTGTAGGCAGGAAGAGTGGGGGTGGGTAGGAGCAGGTGAGAGGGGGTACTGGAGGAAAGGGTGAGGCAACAAGGGAAGGGGGGGTGGGGTAATAAGTAAGGAGGTTGGAAGTGTTCTGGGGGAAAAGAAGAAACTGACAGATGAAACTCTTCATTGCTTTAGGCTAAGACCTATGATGGAGCAATAATTATATAGGTGTCATATTTTGCTAGAATCGCCAACTCAGACCTTTCAGTAGTTTAAAGACTTTTTTTAATCCTTATAGAGTTTTCCGAATAGATCTTAAGCCTGAAATGAAGTACGCCATAATCTGCGATGTGAAACGATGTAAAACTATGAATTCCTTAAAAAAAATTCACATCAGTGTACACAAATCTGGTAACAACCCGATATGATGATCTTCCGGAAAAAATGATTATTGTGTTAATGAAAATAGTCCCATGATAAAAGAATATAGATAGTAAAACGGAAACGCTTTGTACAGTACAATGACAAGCTGAAAGGCATTGGTGGTTTAGTCTGTAGGCAGGCTTTGAGACATTTTGAGGTGCAGACGGGTAAAAAAATTTTCTTTTGGAAATGATCTTATTGATGTTTTAAACTTGTGTCTTTGAAAAATGTCATGAGAAATATGTTATCCTCAGCCACAAAATGTGTTAAAACAAAGTACTTTAAGAAATATTTTGTGTAATAAAGATATTAGATATTACGTCTACGTAGGCCTACTATAGAAAATGAACTGCTGTCGTCATAGAGTGCGGTTCTTTTCTGTTGCTAAACCTTAATTCATTTAGATTTCCTAATGCGATTGCATGCGAATCCCACGAGGAGTGAAAAAAAAGGGGGAAAATGCGACACGGGGAGAAATCTCGGTAATTTCCCAGGGGGCTTCCATGGAGGCTATCCGAGGTCAGCCGGCGCGCGAGGACTCTCAGAGCGGTGTCCTCCACAGGTCAAGCCCTGGAGGATAGCAGCTACTGGAGGAAGTTGCAAGAAATAATAGCTATGAGGTATGGTGTGGCAGCTGAGGGATGTTTGTATTTAGTACCAGATATGAGGAAGGGGTGGTAACTTCCAGCACCGATCGATATGTCGGCGGGAAGTTGGCCATATTGCACCGGAAGTGGAGGTGGAGTTTAAGTCGTATCGGGTGTGTCGGCACGATTTCCCATCGCCGTCCGACGGTCGGGGGGAGGGGGACATGGACGCAGGTGGGGAAAAAACGTCAGCACTGCCGGCGCGGCTGCGATAAACTTGTCAATTGGCAGAAGTGTCAAAACGAGTGAAATTAATGCGCGCTGGCGCGGATTCATTACCAGCTAATCTGCAGCGGAATGGGTTGGCCGGAGCGTGCACACACAGGGAGGTGTGAACAGACACAGCCGCTGGAGGAAAAGCAAGCCGCCTGGAGGAGGGGTCCTCAGCTGGGGTCACCTGCGGGCGGCGGCTACCAATGGGGAGTGACTCCCGCCTCTCCTACCCCCATCTCTGGGGGCTTCTCATGGTGTGAAAACATCCAGATTGCGGCATGGTTTTGATTGGCACAGGGGTGATTAGAAACGTGAGGGCTCTTGTGGAGGAGGGTGGTCAATCGATGAATACATTGGTGTATACAATGTGATATGACTCGGCCATGTGTTGGCGCCGTGTCCCCCCATAAGCAGGTAGCCCGACAACAATGCCTCCAGGGTCCCACGTGGAGAGATTAGCACTTGATAAGTGTAGGGGAGCTGTTACCACTAAATGATATACTTATGTCGAAGAATGAATTTCATTACCCCTAGCATGGAAGGTAAACACAAAGATAAGCACACAGAGTAAAGTTTTGCAATCATACAAGGTATACACTATAGTGTGAGAGATCTCTGTTTGGCCAGACCCGAACTGTGGATCAAATTCTGATTAATAAACAAAAAGATCAATTCAAGTGTAGTCTGAGCCATTTGGTGAGAAGCTAGTTCTTTGACACTCAAATGTCTATGTTATTCCAGTCTCTGCGCTCAAGTATATCAATGCCAGATCACAGAAATACTAATCAGTGCCTTGTGAGAGGAATATGTGGACTCATAAGACTTTTTTCTTGAAAGTCTATAGCCTTGAATAATTATTTACAGGCAACGTTCTGTCTCCATGTTCTTTAATGACATTGATTATACAACATAGCCTACTTGTATAACATAAGTGGCTTTCACTTCTAATTCACACAAGAATATCTTGTTGTGATGTCTTTAAAATGCATTTAATACTTATTCATAAAAATAACACGAGACTGGTAAAAAGTGAGTTTGTGAAGACCCAGGTAGAGCTGGTGTAATTTTGGAGCGCTGGGTATACTTCAGGTCCAAAAGTCACACAACCTCCCACATTGACTTATGCAGATGGAACCAACACCTTCCAAGTAAACCAACAACTCAACCTCACTTTATGCAATGACGCCAGTATTTGAGCTTGTTTATTTGCCTCAACGATATTTCCCTATAGGCCTTATGATAATTGAAGTTTGCTCTTATTTTTGGAGCTAGCCCTTGTTTTTCTCGGTTCCGCCGACTTGGGGACCAGGCGCGGCGGTTTTCATGTTCCATGTACACTTGATAACCTCCCCCAAGAGATAAACCGTTTAGCACATTTTTGGTGACTCCGTGTTAAATATTCGAATCCTGGTCATATCGTATTAAGCCTCTGTAGATGCACTTGGCTATGTCCCCCGTAGTCGTATTTCAAGGCCGGATTCTTATTGTAAAGTGATCCATATCCCCTCCGAAAAAGTCTGCAGTTTTTCAACACCTGGCAATTTTTGAAATATTAAAATCCGATAGAACATTTAGAAAGTAGAGCTGATTTTTAAAATTGATTTGAAATTTTAAACTTGAAAAGAAAATTTGACAAAACGAGTTAAAATATTGGTACTTGATTGGGTTTCGTAATCTGTACGGGCAAGTGATTCCATTTGGATAAATTGCAGGAGACATGGTTCTGCCATCTAAATGGGCACTTTAGTAAGATAATACTAAAAGATGTACAGAAAAGCCAACACAACGTGCCCTCTTCATTAAGAGAAATTCAATTCGACGGTCAAAGTTTCTTTTTCATGATCAACTTGTTCAATACTTTCTTTTTACAAGATTGGACATAACTAAATTCTCATTAGGCTTTATCAATTTTGTAATTATATGTCTCAATTATGGTAGAGTTCTGACTTTGATATTCACAACATCCCACAAGAAACTAACGTACTAAGCACCGAAACTCCATCAGTATGTATTACCAACTGTTGTAAAATAGCCCTGGGGCTCTAATTGTACATACAAAGTGGTATCTAAACTATATAGTATACCTAGTGACGTGAAGCTGAATACACATTTCTTTCACACATAAATGGAACGGGAAACCAATGGGATGTTCCAGCTTCCTTTATCCTCTAGATAGACTTTTGTTTAAAACCCTCACAGAATGTAACATGATATCTGTACATGTATTTCTGATATAACTGGGTACCTCCTTCTCTAAACTATAAGTGGGTGAAGTTAATCTAATAATTGCGATACAAAGGACCAACATGTCAACTAATGTAAATTTATATCGAACAATGTAGGTTTCAGGTGAGTGTTTTAAAGATGTTTATTTCATATTATACTCCTCCCGGCCCTCGCCTCTATTGTTCTCCTGGGAGGTTTCTAACCGTAACCTACACTTTTTACCACTGCCGAGGAGGTTATCCAGATAACCTCCTGAGGAGGTTATCTGGATAACCTCCTCTGGAGGTTTATTTGACATATAGTCACAAGTCTTTGATTTTGTGCTTCCCATTTCAATTTTTTGAAAAGATTCAGTTTAAGTTTAGAACAGCCTGGGATCGAACTTGGGACCCTAGTATTTAGAGTTCCACAGGCTAACCACTACCCTACTGAGGCAGCTGGTAACGTAGGGCATGGCTCTTTACAGCAGATAGACAGGAGGAATGTTTAGGCTACAAGAGTTTCAACAAATTCTTTTCAAATCAAATAAATGAAGGGCCTACTCTTAGAATAATAAAATAAACCCTATATGAATCCTCATGATAATTTGTTTAAAAAGTCAATGAAACACTTGAAATAGGAAAATTTACCCCTGGCAAGGATTGAACCCTCGACCTCCCACATGGGAGTCGAGCACCATGACCACTACCCTACAGAGGCAGCTGGTGGGACCATGTTCTACTCTACCATTTGCCAACTAATGTGTGTATAATATATATCATAATATAATATGTATATAATATATAAATATAAAAATATATATTGTCAACCATCAAAGGTTCTGATCACCTCAAAGCATGTATTTGAGGGGTTATGGGACGTAGTATAAGCTCGTAAACCACCTTGGAGGTGGAGGTTATGGTATATAACCTCCTCGGCTGACGCCTCGGAGGTTATATACCATAACCTCCACCTCCGCGGAGGTTTACTATCACATATCCTTCAGGGTATGCCCTGGTTTTAGAGCAGAGTTCCCACCAGGGTACTCCTCCCCAGCAGGTATGACAATAGAGCCGGGATCACCTAAATAGGATCAGCGGCGATCAGGGGCCACCAGATCCAAAGTGTTATGTTAGGTATCGTGTCCCTTATCGCTGGACAAACTGGCCACTGCTGGAGCTGGCTTAATACGATTCCGAATCTGGGTTTACATAGATAGCGGCAATCATCTATTACCTCAACTAATTTAGACTGTATGCTAGAGTACTGTTATTTGTTCCATAGGATTGCATACTAATAAACGTGTGTGTACTACTATCAGATCATACCGCTATATCATATCATCACACGCCATTCCCTATACTGCGTCTATTAGAAGATACTGTGCCTATATTGTAGCTGCATTCTATAAATAGAAATTTAGTGTCATTCTCTTTAGAACTGTTTTTATATACTTTGTAATAATTCCTCTGTCTCTAATCAGATTTCATTGCATTTATCCGCACCTCGTGTATACTCTATACCAGACGCACATAAGCAGTGGTGACAAGAGAACAAAAGCTCTCGTAGGCTACTCACGTAGGAGCTTGATATTTGCTCTAGAGTGACATGTGATATCTCTATCAGTGACATCATGTAGGGGCTTCCACAGCGTGTGAACCGAACCAAGTTCATTATACAACCCTATCCTGTTAGCCTTTTTTACTTGCACTCAAAGGACCCGCTATTTATAATGAACCTCAACCACTTAAGGAATGATTGATTCTGTCCTCTAACAGTCTTTAAAGAGTCGGACCTGTCAAGTGATCGGAATGCCCTTTTGATATTTCCTCTCTTCTTTTTGGTCTTTATCTCTGGTAAACACTATTTTCCATCTGTTCTTGTCATAGTCTAGATATGGGTCATCCCAAATGGAGATACAGAGGCATGCGATAGTAGCAGTTATGGAGAGGTATAGACAGTGAATTCCCAAAGAGAGAGTATACTGTTAGACAGGTAAAAACTTTGCCATAGGTAATTTTCAATCTTTTGTAACTAACCCGAACGGAAAATAACCCTTCATGATATGCCTATTCAGTGAGTATTTTGTCATTTCTTCCAAGAAAGCACTTCTCTTGCCTATTAAAAAAGGTTAAACCAAAGGGATGACATGAAGCTATATGGAAATATGTGCTTTTGCTTAGTTTGAAGCTAGACGAAGATCCAGATCGAGATTAAATTTCATTTTCCCAAAGATTATTATGAAAAGATCGCATAAACTACAAAAGTTGTACAACCAATTCAGTTAATAATAGTTTAAAGCGGTACATTTTGAGTTCCATATCACTCATACGGCGCGCCAAATCTCTTGACTGTTTTAGTTCAAACTTCTGACTTTATTGCGTCGTACTGTAGGTGTCCCCTTGGCCAAGGTAGCCAACGTGTCGCCGCCAAGAGGTCGCTATCAGCTGACGGGCGCCGAACTGTCTGGGTCGACCAGCGCGGCGCGGACAGGAATTCCCCCTCCAAATATACCACTGGGCTTCCCGACGATGTGATTCTCCACCCAGCCAAGCCTGGTCCACTCTGCTTTAAGAGGTAGACATTTTATATTAGCTGAAAAACATCCTTCTTGATATACTCACTTCTAAGAAATTAGAAGGTCACATGTCAGGAAAAACATTAGATTATCTTAGGAAGTCATGTTATATGGGACTGAGTGAATGTGCACGCAGCGGATAGAGCCCCACACTTAATATATATAAAAATAGAAAGTTGGCCAATGTAGATTATACAGAAGTTGTTATCAATGTAGACATGGTTTCTTTGTGTAGTTTATACCACCTGTTATAGGATCTACGCACCTAGGTAAAGGAAACCAATCGTGGTCCCTTTCCAGATGCTTCTACTGTTGTTTATACAAGGAATAATATGTCAAATGGACCATATCAAATGAGGGGAAGTGTTTGGTTATTAGATATATCTGTATTACATATAGGGCTACAGTTAAATGTAAAGTATGTAGGCCTAAAGCCATTTCCAGCTCTCGGTCCACTCCGAAATTTTTATTCAGTGTATGTGTAAAGAGTATTAGAATAGTTATCACTGACTCATTGGTCTATGCATGTATGCTAACTTCCTAATCGGTTGATATACACAGTGTAATCTACACAGGTCAACAAATCACAAAGGAAACACTAATATAAAGACCACTTTTTTGACCTATTAAAACAGCAAGTACAGAGGAACACATCCCTGCCCACCCCGTTAGCAGAAAAGCACATAAACCTATTCAGACGTTATATTCACTGGAAGTCTAGAAAATAGAATATGATATCCCTTTAAACGCCGCTGTGCCCTTCCCCCTCTCTTATGAGACCGTGTTTGACCAACCTAGTTCAAGTTTGTTTTGTGAGAGCCGTGAGCATTTGTCATGGTGCGACTACTAGCAGCTAGTGGTGGGAAGCAGCTTGGGGTTTTGATGGTGTTTCTCTACTAATCAGACCCCCACCCTTAATCTCTGGCACCCCTACCCCTGTGACGCCCCACACCAACTACTGTGGGAAGCCTCTGCCTCTCACCTTGACATGTCAGCCATCTTATCCGCACATGACCGGCTTTATTTGGTTTTTCACTGTCTGCTGGTGTCAAGGAGTGTTTGTCTCCAGGCATATTGATCTTAGAACCTACCCTGGTAAAACAAAACCTTGGCGGGGGCAAACAGGGGACCCAGACCCCGCGCTAATACCTACAGGGTATTACTACTGTGTGGTATTACACTGCCAGACTCAGAGACTGTGTGTAGAGCTGGTTTATGTGCATGGGATTCTTGGTAAGAAATTAAATGAATTGCGCAATTCAATTTACCCTTAAAATTAAACTTTACAGAATTTTTAGATATGGCTAACATTAATAGGCACACACACACACACGCGCGCGCGCGCGCGCGCGCGCACAGAGAGACTTGGTGTATGTCATGTATTTATTTCAAAATATGGTTAAGATTCCTCACACACTAATGTAATACTATACTTTTAAGATGCTGATGGGCATATTTTTTAGATAATGATTTATCAGGTGCATTCCCCCACATAAATATAGGCTACATGTCCCTACACATATCGTTGTATATTATATGTACCTATTATAGCCATACATATATAAATCCCTGTATATATGTATATTTAACGCATATATGGGCGTCTATCGGCGATATGTATGAAGTAATAGATTAAAAGCTGTATGAGCACTGCTGACAGTTGTCTTCATAGGACGATACGATTATGCCATCTGAATGGCTTATCGCGATATACGCCATCGATAAAGGATAATCCTCCCGTGAATGACCATGCAACTTCAGTTCGTATTATAAACATTCTTGGTTGAGCCTATGGCGTTTTGGTATCATAGCATAACAATACAACCAATTGGTGATAACGCAGTTAATATATTGCCGCGATCTATGTTCATATTTGCATGGCATTAGCAAATACCCTAGGACGCCCATTCATGAAATTGAGTAAATTGAATGGAGTACTTTACAGCGACATTCCTATAGTTTACATTTCTATGAGTCAACGACTGTATACCTACTTTGGCAGAAAATCAATTTTTTTCTTTACAAGTTTCTTAACGTCCTTGGCGGTAATCATAATAATAGGATACCATAATCAACTTTATTTATGAGAGTACAAGTTATATATATGTTCACAGAGATTTAAGTGTACACTGACATCATAATGGTCAACATATTTATGCTGCTATTGACTTCTTTGAAATTTTAGTTTTATAAAACAGTAAGCCCGATGTACACTTTGCCAATGCCTCTGACTCCGACAATGACTCCGACAATGACTCCGACAATGACTCCGACAATGACTCCGGCAATGACTCCTGTGCCGAGCCCGTGACCTGCTATCGTACACACAACTCGCCGGTCGTCTCTCTCCCTTCACGGGAGGAGGAGGAGATCCCCATGTTAAGGCAGGCAGAACAAAGACCGGAGAAAGGCTCCTTTAATTCCTGCCCAGTCTACTGAGTCACAAAGACATGCCCTCGCCCACAGACCCCCATCAGAGAAGTGCTGAAGGCACACATCATATAAGGGGCGGGCTGGGGGGATCCCGGGGAGGCCGGCCGTGGAGCACTGGAGAGGCCGAGGAGGAGGGGCTGAGGCCGTGGCTGACTCTCCTGTTGGGAATAAACAGGGCCAGTTTGCTTTAAAGTCTGAGAGCCCCTGAAGAGGGAAGCGCCCACTGCACGGTGCGTGGGGATCCTGGCCCCGAGTGGGGCGGTACCCCAGGGCCGGGCCGCCCTCCCCGACCCCCGGCACAGGGCCCGGCCAGCTGGGGGGCCCCGACTCGGGCTCCTGTTTCACCACTCTGTGGAGGGTCATTGACGGCCCGGATGGTTTAGTTGTTCACCTGGCAGGAATGTCCGTGGCGCGTACATTGGTGTCTTTGGTATGGGCGGCCCCCCGCCCTTTGTGTTTGGATGTGACTCGGCCGTGCATTCATCTTGACCGCATTTCTGAAATGTAGCAGTATGAGATTTTTGAATTCTTACAGCCTTTGATGATTGTTATGAGTGAATATTGTAGCCCCTAAAGACTTTGCACATATGAGTCACTTTCCCTCCAGTTGAGCTGGATGCCAAACTGATAATCAGTTGACCACATGATAAATCATAAATAACAAACAAAAGCATGTTGCTTAATTAATATAATTTTGGATAAATCTGGTCAAGTGACTCTGTCTGAACAATGTCTTTATAATCACTATGCCTCTAGTGGTGCCTTCAGATGACCAAAACTTAATGTGCATCTTAAGTACTAGCTGACAATTTACAGCTAACGTTATGCAATGACTGTTGCCTGACATTGATGATTGACAATATTTTAGTTTAACCTTGCTGGGAACATTAGATGTCAATATTGAATTGCACACCTATTATAAAATGGGCCGTTAAAATTAGATTTCACAATAACTTGGTACAAAATTCATGCTGAAATTAGCCGTTTCTCCAAAGTTAACTGATTACAAAAGAAAGTACACAGGTTCGGTTAATTAAATTTATCAAATAAATTGTATTTTAAACGACCGAAAAATAATTATTTAATTAACAGCAAATAATTCTCTTGTATCACTGAGGCATTGTTCGAATGAGAACCAACTTGTAGCTTAAAGCTCATCGTGCGCGCCCTATTAAGGGTCTGATCAGGCATGAAATCAACAGTACTCAGCAGGCTTGTGCGCCCATATTGTAACAGCAGGGGGTAGGGGAGTGCCCCCTTTACCGCCCCCCGACGCCCCTACCACGCCCCTCTACAGGCCCCCGCGGGGAGGGGCGCCCGGCCCCCAGTAGGGGGTTTGTTTAGGGGACCGACCCCCTTCCTATAAGGCCCCTTGGCGGTGCCCTGGTCCTTCTACCCAGGTAACGACCCGTGTTGGGGATTGTTTGACGGTCAGCAGGACTCCCCACCAGAACACTCAAGGTTATGAAGAACCGTACTTAGTGGTCACCCAAGCCACCCCTTCACCACGTAAGTCACACAGTAACACATCCCTTTGTGGAGGAGCTCCTTATAGGAGCGTTTTAATTGAAGAACACAAAGCAAACCCCCTAGGGGAAAAGGTCTTATGATGCCTTTATGATTGTGTAAGGCATTTTAATTGTCGGTTTAGTTGTATTAAATATAGGCTTTTTATACCTCATACATCCCATACGTGAAATTGTTTGACGAGTATTAGAAATTTCTATGCGTTCATTGCAGATATTTATTCTTTGAGTATTTGTCATTGTGTGACGTGAACAGTAGCTCTGTATATCTATAATTTCAAATTATTTTTATTTACCACCACTCATTTTGTATAATAATTCACCTCTGTACTGAAAAAAGCATTTATTAGCTTGTTCTTTATTCAGAAGGCTACTTTCAATTTATTTTACGAAGCCAAACTTTTGCAGCACTTGCCCCATAACGTTATGATGAGAACCATGACCTACATTCGTGTATTTTTCGGGGTAATATTGGTATTTGGTGTTATTGTGACCACAGGAACATGCCCTGCTGGGGATTGCTCCCATTCAGGCCTAATCACGACCAGGGCCAGGTCCGCACGCCGGAGGAGAGCGGGCAGGCCACTCAGCAGCGTCCTCCGGGCAACGCCCTTTCCTGTCCCACCAGCCAATGGGCATGCGTGCAGCGCCCCGGGCCTTGCTGAGTGACGGGCGCGGCAGGCCGGCTGTTTGTGGGCGCACCTCGCCGGCCCAAGAACACCAGCAGCCATCGCCGCCAACCCACTCGACGGCTTTTTCTCGCCGCTCTACCTCCAATAAATTATGCGCGGTTCCTTTACAGGAATTATTCCGAGAGGGAAACATAATCGGCGCGAGAAGTTAGACTGCAGGCGGTGCTGGTGAATCGTACGGACGCGTTTAGGGTCTGACGGTCGGTGCTTATGGGGAAAGGTCTATAGTTCAACTAGTAGGTTTGGGTGTGTTTGAGTGAAAATCAGCTGCCTGTCATTGGGCTGAATCACAGGGAGGTGAGACCTGCCAGTGGACACCAGAAGTCTGCCCTCCCCACTGCAAAAACGATAGAAATATGCTAATAGAGTAAAGTAGACCTGTGGTCAGTCAGCTTCGGCATAAGGGAGATGCATAGAAGAGAAGAGGGTTACTCTGAAGGCTTAGTGCAGCTATCGTAGGCCATCGTACAGATGATTCAGAAAGTTCATTTGCGCTAAGACTTTAAAAAAGCGATAGTCGCGCACTAGAGATCCTGTCCAGTATCTGAAAGTCTACGTCACACCTTCTGCAAGGGGTTGTGGTGGAGATAAATGTACCAATCTCCAGCAGCGTCGCTGTGGCCTCCCGCCGCTCACTTGGTGCACCTCACCTGTAGCTGGTGCTGACATCTGGTGGCCGAAGTTGGACCGACAACGTCCCCTCTGCTCCGCCACTCCCAAAGAGCCACTGGCCACATTGTAAATCGGTGGGCGGTGGCAGCGCGCGGTACCCGCTGTCTGCTGTTTCTCTCAACTCGTGAATGTGTGTGTGTGTGTGTATTGACAGTTCTCTGTGTCTCCGTAAAAGGCAACCCCTCCGGTGGCACCACCAGTAGCACCACCACCCAGCCCCACCACCACCACCATCGTCGCCGACACAACAGATAGAGGCACCACCAGCGTGCCGGAGACTTGTTATTATCACCAATGCCAGCGACGGCAGCAGCGCCTGCCGCTAACGCCGCGACCGCGTGTAGATCGGCGGATTCATTCCTGTGTTGAAAATCAGAGCTGCTGCTACCGCCTCCCCCACTTAAACTAACTCCCCTCTCAGACCACAACGTGCTCTCTCCTCCCGAGAGGAGGCACTCCCAGAGGTACAACGCACATGCTGGCGTTTTGCCCCCGCCTGTGACAAGATTGAAACTACGCTGACAAGGCGACGCGACGCGGGGAGGTGGGCGTCGTGCCATCGGTCAGCGGCAGAGGCTGTACCGGACCTTCGGCTTGGATGTCCGGCAGTACCCACTTACGCCCAGGAGGACTGACCAGTGCTGACCACCAACAGAGACGACTCCCGTGTCGACGCCTGAACATCCTGCTACACACCGCTGTAGACGCGGCCGCGTCCGCCCAAAAGTCAGGTATCCAGTAGGACCCTGTTTTATATACTACTGAGGGCCGTGCCCAGGAGGAGGGACAGGAGGAGAGGACGACGTGCTCCCGGAGGTAGGGGCGGCCCAGACCGGGGCGTGACGGATGAATAAGCCGGGCGGACGGCGTGTGACCACCGCCGACCCCGGGCCCGGACCCTGGGCGTGAGCAGTCTGCCAGTAGAGAGAAGGAGGACGTGGAGGAAGGCCCCCCGCGATACAACCCCCCCCCCCACCCCACACAACACACACGCCCCTCCTCCCGCCCCAGCCCGCCCGTCGACTCCCATTCTCCCCCATGCACACATAAGGACACGCACGCACGTACACGTGCGTCCCGACATAGGAGTCTCTCCCTTCGTGTTGTCTAACAACACGAACCCAGGATTGGTGTCCAACCCTGCATGCTCCTCGTTTAGCATCACCTGGAGGACAGGTGACAGAGCTTGTTGTTGTCACACCAGTTCACACCTGGCCCGGGTAGTGATGAAGGGCACCAGTCAACCCCCTTGTGATCCACCCTCCAGGAGCCTTCCGCGCCGCACCGCCATGGGTCGGTGAACTTCAAAGGTAACCGTAGATTATTCCTCTATTTTCATTCTAAGCGCATTCATATAACAAGTCAGTGACTTTTCGCTTTCAGATGAGATTCCTCACAGTATTCTCTGGGTTATTCAAATTGTTGGGTCTTTTTTCCATGCAGTTTTTTTTAACCTATAGGCCTAGATTATGATAGCCGCCCATTCAACATGTATCGGCTTACATATCCAACATTCCCTAAGCATCTCTTTTCGGTATTAAATTGTATATACGATTTGGAAGATTCGTATATTTGCCATTAAGGTTTAAATTCCCAAACCCTAAATTCTCTCACAGCTGCACGACTGTTTTCCTCATTTTCCATACCCATTACTAGTGGGAGAACACGTCGCGATGTGGGGATATTAATGTGCACGTACAGGTGGGTGTGGGTTACCTGAGGCCGCACCCTAACCCCTCAGTACTCACACCTTAACCCGTCCTCACCTGTCCACTCGACCTCTTAGAGCTGGCTCCTGTCTACAGGAGGTCAGCATATAGCACAATTATGGTGTCTGAGGTTTTGGGGGATCGTAGTTAGGTAGGGTACACGTAAATAAGGTATAGATGTATACACTATTTCAGTGAAGATGCCCTGCGATTTTAGACATGTCCTAAGGTTTCTGGACACCGTGTCCTAGCATCCCACTCCAGGCCTGCCGTGGAGGAGGAGAGGAGGGGGCGGCCGTGGTAACCTCAGGGCCGTGCGTGCCGTCTCCCCGCCTGGAGTCGGCTCCCTGGAGGCCCGTCCGTGCCGCTGTCTGGAGAAGACCGGAGACCGACTCCAGTAGGTGCGACCCCTCAACGGCACGTCCAGGCATCCCCTGGAGGAACTGGCTGAAAGACAATTAACCTCTATGAAGGAGACTCAGACGGTCCCAGTCCAGCCTAGTTCAGACTCGGGAAAATTATATTTGCCAACATTATGTCATCTATTTTGGTTCGCGTGCCCAAAGCTGCACTTTTTCAGACATTCAGGATAGCATGCATGTGTTGGTAGCCTTAGTCAGAACGCTTGCTTTAAGTTACCACTTGGATTCCTTAGCACAGTTTTTTTTTAGCCAACAGTAGAATGGCAGGCCATACATTGGTTGTTTTGTAGCAGGATAACCTGTTGATTCTTCTAATCACAATTAGAAAAGGCCTGGTGGTGATTAGCACACTGTTTCTTAGAGACGATAAATACCTTGAAGTTTTCCTATTTGAAGCAAAAAAAAGATACAAACAGCAAACACTCAATAAATAGCCGATGATTTCATGAGTTACCAACTCGTAATTTCCGGTTATGCCCCTTGTTTACCACACTCAGAAAAATACTGGGTTTACATGTGGTGAATATACCGTATGAGCAACACAACTGTTTATTCTCAAATTAGACAGTTTTGAAAAGGCTATTACAAATAATTATTTCAAGAACAGTCACTATGGTTCTTTTTTTACTACTAAAGCGTTGCTACTGCCAATTTCACTAGCGTAATAATGTTATTTATAAACATAGGTCTATCATTTCTTATACTACTAATAAAACGCTAAAAAGTATTTATAACCAAAAGGTACATATTTATGCTGCCCATTTCACTAATGCCAATTCTTATACTACTTACAAAAAGCTCAACATTTTCTAATAACCAAAAGGTATATTACATATTTATGTCACTGTACATTCGGTGACGATATAGGACCTTCATATAATATAATATCATATAGATATAGGTACCCTAGATATTCTGTAGGCTAGACCACCAGTGGCAGGAGGTGGCTTCGACAAAGAGTGTTGGCGGCGGTGGGCGGCCGGTAGCACCGACCAGGATGCCGCATCTAAAGGTGTGAAAGAAAACAAACGCGGCCCGCTGCATGCCGCGTTAAAAGCCCCCCGCCCCGGCGCGGCGCTAAATCCGATCTGGTGGCACATCGAACAGGGAAATGCCTTTCCGTTGTTGCTACCCCGCCCGGCCCAACACCACGAGTATATCGATCGTCCCGAGGACAAATTTACAGGGGAAGAATACAAGTGTTGGCCGTGCAACTCGATACAGCGGCGGCGGCGATGGCCGACAGCTCGGGCGGCCCGGCGCGGGGCTGGGGGCGGCCCGGGGATGGGCGCGCCGCTCCGCCGAGGAGTTTGCCTCCTGTCACCCGACCCGGGAGGCTCCTTTCGCGGCGGCTGTGTGCTCTACCTGTGTCGGACAACACGGTCGGGGGTTGGCGCTGCCACCACAAGCTAACGCCTGTGTTTGCGGTCTGAGCCTAACCCCCTTCTCCCTTTTCCTTGGCCCACTGGAGGACCTGTCAGCTGCTGCTGCTTGTACTCGCTGCTGGTGCTACAGAACACAATCCAGGACACACCCTCAACCCCCACAAACCCGAGCGCCTGCCTGGAGGAGCAGTTGCATCCAGCATCCCCACACTGGAGGAGTACCATGGAGTCGGCCGCCTGGAGAGGCCCGAAGCCGGCCCCGAGCAGAGTACCAGGCGCGTTCCTCCGGGGAGCAGCAGTGTACATACCATAGAAGTTAAGGTCGGTAGTAGGCAACGACCGAGGCAATGTGTATAAAGAATCTGTGCTTGGTTTATTCTGATTTACAAGCTTCACTTCTGTGATGATGTACGCGTGATTTCAGTCAGCCAAGGAGAGCTTCACGCCTTCAGCACAATCATTTTCAATAGTTATCTGTTGTCTAATGATATCAAAATATATACTTAATTACATTTTATACACAGCCTGTGCGTCGAAAAGCTGTGTGATATTTGACAACTTGAGACATTATTCGAAGTCGTGGGTGCCGTTCTAATGGCTCTATAAAACCATAGGAATAACTTATTCTTTTAATACATTTCCTACAAATGCTGAAACATACTGAAAACGGGCTTTAACCTTTAATTACAGTTCTTTCTATTATTTTTACCATTGGTGTCTAATGGTTGTAGAATTACATTCCAGTTGCAGCCAATGGGTCGGCAACTTAACCTAAATAGAACTCCTCCTGAAAAGCAATTACACATCTACTGACTATAGGCACTGCTAATACACACAGTCGAATTGGAGTTTGAGGTCTTAGCTTGCCGTCTGAGCCAGGTGAAAGTTTACACCCAAACATGTAGGCTGGTATAAATCCTTTAGGTAAAATGCTGTTTCTCCATGTGTGCCTGTGTGTATTTGTCATGGGACAGGAGAGATTGTAGGTCTGGTTCTGGTGGGTCTGGTCAGTAGCAGGGATTAACATACCTCAGGATTTGGGACCAGAAATGGTGTACAGCAGGACTTTAAGGTTGAAAAATGGTGTATTGTAATGTATGGAATATGGTGAAAATAAGGAATTTAAATGTCCTTGTTTTAGTCATGTTTTCTATACGTTATAAAAGTGCTTTTCTGTACCACATTACACACACATTGCTGATGGTTAGTCCTACTCATTGCTGCTGCTTACTCATTGCTGGTTTCTGCTGGTTATTCATTGCTGATGGTGCATTGCTGCTGGTTACTCATTTTGATGGTACATCGCTACTGGCTAGTGCTACTGGTCAGTGGCTAGGTGCATTGATGGCAAGGCATCCTACTTTGACAACCATTCATTGAGGGGGCAGTGGTGACCGGTAAACTATCCAAGGCCAATAATAAGCTTCTCAGAGTGACACTTTACTGGTAGGTGAACATGATATGAATATACATGTATAGGGACCGACATCTAGAGAGACATCTAGAAAGACATATCCAGGAAAGTGATATAGTGAATTGTGTGCATTGTTGACATATAGAATGATGCATGTTTTTGTATTTCCCGAGATGAACAGTTATACTCAGCCCCGGCTGCTGACACCAGTAAACACAACAATGCTCGCCAACCCCCTACTAATACAGAGTCTGTCGTTCGCACACATGCATTACATGCCATGCGGACGGGCGGCGTGTGGCGGGCTGCGTCATTGAAAAGGTTCAAAATCGAGTAGCGCTGCTCCGACTGGGGCCAATCGTGTTTGATCAATTCAATGACCTTGGCGTAATGCCTTAAACCCGAGCCGGGCAGTGGGCACCGATACCCCGGCCCAGCAGCCCGGGGTGGCCGCCCACCGTGGACACGGCCCGGGCCCACTATATATAATAACCCCCGGGCCCCGCACAACCAGCCCCACATCTATTCAGTCGTCTCCATGCAGTTAGCTGCTGCAGCTGCTTTTGCTTTTGCTTATACTTGAAGATTCTATATGTTGGTGCTGCGCCTTGGTATATTCACAAAGGCAGAATCATCTAAAGTGGCTCATGACGCAAAACGTCTACGTTTGAATTTACACACGTATAAAATACATAGTCGTTTAGGTTTTCTCTGTGAAAAAAAGATGCACTTTAATGAAAATACGCTTTCAAAATACATGAATAGGTGATACAGGCCACAGAAATTCTTAAAATGCATATCTCTTGAAATGTAAGAGTTATAATTTGCCTTCCCTTGAACAAAAACATCTATACGAATACGATATACAGTCAACTTCCCTGGGTTATATCGACATCTCTCATATCCAACATAGATTATATACCATACGTATACAAGATTTAGATTGAGAAAACAATATGAAGTTATCTATGGCCACCTCGCTGGGATGATGCCTGCATTCACATGGGCGATGATTGATGACATAAGTTCTACTTCTCTACACACAAGCACATCAACTTGGTACGATAAGGCATTGACACGGCGGCCAATATCATTAGATACGGAGGAGGATCACAGGTCGGATACCTCTGTATGTTGGATAATCATGCTCGGCGTATTTAGGGGAAGCCAGAATAAAGGACAGCCCCCAGGCTTGATGGATCACATCAGCACCTGAGGAATTAATAACTAGAAAGGCATCTCCACAAAATATCACTTCCGTATTGAGTTGGCCTCAAAGGACTGGCTTGACAACAACAATTCCTAAGCCACTGGATGTGGAGAAGACACCTGCAGATTACCATCATATTTGACTGGCTCCCGCCGCGGCTAGGCGACATACCAACCGCCACCATCAAAAGCCAAGTGACATTTTGACTCCAGAAGCATGGCATTTTTCTGTGTTTCCGATTGAGATTAACATGGCATTCCCTGAGAATGCGAGCATAACAAAGGCAAAGAAGCAATCATCGTTGTTGTTCTTGTCATGGAGAGTTTTCTCAAGGTAATGGGATACATGAGGATGAAGCGGAAACAGGTCAATACACACATTGTTCAATAATTTGTCAGTGTACTGAACTATGATGGAATACATTAATTAGTAATGTATTCATTCTTGGAGAAAATCTGCTGATATGGTGTAAAATTATCAAGGGACAGGGGGTGTAACTTGAATTTCCAATCCCCAGATGTGTGTGTAGGGGGTTTTAAAACAGACCCGTCTTGAATGCCATCTTTAGCTGTATACTCACGCAGTACGAATGATCTGAATAATAATCCATATACCAATATTATACAGATTATAGAAATTACGTAAATCAATACTACACGAATCAGTTTATATTGCTTCACTTTTAATTTGCTTGGATTAATCTAAATAAAATCTGTGAAGTCTCAGCAGTATTCTGTATAATAACAGTGTATACATAATTCCATCAGAATTATTTACCCAAGCATATACATGTAGATATAGAGTGCATAAGTTAGCATGTTTTCACTCATTAAGTTAATGCATTTTCCCCCTCATTCTAATGACAAGAAGCCGAAAATGTCTCATGACTTAACTTTCCGACACACACATCCTGGCATAACTGATGAGGTTAAATTGCCCCCCTCCTCCCACTAATACAGGACGGGATGGGAGGAATGACACACGTGTATCAACAAGTGATATATAGGGGCCCAGACAACGTCTGCATGGTCATTCCGGGGGGAGCCCTTCAGAGGTTACAGGAAAAGGGACAGAAGGTATCTATTGACAGCCATTCATCTAGAAGACATGTTACAAATTAATCTGCCATATTATAGCTCTGCAGTAAGATATTCAGAGTATAGATTGATATAGAAATTAGAATGGGAAAGTTCCCTTACCTTGCTGAAAGGGATTTAGATTACAATTTAAAGCGGCTAACTGCTTCCATCTGGATCTCAGATAAGATATTTGGTTACATAGAAACACATGTAATATAATTAAAAACTCATATCAATTGCTAGTACGTGTACATAGTATCTAATTAGTGACACACTGGGCTCATACACATTATCATGGGTTGGAAAACGACTGACGGGAGCGATTTGACGCTTGAAGATTACCATCTATGTATATCTAGATCCAATCATCCGGGATTTGTCAAATGGCGGCCTATATAGCAATGATTAATTCAGCGCGCGTTGTTATAAGGGTTTTATCAGTACCATTGGATGTGAGGAGGGCGGGAGGACGCTCCTGTGACGGGTGGGGAGAAGGTCCCCCACAGAGTGTTAACGCAGATTATCTCTACTCACAACCACCAGTTTAATTCCCTCCCCATTTTATCAGCATTGTCACCATACCTTGGCTAATCCAATGACTTCTTATCGCTGGGACTCCCAATAATATACTGTCAGGCCAATGCCAATAACCTATATTGCCCAGATGGCTAATCATTGAATGTGACAGGTTCCTTGACAGCCGAGCTGCATGTGTACCCATTACGCCACGTTGAGATGAAACTCAACACTGAGTCCTCTTTGAGGTGAACATTGCCGCACCTACCCACAGGAAAAACAATTTATTTGAACCGTGGCAATGTAAAACCAGATAAGCCTGATGAACGTGGGAAGACATGGGTAAAATGATGCTTAGACCCAATGTGAATTGGTGAGGGGAGAAGGTCTCAGCATGTTCGTATAGATAGGAAAGTGTGGACGGAATTATCGGTAAGAATACACCCCAAGAAGCCATGTCTAAACTCTAAAAGCTGTGGAGAGGGAAAAAGCCCCTCGGTGTATTGACAGAGGGGTTGACACTGATATGACCAGTCACACTGCTCGGGGAGGCGGCCCAGGGGAAACACTTGTGGTCGTGTACTTGTGGCAAGATCTGTTTGGCTTTCCGAGTGCACACTAGCCTGAACTGGAGGATATCGTCCACGGCCTGGGTCAAAACAAAGGTCATGCCCCCCTGTATACTGGGCCAACGCCAACCTCAGGAGTACCGGGGTAGTACTGGGGGGTAGTGCAGTACTAGTGGTCTGCTTAGGATTATCATTTTATGATTAATAATACATCTTTTATGGATTACATGATTAGCTAGTGTATTAAGTATCTTATGTATGTCACCCATTTCATGTAATTCACCTGAAAATCAGGGGAAGGCCTAGAGGATATTACGTTCATAAAATCAAAATTAAATTTTGATGTAATCTGTTTCATTTTTCTATTTCTTTTGGGACGGGGTATATATATTCATCTAAGAAACTGTTTCCCAAAGTTTGGTTTCATCTGTCTTATCTTGAGAATGTATGTTTCGAATTTCAAGCCTGGATTCAACACCTATATTCATTATAGTCATAACAGTTGGAGTTGGTTTTTAAAACAGTAATAGTTTTGTGAGTTTTATTGGATGGACTGATTTTGGAGAAAGGTACCTATAAGATTATACTGAAAACAAGCAATGTGGGGGGGGGGGGGGTGTGACGAAGCCCAAATGATTAAATAAAATATCCTCATTGATACTGTAAGAGTTATAACAAATGTGTATACATGCATCTCAAAATACCAACCTATAGACTTCACACAGGAACATATTAATTGATATGTGGACATAATCTAAACTTTTGGAGCTGTAAAATAAACTTAAACTGTTATCGCCAAATTGCTGGTCATTAGACTGCAATCAATGTCACATCGAACTGCATCATAACTAAATACAAGTAATAACCCAATTAACCTACGTTATCCTTTGCTCCTGTAGGTTATGGTATGCTGGAGAGAGCTTTACCATGAAGGAGAAGTCGAAGAACGCCGCTCGTTCTCGGCGCGAGAAGGAGAATGCCGAGTTTTACGAGTTGGCAAAGATGCTTCCACTTCCGTCGGCGATTACGTCGCAGCTGGACAAGGCGTCCATCATCAGACTGACCACGTCCTACCTCAAGATGAGGAACGTCTTCCCCGAAGGTAGGCCCTTTCACAAGCAATTATGTCAACAACTCTAATGACAAAGTATGTCCATGGTCTAGATATGAAACTATAGAAGCTTGGTCTTCTTGCACCAAGCTTCTGTATAGATATGTATATTGCCCTTGTCTAATTTCAACTTATTTTTGCAATTTTGACTTGATATTTGGGGAGCAACCCATTCATTTTGAGTCATGAGGGAATGAGGCTTACACGTCTGATCATTCTTTTCCCCTATCTCATCAAGACATATGATATTCTCGATAATGATGTGCTGATAATATTAAAACATGCATAAATGGTACTAGTAAACGGTACTCTATAACCTTTCCCACTTATAAATTCCTTCATGATGATATATGGATTCTTGAAACGTGAGGGGTTTGTTTAAGTGGATAACAAGAGGAATACCTTTCAGTCCAACGAAAACAATGAATTGCCCTATCAATTCGAAAACCACCCCACCAAGTAGCTATAATACACAGGAGACAAAACCTAACACCCAGGTCCAATCTGTTAGTTCACTTTCAACTTCTCCTAGCTGGCGGATCTGGTTTCATTTTATTTCACCTGCCCTGGGGCTGGTCGACCCTTACTGTGCCGACGTGAGCTGCTCCTAAACAGCCTCGGTCAGGCGCGAGCTGGGCGCGTCCGTATATAACCCTCATCAAGGGGACTGCTGATGACCACTGGTCAGTCTCTGACCACCAGCCGGCCCCTCGTTTAACGTGTGGCCCCAGGCTCTGGCTGATATTATGCATGACAAATCAGATGCGAAAGAGAATATGTCTGGTGCGTGTCACAATAGGGGCAGGTCGTTAAGTGAGCAGATTGTGAGCAGTTTGTGAGCAGGTTGGGAGTGGGATGTGAGCTGCCTAGCCCGCAGGGTCTAACAATAAAGGATGTGAGGGTAATGGGGCGTTATGTCTAAACTCCCCCAGCTCACTCAGATAGCTTTGGTGCTATGATATTCATTGACCTGTCTGTTGGTTGCTAAATAAAATGAGAGATAAGAAATATAAAAAAATATGTTTCAAAAGTGGAGAATCTACGTTAAGGTCCCGGTTAAGGTGGAGAATCTATACGCTACCAAACAATCTTTGCCTTTAAACCAACTAAATAGTTATGTAATAATATCACGCAAAACATATATGTTAAGTCGAATTCTTTTTACTTCCATAGTATCAGGATGACATTGGAAAGCTAAATGCCAAAATTGACATATAAACATTACACTTATGTATGGTATATAGGCTATAATTATATCCGGTCGATCTCTACTGCTAAGTGGCAATGTGCGTACAAAACCTGTCCTTCCCATGACGAGGCAATCTACTATTGAAGCTGACGCAATATACCCACAATGCCGTACGCTCTCAGTTCTTTGATCGCCTCATCCCCTTTTTATGGGAGGTATGAGTACCATTTAGAAACGCGGCTTTTATTAAACAATCGATGACACAGATTGACGTGGGCATTCAAAAATACGAATCTAACTTTAGTAACTGGAGACTCAAACTTAGAACATTAGACAAATAGCCGAGACCTCTTCTTGTCTATACGCCATAACGCTTAAACATTAACGGACCAAACTTTTGAACCTATGCAGCTTTAATTTGCAACTTTAGGATGTCGCGCTCGTCACGCCACACGTACTCTCCCCTTTCTTGTTTTTCGAAAGGTTTGTGTGTGGGGTGTGTGTTTGCGTGGGGGTTGTTCATAGGAAATTAAAAGAGAGAAAAAACTTGACCCTGATCCTTGACTATTTCAGACCATTGGTTGTAATATCATGTGTAACCTAAAGGGACCCTGGTCCTTCCTCCGACACCCTCTGCCTGCTCCTCCAGGTGACAGTTCATTACCGGGAGGCGCCTCCGGGCATGGCCCTGTGACTGCCTCCAGGGCGTGCTCTGGAGGTGGGTGTGATGTTGTCAGTGTCAGGAGGAGAGGACTGGTTGTGTCACGCCAGTCGGCGACAGCTCGAGGGGTTGACGGGGTCGTCGCCTGCACGCCTGTCAGTTTGTCTGCCCGTCGCCCCTTGTCTCGGGCCTGTGTTGGCGCTAACTGCCCATCATGTACTACTACCCAGGCCGCCTTGTTCCCTTCTGTCTCTCCTGCCCCCAATGCTCCCCTCCCCCCTCTCCCGTCGCCCGGTAGGTTTGCAGTACATCTCCCCCTCCCTAGGCCTTCCCGACCCCCTCCCCTGCTCCCTCCCCCGCCCATCCCCCGCCCCAACCAAATACCTGCTGGGCTCGGCGAGGGCGCCACGCTGTCCCCTTGAACCAGCGGAGGCGGGAAAAAAGTCATAATTAGTATTTTCCTCCTGGAAATTCTTTTGTCGCCAAATTGGCTTCGTTTACGGGTGCTAACGAGCGGTGGCCGGCCGGGCAGGCGGGCGGCGGCGGCGCGGCGAGGGACCGGCCGCTGGCCAGCAACAGGTCGGGGCGTCGCGCGACTGGGCCCCGGGGAGCCGGCGGGCGGCGGGCGGCGGGCGGCGGGCGGGCCGCGTGGCAACCTACCCCAATTACCGACCACTTGTTAGGGGGCGGCGCGACCCCGGCCGGCTGCCCTAATGACCGACCGGCAGCGCGCGTCGCAGGTGCGAGGGATAAAGGCGCTGCCGGGAGGAGGGGGGCCGGGGTAAGCGGGCGTAATGATGGGGTAAGGGGAGAGGGGGCGCCCGGAGAGGGAGAGGGAGGAGCAGGGCACAGGAGGAGGAGGGGTGGCAGCGTTTTGACGCCCGGCACAAGCCAGCAAGGAGACGGGCGGCGGTCAGAAGCCCTCGTCGCCCACCGACTCCCCTCAAATTACAATCCTTTCTCCATAACTTACTACTACTGACCGATCCCTCTACTTCAAACCCACACCCAGCACTCATCCCCTCCGCCCAACATCCCTCCCTTGCCCGCCCTCTCCTACTTCTCCCGTCGCCATGCCAACCGACGGCTGCACCCCCGCGCCCGCCGGCACCCCCCGCCGGCTTGCCCCGCCCACGCCGCCGCCCGACGGCCGCCCGACGGGCCCCGGCGCCCGGAACCCAGCCTGCCGCCGCCCCACCAACGTGAACACAGGGTGTGAGCGTTTTTTCTAAGTGGTTGAGAGGGAGGGGGTACCTACCGTTCTTTTGATCATGCTCGACAAGAACAAAAAAGCGACGTGAATGAAGCTGTAAAAAGGGAGAATATGGTGGAGGGGCTAGGCTCTACATTCATACATGTTAGCGAGTAGCAAAAGGAGAGAGGAGAGGATAGGCGGGGATGAAAGGGATTCACGTGAAATATGTGGCAGTAGGACACGTTTTTCAGTCGCTCTATCGTCCATGATTTAGCGAAAGATATCATGGCCTAGATATAAGCCTATATTCATTAAGATCTATTCTTGGGGCTCTTGTGTGTGTGTGTGTGTGGGGGGGGGGGGGTCCTTGTGTCGCATATCGAGTTTAGGAAATTGTGATGTCGCCCCTGTCGAATTTCAGAAATAACCCTGTCGGATGTCACTAAGCCCAAAAAGGGCCTTGTCGCCATGTAGGGCCACATTATTGTACAGGCCACTCCGATGGATATTCTATACCAGAGTCTAGGATGCTGTCATATATATTTCTCAATTCTACTTCTTAATTAGAATTGACTATGTATACATATTTTGACTGAATATGATAAATGGCGCTACAAGAAGGCGTGTACAAACAGTGCACTAGACATTCCTACCTATTTTCTAAAAAGGGTATAGGCCTACTATTTTAATATATCCATTTTCGTGATGTGTGTATTTATTTCGTCATGCATACATTCGTAGTAATACCGAAGGGCGTTATTTTTAATTTTTTCTTTAATTTTAAATGTGCTACAATGTATATATAATAAACTACCTATAGCTTTTCCACTTCCGAAATTAAACCAGTTACGTATCCCCAATATATATAACTTAAGAGCCCATGAGAAGCGCTGGTGATGTTGACAGGTCCGGTCGTTATCTGGCCGCTGAGCCCCTATCAGTAGCCCTATCATATCGATACATGCACTAGATGTATGCGGGCAGGTGCGATCTGGAGGGCCAATCCAGGCTTGTTCACGCGTCAACAATGTGCTCCACCCGTGATTTATAATCCAGCCAAGAACTGATTAATCCCATCTCGGGTGTCAACGATCTGAAAGAATCCCAGTCCACAATGTTTATTTGTGCCTGTCCATCTGCTGCTGCTGTGTGCCTGGGCTGTGGGCTGCTCCCCCTGCCGTCGTTACCCCGTGCTCTATGGCCGCCACCCGACAACGGAGAGGAGGCGGCCAGCGCTCGCACTCTGCCTGCACCCACCGACCACAGCCAGAGCAAAAAGCTGAGATAATGAACAAGTTTGGAGAGGCCCTTATTAACTTCCCACATCGCCGCGCCACTGATAACTAACAATGAAACAATTATCGCCAAGGGACCCATCATCATTAGAGCGCATGCGCCGCAGCCAGAACTGCTTCCGTTTTTCGCCTAACCTCGATTTGGAGGCACAAAAGTGGTCTCCTTCCGGCCACAGCGACATCTGGTGGCGATGGCGGGAGAACTCCAGGTGAGATAACGATCGGCTCATGATAACAATACGGATTATCATAATGCCCAGGGATTCTGAGGTTATCATGAAACTGCAGTATAGAAAAGGATTTGAAGAGTGACCGAGAAGGGGTCGACCGACGGAGAGTGAGATATATTAGAGATAGGGGAACGTGTGACAAGGCACTCGGTGAAGAGATAGACTGTTATCAGATAGGGAGGTAAACGTGGCAGACTGGAGGAGGTGAAGAGTCAATATTCACACCTCTGAAGTGGAGGGTGACAGCAGATATGCACAGCGTCCCCATCACATCTCCTTCAGGATATTAGTATCAGGTCTATAGATATCAACTAATTTGGCAGATTCACTCACCTTGATTCCATTCAGTTGTACATACATGAATAGCCTCACCAAATAGCCTCTCTGGATAATTGATGCATAATTGATGCACACATAGATTTATATTCTCTGACTGAAACCCCCCTTATAATCATGTGGTTATCAGTGCACCGTTACCACATTATCAATGATTATGACATACGTATGTTTAACAACACTTACCACCTGAAATAAATGGATTATTTAATGAATTTGATTTGATATAGTATCAAATACCGGGAACATTTTAATTTGTGTCAATTTGTGGGTGAAAATGACTATTATAGCTCTGGAGATAACCTGCACACGTAAACATATATAATATTACTGTATAGATCATGTTTATTACGTATAGTGCTACAAACTGTTCATCTTCACTGTACCCTTCTGTGAATAGCCCACCAATGACACCCTACGCTACATTCCCCATAGTGTCCTTTCACGAGAGCAGCTCTTTCTGACTCTAGTATTACGTGACCCCGTGTCATACGGCTCGGTGCACACGTATTGGGCTCAGTAGGGGTCAGAGGTCGGCGGGTCACGGGCGAGCAGCTCCGAGCAGCTCCGACCGTCTCCGAGCAGCTCGGATGTGGCTGTGAGCATTGAGGCGCGGCGACACCATTGACTCCTCACACGACCACCAACAAAGACGCCAACAAATCACCTCACTTACATTCCCGCCTGTCTCCTGCGAGCTGCTCCGCTGAGCCGAGCTGCTCCATAGCTCCAGGGCCTGTGTTCGTGACACTGTAGGAGGCTGCTCGTGGTCGTGATCAAGTATGAATACATTCCTCAGTGTTGATTCACTTCCCGCGACTTTACTATAGTGTGAGGTGTTTTGGTATATCTAGATTCATAGGCAGTCGAGGTGGGCGAATGTTAAGAGCAGTTCATCTAAAAACAAATAAAGACCCAGAATGAAACTTGATATCAAATGTTTGCCTAAAGTGTAGATGTAGATTTTTTTTACTAAAGCCATCTATAGGCAATTCAGAAACAGCCATTGATCAATCAATCAATTGTGTTAATTTCTTTCAGAGGCCCGTCGCATGTTTTAATGAGTATGTTTATAGCTATAGTTTTTTTTATAATGTATTGCCCGAACAAATTACATTTACAGATCATAAGCTGTAAAAGTGGAACAAAAAGACAACACTTGTTACCCCCCAAAAAACAACACTCCGGGCCAATCCGGCGTTCTTTAGGTGGGATATCGTTTCCATGTCGCCTCCACACAAAGACTGCCTTACACAACAGACCGGAGCCCCCCAGCCCATCCGCCCAATTTCCCTAAGCCCCTGCCGCCGCCGGCTGCAGCAGCCCCAAGCCATTATTCCCACATCAAATTAATCGCTAGCATTCCGGAGCGTTAGCCTATGGGATTTACAGATAAACCCTATAGGGTTACCTGCGGCCAGCCTCATCAAAGACAGAGGGCTTTGCCGACTAAACTCCAAGTGGGTAGATGTTAGAAAAAAGTTTCCCTTTTTAATCGTTGGGTATAACGGGGGTTCCTGTTGTACTTTTAATCATCATGGGGAAGTCCTTTTGTGCCCAGTGTCCGTTGGATTATTATATCACGGTCAAACATCTGATTAAGCCTTGGTGAAGAGCTTGTTTGTAGCAAGTTTCAAACTTCCGAACGGTTTGAGATTTGTATGTATAGTCACCAGATTGGAGGGAGAAGGATGCTTCCGTCCTAATTGGCTTGTTTCGACCCGCAGGTTATCAGCATTCTTTCAAATCATAAATGGCAATTATATATGAGTAATATATCTCCACATGCACGCGTACATACACTGTAAAAAAAGGTGTTTAGAAATTAAACATGTTTAGGGTCTGTTATGACTAGGTATAACATTGAAGCCATTTTCCAATAGCAGACTTAGAATTACTTAGAATTGACCCCTGCTTCAATTACACATGCTACACAATGAGGAAGTTACTGTTACATGGTTGTTTTTAATGTCATTATAATCTTCCATACATCATATATAATATATAATTGAAATTATGTATATATATTCTAATTGTAGTTAAACGTATACATATGTAAATCTCTCAAAATTTAATGTCCACGTTTTTATTCACGGTGCAATATTTTGATACGACACTGCACAATCATATTGCCACCAGACATATTGAATAACTGAAATACCACATAATAAGTCTATCTAAATAACTACATAAATGTTATTAATGATATAGGCCCATGCAACCACACCGCCAGCTCGTAGTCCAACGCGTGTAGTTAATCAAGAAAACCCAAAGTGGACCAACTCAAAATACAATGCTTTAAAATACCCATGAATACGTTATTAGTTGCGGAGAGGAAGCGACCAGGCTGTTTACCCATACAATATAAGCTGAGTAACAGCCAAACGCCAGCCTGCACAAACAGCGCCCCTTTCGCGCCTAGATTGGAGTTAGGCTACGGCCAGCTTCAAGTAGGTAAGATTGGTCAAATATTGATCGATCGGCCGTGTGTTAAAGCTACCTGGGTTCGGCTCGTGGGGGGTTACGCCACATCCAGGGGGTTACGTAAGGAAAAGTCTGCCGTCTTGGGGAGGCTGTGGGGAGTTGGTGGGGTGCAAAGATGGCCAGGTCGCTGTAGGGAGTTCTGGTGGAGAGTGAGCAAACGGCTTGTCAGGTGTGGGGCTTGGAGGTAGGGGGGTAACTCGAGGAGGCAGGGGTAGGACGTCTTAAGTTGATCACTTTGACAAACCTGCCTATGGCACTGGTGGGACGGATTAAGGCTGAACCCCCGACCACAGGTTCCCGCCGACGGGGGTTAACGGGAAGGTCTTAGCGCCGACCAGGTGGGCCCAGGAGGGTGGGTCCTTAATGCCCTGCTGCTGTAACCGGCAGGTGGGTCACCAAACAAACTTAATTACTTGTCAACTCGTAAGTCCACTCCAGAACAGTAAAAGCCCTCCCCTGGTGAAGAGAAGTGAGTCACAGTACTCATACATATATTATAACCATTCTCAGGAAGGTAGCCCACTCTTGACATACCATACGTGTAGTAGACACTAATTCCAGTATTATCTTTATGTATGCACACATATATGATACAGAATAAAATGCGTATGTAATTGTCGTATAGCTTATTATCATATATCACTTTAGTTTGAATCTGTTGAAAATCCATTTGAATTTATTATGTATACCTCTAACTCCTAATATCTAGCCGATTACACAAATAATTATATAGCAGTGGCGGAATAATTTAAGCGGACGTGTTTTATTTTTAAGTTAACATGTTTTGTGGCAAACTATAGGCTAGATTCGGCAGTGCAGGTTTTAGATGCAAATAGATAATGGTAATCGTGTGGATGACTTCAGCTTTAATTTCATTCTTCTGGCAGAACATTTCAGGAGCAATTGATTATATTTCAATTACAGAACATGTAATCAACCAGCAACATGTCTTATTTCGAAGTGACTTATTGTTGCTATGATTGTTTCATTTCTTGATTTTGGGAAATAGGGGGCCCCGGGCGCTGGCGTGTTGATTTTGCTTCAGGGTGGTTTTTGTAGATAGTGACCGAGAACTCACACCTCCGGCAGGCTCGTCGGGGCTGTTAGAAGAACTGATCAGGGCATGCAGCCTGGGGCTCCGGCGGTATCAAACCAAGCACGTTTCGCAACGTGTAAATGAAGTTAGTCAGACGGAGAAAGCGGGCAAATTGAGCGTGGAAGGTGGCGGTCTTTGGGGGCCGGGCGGGGAAGGGGGCTGGCCGGGACTTGGCTCCGGGCGAGGCGGCCTTTGATCAGCGGGGAAGGGGGACCCCTGGCCCCGGGGACTGGGCGCTGAGGGCGGACAGAGAGGCCGAGAAATCCCCATCCCCCGCCGTGCCTTACTCAACCCGCAAACATGTGGGCTTGTCTCTTTCATTTCTTTTCTAAACCCCTTCTCTTGTCTGCAGGGTCTCGCCGGGGTGAGAGGAAAGTCAGTGTAATATGATTAGGTTTATATTCTTTTTGCAACTGTTTGTTTTTCTATTGTTTCTCTGCCTTTCAACCGACAAGATAGCGATCACGGAATACACGCAGTTAATGTTTTGATACAATGTACTAATTGAGTTCGTAAACAGGTTTTTCTTTACTATCATAATTTCCAATATTAGAAGCTGAAGGCAGCGTTTTACTTCGACATGTCCGACCTGTTACTATTATGGAGTTGTAGTAATGCTAAAATACACACAATCAACTAATCATTCAATTATCTTTAGCTCAAATCTGTTAAAGACAATTCATAAAATACCTACACGGATGTGCCCAATGTAAATTTAGCACGACAGGAATGTTCTCTGGTTGATTTATTAAGGTTTTTATCACCTTAAATTCAGTCTTTTACGAAAATAGTAAAGCGTGCGTAAAGGGGCGACTCAAAACTGCTCACGAATCTACAAAAAAACAGGCACAGAAGAATCATGAGTGGCTCACACCAGTATTTCCCCTCTTGTCTCGTATGCATGATGACCGAGAGGAAATAGTGCATTTCTTTGACTTGTGTCGTCGTCTTTTTTATGCTGTAATTCTCAGGGGGCATAATGATCATCTTATAACCTCGGTCATCAGAGGCTGTTAGACGATTTCATTAACACAAGTCTTGAACAAATTACGTCCCTTAAAAAAACGGGCGGCAACAATACGAAACAGAACAATGTGACACAATGGTCGGCCTTTCATTATTTCCCGCGCAGCCTGTAATTACAACCCGAACTCAATAGTTTCCCGCGCCCATTTTCATCACACCCAAAATTTGTCGGCGGTTTGCCAATGGCACTGATTAGATCGTTGGTAGCGGCTTTCTTGCCGCTACTTCCTCCCACAAGCGATGATCGTCGACCGGTGGCGTTACCTGCTGCCACGGGCGGCCTCGCCTTTCTTATTCCCGCCCTTTTTATCAGGGAAATGCATCAACTAATGGATCATTATTCCCGGCTGCATGGAGCTCTCACTCTTTGCTGCGTTCCCCACTAACCTCCCAGTCCCCCAATCTCCTCTCTTTCTCCTCCCCCTCGAAAAGTCAAAATTCTTGCGCCGAGGCTGCTGGGTAATGAAGGTGACCACGGCTCTCGTCGCCCGCGAGAGTTCAGACGAGAGCTTTGATCGGGCGCGCGCCAGCCAACATGGCCGCTTTACCGCTCGACATTGTCTCTTTTGAAGGTGATGAAAGGCGTCGCGGACACTTGACTGAATTAATGACTGTTCTCCAGACGACAAAAGCTGGCCGGTAATTGCCGCTGTCCATTGTCGGCGCTGATCACTAATGAGTCCTGAAGGGGGCGCTGCTATTGGGGCGCGGCACGGCCGGCCGGGCGTAGGGATACACACACAAACAGGTGGTGATGCGGTCATCCTGCTGCCCGGTCCAATGCTGCATGCCTTGGTCAAGAAGAAAAGATACGGATGACCATGGCCCGCCATTCATGCCGGGAAGTGACAGCTGATGGATGACTAGGTCTGGGTACGGGGGGCCTTCGTTACCAGAAATGGACATATTCCCGGGACGCAATTAACCAACACTGTAATGCCCCTTTCCGTCTTAGGCCTACTCATTTTATATCCCTAATCCTTAGACCTATAGATCTACACTACGAATTGCTTTATTCACCAGTTAATCGATAAATCTAGTTGTTGGAAGTTGGCCCATGGTCTGAACTTAATCGGAAAGGTTCATTTGTCCTTGTCAAATCAACAGGGGCAAATTCTTTAATTCCCCAATCAAAAAGTTGAACAATTCAACCGACTTTGTCGTTCAAATAAACCTTGCCACTTTGCCGTGCCCTCCAGCACCAGGAGGCTATCCGTCACCCGGGCTGCTCCAGGCCCGGGGGGCTTATCGTCGGCAACCACCGTGGAGCGGCGCTGCCACTCCAGCCACAACTTGCCATTCTGCACACAACTGCTGCTTTCCTAATGCAGCGTTTTCAGGCTGCCCTCATATCAGGCAATTTGGCGGCCCTCTTTGTTGGGCCGGGATTTGGTGCTGGATGAAGATGGGTTCAGGTGGTTCCATAAGTGCAGTGATCGGGGAGCAGAGACCCGTTGGCACCGCTGGAACGCGCCGATAAGCGTCCCGCCAAAGTACGTCATTAATTTTCCCGCCAAGTCTCAGAGAGTGGCGTGGAATGTCGTCTGCTGCCTTCATTGCTGGCGCTGCCTTGCCTCAGGGCGTATTGCCATGTCCTATACATTTTGGTCGTGATATTTGGTTGTCTCTATAGGCAATGGTGCTGGTGTTCCGGGGTAAACGTTTATTATACGCGGAACTGAGTAGTTATTAAGAAGGCGTCATGTACAATGAACACCCCCTCCCTCCCCGAAAGACTCTTATTTAGAGTTGCCACATTCAGGCACTTGCTTTATACGCCCTTGGTCAGGGCTGACAGAGTATCGGTATCTCTACACACAGCCACCAGCCCATCAATTCTCATCCACACACACACGTCCATCCTAACCCGCAAAGTTACCCACCCATCCGTACCCACCGGCACATGCACAGTAACCCACTGAGCCCACCCACTCTCTCTCTCTCTCATCCACTCCCACTCTCAAAGTACCCGATCCTCACCCACATCCTCGTCCACCCTCACCCACTTCACTACCACCAGCGCCGTGTATCCTCTCCTACTAAAGCACAACCTCCTCGATATTGCATTGGCGGCCGCGCCGGACATTCTACCCACAAAGTATCCATAATTTGTTAACAATCCGTTTTACGTTGTGGACCCAAGCCCCGGCCCACCCGCCGACCACACAAGCTCCCAAATCATATCAATCTGGATTTGGTTACCCTGGTGTCACACCCTCTTAATTGAAAATGCAGGCCTGGAGTCGGCTCACGGGAGGCTGGCTACCAAAGCAGAAAATAAGATGGGGGGAGGTCCCGACCACTGATATTCACACTGTGGGTGCTCGCCTCGCCAGTCCGTTTATCAACTGTCCCCTTCTAAAGAACTACACTATATTGTTTGCCACCAACAATCTGGTCCCACTTAGTATTTTGATGAAAATATTATAGAGTCACAAAATTACATTCTATCCAGAAATAATGTCAGTCCTCGTCCTCTCTGGTCTCTGGTATAGTGTATGTGATATAGCATGATGGAAAATGTATTTCACAAGGACAATAATTTGTAAAGAAAATGACCATTGTCTTTCATAGCTTATAAGTTAATGACTGCGAAATAATTGAGATGAAAATGATATAATTATAGTGTATGGTAAAAATAATACTTTTGCAAACATATTCATAAATTTGAACATCAAAAATTACAAATCTTGCCTGCATGCTTATACTGTCGTATGATCTCCAGTATGATTTTGATATAATTCTCAACACACAATTGTAGTTTATAAATGCAGACGCGTGCTCTGAATATGCTAGACATGATCAGCTAATCCAGACTATACAGAGAATCGCGGCAGAATATGTATTACTATTTCCATTGGCTCCCATGATGGCTAGAACTGGAAGGTACACAATGTATGAGACGTCAGTCAACCTTGAGTCATACGCTGGGTAGGAAGTAAACTTCAAAGAGACTTTGTGGACATATGTATTTTAATAGAATGATATGTATAAGAATTATTGTTACACCATGATCTAATTCATATCTTTATATATGATGAAATAACGTACATAGTTAATTTTATGTTGTGTTCACAATGAATTATACAACTAGATAGCCCTTTTCCGCTGACACTTGAAAAGCAGCAGAGCAAAAGTTAGAGGCGAACACATTTCGGTTCTTCTGGTGGAAGTTTGTCCAAGGAAGGACAATGCCTGTGATGTGCAAACATTACCTGTTGGACGAGGATTTGGGGCGAGGGTGGTGTCTTCTTTGTGGCGATTTGAGTACAATAGGGCGGTAGACCGGTGGGTGTCAGAGGTGTTATATTACTGCAGCCAAGCCATTCACGGGGCACTGCTCCGTGCACACATTTTATATCATAATAGTGCCGATAGTGGGCCGCACCCGCTGAACCCTGAGGGAAGTAACACAGGAATTCCCATGGCCCTTGGTGGATCCTGCGCTCAGAGCCAAGGGGTTACTGTGGTCTTTGGCTGGCAGTAGTCTATTTCAGAAGCCATTGCTGCCAAATGCCATCTGTACCACTGCATGTTTACTATAGGGAGTTGCAACAGAATGCGTTTGTCTCAGAAATCTTTATGGGAAAACTATACACATATATTATGTCCCACCTGCAACGCCATTTCATACATTTAGGAGGTCTCTGGTTTTGTAAGAACCAGTCCACCAACATTGAAATGTTTTGGGGATAACTTGCACCGATCTGTTACCTGTCAGAAAGGACCTGTTTCAAGAGGTACAATCCGGGAGATGTTTGTGGCTTTCACCAAGGATAAAACACTATAGGATCACATTCCGCGGCGTTTATTCAAACACAAAGAGGGAATGTCATATTATATGTGTAGCTAGAGTTGACAGGTAGACACATGTTAGCAATCATGTAATGAATGTCTCAACATGTGTGGTCCTGAAATCTGTTGCAGTCATTCAGAACTTTACGCAGTTTTATTTGGCTCACATGTTAGAATTTCAGATGTAAGTGATGTGTACCTTGCATTATGTAAATGTCTCTCAAAAATAGAATGGGTTCAAGGACAACTATTAACTGTAGTATTATTAGTTCTTACTTTTGAATTACCTCATCAGATAAAAACTCAATCTTAAACACATGTGCAGCAGGTTTTCATTGTCGTTACCATATGTGTCATCATTCACTCACTATCATAGGAAATTGTTCATCAAATTTCATTCAATTCTATTGATATTCATAAGATTTGATATATTTTTCGAAATGAACACTCTTCCTTTCTCAAATAAACGTATGGTCAATGCCTGCTTAAATAGATTATGCACGGTGGAAATGGGCCAGTTGCTGAAGACTAGGGCATTGGATAACGAGAGCTAGTGAGACACGACAGGCCACTTGTAAGGTCAAAGTGTGACATGAATCCCTAGTTTCAGGTCACCTGTAGGGTCACGCATGGATCCTAGGAGGTCACGCACGGACCCGAATTCACGGACAGGATCCACTCGTGGGCATGGGGCGTGTAGGGTGCCATGACCACACACTGACCAGTGACCAATGGGCCTTTGTAACTGTGGGATTTTAGCGAGATGGACCTGATCTATTTTCGGTCATGGCGTGTCATTGCATGGACATGGTCAGGGTCAGGGACGACATGTAGAATTGTGTAATGGTGCAATGACCCCAAGGTTGTCCTTAGGTCATTAGGAAATGCTCAACCAGATGAAATAATAAAAGGCTGACAACTCAAACATGCAAAACAGACGTGCATATAATAGATTATTCCCAAAGATCAAGCAACAAGGTTCACCTGAATAAATGCTGCGAAATGCAGTCATTTCCAAAATATAGGTTAATTTTTAAGCTTTATTTGTTCTTGGTTTTTAAATGAAAATCAAGTCCACTTGTTTTTACATTAAGAGTATTCTTTGCTCTTGTATAAGTCTTAGAGAATCGGCTAAAGGCCCTATACATGATCACAGACAGTTTTCAAGCAGCACCAATGCCATTTAGGTTTCAATTACGTGTTGCGTCGATTGATTTGTCTGCATGTAAAAGATACATATGCATTCATCATGCACCTTTCTTGGATGTCTGAGATTATACTACATGTTTACTAAAAAGCCAATAAAACACTTATCCTTTCATAGTTTAAGATAACACCTAATAAAACGCCTTCACTTTATATTCACTCTATATTCCACTAGACGGTTCTATCACAATGCGTGCTATTGGGTTGTTCACGATGCTAGCAGCAAGAAAGGGCCACGACAAAACCTCCGAGAATTATCTCACATTGGAATGGAAACTCGACAGTTATTTAGTTCAGATTCGATCAGGCTACACCGTGCAGAGCTGCCGAGCATGCGCGAGATTGGTGAGATGGCCTGGGGCCATGGCGACGTGCCCTATCCCCCGACTGTCACAGTTATCAGTCATTATGTGGCACCTAAACAACAGTCCGTGCTTAATTAGACCCAGGTACTGCCAGCCCTAGATTGGACCCAGGTGGAACACGACGGACCCACCTCGCCACTTTCACTTCAGCCCACCGCTGATGGAACATTCATCCAGGCATGCGAGTCTTAACCTCCAGACCGACAACACATCCACGGGGTCACTTCTCCTAGTTAGAGTCAATTCTTAGTTGACTCTGACACGCATCCATCACTGTTAAATTGCTCGGGCAAATTGCTCATAGAACATTGTGGAGCAGCTCATGCTGAGGTTGGCTGCTTCTTACAGGGGTTGTCAGTCGTGGTATGCCGTGTGCCTGACAGACCTGACACCTTCCTTTAACCAGCTCAGAGGAGAGAGAACAATTTATTACGATTAGGTTATAAGGATAAATGGCCACCACATGCTGAGGTCAATACTTCATTGTAATTTACCTACTTTTCCCATTACGTGCCTCCTTAGAATAACTAAGGGGAGTGAGCATGCATAGAGTAGCCAAGATCTGAGTTGAATTTGTGTTTCTGTTTTACTTGTCCCATAGCTAGTGCAGGCAACACTGCAATGCCAATTGTTGAATGATTAAACGGCAATTCAGTCTGTATAAATAGTGGCAATACTGGCATATAGTTGACCATAAACATGTTATTGAGGGGAATAAACGATGGGACTATACTGACTTATAAGTGTCCATATATGGCCTATTGATACATGTACTGCTGAATGCTTGCAATTGTTTATTGAATAGCCCTCTTGAAATCTAAAAAGAGCGATTCACCCAGGAGTTTGCAAGCGAGCTATTTGTCGGCATGCTGTAGCCATGCACGTCCATGACATTAGATACCTTACAGCCAACGCCCGTCCAAATCATGCTTGTCGAATTAAAAGAAAAAAAGATCCAACAAAATGAGGGGTGCCTTCCATCTTATCCCTCACTCCCGGCCACACCTGGACCTGACAGCAGGACTGATATGTTTTGGAATGAGCGCAGAGAGCGTAACTGTAAAGGCAATCAGATCCTGAAAACTCCCAGGATCCGCCGGTGTATAATGCTGGGTGGAAACCCAACCCTGGGGACGGGCCGTTTGATTGAAGGGTAAAGGGTTCAAGATGTCGGCGCCGCCGTCACAGACCTGAGTGCAATGTTTACAGCAGGTGTGACGGCGCCTGACGACTCCAGGCCCGGCCCTGGAGGAGTCTTGACGGCCCGCCCCCCACTTCACTGCGGGCGCCGGGCGCTCCACGGTGACCAGCGGCACGTCATCGCCTCCAGAGACCCACTGCCTCCTCTTCCTCCAGAGGGCATCCGCCAGATTGTGGCCATCTGGACTGGAGGAGAACCAGCCCCCAGAGTAGTAGTGGGTATGCCATGGAGGATAACAAGGACGTGATGGATGTCTGAATGGTGTGCACCAATGCCGCTCTTTTTACTCTTAAAGTACATGTATGCAGTTACACTCCCGAAGGGAATTATAGACAGTTTATCATCAGTATGATAATTAGTATAATGGACTGCTTTTTTAGCTTCGTATGGTTGAGAAACTTTAAAAATAATTATTGTTTCAGTTGATGTACTTTTGCCGAATAGTATAACCCTATGATTCAAGATACAGCTGTTTCAAAGTGCTTTAGAAGCTTTGCAATAATTTAGACTATTTACAGCTCAATATGTAATTGTAAATGTATAGCATAGGGTGTGTTTAATGTAACGTTGGGGATGGGAAAGATCCTGGTCTTGTGACGCCCTGTGACGTCAGGTTACCTATGGTGCGGCCATACCTTCCTCCTGGCGTTGACCCGAAACGTGGCCCCTGGAGGATCGGCCTGTGGGGCCCAGATCGGGTTCCTAGCCCCGGTAACAGCAGACCTGTATCATTCATCTAATCAAAATTATACACTCGAACCTCCGCCAATACCTGACTTACTTAAACGTTTATACATGTATATTCTGGGGGCATCTAATATAATCTATGGCTGATATAAAAAGAAGCAAGCACAAAATCAGACATAAGTGCATGGGCTCATGATGGTCAGATAATACCCAGCTAGTGCAAGTGTTATGTGCGAGAGGCAATCGAATAAGTATCCTGCAATGGCAATTTCAATAGAAAATTGAAGAAAGAGTTAATACATTGAAGTTGTCCCTATCGATGACCCCATTGAGTAAACCGGAAGTGAAGTCAGGTTTTGAGTAAATTCCTTGCTCGAGTTATCCGTGTTATCGCAAGGAATCTAGGTGAAAATAAATAAGCCAAAATCCAAACGTTATAGATTGAAGGATTCTATTTTAGTCTTTGAATGAAAAGACCAGACCTCTGTGTGTGAGAGGGAGGGTGGCTTTGGACGCCGTATCGACGGCGTGTCCGCCGGCTTTTGTTTGGAACACGAGCGGCCCCTGTCGTTCTCTAACCGACCCATGCCACGTGGCGCTAATTCTATCAGTCAACATGTACGGCCGGCTTCCAATATTGTACACTTTCCACTACTAGCCGGTATAGCATTGGCGTCGTTATAGAGACCATCCCACCCAACCCACTCCGTCCTCTACACTATATCTCAACCCAAAAGCCTTGCCCAGCCCCAACCCATCTCGCTCATGAAGTCACGTGCCATCGACTCTCAAGCGACGAGACGATGCGTGCGTGCGCATCCGCATTGCGCGCTGAGGTTATATTGCGCATCGTTTCCGCGCATAGAACCGAGTCACGTCTGACCTGCATGTGGACGCCATTATCGTTGTCGGTCAAACATAGGGTGAAAACCGGGTTACAAGCAAGAGGTTACTTTATGCCCTCACAGCCAGAGAACTCCAGTATCCCCCAGTGGGAAGGAGTGGTGTATGGTATGGTCGATGGACTACTGGGTGTACGTTTACCTATGAAAATGCCCACCGGAAGTCCCTGATGGTTAATTCAAAAGTTTCTTGCGGCCGTTTGCTTTAGGATTATCAATCTAAGATTAGAGGATAGGGACATCTGTGCTAGACATACATAAGCCACAGTGAATTGCAGAGGGTTGCGTCAGGCATGTGCAAATGAATTGCCAAATAAATCCGTATATCATACTACCTAGGCCTATAAGATCACATTTATTTTAATACATTGGTAGTTATGGGTAATTCTTTTGTCTTGACGTATTGTCATTGACATTTATGCATAGCACCTATATATATGTATGTAAGCACATCCAGGGGGATGTTCAAAATATTTGAAGTGTATTAACTTTGATTATGGAGTAGCATAGTAGGATTTGTTTTTTCGTCTAGGGCTATATATATCCCCCAGAGGAGAGGAGGACTATTCAGCGTTGAGAGCTGTTCCTTTGTGTGCACACTCTGCCACGTGCGGGGGTTTGTCCAGTTGTCTCTTGTCTATTGTTTGTAGCCGACTCATCTGGCTCAACTGGAGCCTCTGTCTACGCTCTGACATTTGGGCGAAATATAGCTGGCTAATATCAACAAGCGGCCCAAGCATCCTCGGCCACAGAAGGCAAACATAGCGCAGACAAGGCAGGGCCAACTGAAACTTTGCCCACTTGGTACTTCACACTCAACTCGAACCAGAATAGAGATGATCAATGACCGGCTTAATCGTGATTCCCCACTTCCCCCCACTCCACTCCGGTCGAATTGTCAATCATATTATAATAATCCACTCAACAAGGGTGCTGGTGTATAAACGGAGAGGAAATGGGGGATTGGGAAACGCACCTGATAGGTAATAGACACTGAGGGGCATTTGTTTTGTAAATAGGAATAAAGAGTTAGTCCTTTTTTATGAGAACTTTGAATACAATGGTCTGTGGATAACTTGATTCAGTCGGGGACCCAGTTGTGGCTAGGTTTATTGCGTTAGCTTTGCGTAAAGTCTGTTTTTGAAATAGCTGTTTCAGGCCCTGTGGCTGAACAAATAAACCACTCGACCCTCTGACAACACTCCTTCTGGGGTGGAGGTAACGCTATCTCAGATTGGTCCACAGCCTCTGGGCCATCAAAGCTTGTGTGGACTGAGTGAACTTTGTCTGGAAAAGTGTAATCCAGGATGTACTGAAAGTGATCCTCTTGTAGGCGCTTTTCCCCAGCTTTAACAAAATGTCAAAGTGTACCTTTGATTGTGATAACTGGGCCTTTGGCCACAAAAGATGACCTACTCTCCCCGGCTACTCTCGCATCGCAATTTGTCATATCAGTGGGATGGGAATGATGCGTTTCGTATCTCGTCCGGATTTGGGGAAATTCAACTCTTCAACCCAGCCTTTTTCAACCAGTCATAATGTGAAAACTGTACACAATCTTAGTTCTATACTCTCATATACTAAAATCACTTTTTGAAGCCACTGATGGAAGCCATTGCGTGAAGCTACATCCAATAATTACTATTCAACAGGACGGGGGCATCCATTGGTCTTATGGGCTCCTGAGGACGACCCAAAGGTTCCTTATATCATATTACCAAAATACTATCCAATATTTATGATAAATCATAGAAAACGCGGAGCTGCACCTTTCACCCCACCACACCAGGAGGGTAATATACTGCACAGAACAATGGTTCACTGGTTCACGTTTGCTACTTTTTGACCAAAGTAAGAGGAACTTGCTCAGTTAGAACATTGGGGAAAGACCCTGTTTATCGATCTAGAAGATAGAGTTACCCTATTCGATCCCAACTTTGCCAATATGAAACTTGTAATTAACTTGACACAGGAACTATTTGCATAACGGTGTTGGCTGGTATTGCGGAGTGGAAAAACACAGCGGTGCGAATTGATCCTTGATGATATAGATGGGTGAAGCAGGGGAAAGGTCTAACAAGAGGACTATCCTCCGGGGTTCATGGGCCCACCGCGACCCCCACAATCAATAAAACACACAGTCGCGCCATCAGGATGCGTTTCGCTGGATGTAAAACTTTAATGGACACTTAATAGTCATGTCCAATATGTCAAGACAGTATCAATAGCTTTCTGCGAGTGCCATTTGGCGGTGTTATTCAGGGGACTTGCATCCCCGAACCGCCGACGGTTTTAGCGCCAGTTTTAGTCCTCGTTATACCATGTGGACATAACTCTCCAGCCGGCGCGGGTTGTGGGCATGTTGCACTGAGCCGACATAATGCTGGGCCCATCCTTTCAGCAACTCCTGCTAATGGATCTGGCCGGGCCGGCGGTGGGAAGAGCGGGGTGCATTCAACAAGGGGTTGGCCTCCACAAGAGGGGGGGGGGGGGCTCCATGCCTGCTGCCTCCACCGCTGCCAGCCACAATAGGCCAGCTATTCATGGTTCAGGAAAGCCTAAAGAAGAAGCCCAGGCGGCCAAAAGGCCCCCTTGCCTTCACTTTCAATGGCTGTTCTTTCCTTTGCCTTGTCTAGATCTGCAATACTCTTGGTTTTCCTTCATTGCCTCGTCCTTTTTGGATTTGCAATGACTTGCATAGCTAACTTAAAAATCAGTTCTCTCGGTAAGTGTTTGTCCGAACTTGCCTATGCTACACACAAAACTTAATACTCTATTGTCCTTATTTGAAAGTAAAACTCCGTGCAATTCAAATATTTAGCGTCAACCGTGAATTAAAAGAACGTTTCATTCTATTTCATTGCCAAAATATAGGCCTATAATTGATATTTTCCCGGTTTCAGCCATATAAGAAATGTATATAAAAGTCGAATGTAGCACCAAGTTATATCTTATGAGGGTTCGGTTATATTATGTCGGGGATGAAAGACAATTACATGGCGGGGGTGAGGCGATATTTGGCGAACTAGGCCATGTTTGAGCGTGGCTGGCCGTACGTGCTCGTACGTGCAGGGAGCGTGCCGTGGAGGATAAACCTCCAGGGCGGGTCCTCCAGCATGCCTCGGCCGGCAGTGCGTGACCAACCTGTTTGCCGAGCGGCCTCGTCCTACTCCAGGCCAGCCTCCTGCTGCCAGTGGTCGGCTGCCCACAGGAGGGGCCGACCAGCCAGGAGCAGGCAGATGGAGCCACACTGCCGTCCGCCTCTTGTCGAGGAAACCGGTTAAAAGGGATATGGTATTATATTGTATTGTAAGCAATAACAATAATTTACTGTAATGTTTTCACTTCATCTCTTTGTAAACAACATTGACTTCCAAAATGCCTATTATTGTTTTGCCCTCTGTGTATATGTGTGGATGTTCATTTCCCGCTGTCTGTGGTCTCCATTGCAAGAGACTAAGTTTATGTAATCAAAATTTACCAGTTATTTCCACCTGAACGTCCCATAAGAGATAGGAGAAGTAATGACCTAATGCTGTCTGGTCTACAGTGCTATCATCTTACCATTTTACCAAATGCAAAATCCATCCATTTCACATTGTCTATGAACGTTAAGTTGCATACATGGCAAACTGGAAACTGCTAATCCACTAGACTGATGCGCAGTCACACACCGAAATACCTTTTAAGGGAAAATGTTCCACTGTGGCCAACATTTTATATTAGCATGCGTTACATTGAGACCGTCTACATCGGCAGAGGTACCAATAAACTAAGGGTACATATATAGAGGAAATGACTGCGATTTTGATTCTAGACAAATGTTTGGGGATGGTGTGTGAGAATTAGATTAGAAATGGACATACACAAAAACATTCGACACCTACATATAATCTACGTAGTTCTTTCATTTCTGCATCAATCATTGTCCATTCCCGTTCCTGGTAGCTTGGTTTCTACCTTTCCACTCAAATACACCATATACTTCCATACACATCCATCCTTCCATCTGCCTTACATCAATCAAGAAGTGTTGAAAGCAGATCAAGGACTTGATGTGGGCGTCCTCAGATGTCACAACATAGCGGAGGGGTATAGGGGGAAATGGAGAGGGGCGGGGGAGGAGGCATGTCAAAACCAGAGCGGCTCCGAGCAGTTCTGAGCTACTGAGAGGAGCTCCTATCAGTGGGAGGAGCTGAGGGCTCTGGTCACTCGGTACCAGGGAGCCGCTCTCCACCCTGAGGGGAGGGCCGGGCGGGTTCTAGTCAAGGCGAGCTGTTCGCGAGCAGTTGCCGCGGTCCGGGCACGCTCGAGGGCCGAGACAAACGCCGGGCCAAAATCGTTAATTAGAACGATAATGGTTCGTTAATATCGGGGAGACGTGAGCAGCTCACGGGCCAGTGGATCAGTTCAAAGCCCCCGCCTCTCGAGCAGCTCTTTTTGGCCTAATTTATGAAAGACCTGTTTGACAATAACAGCGTAAATAAGTTCCCCGCGCGCCATATCAGAAAAACCCACACTCGCGGCCGGCCAAAGCGTCTTTTGAGCGCGACGGCAGGGGGGTTGGCGGCAATGTTGTTTGATTTGGGGGATAACTGAAAGCGGGGCGACAATTTTAACTAATCGGACGTGGGATAACCTTTGCCCGGGACGTGCTCGTCCACTGGGAGCAGCTCCTAGCGGCAACCCAGCCCGGTCATTAGATGATATTTACTGCTCCGAGTGGGGGACGGGCCAAGCGGACGGCCTCCAAAGCGGCGCGCGGCCAGGGACGGAGGGCGAATAAAGAGCGCGGTTTAGTGAGCAAACGGTGAGCTGGATGCTGGTTTAATTGGGGCCGCCGCCCTCACAGAGGCGATCCATAAATCTGAACTAAGTAGCTGAGATGGATCAGTGGCAACCTCCGTCCTGCGCCTTATATATCAAGTCTTCATCTCATGCCAAAACCTCAACTGGCTCTCCTGCCAGTCGACGGAGCTCTTCTCACGACCCCTTAACTTTCGTCCAAGTACACATAGCGGCAACTGTTCGGTAGTTAAGGGGTGACGGAATGAGATGAATGAATGCTGATGTTAGGTTTCAATACATCATACGAAAAGTATTACCGTATTAAATCCTTTATCTTACGATAAAGGATTCTTATGGCGTAATATAGGTCTGTCATGAATGGTAAACAGCAAACAACTATCCCAGGCATTCCGGTGATAGTCATTTGGTTAATCTCCTCTTCAGTTTCTTTTTCCTTTTGTAGTGGTCTTGCTCGAAATGCTAAGTAATATCAATAACGAATATATCCTATCATAATTACCGTTTTCTATCGTCAGATGCTGATGCAATATTATATTATTTATATGTTCTAAAAATATCTTGATAGCCTCGCCCATCCAATTACGCTATTTAAAATATGAACTATGATGGTATGACACGTGTTCTAAGAGACAAACCTTTGAAGTATTCAACAACTCTAAAAAGCAGACATTCCAATTCTTGATGTGACAATTACGAGAGAACGCAATAAAAGGAATATAATAGGGTCCTTTTTAAGCTGAGGGTTGATCGTTTAATCATCGTATGACTTGCCGTTGGGATGTCATCCGTTCTTCAGTCTTAAAACAGTTTCTGACTTTTCTCAATCAATTAAAGCACAGCCCCGCTTGACTTTTGATGAAGTTACTTGTTTTGTTTCACTAATGAGATACTTTGTTGTTCCTACTCCGTGACTTCCCCACTCGATTCGCTCTCAGAGTGGGACTGCCACTTCCACCAAGTGCCGGAATCGTACTAACCTTACTAAAAGTTGCCACTGCATTCCAGGAAATGGTGAAGGATTTGGAGTAACATGTGGGAGGGGCAGGGGGTCTGTAAAAGTCATTGACCTATTAGCCTGTTGTCCTGGTGTTGCCAATTCTATTAGTGGACTGCAGCTATGAATAGGACTACGTGAGAAGGGCTCAATTGTTGGATTAAGTTTATATGGTCATGGACACAATATGGTATACATTATATTTTTCACGTGTTTCCGTTATCAGTGATGCATGTAAAATCTTTATCCGAGGGGAATTATTAGAATTAAGTAAATGTATTGTGTCTACATGTTTGTCACATATAGATCTGACCTATTTTTGGTATTGGTATCTGATTTCTTCTGCAATTATCATGGAATTTGGCAGAGCTTGGGCTTTTTATGGGCGCAGTAATGTGCAAAAACTCACCCGCAAAACAGAGAATGACTTTGCTAACACGTGTACATACACGGACTGCCAATGTTAATTCCATACGGATCTATTCTGGTGAGCATATTATTTAATGCAACGTAGTCAACCTTCGTCGATTGAGTTGAGCGTTACAATTGGTCCGATTCACCGACACAATGTCCTCCCTGGTGATCAAATAATTATGCCCTTCAGTTATTATTCCTTGCCGGTTGGGCTTAGCGGCGTGATAATGCCCCTGGCCACGCTTCGTTACCCCCATTGACGGGCCATTCTCTGTGGGGTAGAGGGGATGGGGCGGCCGCCACGCGTTCTATTGGGGGCACCTCTCCCCGCCGTCTCCTCCCACACCCCCTGAATCTTAATCACAAGTTATTAATTGTGCCTAATTTGTGTCACATGTCGCAATATGCTCATTAGCGCGTGGCCCATTGTGAGGGAGCTTTGATCGGCGGTGCCTGTATCTTCTCCACTTGTTATCTAATTCAGCTCAATAGAGACATTGTCTTCGTACTTGCCTGGATGGCTGAGCCTTTGTCTATCAGCAAAGGTGGAGTGGCAATTTCTCTTCAGAACGAAGGAAATGAGTTAGAACTTTGCGAAAGATCACTTCTTTCTAATGTGTCTCTCTTGGCGAAAAAGGACCGGGCCAGTTAAATCTGAGCACAGAGGGGGAGAGAATGAGGATAACAAAGCAATGAAGGAGAAACAATTCACAGAGAGAAGCAGAAAGAATGTAACGACACAGTTAACAAACTTCAGATTATGTAGTTTCCTATGAAAGCCTATTCGTGTTCAATTAGGTCCTCAAATGTTTGGCTCTGAACGGGCTGTGATAGTGTTTGAGATGGCAATGGCTGAACAAACGCTGCAATTTTCTGCGACATAAGGCTCCAGGCATACTGCAAAGGCCTTATAGTAATACATTCACTTTGCCTCTTTTTAAGGGAATTCTGTTAATCAATTGTTTGTATTCCTTCCCAGACGGACGAAGCAAAAAGCAACGTAAAAATCACCCAATACCCTTAAGTGTCCCCTAAGGGAATAGTATTTCTGTAACCAAGCTACTACTTCTTTTTTTAACAGACGTTAGTTTCATTGGGAATATGGTGTTTTTTCTCTCTCTGTTGCCTGAAATCGAAGACTGAGTACTCAGGTAAAACTGTCTATCCCTCCTCTGTTTAACCGCTTTATTTAAACCAAGTCGACGCAGCCTGGCTTCACACTACTGGTGCTTGGGCCAAATATTTGTCTTTTGAGTCAATTAACATCGGCAGGGTGGCAGATAATACAAATCATATCAAACGACCATCCGGCCCGCCCTTTTGCATCGATTGTGCCGAGGACAACATCTGGCATAATTCACTGGTGTATGCAGTTTTAATATAATAGGCTCTGGTCGAAAAAGTGAGAAAATACAGATTAAAGAAGTACCAGATGCCACGTGATTGTATTTGCCTTCACGTTTTAAAAAGAGTACATACACATTTTATATTATAGATTGTAGAACTACTTAGTTTAGCTTAACAGTATTTTGCAACACGCCACTGAATCTAATAAAGCCTCACCAGCCTCCATTGAAAAACATTCATTTAACTTCAATTTAATCGATATTAGATATGGAAAAATGCGAAAAGCAGTGCCCTGGACATACAGAAGTATACCCTGACGAGGGCAAGTTGGTGACCTCTAACGGGTGGCACTGTTTGTGGTCAGTAGAATGGTCAGCAGTGGTCAGTGGTGGTCAAGTGAGACCGGGTTGTGCCCCCTCTGGCCCACAGATGGGTGCTGTGTGCACGTCTGACCATCAACCAATATTATACCTCGGGTCTGGTCTTTACCATTGACACAGTCTGCCCTGCTAGACTCAGGGGTCTCTATTTGAAACAGGAGAAACTAAACCCAGCACACACACGAGTCCTTAACCCATCTATATTTATATAATGGCACACCTTCCCTGCTGATAACCCACTCGTTTTCTCTTTTAACCAGAAAGGCCAAAAAAGCAGATGATGTTCGTTCCTTTTATAAATCTATATGGCTTTTCTACTTAAATTTGAAGGTGACCACTCCTATAAGGATGTTGCTGGTTTCAAATTTGACCTATCAAATGTTTATTCATGGATAATAGAAAACGTTGAGATTTTGTTTGAGGTCTAATTGATCAGAGGGTGAGTGTAGGGTGCGAGGATTACGCATTGGTCAGTGTGGTCACGGCCAGGTGGGTGTGTGGTGGTCAAACAGGGCCGAGGCTGACCACCGGTCACACTGACCACCACCTCTCTGGTTCTTTGTGTGTCCAGTACACACTGGGCGCGTTACCTCTACAAATGACCCTTCCCTCTTAACCCTTCCTGCAGAGGCCAAACAATCACTACGTATTTTGCTACCCATGCCCAATATTTCAAGCTTACCAATACCAAACTTGCTCTATTTTCATCTTTAAATTTTGATATCAGTGAAAGGTGTCCATGCTACCCATATTATATACATTAGGTCGTCTTCACCGGGTGAGGGCGGGCTTTAGGGTTGAACATCAAAGGATTTTAGTCAGCACCCCCTTAGTCTCCAAACATGAATGACCACAGGTCCTAGACGGGGTAAAGCCGGAGGCCATCGCAGCCCTTTTCAAGCCCTGCTGGTCGACTAATTCAGACCAGTGACATCTGTTGGAGAGTATCATCAGAGCGCCCCTGACCCTCCTCTTTAACCCCCACTCTCCACCCCAGGCCGTATTGTGGCCCTTTGTGGGCCATGTTGACCCAGTGAAATTACCCACTTGATTCAAAACATTTCACCCACATTTATGGCAAGTTTCCTGAATGTATTAGTATTCTATACCCGATGGGAAGTCGGACTACATTTTGTGTAGCGGCTCTTGATGGTTGTCGGGGGGAGGGGATTTTTTATTGGAAGGTGCGTGACTGGCCATGATCTAGCCTTCATTATTGAGCAATCCCTCAGAAGGTATCTCCCCAGCAGGGCCCGGCGGAGGCAGGGGCTATAGAAAAGCTTCTTTCAGCCCCATAGGTACAGCAGCCTTTCTTAAACTGCTATCTAATCCATATTGATGCAGGCGCTAACGGTTTCCATAGTTACTAGTTTGTCTCAGCTTTCCATGCAGACATTGGTGTTTTTTTCGGGATTATTATTTTCAGTGGGAAACCTTTTAGATCATCAAATGGCCGTAGAACTCGACGAAGAAAAGACTAGTTGGAATTAAAAGGTCCTTGGACGCCTTCTTTCTGCAAGAATAAAGTTTTACAAAGAGAGGATTGAGATTTTTCCTACTGTTAACACTGTTGCAGCCACCTGCCTCGTCATGGGCATGGACAGCGTGATTCTATAAGAAGTTACTATTGATGCTTGGTGTAATCTATCTGAGTGATATCTCCTAATTTTCACCCTAAAGCGGTTGGAACATTTGTTTACCATAGACTACCATAGAAACACTATGGAGGAAAAAGGGTTTCATGTTTTTACGTGTAGGGGATATCATGAAACCGTAACAGTCGAATCACTCAAAACATGAAGTGTGTGGTAAGAAACCAACAGAAAATGTGCAGAAAACATTTTATGTAAAGTTGCCTTAGGTTGTGACGTCACATGAGTTGTCATAAGTACTAACAGGGGCTGTATCTTAATTCTCCAGGGTGACTGACACACTGGAGAAGTACGAGTGCAAGAACTGTATGCCGAGGGCAACCTTATCGTTGACAAAGTGCAAAAAGCTCCTACTGAGTTTCACGATACCATTATATCCCAGCAGCCATGTATTTTTATAGAACACCGTCTTTTTGATATAGAGTTTTAGCCATAGGGCTTCGGAACAAAGCAGACTCACAATTGAGGGTTAGCGAGTGTTAAATGGGCCAATTAACTGTGCAAAGTAAGGCACTGATTGCCAGTTTAAGTTGTAATTAAAAAGGATGTGAGGTAGTATTACGACATCCAAGGTATGTTTGCTATGATAACCTTTTATTTGCTTAGTAGAATGAAAAAAATCTGCATGCGTAGGCAAAAATAATGTCAGCTCATGAGCTACTTTCCCCTTTGTTTATTAGTACGCATTTAGCCTACAGCAAGTGCTAGTAGTCAGCATTCTTTAGTTGTATGACTATCTCAGCTAGTTGCCTACTTAGGAAATTGTAAAAAAGATACGACAAAGCTTATCTATTCTTCAATGTGCATATATCGTGGAAATACAAAAGGAAGGAAAGTTAACTAATGTGTTTTCCAGTTCTTAAGCTTGGGTTAGTTTTAGGTAAATTCTGCCTACATTTTGCATAGCATGCTATATAATTAGAGAACTATACGTACCATGAATTTCTCAGGCATATCCAAACATCTAACCAGGCGTTTACACCAGAAATAATTTTTGTAAAGAAAAATAACAAATCGATATTATTGGCATGGGTTTCAAATACGTCAGCCGTTTCCCACATTTCCCATTTGATTTAAAAGCAGAAAGGGGCCAATGTAGATCGTTTAGAGTACGTTCAGTCAGGAGACAGTTATAGTGTCCTATGGACTGGTCTCCCGGGACCACCCCTCTAGTACCCCAGATAACTGTCGGCGGGGACGTGAGAAGTGGCGACCACTGTGGGCCCGGGCCCGGGTGATGAATCGATGAGGGGTTGTAGGGTCGTTTCCTGCCCCGCCACCCCTCCACCACCCACGCCCATGTTTGCCGTTCCTCCGGTAGGTGTCAGGTGTCCGCCGCCCCCTGGAGCAGCCACCCATGAGGATGGCTTCCTCCAGAGCAGTAAATATATAGGACGTTTTTTTTTTATCCTATCTAACTTTCTCACGCCAACCCTTGATATAGTTGGGGTCTTGAGATGTTTGGATTAGAGGATCATATAGAAAATAGGCATCATTTAAGAGACCAATTATTTGTAAATTGGTATTATTTCTAGTACGAGTGCTACAGAAGAAGTTATTGTATAAAGTAATATACCACAAACTGGGGAATGTGATAATTTGCAACACTTTTTCCATGCTGTGTCGATGGTAGAAAATCCCCTTTTACTCATTTTGTCACAACAAGCGAAATGGCTGCAATTTTTCTATAGATTATCCGGATTAATCATAACATTCAAATTATAGTAGCGTATAGTTATTTGCACAAGCTGAGCAGTACATGTCATACAGAAATTAAGTAAAGGTTTGCCCTCCCCAGTGGGTCTAGCTGGCTGTGGCTGGGTATTAGCAGCGGCCATCAGTGACGGGTAGGCACTGTCATTAGGTGGCTACAAGAACCCCAGAGATCAATACAATTTCCCTGTTGACATGTTGACACACGGCAATCGATGCTGTCACAACAAGCTACCCAAGCAAGCAGCCCCAAGCCTACTGCTGGTGCTACTGGTCCTGTCTCTGGGCTGATGTTTTCGGTTCTCATGTGCCCACTATACCACTCAGCCATCCACCTCTTAGATCTACCATGTAGAGGCACACCGTTCGATGGTAATACCTACACACATCAAACTGCTGTCCCTTCTTCCATGTTTTGCATACACTGTCCCCAGGGGCAGGGCTGATAGGGGACAATGCCTGTGAGCTGTCTGTGTATTTTGGGAGGGGGCATGGGGTATGGTTTGTGGGTAAAATGCTCCATAGACCTACCATGTACCTAGGGTTTCAAGTATCACAAGTGTTACCACATATACATGCTTAGCAAATATATTATATATAATTATTATGATTATAGTATGCATGTTTTAAGTTTCATAAAAAGTTCCAATCTGATATTATAAAATCTGGAGGAACATTGCACAACCATAACCATAACCATTCTCTCCTAATGTCATTAAAGATATGTATTCAGATCCAATAATGTTATAAAAACCTATTGAATACCCGCGGCATTACTTGTAGATGGATGGATGGCTCAATAACCACAAGTAAACATGTAGTGCACCGCGAACAACCCTCGGCCCACACTCCTCCTGTCAAACCACCCCTTTGGGGCTGTCAAAACCTCCCACATAGAGCTGTCAAATGGATAGACACTCATCAATTAAGGTGGTAAGGCGGCCTGGCTAATTGTCTTAATTGTGCTTGAGATCCACGCGACATGCTGAAACATACCTCTGAACCAGTGGTTTTGTGGCTGTATGGTTTTCTATACTACGCTCCAGTGAGGAGTGGCAACTTTCTGTTTGGAGAGCATCTCCGCTCTCCAGTCGTAATTAGGGTGACGCACATGCGCTCTTCCCTCTTCCGACCGGGCGCGTGCCTTTCCAACAGAGGGAGTTGATCGCTGGATGCCTGGATGGACGCAGGGAGATGGTTCCTGAACCAGACCATCAAAGGCAGCCATAGGCCCTTGTTGTGTTATCAATAACCTTGCAATTAGATGAGCCGTGGGTTTGGCGGCTGGAGCTGGCTACCTCATCAGAGGCCGAAAGCCGCCTCAGTGGACTGGAGGGCCAGTGGCACCTGCCTTTCAATCAGACAAAAAACTACTTGACTATAGACCAATTGCAACTTACAAGGGACAATTATCTCAATTTTCCCTGACATTCAGAAGTATTGTCAAGTGTCGCTCCTTCCCTTTTTCTTTCTGATACCATTAGAAAATACTCAAGTCAGAATGACCCAATCATTTGATAGTCTATACTGCAAGGAAATTTGGAAAAACAGTTATCATATGTGGCACTCGGATTCAACTAAAAAAAAACGCGTTTTTTTACACTTCACTCATTCTTTAACCTTTCAGGCTTTAGAACAGTAAACTATGGCTATGATGTGAAGGTGTATGAGTCAAGCTGTTGGGGAGGTGGTCGTGAGAGGCTGGTGGTGGTACCAGTGGTGGTAGTGGGTGGGATAGCGTCATCACCCGGCCTATTTGTTTCTGGCTCGTCCCAACTCGTGTCAGATAGAAAAAGCATATTTGCACAGTGCAGATGAAAATAATGGAATTGGAGGAGAACTGTGGTTTGGTAGTCTGAGATTCGACGGGCCCGGGTTTGTTTAGACAGCTATTTCTCCCTGGGCGGCAGCGGTAACGGCGGCGGCACACCGGTCGGGGTGGGCCGGGCGCCGCGCGGGGCTAGTAGTATACGGAGGGATGATAGTAGTATATGGGAAATGTGCATTGACTCAGGCAATACATTGGGCGGCGGGCTGGCAGCGGTTTGAACTGGAATGGGGTCGCCCTGTGATGGAAACGGGCAGCCGAGTGATGTTTAAAGCTATGCTCATATAAGAATCATTATTCAATTGATTGACATAAGCATATCTGATATTATTTCACTCAGAGTTAATAATATCATACTGCGAAGATTTGGTTTACCAATAGTAAAAGGAATTTCTATTTTCAGTATAGACTCAAAATTTAAAAATAGAACTGAGATGAAAAAGAAAAATAATGAAACGCAGCCGTCGCCATTACTTTATTGTGCTTGTAGATTTTTACCGCCAATATTGAGGCACAGTAACCTACGGTAGGCTGCCCCCTACGGCAGGCTGCCCCCGACGGCAGGCTGCCCCCAGCGCGGTGGGTGCCCGGCAGGGGGCGCGGCGGGCGGCGGGAAGCCCTAACCAAACAGCGGCGTGTCGGCCACATCCACATATCGGCCCGCTGTGTAGATCAATCCTGTCGGCGCCACATCGACGCTGGAGCAAACACGGCCACCTTACCGCTGCCGCCCGCCTCCCCCACTGCCTCGCCCCTGCCACTTTGCCCAGCCCCAATTCTCCATCTACATACCCTTTACTAGCTCGCTCTCCCAGTCATCCTCTGCTTTTATGGGTCATTGAGATAAAAGTGGTATGAGTATATGATCTGTTATTTTCAGAATACGAAAGTATTATTTGTTGTTGTATATAAAATTTGACAATCAATGAGACATGGTATTCACATTCACTTAAAATTGAATTAAAACTGTGTATTCTTGTCAGTTTTTTTCTTCATATCTGTCGAGCTAATTCTCAGGATTCTGTCCAGTCATCTGTCAAAATAATGTTTATTCTTAAGCTGAGAACTATATAAGCCTACTGAAGTTCGGTGGTTTTACGTCGGTCATTATTGGAGTTACTGTTCCGTAGGGTGCCTGGTTGGCGATATACCCTGCTTACCACCGCCCTCCTCCCATCCCTCCAGCTGGTCCTTGACCCCATCTTCAGCGACCCCTATTTCCCCTACAGCCGACAAGTGTGGGCCTCTTCTCACGTCCCATAAATGACTTTATAATTAAAACTGACCAATTACACTCCACTGGAGGAAGCCCTGGAGGAGAGGTGATCTCCTGCTGGGAGGGATGGGGAGTTAGGTAGGAGAGAGGGGTAGGGTTTGGTCAGAATGTGTGCTGAGGTAGGGAGGGGGCAGGGAGAGAGGAGGGGTTGGGATGAGTGCGGGAGGTAGTTAGGAGGGAGGGGTAGGTTGGACCAAGTGGTGACCGACTTACCTGGCCGACGTTACCGAAGCCAATCAGGCCTGGGGCCGTTCGCACCTGTACGTGAGGGGACAATGGGCCGTGTGGCGGGTCAGCGGGGAGAGGGCGTCCGGCCCCGCCTGGAGGAGGCCCGCCAATTGGTCCCAGGAGGTGGTCAATTACTACAGCTTCTCCCACCACTCCTCTCCAGTGCAACGCCCGCCACTTAGCCCTAGGGGGTTCGCCCAAGCAGTTTCCACTGCTACGGTTGCCCGCCAGTAATAGTTTTTCTCAACATTAATCGTCCAGAATCACATTTACCGCCGAGATAAACTTTAAGAAGTTTGGTCTGTGAATCAAATAAGTTATATTCGAGGTGGACCTAGGTTGATAAATCAAATAAATATGAACCGTCATAGTTATTGTATTTGTGTGTAGGCGTATAACGACGTTGTAATGCTATTAAGAATTCCGAGAGAAGTTACTTCGCAAGATGGTTACTTCGCAACATTATATGATTAGTATTTGAATAATGTATACCCTATTAATTTTACATAGCTATTGCTACAGCAAGTCTGAAGCACCCAAACGCGGAGCATAACCAGAAATACTACCCAGCCTTCTCTTGGTTCATCTAAGTTTAGTGTGTACACATGTGTCTGTTTCTGGTCGATGAGCGGCCTATAGAGCTGCTCTGAGCAGTTCAATGAGTCGACCCAGAATGAGCGCCTCGGGAGCAGCTCCCTACACGGCGCTGCCCGCCCGCCCCGTCCCCGGGCCGGCCCGACCACCACAACCACCACGGGACTTGAGTTTCCGGACACACAGTCTGTGTTTCACGGCCGGTGAATTCGCATCGATTTTCACAGGTGTGTTAAGACTAGGTCAAACATGTCTCTCTGGGCTGACGAGCCATGGGCTGGTGTTGTCTAAAGGGGTAGCCTTGGGAACTGCTCAGAAGGAAAGTGAACTGTGATCATTGGAATCTTTTTTGAATTAATTTTGGTGTCTTCTTGGTGACTTCATTTCCTTCAAACTACTTCATATCATTGATTATAACAAACCAATAGATAATTATGAGTGGTATACAATTAAATTTTGTAACATGAAATAATTGCATTTGTCAAGTTTAACCATAAGTGCCGCTTACGTTCAAGTTAAACAGCATAAATAATTCTATCAATTTATTTCCAATGGCTTGATTTTAAATAGTCATTAGTTTGGGTTGAACCAAGGCTTACTAATGTTATAGGAATAAAACTAATAATATTTATCATTTTACTTTTTAATGTCTTTTAGCTAAGCGGACGAACTGTTTTATTTATACCCTTAGATATCGATCGATTTAAATCAATTTCAATTTCTATGCCATTGATGGGCCCGGTCAAGATCCGATAACATGTCAAATAGCAGCAAATAAAGTGGCACATCCCTTATTAAAAGATATATCAGTTTTCTTGCAGCCTGCTAAGATATTAAGTTCCCATCACTGTCGCGTCCCCTTTTAGAAAGTCATTCCACTTAGGCCTGTCGCGCGAGGGAGCCGCCTTATATACGCCCGTGTCGGATGGTCTACACCACATTGTGTTTACTATCTGACTCTGGTTACATAAAAGCGACCAGAGATCCAGATTTGGGTCTGGTGCGGAGATGGGGGTCTGGGGGGTCGGCGCGGGGCCCCTGCCCAACACCCCGCCATGTTGACTTTCTCAATTTACCCTCTCAGTATGCAGAGGCTCAAGTAACTCGGCTCAATTTTCGGCCACCCCCTCTTTTAATAAACTGACGGAAATTAATTTGGTGTGAATTCCCTGTGTATTTTGTCGTCATTGGCACATTTCTCTACCGCCCCGTAGTACATGGGGGTGAATCATGCTCCGGCGGACGGGGGAGGGGCGCGGGCGGGCGGGGAGGTGGACGGGCTGCACTCACTACTACCAGCAAGTAGTCCGCTCCTCAAGGCAGGCGGGACTAGGCTGTAGAGGACTACACGTATTCCCATTCTGTACACATAGTCCTTTTTATCCACAATTTATTCGTATACTAAACCATTGTATGAATATGGTTCAACGTCCATAGACACGCATAGATCAAAAAAGAGATGTGGAAATGTGTGTTTAGGCCTGAGTACTGGCCTGTATCAATTTTTTTTGTGATAAAACTGTTTCTATCCATTGTTTTAGTATTCCAGCGAAATATTATCTGATATAATACATACAATCTCGTATCATCTGGTCATTTCATAATGCTGTAAATGATAATTCTGCACGTTGCAGACACTATATATGAATAGTGCTTATAAGTTAATGCTGCTTATCTATTGTATTTTGGTCAATTCACAGCCCGAGTCATCAGCGAAATCAGTAAAAAAAATTATTACAGTACATTATTTCCCTGGTCTTATAATTGTAATATAGGCGCGGGTGAACATGTGCTCTATGTTAGACATCATAAACCCCTTCTTCTCCATCACCCAAACAGTGCTCCCCTCCATGAAAACTGGAGTACCTCATCTCACACTTGTCTGCAGGTATCGATGACGCGCCATGCGATAATTTCCAAAGCCGACAGGCTCGGCTCCTGCAGGCTAGCCGGCCTGGCGAGCCCCTCGACGCCGTCCCACCTTGACACGGGGACCGGTCGGCCGTGCTTGACGGGCCGCCCGCCCGCCGGGTCGGCAGGCCTCGCTAAGTCCGGCCTCCCCTCTCCTTTGCATTGGGGGTCCACCTATTGTAGTCTGACTAATTATAAAAACACCAGGCGAGCACTTGGCCGGATCAACTTACACGGCAGCCTGATCCACTTGACAGAGGTGCTCTACAATACGGATCGGGCCCTCGTTGATGCGCCGTAATCGGGTAGGCTGACAAAGTGGGCAGGGCAGGCTTCACCTCGGCCCTGGAGGAGGGGGAGGTGGGGGGAGGGTGTGAGCTGGTGGGGAGCGGCTCGGAGCTGGTCAGGACTGTAGGTTGGGGGGGGGGGGCATTGGGTTTAAATAAGGGAAATAACATAATAAAAGAAATAGAGGGATTCTAGTAATTCACATTATAATGCTAAAATCTTCCAGTGTGTTGTAAACCGTTACGGAGAAGACTTAAATTTCTTTTACCTTTAGGTACAGAAACCGTAAGATTTAATATGCAGGCCTTAACCTGTTAACGTGAGATTAATAAACAATGTTGATTCTAAAATTTAATTTATAACGACAATTTTTATGTGTATTCAATAATTTACATGATGGCAACAGTTCTGGAACAAAGACCTTTACAATCATATGGAACCAAGTATCACATTGTTGTTACAGCCTGGAGATAAATGCCAGAAAGATGACCTGACAGCAATCTATGACTGTCAACTCCACCACTCAAATAAACAGAAAGTATGCACCTTGTCCATGTTCTAATCACATGCTCTAGTCTGTTTGTGCATGATTTGCATTGATCAGCCACTCCTAGGTGTGAATCCTTGTCTCCTGGAGGACCCTCCAGGTAGGCGTGAGGTGATGTTTCCTATCGGGTCATATCCTCTCCTTAACCTACATAATGGACAACTATCTTACACCTAAAGTGTCATCCAAGAGTCTCTTCTGTTAGGCAGAGATTTGTCCTGATAGATAGAGAACATTCCCCGACCAGAAACTGTTCAACTTAAAGACCATTTCCTGTTTGTTCTCCTGATATTCTTTTTTTATTGACAAGATCGGAAAGCTTATCAAGCTTCCGGATGCTACTCAAGTTCCCAGGTAACACCTTAAGGCATACAGCTCACTAGTGACCCCTAAAATGCTCTAGTGGGTTTATGGTGTGTGTCTAATAGCTAAAAAGGCCGGTAAACATAATGAAAGGTCTGCAAACACTTGGAAATAAAATATATCCCCATTTACCAGATTGGAAAATCCCACTTAGACATTCGCTGCGGCTCAAGTGGCTGTGCTGCTGGGGGGAAAGACTAGCGCACAATGAAGCTGTTTTTGTCGGTAGCACCAATCTGGGAGCAAATAGTAGGAGCATGTTAACGAGTAAGGAGGCGCAATTAGGAGTACAGACCTTATTTACTTGAATGCAATCAAGAGGTCTGGTGGACAAGGCTCCTGGGGTGTACGTTACTGCCCGACTAAAAACCCCTTACTGATTGTTCGGGACCAACACGAGCAGTGGGCTCTAACTAGGCAGTGATGAAATACCAGAACACATGAATTAGGCCTATAATCTCCCTCAATATCTTTGCTCAGGTTGATTTGGCTAGTACAGTGTATTGTTTTTCTAATTGTCGTGTCATCCTTGGGCCAGAAAATACACAAGTTTTTATCATTTCCGGGTTATTTGGGCCTAGATGGATAAGGATATTTGTTATACAATACATGCTAACTCTCATGTTATTAAGATATTCACAGCTGTTCTATCACACACTTGTCTAAAAAATGGTCATTCGACCTTTGGGGCAGGCTAGATCTATTCTGTTACGTAATGTGTTTGCTTTGCAACATGTTGTTGATAGCGCGTCAGATATGAATGTTGAAGTCGACACTGACGCATTAATTATTTATTGAACATCCGTCAGATAATATTTTGGATGGGACCACCACCATTTCATAATAAGTTAGACTAATTGTGTATCTATTTGGACTATTGCAGGTCTCGGGGAGGCGTGGGGGGTGCGGTCCACGTCAACTAATCCTCGAGAAAAGGAGTTGGGATCTCATCTTCTTCAGGTATTCGAAGCATCTTATTGGATTTCGACAAAGTTAAACTGATTTAGAATAAAATAATACGCGGCATGCTAAGTATCTACCCTAATAAAGCATAATTATACTTAGAAAAAATACCATACCTAAAATAATGGAAATCAAGTTGCAAAAATATAGGCCTAACAGTATCCTAACTAAGTATTGTATAGACGGAAGATTTTTTAAACTGGTACAAGTGTTTGATGCTACCTACTTGGTACCTGTCCCTGTATAATTTTGCATTAAAAATGGACTAGCTAGTTTTTGTTCACTTGCACATATCTATACTTTTGTTCCAGACATTGGATGGGTTCATCTTTGTCGTGGCCCCCGACGGTAAAATCATGTACATCTCGGAGACAGCGTCCGTCCATCTCGGATTATCCCAGGTATGAACAGCGATTTTTAGCAACGTTTTAATGCTAGTTATGATATCTAACAATAAAACGTTACAAATGAAAAAGAAATGATATCTATTCCCAAAATGATATATTAAATGTTCTTTGTAAAAGAAATGATATCTATTCCCAAAAATGAAACATTAAATGTTCTTTCCATAGACCCTCTTGACTTCAAGGAGGATAATTCAAAAGCATGCTAGTACGCCTAGGTTGAGTAAATGGGTCAGACATGCTAATGTATGCTTTGTTTGGACAAGGGGTGGATCTAGTGGCACGGCAGCAAAATTGAATTAAGAGGGATTGTTCATCATTACACATACATGCGGTTTTCAATTATACTTAAAGCTGAAGGAAAGAAGAAAAGATGTTTTGTAGATTTAGTCCTGAGATGTCTAAACGCATATCTTCACATCAATTCAGTGAGATCACCTTACTTTATATGTAGCTGCAATGTTGATTGATGCAGGTTGCGGCTTTATTTAAGAATACTTTTGAATTAGTTTTTACTTAACCCAGATACAGTGAATAGTAGTGCTTTACCGTTCCGACTGATGGCGCGCAAGGAACTTTGACAGTGACTGTGGCCGAGGTCTGAATGAAGATAAATGGCCGCTGGCATGTAAATGAGCCTCACGTGTCGGGCGGACGGAAACCCGCCGACATTCTATCCCTCCAGGTTACATCTGGAATGCTCCAGGTGTAACCGGCCCAGCGATTAGCCCTGGCCCGCTTTAGCCGCCTCTATTCCACCTTTTTTTACACGCTAATCCATTCTCAATTGCAGGTTGAACTGACAGGGAACTCAATCTTTGAGTACATTCATCCAGCGGATCATGACGAAATGACGGCGCTGCTCACTGTTCATCAGCCGTATCACACACATATTCTACATGGTACGTATTCCCGCGCCGCCCCCATTCCATTGATATTTCTAAAGAAAATAAGCAAAGGCTATGAATTCTCTCAACCATCCACTTCTTTTTTTTAAATATCAAAACCACGGTAATAACCCATAACCATCACAGCTAAAACGTGGTTACCCATTATTTTAAAAGAGGACGTGAAAAATAGCATTCCTTCCTCAAATAGAGTGATTAGAGAGATTGCTTCTAATTAACGGCAGAGGGAAAATGACATTTTGCCGAACTAAAACGGAGGACTTGCAAATGCCAGTGACTGCGTAATTATCCAGAAAGGAGTGGCGGCTTTTCAGGGGAACCGGTTAGACTGTTAAAGTTGTCCCCGTTTTTACCACAGTCTGGTATTCAAGTGAGCATCGATCGAAGCGAGCACTACATTGACGAGTTGCTCGCAGCTGTGAGCAGCTCTCTCCAGCCAACCTTGGCACCTTGAGACAATGACACATGAATAAACCGCCAATGCACATAACACCCTTTTCACATTTTTTCTTTCTTCCATTTCGCGAACAGATTATGAGGTTGAGAGGTCGTTCTTTCTACGGATGAAATGTGTCTTGGCCAAACGTAATGCTGGTCTTACCTCCGGGGGGTACAAGGTAAGTTTGCACCTATTATATATCCATACATGCACAAATTACTTATTATATTATTTATTTTGCTTTTCTACGTGTACTTTATAATGATGATCACATGAGGACAATGCGCGAAAATTAAAACCCACAAAAACTGCCTTTTCGTGGATTTTCCCCAGCTACACCCAGACCGCAACAAAAGCCTGGCCTACTTGTCGAAAGCCATCCGTTATTAAACCAATGGACGCGCCAAATTAATGAATTTTTGTCATTTTGAGCGTCGTGGAAAATAACGTTGACACGAGGCTCTTTTTCCCTTGTCACAAAACAAGCAGACAGTTATTTCCCAGTGCAAATCAACGCCGTTATAGAAAGCTTCCTTTTTTGTCCTTCCATACGGCCAATGTCGAGTCGAAATTAATAGGTATAAATACCATGTGAATTACGAAGTTGTCTCAGAAATCGGATTAGATAACTCCAATAGGAGGCCGACTCGAACTGATTAATTTGGTTTCGGAGTTAGGCCTATCTTTCCCTTTACTTCTTTGATGCATAGGGTAGTTCGGACTACCATTCCATATAGAGGCAATGGCAGAGATAGCAGAAGTATAGGATGTGTAGAATGGAGGGAGAGGTTGGCCGAGCGGAGTACAACTATTCTGGGATTGTGTCTGTGCTGCCCAAACATTGGTGGCGCGTCGCACAGGGCCTCAATGGGCGTCGTGCATTAGACGTTGTTGATTCAGCCCCTGCCGCCCTGTTAGCCTCATAATCCCGCCGCCCTCGGATCCTGACGCCGGATTCTGATGCACATCTTGCCGCCAGGATTAAGACGTGGCACCGACGGGAAATGAAATCAAATTTCTGCGAATTTCGCCCAGTGGAGTTCTCTTTTGGCGCGCAAAGCCGCGCGTCCCCGAGGACTGGCGGAGGGATACAACCCAAAGTCGTCTGCTCGGCGGCGGCCATTGTTGTCCGCACCGACACAAAATAAACCCCGCCGATGGAGGTCACTTGATTTCGAGATATTGGCAAACAGAGGCGGCAATGTGAGGAAATGAGAACGAAAGGGCTGGTGCAAAATTATTCTCTGGGCGGACGAACAATGAAATGTCGTCTTATTTGCGAATAATCCTGGTAATTGAAATGAGTAGCTTTGCACGTGGAGTGGTGTTGATTTGGGTCCATTGCGCTTCTTTTGTCTGCCGTGTTATTATTATAGCAATTCTCGGTGGGTTGACTCAACTCAACCCAGGTCCTTTCAGAGTAATTTGTTATTCCAGATAAGATAGGGCAGCACTTTCGGTTATGATAGCACAACTATAGCATCAGGTTAAACAGAGGGCACAACAAATATTTCCAGTTGAAAGAAATACTAGATAAAGCACGAGTTAAAAAATAATGAAATCCTATTTTGTTTGGGTTCACTCGGCAAACAATCAAGATGATAACACTTTGTCCTCGTTACAATTATTATATGATAGTAAACGCGACAGTTAGATATGATAGCAAATAGGATCAAGCATTGTATATTCATCTATCGCTTTCTAATCATTATAATGCTCTGATATCTCCACGTTAAATTGAACCAATGATTTCTCTTAAAAAAGCTATAACTGATTATTGACTAGGACCGTTTTTTCCTTGTAGGTGATCCATTGCTCCGGTTACCTGAAGATAAAACAATACACCATGGACATGTCCCCTTTCGAGGGGTGCTACCAAAACGTGGGTATGGTAGCAGTGGGACACAGCCTGCCGCCCTCCGCCATCACTGAGATCAAGATGTATACCAACATGTTTATGTTCCGGGCCTCACTTGATCTCAAACTCATATTTCTCGACGCCAGGTAAGAAATACTTTCGCCACGTACTCCTATGTAACAGAAGCAATGTATCGAAAACCACTAGATAAATCACAAAATGAGGTACAATACTTTGACAAGTGGTAGTCCATAACAGACCTGCTAATCTATTATGAATTACTTCTATAAACTGAGGCTTGAAATTGTTATAGTGTTCATATAGATATGCGAAAGTTTATCATAAGTCGACAACCTGCAGCGAAGGGAGAAGAAGGCCCCACTTCTCAGTCATAATGCTAAACTGACAGGTCGAATATTGCTTAGAATGAATTGTCGCAGATGAAATAATTATGCGACCTTGTGGGGAACAGATTTTCTCTCCGTAATGATTTAATCGTTAATTTCTATCAGTTTGAATCGTCGTTTCTGACGAGGTTCATTTCTCTTAAATATTTGACCACAAGGCACGACTGAAACCACCACTACGTCACCACTTCCCGATTTTCTATGGGGGACACATGCCCAGGTGGTTAAGAGAACGTTACAAAGGCTTGCTCAATGGGAAAGTTAATTGTCGAGACTCATTGTCCGAAGGCAATGACAAAAGGCCATTGATGTCTTTCGCTTGTTCCTATCCTTGTCTCTCTTATACTCTATTCTGGGATGAAATTGAAAATTTGCAAGTTCTTGCTATCATCAGAAAAAGCAAGAGCATTCCCATGAGACACACATGAAAAATAGTTGCCTCTTTTTATTGGAAGATCTGCAAGATAATCTCCAAAGATAAGAACTCCAATTATTTAATTACCAAATCTTTTGTCGCCGTCCCCCGGCACATAGAGGAATCTATTTTTGAGTCACTCGGAAATGTCCAGTTAGTGTGCTCCTTAAATGGAAATGTCCATCTGAAACACTCCCGAAAACAAAAGGTGAAAAAACAATCCAAAAAATTCATTGGCACCGTCTTTTAAAAAAACACAAAAGGAAAGTCCATGAAATGACACACGTAAAATGGACTTAGAGTAGATGGATTATCTCATCGATGGGCAGGGGGTGGCGAGGGGGATGGGGCGTGCGTGGGTAGAGGGATGAGGAGGAGGGGTGGGGAGTTAGGGAAGGTGTGCAGGGGAGGGGTGTAGGAGGGGAGGAGGGACTGGAGGTTAAGGGGGTAGCAGGTCCATACCGTGCCTGCTAGTGCTCGTTATGCATACGACAAGGACCGACAGATTCGACAAGCGACCATTATCGGGGTCGCCAGCCCAGCCCTGCTGCGATCACATTTCTGCGGCGACATTGTCTTCTAATTCAGGTCATGACCTTGCCCGACCTCACACCTGACCCAATACGCATGCGCAATGCGTAACGACCCAAAGCTGCTGTCTGTACATGGAAATTGTGGGTCATTACTAATGAAAAGCAGAATCAATGAGTGTAAAGAACGGTAACGTTAATAGAATGTGCAAGTGGGTGTCTTTCTATCAATAGTTATTTAGGTTAATTATGGAGTATGTCAAAAAAAAGAAACTAATGAGCTAATATGTCACAAGTGTTTGTGAACCAGCCAACGGTCAGTTCCCTTGTAATTTATTCCTCATGTTGGTCAGATGATTATTATAGAAACCTATAAATAGCTTTCCTCAAATGAAGCCTATGAGCAACTCGCCAATGGTCTAAAAAGACTGTTCAACATTCTCTGGCACATCTGTCCAGTGAGAGACACAAAAAAGAGGATAGGATTTAAATTTTCTACGAGAAGGAGACCAATAAAAACATTGACAGTTTGCTATCTGTGTTCTGTAATCAGCTGCATTACATCCAGTTAGCGTCGGCATACTCTTCCACCAAGTACTCTGGTTGAAATTTATAAGGCCAGTGGTTCGTCCAAAAAGCAATACCATTAAATAACACCAAGTGAATTCATGGTAGAAAACAACAATTGGCTTTAACCTCTTTCTAAAATTGTGAAATTGACTCAAATAAAGCAATCATGGGAAATGCATTGACAGCAAATTTGTGCGGTTCCAGAGTCGTGCTCAGAAAACAATAGTTCCAATTATTATTATAAAAGCCTCCAGAAGGAAGTGAACGGGCGGTAACTAGCATTTAAATATAACATCACAAAGGTTGTTTTTAATTTGAAAAATGTGGTTCTATTAATACGACGCTGGCTGGATGGGCCATGGCGACATTTGAGCGGACTGGCGTCGTCGCTGTGCCCACGGACGCGCCGGCTTGTACAGAGTGACACATGATCACTTCTCCATATGCTGTCACAATTGTGCTAATTATGAACACATCGTCTTCTGACACAGTAATAAACACGTCATTCTGATTGACAGGTGTCTTTGGCAATGCCACGCCCATATGGCACCATTCAACACAGAACATGGATGGTTGTACGTCTCAATTTGATTCTTATCTATGTAGGCACATGTATTGTATATGATTGAGAAAAACACATACAAAGAGTTGTATATTGTATGGTTTCATAAAGGTAGGTTTAAGCAGTTCACTGAGGCAGCTCCTGGTGCTTGGTCGCCTCCGCTCTGGCCACAGACAAGTAAACACAGTGTATACAATGACTCAGGCTGTGGACAGTCACAGCTAAAAAATCAGAGAATGGAGGTTAGGACAACAACAAGTATTTCATGTTTAACAAAAAGGGTTTTGATGCCATTCTAAGGACCACGATTATACGAATTGCAGGACAGAGGGCAGGCCTAATCATAATTGGATAGACTCACTAATAATGATTTAAACTTGCAATAATTGTCTAATTATTTTTTACTTGAACACATGTTGTTGACTGATAGCTTTTTGTAATAGAAAGGAATGTTCCAAAAAGCAATGTTATTCAAGAGCAAGCAGCAACATGATGGTATTTCCGGTACTTAGAATGATGCGTAGATGTTTTAGGCGATGGAGATAATTCAAGAACTGCTTTGTAATGGAGGCTGAGAAACGAAGATGTATTAGGTGTGCGCTTCAGTGTCAGAATATGAATAGAAGCAAGGCGATTAACACAACAGACACGTGTGGCTATTCTTTAAAGGGATCCCCTAATCAAATGGCATTCACTGGCGTTTTTATCGCTGTGGTTAGCGCGACCCACGACAAAGAAACTCGAGAAAGCGTTTGACGCTGGTTCCACCAGTCTCGCCGATATCTCGCGAGGACGAGTTCTCGCGTGAAAAACGACACGAGACTTGTTTGCCGTGAGCGGGTGGGTTTGTGTGTCCGACAAAGGCGACGCGGCCGCGACGCCCAGGAATAAAATCGACACAAACGACGGGGAAGCGATTGGGTTACGCCAGCAGTGTATACCTAGGGGATCTGCGTCGAACCATTGCTTGTAGAGGTTCGTCTGTTGGGCAGTGGGTGGTGAGGGGGATGAAGACTTAGGTTTGGTGTTGGATAAAGCTAGAAGGACGATATGGAGATAGAAAGGAAAGGAGGTATGATAGGGGACAGTCTCCAATCACTTTTTTGAGGGGGCGGAGTCAATAATTATTTCTTTTCTAACCAAACTTGGAATTGCAAAAACCCTCATTTTATTATTTGGGGTTATCTCTGAATATCTTAGGGAATGAGCCAGATCTAGGGTATTTGCAAGAGGAGAGGTAGTAAGGAAGGATGGGGATGGGAAAGGACGCAGGGGGAATATACATTGGAGGACATATATGAATTTCCGGAGATATAAACTGGGATAGTTGTATGCATAGGGACGATTAGTTCCAGGATCCGAGCGCTGCAGGGTATCCGCGCTAGGGAAATGTAAAAATGGGAAGGGGATGAGATCTTGTTCTCGGGGGTTGTAAAACAACTCGTTTCTCCTCTGCCACTAGCCGTGTCGCTCCCCCTCTGGCGTCATCCGATGCTCCCCAGCCGACGCCGACAGTGTTTCCACAATCGCCTCTTGACCGCGAGCCATCTTCTGGCCGTTGGATCGGGTAATCACTTTACGGGCACGCCGTTATAACGGGATTCATAACTGATCCACTCCCGGCATGCCCTGGGGCCCTCTCTGGTTGTAGTTCGCCGGGGATCCGCTAGGGGGCTACGAGTGGAGAGTCCTCCCTACGGGAGACGGCTGCTATCAACGGCAGCCTCTCCCACCCACTGCTTTGATGCAACTCAAAACTAGCCAAACAAGCAACGTTCGGCTTTAAGCCACCGATAGATTGATGGATTTGGGTGAAAATTGTTATATCAGTGCAACACTAAACATTTGAATCGTCTTGCACTACATTTAGAAGGGAGAAGTATAGATAATGACCATTTTGGGGCATTATCACAGTGGTAGGTCCAACACTTAAGAATATTTTCAAGGATGTGTTTATTAACAATGTTATAAGGAATTAATTGCAAGTCTCAAGTTGCCTTGCTTGTATCGAGCCACGTACTGTTCACGATAATTTATTCCAATGATTGCGCAAAGATATAATATCTTACATCGCAACAGACATTAATCATACATGTCCTTTATGTCTTTCAGAGTTGCCCAGTTGACTGGTTACGAACCTCAAGACCTCATAGAGAAGACTCTGTATCACTACATTCATGCCTGTGATATCCTTCACATGCGCTACGCACATCACACGCGTAAGTTGGGTTAATGTTCCCTTCACATTTTGCTTTATGACTTTGCATTGGACATTTACATTCACTTTACTATTCACTGGAGATGAACTGCCTCCACTTCCTTTTTATGCCTAACTAACTTGGACAATACATAATCCTGTTCTAAACGACCTAGTGATCGGTACCATGTTAACCAGCATTTACCTGAATGTGTATATATCCTTTAATCTACTTTAAACACTCAAGAAATTCATGTAGTAACTTTGTTCCCATGATGCTCGTTTTTGTTAATATTCAAATCTATCAGGAATCAGACAAAATTGAACCAGCCTAGAGACCCTTTTCAAGGTTGTACATCACCAAGAGATCTAGATGACTCAGTAGATCACACAGAAAGCAATTGCTTCAAATGTAATGTCATTCATAAAGATTTTGAAGACATTAGATGTCCTTGATAGGTTATCTTGAGTCATCTTAATCATCTAGTGAGACTTCTGTCGCGTTTTGTTTATTCAAACGGTATTCATGATGTGGCCATAACTTAATTATATGGTGTTTTCCTTAATTGATGACACATTTATAATAGTCCTAGATATGCGACTTTGAGTTGATCATCTAGTGTCAAAATTCAACAATGTGCACTTTTGCTTATTTAACAATAACATCTGTTTTGGTGGCGATCAGCATTAAAACCGAAACAATCAAAACGTTAATTGCTCAGTGAGTGACTCAATCGTTTGCTGAGTCCAGTTAAGTGACTCGTCCCCAATGACTCCTCCCGTGAGTAACTCCCTGTACCTGTCTGCGTTTCAGTATTACTAAAAGGCCAGGTGACCACCAAGTACTACCGTTTCTTGGCCAAGGATGGCGGCTGGGTGTGGATGCAGAGCTACGCGACCATCGTCCACAACTCACGGTCGTCCCGGCCACACTGTATAGTCTCCGTCAACTACGTGCTCAGGTAAGGAACCAGTTACCTTTTTTTGTAATTAATTGTACTGCAAAAGAAAAGGAATTCATTTATTAGATGACAGGTTTGTATAAGACACTCTCGATTCAGAGTGAACATTATTCAGGGTGTAGATCTGTGATAGAGAGCTGTTTTAAACCAGCATAGGGAGCAATGTTATTACTGTCCTTTTCCCGTGAAGTTTCATGTCAGAAAGGGACATGTCTTAAAAAAGGGTTTATTTGTTGATCCTTTCTTGTTGTTTTAATTCATGACAAAAAGGTGTGAAATCGTAAACAAGCCCTGGCTGTATCTTGGGCGACTCACTCTCTTTGAGTGAGGCATCAGATGTGAACGTCTAAGATCTTTTGCCTACCTCATGTTTTTCCGATGCAAACTCATCCCTTCCGACGAAAACACTTTCATAACACCTACGCCCCTCGGTGGAGGAGGCATCATCATTACAGAGCGCAACTGTTGGAAATGTGTCAAAATATTTTTGACTGAATCCGGCGTCGATTGACACGTCTCGGCCAAGATTCCAGCGAAAGCAAACGTGGGAGTGAAGCGGCTGGGCTTGGCAAATACACACAGTCAAAAAGATAAACTTGTACCCGTCCCCAGTGGCCGGCTCCCCCTTTACCGCCTCTGAATGGACCTTTTGTGCCCGGTGTAGCCCGGTGTAGCCTGTCAACGGGTGCACGACGTCCATCTTGGCCTTTGAAGGTGGGGAGATGGTGTGGCCAACAGGCACACTGCTCAGCCCATGGCCAAGGAACATCTTCCTCTCGTCCTTTGGAGGTCATGGCAAATAGAGAGAGGTTTTAAAATGAGGAGGCCAATTTGTGAAGATAGGAAAGCTGGTCTCATTTTACCCTTAAATTGTTGTCATATCTCCTAGCATACATTAATTATAGAACAAAATATTTTTTTATCTGAGCAAATAAGCTGATAAGCGTATTGAAAGTGCAGTATCTATTTGAGAAAATGGCGGAATTCTTATCTGAAATATCTAGTTGGACAAAATCAATGTCCAGTTTCCTCACCGCTTGCCCATCCCCAATCCCTTGAACCATAAATAATATTATTGCTCACGTTGCAGATATGATTATAGTATATCTACACATTATTGGTCTTTTAAAAGAAGCCAGACCGATTCTGACACTATCATCTCATGTCAATTATAGTGGTAATATGCGGATGCTAATACCTATTTGAATACTAATAATCCTCGCTATGATATCTGTAAAAACCATCACCTTCCATCATTGTGCTCAGAGGTGTAAAGATCCGACATTGAAAAAAATACAATAACCTCACAGTTTAAGCAAAGTTTCCTATGTTTTTTTATGATATGGCGACGTATGACTAGAGGTTACATTTATGTGATAGCCGGATTTAATGCAAATAAATGCCAATGGAAGGAGAAAAAAGAGGCTTTGGTTGGGGGTGGAGTGCATTGACATCACTACCACTGGGTTTGGGGTGTGTGTTCGCACTGCACCCTGATGACTCCACTTCGGAGTCCTCACACAACGGCACTGGGCTCGGAGAAGCAAATGGTCTTTTGACAAAATTCGTATACATGGCTAACATTCATAATCCAATTGCCAAACAGAAGCGGCGTGAAACATTGTTGTGCAGGCGACGGGCATACACTCAATATATAAATAGTTGTCGGTGCCGGCCTCACAATGCGGTGTCACTGTTAATGTGCTTTCGGATTTGAGGATGGTCGCCTCCCAAAGGAGCTGTCATTCAGTTTCAGTGTGCACTGGGGCTGGGGAGGGTGCGAGTGGGCATGGGAAATGGGGGACGGGGGACGTTGGGGGGGGGGGGGGTGCTCTTGTAGAGAGGGACTGGGTAGAGGAGATGTGAGAAGGGGAGAAGAGAGGTCTAAGCGAAAGGACCCGGCTGTGGGGATCTTTCTTCCCCTCCCATGTGTGGAGGATGTGCAGAGGTCAGAGCAGTGACCCGTGACGTCCGAGGGAGAACCGTCCCGCTTCCACCTCTGTCAAGCCACCATTGTCAACGCTGTCAATATTTGCGGCAAATGTCCGCCTTTGGCCCGGAGGGGGTGGGGAGGGGGCGTACCGTGGAAGAAAACTATCTGCAAAACGAGCAAATTGTACCCGGTAACCTAACACCTTTTCAAGAGGCGAGCAGGGGAGGAGAGGCACTTGTCCACGTTTTGTAGCTGTTAGCTACTAGTTCACGGGTCGGACGGAGCTGCCGCGGATGGCTTGACAATGGAGGAACAATTAAAATGTTGTCAGGTCGTGCTTCTAACAGGATTCCCATCCCAAGGGAGGGCAGTGGCCTCTCCTGCCATTGGGGGAAGGTTGTCCTAGTAGTTGTACTGTGGCATCTCCTCTCCCCAAACAAAACGGGTAGCAAACACAGCCACATAATCTAACAACTTCTGATAGGTTGGACAAGCACATTGCACAGATAGGATACCGTTGATAAATCGATCTTCAAGTAGACTCACCAGTGGAGAGCCACCTGGCCACTCCCCTCACCACCTCCCTCCCACCTACCCCAACAAAAAAATCGAGTGGGGGCTTTTTCTCACCTCGCCTGTTTGGTCTAGTCAGGTTGGCTTACACTCTATCCAAACAAAATTACTGGTGCAGCGAAATTATTTGAAAAATACTTAATGCTGCGCTTTGGACACAGCTGTTTTATGATAAACAAGGGCGCGCCTGTGGCCACATAGAGATTGTGTTTGAACACGTGGTCAACTGAGCATTTAACAAGATCTATATTGGACACCTATGACCTAATAAATGCGAATTCTGAAAAGGTCAAAGCTAGATACGTATAATTCCAGATGGTAAACTGGTCAAATGTTGCACTACCAGCCAGTAAATGTTACGCTGTACATCAATCCTGCCTTGATATTAAAACGGTTCTTTTGATAGAACTGTCAAGAATTTGCAGCAATATCTCGTAGCAGCAAAAGATTCCCCATTTGGGATGTTCGGTTGCTTAGCAATCGATAGGTAAAGTAAAGTTAATTGTATGCTTCTCTAGTATTCAGCGAAATGTCATTTTTCTATATTGTTCAGTTGTTTATATATTTTGTGTCAGTTAACTGGCTAGGTATTCAAACAAATCTAATAGTTTTTGCATATCCATCAAATCACTATGATTATCCCATAAGCATTGCATATCACTATGGTTTAGAATGCAAAACAGGATTGCTAAAACAAATGAACTAACCGTTTCTTTTTATTTTATCGCTGCAGTGACGTACAAGGCAAGGACCTCCAGCTGCAGCTGGACCAGATCACGGCCAAGGAGGACACGACCTTCAACACGATGAAGGAGTCGCCCCGGCCGGGGGGCAAGGCGCGCACCACGCGCACCAAGAGTCGCCGCTCGCCCTACCCACACATCTCCCACCCGGAGTACGCCGCCGAGTACCCGGAGAAGCCCTACTCCACGGCCGTCGACTACAGCCCGGAGATGGCCCTCCAGGTGCAGACGGCCGGCTACCCGGGCCTCGTCTACGCCGGCTCCCAGGAGTCGGTCACAGAGCGCTATGGAGCTTTCTACTCGACGGCGGCGGCGTACGGCGCGCACGCCGGACTCTATGGAGGAGAGGGGGGCACAGTGGCCGGCATGTACTCGCCCTATGCCCACCACCACCACCATCACCACCGCTACTTCGACGACCGCTCGCCCTACTCCCGCGCCAGCAGCAGCGGTGGCGGACACTACGACGATAAGTACTATTCGTCAACCGGAAGTGGTGGGTCCCGCGGGGACGTTTCCGGTTCCGCTGCTCACTCGAGTGGCGGCTATATGGGTACTACGACACCGACGTCGGGTGTAGGCGGGGGCGGCGGTTTGCAGCACGTCGGCGGGGGTGGCGGAGGCGGGGGGTTGGACTCTCCCCGGATAGTGGCCACGAGCACAGAATCCCGCACTGTCGACCCCTACCGCCACACGGACACTGCCACGTCCCACGGGGGGCACGGGGCTGGCGGCGGGAGCGGGGCCGGTACAGGAGGAGGCGGTGGGGGGCTCTCCGGACATTACTCAGACTGCATCGCCTCCACCGGCCAATGTTCACGGAGCAGCTCACGGGAGGCGAGCAGCTACTCCACGACGTCGGCCACGGCGCCCCACGCCTACCCGACCCCGTACAGCAACCGGTCCGAGTCGTCGGCCTCCGACGTCGACGTCACCGAGGCCGACTACAGCGACGCCAAGCGGCACAAGGCGGCGTCGGCCGTGAGCGACTCGCGCTCGGCCATACAGAGACACTCGAGCAGCTCGACCTACGACTCGGTGGTGGTCGGCGGCGGGGGAGTGGGTGAAGCTAGTCGGTTGGCCGCAGCAGAGGACAAACGCTGCAGCTACAAGGAGGCGTGCAGTCGTACCTCAACGAACTCCTCTTCTCTCACCAACGGGGAGTCCAAGGACTCCATCCCCCAGTCGGTCATTATGCGAAGGCAGCCGAGTGGCGGTGCGGGCACGAACTTGGTCGACCTAAGCCCCTCCCGACCGCCACACAACACCAATACCGAACAATGTAAACTGTCGACGACGGCGGCCGTCATCGCCGAACGCAAGTCGGTGGTCACCATGGAGGGGGCGCACACCGACTCCCTCTACGGCAACAGTCACTGTGCTTATGACTCTTACAAGCAGACGCCATCTTATCACAATGGCGGCTTCCACACGGGCCGCACTCATCCCATGATGCCCCAGCCCGGATATACGTCAGTTATAGTAGATGCGCAACAATACCACATGGCCAACGGTTATGTCCACTAGTCTATTTGCGTATTTGTTGCATGTTTTAGGACGAATTTTAAGATTAATGAAATCATTTTCCTGTTAATATGAGTGCAAGATATTCTGTACATACAATGTAGGATCTGATGTCAAGACAACACTGACTCATTCCATGGTTGTTGGCGCGTAAGGGAGCAATACTTGCCAATAGGGTGTAGAATGGAATAAAAAGAAGATTTTACATAAAAGAGAATCTAATATTTTACCAAGGGAAGTAAAGCTAAGTTTACAAATAACAGTTTCAACTGCAAATGTCAATAAGAAATTTTACAGCATTTCAATTGTAAAGAAGTTAAACTGGTTTTTATTTGTGTAAACCAAATTCATATTTTGGTTCATATCTATATGATCACGGAATTTCTTCATTATACATGTGTTCTCGATAAGTCCTTTTATCCATCTGGTGCTTATTCTTCCACATTTCTGATAGACGGAGTGAAACTTATGACCTTACATAATATCTCCAGGTGTCGTGATGTGTCTCCGTGTGTTTAGGTCAAAGGTCGCCGCCCAGGAGGTCGGTGTCAAGGTCGGGTCATGTTCTACGGTGGCCCGGGGTGTCAGTTTAGACGTGTTGTCTCAGTACATAATGCGCATTCATCTTTTGAAATAAAATTCATGTTTTCATTGTGTGTACCTTTGACGTTGGTGTTATTCTATTTCGAGTATAGGGCATATTAGTACATTTGAATCAGTGATAGTTGATAGTAACGAGATAAATAATCGTATCTTTGTTAGAGTGATATATAAAAAAGAATCCACTATTTTCCATAGGAGATAACGGGTACAGAAGAAGAAAATAAAAACCTGCAAATTAAAAGTCGCTGGAAATATAATCATAGGTGTCATTACCAAAATTCAACGGGCTGAAAACAATAATCAGCTGATGATATTATAGCCTTACTCAGCCATCTTGCGACGGTACAGAAACTTTCCGCAACTATATTTTTTTAGTCAGAAATTAACAAAATACAGAAATTACCTTAAATTACCTTAAATGATGACTTTGCAATAGTCATTGGTACCGTCACTGTTCTGATAATTTAGCTTATGTGATGCAGACGTTTGCTGAGCAGGAATTATGCAATGCAATCTAAGCAACTAAAACTGCCTTGTCACTGTTGAGCTGGCTAAGCCAAATGACTGAGTGGCGAGTAACAAAAATCCACTATTTTCCATAGGAGATAACCATTACAGGAAGAAGATGAGAAAAAACTGCAAATTACAAGTCACTGGAAATAGAATTAGGTGAAATTACCACGACTGGACGGCCCGATAACAGGAACCCCAATACCCACATCATATGTGGGACTTTTTACATAATTGCCTCGTTTGTAACTTCAAACTGACGGGGGGTGCCTTCCATCTGCCATGAGATATAAATCTTTATGTTTGATTTCAAGAAATTTGAAGGCTGGATCGGGTAATTGTACAAAAAGAAAACTATTGCAGACGATCCTGAATCATCTCATGGCTTTCAGCTCAATGACGATTTCTCATAATGCGAGAGGAAGTAAAAAATGAACAATGAGAATAATCGACTGATAATGGGGTCCTATTAACGACCTTAATTAATAGCAAATATCTAATCTAAATATCGTGAATGGAAAAAATACTCACTTTGAAAAAATTGGACAATTCACATTTCCCTTCATTAAATGATGATTCCTCCAAGTATAAAAACTACGCATCATAATTAACTCGTTTGTCCTTCTCCTCGCTCCTCAAGATATCACTAAGCATTCAGAGTATCTCACTGATTTAGGACGACGGTGGTGTCCCCTAGTGTAGGAAACCTGCAATGGCAGGGAGCGGAGAATGGTTTTTGTCGCGAGCACGAACTCAATTCACTATGTACCGTGGTGCCACCTGGTTATTTCAATTTGAAATTTGATGTAAGTAGTATAGGAAAGTGGGAATATTTCCTGGATTCCCAAGCTTCATATGAAACATGAATACGTGCTTACGTTGTTGTTTCAGTTAAAAACTGTCATCAAAATTATCAATTAAGAAAGAAATAACTGCATGTTACATCCATAAGTCGTCCATACATATTGGGATATATTCACGATAGGCAGATTTTCATACTTTTTGTGTTATTGCTTTCAATATCGATTTAAACAAATTTTCTAATTTGAAAACTGCCCTCTAAGCAATGAACATCAAGGATGTACATGGTTTTCAGATATTTGGGAATAGAATATGGTGGCTATGAATATCGAAAATCTTATTATCATTTTCTATAAGCAGGAAAGAAAGTCAACATAGCCGCTTATTTTTGGAAGGTAAACTAATCAAAAGAGACTATTAATTTTATTGAATATAAGTAATTACATTAAATGGATGAATAATTATTTATAGCGCAATTATTAGTCGTTCTATCAAAACAGTACAAGAACGTTCTCCTACAGAATAATAATTTTGCTTAGTGTGTTTAACGAAGGTAAAAAACCAAAGGTAATGAGACATAACACCATCACATCGTATCGACGGCCAAGGGAAATCGCTTACACAATTGGATTGTATCCTTCCCTAATTAACTTGCCTCTAATAGGGTCAATTGGGGTCACCATCCCTTGCCTTAACTCCCGTTATGGATCGGACTGAGGTGCGAACACGTGATCATACGATTTTATGGCTACATGGGAACACTGTAGCATCGGGCATTGCTGGAGAACCATTCAGGGAACTATGCCTTCTGTCTTCGAGTAGAAAAATACTGTGCATAAGGAAATACTGTATCTACATAGTAACAGAAGACGGCTATGTTTGTGGATACTCAAGTAAGTCAATTCAAAATATGAATATAATATTTAATCTAATTTTGTAGTCACGACTTCTAATTTAGTAGTCATAACACATTCAAACATATATCCTATCCTGTAAATGCAGGAAAAGAAAATCGGAAAGATTTCTAGAAGTAGATTTAAACCTAATTATATAATCCACGCGAGGGTGTGATTATCGGAATTTCTAAAGGAAATTCTTCCCAAGGGGCATATAAATTTGATTTTGTTTTTCACAGTTAATCATAGATTTCTTCAAAGCATAATTTTGCGATGTGCACCGAAGTATCAATTGATAAATCAAGCTGGTCAATGTTCAAGATAGCAGTTCTGAAATTCCATTAGAAAAGCGAAAAGAGGACACTAGGTTTAATAGAGTGGATAATTTTTCTAGAATTATACTTTGATATTTATACTATGATGCATCTTTCGGATATAGGGAAACACTATATAGGCCTGATTTTAGGAATACAATGCTTATGATAATAATGGAAATGCACCGCATCCCTTTTAGTTGGTCCATTACTGTAGGTTCAGTTATCTTGTTTACTGTCTTCTTTATAGTTAGTTACAGTGCATAATGGATTTTGTATTACTCAATGTAAGTACAATATGATTCTATGTTTTATTTAACATTTTCAAAGCGACGATTTGACATGAGCCCACATGATGCCTCGAGCTGTGTCTCTCATAATTAGGCCTATTTTGGTTTATCAAATGCCGATTTGTCATACTGTCAGATAAAAATGTAATTCAAAAGGTCTGATGCCAACCTGGATCCCTTGTTAGTTAGAGTGATAAATTTCCCTGGAGAGTTGGTCAATTAGCGGCCTGCGATGGCCTCAATTGACCTGCAAACCTAAAGTGAGCTTAATTCAAAGGGAGTTCATTCAGTTTGGGACGAGGATGGAGGCGTGGTATAAAAAGATGTTTTCTTTATAGGCAATTGACGTAAATAAAGATCTATAATAAACAGTCTGAAATACAAAATGAGTAATACTTGAATGGCAATTAATCATCGTCAAATATATCTTAAGTGCTATAAACAACAGTAAAGACATTGTGTCATTCAACGCAAGGTCTCATCTACCAATAATAGATATAAAGTAAGGAATTGTCATGTACTAAATAGTGGGTCTAATCTTTACAATAAATATAATATAAGAACATGTCAAACTTGACATGGCTTTATCAAAATAATATGGTAAAATCTTATCTACGACAAGGTGAGCATTGCAAATGAAAGGATGATGATTGAATCGTTTATTTCTCAGAATATTTGTCCACTACCTGCCCAACCCGTTTGTTTTTGGAGTAGGATAAACTGAGCATACACAGAGAATACAGAACCAAAGAGATAAGAATGGCCATAGCATTATCATTTAGATCTCGTTAGGACATTAGGATTATGACCTCGGACCTTTTCCGTAATGTAGGTTGGTAGAGGATTTTACATTATGTTAACTGAATTCAAATTGAAAAAAAGAGCACATAATTTACCAAGTCAATTAACTTATTGCAAAGCAACAAGCTTAAGAGTTCAGAAGTTCTGACTGCAACATAATTATTATGTAGACACGTCTAGCCATCCTTTGGGTTGTTTTAGGAACCTAGGTTAGAGGGTTCTTTTTTGCGATTTTTGGGCTTATCGACAGAGATGATGAATGTGGAACAACCCATGGGCTTCCTCAAAATGCAAAAAGCTTTCAGATATTCTTATTAGGGGCTGAGTTATGGGCATCCTTACATGATATGGTCATATACCATAATTCATCAAAAATACCTGACAACTGGTATAGTTACGAAATACAAATTTTCTCTCCAAATTTTACGTTTGTTCTAATGTTTTTGCATCCAACTTCCATTTATTTCTTCATGTCAAATGTTTCTTCTTGTCAGTATTGCCATGAGAGACGATAGTGCTATGGACATTCTTATCTGCTTGGTTCATAATTGTATCTCTATGGATAGGTTGATAGTAGTGTCAGTATCCTTTTTTCTTCTTCTTTTTTTCAAAGAGAGCAGTGCTCATTTTACTTCACAAACAATACAATTCTTCCTTCTTGTGCTTCTAGTGTCAGTATTCTTAGACTTGTCAGTTGTACAGGGCTTCTCATCCTCTCTGCCAGGTCCAAGTTCTGGCAATCCAATGCCTAAATTAGTTGAATAATGGATGTTACTGGCAAATTTGGATGAGCTTAATTCATCTATAAATTGGTATGAATTGAACAACTGCTTGGACAAGGATAAATGGTGGTCGGAGGCCTTCTCTCCCATGTCTATCTTTAAACAAGGAAACCCCTCTTCCAAATGATTGTATAACTTAAGACCGCATTCACTCTTCATCAGGGGCTTTCCGTTAAGTACTTACGCACCTGGGGGGATAAGGGGTCAGAATTTTTTTTCATGCATTCCTGGACATGTCAAATGGGTACTTCAGCCCAAGGGGTTGGGGCTTTGACATTTTGAAAATGTGTGTACGTACTTCATGGAAAGCCCCTACTGTTCTCAGTGGTTCTGTCCTCGCTATGCAGTGTGCAATGTGATTAGGAGTGGGACCGATGATTCTATACCTATGATGTCTTATTATCGGCCGAACTTGCTGGTTTGGCCATCTTTATAGAAAGTCCCCATTCTTAACATTTTGATCAATGTGATTTCAGACGATGCTCCGGTCCTTGGTAGTTCTGGGCCTCGCGCTTCACCTGGCCGCTGCAGGCAGATCAGTTCCAGTCGAGTTGGAGTATCTGGCCGAGAAGTTGTTCAGGAAAATCAACCCCGGTATTGTAAGTGTCTCTTCTTCATTTCATAAAATCACTATGATAAACATATAATATCGTTTTCATGTATTGAGACAACACAGAAATACCCAGCAGTGTAAATAGTAGAAAGTCTCAGGATTTATACCTATAAAGGCCTACAACGTTGGATGGAGACAATTGCAATAGTTGGACAAAAGAACTGTAACAGTACCGTACAATACCGTCGCGTGTATTGGTTCTATTATACACCCGACATGTTAGTAGCATATGGAAATGAGAATTTATAGATTGTCACGTTATTTTCATAAGATCCACTCTATACATTTGACATTTGGGACTTGTCGCCTATATCACACTGTTTACATGCGCCACAATAGGCTCCACTATTTCCGCGACAATATAGCGTGAATGGATTATGCGACACTTTTGTAAGTAGCATAGAGAAATGGGAATTTTATGTCTGTCATAGACATAGTCCATAGCTGGTTCCTGTATGCACTGCTGTGTTCGGCGAGTGTGTGTATAAAAGTATAAGTTGTCGCGTGTATTGATTCTCGTATACACGCGATAAGTAAGTAGTATATCAAAATGGTAAATTACAGATGGCTCGAGTGTTGTCGGACCATTGTACATGGAATTGTGCCCAAAAGGACTACAGTGGAATATAGGGGAGCATCCATGAATAACGTTATGCGGCATCGTGGGAGTGGGGGAAAAAGTTCCAGGAGCCTATATATTCTTATAGAGAAAACATGACAAAGGGGGGGGGGGGCTCCAAAATGGATAAAAGTAGCATGTAGTAATTTATGGACGGCCCCTAGCTGGTTCGAGGCCGGCGGCATATTGCGTAGAGCTGCCAATGGAGCGGAACGCTTTCACGTAAGCACAGTGTCCCTTTGGTGACATCGATGAAAGTGGGTGGGTGTAGGGTATAGGACAGTATATGGGATAGGAGGGGGTGTAGGTTGGCTCGAGGGTTAGAAAGGGCACCTGTAATAAGGAAAGGCTACATCAATCTCGCGTCTACAGCAAACTCTATGAAACCAAGAAGATATAGACCTATAGGCCCTAGACAGATCTCTACACCTATGCATGATGGTATCAGTATTATAAATTATCATAATCATATGGATTGAAGTGAAATCCTAAAAAGGAGGACAAGAAATTAATAATGATTGCCTTATAAACACAGCCGATCCTGACTGCATGGGTATTTGAACCAGACTACAGGGAGTCCTCTGTGAGAAGTGGCCCTTTTAGGGAAGCCTGTCGCACACTGCACGACTAGGAACACCGACTAGGTACAGATGAGGTACATGTGTACCTTATCTGAGACAAACCTTACGACGTTCCTTGTCTGGGATGAGGAACCAGTGTGCGGATGTAAAAGACTGGGAACATAACGATTGGGAACATGAGTCCAAATCGGTGATCACATTTTCTAAGGATTAGGAACAATTTTGTCTTCGACAAATAATTGAACGTGCACAATTTTGGGAGGGATTTTGTCTCAGACTAGGGAATATTTTGTTACATAATGAACAGGTACCCAGGACTTAGCTGTGTACATACAAATACTTATCATTTATATTCTATAGTCTTACATGAATTTACAGCTTCCTAGATATATTACGGGCATAATACAAGCCACATTCCCCCTATGTATAGGCATTATAACCATGAAATAAGACATAGCCTACATAGTCTACTTTAAATTCGCTTATTATATAATTGTATTGTGGCCCGTTGCACAATAGAATTTCGTTGTGAGGATCAAGTTAAGATATCTTAACAAAAAGTTTCATTGTAATGATTTTACAAAAATAGTAAAATCTCTGATGAATGAAATTGAATTCTGTAAAAATTGATGTAAAAAGGGGAAAAATAGAGAAAATTCGGTAAAAGTTACAGCTCTCTGGGGACATTCTAAATATAAAGAAAAATTGTGTGAAAACCATCGTTGTTACAAAACTATTGATTTCGTTAATAATATTATTTTCATTGCTAGGAAACCACTTTTGCAACGGGCCATTGATCCCTCTATCAGTCTACTGTTTAATCATGAAATGCTGTATATTTCCAAAATTGTAGGGTTGAATGCAGCTGGTCCTCATTTATCATTTATGCCTATTAATGCTATCGATTATCAATATTAAAATTTCCATTTATAACAGAAAGACCACAGGTATAAGGGATTTAAAAAAAATTAAATCATAAGAATAAAGTAGAATAGATTGTTGATAAGTAGTGAATACCAAATTCCAACCCTAATTGTAATTTGTGTGTGCGACCAAAGAATTCCAAATTCCTAAGATTAGGAACATTGTTCATTAAAGATTAGGGACATCTTTACAAGTTCTGTCCTCCCTGCCCCCAAGATAAAACATGCCGACAAAGTACAACCATGTTCCTAATCTTAACGTTCCTAGTCGTGCAGTGTGCGACAGGCTTAAAGTGAAATGTACATACAGAGAGGTAGGTTTCTCAAGCCGGTGATCCACGTTGCGATATTTCTTGGACCGACAAAAAGAGGGCTAGTAAACCGATCTCAGGACCGACGGTTTTTTGTCGGTCCAGAATCGGTTTGACAATTAAACCTGTTGTTCCTAAAATCGGTTCAGAATCGGTCCAGAATCGGTCCCATACCCGTGATCCACAGTCAACTTATAAACCAACTATTTGCTTGTGTTTCAAAGTAGAAATTAGTAAGAAAACAGTGGAAAAAAATCGGTTGGTCTCTTTATCAAAATTGTATAAATATTTTTATATTTTATATGTGAATATGTTTCTTATAACCAGAAATTTCATATATTTAATTTGTATGCATAGAAATAAGTGAAAACGATAAATATCCATGATAAATCATTAAAAGTTATATCATATTAAAGAACACATATTGTAACACATTCTAGTGATTTTTGCAATCTAATGGACCCTAAAATGAATGAAATAAGGTCGAAAATGCATGTACTCTATCAAATCGGTCCAGAATCGGTCCAAATCGGTCCAGAATCGGTCCAGAATTATTAAACAGGTTTAATAATTTCGTCGGACCATCGTCGGTTGGAAATTGGCTGGAAATCGGCTGGAATAATTTAGTCTGACTTGTGTCGGTTGGAAATCGGCTGGAAAATATTGGTTGACATGATCCACGTTGCGATATTTTCCAAAGTGAACCGATTTCCAGCCGATTTCCAGCCGATTTCCAGCCGATTTCCAGCCGATTTCCAGCCGATTTTGGATCGGTTGGAAATCAGTTCAATTTTGTCGCAACGTGGATCACCGCCTTTAGACAAACACCAATTGGGCCTAAAGGTGGCAGGGGTAGCATTTGGGTGGTGTTTTTTAAGAGGTTGTGCAGATGAAGTCACACCTCCCAATATAGACACACCGCCATATTGATGATCATTTCAAATTATAGTATTTACCACTCTAAAACATTTGGAAGAGACATTTGAAAAAGATTCACTTTCCACAAACTTATGGAAACAAAATTAACACGTGTGGTATTTCAGATTTGATGATAATTTCTATTCTTCTAATACCCGCATGGTGATCATCCAAACTTTAGGTATGGACCTCAACTAATCAGAATGACAGAATTATGGTAACATTCTCTTTTGGTTAGGTCTCAACCCCCAACAAAATAATGTAACAGTTACATGACAGTTTAGTTAGAACAGACAAACCAAAAAAGTAGGGTTGCATAACGTGACCGTTACAGTGTACGTTGGCTGGGAAAACAAGTAGATGAATGAGATTCCAATAGAAGATTTCCTTTCCAAGGTGAATTATACTTTTCACGAAATTTTCAAAAATTCCTAAGAAGTCTAGTGCCAAACAATGGAGACAGACAAACTATCACCTGGACAACTGCCATAGGGACAACTACTCTGGGGGCAATTACCCCTAGGACATTATATATCCTTTAGGATAATATCCAAGGGTTAACTGTCCACATGCATATTAGACAACATTGACTGTTCATACACAGGCAACTCCCCCTAAGGACAACTGTCCCTACAGGTAATTAAGTTACCCCTCCTATTAAGACTACTACCCTTAAAACTAGAACAACTATCCTCATAGCATATAACTAACCCTCTAGAAGGTGGGGATAGTGGAAGATTTCTCTACTTTTAGGGGAGGGGGAGGGGGCCTAGAGGGGCCCATAGGGCAACTATCCTCACCAGGAGGGCAACTAACCTCGCCCAGTACTCTAGAGGACAGCTTACCACACTAGTGGGATACGACCCTTTGCCAAAGTTTTATGTACTAACACTGTAACAGGAGGCAAAGGGAGACCAGAGGATGAGTCTGATTCGTTAACTGTATAAAAAAAAGATAAAAAAAGGAGATTAACTACTCCCATATACAAGTTGACCATCTACCCCCATCCGTAGCCCAAAAAGTACACTTTTCTAGTATAGAATTTATCTATACAATTTGATATATGATGCACATTACACGCAAGACTTCATATAATGCATAATAAAGGGTTATCCTCATGTCTATCGTAGTTTGGCCTATATGCATTGAGGGGCATTAATTTTGTCTTATAGAGTTAGTCGTGCTCTAAGGACGTAGCTGTCAGGACTACGTATTGGAGATATCGTCCAATTGCAAAAGAGACAATTGCCCAACAGGAGGTTGTCATAAAGGTTAGTTGCCATCAGAGTTGATTGTCTTAGGGGCCGGTTGTCCTTGGGGGAGATCTTTTGGTAGATATTTTTTCTTTGGTAGTTGTCCCTGGGTTAGTTGTCCCTGGGTAATTATCATTTTCAGACAGTGACAATTGTGTTACTGTTATTTTTAACAACTGTTAGGACGCTATCCTACAAACAGATGCTATCCAACAAATGTTTGTGGTTTAGTGACTTTTTGCAGGATGGCATCACCACAGGATGCTAAGCTACAAACAGATGCTAAACCAAAAATATTTGTTGGATAGCATCTTTCCAAAAATAGACACTAAGTCATAGATATTTGTAGCTTAGCATCCTTTTGTGACTTAGCATCACCACAAGATGCTAAGCTACAAACATCTTAAATCTTTATTTAATAAAATGTCCAATAAAATAGATAGTATATTTTTGTCTAGATATTTTTAGCTTTCTATCCAGGGAAATGTGAGATGAGAAATCATGGAAAATAATGCATTTTTCAGATAGTCGGGATGATTCAGGGGACAATTTCTAGTTATTGCTATATGAGAGGTGATAGACATTAACCTTTTTCTGAAACTTTGGTCTTTTTAGTACAATCTTCAAAGAATATTGACAGAATTTGTGAAAAAAGGGTTGTGTGCAACAACTAACAACTAGGTATACAAAAATAGGTTTTATGTCCTGCAAATGGGAGAATCAATTAAGATGAGTGAGCTATCATTCTAAACAAACCGATGTTTGTTTATCTTTAACTATCATCCTTTACTGCTATGAAGTGACAAGGGGCTGAACAACTCAAGTCTTATTTTTGCTTCTTGAATTTATTTTCTTAATAGTTTATCAATATTCAAATTTCTTTTGATACGGAATAGAAATTGCAAAATAAAAGTGTGATTTAATTTTCCTAAATTAATTATATATTTGAAAATTCAAAAAGGTTAGTCCTATGTCCTCTAGGAGTTTGCATTACACCTCTCTTCTAAACCCTAATGAAATAATCTTCAAAATTGGTTTGCTATTTTTCAGCATAAATCTGTAGGATAGCATCCATTGGTAGGATAGCATCTTGTTGGATAGCATCTGATCGTAGCTTAGCAGCATATGGGTGCTGACAAAGTGCTTTGCAGTTTAGTGAATGTTTGCATAATAGCATCCTGACATGGATGTTAAGTGACAATTAGGTTGTATTTGTGGGATAGCATCTGTTTGTAGGATAGCGTCCTAACATAACTATAAAAAATTAATGTTCTGGTCGAAACTCAAAGTCTGCCACTGTATTTTAATCTTTTAAATCCAGAGATGGGACACGTCTAACTTTTTGGTCGACCTCTCTGGGACGTACTCAGTCTGTGCCCCTGGACACCTGAGTCGCCGGGGTCAGGTTAGTGTCTACAGACAAACACCAGGGGGCAGCACCATCCTGGGTCTCGTCGACTTCACACCAGGGGGAGCCACCGACGCCTCTCACCAGGAGACGTACATACAGACCATGCTCACCAGATGGAGCTCCGAGTCGCCATTCAAGACCATTGTAAGGACGTTTTGGTTTACAGAATGTGCGGTAGTAGTCTGATTGCGCGCAAATACCCAGCCTTCAACTATTTTGCCTAATTTCATGTGAAAAGAAAAATTCAAGTTCCCTTTAAAATTAGTTGCATGCATAAAATTTGAATGATTACATCGCCGAAAATCGTATGCACCTATAATATATGGAGGGATTCATTATTTAAATTGAAGGAACAGATTTCATAAAAAGAAAGAGGCATAATAACCACATTCGCCTTTGATAATAGCCCAATTAACATGGCTGTTCTCCAATAATCATCAGCATAGCATCTTCCTTCACACTAGAATGATACCCGGGATCTACAGCTCTAGATTATGACGATATGAAGATATTCCTTAGTATATTGAAATTAATATTCCATCCTTGTGCCATTTGTTTGAGTAAATAAAACAGCTGCAATAACCATGGTTTTTAAAGGCCTCCTCTATATAACCATACTGTACCATTCACTATATATGCCTTCATTTGCCCTGCGCCGGCTAAATTTATTAATGTGCAGTTGAGGCTGCACGGAGCATGATAGGAATGCTGCCACAGATGATAAGTTGTACATTACCAGTTCATGGATCGCAGGGCATGCACTAATCATAGGCTGACTGGTAGAGCGGCCTGGTTTCAATCATATTCACCCTGCTGGATGGCCACATCCTTTTTGTACCCTCACAAAGTTCTAGCTGCAAAAACAGACCTGTGGATATAGTCCTATATGCGGTTACGTTATTTTGCCTTTTCCACCAATTAAATGTGTAATAGATCTATGTAGTAAAGGTGTTGATTGCGTATGGCTAAGGGGTTCAAGTTAAATTCAGAAAATGCCATGTTTACGACTCTGTTAATGTTGATAATGAGCAATCTACTCTTTTCCCTAGATTTCTCGAGCAAATATTTTCGGATGCAGTGTTCAGCCTGGTTGCTATGGCAATAGTGTGTTCGCCTGTCTTTTCGACACAAGGTAACTGTGTATTATATTTATACAATAAGTTTATGTGGAATGCGAAGTTAAGGGGAGGAATATGTGTTGTTTGAATAGGATTTAACAACCAACCAATTAACCACAAAAATAAAAGATAGAACATTGTATTATGTGCATTTATTTGTTTATGACTAGTTTAATTTCTATAATAATATTATAACTACTGAGTTTCTAGCTGTATATATTGGCCAATATATCTTTGCGCTGCTAAATGTCCCCGCATCTAGCACAAAGGGACTTTTCTTTTTTGAGCAATGTCATCATTTATAGCAATAATGTTTGTGGCTATTCCTATTTGATCCATGATAAGTATTTTTTTAAATCACATCATATTTTCGCACATTTACGTCAATGTTCACATAGGGCCTAATGCGCAAAATATGAATAATTATAAAAAAAGTTAATCAATTTACAGAATACTTTGTTCGTTTTGTAGGTTACCTTGGAACGTCGTCCGTAATTATAGGACAGTAGGCTGGGGGTAAGATGGCATGCATATGGCGAAATCACAATTACTATTTCAATTATTCAACCACAGTGTTTTGAATGCACACCAGTCCATTCTCAAAGAGACATAGGTAATACAAAAGGGGATGGATGTGTATATTATGCATAGGATTGATACCACTAGCTGGTAGAACATAATGACCCCCTCTGTGACCCCATCATAAACATACCTGAATGTGTCCACCATTGGGGAATCAGCAATGTGGCCGCATAAGGGATAGTTCCCCTAGAGGATTAATTAAGCATTATTATATAAAGTCTTTAATTTTAATTTAAGGCCGCAATAGAGGCGTGTGTAGTGATAACGGAGAGTGGACGTTATCATTCCTCTAATACTCTTTCAGATTTGCTGATCAGCCGACAGTGCTTGATACTGTGTCGAATGGAACTGGTGAGTGTATCTATTTTTCCATACGTTACGTTTGATTTATAGAGTTAACGCTGTCATTATTGTATCGTTTATTGACGATGCAGGGCCATTTCTGAAAGATACGTAACAAAACTAGAATGTCTAGAATGAGGTTTGTACAATTTTAGACATTAAGCATTAAGTCACAGCATTAAATATGAAATGGCAACTGAATATTTTTTGCGATCAACTTTTCTTCTTTCTAGAAGCGGAGGTGGGCAGGACACCCCGTGTGCAGGCGTTCACAGCAGAGCAGTACCACCTGGTGGAATCTATAGCACATCACGTAAGATATATATCCAAAATGAATGATCACTACATCACTTATATAATATTGTATGTGTGGCCCATCTTTTTGCTTTGAGGAACTAATCCTTCGGTTCCTGAAAACAATAATTATTGGTGCTTTGTGAAGTCTGTTGCACGCTGCTCGGTCTTTTACTGCGATCTAGTTGAGACATTGACTGAACTACAAAAATCACAGCATTTATCGCATTTATCACAAAGCGTTAACATTGCAAATAGATTGCACAGTGTGTGAACCATTGTGATTTAAACGCTTGTAATAATGAACTAAACACTCAAACTGCAACAACAAAATCATATTTTTGTTATAAGGCTAGTATGGTTTATTTCAACAGTTATGTCGAATTCAACCAATTATAACCCATTTTTAACCCTCTGGTACCCAATTAATAATCCAGGTACTTGACTATGATAATATCATAGTCAAGTACCTGGATACTTAATTGATAATTAATATTGCTATCTGTTTGACTATATTATAGTCAAACAGATAGCAATATTATTGTTACTCCCGACCTGGACAATTTTGATAATTATAATAATATTAATATTTACACACTCAAAAGCATAATTTGCAAAGCCAGGCATATTCATTGTCACTAATGGTTTCATTGATGTAATTCGTTATACTGGACATGGCATCAACTGTTGTTTGTCTTCTGAATATCGTTTTCAAGATATTATGATATTGCATGCTGTAAATAGTCCGTGGCGATTGAGTTTCAGCTGAATACAGAATGACTCATGAGCTGTAGGCCTACGCTCCCAACGTACTGTTTACTGTTAAGCGGTAAAGTGATTAAATTTTCATTGTTAAATTGTTACTTAGCTACCTCTAGGTCTATTCCTTCCTTTTCTAAATCATTCTTATTAAATAAGGATGGAAAACTGCAAATTGAAACGTGTCTCTAGGAGTCAAATTTTGACTCCTAGAGACATATCTTATCATATAAACAGTGATATCACTGAATTTTGTGACAATACTCCTGGCTTGAAGTAATTTGAGACACAAACACACAACTACAGTTGGGAATTCACTGGTTTGTATACTCATTCCATACTCCTTGGTAACCTAGACCATCAGCCCCGAATGGCTCCACCCTCCACCCCAATCTACTCAATCAAACATCTGCTCCTGAATCCTCAGTCCGTTTTCTTTGCACCACTATTGTTCCCCGTGATGCTAAACTGATGGCAATTGTCGGTTATCCCATTCTTCCGTTTCTAACCCCACCCTAGCGCTGGGACCGCTCCCACCTCCTGGAGAATCTCTCCGGTATGGAGACTTCCTGCGCCATGATCAACACCGCACACTGGCCCTTTGCGCATGCGCGACAAGAGGCGAGGCAGCGGGACATGCGCATAGAGGGCACGTTCGGGTCGACGAGAAACAAGGGTGACACCACACGGGCCATCATTGACGTGCTGATTGGATGGAACTTTCATCACGAGAAGGTGCGTGCAAGATTAAGGGGACTTTGAAATGTAATAAACGTATGCATTGGCCAGGGTTGTAGTCGTCTGTTTGTACTATTCTGGGTTTTGTGTCTTGGTGAGTGTGTAAATGAAGTAGCTGGTCAAGTGGTGTTCTTTTTTTCTTTACAGTTGCACATCAAAGCGGTAGGCTGTTCTGTGATCCCCAACTGTCCCGTGGAGAAAGAGATCTACATGGTCATGGCTTGTGTTCTCAGGTTGGCATTTATTGCATATCATATGATACTATAGGCCTATTCAAATTAACTAAAGATAATCTGATAATATTTATGTTGTCACACACCACCGACTTATGCATGAACTTTGGCATTGCATACTAAAAGTTGTAGGCTTAGTACTTGTCATCATTTAAATTATATGAAGTATAATTGCTTTTCTTGAGAATGCCACAAAAATGCTATTTTCCAATGTAATCGCAATATTGGAAACCCCAGTGCATGTACTTTTGTATGGAAATTTGAATGGTTCTGAGAAATATCTTAAACATGTATGCATACCTATAAGTATGCCTTTTTACAAATTCTTTTTAGCATCGACTGAGCCAGCTAATGATGGCAGTGAAAAGCTGTTGCTGGTGGCCTGGACTGGACTGTAAAGGATTCAATTTACACACATGCATGTGAACTTGTAAAGTGGTGGGCATGACATAGCCAACGAGATATCTGTATATATCACTGGGTGATTTACAGGTCGCCATTTCTTTGAAACTAGGTCACCTTCGAAGTACCTATCAGTTTTGAGGATGTAAAACTCAAGCAAAATCTTTCCCAAAACTCTAGATGTGTATGGAACAGCTGTAGACTAGAAACTTACAGCAATGAATGGGCTAGAGCAGAAGTAAACCTTATATCATTACTTACTTTACCCTTAATTGATGTTGATGTATCAGGGTGCTGTTCTTTCAAATAAACAGAAAACAACCTTCTTTCACTTATTATTTCCATGAGTTAGTCCCTCGTATTATACATTCCCCCTTCTAATTCGGCCTATGTTTGTGGTAAATTATAACCAATGACAAGTAACTTTCATTTTACCTTGTCGCTTTAATTAAATGAGATATGAAATTTACTACACGAGGATTGCATTATGAAAATCAGGTGCAACCGTCTGTGTAATTCAAATATGAGAATTTGCATGAGAATTTTGGTGTCAGATTCTGTACCTAGAAACTTTCGGACAAATATAAACGACAACTGGTGACGCAGTTGCATGACAATTAACTAGAAACTATAGGCCTACATACGACATGTGTCTCTTAATTCCTGAATAGGAACTTGGGTGCTGTACATAATGACTGACACAAACGAGAAATGATATAACCCTAATGAAAGGGAACTGAATTACAACTGACGTGGGTAGTAGAGTCGGGACAATCATGATAATAAAGCCCGTCGGACACTACTCGAATATTACCTGAAATTTGAGAGACTTGTGTCCTCCCCCACTGCCACCCCCACCCACACTGCCCTCCCCCACCGCATATCACAGAGGATACAAAATTGCACCGCCACTGGCTGTTGTGTGTAGGGCCCTGCCTATGGGACCCTGCACATTAAAGAACACCTGCCTCGGTAAATGTGTAGGGGTATGGTCTCTATCTTCTCATAGATTCGTTCATTCCATAGATACGATCATCAATGACAGAATTGTCACACCTTGTTCTCGCCGTGATATGATCTTAGATGTTGCTACAGCGTTAAACCCCAATAACCAACCAACCAAAATTGCACCAAAATTGCACAGTGTGTGAACACTTACAACCCCTGCGATTCCGAGTTTTCCCCTAGACCATCATAGACACGTAATTGCCCATGTTTTTTCTGCTATTCTATATTTCAAAATTGAATAGGCAACAATTGCAAAGGCAATAGTGAATAGGTACATCGAAATCAGAAAGAAAATTCAATCGCAATTACACCCAAAGATTATGGAGGTACAGATCGTTATCATTCTAACTGCAATCTATGTGGAACTAATTTTTCAGTGCAATATATCGGTGCATATCTCATGACTCGTGTGAGACAAGTTTACCTTTCAATGCAGGGCGTTGGTGAGTTGGCTTCTATTATTTTACCAGTCAACCAGGTAATAGGAAACAGGCGGTTCCCATATCATTAACCCCACCCCATCTTAAAGCAGTAAGATTATCAGGATGCTGACTTATCAGAAAATTGGAGATGAGCATCAATCGGTAGTTATTTAAGGGGTGTTAACTTTGGTTATTATTGAACTAACCCCCTCAGAGTGAAGGACGGTGATATCTACTGTAGAGCGAGATCGAGAGAATGATTAGAAAGACAACCCAAGACTACTATAAACAATTCTATTCTGTATATCCTTATAACTTGTCCTCGGGATTAAGCAGTAAATTTTGAACATATGATCAAGAGGGGGTTCCTTGCCTTGCCAAGGTGGTCTAAACAGGTAGTGGGTGTATTTAAGCTCACGTCTAAATAATTTAAAAGATCTTTAATATGGTAGCCGTTTATTAGTAAATGAAAGTGGTTATATACTCAGAAACTCCCTCCCCTCCTCGTCCCTTCTTATGCCATTGTTTGCCAATTTTGTTCTAAAAGAAATCTGATCTAACTTTAATTATTGCCTCTGAAGCCTATATGGCAGTCAAATTTCACAAACGATTAGTAGCATATTTATTGTTCAGTTTATAGCATCCTGGCCCTGGGCGTGGCTCCCAATACCACATGAAAGACTCATGCACAATACATGTAATCACCACCTGTACCCTTTGTAGTTCAGTGGTCCACCACAGAGGGGCATGTCCCTCTGAAATTGAATTGACTACCAAGAAGTCTGATATAACACTTCAAATCACAGGGAAGACTGAACTCTTTATAATGTGGACATTTATATAACTCTTGGATATTCATTGGTTGCCGAGAGGTCTATACACGACCCTTTCCTCCTGAGTCATCATTACTTTATGATAAATCCACGTCGCCATACCAAGACCAACCACGGAGGGGACAGTTAGGGCCTTCTTAAACTACAGGTACCGTATACATTTTGTTCTTAAACTCCCCATTTTCTGTATGTGATATTTGTATGATGGACTTCTGTGTGGACAGGCATTTTCTAAGAATTTCTGACACACTTCCCCTATCTGGTTGCGTACATAATAAATAGAAAGCCCATTAATTGATAGTGTTTGCCATTTGCTCGAATGACTTAAGCTTATTGGGCACCACTTTATGCATGGAATAAAACGGCAATCATTCTTAGAGATACTTAAGGCCCTATTACACTACAAGACATGAACTGCGATATGACGATGTCGCAGAGAAATGGCACATATTAGAGATAACACTCTTTGTTAAACAGATGTAACATGCTCCGAATTGCCAATTTCTAATAATCATAACTCATGTATGACAATTTCTCCTTAATATTAACATATAACGCTGATATCGCAGCTCATGTCGTGTAGTATAAATTGTAATATAGCCTTCAATGTGTCCTTTACGTTTAGACCGGCAGCGACGCCGGCGGAGTTGTGCAGGTATCAAACACAAGAATATAGCCATTCAATAATATGTCACAATCTGAAAGCGGAAACTTGGAGGCGATAGCAAATGCATTGCATCGGACTAGAAAGAGATTGCCACCTTTTCGCTTCATAATACCCCAATGTTAAGTTCTACTGCCATCCCTTTTAATGACATCTGAACACTCTCTCACCACGGTGTAGGCCTGTTGTCCAGGATGAACAATAATCCTATTCTGCATGTCAAACAGGATGTAGGATGGAATTACCTTTTTCAATTAAGGAGATGGTAAAATCATTGTGCTCAAGCACAGATGCCAATGAAATAGTCCCTTACATATTTCCATACCCGACCAATACGTAGGCCCATACACGTATAATGTTTAATTCAAACTTGGATGACTTTGCAACACAGCATGGAAATTCGTAATCACCATAGGCAAGGGGACATGCAGAAGTCAAACTACCTCCTGATACTAGGCAAACAGGCATAAAACATTCGTGTTGGTATGAGATATACTGAATATTATAAATTTGAATCAGGTAAGTGAGTAGATGTAAATAATTGCTATTCCGTGTGAAGTGACAACCTGGTCATGTCATGACATCTAAAAAGATGTGGTATAGCTGTCACCGCAAAGTTATTTTACAATGTCTCATTGGTTAGTCCCAAAGACATTGCTGGGAGCAATTAAATTTACGTAGCTACAATGTCATCGTATAACATAGCTGAACAACTGAAGGGGTTATAAATTCGTTAATAAGTATACTGTCAACATGTGAAACTTGTTTACTCAAAATTGAAATCCTAAACTATTATAAAACAGGTGTATCCTCTAGTCGTTGGCAGTGTGTCTTCCATGGTATACCAACCAGTTGGCCACCGACAATAGAGAGATTTTGCAGCATACACGGATCTCAGTGCCCCGATCCGTATCCCGATGAGTTTGATTGGATAGGCTGGTAAAGATGGAACCTTCCCAAAACAATTAGTCCTATCATCTTAGTAAATGTTATTGTTGCTTTGGCATGAGCAGAGGAATCTAAACGAACTGCACCCCTCTGAGTAGGTTACATAAGATATTCTTAGCTATTTCTGGTGAGAGGAGAGGTAGATCTGTGGGGGCACTTTGGTCACCAGGCCAGTTCTGAGGTCTCCCCTATCACTTAAATGTATTTTGCAAATTAAAACAACATGTTATTTCTAAACCAATTCTCTCTCTCACATCATGAATATAAATAAGAGCCAGAGAAAAGTTGTCTTTTGATTTCGAACACACAATAATAATTATTGTAAAACAAAGAACAGGAGATGTGTATGGCTATGTGTCCCTGATCAGAGGGCCCACAGGTGGGAGCAGTGGACCGTGACCTGGGGCCAGTTAGGCCTACCTTCACATGTACAATGGTATAATATACATACATAAAATGAACATGATCCAGCTGATTCTTTTCAAAAATTTCCATATTAGAAACTCATTATTCTCAAATGAATTACTTTTCTGACAGAATTGATTTAGGGAGAATTCAAGATTATAATGTTTCCCCTATTACAAACATTGTCCATGTGGACCATTCACTTAGAGCCACGAGATCCGTTTAGGGATCGGGGCACTGAGATACGTGAGGGTTGCAAAAACTCACTAGTGTCTGAACATGCCACTGCTGACTTTGGACTATCACCAATGCCTGCCAAGTGCTTGTCTGGCCCCAACGACGGTGTTTGTCGGTGAAGTGGGAACCAGCCTTTACATCCATTATATCTAACATGTCTGACTTTAGCTGGTAGACAACAGAATTTAGTCAGACAGAAACACAGGAATAAGTTGGTGTCTGCACTTTTATCCCGTGGAAACCCACCTTCGAGTGATCTCCCCACTTGGACGACAAATGCTGCTGAAAAGTGTTTGTCTGTGTTAACCCTTTTAATCCTCCCCGATTAGTGTTTTTTGTCGACAGTCCTAGCCTTGGCTGGAAAGGATTAACATAGTTTGTCAGATGACTTAACTCATCAAAGGCATTCATCGGCCAAGTGGGGATGCAGCTTCAATGTTATCAATTTTGAATGCTTTCCATGGTTTATGGTTTCACTGAAATGGACATTTATTGCAATCGGACAGAGAATTGAATCATCTTTTTCATTTAATATACACCATGATCAGTGGCAGATTTATCGGGGGTGCCAGGGTGCTCACCCTTCCCCTTTTCTGGGAAAATTACCTTCCTTCACGTTGGGCGTTCAATTTAGACCCAAAGTAATTATTGGATAGATCCTATCTACCTACTTTTTGTTACGGCGAATACACTTTCGAGAAAAACATCAGGGGAAATATATCTGAATGTCAAAGTGAACGATGAAGTAATATCAAATGTCACAAATAACAAATATAATTATAGGGCTTTAGATCAACAAAAACATTGAATTGACCTAAAGGCTGCATTCCACATACCGATTTTGCTGACGATATTGAAAATCGGCAGAAGAAATAAAGGTTAAATATAGTTATATTATACGTCAGTAGAAAGATCTTAGAATCCTCTTTTGAATGATATATAGGACGTAAGGTGTCATGTCATATTCTAACAGAAAATCAAATAAATACAAAATCGGCAGCATCAAAATCGGTATGTGGAATACGGCCTTAAGGATAGTTTGCAATATAAGGCAACCTAGGGACATCAGGAGAGTTGACTTACTCGGAAAAGCTATTTAAACCAGGCTTAAACATCACCTACTAACCCTAATATTTGCTCTGAAAATTTGGGTCAGTGTGTGAAAACACAAAGTATAGGATCAGGTATGGAATCAATTCCTTATATACCAGTATTCTGAAACCAAAAACTGAATATCCTAGGAAATCCCCTTTTTAGAGGGGCGATGTTATGGCCAAGGGAATGACGAGTATACCTAAAATTAAAATGATTAAAACAGTGAAAATATAATTTTTTAATTTGAATATTTACTTTCATATGAATATTAAACATTCCAGAGGTTTCATGAGAAATTTGTTAGTCATTTTTAAGAGAGGAAAAAAACATATTTCCCATTGAAATCAATTTTCTCAACATTGCAACAAACATTGTGTTTATGTGATCATTGTTATCGCTGGGTGGTACCTGTTGCATCCAGGAGACAAAAATCGCCTATAGCACAAATAAGATAAACAGTCGCAATGGTGCCGGGGGACGTAAGAACCGTACACAATGGAACATGCATGAGGATGAAGGTTCAAATAAAAAATTAAGTACTTAAATAATGGCCTGTCCTTAACGAGAATATAATTATGTGCATACATGTATAAGAATTTCAAAGCTGCAATGTGACAGCCCGGAATAATACTAGAATAGCTCCAATCTGTTATCAGTTATTGCGAGGTCCCATAAAACCGAACTGCTGCTTTGGGAATTGTTGTGTACATGTATCCCGTATAATTATAGTAATTTGGAATAAGATAGGTAACAATGAATCCATTTGACTCAGACCTTTCTTCACCAGAGTCAATTGGAAAGAGGTATGGAGCGGACCGTAGCTTGTGAGCCGGATGATACAATTTAGATGACATGGAATCTCTAAAAACTCGTGATCGTTAACTGGTTAACTTGTTAATGCATATTTAAAACTGTAAATTTATCAGCTTGTCTTCCATGTCCAACACACTCTACAGATAGTTGCCATTTGTGTGATTTACAAACATTAAAACAAATACGGTTGTCTAGACAAAGATCTATTCCTGCGCAAGAACTGCCATAGAAATTGTCTCACCAAATACCACGTATACGTCCAATCCCCTGTTATTCCGAAGGTGGCAGAAGGTGGTCCAGGCACGTGTGGAGATGGCCTGGGGGCCCGGCCGACCTGGGGCAATCACTCAGCGGGCCCGCCGTCCACAGCCCACTGTCTATTGATTGGCCCTGACCCAGATGCCCTGACCAGCAGACATGGCGAAAAGACCTTTACAATCACTGACGTCTGTCACTGAGATAGCAGCCGAGTGTGGGTCAGCTTTTGATGAGGCTATCACCAATAGTGGTATCGTGCACCAGCCCATTTCCCTTATCATACCATGTAGTCGTGTGTAGTCTCCTTTCGTTTTTCTTCTCTGATATTGTAAACCATGTTGGACATTTAAGTATTACACAGTGCATGGTTGAAATATATCCGAATTACTTTATCATAACTATATTCAGCTGACAGTAATATATTATATTCCCATCAGAGTGTGTGAAATAGATAGTGGGTTAATAGATAGTACTACTGGCCATTTGACCTTTATTGTTAATTACTAATTTCCATCTGCTGACTACACATGCGTAAAGGAACATCTCCAAATAGAACCCCAGTCGGATCCAATAGTCCAGCCCCCTGGTGACGACTAATGGAACCTGTCAGAAAGTATTAGATTGAGGACACGGTATCCGAATGTCACCAAGACGAAAGGTCATCCAATCACCAGTCTGATTCTGGGATTGGAACGGGCACTTCCTTGGTGGCTTCTAAGATTCACTGGTGTTTTAACACAAAGGGATTCCACAAAGACATAGATGTAGTGACATAGGTATGGCAATATATTAATGTGTTAGTTATGAAATGCAAAATCGGTTAGATGGACAAGGATGAACATACTGCTTTAACATTATAAATAACAGTGTTATAAAGGGGGCAATGCGAATACTGGTAATTGCTAGGCCTATCGAACACTGCTTATAAAACTGTTAACAACTGCATAAAATTAATTGTAAAAAGTGATCACTTTGTTTCTAAACTGGGGATAATACATGGTGATTTACAAATGCACCCAAAAGACAAATTTAAAAAGCATCCAAAAGTATATCTCTAGTGCTCAAAAACAATTTTTAGAAATATCATTCCTTTACCCTAAATATAAATTTTAGTGAAAATAATTATGGTTAAGGAAAAGACTAAGAGACAAAAACTTCTGAACAAAAAGATTTCTGCAATATTCCATCCCTTAAAACATTTAGTCAGTGTGGAATGTAAACAAATTTGCGATGGACAATGAAGTAAATCGATAAGTTTAAAGTGCCATGGATTATCAGTTCATGGTTCTCTGTTGCGGCCTTCGGTGTAAGCATTTCAAAATGAAGGTTTTTAAGGGGCAAAAGTCCCGGGCCCAAGATTCCCGGGGCCAAAGGTCCGGAGCAAATGACCTAGAACAAATGTAAAGTTTTGTAATATCATCCTGTTCCTCATAAGGGTTATTCATCCGTTCATACAATAAGGGTAAACCTTAACGTGCCTGTCCGACAAAGATAGAAAAATATCAAACCATAAGACAATGATCCGTAATAAAGTTAATAATATGTAGTACGTCGAAGAGTTCTGCTCAAGTATCGAGTAAACAGATCCGCCATTACAGGATTATCTTACCGGGCTTTAGCCCACGACGTATTGGTCTCTAATTGGGCCTGTGGTCGGGGTACCTGAAGTGAGAGCAGGGATTACAGTGAAGGTCGCCCTCTGCTATCTGTCGATTCAAGGCCTCCCCAACAGGAGGCCTCATTATAGGCCAAAGGCCACGCCCCTGGTTCTGTGCCTTTGTGATCGGGTAGGCAGGATGTCGGACCATACGATATCACTCTTATCGCGGGCCTGCTGCTGGTGCTGCTGAAACCTGTGGAGGTGAGGTAATAGGTAACTACACTGGCAACAAGCTCAGCAGTGACAGATGCTCTCTCACACGGAGGGAGCAGCAGCAAAATAAGAAGGCAGGAACCGAGTAAACAACCTGCAACTGTTACAGCACCGACTTAATCAGGAGGATTTGGGCACGCAGGAGGCTTAGTACCGTTAGGATGACCTACACACCATCCGGTCAGGATCTGCATGATAATGAGATAACCACTATTTCCAGGAATTATATGATAATTGTGTAATTACTGATAAGGCTATTAGGAGTCACATTTGGATCTGGCTGAAGCTGAAGTACTAGTCCAGCAGCGGATGGACGGACACTGGAGCCGCATTTAGAAAGAAGCAGCCGTAGCAGCAGTAGCAGCAACAGAATGGAAGGGGGAGAGAATGGGCAGAGGTACCAGCAGACACAACACGAGCAGCTGGAGCAGGAGCCGAGGGCAGCAGCAGCAGCAGTAGTGGGAGCTATACGGTAGTCAGGACGATAGCTAGGTAGCCGGGCAAAGAGACAGCTTGTTGGCTACTGACTGCTACTGCCTCTACCAACCTCCAGGCCACTGGTCTACTCTGCTGAGTTAACTAATGCTGGGGCGGCCCTGCATTATGTAAGCCTGGGGGATTCAGGCTGAGGCTAGTGGTAAATTTAGACAGAGTCTGAAAGCTGAACACGGAGAGGCTTTCACAGAGAAGCTCAGCTGAGTGAGTGTTATCAGAGGACTGGGTGAGGGACAGCCCCAAACTGAGTCATGCGGCCGTCGGCTACTGGCTGGCGCGGGCACGACGGCTAGAGGGAGGCAGGCCTTTCTTGTTTCTCTGCTGGCACAGTGATGAGCGTTAAGGCGACGAGCTGCTCTATACTGGAGGAGAAGCCGGATGAGACGGAGGGACAGAACCCGTGACGTGAAGAGCTAATGCCCTAGCTGCTGTCGTTATCGTCGTCGTTGTCGCAGGCTGTCGTCGCCCGCCGCCTGACCGGGTCCCAGTGTGCAGCCACCCATATTTTAGCGGGCTGCTGATGCCCAATGAGTATTGATCTGCTCGCGGGCTGCTCCGACCAGCAGGCGGGGCGCTGGAGCAGCTCGCGCGGCGCCGGCTCCCTCTCAGCAGACGCCGGCCACCGACTTCTCCCCGTTACCCAGCAGCTCACCATTAGTAAGCCAGCCAGAGTGGTGGTGGTGGTGCGACTAGTACAACAGCAGGGGGTAGCAGTATGGAAACAAGGTTAGGTGAGCTGAGAGCGTTCTAGGGAGCAGTCGTTCATGGCGGAAAGTCTTTCTACTGCTGTTGCTAATACAGGGCATTCTCAGTGGGAGTATTATGGCCGTGTGTCTGATTTCTCCAGCTGCACAGCCGGCACGAGCTGAGGCCACCACCCGCTGCCTCCTCCTCCACCACCACCACCACAGCCAGCACCACCAGCACCACCAAGACCACCACTTCCACATGACTCGAAGGCCAGCGAGGTAAGTAGCATGCATTGTTTGTTTATAATGTGCCCTCATCCCTATTTACCGTGCTACCCCACCTAAACCCCCTACAACAGAAGGTATGGAACCCAACGCATACAATCATCGACCCTGTCTATGTGTATCCAACTAGGCCAGGCGCCCAGCTGTGGGAGTCTCCCGGGAATGCTGTAATAGATATCGAATCGAACGCACTCTCCCCCAGTCCGGTGTGTTGTGAAGGCGGATGATGATCGGCCGGGCCTGTTGACCCTGTAGCAGGTCTCTGCCTTTAACCCACATAGGCCGCTGGAGTTGGGGATGCTGACGCATTGCTCGCACATGATACTCCTCGTGGTGGCACCGCATAGACCTGGGCACCTACAGCCACGTGCATAACATTAAAGACATGCCTTGAGCATCTCAGCAGTGTCCCCTGAGTTAACCCAGAACTCCATAAATCACATGCATAGTACGTTGCACGTGCAGTACGTAGAACATTTTATTCACTTTTGAACCATGTTACCTTTTGTAGTTTATACAATTCATAGATTTGAAATATAGGCATTACACTCTACCAGAATATTAATGTAAGAGGGACAGAACACACGTTGAAGTGAAAATTGCAAACCTTTTTTATATGTAACTGTATAGCTTATCACGTTGAGTTTACAACATTCTTGAATGCTAGGGAAAATTAACGATAGAGCTTTTTTGAGATAAGATCTGTTCTGCCCTTTATCCTCATAGAAAATTCATTTAAATGTTCTTCCCTTTATCCTCATAGAAAATCCCTGCAAATGATACAATTGAAATTGTGGAAAAACACTTCGATATATCAAGACAATCCAACTTAAACTAGAGAATCTGCTTTTTATGATGTATTATTTCAATATTCAGCAACTTCATTAGTTTCTTTGGGATCCCTTAGAAAGATTTGCAATACTAATCCTATTACAAATAATTATAGTTGTACTTTCAATGTAAGACATCCAGTTAGCCTAGGGCACTTGGTGAGACAAATTAAACAGGCCGCGCACTTTTATAACAGGATGGGCCGTTTTCTGATGGTAGGGCGAACCTGGCCATTAATAATATATATTTGAGTGACCTTACCAAAATAGAATTAATTCTTAATCGGTGCAGTTGAGACCTCACTAATGCCCTGTTTCCACCAAAAGATTTTTCTTCAAATGATTCCAAAAACCTTATTGGACGACAGACAAATTATTTGACATGTCAAATATTTTTGGACGATTTTGACTTGTTGGACGATTTTTCTACACAAATCTTGTTTTCATCTTTTGGTGGAAACAGGAAATGCTCAGACGATTCAGTAAATAATAGATATATGATAAAGTGAATTAAATATCAGATGTAAAATAAAAATCATATATGCTATCATATTAAATGAAACATCAGTTGCATAAAAATATTGTTTGATTAAATCGTTGGTAAAATCGTTGGTAAAATCGTCTGTCAAATCGTTCTATGGTTGTTTTGTGGAAACAGAAAATCATCCAAAAAAATCGTAGCTGATGAACGATTCTTTCTAACAGTAAAGTCGTCTGTATTTGTTCAATTTTGATCTAGTCTTTTTGGTGGAAACAAGGCATAACAACATCAAAGGGTTATTTCAAAGTAGCATCGATATATTGCATAATCACCTAACAAGAACATCACTTCACCCCTATATGATGTTGCTGGGTTTTGTTGTAGCAACGTTCATGAGAGCTCTCAAAAGACTTGCTACGGCTTCAAGATGTGATATAACGATATTGAATACAGAACGTTACTGTAACATCATTATAGCGTCGCATTCTTGACTGGGTATTGGTTGACGTCAAGGAAATGTGGGAATGCCTGTACAATGTCACTGGTAATAAGTAGTACCACCTACCTTTTGACTAACAAATCTCAAACCGTCAAGTTATTATGTGACGCAACTTCCCTGAGTATGCATATGACCATTGGGAACTGCTAAGCGTATGCACACATTGAATTAATACCAGCAATTTATATTCCCAACATATATTCACGATAATTGTCTTGAGAATGGGTTCAAGCAGCGCCCGATTATTAGCTGTTTTAGATATGAATCATTAGAGCTACACCCATTAACAAACTATGGTTGTTGATATATTTCGATGTTTATAGATCTACGTATACGCAGGTTCAAATTACAGGGATAATTTAATCAGATCACATCCTCTGGAGACATCTGTATAGCACATCGTTTCCTGTTCAGGTTCCGGTGCAATTGGAAGTTTCCATAGCTTTCATAGTAACCATGGGGATCAGACGCTAATGAGATTTTAATTGCTCGAACAATTCATGCTGTCCGTTTAAATCGAATATCGCCAATGAAGGGTTGTATAGCAGTAATAACATCAATGTTGATTTGAAGAAACCGTGAGAACAGTCAATATGGATTTATTCAACATGTACGGCGATACAAATCCCCGCCCTCAGATGCTCGTTTCTATGACGAATGAGTTGGGATCTTTAATTAGAAACAACAAACTGATGCTTAAAATGGGGTTTGTTTTTATCGGAGGACGAGGGAGGGGGCCGGATCGCCACACTCGGTAGTCAGCTTTCAATTAGTGTGAATGGTGGGTCACAGGAGGCACCCACCGCCAGTGTCCCATTAATGTGCTGGAATTCTCTCCCTGCTCCAGGTCCTCAAAAACTCCACTGCTAATACGAATGGCAAGCGAGTTTTGTCCGGCACACCTTTCACTCTGTGTGTGTGTGTCTCGGTGTAGGTGAACATTAGCACCATTTGCCAGAAGGCAACTAACTAGTGAAAGGCGAAATTTCATCCTTTTCTATTTATTCTCTTCTGATCATGACAGCCGTAGGTAGCTAACTGTCTCTGGCGTTTCGTCCCAACGGCTGTTTGGTCTAGGAAGAATGGGATCGCTTGAATATCATTTTATCTGGTTTTCATTGAGGTGGTAAAAGATCGGCCTTCTTTCCTTACCGTGCCTATGAATAACTGTCTGTGGCATTTTGTGATGATCTCTCCTGTCTTGTAATCGAAATGTTAATTTTCATTATCCAACAAATGACACCCGCACAAAGAGGCAATGGAGATGGACAAGAGGATATTGGGTAATTTGAAGACGCTGTTATTCACAAAACATACTCTACTTCAGCATTATCTGATTATCTGTGGCACATTAGCATATTGCAATTAGCAATACGCTGTCTTGGACCTGCCACATGCAATATCATCTTTCCGGACTTTCCAACCTGTTAGCAAATAATCATTAAAAAGGACATGATACTATTGTGTTCCGAACACCCGGGAGGCAGTACAAATTGAATAACGGTTGATAAGGTGCATTTTTTGTTACCTTTTAATCCACGCCTGATCATTGTTGCCTGAACAGAATGCCAACGAAAATAGCCTCAGCCTGTTGCTTCCACCAATAGGAAAGTGGAGAAGAAACCCTACCTCAGTTATAAATACACAAAGAATAGGAGGTTAATAGTGGCCTCGGGGAGAAACTAGGCAGAACAACATGTTTTGCTTTGGCCCCCCGGATCTCTCCTTGTATATATCATGAGATCAGTGTGATAACAAATCCCTTTGAGCTTCACCTTCTCCATACTGAGGCAAACCTTCCCTGGCCCCCTGCCAACGGATCTATCAATTGTCGCCCCGAGCTAGCGACAGACACCGCAATGTTGGCCCGAGTATCATACACATGTATTGCTGTAGGTTAAGCTTCAGTGGCAGTTCCCAAAGCACACAGCGGCGGCCTGCTCGTATCATATGTCAATACATTTTTTATTTACCTCATTCATTGTTATATTTGTAACCAGCTGAATCCAAGCTAATAAACTATTGATGTTGGGAAGCCTGCATGGGAGAACCAACCACTACTCCCAGTGTTTGATGTTTCGTCTTTACCCCCCCCCCTCCTTTGATATGGTAATCTGTTTATAGACACGATTTTATCCCACTATGATAACACACAAGCTCTACCTTTACGGAGCTGTTAGAAGTCTCAGAAGACGGTTATCAGCATTGTTGCAAGCAGAGGCGTAGACCGCCCGAAACCGGAGTACATACGTACTAACGACGGGGTCTTGGGTCATGACAACAGGAGATTTTACCAAAATGTACACACTGTGTACACACTTTCAGTAATAAAATTTCATAATTCATAGTGGAATTGTGGAGTGTTTTCAGAATTGAGTGTACGCATTTGCGTGTTTGCCTCATGATAGCTACTAAAAGGCAATATACATAAGTGACTCAATTGTGTCGTACGACAAAAGATAAAGTATAATTGATGGCTAAGTAGTATAATGAAATGGCAGATTATCAATGGAGCGTGTGGGCCCTGTGTCACTGCATAGTTGTACCGTATTGTCATGAGAAAAGAAGTAAAATATTTCATTATAGAGATACGTAGATTATATAAACAGTAGGACTGTTTGGAGCAGGAAACACCAAATTGGTGTATTGTATTGCCAATATAAGAGTGGCTTGGTTCTCTGACATAAGAGTACACCGGGGAACTGTATCCATAACGCAGTGCCCGACTCAGTGACAAGTTAATTTGCTGCATATTAGCAGCTATGCTGTGGCCATAACCATCATCTGAGTAGCGAACCTTGATGGATGTGCTTGTTATATGGAGCATCAGTGGAGGAAATAGGAGTGACTACAATGGTAAGCTCAATCAAACGTACAAAGTTCTATTTTTTTTAGGAGTGCTCGTTATATGTTGCTCGAATATTACCAATTTCCTTGATAAGTATTCATGCACTTGTTTCTATACTATATGCCTACATCTATTCAATTTAGATTTCATTATTTCCCGGGTCAAGTCAACTACTAAAAGCTAGATCATTTCTCTCTCCTCGGAAATCGTTTGGTTCATATAAAACAGAAAGAATTTTTCAATATTAATATTCCTTTAAGTATCCCGGTATTGAGAAAGTAATGGCCATTTTCATAATACTTAGGTAAAGAACGTCAGAATCAATGGAAATGCACAATGAGTAAATGTTATATGAGCTTTACGTCAATGATATGACGCTCTGATGTTCGAATTAGTCATTTTGAGTTTTTACATCGTTATGTTTCAAGTTCTAATTCATCAAATCAAATATGCAGATTATCAAACAACCTTTCTTAATTTCTAGTAGATACATCTGAACAAAATAATATTTGTTGATGCCATTGGATCTCGAAAAAGCACATTTCGCTTGTCTAAGACCATTTTGTTGTCACTTGAAAGCATTACGTTCACGTAAAAATGCATCAGAATTCTTCTTGGCATGAATTGTCACTAAAATGTGTTTTTTTCCTCAAAAATATGAGAATATGATGTCATACGCCTAACTTTTGCTATCTTACCCCTAGGTATTGGTTTAAATGTGCCTAAATTTTAAGGAAGTAATATTATTATTCGTTTTGATATTAAGGTCACAAGTTATTTAAGGTGCGGTTTATGATGTAACAAATTCTATGGATCTTTTATGAACATGGCACACTGACTGTTTTGAACAATTTAAATATTTCAATGATTCTTTTTTTCAATTGACATAATTATGTAGAAAGTCCAGTACCCTATAGATCATTGCAGCAAATTGCGATCAAAAACATTAAGTTGCCCTAACATTTTCCAAAGAAATCCTTATATTTCTTACAATCCTTGATCAATTTCAATCATTTTGGTATTGTTCTAAAGGTAGGATTATATATGATATGAATGTGGATGAAATGTGTTCCAACTGAACGTTCCAAATGATTTAAAATGTTTGGGATGTCCTCCAAATATTTTGCATTTTTCCTGACATCCATAAACATAATTCTAAATAGAATATTCAATTTATTTTTTATTTCAATTCTTTCAATATGGAGTTTAGAGGATTAAATTTTGAATCTAACGATGTGTCATTCACCTATACACAAGCATTATTCAGAGAAAAAACACAGTCAGAAGGCTGAGGTGAAATTATGAAATATCACCATTTTTGCACAGATTTGTCCATTAAACTGGTTGCTAGTGTTCTGATGTTTTTTTTTATCAGCATGATAGTGATCAGCAAATTGCTTACCTGTTTACAAATTCCCAGTCTTAGTTCTCTAAACAATTCTAGTCAGTTGATAGTTATTGTCATTTGAAAAGACACCATTTGTTCCTTTTTGAATAATCATGTTCTATAGCGAAGGAACTTGTTTTGGACAGTTGATTAGACCTAGAAGTAAACACGTTTAGTAAACTCTGTAAGACAACCATTAGAAAATATGTCTTTGCCATGTTCCACAGGTCATTCTTCTTTATCATTCAGGAGCAGTTCAATCTAGTTGTAGAGGACGAACACAATAAAAGAACACCCACGACCTTTCTACGTTCTTCTAGTCATGACAAGTGGTTAAGAAATGAACAGAATTTCACTTGTTATCTAATAAAGGGAAGTTAAAAAAACCTGTTAGTTTGTGACAGAAAACAGAGGATGACATTCAACAATAAGCCTTCTCCAACTAGTCTAGTCTTGTTGACCATTAACACGCATACACCAGCTCTTTTTCTGGCACTGTCATCTTTAAAGGGAAGTCGTGTGACCCACCATGGATCCTCCAGGTGGGAATTCAATATTTTAGAGTATGGTTTAAGCTTTCAAAATGATATCAAAAACATGAAATTATTTAGCTTAGCAATGAAATTATAGGTTGTAGAACATGGGAAGGTTGGTGTTCCTGAAAATGGCAATAATGTGAATCATTCAGTATTAACTGAGATATTTTATGACAATATATAACCATTGAAAAAATAACCGTTGATCTAAAAATGGTAGTTTATATCTGTTCGAAGTTGAAATATATTCAAGTTATATTCTCAAATATAATGTCATAATTATTACACAAATCAAAAATAGCATTGTCTCCATGGCAGCCAAATGACTATTGTAGGGTAATTAATGGGAATAAAATGTTCCATTGACATTACAGATAAGAACATTTGTTAATGTAAATATAGTCGTTATGATTGGTTAGCTGAATTGTGCTCAAAAAGTTAGTTTCAGACAGTTTCACCACTATTTATCATAAAACTGGTCATAATTATCTCCTATTGGTAATATGGCATAGGATGCATCACCCTTGGAGCATCCTTCCGTCTTGAATTATTCTTTTCAAATCCCCCATTCTGGCCCCAGTGACCTCACACCTCTCAACAGATAAGGAATGTGTGGATAGGGAAGATAAGGGTGGCAGACTGGGGCTCTCACCTCTCTGTTGTGGTAGCTAACCCATTTAAGCATTATCTAACTAGATGGCTAGACCCTTAAAACAATTTTCTCACCAGATTAGACATTGTGCATACAACTTGCTTAGGCCGGGTTCCTCAGAGGGAAGGGGCAGGGGTAAATTTTACCCATCTATAACTTTCTTATTATTCAATATTATCAGAAAATTCCAAAAGGGGTATGGGGATTTATACTGTAGCTATTGAAAAAAAAAGATAAAGATATTGTCGTCCTACAATAGTGAACTGTAGGATAGTGGGTTTTGGTATCTTATCAGCAGTGGAGGGGTCTACCTTGTCCCCTGACTGGCCTGAACTGGGGGACATTTATTATCACAATGGCTGCCCCCATGGTACAACTCACTACAGGCCTATACACGTCACTTTTATAAGCTGTTTCATACATTCTTTGAGAAATCCCTCATGACAAATTCCAATATTACCCTGAAATAATTCTATTAGCTGCAAAACCGCGAATTTTCATTTAGAAACTACATTATCACAAAGTACAAGTGGGATTAGTATTGGGCCTTCCCATTCTGGTGCAATCTTAAAGAATGATGGAAAGAATGAAAATGTAGCATTGTCATATTGTTACAGTTATCTCCGTTGTGCATTTATTTTCCTATTGTCAAGCATAATTGGGCAGAATGTTAATGCATGCCCTCGAATGAGCTCATTGTACTTGCGAAAGGCCACAAGGTCTATAATTGCGATCCTATTAAACAGTAAAATTATTTCTGTTGGAACATTAATCTTGGTTGACGCCTTTTCAAACCAAACCAGATTTAGCGCAGACCATCCTGTGTTATATTTAGATAGCTTAGTTCCTGGTAATATGTCTGGGAGTATCCCCTCCCTGTACTCCATTGAGGAGGCTCAGGTGGCGGTTATGTTACCTTTTTAGACTAGAGTCAATAGGTAGGAGCAGCCTGATACACAGCTTTATGAGTGTCCGCTTTGGTCTACGTAAATTTTATCATTATCTTGGCAATTATTGTGACCGGCAATGGTGTTGCCATGCGTGCCATTCATTTGACCATGGAGCAAATCTTAATCCTATTGTTTTAGGCACCGGTCGTCCCGACATGTCCCCGTATATCCTTCTCTTCTGATAGATCTCTTGGATTCATACCTAAAAGGCTAACTCATTACTATTCCTAGTCACTGCTTTCCACAGTTTTTAATAATGGGGAAGGAACTAAATATATATCCCTCTTTTCTGAAAGATAATAATCAACTAATAGTTCACTGTTTTGGCATGTGACTAAGGGAAATGATTCACTTTGTCCATGCATTTAGATAGATTAAAACGCTGTCCTCTGCTTCACATGAACAGTAAATGCTGTTATTGATCAATATACAGACGATATAGCTCTATTTCATTTACAAGTTCAAAAAATGAGATGACAATAATAATTATTCTTGTTTGTTTGCATCACTTCAGCAATTTTCCTATATAATATCATCATACTGAACTAGTTTTGGTTGACGGCTGACCAGTAGTTAACAGTAAATCTTTGATTAGTCGTAGTATTGAGTGTATGACTACGTATCTGATTGTACGTGTGTGTCTTTTCCTCTGTAGTGTGGGCTTAATGAATACCTACAAGATCTTAAGGTACAGGAAACCTTCTTAATTCGACACCAGTAGGCATTCAGTCTGTAATTATACTTCTAATTACATGCCGAGGTACTTTCCTTTCATCGTAAATACCACCGTTGCTCTCTCACTACCCGTCAATGCACACAGTTGGCGATATCTAGGTCCATCTGTCTCTCACTATGAACCTTTATGTTCTTTCTTGTTGACTTTTCCGTTTTTCCAATAATATTGGGAAAACGGAAAAAATAGCCAGAAGAAAACAACTTATGCCTATCCTAAATTCCATTTTTTAACTACCTTTTGCAAAAAAAATCTATGAGTCAACCATAATTATAATAGATTCACCCACTACTATAATTATTCTATAATCTATAATGGTAACTATTTTGAAAGTATTCATTTCCTATGTTTGTCTCTTTCTATCCTCCTGGAACTGTTCAAGTACTCTGAACGGTTTTCTTCAGTTTCTGTCTCTAATGTGTCATATTTTTGTCATTATGACAGCTCATATTCATCTTCTTACAAACGTCAACTGATAGCTCCTGGGTTGATAAAGTCTGATAATAGAGCAGCAGTAAGAAGAGGCGTGGCCTCTCCCCTGGTGTTGAACCCCGGAATAGCACGAGCTGCTTGGCCAAGATAAGTTCTCACTTTACACGCTAGGGGATGCAGCGAGCCGTCAGTCTAAATGGAACAGCCAGACTTGTAGTTCTACTGGTATATGAGGTGGCCTTTCTTTGATAGATAGGCCTATAATCTACTTTGAGAACGACCTCAATGTTCTAACAATACAGTACTGTGACAGACAGATCTATTCTATAGAACATCATCTCATTTATGAGTGACCATCTAAATGATGATGATTCCTGGAGCATAAGGTCCACCAGCATTTTTTCAGCTATATCAGGACCAACTCACGATTTTTGGCTTGTACAAAGTACTGCGATCGTATCTATGGGCGTTAAAACGATGGCAAGGCAAGGTGGTATAACAGGCAAGGCCCAGGCTCAAACCCAGTCCAGCCACATGCGAAGTGAAACACTTACCCACTACACCATCCCTCCCTCCTCTGACCATTTACATGTTCTAGAAATTTGATACTTGGTTTAGGGCTCACAACTGTTCATTTCAGTAGTCAGTTATATGTCTATTGATGGAGCACCTAGCTGCTGGTCAGGGTTATGTTTGGCTTTGGGTTTCAGACCACTGGTTATTCAGTATCAATGGACTATACCATGATCAACCTTTAGAGTGAATATTCCGAAGTGAACCATCTAAGATAAGGTATCTAAGAACTTGATATTAACTTATTTTAGTTCAGAAAGGGACCGATGGCTTGGTTTACTACTATGTTATATAATAAGCCCATCCTACATTGATTACATCCCAGGGTTGGACAGGGTTGGACAAAATAGACATGTAAGCCATCCTTGTTTCTAAGAGTAGGGGTTACTCAAATAAGCAAGAATTGTATTTTTCTATATCCCTAAGTATGGCTAAAACATAATTATTTATTAAATTTTACCAATTTGCAGATTAACAGCTTTGCCAGCCAATCAAAACACTGTATGTTAAGGCAAAATAGGATTGGACATCATAGGTTGGATCGAGAGGCTTTACAATTGGTTCCTACATGGAAAATTCCAAAATATAAGGTCGCATTTTAGAATTTTCAGGAAACATTTATCAACCTAATTGCTTTGGTTACTTCTTCAGGGAATAAGCAGCATGCAGAGAAGCAATTTTTGAGAAAATGTCAAAGGAAACTTCATTGTTGGTGTAAGCTGGGATGGGCGTATTCTATATGACTCTATGTAAAAGTAGTTAAATTATAACTGAATAAAAAGGTTTAAACAAGCCAAGGGTTGCAATTCCGGTTTCATGTTATCTTAAAAGGGAGTTTTCCAATGACAGGAATTTTCCAATTGTGACTTTGTCGAGGTTATCATGTCGCATGCTGGATGATGGCACATGCATGTACATAGACTTAATAATAAGGCATCCTCGCTGTTGATAAATGGATGAGACTCCACCTAAGGGGCACAAGGCACAACACGAAGAGTGTTTACAGTGTAGTGAGAATAACCAGATGGTTCCACTCTGTTTCATCATTGCGGGGCTTTTGTATATAGCAATTATATTTCTATTTGGCACATCAGTCAGAATTGTCAGTTCCTCTTGTGCATTACCAGGTGAGATATCCCTGTTCTAGGTATAATATCAAAATTAGTGATTCAATTTCCGGTAGTCCTACAGCTGTCCGCAATCCATTTATTCATCTTATATCAACATGATTATATCATTAATTTGATAATCATTATAATTACCCATTTGATGAATACTTGTAGGCCTATATATCAAACATATAGGAAATTAAAGTTTGAAATAGGAAAAGAATTACTGCGACCATGCTAAAACCTAGCAACCATATTAACTACTATCTATCTCAATTATAAAGCAATGCTAGGTAGCATAATAGATTCCTTTCCGGTAGCTTCATTGTCGCCATAGCAATACTCGGACGAACAAACGAACTGACATTGCTTCGTTCACACATGAAATACATGCTTTGATAGTGTGATAATGAGCTCGAGGCTTGTTAACCTGCGCAATGAACAGTAATTATCAATCAAACAAACACGCTTTAAAGATTTATAACAGTTTCAATTACTATCATTCTGTGGCCTGCCAGGGGACCATTCCATAAAGATTTCGCGATAATCGTCATGAGGATACGATACGATACCAAAAAATGTTATCGCCATATGGTTTTTTTGTTTTCAATTTTTGTTATCAATTTTCTTTTTAATCAAATTTGAATCATATAGCGGTATTCCTTGGCCATATACATGTATTTTGATGTATCAATCTTTGTAAACATATATATTTCTAAAACCGCAATATTTTGAAATTCTCGTCATGATACTGTTGTGAGGCCTTGGTGATAATTTTTCGAGCATCGCGAATTTTTTATGGACGTGCTTTGACCTGCAGTAATTATTACCAAATCTTTATGGAACGCTATCCTGGAGTCTAATGATGATTACTGTGCACTACAATGTAAATTTTAATAATGATAAATGTACACTTATAACATAACGTCGTCAAAGATCTTAGCCTGTCCCATAACCTGGTCAGACCCCTGCCCCTACCCGTACAGAGATGAATTTCCCTGCTTCTGTATGGGCGGCGCCACCAGCACAATGCTAAAGGTCGGCGAAACGAGACATCAGGGTGGTCTGAGTCCATCAGAGACCAGGGGGTGAGGCGCCTGGCCAGGACTGTGGTACGGTTGTAGGGGTACAAAGTAGCAGGTTAACACAGTACTTAAGGCGCTTATACAGGTGAACCATCAGGATATAGTGTGCCACCTATCATGATTATTGCAGCTTTAGATCACGAAAAAAGGAATAGATGTATCGTGAGTGGAATGACTGAGTACTCATGATTTTGTACAATGTTCTCAATCAAATTTTCCCAAGAAACTTACCAGAGGCGATTGCTGCAGAGGTTTTGTCTATAATTATAAGACTGAGGACTCATGACACCTTCTATAATAGATCAGTACCAATAATGATTCATACGTTTCCGAGATTTGTGATTTTTTAAATACAAATTCTATTGTCAACTTAACATAAACAACTACATGGTCTTCCAGTTAATCAAGTGATATGAAGAAAAGTATAGAAAAGGATGTAATGATAATGTATACATTGAATCAAAGCATCATGACATCAATCTTTTTTTGACGAACAGGGTTTTAAGTCTGTGGCCTATCAAACAGCCCAGTACCTGTTAAATCTTGACAGGACCTAGAAAGTTGTTGACCTGTAAGCGCATCTTAGGTGTTAGGGGTAGTGGCCAATTGGAAGGATCCATGATTTTTGGACATTTAGCTGAGAGTTGGCTCAAACAATTTGCTCCTGATTTTATGCCTCCATGCCTCTTTACTGTTCATGTCTTCCTTTTGATCCGGAATTGGGCACAGCCAGCTGTCTCCTTTTTCTGTAAATGAGAATGATTTATTCATATAGAAAGAGATTATCTTACCAGTGATGTTTGATAATAAATGGTTGACTAACGGTATGTATATCTAATGCTGCATGCATATACAGTGGTCCCCTCTTTTGCAGCCTCCCAATGGGTCATAAAAAAAGAGGATGCATTAGAGAGGTGGCCACTTGTAAGGGGCAGATACAACCAGACTTTAAAAAAAAATTCAATCTTGCAATAATATTCATAATATCATTATGAATATCAAATGTTCTAAAACTTCTAAATTTCATAATATTATCGTTTCTCATACAGAATAATCTTTTATCTAAAAGATGGAGTTACCCCCATCTACATTTTAATAGTATGTAGCCTACTGTGAAAACACTTTTTTTTTTAAATTCGTTATTATCCTGGTCACTTTTGACAGAGTCGGTTTTCTAAGAGATCCAGCGTTAAACATTTTTCACATTTTTAAATTGAAAATTCTAAAACCTCATTGGAGACTTGAAAATGTTATTGATAAACCCTTTTTGCTATACTTAAGGATAGACAAGGGTTATCATGGAGAAATTTGCAGGAGTTGCATCTTTTGTTCTTTTCACGATTCATAGTAGGAATATCTGGCCAATAGTTTTGATATCTAAACTTGAATATGCCCTCTACATAGTCTTGCATAATATATATTAATTTGTTGAATCTTGACCAAGTAAATGTATCATGAAAACAATTTTTCTATTTTAACTTTTATTTTTTGAAGGTGGATATCTCAGCTAATTTTTTAAGTACTCGGTTGAAAATTTGAATGTGCATTTAGAACATTCTTATGTAGGGAACTGTCTCAGAATTTGTATATAAGTCCTAGTTAATTTTTTAGAAAAAAATGGAAAAAAATGTTAAAAAAATATTAAAAAGTTACCCGTTTTTTCAAATAAAATAAAAACCAGGACATATGACAAAAAAGTGAGACACAGTTCCCTCGACATTAAAGTTCTTTAATTGCATGTAAAGTTTCAGAGCTGAGGAGAAATTATTTATGAAGATATCGACATTCAAAAAATAAAAGTGAAAAATTCACTTATTAATAACTTTATTTTCTATTTTACACTTTACTAAAGAACTATGGATATCATTAAATAGAGAAAAATCTGCCCTTTCATTTGATATATTATACATAAAAAAATAAGCATTCTTAAGAAAACTGTTCCAATTTTACTGAAAACTCCCTCGATAACCCTTCTCTATCCTTAAAATCATAGATACCCATTTTTCTCACCACCTCCTGGCAGATTTCTTTGTTTTACCTTTCATCACTCCTGCCTAGTCTATCCTCACACTTCCTAGCCAGCCCACTAAGTTCAAGTTATACAGCCACTGACACCTATATCCTCTCACTACCTCCTAACTGCCCCTCTTTGTTCTAGGTGTGATCACAAACAGCTATATTCTCTCAACACCCCATCCCACCTGTCTTTGCTCTCTGATGGTTCTAGTTCCATAGGGAATTCCTATGTACATAATGAGTTATCAGGTACCATTGAGAAGTTTCGCAGCCATTTGGGCTTTTAGTTGCTGGCTGTGTCAGAAGAATGACTGCTGGTGTGTGTAAGTATAGAGAGAGAAACATTAATATTTATGCCACCATTTGGTAGCTGCATAAGACTGGTGAGGGTGGCCACTTATAGAGGGACTACTGTATATCTAATGTAATAGACACAGTTGGAAGCTTGACAGATGACGATGGCAGCATAGCTTTTTGATATTCCTTGTTGTCTTTGACTGGATTTCCACATCAACCACTTCACGGATGATTGTGTCGATCTTTATTGTTTGCCAGTTTTACTATGGGCATTTATCTGAAAGATTGCTTTTGTTTCAAAAGACGTCTATCAAATTACATATGTATAGTTGTAGTTTGGAGATCGAGAAAGTTCAAAGTAGGTATTTAACATAGGCCTTAACATAGGCCTGTAAAAATCATTGATGTATAATACATGGCCTTCACGAAGAATAAAAATGCAACTAGTCCCCCGTGCCATGTTTCCGTAATGGCCTGATAATACAAAGCGTATAGAAAAAGAAAAAGGGAAATCTGTAAAAGTTTGTCTATAAACTCACGGTTAGCTTTGAGATTCTTTGTGGTATATATAAGTCATCTGATAAAATACATAGATGAATTATGCAATCATCAAATATGAATTTCCTTTCATGTATTAACAAGAATAACTGCTTGCATTTAGTTCATTGTACATAAAGTTTGGATTCTTTTATAATCTGCTTTAATGTGAAGAGTAAAATAGGAATGCGAGCTATTCAGAGTAATTGTGTATGTCTACTATGATCATTTGTGCTATGTAGAGTTCGATGAGGTCTCCCTGATAAATTACAGCAGTGGGAAGTTTTAATTAGAAATTAAAATGATAAATGCAAAAAAGACCAGTATGTGAATCATTCAACCACCTGTATAATATACTGCGTAGGTGTTGTATGGGCACTCTGAATCGTCCAATTACCAGACAGGGGTCTTTCAGGAAATTAAGCATTAATTCTACCTTAAAGAACTCTTACTGAGGCTCATATGCCTCGTCCGAGTGATAGGTTTATACACTTGAGTTCTTTCATCTCTAGAATTAACGATGCTACAAACCAGAACCAAGGTAAGGCCGATGAAAGGTCTGTCGACATCCCAGAAGATCTTTGATCCGACGGCGAGGAGCCTTTCAATCGGAAGAGACCTTTTAGAACGAGTGTCACAGAAGTCAACACCTTTCTAAGACAATGAGAAGCCTATAGTGCCCATCAAAGGGGACGAAGTTAGGCCGAACTTAGGCTCTGGCCATTGTCTGTCAGACTGCCCCTTGACTTTGATGTGTCCAAGGGTATCATACACTATCTGACTGTCAAAATTACCATCATCAAGGGGTCTCTTAGGCATAGTGCTTAAGGCCCGTGGCTCTAGCTTCGGCTGGTGGGCTCAGCTTTTAATGGGAAACTGAAACTCAATCTTTGGTGAAGCGTTATCTAAGACCATGGGGTGGGCTTGGTAAACCCCATTAGCTCTGTCTATATGGTGGAAGGTCCATGTGTTGGGGTACGTGGTCTTCTGTTTAACACCCTAATTGAGTTGACTCTGTGTTATCTGCATCCTGCCACTTGATGGTGCTTTCATCAGAGGTATTCGAGATTAGATTGGAAGTTAAAATAATTTTGAATGTTCCAGTGGCACTAAACCAGGATACGTGTTTTACTAATGTATCAGAACCACCTCGTAGCAATTTCTCCTAACTGCAATCGTGTTTAGAGGTGATGTAGTTGAAAAGAAAACACGCCAAAGCCTAACATCAGTACTTCCTCAGACTGTAACTGTAAACTTTTGTTTTACATTATCTAACTACTAGTTTTTATTTCAAAAAAAATTTCCGCAAACCATTGGAAATATATGTAGAAGATTCATTGATGAGGAAATTGATTTGATGAAACTGTAGCTGATCGGGGGGTCATACGGATTAAGAATAACTTTGTGTTTACTTTTTGAAATCTTCAAACCGTTCTTGAAAGGTCAGCGTAGTCATTACAGAAGAGACTTCTTTGGCTAATGGACAAAATCGTCAAAAGTGATTGACATTTACCGTAGCCCACCATGTATACTCAAGAAATCGTGTTTAGGTTAAAAATGGTTTCCTGAAACCAATTAAGTACAACAGTTTTTTCCGAACATCAGACACTCTTAATCATCAGCTAGACTACTATGTGCAAGGTTTCTGTGAATGCAAATTCATGAACTAGATGACGTAGAACACGATTTTATCATTTTATTTCTAATCGCTTGAATATGTCAATGCCACTGAACTCGAAGCAAATGTCTATGGATGAAAAAAAAACATATTAATTTTCATCCAGATTTCGTTAGGAATCCCTGCCTGTACTATTATGCTAACGTCATGTGCGATTATACAAGTCCCATACACCTTTATTAATATCAAAGATGGTGTAATCGCATGTGCGTTCATCCAAGTGCGGATCTAAATCAGACCAATTGGAGGTCAACATGGTTCTTAGACCGTTTGGACTATGATGGGATTGGACACATTTCTCGATACTTTTGACAGCCTAAGGACACTAGTATCAGCCTAAAAGTTCGCATTTGAGAAAAAGAAAATTGAGAAATTCCAAAAACGTTGACTAGTTTTTATCAAAATAGCAACACCCCTGCTGGTCTCCTGAAATAGCCTTCCTCAGGTGGGTGGAAGACAGGATTTCCTTGTGTTTTTTCAGTGCAAAGTGCTCGTATCGACCGGTGTTGCTTACCTGTTGTAGAGCCGATCGATAAGATGAGAACCTCCAGGGTGGCGTGCAGGTAGATAGAGATTCAGTGCCCCGCCCTGGGGGACAGGAGGATCCCACAGGTGTCTCTCGTCTTACAGGTCCACACTTAGGGGAGGTAATATCAAAGAATGCCTCTCCAGAACATGTCCTTCTTCCTATCGATATTAATAACACATGGAATGTTACAGTGCACGACAAGACTAAAATAATTGTTGCAGAAATTCTTTGATAACATTATATAAAGACAGATCTATAGATCTATGATCTATGATCACAGGATTACAGACATTTTCATTATAATATATCATACAATAACATGATGACGATTGTTGGAGTTTAACGTCTGCTCAGCAACTTTTCAGCTATATCAGGACCACCCACATTTGTCTATACCAGTTGGCTGACCGAATCTATGGGGGTGGAAACGACAGCAAGGCAAGGTGGTGTTGTGGGCACAGCTCAGACTCGAAGCCAGGCCGGCCAAGTGCAAGGCGAGGATATTACCCACTACACCATCCCAGCCCCCAATCATATACTAACATTCATATAGAGACAGTTCCAAGAGTATGTACCAAAATTGTTGATGTCCATGAGTTCAGAAGACCTTAAGTACTAGGTTTCCCGAATTTACACGGCAGCCACTCTTCTATCACAAGTGCAAAATGTTGGCACAGCTAGTTTTCTCTTTTCATTTAACCCTCACCAGTGACAACCCTCTGATGCCGCCATATATCACCTTTTAAAACCCCAAATGGCAGCTAAACCTCTCACTGGTGGCCAATGACTTATTATGTACACAGGGACGCCCTTATAAACTGTGAAAGGTTCGTGAGAACAGTTGAAAAGAGGTGATGAGAATATAATTATTATAGGTGTTTGTGATCGCACCAAGAATAAAGAGGGCAGCAAGGAGATGGTGAGGCATAATATTTGTCAGTGGTTGCAGCTTGAGCAAAGAGGGCCAGCCAGGAGGTGTGGGGACAGACTAAGGGGTGAACGTAGTTAACACCTAGAACAAAGAGGGCTGCCGAGAGGTAGTGAGAGAATACTGGTGTCTGTGACCCTTTCTTTAGCAAAAATCCGGAGCTCACACTTGGATTATTCTTTATGTAAATTCAAAGTTGCCGCTCTTAATTAATTATTCAGCTGCACTGGATAAATGTTATAACGTCAGTATTGGCACTTGTGCATTTCTCCTTGCTAAAAATTCGTTTCAAACGACACCTACGACCTCCAGCAATGGAGTCAATTGTCAAATAATCAGTCAGCAAGCAGTGTATTTTATTTTTCAACAGAAAGGATATGTTCTTTCTGTTAAAAATCAACCTAGTCAGAATATACAAACTATTTATTTGGAACATAATAAAATGTTTTTGTTCATATCGATTTTGAGATCTACTATTAATTAGGTAAGCACACTATTTAGAATCTCTGACCCCCGCCTCCAACTCCCCTGAGTAATGATATGAGTAATGTAATTTAACAAGAACGTACGTGAGTAATAAAAACCCCGTTAGCCTTATTTCCAGACATATCACCTTTTCCCCACCTCACCCAGTGGCTATACAACTTCAAAGCCTCCCCACTAACAAAGCTAAATAAGTCACCAAAAGACCTTCCTATGATATGAATGAAACGTTTTGAGTGAGAGTAAGGTTAAATCATAAAGTGGTGTTTATTTATGTGTGAGCCTAAATGATGTGTATTGTACTTAATTGTCCGGAAAGAAGATCAGCTAATGGGATGTTAAAGGCAATCTACCATCGTGTCAGGCGTGATTGATCAACTTACGTTTAGATGGCAGCCTTGAATAGGCTTAGCTCACTGCGTAGAATAAATGCTTAAGACCCGTACAGTCGATAGAGCTAAGCCTGCTATGCCATTAAAAACTTGCCTGTATAAAATACCTTCTAGAAAACCGAGATGAAATTTAAAAAAAAAAAAAAGGGATTATTTCACCCTGAACTTCTAAACCGGCCGTTTATGTAAAGTTATCTGTAATGACATGGAAGAGAGGTGACTTTTGCCTTTTGTAGGTTCTGTGGATCTTTAAGGGAAAAATGGTAGATGAAAAACCTGTTTGATCATATCCTAGGGCCGAAACGTCTGTTTCGTGTGAACCAAACACGAATGGCATACCCTCTGAAGTAAAAGCATTTCATTGAGCTAGAGTGAATGAAAGCATCAGGAGTCATGGAACAATTAAGCAACCTAAGAGGACCTACGTCAAAGAGGACTAACAGGTGGCACCCTGGGCAGGGCCGAACAGGTGGCACCGTCCGTGACAGGGCAGATCAATACAAGGGTGAAGAAACAGCACCAGGGTGCTGCTGAAGTACATGTCTCCACCGGCAGCAAGGACAGAGTGCTGCGGTGTAGCAGAAGGCCTAAGACTCGACTAAGCTTGCAATGTTGTATATGCTGTAGCATCCAACAAATGGATTGAATTTCCATGCAATGTTACTACATGTAATTTGTTTAAGAGATTGAATAATCAAACTTGCTTAATTTTTTAAATGAAATTGAAAAGCTCAATGACTTTAAGGCTAGAGGATTCTGAGAATATTTGCAGACGGTCTAGTACCCGCTTACATATTAATGTGTGTGCTTTAGGTACAAGCAGAACAGTCATGCTGGTACCTCAAACTCTTTAATAGGTGCACTGAAAAGGCTGGGGATTCTGTGAGGTATCTCATTTTCACAGACTGCGAAATTAGTCGATCTTTATTGGACTAAATTGGATGAGGAGACGTTGATATACTTAGTATCCAAGTGCAAAGTACCATAACCGTTTATTCACCATGAAAATGAGATCGATTGTGTATCCAGCCTCCGTTAGCCTCATGAAATATACGTTCGATTATGGATTCAGGCATAAGATTGTAGTTATAGTTCATAAGCTATAATAGCTGTTTTGTATCGCATTATATGCCTGGTCATACTCGATGATTGATAAATGTAATACCCTTTGCAAGCAGAGTGTGGGATTCATACCAGCTGATACAGGTGTTAAAGTTAGCTGGTAACTACAAGGGGCCTCTCGCCCGCCCTTGGCAGGGCTCTTCTGCCCATTCCTCCAGTAGGAGGTTACTCCATCCAGCTCCAGACCCAGGGGAGATGGTACTGGTGTATAGGTAGTCTAGGCTGTAGGTGTGCGAAGGTGTGCTACCTCACTGCATGTGTCCTACCTGGGTGCGAGCTGCCACTCCAGGAAGACTACTAGGGCTCTGACTGTGGTTCCAGTGGGTGGTGCAGTGGTGCTATATAGTTGGTATCACCACCACTACGCACTCCTGGGCGCTGCTACCACCGCTGCTGCTGCTGCTGCTGCTCCTGTTGCTTGGCAGATGGAAACAGCTGCTCCCACTCCTCCTCCTCCTGTTACTCCCGCCTCTGGAGGCGCTGGTGGCCACGGGGCCAGCCCACATCACCCACTCCCTCCGGCGCGCGAGCACCTGAGCCGGGCACGACACCGTTATATGTAACCCCAACTTGGCCGCGCTGGAGGAGAGGCCTCCAGGGTTTACACAGGAGTGGAGCGGGCGGAAATGAGCAGCAATGGAATAGGGGAGTTTGCAGAGAAGGCTGACGTAGCACATATTATAGGTGGACGGCTTTAGCGTGGTGAGTTTGGTGATATGCTGGAGCCCAAGGAGAGCTGACAGGAGGCGCATGTACACAACCCCATGAGGCCACAGGTTTAAGTGAGGAGGTGCCCAGCACCGCACCCATACCACCACCACCACCAGAGCCACCTCCCTCCACTACGACTCGGCGTCAGAATACTACACAACCTCAAGGATGCACTAGAGCCACTCAGGCCCATTTTTTGCTATTTACGTCAGCCCGGAGAAAATAACCACTCTATGAAAATATCATCGTAGGAGACTGTAAAAATGGAATATCAGTATAAATATAGACACTGCTCGTACCGGTTGGACCTGATTGAGTAGCTGTGGTGTGCTGCAGCTAGACTACGTTATATCACCGGGCAACATTATTAATGGTGCATATTCGAGATAGCTACTGCGTGGTGCATAATACCTGACTTGAGATTTGATAAGACTTCGAAAGTTTTATATCTTATGATACATTTCTGGTACCCACCATTATTAACATCAGGTTCGCTATATTTGACATAACCGAGCTTGTACCATCGAAACTTTAATTTATAGAAATAACGTGGTAATTCAGGTGTAGTATTCCCAACCCAATTTCCTCTGAGTGACCCCGAACTGAGAAGAAACCGACTGCTGTGACTTGGCCAATAGTTTACGACTGGCGGCCCCAGTGGTCGCAGCACCTGTGGGTGGGGATCCTCCTTCTCCAGGCGGCACGTGGTGGTGGTCACTACATACTGACCAGCCGCTGTCTCCGTACCGCAGTGCCAGGTGGCCGGACATCTGGCCGACCCCTGTCCTTCTCCACCACCGTCCCCCACTTTACCTTGGGACGGCGAGGCCTTGGGCGTGGCTCTCCATCACAGGGCAGTGTGAAGAGGTGGAAATGTTTACCTTAATCTTCACTGGGGGATCCAATCCATCAAGGACGCGATCGATGAGCAGTGATCGCGACACTCCACCACCACGGCCAGTCGTCGATGGCTAGTGCCCAACTATAAACCATGGTGCGTACACTTGCAAATGTCGTCTGCTTAGATAGCACACCATCTTTCTTGTTCTGTCTGCTAAAAGTATGATAGTATCCAGAAGTATGACTAAAGATCTAGAACTATTATAATTGGAATGGGACAGGTTGTTCATTTCACCGCAACTCAATGCTAGTCGTCTTTCAAATCACCACAAAGCACAAAATAATCATTATACTATACCTCTCATATTATACTCTTCATGTAATTCTCAGAATACTAGCCACAGAATTAAATCTCTCATGTTCAATTCCTAAAATGGCGCATTCCAACCCATATTGCTCATTCGAGCATGTATAAAGTTAAATGCTACCCATTTTGAAATAGGGTGTAATTTTCCAAAAAGGGTACTTCGTCCAAATCTTTTTCCGACCCATTTCCTGGATAGTCGATAAAATCAAACAACTGTTTCAACCCAAATGGAAAGACTTATTTCTATTAGATCAAAAGTAGGTTACTTTTTGGAAAGGGTATGGCAATGTCAACATGGATCGTTCCATATTTCAATGATTTTATTGTGTTATGGAAAAAAATCAGCTAGCACGTCAAAGTGTGCTGACTTTTTAAATGGAGTGTATTTAATGATATTTTTCGAAATAGGACTGGCGAATAGTGAATAGTCAAATAGCACCTCCGGGGTAAGGGTTGAGATTCTGCTTAATGGTCTTTAGTATGACAACGGTTTTCTGTTTGCTGAGGGATAGCGTTTTGAAATAACTATAGCATAAAGTGGAATAAATGAAAACAACATGTGTTAGTACATTTTTTAGGGAGCTGGGCTTCATGGTAGAAAATAAGAGGTCAGCACAGTGCAGCAATTCTTATCCCAAATAGTACGCAAGTGTTAAGCTGGAAAAAAAGAAACTTTTGATATATAAACTCACTATGTATATAACGAAAGCCCGAAAACATATACATGTGAATAATCCCAAATTACCAACTTCGCAGAATTTATACGATACATTATATCGAATGTTATATATACCCAATAATAATTATATTATATGTATATAGTTATGTGTACTGGGTTTTGACTACATGTATGCAGGAGGGCAGGAAATGGCCAGATTCCTGGCGAGTTTGACAGTCCCCATGCAAGCCCTGGTCAGTGCAGACTTTGATGACCATGCAGTGGTCATTTAGGTGTCCGGCAGCTGGTGGTCAGTCTGGGTCACGATGTGTAGGTGGGGGCCTTCGCCGGGATCGGGGACATCGTGGGGGTCAGCTCTACTACTGTCGGCTGCAGAGCACCTGAAAAAAGAACTGCCCATGTGGTATGTAGGCCTACACAACCAGTATCATGTACCTTGAAATGTCTAAATACAAAAATAAAAACCAAGGACATTACCCAATCTTATAATTATATGAACTACGTTTCATAGATGTCAAAAGAGTAAAGGCCCGCCCACATATATAGAGTCTTGGCTCAACTAAACAGTTTTAAGGATTTAAGACTGGATAATTGCAAACTGACCAGTTTAAATGGAAAACTGACCAGTGGTCACATATAGATACTGGATAGTCTTAAGTCTTCTTTCTCCTGCCTATAACACAATGACGTGTAGGCAAAAGAGGTGTATCTATTTGCCCTCATCTGATTCGATATTGGACTCAAGACAGCTGAGTTGAGTCTTAAGTCATTTCACATATAGAGACTGTACCTTAAAACTGTTTGAGACTGAAGACTATCCAGTCTTAAGGCCAGTAACATAATTGAGACTTGTGACTACTAAAGACTCAAGACTATTCAGCTTTAAATCTTCATCATCTTACAATTAGAGACCAGACTGATCATGCTTAAGAAAACCTAAAACTCCAGTTTTAACCTATGTTACATATCAAGACTAACGGAGACCCAACTCAACTGAACTGTTGAGTTGAGTTCATTCTCAATATGTGACCGGACCTTAAGTACTTAATCTTTCTCATCTGCTCATAAGACTGTTGGACAAACTACTATCCATGTATTTATATTATGTACATTATAAAAATGATGTGTGTATTCACTCCGTTGATTAAAGGTGTATCCTTACTGTTACATTTACAATATCATTTACAATTTTCCACAAAGATTATTATGTCCTCCATGTTCGGACAAAATACCACTCTTCGGTCTTTTAAATTCCGCTTTTGTAATTATAGCCTTGTGTGCTCCTATCTCTCATAGAATGTAAAACCTATGAAAAAACGATATGACGAGGGTGTGTCACAATCACAACTTGAAGTATTTGCAAATCTAAAATAGAATTTCTTTTTAAGCACGAAAGGAGCTCGTAACGCCGTACACTATTGTACTAATAACGCCTTAGCCTGTTAACATAATAATACTTTTAGTGTAGTTGTATTTTGGGCAAGGATAAATCGATAAAAAGACATTAGTGTCTAGTGTTGTGGCCAGGTACATGCCTTTATCTTCATGTATTGTGTACGTACAATCAGATAAAATGTTTCTAGATCTGTGAGTTATTTGGTATAGGCCTAATGTGCGGAGGACATCTGTATAGATTGATCAAGCCTAATCAAAAGATGATATATATTCTTTGTCCCTTAAGGTTCAAATACGAAATCCATTAAGGGAATGAAACCGAATGGAATATAGGACAATGCCTTATAGATCTTTCATGCATTCCGGTCAAATTGATCGCCATTAGAGTATTTTGGGGAGAAGTGGAACCTTTCAGATACACAAAACATAAATTCCTTCGATCACCCCGAACTTCAGCTAACGGTTGCAATGAAAGGTGAGAATTTCATGAAGAAAATAGATCAAATTAGCAATAGATATTAAGGATGGTCAAACAGACAAAACTAATTTGCTCATAAATCTCATTGTGAATATCCACTGTATAACAAATGAAGTGAGACCTGTAAGCGACTCAATAATGTCAAGGAGTCGTAGTTTTACTGTTTAAGAGGAGGATAGATAGGTTCCAATATTAACAGCTGTAGGTTTTCATTCTAAAATTGATATGCAGGGCCTGACCGAGTTCACCCAATGAACCCCTATTTCTTTAAGCTGTACATGATCTGATACAAAACATCATACAGCACAATCCACCCTCTAAAGCTGATTGGAATACGCAATAATTGTGTTATTATGTTTCATCAGGGGCCACTTAAACATAATGGATCCATTAACTTGATCAATTAAGTTTGCCAGACATCAAAAATATGGATCACAAACAATGAAGGGTTGGGCATTTTGAGTTCACAGGCTTTGGTACTGTTCCCTGTAGGAAAACGGCTATCATAGTTGTTTAAATGTATGCTTTAGCTTTATTCCATGAACAAAATCACATCAATTCATCTTTTAATGGCTATTCTGCTTAAATAATAAATCATGTTATCATGTCAAAAACTTTCATTCTTTAATTGCCCGAATGATTGATTAGGTAGTTGTGCAATGCAAAATTATGTTTGTCCTCCAATTGGGGTAGAGCTGCATCTTCTTGTTGGTGTCCTAGCTATATAACCGCAATTTTCCTATCCCTTGTGTTGGATGGGAAAGGTATGCACATTGTTTACCATAAAGTACTGACCATAACAATTGTCAGATTTACATGCATGTTCATACTATGACATTTGCCAGATGCACTTGCTACAAGTGTATATTCATGAGACCCTTTTCATAACGAGCATAAGAAAAACCAGCTCGGTGATACCGGATCCTATGAATAAAGCATTTGAGCCACACCCTGAATGGATCGAATATAAACCTGTATAAAGTTAAGATTGTGAATTTGATAAGATTGCTTACTCATACCACATGCTGTTTAGATTTAAGGTCCAAAGGTTAGGTTCTGAACCCGACATAAACCCTTCTACTTGCCTTTGAACGTTACAGGTAACATACTTAACCTAAATACCTGAGTGATAAGGGTTTAACCCGAGGAATAGATAGTTGACTCTCAATGACAATTCTATTTCTAACTGTGAACTCAGCAAGATATCGCGAGGGATTCCATCATACAAAACCTACTAATTACCCCCAATGGGGCCCACAAAAAGGCCAGGTGTGTTGACCGGGTTGAGAATATAGCGCTAACGCTAATCGGAGCCATATTGACCGTCGCCTTCCCTGTACATACACACTTACATAATGCCGGACTGGAATCATCAACATCCCTGCCCGGTCAACCTTCAGCCTGCTGTCCCAGCTCACACCACCGACCGATATTTCCACACCAACGGTAGCACTGTACACAACACTCATCTGTACCTGTGTCATAGGAGCTTAACGTAGCCATCACATTGGATCAGCCCTAGTTATAACACCGTTTTAGCACTGCAGCCATAAGCCATCACCTCAACTAGTGTCTGTGCTCACTCACTTGTCTACTCTATCTTTATTTCCAAGGTGAGTTAAATAGATATGAATAGGCCTATACAATTAATGTTTCGCTGTATGCCCGGTTAGCATCAGCAGGCAGGTGGGCTATCAAACACCATAATCTCATGGACCCATCATGTCAAAGTCCTCCGCCATGTCGGAGGCTTATCTCTCATAATCAGGTATAGATGGCTTATGTTGGCCGAGCTTACTGGCTGTGTGTCTTCTACTTTGTATTGCACAAACAACCCCAGAGAATGAAGCAATCTGATTCATTCATGACTTCAGGTTAGACTCCCTTTTACCGATATGGCTTGGGTCTGTGCCCGCCTCTGGTTCTGATTAGACCAATGTCTCCTCCAGGGCTGATGGCCGACACTGCATGGCCGGCGGCTGGCTGTAAGCCCGATGGCACTGGGGAAGGAGCAGCAGTAAGTGTAGGGGAGGGGGCTGTAAGCCGACTCCTCCAGTAACGAGCATGCCGTTGGCTCCTGTAGGCCATCTGAACCCAGCACGCCATCTTATACTCGGTGTACACCTGATCACAGACACCGCTGCCCTTAACACAGCCTTAAATATAAAGTCCCCATCAAGTACAGAGGATGTAAGGCACCTGTCCTGCACCACCGTACAGGTGGACACGCTATAGCTTGCACCAGTCTGATGACTAATGTCTTTTCATTGCATTATGCAGAATGAATTTCTTGAAGGCTATAGCTGTGATATTCTATCTAAAATGCCAGACAGCCTCGAATGACAGTAATCATTGAATACTTTCGAAAGAGCTTGTAATCCAGATAAATTTACTATTTATTTATTAGAATCTGACACTTAGGCCTACTCCGTTGCATTATCAATCCTGGTGTTACAATTGTCCTTTTTTCCTTGGTTTATACCTAGGTCAGTGTGTCTATTTAACTGCGTATTTCTGAATAAGCCACAGGAAGGAGCTGAGTGTATACTGTTTGGCCATCTAGCATCACCCATTGTCATCAGACATATTAGGACATCTCTTCTGTCAACCTTGGCCAGGGCTTCACTGTCTTTTGATATGAAGCTTTGCCCGAATCATTCATCCCATAAACGATTTACTTTGGGAAGAAAAACTTATCCTCTCATCAGAAAACGACATGAGAAAGAATATGATAAGGTTGCTCTGCATGTATTCTTTGTTTTATTTCTGACAGAATTGTTCATTAATTTGTGCATTTTTATTATCCATCGGTAACTTTCTGGACACCGCAATATTTATGCAACAATGACAATCACAAACATTCATTTAGCATACAGCTTTCCATTTTCGTAATGGTAATACCTGTAGTATTCTATCTCATGCATGGTATATGTGTATATCGGAAAATACTGTAAAAGCTCAGTTTTGATCATTCATAGTATATAATATACTGACGCTGAGACCACTGACTTCCTTCCTTCCGGCTCAACATTGATTTCCATGACTGCCTGGATGGTGAGCCATATCGCTTAATGTAAATATGCCTACACCCATAGCAACACTCCTACATTAAGTGCAATGTATATACCCGGCTCATATTATAATGTGTAACTGAGCTCTTGAAAACTGAAAATAACCTAAAGCTTGTCTTCCTTGTGCCTTGGGGGCTGAGTTCCACACTAGGTGGTTTGGTTTTGTATCTCATTTATCATGAGACACTCATTGGAATACATCTGATTACCTTAATCATTAAATTTTGTGAATATACCAGCCCTGGTGGTCTATGTACATAACAAATGACATTTTACTCTAATTGCATGGGTACCTCAGTTTATATTACTGAAACAACCTTCAGGGGTGGATCGCAATTTGGCCAGTGGGGTCTTTCAGGCACCACAGTCTGATAGTCATTCTATCATAAAGGTCAAAATGAAAGCCCAGGATATTTAAGTGTAAAATCCAGGTAAAATACAGGTGAAGGTGCCAAGGTGGAATTGCTCCGGCAATGCCCTTTCTCAGGCTGCCACCAATGAGCACTCAAGTACAACACACCCACACCATGTTCCGTGCCAAAGTTCCCACGCAGCATCACGCTCGTCGACACTCCTCATGCCTGTCGTTTTACCTGGGGTTATAGAATATTGATTCCTGATTTGGTGTTGGTTGGACGCGTGCCATACAATCAAAGTCACGGATGGAATTTCAATCATCCTGTCCGCCATGGAGAGTATGTTCCCTGGGGGTGTGGAATGATGAGGGCTGTTCTGCTTAAAAGCTGTTGGTATGTATACAATACATAATTCATAATCAGTCTTATCTTACATGATATGGGTTGTTCTTGTTTATAAGGCTTGAGAACCTTCATTTCAGAGGTTGATAATTGGCCACAATGGTCACCATGTTAACTTAAGCTAAATAAATTCAAGAAATACATGGAAAATACAGACTGTTGTTTACGCTTATCTAAAATATCATCATAAGGATACTGAAAGGCGTATGTTTTGTAACACTGAGTTTGATGTCAAAGAGAACGTTCCCTAGGTGAGTCAGCTGAGATGGGGTTACCCCCCCCATTACTAGGTTAGGAAACCCCTCTTTCCTAGAACAGGTGACTGAGAGAGGGACCCAGGGAATAGGATGTTGCATTCAGACACAGGAGTAGGAGTCTCTGAGATGGACAGCTAATTACTGACAAAATCTGCCTTCATCCTTGGACCTAAGAAGATCTCCCCCTCTTTAAAGGCACTGTTGGAAAAGCCATGACCATGGTACAGATTATAAGGTGTAATTAAGATGAGAATGACTCATAACTACACCAGCATTGAGTCATTAAGTAGAAAGGACCCCCTTATTGAGGGTCCTTTTGTCACCTTAAACTGAATTAAAAGTATATCCAACTACACTACTTGAGTTCGTTGACTCACTCCCACAATCGACCTGGAGTATCAACTACTACTCATGTTTACATTTTCTTGAATAATAGTTACTGATTTGGTGTTGGTTGAATGTTTGCCATATATAATCAAGGTCAAAGATGGAATGTCAATCATCCTGGCTGAAGAGTTAAGGGGGGTATCCTTTGAGCGATTGAAATAAAAAAGGGCTAAACAGGACCTTCATTGATGTGACCAGAAACCTACCAGAAAATAATCAGTCACTTGAAATATGTCTAGCTAACTATGTAAGATATTGGTTGCTGCTGAACTCTAATTGGGATTTCTCTCCGGGAATATATACGCTACTGAATTTTGAACTATTGGTGCAATAGCTGGTAAAGACATTGATTCACTGAACACAACGTATATATTTATATATATAGGTGGACGCTATGATGAGGCACCTGTACATAGGCTAACCAGACATTATTCCTATACCTATTGACGTTGCTTCCATCACCAACTGCAAGCCTTAAGTGAACTAGTCTATGCAAATGATTCCAATGCACAAGCCTCGTCCCACTTTTTCCAATTTTTCCGTTTCTGTGTTTAAGGCCCATCCCAGGCCCTCCATCAACCCCCCACCCCCCACCCCCACCCCTACAGCCACCCCTGTCAACATCCAGGGTGAGGCGGCCGGCTTTGCCTGCCTGGCCCGGTCAGCCCATATTGGATTGGACAGGGAAGTGGATTGGCCAGAAGGAGATGCCATGATTAAGGAGCAATGGTGTGCACCAGTCGTCTTCTCTGGCAGGGGATGTCTCCTTGTCTTAACCCTATAATGACTGCAAGCGATATGATACTCTTACACCTATTTGATATGTGGCAGATCCAGGAAAGGTTGACATTATAGCCTGTATCACATATACATTGTATTACATTAAATCATAATTCTAAGGGATTGGTGACCATTATTGCTATCATGGAATTATTGCAACAGGTTATGCTTAAATTGGGAACTGAGCTTTTAGGCTAATGACATAAAGGGTCATGCATCAAGATATAGGCGTATCACACTATTACACTTTTCACTAAGATATGTTCTGGTGTATGTATGTGAAGAAACCCAGACAATATATATGATAACCATGACATGAGGCATTGAGGCATGGCCTGAGTAACTCCCAGCGCGTAACAAAGACAGGGCCTAATGATACAAGAATGCGCGTGCACATGCAATATATATAGTAGGAGGATGACAAAGGCCCAGTTAGATGACATTACGAGGTGTTCAAAGGTGCACGCCTCGACGGAAGGTTCTATATAGTTATTAATACCTAATCAACAACTGAAATATGAGAAAGATATCTCAGCTAGTAGGTGTAACGAATCAATTAATCTGGTCCTAATCAGGTTGTAACAGTATACGTATTGTTTAATACTGAGTGCAGGTTATCTCACAAGGTTCAAATATTTGATCTGAATTACTGCAAATATCGGCCCGATTATTGGGGTAGAATATAGCACCGATCGGTTGAAAAATCACCTAAAGGGTATGGTGCTTTACCTGTTTGCCATCATTGAGATGTTCGATCATGTTGATATGCCGCTATGATATCTACAGTGGAAGAAATTAAATCTTTACCAATCAATTGATGTTTTGTGATGACAGGACGTGAACTCGCGGGGCAGCTTCAGTAGCCGGGTGTACCCGATGGCGTCGCCGTCCGACCCGTCGGCGGGGGGCCAGCAGCACAACGGGTCGGCGGCCGACGGAAGCACGTGGGCCAGTCGGCGGGACAGCGCCACCCCCGGGCCCCCCGCCGACCACCGACCCCCCGGCATGGAGCTCGTCACCTGCGACAGCGAGAGCTCGGCAGGTGAGCAGAACAATGTACTATATTTAGGTCAGGAACATATACTTTGAAATGATTAGAGATTATGTTCTTAATTGAAACAATCGCAATATCTCGAAATAGAGGGGAGACGGCAGTTATCATGTTCTTAGTATTATGTGTGTGTGTGTGGGGGGGGGGGGGGGGCAATTGAAAGGGCAGAGTTCCACTGGTTCTTTGGAGGTTAGTACACAAGACGTTTAAGCCAATGACGTAAGTTTAGGTTTAGAGCCTTGAAGTTGACAGGCAATGTTTATGGCTATATTTCATTCAACATGCGAAAGTAGGTTAAATGGCACGCCGAAAATGGCATAAAGAGCAGAGTAAAAGACATTATTAGCACAAGGTATGATATAGATAAGAATTTATCATGCTCCATGGAAGGATGTTAAAATTGGAATTTAAAATGAAAATGCAGTTACTTTATCCATGGGGCGCAATGCATTCAATTCGACAGGCGAAATCCCCGGGAGTCTTTTTTGAAGGAAAAGAATGAATTACCGGAGAACCAATAAAATTGGTTGTAGAATATCGAAATTCAGGCCTGCGGAGGAACTTGGTTCAGAGCACTTTGAATGGGGATTCGATCATGGAATTTCATAGATGAATCAATCCATAACAAATTAAAGGAGTGGTGTTTTTCAAAATTCAATTAATGCTGGCTACAAAACAGGTATCCGCGCTGAAAGCATCGCTCAGTTGCTAAATGAAAGGTTTGCCTTTGAAAATGCTAACCATGGGTCTATACATTCTCTACATCCTATATGACGTCAACGTCGCATTGATTATTATTGGTTTCTTTTTTGTCACTTACAGAAGAATATCTTTTCTTAGTGAGATCAAAGGACATTTTTCTTTCTGAGACAAATAATAGCGCATCAGTTATTGCACAATAAATTCCGATATTGAGGGCAGTCCACTTTTGGCCGCAGAATATCAAAGGGTGTTATCTTTATTGAAGTATTAAAAAACCAGGGTCCTGAATTAGGCTCTGTGTTAAAACGGGACATCTATTTTTGCCCGGTTGGCTGCCTAACAATGACCACAATCAGTCATGCAGACATTATGTTTTCTTCTCCCACAGAGATGCCAGAAGCCACTGCAGCAGTGGCGGCGGCGGCAGAAGGAGGGGGGAAGGTCAAAGAAAGCAAGGCCAGCGGAAGGCCACGCAAACAGCACTCGATAGAGAACGGCCCCAGCAGCGGCACCGACCCGGTGTCCAACAGCGACAGCAAGGACGTTAACGTCGACTTCTCCAACGCCAACGACGCCCAGTCGCCGGTGTCGAAAAGCAAAGTGGACATGCACAATTACTTCACCCAGAATATGAGTGCCCCCTACACCCGCCTTGAACACCCGGCCGACCGGAGCCTGATGGTTTCCTTTATCGGCAGCTTGTTCTTTCTCCTCGTGGCCTTGATAGTGTTTTGTCCGACGGCCGTTTTCGTGCTCTTATTCCTGCCCCTGTCGGCCCTCATTAAACAGTGCATGCTGTGCTGCTGCTGCGCCACACCCAAAAGGACGTGTCTCTGCTGTTGTTCGCGCATGCTCAGTCATACAGACGCCCTCTGGTTGCACGACACCAAACTAAACAGGGCAATAATGCAGAGTGTAGTGACGTTGGAAGTAGGCCTTGATGTCACGCGCATCAGAGACCTCGTCAATGCCAAGCTCGTCTCAGCGGAAGGACACAGGGGTAACCGGTTATACCCGAGATTCATGCAAAAAGTAGTTCCTATGAAGACAGGTTATATGTGGGTGACCGACGAGAATTTTAGCATGGAGAAGCATGTTTATCCTATGCCAAACACTATCCATACTCAAGCTGACTTAGAAAGCCACGTTGCCACAATGGCCGCCACAGACTTTCCTCCAGACCAACCACTCTGGGATATCCAGGTTCTGCAAGACTTTGGGGACAAGAAGGACACCATCATACTTCTACGTGTTCACCAGTGCATGTGCGACGGTGTCGCCCTGATTCATATACTTTTAGATTGCCTAGTGGATGAGTACTCTCTATACAGCATGAAACCGCGATTCAGCCGAGGCGCTTTCTTGTTGAATTCCCTACGTGCCATAGCCATAGGACCGCTGGTGTTCTTTCACCGGTGGCTTCTGACTCGAAAAGACTACAATCTGATCCATGCCACGCCCAGAACAGGTAAGAAAGTAGTGGCCTGGTCGGAGCCTTACAGTGTTGGGAGGGCCATCCGCATTAAGCAGGTCACCCGGAGCACGTTGAACGATGTCCTCCTGTCCGTGGCCTCAGGCTGTGTGAGGACCTACCTGCAGGCCAAGGGGGTGGGCAACCCCTACGACATGCTGGCGTCCATACCGTTAGACCTGAGGACCAGTTCCTGCCTGCCCAAGATGGGCAGCAGGGTGGCCTACGTGGACATGACCCTGCCCACCAACACTGAGGGCTCTATACCCCGACTGTGGGAGATTAGACAGAAAATGGACCATGTGAAGAAGTCGGCCGACTCCTTCATCATGTACGGCGCCCAGTGGCTGCTCACGCTCATCCTACCTACCTGCCTCATGCAGAAACTCTGGAGCAGCCTCCGCGGAAACGCCACCTGTTTAATAGCTAACCTCCCGGGTCCCGAGAGCCAAGTGCACTTTGCCTCCAGGCAGGTAAAGAGTGTGGTCAACTGGATGCCCCCACCGGACGAGGTGGCCCTCTCCATATCATTCCTTACTTATGGTGATCAATTGCGTATGTCTGTGATAGCCGACGAGGGAGTAGTCTCCGACCCCACGATCCTTACCAAGGACTTCATTCTTCAGGTACGTGTTTGGCTACTCGTTATAATATACCAATATAATAACCATACTATTCTGTTACATTCGGAAACAAGATCAACTTTCTTAGAAATAAGATGAAGGTTTTAGAGCAATTATGCAAACATTGCATACAATAAAGATGTGTAGGAGACACGTCATGTCGCAGCAAATGTATATGTTTGGTCTGTTGTCCATGGTTATGATATATCAATAATTATATATAGCACATTGATGTATCTTGGGTATGTCGTAATAGTATCTTCGAATAATATAATGGCCGCTATACCTGTCTATAATTTCACATTGTTAGCCTAGAAACACATTCATTTGATAAGAGTTGTCAGTCACCTAGAAAGGTAAAGTGGACGAGAAGGTTATGTTTGGCATTCACTATCACTGTTGAACAATGGTCATGCAAGTCGTCTCGGTATTCAGGTCGTCAGAGCATTTAGAAGACAAGAATGAGATCCTGAGTTGTAATCTCTGAATGTCTTGGTTTTCATGTTCTCTCCTGCTCAGGCATTTAGGTGACTTATCAGGTTAGGAAAGGTCAGTAATCCCTCCAATGATGGACCATTATGCATCGATGGAAGAAATGAAAGCGCCCAATAGTTTCCCTAATACTCGTTTCAATTTAGTTTTTTGCAAGGTCTCCTTATTATATAGCATTTCAAGAGTTGGTGGAAATGTTCCGTTTATACTTTCTTTGCAAGTTTATTTGAAAGATCTGTTCTGAATTGCGTGCTGAACGGACAAAAATGTGTTTACATCGTGTGGTAGAAATGCTGAGTTTTTACTTGTCAAAATACTTTTTAAACTCACTGAGAGGAAAAATGACTTTCGTTCACTATTGGTTACTAAACCTGCTTATCGTTTCTTAATTCTATAATCACAAGATAATATTATGCCACTGACCAACCTGAAAATATAGCTTTACCGAATTCTAAAAACTCTATAAACCTGCTGTCGGGGGCCGGGCTGACTGGATGACCTGCAGATGAGTTTATTTGGAGAACACTCGCAGAAGCACAACCTTAGGTTGTTGCCTAGCAATGTAGATTACACAAGAAACGTACTCTTTCAACATTGGAGGAATGAGCCATGCAGGAGTAGTAGGTCTGTAAGCGCAAAGAGACTTCATAACCTAGGTAGGACAAGGGAAACCATATATATATATATATATATAGATCTTCACAGCATGAACTACAACGTTGACCATAATAATTTGAAAATAAACATATAATTATGCCTTTCTTCAAACAGTTTCATCTAATTATGTACACTTGATGTCTCTTGCAGCTGGAGAAGCTGTCCCACCTGTTGTCCCACCGCCGGATTCCGGGCGAACACCCTGGGAGACGGATAGACCACCTCCACGACGACGGCCTCCAGCGAGAACCCACCGTGGAGGAGGTCAGTAAATCATACCGCAAGGGACGCCTTAATGTTCACTTTCTTTACTTACCATTGGCTGAAAAGTCTTCTATATTGATACATTGTTACTATGTTGACACAGTCATGGAGACATCCCCGAACATTCATCATCAATATGTCTATGGGAGTTATAACTGTTTCTAGCCCTACACAAAATGATCGATGCGACCGCGCTTAGGACTGATGCCATGGCCATGCAGTGGTGTTCACATGTGAACATTTGCCTGACTATAATTGTGGTAGTAGAATGATTTTCCGTCAAGAAGAGAAGTTTATCTTATTTCCGCTGAATACATCATATATATGCTATTTAGCCAAATTCATTTACATTGTTCTCTAATTCATTAGATGTAAGTGTATCTTACAAACCTTTTGGAAGAAGGATATCATGACTATTATTGCGTAATGGATGTACCATAAATTTACTTACCGACTAGAATGTATAGAAAGAGTCGAAGAGTTTAATAGACCCATGAACCATTTCTGGGTCGTCGTGTGCAGGCCTATGGTTGGGAATTTACGTGAATGGTTCCTGTCAAGTGATATTGTTCTAATGAGTTTATCTTGTGCCGTCCCGTGGTATCCCACATTAGCTTTTCTTCCCCTGACCATGTATCTTTGTGTGACTGCTCCTCAGAAAATGGTGGGCAACATACAACAGGAGCTGTGGGATCTGAAGGTGGCGATTATCCGCTACTTTCTGCAGGAGAAGGAGCAAATCAACTGTGTGTCTGATATGGACAGGGCAAGTAGAGATCCCCCCAAAGCGGCAAATCACACCCATCGTGCTCTGACTACCCAAACTGTGTTCTGATTCTCCTATACTAAAGTCTGAATGGAGGGTGCATTTGGAAATGATAACTGCCACGTTGCCAATAACAATAATTATTAAGATGTCTTTAACGTCTGTCTCAGCCTTGTCTTAATACTTAATATCATGCAACGATTCGGATAATGTTCACAATTTACAATGACATTTCTGAGTGTCCATTGGCCTGATTAAAATCTTCTTAAATGGCATGCGCGGCCTCCAAATGCTCCCACTTTCTGCACGTACCCGTCCCTATAACGGGAGAGTGTATTAATGTGTATAATTATGTAGGTGTCATCTCTTGTAGAAAAATGTAACCTTCAATGAGTACTTTTAAGATGAAAATTTGTGTGGTCACTTTTATTTTGGTATTATTATGGACATACTGTCTGAAAACACTTGAGTTTGGAAAGCCCAGATTCAGGAAGACGAATCTTAGTTATCACATCACTTTGTACATGTATTATGAAAGACGGTATTGTATCCATAGTTACCAAAGTAAATTAATCTGTCTTCATTCCACGAAGAGCCGAAAAATTTCAGCAAGTTTAATTGGAATCAATAGAAGAAAAAGAATTCACAAAAATTCGTTCCATGTCAAGCTCGCGAAAGTACTAGTGTGATTGAGCTAACAAAGTGCCCAGCATTTTCTACATAGGCTCAGGTCTAACTTGTTAGACAATTCTTTTTAGATAGAAATAATAATAATAATGATAATAATGGGGTAATTTTCAGCCAGGTTCTGAAGTTATATCTACGTGGTATCCTGTAGAATTATATTGTCATATCAACCATTCATGGCACATATATATATACAGTTACTGAACTGACAAAGATTGAACACTGTATCACTGATGCTCTTTTCGTGGAATGAATACAGAAATTTTGCTCGGATATGCTCAAGTGGGCAGACGATTTGGTAGATACTAGAATTTCAGAAAGTCAGCGTACATTTCTCTCCCACGTTGTCTCATCATGGCTGGCACATGTAAATAGCGTTGTAGACTCAGGGGCAGCTAAAGATGTATGCTATATGTGCAGACTATAGCTATGAATATCATGTATCTTAGAGGTGTGTTTAGATGTACTGCACAAGAGATAGTCTATTGTCAATTAATTTCTAATACTGTGCTATATAACGGCAGGCCCGTATGGCAGGAGGGGAGAGGAACTCTCTCCTCCCATCCACCTTCTCGACATAACCATCAATAGTTCTTTGTATGATACTCCTCCTGAAAAACTAAAGAGTTATAGTGGTCCTCCTGACAAATTGAATTAGTGAATAAATAGTTGAGAGTTCCGTTAAGTGACCCTCACCGTCTCTTCAATGTGGAACCTTTGTGTAGGGCTTAGTGAACTACACCTTCATGCCAGTTTATGAAACTATGCTTCAGAACTGAATGTTCCATTTCATTCTACCTCAAGTCACACACAAAAATGAAAACCCTTCATAATTATTTGAGAGTCTGCTATGGTTGGTTTTTACAAGGTAACAAGTAAACACAAAGTGTAGCAGCCACAATTTGAGTTTAATCTGGGTCTAGATACCAGGATTATATGGATCTATGTTTAATGACTGAGGTTTTCAGTTGTCGCCCCTCACAATTTGGTAACAAATCTCATATTTAGTTTGAAGTTATTTAATTTCAACCTAGTTCTCTGACTAATTTGTGACGACTTCCGTTATAGTCCCCATCCCCTCCATTCACGCAATTTCTGAGTGTAGATTAGGCTGTTTAGAATAAGGCATCCTTCAACTCTTTTACTATCACCTAAGCAATGAAAAATGGTAAAATCATTTCTATAGTCTTACTTTAAGCTTATATTAACAGACAATTATTTTCGATGATTATTTCAGTTTGAAATGTGTCTGTGGATACAGGTCAGGAAGACAATAAGAGGATATGGGTATTTACCTATACCAGTATACTACAGTATCCAATTCTTGATGAAAATAACTCGCTAAACTCCTCAATGACCTTTGATATCTTGTAACAAAATGTTTAAGAAAGTTTACAAGCAATCGCAAGCACAATCAGAAATTGTCAACACGGTGCCCTCTGCAGTAAGGCTACATAAATTTAATTCAGTCTAAACCTAGATTGAGCCATAGGCCTATAGGTGTATGGTTTATGAATAGGTAATACAGATATATAGGTTTGTGCTTGAGTACTACTAACATCTTGCACGTAGATTGTTGCTCCCGTCTTCTTTCATATTAATTTTCACTTCATTAGATCTACTAAACCGTGAGAAAAAACACAGAATGACCCTTAGTTTGGTTTATTTTTAAATATTTTTGTGTTACCGATTCATTAATGCCATTCCTACGACATTTTAAAAGGATTTTAATGTCTGTTGACATAATTGGGGACTTTCCCTAGCAAGCTAGACGCATTCAAAGTATCGGTATACTATAAAATATCAGTGAATAATTGCAATAACTTCTTTTAGTTATATTTTCATGTCCTATTAGTTATTCAAACAATCCAAAGTTTTACCTCAATCATATCTCTCAGTATTTAAATTGTAATCAAATAATTACTTAATGCTCATTCATATTAGAAAGCATAAATCACTAATCTTAGATATTGGTGATCTATACAGTGTACGAATAAAAAGATAAGTCAAATGGACACGTTCTTTCTGACTGCCACTAAATCAAGTATACGTGACAATCTTCCACTATTAGATGTATATTATGCCACTCTGTCTGTTCTGCTTTAACTTTACTAGGTTCTTGCTAAGAGGTACCGAAAGCTTCGGAGTTCACAAGACCTTTTATGATATCTTATTATTTTACTGTGTCTGAAGTCCTGCCCTTTTATTCCAAAAACAAAAGCATTCTCTTTCAAACAGATTCACTGTAAGCTATGAAGCTTTGAAATAGCACCTGCCATGTTTGATCTGATACAAGGTAACATTCTACCCTTTTTTATAGTCAAGACGTGGGCAAATCTTGTCGTGTATCGTCGGGTGCATTGATCGAGGATTATCATAGCATCAGATTATCTGGTGTGGTATTTTCACTTGGTGATCAAGTTCATAATTTGTGCCTTTGAACTTCAAACTTAGAAAATACAAAAGGCTGAAGCGTTCTACTATCCTATTCAAGTCACTGGCGCACAGAACCTTCCAGGACTTAAAAGACAAACTAACTTGAGGATTATATTTTTGTTCTTTTTTTCACCACGGCAATCTTTTATTGAATAAACCAAACCTTAATAGTGTAAGGCTAAACTGTATTCTCCGCCATCACTCAGCTTCAAAAATCTCCAAAAAGTTGTCATATATATATACATGTCCTGAATGCAAATTGTCCTATTTTTCAGTATTCGCGACACCATGAAAACTTGCTTTAACAGTGTTTAGTCAGAACGTATGACATGTTTTTTTAAATAATTTCTGTGTGCAATTAGATAATTGGATAAAAAGGGCTCTTATCCATAAGACATTATACATCAGAGTGCTTCTCAAGGTAAATACACATATGTAAAAGAATATTGAGGCGTTTCAAAATTAATAAAGCAAATATAAGGGTGTTATGGACAGTCATACACTGCCAACATGAAATGCAAAACCCAGCTATTAGGTTGCATGGAACCCTGTAACAAAATGATTCAATCCCAGCAGGTGGATCTACCAGAATTTGAATAAGTACCAATCCTGTTAATCGACTGTATTCACCACATTTTAGAGTCAAGTGAACACGCGGTTAGAGTTCCATCGGGGCAGCTAAACGCCTATACTTCATTTGGCAACAGGCACACTGAACTTACTATGTCCTTCGTTCGTTCTGAACAGCTTCAAGCCAAGATGGCGGCAGTCCAACAGCAACTGCAGGATCTGAAAGCAAGGCTGGACACGGAGGACACGGAGCGCTACTCGGAGGAGGAGCGGGCCCTGGTGGACCGTGTGGAACAGCTCAAAGAGGAGTTCAGGGAGCTGCTCGCCGAGCTGAGGAGGAAGAGAATAGCGCAGGGCTCCTCCGTCCTTTCCGATGATGTAAGTCTTTAGAGCAATACCTTTACTGTAGTATCAAACCAACGCATGATGATTCATTCCAAATTAGAGGCGATGGACCTGTGTATACATGTATGATTTAATTGATACTTAAAAGCCTGCATGTGTGAAGTAGTGAATATTATGCTATTTTTCAACTAAAAGGTATGTCTCTTAAGTTATGATAAACAATTATATGCCCTTGCCTATTGATTTGAGCTTTTGCAGAAATCTTGCATATTTGAATACGTCAACCTCGATTTGGTGAAACTGTTTTACATGGAGCCCTTGGATTCTGGTAATACCTTTATAGATAAAGGTAGAGTATTGAGGAGAGTGTTTAAAATGTTTTGCATCTTTTTTTATTGATTCGATGTTGGCTATGTTATATAAGGCTTTGCTTTTATATGTATGAAAGAGTGGTCTTAAACGTTAAGATAATCGATGGTACATTTCTGGCAACCAGACAAGGCCTCAGCAGCTCCGCTCCTTATCTGCCTGAGGTATGATATGTAAGGAAAACAGTATTATCATATAAATGATCATCCACCAACAGTATTTCTTTTTGCTTTAATTTCTTCTATTTACCATAATATTTCATATACATGTAGTATATAGATAGCCAAGTATTCTGCAGCAATTGCAATTGGGGTTGCAGTAACTCGCTTTAGATATACACCTTTGTCCAGCACATTAAATTGCAATAATTGAATTTTATCTAGTAGCTTAAAGCTAATTCATATATCCATTATCAACACTTTCAATTGTCATTGCTGCAGATCTTACCAGTAAGCCCTTAAGGAGGATAAAATTATCATGGTATTAGTGATTATAAGAGAGTCATTGAATAAGTAATAGAAGTTACTTATTTTTTAGTCTAGTTGAATAAGCCTAGATTTAACACAAACTTAGGATGTAAGATTTTCTTTTGTGTTTTAAGAGAATGTTATGTTTTCTTGCTTTCAAAAGAGCATGGACTCAAGCACCATTGCAATATTTTATATCACAACATTCGAAATCCCAACTGTATATCCTTAGTCTCCAAGCACGCTTTGGATCGAGACGATCAAGGCATGACAATCTACCGCAGCACCATACGTATTAGGAAAGCCTTGTTAGATTTGAGGACCTCTCTAAACGCAATCACTATATGAATGAACAAATGCAGAAGCATGCATTGCATGCTAATGTGAAATATGAATAGGTTTCGGTCACTTTCTTTATATATCCCAGTAGAAGCGAAAGCCAGTTGTCACAGAATTTGTTTGAATAAGGTCTACCAAAGAATTACTCTGTGGAAACTGCAAAATAATGTATCATTGCGAGAATAACCTCAGGTCACTATCATGTTATGAACTAGGTTCGAACATATATATTCATTATCACATTTAGATACATTACTGTTCAGTAGACTGCCCTACGTAGTATCTATCATTACTGTAACAAAAAATTAGCGTTTATCGATTATAACAATAACATAATTGCTTTTATATGGAGATAATTATATTCGTTGGTTCTTCCCCTGATGTCGTTTTCGATCTTTATAGCCAATAGAGATAGATGTGCCCTATATCAAATAAGTGATACTCTCTGTGACCTCGACTGTAAGACCTTGGCCACCCAGAAGGACCTTGGTCTTTTTCTGACAGTACCGGTATTCTCTACCCTGCGTCGAAGGACAATCCCCTGGGTGCCTTTGACAACCAAGGAAGAGTTCTAAAAATACTCATAGAAAGCAAAACGTCTTTTTTCAGAAAAGAATCGTCTTCCGAGAAATCAGACTTTGTTAATAGAGCAGTCTAGTGATTCATGTTCATAACATGTATTCTAGTTGGTAACATTGTTCTAAGCGTGGTGGTATGATTATCATGATAAGTATGATAAGCATGTAATTATAGGATAAACCCAGTCTCAGTAAAGTGTCGGGAAAAGGCTATTCAACGCCAATGTTCGTTGATTTGCAGTAATTATTCATTTTTTGTAGGCCTAATTGTCATATCAATGAGTCAGAACTAAAGATGACACTCCTAGAACAATGATAGCGACTGCTATAGCAAAACATACCAGTGGTTGATTCTCTCCCATTGGGTGCCTTTATTTTAAGTATTACGTCATCGCTAGCATTGCGCCTGAAATTATAAAACCTCAAAACCTCATGTGAGATCAGTCACTGTGAATTGTGTTGGGTTTACTAGTTCGTTTTCTCCCCGCCAGGAGGACGAAGAGGACGGGGAGCTGAGGCGGTCTTCTCACCGGAAGCGCACCTTGTCGGGCACCTCTCGTCGGTCGGTCGTGTCGGCCAGTGCGTCGACGACGAGACCCCTGACCACCACCTCCCCCCCTCACTCCGCACACTCTTCTAGTCCCGTGTCTTCACGACCGAACTCCCCTTGCACCCCACCGCCGCCGTCACAAGTAAGTCGGCCATCTCTCCACGGTATATTCCCGTCCGAACTCCCTCTTTCTCTTTCCAAATCAAAAGCCATCATCTCCGCCACCTCCTCCTCTCGATTCTACCGTCGCTACCACACCTTTCACCACTCTCCTTCTGCACGCGAACATATTGAAGGCCTCTTTACTAAAGCCTCCTTAAGGACTGGCCGTAGATTTTCTGCTTATGCTTGCACCAGTTCTGCTGTAGTGACCCATCCTCCTGCCAAAGGCACTGATCCCTCCCCCTGTGTGGCCCATACCAGCATGCCCGACTCCAAAGGTCCTCTGAGAGAAGCCCTCGATGCCCACAGCTTACTAGTTCAACATGCTTACCACTCTCAGTCCCTACCCTCACTGGTAAGTTAGGTCTTGGCAAATTCAATAAACTTCCATGCCTTGATATTGAAATCAGTATGTATGTTTATTGAATAAAGAATTGCAAAACGTGTAGAGTAATCCAGGCTTATGCAGTAGAGTACTACATGATGAAATGACTGTGACCTGTACACTTGGAAGGAAAGACTGGCATACAAGGACTGTTAGACAGTATTTAGTTACGGATGGGGGGTGCCCAGGTTGTTTCCTCTGAGGTAAGCCCCCTTTAAGATAAGTTGAATTCTCTCCCTAAAATGAAAGAATTAAAGCAATAATCATGATATTGATGAGTTGTATTGATCCTATACACACATATGATTATTACAATCAGACCACGAAGAGGGACACGTAAGTTTGTAGATGAATGTGTCATTACGTTAATCAACACAGAGGAAAAACACTATTCTGTAAAAACAAATTATTTGATGATATTGTTTTCTTACACCCACTCCTTTCCCCCAAAACAAGAAAGCATTGCGCATAGACTGGTGCCCAGAACACAATACATTCAATAATGATTATATCCTTGCTTGTTATCCCACTCACTGAAACCGTTGAAAAAAACAACTATTCCAACACTGGTGCTGATCCTATTTGCAAAAAACGACCATCGAACATTTGCCATAATACAATTACAGTCATAGGGTTAATGAGGTGAAAAAGCGGAAGAATGACTTGCTGAATTGGTGAATGGAAACTCAGCCAAGGAGCGACGTTCTAATAGCATTCTGTGACGTTCTGTGACGTCACAACCTTGGCTGGGAAAGCCAATTATAAAGTCATGCCTTATCCCAATAACTTGTCATCGTATGCAATATGATACCCACTAACATTTTAATACGCGATGTGTGTATGTAGTACTGTAGAATATAGCCGCCTAATGTTTGCACTTAATGGGAAGTTCATAATAATAATGTCTATTGCATTTTGTACCTTACCCTGCCCACTAACTTAGCCCTGACGTCTTATTGACTTCCAGGAAACTCATCATGGTTAAGCCTTCATCGATATATGTAATTAGAGTGGCTTATGGTAAGTAATTCTGGAATGGAAGCAAAAATTATTTGTGTACTATCTAAATAGCACATTTGTTTTCAAAATGATTTGTTTGTATACCTTACATTATCTGGACGCTAAAGCATGCATTTAAAAACGTCTATATATTCTATGAAATATTCATTATCAGTTTCCTATGTAAATAGGGTAATGATAGTGACGATTGATTATGATTATCGGTTTAAAAAATGTCCTTTTTTTGTTCACAGAAAAAATCGGGAAAATATCGATCTACTCTCTAATTTGAGAGTAACAAGGGGAACATTCATCGTGGCTGCCGTCGATATACATCAGAATTATAAAGACCTTCAATGTAATTTAGGACTATAATTACATGTTTTTATTTCATGAAATAAGAGAAACCAAAAACCATGTGGCATATTAACTGTGATGCTAAAATCACCTGATTATTACCTCTAGTGTCTATCATGGTATTATGAGGGCTTAACCTTGTATGTATAGTTTCTTTAAAAAGCCAAAGATGTCTCCGTTCCTCATGGATTCCCTATTTTTGAAATCAGCTTGAAACACTCATCACTTTACACCTGTTTCAAAGATTGACTGAGCTTGAAGTTTCATGCACAGTACAATCAGGAAATTTAAGCTGGAATCCAATTGCTATTTGGTGGTACTGACAGATGATGTTTTTCTGACAATGTTCTGATTGCCGGAGACCGGGTCCTAGAGGACAAGAATGGTACTCGCCGCCGAGACCTTACTTTCTTAATTGGAGTGCTAGGGGATGGGGAAGTGGCGTGTGTATTTGGGTCTGTCAGTACATCGGACCAGGCTACGCCCATACCATCTGGTTAGACAAAATAAATATTTCAGACTGTGGGTCCATAGTAGTTAGCATAGGTACGCCAACCTAACTGCTACAGAATATTATAAATCTCTATCATAATGGTACTGGGCATGTGTGAATGATCCAGTATTTTACCATGATAACAATTGTTTTGAATTATGAATAGTTTGCCAAAAGCAAATTACAAGTATTATTGGTTTTTCTTCTTGTGTTCATACAAGACGGTTGAAGATGTACAATGATTGAAGATAGATTATTATTATAAGAAACATAAAAGCTGACATTCAGTTATGTTCCGAAAGGGCAAGAGTGAGAAAAACAGGACGCTTGTCCTACAAAACCATTCGTGGACACATATTTCTTTATTATATAACACTTTCAAGTGTCGCCATTTCTTGCACGACTATCGGTCTGAAAAACAGTTTTGTATTTCTGTAACTTTTGAGCTATGCACAAAGTGATGCACGTAATTAAGGGGAAGCTATTACCCACTAAGACAAACTGTTTAATATCGTGCTCAAAGAAATCCGTCATGCTAATGGCTTCAGTTTCCGATTTGTGCATAAGTAAATAGATTGGTAGTACCATGTCTTATGGTAAATTGTGTAGGTAGTGGAACTATGTAATCTAAAGGTTAGCAGATACATTTAACCCTAGTAGTTCCCATGAGAAAATGTATTTCGTCTGTGATGAACCTAGATAAATGAGGGTGTGGAGAAATGTATGCACCTTGTCTCTATACCTGATATTGTAGCATGTATTGTTAATCTGAATTTATCGCGGTTATAGTCGTGCGGACCTCCATTTTTCATCTCAAATACGAGATCCATCATGTACAAAATTAATGCCATTTGTTATCAGAACATGCCAAATTTTTCTATACGTCTTACTCTGTCACTCCTCTATGATTTAAGTGACATTCAGAGTTGTGTATGTATTTTTAATGTTTAATCATGAAATCGCCTAATAGGGTATGGGAAATTATGGTTCGTTGAGTGTTAGTTTCCTGTGACCTTTTTTATTATTCTTTTTGTGATTAACAAAATTTCATTTCCCTGTGGAAAACACGCACAATTAATTTACACGAGCCTAGTTGACTTATTTAGCCTAATTGGTATTGATATCGATATGGCTAAGTGAAATACTGTACACACAAAACCTGGCGTGGCCATTTGCCGATCAGTAATACAATGTCGATCTCACAAAGAACTGAAGTATGGAATCGGACGTCCGAAAAAAACTTGTATTAATCTTATGACAGTTTAGCCTCATGATACTTGTCCTAAGGGATTGACATAAACGAAAGAGAGAAGTACGTGTATATAACACTGATCTCAAGTTGAGTGCACTCTTCAGGTTACCAAGCTTTATTACGCAGGCTCACAGAGATGTTTCCCCGTCGTATTATTATACTAATTCAAGGACACCGTACACAATGATTGTTAAGAACAAAAGAACGTTGTATTCAAGAAAAGGTTAAGTATACTTTTTACACTCTCAATGCCCTTGATGTAGCTAGCACATTTCAATGTTTCTTCTTAATTTTCACTGCCATTGCCTTAACGATGAGGCCTGTCAACCATAACATAAAAATCTCAGTATCATCAACTTATCATTTTCATTGGATTCTCTCACGATAACCACTTGTAGATCTACTGAAACTGTGCCATGAATGTGCTACACTTCGATTCATTCCATTATAGCCTCTACCTCTTGCCTCTTGGACCCTTTAAGTAACTATACCATAAGGTCAATAAAGGTGTGTCTGCACCAATAGACCCTTAGTGTTGACAACCATCTTGAACCTCTTCTTACGATCAAGAATTCAGTTAGTTGTGTAGCATTCGGAATTTTGAATTGATTATTACAGTTTTAAGATATGCAACAAAGGAGGCCTACGCAAATATTGCAACTAGTTTCAGGATAACAGCATACAAAGCGAAACTACATCTAGTATTCCAAAAGTCGGTGAGCCTCCGTGAGTTTGGTTTATGATCACGTTGTTCAATGTTGAGTACGATGTAAGGCCTTCTTGCCATGGGGTTCGCTCTGTGTCACTTTTTGTTAACATCGTGTAGTTCTTGGCATAAAGTACCCCTTCGTACTAGAGCCCGCTATCGTAGGTCATGTAGTACCTGGCTCAAAATGAATGAGCAGGACATCGTATTGGCATCAGATGTATTCAAAACTTGTTTGGAGTTTACGATGTCAACCCCATGTGTCAAAGTGCAATTTAAGTGTCGACGACTTATATATCAATTATGTAAAGTGTTACTAGAGAAATTCATTTTCTGAATATTACTTTGTATTGTATGGTTATTGAATGTCCTTTGATTGGTTTACATTAAAACACCTTTCAAAAGAAACATGCGTTCAATTAATGTGTTCAAAACGTTTACATGATAATGAGTCAATTTACAGGTAAGCCTATGTGAATAGCAAGTCCATAATAATATTTATAACAAAGAGATTTACATTTTGGAAGCTGGCAAAGAGAAGGTACAGTTTGAAGAAATTTCCAATGAAATTAGAAGCGACCAACCCAAATTAGAAGTTACCTTACTTAAAGTGCCAGAGATCGGAGCCACGTCCAGAGATTGAATCCCAGAAGGAAACCTTGCACATAAGTGCAGGCTGAATATTTCCTAATGAAATTCGTTGAGTACGTCCTCTGTACAGGGAACTACCAATGCTAGAAATATCTTTAGACTACTCGAAGGCTATAAATAGTTATGAGACTTGAAATTTTGTCCTAATATATGTGTTTGATAGGGAAATCCTCAAATTCGTGACGTCACACGGTGACTGATTGGGAATTCCTATCTTTCTATAAAAGGGAATCCCGAATTCTCAAAAATATACAGAAAGAAAATTACACTTTTGCATGGAATATTCATAAAAGACCCCATATGGGCTATTTTTAATTGTATTTTTTAATCATCTAAATAAATTTGATAACCTGTAATTACCATATCATAAACAAGGGGATTCCCCATAGCTATGACGTAGCAAGGGGAGTAATGAAAATAACAGAATTAAGGGGATTCCCAAATAAAATGTTCAATGTCGAATTATTCAGTAGTATTAAAATATTTCCATTTTCTTTCTTTTGAAATACTTTCAGAATACTTAGGTGAAACTAAATTCATGAAAATTAACATCTAGTAAATTTATGTGCTAGGAACCCTACTTTATAATTATGTTTCTAATTTGACATAATATATGAATAGCGCGTTACACATGGGGCCTATATCACATAGTCGTCCTCACAAGTTGTCAATAATGTCGCTCCTTAACGCTAGATGTCGATCTGGTATGATAGCCTTGTCGTTCATTTAAAAATATAAGGATCACTGCGCAGTAAGTTATATATTCCAGTTTTGCGCTTATCAGGGCGTGATATTTGTATGTAGGTGGAACAAACACTGTGACACCCTTACAACCTTTACTCTGCCCGGGTACACATTATACAGCTGTTATACCTGTGATTCACTATTCCACAACATTCAACTTCAAGCAGGCGCGGATTTAAGGCCCCCCCCCCCCCCTATTTTGGCCCAATTATATATTTTTTCAATGTAAAATACAAGCGCCCGGGGGGGGGGGGGCGTGGGGGAAACTTTTGCTATAGCACGCCCCCCCCCCCCCCTCCTTTTTTTCAAAATGCTGGATCCGCCCCTGTCAAATGCATGTAGCCCAAATCAGTTATTGCAGATCAGTTTTTAGTTCTGTCAATAGATTATAATTATTTTGCTGATCTTTCTTCCCTCTTAATACCACGGATGCCTTAATCATATGTTAAGTTGGAATTTAGAAAACATATTTCAAAATGCAAACACCTTATGGAAACCACACTTGAAGTTAGAGCTGAAAGTATCCCCCTAATGGAGAATCATTTATAAATTAACCAAACCTACGTATAGAGTTAGAAGGGGTATAATTTTGATGATTTCAAATTGAGTTGCCCTCGAGCTCATCATAACCTAGCATTTAAATGCCGTCCCTACTGTACGCTGTAGGTGTGCGTACCGACTCAACGAGTTTGTCTCCAGCCCCATTCGCCCTGGCTAATCCTTCTGTCACAGGGATCTGTAAACAAACTTATGTCAACCACAAGAAGATTTTCCAAGCGAGCAAAAATGAACAAATGGCATTCACACTGAGAAAAGGGGACCTTGCAATAGTTTTCGCAAGCAATTTCACCTAGAATCGCGCAGGTAACCTACGAAACTATTTAATAATATTATGTTGAATAATTTCGAAAGGTACCTCGCAGATCGCACAGAGCCTCGTGCACCAGGGTGAATAGGGCGTCAGCAGTTGTTTACCCGAAGAACATAGATCGCCCCTGATAAGGACAGCTCGAAAATATGCTATTAGATACTGTGTTATTTAGGACGAATATTTCGTTGCGTTTTGGATTTAGTTTCTTGTGGCTTATGAACAGTCAAGTATGAATAAATAAAGGCTCAAATGCCACCCATAAAGCCTCTCAATATTTGATATCATTCTATACGAAAATCCCTGGGGAAAATTCATTAGTTATAATTATTGCCATATCTTTTATAGATATTCCTATTAGAAAACAATTATCGCTGAGATGTGACATTAATGCCATATCCAAGGGCGTAGCTAGCATCCTTACTAGGTGCACGCATCTAGGGCCCGGGCCCAGTAGTATTATTGATACAAGGTAAATGCTGCGTGGTGGTAAACACGGCAATGAGATAGGGACGGGGGTTGCGGGATATAGGGACACCAATGGCAATCTTTTTCGCAGCATTTGCATTATGAACAGCTCTTGAACCATGGTTATGAATTAAGTAATCTGCATATCCTCTACCATCACTATCATTGATTACTGCACTGCTAATCTAACTATTTCCATATGCATTCCATTGTGTTGGATATTATAGGTGCCAGGATTATTAGCCATTTAATCACCCTGGCACCAATAATATCCAACACAATGAAATGCTTACCTTTATAATCATATTATATTCATATTATACCGAAATATCCATTTAGCCTACTGGTATCCTACTGACTGTGCAAGTGGCCGTGACCAGGCACCTAAATCAAAACAGTGATTAGACGTGCCGACGACCGTTAAGAATTCAATCAAATCCGTATGGTTGGAATTCGAATAATCATGATAATCAGAGCAAACTGTAAGCAAAAACTGTAAGCAAACTATCGTCGCTCTACGCTATTTCGACCAGTCAGACATTGCCCTCTACACAATCCGATTTCAGATGTAATAAGTGATGCTTTTAAAGTTGGTGTTCAGTGATGTCACGGTATAGCGCAGTAGGGAGTTTAGGTCTGCGCATGCCTGGTCCTTTGGCGCCAATAGTTTTCGGGGGTCAAGCCACCCTCCCAGCCAATGAGGAGTATCTAATTGTGCCACGTGACACAATATGGCCGCACCCAGTGCCAAACTCCCTACTGCGGTATAGCACAGGTCTATCATAAACCCATATATAGGCGACATGCATGTATATATCTTGCTCGATATTCATAGCATCATATAACTTCACAACATTTGAATTAAGAAGTTGATGTATAGTTGCAACTGTATGATATGATATTATTGATTAGATTCTTTACAAATCAAAATTATTTCAACGGTGACAGGTGCAAGTTGAGGTGCGATTTCGCAATCAGAGTTTTAGTTCCACTACCTTCCACAAGACTCTGGGCGCTGCTGTAGTAAGCTACCCTTGGCTGAACCTACGAACTCTCCAAGCACATGTTTCGCTTATATGTCCTGATGTGACCAGAGGCATAAGCAAGGAAGACTTGTAGCTTACCTCTGTTTGGAGAGTGACTATAGAATAACAAGTTGTTGTGGTATTGCGAAATAGTTCTGGCAAACGCTGGAACCTCCACGGAGCAGACGAGATTGCGAAATTTCCCGCCAATATATAAGGGGCTGGGCTGAGCTGAAGGCATCATTCGACAGAATGTGAACGACTGAGCGCGATCAACGCCTCACTGAATCCTTTGCAAACACACATACACAAATCTGAGAGAGTAGAGCCGCTGCAAGCTAAAGCAGAATGGTGAGTCAATTTTCTTCAAAACAGTTTGTTTATAGATAGAATTGCTAATTGATTGGGTATGGGGGGCGAGGCTTGTACAGTGCAATTCAGTCATCAATGAGACTCTTGTTTTACGACCTGTGATCATAATTCGTGTATAATACTTGAACAATTCCACCTGCAAATGAAAATTGACAAAGCGTTGAAAGAAATAGTTAGATCAGGCATGATAAGGAGGAGATATAGACGCTAATAGAAAAAAGGTGGGGTAATGGTAACTGGTTTTGCGCGCGGTTACTGTTCATCCGTCCAATCATATATATACATCCGCATACTTTCCAGAGATTTTAGAGATGGGAATATAGATATTAATAAGTTGAGATATAGCTAGCTATGATGTGCGGTAAACCGCTCTACCATCTTCAGAAGATAAAACTAGTGTATGTCGGACATACATGTATATGGCTGAAAAGGGTAAATTGCATTGCACAACAACTGTAGACTGAATCGATGAAAGTACCTTGGTGATGACCTACAAAGGAGTTGCAGGTGCCTGCTTGAGATCTCAGGGATCGGTCAATACTTTACACCTTCACATAATTATTCCGTTCCTTCTTGTTGTTTTCCCGTTTCTTCCGTATATATAATAAGAAATTGCGGTGTTTCCTAAGCTAAGGGGGTCCCATTTAGTCCGTACGAACATTTTAATTTATCTAGAGTCCTTTTGGGCTGAAATACGCATTGGATTTGTACAGGAACATACGTTAATTTAAAACAAAACGTCCGAACCCCCTCCCCCCACCCTTACCCCGTTGGTGCGTACGAAGGCCAATAAAGGTCTTGTTTGAGACTACTACTTATGAAATGTGACTTTGTTAATGGCACTAAGCTATGTCTGCGAAAACTATTCGACATAACATTCAAAATTTGGTGATTGATATGCATCAAATAGGCATATAGAATATTGCATCTTAAGCTTCTAGTTCAATAGTGTCTACTTCATCAGATGAAGTAATGGACTTGCAATTGTGTATCAGGCGGCAGTCGCTAAACGAAATGCACCCTGCTGCTTACCTCGCGGACCCCTCCTGGAGTAATGAACAGAATCCATCTTATGAAAGGAGAGAAGTTAACGGTGCATGTCCTTAATTTGTGGTCTTCATGGCATTTATCATAAATTAATTGACCAAAACTGGGTCAAAAATATGTAGAAAGTCCGATGAGCGACATTAGAATTGTTATTTCATAATATATGATCGATGACCTCTGGTGCTGATAGGATGGATGCATACTGTATTCTGAAGACAAAAATTCTACATTTGACGTCCTTTTCTCTTAGGTTGTGACAGACGTCGACCGCCTTAGGGCCATCATGGGCCGGCCGGAACGTGTCCGTAACGTGTCGGTGATCGCGCACGTGGACCACGGTAAGACCACCCTGACGGACCAGCTGCTCGCCGCGTCCGGTGCCCTGGCCCAGGTCCACGCCGGCAACAAGAGGGCCACCGATACCCGCGAGGACGAGCAGCTCAGGGGAATCACCATCAAGTCCACGTGAGCATATGCAATTTTTTCTTTCTCTTTTAATTGCACTGGCCTGTCTCCGTATTCACCGGTTTTCTGGCAATCCAGTATGTAAAGATACAGATTACAGATAGGGGCCTTCCATTAAGTACGTACGCACCAAGGGGGGGTGGGGGGTCTCAAATGTTTGAAAATGTGCGTACATACCTGTACAAATCCAATGCGTATTTTGGCCCAAGGGGGGTGGGGGGTGGGGGGGTCTAGAACTTCAGAAATTGTGCGTACGTACTAAATGGAAGACCCCATACAGATAAAGATACAAAATATAGTCAACAAATATTCTCATTACTTCTTATGCTGCCCTTTCCTCAAAATATTTTTTCTGATTGTCTTTTTATGCATATCTAGTATGAACTCACATAACCTTAAAGTAGTTTTGCTTATTGGTACGAATATCTGTCCCGGTATCAGTCTTGAAATATTTTGAGCAAAAATCTTGCTATAGGTATTGTATTAACAAGGTATGTCCCACGGTGGCACATATAACCTTAATTTACTTAACTATGATCATTTGACAGTGCCATCTCGTTGTACTACGAGCTTCAAGAGGCCGAGATGAAGCTACTTCCAAAGCCGGAGCAGGCCTTGGGGCCTCGGCAGGGGGAGGAGGTAGACGAGGGGCGTGGCTTTGTCATCAACCTGATTGACAGCCCCGGCCACGTCGACTTCTCGTCGGAGGTGACAGCCGCTCTACGTCTCACAGATGGCGCTATGGTCGTCGTCGACTGTGTCAGTGGTGAGTTTCAGCAATGATTGTTTTTAGTAACATGTCGTGCAATTGAATACTTGATATACTAAATTGCAATGGAATTATATATAATATATATTCCATCTTCTCTAACAAAATGAATATTTAGATCTTATATCACTGCATGCTTATGCAGATCTATTCAATCATGTAATCAAGTAACTTATTTAGCCTATATGCCTGACATTAAGACCTTTATACACTGTCCAAGTTAAAAGGTATACGTATATTTATATATTAAGGTGTAATATGAATGGTATAAGCAAAGAACACCATAAGTAAAATAATACAAATTAATTATTTTCCAACAGGCGTGTGTGTGCAGACGGAGACAGTGTTGCGGCAGGCCATTACCGAGAGAATCCGCCCTGTCCTCATGATGAACAAACTGGACAGGTGCATCCTGGAGAAGCAGATGGACCAGGAGGACCTCTACCAACACCTGAGGAAGGTCATCAACAGGGTCAACGTCATCATCGAGACCTACCACGACGAGAGCTCCGGCCTCAAGGTATCCAAGGTAGGCTAACAAAACTCAACTACTCCAATTCGAATCTCACTGCTTAATATTCCACTAGCGCACCTAATTGCAATCATAATAATTAGGCCTACATTTTCAGCTAAAAATGTTAATTGGTGGTTCTGGAGAGCAAGAAAATCTTGCAGGAGCATTAACAAAACATCTACCGAATATCTAAACATCATTCATAGATACTTACAATTTTGTGAATAAATCAAATCACGCTATAACCTCAATCTATACACGTGACTTGCCTTTACAGTTGGACCCTATTACGGGTAACGTGGCCATGGGCAGTGGTCTGCACGCCTGGGGCTTTACCCTACGCAAGCTGGCCGCCTTCTACAGCCGCCGACTGGGAGTGGACGAAGAGCGCATGCTCCAGCGTCTCTGGGGCGACCACTTCTACAACCCGACCACGCGCAAGTGGAAGAAGTCTCCTGGCGAAGGCTACGTGCGCGGCTTCAACAAGTTCGTCCTGGAGCCTTTATACAAGGTCCTGAACGTCACCCTGAGTGATCAGCCCGACATAGAGGAGGTTCTCCAGAGAGTGGACGTTGCCCTCAACACAAACGAAAGGGCACTGCTCGGCAAAGAGCGCATGCGCGCCGTGATGCAGAAGTGGCTTCCGGCGGGAGAGGCCATGATGCACCTGCTCGTGCTCCACCTGCCGTCCCCCAAGACGGCCCAGGCCTACAGGACCGAGCTGCTCTACGAGGGGCCCATGGACGACGCCGCAGCCGTCGGTAAGAGCTCGAGACCTTTAGCTTGTATCAATCTAAGTGAATTTTTATTGCAGTATGTCCATTCGGCCGAAATACAAAAGATATCATCTAATAGAGCAATGCAAATAAAGTTATATTCTGTCGCATTAAAGCACTTTTGAACCCATAACTAATCAACATTAAAAAGTAACACCAATAAGTCTCCTAAGTTATTTCGTAGAAAACGTCCCCATGGATCAATTGGCTCCTCAAACATTGCCCAATGTGATAATCAGATAAAGTAACTACTAGGCCTAGATGGCTAAAATTTGACTATGCCCTATAGGGCCTATATGTGAGCATGCAATGTGCTATTGGCTTTTACCTATATTATAGTTAAAAGCCAATAGCATAGTGTATAATCAATTTGGCCAGAACCATTCTCAATCCAATAATAATGAGCTATTCTCAATAACCTATTCATCACATAGGCATCAAGACGTGCGACCCCGACGCCCCTCTGATGGTTTACATTTCGAAGATGGTTCCGTCGACGGACCGCGGCCGGTTCTACGCCTTTGGGCGTGTGTTCTCCGGTACCGCCTCCTCCGGGCAGAAGGTGCGCATCCTGGGACCCGACTACAACCCCAGCCAGAAGAACTCCAAGGACGCCTGCGGAGCCAATATAGCAAGGTAAGAAACACGGACATGCACATAATGTGATGAAGTTATCATAGGTACAATGGAATAACATTTAAAAAAATAATGTCATATCATGTTGTGATAGTATAATGATTTGAAATGGCAATGGGGTGTAAGGCTATATATGCATATGGAACAAAATATGCTTTGCAAAATTTTCTTGTTAAAAATGAATGCTTAGAATGCTTTTTAGACGAGAAATTGCAGAATACAGCGATATTTAACATACTTTTCTTTTCTTTTTTCTCACAGAACGCTGATTATGATGGGTGGTCAGGTGCTACCCGTGGCCGACGTGCCGTGCGGCAGTACGGTGGGCCTGGTGGGCATCGACAAGTACCTCCGTAAAACGGGCACGGTGACCACCTTCGACCAGGCCCACAACATGAGGGTGATGAAGTTCTCCGTCAGCCCCGTGGTCAGGGTGGCCGTGGAGGCCAAGAACCCCTCGGACCTGGCCAGCCTGGTGGAGGGCATGAAGAGGCTGTGTAAGAGTGACCCCCTGGTGGAGTGTGACGTGGAGGAGAGCGGTCAGCTGGTGCTGGCCGGAGCTGGAGAACTCCACGTGGAGATAGCCACCAAGGACCTGGAGGAGCTGGCTGGAGTGGAGATTAAGGTAAGAATCGTATGTGGTGAGAAATTGAGGAAGAAAATCAGGAATATTGGGTTAAGGATGATTCTTACTTCAATGTTCTCCTGAATCCTGGTTTGCTGCTTATATGTTCCTCAACTGAGGAGCTAACCAATTTTTTGATGGATTCACATTAAAAAAAGGTCAACGCTTGATCTTCTGCAATATGCACTATGACACATGGTAATACAACAGTCTGTGTTGCAATTACGTTTCATTTAGATAGCTAAATGGTCCAATGACTCAAATTGGCAAAGTTAATGTTTGGCAGTGAATAACTTTATGTTTCACTGTTCCAGAAATCGAAGCCGGTGGTTTCATTCCGCGAGACGGTGACGGAGACATCCCCTGATAACTGTCTTACAAAGACCACCAACAAACACAACCGTCTGTACCTGAGGGCCAGTCCCCTCCCCGCCGACCTCTGCAAGGACATCGACAACGTGAGTACTACTTATCTGCTAATTTGGCATGGCAGGAGATTGTCAGTTATTGGCCTAGAGTATTCTTTAAAGGACGAGATTGTCAGTTATTGGCCTAGAGTATTGATTAAAGGAAGTTTATTAGCCTAGAGTATTGTTTAAGGAAAGTTAAATAAATTAACCTTGCTATAGATAAGAAAAGTATTCACGTTAATGTTCATATATGTTCACTTGGAACAAAAGAGAGCATGTTAACTGATATCAGAAATACCTTTAGACACGATATAGTTTCTAAAGCATCTCATTGTTACGAGTATCAAATTGGCAAATGTATTTAAGTAAAAAAACAATCATTAGGACGTCAAGTGAAAACAAATTAAGAGATATGAATGGGACAAATTTTAACACCATTCCATCCTTCTATCATACAGGGAAAGGTCAAGTCAACGGACGACGCCAAGGAGCGGGCCCGTTACCTGGCCGACACCTACGCCCTGGAGGCCACCGAGTTAAGGCGTCTCTGGTGCTTCGGTCCCGACACCCGCGGCCCCAACCTGCTGTGTGACGTCACCAAGGGCGTCCAGCACCTGGCCGACATCAGGGACTCGGTGGTCGCCGGCTTCCAGTGGGCGTCCAAGGAGGTGAGCTATTCACTCATTTTTTTTGTCATTTTTTTAATGCACAACATCGCCATTGGGTGTTATACATTAATCAGTTTATCTGTGTTTATGGCACATGCAATGCCGGGTTGAAAGCCTTTGCCAAAACCAATTAGAATGGAAGTTTCTTAAAAGCGAACACGCATTTTCTTTTAATCCTTAATCGAAAGCTGATAGTGTAACAATTGAACTACATGACTCTATGATGTAACATTCACTGTACAGATAATGGCTGTATAGGTCTTTGCCTGGTTATTGGTAGACCTAATAATCTTCTCTGACAAAAATAATGTAGACTATTTCGTAAAGTTCTATTACCAGACTGATTATCATCCCATAGCATAGCATAGAATGAGTAAATAAAAAGAGGTTCGACTTGTAAATATTAACGCTACTGGTATCTACATAAATTAATCATCATATCCATATTCATTAAACCTCTGTTTCTCTCTCACTCCAGGGCCCTCTGAGTGAAGAGCGTATGCGTGGAGTGCGTCTCGACATCACGGACGCCCACGTGCACGCGATGACCGAGTGTCGGCGCGGGGCCCAGGTAATCCCCGCCGCCAGGAGGGGTTTCCTCGGCGCCGTCATGTCTGCCAAACCTCGCCTTCTGGAACCGGTCTACTTGGTGGAGATACAGGTGAGTAAAGCATACCAATTATGGTCAATAATTTTATCTGCAATTGGATTTGACTTACGGTATCCCTATCGCATAATTTGCAAATAGATGTCCTTATTGAAATACATTGTAGGTAATTCAAAACATGCAACAAACTAGGGCTTATTTGGATCTCCAGTAAAGCTTGTTTACCGCAATCAAACAGCAAAAAGGTCACTTTTATTACATGGATTCTATATATATTAATATTGTCGCACACTATTTTGATTACCACAGCTTTATAATTATGATTGTATAGCCATATAACACCGTCCAACGTTTTCCTCCCTATAGTGCACCGAGTCGTCGATGGGTGGCGTGTACAAGGCCATCAACCCCCGCCGCGGACACATCTTTGAGTCGACCCGGGTGGCCGGGACTCCTCTCTTCATGGTAAAGGCTTACCTGCCTGTCTGCGAGTCATTTGGTAAGTTTGTGGTTTGAACACCTATTATTTCTGTCATATTTGTATGAAACCGCTACATAATTATAGATATATTATGTAACAATGTACGGTCTACTTGTATTGGTCAAGAACTACACGATGTATTCTATTGAACACCGGGATTGAACAGTACATGTACGATCTACATGTTTCGGCTCATTGGGCATGCAATATAAAAACTGTATCCCCAGTCTGAATTTTCATTTTGTAACCTACTAAAGTATATGTTTCACATGCGTGCGAGCACAAAGGTTGGATCCTTTTTCATTGATTTCAGATCCCTTACCATTCTATTAAACCCCATCATAAACATATCCCCAATGCTGTACTCTCATTTTTTCAGGCTTCACCGACAGCCTGAGGGCCGCGACCAGTGGTCAAGCCTTCCCCCAGTGTGTCTTTGACCACTGGCAGGTCATGCCCGGAGACCCGATGGACCCCACGTCCATACCTGGAGGTGTCCTTTCCAGCACCAGGAGGAGGAAGGGCCTGCCGGAACAAATCCCAGGCCCCGAGTATTACCTACAGAAACTTTAATGTTGCCGGGCACATTATCTACATGCATACATTTTAGAGACGACACGATCTAAACATTTGAAAAACTCACTATAATGTTACCTGTTCAGGTTCCACGGCATTTGATATTTCGAGCACCCTATAGGCATACTTTTTGAAAAAGAAACGATTAATAGGTTATGGACTTTGATAACACATCTAATTATCATTTCGGTACTTCACGATTCGAAGTTAATTATATCTCATTGCTGTTATTACCAGATTTCTGCGTCTAATTTTGTGATACAAAAAGAAGCTATGTTATTAACATGTGTTTTTGGTTCCACAAAGAAAGCATGCCTGTAACCAATTTCTACGTTGTCAGTTATAATGTAAAAACTGCGATGAAAAGAAGAAAATGAAATAAAACAAGGACAATGTAAAAGTGGTGTTTATTATTTTTCTTAAATTTGATCTGAAAAATATATTATCGATTGAATATCGCTCCCTGTTAACGATTGGTGCGTCCACTAAAGCGATTCTAGCAGCTTTGGGCTAATCTCAATTATTATGTCAATGGGAAGATTACTTGAGGGGAATTATGATGGACATGCAACTGGCATGTTTGGAAGGCTAGACATGTAAGTACCTAGATAAATAGATAACTGGACCAACATCAAAATGCATAACTACAATATGTGGCCTATAAAAGTGTTTTTTTGTATCTTTTCAATGACCATGCACAATTGCTGCAGTCGGCCATATATGGCATTAAGAATCACTTTTCTAGCTAATTTACGCTTATTTTGATTTTGAAAATTTTATTCAATGCTTCACACGGTCTGGCGGCCATTTGATAGTGGCAACTAGTCATTTGGTCGACGATATCTAGATGAATATATGATCTAAATCAAAGGTTAAACAGAAAATTATTTCGTAGAACCTCGGCGTAAGGACATTACAACTATCGTGCAACACATCATTATCATGTTGCAATCTGTACCTAATTCTAGACCTGATGTCCAATAATAGCTCGCGCCTTGCTAATCTACTGTATCGATGTGGTGGGTTAGGATTAACCTTTGAAACGAGTGACAAGCACTTAATGTTTGTCACCCGGGTGGTTTGGTCACTTTCTAATGAGAGCGAGGTTTGAAGCAGGAAAATATTTACTCACTGTGATGTTCAAGGAGTTTGCACTTCAAAACAATGGCTAATGCAGAGATGACAAACACTATGTGAGTAAAGCTATTCATTGGAAGATTCAATGTCCTACTCCCTTTCTTTTAGGGGTGTATGAAATATGCGATATATAAATCGCAGTAGGAGCATACTATTCTGCTAATACACTGACGTAAAATAGATCCATTTTATTTAAATCTTTACCAACGATTGTGGTTTAGAATATGATTTTTTAATAGTACATTTTGTTGTAGTATAAGGTGCCTCACATATCTCAAAGGATGTCATTACCTCAGTAGTTAAGGTGTTGGTGGAGGAAAATCTCATTCTGTTTGTGTAAGATCGGTTATTATTTTTGGAACAAGTTATAAGAAAATTAGATAGATAGCAAGAAGAGAGGGAAAAGGGGGATGCAGCGGGTGCGGAATTGCGGCGGGTGCAGGGTACATTCCCCTGATGTTTAACCAATATTTCTAACCTATAGTCAACTTAACCTAGTAATGATATCAATATTTGTGCTTGCAAAGTAAACTTGCAATTCTGGTATACACTTCGACCAGCACTGCCACCGAACCCTATTCCCTGGGTGTTGTGGCTGGTTGTTGACAAGTAAATGGCAACCCGAAGGAGACTTCTCCATGTGATAACTCGGATCAGATCACTGAATGGTATTGCATGAATTATACAGATATCACGAGAGAAGAGATATCACAAATTGTCTTTATCTCTGAAACACACCACTTAGGTTTCCAAACTTCAAATTTGATTTCATTATTTTGAAGATCACTATAAATTATTGCACATAATCAAACAACCTCAGATTTTTGTTAAGAACTGTAACACTCCAAAACTTTAAGCATCTGATTCCAGCAGGACTATCTAAACTGGATCTCTTACAGTGATTGCAACAGTTTGAATAGCAGCCCTAACGGTAGCTTCTCTAGGATCTAACTTAAGCTAACACAGCTATAGCTGCATTCTTCCTCTGATAGAATTGACACTGTCAGCAGATTTGCACAGCTACCAACAGATTGTAAAAGAGGCAGTATTTGCAGAAAGTATACAGAATATTGACACCATAAGTCAGCTTCTCATGATGAACACCTCACAGAACCATTGGTTATAGTTGCTCTGCAGACAGCCAAAAACTATCAAGAATCTGATCCCAAACTTGTAGCTTTTTCTATTTCTCTTTTTTATTGGCAATTTCCTACCAGGTATATAGGAATGGATCCTGCATTGAGCCAAAGCTATCTCATTTCTGATCTGGAACCCATAACAAGTTCTATCTAAAGATTCAGGCCAAGAAAACAAGTTGAGATTCTGCTCCAAGCTAGATGTTTGAAGCAATTACCATTGATATGTCAAGAGAGGAAAACATAATTTGTTACTTTTCTCAATTTATCATGCAGAGATGAAATAATGCCGAATTGACCTCTATATGGCAGATAAGCCTGAGCCACTTCTAGTAATTCCTGGAACTTTGAGACCCATACATAAGTCGTTATGTATGACTGTAAATGAAAAAATGTCTAAAATGTCTTTATTACACTCAAAATATATTCTAGTACATTTTCATACACATTTCTCCTTTAATCTATAGCACTTCAACTCTAATTATCTGAATTCAATGATGACATTTGGTCTTGATATAGCTGAAAAATTGCTGAACAGACCTTAAACTCCAACACATCATCATCATCATCACTGATGAAATTAAGTATCCACATTTAGAAGGAAGCTCGAAGAACTAAATAGACTCAGTATACAATGCCACCTGGCGGAGAACAATTTAACTGCATTTGAAGTCAATGAAAGTGGTTTTAGCCATGCATAAGGTGAGCCTTATTCAGGGCCTATTGTTACAATAGTCTTACCGCATTTTTAAATCATACATGAACGATTTATATTTCGGGATTGGAAATAGATATAGCAAGTTTTAGGGGGAAAAACTCTACTTTAAAAGGCAGGGACACTATTTAGAATTGGCACTGATGGTAAAAAAAAAAGCTCTAGAAACATCGCCAGAGTTCACATGAATGCAAGTGGTTGAGATTGGATATTGAAATAGAAATTATGAGGGGTTGGTTGGGTTTTAGCGATTGATTGATGTTAAGATTATAATTATATTGATACATTCAAAATTCCTATGGTAGCTAGGATGTGCGTTTCAAATACAACGTTTCTACTATAATTCGTAAAAGAGGCTGCTGCGGGACCAGAGACTTACATATTATAATGTAGTCAGATATTCCTAATCTGCTAATTACCGTAAGAAGTTTTCAAGCCTTAGTATTCTGCGTGAATGCTCCTACAGCCAAGGAACGTATGTGTTATACGTATACTGGTATAGAGCTATTATCAACGTTTTGTTTAAGTCTACATGGGTTCACTTGTCAGTTCATGTTTCACATACAACCTTCAATTGTATCAGATGACTACTAAATCTCAATCTGCGGGCTGTTCACTAAGCCCATTAATGTTTACATACGAAGTGCCTCTATAGACCTATGAGAACAACTAGCGAGGCATACCATCTAGTTTATCAATATTCCAAGTCAAGAAGGTACACTGTGGTTTGGCCTCGTCTGTTTGCTTGGTATGGCAATGAGCTCGAGCAAAGCCCAGGCCCTCAAGCTGGGATTAGCCTGCTCCCAGACCCGAGTGATTAACTGCGGATCAGTCTAAATGCCTGGATAGAGCCCTTCATTACGGACAGGGATCTGACCTGTAGCGTCCAGTATACCTGTGAATAGGGCAATGTACATGTCCCAGACAGCAGGAAGTGTGGCTTTACAGGGGGAAATACTTTCTATATGAGACGTCAAGACACGTCAACCGTACATGATAATGGTGATCTAGACCAAAACAGGTTATCCACACATAGGAGTTTAACATTTCTTGGAGGAATATCATACGTTGATGTAGGTATCGCAAAACACGGAGGACCATTCTGTCAGCTTGATAATGGAGTTTAACTACCACAAGCAGTATGCTGGTATGATATGGCGTGGATCTCACCGACGAGAAGACAATTATATCAATTGCCCCGAAATGGGGAACTCATTACAACTCAATTTAATATGAAGGTGTTAATTGTTCAGTAGAAAAGCAGCATGTGCAAGCTTAAACATTTATGATAAGTATGATTCATTACATCATGCTATTTCTGAAAACTTAAATATGGAGATAAACTGGAAGTGGAGAGGGTGCACTTTGGTCCACTTTGGTCCACTTTGGAGAAGAATCCGATCGGTGAGAAAGGCCAAGGCCCTGGCATTTCAAAGGATTTGATTACTTTGTATAGGAGGGCATGCACCGTCACACACGACCCCACTTATATAATATCGATTCTTGCCCGACACCAAACATAAGCCAACGGACCTGTCATAACACTACGAAAAGTGCCTACAGATCAATGAACGCACAGAGGTGGGAGCTCCGACAGAAACCTGGAACCTATTTTCAAGATTCTAAATTTAGTATTTTCAATTTACAAGTATAACCTATAGGCATATAATGGCAAAGGCTATTCTTGAAGACTTTGCTGGCGCACAATCATCTCCTTCATCTGGCCGGTATTGGATCATAACCACTTAGATTATTAACTTTGTTTATTGCCTACAATTCACTCAATTTTGAAAACAGCATTTATAAATGCTTAGTACATAAATTCGTATATGGTTTTAATGGTTGAACGAGTATGGCAATCTAACTGTGCCGTCCTGCTGTAGCTATTTACGACATTTCCTCTATTGCTGGCAAATTATTAAGATGGAAAAGAAACAGTTAAAAATATCGGTGCGGGCTTCACCTAGGCAAAACGTTCCGGTCAGCCAAGGCGTACCATATGCACCTGCCACCTGCCCCACACAGGACGTAGATGCCCCTATCAGAGGCCCTCACTCCAGGCGTAGTCTGACCCCTGATGGCAGGCTTGTCTCCTGCCTAAAGGACACGGACAGAACTGGCCAGCTTCGCCGGAGTAGGAGTGTGAAGGTCAGGTTTGTCAGGACCCCAAGGGACCTCCAGCAACAGAGGGCCTCCCTGGAGGAAGGGTCCGTACTGGTTGGACGCTCACCTCCTGTCGTCCATGACAGGTCAGAAATAGCTGCGTCCTCCCCGCGGTCAGCTATCAGACGGCTCCATGGCCAGGAGGATAGGGGTCGACACGGGTATAGCCCTCCAGAAACGGCCAGAGTCATCCCAAGGTCGGCCAGAGCTCCAGTGACAGTGGCAAGGGTTCAGGTTAGGGGGGATCTGGATACAACTGTTATAGGGGAAGTATACCGAGAGAATGTATTGAGGTACACTGAAAACCTCAAATCTACGTCGTCGGACAGCATCCATGTACCTTTCGGCGAAGCTGACAACACCAATGAGGAGAAACTAAATGCTGTTAAAAGTACTTCTACCAAAAATGAGATGTCTCCAGTGCCTCTCCATGAGCAGACAGCTCCTAAGACTAAGGTCTCCTTTCTAGGGGAGCGTGAGAATATCAAGGTCATTTATGCGCAGAGCCAGAGGTCATACTCCAATGCCCCTACTGAAGCCCCGGGCAGCAGTGGGAGGACCTTGGTGCTGAGTCGGGCTGGTTCCTCCAGCCCTGCAAGTAGCACCGGTGGCCACCACCACCAGGAAGTGCCTGGAGGAAGTTCAGGGTCAAGGATGACTGCCAAGGTCATCATCAGGAGAAGAAAACCAGCTAAAGAGAGGCAGGATTCTGACTCGGATTCATTGGATCGTATCGATGTGGACCACCGCCCTACCCCCGTTGTCCGACGGACCATGTCGCTGAGGGTCCGCCCCCGCCAGGTGTGGACACCTGACCAGTCGGTGACCACACCTGGAGAGCCTCAGCCTCCTCCAGCTTCCTCCATGGTCAAGGTGAGGAGGTCTGTCTCATTGCGGATTCTACCCAGGAGGAGTCAGCAGGGACCTATGGCTTCAGCATCTGTAACCGACGACGTTGGGAAGATTAAAGACAAGATGGGAATCCCGAATATGTTTCAAGACAGAAATGGGGGTAAAAATACCACTGGTCGATGTGAATCAACCATCGATACTGCATCAAAAGCGGAAGACAGAGAAAGGTGATTTATTCTTGATTATTGGACTTTATAGTCGCATGACATAGGACCTAACATACCAGCATACAATTAAAAGATGTATATGTTGACAATGGAAACAGTGGTTTTCCCTATACCTTTCCTATGTTTATTTTTACTCTATTCTTTAATCTCAGGTTTTATCCAAATCAGCAAGGTTACATTTCTTTTATAAAAAGCAAACAATGTCATGTTACGCCTTAATTAATTAACATAGTAATATGAAACTATTATGATAATACTATGTTAATTGGGATATAGATGCTCACCGTGCATTGATTTGCGAACTCTTTCCTGATGTTTCCATTGCACTTTTCCGGATGGAAAAATATAGCTCTGAATGACTTTTGAATATGTAATATCCAAGTCTTGAATACATTCCTCACTTGTGGCAATAGATGTCTAACAGTCTTCCCTGTCCTGTCATATGGTCCAAGCTGTAACTGATCAGCTTTGGTAAGAATGATTTTTTTATAGTGACCATATTTATCTCTATATTGACTTCACGGTAAACTAACATTGACTTTTGCATTGTATCATTGTGAACTGATAAAAGCAACTTCCGGTCTGAGGTTTATATGACAGCCATCAGTTAACAATGTACACAATGGTTACCGACTAGGCTTGAATATAAAACTACAGGTCTATATCTTTCTAAACTGATACATGTTAGCACCGGTGCAATCACTGAGTACATGTTCATAATATTTATGCTGATTGTAAGGTGTGCTATGACTCACAGTGCTTGATCACAACTATCGATATATAATATTTGTTTGAGCACGTGAAGTTGTTGCATTCACTGTCTGTTTGTTAGGCCTAAGGACTGGTCGTGGCTGGCATATTAGTCTTGTCTACGTGAGTTGAACGCTGGCGCTGATTGGTTGCAGTTCCTAAAACCCCTGTGCAGGAGTTCTGTAATTCCTGTCGCCCGTAAATCCTTAATTCCACAAGGAGCAGCCTTAACGTTGTGTCGGTGCATGGTCTACATAATACCACGCAGTGGGGAGTCTTCCTAAATACCTACCTCCTAAGACCAAGTTTCGGAAGCTATTACATCTAAATGTTGTCATTTGAAAGCCAAAGACGTAACATTTGAGGCACAAGCTACCTTATTCCTAATTCTGTTTACGCAAAAGCCAGGGTTAAAAACTCACTGTGCTCTCAGTTGGTTCAAGTCACTGCTGGAGGGTTTTACCAAAATGACGGCAAGGTAAGGTGCAGCTTCCATTCCAGTTGTTTGGCTAAAGTAAAAGAACTCAAATCAAATTTAACAAAATGTTAAGAGATGGTCGGGACTCTGATATATTCGGCAGAACTGTTTATGAATTAATATAAAACTGTGTATAAACTTCTGAATAAAGGGATGAATCAAAAAGAGGGGGCAATTTCGGATTGGGGCATGGAAATGTGCGTATATCATTATCAATATGATGTAGGAAGAAGAGGTCTTAGAAAAACATAGATCAAAATTGTACTGTAAAAGTGCATATTCACATCTAATCATCGCATCGACAATTGGTCTATTATCACTTTACCGATTGGGGCATGGAAATGTGCGTATAATATTATCAATTACCTAATGCCTAAACCCAGCAAAGCCCAGCAATGTTACCATTCACCGCGCTATCATTGCTTTGTGATAACGGTACTAGTATTTGAGGGTCGGAGGAACTTATGCATGTCAGAGGCATATCCTGAATGGAGTGGTATTGTCTCCTAGTTCTTAATCTTTTCTTTTTTTTCTCGAATGTAGTTGAAAGTCAGACAAGATACCTATAGGCCTAGCGTGAGTTCACCGCGACTGCATGGGGGACAAGTTGCGCGTCACGTTATGTAATAGGGAAGGGGTGACCTGCGCGACATGGGTTCTTGGTTAATTATGTGAAACTTTGAAAAATCAGGGTTATTCATTTTATGACAGGAAAAAAATGAAAAAATATGAAACAATTAGATTATCATCTCACCTACCCTGATGCCAGATTTGAAAATATTCCTTTCTTGTAGATTTTGACAGGTGTTATTAATCTGGCTTCTAGCCACCTTGACCCTTGTGTCCCCCAGTAATGGCGACCTCCATGGGGACACTCACGCTTGGACTATACACAAACGCCATATATTCCACGTCTCTCACATATATGATTAGCCATTATATGCATGCGTCATCATGAAAATCCAGTCCAAAATGCCGCTTAACATTGTCATTTCTTTCTACCCCGCAGTGTGTCGACTCCTGCCGCCCCCGCCCCTGTGCCGTCCCAGTCGGACCTGCTCGCCTCCTGTATGGGCGGGCTGGGACAAAGCTCCACCAAGTGGCTGGCAGAACAGAACCGCAAGAGAGCACTGAAAACTCTAGAACCCGTCACAAAGTTCGCCAAAGCTCCAGCAAAACACCCTTTTACAGTATGCTTTGACTACGCCGGGACTGGACTCACTCACAAGACTGTGAAAGCGGCGGTAGAAAAGACCATCGGTCGTTACAGGGACACCAAAGTGGTTAGCATCCAGTTTGTGCCCAAAAGTATCATTCTGTCCAGCATGTGGGTAGACAATCGCTGGGTTGTAAAAGTGAACAATGCAAACGCCCAGCGCGCGCTCACTGCCAGCGGCGTGAATATATTCGGAAAGGACGCCAAATGTCGCCTTTATGACGATGTACTGGAGGAGGAATACAAGCGTTTCCTGGAGAAGGAGGAGAGAACAGAATGATCACATATCATCAAACAAACATTTTGTGAACACCCATAATTATGTGTACTTGTATTTTAGCTGTTTTCTGTCACTTTGCAATATGACATACGAGTGGTATTTCTTGTAACATTGCAACAAGTGAATAAGAGAATTGCTTTCTGACATATATATATATACTGAGATATGGCTCTCCGGTGCGTTGTACTAGTAGCTTAGTACTTTTAATATATTATCATATTGTATAATCTAGTTAGGATCAGGCCTAGCAAGTCTACTTCTAAGAAGAGGTATTTTGCGCTCCTAGCGCCACCTGTTAACCAGTATAAAAGGTGTTGCAAAGTAGGGAGCGAGTCAGTTTTAGTCTGGAGTTAGTAACTATTAGAAAGTAAGCAGCGTTAGCTGAGCTGCTCGGAGCTATACCTACCAGCTCCTGCGGAGTATACTGGAGTTTACCGATACCAACTACCTCGGACAAAGGATTATGATAGAGCTAAGCGCTAGGGTGGTCTAGGATGTGCTGGAACAACTTGTATTCTAAATGTGGTTGATCGCTGAGTAGGAGATGGGAAGGTGGACTGATGGAGACTTATTCACTGTGGCTTTGACTCGGGATGAGATGTTTACTTGAATAAAACCCTTTCATTTTAAGAGCTCCCTTATCGTCCATTTCTTTTGAACTATTGGGGAATGGATGAATTAACTCTGAGCGCAGTCTGATTGGCTCAATAACTTGAATGAACGACTCATGGATAAATTAATTATACACATCACGCAGTCTTAAATCAACACTAACAATAGTTCAGCGTTTGCTTTCAATACCTCCTTTTAGCCCATTGATGTCGGAAAGCTTTTCCTTGCCTGGCCCCGTCGAGACATTCTTCGGTATTTCAAGGCAGGTCCCTGAGAATTCGCAAAGGAAATCTGGAAACAATCTATTAAATATAGTGATTATTCGTAATTATCAGCGTCTTTTGTTTCGCCTCATGGTCTCACAAGTATTTGAACATTTTTTTCGGGGAAATCATCTGATTTATAATATCCTATTGCTATCATCAGTAAAATATAATGTCCTTATTAGCAGACGACAAAAACGCAAAGATCAGGTTTAGAAGTCTACCATATACCTAATAACAGCCTATCAAATTTAAAGTACTGATGCACTTTACTTTATTCCCCTTGACCCCATAAAAATATGTGTGTGCATGTAACATTAGTCGGGAAAATTACAATAGGTATACGTCTCCCTTGTTTTCTTAGGGGGAGGGGGAGTTTTACTGACACAAACATACTCGGGCATTCTTATAGAATAAAGAATTCCCACCACACCCCGTCTACAACGATTCCCAGAATCTAAAATACATCTCTTGATCAACCTCATGTCATTTGTGTTCTTTCAATTTAGTCATTTTTAATTAATTTTGATATTTTCATGAAAGATTTTCATAAAAAAAAGTTAGGGTAGGATGGGTTATTGTTCTTATGCCTTGAATATTGTGTATTTATACATTTGATCATTTCAGCACATCCTCGATTTGATAGACAAGATCTTATTATCAGAGCCAAACCAGTACTCATTCATGCATTATTGTACACATTTTATTATACATATATTATTTCAAATTAACTAATTTAACAAAATAATAATCAACCAATTAGCAATGTCCTTAGATTAACCACGGTTCTGTAAAACGTTTGGGTTCATTGTAAATATCCACGTCTTTATATGCTGTATACCTATATACATTTACATATAAGAACACCAGTTATTTGTAAATAAAGAGATTATTCGTGAAAGATATTAAACAGGTTTTAATTCAGCCACCAATGTATTTTGGAATGTTACCTGTAGATCATTATTTGAAAGACTGATACTTTTTTTCGTGACTCGTGACTTAAGAGCTACCCAATGAACTGGTTTGTGGATATAATAAAGGCACAGAATTTATATATAGAAGGTTAGCATGGTAAGTTTTGCAGTACCATTGGGATTAAAGTTATGTTTTTGTTATGGTCCTTAATAGTTAGAATTGATGTTTTAGTGGAATCGTATGTCTTTTCATCTTCCTCCATTTACTTATCAGATAAGGTAGTTCTGCCCTACAGAATGACACCGACTCACCTGTAGGAGGATTGTAGTCTATTAGTTACCCTTGCCAAATTGTCACAATACAATATCTACAATTGCGTACAAAATAACAATCGTTCCACTTAGTTCAAAGTATTCACCTGCCCACCGTTGATAGATTAATGTCATAAATCTCAAATCTGATCTGCCCTTCGGACAGGTGAAACTCAAAATCTACCTGCCCCATTTCAATTTTACCTGGCCTGGGCAGGCGGGAAATGCTTATATATTGTCAAACCGTGATGTAACATGTAAGTAATGGCTGCACTGCTTTAAATGTAAACTTCTTTGCGTGAGTTCCAATTGAGCACTCAAGCCAGGAATACATAGCTCATATATATATATATATATATATATATATATATATATATATGTATGTATGTATGTATGTATGTATGTATGTATGTATGTATGTATGTATATAATTATATATATAATTATAATTATATATATATATATGTGTGTGTGTGTTTGTGTGTGTGTATGTATATCTTGCACTGCGCGAAATAAGACCTTTTTACACCTTTGATTTTGGAAATGGGGTCATTGATGTTCATTAAAGGCTTAGGATATGTCACCTTTCCAATACCTTTGCAAGACATTTGATGAATCTTTAAAGGTCAACTGAAAAAGTTTTGGAAAGGTCTTGTAAAGGTGACCTTTCCATTACCTTTTGCACACCTCAATGACCCCATTTACAGAAACTTAAAGGTCTTAAAGGTCTTTTTTCGCGCAGTGTTGATTACACATGATGCCCCGATGCATGCAGCACTAGCACTGACGAACTGCTAATATATGACCACGTACATCTGTACATTTTTACATGTAAAAATTGCTTCACGTAAAATTGCATGTTCTTATAGTTGCATTGGTGCTAACGAATTTATAGAATGAGAATAACGATGAACGATGTAGTCACGAATTGCTGAATAGAACTCATTATCATCAGGCTTTTGTATCAATTTCATATGCCTAAATAGATTCGGGGTGCCGGGCAACCTCCGGACCGGTTTGCCACTCGGCGCGATGTTTACGCAAGCGTGCAATGTTACTGGCTATAAATAGGTTCATGATGTTATATAATGAACTGACTGACTGTACACCAACTGGCAACTAAAGCGTTTCACTCTATAGCACGGGACCAAAGCAGACGTGAACTGGGAACATACAGCTAGGGGAAGACTGCTATAGGCCCATCTGGAAATTGACAGGAATAATAATAGTAGCATATAAGGATAAGGCTGCCATTTAGTCGTTGACACATTTGGTATATCTGGCAAACAAGGATCGAGGAGGGAAATAGTCCAAGCGCTCCACCAACCGCTGACTGGCCAGTTGTAAGGTATTCTAACTGTATAAGGAAACAGGTAGGTACAATGCTAAAAATATAACATTGCCTATTATGTAGTTCCTCGCCAATGACCTAGATGGCAACTGTGTAGAGTAGGGGTGTAGATGGGGGGTCTCTACGTCGCGTGTCGAATTTAAGAAAAGGGTATGTCGCATGTCCCTATATTTGTAATGTTCCTGTCGATTTTAAAAATCCGTCATGTCGCATGTCGAATTTAAGAAATAGCCATGTCGCCCTGTCGATTTTAGGGGTCTACCCCCGTTAGGGTAGCCATGCAGGTAGAACATATCTACGGTGCAAATATGTAGGCCTTTACATGTATCTTCAAACCTGTCTAAACCACGGATTTACATTTGAATTATTTATAGATAGATTTAGGATCAGTGACGAATCTTCCAAGATATAAGCTCATGTAGAAAGGACCCAAATATTCACCCTCAATCAGCTTCAAATGTACAAACCACATACAAACGACCCAAATAGTCACCCTTCACTCTCCAAGCCGAAGACTAGCTGCTGCTGACCGGTTCAATATTTGTGCTTCAGGAGTGGCCCAGATACTACTGTGGAGTGTGCAGGTTCTGGTTATAGTATTGGTACCAGAAATATGTTTCAACCAGACGTTCCAGAGCCTGCGACCTATGGACTACAGGTTAGACCAGCGCAATTACTATTACATATTACATTTCTGGTTCAGATTACAGTATCTTTATGGTAATCTACAGATTATAGTAATTTTAGTATGACAGATATTAGGCTATAGGCCTAGCAAACGACATAGAATGAGGTATAAACAGGTTGTCTACACCATACCCAACTGGTCTCCTATTAACTTAGAATAATAGTCATCTGAAAATAAGTGTAATTTCCTTCATGTTGTTGTATCGGGTTTCTCTTCCCTTTCTCGTGTGCAAGGCTACATTTGGTTTAGGACATGGTTCTCCAACAATAACATTGGTTGCCCTAGCAACCATGTAGTATTTCCCAAGTTGACAGGTGCAATCAACCTACGGGGTTGCATGAGTCTCTATAGACATGTTCTATAAGAGCCCAATTCTTGGATCTAAGCCTAAAATCCGGTATCCAGGAAGAGCATGTACAGAATGGTTTTAATCGTGTATCCGGGGCGGATCCATGGAGGGGGGGGGGGGTCCAGGGAGAGAGAACAAAATTGTGTGTTCATTCAAATAAATAGCCATTATACGGAAAACCTCGCGTCGGCTGAATAACATAAGGTAGTATCTCAAAAAAATATATTTTATTTTTCAAGGTGTTTCCCTTACCCGAAAGGTATCTAGAAATTTTAGAACTTTTCAAATTTTCCAAATTTTTGGAATGTTATTAATCAGTAAACAAAGGTCGTATCTGTACAGAAGCACTATTCAGTGAAAATTCTTAATTAAATTTGATAATTCATGCAAAATAAAGATACGTTATGACTTATTTTTTGTATATGACTATCATGTAAACGTTTATGTACAATGTTATATTTAGATTTCTGAAATTAGATACAGATTTAGGAATATAATTGCAAAATGTTGGATGCGACCTTTGTTTACGCAAGAAATGTTCTGAATGATGAATAACATAAGGTGGTATCTGGGCTGTCTTTAAATGTAATAATGTAAATATCATAATTATAACTATTTACTACTTTGAAATAAATATGTGTAATATTATTAAAGCATATTGATTTTATATCAGAAATACTATTTTGTGTAATTTGTCTTAGTTAGATTGATTTATATTAAATTGTAGTTTTCTCATAACTATACTTGTCATATACGACCTTATGTTATTCACTGGTTTCCAGCTTTCTTCCTTAAAGTTGAATAACATAAGGTCGTACCTGAGAAAAACTCTTTAAATGTTACCGTAGTAACATCTAGACAGTCCAGACATAATTATTCATAATCCTGATTAAAGAATTTCTAGTATATCTTTAGTGAAAAAATCCTCGTTTATGTGTAAATTTTCGCAAATAGAGTACTTTTGTTCACACATCTATTGTGACAACAATTGTAAGTGTCGCCACCTTCACGCTTCACTGATTTTATTGTATGACTGTGCAGGGGAGATTTGCTGTGGAATGAACCAATGAAATCAATGCTTACTGTGAAGGCACGTACGAGTGTGCATGCACACCTCTCAGCGTTGACTCAGTATACCCGTCAGTATTAGTTAGGTAATGACCCTCCAGGTCAATCACGTCTGTCTACATTAGCTTGCAGAAGAACACTGATGGATGGACACCTCAACATTGACGTTTACTAGGCCTACCTATTTAAAATATATCTTTTTAAATTTAAATATTTGTTGTTTATGATTTTTTCACTAACAGATCGTTTACGATCTTTATTAGGCTACATGTTTCTTGTTATTTCTATGAATCAGATATTATAATAATTGAGCAGATATTTTTAACTGGTGAACCCTTCAAAGTAAGTCATATTTCTGAAATTGGCAGTTACTCAAAATGTGCCATTTTCAGATACGACCTTATGTTATTCAGCCGACGCTCACTTCTAAAATCCTGTGTCCGCCCAGCGGAGGATCCAGCTTTTTTAAAATGTGCACGTGGGGGCGTGCCAATAAAAGGGGGGGGGGGGCTTTTTCCAGAATTTTACAATTAAAAAATCTAAATTTGGTCAAAATATAGGGGCCACCACTGTTAGCCATGGTGTATGCTATTCTATAGAGTTAAGACTTTGTGGCATTGATTAACTTTGTCTGGCACTGAAATGTGCACAGATTGATTCTATTTGTCTTCAGAACACGGGCGTTGTCGTGCGTCATATGAGACAGGATGATTCAGAATTTGTTGGAAGAATGCTTATCGAATGCTTCAGGGGTAAGATGGAATGGTCCGTTGGTAAGAACAAGTAAGTAGCATGAAGCCTTAAATTGTTGAAACGTAATTATTGTTGTTTTGTTTGACAAGGCTCATACTGATCATCTCTCGGCTAAGGAGACATAGTCATATACGACGAGGTTACCATAGTCAAATTTGTGTTAGTAATCCTGACTAATGTGAATTCTGGCATAGTCATCAAAGTTAGTCGCATTGACTAGTAATGATAGTCAAATTGACTAGGTTTTTGACAGGAAGTGATATCATATTATTCAAGTAAACAGAATACAGTTATTTTTCCATACCTGATTTATTGTGAGTAGTCCCTGTTAATCTCAGTCATCTGCGTGTGGTTGTATGTGAATAATTATGGTGTATATTACTTTACAAAGTAGTGGTATATTACTGTATTTTGTATGTGAAAAGGGCCTCAAGAAAATAAGTTTACATTTTAGAAAACAAAATCCAAAATCAGTCAAATGTGAATGTCTATAAAAATTCACCTTAGTCACCACTGACTAAGGATGGTTAGTTTATTTAGGCCCCTTCATTTTGACTAACAAAGTAAGTCACATTTGACTAACATTTAGACCCCTGAGTTTATCAGTGATGCGCATGCAAACTAGTAATTGTATGTGGAATTCAATTGTTTATATTACTTTTCTATCTTGAAAAGCGTGAGTATTAATCGGTTGTTTTGGTAAACCTTACTATCTCCCAATATATAAAAGGTAATGGTCAACACTCAATTTTGTTGGTTTAGTCGCCAAGCATCAGGAGTTCTTTCTAACGCCATAGGTTTACAATTGCTAATGACTGATATAGCTTTTGCAAGGGTCTTAAAGAGACAATAATAATGTAGCCATTATGACCATTCCCTCTGCAATCTTATTAATTAAGGGCAACAAGGATAACAGATAGCAATAGTGCTTTTGACATATGTTATGCTTCTTGTTTATTTCATTGTATTGATATGAAGATAATGATATGCATAAAAAAAACTTCCAGAATACCAAACTTAACACAAGCTATGCAAGAATATAACTCCAAGATCGGCGATCGCTACCACCGTATATTTGTGGCAGAATGTGAGGGACAGTTGGCAGGAGTATGTCAGATACAAATGAATGAAGACAAGTAAGTAATTTTACTCACACTTTTTATCATTCAGAAATTGATTAAGGATCAACCAAATTGTTTATAAGTAATTGGTTACGTTTCGACCAGTCGTTCATCTTGGATATAGGTGATGCATTACTGTACAAGAGTTTATTCCTCAACACTTAAACGTGAAAATGTTTTCGCGTTTAGTTTTCCAGATCCAGACATTGGTTTCACAAATTACCTTGGCTGTTGGGGAACATGTCGGTAAGTGTTTGGTTAGCTTTGTACTTATATTGGTTTGCATGATATACGTGACCCGACGAGGGGAAAAGGTACTCCCCGCGAGATTTGCAATTAAATTGATACTGTAGAGCTTTCAAATGTTATCAAGCATGTCCAAATCCGATAACTATTACGCAAGTTATGGGCCCTTAAACATAACACTATCAGGATAAGGGGAAAAAATTGAAAAGTTTAATTTTCTTGTATTTATTGAGATTAAAAATGCGTAAAATATCATTCATTACTGCCCATCTGTGAAGAAAGGAACAAGAGGCGTGATAATTTTGATTTGGGATTAAATTGTATTTGATAATTGTAAGATATGTTATTGATATAAATTTAATGTTTATATTATAATAATAAGTATATAATTATAAAATGATAATGATAATAATAATAATGGAATGAAGGTCATGAATGATGGGTTGAGGGGAATATAGTTATATGGATATTTTTCAAAATAGCTTGCGTATATAAATGAAGGAAGGGTGGGTGGTAAATTGAGATAAAGGGATGTGGAATTGATGTTGTAGTAATGGAGGTTGAATGAAGAGTGGGAAGATTGGTAGGGTGAATTGTGGGTAATGGGAGGGATAGTTGGTTGATTTATGGATAGGGGGAATTAGTATATAATATTATGTGTGTAGTTATATGGAGGAGTTCCCATGTGGCAGCAATGAACCCACCTGCCCACATATGTTTGCTTGTGTGGCAAATTATCATAATCGTGAATAAGTATTCAAAAAACACAATTTTATTCATTATTAATTTTTGAACCAGAAATGATCAATGTATTTTGTTTTCAATGTAAAGACCTGTAAATGATAGTTTCTCATAGTTTACACAGTTTTAGGAAAATCTCATGAATATTAGTTTCCGTGGCAACCAAATAGAATGAATTAAGTGAATTACCCAAATTAAAATGTTCCATTGACATTCCAAATATGGAAAGATTCTATCATGATGGAATGTTTTGGATATGCGAAATGAATTCTACACAAAAAGTTGGTTCACGAAAAATTGTCACTTTTTTCAAAAAATCTACTCATATCTTCTTAAATATTAAGTTAAGGAGAGCAAATGTTGAAAGCGTTCAGTATACCCTTTCCCCTCGGCTGGTTACATAATTATTATGTTATATCAATTTTCATTTTTAAATTCCCAAATATGTAGGAGTATTTGAGCATAGGGCTTTAGTAACAGGAGCTTCGCCACAGTTATAATATAAGTATACATGACGACATAAAGCATAACCAGGTCTACTGTCCTTATACAGTTCCTATGCCTCAGAAATGGGTATTTATAAGATAGAATTTGAGATGTGTCCGTGATACAAAAGTGAAAGATGCGTTTTATTTGTAGTTACAATAGGCTAAAAATAATCTTTTGTTTTGCTTGTCTCTAGCTTTATATGCCTGGATATGGTAGTAGGAGGCGAAAAAGTGAAAAAATCACAATGTTATGTTGAGTACATAGGCGTGGATGAAAGGTTTCGAGGCAGAGGAATAGGGAAGGCTCTCCTGACAAGAGCTGACGAAGAGGCTAGAGCCCATGGTTGCCAAGTAAGAGTATTCTGGTTCTCGTGTCTACATAATTTTGGTTATGTTATTGTTTATATATACGATGATCAGCTATTGTTATTCAATACCATGCATTTATAATTGCACATGATGTATATCCGACGAGCTCTATGAACCCATGTATTTTCTTGTTTGGTTGGTGGATCCCTATATCATTTGGTCGGTTGATGGCTGTTATGGTAATTTTTAATCAGCTATTATGTTTTCCCAAAATTTAATACGATGACCACATGAGCACATGATTGGTGCATGGTTATCTTAAGGTCAAGTGATGGTGAGCAGTATGATTTATCATACCTAATAAGCTAATCCCAGTTACTAGTTAACAACTTCGGTAACAAGTTTGCCTCCGATGATTTTTTTTTATTTATTTATTCCAAAATAAAAAAAAACTCAGCCAGTAGATTATAACAGTATAATAATTTCTCTATATACCGGTATGCTTAAGCTTGTCAGCCCAACCCATAATGTCTAATCCGTTATTGCCGTGAAATAGTGCATTTTGATTGGCTGGCAAACCTTTTAATCTGTCACTGTTGATCAAATTATTTGATACCGAACTTTGATATACGTACTTTGTTGTGATTATTCATTATCATGTCATCTATTTTGTCCAACCCATGTGTCACCTATGGTTAATCAGGTAACTTGTTACTTATAACCTTCCTTTTTTCGTTTGCTCCCATCAGAGAATAACGTTGGCAGTACTGAAGTCAAACAGAGCGCAAAACCTTTACTTACGGCATGGTTATGAGGTAAGTTATTAGACATAATCTAATCATTGGTAGTTAAGGTAAAAGTTCAGGTTCGCCGTCAATTCTGGAAGTATCTTTTGATGAGTATATATTGTATGATATTACCGAGGGATAAAGTAGATCCATGTGTCCATGCATTTTGCTTTGTTTCTAGATACGATTTGTTTCTAGAACTGTAGTGCCTTGCCCAGGTGGAACAATTGCACGTGCACGTATCAATTGATGACATAACAGAACAATTGGCTTATATATAATATCCCTCACCTAAAGTTTGTACTGGTACTGGTTTAACCACACACAAAATATCACACGTAATTGTAGCGGTTATTAGGAAACTGTAATCTCTGCTTTTTTTTTAGATTGCTGAAGAAAAAGATGGCTGTTGTATTACTTGGTGCGCTGCAGGCTTCAGAGTAAGTGTGGTTTTTGAAGTGCACTTTGTCTCCTTAAGATCTTGAAGTTTAAACGGTTCAAAATCAGAGGACTTATTATATTGACTTGCGTCCACTGGATAAAACATAAGCAGGGCGAGTGTAAATGATCCCTAACGGCCTAAATAAAATATAAGAGACATTACACCTGACGTTGTTATTTAGACTTAATAGAAATGTGAAAACCTACGAAAGCAACTGATTAATAATATGTCGTTACTTTTACTTTCAAGTATGCTTACCGAATGGAAAAGCGATTATGATCCAAGCAGCGGACATTACCTGATTAGGACAACGGGAAACAAACTATACACCTTTCCCACGAACCTGCGCAGTGAGACATCCCATAGACGCCTTGTGCCCAACGGTTTGAGACTGGTCCCATAGGAAACCATAACCCCAACCGTTTGGTTCAGGCCTATCCACTAGCAGGGCGCCACCTTATTGAAAAAGGTGTATTACTACACCCAACGATTTTTTTTTTAATATATATTTACTAACTTTGATTAACCCTTTAGACCCCACGGATTGCATCATGAATTGCTGTATTTCCCCAGGATTTCCTTGGATTTCCCTCCGAAATTCCCATTGTTGTGTTACATACATTTATTACAACTAGGACACATTACAACTCACAAATGCAAGGAGCTTCCACTCTACAGGTGGCCATGTGCTCAACTGACTTCGCCGCCAAACCGGAAGTGACAATCGGCCCGACCTTCAGGTCTCACAACCACAAATACTACATTCCCTTTTCTTCTCCATAGAATGTTCATAGACCTTTGTTATAGTCTCTGAGAATGTTCATAGTCCTCGGTCATCAGTGTCCTTAAAGTTCATACCGACTTTAACCTTTTACATTTACTGTAATAACACACAGTCATATATCAAACATATGTTATAGTCCTGAAACACAAACAATATATATCAAGGTGAATACCTGCAACACAAGCAAGGCAAGTTATGACATGTTATGCAAACATCTTTCAAACAACAAAGCAATCAAAGACATATCAAAATACAGTCAAACACTTTCAGACTAATATTTGTCATCATGTCAATGTTCACACTTCAAAGTTCAATCCATCACATAGTCTTTGAACTTCTCCGGCACTCTCACGGCCCGTGTTGGCCTGTGGACCGGACTCTGCGGTACTGTCACTGCCCTGGATGGCGTGCGTACCGGACTCGCCATAACTTGAGACCTCTCAAACTGTCCATTGTCTGAGATATCGCCAGAGTCCTGTAGTTCTTCCGCTAGTGGCACATAAGGCTTCACCGCAGAAGAGTTCCTTTTGTACTGAACTCCCTCTTTGGAACTGACAGTCACTTCAGCCCCTTCCTTTGACACAACTTTGTACGGCTCTGGTTCAAACCGTGTCGCAAGCTTCCCAGTCGTCTTAGTGTTCTTCAACAATACCGTGTCTCCTGGTAACACAGTACTGGGTGTAGCATGCCGTCTGGTATCGGCATAGTCCTTAGCAGCCAGCTTGTGCTGCCAATCACGATCACTAGCACCTTCATGTGCAATGGCACGGTCACACCTAAGCTCCGGCAGCTTCGACCTCAGCTCACGCCCAAACATCAGATAGGCGGGTGTTTTCCCAGTGCTCACCTGCGGGGTCGCACGGTAAGCCAGCAGGAACCTCTGAAGTTCCTTCTGCCATGGTTTCCCTTCCGTAGCAGCCACTTTTAACACTTTTAAGAGAGATCGGTTTTGCCGTTCAACCTCTCCATTGGCTTGAGGCCACAGTGGAGATGATTTGCGATGTTCAATCCCGTTCACCTCCAAGAAAGCCTCGAATTCCTCTGACACAAACTGACGACCATTGTCAGACTTTAATGAAAACGGGTACCCATATCTGGCAAAGATGGGCTCAAGAGCATCAATGACCTTTTGTGTTGTCACCGACTGCATCACAACTACCTCAAAATACCGACTGAAGTAGTCCACACACACTAAGAGATTCTCTCCTGTAGGCAAGGGTCCCATGAGATCCACTGCCACATCCTGCCAGGGTCCCGTCGGTGGCGCTGTCACTTTCATGGGCTCAGGTGGGCGTCCCTCGCCAACAACCTGACAACCGTGACACGACCGACAGATCCTCTCGGCCTCACTGTCCATGTTAGGCCACCACACTTTTGTTCTGAGAAGCAATTTCATCTTGACAATGCCCTGATGGCCCTCATGTGCAAGACGAAGAACATCAGCCCTCAGGCTTTGTGGGACTACAATCCTTGTCCCCCTCAACACAAGCTTCCCAATAACACACAACTCCGTTTTGACACAAGCATACTGCGGCATCTTACACTGTGTCCAGTTCCCTGTTTCAATGTATTGTCGCACACAAGTCAGCTCTGGGTCGGTCCCCGAAGCCAACTCAACCTGCCGAGCAGTCAGTGCTCCAGGCAAGCTCTCCTGCACAATAGCCCTCACAAAGTCCACTGATTCACCACTAACATCCCTTGGTGAAGACTGGTTCAGTCGGGACAATGCGTCCGCTATGTTTGTCTTCCCCGGGCGGTACACGACCTTGTAGTCATACCCTTGCAGACGGAGTACCCACCGCTCAATCCTCGCTGAAGGCTTGGATGTCGGACTATAAATACACTCAAGCGGCTTGTGGTCCGTCTCAAGTTCGAATTTCCGCCCATACACATATAGCTTGAACCTCTCACAGGCCCAGACCAGAGCAAGTGCCTCCTTCTCTGTCTGAGAATACCGTCTCTCAACATCTGTGAGGTTCCTAGATGCATAGGAGATGACCCGCCACACCCCATTCTGACACTGGGTGAGGACTGCTCCTATCCCCTTTGGGCCTGCATCTGCTATCACTCTGGTTTGAGACTCAGCACGGAAATAAGCCAATGTCTCTGTCTTAGTCATCATCTCCTTGAGCTTGAGAAAGGCGTTCTCCTGCTCACTACCCCACACAAACTCCACATCTTTCCGAGTCAGCTCACGCAGTGGTGCAGCTACTGACGAAAAGTCCGGCAGAAACTTTGCCGAATACTGAACAAGACCCAGGAATGACCTCACTTCACTGGCTGTCTTAGGTGGTTCAGCATCCCGTATCCCTGCGACCTTCTCGTCGCTAGGATTGACCCCATTACTGGTCAACTCATGTCCAAAGAATGTGAGCTTGGACAACCGAAACTCACACTTCTTACGATTCAGCGTCAGACCCACTTCCTCCAAGCGGTCTAGGACCTTGAACAGACGCTGATCGTGCTCCTTGACACCATTCCCATGGACTATGATGTCATCAGCTATGTTAGCCACACCAGCACAGTCACGCAACACATCCTGAATGATCCTCTGATACTTTTCAGGTGCTGATGTGATCCCAAACATCAGGCGCTTGTAGCGGTACAATCCCCTATGAGTGACAAACGTTGTCACATGCCTACTGTCCTCCTTCAGCACAATCTGGTGGAACCCCCACTTCAGATCCAACTTACTGAAAACTGTGCTACCGTTCAAATCCTGAACCAGTTCCTCCACAGTAGGAATCGGGTGTCTTTCCCGAACTATGGCCTCATTGGCCCGGCGCATGTCGACACACACTCGCACATCGCCATCACTTTTGGGAACCACTACAAGGGGAGAGACCCATCCTGTTGGTCCCTCTGGAACCTCCTCTATGATGTCCATCTCTAACATCTCATCTAACTTTGTATCTACTTTATCCCTGAGGCCAAATGGGATGCGCCTCACAGGTTGCGCGACCGGCTTCCTGTCTTTGTCAATATGAATCTCCAATTCATAGCCCTTCAGTTTACCAACACCGCTGAACAAACTCTTGTACTTGGCATGTATGTCAGCCTCAGTATACTCTTCAACTATACTGTTCACAACCTCGGGACCTACCCGTAGGACATTCAGTGCTTCTGCCGTCTCCCGTCCTAGCAGAGGTCTACCTTGCCCTTTTACCACAAGGAACTCCTGCCTGCACTGTTTCCCACTTTCCGGGCACGCTATCTCAGCCTCAAAAGTCCCAACCGTTTCCAGGGCTTCAGACTGCCCCCAAGCAAACAACTTACGGTTGGACTTCCGTGACTCACAACGGATACCTTTTCCCTTTAAGGTTTCCCAAGTAGGTGTATCTAGAATGTTACAAGTCGCTCCTGAGTCAATGAGCATGGGCATCTGCACCCCACCAATCATCACATTGACCACACCAGGTCCCACAGAATTCACGAAACTACAGTCTTTCTCCTGGATAGTGAATGCATAGCCACTAGCACTACTACTACTAGCGCCCTCGTCCTTATCAGAATTTCCTTCCTGAACCTGATAGGCTTTCTCACGACTCTTAGGATCCCGCTTACAAAACTTGGCATAATGTCCTTGGAAACCACACTGGTTACACTTCCTGAACCGAGCAGGACAGACCTTATCCGCACAATAGTGTCCAAACTGGCCACAATTGAAACAACTACCCTTAGGCTTCTGATCCTTTGACTTGTTGTCTTTGTTCTGACTCCACCCATTTCCCTTCGTCTCCTTCTTAGAGTTAGGTTGCTTGTTCTTATGCTGTACTGCATTGACCTCGGTGGGCGCTGAAGATACAGACATCTGACCCATCTGTAAATCTACCGTCTCATACGCCCTAGCTATGTCCATGAAATTCTTAAGAGTTGCTCCCCCCGACTTCTCAAGAAACTTCCTACGCAACTTTGCGTTCGCACACTTTTCAATGAGTTGATCCCTTATCGCGTCATCTACACTCGGAAACTCACATGACACAGCCTTCTGTTTCAACCGACAAACAAACTGATCAACCGTTTCCCCAGCAGACTGCTCTAACTGCCTGAACAAATGTCTCTCAAAAGGCACGTTAACTTGGGGCAAGAAATGGTCATCTAGGGCCTTAATACACTCTTGCAGGGAAACATCCCTATCCTCAGGTACCAGTGTATAAAACAGTTCTTGAAGATCAAGTCCCCCTGTATGAAGCAATAGAGCCACTTTTTGGTCCTCATTGACAACTCCCTTAGCTGTAACATACAGGTTAAATGCCCTTTTCCACCTCTTCCACCTTACAGACAAACCACTGGGATCCCCCTTTGGATCAAACTGGGGCAAACCACCAACATCCACCCTTATCACAGTGTCCACTGGACCTGGCTGGGCATCTTGGCCCTGAGCACCACCTGCTCCCTCAGGCATTTTGAGAAAAGTCCACTTTACCAGACTTCACAGAAAGATTTTCACACTTTCAGATAGTCCTACCACCTTGTTCCTCAATCCTCAGTCGCCATTTGTTGTGTTACATACATTTATTACAACTAGGACACATTACAACTCACAAATGCAAGGAGCTTCCACTCTACAGGTGGCCATGTGCTCAACTGACTTCGCCGCCAAACCGGAAGTGACAATCGGCCCGACCTTCAGGTCTCACAACCACAAATACTACACCCATAATTCCTTGTACCTGAAGAAGTTCAAAAGCCTCCCAATCCCTACTGTTTTAAGTTATAATCAGTTGGTTTTTAGCATCAGATATGAAATCAAATAAGCTTTAAAACGATATATTGGTCGCTTTTGTATGTTGGCAACTTTTTGAATCATTCTCACTGGAAAAATTTGGAAAATTTATGGAAAAATGTCCATTTTTCCGGGCGGCTACGGCCGGATTGGGGAGGAGAGCCACGGGCGGCTACGGCCGGATTGGGGACTAAAGGGTTAAACTGGTCAACGCTCGGATATAAATTCCGGTTTTCGTTGCTGCACCAGTGGGCTTACAATTGATATATTATAATACTTCAAAATTTCACAGCAATTCGAGTCAGTATTAACAAATTTACCATTTGTACACAACTTTTAAACAATTTAAAATTTTACAATACAGAAAATAACATAACATATTTACATGTACGTTTTTAACAAGTTTGATTTTTGAATTCTTTTGAATTCAATGAAAGTAGTATTGTTTCTAGTAACAGGATATGACGACTACCTAGGTGCCCTAGGATTGTAATAAATTAAATAAATGTATTCACCTGGGGTTTTCATAGAGTCTTTCAGATATGTTCTTTCGATGCATCAAATGAAAGGAAGAATCAATGTTATTGGCCAGTGCAAGTAATAGCAGGGATGATTGATAGAACCAACCAATCAATATAACTTATCATTGCCTAGAGCTCAATTATTGTGATTATATGCGTGTATCTGTGAATACATGTGACATTATCTCAGGGTTTGACATTCTCTTATATTCATAAACAATTCCAATTAAGAATAAATTATTATTGATCATTAAATTTTCTGTACATCATTGAAGAAAAATTTAAATCAGACGGACAAAACAGCAATCTCTCCATCAAAACTGTTCACTCGTGCAATGACTTCATACTACAGCTGTACAACAAAATAAAGAATAACATAAAAATTGTGTCCCTAATTATTATTGTAATTCAGTAGAAATACAAATATAAACATAATCAGGTCTACATTGATTTGCTCTCGACTTGGCGAACACGATGCGTGTATAAATAGAGTGGCAATTGTATTTTGCCTTGTCCCAAAGCCATTACAAAACGTAAACAAGCTCTGAATAAGCCTTTCTTTTAATATCACTTCATCACCACAATGTTAGATAAGATACAACATAGCTATAAAATCTACATTTCCTCAATATGCATCCATTATAATTAGCTATCTTCTAATGAATATATCAAATATAAGATCCTACATACCCAAACCTTTGTAGCAAAATGATGTAACATAAGTAGCAAATTGAAAATACTCAAGGTTGCATTTCTGTTAATAGCATCTCCCAAAAACAAAATGACAAAAGCAAATACTCTAGATAACAAATAACAAGTACTAAATGCAATACAGCAAATGCTAAATACCAAAATAGCAAATGCTAAATAGCATAGACCAAAACCATTTGTTCCCATGGCCATCTTGGGTAATTAGCCATGTCTTATGGGTATGGCCACTTAGTATTTTGTTTGGCATTTAGTGTAAGTGGTACCTACTAGTTTAGTAGGAATAATCTTTCAACCCTTACAAAAGTTGATATTGCATTTTGCATTTGTGCTTTAGGTTTCGGTTATTTAAGTTACAGATAAAGGCAATTGCTTAAAATGAATTAAAGACATGTAAAACTGAAATAAGCAAGAATTATGTTTTTCTATATATCCTTAAGTTCTGCTTGAACATTATAATCTTTTTAATTTTATCACTTGATAGATTTGTAGGTTTGCCAGCCAATCAAAATGTGGTATTTCCGGATAGAATATGGTTGGACATTGTAGGTTGGTTATATAACTGATATTTTTCAAGTTGGTTTGTAGGTTGGTTCATATTGGTTCCTATGGCAAAATATAGGCTCTAAAGCTGCACTCTACCAATTTTAGGAGCAATCTGTCAATCAAATTGCTTTGGTGACTTTTGTATTATACATTTGTCTTCAGGGAATAAGTGTGGAGGCAATCTTTAAAATATTTCATATTAAATCTTAATCATGGTGTAAACTTGGATGGGTTTACTAATGATTAGACCTTGGATCTAATAAACAACACACTCTTTTATAAGAATGTGGTTTTCTCTCTCTTAGACCAGGTTGGGGATACTGCATTTAACATGAATTTAATGACACTTTCCATTTTGAAAATTACATAAATAAAAACTTCACAATTAATGTTTTTACATAAATAAAAATGCTCAAAAAATGAAAAGTTTGCTAAATTCAAAAACCATTTGTAGTTAAAGTGCACATCTTTTGCATTAAAATGATCGTTGCATTTTCACATTCTATCGTTGCATTTTTTTTATATTGATTTTTAATTTTTAAAAGTTACAAAAATCATACCAAGAAAACAGCCCGTCCTGAAATAACAGGACGGTTTTGTGAGCTCTTATTACAGGACGTCCTGTTTTTTCAGGCAGACTTTTAAAAACCATTAAAACAGTTATTATAATGATGGAATTCGATTTTAACTTAACCAAATGATCACTCGTCATAAAGGTTTATATTTCAAAATTGAAAAAATAATGATGGAATGTTTCTAAAGGATTTGAAGGCTTGCGTCCTGAAAAAACGGGACGTCCCGTTTTTCCCGTCGTAGCCCCAACCTGTAGACAGACTACTTAGAATGGCAGAGGGATGATGAAGAGTAAGGAAGACAAATCCAGCTTAATATTTATAATAGTCTAAAAATCAATACAGCAAACAAAGTGCTCCCAGCCAAGTTGCGACAAAACAGAAATGTTCTGCAACTAAACTTTTTTAGTCCATCTGTTACTTACCAAGATAACAAGTATATAACAATTATGTTATTGATGGTGAGGTTTCAACCTCACCAAATCATGACGTTATCATAACATTATTTTTTGGTGAGGTTAAGACAAAACCAAAACAGAATGTTATAAAAACATTCTGTTTAGGTTGAACATAACAAGAATGTTGTAATAACAATAATGATAATCGCAGTGCAACATCACATCAGTACGTTGCAGCAACATTATTGTGAGCCATCAAAATAATGTAACAAGAACCACTACAGAACTAAACAGAGCGTTACTGCAACGTTACAATAATGTCATATCATGGCTGGTTAACTGATTAAATTAGGGGAAAAAAACATATGATCATAGTTCAAATCTTCCACACCCCACTAGTGGTCAGGTGAGCCAGATGCAAACATCCTACCAATATACTACTTAATAAATCCTACGTCATTCTAAATTCTCAAGGGTAGAGGGGAGAGAGAACAGATTTTAGAGTGCATTGCAAGAACATGGGCCAACATATCGATGAGGGAGATCTAGATCTACATTATAAGAACATTATATAGATATCGCCTATAGGCCCACGCATCAAAGAGTGGAGGGGATTTGGAAATTAAGAAAATAATTATGCGTAGGACTATGTAGTCAAATTTTTAAGAAATAATAAAAACATTTGTATTATAAGACAAGGCCTTTCTAGATGAAAATCCCCCTGAAATTATTTATCAATATTAAATTAGTTGGGTCAGTAGACCTCTTTAATAATTATTATAGGTCGTTGCTAGTGTAGCGCGCCGAGTCTGCGAGTTCTCCCGACGATCGGGAGCCCCCTGCACCACCTCTCCTGTCCTTCCCTGGCTTAGGGGAGATGATCTAAAGGCTTTTCACTTGTTGTATACTGTTTGTTTAATATGTCTGTCTTACCTTTCAGGAATACTTGATCTTTATTTATGATTTAGACTGTAAAACAGTCTTTGGTCTTAGCCAGTTTTGGGCCAGCTTGGGCCCTGAGAGGCCATTTTGTTTTTATGACAACTTAGGGGGCCAGTAGCTCAGCCAGTCAGAGCCAAGCTCTGAGTTTCCCGCTTTTTCCTACTGTCAGGAGCCTTTTTATTGGCTGGTGCCCATTTTGGAGGGAGACTCCATCTTGTTTTATCTGACTTCATCAGATTTCTTCACTTTAGTTTGGCAGTCAAGGAGATCAGTTGTGGTGAGGGTTCTCCTCAGCTTTTCCTTATGGATCTCTATAGTGGCCTTGTCTCCACTCTGTTTTGTCAGTTCTCTATACAGTTTTAGCTGGGTTGTTGACCTCAGGGTAGCCCAGCCTGTTGTAGAGAACTGACTTTTATCAGAGTTTAGGAGTTTTATGCCACTTACTTAGTTTCTGCCTTGTATTTTATGAGTGACTTACAGTGTTAGATTTTACTGTTTGAGTCTGTCATCCTTGGCCTGTGATCTTTATTTTACCAAGTTGTGGTGACTTCCAGGCCATAGGTTTTATGGACAGGACTTAGATTTCATTTAGGAGGTTTATTCCCTGTTAATGTTTTAGGTCATTTACTTGACATGGGGTCAGAACTTTTGATTTTAACTGTTAGTTTACTTTATCTCAGGCTTTAAAGCCTTGACTTTTAGATTTATTCTAAATTTACCCCTGTCTTAGAATTTACTTAGTCTTATGTACAGGATGCCTGTATTTGTATTTGTAAAGCTTTAAGCTTGTGAGTATCTACTTTGAAAGAGACTGTTGTAACTTTAAGTGCTTTAATAAATATTTTCATATCTTAAATCTGTTTGTTGTCTGGTTATGCTTTCACCTATTGCCAACCCTAATGGTCGAACCTGGGAGTGATTTCCCATTTTATAGCAGTGCCCCTGGGCGCGCTACACTAGGCCCACGGCGCTGGCCACTGGTGGGTGCAAACAACGCTACCTAGTGACAATGACCTGATGACAAGCCTATGAACATGGAGGGCGGGAAAACTAACAACAGACAAGAAAAATGCTCAGGAATAAAACTTCTTTGTGAAAAATCTTTAATCATAGGCCTATATTTGTGAACATGTAAGGACCTCACTTTTTAAAAAGGCCATAAACAACCCCAATTTTCTGCTAGATCCCCAAACTGATTGTTTTAGCTTTTTACTGCAGCGCCACCTACACCAAAGTGCCCGGATAACCCACCCAAAGAATAGGCCTATCCCATTTTTTAAGGTTTTATTGTTACAAATTGTGGAAATGGAAAAACTTATTTTAACCCTTTAGACCCCAATCCGGCCATAGCTGCCCGATGGTGTGCTCCCCAATCCGGCCGTAGCCGCCCAGAAAATTGCCCATTTTTCCATTATTTTTCCATAATTTTCCAAGGTCTACATTTTTCTTAACATTTAACATACAAAATTGACCAATATAATTATCGTTTGAAAGCTTATTTAATTTGCTATCCAATGCTACAAACCCCATTTCTATAACATTCAGTGATAGGGGTTGGTTATGCTTTGAACTTCTTTGATTACAAGGAATTTAGGGAATTCCGTAGGGAAATCCATGAAAATCATGGGGAAATTAAGCAATTCATGAATGCAATCTGTGGGGTCTAAAGGGTTAAGACAATAGGAATATTAGGGGGAATGTGGGTTATATCGCGCATCAAGTGCGCGATATAACAACAACAGCAAATGAGACACACCAAAATAAGCTATAGGATATATCCCTTGTGTTTGAGGAGAAAAAAATACAGATAGGAAAAAAGTGATTTTATTTTGTGATGACATGGAATTCCTATTGTCCCATGTTAATTTCGATTTGGGACGATGACACATGCTAATTTTTTATGTGGATGCATAGAAACTGTCATTTATATCTAAAAAGGAGGGACACATCCATTAGAACCATAGACAGTTGTTATATCGCGCATTTGAGTGTTGTATCGCGTTTTTAAGATATCCATTTTTAGCATGAGGGTATGAAAAAATTGAATAAGAAATGGTTGAAAAATATTGCAGATAATGTCCATATTTTCCTATATTTGTTTATACAAAAAAAAATTAGCAACAAATATTAAATCAATGTGATTTTCCAATGAATATTTGACAGCTAACTTGATGTTATGGTTTATAATTTACGAAATAGCAAATTCTAATCAAAATACGGATTTTCTGTGATTTAATATTTTACATAAAAGACAATAATCATATTTTCCTCTGGATTATTTTTCATTCTGATTTGACATAATTCATGTTTCAAAAATGAAATAGACTGACATCCATGGTATCAAAAATCACTTTAAAACATGAAATTGAGTCCAAAATTAATGAAAATAGAATAATTCAAGTTATGTATGTATAATTTGCAATCATCTGCGCGATACAACACCAGCTAATGCACGATACAAGACCACCTAAAAAGATATATTCATTTGATAGTATCATTAAGAAAAATTCATTTTATTCTTATGGAAAAATTATATTTTCTCCAGAAACTCACGGACTTCCTTTTAAAATGGATTAATATTGTCTCATCAAAACAATTAATTTGTTTTAATGAAATAGGTAACTCCACAAATTAACTAAAAGTTAAGGGCAAAATGATAAATATATTGAGTAAAATACATAGTCAGTATTGTAATATCTATTCCATAAGAATAATCTGTTCAGGTAGTTCATAGGCTCGCATTCACTATACTTCACATTTGCCTTTTTGAATTTTAACAATTTTCTCAATTTTCTCTTACTTATAAGCATTTAAGTACAGGTGCGCGATATAACCCACATGCGCGATATAACCCAAATTCCCCTATTTTCCTGACATAAGCCCTAGCTATAATTAGTAAATGTTTTCTTATTCACACCTATTTTGGCTATAGGCTATATCTAAATTTCGTGAGGAATTCTTCTTTCTGAGAAAATCTTTGAGACATTAATTTTTCAGATGACATAACCATTAATTAGGCCTAGATGATCAGGGACGGACCCAGAGATCTGAAAAAGGAGGGGCCCTAATATAGAGTAGAGGAGCCAGTTTCCGCGCATCTCTAGTTTCCGCGCATTTTACATATTTTATGGACCCATTTTTTCTGTAGGTATTAAATATGCTATTTTTAAAGTGCCAGACCCAAGATAATGTTCTTATGCAATTAATTTGTCATTTTTAATGATGTTTCATATTTATTTATGTATTCTAAGGCCAAATAAATGTTTCAATGTCCTTATTATTAAGGAAAATGACGGGATCCTTAAAAAGTTAATATTTCTGAAATAAGGAGCATAACATCATTTTCTTCAAGAAAAAATATAATTTTCTCTAAATAATTATCATAGATATTAGTTTAAAGTGATTTATGATCATTTTAATGTCATAAACATAAAATCTCATGGATAATTTAGAAAATAGGCCCCTGCGCGGAAACTAAGGACAATAAATTAGACAGTCTCTAGTTTCCGCGCATTTTTCACCAGTTTTTCCGAAATTTCCGAATTTTCAAACATTTTTCAAAAGAAAATAAAAAGAATTTTTTTTCAAAGCAAGGTTCTATATTATCTTAAGACACTTTCCTAAAATAATATAAACCAAAGACAAAACTGAAAACATTTTTTTCTCTTTTACTGAGGCGAATTAATTGCTTTTGTCATTATTAAAAATGCATAAATATGTGTATTTCTTCCTTTTTTTCATGAATATATTCTTGAGATTTTCTCTGACAAGGTAGCATTTCTATTTGCATTTTTATGAATTATTAAGAACTTAACAATTATTTTGTATAATGGATATCAATAGATAATCTTTTTCTGATGCCCGATGTATCATATTTTCTTTCTATAAATTATTTTACTCATTTAACACCTAAAATATGAGAAATGCGCGGAAACTGACACCAGAATGCGCGGAAATAGGCTCCAGGTGCGCGGAAACTGAAGAATAAACATGTGAAAGTAAAACCTTAAGATATAACAAAAATATTTTCAAACTTTAATTTTTTTTATTATGATTATGTTCTTAGATGTCATTCCCCTCAATATGGAAGAAAAAATATTAAATTTATAATGTTTTTCTTAAAATATTTTGTTAAAGCTTAACTTCTTGCCCTTAATGCGCAGAAACTGGCTCCTCTACTCTAGCTGATATAGATCTAGGATTTGAGGCGTCCCTTCCTGGGGCTAGAATTTTACATTAAACTGTTAAAAAAAATCTAAATTTGGCAAAAAATATGCCCCCCCCCCCCTAAATCCGTCCCTGATGACCTTGATCGTGGAACTAGGCCTAGGCCTTGAGGTTATAACCTTCCAAATATCCTATAATAGCCTATATGCCCCTATAATTATGAATAAAACTATCATAGACCTAGGCCTATAGATCTACAGATCTAGGCCTATAGATCAGCTGTAGATCTACATCTATTTCTATGGTGGAAGACTTGCAGCTTCATCTTTTGTTGGAGCGGGGAAGTTATCCGCCAGATGGCGCGAAATATTGTATTAAATTTTGTAGTGCTGCCAGTAGTAAAAATTAAAGTCCAGCTCGCCTCTTCGACGCAAAAGTCAGGTCTTGCCCGGCTCACCAGCAAAACATTTACTACTAACTGCTATAAAAGAGACTTGATTATATTTGGTTGATTTGGAGCTGGTGAGCCGGGCAAGACCTGACTTTTGCGTCGAAGATGCGAGCTGGACTTTAATTTTCACTTCTCGTGAGCGGAACATTCTAAACTCCACTCACTTCCTATGCCACAAACTGTTTTAAAAGAGATTCTATATAAATGAAAGTTTAATAGTTTTCAAGGTATGTCTATCTCGCTACATACTCGTACAAATGAGTTAAAAGGTTATGCAATTGATAAATAAAGAACACTAGAATTAAAGTCGTATGATAATTTTTATTTATCTTTACATCTTTACATCTTTAGGTCATTTACAAATGAATCAAAGGTTATCTTTACTTTCCAGTTGAACAAAAGCCTGCTATTCCTGTCTCAGTTTGATCTAATGATACTTCTTCAATCAAATCAGCAATAAAAATTCTCTCTAAAATCATTACATCTTTACATCTTTAGGTCATTTACAAATGAATCAAAGGTTATCTTTACTTTCCAGTTGAACCAAAGCCAGCTATTCCTCTCTCAGTTTGATCTAATGATACTTCTTCAATCAAATCAGCAATAAAAATTCTCTCTAAAATCAACTGAGCTATTCTATCACCTTTTGCAATTTTAAACTCAACTTCACCAAAATTAAACAAGATAACGCATACATTCCCACGGTAATCCGGATCAATTACTCCGGCACCGACATCAATAAAATGGTTGTATGTAAGGCTTGATCGTGGAGCAATACGGCCATAGCATCCTTCAGGAAGTGCAATTTGAATATCAGTTTTAACTAATACTTTTGCTTTTGGAGCTATAACGTAATCATAAGCGCTGTATAAATCAAATCCAGCTGCTTTTTTTGAACCTCTTGTTGGAGTTATCGCCTCAGTACTTAATTTAGCAAATTTAAGTTCACGATTAGATTTCATTTTGGAATTGCAGATAACAAGGCCTATATCAATCGTACTATAATCAGTAATCACAATATAATTTAAGGGAAGATAAGAGTCGAATGACTTAAATTACTTTTGATTATTTATCGGCTCATGAGTTGTGTAGATGGCAACCAAGTACAAACCAGTAACTAAGTACTTTATAATAATTATAATCTCTAGTGACGTAGTCACTTACGTCAATACACCATTATATACGCTAGGTGGCGCAAATGTCTAATTGATCAATTAAGGTCAAGTAATTCACAAGATGTCGTCACAACTACTCGCGGAATAACGTTGCACGTCAATTTAACAAAAGATGTTAACTAAAGAATCTTCAATTGAATTAAATATAAGAATGTAAAATAAACATCTTAAATATGCTTACGATACTATTTTTATAATCATAAATTTCAAAAGCACGTAAACATTCAGTTATTAAAACTACATTTTCAGGAACACCATTCCTACTCCAAATTACTTGAATGAAGCTCCTTACACATTATAATTTGTCATCCATTCACATTCAAACTAAGCGTTAATCCGATACGCCCTCTCAGTTGTCAGTAGGCTAGAGGTAATTTTTGATAGACTCGTGCTGGAAGTGTTGCAGGTCACGCACTTGGTTGCCCTTTACACAACCCACGAGTCAATAGACAAACCAAAGTTAATAGATCCAAACGAATATTTCCTACTCGGTTACTAGTAGTTATATTCGATAATTTGTCACGACGATAAATATTTCCTACTCGGTTACTAATAGTATTAATACTTGACAGATATATTCATCTTAATGGTATTATATATATATATATATATATATATATATATTACTTAGTTACTGGTTTACTTAATCTAATATGTGATCTAAGTATTCGCTATGTTTACCATATATTATAAAAATAAAAACACAACAGCATAAATGTTGTTAAATTCCAATTTTATCATATACCATTGAAACATTACATTAAAATATGTTCGGACTGCTCTTAGCTTTATCATACAAACATTTAGTTTCATAATTATACAAACAATTAGTTTCATAATCATCTCAAGTCTTGATTACAACAATCTTCAAACATCGTAGACGCACATCTTCTCCACGATCTTCAACCATATTTATAGCGCACCTGACACGATCTTCACCAGTCATGATTGAACCGCGCACGATCTTCACACCAGTCATGATTGAACCGCGCACGATCTTCAAACCAGTCTTGAGTGAACCGCACATCCTTCAAGTTTGCGCAAACATAATATAAATTCTGCGAAGATGTCTCGGTAAAGATTATGATAATATTTAAGTTTGAGGAAAGCTTAGCTCTATTGCTACAGACAATCAAACTCCTGAGAATAATAATGTCAGATCAAACTTTCCTCTTATTTCAATATATGATCTTCACACATTAAGGAAAAGTTTGAAACATTATTACTTACAAACTTCCTTCTGAAGCGTAGCTCTATTGCTACACAGACAAACTCTCTCTGAGAATAATGTTGTCTGCATATAAGAAATAATGCATGTAACACTTATTACACAATTGTAAATCAAACTTTTCCTCTTACATGAATTTGTGGTCTTGGTCATTACCTATCAAGCTACAATGCAGATAGGTTTAGTTAAAATACATTTTCAGAAACTGAAATCACATGTATATAGTTTAAGGAAAAAGTTTGAAACATTATTACTTACAAACTTCCTTATGAAGCGAAGCTCTATTGCTACACAGACAATCAAACTCCTTCTGAGAATAATGTTGTCTGCATATAAGTAATAATGTCAACAAAATATATAATAATGCATATTACACTATTACACAATTGTAAATCAAACTTCCTCCTACATGAATTTACCAAACGGGTTGCAATATATTTGCAGAGGTTGACCTAATGTTAATATTTTGCTACAATGTATTTGCAAAGGTCGAACAATTCCCGTTAATAAGTTTCAGCCGTGATTCAGAAACTGAAATATTCCTGCCAATAACAGGTCTCATTTTAGTTAAATACCATTACCTATCAGGTTACAATGCAGATAGGTTTAGTTAAAATACATTTTCAGAAACTGAAATCACATGTATATAGTTTAAGGAAAAAGTTTGAAACATTATTACTTACAAACTTCCTTATGAAGCGTAGCTCTATTGCTACACAGACAATCAAACTCCTTCTGAGAATAATGTTGTCTGCATATAAGTAATAATGTCAACAAAATATATAATAATGCATATTACACTATTACACAATTGTAAATCAAACTTCCTCCTACATGAATTTACCAAACGGGTTGCAATATATTTGCAGAGGTTGACCTATTCTTGTTAATATTTTGCTGCAATGTATTTGCAAAGGTCGGCCAATTCCCGTTAATAAGTTTCAACCGTGATTCAGAAACTGAAATATTCCTGTCAATAACAGGTTTCATAAGGTGTGAAGCATTTACAAAAACCTTAGCAATATCAGGTTGCAATTCAGTAACTGAAAAATTCCTAACAATTACAGGTTGCATAAGCTGCGAAGCATTCGCAGAAACCTTTCCAATAACAGGCTGCATTAATTGATTAATAGACTGTAATTGTTGAGTTTCACATCTCAGAAATAACCTTGACATTTGTTTATATTCTCCAGTAATCACACAATTTAACAAGTATTTCTGCTGAGTTAAGTTTGGTCTTTTTATCTCAAGTACAATTACAATTAAGCTAAGAGCAGCCGATACACATAAACCACCAATACTTAATTTTGTTGATGGTTTAATTCCATTCGAATTGTTCTTATTAATTATATCCATATTGTTAATCTTATTACTCAAATAATACTTAAACATAGTTAATAATATTAATCTTAATCATATTTCTTAATCATGTTTTTAAAGATTCAATAACATCTTGCATATATTTAGAACATTGATAATGACATTCTAAATTATCAACATTACGTACAACTTTATCTATAGATTGTTTATTCAATCGTTCAACATAACGAGTAACAAAATCATCATTCTTCAAAGTATTTTTAGTAAATCTTTGCAAAATCTTTATAAGACTTTTACCTTTACATTTTTGAAACACATAATAAATAGTGTATTGCCCACACGCAGTTGAAAACAAACTTTGTAAAGTTTTAGAAGAATACTTAAATTTACATTTATCCTTATGTTTACCCTTTTGTAGAAAAACTAAAAAACTTTTTTTAAACGGAGGTAAACCATAAGAATCAAAATACTCTGGAACAGCTTTAGAAGATTTGAAAAAGAAAGCAACCCAATGTTCACCAGGTTTAAAACTTTCATCTGTATTAACTATAAATGCAGCAGGATACCTCACATTTCTTATATTTGATAAATTATCCGAAGAATAAACACCTTTAAAAATCTTAGACGTAACTATATTAGATTTGAAAACTCTATAAATATCTGATCCAAGCATACTTATTATTCCAGCACACTTAGTCAAATATTTATTTACTATTTATTTATTTACAAACAAGTAAGCAATCAAGAATGCATAACAACCTCAGGTTGATTTACAGGTCCGATTGCAAGCATGCTGTCATATTCATTAAAGAATACCATTACTATACCATGATTCTTAGGTTCTTTTAAAGTTGCTATTACATTAATAGTACCATTTTCTGATAATTCAAATGAATTTGAATTTGGTAAACTTTTGCATAAATCAAAACAATATAATGTGTTACCATTTTTAAATTCTTCAGGAGTTATACTTATAGGATCGTTCTCAAAAAGTCTACCTGTAGCATAAAGCATTGCCATATAAGCTTCATAAAATTTATCAGCGTCAAAGTCACACTTCATTTCATAAAAAGGAGAAACATCTTCACCCTTTTGTATAACAATGTCTGTCAGTCCAAAATTTTGAAAATAGAATGGATTATGTTTCAAATTTCCATCAAACCCACGTGCATCTATAAAACCAACTATAATTCTTTTTGGTAATTCATCGTTTGAAATCATTCGATTTTCTTGAAGAATACTTTTGTTAGGAGCTTGAGTTGAATATTTTACCTCAACTCGCCGAAAAGGAAATTTCATAAAATTATCTGGCTTTCTACTATTCTCTATTTCATCTAAAAATGTGTCTTCTAATGTCCACCTTTTTACTTGAAGAATTGCTTCTTCAATTTCAATTTTATATTTTGCATCTTCAATTTTGGCCATCAATGCAAAATCTGGATCATTTCGTATTAACCTTACTTTCATATCAATATCTCCAGGAAATTTCTTTTGCTGATTAAACAAATCATTGTGAATTTTACAAATTAACTGAAAACTTTTCCCATATTGAGTTTTTTCAAATCTCTTTTTAGCTCCCTGGTTATGCGCAGCATCAAAATTTGAAACTTCATTAAAATCTTTTGTATCTTTATGATAACATGTCAAGTCACCCCAAGATTTTAAGACAGATTCTCTAAAAGATAAAAGATTTTCAATATATGCCTTATAGGGATAAAGGTTATTACTTGATGAAACCAATTTATTTCCTATATACAATTGAACTTCTTTGAACAAAGCTCCACTGAAATAATTTGCAGGAAACACCTTTGACAAATTTGGAATAGGACCAACTGCACCAGTTTGTTGATCCACAGCTGGTGCAGCAGGAGCAGTACCGTCAGAATTTAAAATTTTTATTTTTAATTGTAAAAAACTTCGAAATAAATCAATAAAATCAGCTTTATTTGACTTCAAGGCAAACTCAATTGGACCGCCTTGACTTAAAGAGCTTATAGGAAAAACTTTAGAATAAAAACTTTTACGTGCAGTTGTATCTGTTGGTGGAACATTATAATAATCAAAACTATCATCTACACAAACACAAGACTCATTAAACATAGACATTTTAATTAAACTCAAAATTTCAGCAAATTATAGGATCAAAAATAATTGATATAAACATAACATAACATAAGATAAAGTGTATCTCAGGCAGATTTCCTTGAATTATATTTAACTAAAAATATCTTTATTTCTATTTGATCTCTTATTTGTAGTATTTTTTCTTGTTTTCCTTCTTTTCTTAGGAACTTCATCATATTCCTTTCTCCTTTTTCTTCTATTTTCATACTCACCATCATCTGCATCATTAAATCTATTCTTAGCTTTAGATGCTAAATAATTAATAGAATCTGAACCTAATTGTTTAAACTGTTTAGTAGCCTCATCTTTAAATGCATCTTTAATACCTTTTCGATTCACAATAACATCTTTAACTATATTTTGACCACCCTTTATTGCACTTTTAAAAAAATGCTTTTTAGCAGATTCAAAAGCTGGTAACGCCATACCAGAAAGTCCCTTTAAAAGAGAGCCGAATATATTTCCAATGCCATAACCTCGTTGATGCTGAACTCCAATATATGGAGGAATAAATGTTGCATACCCTCCTTTCTGAGTCTTTGCATTATTTTTAAAGAAATTTCTATAATGCCCAACATAATCTTTTCCACAATACTTTTGCATTCTTATTTCATAAACCTAACATAAATTTACTGAGATTTATTACTTAATGAAATTATTCATAATGGTCTGAAAGTGATAATCTTAAAGTAATTTCAAGTAGGTCAAGATTCACTTTCTAAGGCTTCCAAGATTCCCATTTTAAAGTTCGTTTAATTGGTCTACCAAATGATGATGTTCGTTCTGGACTTGGAACTGAAACTTCCTCATCTACATTACTTGTAACACTAGTTACCTTTCTCTTTTTTTTCTTTTTTTCCTTTTTTCCTCCAGTTTCTTTGGATTTACGTTTAACTAAATCTAATTTTGGAGTAACAAATTCTTCATCTGATGTAGGACTTGCTACTTTCTTATGAAATAATTCTTCCTTATCTGATTCAAAATCACTAACATCAAACTTAGGTGGTTTCTTCTCAACTATTTCTCCCACATGAACACCAGCTTTACCCTGATTTAAATTTTCATTTTTATCTTTCATTAAGTAAGGAGTATTAAGTGCATCAGAAATCCAAGCTCTATTACTTTCTTCGAAAGGATATTTACCTACTGAAACTGGAGAAGACTTTTTAGGAATACGTGGAAAATATTCTTCAATTTTTTTAGTAGGTCTAGGTTTAGGTAATTCATCTTTTTTTTCTGGAAAACGCGAAAAGTATTCCATTATAGATGAAGCTTTCTTCGGTCTTAACTTTATCCAAGATTTTGGAATATTTATATCCATTAAGAAATCCCACACTTTATCAGCTCCTACTGGTTGCGCTTTAAATTCTTTTGATTTAGAAAAATATTGCATTAATTTAATAATATCTGAACCGTTAATTACTTCATCTCCTAATGTTAATTGTCCTTTTTCATCCCATGATGCAGATTTATTTTTCATTGCTTTTAAAATGCTACCAACATTTGGCTTCTGTGATAAAGTTATTCTTTCTAAAATTTCCTCAATTGTTAATTCATTTTCATCAAAAATATTTGTATGCTTACTCCTCATAGTTTCATAATCTTGAGGAATATATGATGAAAAAGTAGGATAACTTTGTCTTTGAAACATACGTTCCTGCATTAATTCATTTTGTCTAGATAAAACATAATTATCTTTCTTCGTTTTTTCATCAAAATTACAACTTTTAAACATTACATATGGTATAATAACACTTTCTTTAAAAGAAGCCATCTGAGCTATTTATAATAATCTTGTAATACCAATATTATCCAGTTTAACCTTAAGTCAATTAATCATTATGATAAAATTTTACCAATCTGCCCCACTTTACTAAGTAATCCACCTGCAACTGGCATAATAAATTTAGATAAAAGACCTAACACTGAAGGTAAGATAAATGGAAGAAAACCACCGTCTTGTTTTAAAGTATCTTTTCGCTTCTTCAAAGAAAGATTTTTTCTTAGTAAATATCTCATAACCTCTTTAAACTTCTTTACTTTTTCAAACTGTGACTTAGTCAATTTAACGTTACCTCTCAAAACATTATGAATACAATCACAAATTGAAAATATATCGTTAGCATCTGCTAAATCTAAAATTTGATTTCTTTTCTTTACACTATGGCCCGCACAACAAAGTAAAGTAAGGTAATGTCTATGTACATAAGCACTGTTCTTACATTTACTTTGTCTCTGCTTTTTCTTTTGAGGTGATTTTTTCTTTTGCGGAGCCATCAACTTCTTTTGTGGTGCCATAATATCCAAACAAATTACTTTTCAAAGATTAACCTTATCAATCTCAACACTATTTAACTTGAGGAATAAAAACATGCTGCACTAAACCAAAAATATTTGCACGAAGCATTGCATTTTTAGGTGTCTTTTGATGGCCATCAATGAAAAGGTAACCATGAGGTTTATTCACAGCATGTTCAAATATATTAACAAAACTACGCTGATTCTTTGGCATAAGCTTTCTAGCAAGAGAATAAGGAATTGTTTGATCAAGAGGCGAATTAAAAATACACAAATAAGTGGCATTTTTTGAAAAATTCTTTCTTTCTTTTCCATCTTGAAATAAATTCTGTGTTATAAATACAATACTAACATTTTCATGATGCGATCGTTTTGTAAAAAATTCTGAAATCAATTTGTTATTACCACATTCGGCCATTAAATCATCAAACACAACAAGACCCTCTTTGCTAGAATCTACAAAATTATCAAAAGAATCAGGTAAACCCTGATGAAATTGTACATTTTTCTCTAACAAATATTTATCATGCGGAAATGTTTCACCATAAAACCAATGAATATATTCAAAATCTTTATCTATTAACCTATCACTATTCTTAAGCAAATCAATTACAAAAGTAGTCTTTCCACAATTACTAGGACCAGCAATAATCATTGAAAACGGAGTTTTCAATCTTGCATCAAAAATATTAAAATGCTCTTCCGACGACATAACTATGCCCCTACAACTTTAGCTATTTCCTGAATATAAGCTACACCTGTTAATATCTGATTATCTTTATCTTGAAAAACAAATGTAACTGGTCTTGTATTAAGAATATAAGCTATTTGAAAAATTTCTTTTTTCCAATTTGATAAAAATCCTCTCTGAAATGCTTTTCGATATTTAGTTAGTCTCACTTTATCACCGACTTTTAAGCCTTGATATCTTTGTTTACTATATAAATAACCTTTATATTGTTTTTCCCATAATTCCTGCTCATTTCCTTGATTTACTTCAATTGGACTTACACCTAACGTTCTATGACAAGATCGATTATAACCATTAACAATATTTTGTAGAATATCAACGTATTTTCTTGTCTTCTTAGCTTTCATATATCTAAACAGTCTATTTTTAAATGTCCTAATAAACCTCTCTACAATAGCACATTTTGGATCTTGAAAAGTTGAAAACTGTTGAATATTGTTCTTTTTTAAAAAATTGCTAAAAACCCCTTTAAACTCTGAACCAGAATCAGTTTGAATTAAACGAGGTTTAACCCCTGCTCTTTGCAATATTCTTTTAAAAGCAAATAATGTTTCTGAAGACATTTTAGTTCTCATAGGTTCAACATAAGCAAACCTAGAAAAACAATCAATAGCAGCTAAAATATTAGTATAACCATCATTATCATTTCTCAATTTAGGAATTACCATTAAATCTAATTGCCATTGATCATTTCTTCCACGTACAATTATTTTTCGTCTTTGAAAATTTTTCTGAACAGGTTTAAATGAAGTATATGTCTCGGTATTTTGTAAAAATGTTTTAACATCTTTCAAAGTAATAGTTGGATTAATAGCTTTTGCAGATAAATATAATTTTCGAATAGAAGAAAATGAAGATGAATGTAAGGGATTGAAATATATAGATGCTAATAAATCCCTTTTATTCAAATAATCTTCCATTTTACTCAATTAAAGCAATTATATTTCAAACTAAGTATTAAACAATCACAAGCAAAACTTAATTACTATTGCTCAAGCTAAGCTTAATATACTATTGCTCAAGCTAAGCTTAATATAAACAACAATCACATGCTAAGCTTAAATACAATATATACAAAACTCACATTCTTTCACTGATTTTTTCAAATAGCTGGTAGGATGAAGCTGGCTATCCAAACATTTACATCCCATTAAACACTATTTGAAACTCAGATCTAGAACATGATAGTAAATTAAAATATAGTGCTCCGGGAGTCCGTAAGCACCTCAGCGCTTTCACGCTGAATATAATATAATATTATAATATAATATGATTTATCCTGACTTTACTAAGTTAGGATTCATTGCTAAAGTCTCCCCCCCTTTAGTTTTAACAAAAAAAAGTGGAATACAACCATAAATTTGTGCCTGTCTTGTCAACCTCTGTTTTGGTGGAACTCTAGGCTTTCTCGGTGCACTCTTTGCTTTGTTTGGAGCCCTTCTCTTTGGAACTGGCTCATCATTTACATTATCTTTCTTCTTCTTATAAACTCTCTTCTTAATCTTTTTTGGAGCAACTTCATCCTCACTAACTATTTTCCTCTTTGTTTTCTTTGGAAGATTAATAACAAGATCCTCATCATCTTCACTCATATCTTTAGTCTTCTTAATCTTTTTTGGAGCAACTTCATCCTCACTAACTATTTTCCTCTTTGTTTTCTTTGGAAGATTAATAACAAGATCCTCATCATCATAATCATCTTCACTCATATCTTTAGTCTCCATCTCCTTTTCTCTATCCTCATCTATAAGCTCATCTTCACTCTCACTCTCTTCTAAATTTGTCATCCTCGCTGATGCAACTTTATCCTTCTCCTTCACATACTTATTTTGACATGAATTACATCTTTTATCATCCAAAGTAAAATATTTTGGATGATCATATGGTAAATGACACCTAATACATTCCTTAAACATTCCTTCCTCACAGATCTCACAATATTTTTTACCGTCAACAAATGGACGATCATCGCCACAATAATTACAATTTTGTAAAACCATAATGATATATAGCAAATAATATAATAATACTTTACCTTTGTAAGTTGAATATGCTTGATACTTCACCTAATGTTGAATATGCTTGATACTTCAGTCATACTAACCTAATCACAGAAACATTTATTCATCATTTGCCATATCTTCCTGCCTTCTACGCCTAAGATCTATTAATCTTATATGTTCTAGCTCCTCAGGTGTAAACTCATCATCATCATCACTATCTCTCTCCATTAAAGCTATCTTACATAGTCGTTCTTTTTCTAATCGTTTCCATTTTGCTATGAACATATTAGTGATTAATCGTTGTTCAGGTGTCATCTCCCAATCACTATCACTATCACTAGTATTATCTTGCATATCCTTTTCAATCAAATCATTGCTCTTTAAAATACTAGAATTATCTGGCAAATCCTTTTCAGTCTTGACTGGATCACTCCTTAAAATACTAACATCTTCAGATATTTCCTCATTATAATCCAAAAAACCCTCATCAACATTTGCAATCACTTCTTCCATTTCCTTATCATCACCATCATCATCATCCAAAATAACAGTAGTAGTCACTTTAGCCTTGTCTTGCTGATAACATGAATCACATCTTTCATCATCCATATTAAAATTATACGCATAATCATATACTAAACCACACTTAAAACATCTCACAGTCCTATATATTGACGATAAACTCTTATCTCTACAGGTCTCCATTATGTTAATATCATTCACGCCTATACCTATCTTATCCTAACCTTGTTACAAATCTACCCTATCACAGCTACAAATCTACCCTATCACAAAGTTATTTCTCTAAGAACTCTCCTCTTCTTCCTCCTCTTCCTCATCAGCAGAAGACATATCCACTCTCGCAACCTTAGTTGGTCTACTCTTACGTTGCTTCTTCTTCTTCCTCTTTTTCTTCTCAGATATATCCTCATCATCACTACTTAATACAACACTAGAAGATTCTTCATCCTTTCTCCCCCTTAACTCTTCTTTTAACACAGCACGAACTTTCTTTATTTTCTTTTCTACCTGCTTTTTTAATCCGAACAATTCTTTAATTTCTTGTCTCGTAAATGACAAATTTTTAGTTTTATACAAATCATTAATATGTATATAAACCTCATCTTTAAAATCTGTTATATCTAGTCGCTTCCTTCTCCCAAATGAAAAAACAAAATGCCTATTAGACTTTTCCCTTTCTTTATCCATTTTATCCACTAACAATTATAATAACAATAAGTTACTATATTAACAATAAGTATACTAATTAGTCCAAACACAAAGTAATAATCAGTCCAAACACAAGTAATCACAATCTAATTTTTCACTAATATCATTATCATCTTCAATGTCCTTATATCTCCTTTTCCGAATTTTTATTTTATAATTACCATAAGCTAAAGTATCTATCCCATCAGAACACAACCACCTCTTATCTTCAAATGGAGACAAAGCTGATTTATGTTCCTTTACTGTATATACCTTTTGTTTAAAACTTTTTATTGTATGAAAAGTAACTGAAGTTCGTTTACATTTAAATAAAACTTTTTTAAATTCAGAATGTAAAAAATCTTCAACGCAACTTCTTTTTATTCCTTTAACTCTCTTTATAACCTTACCACTATCCAGCAATATAGAATACATTTTAGGCCTTAAACCAACAAACTCAAGTATCTTTTTCCCTGCAGTTTCATCTTTAAATTTCCCTAAAACTTTAAAATTTTCCTTACTAAACAAAGCATTATTTCTATCCAAATTTGAAAAATCAAAATTATTCCTTATTTCATAAAGAAGTGCATCGAAACGTTTATGAATAATCTTATACATCAATGAATCTGTATCTGTATAAAGAAGTTGTAATGAACCTAAACCAAATGTTTTTAACATAACATTGTAATGAAAATTAAACATATGCATTTTTGACAAATCCAATATAGTAAAACCTACATAAATCGGCTTATCTAACTTAAGTTCTGCTTTCCTATACTGGACACCTACAAATTTCGAATTAAATATATGTAATGATTGAAAAGTTGGTTTCTTTATTATATTTAAACATCTCTTTTGATTTGACGTTAAAACCATCTTAACCCTTCGTTTAACATTCTCCATACATTTGCCGAAAGTAGAATTATTCATTAATTTGAAAAATTCTTTATCAAAATCAGATGTTGACTCCTTTCTTTTCTGATTATTAAATTCAATGTATGGCTTCATCCAACAAGATTGTTTGAAAGATAAAATTCTATGAATTTTTTCAATTGTCAGTCCCAGCTGCAAGTATAACTTTAAATTTCTATAATGTAAAATATACCTCTTCTTTTGTGATAACGTTGAAATTAACTTAACGGTACTTTTAGTATAATTAATATCAAACTCTTTTAAAACAGAAATTGCATAGGGCGAAAGCTGACTATAATCAATACTTATCTTCTCTGGCGCCAAAGGAAACATGTTATGTAAATCATGCAACTCTATTGGATAATTTAAAGTAACTTCTAATACATATCCTATTGGTGCTGAATCTTCTATTTTCAAAACATCAAAACTACAATATTTCTTAGGATCTATCCAAGCAAAATCTTTAAAAGGTAAAGGTTGAACCATAGCATAACCATACAAATTATTAGCATCAACATAAAGTATATGTTCCCCCTTGTTCTTAACTTTAGCAAACCTTTTCATAACATTTGTTATTCCACCTCGAATACCCTTTTCAAAAAATTCATACATGTCATATTCCGTTAATAAATCAAACTTAACTCCAGTAAACTTTAACATCGCGTCATAACTCAAAGATGGTGCTGTTAAATACTTCGCAGGGTCTAAAGAATAAAAATCCAAAGACTGCTCCCTAAATGATTCAAATACATCAGCTAATAGTAAAACATCTATCTTCAAATATTGTTTCAAATAATCCTTTATTGTCTTACATTTTAAAATTTTAAACATTTCTAAAGCATGATAATAATCTTTTGATGTAATATGTTTATTTGTTAATGAATTAAAGAAAGCTTTACGTGAAGGTAACTTACACTCGTCTAACTTTTTCCATGAGTCTATATAATCATAGCACATAACCCCTTTACGCATTACATAAGGTAAATATTTCTCATTTGGAAAATATTTCTTTGTTTCCTTTAAATCATTTACATCTTTTTTTACTAACAAATCTGCTAGATTAGAAAGAGAATTTGGTAAGAATTGAAATGAATCAATAAAGTAAAAACTATCAAAAAACATTGTCAGAAACTTTTCTGAAGATTTTGGAATAACAGTAATATCATCTGCAATAAACTTATAAATATTCTGAACAACAAAATGTAAATCATAATTCATACAATTATGCATAACGATTGGGATTTTAAACAAAGGGAATTTAAGTGCACTATATGTTAAATTACATGTATTACATGCGTAATTGACATCTCTTCCTTTCCCCTCTCTCCCTAAATGAGCATGATCTATTACTTTTTTCATCCCCTTCCTAAATTTAATGCCGCATAGATAACAGCATGTTTGCTGTGAAAGATGCAAAATATCCGAAGGTGTTAAATTTAATGGTTTCCTATTTTTCTCAAATATGTATGAAATTTCTGCCCTCATTTGATAAATATATTCTATGAACTTTTTAATAACATTTGGTCCAACATAAATAAAAGGTGGTTTTGAATATTCAGAATATTTTGATAAAAGTATAGCTCCCACTGCATTAAGGTTATGCTCTGTTTTCAAAGTTGATTTACCTTTCTGTTTATTCAAAGCAACATTATATGTTTCAAAATCTGCATAAATAATAAAATGGTTTTTAATTTGTTTAGCATAATTCACAAAACGAGCTCTTTCTCCCTGTAACGGCATATGATAAAGTTGACCAGTAAATACTTTACTTGTACAATCAGCATTTTCATGAAGATTAAATGATGTTTTGTTTGAAAATGAAATAAGACATTTTTTACAGAAATATCTTGATTTCTTCCAAAAAAATGGAGTAAGAAATGAACTAATATTCCTAATCAACATATAATGATTATTATATAAAAGTAAATTAACATGCTTCTTATGATTACTTTTTTCAAAATTCACTGAAATATACATAGGAAAAGGAACATACGTAAGAGATACAAAATGTATACCAAAAACGTTTATAGTTATACCATTTTTCTTTTCAAATCTTGGTATTTCACTTAATTTTGTTGGAAATGAAAGACCAGATAAATCTAAAGTAGAAACCATATCAAGATAATTTGAAAATCTGCTAGGATTCTTACATTTCTTAAAGGCAGCTAATACACAATAAACAAAACATCTATTATCTTCACATAATATATTAACAAGTGAATGCTTATTAGGAAGTGGAAGAGATATATATGCACACCCGCCAAAAGGATTAAACCTATAAACTGATAAACGTAAAAGTTGAATTTCTTTCAAAAACCAACCTGACCCCATCTGAATAAACCCATCAAAAAATGCTAAAATTAATCTTTTAGCTTCATTAAGTTTATCTTTAATAGAATGGAAAGTCAACAACTGAGTAACACGACTCTGAAACCATGGTTGACATTCAAAGTACTCTTCAGTATCTACCTTATATTTACCTAATAAAACCTTTAAAGAAAGTTGAAATTTGATACCTCCATGCCGAGAAAGCTCTTTCACTAGTTTCTTATACAAAACTTTAGATTTTAAATACAGATATAACTCAATATCTATACGCTTTTTCTGTGGAACAAAATCATAATCAACTAAGAGGTTATTTAAAGCCCTACGTCTCCTCACTAAATCTTTATTTAAAACCCTTTTAGGCCTCATATCAATTTTCCTTATACGTTAAGTAAAAATACATTCTCTTGCTTGATCTGAATAGACTTCAACCTGAACATACTTCTCTGATCAGAATTATCAATAATTCCAATCTCTTTATATCTATCATAAGGTAATTTTTATATCTCAAGTCTCCTAAAATGCAATGTAAGTGATACATTACCATACTCAAATTCAACAGGTTTTCCTTGATCAGTTCTAATAACAATTTCTATCTCTTTCAATCTATCATAAGCTAATTTCTTATATAAAGGAAAATCATAACGATGCTTCACATTATCTCCAAACTTGCCAAACGCTTGAACAGTTCTTAATAATTTGGTTTCAACATTGCCTACAAATTCATAATCAACAATATCTGAATAAATATAAATATTTGTTGAATCTGTAGGAAAAACAGGAATACCTAATCCAACATATTCTGTTCCATATTGAGCCTGTATAACTTGATTATATGCTCCTCCCTTATCCAAAGCTAATACATCATTAAAACCTCCAACAGTACTACCTAACCTATTACCTTTAAATTCGCATAAATGTCCCCAATTTATAACTCCTTTACATTGATCTAAACGCAAAACTTGAGCTAAATATGTTGACAAAAATACGGTATCACCAGTTCCGACATACAATGAGCAAATCAAATTTTGATCATCAACATAAAGTTTTGTCCACCTCCGATAATTAAGATAACCTTCACTCCCCTCCGATGCAGTTTTATCTGCTTTTATAAATCTATCATTCATTTCATTTATTAATGACTTTATTGTATAATTTCCAAACTTATGAGCAAAAGATTTGGTAACCCTCTTAATTGAAGTCATATCTACTTGATCTATAGATTTAATTACACGAAAACGAGGATCTTTTAATTTAAAAATATCTCTACTTAAAACCCAATTTCGACCTTGTTCTGGATGTCTTGGCACATTATACCAGGATATTGGAAAGTCTATCTCGACTAATGCCACTTCCCAATAACCCTTACATGTTTTTTCAACAGGTAACTCAGTAAAAAAATGGCTTGTTAGATTATGCCGTGTAGGATGAGTAACATTTGATACTAAAGATAAATAAAACCCATCAACTATCTTCCCAGTCATTATTCTATTATAAATATTAACTACTTTCTTACATTAACCTATATTAACTAATTCACATACTTAATTAATCTCAAAGCAATAATTGCTTTTATAATTATTTATAAATAGTTAAATATGCCTTAAAACTAAAACCGTTATATTGATCTTCCTTTAATAAAATCAAAACAATTTACCTGTCAAATAAAAACTCTGAAGAATATTTCTGAATATGTCTTAAATGATCTGGAACATAACTTAACCTTTCTTCAATACAATGCAATCTAGATCTATTATCTAAAATAGGTCTTCCTTCGCGCCATTTAGTTCTACATTTAAAACAATAAACTTCCATATCATAACTTTGAGAAAGAAATCCTTCAAAACAACCTGCAATATGAACTGGTCTAAAACAACATTGAAGGAAAACCATCTCACAATTTGGGCCTTTATAAGAAAAAATAATTGGAAACGAACAAAATATACAATGCACATCAAATTTTGAAAAAATCAATCTTCTATACCGCGATACATCCCTCAATTTCCTATATAATGCTCTCATTGCATGTCTCTCTCCTTTAATATGGATAAGTCTAACAAGATAAATTATATAATCTTCTGGCGTACCTAAATAATTTGATATTGAATTCAAAATACTCTGAGTATATTTGTCTTTTATGCCAAATAAATAACAACTCATTTTTAAAGTAGTTACAATTCTCTTCTTACTTGTCCACATAGTACTTTGAATATAACTCAAAATAGCATCACAATGGAAATAAGATGAAAAAAATAAAAGTGCTTGAACAGAAAATTCATTAAACATTCGAAACCAATCTTCTTCGTCATGTTCAGAAATAACCTTAATTATTCCAATACACTCCTGTTCTGATAAACTATCTTGTTCTGGAATTTCAATTACTAAAGGAAGATCAATATTACCTGCATAGAAAGAAACCAAAGCTGAAAAGTACAAACAACTTTGCATAAGTTGGAAAAAAGCTAAAGAACACATTCTCATCTTGTACTCACAATATTACGTCGCTTGAAATTTCCTAGAAATGGTAGAATAATTTCTTATAGGCGGTGGAATAAACAAATGACTTTTTGGATTATAATTTGAATGAAAACGTAATTTATGTAAACGTAATAACGAAAATGACAATAACTCTTTATTACACTCGCTACATAAAATTAAATTTTTTTTTTTTTTGGACCTCTCTTATCTTTTGTAGCTTTAATCAAAGGCTGAGCACAATGTACAGGACAACATAAGCAAGTTTCAATATTTCCTGGCAAAAGATTATTTTGAATAACTAATGCATGTTTACGTAATCGGTCAGTAATTTCAACAAATTTTGAAATATTAGCATCAATCTTTTCCTTAGATTCTTGATACAACACTGAACATGTTGAAAAATCTTGAAGATGTTTTCCACTTTCACTTACATTAACTGATATATTTTTCCTCTTACTTGTTTTATTTTCCTCAAACTCTTTACCAAAACAATTCTTATCTATTTTCCTTTGTCCTATTTCTTTACCTTCATCTACAAAATCATTTTGACTTTTATCAAAACTTTGTTGAGTCTCTTTTAATCTGTTAAGCTCAAATAGGAAATCATTAACCTTTTTGTCACTTATCTGTTTATTAACCTCTTCAACCTCCTCATATTCATCTGTATCTGATACACACAAATCATCATTTACACTAGAACAATCACTATTAACATTCTTACATTTTCGCTTCAATTCAATATCTTCCTTTTTTCTATCTTCATCTGATTCAGATGAATCACTTGTAGATAACCTCTCTACACTCTTATATTGTTTACCATTTATCTTTCTTTTCTTATATGATTTTTGTAAAGATTTCTTAGTAATCAAATCTTCATTAGTTGAAAATTTTGATGACTTATGACAGCCTAAATTTGTTTGAACAAATTTATTTTGATCTTTATTCCACTGAATAACCAAAGGTAAACCCTGTCTAAATAAGTGGTCAAACGGTGAAAAATGATTAGATCGACCAGAACCAGTATATACTACAATACTTAATTTTAAAATATCTACAAGCTTCTGCAAAATAACACTCTGAAAAGACCGCAACTCTAATCTTAAATTCTCTTCATCACTAAAAATAATCAAATAAGCAACATTCCTTGTTGCTTGACTACTCTTTAAATGTTCAAGAAGAGTAGCCTTTAATTCATCCTTAAATATATTTAATTTATTTTCACTTATAAATTGCTCTTTCAACTGCAAAAAAATATAATGAAAAGGATGAGTATCATCAACTTTTACTTTATGCCAAAACTGCTTATTATCAGAATTAACTTTCAATAAAAACCCCACCACTAACAATAGCAATTCATCTAAAATGCTGGCCATAAGTTAAATATCTAGATACCTAAATAGCAGGTCCTAATATCATTACAAACTTCAGAAAAATATAAAACATTACTTGTTAAACAACTACCTTTAAAAGTATGTGAAAATGTTAAAATACAATTACTTTCAAGCTTATTCAAAATTAAACGAAAACTTGAAAAATATGATGAGCCAGTTCCTGTATATGGCAGCCAAACAGAATCACTCGAATTTGACTCTTTAATCTCAAAACTATATTTATCTGAAAACCTTTCCACTATCTTAAAACAAAATTCCATAAAACTTTTACTCCTTTCTGAAACAAAAATTATTTGAAAAGTTATCTGAATATTCTTTGGCGTTATAAAATTAGAAATATCATCTGCTACCTCTTCACATGCACAATATAATTCAATAAAATCATAAACTTCTAAAGCTAATTTAGAAATATCAGATAATAAACTTGAAAAATTCCTCCTTAAATAAATAGTACAAAATCCATGCTTTGTTACTTTTAATGTATAAGATTTTCTTTTAAATGTTAAAGATCCTCTATAAAGAACAGTTGAAACATTAATATTTCTATGAATTGCAAACAAATCAAAATTAATTTTCGGATAAAAATTGACTTTGAAAATAACTAAATTTATACTATAACTTATCTGCATCTATAAACGATACACCTAACCTTAAGCAAATTTTACCTATAATAGTTATATATTGCTATATATTTCATGCATATATTTCATACTGAACTACAATTAATCACTATCTGAATAACAATCTCAACTATATTTTCCTACGACGCTTATAAGCTAATCTATATTTTTCATGCTGCACTACAATTAAATAAATCTGAGCAATTTTGATAAAAAATTCTGAATATCCTAACATGTACTCTGATGATCGAATCAGAAACTCTGCTGGATTCATTCGACAAAACTCAAATATTCTATCATTAATATTCAAAATTTCACGTTTAGTTAGAATCTGATGAAACCTAAAAAAACCTGTATAAGATTTCTTACAACAAAAAAGATCCAGCAAATGATAACACTGCGCACATTGGCAAATTCTTTTTCTAAAACGTTTTGAAGTATTTGAATAAATATATTTATAAAAATAAAATCTTCTTCTCATGCCGTAACCTAGCCTGAAGTTATTGAATATCCAACATGCTTTATAATGACTGAACAAAAGAAAGCACAATGGATATATAATAAACTTCGTTGCAATTCAGCAAAATTAACCAATTTATCTTTTTCTGACTTCCTATAAAATGATAATATTTTGAAATTCTCTTTTAAACCAATTCTTTTTGAAATTATTTTACCCCTAAAACTCAATAAAATAAAATGACAAGATTTCTTACAACAATAAAGATCCAACAAATGTTGACACTGCGCACAATGACAAATTCTTTTTCTAAAACGTTTTGAAGTATTTGAATAAATATATTTATAAAAATAAAATCTTCTTCTCATACCACAACCTAACCTGAAGTTATTGAATATCCAACATGCTTTATAATGACTGAACAAAAGAAAGCACAATGGATATACAATAAACTTCGTTGCAATTCAACAAAATTAACCAATTTATCTTTTTCTGACTTCCTATAAAATGATAATATTTTGAAATTCTCTTTTAAAGCAATTCTTTTTGAAATTATTTTACCCCTAAAACTCAATAAAATAAAATGACAATGAGGAATTAATTTTAAATGAAAAGAAAAAAGATATAAACTTATACAAGTTGGACAATTGCACTTATATTCTATAACCAATTTCTTCAACCGCTTAGATTTATAAAAACAAAGATAAGACTTGAACTGAAAGCGCTCAAAAGATTTCATTCAAAACATCGCATACTAAAATGGCATAACAACAATACATTCACTTAATGTTGAAACTAAAGAATAGCCGACATGCTTTGTAATAGCAGCAGAAAAAAAAGCATAATGAGCAAACAATAAACTATTATAATATTCAGCTACATTATCATAATTCTCTTTTATTACCTTTTTATAAAATGAACATATCTTTAAATTTTCATTCAAAGCAATTCTTTTTGAAATAAACCTGCCTTTAGAATAAAGTAAAATAAGATGGCAATGAGGAATAGGATCAAAAAGTGTAAAATAAAGATACAAACTAATACAAGTGTGACAACAACACCTTATTTCAGTAACTGTACCATTCAGCCTCGTAATTTTATCAAAATCAAGACAAGTCTGATATCGAAACGAACTAGATGGTACTAAAACATATGTTGCTTCACTTGTCATCTAAACAAAGTATAAATGACGCATGACTTATAATGTGAAAACAAAAGTAAGCAAAATGCAAATAAACCAAAAGCTGAATATCAGCTATAAATCTCTTATATAGTGGAGTTTTCTTATAAAATGTTAATAATCTAAAATTTAAATTCAAAATATATCTTTTAGAAACAACTTTATCCTTTAAAGATGTTAAAATAGGAATACAAGGTGGAACCAATTCAAAATCTAAAGAATAAAAATGACTAGCACAAACTTTACAAAAACAACGATTTTCTTTACATGAATTCCCTGACCTCTTCAATTTATAAAAATAACAAAATTTACACTTTGACTCAGAAAAATTTAATACTAATGCAGTACTCATTAATACAGCTAAAACTAAAAGCAGAACCCATTAATAAAGCTGACTAAATTTCAGTATATAGCACATTAAAACCTATATGATGTCTAAACAATACTACAACCGTTGACAAATATGCAAATTCATTAAACTCCTCGGATTGTGACTCAGCAAAATTCAGAATTTCTTCTTTTAAAATCCAGGGTAATCCTAAAGTGTCTAATTCATCTTTAGTAATTTTAGGAGCAATATTCACAATTGTTTCTAAACATAAATCTTTTAATGTTATCTTGTTATATAATTTTGAATTAATCTCTTGAGCTAATGTCGCGGCTTTAACAACAACTGAAAAAGTAACTAAACTATCACAAGGACAAATTTTAAGCAACTCCGAATAAAAAGAACACCGCTTAATAATTTTGACAATAACCCTACAAAAAAAACAAGAACACTTAATACCAAATTCGTTTACAAAATCTATAACAATACTCATTTGTAAATATATACTATTATACTTACTGCTTAATTCCTTCAGCTTAAACTAGCCAACCAGCACTGCACGATCTAAACAAACACCAAAGACCTCTGTTAGAAATTCATTATCTTAATCCACAGAGGGCGATACATTTCCAAACCTAAACAATTATTCGATAGATGGCAGCACATTTACAAAACCTTTACCGACATTAACATTCACCAGAGGGCAGCAATTCAGCAGATGCACATAATGACTAAACCTAATACTTCTGCCCCTAGATAAATCTTGCCCTAAGATTAAGATAAAGCAAACAAAATAAAACGCTAATACTTGATAGAATGCCCCACAAAGATTATACTCAGAATCAAACCGTCAAGCACTCAAACCAGCAGCAGCCTAGAGCCTAACCTAGAGCCCAGAACACTACAAAATGGCGAAATTTCTTCTTATAAGCCTAGTTTTCTTAATGATTTGTACGAAAATATGCACCACGTGCACTGTACAAAACAACTGTGAGACCATTACAGAACCAGGAATTTTAGAATGCAGTTGCATTCCAACACATCTATCGATTGAAACAATCCAAGCAGAACTACTGAAATTGGAAACGGCCGACCCAGCAAATTCTCAACTGAACTACGATCTTGCGGCGTTTCCCTTTCTCACGACAATGACCGTCAACGAAAAAGAGTACAAATGTGAATCCGGAATATGCACGTAAGTTATTACTTAAATCAATCTAATTTCCAAACTCATAAACTTATGCTAAATGTAAGAACGAATCAATACTTAAATTGTAACTAAACGCTTAGTCAAATTACGAACACTAATGAAACTACTTGAGGCTCCCAACCCTATACAAGCCTGAATTTCATAATTACAAACTTTCATAATTATAAACTACCACTAAACTCATCAAACCTATAACTTCCGCAAACCCTACCTGCCTTAATACTCAAAAAATGATCAAGAAATCCCTCCTAAGATTCAAGTCACTTTACCCTCGTCATCTTACCAGACCACATTGCTCATCAACCCGCCTATCACAACGTAATTTCAGCTATAGGCCTATAACCAAAACTACCACCTAGTGATCAGGTTAAGGACGTGTTATGCATCCTAAGCACATTGAAATAATAAATGGCGTAATAAAGAAGCAGAAAATGTTTATAAATGACACATTGAATTTCAGATTTTAAAATTCCCATAAAAAGTTTAACTGTTGGAATACATATTTTCTGACCACACCACTATGATAATCACATAATAATTTCAACTATTTATTAGCTACAACGTACTTCCAACTAACATAATTTCAGCTAAATTCGACCAAACTAATTCTTTATTTCAGAAAATCAACTCTTCCAGCACCAACTCTTCCGGCACCAACAGTTCTACCAAAACCACTGCCGCCACCTACCTTTCTAACAACAACAACGACCTCGCCTAAACTACTGACATGGCCTACGGCTCCACCTAAACCATCACCTACACTTCAAGCACCAACGTTATCACCTACGATCCAGTCAAAACCACTGTCATCGTTAAGCCTCCAAACACCAGCGTCTCAACCATCTCCAACCCTTCAGACAGCCCTACCTAAACCACTGCCGTCGCCTAGCCTTCAAACACCTACCACTCTGCCTAAACCAGTCCTTCAAACAGTCCTGCCTAAACCACGTTCGCCGCCTCGGCTTCAAACACCTACCACTCTGCCTAAACCAGCCCTTCAAACAGACCTGCCTAAACCACGATCGCCGCCTAGCCTTCAAACACCTGCACCCATACCTAGACCACAACCGTCTCCCCCTAAACCACTACCATCTCCAAACCCCTTAACACCAGCAACCTCTTCTAAGCCAGCCTCAACCCTTCAAACACCAATGATCCTGTCACCGACTCTTCCAAACAAAACACCAACCATCTCTCCAACACCAAATCCAACAAATCCCACACCTATCACAATCAAAAAAACAATCCCCAAGCCTTCAACAGCCGCCTCGGCAGTACTATCTACCAGTAAGCCTCTCTCTCTAAACTCAACACCTTCAAGTACCCCTCAGGCTATCACCCGATCTCCAACTAAATCACTGATCTTTAAAATTGCTGGCGGAACTCTGTGCTCAATTCTCATCATCCTAATAACGCTTCTATCATGCACCATCCACAGACTTAGAAAAATAAAGAACCGACAATACTATAGACCTCACACTCCCCGCTTACTACCCCCCGAAACCATTGAACTCTATGATGATCCCCTTGAACTCCCAACGATCCAAACAACTCTTTAAATCTTGAACTACTAAACAAACAAAGCTTCATCGAATATACAACTGACCTTTTAATTAAACTTCATCTATTATATAACAAACAAACAAATAATCTGAACCTATAATATCCAAGAATACTTATCCTAACATTATATCTGAAAATGCATAACCAATATATCTATTAAAATCAAATATAAAACTTTCAACTTACCTTAGCCTCGTATTATCGGTGTTGTAACGAAGAAGAGTCTCGAAGAAATATCCAAGTACTGATTATCCAATAAAGTTCAATTGTTCTCTGTATAATTGTCTTTGTACTGTTTGAATTATCCTATGAATCCGCACTAGAGATCCTAAGGAATCCTTACTGCACACTATAATAAAACAAATCTTCGACTTATCCCATCAGAAGATTCAGATTACGACAGCGAACAACCCCTGTGACGCAACCATTTATACCTACGTAACTATTTATACCAAGTCCCAAAATATCAGCCAATCAAATTCCAGCAAGTACGTTCACAATACGTTCAAACATTCCAAAGGAACAGAGGAACTGAAAGGATTATGAAAGATTATGAAATACCGAATTTTCAAGCAAAATCAAACAATAATTTTAAAATTCCAAACTTTATATTCCATTTACATTTCACAAAATAATCTAACAAAATTCAGTCAAAAATATTATGACAAACAATATTATGCATTTTTCTTAAATAAGATTACATCAAACCTATTTCAAAAAGAAACTAAACTCTACTAATAATTTAATAAAAATTCAATAATACCTTTCAAAACATCATAATACTTTCAAAGTAAAAGGCTTATTGAATAAAATACCTTTCAGTACCTCAATCAGATCTACGCTGAAACAGGACCGAAGACAAATAAGAAGAAGAATTATTACCTGCTATAACAAAACATTACATTTTTAAGAGAGGCGTTGGTTCGACGTCCGCCCAACGTACTAAGAATCAAGCTCAGAAACAATTACGCAAATACCAATACAAATTTGGAAATCTTTAAGTTTCAACATCGAAAATCTAGATTACGAAATTAATAGTTTTGAAATACCACCTTACCAAAGTCAAAAGAAGTTTCGTCCCTCAACGATCAGTCTTCAATAAACCTATAAAAGAAACTATAATTAAAAACACATAAAAGAAATCATATTCAAATTGATAAAAATTCAAAATTCAAAATAAAATACATTTTACCTACCAATCTAATCCTGAAACTCCAGAAATAATCTTCCAAAACGCTATTCTTAACCTATATTTAATGAAAATCACAATTTGCAAATTAGACCAAACCCTCAATAGCCAACATAAACTCTCTTAAGATTAACCATTGAAACTAAATCTCTAAATGATAATATAATCATTAAACAGAAGGTCATTAAGAGCAACTCATTACTCCAGTGGAACAGAATTCTGATAAGTAGCACTATCACGTCAATTTATAGAATCTAGACCCTCAATAATAAAAACACAACAACAAATGTTATACGCTAGCTGTCACAACGATTTCCTTATATTATCTAGGTCAATACCATTTTCATATTAAAACAAAAGATTCAATATCAATACTTTTAAATCTAAAAATAACATATTAATCAACTCATATTATGTTCACATAACAGTTTTATTTTCAAAAACAATACAAATAAAACATTAATACGATACATAGATTATACCAATCTATAAAAACAAACAACACCAAAACTCTATATAAACCATTTTAAATATATCTACTAATGAATTATATATGATTCTTAACCTCTAAATATAATCACCAAAACCAATCACCAAACTATTTAATATTATATGCTTCATTAACAATCACGTTATTTAAATTCATTTACAAGCAACTCTATAACAATCCAATAGATGGCAGTTTAAACTAATAATTCGCTAACATTTCACTAGATGGCAACCACATATTTGAAACTACATTTGAGTTAAACAAGACCTGAGTCGAACAACACATTATTCCATTCAAACTTATGAATCAGACAAGACCTTAAATTTCGCTCGATGTGTCGAACAAGACCTTAAATTTCGCTCGATGTGTCGAACAAGACCTAAAATTTCACTCGTGTGTTGAACAAGACCTAAATTTTCGCTCGATGTGCTGAACTCGACCTGAAATCTAGTCGATGAGTTGAACAAGACCAACACATTCTACCATTGACTCAAGCATTAAATGTGTCGAACAAGACCTAAAATTTCGCTCGATGTGTTGAACTCAACCCTATTTTCTGCTCGATGTGTTGAACTCGACCCTATTTCTGCTCGATGAGTTGAACAAGACCAACACATTCTACCATTGACTCAAGCATTAATTGTGTCGAACAAGACCTAAATTTCGCTCGATGTGCTGAACTCAACCCTATTTTCTGCTCGATGTGTCGAACTCGACCCTATTTTCTGCTCGATGTGTTGAACTCGACCAAAAAGGATACTACTACTACCCAGTGTACGAGGGCGCCGAAGTCTCGCGCATGCGCGTAACGTTTTCGGACACTTGTTGACATTGTATTATCGCCCATGCGTTTTTCGCGGGTAGCAGACGACTACACTCTCGAGCAAGTCTACTCGTCAAACGTCGTCTCCTAAAACAGTAAGTTATTTTTGAAAATATGATTATATTAACCAACGGGTACACTCTAATTATTAGTCTGTTAGTGTCTTATTAGTGATGTTCATGTGATTCTTCGAGAAACGTAATCTGTTTGGCTGCAAAACAAGTTAGACATCACAACGCACAAGTGGGAAGTGCCAGTGCACGGCCACTGGCACTGGGTGACGGACCTCTACGGGAACCACTCCATTGTTTTCAGTCAAATCTAGGCCTAGGACAGTCAGGATTAAAAGAATGTAGGACCCCATACCATAACTCACGGCGATTGGCCCCACGCGATTCACCACTTAGGCCCCGTCACTCTAGTGAATATATTGTCAGTGGGAATGCAGTGGGAACGACAATCTATCACTCACAGGGCTGCCAACTGTCACAATTTTCCTTGGACAGTCCCGATTTTTAGGCAGGGGCCAGACATGCGGGATAAGGGATTCCCGCATCAGGAATTCAATTCCCGCATTGGGGTGACTTTGAGGGGGTCATTCCCGCGTTGAAATTACAGAAATTTGATAAGATCATAAAACCCCTGATTTTCCCAAAATGACCCCCTAAGGTTAAGCAAAATGGGGCCTGTTAGGGTCTGTCCTGGACGCCCAAAAATAAGCTAAATTTTTTTTAGGAAGGAATGATAATATAGAAATTATTGAAAAACTGCTTTTATTTTGCATAAAATAGTGTATTTTTTACAACAGAAATACAAAAAAAAGGCATTCCCCGACCCCCATGCATAAAAATATTAAAATCAAACTTCAAGTTTTTAAAAGGTTCATTCAGTTTAAAGGGAGCCAAAACCAATAAATTCATTGAAATTTTCCAAACTGAAATAATCATGGAAATCCATTCCTTGAGCCTATTTCTGGCCCATGTTAAAATTTAAACCATGAAATAACGTAGAAAGTCATTAAAAACATGTTTTTAATGCTCAAATCAATTAATGTGGATCCGCAAAAATAGGGTTTGTTTACAAACAAATGTAAATATTACCATCTCTTGTAGCATTCTACTTCAGTTTGAGCTAGTTTTCAAAGCTAATACTTTACCACTGACCTTAACTGGAATCATCTAACATATTTCTATACTTATCTGAGTTTTGAAAATTTTGTCAATTTTATTGGTTTTGGCTCCCTTTAACTGCTCTGATTATCAGAGCTTTTCTCAGATTGCATCACTCAGGCCCCAACACGAGGTGGATGGGTAGGCACCATCAATTTTTCCATAGATCTAGTAGCTATGTCACACTACCATCACTTAGGCCTAATCTCAGGCTGCCTGGTAGCATTGCTGACCATGAACAGTGCAGGGATTTCCTGGATGTTCAGGGACTGTCCCAGATTTTAACCCCTTGAGGGTATAACATGCGTTAGGCCTATATTTGATAGGTCTACAGCCTAAATGTTGACCTTCATTTTCAGTTTCTTCAGTGTTTGGGGGGTGTAGACCCTTAAAATCGACACTGCGACATGGCCATTTCTTAAAATCGACATGGCGACATGGCTGTTTCTTAAATTCGACAGGCGACATGGGAATTTAGTGACAAATGACATTGCTCTTTTCTTAAGTTCGACAGGAGACAGGGGCTTAATAAAGATATGGACATGCGACAGGGCCATTTCTTAAATTCGACATGGGACATTGGGAAAAATTGCAGTTTAATGACATGCAACAGGGCCATTTTTTAAATTTGACAAGGGACATCAAAATTAAAACAAAATGGGAAGATGTTGGGACCGCTGCCAGGCTAGGCAAATCTTTGTGTCCATGTGTCCTCGACGACCAGAAAATTCATGTGCATAACCAGAAAATTTATGTTGGGCTTCCTCCTGACGATGAGATATTTTGAAGGACTTAATTGAAATATGCAACTGAAAATTTAGGTTTTCCCATCATTAATGTGACAACATCATTATGATGTGGACAACCTATAATGTATGTGGACGACAAGATTTCTGTTATTGGTCGTCCTCTGATGACCAAAAAATTGGAAGAATTTTCCTAGCCTGGACTACAACAAATGTAATTTGAGTCACCAACGTGATCCACAAGAGGATCTACGTTCTGGGATGAATCAGTAAAAGTGACCTTTGAATCATTCTGGTCAACCCAGGAGAGCACACAAATGTTAAGGAAAAGGGAATTCTAAACTGCATTTATTTTTTGGAAATTTAGAATGTCTTATCCCTCCAAGACATGAAATGCGACTATTGCTAAATGTTTTCAGTGAATAGGCTATGTGCTGCAGAAAGGCAGGGGTGGATCCAGGCTATTAAATATTCTCTTTGTTGTAACATGAATTATACACTGGTGATGGGGTCTTGCCGCTTCAGCCCCACTACTTCACGTCACTTGAATGCCCCACCTCACCCCTCTGTGCATCATAGTGGAAGATTGGTCAAGGAAAATTTCCAAATCATGTGCTAATTAATCTCTTCGAATTTTCAGGGAGCATGGTAATCTGTTTTGTGGCAGAATGCTCGCATCGTACATGTCGAGAACTGTGCTCCTTCCGTCGGTTCCCCAAGAACCAAAGGGAATGCAATAAATGGGAAAACTTGTGCAGGTAAATGTAATTTCCTAACTGAACACTATGTACAAATGGAACTTTTCATTGGTCATTTTTAAAGACACATTTTGGGGCTCTTAAGTTTTAAGAAAGCAGCACCACTACTCTGTTATCTAATATGTATCTCCTAATAGATCCATTTCCTGCATTGATGGTTATAAAAATATATCACCTGAGATTGCTGAGTAACAACACTAATCACACTGAGACTTTCTGAATTTGCAGGAGGGCAGATCGCCGATTGAATCATTATGACAGAATTTGCAGTTGTCACTTCTTGCGAGGTCAAACAAGACCATCTGTCTTCCCATGGTCAAAGCAGCAATATGTAGATATATCTACACTGGAGCGCATTTTACGGAGGTAAATGGCTGTTGTGTTATGACATTAAGGCTAAGCAGCATTTTGTCTTTTTCTCTTTGAATTTTGTTGTCACTTCAAACAGAGGGGTGTATTGGTTATTCAGAGATAAAAAGTAGTGATTAATGGCTATTTTGGCTTCATCATTATTTCCTTTATATTATAGGATGATGTTTTATATGTATCAAATGTCAATCTATATATTTAGATAGGGCCACATTTCACATAACAATGCTGAGTTAAATACACTAAAGCCCCTCCTACATATACCGACGTGACGGTCGGCGAGGCAATTAAGGCCAGTCTATGTCGTCGCGTCGGTAGGTGTACGAGGTATGCTGACTGGAGTCGGGGACTGGCAGTCGGGTCGGGAAGGTTTAAACTCGTTTAATATTTCCCGACTGCAGTCTTAAGTCAGGATCGGGAGCAACAGACTGTTCTCCTACTACATTCCCCCCAGAATTTAATGAGAATGTCATTAAAAGTCCATTATGAACATTAAGACCTCTATACCCCATCCTACCGACCCCTAGTCCCAGATTGTCAGTTTTAGAGGCTCAATCCCCGACTTCCAGTCGCGTCGGTATATGTACGAGGGGCTTTACACTGAACAACATACATTCACTTTTATCCTCCTCTAAGTATCTATATGAGTATTGTGGATATCAAGTTAGAGTCACTACAAGTATAAGTTTCAGTTTTCATAAAGTCTAGATGAATCTAAAGATTGCAAAAAAACGTTTGTCAACAAAATATAAGTAAATGCAAATTTTTTTGAGATGTTACCTCTCTTTATGAATGTTATGAAATGTTGAAACTGCCCATTTTAACTTAGGATGAAGTTGAACGAAGAGATTGCCAGACAAGCACAGCTTAAGGAGATGGAAACTAAAGAAGTCAAGATGCAGATAGACGACACAGTGCTAGAGGATCACACGTACACCTTACCACGAGAGTGTAGAGAAATGATTGAGCAGAAAATTCAACTCATTGAACGGAAGGATCGGCACATTTCTCAACTCAAAGCAGAAGTGCAAAACCTGGAGAGAAAGGTGAAACTGCTGCAGCTCCAACCCCGCCAAACACCTTTGAGCATCAAAAGGATAAAGCATAATGAGAAAAAGGTATCATAATTTTGTTTACCCTTGCGTTTAGTGTTCTGCATTATCCCAACTAAATCTGGTCTCAACCATAGTCCGTAGCAATACCATGCAAAGTATATGCAGGCTAGGAGAAATCGTCCGATTTTCTGATCGTCAGAGGACAACCAAAAATGAAAATCTGTCGTCCACATCTAGTTATAGGTCGTCCTCATTAATTGTACAATCGAAATGAGCCAGGGGTTGATTTTTTCATTGAAAAACTATCAATAGTTTCTGTCAAATATCTGGTCATAAGGAGGACGACCAGATATGATTTTCCTCTCGTCCACACCAATATTCTGGTCGTCGAGGACACACGGACATGCAGATTTTCCTAGCCTGAATATGATTTAAAGTTTCAGTTTTTTGCCATTGCCTATACGATGCACCAGAATCAGTGCTTTGTAAAATTTCAAACAGAATTAAAATTGGACCTATCAAACCTAAAATATTTAAAAAGTTGGTTTCTTTTTGGCATCAAGTTTACATTAAAATAGTAGCAGAGGTGTGGACCTCCAAATGGCCTTGCTTTTACAAATTCTCTTATAATATACTCTCAGTTTTAGGCTGAAATCCGTGGATCTTTGCCTGGTTGTATTCCCATGTATCATATATCATTAGAAGGATCATTACCAGTGCGGATCTGACCTTTATTTTCCAAATTTCCTCGGGAAAAAACTATTCGTAATAAACTTGGGTTATTGCTTTAAGAGTTTTAATCAAAATTCCGAAAAAAAACTGTCCATATTATGTGAATTACAGTGAACCAAACGCTGGAGCCATCTCTTATGATAATCATACAAGAAAAATGATTAAATCAGATCTAATTTTGATAAAACCTGAGGTTTCCATGCTTAAGACTCTTATTATGGAAGTATTGTTTTTGCTTTGTTGTCAGAATTAAAAAAATTGTAATCAAATTCCTCTTGACGACCTGGTAAAATACAGAATTGTATGGTTGTATTCTTTAGGGTTTGTGGTATTGCTATTAAGTCATGTTGGGAGCAGTAAAAGAACAGTTGTCGTATTTTTATTTTCCAGTGATTCTTTATTATATATGTATCAATATGTCGAGGGGAGATCCCATTCAACAAAGCTGGATATACTGCTACTGGATTCCAAAAAAACTTCTGGCAAGAGCAAAAGACCATATTGTTCATGATTTTGTACACATTTTCTTTGTGTTTGCTTTGTGCTTGGGCATTAGAATGTAGAAGACATTCTAGAAGGGGCATCCCCCAGTAGCTGGATATGCTTAGGGCTTGAAACATCCCACTGGGTACATCCTTGGTCATCCAGCCATCTTCACACAGCCCTTGGGCTCTCACACCCCAAAGGCCTCCAGGTCGTCCAGCCACCATAAGACAACCCCAGCACGTCTTCTTTTATTACCAGTTGGCCCAGGGCCGACTCACACTGCTACAACACCTCTACCTGTCTCATCAGCCAGCCCTGAGTCAGCCCAATAAGGCTACAAAGCCAAGGGTCGACTCAATTGTTTGTTTGTTTGTGGGATTAGTTTAACGTCCGGCCAACCCTTCAGGGTTCTTTTACCAGACTGCACAAGGTAAAGCCTTTCAGCTAGTTTTACGCCACAGGGGCGGTGACCGAATATGAAATGAGGTGCCTATTTGTAGCAGTGGGACCCAATGCCCTCTTTATAGTGCTGCCACACTGAGATATCATGTCATAGGCCCACACAATACCCCACCCAGTCACATTATACTGACACCAGGCCGACCAGTTATGTTTCATGGTTCTTACTTTATACCGAGTGCCAGGCAAGCAGAGACCACTCCCATTGTTAAAGTCTTTGGTGTGACTCGGCCAGGGATAAATCCCAAGACCTCCCAGACTCAGGGCGGGCACTCTACCAAAGAGCTACTGAGTCTGGTCCCCCCATTTGTCGCCTTCTACGAACAGCAAGGGGCTGCTGGGGACCTATTCTTCCCAGGAGGCTCCCGAAGGAACCCCCACCCCGGATCCCCACGGGGGTAGGGGGGGGGGGGGGGGGTCGACTCAAACTGCAACAACACCTATCCAGGCTTACCCGCCAAATGCTTGATATTTTATGATAATAGCATTGGGTTCCCTTCTACAATTCACTGAGCCCCATAGACGGCCTCCTGGGTCTCTGGCCTCCCTGTCCCTTTTCCCAGCCCATGGGGGATTGGTTATACGCACGACAGTCACGTACGCGACCACCATGTGCGCGACCACCGCGTGGATTAAATTTCTTATATATAAGGGCACAAAGTCTGCGCATGCAGATGTCCTCACATACGCGTACATAAGGTGGCTGTAAAGACGTGCTCAGAATTAAAATAAGACCTAGAATTAAAACATGAAATAAAAGGGGGGTTCTGGGGCACAGCCCCCGATTGAAAGACAATTTGAAAATCATAATAATGATTAAAATATCTGCGTACACAATGCTCCTTACATACGCGGACACAAACCCGTGTATACAAAGAATACGCGGACTCAAATGTTTACGCAGACAGATATAATTATATACGCGGACGTGACACCCGCATGTACAAGAAACTCTGTGTGCGCGGGTTTCCTAATTATCCCGGCCTCCCTGTCCCTTCTCCCATCCCCTGAACCCCAGGGCCCGACGGCTCGTAGCTCCATAGGTTGATTAGGACAGACTGTCGTGATTATCTAATCGGCCCTAATCATCAACTTAATTTACCTCATGAGTTAGATTAAATATTTGGTTGCTAATCATGATTCAGGCGGATCTGATTAAGGGTAAACCAATGAAATTGCTTGTTTCAAATGTTCTTGGGGGAATTACAAGCCGTTTCTGTTGATTATGATTAGTACTAATCACCTAACTTAATTAGGGACGTTCGACGTGATTAGCGTCGCTACGAGCCGCCGGGCCCATATTTGCTCTCCCCGGCCTCCCTGTCCCTTCTCCAAGCCCCTGGACCTTCAGGCAAGTCCCCCAGTTATCTTTGCCCCTTGTCCCAACCAATGGGTCCCGGGGCTGGCGCTCCTGCCTCTTCAAGGAAGAGGCAGATCTTTACGCAAAATATAGATCTAAGTAAACGTCAAAGTTCAAACAGTGGGATTTATCTAAAATTTAAAGATCTCTTTATATATCACATAACTATAATGCATGGACCTTTAGGAGCATCAGTAAAGGTACTGGCAAAATAGGGAATCATACACCATAAACTCCACATGTATACATATATGTTTGCTTTTAAGACGACCCTGTGAATGCCAAGGATGTAATGGTCTTTAGGTAAAAATAAATTTATAGTTGAATCAGTGTCCAAAATTAAGCTGCGCCCTGTGGCACGTTTTCACTGCCAGGTGCGCAATTTTTTAAGTTGTGCACCCATAATGTGCACAGTTTTCATGGGTTTTATCAAACCTATATATCAGGGGGGTGCAGACAAAATTTCAGCTGCACAACGTCAGGAATTATGCACCTGGCGGGTGCGTATGTTTCGAGCCTAATTTTGGACACTGTTGAATCTTTACATCATACTTTACTTCTGTAATGTTTAAGTACATTGTGAAGATAAGTAAATATCAAACTGCGTGTAGTGTGAATTATATAAAAAAATGAAAAAACACAAAACCTTAATTTCCTAAAGATTCTCACTAGGCCTTCTATTGTTTGTCAATATTATTCAATAACTTATGGCAAAATATTGTTATACCAAGGTCCGTTTAAGAATATATATTTCAAATTTTGAAAGTGACGTCTGCATTTTGTGATATCAGCTTTCTTATAATCACCTTTACAGTCTTGAGCTTAGAACGACCATAATAGAAACTTAAATTTCTTTAGTAGTTTGAGCAAATTGACTTAATAGAATTTATAAAATGAATGATTCCAGTTTGTGTCAACTCACGTTATGAAGTAAAGCATTCAATTGGATCATTACAGATGCTGCTTTACACCTCATTGCCGTATGATGTCTTCAAGATCATTGCTGATGCTCTCTCCAGGTTTGAGTTGACTTACTATGAAGGGTGGAACGTGACTTGTTTGGCAAAAGATGACCAGTTATTGTTAACATTTGTTAAACTTCGCCTGAACTCAAAAGACTTAGACCTGGGCGACAGGTTTGGTGTGAGTGACAAAACAGTCTCAAACGTCTTTAACACTTACATTCATGCTCTACACGAACTGCTTTTTGAGGGTATTCTGTCAGGGTACATTCCTTCACAGCTTAAATGTAAGAGTTGCATGCCTGCAGCTTTCTCTGAGTTTTCCTCAGCACGTCTTGTTATGGATGCAACAGAAGTCACTATGGACATACCGCAAAAGCTTGACAAAAAAGCCTTAACGTACAGTAGCTATAAGTCGCGTCACACAGTAAAGTCAGTTCTATCTGTTGCACCCAATGCTGCCATCGTCCACGTCAGTGATCTCTATCCCGGGTCAACCTCAGACAATGCCATTGTCCAGCACTGTGGAGTTCTAACCCAACTGAAACCAGGGGACATGATTCTTGCAGACAAAGGGTTCACAATCCAGAAAATGTTGCCATCTGAGGTACAGCTGAACATCCCTCCGTTTCTCTCTGGCAAAGCACAGTTCACGCCACAGGAAGCCCAATTGGCTTACAAAATTGCCCGAGCTCGTATTCATGTCGAGCGAGCAAACGAACGTCTCAAAAACTTTGCCATCTTGAATCACATCCCTGCACATTACAGGCCAGTTGCCACCAAAATCTTCCAGGTGTGTGCCGTTCTGGTCAATCTTCAGGCACCACTTTTAAAAGAAATTGAGAGAAACCATCCACCCAACTAAATCTGCAAAGTGTGAACAGGCATTAAATTCTGGATAGTAATCCTGTATCTGCTTAAATTAGAACTTTATGAGTGTGTATATTATTATTCACAATATAACAGTGTGAGACATATAGGCAATAAAACGATACTATTTCCAAAATACATGTGCCTATATATATATATATATATATATATATATATATATATATATATATATATATATATATATATAATTGAAAATCCCAACCACACGTCTATTGAAGGCAGCTCAGATATCTATGTTCATAAACTAAATTGTTTTCTTTAAATAATGTGAACACTTTCTTGATATATGTAATTAGATTTTTCACCTATGATTTGTATCTAGGTGAAAAATCTAAACATAGATTATGCTATGTTATGAAAGAAATCTGAAAAATTGTATACAACTTTGTCTGCTGAATGGATTTAACAAGTGAAAAAACAATAATCTTGCTTACAAAGATCTCAGTACACACATCTGTTTATGTGTTGTTTGGCTTCCATTACAAAGAAAACTATAAATGAAAATGTATTGGGTAGGGGACCTGAGGAATAAGTTATTCATAGAATAAAGGAGTTGCGTTTTACCAATGATTCCTGTTCCTGTTATTCATACTCATTATCCATCATGTTCTATCTGCGAAATGTCATTTCTCTCAACTACATTTGAAGGTGTGCTAGAAGATACAGAAGCAGCAAATTTATAGATCCTATAAACACTGATTTAATACCCTAATCAAGTGCTACAAACCAGATCCGTGTAACATCAATTGATAAAGGTGGGCCCATCTTTTTGTTTCCTAAACTACAAGGTCTGTGGGGAACTCCACGAAAAACTCTGGGGGGAAACCTGGGAAAATTCAGCAATCCATGAATGCAATATACGGCACATAAAGGGCTGAGGAGAGCATTATTTTGATTGGAAAAAAAGATTTGTGAGTAAATATCTAATTACATTACGCCACAGGTTTTTCAGGTATGAATTAAATAATTTACTGTTACCGCTATAATCCCTTTCACTGCTAAATTAAATGGGATTTGGCCTACTTAAGGATAGACAACACCTCTCTGCGGCCAATTCGCAGCACTCTCTTAATATAGGTATATTTTTTGGGTTTTATATGATTAAATACCCTATAGATAGATCTATCTACTCATATAACTTGTACCTTGATTTGCAGACATACGTCTGTGTGAGCATGTCGGGAATACAAAAAACACATTTCTAACTTTTATTTTTTGAACATGAATATCTCACTTAATATTTCATGGAAAGGCATGAAATCTTCATAGCATATACGTAGCATTCAGTTTGAGGGAAGAGTGTCTAGAATTTTTCATTTAGGCCTTAGTTTTTGTTTTATAAAATATAGAAAATAATGTTAAAAAAATGAAAAAATGTTTCCCTTTTTTTCACAGATAAAATGAAAGCCAGGACATAAATAAAAAAAATCTGAAACACACTTACCTCCAAGAGAATCTTATCTTGACACATACAAAGTCTGTAATGTTTTTCATTCCTTATGTTGGAAATTTTCATTTAACTATAAATTTATGTTTGTCATTAGATAGATAACATTATTACCTTTTGATATGTATAACGATATTGTATCTTCTTTATTAAGAAAATAAGAGGAGAAAGTGCAGATAACGCCCTGCCTACTGTGGTCAATCCTTAATACTATCAAAAATATTATAGCTTTGTATAATCGTTGATACTATTCCTGCTTTGGGCATTGTCAATATTCAGGGTCTAAATTACCCGAAGTATTATAACTGTAATACCAGGAAGGTACAGTTGGTTCAATGTATATATGCTAGCCATTATACTGTTCTAATTGTCGAACTCTTTGTTTCATCAAACAATGAACTGATCATTACAACATCAGAGACAATGGCTTTTTATTTGTTCAAATTTTATTTCTAATTCGAAATAATACATTCCTGTTTGGTTTTCATTTTATACGAGCAGAAATCATCAAACTTTTGTAAGGTCGACCATATAAATGATGCTGTCATTTTTTCAAAGTTTAATACCTCATATTAGCTTTCAATTCAATGATAATATATCTAGCCTTTTTAGGATAGGTACAATTGTAAACATCTGTCTTTAAGCCAATTATTTCTACACTATTTTTATAAGCAGGGAATGTACCTACATTCCTAGTACATAACAGAAAGGGGCGAATCCAGAAATTTTCAAAAGTGGGGTGTGCAATTTCAAAATTTTCCCCCTGCCCCTCGGGCAGGACAATTTCTTGTTAAAAAAATCTAAATTCTGGCCCACATAGGGACGTGCACCCCCCACCCCCTAAATCCGTGACTGACATTTTTTTTTATCTGACTGGGGACTTCATGGTGATATGTGAATGAAGACATTCATGTGATTGTGTCTCGACATTTTCTTAAAATTGACAATTGAAACATTTGAATACGTGAACTGCTGCTTTTTAATACCTTTGACTCTTTTTATGATGTGCTAAATCCAAATTTTTTGTCATATGTAGACTGCTGTGAAAACAGCTGTGAACAACCAGAAAATAATTCTGGTCGTCCTCATGTATCCCTATGTATTTTGAGAGCTTGTTAAAGTATAAGAAATTGTCTTTATTGTGGACAATAAAAACTGTAGGAGGATAATCAGATTTTTGTTTATGGTCGTCCTCTGACGACCAGACTATAGGCTGAATTTTCCTAGCCTGACATAAAACAGTGAATTATAGAAGCAGATGAATAACAGGAAAACTGCTGTGCAATACATTTGGCAGGGATGTCAGTCATGACTGAATAAATTCATGAACTGTTTTCCAATTTCAAAGATGGATTCATATATTTGATGATTAGGTTAATATAAAATTACAAGTTTTAACAATGTATCAGAGAAACCCCGATTGAAAACCCAAAACCCAAACCCAATTGACAAACAGTTTCTTGTGCACTTTCTAGATATGATTCAGTGGCACTATTTACTTGGCAATGTTTACTTCTAACCTCTAAAATGTATATAACACTTTGGGAATGTTCGATGGTAGAGGATACAAAGTCTGCTGTACAGTGCATTTGCACAAAGTCTGCTGACAGTGCATTAGCAATCTAAAAACCTTTACTGAGGCAAAGTACAGTATCCTGGTAATATAGCGTGACCACGCTTTTTATTGCATTTCAAACGTCCAATACAGTTGGGACAAATGTTGTAAAGAAAAAGTCAACCATTGCAGTGATGTGTTGTGCCCATTCTGGGTTCTTTGCAATACGCACAATAACGTGATCCTTTGGAGACCAAACCATGAAGTCGCAGCAACTAGTTCCTGTAAGGTAGAGCTGTCCTTGAACTTGATGATAGTACTGGTCAGTTTCTTTCAGCATGATACTCCCATCACGGCTCTCTTAAAACACAAAGAAACAGCATTAAATGAAATTTAAAAACGCTTGTAAATATCACAAGGCAAAGCCCCCCAGGAAAGCTTCTCAGATGCATTACTATAGAAATACCTGTGTCAGCCTTGGTGGCTCTCATCTAGATAAAGATTTAGCAAGGTTTCTCACTGCAGCAGAATCGACTCTAATAACTATAACTGAATAGCCAATTAAAAACGGGAAGCACACCTGCGTGCATGGATAGTCTAAGTACGTTTGATTTCTGAACAAAGAAAGAGCAAAGAATCTTTATGGGATGATGTAGAATTCATTATTGATGCACCCATTTGTTAGCCATACCTTACGGATTTGTCAGAAGCTACTTACTTAGGTAGAAAGACTTGCTGTCTACCAGGGACTTCACTGTGGTTTCCTCTGCTCGATATGGACATTTCACCTCAAGGATCTCTGGTTCCAGTTTCTGTGCATCTGGGGTCTGGTAGTAGAGATGTTCAGGAGGAGATGATTTTGTGTACCTGCCCACAAATCCATCAGGGGATGCTCCAAGTACCCCACTCTCGTGCAACCAGACGCCTTGAAGAGTAGAAAGAGATAAACAAATGTGATAAAGTATTTAGCCTGTGCATGTCGTAGTTCAGACTAATTCCCATTGGATTAAAATTTTATATAATTTGAAAACCAATAATTCAGTTAGAATGTTTTTTGTTTGGTCTGTTGAACTATATCAAAATAAGTTCTCTAAAAAAATGTTATTATCTCAATTTAATTTTATGACCAAGAATATCTCACTTAATACATTTTCCAAAACTTTGGAAATTAGAATGAATTTAGAAAAGCCATTGTTCAACAGGAAGTGTGTCTTAGATTTATAATCTTTAAGTACAGTAATGGCCCACCTAACGACCACTTCACTAAGGAGACCACCTCTCTTAAAGACCACTTTTTGGTCAGACCGGAAATTTTCCTCTCTTTCATGTTTGATTTTGCTTCACTAATCAGACTGGTCTCTAAGTGAGGGCCTCACTAAAAGACCACCTAAATAACGGCCCAAAATGGACATTTCCCATCTCTAATGCGACCAGTTCACTCATATTACCCTCTAATGTGGGCATTTCAGGAGCTCAGGGCAGCAAAGTCGCTCACCAGGGGTTATAATGTCTCACCTAAGTGACCCCTACCCCACCTCCTACTGCCTCAGAAGCTCAAGGCGGTGTAGTCAATCAGCAAGTGTCATTTTGTCTCACCTAAGTTGCCCCCACCCCTCCCCTACTGGTTGGATAACAAAAAAGTAAAGGAGGGATATGCATTCACAAGGTATTAAACTGTCTAACCTATGCCATCCCTACCCCCTCCTACTCCCTCAGAACCTAAGGGTGGGACGTGTGCTCACAAAGCTTCAATGTATCACAATGTTTCAACTAAGTCACCCCTACTACCTCATAGGCACAGCCACCATTTTCCCTTAATATTAATACATTGATTAAGACACAGGAGTATATTTAATATGATACAGGAGAGATACACTAAACAAATGCACAATATAACTAAATTACTAATTTTCTGTTTGGGTCATTGGTAAGGCTGGTCAGTGTCTCCCCTTCACTAAAACGACCACCTCACTTAAAGACCACTTTTGGCTCAGACCCTTAGGTGGCTGCATTAGAAAGTTTCGACTGTAAATGACAAAATACATGCCTGTTGGTTCAACAGGAAAACCTAAGGCTGAGTAGGTATTCACTGCATCTGCTTCATGAATGATTCCCCACTGGATGGCCTTTATAGATTCCCCACTGAACGATGTAGTTAGTTTTTTGCGGAGTGTCTCTGGGAAGCTGAAATTTCACATAGAACACTCATCATTACATAAAAGATACAGTAGGCAGTGGCTGATCTAGGAAAAGATCTCTATTTATTGACATGTACTGTAAGTATCTAAATTTGTGAAGTACGATTTCTGATGCTAAAACTGACAGTACTATTTTGAAAATAATTACTTCCATGTACTCTCGCACTGGTACAAGAGTTAATTCTTAAGATAAATATTGTTACAATAATATCTTGAATTTTGTTTGACTTCAAAAAGCATGAACATACTTTCGCAACCGAATAGCACGTAGGATACCACCAAAATTAGAGGCAGTCAACCGGTACTTTCGCACAGCAGCCCAAGTAGGATTGTCACGCTGACCCTGAGTGACTTCAACAACAACATGCATTTGCTTCGGGCTGACCAGGAGAGCTTGCCTCAGCCACAGTGTTTGATTGTGGCTAGCTAGGTATTCAGCACTGGTAAGCAAATCTTCAATCATTGGAACTGGAACTTGGGGAGAGGATGGTTCAGGGGATAGAATCCAATGCATCGCTGGAAAAGGCAAATAAAAAGGTCTATCAAAAACATTTTTATACCCTTTCTTCAAATGGTAGGATTCGATTAAAATATCATGTGCTTGGTTGAGAACAGGATTTCATAACCACCTCTCTAGGTGATGAGGTTATCAGCATAGCAACATTATTAGCATAGCTAGGAGATGAACCACTTGAATTTGATTTGATCTGTGGATTTACCATAACATCAGGGAAAACATTCTAGTGGATATAGAAAACTATCTTATTCACATATATTTAAAACAATTGGGATCCATTTCCCATGTAATAATGGCAATAATGCGGGGAGGTTGGATCTCTGCCTTCAAGCAGACCTTCCCAGCCAGTTTTTCTCAAATGAAAACTTGTAGTGACAGTATAAAAAAAATTTATCGTACGTAGATATCAAACTGTCAACTACTTTAAAATTCTTAGGTAGTTCTAATTGGGCTTATGTTCGAGGAAATATTGGGTCTTTCTTCAAGGAGCATGGGCTGCCAGACCATGCTTATTTCAACCCCTGTTGGGTGACTTATCAATGTCGAAATGATGTTAGAAATCAACACTGTTCAAATGTGATCATGAAAAGTGTTTTAACTTTCATAAAATCAAAACACGAACATTTAACAACTGTGATAAACTTATGGACTATACCAGTGAAACGACCCAGTTTTTTTAGGGCTGCCTGCATAATAACTTTGTCTTCTTCAGCAACAGGCCTGTTAAGAGCTCTAACAGAGAAATATGGGACAAAATGTCTTTAAAAATTAAATGTAATTTTAAACCGGAACAATGCCATAGGATTGAGTGCTATTGAGTAGTTATAACTTAAGAATTGACAAACAGCATTCCAGTGTCCGAAATTAAGGTTTTATATTGTGCACATATCGGGTGCATAACCTTTATAACTATGCACCCGGTGAGATTTTTGTGTGTACAATTCTATAGTTATCTCTTTAATAGGGTTGAAAAATCGTGCATCATCCAGGTGCACACATTTCAAAGGAGAGTTCCCTGCTGCAAAATCATGCACGCAGGGTGCAGAGTGCACCCTTAATTTTGGACACTGAATTCTTTTAAATTAATAATGGCGATCTGGTCATTCAAATGCATACACACTTTATACACAAGAGATTTCAAGTTCCAGAAATAATTATGTTCGTTGCTGTTTCTCGGTGACATCGAGACAGACTCTACAAAGTGCTGGTGGTCAAATCTATTGGGGTGAGTTCCAGAAAATTAAATTGTTAATTGTGGGAAAATGTTGTGTATGGCTATTTTTTGTGTGGGTTGGGTTGGTGGTCAGAAAGTTAAGAATCTAGTTTCCTAATGCAAGAATGCTGCATTCTGCATGCCAAGGAATACCTTTTCTTGCCACTAGAGTAAAGCCTGGTCCCCACTGGCCACAAGTCGGCCACCAATTAAAGTTAATCGCTCTTAACCTTTTCCATCCTCGGCAACTAGAGCTACTTTAGAGGTACTTGTCGCCAAGAATGGAAAGGGTTAAGAGCGACAAACTTTGATCAACGGCTGACTTGTGGCCAGTGGGGACCCGGCTTTATGAAATTTCTAGTCAAAGAGTTTAGTCTTTTACACATTTTGAACCCTTAAATGTTTAGTTACAATATTTTATTTTTTTCTTTTCTTTGTGATGAAATTAAAAAAACTGCACATTAGTCTGGAATAGCAACGAAAGCTATATCAGTTTTTTATTAACCAAGGCTAATATTGTGAAGTTCGTTTCTTATTTCTTCATGACAAGATATGCCTGTTTTTTTGTTTTTTTTAAATTGGGGTTTTGAATAGGGATCGTCGCATCCCCTAGGATGACCAGGAGTTGGTGTTGAGTAACTAAAACAAGGGGCCCATAAGTAAGTGGGCAACTAAGTTATTGTGTGATGTTTTATAGGCTATCCAATATGAATATGTTTGGTATCGGATAATTTCATTCTAAGTGTTTTACTCCCCCCTCCCCAAATCTCATAGTACATTAGGGTTTTCATAATGTTCAGTGAAAATTAATGCTGAGCCCCAATAAACAAACTAACTACCCAGCGTTCATTTGAAAAACTAATGATAACATGCTTCCATTCACAAAGTGATTGGGATGGTGTGACTGAAAGAAGCTGAAGATCGAGCTCTATCAAGGGTGAAAGTTAAATCACATAGTTTACACTACCATTAAATCCTGACTTTAAGCTGCAGCTTAAGTGAAGGTTACTTTAGATAATTAATATAGAGGACATAATTATGAAAAGTAAAAGCACTTCTTCAATATAGGTTTTTTGACAAAACCTATTGCGCTATTATACACCTGTGAGTGACTATCTCAGTGTTCACCAATAATGTTAGACATCCGGACATGTCGAATGTATGTCAGATGTGAGTTGATCAAAGTGTACATTTTGAAACATTGAATGTTGGACAAATATCCAATGTGTTATAAAGTTTTAGGTAAAGGTTCCTACCTTCATACAAGATAAATTTTTTTTTTCAAAATACTGACCTATATTCTGGTTTCTTCAGGGGAAACATCTCAGAAATTGTCTTTGTCTGCTTTGGAATTGATGACTTTGGGGTTTTCAGCCACTGCATCGGCACATCAGTTTTTGACACGTTTTTGTACCTGAAACAGATTTTTATGTTAACAAATTGTATTTTATTTCAAAGTAAACCTTTTATAGTAGTAGTCACTGATCTTCAAAGATGAGTGATGTTGGTACAGTCTGGCCAATCAGCAGCAATTAAAATGGAGTTCGCTTCACTTTATATGAAGATATATAGTCAACGGAGTTATTATAAGAAGACTTAGTATTCATTACAAGGCCTAGCCATCATGATAGAATTTATTATGCAAGGATATTGAACATACCCAGTTTGTATCATTTTTACTGAATCTATTGTGAACTGCCTTTGCGACGGCCATAGTATCAACTGGAAGTTGTGTTTTATAAGGCCAAAACATGTATTAATTTATGTATTGAATGCCTATCAAAAACTTTGGAAACTAATGACACTGTTTTTTAATCTGAGATTTGTACCTACCCATACAACAGGAGTGCTGCGACATGGTGACATTCAAACTGGCCTAATGGACACTCACACTTTGAGAGCAACACATTGAAGCCATCTCCCAACATTGCCTGTAAATGAAAATTATATTGCTCTTAAAAAAGAATTGTCCTTGCTATCATAAAATTTAGTATAGAGTTATAGTTTGGCTAGGGACATGGAAGGGTTGACAGAAAAACTGAATATGTGATATACAAATATTAACCATTTAGTGGCAAACAGGCAGTGGTTAGTTGTGAAGACTGGCAAGTGGAAAAATGGTTTGGCCAGTTGCAGTGGGAAATCCAATGGCCTAGGGGTCAGTGCGAAATAAAGACAATTTTGAAGCCTGGACAGATGAGGTAAAGAAGATTAACAGTTGAATCTGATAATGTCGCCTTGTTGTTTCATGATGCTATTTTTGATTTTAGACTTGTGAGAATGTTAGAAATAGCATTGAAAAGTGCTACATTGTCTGGACTTAGGGATCAAGGTACCGTAAAACCCCTAATTTAAGCCGCGGCTTAATTAAGGGTTAGTCTCAGAAATTAGATGCAGTTAGGTCTCCACTTTAAGGGTGCGGCTTAAATTAGGGGTTTACACAGGCTTGAATCCAATGGTATTCATGAACATTTTTTATGAAAAAATACCCATAGACAACCCCAAAAGTAAGGGTGCGGCTTAAATTAGGGTGCGGCCTAAATTAGGGGTTTTACGGTAATCTTATAATTTCATAGGTAAATATTATCATAAATTCTCCCATTTCCCCAGACATAATGTGCCTCTCTCAAGATGTCCAGCGCATGGGTAAAACTTGGGAATGTCCTTGGAAAGCTGGGATGATTGACAGTCCATCAGAAATCCGTCTCAGATCTATATTTTTACATTTTACAACACCAATGATAAATTGGATGATGTTTTTATGGGAAAAAAATCTCAATCTCAAGCAGTATTCATGTAGTATAGGCAATAAATAGCTCACATAGGTATATATATTTAACTTGTATGGTATAAGAATTAGTCGTTCACAAATACCTTATTTTGGCGCATTATGGTGATAGCTTTCATGGTCTGAAGTGATTTTTATGTTAACTAATATGAAGATATTGAAGAAATTTAATGTAAAGCATGTGACACTATTCTTGAATGTTTCACTTCGAGCAAGATGAATATTAATGTCCAGTATTCATTTTTGTCACAAAGTCAATAATTATCTGTAAAGAAATGATTTTTCATAAAAGTTTCTAAGAAGAGACATAAAATAGCTATTTCCTGCAATCTGGGACTTAATTGTCTAAGCAACATTTGCTCTGATATCTTGTCAAAAAAAGAGAAGTTTCTACCATCAATGGGAAATGTGGAACAAGGGCTAAAATAGAGAGAACACTGGCATGAACTATATTCAGGTTTTACTGTGCAGGGGGGGGAGGGAATCTGTCCAACCAGATGTAAAAGTAGGACATAATTATCATCATTCTTCAAAAGAGGAAAGACCCCCTTTCCACTGACTTTTATAGACCTTGTGCAGACGTGGTCACTTTACCACTTTTTGGTGATCAGGCCACACTTAGAAATAAATCTGTTTCTGGTGGACCAGCCAGGTGAGTATTTTAAAGCTGGGTGGGACGATTTTTTTTTCATTTTTCAAAAAGAAATCGTTTTTCGAAAATATTATGTTGTACCCCTACCAACAACAAAAAAATCATAAAAAAAGGATAAAAATTGCGTTTGCCCCGTTGACAATTATTTTGCCCACCCGGTCCACCGGAAGCGGATATATTTTTAAGTGTCGCCTCACCACGTGGTGATCATGACCACGTGGGTATGAAGTAGATACCAAATTTAATGTTCTAAATGATAATGAAGGTAAATTATGATTCGGTGAGATTGTTTTATGACAGCATGTACCATAAACATGTATTCTAAGTGCTTCAAAATGACAATTCATATGGATCAGAATCTGATCACCAATGTGGTGGCCAGCTAATTTTGGGATATGTGACGTCATGTGCACAATGTCTATACCTATGAAGTGACCCCCCCCCCTCTCTCTTTTTTTCTTTTTTTTGGCAAAACGCTGACTGTTTGGGGCTATAAATTGCCTTATTTTTTCCCCTCGAAGTTACATAAATTCAAAGAAAAAACATGTCACAGATATTTCAGTGCAAAAGGTACCTTCTTTTTTTTAAAGAAATGTGGGCATGCGAAATTTGTAAAAATAGAAAATAGACCCTGCCTTCTTTTTGTCAAGAACAAGGATGCATTTCCTTTTACCCTAGGAGTGGGCAGACCGGGTCATTCCCCCGGTCATTCCTCAGTGGAACTTTTAACAATGGTTTCAAGGAGTAATAAATGGAAATGTTCAATATTATCTTCCTACTTTTAACGGCTTTACAATTATTTATTTTGGGGAAAGGTGGAAGTTTGTGGAAAAAAGTTCCCTATGGGGAGGGGGGGGCGTGACTTGCCATCCCTGGCAACATCCTGTGTTCTGGCCTGATGAGTTTAGTTAGAGTCTAGTACAGAAACTACATTTCTATAGGAGAATTACAGATATGAAATATGATGCCATCACATCTACAGAAAAATCTGTCCGTGGAAATCTGTAAAACAGCAATCCATGCCACCCCCACTCCTCATACAGAGGAGAGTTTTTTTTAAAAAGATGTATCTTCCCTTAAGAAATGTACTGCAAAAACGATGGAAAATTGTGAGAAAATATTGAAAAGTTCAACTTGGGGAACCTCGCCTCTCCCCATCCTTTTTAGTTATAAATTATTTAAATTCATTATTATCAGCAAAAGTTCCAATTGGGGAATGTCGGCACACCCCATACAAGATCCTAAAAGAGGGTGGTAGACAGTTTCTAAGGCCAAATGCCATATAGGCCCCATGGGTCCTCGGCTAATCCCCATTTGTTTACTTGAGGACTTTCAACCATCCCCCTCTCCCCCTCGACTTTTGTAACTGGGCCCTATAGATAGGGGGCTCCCTGTGTCGCATGTCCAGTCACTATAGAAAAAAGCAATGTCGCTAGTGTTACTAATGCAGGCTAGGAAAATTCGACCAGTTTTCAGGTCGTCAGAGGACAACCAATATCGAAAACCTGGTTGTCCTCATTCAGCTGAAGGTTGTCCCCATTGTTGGGACAGATTCAAAGTTTTCAAACAACTATCAAAATAGACCATAATTTTACAGAATATCTGGTCGTCAGGAGGACGACCAGAAATCTTTTTCTGGTTGTCCACACCCGTTTTTTGGTCGTCGAGGACACGCGGACATGCAGATTTTCCTAGCCTGTAATGTTATTCAATATTCAATAACTTTGCATTAATTTTTCTTTTTCCTATGTGAAAATTTCCAAGCAAAAGGGCACTTATATACGTCTATATAGGGTAAAAAAAAAGGGGGGGATATACTGCACATTATATTTTATACTTCTCCAATTTTGTCTTATATTTATTTGATTTTTCAGGGGGTACTTCCATTTCTATTTCTCCATATATATAAGTGGAATTTCTATTAATATTTACCAATGAAATAAAACCTGTCTAGATATAGTAATTTTTTTTTTTTTTTTTTAGTTTTTTTTGCATTCTTTGCATTTCCTCGTATTTAATGGCTATTTAAATAAAATGTGTGATATTCCACCATACATTCCAGTTTTACCTGACCTCTAGGAGAGTAGATTCCTATGTCACTAAGCTCCATATCGCATTTCAATTCTAAGAAAGGGCCGACGCCCGACTGTCCAAACCACCAAGACAACAGGATTAAAATTAGCCCGGGGTCCAGTTGACTGATAAGCGGCCCTGTCACTTAGGCCCCTATGGTAGTCATCCCAGGGCAGGCCGTCACCCTTACTACCTCCACAACCCTTCTCAGTCACTTAGACCCTTCTAATTAAGATAGGCTAAGATATAAGTTCGTTTTCTGTATATTTTCTCTCTACTTACTTGAAATAAAAGAATTACAGTGACTTAAAAAAAATCAATGTCCTCGTTGCTGTCTGGTGCTGAAATTTAAGCAACTTAAGGTTCGACTACAGTGATGAGAGGCCAATTTAGTCAAATTGTGATGACTCCAGAAGTAATGATGGGATCTAGATCTACTCAAAGTTTAATGCAATGAAATGTATTACTTTTCTCTATATCATGGTGGAGAAGCTATTAACAGTAGATTTAAATTAAAATTTGAGAAAAACATATTTTAAAACGTTTTTTCTCACTTTTAGTTTTTGAACCAAGCCTTCTTACTTAATATCCAATTGATATCAAAAGCTTTGGAACTATGGCTGATTGTCACTAATATTCATTTCGAGGGAACTGTCTCAGATTTTGGATATAGGTCCCGGTTTTGATTTTATGTCACAAAACAGAAAACTTTATGGCAGTTGTTTGAACTAAATTTTCTAGATTTCTTAAAATAAAAACTAAGACCTAAATGGCAAATTTCAGACACAGTTCCCTCCATACAGATATAAACTAAATGACTTCAAAGTTTGATACGTCTCTATTCATTATTAAAAAATTCATTTAAGTTGCATAATCGTAGTCTAACCTTAACTTAGTTTTGACATTTACAAATAATTCAACATAATTAAAATCCTAAAAACCGTATTTTCAACTCTCATTTTTGGACTTTACACCACTACTGACCGTTGCATTTTCATGTAAGGTGCAGGAAGGTGGGTGGAGGGATTCGGGGGGGGGGGGGGGGGGGATAGGTGAGAGAGCAGCACTGACCACTGTTCGCGGACTTGCAGGTCGCACCTAGTTCTACTTGGAGGTGTGGTGGTAGTGAAGTGGGTTGGGGGGATGGGGGTGTCAGACCAACACAGACTTGCGTACCTATTAGGGTGAGAGAACTGACGGCCTGTGCTCCGAAACTAGCTGTGTAAGCCTCTGTTAAGCTGTGCTAGAGTTCTAGCGCTACTCCAAAACTTGCTGGGAGAGCAGGGGCAGATCCAGATATTTTCAAAAGGGGGGGCCGCCCTCTTGTAAAATGTTCACCAGACCCTCGGGCCCCGAGAATTTTACATTAAAAATAATAAAATTTGGCGAAAAATAGGTGGGGTGTGCGGTCGTTAGCCCCCCCCCCCCCCCCCCCCCCCCCCCCCTTCCCCCCTTCCCCAGTGGGCCTAACGTAAGTGACGGGGCCTAAGTAAGTGGAGGGGAGTGTCAATGATCGATACGGGTCTGAAATAGTTAGATCTACAGCAGTCTATCATTATTACGTCATCTATAGTGAAGAAAAACAAATACATTGTTTAGATCAGGACAGAAGTATAGTAGATAAAGACAAATGTTTATTATTGAAGCATGTAACTTGTAAGCAGGTGAGGTGCCGTACGATGCCGTAACTTTCCCGTGACGTTTTGACATTGAAACGGTCTGCCCTACAAACTTACCTCAACTTTGTAGGCTCTGTCTCTCTGCGATGCTTGTATGACTCCACTGCAAACTTGACACTCGCTGTCAAACTGGAACTTCAAAACATGATTGCTGTCGACAGAATTTTCTGAATAACGCTGTAATTTCGTTTTCCCTTCTGTGTACAGTGCCCAGAATCTGACACTGAGCGCCATCTTGAGAAAGTGGGCGATAATAGCATGTGCTTGTGGCGCCATCTCGTGCTTTCTCGCGCTAATAACGTGAGTTGCTTCGGGCAGGCGGGCCGTTGGTCCAATAAGACACTACTTCCAGTAGGGTTTCCAACCCTACTTCAAGTAGGGTCTTCCACTCAGCCAGCAAATGAAAATCTAAACCATTTAGAATATATTTTACTACTTTCTACATAGTATTAGAAGTTGTATATTTGTCTGGAAGGCTACTAGAAGTAATGTGGTGCATTCAGACACTACTTCAATTAGGTGCTCTGAAGTAATTTCTGCTTAGAAGTTCATAGTTAGATCTATACATAGGATATATATCTAATATGGACTTTCAAGTTCCATGACTGTAACTCCCAAGTTCTCACCCTACTACAAGTAGTCTTCGGGTACTGAACCCTACTAGAAGTAGGGTTTTTAAACCCTACTACAAGTAGGCTTCGGGTCCCAAAGCCTACTAGAAGTAGGCTTTGAGTCCATAACCCTACTACCAGTAGGCTTGCTTCAAGTCCCCAAGGGTTAGAAGTAGGCTTTGGGTTTCGTACCCTACTACAAGTAGGCTTCAGGTCCCCAACCCTACTAGAAGTAGCCTTTCTCTTACCCTACTTCCAGTAGGGTTCTGGAACCAAAGCCTACTTGAAGTAGGGTTTAGGTCCTAAACCCTACTACAAGTAGGGTTAAGTCCTGAACCCTATTACAAGTAGGGTTTAGGTCCTGAACCCTACTTCCAGTAGGCTTTAGGTCTCAAACCCTACTGCAAGTAGATCTAGGCTTTCCTTTACCCTACTACCAGTAGGCTTCTGGACCCAAAGCCTACTAGAAGTAGGCTTTGAGTTCCATACCCTACTACAAGTAGCCTTCTAATGCCACACCACAGATAGACTTGAGTTGCACACTCTAAGTCCAAAACCCTACTTCAAGTAGGCTTCCAGCATTCTGATTGGCTGTCATACAGACCCTACTTGAAGTAGGCTTTGCAGACCCTACTTGCAGTAGGGTCTTATTGGACCAACGGCCCTTCTGCTTACTTCGGCGCCTGCTCCACCGAGGTGAAGGCCGTTTGAAACGAGCTTTCTGATTGGTCAGAACGTTTGGCATTGAGACTGCTCTTGGTCGTGCCTTCTGCAGTCGCAAACAGAAGCTACAGCGGCGTATATTTGCGCTGTCTTCTTTTTTCTTCCGCCTTTTGCTTTTGTGTTGATCTCTTTTCGGCCCGTAGACGGGCCTGCTTCTTCATTTCCATCGCTACAGCTTCAGCGTAGACGTTTCCCGACATGGCAGCCCAGTTGGCCCGGCATCTCCGAGTGACGGCCTCGACGGCTGCCCGGAGCAGTCAGCTGGTCTCCCGGCTGGAGCTGTCATCTCCGGCCCGGGCCGCGTCAACCTCTTCTCCCCTGGAGAGCCCCGGCAGGCGGGACAAGGTCGGCCGGGGAGGCTACAATGAGTGCACAGTACGAGGAGTCAACGTACTCCGAGACCCCCAGCTTAACAAGGTAGCAATCTGATATCTAGATCTAGTTTACTGTTTAAACTAAATTAAATTAAAAGAATTAGATCTAGAGGTCTAGGTAGACTACTTCTAGATCTAGATGGTCCGAGATCAACATCTTCATTCTTCAATCATCAATGGCAATGACCACAAAGGCACAATGCTCTTGAGTTGAAATTCTAGGCCTAGATCTAATGTTATTCAAGAAGGTGAAATCTGATCATCTAGGGTCTCTGACCTAACATTTAACCCTTTCCTGACCGTGAGAAACACATAGATCTAATTGACAATGTTTGCTTGACATTGGTATTTTGATGTTTGTTTTAAAAAGAGAATAACAATTGTTATCATAACAAACCAAATATCGATTTTATGGTAATTAATCAAAGAATTTAGGAACATACATATTTTTTTCTAAATACTGGTTGCGATGGCAATAGCTAACCTATTTAGTCACGTGACTTATATCATGAAAAATAACCATTTCTTACCCTAAAATTTATAAAAGCTGCTTAAAATGAAAAAAATGAGTTTTTTTTCAGATTAACTATTTATTGAGAAACTGTTCCTTATAATGTTATTCTGCACATTTTGATACCTTTATTTGTATGGTTATGGTCATCCAAGTAATATTTGTCATAGTAATGAGAGCCTGCAGTTTATGAAAATCTGGCCGTTTTTTAATATCTAGATAGTTTATGTGCAAATCTCAGCCTCCGGCTCAATTTTTTTATTGTAGATCTAGATCTAACATCTAACGTTAGATCTACTCATATGTAGGCCTAGCCTAGTGTAGGCGGCCTAATATTAGATCAGAAAAAAATAAAAGTTGCATGTGTTCAGGTTTCATAGGCCCCAGAAAATATTGACACATGGTTTTGAACATAAATAATTGATCTATCCTTCATTTACCGGTACCTTCTCCAATACTTGTCAACTCCTAAAATGGATTTTCTGGCATAGATCTAACAGTAGGATCTAATAGAATCTACAAGTAGATCTAGCGTCTAGTTTCCTGGCTGTAAAGTAATTTCCATTGAATTTCAGTAGATCTAAAATTAGATTAGTAAGGTATCTTACTACAACTAGATCTAGTCTACGTCATGTGCTCTGCTGCTTAACAGGAATGATAGTTACCAGCAAACAATTTTTGTAGTCTAGATCTAAAATACAAAATGTTTTTCTACTTCTGCATCTAGTCTAATGCAAATGTTACGTTGTTTTCCTCAGGAATGACAACATGCCATGGATAGATCTATTTAGATTTGTTGTACTGGAGGCTGGTAGGCCTCCTAGATTAGTTTGCCTTAGATCTAGGTGAGGCCCAGGGAAGTAAGTTTTCAGATTTTTGTCTGATTTCAGATTTTTTGAAAAACAGTGAAATAACAGTGAGCAGTGAATGTATTAAAACTACAGTAAACAAATGTTAAGTAACAGCCAGCCCTGAACTAGGCCATGTACCATAATGAAGCATCTGGCAGCTCCTCAAGCTGTTTGGATCTTCAGATTATAAGTTCAGATTATATATATATACAAAATCTGAAACCTGTAGAGGCAGTGAATAACAATACGAGGGGGGGGGGCATCGGAAACATCATATTTGTGGGAGTAATTTCAGTAGAGGATTAGACAGGGAAATCTTATTTTAAACTGTAATGGCAAGTATTGACATTGCTGTATGGTGGCTTTTATAAGGACTCAAGATATATTTATTTGAGTCTGGACCATAAAATTCGACTCGGCAACAGGGCCAATCTTTTGCTGAGCGTTATGCAACCGTGCTTATTCTTATTTCCGATTTTTTCTCTCCAGCACCCAAAAAAATTTTTTGATTAAAATGTTGATATCTAGAGCACATTTCACAAAATTTTAGGATACGTTTAGATTTTCTTAATGCTATTTCCGATTTTTTTCACTGTCCCCAATTTACATCCCTGGAGATTAAATTGTGATTACATTGTGAATAACACATAATGGTCATACACATGGGGTGTATAGACAACTAATCAGGATTTTATGTAATTGCAATACCATCCCTTTTATCAATTTAATTGAATGCTGTTTACAAATTATAACTCCTCAAGTAATCAACAGACCATCAGTATGAGGTCCAGCCCAATCAGAGTGGTTCAGCGTGACTTGCAGCATTTCGCCTTGCATTACGTTTCTTCGGATAATTATGCTGTTATAGAAAATAAAAGAATGTAAGGTTAACAAAGGATATTTATTCTATTCTAATTATCCAACATCATGCAGTACACAGTGATGTAGTACTATCTAAGAATAACATGCATTATTTATGTACACAGAAGTTAATTCATCAATATGCTTATTATCTTGTAAACTTATCACAAGCACATTCACTGTGGACTTATCACCTTGTCAACTTATCGCAAGTACCTTGTAAGTGCCCTTCTGACTACCCTTCTGACCATCAAGTCTACTTCAACTTCCAAGATACTGAGCATGAAATGTAAATGTGAACTTACAAGTGAAGAGAGTTTTTCGTCAGTAGTAGCAGGGTAGTAGGTTCCAGGTTTCTGGTAGGCGCCGCCAAATGGTCTATAAATAAGTGCAGACCATCTAAGCCCAACCAGTACGTTTTATTCCTCATAGTAATTAGTGTTACCTAATGACTTATTCATTAGAAATTCTCTGATACAGATATTGTTATCTGAGTAATTTACGTATACATACATACGATTATTTATGAATTTTAAATCAGTGAATGGGAAGATATTGAAGTTCTCACCTGAATACCACAAACGGAACTTAGAGGCTTACATGTATCTAATGTATATTGCATATGTATTGGTAAATATAATTACGTTAACAATATATTTCTCACATAGTGCGAAGTGCATCACAAAGACCAAACAAGGTCGTCCCTTGCTGGCATTTTTAATTGTCAATCATTTACTGAAAAATAAAATCTCAAATACATCATTCGACTATTGTATGGGGAGGTCTGAGGGTAATGAAACGCCGCTAAACTTAATTTGGTCCGAGTTCCTATTTGTACGAATCGAGGGGCTGCCCGGCTGTAGGCTGATTAAGGCCTCCATGTACAGCCTGGAGGACGGAGTCACTGATTGCTCAAAGCCCTAACTGAGGGGTCCCAAGAGTCCATGACAGGGCGGACAGCTAGAAACACCATCCTTTAGACAGAAAGATCAAATAGATAAGATATCTTAACTATATTAGAAGTTGGATAGAAAGAGACAGGTATATATTCATATTACCTAGTCAAACGTAAATCTGGCTAAAGAAATTCGCTCAACATTGATGTTGATTTTGCTTAGTGCTATTATGGTTCATCAGTTTATCAGTTGATTTGATTGCCAATGGAGGTACATCACCCCCCCCCCCCCCCCCCAATCACATCCAGGCCAGAGCAAGTGTGATATATATTGCAGACATAGTTATATTAAAAACACCCAAATTAATCATGAACACTTAATGACTTATGATAGTTATTTTGCAATAACATCACTACTTTATCCATCAGATAGAACCATAGTAGTTGATAATGAGATACTTATCACCAAATACCTGATTAATCTATCAGTTGCGAAAATATAGTCCCAGTTCCTCGTTACTTGATGTGTGCTTAGAAGTGTAGGCTACCATACAGTTATACAATGCATGGGTTCCGTAATGATATATATGATTATAATCACACTATAGAAAGAGCAGATAAGACCCATGGGGAGCAGATCAATAGCTCATTGTGGGTCATGAGTCTCCCAACAAGCCGAACACGGTACAAAGTCCCCATCTTATTTGCTGATTAATGGACCACAGAATTCTCGTTTTCCCCACATTGAGTCACGGAGAGGGGCTCTCAGGTGGCAGGTTAAGGATAGACAACTGTTGATAACAGTTGTTTTGCTAATGTCGCGGTGTTCTGCTTATCATTTCTATGTTCTCTTAATGTCCTTGAAATATTATATATTACTAAGTAGATAATAAAGAATCCTATCTAATGATATAAATTATAAAGATATGTCATTGATCAAGCCTGTGTGTGAAGTCTGGGAATTCGAAAAATCGTTTTTTGACTAGTATTTTTTTAACAAGAATATCTCTGTTAATATTTTGTTTACAAACTTGAAATTTCCAATAGTTGTAGAAAAGGGGCATTCAGAGGGAACCGTGTCTTAGATTTTGTATTCAGGTCCTAGTTTTTGTTTAATGAAATGTAGAAAATTATATTGAAAAAAATCACAAAAAGTTAGCCGGGTTTTTTTTAAACATAACAAAAACTAAGGCCTGAATAAAAGATCGAGACACGGATCCCTCCAAATTAATGTTTTTGACTTACACAAGAAATTTCATCCATTTATATTGAAAATTGACAGAGCTATGCTTGTTCAAAAAATAAAAGTGAAAATATTCATTATTTAATTCTTATTTCCATAATAAAAGTACAATTATAATACTTTTATATCATTAAATAGAGTAAAATATGCCCTTTTATTTGGCATATGACATGAAATTGGACCTTCTATAAGGGTCTGATAGCGCAGATCATGCTCTGCCTACAGTTGTCTATCCTTAAACCTTCATGAACTAGTGTCTAGGAGAATCCGAAGACACTGTTTGCCAAAGCCTATGGTAGTAGTAGTGGGGTAGGGTAAAAATTGTCAATGCCATGAGTTTCGAAGTGTTTTGAAATGATACAGACTTTTAACAAGTGATTCTTGGTATTAAGATAAAACATACATGTAATATAATTTGATATTCACATAGAGTTATTAAAGATAGTACCATGCAAACCTGGCCAGGCTAATTGGAATTATGAGCAACTATCTTGGGGATTTACAAGACCCAACCATTTTGTTCATTACTGGTTAATATATGACATAATTAAATACCAGTCATCTGTGTCAGGGATGTTTTTTTATGATTTGACCTGGGCTAGCCAGATGCTGACCTACCCCACTACTAGGCCAGTGGGTTAGAAAAAGAGGTGAAGGAAAATATCAGATTAGGTAAGGGCCACATGTGTAAGTAGGAAGTGATTCATAAATAAAGTAAATATAGAGGCCAAGGGAAAAACTAAGGAGAACGGTGGGTTAGAAAAGTGGTCGTAAAGTCTGACCCCATATCATAAAGCAAGTCGTGGGCGTGGAAGTAGCAGAGGGTTCAGTGTGTACTTAGTTGGCCCGCTAACCCAGTGAGACTCAGTCGTATCGGTTTGTTGAATCCCTTACCATAAGCATGCTCCATACCTCTCACCCAATGTAGTTTATATTTTAACATAAGTTTAAGTGGGTATGTAGACATTTCGAGTAGATATCCCTCGCTGAGCAAACACTGAGAAGGAATTGTCCGATTTATCCCATTTTGAGAGCGAGCGACTGAGGTTTGAGGAGTGAGGATCGAGATAATACAGAGATACAATGCAATATTATGGAGTTTCAGATCCCACAACGCATCTAGATACGTCAACGTATCTGCATTCTCCTTAATCATATATCAGGATATTAGTGCATAGTTGGGGGATATAAATTCAAGGGTGCTGTAGGATAGCCATATACTAGTATGCTCATAACGAAATATTTTTTAAATGTTTTATAAAAGCTGAGAAAAAAGATACGTTACATTTACGTTACGTCAAGCCTTGGAGCATCTGAAACTCTCTAATATGTGGTGTTCGACTTCTCTCCCGGAGATATCTTGCCCGTACGTTTCTTAGATTGGCTCACAATTGTATGAGATGGAAGGAGCGTATAAAGTCAAGATAAGTAGCTTTTTCTGCCGTGACTATATATATCGCATATAAGTATATTCTCCTAGATCAGGCATCTGTTATACAGGAATATTCATCTAACATGTCAACGAAAAAGGACCAGGTTATCAGATGTCAGAAAACAAAATGTTATGATGCTGGTACCCTCGTAACCAACTATGTATTACGCAATACTGTAATATTTCTATTCTAGGCTGCAGTTTAAATAGTTTTTTAATCATCTAAAATAGGACTTTGAAGACAGCAGAGTCACGATAGCGGCATCAGGGGTTTTGACTAATGCTAGTCATGAATGGAAGACTGATGAAACCACTAAATAATGCAGTGATTTGAGGAAAACTTGAATACATTTGAAATGATTGAAGTTTATAAGGGATAAACATGTATTTGTGCATAATATTTTATTATCTGTCTACAGTTCTTCGAAGAATGCTCATCTCAGACCAAAACCAACAGATTTTTTTTCTAAGAACCTAATGGACCAGGAAATCAGCCGAATAGAAACCTTAAAAGGTGGTGCGTGCCTTAGACCATTGTACAGCTTAAATGAGATTTGCATATTAGACAGAATCTTATTATATGTAACCAGTGTACAACCTCGTGCCCTCTTGCATAAATTAGAATTCCCATTAACAACATGTACACCTTTGTTCCTCCAGGGCATGGCGTTCACCTTGAAGGAGAGGCAGATCATGGGTATTCACGGCCTGCTGCCCCCCGTGGTCTTCTCCCAGGAGGAGCAGGCCGAGCGGGTACTGGCCAACCTGCGCCGCTGGTCAGAGGACCTCGACAAGTACATCTACTTGTCGGCCCTGCAGGACCGCAATGAGAAGCTCTTCTACAAGGTGGTGACCGACCACATCGAGGAGATCGCGCCCCTCATCTACACGCCCACCGTGGGGCTGGCCTGCCAGCGCTACGGCTTCATCTTCAGGAAACCCAGGTAGGGCTCATCTTAGGTGTAATCGTGTTGTATCAATCTGCATGGCAAATAGGTCAAGGCCTTAGTATAGGCGTTCTGGTGGTTCAATGGTAGAGTGTTGGCTTCATCATCTGAAGGTTGGCGGCTCAAGTCTGTCCTGCTGTTGTGGCATCAGGTGTTCTCCCTGTGACAATGACAAGGTTATTGAAAGTCTTAGGACCACTGGCTGTTGTGTGTATGGTCCTGCTTATGGGACCATGCACATTAAAGAACACCTGCCTCGATTAAAGTGTAGGGGTATGGTCTCTGCCTTCTCAAAGATTCGATCATCGATCAGCCATGAGCAAAGGTGAAATGACCCAATGCTCCAGATCCACTGAGTCTGGTGGTTCAAACCAACAAACGAACAGGTCAAGGCCTTCAGGGTTTTCCCCATGCCCGTATGGCCGGTTCTGCCGACCGCATGTATTTCTAGGACGACTGGCTGTGAAATGCCAAAGCTGGTAAAAATAACAAAAAAGGTATACCGAAACAGAATTTATAATTAGATTCTTAACCGGCCGTCATATTTCTTATACAGAAACAGATCGCTATGATTATGTACGGGGAAAAACGCAGGCTTAGTAACTAGCTGTAGGCATTATTTGGACAGCCATTAACTTTGCACGTTCTCTTTGTGGTATCTCCAGTTTTATAAAACATCTTGAATTAGATATTATAGTCGATTCGACCTAATTATTTGCTGATTTGTTCTGGATGTTTTCCTGGCAATCAATGAAATAATTGGAATTGAAACAGTTTTGATCAATGTTCCACGTTTTTTATTGCAGCTTGTGTCTGCCTGAAATAAATCGTGTATTACGGATAACTTTTATTTGTATATTAAATATTAGGTAGTCTCAGTACACTTCTTCGATAGAACACTAGGAGATATATGGCAAATTCTATTATATGGCAAATAAGCAATAGATGCGACCGATTCCTAAAGTGTTATTCCAGAACTCACTAGTGCTTGGAGTTGAACCTATTGAACTTCTGTTTTTGTCACTGACCCCTTGATCTTCGAGTTACTGTTGTGACTACGTCTGGCAGGTGATCAGGAATCTTTCAATCAGACCCCTACTGCTTTATACTATTACTTTTTAAACACCTTCCCCTGAATGCCCACTACACGGTCGGTCCAACCTGCTTATGACCTGTTGAGGAACCAGCAGCTCCAGGCACATATTTCTTCTAACAAAACTTACACCTGAAAGCTTTGGAAGCTATCTTATTATTTACAAGATAAGCCAACAGTGCCTGTTTAATGCTAAAAAAAGAAACAATCATTTCTCAACTGCAATATTATATATATATTATATGTATACATATTATAATATATGGTACACTTTTGATATCCTAATGTATTTGCAAAACATGAGTGGTTGTGTAGTGCCTACAAACAATAAATCTATGTGGCAGCAAAACATACTAACAAACAACTTTCCTCATACACCAAAGTGCTATCACATACCCACCGCCTCTCTGAATAGTGTGGGAATATGATTTGTAAATGAGATATCGACTTCATTCATTTTGTATCCCATACGAACTAACAGTAACCATCTGAATATATTTGCACTGCTGTAGCCGGTCTCCCATGTGAAGTACGGGCAGGGCCTTGACCCACTTACTCACGACTCTTGGCAGGATGATGAACTCCAGCATTAAAAAAGTTATGTTTTCACGTAGAGAGTCTGGGGCTGGGAGAAAAAGACGTTTTAAAAGAAATTGTTTGCTCAGTTGCATAGACTATTCATGTGAAATGGCTCGGGCACTGTGACCTTACACTATGTGATCTCGTATTTAATGAAGCCGGCAATAAACTTTCGGGTTTTCCTGGTCCTTAACGTAATTAAATATTCGGAAACATTTTCTGGGTTAGATCTTCATAGAACTTTTTTTTTTTACATATTTTTTTAACAATCACTATACATTATAAATATATTTGAATAGTGGAAACTATATTGTACAGATCCTTTTTAATTATAGGTTGCTATTAATTGACGATTTGCTCTGTGAGATCGAAGTAAACACATACTTTTTTTCATAAAATTCTTTATTCATACACGCATGGCCCAATTACCTTCACGTAATCAAACAAATTCAGTACTACATCTCATACCGGTAGAGTGTTTTTCGTATATTTATATTCCAGATTCTAGAATAAAGGCTATTTTGTGAGTCCCTCCCCAAATCTGACGCAAATTTTCTATTGACCTATGGACCCCTCCCTCAACGTAAATTTGGGTTACTGGCGGATTTTCATGCTCTGATTTCTCTGAACGTATGCGTCGCTAAAAATAACCCTAGATTTCTATGTACAGAAGCACTTGCTGGAATAATTGTTGGTCGTGATAGTAACTGGGTCACTCCCAACCCTCTTATTTTATTCATTATATTTTTCTCACTGAAAAGGATAACACGGTTACCTGGTAGTAAATGAATATAACACCGTATCTAGATTTCGTCTTCATAATAATAATGAAGACTATCCTCCCCAATCAGAAAACAAATATGTACGTGCTGTTTTAAAGAACTATCTACTACTATTAGTATGTATAGTGTTAGGGAGAATTCCCCTCTCGTGCTTAGCATTTGGATACTAGTCAAGAATACTCAGTAAATATTTTGATATTTAATCTCATATTTCTCAATACAGTTATACCCGTGAGCATTCTAGTGTACAAGCCGGTCAGTGACCCCCTACAGAGTGTAGAGAGGATAGCATACTTAAGACTAGTGCCAGGATTGATGTAGTTCGGAATAATCAGCTTCATAAGTTTGGGGTATAAGATTAAGCAGAGGTTCTCCCACACATGAAGAACTTTGGTACTATTAACGCACCTGGGATAACTTTCTCCAGGTACCTGAGGTAGTCTGGAGTAGATACTCCAGTGTGACGGTAGCCCGGGTCTAGCCAGGTGAGGGACGGGGCTGAGACCAGAGGGTGACGGGACATTGAAAAAAACAACGTAAACTATATGATAGACGCCCACAAGTTACTGCTGTCCCAGCCTCCTCAGACCAAACTCAACCATACTCATGGCTCAGGAATATTGTTACCTGTTTCCTTGAGTCAGTGACATTCTAGATACTGCACTATTAATCGACACGAGTTGTTTGGTGTAATATAGAGCTTTTACGGTACCCGGGGTATAGAGGCCAGGCTAAGAATAATCCTCGCTGCTGTGGTGTAGACACGGGGGCCTGGGTGGTGGATGCCGGGTGCTGGGAGGTGGGAGTTGGGTGGTGGGAGGTGGGAGCCGGGTAGTGAGGCCTGGTAGCCGTCAACAGTGGTCGGGAGGGGATGAGGGGTTGCTGCCTGAGCATTCAGTGGGTCAGTCGGTATGAAAATGGCAATGGGAACAAAACTCTAATTTGATGATTGAATGAAAAAAAACAAAAAAACTGGTCAAGCCAAATACTTCACTGGCCGAGATACCTCGTACTTATGCGAATATATTTTACAATGTTAAGGATAAGACAATTCCTGGCAAATATTTTGCGTTTGGGTGACTATTTTAGAACTTTTTGAAAGTGACTATTCCTTCTAGGAAAAATGATTTTCATAACCTGAAAATAATGTTAAATGCGTGGACACACATAATTTAGTATAGTAGCACATGACAACAATATTTTACTCATGGGCCCAGGTTGTTCAGAATAGGTCACTGTATGGCTTGTAGTAGGGGAACCTGCGGGTCGACTAGTACTGAAACGAATTGGAAGTGAGCCATTTTATACAAGGCAAAAAATAAAAGAATCTGGACCCCGTATTGTCATTCGATAATATCGACTAAAGAAAGATCTTTAGGTACGAAGTGTAATTTTCTTACTGTACGATCGATAAAGAGACAGAAATCGCTGGATGTCGTAACAATATAACAGACAGCAGAGTTGATGTTTGTGAAAATCGTTTGCAGATATGACAAGTTAATAAGAACGAATTTAGAATTTCTGTTGTCCTTGTTCAAGATTATTAGAATACGCAGATAAATATATCAGCGACAATCTTATTTAGCTATTTAATCCTGTAGATGAACTAGCTGGCGCATCATTTGGTGCTCGGTGATATCCTTTTGACCCCTTTCTGAACAATATAATTATAGCTACCCTATTTACCACACCAAGAGCACGTTGGCTTAAAGAATCCTACCAGAAATATATGGTAAATCAAAATAAGCATCCACATGATTTTTTTTCTATAGAAAAAGCCCTACACGTTCGCTAGGCATGCCAAGCTGGCAGCGTCTGTGATCCCAAGCCCTCTAGTCACTAGGGGTCACTTTGACTGCTGAGTAGTGGGTCACCTTTTTTTTTTTGGTTCATTTTATTTATACAGGATTCAATTCAAACATTGTGTCTGGTCTCCCATTGTGGTCCTGTGGAGCATTTGGGCACAATTTCGTGCAGGGGTCATCTAAATGCTCTTTTCTGCATGCTTCACCTATGGGACTCGAACCCATGGTGTGCCAATGCCAACGAGTGGTACCAACGTCTCAAGGACGTTGGCCACCCCGACCCCGACCCCGACCCCCAAACCAGGCCACCTGTAACTAACCAGAACTGTAATATGTTGAAACCAATATTGTACTACAACTGAAAATCGGATAGATTTAATTATGTAAATATATTAATGTATCTAATGATGTTTTCATATAACCTTGTTATAATATTGAAATACCGCGGGAACTTAGATATGTTATTTGCCTGCAGATCAGGATTACCCTCTCGGTCATTGAGGATAAATTACCAAATGGAAAATATTAAATTATTGTCATGTCGGTCAAACTCTTTATCCTCAAACATCCAGTTTTACTGTTACGATTATTATGATTATCGTGTAGATGTAGATATGGGAATAGACCGTTCATATTGTTGAATGATCTCCACATGTACACATTATTGTCCGTTATTTTAGCGAGATACAAACCATTTTCCTATGGAAAACTATGAAATAACACATCTTAATAACGGTATACTATATTTCGCCGCCTAGACTCTAGGTGGCGACAGGTGAGAAGGCGAATGCGCATGCGCCGGCAGTTATAGGATGTGGCTTCGCGACGAGCACACGTCTTTTTAACTTGGATTAATTTACCGACCCTAGGAAGGGTTTCAGGACTTTCTCTGACATTCCCTTTTGAGGGTAATTCAGAATGACACTGTAGCACGTCTCTAACGGCCCGTGAGCCGTGTCTTTTTGCTGAAATTGACTCAGACGGTGCTCGTGTGCTAGGCGAGCCGTTTCCACGTGGTGGTTGGGCCGACGCCATTACGGAACTCTATTATCGCCCACTACGGAGGGGCACGTGGCAAGGTCCTTTCGGAAGGAACTGCATGACTGGTGGTTTATCAAAATAATGCCGCCGAAAAAAGCTAAGGACCAGAAGGAGCAAGACCATGAGGGTCATGTTTCGGACGAGGAACCAGCCAGGGGGGGGCCAGACCAAGGTCTCCTTACCGCCCTGACGGATATTGGCAGTATCCTCAGGTCGGGCTTTGAGGACATGGGCTCCCGAATGAACAAAGTCAATGACTCAGTACTGACTGTCAACGACAATGTCAAGAACATGAGCGAAAATATGGACGAAGGTCTTAATAACCTTTCGGACAAAATCGAGGATTTAGAAGCAGAGGACTCTAAATCGGAGGGTGAGATTTCAGAGGACCCTCCCCGGCTTCGTCGTGAAAAAGCTAAGAAAAGACTTCGCGAATCGTCCTCAGAGGAAGAGGGGGAGGACGTAGATGAATCAGCGGCTGAACTCTTGGATGGTAGAGCCAAAGAGTTAGACGTCAACGTAGCTGAGGGGCCTAAGCTGAAACCTAAGGTCAAGAATTACGTAGAGATGGCTTTCAAGAAACCGCTCTCTGAGGACGAAGTGAAAAAACTCAAAAAACAATATGCCAAACCGGCAGATTGTGACGTGTTATCCTCTCCCCGCATCAACGAGGTGATTTGGGCCAAGTTACCTCAAACAGTGAAGAATCGTGACAGAGGGTGGCTGAATAACCACGCTCTGTTCATGAATATCGTCACGGGCATCGCTAGAGTGACGGAGCAAGTCAGTGTCCAGGACAAGACTGTTCCTTGGATTCAAGACCTCATGAATGGGCTGGCGGACGTTATCTCAATGTCCGCTACGCTCAGCAGGGATTGGACGAAGTCCCGTCGGGAGGATTTACGCCCGACTCTCCCAGAGGATTTCCGCCGCCTGGCCAGCAGCGACGTTCCTCCATCAGTGAACAATCTCTTTGGAGACGATCTCGAAACCTCCATCAAGACGGTTGAAGGGCATAACCGTCTGGCACGTAAAATGGAGCCAAAAAAGGATAACAAAAAACCGGAGGCTAGACAGCAGTCCAACTCCAAAAAGCCCAGGAGAGGAGGCAAAAGACGGTTCTATTCCAAGAATCGGGACGACCGTAACGACAACTACGACAAGTCTGACCGTGATGACAAACGCAAAGACAACAGGGATTTTCGGAAGAAGGGAACGTCCAAGTATTGACTGAGGTAATTAGGTCAGTTCCCGATCATGCTCACATTCCCGGTAATCTCAAAAATTGTTCTGAGAAATGGGAGGAAATCACCTCAGATCCGGTAGTTCTTGATCATATTTCGGGTCACAGACTAGAGTTTGTTTCCGATCCGTGTCAAGAGTTTATACCTAGACCGTATAACCAAAACAGACATCAAACCTCTATTTTACAATCAGAAATAGAAGGCTTGTTAGATAGGGGTATCATTGACTATACAAGGGAAGAAGATAGTGGATTTATTTCCAATGTCTTCTTGAGACCAAAACCGAACGGAAAGCACAGAATGATTATCGATCTCTCAGATTTGAATGAACATCTTGAAAAAGTACACTTCAAGATGGATCACTTAGAAGCTGCAGTAGATTTAATATCTCCAAACTGTTTTTTCGCGTCGGTAGATCTTAAAGACGCGTACTACTCGGTTCCCATTTGGGAACCACATCAGAAATATCTTACCTTCCAGTGGAAAGGAGATTTTTTCAAATTCAATGTGCTCCCGTTCGGATTGACCTCGGCCCCAAGAATTTTCACGAAGATTCTTAAACCCGTTTTCTCTCACTTACGTGAACAAGGGGTAACCTGTCTAGGATACATAGATGATTGCCTGGTGGTCGCAGATAGCTATGAACAATGTCTTGAACATGTCAATATGCTACAAGAACTCCTCTCAGAATTAGGGTTCAAAATTCATGCTGAAAAATCTTCACTTATTCCAAAAAGACGCATTGTTTTCTTGGGGTATGTTCTAGATTCGACACAAATGGTTGTCTGTCCCACCGAGGAAAAAATAGATAAAACGATCCAAAGAATAGATTCTTTCATGGAGAAGCCAATCTTTACCATCAGAGAAGTGGCGTCCTTGATAGGAGTTCTTGTAGACCTATGTAAGGGTACGGAGTACGGTTTAGGTCATTATAAATTTCTAGAAATGGATAAAATTCAAGCCTTGAAAAGAGCAGGTCCTTTACAATTTGAAGGAAAAATGAGGTTATCACATAGATCTCGTAAAGAATTGAAGTGGTGGGCCGATAACCTGAGAAAGGCACACAAAAAGATTAGAATTCAGGCACCTAGCCTAGAGATTACCACCGATGCGTCTTTGGAAGGTTGGGGCGCGGTCTCAGGGGATCGATCTACGGGAGGTAGATGGTCCGAGTCTGAGAAAACCCTTCACATTAACTCCCTTGAGTTATTGGCTATAGAGTTCGGTCTTAAATCTCTATTTAGGGATGTTGTAGATCTCGATGTTCTAGTGAAAACAGATAACGCAACAGCAGTAGCATATATCAATAAGATGGGTGGTACTCATTCTTTAGTATGCAATCGTATTGCCAACTCGATATGGAGTTGGTGTGAGAGAAGGGAGATCTGGCTATATGCAGTACATATCCCGGGAGTAGACAATTGTGAGGCAGACTACCTGTCACGTCATTTCACTGATAATACTGAATGGTCCCTCAATGATGATATTTTCGAGGAGATTTGTTACAAATGGGGTACCCCATCAATTGATCTGTTCGCTTCCAGGAACAATCATAAGGTCCAAGATTTTGTGAGTTGGGGTCCAGACCCCTTTGCTATAGCATTCGATGCATTTTCCCTGAACTGGTCACAGTTTAAACTATGTCTCATCTTTCCTCCATTCAGACTGATCGGGAGGTGTGTGAGGAAGGTCAGGACGGATCGGGCGTCAGCGATTGTGATAGCTCCGAACTGGCCGGGACAGGTGTGGTACTCAACCCTGACTCGGGAACCGGAGAACATCATGTTCTTCAAGAAAGCTCCACGGAATCTAATTCCAGAAAACAAAAAACTTCTAGGAACAAAACTCTGCCAAACCCAAATGGTAGCAGTTCGCTTCTGGGGAAATCACTACAGAAGTGGAGACTCCCACAAAAGGTCTTAAATCATATCTACAAGTCATGGAGACCTAAAACTCTTCAACAGTACAAAGTCTATCAAAACAGATGGAGAACTTTTTGTATTCTCAGAGGATTAGATCCTTTGGAAAGTAACCTTCAAGAAGGGCTAAGTTTTCTTTGTGAACTTTTTGATAAGGGACTTAGGTATAGTGCCCTCAATTCGGCAAGATGTGCCTTATCTTGTATACTGAAACAAACAGACGGGAAGAGCTTTGGAACTCACCCACTTACTATTAGACTTTTAAGGAGTTTCTATAATCAGAGACCGCCCCTAGCAAGGTATGCTACGATGTGGAACACATCGGCGGTTCTAGACTATCTAAGAGAACTTACCCCACTAAGAACATTATCTATTAAGATGTTATCATTCAAATTTGTGATGTTATTCATGCTGGCCACTTGTAGCCGTCAGCAAAGGTTGATTTCTATCAGACGGTCAAAAATCAAATTTGAAATTGATGGATCGGTGACTATTCGTATAGATCAACTTCAGAAACATTCTAGACAGGGAAGAAGTCTAGAGATCCTTAAGATACCTCATTTCAAAGACGACGTTAGTCTTTGTGTTGTTACCTGTTTGACAAATGAACTCACAGCAGACCCAGAGTTTCTACTTTGTAGCTTTAGACCTCCCTACAGGAGAATCGGATCTCAAACCTTAGCAAGGTGGTTGAAATCAGTCATGAGCCTAGCAGGCATAGATACCTCCATGTTTAAGGCCCACAGTACGAGGTCAGCCAGTGCCTCAAGTTTAATGAATTCTGGTACCCCTATCAATGAAATCATGAAAAAAGGGGCGTGGTCGGATGAATCGACCTTTCATAAATTTTATTTGCGAGAAATTCAACCGGTGTAATTGTTATTACCTGTTATTTGTTAATAAATTGTTATTTGTTAACAACTTGGTTAATTGACTTATATGTCAATATTTCGGGAAATATTAGGCTTTAAAGTCTCACCTGTCGCCACCTAGAGTCTAGGCGGCGAAATATAGTTCTGCACTTAGATTAGACTTACCTTAGTAAGGTGACATATAAGTAGAACTATATTAGACGTCTAGACGACAGGTGGTGAACAGGTGCCCACCCTCAAGAAATGATCTATAAGTCTGTTAAACTTACATGTGAACAAATGCAATCTTTTGAAAAGTAAAATATAGAATCCTAGAAGTTTGGACGAGGCTTCAGCTCCCTGTTCGACCACGAAATCTAACAAACTTCTAAGGCCTCTACCCGGGTTTAAATTAATTCGCTCTAAAAATAGAATCATCTCAAATTCTTTTACGACAGAAAACAAAACGAATGTGCATCCGTTTAGTATCTTGTTCGCTACGTTTCTTTTGTGCCTCTGTCCTTTCCCATTTTATTCGGCTTGGTTGCCATGGCCACGCAGTATAGTTAGCATGAGATTATTTTCGAGGTTAACATTTTCAAAACGTTATAGTAGAACATGTTTCTACATGTCCATAGCAAAGAATGGTTGGTTAGCGGTTGGCTAGCGGGGAACTATTCTAAAATATGACCTGACGCACGCACTGGGTTTATGAAGGATGTGGGCCAAGACCAAGGTCAGTATCGAATTTATTTCACCTCCTCTTACATATTTGTTTACTATTTATGCGTTTTGGACAGTGATTATGCGTTAATTATGCGTTTTTATGCGTAGTTGTTTACGTTTGTTTACGTTTTGTTTACATGTGACGTCATCGCCGGGGAATGCGGATTTCGTGACGTCACGCCCGGGTAATACAAAAGTTGTATTACCCGGGCCGGCTCGCAGGTGTCCGCGCGTGTTAAAAGATAGGCGACTACGTATCGGGGGTGAAATAATAAGTAGATACTGACCGGGGCTTGGTCCGGTGTGCCGTATTGCGTCGAGGGGGTCTGGTTCGCCAGGGTCCGCTAGAGGGCCGTCAGGCCCGAGAGCGGACCCTGGCGAACCAGACCCCCCGAGACGAAATGCGGCACAGTGGGCCAAGACCAAGGTCAGTATCGAATTTATTTCACCTCCTCTTACATATTTGTTTACTATTTATGCGTTTTGGACAGTGATTATGCGTTAATTATGCGTTTTTATGCGTAGTTGTTTACGTTTGTTTACGTTTTGTTTACATGTGACGTCATCGCCGGGGAATGCGGATTTCGTGACGTCACGCCCGGGTAATACAAAAGTTGTATTACCCGGGCCGGCTCGCAGGTGTCCGCGCGTGTTAAAAGATAGGCGACTACGTATCGGGGGTGAAATAATAAGTAGATACTGACCGGGGCTTGGTCCGGTGTGCCGTATTGCGTCGAGGGGGTCTGGTTCGCCAGGGTCCGCTAGAGGGCCGTCAGGCCCGAGAGCGGACCCTGGCGAACCAGACCCCCCGAGACGAAATGCGGCACAGTGGGCCAAGACCAAGGTCAGTATCGAATTTATTTCACCTCCTCTTACATATTTGTTTACTATTTATGCGTTTTGGACAGTGATTATGCGTTAATTATGCGTTTTTATGCGTAGTTGTTTACGTTTGTTTACGTTTTGTTTACATGTGACGTCATCGCCGGGGAATGCGGATTTCGTGACGTCACGCCCGGGTAATACAAAAGTTGTATTACCCGGGCCGGCTCGCAGGTGTCCGCGCGTGTTAAAAGATAGGCGACTACGTATCGGGGGTGAAATAAATGTCTATATTCCAGATATTTCGGGGGGGGGGGGCAGGGACGGATACATGCTTTCTGAAGGAGGGCGGATCAGCTTAAAGGCCAAGTACTAAAATGCGTGTATGCACCCGTTTTTCCCCGCCTATTTTGTCATTTAGGAGTCAAAAAAAAAGGGGGGGGGGCGTCAGAACCCCCTGGATCCGCCCCTGCCCCCATTCGTCGTAAACGTAATCAACAAAATGTCCCTTTGACAAACCTGTTCTTCACTACAACACCTGCTCATAATACACCATTGACTCTCCTCCAGGGGTCTGTACATCACCATTAACGACATCGGCCACGTCTACGACATCCTGTGTAACTGGCCCGAGCAGGACGTCAAGGCCATCGTCGTCACTGACGGAGAGCGCATCCTGGGGCTGGGCGACCTGGGGGCCTTCGGCATGGGCATCCCCGTGGGCAAACTGTCTCTGTACACGGGCATGGGCGGCGTGCCCCCCGAGCAGTGCCTGCCCATCGTGCTCGACGTGGGCACGGACAACGACAAGCTGCTCTCCGACCCCATGTACATCGGCCTGCGCCACAAGAGGGTGAGAGGGTCGAGCTACGACGACCTCATCGAGGAGTTCATGGAGGCCGTCGTCGAGAGGTGGGTGGGGTTTTTGATTATCAATGCGTTGACAAGTGTTTTAAGAATAGTCCTTAATTGCGATTAAGAGGTTGTAGAGTGTGACAGCGATCTACGTTGAATATCTAGTCTCAACGTGAGTTTCCATTCAATCCAAACGTTTTAAATCATTTAGTCAGGTCTTATACGATCGAATAATGTCAATGGAAGGCCTGATTTATTTAAGAGTAGAAAGAATAAATATTGTTGAATACCAAAGTCGGGTTTCTAACTAAGTATTTGTGGTGTGTATTATTATCGACTTTCTGATGGCGCTATTGTCGATAGACAGTGTATTTTGACTGTATTCATTTAACAGACTCGTGTTAATTGACGTGTTGTCTTTCTCCAGGTACGGTCAAAGCACGCTCATTCAGTTTGAGGACTTTGCCAACACCAACGCCTTCCGTCTGCTGGCCAAGTACCGGGACCGCTACCTCACCTTCAACGACGACATTCAAGGTGAGTCTAGGTACCTTATCACAGTCCCTTATCACAGGCGTGGAGCTCGCATATATGTATGTAATCTATAAGTATAATAATCTCATCCAGGATACCATCATTTCTCATGTCTGCAATACCTCTTCGTTACCAATCCAGTTCTAGACAATGAAATCAAACCTTTTCACCTGTGACGTCCGCTAGGCTTTCCCCTGGGCCCGACTCCTATCCAAAAGGTTAAAATGTACTATTGTAAAAGGTAACCCTTTTAACCATTTACATTATTCATTTGCTCCCAAGCGACTCCCAGATGCCTTCTTCATTATTCTCCTCATATCCCAAGTGACACCGAATAAACTGATATCACTAGCTTTTAGAAACTCCAAATGAGACAATGGTTTGGTTAGAATCCATCCATTTTTTTACTCTAAGATCCTTTTAAAATTGATTATAGTTCCTGAGACTTTGATCCTTAAACTACTTTAAATTGTAAAAGGGAAAGGCCAGTTTTAATAGAACCTGTAAACCATACGCTTTTCAACCATACGCTTTTCAACGAAGGAAACGCTTAAGGCTGCTAGAAATACGATAAATCATTTAGAAATATGTTATTTAATTCGGACTTTCAACTTTGAATATATATTGTCTTCCTGTGCCAAACCTGATTGTTTTCCTGTATAATATACTGTATTTTGAGGTAAAATATCTCCTCAACTCCATGTACTGGAATTATGTCGGTACCATCGCTTCTTTATCCACCTTTGATTAATCTGTAATAGTACTGTTACTTTAGGACTGCCGAGTTTGCCACCAGGTTCCATCCTTCAATGGCAGCAGTATAATACGTTATCTTTTTCTCCTTGCAGGCACAGCATCAGTTGCAGTCGCGGGGGTCATTGCTGCCATGCGGATAACGAAAACTCGCCTTTCTGATCACACATATCTCTTCCAAGGCGCTGGCGAGGTAATGTGAAATACTATCTATCTCATAGACTTAACACCCATCTCAAATTTCTGACTACTTGATACAAAAGAAGAGTGTCCCTGCAGAACCACTGACTGCTGTGTGTAGAGTCCTGTCTATGGCACCTGCACATTAAAGAACACCTGCTTCTGTAAAAGTGTACCAGTATGGTCTCTACCTTCCCAGATATGATCACCACCACTGCCAGTAATTTGGCCCGGGTAGTAAATAAGGGCATAATGCAACCAATAACCAACAAACAACAAAAATAATGGCCAACCGTCATTTTCCATGAAATCCTGCACATTTATTGCATATATTCATAGCTCCTTTTCTCCTACCCAGGCCTCATTGGGTATCGCCCAGCTGCTGACCATGGCCATGGAGGAGGAGGGGCTGGCCACGGAGGAGGCCATCCAGCGGATCTGGATGGTGGACTCGAAGGGTCTGCTCACTGTGGACCGGCCCTCGGGGGGCATCAACGAACACAAGGCGCAGTTCGCCAAGAACTTCAAACATATCGGCAGTCTGGAGGAGGTGTGCCGCGAGATCCAGCCCTCAGTGGCCATAGGTAGGCCCTGGTTCTGTCTCACAACCCCAGCTCCCATTTTTGAATTGTTCTCTGGTAATAGATTGGTTAACGTAAAAAACAAGGAAAAATTTTATAAGAGAAAGATATCTCTGGTTAAATTCATTATTTAACCAGAGACATCTTGCCGCATCTTGTCAGAATCTTTAGAGGAGAATGTCATCATGGATCTCTTTTGCATAACTAACTAGGTTTGTCAGGTAAATCTTTATTTGTGTCTCATTACCAGCAATTCAGTCTGTCACAAAACGTAGTTATGTTATTGTTTAAGAGGGGTTGTCAGGTGTTTTATTGACACATAAAATCACTAGCCAAAAGACACTCATCAAAACTCGCCTGATTAGGCTAATTACTTACGTAGATATGGCTTCATGTGGCAGTCCTTCTGATTACATATACATGTATATATGATTTCTGATGTCGGAAAATACGTTATGCTTTCAGAAAATCCACATCAAGTAATTTTATGTTGACATTAGCTTTAAAACTCATTCTAATGTTTAGCGTTAGCAACTTTTTGAAAAAATTGAAGAGGAAAATAAGAAAACCCCTGGCTCTCGTCAGATGCCACCACTATATTCCCTAACGTTAGTTCCTGTCTCTCACTAGGTGCCGCTGCCGTAGCTGGCGCCTTCACCGAGACGTTTATCAAGGACATGGCGTCGTTCAACGAACGACCCATCATCTTCGCCCTGAGTAACCCGACAAAACTAGCCGAGTGTACCGCAGAACAGGCCTACACGTTGACAGAGGTAAGATATGCCAAGTAGTTTCTATTACCCTTTGTGAAGAGGCTCTCACTAGCATAAAAATAGTCCTGCAATATATTATATGGAAAACCTTTTCTTCAATTATAACCATGGAGAGTTTGGGGAAGCACCAATTAGAGTTGGATCTCAAGATCCAGGCACCACAAGCGGTAGCATCAGCGATAAAACGAACACACTTAGCTACGTCTCCCTGCGATTTATTATATGGCAGGACTTGTGGATAGAGTGGTGGAGTATTGTATTGATTAATCATAGAGAACATTGTATCATAGAGAACTGAAAACTTGTAGTCCATTTCTGTACATATTTTGTAGAATACTCGGCTGAGTTTGCATCAAATCAGTATTCCAGACCATTGATATCCCTTTCGGTACAAAGATTAAGAATATTTCTTTCCACAATGGGGTGAATATTTAAATTATATGAAATGTTCTGCAGAGGGAATGTAAGCTTCTTCTACCAAGTCGAATAACAAAGAATACATGGTACGTGTTTCCTTTCAGGGCCGGTGTGTGTTTGCTAGCGGCAGTCCGTTCGGGCCGGTCACACTGAACGGGAAGACGTATTACACGGGTCAGGGCAACAACGCCTACGTGTTCCCGGGGGTGGCCCTGGGCGCCATCGTGGCCGGCGTGCACCACATCGACGACGCCATGTTCCTCAAGGCCTCGCAGGTGAGTGTGTACAAAACGTTATAAAAGAAAAAAAGTACCTCAAACGATAAAATTAGAGTGCATTGGGAGAACCAAGATTTGAAAATGGGCGAAGGGAGGGAGCACCTTCTGGCCCGTACTGAGTCTGTATGTTTGATAACTGAATCAGTTGTTTTTTTAAATAAAGATGATAAAGTAAGATACAACAAATTTAAAGAAATAACCCTCAACAATTGTAATGATAGCGTGGTCACACAGTATACGTATAAACAAGTTTTACCTGCTGGGGAGAACTAAGCACCCAACCAGGACAATCTTGATTTATAGAATTTTCCCCATTTTCTCCGTGATAAAATTAACTTTTTACACCCATACCGTACTTTACACAAAGTCCACGTGCATCATACCAGATAAACGCTTCAACGTGTCTTGTACCATACACATGTATAAGATGTATCTCTGTGGTTGTCCTCCTCCTCCAGGCGTTGGCGGAGCTGGTGACGGAGGAGCACCTGGAGCAGGGCCGGGTCTACCCGCCACTCTCCAACATCAGGGAGGTGTCCACGCGGCTCGCCACCCGCGTCGTCGAGTACTGCTACAAGGAGGACATCGCCGGCACCTACCCCGAGCCCGAGGACAAGGAGGCCTTCGTCCGCAAACACCAGTACAACGACGAGTATGAGTCGTTCGTACCAAACACCTACGCCTGGCCAGGCATGCCCGCGTAATGCACCCACCCCTAGGGGATTTCAATAAGGGAAATTTTGAAAAGAGGGAAGCCACGGGTGAAATATATGAAAGTTTCAGGCCTACTTACTTTAATTTAAGAACTCGATGTTCTGCTAAATTGCGTTTGTGTGATATTATTAGATTGTTTGTTAAAATTGCTCCTTCACAATACCTCCTTTCCAGAAGCTTAGTCTTGGCCCCGACCTAAGAGAAACAGGCATTTAATAAGGATAACTGAGTGATCTTCAAAATCAGGAAAGAAACTCGGGTTTCAGAAGCTTAAATCGCATCCCTAGCTATGTACGGATCCTAAATCCCTTTAATACTGTAGCAGCACCACCGATTTGCAAATGGATAAAACCATCCGGAGTATATACATAGATCTGAACACAATGCTCAACATGTGGAATATAGATGACAGGTTTGGCGGATTGAATCTGAGAGTCACCAGGCGAAGATTTGAATCACCTATCATTGTTGTAAGAATCAGAATCAACACGTCTTTTCATAAAATGCGACTATCAGGAAGAAATTATCTCGCGGTAATTTAAGTGTACAACAATAATGTAAATTATAATGTTGTGTCTAGACCGGAATTGCGTAGCAATCCACGGTTGTATTATTATAAGACACTGTTCCACGTGTAAATTAATGAAGTTCACTAATGTTGATTGCTAGAATGCATGGATTGATGTACAAAGATAATGTTTGTGATGAAAGACAATTATGCACATGTGTATTGTTCATAATCATACGTCAGTGATGTTAAAAAAGTATTTACTAATTTGTAAAGGGCATAAGTTATTATCTCCTTAATGCATATTAGGTCCATTTTCTTTGGTGTCTTTGCAAGCAGTTGTCAGCTGGTTGTATGTATTTAATGTTAACAATTGGTGTACTCTCTAAGGATCTCGGCTTTACGTTATAACCAACCCACCGTTATTGTCTACACTTTACAAGGAAACGTCTTATCTTACGTGCAATTTTCGCTTGTAAGAATCTCAATACCTTTGAAATTATACAATCTAATTTGTAAATTATACGCTGTCCTCTTAAACTAGTATATAATTTAATGCTTTTATACTTCATGGCGCAACACATTGCACTGTCTTCACTTTACTGTTGTAGAATTCATTGTTGTATGACAGAAGTCAAAACACCTGCACAACTCCTTCTACTATTACGCTCACCATAGAGAAGCACACGTCTCGTGTATGTCTATGGCTTATCTGAAGCTTTAAATGTAAACTAATTTCGGACTATCCCGGTAGCTTAACCTCCTTTGGGTCTCCAACTGTTTCTGAAATGGAAATCATAATCTCGGCTGTATAGTTTCGCAGTCAAATCATTTCGACAATATTGTAAATGAAAGAGGGTGAATGGCATACGTGGACCAAAGGAGCAGTGATTTTAATTCAGGTGCTAGTATCTTACCAGTACTATAATTATAATATATCAATATAATTAATCACATTTCTTATAATCAAAAAACGAACTGCTAAGAAAGAACGAGAAATAGATTATCTGGTAGTTTGTATTAATATCCAAATTTTTAAAGAGGAAGAAGAGATAGATTAAGTAGAGTGAATATCACTTTTAATTGACTGCATGACTTACCTATGAGTTATTTATTGAATTTTCTGACCTAGAAATGTGCCTTTGTATTAGATGTAACCTATATTATTAATGTCTGATGCAACAAAGTCAGGAAGTATTGACAAATCGATATACTTTACAGTGTGAAGACTACAAATTAAAGTCTTAATTATAGAAAAGTCCTTCGTTTTGCCTTTCTGTGATTTAAATAATGTTCATTATTAATTGTAACGTAGTGTTTACTTTATTTCTATCTCCGACCCATGGAAAAGATTAAAAAAGGAATATCCCTTAAAGTAAACACCACTTCATTCTTTATCTTTCTTTTGTAACATACAACTTAAAATGTAAATGAGTAAATTCCAACGAACATTTTTGCGAGTACCCATTTCTTTTTATTATCAAGGTTAAAATATTTTTCTTTTCTAGTGTTTTATACATTACAATTTTAATATCCGTTAAAGCCAAGCAAAAGTTACCCACTTTTTTCTTTAATTTGTATGATCGCAGGTCGTAATTTTTGTAAATTTGCTGGCTGTCATTACCATCATTGCCTTTCTCACTGCATTATCTGTCTCCGGGGTCTTGGATCAGTGCCTGTTTAGTCCTCCAGATGGCGAAACGTTTCCCACGAATAACTGCTCTGAAGTAGACACCAGTAGAGAGTTTTTGCAGAACACACCAATCTCATTCCCTGATTCCAATACGAATTCAATGTGCCCAAGATGCGTTCGTCACGTGTTTTTTTTTTAAATTGACCATTATAATTATTACTCTGTGTGCTATATGCCAATTAAAAGGAATAGCCCTGTTGTATATTACTTTTTACAAAAAGCTAAGTCTTTTAACCAATTTCAAGAAATGGCAAATTTATATTGTGACGATGCTGAAAAGGTGTTGATCAAATGTTGATTTTAGGAATTAACTATACTATCCTGTTGATTTTAGTGGCCCATCCCCATAGGCCTGGTGGCTGTGACCTATTCTAGCTCGTCCAATCAAACCCTTCACGATGGGTATTAGGCCATTGATACTGGCATGTATTGCAATGACTGGTTCCTGGTCACAATCTTTTCAAATCCGTGCTACAGTAATGAAGGAAAGCCCAATTGAAGGATAACGTCACTATGCCAAATTTTATCATGGAGCTATCGCACCTCCTCAAATAAAGCTTTTGTAGAAAAAGAGCAGTGGCAGGAACTTTGACATAAAAAGAAGAGATAAATCATTCATTAACACTCCGTGGTTTTAGATGACCAATGACACGGCAAAGTATGGGATAAATTCGAGATATATTCGGTTTAGTGACCAAACCAAACTGACCCGCCAGCCCCTGTTCGAAATGTCTTTTCTAATAAATGTTCAAATGATACTTCATTGAAGAGTTTGTTTTCTGCTTGTGTTGACAGCAACGGCCCACCGGCCCCAGCAGAAGGCACAAAGGCCAACATCGACAAATCGGATTCCGCCGATTTCTTGCAACAAACCAAATTTGTCCTTTCAGATACCCCACCGCTAGATAACGTCATCAATCTTTCGGACTACCACCTCACGCCAGAGGAGAAAAGGGTACTCAAGAACGGCCTCAAATTCTGCCCCACGCCAGGTGCGCCGGAGCTGGGCGACATAAGAAGAGATCTAGACAGATTTCATCGTTCCCTTCGCATAAGCTGTCATTTCAACAAAAGTAAGAATGCGATAGTCAAGGAAGGAGAGACCAGTACAGGTCCCTTCTCGGATCCATCAAAAATTAAACTTAAATCAAACTCTACTTGGGCCCCTCCGAATGGCCCCACCAACTTAGAAAATATTGTAAGCATAAACGAGCTAGGCATTCTAAACGCAAAAATCGATCCGCCTAAAATCTTTAACCTACCCTATGACGAACGAAAGTGCATCCGCGGTCTAGCACAAAACTCCCAAATTGTCATTAAACAAGCAGACAAAGGGGGTGCCGTCGTCATCCAAAACAGGAAGGACTATATCCAGGAAGGTGAACGACAACTAGGCGATCTTCGGTTCTACAAAGAAACCGAAACCGATCTGACGGCCGTCCACAGCGAACAAGTGAGCCATCAGTTAGACCAAATGAGAAAACGCGGCGAGATAACTGAGAGAGTCGAACGGTTCTTAACGACAAGGGAACCTCGCACATCGCAATTGTACCTACTCCCTAAAATACATAAAGGGACGACCCCGGTTCCGGGTCGTCCGATTGTTTCCGCCAACGAAAGCCCGACAGAAAGAATATCCGCCTTTGTCGACCATTTCCTAGCCCCCATCGTCCGGACTGGAAAATCGTTTCTACGCGACACAACAGACTTCCTCGGGAAATTAAATGGCCTAGATAACCTAACGGGTTCAGAAATCCTCCTGACACTGGATGTGACCTCACTATATACGAACATTCCCAACGATGATGGCGGCAATGCAGTCTACAGAGCGCTGTGCAAACACCGACCACTAGGGGACCAGCCTAGTAACCTATCCGTACTAGAGCTTTTGGCGCAAGTTCTGACCCTAAATAATTTCCAATTCAACAACCGAAACTTCCTACAGGTGGGAGGGACTGCAATGGGAACTAAAGTCGCACCCTCCTATGCGAATATCTTCATGTCCGACTTCGAGGAAAAATTCGTTTATAGCTACCGTCTTCAGCCAAAAATCTGGCTACGATACATAGACGACATTTTCTGTATCTGGCAGCATGGAGAACATGAGCTCGAACGTTTCATTGACCATTTGAACCATGTCCACGACACTATAAAATTTAGCGCCGAAAAATCAACAACAAGCATAAATTTCCTTGATACAACCGTTCAACTCAATGAAGGCAATCTGACGACCACCCTCTATTGCAAACCAACAGATAGAAACAACTATCTACCATTCCACTCTGCGCATCCGTATCACTGCAAGAAGGGCCTCCCGTACGGCCAATTTCTACGTATTAAACGAATCTGCAGTAGACACAGCGATTTCGTCTCCAACTGCGCAAGGAAGGCGGCCCTTTTGATCCAGAAGGGATACCCTGAAAAACTACTGGTAGAAGCTTTCGACAGGGCCAATAAAATAGATAGATTGACACTCCTCAATCAGATGGCAACGAAGAAACAGGCCGAAGGGGACACCCCCTTCTTCCTTACGACGACCTACGACCCTACATCAACTGCCCTACGTGACCAAGTATGCAAAACATGGGATCTCCTGGATCGCTCTGCGTCTACTCGTCATCTTTTCAACAAAAGCTACATGACTGGCTATCGGAAACCGAAAAGTTTGAGAGATATCCTAGTATGGGCCAAACTACCTGAGGAATCCCCAAGGATACCGGCCCTGGAAAAACAACAAAAAGCGACATGCAATAATAAAAATTGCCGTTATTGTCCACGACTGAATAGAAGTGGCACGATAAAATCTCATATCACCAAGCGTGGTTACTATACTAGACAGAATATCGACTGTAATAGTAACAATCTGATCTACGCCATCGAGTGCAAGAAGTGCGGGAAACAATACGTGGGCCAGACCAAGAACAACCTGAAGACAAGGTTTAAAGCCCATTTCTACTGCATCACCAGAGATCCCAGTAAGACCGAAGTTTCTCGACATTTCAACTTGCCCGGACATGACAGTCTGGACAATGTGGAAATCTACGTCCTCCAATTCTGCAACTTAGCACCAGATAGTAACTTATCCCTCGGTCGTAAACTGAATGCAGAATTCCAGTGGATTCACCGGCTACGTAGCCAAATCCCAATGGGTCTCAACGCCATTGACAACAGTTATTAACTAGCCCGGTCACCTAGCACTAGATCACTCCAAATTACGTCTATACCTTTGACCTACCCAGTCACCCAAACTGTGATCTTCATGCCGACCATAGGCTAACAAAGGATGGAACGTCACACTGCCTAGTTTTTACACATAAATATCCGCATCTGGAATTTTGGTCAATCAGCTCATCATGTTCTACCATATGCCTGAGGAAAGCGTGCCTGTCACGCTCCCAACCAAAGATCCTGTGTGGACACCGTGTTATTCAACCTTATATACGGCCTGATGAGGTGTTTACCGAAACCGTGCACACCACTTGATGACCCCATTTTTTCCTTTTTTAAAAACCCGGACTGTGTAAGACGGGTTTGGGGTTGCAGATATTATTCTGCTGGTCAACCTCAATAAGATATCGGCTAGTTGCCCAACCGAGACTTTCTCATTAGTGTACCGTGTAGGACACTGTGAGGCTAGCCCCAACAACACTATAGATATCTTAGGAGAGCGCTCGGACCGTGTAGGACGAGTGATTTTCCGTCTTATCGATATAGGTCTTTTAATCAAAACTGGGATTGGTGGACCAAGAAAAATCGCCTACAGTCACCCTTTCATCAACACTTGTAGCAGAGTGGCCCCTGCCGCCGCTACTTTTTCCTTGAGACTGCCCAGTGTGGCCCCTGCCACCGGGTTTTCCACTTCCTGTACCCCACCACCCAATATCCCAATACCCCTTACCAACCTCAGAAGTTGGCGGGAACAGACATGAATATTCATGACACATGACCTACACTGACCAATCAGGTGCGCCGCTAGGCAGAGTGCAGTGTTGAAAAGTGGGAGTCCCCCACTACACGGTTGCCGTCCAAGGAGAGAAGACCCTTCGTCACCACCATCGGTTTAGTGAATTAGTCCCTGCCCCCTCAGAAACGCGCCCCTCAATACACCTTTCCCGTGAACCTGCGCAGTCTGCCACTCGGTCTTCCTTCGGGACCTTTGGTAACTGGATCACTTCGATTCATATAAGTTAATTTACTATAGACTCCCAAAGATTTTTTTTTCTAAATTCAAGGCACTAGGGCGGCGCCATTTTATTGAAAAATGTGTTATACTCCGTAGTGTACATTCTGTAGTCCCTTTATACAACAACCGGGACTACAACCCATTACCAAGTCAATTCAATTTTCGAATTTCTATCGATCTTCTCTTTTCCTGGAAAAAAGACAAAAGATCACAGCTATCGCTTCTTGTGCACTGACCAAGCTTCGGTTGCGGTACAGCTATTGAACTTGTGCTTGAAGCCACACCCATGCACACATACTCTAAAATATGCAGACGTAGGTTGCTTAACAATACATACCTAGGTCACAACCTCTTGCCAGTTCGTTGATTCCTATCAAGGAAAATAACTATATAATATTGTATTTGCCTCAATTTTCCCTTCAATCACACTTAGTCCACAATGGTATATCTTGGATGAGGAAATATTACAGCCAGAAGTCTAGCTCAGGACTGGGAAATGTAACTGTCTTGTTGTGTCACCTATTGGAGGTGTCCATCACATCTGATGGAACATAGGCCTATAATCATGATCTTGCACATTATGTCAATTTCAACCTCATTATCACTTTGTCGTCGCCCAATATGTATGCTCTAGATTTATCATTGCCCTCATGTTTGGTTAAATGGTTGATCCTAAAACCCTGAAACTTCTTACCCTTAACCTTTTAGACGCCAATCCGGCCATGGCTGACCGAGGGTGTATGCCCCGATCAAGCCATAGTGGCCTGGATAGAAAGTAGTTTTCTTTAATTTTCCAGTTTTCTATGGCGAACACTAAAGAGATGTCAATCAGCATACAAATAATATATATCGTTTAAAAGTTCATTCAAGTCCCTAATTAATGCTTTTAATCAGATTTACTCGATATTATGGGTTGGGTTAACCCTTGAAACTTCCTTAATTACAAAAGGATTATCTAATAGAAACATATGGAAATCATGGGGGAATGCAGCAGTTTGATATGCTCACAATCTGTGGGGTCTAAAATGTTAATCCCTTACTGTATCCCAACGATGTTCACCAATCATTTGTATCCTTTGTACCAACCTTATCCCATCAGATGTTCTCAATACACTCTCAATACTGGGCAAAAGAATCATCTGTCGTGAAAATATATATTTTACTTTTGTTCTCTTAAGTATGCCAACATTACACTTAGATCCTGCACACATAGTATTTCAAAATAGCTGTAATTATGTAAGATCCTGACATTTGTGAATTCATATCATGAAATAAAAGAAAACTGATATTGAAGGATACTAAAATGAAAGGCATTCCAAGTGTGTATATATCATTGGGTCTAGACTATATAAAGACTTAGTATTAAGGATAAACAGCCCCTAGACACGCACTTCCTGCTGATAGAGCAGTATTAACTATAGCATGTTGCTCATATTTACTTCCTGGATACATCCCCTTTCGATTTCCCTCACACTCCGGTCTCATATTCAATCATACAATGTTATGCCCAAACTATCCAGATCAACAGTTTTGTATGGATACTAGGAAATATAACAATTATACATTTATAAACACTAGATAAATGGGCGACTGAATGAATGGTGCATGTCCGCTTTTGGTGTACAATTATACTGTATTTCTGCTATAAGTTCAAAGACCACAGAACATTAACAACACTTCCAATGAAAGAGCTTTGCATCGGGATCCATCTGCACGTACCTGTAGGAGTCCATGAATCGTTCATCACAGAGTTAGTCCCCTTGTTGGCATGGCACTCTACGGGTGAAATAATGGCACAAAGGTGGCTTAGGATACATCCATTCATCTCTATTTCTAGATTTAGAATTGTGCCATAGGTGACACAAATTTTTCTTTTCTTATATAAATAGATATATATTTTTTATTTAATTGCCAACTTCACGTACAGTTGTTCATGTTCTTCCAGTCGTGTCAAAAAAGAAAAAGAGAAAAGATGAAGAAAAATTATGGAAATGGTACATTTAGAGTGCTGAACTATTGTTAATGTTTGATTTAAGACTGCGTAAGATTCGTGTATATCCAAGTCTTCATGAGTTGCTTTCCAGAATGTCTGAGTAATTCAGACTGCGTTTAAAGTTTGTCCATTCACTTCCCAATAGTTCAAAAGAAATGAACGATGAGGGAGCTTAGTAATATGAAAGGGTTTTTATTCAATAAACATCTCATCCCGAGTCAAAGCCACCATGTATAAGTCTTCATCAGTCCACCTCCCGTCTCCTATAAGCAATCAACCACATTTAGAACACGAGTTGCTCCAACACCTTCTAGACCATTCTGGTATTCAGCTCTAACACAATCCTATGTCCGAGGTAGTGGATAATGGTAAACTCCAATCTGTTACACGGAGTCGATGTATTTACTCCAGGTATAACTCCTTGGTTAGACATGTTTCTTCTAACCAACTAACTCACAAGCTGCTCACTAACTGCTCGCTCCCTACCTTGCAACGCCTTTTATACTGGTTAACAGGTGGCGCTAGGAGCGTAAAATGTCTCCTCTAAGAGTAGACTAGAAGTAGACTTGCTAAGCCTGATCCGTGTTGGATTATATATCATAACAATGTATTAAAAGTACTAAGCCATTAGTACATTCGACGGCGGTCAGGTGTTTGAGTTTAAGGAGGTGGACGACATAGCTCAAACCAAATGAATATAATGAACTCCCAATTTTGATGATTGGATGTATTTGTTAAACCATGGTGGGGTGGCCTTGACTCTCGTGGTACATTCAACACAGTATCAATAGATTTGTAGATCCGGTTTCAACACAAATTCACAGTGAAATTATTCATTGAGTTGATTTCCACATTTTGAAGCTCCAAGTTAGCAGAACTTGTTCATAAAATGACAAGGTAATTGTTAAAAATTGATAACATGATTAGTTGGATAACAACGTAGATGATGACATAATCATGGTTACAAAATGACAAAGTCAACTTTAGAGGATGAAGTATTCGTCATCTTTAGGTATTCACTTAGTACATGCCTTGTACATTAAAGTCAGTTCTCAGCATTGTTAGCTGATTTTAAGATTCAAAGATTGCGACACCCGTGCATAAGGTGACAAATTCAGTTTTGACTTAGTACGCGCGTGTACAGTTTCTGATATTTATGATTTGTAACACAAGTCAACAGAACTCAACATATATACAGTGTAGGGTTGTCTTAAACTTCTAAGAGTAACAAGTGTACATCAAATCCAATTTTCAGAACAAATTAACACAACATAAATCAATTCAGAGAATTCGGACATTTTGAACGAACGACTTTCATGATACAATGCGTGTCGAATTTCAATCAAATTTCAACCAGAACAACATTATTTACAATAAATACAAGGTCTCTGTATCAGGTTTAGTAATACCGAGCAGTTGGAACCAGAAAATACCACCATTCCCGTCACGCGTCCGCCAGCTATACTTAGTACACGTGTACTTAGCGGGACGCTTGACTGGAGTTCCCCCCCAAGGTTTGACCTCGATTTGGATCCTTCGGGCGCAAAGCGCCCGGATGGCAAATTTCTGCTTCGATCAAACTTTCAAGTTTGATTGTTCGACCTGATATTTTGGGCCGATATGAATTAATTCTGGCGCTTGATTACGTTGGTTGGGGACCTAAACTTTAGTTTAGCATAGATTTTTTAGGAAATTATACGATGCTTTGATCATGCTAGCCGATTTCAGAATTTGGATCTTTTGGATCAAAAAGGGGTTTTCCAAATTAGCCTCGTTTTGACGTCATTTTAATCAGTGCCGGCGGTATTTTTACAGAGTTAAGACGTGTTTTTTATATCTTCGTTCATTTTACTCTATCCTCCACAAGTTCACCATGGTCCGAGTGGCTATTTTTTCTTCAAACCGGGAGGCCGGACTCCAGGATTATCCTGATCTAATCCGGAGCAGCACCGACCATTATTTTGTAACTTTTCCGAGCGAGGACGCAACGACAGCGGAGTTGGCGGGGCACGCCTTCGCCCATCACATGCTCTACCCGGAAGACGTGCTAATAGTTATGACTAACCTCCTCGACATTTTGACTTGGGACAGAGAATTGGAGCTTTACCTGCCACTATTCATTAACCCGGATGGAGTAGTGAACTTTTATGCGGAACTATTTAACCAGGCGTTCCTGAACCTGCGAGCCCATCCCATCCCAGCCACCCTGATCTTGGCCACTCCCTCCGGTTTTGATGCCCGGAGTTGGGAGTTGACTGACAGTGATAGCTCGTTACAAAAGTGGCTGAACCGGATCATCCCGCGAGTTAGCAGAGAGGTCAGAAGAGCCAACGAGTGGTATGCGGTTCCGACGGTTGACACTGGTCACGCACTCCACCGGCCCAAGGTAGTCGCGGACGGGGTAATGACGGTCAACGATTTCCGCGAGCTGACAGATGGCTACATGCCGTCAACCCGGTTGCTTCGTCGTTGGGCCCGGGCTTTGGGCCGAGTCTTTGTCAGACTGCCCCTTCAGTAGTAGGCCGCCGGCACTCTTTTGTATATATTAATTTTTTTCTAATTTATCGGAGTGATTTCCAACAAGTAATTTCTGGATCCAATTCCCGGCCTGTGATTGGAACACTTAATTCCGGGTTGTTTTCACCGAGTGATTCCGGTGATTTAATTCCCGATCAGCACCTAGTCCACTAAGATGTATTTTATCCAGGATACCCCGGACAGTGTTTCTTTTCTCCGGAGGCCTTTGGCCAGATGTTCACCAGGAGCCGCAGGAACATAAGACTGTTGCCACGGGACCCGTCGTCTACCTTGCTCGTTGCCGGGCCTTCGTCCTTCTCGTGGAGCCGCCCTTCTAACCACCGCTCCGAGATCGGGTAAGTTGTATCTTCCTTTTCCCACCGTTTCTTGCATGTTAGGTAGGCTACTAATCGTAGATTTAAGGAGATTGTTGGTCATGAGTTAGTCAGTAGTTTTCTCAGCTCGCCTTCACGTGGTTGAATTCCGGAAGCTGATGTCATTCCCGGAACCAGAAACTGTTTCGCTGGTGATTTTTGTAACGGGTAGCGTGGGCGGCCACCTGGTGTTTACTTTTGGTTCCAAGATGGTGGACGCGGGCTGAGAACTAGGACCTTGTGTACTAAACTTATTATCTTTTCCAGGTCCCGCGGTTTGTTAGGGTGATGTAAATGAAGCAATGTGACACGGTTGGCACTGAAAAGCGTCAGGCTGTATAATTTTTAGTGGGCGGATTGTTTAGACTAATATGATCAAGCATTTTACTTCGCGCGTGGTTGGGCGATATTAGGGGGTTTTCTGATTAGCGGTTTGTTGCTATTACCGATCTAAGTAGGTTTTCTGGAGTGTGGGTAATTCGTATTGTATTGTTATTATTTGATACTGTTAACTGTTGGGGACTGACACTGCACATGATAATCAGGTATGGGTGGCCAGAGATTCTGGTCTGAGAGTTACAACATCAGATTCGCTGTAACAGGATTCTTTGTTTAGTCGTTATACGTACAGACCATTAGTGTAAATGTCTACATTGGAAACAATTCACATGGGGTGCCTTAGGTAACACGCGCTTCCCAGGGTGTTCACCCCGGTAAGTTTAAGTGACTGTAGGTGACCAAGTATTTTGGTCCAGACTTCCCAGCATTAGATTGGCTGTGACAGAATTCTTTGATGAGTTGTCCCCCTTACAGAGTACTGGTAAGATTGACGTGTCGGCCACGTAAGGCGACACCACAGGTGGAGCCGTCCAACGAGCTGTTGGCGACTCCAAGGTAAGTTTGAGATGTAGTGGCGAAGGCCACAGATACCCATCCCATGTTTTAGTCTAACAGCAAGACTTCGTCAGTGTCATCGTGTTAGAATAAGTGTTAGAGTGAGCATTATGGTCAAAGTCGTCTCGAAGAGGAAAAAATACTACTGTGAGGAGCCCGAGATGAAGTCTCTAAGACACTGAATGAACTCCCAAATGAAGATTCTGTATGAATGTAATGAAAGAAGGAATGGTATCCTTATTAAGAGTTAGAAAGGCACCAACATCACAAAGATTATCAAGCGTCCCTTGCAGAGATACATGTGTGTACACTGCGGCAGCTCGTGCGTTCATAGATCGGGCCCATGTGGGCACCGTTCCACTGAATACAGAACCACGCCTATCAGCACCTGAGGTTTCCAAACACCTCAGATAGTGATATCTTTGCGATGAATGCGTGAAAGCCTGTACCCACAGGTTGGAGTTGAGCCATCATAAGAACATCCACCTACAAAGGTTTCATGAATGCCCGAGATGTGAGGCAAAACTGTCCCGCTCAGATTCCCCAAACGACCTCATGGGGAGATAAGAATAATGATAGGGGTTGGATCCCTGGTGATTTACCTTAAGAGGTCACAAGGTTCAGTACTCTTGATAACACTCTTTCTGTACAGTGTGATAGAATAATTACCCAACACACTCCAAAGATTTATACGCAAACAATTTAACACCCCCTTCAAGGGTGACAACTGTTCTAACATATTTGACTCCATTTTATGAAGCGTTCGCTTTAAAAACCCAGTTTTGTTCTTATTGATTGATTTTGTTGCGACAAAATCCCTTCTCTTTCTGCTAGTTATAGGTGGTAGCTCGGCGTTCACCCCCTACATTCAGCCTGGGGTCTGAAGACCGAGTTCCACTTTATATTGGGTAGCGGCGCCTTTCTGATAATGCAAACGGGTGCGCCACCAACTCCAAACAGTTCACTGAATAATTATTATACCTATGTTACCAGTAACATCTCATTGTCTACCGTATACACTACACTATATGGAAAAACCACATGACTAGCGGTGGGGTAGCGTTTTCATTCCGTGAGGTATAAATGTCATTAAAGGACATTAAGTATTAACTGTACAAGGGAGGTCGAGATTATTCGTTCCTTGCTTAGTTATCACTAGAGGATCGGGTCTCAGATTCAGGTTCATTTCTGATCTGATTCCCGGTCCTTATTAGTTACACGTGGTTTGTCGGTACTTTCCCATTCGTAGGACCAGAATGGGTAGCACCGAGTTTCCATTGCTATAATTGGGAGCAGACTGCATATATATTTTTTTTTTTAAAATATGCAGCCTACACCCCCTTTAAATTATAGAGATGTGTAAATGCATCTCCTGAGATCACTTACTTTCAGACAGCACCTAGTAAGTCGGGCCTTTACCGAAGTACAGTACCAGGTTAAACCCGTTTTCTTGTTCAGGTCTATGCCCGTTTCTCTTGTGGAGAGTCAAGACTACTCCTGAAAAGACTCCGCCCCCAGCTTATCCTAACTATGCGCATGCCGGGCAGGGATAGGTAGTGCTAAAGACAGAGTTAGAATTATTTATCTCCTTTCTAATAGATTGGGTAATCTTATTAGCTTTGGGTGTCAACCAAGTTTATTGTAGCTTGTTCATCAGGGAATCAGTAATCCATGTCCCCCCTCTTCAGCTCAACTGTTGAGCGGAGACCTGGATACTTTTAGCGCCACGACGGCGGTCAAGACTAATTTTCATTTATTTATTTTATTTTCTTTTCCTCGACGGCGGTCAGCTCTGAAGCCGTTCATTTTCTTTATTAATTTTAATTATTTCTAATTTATTACCCGGGTCGAAACTTGACTTCTTGCCGTTTTGTCTCTGTCCCGATTAAAACTGGTCTAAAAGTGGTCTAAATAATTTAGTCTTGATTTATGGGCAGTTGTTCATATACTAGTTGTCGTTGGATCCTGACTTTTATGTTAAAGTCAGGATCCTTTGACCTAAGACATACGGTGATTCAGTGGTCATTTACACATAACCAAGACGACGGGGCTATTAATAAGGACAGCACCTCGCTCCACCGCCTTGTGAGTTTTCGCTACAGCTTCTCCCCCCCAGGGATAGCTTGTCCCGTCTGAGGGAGTCGCGATATAGTGAGAGAGAGCCGAGCACCCTGTGAATGTCACCAATTCGCTGTTGTCCCGTAACTTCATTTCCTTGTGACCTCCGTTATAGCTCCCAAATATAGCACGCCTTGTCAGGATTTGCACATATCCTTGCCGCTGCAGCGTGTCTATGCCAGGAGCAAACGAGCCACGTATAAGGTACTCTCGTGTGCTGTCACGGAGCGTCCCCCCTGAGAATGTTACTAATTATATTGCTTTCTTATTATATTTTGCCCCAAATTCCCTGAGGAAGAGCTCTTAGTTACACAAATATTGGTTTGCTTTATCTATTAGTTTTTAGGTAAATTTCTTTCTACTCGTCGATTTTTTTTTGTGATGAAGGGACCGCTTGTCAGGAGCCAATCCACCCGGGGCATAGTGACTGCCATGGTCGGGCGTCCACCCCAGTGCCCTTCGCAGCGTCGGTGACGCGTAACCCCAACGTCCTGCCTCCTGTTAGGCACCACTGACACCAGGCCTGTGGGCAGGCTCCTGCCGCTTGTGCAACCCCCTCATCTTTGAGAAGAGTATATATGTAAGCATGCTAAAGAATAGACAGTGGCGTTCCCCAAGTGGCTCCTGTACTGCAGCCCGATCCTAGCGGTAACAACAGCACAGGGGTCAGGTGTAGATGGTACTTGCTTGGGGAAGTTCACTTCGCTCGTTGGGAGCATTGGTCCCGTTGAGCGCTCTTAGGTTTTATACAGAATTTTGAGTTTTTCTTTTAAAATGCTAAAATTTTGCGACACTAGGATCGGTTCCAAATGGTTCCCTACTTTAAAAGAGTTGCCAAATCAATAACAATTAGAGTGTTGAGCTAGGCTACCGGGCATGGGACACTCGACTTGAGAGAAATTTAGATAACCCATGGGTCCATAGAGAGACGGTTGGACCAGCCTACCCGAACTAAGTTTTTCCTGACTGGTGAATCCTTATTGCTCAGGCTAGTCAACAGAACCCTACCTACCCAAACAGGTATTGCCCAGCGAACTTCCTGTAACATTTTAGTTTTAGTACCTTTGTGTCATTAATTCACCAATTTTCCCTGTACAGTACTAGGTCAGGTTTTACCACTCGTTACATTGTCATATGATAACTTCATAAACCGTTCCTGGATTTATTTCGGATGTCCCTGGCCTTATTGTCTTTCGTGCAGATCCTGTTCCGGTCGCTGTTGAGGTGGGCGTGGTCGATCTAGGAGGAGCGTTAGGCATCGTTCCCTGTCCCAACACCGGTTGAGGCCAGTCCGCTCCGACATCGGACCACCCTGCGTCGATGAGGCGAGGTACTCCCATGGGTACAGGAGTGGCTAGCCCCGAGGAATATCTCAGTAGTCTGGCCCTGGTATTGTATTTTAAGTTACTCATCATCAGACGGGCGAGTTTTTTAGATACCCTCAGGGTGTCGGGTAGTGGCACCTTAGATGGGTGCTGTCCAGGCCTAGTTGCTGCTCCCATCAGCTGCGCCCCCCAGGTTACCGTCAGAGTATACTTCAGACACAGCTGGGTCACCAGTAGATCCCTAATGAGCACATAGCCTTCAGTATAAGTGTGGTCTGAAGGCATAGCCAGTTCGCCCAGGAAGATTGTTTCTATCATATGTGGGTTGGCAAACTGTACGTACAACCCATCCACAGTTTTTCTTCTAATATTTCTCCACTTTCGCCACACGAGGACCACTATGGCGATGACGAGTACTGCCAGTAATATAGCAAGTACTGCCACCGCAGTGGGGTTGGCGGTCGTGTCCGGGCATCCAGTTAGTTCCTTTTCACTGCGCAGCAGCTCCCCCGGGTCCGCCGCTTCCAAGGCCATGGCCCGAGGTAAAGTCATGGTTAGTCCGGCCAGGGCAGCCTTGCCTTGGTGGTTCCGCCAGCACTTCCAGAGAACACATCCAATAATTGTCACAGCTACCACTATGCAAAAGATGGTGAGGAGACCAAAACCGCCTCCGAAGTTGCCTATAGAGAACCACGGGGCGTGTTTTTCCACCTCATAACGGTCAGTCGCTTTCTTGATACCCTTGGCCAAGTCTTTACGGTGTTTTTGTATTCGTTTGGCCAAGGAGGTTACAGGTATTTTGGCCTTCAGGCTTTCCTCGATCTCCAGCAGGTCTTTCCTAATTGTTTCAGGGATAGGGTCTGATTCCAACATAGTGGGTTCGTTTTTGGACGTCGTGAAATTCATGTCCCACCCCTTCACACGACTTGCTGCTTCCAACAGGTCATTATGTGGGTACACAACCGTGGTGATCCTGGTGTGCCTGTCACAATTTCGCAAGCTATACGGTATCCATGCTCCTTGTGTTTGGAATGCACAGTCGCATTCCACCTGAACCCTTGCATAATTTTCTATGTTTACTCCGACCGCAGGCTGGTTTCTGCAAATCATTTGGCCTCGGGTGTCGGCGCTGACCACCAGCATATCTCCGTCGTCTAGGTATACCGCCATCTCTCCGAAGTCTGCTTCCAGTAGATAGTCCAGTTCACATTTTTCTTGGATCGCTAGGTCGTCGCGCCTCAGTAGCGCAGCAGTGCAGGTGTTGTCTGTAATCTTTTTCATATAAGGTAGGTCCTTACAGAGCGTGATGGTCTGTCCGTAACAACCTGACCAACTGCCACTAGCCAATGGTACGTAATACTGGCGGGACATGGACATGGCGACACTTTTGGGTAGATTAACAATTTGGAGAGCGTCCTTCTTAAGTCGTCCCCTAACCGTCACTGGCACAGGAAAAGTTAGTACTTCGTAGACCCGGAACAAATGTTCATCAGCCACCACAGGCACCCTTACATACACTATAAATTCCTGAGTGGTTTCATTGAATTTGAACGAAGGTTGACTGTTCTCGTAATAGAAGGAAGGATCTGTGAACGCGACATGGAACCTGGGGTGGATCCCCTTCAGATATCTGTTCACTTCCTGGATCGCTCCGACCATATATTGGCGGGGTACCAAGTCCATAGTCAGCTGGCCCCGCGTCAGGCGCTGTACACCTTTCCTGAACACGCGTGTTTGCTCTACCATTAGTTGAAGATACACCATTTCTCCTAACTTGTCTTCTAGAGCGACCGGTATCATATTCAGGTACAGTTCCATCCAATCCACCTTATGTTGCACTAGTTTTAACCTTCGGCGAGTCGTGTTGTGTGCCTTATTTAGTGATCTTAGATTGTCCAGTAGGCCTATCACGACATGGTTAACCTTTTCGACAGCCTCGTCATGTTTTTCATTCATCAGAGCCAAGTCTTCGATCATTTGGTTCGAAGACTCCTGCAATACTCTAATCAATTCTCGGTTATATTTGACATCAGCCGCCAGTCCTTGATTCCAAGAGGTTGGAAGAGGAAAGGTCGGCCACCCTGGATCGTCTAGCATTGTGGGCAACTTCTTCATCCTTTTGATCCTTCCACTAGATTTTAACTCCGACTCTTGATTTTGAAGGTCTTGTTGAGTGTTTTTTATTAGGGAACTTAAGGTTTCATTAAGAACTTCTCGGTACCGACCCTTAAGCGCCTGTGACGTCTGATCCATCCAACTGACCAGCGACCTGATATGATAGCAGGCCCGACCAAGGGCGTCTCCTCCCTGTAGATATCGGTGACATACCTGGCCAAAGGTAGCTTTGTTGAAGGGGCGCCTCCTTGGAATAGCGATTAGGAAGCCCTGTCGAACGTGTGTTATATCCGCGGTGGACATTAACTTCCCTGGTTTTAACACTACTCCATATTGTTCTAAAGCTATTACTTCAGCGTTAGGGGCTAGCCCTTCAGGTGGGCCGGAGTCGTTATGCACTCCCCTAATGCCCCCTATTATAGCTAATACTAACAGCACCAGCCACTTCATTGTCCTTGTTTTTGCCTTAGCGATCGTTTGAGAAAGTTAATTTTGCAGTTTATCTAAACATGTTCACAGTAAAGTTACCTTATTTTTCTGCGCATTACTAACATCCATGCGCCGAAAAATGCTCTCCTCTCGGGCCTCCTGGTCTGTTTAGTTTGGGACATGCTCGTAGAGGTTTTGCCCGTTGTCATTTACCACTCGCCTGATGATCCCGCTCTCATCCTTGGTGACCGTGACTCTTAAGCCTCTCATACGTTCGCAGGACGAGGGGCGCATTGCTCTGAGGGGTCTTGGCCTAGTAGGTTCCAGTCCGAAACGGCCCCCGTTGGGTCGTACGACGGTTGGTTCGAGGGGTATGGGTTTGGTACTTGCGGTGGGTTTGTCGTTGGGAGTGGGCTCGGCCACAGTGGGCCCCCCGGCTGGCTGGTTGGCGTCCACTGCGGCTGGTTCCATAGCAGTGGTGAGGGATTGGCGTTGCAGCTCGTTGTCAAGCTGCTCAAGTCTAAACAAGCGGGGTCCGCAGGCTGTAAGTGGTGGAGGAGGGGAGCTCCCGCTGGCCCGTTCCCCACCGGTGGGGTTGGCGCGTGTTGACCGGGTGCTACCTCCACTTTTAGTCCTGGAGCGGCGACGGTTAGCTGTTCCCCTCCCGATCGCCTTTCCAGAATGGGCAGAGGTCGGCCGCCTCGTTTTGTTTGTAGGCTGGTACTTTCCCTGACGCATTTAGAGTTTTGTGTGGTCCTTTGAATAAAAGGAGCTACCTGAGTTTTAATCTCAGCTAACTGTTTGTTTGATTTTGGCACATCTAGTCCTACTGTTCTCCTAATTTCGTCAACAGTCTCAAATAGTTGGAACAGTGGTTGCGTAAGGTCCCAGAGCCAGCCGGCCTGTATCTGCGCTGGTTGGTTGACCGCTTCTTCCTTCTGAACCGGCTTGGCCAACGCCGTTAGCCTTGGCTCGGGCTCCGCGTCACTCACCTCAGATAAATTGTAGAAGTCTTTCTCAGCTGTCTTCTTTTTGGCTGGAGCCGATTTGGCGGACCTCTTGGCTCCGCCTGTGGTCGTTCTGGTGGGCCGCCGGGCTGGTGTCCTTGGCTTCTTCCGGGCAATCCCGGCGTCGGTCGAGTCCGGACGGACACCGCCCCGGCCCGGCCAACTCCACCGCCTAAGGGTCTGAGCCGGTTGTTTTCTAACACTCTCCTTCTCGGCTGCCTTTTCTTTCATTTGGTAAAATCCTAAAAGAATGGCCCAACGAACCTTCCTTTGGTAGGCAGCACCCTCTGGTGGGGCCGGCTAATCCGTTTCATTCTCAGGGGGACGATGATTCTTCCCTCCGTGTCCGCAGGGAAAGTAGTAGTTCCCTTTGGATTGCTATGTGGCCGGAGGGCTAGACAGTTCCCCATGAGTCGGTGGATCAGTGTCCCAGCTAAGTTCTCTTTCTGCTCCTTCCAGGAGAAGTCGGAAGTTGAACAATTTCTATCTCCAACTTCTGTTCAGAGACAGAATCAATTTCTATCTCCGCTTCCTCCCAGGCCAGGTTGCGCGCACAATCACCTGCAGCAGAGGTGACCGTCTAGGAGCAGAGTTGCGGACCGACTGGTGGGTCGGCGCGGATCCACGAAATTATAACCGATCCGCTTGTCCATGCTGTCTCCATATTTGGAGCTGTATCTTGTTTCAGGTGGGGGGGAACGCTTGCATCCGGTCCCAAGAGATGACGCCCAACCACTGGCAGCTCCCCTGGTGTGCGCACCCCCCCTTTTCTGCCACGCCCCCTGGGCGCGGCGAGGTGGTCGTGAGGTGGACCACCTGTTCCATTAGCGCTGACGCTAACGGTGCCGCTCCGCCGAACCTTTATTTTCACAGGGCGGCTAAATTTCCTGCATTAATCATCCATGTCGTCGCTCTCTCCGCCGTTGGACAGAGCGACGTAGTTAGGGCGGCGGTTCCGACGTAGGTTATAGCCACCTTTCGTCGGGACATGGTCCTTTACTGTTTTTCCTGGGCTCTGTTCCGACGTATCCGAAATCGGCACATCACCACAGGGTAGTTTTATGGGCTTGTTGTTGTCTGGAGGGGATCTCCCCTCCAACGGCTGGTTTTTGCCCCTTCGTTTAGCTCGTTTGCGTTTCCTCTGTCCATTAACGCCAGCTGTTCCCCGTTCACAGGCGGCTTTATTAGGAACAAAGGATAAGTTTGTGGACAGCGTGGTGTCCGTACTGGTGCCCTGACCATCAGTGATTTGCCCATCCGTTTCTGCTAAATCGGTGGGACTTGGGCCAGGTTTTTGTGTAGGTACCTTCCTGGTCATAGGAACTACATCATGCTCACGGGGACCGGTCGTTCCCGTTGAGTTTTCAGTCTCAGCACCCCTTATTTCGCCATCTTCCTCAGCGATTTCACCCGTCGGAGTGTGATGCAATTCAGGGTTTCGGTCAGGATCTGCCCCTTTTGAGTTAGTGATTTTCGCTTCTCTCACCAGTTTGGGAATGTTATGAGGGACAGCGGGAGACCAGGGCCCATGTGCAGGTTTGAGTTTTGAAATGTTTACTAGATGTGGGACCTGTTTTCCAGTTTTTAAAGACACTAGTCTAACAAGGTGGTCTCCTTTTGTTTCAATTACCCTGAATGGCCCAGTATACCTGTTTGAGAACTTAGACGCTTTATTTTCACTAGCTAAAGGGTCGTACATGTATACCATATCACCTTCGTACATCTGAGTGGGCCGCGCCCGCTCATCAATTCGCAGTCTCAGATCTTTTTCGTAGTTTTGAACTACTCTTTCAGCCATATTCCTAAACATAGCAATATTATCCTTGGTTTGCATGAAAAACTCGCAGTCGTTCAGCGTTTCAGGAATTGTTCCTTGCTCAGGCATTCCCATACTGATTGGATCTCTGCCAAACAGCAGGGTGTGCGGGCTGTATCCCGACCGTACACTGATTGTGGATCTAACTGTCCATAATGCAATGGGAAGTAGATCGACCCAGTTACAGTGATCGTCAGGGATATAATAAGCAATCAGGTTTTCAATGGTTTTATGTAGTCTTTCTACTCGAGCGTTGCCAGTCGGCATTCGCCCGGTAGTGAACGTTTGCTTGCACGCTAGTCGTGTGGTGATTTCCCTGAATAGCCCTGAGAGGAAGGCCGCTCCCCGGTCTGTGTGCAGACGGTTTACCCGTCCGTACCGACACACTATCCCGGTTAGGAAACAGTTGGCCGCGGTTTGGGCAGTAGAGTCTTTCGTGGAGAAAGCCTCCGGCCAACCTGTTAGTAGGTCTATGAAGGTCATGATGTATTTTGACCCATCCCTAGCCTTCTTTAGTGGCCCGATGAAATCACACTGTACTACCTCAAAGGGTCGGGTTGGTCTCTCCCAAGACTTAGCTAAGGCCTTGAAATGTGGGGCCCGTCTTCTTAGAGAACAGGTCTCACAAGCTTTTACATAGTCTACTATGTCGGCGTTCATATTCCGCCAGTAGAATTTCTCAGAGATTTTGGTAGTGAGGTTACTGATCCCTACATGTCCTCCAGCTAAGATATCATTATGTAATAGTCTCAGGACTTTGGGAATTAACCTACCTGGAACTATCATCCTGGGTTTCAGTCTGACCAATTGGTCTTGGTGTTTGTTATATCTTTTGATGTTGAACCTACACAGTACTCCCGGTGCTACCATTCCTACAAAATCAGCTTGGTCCATTATTCGCCTAGCTTCAATGGGATCTGTTGGTAGGTCTCCGTCCTGCAGGTAGTCTATCAATTGCGCGCACTCGGCATCTTGGAGTTGCGCGTTTAATACCGTAGCCACAGAAAGCTCTTCATCCTGAACTTCGGCCTCAAATAACTCACATCCCACGGCGGGTTCATATTCCTCACCGGGGACATGCTCATGATAGACTCTAGACAAATAGTCCGGTAGAAAATGAGTTGCTCCTGGCTCATATATGATTTCAAAATCAAAATCTGATAACGCTAAAGCCCACCGTCTCAGCCGGGCTGACGGGGCTTTGTAGGCACTCTGTAGCAGGGGAATCAACGGTTTGTGATCAGTCACTATTGTGATTTTAGCTCCCTGCAACATGTCCTCATAGTTCTTAATACCTTTAATTACTGCCAGAGCCTCCTTTTCCGTTACCGAATAATTTAATTCGGCGTCCCGGAGAGTACATCCCCAGAAAGCAACCGGACGATAGATTTCATCTAGTTTGTGACAAACCGCTGCACCGCACGCGGCGTCTGATGCGTCAGTTAGTAGATAGAAGTGCCCTCCTATATCTGGATGAATTAGTAAGGGCGGCGAGGTCAGCAATTTCTTTAACTGTTGAAACGCTTCCTCGCAGGCCTCTGTCCACTCAAAATAGACTTCTTTCTTTAGCAGCCGGTTTAAAGGTTTTGCTAGATCAGCGAAGTTTGGGACAAATGATCGGTAGTAATTACACAGTCCCAGAAATGATTTAATGGTTTTCACATTATGTGGACGGTTAAAGGCTGTAATCTTTTCTGTGGTTACCCTTTGTGTAGCCACACCCTCTGCGTTTACTACATGGCCGAGGAAATTGATTTCACTGCGGCACCACTCACACTTTGACGGTTTCAGTTTGAGATTAGCTTTCGCCAAAGCTTGGAGAACCACCTCAACGCTCGCCAGGTGTTCTTCAAATGTAGTGTCGTAGACAATTACGTCGTCTAAATATGCTAAGCATGTTCTAGGAATCAATCCCTTTAGCGCTATGGCCATTACCTTGGTAAATTGCCAAGGTGCGCCAACTAAGCCAAACGGTACACGCTTATACTGATATACACCCATCGGGGTTTCAAAAGCGGTATATTTTCTACTGTCTTCTTCGATTACACATTGGTGATAGCCGCTCAACAGATCTAAAGCTGTCCACATAGTGGGTTTCTTGTAAGCCATATATAGGAAAAGCGAGCGAGCCGTGGGCATGGGGAATTTATCTTTAAAAGTGACTTGATTAAGCATGCGAAAGTCTGTACAGAGCCTAGGTTTGCCGTCTTTCTTCTGCACTACCACCAGCGGGCTTCGCCAAGCCGATTCGCTGGGCTCTATGACACCTATATCTATGAGTTGCCTAACCTGTTCATCGATGATATCCATTTTCTGTGGAGAGTATCGGTATGGTCTGGAACTTATGACTCCCTGCGACTCATCCACAATGATTCTCATCGGCGCTATTTCACAGTGACCTAACTCTTCCATTGAGAACGCTAGTGCATTTCTATTGTTATTAAGCATTTGCCTAAACCTTACCTGTTGTTCTTCGTTTAAGCACGATTCGGACAGATCTATCTTACTCACGTTTTCATCCATTTTACCTCGGGATTTCTCCTCAGAGGTTTGGCTTTCCATTTGCACTGCGTCTTTCATTACTTCTACAGAAATCCTACAGATGGACATTGGGGTCTCTGTTTTAGTTAGATAACACAAGTCTAGGAACTCCTCTATCTGATTTTGGTTTACCTCAGGCACTGCGCATTCTTCCGCAAAAGCTAATACTTCCTGGGGAGTGATTTCTTGCATTTCATCTAGCGGATTCATGACTTTGATCCACCACTGGCTTCCCACCGTATTCACGCACCCCTCTACTAGGACTGGTGCGGTTACCGCCGGTGCGCAGTAGGCTACCGGTGAGTCTAATCCCAGCGGCTCTCGAGTGGTTACCGGTATGATGCATTCATTCCCCGGCGGAATTTTCACTGTTTCTTTGCTAACTATAGGGTTTCCACAAAACACTTCTATCTTTGCGCCTGGTAGAGATAAATCTGATCGAAGCACTGTTAATAAGTTTCTACCGATTACTATTAGGTGGCATAGATCGTCCACTATGTTGAAATCATAGCAGACCACCGATCCCTGGATTGAAAACTTACATCTAATTTGTTCTAGTATTACTTGAGACGAGTTGTCTGCCAAACTGATGTTTCCCTTCGATACCTTCCATTCATCTAAAATGCATTGTTTAGGGATCTGTCGTTTACAATGGGTGGACATGAAGCAATCGCTCGCTCCTGTGTCTACTAAAGATCTAACCTCCTTCTGATCATCAAACCTTAACGTTAAGAAAAATGCTTCGTCTCCTATCTCTCTCCTAGCCGGTCCGTCCACTGCGCCTAATTCTATCGTGGAATGAACGGACCCTTCTTCTAGTTTCCCTGATTCTTTTGTTCGGTACCACTGGCTTTGCTATCTTTGTAGATCCGCGGGGGTTTTTCCCTCAACCTATTCTTTAACCACAAGCACGCTTCTGTAGAGTGACCATGTTGTTGATGAATGATACAAAACTTACTTTCATCAAAAGGCAACCTGGGTCTCTCTACTTTCTGTTGAGTTGGCAGATTCTTTCCCTTATCTGCCTCTCTGTTCGGGGCGATATTGGATTTAGGCTTCTGATCTGAACTTCTTTCACCCTTCTGGTTTTCGTACCTATCTTTTCTCTCATAACCTTGCTGTTTAAAGTTACCACCACTCTGGGGAGTCCCGCTTTGCCCCGGCTTTGGTTTCTGAAACCATGGAGCGGCCTCCAGTCGGGCCAGCACCACTCCAAATCGTTCGGAGATGGAGTTTAGGGCCGCGGTCTCCTCTGATTCTTGGCCTCCAGCCAATTCGCTCACTGCATTTGATATTTTAGTTCCCCCTTTGCCTTTGTCCAACGATTCTAACCTCGTTGCACAATCCACCGCTTCGGTGAAAGACTTAGGGTCCAGTATGGCTACTTGTCTGGCTACGCCCTGTTTTAATCCTTCTAAAAACACAGCTAACATCATGCTTTCACTCGCCTCTGCTTTCACTTGCTTTTGTTTCAGAACACCTGCAAATTCGATCACGCTCTGGTCTTTTCCTTGTTTAAGGCCACAGAACTCTGCGTGTTTCTGCCACTTAGCCCTTCGATCACCGAAGATCTTGGTCATTTGGGTTTCTAGTTTCTCAAACGAGTCTTTCTCACTTTCAGCTAACGCTCCTGCCCAGTCGTCGGCCCTTCCTTTTAGGCCTAACAGCGCCATATTCAGGAGATGGGCGTCCGACCAGTCATAGATAGCTTTCAGTCGTTTTAATTCCCTGAAATACTTTTCTATTTGCTCGTCTTCCTTTCCACTAAACCACGGTAACCTAATGTTTGGTCCCCTTTGGTGACCACTGTGAGTCGTTTCACGCACTGGCGCTGGTGTTTGCCCCAGTGCCTGGCTCAACCGTGGTAGAATTTCCCAAATATTTGGTTGATTCGGTGGGTTTGGAGGGTTGTTCTGACCTGGTGGGCCCGGTGGACCTGGCGGTCCGGGCGGCGGAGGGTTCGGTGGGTTTGGGGGGTTGTTGGGTTGGTTAAGGAAAGGATTGTTGTTCTGGTTCGGGGGAGGGTTATTGGGTCCTGGTGGATTTACTTGGTTATTTTGGCCGGCTGGGGCTTGCTGACCCTGCTGGTTAGCCGCTCCTCCTCGGCCTGCGTTAAGATTGGCTGCGAGTGCCATCGCCTGCAACAGGTGAGGGAGCAGGTTTTGATCGACCCCACCTCCCGCTGGCTCGGCCCGGCCGGGCTGTTGGCCTGGTTGGCCTCCCCCATCATTTTGTTGCAGTGCGTTAAGGTTTACCCCAGGATTAGGCTGCTGTATTCCCGGATTCACACCACCATTTCCCCCTGCACCGGGTTGCTGGAGTCCCCCAGGGTTTATTCCCAGATTGGGCTGATTCGGAGGGAGATTATTAATAGGGTTTTGAGGAGGGTTATTGAGAAGGTTTTGAGGAGGGTTATTGAGAAGGTTTTGCTGAGGGTTATTGAGAAGGTTTTGCTGAGGGTTAGGCCCTTGTGGGTTGGCCTGATTACCTTGGTCTCCCTGGACCTGCTGATTAAGAGGAGGAATAAGTCCTTGAGGGTTGGCCTGATCGTTCTGGCCCCCTTGAACTTGTTGATTAAGAGGAGGAATAGCCCTCTGAGGGTTGGCCTGATTATCCTGGCCTCCTTGGGCCTGTTGGTTAAGAGGAGGAATAGCCCTCTGAGGGTTGGCCTGATTATCCTGGCCTCCTTGGGCCTGTTGGTTAAGAGGAGGGTTGGCCTGATTATCTTGGCCCCCTTGGGCCTGTTGACCCTGTTGGTTTCCCCCTCCTCCTTGACCTGCCTGTATAGGGGCTCCCATTGCCTGCCTTATAAAAGGGTACAACATATTTTGTTGTATGGGCCCAAGGTCTATCCCGCCTCCTGCCGGCGCGCCTCGGCCCGGCTGCTGGATTAGTATCTGGCCATTCCCATTGTTTTGTTGGGGTCCCCCAGGGCCCATCCCACGGTTAGGAAGCCCTGCCCCCAGATCTACACCCCCAGCTCCCCCTTCATCGGGTTGTTGGCGTTGATCTCTTTCCTCTCTTTCTTCTACTAGATCCATCAAAGGAACGCCTCCTTCCGCCATATTATTTTCGTGGAGGTTTTGTATATCGTGATCGTCCCACTGTTCTTTCACAGGTATTTCCTCTACACTAATTTCGTCCTCACTTTCAAGTTTAGCTTTCTTACCTGTGTCTAAACCGTCCTCAGTAATAAGTTCGTATGAAGACGAGGTTGATCTATCTTCTCTAGCTAATTTTCTATCAGGACTACCTTTTCTGACACTCGCGATAGCTTGTTCTAATTCTCTATCTTCTTCTTCGTCTTCACTTTCGTATTTATCATACAATTCTTGAGTTGAAGTATTAAAATCTGGTGCTTTAAGCGTTACATTTTCCTCACTATCCTGATCGCTTAGCCTTTCTAAATCTATGTGCTTTTCGGGGCCTGTGTCTGCCCACTGCTTTAATATTTCGGCTGGATCAAAGGCCTGAATTCCCGCTCTTTTACCAGCTTGGTCTAGGTTCGTTTCTACACCGTAGGTTAATCGATAGGGTTGTAAATTGCCTACTTTCTCGCTGTTTCCCTCTGCTTCCCTTCCCACTCCCCTTTCCCTTCCCACTGTTTTTCCCTTAGCTACAGTGGAATAAGGAATGGACGCCCCCGGGTTGGGGTGAGTTGGTGTTACCAGTGGGTGACTGGTAAACTCAAGTCGTTGGGGTAATGGACAGGTGAGAGAGCTCCCATCAGGTAGGATTACCGGATTTTCGGGGCGTTTTCCCCCTGATGGGCTGGAGTTATCCGCGGTGTTTTGTCGTTGTTTTAGGCTTCCTGAAGAAAATAGGTTATCTCCATTGGAAACTTCCTGTTCGCCTTCACCTCCCGCTGCGGGCAGTAAAGGATAAGGAACACTTTGATTACACCACAGATTGTTCACATCAGATACACAGGTGGATTGAGAGCTAGTACCAGTTTCGTGGTCCGTAGGCGGTACGTACCCTGGGTTCCAATATTGCTTATATTCCGTGAGACGGTTCTTCCCTTCAACTCGTCCCGAGTGTGTTAGGGTTTCAAGTCCTTCGTCAAGAACCGGCCTATCTTTGGACCCTAGGTGCCAGGGAAATGGTTTACCTCTGCCACGGGTTTGGTAATTTTGTGCACCTTCGGGGCAGAGCTGCTTGGGTCTGGCTGCGACCTCCTGTCTCTGTGCCTCCCCGTCTAAGGGATTACCTACCAGGTGGCGGTTTTCCACATTCCCTGTATATGATGTTGACACATCGTGTCCTGCGGGCCGCAAAGATTGAGGCTTGGGGTTAGAGGAAGCCTCAAAGTCACCGGTGGCTGACATCAAGGATGAGCAAAACGGCACAAGTCATGTTTCGGGTATCTCCACCAAATGAACTATTGTTAATGTTTGATTTAAGACTGCGTAAGATTCGTGTATATCCAAGTCTTCATGAGTTGCTTTCCAGAATGTCTGAGTAATTCAGACTGCGTTTAAAGTTTGTCCATTCACTTCCCAATAGTTCAAAAGAAATGAACGATGAGGGAGCTTAGTAATATGAAAGGGTTTTTATTCAATAAACATCTCATCCCGAGTCAAAGCCACCATGTATAAGTCTTCATCAGTCCACCTCCCGTCTCCTATAAGCAATCAACCACATTTAGAACACGAGTTGCTCCAACACCTTCTAGACCATTCTGGTATTCAGCTCTAACACAATCCTATGTCCGAGGTAGTGGATAATGGTAAACTCCAATCTGTTACACGGAGTCGATGTATTTACTCCAGGTATAACTCCTTGGTTAGACATGTTTCTTCTAACCAACTAACTCACAAGCTGCTCACTAACTGCTCGCTCCCTACCTTGCAACGCCTTTTATACTGGTTAACAGGTGGCGCTAGGAGCGTAAAATGTCTCCTCTAAGAGTAGACTAGAAGTAGACTTGCTAAGCCTGATCCGTGTTGGATTATATATCATAACAATGTATTAAAAGTACTAAGCCATTAGTACAGTGCCTCCTATTACCCTGGGGCTATGGCTGGCGCTCCTGACCTTCCAGAATGTATAGGAACTTGCAATTGCACTTTGGTTTCAGTAGAGTGACTTGAAGAGTGTATAATCGTCTGGTATGTTTAAAATTTTGAAATTTGGAACTCATTTCTGTACGCCTGGCTAACCATGAATAACAATGCCATTGGACTGATGTAGCATCAATCAGTCCACACTCCATAATGCTAAATATAGGCAGGGTAAATCCATAAGCTGAATTTTCAGTGATAAAGGGAGCTTCAGGCTCGCAGCATTCAGAGCTGTTTGTACCAGTCATATTATATGTAAGGACCTACATAGGGCCGATTGCCTGGATGTTGAAGTAGCTCCATTGACTGGAGAAATTCATCTAGGAGGGTGAAAGAGCTAAGTGGACTTAGCCTTTGGACTGGTCAAATGGAAGTCATTGATGTATATTACATGTTTTGGACATTATTAAATAAATGTTCTTTCACGCAAGTGTTCTTATCAACTCTTGGAGACCTGAACTGAGACCAGAGCTGATTCAAAAGTTCATGGTGCACAGGATGGTGGATCATAACTTGGACTGACATAAATGGAGAAGTAAATAATTGAAAGAATGAATACCAACACAACGAAAATACGGCAATAAATAATAACCACATAGTTCACCATGATATTGCCATGATTTTGCCATGATTTTACCATGATTTTGCCATGACAATGCCATGTCAATGTCATGACAATGCCATGACTTTGTCATGAGGTTGACATGATGTTGACATGACGTTGCCAGAACCATCCCAGAACCACCCATAACCACCAGAAGACCAGCCTACCTCTCTAAACCTCTACCCCTTCACTCCTTCATCCCTTTACCCCTTCACCCCCTTCCCCACCCAGAAGTAAAATGAAAAGGTACAGTGAACCCTGAATATCGAGCATACATATTATAGGTATCTGCAATGCAACCATCTTTTGAACTCAGACAGGTAGCGGATGCAGAAGTAAAAACATTCCTAAATCTCGTATCTGGCCTTTCCCTTATTGCACTGCCTTGGACCATTGCATGCCGTCAACAGCAAAAACTGAACACGTTCTTATATGTGCGCAGCAATAACATTGGCAAATTTGACCTATGTAGTTATTGTAACGCTATATCTTTCATTTAAAGCTGAGGGTTTTCACACTACAGGCTATGTTTCATAGATGATTTAGAATAAGCACAAGACCACAATGACCATGCAGTGATCCCTACTAATCTGGATTGTATCTTCCAATGAATAGCTTTTTAGCAGGGGCTAACAGAACACTGTCCGAACGGTCCAGCGCCGATGCCAAGCCGACCGTCAGCGCTGACCGTCACCATGGTCGATTTTACCAATAAAATTTCAAAAACAAAGGATTTCCCCCCCCCAAAAGTTCCACTTTTCCTTCCAAAACTTAGTGTAAAAGCCCTACAAAATAATAGTACTTTTCACTGCTAGCCACCCCCTGTTCAAGTTCAAATTATTGAAAATATACACCCTTCTTATAACCCTGCGCAGAGGGGACCTACTGCTCACCAGATCAAGGTGGCAGGAGCCCACCACTCTGCAGTCACTGCACTGCATATAGACTAACAGATGGAGCATATTGAACTTTTTTCTAAATCTCATCAATACACTCAAAAGAAATCAAAAGTGTCATTTTTAGCACTCATATTGGTATGTAAAAATATTTGTTCTTAGCTACAAATAACATAATTTCATGATAAAAGATTTAGTTTAGATACATTAAGGAATTTTTCAGTCTAACTTGACATTTATGTTGAAATGAGGTCAACTCTTAGCACAAGTTAATTACAGGTACTCACCAGGGATTGTTTTGAACCTTAGCTTGGGTGGGTGTTTAGGGGTTCTGGGCTGTGGAACTGAACTGGTGTGAACAACCACAACTATCCCCTCTCCCACCCCTCCCCCACACATACATTCTATACACTACTAACAAGTACAGATCCTTGACTATCTAAATAGGCACCAATCCTCAACTAACTCTGCTCCAAGCCAAGTGACCAGTGCTGCAGACTGCACTCCCCTCACCAGGGTTCACATTTCTGCCAAGAGGGGGTGCCACCTTTAAAAAGAAAGGTGTATAGGCAAAAGTTTCACCTGCTCACTACCCCCCACAGCAGAAACTGAGCACGGGCCTGGACAGACTCTATAGAATAATATCTAATATAAGAAAATACAATTGTCCCACATCAGTTAAATAGGGCTTACATTGCACATGTTAGTAAGGTCCGTATCGCATAATTATATTTATGAAATAGTTATTTCGCCAGGTATAATTTGATTGTCATTATTATATAGGTATGTATGTAGTCCGTTCGATAAAATGCCATACATTTTAGTGACAGAAGAACCGTTATCCTGCACTTCGATGGAAAGTATTAATCAAATGGGCAATAACCATAATAAGTAATTGCATGAGGGATTCTTTTTAACACTTGTAAGTACCACTCCTTCAGTGTAAAAGCAACATCCCAACAAATGTCATACTACACACTCATTCACAACAGCCAATTGCCCTGGGCAAAGGCCATTCTTTAAGAAATGGTAGCATAACGTTGCCATTTTCCACCCAATGTTAAACAGTTAAAACCTAATCGAATGGAAGAAATCAAACAGGCATGTCTGCAGCTGCATGTGCTTGGTTTTTATTAATAGAATGGCTCAACTATATTATTTACAAAAATAAAGGGCTCGTTGGTGGCACCACAAAATTTCATCCAGCATCAATGTAGATAAGTAAACCTTACACTCTCCAGGCATGCAGTGGCGTGTCGGACCTCTTGACTATGCCTGCTGCTGACTGCATTTGGGTGACAAAGTGTGCTTGGAGAGGATGCAGGCGCCAGCAGGGCCTGCGCCCGATACCGAGGCTGACGAGCGGCGCGCCACCTACTGCCCTGGGACAGCGCGCAGCCGCAGAGCTACTCCGGCAGCGCACCAACTCGGACTGGTCCTGAGGCTTGGGGGAACTTTGTGGAGGCACCACTACCGGAGCTGCTCGTCTAACTGCTGGCTGGGACACCCTCTGCTTCCCCGACCCGCCCACCATTTACTCAGGAGTCACGCTGGCCACTGCTTCAGCAGAGGAGACATAATGCGGACGGGTTTGTGTCACTCACTGCTTATGGCTGGATTTGTATTGGGCGCCGCTTTGGTGGTAGCCCTCGCCGCCGACTCCAGTACCGTGTCGGTGAGTAATGCTTAATAGGATTTCATATCTATATCCTGCTAGATATTAATTAGTGTGCCCTTTCCCAACGCCTCATTCTTCTTCAAACATCGCCCAATATTATTCAAAGGTCTCTTTCAGCAAGAACTTTAGATTGTTAAATTCTAATCCCACATAGGAAAGACTTTCCAGAGTCAGCTTACATTGATTATTGTCTCTGAGAAATGGTGTTGTCGGGAGGTTATAGTTTCGATTGCAAAGCGTTTTATTCTGGATTGCGTTTCTGTGTTCTGGCAGAGGGCAAATCTCATTAAGTTGCAAGTACAGGTACATGAAGATCTTCAGGATGTTGGAATCGAATAGTATAGTAGCGAATTCGGAAAGAAAAATAATCCGCCTCACAAGCATTCATAGTTCATTCTACCAATATTAAGTTACTAAACCCTTGATTATGAAACACTTCCCTGTTTTGATAGTTACTGGTCTGCCATATACTTCAGACCCACTTCAGAGCTATCTGTGTTGGGCCATCATTTATACCGCCATGCGGGTGCCACCTCTGTTTTATTTTCACACCAATGTTATGGATCTGGAGAGGGGATTTTCCTCGTTTTTCCACTACTTATACGTCACGATAATATATAAGAACATCAAAAAAAGTTTCATACTTATAATATTATTGAAATTCATAAATATTTGACTGGCCTCACAAAAGAGTTAATACCACACGCATTCTTACCATATAGATATGTCATCCCAGTTGGTTAATACCATAAGCAATCTTGTTCCGATTTCTCTTATTGGCTGAATTGGAACTCTAATGGGACGTATAGGTAGGCCTATACCCCCTATAGAGCTATGTGTTACGCCGACACTGGACAAAGATTCTAGTTCTACAAAGGTGAACTTTGCACCTGAACCTTACCACCTACCCGGGATACAAAGAGGATCAAGTAGCAAAGGGGGAGTTGTTCTCTACATAATATAGGAACCTATGGGACAATCCTGACCCTGGTGATCACGAGTCCAGCCGTGTATGACCGGGCCGGACCCTCCCCCCGCCCCCAGTAATCAGGCCCTGCTCCGGGCGTGCCTGGAGGCCTCCCCCACCGGCGGGCCGGCAGTCTGGGCGAGCTGCTCGGCAGAGGGTCAGGTGATTGGCCGGCAGGGATGAGCTGATCGGTCCAGCCGCCGGTAATCACTCACAGCTCATTGTAGCCAGGATTTGCAAAGTGTATGCCATGAGCTCCTGGCAGCCAGACGGACAGAATGAAAAAAAATAAGAGTAACAAAAGAAAGACTGGGAAAGCTAAACAAATATGATTTCGGCTATCAGTAGCAGTGGGCGTTTTGTTAATGACATATGACTCTGACCTATTTCTGTTTACGTCTATCGCCTAAACATACATCCAAAGTCTGCCTTATCAAATTCAGGCGACCAGTATATGAATTACAAGATTTATCCTGCTTCCGGGTTAAAGAGTAGATACATATAACACGTAGTGTTTGAACGATCATTGAGTTCATTATGACACATTTCATGACGTATCGTTTTCCCAACAATTTCAGCCCATTGAAATATATATATCCCATCCATTATATTTCAGAATTCGAATAATAACTTCCAGACACCTTTGCGGCGCGAAGGTATATCAATGTTATTGTGTTTCTACCACTAGATAAATCATAGTTATGGTTTTTATGTTAAAGAGTACCATTTATTTTTTATTGAAACCTTCTTGTCTGCAAGCTACGAACACCAAGCGTTCCCCATTTCCCTCCAAACATGCGATTTCTACCCTGCGCCCTATCTAAGTCCCTCTGTCTGTAACAAGATAATCCTCACACCTTCAAAGGCCCGCCCCCGTTACCCCATGAGACCATAGCTGGTGCGGGCACAGAGCGCCTGTCTACCAGGTCTATCTGATGATGGAGACCCGGTACAGGCCCAGCCCGGTGCGTCCTGCCGAGTTGCTCACCGCCCCCAGACAGCTGAGTCAGAGACTCGCGAGTGACTCATGACAGATGACAGCCTTAACGGTCTACACCGGGCCAGACGGCCTGACCTATACCACCCCGAGAATATTATATTTCCACCTGTAGATATCTTGCTGCTGGGTCGAATAGGTGGCACTTATTATAGGATAGAGCCATATTTAGCATAGTCATGAGTTATATGTTAGCAATAGGCCTATTGGTTAAACGGCTGCTAATTAAATTTAGTACCTGCAGTGTCTCAGGTTAATCGGTTATGGTATACCTTTAATCTTAATTTGAATGATATTAAAAGCACATTTTGTGTGGACTAATTTTGAAATCACACTAATGTCATGATTTAAAGATAGTGATTATACATTATCTGGTGTTCAACAGAGATTCGTTTGATTGATATGCCGTGACACATTAGATTACGAGAACTCCTTCATGATACACCTTTATTATGGTTTCCTTATTCCATTACTATGAAACAGTGTAATTTACATATGCTATGGGCGTTATTGGCATCGTTAAAAGTAACCATCCTATTTTGCCGACTTTTCTGAAAGAAGGTCAACATACTGTATAACCTTACTACCAGCATACTAACATTTCGTACAATATGTTCAATCGATCAAAACACCCCACAAAGGAATAGATCCTTTATGACAGTGTGATATCTCAGAAATGATTACCGTTATTTTCTATCTGTTCCACTGACCCATCATTTATTTTCCAACAAAGATGTGGCAGCTTCTAAAAGGGGGCTGGGTGATTATCAAACTGTAAATAAAACTCACCTGTATGTACAGAAGCAAATGCACACCATTGTCCTATATGGAACCAAAAAGGTTAGATGTGTGAAATGAGTTCACCGCAGCTACCAGCCGGTTTTATTGCTCATATTATCAATATGACACATCGGCCATATGGCACCTGTGACACCGTGGTGCATCATATGGGGGAACCTGCATCTCTCTATTACAGTGCCCTGTACATCACCATGGCCAGCACTGCATTACCATCACCGACCCTTGCACCACCACCGTCACCAGCATACCTCCCAGCGCCAACACTCCTGTCCTGCCTACTGTCACCACTACAAACCACCATGCTCAGTCAATTCCCTTCTCCACCAACCCCCACAATTTTAAAACCTTGTAAAGTCAGTATTATCTCGAATACATTGGCTATCCGAAAGCCACCTTATTCATGACTGACCTTTAGAGTGGAAACCCAGCACATAACTCATCTGTAAAGGAGACCCTTCCATCACCTTTGATATATCTTTCATGGACCTTAATGTCCCAATTTACAAAGCCCAAAGGTCAATAAAGGTCCATATTCGCGCAGCGCACCTCTCGCACCACCAAACCTCCGGCTGCTTACATTTTAATCACTAACCTCCTTACTATAATCATGTTTTCTTATGACAAACCCTCCCATCACACAAAAGACATTTACTAACAATACTACAGTCCACCATCCCACCACCACACTTGGTTACCACCCGTGCTGAGTCAGCAGGAAGCCAATGTGCATTCAGTGGTCAATTATAGTGTCAGTGTTGGGCAGAATGGGCTTTGAGATAATTCAATGCATAGGATATATTAGCCCAGACAGAAATATGGAGGATGGAGATGTTAGTAAATATGAAGGTTTAAGTACTTAGGGGGGAAAGATTTGGGTGAGTGTATGGCTCACACCCCTGCCCCTCCAGTGTTTCCCGGACAGACATTGATCCAATTTGCTCGTGTTTGCATGTCATCGGCAGGCTGTCCACACCTTGCTGTTGGCGGATGGGGAGGACGGGGAGAAGGGAGGTTAAGGTGGGGAGATGGGGCAGAGGGGAGGGCAGGGCAGGGAGGGGAGGGGAGGGGAGAAGGGACGCTATGGTGGGGATATGGGGAAGGACGGGAGAGGAAGGTTGGGGGCTGAGGCAGAGGGGAGGAGAGGGCGGGGAAGGTGGGGGAGAAGGGGCGCTAGTGTTCGGAATTGGGGGAGGACGGGAGGCTTGGGTGGAGAGGTGGGGCAGACGGGAGGGGAGGGGAGGGAGGCGGGGGTAGTACGCGAGGGTGGGGAGGCTGGGGGGACCGCCGGTGACTACAGCCGCCCTCCTTATTAGTGGCCCAATGCGGCTCGCGTCCACCTTCTCCCCGTCATTGTAAATATGTCACCCTAGTAGGTGAACGACCAACTCAGCAGTGTCTGGGACGGGGGCCGGGGGTTTCTATGGGCCATTATAGAGCAAGGCGGATGCAGAGCGGCAAGGGTTAGGACATAGGGCAATTGTGCTTAACACCATTGAATTGTGATACTCTCTTTTTCTTGGTTTTCATTTGGCCAATAATAGGGACGGCTATACATTCTGTTACTTGGGAAGCAAATTCGGAAGGGGGAATATGTTTCTCCTATTCCACATTAATGTCACATTGGTAGCATGACTGTATATCTTGTGTAAGGGATAATCCACCTGGTGTGAGTAGTATAATGAAATGATACTTATCATCAGGCGAAACAGAATGATTGGTCTGACTCGCGAGGGTCGAGCAACGCCCTCCGATCCCGGTATTAATAACATGCAAATCACGATATCACAAATCATTTACTTATACAGGTGTATATGTGATCTGCATCCTTGCTGAGCTAATATACGGTTTGCAAATGAGTACTAGTATTAGTATAGGTGTAGTATTATACTACAGTCTATACAGCTTTTTCAGCGCAGTGAACCGTCCCATAGACGCATTGTTCCCATCCTTTGAAACCTGAACCCATAGGAACATAATTATATCCTAATCGTACAGCAGGGCGCCACATTATTGAATAAGGCATATTCTATGTTTGATACACATGCAAATACGCAAATTTGCATTTCATGTTGTATTTTCTTGTAATCAAATACTGTTGTTCCGACTGTAGTATCTATATTTTAGTAATTCGTTCTCACAGTTTGACCAAAAAAAACGGTAGACAATTAGTGATGCGTTCATTGTCAATCATAATTATGATATTATAATTTCTTCCCCTTCGTTGCAATAACTAGTGATGCAATAAGTTGAACATTTAACTTATATGAATCCTCATGTATTGAGTCATATTTATGCCCTCCTAAAAGCGGGCTGTCTGGGTGCTAACTCAAGCTCTTTCAAAGGCTCCTGAAAGACTCCACATTTAAAAAAAAAATTCTTATTTATTGAGCATACACGAGTTCACTCGTACATGAATGATCATCCGTATAGGGGCCTAGGTATTATAGAGAATAAACAATCGAACATCGCATTACAATGAATGAATGAGTAAACGTGAAAACAGTTTTCCTGCAAGGGTGTATATCTGTGACCAGAATCTACAACCACTGCAAGTAACTGTGAAGTGATGAGTAATGACAAAGTATATAAAGTGACAATAGTCTTTAGTTGCCTTGGTCAACAGGGTCAGTTCATACTAGGAAATGGCAGCTCAGTGATTGAGGTGTAATCTCAGTACATATTTGAATGTACTCTTACATTCTATGAGCTGCAAGTCTTGAGGTAGTTCATTCCACATAGTCGGACCGACTTAGTAAGGTAATCTTCTATGAACATAATTATACATGCAGATCACTAGGATTTACAACTTAAAGACCCCACATACAAGGGATTACATTCACCAAAAATGATGGTTGTCCGGAAAAAAAACACGAGCAAAGCCAGCAGAATACGATGCTCGGCACAGTCATATAATAGGCCTAATTAACATACGGACAGGTGCATAGATATTCAAAAGTGGGGGATTGCGGCCCCTATACATGAAGGTCCACCCTCCCACCTCCACGTAGTATTGGGGCCTGTATGGTAGCAGCTCATCAAATTAGACTGCCTTTATTACTCCACACACACAAAAAACGCCACCACGGGTTGTTATTTACTGTACTCGTTGTCATAGGGGACCGGTAGCTCACCCTACTTTATTAGCGGGCTGGATTATCCTCGGGCGGTGGTATGTTTGCTCGCCCATTGTTTTCTAATGGAGGCCTCCACCTTACGTATTTGTTAAGCCCGACGGGGTATTTCGTTTGGGGGCGACATTGTTCCCATAATGAATACAATTCTCTCGGCTCACAATGAACTCGCTAATTGCTATTCCGCCAGTTACAATCAGACTCAACGGACTTCATTGATTTGGATCAATAGCTTCGTCCTCTACTATCTCCTGATGGTATTTTCCTAAACCGGCACCCTTTTGTCACCTGCACTGTAAAAACAAGTGTTTAGAACCTAAACACTTTCCTAAACACTTTGTTGTAACCAGTTTGACAACATGTTTAGACCCTAAACATGTTTAGAAATTTATGATGTTTAGGTTCAAGTGTTTAGATATTCAACATGTTTAGGATCAAGTGTTTAGATATTCAACATGTTTAGGTGTTTAATGTTTAGGTTTTAAATATGTGGGATCCCATGTGTTTAGATAATAAACATCTGTAATCCAAAACATGTTTAGAAAATACAAGTGCTTAGGCTTTAAACATGTTTAGACCCTAAACATGTTTAATTTCTAAACACCTTTTTAACAGTGTGGATTTCATTACACAGTCATGTGACAACAATGCCCATGGCACAAATTCATGGGGATCCATAGTGTTGCATTGGCGTAAATTACAGTGGAGGGACATTATAAACAGGCTCTATAGTATAGAGCCTGTTTACGTAAAACTTACTATGGCCACCATACATGTATGAGTTTTCGATAGTAGGCTAGTTTAACGCCCACATTCTCGCAGATCTAAGATGATGTTTTGAGCCTTCGCTTCAAGAAAACATACACGACATGTTTTTGTAACGATTTTAATCAATTAATACTTAAGATTTTCTACCAGATAAACCTCCGCCAAAGTATTATACAATCCTTCACATTATAACATTTGGAAACTTGACAGACTAAGGTCCGGGTCATACTCAATGTGCGTCGCCCTGAAGAAATGTACAAAATCAATAAAGGAATCAGGGATAGTTGCAATTCGCAAAGTGGCCAACGCCTCTCAGAGCTGGAGCTTTCTTAGCTTAGAGACACTACAGTCTCGCGGGAATCGACATGTCTGATGGACCATCACCGGTTTTTGCCTGAAATACTTTTTTCTTCTTTATGATGTGTCCAGGGAGTCAAAGGGGTATTCTTGGATGGGCTATGGGGTGGACGTGAGGACCACCTAGGGAATGTTTCCAGTTGACAAAATCTGAATACCTTTGATAGATGATAATCTAAGAGGCCTAGCCAAGACAAACCCGATGTTTGGAGTTCTTTTATTCGGGTATAAAGTGTGTCAACAATCGCCACTCAAATCTAACTCACTAGCGTTTTAAATTTTCTCATGGAACATAACTGTTATGTGCGTTATTGTACGCTTTGTGCCAGAACCTAAGGATAAACACCTTGCTTGTATTAAGGCAAAGGCTTTTCTTGTCATTCATAAGGGGAGTCGTCATTTGGGGGTGACTAATAATTGATAACTGCATTTGATACCACCTCCCCCTGACAAGTTTCCTTCTTCTCACTCCCACTGCTGTCTCTAACCTAAGGCGGGGAGTGGCCATGACCCACTTTAAGCATGAGTTACTCGGAGCGGCTCACTGTGGCCTTGAGCGTATCAGGGGCCGGCAGCTGCTCGGCCCGTCAGACAAGTCGCACCACCCCCAGACGTTTGGTGTGATGTCATTCCTCCAGGGTCGTGCCTGGAGAGGCCGGTATAGAGAAGAGATAATGATGGTGTGAGAAGCTAGACACCTGGTTTAATTTATATAAGGAACCTGCGCGTGTTCTACATTTAGAAGGGACCTTCGAAGCAGCAGCCAAACAAAATATACATAGGGCTGCATACATGTAATTGGTATAGAAATTCAACATTCTGAGATTTCCAGCACCGGCACCTAATGTGGAGAGATGTGGCATCACCCAAGTGTGTTGCCAGTAATACCTTATTCAGTGGTGCCATGATAACTTTTCCTAGAATACCACGAAACGCAACTTAGACTGCCAGAGTGATTATAAATGAAGAGATTTTATCCATTTCTGAACGAAGATAGATTGTTTGTGTGCCCCTAGTGTGCACATGGGCCAAAATAGTTCAAAACAGATTAAATAATTTGTTTTACAGAAATGATAATAAAGACCTTTTGTAGCTTTAAAAGTTCTAACCATTAACCGGCTGGTGGCTCCTAGAAGGACCTCGGTAGAAATCAAATAATTTGGTTCGCTAGACTAATTCCCTACTCGGAGATTGCTGGTGGCCCTTTTAAAAAGATCAATGATTAGTGTCGGGTCAATGGGGCAGAAAGAAGGCAGAACAGTTTAACCAACCAGTATGAGTGCATTACTCTAAAGGTCAGACGCAAACCACTCCAGCCGTTTTGTTAGAGTCCGGAACCTTAAGGCCATATTCTGTATTGCTTTGGATCTAAACGGAAATATTCTTACACACATTGACCCAACATAAGTGCCACAGCAAGCACGCGTCTATATTCAGCGCGCCTTGCGTTGTTTGCAGCTACTTGCGTTGATTCCAATCTCCCTAAGAGATCTATAGATGCGCCTAACGAACGTCAAACACCGCACAAAGGAACGTGGGCTATTCAATATTTGATGTGTCAATCTACACAAATTAACAAAGAGTGGTATTTTTCAATGATCTTATTTACAGTAGCCTTTGTCGTACCACTTCTATAGACAGGTTTAACGTAAAATTCTCAACCACTAATGTTTACAATTGACCCCCCCCCCCCCCTTCTTCAAAATTCCTTGATCTACCTCTGAACGTGGCTTGTATCAGGTATTTTCTTTCAAGGCCTCTGAAATAAGTTAAAACTAGGGTTACAAGTAAAGTTATGGTTGTAAGTAAAGGCTGCTTTGAGCACTATGAATTTGAATTAGTACGTGTGACATTACTACATTTTTTTGATATTAATAGGCCCTATTGTAATATTTTTAGTCAACCGTAGCGTTGTCTTTATAAGAACGACGTTTTACAAACTGAAAAAATTGGCCATAGGCCTATATTGTGACTTATCAGTCACACACAAATCTTCTACTGGAATTGTTCATCATGAGCCACCATTCCATCACAGACGTCGTAGTGTAGTCCATAGTGTTAGCGTCACGTGGAGACAAGATTACGACGGTTCAGACTGGGCGCCCCCTTCTGCTCCGCTGACCACTGGGGGCTAACGGCCAGTAGCCCGGACCCCCGCCAAGCCTGCTAATTGAGCCTTGACTTGCTGATGTTTGTGGACTGATCCCTCCGCCGAGACCAATCGGGATTTACTCGGCCCGGCCCCGAGGCCCCAATCCCATTATGGCCTGGGCCCTTCATGAATCTTATAATCCTGAGCACGTACGTTTAAGGATAGAGGGCGGATTCCTATATCTTTGAGAATGTGCCTCGAAAATACTGATATTTTTAAATACATAATAATGTATTATATCAACTTACAACCTGAGGGGAGTCATTCTTTTGGTTGAAACAGCGTAGGAGTGGGTTGTCTGCAGGGCTGTTTTCATTGAAATGAAATTGTCAAAATATTGAAATAAGTGGAGAAAAGAATATCATAAGTAGTTCTATATGATACAAATTGGATAACATGTGAGTTTAGAAAAGCAAAGACATGCATGTATGAAACTAGTTCTTTAATGGTAGGCCTATGTAGCATTAACTGAAGACTGTCTTACAGATGTTTTAGAAAATTGCTGATGATTCAGTATACATAAAATTAGGTGTGAGGGCCCATCACATGTCTAGCCTTAGGGGCTAGGGTTAAGGGGAAATAGGCCTCGTCTCTGGCGCCGGGCCAGACCACATCCCCGCCACCAACGACGACACGGCGCCGGAAGTCGCCATACCGGATATTGGACCGGAAGATGACGATGCACCTCCGAGTCGGGTCGGGGAAACATCGGCCTCAAACAGCCCGCATACTTCTTCAATATCAAGCGAATCGCCGGCGATAATACAACCCTCCATTCCGTTATAAAGGCATAAAAAACGACCTTACTTCGTGGCCGCAAGTGGAATTGCCCTGCTCCACACCGCAACAGGCTTTCGTATGATTGCATCCAGATTGCCTCAACAGCATTTGTTTGGTTTCGACTTTTTCCTAAGCTACGTTCGCTCGCTCGCATGAAAGACCTTGCCTGCACAGATGACTAGTTCAAAGGCTAGGCAATTCGCGAAGCCTTTGATTGGACTCAGAGTAATGGCCAATTTGCTTTGTTAGCAGAGGCCAAGCAAGCTTGTCCGACCTCCCGCTCCATACGCCACTTTCCATATACTACATGTGGTACTCGGTTATGGGTACCGCCGAAAACATCGGATGGTAGGTGTACATCTGTAACAATATTATGTAATAAACATCGGCCTGAAGTACCTCATATTGAGTAATGGGATAGCCCTCGTATAAAACCGGATCAATGCACTTATGGTGAAGGGTTCAGCAAATGGAATGCCCTAAAATGGGGACTATAAATGTCCATATGCCAACGATTAGGCCTATTTGTTTAATATCAATTCCAGTCTACTTTGATTGAACTTTGATATGCGTTTTAGATACAAGATTACAAAATAGCCTTTCTACTTCACACAACTTTTAGAATGGAAAATGTAAAGTTTATTCTGAGACATCAATAAACATTGTACTTAGTTAATTTGTGGCAGAAGGATCGAGAGAAGACTGGAGCAATCCAACTCTCCCCATGATATTTTTTTTAAAGAAAGCCAAAGTCTTTCAATTTGAAAGCATTCGGTTCAAGAAATTTCAGATGCAAATGTCAAAATAAGTTTCCTCTCAATAATCAGATAATGCATGGTTCGACCACCATAGGCCTATATACGTATGTGGGAGGGTTTATGGCTACGGTTCAAGTGGTTAAATTGGATGACATCCTCAAACAGCAGCATCCCTGGTGATTTGTGTGAAATATTCACAGGTTCACGGCCCCTGTGTGACTCCAGTGACACTCCGGACCGACCAACTCCATTTCCTGTACACGCGCCGGTGACTTTTAATCCAATTCACCCGCGGAACAAATCGATGACCAACTGGTCGGTGACCTTTGCACATGAACTGGTCTTATCTATTAATCGCGGGTGCTGGGGTAGAGGTGGTTAATGGGACCAGTGAGACGTCGGGCGCCGCCCTTCACCGGTTCACGGGGGTGATGAGTGACCAAGGGTTAAGGGTCAAGGGGGTGGGGGCACTTCAAATATTGGGTTTTTTGGCAGTCTTGGGACAGAAATATTGCATTCCCAAACACAGATTTTAAGCTTTATACCAATTCATAATGTGTCTATATATATAATTTATACATCTGTACACAGTTTGAAAATGCTATATATAAATTAATTAACTGACTATTACATTGTGTACGATTAAATTACACAAGGCCAATGTGCTCACCCAACAATCTAATAATGCACTACAATATAATTAATACAGAGGCCTTCTAGGTGTGAAGACGTTTTCCTATGCTCTCGTCGGCTTTTTCATTTGGAGACGCTGCGTGTAGGTCTATAATTATATCTAAAAATCTAATGAGGTATCATTTGACTTAATGAAAATACATAAATGAAATATACGTTTGCAGAATAGTGTAACAAACGTAATTAATTGTCATCAGAATAATTATAATATTAGACGGAGTGTTCATGAAGATGGGCAATGGGGGGCATCAAGCTGAAGGGGAACGTTACATCAGACAACAACAACACTGATCCCCCATAGTAGGTCTCGTTATACAGGTGAAGTTAGCTCAATAAGATAGTTGTTTTCCTATCCATTGTCAGCCACAGGAGTTTAAGTCCAGCACTGAAGAGGCATGTATAGTTTGAGATAGAGATGTTGTTTATTTAGTCTATTCATACATAAAACTTAATATCATGGTCTCCATTCTCAATAAGCCCATCCTAGTTTATGGCAACAATAAGGTTTACCATGAAATATCATCAAAATTGCTTTCATGCTTATTCCCTGAAGAGAGTTGCAAATAATTTTGGTTGACAGATTGCTCCTAAAATTTCTAAAATGTGACCTTACATTTTGGACTTTTCCCCATAGGAACCAATGGTAAAGTCTGTCAGCGCATCCTATAATGTCCAACCCTATTTTACCCTGAAATACAGTATTTCGATTAACTTTCAAGCTTGCAAATCTGTTAATTGATAAGATTTAGAGAAATGATCATGTTTTAGCAGTACTTAGTTGGGGATATAAAAAACACAGTTTTTGCTAATTTAAGTAATCTCAAGTCTTGGAGACAAGGATGGCATTTATGTTTATTTGTCCAACCCTTGTACAACCCAAGGATATACCCAATGTGGGATGGGCTTATTCTCTCAGTATTAATAATTACATCCACTCAGCCTGCACTGTGAGAAGCTCTCCCTTCTTCCTTACTGAGTAGTACATGAACTCCGCCTCATCACCAGACGTTCAGTTTATCCAAACCTCCCTACTTAGAAGTAACTTCTACATGTCAGCAACTCTACACGTGGTTATTCTCTCTCTCGTTTGCACAGCACTGAGTGGCACTTACATACTACTAACTTACAGGATAAAAACATGCAGGGCGTGGTTGCTCAAATGTATACACTCATAATTTAGTACAGAGTGATTGGGAAATGTAAAGTGTGAAACGTGAAAAAAATGTTAGAGGAAGAAGCGTTGTAGATTATGATGTATACGTTATCTGGTTATGTGTACTGTGGAAAGTACCGTGTGTGTTTGGTAAGTGAGGACAAATGAAATATCAAGGATTTTTCTTTACATAGAGTTACTACCTGGTACTAATAAAATCTCTGTCGGGCTAGTGCAATTTCTTAGAAACAAGCCCATTGGGTCAGTGAAAATAATTAAAACTGCCAATAATTATTAACTTGATGTGGACTTGTGGCACTTTGATCTGGGTGAGTGCGAACACAGGACCACTAGGCCGGTGGACCTGTGGAAAAAGATGTTAAGGAATACCCCTGAATATCTATATGTAATTAGTACTTTGTGCAGAATAGAATCAGACTGATGTTTATCGGTAAAGATTATGACTGTGCAAATGCAATTTTCGACCGTCCAGGATTTAGCCGACATGCCCATATCTAACTAAGCACCGGTTCCCAAGCATGAATGTGATGTTATCATAACGTTGTGGCAACGTTCTGTTTAGTTCTGGTTGGGTTCTTGTTATGTTTTTTTCATAATACCCAAAAATGTCTTTAGAACCTATCACTGCAATGATGCAATGTGATGTTATTGTGACATTCTTGTTGCGTTCTTTCATGTAAAAATAAAATTATTATAACATTCTGTATGAGTAAGGTCTCAACATCACTAAAATGGTATGTTATTATATTAACATTCTTTTTTAGTGAGTCTCAACCTTACCTAAGATAATAATAGTTATGTGACAATTTAACAAGTAACAAAACTCCCAAAAGGTATGCTACTTGCCTGAGTTATACAAGGGGTCAGAAATAGGCATAGGGGCCTATATAGCAGTTAGTATGATATCTAATACATTCAATGTCATCTATCTTAAAAGATAAAGAAAAAGGGCTGTAATATTTGTGAGACCTACCTGGTTTCCACTATAGGGGTTAAGGCATAGTGTATGTCCGATAGATGCGGAGAGAGGGGTGAGCCGGCCCTGTCGCCTTATCGATCGGTGCTGATAAGGCCACCTTTGACCAGGGAGACATAAGACTCCTCCATCATAACACACTGGAGTGGCGCCGTCTGATCTGTTCTCCTGTACCCTTCACTATTCATCAGCTGGAGTATGCTGGCAATTACTGGCACATTCTATGTTAAGTGTTGCATTGGGTGTCTTCAACATTGAAAGGCTTATAACTTTTTTCACTTACTCATTTTCCCTTGGCAATTCAAATTTCTAAGATCCTTATGTTGAAACCAATTCTTTGATATATAGGAATGTTAATCAGGTATGTGTTAAAATTGAACTTTTAATTTGTTAAAGTGTCATGTACCCTCAAAACCCTCAAAACTCCATGTCCACAGAGAATTATTTTTTCCCTTTAATACTGTAGATGTCAAAATAATTAATTTACAGCCCAATTTCATATCGTGCTGTGTTCTTACTATAACTCCTTACAGTTTTATGATTTTTAATGTATCCTAATCTAAGAATGTATATTTTTTCTACTTTAATGGAAAATGTCCACTCTATTTAGTATCTACGAGAGATTTTTAAAGAAACTAGGCATTTTGGTTCAGAAAATAATGCTAGGCCTGTATTTTCTGTACTAAAATGTCTGGGGCACTTAGCCCCATTAGAAAAAACACTGAAAGATAATGTTTTGATTAAAATAAAAATTGTCTGACTGTTATGATATGCACTTTTTGCCCATATATTTAAGGGGGGTATCTACGAGAGATGAGGTTTAGCAATGAAAGAGATTATTCAGAAGAGAAAAACAAAGAAATTATGATAGATCTACTATTCAAACTTAAATATCCTGAATTTTAGTTATCTACACTCATTATCAAAGGCTCCAGGAAGACAGGAATAGCAAAATAGTATCTACGAGAGATGTATCTACGAGAGATTTTGAAATGATATATCTACCACTGATAGCAAATTATTATAAAATTGATCAATTCAAGCTAGACACAGTTACCGGTGAAATTTTTCATGTTCAAAAATTTTAAACCAGATATCAATTAATTGATTTTTGAATCAGTGGTGGTGATTTTGCCAAAATAGTATCTACGAGAGATTTTACCTTTACGGTATCTATTATATACTCCACATTAGATGGCCAAGTGAAAAAATAGTTTTCAGGAACACTGACACTCCTATGTTATTATGACTCTAACTCCATAAATAATTATCATATTTTGATAATTTTGGTATCATTTGAAAGCTAAGATACTACTCTTCAATGCGAAATTCACAAAAAGGGGGTATCACATTGTTATAGTGGGTCACATATCAGTTCTAAGTTGTTCAATAAAGGAACATAAAAGAAAGCTTTTATCCCATTTGGTCAAATATATCATATATATCTTTGAAGTGTCATATCTCTATTATGAAGAAGTTTAACGAGCCAATTTTTTTCAAGAGGACAGAATAACACCTGTCTTTTGAGAAAATATTACAATTAAACTTGTAATTCCGATTTTGTTTTTTCACTTTTTTTCTACCCATATGCAACACTTAACGTAGAATGTACCTAGTACTGGTTAGAAGACATAGCCAAGCCCTGTTCCTGGGCCTGGCCGCCAAAGGATGTTCGGCTTGATCACAGACCCGGCAAATAGATCGTTCGTCAACCATTTCGGGTCCTGGGGAGGGTCCAGATGTGAGTGGGTGAAAATTGAAGCGAGGAGACGCTGTTTGTATTAGGCCAACAAGGATTGGTTTTATGATGGGGGCGGCTGGAATATTCATGCTGTCATGCCAACATGGGTCATTGTCTGGTAGATCACAGCAACTGCATCGACAGTGTGATATCCTGCAGAGTTATATTTTGGCGATAAACACTATAGGAGCCGGAGCTTTATTGGTTTTGGATACTCTCATTTGTTTCGAAAAGATAGTAAGTTGGCTTTACCGAGAAGTTAGGACTAATAGGTCTGGGTTCCTTATCCAAAAATATAGAAGACTGGCATTGTTCCAAAAATTATGAGACTTTGTGTGAAATGGATATAGCAGTATAGTTTATATGTCAGACTAATAATTATTATAAGTCTTGTTCTGTTTGTAATTCGTCTACTAATTCTTCATAATTATAATGTGCCTTAATTGACCTATTGCATTCTAGTTCCTGTCTCCACTGTCAACCAGTCGTCTTCCACTAAGTAGCTTTACTATTTTGAAATTGTGAAGAACATTCAATCAGGATACATGTATGCCCTGTTCAAAAGCAACAAAGCAGAAAGGATGCTCCATGCGAGAATTAAGCATTAGGCCTACAGATAATGTTTAAAGCCTGAAAATGGCAAAAAGCCCGGATAGGCCTACTTATCTAAATATTTTGTAATAAAATAAAATTTCCCCATAAACTAATAAAAAGCCTTAAAAAGCTGTTATGCGAATAACTTTTGATCTAGAAAAGATAATCTATTTAAGTTTGGACTGATGATATAATGAAGTCATGTTTATCCAAATGGGTTACAATTTCTGACAAAATCCACAAAATGTTGTTGTTTCCAAGGTAACAAAAGATCTAATGTTAAGTAATACATAGGGAAAATACATTCTATTAACATTCCAAATAGAATGTTTTCCAAATTATATGGAATGTTAAGAGTGGGATAACTGATTTTTACACAAAATGTTAGTTTAAGATCTTTTCATCCCTATTTTTTACAACTCTACCCCTGTTTCCTTTAGTATTAGCTGTAGAGCTTAAGATATAACCCCTCAGAGCGTCCTTTCTGTGTGGGGAGACACATTTTACAAAATGTGTATAGTCGATGCACAGGTACCCCTGGGGTAACTCAAAGATTCAATTATAGTATTTTGTAAAGTCAAAAGATGTGAGTAGGTCCGGACAGTAGACCAGACAGTTAAAATACTACTGAGTGGACCTTAAACTCCAAAAATCACCATCGTAATATTCATCTATAACGGAAGGAAAACAATCAAATGTATTTCAAACAAACAGGACAGCAACTCAAACGGCAACTGACGCATGGACCCTAAAAAAAAGACTAAAATACATGATATTTGATGAGATGCTTTTGTCAGGGCCGTTTTAACCAAATCAGTTGCGTGTCTTTCTAAAATGGCAGAGCCACCATGTTGAAACGTTCCACAGCAACAGTAAAGAAGCCAATTGTGCTGCCAGCCATGCACAACTCAAATTAATAGCGCCATTATACAAGCAGACAGACCAAGAACGGCAGAATTGAGTCGGAAAACACTCCATCATTACCCTTATCGCCTCTTCACGTATGTATTCAGAAATCTAGGCTTATTATCGGGTATTGTCTCATCTCCCTAGACATTTCGGTTTGGGTTATTGCTTTAATTTTGAGTCTATTGAGGAGATATATTATGGACATTGGGAAACGTGCTACTAAGACGGACCCCGCCAGACACCGACCTAACCAGGCTGAATAATATACTTAGTCTACGCCGACTTGCCAGTTCTAGGGATAAATTGGTCTTGTCACCTGCAGGTCTCGGGTCGGATGTATAGTTAAAATGTTTGTGATATATACAGAGAAGAACAAGGATTAGGGGTGAAAAACAAGTCCAGTGTGCGGAAGGCTATGGTTCTCCCTCTCCGTCTCTCGGCATTAGACCAACAATCCCCTCTGCCCGTCGCCGGCACATTGTTTAACCAGGACATACAGATGGAGAGCGACTACCGACTCTGCTGGGAGGGAGTTAAATGATGAGCCCATCACACCTGTCCTCCAGCAGGGCTTTTCCGAGAAGTAAAATGAATATCATCCGAGCGTTGGGCGTCGGCGACATGGATGCAAATCCGGCAATGAAATAAGGGCTGTGTATTGTGTGGGAAGAAGCATTCAGTGTGCATGCAGCGACAGGAAACTGCCAGGGGCGTAATATCATTACCGTTCACCACTCAACGGAACGGGTTCCAAGACTTAGACAGTATGCCGGAATATTTTCTTTAACGAGTATCTACATGTTCTATATATATGTAAGGAAATTATCATTTCTAAGGGAAGCAAATGAATGATTTGTCATACTATGCCCTAGAGATGTTATCTGTTCTAAGCTCTGGGATTTTTTTCCATAGCTTTGAATCTTTATTTTTACTTCGTTATCAGATCTACCCATACATTAGAGAAGCCCCATTATCGTACGACGTGATCTAATTATGACGTTTCATCAGATAAAAAGCGCTTCCCAAACGCATATTCATTATCATTTCAGGAGTTATCAAGGGGATCGACAGTGCCATAATGGAAAATTACCTCGTAATGGTTATGATGTATGTTTGTTTTCGCAGCAATAAAAGCAGGCATCCATCTGACGGTAACCGTTCGCGAGGCGGAGAATTTATTTGGCACCCCATTTTTACTCTCTCATTACTTGCCGGGTGATTGGGTCTCCTTGAGCAAAAGGGTCTTTTTAGTGAATCTTCATGTCCAAAACAAGGCCAATATCCTGAGACCCGACTCGTTGGTTTTACCATTGGCGCAGCTGTCAAGTGAAGGCAATCCTGCTTTTGCAGGCAACTCGTTTTGAAGAACACGACTCCAGTGTCTCATAAACACTGAAAACTGAAGATTGAGTTCCACTATAACAATCCGAATCCGTAGCACATTAGGCCCATGCATGTGTATGATGATTGCCTACCCACATGTAATGGGCACTAAGTTCAACCAAATTTAGGTCTATGCTTTACATCAGTTTTCTGTGGGAGGTAAGATGATAATTATGTGTAATGTTTAACACAGCACGGTTTTTCGCCCAAATTATATATGCATTTTGCTGATGCACGAACGATAATCGCAAAATTTGGGAAGCCATCCATAACTAACCATGATATTATACAAAAGGCTTTCGCAGCATCGCAATCAGCCATGAAAGAAAAATTATCAAGATATTCAGAAAAGTTTTAACATTATTTCCCAACTATTTTAGCCTTTTTTCATCCTTAAGTAATATTTTGGTTCCCATACTAAGTATACTGCTATTTACTAATTTCCCAAGCAAGTCCTTTGTATAGACAGGTCATATTATCGTCTGTTGATCTGACAATGCATGGGATATGATACACAGTAATGCCATCTTTTAAACATGAATAATTTCACCATGTCATGCTTCAAAAATATAGAAATACTTTCTGTGTGATAGAAATTGCAATTGAAAAATACCAACAGTTATTTTTTAATTATTAACATAATTGTAACCTTGGTGCAACTTAGCTTTAAAATACTCAACTGACAAAGTTGGCAGGCAGTGCCCTCTGGTTGGAGGTTGATGTGCAATTGAACATATGCTATAGCTTCAATAGTGATGATTCAATTGTAAATCAATGTAATAAAGTATAGATTTTCAATTGAATATCAAGTATCTAGACAATGTTAGCATGACATAATAAAATCAAGGTGAGCCCTTCAATATTGATGACTCAATATCAGTTACAAGCATTGAATCAATGTTAAGAAATCGACTTTTGATCAGTATTGAAATATAAGTGATTGTTGGTTCAATCAGTTATCAAAATTGAATCAACATTGACTTTTATTGGGACAACTGTTTTTCAGACCTTTCTCTAACGATCTCGACATCTCCCAAGTTCTCTGTCGTCGACCCGTCAGTGCCAACTCTTCAAACAGGCCTCTAGACGCCTTTCGCAATTATCTTACTGATAATTCTCACAATGACTATCCAACATCCTCAAATGTCATTCGTATTCGTCATAATCCACATGGAGATCTATATATACCGACACACGACCCTACCTGATCTGATAATCCCAATACCTTTCCCAAATAGGCCTACTACCTAAACGACCCCAGTACACGACCCTCGCGGATCCAGACGACCCACTATGTAATTATATATAGGCAGATCCTTTTGCGACCGCTAGACGACACTTCACAAGCATCATCGGTAGCGATAAGCCCTAAATTACGTGGGCCATGCGACCCTTGTCGCCATGTCCCATATGGACGTCATTGGCCATGCAACAGTGGCGCTAAATGCTCCAATATGCCGGCGGCGCATTAAGCTGGAGGAGGCGGCGGGAGGTTGAATAACGGTCATGCGATCGGCGGGCCCGCCACCGTCACCACTGATGCTTCTTAATGACCACGGCCGGGATGTGGCTACATGGTCTGGAGGAAGAGGGTGTGTGTGGGTGTGGGTGGATGGAGGAGGGAGTTGGTGAATAGATGCCACTTAGAGTGACTGTCTGGGATTTGGAGACGAGATAACCAAGTAGGTTACTATGAGGGTTAATGTTTTTATATTGAGGATGTCTGCATAGAATTGAATAAAGTAGTTTTTAGGAGATGATAATTGCATTTGGGTGTAAGGAGTGTATAATGAGGGTATACAGATTATAGATGTTGTAATTGGATGGGTGTATGACTGGCTGGATAGATGGAAGAATGGATGGAGTAAACCATGGATGGTTGGACGAATGGGTGCGAAAGATAGTTGAACTGCAGTTGCTCGTGCAGCAGGATCCATGGTAAAGTGAATGGGTAGTTGGATGCATGGTTGGTGTGCCGAGTCCTACTAGATAAGGCTAGATAACAGCTCGCCGCTCGTGGCATCAGCCGGTCCCAGATAAGGCCATGTCCCGGCGGGGGAGCGCCGGCGGTGGGGGGTGCTGGAAGCCCTCCTCCAGACCAGGGGCTGATGGTCTGTGCATGTATCTGCTGGGGGCTTCCCCACACTCCCCTGACTGATGGCTGGTAACGGGCTGTGGGCGACATCCAACAGTATTAAGGCCCTTCATCCCGTCTACTAAAACACTCTATTGTCATGATTAACGACCTTTTAGAAAGAACAAGGTATTTCATTACAACCACTTTATCATCTTTTACACAAAAGTTGAAAAATGACATTCAGAAAGTAGACCAATTGTTTTCATTAAACAGTTTGATGTTTCTTTCTTGCACGAGTGTTTTTGTGTCAGTATCGGCATTAAACAAGAATTAAATTAGGAATGTATATATGGAGTATGCCATGCACCATAAACATTATAGTATATTATATAGCATGGTATATTCCATGTACAATATATACATTAACATGTAACTCACGATTAATGCATCTTACACTTGTGATGGTAATTTAAAAGGTAGCCCTTTGAATATTTTCATTAAAAGGGACGTTCTGATAACGTTCTATGACGTAATACGAACGTTCTGGGACGTCACAATAGGACTGCAATGCATTACACCTACATATATCGATGAATAATTTCGACTACCATAACCCACGTCAGCTGCCTTATACATAGATTGATAAAGACTCACTCTCATACATTTCCAGAACCAATTGATTGCTGCTCTCTCATTTATCTTCTCCCAGTATTGGGGCGCATCTTCAACTATACATAGGAGAAAGGTCTATAAATTATCCCGACCTTTTCAATCAGATCTCCCCGCAGGAACCACTCAGTGCATGCGTCGGTAGAAGGACTGGTGGATGAAGTATTCTGCATACATAGACCCCAGGATATTAGCAATTACAAGGAAAGAGACAAGAATCGATACCCCGCCTTGATGTGCCTTTGACAGGGTGTACTGAGTCCGAGACGTAACCCACGCCACAGACATCGAGGGGCACGCACACGTGCACCCACAGAGCTTTAAATTGGCCTATTAAATGACTATTTCGCCATACACTAAGGGAATTAAATCGAGAATGAAGTACATTCCAAACTCAGTTCTCTTTGAACAACAGGTTAGAAACCTGTGAGCCAAGATGGGAACTAGGTACCTTAAATACGCGACTAAGGGGAACTATTCTCGTGTGGATTATATCTCCAGGCCTATGTCCCATTTCCCCTTATTTTCTTTCTGTCAAAAGCGTGCACCAGCTGACACCGCACGCCGCCGGTAGCTGGGAGGACGGAGACGTAACGAGGCGTGAGAAGTGCTTTTCCTCTGAGCAGCTCCAGCTACACAGGCATGAGCTGCTCCTAACAGATGGGGTGCTCTCACGGGGGTGGCGGCGGCGGGGCCCGTATACCCTAGGCTCTCCAGTATGAAACATTTCACGTGATTCATATCACTTCATGAAGTAATATCGCCCGGCTCGGCCAGGGCCAACAAGGCCTGGCGCATACCGAGCAGCCGTTTTAATGCCCTTCCTAAATCTGCCAATGGTATCATTTGGGTTCTATGTCGCCGTTTGTAATAGTAGATAACCCGCGGCACGTGCTGGCGCGTGACTTTTTATGTCCCTATGTGTGCATCCGTGCGCGGCCCAGCTCATGGGGTTGGCGGAGGATATAAAAGGGACAAAGTTCGTGCTTGACTTGCGTCATTGATCAAAGTACCCTTATACTATATCAATATGACTAAAAAATTAACCACGGGTTAGGGGACTCGATCTATTCCTCTCGCATTGCGTGGGGTAAATCACGATGATAATCTCTATCAATTTTATGGAAGCACTTTTATTTAACATATGCCTCATTGTTCGGTTAGCCGATCAACATCGATCCTCCCTGATAATGATCTATTAGATTTAGAGAGAATTTCGACATAACATGGTATGCTGCGATAGTATGTCGTCACACGCTTGCATTGTCCTTACTGAATTTCCATTATTAATCCAACTAATACAAGTATATTTCGTACGGCTTCCTTGTTCAATGCAGATAAATCGATGCTAAGGACCAGTTTCTCGGGAGGTGACGGTATGGGATTAGATTGTCACATTTCTCCTTTCCCTGAGGAGCCATATTCAACAGACCAACGAAGATTAAGTGAATCTTTCAAAAAGAGGAAAAGGAAAAACTTCCGGGGAAAACCAGCGCCAGCGCTGATCATGAAATGTGATCCCCTCTTTGCTATTCCCCCAGGGGGGCTGCTATCAATTTAACCCCCTGAACTGGGCTCATCCTGGCAGATATATGACAGGGGCAGCCGGTGGGGGCATGCTGGTGGTCTGACAGGGCGCTAGAACCTACTAGAAAGGCCCCTGACGGTCGGGAGGGCCCGGCCAGGTCGGGCAGTCCGGTTTACGCACCCTGCGCTTGATTTATCGCCAATGCCTTGTCGCGGCCGATGTCTTTATCTCCTTGATCAAATATCTGTCTGATAGGACACCGTCTGAGCAGTATAAATCAATAGGATATTTTTTCTAACAGTTTGCTCCATGGCTGGCCAACGTCACCAATATGATGGACATCAGGGAAATACCCCTTGTTAGCGGGCCAATTCCAAAGAGTCGTTATTGGCATTATTATAAAAACATCATAATCTTAATTATTAAGATGCAACCCTTTGTATACTGCTTATAACTCATCTGGTGCATAAAACACATTCTTTGTAGCTTTTCTTATAAACCAAATGTACCATGAGTGTAGGTTAATTTTCATTATGCTGTATTTCAAAACGAACTATTATTTTGGATCTTTTCTAAAACATGTAAAGGCCTGCATAGTCTTATTTTGTAGACATTTGCCCCTCTTAGAACATAGTATTTTTATGTGGGCATTTTGCCCCACACCCCCTGGGCTTCTTACCCCACACCCCTGGGCCTTTTACCCCACAAACCCTAGGTGTCTGGCAAAATTTGCTTTTATCTTAACCCTATTAAATAAAATTCATGGTTTTTGTTATTTGACAATGAGTCACTAGTTCTATCAATGTATTTCTTTTCGGCTTAAATCCTACAGTTTATAACAGAAATATGGGAACGCTTTCTTAAGGTGGGCGTCTTGCCCCACCTACCTACGTGGATCGTTGACTGTCATTTTCACCATTTCCATATACTACTCGCACTACTGTTATTGGAACTAGGTTCTCGATATAGAAGATGAAAAGGGTCGTAGTAGTAGGGCCTATATATGGGAGAACAATTTGTAAGTAAAGGTGTATCATTCATGTCGTACAAGTACATAATATACTTGTATATGCACGTGGCATGAGTTCAGACTGTGAGATAGCTAGATAAAGCGCTATTCATATTACAGAGTTTCATTACGACCACAGTCACGTCCGCCATAGATTTAATGCTATGTATTTTCCATTAACAATTACCCGATAATTGATCTTTGCAGACCGCGGACGTATCAACGATGGCAGATGGGGCGACCACAAGTAACTCCACGCAGGGTACTAACGGGGCGACGGCGGCCACGGTGGGCCTGGTCAGCCTGCTCCTCCCGGCCGTCCTGGCCCGCCTCCTCTAAGGTGAGTGGCTCCAGTAACAGTCTGCACCAGGAGCAGCTCATCCCATTCAGGGATGGGTTATAGAGTCCTCGGAAGGCCTGGGACCATGTTTTTGTAAGTGATTAGGCTGATCAGGAAAATCAGGGGTCCAAGATCAGCAATTTTGTCATTTACCAAAATTGATGGTATTATTGCAAAATAGTATCAAAGAGGGATGTATACTCAGATGCAAAATGTATTCATGATAGATAGAATCTCTAATTGTGAGACACTGATCAAGATTTCCCTGATCAGCCAAATTAGTTACGAAGATATGGGACCTGATATATGGGAAGCATGCTGTTTTAGATAAAGCAGCTACTGCTGAGAATTTCTGAGCGCGACTTGGTGGTTGGGTGCCCCGGTTGGGTGCACAGCATCGAAAGTATATTATATGCACCTGCCAACAAAGTCGAGAACCTGCGGCGCAGGATGAACCATTCATTTCTATTATCAAAGACAGAATTACGGACGACTGACAAATGCCTAATGATATGTGTTGTGATGATGCCTACATTAACTACTCATGCATTAATGGGGCACGGGGGACGTAGGGGTGTCAACTCACGTGCGTGCACACGCAATTTACATTTATGATGTTATATGCCTAAATTTCAGGAAAGCATGTAGCATTTGTTAATTTTCAATTATAGAGTCAACCAGTCGGGAACTGTATATAGCTTCTTGCCACGGCAGGACAGGGCGTGGGTAGGCTATTGTTACATGATAATGTTATGATAATTTTTCATTTGGGAAAGCACTAACGTTTTCGGAGAAATTGTTATAAAATACATCTTAATAATAAGAATAAGAGCAGGACTGCCTATTGTTTAATAATGGTATTTGCCAGTAAAAGGAAAAGACTCTCTATTTGTGGGCTTTCCATTTTGCCAAGATTTTTGCCAAAATTTTGCCAAGAAGTAACGATCTGTCTAAATCTATGTTTTTTGAACGTAGTCAAGTAGGTCTAAATCAAAAGCATTTAGCCATGCAACTACGTAATAGGCCTATTGTCGATCATCCTCTGACCTTATAGTCTGCAGGCCTACCTAATGCCCCCGCTTCTTCCTTTTGTAGGGGCCTCTCCAGAGTGCATTTATCTGCAAGATCCTTGACATTGTCCGCTACTCCTGTGTCTGCCTGGAGCCTGCATCAACTAAAGCTGTGCCTCCTTAACGCCACCCGAGGACCGCCTGGCTTGGTGAACACAACAACATACATCACCAATAGCCGGCCACTTTGTAAATCACGAGAGAAACATTTCCAGTAAGATTAGAAAGACTTAAAAACATGTAGGCATGACTATTTCAGTCTTTGTTTTATAAACACAATAGCGTGGTCGGTATTCAATCATTTATAGCTTTACTATTGAAATATGGTCCATATTCTGAGTGATTGCTAGGGTAATAGTTGTCTAGGATGGAAGGTGGGATGTTTGGAAAATAATGCAGCAGGTATGGGTAAATGTTATGATTCTGATATATTACAACTGACGTTGTGGCACATTATGTATTTCTCAAAGTTACGTATCAGTCAAATTATCTTCAGTGTGTGATGGAATTATACAGATTAATTTACCTTCACAAAAATGTATTGATTTAGAACTTAGATCAGATCAACTTAAAACACGATGACTGTATTTATAGAAAAACCAAAGTAAACTCTCCTCCCACGTATAGAAGAAACTGTTCGTATGTGAATTGAGTGGTGCTTAGAAGGTTTACCAAAGCTATTCATACAATGTTGATCAGTTGATATAAGGTTGACAGAGCTGGGAATTTCCCTCCATATATAATGTGTAATTTCATTCGGCTTGTTAAGAAATATGTTTTTTTAACTGTAATAAAGAAAAATTTCATAGTTGCTGTCCATCTGACTCGGGAACTGTTGGAACTTGATTATGTTGTCTCAATACTTTACACATGATTGTTCCGTTTTTACTTTTTATATTTTGCGACCATTCCGATCGCGTTTCATGATTAACCTGTGACCTCACAGGTTAGGATATTATAGTGATCAGGAACATGTCGCAAAATACTAAACATAACGTTGTACTATTCTATTTGTACTAAACATATCTGTCACAATTGCTACATCACCTTAAATTGATCTTGAACATGTCTTGTTCCTTTTCGAAAGGCATGATTTCTATACCTTTCTTCGACCTGGTTGCAGTTTGCTTTTATTATAGGTGTATCTATAAAGCTGAATAAACATATTTTATGAACCATAGTCATGCAGTTTGGGTTGTAAGTCATAATCAATGTGAGTTATTTGGTTTGTTGTCTAAAATGTCCTCTAGATAACACTTATCTATTTCTATCTGGAATAGGGCCTATTGCATTGGAGTATGTACCTATGAGGTATAATAATGAAATATCCCATATATGTAATCGTCCTATGCTTACATGAAAAAAGGCAAGGATGGATCCAGGAATTTTCCAAAGGGGGAGCGTTAAATAAATAATATGTGACCCGTATTGGGAAATGGTAACCAAGCAGATCTGGGATGATTTTGCTCTAAATCCATTATTAAGGGAGTTATTGACCCCAAAAAAACACTCAGCTTGCATATCATCATAAACAAATTTTAACTTGGGCAGAATTTTTCAGAGATTAATTTGAGCACAAAAACATTCTACTTTCAATGACAGTTGCATTATGGATAATCTGGTATCGAATGTCTTCTCGTTAAAATATTAACAAAGCAAGCAATGGAATCTTCAGATTGCATAGAACATATTTCTCAAGTATTTCAACAAAAGTATTTTCCATCTCAAAAGTGAAAACCATTTGTTGAAAGAATATCTATATGAAAAGTTATTTGCATTTTGAATAGATTCAATATCAAGGGGGAAAAATCATTTTTGGCTCAATATGACATAATTCAAAGAGCTGTATTATGGAAGTTACGTGAGTAATTCAAATCAGGGGTGTTGGTGTTCATGCAAAGTAGAGGAATTCAAATATGCACATCTCAGTCTCTATTGGGAATATTTCAATATGGTATGCACCATTTGAAAGGGTGTATTATCAATTTTAATTTATTTCCCCCCCTCAGGTTGCCTTTTTCCATATTGGGTCAGTAATGGAAAGATTACCAGTGCCCCCTCCCTCTCCAAGGTGTTCACGGTTATTTTGCAAAAAGAATAGGGGGCCGTTTTCAATGTGAATCCTGGAAGTAGGTCAAAGTTGGATTGGAAGAGATGACCTTTTTCAAATACCTCGATATATCGGACCTATGTAAATTATCAATAAGGGACAAGGCTTTTTGAGCGCAACGGAGATCTGCCTCTAAACCAAACTGGAAGAGGCAAAATTAATGGTATTCAAAAATGCCACCGGTTACATCGCTGTGCAGACTTAAAGGTAGGAACCGATAAGTAAAGGTAGCCCTATTCACTGGTGGACCAATGCTGTCCTAGTAATCATAGTGCTGTCAAGTAGATTGTGCCATTTTTCTGTGACTATTTGCAGCTGGCAGAGCCTGCCTCTGTTTTTGGCCATATCCGAGGTATGTTCATGCATATTGTATTGCCACCTGGCATTCATCAGAGAGATGACAGCCGCACCTGAGATTCTATAGTAAAATAAAGCATCGCGATCCCGTCCTACTATATCAACAACAGAAAATATAACCACTGGGCCTGTTCCAAATCACCTATTTTATAGCAATAATGTACGGAATAAGCTTTATCCTTGAGGCTCAAGGCCGCCATACTAAGTTTGGTGCCAATTCGGGGAGGATTTTCTATAACATCATTTAGAATTGGTAAAGGCCTACTTCTCTCGATCTACAGTGGTAAATAAATAAATGTGATGATTTTATCAATGGAACTTCTATGTAAGAATTGAAATCATCTTTTTTATAAACCAATTCTGGCAACTTTAAGGTCTTCCATGGTAAACGGGTAAATCCCCATACCCACTAGGCAATTTGACTGTTGCTGGGTGATGGGCGACTGGAAGAATGGGCGTTGTTGTCAACGGGCGACTGTCATATCAAGCAATTTCGATATTTTCCCAGTGATTTCCTGACGATCCTCTCAGCTGGCGATCCACTTGGCTATGGGCAGATCATACCCACGGGGAGTCACCCGGCAATGGGCAATGGAAATCGGTCGCCGGCCGATTTCGGTCACTTGTCACCGGCAAGATCGCTTAGTGGGGCTTAAGGCTTATGTTACTAAAATATATATTTTAAGGGGTACAATGAGCTTTGATATTGGATAGATAGGTGTATTGGTCATATAAGGGAATATATTCGTAGATGTTAGTCATCGAACTCACATTTTCTCCTGGGGCCATATCTTCATAACTGATCGCTATATCAAGACCAGCTCCAGTTTCTGATTGTACCAGTTGGTATGACCGAATCTATGGGGATGGAAACGACAGCAAGGCGAGGTGGTGTAGCAAGCACAGCCCAGACTCGAACCTGGGCCGGCCTAGTGTCAGGTGAGGACGTTACCCACTACACCATCCCGCCCCCCTGCTAATCAGGTGAAATTTGGTTAGTGTGTCATTCATATTTATTTTATATGTAAATCAAAGTAACTACACCCACCAATCCCCTTTCAAAGGTATTTTCGTTTTCTTTTTTTTTGTTGGTTTATGTCCCCAGGGGGACACTGCATGGAGCCCTGGGATGGGTATCCCTGGCTCCTGAGTATTTTCAAATGACATCACTTCTTTTAATGACAAGACAGAATCAGGTATTAAGAGACACTAATTAAATTTCACCTGATTAGGCTAATCACTAAAATCAGTTACGAAGATATGGGCCCAAAAGAAATTGTCCATGATGAGCAATACCGATTACCTTGAGTGCTCACTGGAGAGACAACCAAATTTAACTCGGGGAAACTAATTTTGACTTCTACCTGTACAGTATCATATTTCTGGATTCAAGTTTTCACTTCCTAGAAACGCGAGGACCATACATTACATACATGGTGGTTTGGGAATTGACGGCCAACTCTGATGTATTGGGTGGTAAACCGTCTGTGACAAGGCTAATTCGGAGGCCACGGCAGTAGCCAAATCAACGTTGACACACAGATACCGTGCACATGAGTGACATCTATGATCGGCCTATGGGTGACGTACAGGCCAAATTACAGGTATTTATTAATACATGGACCAGGTATGTTACAAGCCCATTAAGGTAGAAATTGCTCCATGGAGTCTGGGGTACTGGGTCACTGAAATGGTTGGAGGACAAAGGTAACCAAGCAACTTTGGCAAAATTCGCCCAACAGAGGTAAGCTTTAGTTCTCGTGCTGTTCCAGAATGTTGCGAACCTTGGTGATACAAACGGTGATACATTGATAAAACGTCCCCTATATCAATATATATTGGCTAGTTAGTATAATAATTCTCCCAGCCGACCTTTCCAATACATTTGTAAGATCTTTGATGAATTTGTAAAGGTCACCTGAAAAAGTTTTGGAAAGGTCTTGTAAAGGTGATCTTTCCATTATCTTTAGCACACCTCAATGACCCCATTTACAGAAACTTAAAGGTCTTTTTTCGTGCAGTGTGTGTTTTCATCCTTGTAATTAGGACCTAGACCAAAACTGTAAATATTAACTATGGATTTATAGTGCTGCTTGTATTGCTGATTTTGGGGAGAAGAAAGATCACCTGGTCCTAAGGTGAACCCCTGTACCCGTAATGAAAATTACCAAAACATGAAAAAGCAAGTTGGGGTTGATGAAAAAATCAGAAAATAGCCAATCAACCAGGCTGAATCAGCTGTGACCGTTTTATTTACTTTCTCAACCCTTTCCAGTTTTTGTGAAAATCTAAATTTGTCTGAAAAATATCTGACAAGTTTTCTCAAGGTTCCCTGTTTATTTGACCACTGTTTAGCTTCAATTTTGATGCACTTTATGTAGGATTTTGGTGCCCTGTCCATAAAATCAAGACATTTGACCACTGGGGGAAAGTCGGAATTCAGACAAAAATCTTATTCTTTCGGTGAAAAAAATATATCTGTCATCCGACAGGAATGCAGGAAGGCACACAGAAGCACTAAAAGACCCAGAGATACCAGAGGATGGTTAGGTATATTACTGGGGTAACATTTTCAATGACATACTTTTATTGCTCTGCTACCCCCAGAATTCGGTCGTTACCCTCCTCCCGTATAGACTTGATCAATCATCTGGCAAAAGCTGGTCCCCTTCAACTCTAAAATAATCTTAGACACCAATTAACCTTGTTTTTTTGTGTTTTTTTTTTATCTTATTTCTTACAAAAATTGTATCAACTTCTCGTTACAAAGTGAACTTCCAGTGGTTCAGTGGTAGGTTGATATCAATCTATACCATTTTTTAAAAATTTCTTTTTTAAAATATTTCATTCACCTAGAGTCAACCTAGGCCACGTCACCACACACCTTTCTTCTTGAATCTAACTTTTCTATTACTTCGAAAATTGGTAGATGGCATATAGAAGTCCATATCATAATAGCTCCAACAGTTTCAGCAAGTCGGTATACCTCATCTCGCTGCCCTCTTAAAATGTATCTTATAGAGGGCGGGCAAGGTCCATGGTCCAGCCATGCACTAACCCCACTCCAACCCTCCCAGTCGCCAAAACCAACTACGGTATAAGCTACCACTGGGCTTGTGCCGTTAGCAAGAAAATACTAGCATATATGTCATTACTTAAATACATATGTTCAGCATATGGTTTACATAACCATTTAAAAATAATTGGTCAACTTTTCTACAACACAAACTTCCATCTCACACATTGGCGAGTTTAGGAGCCCCCCGACCCCGACTCCCTGCCATTTTAGGCAAAATACAATTCCTAAGGATCCGGAGAGGATCCGGTGGAAATTGTTAACAAAGCCCCCCCCCCCCCCCCCCCTTCCATTTTTATTTTGACAATTGCTGGATCCGCCCGTCACACAATGAGATTTATGAGACCTTGACATCAGCCTGTCGATGTGGGAACTGACCTTAGGACCCTGTCAGTGGACGCCCACTCAGTGGGTTCTGGTCTCAGTACAAGGTCCATAGGGCCAGCCACAGTGACCAGCGTCTATTATACTAAAAGGACACCATTTATTCCACAAGATGATGCATTTCCATCCAATTGAAATTGTATTCAAGTAATTTTTCTTAAACTTTCGACTGTGTTTTTGTTCACCAGACAAATGAAGTTCTATTAATGTAGAAACAATATCAATAGAAATAAATACAAGTGAGCAATTTTGATTGTCTTGTCGTAATTTGATTCAAAGATTCACAAGTTAATAAAATGTGTCAAACTGTCAGTTATTAATACTTCCCAATTACCAGTAATGAGACGGTGTTAATTCCCTGGGGTCATTCTGTTCTCTTTCACAGTAACACGTGGAGTACCGCAGTCAAACACACAGGGCTTACCACGTCGCAGCACCGACTTCCCGAGATTCATTCATGGCATTGGTTTTGTCTGTTGTAGATAATGTGTTGTCTATAAGCCCACACCAATAGAATATTCAATTGTTCAATTCTAACACACCTTCAAATGTTAGCTATTCATTGAAATCCGAAGGATAGAGAAGTGCTGACTTAATGCCAATAATGGAGACCTTCAGGAATGAATATTCTATAAGCCAGCTCCGAGAATGAAAATAAAGCGTAATCAAAAGTGTTGTCATGATCAATCTTGCCTTTATTATACTAACGCTATTAGAATATATACAATTATATAACATTAAAGGCAAATTCATTATGTTTCATGTGAAGGTAAGTGATCTATTGTATCAGTTTTTCTCGGCCTTCACCACGATACATCAACCGATATACATGTTCAGACTAGCTTAGTTATACATAGTGTTTAATTGTCAATCTCTTTAAAAACGGTCATGTCAGGAGTCAGCCTCGTTGTCCAGATAGTCGAGGTTGAGACTGGGACAGTTTAGTTCGTGCTGCAGCCACTTGGCGGCGGTGAGGAGGGTCTGCTCGGCAAAGGGCCGGCCGATGAGCTGGAGGCCGACAGGGAGGCCGGCGGTCGACAGACCGGCCGGCACGGACACCGCCGGCACACCTGGAACGAGGAGATGACAGATGTGTTCATATGAACAGGAGGAATGGGGGAGGCAGAGGGGGTGGAGGGAGCGTGGGTACAAGGATGATGGAAGGGCACGATAGGTCTTGGAGGAGTGAAGTGGAGAGATTCGGAAATCTGTATGTCATTGAGAAGATAACTAACAGTATAGAATTTACTGATTATAAGGTCAGACATATATTGGCTTAAAAGGGGACTAGAACACTGCAGAAATATCGCTGAGCTTTAAGACCCGATCAAATATAGCAAATGTATGAGCGTTATTAAGGCCCTTCATGCGACAGTCGAAGACTAATGGTACTTTTGTGAAATTTGGAGAGAAAAAAAAGGGGGGTATATAGGTCAATTTGTGAAATAATAAGACGAGCTAAAAAATTATATATATATAAAAATATAAAAAAAACTTTAGTAGCAGGTCTGTATCTACGATGCTTTATCTCTCTACAAATTAAGTTTTGCATTCAGATTTACACAATTTTAAAATCATTTTGCCATGGTAAGTAGAAAGTCGATATTTACATGCATGATGGCTTAGGTCACTCTGCTGTGATTTTTAGATATCTCTAGGGACCGCCACCGTGGCCTCAGGCAGTGAAAGGGATAATAAACTAGGAGTGAATGCCTCAGTGACAATGGAGAGGTTCGTAAGGCTAGGGATAGTCTCATTGACTCTTCCTGATAAGCCTGGTCGTTCAGAGTAATCGCACCATAGCGAGGGACCAACAATGACAGGGACAACAATGGCAGGGAAGGCACATCAGTCCTCTTTCATAAACACTACCGACTGTCAAATATTTTTGTTTTCTCGGAATCTGCTCAAAATCATCCCACTTCCCGCCCCCGCAGACATGCCTCTCATTTTTAGCAGTATGCCTCGCAATTTGTTCAGTTTTCCTCGAATTTAGGGGTAGTTGATGGTAAGTACATGTGTTGCAGTGTAGAAGAGATTTTACTAACGGGCAAGTAATACAAGGACACAGGTTGAGGTATGGAAGAAAAATATCGGTTACAAAACCGAAAAAACCCGGGTTATTCGTCTTTTTTTTCTATATATGAAAGGAATGCTTGAATGATGAGATATGAGGATGTGAATACGAATTATCGAGCGAATTTTCGATTGATTTTAAACAAAATGCACATGCCAGCGCGAGTGGAGTGAAGCCGCCCGCCATTGTCCTCTATTATCGTTCACCTGCACGCGGAAAACACTAACCTTTTCTTCGATGCCGATCGAATATATCGACCTAATTCTTCACGATATATCGACCCAGACCAGCTCCTGATATTAGTAATCCATAGTATATACTCCATTTTGCTGGACGATGCCGATTTAAGGCGTAAGAGGCTATCACTCACGGAGAACGCCTACACGTGTCCTCACCGGGTCGCGCCATTTTGGCCTCTGATGAAAGGCCTGTGGTTTGACAGTGTCAATGCGCGCGATGCACTTTGCCCGGAAGGGATTGCGCATGATAAATAGTTCGTGAAGAAATGCAATTTTCTGGGTTTAGATCGACATATAGCTTCCCAACACATCGGCATCATCAATAAAAGGTCGACATTAACCTATATGGCGGGTTAAGTCGATTGAAACGCGCGGGAAATAGGCAAACTAGGCGAGCATTCCCGGCTGACTTTCCGATCAGAGACCGGGGGCCGCCATGCTCGCCGTCTTCACCCTACTTAACATAATTTATTCAACTGGCTCCAACACTACACTGCAATCCGGGACGCTAGGCTTTTCAATGCTGAGGCGTCGATCGATGTTATACAGTTTGACCGTATCACTCTCCTGCCTGATCTCGGCTAATGCTTTGTCAATGGTCAATTTCTGGTATAGACTTTCTATAGGGACTGCATTGAAACCGGAAGCAGGTCGAAATTTGCGATCTTGTCGCCGCTTGTGCTGGTATCGTTCAATGGCGTTTCCCACCTTTTTGACCAAGTCAGTATACCCGGGCGAGATTCGATTTGATCGATCATATTTCGAAGATGACTGGATATGACAGCGAGCCCGGGTAAAAACCAGCCTATTGGACTTATTGTCTAAATACAATAGCAAATTTACATTGTGCCAACGGCCACTCTATATAAAGCAGTAATAACATCATATTACTTGTTTGCCACTGATTATACACCCTTATACTTTGCTTCTATAAACCATGGATTTTTGGTCTTCCGGATGGGTGTATTAGGATAACTCAGCCGATGCATTAAGGATAGTCAAATGCACACATATTATCCTCAATTGAAAAGATTCATTTCACAAAATGTAGAGCTAGGTATGACGAAAAAATAGCAGGCCGAATAAACACTAATAGAACATTTCTAATGATGTCAAAAGAATGCGATACAAATTACGATTTGAAAATCAAGTAGTCAATTTATTTATTTTTGTTGGAGTAAGGTCATTTGAGATTAATTATTCTATTCTAAAATCCGAGTAAAAGCCCGGCTGTGCACTGTACCTGCCATGTTGGCGGGCTGGGTGAAGACGTCCTGCTCCAAGGTGCGGGTCCTGTTGTCCTCCTGGGTGAAGCGGCTGTGGAGGGGGGCGTCCGACAGGGTGGTCGGGGTCAGCAGCACGTCTACCCCCTGACCGAACACCACCCGGAAGTCCTCAAAGATGAGACGCCGCACCTTCTGCGCCTGCGTGAAGTAACGGTCCTGGTTCCTGCCCGGGGGAAAATAAACTGTGTATTTGTGGATACAGAAACACACGAGTTGTGACACTGAAGCTGCTTGCTGGTCTGTATTATGGTTCAGGGGCGGATCCAGGAATTCGAAAAAGGGGGACCGCGCTATAGCAAAATTGATGCACCCGTCATCCAGGATAAGAAAATAGATTTCTGGGCCAAAACGGGAGGGGGGGGGGACCTTGTGTGCTTCTCACACTCCCCAGGGGCGGATACGGGATTTAGGAAATGGGGGGGGGGCAGTATATAGGATAAGTACTAATACATCGTGCATTCACGCATACACAAGTCACGTTTTTTCTCTTTATCAAGTTAAAGTGTCCACCAAAAGGAGGCGGGGGGGGGGGGGGGGGGGTGTCAGGCCTGTCCCCCAAATCCGTACAGGTGATTATTGTTTCATCAATCTGCGGATAAGTCATCGCTCTCTATGATTTGTTTAGAACTGAAATTATTGCTTTTGACATAGATTTAATAGATAAATCTCTAATATTCCCTTGCACTACAGAACGAATATAAGTGCGTTGCCACGTACGGTATTTGGGTTTTAAAATGATGTTGAGCAACAGAGAATTCTGCCTGTGAAAATACAGGAAGAAATACAAAAGGGGTTCAGAATATCACTATTGAAGAATTCATAGGTGTGACTATTAACATTAACATTTAGGACCAATTCAAAACCATGAATTTTAAAGAATGGATTTATGCAAGAACTGTTTCCAGATTCATCCTAGGCCTGTAGATTCCTTCCGATTTAAGACGATTCAAGGTAGGCGAGTTCATTATAGATACTGAATGTATTGTGAATGTTAATAAAATTCTCAGAAATGGGGTAATAATAGATATACCTGGACTGTACAAGTTAATAACTATGCAATCGTGTATTGCTTAATCGTGTATTGCTGTAAGTTATATATGAAACTACATTATGTTATGACATGAATCATTAAACTATGCGTTGATTCAGTGAAATACGCGGATTTAAACTTAGACCCGGCGACACATGGCATCGAGAACGATTAAAATAAGCTTCCCATCAATTAATGTTGACGTCGTGGGTATAAATTTGTCAACAACCTCCTTTCTGTTTTTGAACAAGGTAATGTACGGCTCGATTGATGCGATAAAAGCCATGTTCTTATAAAACCGCTGCCAAAGTTCAAACACTATAAACAGCACTTCTATGGGTGTCATATTAACAGCTAGAATGTAACGAGGTCAGTGCCTGGCTCTGGGACGTCATAGTGGGTATCTATGTAGAAAGAATGCCACTCACTCGCGAAGTAGGAAATAATTGCCGGCCAGTATCCTCCCTCGGACAACGTCGTTGAACCCTTCGTGTCTGGACGCAGCGTACAAGGCTTCAGTCGACGATGTGTCTTTTGATCTATGGCCTGTTGTGGGTAACAATAAATATCAGTTAATCCATGTCTTTTCTAAATATATATTAAATTTATGAAATAGTCTGTATCTGTTCTGATATAACGGTCTTGTCGCATCCATTATGGTTTAGTTATTATATTCCAATGATAATAAAAGTTTGAACTTTAATCTTCAAAAGCAAAATAAAACGAACAGAACGAGACTACTGTAACTAAAGTAAATACTCAGTCGCAGCCAATAAATCATATTACGATCCCTTATAAACGAGATAATTTCAAACAGCGTTTCAATTTGAAAGGGGTGTTATCTTCTACCCAGACATCATGTTTAACGAAATTAAATTCACATGGTGACCTTAAGTATATGCCGTTTCTTTATGTCGCATAATTAAATGTACTAGACCAACCGTGTATATTTCTTACGAACCAATGGTAGTGTAAATTCGCGCATATCACAAACTGACATGGAAAATCGAACACTGATTAAGCAGATTTACATCTTTAAAAAATGCGCATTAAAATAAAAGAGCTTGGACTACACATACAACACTTGTAATGAAAAAATGCCACACGGTGAAAATTGCTGTCACCACCAACGATAAACTTCTACATGCGATGAAGGTCGTATGTACCATACTGGAGGCCGTCGTAGCGCGCCATGTTGGAGGCGATCTCACATGTGCTCAACAGGTGGTAGCAGACTATGGAGTGCTGGGTGTGAGGCAGGCTCACCGGGGTCACCTTGGCCCCAGCCTCCTCCAGGGCCGCCGCCGCCTTCTCCCAGAACTGGACGACCTCCGGCGACAGGCCCGGGGCATGGTACTCCTGGGGGGAGGGGAGAACACAGGTTTAGGTCATGACAAGAGGATCTACAGAAATATGAATTAATCAGGAAATGTAAGTTGGCGAGAGTGCAAAAAGTTGAAACCCCAGGAAGAGGATATAAAATTATCTTAAATTGTTATAAAACCTGATATAAGCTTTTTGTTGTTGAAATTATCATTTGAGGGGATCAGAAAAAAAATCGAAATCAGACAAAAATCTGAAAACTCACATCCCTGATTTATTGAAACAGATATTATTCTGTTTGATTTCATTATAGTTTAAGTGTAGCTTATTTCTCATGTACAGACCCATTAAAAACATGAAACGCGGGATATGTTATGGGCAGTTAAATCAGTGTTTTGTTTAAGGTCATGCGGATCAAATGACAGAGGATGGTCAAAGTCAAGTCAGTGCAAGACTTGTTTGTTCGTGATTATTTGACCTAACCAAGAAAGCATGTGCTTTTTAATTGCAAAATAAAGACGATCAGGTGTGCACTGCCAGCAAAAAAAAATATAAAAAATTTGAAACATAAATTTGTGATTTTAAGCACTTCTCTGACCTGACTGCATCTCGCCTCGTCTGACAAAAACTTTGTGAATTGATTTGAAATTTCACTTCTTTTATAGTAATCTATAATGACTTGGCCTATAATCTGAAACGGTTTAAGTAATCCATTACTGATTACTGACTTTGTGAATTGATTTGAAATTTCACTTCTTTTATAATGACCTATAATGACTTGACCTATAATCTGAAACGGTTTAAGTAATGTATTACTGATTACTGACCTTTGGAATGCCAACGTGTAGTCCCTGAACAGAGGGCCGGTCCGGGAGTGTGACGTGGGTGAAGGTGTCGCTGACGGTGGTCGAGTCCAGAGGGTCGTGGCCGGCCACAACATCTGTGTAAACATATCAGTTTGAGAAGGTTTTTAACCTTTACATTAAATGAAATCAGAGTGTGCATTAGACATTTGTGTTATATACTCCATTATCTCCATCCTAGGACATGTTTGTGGAAGTGTAAATTATACATGCCATTCTTTATATCAAACAGTACCGATTCATTGCCTATTGACAATGGTTCGTTATTAGGATTAACACGCTAGGAATAAGACACAATACACGTATAAATGTATATCTATAGCTTTCATTCTCCAGGATGAGTTAACCTTAAATGTATTATGTTTCGGTAATATCAAATGAGAAATAAACAATGACTCGAGACAGAAAGTGGTTTGTATCAAAAAACACAAACAGGTTAAAGGTGTTTCCATTTTCTCTCTTAAAAAAAGGAAATCTGCTAAAACTAAAGTTCACGTCCTTATAATACAACCCGTAGTCCAGATTTACATAAGAAACAATTTCGTTATATATCAATCTTGCTCTGACTGGCCTATCGGCCGTTCTAACATACTTAGTATGACAGCTGCATCATCGACTGTCCTGGCGAATATGCCGGGTACTTCGAGGCTGTTGACGAGGGGTATGAGGCCGTGTCGGGAGAGCAGGCCGTACGTGGGTTTGAGGCCCACCACCCCGCAGTAGCTGGCCGGGTTACGCACTGACCCACCTGTGTCAGACCCCAAGGCACTGAAAATAGAGAAGATACATATATATTTAGATATTCTCAATTACATAATGAGGAGAAATTATCATTGTGGATGCTGAATGCGAGTATTGTTAGAATTTTGCAAGTTGGAACAGGGAAATGCTGCAAAGACTGTACTTCGAACCGAAAATTAACAATAATCAACATCATTTTAAGGGAAAAGATGATTTCGGAAGAGATCATACAGCCCGTGTTAATTTTGTAATTGGAGCTGCCTCAGCAATGTAAGAAAAAAAAATCTTCTATTATTTCAAAGGTTTTAAATTGGAAAGTCAAGCCTGCCACCCTCTGATAGACACAGTTCGAGGCAACATAGGGGCTACGGTGTGTGTATGGGGAGAGGGGAGGCGACGGATTAATCAAATTGACCGGAAATTTACTTTGTAGCTATAGCACCGTAGCATGGACTGAAAAATGTTCACCCTGTCTGAACTTTCATCGTGTCAACGTGTTAAAATTGAGGTGTGGCAAACCTGAAGTTCCATCAGTATAAACGTTATAGGTGTGAACTTCGCTAATTCGTGGTGAGCTCTTGTTTTTTCTTGGACAAACTGGGAACCAGCAAATGTCTTTCAATTCAATGTGAACGATTTACAAACATTCAGGCGTGTATTGTTTAAAAGACAAATAAACAATTATTCCCACAATCATCTCTAGTACTACTTCCAGCATACTTTTTTTTCTTTTTACCTCTTTAGACTTGTCTGGTAAGATTAATTTACTTCATTCAAACTTTTTCCCGCTAGCTTATTGTAGGAACTCGAGAGAGGTACAGTTTCTAAGAAGGCAAATAATTGCAAACAAAATTACCCAAATGCTGATCCCGTTGCCACGGCAACCGCACTCCCCCCTGAGCTGCCGCCGGTGATGTGCCAGTCCTCGGAGGGTGCCGGTTCTGACACCCTACGGGAAGTGGACGAACTATTCTCTCTAACGCGTCGCTTCTCCAGGCTTTTGAGTCTCCACGGGTTTTTCGCTGGTCCCCATACACTATCGACTGTGCCACAACTAGAGTGAATAAGAGCAGAGTCAAATGTGTCTTTAGATCAACTTTGATTTACAACAAGCTGATTCTTTGATTTACAAAAAGGTCAATGTTGGATTTGAAATCTTTGAAACCTGAACTGACAACTTACAAATGGAAGTACATATAAATATAGTGTTTATCAGTGGTTCATGTTTTGTTCAAGACAAAACTTGATCAATTCAAGTATATAATTACGAAACAGCCTTTTGTTGTTTGTAGTGTGGCTATCTTTTAATGACATTTTTTCTTTAAAAGTCCACCTAGTACACTTACCCCATGGCGAATTCATCCATGTTGGATTTGGCCACGGCCACAGCGCCCTGGTCGAGCATTTTCTGAACCACGGTGGCCGTATAGGGGGGCTTGTAGCCCACTAACATCCGGGAGGCGCATGACGTTTGGATCCCCTGGGTACTGAAGTTATCTTTTATTGCCACAGGGATGCCATCCAATGGACCAAGAGGGGATTCTATTTTGAGGCAAAAACAAAACAAAACCAGATTTAATTCATTCCTACTACGAAGGTTACACAGACCAAAAATACCAAAAGACACGCTGAAGTCGAGTCTACATGCAGTAGAGACTCACTTGGGGACCACTTCAATACGTAGACAATCACTTTATGGTCAGAAAGGAATAGTTCCCTCTATTTCGTGTTGATTAAGCTTCAAGTATCATTTACTGGTAGATTTAGATGTATATTTATATTATTATCACTGGTTCCAGAAGAATTTCTTCATGCGGTGGGGTACAAACTGTGATACTCGGGCGCTTCTATAACTATAGCAAGGGCAGGTTGACAACCCCTTAATATACAGTCACACTAAACTATTGATAATACACAACAAACCAAAAAGAAATATAGTGTAATTAAGAAAATATACCTTCTCTAAACCTTCTTTCAGATTCGTGGACTTGTGCGTCGGCTAGTTCTTTGGTTTCGGTAACAATAAAGTTGAGTTCTTTCAATTGCCGAGCCCTGCGAAGACATCGTGCACAAAGGTCTCCTGCGTGAATCTTTCCTTCTCTTAAGCTGATTAACGTCTGGATTAAACAAATGCATCATTATAAAGATTTCTAAATACATGATAGGCCTACACACTTGAAAACGGGGAATCAAAGAGAGATAGAAGAATAGAGATGAGCCTCATCTTCAAAAAGGAACGCATAGGTTTCGGGTTCTTTTTAAATGTTACTTTTCATTTGGCACAAGAATAATTTTGCAGTAGAAGATTGTTTATAGGTTTGCCTATTTGTTTGAACCCTACTCACGCTTCTTGTGACATCAAAACCTTTGTCCTAACCTGTAGAAGCAGTAGATCTATACGGACCTAAAATCGGCTTGGACAGTTGGGAGAAAAGGGAACCCATTTTAGAAGAATGACAGGACCTGGAAAATACCTATTATATAATATTTATATAACCCTCCCCCCCCCCCCCCCCCAAACAAAAAATAAATTAACAAAAGTGGAAGACCTGCCATTTTGGAGGAACGTAAGCTATAGATCTACGATTGAGTAGACATGTATCAGTATGGAAGAAACCACACTCCGTAACCCCCCCCCCCCTCCGTTTCATTAGCCATATCTAGATCTAGATCTATAAGCGCAACACAGTAGAGATCTAGTAGATCTAAGATTAGGATAATCGTTTGGCTGGTGATAAGGTGGAATAGTCTATTCTAGAGTCTATCACTAGATCTATCACTCAGTAGAGAGACAGCAAGAACTAGGTGATTACAGCATAGATCTACAGCTGAGCATATCCATATATTTTTTAAAATATCGATTTCTAGAACCCTCCCTGAATCATGTCGAATTTATGAATTATAATCTAGATCTATGTTAACTTTAGGATGTAGATCTATTGCTGGCATGATACAGAGGTCGAACATCGTCTAGTCTAATTGCAGTTTTAGCAAAGTCAGGCACTGACACAAATCTGAGTGAATGAGTTAGTAGACTACTTGTGTTTTCTAAATCAATAAGGTGTTGATAAATGAGGGTGAATGAGTTTTTTCTCTCAATTAGGTAATTAGATCTACCTCCATTTCAGGAGAACCAAAATAAGGTAGTCTATATTTTTGTGATTTTAGGGTTGGACACTGTGGGCATGCAAAGCTGAGGGACTTTTTAACACCTAGTCTATGGGAAAATGCCAGTTTTTGCTTTCCAGTCCTACAGCTACATATTTAACATCTGAGTCATCGTATTGAAAGTAAAAGCTTATAAAGTTTAGTTTTGGGTAATAGTACCAGAAAAAATACTGTGAATCAGGTAGACTATGATGAAAATTTTTCTAATCTAAAAATGTTGATATCATAAAAATGAGGGGTGGGCTAGCTGGCAAAGTGGGCAGGTCTATTGTTATGTTGTGTGGTAATCATACCCTTCCCCACTGACCCCAGCAACCTGGCTCATCTCTTAAATTTGACGTGTGACATATCTGCATATGGGGACCCGCCACTGACCCATCTAGATCTACACCCCTAGGCCCTACTGGCCTTAGGCCTAGGCTAACGGAGGTACACCTATTTTCGGACACTTTGACACATAATTGCATCCAGTACCTATAATAACAACCCAGATATATGATATTAGGTCAAAAACCAAAGCTAAACATGTTTTTCATATGATCTAACCAAAAAATTTAGGAAAGCAATTTTTCTAACATCATATGGATCATTTCAAATTTTTGAGTTAGGTGCACCTATTTTCGGACAGGTGCACCTATTTTCGGACAGTTAAAATGGATAAAACAGGGTTGCCACTGACCAGCGACGTCAAAATTCCCTGACATTTCCCTAACTTTTCCCTGACCAATTCCATTTCTCCCTGACTAGTTAGATGAAAAAATCCTTTCATAGAACAGCCTTGAACAATCCCTAGGACAGTCTTGTCCTTCCATTTTAAGCTCAAACATTCGAAACACAGTACCTTAATTTTTTCTTAGCAACTCCTGGAGCCAAGGCAATATTGCTGGATCACAGCAACTCACCTTAAAATTACAACATGCCTTTCAAGGGGCCACAATTTACGATATAAATTATAATGTTTGCCGAACCAGATTCTTGAGACCTGATGCCCAAATTCAAACTTTGTGATTTAAATTTGAGGCTATGACATGTTTGAAAATCCCATTTTTCCCTGACCAGGGTCAGTTTTCCCTGACCTTTTTCAAAATCCCACTTTTCCCTGACCAATTCCAAAATTCCCTGACTTTTCCCTGACCTTGAAAAAATAAACTTTTCCCTGACTTTTCCCTGACCAGTGGCAACCCTGTAAAAAGTATGGTTTACTACCTCATATATTTCCAAAAAGAAATGAGACTAACAATTTTTTTTCCATTCAAAACATTAATATAACACCTGTAGCTAAGTTTTCTATTGTCTAGATTATCAGTAAACTTGATTTTTGATGCCTAAGCAATGTTCTATGAATTAAGGGGTTTTCCCTAGTTTAATGTGTAAAAAAAATAAAAAAATTCAGTGTATTTTCTCAGGAAAACCTATTCTTTTGGTCAATTTTATACATATAATATAAAATTTGCAATAGGAATTGCCAAAAACCTAAACAGTGTTGCTCAAAATAATATAATCTACCATTTTTCACTTAGAATTAATGACCATGGCTTTAGGGGAGCCATGGTAAAAGTTATTTCTCTCAATTAGAGTTTAATTAATAGATTGATCCTAATGCACTAGTTCGCCTATTTTCGGACACCATATTACTGTAGAGTAGAGGAGCCAGTTTCCGCGCATTAAGGGCAAGAAGTTAAGCTTTAACAAAATATTTAAAGAAAAAAATTATATTTTTAATATTTTTTCTTCCATATTCAGGGGAATGATGTCTACGAACATAATCATAATAAAAAAAATTAAAGTTTGAAAATATTTTTGTAATATCTTAAGGTTTTACTTTAACATGTTAATTCTTCAGTTTCCGCGCACCTGGAGCCTATTTCCGCGCATTTTGGTGTCAGTTTCCGCGCATTTCCCATATTTTAGGTGTTAAATGAGTAAAATATCTTATAGAAAGAAAATATGATACATGGGGCATCAGAAAAAGATTATCTATTGATATCTGTTATACAAAATAATTGTTAAGTTCTTAAAAATTCATAATAATGCAAATAGAAATGCTACCTTGTCAGGGAAAATCTAAAGAATATATTCATGAAAAGAAGGAAGAAATATGCATATTTATGCATTTTTATTATATGACAAAAGCATTAATTCGCCTCAGTTAAAGAGAGAAAAAAAGTTCAGTTTTGAGTCTTTGGTTTATATTATTTTAGGAAAGTGTCTTAATATTATATAGAACCTTGCTTTGAAAATTTTTTATTTTTATTTTCTTTGGAAAAATGTTTGAAAATTTGGAAATCTCGGAAAAATAGGTGAAAAATGCGCGGAAACTAGAGACTGTCTAATTTATTGTCCTTAGTTTCCGCGCAGGGGCCTATTTTCTATATTATCCATGAAATTGTATGTTTATGACATTAAAATGATCATATATCACTTTAAACTAATATCTATGACATTTTTTAAGAGAAAATTATATTTTTTCTTGAAGAAAATGATGTTATGCTCCTTATTTCAGAAATATTAACTTTTTAAGGATCCTGTCATTTTCCTTAATAATAAGGACATTGAAACATATATTTGGCCTTAGAATACATAAATATGTATGAAACATCATTAAAAATGACAAATTAAATGCAAAAGAACATTATTTTGGGTCTGGCATATTTAAAATAGCATATCTAATACCTGGAGAAAAAATGCGTCCATAAAATGCGTAAAATGCGCGGAAACTAGAGATGCGCGGAAACTGGCTCCTCTACTCTAATCAAATGCCATTTTCTAAGGTGAATTATAGATTTCAAATTTGTCAAGTGCCTAATGATTCTATCTGAATGTAGATCTATTTCTATAAGAAATAGTGTAATTTCTAACATTCAGCTCAGATTTTTCTGTAATTTTTAACTTAAAATGTAACATATTGCTTAAATTGCACCAAAAGCATTAGGCGCACCAAAAATGTAATGTTCTTGCACCAGATTTTGTATTATCATATATTTTTCCTACTAAAATACTTAAATAGGTAAAAATATAATAGGAACATTCTTTTTTGGCTTAAAATCACTGGATATTTACCCTGGGCCAAATTTATTGACATTAACATTTATTTTAGAACAATTTTATACAAATTCAGGCCTCTAATTTGGGAAAATAGTATAACTGTCCGAAAATAGGTGTATGTCCGAAAATAGGTGCATTTTAGTGGTCCCTCTGATGAATGGCGGTGTCACATCTGGAGAGTCGGCTCATGTGAAAAGTCGGCGGTGGGCGATAATATGACTATAATGGGCATTGCGCATGCGTGTGGAAAAAGTCCTTACTCTCAAACCATGTTTTGTCAATCACTTCTTTAAGGTTGTAATGGGTAGCAGGCTAAATATGTATCCCTCTCATCTTTTAAATATTCGAGATTCATACCTAAACGGCTAACTCGTCCCTACTCCTCAGTTTGTGGAAAAAGTACATGTCGAGATTATACTGCAACTTCCTGCTAAAGGCCTATTATCGCTCATCGGCGACTTTCCACATGAGCCGACTCTCCAAATGTGACAGCGGTGTCACATCCCGAAAGTCGGCGCATTTGGAAAGTCGGCGCGAAGTTAGCTGCATGGTTATATAGTTTAGTATAAGTTACAATTTGATTTAGCGACTCTATATACACTTTTTGTGGACGAAAAATTAATAAATCTTTATTTTCAAATTATAACTTGAATAACAACAAATAAGTTTAATGAAATATAATGGCAGAAACATACGTAAACAAACTCATAAAGTGAGTCTACAAATATCCGACACGCCGAAAACCAGCTAACCTTCTAAACTCATTTTCGTATATATGTTTCTGTGATTGTATTTCAGTAAACATACTTGATATTAATCAAGTTAATCAAGTAAAACAGCTTTATTATTTTCATCCACAATAAGTGTATAAATAGTTGCGAAATATAATGGCAACGTATACTAAACTATATGCGAACACGAAGCTGACTTCGCGCCGACTTTTCAAATGCGCCGACTTTGCAGATGTGACAGCGGCACTGGCAGGAATAATATAGCTGAATCGGGCTTGTCCCAAGAAATGTATGATAAAAAGATACATGGACTGTCGATCTCCACCACAACTAAAGTTTCTTGAGCCTTCGGCTAAGCTACAGTCAACAGTGATATGTTAGCTTTGGTTCTCAACTGTCATTTGCAGCTCCAACACACAGTTCAATGACTTCGTCCTTTCATGTGTCCTTGGGCGATAATTGAAGAAATTAATAAAATGCTGGAGTTGTTTTCTATGTTTCGTGCCGGTAAATGACTCATAAGTTAGTAAAGCCTAACAAGTATTTGCTATTTAGGCAATGACACTGAAAGGTGTTATCAATTACAATATAGAGTAAGTTTCTCACCTGTTTCAGAGTTGCTGATAACATTTTGCATCTTCTGCATGGTACACAGCAGTTCCTCTAGGTGGCGCAGCTGGAAAAAAAAGATAGTCGCCCAGGGGGCGCGTCGTACCACCGGATAACAGTATCCTAGAACTCCAACGCTTCCCGCTCCAAAAACTGCTATCTGTGTCTGTGAGTGTGATTATATATCGTGATTGATTTCAACAGAAATTCGATAGCATGTCAGTAAAGTGAAACATACCTGTATTCTGTTGTTATCAGGTTAGGCCTATAGGGAGTATTACAAATGTGTAGGACTATTAATTGTAGAGTAAAACAGGGTTGTAGCCTATCACGCGCACAGTCGCCTATATAGGCCTATTCTAATTTCTATCACGCATTTTTTGTTAACCCTTTAGACCCCAATCGGACCGTAGCCATCCATGAGTAGTTTCCTCAATCGCACTGTAGCTACATGGATTCAGGAAAAACAACCATTTTCCGTAGATTTTCAAAAGAGTACAGTTTTATGAATATCAACCATGATAGGTATATCGTTTTTTATTAGTTCAAAGGCTTCACGTAGGCCTAGTTCTTCCAGCCTTACCAATGCTCCGAACCCCATTTCTATAACATTAATTAAAAGGGATGCATCATCGTTTTACCTTACTTAATTTAAACAGCTGTTAAATAAATTTCTCCCTACCACGGATAGCATACGTTCAGCGTTTTCCCTGCAGACTAGCCTAGATTAAGATGAATTATTGGAAATATTATGTCGACAAATCAAAGGGCATCTATATGCCTATAGACATTTCCATTAATCATGGGAATATTTGTAGTTTAACGATGGACAAATAGGCCTAATTTTGACTATATTTTCAGCTTCTATTTGTAAATGTTTATTATTTTCTAGCTTGGTTTGAAAATTGATTAAACTGACAAAATCAGTTCAAATTACCCTGCTGGTGTCAATATAAAATACTGTAAATCAGCTATCTGTGGTAGGGAGAATTCTTGAATGCAATAGTCTATGTGGGGTCGTCTTAAAGACACAGGTATAGAAAAAAATACATAATAAATGACAAAAAATGTACAATCGATGGAAAAATTAGCCATAATCAGTATTGGATGAACTAAACAATGTAATCACTTTGTAACCTCTTTTAACAGCTGATTAACTCAATAAAAGCCCTTTCAGCGCTGGAAGTCACACTGCATGAAAAAAGACCTTTTAGGACCTTTAAGTTTGTGTAAATGGAGCCATTGAGGTGTGCTAAAGGTAATGGAAAGGTCATCTTTACAAGACCTTTCCAAAACATTTTCAGGTGACCTTTGCAAATTCATTAAAGATCTTGCAAAGGTATTGGAAAGGTGACATTTCCTATGCCTTTAATGAACCTCAATGGCTCCATTTACAAAATCAAAGGTCATTAAAGGTCTAATTTCGCGCAGTGTCACAAAAGTGGCCATGGCTCTATAGGTACCCCTTTTACCAGCTGTTTACAACTATTTTGTAAAAGTTCATGTCCTCTGTGTATGCAAATTCAATCAACCTTTGCTATTATTTTTAACTCATATTTCATTTTAGAAATTCATTAGTATTTAATATTGTATGACAATTTTGTTAAAAATGCGCGGTATAGAACATTATGTCTGCGATATATATATATATATATATAGGCCTATGCACAATATGAATTTAAAAAGAAAAAGTTTTCGTTCCCTATACCCATACACAGCTGATAAAGGGTTAAAACTAGAAAGCGTCAGGCCTAAATATCCCCTTCAGTTACCCTTGATATGATACTATATGAAAAAAAAGATCTGAGGTCAGCTATGAAAAAGAAATGAATAAAAGACACAACGTTGACTAAGTAGGATAGGCCATATAAATTTACCAATATTACTATGAAATTAAATTATATTTCATAGAATTTCATGAGATGTCATTATCATCAATTGCTATAAATTATATCATATCAAGGGTAATATTTTTTTCGGTTATGAAGGGTTGTAATCGAAAAACAAAACGTATATAGGGCCTCGAGTCCACATAAAACCTTTTTTTTTAAACAACTGCTTTTCATTAATTTTTCACCTTTATTTCCCTTTTTTATTCTATTAAATTGCGCAGTATCAGCAGTATAGACATTAATGTCGATATCAGCCTGATATGCACGATATTAGCCTGGTATGCACTATTTAAAGCTTAAAATTAGTATAATTATTACATTATGTGTTCCTAAGACCTAGGGGTAAGGCCTAAGGCTCGAAACAAATGTATCTTTATCAGATTGTCCTCATATGACTGTATAGGCCCCTATAGTTAAAGAGAAAATCGGATATTCTACCTGCTGGATATTCTGATAAATACCGGAGTTCCTAGACTCAGTAATAATATTATTATGTAATTATAGGGCCTAATAGTTTCTTTTCTAGTTTTACTATGATCAACCATTCTGTAGGCAAGCCATAATATTGTTTGCAATGACCTGCTGATGATGGGTTATACATATATATACAATATTGTGCGTAAACTGTCCTGAATCAGTGGATGCATTGTATGGTCTCCTAGCTATAGTGTAGTTGAATGATTTTCTGTTCATTTTATAGATAATTACCACCGGTCTGTAGCCAATTCAAATGTTATCAACCTTTACCGGAAATCGATATAAAGCCAGAGTTCACTTCAGAGTGCCAATTGGCTACAGATTGACACAGATTACAGAAAATCCGTTTGCAGGTGATTTAAATAATCCAATCGATCAAATGCCAGTTGACCAGACCGACTCTGGCAGGCCAACCATGCCAGGTTTGGCAAGCTCAAGTGGGCTCAATAAAAGGTATCAGGCTGGCATGTGTGCAGGCATAGAATAAAAACTCAGCAGGAACTATGAAAATAGAAGAGAGATGGATTGGCCGTTGACCAAGTCTGCCTGCTGCAATGGGAGGTCAGCGCTGGCTGGGGTTGACAGATATAAGAGGAAATTGCATGCATGTTGGAAGCCTTGGACATTCTGTATATTACTTATACATTGAGTATTCATGAAGCAATATGAACTTTGTAATCAAGTAGCACCATGAGACACTACCTGGAAACATAGTTATGATGAAAGTTTGTAATGCAACAACAAGTTTGACGCCTTAGACATTATATCGCCGCTCGTTAGTAAAACCATAAACTTGCCCACATGGCACCACACCTTGGAATGATCCACTATATCCATAGCCTCCCTGACAACGGTAAACATGCTGATCCGCGGCCGGTATTACCATAGACTGGATTAGCACAAAGGGGATTGAGATTGACCCCCTCCTTCCAATACATACAGGGATAGAGCGCTACCTGCCAGAGCTAACTACTGCCAGCTGTCTCTGTAGGTGGACATTTTAGCCCACAACGGTATTCTCGGCAGGTATTTTCCATAACGTCGGCAACTGAAAAAGCAAAATAGCCAAAGGTGCTCGGAATTGTGCCCTGAATTCTGAAAAGGGAAGACCACAGAAAGTTGGTAAGGGAAGGCGCCACACAAGTATTTGTACCGACGCGCGGTTTTTGGGAGGAGTTAAATCAGTGAAGATGCCATCCAGGACCAAAAGCATCCAACAGATGGCCACTGCTTACAGCAAGAGGCAGGGCATCCGCTTCAGTAAGGATGAGATAGAGCAGCTGCTCAGGTTTTACAAGGTCCAACTGGATCAGTGCAGTGACAAGACCACGGACACACTGGACAGGTCAAAGTTCAAAGACATTCTCCACGGATTCTTTCACATCACAGATGATATCATTATAGACAGAGGTATGTAAATGATAGTACGGTCATCTTTCGATAGGATGAAAAGTAAACTCTATCCTTTCACAATTTAGTTATTGGACAGTTAGCTCACATGCACTTTTAGTTGCGCAGTTGTTTAGTCATATTTATGTTATAAGTCTGTACTGTTAACAATGGCATATCACCAAAAAAATCCTATGTGTATCCATGTAGGTATATAGCCTACTTTATGTATAGTGATAACATCAATTTAGGCATGGAATGTACAGGGAACCATGTCCACAAATTATGGGTAAAGGCTTGTATTGCTGAAGTGATTATATCCGATCTTTGGAAGTCTAATGAATCCAATATGTCAAGAGGAGATTAGTTTGTATACATTATTGTATTGGCGCGTGGAAAGGGAATTCTGAGCCAAATCCAGCTGTGCAGGCGGTGGTGATCAAGAACCATGAGACGGGTGATTTCTATGCATGCCTTTCGATTTTAAACATAACTGGAAAAACTTCTCTAGTAACAACTGACAGACTAGCCCAGAATGCGCATGTATAATTATGTTCAAAGCTAAAAAGAGCAATAATAATATATGCATAGTTATGTTGATAACTCTTTGAACAGTATTTTAAGAGTAAGAAGGGACGTGGTTTATAATTATGGTACCAGCCGTCCTCCCAATATATATATTTGTATAACGACCATCCTATGATGACAACCCAAAAAGTTGAGCCATTTGGGAAGCCACCTCATTACATTTAGATTTCAAATCGATATCAAATTCTATTGTTGTTACTGGAACATGATATAATACTAAATATAAATAACAATTGGTATATTCTGTTAAATCTGTCACTTGTGCCTATGGTGAATATCCAAAATCTTTCTGCCTTATGGTACAACATATTATGGTGGCAATAATAAAGATTCATAGATATCCTACAGAGAACGAAAAGGTTGTGTCCAAATCTGACCATAAATCGTATCTGTAAGACCACATCTGTGGTTTCCATACCCTGAAGATTCGGGCATACGACTCGATGCATTTCAAGCACATCAGCTTATCCTGATTACAGGTGAAACATTATCAATTGATTGTAACAATGATCACTATATTTACATTTACGAGGTATTTTATCAAATGAAGCTGATCTTATCTGCTGACACTAAATTACTTTCACAAATGTTTTCTTAACCCATACTCAACATATTGCATGGGATAAATCAGCTGTAGATTAGCTCTTCTCACATGCATGGGGTAACACATTAGTTTGCTAATCCATATGGGCTATGACCACTCTACAAGTATATTGCTAAAGGTAAAGGTCAACTTGTTAACGAAGATAATCTCTTTGGTTGGTGCTAATGGCAAACATATGTAGGCCGCGAGCATAATATTGACCTTCTTTGGCTCTGGGATATATCCACACCGACGATGGCCCAGTATACTCTTTAGAGGGTGCCAGCTAATGTACAAGCTGACCTCTTTTGTAATATACCTGGATTATAGCCTATACTGTTATAATGCTAATACAGCGCCCTCCTTTAAAAGTGTAATACGTTGTGAGTGCATACTAGTATATTATGGTCTGGTATGCAAATCTTGTAAGACTTACATTCTAGGTTATGATTCCAATGAGGCTAAAAGATTTTTGAAAATGTTGAAAGACATTCTACGTCAAAAGAATGTGTTGGCATCAACCGTAGGCCTATATCGATTAAGATGTATTTACAGTTATACAATATAGGTAATGCAGTAACTTAATGGTGAGAAATCTAGTGTGTATTCAGGCAGATGAATATAAACCCAAAATGTCGTTTAATGATACGCAACAGTTGAATAATTAAAACATACTGGCTTGTTGTCTTGCAACAGCTTTATGAGCTGGGGTTTGTGCCTGATCCAGTGTTCCTTTGTGCAGCACTGTAGAGTATGATAACGAACTTTTGTTGAAAGTGATTGACGGATTAGACATGAGGATTATCTTTAAATAGATCAATACAGAGGCTATCATGTGTACCAACTGGAGCTATTTGATTACTCTGTCATTCTTAAAGGCTGAACTACTTTGAAGAATGACATGAGCGATGAATCTCTATTCTCAATTTAATGTGTGCATGAAGAAGAAGTAACAAACTGCTAATCTTTAAGGAGCTAGTCCAAAATATATTAACACACACAGCTTACATGTTCTAACGTTTGATAAAACCATAATAGTTCACTTGGTCACTTATCTTAGGATAGTGAAATATAGGCTATCTTATGTCTCCAGTTGCTCATCAACAATGATGCCACGCATCGTGTATAGTTGTTTTCTTTGCACATAGCGTCATCCCTCACTTAACACCTGGAAGATGATGTTTTCCTCCGAGAAGATGTTAAAACTAAATTTTGTGAATAAAAGCTATATAACAGCAGAATTAAAGTCAAAATTGTTATGATAACCGTCAACCCAGGTATAAGGACAGTCCGACCATGAAGAGTTTTCATTATATTTTAAGATATTCTGTCCAAATCTTCTTCTGAAACTACGTATTCATTACCTGATTACCATAAGTAAAACAACCACACTAAATATACTATAATAGGCTTAATCCTGCCTTCTTTGCTCTCAGTGTTCAAGGCGTTTGACCAGGACAATGACAGTGCCGTGTCCATGGACGAGTGGTTGAAGGGACTGTCCGTCTACCTGAGAGGGTCCTTCGAGGACCACGTCAAGTTCTGCTTCAACGTCTACGACCTCAACAACGACGGCCACATCTCCCGGGAAGAGATGTTTCAACTGCTGAAAACCAGCATGGTTAAGGGCAACATAGAGGAGGACCCCGACGAGAGCGTTAAGGTGGGAGTCGGATAGGTGTAGTTAATGTTTCAGGGGACCTATTACACTACGCGATAAGATTATCTTTTACAGACAATAGGCATAGGGGGCCTTCCATTTAGTACGTACGCAAATTTTCAAAGATTTTAGACCCCCACCCCCCCCTTTGGCTAAAATTCGCATTGTAATTGTATAGGTATCTGGGTATGTACGCAAATTTTCAAAATTTTTAGACCCCCCACCCCCCCTTGGTGCGTACATACTTAATGGAAGTCCCCATATAGGAATGATATTTTTTTTTTTAAATTGATATAGTTTTTTGAAAATTGACAATTTGGAGCATCCATTATCTGTAACAAAAAATTCTATTAATAATATGTGCAGCTTCTCTGATATTGTAGCTCAAGTCGCGTAGTGTAATACCAACTTAATAATTATAGGAGGCTTTTTAGGAGTTGACCCTAACCGGAGGTATTACATGCCGAAACAAATTTTTTCCATTTGTGGACCATGTCCCACAGCTGGCCTGATAGTTTGTATCAAAAATAGTGTGTCCAGGAATATAGTTATTGGCTGGTTTCCATGGCAACCTCCCAAAAATCAGGTAACTCTGAAATCAACTGTAATTTTTACGTATTCCATGTAGGGGATATGTACTCTTGAGATGGGATAGGTTGTGCCTTGATAAACCCATATTTGTGGTTGCAAGGGTAACAAGAAGTGAAGAGAAACTGAAATTATGGTAATTTTTGGAATTGGTTTTGGTAACTATGGCAACCCAGTAACCAAGACAACCCACTTCATAATTCTCTCCCATAGATCTCTAGGAATGCTTCATCTTGATGTCTCATTTGTGCTTATACCTCGAATATTTTGAAAAGGAAGATGTCAAAAATCAGAAACCAGCAATTAACTTTTGCCTGACCACACATAATTTAGCACAAACTATCATCCCATGAAGTTGAGATATGGACCTTTCAAATGGGGTATGGCATGCTTTGTTAGGACCCTCTGGCTGTTTTCTTTCCTTAGATAAGGCTCTTTTTGAGAATGGCCACTCTACTATTAACAGTTATATGCAACATGTCTACAAGACGTTGTGCAGATGACATCACGTCTTGCAAAATGACCTAGCCGATATGTTGGTGATCAGTTCATTTTCATTACTATTTTGCAAGTCTAAACCATTCAAAGAAATCACCATGCCAAATATCAATAAAATAACCTCACAGGATCACAATCAATAATTCTTGTCATCAAGAAATGATACAATTTGGATATATTTCACAGCAATGTGGTCAGGATCACCATGTGGTGATCACCAAAAAGTGATCACGTGACCACGTCTGTACAAGATCTATAATACCCGCAGGGCCTAATTCAGATCCCAGATTTCTTTACCTTGTAAACGGTCTGGATTACTATTGTAATTGTGATACCAACACCCAGACACCTGCATTCAATCTGTTTGATTAGCACAAGAAGTTGGTTGGCAGGTTATTGGGGTTTAAAGCCATAGCATCATCTAAGGGTATATCATGGTGAGAAGAAGGTTTGACAATTCTGTCATTTGATGATCAAATCGATGGAATGAACGAATCTATGAGAAGAGAGACCATACCCCTATACATTTACCGACGCATGTGTTCTTAATGTGCATGGGCCTGTAGACAGGGCCACACACCCAACAGCTGGTGGTTAGTGCAAAAGGTCACAAAATAAGAAATAGATATGGGTAACACAAAGTAATTGATTGTGTATGCTCAACCTATACGTCCATATGATGCACGCTATGTTTCTAAATTAGTCTAATCATTAGCGCCATCCCTTTTGGTATGAATTAAGTAATAAGGCACAATCTGATCAGTGATTCTTTGCATGTTCTTTGAAGTTTGGCTGTATGAGTATAGCATGATTGTTTGAATTAGAACAGCAGGATCAACTTTTTTTGTTGCCGTTACACTGTAAAAACAGGTGTTTAGAATCTAAACACTTTCCTAAACACTTCGTTGTAACCAGTTTGACAACATGTTTAGACCCTAAACATGTTTAGAAATATATGATGTTTAGGTTCAAGTGTTTAGATATTCAACATGTTTAGGTTCAAGTGTTTAGATATTCAACATGTTTTGGTGTTTAATGTTTAGGTTTTAAACATGTGGAATCCCATGTGTTTAGATGATAAACATCTGTAATCCAAAACATGTTTAGAAAATACAAGTGTTTAGGCTTTAAACATGTTTAGACCCTAAACATGTTTAATTTCTAAACACCTTTTTTACAGTGTATTTGGCCCCTGGGTAAAACAAATGAGTTATTCATCGTTATTGAAAAAACATCGACCCGACGGTATACATGTACTCCATATTAACTATACAGCCTCAACATGAAGTGTTTGGTGTGTGGACATTAGCCAAACAATCATGTCTATGCCTGATTAGTTTCAGGCTTTGAGAAGAAAAGACCACAGTTAATTACAGATTTCATTTATTTTACAATAGAACATTTGTGACATCCTCTGCGAAAAGCAGTCTTATGGCCTGGAATATTAAATTAAGATGGTGTATTGGGGAATCTGATACTGAAAAAATTAGGTAAATATTCTTGTTAGCGAAAAAGTTATGTTAACTTGAAGACACAAAGGTCGGATATGCTAAATATGCTAAAATAGACCAGTCTTTGGTACGTATAAAGATATAACATGTATATAACCAAGGCAAAAAATTGAAATCCCAAATTTGATTTCAGGAAATATACTGCCATTTCCTATCTCTTCAAGATATTCAGAATCAGTTTTTTGCTACTATTTATATCTTCCGGTTAGAGCAACAAGAGAGATATAATTTAACATGATATTGCGCAGAATTTGAATTTCTGTTTCAATTCAAAAGTAAACTTACGTACATACAGTAACCAGTGATATAAGCCGAATATATGATATACTTGTAAGTAAACACTTCTATAGAGAGATTCAAACACATAATTACAGATAGCAGCATTACATGTACATGTATTGCATAAAAGAATGAAAGGAGGGCAGGTTGATTTAAAAACAAATTGTCCAAGATTTCCACATGTAAGTCATTCAATTCCTTGAGTTGTTTGCCCATGTTGCTAAACTAAACACCGTTTTTGTAAGTGATATAGGCTATCACGTAGTGATATAAATTCCTATTTCATAAACCCTGCGTATCAGTCATTCATAAGCACTTATGCTGGGAGAAAATTTCTCGTTACCTGACCCAGAAAAACCCTCCATTCTTAAATATAATATCAAATTGTACTAATAAAAACCACGCTTTCGTTTTCATTTCACCGTGTTGGGCGACGCCCCCTACAGGACCTGGTTGAGATAGTGATCCGCATGATGGGCATGGACGCGCGGCTGTCGCTGGCCGACTATCGCAAGGCGGTGCAGCAGGATTCGCTGCTCATGGAGGCCTTCGGTCAGTGCCTACCCAAAGACGAGCACGTCAAGTCCTTCATGGCCTCCGTCGACAACTGCCGGTAACAGCTTCAAAGCAACTCATCGCCTTGGTAGAAGACAAACCGATCTGAGAGAATCTGAATTTTCTGTGTATAGTTATGCATAGATGGAATAATGGTTACAGAACAATTTGGCCCACAGCAATGGGATCAAGCGTTACATGCACGTACCTGAAAGTGCAATTGTATAAAAAAAATATGTTCCCCATTCAACACTAAGGTAATCAGTATGTGCACCATGGTGTCTGCCACATGCTTTTCCTTTTTGTATTCTCCATGTAGAGTGAAGATAATGATCTGAATATTTTACCAATATAACTGGAAGGACACGATCTGATGGGGGTACATTTCTTACTCGGATAATAGAGACTGTATGGAGGTGTCATGGTACTAACATGAGATAATTTTGATAACACCTTTTCTATAATTTATATGGCCTTGCCATAAGTACTGGTTATTGTCTCAGGTTAAGCTCCTGAAAAGCATACTACGCTAGACAGTAGCACAAGTGACTCTGATCAATAGTCTGAGCTATTGGAAGGCTATTGGAAAGCGTCTAGAGTAAAAGCAAACGTAAATCTATGTTAGATTTAGCAACAACGAATGTTTACTTTGTTTGGGGCCTTGATGTTGTAATTATGTGGCCATAAATACCGAAGAAGATTGGTACTTGTGTGTAGGGTGATACCATATACTGCATTTGAAAATACATAATATGATTTATTACACTACTATGGTTTAATTTAACCTAGGCAGGGCGAGAATGGAAAATGTAATGATGTTTATTGTACCGATGATTTTGTCTATCTGATTGTCTTATGCTAGTGTAAATATTGCATTAAAGTTGCAAAAATGGTATGAGCTGTAGATGTAATACAGGCTCAACATTTTGTTTCCTTGAATAAAGCTTTCTAAATCAATGCATTCCATGAACTCACTTTTATTTTGGTGTTGTGAATTTACCTAAAAACGAAAACACAATTTCAAAAACAACACGATATCCCGAGTACAACGGGTATAGTTACATGTCCCTGAATATTCCCAACAACTTATCAAAAATTATCAAATTATTCACTATCTTAAAAATTTTGGACCAATTTTAAACCAATAATATGGACCGATTTTCCTTATTCTATACATTTGCAATGTTGGTTCATCCATTTTTAGATTGAATACAGAGTAAACTTCAATGTAATGTGAGCAAATTATAGTATTTTCATGTGATGAATTATTCGATGCTTTCCAATTACTTTTGATTTTTTGCAGCTGAGTGATAATTGATATTTGTGACCAAACGTGGGAAATGGTGTCCTATTGGGGTAAAAACCTGTTTTGGAATACACAATCTCCTCTTTCAAATAGTGCAGACCAATTTCAGATATTCCTATCAGAGGTTGAGACATGGTTGTTTGAGTATCCCTACCCGGGTTATGTAAAAACACCTATCATTTTGTTAATATGTTTCATTTCAAGACAATGCCTTGTTAAACCAAACACTATTTAATAAAAATAATGCTTTTTCTTATTATCACAGTTTTTCAAAATGTGATAACTTCTCAAATAGATCTTCAATCAACAAGCAGTTTTCACCATAGGGAAGAATAACACTTTTTTTCAGAATAATTGCGAAAAAAAGTCTATGACACCCAAACATTCTTTTTTTGGTTGCCATGGTAACAATGGCTTGATGGTTATTCTGACCCACCTTAAAAGATGGACTTCATGTGCTAAATTACCCATAATGCACTTGTAATAAATTGATAGAGTGTTTTTGAGATTAAAATTAAAATCTCCGGAAAATTCTGCCTAGGTACAAATTTTCATTACAATATGGATCATTAACATGTTTTTATCAATAACTCACTTAATAATGGATTTTCAGCAAATTACCCAATATCCCTCAAGGTTACCATATCCCACGACTGGTCACATTTTTTTCAATCACTTATACAACTGATTGTGGACAGACACACAAAAAATCAGTTCTGAAAGAGTCACCTCCAACTTTATTTCATTGATCTGGGTAAAGTTGTGTTATGGTGTAGCAGCTATAAGCATTGTTCAGGCAAACACCTTCATTTGTATCACCTTGGCTTACATTAGGGGCCATATTTTCGTAACTAATCAGGGTAATCAGGTGAATTTTGATTAGTGTCTGATCATAAGTGTCTAGGACAAAAAGTATCTTCATTTAATGATTCCCCGTATGGCTTTTTTTGCAATGACATTGCTACTTTTTGTGAAGTATAGAATCACAATTGCAAGATATGAGACCTAATCAAAATTGACATGATTAGCCTTATCAATTACGAAGATATGGGCCCACTTAGTCCCACCATAATCTGGTAATGACAAGACAAGTAGGCCTAGTCATATTATGTTTGGTTGGTTTGATCCAACAAGCTATCAGGACAACAACCACAGAGGCTCAAAGGGGAAATGTCCAATCCTACTTTACAGGGTAAATGTGCATAAGACCTCTCCATGATGCAATGGCCACGTATGAGGTGACATTCAAATTTTACACTATATCTAAATAGATAAGGCGAAGTACTGTTTGATTATTGCTAAATGGACTTCAAGTGGCACCCTGGCTCTTAGTGATAATATGTGAAGGAGTTTAGATAAAGACATGGTTTCTAATCTATACTCTCTAGTGAGCTTTCTTGGGATCTACTACTTACGAAGAGTGCCAGCACTTTGTTCAATAACCCAAAAATTATCGAATCATGAAAGGAAACGCTATTATTATCACCTCCTCGTGTAACATCCTGTAATAAAATGCAATTAGGATATTCAATAGCGTGTTGATTTCTCAAATATAGTCATAATTGTGATCCCTCGGGATTCAGTCTATTGCCTCACGGTGTCATCACACAGATATTAATCTATTTAGGCTAGACGCAAATCAATACTCGATATAGAATGTGTTGTCTCATGGTCTGAAGGTGAACATCCTTAAGCTATTTAAATGAAACAATACCAGCGGTGACAATGACTAAACGCAGATCTCTCGATATTATACGTCCAAATACCTGTGCTCTTCATAAAAGGTCTGGTAAAAAAGGAGGTAGGTCTACCCTTTCTGTGAAAAGTCGATTGGTGAACAAGACATGGCGGGCCGTGGATTCGAATGGTACGATGTTGTAATCTTCACACTTACCTTGGCTGTTTCTCTGGGCATTGGCCTTTACTATGCTTTTGTTGGAGGAGGACAGAAAACCACCAAAGACTACCTCATGGGCGGCCGTAACCTGAAGACCATCCCGGTGGCCCTGTCCATGGTGATGTCCTACATCTCCGCCATCCTGGTTTTAGGCAACACTGCTGAAATGTACACCTGGGGGTGCCAGGTCTTCATGACAGCCATTGGAGCATCCTTCGCCTATATGCTGTCTGCACTTCTTTTTGTACCTCTATTTTTCCCTCTCCGACTGACAAGTTCGTTCGAGGTAAGAAATTTTTAAATTAGGGTGGATACAATGAATAGGTCTGAATGCAGCCTGATATTGAAAGGCCTTTGATAGGTAAATTTATATGTACTCAAATACCAGAAGTTCACATTCTTCAAATGTATTGTTTACTTTGTTCATTGACAAAATGAAATTTAAGCCTTGTCAGGAAGCAACTTATTTGATTAAGAGGGTAAGAACAATCATATAAGTCCAACTCTTAAGATTGTGTGCTCCGCATAGTACACTATCAATATCTTTGCAGTATATTCAAATGCGCTTCAATTCGCGGTCGGTGAGATTGACAGGGACCATTTTTATGATGATCTCCCAGTGCCTTTATATGGGAATTGCCATGTACTCTCCGGCCACTGCTTTAGAGGCTGGTTAGTCGTCTTCTTTTCTTCTCTCAATATTTTCAATATTTGATATGAGATATATAGTTTCAACCCATGAGGTGAAATAAGGAGTGCTCTTGATATAGTAGTTAATATAGATTCCGTGGATGTTTTTATCAAATGAAGGATAGATATAAACGTAAGTGAATTATAAACTTTTCTGCTAGCGCATCACATTTGCGAGTTAAATAAAAGAATTCTATATTTCGTTTCAAACAGCCACTGGATTTCCAACCTGGGCTTCGGTTTTGCTGGCAGGAGTAGTGGGCACTTTATACACAACACTTGTAAGTGTCTCTAAAATATTCAAAGAGCTCCAGGAGCAATAATCTCAATGATAATACAAATCATTCATATACCTTCACGATATTCCCCTATACGTACAAATGAATTCAAAATCTACTATGCACACTATACTACAATTGTATGTTAGCTCGTGTTGCAAGTATGCATGCACGTTTTTTGACACCACAGGGCGGGATGAAGGCTGTGATATGGACCGACGTGTTTCAAGCTGGTGTTATGATATCAGGAGTAATTGCGGTTCTCATAGTGGTAAGCGTTATACTTTGAATATTCATTTTAGAAATATCGTTTGTCGAATATTGGCCCTATACTACGGCTGTATAGTCATTCGTTATTGTTATTTATTGATAAAAACCAATGACTTACTTCCTGCTAGATAAATATCATAATTTTATCGTGACAAGGCTCACTAAGAATCACTTATTGTGTGTCTGATTAGTGCTTGACCCTACTGTCAATGTTGTTGTTTAGGGAACTGCAAGTGTCGGCGGTATAGCAGAAGTTTGGGAAATAGCGAATGACAATGGCCGTCTCAACCTTATTGAGTGAGTCTGAAAAAAGGGGATTTTAGCCCAATGAATCGAAGTTTGTATAGGCCACCACACATCAGGATTGCTTTGCCCTCTCAAAAGTGTGCTAATATAGATCTGTTATCAGTTATTGCCCTGGAGGCAATAATGCCCGTCTGTGAATGCTAATGCCAATTTTTGTGTTGTCAGTAAAAAAAGTCGACATGATCTGTTCAATTGATATAGAATACATCAAGTACAGACTGTGGGCGGCTCAGCAATTGTCATTCCACAGTTTACACACATATTTCTCTTAGGCTAGGGCCCTCAATTATGTGTGCAAACCAGGGCAATAACAATTGTTTTCTGCCCCATTTGTCTGTATTATATACTTACTAGTACATAATTATCTGTCTTTTAGAATCATTTTAAATACTTCAAATGAGTCGTTTTACTGTATGTTTTGAGTGTAATCATGCTTATATATATATATATATATATATATATATATATATATATATATATATATATATATGTATATATAGTGATATTTAGGTACACACATTAATTATTCTTTATCGTAATAAATGTAATCTGTTTAATCCTACTTTTTTTCCCCATACTCTCAAGGTCAATGGTGTCTTATTCAAAATCGTGCCATTCTTTTGTTTTTCACAGTTTCAATCCTAGCCCACTTGTGAGGCAGTCCTTCTGGACCAATTTCATCGGTACCATCGTCTCCTCGTCACAGGTCATGACGTCACAGATGATCGTCCAGCGATTCTGTTCACTGCCCACTTTGAGCAAAGGACGAAAGTAAGAAGCGTTGTCAAGAATACCTTAACATTACCCGCATTTCTTACATTATCCCGGAAAATGGTCTTACCAATGGTTACAGTAATAGCCTACTTTTTAACATTGATAGTACATGTCCAATGGGGCCGTCCATAAAATGACATCATGCTATTTTCTTTCTTTTTTAAAAATCTTTTTTGACCCCCTCCCCCCTTGCCATGTTTCATGTTGCAGAAAAGGAACGGATTTCTTTTGCCTAGGAACATGACTGTCTCTTAGAAAATCTTCGATCTTAACTGAAAATAAAGAAAATCACCCTTCAATATCCCAACCTAACTGTATTTTTTATGCAAAATTCTTGAAATTGAAATTTTCTCAACATGCTGTCATACACCACATGACCCCCTTCCCCCCTTATCATGCCTGGTCATGGAAACATGAACCCCCCTCCCCCTACTACATTACGTCATTTACTATATTTATAAACCCTTTAGGAAAATGTTTCTTAGAGATAGGCCTATACATAATAACAATATTTTCTTATTAGATTTATACACAAAGAAAGTTCATTGTCACTGAATTTAATGCTCCAGTTTATTTCATTTTTTTTTACATAACTTTCATGCTAATTTCTAAGAAGACCTTTATGATACATTTTACAGTTGTATCCTCCTGAATATCCCTGGTACCCTGTTCATGTGGGCTCTGACGTGTCTGACTGGAATTGTCGTCTTTTCCCATTACTTTCATGTGGGGTGTGATCCCCTCAGGACAGACCTGATAGGGTCACCAACCCAGGTAGGTGCACACCGTGCCAAGACCATACACACAAGACGCAAGGGAATTGATCCACATACCTTAATCTTTTCTTCCAAATTATCCTTAAGTTGAGATCGTTGTATTTAAAGCTCTTGCTCTTACTAGAAGATCCAGCCTGTGTAATCTAAAAGCCACATTTTCAATTTCAGCTACTTCCTTTTTTTATTGTTGACACCCTCAAGCCAAAGGCTCCCGGACTTTCCGGCCTTTTTGTTGCAGTTCTATTTAGTGGCGCCCTCAGGTGAGTATATTCCTGTGCTAAGGTTAATGGTTAGGGAGTGGAATCGATACATGTATAGACCATTGTTATTAGTGTGTCGCCGACTAGAGGGTACAATGATATTAACCCTAGAGTTGGGGTATGGGTTCAAATTAATGAAACCATGGCTGATGTAGGTACAGAAGTCGCTGTGGGCGGGTCTACTGCGCAAGCTCGTGAGAATACATGTTTATTATTTTACACGTACTTATCACTTTATAATTAGAAGCCACGAGTTTTGTATTAATCACTTTATTGATATAAATCTTCAGCACAGTTTCTTCGTCATTGAACGCCTTGGCTGCAGTTACTTGGAAGGATATTCTAGAAAGACGATTTGGAGACATACCAGAATTCAAGAAAGCCTTCATAAATAAAATATTAGGTAAATTACAAGTCATTACGATTCAAACTAGGCGGATATGAAAGTGAGATTAGTTTGGTCAGTTGGTCAGTCAATACTAGTACGTACTGCCTTTTAGATTTTATTTTGTTTCTAAAATGAATATATTTGGTAAAACTTTGATTGCCTACCTGTTGAAAATTCAATTATGTCAATTATAGATAACCATGTACAATGGATATACAAATATACACAGTATCTATATCAATTATCTAGTTAGATATGAAATATTGTATCTAATTTTGATTATTTTATTTGACAGTCGCTATATATGGAGCGATAGCCGTTTTCTGCGCTTTTGCCGTGCCATTCATGGGGGAACATGTTTCTGTGGTAGGTTAATAATTATAAAAAATGCCTAGGGGCCTTCCATTTAGTACGTACGCAAAATTTCTGAAATTCTAGACCCCCCCACCCCCACTTGGGCCAAAATACGCATTGGATTTGTACAGGTATGTACGCAAATTTTCAAAAATTTGAGACCCCCCACCCCCCTTTGGTGCGTACATGTATACTTAATGGAAGGCCCCCTAACAAACACTAAGCACGTTAAACATAATCTGATAGCACTGATGTAGTTTTACAAGATCCAGTATTAGGGAAATGTGAACTTATGTAATTGTTTCATGTTTTGTTGCCTTTTCAGGCATCCAGTAGCTTTGTGTCAGGAGTATCAGGGCCCCTCCTTGGCATCTTTCTTCTCGGAGCATTTTTTCCTTTTGTCAATTGGATTGTAAGTAAACCGCGTTGTCTACATTTATGTCACAATAACTTAAACAGATAAGTTCTGCCATTTTAACTGTCAGGTAACTACAATACGTCCCAGATGATTCTTTATATAGGCCTATTGCTATAACTATGTAATGTTCTACCAGATAGAAAATTACATGTCTATAATACTTGTATCTGCTGAATCTGCATGTATACGTGTACTCTGTATTTCCTTCTACACACAAATACACTCATATATATTGCCAATCTTAGTATTTGTTTATACATTCATATCAATTTTCTTTTGTTTTTATCTACATAATACAAGGCACATGAATATAAAAGTACGGTCGCGTCCTGGGGAAATCAAATGACATATTATTTATAATAATGCATCTACCTTAATGCTATTGTCAGTTATACATGTCTTCAGTAGGGTGACAGAATAACGTATTTTGTCATTATTCAGGGAGCCCTGAGCGGAGCCTGGATAAGCCTATTTTTTTCGATGGCCATTGCTCTGGGTTCCAGCATCACGAATCCCTACAGACAACATTTATCTACCAATGTTGATAACTGTACAGATTTGGGACCACAGTGGAACGTCACAAAGGGTATACCTGAAAACCCGTAAGTATTTACCCCTTTAATCATGTATGAATAAAGCTTTGCTAAATAAGAAGAGGATACCAACTTCATCCTGCAGTATCTTCTCTTTTTATATTTATTCGGTCTAGAATAAAAAAAGATACATAGGATTGTCTTTTTTGAGTTATACCACTCAGCTGTTATGTCTATAATTGTTTAAGTCCAAGCTTTAAATGTTGATTGGAATACCAATTATAATGATTGTTAATATTCTGATTTCAGTAGCTTGACCAATGCCCACCTGTTCAGCTATTCGATATCCAATGTATCAGGATGGGGGCTCACTTTAAAGATCAAAACAAATAAATAATGATAAAGAAATAAAAATACGAGTATTATAATGTTCAATCCAGAGCGTACACACCCCCTTCCTTAATACTCAAGAGCTGACATTTCAATTTTGAAATTTAAATACTAGACTTCTATACATTCCACTATGTTCCTGATTATTGTTATTTGTACTTCTAGAACAGACACCCCTTCAATCTTTCTCATATCCTATCAGTGGTTCGGTCCGTTGGGTACAGTAACATGTGTCTTTGTTGGGATAGTTGTCTCTCTTCTTACAGGTAATTATTCATTAAAGCATCTTTTAGACTTACTCTCATAAAAACATGATTTTACTGATCACCCATAGAATATAGGCCACCAATCAGTAGGTTAATGATCTAAAAAGGAGAATGCTTAACCTATAGGCCGACAAAAGCAACCATTTCACTAAACCTGTAGAGAGATGAAGTAGTATGTTGAGAAATAAAGTGTTCTTATCTGTAAACAACTCAACTTGCAAGTATAAGTGTTCTTCAGGTTTACATGTCATAGACTGATGTTAACCTTTGTTCAGGTCCAACCAAGGCATCTGACAATGATCCCCGACTTATCATACCATGGATTGATCGGCTCTTCTTCTGCCTGCCCATCAAAATTCGACGCTTCTTCTATTTTGGGGTTGACCACGAGTCAGTGAAAATGACTAAAGATGGATTTTACCCAGAATTCCTAGAAAAGGTTGGTCAAAATGAGGTCGTTCTGCTGTTTCAATTTTACCTTCTTGTGTCTCTGTTCTTATGCAAAGCAGCATTTTCCACAATGTCATTTGTAAAAGGAATCAGAGAACCCAACACAAAGCCTGTATTCCATATGCCGATTTTGCTGCCGATTTAAAAAATCGGCAGTGGGAATAATGTTCAAATATAAAAACCTTATACATCATTAGAAAGGTCTTAAAATTCTCTTTCAAATGATATATAGGATGTATGGTTTCATGCCATATTTCCAGAGAAGATCAATGAAATGTAAAATCGGCAGCATCAAAATCGGTATGTGGAATACAGCCTTTAGAAGAGTGTTCTCTAGCTGTGTAAACCCATCAACTGTTTTTTTCTTTCTTCTCATAGGAGGAACTAGATCAAACTGACCATGGACAACTTGATGGTGATGAATTATATCAGACCGATAATGAAGACCAAGTCTTACCAGTAAAGAGGCATGCCCGGGACCCAAGCCACGATAATCACATCTTCTCTGTGTCAGATTCGATTGACTCCAACGTGACTTATCTGTAATCGCCCGGAGTTCTAATTTAAATCAGAAGCATTTTTCAAATTCATTAGCCTATAAAAAACAAATGGATATGGTCTGGTAGTGCTTAGACCCTTGTGCCAAATCTACTGAAATATTATGATACCTCCCTAAGGTATCCATGTCTTTCATTCAAAATAGTACCATGTTTTGTCAAGATTGTGAACACTGATTTTAGCTCCCACACCTATCATGTTTTTACATGTAACCTTAATGAAAGAACGTTCAAATTGTTGAATGTAACAGTTTTCTTGCATCAGTATTTACAACAAGATATTTTACCCTTACATTTTTAACTGAGTTTTCAACGACTGCAAAATAATTACTACCAAACTTTGATGCCAACCCTTGACTACAGTCACAACACTTACTGAACTTAAAGTATTATGTCAAGTTTTACCTGGTTGAATAAAGAAACGGTAGCATCGAATGCAAAATAATCTGTACATAAGAAATATTTGAGTCCTCATATTTGGTCTGCCCACCCCCTTCCCTAGGGCTGTAACTGGTACTGCCAGCCCATTATATCTTACATTGGATCCATTCTCGATAGGGTACGATGTAGTCCTAGAGGTAAGATGTTATTGAACAACTGTTGTGTTTATCTTATGTTACTTTGATGTATGTGGAATAAACAGAGAGTCGACTTATTCTAGATCATCTCGTCAATGTTAAGTCTTATTGATGAGTTACTGCATAAAGTTTATGTTTGGCGACTGTAAATCTCACGGTAGAGATTTTTTCTGCTTAGAAAAGAGGTACAAATGCTTATTGATAGAGATCCTTCAAGGCTGGAGAATACAGAATTCTTTGCTTACACTGTAGTGCACAGCACCTAGTACATACATTATCTTCTTCTGAAAGAAGGTTTTGTATTGAAGGTTTCTTCTCTTGTGAAAGGAGTAGATTACTCATCCCACACTCTGGGTTATATGGATGTTGACAAATCATTGTAATAGTCACCAAGGGAGGGCCACCTAGTGTGTCAGAGACACACTACTCTTAATGGGTCTTTTCAAAGTAAAGGAATTTTCGCCCTCTCCATAAACAGATGACACAGATGACAAATTTATGCTTCTATTAGCAAAGTAATCTGTTATGACAAATCCTTTAAAGAGAAAGAGAAAAGGTATGGATAAGGTGTGCACAGCCAACCAACCGATGAATACCTGTCCTTATACTTCACATTAGGTTTAACTCACTCAAGCATAAATCCCTCCTCCATTAGGACTGCGTATTATATCCATTTCTCAGTTCCTATCTAGAGACATGATTCAGGTCTAAAGATTAGTCCACAACAACCCAGCACAAGTATAATCCTACAAGCACTCCAAGTACGGTCACAAAGGAATGCCACCAGCATCAATGTACAATCCCACCAGCTCCTGTATAGGTTCAGCTTTAGTTTTCCTCTCTGACCATCCCACCCATTACTTATATACCATTCCCTTTATTGATTTAATACCTAACCCATAACTAGCATGCCACAGGCAGCTGGTACTGGCAGTCATGTGCTCACTGAGCAGGAATTGTGATAGTGGTCTCATCTCCCCTAGTTGCCGCTACATTCTCCATATGTTATTCTATCTTTACCATTATTATTTTATTATTGTTATCATGCTAATAACATAGCCTGGTGACCACCGTTTTCTTTCTAGTTCTGCTTCTGACTATCTTTTCCAATTCTACCAATAATGATTAGGATTAAAGTAAATCATTCTAACCACCCAGCTGAAAAGCAAGCTAAAGAGGGGCTTACACAGACTGCTAAAAAATCCTTAAGATAATTATGTTCCCAACACCTACCTTACGATAGCCCCTCAATTTACGTAATGAACTATAGTAGGTGAATTATTCGTTAATGTTAAGTGGACTTTATTAGTTGGTTTGCCTTATGGATAATAGCTAGCTCCTATCACAGTCTCCACCTCGTTCGACTGCTGTCATCCAATACGTAATAATAGTTCCGTGTTATGTAAAACATAACACTCGCATGAAAGGATGTTCTTTATTTATTCCTGTGGTATTGTACTTCCATGACAAGATCTTAATTGACAATGAACAGCTCCAAGGATGGAATCCCCTCAATCACACTCAGTCAATTTTCCTGCCAACTAAACAGTCTATCAGATTCTATTCCAAATCCAGGACTCAGCTTCTAGAACACAATCTTTCCAGGATGGTTACTCACAACAACGTTCAGCTAACTCTGACTGAGCACCAGCGATGTATGCCTCTTTTGTATGTAAACACTATGCTAAGCTTACAGAGCATGGACTGACCATCCGCGTCAGTACAGTAAGCCCTACAATAATTGTCAGCCTGTGTAAACTGAATTTATCTGAAGGAATTGTTATCATACGGTTGTCTTAAGGTTGTTCTAAACCTTCTGTAAAACTATTGGGAGTATTCAGCAGATTTCTGACATGTTTGAAATTCTTTTGAAAAAGCTTACACTGCACGAAATTTGGAATTTACTTCACTTTGACTTTTTGTAAAACAAAGTAAATTCCAAAGTTTGCGCAGTGTTAGGTGAATGGGCTTATGACAGTGAAATCGAGCATAGGATAATGATATTTCTTGCCTGTCAGCCTGTGTAAACCACCCCCATCTTATGTCAAAGGACATAATTAAATTCAAATCTATTGAAATCATCCATTGTAGTAAGCCTTATGCCAATTCTGTCGTGAATCTCCTTAGTTTTATAATTATCGGGCTGTGTAAACCCTTTAGGAACACTATATCTTAGGATAAATATTAGCGATATCCTTAAAAAATAGTTGCTTACACGTAAATTCTTCCTGATTTTCCCATTATCCTAAGGCTGAGGACAATGTGTTGTCCTAAGGACATGTTGACAGACTGTGTAAACCAGGTTTAATCTACAAATGAAAAAGGTATTGCACTGCCTTCTGCTGAAAAGCAGGATAACTATTATTCGTACGCCGTTTGTGCATGCATGAGGTAACTGACCTCAGTGCACTATGTGTTTGAACAGAATAAACAATAAAAATTCCAAAGGTGCCAAATTTTTATTCTCTAATCTCCTATACCTAAATACAGGTATGGTCTTAAATATACCATAACTTTGACTAATTTATACTTTGAGGTCAAACTTATTATTTGTAAGTACTATGTACATTGACCCAATGTGTATAATAAACATTTTATTTCATGCAGCCCTATCTATGTCGAAATAAATGAATGTTCAATATTCCAAACATAATTATACATGGGGCCATATTTTTGGAACTGATTATGATAGTCAGATGAATTTTTATTAGTGCACTGACATGGCATCAGTCCTAGCTATAGAAACCATACATATAAAGCAGTGCTAGGGCCACCATGATTGTGCCTAAACAGCAAGAATTAGTCCGGGGCTTGACTGTGACTAGGAGCGTTTGGTTGTGAGGGCTGAGTGGACTAGCCTAAAGACTGGTGAAATCTCAACACGAAGTCAGTGACTTATATCTTATGTCTCTTACATCAATAAACAACATCCTTTCTGGTGAGTGTTCTTGTCAACTCTTGATGCTGGAACTATGTCTTGAGGTGATTTTGCAGTTTAGTAATGAGAGGACTGTGACTTGGACTAGCTAATGTAATGGAATAATGAGTTGAAGAATAATGCTTAATTACTCAATTAACAACTAAGTTAATCTCCATATTTCATTAGTGCTTTATGATAATCGATTCTATTTGTCACAGAAAGTAGTATTGTCATCATAAAACATGCTGAAATGGGAATTATCAGGTTAAGATACGTTTTGTGCCAGACAAAATTGCTAGTAAAAAAATAGTTATCAAAATTCATCCAAGAGGCCCAGGAAAATAAGACCCCTAATTAGTTTTATATTCAATTACTCTGATTCAATAACCTATATCACATCAAATACAAATATATGAAGATTGGATAGCGACTCTATACTTAGAGACTCAGTCCTTATCAGGTCTGATTATCTCTTAGATAAAACATACAGATTCGAATGTTGTTAACACACAGTATCCTCTTTATAGGCATATCGTATTGATTTCTGTGGTTCAATATATTATATTTGGTTAAGCACTCTGATACTCAATTCACAAAGAGATTCTATTGAACAGACAGTGAATGAGGAATTTCTAGCATGAACGATTAACAGTCGATTTGTCTTTTCATGCTTAAGAAGGTAACTTGGAACACCCTATATGATGCAAACACTGTGGACACCTGTGTGAATAGATTAATCTACTATGGCTGTTCAACACTTTGAATGGTATGACTACCTCATCTTCTCAGGGACTCTTGCAGTATCACTTGGAATAGGCGTTTACTATGGTTTTGCTGGTGGTGGTCAAAAAACCACCAAGGACTTTCTTGTGGGAGGACGGCAGATGAAGGTGGTTCCTGTGGCACTTTCCATGATCATGTCCTTCATGTCAGCCATAACAGTGCTCGGGAATACAGCTGAAATGTACAGTTGGGGAAGTCAGAACTTTGTCATTGTCATTGGATGTACCCTATCTTATATTCTAACAACACTGACATTTGTCCCACTACTATTCCCATTGAAACTAACAAGCTGTTTTGAGGTGAACATTGTTTAGATAATAACAATTATAATATGTCACTGATAAACAATAGAAATGAACTGTATAAGGAATAACATTTTTTTCTGTTTAAGGAATATCAATATTAATACAAAAATAGATGTGATATCCCCTTATGTATCTGGAAGATTACTGATAGGAATATTCTAAAATAATAGTACCTTAAAGCTTATACTATGTTATACAGTTAGATTAGCCTGTAGAAACATAACTATATGTATGTATGTATATACATATTTGTGTATGCTTCTCCAGGCAATGTCTATATATGTATGTAAATTTATGTATGACGTATCCAATATATCTTTGGTAATGTCAAGACACCTCTATAATCAAAGTGTCCATAGACGTTTATAATGCATCTTCATTTTTCTAAATGTCTTGAGATTTTACTGAATTTGTAGTACATTCAGATGCGCTTTCAATCTAGAGCCCTTAGATTGACAGGAACATTTATGATGGTGTTGGCTCAGTGTCTATACATGGGGATAGCTGTATATTCCCCTGCGACTTCATTAGATGCAGGTGATGTTATATTTGATTTCTAAACATATCTTTGTTGAAAAAAAAATCATTAAGCTATTGTAAAATTAGCCATTATTATTTTAATTTCACTTTGATAAAAAAAAAGCTAAGTATTCACTACCATCGACTTTGGCAAGAACCTCTTTCCAATGATTCTTTTTCCATTAGAGCATCCCCATGTTTGCTCTCCAATGCATATACTGGTATAGACTAGCATTATGTACACATCTTATGTTTTGTAGTAACTGGCTTCCCAACATGGCTTTCAATCATATTAACTGGAGTGGTAGGAACAATATACACAACACTGGTGGGTATCACTGCATGCAATTCTATTCTTATTGGATCCAGGATTTTCGGAGGGGAGGCTTTTAAAGAAACTTTATGGCTCTATATTTTAAATTTCTAACCATAATGTCTCTCGATATTCTGCAATAGATGATACCCTGTATAGTCTACCCTTAGTTATTATACAGATAGTGTGACATTCATGTAAAGTGTAAAGCAAGATAAGTTTAGAACTGTAATTGTACCATTTTTAAAGTGTTCTTAAATCTTTAAACATGTAGGAGCCTTTTAATGTTATGCCACTTTTCATAATGCATCTGAGGGCCAGAATTCTCACTGCTTGCAGGGAGGAATGAAAGCTGTTGTTTGGACTGATGTTTTTCAGTTTGGTGTGATGATGTCTGGCATTATTATTGTCCTGATTGTAGTAAGTACTTATGTCATTATCCTGATACCCGTGTCTCTGAGGACATACTAAATCATCAAATATAAGATCTTTAAATACTCTTGCATAACTTTAGATTAACAGGCTAAAATCTAGGCAAGCTGTGTACCAAAATCAAGGGGGACATCAACATAATTATAACATGTTTTGCTTTGTAAATATAGCAAAGATAGCTCGATAAACTCATGTTCATTTCCTATTTCTTCTTTTCAAAATATCACTTTCATCTCTGAAGCTCTCCTGATGGCATTTAAAAACATAGTAGTAGTGCAAAAGATGCAGATGTATATATATTTAAATGAGACTGAAAAGAGAAAATTATTCACACAGTAATTCTGACATCGATTTATTACAAACAGTTATCTACATGTCACATGTAATAATATCATATCTATCTTCAATATGTTTCATTAACATTAAGATTCTTCCTAGGGGACAGTTAATGTTGGTAGCATTGGAGCTGTGTGGAGCATTGCTGGGGACACTGGACGACTCAATACATTTGTGTACGTCCTATTTCTGACTTACATTTGAATCACATGAAGATCTATGTTGTACACCCATGTAAAGTATGTTCTTTATATATTTACATATACATACATATATCGAATATTAATATGGTGGAATATTTGTGAATACATTGCTTTGAAGAATGCTCCATCCATCTGTTGATATCTAATTAACGTAATTTCTGTATAAAAGCAAGAGTATAATAGATTGAGCTTTTCCTTTAAACAGCTTTGACCCTAATCCACTTAGAAGGGTTTCCTTTTGGTCAGTTTTGATTGCTTCATTTCTGGGACAGACCCAGCAGATGATCTCTCAGGTAGCAGTTCAGCGGTTCTCATCACTACCAACACTCAGTGATGCCCGCAAGTTAGTGTCGCGAAAAATGTTTTGTTCTATTCAAAATACTTTGGCCTTATGAAGGTTATGTTCAATCCTGACATGTTCTAAGTTTATATAGACAATTACATTGTTATCTTCATAATAATAATTTAGTAATTTCGCTTCTTGTATTCAGTAGCATTCCATGCATGCAAAGATAAACCCCATGATGATTTTGAACCCTGCACGATGTATAATAGTATTTGCTTTCAATTTCAGATGTTTACTTTTAAACATACCTGGAAAGATCATCATATTCACTATTACATGTCTAACTGGTCTTGTAGTCTTCGCCTATTATCATGACTTTGGCTGTGACCCTCTTAGAACTGACCTAATTAACTCACCTAATCAGGTGAGTGGGGAGGGGGAGAATTGATGAGCTAACCCATTATCCAACATAAATGTGCAAGAATCTTGGCTTTTCTAAAAAAAAGTGAAAAGTTTTTCAGCTACCGGTATATAATCTATAGGATTACAAGTAGAACATGTCTGCATCATGTTTTTGTCATAATTTCAAAATGATGGCTTATTCTTTCACATTGACACAATATCATTGTGTTCATTTTTTTCTGATTTTTTTAATACTTTTAAAAGTATTACTTAAGAGCTAATAAGGGCTGTTTAGGATATTAGTTAGCTTAAATTTAAGGGGGATGCTATCCATCTGATACATTATGAATATAAGCTACTTTTTCCAGTTGCTCCCATTCTTCATAGTAGACGCGTTGCAATCCAAGACCCCAGGATTATCTGGTCTATTTGTTTCTGTGCTATTTTCCGGAGCTTTAAGGTAACACTATGTCAAATACATTTCTGTTAATTTCCGGAATGTAAATTTTTCAATCTGTCAATCTGAATTTGGAAAGGTTTACCAAACAGTGCTATACATTTTTAAAGATCTAAAGCTTCTCTCATTGCTTTGATACAACTGTGGAATTTTGTGATTTTTCTAGTACTATTTCCTCGTCCCTTGGTTCTTTGGCCGCAGTCACATGGAAAGACCTGATAGAACCAAATTATAACCATATAGCTGAAGGGAAGAAAACTTTGATAAACAAGAGCCTGGGTAAATAAATGTCACGTAACCGTTCTGTTACCACAGTTATGCCAATTTGTTGTCATCCTACTATAAAACTCAGTACCGTAGTTGTTATCCTCACTTCCTTTTCGACCACCACGCTATACACTTCATCAAATTTTAAATTTTTAGAGTCGATGTAACTAGAAAGAATTTGATAGATATTATCCATTTATTCATGTCAAAAATAATCACCTCATAATCCTTGTTATTATTAAATCACTCTATTGTATTTATTCAAGACAATGACAGTAATCAATAAGATATCTCACTTTCTAATTCTTTATCAAATTGCTTTAAGTAACAGCAATATTTTCTGTTTCCAATGTTTAATTTCATTTCTACAGTGGCTATATATGGGATTATAGTGATAGTGATTGCCTTTGGAGTGCAGTTCCTAGGAGGACACGTGATGCAGGTGAATAATGTTTATTTTAAGTATATATTTATGACTTATTAAGGACATAATCTTTCTCTAGCTTTTTCACCTCTCTCTATCATAACCACAAATCCAGTGTAACCTGTTACATATATCGTCTTAGAGGATGTAGAGCTAATACTTAAATAAGTCATCACAGTCAAATACTCGTTGATGGGCTGATCATTATGCATGACTGCGTATAATGATACGCAAATGATAATCAAACACAAAATGTGTAATACGTATTCTAACAAGACTATTATATTATAATATATAGGCTAGTGAAATATGTTTCAAATCTACTCATGTTGATGAGTGTAGATAATTTTTGTTTCGTTTCGACAGGCTTCAAATAGTTTAGTTGGTGGTGTGGGCGGTCCATTGCTTGGGATCTTCATCCTTGGCGCCTTCTTTCCTTTTGTTAACTGGATCGTAAGTTATATTATTAGTAATCATTGATCCAGAGTGTCCATCCAGGAAATAAATGGAAATCAATATACAATCCTAAAAGAAATCACGAAAGGCAAGGGGTTTTATTGCCTAAAACATAGTAACGATTGTTCTATTACTTCAAGTTGAAATGACAGCAAAATAGATTGAATGCAGTGCAATGTTTTTTTCTGACCGGTATCTCAATACATGATGGTACATTGTAGTGTATACGTTTGACAGGGAGCCCTCACAGGGGCATGGCTTGGCTTCATATTCGCCAGCTCAACTGCTATGGGTTCATATATCTACAATCCCTACCGTCAAACCCTGGAAACAAATGTTGACAACTGTACTAACTACGGAGACCTTTGGAATGTGACGAAAAGCATTCCAACTGACCCGTAGGTGGAAACCTATTATTAATTAGGCAAAGTTCAATAAAAAATAAACTTCCAGGACCAAAAGGTTATTTGAATTACAAACAGTAAATAGTTCATCCATTAATTACCTGTGATACTAGTCATCTCAAAGCCTTGAGTTAGTTGCATAATTATGAAAGTTGTCATCAATCCATTTTACGTCTTGCACAAAAACATTCTAGTTTTAATCTTCTTATTGTATTTTCAGAACAAATGTACCATCCTTATTTCGCATGTCCTATCATTGGTTTGGACCATTAGGAACACTTACTTGTGTAGGTGTGGGTATCCTTGTTTCCATTGTAACAGGTGAAGTATTAATCCTAATTTGATTATTTTAATGCAGCTTTCTAATTGAACAAATTTGTCATACGTAGGCTACCAAAGTGTGTTGGGGGCTGAGTTCCAAAGGGAGATTCATTGTGCCACATGACTATGGACAGAAAGTAGATAAGCTAATTGCATAATATTCCAAAATATACCCATAATGGAACAGTTCACTAACTATCCACAAGCCCGTAGCCAAGGGGGTTGAACTGGGGTATGGGTCACCCCCCAAAGCTGGGCCAGGTCTACTTTTTGAAAACCAATATTTTAGTTTTCCCTCCTCCCCTCTTATCATGGCCCTCTGCTACCTCTGTAAAACATCTCTTACCCCTGCTAGCCCTCTGCTAGCCCTTACAAACTCTCTCTTAATCTTTACTGCCAGATTCGTGACACGACCAATACATGGTGGGATAATGTTCTAACATTGCAAAATACGTTGCTGGCTACTTTGTCACTATGCTAAGGGATGGAACCCCTAAACATCACAACCCATGGACGATACCCTGGCTTTAAGCTATTTTACTTCTAGAAAGTCCACTTTTTGGAAACGGTCACCCCCCCCCCCCCCCCTCCCACGAAACCTTCTGGATATGGGCCTGATTCAGTTAGATAAATTAGGTTTAGGGTTTTTACTTCCATGTTTTGAAACATTATAGAAGCTCTATAGTGAGCTTTTTGAAGACAGCTTCTTTGTCATCCCAATAGAATGCATTTTCCTCATTCTCCTACCTAAGGTCCTGTAAAGGGAGATAAAGTTGACAGACATCTCATAGTACCTGTGATTGGTCGTGTTTGTTGTTATGTGAAGAGGGGGCTTGGGCACGTCGATCACACTACTGATGACAGCAAAAAGGCCGTCATGGAAAGGAAACAGGTAATCACTCAAACAACGCTATTTCACTTTACAATAGAAAGTCTACTATCTGCTGAACTGAGTAAATATGATTTCACGACATCGATGCTGATATTTGTGCAATTAAATTCCACCATACTTATTTTAATTAACTGTAAATATTGCTTTACCAGATTTGCCAGGAAGAAGCGACCAAAAGTGACTCTCTCCAAGGACAATTACCAGCATGTATTCAAACAGCGCAAGGAAAACAGGAGAACTATTACGGGAATGAAGCCTACCTGGATGATAGCCAGACAGAACTAAGTTCAATCCATCTTTAATATTCGCAGTTATCCAACATGAGTTATTTACCACCCTCACAGCGTAATTCCAAGGCTTCCAAAGTGATAAAATTATCCATGTGGTTGAGAAGCAAACATGAGAATAATTATAACACTTGGAAATCCTTGATTCCTTTGTGATGTGCTAATGTACACATCCTCATGTAGTTTTCCTATAATACTGTTATCCCCCCACAATGTGAACAATTGGATCCTAAGCTGGAGGAGACAATGGCCCAACCCTTATCAGGCCGTTAATCCCTCGTGTCACCTGCCCCGGAACCTGGACCTGAGAGACAACAGTGAACCAACCACCAATCCATCCGTGACACCAATCAACCTAGAGATTGGCATACGTCAACGTATAAAACCAGGTCTAGTGGCCTTACAGATCGAACAAATCATCCCGGGCAGTGAAGCCATGGTGGCAGATCATCTTGCAATACCTGTGTTCGAGGAATTCTATCTTCCAGTAAATGACCTGCGGACTATTCCCATTCCAGATTTTTCACACGAGACTTTTTCACTAGTAATGCTTTTACAGAAAAACAATTTTGATGAGGACTTTGACATGTTGTTGGACGTTGTGTACTTTTTTGACCTCTTTATCCTATTATTAACACTCCTATTTCCAAGCTGTATAATTCTTTTAAACTTGAAAGAAATGAAAAACTTTCAAACTCCATCTAATACACAGTGTAATTGTCAACCTTTCCAAATTTCATATTTTCCACTCTGTAAGTTTTACATTAGATTTTCACAGTTAACTTTATTCAAAAGTGTTGATTCTACAGTCTTGACTTTTTCACTTATAAAGAGACCGTATGGAACTTTTTGATTATCCTGATGAAGACATTCAACAGTCGAAACAGTCAATTAATAAAATCAACTTTACAACTCGAGTTCGATGTATCTCAACACTTTAGGTTAATACTGTGTAAGTGTTTGACAAAGAAGGGTTATAATGTATAATGGTGGTATAGCACTGGAGGTTTATGTACGTCATCTCAAATTAATATAAAGTCATACTATCTCATTCTGGTCTGAATGCCCAGACAATGCCTACTCATTTTGAGTAAACACTGAAAACACAAAGTCGTCAGAGAGCCACTTTAAAGTTGTCAGAGGGTTGTCATAGGTGACTTTTGGGTTGTCATAGGTGACTTTTGGGTTGTCATAGGTGACTTGTGGGGACAGAGCAGGGCTCATTTCAGGCCATTGATGCTGTGTGACAACCTTGTAACAATCCTTTGACAATTTGGGGGTGGTCAGAGGGTTGTCATTGTGAATTTTGAGTTTGGATGACAACCCAAAGGTTGTCATTTTCTCCCGACTACTTTGGCCAAAAAGGTTGTCAGAGAAGCAAAAACTGAGAATCGGGTTGTCATAGGGTTGTTACAGAACAAAATGAGAGTCAAAAGTGCTACCTGACGACCCTAGGGTTGCAAGTGAATGGTGCCTAAAACGACAGCCCAAGGTTGTCATGGCCTCTGTCTATGATAAAGTATTGTAAGTGAATGGTGTCAAAAACCATACAACTCATAGGCCTCCTATGTGTAATGGCCATACCTAATAAATTTTAATAAGATAATAGGAAGCCATTATTATGGACTATGATATCTACAACATGAAACTATTCATAAATAAGATTTTTTGTATAAAAGACACAGACAACATTGGGTTGTCGTTTTTGGCACCATTTTGACAACTCTGTGTTTTCAGTGTAAACTTGAGAGAAAATTGGAGAGATTGGGCCAGGACTCTGAAATTACTAATATTGTGAACATTGGTATGCATTACAAGCGAGTTGCTCTGTTCTCAAAGATGAATTGAACTACTTTATAGAATGACTGAGAGGAAGGAAGTGGGAAGATGCCTAATTCCCATCAACAATAAGAATAAGGAAGATTTTAGTTAACACATAATAGATTAATAAAGAACTAAACTCTAGAGGCCGTATTCCGCATACTGAAAGTATGTGCCGCCAATATTGTACATCCCCATGGAAAAGTTCTACATCAGGACCATTTACTTTTGGCACCATATCGGCTGCAAAAGTGAAATATCCTAGAAAGTGCAACATTGACAACCAGTACAAAATCGGTTGGAAAAATGTAACAACATATTGGTAAATTTTTAACCTTGTAAACAAGTTTAAGTAAATCACCTGCCTAAATCACAAGAAAGCAGTTTCAGTTGTCTAGACAGAGATTAAAATGCCCATGAAGAAAAGACTGAAAATGGAACATACAGTTCTAAAATTACATTCTTCAGGGTTACACATTGATTCAGCAATTCTATTTCATCAGTGACTCTCACTTTTTTGCTTTTTAAAATTTTGATGTAAGTCTACGGAAATCATTATGAGATTTGGTGTGGCTGTAACAGATTCTCAGTGCTCTAAAAACAATTGAATTGGGAACAGTTTTGATGTTCCCATAGTCTCCTATAGTTAAGGCCTTTCTCTTCCTCATCATTTACATTGAAAATGAGCATGCTGACCTATGTTTTTTGGTATTATGTTCTTATGGTCCAGGGTTGATGATTTAAATCTATTTCAGAGGTCTGTAATGCATTTTGAATTTCAGGTAACCAGTCCTTAATCCCTTTAAGGAAATATATATGGAATAAATTAGAATAAACTGTGATTGAAATCTAGCATATTTTACTGCCCCAAAACTATTTTTTTTTAATTTCAAGGGATTTCATTTTTCACACCAGGGGATGCTACTCTGCAACTTTTAAAATCTCTTGTAAATTTGATTTAGGCAGGTGGATTTTCTTAATCTTGTTTACAAGGTTAAAAATTTACCAATATGTTGGTAAATTAGAAATTAGAATAAATTTGAGTCTTGTTTGAGGTTTTGAAGATATACTTTTAGACACCTTTTTCATATGCAGACAGCCGTAGGGACTAGGGTATAGGTCTAAAGGTTCTGGTACTCACTAGAGTTAGGTAAGCCCTACCCAGTTCAGAGGTCAATTCTGCATTTCTCCATGCATGATATCAAAGAGGTTTAACTCTAGCCTTGAACCTTACCTCTTTGTTGATTAATTGAGATCAGGAATCATGTTTTCCTCTCTGAATTGTAGGTACATAAGATTCCAAAACAATATCAGTGAAAATTACAAAAGAAATTGGTTTTATTGACATAAATGCCATATATTCTAAATACTTTTAAACTAAAGACAATTTTGCTAAACATCAAATAGATTCTTAGAACTTAGACTATAAACACATTGAAGACCTAAACACTTCAAGGGTAAACAACAAAAAAATCACACATTTCAAAACGCTAAAGCTTAAAGACCAAAAATTCTAAATATATTTAGGATATAAAGTGTTCCAAAACTGGAAACAATGTGTTTAGGTAAGTGTTCAGATTCTAAAGACTTGTTTTAACAGTATGATATTGTGCCTTCATTTGCAGAGAACATTGTTTGAAAGATATGTAAACAAACTATGATTCCCATCTTTGACTACATTAGCTTTGTAGTAGCCACTGTTAGAAATAAGGAAAGATTTTACAGAGAGATACTGAGTAATGTCTAAGTATAATTTTATATGAATAATGTTACACATTATCAATAGATGGATTTCTCCATCCTGTATCTCTCATATCTCACTTTATCATTCTGATGTCTATCGATAAATAGGATTAGAAATTTATGATCAGCATGTGTCACTTTTAATCTTATAACAATCATAAAAATAGGTACAAATAAAGGCTTGTTTCATCAGCTCAGGTGCTTGATCATTTAAGTGTTCAACCATTTCTGCCCTACATGTGAATTCACATTACGAGATTTGAGTTTGATGCATGACTTACTAGATGGACAGTCATTTCAAGCCATTCTGAAGATATAAGTTGACTTTTACATATCTCCCAAATATCTTGCAAATTGGTATGGATGACCATCGCTTTGAGTGGTATGACTACCTCATTTTTGCAGGGACCCTGTCAATATCACTTGGGATAGGACTTTATTATGCCTTTGCTGGAGGTGGACAACACACTACAAAGGATTACCTTTTTGGAGGACGACAGTTAAAGGCTGTTCCAGTGGCACTCTCCATGATCATGTCCTTTATGTCAGCCATAACAGTACTGGGGAATACAGCTGAGATGTATGCATGGGGCAGTCAGAACTTTATTAGTGCTATTGGATGTAGTATTTCATACATATTTACTGCACTAGTGTTTGTTCCACTACTCTACCCACTTAAACTGACAAGCTGCTTTGAGGTATAAAATCTTACTTGAATGACCATACATATTCTCTGCACAAAGCAACGTCACTTTTTTCATTGAGTGTAGAAATTCTTACCAGTTTGTTGTATATAATGACATAACAGTCATGATTCTTAATCGTGTCCAAACATATTTTGATACATCTATAATGTTGAAATAGGGGCCATGTGTATGTAATGAAAAAGTTCAAAGACTCATTCAGGCATTTATTGATCCCAAATGTTGTTTTTTCATTTATAAATCCTAAATCAAGTGAAGAGACTTGCAAATTGAGATCTTCATTCTACAGTGGAATATAAATTCGTGATAATGCACCTGAAACTGAAACAACAAACTAAGACTCAAAGTTTATACTGCACTAGAGTCAGTTTTGGTAATTCCTGCTATGAGGGTTATTCCGTCCATTCTTTAAATGACCTTTATTCTCTAGTTAAAAGTAGTACTTTTTACTGAGTGAATTATCTTTATATTTCTATCCAGTCTACTTCTACTGAATTTTAGATTTTGATAATACCCTATTGACATCCTGCAGTGAAGCAGAATCCCAATGTTGATTAATTGGAAATGTCAATGTCATATCCCCAAATCCTCTTTGGTGGCCATTTTGTTTATAGAAGACATGTTTTGCATAGGTCCTCCCAATTTATGGATTATTGGACATTTTTGTGAGTCATTCAACCCTTTATAGGTGCCCTTTAACCCCGTGCAGAGCTATGATAAGGTCATTTTAGACACTGGAATTAAATAATAGTAGCGTTACAAAAATTGACAGGTGACATTATTATTTAATTGTTTTGCTGAGCATAGTCATGCCTTCGTGTAAAAACTGACTTAGTAGTAAACTCATTCCAACTTTTTTAAATAGAAGTCTTTAGAGAGATTATTTTCACAAAAGCCTAATTTTGCACACACAAAATGTTCAGAAAATGTGGTAACATAATCATATGGCCACCATGCAAATTTGGGCAGGAATGCTAGGAATATTAATAATGTGCTAATTCTTACAGAAAAATTCCTTTGAAATGGAATATGATTAATAGAGCACCAATAATTATCAATCAAAAAATCTGACATTTGTATAGGACTCATGGTACCATTTGATACTGATGGTAGACCCCTAATTATGCTGTTCTGGAGCCAATACTAAGATAGTGCTAACTCGGGCACAGATTTTTAAAAATATGCTTCGCCCTATGTTGGACTGAGTTCCCCTCCCCCTGGGGGTAGAATGATACCCTCCAAACAGACTATTTCAGGCACTTGTCATATTAACAAAAAAAAAGATATGAGCACATCTGACTTCTTTGATTCATGTCCTAAAGATTATTAATGTGATTTACATGTCCATAACAAAAAGAGAGTTATTATAGGAGACGTCATGCAAGTTCATGGTGCCCAATTTTTCAGAAATCAAAGTAAGACCTTCATAATATATTGCTGGGTATCGAAATAAGACTTTTTAAGACCTTATTTTCTACCTTTTAAACTTTTACGCATTCTACCAAAATTTGGTAGAAATTTGGGCAAATTCGAATCTTTACAAATATTTAATAGTGGTAAAGATAGAAAAGTTTGGGCACACTGATGCTGCTCTATGTGCACTGCACATCCCTCCTGGCCACCAATCAGAGGGAGAAATCATACAAATAGATCCCTTTGTCCGTTGTCCACATAAGACAGCTGTCCGTTTAACACAGATACAGAAAATAAAGAGAGATCCTGCAGGGACCAGAAGATTTGTCCCCTAAGGACAGTTGTCAGCTTAAGACAAAGTCCACTGCATGAAGACAGAGTTGAATGTAGTTTGTAACCTGGCTCTCTAGGGCAATATGGTCCAAAAGTGGACAGAATTACCCACACTGACTCTATTACATGGCAATGACCAGGACACGGAGGGAGAAGGGGGACAAGAGAGGGGGCAGACAGCAAATAACAGGGCATGGACAATGAAAGGAGCATGTGAGAGGAAGAATGATAAAGGAATTCGAAGACAGTGTGATGGAAAGGGGGTCTTTAACTGATATCATAGCTCCTTTTCGTTTTAGTTCAGCCTCTTGCCAGGTCCAGCCGTCTTTTGTGGAACGAAATAACGGGGACTATGTAGGGGGTCACTCATTTGGGCTTTCGGCTCAGACACGAGATCATAGTCGAAGCATGAATGCATGGAGCTAGTCCAGTGTCTCAGAGTTGTCCCTCATACACCAGGGTGGCCAGAACGGCATCGAAGGTAGCTATTGGATTCTGGTGAATTTAAGAGGGAGAGGACGAAGGGTTGAATTCTACTAAATGGAGGGTGTCATGAACCCACAGTTGCTCTAGTCTTTGTGCGGCTATCTACTGTTCTATTTGTGCTCCTAGTGGGGAACTTGTCATCAGGTTGTCATCAATAAAAAGAAAGGGATGGTAGCATGCTAGCCGCCTGCTAGATGTCTCATTTCCCATATCTGTCCACATGGTTAAGCTATACCCTATGGTCCGAATGGTCTTTGTTCTTGTGCCCTGAATCGCCTATATTTTCTAAGTTTAGTTGTTGTGTGCCAACCCTAAACAGGTTCGGGACAAGACTGAAACTAGCAACATGGCCATATCTTGGATCATTGCTAAATCTTGTATCGCAGGTGTATTGTTATCTAGCAACCTTACAGGCATTTCAATTTCTAGTTGAAATAATCCATCTAATTTTTGTTGCCAAATTCTAAGTTTAATTATCTTTTCGGTTTAAATCAAAAGAGATTTTACTACAGATCTAATTTAACAGTTGAATGTATTACGATGGGAGCCAGACAGTATGTTCTCACTTTTTATTCTATACCAACTTCGTAGCGCCTATACCTTCATCATTGTACTGCCCCGTTGGCAAAGGTTGGGTAATAGACAGCGTTATTGCCCTGCTGGTGAATAATCAAAAATTATTGCCCCGCTGGTGAATAATCAAAAATTATTGCCCCGCTGGTGAATAATCAAAAATTATTGCCCTGCAAAAGGTAAATAGAGATAATTCATCTCATTTTTTTCAGCCAATCTTCAACCATGGCGGGTATTTGATATAGAATAAAACAAGAACTAACCTTGGGAGCACTCAGCCATGATTATTGCCCCTTGTCTCAGCCCATTCATGGGTCTCGGGCAGAGCCCTCGACCCATGAATAGGCTTCGACAGCAGGGCAATAATCATGGCTTCGTGCCCCCTCGGTTAGTTCTGTGTATATACACATGCTTTTGATCCGTGGTCATTATGTAGGGGTGAATCATCTGCTGGTATTTTATCTTGGACACCCTTGTCTTGGCATTACATTGGTAATATTATCTTAAATGCTACCGTGAATCTTGTGTGAAATAAATTACTATGCTCAGTTCCGTCTTCAGATCTTAAAAAACAATATTTTAATTCCAGTATATCCAGATGAGATTTCAATCACAAGCAGTGAGGCTGACTGGCACTCTCATGATGATGGTATCTCAGTGTTTGTACATGGGTCTGGCAATTTATGCCCCTGCAATCTCCCTAGATGCAGGTAAAAACAATAATTATATTCCTAACAATACATATATTTTGAATAGAAATACGTCCAATTCCTCTATTCTTCTATTTGATATTTGCATCTTTCGTCATATTTCTGAAGTAAAGAATATTGTCTTATAGATATCATAAAGTTTTACAGCAAGTGTCCTCAATTACAGTTACCGGTTTCCCTACATGGCTGACAATTATCCTTACTGGAACAGTAGGAACCGTATATACAACTATGGTAGGAAAAGCCATGAATCTATACCTATACTTTATTGTTCTTAAGAGAGTTTAAAAACAATCAAAGTAATAAAGGTGAACAGAATTGTACTTTTAAGTAGTTTCAATTTGTATAGACCTTGTGCAGACGTGGTCACGTGACAACTTTTTGGTGATCACCACGTGGTTATTATGACCACATGGTTGTGGAACAAGTTAGAAATATGTAATTCTAAGGTGTAATGATTATTAAGAATGGTTCAGTGAGACTGTAATAGTAAATATGTCATAAAAGATTGTTCTAAATAATTCAGCATTCTGGATAATAATGATGATAAATTGATCAGCAATATGGCTGACATTCAAATTAAGCAGTTGTGACGTCATCTGCACAACGTCTATAGACTTCAGTATAATATGATCGCATTCTCTTGTAATCTAATTAGCTATGATACATTTTTAGGGTGGAATGAAAGCTGTGGTATGGACAGACGTTTTTCAGTTTGGTGTAATGATTGCCGGCATGGTTGCAGTTCTTATTGTGGTAAGTGAAGAAATCTTAAATAGCCTAGAACCTACAATATTGACAATTTAGATGTCCTAAACTGTGATTTGATATTATCATAGGGTACAATGAATGTCGGCAGCATTGGAGAAGTATGGACGATTGCATCAGAAAATGAACGCCTCAATACATTTATGTAGGTAACTTTGATTTTATTTGCAATTTGATTAAATTGTATCATAATGTGTTAGTCAAAGTTATGTGAAACGGTTTATCATATAGTAAATGAAAACACACATGATTTTATATGGTTGGGAATCTCCAACTGATGAAGGGTGATTTTTTATATCCTGTTATATTAGATTCGAATTATAAATTTGATCTTTCGTTTTTTACATTAAAGTGAAGTTTCTTCTATAGTTTCGATCCTAATCCACTGAGGAGGGCTTCCTTCTGGTCCATACTCATTGGGTCATTCTTAGGACAGACACAGATGATGACATCTCAAATGTCTGTGCAACGTTTTTCTTCATTATCAACGTTAGAAGACGCCCGCAAGTGAGATCAAAATGGGATAAACCTTGAATTATATACAATCATATATAGATATAACTATGCGTATGTATGTGATTACCTTGCTATTATTATGGTAGATAATAAAACTCATATAGGCTATGATCTAATCATCGCCAAATCTTTTTTCCACATAAAAATTAGTATAATGGTAATCATGGCTTTCAGTGTAATGAATTAGTTGTTATATAGTGGATGGATGAAAACCGTGTATCGTTCTTATGTTGACCAGTTTTGTAATTATCGTCGCAGGTGTTTGCTTCTGAATGTACCGGGGACACTACTCATATTTATAGTTGCGTGTCTTACTGGTCTGGTGGTATTTGCTCATTATTTTGATTTTGGATGTGATCCACTTAGAACGGATTTTATCAGTTCCCCAAATCAGGTCGGCATTTTGTATTTTCATCAACATGTTCAAATAAAAATATGCTAAATTAAATTAGATTTACTGATCGGGAGGTGACTCCCACTACAGCCATAGAGCTATGATTTGTCTAACCAGTTTAAGAAAGTTTAATGTTGTTCTTTGTTTCCTATAATCATTCAGAGATCGGTTAATTAGTTATATAAAATACATTTTTGGCAATAAAAAAGGCATATCGATGGACCACCTATTGTATTTTGAGAAAATGGCGCAATTGAAACAGTACAACATAAAACCTTCCAATTTCAGTTACTTCCATTTTTCATAATTGATACCCTGAAATCTAAGGCCCCAGGTTTACCTGGATTGTTTGTCTCCGTCCTGTTTTCTGGAGCACTGAGGTAAATTTTTGTGCATGTTTAATACTTAGTACTACATGGATGACAGTGATTTATATTATTCGACAAATCCCACGTTTATTTATTGTTCTTTTTTATCACAAAATTATCTATTGTTCCTTTTGGTTACAAACAAAAGTCATAGCTCTACAGACCTACTATTTCTTACTTCAATTTCTTAATTTACTATATATCTAATTATAAATATGATATTCAATAATGTATGAGTTAACATGACAAAAATAGGAAATTCATTGAATGGATGTTTTCCATTAGAAGAATATTTAGATGTCATCAAATCCATTAGTAAATGTATAGAGTGGCAATTCCGCTTTTTCGCATTATTATAATTACACTTTCCTTTTTTATTTCTGTGTTGCTTAATTGAATAAACAAAAGAAAACCAAAATACTCATTATTTCATCCGACCATTTCCAGACATTTCCCACTACTTTTATTTCATCCTTGGAAACGTTTCTCCTTCATTTTCCCGTACTTTCTTGTACTAACTGAAATTTAGGGGGAAAGGAACATATATATTCATATTATGTGAAAAAAAACATAAATACCAGAATACTAATTACAAGTTATACAGTAATACCAAAACAAATTCTCCAACTATCAGTTAGCCCTATTCCCTATACAAATACGAGCCCTCCCTGTTTTTCCACGTCTCCACTACCCATCCCACCCTATACATACATGCAGATGGCAGTAGGGGAGAATTAGGCGTGGCTTAGGAAATAGAGGGACGTGGTTTAACAGTTTAAGGTGAGTGTTTGTTTTGGAAGAGAAAGAATTATGTGTTGGTATTCTGGTGATACTGGTAATACCAGCATACTTGTTTTCTTGGTATTCGGGGCCTACTTGTTATCATTGGAATTGCTGTTGACTAATAATCCAATCTAGATGTATGATTATGTAACATGGGCAAATGGGAAGGAACAGATTTTGGGGAAGGCCAGAAAGGCAGGAACTATGTTGAGTTAGATTGTTCAGAGATATATATTTAGAGAAGGGGGGAAAGGGAGGAAATGAACGTATGGAAAAACGTAATTGCCACTCTATACACTCACAGGAATTACCGGGCTTAAATTTACTCTATACTTTCTTTTCATCTACACCGTTTCCTTGCAGTACTATCTCGTCTTCTCTAAACTCGTTAGCAGCCGTTACATGGAAGGATATGCTAGAGACAAAGTTTAACGATATCCCAGAGAAAAGGAAAGCAACGATTAATAAGGCGCTTGGTATGTGTAATTGAGAACCCTTCTTCTCATCTAAAGATAATGACCATCCTATTTAATTAGTTAATTTTGTATTGAAGATAATGACTGGCTATGGCGTGTGGGCGATAGCACAATGAAATGATATGTAGTCTTCTCTCTCTCGCACGCTTATAAGCATAACATTGGTTTTGAAAAAAAATGAATTGTTATTACACTTTAGCCCATATTATGTTTCCAATATCTTTAGTGGGTATTTACGGAGTTTTGGTCATGGGAATCGCGTTTGCTGCACAGTTCCTAGGAGGGCACGTAATGCAGGTAAATATATCATAAAACTATTCAGCAGAATAAAAGCGATTCTGGTGGTTTTCAAAACTTCCCTGTCATGCGCTCAAGAATAATGTCCAGGCTCGTACCCAGGGGGGTGGTGGGGGCGGTAGGCCACCCCCCATCCCCACAACAAAAATTGTTACCAAGAGTTCCACCTTTCCTTCCAAAACTTAATGCAAAAACCCTACAAAATAATACGAAATTATTGAAAAGTTCCTCATTTTACTACTCGCCACCCCCTTTTCAAGTTCAAATTATTGAAAATATAGGCAAAAGTTCTACTTGTGGAACCTCGCCACCCCCCACCCCCCAACAGCATAACCTGGGTACGGGCCTGTTTAATGTAGTAAAATCTCATCAGTGAAAATGCATATAAAATGCATAATGTTAAAATAGCCTACATCCATTTTGCCCCCGAGAAAATCCCCTAAGGAGCGCAGCAATGAATTATTTCGCTTTGCTATGTAGAAGTCTCTATGCCGTCTTATAGATGATACGTCAAAAACCAAGTTACTGTGATTGGTCAGGTTGTTCAAGAAACCTCATGTTATCATTTTTCGGTAAGGTTTTGCAAGCTACCTCTCGATCACTCAAGGACATGTACATGCACATCCCACATGTACATCGGACATAGTTCAAGACCTTAATCTGTAGTATCTTTTCAGGCATCACAAAGTCTTGTTGGTGGAGTTGCTGGACCGCTCCTCGGAATCTACGTCCTTGGAGCCTTCTTCCCTTTCGCCAATTGGATCGCAAGTATTTTGTTATATTGTATGTAGGAATGAAAATATTTTCATGATTAAAATTCCCCAATGTAACCTTATATTTCTTTCAAATTTCTTTTGAAGGCATTCTGACAGCACTGTATTTGATTAGAATGTTGATGTAATGCTTAAACACATCCAATCTTCATACTTTAAGGAAATTTCAGAATCATAAATTTATTTTGACAGGGCGCACTGTTGGGAGCATGGTTCGGGTTGGGTTTCTCTACGTCAATTGCTCTGGGATCCTACATTTATGATCCCTATCGTCAAACACTACCAACAAACGTTATCAATTGTACCGACTACGGTCAAATGTGGAATGTAACCAAAAGCATCCGTATCGATCCGTAAGTTGATTTACATTCGTAACTTTAAGGACAAAGAAGAGGTATATCGGGGGGGCTCTTAGTTTAAGGTACGTTAGAATACTGATTTATATAAATGAAATATATTTGTCTTCTATTTTTTGAATGGAAATGATTTAGTATGCTGTCCGTCGGTCTGCAACTTCACATGCGATAAATTCTTATATGGACGTTGTGCAGATGACGTTACAACTGCCCATAATAAACCCATCCCAGTTTGCGCCAACAATAAAGTTAACCAGAAAATGTTCTCAAAATGTCTTCCATGCTCATTCCCTGAAAAGAGTTGCATAATACAAAATTGACCAAAGCGATTTGGTTGACAGATTGCTTCTAAAATGTCTAAAATGCAACTTTATATTTTGGACTTTTCCCCCATAGGAACCAAATTGTTAAAGCCTTTCAGCTAAATCTATAATGTCCAGTCCTATTTTCCCCTGAAGAACAACATTTTGATTGGCTGGCAAACCTGCAAATCTGTCAATTGATAATATTTAAGCAAATGCCAATGAGATCCTGATGACATCCTATTGACATCCCAATCCCTAAGACATCCTATTGACATCCCTAAGGTTTCCCAATGAAATCCCTAATGGGCCTACATCCGAATGACATCCCATTGACATCCCAAGTGACATCCACCCTTTGGGGGTACCGGGGTGGGGCTTCTGCCCCTGGAGAGAATATAGGCCTCTAGTATCACCTGCTGATCGTAAAAGGCAACGATATGCCCCTGTCACCCTCATCTCATAGATACAATCATCAAAGACTGATCAAGTCAAAACACGTGTCTGACAAGTCAGAATTCGTCCCAACTTGTTTTCAAAATGAAAATGACCCTGGCTGTAAGTGTTGGTAAAGAGTAAAACAACCATCACTGACTCGCTCCCAATGACATCTCTATGTCATCCCAATGATATCCCTATGACATGCCCAAGACATTCCATTGACATTGCAATAACATCCCTAGGACATCCCAATGATGTCCCTAGGACATCCTAATGACATCCTAAAGACATCCCAATGACATCCTAAAGACATCCCAATGACATCCCAATGATGTCCCTATGACATCCTAAATGAAATCCTTAAGACATCCCAATGATGTCCCTATGACATCCTAATGACATACTTAAGACATCCCAATGACATCCCTAAGACGTCCCAATGACATGCCAAAGACGTCCCATTGACATCCCAATGTCTTAACCCCTTTGCCTGTGCTTTGCCCTGGCTTCGCCCCTTCACCGTCTTCACCCCCTTATCCCCATACATTCTTCGCTCTTCAATTAAAGACAAAAACAAATGGGAATTCTCACTTCTATATAAGTGTAATGGAAAATTGGGTTTGGGTTTCGTTTTTCGTTTTCAGGGTTGGCCTCTAGCCGTGGTCCAACCGTTCTCTGAATGGATTAGACAATTAGTACAAGCTCTTGCTCGAATTCCAGGCTGGGTCGCAGGGCTGTGGACCAGGCACGGGCAGTCAGGCGAGGGACCATGTGTCTCAGTCAACTCAGGATAACTCTAGGTTGTGCCTGGCATGGGTTCTCTAGCTCTGGGTCGAGGTGAGGGGGGTTGGGCGCTGGAACATTCTCAATCAAGGTGGAGGGAGTGTCTCTGGGTTTTCATGAAATCATGTTACTGACTATTCAGGGCCCTATGCTGGGGGATGATTGTCAGGTCATTGCCAAAACTAAAGGGGTGGTAGCATGCTGGCTGCCTGCCTGTTGTGTCATTCCCCATGGTTGCCCTACTTGTGCTTCCATTCTCGTGTCTCTGGGTTCCCATTCCCGTGCCTTATGCTGCCTACCCTAACCCTAACTTGGTCCTAATTTTGCTATTTGTGCCTCATGCACCATAGGCTGTTCATGACTGGAAGAAAGAGGTGTGAACACAGTGAGTAGCATAAAGGAACTGTTTATTTCTTGCTACTCCACATTTTATATGGCCTTAAGCGGTTTCCTATTGGCCAGTTACAATCACATGACCTCATTGACCCTTACACAGGTTATTTCCAGTTACATGCTGTTCTTAAGTATTCATGCTTTCATTCAGAATTTCATACCAACATGTTATTTCATTTCCACAAGGTAATTCACTATATCATTCAACAATTCGATGGTAGGGATCAATTCTACATCTTTTACCAATAATTATTGCCAACTTCTAGCCTTCTCAATTTTGTGCCTATAATCACAAAGTGGTCTTCAATTCATCACATAAGGAACATTTTATAATGATATCATCCGTCCACTCTTCACTGCAGAAAGAGTTTCCCACTATTGAAATCCTATTGTATAACACCCTCTCCAAGCAGATGGATTGTAGCAACCAACAGTTATTCTTAAGTGCCTTAGCTGGGTCCTGTGAGCTCACACTACTGCTATGTTTAGAAATAAGGAAAGTTCTCTGCCTTTTTCAATGACTGCTTACACCGATTTATCAGAGGATCCACCCAATCGTGTAGCAATCCAGAGAACAATTATTGTTATTCAAAATTCTGAAGCATTAGTCTCAATGAATAATAATTAGCAATTATTGTCACTTAGATTCCATGTATCTTTATTCATTCCCTAGCCACGTGGTCTTGATCACTACATGGTGATCACCAAAATATTGATCACGTGACCACGTCCGCAAAAGGTCTATAGAGGGAATGTGGCTCATTGTTTAGGCATATATCCTTTCAATATGCCTATATACTACCTTTATTCCCTATACCCACTTTTCCTAAGTATTAAAATTTAACGTTAAATGTCATGTTAACTTGAAAATAGCTATTACATTTAATTTCTGTATTTTAACCAGGACTGATGTGCCTTCCTTATTTCTCGTGTCCTTTCACTGGTTTGGAGCTCTCGGCACCCTGATCTGTGTAGGAACAGGAGTTATCATTTCCTTTATAACAGGTAGGGTAAATTTAGGTCATTTCAATGTAGCCGACTCCTAACGATAGCCAATGATTTCACATCTCTCTATATAATTATATGTGCACTTTGTCCTTTTTAAATATGTGGTTTCAAAGGGATCCAAAAGACTTATTGCATTTTCGTCTATGGTAATGTAACTTCCAAACCTTTTGAGATAACCAACTCATTAGGATGTGATTATATTATCAGACAATCATATAAATGCTGGCAAAGGTTGGCTTATACTTTCATCCCGTCTTACTCACTTTTATACCCTCTTTATATGTGAATCAAAAAACTTTTTTATTGAGTGTAACATAGGAGCCTATATCTTCGTAACTTATTTTAGTGATTAAGCTAATCAGGTGACATTGGATAAGTGTCTCATAATGCCTGATTCTGTCACCAAAAGATTTGATGTCATTTCAGAATAACCTTGAAAAGTAAGTAGTAGGTGTATAGTTACTTTGATTGACAGACTAAATATGAATGAAACAATAATCAAAATTCACTTGATTAGCCTAATTACTGGAATCATCTACGAAAATATGGACCCTGAGTATTCTGTGTTCTCATGTTTTATCTGGTAGGTCCTATGAAGTCCGGAGAGGTGGACACCAGACTGATTATCCCATTATGTAGTGGGTTTGGATGCCGTTCACCACGAAAGGTAATTGGTTATATATTAGGAACATGTACTAAATTACAGTTCTTGGACTTCAAATGCTTGATTAAAATAACCCGACATTCCATCCATTTTCTTGGAATTATACAAGGGTATGTAAGCCGAACACGAGAGCAGGGCTACGCACAGCTAGCTTAGCATTATGCTGTCTTGCCTGCCTGATTTCTTACTAACTTCAGAACACCGAATTGATATCATTTTTCCGATGAGAAAAATGCATGCTCTTCGTAATATAGAAAATTAACCGAATGCAGTGTGTCCAAATAATAAACTGATGATATTGATTCCTTCAGTTCTCACTCATAAATGAAATACAAGTATGCCTAACATTCACACACTTCGGTGTTCTCCAATCAGCTACTGAGGGCTCTGCCCCCCCCCCCCCCCCCCCCCCATGTTTGTAGTTTCTACAGTGTATCGATGTAAAAATACTTCGTAAAAAAATACTATCAAATTCACATTTTCCCTACAGCACGCTCACATAGGACGTGATGATAGTGTTCAAACACAGAAAGTTTCTGGAACACTGAGAGACACTTCGCTAAATGGAAGTGACAATTGCCATGAAAATGCTGCCTACTTGCACGACAAAACAACTGGTTGTCTTTCAACTCCGCTTTGATGTAAACCTTTTCTTGTCTTTACCGTGTATTTGTTTTTTTCAAGTCACTGCATCAAGTAGTTTCACACGATCCGGTAAAGGGGAAAATAATTGAAAACATGACTATTGAGTTAACGTTTGAAAATTTGGGAATAAAAGAAATCGCTCAAATAACTCGTGTTTATCAAATTTATTTGAATTTGCGTAAAGTAAAAATTCCTACTCATCACCGGGCACGTATTCCTAACAAAATAAGATTGATTTCCAGTAAAATTCAATCTTCAACGATTCAATCATCTTACATTCAGAACAGTTTCATAAAAAAAACATTCGCTAGCTTTCGGCGTTCAGATGTGTTGTTGTGTAGTTGGCAAAGCACCTGAAGTCGTTGGCCAGGTTTCTCGTGTGCGAGGGCCGGTAAGTACATAGCTTCACGTGTAGAAGTCTCTCGGCGAGTTCCTCCATAACAGCGCCTACCGATGAAACAAAATTGAAATAAGAAACCATAGACATACATAACATCTTATGTATCTCTATGAAGAAACAGATAGTCATTTTTTCGGCAAGTTAAAGTCATTCACAAATGTTAGGAAATGACAATTAAAAACAGCAGAAAAAAATAGATCCAATAAATGCAGTCATTATATATATAAAGCAAATGAGGATGTAAGCTTAGCGAGACGATTCCCATTGGAAGACACTGGATATAGTAAGCTGCTTATTAGGGGAATTTATATACGTTTCGTCTCTTCTCTTTTTTTTCAAGAATAAATACGGTTGAAAACTGTTTAAATGTCATTTTTTAACTCGCTTTTAATTAATTCCAGAACGACGGAAGGTTTATTATGGGCATTTATTTGGCAAGATGCCATATTCGCTTATTTGAACCTTTACGGAAGATCATTTATGTATGAGTGAGCATGGTCAAATAAATGAAAGAGAAATTCTCACCTGTGCAAAGTATGACTTTATCGCTGGACAGGTATCGCATGGTCAATGCTGTTTTAGCAAGGCATTCCTCGGATAGGAAAGGAGGGTCGGCTACTACGAGATCAAAGGCCATCTTAAAGTCCGGACTTAACCGCAAGGGGTCCTTGTAGTCGTAATGAATGAAGTCGTCTCCAAAACTCTGAAAAAAAATCGTGGTAGTAAGAAACAATACTGATTTGCTTAAAATTAATGAGAATATATCTGAAAATAAAAAGGCATTGACTTTTAAGGATTTCAGATTTACACCATAGAGTTAAATTGTTAAGTTTAGAACAACGAAGACAAAAACAACTAATAAATCTGATGTTTGTCCATAGTAGCTGTCCAAACGTAATTAAATGTAATATTAGACATACAAGGGGGGCTGTTAAGCGTACTTTTAAAACTGAAAAATATAATGGTGGGAAATATGAAACTAGTCCATTTTATAAAGGTACAATGTTGTAAAATAATCTACCTGTTGAAACCCAAAATTGTAACAACAAATTTGAATTTAAATCGCACATCAATAGAATGTCAAGTTTTTCGATGATGGAATGATGTAATGATATGTAATATATTTTGTTTGTTTGTTTGTTTGTTTTTTGTTTTGTTTTTTTGTCATTGTTATATGTAACACATTTTGTGATTATTGTTATAATTTGATCTGGAAGACCAGGGGGGTTACCCCTGAAGATTGACTCAGAAAAAAAAAAAAAAAAAAAAATCGCAAGAATTAATAAATAAATAGACCCATTACTAATAATCATACCGTTCATCGTATCGGAGAAACAAACTCAGAATTTGCCTATTTCAAACACTGTATTATAAAATAAATCCTTACTCATATCAGCGACAATAGTATACTAATTGCACTAAATGTTTCTTCAACACTGACATTTTTTAACGTTTTCAAAGTCATAATGAAGCACAAACCTGGAAGCGACTGTCATATTCAAGAATCACTGCTTTGGTTGTTGGGGGTTTCATTTCCCTCAATTTGTGGTACAACGTTGGGCAACTTAAGCAAGCGACGCTGTAATTGGAAAAAAACGCAATAAACTCTTGATAACAATGACAATTTAATAAAAACATAAGAATTTGTGTTAGAACTGGCCTTTTGTTGTGCTTTTTCTTTGTGAACATGGTACTACACAATAATATATCATCGTGAGCACTGCGTTGCTGCGCCACCATGCTACAGTGTGCTGCACCCTGAAACACTGTGTTGTACCATGCCGCAAGGTGTTGCACCTTGCCGCATCATGTTCTACCATACCACCCTTGATGCACTATGCAGCAACACGAATCACATTTTGATAAGCAGGGTTTTGCTATAAAGGTAATTGCATCACAAAACATCTTTGCCACTTTACTTAATGAACTCAGAGTTAACATCTAAGAGGTCTCTCTCCTTGAGTTTCCATATAATTCACCTATTTAAAATATATTTCATTGCCACGTGAATATAGTGATCACGAAAAAGTGATCACTTGACCACGCCTGCAAAATGTGAATAGACCTAATTAGATATTATATTATATTGGAGAAACTCTGCATAATATCTACATAGGCAGTTAAGTGAAGGTAAACCGCCGCGGAGAGGGAGGTTATGCTATATAACCTCCGGGGCCACATTCACAACCTCCGAGCCCGCAGGGCGAGGAGGTTATGTGGCCTAGGAGGTTATATAGCATAACCTCCCTCTCCAAGGCGGTTTACGAGCTTATACTACGTCCCATAACAACAAAAGATATATGCTTTTTAATATCCTACTAGTTCCTTCTGCGTCCCAACGTCCTCAGCAGATCTAGAGGCCTTTGATTCGGGGTCCCCAATGTCGCATGTTGACCATGTCACATGTCACTTACCTCACCATGTCACATGTCGCCTCTAAGAAGCTGTCATGTCACATATCGAATTTAAGAAACAAGCCATGTCATGTCATCTACTTTTGCACTCATGTCACTAAGCCTATTAGGCTTAGTGATGTCACATATCGAGTTTAAGAAATGGCAATGTCGCCGTGTTGGGCCCCACCAACAGGTATCAATCATACCCCGCTGCCCCGACCGCCCCTCACCCCGCTCCTTCTGTGTCTAGTGCAGGGTCACTCTGCTGCATCGACACCTTTTACCGAAAGTTATCTACTCTCACGGACTCATTTCCCAGCGTGGAGGTGGACCTCGTCGCAGATTGGTGCAGGGTTACACTTGTCCTCACGTGCGTTACTGCGGTACCAGAAGGGTATTACATACTGTAAACGTATTTATTTTCGCGCTGTACATTTTTTGACTTAATTCGCATTTGTGAGATGTCCGTGAAAATATGTACAACACGAAAATATAGTTTGTAATGCTATAATTATATGATCACTGACCCATATGAGCGCAAAGTTAAATCTTTGCGATTTTGCCTATTAGGTTTAATCCACAAAAATTTATACACGTGAAAATAAATACTTTCACATGTCGGCTGGACCTGTCGTCCAGCCCCACTGACTCCTGCCTCGCAGACCACCCCGGCCAGTACTACGTTTGGTGCCATGGGCAGCTCAGCAGAAAGGCCTGTTACAAGCTGCCTCGACAGGGTAGTGGTTAGGGGCTCCGACTTTGAATCCTAAGGTATATGGTTCGAGTCTGGATGGAGTGCTATAACTTTTCAAAAATTTGAAATTAGCTATATAAGCACACATATAACCTCCGGAGGTTTATAACGTAACCTCCGGAGGTTTAGTGGTAAACCTCCGGAGGTTTAGTGGTAAACCTCCGGAGGTTATCAGGTAAACCTCCGGAGGTTATCTGGTAAACCTCCGCCCGTCTGAAGCACAGGAGGTTACGCTCAGAAACCTAGGGGGGAAACAATAGACTGGTGGGCTGGGAGGAGTATAATGTCGGCATAATATGTAAATGATCAAAATTTGAGATGGAAACTTACCTGCCATTATCTCCTATAACGGAGAGTACTTCTTTTGCCAATTTTGTGGCAGTTTCCTCACTGTACCAGAACTGGCTCAATTGCTGAGAGAAATGGAAAACAAGGTATGTACACATATGCTAACCTCAGCTTAAAATTGAAAAAAACGGATGTACGTGACTACCCGAAAAGTGTCTCATTAAAATCATTCTCAGAACATGAACCAAGTAGAGTCTACGGTCTGAAACGCAAATTGGGAGGCTGTTAAATCATCAGGGCCCATATCTTCGTAACTAATTTGGCTGATCAGGGAAAATTTGATCAGGGTCCCATGATCAGAAATTCTGTCTATCATGAATAAATTTTATAAATAATAATTACTCTTTTACACTTTTTTGCAATAACACAATAAATTTTGGTAAAAGGCAAAATCACTGATCATGGGACCCTGAATAAATTTTCCCTGATCAGCCAAATTAGTTACGAAGATATGGGCCCAGACACCTTTGGAGGAGCTGTCAATATCTTTAATGGCAATATATCAAAAGTCCCCACCACGGATAGCATAATTCCTGTAATTTACTTGTTGATTTGTTGATAAGAGCTACTGACAAGCTTAGAATAACCCCCCACCACATAATGAGGCATAAGTCGCAGACATGAGTTTTTGACCTTTTGGTAGATCCTTGTAGAAGGTGACATAACGTTTACAATGGTAAAGGAATTATGTTTCTATCATTTATAGAACTGGAGTTATGATTGTCTGAAGTGACAGGCATCAAACAAGACTAATTTGAGAAAAATGACCTTAAAGATTGGACTTATTTGTGTGTCAATGCAAATCTCCATAGACCAAATCTATGACAGTCTGGAAACCCTGTGTAATTTTCATGCAAAATTAATTATTCCTATACATTTTTTGGTAAACTATATTGTTGGGGTGTTTTTCATGTGATTTCTGCAGAAAACTTATTTTTTGGCTTTTTCACTTTTTTCTCTTATTATGCAATTATCTAAAAACATTACACAGCGACTTATGCCTCATTTAGTGGTGTGGGGTCACAGATCAGGATTATGGATACATGCATTGAGGGAAAATAGATTAATGAAGATAGACTAAATATTCTTGCAGATTCATCAACATTTCTTTTGATCTATCCTCATTTTAGACTTGAAATTTGGTTGATTTTTGATCAGCTTATATCATGATTAGTAATTTGCTCTGTCACAAAACCATCAACTAATGTAAACTAACTTATCTTTAATTCTTTAGATTAGTGACTAAATGGGACTAGATGTTTGTAGTGGTACCGGCCCGTGGTGAAGTCGGCTCGCTGGTGATCTCAGTCCCCAGCCACAGTATCTGGGTGTCTGGACGGTGGGAAAGTGGCTTGGATCTATAGATGGGCTTACTCTATCACAGACTTTAGTTTACATTATATTCTAATGAAATGCATTTTTGATTTGGGGAAGGGGGGAGGTGGGAAGTAGTGTGCGGGGGTGTGGGGAATGCCGTCGCGGACCGAGTTCAGTGAACTTCACTACAGGGCCGAGTTCACCAAGGGCCGAGTTCACCAAGGGCCGAGTTCACCAGTTACCGTAGTTTTGTTTTGTTACATGATAATTCATGAAAGAACTAGCATGGAGAACTAGGGAGGTACCCCATTGAACATCGTAGATATTGCTAGCGTTAATGTCCTGGCTAAGACTTGAACATGGAACTGAAAATCCCCTCCTGAATTTGGCATTTCAAACAATGAAAAGAGAGAACCACAGATGGCTGAAAAATGTTGAATATTTCCTTTGGAAAATAGGGTTTAGGAACATGTGGCTTTCACCTCTGGAATGGGGAAAAAATAGTCTTAAGCTATCTGTACAGAGAAGACTTCAGGACATGTACATCCAAAGCTTTCATAGTTTCCTGAGTGATGTTGAAAACAATAGGAAATGTGAGATAAAAAATATATGTTATTCTGGGGCTATATATGTGTAATTATTTAAAAAACTACTTTCAGTAAATTACGGACAGATTACAACTGCTCCCAGGACTGTAGATATTGTAGCTACAAGATCAAGTATGTTAGGTTCTAAAGAACCTAAAAGCTCCGTCTTATCCACTTTGTTAAATAGCTGAGAGGGAGAGAGAGGGGGGAGGGAGGGGAGGGAGGGGGCCAGAGAGAGACAGAGAAAGACAGAGAGACAGGTATAGAGACAGAGACAGAGACAGAGAGCGAGATTTATCGGAGTATCAAGGTTATTGACTGGACAGTTACAGAGAACTGGATCGAGGTGATTGATGGACATCCCCATGACGACCCCTTTACCCCTCTACCCCTTCACCTTCTTGACCCGCTTACCCCCATACACCATGGATGAAGAGTCTGAGCTCATTTGTGTGAGGAGATTGTATTGGTAATATGCAAATTTATTCAATATGGCCACCCCCAGTGGGTGATGGGGGCATTCCCGACCTACTTTCATTCTATTTTTAGAATATTATTATGACATCTCGTCAATCTCCAGATACAGACTTATTTATGCCCATTTCTACACTCTCAAGGCATTTTCTATGACGACAGTCTCAATCTCCAAGCAGATTCTTTATATCAGAAATAACACAGTGTCCCCCCCCCCCAATTTTTAACACTGACTTCTATGGGAGTTGGGCCAAGTTAAGACTCCGAAATATTGGACTATCGACGGGGGCATTCCCGACCTACTTTCGTTCTATTTTTAGAATATCATTATGACATCATCTCCTCAATCTCCAAACACAGACTTATTTATGCTAATTAGTACACTCTCAAGGCATTTCCTATGAGACGCTTCTCAATCTCCAAGCAGATTCTTTACTCCAGAAATAGCACAGTGTGTCCCCCCCGATTTTTAACATTGATTCCTATGAGAGTTGGGCCAAGTTATTACTCCGATTTATCGGACTATCGACGTTATACACTCTTCGCAAACGGAGAATAAGGGCAAAAAAGCATGTAATAACCTTTGTCAGCTCTGTAACATACGACAAGATGTATGCCATATACTTACTCAGTGTGATCAACCGGAAATTAAATGCAAAAGAGAAGAGTTCTCGAAAAAATACAGCAAGTATGTAAAAAATTTTGATGTACTATCAGACAAGGAAAAAATATGTGAAATTCTAAATGTTGATCCTAGGTGTTCGGACGATCTCAAAGAAAATGCAATAAATGCAATTTGTGCTTTTGTTTCCCATGTATATGATATTGTAAATAAATTATCGCTGTCTGAATGACAACCCAATGGTGACATAAATGTAAACTATTACATTATAGTCAATACAATACAATACAATTCTTTATTCACGGCCCTTTTCAAGAGCAAAGGAAGTACCAAAAAAAATGTCTACAGGATAAGTGAGTTGTGTGACATATAAATGAACAATGTAAGCGCTGTAAACAATAAATCAGTATAGCTTGTGTTTACTAAACTAATCGTAAATGAGACTGTTCATTATCAGTGGTAGTGATTCTGCTAACAACCAGCAGGTGGCAGCACATGTTCAATCCCCGCTAGATGTACTATTTGACTAGGTATACTTGACTAGGTTTGTCGGGGTAATTGACTAGGTTATGGGGTATTGACTAGGTTTGGTGAGGGTATTTTAGCTCTGGGTGGTTTTTTTTTGGTTTTTTTTTGTTTTTTTTGTTTTCTTCGACAGCTGTTTTTTTCGTCTATTGTTGCCCCTGTCGTCTTTGAATTTTTCCATGATGATGCTACAGAATTTTGCCAAGTGTGAAAGAGTTAAGGGGTCCTTTGCTTGGAACAGGGTTTCCATATTTAGTGTGTTATGTTTTTTGGTAAATGTTTTGCTGATGTAGGTCTGTCTTTCCTGTTCTAAGGCCTGGCACTCCATGATGTAGTGAAATTCGTCTCCCAAAACCTTTTTGTCGCATATCTGACACAATCTCTCGTGCTTTTCTATCCCTTTGTGTCTTCCCGTTACAATTGGTAATTTGTGATTTCCACATCTGAAGCGACATAAATCCAAAGCTTCTTTTCGGTTAAGGATATTCAAGTATTTTTCAAATTTTAAGTCTTTTTTAATTATTCTATAGTTTGTACAGTGCCCCGACTCCATGATTTGGCTGTGCCAGTCCTGAAGTTCTATGTCATTGGTCCTAACTTTTATGCTGCTTTTAACGTGTTGTGGGTTGATTAGTTCTGGGGGGGTGTTCATTAAGAAACTCATGCCACATTCATTGAGTGTGTTGTTGATGGAGGCAAGCCATGGCGAGTTCAGCCTGTCCCTTACTTGTTGGTTTTTTATTACCCGGAAAAGGATACTAGATATTTTGCCCGGCTTGCTTGTCACGAGTTTAGTCCAGAAGTCAACCATCCTCTGCTTAACCATTGTTTGTAGTCTGGGTCTGCCCAACTCGCCAAGTGCAATACAGTTAGCAGTTTTGGTGTTGAGTTTCAGAATGTATTTACAAAAATAATTTTGGACCTTTTCAATTTCAGCTAATTTAGAAAATCCCCAGATTTCACAGCCATAGAGAAGAATAGGGACAATGCAGGCATCAAACAGATGGCACTGGAGTTCCAGTGGAAGCTGGAGGCGTCTAGCCTTTGCTAGCAGGGAGAAAAGGGCTCTTTTAGCCTGTGATATTTGTTTTGAAATGGCCTTTTTGAACCTACCATTATAGTTGAAAAGTATTCCGAGGTAGCTATAGGTGTACTGAACCTCCAGAGGTTGGCCGTTGAGCGACATGCTCGGTAGGTTTTTAACTTTTCCTCTTGAGAAGATAACAACTTTAGTCTTGCTAGTGTTGACTGTCAGGTGCCACTGCTGGCAGTAGCCATTTAAAATATCTAGCATATTCTGCAGATCACTAGCTGACTCACTAAGAAGGATGGTATCGTCTGCATATAGTAAGGTGAAAAGTCTTAATAGCACATCTGTTTCTGCATCTGGATTGATGCATGTAAAACCTTGACAAGTGTTGGTGAAGTGCCCCTCCAAGTCATTAAGGTAAATTGCAAACAAGAGGGGAGATAGATTTTCACCCTGCCTAACTCCAATATTGCAGCTGAAGTATTTTGATAGATCATTATTGACTTTAACACAGGACTTAGCTACCTTGTACATGTTTCTGATGACTGTAAGAACTTTGCCTGAGATATCGTGTTTGAGTACTTTTAACCACAGTGACGATCTGTGAATGGAGTCGAAAGCTTTTTTATAATCTATGAATGCACAATACAGCCTTTTTTTTTGCGCGAGTACGAGGTCAATAATGCAATTTAGAGAAAAAATATGATCTAGGGTGGAGTATCCCTCCCTAAATCCTGCCTGCTCTTCTCCCAGCATGTTGTTTTCGTCTAAGTACCTGTGTAGCCTTTGGTTTAGAATCATAGTAAATAACTTCCCCATGCAGCTCAGTAGGGTAATACCCCTGTAGTTGTCAGGGTCATTTATATCACCTTTATTTTTAAATATAGGCACAATTAGGCCTATGGTCCAGGATTCTGGGACGGTACCTGTATCCAGGACTAGGTTAAAATAGGAGCATATCAGTCTAAGCATATTTGGTGGGCTGTTTTTGATGAATTCGTTCAAAATATGATCTAGCCCCCCAGCCTTACCATTCTTTAGTTTCTTTACAGCTATACTGAGTTCCTCTATACGTATATTTTGATTAAATGGGGCGTCGTTGTTCAAGCATAATTCTTCAATGTTGTTATCAGGACCACTTGTTGATTCGATTGCGTTTATCTTTTCAAAGTGGTTCATAAAACTGTCTATTTCTATATTTCCCATTTTGGTCCCTTTACCATGTGCCCTATTTATAATGTCCCAGTAGTCCTTGGGGTTTCTACTTTTAAGGTTTTTTAGATTTGTATGTAGGTCTTGGTAGTAGGAGTTCTGAGCTGCTTTAGTGGTCTGCTTGTATAGCTTTGCAGCCTGGTTCATTTCCTCTCTACTTGTGGGATTTTGCTCCTTTTTGTATTTATTTTTGGCTAGGAAGAAATTCCTACGTTTCTGGGAGCAGTCATTATTGAACCAAGATTTCTTGCCCGTCTTCCTGATATTTTTGCGGCCTCTGTTTGTTGTGAATATTTTTTTTGTTTTGATTACTCCTACCTGCTCCCCAGTTTCTTTATATACCTCTTCAATACATTTAGTGATACTGTCAACTTGTGTTTGTGTGACTGCTTCATCTTGTGTGTGCATGTTGTCAACTCTCTCTATTAAGTCATTTACTAATGAGGTATTAAATGCACCCATGAATAAGCCTTTCTTACTTAGATCCCATTTAGTTTTTATAGTGTTCTTGGCTGGTTCCTGAATAAGACATTTATGTTTGGGCTCTTCTCTCAGACATGACTTATCCTCCAGCGTACGTATTTCTGTGTGCAGTTCTAGAATTAATAAATAAACCAATAATAAAATAAACCTTCTTGAGTCAATAAACCTTCTTGAATCTTGAATCTTGAATGAAATAATTTTAGTCACAATACTCAATACACTGATCGAAATTCCCCTGATTAGCTTTACAAGTTTCGATAATATAGCCCCCAGTTATAAGTTATGAAAACATAATCCCATTTAGATTCATACCCAATCTTCCTGGGGCATTGCTGCTTCTTTTTCATTTGCCACCTCTGATTCTTCCTTCTGCTGTTCTGCATAAAATTCTTGCAACGCGGCCATGGCCTCTGCCGACAACTTGGGAACGTCATCGTCTGAATCGCTCATGTTTTAGAACTACACAGCTGATCTTTTGCCCTTGCAAGCGGCTGAGATCACGGCGAAATCCAATATCAAGTCCGTGAACACTATATTACCTTAATTTGCATCAATAACCAGAAATTACTCCAGTAAATTAAATAGTAACTGTCAAATCCAACGTGCTCCGAATCAACAAATAAACCGGTGTGCCGTGAAAATTGGTCCCCCCGTGAGAAAGTGTCCCCCCCACTCCGAAGCATGCGCAGTCGTGGGGGGACCATTTCTCACAGGTAAACCCAGGCCATGAAAATGTGTCCCCCCCTCCCTTTTTTCATTTAATTCAACTTTTAAGTTATTTTTTCGACTAAAATGTATTTCATATCAAATCTAAGTAATTGATTTGGTACATACAATTACAATTTGATGGAATTGATTGATTCCTGCGGCGCTAGATTCTGCCCTATTAGGATGGGTCCCGGATCTTACACTTAGGCCGTTTCATCCACTATCTAGGAATAGGGACGAGTTAGGGTTAGTGTTGAATCCTAGAGATGGTTTAGAAGAGAGGGATGATTTATTTAGTTTTATTTTTTTCTCTAAATCATGTTTTTCAACTTATTATATCATCATGTATCACATGTAACACAATTAATCTTTTAAAACTGTTTATGTTACCTGTTTTCTAGGGGGGGACAGTTTTTCATGACCTCACCCCCGTGAGAAACTGTCCCGGGGACAGTTTCTCACGGGGGGACAGATTTTCACGTAACACCGGAAGTACATGCATCTTCGCCCCCTAGTGAATACTAGAGGAACTAGTCCGAGTATGACGTCACACAGGGATTTCCCTGGGGATTCCCTAACTACAGTGTTTTGCTGGATGAATGGGAGAATACCTGAGGGACAGATGATCACTTCGTTGCGTGAGTTTACTGTGTTAGGTCTTGGAGTATGAATTGACGATTGTGTCAAACCGATGACCACAGTGTATTTGTCAGTTACAGTCCATGGTAAGTAATGATTAATTTGATTCCAGTAAGTTACGTTACTTCGTGTCAGAGACAGTTTTGAGTCATTTGCTGTGATTTTAGAACCCGCCCCTGGCCTGGATTGTTTGAGCGACACCTCGCTTTCATGAAACTACACTTCCATTCATTGAATGAATGGAAGTGTAGATTCAGTAGGACTCTGGTCTATTAGAACCTGAAGGTTATTATTATTAAGGGAGTTGGTCACTGTATCAACTGGTTCCAGAAAACTTCCTAATACACAACCACAAGCCCGAAAAGTCAGTACACTAATGTTGAGAGGACCGCCCTAGATCTAGATCACATCTTATGTCTATGCACTAACTTAACATTTCATCATTGATCTGATATTAGATCCAGTCTATGTATTGAAACAAAATACCATTTTAAACCAAAAAGGTTCTTTCTTTTATTTGTTTGTGCTAACGAGTTAGCAAGAACTTGTAGAAGTACAAACCAATAAAATCATAATCAGAATTATATGTTTTCATTTCATAGACTAACATATCAATTTGTAGTTTATCTGATTCAAAATGTTTTTTTTTCCGGATATTGCCATGAACAGATCATTAACAATAATCCGTCATCACTCTCCCTTATTATGGCATGCCCTATTTGATTTCAGGTAATGCAAGCCGAAAAATATATAGATCCACATGGAAATCAGGCCTACATGTAGTAGGATGGATGACCTTTCTGAAAAGACACGCGCACAAGATGATTCCACAATGACCTTTGCCCCATGGAGTGGGTCAGAGCGGCCTTAGACATGTAGCTACTATAATCAATGCAGGGATGGTTTTGGGACAATTTGGAGTAAAATGACTGTACACTCAGGCATTAAAATGCCGTCCCCTCCGTCCAAGCCCTACCCAGAAAAGCAGGGCTCCTCCAGGGCCGCCCAGCGACCCCGGGCCCAGTCCGAGTCAGATGTGGAAAATATGGCCAAACGGAGGGTGAGCACAAGTAAGAACTACCAGCCAAAGGTGAGTATCTTCAAGAGCCTGGAGACCACTCCAAGGCGTTTCACAGGAGCCCTGTGTCCCACCAACCTACTGGAGCAAAAGGAGCGCTTCCTCCGGTTTGGTATCACCCCTCAGTTTGTCATGAAAGCGTCCGCTGAGACACTGGAGAAGTTGACCAATAAGGACCGCGGCCAGATTCGTTTTGCCTACCTGAATGAGGCAAAGGTTATCATTGAGGCGGTGAAAAGAAAGTATGGTGATGGATCGGCTTACATCCAGGAAATGTTTGGTGAGAAAATTGACCAGGAGTTTGCGACAGAGGTGCTAACAAGGTATCTAAAGGAGAACGGAGTGGACGGGGAGATGGCAGTCTACTGGGCCCCCGACCTGGCCTGCACGTAAGCTAAAGTTGACAACCTCGCCCCGCCCCTTTTTCATAATCTTTTAATAGAAGATTGACACATTGTAGAATTTTACTGGTGAGTTGAATAATTCGATCTGTCTGTGGTTTGTAGAAAATAATATGCTTACCATCGGCAAAATTTCAATGAGAAATAACACAAGCATTGAAATTACAAATTTCAATGAGAAATAACACAAGCATTGAAATTACATGAGAAATAACACAAGCATTGAAATTACGTTGAATTTAAAGTTTTATCAAATGCAACTGCTCACAATTGTTGTAAATGCTAAATCCTATATTTCTATGTATTCGGAAATCGGAAGAAAACTCCCAATAAAAAGTAATGGAATGTTTTGATTTGAAAAGCTTAGGGTATCAAAGACACTATTAACCTCAGGTGCAAGATGGGTAAAGGATGCGTTGCTAACATATATACTGCTGGAAATTTGATATTTAGATGATATCATTTGTCATGTGTACATTACCTCACCTGTCATTACTTTTTCTTTAAGTTAAACCATACTTGATCTGGCAGACTAGCGGGGTTACCCTGAAGATTCATTAAAAAATATAAAGGTTAGAGCCTCTTTACACAGATGTGCCTGCCAGTAACACGTGAGATTAGAAACGACCCACCATTCCTAGGGCTTTATTCATAGGCCGTTGTACCGATTGGCATCGTTTACCCCTTGTCAAATAGGTGTGATAATGATCAGCAAGATTAAAGGATGCTAGCATACCTTTGCACTTGAATATTTAAAATTCATGATATGCCCAGGAACAATTCTGGAATAAACAAATATTATGCTATACGTGTAGCTTACTACAACAAAATAGGGCAAAGAAAGAACATATTTGTTAGATAAAATTTGCCAAAATATCCCGTTCTTGGCAGTGAAACATTCCAAGGGTACATGTCCACTTTTCCATCTATCCTGAGAAGTACTTCTGGATGAAATGACACCTATTTCACCAGGTACATTCCTAGTCAACGTAGCCACTCAGAAGTACAGATGTGAGCATGCCATGCGAAGATTAAGAGATGTTAAGAGGACTACACCCTTTTGGTTTTAGTGTTCAGGCTCTCGTTTGTCACGGTTCACCATATTAATGGACTTGGCACGTATGTCGTTCCAGGGCCAAGATGATGTGGCATGGGCCTTGCCAGCGGTACAACAAGCCAGAAGCCAGAAAGTACACCCTCATTATGAAGAATTCTTCCGAGAATAACTTCCTCAGGGATGTGGGTATTGTCTGCCTGGCCAACCACGAAGTCGGCACGCATTATGTATCCTTGATTAGAAAAAAAACATAACATGTGATCATTGGTAGTTAATAGCCTACTTCTAAATTAAATTGTTTGTATTAGAATCTAAGGTAAAAAATTTACAAAGAGAAACATGAAGTTTAATCGGATAATGTACTTCCGAAGTACTGTGTAGGCAAATTATTTGAAACCCTCAAATTGTAGTGTTTTGTACTTTTTTGATTTTCTAATTCAAACTTTGACTTTACTAGAATGAGATAATTTATCGAGACAAAAGAATATGCGTCCTTCCGTTTGTTGTTCCTCTAGCTTTGGTGTATAGAATTAGCCTTAACTCCAGTCCCAGTTCCGTATGGTAAACGATGGTCTTCAGCCCTGGTTCTCAGACAGAAACAAGTTTCAGTTGAAAGGAATGTCAACTCGGGACTTTACGAGTACGGAGGAGGGACTTGCCACAATTAATACCGTCATCCAGGCCAAGTCTAAGTACTTATGGACTTCGGCCATTCTCTACTGTACGTATTTACTTGTATTTCTTTTAGACATAACACTTTTTATCTCCTACATTCTATTAATAATACAGAACTTTATACATAAAATCTAACAGTTAGTAACACTGAAATCAATACTTAAGTTTGTCATTTTAGCAATTTTCTTTTAAAGAATTATAAATGCGAAGCCTCAGGGGCGGATCCAGAGATTGAAGGGGGCGGGGAAGGGGGCGGGGGGTGCAGCCTAATGTAAATTTTTCTAGCGGACCCTCCGGAGCCGAGAATTTTATATTAAAATAATAAATAATTCCCCCCCTCCTCCTCTCCTCTCTAAATCCGCCACTGAGCCTGATAGTATATCTGATGCATTGCCCTTTATAGGCTTGGTGTGGCACGCACCTTTTGTTTTCACTGCCCCTTATCTCTGTCCAAACATCGTTATTGATCTCGGTAAACAAACCCTGTCGTTGGTAACCTGATTTTGTACCGATGTCTATTTGGACAGTTTTGCCGCTCAATGTTATCTTGCTCGTATCTGTGAATGGAATGCATAATTATGAACAAGTATAAACTTTTGTACGCTTCAGACTACTCTATTTCTGTATTTTTCTTATACAAAGGTTTGACAATAAATGTCGTGCATATTAGTCCTTTCTTTATTCTAGAAAGACGGTATATTAGAATAAGAGGTACGAAATATCATGAGAGTCGTAGGTATGCCTGATTACTAAGAATATAGCGATAAGCAAATGATCATAACAATTAAGGGCAGCAGAAGAGCGCAACAAAAATATGTTGTGGTTCTTGCGGATAATTAGTTACGTTGGCATGCTTAAGAAAGTTTAAGAAGTTTGATATTACGAGTTCATCATTGGTCCTACGCCCAATTTTCGCAACTGATCAGGCTAGTTGGCCTATAATCATTGTATGGTGATTAAAAATCTCATCTGCCACAAAAAGTAGTGATGTAACCACAACATAATATTCAATGAGGAATTGTTAGATGTCATTACTTTTTATGACAGATGGAATTCCTTATTTTTGAGTAAATCATTAAACACTGATTTGTGACTAATGTTAGGCTGATCAGTTACGAAAATATGGAATCTTGTGTGTAATGATTTAAGTCAACCTTGTCAGATTGGAATATATTCCAATGTGAATTAATATGTACATTCACTTAAGGGAACCAATCATGAAAACAAAAATATTAGGATGATTTTCATGACATAACTTTGCACTATAATATCATATGCAATCATCTCAGAATGTACTTGTGATAAGTTGTGTTGGTGTTAATTAAACAAGATTTGAACGAGTTGCATGTTGGCAAATCCGTAGGTTGCAAAACATAGTGAACTACCTCCCCTCTGATAACGTGCCAACTAAGGGTGATTGGTCGAACCACGCACCTCATTGTTTAAAGAGGCAAGCACAAGAGCAAAAGTTGGGTTGGTCAATTTCCAATAATCCATTGAAGGAGATAATCAATAAGCCCGGCCGGATGCCTCAATCGACCACAGATCAATATCTACCGCCGTTACGTTGCGCCACCCCATACCCTGCTCACAGTCAGGGCTGCGGAGTCTAACGCTTCCCGATTTTGGCGTTACTTGTTGTTTACCTTAGACCTTATTGCCATTTTCCTTTCTTGTTGTCATTAGTTTACTTGTACTAGCTTTACCCCTTTTTGATGTTTTGAACGTTTTTTTTTTTTACATGTTGGTTTATATTTTTACATTGATATACGAGTTCAATTATGATGTCATTTCTTTCCTGTACAGGACTCCGAATACCGAGACAAAATATATAAAAATATTGAGATATTACTGGTGTGTAAGCGCATGGCTTTTCCTCCTTTATTGCTTAAAGGGAGCAAAGATAGATTCAAAGTAATTTTCCTAACTCAGATAATCATGGAAATCCATTTCTTGAGCCCATTTCTGGCCCATGTTAAGAACTTAACCATGAAATATAATACAAAATCATGAAATCTCAATTAATGTGCATCCGCAAAAATGGGGTTTGTTTACAAACAAATGGAAATGGAAATATTAACATCTGTTGTGGGATTCTACTTTGGTTCGAGCTAGTTTGCACAAATAATACTTTACTTTTGACCTTAACTAGACTCATCTAACATATTTCTATATTTATCTGAGCTTTGAAAATGTTGTCATCTATATTGGTTTTGGGTCCCTTTAACTGTTACCGGCAATGCCCTTTTTTATTGGATAGTTCAAATACGATTCCTGTAAAGGCTTTTATGTCGTTACATCCATTAAAATAAGTAGATCTGTGCCAGCGAGTGATTAAATGCTCAGTGAGACCTATACTCTCCGGTTTTGAATGAATGGTCCCTGCATGCTATAATCAGTTGAATCCCACAAATGGCAGAGCAATCACTGGTAGTATAAAATGATTACACTTTGTGGAATTAATCAGAATTGGTCCGGCACACCGACCAGGGCAGTGTTGTCTGGCCATATTGATATTGGAAGTTGTCCAACTGAAGGACAAATAGCAGCCTTTGGCAAGGTATCAAGTCTCTTTACAACCATAAGCTTGCCGACCACAATTTTCAAGTTGACAGAAACAGGCTGTCGATATGAAGATATTTCTTATCAACACAATAATTATATTGTTGTTTTAAAGTACCTTTCAATAGAATTATATATATTCACGTCATGGCCAGATGCCCCAATCTTTTTATGCCAACGTTAAATTATCAGTTTCCCATAGAGTAAATCCCCGCTGATGCATTGACCTCCAGTTCTATTAAGTGTATTCAAGAGACACGCCTGGTTTTTCAAACTGGATTTGGTCCTGGTTTTTGTTAATTACTAATTCTTCGCGTTGTATTAAGTTTCACAAATGGTATAAAGTTTGGTTGGCGAAGTATAGGATGGCTGTTTCTTTAAACAAGTGAAAGAACTTGTTCACCCTATTATCACACATTTAATCCCCTGGTTCCTGTCCTATGCTTGGAGAGTGGATGCATGGGTTTTCTTGTGAGGGGAGATTTTAGTTACATTTAGTTACATGTAGATGTGTTCTATGGCCTTCTATTCTTACATTAGAATGGATCTTGTGTTGTTATAATTCTTTAAAAACATACCTTAAAGGTATTTTACATAATTGTATTATAAGTTTATATGTATTTTGCTTGTATTCATGTTATTTGTTTAAAATTTACAAGTTCCATGATAGTTAAAACAATAATAAACAACTTTAAGTTTTGGGCAACTCTAGTAGGAGAGTGTGGAACCCAGGTGAAAGTCAATTGCCTCTCATGCTATTAGCTGACCGGCAGACCGGAACAGAGGTGTCAAATCCCCTTCATTCTGTTTTTTTTTTTTTTTTTTTTGAACAATTTTTATTTAAACTGAAACCTTTTCAGGCCTAAGCCTGGTCTTCCTCCGGCTCCAGTGCGCGGTCAGGAAGCAAAATATTTACAGAATTGATGGTGTTCAGACATTATATAGTATCAGAAAGATATCACGTTACATTTGTAGTGGATGAAATCACATTGGATGAGATATGAGCGTGGCCAAGGAGTAATAAACAATCAGTTAGACTTCTGACATAGATCACATTCTGTTTCAAATTTGTGTATTGGATCAGAGTGTACCTTTGGTTAATGCTATATAATATAACTTAATATGACAGTATTTATATATAGTTATTTACATCAGCATACAGTAACATTCTTAGATACAAGGCTAAGACAGGGATATCTCCAGCAAGTTAATTAATTAATTTATATCGAACAAACAAAGAATCTGCGGGTAGGCAAAGTAATAAAAGTACAGTATAAAAAACAGAAGAACCAGACCAGCAGAGCGATAATCAGACATTCATTCAGGGAATTCGATACGTATGGTATTATCACGTAATCCTTGGTATATCAGGCTTTTAAAGCGTTGTTTAGAGTCTTCAAGCCTAGTTAATAATGGAAGAGCATTCCAAATTTGTGACCCCCAATAAAATGGAGTTTTCCTATAATATCTTGTTCTTGGTACAGGGAGGTCTATGGTCATCATATTGTTATTCCTGATATTAATATCTCGTTGTACAATTGGTATGTTTCCCTTTTGTATACAAGATTTAATTAACACAAGTAACTTACAAATCAGTCTATCTTGTATGAAATTGACATTCGAGATTCGGTGCAAATCTAAAATAGCATTATTTTGCATGATCTGAAGTTCTTCCTGCTTAGCCTTAGGCACCACAGTAGTGAAAACAAGTCCATAATCAATAACTCCCAAAAACATCGATTTTAATATTAGTAAAGAAGCATTCATAGTTATGTATGGACGAATTCTTCTCAACAATGAGAGTTTGTGTCCGGCTAGCTTGTATACATTATTTAGGTGCGCTTTCATGTTGAGATTACTATCTATGTCTACCCCAAGATATTTAAAATAGTCCACATAAGAGAGTTTTTCATTCCCTACCATAATATGATATGTCCCTTGTAGTGTGTTAACATCGACAAACTTGTTTTTCGGAAAAAATTGGACATTAGATTTAGATACGTTTATAGTAAGCTTATTTATATCACACCAGCTCTTAACCATACTAACATCTCTGTTGAAAACATTAAACGTATCTATATCAATACAGTGACATGACGAGTAAAGGACCAAGTCATCAGCATACATAATAACTTTCATATGTCTAGGAATTTTTGCAATTTGATTAAAATATATGCTAAAGAGCTGCGGCCCTATGACGCTTCCCTGTGGAACGCCATAGTGTACATTCTCCACATTAGACCTGCTATTTGACACGACCGTAGACATTTTCCTGTTAGATAAATAACTTGAAAATAATTTTACAGCACGGGGAGCAAAATGTATATCTTTTAGCTTCTGCAATAGGTGTGGGTGGGATACGGTATCGAACGCCTTCTTCAGGTCGAAATAAACTGCAATGGCATTATCATTTTTATTTAAAATGTTGTATATTTCCGTCGTAAGAGTAAAAACTGCCATCAGCCGAGTGATTTGGCCTGAATCCAAATTGACGGTCATCAATTATATCATTGTCGTCCAGAAAAGAGGAAACTTGTGAATGAATCAGGTGTTCGAGAACTTTCCCTAATATAGGCAAAAGGGATATCGGTCTAAGATCACTTGGGTTCTTAATGTCTGTTTTTTTTGGTATCGGGACAACAGTGGCCCTTTTCCAGTTATTAGGGTAAATACCTTGATCAATTATTCGATTGAAAAAATTAAGAAAAACATGTGTAAAATGTTCCATAACTCTCTTCCATATAAGACTGGAAATACCTTCTGTACCGCTTGACTTAGAAATATCTATAAGTGATATCCATTTTTCAACTTCTTGTTGATTAAAATTATTTAGATCAAACTCCTCCTCAATGTTTAGGTTATTATGAGCATCTAAAGGATCCGGATTTCCGGGTATTTTATTAGCTAAAACTTCTCCTATTTCAGAAAAATATTTGTTTATTAGTTTAGCAGTTCCATTTGAGTCTAATATAACACCATTCTCATCAGATAACTTAACTAGATCATTATTCTGAGGGGATATTAAATTCGATAGTATTTTCCAGAATTTTTTTGGATTTTTTGCCTGATGTATTAATTCAGATTTAATAAAGTTTGATCGGGCCCTTTTAACCATAGAATTAGTGATATTTCTTAAAGTTCTAGCAATTTGCCTGTCCTCCTCTCGATTTGTTCGCCTGGCTTTCCTCAAAGCAGCGTCACGGTCTTTCATAAATTCTAATATTTCGTTTGTCAGCCATTCTGCTTTAGTTTGTTTAAAGCTAAAAGTTCTAGTAGGGATGTGCAAATCTAAGGCATTCAATATAATTTTGTTTATATCTGCTGATATACGATTAATATCGTTTCCTTCAGCTACTTCAGAGAACCCATTTATCTCCATTAATTCGAATAATCTTTCACAATTTAAAAAGCGATATGATCTACCCGTAAAAGTACACTTTGGGACAGGTATCTTGCCTTTTTTAATGTTAATGAGGACAGGTAGGTGGTCACTAAGACTCCAGTCCAGGGTATTTGAGAACTGAACTCTATTGCTATTTGAAAATATTAAATCAATAGTAGCTTTGCCATACAATGGTCGGGTAGGCTTATCTATGTATTGTTGAAAAGAATTAGCCTTGGCAAAGTTTTTAAGGAATTTTGTATTTTCTTGTCCGTTTTTACTATAATCCGTGTTAAAGTCACCTCCTAGTACTATTTCACAGTGCTCCCGCTTTGGCAGCAAATTCACAATATGTTGTAGGGTATCAATAAAATTCTTAAAATCACCATCAGGTGGTCGATAAATATTTATAATATATAGTGGCCTCATACCAGTAACGGATAGGTGAATGACCATTGATTCTATACAATTATTTGAAATACACAATTCCACTGGGTTCAATAAGCAGCATTCTAATGTATTTCTACAGTACGTCAGCAGCCCTCCTCCTCTTTTAACAAAACCCCGGTTATTCTGCGTTTTCCTATCAGATCTGTAAGCCTTAAAACCTTGAATATTTAGAAAATCGGTGGAAACATTCTCCTGCAGCCAGGATTCATTTATACAAATAAAATGGTAATCAGAAGAGTCGATCATTAACCTTATAGAATCCAACTTGTTGCAAATACTACGAACATTCCAGAAAACCACTCTGAATCCTTTCTTGGCAATACTATTCATATTATACAATCATACAAGAAAACTAAGGTACTCCATGAGCTAAGTGATGAAAAAAGGATGTGATGATCGGAGTTTTCACCTGTATCTACATACTGATGAACGTGCATAGATATAGAAATAAGAAAGGTAGGCCTTCAGCCTAGCACCCGCTCCAGAGAGCAAGGATAGTTAGCATAAGAATAAAAAATATCACATCTGTATTTCGTATGAGATCAAATATTAATAATTTAGTAATAAGGAATGAATTAGTTCGTCAACAGTCTTTGTTCCGGCCCCCTACATAGCTGTTTAGGGGTCAGAAAACGAATAGTTAAAAGTTAGTTAGGTGTTTCCAAATATTTTAGTTCGTATATTTAAGAACAGTGCCAGGCGGTATTCACGATTTGTTGAGCCCATAGGTCGAGGAGGTGGCAGGAAGGGTGAAATCCATCACTTAACAGTGAATAATCGTGTGTGTACCTGTGCTTTCCTCTATGGCAGTGCATTTGGCGAGAGGTCCAGCAGGTTGGGGTGTGGTTCCTAGTGTTAACCACCGCTATCTCCTTGTTAATGTCCGGAATTGAATTATTCAGAATCCTTTGGTGTTCAAAGCAGGCGTCCGCACACCATGGATACCTGTGTAGGTCCAGTCCAGAGACTTGACAAAACATCAGCAGGCCGTCCGGGTAAGCTTTATGGTATGCCACTTCTGCCTCGTTAATCAAACCCGCCATGTGGTCAACCACCTCCTCCTCCGTTGTATAAGGGAATCTGTACCTCTGGGTTGTGGCGTCCCATCTCAAGAAATCCGAAGCGCCTGCAAAAACCAGACAATTATCGTACTTGTGTAGTGCGCTGAACCCGTAGGCCGATGACACAGCGCCCCTAATCCCCGCTCCTGGCTGGCTTTTGACCGTTATCGTAACGTTGGTATCATTCCTGGCGTCTATGTAAGGCTGTAGAAAGGAGGTCCTGCCATCCCCAAATACTGTCATTCGGATCATGGTGAGTAAAGCGAAGATATTCTGGGGTGGTTTTACAGGAGGACGTTTCAAATTTGGTGTTTGCCGAGCAAGGCGGAAGTTGACTCTATTTCGCGCATGCGCAAAAGTTCCCTTCCGTTTATTCGCCAAGATGGCGGCGTCCCATTTCACAACAAGCCAGTCCAGCCGGAGAGAAGTTGGGCTCAAGATATTTATATGGTTTAACAGGTTAAGTTAGCCGATTCATTATTTGTCTTTATATCCTACCGTCTCATTTTCGGCGTTTTGGGGCTGTGTGTCTTCTGTTTCAGTCGAAGAATCACCAGTATCCGCCTCCTCCGTCGTCTGCTTCCGTGTTCTTGTCTTACGGGGGTGTGTTGGTTTCGCCGTCTTGCCAGCAGTGGGTTTAATCCTCTGAGATCTTCTGGGTTCATCAGTGGTATCTTTCCCTCTCTCCATCGTCTGTGTGGCGGGTCTATCAGCAGTTAGGGGATCTTCCCGGAGAATGTCATCCCTTTCTTTATCTAGGATGAGTCCTAGCTTGTTTTGGCCTGTCCATTTCCGATCTTTCAAAGCCTTCGACCGTAGTGGCTCGCCTGAGGCCCAGAGCCTATCTCGTGTACATTCAACAAATTTCAGGTTGTTCGTACCTCTCATCTTTTGTCGGAAGAAGGAAACTTTAAACTTTTCGTGAACTAGGCCCGCCATCTCTTCAAACTGCTCATCATTCCACATAGGGAGTGTGTCGATGTTCTTTACCATAGCTTTACAGCGTCGCGGATCTTTTTCCTTCATTACTCTCTCAGCCAGGGCATGGTGACCGTTTCTTAGGGCCTTCAGGTGACTTATTCCTTGTTCAATGCTGGTGTAATTCACTCCTCTGTATGTGATGTCTACGGTAGCAAAGCTCGAACACCAGCTGTTCTCCGACTGGAAGAAAATATACTCCCCATCACAGATCGTGAAGGCATCCTCAAGAGTCAGATCAGGTGCTAACTTGTGTAGGTCGTTCGCTGTATATTTAATGCTGTTGACCACTAAGGTATCACCAACCACCCTGGCCTCTTTGCCATCCTCTCGTGCCAGGTCCGCCATGGCTCTTAATTTAGACCTATCTGTCCTTTGCCCTTCGTCTAGATTCTCATTTATCCATACGGTCTTACAGCTGGGGTTGTTCTTTATTTTCTGTCTATCCCTGTATACACCGTCACGTAGCTGCTTGCTCTTGAACTCAACCACAATCGGTCTTGGACGCTTTTGCTTTTCTTGTTTTTTCCCCCTTCTGTAGGCATTTTCCAGGTCGTTGACAGTGGCAGGGTGACCGGTTTCAAAACAGATCTCACGCGCTATCATGTTAGCATCGTCGCTATAAGCCTCGGGTATACCATCTATAACCACAGTTTTCTTTTGAGCTTCTCTCTTCAAGACATTCTGGATCTTCTTATCAATATCTGTGGAGGGGGAGGATCGGTTTACCTGGTCGTTCAAGGTAGATTTCAGGGTGTCATTCTCCTTTTCCAACTGCGTCACGCGAAGCAGGAGGTCCTCCACATTTTTTGAGTTTGATTCCACTGTTGTCTTTATGGATTTAAATATGGCAGTGTTATCCTTCATTTCAGATCGCATTTTTGTAATGTCATCCTGCAGGGTATCTAGATTTGCCGTGCGTTCCAGGAGTAGATTGATTTTTTGCTCCATAGTAGCCTCCATGATGACACTGACACTGTGGGCGATAATAGGGGATCGACCATTGATTCAAAAGTTCTTTTTTGCGAAAGTCATGTAGGTATAATATTTAGGTGGTTGTTTTACGATCCATTCGTCAAATTAAGGAAATACGTTGATGCGGTATATTTCTCAATATTTGATCTTGTGATCGGTCTCCAACTACCTTTTGCGGTCATGTTTTCCTTCTCTTTTAGCGGTGCTACGACGGAACGCGTCCTCTCAGCCTGACGCCATGTTACATGTTATGGTGTGCCAAATGAGAAAAAACAAGTTCACTATTTTGAATTTGTATGGAATTTTTTCTCAGTTCCAGCATTTATAGAGGGTCATCAGACATGTTTGTCAGCATGACGGCCATGTTTTTATGATGTGCCAAGTGCCCAAAAATGACTTCAAAATTTTTAATTTTCAAGACATTTCTTGTCACTTCTAAGTTTTAGACAAGGTCATCAGACATGTTTATTAGCATAGTGCCCATGTTTTTTTGATGCACCAAGTGCACAGAAATGACTTCAGATTTTTAGGAAATTTTTTTTTACATCCAACTCTTAGACAAGGTCATCAGACATGTTTATCAGCATGGCGGCCATGTTTTTATGATGCGCCAAGTACCTAAAAATGACTTCAAAACTTTTAATTTTCAAGAAATTTCTTGTCACTTCCAAGCTTTAGACAAGGTCATCAGACATGTTTATCAGCATTGCGGCCATGTTTTTATGATGCGCCAAGTGCACAGAAATGACTTTAAATTTTTTGATTTTCAGGAAATTTCTTTTCATTTCCAACTCTTAGACAAGGTCATCAGACATGTTTATTAGCATGGCGGCCATGTTTTTATGATGCGCCAAGTACCCCAAAATGACTTCAAAGTTTTCAATTTTCAAGAAATTTCTTTTCACTTCCAAATTTTAGACAAGGTTATCAGATATGTTTATCAGCATTGCGGCCATGTTTTTATGATGTGCTTAGTACCCCAAAATGACTTCAAAATGTTTAATCTTCAAGAAATTTCTTTTCTTTTCCAAGCTTAAGACACGGTCATCAGACATGTTTATCAGCATGGCGGCCATGTTTTTATGATGCGCCAAGTGCACAGAAATGACTTTAAATTTTTTTATTTTCAGGAAATTTCTTTTCACTTCCAACTTTTAGACAAGGTCATCAGACATGTTTATTAGCATGGTGGCCATGTTTTTATGATATGCCAAGTGCCCAAAACTGACTTCAAAATTTTTAATTTTCAGGAAATCTCTTTTCACTTCCAACTTTTAGACAAGGTCATCAGACATGTTTATTAGCATGGCGGCCATGTTTTTATAATGTGCCAAGTACGCCAAAATGACTACAAAATTTTCAATTTTCAAGAAATTTCTTTTCTTTTCCAAGCTTAAGACAAGGTCATCAGACATGTTTATCAGCATGGCAGCCATGTTTTTATGATGCGCCAAGTGCCCAAAAATGACTTCAAAATTTTTGATTTTCAAAAAAATTCTTTTCATCTCCAAGTTTTTGCAGGGTAATCAGACAAATTTGTCAGCATGGCAACCTTATTTTCATGGTGACTATGTTTTTATGATGTGGCAAGTATACAAGAACAGGTTCATATCATTAAAATCTCAAAAAAAACTTGTTCTCACTTTAATACAGCATCTAAATTAGATATCCTTTTTTACCTCACGAGTTCCTCTTTGCTAATAACAACCTCTTCTTTATACAAATATATGATTATCTTACAATTATCTATTTCAAACTTTAGTAGTTTCTTTTTCATTAACAGGCGAAGAATCTCGTTATTTTAATAACGATTTCAGTTTTAAACGAGATTATACAGTTGCACTTGTATTACTTGTTTGCACGGTTTCTTGTTGAGTTTCGCATTCTATATGATATTTAACTTCAATATAGACTTATATTTGAAACCAGATTTCGAAAGTAATTATGTTATTTTCCAAAAATAATTATAGATAACATTATTTCAAAGAAAGGTAGTTACCGTGCAACTAAGACATTATCTTGAAAACATTATAAAACATCATTTCAGATACGGCCTGCATGGCAGCTGAAATGACATTTAGAGAGTTGTTTGATCACCTCGCTCTCTACATGGCCGACAAAGAACAGCGCTGGAAACATGTTATGAGAGTCAAAAGGGGTCTGAGAGATCCCAGCGAACAAGGCGGTTACGGCAACGACCAGTGTTACTTTGAAGGTACGTCTTTTGCCATTATCCACATCATTATCCTGTTTTCAGCTTGGCTGCTCATAATGCTATTGCATTTTCCTTGGAATAAGATTAAATCCTCTAGGTTTTAAATATATGAGTGAAGAATTTTTGTAAAGTTATTCCTGCTTTGCCTGGAATGAAACGGTTCCTGTCAAGTTATGCAATGTTAATACTTGGATATCAACAAGACATTATGTACGGTTAAATAGGTCCAAGAGCGTATCTCCAAATTATCAGTAATTCCTGAATGACCCCATATTTCCCCCAGGTGCTGTCGAGATCCTAAGGAGTATCGACTCTATTGATTTCAATCTTCTCTATTCTGGAAGAATGTGTGTGAATGAACTCAAGCGTGTTCGACGCTTGGCGCGACTGGAATGCATCAAACTACCTCGGTTTCTTAAGGACATCGAAAAATACAAACGAACACTGAGACAAATAGCTGTGGTCAATGGCTTGATCCCCAAACCGGAGAGGACTCGGAATATGGCCAAGAAACCGCCAACAGGGGCGAGAAGAGCCAGGAATTTTACGCGGAGGTATGAACCTAAACCACCCCTGGTTGGTGCCAACACGAGCAGCTCAAAGATCAAACTGCTCCACACCATGCCCTTCTCCAGGGGCGCCGTCTCAAGGAGCAAATCGAGGAGCGGCTCCGACTCGCGCACCTCTCTGAGCAGCTCCACCTCCCCCGGGCCCCTCCCAGAGATCGTACCCAAAGATGAGCCCAGGTCTCCCGTGTTTCTGACGGCCTGTGATGGCCTGGATCCCACCGCCGACTCCAACTCACAGCTCTCGAGGTTAACAGCACACGAAAATGCATTAGCCCGGCCCAAGTCCTTGCCCAACAAAATTTTGGTTAAGAGGAAAGACAGCAAAGAGGGTTCCCCTGAAAAGAGCCTAGGCTCTGAAAGTTTTGGTCTTTTGGAAAGATGAGAAATGCACAATGATACGCTATTTATTGTTGAATATTGTGAAATATATTGTACTTGAGAGAAAACAAGTGAAGTCTAATTCATATTGAATTGAAGTGCCAACAGAGCCCACATCTTCGTAACTAATTTGGCTAATCAGGGAAATTTTGATTTACGTCTCATGATCAGAAATTCTGTCTATCATGAATAAATTTTACACCTCATAATTCCTCTTTGACACTTTTTTGCAATAACACTATAAATTTTGGTAAAAGTCAAAATCACTGATTATGGGACCCTAATCAAATTTTCCCTGATCAGCCAAATTAGTTACGAAGATATGGGCCCTGGATTTATTGTCAACCATGCACAAAGTCTTAGTTAGAATTTGTTTCAGTTGTTCATATGGCAATTTTTTTCCCTAAAGAAAAAGGAGGAAAGTGTGTCTGTTCAGTATATCATACGTTTATTGAAATGACTTATATTCATTGTGTTACATTTTGTTTATTACTTTATGCGGCCAATTATTTCCTAACATATATGGAAACGTATGTTCGTTTATTCATACACCTGGGTACCAAATGAACATTGTTTTAAGATCTCATTCTGAACGTGAAAGTAAATTTATTTTCATTGAAAGATATTATAACTGGTGTATACAGGTATTTCTCGAACACCATGTAATGAAGGGTTTTGACTGCCTATTGTTTTACACCTCACTATAAAAATTAAACGCATATATGTATTCGATTCGTGATGTCACTCGTTTAGAGTACGAATCAAAATCTTATTTTTTCATGCATATTGCATCATTGACCAAAGTGCTCTTCACTGTGAAATGCATATCTAGCGTCGTTTCAGTTGGATGGACCAGACTGATATTATATCTATACTGAAGTAAGAACTCTTGTCAATATCCGTTTATTATTACATCACATTTTGGTCATTTTTATCATCTAGAGAAATGCTTCCTTAATTCCGAGATGCAGAATTAGTTTACCATCGATATTCTTTTTTTTTTAGCTCACCAAGAAGCCTATATTCATGGCTTATTGTGTGTCTGCACTGTACGTAAACTACTTCTTTTTCATAAACAAACTTCTAAATGGACATTTAAGGGAAATAGTCAATCTTGTGAGGAAAATCGTGCAATCCATTAGACGTACTAGATGTTACATAATGAAATCATAAAGAGGAAGAAGCATTTACTGTTGTTAATAATGTAATAGCAATAAATGTATAAATGATATCTATATCAATAAATATTCACTCATTTTGTCCTTGCTTTATTAGTTGCATTAAAGTAAATTGGATAATCCATCAACTGCAGATATCCTGGACTTCTATCAAAAAAACGAAGAAGAAAGAAAACGGCTCAAATTGGTTAAGAATAACAATTGTTATAGCAATGCATTGTATCGTTGAATACACCGAATATTTCTGCATTCAGACATTCACAAGACTAACCCTTTAGACATGTGACCTTTGTCGAACTTGCTTTGGTATTTCTAACTTATAAGTTACATACCAGAAATTAATCGAAGAGATCTAATACATAACGATTGGTACACTAAAATCGGCGAGTCACAAGACGAGTCGGAGAGCAGTTTCTACAACACCACTTTCCACATAATTTTCATGTGGATTCAAAATAAATTATCAATCTAATTAGAATTCCTCAGTGTATAGGTCTACAGGCTGGTATTCAATCAAACAGGTATACACATAAGATGGAATTGCGACTTGCATTTGAAAAAGTTGTCTTTCACAATTCCTTTGAAATTCATAACAATTAAATAAAACATTCTAAATCTGTGAACGTATAAGAGGTTGCCTAATTGTCCAACAAGTTCTAGTTATTGTTCTATTCCAAGAGATTCGCTCAAGATACCATGCAGTAATGCAACACGGATAATATGCTGGTTATCATAAAATTCGGATATTGGAAGGGTCTTCAGTTACACTGCTCCTGAATCAGTGTTATTTGTCTGCGCCAACACTGTAATCCTCAGTGCAGATGGTCAAGAAAAGTATTTTTGGATAGTTCTTTATTTTTCTTATTTCCCTTTTATCTACATGTGACGTCACAGACAGACAAATGTAGGCTACTGTGCAAGCTGCACCAGATGCAAGCAGGGGACTGTAAGGTGATACATAAAAACCTGAATAAAATCGAAACTTTTAAAATTGGATATACACATGCATGTATCTAAAATTTGACATGTCAAGTACCTGGGTGGTATGGATTGTAATACTATAGGAATTTCTCTTCACCGGGCCCTCGCTTTAAATATTTCCGGAACAAGATAAAATTATTTCAAAAGGAAGGTAGAAATTTGACCAAAAATAGGGGGCGAATGGATCCTTCCCTGTGGCCTGCACTAGTGTCTTCTTCTGTGATTATCCTGCTATCGATATCTACAGCTTCTGGTCTATTGGCCCTTCACAAGATGGAGCCACTTCCAACTTTCGACGTATTTTCAATTTTGTTTGATAAAAAAAAGACATACACCCGTGACAAGCGTTACTACAGTACCAAAGTCTAAAGGTATTAATGTTTGGCTATTTGAACCTCACTATAACAATTATATCTAAACGCTTGATAAAAAGAAGATATATTGTCATAATAACAATAAGCACTTTATTTGTCCACGCTGAGCTTAGCGCTAAAGCCGAGGCCACATACAATTATGTTATATCGTCTGTTTGCATAGGCCTATATATATTTCAGGTACATAACAATGAAAGTCAAAACAGATTGCTTTTAGGCCTACTTAATAGCAATGGTACCTTGGCCCATATTTTCATAACTATAATTAAGTTAATCAGGGAAATTTTGATTAGGGTCTCAAGATTAGCCATTTTGACTTTTACCAAAATGAATATGGTTATTGCAAAATAGTCTCAATGAGATATTATTAGATGTTAGATTTGTTCATGATAGGATTTCTAAATTGTCCTCATTGGCCAAATTAGTTAAGGAGATATAGGCCCATGGGCTCTGGTAATTTATCACTATTTTATGAAAATGAAATGTCCTATTCTATAGTTATTTGAAGCTTTATATATTTGTCTTTTATTCTCTAAATGTTTCTGACAAAACATTTATGGGAAGGTTATGTTTCCTTTACCATAGACATTGGGAGCCAGTCAATGCATTTTTCATCCATTTGCCACAATACGTTTAAAACACCACTCAAGGTAGGGCAGGCATTGTGCGGGTGTCCCCTATTCACGTAGTATAGTCTGACGGAGAAGGGGTGTACACATGTTGGAGCACTGGATCCCTCACTAAGGACAGAAGCGGCTTTCTCCGACTAACAACCTCTTGGCGAGCAGGTACTGTTACAGACGTCACAGCTGGCGGCCACATCAAAGCGGCGGCACCTTTGATGTAGGCGTTAATGATGTCGTAATAAGGTGTGCCGGCGGTGGGAGGATCGGCCAACACAATGGGCCATGCAGGCAAATAGCGCCCAAGGCCCCTCACCTGGGCTTTTAGTCCCCGAGAAGGGCACCTACTACATATATGCCCTGTCCTAAGGTTCCGCGCTCTTCTTACCGGGGCGTACCGCAAGGGGGGCATACTGCCGCCCTGTATGGGCCGCCCCCAGTGAGATCCGCCTCCTCAGCTCAGGGCAGAGAATGGATCCGCTCGACAAGAGATCATTCAGTGCCCCTTACAGCTCTCTTTATCCGGACACACAAGAAGCCTAAGTGCCTCCTAGGTGGTTTGCATGATGAAGAAAGCTGGTCTGAATGTGTGCGTTTTAATACGACCTGCCGGGGTTGGAGATCTTTACAAAATATAGAGCTACATGACCCTGCTGGAGAGATGGGCCAGCAAAGTGTCCTTAACAGTGGGGACGGTGACAGGGTGACCATCTGAAGGGTCCTCAACCACCTGGCGGCTTCTCTTTGAAGTGAAAGGGCTTACCTACATGATCTAAGGGGGAAATACGGGCACTATTTTGTACTGGGTATATATATACCCACCCACACTGAGGCAACAGTCAGCCCAAAAAGCACTGTTTCCGGACGTTTTTTGAAAACAATGATCACTTTTAGTATGGCTTAAATTAATGTTTTCAAAGCAAAAGCAAAAATAAAAATAATCAATGTTTTGGATTTTCAAGGTGTGAAAAGTATACACATTCATACGTATTGTAATCACATCTCTTTACTTCTTTTCCATTACTGTCCCACTGCTATGTTCTTCACTGCTGAAGTCTTTCTATTTTGAGTAAAAGATTTGTATTTTGGCATACATACATAGGTATATAATCGTTGTCAGAAGGGATGTTTGAATAATAATAATTACGGACCATTTTCAATAGCGGCGTAGATCTATCGATGGATGTAGGTTATACGTGCAATGGTTGTTGAGCTACACTATGTTGCTGTCAAATAAGATAAAGCATGTATTCAAGGAATTCAAAGAATATCAATGTAGGGGGTCCCCTTGAAGTCTGTCCCATCGAAATCCTTTCCTTATCTATGGCTCAAGGATGGGTCATCAAAACCTCCTTAACATGTTATGATCTCAAAATCATGTATCATATTCCGTATACTTAGCATTGCCAGATAATACGTGTTTATAGGTGTACAAGCAGTTTATAAATCGAGTATGTAGCTATACATGTAATGTATAAATTGAGTAGGCCTATGTAGCTATACATGTATGTAGTTTATGAATCCAGTATGTAGCTATAGACATGTAGTTTATAAATCGAGTATATGTTCTATGGCCGATGGACCAATTTCTGTTATACTGGATGGTGATTTGCATCAGCTCAGATACACCATGTTATACGTTTTATACATATGTTAACCATGACTTCAAAATTGTCAATAAAAGCTCTACTACTACCACTATACTATGTAGGAAAATATCCATTCGCCTCAAGGTGAAACATGACCTCGGAAGGAAGGCGATTTCACTGCATGCATAATTATATGTGTTTTTCAAATGAAAAAAAGAGCTAAACATGTATATACATGCTGAACTATAGTGGGGTTAAACATACTTGCTCAACACTCCTTAAATACATATGTTAATTCCTCATAAATAAGTATGGTTTCAATCTCATCTCTCCATTCTTTAATCATTCATTCCCATAGTTCAATAGAACAAATGACGTTGAGCACAAATGAGATTATTTTCTTATAAGATCCAAGGTGTGACAGTCATTGCATCACTTGAGTAATCTCAACCCACTCAATACAGTAACATCGGGCTCCTCGTACAATTGCTAACCTGGTTATTTCCTATTCATTTCCACTATAAAACACACTTCCACTAAGATGCCTGAAATTTCTTAAAACGTGTCAAATATCTAGTGAAAATTATGGAAAAACCTAGGTCACATGACACATGATGTATAAATTTGAAATTTAGTCTTAAAATAAAAATTACTGAGAAAATTGGCTTTCATGTGATATATAGTTTGTCAATATTAGTCAGAAATTTGGTACTGAAAAGGTTTGTTTGTTTGTTTGTGGGGTTAGTTTAACGTCCGGCCAACCCTTTAGGGTTCTTTTACCAGACTGCACAAGGTAAAGCTTTCCAGCTAGTTTCATGCCACAGGGGCGGTGACTGAATCTATGAGATAAGGTGCCTATTTGTAGCAGTGGGACCCAATGCCCTCTTTATAGTGCTGTTACACTGAGATATCATGCCATAGGCCCACACAATACCCCACCCAGTCACATTATACTGACACCGAGCCAGCCAGTTATATTTCATGATTCTTACTTTATACAAAGCTTCAGGCAAGCAGTGACCACTACCATTGTTAAACTCTTTGGTGTGACTCGGCCAGGGATAAATCCCAAGACCTCCCAGATTCAGAGCGGGCACTCCACCAATTGCGTTTCTGTGTCTGGTCTCCCCATTTGTAGCCTTCTACAAACAGCAAGGGGCTGCTGGGACACATACTTTCCAAGAGGCTCGTGAATGAACCCCCACCCTGGATCCCCATGGGGAACTGAAAAGGTCATTCCAAATTATCCTCATCATGTCTGAGATCAGAAATTGCCAAAATAGTGGGGAGGCAAAGGAAAAACAATTGTAATGCAATTTGATCTGTACTTTAGCATAATGTGAGGAATGACTGTAATAATACGAAAATGGCGGCCCGTGAGGTGCATGCTTCCATGTATACAGAGAACCCTCCTTGATTTCTATAACTTTGAGTTATAGGCTACTTTTTAAAAAAAGTACCGAGTTTCGTGTGCATACTAATTTCCGATAAATCAGTTTTACCTTGAAAACTGCAAAATTGGTACTTTTGAGGGCGCGATAAGCCCCTGCACTAATCAAAACGTGGTTACTCAACTATTTCATAACGATGTCCAATTCATACTTATTGTACGACAATTACGAACTTTGGCACCGCGTCGTTGATATTCTTCTTTTCTATGGAAAATTATACGTTTTCATTGTAAAATTGATCATAAAGTTGTGTTTCTCCACAAGTTTTCAAATCCGACACCCCCATGCATTACATGACACTTAGCTCTAAAGTGTGACACTATACTGTTGCTAGAGTTTGTATTGTATTCCATCTATAGATATGGGGCCCTAGATGAAATGGGTTTTATTTCTAATCAAGACGATCTGTAAAACAAATCATTACTATTTCATAAGTATGCAATCATGAATTCGGTAATACATAAACTGCATGACTTCATCACCCCCACCCCAACCCCTCCACCTGAATAGCCTGACAGACCAGCATGCTACGCTGAACATACCGTTTACTTACACGAAGTCACAGTTTAACCACCACACCAATTGCATGTTGCTCGCTCCATGCACACATTTCTGGGTATTGTTGAGAAATCGCCCAATTACTTTCCATTGCTCAAGGGGTCAAATTATCAAGATAAAAACACACGTTTTTAACCACTGATTTAAAAAAAAAGTGTACTGGACAAGAAACACCAGCAGCCACGGTGAACGTAATCGTATTTCTGCGGTTTGATTTTTTCATAGGAGGGGGCCTGAGCCTGACACTGATAGATGCGTTGGTGGTGACCGGCCGACTTTAATCAGAGAGAAGTGTCTATTGAGTCGACAATGGGCTGAGTGTTAGACCCCCACCTGGGCGGCAAAGATCAAAGGTTTGGGCGGCCAGGTGAGAGCAGGTAGTCGTCAGGTAGTTGGCCGGACACGCCGGTTGCCCCTCTTAAAGGCTTCGTTCTTGAGAGGATAAAATGTAGAAATATATGCAAACTTGGGATCCAATCAAAATCGAAAGAAGGAAAGGCTTTCGTTTGTTTTATTGGCGCATCCAACCCAGGAAGTCACTATAACACGCAGTTAAGCCCTTACACATTCTGCGCAATGAATGGACATTTATGGGGAGTTTTTTTGCATCACGATATAATTCGTTGGACGAGGCCACTTCGAAAAGGTGCACACATTACACACAAACTGAATTGAGTTGATGCATCGTTTCGGTTTAGTCAATTACTTTGTTCTTTAACTTTATGTATTGGTGTTGACCTGTCTGGACAAGATTGTTAAAAATATGTTTATAATTAATTTTGGTAAAATACGACTAGGCCTTTAGGGCTAGGTATAACAAACATTGTTTGCGAATGTAGTGTTCATAGATTCCCCTTAGAACTGAGGATGGACCCAAGATGATTAGAGGGCATCACAGTTAGAATATCATAAATGACGGCAATGTTCCCATAGCACTGATGCACAAACCGGAAGGTACGATTGCCTACATCTAACATGTTAGGTGTTCTATAGCCTACCCAAGATGGCATCAAAGATAGTTAACAGCATGTTCCAGCATATTTGTTTATCCCCTCCAAGAAAGAACAATCTAGTGCCATGTCGTAGAGAGAACATTGCTTTTTAAATTGTGAGCATTTTGTTCGATATCTATATTTATGTCTGCCTTTATTTTTCCCTTAAATTAATTTAATTAAAGCTAGGACCAAACTCTAACCAAGTAGCCTTGGTAAATGTGGGAATCCCTGCCACAGATCCAATCTTCAAAGAGAACATAACACTTGCAATGAATGATCCAATCTGACAATCATCAAAGTATGTTTGCCTTAATTTTCCGATCATTATCCATAAGTTGTAATAAAACAAAACAAAAACATTCATACAAAGTGTCTTTTTGTCCTGGACAACACAGTTCAGAGACCCTTTCTTAGATGTGTGACTTGTTGCTGTGGATATAAGAGAGGGGGAGCATATCAGCCAGGATGTCAGTCCGTCACCTGCTGCAGCCGCCTCCCTACCCGCTACACTACACCGCCGGACTCCTTTGATCTGGGTTCAGGTGCCGCCCGCATGGAGGCAGTGCGGTCGTTCCCTCCAGAAAGCTTCAACACTCCATGCAGCGCGCTGCCCCAAGAGAAGTGAAGTGAAGAGGAGAGGTGTCCATGTGCTTTAGAAGAGAGTTGACCACCCTAGGTACTACATGGATTTAAATCAAAGAGGAGATCCCTGATTACGTGCACAGTGTTTGGGAATGTTATTCTCCTAGATTCATCCATGTGACTCCATAGGATTATTCAAAGTTTTAGGAATGCTGCTTGGACGTACTGGGACTTTGAGGAGTTTTACTTTTACTTAGGAGCTCGTTGGTATTGTTGCCCGTGTGCACTTGGGAGGTTACTGGTATCCTTTAGCCAACCACAGTTCCTGTCCGCTGTGCATGATCCAAAGGCATTTCACCCCCACACATGGGACTCCCACCATGTGTAAGGATGAGACTTGATTCGGGGGTGGCACGCGGCAGGAGGACGTAAATCTTCACCGACAACACAAAAACGGTAAGTTTTACTCATTCTTTCTTTCATCTTTTTACTTGTCAACAGACTGCCACCGCATTGGGTTTTCAGTAAAAGACTTACATAATAGCTTGGGGTGAGTGCTTTTCATATTATAAGCCGCAGTTATGACCAGGACTATAGTAAATATGTAGATAAGACGTTTAACTTTGTAATAACTCTATAATCAGCTTGTTTAATTAGTTTACAATTATGCATCTGTCAATTGTAATAATATTACAATTGACAGAGGCATAATTGTAAACTAGACATAAATAGACATATTATGTCTATTTATGTCTAGTAACAAGAAATAAAGCTTATTCGTACCTTTTATGAGATCATTCTTTTTGTAATGCTCAATTGTCTCAATATATGCTAAAAACGTTGATTAGTTCATTAGATTTACCTCATTAGGCTGCGTTTCAGAAAACACCTACATACTTATAGATCATAGAATCTTAAAACACCATCCCTAGAAGTGTATAGGGCCATATCATTTAAGTCATTTAAGAAAACAATAGGAAAGTTGGGTATATAGGAACGGGGTCTGAAAACAAGTAGGTTGTTTGTAATAAAGAAAAGGGTCCCTTGCCCCTACACATTTTATATAGAACCAGAAGCGACTGCCTACTTTTCTGTCGTCCTCTGACTCTAGGATCTGCGTCCGATTTACCATATAGACCTCTGGAATGGACATATACCAGTTTTTCCCATGGTCAGTGGCATTCTTGTTGATGCCAGGCACATGATCAGGGGAACACCCGTCCATGTCATAGGCATCTAACATGCCCCCATACGTCATTCCTACAACGTCGTGGCATGCCACCAATGTTCCGGTCAGAGTTATCAATATTTATATTGGTTTTACGACTGAACAACTAGCCAGGATACAGGACATACAAGTATTGAATAGGCCCAATAGATACAAGATTTTCCTATAACTCTGCATGTACTATCCCTTTCTAGATGATATTTGTAGACGTCTTCTATGTATAATTCTAGTGATTTCTAGATGTCAGTAATCAGGTAATGGTATTCATATAAAAGTTAATGGTTTATTAGGAACTCATTCTCCTGCCATGCAGTTAGTCCTAGTTGTCATCATAGCCTACTCTTTTCAAACATGAGTATGTGACAAGGGATATGTGAAATGGTAAACACTGTCATAATATATGCTTCTCGAGTACAATGATAACTATTATTCTACAATAATTATTGTCCCTGCAGAAGAGCATTTCATGAAGTTAATTAGTGTAACTTATTGCGTGAATTGCCTTGCCCTGAAAGTTGTTCATCTTCGTTCTTTCATAGCTTTCTAAGCAGATGATAATGGGATCACAATTCAACAGACGTTAACATAGTTCCATCTACCTAGGCCTGTTGTCTATGATATTATGACGACATAGCCTGCCAATCAGGTGGCGCCTTTGGATGTCGTAAATAAAATTACCTCTGGAGGTGGTTTTACACCTGTGCGACTTGGGCTGCGATATGACTGCGATATGAAGATATCTCAAGCAAGTCGCAGACCACTGCAATACAGGAAATATCGCATGTGTGTAAAAGGCATGTCACAGCCTGCTGCAAGATGGGGATGGTGCGATAATTATCAAATTTTGTTATCGCAGCCACGTGGCCCATATCACAAGCTGCGATATTTATTTAGCATGTTTAATAATATCGCAGGGGTTGGTTGTAAATGACAGCATGGGACACACTGCGACATCTCAGTAATGTCGCAGCCTTGAGGTTGTTGGTTATATCTACTAATACATATAATGTTATATCTTAGTTTTTATCTCATGTGTGTAAAAGCCTGGATACCTGTGATACACTGTGATATTGCTGCGACTTTACTTGGTGATGGGGGGTTAGAAAACATCGCAACATGCGATATTCTTGGATCTCAACCTGTGATATGATGGAAATGTCGCAAGCACCCTATCGCACAGGTGTAAAAACACCTTATGGGTTAATACGTCTTCGAACCGAGGCATGCATGTCAACCGTCCTGAACACCAGCATAATGCAAAAATCATATACCTGCTTTAATTGTAAGTGCTTCTGACCCGTACGTGTAAGGATTGATATTATAATCTTTTTCCTTTGGTCTCTGGTTAACATGAAAATAAGAAAATCGGAGTTGCATACAGTATTTCTTTTTAAATGAGGACTGATATAATGCGCCACTTCTCCTTGACATTAACCCTATGAACCACATATAATTGCATTGAGAAGGACTTGCTTTCCTCAGAATTAACCAAAAACGGACATAAATGCTGAATTAGAATCAAAGCCAATGCCTATTAACCAAGGTTATCACTTGCTTGAGAAGAAACAAATAGCCTAGTATGTTACACTGACATGGCGTCAGTCCTAGCTGAAAAGATCATAGGTACAAAAACTGGCGCTAGGGCATGGGCAGTGAATCTGCTTCTCCACGACCAGAGCACAGTGGTTTCAGAGATGTTCAATCCATTGGCCAGTGAAGACCTCTTGTTAGAGGGCTGGAACGCTGGGCATTAGAGGGAGCTCTACAGATAGGCATAACTTGGTCTAGGAGCATTTTGGTTGAAAGAGCTGAGTGGACTTGCCTAAAGACTGGTGAAATGTTAATGGGAAATCAGTGATGTATAAGCAATAAGCAATATCCTTTCACATGAGTGTTCTTGTCAACTCTTGATGGTCGAGCTACATTTGGAGCTGATTCATGGTCTAAGGACTAATGAATACAACTTGGCCTAGCATAACTAACGGAATAATGAGTTGAAGGAAACGACTAAAATTACTCCCTGTGAATTACTTCAAGGCCTCCTAGTTCAATGTCACGATAAGAATCAACTAAGTTGTATTTGATGGATTAGAGTTGTTTTAAAGAAGCTTTGTTTGTTGTAGTTTTCGGCCTTATGGTTACGAATTTGAAAACTAATGAATGTGATTGCTATGTTATCGGTTATATCAAATTGATAGCTATTATTTTTGTCCATTATAAGACACAACTACCCACTATTTTCTTTTAGAATATAATCATAAAAACAGTAATATCTGAAATTACATATTGTTCATTGAACTTCTTGGAACACTAGGTTTTGACCTGAAAGACCTTATGATAATAGATAGATGAATAAAAAAAAAGGTTTCGTCCAAATCCCATGTCATTGGCGTGTTAAAGGCAAAACCATTTTCAAGCAGTAAAACACTATAAACAGGGCATTATGGCCCTTGCTTAAAAACCGCTAAGTAAAATGAAACGGAATAAGGAAATTCAACGCCTTGTATTGAAATAGGAGGTTTCCTAAATTCGACATCGAGCAACAGGTATATCGAAAGTTATAGTCCATCCCTTGTTACATGTATTGTTTATTGCAAATCACGGGATATGAATGACACATGGTTATTCCTTGCATTGACACGCCAACCACCAAGGACTGTGTGTGTGTATATATGGGCGGGGTGGGCGGGTCTGGGGACCTGAATCACCTAGGACGATCATAAGGCGAATATGCTGAACCCATATATATATGCACATGAAGAAATATTGCCCTTTACAGTTTTCATGACTGAAACTAATTGCTGAATACTAGGTTTTTGTAGACCGTGCCATGTAGGCCTAGTGTTGTGATTGTGGGCTTTATCCCGCACCCACACCCACCCCTCACACTCACCTCCTCCCACCCCAAAACTCTATCTCAGCCTCATGTACCCCTATAGGATGTGAGCGGGGCTTGTCATCCAGGATCACCTCACCTGGAGACAGGTGTAGTGGGCGGTGAACATCAAAGAGGCCGCCCACCCCAGCCAGGTGTTAGATGACCGGGCGGCAAGGATCACAGCCGGACCTTCGTCTCCCTGCCCCTGGACGGCGGGGAGACTGGGGTTGGTGGGGGTTGTTATTGAATGGGATAGGGATGGGATTTACTATGGGGGAGACAGGACCATTCTAGTGATTGATATTGGCAAATACCTACATCATGCATTACCAGGTTAGGGACGGCCTGCTATTCTTGCACTGGTGCAGTATTGTGCAACGATGCAAGATATGGCAACGTTGCTAATTTGCTATCAAATGTATTTAATAACTGTGTTTATGGATATAATTATGAACAGATAAAACACTAAAAATACTAAGGTACATCATTTTTGTTAAAAAATGTTTCATTATATAACTCTAAAACAAGAAATGCAGTCAAAATGCTAAAAATAAGGACTGACTCAGCAAAAAAATAGTGCCATCTTGCTTTCATTTGTTTACATCACATGGTATAAATACTGTAACCCTATTGGTCAAGAATACTTAAACAATGATTTTAAAAAATCTGTATGGTAAAAATTTGTCTAATCATTAAGTATTATCTATATCTTGTTATTCTTTGCTTGCATACATTTGTTAGAGTACGGCAACAAAGATTAATATCATTTTAATCAATATTTCTATATTTATTTACATCACGTGGTATAAATACTGCAACCCTATTGGTAAAAAATGCTTAAACAAAGATTTTAGAACATCTGTACGGTGAAAATCTGTCTAATGATCAAATATCATGTAAATCATATCATCCTTTATTTTGATACATTTGTTAGAATTCGGCAACCAAAAATAGTTGAATTATTCCAATTAGAAATTAAAATGCCTGTAGCGATGCAAGATAACAATAAACCTGCGATGCAAGATTTAACAACGATGCAGGATATGGCCATGTTGCTAGTTTCAGTCTTGTCCCGAACCTGATTACCGATCGTTAATATCTGGATTACATGATGATCATCATCGTCATTGATGGGGTTGTAAAGTAAACACAAACAAAAATACAAAGCAACATTTATGTGAGTATGTATAGTAAATAATTTAGTATCGTGGGTGGGGTCTAACCTCCTTTCCGTCTGTTGGTTCACGTCTACTTGCAAAACCTCTTGCCTATAGGGCCTAGTGTCACATATATGTCAGTACAGCAATTGCAAGTGCATATAATTTGTATACTTGAATTAGTAAACAAAATTGACTTTTTGGGTTAGAATGGCGGATATAATAGATCACTATCTAGAACCTTGAACTTGAAGTAATCCGATAAAAAAAATTAATCTAACTACCTGATACTGCAACCTCAGTTTGACGACCCCCGTACACATTTTCCATAAACAAATGTCTCAACTTGCCTTACCAGGGAAAGGGTTAAAAGAACAAACAGAAACGTTTCAACTTTCAAGACAAACAGGGGGAACGTCAAACCCATTCTGACCACGGAATAAAAACATATATAGTTTATATCATGTGCAGAGTGGAGTTAGCGAACACCTGTGAAACGGCATCATCAGGGACATGGTAGGTCCTACAAACATTTCAGCAGCTTCTAAGCCTTTGGTAATTACTAATAATTTTCATCAAAATTTTACGGGCCAATATTGTTTTGACGTTTTTTGACTCTTTTTTTGCAAGTGGGCCCCTATATGATGGTGTGATGAACGGCTATTCAGCCAAAATACATAGAGGTTAAAATAATAGAAATAAGGTAATAATAGAAATATATGTAAGAGAACGAAATATATGTAAGAGAACGAAATAGATGTAAAGGAACGAATATGTAATAATGAACGAAAGTATAGAAAGCCTGAAAAAGAGGCACGAATATGTAAAGAACGAATATGTAAAGAACGAATAACGAATATGTAAGGAACGAAAACGTAAAGGAACGAAACCCGGAAATATGTAAACCGGAAGTGAAATGTAAACCGGAAACGGAATATATAAACCGGAAGTGACGTCAGTTGTAGGTCACGTGACCGAAGGCAGCCAATCAGGGCTGACCTCTCTAGTATATAAAGGGGCGGTGAGGCCCGAATAAACAGAGTTCTTTAACAGTTCTCCTGGTGTCCAGACGTGTCCTCTTTCCTGAAACAACCGCTAAAGATGAGCCGATCAGAGTAATTAAGCCGAAGTTAGGACAAAACAGTCGAAGTTCGAGATAGGTAGTAGAAACATAGGGTAAGGGGCCCGACGGCCCGAAGAACGAGGAACGAGGGAACGGAGTAAGGCACGAAGGCCCGAAGTAGTACCGGAAACCGAGGCGTAGTATGGTACGAAGACATGGGGAGCGGAACGAAGGAGCGAAGTCCGCGGGGACGAGGGCGCGGCATGCTCGGCCCCACGCTACCAAACAATAGGCGACCGTCGGCCCGTCGCCCCCGCGGACCGGAACTCAGGGGTGGACCGCCCCCCGGCCGACCCGTACCCCTACCATAATTTCCCTCCCCCGCAGTCCTCCGTCGACATCGAGTGCCGATTCCCGATCGATTCGCTCAGCCCCCCCTCGTGCGCGAGGCACGACTCTAGAAACACATCTCGGTTCTTGGCCCGGATTCCCCGTCCGCCCCGAGACCCGAACAACCCCTACGTTCCTCTGTTGTAAGAATCGGCAACCCCGACTTACCAGAGAACGTCACAATAGTATTTGCAATTTCCAGCCTAAAAGTATGCACATCATATAGCCTCGGAGGTATTATCTAAAGCTAAACGAAAAAGATTATAGGTAAGCTAGGTTTATGAAGCAAATTGAATTTTCCTTTGTTCTTGTTATCATTTAAAATTACCGCCACGGTAAAGTAACTTTCCGAAACTATTGATATTCCAATATTGGTGTCCATGGTAACTGTGAGATAACAACCAGTATACGTGTATAACCCAAATGGTGACAGGGCAATCACCCCTGTGACAACCACCCCTGGGAAAGGTTGTTGTCCTAAAAGGGGAATTGTCCTATTCAGAGGGGTAGTTGTCCTATTCATAAGGGCAATTGTCCTATAGGGGTAGTTGTCCTACCCATAGGGGAAATTGTCCCAAGGGGTAGTTATCCTAGTGGGATGTTTGCCCTAGGAGGTAGTTGTCCTTAGGGGTAGTTGTCCCAGGGATAATTATCCTATGGATATTACTATTATAGTCATAGGGGATAATTGTCCCAAGAGGCAATTGTCCTAGGGAGTAGTTGTCCCCCAGGGTAATTGTCCCAGGGGTGGTTGTCTCGGGGGTGGTTGTCCTAGAACCTTATCAAATAAGAATTTCAAGCTAAAATGGTTTCTTTATATATCCTCGAATAAACTAGCAGGTGATGTGCTATTCTTAGTGACGTCATGAAAAAAGAATTTTATAAGGCCTATGTAAAATATTGTCATACCATTTGAATACCAAGTAAGTAGTCTATAAAATGATCTTTCGGTATTGTCCTAGAGTTACTTATGATTATCACCATCTCATCCATCATGATCATCACCATTAATCATTAACTATGTATCACCGATGTAACGATGAATGTTAACATCAAACATTATCCCACACTATAATCTAATGTGACAGTAAGTGAGAATAATCAAAATAACGGTCAAGCTGAGATTACTTACCCATAAAAAAGATGACCTCTTTAGTAAAAGTTTTCATTAAATCCATTTGGGTATTTAGATCACAATCATCATAACAATGTCATAGAACTAACCCGTTTCACCTTCCTGACTTCTCATGGCTATACTTTGAACTTTATTGATTCCCAGGACCTCTTCTGTATCAAACGTTTTCCGTTCACAATACTGGTATTAACAACGAACTTCACTTTTTGTCAGCTGGGTATATATAAATTATATATTTATAAATAAGCCGTCACCATTATTCGATATACCGGCCATTACATTTTCCTAAACATAAAGGCCAATTGCACAGTAATACGTCTCACGAGTACTTCGGTAAGGCTGTACTAATTAAAACATGAAACTTTCTGACATATTCCTTCACATGTCCTTAGCGGTTCAATATTATCAATTACCTTCTTACCGGAAACGGATGTGGTTTTACCCTTTTGACCTACGCAGTGTGGTCCCCAATCACGTGCTGAACCTGTCAACACATGGCAGACGACATTTGAGGTGCACCTTTGATCTGAAATTCCTGTCCCTAATCATCGGAGGTGAAACAATAGGTGGGACCGGAACGTGACACGTTCGCACGCGATATGTCTAGTCTTCCCGCGAACGATGCACCTAGCTGAGGGTGATTACGAGGGTCAGAGTGAGGAATGCACCAAGAAATATGCTTCTCCCCCAAAGTGTGGTTACAGGTTGAGGGGCCCACATGCACTGACTAACAGAAATCGTTGTGTTGCATGTCGCTACATTTTCATTTTCTCTGTTGGTGTTAAAATTTACGAATAAAAAAAAGGATCCGTGTCATATCATTTATATCGAGGCCTACATTCAGTGTGTCACTTTCAGTTCCGTGTTTGAATTTTAGAAGTCTACATCCACCAAGTTCCACTCCGAAAGTTCCACTTGGTGAACGTGTGTAGATTTTGACAGACAAGATTTACTGATCCCACAGAAGTCAATGTGGGATGATGTGCATGAGGAAGTCGAATTCCAAAAGTATAAAAGCACGGACGAACATCGGTCGAGAGACACTTTAGTTGGGCTAATAGGACACAGAGATGGAATTAAACAAACAACAAAACCACGCTTAGATGACATGTTTGTCTGATATTTCTTGAAATTACATTAAGTATAATGATTATGAATTGCTTGATTTCCCACGAATTTCCTTATAATGGAGGAAATTCAAAGACGTACCTACACCTATCAATTTAGATTATAGACATCTGATTTGAAGCATTGATTAACATATCTAATCAGTTTTTAATCGATAATTGTCCGATTTTGTATCAATGGGAAAGTACACAAAATTATGGGAAAACAACCCGGGAAAAACAAGTTTTACAGGGCGGCTACGGTCAGATAGGGGGAACGGAGTTTGGGCCGCTACGCCCAGGTATGGGATAAGGGCGGATCCAGAGTCAGTCATCTAAGGGGGACAAGCCAACCCCCCTATAAAAAGTGAAAAAAAAATAACCCCAGATTTGCATGAATCAACAGACATAGATTATTTGAAAACAATTCCACACAGTCTATAGCCCCTTTTGCCCCCCCCCCCCCCCCCCCCCCATGGATCCGCCACTGTAAGTCTGCTTATAGTTAAAAACAAAAGAGCATTATTATGATGTATGTATTTTCCGATTGATTACAGAATGATGCCGGGGGTCGCCTTGGCAGTGATGGCGGCCCTGGTGGTGACCATAGAAGCCCTCCCAGTGACCTCCAGGACGAGGTCGCCCCCAAACACCATGTCCAACAACGGAGCTGCTCCTGCTACGGAGGACTTTGCCTTGGACTTAGATACGCTCGCTAAGCTTGGAATATCTCCCGAGATGATCCAGAAGATGCGGGATCTGGCCTCGCGAAGGAATGGGTGTGACCAGTCGGGGGATCATGGTAACAGTATAGGGCAGGACGAACTTCGGAGGTACTTCCTACACAACCGGACGGTGACCTGTAACGACGGCTCCAGGGCAGGGTAAGAATGCCCATCCCCGGGCTCATCTCTCTACTGAACAGAGCAAATACATTTATATGAAGTCTATTTAAAGTCTTGTATAATATCATGTTTTTCCCAATTGTGCATGTGATGGACATTAAGCTTTTGATTTATAGTGGGTGGGACCCAACCATTTTTCGGACAAATTCACAAATTTTGTGGTGCGAAAAATGGCCAAAAAGCCTAAGCTCCCATGTTGCAAAATAACATATCTATACCACTGGCAATAAGACACGGAACAGAGTTGTGGGGGGGGGGGGGGGGGCGCTTTATATATCTACAAAATTAATGCCTTTCCAAAATGTGAAGAATCTTGTTGTAGTGGTAAGCATGGTGCTAGCATGTAGGTCTAGTGATTGATAGAGGCCTATGTCTGCACAGTGGCCACTGCATGAACAAAATTCTGCTGGTTCCCAGTGTTTCCCCTTATTCATTACCGTGACATGTATGCTTTGAGACCAGTATTTATCTCAAAATAGCATGTTGGCCCTGGCTTACTCTCTGTATTCAATAATGTCAAGAACTAAATAGGTGGGGCTTGGGTAAAGATTGGAAGCAATGTCGCTTTGACATACATGTAAGTAGTGTAATAAACTCCGCGTCCAGGGTCTGTCAGATATAAGGCAGAACTAGCCATGTGACTGCTATAATTAATAGAGGCTTTAGCCGTACAACTCTATCTCTGTGTTCACAGTAAAAATGGTGAAATATCAATTCTAGCAGTATTTGTTAAATAAACTTGTTTGTCACCCCGATATCCAACATAATAATTCCAGTATAGTGGTTATTTTAATCAGTTTAGGAATAGCTGAATCCTGTGATCATAAAGGTAAACAGTTTGACATGACATTGGCGTAAGCGCAATTTGAAATAATTCTGCGAGGAATCAATACACATTCTCTTTACGTAAAAGAAAGGCATACCCAACTCCAATGGCAATCGTGAAAATAATACTATACAGGCACACTTGTCCACCCATGTTGTTGTGACATGTGGTTGACGTAAAGGCCCGGTCACATATAGAGACCCAACTCAACTCAACAGTTGAGTTGAGTTGGGTCTCTGATAGTTTTGATATGTGACATAGGGTTAAAACTGGAGTTTTAGGTTTTCTCAAGACTGATCTGTCTGGTCTCTAATCTTGAGATGTTGAAGATTTAAAACTGGATAGTCTTGAGTCTTTAGCAGTCTTAAGACCCAGTCTCAATATGTGACCGGCCTTAAGACTGGATAGTCTCCAGTCTCAAGCAGTTTTAAGGCCCAGTCTCTGTATGTGACATAGTTTAAGACTCAACTCAACTGTCTTGAGTGCATTATCCAATCATATAAAGGCAAATAGACACACCTCTTTTTCCTACATATCATTGAGTTTATAGGCAGAGGAAAGAAGACACAAGACTATCCAGTCTCTATATGTGACCACTCATCAGTTTTTCCTTAAGCCTGGTTTGTCTGCAACTGTTCAGTCTCAAGTCCTTAAGACTGTTGAGTTGAGTTCAGTCTCTATATGTGACCGGGCCTTAACGCTCCCAACAGACAAGCGCTACTAAGTCATTCTGCAGCTTCCATGTGTAGATCTGTGAGTAAGATTGCTACCAAAGTAAAGATCTTATCACAGTCTAGGCTGTCATCTGCATTGCTGTTGTCCTGTCACGAAATGCCAATGACATTCCCACAAGATTGTCACCGTAATATGCGATAAAGTGGCAGATCTTTTACAATGCAGGCCTTAACAAAAGTTGAACGGGTCGATTTTCAACAAAACAATGTCATTGTCTTAAGAACAGATTAGGCCTAATCTCCCTTGTTCATAACGCAATATAGAAAATGGGGGATTTAAGAACTGGCTGACAGTTAGGCCCTACAATCTATCATGAAGGCGCCACACATTAGTCCTTTGACAAGAAGCCAGAAACATGTCATAATTGGACATAGGCGGATGCTCAAAGCAACGGAGAGAGTGTATAAGACAGTTATTGGAGCAGTTAGTCGCCAAGTCCTCTCAAGTTCTACATTCTTGATGCTAACTAAAGATGGCCACTTCCTGCCAACTCCTAGGTTTGCTATGAAGGCGTTACTATAAATAGGAGGTGGCGTTTTCCCCAGTTTTCAGAGACAATGTGTATCTAGTTCATTTACTTCTCTTATCATTCCTCTTGTGTCATAAAATTGTGCATACATCTGATAGCACATATTCGAAATGATACAATATGTGTTGATACATTTTCTGATAGATGATTGATATCTGAATAGTATTAGGCTCTTTACAGCAAACCCATCGAGGCTCAACATATGACACTAAACGCTTCCTTACAAGCTACAGTATGTCATTCTCTGGCTAATGTCACATGTAAACAGAAAATGACTCTGAGAATTGTAACGGGTTTCTTCAAACCGTCAGGGGAGATTGTCTGTTTAGTGGTGTAGGTTTACAGAACTTGAGAGAGGCGCCATTTGAACCTCAAAAGGATAGAAAGTTCAGAGAAAGCGGGACTCTATGTACCCTCTGTGCTTGGGACATCAAAACAGACCTCTGTCAATACGTGCCCTATGATCTAAGTTTTATGGGTTTCCCATTTGTTCAACTTTGATCTTGACTTCTGATCTCTAGGCAAACTAAACCATGTGCAGATGGGCCAAATATAGGCCTTTTATTTAAGGCATTCCTCCCCACCCACTAGCACAAGTTGCACCAAGCACGAGGGGGGTTCGTACACGATAAATGTCACAGTCAACCCTAGGCGAAAATCAGATCAACGAGAATGCCATTCCAACCAGATAAAAGAATGGCAACACATTTGCCTCCACTGCCTCTCATTGTTTTTCTTACATAGACAAACATGACGCTCTACATGATAACAACATACACTTCCACACCGTTTTATCGGTGCCCTTGATCTCAAATACCTATGGCATTTTGTTGTAATGGGACTTTTGCTATACGTGCGTCTTTCCAGATAACCAGAGAAATATTCACTTTGACAGCTATCTAAACGGAAAGCAGCTTATTTTGTTAAGTTTTTGTTCACATGCTGTGATTTGAGTGACTGTGTAGACTTATGTAACTACTTCCCTGCAATGAGAAGACAAGGAATTGTTGTTACTTTAGTCTGGGAATACCTTCCATAGTTGCAATACTTTTCCGACACGGCCTTCGACCCTAGGCCTAGAAGTCAGTGGCTGGGACCTCTTGGGCTTTAGTTCAAACGCACCTGTCTGCTTGAGGCCATCCTTTGCCAGGGCAAAATGTCCCGTCTTTTGTCTTTTTTCCACTAAACCCAATAAGTTTTACCCAGGTTTCTACAAATCCAGCACTTTGATTGTTGTTCAAAAAGAGCCCAATGCTAAAGTATCAGGACCGGAGAAGGATTTTTTGGTTTCCGAGTCATTTTAGAAAGTCGCCTGGAATGTACAGCTTAAGGGAAACCTAAACATGCACTGCAGCGACCGGTGTTGGGTCTGTCATGGATAATTAGAAAAGGTCATAGCCCAAGCATGCTTTTGAAGTGCTTCTGTCTACACTAACTGTTCTCGGCGTTATTAGAATAGGACATCTTCTTTACCTGGCAGGTAAGGGGCACTGCGCATGCACCAATCCTGGTTGCTGGAGAGGGCTTCTATCACCACTTGTTTACAGGGCAGTGTTAATTAATGTTGGAGACCAGCTGTCAGAGGCGGAAAGGTCATTTAAGAAGTTTTTCTCTGGTGCAAGGTACTTTTTGCAAGTAAGAGGACCCTTAGCCACAGTACATATGTATACAGCGGCCGTTTCCTTTTAGTTTTGAGGGATTCCATGGCTGTCGAGAATGCACTGTGACATGTGTTAGCCAGGCAAGGCAGGCTAGAGTTATTTTCAGCTGAACTGGCAAGGATGGGGAGGTCCTAACTCAAGTTAAGTGTGCGTGGTAGTGGCAGCATCCGCGGGGCCGCCTTTTAGCCTTGTGCCCCGCAGCTGCGGAAGGAATCTAGTAAATATAATGGACAGGGTTATGTCCCGGAGCGGATAGGAGGCATCCTGAATGCTGGCCAGATCAAATGGCGCGTTGGGCCAGCGTTGTATAAAGATCAAGTGCCACTGTTGTCTTGTGGCGGGCAGACTGTGGCAATTGTGACTAATTCGGCTGGGCTTTGATGTTGTCCAGGTGAGGCCGATCCAGTTACCGGGGCGGCCCGGCGCGCCCGGCGCGGGATCTGCTTGTTGATAATGACAAACAGGTCAGGGTCAGGTAGAGCAGCGCTCAGCCACCGACATCAAACGCGCCGCCGCCGAGATCAAAGCGACGGCCACGTGCCGACACGTGTAGCCCGGTAGCGGCGGCCTCTGATAGACAGGACCTGATCCTATATGCTCCTCAGGCACTTCTCTATCGTCGCCGTGTGTATAGCCGGCCCGTCCATGGCCGGAATTGGCCAGCCAAAGGGAAAGCTGTTTACATGTGCCTCTCACTTCACGTTTCTCTGCCACCCCCGCCCCAGTGCCCGTGTCGACGGACTCCCCTTCAGGTTTCTACTATGAGCCAATGCCGTTTATTCCGCAGTAGTTATGGTCGTCCCTTATTGTACTTCTCAATTCCAAATGGTCGTCTCCTTTTGTACTAGCCTCTTCTAATCTTATTGGTAATAACTAAAAACAATTTCTTCGCCATTCCTAGAGTTGTGCATAGGCCTGCCTACTTGATCTCTAAAATCCCCCCTAATTTTGTCTCGTCCTGTAATAACGGGACAGACTGATATAAGGGGTTGGTAGGTGTCCAATGATAAGGGGACGTCCTGTAATAACTGACATGCATGTCAAACATTTAAATATAATATATATGTGTGTCTCCCCACACGGAAAGGATGCTCCAGGCGGGAATTAAGCATTAAAGAGGATGCTTTAACCCTTTCACTGCCAGATATGTTGTGATAAAACTGATATTTACTGAAATATTGCCCAAAATAAGAAAATTTGTCTAAAAATGCCTAAAAATCAAATTTAATTTACATTCTTCAGGTGGAAAGCTTTTTTCAATAATTTCGATGAAAATGTTCCAAATGTTGGCACTGTGCCAATAAGGCAAATTTCTTATCAGGTGTCATATGCCTACCATATGCTTTTTACCGGTTTCCATGGTAACCAATAATTCATAAAATATCTATTTCACTTTTTATAAGGATACCATGAAAACTTTATCTTTTTCATGCAAAAGAGAGTTTGTAATTACCATAAATGAAAGCAAAGTTATAGTAAATTGAAATCATGATATTTACACAAATTTACCTATTTTTCATGATTTTTGACATGTATGGTAAGTTCTAATGTAAGTATGTCATTAATGGTTTCTCTAATTGCAATTCTAATATTTTTTGGTGACTCGATGGTCTGGCGTTCAAACAGCTGTATCTCTGGTTCTAATTGGAATTTTTGAAAAATTCTTTCAGATTCTGAAAGCTGGATTCACCCTCTTTCAATGGTGTTCTTATGGGATTTTACTATAGGGCCGCATATGCGGCCTCTGGCAGTGAAAGGGTTAAGCTTTCAAATGGTACAAAGCTCATCAAATTTGGATAATTTTTAAGGAAGTTACAGCCTGTTGAATGCAGGACTGTCAGTTTCCCTGAAAATGGCAAAAAGCCCGAATATTGAATATTTATCTAAATATTTAGAAATAAATTAAAATTTATCCATAAATAAACAAAAAACCTTAAAAAGCTATTACACAGATAATTTTTGATCTAGAAAAGATAATCTATTTTAGTTTGGACTGATAATATAATGAAGTCATGTTTTTCCAAATGGGTTACAATTCTGACAAAATCCTCGAAATGTTGTCGTTTCCATGGTAACCAAACATCTAATGTTAGGTAATATATGAGGGGAAAACATTCCATTAACATTCCAAATAGAATGTTTTCCTAACAATATGGAATGTTTAGAGTGGGATAACTGAATTCTACACAAAAAGTTGGTTTAAGACATTTTCGTCCCTATTTTTCACAATTCTACCCATATCTCCGTTAATATTAGCCTTAGAGCTTAAGATATAACCCCCTCGGAGCATCCTTTCTGTGTGGGGAGACACATGTTTTATATATCCATCTTTATATCTGTAATAAAATTATCATAATCTAGTTTTTCTTAATCTATCACTTTTTATGCCTTCGAACATAAACCACTTTGCATATGCTTTTATTCAAATGATACAACCCAAACAGTATTATGTATTATGATAATATTGTATTTGCATTCATTTGGAATGGAGATGAATAGTTGCAGCATGAAATTGATATACATATCAATACATATCTATGCGAAGATGTTTTCATACAAATCATGTATATCAACAAACTCAGTGTCGATTATACCGTCAAACAATCTTTACATTTTTCAGATACTACTTGAGGGAATCCCATACAAGTGAAAGGTGGATGATCTTCTTAGAAGGTAAGCAATATGATACCATTAATCAAAGAAACTAGCTGAGTGACACGTTGTTCAATCTTATCCATACAGCCTGATAATAATGTCAATACTGTATATATACGAACCACTTTTACATATCTTTTAATTGTTTTTAACCACTTGTATACCAGTATGGCTACAAAAGCTCCATGGCCATAACATTCCTTGATCTAAGGCATGACTCGGACATCGACCGCAGAGTCAAGAACCATTCAAGTTCTTCCAATGGACAGACCAGCTGGCCTATGTCTGGATAAACATTAATCTATCATGAACAGGGACTGTTCAGCCCTTCAGCTAATCTTGTGAAGTGTCAGCCATTGACTTCAAAACCTTCTTCCGGTTTTACAACATACAAGGCCCTTGCATTTCCGGAGGGCCTGCTGGTTCCCAGCTTGACTGATACCTTGGCGGAACCAGCTCACTCTGAGGTGTTAACACCCACTCCCAGAAAGCCTCACACAAGAGCACACTTCCGGAAGGAAGAGAGTGTAGAATGGTCATGTAACCTTCAGAGTGGTAGGTCATACATCAACAGTAACGACCAAATAGGAATAGAATATGTAATATAGGAACATAATCGTTACAATATAGACATAGCCAAGCAGTCGGTAGTACTTCAACAACATTGAGATATTCCTATTTCTATTGATTCAAAAGGGAAAGCGTTATGAAAAGTCTTTGATGAATTTCATCTGCCCCTGGTATTCCGGGGCATACATGTAGCCTATCACAGATTAACTTCGAGTAGCCTATTTCTTTTCCAATCTTTATCCCCTGTAGTAGACTTAATCAATCAGGCTGAGAATCATACTAAAAATATTCAGGAAACTCCCCAGAGAAGATGTCACACATAGAAAAATCGTAAAATGCAGAGAAACTGCCATATTATGTACATGTTAGTTGATTTCTGCCATATGCAAATATTCTAATGGTACGCCTAAAAAGAACGCCTTTCAACTCCACCACAGCAAAGATTAATATACAGAGGCACATAATGATCCATCCACACAGACAGGTGGTAAGGTATACTAGTTTAAACGTTTAATCTTTTAAAAGTGTAGTAAAGCTACAAACTGGTCATGAGGCAGACTCTTCAATCTTAAAAAAAAAACAATTAGCGGGTTTGACTTTTATGTCTTTTACATAGGCTTGTGTTGTATACGAACCTACCTTTCACCCATGACATGTCAGTGTGACACGTCATGACACATCATGATGACACTTCATCGTGACACATCATCATGACACGTCAGCATGACACATCCCCTTAACCATTTACCCTCTTCACCCCCTTACCCCCATACAACAGCCCTAGTTTCCTAGCCCTAGCTTTGCCCCAGTTTTGTCCTAGCTTTGCTCCTTTACCCTCTTCATCATCTCTTTGCCCTATATCAGTGGTAGACAAATTTTTGTGGACATAATGTCCAACTGCTTTTCCACATCCTGCTGGTTTCGCCGAGCAAGCCTTAAAATCATATATTCTTCGCTGGTTACATGCTGTCCACCTACCCTCTGCTCAAAGTGCGTGCCCACTCTAAAACTGAGGCAGAAACAATTAAAACATTTAAATCTTTTATTTTCGCCAGTAGTTTCTGCCTCAGTAATAATGCATATAATCAAGTTGACCACAACATGATTTCCAGACAGATATCACGCTGTCATTTGTCACTAATACACAGCTATATGTACGGGATGGTTGTCCAAATTGCTGTTTGACTGGCCGCAGGTCGGCAAGGACCTGCGTGGGAATTTACGTATAAAACAAGGACCTACTCTTTGCCCTTCAAGTGACACCGGTCCCCCGTACCAGATGACCCTCGTGAACAGGATTCAATGTCAGACAAAGTATAGTTTACATCTTTGCCATCCGAAGATCGCTTTCCTTACCCCCCAACATCCCCCACTCCACCTCCTTCATCCCCTATCCCACTCTGGCCATCCTCCACCATGCAAACAAGATCTTGATAAGTTAACTTTCCTTGCTGCAGGGTGTCGGCACCACCCTGATTCTCTTTGATCTTCTGATTGTGCCAAGCTGCCTTGCCCTCTCTGGCGGCAAGATCAAACGGCCTGACACTCGCCCCGGGGGTATCCCAAGCAATCCATAGCAACCAAAGCAATTTGGCAGAAATTGCCAGTTTGTTTCCTTGCCAGTTGCTTTGGCTTATGTGCAATAGGTGACGTTTTCTATGTTTGTGTATTAATCTGTTTGATGTCCGTTGAATCACATATCATCTCCTTAAAATGTGACCAATCTGAATACCATGAGGAAACATGACAGGATCATGGATAGAATTCTAAATCCGACGTCTTTGGCTAACATGGCATAAACCACTCAAATACAAAAGGAAGACATGATAAACTATACCACACATGTATATTATGACACGGCTGCTTAGAAAACGTATCACTTCCGGTTTGGCGATAACCCATGCAGCACGGAGATTTAAACCCATGCATCTCTGATATGAAACATGTTTACTGCGGTTGCGACGTGTCCGACGTTTCGAGTGCTAGGCCAACAAGCTGTTGGATAGGACGGTGGGCATCTGACTGAAGTAGTGTTATTGTAAATGCGTCGTGGATGCTTCCATGTTTGTTGGCTGTACCCTGATCAAAGACTTCCCTGAAGACCCATTGCCATTTGGCGTGGGTGGCCAGGGATGCGCACGGCAGGAGGCTGAGCACCGTTTACATTCCTCCTGTATGTGAGACGCTCTCAGTTAGGTAACCCCCCTCCTCCAGGGTAGGAGGAAACAGGTTGCTTCTCATCAGGTGCTGGAGGAGTTCCTCCTGTGTGTTATCGTCCTGTATATACAGCATTTCAGATGTTACATCTTCCTACCTTCCCTCTCCCTTTCATCATTTTCAGTCTCTACCTACCAGGTAGATATCTGGGGTCTTTATGAAATAGGAGAGTACTAGGCTATGGGCAGAATGATGGTACCTCCGTTTTTCTCCATTGATTTTAGTAGAAACCTAGTAGAAACGTGTACCCATTTATTGAATTGATCTTTTTGATTTAAAGTACAGTTGATAAATAATGTTCCGAAACTTTGGCCCTACCTTGAATTATCTCTAATCGATTTATATTGTTTTTCTTTAAATGTTTTATTTTAATGCTTAATGCGTGAAAGCAAGAAATAAAAATGATTCACCGATCAACGGACAGGTCAGATCATCTGAGTTTTCAAGTGAAAACAAAAATTGATAATTCAGGATTTTCTGTAGGAAGTTGACCATCATTCAAGAATGTTATATGTAACTAAGTTGCACTGCAGTGCGCATCTTTGAGCTTTAACGTGATTTTCAATAGGAAATTGACCATTCGAGAATATGATCTGTGACTCTACGTTGGGCGGCAGTGCGCATCCTTTTCATAATGTATAATTGATGTATTTAGGAAAGAATCGTGACATATCTAATATCTTTAAATGTTATATCGTGAACCATATAGCCATCCAAAGTAAGAAAAGGAAGATAAACTGAGTAATCTTCTGTCTCCGCAGGGGGCTGGTACTGCTTTGACGAGGCGAGTTGTCACGGACGTTGGATCAACACTCCGCAGTTGATGAGCTCAACCAGGTGGCCTGAACGGCGAACGGGTAAGTTTAGGGTTTAACTGTTTTCTGTAGCCAAGAATGATTCTAAGAAGAATTAAACTCGCCACCTTTGAATAGGTTGCGAGAAGTGCATAGCATGGCACTTATCATGGCAATGGCCATAGATCTACGGAAAGGACCAAGGTGATGAGCTGGTGATATGCGCGCCAATGTGAAGCTGTGGTTATTTTCTCATAGCTTTACATCCAAACTACTTGAATGGGAAGTTTCAAAGCTTTTTGGTGAAATGCTGAAACCCAAAGAAGGCAGTGTCAAACACTTACATTTCTTTTGGGGGATATTTTGTAGTTCATAGTAAAGAATTCAACAAGCAAACAACTGAACGAAGCATTGTAAATGAAATAGGTTTAGTGCACTGAAAAATATTCTGGGCTTATAAGAAATTTACAAAAAGCCAAGGCCTTACTTGGTAGTTTACCAGAAAATGATAAAAATGTACATGTCATGCAAAAATAATGTTATGTAAACACGAGTCACTATTTCAATAAATGAAAGGAAAGTACCCATTCTAATGAACGATATTAAGACGCTAGCTTTGTTCTTTCCTTTCACCCGAACCATTCCAGTATATCAGATATCCATTTATACGAGGCCTATATTTAAGGACACTAGAGATACATTTTAGCGAGAGAGAAGAGGCTCTTTCATACAACATACATTCTAACACAGGATATATCATTTTACATCTGAACAGCTTAAACACTGAGTCTCATGTTTTAGAGTTAGAGTTCTTTCTATAGACTGTTTGGCTGAGGTAACTAGAGCAAAAGATGAAACCAATATCCTGTCTCATTTGCATATTCAATTGAAAGTAAATCGAGTGTTGATAATACGAACATAAAATTGTGCAATTGTGTTTTGCAATTGCCCGTGAGGCAAAGAGATGGTGTAGTGAAGCGAATGAACCAGGTTCAAGGAGGGTGATATTCCCGGTGATATTTGAGTGTGTAAAGGGTAAGTACAAGTATATCCGGGTTCCTGTAGCATTGTGAATCACTTTGAACCATCGCTGGCCCCGTGTTTGTGTACACCACTATCTGAACTGCTCCGGGCCTCTCCCCGCAAGCCCTCCTCTCCCTTTCAACCCCACTCTCCGAGTAGAAAGTCGACTTTCTCAGGTAGCCAGAAGATGATTCTCTTGATCCCGGCCCAAGTTAACCCTGGCCGTCACCATCAAAGGCTCGCCGGCTCTGTTTTTAATTATTTTCTTAATGTGTTAGACCGCTTCCTGCGTCCGGATCACACGCTGGCTTCACTTCAAAGAACCCCTGCCAGGGGTGGGGCGGGGGTGGAGAGGTCAGGGTGGGGAGGAGGGAGAAAGGGTTAAGAATGGGAATCGTTTCTTAGTTTGCAAAGATGTTGCATTGGAATTTCCATGATATCATTCGTAAAACAATTCTAAATACACATTGAATAATTAGCTATCGAATAAGAAGATAGTTAGCAAAGTATTTTGGTCCTGTGTTAATTTCTATATAGCATACATATTTGTGACCATAGGGAAAAACAGAAGTGTAGGCCTAGGTAGTAATATAGTTTAGTTATTGAGAAATGTAATAGACCCTTCACGCCCATGTGGTATCGCAGGTTGCGTTTATAACCTTCAAAGTAACATCAACAATATTATGGGGAACTAGTACGGCCCATTGCCATTTGATGTGAAGAACCTAAATTAGGCAGCTTCTTGAAGATCAAAAAACGATTCTGTGACTGAGTGGGATGTAACTAACCATGTTTGATCACAGAAGAAACAAACTAGTGTGAATTCAGGCTGTATTTATTGACTTAATCTCCCCCCTCGGTAAGAGGTCAAACTTTAAAGCGTTCCAAACCATGGGAACCTCGTTTGCCCACCTATTTTTGCCCCATGTGGGTGAATCGGACTGGTGAGTGTTAAGGTAGATGGAGGTGAGCGTGGACATCTGACACCCGCCTGCTTCGCAAGGTGTTTACGCGAGGTCAATGGGAAATTATCTGCTTGTCCAACCCACTTTACTCCCCAACACATCAGCTCCATGGGGAAACCGAATCAGACTCCTAGAGTGAGAGGCATAGACCGCAGTCCGCATGTGCTCCTACTCTCCATGTCTTAAAGGTAGCACTCCTCAAACTTTCCGGATCGTCTATATCCAAGAAAAGGGTACACTGCGAACACATCTCCATGAATCCTGAACATTTTCTGTCAATGCCTGTTAGTTTGTCTTTTCCAATGTTCTCTCAAATTCATGAAACTGCAACTCTAATGGCACATTCAAAGTGTAATGACAATCTGTGTCCTGTTGCTGTACAACACTTCATATGAAATAACATTAAATTTTATCTTTAGGCCTAATATCTAGCCTGCCAGAACAACTATTGCGATGTCACAATAAAAGGAACACAAAATGAACTGTTTGGGTGTATGCGGGTTCAGGACAAGATTGAAATTAGTAACGGTCGCTCATCTTGCATCGTTGCTAAATCTTGTACCGCGCTGGTAAGAGGTAATTTTCCTCCTTCACATCAACAGGGATCGGTTTCCGAATACCTTGCTCAATCCAAAGTTTGCTTTAGCAATGTATGAGAATGTGAACTTTCTATATCTTAACAGAAACTGCATGTAGCAGTCACATCCTCGTGGAATGGTGTAATCGTATATCTAATTCATGTTCGCTATTCCAGTATGATCATAGCAACTGTATTTCTAACAGTTGTTGGGCATAATGTAAAGGCCATTTCAGCGTCCAATAATGAGAAAAAGATGAGTTTTCAGAGGGGGATGTGGATGGAGTGGTAGAGGTGTCGGGTTCCCCCTGGCCGACGGCGGTGCTCCCGACCCATCAGCACCTGACCACACACCACTAAACGACGCACACATTAAAGACCCCCGCCGCACTGCTGTCAACCGCCAAAGTCTAATTGAATTAAGGCTTTTCAGGGTTCACCTTTTGTGGTTACCCAAATATGTGTCAGGTTAACGGCTCGAAAGTTGCCTAAAACATCGAATTGGTGGATGCATGTCTCTTTGGTGGTAGTCCATCCATGATAGGGCCTAAACGGCCTGGGATCCATCCCAGGGATGTTGAGCAAGCGCAGTGGAACGGACAGTTTATTTTACAGAATCTTTTTCCAGACTTACAAAATTCTTTGTTTTAAGCTATTGAAAGACTGTTTAGATTGTTGTGTCAACATAACTGTGTGTTTCAATTCAGATTAAGGTACTTTTAAGGCTAACAGATCAACTTAGTTCAAATAAAACCTGCCATTAAATCGTGGCATTCCAATGGCGCACTTTCTTTATCCTTACCACCATCTAGCTTCTTCGCACATTCCGGCCGCAAGGATCTGTTTAAGTGCCACCTGAATCTAAGTATATAACATGATTTATTGGCACCAGATTCTGGGCATACCTCTTGCGGACCCAACAACTCACCTCCTTCAGTGGACTCAGCAGGAAAACAAAGTCTGTTGACTGTATTACAGTGGAACGATAGGGGAACAACTCAGCATGTTTCCGTTCTAGGTTAAAGGGCATGGGATATAAAGTTGGTAAAACGAAGCGATGCCGCTGTAACTTACCATACCACAGACAAGCCAATAAAAAGCAAGTCGATGTTATCAAATAAGAAATTTTACTGTATTTCCACAGTATACAAATTAAATCAATTTCCATCTTTATTCAGGATCAGGTATCTTATCCGGCCAGGAATCAGAAAACCCGTATCTTCATGATGCAACAATCGTGTAAGTATTTATCAGTTTATATCGTTCAACTTTTAATATAGGCCTACCTCTCGTGTTTTTCCTTCAGGGAATTAAGTAAAGGTCTTATATAGAATTAGTATCTAATTACATAGCTGACACGGGGGTGGACGGATAATGCTACTTCAGGAGCCGATACATAACCTCGGCGCCGATAAAGCTAACCAATATGCAAATAATGGACTACTTGGAAGATAATAAACTATTGACGGAAAAACAAAACGGATTTAGGAGAAACAGATCAACTACTGATACTACCTTTAACTTTGTAAACTCACTATATGAAAATGACAATAATGGTTTAGTTACTAGTGCAATATTCATTGATTATAAAAAAGCATTTGATTCAATTACCCATGATATCCTATTAAAAAAGTTAAAAAGTTATAATTTTTCAAAAAAAACAGTTGACTGGCTGACAAATTACTTAGGCAATAGGCAACAGATTACGCAAGTAAATGGATCTAGGTCCAACTCAATAGACATAGAGTTCGGTGTCCCACAAGGATCAGTATGCGGTCCAACACTCTTTTTATTATTTATTAATGATATAGTTAATGTGGATGTTAAATCAGACATGTTACTATATGCTGATGATATAGTTTTGTTTACTAAGGGCTCCTCTGTTGATAACAATTGTGCTACTTTAGAACAGGATATGAAAAGAATTATTGACTGGAGTAACTACTCACGGTTAACCATTAATTATGATAAAACTAAAGTAGTACATTTTGTGAGTAATAGAAAACTTTATGTACCAAGGAGCCTATTAGTTAATAATAAAATAGTTAAGAATGTTGACAGCTATAGGTATCTTGGATTCCTGATTGATAGAGAAATGAACTTTAAAGAATGTGTCAAAAATACGATAAAAATCGTATCTCAAAAATTTTATATATATAAAAAATTCAAAGACCAACTTACTACCAAAGGAAGGAAGGATGTGGTCAAATCAATGATATTACCATATTTTCAGTATTGTAATTTGTTTTACAATGTATGTACCCAAAGAGATCGGGATGAACTACAAAAAATCCAGAATAGTATATTGAGGTCAGCTCTGAATGTCAGGAATCCAAGAGATATACATATTGTGGATATGCATACCTTACTGAACGTTTCTAAACTGGATGTTCTTAGAAAAAAACAACTACTTATTTGTATATATAAAGGAATAATGAACAATACTATTACCTTAAAAGACAATAATAGAAACCTTAGAATGTTTGATGCACCTGTTGTTAAACTGAATCAATATAACAAGACACTATATAGGTCATCACCAATATATCAGGGTGGATTACTCTGGAATGAACTGCCTGCAAATATTCGAAATATCCCAGATTTAAAAACATTTAAAACATCTATTGTCCAATATATATGACTGTATTTGATTGTAAGTATCAATAGATACTGGTAAACACAATGCGACTATATGACTGTAGTACTGATATATGTTAATCAACCCATCTCATATCATCTCATCTTGTATCATCTATACTGAACATGATTGTAAAATATGATTGATGTTAAATCTGGATTGCATGGGAGACCGGGGTTCTTGTTCTACCTCGAATGTAACCAGTATAAATAACTTGAAATAAAAAAAAAAAAAAAAAAAAAACCTCGGAGCTGATTTACGAAATGCCGGGTACAGAAATTCACTGTTATTTTTCAAATACTCAATATTCATGACATCTCGCTTGCCCATGAAATATTTTTGGGTATAGGCCTCATATCTGCATCATGGAATTTAGGAAAATGCATGTACTTACATGTAAAAGTGTGGGACAAAATATTTTGATGGGGGAAAAGTTGGGTCTGAACAAACACTGCATAATCCCACACTTTTCTTGTGAAATAACAACAATCAATAAAATATATTGAATGTCTCAATCTCTGTCTAAAATTAATGGTTAATCCCGTGGTTTATATAGAACATAATTATATTTTCATTTTACCAAAAAGAAGAGTTTGTTAATGTGAAATTGCGGGAGGCTCCGAAGTATGCATTATCTTTGCCACGTAGCATTATCTGTCCACCAACGTGATTGGTATTAGGAAATGATCAAGCAGTCACATGCATTTGAACTGATTGATTGATTTTTTATTTCTATTGAGTATTTCAATTTTTCCTATTTGACCTGTATTTCAGGTACGTCCCTTACTGCTCAAGCGATTCGTGGAGTGGAACATACAAAGCAAATGGCAGAAGTAAGAATTCATCAGATAATCATATGCATGTTTAGTGCATTTCCATCCTGAATTTGCACTATCGAAAGTTGTTTCCAAACATGAGATTTAAGTTCGATATTAAGTGTTCTAATATCTAACCCAATATAGCAGTGCATAGCTATATGAAAAGACATCGTGCAGTTAATAGTAATTCAAGTATAGGTCATCCTAGTTCAAAGGATAGGTTTAAAGCAAATGCATATAATATAATAATAAAAACAGTATTTGCATGTCCATATTATCTCATTGCACAACTATACCATATAATGCTGAACTTTGTCGACCAATAATTTCACGAGGGGCCAATTCGATAGAGGCTATTCTCTACGTATCTTAATTATTACGATTTTAAGTTACAGCAACGGAAATCAAATTATAACTTGGTACCTCATTCATGAAAAAGGTTAAAATATTGAAAGAGAATTTCGGACGTGGACAATCTGTCCAGGTCTTCACAGTTGTGTTTTGTATCACATTGATCTGAATGTGTCCTGCATTATATGGAAAATGTTAGAATGAACTTTGTAGACAGGCATTGATTACCTATATACCAGCTATTCATGCAGACCTACTTTGTATTATTATTTACAAATAGAATAGGGCACTGTAAGAAAATATTCCACCAATGTACTCTGTGTACAATAGTTCTCTTTTGCACGGACATTCTTTGTATGAATTTGGCTCTTACAATATTTTACTAATGACCGAACTTGAGGTATAAAAATTGTGGATTGAAACAGGAGATACAAATCTCCCTTACGGCACAAAATCAAGTATAGGATTGGTAAGACTTTGGCTAGGCTTTACAAAAATATTTTAATTTTTGTACACGCAGTTTAGGAATATACCATTTTACCGTCACCAATGCTTTTAACATCACTGGCCCACTTTCTCGTTGTCAAAATGCATAATGTTGCTGGGCCACCGTTTCAGAGGGGACACAATTCATGAACATTCCAATATACATGTATTCACATTATCAACATACGTAGGCCAACATAGTCTGGCCCAGCAAACAATCTCTTTTTGGCAGAACGTCTTACCGTACGGGCATCAAATAAATGTTCCCATTGTTGGTAAACAGATGTTTATCGCAGATTGCCTAACATATAGAATTATATCTTAATCACAATTTTCACATATAAGGTAACTGCTTTAATCAAGACAAACGGCAAGGGAAAACAATACAACCTTAGGTGATTGAAACTTAAGTAGGTAGTTACATCTTTTTATATTCCTTATACCTTAACCCCATGAAAACGTGCTGCAGAAATAGGACACATTTGAACAGATAGCACCTACCAGAAATCATAAGGATTATATATTTCACTTATCTATAGGACCTAAAATCAAAGTGTTACAAAATCAGAGTTCACTACATCTGAAATCGCCAAAGCAGAATTTATAGCTCCCAAGTGTATTCGACGTCATCTCAGTTCGTTAATCTGAAAAGAAAACAGAATTGTTAAGCATGCGTATGAAGATCAGCATTCCTCAGGATAGGAGCATTGAGATAATTAACATTATCTTAAAACAAATGCAAACCGTGGACTAATGGTACGTGAGACATAGTTTTATCAGTTTTTTTTTAGAATAAAAACTAAGGCTTTATAAGAGTGAAATTTGCAGGTTGACTATTGTAAGAGATCCTTCTTAAACTTCTCGGATCCACTTTAAAAAAGAAATCTAATATAGGCTGTTTTCGTTTCAGGTGATTTCTCTTTTATGGGCTCTCTTATCCTGGAAGAAGTAGTCAAACAACTCGTGAAAGACCATAGCCTGAGAGATGCCAAGATGTTACTTATTGCTGGTAGTAGGTAAGTAACCTTTGTCGATATAAATTCTTAAGAATACAATTTTAAATAAATAATACATTTAAATCATCACGTGTGTATGTCAACCCAATGAAACATTTAATGAACACCACAGGAAATACATAATTGTAATACAAATATAAACCTTCCTTGTTCCATGGAAGAGGACAAGGTAGGTGACCCAAATCAACCAGGTCGTTCACGCTTTCGAGTGTGAAGACTTTCCCTTCATAAAATATGAGCTCTGTGCAATTACCCGGACGAAATAACTGTAATTATTGTCACAGTGTATCGGCATGGGTCACAATTAGCAGGGATATCTCACACATTGTCACTGTTCTTGGTGGTTAAGTTGTTTATCATTACACCTTTAGAAACTAAATTGATACATGAATACTTATCTCTACAGAGGCATCACTTCAACATATTGTACGAGTACGGGCGACATATTTTCAATTTGACAGTACACTGCGCGATGACTCAAAATTTAAGATTTTGTTTGCATGTAAGATGTGAAAAACGGCCGCCTACCGCAGCAGTCTATCCTCAAGACGATTACATATTGTTTCTAGTAAATCAGCCTAGATCGTAGGATATGTGGCTAATTTTATTGTTTGTGTAAGGGTTTCATGTCATTCCTTTATCAGATATCTCAAGAGAACGTAAAAGGAAATTGTCAAGGCCCTTATCTAAGTGTGTTTCTATTATATATTGCTGTTTCCTTTGTTAAAAGACCCAAAGGACACTTGAACTGCGTGCTACTTGACTCAGACAGAGAGGCACTTACTGAGCTACTAAACCAATTCTAATTATATCCTAACAGAATTAAGGCATAATTTATTGCTTGCCAACTCAGAGACAAACCTCAGGATTGTTGAAATGCTGGCCTTGTTATTATATACTGGGTTATCAGACACATTCCCTCTGACCCAAGGGGAAGTTTCCGAGCTTCTCTAGTAGTCCACCATCAGGGCTATCGCCTCACAGTCAGGGGTAGTTTTAGGCTGCAGCAAGGTTTCTTTTCTCTTCTGCCTATAACTAACAGATATCCATTGCCTGCCACTTATGAGAGGCAATTGCTGAGCTATTGCTCTACTTCCTATTTTCTCGTCTCCAGTGTTAAATAATAGGATTCAATTCCTGCTTCTTGAGAGGCAATTGCTGACCTATTGCTGTTTCTTGCAGTGCTGGAGGGACGGGTGTTCTGCTCAACCTGGACCACCTGGCGGGGGTGATGGGGCGCCTGGCCCCGCGGGTAGAGGTGAGGGGGATAGCGGACTCTGGGTGGTTCTTGGACAACCACCAGTACAAGAGGGTGGAGTGCACTGACGCCCACCTCTGTGCACCAACCGAGGGGATCCAAAGAGGCATCAAGTGAGTGAACTGCTGACCTCTTTGAAATAAACTGATTGGGAGTTTTTGTATGTAAAACATTTATCATTCCCGTCCATATTAAGTGCACATCTTAGACACATCTTACAAGGTCAATGTAATTTGGAAGTATGCCTAGGTGTCTTTAATCCGTAACGAAACCTAGTGGTTCTTAAATATGTTATATGCGGCATTTTTTCCTTCGACGTGTATTGTTTCTTCAATAAATCACTTCATCTGATGTATTTTATTCTAAATCTACTCCTCTAGCTTGTGGCACGGTCGGGTCCCTACTACTTGTGGAGCTACTTACTCTGGCGAGGAACGATGGAGGTGTTACTTCGGGTATAGGATTTACCCAACTCTCAAAAGTATATATCATAATGTTTACATTAACAATTGCATCTACACGTACTTTGAGATATTCACAACTTGAACTATTTACGGGTCTGTATGACCATGGAGACTAAAATAAGATACATTCCATGTTATGACCCTAAGCAGTCCTACCCCAAACCCCAAAGAGACCGAGCTTCTCTTTTCAGTATTTTTGAAATTTATTTTTTTTAAATCATTTCATCCCAGGCCAATTATGCGTGAAAATAAAATTTGAATGCCAAAATTATATTGTTACGATATAATGATGTTCATAGCATCAGCAAAACTGTGGACATTTTTATTAAAACTGTGGGCAAAAAATCCAATTACACGAAAATTTGGCAGACAAAAGTTCACTCCTGCTCCATATGGCACTGTGACGGTGTCCAACCATGGGACGGTGTCTGAGGGGTTTGAGGTATACTGTAAGATATTTCCTTCTCAGCACATAGTAAATTAAGGGAAACAAATGAGATTGGCATCTTGTGAATTAGTATGGCCCAATTACATTTGTAAATCTCCTGTTATCCGCAGCGCCTGTGTTTGTGGTGCAGCACCTGTTCGACGAGGCCCAGATAACAGCCGATAACGTGGGCGCGCCCGTCAAGAAGGAGCAGTGGCAGTACATTCACAACATGGGCAAGGACATGAAGCAGACTCTCTCCAACGTCTCGTGAGTAGCAGGGTACATGCGAGGCCAAAGCCACATGTATGATTTAAATGACAATCATGGGTCATATAAAACTGCTATGTTTATACACTTCACCCATAAAGTAACGAGTTTACTGCATCATTGCAAGCGTTATACATCTTACCGGATAGCAACTCAGTTTCAAACCTTTATTTTTTTATAATTATGCCATTGAATTGCCATAATATTTGGTCCAATTCCAGCGATAGGTTTTCTGCAGAAACTTTTTTATTGTTTAATACACTTTTTTTTCTATTTCAGTGCTGTATTTGCCCCAGCCTGCTTATCCCACATCACACTGACTCGAAGGTAACGAAATATATATCATAGAGGTTTGTAACCTTGTGACGGTATTTCACAAGCAGTATTTCCAGACAGCAAATAATGCTGAATCAACTTTGAATTTGCTATTTTTGGGGCTACATTGGAGAAACGTTGAGAATAAATATGGCAACATTAGAAATGTTGTATCGACGTTAGTTCTCAACTTTGAATGTATGTAAATAATATCTCAATTAAAGTTGAATCAACGTTGTTTCAAATTCCAAATGCAACCAAAAACCAACGTTGTATCAAATCAGTGTGCCTGGTTGGAATCCTATGAGTATACTATAATAATTATAAAAAAACTGAACCTTGAAGAATCAAATGTTGAAACATACACGGAACAATTTAATTCATTTCAATGATTTAATGGGTAGAGTATTGATAAAATGTAAACAACATTTGCAGATATAATCTGAAATTCACACAGTGTTCTCATGACTATTTTCATGTAGGGCCTATTGATTTAGTATGGCACATAAATCTGATCCTTTGCGGGTTGCAGTGAGTGGCAACGGGTAGCCATAGACGGGGTAACATTGCCCCAGGCCCTCAGGTGCTGGGAGATGAGCCGCAAAGAGACGAACCACTACCCATCAAGTGGTCGACACTCCAACGCCTATCTCGTCCACAAACTTATCACGGGGTAAGTTCTCTTTGCTAAATTAGCATTACAATTCTGACAACATAATGTCTGTTCACCGACAGCAATGTATCAGGTGATTTCAGGAAAGTTTCCAAATACACCTAACTATAGCAGGAGGGCCGTGCCAATAATATTTCCTTATCAGTCCAACCTCAGACCCATTAGAGATCGGACCCTTTTTATCAGTAAAACTACATGTATTAGATTTTGTCTAGTAAACATTTTCGTGCATTCTCTGCACTGCCAATGAAGCACAAAAAAGGATGAGAAAATCAAAACATCTACGAGTGATTGATAGAACCGGCCATTAAAGAACGAGCATCTCCAAAACTGGCATTACTGCTAGATATGCAAAAGTTTGGTAACGCAAAATGTCTTAGTTGAAACCATTGCGATCTCAATATGTAATTGTGGTAATTGATTCAGGCTGCAAACTTTGAACTAAACTTATGATCTATCGGTTGTGAATAAGTATGTTGCATTAAAGCCCATTGCAACAATTTACCTGTATACTAGAATTAGGTATATAGCTATGGGAGCAAGTAACAAAATGCCGATAGCATAATAATGACTGTTGAATATTGATGCGGGAAGTAAAAAAGTAAATCGCCTATGCAGCAAGATAACCAGAGTGAACTAGATAAGTCCATAATGTATAAGCCTGTATCTTTCAGCCAACATTCCCCAAGAGCAGGGAGGCAAAAATATCTCAACGACGAAGCCATAAAAAGTAAACGTCAGCGAAGAAAACACAAGAAAAAGAAGAACAGAAGTCGGAAGAGGAAACGGCATAAAGGTAAGAATATATGATTCATTGACGTAAGAAGTGGTCTACAAAGTGAAGTAGGATCGTGATAAGAAGCTGGTACCATAAAGCCTGGGCCTCATACGTTTCACATGGGGCGATTACTGGATGAGGGCTAAGATGATAGGATATCTGAGGGGCAAATGGCTGCCCTCGGCCCTGTGAACGTGTGATCACAGGGGCGGCAGAGACGTGGACCCAGCCGCTAAACAGCTGTGACTGATGTCGTTATTAAGCCGCTAAGCCGGTTATTACCTGGCTGGGCTGGGGCCAGGCCCGATGACTATCAGCCGTCAGCTCGCCGTCTGGGGCGGGCCCCGGCCTGTGATCACTGCCCTGCTAAGACAATGTGTCTCGGCACCAGGCGCCCTAAAACAAAGGAGGGCGCCGCCACCCGGCACCGCCCCCGCCCACCAAGTCTTTAACCAAGCCCGCCCCTACTCCCACTCATTAATATAATAAAGGTGGTTCGACCTTATCGGATCATACATCTAGGTGGATCTTATATAAGTGTTAGTACAGGTGTTGTGAAATTGGCAATAACAGTGGATTTTTAATGGTTTTTGTGATGGGGAGTGAGGGCTAGGGGGTAGGGTTAGCATGGGTCATGTGTCGGGTGTGGCAGGTGAGAATAAATCACGATTAATGCTCATCAAAGGGAGAGGGGGTGTAGTAGGGTGCGGGTAATTGAGACGGAGGGGTGGGGTAATCCTGTCAGGGAGACTCACCAGTTACCTGTGAAGATGAAGGTAAAGGGGTGCATGACTGGGCCAGGTGGTGTCAAGGTGGAGTCAGCCCTGAGCAGGGCGGGTTGAAGGTTGCTTTGTTTGGTATAAGAAATAGCCTGTTAAGTCTACCCTGTGCAGCTACATCAGTGGGACAGGGAGTATGCAGTCAGGGGGTGGAGGGAGCTCTATAAGAAGCCGTAGGAGGGATGTACATTGTAGCTACCGTTAATTACCTCAGGTGGGCCGGGGCATCAAAGGGGCCGCGCGGCCAGGCAGGAGCCCGTCTGGGGCGCGGGCCGCAGATTAAAGACCGGCGCCATGATAAATCAGGCGGCGGGCGGGGAGGGTGGCGCCGCCGGCCGACCCCCTCACCGGCCCCCGCCGGGTCAGGCCGCTCCACTCGGATCCCTGCTGCCCCCCTCCTACCCCTCCGACCCACCCACACCCCACCCTGTAAACCGAGGTCTCTAGGTTATTATGATAATGCTTTTATCGACCATTGCGAATCATCATTTGACGCACGTTATTTAATCACTGTAACTTAATTCGCATTGCTTAGATTCCAACCATCTAGATATTTGTGTGTAAACTCACATCTATACAGATTCCCTAAAGGGTAAGATGATACCAATGAAAATGCACAACTCCCCACGCGGAGCCTTGGGTGATGGTGTGTTCGCTTTAGCAATACCTGGAGAATCACAACACTTTCTAGGCCCTTGCATTTCAAAATTACCCTGCCATCCTGTTAAAATTGATATACTTTACACTACATAAATGACAAGAAAGTCTGCCCTAAAGTGATGCCACCAATCTACCTATTGCTGACTGCGTCTTGACTTTCCCGTGCTCCCTGTTAGTAAGGATTTCAAAGAGGTACCGGACTATTAACACGTGTGAAAGGGCAGGTCATAGCCTAGTTACAAACATGTGTCACCACAGACTAAGATTGATCATATTCGTAGGGAGACCGAAACACCTTCTTTGCTCGTGACACAGAAACCGTATTATTATGACAAGGACATTGTATTACGAAGACTGGCAGGTGTCTCTTCTAATGTGGAAAACACTTAAGGGCGCAATTGAACTTTGACAACTTTAAAGGCGGTTTCAAATCCATGGTGTAAAAATACTTCAATACTGAATAGTTACGAAAAATGTTATTTTTCGTTGTACATCTTGCCTCAGTGGAGGGGGTGGGGTAGAAATTGTGCCAACTTTAGTTAAAGTAGAGTATTGCAAGGGAGAGTAATAGTACAACAATATTCAATAGCTTTTTAAGATGGAGTGAATGTGATTAAACCTCGTATACAACTCCATAAACAGCTCATTGTATCGGGGATTACAGTAATACATCCATATACACACGACTATGACTTGATGTTCTGTTTATGCTGCAAATGTGACATGTTGATGAGCACCTTGTATGTCGATTAGCCATAATAAATGATTAGAACACAACTTTTTAAAAAACCGTCTTTGATAACGATACTAATCGTATTCTCATAACATTCCATCGTATACTTAAGTGGGAATATTAATTATATATTACTTAGACAGGAAACGGAGCCATATATTATAATGTGATCCATCATATGATTCTTTGTTGTTTTATAATATCTCTATGAACTTTCAACAGATCTGTAATTTGTGGCTGATTATGTGACAGTTATAGAGGGTAATGCATTGCAGTATGTGTGGGGTTGGTTGTTTATTTAGTACAGGTTGTCAAATCTTGAACCGTACTAAAAAAGTAAAATAAATGCTGTGCCTTTAGAAATTTCGCAAACTATGTTTATTTCCCCTAAAGGGCGCGGAAAGGAGAAGCGTCAACGTGAACGTCAGCGGCAGCGGCCACGGCCAGGGGGACGGCCACGCCGCTCGCTCTGGTTCGACCAGCACGATATGCACCACATGAGGTACCACGACAACCAGTGCAGCCACCACCGCCTGGACCACTGCGCCTGGCCCCAGTGTAACCTCTCCTGCCCCAAGATCCACAACCCCTTCACGGGCGAGGAGCTCGACTTTATCGACCTGCTCCTCCAGTTCGGCCTGGACCTCTCCAGTATCGCCAACGCCCTGGGCATGGACCTGCCCACCCTGCAGACCATGGACCACGACCTGCTCCTGCAGATGCTCACCCAGAGCTGACCTGAGCAGGTGTGAGTCACTCTGAGCAGCTCAGGGCTTGTTTCTGCTAAGGGAGTACTGTATGTTTCCTAATCGGGGTGAGTATTTTCACACACTGAGGAGAACAGTGTGGCTACCCGTATGGATTTTCACAAGGATGGAGTAAGTGAAATTAACTCATCAGAAAAGAAATGCACAGAGAAAAAAAAACTACCTCCGTTTGTTGTACTTTGTTATTTCACAATAGCTTTTGGAAACCTGTTTAGTATCAACATTTCTGCTGCTGAACGACACAAAGAAGGATGACGTTTTGTCTTGTTCATATACCGTCCTTTTCGAAGTGCTTCATTCGATAATGCGTTCAGTAAATATTTTTGTCACAAGGATTATAAGTAGATAGTAACCAAGTTGCCAGCTCGGTGACGCCACCTGATGTACCATTCAGACACCACTTTGGTAAAGGAAAACTACAAGATTCATGGCTCAAACACGGGGGATACCATTGAAGGAGTAATTACTCGAAAACATGGTCGATTTGTGTGAAACGTTAGACTAACGTGTAAAGACGGCTGGTGTATCATGCCAAGCTTCGAGAGAGTATTTTCCATTGTATATCAAACTTGAATGTTTTCTATCACTTTTATAAACACTACTTAAAGCACAAAGACCAGGATCTCGCTTGGATATGACAACATGTGACATTTTGCCTTCTAGGTGGTGGTGTTGGGCGAGTAAAATTACAAAGTAACAGTACATAGGCGCATGGAACAAGTTCTAAATGCCAAGCCACATATAATTATATGGATCTTTTCTAAGGAACAGAAGTATTCTGTTCATTTGCCTTTGAAATGATTAAGCAATAATGCCTTTAAAGTATGTTTCTGAATTTCACTATGTACGTCTCTGGAAAAAATTAACCCATATGGATTTAAGAGGAAGGATGCTGTGGCTGGTCATGTAACCCATAAACTCACCACAAACTTTCTATCTATACTTACATAAATGTAAAATCTCAAAAGCATGTTTAGGTCAACAGTGAAAATACATTAAGTTGTTTTTTGTTGTGAATTTCAAAACAAAATGATGTAATGACACAGTCACAATCTAAAAACAATTTCATTTTATCGGTTCCAGACAAGCACTGGGTCATAAAGGTCGTATGTTGCTGACAACAGAAATCAGGGATTCAATTTACACAAAAAAGTAAATACATGTACAGTAGCTTAGTGATTTCTTCATGCATTTTTATGTGAGTTTTTGTTTCTCAGAGTAGCTTTTATGTTAAACTTATTTATTACTGTTATTACTGGAACAAATATTCTATCCCATATAATATTCGTATAATATATATTCCTGGTAGGTTTGTATTGAATGACCTCAAGACATGAAGACATGTTTGTTTCTAGAAGTAGTGGTATTTGCTAGTCTGTTATGATATTAGTCAGCATATAGCTAAGTTGTACATAGTACAATGCCACGCACTGGAGGCATTATTGTATTGAACAAAAACTACGTTTAATAAAACTTGTATGTATACCAGCAGTCTTTGATAGGTGTACCTTGTATTTAGACACTCAAATGTTTCAAATCATTAATAAAGAAAATCTTACAATTCGTAGTTTTTACTTAATTCGTAAGAGAGAACGGTTGATACGGATTTAGTGGTGCGGCACTTCATTAAATTTTCAACTCTTATATTGGTTCATAATCATAATGTATTCTTTTTTGGTAATTCCTTATTCCGAGATAGATTTTTGTTGTTGTTATTCTAAGGATAAAACCAAATAGAATAAATCAAATAGAACCTAGTTTATCTTCTGATATTCCGTGTACAAACCAAACTGTCGTACTTTGAATTATACGAGACAACTAATGCTAAAAGAAATGACAGAGTTGGGGTTTTTTACATCTACGAAATGGTTATTTTCTTCAAGAAGATACCTATATCAACAAGCCTATCCATACAGTAACCGGTAGTTCCTACCCACTAGCTGGCACGCCAACGCTTGGGGTCGGCACAACTTAGTAGGTGGCGCCAGCAGCAGAAACAGTGCAACCACCTCGTGGGGAAAACATGAACCTTTACTTTCAATTCCCATTCTGGAGAATTATCATCAGTGCTTGTTAGTGCGGCCTAACCATTTAAAACGATTCGCCTGCAACTATCCACAATGATTACCGCATTGCCTTTATGCTAAAATTGCAAATTATACTATTTTTTTCACAAACACATGTTGTACCATATTCCTGCAAACTAAGGCTAAAGCAACTACGTCTATCCGGTCAAATAGTGGACTGACAGCTAGTCGTAATTTTGTGGGTTTCACCTTGGCTGGGCTGTGTTTAATTTCCTTTTTTGAAGTCCTACACATAAAATACATTACTTCATTATTGAGTATAGCATTCACAAATAGTACCGGTATATGCAAATAAAGCAAAATTCTCACCTCGGACACCTATCACACCCAGTCCTTGGGAGACTGGAGCACCTCCAGCAGTTTGGCCTCCTTCGACCCCTCCTCAGGGGTGTGCATGTATTCCCATTTCTGTAAGTAGAAATCAGCGACATTTAATACTTAATTTAATATACAATTACATGACCTTTTGTGGCCAAGTCTTAAAGGTTTGGAGAGTACATCTTATCTTAGTAAACTTCTATCGAGATCTGTAAGATTATTTAGGCATGGTTTATGTTTTGGAATTACATATCAATATTGACTGGCGACCCTGAGGGAGCCTGTCCATGGGCAACCCACTCATCACAACCTATGGCATCAGAGGCCTTGGCATTCTTATGATTCTAGCACCAATTTCCCCAAAGCAACCCCCATTTTAGACTATTTTTTGTAGTCAAATGCGAGCGTATAGAGTCAACAAAGTGATCATTTTAAATGTTTTATTAGGCTTATCAACATCCCAACCTACCCCATTGAGCGTGCTGGTTTGATTGTAATCCAAATAATGGTGTAAAGATGTTAAGAAGTAAAAAAAGTTTGTTGAACCATTTCCCTCTAAAATGGGCCTTTACTATCTCATGATATTCATTCCCAGCGCCCCCCCCCCCCTGCCCTCTTCAAATTCGCAATGCATTCTCCATATATATCAATAAACAGCATCTCCTCCTTTTAATGCAGGACAGATAACATTTTTAATAAATTCCCCAATGGGCCCAGCAATATTACTGTTCATCTTGGGGTGCTGGAGGGTGGGGCAGTAATGCTGATCATGTTGTCCTAAAAAGACTTGACAACCACAAAAAATGTTGCCCTCCACTTAAACACCTAAAAAATAGAAAGCTATGAGTCAATTAAATGTTCCAAAGAGCACATTTATTTGCTCTTAAATCACCTAAACCGCCCGTTTGTATCAATTTTGTGACATCGCATGTCATATACCGGTAGCATTCATAAATATCTTTTGGGAACCTCTTGACAATGTGTAGATCTGAGTATGGAGAAAAACGATATGCTTTACGATATCAAGTGATCTCACAAATTGAGTTTAGTTTGACATTTAAATCTGAATCGATGTATAGCTTTGAAAATCCTGTCAAAATAATTTTTTTTTTAGAGAGGATCAATTTCATGAGCACAAACCCTGTGGTCGGACTAAGTGAAGGTCCACAGACAAATGTTTTCTGTCCTCTCACTCAAGGTTCTTCCAGCTTAAGCTCGGCAAAGCACAACTCTTGCATTACCGTTGTCAGACATTGCCAAGACATGTCCATGACACTGCCAAGTGGGTGGCAAGGTGAGGGGTCGTCCTTAACACTGCGCGGACGACGACTCGGAGCACCTCCTTGAGAACCGATCCCAATATTACACGAGCAGCTCGCGTCACCCCGTGCTCTGACATCGCCGAGGGGCGATATCAGTAACATGTGTCTCGGTCACCGGGTCCCCTCCACCCCACGTCAATAACCACTTGTGAGTACAGGTTTCAGGAGGCTCTGGAGGACAACCGGCGAGACACTACTGGCCCAACGTCTTGGTGCCGACATGTGGGCGGGCCGACCACCCACTGGCCTCTAACCCCACGCCTACCACTCCTACAGTCAAGGCTGCCAACATGAAATAGCCACCTTTTAAGGGTTAGTTTCAAAGTCTAGTTCCTATGGGTTCCACTACGTGGCAGTAGCCATCACTTAGCTGGTTCTAGAGAAAGGCTGGCCTGATGAAATTCAGTGCTTAGTTTATACTTTCTTTGAAGTAGGGGCCTATATTATTTTTATAATTTGTTTCCAACGCCCACGAACTCTACATTTATACTGGCATTTTATAACTGAAACTACTCTACTTTCACATAGAGGTATATTATTCAAATATGTTTTATAATAGAAAGGTACTTTGTATAGTCCCCTATATAATTCAACTGATGTTTCAGTATTACATACCGAGTATAACATTCTACACAATACCCCGTGGAACGAATTCGTTGGACAGTAAAGTCTTATACAATTAGCGTGTCGTGTCGGTTTAAGATAGTGAGACACAGCTTTTATACCTTATGCAAGAATTATTTTTTCTTACCAAACCAATATCATATCTGTCCTATAACACTACGGAATGACAGACTCGAGCTTGTTGCACATCATTGTGGGCGACGATTTAATATAGAAGTTTAGAAAATCAAATGTGAACATCCCAAACATTTGCATTGAGGTGCAGAAATAATAACTCTACTTACTGCGTACAGAGGCAGGGACATTAGGATACTCTCTATCCTGGCTCCGGGGGTGAGCAGACCAAACTTGGTGCCCCTGTCGTAGACCAGGTTAAACTCGGTGTACCGGCCTCGGCGCAACAACTGCCATTGCCTGCATTTCAAGAGAAGATGTTAAAGCAAATGAGAGGTTAATATGATTCTAATATTCACTATTTCAAGGAGTTATCAGACATTAGCATACCTCTATCTGGTAAAGAAAGTCGGGTCTGAATTCAGTATTGGATGGAGTCATTAATTGTGAGAGATTAATGTTTCTCTGGCGGTTTATCCTAGTAAAGAATTCAGAGAATGCATTCAGTAACTCATATCAAGTTAGATGTATAAATCTAACTTGTAAGGACAGTATTTAATGTGTTTTTCTTTGTGGCTGAATTTAGACATAATACTATAATCTAAAGCTATCATTATCACTGAACATTTCAGAAAGGTTGGTGCAAGTTCCATCTACTGAGGTCACATTAACTAAAAAGATTATCTAATGCTAGTAATCACAACTGGTAAAACATAACATACCTTTCTTTGTATGAATAACCATCATTCATATGCTTCTTTACAATAGGGAGGTAGGAGGGTAGGACAGCCTCGGCACAGGACTGAAATAGAATTCTGAATGTTTATGCTTGTAGGGAATCTGTTTAGACTGTCAACAAGGATGGAAATGCCGCAGCCATGCCAGCAACAAAAAGATAAAACATTTTCATCTTAATTTTTAATTCTTTATGTCTGACACCCTGCAAAAACACTAATTAGCAAATCCATATTTATAGCCTAGGAAGAATTAAAATAACAGAAATTCCGCTCTGGCATGGATCGTGAGAAAAGAAAAGAATGCTATAGAATTAGTCGTGTCTCGCAAGTCAATTCATTTTCCTGACATTAGCTGTTTGTTTAAGCTGCGTGCACGTGATCGGGCGAGAATCACGTGACAACAGGCGCTTTGCCTTCTGGGACGCCGTCAAAAAGAACCAACCTGCACAAACTCGAAGGTTTTTTCCTGAGATGACTGGTCCATGTCGTCAAAGAATATTCCTCCTAGTCCTCGTCTTTCACCTGCAGAGAAGCACAAAATAGGTCCACCTGACACCTTCCCAACAGAAACAAGATTAACGTGCAATTCATTCTTGGGAAATATTCCACGACTAGGAGAGGGAAAACAACTCATCAAAAACTTATTCAATGTTTGGTTGGCGGGAGCGGAGGCTGTTTTGCGAGCTTAGCTAATATTTGTGCACTACAAAATTAATCGGACGAGAAGTTTTGATTTGCAGCTTGGAATTAGAAAAGGCTGATGATGCACCTCTGAACTTGATGTGGAAGTAGTCGTCGCACCAAGCCTTGAAACGCTTGTAGTACTCAGGGTTATGCTTATCACAGGCATCTTTGAGCGTTTGGTGGAAGTGTACGGCATCCTACAAGATTGAAACGAAATTATTTGAAAAATATTACTAAAACATTACTGAAACAAACTGACACACGGAAATGAGCAATCCTCACAAGTTCTCTTTCATAATGATTATAAATTGCATTAATATTTAAAACAATGTTCTATAAAATCAGTGATTAAGAGTTTATTTTCTAACCAGGGGATTCAGAATGCTACGAAGGAAGACCCTCAAATATTAATACGACAGGAAATTCCAAATCTGGAACAATATTGAAAAACTAGTTTTCATTACAGCCGTGCTCAGGAAATAAAGTCATGCAGGGTTTTCTTTCTTTTTCAATCAATTTGCATATTTTTTCTAGCCATAAAAAGGAAATGGGCCGCTCAATATCCAACCCTGGACATTTCTACAATAACTTTTACGGATAACTACAATGGCAATGGTAGATTTAATTTTCCTTTCGATCTATTTGAATTCCCGTTCTTTCTGTGACAAGACATGGGCCTGTGTAATGATTTAATGTTATCACACAAGAATGTGACATCAAGTCAACCAATATCAAGTTCCGGAGTATCAATTCTCTATTCTTCTGACATTCCCGAAGAAATAATCCATTTACCAGCCGTTCTTTTAGATTAAAATCGAGTGAATGCATGGAGACAGTGTGGCTTATACTGTTATCTTATAAAGATGGGATAACTTTGGTCATTCATCTTTGAAGACGATGCGAATTACCGCTGGTCCGATGTTATTATGCCAACATGATGCATTGATGTACTTGACATGAAAACTACTTCTGAAATCGAATGCTGTCTTTACATTAGCATTTAGCTAATGATAAGAAAACAAGTTTCCCTTCGGCTTATGTTTAATATTCAATGAATCAACGTTGGTCTTTGGTAAGAAATTAAAATTGAATCAACACTGATCCCACGAATCAACGTTGAACCAACTTTGATTCTACTTTGAATTTTAGAAATTGAATCAAGGTTGTGAACCAACGTTGATAATACATCAATAATCTTAATTCAACGTTGAATTTACCTCATAACACAAAACAACTTTATTTAAATTTAGTTTCCATCTTGTTCCCGCTCTGTGGCTTGGTACCACCTTTCCCCATATAATGAAGAAAGTAGTAAACAAAGTAGGGTACCCTAAATATGACATATTATATTCTTATCGAACTGTGATAAAATGTCCTGGGACGGTTTCCCTCGTGCGCCACATTCAAAGGCGGGTGAATGAAACTAGAAATCTGAAGATTGTTGGCCAGAAACTGGCCGATGTTGCATTGGTGGTTTGTAAATGTTATAAAAGGAACATGTCATGATAATACAGCAGCCCAGTCGCAACAGCCGGAGCAGCGCCTCTCCCCTCCCCAGCCAGCCACCACTTGGCTATGCGGCTCGTCACGGCTGATTGAGCGCATGGTCGGTGGTACAGGAGGGAGTCCTATTGGTCAATCATGTTGACCAATGAGTGTACAGCTCCCATTAGGACCCCCCCCCTCCCCCCCCCCCCCCCCCCGCCCCCGTCGCCACGGCCGGAGCGGCGCCTCTCCCCTCCCCAGCCAGCCACCACTTGGCTATGCGGCTCGTCACGGCTGATTGAGCGCACGGACGGTGGTACAGGGTCACGTGACCCTATTTTGGTGATCGCCACGTGGTTCTTATAGCCACGTGGTGATCCAATGAATCAGGGATTTGTAAAATTTAAAGTGTTAAACCTCTTGATTATGATTCCATGTAGTCAGTGTTGGGTGAACTTAGTTGAATTGTGTCTTTTAAATGTTTTAAAATGATTAATGATTATAATTTTGAAGTGGTCACCAACATGGCGGCAAGCCCATTTAAGGAGTTGTGACGTCATCTGCACAACGTCTATTGGTCAATGACCAATGAGTGTACAGCTCCCATTAGGACCCCCCCCCCCCCCCCCCCCCCCGGGAACCCCCCCCCCCCCCCCCCCAACACCACAGCTCAGAATGCCAGAGCGCACGGATGGTGGTGACTGTGTTGGTCGGCCGACTGCACCACCCACCACCACCAGCCGCCACGGCCAGAGCGGCGCCCGGGCGACCAGAGGGGGCGGTCCTATACCTGAACATTCCACCAATGACCACAGGGGTGACTGCCTTTCCCCCCCCACACTCACCTCACCTACCCCACGTGCAGCGGTGGTCCTCTACCTGGACAGGAGACACTGAGAGTAGTCTATAGGCATGATTGACAGGTAGGTCGTCAGCTGCAGTACTATAATAAGAGGGCCTGCCTGGTCATGGTTGCTTGGGCGCACAGACGGTGGTGTAGGAGGGAGTCCTATTGGTCAATCAGGTTGACCAATGAGTGTACAGCTGCCTAGGACAGCTGCACTGGGGGTCAGAGAGGGCACACCAATTAAACAATTACACGGTCCACTGGTCCACAACAATAGACCCACTTCAAAAACGGACCTATACCTTGGTTGCATTGGTAACTTAACACCTCTATGATCAATACTTATATGTACCAATGCAACAAAAAGCGTTTGTAAAGACGAGGAATCGATGCTAGTATTGCTCCATTTTTGTAAACTGGGCGGTTATGATTAGCGTGAGAAAGATATAGCTATTTCCAGAAACAATCATCCCGGTACAAGACGTGTGTGAAATGTTTTGGGGAAGGGGAGGGGGGTTATATCTTCAATGGATTTCAATTAATTCGAGGGCTATTCCCAAAACTGTGAACCATTTAAAGCGACAGCGTTGTTTACACTGGTCGAGTTTAGATTATTTACTTCCCCTCCCACCTCTTTTGACACAAGGAAATATGGCTTCAACTTCCTACTAGCCACATCATAGAATAACCTTTATGCCTATTTAGCCACATTCTAGGATAACCTTTATGTCTTTTTAAGGTGGGAATAACCTTCATAAATACAATGTTCTTTTCCATGGAGAAATTTGCCAAAATGGGCCGCCCAATGATGTAATAAAGAGCACATGGCCAAGGCAGCGTCAGTTGTGAATAATGTCGGAAGTTCTGCTGACCTATACCAAGCGCTGTTTGATTGAAGGCCGAGCGAAGGTCGCGCAATCTTCTAAATTCCTCTTCATGAGTAAAGAAGGCAGCAGAATCCACAGCTGTTATGATTCAGTCTATTGACGTCTCCCCTTACTACGAAAATTGATATTTCAAAGCCAATAAACACAGTATCGACACAAACAATAATTTTAAAAAGAAACTAAGTTTTTCTCTCTCAGAAAATCACTCGGAAGCCAGATTTCTGCAGAACAGAAAAGCAAATGATATAAAGAATTGATTTATAAGTGTTAGCTGGATATTTTCAAATGAATTCCGAAGTGTACTATTCCTTACTCACCGATTCATCCAGGTAGTAGGGCGTCAGGTCAGTGCCCCCTCCAAACCACCACTGGGTCTTGCCAGGACTCTCCTCCACTTCGAAGTAGCGGTAGTTGAAGTGAATAGTGGGTACGTTGGGGTTTCTCTATTTTGAAGGGAAAAACATGATAAATTCAATTTTTAAGGGAAAATTAAAATCACAGATAAATAAAGATTTCGAGAAATTGTGTGTTCAAGTACGACATCGGCAAAGACAATTGCAACAACCATTTTTTTTGTATATCGATTTATATGATGTCAGATACTATGTAGACAAAACAAAAAAATGTTCAGCACCATGGAACTGGTGATATCGCGAGATACAGATGTAAACCCGTGCAACATTTTATATAGCAGTAACATGCAAGAATAAAACCATAATTATGGTATACCACACGGCAAGACATTTATGTCAGTTTCATCTCAAAGGCAGTGCGACGCATTACCACATATAGGCCACACCATTCATTCTTTCATCTGAAATCATTGTATATACCGATCTACACTATACTCTATCAATGAGGCAGCGCTGCGTACTTTCGATTTATCACTCTCTTTTTTATCCCTTTACGATGTCCATCAATACTCTCTCCTTGTGTCTGTAGGCAGGGACTGTCCGGTTTCCTGGCATTTCTAGGAAGTAGTGCTATTTGTTGGCAGAGCGATGGGCACCGCCTACGTTATCTGTTGGCATTTGTGTTCCTCCAATCTTGGCCCCGTTTATCAGTGTTCTATCCCAATTATCACCCTTCACAGGGTGCCGACATTTTCCCAACTGTACCTTTAGGATATTTCAAGGACGACTGTTTTTTTGTCGGAAAATCAGGCAATAACGAAGCATCACCGTTAACTCTTTTTTGACTTCATGTAATATCTACTTTTACTATTTACCTCCAGTCGTGATATTATTGAATTATACAACATGTCAAGTGATCCAAGATCTAATAGGAGTTTTTAATGCTTGCACATTAGTCAGCACAACAGAGAACCCATCGTTCTCGTTCAAAGGGCCCAACCTCTTGCCTTTGATGTCTAACTTCATTAGAAGAGTCAACTGTGCCCCCTCAGAATCTTAAACAAGTGGAGTCGTTTCATTATCCAGACCCCTCCTAGAGCCCATGTGGTTTCCCTGGTCCTCTAATTACAAGCGGATTTTCCTAATTACTCTGACATTCCTCGAGAATGTGTGTAATTCTGACTCATTGATGCAGAAAGCACAACAATGGATGTGTGATTGTCATTCCGCTCGTATAATCGATAACAAGCATCTAGGCGACATCGCCAACAAGATCACCAAAAATCCCTAACGAATGTGAACAGTCAACATTAGAACAGGAGGGGTCTTATGAAAAAGGGGTCATTACTGAGACATGAGGGTTAAGAAACTTGACAACTAGAAACATCAATCACAAGAGGTTCTTGTGTTTGTGTCAACCTCAGAAACGCAGACTAGATTGGGCTAATTGCCTCTTAACAGAGGCTACCTTGGGGTACCTATTACGAGTCTGAAACCCTACCACCGGAATCTAGTATCTATCATTTATCTGTTTTCTGAAATCCGTTCTTGTTCAACCAGTTCTATGGCAGTTAACAAAATTGACAAGTTGAGAAATTAGAAAAGGCAACTTCAGATTACATAAAGACAATTCAATACTACAAGATTAAAGCCCTGGTTTGACAATGCAATCGAAAAGGCTCGCAAAGTTCAGTCCCTTGCAAAGCCTAAAAAAATCGCTTCCTATTCAATGTTCAACAGGTCCCATACAATACTCTCGATATTTTTTCCCCACTTTTTACTTAATATCTCAGCTTTTTTTTCCGGCCTTTGATTGCACTTAGATAAAGCGAACATGTTTGTGCTTTGTATGATGTGAGTATCATTATTTAATAACATCTGAAATCGCAAGTCAGGGTGAGTAGAAGTACATAGCACCGTGAGAATTCACTCTCGATTTGCGATTATTTGCGACGACCCATTACACGTCATTCCTGAGGGAAATCCATGGACATCCTGGGGAAATACGGCATTTCTGATAGTAATCTGTGGGGTCTAAAGGGTTAACAGATTAGATATTTTGATTGCAATGTTACCTATTTATTTCAATATCTCAGCTAAATTCCATGGTATTTTTGAAAGGTTTTCATCGAAATAAAGATATGCTTGCCTTCTCGATAGATTATTTTGTCTACAAAATTACCAAAAGTGCAAGTAGCATGCAGTAACATTGCATCATTTGAACTGACTGTTTATACTATGCGATTATTGTGTGCGATGTATTGTTATTGTTCTGGATACTATTTTGCACGCGATTCCCCTGATTTTTTTTTGGGTACCATGGAGTCAGGGGCTTTAATTTAAATCAGACAAACGGTAATGAAGTTTTCGTGCCCCCATGAAATGTAATAGGTTGGTGGTACACTTGGTTACATATTATTTTGAACACAGAAACAGCAGCTCAAACCACAGAGTAAAGGGTGCCACTTTAATATAGGAAAGTGACTAATTAATTCCTTTTATTTCCTTACATTACGCAGTGATTCAATTAGAAACTGTCCATATCACAGTAACCAAGTAACTAAGTAAATGATCTATGAATTCCATTGAATTTGAATGGGATTTAAGATTGGATAATTTCGTCCGACTGCAATTCGTGAACGTTACTGAAAAGACTGAAGCAAATAAAGGGTCGTGTTTCTATTACATTATCCTCGCCACTGGGTTGTAATGTTAAGCTTTTATTGTGGTTTCTTATAGAGGGAGTTCCAGCTCTGGAAAAAGCGGCATTGCAAATTTGATGAAAAGTTTTTAGCCTTTCAACTTAAGTAGAAAATATTGAACACTATGAAAGAAGAGAATTTTAAAATATTTCTCTGCAAAAGGCCCAATGCCTCACCTCTACCAAAATCATTGGCTGTTATTTACAACCTATGTAAACAGCAACTGTTCTTTTGACTGTTTAGACTGGTTGTCAACCAATGATAAGTAAAGTTGTAAGATAATTCTTCACGTTTATTGATATGATAATATCAATCTGTTTTACTCACTTAGGCTTTTCCTGCCTATATTAGGCAAGTGCTTCAACAAAAACCTTGTCCAATAGTATATCTTATAATTCCTAACTCTTAGGAATTATCCTTCAACCACTACGGCGAAATAACGTGCTGTTGTGGAAATGAAAACGTGAGAGCACCATTGGTGCGCCAATGAATTGACAATTAGCAGTAATGTGGCGCATTTTGCATGGTTTGTTTTTGTAATTCTAATTAATGTGCAGACATTTAGTTATTATGATTTGTTATCATTAGATACGTGGTGTGTGACTGGGGATGGATTTCGTTGTCATTACAGAACTCTAATATCAAATACCCTTTATAACATAAATTTCACGATAATTAAAGCAACCCATCAGGCTTGCTAGTTGCTATTGAATAATTGGGTGAGGTTCTGTCTTGGTTAACAATTAGAATTTTGTAGTATACTTACTGGGTGCACCACTGAGCTTATACCAATGGCAAAGAAAGGCAATTTCCCCTCTTTTAATTTCTTTCCCCTGAAAAATACAAACAAGAAGCAAATTAGCTACAAAGTTCTGCTCATGCATGAGCGATGGTCGTCCCTCAGTAAACTAAAGGCCTCCTAATACCAGAGGGCTATGTGTAATATGGGCTTTAGGTGCTGACCACCACCACTCCTGCTGTCATACACAGCTCAGGGAGGGGTTTAAGAAAGGGCATGCACTGCCAATCACCTGGGACTGCCCACCTACGGGTGACGGTGGTGGTCCTAATTTGAAGGGGTGAGGGCTGTTTAGCTCAGGCATTGGTTATGTAACCTACTTCTAGCTTCTCACACTGCCTGATTCTAACAACAACTGGAGGACAATGCCCTTGAACTGCTGAACATGAGATTGTGTAATCGGTCATTGAGAACAAAGAGAACTAAATGGTTAAAGACATGACTGATTGAGGGAGTCCCCACCATTAGCTTATATACTATATAGATAAAACTAGGGACTCCCAAAAACGTAACATTGCATTTTCACTCATCAAAGTACATTCTCTTGCATTAATGTTTTTCCTTCACAAATAATGCTGCATATACTAACAACCATGTGAACATGATTCTGATACATACGCTAACAAACCGTGTTCAATAAATGATCAATTTGTACCCAATAACTAGAGCCAAATAATTTAAATCATTCCTTTTTCTGTGCAGGTATTGAGATCTTGATAATGTTAGACTAGAATTAGAAAGTTACACTAGCTCATAATCAAAACAAAGCACTTCAAAGAACACAACTTGTACATCCATTCATTATAATAATGAGTTTAATCTTTATTGATGTAATTTACCAATTAAATATGGGGGAGAGCAACTACTAATGCCTATTTCTCCGGAATATCTAGCGAAATAGACCATAAAGACAGTTGTAACAAATTAGTGACCTCCTATCACATCGGGTACTTCTAGGCACCTAGCCTGGCCACTAGAGCAGTAGTCAGTAGTTAGGAGGTAGTGAACGGAGGGCACTTGGATGTGACAGGTCCAATCACAGGACCCTTGACACTTGGGTAATATATAAGGTGGCAGGGCAGGGGCCTGGAACTGGATGATAGCCCATAAGCCTAGAGCTAGTAGTTGTGGGAGTGGTGGTGCAATACAACTTTAGGTCCCTCCCTCCGCCTTATTTAACCTGTCAATTACTTCTGATCAAATGCTATAGCCACATCAAGACTTTGATCAATTACAAAATACCGACTGCAACAATAAATCTGAAGAACCTTAAGCTATGTGTGGTTACTTGCAATCAGAGAACAATAGAAGCAAGAGTGATGTACAACTGAGAGATGTTCTATAATCTATCAAGCTTTTAACGTTGGAAAGGTCTCACAAGATCAGGACATTAACCAAGGAATTGAACTAAAAGTCACCAAATACAAAAGCGTAACACACTATCAGCTACATTTAATAGCCAAATTAAGTTCGCTTTGGAAGATTCCAATAGTATCAGCCTCTAGTGTACACAGTCATACACGACTTAACATGTTAATGCTAAGACGATCAGACTTTAAAATAGGTAGAACCACTGATGCCTAAAGAAGAACCGGTTTATTGTCCACTAATAGACATTCAAAGCTATCTTTCCGGGCGCTTGGTAAATCTTTCCAGTATAGTCAATTAAAGGCGCAATTAAGCATGAAGAAACTCAAGTGTCGGAGGAGGGGGGGGGGGTACTGTCCTTGAGTCGTCCAGAAGCAGAAAAACGTGAGTCGTCCACTGGCAGAAAAACGCCAATTAGTAGAAGACATATTTGATAGTAAGAACGTTTCGACTCAAGTTTATGAATATTAGAAACAAATTATGAATCGTACGGTTTGCTTCACACTATTTTCGTGTATTTTCACTTTCATTTTTTCAATTAAGAGCCAGTTTTGAAATGGATTATTGTTACACGATCATGACCAGAATTAAATAACAATTGTATAGACATTAAATAACTTTTAATTGCAACCACAGAATAATGGCAAGTAATTATTGGTTAGATAAATCCGCATTCTTTCAGGACGAAGTATCAGCATATTGGCACGAAGCAGCGATGTCAGTGACTTTATAAACTTAAAAGGGTGTCTTTGAACACTATATTGTACTGTCAAGTAAAATAGCAATTTCGATCAGAATGAATGGCAACAATGATTTCTCACGGCATTGTTTCTCGTTGCCATAATTTCTATAAGAAGTGCAATAGTTGCAATTAGTGTCCCAGCCTTGCCATGATTAATCATATTGTGGCCGTGAAAAATATCCCCATTCCTTAACATCCAATCAATTCATCAGCCCAAAAGTAGAGAACCCTCAGAAAAGGGTGCGGAAATAAGGAAATCTCTAAATATAATGTCACCGCAAGGGAACTTAGGTTAAGTAGCATGGGTGATTGAGACCACTACCCAGAACCAGCGTAACCTATAGAAAATATTTCATTTTGCTCGCTTTTTGTTGGCCCCCTCCACGTTGATCACGTCGGTAAGAAGTTTCCAGCGGGATCAGGCCCCAACTGATCCATCATTTTGCACCGCGACGTGCTGACAAATTGCGCACCACTGCCACTGTCCAACAGGCGATATCCATCATGATTCTTTTAATCTCCTCTACATCTGCAGCTGAGTAATCCATTCTTTATTAAAGGGATCCCCTACGTATTCCCTTTAACACAGTTTCCCCCCTTCACTTTTCTACTACGTGACAATCGCTTGTGTATGTCTGCTAGTGGCTTTATATTTCATTAGTGTCCTTACTAAATAAGCCGGAATGGAAAAATACCCATTGAATTACGAAAACTTGTTTTATCAAATAAGGGTAACAATTTGAAGGCACAAGGTTTAAAAGGACACTAGTAAATACGAATTCAACCAACACGTTTTTTGAAAGCACGTTGTTACCAAAACTATTTAAAGCTATACTTTAGAGCAGGAACTGTCTAGCACAATAAAGCTCTAGAGAAGCGTTCAATTGTGCAAACATTAATACTGTACACTGCTGTGTTGGAGTCGTATCACCATATTACATATTTATTTAGAACGCTCTCTTTAGTCTTTGGCACATAGGAAAGTGGGTCGAGTTACTTGACCGTCGCACAATAGCCCATAGGTAGAGTTAGACCAGACGCAGAAGATTCCACGGTCAATACCCCCTGAGAACACAAACACCAAGTCGAAAAGTACCAAATCTTTACCGAACTGAGGACCTTTGAAAGTGAAGGAGGAAGAGTTTAGGTTGCTCTACTGGAAACTTGATCTCTGGGTCGAACACAAATCTAAAAGAACGACCTAGTCTTACGTTGAGAAAGAATAGGCCGCATACTATTCGGAAACTTAGCAGTAGGTAAACAGATAGTCCAAGAGATTAGTATTATGCAAAAACTCGGGTTCCTAGTTACGCTCCTCACAGGGCTTAACAAATTGAGTGTCTGGTCACCCGGAGTATGTCTGGACACTAGGGGTAACCAATATTTTGTCGACAATGTCTCTGAGAACGCACATTGATTTATCAGAGAAGCATTATGGAAAATTTAGTTATTTAATGGACAAAAATTCCTTGAAAAATTTGTCGAGCTCTGTGATGAGGTTTAAGGATAGAGAGTGGTGATTAACGGGCATTTCAGTAAAATTGCAACAGTTTTGCCAATATTGCTAACTGATTGATGTTTTATACATCAAATGAAAGGGCAGATTTTTCTCTATCTAATGGTATAGAAAGATTTTTAATGAAATTGGGATTAGAAAAAAATATATATGAAAAAGTGAATTTTTCACTTTTATTTTTTGAATGTCGATATCTTCATCAACAATTTCTCTGGAATTCTGAGACTTTACAGGTAATGCAAAAACATTACTCTGGAGAGAACTGTGTCTCAGATTTTTGTTTTAGGTCCTACTTTTTATTTTATTGAAAAAAACAGGTAATTTTTTAATAATTTTTTCACATGTATTTTCAATATTTTCTTAAAATTTAACTAGGACCTAAATAAGAAATCTGAGACACAGTTCCCTGCATACGAATGTTATAAATATATATCCAAAGTTTCCAATAAGTACCTTCAATATTAAGTCAGATATTGACCTTCAAAAAATAAAAGTTAAAAATCAAATTTCCACCTTTATCGTTCATTTACTCAGTCAATTTTCACTGAACAATCTTACTTCATATAATTGTATGTAGAGGACATATTCAAGTGTAGATATGAGAAATATTAAGCAGATATTTCAAAAATTGAATCATTGATAGTTCAAAGATGTTGCTACTGCAAAAAACGCCAAAACCACCACTCTCTATCCTTAAGGAAACTGAAAACTTTCAATCCCTTTAGGTCATTCTTCAGCTGATCAGAGAGAGAACATGCTGAACATCCAAATTATAATCAAAATCAGTCTCTACCTGTTCCATGAAAATTCATCCCTAGTAAACGAATTAGCGTTACATAAATCCAGGTTCTCAGAATTACCATCTTTAGCATCTCATTAAACGTAAACGTATACCAGTGTTTGTTTTTTCCAGGAGTAATCGTGGATTTATAACGTTCTAAAAAATGTAACCTAACACTTCTTTCTAATAATCAATGTAGCCAACAGGGATTCCGTTATCACCATAAACAGGCTGGATAGGTCCAAGGAGATACATTAGAGGTTTAATAATATTTACAAAATGTTTTAGTATACCTATAAACGGCCATCCTTAACAGCGGCTACACTTTTGACGAACAAGCCTTATGAATCAATGCCTTTAACCAACCCCTCACCGCCGGACACCTCTCTTATGCGGCACCAGTTTCGATTCTGGATGGCCGTATAAAGGAATGGGGTAGATGAGAGAACCAACCGGAGCCTCACACAGCTCCTTAAACAATGTGGGTGTCCGTCAGGGCCTATCCTGGCGGGCACGGTATAAAGAACCTTCCCAAGAACCAAATGAACTAGGAATAACACCGAGGGAGTTATAATATTGGCCAGGTATATATAAACTATGTATCAAATATAGAAATACCCAAATTTCATCAAACCGTAGGTATAATTACATGACAACAACCTACCTGGCTCTCATTTGTTGGGCAGCCCCTGACGGCAGCATACCGTGCACGACGGAGATGTTGACCCCGGCCTTCTCAAACACCGTGCCGTCCTGCATGACGCAGGAGATGCCTCCTCCTCCCTAGTTAACACAACAACACAACAATATACCGACATGGGATCTTTTAACCCGGCCTTTCATGGCTCTACGCACCAACTGGCAAATATTGCCATAGGCCATCATGTAAAGTAGTACACAGCAGCCCCAGCCCGGCAAGTGCACTGGGGGTCAAGGGAAAGGCAAGGCCGCGTACCATATGTTGCCTTTGTCTGAAGAAAGGTTCCAGACATCCTGTTTTATAATCCTGCTAAGTGCGGTTAGTAGAAGGTTGTTCCTCGATGCTTTCTGGGAAAGGACGTCAATGCTACCTATATCAAAGGTTAAGTCGTCTTTATATGGAAAAGGTCAAACACAATGCTTGTGTGCACAGAAAAGCAGCGCACTGGGAAAGGAATGTTATGTTTATTATTTTTGACTAATCATATAAGACTGCCAACTTCATCAGGAATAATTTCTACAACAGTAAATGTATTAATATCCACGTGCTTGATTTCTGGTCTCCGCTATTAAGGATATCGTCTAATTTCATTTGCAAGTTATTATTACCAAAATGACCGCCCTCGAAATGTAGATACTTCAAAATTAATATGAACATTTAATTGGTGTATGTTACTGTTAATGAGACCTTCTCTCATCATACTGACCTCTTTTCGGTGCCATCTGTCTACGGTGAATTTATTTTCGTCCATGTCTTCGAACGCACGGCAGATCTCTCCCTGAAACAAGTTGGCCGATTGAGGGGATTGAAGAGATGGATCATTTGATGAAATGAGAATTTCGCCCGATTGGAATTAACGTAGGCAGCTAAGCCTAAGCAGAGATATAAATGAATGAAATATTTTGATGGTAGGTCCGAAAAAATGACACTATAGTGACAATTCAGCAAAAAAACTTATTGACAGTGTGACGCCTATGTTTCAACATTGAGAGGTAATGATTCTGACAGTGACAGTGACTTAGGCCTAGATATCTATTATTTTTTAGATAAGATATTTTGATGGTAGGTAGGGGAAAATGACACTATAGTGACAAAATCACAAATCATTTAATGTTTGAATCATAAATAAGGTGCTTTCGGAGACTCCATTGACAGTGTTGGAGGGGGCTTAGGCCTGAGTCCAGTCATTTTTTCAGACCATCTGTAAAATATTCGTGCAAACGTATCCAGGCCTAAAATAATCAGACCATTTGATATTTAGGACCCTCACATATATGAGAACATAGATATATACATGAATTTCATTTTGATAGGCATAATAAGGTCCAAATAATTATTTTTCAGATTGCCAATGTCCGACCAAACGCCCGAGTTGCTTTGACATCTAGGCCTAAGACTAACCATCTGTAAAATATTATTGCAAGCGTTTCCAGGCCTAAAATATCAATCTATATTATGATATATAGGACCCTGAGATATATGGGAACATAGATATCTACATCACTTTCATTTTGGTAGGGGTAATAAGGCCTAAAATAATTATTTTTCAGATTGTCAGTGTCGAACGCCTGAGACTGAGAGGCTGAGTCCAGCAGCTTGTCTAGGCCTATCATTTGAACTGCTGGAAAAGATATATGTACCTACCTGTACAGCCTGAGTCCTCAATGCGTTTCAATGCGTATATCCTCCACAATTGATGCGTTTAATGTCATCCTGGTTTCCTGATTTCAATGAATCAGTGCAGGCGTGCGGGGAGAGAACCCGGCCATGTTGACGGTCTGACAGCGGTGACAATGCCTCCACGTGTCCGATCGATCCAATGTTTTGTCTTCGATACGAACGCATGGATCACGCATGAGTATTCAATGCGTTGTATGCGTTTAAGGGGATCCAGACTCCAAAATATATATATTGAAACCATCATATAGCGCTGTAATCCGGGTAAACAGGCGGAGAAGGCGCAGCCCCCGGTAACAACCAACCGTCCCCGCCGCCAGCGCGGGGCGGTCTGGGCTCTGTCAACGGGGGAGGCGAAGGATTGCAAGAAAACAGCGCGATGCATTTACGCGTTTAGACGCGTTATTTCGCATTATTTTCGATTCTGGGACAGTGGGAGGCTTAGCTATGGGTCGAAATCTATCTATGGATACCAATAACTAAAGTTAGAACGACCGATTTCTTGGTGAAATAGGCATGCAAATTTGATGAATATTCAGACTTTGACCCAGATCCCTTCCTCCCCGATCGAAAGCGAGGCTGGTGGGCGTAACTTGACCCGATTAACACGGCGTCGGGTGACGATCGGATTTCTGGTCTTATTTGCTCAAATATCGATATAAATGATAAAGTTATGGTCTTATAGTACCTCAAACATCATGTACGATTCATATGAGACAGGAAATTGATCAATTCTATCGGATTATACATGTTTTCTGAGATTAGTACGGCCATCACCCGTCACGTGACGAGCGGATCCGCAGGTTTTCGGCGGTTTTGCGAGGTTATGCAGTTGCATTTTGCCAATGGCGTGTCTCGCCATGACCGTTTTACCGGATGTATCGGTAAATAAGACATGGTGAGCTGGTCCCCGCAATCATAGATATATAGAGAAAATTGTATGCCAGGTAAGGAGCAACCAGCATTTGGGGGCTGTAGCCGGCGAGTGTCCAAAATCTAATACATTCTAGTTTATTGCTTGTCGTCGTACGCGCCAGTCCGAGCGCTGTCCTTTAGAGAATTCCGCCTGATACGCTTTGATTTGCTTTCATACTCCTTTGATCGCTTTGGTTTCCAATGGCGAAAAATAAAGAAACGGACCATTAGAAATATTACAGTGCCGCATCACATGTGGCATTAGTGAAATGCCATCGTTAAACATGACTTAAATACAATAACCATACATCCTCACATCCTAAAAGAAGGAATGAAGTATGCTCAAAGTAAGAAAACGTGAACAGATTCAGCAGTTTGCGTCTGGTGCAGGGCAACAGTCCAATTAAAATCCGCCTGAATAATGATTACAATATCAGCGGCAAAAACCCAATGCTCATCCATCTCCAATAAGTGGCTGTCTTTTTTATCATTCTCCTTTGCAGTCTGGGACGTAGGCTAGAGCATGTACATCTGAGGCTTTGGCAGTGTGGAAATGTCAAACTGCGCCTCCGGAGAACACGCATGTGGTCTGATGCGCCGGTCTCATTCGTTGTGTTCTGCTAAAAGGTTCGGTGGCAAGAAGGCAATCGCTGCGGCTGTGAAGTCACACCCCCAGCCCAGTCTCTAAACACATTTGCTGTTCTAGCTGTGAAGGCGCCGTTCCTAACTAATGCAATCAGATTGTTGGAAGTTGTCCCCTCGTTTTGTCCCCTGCTTCCTATCGGACTTCCCAAATCCCATCGCGCCACACTGCTTCCCTCAGATCTAAAAGGTGCTTACTATGCACATTCTTTTGTGGCGTTTTACAGATAACAGACGGAATTGAGGTAGAAACAAGAGCCTTTAAGGAAAATGACAAACAAGAGAAAGTAAATCAATTGAGTTTGGCACAAATAGAGAAATACACAACCCCCACCTGCATTGAATACAGTAGTGTCTGACCACTGTTTGGCAATTGGCACATAGCGAACGGGAGCCATTGCGAGCCAAGGCGAGCAGACAAAGAGCGCTCTGATGGGAAGCGGCTGAGCAGGTTAGGATATCCCCGGCCACTGGTCAGAGGCAATCGGAAGTTGGCAGCACAAGCCCACACTTCTTCACTTTGGCAAGAAATGGTGCTCTGTGTGCAGAGACATTTGGCGCTCTTCTAATGGGGCCCTGCGCGCTTTTAATTCCTAGTTCCCACAGCAGCGAGCGGAGGAGGTGCTCACTTGCCGGTGTTGTGAACTGCTCATTAAACTACGAGTAGATTCTTGGGTGAGGGTAGGTCGGTGGGCTTTGAATAGGATGGGCATAGTGCATTGATCGCAAAGCTCAGGCCTGTTAGAATTCTGAAAGATGGGATTTATTACAATGAATAGGCACTGTAAGTGTAAGCTTTTGACTAAACACTTGATATAGACTATACTCGTCATGTAGTGAGCAAACAGTAAATGCAATAACTGTGGAATGCGTTTTACGGTCAGGACCTAATAAACTTTTAGGCTAAAACTAAAAGTTGCATACTGAACAGTCGAAAGATCATTGCAGAGATTCTTTATCTTCCTAAATACAATGCAAGAAATATAATTATCATGGCCCTAGATAAAAGTATAAAGCTTTCCGTCGTCCAGTGAAAACTACTTATCAATAGAGAATTAACCTATGGTTAGGTCTCGACACATGAGGTTATGTTCTCAAGTGAAACCATGCCACCTCTTAAAGTTTGTCTTATGTCGACACATTGCGAGCAGAATGTACGCAATTTTGAAACGCTTATCAAGTGTCTTCATTTCAAGTATAAAAGGTTCATATGGTCCATCCAGACTAGTGGCGTATTTTGCCTTTTGACAAATACAATAGATTATACGTTGACAGCCCATAGCTAAATGGCATTGAGATCAGCGAAGACAAATGCAAGCTGAAGGATTGCACATCTTCGGAAACTATGAGGCAGCAAATTAGTCTATTTGGTGATCATAATTGACACTCCGATTATTTAACTTTTTCTATATATCTATCTGATGCGACAGGATAAAAAACAGTTTAAGGGATTTTCATCTGATTAAGAAGGAAGTGGCTTTCTTGAACAGAGTAGGATTATTCAACTGGGGGATTACTCTGCACCTCTTCTACTTCTCGTCCGTCTCTGTGACGAGGAGCACCCTAGACGACCGACAGCAGAGAGGGACACTTGCTCCCCTCCCAGAGCCAGGTATTAGATTGGCGTTTCGTCGCATGACATTTCAAACCATTGGGGCAACGCGCGCCGAGCCTTGAGGACCGACGCTGCCTACGGCGTCGCTGCCGCATGCCAACTGATGCCTGCCTTAACGCTACAAATTGCTGACAAAGCAGTCCGCACCCTGCTAGTGGCTATGGGCGAATTAATCAATTTCTTATCCATTGTTCGAGCTTCCAGAGACGACAGAGTGAGACTAAAAGCTTACGGGCCTCTTTTACAGTCTGCTAATCATGCATTCCTACTACTCCCGTGTGGAGCCTGAAAATAAATTAATCTATCCTATACTGCTCACTCGGTCAACCGTTTATGGTTGTCCTATCGTGCTTCACAACAGGGAAAGCAATGCTCGTTAAAAACGGTTTGCTTTAGGGGAGAGTATTGTTTATAATACGACCAATTATTTCTCCTGTTTGGCTAGGGAATTATCTACTGGCGCATTTGACAGTTAACATGCATTCTATTTGTATTTCTAACCAATTCTTTCTATATCCTTTCCCTTCTTTTTCTTTATAATCACCGAAGACTCATTCATCAGGTCTTAAATTGAGCATAGGAAAATACAAAACTTCTCTTTTTATACATTGCCGTTGATACGTTTTCAACTGATATGCTCAAAGGGTCCTTAGCACCAAGGTACACTAACTAGACAGAAGGTTCATAGCCTCTATAAGCAATTTCTATCAGTATTAGGATTCAGCATAACACTGTCCTTTCTAAAGCACCTTTAGAATTGCCAAAGAGGTACGAGATGTTCTAAGCACGTATTGCCTGATCAGATGTTTCTTTCAAAAGACACCACAGCAGTTTCACGCTATCTTACCACCTGACACCCCCCGGGATCGACCAGACAGCAATACCTCTAATCTTGTGTCATCTCACCGACCCTGGAGGAAGCGGTCAGGTCCGGGAGAGGCGAATAAGCACCCCAGGCAGACTATAGATCATCCGCCGAGGGGTGCCGCATACCGATGTTTTAGGCCCCATTTACACATGTGCGACTTGGGGTGAAATGTTGTTCAGATATGACAATGTCCCCACAAAACGAGATACCAATTTTAATCGCACTAGTGTGAACTCACCCATATTGTTTAACATAATGATGTAATTATAGGGTTACAGACTGGAACCCATCCAAGTTGCAAGTTATGATATCGACGAGTGATATCACCGACTCTATGTTGCGTATGTGTAAACCATGCTTCAGAGTGAACCAAGAACATCACCACCTCCTCTCCCACAAAGGACAACGCGCTTAGAACTTAACAGATATATCATTTTACCCGAAGAAAAGAAAAGCACTAGGCTTAATCCAAGAGAAAAACTGTTGATAAAAAAGAGTGACCTGTCGAAAATCGGACGGGGCAGTTGACATGGAAACAGGATGTACTTGTATACTGGTTCGACGGCAGCGATAGCGCCAGTGAATAAGTGACCCTATTCTATATGTCTAGAGATCTGCTAAAAGCCTTGGGATATCTTGTGTTTCGTCCCCGAGTGGAAAAAATGATTCTCCGCTCTTAGAAATAGAGTTGCCCTCGGTGAATATAACCTTAATAAATCTTAATATCTTGTCCCTAAAATGAAATTTAAAGGTAAACCTGCATACTGCCTCATCTACGACTAAATGGATTTTTTCCCCTTTTTGATGTAAACGTTAAAAATATAACATTCTCTGATTGTCAAGCTATTGCCATGTCAAACACATAGTGAAGGCACAATAAAAGCCATGGCGGAAAAATTCGAACCAACCCAAATTGCTCACTTTCTTCAGATTGCCCTGAAACTATCCAATTTAAGCTTTGTGCGGCGCTCTTAAACAGATCAGGATTATTTCTGCTTGATTGCAATGACAACATTCATTAAGTTGTTTGGGAATTGTGGGGGGAAATGAGTGCGTCCGTTCTCTTATATTATTGGTTGAAGACTGTTTTTTATCACCCAAACAAGCGTTTATTTTCTAGAAAGAGAAATGAAGGGTGTCACTGAAAAGCCATCATTTTCGAGTTTAGCTAGACGTTCATCGTTAACAGATTCAACGTTGCCTCACCTACAGGCCCAGGAATAAATCACTCTGAGCTCCTCTCGCTAACGAGCTTCATCAAGTAATCTTGTAGATCAAAAATATATCTAAAATTCATGAAGACAAAGCAAGGCCTGCCCACACATAGAAAATATGCTGACGCCAGGGAAAACCTTGCCGCCTCCTCCCCGACACGTGAAGAATGTAAAGGCGAAGCCCTTTCCAGGTCCACTACCTAAGCACTCCCACTTCTAAGGGGCAATGGGCGCTATGGAATAAAGCCAGATCTTTACAATTTTGACCCATACATTCCTTTCTGTGATATTGAAAATGCACTCCTAAATATCGATAAAAGTGCATACACTAAGCTCCCAATTCCACATGTTGTTAGATATCATCTTAGATTTTGAGGTTTTAGCAGATGGCCATATTGTAACCCCTGCATCGAAGTAATGGAGTGGAGGCATTTGGGGACTGACGAATTTGACACTATGTCATAGACTGCTTCCCACCAAGGCCCCAAGGTTGCGTCAAGGTCTTCATCGGTCAGCGTCATCAGGTGCTCTTGTCCGGGCGGCTGACGGATGTGAACCCTCCAGGACATGGGCAGTTAAGTCTTGGGGTGGGGCAGAACATACCTGCCTGAAATCTATCGTTTGGGCCACATCTTAAGGTTATCTGTGATCAGCGGTGGATTTAGTGAAATTGTTATATTTCCGGAACCATAGGTATAAATTGTACATTCAATTTATATAATTAATCTCGTATTTTTCACTACCTAATGGTATAAGTCCTGGTAAAGTCGTTCATAAATTAAATAAAGTATCAATTTAAAAGTGATTTGATTTGTGTTACCGTGTTCCAATTGATCGGCGCTCGCAGATGAACGTATATAAAATTTGGTGCGGTCACTGCTTCGGTAGTTAGGATCATGTCTGTATAATAATCTACAACTACTAGGCCCGCTTTATCTATACTCGTTGCAAGTGCCTGAAAGGTGTGTAGTTTGCTAGCATCACAACAGCCAGCATCACAACACCGCACTTGGAACGACACTCATCATCAGACAACGTGAACTTTCTGGTCAATTCGATAATAGAATGGACTGGATAGAGATATCTCTATAGAACCAGGAGGCACAGCGGCCACTACAGAATAAGATGCCACCTTAAAATGTGACTTGATACATCAAATACACTAATATATTTCAAGGTTATATCGGAAATTGTATTGCTCTAGCTCAATCTTTAGCTCTTGATGTAAAATGCTTTAATCTATATAGATATAGGGACAGAAAATTTATTCCAGTGCAGTTGTATCGTCTACATGTTGTAATCTAAGGAGAGTGGAGCTGGGTAAGGCTGGGACACTGTCAGAATTCCTAGATGTCACCTGGGCTAGCCGAAACGTCCCCAGTCACTTCTCATTAAGAGTATCTATGTCATCTAGACCATCTAGAGGCGGAAGGCTGAACTAACGCCACCTTAGCCGTGGCTGGGCTGACCGTGGCCAAGGTGGCACGGCCCAGGTGGCATGGGCTTAGTAGCATAGCTAAAACGGCCGCGAATCCTTCCCGGAATTTCTGCGTAGCCACTAGCGTGCTTGGACAGTCTGATTGCCTGGAGTTGGAAAAAACTGTTTTCTATATTTCGAGTTACAAGCTTTTTGAAATATTGTCATTATAAGGGTGCTCACTGAAATCAGATATTTTTTCTTTTCTATGACCCGTTTAAAATGATTTAAGACTCCAGTTTTATAAACTTAAAGACTTACACCTCTGCCAATCTGAATCAAAGAGCAAATTTTACAAAATACTGACAATAATATATATGAGATCTAAATGTTTCAACATAAACCAGCTGTAAACGTACTGAGGATGTATTTACGAAGTCAATTGTAAATTAACACTTTTAAGAAATTACCACAGAGTGTACCTAACAATAAAATGTCTATTCAAATAATTAAACAACATAAGAACGTAAAGTCATGTATATTTTCACAACAAGTTATTCCTTTTTCTAGATATGTTAGCCCAATACAAAGGGTGGTTCATATGACCATGAAATTTAATGACACGCGATTCCAGAATTTAACCCGATACAAGAAGGGATGAAACCTAACCTTCAGGAATGCTGATGGTAAGTATTTTAACGAATGCTGGGGGAGTAGGTTCTGTTATAGGCGGCCACACAGGCTATAAAATGATAGATTAAGCGTTCTGGGTATCTAAAAGCAAAAAGACTTCATTCAGATAGGAACTTAGCAGCCTAAAGATAGAAGCTGTTCAATAATTGACGCACCAGGAGCGTTTGCCCACCGTAGGGTTGGGAGAGTCGAACATTGGGATACACCGATGTCCTTTCCAAGACCGCGGACACTTAGTGGAGCCAAGGCAATATTCAATACACCGATGCAGCGTCTCTAGCCTGGGCCAAGGCACTATGTACGTCTAGCATTGAGATATTCGGCGCCAAAGCCAAATTAGAATCGTTATAGGCGGCTGGTGCTGCAGACTTTCTTCTTGACGAGGAACGTACATTCCGCCACTTTTCCAGCTTTTTGTATTCCCGTTTGTAATTTCCTTGTATATGTTTTCCCTCGAAAATCTGTAAGGCCAATAGGTTTATTCAAACACGGCCTGATGCATATATAGACTTAGGTGTTGATCCAAAGTAACTTGAATCAGCTACATACATTTAAAACAGCGCTGATAGAATGGATTTTCGGATACACATAGTATTAATTTCCTCTGTTTAATTGCCTCATTGAGAGCGGGTGTTTGATCTAACGCCGCCTTTGGTAACTGCGGGAGGCGCTTCCTAAAGCGGCTGATAAGACGCCGAGCAGCTCATTGATTTAGTGGCCAGCAGTGCGGTATGGTGAGCAGCTCAGTACCGTCTATACAACTCAGGTCTGCTAACGGCGAGGACCGTTAGCAGACAGGTCCCACTTACGAACTCTACTCCAGCTGCAGGGCAAGAAAGGACTGAAAAACTTGAAATATCTGGTCCTTCTACCTGTCTTAAAAACGTAGCGCTGTTAACAACGTTATGATAAAAATAAAAGTGGTATATTTAGATTCAGTATAATTTTTTCTATCATTTACTACCAAATTTTTTTGTCAGGCACAAGTATTTTGATAAAGAAATGGGAGTAAAAGCTGACAAAGACGGCACAAGTTTTCAAAATATGCGCATCCTCCCATGTGAAATTGCTATTGAATATGATAATTAATAGGAACAAAGGGGAAAAAATATAAAATACGTTCAGATGATAAATGGCCACAAATGACAGACAAAATATGTTTAGAAAATTCAAAAAGTCATCAATCATGTACTCCCCCACCAATTAACTTATGTGATTGATATAACAAAAACTTACTACAAATCTTTGGAAAGTAGAACTCAAAATAGAACTGAAAAACAAAACCAGCCCTTTCTTGCCCTGCAGACCTATAGCTTACCCCCATGTTTTTGTGTTTTTGGAAACAAGTTTATTTGACACCTTCATTTACATATATGTTATTCCAGTAGCACATCAATTTATTTTTTCTATATCGGGTGATGTATGAGTGAGAACGAGCAAAGGTATGATACACATTTTCTTATTCAAATTCTTAAATTTTACTTTTGTAGTTGCCTTTTGCACACATGCTGTCAACATCTCTTTCTATAGGCGATGCCATCAGAGAGCCCATCACAACTTTTAAAGACAAATAGTATATATCAGTCAATATCATGAATGGACATCCCTTCATCTTCATCAATCTTCCTAAAGCAGCTTACCGACAACCCACCCTTATGTTTTCGTACCCTCACGTCACACAAATCTACGCTGCTTACCAAGCAGTACCCTTCACTCACTACAAAGGATCCCACACAGGACCCCAGGACTCGACGTTTTCTAGTTGGTTGTCAACGTTCAGCGGTCAAGGAGAACATCTGTCATCTTAATGTTCCACTGGTTCATTTTGCACAAGATCACTGTGACTGAGGTCTACCCCAATTTAGATAGTGTCATCCACTTGGTTCAGGATCATTTAAGAAGCGCCAAATCTCCAAAGGTCATACTAGAATTAGGAGATTTTATCAATTCTAAATTGATTTATTTTTCTATGGCTCATTGACGTGACACAGACGTCATCTCTTTGACTCATTCCTACAGTTCTTCCAAGCAGCAATGAAGCAACATTCTTATCTAAAATCGCTTGAATATTTCTTCTGTAACTCGCATTTTTGTTCCATGAAGGTTTGAATTGTAATTTGATATTAGCTTAATCCTTTAAGAAAGGTTAAGAGGTAGTTTTGCCTTTCCTTTCCTGTCCGATTCGGCTGTTGCATGGTAAGCTTGAATGCAGATACAAAAGACGTTCTCTGTGGTCTAGATTCAATTAAACATTTTGAGAAAAAAATATGTCCTTTGTATTGGTCCTTCTACTCCTATTACTGTCGACTGCACTAGAAACTCGTTCTTCAAAAGTCAACTGCAATGGTTATGTCTCTTTAAAACTTAGAGACATGTATTCTTTAAACCAGTTCAGATCTAAAGGATATTGTGAAGAAACAAAACAATTATGCAACATGGAATGGAAGAAGACGTAAAGATTACCTGAATCTGCATACAGAGTAGTTCCATCTTGGTGCGGATGTTGTCTGGATTCTGGAAAGAAAAATCACAAAAGAATTATTTTGCGACTAGAAGAATTAACTGTCGATGTCTTCTATGCCAAAGAAAAGAAAATATTCTAAACTGACCTAAAAACCGCAAAGATTGACAATGTAACTTTCGATTGCATATTGATCCATGGGCTAAGAATAGATCAAACGAATTAATTCTGTCTTGGATGAGGGATGCTACATCATCAAATCGGTACATCCCAAGACGTTCGTAAGCAGACTATTCATGTGAAAAAATGACATGTGGAACATTTATAAACCACCTACAATCAGTCAGTATCTCCAGGATGATTCGGCTGGAACATACCCAAGCGAGATAGAAATAACTATCAACTTAAAAGTAGGTGGAATACATATTTCCAACCAAAATAAAAGGATCCATGAGATGACAACCTGTGTGGAGCTGCGATGGGTTCAGGTCTTGGTGGTTCATGTACAAGCTACTAGCAATTACCAAAAGATTGTTGTAATTCTGATTCCGCTGTGCTTTTCTTAATAGTGTGCTTCTCAATATGCTCTGCCGCGTTACCTCAACCAAAACATGACACAACGTAGAATCCGATACGTCACCAATCTTTCTAATACCTTTGAATCGTGATGTTCAGCTAAAAATATCTTTAAAATATTTATACCAGTGGTCACCTTCTGTACACAGTTCAAGGCTGGCAGCCTTAGATTGTGCTTCTCTTAAAAGCTATCAAAAACTATTGCCCTGACTGAACATCACTGCTAGAAGGTTTAGGACTGACTGGTGTTAAAGTGATTTTGTAGTAAACCTTTTCACCCATTATCTCTTAAATTTAGATGCAAAATATGAAAATGCTACTGTAGTATAATTACTCGTTTTCGTGTCTTTAAAGTCAAGTAATTATACAGTCAAGTAATTATATAGACGTTCAAAAGGTCTCTTCCTACAATAACGATCTCATTACTTTTGCTTTCCTCAACAGGTAAATGGACCTATAAAAACATTATTTAGCACAAACCCTTGGCTGGGAAAACCTGAAGCTTTTTGGAATGTGAACGAAACTGGTCATTACTCCCTTCTCTTAACTATCATCAAAAGCTAGGGCATGGTGAGGAAGGCTGACTGGTTGGGCACCATGCCGGCAGAGAACATTGTCCTTCCCTTACTGCTCCCTGGCCGGCTGGCAGGTTAGCGCAGTGTCGCGGAACACGACAAGCGTCATTAGAGTGGAGCTAGTGGGCTTGGTGGTCGCCTCTCCCTAAGCACGTCCTTGTCTTGTCTCTGCTCCTTCCACCCCCACAATGTTGGCCGTCAGCCACCACACCCCGAGAAGCGGCCACCCAACTCCCCACGACACTTCCGCACCGCCACTCCTTATTGCCTTGTCTGCTCTGCGCAGGCGCTGGCCTTGGCAAAGTTGGGGGAAGCTGAGGCTCAGAATCTTAGACTAGAAGGATGTGGCAATCTCCTGCTTTGCACGCTCAGGCATTATAGAACGGATGATATTTAGGCAAGGGCTTGGGGATTCGAAGGAAGTCTCTTACCCTGGTCACAAGGCTAATGGTGATACCCATAGCATAGCAGTAACTGTTAATTAAAATCGGTAATGAATTATAAGTGAAAGACTGTTTTCTAAAAGCAAATGCTTAACAAAACTTAACAAAATGTATAATTTCCGTTTATATCATTACATTACCGTGACCTGAAAACTGCTTATTTCCATACTAATTACCACGTGTAGGTCGGTCGGCGTTTTCTCGAGATTAACTTATAAGGGACTTACAACACTTTTGCAAAATTTCCAAAGATTTTAAAATTTTAAACTGTATTCAGATAATGATTGTTGGAGTTTCACGTCCGCTCAGCAATTTTTCAGCTATATCTGGACCACTTGCATTAGTGTATACCAGTTGGATGACCGAATCTACGGAGGGTGGAAACGACAAGGCGAGGTGGTGTAGTAGGCCCAGCCCAGGCTCAAACCTGGTCCAGCCATGTGCGAGGCGAGAACCTAACCCACTACACCATACAAAAGTATAATATATAATCACCTCAGATGACTTTTCACAAGATTTTTTTTTAAAAAAACGTTGCTCATATTATATGCAATGTTACATTGAAGTAGGATACTCCCTTTTCGTTCTATGAATATAGTTATTTATTGGCCAAATGTTGCCATGGGTCGCGCCTCGTATCTCCAGAGGCCATAGAGCCTCTAACCTGTAGCATCACGAGTAATCCCAGGAGACACAAAATACCATACCATGAAATATGACGAAATGGTATCAAAGCACGAAATATGACACAGACAGCATCATACTGCATGTGTTTGCTCACTATGTCAATGCCTACCCCAATGGTACCTGTGACTTTGTGACCTGCCCACACCTCATTGGTTAATCCCATACCCCGGCCTATGCTCCCTCTACCAAAAGGTCAGCTAAGGATAAATACATATAACCAACCGAGAGGGGAGTACGAGGGCAGTTATCACCCCAAGCCAGGACCCCAATATCAGCCCGAGGCCAGGGCCAAAAGGGCCAGCCGAGGGCTGATATCGGGGTCTCGGCGAGGGGTGATAACTGCCCGAGTACTCCCTTCAAGGTTGGTTTTGGATTTATTATACCTTTTCTGTGAGATCTGAACTCCCATAGAAGGATGCACAGCAATCAGTGATGGTGGGACTGTGATGCTGCACATATTCTTTATGTTTTTTTCCATATATCTCTTTTGATATCCATCAAATCCACAAACAGTAAGCAGTAAAATGTAGCTAGGAACGTTGTGCAGATAATGCATATGTTAGATTTTTTATTTCTTAATAATTTCATTTTTTCATGAATTTTAGAAAAATAAAAACTTTCTGTATCGCCCTGCAGGGCGATACAAGGCTGGTTATCACCCAGGTTTGTATCACCCTGTGTTAAACTCTTAAATACTAAACTTGTATCACCCTAAGGTATAATAAATATTAATTGTCTGAATTGAATAGCCTTCACAGCAAAGGAAGTGCAGTTGGGGGCCAATACCAAATGAGTGGAGTGGTCAGAGAAAGCCCGATAACTACCTGACTTGGAATTGTAAACTGGCAATTAAGTATCCACCAAAATAAACTCCGCCCTTTACTTGTAATACTCGAAAAATGACAGTAAGTAGTCGCATAGACATACATAACTTATGTATCTCTATGGTAGAGTATATATGAACTACATTAATGAATGAATAGTTATCTCCGCTTTAAGGACATTCGCACCATTTTCCAGATACCCCAAAATCGAAAGTTCTTCAATCTTCCTCATATTTTGTAAAAATACTCATGAATATATATATATGTCTGACTCAAAATTCAAATAGTATATTTGTGAAAAGGAATATTTTTTAGAGATAGAAATGGTCAAATATGACTCATTTTGTAGACATTTTGCTAATGGTGAAAAACGATTTTAGCAAGAAAAACTACATTTTTTTCTTTCTTTTACATTGTTATAACATAGCTAGGGGGTAGCAACGTGCCGATCTAGACGTCCGCATATCGTAAGAAACGTTGTGGTGACTTATTATTATTATTGCATTTTTGGCCTCTATATATATATGTATTACTTTCACTAGTTCTATAATGGCGTGATTGTCCTTAACATTGTTACATTACATTTTGTGGTATCATCATGGCGTTGCACAGATTTGTATCTATGATGTTCCAATTGCATGAATACATACAGTTTCCAGATTTGGCATTCTGCCTGCAGCACTTATTGCTGAAATACGGCCAACAGCATGTCTGACCCTGGACAACTTCCCCAAGGCTAAACCCCCTAGCAAGCTGCCACCGTGACTTAAGTATATAGCACCCCTACTAGGTGCCTCTGTAGGTGACTGCCACCTTGGCAAAGACTGATCGATGTCTATAATTCTGTTTATAACTAATCCAGGTTACTTGCATTGGACACCAATGATCAAAAAAACTTTATTTACTCTATTTGACTTCATGTGAATGATTTCATACCATTCGAAATACAATGACAATATCTGCTGCAAGTTCCACAAGAATCCAAAGGGAAGTAAAAGATTACAATGACATACCTTTTTCTATTTTCCATTCTTTACATACTTTGATATATATGGAGCAGCGACATAATTTTCAATTATTATGCTTAATGTACAAACATTATCTTTTCCATGATAATTTATCTGTGCCTGCACGTTTAACTTGTCTGAGTTTGAAAAGGGTTTTTAAAATTCCAAGTAAATTGACACATAAATACTGTGCTGGTCCTTATTATACAGGTACAACATTGTGGGATGCTTTAACTGAATCAGAGCAATCAGCTGATTGTCTCGTATCATTTTAAAATATGATCAGGAAACGAAATCAGACCTATCAAGATTTGTTTTAGGTTCAGTATGGTATCATATATTTGTATTTCATTTGATTGCTCGTAATGAACACAGAATACCTAATTTTTATAGTTATATATTCACCATTTCATGTAATTATCTGAAAACCAGGGGCAATTGAGAAGATCATTGCAATAAAAACACTTCACATTTGTGTGTATGGCAGTTTTATACATCTCTACCACTCTCTGCACAGATACTTTGAAAATAATGCAAGTCATCATTTCCAAATATAGTAAAAAAAGTAATTCACCAGACAAACCAGTCTAATGTACCAACTGCACCAGACTATTTTGGGAAAAACGCTTCTCGAATAACCAGCCCAACCAATCTATATCAAGAATCCCTGGCACCAACCAAATCAGTCTATTTTAAGAAATCCCAGGCACCAACCCGATCAGTCTATATTAAGAAATCCCAGGCATCACGAAAAAAACAGCCAAACCAGTTTACACCAACTGAACTAGTCTATTTTTGGAAAAAGCACTTCATGACTAACCAACCCATCCTGTCTATTTTAAGAAATCCCAGGCACTAACCTAACCAGTTTATTTTGAGAAATCCCAGGCATCATGAGGAACCAGCCAAACCAGTTTACACCAACTGAACTGGTCTATTTTGGAAAAAGCACTTCACGACTAACCAACCCATCCTGTCTATTTTAAGAAATCCCAGGCACTAACCTAACCAGTTTATTTTGAGAAATCCCAGGCATCATGAGAAACCAGCCAAACCAGTTTACACCAACTGAACTGGTCTATTTTGGGAAAAGCAATTCACAACTTACCTACCCAACCAGTCTATTTTACGAAATGTTTATTTTTGGAACTAGGTGTGCAATAATACATGACAAAAGTGTGGGTAAGAAAGTGCCATACAAAATTCCCTCAAACAAAACCCTATTTCAATCCATTAAAAACATAACATGTTCTGGTTATATATATAAAAAAAAACTTAAGACATAGTATTCTTTAGACTAAACGTACAGACACAATACAGGAAAAAGCAAAGAAAAAAAAGACATTTTGGTGGTAGAAAAGTAGGGTGGAAAAACAAGCCAAAAATGGAGAATATGTCCTGGGACTCAGCCTGCATCCTAGGCCACAGTAGGGCTTGCACATACATGAGGGTCCCAGAAGAGTTCTCCACTATGTAATATGGTAGCTGGACTCTGACGGCCTCTCAAAAATTAACAAGTTTTGTATCTTGGTAATCAAGTCTATAAGGGTCCCCCTGACCCCCCCTATATTTGTTAGATGGCAAACAAGTTATGTCCCTATGAAGGAAGCATATTAGACTCACTTGTAGAAAGTCTGATCTGTCTAATGAAATAATTGAAAAAAAATCAACTTACCTTTTCGAGTTGGGAAGTGGGTGTCACTGGGTCGGCCATAAACTTGGAGGTGTCCACAGGCACTGTACTGGCTGCCTCCACAGTCCTCATCTGAACCAAATATAGATCAAAGGGGTAGCGTTAAATACAGCCAAATCAACAGTAATATATAAATATGTATAATAATGTATTTCTTTATCTTTCTGATTATAACAAAATCGCCGCCTCGACTTGAAGGAGCAACTGATTTAGGAAAGTCAATTATATTCACTATATTAATAACCACATTTATAGGCAATGATCCAAGAGTACATATGAAACTATGGACCCGTGATATAAAAGTAGATCAATGCTTCAGGATGGATAGGTTTATATGCTTTGTTGGTATGTTACCTTTGACTTGGAAGCTGCATATAACGCCAGGGATCCCGCTACTGCTCCGCCTACACAATACCTAGGAAAGGTAACAGAATCCTCCAATGTGATTCATATATATGTTTGCATTGACACTAACAGTTAAAAAACAGGAAGATGGAAACAAATTTACGAAGGTCTATTTTTTGACTAGGACCATTGTTCAATGTCATATTTATTGAATTGAAATACTTTTTAGAGAAAGTATCAAAAAAAAAACTTACGATAGTGCAAAATATGGTAGGTCTTTTAAGTCTTTTTTATACTCAATATATATATGAACAAATTACATCAAAATTCGGTCAATGATAATCACTCATAGATGGGCAATTGTCAGTACTCCTAGCTAGTGTAAGCATCAGAGCATCAGACAATGCATGTCCATCTAATCACAGTTTAGACTTAGACAGATTTATGATGAAATTGATTGTCAATGAAGTTCAGTTAGTCTCTAATTTGTTATCTATATTAATATTCTTGCACAAGAAGCAACAGCAATTACCACAAATTTAGAGTAATTTCCAGGCCTTCTTAAAATCTAGATCTAAATCTAAATTTCATATATAACCAAATCAGTCTTAAAAATTATTTTCCCAGCTCCCCTTGTGTTTCTAGGTGGTACAACAATGAATTCATCATCATGCCGATGATGATACATCGTCATTAGAAGTTGTCTATTTCGCCTCACTTCTAATTTTTCCATACAGGCATTTACATGTAATTGATTTACACTACCGGTAATTTCCCTGACATTGAAGATATTGTAACACATTCTCAAAGCCCGTTTATGTAGCTTTTGTAACTTTTCAAAATCATGTCTCCTGCAATTGGTTAGAATATAGCTTGCATATTCTACAAGAAGGGCTATCGATTGTTTATAATATATAGTCTTACCAGTTCAGTAAAAAAAAATTAAGGATCTAACCAATAGTCTCATCTGGGGGTCCACTATGTATAAACCAAAACCTATTTGTGAAAACAATTGACGCTTTTCTGAGACGGCTTACCTAAGTAGATGGGTACGTCGCACGGTATGGTATCCGGCCAACGAGGACATGGCTCTCACACTGCAGGCCACGTTACGGAGACGGGTGGTGCCTCCCCTCAGCGCCATGGTTAGTTCTGAAAAGTGGAATGAGAAACATCCTTTAATTTGTATCCAAAAACCTCCAAACCTTCCTGTTTTTGTTACAAACTCCATGATTCATTCATTCCGTGTTAATCTCTGCAATCAAAGGTTGTCCTAGAAGTACTCATCCTGAAAACAGTGATTACTCTGCATGTGGATGGCTTAATCTACTTAATAAAGAATTAGAATATATTGCACGCTTTCTCATCCGAACCCTATGATCAGGCGGTAGTTCTGACAATATCAATGGCATACGAGTCCAGAGCAATTAGAATTCCGAATGAAAATGCAAGGAACAACTGTAACTACCAGTACTTGTACTATCATTCAGAAAGTAAGAAACGTCTTAGTAGGACGGTATTTATAATAGGGGCCCATACAACAAGCGTTATCTGATGTTTGCCCTTTACATTTATACATAGATCTTTGTTCAGATATCAAATTGTTTTCCTTATTTTGTGGCCTACTAAACTAGAAAATATCTATAAGTTAATCTAATACAATGCAATGTGCCCTATTTTCCATCTTGATCGATGAACTACATTTCCCATTTTACCTAGAGTTGCCCAGGTCATCATGTTGAACAATAAACCAAAGTTTTTTTTATCACATATCGCTAAGACTATGTGGAGATCATCTGTATACAGTCGACACCTGTAGGTACGTGTGTCGCCTCAGCGCTGGTGGAGGAACCATCCATGTTTAAATAATTAACCTGACTTTATTCTAGCTGGCCACTTTCTGGCCCTGCCAATTCGGCATGGTCCCATGCATGATTAAAATCCCCAAGAAGGCTTGAGAGTCGAGAGTCCAATGAATAGATCATCTCGTCTGATTTATGTTCTTACAGGTAAGTTAATATGTGAATGTTTATGTTATGCTAGCCAAGGTCATACAAGGGTAGAGGGTTCCTTCACTTAGGGTGTTCAAGTCTAAATGAAGACACTCGTTTGCTGAGGTATAAATGTTTATTGGTAGGTATCTGTCAAGGCTGGAGAACACAACATCCTTCACTAACATAGTAAGTGCACAGCCAAACAACCAATGAATACCTTTCAGTATATCCTGCACAAGGTCTAATTCGCTCAAGCATAAACCCCTTCTCTGTAAGGATTGCGTACAATATATATTTCTTTGTTTCTTCCAACAGTCATGTTTCAGATCTAAAGATTAGACCATGACAACTCAGCACAAGTTAATTCTAACGAACTACTCCCAAGTACAATCACCAAGGAATGCTACCAGCACCAACTTAAAACTGGATTAGAATCTAATCTTTTGAGAATCAGTATTTCACCAAAAGTGTTGACGTCATTGCAAACTTAAGATGGATTGTTGAATGTAGATATTTTTGTCCTATACAGAATTGCTAAATTTGTTTCCAGATCAGGCACATGCTAGCCACGTTTCATATAGAACTGCTAATAATGAGAGGCTAATCAAAATTCACCTGATTAGCCAAATTAGTTATAAATATATGTAACCAGGTACATTTTACAGTGTATCACTGAGGTTGCATAACAAAGTTGGCAATACAAACAAATCCCATTAGTTAATTTCCTTTTAATGGGTTAGTCTAGAGTATTTAACACTTACAAGCAGCCTGTGATAGACGTTGGTGGAGGGATGTGGAGGCTGTCGCCCACCTACCGACGAGATGTAACAGGCCCTCATGATACATATAAGTAAGTGTATTTTTCGGAAAGGAGAAACATATCAATTACTTTAACATTCACATTTCACATTTATTTTTATCACATATAATCATATCATATCATAATTTAAAAAGATAGAAGCTTTCCACACCAATTTTGAAATCATTGAGGGCTGTACAGTAAATCTAAACATTAACATTATTCCAGTGTTTTGTAGAATTATCAATGAGAAAGTGGAACATTGAGGACAAACAAACGGGAAAAACAAGTTATTTGCCAACATTAAGATATTGCTTCCGCAGCATGGAGAAAGGTCATCGGTCATTATATTTGTGATGCCAAGGCTAGAGGCCCTCGTCTGGACAGCTTGGGCAACACTGACTGACTCATACCTAATTTGACATTTGTCTGGGATTCTTGGCAGGCTAGGCCAATCAGTAGAAATACCTTTCCAATGCTTTTTGCTATCAAAACATGGAATTCCCATCAAAATATTCTACAGTAGTTAAACATCAAGGCAAAAGAAACAATATTTGGTAGTGATTATTCACATAATCAATCAGTCTAAAAGATGCTCATAGCGAGTGTAACTGTTTGTTAAGTGTCAGAAATTTATATCTCCAAGATAATACCCATTTTTCTTGACCTGGTACTGTTTGTGTCCTGTTTCTTAATATCCATCGTAACTACGACAGTCTAAAGAATCCTTACGACATTTTAACAATGGTTTTAAAAGAGTTTTAAAATAGAAATTTATATCATAAAACGATCTTAACTGACTACCAAACTGTCGTTAGTGACCCTTGAACCATCAGAGGGAAAACAAATCATCGTATTGTAATGAAACCTTCGTAGATTTTTTATGAAACAGCCCACTGATCTAACATGATGTACAGTTTAACTTAAACTGTTAAGATGCATTCAAAAGGAAATTGATAATTTCGTCCACTGATTCAGTGACTGTGGTTCCTTATATCTACTGAATAGTCTTTCTGTGTAAATATTATGTCAACATCCGTAGAATACACTTCGATTGGATCATTTGGAAGAAATGACATCGTTCAACTCACATATTAACACTGAGATTAAGGTATCAATAAAGGTTTGCAGAAAATTTTAATCGACAGTAGTATCAACAGTATATTTTAGTTTGAGAATACATAATTGTCTCACCTTGTACCCAGTTTTTTCTTGACATCTATATTTCCTTCTCTACATTTTCAGGGGACTTTTTCAAAGCATTACAATGCTTAGGACTACACAAATTACCAACAAGAATATTATAGTTTAAAGTGACATACTTTAATCTTACTACAAAAACTGTTAACCTATATGTTAGAAACAGAACTGCATGGCGTTATTTAGTGTCTAAAGCACAGATATCACAAGAAAAAAAAGTGATTGAGTAATTCCTCATAGCTTAAGAATGGAGATTTCTTTTTCACTTGATAGTTTGCTGATATGACCTCTACTATTTATCTCAAATAGGTACCAACAATGATCTCCAACAACAGATGTCGAGTATCACATGCTAGTTGTTTATTAGTAGGGAAGTTAAGGATAGCCAACACCTCTCCGCGCCATATTTACAGTAATTTTCATTGCACTGACCCTAACTTTCTAAGAAGGCTACAGTTAGGTAGTGTGCATCAAATGATAGATCATATTTTTCTCGATCTTTTGATATAAAGTATATAGTTGTAATGTTAAAACTATTGAAATTACAAGTGAAAAATAGATTTATTCACTTTTATTTTTGGAACATGAGATATCTCTGCTACCGCTTAATGAATTGTCTTAAAACTTGGGGAGCTCCCTAACAATATTTGTATCCAGGGAAGAGTATCCCATATTATTTTTAATTTAGGTCCTGCTTTTCATTTTATTTCAAATAAACGAGAACCTTTTCGTTTGTTTTTTCAACATTATTTTCTAGACATTATCAAAAAGAAACTAAGACCTACATAAAAAAATCTGAGACAGGCACAAGGTTCCGCAATTCCAGTAAGAACCACAAAAAACTCTAGAATTTCCTTAAATTCTGTCCATTTACATACACAAAATATACAATTTTCCCTGGAGAGAATACCTCTTTACTCTACCTATATTAGGTCTTTCAAACCACATACAAAATTGCCAGCATTCTGTCGGACATTTACCTTCACTGTCAGACATCATTATTTCTATGTTGCAGTACAAAAATGTGCACACATCCAAATATGCTTAGATCCACCTCTAAAAATATTCCAACCAATCCTGAAATTGTGTTGGACAAAATGTCCGACGTTTTAGGCTCAAACATTGGGCATAGAGGATAAAACGTTGGACATGTCCGGTATTTCAGGGGTTTTCACAAACACTGAAATCTGTCAAATTTAGGAATGCATAATATTTTAGCAGTACATGGTGACATAGAAAAATATAAGTATTCCCTATCTTAATGAAGTAGAAACTCGGATGACATGTAAAATGTTTTTTGTCCAACCCCGGACATAAAAAATGTGGGATCGGCTTATTCAATTCCTGGTGCAGCAATGGCCCATCCCACACGACTAGGAAGATCCCCGACTACTACATCCCGTTTGAAGCACTAGACTGTAATATATGGAAGCCCTGTCAGCCCTGACAGAAAACAGTCAGCCCGAATTTCTTATGTTGAAAAACTTACATATAAAACAATGGAACTAGACGTTCTCAGGTATATAATAATTAGACGGATTATTGAGTTTAATTGAAGTTGAAAAGTAAGAAAAAAATGATTTTTTTTCCAAAAAGCTGTCAGTCATCCAGACTGATAACTTGATACTTTTGCCCAAACGTGTCAGCCCTGAACAAACAATATCAGCCTGGGGCTGACGGGCTGACGTTTATTTCAAACCCTGGGTTTTATGGATACGGGTCTTATTTTTGTTCTTGAAATTATCACTTTTATAGTTTACAAGTCCCTTTAGAATTTGAACTCACAACATTGGAGTTTGGTTGCTAACCTTACACTATGAAGCCACATATAGAGGATGAAAGGGGAACTAAATAATGGTGTCTTGACCTAATTTGCTGCTTCCCACAGGTCCTTTAAAAAGCTGTTTAACAAATCAGCAACCAAATGGAAAGACTTCTAACAGTCTATTTCGCTAGTTCTTGGTATGGCCTGAAGTAAATTCAGTGTGTAGACTGTAACATATGAAAGGATATCATTTTAGAAGTAGTAGGGTAGCAACAAATCATAATGTCTGTCCTGGAGCAGAGCTTCCATGAGAGGCGAAATAGTCTTAGGAATTTGTCATCAAGTATGAATAGAACTATGTGAAAACATCTGTCAAATGTTGACCACTACAAAAGCATACACCCCCTCTATAGTGTGGGGGCAAAGTTCAAGTTCAAAGTCTACGCTACTGTTGCCGGGTGCCTCAAAGTCCCACAGTCTATCTCAAACCTTAAGTACACATTCACTTGCTCTGTTGCTGGGCGCTGGGTGCCGGTAGTTTTTGAAAGCACCATGACTTGTTAAAAATCAAAATTTCTCATCATTTTCAAACTTCAAAATATCACTTTTATATGATATATTTCACGTTTGTGTTGGAGTTCCGATTAACACGTCAAACTGTCAAAAATCTCTGCACCGGCACTTCCTCTGTCACCTCATTAGTACATGCGCACTAACTTGAAGCTCCCAAATAAATATTCAAAATCTATACCACTGTTACCGACCACCGCCCTTTCCCCATCTACCAATGTTGTTAAGTACACATGCACTTCCTTCTATCTTCCATATTTAGGCAGTGTTCGAAATTAAGGGCGCACCCTGCACCCGATGTGCACAATTTCACTGCAGGGTGCACACTTTTGGGGAGGTATGCACCCGGCATGTGCATGATTTTCTAGGAGAATAAATACCTTTATATAGTGGTGTGCACATAAATAAATTACTGGGTGCATGATTTTAAACCTCTATGCACCCGGTGTGTGCATAAAATAAATCCCTAATTTCGAACACTGTTAGGTCATTAGACAATGTCACTGTTGCCGGGCGCCGGCTGTTTTTGCTTTTGCACTGGTGGTTTTTAACTTTACTCTCTCTGGTTCAACGCATATGTAATTGTTGCCGGGCGCCTCAAAGACCCAAAGACTATGTCTGACTTTTAGTACACATGCACTTGCACTGTTGCTGGGCGCCGGGTGCCGGTATTTTTCAACTTGTACCGGTGCTTTTTGAAAGCACCATGACTTGGTAAAAATTGAAATTTTTCATCATTTTCAAACATCAAATTTCGACTTTTGTATGATGTTTTTGAGAAAAAATGGAATGGACTATTCTTCCCCAGATCTGGAACTTTCACCAGGATGTATCAATTACTCTTTAAGAGTTCACATGTCTGAGAAAAAAGGGAGGACAGGACAAGTAAAATCCTAAAATAACAAAGTCTTTTTGTCATTATTAGAGTACAGAGGCGAAACATCATTTCGCCTCTAAATAAAATGGATTTATTTTCTAGGTAATCACTGAAGAGATGTTTTCAACCCAAACGACTTCTAATTGTAAGAACAAGGTCTATCAAAGTTATCATAATGGAAAATTTCCTACCTTCATCATTCCATAAGGCAATAATAACAAAAAGTGTTGTGTTCAGGTAACATAGGTCGAATAAAATAGGGTAGGTAGGTTGATTTTCTTTTTTTGTTTCCTTTTTTTCTTGATTTGACCAGTTCTAACACAGTTCATTCTTCCATGGTACAGATAATAATACAAAATAAATATCTTATTGCTAATGTAATGAAATGAGAGGAGTTAAGGTGAACATCATTAACCCTTTCCAGACTGTGGGGAAGCCAATTTTTACATGTTTTTGAACGACTTTGGAGATAAGAACGCTTTTAATTGCTTGTTTTCTCTAGAAAATTACAACATATCTATCAATGGAAAGCTCATAACCTACAGATTCTAGATTTAACATTGGAATTACAAAATTCTTCTTCTCATGGTCACATGATCAGCATCACATGAGTCCAGTGTATCCCAAAAACTTTCTAAAACGACAGACAAATTGTCCAACATTTAAAAGGATTACATCGGACATTTCCATGCCATATCGGACATGTCATAATCAGTGTGGTAGATCTATAATATAAAAGAATTTAGTAAAGGAAAAATGATAAAAGTGTCTTTTTACAAGGACAACAGCAGACAATTACATCAGACATTATGTCCGACGTTAAAGGGTAAAACGTCGGACATTGACGTAAAATTGTTGGACATGTCCGGATGTCCAGTGGTTTTTGGTATGTACACTGCATGACCCCACAGCTTTTAGGAAAATTGGGAATTATTTTCAATTTTTCAGAATATCATGCAAAAAAAGGGCTAAATATTATATTGATTTTCTCAGAAAGTTTTTTCTTGGTATATCATGTCACAAAACTCAAATGTTTTTTTACCTCTAGTAACAACTCCAATAGTTTTTTCCTTAGACACGTGGGGCAGGGCAGGAAGGAAAATGAAAAAAGTGCTCAAAACATGCATCCTCTCAAACAATTTCTAGCATCTAAAATACATGTACTGAACATGCTGTTCTATATTCTAGGGGGCTAGGTATGAGTATATGACATTCTAACCTCAAGATAAGCCCTGCACTATCCTACTTGCATGTTCTGAATAAGCCAATCCCACATTGGGTATATCCTGGGGTTGGACAAGGGTTGGAAAAAAAGGCATAGATCTAGATCTAAATGCCATCCTTGTCTCAAAGACTTGGAATTAAATAAGTAAGAATTATCTTTTATCCCCAAGTACTGCTAAAACATAACCATTTCTTAGATTATATCAATTAACAAATTTTCAGGTCTGCCAAACAATCAAAATTCTGTATTTCAGGGCAAAATAGGGTTGGACATTAAAGGTTGGTCTGGCAGGCTTTACCATTGGTTCCTATGGGGAAAAGCTAAAAATGGAAGGACACATTTTAGAAATTTTAGGAGCAATCTGTCAACCAAATCACTTTTGTTAATTCAGTATTGTGCAACTCTCTTCAGGGAATAAGCACGGAAGCAATTTTGATAATATTTCATGGTAAACTAAATTGTTGGTATTGAACTATAGGGAGTTAATTATCTGTTATGTGTTGTGTACGTAATTAGTTGTGTTAAGTTATAGACAAGACGCTTCGCGCCTCGGCCCAAACACACCATTGACGGGGCGATTATAGTCATAGATTGTCAGATATCCCGCCACAAATTATCACTCTCCGAGCAGACCTTAGTATGTTTCTGGGGGACTGCTCTCTGAAAAGGTTTAAGCCTTTAAGGAACCTGCACATCCTCTAAGGCTATTTTCCAATTCTTTATCAAAATTAGTGTGATTCTGAATATGATTTGCATTGGGAAATACATTTTTCTCCTCAATTAAAAAAATAATGGTGGAAATCCATGCAGAACTCACTGAGATATGTAAAAGTTTAGATCGCCGATGTTGTTGATGACAATGTCGTCATGACGACGTCGTCATGATAACAACGTCGTCATGACGATATTGTTGCCTGGTATCGCGGCGAGACGTTCGCATGAATTCACACTGCCCTGATTTTGCTTCGAAATTTGATTACTTTAGGGGTCTATCTAGGCATAGATTAGGCCTTATAAGTAGGAGTTCCAAACAATTCAAAACTAACTACGTAGATGCCCCCCCCCCCCAACCATACGAACTTGCAACATCGATTTGGCGCCAGCCATCCCCACTCTCCAAGCAGGCCAGGGTGTTTCTCTCTCAGTCTCTGCTTGGAGAGTCACGTTGCCCTGATGACGCTCGTCAACGTGATGATGCAAATGTAGGTGTACGTGGGGGTCTTCTCTGCACGACGGCTACCGCAACAATGGGTATATTCACCCAAAGTTACCACACAGACCTTGCTGCCTCATTATCATATTGATTGCTGATTGGCTGTTGGTGTCTCCTGGTCTCCACAGAGTAAAGATGGAACAATCCCAGCTTGGCAGGTGGCATCACCTGGTGTCAGTTTTTTTGGGGGTGCCGATCTTAGTTCTGTTATTGGAGTAGGTCACTTTATTTGGCATCCTAGGGGTTCCTTCCGCCCTGTTAGGGGTGGTGGACCCATTCACCTTGGGTTGGGTGGCTAGGAAGGTCATTGGTACGGTTTCGGTACATTACCTCATCAGGCCGTTTAGTGTGTGCGGTGTCCACTTTTAGGGATCTTGGTAGTCTTGATGATATAGTTTGCGTTATCCAAGACAAGGGATCATCTATCTGAAGTGGTGGTTTATTGAGGCAATTTTGTGGCAATTATGGTCTGTGTATCTATATTAGTCTTCTACATTGTGGGTTTGCCAACTGTAGTATCAACTGTCTCCACTGGGCGGTCTGGGTATGTAATAACTGGTGTTATTATAACAGGTGTGACGTGGGGCGACTGGAAGTGGAGTTAGTGTACTGCATGGTTGGTGAACAATTTTGGATTTCTGTGCTTAGTAGGCACTATCGAGGCTGTTCAGGCCCCGCGGTATAAGTGTGCGTAGACGTTGTATCCAGTCATTCTCCACTCCCAGTCTCCGCACGGTCGTGGTCGAATGGCTTGCGTCTGAGTGGATGAAATCAAATGTCAAACTATTTTTATCTAAACCTGCTAGAAGCCATTACATTGTGGGCTGAGTCCCTAGATTTTCGGGAAAGTTACCTTGAACATACTACAGAGGAAAAATACTAGAAATTCAGATTATAATCTCACTTTGCCGTGGATTTCTTCCGCTGGATGCAAGGTGGCAGGTGGACTTGTCCAAGCAATAAGGTATTATGGAAGGCTGATACCAGCAAAAAAACATGGCGGATCATGGAGCAAATCTCGTTTTCGTGCCGTTTTATATATGTAGTGTAACAATAGCTAGCTCCAAACACAGTCTCCTCCTCGTTTGACTGCCGTCGTCCAATACATAATTATAGTTCCAACATCATGTAAGACGTGAACACTCGCGTGAAAGGATATTATTTGTTTATTTATCCTATGTATTGACGTTCCATGACAAGAACTCGATTGACCATGATCAGTCCCAAGGTAGGAATCCCCTCAAACACATTCAGTCACCGCTCCCGCGCTCTACACGATCTTTCTACTTCTATCCAGAACCAAGACTCAGCTTAAAGGTCCAACCTTTCCAGGACGGTTACTCACACAGCGTTTCAGCGAACTCTGACTGACTGAGAGCAAAACAGGCTCTTTAAGTATGGTACGTCACACCGTGACTCCCCCCCCCTTTCACTATTGACAAAGTGAAACATGGCTAGCATGTGCGCTTACTAAACTCACGCCGTGGTGCTTAACAAATTAGGACTGGCCACCCATGTCAGTACAATATAACCTGGGATGGGCTTATTAGACTGAAGTTCCAAAGGCATGGCCACACTAGCCCGAGAGGCCCTGACCTCGCTACTGTCAGCAGGAACATAGTGGGAACGACAGGCAGGGCTTTTCTCGGACTAGGCCACGCCCCATAGGCTAAGCAGGTGTCGGTCCAAATAGACACTCGGCTACACCCTGTGCAGGCTGCAAAGTGCAAGGTGACACTTGTCACTACAGTGACAGCTGGTCCCAAGTTAAGAACTAATATAACGTTTTCGATCTCTGTTTGAAACAAAAGGTACCCTAAACTTCCTCATAGGTACAAATACATAAACTGAATCAATTGTGGGTAGTATCGCACTGACAAAGTTCAGCACGTTCGCCACAGATACATAACGTTACAAATGTGAGCAAAGTCACGACTGCACAGACGGTCAGTCTCACAACGGCGCGGCCTCTAGCCTACTTCTAGAGATGTTTTTAGAATGACAATTCGTCCTCATGGAATATTTGGACTTACCTTATAATCAATTTGTTCTGTATGTCCTCGCACGAATAAATTCGTGCTGAATCTGTGGAAAACGTGAGTAGTAACTGAAGAGACGAGGCGATCTCCCGGTGTACTACTATTTACAACCGGAAGTCATGCGTAAGCCGTCTGCGCAGTGCATTGTGGATCCTTCATCCGGGCACCTGCGAGCTTCCCAGTGGTGCTTGCGAATATATTTATTATTTTTGCACAGGCTAAGCCGCTGTGATGGGTGAAGAAGTCGAGGAAAATTATGGCAAAGGTGCCAAGGTTTAAGGTGACCGAATGGATAAGAAATCTACCAAGATGAAGAAGTTCAATTTTAGACAAGTTATAGACGGTTTGAGGTCGTCTGTGAGCGCTCCGCCCAAAGGAGACGTCATAGATATCGAAGAATCCCTACGATCGGAGCATTTTCAGATCGCTAAGGTAAATTTGTATGATTGTTTATTTCTCTTTTCTGGTGCTTTATATTAACAGCAAACATGACACGCTATTTTTATGTACGTTACTTCCATCTGTCAATCTTGAGGTGACGTTTTATCGTTTCCAGACGGTCCGACATGGATTCCCATACCAGCCCACCTCAATGGCCTACGATCCCGTTCAGAATTTATTGGCGATCGGGACTCGGACTGGGTCGCTACGGATGTATCCTTTTGATAAAATTCACCAAGATATTTGTTTATTTAAATGTGTTATCTGGCTTTTGTACTCATCTGTATTTTTGAGGTGTGTCCAGTGGACCGTGACTAAAAAGGGGGAGGGGCTGCACTGGTAACAACATTAGTCGGGGCTGTCATTGCGGCAATGACAGCTTCGGCCTCGGCCGCGACCATAGACACCGCCTACCGCCCAGTGCTTGTTGTTGGCCGGGGCCGGACCAGTCTAGGCCCAGCACTCACCAGTGTCAGTCTGTTGTGAAACAGGGCATGTTTTTAGCAAATTTCAATTGTATTTCATTATATTTCTCAAGTATACGGCATTTGGATTCTGAATAAATATATAATTCATAGGTAGTTTGGTAAGGTTGTCATCAACTCAGCTGTGATTTGACATTGAAGCTAGCTGAGCAGCAGTGCTGCTGCTGCTGCAGCGACTGTACGGCACAGCCAGCATAATGCTACCCATATCGACTAATATTTTCATAATACATTCATGGGCTTGTTTGGTTTACATTCGCGGGGTCTATGTGTATTTGGGTCAAACACCTGAACCCTAGGGCTGAGGTAGAAAGATAACGTCCTTACATGGTTATACCAAGGGTGACTTGGGGGGAAAAACTACATCCAGTCTCTTCAGGCTTGCAAGCGAGGGGAGAGGGGTGTGGCACGGGCTTGCTGGCACTCAGGAGCAATGCTGTCAGTGTCAGCACTGCCGTCGATGGCTGAGCAGTATTGCAACCTGCAAAACATGACACAGTAGTCTAAAGTACAGCTGTCGGAGTGGCTGGATCCCGGACTAGTTTAGCATAGAAAATATGTTCCACCTCAGGGTTCTCCCTAGGCCAAGATTCAAGTCCATTGTTTATCTAATAACCTTACATTGTAAAAGCGATCAACTCGTCAAGTCTCAAGGATGTATTCAGGCTTTTTATGTATATGTTTGACTAGCTTTGGAATTAACCTTTTCCGTACTATAGTATAGATCTAGAAGTTAGTAAGGCATAGGGTAGAAGAGTGTTTTTTTTTAGATTCTAGCGCAATACTTGATGAATAAATCTCGTTTTTGTCAAAAGCAGGGTTCCCACGCAGGTCTTAAAAAGTCTTTGCTGTTCCACAGTTTTGACATGAATTCATTTTGACATGTCATGTAACATCTCCCACTTTGGCTTCGGGGTTTACCACCAACAAACAATGCAATATTAGCAATATATATGTATATATAACCTGAAAGTTTATTATCCAAGGTATGTTATCAAAAGATTTAATTTAAAAAATATCTATTCATTAATTTTCCAAAATTCAATAAATCTTCATCACTTTTTTGAGAATATTAGTGAAAAAATATTAAATGTTAATCTAAGGGAAAAACTTATCGGTGATTCATTATAGACAGTAAAATTTGGTATAAGATGATATACATTATAAAAATATATGTCAAAGTGGTCATTTAATTTGTATTATATCGATTTGGTATTCTCCGACTGTCTGGGTAGTTTAAAAAGGGATGTTATTTGATAGAAGAAAAGTGTGTAATATATAGGAAAATGTTATAAGAATTTGTCAAGATTTCCCTCTTACACGTGATGATATATTTCAGAGGTTTTTGTTAGAAACCTTAGACCGTTAAAGAAAATGCTGTAACAAGTTTAAAACACTAGCGCTGTTAACCCTAAAATATGAAAACTTATTGGTGGTCACCTCAAATCTACATTGTGATTGCCAATAGAATGCTTTTCCAGAAGAAGAGAGAAGAATTGGTGTAACGGGTAACTAAAGAAAAGCAATAAAAGTAGATCTGTTCAGGATGAGAAGATATGTTCGAATAATATGCAGTACAATAGTGAGGAAAATTATTATGAAAGCAATTTGTGATTCCATGTGTCAAAGTCGGAAAATAAAGCTTCTACATCTTAATTTCTGTGTAAGTATCCTCTTAATATGATAAACCTTAAAAAATTGACAAGAGCATTACAGTCAAAACCCACCATGATCTTTATTTTCTTATCTCAAAAAACAACAAGTTTTATGTTTCTGAAGAAATAACAATTGATGCATTTAATAGAAATTGTATTGGAAACCTTGAATTCAAAGGTTTTGATACGGTATAAGAAAAAATTAGCCACAGTGAAACTTAAAACTAAATGATGAAACTAAACCAACACAATGTTGTCCAGCAGACGAGGATGATCTAGTCTAGATCAATTGAGAATGACATGAATATCACCGTATCATGTGACCGAGGAAGAATGTCGATCATATTTATTGACAAAAATAGGGGTCAGAGTGTCATTTCAGCCTCATACACAACGGGACCTAACATGTATGCGGAAGTAGGATATGTGTAAATACGTATTCCTTAGATAAACGTTCTCGGTGACCTCATTTGATATACTTGACCATGGCAATGAGACGCATTTGAGAGTGACCAGGTATCATACATATCAGGGGCCTTCCGTTAAGTACGTAAACATCAAGGTGGGTGTCATGGTGGGGGTACAAATTTCTGGAAAATATGCGTGTTTCCCTGTATAAATCCAAACCTACTTAAGGTCAAGGGGAAAGGGTAGGGATACATTAATAAAAAAACAAATAAAACCGAACGTTCTTAGTGAAAGGCCGGCTGAGTGAAATCATAGACTTACATGTATGTCTATGATGATATTCACCTAAACATTTAACGTGGTCATTTTTATTATTTTTTGACGAACAAGTTCGCCATCTCAGAAGCTGTGCTAGAAAGCCGTTTTGTACTATGTAAACATGACGGACTAAATACAGCAAATAGTGTCACCACGTCAGAGTCACTTTACAAGACCCAGTTTTCGTTATGTAAAGTCTTACGGGAATCATTTTCGTCTAGGGCGTATGGCAACATCAGAATAACGTACTGCAAGCTACATTAACAAAATAGTTGGAAAAATACACCAATTCAGTCTAGCAGAACTTCAGTGAACGGTCCTGTTTTATAAATGCGTAGGCAAACCATACAAAAACAAAACACAAATTTTCAAGATTTTGGATTGGTACACTGGGAGGCTTTAGTCTGCAGTATATATAGATGTAATGTGTCTCTACTCTAACTCAGTTCGATTCAGAACGATTAGAATGACTCATATGGAAGTGTTTGCACAGCATTGACGATTACTCTTTTTTTTCTGTTATTGAACTGTAATAACCACGTTCAAGGAATGTTCGTGCTTAAAGCCATCTACTCCCAGAATCTAATGAATCGTTAACACGAGATTGAACTGCCGGAATCAATTCCTTCTGGTATCATATATTTAGAGATGTGTAGCATGAGCAATACTTTTCTTCTCGGCCTATATCCTTGTATTGATATAATTATCGGAGACAGTCTGACGAATCTAATTATTGATATAGGAATTATTGTATATCGTATTAAAGCGAGGGGCAAGTCACAGGGAACTTACAATGTAGCAAGCCTTACTACCTACTTCGTACCAGTTTTCTCACTTATATTTGTTACACTTTCTGTTTTGGACTTTGCTACAAAAACAATAACAGGGAACGCCTCCCGCCTAAGCATGGAGAAGCCTATAATAGTCAAATTATATCACTCTGTGTGTGACATCAGAGTGACAAGGGTTAGATGAAAACAGAAAAATGAAAATATAGCAACAGCTAATGACTTATATTTTGCTCCTGAGAATCTCCATGTTAATATAATGACGACAAAATCCAATATCAATTATATTAAATTTAAATCAATACCTTACTATGAAATATACATATATATATATATATATATATATATATATATATATATATATATATATATGTTTCTTTAACTATGAAAAATACACAGCAGTCTCTGCATGTGATATCAGACACTAGAAGGGTGATTTCAGTTTTGCAATAAAACCTGTGGGTCTCAGATTTAACACCAATATAATGATAAGTATCAAGTTCGAAGTAAATACTAGGGAATCCTACGGTCCTTTCACTTAAAAAGAGGACTATCAGGCTAGGAAAATCTGCGTGTCCGCGTGTCCCCGACGACCAAAAAACGGGTGTTGACGACCAGAAAATGATTTCTGGTCGTCCTCCTGACGACCAGATATTCGTTTAAAATTTCCAAAAAAGTCCCCTTGAAAAACTCTAATTTTGGTATATTTTGATACTTGTTAAGAACTTGTTTGAAAACTTTGAAGCAGTCCCAACAATGGGGACAACCTTCAGATGTTTGTGGACGACTAGATTTTCAATATTGGTCGTCCTCTGACAACCAGAAAACTGGTCGAATTTTCCTAGCCTGCAGACTATAAACTTATACACAAATAGCTAACAATGCATAATTCAGTGAATGGAGGGAATGATGTATGAGGTGTGTAAAAGATTGACACGAGAACCTGTAACAATCTCTATATTCTTAGCGTAAACGCTGTAACAGTTATAAGAACATGTTTCTAAGGCATTAAATCCAACACAGTGTCTGTATGTGTCACTTCATCTAGGTCATACGTAACATAATATGAAAATTCCTTGTACTGTACGACCGTCAGTTCCGGAGTGCATCGGGCGCAACGTGGATCAGTTCTGCTTTAATGGCATCAGTAATTGATCCCATATTAACATGATCGATCAGTAGAGAGTCGATCTTGCCGACGTAGTCAGTCGAAGGGGAGTGGATCAGGGCCCCCCCACCCCATCCCTCCCCCTAAGAGCACTCTCCCACAGCCCCTCTCTCAGGCCTGCAGTACGATTATTGTGTCAAGTATTGATGTGATCATCCCAAAGTCCTCTATGTGCAGTCGGAGGGCTTCCCCCTCTCCACTTGATCATCACAATGAGCTTTTCTTAGATCTCCTTACACTGCTTGATCATGTGCCGATGTTTATCTCCAGTAGACCCACAGCAACATCTTCTCCCGTACAAAGGGGGCGTTATAAGCACAAACAGATAGAATGATACAACGATACTACAAACAAATATGATATTATCATTACCGATGTTTTTTTTTCGTTAAATCAAAGCCATGTTATATGAAAATAAATCTCGCCAAAGAATTGGAAATGATTCATTTGGATGTTAATCTCTGAGACCCTTGTATGAATGAACATCCTCACTGTTGTTTCTCCCAGTACATGTCAAAGGAAATAACACTTTGTAAAACCGACACTATCTACCAATACCTTTATTACAATCCCCCCCCCCCCCCCCGCCGTGTTTACCCTTAATTGACGTCACTTTTCATCAGTCCATTTCCCATCAAATAATTCTTAAAATCTGAGCCCAGATATGATTGAAATAGTTGAAAAGGCTTCAACATCATTAGGATAGATTAAATTAAGCAATAACCACTTGCGATTGACTATTGACCAAATATAAATTGCAAGCTTACTTATTTCTGCCAGTCCATTTGGGTTCAAATGTTTTCAGAGTACCGTCAGAATGATACTATGTTATTGATCTGTAGACTAATCTGAAAATGAGATAAGATATAAAAATATTACACGTTGTTTATCTATTTATTCAGATACTGAGATACTAAGGTATAAGTAAGTAGGTGGATCGACCGAGCGCACTAGGTATCGAGCGTTTGTGTACGCTACCCATGTGGAAAGATAGAAATAAGACTGTACTCAGTAAGTCAATGCTGAAGGTCGGTAGGAAAAAGGAAATCAATTCTCCCACATCTATTACCACGCCTCTATATGGGGATTCAAGGAAACGAATGATTTACAGTGCTCCAGTAGTACTAGCACACATGTAGACGGGATCGGTTCGTGCCTGAAGCCGGACAGGGCCACTTAGGGCGATCCGACCCAGATCGAGGGGCCTCCACACAGGAGGAGGAGGATCCAAAGTCTACCTACTACTAGCCAGAGGAGTAGCGCCTCCTGTGAGATGAATCGGGAGAATAAATGAGACGAGAAACAGCGAGCTCTTTAGGCAGCCGGTGCCATTTGAGTAAGGTGGCTGTGGGCAGAGACCAGTGCTGCCTACTAGGCTTGGCCGTTAGGCTTTAGCTCCTGGCATTCTGCCGCCGCCACCAACACCACCACCGCCAACCGCCCCCTCCAGCACCAATGCTAGATTGTTGTAATTTAGAGAGTTCAATTGCATCAGGTAATTGGATCGTCAGTGTGTTGTTTACACTGGAGCAGAGGCAAATTAGATCACAATATTCACATTACAAGAAGCAAGAAGGCACAATTGCGACCCTTAAAAAGTTCATTGCTTCTTAATTCTCGGCATTCCTGTCAGAATTGTTATTTTGCCTGGCGTAACTGTGAGCGAGCTTTCGGCTCGTTGGACATTAGAGTCAATAACAGGGTAGAAGAACAAACTAAATGATAGTTGGGTTTTACAATTATTTCCATAATAGACTTGTTATTTAGGGGTTCTAATTGTTCATATACTTTATTTCAGATTTTCTGGAGAAAAGCGTTGTCTCCAGGCAGATATGGAGGTTTTCGAGGTCTGTTACTATATAGAATGAGGGTTAATCACAATTTTGTCACGCCACACTTTGGGCGCACAGGTGCCTTAGTATTAGTTAATAAAAACATCTAGATAGATTGGATGGTAAGGTTAGGGTATAAAGGGATAGTCCCACCTAAAGCAGTTCCCCCTGGTGACCATCTCAGAGGTGAGCCATTCATCGTGCAGAAAACAGCCTCTTGACGAGAGATTTTTTTTCTGGCCAACTTAATGAATGCCAAATTCCTTTGTAAATGTATTTTTTAGTCTGCAAAGGTCAGACAAGCAAAGATGTTGATAAGTGGGCGCTAATCGACCAGCTTGGAGTGTTGAGTGAGGATGGTTTTTAATACGTGTAGTACAGATCGTTTCTCTACTGTCATGTAAGCCCACCTCAGCACCGACTGAAGCCACCTAATGAAGGTACCTAATGAAGCTACTTTGCACTGCCTCCTCTCGGACGCTGCCCGTTAAGTACTCCAAATCGGAATATTTTTCACAAACAGAACATTTTCACATATTTCTCGACCCCCTGCTCCTTGTCGCCCCCTTCTCATGTCTGCCTCGAACAATCAGTCTCCCAAGTGATTTCTTGGTTTTTGTAGCCATGTAGAAGCAAAATACTTAATTGATTGTCAGGCCGTTCGTCACCTGCAAAACCAAAAATAGTTGAGGAAAAAATAAGCCTCGATTGTTGTGGATGTCAATGTTATTTATAGGTTTTTACTATTCACTGCCACTGTAATGATCGCATCGTTGAAGCAAACCCGCACAAACAACTTTTAATGGCGCTTTAAAAGTACCGTAGTATGGGCAGTAATGCTGCGTTGCATTAAAAAGTAAAATAGATTGATATTAGACAATCTATGATTTACCATTGATAGGTTGTTTGGCAGTAGGACGATTCGCATGTCATAATCGAGCTGTGTGTTGAAGGCAAACACTGATATCAGTTGGTATCATTGCCGGGTATACAGCTAGTTAGTTACACGGAATAGATATGAGGAGATAATGAACCAAGCCAGACGTCTGTACTGTAAGGGAACATAGTCGAATATTACCTTTATGCAGCGGTCATGTCCCCGTTGACGATTCATATCATGGTTAGCAAGTCAGTGAAAGGTAAAATACATCTTTTACCTGTGAAGGTAGATTAGGATGGAACATGTTATTAAAACCATCCAACTTTTGATGTTTACCAGTAATAAAGCTGTTTTTAGAAAAAAAAAGATCGATAGAAAGAACAATTATGAAATTCAACTAAATTCGAATTTTCATTTATGTTGTATTAGGAAACATCTGGTGATCTTGCGTGTAGTGTAGCTTCTTGGACATATAAGAATTCTTATGACAGGTGGGTACAAATACAATACGGCCAAATGGTATTTTTTGTTGCAAACCAGAAAAAAATCGACGGTAGTGCCATACATATACTGGCCTTTTTGACAGAGTATTATGAAAAGTGCCGTAAGGAGTCGTCTTGGCGGCATAACTGATTACAATGAACGGAACTGTGATATTACGCCACAGCACACCAGGCCTGGCCTGTTTGGCCACTACCCTATTGCTAACGCTATTCTTGCATGCACCGGGCACGGTGCACCACTCAGTCGCACCACCACCTGCCACCACCACCACCACCACCCTGCATCGTCTCCTGCTCACTAAGCAACCTTGCTGACACGGCGGGCCTTCACCCCTCTGCCTCACCTCTCCCCTTTGCCCGCCGCCTACCGCCCCTTGCCGCGGCCCTCCGGCGCCCCTTGGCCGGCTTGTTTGCCGGCTGACGAGTCCGTTTGTTTGCCAATTAGATCTGGCAGCGTAGCGAGGTAATGAATGCCATTTCCTGAGACGGGCCGAGCGACTCGCCTCACCGCGAGCTGCTCACGGGCCAGGCGGGGCGGCGGGCGAGGGAAGCACTGCTGGCCTCTGGCAGTAGAGTCTCACACGAGCCCCTCCTGCCGGACCCACTTCTCCATTATTATTGATTGATCGGGACCAAGAAAGGCTGGGATCGCTAGCTGGTCGGGCTCTCAGTGGCAGGTGGCCGGTGTAGACGGGCCGGCTTATCCTTTGAGGCCACCCTGTGTACAGCAACAGTCTGCGGAATCTACCCGTGTTCCCAATGACTGGGTCTCCTTTTGGAAACCAGCTCGTCCCGGGGTTACGTGCGATCACCCTATTAAGAGCAGCCGGCGCGCACCCAAAGCAATGAAACCATAAACCTACATGTTTGACTGGCTCAAACATAGACCCGACGGTTCCCACCTGCCTCCTCTTTTTGTTCCATGGCATTCAGTCGGCGGTATAAGCTCACACTCTGGGAGTTAACAGAACAAAAGATTAAGCACAACGTTTTAAAGTGCAATGTTGTTATTGGAATATCTTTACACTGTTCGCGTTTTTATCAGCTATTTACTGTATGAATGAGACAGAATAACAGGAACTTATGCTCCCCTTTGTTCGTGGGATTCCTGAATTCTTTTCGGTTTATTTGTTAATGTCCATGAACGTATAACTTGAAAAAAGCAAATCGTGCATAGATAACATAATTGCAGTTCTTAAGAATAGAATATTACCTTGATCATATAACTTAGTCTTTTTCGTTCATCAGGCTTGCCAGAAGTATCTGGCTTTACTGCTTCCATAGGCTTGACCTTTGTGAACCTTACACGATTGGTCCCCGTGACAGCATTGTGTAAAACAGTTCCTCGGGACCTGCTCGCCCGTCTCCACCTGGGATGTAGAGCTGAACACATCAGTGCCTAGTCGCCCACACAGGCGAGAGCAATTTCTTTCTGAGAAGAAAAACTGTCAGGGGACTGCTAGTTCTCTCACGAAGAAGGGGCGTGCAGATAATTTTCTGTACAAGAAACTGCAAAATATATATCCTTGCTGAAACATTTCTCTGAGCTCAGTCATATGATAGACGCACAAAACATGGTGAGAGAGAAGACGTTCAGGAAAATTACTTTCCTATCTATAGTGTGTCAGCATATAATAACACTTTAATAGAAATTTAAATAAGGTAAAGTGTTTACTACGCTTCTTGAGATTTCAGTGTGCTTGGTCGCAGTACTTAGCTTTGAGCCACTCAAGCGTTAAGTTCCGGCAAAACACTTTTATCGAGTCGACCACAAAGGAATCGCGCGGTTACGCGGCATTAATGGAATGGCTAATGTCTAATCCAAGTTACCCCATTTCCCTGAAGGTTCTATAAACACTGAATCGAAGCTAGGCAATTTGCTTTTATCGTGCAGCAGATGGCACAGTGGTTACTTGAATTGAAGACTGTAATATACGTGATGAGTAGACCATAGGTTTATATCAGATAACATATACAACTGCTACGTTATGTTTAAATATTATTGCCACATACTTGCATGGTTAATTTTTAACGAATTCGTTTCCAGATACAGTATTTAATCATCAAATAATTGCAAAACTATCTAGCTTATAGTGCATTTGATACAGCTTTGCATTACATACACATATTTATAAACGTTCGCCAGATAATATGCAGTCATGCGTTTCAAATAAAGTCATTTAAATGGAAAATTTAGTTTGAACGTTTCGCAGCCCCTGGAAAAATCCTAGTCGCGCAGTAGCTCAAGTCGTCTTAGGCTGCCGCCTGGCGGCACATTTCACTCTGTTGGGCCTGTCAGGTATTCATTAGTGCAGAGTCCACCGCGGCTTACTCATGGATTCTCTGAAATACTGCCGATAGAAGGAACCTAATTACAGGGACCTACTTAGTTGGTCCACTTTCCCGTCAGTGAACGTGTTTAATGATTTAACGTGTTGCCAGTTTTGAGACAATGGGAGGGTCTCTCTGGGTTTCTGCCTTCTCTTTTCTGCAGCGACTTTAAGATGCCCTATACTAAATGTGTAGCTACGTTGGAAGACAGCCTACACATTACATATAGAGAAAAACAACTTTTTCTCTATATATTGTTACCCGTTGCTTTCATAGCCTAAAACGTATAAAGCGGTCCTTCTGATCCATTGGCAAGATAACAGGGGTTAAGGACGGGGAGGAGGTGGCTAGGAATTGTAGGGAAATAGCTGACACAGTCTACATTGCCCCCCATCCCCACGCCCACGACATCATGCGCTAACATGTTTATGGCAGTAGATGAGCCTTTTCCTCTCTCGCTGATGGATCTATATCCACTCTGGATGTACCAAAGCCATGGCCTACTACAAAACATGTTGATAAATTACCCTAGTTTGATGTTAAAGTGCCTCGTGATATAATGATCCTGGCTGCTGGACGATAAAATAAGCCCATGTTACTATAGTAATGCTGCTGCTATTAGTTTTAACACAGGGCAGTGTGCATGTAGGGCAAAGATATTCGAGAGGCCGCATATGGCTAATAAAGTCATATCCTACACATTAGAGCAAGGAATTTATATACACAGAGAGGTCCTACTGCCAATAAAATGACTAATATGTTTGCTTAGTGTCATAGATCTGACACTAGGATAGATGTGCTATGCATACTAATTTACCATGCTCCTTTTGATGGAAGGAGTGTGTGTATTATGTAGATGATACATTTAAGAAGTATTACAGGATACCCAACTTTATTATGTTCCAGAGATTATACTAACTTGTGGTTCACAACTAAGAAAATGAAAAAATCTCTTCTGACATTACCCTAGGTGGGTCATGGACCACTCGTTAATCACTTCGTAATAGATTGTAAATAAGGTCGCATAATGATGTATGGGAGACCATTATACGCTGTGGCAGTGGTGTGTTAGAGTCCGGGGCAAGTGTATGGCTGGTGTAGCCTCCAGTGTCTAACAGCAGGAGCCGGCCGGCCGGTGGCGGCCCGACAGGCCGGCCGGCTGTCACCAATGCCCGGCCGCCTGGCCCAGGCCTCGGGCCCGGCCCCGTCATCGATCGGTGCTCCCCGGAGAGCCTTACCAGCCTGAAGCAGCAGCCATGTGGACTATGCATCAGGGGCAGGAGGAGAAGCGTAGCTAGACTGGCTACATACTCGTCCCCCCAACCCTCCACGACCAAAGAGCTCTGAGCAGCTGCAGGGGCCAAAAATAGACCCCGGGCCGAGCGGCTCTGAACTCGTGTCGAGACGAAAAAATAGACTCCCATAATTGTGTTGGTTTTAATGACCAGGTCGGGGAGGTAATCAAAATCATACGATAAACGCCACCAGCATGATTTGAGAGACGCGTTTTGACATAATTTGTGGAAAGTGGTGGGTCGTCTTTTTTTCCCGATGGAAATTATCATGGTGTGACAGCTACTTAGGTGGTCCCATTTATTGTGCCGCACGAGTGGCCCTACGTGCAGTTCACAAGTCATAGTGGCTTTTCAAGTCCGAGCCAGAAAATGCTTTTCTTACGCCCTATTGAACACTGTGAGTAGTATATTGGTGCATGGCCTTGCTGCAGGTCTATTATAAGGCTTGGTACTGGTTGGAAGCTGAGGCCGAACGTGACGTATACAATAGTGACGGCCTGTAAGAATACGCGTATTGTCTCCTAAAGAGAGCAGACCGAAGGGTCTTCGCGCTTGGTGTGTCTGTAGACAAAGGTGAGGTACCACCTTACCCGCCACTGCGTTCTTCCACTCACACGCATCTTTTGGCATTATATATATGCATGTAGCTGGTTTCCATGTTGTTGTTTTTTTCTGGGTTTTTTTACCGAGCCATCTCTATTTATAGCCATTGGTGATTCGAATTGGTACTTAAGTTAGTGGAGGTCTTCCACTTTGGCTATACGAAATGTCTGCATTTTCAATGCTACTTTTACTGGGATATTCCTATCGATATTCACAGCACATTAAACTATTTGGTTAGCAGATCAAGCTACATTAATGAATCAATACTTTAACGTGATTTCTACTTCTTGTCACACCTCTCTGCTTATGGTTTACATTTACAATGCTTTTGGCTTTTGAGTGACCCGTAGAATATTATGGAAATCTTTACTTCAGCAGAGATGAAATTTAACGTTAAGTGATTTGTTAGTACTGCCAAACTTTCCCCATATCTAACATTGAGTTCTTTTTTTAACCAAGAAAATTTGTATTTTATATTAAAAACCGCACATGCATCGATGATCTATAAACGAACGCAAAAATGAAGTTACCTCTTTTGTACAACGATTGGTTCCTATCAGTTTCTTATTATTTTCAGGCGCTAGCCCAAGTTCTATATAACTGTAGACCACAGGGATCTAATAAGCGAGAAACTTAACAATGCAGCACATGCTCATTTGTGTAAGTGATTAGGATGTGTTAGTATTACCAGGTAGTGCAGATCATCAAAACAAGAGACCAATGCATGTGGTTGTGCTCCCCCACTGATCGACGAGCATTGTCAAGACCTGCATCTCCCCCACGTAGTACCAATAGTAGACACAGGCCAAACATTCTTCTCACATTTCAATCACTGTCTGTTTACCTTGAACGACAACATTGGAGTATGAATTGGACTATGGAAATTAGAATACAGAGACTGTGACCATTCTTTACGTTTGTTTACTCTTTAGTTTAAATAGGAGAAACAGCTTTATGATCCAGGGCAATCTTACCAAAAAATACGCATAGATCTTTAATCATTTAATCAATACAAGTACAAAATATAACAAACAAAAACTTGAAAAAAAGATTTTCTTTGCCAGTAGCCATTCATGTATTCCAGGATCGGCTGGAAATCAATTATTCAATACAATGATACTCATTACTCATTTCTCCCACGGATACCTGACCCCAGGACAGGACCGATCATATTCTTTGTAGCCTTACAAAGTGGTTAATAAACATAATCTGTTACCCTGAGGTAAGGTCACTGCTGAAGGTCGCCAGGATTAGAGGATTAACGGGACATCCCATGACGAACTATTAGGCCAGTCCCATGGGCCTTAACCAGGGGAGCCCGGTCACAAGACAGCCCAGCACCATCCAGGTCGGACTTAACCGACATTTCTAGTACCCATCAAGTTTTACAGTCTGCTATTTTAGCCCTTCTCGTGTGTATTTATCACCGAATTTAACGTTATTTATAGAAACACGTAATTCAACAACAGGAACTGACAATTGACGCTTTTTAGGTGAAATGAAACTATTTCTATTTAGATCTCAGATATCTAATAATAACCAACAGTATTCTGGGCATTTTCTAGTTTTAATTGCAGCTCAGCGCGCCAAAGAATCAACCTTCAAAAAGTCATATGAGTCATGATCAAGACAGTTTAAAAGAACCCAAAGCCAGGCATTTGAACTTCTAGTGATCAGTCCAGGGAGAGACAAATATAGATGCTCCCGTCGTGCTAGTTCATTCACAACATTTGGGACTGACATTATGACTCTGTGCATGGCAAGGTGGCGTTGGTTCTGGGCCAGTGTATCACGCGTGCGTCTGTAGTTCACCAGACATATTAACTGACCACGCGAGGCTCGTAAACATGTGGGGAGGGAGCCGTCCTCGTTTTATGGATTTATTATTATCACTGAGTTGTATGAGCACAAGATATCAGCAACGATTTAGTGATGGCGGATCACAGACCTGGCGACATGGTGGTCCGCCGTCTCGACAAGGTTCAGGGGGCCGCTCCATCATTCCAACACTGATTATCAACAGTGAGATCGGGTCGATTCATTGTAGTTACAACGTATATCTCCGCCGTATGGATGTATAAGGGTTATGTTAGCAATCGATCGATGACAAAAACCGCAGGGAAAATACCGCTTCTTATTACTTTATTGCTTTTGAATAGTCCGTATTCGTTAGTGTATGTCTATCTAATGGCTGCCCGCTACTTATTGGACGTGGAAATAGCCAATGTTTATGAATGTCTTTATTGCCGAGTAATATCTGTCAGCTGCATTCGGAATCCCAGTGTACATATGGATTTGTTCCGGGGTTGGGGATAGTGGAATGTTGAGGGTAAGAGGGAATGTCTATAGACATAATCTGAGAAACTCATTGCACAGTGGTTAATATAGAGAGAGGCGTCGAGAGGTGGAGTTTGAGAGGATAGAAAAGGGCACTTTGATTTGAGACTAAACGAGAAGAGATCACGAGCCCAACTTGCCATTGGAATATTTTGTAGGGAGGCAGGTAGATACGTAGGTCTAGGGGTGGGTGAAGCAGAGTAAGTGCCTTCGTGTAGAACGTCCGAATTTTCACAGACTGCAAATGTTGTCGATTTAGATGATTTGGTACGTATTTACATTTACCAATAGCCACAAATGTAACTCAACATCTGCATGATTTCCACAAAGAAAATGGTGGACATTCAGGTGGTTCGTCTCTGTTTAGCTCAAAGGTAGTGTTGCTGTGTACAAGCAGAATGGAAAGTGTACGGCTCTATAAGACCCTTCTCCTGGAGACAGGTGAGGCCCAGCCAGGGACCTGGTGATTGGGTTAGGGCTGTGCAGATCATTAAAGTGTAATGATCCTGCCGCCTTAGGAGGAGGACAGGAGGGGCGCCGCTGGCGGTGTACGTCCTGGTAGGGCGACACGACCCCCGCGGTACGCACTGAACCCCCGCCACCCACCTCACCGACCCGCTGTCACCCCGACTGGGGACATGGCCGGGACTAATCTTTACGGATAATAAACTGCACCTGGAGGGCGGCCCAGGCAAGATCTGACCTTATCCCACCCTCCACGCCGAAGGGTTTATGGGAAGGCCTCTCTGAGCATTTTATAATTGGAAAAATACCAAACTTGTTCAAGCCATTCGACCAGCATCTGTTTCGGTACAGAAATGCATATACTTTTCTCGGTGAATAAGTCCAGATTTAGCACTTTTCTAGAAGCTAGGCGGAAAACACATTTAACACCGTCTGCCACCACTACGAGAGGGCTGTCGCCTAGAGTAAAAACCTCAAAGGTCAAGGGGACCGGAAGGTGAAAGGAATAGTTTTAAAAGGCATGAACAGGCAGGGGCGGTCTCTGCAAGTAATGATTAAAAGCCTGTCCAAAGAAAACTACCTAAGAGCAAGGTCCTCTTAGAATATTTGGAAGGTGCTGAGACATTCAGGTGTGACCTATGTGCTCGAAATAGATTTGACGGATGTTCATTGGAATCACAGCTGTAGCCCTGCCCTCTAGCCTTGCCTGTCTCAGCAGTAACAGAACCTGGTCTCCAGTACAAAAACAAGCCCAAACCAGATTGGAATTCCCCATGATCTCCAATGACGGTGCCCTATTTTCAAACATTGCGTGTAGTGTTACCTTATGCTTTATGCTCGGTGCGATTGTATAACGCTTCCAGGCAGTCTCTGACGTCATTCAGTTCTTGTGTCCTTTGAGCCGATAAGAAGTAGGTCAGTGTCAGGCTCGACCGGAGTAACTCAGCGATTTGCCTTCTGTACATTTATACTTTGAACTGACTGAGAGCAAGTAAACAAATTACGTTGACCTCCGCAGGTTTCAACGAGACTTATTTAGAAACATTTTAGATGCATGCACAAGGGAAATTTTTTTACAAAAAAAGCGTTATATTCACTTTTTATTTGATATATACTGTATTATACATTAAAAGGGTTGCGGTTGACCTCAAATAATTTTGATTTATTTGCCGGTTATTCCCAGTTCTGGAGGCACTTTCAGGGTAACGAGTCACAATAATTATAAAGTCGACGTGCCACTTGGTGTTGAGAAGCAGTCAGACGAAATGGCTGTAGTAAAGTGTAGCCAATCGCACCAAATGTATTGCTGTACCTGGCCTCTGGCCCAATGTTGTTGTGACCCTGTCCTGCCGTAGCCTAGGTGATCCCCATCGCTAGGCCTACCAGTGGGCGAGGGGCGCGGACCATGGATCAGCCAGGCCCTAGATCAAAGGGTCACGGGTCCACACCGCCCCAAGAAAGGAAAGCAGCAGTGATTGGCACCAGCTTAGGCCCGGTCCAATCCGATCGGCCTTTTCAATTCACCCATCGGCGTGAGCGGGTTGGCAATGTGGTTTTAGCGAGCCAAGGGATTCGATGGCAGGGAGTTCATATACCCCCCACCTTATGTATTTCCATACCCAACCCCCTCCCCCACGCGCCATGCATTCATGAATACATGTGATGTAAGAGGCACCCTCCCGTTCATAAATGCACAACATCCAAAGGTTGGAAAAAGGGTACATTTTTATTGTTCATTAATGATGGAAAATCAAGCAACACTCGTCGAGGAATACAACAAATACCATGAATTCATCACATTTTGCACGACAAACGAGACATGCACCTGTCTGCCTGGATGAGACTTAATGAGCTTCATCGTTCTGTCCTTTCGTTTTGTTTGGCCCTTTGATTTTTGAAAGTTAATATGCTCTATTGTTCTATCTTAAATGTAAGCCCTTCCTATAAACTGCTATATGATGCTATGTTTGACTAAATCATGTTGTCCCGTAACTTTTACCGACGAATAGATCCAAGGCAAGTACAATAAATTCAGTAGTTTTTCACAGGCAATATAAAGAAGTAAGACGGTTTTCATTCTAAGACCTGTAGCCCTGTACAGAAGACTTATCTGGTTAAGCGTGGCTAGGTACAGAGACTCCTCCAGACACTACTTTTGGATACACGGTCCCCTTACCAGCTCCTCCCCCTTCGACAGCTGCATCGTCTACCACTGCTGCTGCTACTCCTGTCGCCTGGAGTTGGTACCCCCACCCCCTTAGATAAATGATTGATGCGACCTAGTTGGCTGGTGGTCCTGGATCGATGGATGGGCGCTATCAGCCCAGGTCTGATCCCAGCCTGAATAATACAGCGGGCAGATCCACATCTCACCCCACTGGCCACTGGACCGACAGGCCGGCCGGCCCGCCCCCGGCATCACACGCATACACTGCTGTTGTTGTCCTGCCTTCTGTGTATGCCCCAGCGGCCCATGGCATATCTACCCAGACTGATAACAATAGATAAGGCTGCTCTCCAGAGTTCCCCCTGTACCTTAGATCTTTGCTCATTTATGTATGTGTTCGCTGGCATACAGAGTATGACATTTTAGTCTCTATATCCTATTGGCGATCACATAATCGCGTGTTGATGATGCTTAGCCAGGTTCTGTTGTGCTCTCAGCATCTGTATTGGCCGTATCTTGAATGTTGATCTCAAGTATCTGCACACGTAATATACCTCGGCGGTATATTGACGAGCCATTCAATCAACTACTTGACGTGGATTGGTAATTTGATGACCGATAGGTAATAACGGATTTAATCAATACAAGCAGGTGCCTTTTCTTAGGTACAAAAAAGGCAAAGGTGTATTTTGGATTTGAAAATTGTTTTGCAAGCAGGTGCTTCATCAAAACGTAAGCACGATGGGAATTTGTTAGACACCCAGTAAGTTATCCATACTAGATAGCATCTTCTTCTGTTCCCTTTGGTTTGTTGCTTGGGAGTTGCCGACAAACCCTTTCCTCATTAGCTAACATTCCAACCAATCGTGTAACTTTAGACCTTAGTCCTTTATTGGTATATAACTAAAATAACGAAGCAAAAGCCAGGAGTTAATTAAGGTAATTAATGTTCATGCAGTCGTGTATGCAATAACTTTAAACAATATAAATGGCAGGATATAACATATTTTATAACCTAAACACTCGCATCACGCTATTCCAATTCCAATGCAGCAAAACCAACAATTTTTCGCCGGTCTATTCTTGAATGGTCAGGAAATTAATTTCCGTAGCCTGGCTGTGCTGGGAACTCGTATGTGTGCTCGGACTTCCCAGAGCCACGTTTTATTAATAGTTGCTGCAAAAATAACGCAAAGAGGGAAATCAATGCGGCATGGTTTATTCACGACCTCTCCTCTGGCGTGCATTGTGATTAATTGTCGCGTTAAAGTTTTAGGGAGGCGCCAACTCCGTGGATCACTTGCAGTTTAAAACAGCCTAGGTCAATAAAATTGTTGTTATAATGGGCGGAATGTAGGGATGTACCGGCCTTTTGAACTGGCGTTTTTAAAAGAAATAGAATAGAAAACAGTGGCATAATTGATAAGCTCATGGTGCAATCATTTATTACGATTGCGACAACGTTGCTCTTTAAAGAGAATCAGTTACTCCTTTCAGCCAGTTACGTATTGCAAAGGAGCACCCAACATAGTCTATATAGTTACATGTACATATATAATTGTATACAAATGTCTACCCATGAGCCGTATCTTCCGTATAGATGCCTCACTAGATAGTCAATAGACGTAGGTGGGACTAGGGGGACGTTTATTAGTATGGCAGATCTTGGTTCTGTAAATCTGCAACAAACCGCGCCCCAAGCGTAGCTCCGTCCCCTCCCTCTCCCGCCCACACCCTCCTCCAGATTATACCCACCCCCGATGTGGGTCACTCCTGTCCAGTCTCTGTGTGCGCACATTAGCAGGCCCAAGTCGAGAGGTGAGTTGTGTACATGGATAGCCACCTCCAGTAAGCAGGCCCCTCTCCACACACACTCGCACAACACCAGCAGAGGCCGGCGCCTGGAGAACCCTGCAGCAGGAGCAGGCACGACGTGCTTGTCGAGAGCCCTGTAGAGCTGCAGCAGCAGCACACCGCAATACACATCTCCAGGCGAACCTGTCTGCCTGCCTGCCCAGCCGGCCCGCTGCCTGGAGGAACCTACGGGGTGGGGAGGGAGGGGGTAGGGGGGAGTATACAGCAGGGAAGGGTTGGGGTGCAGTGTCAAGCAAACCTCCTCACTCTACTCACATCATATATCCGGGTGGGGAAGTGGAAGGATTCAGGGGTAAAAGATATAGGCACCCGGGGCCACTTGTGTCAGTGTTAATGATTCCATCTTTCACTTAGAACATCAATTTTGGGGCACTTGGCAGTCCCGTCTACTGTATACCTAGGAGCACTAAGAACGGGGTGAGCCAGTTCTCACGTTAAACCACCGATGAATTACCATTACCCTTCGTTGGTAGTGCTTTAAATCCACACTATAATTATATTGTACACCATCGTATACCTGCGGCCTGTCTCCTCTATGTACAGTTCCCAAGACCTCGCCTCTGGCCGCGGGGACCGAGCCTTATCAGACCCGTACCAGGTATCTACTGCACTGTCGACATACACTTGTGTGTTACTGCGTAGCAGGCCTGTATATTGAGCGGCACGGAATACTCTAGGCCCGATATAGTAACGGCGCACAGGTCCCCTTCATGTTACATGCTAGCTACAGTGCCGCAGCTACACCCCCACCAACACCGATACACACAGACAGTTGTATTCTACAGCAGACCGCGGCCTCAACATGAAACAATACTACTGCGCCTAAAATAGAACCTGTCAACCACACAGTCAGGAAGTCGGCATTCTTTGTGTGGTGTTTGAACTACACATTTCGACAGCACGACCCAGGTGCCTTTTGTAGTACGTGATGGCACTGAATAATTCAGGTTTTTTTTCCATAACATATTGTATTCAGTCTTCCTTTATTGGAAAACAGTGTTTTTCTTTCCCTCTGTACGGTTCTGCGGTGCACTTGTAGTTGTAGCCAATATGGAATGTTTCACAAGTAGTATACGAAAATGTCTTTTTGACGGGCAAATTTCCAAAGATGCTTGGCCTGGGGTGCTGGAACGCCCGAATACAGCATCTGAGTATAACAAAGGAAGAATCAAATAGCGATTATCATTCAGGTTTATAACATGTAGACCACTGATAACCATTTGATACACATCAAAATCATGTAAACTACTTTTAGATACCAGATGAAGAAAAAGATTCCAAACTGGCATATGAGTGGAAACACAACCCCTAGATCCCAGATGATCGATCTAGTGCCCTCACTAACCCCAGGGGTCTATCTTACACGTTCTTACATTGTTTAAGGTACCGTGGCCTAGCCAAAGCATTAAATAAAATTAATAGCATTCTTCTATAATGTTGTAGCTTCTTCTATTCATCACGTTTTTCGATTGGATAGGCAACTGAAAACATGCCGTCCACATAATATATAAATTAGGCAAGGGGATGATGTGCAGTTCTTGAGACGATCAAGTGAATATCTATTTCGAACCTATGCCACTACCTCATCCCAACTATATAGCTCACTCTCATCATATTTCAATCTGCCAATGGGTTTGAAGTAATTGAAATATCTAAACAGAAACAAATACCATCACATGATACCGAAATCCACATAAAGGTACCCAGGCCTCCCCAGCCCCTAATCCCTAGTATCGCTACCCAGATAAGACGGATAGTTTTAGTTTGTTATCTCTGGGAGATGACAACGGCTGATTCATAGGTGTCTATGAGCTGGGGAAGGCCCGACTAAGGGGAGATGTGTGTCGGGGTGGCATTGTTTGTTAGGGATGTGCCCGGGATAGAGGGTTGGCGGTGTTTGTTGTCGGTGCTAAGCTGGTTATAAATCAGGCCCATCGGCAAGTGGCATTAGCCAGCACAGGGCGCCATGATTTACTCGCCGGCCGGGCACACGGCCCCGCGCGCCGATTAGCCACAGCCCTAATGAAATTCCACGTGCACATTTCACTCCACCCTGGGCCCCGCATACCCTGCCCACTGCCAAGGAAACCCCGGCGAGCTGCTTAAAAAACAAACAAAAAAAACACGCGCCATCTGTATGCTAAGTCGCCTTTGTCTCTGTTGGCCTCCTCTTCTAGCCACCGTCTTGAAGTTTTATAGTTCCCTCCGTGCATTTATCCAGCTACGTGCCATTGGCATGCTGAGACCAGTGAGAGGCGACCAGCAGTATGGTGTCCTCTGGCTGGCAGCCTCCTGATTGGCCCTGAAACGGGCAGGGACATAAATGTATCATTTAAAAACAAGTGTCGAGCTGTGGTGTTGGCTATGACAGGTTATAAAACTCCGATCTGAAATTAATGGAAAGCACTGTCAGTTGGACGTATTCCATACACCATATGGGTATGATGAAAATGCACACTGCAATTCTCAATGAAGTTATAGCAAAATTACTAGATGTATATCTTTTTCACGGAATACTGAGCTAATATACAAGTTTATAATTTTCTTACATGTTTTTGATATAAAAGGATATTAATTTCTCACTAATAACGACCCTTTTAAGCTTAGATATAATTTGCTATTCTTTACGAGTAATGCTACTCATGAGCCTATCGCAGAGAAACCGGTGGGTCGAATTTAGCGCGCTTGAAAAGACCCATTTCTTTCCCGACTATAATAAAACTAGGCGTCTTTTTTCTGTGTAAGTAATTATAGCAGTTGTTTCTATCTAGATTGATTTGCTTGGCAGGCATGAACGTTAGGCGGACAACCCAGTCGTAATCTCTTCAAAGATGAGACTGTATCTGGAGATAATGAGGGGAGGTATTTTAAGGAGAGAAAGGGTAGCCCATCGCATGTTCTAATCATCGCCGCCGATCACTCATCATTTAGGCTTGAGGCAAAAAGAAACATCGGGTTTCAGAATAGAGCTGAAGAACAGTAGGCCCACGTAATGAAGGGTTTCTCCCAGTTCCGTTTTTCCCGTCTAATCTACTTTTAATAATTAGATTACGCTGTGTACGTTGGCATCTTTTTACAAACAATGCCCCAGCGATGCCTGTAATTAATTGCTGAACATAAATGTATGTTAGTATTCACATCATTGTTTGCATATAAACCAGATGTAACAAATGTCCGCTGACGATATCTAGGGATCACAGTTTGATGACCATTACTATCTGGTCCTCCTGTGATAAGAGCTGAAACTGAAGGTATGTGGAGATGTACGATCATAAAACATTTTAAAATACCTGTACAAGCAATTGAATAACAGAAATTAATACGTACTAAATGAAATACTAAGTTGGTCAATTATATGGTGTGTAATTCATTTTCAAAGGTAAGGTCAGTATCTACATTACGTCTACAGGAATTCTTATGAAATATTGACCGTAAGTAGTATACACAAATGGGACGTTGCCCCCGGTCTTAATAGTGTAAGTAGTATCAGGAAAAGGTTATGGGAACCAGGTTTCAGTAAGTCCTTTGAAATGCAATGGAGGCTCCTACGAGATTTTTGGTCTTTTGCTATATTTGCATTTCATAATTTAAAATGTACATTTGTTGACAAAAAAATAGAGTCGGTCTGTAATTACGTTCATATTACCCAAAAGGGTCAGATAACGGGACACCTTGGTCCCGATTTCAGCCAAGAAGAGTGCTGCCGTCTGTTGGGTGGTGAACGTGTCGGGCGCAGGAGGAGGACTCGGTGATAGGACGGTGGTGGCGACGGGCAGAGGGCACAGTGTGAGCGGTAGTCAACCCGCCTGCCGGCCCCGGCCAGCCCGGCCAGCCCGGCCTGACCGTCGCCGGCCGCCCTGGAGGGGTGTGGGGTGTGCTGGGGCTGTCCCGGTCAGGTGTGAGGTTATCTGTCTGCAGACGGCCACGTGTCGGGGCCGCGGACACCCGAGATGACCCCCCGCGACCCGTAGCACCCTCCCCCGGGCTCCACTCAGGGGTCTCACTCCTGAGGTGTGGGGCGAGGTGTGGACAGCTAGGTGACACCATCCCACCCCTCAGTGGCCTCCCCACACCGACTCCATGACGGCACAGTCCTCGGTGAAGGTAGTTTTGTTACGTGGCATATCCTCTTAGTATTTTTACGCTAGATACATGATTAGATATGGCTTCCTTCATGGGATGTTATATTTTTAACTGGACCGAGGACGGATCCAGGAACTTAAAGAGGAGCGGGCGTGCTTCTTTTTTGAAGTAAACATTGTTAATATTTGGGCCAAAATAGAACGATCCCATCGGTAAATCCTTCATTTCAGAAAATGAACAAAACATGCACCAATTTAAAAAAAAGTTGAATTTAATCCTGCTTATTGACGGTATATTACGAATATTAATTCAAAACCTCACTAGGGGGAATGTGGGTTATATCGCGCAGCTAATGCGCGATATTACACCAGCAGCAATTGTATGACAGAGAAATAAGCTATAATATATATCAGCGGTGCATAAAAAGTAAAGGGCAGATAACAAAAAAAGTGATTGAATTTTGTGTTAACATAAACCTGGAATTATCAATATTTAATGTTGATTTGCGATGATAATATCTCGTTTTTTTTCTATTTAAGTATAGAAATTGTCCCTTTCAAAGCTAAAATTATATTCATATCAATGAAAACAAATAGCCTGTTGTTGTATCGCGCATATAAGCATTGTATCGCGGATTTTGTATATTGATTATTGATATCAATATACAAAATAATTTTAATAAGAAAGTCTAGATTTATAAAAGGATATAGCAATCGTATTTTGTCCTGATTCATTAAAAAAAGGAAACTCCAAAAATATTTAGTCATAATAATTTGACAACCACATATTTGACCATGTGATTTTTGTTTCGTTTTATAATTAAGAAAACAGTACAATCTAAGTAAAAGAGGTATTTCCTTTGATCTTAATTTTTATATAAAGGACAAAAATAGCCGTTTTCTCTGGCAAATTTTAAATTTTGAATTGATATAATTCACGTTTGGATTATTTAATGGAAAGATATTGATGGTACTGAAAATAACTTTAAAATGTAAAATTTGGGGAAAAAATATGGAAAATACAATATCTACAATCATATGTATGTAATATAGGGTCATCTGCGCGATACAACAACATGTAATGCGCGATATAACACCATCTAAACTCATATTTTCTCCTTCAAATCTCCTTGGAAGAATTGTTTCTTTCCACCTCATTGAAAAAGTGAGCATTTTCAGAATTTTGCGTACTTTTTATAAAGATATACTACCAGTACCCTACTCAATTAATTAATTTGAGAAAACAACATAATGCAAAGTAGGAAATTAACTAAAATATGATGGCAGGACGACAAATAATATGGGATAAGATTATCACTGGGTATATTAAAAGTTAACACATAAACATGATCTAATAACGTATTATTAAGCTGTCCCATACAATGCTGCACACACTCCTTTTTGAATTTAATCAATTACGGCAATATTAACCTATTTATTGGCTTTACAGTGAAGGTGCGCGATATAACCCACATTCCCCCTATTAAGTTAAAAAAAAATAGATCCACCTCAAATGGTAAGCATGAGGCGAAGGCCTTTCACTCAGGCTGTCTCTGATGGGCCCTTTGCTCGACCCGAGTCTGACCTGAGAGGGGCAGCCCAATCTGGGAGGGTTAAAAAACGACATGCCATCGACAGGTCACTAACCAGACAGCGTGACAAGATGGATGTTGGCCAAGTCTAGGCGGATCAAAGTTTGATCAGGCCGGAGCTGGAGGAGGTGTGGGTGGTCGGGCCCAGGACTTGACCAGCAAGGGATGCTGACATCAGGGATTTAAGTATGGAGACCTGTGATAAACGGCCGATACACTAAACGTGCATTATCTCAGTGACGGTCAGCTCATTTTAGGAACTTAATAATAATAATAATATATACAATAAAAAGCTAAAGAGTTTTCCTCTATTTAACGATATGTGATCGTGAATTGAAAAAGATATTAATTCTAAACGTTTTTTCACTACCTTTGCCAAATATTAAGTGTGGTGATTCAGTTCAACAAATAAAGTAAATAACCCATATTTTTTCGGGTTTCTCATTCTATTTTCTCATTCTATTTTCTCAAATTTCATGATTACATAAACTTGAAATTTTGTAGTTAACCACATCTTAGATTATCATTACCCTAAGAGGTAAATTAAGTATGAAAAAGTGGCGCTATGGCTGTTTATCAAAAGGTACTATGGATTTTAAGATAAGATTGACGGTAGCCTCGTTGAGGTGTATGTGTTTTGATTTATTCAACTAGCACCTGTGAGTTAGATGGTAAAGTGTATCATGATATAACTTGATACTGAAGTACGAAATGACTTGCTTCCGGTGAGTGTGTAAGGCTTATACGTCTTCATTATATAAAGCATTCCAAACATTGCCATCAATCATACTTCTGTCGTTATAGAAATCACTCTTGTCCTCAGAGAAATGAGAAGTTTGTTCTTCATACAGAAGCAATTCCAGTAATTGTCAGAAAAGCGGAAAGCAATAGTCTCGGGGACCTTTAGAGTGTGGTCTCCCCTTTCCCGAAAAACAAATAGGAAAAAAGCAGGAAAATGAGAAGATCCGCTCGTTAGTGATGATTAGAGAGAAGAATGTGGGTTGTTTATGAAGGATGTGGCGGTCAAGAGTAGATCACAGAGGTGAACTAGTGGAGAAAGCCTGGTGGTCATTATTCGAGTTTGTGGTTGGGCCGAGCAGGTTCCGTGCGCACGCTGATAGGTCAGGGCCAGGTTTCCGCGCCGTTATAGGTCAGCGGCCGCTTCCTGCCACTGACAGATGACCTGTGTATAAACAACGCCCTTCTCCCCAGAGCCCTTTAGATCACGGTGGGGCCATGACAGATGCTCGGCCCACGTCTCCCGCCAGAGATGGCCCTTACACCTTGCTGAGCTGGCAGTCTACTGGTCCCTGAGGGCTTTACCGCCCTCGGGCAGCCTGGAGGGCCCGCAGGTCTGATACATCTGCTGAGACGTCGTTATAATCTGGTTTATTCCCATACTCAGTACCTTCTTCCTACCCCGTTGGGCTAATCTCTCCCTCTTCTCGGAAAGCATTGCGCCTCGTGCCGCCGCCAATTTCGCAGCATTTCATCAACAAACTCAGGAATGCCATCAGTAACCGGTACCTTGGTGCACATGTGTGTTTTTAATATTTCAAGAGTTTTCAGGCCAAGGCACGATTTATTGGCAGTCTTAAACTTTCAAGAAACTTGTTAGGACGAGGCAACTGCCTAAATTGTGTGGCCTGTTTATCTCCCAGGGTCTCTATAGGAGAACTGCGTAGTGAAGAGGTGGGGAATGACATACACAATCCCACTCTTCCTAATTGCGTTTGGCGGGGGTAAAGACTAAGGTTTACCTGGCTGTTCCCTGTCTACTAAATTATGTGCAGTCTCAGGGGACTATGGTCTTCATTCAGGCTGGCCATTATCATAATCAGCGTTGTGAGACTCGCATCAGCGTGAGCAGTAATTGGGTTAGTTAGTTCTAGCGCCTGACACCCCCCAATGCGCACGCTGTATTACCCAGTATTAACTAAATAAATTGAGCCATTTGTTTTCGGGACCCATGGCAGCAACGTCATCTTCAGTATTCCCCGGGGGTACGAAGGGCTAGGGGTGGTCGGTGTTCAGTACCTAGCGTAAAGCACTGAAACCATGACTTATTGTTGGTCAGGGAGAACCCAAAGGGGTTCCATGTAATAAAAACGCCAAGCAACTCGACCATTAGCAAGATAACTATTCAATTATTGCGTGCGTTGGTCTTAAACTAAATAGAGTGAAATATGGACAAATGTTGTCTTTACAATATTTGTAGATAGGCCTTCAATTCTCTCATAAATATTAGGTACAAATAAATGATGTCTCATTCAATTAACACTCTATCCATGAGCCCTTAATGGGTTCTAGTAGTTCATTCCCTACTATTATCACCCTCTATCGTAGCGTTTAAGTCTCCGATTGACCTGCCCGACACTATCTGCCTGGGACGTCTTACGGAGATGGGAGATGCCCCACTATTTCTGACCTTGATCCAGATAGATCCAATCTGGTGAGTGGCGCATGCGCACTCTGGGGAGGGCCTGGCATGTGACTCTGGGCGTCTGCTGCTCGCCCGACCGTCCTCCTCGAGTCACGTGACAGCTGCCGGCGCTGACGTTGGAGATTAAATAGAATGGCATGGGGACTGACAAACAGAGGACGCTGGTCGCCTCCAATCGTCAGAGGGACACCTCCGGGCAGGGGCACCCTGCAGGAGTATCGTCGACTATCAATATAACGTGGCAGCGGGTTCTACACTGGAGGGGTTGGGACTGAATTGAATGATCTGAGACTATAGAAGAGAATAGTGTGAGAGGAAGTCTTAGATATGAAGGGAGACTGTTTCCTGCCCGCCTTTGGCTTTATTGTCTTTTCTGATCATACGAAGACAATGGGTACGCGAGAAAGCCCTATATCAAACATAGAAGCTCGGCAAGGTGTGAACCATGTATATTTGTTGTTTTATCTGAAAACCAGGACCGCCATGAAGATAATTACGATTAAAATCCTATAAAAAAAGGTACAAAGGATCTGAAGCGTTTACTGCTGAGTACCATAAACATCATAATACTTACTGATAAATGAGTCTTGGCAACATGACACCGAAATTCACAGAACTGTGAATAACGAAATCAGCTTTCTTCCATGTCTGTGTCAAAAGCATAGCGCTAGAAACCGGGACAAAATGCAGTAGAAATTCTGCCTGCAATCGGTACAGAAGCAGTAGGCCGTTTTAATAGGATTTCAGCGGAAAATCAGTAGAAATAAGTATGATTCCAGTAGTTTAACAGTAATAAATCAGTTCGTCTGAAATATTCAAATGGGCTGTCAGTAAAAATCAGTGTATAATCAGTAGCTAATTTAAGTATTTCGGACATCCTGATTTAGGAAGCATCTACTAAGGTTTGGCCCGGGAAGTTTAAGTTACTTTATACGGTGCGGTTGAACTATATTTTATTTGGATAACGCCCACTGTTCTTTGACACAAAAATGATAAAATATTTGGCACTTAATAATAATAGGTATATATGTGCATGCCCTGTGACTACAGCAGATTGTGCAAAGCCCACTCATCTAGACACTTCCTTCTTACTGTGAGGCCTGTGTACCCCAATCTGGGCTAGTTGTGTTTGGTCTCGGCGAAGGAGCTTCACTGTATGCTATCGGCATTTGCAATCATTGTTGAGAAGGCTATTTCCTGTGGGGAACCCATCCCCGGCAAGATTTAGTGCAGCACTTTGGAACCTGCTTCTTCGAGAGGGCCGGAGGCGCTAGGGTTATCACCACAAGACTGTGATAGTGTTTACTTTTCTTCGTCACCATTGAAAAACAGTACGATTTCCGCCCACTCCCAGAAGTGGAGGTTTATTGTCCATTGGTTTTCACATCAGCTTTGTATCTAGCGGCGTAAGGAGAGCCATAAACACCTAATCATAATGAGAGTGATGACAGATAACAGGGTGATGTAGATAGTGTGCTGATATCGGTGTGGGTATTGCAGGGGTCGGGGCCTACAGGGACCTGGACAGGGGCAGTGGGGCCTGCCTGACGGTCCCGCCTTCATAATGGAGTGGCCGGTTGGTGTGATTGCTAGCTGCATCATTACCACGGCCACTCTGACCGACTCAATCAGGTCCGTTTGTCCCCAGTACCTCCTGGTGATCCAGGGAGCAGCTCGCCATCCACTCATCTATAGTGGCCCTCCCAGCAAACTCCAAACCTCCCACCCATAAGGCGTATTAACCATGATATCGCAATAAATGATAGCTTAGAACCGCATGGTTAAAGGTCTCATATAACCCTAACACCTGACTGATCATCATAACAAGTGTTCCCCGCCCTCTTTATCTCCCAGGGCTATCCAAACCCTGTCCGTTTTGCAGCCCAGAATACGAAAAAAAACGAGTGATTAAGCAGGCCAGTGACTACTACTGAATATTGGCTGGTAATTAGAAGAACAATGAATGGGGATATTATATATAGCCAACGGACAATGCAAACCTGAAAATAAGAACAAACTCCTAACACCTTGTACAACCCAGTTTGTTTCATCACTTTACACCCTCAGCATTACATTGGAGCCCATCCATCAGCTGAGGAGGCAACGAAGACCCCCTCCCCTCAACACACACACATGCACACACTTTGCCCGCGTGTTTCTGTGTGTTGTTGCAATATTATGTATTATTTTTGCCATTGCCAGGTTTTACTGGTCAGCCTTCCTGCATACCGCTTTTAGCGTGTCATAGCCCACCTGTTATAAACCCAAACTGGACGTTCTATTACCACAGTTTGCATGTCAATAACAAAAAGCAGGAATGGTCGCCGTTTGCTCTACCAAAAGGCCAGTGACATCCCTCTTGCCTCGTAATCTATAGAAGTTCTAATTTTGCTACACTTTTATGGCCAAGAAAGCTATGAGCTAAATTCATCTTTGCTACGCTACATGAAAGATAACGAATCACTTATGTGTATCTATCATGTTCATGGATATAAGATCAGTTTGAACCAATGGAAGAACACGTAGCGGGTACCATTTGATGCAACATTGGCAAGTTTATGAGTCAAATATCGATTGAAAACACCAACTACTCGCTACAAACGTCGGATCGAAGGGACCTGCTCCACTTGGACTCTGTGCACTCGGCGGCCTCTTAGGAGTTACGTAAGCTTATGCCGTCAGTCGCTAATCATACGCTGTTGGTCGTTGCACCGCCGCCAGAACGTTATTAATCTTAGCCTCCTCATCCCTTACTCACATGTTCTTCGGATGAGTATTGTTTATTGACAAACCAAACTTACAACTGAAGACAGTATATCGGAATAATTGCATTAATGTATTGGCCATTATACTTATAGAATCCTGTTGTATTTTCCAATCTCGAGATTTGAGACAGAAGGGGTAAACATGGTGCCTTCCTATGGCGGTATATCTCTAGACACGGTTTTATTCAAGTCGTCATTTTATTGTACTTACGGATAGAGACATGTCCTGTAGACAGCAAAATGGTGACGTGTTATGCCATGGTTTGCGAGGATCATAAAAGATGATTATTTACCATGTAGCGTTATGAAGGATAGCAGGTTTTATCGATCACATCAGTCGCAAACCAATATGCCATTTGGCAACGTACAGAACCATGTTATCTTGGAAATTATGGCCTTCCATATACAGGCTTAGTAGCGGTAGAGTCGGCATAACGATTATGCTAATCCAAAAGCCATATTCGTTACGATTGACGGCCTACTCTGTTACGTCGCAATTAACCGACACATACTTTAGACGTTATACATAAGTGTGTAACCGTCTTAATGTCTTCACTACATGGACCTCGACCATGCACCAACTGATGCCATCGGAATAAAGATGCAAACAGTGTGGAATGCAATGGACGGTTGCACTATTAACATCGATAGGGAAATTCAGTAAAACAGTGAAACGCTAAACACTAAAGGACTTATTGCATAAATACTTATGCATAATATGAAGTACAGTCACCTAAAAGAATCTATGCACGTGACTTGGGGCCATAATACATTGCTTATCTATATTTCCAGAACACTTGAATTATTCATTTTCAAAATCATATTATACAGTGCATCCTATAAATTCACTAGCAGCACACTCGATATGGCTTGCTTGAATAAACTCGGTTCGGACCTTTTGCTCCTGCTCCAATCTCGACAACCCAGTCGATACACCGTCTGCACTGTCCAAACAGTTCGAATTGCTTCAGTGAAGTGGCAAACCCCGGCAGCTGCCTCGGACAATCTGCTGCCCCTTTTGCCCCTACCCTTCAATCCCTCGTAATTTCCCAGCTTCCCTGGTCAGTATCTGACAGGTCCACAGCTCCAGCCTGTCCTAAGTACATCAGACCAGACCTGCAGAGCAACTCAGAGCAGCTCGACGCAGGTGCAAGCAGATGACCACGTAGACGGGGCCATAATTTGTTGTGGCTGGCCGGGGAGGGGGTCGGTCAGTCAGCACGCTGCAAGAATGCACCAAGTTCTATTTAATCCAATGATGTTTACATGACTGCAGCTGGACCTCAGTGCTCCCTGTCTGAGGTGAATGTTTGCCTCCAAGTCTGTAGTTTCGATAAAGTGAGCATAAAGTGAGAATTAAGGAATAAAATAACTTAGAAACACCCACCGACCGAATTCTGCTTCAAAATGTTTATTATAACTTTATGAAATCCCAAATAAACAGGTGCTTCTCTATTTGTCTTTCACGATTGAACGCCAAGATATTGGCACATAAAATGGAATCCATTTCCGACTTCGAGAATTTCATTATGCTACTCCAAGAAAATCTCCATAATTTTGGGTTTTGACTAAACAGCACTAGAATGCTATTTCGGCTAAGTTGCATTGTTTTTCTAGTATAAGATTTTATGTCCATTGCCCTGATTAAATCAAATTGTGTTCTCTATCATCGATGAAGTATCTTTTGTTGCTGGAAAATAAGATTTTTGTTTAATTACAAATAATTTCATAGGGAGAAAGAATGGTCCCCCCTAAGACGAACTGTAATACTAGTAAATAGCAACAAAAGAAGGATAAGTACATACTTTTCTCATTAGTGATCCTGGGAGCCTTTTATCCTCGGTGTACCGCTTGGTCGTGATAAATAGTCGTATTGTAGGAGATCAATAAACGTGTGTTACCGTGACGTAGACGTCAAAAACTCTATGATAATCATTTCATACGACACACTTATATAAATCTTGATATCTTTAAGAGCAACTTTAACTACAAATTAACAAGTACCAGTAGGCGTTTTATACGTCTTTTTCCTTTTGGAGTAGATTCGGGATCCACTTCTCAAAACAGACCACTCAGACTATTTTGATAGGATTATGTCAGGGTTGTGGATGGTGATGGCTCTTTACTTCTCTTCACATAGATGTTAAGAACCTTTCGTGTGGCTGCTGCACATTTTGTAGGCATTCTTATGAGGGATCTGAAGTCGAGTGAGTGGCTCTGTGACGTACTGTTGATACATAGCAGGCGAGCCTTGGAGTAATACTGGCGGCCGAGAAGAGGGTAGGGCTGAGTAGGTTAAATGGTTGATTCGGTCAAAGATGAACAACCCTGATCAATGGCTAGCCGGACGGGTACACCTATCGGGGTCCTCGGAGTGCATCTAGACCTTTGTCTCCCGACCACGCTCTCATGCTTACTCGTGTGTGACCCTATTGTCAGTCTGACCAGACGCCTATACTTGGGTACTGTATTTTGCAGGTACCTTTTATGTGATATAATTGTACTTCTCCCTTACTTCAATTTAACAATAAGTCTGCATCAGACGAAAACCTTTGATTCAAAATAGATTTGACGAGTTCATGTATTGGGTTTTTGTACCATACAATCATAACAGTATATGTTCAGTAGATGTTGGTGTACATGATCAATTCGACATGGTCTGGAATCGTTATGCTTATAATGATTCTTTACTACATAGAATAAATGAATTACAGTTGTGCCGCATAATAAATAAAATAATGGTTATTATCAAGTAAGCTGCTTATTAGTTCATTTATTTTACTTAAATGTTTTCATGTTCTACTCATCATAGAGAATTATCGACCTTTGTCATTGTCATATGTATACAGTCACTCTCTTTGAACGAAGCCCCTCCAGTGTTCATTATGAAACGCCTGCCCTGGCCAGACTGTATCCAGGCATTAGGGAAAAAACTAACACTAACTCGTCTGGGTGTGTGATTTGGCAGGTTTCCTATCGTAGTCACCCTAAATGCCAGTCATTGTCATTTTAGCCCTGCTCGCTATGGTGGAGAACGAATACAGGTAGGGGGAGGGAGGCAACATGTAGTACGGTGGTCGGCATGTAACCGTATTGTAGGGGGAGCGGCGCGGGCACACGGCCACACCGCCTGGCGGAGCGGGTACAACTGGCACTTACCTGCCCACTTAGGGGGTGGCGGGCGGCGCGAGGCGCGTATGGGGCTCACGACGATCAATGGACCGATTGAATATCCAGCAGAGAATTAGTCGCAACAGGCCTGATTTGTGGTAGATTGCCAATTACGTGGCGGTCTTTCCCCTCCGCTTTTTCTTCCCTCTCGATTTATTTTCGCCTGCTTTATTATTTCACATTTCTTTTGGATAATCCAATTGCTTGTGGCTTGTTTGCTGGCCATGTCTGTGGCGTGCGTGGGGGGCGGGCTTGGGTGGCTTCCGACTTAATTTGAAAGCAGAGTGTATACGGACGCAGCCAGTTTACAACCACCTCATGCTGTGATCGTGTCATCTGGTGCAGTTTGCCAGCTATCTAATTTAGACCCAGCCCACGGCAAACGAGCCAGAGGGGGAGACCTATTTTTTGCCTCGCCTTGTTCCCATCCCAAAACACCAACTACCACCCTACTCTCGGGCTTTGGGTGGCTGCCCGGAGGGACGGCACGGCGCATCAGGATTTAGATGACGATAGGGTGAGGGTAGAGCAGGAGGTGGGGCGAAAAAGGTAAAAAATAAAGTGGGAAGATCGGAAATGGTGCTGTAAGAGGTAGCTAGTTTATAAGTCGTCCACCAGTGACAAGAAAGCCACTACAGCTGCTGCAAAAGAACAAAAACAAACCTGAAAAAGAGGAGGTAGCTGAAAGAGGATAAGGACTAGTGGTCCAGTGGAGAGATCCAAGGCCACAGAAACACTGGACCTCCCATAGGGTAATCGATGGTCAGCCCGTGTTACACTCTCCCAGCGTGGGCCTATCTGGGTCCAACACGGCCACCGCTACTAATGCCCACCCAATAGCTCTCCTCGCACCACGTTAGGCAGGACATTAGGTGTACCGCGGGTGTCCATAGAATGGTGACGGTTAGATATCAGATGGACGCGTCCTAATGCATGGAAGTTGGGTTATTGCAAGGGAAGGGTCTAAACAGTGCAACTTTATTGGCAGGTCATGCTGTACCACCAATGAATATTAGGTCTACTGCTAATATAATATCGCGTTTATTACTCTCCAGTGGTTATACATTGCCGCTAGTTCATATATGTTTATGCAGTGTGGGTCATGATTAAGCGCATTGGTTACTGTAGTAATCACTTTATACACCTAGATTCTTATTATAACCTTGGGCAAATTTATAATTTGTGTACGTGATACTTCTATGATTCTTTGTTATCGCCATATTTGCGTGTAATAACGGGTTACACCCTCTCTTCCATCCCTCATGGAATCTCGCCTGGTGACGTCAGCAACGTCATTGTCGCACACAAGCTCCCGAAACAAAAGGGGTATCACAGATCCTCACTACACTGCATTAGGCAGACATTAAGCATTACTTTCCGGGCAGATGCCTTGATATAAAGTATGGTTAGGCAATATTTGATAGACGTTAATAATCGGTGTCCGCAAGGCTCCCCTTAGATAAAGAACAACAAATGCGAGTGGGGCCCTGGGCACCTGGAGAAGTATGGCTGTATACCAGTGTGAGTTGGTGTGTGTTAAAGTGTATAGAGCAGCAGCAAACCTCATCAGGCAGCCTCAGTCGAGGGGGCGGTGCTGGTGGCGGCGGTTACGCTTAGCAAGCCCCCTCATGTCTACTCATGCTATCTGTGCTTATTGATTAGGCATAATGAACGCCGGGGCACACGCGCGATGACAATACCAGCAACATATACATGGCCGACTGGAGCATTTGCTCGCCCCTCTCTCACTTGTATTCTCCCCCTCCCCATATTCACCGGGCCACTGCACGCTAGCCGCCTCGACAACATTCCCGCGGCTTATCTTATTGACATGCATTTCTCAGCAAAGGATATTGATTTCAGCGGTTTAACGAAATTGTTCTACTCGTTCTTTGAAGCTTTTAAGACTCCTATCTGTTCTGGGTTGTAATAGACAGATGTGTTCACTGGCATAGTCTTGGTAAGGATGGCGTAATCATGTGTGTATATAATAATGTAGAAATTTACAATGATGATGCGTCACATTCTTTTGACAGCTGTTTTTGACGTAAATACAAGGCAGCTATCCATGTTCTGTCGACCGCAGACGTTATTTAAGTTTAATAGTTGTGAGCGATGAATGCATTATTCTCTATTATAAATGTTGATTCTTTTTTCGCAACAGTTCCATAGTAACCAAGATACACGTTTTCGTCTTTTGGTATACACATCGTTCCAACTGTATAATGTATGTGAGGCTTTGCCTCTCAGATGTGTATTACACCAATAGATTTAATGACGAATACATCAATAGTCATTTATTTGTATGGACCACCCCAGTTTACTTTCTCACAACAAAAGCATGTGGTGGCATTGGCAAATTGAAGGACGTCATATTTTCTTCCATAAACAGCTGCATGAAAAACTAACATTGTTAGATGTAGCTCTTTAAAAAAGATCACTATATACTCTGAAAAGGTGGGGAACTATACATCCAACATTTAAGGGGGCGGAAACACATAATATTATAGACATTTATGAAACTGTGGTAGTGGTATATAAGCACAAGCATTGATCAGATTGCCTCAGCAGCCGGCTCTAGTAATGTGTATCTGTATGCCAGAGATAAATTTAGAAACATGTATATGTGAGAGAAGAGATGTGAGGAGTTTAGCGGGCTTGTGGGGACAGTTTCAATCAATACGCACTGGCACACTTCTTTTGTAGTCCTTGAGACTCTCTTTAGTTTATATAGGCAATCGAAGATGCTGTCTTTTTCATCTTTCATCCTTTAGTCCATATGATATAGATCGAATCGGGATTAACTGGTATTTTTCGAGTAAAAATTCGGCAAATGGCAAATGTTAGCTGGTTTCTTTAATTGCTTGGTTGATCGTCATAGAATAAAAATTGATAGCGCACCCTCGCAAAGCTTGAACTTGAAACAAAGATTTATGAGAAATACATTTGTCTGCTCTGTATATATAATATTATAGCTGTTAAAATAACGATATTTAATAGCGTGATAAGTATGTGCAACATTGCTCCTTTCAATGTCTTTTTATTTTCGTTATTGCTATGATATTGACAAACAAACTTTAATCTTAAGATTGTATCAATTGTTCCTGTATGATCCTTAACCACTGCATAGCTTTGGCCAGCCGGGTGTGGACTGCCATGTTCGACACGAGGGAGACCCGGCCATACTTCAAATTATTTTCCTTGTCAATGGGGTAAGTACTATATCTTTCAACTATTTGATTTAAATATATTAAAATACTTCAAGATTGTTTTTCAGAGTACTGTCGGTGATTTTTGGTATTGTAAATCATGAAGGTAGCTGAATGATACGCAGGTCCAAGATTATTCTAAGGTTACTATATTTGCGACAGTCACACTTACATATACATAGGCTGTATCTTCAACGTTTACTTTTTATCATATCATCCGGGAATGTTAAAGATGAAGGCGATTTCCCATGTTCTAAGTCTGTACCCCAATTTCACGAGTCAGTTGTCATTCTCTTGGGTGCACCCCTCAGCAGGGACTCTTGCGGCACCTCCATCAAACATACTGCAGATCCCAAACATGGGTTCAAGTGATGTGGGATTCCAGTAGAATCACAGCTTTGCATTCATGAGTGTGCTTCAAAATAATACTTAAGATTAGTAATTCATGGCACATGCTGATTGCGTCAGAGCTGGCTATGCAGAATATATCATACGAATGGTTTGAGAGACATTTTGAATTCAAATGAATCCCAGACATGATTATATGAATTTATCTTTTATAACAAGCAAGAAATAACTCCCAATTCACTGAAGCGGGTTAGCCCTAGATTCCCAAAAGCAAAAACCCATTTAATCAAACAGTGAATATCGTCAGATTCGTTTTCCGTCAACCATCTATATCGTTCTTAATGCACTGTGACAATGGGTATTGCCTGACGTGGCTAACCACGGATCCAGCTGCCAGCACCGGCTGTAGCCAAGCTGCCTGATCCTGTAATCAGTCGCAGCTGCTAGCTGGTCCGGAAAGCGTAGTAAACCACCTCCCATTGGTTCCAACTGCTGTGGTAAATAGTGGTAGTAGATTCCGTAGTATACCATAGATATGATTTTCACAATGTTAAAGCGGGTAAGATGAATATTTTAATCTTGAAGCGCAAATGTTAAGAATGTTGACCCTCCCAGAAGTTATCATATCGTATCTCTGCCAATATATAGTAGCATGTAAAGCGATTAAGTGGTAGCATGCACATATGACGGGATACATGCTGGCGTTGATCTCAAAGGCAGACAGATTAAGCACCGATCCTTGCGTGCACGCACCTAGTCAATATTAGACAGAAGAGGTAAATTTCCTCTGTCAAACAGACGCGTCAACCGAGCCGCCACATCAATATTTATTATGCAGATTTTGTTACCGTTCTAAATGCTAGGTATCATTAGCAGTCAGAGAGGCAGACTAGGCAGTATTTTAGGCGGTTTATTGTAGGGCCCCGTTGGCTATATGGAGTAACTCAAACTGCTACTTTGAGCGTATTGATATGACTGTCTGACTGTATTTTTATCGACTTGCTTCAGAGTTACCCAGCGTATAGAGACAATCTGAAAAATATAATTATAGTGTTTCAATATTCATCATATCCTTGATATTTCATATTATTGACACGTGTCAATAAACCGCAAATCAATATTATGTAATAATGTTATGTAACATATTATCTTGAAACAGTTTTGCTGTATACATTATATTCAATTACTGTACTTGTATATCAACAACGAGAGCCGCCCGTTAGACCACCCTGCTGTGTCATTCTGTAACCTTGTGGTTCTGTAATAGCTCTTCATGTTACGGGCTAATATTGCGTCCTCTCATTTTATGATCTCCAGTAAGACGCGCTTTCAAAGGGATCCAAATGACATGCAATTACCAGTAGACGTTATTGAGTTTCCCTTTTGCACTGAATCCATCAAATCTTAATTTAAAATCAACCAGGCCTAACACATGCAATTAAGGCATTCTTTTCACTCTGGATGACAAGAACTCATGGTGTGAGAGTAATTCTCAATTGTCATTTTACTGTATGAATTGCCCTATACCATTGGGCGCAAGGTAAACATTATGTGTCGATAGTGACGTTATTGAAGGCTTTGCTTTGGTGTATTCTTTCTGAGAGGCTCTTGTTTATGTTCAACCAGTGTGCATTATCGACAGCCTCCAGTTAAGAATGAGTCATAGAAATAATTCATAGTTACCAGAATCGCCTAACTGGGACATTTTCCAGTGAATTACCCATCGGTCTCAGTTCAGGACATTGGCATCTTAATGTAAATTTCATACTACAATTATTTTACGATTTGAGTGATAATAGAGTGGAAATTTTGAGACTGCGATAGGTCTGCTCGATAGGTAAACGGAAATCAAACGCTATTCAAGCGTTGCCTCATATTGAATATTGAAATGAATTGCCAATACGAACAGCACAACTCTTTTCTATCAGCAGTCGTGCTCCTTCAATAGTTACCTCGAATTGTGACCAAGTTGAGGAAAGGGAAAAGTTAAAATGGTGTGATTTGCTGTGATTGCATCAGTTGTTTTCTACCTGATTAATCACTAGAAACATCTGCACAAAAGGTTAGACAATTAAAGCGGAGTATATCTGTATCGAGTTTCACAACATATTTCAATTGTTTGAAATATGCCTAAGTAAACTAATCACTAACATTTGTGTTTTAACGTTCTTTTTTTAAATATATATGTACTTTTTTACATCTCACTTAATGTCCAAAGTATACATTTGACTTTTCGAAAATATATTGATAACCTTTTTTTAGACTAAGGGTCACTTAGGGGTTAGTTGGTCTATGGTTACCGCCTTGGCATTGCACAGGGCCGGCCAGGGTTCGCCTCCCGGTGCTGCCTGTTCGATCACCTTATATTGCCCGAAGTTGCCGTCGTTCTCACCCCCATAGATCCGATCACAGTACGTTGTACAAGCCAAAAACCGTCAGTTGGTCCTGATATAGCTGGAAAATTGCTGAGTGGATAATAAGCTCCAACAATTATCATCATCTGATGACTGTGTCACAATTCTTTATACAGGTCCTGGTTCTTGAACAGAAATTTTCAAAAAGAGCGTTAAAAATTGCCAGTTTTAAGCTTTTTGTAGGAAAAATAGGACCTAAAACAAGTTATCTATATTCGAATGTTAGTAAATTAATGATTTTGAGAACATTCTAGTTCAGTTATATACGTGCTGTACCATTTTATTCGACATGCCATACATTCCTGCACTAAAAAAAAACAAAAAATTTGGCCGCGGCCATTAACTTTTAAAAATTATTTCATACAAATGTGACCAGCCAAGGGGAAAGGATGCCCCGAGGTTCCTATATTTGCTATCCTAAACCTAATATTTAAGGAGATATGGGTAGATTTATGAAAAATATTAATAATTTTGTCTTAAATCAACTTTTTGTGTAGAATTCATTTATCATACCCAAAATATTCCATCATAATGGAATATTTCCCTATTTGGAATGTCAATGGAACGTTTTGGTATGGGAAATTCACTTAATTCATTCTATTTGGTTGCCATGGAAACTAAAATACATGAGATTTCCAGAAAATAGTGTAAACTCTGAGAAACTATCATTTTCATGTCGCAACATTGAAAACAGAATACATATACCATTTCTGGTTAAAAAATAACAAATAAAAGTGTGTTTAAGAATATTTACTTGCAATTATGATAATTTATGACAATTTATGCAAAATCTCAATAAATACAAGAAAATTAAGCTTTTCCTCATTTTCTGGTATCCTGACAGTGTTATGTTCAGGGGCCCATAACTTCCTTAATAATAATCAGATTTTGACATGCTTGATATCATTTGAAAGCTCAGGACCTCCTCTACAACAATGGTTTCAAAGGAAATCCCGCACGGAGCACCCTTTCCCCTCGCCGGGTCACAAATATATTCCTACGCTAGCCTCCAGAACTATTGCTATTTCACTGTAGAGACCGTCAGTAGCATGTCTCTGTCCCTTACTTGAATTTTGTGCACGTTTGAATGCAAAATAACATATCATTTTCGTAAACGTCAAAAACAAACTAAATATATTAAAAATTATAGGAACAGTATGAGGCCGGCCAAGGTAACTGCGTCTTGCAGGTCCGATGTCAGGCAGAGGGCAGCTGCTGTCACAGACACGCAGTTTGCCCGTCAGACCACCAGGGGCCTAACTAGATCTGTGCCCCAGGTGGCCCGCGGGGCAGGTCATCAGATCCCGATAACCACCCCCCCCCCCTCCCCAAACGTCCCCCGTAGAGACGTAGGGGGTAGTATAGAAGCGCTCCCCTCTGGCCAATGGACTGGGCTTGCTATACTTAAGGCTTTTGCTCCTAGGATCACTGGTTTCCTTGAATAACCTCACTTTCACCGTAAGGAAGGTAGTTAGTGAAGTGCAAACACAAACGTACGTTTATTCGGTCATCCACCGTCAACATTGACGATACTTTCAGTTGTGTGGCCTAAGATATATGTTTAGAAGGTCTTTTTTTCTTTTTGTCAGAGTGGATGCATGTATTGGTGAACCATTTTATTTGGACGCTCAGGCGCAATCATCTGGTCGTGGATCGGTGCGGTTTGGTGAATCAATACATCGCCACCTTTATAGCATACTCTAGTCTGCCACTGCCCGCCCTTAATTACGGCCCGACCGCCTCGTACGCCAAGTAGTATAATGAGATTGTCCCTCGGTGGCAGGTGAATGGACCAGTAATTACGCCCAGAAAGTCGTCGTCTTTTATAGCAGACCCGCACAGGTAGACTGGTCACACTATTCGGTTGGACCTCTTACGAGAACGATGTCAAACTGTCAACTTCTCGGTTCAATACCAGTGAAGGTTACGTTTTAAGTAAATAGCTATAGGTGCTATGCACCCACTCCAAACAAATTCTGTAGTTCTGAACATAGAGGATAACATAACCTGGGGATTACATAACATATTCATCAAGGACTGCCACTGAACAAGTTTTGATTTTGTTTTTAGGTTACACTGTCTTACGATTTTAAATCAAACGTGATATATCTTATTTAAGCCGGCCTACCCCTTCTCCTTTCTATCATGCAGCCATCCATTCACAAGAATATGAAAGAAACTGATTTACATTTGCCATTGATGTGATACATGTAGAACCAAGCATCTGTTACACCCATACTATGTCTGTGTCCATATCATACATGGGCATACCCACTGTATATGTACCTGGATTACCAACTAGAATCCACTATTTTGAGGAAATATCCAAATACAATCAAAATGTGATTTCTTAAAGACAATCATTGGCTTGTGGACTTTGCACCGTCCTACTTAAGGGCATACGACAGCAAAGCGGGCGTACCTACGCTGGTATAAACTGTAGCGACAGGCCACTGCCTGTGGGAAGCCTGAGCATAACAGATCCCTTATTACCGGCAGAGTAAGCTGGCTATCCGTTCCGAGAGACACACGTAAAGTACATCAGACTACATGCTATTTAGGCCGGACTGGACAGCGGGAGAAGCCAGGTGCGCAGCGTCTTCACCTCGCACACACCTGCCAGCGGCCAGCCTCACTTGTCAGGTGCATTGGTAATTTGTGGTGTGGCCGCGGAATGAGAGGCGGCATGTCTGCTAGCCGTCGGACGTTGCGTCACCCGACTACAGTTCGTCCACGGCGCCTGCCAGGCAAGGGCTCGAGTGCCTTTCATGTATACATGGACGTATGGTTGAGTCAGTGTTTGAGTCAAGGATGCCTGCAAGAATGAAAAGTCAATCGAGAGGTATCTTATTTAACCCACGTGGTTGTGATCTTAAGATGATCATTGCTGTTACGTACTTTACAGCCAATTCAACTGTTCTAGATTGAACACTGGATGTCGACAGGCGAAAAGTAAATGCTCCAAACCATGCTGGAATTGAGATGATTATTAGAAAGATGTTGCTATAAAATTAGATTTTTCAAGAATGTAAAATAAGCGCAGCATAGTATTTATTCGCACTTTTCTGCTGTTTATATACCGCATTACCAGAGCACACTACCCGGATAAACTTTTTTCAGTTGATTTCGAGTCGAGTTGCTGTATGATATCTTCGTTTTCTATTCCTCCAGCACAGCTAAACGCATAGCAGGTTTTCTTCCCTGGTCATGGGTTTGACATACTATGAGGCCTTTGACCAGTGGGGACAATGCCACCTGGAGGAGGGTGGCTTACTGGCTACATTATTAGAAGGCGGTGCATGCATCTGCCTCCTGGAGGTCTGCAGAAGGCCGTCGGCGGTTGCTGTCAGCGCCCGACCACCGCCTTCTAAAGAAAGGCTTCCAACAGACTTGGTCTCCCCAAAGAAATTCATTAACAGCGGGATTTATGTGCATGTATGTGACAGGCACAGCAGCCTCTCCTCAATTTGTCACCGCACTGAATAGAAAGGCTGCGGCCTAAATTTCTTTCAGTCCATAGAGCTAAAATGAGAGAAACGCCGCTTCTGCAAGGTTCTCGCATTTAGGGGGCTGAAAGGCAATTGCGATCCAATCTGACTTCACTTGCATGCAGTCAATATTTACTTTTCTTCTCTCACAATCAGAGAGAAAGAGAGGGGCGAGTGAGGGAGAGAGAGTCACCAGTGTTGATTAGCCTCACTGTTGGATTGAATTGATGGTACAGAAAATTATATGAAAAGGGTTCGATTGAAAAGTTAAGACTGTTACCTCAATGGGAAAGGTGGTCCGCTTTGGAGGTGTAGTGAAGTTATAGCATATTGGAGAGCTGTTGTACAGTCTTTTACTGGAGACAACATTCATTCATTAATGTTAGAAATATCATTGATTCGTGGAAGGTCTTACTTTGGAGTACCTCGGACCACATTCACAAAGTCATTCAGATGAATAATAGAAGTGCGGGCATATTGGACCTTAGTGTGTTTTTGTGCGTGTATGTGTTTTTCAGTGTGTTTTTTCCACAAAGGAAACTAGTCTTTGATTCTACAAAACCATAGGGCCCCTACATACCATCGTTTTCAGTTGCAGCAGCGAAGTAGTCGCTCACTTTTGACGTGACACAATTCAGCCTGAGGCTGGATTATACTAAGCCAGTATGAGAATCGTGTTTGTTTCTTGAACAAACAAACATTCAATACATAAAAAATATGTAAATGAAATAATGTTCATTTTTACGTTTTTCTGCTGCTAACCATCATGTCTAAGACACGACACTATTGATGTTGATCAAAAGCACCGTTGAACCTATTTGACGCGGCTGCACTGATCCACGACCAGATGAAGCCCAGATATAGATTTCCGAATGCACTCAGGTGCAGGAGAGTATCCGAACGTTCCGGGGCAGTAAAGCGGCCGTGTCGGAGTGGGAGACATTCATCAAATGGGTCGGCATCTAAGAGCGGGCCAGGGTTATGCTGGGGGAATGGAAGAGAACGTTAAGGAGCCCGTCTAAGAACCATGCTTTGCAAAAGGCACACTGGAATCCCTGCCATAACAGAAATGTATTGGAAGGAAAAGGACACAGTAGCTCTCTATCTAGCTGTCTGGATATTGCTTCCTTGGGATAAATAATATCATGTAAGCCCTCTCTGTAATACAACCGGGGGTGCCGCCTAAAAAACAACTACGAAATTTCGTAGAGGTGGTGTTCGTGGCCACAATGGAAGATCTTGTCCAAAAAACACCCACAAAATTTCGTGGACATGGAAAGTTCAGTGAAAAATCGTACTAAAATCATACAAAATATATGTGCAAATTCTTTTTAATGTGTGTTTGAAGGACATTGGGAACATTTGGGTGGGGAGAAATTTGAAAACAAATGAAAAAGAAATCCACGAAATTTCGTGGAGGCTTAAATTCCACGAGGGGGAATAGAGTCATTGTGGATATTAAAACCTTTCGTGGGGTGTGATTTTCAGCGGATTTCTATTTTGGTCGGCACCCCTGGTGGTTATATTGACTGTATATTTATGTGTGGCCTATACTTGGCTTTTGCCACAAAACGCAAGGGATCTTGGAGAAATAGTTTACAGGTCACGTGTAAAAGTAAGTGGTGACTTTGCCTAGAATCTAGTCAGTTATGGGTATAGTATTGGGTTTTCGGATACATTTCGAATTCACTTATGACGGAGGCCATTGATTGGGATCTAATTGAAAGAAAAATAGCTCATCACTTTAAAATGTATATTATGCGATTAAAGTATTCAGGTTTGACCAGGTACTCACCATGTATGTAATTTACATGCCTTTGTCCACTACATCTGTACAAATGATAAAATTAAAAAAAAAAAAAAAACAGAAATCAGCAAAAATATCTCCCTCGCTGGCGCGTTTCTCGTACACTCGACCAGAAATAGCTTTCCCCTTTAGAGCCCACACCCAAACCCCATATCCTGTCTGCCCGGGACCCATGGCTACCCTGTCCTGCGGATAATTCAATACCGGCCCGCCAACGGCGCCAGTCCAATAAGGATTTCTGCTAGCTCTGATGTTATTATTGCCATCACATCATGTTTCCATGGCGTGGCCACCGAACGTCCCGACCTGCGGTAAAACCCAGGTGTATTGGAGGCATGGCAAAAAGGTAACCGGCGGCGTGATCGCCTAGGCCTTGGGCGGCTGGGAAGAGATCATAAAGGCTGTTAGCGTTGAAACTGTCCTCGTTTGCCAAAAGCTGAGTGGAGTACTAAAGCGGGCGAAATGGCCTGGTCTATCTGATTATCTGTGGATCACCTCGAAATGCCATAACTGCACGTGAGGCGAAATTTCTGGTCCTTTTATAGTACATGTATATTTAGTTTTGTTAACGTATTTATCTCACTTACCATTCTAGGTGACCCTCAAGAAAAGTTTCTGTCTTTCTATAAAACTAAGACAAAGAAATTGATTAGAAAAGCTTACATGCATTTAATCAATAGGACCAACCCTTTTAGAGCGGTATTTACACAGTTTATACGTTCTGACATAGCTTGCATTCGTTCATATGCTATGTTGGAGTACATCTTTTAAACATTCTCCTCTGACCTATAAAACAGATTGATGTTGGAACTTAAACGTTTTTTCTAGCTCATTAAATATAATAGTTGGTTCTGTTATTGCCTACATAAATCGAGCATGCTGGACGAGAACAATGAAAACTGGCACGAGCCAACGTTTGTCAAGGATTAATGAATTGATTTTCTTTTTCAAATTGAGTATATTATGATTTTCAGAGTTTATAGTTGTGGTTCGTTTTCTTATAGATTGAAAAGAAATGCCACCTCATATCTAACACAGATAAGGTTATATATGTATCTACCACGCGCATGGAAGAAGGGTGCCCTCAATCGTTCCCCTTTGTCGAGCGTGGTGTAAAAATAGCCCCAGCTAATCGTATCGGCGTGCACAGGGGCCGATGGGGTACACGTGTATTATCATAAATATGTGATGGCGCTGGGTCAGGAAGATGGTGGTGTGGCGTGTGCTGTCATGATCCCTGACAGCACGGGATAGTCGGCAATTGTAGTCTCCTGGTTGGGAGGCAAGGCCTGGCAATGTACCGACGGTTGGATCTGCCAGTAAAGTATGAATGTTGAGAGCTCTCTAGTGTTCGGTGTACATGAGTTATAGCCGCGCTTTAGGACAAAGCAAAAGAAGAAAAAATATTTGGGAACAAAAATCCGAACCCTCAACCCCCCTGGAATACCCGTTTCTTTATCGATTTAGGGGTCAAAACTTTGTTTCATCTTTGAATTCATCGTTGAATTTAAGATGCATTAAAGAGCCAATGTCAGAACCATTGATGAGCAAGTTACCCATGATGGATGACCCCTATTCCCTCTCTTTTCCTTTTATGTCGTCCTCCATAACACCAATCACAAGGTCCTGTGTTTAATGTCTTATCTATAAGCCTGGTTTAACAACCTGCCCAGCCTTAAGGCTATGGACGCTGCTTGGTGAGGTTATGGTAGCGGTACTAAACGTCAGCTGCGGACGTTATCGTTTACACTCCAGACCCTGTCAGTTGGCAGAGGTGTTGCACGTCGGCACGGCCATCTCAGACATTTATTGAATAAACATCAGTCAAGATAAGTCGTCACGGCCCGTCCGATATTGGTTTCATGCCGGCTATATTGATGGCGAGCAGCTCATGCTGCTATAAAAAGAAGGCATCTCCCATTGGGTGAGCGCCTCATGGCGAGCCGTGAATAGAGGGATTTATTATTACAACCTACCATTGGATGCCCCCTGTGCACGTTTTATATCTAGGCCATGAAGTGAGCTCTTTTAACTGATCCTGCAAACCTGACATATTGCCCCGCTCAGTTACTGCGTGGTCAGTAGTGAGAGAATAGTCCTATACCCACGGTATATCTAAACGTATGCATTAAGAGGAGTATGTTGGTAAACAGGGCCAGGCCCCTTGGACAGTGACTGGCATCAGCTCCATTGTTTACTGCCGTCTTCTATTGGGCCCAGCAAAGGCACACCCACGCAACCTACTGTGCATATTTCAGCAGCGCGCAGTCCAATGACTAATTGATTCGTCAAATCAGAATTAGTTCTCTGGTGGCTGAAGCTCTCCTGTCGATCGCCTCAGGTGCAAACTATGAAATATGAACGGCGCCGTATGCGCCAGACGGTTTAAGTAAACACTAGCAGTGCAGCAGCAGTATTAGCAATAGGAATCATATTACTCGCTCTCATTGACGTGTAGAAAAGGACACCAAGTGTCCTCTCTAGGGGAACACTGAGTGCGCTAGCAAGCTAGTCATCCTGCAGCGACTAAGGCTAGCTTATAGAGGTCAATTCGACAATATATTAGCGTGCCTTGTCGTAGAGCCATCTTGAATTAATGATATGAATTTAACCGTAGTATCTAAGGTGCACGTAACACCTTTAAGACGGAGAGAATAATATTATGATGAATAATATTATTGGAGTCAGTCGTTCTAACTTCCCTGGGGGATATGTAGGTCACGCCCTATTAATCAAATTAATAGTAAATTATGTACTGGCCCATTAAATTCGACATATTTAGGCCATATATATTGTGTACATAGTGAACTATTGAGTTTTACTCTACTGGCTTTTTTTTCTTAAACCACTCTCACATAAATTTGTTGGGGAGTATTTAAGCATTATGTTTCCTTTAATTATGTCATTATATTAGCTAGCCCGAGTCGCAGTCTGCTCTTCTCTCAAACTGTAGGCCATCTCAAGATGTAGTTCTTAATCATGAGGTGACAGAACACTCAAGTGAAAGGATGTTGTTTATTAAAGTCCAAACAAGGAATTTATGTCACTGAGATCCTGTTGACAATTATAAGTCCATGAGGCTTAGTCCATTTAATTCCTGCAGCCAACACTCCTAGCCACTCTGCCAGCCAGTCTGCAGAAACTCCTTAACAGAATCCCAGTGTTCCCCTACCTGTTCCTACCTGAGGTGTTACATAACTTTTACCTCAGTACATCCAACTAGTTGCTCGCTACTGGCTCTGCTTTTACATCGGTCCCTTGACTTCACTTACACTCTTCAAGCACCTTCAAGGAGAGTTACACACTTAGCCCTAACGGTAACACTGCTCTAAGGCATGTGGTTATATTAACTTAGGACTGACACCGCATCAGTACAATAGGACATAAATAATATATTGGTTTCTTAGAATAACATTTCTTGATAATGGTTATCTTCAGAGTCCTTTTGTGAGATCTATATGGAACCCACTTTATAAGTAGTATAGGAAACTCAAAGTATGCTACCATGAGTTACATTGTAAGTAGTATAGAGGGACATGAAAGAAAGTCAGGTAACAAACGAAGCAATATTTTTGTTTACAGATGTATCTTGTTTGTTCTAATTAGTAAACAGAATATACAATAGATGATAATATTGTCGTGTTTACGTTGCAGGGTGCCCTAGTAACGGTGTGTTCAGATGAAACACTATGTCTATGGTCGCTACGGCAGAAGCGGCCAGAGCGTGTACATTCACTCAAGTTTCAACGAGAAAGGTAATCATTTTGCATCAATACGGTATATAATTTGTAAAGATGATACAAGTAAATCTCTTTTTTAAACCCACCTCAGAATGCATTTCCTTCTACGCTAATAATGTATAAAATACCGGTACAATGCCCTTTTTGTTTGTGTCTTTTTTTAAATAATAAATATGAACTCCCTATTTTGTTGCAGAATCACATACTGTCATCTACCCTTCCAAAGCCGATGGTTATATATAGGCACAGAACGCGGGAATGTACACATCGTCAACATAGAGTCGTTCGTGTTGTCCGGCTATGTCATCAATTGGAACAAAGCCATTGAATTGTGAGTACCAAAACTCCTCTTACCACAACTTTATTACTTTTGTGAATTCTAACTATAGTTTAGGGTGAGATTTGGAAATGTGTTAATTTCTTTACATCAATACCCTTTGGAATGTAATGATAAGATACCAACGGAAAAGCGTTTTAGGGATTAAAGGGTAATTTTCTTGCTTTCCATCTATTTTTATTTAAGCTCATTCACATAGACGTTATAATTTCAAAGATCATTATCAGATGATAAACAATTTTATGTTTCCGTATGAAAACTAATTCTATTAGCGGCCATTGTGTCTTGATTCCTAAGTGTGAAAAGGGCAAGCATACGGGTACATATTTCGCAGCGAGTATGATAACAGAGGGTTATATCTATGTGGACATTTTAATTCAATGCGGCTTTCGTTTGCAATTACATGAAAAAAAGAAGCCTAATATTGATAAGAAATTTCAACGTAGTTCAGTTGTATCGCTGCCATTATCCTACCATTGTCATTTTCAATCCAGTTATCTTCACACGACGAAAGACAATAAGCGAAACACCAGTAGAGCCAACCTCAACCCAGATCTCACTAATGATAACATTGCAGGCTGTTTCTTTAGATAAAGAATGGGGTCTCCACTACAGCTTAGCGTCACATTGCAAATTATAGTGGAAGCGAGGGGAAACGATCCACATGGGTTGTTAATGAGAGACTTTGGGCTTGCCTAGAAAGAGACAGCATTAGAAAGGTCTCTGTGTTGTTATCAATCAGGGCTGATGCGTTTTGTATGGAAGGATAAGTGGTAATAAAAGAACCCCCTGGTAAAGAGCTTGATTAAGAGAGGTGGAAATGACAGGTTGTGTTGCTCTGTTTTCACCGGCGCCCTGCGGAAGTAGGTTACTGTAGGTGGACCAGGACTTAGGATGTAGGTAGGAGCCGGGGAGAAAGTAACACCAGAAGAGTTGCCCTTTTGGCTGGTTTGATTTATCTGGCCTTGGTAGTTACCCACGGTTTCTATACTAACCGAGGCACTGTAACCTCATCCATCAGCATTATCCAGCCTCCTGCCTTGGCCCGCATCCTCCAGCACCCTGATGGATGGCCGAGATGCTCAGTTTTTCAGGCCTCCCTTATTCATTTCTCCGCCCAAAACACCCCGTCACCTGCAAGGTTCAGTTTTTGGTCGCAGGCACTGAAAAGCGCCAAAATTAAACGGAGGAAAACCTCAGGGAGGTGCCGCCAAGAAGCGACATTGACGCTTCTTGTGAACAGTGCTTTTGGACAAGATGAAAGGAAGGTGGGGTAGGGAAGAAAGATAGATGTGGGCTGGATGTAAATAAAAGTGTCAGGTGACCCAAAGATCACTCTCCATGCATCATTGTTTGTGGACGTGCCACCCCACAGCCTTTGCACAGTTCCCCGACGATTGCATTTTACCCCTTCCCCTCTGCGCGCCGGTCCGTCATATGCCCAGGCATGAGGCAAAACAAGACAATATCGCTTACTGCCAGGACGCATTATAGCCGGGATTGCTTTAGGTTTTATTGCTTGCAAATGAGGGACATTAGTCAGTTAGATGTTTGCTACGATCCCTTTGTAATGGAATACCTTTATGAGGAAACCGGGGGAACTATCATATTAGGCTCATCACTCAAAGCTGCTCAATGCTGGGTCATTCATATTAAATAAGGGAGAACACCACTCTGTCTAGGCGAATTTAGACATTGTCTCGGACCTTCTCGGGCCTTTGGATCTAAAAGGATGCTGTCCAAATTACTCAAAGTTAACCTTTTTGCACTAAGGCCCTGTCCTGGCTCTGCCCTGCCCAGCTTCCCCTTGAATTTCGTTAAAGTTTTCAAATGCCCTTTATAATTGGTATCGACCCAATATCTCCAAAACCGGACGTTTCGCTTTGCCCCCCCCCCCCCTCCCCCACACACACGTACACTTCTTGCTACTAGCTTCTCGCGCCCCATATCCCATCGTCTTCATTTTTTTCCACATATTTTCAATCACTCCATAGGAATGTCCTGTCTGAGCCAAATCTAAGCCATCGAATTCCATGTTGCCATATATGTAAAGCAATGTACATAATTATAAAATTTGATCCCTTTCAAATATTCTAGGGTGGGAATGTATTCTCGATCATGATACAGTTGCAATTTTTCTAAAGATCTCAATGGACTGACATTGTGATTAGGCGAATTTGTTGCTATATCTCACTATGTTCGGTCCTTTGTCATGGCCCCTACCCTGCCCTGCCCTGCCCTGCCCTGTCCTACACTGTCCTGCCCTGTCCTCCCCTATCTAATAAAGTGATGGGTACGTCTCTATCCCGGGCAGAGGCCTGGCAGGGCCTGGAATCTGCCCAGCCCTAAACTGCCTTTTAAAGTGAAGGGTACCTCTCCACTGATAGGGGCTAAATGCCCTGCCCTGCCTTGTAAGTTGATGGGTACATCTCTGTCCAGGCAGAGGGCTGACAGGCATTTATCCTACCCTACCCTACCCTGCCCTGCCTTATCAGGTGATTGGTACCTCTCGGTCCTGGGCAGAGGGCTGACATACCCTGGGACTGGCCCTGCCCTGTCCTGTCCTGTCCTGTCCTGCCCTGTCCTGCCCTGCCCTACCCTGCCCTACCCTACCCTACCCTGCTCGAGCCTGACAGGGCCTGGAACCTGCCCTTTCCTGCCCTGCCCTGCCTTATAAGGGGATAGCTACGTCCCCGTCCCGGGCAGGGGGCTGACAGGCCCGGGGACCAGCCCTGAAGGGCGAGCGGTAGAGGGCCGACACCAGGCGATAATAGGATGTCACACAGGATTAACACGCCCCCCACCGCTCGTCACAAGTTTGTCAACACAGATCTGCCTCCTAAGAACGACGACTAAGCCCGTCTCTCACACCTGACTAAAAGGGCTTTAGCACCCTTCTTCTTAAAGCAAGCACGGCTTGGTTGACGCGTCATGTCTCTGTTAAATAAGAGATTGGGTCATTTCGATAGGGCACATGATATTACATGACTGTTCCATTGGGCCTCATACGCCAAAGCCTGGGTTCAGAAATATCCGGGCGCCACACTAATGAGGTCTATTATTGTAAAGACATATGTGAGGGAGTATCTACACTTTATTTTCTCCAGTCTCGTGAACCTCTTCAAAGTAGGTGGCCGTTGGTGCTCTTGGTGGCGATGTTGGTGATGGCTTGGTATTGGTGGTGATGGGTCGGTGGTGGTCAGGGGCCGGCCCCAGTCGCCGCACCTTGTTGACCGCGCCCTGTTTGTCTGGGCGGGCCGGGTTTCACCCCCACCCCAGCCCTCAGGTATCGACCGCCGTCTCGGGGGTAAGGAGGTGGGGCGGGGTGCTTGTCTGCTCAGTGTACGCGGCCCCAGGTACACCTGTAACGTGTTGGGGGTGCGCGCGGCCAGCAAAGAGAGGCTTGTTGACTCATCGGCCTGGTCCCTGACGTGAGACAAGATGGAGGATCCACAGGCCGTGCCCGCCAGCTTGTTGACCGTGAGCTTTCCTCTATCTAATTCTAAAGCTGGAGCAGCAAGATGTTTCTCTTCCCATCCCTTTTCAAAACATGACCTTAATGTATTAGGTACTAGGTACATTGAATAAGTAGGAAAGGTATTATAAGTAAATTCATTAGTTATGAATTCAATTCCATATAGTCACCATAGTATCATAATTTATTATAGCGAAATGTCAGATTGGGTGCTTTTTGATAACCTTTGAAAAGAAGAGTTATTAAATCCTAGCATATATCCATCAAATGCTCTTCTAACCCCCGAGCTACCTAATATCGGTAGCCATAATTATACATTCGCACTACTCTCAGGGATGCCACGGCAACACATCTGGTAACTGATTCTTTGTCCTCTGGAAGTAGCACTAGGAGAGACCTAAAACTGGTTGCTCTTAGTGCCAGACGTTAAGCAAATGTTGAGGAATACAAATCAAGTAGATGGCTGCGTGTGTGTTGTTTGACATGACCTGCCTTACTTTCATGCTGCTCCGGGGGCTATGTTGTTTTCTGATGATTGTACTATGTGTGCCCTCCACTCCTCACCCACCCCGCCGTGGGCCCTCCCCGTGCCTACAACCACCTCTGTTTTAGACGTACACAATACACGTGGAGGTCTCATCAGCTCAGAGGTCAGAGGTCAGCCCTTCACCACTCTCTGATCTGGCGCGGACCAAACGCGTCTGTCAGCGGTGACAAATGTGAGTGGCCGAGGATGGGGTGGCCGCTGCTGACACTGATGAACGGCTGGTGGCGACGGTGTGCGGTCCGCACCTAGGACCGGCCCCCTCGGCCAGGTGATGGGCTACCACCCCACTCGTTAAGGCCCCCTTTACAGCAGGCCCGGGCTATTAACACTTAACGCGGTGTAGGCTTATCGGAGCCCCAGGTTTCCTGGGTGTATTCACTACCGGGTAGTATCCCTTCCACTCCCTCCCTACAGCCACTTAGTGCCACACATTTCTGTATGTGCAGTTCGAAGGGCTTCTGGTGTGTCTGTTTTGGATTTGAACGCTTTACGGACATTGGCTGATTGTGGTTTTGCGGTATTTTTGTGAATTAACAGTGTGTGGTGGTTTTGGGGGTGTTTGTGAAGGTGTGGTCAGACAGCTGGGTGGTAATCAGAGGGCCCCGTGTTAAACGGTGACGGATGGCGCACCGCTTGTAGCTCAGGATGACAAACCGACAATGATGGAGCAGCTCGGCGGGCGGACGTCGTTACTGCCGACCAGCCTTGTTCCGGCGGCAATACCCCCTGTGTCCCGGCCTACAGGGTGTGAAGACTGCACCCTAAAAGGAGCTGCTCACCAAACAGGACTGACCAGCTCACCTACACGTCGAATCCAACCTGATTAAAGATCCGATCCAGTGTGAATACCCATACCGATGAGTGGTACACCTGGAATATATTATGTGCAATTAAACACAAATAAGACGTCTAAAAAGGCCTGTTGTAGGCCTGAGATGAAGGGGAGCAGTTGTGACGGAGTCAGTGGTCAGTAATGAGCAGGTCGCGGCGTGTTCACTCAGCTGGCCAACAGAGCATACCCACCTCGGTGAGCGGCTCGCACTTGTTGAGTTCATCCACTGAGGCGTAGTGCGAGTAGCTCAATATAGGCTAGACTTTGATGGATCAGAAGGTGAAGTGCTCATTGACGGTTTCACGCCACTGTGATGGAGCACTCTCCTGGTGCCTTCAGCCACAATAAGGACGCCTCTCCCTCCCAATGGGGCCTGCTGGGATGGAGTGTCACGGACATCATCATCATCACGTTTACAGTGGTTTAGTTGGACAAGGGGGTCAGAACCTTTATAACACGTTTAATTCTTGAAATGTGTATAGAAATGTTGCAAAGGTACTAAAGAACTCCAACTTGTGTGTCGAGTAGCATAGTATTCAGTCAGCTAGATGTAATGATACCAAGCAATGCCCAAACACTCTTTCTTTAATGATTCAATATATCCATATATCACACGTTAAAGGCTCAAAACACGTTCTTCACCTCTTGTCATTGACGCGTGTTGGTGTAAGCGGCAAAGGTCCAGGGTCGGCGGGTCGTAAATTGATTTATCGTATTATTTACTTTCCTTCGCAAGTTTCCAATGTCTTGTATAAATAATTAATGAAAGTGCCGCGCGCGGCAAGGGCACTATAATATGTAGATTTATGCCTGTCATTGAGACCTGTTTTTTGACCTTTTTCCAGGGCCCGTAAGACCCACCCGGGGCAGGTGGTCCACCTCAGTGACAACCCTGTGGACCCTAACAAGGTAGGTGGAGGTCCTCTAGATGTTTTCACTGTATATATGTCACCATCGTCGAGAAATTTACAAATGCTTTGGTAGTATTATTTCTGTTGCATAACGTTATACTTAAAAAGAACCATCGAAAAGATAATTCTACTTTTCAGATAAACTTTGCGACGGTGCATCAAGGGTTTATATAGACATTGAAAATAGTGATCGCTCATTTAGAACAATTAGTCATATCATACGAAACATTGTCCTGCATTATAATTATCTCAAATAGCGTTCCAAGATATCAGTATGGAGGCAGATATAGGTGCAATTATGTGTCATCAACCAGTGCTATTCCTCCTCATTATTTCTTTTCTCTCGTGAATATGATTTGTCTGACTCCTGGTTAGGGGAATGAGAGGGGGGATGCGGTAGGTGAGTAATGACTCATCCCGTTATCACCCGCTCCTTATCACCCCCACCGAGACCAACGACCAACATTTCTGCTAATCAACACAGATATCAAAAGGTGTTTATCAGAACTCAGCCGGCGGCAGCAATGTGCAGGAAGAGGCCTTATTTACAGCCTAAGGGGCGCCGGGAAATCCTTCTCTTTTTCCTCTCGTTGACAGAACTTGGTCTCTCTGTTCTACGCGATTAATGGTTTTGCACCTGAGCAATGCGTCCCAAGGGTTGCCTTTGGAAAGGCGAACTGGATTTTCAGCTGCCGTTTTAGGGGAAGAAGGATTCGAAGTGATGCAGTTTAAGTCTAACACGCCACCCTTAAAAACCAAAGTGGACATAATGGACTGAAACATGCAGATGTCAGCAGTTGGTGACTTTAACCCTGACAGATACTGGTTCGGTGACCTCCCCTAGTGTCCCTGACAGTGCCCCTACTGGGTGCCTTGATCTTTCAGTTGACCTTCAAAATGCCTCTATGACCTTGAGTCTCTGATAACAGCCATACATGGTAGTTATCAGAATAACAGCCATACATGGTAGTTATCAGAGGACAAATCGAGAGGCTATTCGGCAAGGAAAACCCCTTTTTAGCCCAGATAGCTTAACCATAGTATGCTTGCTGGCAATAGATGTAAGTCACTTGAGCATTTGCGTTATTTTGCTTTCATTTACAGCTCATAAACATTGAAGCAAAAAGAGCCGTTTGGCTTTCAAGATATATTCACAATTGTATTCCAGTGTGTTTTTTGGCAAATCTGTTCATTTAGATAATTCACATTTATATTGACCTGGTTTATTTTGGAATGCACATGCTGCAAATGTATTATCGACATGTTAGAATGATGGATTTGCCTACGACGTAGTTCGAATATGTTTGAAAGACCAACGACTAATTGGGAAATTGCTTTTCATCCACCGAACGGCTAGAAACATCATTTCTCACTCCTCACACGTTACTTTCATGATGTTCAAACGAAGTACGTTTAGAGGGATCTAGGTGAGAGCCTGTTTGAGTCTTGACTCCAAACCGTTACCTTAGGCTGGGAATTAGAGCCACATCTACCGCAAGCGGCGGTCAGCCGTCAGCCCCCACCCTGCCCAGGCAGGCACATGAAAGGACAACGTCTTCTGAGAAAATTGATTGGCCTCAGCCTGCATCAAGAAGATCACCTTCTGAGAAGGCACGGCGGGGTGGGACGGGAGGCGTGTGGCCGGGGACGGGTAGCGTGTCAGCCTGCCGGGCGGCGAGCGGCAGGTGCGAACAGAGCCCCGCCAAGCACCCGTCTCCAATAGCCATTCTCTGCCTCCCCGCACCTGCTACATAGCTAGGCTAACAATGGCGGCAACTTTGAAAAGTTAGGGCTCAATTGTGTAATATCAAAAGAGTATCTTTGGTCTGGTTTCTTAGGCTGGGATTGTAACATTCCCTAAGAATAGGCTTGACCTCAGCTGTCTCTACAGCGTAAAATCCAACCGAATCCTAACACAGGAAGAGGAGCTTAAACATAAATCTACAAGACACTTATCCACACACCAGGATGACATTGCTGGAATATTCAGTTAAATCTGTGGGTATTTGGACACAGGGTTGACGATATTATAGATATTTGATGAACGTTTTGATCCAGTAACATGGAGAAATATTAATGTTTATGGACGAAAATACGTGTTAACTGATGACCAAGCTAAGATCGGGAAATTAACACCTAAACTAGATTGGATCCATACTCTGACACATTTTTTTTTACAACCGGCCAACGACCTGTATTCAGGATTTACAATAACTATAGATATGCCCTAACCCCACTCCACTCCCCACTCCCAAAGCTTATGGAAGCGAAATTTCTGTCTTCTCTGATTTCTCTACCAGTCGGGGGTTAGAGTGTCAGTGGTTTTAATGGTGTGGAAATTAAATATGAAGTTGTTCATCACAGTACGCCGATAGGGGCCCTTTGACTAGCAATGGTAGTATGGCTTGCGGGAAAAGAGACTTGTTTTCTGTCGCCCGGACACTAAACGAATGAAGCCGGCTTGATTGGGTTAGATCATAGAGATCTGAGTAGTTAGCTTACTGGCCGTGGAAACTGATCAGTGACAAAGTTGATAGTACTGCTGGCCTTTTCCTCCCAGGCCACATGGCTATAGCCCATTGTTCCACAGAACCACTGATTATTGCTATCATTTAGATATACGCGTGACCCAGAATTCGTAGCAACTGCTTCTTATATTACCGGGTAAGCCCGAAGTTACAGGATTTTTCCAGTACTAGATTTGATGAAGAAATGTAATTTACTTTTAAACAGAACCGTTCAGTTTAGATGAAACTTTTAAAGGGTTTATCTAAAGTCTGATTAATATTGTGCCTTTAGAGTGTTCAGTATTTAGAATGTTCAGTGTTTGTCATTAGATTCTGGTTATAGGTTCCAATCAGATTTGTTCCTCAATGCCTGCATCAAATGATGTTTTAAGGCTGACACATATGTCATGCTTAGAGGCATTACCCTCTACATTGATGTCCTTAGAAGTCTCGGACAGAATATAGAGAAGAGACAGAGAGGAAAGACCGGCACTGACTGCTGATGGCTTTGGCGTTTCCCTTATGTGTGGGCGTCAATGACACTGACTGTGGTTCCCGGCCCTTATGAGGGTAACACACGTACAGCTCATGTTACAAGGCTCCTTTGGCAAGACACGCGTCATATTGGCCGTTAACGGAGAACGCCACATGACACAAAAGATGGTTTAAGTAAACCTTCATCGGAGTACATCGGTAGAATCATCTTAAATAAGATGTCACTTAACATCTAGCGAGCGCAGGTGTTTGGTACAAAGTATTTTTTGTACCTCGTGTAGTTTGGGCATCATGGTAGCAGGTAACGACTGTTCGTGATGTCAGAAGAAGTGGAGAGGTGGAGGGAACTTAATACATTGGCGTTAGATGTGCACGCTCTTTTTAGGTGCACATGCATCATGCATGGACTGACATTTTTGGGAGTTTCCAATCGTACACTGCACTCAATATTGATTTATAGCCCGTTGGGGCCGTTGAGTTAGAAATCATAGATCTTGAATATAGTCGTTTTTTTGACAAGGCAGCACGGACGATTCTCCAATACTCAGAGTAGAACATTGAAACTACTACTGAAAACTACAGGTTGTTTCTTAAAGTAAATTTGCGAGTCTTCCCCGAATTGGAATGTGTTCGCAGACCTGTTTCACAACTTTCATGTTAAATCGTGCGCCGTCTCCAATACCCAAATTCCATATACTACTCACATCGTAATTCGTAGTGTCGTGCTGGAGACTTGAAACTGCGCTGTGCCCCTGTACACTCTGGGGGAGTTAAAGGCTAGGCTACTAGGAATAGGGCACCCCATACATCCAGGTTCGTTGACCGCAGACCCATCGGTGACCCCCACCGCCCTCTGGTCTTCGTGACCAATGTGCTTTTCTGCCGGCAGGGCGTGGTCACACGTGGCGCGATCACTCGGGTTTCTGTCTTGACGAAGGAATCCAACAGGTTAATTAATGGGCACAGACATCTGAGGGGAGCCGCCTTTTGCCGGCAGCCCCTGGGGAGGCTGTCCCAGAGATTAGATTGAGTCCAGGCCTGCTCACAAAGTCTCTCCCAGAGAAAGAAGGGTTCCACTCCCTGAAGGGGCAGCATTTCTTTTCGATGCTTAAGAAACAAAAGAAGCCACTTTCGATAATCCTAGAAAAGTGCGGATGTTTGAGATAAGAAATATCTATTTATAAAAGTCGCGGCCCGCTGCTTTTTTGCTCCTTTTTTAGGAGAGGGGGAGAGGCATTCACCTTGCAAGTATCTGTTGTAAAACTGAAACCTGAGGTTACTTTTTTGGCAAGTAAATAATAGGAAAAACCTCCTGCTGGGAGTGGCATGAAAGCGGGCAGTTTTTATCTAGGCATCAGCGTGATTGGTCACTTTGAAGTGGAAAACAGCAAAGATTGCAAGCGGTCATCTTTTCTACAAAGGCGTCTTTCATACAAAGGATGCATTTCGACGCCAGTTATACCTACCGAGCTATATTTCGGAGGTTATGAGTGTATAGTCCGTACATCCAGTGAAACGGGCCATGTATTTTGCACATAAGAAACGATTTGAGAGGATTTTATGAACTCCATATGTGTTGGTACAAAAGCTAGCCTCTTGGATAAGGTATAAAAAAGAAGCAAGGTGTTGGCGGTGAGAGGCGGTATTCAGCGGCGGTCGTCGCCAGCCCTCCTGTATTCGCCTCCCGTCGTCAGCGGCGCCTCCAACCAAACGGGCGCCGGCGCCCACCCGGGAAGCGCCCTAATGGCGCCTACGTGAAGATGATGAGAACTACCGAGGGGCCGCGACCCGCGCATTGTCTCCGGCTTATCGGCCGACGACAGCCCCCTGCCAGCCGGGCCAGCCAAATCAGCCCGGGCTGGCCCCTGCCTCCCCCCGACTCCCCTCGCCACATACTGCCTCCAACAGGTGACGGCCCCCTATCAGACGGCCGGCCCAGGGTATGCGCGGCACACCGTGCAGGACGAGGTATGGGCAAATGGGGATGTCCTCTCCCAGAACACGGCGGGTTCGGCAGGCCAGCCAAGAGGCTAATTTGTCATGGATCGCCAAGTAATTCAAACTGCCATAGTGACTCAGTCGTTACTGGTGCGCACGAGTTTGGAGAACGTATACGCCATAGTTATAGTTCGGTTCGGATGTCCATGAGAACGTTGAAGGAGACAGATCTGTTGTTTACCGAGATTGCTTGTGAAAACAACATAAAAATACACCGTTTGGCTATTTACTCCTTCAATCACTTCACCGTCAAGGGAGGGCCCTGGGGAGTGATCGAGGTAATTCTACAGACAATTAGCAAAGATGTTTGCCTTATGAAAGACCCATTCAAGTGAACAGTAACGCAATAGAGTGGTTTTATCAAGGTTCCAGTTTTTGGCTGCACTTAAACGTAGCTATTCACTTACTATTGAGAGAGTTGTTTGGCTCGGATATCGGCATACGATTAAGACCAGTGGCGGATCGGGGGGGGGCAAAAGGGGAAATTGCCCCCCTAAACCTAGGGGACACAATTTTGGCATCTTAAAATCGGAAGATCTGTGTAAAAATGGTGTCTTTATTTTTCGTTTTTATAAGGGGGGTCAGGGTTTGCAGTGACTCTCGATCCGCCCCTGAAGACTTACGATCTATACACTGCTTTCTCTATATACTACGGATATTATAGGGTTTAATTTGTCAGATACGACCTTTTATTACTCAGCCAACGATATAGGGTTTAACATTTTCAAATTGATGAACAAAAATAATCCTATTCCAGCACCACCTCTATGTCTATGTATCTCTACTTCTGTAGTAGAGGTATGGGCACCTTAATGGTGAGAAACAGGCCGCCATGTCAGCCAGTCAGACCGCCGTCCCTTCATCTGGCCCCGTGAGGTAGGACGACTGTCACCAATGAGCCTACTCCCAGGAGACATACGATCTGTCTGCTCGAGACGCGGCATCTTGATTAAACATTCCCACTGCCACTTAGCATTCCTCGGCGCCTTCATTCCCAACTTTAGGAAGCCCAAGGATCCAACAACCAATGCCTCTTCCCTCAAGACCTTCCCAGTGCGGCCCCCCACTTCCCAAGTTTAATATTTCACAGCCTTAAGTGTTTGTCAGTGAGACAGACTGGTCCAGGCAGATCTTGATTCCTGCTGTCTTTCTCGGCAACAGGACTGTCTAGCCCCTGTCCAGGCGATTAGACCCCTCTGCAGTCCCTCCACTGTTTTTTTCCCATGAGGCAAGTGTTTCATGAAGGGAAAAAGCGAATCTGGTCCTGATAATTCTTCTTGATTTATATAACGTTTTCATGGAATGAGGAGAACAGATGCCTGGCTATGAAAATGCGAATACCGATCAGTTCCCACGCCTGGTGTTTCCTTGTGGAACGATATAATACTTAGACTCGTCTTTGTGAACAGACAGCTCATTTTGATATGGTAGAACGTCAGTAGAATATTGCAGGATTGTCATGTACATCGTGGAGTTGCTCTAATTTAAATGTACATGAATAGACAAAACACATAATTTTAGGCCCAGGAACCCGTCTGATAACTATGTAAAAAGACGAGAAATAGTATCAACGTTTAGCAATAAGTATTATGTTTTCTATACGTGCTGTTTACTGGGTAGCGTATTGAATTTCGTATTCCCCCATAAACCTTGTCTTCACACCACCTAGTCACCCTGGAGGAACATCCAGGGCAGGAGTAATTGGCGCTGTTTAGGTGAGCAGACAGGAGGACCAGCGGTGTGTCAGGCCATGCGTGCGGCCGCCAACGTTAATCCCCGCAGATAATCAACCCTTGGCAGGTTTGCGTCGCCACGGATCAAACCTCAGATGTTGATTTCATGTTAAGCCCAATGAAATATTCACACTCGTCTGGGGCACTCTAATTAAGAGTCTGCCCAGACGCACGTTTTAAAATAAAATAGTTTCAAAGCAAAAAAATCTCCATCCCACCCATCAATGTTAGATTAGAAGCGTGTCTGTATCGAGTACTATACGGTCCAGTGATTTTAATCCTGTTGAAAATAGGTCGTTTGTTTTGCGAGCTAGTAATTGATCCATTAGCCGTCAGGCAATAAAAAGGATACAGGTGATCGATTAGTATCAACTTCATTTACTAGGTTCGCATGTAAATGTCTTTCGCTGTAATGATTTTTAGACCAGCATGACGGACAGCCATCCGGGCGTTGTATCTTACAACACTGGGGAATGTTTACAGCATTAATCGTTTCACCGTGGTTATATCAAGCAATTCTTGGAAGGGCCCTGTGTTTTCTGGTATCTATGTTGAAAAATAGTTTTTTTTTATTTTTTATTAAGGACCGATTAGTGAATTTAACAATGACTTGAATGGATCTGATAACACCACAGAGGGGTTATGTTGGAGACTGTGAAGTTGATGAAAAGTTGACTTGGTTATAGATTGATTCATAAAGTGGAGTGTCAATGCGTGTCCATGTAGCATGTGCCTGGGAGGCCTTGGAGGCGCGGCCCGGCAGGTAGAGTCCGCCCGGGGGCGGGCCCGTCTGGTCGGCTCATGGTGGACGCCCGGGGGCTGGCTGGCTGGGTGGCCTCATGAATAATACATGAGAGCCAGCCGCAATCGCCTTGACAAGTACAGGCCCCGCCTCCGATAATTCCCGCCATGCTACAGCTAGACGAGATTTGTTATCTAGCCGGCGATAGCTCCCCACCCGCATTACCGGTCTCCATTGTCGGGGCAACAAGATTTACCCCTCTTACATTCCACCCCAGCCCAGTAACACGGACCCTCCACCCACCACCCCGCCTGTCCGGACCAACCCCAGCACCCACCATCTAACCCAAGGCCCTGCCCTATCTCCAGATTGATTGGCACTATCATGGAAGCAACCGTGGGGATGTGATATTACTGTGCTAAGTAAAATGTGCTATGGATTTTCTGTCACCTGAAACGGAAGCGCATTTCTGTAATAGTATTAGCATTACAGAACACTTCTGTGTGAAAGGCACTGGCGACTGTCCATTGAATAGTATAGAGCTGTGTCAGTCCATTCTCGTGAAAAGTCCTCGTTGTTTGAGGGATTGTGTTGGATGATCTGAAAAGAATATTCTAAAAAATTGCGGTTTCGGAGTAGAACACCTTTGCAATGACGTGTAACCTAATGCGTGGGTAAATATTACCACTGAAAATCACTAGAAAAAATAAGGTTATGGCGTATTAGATTACATGTTTAATTTTTGATGTTAGGCTATAGTAGACAATATTATTAGCGACTCAGGTTGATTAGAATGAATGCCATTTCGAGACATACATTCATGTGAATTGTGAAGATTGAATAGCATAACATACGTAAATGAGTTTTCAGAGTATACGACAATTAAGGCCAAGTAAATAATTATTGAGTGTGCAGCAATGAGCTCCAAACTTTTGACTTTGTTAGATGACAAACCCTCACTACTCCACTTAAGTCTCTTGGTCGAGGGCCAAATTACTCTACGGCGAATCTCAGTGGATGGGGTGACCTTAAGGTATTGAATCGGCTTATGCTTAAAGGTCAGCGGTTTGCCCGCTACCCGTGAACTCTAATGGCCAGGGCACAGCTCGGACGTGCTCACAGCGCCTGGCCACGGCCTCAGCCATAACTAAATATGGCCATGGATTCTGCACTGTCTACAGCCTCAGAGTGCTTGGACAGGAAATGAGAGTGTTGGGTCTACCCAGACCAGCCACAGAGCCTAGGAACACTTGCAGTAAAACGTGGATGAGGAAATGCCTTTATGAATGTGAAATCTAAGCTCGGTTGTGACACGGGCTTCTCATTCAGTGAGGAAAGAAGTAGAAGTAGCTGCCCCCACCCCTAGAGGTACCCACTGCCAGTCGAAAGTGTTGTGGGGATATAACCATACTGTTCTCTGTTCTTTGGAGCGCTTGCCGTGGTCCCCCTGTGCGTGGCACCCGGCAGGCCCTCTTAATGATTCCCATCATCGTCGACTTAAAGATGGCGGACGGAAGTTGGGGGACCCCAGCCTGGGCTGCTGCGACCTGGCACGTTTCCTTTCCATTAAGCAGTCTTTAATCTTAATCAGGCACCAGCAGAGCGCTGTTCCTCCGATGGTAACTCCCCCTGGCGGCCGGGGGGCGGGTGTCTATTGTCGTCGTACCCCGCTGGAGAGCATGCAGGGGTTAATGTGTGCACGCGGTCTGAGGAAAGGGCCTGCCTTCACGTGACGTTGACCCAGGCGCCAGGGTCATCTAGAGCTTCCATTACTGATATTAGGGCGGTAGGAGGGGCAAAAGACAGAAGGCAAAACGCTGTAATATTCATATGGGACGTGTTCGCGCAGTGGAAGATGGCACGAAGTGGGGTCTGCAGGAGCAATTTCAGGAGATGCAATTCCATTTGCTGCATTCCTGTTAGATATTGGCATTAGCTCTCATCATTTCTTTAAGGCACCCTGAGCCTACCCATTTGCTATAGGTCACCATAACCTCAATTGCTTTCATAGTACGCAAGTTGTCAATTGTCATATTGCTCTATTTCAACCATTTATTAGATTGGTCAAACCAGCTACGTGTAGGTTTGTGGATAGTTGCGAAACCGTAGGTAACTATATTCTCTATTTACATGAACATTCACTTTTTCCCCAAGAAAAATAAATTACATTAATTTATATCCATAGCATACAGAAATATGTCGAGTCAAGATGGCGGAAGAGTCCTTAGACCTTCAGTAAGGGTGGGCAGGTGTATTTGTGGTGGTCAGTGCCAGGCCCGGCGTGTGCGACCAGCAGGTGATCTACAGGTAGGTCCGGCCTGTCCGTGCCCTCAGTGACCGCTGGCCGCCGATCCCGCCTGTCCTACGACTAATGAATACATACGTCACCTCCACACAGACCGCCTTCCTAGCTTGCCTTCCCTAAATAAGACGAGACACAAAAGTGCGGCAGGCACCATGATGAATGCAGGTATTAAGCTGTTAGTCGCCATGATAGGCCGCCTAAGGCTGATGTAGGACCCCATGAACTATAGGGATTGGCGTCTCTTTTTGCCGCGGCCGTGTCGCAGCCGCATGATGGGCTTGCAGGCTATTAATTCCCCGCCCATTGGCATTAATGGTTCTTCTCAGGAAAGGACAAAGATCTCAGCCCGGCTTCTTTAAAAGGGAAAAGAGTGAGGAGCGGCGAAGACCTCAGGTGTTCATCTAATCTTTAACTCACCCCCAAGAGGTGCTGTCGTCCTTTTTGTATTGTACGACCTGTGCGTTACCTGCGAAATTCTATACTGTATTTTATTCCTCTCATTCTAAAGTTTGTTTTACTTTCCTGCCGACATAATGACAGACAGCCACAATGAGGAAGAGGAAATTCTATTACATGTTTTCTACCTTCTCCAAAAGGTCAGCCTAGCCTTGGAGGTTGCATCACTCCCCTGTGGATATGGACCTTCAGTGGCGATAACATTGTTGAGAGGACAGCTAATGTGCGCGATTCGTCCTGATTGGGAGGTTTATCTGGTTTCCCCTCTCAGCCATTAGACGTTGTTTGTGCCTGACCTCTGATGCCCTCTTGTGAGCACAAGGAGCCCCGAGTTACTCTCACCAGCCTCGAGCAGCTCACGCAAAGGCAGGAAAAAACAGCATTTGGAGCCAGGCACGGGGCACTAGACGTAGCTGGGTGTGCCCCAATTAGAAGCCAATCAGCGTCGCCAATTAGCAGGTCAGGGGGAGACGGGTTGGGCGGTCACTTCCGGCCAGACGCAGCCAATCAGGGCAGAGCGTCGGTGGCAGGGCGCGCATGCCAAACTAGGGCTGACTCAGACACAATGTTTTTGGAGCCGACTGAGTAATAGAGGGCGGGAGCGGGGGGACTTCTAGAGTTCTGCTCCTGGCGTGTACACCAAGCAAATAGAATGAACAGAAACGCGAGACAATGCTGGGTTAGACTGAAGAAAAAGCCGTTCCTCGTTTTCTTTGACGTAATGCCACGCCAACGCAGCCAGCTGCAAGAAGAGACACCGGCTAGAAGGAATAAAGAATGTTAGTCAAAGTACTTATTTCGTGAGAGCAGTTAAGTGTAGGTGACAGGGACTTTTCTGAAGTATGAAATAGAGTAGATAAATGTTTTGCCTTTTTTGGAGATCGTATCCTATGGAGAAATTATGGTAAAGTGAAATGGTTATGAGTTCGAAAATTGGTGAAGTGCAATTGTTACATGTATGTTGAAAGTTCTCGTGTAAGAACAGAATGATAGTGAGTCTTTCTTGTTGCGGTTTACCGACTTTTGATGAATATAAAAGGTGTATTTTACATAATTCTCTTATAAGTTTATATGTATTTTGCTTGTATTCATGTTATTTGGTTAAAATTTACAAGTTTCAGGATAGTTAAAACAATAATAAACAACTTATTGTGGGCAACTCTAGTGGGAGAGTGGAAACAAGGTGCAGGACAATTGCCTGGCATGTCATTAGGTGGGCGACCAAGTGGAACAGAAGTCAAATCCCCTACCTTCTGTGGTTATGGTGTGCCAAATGAGAAAAACAAATTCACAATTTCAAATCTGAATGACATTTGTTCTCAATTCCAACATTAACACAAGGTCATCAGACATGTTTGTCAGCATGGTGGCCATGTTTTTATGATGTGCCAAGTGTCCAAAAATGACTTCAAATTTTCTATTTTATAGGAATTTCCTTTTACTTGCAACTTTTAGACAAGGTCATCTCACATATTTATCAGTATGGTTACCATGTTTTTATGACATGCCAAGTGTCAAAAACAACTTCAACATTTCTAATTTTGTGTAAAATTCTTTCAACTTCTAAGTTTAAGATAATGTCATTAGGCATGTTTGTCAGCAAGGCGGCCATGTTTTTGTGACATGCCAAGTATCCAAAAACGACCTCAAAATTTTTAATTTTCAAGAAATTTCTTTTCACTTTCAAGTTTTACACAAGGTCATTAGACATATTTGTTAGCATGGTGGCCATGTTTTTATGATGCACCAAATTCCCAAAAATGACTTGAAAATTTTTATTTTTCAAGAAATTTCTTTTCACTTCCAAGGTTTAGACAGGGTCATCAGACATATTTTGTCAGCATGGCGGCCATGTTTTTATGATGCGCCAAATGCACAAAAACAACTTCAACATTTATAATTTTCATAAGTTTTCTTTTCACTTCCAAGTTTTAGACAAGGTCATTAGACATATTAAAATCTCAAGAAATTTGTTCTCACTTTTATACAGTATCTACATTGGGTGTCCTTTTTTCCCTCATGCATTCCTCTCTGCCAATAACAACCTCTTCTTTAAACAAATATATGATTAACTTACAATTATCTGATTCAAACTTTAGTTTCTTTTTCATTAACAGGCGAAGAATCTCTTTTTTTCAAATAACGATTTCAGTTTTAAACGAGATTATACAGTTGCACTTGTGGTTAGTATAAAAGATTGAAAGTGTTCTGACATGATGCCATTTCACGCATTCAGACATCACTAGTTGTACAGGAAGGTGTTCTTGGTTGGTTCAGGATCGCCCCTCTCTCTTGGCTTGCATTAATCATAACCGTAACTGTCCACTCAGCTTACACCGCCAATTTAAGAATGTCAAGCCTGAGCTGTGAATGTTCGATTCCCTTTCGAGCAGCTTAGACGCAAATCGATAGCACAGTGAGTTGGTCGTGGGCAAGTCTTTCCTTTGCCAAGAAAAAGGCATTCATCTGGTGGCCAGCCTAGCCAAATCGACACATAGAAGGTAGAAGCTAACCCGTCTCCACCCCCACCACTAGCCATAGGTACATTGGCCTTTGTGCCATGACGCTCAAATTAACACAGATTTCGAAAGCGATCGGCATGCAAGCTATTCAGATTCCATCAGCTAGGTCCCTTGTGATGGGGAGGAGATGCAGTGGGAGCGAGAGTTAGGGGGCTGCTTCCCCAACAGACTTACAGAGTTCTGTGGGAGTGGATCAATATGTGTGCCAATTATACGCATTTTTATGTACGCCGCACACAATATTCTTGGCAGATGATATATGCTGGTATCTTACATACTACGCTGTTCCACTCACCGTTTCCATGCCAACCAAGCCTTTTGCTTATCGGTTGAACGGGGAAAAACTACGTGCGTCTTACACATCTATTGACAGTCCAAGCTACTATCGATGCAATAGAAATGGCCGAAATAGCTTAAACGCTAAAGCTATGAAAAACAGGGCCCATTATCTTCTCGCGTCTAATCCTATCAGAACTGTCACTCTTGCCAATAGGCACATGCAATATTGAAGGCATCCAAGATGGGTTTTATAGTGAAGTGAACTGACGATTTACCGAAGAGCATCAGATGAGTATGTCCACTAATCCACAAATTCTTTCAATCAAAAAACAGCATATTTGATTAATTCAATCCCGAATGCTATTTCGCACACACGCGAGATAATTTATTCATAGGAGTGTGAGCAACATCCCCTTAATAACATTAACAGTAGGAGTGGTAGTGAGTAATTTGGACACCGTACTTCGTGTTCTCTGAAATTCGTACATCCTGTGAGAAATTTGAAATAATGTTACACCATCTCACGAGCCTCTCACGGGGCAGGGGGGTCGTATAGGGCTGTTTGGCGTACATACGTCGGTCGTCATTGTAACAGCTGCATTATTAGGGGTGTATGACCACCATAAATCAATGCATTACGGCCATTTGTGCATGAGTAGTCACCTGCTGTTGCCATCCAAGGCTCGGCCGACATGGTCTATTACCCGCATTAAATCCTGTCCTGTTGCCGTTGGGCGTCTTCCCCCCGTGAAGCCTCCTCCAGCCTCCCCTTTCCATGCACTCTACCCCCCCCCCCCCCCCGGCCAATCTTCTGGCGACATACAATAAACGAAATGCATTCGGCGGCCCCGTAATAAGGCGCATTCTGAGTAAACTGTGCTGAATCCCGGCGACATGGCCGCCCCTGATAGCCCCATGACTTTGCATGGCGCCCGCCTGGTAGGCGTTATTAGCGCCGGCCCGGGCGCAGTGTTTGTGTCCGGCGGGCCGGGGGCAGGCCCACTGTCAGCCAGGTGACTGACAGGGCCTTAATTCTACAAACACGCCGCGCCCGCCCTCCGGATTAAAGGGCTGCCCGGCGCGGGCCGCGTCGGGTTTACTGCCGTCGTGTAGGGCGAGGCGGGCCCCGGCACGCCGCTGAGGGACGGGCGACAGGCACTTTTATGGCAGTGGACCAGGTGCAAATAGTGCCTCCTCTTCTCCTACCCACCTCTCAGGCCCAACCCCCTTCTATCTTGTTATCCCAGGGCCTTATGGCACTGCTATTACGAGTAGCCGCCCCCTTTTTTCTAGTCGTTGAGATTACTACGTGGAATAAAAGTTTGGGATCCTTACTTATACGCTCAGGTGACATGTTAGATTCTGTCTTTTAGATTATTCGTTTGTTTTACTTCTGTTGTTAACTAACGGGTTTGGTCGAATTTTAAGGGTGTTAATGATTTTCTTAAGATAGCTGTATTTCATTATGATGACATGTTTATGGAAAAATGTGCCTCTTTATCGCCCATGTACAATTAATCAGGCGAACGGACTATAGTGAGGATAATGGGTTCTTTTGCTAATGCCTCCTTGCATGTAAATGAGGATAAATCTTGACCCGTGCTCAGTTGTGGCTCATTTCTGTTTACGACGATAGGTAATCCTTGCTCTAGCAGGATCATTCATAACGGGATCCATACGAACGCACCCCAATTACACATCGCTAGAATTCCTATTTGGCCCGGATGGGTGACGGTACCAACTGCCTCCGGTCGGCCCATTTGTCCAAAATGATGGACCTTTCGGGCGGATATTAAAATTAATTTATCGTTGTGTCTGCGCAGAGTAAAAAGAGTTAATTGATTGGTGCGATTAAACAGGTGGGAGAAGAGGTGCTCTCCTCGCGGTAATTATTTAGGGGAGATAAGGGTTTAGCTGAGGTGTGAGTGTGGCAGCGGCGGCATGGGCAGGACCAGCCACCACCAGCCTGAGCCACTAATCCAACCGTCAATCCCCTCCACCCTGCCGACGAATTAATGCAGGCCATTAACATGATAATTGGCTTAGGCCTGCATGGAGTAGGGGCAGTGGGCGCTAGGAGGGAGGCAGGAGCGGCAACAGCAGTACCTGGCAGTGCCATCAGGGCCAGGACAAGGGTTGCTGTTGGTTACAGCCCGGACCCAGTGACCCTCAGAAATAGAGGTGGTGCCTCCTGTCGCCGGCTGGCGTGGTCTCCTCCAGGGGAGAACGCCAGGGATCGGCGCCCAGAAGGGTGACCACGGCGACGGCAGGCCTCTCTGCCTCGGCTTCAGTTGCTGCTGATAATTGACAAACATTAAGGGCAGAGATGTGAATGTGAACGATAATGACTTGTTGATTACGTGATTATCGTCCTGATCCCGAAGGCTGCCAAATCCCCGGACGTTTTTGAGTAAGGACGGTCGTAAACTTTAGAGGGGAAATAGTTCTCCCTTAGTGACCAGATTTATGTCCTATTTGTGTGGCCGTCCTTGAAGGGAGCCATTACGTATTGATTGAAATAACTGAGACGTGCTTAATGCTTAACCACTTAGTTCTTTTGTCTTTGGTATCTATTCTGAGGCATAGGATTATAGTCGGTACTGGTTCTGTCCTATAGCTAAAAAGATTATTTTATGCACCATCTAACACACCCTATTTCAAAAGCCAATTCAAGAGAAAGTTTCAAAACCCTTAAGTTCAATAACGACATGCCGGTCCATTTGCAGGCATGTATTTCCATAGGAAATATAACATGAACTTTCCAGATGGTAACGACAAGCGAGACAATCCTGTCCTGTGAAAGAATTTTGAAACATGCAATATTGAAGTGCCGCGGGGCTGCTGATATTTGCATTATTTTATTATAGTCGTTTTTCATTGGCATACCAATACACAGAAGGAGTTAAATTTCACTGTCGACTGTAGTCACAGCCCTTCAGCTGAATTGCTCCGAGGATTAGTGACCCAATTCTACGCTACTTCGGTAATGCTTGAAATGGCCCTGACAGCTAGGTCTGTCATGTGAAAATATCTCCATATTTTGGCATACACATCGACTTCAAATGACAAAAGATAGTGAATGCTTCGAGATACTCGGACGATGTGTTGAATAATATATACATGGTGCAAGGTTCTCATTGCCTGGGTGTATACAGACCAAATGATTCAGCGTTAATGAGTATATCTGCAGAGAAAATATTTGAGAAAAATGGAAATCAATCTTCAAGTGTTTCTAACCTATATATATATATATATATATATATATATATATATCTTTTTTTTAAGTAAAAGGGAAAGGGCCATGTCATTTGAGTCAGGTCAATATATGACAGGATTGAATTGACCTAAACCTAAAGAATTAATGACTTCGTTTTTGGTTCTCCCAGCAGGGATCGGTAAATTCCTTGTATATGATCACCTCTGAGGTCCCGTAGGTTTAAACCATGGGGTAGAGTAGTAATAGTCGGCTTGCCCCGCACCACTCTAAAGCTAATAGAGGGAGGGGCCTGTCGTCTGAAATGATACTCATCAGAGACCAGGCTCCAATCCCGCCTGTAATGTATTGCCTTAATGCACTTGTACCCGCGCGTACCGCCGGCTTCTCATGTAGTGGGGGTGGATTCGAAGTGTTTGTCCGAATAAGGATGGCTTTGAGACCCGAAGCCCGTTACTTCTCTTAGATCAGTTCCCGTGGGGACGGGGTTGGTCGATAAGTCATTGAGCACTGTTGCCGGTCGTAGAGAGGCCGGTGGAAACTCAGCAGCGCCCCACCCCGCCCGCCCGCGGCGCCGGTCGATGCTCGTGCCGGCCCCAATTTGCCCCTTGCCGCCGGAGCAGCTCGCGTGAAACCCGCGAGCAATTTGAAGGACTCGTGTCGGATTGAGAAATTAAATGTTAGCTGTGTGTCTGTAGGTCATCGGTGGCAACTGCTCGCACGACTGAGGTTGTTATGGGGCTGAGGGACTATTCACGGACAGGGGTGATTCTGGTGTACACACAGGCGATACGTTTAACTGGGTCGCGGCTAAAACGAAGGCTGTCCACGCATTAAAATTTAAATTGAAAAAAGGGACATTAATCCAACACCCACCAACAGAAAGTGTCGTATGGCATGATCACTCCTAGCATTGGTGGTTGGAGTGGCGGTTATAGAGACACGGGATGGGAGTTTTTAGTATAGATCCCCTTTTGGTATTAGGTGTACGCGACGTTAGATGGCTTGACGTCGACATGACGTCACGTCACGTAATGAAAACGCCCCATCCCTAGGCCCGAACCCTAACTCAAGCTAACACGCCTCACAAACAAGGCCGTATGTTGACTCAGACTGGTATAATACAGTCTGAGAGTTTGGGCCCAGCCTGTAAAGAACATCAAAACCTTTTCAATCTTTCACACTGAAACAGAATGTCTAGATTTTCCAGATCTTTTTGGATTTAATATGATTTCCTACTTTTTGTTTTTGACATAACCGTAGAGATGACTGGTCGTGCTGGAGATAAATGTGTAGGGGTACTTAGGGGGTCATGTGAGGCGATTCGGTGTAGCACTGCTGTGTAGTGAGGATTGCCCCATTACGTATTAGATAAGGGCCTTGGGTTGCATTTGGGTCACAGAATGTGTTGGGCGGGAATAAGAGATGGTATATGTAGAAAAGGGATTAGGTAGGTGAATTGTTTGTTGGGCGAGAAGGAGGAGAGTCTTTGGGATTAAATGTATCCATAAACGATGGCCTTATTGACTTGTAATGGCTGGGTGGGGAAGGTCAACCATCAGTAAGCAGGTCAACCATACAGATGGACCCATCTCAGTTATGCATGGTGACACCAGAGGTCGGCTTGGGACAGTGTATGCTACCATGTAAATGCCAGGCTCTGAATTCGCACATCAAAAGTATTGACAGCTTAAAGCAGGCATAATAATGCATATTCTGAGCCTCTAGTTTGAAAAATGTATCAAAGATACACGAAGCCAGAGATGAGTAGATACACCAAGCGGAGAGCTAGAAGCCAGAGGCCTTGATAAGTAGAAGTACTGGCGATACATTATGGAGGGGCAAATGAATATTGTGTTTACACCACTAGATGCACTACATGCGGAATTAAGGCCGAGATCGAGTGATAGAATATGTACAGGAGAACTATAAATAGATGGCACTCATGAACCTGGGGAGGGAACGTCACTGGAGTGGACGGCATATACACAGAGACATCAGCACACTGCCCGTTTGTGTGTTAAGGTTTTCCATGCATCATATTCAGCACCACCCGGCACCACCTTATAGGGACTCTTTCATCACAACATACAGCATACGATTGCCTACGGAGTCTGCTTGCACTCTGCCCATTAGGCCTGGCGCCGTGAGGTCTAGGCGTGAGACGCCGGATCGATGTCTCCCAGTCAGCTGATGGCGACTCTTGACCAGTGACGTAAGCCGACGTAGGGCGTAGAGGGGAGTAGTATGGGCTGCGATCCAACACTGCCCGTTCTCAGGCAGTAACCCCCGAGCTCCCACCTTATGCACATGAGCCTACAATATAGCCCAACCTACGCTCACGGGTCTCTTTATAAGCCCCCAGCGCAATGTAGCCCATAAAGCAGCCCCCTGGGCACTCTCCTTGTTTTTACCCCACATATAAATAACACTTCTTTCCTGGCTCTATACTGCTGATAGACAAGACACAAACACGAAAAGAACACAAAAATAAAAATGTCAGGAGCAGTGATACCTCGGGGAATACAAAGTGGTGCAATTCATCGCAGCCGGCGATCCACCCGACTCTGCTGCAGCCTCGCCTTGTGTGTGGTGGGTTAATACATCCCCCAAGTAGATTGAGGCCGTGTGAAGAAGCACCAGTTACATCAATACAACCGGCAAGCAGGTACTAGTCGAGGGACTCGGCCACACACAGAACACATACGGCTGTCTTATACTCGTATTGCCCTGCCCCCTATAGTGGTCTGGGGCTTCGGTGAATGTCTATGCCATACACTTACATCTCTGTCTAATTGCCAAACGCCAGGTATTGGTGGTTGCTGACCAGCTAACGGTAGTAGTACTAGTAGGTTACTCCCCGGAGGCCTAGTCACTAATGCTGACCCAGAGAACAGTACAGAATCAATATTTCCGTATTGGTCCATCGTCATCCCAGAAACTAAGAGAAACGCTCATTTTTTACATGAAATTGCAAACACCAATTGCTAATTATAGAAACACCCATGAAATGTCCAAAATTATATTGATCTTGGTATAATGGTATAATGCTGCCACATAGGTTGTCCTTTTCAATGGTTCTTTGTCTTACAGATTTACAAGGAAAAAGTTTCACTAATCAAGCAATTATCATCATGCTGTTCACAATGACACTAATAACAATGCTCCTTTCGCTACTCACATTTAATCCATAAAAATCCGAAATCTGTTTTTGTCGTTGCAGTTGTTGATAGGCTTTGAGTCAGGTGCAATAGTGTTATGGGACTTGAAGAGCAAGACTGCTGAATATAGATACAGCTCGCAAGAGGTAAGTGATCATTCATACTTTCTCTTCAGTAGATGGTTTTCACAGAACGTGCCTTTCCTCAAACTTTATTGGCCGGTAATATTCTGTTTGTTGAAGGTTGGTCAAAAACCGGGCCTGTAAGAATTAAGGAAAGAAGATACCATCATTCTTAGCTAATCCTGTTACGTAATCCGGTTTCCTTCTTTGGACTCAATCCATAACCAAAGTTCTGGGCCTAGGATTCTAGCCTTGAGGACACTTCATCTCAAGGAAATCCACCTCGGATCATCCTGTTCCTAATATTATCTTTCTCTCCAGCTCCTGTGCGTCTGGTTAATTCCCTTAAAGGCACAGCCCTCCATCTTCACTCGTACCCTGGATTTCTTTTTTAACCTAGTAGTTTGGGAATTAGTAGATATTTGGGCTATTTTTCCAGTATTAACTCGGCCATTTAATTAGTTTTATCAATTACAGTTCAAGCAACAGTTAAAAGAAAGCATAACGTTATTAGAGTTCAAACCAGATTAGAACCCCACATGGCCAATCGTTTCTCAGCCGACCAAACACGTTGCTTGCGTAAATAGATCACGGAACTGAGATTAAGGTGCATGTTTTAGAACATATCGTTACAATTCCATCCAATTGGAAGCTTTGTATCGGAACCATGTATAATCAAAAAAAGGGAAAAGGCCGCTCAGCAATTACCTTCACAGTGAGAGACATTAAATTGCCCAAAATTCAATAGTATCTTATATTTTCTGATAAACTCATTTACAGCTCTAAAACTGCTAGTTACATACACTGTATACTCAATCTTTGACAAGAAAATCACAAGAACCATTTTCCCATTTTCAACCCCCGTGGTTAATGTTAAACATTGTAAGTTGCCTTGTCCAAATCACTCTCCGTCCTTCTGTTCGCTTAAAGAGCCTACCGAGCCTGTTCTCGTGGCCGGCCCTCCCGTACCTTGTGTATTATTGATGGTGTGTTGTGCGCCTTGGCCGCCCCTCGCCCATGGTAATCAACGCATGTCCTTGATCATTGATTAGTCTACGGGGCTCGGCCAGATCTCAGCCCGATCGCCGCAGACTCTGCTAAACCGATCAATCGATTTTAAAGAGAATCTTGCATATATAATATCCATGAGTTTGCCATATTTTAAATATGAATCCTAAAGAGCCATGCCATTGGCATGCATGCTTGATGAGGGCATGTGTTACATGAGTGAGTACATTTTTGCAGTAATATATTACACGCGGGGAATCTACCTGTCACAATGTGTGCAGAGAGTGCAATATGTGACAGTCAAGAATAAGATTACATTCAAAATTTGAGCCAATGTTTTGAATTTTTCTAAATACAATATATATTCAAGAAAATATGTCTCTGATTGGAATCGTCAGTATTTCCCCCTGTGGTTTCGCGTTTTCCAACAAGCATCGATAGAATGAATACATTAGAGCGATAGCACCTTGGGAAATATTTAGAAATTAATTCAAATAAAATTCTTGGATATTAGTTCGGATAAAAATCAGCTATTTTTCTAGTAGAACGATTGTGCATTGTTAAGGAAATCAGAGTACATTGAATAGATCAACTGAAACCCCTAATTAGACGAGGCGTTCTCTTTTCAGGGTGTAGTATTGCAAGGTCTCAAATCGCTAAGTTGGCACCACGAAGGCAAGCAGTTTCTGTGTAGTCATGCGGATGGCAGCCTTGCCACTTGGAACTACAAGGCTCCACAGAAGCCCGTTTCTGTCATCATGCCACACGGTAAGCACCCATACACTGCTTCACGCCGTTTCACCACATTTTATGGAGTCCAACTCAATTCCAATTTAACCAGTGCTTGAGGTTGTTAAATCACCAAATTAACTCGATTGCCTTTCCACATTCTGGACTTCACGATTGACATCATTCTTCAGGGCCACCACAACTTCTTCGGGAAAACTTTGATTAAACTCACCTCAGGCCTCTTCAGTTATTTTCAATCACAGTAGTAATTTAAGTGATAGTACGTTTAAAAGTTAGTGTTTGGTAATCCATCTCAAAATGAGCGAATGCAACGGTTGCAAGTTAAACGTTTTATAATTCTCTTGTTTCAGCGAAAATTGGCAAAGATGGAAAACCTGAGCCATGCAGACCAATCACCAAAGTGGAATGGAAGACTGTACGCAACGGGTATGTGGGAATAGACTCCCTTATTACATCTCACCCAACGCGAAGTATTCATCAATATAACAGCTTGATTTCTTTTTATCTTTTAATTCATTTATTAAACCACATTCATTGTAACAATGGTATTCAATGTAGCTAGAAAAAGCATGAGTTAATACAGTGTAAGTATATAATTTCAAGTAAAATATTATATAAGCCCTGTAAATAATTAATCCAAATGCATTTTTAACATTCATAGCTAGTACACAGATAAGAGGTCCGTACACCACCAGTCACTTAGCTATAATGAGCGTAATAACAAATAAGCTGGCAGATTTTGAATGAACGTTTGTTATACTTATCGGGAAGAAATACCCCGGATAGATTAATTAAAAGCTTTATATTTGGCCATGTCTTGTGTTGTGGAAAAAAATCTTCGTCTGACGATTAATACATTGCCCTTGTACGATGCTGTGTTAATTGTGTTGCAGGGAGCCGTATGTGATATTTAGTGGCGGGATGCCGTATGACAAGGCGAGCCGCACACCCTCTCTGACTGTGATGCACGCCAAGAACACAACGGTGCTCGAGATGGAACACAACGTTGTGGACTTCCTCACCCTGTGCTCTACACCATGGAATAATGGTAACAAGTCTTTCGTCTATCTCCTAGATAACAAGCCAATGGGGCTGATCATGGCCATAAAATACAAATTACGATTCAGAAAACACCCGTCTTCTATGTATATGACGGAATGAAAGAGTCCTTTTATGGTATCTTTTTAGTGTGTTAGAAATGTTCTTTTAACAGTTTTGACAGTAAGATCAAACAGAATTATAGATATCCGCATCTGTAAGGTTTTAAACTCGCTTTTTGTCCGTCGCTGTGTTTGACAAATAGTCATAGCAAATGTACACTGCTTAATAAAACCCCATTAAACCAAAGTGGCAATATTTTGCTAGTAGTTACGAAAGGTGCTTGGCGAAAAGACGAGAGAGGTCTAATGTAATTGAAGTAAATGCATAGATTAATGTTGTACCTGGAAGGCATGGGCGGGAAATAAGGCAGTGATTAAGGGACCTTGATGAGTCGGGGAACACGCCTGCGACATTTGTAATGAAGTTGTGCATATTCACTGTCATTTAAACGGGCGTGTGTTTCTTGTCGGGCGGGGTGGGGCTGTCAGCGGCCGGCCCGGGGCTTCATTAACTCCCATTAACAGGCCACATAGAGCATCATTTCACCTGTCTAAATAGAGGCTTTTACAATAGAAGAACGGACGGCAGCGGGCCCAGACTCTCCATGCACTGCCAAGCCGTAGCAGGCTGCTCCCCTACAACCATTGATTATACCCGTTAGCGTTGGAATGGTGTGTGGGCGGGAACCTATAGTGATCATGCTAAAGGTCTACGGCAGTTGGTATGACCCATTCTGAAAATCACTGGGGCTGACATAACGCATCAAAATCCATTTGTTGTGACAAGACCTGTGAAAGTCCTATTACTGCAAATGGTTTCTGTCATGTTTTTTTAAAGGAACATAAAATTGCTGACGTTTTCCCTGTGTGAGCACTCTATATATAGTATATGTTACATCGAATTGAAATAAATTGGTAAAAATACAGGTTCATCATACTGAGGAGTAGCTGTGTGCTGATATAGACTGTTGGACGTTAGACTCCGTCAACATGACATTTTGTGTCCTTTACCATAGGCTTCTCATGATAATTGATAGCTTTAGAGATGGACTATCATCATCAAACAATAAGATAGAACACGGGGAAATCAATTGCCGACATAGAAGTGAAGCATACTGTAAACAAGATGAGGGTTAGAGGCTGAGCCTACCTTTTTTCTTGGACAGTTGGATCATACACACTTCTGACAGCTGTTAACATTTTCAACACTCACTCATCAATCTTTCTCTCTTGTTTTTGTCTTTTCAGACTTCCAAGACCCATATGGTATTGTTGTATTACTGCAGAACGACTTGGTCGTCGTGGACTTAACCTCTCCCGGGTATGTGGGTTTATTTCTGTTTTAGATAAAGTTGGTTCGGAGCCAGCTTAACCACCCATTAGCTCAAAATATATTACTTAAAAGTAAATAACGATGTATCTAAATTTCATTCTACTCCAGGAATACAAATCTACTTAGACGTCTTCTTCCCAAATACCATTTTCTTGGTGGCGATCTTTGACATATTATCTAAGTTAGCATTCCGTCGTATTTGACACCAGGTTTGAAAAATAATAAGAAAGACTTTAAAATTATGTACCCAACATCTCGGTTCAGAATCAAATACATTTATGGACGCACGCATATTCAAACAATGTCTAACATGTATCATTATGAGCTATTTGGTGTCGCATACCGTCCTCAAAAAAGTAAAAGGAAGATTATTGAGATTCACAGTGAAGTAGGCTAAGACCGAGAACTTAAAGACAATGGTGTGTTGGTTTCAGCTACCCGTGCTTTGAGAACCCCTACCCCATGGACATCCACGAGTCTCCCGTCACCGCGTGTCGGTACTATGCTAACTGTCCCAACGACCTGATACCTGCATTCTACTCAGTCGGCTCCAAACAGAAGCGCACAGGCTTCAGTGAAAAGGTGAGTTCTCGGCCTTCTGAACAACCTTATACTTTCTAAGAACTTAAATAACTTGACTGCCCTGAGTTTGAGTCGACTTTTCTGGTGTTTGTGTTGCGTGTTTATTCCTAGCGCGTCATGTTACATCATTTCTGTTCTTAAATTAAAAGGCTAAAATTGCATGTCAACATTCTAAGTTATAAACAGCACTAAAATAAACTATGCATTGTTTTGGGGTTTCTTTTTGCTCTGTGTTGGATGAAAGATATTGTTTGGATGCCGCATTCCAGGGGACTGATACGAACGGAATATTCAGGAATGACAATTTGTTAATGCAACAAATTATTCCTTGAATCATTCTTGAAAATATTTGTGAAAGTATAAAGGAAAGTAAAAGTGTTTATGTTGAGCAAACGATTCTCTATAAACTGCTGAGTCGGTATGGTGTGAATTCCATATAAGTCACAAGGGCAAAGCGAATGTTTTTTTTATGAACGAGTCCTCCCAAAAATGCTGACTCATCAGTCCCTTTGGTCAAATACAACGTTAAGGCGGCTAAGGTTACTGTGGTTCTTTGACGAAGCTTCAGACTTCAAAGTCTTATTCCAGATACGTGGGAAGGAACGGCCGCCCCAAACCTCATGCAAGGTATATCATAAGCGAGTGACTTTGAGAATAATTAAGTTACTCTCCTTTTTTACTGAAGGGTTTTAAGGTCGCACTTCCTGGTAGATTTTAATCTCGCTTTGCTTAACGATTCTATACTAACCCAAAGAAACAACCAGTGTTGATGTGGCTAATTGTCTGTTGTAAAGTGATATTTGAAACACATCTAAATCCTGTTATTTTACAGTTGACATAAAGTCCCGAGAGTAATACACGTATATATATATACATGGTGTGCATTTGTATCTTTGGCACAGTAACTATATATCACACAACAGGGCTGTAAGGTATGCTCATGGTTAGGGCAATATGGAAGATAGTTATTTTTGGTTTGGGATGATTTTGTTTTCTCTTGGGGAAGGGGGGGGGTGCTTTACTTGAATTATTTTATAAATGTTATTATGGAATACAAGTCTTATCAAGTAGATCAACTAAGGCGTAAGGCTAAATAGGCCATAGTTAGTATTGCGTTCCTTGTACAAAAACATTACTAAGTTGTAGGATAATCGCCAAAACGTGCTACCTAGTGTTTAAAGCAATGACTTTTCAAGAAAGAAAGTGAAAATAAGTCATATTAATTGTGTCATATTGCAGAAATGGCCGGTACAAGGCGGGGAATGGGGTACACCTACGTTTAGTTACCCCGAAATCATGCTAACAGGGTAAGTACAGGATTTCATATATTACGAGCACAAACTACCTAATAACTTGTCCATAAGCCATACCCGCTAGGGCGATTTGTAACTCTCAGACCACCATCTTGACCAACCTAATGTACAGATTCTGAACTGTCGCAAAAAACGCTGATCATTGGTAGTATGCACTGATTCTGTCTAGTGGCCTGTATGGATTTTAAATATAGTAATATCAAATGAAGATACCATCAAATTATTCCAAATAGTAAACTATACAATCAAGCTTGTCAATGTGTCCATCTACCTGAACCAGCGATATTCACTGAATCAACATTTACGTTACAGGCATGCCGATGGTTCTGTTAAGTTCTGGGATGCTTCAGCAGGTAAGCAGTTTATTGGATAAATATCAGAAATATTTAGAGAGAGTTTTTTCGCTTGCTTATCATTGATCTTATGGGCAATTGCTCCAGCAACCATAATTATTATAATCATATTGAATATCCGCTTTATCGTATAGATAAGCTTCCGATAAATTTGATAAAATGTAGGTTTTTCATATTGTGAGTTGTAAACACAGTGATACTATTCCGAGTGCACAAAATCTTTCACATGGCCTCTATTGATTCCTTACCTGACACCCTGTAATTCCCAAACCCTATTTATTTTCAGTAACGTTGCTGGTCCTGTACAAACTGAAAACGGCTAAGGTGTTCGAGCGGTCCAAGTGCCGGTCGCCTGACCCGGACGACGACCCGTTCGCCATCCAGCACATGCACCTGTGTAACGAGAGCCGAATACTGGTGGTGGCCGGCCTCACCCACGTGATACTGTTCCGCTTCAACAAGGCAGAGAACGTTCTCGACCCTACAGTACGTACCCACATTGATAGGTTGACCTCCACTGGTATTCCGCGAGCGCTTATACCCGCTTTGTTTTTTTTCAAATTGTTACAGTTCTCCGCGTTCAAGTGAATCAAAAGTACTTGTACATATGAATATATCAAAAATATTGTAGCTACACATGTACTAACACTATCGTTAAACATCTGGTCCGTTTATTTGCACTTTTCAGATATCACTGTTGATTAAAGAAATTGAAAAGATGTACTTAAAGTGTCAATGTAGGAAAACTACCCTTGACAAAATGTCCCCAGTTCTGCCATGCTATTAACATCTGAAACTTGATTAGGTAATTTACCGTAAACATTAAAGAATATTAAAAAAATGTACGTGGGTTTAATTTCTACTTCATAAGCTCACACCATCATGGACGTATGCTTTTTTTTCAGGTCTTAGAGATCAATATAGTTTATGAAATATACGACGAAGTGGACTCTCCTGAAGTGGAATACCCGCCCCACCCGCCGGACTCCCGGGAAAACCGAAAAACCCTGGGCACTTCTGGGCCCAGTGGGAGCGTGGGGTCATACGGAAGTAGCGCTTCAGACGGAAAGGTCAATAGATCATGTTGCACTTGTTTAAAACATGTTTATACAAATATTATGCAGATCTAATATTTGACATCTACAGGTATTTTTGTTTATGATTTGCTTGTTAAGTCACATTTCTTTGTTATTTGGAAAACATACGGAAGTCGAATAATAGATATAAGTATTATGCTTATCATTGGAAAATGTACTTGTTGACACGGAATGTGGCATTGGTCCAATCTTACTTTGCTTAAGAATCCCTCAACACATTTTTGTTTCTATTTATTACATCATAATGCCAAGATATAGGACTTGCTGCATGTCATAATTCAGCCACAGCTGGTACTTTAGTTTCCAAAAACAATTTTAAATGCCAGCATTTTATTAATTCAATGTATGCTTTTAGGACATGACGTCTGTCAAGGTGAAGTCGGGTGCTCGGAGGTGGGCGGCAGGCTACCAACCGGACCTGTGTTGTTTGATGACCTGGATAGATGGTGAGCCGCCACCTCCGATAACCAGCTGCCAAGAAAACTCCCGCTACGGACTGTGAGTACACTCTGCTAATAGGTGCTCCTCTGTCCTAGGTCATCTACTGCCCACATGGATAGAGGAGTGTGATTAATACGAGGAAATGACCAACAATAGTCCTCTGCTTTTTAAACAGTCTTCTTTATGATAAAATCATGTAATGAAAATATCATTTTCTATTGAGTGTTGAAATTGAAATTGCATTTGATAATATTGAGTGCCTTTATGAGAGATAGAATGTTTGAGTAAGTCATGTATATAGTATTGATGTAATTCCTAATTTCTATTCTCTCACCAATTTTGCAATGTTCATTAACAATAAACCATATTAAAGATAATTATTCTTTCATGTTTCCATTGAAAAAATATCAGATAGTATCAAATGGAAAACCCTATTCTTCGTATGAAAAGACGAGAATTGATGTACAGACGTTGATTTAAGTGCCCCCTGCTATGTCTCACCAACAGGTTAGCGTTCGGTAATGAATGTGGCCTTGCAATAGTGGACATTGTCCAGAAGACCTGTCTACTCAACTTGGGTACTCCAGACCTATATGGTAAGTCTATGAATAACCGTAACTTTTTATAACTCATTCCAAAATATCTACGCTAAATTATCAAATTGTATTAAATACAATTCGATAAAATAATTTTATTGATCCACTCTGGGCTATAGACCGTAGATATAATTATATACTTTGCCATGAGTAACTCCATCCTGATAGAAACTGGTAAAGAATGAGGGCTTGGGTTAAAGACGTACATGCTATCGTCCTTACTCGACCAGGCTCTATGGACCCGTATTCACGAGCGCCCAGGTCACCCAAGTCAAAGTCACAGTTGCGAGAACGACCACAAGGATTGGAGGGGTTGTCACAGAGTCTCACGGCTGCCGTCGAGGATTGTAAATCTCCCACGACAGATCAAGTAAGTAGGAGCCAAATTAATGGAAAACGGATAGGAAATTCGATAAGAGAATATTGAATTGGAAATTTCTGAGGCATTTTTTTAGATTGTATCTATGTATTTTGTCTTTTCGTACATCTATTAAACAACATGACAGGATATGAAAGACGGCAATTTCAGTATATTCCTCAATATGTTATAGATTCTTCCAGATTATTTGTTGTCATTTTTTGACATAATGTTATCGCAGGTTATGATGATGACTTTCATGTTTACCTTGTGTGCCATTCCTGTGTTAACGTTCACCATACTGAAAATCACATGTTAAATCACATGTAATCATCACAGCAGTAACTTCACCATATATGTAACATCAATGCCTTAGTTCATTGATGCATTTAGTTCTTGAAATGTGTATAAATATGTTGTAACATGTCCAGGAACGGCACACATCACTATCATGCTCCTTGGGTATTATCATTCCATGTAGTTTTCCTATTTGACAACAATACTATTGCATAATCGATATGTTACCATGTTTTGGTTTCGCGGTTCTTTTACTAACTCTCCTCGCCTTTAGGTAATCAAAGGTTACAGATACCTGACGCTACATAAAATATTCGGCTGTTTAGTAAATGATACAACGATTCCAATGGCTATTAATCCCTACATCAATAACAAGTATTTCAACCTGCCCTGGGTATTAACACATCATAATTAACACTGTGTGTACTTCACTCTCTGTCTATCTTGTTGCTGACAAATAATATGTTAGGTAGCTTACAGTTGTTGTTATTTTAGTAATCTTAGATAACTTGATTTATTTTAAAAGACAAAGATTTTAAGTTAACTATCGTGGTTTTAATGCACCCTGTAGTGCCTCTTAGTCTTTGCTGGCACGGCTCGTGCTGCCACTGCCATGAAGGGATAACCAACTTGACCACCCATACACTGAATTCACAAAAGTGCTTTTTAGCTGTTGCTTGTAGCACTCTAGATGGTTCCTTCACAAGGTAAGTTTTGGCGAAAAAATAATGCACATCAACCAATAACTTTTGGCTGTGTTTCTCATCTCTGCTTTCTATATGGTACTTGCTTAAATATATATATGCAGTCGTGACCCCTTTTTCCACTCTTCTTTTTCCCCAATTTTTGTTATCTTCATTTGTCGATTGGGCGCCAGCTCAATATTCTGTTTGTGTTGTTTTATTTTTGTGTTTGATGTTGTCTTTGTTTATTCGTGATGTTTCAGTGTGAACCCTCGTTCCCTCCCTCTGCTACTGCTACTGCTGCGGGCACCTCAAGTCCGCGCCACAACCCACAATTGAAGAGTATTAGCGAGGTCTCTGACTCGGTAGAGCATAAAGACAATACAGTCTCATTTACCCTGTCTGACGCCCCGGCCACAGAGCTGGCTGAGGAGGCCACGGAGGTCATGGACGATAACGTCTCTGAAGGCTCGCACACCGTCTTCGACAGCACGGACGGAGAGAGTGTATCCAACTCCACCGAGCAGCTCTCGGTCAGTCACAACCAGCTGGGCGTCACCAAGCCCCCCTCAGACCCCCTGGCCGCCGCCGCCGCCGCCGCCGCCACTGCTACTCCTCCCGCTAAAAGGCCCCTTGGTGCTTCCAAATCCATGCCCATTCAAAACTCCTCCGAGCCTTTACCTGAACAACGCAAGCTTTCAACTGACCAATGTCCACTGCCCACCAACGGTGACCAGTGGCCCGATACAGCCTGTGATGACCACCACCCAGAGGGGGGCGAGGTGGAGGTGAAGAATGGCAGTAAGGGCGACCCAGTGCCCCCACCCCGCCGCAGGAGGAGGAGTCTGTTTAAATCCAAGGCCAAGCGGAAGGACCATGACGGCGTGGCGGACGAGGAGGAGAACAGCAACTCGCTGACTCCCGAGGAGGTAGCACTGACCGGCCAGCGGCCTTTCAGGTCAGAGAGTGACCTGGGAAAGTTACACTCGGAAGAACTGCAGGCTCTGGCTGCAGCAGTGGCCGCAGAGGAGATAGCAGCAAAATTAGCCGCTGCATCGGCGACCACGACGACCGGTCAGCCGGGGTCGGCGGCCGCCTCGGGCTGCTCCACCCCAGACCCCCAGGAGGACGCTCCCGACTGCCCCTCAGCTACTCACAAGTCCAAGGACAAAGACAAGAGCTTCATGAGAAGACTCAGCTCCAAGATGAAGATCATGGTGCGCAAGTCGGTGCTGGACGAGACCGCCGAGACGTCGGGCGGCGGGCGGCCCCGGCGGAACCGGCTGGACGAGAAGTTTGAGATGATAGATCTGACGTCGGACGAGGACGGCCGGCCGCCGGTCACACGCAGGGTCACTTACTATGCCCACGCCACAGCCGGTATGTGTTGTGGCCCACCCACTCCTCCCCTCAGGTTTACCCTAGACTATAAGAGCCAGGCATTGTTCTGCACGACCGCTGCTGCTGCTGTCGCCGCACCGTGCAAGCGCCTGTTTGATTAAGATACTCACTCACACGTCAACTAGACAGACCTACACTAAACCATGGACCCTCCTCTGCCCACATGGCTGACGTCACTTAAATTAAAGCAGACTAACCTGTCCTACCTTTACTCCCTAGCCGTCTGTCCAGTACACAATGTACCTCTTTCTCCACCCCTCACTCACCTCCCCAGACCGTTTCTTCGCAGGTTTACTCTGCACTGCATGCTCACTTACTCCAGGGTGCAGGTGAAATGATTGCTAAAAGAAAAACAAACAAAAAACTTTTTCTGTCATCCCCGCATGCCCATATTTCACATTGTACTTTCAGGACCGTCATGTGATTGGTTGCGAATGGGTTATGAGCGTTGCTGTGGTCATAATCCGTGCCTCTTGACGTCCATAATCAATCATTGACTTGTTGTTTATTTGTTTAATATATTTGTTGGTGGTTATTGGGATTTGGGCTAATGCTTGGAATGATTTGTTTGCCCTACTCACATTTCTGGTTCTTGGCAGGTCTTAACGACGGAAGTTGTGAAACAAGGCGACTAATGAGCTTCTCATCTGCTTTTCTCTTTTTTGTCGTTTTAGATAAACGGTGTGTGCCTTAGTCCTACTAATACTAAACAAAAGAGACAACACCCGCCCGAATTGAGACGGACTAAGTCACAAGGTACCCGAAAAATTCAAAAAGGGCAAAGCACTGCTTCCCAGGAGGACACTAATGGTGGAGGAGGTGCTAGACATTCTTCTTATGTTTCTTTCTTGTCCCAACCCATTTGGTTAGCCTATCTCAACCCCCATATTTCCCAGTCTGCTTTATGGTGTTTATTAAGGTTTATATCAGGAAAGTAAATGTTAACAGTAAGGAATCCAATTCATTGGTGTGCGTTATTGGCAATGGCTTTTAAATAAGAATGGAATCATTGTTCTGTATGTTTGAATGTCAAAAAGTTAAAGTGCAAGTTGTAAATGTTTTTTAAGGAACAAACTAAACTATTTAATTGACACGTTTTAGAGATTAGCCAAAATATTAAAGAGTGTTGACATTTTCGCATCGTCTATTGTTCTTCGAAACGGGATTCCTTTAAAGGTCATGTATGGATGGAATTATGATAAGCTGCTTCAAAAAAAAGTTTAAAAGCAAGAATAACCTACATGATGTCTCTCATTTCAAACCTTTCCATTGGCACCGTAATGATCTATTCTTTTTACCACATCTTAGGGTTGGGACAGGCTTCCTTAATGATTAATTCCTTACTCCTTTGGTTGTGTCCCTCTCTCTACGTCCTGTACTATCTTTACTTTGTGAGAGTATTCCTGTAAACAGCTCACTTTGTCTAGACATTTGAATCTGTTCTACATTTTTGTCAAGCTATATTCCCCCGTTTTGTCTTGCCTTTCATCTATCAGTTCTTTAAGTTAGAATTTCACTTAAACATCTGGTAGTTTTTAAAAGAGCATGCTTCTTATTCTCTCTCCGGATCCATTCTTATACATAGCTTTTCATATTCTTTTACCCCCTTTTCTCTAGCGCTATCATCAGTTTGTGACTTTGTGTTGTACCATTCGCGCTATGCCTTAAAAATTGAGTTATGTTGGCACTTGCTACCTGCCTATGTGAAGCTCCCGTTCAGATGATGACACTCCACTCGTCTGGTACACGGCTGGGTGGGGTGTTTCTGTGCTGTGTTCCCCTGTCCCTTGTTATAATTTACACCGTGAGGGTCAGGTGCCTTCAAATGTAATGCCTATTGGTGGTACACTATACTAAACTGTGATTAGAGAGTATTGTTATGGATTTTTTTTCCAAATGCACCATTCTGTATTGTACGATAGAGATGCTTAAATACCATTAACATATAAAGGAAGAGAAATCACATCCTAGAGCCCTGACCTTTACACCGTAGATTACAACATGCTATATTGAGAGACTGCGCGGAATTCCACACCCCACGTTGTGTCCCACACGGTATAGACTGACCACCAGGTCTGGTCGTGTGTGGTCATCTGCAGATTTAACCAGGACTTTCCATAGTCAGGTAGCCGGCAGTTCTCAGTCGTAGACGCACTGAGAGGCCCATCTCTGGCTCCCATTAGTGTCCCTTGTGGTACCCGGCCCCAGCGCCCGGCGTGCCCCCCGTCTCCTCCCGCTCCTCCTGCTCGTCCTCCTCCAGTGGGTGTTGAGCGTGTCCACCAGTTCGTCAGTGTATGGTCGGTGAATCCCTCCAGAGTCCCTCCTACGTCTCCAGCACTAACAGCACCTCCTGGGCTCAGCCCCCACGGTCGCCAGGGTCCCCCAGCGGCAGTCTTCCCTTTTAAATCCATTCTAAAAACCGTGAGATAACAGATCTAGTGTAATCAATTAGACTACGTCGTTACGCTAAAACTGCACTTAAGATGCATTCACGTAAAACTGCACTAAAGATGCATCCTCGTTTGTAATCATTGAAAACAGTAAATACTTAGTGTGTGTTCACTGCCACGTAAAAGTTTTACCACTAGAGTTTGATTACAATTTAAGTAAGATCACCCTTTGACGATGAGCACAAGTAGAATTAGTGGCATTTAGTCTCACAAAAATATTTTCTAAGTCAAATAATAATTACCGGAACTGGTTTGTTTGGAAATTGAGCATGTCCGATTTATCATTGTGCATGTTTAGACGGATGACATGCTTTTTGTCATGACATTCTAGGAGTGTAGTTGCATTTGTTCTTTGTGGGTCTGGGTCTGGTACAAAGCCAGTGAAGTTATTGTTTGTTCCTTTAACGAGATATGAGTCTGGCTTGGAAGTTAACTTTACCTATTTCATTAGAGATTAAACCACGTGTCTGCCATATAGAAAAGATAGTCAATACGCCGAGATACCACCCTAGTATTACATTCAATAATCACGTAACATTTAAAGTAAAGTCATTGGTTCCTCGATTTTAATACTAGAAATACTTTTTGAAATGGGTACAAATAACCAGTTTTTTTCTCCAAAAATTAGATTGAGAAATCTTAAAACCAACATGCACTTACACATTCATAGAAATTCAACACTGTGTGGATGCACGGACTTACTGTAAATTTGTTGGCCAGGACAAATTTCAATTGGAATATTAAGTCAGATATTGTGAATAATGAAGTCAAAAAAAGAACACTTAGTCTGCCACGTGCAGCTTAGATATAGGATTGCACCAGCCTAGCTAGTTTGTGTGTACGTTTTTGTTGTAGCCCTAAAGCCAACTGTTTATGAGTGTTGTGACTTAACTCCATATTACACCTTTAATGCATATACAATCATGCTAATCACTGCCATGTGATAACTAGCTGGTTGGCCAATTCTGGTCTGAGGATAAAACAACTTACAGTTTTTAGGCCCATATGACTTTTACTTGTATTAGGTCTAACGGCCTCATTCCAGTCTTACATTAAATCAAGTATTTACTGAATATTCAAACTGTTCAAGAATATAGCAATTTCTGCAATACTTGAGAAATGCCGAACAGCTTCGTTGTTACAGTAACCTAAGATCAGAAATGGTTGAAATTGGTGTGTTGGCTGATGAATTATCATAGACTGTCTACATACGTCAAGATTCTACGATATTGTTTAATATGCTTATAACCAGTCAATATCGTGTAGCCTCTTAATGTGCATCTCGCCATGCGATGTTTGTGCCTATAGATGGAAATATTTGGTCCAGAGGTCTGGGCCAGTGAATAAGCCCTGTTACATAGATGTAAATTTGGTCTAGACGTGAGGCTATAATAATGCTAGTGGTTGGTCCGCTTCTCTTGGTGATGCTGCTTTACCACATTGTCCTTGTGTAATCATGGCACGCACTTAGTATACATACAATGTAACTACTGTATTGGAAGTATCTGCAAATTTTCAAGGTCTACCCTGATATTGATCTTAGTAAGTTTCCAGATAATTTTTTCAAAGCGACAGCAGATATTTCTGAAAAGTTGAATAACAAGTAGCATCAGTCACAAGGACAATATCAAAGCATGGTGTCCATGTGTAGCCTAGTTTGGCCAGCTTTGTGGGGTGTGGTCAGTCATAGAGACAGTATAGAGACACCTGTCACTCATCTGCTATGCTGGGTTACAGATAAGACTGACGGCTTCTCGCGGTCACGGAGCTCCAGCATGTCCAGCCTAGAGAACATCAGCAAAGAGGCAATCTCCTGTCTGGTTTTTGCCGACTCATACACAAGGAAAACGGGTGAGTAGTCCTTCCCTGAAAGTTAAACTGATTTTGATACTCCTGTCTGCACGTTTATTATACACGAATGACTTTTTCCCCTCATTCGGGTCATTTTTGTACAAAGTTCAACAAGTTAGAGTGGATTAGTTCTATATTATAACCGGTAGGTGGCTGCTAATTGGCCTATCAGTAAGCATAAATGCATAAAATCACTATTTGGTATGGTTTCCATCAAGACCGTTTAGATCTAGACAGTTATTTCATTACATGTGTTTAACCTTTCACGGAATTACCTTAACTGACATATCTGTTACATTTAATGGCATGACATAACTATGTGTATTACTGTACAGAATTTCCAATGTTTATTCACATTCCGTTTTTTTTCGGCTAACTGTTCTGCAAAAAGAACTTTGCAACTCCTGTCAAATTGTAGTCCAATTTCTAGCATAAGATTACTTCTGATATTGGAAAATCGGTCAGTTTTTGTTTTTTGTCATAAAATGTATGAAGCCCAGTGGCATCTTGTCAACTTTGATGACCAAACAAGACTTGAGATAGTATCTTTTCACGATCCTGCGCAGTGCTGCCTAAGGATACGGAATGGATAACGGGCTATGTCGTTACAATGTACTTTCAATAGGCCCATCTCCCTTGACGCAGATTACGACTTTAGTTAACTTTCCACAGGCCTTTTAAGAGAGCTTCTTACAGTAACACGTATTTGAATACCATCATTTTCGTGTTAGTTACTTTTTGAAATGCCTTCCAAAGAAGCGAACATCACATTTGACTAACTATTTACAAAAAAAAAACAATGCTCAATGAAGTCATCGAAGCTACATTAACGTACTTCGGATACAATTCTAAACATCAGAGACAGTCAAATCCAATTCGTCAAGTATTGAACTGTGCGCTTTGAGATGTATGATCGTACTTAACGCATACCAAGAAGAGTGATTTAGTATCAGCTTTTAATTAGTGTCTGAAGTTAAAGTGGAGATGCAGAACACAAACACAATTTTTTATTTTAGGGAAAAGATACCTAGATATAAAAACGACTTATTTCAATCTAACGTACGTAGGCTGCAAAGATGTTGAAAACAATGTCTTTGTGTCACAGATGCTTACAATAGGAAAATGGGTAAACAACAGCTATTGTTTATGTCGACCTCCTTTCAACCTTTCTCCCACTGATGATGACTTGTACACGAATATAATCTTGTAGAGTTAGTCCAAATGTGTATTTTACTACAGCATACTTGTCCCCTTGTTTTGTTAGACCAACACAAAAACAACAGTTTAAACAACTTTGAGCAACTTGTGTCCAAGTTCTTGTGCTATGATTTGCCTTAGTCATTTTGCATTAAGAACTCACAAGAAAAATTGCTTTTCAAAAACTCAAGTGGTCAGAAATACTTTGTAATCCAGCCGACCTATTTCTAAATTTCCCTCGTGACAGTTTAAATACCACCCCCTTTGAGGTAGTATTATAACGCTAAGCTTTCATTTTTCAGTCAATGTTAAGTTTATCATTATGAAAAATGTTAAGACTTATTCAAAACATACTGCGAAGATAAATTAGTAGGTGTTGTGCCCAGGAGGGAGGCAGAACAGCACCCAGTGGTGACCAGAAAAGGACTCTTTATGATAACGATTTTTACTGAAATTAATAGATATTTATTGCGACGTTTTTGTAATATTTCTTTCGTGTCTCGTGCATATTAGCATGTCAACTTCAATTTGCATGTTTCACTACGTACTCAAATGTTGAAGTGTCTTCTTTCTTGGTGTATTTTATTCGAAGAACCATGACACAGAGGAGGTTGAGGGTGAATATTTTTAATTGGTAATACCCAATGACCTTTGTGAGCCAGTGAATAGGCTCATATATAACTCTTAAGTGCCCTTCAACGTTATTACCTTCAGCAACTAGCCGTGTTTGTTTCGGATTGTATTTGACATGCTTGTCCATCTTCGTATGCTTATAATTATATACTCACGTTTGGATATGTTTCGTCAAAAAATATATATTCTGCATAACAAAACCGATTAGTATGCAGTTGACAAGGAAAGTTTCCAATCAAAAACTTTGTATTGGTAGAGTTCAAAATAGGAATACGTGCAATATTTTTCTTTTGGACGTAGAAACATGTTATTTTACTGTCGGTAATGCCTAAAACTGTCCATTTCCTATTTTTTCAGATTCCTTTACTTGTCCGTGTTTATGGGTTGGAACAAGTCTTGGCTCAGTCCTAGTCATAGTACTAAACCTGCCTCCTGAAGGCGACCAAAGAATGACTCAGCCTGTCATTGTTTCCCCAAGTGGTAAGTAGCGTCCCCTTACCTTATAGGCACTACAGAGCCTGGTTTACCCGAACTGGTACTCTGTAGCATCGCCCAGTCTAACGGGTCACGATCCCTATATGGCCTTATTATGAATACAAGTGAAATCGGCCCCATGGTTAAGTCGCGCCGGGGTGAAGTCGGCCCCATGGTGAAGTCGGCCCCATGGTGAACTCGGCCCCATAGTAAAGTCGGCCCACAGTGAAGTTGGCCCCACAGTGAAGTCGGCCCCACAGTGAAGTCGGCCCCTCAGTGAAGTCGCAGCAGGGACTTAAATCCCGGGACTTAAATTCAAACTAGCACGTACAAAGTTTGCCTGTACACGCGGGCACATTCCTGCATATGGGGCCCTTGATGGGAGGTCCCCAGTGTCGCATGTCGAATATAAGAAAAGTCCATGCCAACTGTCACTTAACTCTGCATGTCCCATGTCGAATTTAAGAGACCCTCATGTCCCATGTCGAATTTAAGAAATATGCCATGTCACGTCGTTTATTTATTTCTTCATGTCACTAAGCTCCATGTCGCATGTAAATTTTAAGAAAATTAATGATGATGTTGCCCTGTCGAATTCAGGGGTCTATAGGGCCATGCGTATACATGCATGCTTATATACATGGACCTTGCGTTTTTTTCATCATGATATACATGATTCATAATCTGTATTTAATCAGGGCCGGGCTCTGCCCCCGAACCCCATTTTCTTTTCATATTTTTAGATTCGAATTTTTGCATACACCCAACAGTCCATACTATATTTCCGCGTACGTAAGGAGATCTGTATAGGGTCATGGGGGGAGTATATTAGATCAGTATATATTATTATAGCCTAAAGCTGCGACAGTCGAGTTGTAACCTGTACCATAGGGGTAGCTTTTAACTATGACCAGACTCTTAACCAGACAACCACGGGGCCGACTTAACCACGGGGCCGACTTAACCATGGGGCCGACTTAACCATGGGGCCGACATAACAGTGGGGCGAGTTGACCAAGGGGCCGACTCAACCACCGGGCCGACTTGACCACGGGGCCGAGTTAACCATGGCGCGATTTAACTAAGGGGCCGGCTTCACCTGTTACCCTTATTATTGGGGTCGTGCCTGTTTATCTAACGAGCATAATTCGGTTGAATCTGATGGAGCTTTAAAAAAACACACAAGATTATAGACACATTTCTAAAAGTTCCCAGAACCTTGAATTAATTCAACATCTTTCTTACTTAAGATCAGAAAAGATATCTTACAGGAAATTGGATATCGGGTAGATAATAAAACGTTATATTTAAAAATACCGTATTTATAAACGCATGTGCTGTACTTCAATACATATCTTAAAACTAGAAATATTTAGCCCATTAGCTTGAAAGTTACAAACCTGTATTGAAATTTGCAGTAGTTGATTGAAAAGTTAACTTCTGGAAACCCTTCATCTCTTTTTCCAGGCACTATCTTTAGGTTACGAGGTGCAATTCTCACAATGTCCTTCCTTGATTGCAACGGGGTGCTCATCCCCGCAATCACGGACCCTTGGACGGACTCCAGTAAGGATCAGTCCCCCGGACGCGGCTCAGAGAAGAAGTACAATAGTAAGTGTGGAGGTGGTGGCTTGGGGCGGTGGGGGCACTTCTGTAGCTGATAGGCGCTAACTTTGGGTGAAGGGCAAGGCTGGTGTAGTCCTAGCACAGCCCCCTCCTCCCTACTTACTAACCTAGGGGTACCTCAGGGTGGCGGCAACAACCATCACAGCTCAGCTGCAGCATGGCATCTTTTCACTTTGTATCTCATTCGCACACACACTTGTACGTGTATTTTGATAATATGATCATGTCATACCAAGCTTTCAAGATTGGAATGAATGCCGCATGTTATATTACGTTCCTGGTTTTCCACGGGTTATTTATTGTAGATAATTCAGTTTATATGATATCAACTTACGTTTCCTTAGAGAACGAGAAAATGGATGAATGACTTTATTACCCCACGGGGCCAAGAAAGAGACTCACTGGAAAGTTAAAAACAATAGCATCTGCCGTGAGCTGCTGAGAGGATAGTTGGCTATGCTCACCCCTTTCTGCCTAGCCGTTCTATAGTGTCCTGTTACAACAATTAGTCGCTTTCACTCGCTTTGCTTAGATGCATGTTGGTAAGTTAGCCTTCTAGCGTCTATTACCACGTGGGTCTTTCGGTTCTCCAACTATGCAACTTTCACTTGTAGATTTCTTCTCTGAAAAGCGCCTACTCTTATCTTTCATCTCATAAGGGTCTTTCCCAAAGAGAGATAAGGACTCACACTGTCCCTAATGACATTCTTAGCTTATGAGCCTAAAGATGGACGTCTTTAGGGCTACCTTTAATTCCCTCAAGCTGGTTGAGGATGCAATGAAAAGTTCCCCATACTTTTAAGACTCTTTCTTACTTATTCAATCATTATGTTTCAATTTAGCAATAAGTATAATCACCCAATAATTCTAGACTAGAAAGGATTAGAACGTAGATATGATTGGGACAGGAAAGTCACGCACTGGATGGAGGACTCCATATGATGCAGGTGTTACTGGGGATACCATTTTCTTCTGAAACCTACGTTGTACCAGAAAGGTGTAAAAATGACAACAAATGGCCTGGACTCATATCTAACAAGTATTTAAGCCTGCATACACTTGATCCTAGCTATTACATAATCTCTTGAAAATATTCCGAGAAAACACTTACCAATCCCAAAGAACAATACCGATCTAGACATTTCCATGAAAGATATTTCCACGAAAGTGTTGTCCTTAGTGTAGTATCTCCTTAGAGAAAATCAGGGAGTAAGGTTTGATGGGTTATGTTCCTTCACACTGAATTCCAGTTTTGAAATCTCCAAACATTTGTGTATCCTCTCCCATTGCAATCACTCCCTCTAGAAATATAATTTTTTTAGGGTGGGTGGGGATTGCACGTGTAGCCACGTGTTGCCATAAGCACACTCCTTCGCCCCTTTCCTCCACTCAGCGAATTAACCATTGATCCCCTACCTGCAACATCCACTTCCCAATCTGCTCCAGTTTCGCGCACCCTCTGTTGGCATTTACGATGACTTTGGTGGACCAAGTTGGCAGTTCTCACTTCTGATTGTGCTTGGAGAGTGGCTTATCTCAGGCCCGCGCCACGCGCCGCTCTCAGCCCGTCCAGCATGTCCCCTCCGACCCCCGTCTGTGCAGCATGTGCAGTGACCAGCTCTATTAGAGTACCATCACGTGTACCTTCAACCCTCTCTCTTACCCCCCAGCTCGTCTTGTTCGTTTTCTATAAATCTATCTCCTCGCTGGAGCTCTACAAATCTTAACTCCGTGAAGACTCGGCATTGCCTGCATGCTGTATTCTATGCTTTTAGTACTACAATTATGTTCGGGTGAAGACAACTGATTTGGTGAAATGCCTCAAATCTTCTTGGCGGTGAAAGGAAAGGAAATACGAATCAATCCTTTTAAGTTTCACTAGTTCCCAAAGCGCGCAAGTGTTACAATCCTTAGCCGTACCTTGTCGCTCTGATGCATGCTTCTACTTCAACAGCTTGAAACAATCTAGACGTCGTTCTCAGCAAGAACCGAATCATGCATGCCAGCTAGTAGCTGATATCCCAAAATACCTGTGATTCTGGCACTACACTAGAACATATAACCAATGACAAGCTTTGAAACAAGACGCAATGCATATTTAAGCCAGTTATATTGCAGTATAGCAAAAGTAAAAAAAAAAGAGTAGTTTCAGTTAATGAGAGAATAGAGAATTGTCAAAATATGTGAAACATGAACAAACTTATTGAAGTAGATATCTACACATGGTCATTTGGAATAATATTAATGAAAAAGATATTGTTAACGTGATAAGAATTTTCCACAAAAATGTAACATTGCCATAATGTTAAACGTCATGACCATTTTGTCCTAATAAATGATAACGTTTATTCTATTGATATTGGCTGTGATATTTATAGATAACTTAATTTTACAATAGTTTGCCAAAAAGGCATGTTAGTGTTTTGAAATATGAGTAATAGTTTTTCTTCTTTGGAGGAACACGACACAGTATTAAGCTTGAAAATAAAAGAGATATGTTAGCAAATCATTTGCTATGCTGTAGATAGATCGCGGAGGATGTTGAAATGATCTTGAAAAAACATCGGAGCACGACCGATTTCACCCATTTTCTCAGCTGACTTTCTTTTATTCATTTTGCTCCGTCGGCTATTTCTCTTACGTGACCCTCCTTTTCACTATTCTTTTCCTCTACTGTCCTATTTGGCTATCTCTGTGTTAAAGCAATTATTTTTTTAATCTACCAAAAAAAAAACAATATTCAAACGTTTGCTAACTTGCTTTCACTTTAAGTGCAAGATGTAGATGCATTTCATGTTCAGGTAGTTTAGTTGTGTTATTTTGCGGTTTGAAACACTTTTTTATTGTGCAGCCAGGCCGTTGGTTGGGATTGATTTTTTTGTAAATGGTGAACATTTGGAGGCTCAGCTGTTGCAGCCTTTGAGTATGTGTTTCCAGGTCTGCATAAGTATGTTGAGGTTTGGAAACAGAAGGTGCCTTCTCCTTCAAGACCCTACCCAGGTAAACGTTACATTCTTTGACCGGTGGTTCTATATACAAAGTCCAGCTAGATACATACTGTGTTGTGGCGTACTATGCCAAGAACGCTCTACCTAACCTAAAACACTGCCAGAAAACTACATGTCTGCATGCTTGCATATGTATGATAGAGACCAATGATGATGACCAGAGGTGAACAAATTGGCACTCCAACTAGTCCAATGATGAAGCGCTCAGTGCTGATCGTGAGTGTACTAGGGAATGTTGTGGTAGGTCGACTGTTGTCCCTCTATGATCCTGTACATGGTAGCCAGCTCCCCAAACGACTAGACCCACGCTGACACACAAGGACAAACACATGTTGTAGTAGCTAGAAACACTCCAGTGACAAAAGTAGTAAGTCTCCACGTGGACAGGGGCAGCAGCTAGAAGTGATCAGTTCCAGAAATGTGTATATAAACGACCAAGTTGACAGGGGCTGCTGGACCTTCTGTGTTCTCTTGTGACATCCTTTCTGAAGAAACGTGTGAAAGGCAAACAAAAGCTAACGCGCTGCCTTTTATGGTAACTCGCCTGTGCTGAACTGAACTTTTGTTGTTGAAAAATTGCCCTTTTGTACAATTGTAACATCGGCACCAATCAAATACTGCTATCAAAAGACTGAAAAAGAAAAAAAATCGAATGAATTTCCCAGTAGGAGTTTACATATGTATGATGTCAACAACAAAAAACGTTTTAGATTCATTTCACATGATTGCCATTGATTGTTTGATTGAAGAAAGTTCTGATTCTTAGATTTTTCGATAATTGATACATAATCTTAATTGATTAGAAAAAATTATAGAACATGCGCAAATGGGTGACTTTTCATATTTGCTGTCGCTCTTGTATATCAACAATGTGACATATTCATATCGAGTACATAAATGTATGTCTCATAATCAGACGTACACTTTGCTTTTTTTAATTTTTGCGGGGTGTTGTTTCTTTCTGACATCAGGTCACATACCTGTAGTTATAACATGATGGGTTATCCATGGTGGCAGAAATTGTAGCATGGCTTTTTCTGTTTTTCTTTTTTAAGTATTTTTGCTGTGGACAAGGGTGACAACCAAAGTACATTATATTGTATTGCGATTTACCGAGTTGTTTTTTTTGCATTGTAGGTGTTAGTCCACTTTTTAAAGTAGTAATGAAATAACTTGTATGTTTTTGTAGAATCAATTTTGATAACATTTTAAAGCATTTTAAAAGATAAAAGATATTTGTAAATATATTTTTGAGAAATGAAACTATTCAGCATTTTTTACATACCTCGTCAGTTCACAGTTAGTACTTCTCAGAGATAATGATCATAGAAGCTCTAAATTGAGAAACCCATTAAAACCTAATCCACTGGCCTTTCCACCACCTCTTTTAGGGCAACAATCAGTGTCAAGTACTAAGTCTAGAATGTCTCCCACATCTTCAACTGAACAGCCATGTGACCGTCAGTTTGCCATCATCTGCTCAGAGAAGTCGGCCAGAGTAAGTCCTTCAGCTTTTTTTTTTTTTACCTATTCTGTTTTTTGTTGTCACTGTAGAAATACTATTTTAATATATAATTAGGTCCTCATAGATTTATTCTTGCTTTGGTTCTTTGAAGTATGCATCATTCAAACGTTAAAACATTCATTCTATATTCTTTGATAAGACTGTTTCGTTGTTTATCAAAAATAAATAAATAAAGCGCTTCCCCTTTTAGGTAATGTCACTGCCTTCCCAGACCTGTGCCTACAAGGTGAAGATTACGGAGACCTCTTCAGTAGCCAACGCGGAAATTGTATCCCTGAAAGGTAAAGGTAGGTACCTCGAGAAGCTACACAGGTTACAATCTGAAAATAGGAAATGCGTAATCACAGGTCTGCAAGATAAACAGTGCATTAGCGTATATTACTTTTGATAAAATTTGAGTTAACCAGCAGCTTTTCTTTCTTTCCTACAAAAGGCACATTTTTTTCTTAATGAATTTAAGATGAAGGGCAGAAAAGTCTAAGCCAACTGTGTGTCCGTCCCTAACACTGCTCCTCATGTCTGCCTCTCTAGCCGACAGTGTGTGCCTGGCATGCTACCTGGCGAACGGCCACGTAATGACGTTCAGTCTCCCGAGTCTGAAGCCACTGCTTGACGTTGACTACTTGCCCCTTACAGATGTTAGGTAAGATCTACATAGGTTGGTCGGTACAAACAAACAAACAAAAAAGAGATTTGTCGGTTGTGTAGGACGTTTTCATATAATTTGTATGAACAGATGTGATTTTTAAAAAGGTATTCTATGATATCTACTGTAGTATGTAAGAGGCAAAACATGCATTATCTCCGTTCTGCAACACAACACTCTCTGTATGGAGACACGTCTCTGTGCTGTAGCTGCCACTAGGTAGGCCCCTGCAAGTCGTATGCAGCAAGTGTAAAACGCGGAACTATTTTAAGCCTACAGGGCGTAGTAATCTTTATCTGCTGGTGGCGAGTTTTCTCCCTACATAGCAGAGTCTAGTCTCACGGACTCATTTTCCAGCATGGAGGTAGATCTCGCTGCAGAATGCATGATCTCCTCTTGACTTTTCTTAATTTATCGTTTTTGACAATTTGCAAAGCCTGTGATCCATAGAAATTGCTGTTTTGCCTGTTTCAGGATTGCCAAAACATTTAGCTTCAGTAGTCTGGGCCATGCATTGTATTTCTGCTCACCAACGGAGGTCCAGAAAGTTACCCTTTCTGCTGAAGCCTGGTGAGTGAGGTTCATAGTATCTGTTGTCTCATATATATAGCTCACAGCTCACACTGTGATTTCCAAATGGAATATTTTTGCCGTTGGAACCTTAGGCATTTACCTCTTGTATCTAATGCGCCAATACCAATAATTTACCCCAGAATGATGTAACTATCAATGCCTTATCCAAACAATGAACAAGAAAGATCATGCACAAGAAATGTGCTATCCTTCCTGTTTGTAAATGTAAAGGGTAAATCACTGAAATATCATGTAATAAAAAACACACTTTTTCTATATTTCATTTTCAATATGGGCATCAATTAATTTCTTACGATACTACTGTTTTTTATTGGACAAAACTGTCCTGTTTGTTAGAGATATTTCTTGATTGGTCTTAACTTTTTGATCGGGGATTGATTTAACTTTGCCTTTGACTTCACTTAGCGTGACACTGAACGAAATGCTGGGAGACCTCTTCCTGCCGACGGACACTCCCGAGGCGCCGAAACAGGGCTTCTTCAAAAACCTATTTACAGGAGGTCCCTCAACGTTAGACAGAGAACACTTGTGTAAGTCATATATAAATTATATAGAAGATATCAAGTTACCTATTTGAGAAAAGACCGAGGGTGAGGAATGAAAGTCAAACGAAATTTTAGCATAGTTACATTCTTTTTATCTTGAAAAACATCTTGTCGTAGAAATAAGATTTTAGCAACCAGTTTCTGATACTTATTGTTCAGTAGACACAAGAAAAACAATTTGGTCACATGTGCACACAAAATCTACCAAAACATAATTATTCTTTAGATCGAGATGTTATAAGATATTAACTGATTAACATCGATCGAGGATAATCTATCATTTACAAAAACATAATACATAAAAGTGTTTGCCAATGATAGTGCATCTGGCGCCCCCCCTCCCACACACACATAATGGTATAACTGAAGACGCATATATATTCTGTTGTTTCAGTCGGTGAAGACATAAGTGGTAAAGGTTCCAAGGGAGTTGCTAAGTACACTGGCCCAATGTCGGTCCCCACCGGCCAAGCTACATCAGCTATTGCGATAGCGAGACAGGTAAGGTCTTCATTTTACGTAGAAAGAAGCCTTTAATGTGTACTTTAAACATTATCCACCATTATCCAGATCCGAGTGATTCTGATATAGTATAATTTTAGTTCAAAATAATATTGATATAAGATGAAAAATACAAAACAATAGTAATATAAGCTCATTATTTCTAAAGATATATTCCTTTAAATTTTTATTCATAAAAGTTATCTTAATTTGCCGGTAGCAGTATCGTACAAATCAGCAATTCCAGCTCCACTTTACATTTACTTTTTGGAATGAATTAGATGCATAGATACAAGAATTGCAAATGTAATGACCTTGATAAAAGTGTTGTGGCCCAAAATAAGATATCAGTATGCTTTACATGTTATGTTGCCTAATATGTTCATATTGTTATGCAAACCTGTTCTGTATTACAAGAGGATTTGCCCAATAGAACTTAAGTTCTCTTAGCACAGCAAACATTGGCTTAAGGCATGGCAGCGAGCCAACTACACATTTAGCTTTACATGCTTACCTCCTGATAATTGTCATTTTTTAATCAAACCTCTTTTATAATTAGCACTTTTCATATGATTGAGTTAAGCCAATAAAAATACCTTGTATTTGTTCGAATTCGGCATTTCAATTTCACAAGCATCGATCATGTGATGCGATCGAATTGGTTGTAATACCGAGAGTATTTATTGGCTTAACACAAACGCGCAGAACGCGGCGTTTCCTAGTTTGATGTAAAATGATCCGTTTCTTTACTTTTCATCAGTTGATGCCAGACAAGTGTCCTTTTCCCGTCCTGAGTTTTTTATGTCTTTTCTGCGGTTTGGGAAAGCTAGAGCCGTGTTTCTGATAAGGCTAGTTCTCAATACCATAGGCCACCAAGTCTTGTCGCCGGAATCCGAAATATAAATACCTTTTACACTATAAATGTATTCATGTATTGTAAGCCCAAACATGAAGGAAATTGTCTATTTCAAAAAAAAGATAAAAGCGGTATGACAGCGACAGACTTTGTTTTCTGGTGCTTCTCCTATATTTTGCAAGCATGAGCTTCAATATCAGAAATCCGTTAATAAGCTGATGAAAAATGTGACAAAATGTTTTTTTCTGCTCATATTTGCACGTCCTTTTCAGTCCCCACGGCATGCAGATTTCATTAAAACTTCTTTTTTCCCCTCATAATACTTATGCCCAATTTCTCCTTTAGAATTTCTTTTCCCTTCCGCCTGTATGTGGATGCCCAACCCTTTGGATTGTCCAACTTGTAGGTCTCCGATTTAGACCTTTTTTCTTGGCTTGACTTTTCAGATTATTTTTTCTCTTTTTCTTTTATTGTTTTCAGAATACAGAACATGTTTTATTATCAGTGAAGTGCCTGTTCCCTTCCAAATCCCCACTACTCAGAGTAATCGTTGGCGGTTGCTTCTCTTCTGACACGTGGGGTTTCTTCTTCTTTGCAGGCCGCTATTGAGCGTGGGGAGCGCCTGGGTCAGCTCGAAGACACGACCGGCGAAATGCGAAACCAGGCAGAGCAGTATGCGCAAAACATGCATAAGATAATGTTACAGGAGAAGACTCGCAAGTGGTACCAGTTCTAACTTACCCACTGGTCTGCCTGCCTGCCTCTGCACATACTTCGGGCAGCGGGCCACTTTACGGGGCGACTCAGCCCTGCACCTACCTGTATTGACTGTTTGCAGGAGAGACTAAGGCGGCCATCAGTTGGTGCTGCCACTGCTGGAGAGATGGTCTGTGGGGCAAACAATAAGAGCAGTCTCCAATGTGACACTGAAATTGCTCTTTCTCTCTCTATATATATGCCCACTTAAGAGCTGAAAGACGTATGAACTCTTGTCTGATATTGTCTGCCTTACTTACTTCTAGGCTGCCATTGAGCGCGGTGAAAAGCTGCGCAAGACCGAGGAGGCCACGGAGCAGATGCGAATGGAGGCGGACCAGTTCGCCACCGGGGCACACCAACTTATGGCCAAATACAGAGACAAAAAGTGGTACCAACTTTGAACTACAACACCAAAACGTGCACGGTCACATTGTCTCATCCCTGGATCTAGCGTCATTGTTACACACTTGGGGGACCGCCCGTTGTGGGTTCGGGACGAGCTTCTACACCTACGGTCAGCGGTCAAGGGTTGACCGCCTCCAGCCCACCTACGCACCTACCCAGCCGCGGAGAGGGCACGCACAGAATCATGCCCCAGCTGGCAGTGGGAAAGGACCGCACCTTGTAGTTGTACATACTGACTTGAGCAAGACTGTCCGGATCAGAAACAATGATATATAAACAACACAACTTCTTGAATTGAAAATCTATATTGAAGGGGGAACTGAGAGATGTGCCCCTATATAATGGAGGATAAAAATTGGGTTACTTTCTTTTTATTATTTCGATGGATGAGCGGATAGTGCGAAATGCATTGCCAAAGGGCATGAACGTGTACAACGCCTCAAGTCTGGTATATCCTGCATTTCCAAGTACAGGGGCTCTCATCGACATGGTGTTATAATTTGTGCTACAACACTCAGTGTATACAAAAATGGGCTAAAGCGGTTATCATTTGACATAGGAGAATATAAAAGATATATATAATCTCATATTATTGGCTATATGGCCAGTACAGTGTTTTGGGTCTGGGAGGGTAAGTTGCGCGTTGTGTTTTTTTCCAATTGTTTTTCTTCTAAGAGGGGGGGTAGACAAGACCTTATTATTCATTACTCCTCTACCTACTGAGTAGCTGTTGTCGTTATTATCTGCTCCAGTTTCATCGCCATACCCATCGAGTTTAACCGGTTCACCCTATAATTGTTGAGGTAGCAGACTGACCGTTTGTTCATCCGTTTCCCCCCTGGATTGCTATTTTTGTACAGGTGGTGCCCAACTCGCAGGCAATGCGCCTGGGGCTCTGGGGTTTCCCACCGGCTGCTCCTTCGGCCACCACCCAATTAAAAAGAGGGGGTTAGTTCTAACACTCCTCTGTTCTCTGGCATCTTCAGACCACCATGTGTGGACTCATCACTTGTCATTGCAATAAGTAGCTGTAGATCTTGTACAGTGTTGCCCCTCCACAGTTTACGTACACCAGATATATTAATATATAAATACATATATCTATATATCTACATGAACCTTTGTGTATAGAGAGAATGCCTACCACCAACAACTAAAGAATCATGATGTGTGCCTGTGTTCAAGTATAATAGAAGTGTTCTCTACGATGAGTTAGTCAGGTCTTTGAGATATATGAAAGGAGCCCCCATCAAGTCAGACCCGCAGATATTCGCCTTTCTCAAAGTGGTGTGGGTCACTCCAGCCGTTATTAAGACCCTCTTCGGCTAAGAACTACATCAATAATACCAGCATTCCCTTCTCAATTGTCTAATGGGAATGGCATGGGGATCTTGTGAGTGGTTCTCTAATACATCATGATAGGCTATGTCTGAAGACATAGAAAACCCAACCCCCACCCTAACCCTGTCTCCCGAACGTTTCCCGCTGTGACACTTCTATGCGACACGTATTTTTCTGTTTTGTTCAACTTCAAGAGGAAATAGGCCAGGAAAATGTCAAAAGGGATATTTTGTTATTTTGAATGTTACCACATTGTGATAACCGTGATCGTGTTTTGGTGGCGTGCTGATAGTAAAACAGTAAAACTATAAGTAATAGTTGTTCGAACTTTTTGAGGTGTAGCTTGCTGTTTGACAACTTCAAATACCAGGAAGTATTTTCTTATCAGGTAACAAAGTAGCTAGCCAGCCGTAGAAGTAAAAGTCAGTGTGGCCAGTTAACAGAATACACCATAGTTGAGATTACCTCATTGGATGTCTGTCATTACAAGTCAAGTTTAGTGTCACTGCTTACTGTTTTGGACAACCATGTCTGGCTTAGAGATGACGACAAACTCTCATTCGTTGATCAAATTGACTTAACAACATTATCAATTATTATCGTTATAATTTACATATTATCATTATTGTTACATTATCTTCTTCTCTCACTACTTAACATTTTGTTGGCTATCCCTGGAGGACGCCTCTCATATTTCATAGTTGTGCATCACCAACCAGCTCGTGTAGTTATGGTACTCTCGTTATTTTGTCAGCTAGTCCTTGTTGTTGAAGGGTGCGCCAAGTTCAACGTTTAAACCGTCGGCTTTGGAAGTTGTGTTCTATTCAGTGGTAACTACCCCCTCTAACAGGCTCCAACTCTGACATTGTCAGCTTGACCCTGGCCGGTAGTGCTTGATCATGGCGCCTCTGTGTGTCCCTAGACGTCACTGGTTGTCCCTGGACATCATTGCTTAGCCATGGAGATCGTAACGTGTCCCCAGATATCATTGCATGGCTCTTGGAATCCTCGCTAGACTTGGTACCTGCGGATTCTCCTCTTGTATGTACAACCTCCTGTCCGTGGGCCAGGGTGTGGCTTTTGTCATGGTGAACAGACCCGTTCTTCATGTTTGGTCCTTTGGTTAGTTGGCTTTTGTCATGGTGAACAGACCTGTTCTTCATGTTTGGTCCTTTGATTAGTTGGCTTTTGTCATGGTGAACAGACCTGTTCTTCATGTTTGGTCCTTTGATTAGTTGGACTTGAAGCACGCGCGTCCTGACGGAAATGAAGACAACTATTTTACGTAGATGGTATAGTGATCAAGGACATTGATGCTCCGGATTTGTAAATAACTGTTTACGATGTTATAGTCAGTGACGAAATATGTCATGTTATTGTGTTGGTGGATTTCTGTGCTCGATCTAGAAACAGAGTGGTAATGTTTGATGTTGTTAGCAAGCCATACTCCAAATGTTGATTAATTTTCCTTCTCAGTTGTCAGGTATTAATGGCATTGGTCTTCTTTTTCTTTCCGTCGGCAGCCGAACTGTTATGTTTCAATTTTTCTTATTATTTTCTAAATGCAGAAGTTGTTTTAATTTTGTATGCTTCAAACGTACAAGCTCGTATCAGCGGTCAATAAACAGGAAACGTTACTTAGTTATCCTTCACATTAAGATAAAAAGTCTCACAGCAATCTTTGATGTTCTACTTACAATATAAAAGGGACGGCTATGTTGTCTAAAGTCGTAAGTTATCCGGATCACCAAAATACTAATTTTGAGATCCATTTGAGGAAGAGGAAAATCCTTTGTATTATTTCCTTCCTTAAGTTTCCGTACTGTTCATGTTAATGGGAAATTTTGGTTGGAATCATGTAAATAATTATGAAGAAGCGATTTTTCAAAGTTAGACCATAACACATGATATGGCTTAAATCCTCGGTTTTGTTAAAGAAGACATTGTAATTTATTAAAGGCTGCCTATCTACAGCTTTCTTTTTCAGTGCAATAAATCTGCAGTAGGCTTTCAGCTAGAGCAATGAGCACGTCTGTTTTGTTCCGCTTTCCCTAATCTGCGCCCAAGAGGCCCTGTACTGTTCGCGGCACACATTGGCGACTTGTCGGGAGATCATGGACTTGTACAAAGTTGGTTACAGGGAGCACGGAGTGATTGGATATTGCTGGAATGATGCGATTATAATGTTACGTTGGGCACCATTTCTGTGTAAATTATTTCATCGTTGGTGCCCTCTCATCCCCTCCCTGTATTTTTTTTCTCTCACAGAGTTGTCTGTTTCGATGTACATATTGATAGGTAAAATTCCAATGGACCCAGGCTCTTTGGAGGCTTGAATTGAGGGTATATACGGCATATATTACGGTACTCATGTGAACTCTTGATATGCATTTTTGTAATGGAGAACATTCCGGTTGGTAGAGGGATCTTACCAGTGCCCTACCTTCAAGAAACACTTGTAATGACCAAATCACTTAATGAATATCAGGTTGTGTAATGTACATCATAATTATTCCAAGACGGACGCATTCCCCATAGACCTGTGTCCTAAGGGTCTACGTGCCCAGTTCTGCTAAAAACAAAGAGGTGACACGCGTGTTCAGCTGGCTAACAGCCAATAGTTGATGTCTAACAATATGGTCTTCATCCTCCCTCGCTATATATGCAGATTCCTCATTTGTTAACCATGATCTTTGCATGGCTGAATATATATATGTGTATAGTTGTTGTTCCAATCAAATAACCCCCTGTTGATTTACACAACTGTAGATAACACTCCACGTGTACAATGTATATTAAATATAATTATATTTTCTCCTTTCTCAATGAGAGAAAAAAAAAGAAAATTAGAAACATAATATGTATGTATGTTGATAACGACTGTAGTGTCAAGTTATAAATGATAAACTACGAATGTTCGAATTGTTTCTGTACAGAAATCGGTCTGATACAATGCATAACGAGAAAAATATTGAGTCTAGTCCAGTGGTGAGGGGCAATATTTCAACTGTGATGTTTCTTTCAAACTCGATGCAGTTGTGGGCGTTGTTGGTCGTGCGGCAGAATCACCTGGTCCGAAACTACTCATCGAATATCCGACATAATATAAATGCAAGTATTTTCGTGTACTATTCAGTCAAATCATATTATGAATCATGTATTGAAAATAAGAACATGAATTAATAAGGATACCTCATGCAAGGCCAATATTTAGGCATAGAATAATTAAGTAGCCCGATTAAATGCCTGTCGGACCAGAGTCATAAAAAGTGAACGGCCTCTATGTGTATATATTTATTATGGGAAAGGAAAGATCAAGTGACGGGTGATTTTGCCTCAGACTGCCCATATAATATATTATGAATCACCCGGCCAGGCTAAGGTTGGGTGCGCCGTTCTTGGGGCGGGCCTAGACCAGGTGTCCTGGCCTAAACACGTTATCTCCTGTCACCCGGTTTAGTGTAGTAGCTCTACGCAAAGGACAGCCACAGTATTCCTCCCGTATCGGTTATTTCAATAACCCCTGTATTGCCCACTGAATAACCCGGAAAGCCGTTTAATTTTGTGTTTGCTTGTTCGTTCATGTGAGTGCCCTCATGCTAGATGCACTTCACAAACGCGCACTCACAAAGGATAAAAAAAAAAAAACTCAGCGCGTAGATAGTTCTCTAACAATAGACCTTAAATAACTGCAGCATCCTTTGCACATTGTAAATCTGGTGTGTCGTTCATGGTCATGGAAGTGTGTCAAACTGGAAACCCCCTCCCTATTAGCGTACTCCCAAGTCCCTTTCCCACTCCCATTTTTCCTTTTACTTTATCGCTGTCCTCTACATATATTGAAACGCTTTTTCTCCTGGGGTATTACGGCATCACATGCTCCGTATAGCTAATTTCAAGTCATTCCGGTTTATTCGTGTGTAATAAGACACTATTTTGATGATGCTATTTTCGGTAACGACGGAACGAGATCCCGTCTATGTATTGTAGCTGTGCATATTTAGTGGAGACTAGCATGTTAACAAGCAGATTTAGTCGCCAGTGTGGCTTGTATGGAATTCTTCCTCGTAGCCTGGCTGTTAGTGTCATTGAGAAGACTGTTAGTTTATTTGATAATACTATAGGACGTGGACACGACTGAGTGTATTAGTGAATCACCCCTCCTCCTCTCCTCCCCCTGAGACTTTTCAAAGTGCGTTGGTTACATTCCAGCAGCGCACGCCGCAGGATATGGCCTCATGTGTTTTATCATATCAAATCACCCAAATGCATTACATGGCTGGTGTAGACGCCTATACGAATAACAGTCGCATGTCTATCCACTAATCTACAGAGAACAAGGATCTTACCATAATCTAAAATTTAAAGAAGACAAAACACAATGACGATGTCCACTTTTTGTCGCATTCCTCATGTCAAGACCCGCCTGGATAATCGTCAGACACCATCTCACGTGTATAGATTATTATTACTTTTTGCGCTTGTGAAATAGTGGAACAAATTAGGTGTAGGATGTATTACTATATGAATTCCTTAAAACCTGGTTGCTTGTATACTGACCTTTTCTTTGACATTTTAAAGCATATATTTGACATCGATAAGAGGATAGAATATACAAGAAGATAAGCATCGAGTGTCGCGCATCTGCACTCGTCGATGTGTGGCCTTGGTAGAACGAATATGATACGCTGAAAGCTCAGGATGATGGTCTTTCTACAGAGCGCAACTTTGTGGTTGTCAGAATCGATAGACTTCTTCTGGCGAGGGTCCAGAACGAGAGAGAAAAACGTGTCTTTTGATGTTGCTAGAGAACGAGTCGGGAACCCATAAGGCCGGGCACGGCAAGGGATTGGCCATGTTCTATGGCTAGACTCAAAACAGATTACACGTGTATTTTGCCGATGCGTTGTGCCAGTTGTACATAAGATGAAGAAAATTGGCTTATATTGAGGCCTGCACGCCTACCTCTGATGAGCGGGGCCGCTGGGCCGCAGCACCCACCGCTCCGAGGTGCTCTGCATGCCTAGATTATAATCTCATTCAAATTACACTTTGTTAGAGTCCTGTCTAGATGGTAAAACTATATCCCCAACGGGACGATTAAACAATTCATCAATTCAGAAGGCATTCCATGTAAATTACCAAATGAACAAAGACATGTATATTGTTGGCACACTTATCTTCCTGGGTTTTTGTTTTGTTTTTATTTAGTATTTATCTCTGGGACATTAGTTGTTCTTTTTGTGTGGCTTGTCCAGCTCTGGCTTTTTCCTTTGATATTTTCCTTTTCCCTATGTAGAAATACTGAACCTGCCCATTATACCGAAGATGGGTCCTTTGTTGGGCACCGTCATTTCTGCTAAATCGCTACTTCTGGCCAGGTATCTCCTAACAAAAAGAAGTTTACTCTGTCAGTGATTCCTTGTCTTTTTTTGTGTTGGCTGCATATCTATGTCGTCTTGTCTATCACTTTTCCCACATATTGAACTACATGCATACACAATTGTACAGAACTGTAGAAATCCATATTGGAAAGAATAATAAATATGAATGTAAGAAGCAAATGATATTCCGTCTTGTGTTATTCTTTGTGAACCGCAATTTGACATAGTTATATAGTCTTATGAACGATTGGAAAAAACAATTGACCATATAAAAGCCTAGGTTGAAAGACTGGTCTCGATAAAGCAATGTTCTTTTATATTATAAAAGCCAGAAACCAGCCAGGACTTTCTTTGGTATGGTGAAGTGAAATAGTTCTCAGTGGCTACAGGTCACTAAGTCAAAATATATTTGTGTTTAAATCTTCGTTTGATTACAAATTAATGAGACCACACACACCAAAAGTGTTCAGGTAACATAGAAAAAAATGGAAAAGACTAGGCCTGATTTGTTTTATTTTTAGACCAATTAGGCCTAGATTTATCACGTATGTTCAGGGAATGTCTAAAATAAGAAATACAATCCAAACCACTTCCACAATAACTTCTAGCATCTTTCTAATCCACTAGGCCTACATTACTTCTTTTTTTTTAATTAGATGAGTTAAGCCCCGGCTCCACTGACCAACTGAACTCAACTCGACTGTCGCAGCCCTTGAAGGCACCAGCATCCACGATTGTCTCGTCTTAGCAAAGAAACTCTACCATGCCATATGATGCGACTCAAGTGTCATAGTACCAAGGCTATATTATATATATGCTTATCTACTGCACCCCCCCCTAAGACCCGACGATTCAGTCGTACATCTTCATCAGCTCAACATGTAAGACCCGACGATCCAGTCGTAGCAAATAGCTACGATTCCAGTCGTAAAACCGGCTCCACTATGAGACTGAGTCCAACTCAACTCAACTCAACTCGATCGTCGGGCAGTGGAGCCGGCCCTTTAGGCCCCGGCTCCACTGCCTGACGATCGAGTTGAGTTGAGTTGGACTCAGTCTCAGTTGAGCTAAGACCAGACGGTCGAGTCGTACATCTTGAACAGCTAAACATGTACGACCCGACGGATTGGTCGTAGCAAGAAGCTACGGCTCCAGTCGTAATTCCGGCTCCACTATAAGACTGAGGCCAACTCAACTCAACTCAACTCGATCGTCGGGCAGTGGAGCCGGGGCTTTATAGGGCCTACAGTGAGTAGACCTAGTCCTAGAGCACTAACAATGGTACCGGTAGTTCCGGTTATCTGAAAAACAATTGATCTATTTCTATAAATCAGATCCATTGGATCATTAATCTATCAAAAAAAATGATAATTCAATTCTGAATATAGACTCCTCTTCGAAGACGTTCTTGACCCCAGGATACGATAGCAGACCCATCGCCCAGCGCGGGCTTTACAGTGGCGCCACCTTGTATAATTTTCTAGTAATGTGCAAAGTAGCGGGTAGTGGATGTTGTATCAACGGCCACTTTTGCCTTTATGTCTATCATTTCCGGTTCATTTGGAAGCCGCCAAACTTTGAAAACCCGGTGTCTGAGGGGCTATTTTCCGAAGAATACGCCAAGTGTTGTTCTCTAAAGAAATTATTGAGGATGCCAGAGAGTACAAAGGCTCCCAACTATTCCATAGACTGTCATGATGTCGTCCATGTTGTGGAGTTTTCGCCGTTTGAGTGGTCAAGTCAGCTGATCGCCATCGGCACCGACTCGCGTGTTTCAGTGGGCACCTGCAGATTTCAGGTAAGAGGGTCTAGATCTAATAAGTTATAACTTATGTTTAACTCCCTAATGGTCACTGAGCCTATCGCACAATACAGCATAGGGTATGGTCAGGCTCTGGCCTATTTAAGTGCAGACTTCCGGAAATTATATATCGCCCATATGGGCTTGGTTTTTGAATGTAGTCTTGTAGATCTATCACTATCAGATTCTAGACTCTAGTTGTCTAGAATCTAGTAGTAGAATAGACTAGATCTAGCCAAAAGAGGCCCAGAACCAAGATTCACTTCCAGTTCCTTAAAACCTTAGAATGTAGACTATAAGTGTATAGATCTACATGCCCAAAATGTTGAAAAAATGGGGAATAACCGTCGCAAAGGAGATTTCCAATTCCTGATGTGGGGTTGCCCAAACCAGGAGTTTTCTCTGTTTAATTTTAGTGCCAAGGAAAGGGGAAAGATGATTTCTGAGAGGTTGTTTTAAAAAGTCGCATTTTTAGGTAGATCTAAAGTTGTCATCAGTCGAGGAAATTGAGGTTTTATGTTGATTTAATTTTCTTTTAACTTAAACACATGGAATAAAAATTGAAAATTTACGATAATTTCTAGTTTAGAACTAGAAGCAATATTTATATGATACTAATTTTTAAAAATTGAGCTCAAAAAATGAGAATTGAAAGCAAGAAAAGGAGCTCTTCCTGAAATGACCCAAGAAACAGGAAATCTCGGAAAAAGGAGATCCAGCACCTCTGCTGTCGATACATTTAAACAAAAAGTAACTCATCTTTTACTAAATTAGACTCAAAATTTAGGTCTTTAAATCTATAGTACAGTCGACCCCCTCTCATGTGGTCATGAGGAATAGATCTAAGAATTGAAAAGTGGCCACATAACGTCATAAGAGAGTTGGCCGTTGGTGTGGGGGGAGCCTGATTGAATTGATTTGAGCAAATCTATAGGCCTAGTAGATCCTCTATACATTTATTTTTAAAGGTATTCAAAGTAAAGTCAAAATTATGTATGTATTCAATATTCAGCTAAATTCCAGGGATTTTCTTTAACTTTTTTTCCTACTAGCCCATCGGGCTAGTGCTTAGGACTTTACACTAGCCCGTAATAGATTTCTCTAGCAAGACCCAAATGGCTTTCAAATGATGTATTACATGTTTGGATCCTATCTATAGTTTTGGAGATATTATAATTTGACTAAACAGGTCATGCATAACTTTATTGTTGAGGTGATATGTTTTCTGCTAGCCCATGGGGCTAGTTGCTTAAAATTTCCACTAGCCCGACCAGGTTTTTACTAGTACCCGGTACTAGTAACTCTATGTTAAGGTCAAACCCTGAATTCTATATAAAATTTGAAAACAAATCCATAAAACTGACATTTTTATTATGGTTTCATATCCTCTAAACACCTCTCCTGGTCCCTCCTCTTTGTTCTAACTGCGACCACTGGCATTTCACAACGTCTCAACACCTCCTGCAATGCAGTTTAATTGAATTTGAATGAATGAAATGTGACTTTCTTCTCGTAGAACCTACTCTGATATACTTTACTAGCAAATTTTATTCTATTTCAGGAAGAAGCAGGTGGGGTTGAAGGTATGGAGTACTCCTCAGTCCGTGACTTCCACCATGGTACGCGGGTTACGGCCATAGGCTGGGCCCCGGACACCTCCCTGCTTACCGTCCCCAAGGTTCTCCGCTTCGCCACTGGTGGTGCCGACCGAAAACTACGTATCTTCCAATCAGATCTCAAGTCAGATCACAACGTTAAGGTAATGCATACTCCTAGTTAAAAGTGTCTCAATTCAAATAATCAACGTTGGTTCAACATTTGTTCAACATTGAATTTGTAAATGTTGATTCAATGTTTTATTTAAGTTACAACCTAACACAACCAATCAACCTAAATTCAACGTTTTTCTCAACGTTGATTCAACCCCATATGCCCACTGGGAAGCCAGACCTTTTAATAAACACTCCAGTACTTAGCTATGCCTTCTAATTCCACCCAACCCTGTGGGGGTACTGGGGTGAGGCTTAAGCCCATATTCCACTATGTGGTGGGGTTACACTTGCGGTGGGAATGTATGCCACCGCAAGTAATTTGCGTTTCAGAAACGAACATGTTCGTTTCTGCCACCGCTATCATTCAATAGAAAATTCTATAAAATTATTGTTTACTATAAATATAAAATCATAAAAAAAAGTCATAAAAATCATAATAAATTCATAAAAAAAAAGTCACAATTTCAAAAAAAATGATATGATAGAATATTACTTGCGGTGGGGCCAATCACTGCTAGTAAAAGCCCACCACAAGTAAAACGCCGCAAAATGGAATATGGCCTTTTTGCTCCTGGGAAGAATATAGGCCCCCAGTAGCCCCTGCTGATAATAAAAGGTGATGATAGGGTGGACCCAGCACTGACCAAGTGGTATATTGGGTTCAATTCTCGGTTGGTGTCTGGGTTCACTAAGGGATGAGGTGCAGCAAAAATGATTTCCAGGTTTTGATACCCTGCTGTTTTGCCCACCCTGTCACCCTCATCTCATAGATACAATTACCAGAGACTGACGAGAAAAAAAATATGTCTGAAAAGTCAGAATTCATCCTAACTTGTTTTCGCAGTGAAAAATTACCATGGGTGTCGGTATGGCACAAAATATCCGTCACTCACTCACTCTAATTCCACCCACATGCTCACACATAGATACTAAAATAGTAATAGAATTAACCTTTCTTTGAAGCAATTAATTAAATATACACTCTATCGTTTATAAAGGAGGTGGATGGCCACACGGACTACATCAACGACGTGGCCTATGACGTAGAGAAAGGCGAACACATCGTGAGTGTGAGTGACGACCAGACGTGTCGGGTGTGGGGTGCCGACGGCACGGAGAAGGCCTGCCTGCCGCTCGGGGCTCCAGGCATGAGTGTACACTGGCACACCGAGGACCCCCTCAAGGTGAGTAGGTTTTGATAATCATATTATAGATGTCAACAAGAAGACTAGATACATAGAGTTCACCAAAAAGACACGATACGTCGTATCTGTAATCTCGTTGGTCTCACTGATAATCCGGCAGTTTCTTGTAAACATGACTGAGACATTTCAACTAATAAGCTTGGTAGTTCAGGTGTTTTGTATTCATCAAAATGTAAAGGCTTCAATCCTGGCGTTTATGATATTTATCTAGATATCCGTTTACTGCACATGTTTATCACGTCATGGTAGCCAGTTTTTGAAGGTTCTAAACGAAAAATATTGTTTATTTATACTACTAGCATTATTCATAAATAAGTGTTATATTTCTAAATGGATTCCTTTAATCAAACCCTTTTCAACTTACAAACCGCTGCAGGTGATGGTGGCAGAGAAGAATGGTATTATCCGTTTCTACAACATCCTGACCCAACAACCCATCATGTCCCTGGACTGCGGGGTGCCGCCTCTACTTGACGCCGACTGGTGTCCCGGCAACGGCCTGCAGGTGGCAGCACTCTCCGGTACAGACTGGGTCGTCTTCGACACGTCCCGATCAAGGTGATAGTTGGGAGGTTCAGTTCCTCCTAATAGAACAATGATCTTCTATCTGACCCATATGATATATACCCAGAGGTAGTATTTTGGAAAACTATATGATTAGTTGATTAATGTAACATTTTATTGACTTTTTCCTAGGCACGCTTCTTAGTTTTCCCAGTATTTTTAAGTGCCTGCAAGCTACTTTGCGCTGTGTTCATAGACAAAAAGGGAATACCGATAGAAATTATGATTCTGAAAAATATCTAATGAAATGATATTCGGAATTTCACTAGAATAAAAACTATTTCCACTATGTATTAAATAAGATGTTATATAATCCAAAAGCTGTAAGTTCAGAATGGCCTGTTTGCGGTTCCCCCGAATACAATTTGATTTAGTTAGCATGTTCCAACAAACACAGAGGAGCCATTATCCAGGTCTGGTGCAGTCAGATAAATCCTCACACTAGATTTTGCCTGGGTATAACAACTTGTTCCATCTAATCTATAATACATTTTAACTTGAGCCTGTTTTTGTGGTTGTTTCCAGTCGACCCACAGAACGGCGTCAGGCCCACTCTGCTGTTGGCACCAGGCTGAGGTGGTGCCGCTCCCACGACCATCTCATCGTCACCATAGCCACTCCAGGCGCCCAGGTGCGCGTCTACAGCACCAAGACCAGCCAGGTGAGGACCAGGCTAAGTGGTATTACATAGGGAAAAATAGACGATAGGCCATTGGGATGCTTAGTTAAAAATGGGTTTATGTGACCCTTATTTTGTTTTTTCGTAGTTGTTTATTACTTTCCGTTCCCAAGCACTTCTCAGATAGTTTGAAAAAAAAATCATTTCCATGTGAAATAACCGTGGGCGCGGCCGCGAGTTATCTTTTAGGGAAAATAATATAATTGATATATTAAATTTCCGATTGGAAAAATTTTTCTTCTAAGATAGATTTGAAAGAAACTAAATGGAAAATGGATTGCCTAAGAGAATTTTCTAATATTTGGGATTATTTTAGAAAACATCAAGTAAATACAATCAATAGATTCCCTCTGGATTCGAAATTAAGGGGCTCTTTGTGAATCTTTACCATTCTGCGGGAAATAAAAACACGTGTGTATTTCTGTTCCAGGCAATTCTCTCGCACGAGTTGCAGATCGCAACCTGCGCCAGTTGGCATTACAGACTACCGCTCGTGGCAGTGGGAGGAGACAGTAAAGTTCACATCTGGAGCATTGACACGTTAGGATAACTACAGCATGCCTTAAAATTAGGACTTATAAATAACAGATAGAGCCTTAAGTTCGTATTATGATACAAATCTCAGCTATTTCGAAAAATTTTGTGTGTTGACATTATGCGATTGATATACAAAACAAAAATATAAAGTGATAATTTACAGTCGTCGATAGATTTAAGAACGAGGTACAAAGCTGAGACTTAGACTTTATGTTTTTTGTATATGGGATTACCACCGTTTGATTAGTTCAGATGTTCTTAAGACTCAGGTTAGGTCCATATCAACATTGTACATATAAGAACATCGTAATAACAAATTTAACATGAAAAGTAAGTGTATAAGTTATTGTAAATAAAAATGTAAAGACAAGCACGTGTTTTCTGATTATTATTCTAAAAAAAAAATCAAAGTTTTTATGGTAACATTTTACATATAGGGGTACATCTCTGATAGGGCTGTCACCCAACGTGGGCAAATTAACATGGAAATGGAACAATACATTTTCATCTGATCTAATCACCGTATATAGATGGAACTATTACACCGAATTGTACCAGTATAAAATCTATCCGTACTCTAGGACTGGAGCCCTGTGATCTCCTTACACCACGTTAAAATTTGAAAGATTTCTTAATGTTTAACTTTAGAATTATTTACTTTGGTCAATCTTTGTTTTACATATGAATATCAGGCCTCAAAGCGGGGATCATAAAAAAATGGTCCCTTCAAAAGGTCGCATTTTAGAAAATAAAGGTCTGATGAGGAAAAAATAGGACATTTAAAAATCAAAGTTCTAACTAATTTCATGATGAAACTAGAGCAAAACCACGTTTCATTGTTCCTTTCTGCTTGGTGCAGCTACCTTTAAAGAAATCACCTTTAATTTATACAAAGAAACCGGATGTTATCATTCCTTTTGTTGCCAAATATTGCTTTTTTTAAACACTAAACACAGCATACTTCCTCTATGAACATCACTACTTTTTTATTTATGGATTTTACAGCACACTAATGTTCGACTTATCGCTTGGTATAATAGAGTAAAATTGTCGTAATAGCTTATTTCATGATACAAATGTATTTCAACGGAGATGGGGGGAACTGTTGGATTGACCACGTACAGCATATTCGATTTATAAAAGAAAGTAAGCAAAATATTTTTCAATATGTATATTTTTATTAACCTTGATAACAAATACACTATATATCTAAATCAAATACACATGTAAAATTAAGAAGGAAATTCGATGATATGACATAAATTATCTGTTACACAATTCGTTACCTGAACCAAGTAGGCAAATCTGACATTTGCCACGATTTTTGTCTTTCTTTTTCCATTTCTTTGGTCATTTTTGTATGGTCCTCTGCATTCTTTTTTTCTGGAGTAGTTTTTTCTTCAAACATATCTGGGAACTTGAATGTTTTGCCTTCACCCTAATAAGAATAAGAATGAATATAAATTAAATAAAAGACTGACGATTTGAAAAACTAAAAATATACATTTGTATGTGCAGACATAATTTTAGGACATCTAGGGCAGAATTTCTTATGTTATTCTTTACAAATAGAAGATTTCTGCATTATTAACACAGGCCTCGACAAATCCAGTGCCTGGGGAGCCCAGAGCACCCTCTTCAGCCCCCTGGGCTCCCAGTTTACACTGCTTGGGAACCCGAGGGGCTCCCTAGCTTTAATGAAACTTATTTATGATTTATTTCAAATTTCAAAAAATAAAGTATTATGATGTGGTTTCCCTGGCTCTAAGAATGCTCTTAAACAGAACAGTGCAAATGTTTTTTCTACATTTAGAAAATGTTTTCTGTAAATGGCCTCCTGGGTTCTGGTGCCCACCCTTTTCAGAAATTTCTCGAGGTCTGTAACAAAAACGAAATTAAATATGTACGTACCAGCCATATAGTGGCGTACTTTTTGTCTGGGTCTCTCCGCAGCAAGTATCCGTCTTGGGGGTGATTGTGTTCTTCTCCTGATAACATATAAGCAAACATTATTGTGAAGGTAAAAAAAAAAAATGTTTTCCTATAATTATGGAATTTGGGAGATGATGCTACTGTTATGCTCTCTCCTACCATACCCATGAATGGAATCAATTGTAAAATAATTATTGTGAAGGTTTGTTGTACGTATCCTTGTACAAAATGACCAGAGAAGAATCGTATCTCCGGAAGCAAAAAAAGGTAAAGGACACCACTGCACTGTACACTAAACACTAAACTCAGCATAAACACTTTGACGCTCGCTCAAATCATCTCTGCACTGTAGCCGCCATAAGGTATTGCCCTGGGTAGTCGTACGCGATAAGTCAAAAACAAGGGACTATTATTAGAAGTTTCGTAGTGACACTATAATGCTGGTATATAGTTAGCGCCCTACATAGTAGGTTGCTATGTTATTGTCTATGTCTATGCAGTCACTAGGAATGTTATTCAGAGATGCTACTCTTGACTGATGGAAAAGTAAGAAACTGTTTTCCTAGCGCTGCAGAGTGTCCCTAATGCCCTCGCCCCGACCCCCCCCCCCCCCCCCGCGTTTCTTCGATGGTAAAATATACATAAAGCGTTATCAAAAATAGGACTGCACATACCTCTTGCTCTCCCTACAGCAACATGGTCCACTGGAATCTTGTAAATCTTCTCAAGATAGTTTTTGATGTCATACTTGGTCATTCTGAAAGATAAGTACGACAATCGGACGTTAAAATATGTACGGATCAGGGTAAGAGGGGCGTTTGTAACTGGGGGCCCGAAGCCTATGAATAGGGTAAAGCCCAAACATTTTTTAGTTGACGGGCCCCATAGGCCACCCACATTTGTGTCTGATAGTGTGATAATTTCTTAATATTTTCTTAACGGATTTCTGGTAAAAGGTATATATCACCATTTTTTCTACACTAAAAGTGAAGCAATACGCCTGAGCCTGGATTTGCCGAGTGACTACCAACACTTGTATCTAATGCTGTGATGATGTTTTAATATTTTCTTAATAGATTTATAAAAGATATATTACACATTTTTGAGTACATTTTTCTACATTAAAGGTGACGAAATATGTCCAAGCCTAGATTTCTACAATTCTACAAGCTTGTGGGCCGACTAGCCTTAGTCAAAATTCCCAACTTCATCTCTGGGTAAAGTATTCCTATATTGTAAGTAGAAAGCACTCACTGTGGATGAACTTCAAAGTTCACTTGGTTTGGTGGAAGTCTCTCGTTACGGTTGATGAGCTTCACCCAGAAGAGCGGCATCATTACTCTCAACTGGGGGCCTCCTCGGAACCATAACGGGTACTTCGGGATGCTCCTCTCCCGCAAGGGGCTGCAGAAAGAGGTACCATGTGGTTGAAAACTTAATAATAATTTTATTTTTTAAGGAATTTTATCAAGTAATATACGGAACTAACATGTGGTAACTGCGGCAGTTACTCAGTATTCATATGGAGAGTAATCTGCGCCGTTTTCTGGGTACAACTATTTTGACTGACTTGTGTTTGAGCACTCATTAGGTAGATGTGGCATCATAACTGACAGTCATACACAGCCTAGGATATAAGCTATGTTATTGTCTATGCAGTCACTGGGAATGTTATTCAGAGATGCTACTCTCGACTGATGGAAAAGTAGGAAACACCTTTCCTACTTTTATTCTTGTAGCAACTAGGAGGGAAACAATGTTTGGGAAGAAAGACCTGACATTGAGTTTTTAATTGATTAGCTTTAAACTAACATAAAAATACTGCAAAACAGACAATAACAATGTAGGAAAATCAGTTGTGCTATCCAAAGTCAACAAAAAGAAGGAAATCCTACAAAATAAGGGAAAATGGCATCTCTTGTTATTGTTTATGTAGTCACTGTTGATCTAAACAGATGCTGTTTATGAAGCCACTGTAAATATGCTGCTAATGTATCCACTGGAAATATATATATAAACTGGACCAGGAGTATGCAAATGACATTTAAATCAAATCTGACTTCTTGTCTGTCAATTAAACTACTACTACGACTACTACATAACTTAGGCCTAAACTTGAGTAGACATAAGTTGAACGTTAACGTTATGACTTCTACAAGTTCACAACTAACGAACAGAATAAACTAGTTTGGCCTAGGCTAGGACTAGTAGGAGCTCTCGGGATCTAGATATTGAGTATTGTAATATTGATACTAATAGAGAGGCTGTCTAAGAAATGTAATTTATTTCTTATATAGTATTATGTATTTCTCCTTTTCTGCTTATCCTGTGTAGATAGATCTATGCACTGCCACTGGTGGGATCTCCCATCAGTATGATCTACTTGTATTATCGCTCACAGGCAGTTATATTTCTTGGCCATTCCAGAGCCTGGATGGCTACAAAAGCGATATATTTGGGGTATTCGTGAACCATTATTGTATATACTTAAACCAACCCACTATAGATTACAATACTTACATGTAACGAGCAAGCTTCGGTAAGTTGTATCTCGACATGACCTTCTCCTTCGGACATGTGTTGTTAGTGTCGCCACCTATCGATTTAAAGTTGAAAAACATTAAACTATTTCGTGATTTTGCCACCAGGCGGCAGCACCTCCCCAAAGAACGAGCGAGTACGTCAGAATGACTCACAGCCATGACCTCGTTGGCAGAAATTACTACAAAATGCATTGACAAGTCGATATGCACGATGTGAAAGGTAAAGATTTAAAGGTTGAAGTGTTACAGGCTTCGGTGCTACTTCCAGCATAGTATTTATCCACTTGTCTTGGTTCTTTTGGCCCAGCTTCCTCACTTGCTCAGTGGCTGGGGTCGGACCTCGCATGGCGCCGTTCACTGCAATGTTTGTAAACAGTGGCCAGCACGTTCAATAACTGTCAGTGTCATCCTAAGTGACTCCACGCCGGCCCAAAAGATTACTTGGACCAACTTTCTATCAGCCCGTACAGGTGATGGGTATGGTAAAATGGCATTCACGTGCACTAAGCTGTAGCTGAGTAAGATTTATGACTTTCCTGATATAAGAAAAGCAGGACAACGGATGATTTCCCCCCTAGATGAGTAGATCTTTCTTGACCTGAGTCTAGCCCTTAGGCCTATGCTATTCAAGTTCATCTACCCAACTTCGCATTAACTTAAGTGAGCGATAATAGACTAACACAATGAGACCCTGCCTCAGTCACTGACTTTTGAAAGTTGAAAATTTGTCTTTTGTGCATTTATGGCTATGATTCCCTAGGCCTAGCACACAACTACAGGACGAATATTTTCAATGAAATTCTTTGGGCATGGTGTTTGCATAGAAAATACTAATCATGCTGTAGGAATCTTAAGAATATTCCAAGCATAGACCCAGTTATGAGACATTAAATTTGGTGAACTTTATCTGTATTTAAGGGAAATCCCCCGAAGTTGTGATGTTACATGGTGACTTATTGGGAATTGTGATTATGTTCCGTGTTCCAACTCATATTCGAATTTACAGCAGGTGTTCATCATCGTGTTGGTCTACAAATTTGCTTGATTAAACTCTTGAATTTTACCTTTGTGGTGGCTTTCTGAGTGTTTGCATTCAACATTTCCCATACCTTGACACATTTAGATAGTGGGCTTTTTCAAACTGGAAATATGCTCTCTCCTCCTGAGGTTTAAATTTTAAATATTATACTGGACATACAGTTTGTCAATTTTCTCATCTGGATGTAGTTTATTGTCAATGTATTCAACCGCTTTATTCTTAAGATTTTCCAGTTTGTTGTAACAAGTTTGAGGTGCACTCTCAATCATAAAGTCTGCATAGTCAATGATAGGCAAAATTATTTGTTTATACATAGTATTTGCTATATCCGCTGTTATATAGAGCTATGGTCCAAGTTTCTTTAATTGAAGAATTTTACTTTGAGCTTTATTATGTTTTGATACCACGAAATCCTTGAAAGACAATCTATGATCCACTATTACACCTAAATAATCATATCCACAGACATTATCTAGCGCCTCATTGTGTAAGAAACGATCAGCCAGTCGCTATATAATCTCTTAAACTACAGAGTTGATTAAGATCTACTTAAGTGGAAATGCGGTTTTGGTAGCATTTAATGAGTAACTTTTTCATTTCAGAAACGCATAAAATCAGTTGGATTATTACGATGAGGTGGGAAGCAAATAGAAAACATCTTATGCCGCCTTCGTGTATCTAAGGTAAGCTTCCCTTTCTGAGCTTGACTTGAATACCGAAGTACCTTTTGTTTGCCTGTTCCACGGAAACGTTTTCTTTTATTTTTGTTATCAATCAGTATATTATGTTCCCATACACAACTTCCATTACAGTACCTTTTTATTCACGAAAACACAAAGGAAGGCAAGAACATCAATGAGTGAAAATACTATTGGAGACAAAACACATACAATCATGTATATAGATTTAAGTTCACAATCATTAACGAGACACGTCACTATTGCAAGCGACTTGCACATGTACATCATTTTTTTCTATTTTTTAATCCACAACCATAAACCACTACTTTCGTAGGCAAGCAGAAATTCACAAAATGAAAAATACGATATTTGTTTCAAAGACGGACGTTTGCCCTATTCTTGGAAAGCACTTTATAGAAATTAACACATAACGATAATCATTGGACCTTTCAATAGCCATGACCGACGCCCCCCGCCTTTGACCGACCCTTTATCCCAAGGCCACTTGATGGGTGTCGTTGGTTATGTGTAGCGCTGGGGGCGTCATCATATCACGGCTTTACACAGACCGCTGTAGCCCCCAGTGACAGTAAGCCGAGCCTGCTCTTCCTGTTTGCCGAGTGCTGAGTGACAGGTTCAGGAAGATGACTGACACTTACTGACAGGGTGTTCAGGATGTCAGCAGGGGTTGGCGGGGCACGGGGGGTCTCCGAGGGGGTAGGGGTCATGCTCTCTCCACTCCCACTCACTCTCCCTGATCCTGTCCCACCTGAGCTGCTCATACCTGACAGACACAGGCAGGTGACTAGGGGTGAGCATCTTACCTGTGTGCACTAATTAAGGTGTGCAAGGCCTGTAAGCAGGTGTAAACGGAGTAAGGGGGGTCGGGGAAGAGTGGGAAGGGGGGGGTGTTCTCAGGTTACAAGACGCGGGCTTCAGGAGTGTGCAGGCGTCAACCCAGGAGGTAGTCCCCTGCCCCTCCTCCCTGCAGGAGGTGTGAGCCGGCATACCTTTCAGGGATGATCCAAGACCAGGGATCAAAACCAGGGATCCAACCCGCTCTGAAAACAAGCTGCCGCTTCGGGCCAAATAGCAGATTGTTTGTAAAAGGCACTTCCCGACATTAGGGACAGATATTGAATTTCGAATTTTTAGTTTTTTTAGAGTAACCATCTTAGAATTTCGGTAAAAATGCAATGTGGGGTACATTTGTTTGAATTGGGCAGAGTTATTCATTTTGAGGAGTTCAACATCTGCATCCTTATAAAGTTTACGTTTATAGAAAAAGTGTAAAACGTGTAACGTGTAACTGAACCCATTCATAAAGAAAATGAAGTTTAAAGGATATATTCATTTACGTAGACTGTATATTCTAACCATTTTTGTCGATTTACGCCCCTCCTTAATTTGGTGAAAAAAGTGTAAACCATTATATTGCCCACACACCAGCGACTTCAAGATACGTCTCTATGACTACGAGACGTCTCTTTGGTATCAGAAAAAAAAGACTACCGCCTTTTAATCGCATCAAGTTTGCCTAAATGGTGATTAAGCCCAACATACCGATCAGATCTGGCATCGTAAAAACTCCAATAGGAAAATTTGAAAACTGTGACGAAACTTCCAAATTGAGATAAATAATAAATTTGACCTTCATGTTCAAGATATGACGACATGTAATACCATTACGTGGAGGTCCAGGCCCGAGCAGTTTGTAACTAGCAATACCACATCCCTGTGAAAATGTAGGGACAAACAGGAAAATTCCCTTATTTTATGGGGTTAGCGACAGTAACTTGACTATAACTTTTGGAGAATTAATATTAGAGAAAAACCAATACTACCAAAAGAAAAAGGGGATTTTTGTGTATGGAAAACAAGAGGTTTTACTAAAATCAAACTTTATTTGATAATTTTATAGATGAATGTTTTAAGAGATGCCATGACATTTTCCCCTATAGGCCATTCACCCAATATGGGCCACTTTTTTCAGAAATTTTATTTTAGGCTTTTAATCTATATTCTCACATTTTTAACCAATAATTTTAATCTAAAGCAATAGGCAAATATTGTGAGATCCGCGGAAAGACATGATCTTTTCAATGGTATATGGTATAAAGGTTTCCAATTAGAGGAAGATCCGCGGATTTTAGCATGAAATACATGTTGTAGAGTAAAATTTATGTAAAAATAGGCTAAATAAGGGGTCCATGGCTCTCCTGTCATTTTAATGTAAACTTCATGCAAGAATATGCACTTTTTCCTCTCACATTTTTACTAATATCTCGGGAGTGCTAGGACCGATTTTAATTCTGTTTGGAATAACAAAAAACACCAAAACAGGCGGATGTCCCAGGCCTCTTCAAATCATTGAGAATTTAAATTATATTTTTAGTGTGGTATTGCTATTGTAACACCCATTAGGATTACAATGTCCCCTTATCTGTTATACCCTCCCGACCCCTACCCCTGTTAAACCCCCAGGGACGCCCGCTGACCACTGGGTTACTTGACCACCCCCACTGGACAGTCTCCGACCCCCTTGACCGCTTGCCCTGGATCTCCACCCGCGGTTCCCACCGTTCCCACCTTGGTTCCCACGCTGACCAGCGTCCAGTGTAAGATCCAGGGTCCGGTTTCCCGATGATGGAGGAAGGGGGTAAGGGAGGGGGGGGGGGTATCGGGGAAGATGAGGGGTGTGGGGTGATCGGTTGGGAGGGGGAAGGAGCTTTATGTAGGGGTTGCGGCAAATGAGGTGAGCTTATTAATAATTTTTTAACTTATTGTCATATGGCATTTAAAAAAACTTTCTCCTGACTCTTGCTTGATTGCTTCCCCACTGTACATCGAATAAACACTGGAAAAAGTATGTTGAGGATCACCCAGATCACCATTGGTTGTTTTAGACCCCAAGTGCCCCGGCGGCTATCTACATGCTTCCTTACAAACTAAAAGTATTAACTTGTGCAGTCTGGAAAGAACCCTGAAGGGTTGGCCGGGCATTAAACTGCTCCAACCAACAAACAATCCTTCCATGCACTTTTCACTCAAAAGTGTTTTTTTTCTATCAAGATGGCAATACTTTGCTTTCTTTCTTATTGGGCGATTGAATCGATACGTACCATACTGAATTTAACTGAAACATGCATGTGAAGTTGTCGTAAATGAATAAAAGAAAAAAGAAAAAAACGTTTCTCTGAGAATTAGTGATGTTATAATTTCACTATGACTCGACTAAGTAGAAGTAAGTATGCGTGTCAAGTTCTCATCCCAGACCATTTGGATAATTCTTTACCCTAGAGATGATCCGATACTTGGTGGAATTCTGGCCTCCGGGCTGGTTTACAGCCTCCTGTGACCCCCTCCCCCCTCCCCGCTCCGGGCAGTGGACAGGGGAGATCGATATTTACAGGTACCACCACCCACTGGAGGAGGGCGGGGGGGGGGGAGGGGGCAGTCAGTCCCAGGGTCCGGCAGCTGGCCATTAGGCCACACCACAGGAGGCCGTGTTTCCCGGCCCCAGTGAGTGGCGGGAGATCAGGGGTTCATTAGGCCTGGCCTAAGTCGGCCCACATGCTCCACCATTCAGGTGATAATGCCCCCATGCTGGGCGAGGCCCCTAATAATGCGCGGACTATTATCAGGCCATTTGTCGTCTGGCCGTTCGCGCCGACAAATTTCTGTTGAGATTTCCTAAGTAAAAATAAACCTTAGACGAATTACACAGTTTGTACGATATAAACGACATAACCCTGATTATTGTTTCTACTATCATATTATGTGCAATATAAAAATGCTATAATGTATTGGACGCATGGAATACACATTGAGCCAGATGAAGAGTTAGTGATTACGCTATACAATGGGCCATCCCTTATAATTAGCATGTCTGTCATGGAATCAGGGGTCACGGAGAAGTCAGACACAAAGGGCATTAATGGACATTTACCCCCAATACAATCCGTGACGGAACATGTTGGGTTTTTCATAACTGAGCTTGCGCCATTAAATCTGACATCTATACGGTATTTCGTTCCAATAATGCAGCGTTGAGTTGCAGTGCTTGAGGCTATTTAAAGGCCAAGTAGTACATGGAGTTGGTCATTATTCTCAGGCGATGTGGTTCATGCCTTGACACCCGGGCCAGCCGTGGCGTGGGGCCAGTCGGGCAGATTGGACCAGTCAATGTGTCGGTTTGTCACGGTTTGCGCTGCAGAGTGGACCTACGTGTTCTGTCCATCTGGTCAATCAGGGACCCTGGATGCGGCGTGCAGACGCCACCGCCGATAATTGTTTACCACCTAAAAATTAACAGGTACCGTGCAAACAGTGATGTCCAGATTGGGTCTACTTGGTACCGTGATCGTCAAATCGCAACCAAATTATTTCTATCCCCATTTATGGTGCTACCTTTTAATATGTGGTTACCGCTCTGTGAAAAGTATTAGCATATATTATAGCCGATTGATATCTTATTCCAGAAAAAAAAAGACTCTTAGAAAAAACATATAATAGGGCTTATAATATCTTATGTTCAGGCTTTACTTTTTGTAACATGTACATGTATGGTATTACCATATGTATACTGTAATGAAACATTCTTTTTTTCTTCGACGTTTTAAGTGATATTGAGGATACCCATTCAGAAGTATTTTTTCAAAACTCTATCTATAAAAGTAAATGCACCGTAATTTGAGCCGGCATAGTAATTCGCATCTCCCAGAACAGCCTTGGTGGTGCCTTAGGCGGTTCTTTCCCGGACCCCTTCTCCGGCACTCGGCTAACATGATAGAGGAGACAGAGTTCGTCAAGCTGGGCCCCTAGGACGGGCCTCTCTCCGCTAACCGGCCTACCAATCAACCCAGTCTCGGCTCGGGGATTAATCTCTGTCTGGAGAGTGATAATGAATCTCTGCTTGGCGATGTGTCAGGATTGACCGAATCTCTGCATGGAGAGTGCCAGAAGGGCTGTAGAGAAGTGGGGATGTGAGAAAGTCACTGTCAAGGCTGCTGTACTTGTGTTAAAAGTGTTAAGAATTAGACAAATTTACATTATTTTTTTCACTACAGTCAGTATATACACAAATTCTGTGATAACTTTTCTGTTTTAGTTACTTTTACAAAGTGATATGCTTTTTGCAAGCACCGCTTGCCTTTACTTTTCACAGTATAGTTTGAGGAGCTACGAGGTAGGAGCGGTGGGAAGTAGGGTGGTAAGAGTAGACTCTACTGGGGACCAAGGTCGCTCAGGGAGGTTCCCGGCCCCTCTCTCATCCTACCCCCATCCTACCCTTGTGCGACCCTTTTCCTTGAAATTCATTGCGGTCTCAGCTATTTATTTTAACGTTGATACTTAATATAATGGTCTTGGAAAGAAATTGAGAGATCCATGGATCAATTTCGTTTTGATACATTTTCAAATCAAAATGATAATAAGTTTACTGCTTGCGATTCTAAGATCGTAATTAATCTCGATTGACAGTCCGTTTATATGATCGTCCGTCTCCGTCATCGTGCATGTTGAATACAACCACCGCAGTGTAGAAATGTGATAGTGCGTCGCCCCTTCCCAGTGCGAATAGCCTGTTCACACTCACACAACAGAGTCACATCCCCATGCCCGCCCGACCCTGCCGGTCAGTAGGCCTCCCCACCACCACCAGCCGGCACCACTGCCGCCCACCTCCCAGAGACCAGGCCTGGGGAGAACAGCCCCTGATTGTGGCCGCATTTCACATGTCACCAGTCCAGAAAAACGACCCACTGACTATAGCCAGGTCCCGAGGGAATTTCAACTCGGATTCCTAGAAACTTAGTTTTTCCATGCGAGTCAAATAGCAACGTGAAGTCAACCTAAAACAGCTTGATATAAGAAAACGCTTTGTTGCTTTAAGGAAATTTCCGATTTTGTGCGTTTCTAATTAACGAGAACCGCATTTAACGTATATTAGTATGCATTGTTTTAATGTTTTATATTGTAAACTTTTAGGTCTGATTGCTTGAATAATGAATGAACGAGATAAGACCTGCATTTTGTCGAACCAATCAAGTCCAATGTTTTGCACCTTTTGCTTCTTAGAATTTGCCTGGACGAAAGTAATTAGATCAATTGATTATTTATATAGCCTACGGAATAACGGCCTTTAAATCAATTAATTATTTATATAGCCTACGCAGTGTCGGAAATTAAGCTTATATCTTGTGCACTCATCGGGTGCATAATTCTTGAAACTATGCGCCCGAAATTCGGTCCATGCACCCTCCTAATATATAGCAATTATATAAATTATTAAAAGTGTGCACATTGTGGGCACATCCTTAAAAAAATCGAGCACCCGGCCGCGAAAATGTGCGCACCGGATGCAGGGCGCACCTTAATTTCCGACACTGCCTACGGAATGAACGCCTATCTTATTTCACACCATCCACAGCACATTGTCTCCGATGAGATAGTATTTTTGTTGACGCCATGCGCACTGCGACTCTCCCACTAGTGCGGTCGCTGAGCCTCTAACTCTATGTACAATGACAGTCTAAGTATGCCTGGCCATGTCGATTTTCCCTAACCCTTTCAAGTTTCATAATAATAGGACCGACGTTGTTGAAAAGGTAACAGTCATGCAGTTCCACTTAAGGTAGAGATCATACCGATAGTTGAAGCCAGCCGCTTGTTAAGAATCCGATTGCTCGCGTGGGCTGGCGTGTAGCTCGTTATGTCAGCGGTCAGCGGGGCGTACGACTATTGTAGCATTGGCTTTGAGCAGTTGTGAGCAGCTCCCAGGGTCGGGGCTGGAGCTGCTCTCCCTTGGGACATACCCGCCGCCGGGCCTCGCCGACCGCTATGTAAAGGCCTGTTTTGTCTTGGGGGAGCAGCTCTGCGGGAAGCCTTTTATAGATTTTTTGAACTGTTGAGCAGCTCAGTGGGCTGGTTAAATAAGGTAGCACTGAGCGGAGCCGGTGTATTTTGCACGGATTTAAAGCAGGTGTATTTTCCAAGGGTTGAAAAAAGTTTTGCTTCATTGTTTTAAAGGCTATCAAATATGTATTGCGCTTTGTCCTTAGCATGCAGTACCTACTACATAAAGTGACTCGGGTTGTGAGGTTTTTCCCTTTTGTAACTGTTACACTTGAACAGGTTGCATAACAATTACGTTTTCGATTTTGTTAAAATTGAATGGGTCTATGATATTTGAAAAAAGTAAAGGCTAAGGCAGCTTTTGATTTATAGCTCATTATTTTGAATACTCTGATTAGAATAGAGGCTAGGACAACTACAGTTATTGGCTCATCTGTTTGAGTAGTATAACAGATTTCATCACTTGTGATGGAAAGATCAGCTATTTAATGTCTCTTTTAACTTTTAAGTCAATACTTATAACTTAGATTTTATTTTCACATGCATAAATTAATGCATATTGCATTTATGATCACTGATTGCCTCTGCACGTCATTCACACGTGTGCAGAGGTTAAGGGTCCTTGGGACATCATTGACAGCTATGTACACGGATTGTATTCCTCTGAGAGTGCTACCCTTGTGCCCCCAGGGCCTTATCTGAGGGCTTAATCGACAAGACCAACTTTGTAATGGTCACAAACACGCACGTCGATAATAGCCAGCCCCTTGCAAATGCAATCCTTTCCAGTAGCATTCTTGCAGTTAAGGAGGCTGTAATCATTAGCTATACATCAAGTTGATGTTGGCTGGGACCCAATGCCCCCTCCCCCAGCGCCAGGCAGGGCCAAGCCCTTTTTCCGAGGCCCCTTGGTCGTCTATATTTAGCCTGCATGCTGCGTTCTGCAATGCTAACTGGAGGAGAGGCTGATGCTGCATGCCTTCCTCCAGCACCCAACACACAGCCACTGCACAGGAGGAGGAGGAGGCAGCCAGTCCCATACCTCCGCCTGGAGAGTGAAAGAACTTCAGCTGGTTCCGGGACGCACCCAGAGGTCTGATACGGGATGCAGCTGGTCGACAGGAACCAGCGAAGGGCCTTGTTACAAGAAGCCGCCAGGGGGCGCAGGGAAGGCGTTGTCAGTGTCACGTGACTTGGGCCAAGATGTGGGCGTGCGGTGGGCAATGGGCTACAAGGGCATTATTGCCATATAACAGAGGGCAGCCCAACCTACATACATATAGCATTGGGCAGCACAGCTGACATACGGCCGGGTAAGTACATGCACCGACTTATGTGGCTTTGACTTGAAAAGTGTTATTCTTTCCAGAAACACACATTGAAGACTAGGCCCTACATTATAATAACTCCAGGGATTTCAGATCATTTTTGAACCAGGCTGCCGTCCAGTCAACCACAGTGTTAGATCTGATTGCCACCCTTTGATATTGGTGACCAGGTGACCTCGACTTGTGATAAAGTTGACCTATGAATAATACAGCAATGATCTTTTGTTGCAATGGATATACATGTATATCAAACTTAGATTCCATATCACAGAAAATTATGGGGAGGTGTTGGGTCGTAGGGGCCCTAGGCTACCTGAATTATTGTTTTCGGCCATAAATCTGTTTTTGTAATCACAAAGAGAGCAGCCTGCCCCGTCCCACCCCACTTATATATCGAACTTTGGTCATCAAAGAAGCTTTCTTTAGAGTTTGAAAACAGAACGTGTAATACCGGTAAACTGCAGCATGATAATAATTGCAGACCAAGACGAGCTTACCTTGCTTGATTGCCTTTCAATTCGACTCTGTTTTGTCGTTTACAGAGAAAAGAATAATCATCAACATATATATGTATATACATAGCTTAAAGCCATGGGAAACTGTAGCGACAAAATACCCATTCAGGCTAAGTTGCTCCTTACCCTGTTGTGGTTAATTCACGTCCTTGATGTTATAAGTCTGATCTGTACATCATTATTCTGGTGTTTGTTTGCACGTTTGGAAAACAATCGAGGGCGGCTGAGGCTTATTCCATAAACCATCTTAAGGCCCAGAATACACAGGAGAATTGTACTGTCTTATTGAAGAAGATTCCAGGAATTTGTTATCAACATGATTTATGTTGTTTGCTGCTTATTAATATGTCATTCTATGCTTATATGAATGGTTTTAATATGAGGGATACACACTTTGTAGGCTAACCGTTAGGGATACTTAAGGAAAACATACTCAACGTTCACAAATTATACATACACATAGTTTCTCATAAGTGCATGTTCCGTATTGCTCACTCATTACAAAAATACTATGTTACTTTGGTCGCATCAACTTATGATTTACAACATTGTTATATGTCTATCTACGCAAATTTGCGGTTAGCATTTTCAGCTTAGTTTGCATTAAACTACAATAGTAATTTACGTATCTTTTGTTGAGTTTTGTATCCTTGTGGCTTAAAACATATGTTCGTGACGTGCCTTAATATTTGTGATGATTTGCTCATTCATGTTTATATTGTCTTCATAATGTTCACCCTGTGCTCCCAACAGGGTCATTTAAGGCCGGGTGTGTGGTGCCATTTCTATGGGACACTGTGCATAAAAGGCTCCTTGCCACTGTTTGCAAAGAGGAGGGTATCAAACCCATTGGTGGGTTTCTCCTAAATCATATCATAGATACGATCACCCAAAAGCTGAAAAACATGATACCTTGTGCAGTCTGGGAAAAACCCTGTATGGTTGACCGGACGTTAAACTACCCCAACAAACAAACACATATAGATTTGGTCACTGCCCATGTGACGTAAAACTAGCTGCAAAGGTTCACCTTGTGCAGTCTGGTAGAAGAACCCTTAAGCCGAACTTCATAATGTCGCCATAAGAAAACTGTATAGATAGAATATGTGTATTTCATATTTCTCATTATCATGATTTACTTTTCAGTAAACTTGCATCTGATATTGAATAAGCATAGAAATATACAGTATGTAAAGGTTTAGGGACATAGTATTTCTTGTATCTTTAGTCTGAGTGAGATATCAGATCGATGGAATAAAAGATAGTTACCACCAGTACGTTGCCTTAATGTATAGTCTTAAGCGTTCAGGTAAGATTATAAAAACAAACATTGCCTCACGCCTTTTACTCTAAAAATATCTAGAATGAACAAAACGTATATAATATAACTGGTTGTCTAAGATTTACCATGCTTATTAGTAATTGCACATTTGATAGTTGTAATACAATTTGTTTCGAAAATGGTTACCAACTTAATACGTTCTTTGTTAATGACAAGGAAATATGGCTTTTAGGTTGGACGAACTTTAAGTCAAAAGGTCGTAGCCGAAGGCACTTCTCGTACGGATAGAATCAATGTAGTATGGAATAATACTTTGTTCCATGAGCAGAGCAGAATGAATATTCACATGTATGACCCTCATAACGTTACAATACTAGTTACAAAATGGCAAGCAACTGAACAGTCATTCAACGCAATATCTTAATATTGACATCTACAGTTTAATGGTGATGCTAAAATAAACCTTTAACCTAACATGTTTCCCTTTAATCTTATTTTCTCGTCATATACATCATGCCTAACTATTCGGTGCACAAGAGAAGTATTGTGTACCTATCTTGTAAAATAAGTGAATTTTGAATGTAATTCTAACAGATCGATCTAAAAGAAGACATCTATAGCCAACAGTCTGGCGCTTTGAAGATAAGCCGTCAGTTACACTGACTGACAGTATAGCCTCATGTGTATGCAATGAAAGCCGTTCTTTATGACCTGAACCGCGTGGGCGTTCCGGGTTTTAACGGCCTACTCCGTCTGCTGGCAGAGGTAGAGTCATAGCAGTGTATTGACCTGCTGCCTTGCCGGCGCCCTGCACGGCTCCAATTGCATATGCAGCGCTGCAAAGCCTTGTACCACAAGTTAATGGGAACTAAGCACATACTGATACCCCAGTCAGGAGAGCTTACGGTTTGGGACTCTCCTAACACGCGTTTGTATCATGCACAGCCTGTTGTATGGATATGGACGTCGATTTAGGTGGTGGGCGGCGGTCTCTCCAAATTACAGTCATCATCATCATGTCGGCCCTGCTCCTGGGTCCATTCGGCCCCTCCCACTTTCCCACTGGAGGAGACGTCGCCACGGTTACCTGACTATGTAGTGTTGGCATGTTGTTGCAGTAGCTGTTGCTCCATGGAGCCATCCAGGCGGACACAGGAGGGATGTCCCCTGAATTCGTGCACAGATGCCCTCATGGTAAGCCCCCATCACTACTAAATAGCATGCTTCTAGATCCCTCCAGCGTAGATCCGCCCCCACAGCATGCTATATCCAGGAGTATATCGTTTAGTTAGAATTTTTACTATTGATCAGTGCATATAAAATGATGTTTGTGCATGTACAGACATTTAACGAGATACCCAACTGATCCCTTTGAATGAAGCATGAGGCCCATGGTAGCCGTGGCGCAATATTATATATCCCTTAACTTCCCGGCATACCCTAAGCATCTGTATTCTATCTATTTGATCCTAGTTGTTGGATTATTCATTATGTAGTCAATTTAGACCCAGCGTTCCCATTTTAGTATCCTTGAATGTGCTGTTTTTTTTATGACAACTCAATATGTGATTGGCCATTTATAAGGGAAGTCTCTCAGAAGTAACAACACTATTAAAACTGCAGGTCGTCTTTTATCAGGATCCCTTGTAGCTGCATGTCCTATTCATGCTTGCCAACTCGACATAACTATTTTGGTATGTAACCCAAAATCGTCTATCCAAATAATTGATAATGTTGAAGGATAATGTCCTCCGATATATTTCAAAATGATGTACATATGCCCAATAATGATTTAGTAGGATAGTGCAGTGCAATGTGCAATACGGCCAATGCCCTGGGGGATATACTTAGGATACTGTGAGACAACTAAGCAACCTACAACATGTTAAGTATACATCTCACATTGGCCGGGATCCATCCGCTATCATACCACCGCATCCCACCACCCAGAGTCCCGCAATACAGATCGTGGTGACTAAGTCCCCACCCTCACACACAACAGTCTCCACTATAGGCTGGGAACCAGCCATTTGGTCAATATTGACGCTTCCCCAATGTGATTGTCAGCCATATAGATCGTTTATATTATAGTACTGTCCCCCCTGTAAAAACGACATCATGCCTATTTCAAACATGAAGAGCAATTATTCCTTTCATAGCATCCGTCCAACGAATCAATGGCAAATGCAAATACTTTCGGTTTGTGTCAGTAGCAATCCTATTTGGCAAGCCATTGAAATGGCTTTCCTGAATATTTTACTACCATGTAGTCATTTACTTGCCAGCTAGTGACTAACGGCACTCAGCAATACATATGGATTGAAATAGCTTTTTCTGCATAATTAGACGTTCTTAGAATTGGGCCCACCTTCCTGACAGTTTCCACCATCAGGAAGTATAGTCTATTCTGAGAGCAGGCACCCTGAGATTTGAGGCACTCTAAGTGGGTCAGCGATGGTAACGACAGTTTAGCATGTCTAGCGGCAGTAACATGGTCCACCAAAATGACAGTAGGACGCAAGAACATAAAGTTAAACCCGCAAAGTAACATCACCGTGTCCGAATTTAAAAGTAGTTATTGTGGACCTACTGTTTAGTTTAGTGCTTTCTTTATATAGCCAGAATTACGTTCCGTGTAATCGAGGCGGATTCAGGGTGCAGATTTCGTAGGAAACAAAACCAAACATTATACTAGCAAGTATAATAACGTCAAAATATTAATCGCTAGCATTCGTGAATCATTGGGAGTTGGTTGACAGACCCAGCCTCCGTATTCTTAGCTCTTACATAAAGACTGTTGGATGCTGATGACTCTCTCTCTATTTCTATGAATTTTCACTTTATTTCTATGAGAATGTTGTACAAGCGATATTTTCCCCTACATATTTGCTCGAAGAATACTGCGTCGTTTTCTCAGAGATCATGGAAAGCTCGTTTCTTCTGTATTTTTCTTATGGCAGATTTAGCTTCAGTGTACAATAGTTCATTCGCGTAGTTTTCCATAATGTTGGGAATATTATATTCAAATATATATAATTATAGGCGTTTACAGAGACCATGTGTATATTTTAGCCAGAATAATATAGCTGCTTGCAGCCATAATCCCAATGTTCATAGATAAGTTTCTAAACATTATGTTAAGAGTAGAATACATGTCTATACTCATTACTGTCAATGGGGGGGGGATCGTTTCTGAAAGCTTGTCAAAACATACATTTTTGTTTACGATGTTGTTATTCAAGCTATATATATGCTATATCCGGCATAAAACTGGATGAATGCCAAAAGTGCTGCAATGCTCTTTTTTGACTTCCTATGAGTATGGACCCGTCTTATATTGTAACCGTTCTATTTTCCTCTAGTATACTGAGCTATCTTGTCTTTAGACAATTCATGATATCTATACCCTCTAGTCTCAACATATAGGCTACTTTTATACATTTATTTTCATTCTTCAATAAGGGGTTTCTGTCAGGGAATACAATGATACTGCCCTGTCCATCAAAGGTACATTATATATGTGCATATCCCGGACCAAATGGCAGCTGAGCATTATATTATACGGACTCAGTGACTGTCCTGACCAGTCTGTCCGTAATATTCAAATGAGCTACTGAAATGCTCCTGATTGCCCTCCCTAGCTCATTTAAATATTTCGGACATGCTGACTTACTATGTTCAACTATTGGAATCATACTTATTTCTACTGATTTACCACTGAAATCCTGCTGCAGTCCCCTACTGCTTCTGTGGTGGTGGTAGTGATGGAGTTTTAGGTCTACTCAGCAATTTTTCAGCTATATCGAGACCAGCTCCGTTTTTTTACTGTAAGGTCAATGATCGTGTCTATGCCGATGGAAGTGACGGCAAGGCAGGGTAGTGTAGCAGGCAAGACCCAGACTCGAACTCGGTCTGGCCATGTGCGAGGCGAAGACGTTTACCACTACACTATGTTGCCCCCATTACTGCTTCTGTACTGCAGGGGTCATAACATTCCTATATTTTCCTATATTTCCTATATTTTCCTATATTTTTTTGGCACTCCTATATTTTCCTATATTTTGCAAAAAAATTCCTATATTTCCTATATTTTTCTCAGAAAAGTCCGATGTTCCGCATATAATTGCAATATTTTGGGAAGTCAGTCAGAATGATATCACAAAATCTCATGAGAAAGAAAGAAAGAGGGGAGAAAAGAGGGAGAACTCCCATCCCTTCCCCCATCCCTGCCTTGTGCCTCCCCTCCCAGCCCTCTGCTTCCATTCTGGCCCTTTGGCGGTCAGTAACGATGTTTGGCACATGACACACATCACGAGATGTAAAAATTAAATTGACATACTCACAGTGTTTGGCCCTATCCCCTCCTATTTTTGTGGGTTTTTTTCTAGTGGAATACAGGCATAAGGGCTCAAAGGTCAGGGTCAGAGGATCCTCAGGGCATAAGGAGAGACTAAGGGCTGTCAGGTCAGGCTTAGGGGATCCTCATGGCATGAGGGGAAAGTAAGGGATGTCAGGTCAGGCTCAGGGGATCGTCAGGGCATAAGGGGAGAGTAAGGGCTATCAGGTCAGGGTCAGGGGATCGTCAGGGCATGAGCTTGAGGGGAGGGTAAGGGTCATCAGGACAGGGTCAAGGGACCCTCAGGGCAGGAAGGGAGGGTGAGGGCCGACTGGTGAGGATGTCCCAGATTTCATATTTGAGGGGTTAATTTTTCAAAAATTTTCTGGCGGTGTTCTGGGGGTGGCAGCCCCAGACCCCTTAGTGAATAAATATTCTCAAAAGGTAGAATAAATCTCAACATTAAGGAATCAATATCATAGTTGGTTAAGAGTGCCTTAAGGGCCATACCCACTTAGCTATTTACCCAGCGATTTACCCTCCGATCCCGTCGCCCAGAATTTGCACCATACCGACGGGGAGTTGCCTGGCGACTGGCGACCGCAACGATGATTCTCCCAGTTGCCCGTCGCTGCTAGAGTCGCTTAGTGGGTATGGGGCTTAAGATTCAATAAAATGGGAGATTATAGATACCTGAATTCACTCAGAGGTTCCCAGATGTCATATTTTCCTTAGGGTGGCCCCCCAGACCCCCCAGTAAATAGATATTCTCAAAAGGTAGAAATAAATCTCAACATTAAGGAATCAATATCATAGTTGGTTAAGAGTGCCCAAGATTCCATAAAATGGGTGTTATTCTTCTCAGATTATAGATATCTGAATTCACTCACAGGGTCCCAGATTTCACATTTGAGGTGTTAATTTTTCAAAATTTTCCTGGGGGTGGCCCCTCAGACCCTCCAGTGAACAGATATTCTCAAGAGTGGATAAAAATCTCAACTTCAAGGTAGCAATATCATAGTTGGTTAAGAGTGCCCAAGATTCCATAAATGGGTGCTATTCTTAATAAGACTGTTGATATCTGAGTTCACTCAGAGGGTCTCAGATTTCAAATTGGAGGTGTTAATTTTTCAAAATTTTCCTGGGGGTGGCCCCCCATACCCCCAAGTGAATAGATATTCTCCAAAAGGTAGAAATAAATATCAACATCAAGGAATCAATATCATAGCTGGTTAAGAGTGTCCAAGATTCCATAAAATGGGTCTTATTTCTCTGAGATCATAGATATCTGAATTCACTCAGAGGTTCCCAGATTTCATATTTGAGGGGTTAATTTTTCCTGGGGGTTGCCCCCCAGACCCCCCAGTGAACAGATATAGAACAAGAATAGATATAAATCTCAACTTCAAGGAATCAGTATCCTACTTGACGAACAGTGCCCAAGATTCCATAAAATGGGTGTTATTCTTAATCAGATTGTAGATATCTGAGTTCATTCAGAGGGTCCCAGATTTCATATTTGAGGGGTAATTTTTTCAAAATTTTCCTGGGGTTTACCCCCAGACCCCACAGTAATTTTGAAATTAGTTTGTAAACTGACCTAATGCCTATGAAATGGCTGTTTCTAATATAATCAAAGAATATCTTTGAAAAAGATCTGTCGAAAATTCCTATATTTTCCTATATTATTGCCCCCAAAACTCCTATATTTTCCTATAATTTTGCTAAAAAATTCCTATAAAAATTCCTATATTTTTGCCGAAGGCCATTATGACCCCTGGTACTGACAACATACTGAGTTTCTATTGCAATTTGGTCCGGGTTAACTCACAATCATTTATAGCACATACCTCTGAAGCATCCAATGTAAGATGATATTATTCAATGGCTTGACCTATTTATCTAAACGGATAGACAATGATAGCACTTATCTAAAGCTGCACTTTGCTCCCGTTTTTTACAGTCTGGTCGATACTGCTGTGTCACCTGTTCTAAACAGGATATCAGTATATTATATCAGCAGGTCACTTTTCTATCGTCATTTTTACCTTCTGGATTTTACTATACGGTTGTATTTGCAAATCAAAGAAGAAGTCTACTGAAGTATTTGTCGTCCATCAGGTGGGTGATTGTTACTTCTGATCTTAGGTTATGTTGCTGTCCCTTGATTCACTCCCTGGATATACTCTATTACTATAGGATAAGTTATGACTATACTAAATACGATTTTAGTTGCCAAACTTAGTTCATCAACTTTTATGATTGCTATAAGAAAACGTGCTGTAAGAATACACATTATGAGCTTACGTTCTGACATATTTCAAAGGTAGTCGTGTACTGGGTGATATTTCTATATTCAGGGATAGGCAGGCACCGGAAATAGACACTTTTGACAAACTAGTACAATATTATAGCGGCATGATAAAGCTACCTTAATGTGGCCTTGGTCAATAAAGTTCTATCATTGCACGTGCTGTAAATTCTGACCTATGTAACATTTGTCGTGTATGATTAGGGAAAACAACTGAAAAAGTGAACTAGAACATTCCAAAAGGGTTCAATGAGTGCTACCAAATTGGGGAAAAGCCACATTTCATGTTGATTGTACTTGACACAGATAGCCCGTATTAGTCCCTTGACGGGTTGGCCTGCTCTCCATACGATGTGAACCTTTTGAAAACAACCAAAGAAACGAATTTAGTGCACAATGTTTATCTCTAATTAGTTCATTCCTATCACGATCTCCAACCATAAGACAAGAAATTAAGAAAAACTTACTAAATTTTCCAATGTCTCCGTAGCAAAGCAATTAAATACTTCCTGAAACCTGAAATTTTTCATCGTTTGAATTACACATAGTTCAATACTGTACATTTGTTTTTAGTCGCACATGCCATAATATGATAGGACTAAGGGGGTTATCTGTATGGTCATATTGCAAGCAGATAATTTGTAACCTGTCCTGAACAAGTATAGGCCTAGTTGGTTTTTTTTCAATATTCTATGACATTTTAGTCATGTGCAAGTATTTCCTGCGTGTACGATCATCCAGGCACATCTCTCAATCAAGTTCACAGCAGTCCAATCTCCCAGCCATAGAGGCAGCACACTTGGTTTAAAAAAAATCAAATTATGACAAAAAACGTAATCTTTTGTGCCTAGATGTGATCTAAATGGCACTTCTCGGTACTAGACTAGCGGACTTGAAAATGTTTTGTTAGGAAACAGGTCACTGGTATCTGGCCTAGGCTCGTGCCCGTGGCTACGGTCTGGTGCAGGTTTTGTCTCCATCCTATTATTTTTTTCTAAATACCAGAACGGCTGGCTACACCCAGTGAAGTAATGGTAATGGCAGACTTGAAAGTGCGTACACCCGATAAAAAAGGTTTGGCTGTTATTGCCGGGGTTACGTGTACCATTATACTCATGAGTGCATTTGTATTTACGCAGGAAATGAACAGTTCTTTGGCACAATGTGATTCATCAATGGATTCATCAGTGTAGGATTTTTTTAAACCGAAATTAAAAATCAGACGAGAAATAACGAAACTTCATTTGTAACAAATCTTCTTAGATTTTAAAAAAGGTTCGTCCATGTTTCTTCCCCCCATTACATTAGATACACAGCAATCTATCTAAAATAAAGGGCAGAGAATGTAATCGCTCAGTTCGAAGGTTGTGCGAACATAACAGATTGTTAATGTATTATGCTGGACATAGCAGATTTTATATTCTAAGTGATTGTTTCTTTGTCAGTCTTTACATTTTCCATTCTCTTCCTAATAAATGCGACTTCTTCATTACACACACACACACACACACACACACACACACACACACACACACACACACACACACACACACAAATATAATCATATATCAAGAATACCTGTACACTAACTCATATTCTTCTTTCTTTGTAAAATATTGCGGTATTATTAGGTAAAGTTAAAGTACAATAAGGAATATATGATTTTCGTACTACAGTGTATAGTGGGACTGAAAGAAGATAACGTATACGGATTAAAGAGCAAACAAGTTGACCTCAATAAACACTTTCGTGACCAATATTGCTACTTCTATGAGCTGTTCTTCTAGAAATAGATTGTAAACTAGCTTTGTGTTTAAAACCAGGATGTGCATTGATATTGACTTGAAATAGTCCTTTCCCGTGATGCTTACTGATTTGAAACATTAAATAAGTAAATGTATCTAATTCATAGGAATTTATCTGAGATTCTTAATTAGAAATGTCTCCTACCATAACACGAATTGTTATAAACAATCATTCTCTCTTGGATTACGAATTGAACAGATATACACTATAATTATATTGTATCCTTAGTATGTATGACTCATAGCGGGAAAAGAAGAACGGCGCACTTAGATCCCTTTGTGTATTAACATCCTTCAAAAAACAATGCTCTAGATGTGATGCTATTTTGGATAAGTAGGTCTTTTCCCAAGGGAAGGATCCACGTGGCTTATTAGTCAGGATTTACCGGTTTGATGCCTGTATAAATTAATCTGAACAGCGGCTTAACTCGAATTATTTTAGGTAAACAAAATGTCGTTCCTAACGATATAAGCTCTATGGAAATACCAAGTTAGAAATTATTACAAACGGTATTAGAACGTTTACTTGACAAAATAGTGTTGTCCGCTGACCTCATTTTTTAGTGCTGTTTCCTGGTTTTCAGTCATTTTTTGCCAGCAAAGTATTCTCAGAAATGGCCACAGAATAATTGTGCAAATATACGTAGTTAGATGGCCCTAGTTCTGGTACGTATACCGTAGTTATATTGTGCATTTTAAAGCTCCATTTCATCATCTTGTAATAATAATATACATTTCTATTGTGAAGGAACTGGTTCTGTACTCTTCATTCACAATACATGTAGTAGTGTTTTACTAAAGAAATGTATGGAGAGTGAGGGAGGAGGTTACATCCTTCCAGTCCTCTATGTGGTTCAAACTGTTGTCACCTGTCCCAGCTTGTCAAAGTACGTGTTTGGTGTCTATATAGAAACTAATAGAGATGACACTTGAGTGCCGTGACACCATGCACCCTAGAATATGGATACTGTGGCAAGCTATGGAGCACAGCCTTACACAACCTATATTATAAAACCACTGATTACAATGATCTAGACTTCTATACTAGGAATGTACATCAACAACCTAAGCCAAAACCTGATTTTGATTCCTGGGTGCTAGCCAACAGGCTCATAATAGCATGTTATCACCCTGATGGAATATCTCAGAGGGCTGGAAATGAATTCCTAGCACCTCAGAGGCAGGAGGATACCAATGGCTCATGTCTCTCAGATCATAAGGGCTTAGAGATAGAGATCCCGAGCCCTTCAGAAAGGCTCATGCAGTTCATTATGTTATCTCCTCTGGCAGGAGGACATAAGACAGTCCTGGTTCCTCATCTGACAGTTTACTCTCAGACTCAGCACAGAGCCACTACCAGCTTGGAACTCCCTGGGACCAGACTAACTGCCATGTCTAGATTGTTCAGCAGTGTGCCAGACCATATCCTATAGCCAAGACTCTTGAGACTCTTGACACTTCATCCTTTTGTCATATGTGACTCAGGATCGGATCCACAGAAATCTTGAGGTAAGCACTCAGCCAAGTGTTGTTTGGTTGTTGTACTAGGTGTTCACTCACATTATTGATCGATCCTACATAGATTCCACTGGTTGTAAAACTAAATGCAATAAAGGTTTGAAACTATTTGAACGTGTGGCATCTCCTTTCCTAGTCGTCCATATTTACTATTTGGAAAATGTATCCAGAAGGAAGTACCTCTACAGTACTCTAGCAACCCTTTTATAAAGAAGCCGATTAGAGTTTGTGTATTGAAATTTATATCTGCTTTGAACAGTATATCAAATTGTATATCACAAGTCGAACAGATATATGACATAAATCTCTGTATACGAATACGTCATAACAGCATATACGCCAATGTAACTCTCATAAATAACACCCCCTGCACAGTGCCTAGTTTTACTTGTTGTGACTTTTTTTTTTTTTTTTGCAATCCTGTAGTTGTGTTGCTGAATTCTGTTTTTCTGAAACCATTTCTAGAGGAAATTACTGAATGAGTGTATCATGTCCAGGCATTCTTTTTCAAAGATAAGAGATAGTAGTCTATAAGTAAAAACCCAGCAATATAATGGGACAATGTGCAAAGACGAACGAACAATTCTACTTGAAATTGTAGAATTGATCAATGAATTTTGAGTTTTAATCAACGCAATATCGATAGATTCCTAAATAGTTTGTCAGATTTCAGAAATGCACCTGCCCAGTGGTATGTCAAATGAAAGGCTTGACGCTTGTGAAATAGATAACAAGATGCAGCCATATGTACATTACCAATAAAAACATGAATAAAACGTCGCGAACAAAATAAATGAGCAATGTGAATTGACCTGAAAATTAAAGGAGCATCGGTTCATCAGCAGAAAGATGGGCAGGGGACCAACAACCTGCTGGGTGGGTTGCATTAATTTTGCTGCTTTAAAAGATAAATTGGGTAATTTCCTTCGGCCCAGCCCGCCCTTACCGCTTACCACTCCCCCCGTGTCCTCAGGTGGGACGCCTTCCTCCAGGCAACAATAGATGACCCCCTCCCCCCCAACGCCCCCCGCACATGCTCCGTGCCAAGCTGCCCTTCCCCCACTCGCGTGCCCAGGCGCCTGTGACCAGTGGAGCATGAAGCGCCCAGATTGTGTCCAAGCCTGGTCATATAATAATGATGACCCACACCGCGTTGGCCGCTGCCAAGCTGCAGCGCCAGGGTCGCCCCCTATGGCATTATAATGGGGTTTCCCGCCCCTGCCCGATGTAACCTCCACAACCCTCCTCCCCTATCAACATCGACCCCCCCCCCCCACGACCTGTCACTTTATGCACACCAAATGAACAGCAGATGAAAGGGCATAGCATTGGTCTATGCTCATGTACAGATTTAAATTTCCGCGAGTGTATGTAATATACATATATATATTCATTTATATATATATATATATATATATATATATATATATATATATATATATATATATAAACACACTGTATATATAATGAGTATTGTACATGAAATAGTAACTCTTAGACGATAAATAATTCTTCTGATAATTGCTTGATTTTCTTATAATGTTTCAGGAAAAGTTATTTCAAGGCTATGATTTTCAAATAGCTATGAAGGTATACTATTCATAGTTGAAAAAGGAATAATATTTTGTGTAGAATAGGCAATTGGTTGATTTTCAAAATAAAAAGTTTCATGACAACAAAAATTATAACCTTTTTAGCGGTAAACAGCCATAGGTAATAGGTTTTCATCACAGATATAAATCATAACGATGGGCAAATAATGGGATCATGTGTGCTGCTGAAATTGAAAAAAAAAGGTTTCTCCGGGCGATAATGTCCGGATTTGTGAGGACACCCAGTGGAGGACACGGCTGGAATGACGTCTATGGGGTCAAGGAATAGTATCGACACACATTAATTTGGTAATCACGTGTAAAACTGTTGGTCAGAGAAAGAAGAATAACGGTTACAATTTACAAATCAAAATTAATTCAACCAGTTCTGAAATAAGTTGAGAAAAGGGGTGAAAAAAGACGTAACAATTATATCAATATCCAGAGAGTGTTAGTGCGGTAGGCGAGCGCGTGTCCCCCACTAAATACGATCGATATTAGATTATTTGGTGCGGTGTCAAGCCCTGCCTCTTTAGGTGCTTAATTTTCACAGGCCCGGGAGATAATAGAGACTGTACGCTGCTCCAGTCTCCTCTACCCTCACTCCAAAACTGCAACCCGATCGGAGGATGCTGCGTGAATTTTTTATTGTATTTTTTTCATTACTTTTTTAGTTCATTATTTTTAGGGACTGTTGGTGTTTATGCGGGTAGCCCTGTAGGGCTCGTGTAATCGGCCCATTACGCAATTACCACAAATTACTTTAGATTCTCCACGTCTCATCCCCTGGCGGGCATGCATGGTCGTCACGATGAGGGTCGGCAACAAAAGTCGGGAGGCCTAGGCTCGCCTGAATTAGGCCCTCACAGGCCTATTCTGCTGCTAGGTAGGGTTGACAGGAGGGAGGGGAGGGATACATGTTACTAGCCTAGGGTGTTTTTTTAAAGAATAATTGCTCTTTTTTTATGTGACACATTGAAACCTAGTTGAAATTACGTGATCAATATTTATTTCTAATTTTTTACCCTAGCTTCCTTTCTCCCCTCAAATTAAAACACATTAAGGTGATTAATATTCAGAAAATTTAATTAGTATGAAAGATAGAAGACAGACGGTGTTTTGTTTAAAATATTAGGACGGATGGTGACATTTAGAGGTGTCAGTAGACTCAATTACGTTATACCTGCTATGAACAAGCACCTTTCTTTTTTGTTTTACAATACACTTTTTGTTGTACCACTTCTGTCGTATGAGAATTCCATTGATGTTTGAAGGCGACTCGTGGATTTTTAGTATGATCTGTTAGGCAAACGATTACGCAAACACTTTATGTCTCAGGAAAGGAAACTTTCTTAGGTATTGAAGTACCAGGAAGTATATTCATGACGCGTGGCTGAATAGGAACAGAAACATAGGAATAGAAAGTTCTAGACCTCAGTGATATCACTCAGGTTGAGTGTTTTGTTTTTACCTCTGATAAGCCTGTCTATCTGATAAGAGAGTTGGTGTGGTGAGGTAAACAGGGCCCATATCTTCGTAACTGATTTGGCTGATCAGGGAAAATTTGATTAGGGTCCCATGATCAGTGATTTTGCTTTTTACCCAAATTTATATTGTTATTGCAAAATAGTGTGAAAGAGAAATTATTAGGTGTAAAATTTGTTCAAATTGTTTGATCAAATTTTCCCTGATCAGCCAAATCAGTTACGAAGATATGGGCCCAGGTCACTTAGTGGGATCTTGGATCTGTATGACCGGTATAACTTTCTCTACTTTCTATTCAGGAAAGTTAATAATAGCACCAACCCTTATCGAGGAGGTTCCCTGTTCCGTTCTACATAGGAGGCCCGTCTGTTTCAGTTAATGACGGAGAATAACGATAATTTTAGATAATGCTAATGTTTTGGCTTAAAGTTAAATTGCATCGTTTGACGTAAAAAAAACATCTGTGTAAAAAGTGGAACATTGTTGATAGGCGAATACCATGCATTAAAAGGATAAGATTTGCAAATCTGTATGCAGTGATTTTGGAGTGATTAGAAGAAGAACTTTACCGATATGATAATACCCAATAAACAAACCCATGTTTTAATTTCAGTTAATAAAACCAAATATAATTTTACTTCTGTCGTTGAGTTGGATGTATATCAATATCGTTATTCCCAATAAACAAAAATGTAAACGTTTAATGACGCTTAATTCATAGATAATTCGAAAGGTTAGAGTAATAGTAGAACTTTTATTGACATTAAAAGAGTCAAGATTGACTTATGTGTTACAAGTCTAGACAGCTACTTAACCTACATCATAGCCTCCTGCTGTGGGAGGCCAGCTGACTTGAGGAGGGATTAGTATTTGTTTAGGCATTGTTACGCAGAATGAAGTGGGAGTGGAGAGTATATTATGCAGGTTAGTAAACGACAGTCATGTGAGACAGTCGTGATAACTGTATGCAAGAGTGTTGAAATACGTCACTACTTCCAGTTTCATACAGAAAACGTGTCTTCGTTCAATGAAGGTACGTCATACCTTGTTAACTCAGGTAATGTACGTGATAATTAACCTAATCTTAAAGGATATAAGATATGAGTAACGTTAGAGACGTGTATGCCAGGTATTGTTTTATACTTTTGATTGTGACGGCAAACGTGCCAGGACGAGTATACGTGAACTATGACAATAGTGGGAGAAAACATCTTTTACTATCATGGTGGACGAGAACAGTGGTATATTGGGCACCTAAGTACATGTATGTTCAAACCATGAAATATTCACTTAAAATGCTTTAAAATGTACTTTCATGTACCTTGCCCCCAGCATCGAGATCAGTATGACGGTAGGCGTCGCCCCCTAAATTCATGCATCTCATGCATGAAAACTCATTTCTACTCATTAAAGCAATACGGGGTGTGTCTGAAAGGCGCCAATAGAAGGAGGGAGAAAATAATACTAAAAGGCCTGCCAACCTGGGTTGAACTCCCCCACCTGGCCTTTTTTAACGCACCTCGAATTCTCCTTTGATCTCACCGCCGCAAGCACAAAGGTAGCAATGAGGTGAATGAAACCTTAAGTTGGGAATTTCCGATTATTCACCTAGGTGAAACCCGGCTCCCCTGGGAGTTGAGGTTTGATCGTCACTTGTCTGGAACAATCCGGTCCTGTCTGGATTTAAAAAGATGGGTTAGATGAAAGTGGTAGATAACAATGAGCCCAGACTGATGGTTTCTCAAGTAAAATTCTGGGGGCTAACAGAGGCTCCAATACACTTAAAAGTTCCCGATTATACACAATCCATCTAGCTGTAAAGGTACAATTTTAAATTGTCACATTACCTAAGTATCTGGAACAACCTAGACATTTTTAATTCGTTTATCAAACTACGTTTTAAAATACCATATAATCATATTGCTATTCATAAATGCGCAGATGCGATGCATACTATTGTAGGTGTTACCCCGGTAGTATTATAGGTAGGCCTATACCAAGTTTCCCACTTTCTAATCAAGAGAGGTGACGTGGCTGGCGGTTGTGGTAAGATACGTAGATCACACGCAGGTCGCTAGATGTAGATCTGATAGGCCGCGGAAAACCTACCATGAGTAAAACCTCGCCTGGACTGTTTTACACCCACCACCAGTTAGTTATCAGCTCTTGACTCGTACTCTAAGTACCTGGCCCTAAAAGTAAATATTACTCACCAAAGTGATACCACCCACACACAACGCCATGAAAAAAAAGATAATTTAAACTACACAAAAACACACACAAAAAACCGCTACCGCAGACTGAGAGTTACAGTTCTAACGGGATTCGGTTTTTAAGTTATCCTTTGGTTAGAGCACTTAAAGCAGAACCCTAGTACTGTGAGCAATTACCCCCAGACCCAGACAGAGTGAGCAGCTCGGTCTGCGTGCTCAGGGGTGGGAGTGGCTCGTCGTTTGATCCCCGCAGACCCTGGAGGATCAACACTCGGAGCTGTTTTTACACACGGCGTGCTGACCCCTCGCCGGGAGGAAGCAGAATGGCCAGACGGGGTCAGTCAGCCGGCAGTAAGGGGTCCTTACCCCCCGCGCCCCCCTCTGATCCCCAGGTCCCGCCGCGCTGACCAAAGGGTGCCGTACCCGGTCATTAGGGGTTGGGGGTCCTTAGGGACACGGGTTAAATAGGGTGGGCGGTAGGGATGAGAGCCTGATTAGATTCTCCCATCAAATCTTTATAGTGTCATTACTTGCCTCTTTTTTATATTGATATCGTTGATGACAGCAGAAATACAGTGGCAGAATTCAAGATGTTGACCGTTATTTATCATTATTCCAATTGTCATACAAGTGAATGCTTCTCCGATGCTTCTATGCAGTGCTTACGTCTTTATGTCCATGATATGAGAGAATATATTTTTGCTTCCAAATAATTTTACCCTTAGTTCTTCCCAGTTGGAGTATTGGGGAAATTGAAACAAGGTATTGCGAAGGCATGTCACATTTCCGTCTTGGTGTCTAAAACTGACTATTATTTTCTCAGTTGGAGTGTAGGCTACTATCCATGAACCTGTTAAAAACGAGAAGCCTTGTAGCTGTCACATGATGAAGTGTTATTTTCTTCCATGTCCCCCTTGATGGCTAAATAGGCGTAAGGTGACCAGACCGGACTAGGACAATGAGTCAATTACGCACCCGGACACCCCCCGACATCTGTGCTCCATCTCCCCCTGTTTTTTCCTCTCTCCGTATCACGAAACAGGGGTCAAGAGGTCAGCACAGCGATGCTAGGCCACACTCACGTGGCTGTGGACATGTCAAGGGGTCCTCACCCCTGGCCCCTGGGATGTCCCACCATGAATCAAGTGCCTGTGTCGGAGTGCTCCACTCGAGCTGGGGGATGGGGTTGGGGGAGGGTGGGCACACAGACCATACTTTGTACCTGACGGCCCAGGTGGGTGGGAATTCCCGACGACGGGCTCTAACGCCAGGCTGGGTATCCCCCGACCACGTGGTTGTGACCTAGGACCGGGACGTTTCTATGTCTGTATGTATGTACTGCTGTAAGGAGGAGATAGGACATGGCGCACATGTTTATTGATTAATAGCGTGAACGTATAGAGTCTTATCCCGACCTCGCTCGTCCGTCACGGTTCAGTGAAGGCTGGACAAACAAAGCCACGTGGTCGGGGTAGTGCAACACCTGATTGGTCGGGGGGTCATTACATAATGCTGGTAAGGGTGTGAGGTGCGCTCCCATTGGCCAACAATTAGTTCAAAACTTTTAATATTGAAAAATATTTATAAAATACATGGCTTACATCCATGATAATGATTCATATATTGGTGAAAAGAGAAAGTTCTGCACTATGCACCCATGGTAGAGGCATTATTTTACCTTGTATGTACACACAGTTGCAGGTGGTTAAAAGTCACCAATTTAAACATGCTCAAAGAGAAAATAACCCCAGGCTTGTCTGGTCTGGACCCTGAAGCTGCGTTCCACACTAGGTGGCGTGGTATGGAAAATCATTTATTGCACAAGTTACGTTTGTGGGAATAATTTAGCACATCATATTGCAGTTTATATATTATGGATATGTGTAATATAATACCAATCATAAAAAACTACCCTATGGTAATTTCATTTGTTGTAATCCATATATATGTATTAATGTGTGTGTATAAATATAGATATAATGTACTGGACTTTATTTTACAAGAATGCCTGTTAGTGTTATGTCACGTTTCTTGTAAAATACTCTCAAATGTGTCTTACGGCCCAAACACAAGGTCCAGTCATTTAGTAAATAACATACTGTGACCCTTCACATACAACGCCAAATAAATCGCCATCAACTTATTACTGCCCCCATCTTACTCGTTGCCTAGCAGTCGCGTGCCTCCATCTTGGAACTTTTGCAGTTTTTTGTTGGGGAACTTAAGCGCGTTTGTCAGGTTTGTTTTCACCATTAATGGTCGTGCTACCAGGCCCCCTGCTAAACTATTGCCAGCTGAAATGTTATATAGATACTTTGCCGTTTGAGTCATTTGTCTCGGCATTGTGTATCTCAGACATTAGGCAAATTTAGCTCTTATATATCTATATATAAGTATTTGTTATGTGATCCAAACAGTTGATCATATATGGTTGTTACATAGTGCTATAAAGAAAGCAACCGCTTTAGGTGAGTTTAGATTGGTAGCTGCCCCCTTGGTTTCAGTTCCGGTTTCAGTACAACAACGCACACTTAAGAATATCATTCTATGAACAGTGATTGTTCATGTGTAAACAATGGTTAAGTTCAACACAGTCAAGTATAACCACAGTCAATAAATGGGATGAACACAGAGAAAGCGAAAACCCACAATAGATTAGTCTCGGTCTACAAGATCCGGTTCATGTACCTACCAAACGGCCCGGAGCCGGTGGCCCGTCTAGTGGCTGATGTCATGATCCAGCCGTGAAGGGGGCGTGGCCTCGGCCGGCGTAGTACGCTAGAGCCATGTGGTCGGACACAGACTAGAGCGAGGGATCTAAACAGACCCAGTCACTCACTCACACGCGGCCCCCGCGACCGACACCAGCGAGTCTCAGAACGTCCCGAGACACGACTCGGGCTAGTTTAGACGGAACAACACACAGGGGAGTCTACTCACTGAAGCTAGGAGAAATCATCAGATTTTACCAATAGAAGACCTCAGAGGGAAAAGTTTGAAGAAAAATCGGAGAGTTTCGGACATTTAACTTTTTGTATACCGGCCCGTGACAGGACTGAGAACTCCCGTCACGCTTGGTAGACCGTGGTTATGAGAACCTTCGAGTTAGGTGTTTAGTGGGGAACTCCTGTCACCCAAGAGGTCTATTTATAGGTGAGCGTGTCACACATTCCTATCATATTTATGTACATTGGTAACTATATTACCCAATATCTACCTGGTTGATATACTAGAGTCTACTCACTGAGGTGTGCAGCAGGAGTTACCTGACACATTGAGTTTGGCTACCAGAGTGGTGTATGCCATACACCCCAAGACCACACAGGAGGAGTTTGTGTACTGACTGATCCAACGCCAGTGGAGACATACGCTCCACCCTGGAGGAACAATCTACCTGTGAACTGACCAGTGTCTCACAGACTGACCAAGGCTACTGGTCACCACTCGTGCGCCCTATCGTATTGAGTGTTTAACCTCATCTAAGAATTACCAACACAGCTTTCAGGTCTGTCCCAACCCTTAAGCCTGTAGACGAGGTCTGTCCGTAACTGAAGATCCCTGCCCTGGAGGAACCAGGAGTGTGTGACCAAGCGGAACGAGATGACCGTGGATGTGTGTCCGTCTGAGGCGGGCTCCCCGTGGGACCCTGGAGACGTCGCCGACCAACCCCCAGAACAGGTGGGAATCTTTGATTAACCCTCATCGTGGTCTCACCTGCCTACTAATCATTCTTACTTCCAACCAGGTGACCAGTGTCAAAGGCATGAAGTCTGGACCACAATGTTGATTTATAAACATATTGACGGGGTGGTACATGTATTTGTGAACCGTAAAATACTGCTATACATGGTATACAATAATAGACAAGTTTAGTATTTACCTTTTTTAAGGGTCCGATACAGTGGCTTTAATGTTAATCACAAAGCCAAGATGCGACTCAGTTTATTAGTTTAGAAGTATTTCGTTTCTTGATCAAAAACCTTTAGCAGATGAAAGTGAGTTAATGAGTTGAAGCGTGTCCCTCGTTTCTCGGTTGATATCGATCGGCGTCAGGTGGCGCCACGGGGCAGGCGTCTCGACTTTCAGCACAAACACTCTGTAGGGTGCTTCTAAGGTTGATGTATTCACTTTGCGCGCACTTTTTTCCTCAAAATTAAAATGTGACGATAAAAATTATCCTGTTGCTCTAGCATGGCCAGATGTTCACATCCTTTTATAAACATAATAAACAGGCATGATTGATTATATATTGGGATGCTTTTCATAATTAATATTAGCCTTTAAAGGTGATATTGAGCTGCGTTTCTGAATGAGTGTTATTTCCTTTTGATTACAATAGCTGGTATTAATTCAGTAATCATTGCCTACTGTTGATACTTTTAGTTTTGCAATTTGATATATGAAACTCATTTTTGAGAAATTGACCTCCTTAGAACACTGCTGTATTATTCCCAGGATCAAACTTCATCCTGTTTGGCATTGATCTACAGATAGGGGTGAGTGGGGGAATAAAAGTAGATAATGTTAAGTGCCCTCACTGTTTGCCCTCGGGCAATGTTTTTGACAGGGGCCCCGACACCTAGTTCCGTTAGGGGGTGATAGATGTCGCCTTATCGGCTCGTATGCGTGCACAGCCGGGATAAAACACACAAGGTTACCTGGTTAAAAATCACCATAGGTATGAAAAAAGTGTTCACTGTTTAAAAGTTGAAGAATTTATAGCAAAAAGTGCATTATCTTTATTTATAACATGGCATTATATTTCTTATCTGTTATAGAAAATGTTGTAATATTTCAAGTATAAATACTGTTTGATATTGGTTGTAGGTTGAGTAGGGGCAGAGGTGTTTTGATTCCAAATATATGTCTCTATATTTTACAATAAGTATACGTTTACCTAGATCCTGAATGTGGTTGGTAGGAAATAATTTTGATAAAATCAACTATAACAAAGCTATCGGATATAAGAAAAAAATAGGTGATAAAAACAAGCTAATGTCGTGGGGAAAACGAGCTTACAGAAAAACTGCACTTCTTAATCCAATAGCGCCAATAACGAATAATTTGGCGAGGGTCTTTTTCTATAAAACCTTTGACTGTGAATGCTGAGGTAGATGATGATTTATGGATGTGGAGAGGGGAGGGGAGGTGGTGAGGGGAGACGGGCCCACAGGAAGGCGACGTTTGTTCAGCTGGCCAGGCAACCACTGACTCACGTTGCTAGGCAACCGATGTAAACTCGATGGGAATTCCAGCTTTTGCCGAGTTGTTACTCAGTTAATATTGCCTGTCTCCCAAGATGTCTTTCCTGGCATAACAGCATTAGCCTCACTTGTTTTCAGACCAATTATTGTGTAAGTCTCAACAGTTTAGCAGTGCAGAAAAATTAGGTTAACATATGTCGACCTAGCATGGTCCCTGAAAAAAACCCACTTGACATTCCAGATTGATATTATGGTAGGAGCTCATATTTAAGTAATGCGCTGTAAACAGTCCCCCACGGCGTGGGTTTCTCTGCCCTGGATGGCAGTGAATAAGTTGGATCTATTTTTGGATCTGACATACTGTTTTTGTCACTTAATAGCTTAGTGTTACCCGCCGCATCTGCCTCCATCATCTTAGTAACACAGAGTGTGACTTAAATCATGACAGTGCGGGTATCCGGGAAGAGATCCCCACTTATCCCGACATGTGTGTTATCCACAGACAAAGGTCCTATTACACAATCACCCCATTGTACCAAATACCTCCCTGGGGGCTGGGCGTAATATCCTCAATATTTTCATTGATTTAAAGCCTTTTATTGATTTAATTTAAAAAGCTTTTTTTCAAATATGACAAGTGAGGTTCCAGCTAGGATTTATTTAATAATTAAGGCTGGGTTTGCTCTGCACGTCGTGTATACTAACACCACTGGGCCAGCTGGCTCATTAGTCCACCGTTGGGCGCCCGCCAGGCCCGCCGCCCGCAGGCCTCCCTCCTAATAGGTTCTGTTTATTTGATTAGCATTAAAAAAACGAATGGTTAGGGGTAGGCATGGTGTAGGGGTAGCCAGAGTAAACTCACGACAGATTGAAACGTAAATAAAGGGCCGTTTTAATCTGCACGTAAACTTCCGAAACACCGGTACCATTTAATTGATTGAACTGAGGTTTTTCAGTGTATTTTTTGATTTGCTTAGAGAGTAAAGCATGAACAGTCAGATTGATCAGTGATTGTCGTCCGACGAAATCGATGATCCTCTCAGGAGTACACGTTGTGAAAAAAAGCTACAGCTCAGTAGCGTATCTAGCAGTCAAGGTGTCAGGACTGGTTAATAAGGACTTTAATTCCACATTGCTAGTAAACTTTATGGGGCTTCTATTTTGAACTCTGCCATAGAACATTGCATTTAGATTCATCTACAATTGTACTTTTCTTGCAGTATGGTAGTCATGTAAATGGAATTCTAGTTCAGAAAAGGCCAAATACGTATCTTACTTAGAAGAGGCCATGTAAGCCAACATACGCTTGTCTACAGAATCATTGATGTAAGTCCATATTAAGTACCTTAACATGGACGTTTTACCCCACAGCTCGAATTTACTCTGAATGGTCAATAAATCTTATACCGTTCATAAGCAGTTAGCCCTATGCATAAGTTCAAATAGAAATATGTAACAATGATACAGGTTTAACAGTGCGGCACGTCAGTACGTGTACAAACAAATTGAGGTATGGACTGCCCCTATATATATATATATATATATATATATATATATATATATATATATATATATATATATATATATATATATATATATTATAATATAATATAATACCCCCACTGTGTATCTGAGGGATAATTGGTGATATAATCTGATCTCACCGTAACCCCAGCTGACCGCTGGCCCAGCCTGTGGTTGTGAAAATAGCAGCTAGACATACATTATTAGACGGACGAAGCACCAGCATTCACTAGACTTGTTGTCGTCTATCAGATTAATTATCTTTACTAAGATTTTGAAGGATTGGAAATGACAAAGGTGTATTTGAGATGTCAGAAAAACACAGCAATAATGAAAATAACCACTTTTAACGATACAGAATTATTAACCAAAAGAGGTAGAAACTATGTCATATTACCATTATTTTCAATGCCCACAGAACACGTATAAAAAGCACAGCGAATTCCTAAAGTCATAACTCGATTTGCAAGTCTTTTGATTGCTTAGGTATTCATGTTAAGCAAACAAGTGCAGACTTTTAACACTTACCAGAGCAATAGAGGACAGTAAGCTATTCGCCCCAGCCGACAATCAGACCAAGAGGTTTTCGGTCAATATTAGTCTGTTTGGTGTCGGGCCCGGCAGTGACTTAGCATGTTTACCTTTGTTTAGTGCTGGACAAGGGTTTGGCAGTGCTATGTGTGTAGGCCTCCTGTCTCAGCGAGGTGATGGAGCGGTCAGCCCTGGAGTGTTACGTATCCTCCAGGGCTGAGGTCACGATGGGGGCATAATGTCCAAGCCTCTGGCCCCTGGGGCTCTAAACGGCTGAGCAAATGATCCAAATTGCCATATTCATAAAACAAAATATGGCTAAAAGCAAATGTGTGCACTGCATATGTCAGTTGGAGTGTTTGTAAATAGTGTGTAAATAGTTGTCCTCAGGGAGTCTACAGGGGTGTCCCATCGCTAGTAATTTACTACTTCCATCTACTGATTGTTTTCTGGAAATCTACCAAGAACAGTGTATCACTCCTGTTTGTGTCCACTGTAGCCTTGTTCGTGGAATTGAGTTAAACAGGGACGGGATCCCTAGAACCTCGGGAGAGATCCCGGGGTAAAGTCATGAGATCTATTCAGTGTTAATGAGAGGTCGTACCTAAGTTCACTTTTCTGGAGCTGGTGAGCTGGAGTAAGTGCCGTGTGTCCGTAGCGACCAGTGGTATCAGAAGGAGAACACGCACTCGTTACTGACATTACTATTCAATTGTACCATCGTTCAGTTTTCATCCCAGGCCGTTTTGGATTTATTCGGAAACCAGCAGAATGAGTGATTTACAATAACCCGGATGTCAATAATTATACTCAGGTCGCCTAGCAAGTACATTTGGAAATAACAATGGATATCTATGTACATATATTGCCCCGAAGGACTGCCTAGATTCTAATATGTTTCCTTTGTATTTCGGATTTCAAGGATGTATTTTTTTCACGAGGATTTCTATTAACTTGAGTCAGTGATGGAAACATTATGCGGAGAAATAAACACCCACACCTAGAGACTATGATCTTACATGACGATGCTCTCTCATTGACAGCCAAATGGCACGAGCTATATAGAAACTTGTTTTCATGAGTCGGAGCTAGAAGAATATAAGGGACCTTATAACCTTCTTGGAAGGAGGTACATATGTTACTAAATGTCAGGCAAGCTGCCAACAAAAGAAGATGTCTTCCTACTAAGAGTTGAGTGTAGAAGATGATGACAGTCAACCACCTTCTGTTTAACTGGTACCAGCTGTGTGAGGTAGGTTTGTCTATATGCTGGGGTTTTGGCTTCTCGAGTGGTATTTGGGTAAAGTGTCCGTTCAAAGTCCACAATTGCTCTATGTACACAAATAAAAACTGTAGAGGTGAGACTAAAATTGTATTTTTACTGGTAATTAACCTAGGATGACTTCTGCCTTGATTGGAGACTATGATTATAATTTTGCGTATATACATTAGCAGTTCACCTAAGACAGGGGTTGGTACAGGATTTTGGAAAGAGAGGGCCTGCAAATATTCCAAGTATCAAAGTCGCATGTACACAGACAAGCTTTCGTTCTCTTTGTCACGACCCCCTGGACCCCCCCCCCCCCGCTCCGATCCGGCCCTGTAGGATCCCCTTGTTTTCTTCCATTTAACCTTTAAAGACATTGCGTAATATGTAAGCAAATTTACACGAAGGAAGTTTATATTCTGGTTATTTGGAAGCTGACGTAGATAAGTAAACATTCATATGCCAATTAAATGACTAACTTATGTTTTCTAACTGAACTGTTTTATGTATGCAATTCAGTGGTGGATTTAGTGGGAGGCGTAGCTGGGAGGCCCCCTGTTTTTGGTAAAATATTGATTTTTTTAATGTGAAACTCCCGGGAAAATGTTACAATAGGGCGGGCCCCCACCTTTTGAAAATCTCTGGATCCACCCTGCAACTGATAAAGATCTTGCGGTCGAAAGCGTTATCAAGGCAAATATTAACAATATATGCCAGCCTCAGAAAAGTATGACCTTTAGAAGGGTTAGTGCACGTGTGGTATGAATGTAGTACCTGCATGCTCTGATGCAGAAGGAATGTTTCAAATTTGTTAAGCCAGCCCCTACATGACTCATAGTATGGAAATAGGTTCAATGGAAATTAGATTTTCCGATTGAACGGTATGTTTTGTATATCTAACTATAGATAGGTATAACTATAGAACGTCGTTGTAGGCGACCATTCTCTAGACCACAGTGCGTCACACCTCTGGTATTTTGGTATGACGTCACTGTCGTACACGACGACCTCGGTAAGAAATACTGAGCTGTTTCACATGTGTCAGAAATGTGAATACATAACCGTCAGATAACATGTGTCTCTGTCCACCCGTTTCTGCATGTTTTCCCTTTATAAAGCTCTTCATATACGTCGCTTCATGTCAATATTTAGCATATTTTCTCATCTTTTTTCCCTAATGTTTGGATGGCTTGAACTGAAGTTAATTGGTAAAAGTTTGTTCGTTACAATCCATCATGTAACTTTTTAGCATGTCAGTCTTTTGTAATGTTTCCTTTGTATGGGGTAATGCCTTAACTCTTTTTATCAATCCTCAGATTCCTAATATCCAGTAGTTCCTTCAGAGCTCTCTAAAAAGTGCTAAAGGGACACGTGGGACCTTATGAGAGCAACACGAAGGTTTAAATTGGAATTTAATTGTTTGAAAAAGCTCATTAGAGCTTATTGATTAAGTCTCATTGATTGGTCGGTAAGGATTTCTAAAGATGAAATCAACAAGATACAAGCAGACGACATTGAACCACCGGCACGTCACGGCGCGCGGGAAGCATTCCCACGGCGTCTCATGTCAACCTTTGTTTGACTCAAACGGAAGATTACGCGCCAATGTCAAGTTTTAATTAGCAGCCTTTATTCTGAGGCGGTGAAGCACGTGTCCAAGGGAGGATTACCCCATGTCCCTAACTCTCCGGGGAAGGGTACTACCTCCAGGAGTTAATGGCTCCAAAAGCCTTGGGTGTTTGCTATCTCAAGGAGGGGCGAACCCTCTAACCCTTTAGTGTTCAATGATAATTCATTTGATCACTGTGACGCATTATTGTTAATTTTGTGGCATTAAGCATTGTTTCTGGTTCGACAAACGATGTGGTTTGACAAAATATTGTTAGTGAATACAAATCATACCTATTACTTCAAAGGGCATTTCTCAATTTGAATCTTCATCTACGGATTAGTTAAAACTAGTATCAGTCTCACATTCATTAATTTAGGTCACAACACCTTTGGTCTGGGTTTATGGATAGGAACTGTAATGTCACCCCAGTCGCTAAGAAGTGAAGTCATTCCTCGAGTGACCGTGCAGAAAAATCTGCGGCTGTCTGTCCTACGTCTTGGTCGAGGGATTTCCACTGTCGCAGCATACATTATAAGAAAACATGTGTCACTTTGTGTATTGTTCGTTGTCTTTCCTTGGACCATGGTAATAGATGAGGTAATCATAATAGGATCATGCGGGATGCACATGTTTGATCATTAGGTGACAAAATGGTCTCGTATTGTAACCGTTTAAACATGTCCTATTGTGTAGGCGATTCTTTGAGGGTATTCCCACTGTAATTTGATTGCATGTTGCCTTGGTCCATATGTAAACATGGATGATCAGGCACTTTAATATTATACTGCCGGACCTGTATAAGTATCCCCAATTCTAATAATAGAGGATACTAGGCCTATTATAATATCTAGTGCTGTTCAACTTAATGATGATCTTTATGGATCACTGCGTCTCATGAATTCCAGGGGTTAGGGATATCCCCTATATAGACCACAATTCTTTAGTTAAATATTGACCCCTTGCAGTGTCAGTATTGACCTCTTACAAAAGATGGATATAATGGAACAGCCAATCCTCTTAGTTTGAGTAGCATCAATGTGTACATACATATAGAGGTCATACCTCAGTTTGTTCGATGTCGCTGATGAAGTCGGATTGCTAATCCCTATCTGTGTGGTTACAAGTGACAACTTAATCCTTATACTTTAAACATATATAAAGTCACCCTGCTGGGTAATAGACGCTAGTGTACGAGCCACACCAGGATGACCAGCAGCTAAATCAACAGAAGCCGGGGTAGCCTGGCCCACCTTCTACTAAAGACAAGGGGTAGGAATTATCTTACGGTCAACAGTTGAACGTGGACCTGGTAAGAACACAGACTGATATATAGGAACTAAACCAGTCGTTGTTGTGTCAATCGAGCTAACTTCATTCATGGACGACTGTAGATTAGATATTCACATTTGGATGGAAATGTTGCTACTGAACGCTCTGTCACTTCTTAAGGTAGGTCGTAGATTCTTTTAATTTTGACATTTAACAATTTTCCCTGAAATATTGATTTCTGCGCAGTCTCAGTGTGATTTGCAATTGACTACAGCGATTGTTGTTCATTTCTTGAACGATTTCACGTTAGCATACGTGTTCTTATACAGTTATGTCTTGTTATGACAGTCATAATGTTTCATACTGTTATAGGCCTTCCTTTGGTTGTTGCCTATATTACATTATTAGCAGCTTTCTGGTTTTATTTTAAACAAACCAATGGAGGCAACAGTTATCCTCGTTTCCTCTATCCTCATTGATAGCTTTCATTCCCTAACCTCTTTGCAGTCCTCAATGATGCGAGAGGATTAACATTTATTAGCGAGACAATTAATGAAAAAATGAGCGCGATCACGTGACTAATCAAAGGAAATGAAGATGTCACGTAAGTGATCATCCAAACGATGAGTTCTTTAAACCTTTACCCACAACTCTCTCACCAGAAGCTCAAACAAGAAATTTCAAAGGATAACAAAACAAAAGTTTGCCTGAGTTTTTATATATATGCAGAATCCAATTGATCATAAAACGGTAGCCCCAACATCTTTTAGGTTACAGCCATATAGTTTAATTGTTCGGTTTTAGTCATTAAGTGGGATTCTTAAGGGGGTTGTTGGTTGTTGAGTGGGTGATTGACACTTGGCTGTCGACGTGCCGTGTGACGGGGTAACTCACAGGGAGCACGTCGACATTAGTATTCCCTCCACCCACACTTGTCTTTTCGGCCGGCTGTCATTGTCTTAGTGTGAAGTGATGCGTCGGGCTAGGGGGACGGGCACGGACGGTACCTGGATGAACTTCACTTGAACTGTCCCATACATGCAGGGGCCACACTGACCTCCCCTTATTCCCTTTTCTCTGAGACATGCCGCACATAAAGCCTTTTCTCTTTATGACTATGAACAGTTTGCAAAGTTGTATTGTTAACGAGAAGGTCCACCAGATAATTTTGCATGTCGTTAGCAGATATTGTGTTCAAAAACCTTCAATGTTGGTAGAAATGCTTGCTGTACTTTGCTAAAAAAAAATTTAAAAAATTATTAAAAAAAAGATAATATAGTCCATGCTTGTGGTGATCTACATGGCTTGACAGTAACATTTTCAAACAACATTTATATTCAAGTCGCCACAATTGGAATCCAGTATTTTTATAAAAGAAAGAATGAAAGCCTCGCAAAACAATCTCCTTCCATACCCTTTGCCACAAGCACGAGCCAAAATGATGAGTTGTAAGCCGACTCATGATTGGGCGATCAGTTGGTGCGTGACTTTGGGTGTCAACGTCATGGTGAGCAGTGGCGTGTGGTAAGGTGTTATGTTACGCACAGGGTGCCAGCTCCGGCCGGGAGTAACGACTGAAGGCCTATCAGCTCACCAACCTTACCGCACTGAGTCAGTTCACCGCGCTTTGTACCGAAAATATTACCTTAATGAACTCCTTTAAGTCATAAAACTTGTTGTGTGAACACTGGCGTTGTTGAGCCCTTACCACGGGGGCCTTACTGTTGTAAAAAGCCTTCATAAGAATATTGACGCGGATAGTGAATTGCGACATGTGTTGGATTGTTTTTTGTTTTTTTTGTTGTTGTTTTGTTTTTAGGTTTAGGTTTTTGTTTTGTTCTAACTAGGGGTATCTGATCAACTGCCACAATGCAAAAGAAGGGGGAATGTTAGGAGAACTTCTGTCTTTTTTTTATGACAACTGTCCTCAGGTGGATCCTCAGATGCTTTGTTCAGGTGCCACCCCATTCACCTGTAATTACAAATTAGCATGCTTACCTCTGGGCAGGTAGACCACAACACCCTCCCTCCACACCCATCTCGAACCGGACCCCAGCCAAAACCAGGGATCATATTTACATGTATTCTCTTTGGCTGGTTTCCTCTGTGTTCCGTGTCACCGAGGCCATGCAAGCCGGCAATCAGCACCTGGAGGCTGCCCCGTCAGGTGTCGTCATGCCCTGATTGATCAGACCCTGGAGGAATGATAAGATTATCGGTCTTTATCTCACCTGATCTGATCGGCCGAGATCTACCATCATTGTGTGACTGAAGAATATAGGACAAACGTGGAACGCGTGGAAAAACGAGTTAGGGAAAGATTGATGGCACTAGATGGTAGTCCGACCTCCCTGATTGCAAGATAATCTGCCTAGAGAAAATTGTACATTTGATTACGTGAGGGTCAGGTCTTGCCCTTTGAACTGTTGTTACAGTAATTGCTTCAGTGTACATGTAATTGAGTATGCAATATTGCCAGAAATGAAGCCTAAATTACTGAGCAATCTGCGCAAATTGCAGTTAGGTTGAGGTGCATTCCGCGTTCTTTATGCATGCATTTAATGCCATTGTACAACTTCTCAAGTAACTCAAGCTTATAAATTAGTTTTTTTTTACTGGAATTGGCATTTCTTCTGAGGAAAATCATAGAAAATGCTTATATCAGAGTTCTCAGAAATCTGAGCTCGTGACAGTTTCTAGGGCGACTCAAGGTTCTCCGCAATCCCATTATGGGTCCGTGAGTCCTTGTGATGGTCATTACCTTATTGTCTGTCCATTAGTGCTCATTAAGGTGGGGTATCGGTGGGGTGGTCGACATGCGAGTCGCCTCAGTTGGGGACTGGGTCAGCAGGACAGGTCAACAGTGGGCCGGGTCGGCGCTACACAGGGTTATTAATATAGACTATAGACCGGCATGCGAGTTGATACCACCACCTGGCCGATTCGTCATCAGCTGTTGATCTATGCCTTTCCCTGGATCTGTTGGCTCATCAATCAAAGTAATAGAAATGTATTCTGCATTGTTAATGACTATTGGGATGGTACATCTATGGCCCTTTATTAGGGATCTAGGCTTGTAGATTTGGCCGTATACTAGGGCTCGTGTCAGAGAGGGATTACATCCAGTGTCATTGGATTATGTCAGTAGTATTACAGGCATGTAGGTGATAATCCCCGCCTTACAGGTTGGGTATTAGTGTACTAGGTAGCCACAGGTGTGTCTACTCACCACGCCCCAGCCCACCCTCTGGGTATATCAACAAACCCTGGCCACAACTGAACAAATCAGCCTACATTGTACCAGCCCAGCATTGGGGCGACACCACCTCCCTACCCAAACACTTTTGACTAATTAATCGCAAATCTCCCCAGGCACGTGGACCACGTTTAATGCGATTGTATGCGGGTTGCCATGGCGACCTGGGGTGAGGGTGTGCGTCCTGTTGCTAAGGCCACGACCCCCGATTAGCCTGTGTAGTTGACCCGCCCGCCCAACAAGCCGGGCAACAAACGCCAGTCGCCATTAGGCGTCACGGTTGACCTGGCAGCAAGGCTGAGCATATTGTCCACTGAAGGCAGCCAGGCGTGACCTGGTGCCCAGCCCGGTCAGTGATAGCAGTGACATTAAGCCCCCACGTCACCCCTCCCCTCCCCTTTTCCACCCCCCTCAACTTACACCCCACCCCCACCCCCGACACCCTAATGTTGCCCCTACCTAGCCCCACCGCCCTCGGCCCTCCCTCTTCGTGCCGTTCTTTTTGGCCGGCCGACTTAGCCGGGTCATGGCCGCTTGATTGGGGTAAAACAGAGGGGTAAAAGACCAACCCTTAACCCCTAACATTAAACAGGCACGTGGGGCCGGGGCTGGGGCCAAGGGGGTTATTATGCACTTAACGATAATCACCGGTGTCCACTGCTAGGGCAGGCGCAGCTTGGCTGGTCATGAATAAAAAATCAGTCACTTTGCGGGGAGTGTGTTCCGAGATGACAGTGCCCTGCGTCCCCTGCGTGCTAGACCTTTGGGCCGGCGCAGGGGAACCCTGACCTTTACGCCACTTCACCTATACTACTTCATCAATCCACTTCTCTGCATGTTACCAATTTACCCCGGGATATCCAATTTTCAGGTACAACTTTGCCTGAAGACTTTCCAAGTTTGTTGGAACTTAGGCGTATTATTTGGAGTGATTCAATTGCCCTCCACCTAATGCCATGTCCAATTATTAGCCAATCCCAAGCATCTTATTTTCAATGACAATTCATGAACAGGCAGACAAAAAAAGGTACCTGGGGGTGGTTCGACCAGCATTCACGGCTTCTCGTTTGTCCGTTTTGTCATTTAGTCCATTTGCCGGGGGCGCCCGGCACACCCTGAACTAACATTGTGATAGCTGTGAGTATTTGGACAGTAAAGTGGGGCGGGGACACGCCCGCCGGGCCCCCAGCCTGACATGCTAGTGACATGCGGTCAGATCATGTGCGCCCAGCATGTGACTGGGGGGGGGGGGGGGAGTCTTATCACCCCCTCACACAGCCCGTGGGGGGGGGGGGGGTAAGGCACCTGTCTGGGGGTGGGCTCGGCCCCCATTGTCACCATATTAGCCCCGACTTGTAAACAACGATATGCTCACTTACTTTTTAATCGACTTATTGTTAATGTTTCAATTCCTGCCTGTATATAATGTATACTTATTCAACAATCGTTTAAGCGTTTATATTGCATAATTTCGTCGAATTTGATGGCTGAATTCAATGTTATTCTGCTTGTCGAAGGATTGTTTACTTTCGGGGGAGGGCGGGGGTGGAAAAGTTTCACAGTTGTGGGGATTGAATTTCTTTTCTTGTATCTGGGTTCCATAATCAATCACATGATTAATCAAGCAAACAAGTAATGTCGCCATCATGTTAACCAATGCACAACAGTACGGGATTACCATTCGCTTTGCAGCGAAAAAAAACATAATATCGAACACCACAAGCCTACCTCGGCCACTCCCCTCCCACCCATTCTCATTTCCTCACGGGCTACTATCATCCTTCCAATGGCAGCAACAATGTGCATAGCTGTCATTACTCATCTCCTATTAATTGACAGTAAAATGTTCCCCTGTGCTTCCAATACCCACTTAATAGAAGGCAAACTTCTGTCTATGTTCAGCGGGACTTTTTTTACCTCCCACAATAACCCTCGGGCAATAAAAAAAATCTAGCTCATACAAACTCCCCCCTGCCGTGTAGGGATGCGCGGAGACGGCTCCGGGAGAGGGGTGGGGTGGTGGTGGGGGCTTCGAGGGGGGGGGGGGGATGACAGGAGGCGATAGTTTTTAATATCGTTTCGCTCCTGGACTCCGGAAGCGCCCGATAGATAAATGCAGGGGAAGCGGGTGACAGCGGTGTCACCAATTTAATTGGGTCGATAATAAATTCTCATTTCTGCGCGCGCACAGACAAAAAGCTGGTTATACCGTCCCTCTCTCAATAGGGGTCGGCTTACCCGGCCAGGGATGGATCTGCCTCCTGTGGCTGGTAGGGGAGGGGGCTGAGGCGGGGGGGGGGGGGGGGCATACCCTGTTAGTAGAAGACGTGGCCGTGAAACAAGAGCGCCCCAGGCCACCGTTCTCCCGTGTTTGTTTAAAAGGAGGGGGACATGATGAAATAAAAATTAAAACTACCCACATTAGCTCTGAGAAACGGAATTTGAGTTCGCACTAGAAAAGAAGTGTCTTTTTTTATTATTTTTCTCCGTTGAAATGTGACCTGTCTTTTCGGTTGTGATTACAATACTGAGAAACACGTGTAAGTGTGGGTGTGTAGACGAAAGTGGAACAGTGCGCGCACGTGCTTACCATCCAAAACCAATCAAACAGCGTCTTTTCTATCTAAATATCCACATTTGTTTCTGAATTAACCGAAGCATTTCAACAAATCAAAACAGTAGGGCGCACATTTGTTTTGACCCAAAATGCTCCTAACCTCATTTTGTTGGTTCGTAAAAGTTGGAAAAAAATATCTAAGTATTGACAATGACGAGGTAACTATGGTAAAAAATATATTGTCAGAAACTGTTCCTTTGTGAATTTAATGTGATAATTTTTGTTGTATAAAAGAAGTTGACCCTTCACGACAAGTTGATAAAGATAATCGCTGTTATATATATGCAATGTTTCGGTTTTGTCGTAAAAAAAGATTAAAAACTGATCAATTCCTTAGTTTTGGGTTCCCTCTGCGGTCCATACCTAGGCGGTAAAGTAAACCTACCCCTCCCCGGCTTAGGGACGTGCTTCCTGCACAGTAGACAGGGCCCCGGACAACATACCAATTATTCCCATTTTCTCATTTTACACTCCTTTTTTACCGTCTTTGTCCGAACCCGAGCCTCTTTTTCTTCTAACTAGGTCGCAGATTCAACCCACTTAAAACTTTGTCTTTTTTATCCTTTTTTTCTTGCTCTCTTTCAAAAATTTCATCAATACTATCGTTAAATGTGCGAACGTGATAAGCCTTGAGATGGGTCGGCGTTTAGTCAACTTTTCATGATTTAATTGATTTGGGTAGTGTAGAGGAAATGAGGGAAACATGTCAATGTCAAACGTTAAGTAGCATTTCTATAGGTTAAACTGTTGCCGAAACGATAGCATTTCCATGCGAGAACATCTGTGCCTATAGAGAGAAAGCATGTAACATGACATGTTCAATTTACATGGCGCTCACATGCTTACATCTCACGGTGGGAAGTTTTTTTATCAGCTCATTAAAAAGCGATCGACACCAGGGAGGGTATGCAGGCGCCGACTTGACATTCAGCCTGGGGCGTAGAGTCAATTAAAAAAAGGGGGTTCGCCTCAAAATTAATGTCCTGGCGTACGCCGATAGAGCGATAGGGGGCGGTACCCTCGTAATAAGTGGGTTGGGGGTTCATTTTGTTAAATGAAAAAAGAGGGTTCCAGCCAATTTTCCGGCATGAGACGACAGTCATTAGGGGCCCGATCCAGTCACGGGAATCATATTACTATCACATTGTTTAGTATTAGTGATAATTACAATGGTAATTACGCCTTTTGGAAAGAAATATGTGTTAGGCGAGGCGTTCACTGCGCAAACCTGAAAATTATAAGAAATAATCTGTATTGAAAAATAGAATTTGTGTTATTTATTGGTTCATTTAGTAGATATGATTTTGATAGTATACATAAATGTGCCATTAGGGCCTAGTGGTTTTGTTTAGGTCCTATACAGTTACAATGTCAGAAAAAGAAGATAGTTATATAGTTTATTGTATTTGATAATGCAGTCGTACAATGCTCAGAATACATATATATTTTATAGGCCCCATATGTATTGAACTTACGGAGTAGGTCAACTCATAAAATACGTCCATTATCATTTCCTGGATGCACAATAAAGGGTGATACAGAGTACACTGGAAAGCTTCTGAAAGTTCAGAGCCAGCATTGCATAGCTGATGGGGATCCACACAATGGAAGCTTACGTACCTGTGCACGCCCCCCTCTGTGCCCGAACTCCACCCCCAGCCCCGCATTGAGTACCAGGTGGGAGGGGGTGTCCTTGGCCTCCATCCTGCCCTCACTACATGAGACAACCCTCGTACCTTCACGGGCACCAATGGGCCGACAGTTAATTTCCGGCCCTTGTAGTTAGCGACGTCTTTTTTTACCTGGGTGCAAACAGTGAAGGAGAACTCGGCGTGACACCAGGCAGGGGAGTCCTACCATAGAGACGACAGACTGGGCCTTTTTTCTTAATTAAGGTCGGGATCATACAAGTATTAAATGAGCCGGGCCCTCGCCAATCCATCAACAGCGACTTTACCTACTCGGTGCCGATGTTTCCCAATTAAATGCCCAGTATCTGTATTTATCACAGAAACAGCGCATGTGCCGGGGAAAAAGTGCCTCCTGATTACATCCGGCCAGGTACCCTTTCGCCAGGCTTGGCCTCTCCATTCCTGAAGAACCTCCAAGGCGCACCAGTTCAGATTAAATCCTTGATGCTTTGCAGTATTTTTATGGCTTAATGTAAGTTTTAAACCCTGCTCAGCTTAAGGAAGCTCAGTTAATCATTTCTGCTTGCTTAATTACAGTTATAATCTTTATGGCTTTCAAACAGAAAAAGAAATATTGACGCAGGATCCCTGAATAAAGCTTTCTTAAAATGCCCAGGTGGAATGGTTCCTAAAATCAGGCAGGATTTGGTTAATCTTGCGACCTGTCAGCGGGCTGTCTTGGTTGCGTCACAGTTCTTAGTGGTACATTGCTGTTAATTGACAGACGACTTGCCCTCATTACCCCCAGATTAGTGAGAAGTTTGTTATACGATCATCAATTAAGGCTCGTAATTAAAGCTGATTAATGAAGGAAGATGGTGATACACCTGCCGACTCCTCCCGAGCCCCAGGAGGAAACCCTTACACCCTGGAGCCTGATGAGCCACTGGGTGAGAAGAACTTTCTACTTATTGGTTTATTAGGCAGTGATTGCCGGTATTGTCCTTCTGCCGATTGGCCCTATTTGTCGTTGTCTATACGCTGGGGCCTGATCCCCCGAATAACTCGCCGGGTGGGGGATAATAGAGAGGGACTGTGTCATTCACAGCCGTGCACTCTCACTAATCATTCCGTTACTTTTGGCTTTGTTTATGGCAAATTGGCAACTTGGGAATCGCCTACAAAGCGCTTTGAATGTGGCCTTCGCGTGTGGCCTCCCCGTTTGAACCATCTGCAAATGCCCCTCGTCCTACACTACTCGCGGCGCCCAGACAGTGGGCCCGCCCTGTTGCATGCATGCCGCACGCCGCGCTCCTCTGTCTTTGTCCTCCACGGTCTGCAACCTTTGTTCACAGATAACCTCGTCGATTTTTCACAGTCGCAATTAGTCTTTGTTTTCAAAGTTCGCCAATGGTACTCAGGTACAACAAAAGGTGTCCCTTGGGTCTATTGTCTGGGGAGCGGTAGCCCCCTTTTAAGGGCCTAGGGTCCGGCCGATGACCACTGACCACTTGCTCCAGGCGTTGGCTGGACATCACTCCTGGACCTCTTAGAATGGGCTGTGATGAGACGCAGTGACCAGCACCTCAAGGACTGACCATCTGAAGGGACCCACCCTGTGATGATCACTGGACCGTGGTCATTCTACTGACAGGTCGTATCCCCGCCGGCAGGCGTTCGTCTGTGAGGTCCATTTTCAGTATGGGGTGTCTTAAGAATCACTTTACTGGATATCAATAGAATATTATATAAAAATTGCTACCATCAAAAATTGGTGTAGCTACCATGACACAAACACACAGATTTTGCTAGAATCATGACCTAAGACTTGTGTGTAAATGGACTCGATTTGGGGGCTGGGTACACCCGAGGAAGTTACATATGTTTTGTTAAGCGTTTCCCAAGTTCCCCATAGATATTACATTGGAAAAATAGCCTGAACATGAATACAAAATTGGTTGAAAACAGTCATAGTAAGATTTTTGGTGTGTCCATTGTATGAGGTAGCAGTCGATTTTTTGAAAGTGCACCTCTATATTTAGTGCCAAACTATTTCCAGACATTTTAGTTACTTTCATACAGAATGAAAGCCCTCAAAATCCTTTAAACTTCCTTTTCAAAACCCGGTAATTCCTTCACGGCCACACACACTCTTCCTCATTTTCATCCTTTACAGTTTAACTCAAGACCAAGATGGCCATGAAACTGTACTAAATAATGAGGGGCAAAGTAGCAAACCAGACAACTTTTTGTGGTAAAAAATTAGTTTGTCTGATCCGCCGGTTGTCTGACAGAGGCGGCAGTCTAGACGTTGATAAGGGCGACACGTAATCTATTAAGGTGGAGTGGGGCTCGTGGCCTCTGACGTTCTAATGGCGGTAGGGCTGGGTTTGGTCCTATGATCCAGGGGCTCAGCTCTAAATATAGTTCCAAGTAGTTCTTTGAGACAACCCTGGCTGATACTGAAGATGTACATACACAGACCCTGTAGAGCTTCAACACCAAGATTCCTTTGTTCCACCTGCTGGTATGTTTTACACCGAGAATAACTCGCATTTTTACATCACCTTTCTTAGGAATGTGGCAGTGATGTTTTTGTCGCCATAGAGAGGAAGCCTGGATGGTACCTTATCACCTTTGTCTGTTTTTTAATGTATCGCTTTACTTTTCCCCGAAAGAGAAATAAATCTACCATGTATCCATAAAAACTCTCCCACCCTACCCGCCTAACTACACGAAGCTTTGTGTGTACTTATCATAATGCAGCCGTCGTGTCCGGATATCCAGGGTATCAGGGATTACGCTATACATCAATCCACCTACTGGAGGAGGATTCCTCCGGGCTTAGTTCACCCATCGGCCACGAGTGGCGCCATCGTCGCTCCTCCAGGCGGAGTGTGGGAGGTCAGGCGGCCTGGAGCAGAGCGGCTGAGCTCAGCCGTGGCGGGCGGCATATCAGCAGTCAAGGCCCCCATAGGGTATTTTGGGGTGAGATTGGGGTTGGCGGGTGGGGAATAAGGAAGGGAAGTGGGGGTCGCCGCCGACGTTTCCCAGAGTATGTTGGAAAGTATCTGGAAAGAGGTGCAGTCCCCCTGGAGATGTCAAAATGAAAACCGACTCTTCCCGACCATCTCCAGGGGACATTTGTTCGATACCATGATGTTGTTGGTTTATCCAGAATAATATTATCCAGATACTAAACCTTAGGGGAAAAAAGAGAAGTTGATGTTGACTGTTGCCTAGTTTATTCTGTGTGAACAGTCTCGAACAATAATTTGTTTACAACAATTTCTGCTAGCCCGCATGAAATGATGGCGCCACAACATTAAATACCATGAGTTCTTCTGACTGATTGAGCTGCGGTAGTACCGATTACTGTCAGATATATGTATGTCAGAATTAGTGCATGTACCCTGGGATCCCATCCTTTAATACCTGCATACCATTGCAAGCTCCCGGGGGTCGGTTTGGAAACTAGTAAAAGTAGTATACCAAAATACTTATATCGCATGTAAATTGAAATTAAACCTATGTCTTCATCACCGAATTTGGTTTAACATGAATAAGTATTGCCTGTAGTTTTGTATTAGGCTGTTGTTGATCCTGTTGATAATGCCTTTGCATGTCATGTTAAGGGATATCAAGGATCCATATCTCATAGAAATAACACGGGAGAAGGAATAGCTAACCACAATGGTGGGGGGCAGACAGTCGAAATGCCTCCCTGTGTGATGACATGACCTCTCCAAATGGCAACTGAGTGATCTTTTCAGTATGAGTAGCTGTGTTTCTAACGATAAAGTTTGGCCCTGTGACAAAGGCAGTTGCATCAAACGGACTTGAGAAGGGTATGATATGAGTAAAGCTATTTCTTTGTTCAAGAGCGTTAGGTTTGTACCCTAGGATAAAGGGTAGATCCCAAGGACTGAGCTCCCTGAGTAGTGAAAGCTCACGCCTTTTGATCCTCGAGTTTGAGCCAATTAGGAGCTGCTCACCACCAGCTACTCAAAGCAAACTGCTCATGGGCAGAGAAGCATCGGAGCTGCCCCATTTGCGGTGTCATGCTTGGCTGTTTTAAGTGCAGTGGCTCATTTATAAGGCGTCACTTAGCGCATCAATTCGCAGCATTTATCCAGAGCAAACAACTATCTCGGCACAACTAAATCGTTAATAATGAATAGAATCATTAGTAATGAATGCCACAACGGCACCCTGAATGACAAATGATGAGCTGAGGGCATCTTTATGGTCGTTTGGTAAAGTAACAAGTATTTATAAGAGTTCACTTTTTTCTCGAAATTGAAGGAAACTGTGCCGCGTATAGAGAAATTTGAATTCTAATGTCGGATATTATCTCTCAGTATTTTTTGTTGTTGCTATTTTACTGGCCATTGCTTCACAAACACAATATCCACTTATCAAAACATAACAGTAGACAAATACGTGTATAATTCATTGTGCATTGTCGATTCAGATTTTAATGAAAGACTAGATGAATGAAACTTCCATGAGAAAGGAGGAATTATGGATGAGATTGTCATTCGCAATATAATCAACACCTCAATTTTGGGTTTGAGGTTCATGGAAAAAAACATATCAATTCAATAAATCTTCATCGGTACATGATGAATAAAGTGGTTCTCATTGAATATCATGTTACGACGGCGAATAGAAAAGAAAGATGACACAAAAGGTGAACATTACGGAAATGCGTATGTTTCATGTTACCATGGGTACATCCAGGGTCTCCTTCATAGTAACTAGGGCAACTTGTCATACAGACATGTATGGCAGCGACCAAGGAAGAAGAGGTGCATAACTGTCAGAATTTGATATCGCTCATCTACAATTCCATTATTCATCCTAACGAGTTTTTGCGCGTGGGGTTCGATGTTTGGCTCGGTGGGATTAAAGACACCTCGGCTTGAAAGAAACGTGGAGAAGTCGGTCCCCTGTGACCGCACATGAGACACCGGGGAATCAATTATTGGGTTGTAGGGATTCGCCTTCTAAGTCGGCCGAGGCAATCAGGAACTGGCGAAACCCTACAGAGAAAGCAAATATTTACCTGTTCATTTTTGACTCCCAGGTGACAGTTGGCTTTGGGAATAAAAATGGGACTGACATTTGTGAGTGTCTGTCGGAGAAAGGGCTTAGGGAGTAAAAGGAGTGTGATTTGATTGGCCTTGACTGCAGAGGCGGGTACTTGTCTTCAAGCATTGGCGCTGTCCAGGACCCACTGTGCGGAGACCGGCCCAGAGGCCTGGACCTGGCGCTGGCCGGAGGCTGCCGTGTCCGGCCGGCTTATCGATACTGACGGCTGGATTACACATTGTCCATCCGACCTGCTCGTCGATCTGCTCACGTCAGCCATCGATCTGGTCAGAGCTGCTCGCAGATTATAATGCAAATGAAGAATTTGCGAGGAGCAAATAGGAGCGATTGAGTGGCCCTGGCCTCTGGTGCATGGGGTGTTTTGGTGGGGCGTCATGGGGTGTCAGAGTGGGGGGATACAGCATTGGATGAACCCAGCCGAGGTGACGGCGTCATCGGTTGCCCCTAGTAACGATGGAAGCCGCCGAGAACTGAACGTATTGAGGAGGGGGGTGGTGGAGGGGAGTGGGGAGGGATGGGCGCGTTACCTGGGCACCAGGCGTCATTGTCGCCTTGGTGACAGGCTGCGCGCGACCCTGGGAATCGGGCGGCGGCGGCGGGCGGCGGGAAGCGGCGGCAGTGGCGGCGATTGAAATTTCCAACGGGTTTGATAATAAGCATTTGGGTCTGGCCCCCGACGACTCGGAGAATACAGGGCGGGCTTGGTGAAACAGTTGAATTGTTAATGTCCACCTAATGATAGTCGGACTGTGGAGGAAGGGTCCCTCTAATTGTTGCTTCTCACACGGCCTACGTAGGGGCCGCGCTTACTCCTGAACGCCGCGAAAACGGCCTACTGCGAGCCCCTAATCAGAGGGTGGAGAGAGTCAGAGAATAGAACCCAACCCCTTTCTCCCCCGACTTCTCCCCTCCTGCAGGCCCCAACACCATCACCACCGCCAGCACGAGCCCAGCTAATTAGAATGTTCTTGTTTATTACCGTATTAAATATTACTGACATCAGCACCTATGCAAAAAGGCCCGCCTGCTGCAGGCTGCTGGGAGTGGGGTACAAAATGTGAGGGGGGCGGTAGGAGGGCCCCTCTCTGCAGGGGGCCTCGCTCATGCATTGGGGGGTCCTTTAGGCCTATATGCCTTATACCAGTAGAGGGCCGTTTGAAGGACGCCCCTCTGTGGAGTGGGTGGGGTGGGATGGAGGAGGAGAGGAGGAGAGGAGGGCGGTTTGCAGCATGATGCCGCAGTGCTCCCCATAGTGGCAGCAGGCAGACGGGCGGGGATGGCAGGGAGGGGGGAGGAGGCTTGCACGCGCCTCGTGCAGCATGCACACAACAACACCCGGACCCCGGACAGCAGCAGACCATCCGGGACCTCACCTCCCCCTTCCACCCTCCTCCCCCATCTCCCTCCCCGCCCGCCGCCTACAGCCCCGCCACCTGGTGACCAAACTAATCCTTGTGCGTCCACAGCGTGACGTAGCAGCGTCCATCTTGGTGGTGGGTAGTAGGGGTATGGAACAGGTCAACTTATCAAATGAGCAAGAAAAAAGGGGGAGAAAGTGCTGAGCTATCATCACCTCTGTTCACCTCAATGAATATTAAGTCCCTGCTGATCTCATCCACAGAAAGCCGGCCACCCTCTCCCTCCCAATGTTTACCATATGAAACAGACCCGCATCTGACAGAACTGCGCCAATTGTTCCCTACTTGAAGATGTATCCTCCCATTACAATACATCAAGCACATGTATGAAGCATTTTTGCCAAACAAAAGCAGTCGCCGAATACGTGCACATGTAGATAGATGTGTTGACCTTTGGTTAGGCTATGGTAGGAGGGGAGTGGCGGCGGGCCGACCCTACATGGGGACGTGATGCTGGGCCAGTCCCAACATGAGTCAGTCTAAGCGGTAGGCCAGGGCCGGCCGGCTCCCACCCTTGTGTGGCTGGTGCAGTGTGTTACGCGTGCGACTGCCCGTGTTTTGCGTGTTTTCATCGTGTTTTTAAGACGTCCCACGTCGTTACCACGCAGGTCCCAGCCGTCGGTGACAGTGACAGGTTAACGATGATGACGTGCCGAGTGACGTCGGGCCGTGACGTGATCGGCGTCACGCCCCCTACACCCCCCCCCTGACACTCACACACACGTCTCAACAAGTCGCCCCTGTGGGGAGCTCTCCTCCTCTTTCTACAAAAAAATTAAATTGAAAAATTTTACGCAACCTCTCCCATCATCCACGCAGTTGTCCCACAGAATGACAACCATGCAGCTTGACACTTTTAGAGTGTTTTTGAAATTACTCCTTTGTTAAAGTAATACACATTGTTGTCGCAGCGTTTTTGTTTTCAGGAGTTGAAAATAATAAGTGTTTCTTGGTAACTTTTCACAAATAAGCTGGAAATTGAAAACAAGGAGGATATTACAATGGAATCTCCATTACATTTTCAATTTTTAAATTACTTTGTTTTTGTTGTGATTTAATTGCAAAGCATTTGAAAGTAAAGTTAGTGTTATGGAACCTCTCATGCACAGAGTCAAGATTCCATTGCCAAGGATGTCCCTTATTTGCCATTTTGAACTGGCCTATTTCCGTGCTGTCCTGGGCTATGTATCTGATCGGGGCTGTAAAAAGTCACCCCGATTGTTTATTCAGCCCCTGGGCCCTTTGTGTTGATCTCCCTGAAATTCCCAGTGAAATGTATTAAAATTCAGCGGGCTCATTTCAAACGGGCCGCCGAGAACAAGGCCCGCCTATTTACCGCCCCGTGTCAGCGCCCGACTTTGGACTGTTGAACATAGACCTTTTTTTCCTCATTTTATTAAATGTTTGTTCTTATTTCGAATTATCTCGACCGCGGTGTTATTGGTGGGCCCCCGAGATTTGCCTTATTGTCCAATCACCGTTGGCTTCACCAAACAGTGCGGGCCTTACATTCAATATTTTAATTAGACGCCCTCAGTTAATGCGATGATGCGCAGTTAGCTCGTCACCACATGGCCGCCGGTCCTAACCAGGACCACCCTTTGATATTTTCAGTCCCAGAAGAGTAATCGCCCGTTTTTTAGACGCAGATCTGGGCACAAAACTGATATTGTCGCACAGGGTCTCGGTTCGCGGGCACCTGTTAATCCGACAAATCAAAGTTGTTTTTGTTACAGATTTTTGATAATCTCATTACATTCCATCTGATTATAGGAGATCGAGAAAGGATCACTTTTTAGCAAGCCCATTTCAACTAAAGAATAAGATGGATTCGTCTTCAGTATGCATCTACTAAAAATTTACCGCATCCAAATGCAGTTCCTATTTAATTGAAAAAAGCAACACAAGCATTCTATCCTGTAATCCTTTCTGCGTCATTCCACGTTAATATCGTGACCCTAGGGAATTCCCTAAAGTGGGTGGATCCCATATCACGTGTGAAATTGAAAATAGATAAATAACAATCAGAGGTAATAGTGTAATAGAAGATCGTTTCACAGTCATCCCAAAGCCCCAGTACCCATGCACAGATGTCTCCAGTAGCCAGCGCCAGGAAATTTAGGGTGCCCACGAGTCAATAGGTAATTTCCCGGATTTGGCAGTGGACTGGTCGTTGACTGCTTAGTGTGGGCAGTGCCAGGACCAGGCGGGGTTTTCACCGGCCCCAAGGTGGGGCTGCACCGGGCCGAGGACCCCCCGTGAGGCCGGGAGTACTACTCGCACCTCTGAGGACTTGGTGCAGTAGGTGCGGCCAACCTCATCTGACTGGGAATGTAATAATTCCGAATATGTTCTTCCGGGGACCATTATTTTTGAATTCATGTTTGTGCGAATGTTAAATTTGTGCATTTGAGGATTGGCATAGGCCTATTTGTACACTAATTACAACAACAAATATTTCTTTTTCACTTACCTATATATGGAGCCTATTTCTAAATGTTTGCAAGAATGCGCACACAACACCGTCTGTTTGGCGCTGTCATGTATATCTTTGTGAGACACTCCTTTGAAGTATAAAATAGGAGGAGGATGAGAGTGTGGCTGGGTTGAGGAATACGACCTCCACCGAGTGGGATGTCCCGCACCCCCGTATACTACAGGGGGCGCCACTGACGTACTTCTGTCAGGTCTCTGGTCATACTAGGGCTTTAAGTATGACTGTATCACATGGTAAGATTTAAGTATGGAAAATCAATTGTAATGAAATAAAGGGTAGAATGTATCGAAAAAACGGTCCATAGAAAGATCAAAATAATAAAGTTAGCTGAATCGTCGATAAAAAATTTCGGATACATAAGTCTTTAATTTTAATCTAGAAACACTGTTGTCTTTTCGTTTGTTGCAATTGATCTAAAATATCTGAAAATATTTTGTACAGCTAAGTGAACTGACTTGTCAGGAGATATCAAGCATAGCTATTTTGGTATGAGTCATTAGTATTGGTTTACCACACATTATCATTCATGGGAATAACTATCAGTAGGAGTTAACAACTTTGTTTTTGATGAGTCACGTTTTCACCGTACCGTGACAGATTATGGAAACAATGTAAAAGTAACAACAGCATAGCTAGCAAATCGTTACTATATATATGAAGTTACTGGTAGTAGTATTTAATCTTACCTCACTAGTGAGTCAGCCTGTTTCAATTATTGGCCGCATATTGTAATATGGTTTTGGATAGACATGGCATGGTAGATCGTTTGTTGTATACTATCAGTATTTTGTCAAAGAATTAAATATTTAAAAAAAAACGGGATGAAAGAAAATAATACTTGGGGGGGGGGGGCATATGAATGTGCACATTATCCAATATATATATTTATACAAGCCAGTAACGTCTTGTCAGAAAATTACTCCTATCGGATATTTCAATTTGTACCTCGGGTTGCGGTTGACTGACTGACTGTGGCTGACTGACTCTCCGTAACTGATTTATCATCAGCGCTTGGCTCAGGCCACTTTTGTGGACCTTTTTCTGGAGTTTACATGCACTGTGGTAAAGTAGTTGGTCCTAAATGGTACTTGAGGGGAACTTTGATGAAGTAAACATGTACTAAAGGGGGAGTGGCTGAGTCAGTGCATTCAGAGTAGTCGTCCATATACATGTGCGAGTATTACTACCTCTGATTTGGCTAGGCTCGGTGGAGTTGGGAGGTGGGAGGTTGGGAGGCAGGTGGAGGAGGGAGGGGGTCCTAGAAGGTCCGGGTATAGGGACATGCTCTTTGCCTTGGCCATGCGTGAGCGTGTTAAGCTGAAAAAGGGGGCGGGGGTTCGCTTTGAGACGGGGGAGGAACCTTAATCAAACATCATGACTAATAATGTAACTGTTCCTCTCAGACGAATCACCAAAAAGTCGTAAAACACGTTACAAAACCTGCCGCCTGTACCCGTTGACTCGTACTGCCTGAGGCCTGTAAGCACCGGGTGACCAACAGAGTGCGATCAGTACACAGCTTATCGGGTCCACAACGGTCCGGAGGTGGGAGGGGAGGCGGAGGGGTAAGGTATGGCAAGGAGAACTATAGCAGGGCCCACGCTCCACTGGAGGTAACAATAACAAACCAAAAGGGTATACACATGTCACTAGTGATGAGGTGGTCGCGATAGCAAATAGGCTTCTATGTCGGTCGGCGTTATGTTAATTAGATGTAACAATAGCAAACCATGTGAGATCCGTGCAGCATTGAGTGATGTGTTGTATTGGTTACGGAGAGAGGATCAAACTGATTACATTTTATTATCAGTATCAATTTGTCTTTTTCGCTGACTTCTGTAATAAGTTTACACTAACTGTAGTATAATGTAATCTTGTTCAAACTCCCTTGACATGGAGACGAGTTCTCGAATGCATTATACATGTATTTGTAAAAGAATACATACATGTAAAAAGTATCACAGTAGCTTGCAGTTTTCTCGTTTTACATCATGCTTACATGTAGTCTCTCTTTCATTTTTTGTAAGAAAAAAAGGATAGAGGGCCTATACATAAAACGCAAAAAAGGAGACGTAAAAATCCTGAGTGTCATAGTGACTTACTGTATTTCTAATTTTACTTCATACGAGCACGTGCTCAGGCAGATGAATCAATCTGCATGTATTCTTTCTTTTTTCTCCGTTCTTCATCCATGCAGGAACATAGATAACATGGTTGCCGCCATGTTTTTATTTTTTTAACAAAAACTATTGTCGCAGGCGGCGCTGGTCCGGTGGGTGGTGGTCGGCGCGGCCTATGCCAGCCGCCCAGCAGGTATAGCCCAAGGATCGGCCCATCAATTATTCACGGTTCATCAGCGATCATCGTCTGTTTTGATCCAGGGTCTCTCTCTGACTGGGGTCGGCCGGTACACAACGTGGCGCGCCTGCAACAATTAAAGCGGCTTGCCGCCCAGCCACAAGGCCATTGATTCCCTATATAAGGTACTAATTGTCGGCCTTCTAGGCAAACTGCAGTCTCGTTTCCTGCTCAAAAATAAAGGAAGTTGGTGTTTTTGACCAAAGTCGTCTGGCTCTTATCAAATTGGCGCTTTTTGCTTTTTTCTCCGTTTCTTTTATCGAGTTACCCGTGCGAGGCCTGGCTATGTTCAATCGAGCATGAAACTCGTGGATCTGCCTTGTCAGAAGCACAGGAAATCCCAAAATGCTTAGCGCGCGTTCACAAAGGGTGCATCGGGGACAGGAGTCAGACTAGTGGCGGGAAATGCGGCGTTTGGCGGATGAGGACGAATTAAATGTCGTCTGCTTTGGCCGGAGTGTGCCTTTGTGGGTGAGCGCGCCCCCGTGTGTGAGGGATAATCCCCTCCCAGGCCACACCCGTATCTTATCATTTGGGAGGGCGGGGTGGGTGGGGGGAGTAAAAACGATGGGATTCACAAGGAGTGTGTCTGTGTCCCACCACAAAACCTCACAACCCTGGGATTGGGTCTTCACCATGCGCCAGCCCAGTAATGGCATACCGATGGTAATCTCCTCTTTGATATTATGTACTTCATCCCATGTTATGGACAAGCCTGTGACATATAATCTGTCTGGCTTATTAACGTTTCGTTAACGTCCATTCTGCGCCATAGTGCCATAGCTTTCATTAAAAATATAAAAATATCCCTTTGACATTACGTATATACCATCATAGTTATCATCAAATACATTGTTTGTTCGTGGTCATTTACATTTACACCCTGACCACATGCTAACAAGAGATTCTCTATAATTAAGTTGATGAATAAAGGGATGTGAATTGGTGGGAAAGTTGAGAAAGTTGAGAAAGTTCCAGTTCACATGCAGATAAAACTTCTGCAATGACTATGCTGACTGATGAGCCAAGGTCAAAGTTGTTATCTGAAAAAGGAAATATGATCGATTACTTAATATTTAAACGTTAAGTGGACCATAAGGTCGTGGAATGAAATTGATAAGACCTTTATGTGCATGCGCAAGTAGTTATTAGAAGACATATTCACGCTGCCATTTGCCTATCAGGCGTTTAAATTGTGCTGCCCGGGCGACCAAGAGGAAAATCAGAACTCTTTTGAATGGGCGCGCCTGTTACGGACAGCGGAATACAAAGTGGCCACCCGAATGTGGCCGAACGTGTTTGTGAATGCCTGAAAGAAGTTTAATCACGCCACAATTGAACTAATTAAATCGCGGTCCGCGTGAATTAATTTTGTAAAATGTGTCTGCCACATGTGTCAGGCTATTTCTTTCGCTATACGTCCCGCGGGGGCTGACTGGGGAGTCCGAGTCACCCGCCTGCCTTTTGCCTCGGCGGAAATTGGCGCCATGCTCCTAAACCTGATTATGAAACTTTGAAAAAAGTCGACATCAGGTCCACCAACAGAGTCACAAAGAATCTAACTTTGTGGGGGCGTGCGGTAATGATGCACCCCCGAAAAGACCACCAGCCCCTCCCGACAGAAAAACAGGCAGAAAGAATTGAGAATAATTAATTTTGCATTAATTTAAATGCAAATTAATCTGCGGGATATCAGAAATGTGTTTTTGACTGGAATTCTTTTCGTTTCACATCACAAACTCAACGGCGATACCGGAGGAAAAAAGTGGGCAGAAAGGAATTAATTCCCATGAGAAATGTATTAAAGATAATCACCTCTGTGGAATTCAATCATGTGGATATTTCCGACTTAAAAATTGGCCTGCGGCCGGGTGGCGGGGAATCCTTAGCGGTCGGGGGCGGGGGTTTAGGAGGCCCCAGTCGCTCCAGTCGGACCTGCCCCTGGATGAGCGGTTCCTGAGCAACTCGTTACTAATGAAATGCAAAACATGACACTCATTAAAGGTAGCACACTCCACGCCACCTGAAATCCAGTTTTTAGTGCGTTGCGTCGTTTTTTTTATAGTTTTTTTTCCTTTTACTTGCCTTCCGTTTTTTTTTTCTCTTTATTTTTCGGGGCAGTTTTACATCATGCAAAGTGTCTGCGCCCATGAAATTTTAATGCCAACAATTTGTGGCCAGCCGACGGCCACCCCTGGGTGTGGGACGGGCGCCAGTTGTCTTGTGACGGGCGGCACCTCACACCAGGTGGTCATGCTTGGCTGACCCCCAGGACCATCCCTGGCAGGCAGAGGGAAGGTGGCCAGGATCCGTCCCAGGCCAGCCATGTATAAGTGGTGAGGTGGTCAACCAACATGAGCCGTGGTCAGTCTAATAGCACCTCGTCACGCTCCAGGGACCTGCCAGACCACAAGGTGTCTACTCTGGAGAGACTGGCCAGACTTTAAATATTGGCCTGAGATGTCTGCAGTCACTGCATGTTCTTCCAACTTCTCTGGTAAAGTTCTAGCTGAGGTTTCTAACAGCTATAACAATCTCTGGTAAATGCATAGGTGTTACTGTTCATGTCCAATATTCCAAATTTTGATTATTTTGGGAATACATGGAAAGGATCTCTGACATAATATTATGTCAGGCACGAAAAACCTATAGTTACAACAATTTTGGAGATTTCTTCTTTTAATAGAAAACAGGAATCCCTCTGGCGTTAATAGCCGCTCTTCCTTCCAGCCTAAGGTGGTCAAGTGAGTGACCACCAATAACTTTGTGGTCACGCAGACAAAGTCATCTAAGTGCTTCTACCCATGTGGTCAGGGCTCGGTCCCTCCAGGGTGTGCGGAGATCAGACATCAGACACCCCTGGTCCGCCAGGTGAGTAGTTGGGGCTAATGGTCCACTGACCAGACGAGCACACCGGTCAATCATCCAGGTGCCAGACTGGGGCCAAACAGCACGTGAGATAAGCAGCCAGGAGAGGCCTGGAAGAGGGAGAATGTGGAGGATGAGGGGGGCTACATGCAAATATTAGTCACCAGTCAGTCACAGGTAGCCTCCACCTTGATCTGATTTTTTCAATTAATTGAATTCTACTCGTGTTCCTTTCACATGTGATATCATACACTATTGCTAACAAGTGCTGTCACAGTTTGGAATGATATGTTGAACAATATAGTGACTACGGTCCCTGACATCCCGGGCTGACATCCCTGAATAGGCTATCCCTTGGAGACTTCAAAACTGATAAATAACTTGAACAATTACATTTTCTGAATTAAGTTTATGATAAATTATTGATGTTGCACATATCAAAGGTTTCCTTGAAAGTATGAAACACTTTGCAGTTCAACAAAAGTCAATGAATAATTAAGTTCATCGGTAGGCAAACTGGGTAGATCCTCCCCAGGCTGTCATTGATGAATACAAGACAGGCCTACGCGACCACATATTCATATCCATATATTTGCGAATAAACATCAAAGTAGCTATATATGGTGAGAGGTGGTACTTAGAATATGTTACTAAACTGTGAAATAGAGTAGATTAACCTTTCAATATTTGATGCAATCCACACACAATTTATGGTGGTGATGCCCGCTTTAATATGAATATATCCAAAGAACAACTCAGATAAGTCCTCCCATTAGCAACGGCGCAGAAGAGTTGTGGTCAGACAAGTTACAGTTCACTTCATCACTTTACTTGGACGAAAGAGCCTAAATAATTGACGTGGCTCGGACCAGGATGGTCGATTTTCCCGGGAAATAAGCCTGCTGATGTCATGAATCCAAACTCCAACTGGCCTTTCTCCCCTCGTGAATATCGTATCTTATTCAACAGTCCAACCCCGGACCACGCGAAGCGGGCGGCTCTTATCATGTACACGGATATGTGGTCAGCCAGAGTAAATGAGACTGGAGTTGTCTTTCACAAAATGATTGATCCATAATCGCCGGGGAAAAAGCAGCCCCGCAGTTCCCATCACTGATTTCCATTTTTTCCATTACCATGTAGCTACGTGTATATACGATAAGCGCGCTAATGGAGTTTTAATGCAAATAGACTATTAGAGTGGAGTAGTAGAAAGGTAATGGACCACCCGGAAGGAGGCTGGATCACAAAGAGATACATGCAATTAAAAAATCCCCCCGTTAAAAAAACTAAGTAAGCATGTAAATCTATCAGCATGACGCTGACATGATTAAGAGGATTTATGATTAGGATCTTCTAAATGGAGTATTAAACGCCACAGACGGTGGGCACTTGTTTGAGACACAAATTAAAAATTTCCGTAGCCACATTAACCCCTTTGTACTTACTACCAAGGGACCGCGCGGTGCATACCCTTATCTCGGAGGGGAAAGTGAACTTTCATTTCCCACCGACTCACCCCTGGAAATGAAACCACCAGGGAGCAAAATGCAAATTCCAGATTTTGTAAAAGTTGAAAAAAAAGTCTACATCTCCCAAGCGGATAGGCATGTTAATTTACATCAGTGCTTAATATGGGTTTCCGCGGGATTAGGGTAGCTGTGGGTGGGGGTATGGTGGTACCCTTAACTAAGGACCGGCCCCGCCCGGGTCCCTAGTATCCATGGGTTCGGTCGGCTTGGGCTCCTATTTGTGAGAGTGCGTTTTTTTTCTGTGTTTTTCATTAAACTTGGTGGTGATTGATCGCCCTGAATTACCCGAGCAGCTCGGGTGCATCCAGCGCCCCCTGCCTCCAAGGAGGGGAAGGAGAGTTAGGGCTTGAAGCCCCATCCATGATGGATTATCGGTAGAAGGGTGGAAACGAGGGTTTACAGTTCTTAGGTGGAACATTGGAATTGTTGGGTTTCACCCACGAACAAACAGTAGCGGTTTGTGCACTCGTCTTTTTACTGTTTTCAGAAATCCCCCAGCGAGCGACAGGTAACATCCAGGGATTGAGGGGTAATTACCCAAAAAATATGTTTTATTGGCAGAAATCCGAAAAGTAATCAGTCCTTGAGGTACTTCGCCAGCGCTTAGCAGAATTGAAAGGTAGCTTTCGGTGACTTTTTTTTATCAGCCGTTGTAGTCGGCCTTGATGAAACGGCAGTCTTCACCTGTTCGCACGTGTTCCATTTTAAATCAGGTATATCATTACCTTCATTTTCTATAATGGGGTCCATTCCCAGATTATCGTGTGCAAGCTGTATTTCTGCTTACTCTTTATTTAGATTTTTTTATTTGGAGCTATTACGAGTATTACGCTCGTCATAGCAGATATTCCGCCCACTCCCACTTTTTGATTGACACTTACAATTTGAGCAAGGCAGGGCAGTTGTTTTAGCTAACAATCTTTATGATTCTCAATTAATAAATGGATGTTATATATGATATGAACTGAGACAATCAATTATAATTAAATCACCTCCATAACATCTATTCCACCTTAAAGCGATCTCTTAAAGGGATCTCTTATCATTAATATTGCGTGTGATTTGAAGATGTTGATATTATTCCTTAAGATAAATCTTTATGGAAGTTTGTTACAAGCTGCATTACACGCATTATAGTTAGGATCTTTTGGAAATTCATAGTGAAGTAATTTAGTGATATGTAACATAGATGCATCATGTCTTCTAGTACATTTATGTTAATGTTACCTAGGAGTTTCAGTGGATGGCTTTTCGTTAACAAATATTTATCATAAGTGATAAGCAAAGCTTGACTATATGCTATGTTCTATGTATCTTTGGCCTTGGTCATACGTATAGTCGGCTTATTCCAGGACAGGAAGGATTGTTGATTTGTACACGGCTTTTACAACTTTGGTTTGTCTTTTCGTGATACAATGTAGTTCGGAAATGAGACATATGTAACATTTATTTTCAGCCAGCTGACATGCTGGTTAGAAATAAAAAATAACATTTACATATGTCTCATACACCACACCTAATGGGGTAGTTATCTGAACTGAAAGTCGTTTGACTCCGTGGACGCACGCATGAGGGATCATCAGGGGCCTAGTGCCCCCTCCTCCAGCACTGACTGATAGTTTACATGATGTGGAGACGCGCGGAACACGTGTTCTTATTAGCCCTCGTGACACAAGGAGTCACGACCCCGCGACGGTGGCGTCTTAATTATAACTGATTGCTGACAGCGGCCGGCCGTGGCCCGGCACCCCAGCCCGGACCTTCCCCTCCCTCCCCCCGGGAAGGGGTCACCGCCGGCCGGCACGCAAAGCGCCGGAGTCGGCTGATGAACGGCCGGCCGTCACCAGACTGACCCCTCCCAGTTACCATGGTAATGTAGCAGGCACCATGGTAATGCGAACAGATCCCATCCCGCTCATGGCAGAGACAGAATGGCCATTATCTGGGCCCCTTCCCCCCGCCCCCGTCATCTCTGACCGCGTCCATGCATGCATATTACACCGCTCTCACTAGTCCTAGCCGCCCTCCCTCCCCTGGATCATATTTGCCAGCGCCCGCGACAAACCCCCAACTTGTAAGTAGCAGACTTAAAACCCGTTTTTTAGCGTTGTACCCAACCTATCACTGTCCTGGACAGGCCTTATGTCCATTGTTTGTTATCCTAGATATGAGTTTATGATTACAGCGCTGTGGGTGGGCCAGCCGTGGGTGGGATTAGCATGTGAAATATGGCCCATAAAGATCGGCCCATGCCCGCTGCACCACCAGATGCCTTAATTGCCTTAGTGTTTTTTTTAGTCTTTTAAGGATCGAGTCAAACGCTTCGCTATGACGCGGCGTGTGTCAGATTGCAGCCACTCAATAAATCAGGGAACACCTCCTAGGCCGGTGGTGTCCTTAATAGAGGGATACGACCTATTAATGGATCAATTTTCTATTTATTTTGTCGCACGAAGATCACGGGGTACACGCAGGCAGAGTTATTGACCACCATTTGATTCCCTTGGTCTTTTGTTTCCTTGCATAACTGATCAGATGGCCCTACATAACAGTAGAAAGATGGCTGTATGATGACAGTTCATTCAGTTTTAGAAAGTTTTTTATAATCCCCTTATTCCTGCCTGTTTCTATTTTAGACGTGTCAGATATCTTAAGTATGTACATGTATATTACATCGCGAACGGAAAGTGCTGAATTTACCTTTTCAATTGGTAGTTTACGTTACCGTGCATGGAGGGATGCTGTAGGACGGGGCGAGTTAGTTTATTCAAAGCACAGAAAATAGCCCCGAGAGATCCGCGACTATAATGTCCCATTGAAGACGTCGAGATGCCGATTTGGGACCTCCTTTACAATTTGAAGGGAGCGTTAAAGGTACCCTACTAACAAGACTTAACAGGGTGTAAATGGATTGAGACCCAATCCTGAACGGCTGATCACACTATTCCCTCGTTCAGATAATTAATCTTTTGCACCTCCTACCACGTTCAAATTAACCGAGACTTTTTCTTAATGCGATTCGTGTCCTTTTTGTTAGAGTGCTTTAGATTGTTGTTATAGTCCAATTTAATCAGTTTTTTTTTCTCTGGTCCCACTTCGACCGACTACGGTTTGTGTCCCTGACTCCCCATAATAAGAAGCCGCCGTTTGTCAATATCTGCCAGGGCCGGCTTGCGGCGGCGTCTTCCCCATGTTCAATTACAGAGTGTCAACAACAATGCAGAAGCGTGGTCTTCAAATAACCGCACACTTAGATACTTATAGGAAGAAACGAAACTGCTGTAGGTTTAGTCTGGGCGTCCAGAACTGACACGTCACGCTCCACTGCGTTCCTTAGCTTCGCGCCGCTCCCGGGAGGGGGCGCCCGGCCGCGCGTTGCATGTCGGGTCCCGGTCCGTGATCTCGTGAAAACCGGCGACTGATCTTTTGTTTTTGCAATGATTAAATAATAAAAAAAGAACGCCAATAATCTGCGGCGCGGGTGACAGGGGTACCTGGATGGGCGGTGGGACGCTGCACGGGGACGCCGCACGGAGGGACCCGGGACCCCAACCCCCCACCCACTCAGGTACGACCACCGACGCCTTGACGTTTTCACAACCGTGACGTGATCACTTTCCTGCCCCCCAAAAAACAACACCCTCCAAATTTCAAGTTTTTTTTTTTTCAAATTCAGCTGCGACAGACATGACGGATATTGTGTCAGGCGAGTTGGAGGGGCGCGGTAGGGGGAGCCGTTTAATTACCTACAATTAGTCGCAGCCTATGTCGGCCATCCCTCCAGAGCATTAAGCCCTTACAGACAACAGGCGCTACGGGGAATGGTTGTGTCAGCTTCTAGCTGTCAGGCCGAGCAGGAGCACATGTGATGGATAAGGCTTCGACTTGCAGCGATCAGCTTATAAGACTAATTAAAATTCAGAAGAACACCGAGTCATCACATGCTACTTTTTGGATTTGTTAATCTGAAAAAGTCCAACACGTAGTCCGAGTAAATATCCAGCTCTGTCATTCACGACAATAGCTTACGACAATGTCATTTGCAGTATGAAGTACTTTTTTTCGTCTTTGCCCGTTGCGCGTACCATGAGATCTAAAATCCAAAAAGATAAATAATGACTCAAATGCACCGTCATTTATCCTTCTCAAAACTAATACTTGACGAAAGAACATGTTCATGAAATGCACGAGACACAACGCTGGCAATATCCTCAGGGAGGATAACTTGTGGACTTTTTTAAGGTTTGGAATTACGGGTGCAGTGCAGTGCGCCTATTCGTCCTCTATGATGAATGCCCATAGAAACATGCCATGAGTACGTCATAGTTTCTACCCGCACACTTTACCCGCAGCTTACGCGGGCCTCAGAGTGTGAGTGGTGGGTGTGGGCTCCATTGACCGGTGTGGGAAATGGGGTTTTTGCACAGGGAGTGGGTTTTAGGGTTGTGTGTGCTATGTAGACGGTGCGGGAGGCTTGGTGGCACTTTGCGGCGGAAGGCGACTTGATTGGAACCCATAAAGGGGCCATCCATCACCGAGCGGGTGTGAGCAGCTCAATGCCTTGAGTGCGAGCTAATGAGCAGCTCGCCGCTGAAACAGTGACCCCGCACGAGACCGCCAGGTGTTACAGTATGGTGGTATAACGTGGGAGGGGGTTGGGGTGTGTTACCCCTCACCTTCCCACATCAACCCCAAACCCACATCCCATATGGGACCCCAAACCCAGATGCCACCGCCATGGTTGACTTTTTGTGAGTTGATTAGCCTCGTGGCTCTGGAGTGAGCGTTTAAATATTGGCGCTCTGGATGTTCCCCGTTCCTTCAAACATGAACTTTTATGTCGCCAGGCTTAAACTGTGGGGTGATTCATCGGATTCCCCCTTTTCGACTTTTGGGTGTGGTCACAACCACACGAGCAGCTCGGACCAGTTGCTCGACGACTTATATTCATTTAAATTTCAGAACCCACTCTCGTCATGTATAATGATTCATTAGTGCAGCTGGAAACGGACAATGAATAAAACATAGCTGGCAGTGGTTCTTTGTAGGCTCCTCCCCGTCCACTCCCTATTTGGCTGTACCATAGGTAAGCTTGGCCCCGATGAACTTCTCCCTTTCAAATGCAAATCATCAGATCCCTGAGCCATGTGGTGGTTAGTCAGCAGCAGTGCCTGGCCACCTAAAGGGCGGCAGAGGTGCCCATGTGGTCTTTTTTTTTTTACTTTTCCCAATAGTCCTTCCACTGGATGCTTATCTTACTCACAGCAGAGGAATTGTCGTTCGGAAGGGCCCCTGGGTCTGTGGAGTGGTTGGGGTGAGCAATGAGCTGCTCAGTTAGAATAATCAGCCACAGATGTCCCGAGCAGTTCTTCTACGGGTCCCCTGGTTTGGTTAACGCATCAATGGGCACCCGCCAAACTCCGTCTAAGTGAAGTGCGTCGGAAAGATCCGTGCTGGTGTATGGCTTGCTATAGGATTCTATAGGAAACGAACGCGAAAATGTTGATTTATAATGGAGGGTTTGTATATTAAAAAGGGCGATTTTATATATTTATATATATAAAAAAGTCTTACAAAACATTTCTAAATAATGTAAGTGTTTTGAACTCTGTTATACAGAAATATGTGCTATTTTGATTAACTGGAATCTTCATTTCTGATAGAGTAGTGATAGTTTTAAAATTAAAGACAGATGAAACAGGAGTGAAAATGTTGGGCCTCGCGATGCTTCCTGGGCCTGGGCACATTAAAACATAAACTATCACATTGAAAATCTGGACAATGCTCCTTTGTAACATTTGAGATTTTAAAGGACATTAGAATAAAGGAACTACGATTAAAATATGTCCATTAACTACAATGAGAAGTGCGCCATTGTCGCATACACATTCTTTTTTTTCCGACATAATCACTGAAACAGCCACACAACAACAGACGCAAATCTGTTTTGCGCAGTTCCCCCTTCAACCCTTCGTTCCCCTTTACATCAAATATTGAGCACGTTTACTTTGGACAAACAGGTTATAGTTACCTGGTCTTAGGTCACGTGAGAGGGTGGGGTCAGGTATGGACCTCAAATTAAGGCCTGGGCCAATGGCGGGACGCCGAGCCCACCCTGCCCCAGGGGTAGGCTGTATAATTCATGGGATAGACTTCACCTTCACCGACTAATGACTTGAGGTGGGTGAGCACGATTTATTATACGCGTGATTAATGTCTGAAAACAGTCAATCTGGCCATTGCTTAGTAATAAAAACCTCAAAACATGTGAAGATGTCATGAATTAAGTACAAGTCTGTAGGTGTTAAATAAATTCATAGCTGCATGACATGCTTCATCCTCATGTTTTCGAGGTAAATTGTCTGCGTTAAACATTTAGGAATATGCAAAAAAAAATCATTAACTTGAATTTATCAAAAACGGGATCTTAAATGGCAGCTGACGTGTCACAGAGAATTGAATGCAATGCTTCAAGGTGTTTCCCCCTAATTGAATAATTGATCAGGGGACTTAAAACATATAAAATTCTATCAATAGTGCAAGCGGTGTCGAAATGGGGAAAGGTTTGTACAAATTGGTCTGTCTTGGTTCCGCTTGTATAAATAGAGAGGTGCATTTAGCTCGACATGGTGTCTTTACTGAATCCACCAAAACCCGCCTCGGACTACTAATGAACTGTAGACTATCGATCACCAAGCGGATGTTCGGGTGTATGGCGGCAACAGGCAGGAGCATTCTTGTGTCAGTAAGTACTAAATTCTGACATCAGGCAACAGTTTCAACATGGAAAAACACGGGGAAATGAGAGTGTTCATTGTGGTTCGCACGAAGTACTAAGTACGCAGTTAGTCGTCCGATCAGTAGCGTATTGTCCTCACCTGGCCGGAGCAGGTGGCGGCTGGCCACTCACCTTGTCACATGAGGGAATTTCCAGAGAATTTCTCCAGGAACCTGGAAAAACTTAATAAATGAGGCCAGTCTGGTTGGGAATAACGCTGTGACGCACGGGTAAGGTATGCGGCTTATCTCAGATAATCTATAGTGGGTCGACGTGCGAGTGGACAGGCCAGCACTGTGCTACTTGAGCAGAAATCTGTTGTTTGTGGTCGGTGTAAACAGTCCGCATTCAAGGTCTAGAGTTCAGAAACGACGTATTTCCTGGATACAGAAGAGCCCTATTGTAACTTTTAAAGTCCATTTATACCAAAGGTACCACCCAGATCGTTTTAACAAAGCCTTTTACGTAAAGTGCAGAGTTATAGTAATGAGATACAAGTGACATTTAGCTACATCCGTGCACATCGTGTACTAACCTTTCGCAATGATTCATCTTACAATTGCATGCTGAGCATGCAAGGCAGAAAGCTATGTCCGATTTGTCGCGTCACACTTGAATCATTTGTTCTCTTCCCGCCTCGTGAGCAAGCCTCTTAAAATCTTACAACTGCCTGGACTAGATAATTCTAACTGGAGTTTAGTTGGTTGGTGTCAGGGAACTCTTTGCTTTGATGTCTTTTTCTGCAGCAGCGTGACTGGTATTGCAACGACTTACTGCTTTGAAATGAAAGATGTCCTTGAAAGCGTTTGCATGATTACAGTTTCTGATACATTTTCGTAATCTGTTCCTCAATTTGAATTATAATTTTGAACAGCTACAGATTATGCTATTCACCGGGAAGACCTCGCCATCCAAATGATATTACATACAATTTTGACCATTAGAAAAAGTCCACGTTTAAAACAATCCATGTAGAATTTAAAATGAAGGAGACATGTTCAGATGGAAATGTTATGCTTTACAAAGGGTCTTGTGAGAGTTTTAATCAATATGAGACTTAAACGGTCATTGGAACCCTGGGAGTTGTGTGTACAGAAAGACCAAATTACAGCCATTACCGCTGGTGTGAATGACGGCGCGCTCCCAGGCAATTGGTGTGGTGTTGGGAGCTATCACTGTGATCACCGAGGTCGTTAACTGTTAAAATTACTGTTATCGAAAATATTTAGTCGGAAAATTCAGTGAATATTAGAATAAACATGACTTTTTACCGGGTCTCAAATGCTTTTGGAAACTTGTCGCACGCTCATGCATCGAGGGTCCCTTTCTTTCTACCTGTACAACTGTGCTATTTGATATGATTTCAGTCACCATACTTTACGCATGGTCATTTAAGGATAACATTAAGTAAGGATAACCCATTTCTAAACGGCTTTGATGCAAAAAAATTCTCCCATTTGTTGGCAGCTAACTCAAAATGGAAACTCCTGGTGTTTTGCGGGTTGTGTTGGTTGTATGATATGGTTGCGTGCGGCCGGCCGGGCTGCCCTGGTAACTGGGCGAGGTGGATGGCCCGACCCGTCACGGCCACCACCGACGGGTCACCACCTGGGTAATGAGCGAGACGTCACAACAAGGGGACCTGTCACGGGGAGACAGGATGAGAGGTGGCCCTTAACGTCGTTTCCCCACTTGAACAATTAGAGTTTATATAGCTTCCAGAAACAGTGCTACTGATTTCTTTTCTGGATGGTTGTTCAATTTTTTTTCCCCTCATGTATTTGACTTTAAAACACACAAAATATTATGAATATCGTGAATCTATTCATTAAAAAATCTTATTTTTGTCATGATGATATTATTGATCACAAAAAGGTCACAAAAGGCTTCAATCATTAATAAAACACAGATATATATCGGTATTTGATGGGACCAATAACAGGAAGGCTAGACTCTTCTGCTGCTCGAAGATGTGCATGTGCAAATTAATAGTTGATGCTCTTCACCGAAATATCCATTACCTAACTCAGAAAACAACCCAAAAAATAGATACAATTGTTAATTGGTTTCGACATCAAAGACGATTTATGCTCTTAGGGGAGGGATATGTTACCTTTTTTGGCCACTCTTTGTTCCCTACAGAGATATATTATTAATACACGGTTCTTACATGAAACTCTGCAATGCATTATGTATGATGTGCTGCACTGTTAAAGATCTCTATGGAACCCTGGAGGAGTCCCAATAGCAGTGTGTCTGGTTGCCGTTGTGGGTCGCCACTAGTCTCCTCCAGGGTCTGGGGTAACTTAACTACCACCAGAAGTAATCCACGCACCAGTAGACTTGGTGGCGACCTTAATTTGTGAAAATAAATAAAGTTTTTACAATACAATTGATTAATACCTTTTAAATATGCTGTCCATTTCGGATACCGTAGAGCTAATGTTCTCCATTATAAATCAATGTAGTTGGGTTATCAGACACGACTCCAGTCAGGATGATGTAAGATATCTCTTACCCCTAAGGGGTAACGAGCTTTCTCAGCAAATAGGCAAACCCGCGCCTTCAACGTGTAGGCTTCATATTCAATATGCTCATTAAACGAGGAGTACCATTTTGTATTCACTTTGTTCCCGCCACAACAGTCCTATCAAATAACAATATCAACCTGAGGCCTAAGAAGAATTTAAGGGGACTTGTAATCGTACGCGCGATAGGGATGTAGACATCAGACAGCCTAGAAGAACCCCATCACCCTCACATTGAAGTTTTAAGGGTCAATATCATGCCGCCGATAGTTGGCCAGCTCGTTCAGTTTAATTGAGTTAATACCCTATTAATGCCCACGACGTTGACACTCATGTTTAGGAATGTGGACCTAACGATAAAGTCTGCCAAGTCATACAAGAATACCGTAAATGGAGTGGACTGGACCGGTGACGACTGAGGTGGTGGGATTAGTCACCCTCAGGTGGGATCTGTCCATATGAGGATGGGTTAGGTACATGACTGAGGTAGTCTCAGGGTGGAGGGGCGGTGATTTGGGACCAGTGTGATGTGGTGGCGGTGCTGGCAGGTGGCGGCGGGTGTGGCGGGCCGGGAGGAGGTGATCGTCAGAAGGCCGACACGGGCGCCTTGTGCACTGCCTCCTCCCCTACACGTCGGGTACACTCATGCGCACTGGAGGATGCTGAAGGGGTCAATTGGTGTAACAATGAACGACTGGTTCGCCCCGCCGCCGCCCCCTACTCCTCCTACACACCTGCACCTAGTCCTGGTCACTTCCTCTCCCGGATCAACCTTCTACGGTAGTGTTTTGAAATGGGCGGTGAAATGAGCAATTTAAATGAAAACCAACATGTAAGATGAAATTAGGAAAAACAACCAATGAACGGTATACAATGTTTATTTAAGGTTAGGAGTAGAAAGATTTACAATGACTAAAATGTTGCCTTTAACCGTTTCGCCAGCTAGGGTAAACCCATGATCAAAGAGTGCAATGGGTATGGTTCAGAAAAGGTCAATAGTTTGCAGAAAATGGCAATTGAATTTCATGACAATCTCATACCCATCTTCTTTTTCTTTTTTATCATCTTTTTGTTATATCCAAAGAAGGGTGGTGCATATTCTACTCGTCAAAAGGACACTAGAACACTGTCTGCCAAATTATGCTAGTGGCAAAAGTAACTGAGTATTTTGGCACTCTCCAACCACAGATTCATTTTCCTAAACTTCAATGTTAACAAAGTGATGACAAAGAAATCTGTTTGGAGAGTGGGGCGGTGACGTCGGCGGGATCGTGTACTGTGGGTTCCATGATCTCACCTTAGTGGGCGTGGCTACGTGGGAGGCTGGCCTGCCAATCAAGGCGGGGCCGAGGGAGTGATTGACGGAGACGGTCGGTGGTGGGGAAACACGAGCGGTTTGTGGGTGGGTGGAGGCATTGCGCTGAGGCGGGGCCGTCTGAGCCAAGCACTTTAGTTGGAGTGAGATTGGGAAGGTCGCGCAAGATGGCGCTGCTGTTATTGGGATTACGTCAGGGCGGGCGCACCTCTTTCTCCTGGGTTGACTAAGTGCGGCGGGAGGTGGGAGGGAGGAGACAGGAGGAGGAGGAGGCGGACCCAGGCCACCGCGTGGCAGGCCGCGATAAAAGCTGCCATCGTGAGCACGCGTAAGCAAAAGGATCGAAACCAGCAGACAAGACACATGGGTGGACAGAGACTACTATTGCCACTACAGAAGGAAAGGAAACTTTGAGAAGGAAATAAGACAAGACTGACATCCATCCCTGATGACTTTGACCGATGCACGTATTCACAAGCAACAAGACCTTTCACAACCTGACGTTTGTAACAACTGTCAGAGAGCAGCTCGTCGGAGGTGAAGAAGTTTTAGGAGCTGCTCCATGAGTGCTCAGTTGACGACCATGTCACCCAGGTCGTCGGTGACGGAGTGTCGTCACACGTCACCCTCAGACCATGTCACCCGACCGAGACACAGTGCAATCAGGACGTCGTACAAACCTGTAGCCGACGTGCGAGTGGACGAGCCGTCACGGATCACTGGTCATCAGAACGTTGCCGCGAGCTGCTCATGCTATGTACCTCGGGCTCAAACATGCAACATAATAGCACTTCACAACGACAACCAGTGCCAGAAGAAAGTTTAGCTAGTTGGAAGAGATTGGTTTCATACACAGATACCTTATATCGTTTTGATATTGTTTCATCGTCCTACTAAGTCACGTAGGTATAGTCTTTATATGAATGTACAGCTTTATTTTTGTTACTACAGACTGAACCGCAGGGAATGAATGCTTTCACCAAGAGGTGCTTACAGCTCAACTCTGTATATACGAAACATAGAAGTTGAGCTATATTTTTTGCTGTTTTATCAAGCAAATTGAGTTATCTACAAGATACCGTGCACTCTTCATTGCTGGACATTTGAGAGTGACACAAACAACACATTTTATGGCATTTAGTTTCTGACTGTATTCTACTTATCTACATATAAAAATCACCAACCTGCTGAGCAGACTGTATATATGGTACACGAAGTTACCGATGTGATGACTGAATCAAATAGCTTTTGAGACACCTCTTATTGCACTGGATCTAAAACAAAGACACTTTGGGATGAATATTACATAAATACAAAAAGTATGCAATAACCCAAGATATATAACAAAACGGCAACTTGTCGTAGTCAGTAAATCAGAGCAACTCGCCTTCCTACCCATAGATGCCCTAGTTCGCCCTGCTCACTACTTGGCCACTCCTACCTCAGACAGAACTCGTCCATGCCCTTAGGCCTACGACAAGAGCCCAGTGATAACAGTCCAGCCCAGCCCGCCTCTACCACCGACTACCTCACTTCTACCTACCCACTCTGACCACCCCTTGAAGACAGGATCACATCGCTTGAATGTACAGGATCTCTGTAGGCACTTTTGTGCCTCAGCAGCGTAGACTTTGTTTGTACAGTATTGAGCAGCAGCTCAGACTTTACCGAGGAGCAGCTCGCACGGCTGTCTTTGACTCGGAGAGTAGGATGATGACCATGACGTCCTACCCGGGGGAGGAGGGTCGGGGGTCCCGCCGGCCCCCACTGCTCGTCCCCCTCATCAGACCACCACCCCTACCCGCCTCAGAACCCAAGCGAAACCCCCTAACAGGCTTCTGGCAACACCTCCTTGTACGTAAGACCTTTTGAATTTGCCTTTTAAGCTAGAAAAAGACTTGCGCGTCGCTTTACTACAATACATGTACTTAGGTTGGTTTTGTTTTCGCGTGAACATCAGACTTGAATACTTTTCAAGTAGGATACAATTACAAGTTTTGATTTGAACATGTCTTTATGGCCAAATGTTTCCTTTAGGGGCGTGCCATCTTCATTTCTGAATTATTTTGATAAGGTGTTATAGGTCTTTTCCATTGAGAATTTGGTCTCCTGGTACTATGGTCTTATTTGATTTATCCATGACCGTAGATACTTTGAAGAAGTGAGAAAAATGAGCCAAAGCGAGTTACTATGATAGGATTTTGAAGCGTAAGTAGTATATGGAATTCGGGTTTGATTCAGGTTTATCTGACGCTCCGATTGTACTGAGAATACATGATTTTATGAATCGTGAAAGTGTGAGTAGTATACGAAAAGCTGAATTCAAGCCAGGCTTCAGTTTTGTGTGATTGGCTCAAGTTGACATTTGATATTATTCGCAATGATGTTTTTTCATCTCAAATATTTTATCAAAAGTCTGGACATAGAGAACTATAAGAACTAGGCCGATATCAGATTTTTTGTGAATATCCATTTGCTTTATTTGAAGTCCGTCATCTACTATTAATAGAACGATTTGTCACTGAGCCATTGTGGTCATAGAATGATTCTACGCCTGCAAGTGTGATACGAAGCTTTGATTTTCCAGATTTTATTAAGTTTCTCAAACAAATGAACAGGAGTTTTTTTTCAATTCGAAAAAAAGGTCCCCATTTAAAAAGAAAAAAACAAACCCAAATTTAATAATCATTTCTTTGCAATTTTATATCATATTTGATAAGTCGATTTCTTGCTGTTTTCCAGTTATTACATTTTTACCACAAAGCAATGTTCCATATAGGGTTCACGTCCTATATGGAATTCTTATGAAGTTCCCCGGCCACATGGATCGCCCCCACCAAATATATTTGCATTCAGCTTCACGCGGCATGGGCAATCCTACATTCATCTTTTAAAACTCTGTAATCATTACATACCACTAAAGTCCCAGAACAAGTACCATCTTGACCCTGACTGTTGTCTTTTTAGCACCGTCACCTCCAGTGTCAACAGTTCTTCCATTCACACCGATGCAAGGGGAAGTGTTTGTCTTTGGGATTATGATAAAAAATAACTAGTAGTCGCCCAGGAACACAGTATCCTATCCTATTCGACCTTTAATTCCTACGCATCCCGCGCCGATTGTCAAACCCCAGTTCCGCCCCTTTAATAGGACGTCACCCCTACCGCGGCGTCCCTATAGTCAAAGTGTCAACGTATCGTTTCTCCGTCACCAAAAGCGTGACGGCGACAACTTCATGTCCTCTTATGCCCACCCCAAAAGGGGCTCCTGCCCGACAGGAAAAATGGGTCTTAATTAAGAGCTGAAGGGAGCAATTAGTGGGCTATTTGTCGGCGGCCGATTGAGTCAGTCAGAATGGGGGGAGTGGCTCACGCCCCAAGACGGCGTGAGACACTCCCCCCATTCTACGGGGGGCCTGGACAAAAGGAGCAGGGCTTTTTGATGGCTCAACTCAGGCCGTTTAATTACGTCACCTTATAGCCCTGATGAGGCCTGGGTGGAGAAAACAATTATGATCTCCCTAAAAATTTGACACAATGAGCACTTTAAGGACAGGGGTTTTCTATTATATATGGAGAAAAGATATGGTTTCAAAGGGGGGTTCAAGAAATATGAGATTATGTTTTTTAGGGCGCTATACTTTGTGATGTCAGTTGTTGTTTCCCTTTTAAACTCTTTTAGGGTCCCGTTTTGGGGTTTTATACATATACATTTTGTATGCAGCCGAAAAATACGTTATAGGGATAGTCTTTCAAAGAGACAATATTCAGATCTGAGAATGCATTCATGAATACATCATACACTCATATGTCATCAACCCGTATGTCTTATCAAGCAAGAATAGGTCGCTTTTTGTTGCGTACATTCTTTTCACTTGTCATCTTTTTCTCTTTTAGCACAATTAAGGGTAGATTCATATTGCGCTTTTGACATTGTGAGGTTCATTGAACTTGCATCTCTGCTACCTGAAGTCGCTACCCTCCTCCAGCTCCCTAACCTGGATGGTGTCTCCGGGCAGACACAATAGGCAGGAGGGAAAAAGCCAAAGCGTTTGGGGGTCAGCTTCATAATGATAATCAGATATAATCAATAGGCTTGGATGTTTTTCAAATGGGTAGTCAAACAACTGAAGACAACTGCCATTCTGTTTGTCCACACTTTTTTTTTGTTTTCCAGGTTAATTTTGATCGAATCGCAAAATTGGGTCAGTGGAAGAAACATAAAATATAGACAAAAATACAGAGATAAGTCGATCAAGGTGAATGGGGTTGTCTGCATATAGAATTCTCAAGTTACAATCAATGTTCCTGCGTTATAGAACTAGAAACTTACTTTATACAGCAGTTGTGGAAAAATTCTTCGCATTACATGGTGTGGTGGTTTCCATAAACTTGAATACTAATAGGGGATTCCTGATGCGGTATTGATTCTTGTTTGTCACACACACACACCCTGGAGGCGTCCTCCTGTACCTGTGAGTCGGGAGGGCGTGTCGTTTACGGCAGGGTGATCATGCTGGGAACACGGGTGTTTGGGTGGCCAGGCTTACCTGGAACACCTGACTGCAGTGGCCGCTCACAGCAGGTGGCAGGCCTCCTGTGATGTAGGCCGCCCAGGTAACACTTTAACTACACACTTGGGAAACCCTCATTCTAATCACACCGCATTGAACTTAAAAAGCTACAATAGTTTAAAATAATCAGTATGATAGGGAACGATTAGGAAAAATGTATTCATATCTTAAAGGACGTGAAGTAATACTTAGTTAATTTTGTGAATATAAAAAAAATACAAATTTTGGGGTTTCACTTATTTCATGGTCGAACGCGACAGAAGGGGTAGTGACATTACGGGTTACACCCAATCTCCAGGTGCCCTCCCACATCCCTGTCAGGTAATAATAGGGGTCAGACTCATTCAGACGGGCTACTGAATAATTAAATCAGGGTTATGCCAAGGAACGTCAAAGCATCTGAGGTCGGCATATATAGGTCGGAGCGATATAAAGCGGGCACGCTACGTTCATCATTACATGTAAAATTGGAAATCAGTATTCAGAAAGTATTCAAAAAGCAGGGTGTCTTATTTTTCCAAAGTTATCCAAATACTAATCCATTTAATGAGATCCATTCCGGACCCTAGGTTCCATTACAACTTGAATATTGAGTGTAATTTGAGCCTGAGTGCCCGAAGTGTAACTCTGGTACTTTTTATTTTCACCCTAACTTGTTTATGGCTCCACTTGGGATGCGGCCAACACTCCCTCCCCCGGGGTGCCTATTCCACCCCAGAAAATACCTGGATATCCTTATCAGTCATCTCGGACCGCTTTGTTAACTGTCACCCTGTCCCGCCAATGTTTTCCTCTTTTTATTTGTTATTTTTATCTCATCTGGCCTCCAGTCCATTTTCACGACCGACCCTCAAATATTGGACATCAAGGGGCGTGGACGGCCCGGCCCAGCCGGTCCCGGCCCGCCCCAGCGGCGGCAATGGATGACGGCAATATGAGGAACCCGGCAAAAAAATCTTTAAAATGGCAAACCACTTTTGATTTCTCAGGTGATTGTTTTTACTGTTATCGCCCGTGGAGCTGGGTTGGCTGTGGGAGTGTGTCATGAGGGGCCCACCGCGACTTGGTGGGCTGCCAACGGCCGGCCCCGCGGCCCCCCGCCTCCGGCCCCCGTTTGGGGCGCGCGGGACCCGTAAAAAAGTGGCCAGCCACTCCTCTTTAGGCACCTCCGAAACTGGGGGCGAGTGCTCAGATGCCTGGGATGGGAGTTTTATTGAAAAGGACAGTTTCACTTGTAAAAAGTACTCTGAATTAATTATTTCCAATCTAAAAAAAAAGTTTAAAAAAGAAGAAAACAAGTGGGGGAGATCGGTGGAAGGTTGCAGGCTGAGTGAGCGATTGAGAGGATGGGCGGAGAAGATGTTGTCGTTGTAAAGTTGAGAAGGGGGATCGTCGATATCGAGTGTGTGTGCTTGTTGTTGACGGTGTTTGCGTCTCCTCCTGCCGGCGCCGTCTGCCTTCCGGCGCCGTGCCTAGCGCCCGGGGTCGTCACGGTTGGCAGCGCACAATCCCTGTCGCTCCAGGCGCTTGTCCCAGGGCTTCCCGTGACGGAAACTAGAAGGGGAAGAAACTTGATACAAAATTGTCTTGAAATTACTGAGACTCTCTTCTTTATCAATTATCTTAAAACATGTGCCTTATCAAGAAATGATCGTCTTAATTTTGCGTTTTTTTCCAGACTCTGCAAAATGGAATGATTCTTATCTGGACTGCTTAATAGTTTTGTCTTTCTTTTTCTCACCTTTCCAATTTCACATCAACTTCAAGCCCATGAATTTAAAGAAATAAAAAGAAAAGTTTCCCATTATAGTTGGGGCCAATTAATGAAATGAGAACGATCGACTTTTTCTCGGCAAAGTGCATAAGGAACAATGCATTACCGAGCAGGAGGCTGATTCACACAGTAAAAACCCTCCTGGTGTTAGTTGAGCAAAAACGGGGATGGATTTAGAGCAAAAACAAAGTTATGGGGGACCCCCGGTCTGGGCTCGGCGTGCTGGGGAGATCGTAAAGTTGGCCCGGACAGGCCCCAGACGTGGCCTCGTGCCACGCTTATCGTGCCATTAATCTGGACATGACCAAAGTCCTCTTTTTGGCGGGAAGAAGGGAAAAAATGTCGTCTGCTTTGAGTTTGCCGCAAGCCAGGTGCCATGGTGTGTTGTGTTCAGTTCCAGGTGTGGTGTGGGACCTGCCCCTGGGGCATCGGCTAGTGGTGGTAATGGTAGGCAAGTTACTACTGGTCTGGACCTACTGATCTAAAATGGAAGAGAAGTTAGTCAAGTGTGTGTTGAGCACTATTTATTTCACTCCGACATAGGGCATACATGTTTTTAATGTTACTTTCTGGCTGATAACCTGTGCATTTATTTATAGTGAGGCCATTGTCGGAATACACTCGAATTTACAAAATAACATCACAGATGTTAGGGTATGTTCAAATGGTGCGAATACTAAACTAACTAACCCCATGTGTTGTCTATTTGCAGGTGTTCGTATTTGGTCCCCGAGACGACATGAGTGACGTCGTCGTCGAGCAGGCCGCGTCGCCCGACGACGAGGTCGAACCCCATCGTCGCGCGCAGCTGTCGCCCATCCTGGTGGCGCCGGCGCGACAGGTGGGCGACATCGACCTGGTGGTGACGGCGCCCACCCCGCCCACCTCCGGGTCGTCGTCGTCGGCGTGCCGCACCCCCAACGAGACGTGGACCACGTCGGGCCTGGACACGAGTAAGACCTTACGGAGCAGCGCCACGCCCAATGGGACGGCGCGCCGCCCGGGGCTGCGGCCCACGTCGGGCCCGGAGAGGGGGCACCAGGGGCAGCAGTACCTCAGCCCCGGCCGGCCCCAGGCCTCCCACCAGCGCCGCCCCAGCCGACACAAGACCATCAGCGACGTGACGGCCGAGGCGGCCAAAGTGCTCGACCAGCTCATTCTCAGGAACGACCCGGACGCCCTCCAGGGTCTGGCGGCCTTGGCAGCGGCGTCGGCGGCCGGCCCCTTCCCGATGACCACCCAGCTACATGACCGACAGGAGGCGCGTGCCGGGAGGGGACCATCCACGTCCACGCCCGTCGCCGTCGATGTGGACGTGCTGGACGGCGGGAACGACGAGCCGGACGGCAGGTCGCGCCCTGGAGCAGTGGGCGGTGAACGGAGGCACCTGGCGCCCAGCAGCCTGCCGGTGGGCGGGGAGCGCCAGTCCTACCGCGACTCGGTGGCCATGCCCGAGGACGACGCCACGAGTCACTCGCCCGTGTCGGGCCCCAACTCCCTCTACTCCTTCAGCAGCCGCAGCTCCAGCAACAGGAACCGGATCCACCTCATGACGCAGATCACCGACGAGGCGCAGCTCAAGAAGGCGGCCGCGCAGCAGCGGAACCGGAAGAAGAAGAAGCGGAAGACGCGGCGGTTAGCCCGTCAGAACTCGACGAGCAGCTCGTCCAGCTCCGAGTACGAGATCGTCGACGGCCAGCTGCGCCTGCGCGCTAAGAAGAGCCTCTTCAAACGCGCCAAGGAGAGGCTCCGACAGAGCTTCCGGCGGAAGAAACCTCCCCTCAGCGGCCACTCCTTCGACCCCTACAGCATCGACGACGACGAGATCCGCGAAGCGCAGCAGCAGAAACCTGCCCCGCCGCGGGAGAACAAACGCAGCTTCCGGCTCAGCTTCCTGCCGCAGCGGAGCGACAAGTCGCGCTCCTCCACCGACAGGTCGCCCGTGGGCGACCGTGAAGTTCTCAGCGACGTGCCGCCAGGTGCCACGTCGCACCACCTGGTTCAGCCCGCGGCCCGGTGCCCCGTGCACCACCCTGACGGGGTGCACGTGCACCACGTGCGGGCAGAGAATGGCACCGCTGTCCTACCCCGAGATGTCACGCCCCCTGGTGAAAAGGAAAAGAACAATCGCAGTATATTCGATAACATTCTGCGCACCATCCGCCGAGGTAGCGGGAAGCTGAGGCGAAAAGGATCCACTAAAGGTGAGAAACTGTTATAACTTTATTAACATTTTAAATGGTATAACTCATTCCATCCTTGATACTACCAGCACAGATAATATATATTTATCTAGATATGACCAGGAATTAGTAATTACCTTATTTATGTATTTTGGGATAAAGTAAGCATCCTGTGAAATGAACCGTTACTATAGGCCTGATTGTCAAATCAAACTGACTCATGCCAGCGGCTAGGTGGAGCCAGCGTCAATCATAACCATTATCCATATTACCGGATTTCAAACTTCTGTAGAGGTAAGCTATGAGGGGAGAAAGCAAATTCTTATCGGCAAAAACAACTGACTAAACATTACCTCTTTAGGAGCTTGTTTTTCATTTTACCTGTACTTCTCTTCTTGTAAAGTTCTCGCCAGTGAAAGCGTTAGACTGTGGGGACACCTAGTGGTTGCAGCTTAAACTAGATAAGATGAATGTGTAGTTCTTTATCCCAGCACTGAAAGCTTAATTAGGTATACAGCATTGTCTCATGTATGGTTTACACTGGAAACAAGGGCATTTGTATAAGCAAATTGTTGTTTGAATATCAACAGTATCTGTTTGATATATTCCAATATGGTTCGAAAGGTTCTAGGAACCCAAGTTAGAATCCAGTCAGCTAAATATTGACCTATGGTCAGTACCAGTCGGTCTGCCTACTGGTGACCCCAGATGACCCCGGGTCACTGACCGACTGACCCGCCCAATGACCACTGATTACGTCAGATATGGGGCGCCGGGCGGCCAGACCAACACAAGCCGACATTACGTACACTACACCTGCGCCTCAAGAGGTGGACAACTAGTTCACTGAGAATGAAGGCAGGTCAAAGGGCAGCGAATCACTTTCATTATCGTCACGCAAAGAAAATGCACGTGACATTACTGTAGCATGATACACAGTTTTACATACTGTAAGAAGAGTTATGTTTCCGTAATACGAATTTATAATGCATTGCTAGGAACATTAATTCAAGATGAAAATAGATTTTCAAATCTTAATACCTTTCAATATATTGTTAAAAACTAAATATCAACGTAAAAATACCCTAATATCTACCATCTAATTATATATCTAAAGGTTATCACTTGCTATGTAAGTCTCTATGGGTGTAGACCCTTAAAATCGACAGGGCGACATGGCCATTTCTTAAATTCGACATGTGACATGAGCCTTAGAAGTTAGTGACACGAAGAAAAAAATAAACGACATAACATAGGGTATTTCTTAAATTCGACATGCGACATGGAAGGTTACTAAAAATGGACATGAAAAGCCAAAATATATAGTGACAGGCGACATGGTCATTTCTTAAATTCGATATGCGACATAGGGACCCCCCATCTACACCCCCAGTCTCTGGGTCAGGATGACTGTGTCGCGCCCAGAGGTATCCCTGTGCCTTGTGTCCAGTTCACAATAGCCTACAAGGAATGTGGAATTTCAATGACACGCCTGATTGAAGTTCATAAATAGAAATGAAATGAACATCACACTACACCTTTTAGGGGATGCCTACTGACAGTGAAGTCAGTCGTAAAAATAGATTCAGGCGATGGCCTGTTTGGTACTTGAAAGGGTTATCCCCGCTGCCTGTCGTCCGAGCGTCAGAACCCCTCAGGAATGTGGCCGTGCCAGACAGACTGGCGCCTGTAGCAGACGACGGGGAAACCCCTTTCTAGTGAGAGCCTCCGTGCCCTACCTGGGAACTACTTCAGAAAAGAGAAAGATTTCACTGAACATGCTCGGTCGTGACATTGTGACCCGGGTTAATGTCCGTAAGAAAATGAGAGATTTTAGGAGAATGCATCGGTATTGTCGGAATTGCGCTGCAATTATAAGGCCTACGGGTAGATGTGAACAAGCTGAGCAAGCATTTACCCATCTGTTTGGGCATTTGTGTTTGGATCAAATATGTCCCGGTGAGTAATGATATTCAAACATGAAAAACTGTTAATTCGCTTTTGAATCCATAACCCGTTATTACGAACATTTAAAAATGGTTTGCCAGCTATGATCATAAGTTTGCTACGTTTTTTTTTTAAACTAAATGCAAAATTCCCTTCATGCCTCAGAAAACAATGTAGATGTAAAATTTACATCGTAAAACAAAAATTTCCATGCTCAGTAAACTGCCCTTTGGTGCCATTTGAATTACACTGTAAAACATTTGATGACTGAAAGAAATATGACCAACCCTATTGTCTCCGAGTCTCTACTTGGACGTCCTTATCCTCGTCCTTACTGGTGCGCAATACAATATGCAGCAAGACCGAACAGCCCAGAAACCTCGAAAAAGCAGATGTCTTTCTCTCTGACATATCACATTAACGTATTTGGCATATTACCAAGCATACATTACCCGAATTATTTGGGATGGAGTGTTAGATACACAGAACATGTGATTCACTGAACGCCCTCCCCCTGAAATAGGGTATTGCGTTATTTAAATTTCACAGTGTCAACAAGGAGGATTCTCGAGGGGTAAACGTCCAGGTTCATTTGAACCTGTTGAAACTTAGTTACTTAGCTATAGTTTCCTACAAAATTTACGCATGCAATATGTAGATGCTGTTTCATATTAGGGTTTTGCATCTTATACATGTTTATCCCAAAAGTACAATAACAGGCGTAGACATTGTAACGTCTTTAATAAGTAAGACTTAAATTTACCCCGGGTCGTTTCAAATTGTTTGACCCTTTGAACCTACATGTATTCAACATTGGTTTGCAATTAGCAAGTATCTTCAAGACCAATTGGCTAGAAGCCAGTTCTTGGATTACATGACATTGATTGTCGATATGTCCACCCTTACCAAACACCTAATTGTAACTTCAAAGTGATCCATTGAACCTGATGGCAAGGTTCCAGGTCAGTCGGTAACTTCCCAATGTCCGGCTGTACAGAGGCGGGGTAGGGGTGAAGAGGGACACAGGAGGAGTCGAAGGGGAGGGAGGGGGACGCCAACAGCCAGTCAGATTCGCCCATTCCTCCAGTGATATGTACTCTGTGAGAGGCTGGACGAAGGGCCAGTTTGCAATCAATGAACCAACGCTTTGAAACCTACCCAGTTTTATCGTGGATGCCCATATATGGAAGATTGTAGTACTCACATGTGTACGCAGTGTACACATTTGTAGAAATTGTTATTTCAAGAGTAACTGGGTGATAGAGTAGGGAGTATATTATAACTCATAAGGCTTCCCACGGTTCATTCATAGAGAGACTAGCCACGTGTTGAGAACTGTATGGTGTTATCAGAATAGAACACAGAGATCTAGAGTTATGGTGCTCAGAGGTAACCAACAATTCATAACTACTGGGATGTTTGCTAATCAGTATAATATTTGGCTAATCCAAATTGTCATGAATTCGCCAATTTGGCGACTTTAAAAGGGGCTTAGCGCGAACCCAGAACTATGAGCTGTAAAGTTTAAGCTTAGCTCTCTTTTTCGTTAATCTATGCTTGAGATAATGATTTAATTATGATAGTCTTATTCTTAATTTCGCACATTCAAAAAATCATTTGTGAAAGTGTTATTTCTAATCTCGCATATGTTGAAAAAATTGAAAACGATTCTTTTATTTCATGTAATTAAACTTTTGATAAATTATCAAAAGCTAAATTGTTTACGGTTTTATAAAAGAAAAAACAGAGTACAGAATACGTCCTAAATCATTCACTATGAAGGACTTGTTAACATGTAAGTTTTCATGTAAATGAGAACATTTTGATAATAGAATTTCACATCGTGGCTAAAAAGTCTCACGTTTGCTTTTTAGTCAAGTAGGAACATACAGTGTTTTCCTGACCGCCTTCTTCAGACACAAGAAGGCGGTCAGGTCAAAAGTACTTCTTTTGGCTTTGCTCGATGTCCTATCGTTCAGTTAGGGAGAACGTCTTGTCATAGCTGTGATATAACTCTGGCAAACTTAAGTCAAGGTCGGAGCGACGCTGACCTGGAACCGAACCAGGATATTAACCCAATAACGGTAATTGGAATGAAAAAAGCAAACATAGACAGGTTCCTACTGAGACTGTTTAGGCTGTATGGGAATCTCTTGGACCAGGGCTCATGGGAACTGATTAAGCTTGCAATGCCTCCCCTGGTTGACGGCCAAAAGATTGACCAAAAACAAACACACATGGCAGTGTTGGCGGCCTGCAGGTGGCGGCTGGCAGGCCAATGCAGGTGGGTGTATGTGGACACAATGTCGAGAGTACTGTATATCTACACGTTCTAACAGCCACCTCTCACTTGGAGTCAGTTGAGTGATGGACCGACATGAGCTGTGTATCAGTTGGGATATTTTCTGAACAGAAAGAAATATAACCTATGTTGAATTTTTAGGCATAGCCGACCAAATTAGAGAAAAGCAGCTTTCTATTTGAATATTTTGTTTCTCCGATTTGGGTCTATGAGTGAGGTACGAGGTACACCTTTGTTTGATTTTGTTATAATTGACAACGTCTTTGATTTGTTTTCTTTAGAAGCCACCAATGGACCCCAGCGGTCGCGGTCAGCCGACGCGATCACCCTTAACACAGTCCAACGTCGGGAGGACGCGCCGGGCACACAACAACATGCGGCCACCTACGCACCTTACCGGAAGTCCACCAAACTACTTCCTGCGGAAGCAGCAGCGACGCAGCGTCGGAGGCCGACGACGACGTCACAGGATGAGACGTCGCTCCGTCCGGCGGCCTACTGTCGCTGTCACTCGGCAGATGGCGCGCAGGTCGCCCGCCTCGCCCCACCCCCTCCTCCACCACTTCCGGCGCTCATGTCGTCGATTGACGCGGCCGACGAGGACGTGGACGTCGGGCTGTCCCGACACGGGCTGCCGCCGACCGCCCCTGCCCCTCTGCCCGGGGCGGGGGTGCCGCCTGGAGGACGGTACGGCGCCTTCCCGCCCCACCACCCCCGCGCCCAGCTGATGGGGGTCAGTGGACCCGACGGCGAGGACGAAGTCGGTGAGTACTCACTGAAATGTTTCAAAGTCGGAATTCACTATAGCTTCTGACTAAATGCTGGCAACTTTAAAAGATGCCCACTAAAGCAGATAGCAGTCCTTTCCGGGTCATTGTTAGTATATGATATGACACATTTTGATATAATATAAAGATTACTGAATCATACTTTCTAAAGATAGATCATTACAACATCTTCCACATTCAGGTTCAATGAAATTGTACATGTGAATCATTGGCACTAGGTGGCGTGCGGACACCACTAGTGCAAAACCTTCATTGTTATTATTTATGTTTACAAGTTCTCAAATTCCTGGGTTTTGTTATCACAAAAGCACCTAGCGGTATGTAACTCCCACAGGATTACAATCTATTAATTTCACAGAGCCTATGATTACTATAGCCCACGGGCTATCCGTGATATTCTTATCTTAATATAGATAAGATTTCACTTATATGACCACTAACAATAGACCTACATTGACCTATGTTTAAGTCCTCATGATAATGGTCAATAAGTTTAGTACTCTATCTTACTCTGTCACTTGTAGACTTAAGCAATCATAATGAAAATAAGTATTTTACGTCCAAGCTTATTTGAGTATGAAAGGTACGTCAGGCGTTTTCCAACCATATAGATAGTTCACGTTTGTTCGCTAATTGTTATCTGTTATGGTTCAGAGGTAGCGCACCCATGACCGTACTGCATATCGAATTGCCTCGAGTGTGACTGGAGTACAATGTCAACCAGTCCACGCCGTGTTCATGCCTACCCGCGTATCCTCATTTCCTACATTCCTATCAAATATACTCACCTCTTATCAGATTGGTCTATTCGTCCATCCTTTGATATCAGGTTTGATTCGCCGTAACTCCCCTAAACTAGTCATAAATTCCCAAAGGTGCCGGCCTCTCACCATAGGCTCTGTGAGTTTCCATCGGGTATATGATCCCGTGATTCCGCTCAGTATTCTGTATTGAAGCTGGCATTAGTTGTACAGCACCCAGCAGATAGTATGGGATTTGAGTGGTCGTGTCTCAGGTTGTCGTACAAACCTAGCCCGGTGAACACCATCTGTTGTCACCACCATGGCCGTGAGCAGCTGCCGAGCTGCTCCTGACCCAGGGCCCAGTCCCAACTGCTCGGCCCAGGGCCTCACCTCATACTTACTGAGCCTGGCGCCGATATACATTCAGAACTATATACGAGGTCTGTTTTATTCAAACATCTGTTCTATATCAAAGCTTGCAATTGTGTGTTTTTAGACTTACTGACAAAGGGGGCACTAAATACGATAGCGGTGTGTGTTGGCAGGGCAGTTTAATCCCATACTGGTTGTGCGCGTTGTACTTGTTGTTCCACTTCTGATTGACGTGCGACTCACCAGGAACCTAACACTTTGTGATTTACAGACTCCAAATCGCCGCCTCTCAGCGCTGACGTCGCTGTAGTGCCGTTCGCCCAGAAGACGGATCAGGAGAAGGACGAGCTGTACGAGAAGATCGCCGAGCAGCTCGCCGCCATCGCCGACAACTACAACCTGGAGAGTCCGCGCTCCCTGAAGAACTCGGACCTTTTCTTCAGGGCCCCTGCCGAAACGCTCAAACCCGTGCCCAAGTCGGCGTCGGCTCCCGTGGCGACGGCCGTGGTGGCCCCGGAGGTGGCCGATGCCCCGGTCCGGCCGACGACCGTACGGACGTCGCTGACCGTCCCCCTGATTCCACCCCCCGACGCGGTGGGTGGGGCGGCGGCCGGGGAGGGGCCACAGCTGTCACCAGGGGCCCGGGGAGGCCGCACACCGATAGAACAGAAGATCGGCAGGATACTGCGGGACAAGGGAGACCGAGCTGCCGGCGACGTAAGTTTACTCTTTGTAGATCAGTCGGACGTTATTTTGTCTGTATCCAGCTGTTCTGAGTTTACAACCAAAACTCATCCTTCTCATCTTGTATACGTTGTATTGATACGGTAGTCTAATTTACTTTCTGACCATAGTGGTCATTTTGCTAAATGGTTTGGCACAATGTGAAATACATGTATACTATCCAGTACACTTTTGTTTTTATATCACTGAAACCTCTTATCTCTCCCACATGAGAACAGTCTTTCCAAAATATACAAATATAAATAAATCTTTTAATATACCTTTTTTTTATTATTATTTTTCCTTTAACAAAATTGACTAAACTCCCTGTATTTTCCCCCTATCAGCTGTCGGACTTCCAGCCCGTGGTGAATGATTTGGTGCGGAACGCCAGCTACAGTAAGTTCCAGCAGATCATCCACGAGAACGTGGGCACCGAGCCGGGGTGGCAGCAGGTGGCGCTCGTGTTCAACCTGACCCGGTCGGCCGTGCAGCTGGCCGGGCTGGGCACGGCCGCCGCCCTCCAGATCAAGGAGCTCACCCTCAGGTACTTCGAGGACAGGTTCGCCGGCTGGATCATCGGACAGGGCGGATGGGTAAGCACCAATGCCATTTTTTTAAAGGCTTTTATCAGTAATAATCATCAGGATTGCCCTTGGTTTTTAGAATTATATGAGTGTTAGAGTGGATAGCTATATCAAACCCAATTCACAGACTGGTGGATATTGAAAATTTATTATAGTACACGTATTTCTAATGCCAAATTAGCATTTATTTTCTTAGCATAAAAATTGTTCACATCGCCTCGTTTTGACAATAACATTAATTATTTTTAACGTATGAGAAACGTATCGTGTCTAATCAGAAAATAGTGATGCAGTTATCTTACCGTATACGCAATTAGCTATGTCCTATGTATTTGCCTGTAGTTTAAAATGTACTTACAAAGACCAACATATCTAACATGTGCGTTCTTGTCATCTCACAGGAATCGATGGTGGAGGACACGGACCTGAGTTCAGAGGTGGATTAGTCCAAATAGTCGTCTCTGGAGTAGTCAACTAGTCGTCATTCAACTTTCATCTGTCCTCGCCCCCTATCCCCCATCCATCACCTGTCCGGTCATCTATCCAGTCATCTGTACAGTTACCTGTCTCAGGCCCCGTGTCCGCAGAGACACCGACTACATACCCACAGACCCTCTCTCGTCAACAGCTGAGACTAGTACACCCGTCCTGGTGGCCCTGCTGGGACAGAACACAGCAGTATTACAGTATATGGTATATGATAAATATCTCAACAGTCGACCAGTCTACAGGCCGGCGTAGAGATCCAACGATATTCACAACACGCACATGGTTCACACCCGTAAAGGGACAATTACATGTACAAAAAAACCAGAGCAGAATCGCATTCTTCCCGGAATATTTGTATTTAATATTGATATCGACGCGTGGCTTACTTTTATGACCACTAACGCTAATTGGTGATCTTACAGATGCTCCAGTGGATTTGGTGTCAGTTTTTTTTGTATTACTGAAAATCCACGTATATTGATAGAAATCAAATGCAAATATGTACGATAGTTATTAGTGCTCATGTAAATGATTATTTTGGAGTAATAATAAGTAACACTATGTATACACGCACGGCTTACTGATTTTTGTGAAATACACGTACAGTGCATAGACACTGAGCAGTCAGGTCTTCTTAAAAAGAACATGAAAAAAAAGCTAAGCACACTATGAAACGTAAAGATAAACTTAGCATGTTATGGTTATTAGTGTTAAGGCTCTGTTAGGCAAAGATCCTGGTGATTTTTCTCTCAATATGGTAGGCGTAAAGCTAACTGTATTCAGGCGTTTGTTGACTTATAAGGTCTAGTCTTTTAACATATGAGTTGATCTCATATCTACTAACGTACATTGACATATAAATAACGTGTTCGTGATCTTCTCAAAGAAGGAATAACCTCGTTGATAATCAATTCCATGTGTGCTGATTTATAATACAAGAAAAACATGTACATTTGTAACGATTGTTATTGTAATATGACAAATAACTACAAGCTAATGTTTTACACGTATACAGACATTAATTTATTTATTTTCCTTTATTTTGTATCATTTGTAAGCATCAATGATAAATATTGGTGTTCTAAGTCAATTAAATGATCTTAGGTTTCACCGGTCGAAAAAGGTGCCTTTGGAAAATAATTACCAAAGTTACCAGTTGACTCCAGCGTGAATGAGCAAAGCTCTGTATTTGTATTCAACTACATTGTGTTCAGGTATTGATAATAAAAGTAAGTTTATATTTACAATTGTGCAGTTATCTATTTTATTCATGTATATTAGTAATGATACAAAGAATAACATACTTGAGTTTGGTAAGGGGCCTTTCATTGAGTATGTACGCATCGAGGGGGGGAGGGGGGTCCTAGATTTTTGAAAATGTGCGTATGTTCTAGTACAATTCCATTGCGTATTTTTTAACAAGGGGGGGTGGGGGTCTGGAATTTTTGAAAATGCGCGTATGTTCTAAATGGAAGGCCCTAAATAAAAAATAAAAAAAGTAGAAAGTAGAGCCGTGGTCATAGGATGCAATTAAAAACTGAAATTGAATGAGATACAGCATCGGCAAGCATCGCTGTCATCTGTCATAGCGCTTTCATGAATGATACTATAGATGGGAATTCGTTTATGATACTTGGGATTATAATGGGATTATTCACCCTCGATGACTTTCTAAGAGAAATTAACTATCTATTTGTATTTGTTTCAAATTAACATACCCTAAACATTCTATTTCATTCCAAAATGTCCTATTTTTGAGTGTCAATGGAACGTTTTATTCTCAAATTTTACCATACAATGGTCATTTGGTTGCCATTGTATTGGGAAGTGTAACTTGAGGAAATTCCAATTGCGAACAGATACGGAACACCATTTCTAGATTTTAAAAAAAGGTCATATTATCCTTTTAGTACTGTCAATGTACTTATTTGGATAATTAGAATTATCATCAAATATCTCAATAAATACTCAATATATTCAATATTGGCATTTTCAGGAACATAGACATTCCTATGTTCCGGAACCTGTAACTTCCTCGTTAGTCAACACAATTTCATGTTTGGTATCACTTGAAAGCCAAAACATCCTCTTAAATGTTGAATAATTATTCTGGTCCCTTACGAAGCATCCTTTCCCTATGGTGGATTATTCATCATTTTAAAGTGAATTTCATTCTGTTTGGACGTTGAAAGACATTCACAAAATGGGTGATCAAGAGCTGGGGTATAAGAGTTCTATATATAGTTCTACTTACGGGCGTACTTCTTTCTTAACAGGTTCAAAGTTGCATTACGTGTCATTGCCTGCAGGTATATTGAGGAATCGCAAAGAATTATGAATGTCCCATCACAAATATGAACCATCGCAGTGTGTGACCTGGGCTTAACGTATTCAGTAACGACCGACAATAAACTGAAACGGTGGATATTGAGATTATACAGTAAAGTAGATCTACAATTATAAGGAATGCTTTACCAAATCTTTGGCTAATATTATTATGTAGGCCCACGTGTCCTGTAAACGTTGAATGAAGACTACTCTAACGTGCCCCAAACTCGTACACGAATTCTAAAGAAGGATTATTCTTTATGGTCCATGCCACTTTTTTTTTACGATGGAGAAAAGAGGGAATAAGAGGAGGATTCTTCATACACTGGTTCCCCGTGGTAATTAACATATATACCTTAGTCGGAGCGGGAGCGGGACAGGGGCGGGTACCAGCCTAGATTCTTCGGTGCCCTACAACATTTTAGCACGAGGTGGCAGCACATAGGTACCACCGGGAAGGGGTAGCCTGTGGTACCTTTTAGTGAAAGCAGATCTTTCAAAAACGGGCCACTCTGAGCTTCTAAAGGTGGTATTATTTATGCTTCGTCGATTATAAGTTATTTAATCGATATAGTTCTTAGTCTCGCTTGCATCTTATGGGGATATGTACGATGTTTCATTAGACTGTGTGCTGTTAATAGCATATCATTTGCTCACTTGCAACTTGCTGATAATTCAATAAAGATAACCGCGATGGAAATTAGGGGAGTTCTTCTTAATTATTCATTGTACTGGCTAGCTCTTCATTGTTAATCCAAATAGATCTTATTTTGAATGTTCGTATCATTCATCAGTGATAGAGATTCTAAGTAAAGGGACTCATTCCTATACAAATAACACGCGCTTGGCAAGAGGCAGTTTTATTATATCCATTGAGACATTCCAAAGATACAAGTAAATAGTGATTCCATCCATACAATTCATGCCATCCATCTCATAATCTAACAACATCAGCAACGTTCCAACCATGTATAGCTGTGCTTAAGCTTCCCCTTTCAAGGTCTATGATAACTAATGACTGGTGGGAGCGTCACCTCCCATCTCCCAGCGCTGGAGACCATTGGTAAAGCCTCCGTCACATCCAGTACTCCATCCGTGAGGTTGAGCCTAAGCTATCCTGATCCTTAATATCACCTGTCTTAGTGGTTACTACTGTCTTAGCACTACCTGTATGATCCGACATATTAGACTATTGCTCCCATGCGTTCTTCTCAAAGTCTATGTTGGTCTGCTCATCTATCCTAAGTCTCATATCCCTTATATAGTGCCAGCCGTAGGCTTTGCGCTATACACAGGAATCCTAATACTCATCAGATTCTCCCCTCACTAATCTCACATATTCTCCAGTCATACCTATACTAAACTATTCTTATTCCTAATTCCTATACTAAAGCTATCGCAAACGGTAAAGCCCTTGGTCCCATGATGTCCTCCTAAAATGAACTCTTCATCTTTCATGTAGCATAACCATAATGTTCCCTAACAGCTTTCAGATTGCACCTATATGTCCCGTTCATACCTGTGCGTACCTGTCTAGGAGTGAACTAACTCAGTTACTATCATACCTGCATGGAGGCGCCATCATCTACGATAACCTTATGCTACACCTAGCCACAGATAAGAGCGCCGCTTTTGTCACATCATGGATCATTGGCCTAACTTCTTATAAAAGTTCGTTTTTCTCTTTTCTTGAAAATCGGTTGGGTAAGTTGATATAAATTCCACTTTGCCATTTCTTGGCCACAAGCAGTGACACTATCTAATATACATACCCAAAACTCACCATAACGTATATCAATATGTGGGAAACAAAAAACATGAGCTTCTCTTCTTTTAAATAGAGACCCTGATATCATTCATGCCGAAGATTTCTAATTCGTTAACAAATTGATATCTCCTTCAGTTATCTCACAGGCTCGAAAAAAGTGAGAATAATATACAAGAAGCTCACTTGATAATAACGTTACATATGTAAGGCAAATTGTACTAACACGATATTCCAACTTCCGAAGTTGAGAAGATACATAGATACTAGATCTGATACTGCAATTTCAATTTGTAAACAAACAATTTTGCTATTCGTTGATTATGCAGGCCCATTATTGATTGCTATGAGTCACAATCTCAAAAGGGAACTCCAGATTCTTCAAAATACAGCACTAAGAATCTGCTTAAGGGTTTCTTTACAGGGCTATAACACTTTGAATGAGCTACAATGTAAATATAATATCATTAGCCTTGAGCAAAGAAGAATAATTATGCATTTGTTGAAAATAATGCTTGTACAAAGTAATTAACCAGGACCAAAATAATTGCGTTTCCCCTTTATTTTGTCTCATACCAAGAGACATTTTACTTATTATAGGAAAGGAATACTTTAACACATTTAAATGTAATTAGTAAATCATGTTCATCAGGACGTCACTGTCAAAACCTACTGTGCGCGCTTTGCGGTGGCCGGATCCCCACCCCACCCCGACCGATGTTTGTGTCTACCCACTGTTATTACACGTTCATGTAGCTTCTTCTCATGCGTAACGATGCTGAGATATACATGTGCCAGGGTATCAAGGGTCTTTGCTCCATAAGTTATTTTTATCATGTTAATGAAGGGTTAGAAGTTCTTTGAAATTACACCTTTTCTTGGAAAGAGCTATACACATAATACTCTGTGAATGCGACAAATGTAGACTTTATTAAAATATCGGTGGGCATCGCTTCGATTTATCATTGAATACAGTCACTTTACTTTATGATAAGTAAGATGATCTATTTTCATCCCTAAAAGAACGAACCTGCATTCAGAAACTTTTGCCATTTCACATCACAGGACGGATTAAAACTTTGCCAACGAGATAATACGTCCCTTTATTGTCTATGTGCCAGTGATTTCTCTTACAATTTAGAAGTAATCGGCTTCATCTCAAATACATCATTATGAAGATAGATAAAAGTGGGATATGAACTTCAAAGTAGGACTACTATAGTAATACATGCATAGAATACATAGAAATTTCCACAAAGTGTACGGGAAGTGAAAAGCGGCTCGAATAAAAGACACGAAAACCCCTTTCAATTTGGACATATAAATCGAGCTCATTAATTTCAACCGCCGCAAACGATCCTGACTTGTCGAAGATATGGAACCATCGAGCACGGGAGAACGAGTATCAGAACAGTTATATTGTGAGTATGGTATCTGTTCCTGCTTGTATGACATTGCGTTTGGCTACCGGCCTGATAGTTTGAACATGGTATCCAAAATACACTGTCCAAACCAATAATGACTACAGAACAGTAAAGCGTAAAATCATATGAAGTGGGGACTCTAAACTCCCAAAATGAAAGAAATATCACTTTTCAGAGGTAGGTATGTGAATGAGACATGGTGACTAAAAAGTATTTGGTACCAGTAAAACCAGTGAATATTCCAGAACTATCATTTCAGACAGATTTATCAGGAAAGTAGGTAGCCTTATTTAATCAACCCTTTCCTGACGCCAGGTATATTGACGAATGGTATACATTTGGCGCCAGATGTGTGCCAATATTGTCCTATATGATACCAGTTCCATGCATCCAATGCAATGACACATTATGTTATCTGATAGAAAAAGATAGTGTTAGAAATGTACAAAAATCATAAGAAAATCCAAATGTGCATACTCTTACGCATATAAAACAAGATATCTGTCATTTTGAAAATGATTTAGGTAGGCCTATGTATGGTAATTTTGAAGAATATTGAATTTGATCCATAAATGCATCTGGCGTCTTTACTATGGTGATGCATTTATAATTTTATATGCATCTGGCATCCAGATTGTGCTGATGGATTAATGCATCTGGCGTTGTTAAATAGTTCAGATTTTATCTAGACTATTCTGGACCATTTCAGCATTACCGGTACACTGAAGATCCAAAATTTAACCAACAGTAAAGCATGGAGATCACGACACCAGATACTGGTTGGGGGATGTTCAATGCCAGTATGTCCTCACCAATCGACGACATCCTTCCGGAGACATCCTTAGATAACATCACCAACATCCCTTGGTCCAATATAACTGCCGATGTCATCTTCAGCAACCTCACCACTGAATCCACATCGTTGGAGAATAACGGCACAACCACAGTCAGATTCTATTATAAGTGGGTAAGATGCGGAGATCTGTATGAGTTTATGTTGAAAGGCTTCGTCCTGGGTATTATCATTGCCTTTGGGGTGGTGGGCAATATACTGAGTCTGCTCGTCATGCGCCATGACATCCACACGTCAGCCACGTCGCTACTCTTCTTCGTTCTGGCCATTGTCGACATGCTGGTACTGGTGACAAGGGGGTTCGTTGTCTGCATCCCAGAGTGGCTCGACTATTGGGATATCACTGATTACACGTACCGGAGGTTTCATCGGAACTACATCGATGCCTACGGCCAGGCGTTTGCCTATCTAGCCCAGCACTGGACTACAGGTAGGCTCTCTGATGTAGGGATGTATTTTCAATGACACAACGATGCAATTAAGTAACTGGTCCAGCAAAGATATTGTCTTTTGATCATGCCAGTCTGAGATCAAGTAAGGTAGCTTATCAATAACTTTACACAAATCTATAAAATGTCTTTCAATGAGAAGAATATCAGTAGCGGACTTAAAGGGGGCGTGGGGGGGCGCCCTCTTTTTTTTTTTTTTTACCAAATTTTGATTTTTTGAATGTAAAATTCTGGAAATAAGGGGGTGCGCAACCGCTTTCTATTATCACGCCCCAACCTTTTCTGAAAGCTGGATCCGCAACAGAATATCACCACAGATTGTGCGTGCACTTTCGGGAAACCACGTTCGTAGAATACAATTCAAATGTAAGAATCTAATATATATTCTTATGAAATGAGTGATCAATGGTAGACTGCACATGAAACTCCCGAAAAATTCGGTTGCTGCGTGCTTGATTAAATGCTACGTTGACTTTTAACATGATTGAGATTATATCATTTATGCCGCACTTAGATTGTTCATGCATACCATGTAGTATTACATGTTTATGTCTGCAGGGATGACGGTTCTGGTGACGGTTCATCGCTACATGGTTGTCTGCAGACCGACCACTGCCGGCAAATGGGCCTCCATCAAAGGTAACATGGTGTCTATTCTCTCACAAAAGGAAAGGTTCTTTTCCATTATGGCCAAAACAAACACTCGCTACATTAGTAAATATGTCATTGTAAGAAACCATGCACGCAGTTTGAATATTCGCATTTACGACACCTTTATGAGACGGGAGATGGCAGTGCGGCATGCTGCGCTCACACTAACAGTAACACTGTCGGGCAGATTTCCCTTCCACTTATATAATAGGCCTGTACATTGAATATTCAAGAGAAAGGTTTAAGCTGTCTGACCACGTCAATAGATATTAAAAAATATATAATAAAATCATAATAATCATAAGGATAAAAGTTTAACTCACCAATACATACTGAAAAATTCACTTCTCTGATTCAGCCATCTCATGTTTGATTTAAACAGAAATTCTCTCAGACAATCAAAATGAAATGATAAATCGTGGATGATAAAACCTTATATTTGAGAATGTAATTATGAGAACATGCTATTAGCTACTGCCTTGTTAAACTCATGTCCTTTGGTAAGTTGAGATAATGCCTTTACCTTGTCATTCTAGCTGTAAGAATCCAGATAGTGGTGCTAATGGTGGCCATCACACTCTACAATACACCACTGTTCTTTGAGTATACCGTCAAGGAGTTCTTACGTCGTGGGGTCTATATCCAGCGACGTCGCAGCACCGATATGGCTAACACTGTGGCCTACAGTATCGTCTACAGGATTGTCATGCTCTACATTATGATCTACGTCATACCTGTCGCCTTCCTCTCCGTCCTGAGCTACAAGCTCGTTGTCACTGTCAAAAAGGTTATTGGTGTCCATCATTTTTCTTAGTTCAGAACAGAAAAACAGGATATAATCATACCGTTATGTAGGATAACGTATGGTCAATATTGTGTGACCATTCTAATGAGGTAGGTAACAAATAACACATCCAAATATATCCCTACCTCCCTTCCTCTATCCTCGCATTATGACATTTTTTCATAATCCATAGACTTCCCATTGGATTCAAGTTACGGTTATATGCATAATACCTACCTATTAAGGACCATAGACATAAGTATGTAACAAAATTGAACCCATCACGATTTTTCGATATACTTCAAAACGGTACCGAGCTAGGAGGACCCTTTCGCAAGTTGAATTTGAAATGTAGTATAGGACATAATTATGTGCCTCATTTCTCCCATTGCAGGCGGCGGAGAAAATGAAGAAGATTTCTAACCGAAGTCAGGATAAACAGGACATGACGAAAACACTGGTTTCTATCATAGTCGTATTCATGATTTGCCAGGTAACTCCCTTGCAAAAAACGATAAAAGAATAATAATTATTAACCCACCATACCCTATGCAGTGTCGCCTGGCAGTACACATCACGACAGTCATCCTAATGCCAAATTCCTTTGCACATAGAGTAGGAATAGGTATACTATAATGTGGAGTTCGTACAACTGCCACTCATGACAACCTTTAGTGACCAGGGGTACGTATAAGAAGCAAAAGCAAAGAACCATTTTATTTTATATATAAAAAAAATTAATAATAAGAATTACGCTCCAGCTGCTCCTTTTTGATTTCCTAGAAACAATCATAGAGCCTCATCATTCATATGCCTATGGATAGACTATGCAACCATATTTCGAATTCACCGTATAGGCTAATGCTGAAGTATTTATTCTTGTTTAACTTGATCAGTTGATATAAAGTTTGAGGTTTGAAATCCAGTTCTACATATCTAGGATACACCATTATAGCTTTTAAACACAAGTATCAGACAGTTTTCGAACATAATAAGCTGAAAAAATACATATTATTATGTGTGTGCTATTTACAATACTGGTATAGCAGCGATGAAAGACACTAGACGCACGCAGACGGGGTCAACAAGGGCGTGGTACGGATAGACTTCGAATGAGAATGGCAAGAGTATGAAAGGCTGATACTTGATGTAGGCCTATAATATTGAAATGTAGGCCAACGTCATTATTTAATCCACTACTTCTGCAGTTGATTTCGATGTAGCAATCAGAATCGTTTTTCATATAGGCCTAAACTGAAATAGCAAGTAACCATGCAAAACGTTATATCTATTCGTAGTTACCGACACCAACCAACATCCTGATCCGAGAGTTTACAGACAGACGCAACCGACGCTGCCCGTACATGTACTTCTACTTCAGGGACTTCGTCGACATCGGCATCGCCTTCAACTCGGCCTTTAACTTCGTCCTCTACTGCCTGTTCGGAAAACGGTTCAGACGCCACCTGAAGAGCATCCTCTGTGGTCACAAGCTGAGGATAGAGCCCATGGGGGCCACCCTGGAGATGAGCCAGTCCACCCGGCAGGACATGAGTGCTGAGAACTCCAACCTCAGCACCACTATGACCTCCGCAGGGGACGCTGAGAAGGGGCAGGGCAAGGAGCAGGTTCAGGGGGTCGGGAATGGTAAAGAATTCGAAAATGGCAACAAAAACGTAGTTGGAGTTACTCATAAGTAAATAATGTGGAACGTGTTTGTTTGAAGTATATATCGATACATTTAGTTGTTTGTTTGCAGTCACTGATAGTCAATGATGCATCATGACATGTATTTTCCATAATAATTTAGGAAATCGGAAGTTTCCATGGAATATTGATGTCTGCTGCGGAACAAAGCTATCTTTATATATGTATTCAACAAAAAGTGTGTATGTGCCTAGATGATAGGTCACTAGAATTATTTCCTTTGGGTTTGGCATTATTCGGCCACCTTCTTAGAGGATATAGGGACCCTATGTGATAGTAATAAGTATAGATAGTAGATGCACTTACCTCGCGGATAACCATGTGTACGCATGGAAGATGATGTGAGAATTTATTGTAATAAATGCAAATAAAGATTGACACCCTTATGCAACCTTTGTAGTCTGGTCGGCACTTATCTGATTATATCTTAGATTTGAGGGCGAGCATAGATTCAAGAAAATAATAATAAAATACTGACCAAATATCAACATCCTATCTATACATCATCCAATGCCAATTCAAATCATTTACTCGATCTTTACTATCAACACTACTGATTGGGTATTATTTCTGAGAACAGCCTTTGGATATTATGTCTGTAAAATGCACGTTTTAGGAACAGAAGTAATGGCAGTCATACACGCTTGACGACTTTTGAACATGCTTGCTTCCGGAGCTATAGATTGGCTAATATGTTTGTTCACCCTTCCGTGACCTCTTCTTACTAAAGAGACAGCGTTTGGTGCCAGATGTGCAATGGCTATTTAAAATGGAACGTTGGTGTCAGTTTATGTCAAATTAGCCCCAGGTTAAGCCACAGTTCGCGACGCATCATAAAAAGTCATCAATCAGGCGGCATAAACCCTAAACGATGGAACCCACCTTGAAGGCATCAGAAATAGTGGAAACGACCAGAAATCTTCCCATTGGGCGATTCGACCAGAAATATATCAAAATTATGTTCAATCACTTGGAAGATATCTACAATTATTATACATTGGTCGCAAGCAATCCTTAGTTCAATTTGAATTTCTGTCACGTCGCTCGATGGGTTCCCTCTTCACTCGACGCTATACAGCTGTATGTTGTACACATAAATACGATTTATACAAAAGCTATATTGATTTTAAAGCTAAAATAACATTAACTATTATGCAAGGGTATGTATACAGGTAGGTCAACTTTCAATGGTTTCCAACATTTAGTGAATCTGCCCCGTCGATGAATTAAAAATATTTCTATTGCAAAACGTCACTCTTAAGAGTCGAAATCCCAAATATGATTATGATACTTCCGGTTGGAGCCAATCCTGCAATATACCACAATGACTCATTATCACCAAATGTCTCCCCATTCTAGATAGGACTGCAGTGGGGGCGTCTATAAATACATATTATAGGGGCGTTCCTGAAGCACGCTTTTGGCAGTCTTTTTGTCACGGTGGTGTCAGTCTTGGTCCTCTCCATGCAAAAACGACAGAGGTATTTGGCAAGAAGGACGTTGAAACACGGCTATGGCATACCGACAGCAACCACCGGGCGGGGTGTCATGCATGTAGTACAAATAAGACGTTCTCTATTTGTTTTACATTGTTAATATGCACAAAGAAGCTGATCAACATTAAATATAATTTTGAAAACTAAATTTCGGGCAGCACTAATTTGAAAGGAGACCTCTCTTCACATCCCATCCTGGAAGCAGTTATTAGCATATATCTAGACGTCACACAAAGTATTCTAATCGGTTCCTGTATCATATTTGGTTCAATTATAGTAGGGTATTTAAAAAAAAGTAATGCAGTGTTCAGGTGAACAAACTATGTTTGACCCGGATGCACTTCACCGGCACGACAAAGACTTGTACCTCGATAGCTTTTGGCGAAGATACTGAAAAAACACACACTCTTCATATTTAGTCAGTGTGGCCCGCATTATAAGGTCGTAGGCGCTACAAAGTGCAATTCATAGCTGACAAAAAAGTGAGAATTTCAGTTTACAAATAAACAAATGATTTAAAAGACGTCAGACGTGCGCGTGTTTAAATAGTGATTTATTTGTTGTAGTTCATTCTAAAGATAGAATAACCTCATGCACTAGCAATGCAGGAACGTTAAGCGTGAATAAATGTTGTGACTAAAGCAGATATGGGCACTACTTTATAAAATGAAATGACACTGGGAAAGAATCGATATATTTCTACTTCTAAATTGCTCACACGCACAGATTATACACAGCGTTCTGTTGACATCGAAAACTCTCCAGTGCACATAATTATATTTATCATATGAAATATCCCCTGGTGCATTATCCTAATGGGTTGTTTTACTTACCATTCCATAGTCAACAGGTCAACGAAACACAGCAATTCTCTCAATATGGTTGGTACAAGAATTGGATGCATGCGAATAAATCCTTTCCGGACAAGATATAATAGTGTTTATTTTTCAGATTTTAACAATGTTTTTGTACATTAATAACCTCATAAGGTATTCCCTAATCAAAGGCCAAGGTAACATGGTAATAATATGTAGGCCTTGATCCATTCGTACTGGTTGACTAGTGAGCAAACGCTACTTTTTTTTAGACATCCGTTGATTGCGATAAATTATTCAAGGTGCACTATCTACGATACTGATGTTTTGATACTTTTGATTTTATATGGGTACAGATAGGCGTGCAATAAGTATAAAGGGGGTAGACAGATCTAAAATAAATAATAACCTTTTGGTCAAGTCAGGGCAATTTACAACGCAGAATGGTGTGACACTGTGCGACTGGATAATGACCCTGGTGTGCTCCACTACTGTCTGTATCCTTCACTTTGTATATGACATCGAATAAACAGTATATAATTATAATTGCCAATTCTACACTCTGGGTATAGGTAAAAACAAATGGTTAGATATTCACCTTTTGACCAGATACCTATGACATGCTGGCTGTGTTCGTGAAACTTCATCATGACCCTTAGGTCAATCAAAATGACAAAGAATATTTGTTTCAGGGCCAAAAAGGCGACATAATAATAAATCCTTTCCTGAATTCACAAAATATAATACCAGATGCATATGTAAAGAAGAAACTAATTCCTGTGTTCTCGTACAATGAAGATTTTGGCTTTGAAAGATAGAAGATACAATAATGATTTAGTGTCTTTGAGCTGATGTGATGGTTGCTGCTGTCATCCGCGTTGACGAAATTTCAGTATCCTGGACTTCTTGGTCGGGTCTACAGAACATTCGTTTGAATGCCCATCGAAAGTCTGGGTTCCTCCACACATAAATCACTGGATTTGCTGCTGCAACGCAGTACCATAATAGAAGGGCTCCTTGTTGGAAAATGAAGAGACACAGCGAAGAATCCTCATCCACGAAAGCTGATACAATCAGAGCGGGGAAGGTGGCGGCGAAGTAAGAGCAGACGACAATTGCTATCATGCTGTTTGTTCGCGAGTTGCTCCAAACCGAGGCCAGATTTTTACCCGCGCCTTTTCTGTGGACTAACATTTCACAGCGCTGTTTATAAACAAAGTAGGCAATCTTAGAATACAGAAAGACCATTGCGATTGACGCAACGACGACATGAGGTATGATGACGTAATAATAGACCCTTTTCATTGTAAAAAGTAGCCATGAGCACCTTTCATGGTGGTCGTGAATCTCGCTCCCGAATGTGGTAACGAAAGACGCCGCCAGACAGATGTAGAACCAAGTGCAGAAGATTGCCAGTGTCAGTCTTTTTTTGGTCACAATGTACTGGTAGTTGAGGTAGTTCACTACATGAATGTATCTGTCTAGGGCAATCAAAGCGATGCTCAGAATGCTGCCAGCCGAGGCAATGAGGTCCAGGGTTTCCTCCACCAAGCAAACTGTCTTCCATATCTGATAAGGACGTAGATAGTGCAGGCCCAGAAGGGCCGGGTTTAGGAGAGCTCCTATCAGGTCGGCCACCGTCAGGCTGAGGATCACAAAGTTGGGCGACTTTCTAAGTCGCTTGTACTTACAGACAGCCACTATGGTCAGACAACTGCCCACTATAATCAACAGAGATAAGGCACAGCGAGCAACAAGAAATCCAAAAAGTAGAGTCCCACGATGTGAGGGAAACCCAGGAACCGTCATCTTGCCAGGGACAGTTGGAATGTTATTTGTTTCCATTTTGAAAAGCTCACGTCATAACGTTTTTCAAATGTACTTTTTTATATGCACTACTCCGCCACTTCAACCAGCTTTGTGTAATCCAACGGCTGTCATTCTAGATCTCAGGCAAGGCGTTTCCCTTTGACGTAAAGATCCAGTTCTCCTCCGTATAGCTATTTAGATCCTATCTTAACAGCGTTCTACTTCTTCCTATGTAGGTAAACGGCTTTCGAGTGACATATTTTTCCGGATTTTTCCTTTAAACCTGGTATTGGCTGAGGATCCTGTTCTCCCACTGGCGCCCACCTCGTTATGAGGCTCTGGGTAAGTTAACCGTCGGCCAGGAGGGAAAGGTGTCGTCTCGGTGGCTGCACTTCCAGGCCAAAGGCGGTCTTTGTGTGGTGTGTGTGTGCGCATGCACCCCTACAGCTGTGGTATACATCGACGTGCATCCGACCCCATAGAGTCTCCCTTTGTTGGCTTACCATTTAACATCTGGTCAAGGGTCGGAAAACCAATGCTGAACAACAAGCTATAAATCAGGGCGCGTCAAAAGCCATACAAATGGATTTAATTCGGCTAAATCCTCTTTTGGCGCATAAAGGTAGATGTGACTGGTATATTCCTACCTGATCAGGCAGTGTGAGAGCAGGGAGCTGGGAGTATGTTCCCACGTTGGGCCCGGCCCCCATACCAGCATCATGTCCGACCGTGACATGTAATTCACCTATCAACTGTAAACCAACACATCTATTTGAAATGTTGTCCGTTCTATATGCACAGTCGGGAGTCTAATAAGCTGGGAGCCTACGGGCATCCATCCATGCTGCGGGGGCCTGGGGGCCAATGGGTCGGAAAGATCTCTGCTCGTTTAACTATAGGCGTGTAGGACGTGGAGAGGAAAATCAAGCCACCAATGAGGATGAGAGCACACACTTTCATCCTAAACTTCCACACTCGACTGACCCTCCTGCTCTGCCAATGTTTACCTGTTTACTGTCTGTGTTTGTACATCCTACCAAGCGACCACGTTTCTGATTAATTTAAATTCCAATCCTTAACTCTTGATGCTTGCTTTTGGCCCTCGTCCAGAAAGCTGCTTCTCATTCTCATCAGGTGTGCGTTACCCTGAAGCAATCATTAAACTGTATGGCTGTTTAGCACCTCATATATACCCACCTTTACGATCTATAAATCTGTGGCATAATATGTATGTGAGCGTACTGTGAAGAAGTATGTGTACCTGCGCGGTTTACCTGTGTTTAAAGAGATGAACACCTCCGCCAGGTGAACGCCCTGGCGTCTGGGTGTATGGTGGTATATATTTTGGGATATCGGGTTTCCGACAAGGGGTCCGCCCAACATTCACCTCCTCTACCTTTTAGCGAAACCAGATGAAGATGTATTACTACCATAGTGGGGGGTATGCGGTTAGGCTCAACTTGCCTGTTATTGAATTTGTTGTGATCAGTGATGGGCAATAGTTTGTTTTTCTGGTTAAACAGCAACGGACTTACCGTATACTTTATGTTGTCCTTCACAATTTTAATTCTTATAGGAAGATAGCAAACACAAAATACAATATGTGTGGTAAAAGCTTCACATTTAGTCAACGGTGCTTTAGAACTCTGATCTGATGCCTTAAACTTCTCCAGACCCTTATTATCCTTGTGGAAAAGATTAGAAAGTAAATTCTGAAGAAAGTATGTAGTCACGTTCAGCCATTACAGTGAACGTGATCTACGATGTCAAAGTGCATGGGCTTTGTATTCTACCCCTGTGGGTACCAGCATAACCAACGACGTGAACACATGCACCCTATCCCTCTTCCTTTACCCTCATCACGCTCTAATAAACTTATACATGTTTCTCATGGTTTTAGGTTAAATTTATCTGAATTGTACTTAAACGCCTAGAGTGCCAGTCCAAAATGGTAAATGCGACAGATATGTCAAAACCACTTATAGCACGTATATTCTGCCTTATGTTTTTATTTGGCACACGAGGTGATGTCGGTAGTGTATTGTTTAGGACCTATGGCTAAAGAGCAGCTTTATCGGTGCACACCGAGCCCATCTGTCCCTGTATCGCCTCATGTCAGTGTGAGAATAACAAAGACATTCATTGTTATAGGGAAGGGATATGTACCTGTAATATACATGATAAGTGAATGGTTGCTCAACATAAAGCTTGCATGGGCTGGTTTAAGTTATCATAAGATACGTGAATGAAAGAGAGATAGACTTCTACATCATAGTGATAATGGTCATGTTTCAACACAGTTTGTCACCGTAAAAACAAGGTTTTTAATGACGGATCCAACCATTCAAAACAATCAAATTGTATTTATCATATTGTATCTTATTGGTACCGGTATACAAATCTTATAATTATATGCAATGGTACAGCGCTTTGTTTTGCGGAACAACAGGAACAAATTACTAATCTTGCCCATGCTTTACAATCCTAAAAATAAATGGGCGTTCCCAATCTAGATATAGGATCTAAGCAGAATGTCATCACAACACATTGTGATGTCGAAAGGTCATGGTGCTGGTTATATTCTTCCGTCATTCTCTGTAAGCACATCAAAGGAATAGTCTTTACGATGACGACCCTGAGAGTCATTCTTTGCAAAACGTTATAAAGAATAATGCACTCCCAGTATAAACAGTTGTAACAGCAAACATGGATGGGAGAAATTAGGACACATACCACTCCATACAAGAAATATTAATCGCATTTGAGGTCCATCACAAGGGCAAAATATAGCCAAAGACATATTGGTACATAGGCCTGCCTACTCAACGACAGTTATGTAAAAATGTATACCATGCACGTGTATACTTCTTTTTTATCCTAAACGACATTTTACAGACATTTTACAGACATGCAACAATGTTCAATTACGAGTTATATGTGCTGTATTCACATTTATGTTAATATTAATATAATCTCAGGAACAGACAATTACATTACTCATACACAGGGGGCAGCACTAGCTGCCTTCCAGGTCAAGCAGCCTTCCCATTGGCTGAGGGTTGCCATGTTACCACTGTTTGTTTCTAAACCCATTCTCCAACTGGCAACCACACAACCCAGACCTGTTACTGGAATTGTCTGCTGATTCACATATATATTCAAATTGTATCAAGATATGAAGTTATTCAGTAGGTCTTATGAGCTTTTTAAGGTTGTTGTGGTTGTTGCGTGCTTGTACGGTGTCGTTATGAGTTGTTTGGACTCCTTGTTGGATGAGGCCGGTATACCTAACCCGGCAAACCGTGACGACCCGGAGTATGTTAAACGGTTGGAGAACCTTGTGTTTCAAATGCATTCTGTGCAGCAGCGTATGGATAAAGCCAAGGAGGACACCTTTTCAGACAGGGGTATGATGCAGGACATCCTGATGCGTTTGGATAAGCTTGAAGTTTCGGGCACCGTGTCGCCCCCTCAGCTGTCTGTGCCGCCTCCACTACCAGGGCAGCTACCACTGCGGCCAGGCGGACAGTCGCCGCTGTTGCCGGCGGGCCAGTCGTCCGCGCTGCCGGGAGTCCTGCCGCAGGGAGGGCATACACTTGACCCGTGGGCTTCTACTTCGATTCCGGTGCGTCAGTGTCCTCCACAAGTCAACCCGTGGAATGTTCCTGCTGCAGTTAACCCTGGATTGCCTTATTTTCCTATGGTGAATGCTTCACTACAGGGGTTGCAGTCGGGTGGTATACGTCCACCCAGTCCTTCTTCGGTACCTGTTGGTTATACGGCGGGTCTGTCATCTGCTTCACCGGGGCTGTCAGTGCCTCCACCGGGGCTGTCAACTACACCTGCAGGGCTGTCAGCAGTGCATCCCCATGTGGCGACGGGGCTGTCGGGCGGGCCACCGGGTCTGTCACCCCCGTCAATACCTGTTGTCAATCCGGTCGTCCCATCGGCGGCAGATGTGATTCCTGGGTCACTCACGTCGGCATTACAGCAACTGTCATTGGCCATTGATCCGGTACCTTCAACAACCAACAAAGGTTTACAGTTCCGCCCGGAATATTATGTTCAACATTTAGATGGTGGTACTTCTATCAAACAGCTTGATCATACTAAGATGTCTTATCGTGATTTGATAAGTGGTATGACTAGGGTGCTTTCTTACATGGTTAGATCCGGTATGGATGCTAGTGGTTACCTTTCTCATCTCATGTTTGTAACTAGACAAGGCCAAAACAATTGTTTTGTTGATGCGGCTTACGTGGGATATGACCGTCATGTTGTTGATCAGTTTGTACGGGGTGAAGCGCCGATTGTTCCTGGTGATACTATGGGGATGGCTATGTTTTTCCATGCGGGGAATTTGTTAAGTACCAAGCGTCCTCAGGCTTCTTTTACAAAGGGTAGGTTCCCTAACCGTAACCGCAAACAGCAGGTGCAGTCTGACAAGGAGGGGGTTCCCGATGGTTTTCCTGAAACGATTTGTTATAATTTTAATTACAGGAGCTGTTCGGGAAAATGTGCCAAATCTCATGTTTGCAGGATTTGCAAGGGTGATCATAAGGCTCCCAATTGCCCTGACAAGAAAGCGTGACTGGCTAAAGTTGATGATGATCGATATGTGTCCGTATTAGACCCTAGTGTTAGCTCTGACACGGAATCTGCCATGGATATGGAATTAGTAGAAGGAAGCCAGCGGCTTTCCGTTTCTCCGGAATTTTCTGTGAGTAGTCCATCCAAAAATGCAAAAGTTCATGATAATGATCATTTTGATTGCCAGCGGCATGTCAATTTGCCTTTTTCTTGTGTTGAAGATGATGTTGGTCCAGGTAGTAGTGATGAATTAGTTTCTGCGCAGGGGAAACTGTATACTTGTGACAGTTGTATTTCTTTGTGTCCTTATGAAATTAGATCTCAACCTCGCAGTTGTTTGGGTGGTTATATTCCCCAGATGAATGTTAGTGCCTGGGATTACTACTTGGATCATGAATCGGATGCTGCTCTTAAAGCATACTTATCACAAGGTGTACACAAAGGTTTTGCGATTGTGGATGAAGATTGTACTATTCCAATTTACCATTGTACTAACTACTCGTCTGTATATGACCATAACGCCTTTGTCTTCATAGATAATCTTATTAGGCAGGAGGTAGAAGATGGTAAATACGTGAGGTGTCAGTCTGAGGTACATTGCATTCATGCACTTGGGGCGGTCCCTAAGTCAGATGACACGTTTAGACCTATTACGGACTGTAAACGTCCGCTCGGTTTATCGATTAATAACTTTATGTCGTCAACTTTTGAGCCATTTATGTACTCTACTGTGGATCAGGTCGCATCGAATATGTCTGAGTCCTGTTATATGGCAACTGTGGATATCTCTGCCGCTTATCGGTCAGTTTCGGTTAGGCCTGAACATTGGAAATATCAAGGTATTACGTGGACTATTGATGATGAAGAATGTATCCTATTGGACACTAGATTGTGTTTCGGTCTGCGCTGTGCTCCATTTATTTTCACGCAGATCAGTAGCTTTGTTGTGAAATGTATGCAACGTTTGGGATTTTCTCCTGTCATTAACTACCTTGATGATTTTTTGGTTTACGGTGAGTCATTTGAGGCGTGTCAGGAAGCCCAATGTACCCTGATACGGCTATTAGGTGACCTGGGGTTTTATGTGTCTTTCAAAAAATGCTCATCTCCGTCAAAAATCACCCGTTATTTGGGCATATTTTTTGATTCACGTAACATGACTTTAAGCCTACCTCCGGACAAACTTGACAAGCTCCACCATGAACTCAATTATTTCAAGGACAAGTCGAGAGCTACTAAGCGTCAACTACAGAGACTTTGTGGAATTATTTCGCACTGTGCGAAAGTGGTGCGTGGGGGCCGCACTTTCTCGCGTCGCTTAATTGAGTTGTTGCGAGGTCTTCATGGCAAAAATCCACGCATACGATTGACACCATCCTTTCATAAGGACATATTGTGGTGGTTATGTTTTGCAAAAGACTTCAATGGTTGTGAGAAAATAATTGTTCCGCATTTCGGTGATGGACCAGTTTTCTCTACTGACTCATGTCTCCAAGGCTACGGTATCCAAGTAGGCACGGACTGGCTCGCTGGATACTTCAATTCTTCTGAGTTACCTAGGTTCATGTCGGAATGTGCAGTCAACTCTGATCATTGGTGTAACATTGGAGTAGCTGACCAGAGTAATATTAACTACTTGGAGCTGGTTCCCATTGCTTTAGCGGTGGTGAAATTTGCCTCCGTCTGGAAGGATCAGCATGTCCTTGTGTATACCGATAATACACAAGCTGTGTCGGCTGTTAATAATGGCTTCAGTGAGAATGAGTTTTGCATGGACATTCTCAGAAGTGTATTTTGGGTTTGTGCAAAGAACAATTTTTACTTGTATGCAATACATGTTCCTGGTGTATCTAACGTTATTCCTGACCTGTTGTCAAGGATTAAATTCACACCGGACTTTAATTTTCCTAACTTGTGTCTATGTTGTAGTGAAGGCACTGAGGGTCGACATGGAGGACGTGGATCGGGATCTATCCAGAGTGGTTGCATCTGCCTGGTCGGAGAACACTCTAAAGACTCGCAATTCCCAATGGTCTTGATATCTGAGATTTTGCGGTCAGGCTCAGCTGAATCCTATGCCAGCGTCTCATCATACTGTGGCTAGGTTCTTGGTCTGGCAAGCCAAGACATCCAAGTTTACTACAGTTAATAACTATTTGTCGGCTATTATAGCCCTGCACAAATTTTATGGTCATGATGCAGAGTTCAGAGACAGTTACTTAATTAAACTGGTTATGAGAGGTATTAAGAATCAGTTGGGTGACACTGTGAGTCAAAAAGTTCCGTTTACTCCGACTCAGTTGCTGTGTATGTTTAACTCCTTGGATCATGAGGATCCTGTACAGTTGATCTTGTGGTCAGCGTTGTTACTCTCGTTTCGGACTCTTCTGAGAAAATCGAACATTCTGCCTGATACTACGGATGGCAAGGGTCATCATTTTCTCAGACGCAAGGACATTGAATTTTGTTCGTGGGGAATGCTTGTAAAAGTCAGGTCCTCGAAGACTCTGCGACATGAGGAGTATGTTTTGGAGTTACCAGTGTGTTATGTCACCCAGCCAGCATTTTGTGTAGTGTCGGCTGTGCGGTACCATTTTTCCAAATATCCAAGTGACTTAAATCAGCTGATTTTTCTGAAACCCAAAGGCGCCAAGCTGGTCCCTTTGATCTATCCTGAACTATTGTCCTTCGTTAAGGATTGTGCGTCAGCTATTGGATTGGACAGTACAACGGCAGGTTGTCATTCATTAAGGCGCTCTGGAGCTGCCTACCTACATAGCCTTGGTGTTCCACTTGAGGACATAATGACTATTGGCGATTGGAAATCGCTGGCTGTGCTCGCCTACTTGTCTACTCCCCCGGATAGGAAGTTGTACATTCAGACTATTTTGGCGAACTCACTTTCTATGTTTTGATTGGAGTTTGGCGGCTACTTTCTCCGCCGGTTCAAGCCCACTTAGTTGTTTGTTTGCATTTATTTGTATGTCGTTCTAATTGAATTATGTGCTGTATTCACATTTATGTTAATATTAATATAATCTCAGGAACAGACAATTACATTACTCATACACAGGGGGCAGCACTAGCTGCCTTCCAGGTCAAGCAGCCTTCCCATTGGCTGAGGGTTGCCATGTTACCACTGTTTGTTTCTAAACCCATTCTCCAACTGGCAACCACACAACCCAGACCTGTTACTGGAATTGTCTGCTGATTCACATATATATTCAAATTGTCTACAAATAAAAATCTTTAACTAAGGGCGGCTACTTTCTCCGCCGGTTCAAGCCCACTTAGTTGTTTGTTTGCATTTATTTGTATGTCGTTCTAATTGAATTATAAGTATATGCATTATATTCTCTATTGCTATACCCTTCTTCAACGAACACATGACAATAATGGTCTTTCAACATTATACTGGTGATTATATATCTTCAATGTTTAATTTGATGTTCATTGTTCTGTATCTATGGTGTCATGCTTACTTGTGAGAAACAGGTGAACATAATATTGTGGGGAAGTTGGTCCATACTATACCATAAATGGCAACAATACAAAACCATTCCATCCTTGTGCAAAATCCCTTTCGCTGACATCCTAACAACGCTTACTTATTATTTCTACTTATTGATTATCTAAATATACACAGACACACAAAATTGATAAAGAAATTGCACAAAAAGTCCTCCATATTAGCATTATACATCTTGCATTAAAAATCACTTATTCATAATGATTATCATGCATAATCACTTCAGACACGAGTTACAAATAAAACAAATAACAAACATCAAACAAAACAAGAATTGGAAAACAAATATTTCATATACCTGGCATTCGTGGTTAAGAAACAAGCTACAAAAATACCTCAGGGAATAACCAGGTTGGGGCTATGATAGTAAAAATCAACATGTCTCATTTTTTCAGAATGTCCTGATATTTCGGGACACTTAGTGGGACAGTTGAACAGGCCCTACCATTATAACAGGACAGACCGTTCTCCCATGGTAGTCCCAACCTGATAATTCTAACATTCTTCCGATATTTCGTTGCCAACATGGTAACTGTCCTGGGCTGCGTTCTTGAGTGCCAACTTTTAACCCTGTTTTGGCTAACTTATATTTTTAGACCCTATTTGAGAGTGGTGCATTCTTGAGTGTGTGTTCAGTCTGCCTCTCTTAGATAACAGCTAAAAATATCTCTCTATATGGCATTTAAAACTGTTCTCAAGTGCACCAGAAATAAGTCTAAGTTAGCTGAGAATGGGCTATTTTTGGCTCCAATGTAAAACTCCTCTCAGCCAACAATAAGTGTCTATGAATTTGTACAAAAATGTGCAACTACTAAAGAATGTGTTAAAATATTAGAAAGAAAGTACTAGATTCTGAAAGCTGAGATGTTATGCCAGAGTTACATGTAAGTAAAATACAGAAATCTTATCTTAAAACCCAATAAATAGTGTTTAGAAAACCTCTGTCCCATTTTCAGTGAAGAGAGTGTCTGTATGCTAAGATACCTCTGCCATGCACAACTTACTGGGGCACAAAGGTGCACCTGAAAAGATTATGTAACACTGGTGCCAGTAGTCGTTGAGACTGGTGCCTGCAATTATAGCCCCTCAGTAGTCAATGATCCTTCACCTGTCAATCACAATTACCTGTCTGCCCACTGTCTGGGTGCACCAGGAGGGCTCTGACCATGGTCATGCTCTAATGCACACACTTCATTTTCTTCCTGACACTTTTTGGTATCTAAATCATTATGAAATAGGTGAAATCATACACCAATGGAAAGCCACAGGAGTAAGCTAATTTTTGATATAACTTTTATATGAAATGATATTATATTTCCTGAGAAAATTTGTAAAATATAAAGATACATGTGTTTTTAATGTGCTAAGGGAGGAGTATGTCCCTCATGAAATATTAGCCCTGCAGGTGCTATTGCACCAGAAGCCCTTAACCCAATCAGGGGTGACTTATTTTGGGCACTTGGGAACATCCATATATAACTTGGCTGGTTAAAAATAAGTTGGCTGACCCAGCAACGGGGTGGAGTCAAGAACGCAGCCCTGTTCAATTGTTCCTGCGCTGGCAGCAGCAGTAGTTGGTCCTGCAGGTTATTCGCAGGAGACAGCAGACATGGCGGAGCTGCTGCTGGAGGGCCTTCCTGAAACCAGCATGTCTGCCAGCATAGATGAACACATTGATGGCCGAGTTGGAGTACAGCAGTATGCGGGATGATGCCCTGAAGAGCGCAAACATACAAGGCCTCAACATTAGTTGTTCTGAACCAACAAAACTATGATCTGAACAATAAAACTACAAGGGGTTGAGATCTTTCAGCCACAATGCTAATGGCATAATTACAATTATCTTATGTTTCCTTATAGCTAAGACAATGTTATAGTTATGCATGAAAACATATTTTTTTGTAGTGCAAGCGTTTATGATTTCTCTTTTGATAGATACTTATGCCTACTTCAGGCCTAGATTTATGTTGCTTTTAACAAAATTGGTTAAGATTGAAAAGATTAAAACAGACATTTAAGGGATGCACTTGGGGCATTACTGATCAACTACATATATATGTTAGTTTCCTTAATCTCGTACAAACATTACTCACTTGATATACCTATTGACGCTACATTCATTTCCACATCCCATTTTCCAGAAGACCCAAATGATGAATGGTACCCATGCAATTGTGAAATATCCCAACAAGAAGACAACCACCCTGAGAAGACGGTTTTCCTGCTTGATATATCTATTTCTCAGTCTCTCTGCTGAATGTTGCTGGTTTCTCTTTGTAATTGAAGCATCTTCAGAACCACTTTTCATAGTTTTCTTGGTGGATGATGCTTCTCTTGTAAAAGTATGATGGCAACAATGAGTCTCATCTGATTTGTCTTTCTTGTTAACATCTGATAGGGATTTGGTACGCCTGATGCTATGTCTATCTATAATGGGTATATCCTTCTGCTTCAATGAATGGCGACGGTTCAATACATTACTTAACATTTTGTCATAGGATTTCTGTTTTTCTAAGACATTTTCTTCTATGACTTTTACATCGACTTTGTAGACATCCTGCCTCGGTGACACTCGACTTTTCTTCCTTTTAATCTTGCCTTTAGTGTTCAAAGGTTCAGATGGTCCTGGCAAAGAGGAGGTATCAGTTGAAACTGTTATTTCTGCCTCTTTATTATGTCCTCTATTGTTTTTGGAATACAATTGCACAGGAAGGGAAAACCGTCCAAATCGGTCAGACATTCTTTCTTCCGCTTCATTTACTGGTTTCTTGACATCAGAGTTCTTATCCTCAGATACGCTGGATTTATAATGTGGTGTGTTTTGATCAACAATGCGTCGAGCCTGTAGAAAATGAGGCATTAAAGTTATTTTTTTTATCTCAACTGTAATATGGACAGTTATGTATGATTATAATTATGTTTGACCATTTATGGGAAGGCTATTTTGGCAAGGTATGCTTACAGTATGTGTGGCAATATTGTAGAAAACGTTTTCTAGTACAGTTCCATTAGGATGACTTCAGCATTGCAATATCAGTGCCAACCAGAGAATGACTACTATAAAATTAATGGTTTTCTTAAAAAGGGAAAATAAGAGTTATCTGTTAAGCATAATATTATGTACAGTAAATGAATGTGGCACTGACATGCGAGTGGATGATGTAGGCAATGCTGCAGTAGAGACCAATCATGATGACGAGGGGCAGGAGGACGGTGAGGTGGAGGAGTACGACTATCTGATTCATGCTGTATAACCACTCATACCTGCACACCCCACAATAGTCATCTGTAATCAGTTAAAAAATTGGGTCATGCTTTTACTTATAAATTGTAACCCCACATGAGACAAAGAAAAACATGTCCCTAATTCATAGTCTTTATCTATAAAAAAAAAAAAAACATATCGGACCCCTACTTATAGGACGTACGTGCATAATCCACTACCACAGTCTGGGACTCATTTATGATCTATAGCTTATATTTTCATCTACGTTTTGCAAGTAAATTTTCAATGGATATCTATAGGCCTAACACCAAAGAAATACAATGAAATGCAATGAGCATCCATGTAAATTTGTGTCGGTTATTTGTTTTGATATTGGGGTATGTTCACAGACTGTTAATGATGTAGTTATGACCAACTCGCCGAATTTGACTTTTGAAAAGCCTATCGTCAATAATTACAAAGAAAATGATGAAAAAATGCTGTGAAAAATCAAAACTTCAGTTTAGTTTTTCATTAAACATAAATCTCCCAACAATCTTTGCATATTTTTACCATGGTAATCAAAGTGTTTATGAGACATAGAACAGCTGCTTGAACATTGTGCTGTGCATACACCATACAACTTTTCAAAACATTCATATTTTTATGAATGGCCACATGACATGAGGTGCGAAAATAGGGAGAGCCTTTTAGACTCTCTCCCTCCCTCCCTAATACGCCGCTGGATATTATATGAAAGAAATAATGGAAAAGAGAGTCCCAATGGACTCTTGAAATCTCTACAAAATGGAAATGTCTTAATGTTTCATCACGCAGATTCATGCATTGGTTGAGAAATATTTTTTCTTTTCACAAACAGAAGATCACAATGACTGCGTTCTTACAATACCTACAATTATTTAAGTAACATTTTTCCAAAGTGGTTATTGACCTTTTCCAAAACCAATTATATCAGTTCAATTGAATAATGGTATCATCATTTATTTACCTGGTTTTTGGCGAAAATAGCTTCCAAAACTGATTATTGTGGCCAGGGACCAGGCGACGACAATAGACACAATACACTTTGTGCGGGTGAGGATGGAGTTTACCCTCAGTGGCCACTTGACAGCAATAAACCTGGCGGCAGTGATGAGAACCAGATTATAGGCAGAGGCCATCTGGGGCAGAGTTACACCAACAACAAGCATCACACACACATTCCAGTTCCCTGCAATGAAATGTAATTTGCATGATTACAAAAGAGGCCACAGTGACGTAGACAGATGGGGGGGGGGGGGCATGGGTATCTAGAACCCCCTGAAATTTCCCAAAATATAAGTAAATGTATGAAATCTTGCTGGCAATGTAATTCAGAACCCCCTCAGATTTACCTGGAACCCCTTTTGAATTTAGGGACAGGATGTTTTGCTACCATATTCTAACAGCAATCAACTTAAAAAAACAGTAATTCCTATATTTGGAAGTCCGCTACATAACCATTTGACCATTAGAACTGGAATGCAGAACATGCTAATGGGGCTGTGACAACTATACTTAATGGAAAGTGGACAATTGTCAGCAGGTTACGTCAGTCAAATTTACTTATAGACCTTGGGCACATGTGGTCACCACGTGGTGATCACCAAAAAGTGATCACCACGTGGTGATCATGACCACATGGCTGTGAAATAGATTTTTAAATTAAATCTAGCAAAGATTTGTGTTAAAAATGTTTCAGAAATCAAAGTATTACTCATAATGTATTGATCACTAATATGGTAGCCAGCCTTTTTTGGACAATATGACGTTATCTGCACAACGTCTATAGTGTGCGCTATATCCTGGTGGGAGTGGATAGCGTGTTACAATTAAGAAAGTACCAATAGGTCCACATTCATAATCCTCTATTAGGCTTACACTGCGGTTCGCTCGAAAACCTAACAATCATCTGTGGCTCCACCTACAGTTTCAAATCCGAAGATAGGAAAATTAGATATCAGATATCAAAAGGCATGGTAATCAAGGGAATTTCCCATGCTGGATAGCAAAGTTGTTATCAATCAGTACCATCAGTGGAGTTTCACGCTGCAGTGACATCTCAGGTCTGCGTTTATTTGTGGTATGAAAGCAAATAAATTCTGTATTGTCTAATTGTGAAATGTCACTAAGAAATCTACTAAAAGTAAATGGAAATGTAAGGCAAACGGTCTTATGGGTACATTGCCATATCTATTTGAATTTTCCTTGTCGTAATCTCCATTTTAGTCCACTTCAACCCTAGGACTTCAATATGCTTAAGGACAATCGCGCCATCATAGAAGTAGTGTTGAGATTTATTTTAAACTTTACATACTGAAAGTTATACCTATTTGGTTCCAAAAATGCAAAAATAATCATGGGTCACCATGCTAACTTTTCTGCTAAAGTAAGTTAAATATTATGATGATTACTCAAAAATCACCTTGCAAAATAGATTTTGATATTTGATTATATTTGCCCATATTTTTGATAAAATTGAAACGATGATCAGTCTAATGCTTTTGATAAATGTGTTCATGTTTCCACAAGTGAGAAAGAAAGACTTTTAAAATCTAATGATAATACATGAATATTTAACTCGAAAATATGCAAAATGATCTATTTCAAAAATACAAAAAGTTGAACACAAAAATATCTAAAGTGGAAAATTGCTCTAAAAGTTAATATCACATGCATAAGGATGTAGGCTATCATATCTAGCCAAAAAAACTGGGGGCCACCGTACTTATTTGGCCAGCAGAGATGAATGTCCATTTAAAGACCTAAAAAAGACTTAAAATGGCTATTTATTTGTTTTTCTATATATTCACTAAAATGATTATTTTAAAAGTATTTTGAAAATTCTATGTTATTCCTGAGATCCTTACAATAATTTGGATCGATAATATGCCTTTATATAACTGACATTACAAGGGTTCAGAAGAAAAATTGTAATTTTTGTTGCAAATTTCACTTATCAGCAAGTGCAAAGTTTTCTCAAAATTAGTCATGTCTCCCCATTTCTACCTTGAAAACTATTACTTTTAGCTAATTTTCTAAAGCATTTCTGAATCCTACATAAATGAGTCTTGCTGCAAAATATAAAGTAGATTGAGGAAGTTTCAATTTTGGGCCATCTGGAAAATGGCGCCATTGTCCTTAAAGGGAGCCAAAAGCAATGCTGTGTCAAAATATGACAAAATTGTGCGAACTCAAATAACTATAAAAACACATTCAAATAGTCTACATTTAGTCATTGGTACAGTATAAATCAGGATAACTTCAAGTTTACTTGAGTTCGAAGATACTCATGTCATTAATGCCTAAAAAAACAGTGATGTTTGTAAACAAACCAATTTTGGTGGGTCACCAAAATTGGCCGGGAAAGAGTTTTATTGTATTTAATTTTTAATGAAGTTTTAATCTGTTTTCACATTCTTTTTTTTAACTATGGGCCTGGGTTATCTGTTATGGCCATAGAATATTATTCTAGTAGTTAACATAATTTGCTAAACGTTAACCTTTCATTGCTTTTGACTCCCTTTAACGTATATAATACTGTAGACATATATTAATTAAAAGATTTCATTAACCCATATCTTTTCTGGTTAGGTCTACACTACCTGACATTCACCATGATCAATCACAGGATTCTTCTGTAAAACCTGACATACCAGAAACGTAGCGTTAATGACATCCGCATGACATCCCAATGTCATCACTGTGATATCCCAATGGCAAACCGATGACATCCCCAGGACATCCCCAGGACATCCAAATAGCATCCAAATGACATCCGATGACATTTCAATGACATCCCGATGGTATCTCAGTGACATCCCAATAACGTCTCAATGACATCCCTATGAGACCTCAATGACATCCCTATAACATCCCATTGACATCCTTATGACACCTCAATGACATCCCAATGATATCAGAATGACATCCTATGACATCCCTATGACACCTCAATGACATCCCAATGACATCCCAATGACATCTCAAAGGTATCTCAATGACATCCCAATGACATCTCAAAGGTATCTCAATGACATCCCAATGATGTCCCAATGACATCCCTGTGACACCTCAATGACATCCCAATGACTTCACCATATGACAACCCAATGACATCCCAATGGCATCCAGATGGCATCCCAATGACATCCTAATGACACCTCAATGACATCCCAATGACATCCCCATGACATCCATATGATATCCCAATAACATGCCAATGACATCCCTATGACATCCCAATAGCATCCCGATGACAACCCTGATATCCCAAGGACATACCTATGGCATCCCAATGAGGCCCCATGACATCCAAATGCCTTTACCCCTTTGTTATAGCTTTGCCCTAGCTTTGCCCTAGCTTTGCCCCTTAGCCCTCTTTTCCCTAGCTTTGCCCCTTCACCCCTTTGCCCTATCTTTGCCCTAGATGTGCCTTAGCCGTGCCCTGACTTTGCCCAACTTTGCCCCTTCACCCTCTTCATCCCTTTGCCCTAGCTTTGTCCTATCTGTGCCTTAGTTTTACCTTAGCTCTGCCCAACTTTGCCCCTTCACCGCCTTCCCCCCTTTGCCCTAGCTGTGCCCTAGCTGTGCCCTAGCTATGCCCTAGCTTTGCCCAACTTTGCCCCTTCACCCTCTTCACCCCTTTGCCCTAGCTTTGCCCTTGCTGTGCCTTAGTTTTACCTTGACTTTGCCCAACTTTGCCCCTTAAACTAACACTCTTTAACCACAGGCGAAAATAGACAGAATCCCCATTTCCGTATGTGGTACATTAATAATGATGTCATCCGTACACTAGTCACCCTGGTCTTTTTTTTTCCAGAAAAAAAGAGGTAGAGGAATTCTCTCCAGATATTGCCGCTTTATCATGAAAAATCCTACCCACACACGGACAAACATCTGAGGCCATAACACAATGAAACGATGTCTATTGACCTTTATGTCTTAGGGTTATGAATATGGAGGTAACCATAGACTGCAGTAGGGGACCAAATCCAAATAATTATAAACTTTTTGTATGTTAATGATAACAGGTCATATGAGGCCTGCATGGGCAGACAAAGCTCAGATCAGATGGTTATTACTATCAATATAACGATATTGGCGATGATACAAATAATATTATTGTATTGATCAGTGGAAATGATAGCTGTCACTTGTAGCATCATAACCGTTTGCATTACAAGTAGTTGAATATTAGGTAAATTATATTCTTTGCAAAAAGTCGTATATGGTCTGAACTATTAAATTTAGCTGACGTCTATGGAATTATTAAACTGAAAGAATTATTTCAATATTCTAAATTGGAAAACAAAGGATACAGTCATTTGAACATGAGAAGATCACAAAGGCTAAACATTGTAAATTCAGCTGCACTTGGTAATGATCATCGAAATGTATGACATTAGCTTAGTAAAAATCCCAGAATTTAGGAAAACAAAGAAACAATGTCCCTTTTATTGAGATCATCCGATCCTTTATACATTTTTACACCTAATTAATAGCCTACTGATGATTGATAATTATTGTCTAAATTTCTGGTTTAGTAAACGCAGTTCTATTTCACATTTGCCATGGAAACAATTGTTTCAACATAAATAATATATTTCTTTCAAATATTTACTGAATACTAGGGTTTATCAAAAAAATCATATCAATGTGAAAATTACAAAGCTTATGTATTTTACCAATTTCCTTCATATAAAAAAATATCTTACCTAGAGTTTTCTGGATTGCATCCAACTCCATGTGACTGATAGTGTAGAATGGGAAGACAATCCCAGACATTAAATCTGAGCAGGCAAGGCTGACAATGAAGTATACACTGGGACGACTGAACTGACGACTACGGGGCAGAGTTACAATGACCAGTGAATTCCCTATCAGACAGATCACAGTGAGTATACCAATGAAAGTGTACTTGTACACATAATGAACCACATCACCTTGTGTAAGTCCAGCAGGTGTGCAATTTGTTGAATTGTTAGAGGTATTTCCGATATAACTTGCCATGGCATCAACCTCTGAGAAGTGCTTAGTCCATACAAAGAATGTCCGCAAAAAGAAAACGTTCTACTCTCTCGATGCTTTCACAAAATGTATTCAGCTGCATCAAATCTGAAGGCTATGATTCTGGGTTGTAATCAGAACAACAGAACCTGATAGGTCCCGCCATGCAAGCTAATAAATTGCCTCCTTGTTATTGTGGAGTAGTTATCAAAGTACGGTGGGCACTACTGTAACACAGAAGAATGATGAAGAACACTCCATGAAAATGATGGAGTTGTCGTGGCAGAGAAAGTACATGTGGTGAACCTTATTGTGCTTAATGTGAAATCTATGCTCATAACTTGTAATATATGTCCTGTTGCATTATCGCAGTATACTTCCTGGTGCTGAAATTACACCCAGTATAGTAAATATGTGCTGTTGCATTATCGCAGTGCTTCCTGGTACTGAAATTACACTCACTATGGTAAACATCTTTATGACAGCAGAGATACCAATCAGGAAATTTATTGTTTAAATGGCTTAGCAACGAAATAGGAATAATTCGAAAGGCAAAAATTGGGTCTTGGGTAAAGAGAATGTTATTTCTATTTTCATACTGAACAAGCAAAAATCCGGATAAAGAAGGAACAAATTCTTTGAAATCAGCAACCATTACATTATCTTTTATTGTGAAACAGCGAAGTAGATTTTCATCTACCAAGAATGACACCTTCCTTTCAATACTTTTGCATCGGACTGTTTTCTGATATGGTTTGACATTTTTCCAAATGCTCACCTTGACGTACGAGCGACTCCAAGTACCTTTATATTGGAAAGTTGTAGTGCCGTTTAAATAATCTATCTTATAAGGGGTTTTATAGAAACAAAATGAATACCGTAGTTTCTTAGTAGATCTAGAGGTTTTTGTGTATCTTATGTTATACTATCCTTAAAATATAAATCACATATTTCAGATTTATCATAATGGTTCATTAACATTTTAGATTACATGAACCTATGAACATACATTTTAGCATCCCTATAACCTATTTGTTTTCCTCAAGGAAAAGGCACTTGTGTCATTCAACTACCATCAAGGGTTTTAATAACGTGGTTACTATGGCACCATCAGGCGATACCTCAAACATTATGTTGCGATAAGATACACACTTTTCGCATAATCATCTGCCGTGGTTCCCATAATCAACCAAGGTTCAGGAGCGTTATCAAGATAATTGCTGATGAGAAAATGAAGGAATATGTTCCTAACATTGGTAACAAACATTAATTACAAGTTGTACTCTCATGTCTCTTTACGAGATTTTTGAACCCACAAAGTTTACCCATTGTTAAAAGTACAAGTTGTTACCGATAATATATGTCGTAAGTCCCCACAAAAACCCTTAGTAGAGAACTACCTAAGTGAGCCAGTTATGTGTACCGTTGCGAGGAGGACCCCTAGGTTGGGCGGCAATGATGAACGGATTAACGGATCGGGGGGGGGGGGGGGGGGGGGCAAAAGGGTCGGTCGTCCTCACCCCCTGCCCCCAAGGCAAAGTGCAAGATTTCTCGAATAATATATATCTACGTTTGTTGATTTGTACAAATCTGACATAATTATTTATCACTTTTTTTTAATCGGGGGGGGGGGGGGGAGTTTGAACCGCCCCCCAGATGACTGACTCTGGATCTGCACCTGTCATGACGGGAAGTAGTCGAATGACCAACCAACCCCCTTGAGAGGGCCGACTGTCGGGTCTTGTTTGTAAGACGCAGCTGTTCTATGGGCGGGGGGGGGGATATAAATTTAGTTTCTTCCCCAAAACAGTGACTATGAATAGGCAAGTGTTACCCTTTAGCTCCACAGTACCCCTCCATGGACCCAATTAGGACCGGGGTAAAGGCCGAGCGTCCTAAAGTAAACATGGGGGGATCACCTGTTGGTCAAATGGGTGACAGTCGTCATGACCACAGGGAAGTATATTATGACCAATCCTCTTCTCGATCTATATCAATGATTTTCCTGATATTGTAAATTGTGGTATCCAGTTGTGTGCAGATAATAGATCTACAATGATCTGTCATTCAGATGCAGCACAATTGCAACATAATCTTGATAACGTGATAAATTGGTGTAGTAATAATCTTCTAACTCTCAATGTTGAAAAATCGCAATGGTTTCAAACAGCAGTGATAAAAGTGCCTGACAATATTCAATTTACCATAGGAAATAGATCTCTTGTAATGGTTGATAAATATAATTACTTAGGAGTTAAATTGATAGAAAACTGAGTTTTACACAACATATGACCATGTTGGCGAGAAATGTCCAATTAAAATTGAATTATTTAAAAAAATCCATGTACACGTACTTGACATTTAATGCTGCAAGAACAATTCATGTGTTATCTATACTTCCTATCCTGGAATATGCTGATTTTGTGTAGGATCAGGATCTCAAATATGTCAACCAGAGGCTACGAGAGCTACAAAACCAAGGATTTTACATAGTAAAAAAACAGCGCTTTTTACAGGATGATCAACAAAAAAACAACTGATAATACCCATCGGGATTGCAGAATCCAGAGACTAATTCATAGGAGATGTCACAATATGCATATACATTACTTTCAAAAGATGACTTAATTGATAATAGGAATTTCTTGACTAGGAGAAATCGAGGACCACTGTTTATAATTCAGGGCTAATTACAACCATTAAAGTTTCCTAAAAACCCAGTTTATAAAGCAATGGAATATTGAATGGAATTCTTTGCAAGCACCTTTAAGATGCAGTGAGTATAAGGATACTTTTAAAAGAAAATGTTATGCATCTATTGAAAACCCATATGGGTCATTCCATGTCAATTCAACGAGGGTCCCACGCACTTCGTCTCAGATTTTCTTTAAACCTATAAAACTATCTTCCTTAGCATGTTAAAGAAACATATTTCAAATTTGAACATCAAATTCCCAAAACTTTTGACGATATTTCAATTTTTGTGACCCAAGGTAGGGCCAAATTTCGCAGCAAAATTGGAGCCTTTGGTTTTGATGCCAACTTTGTGGGCCTATATCTCGACTGAATATGCAGTTAGAGCCTTGAAATCTTTGGTATCCTTAGTCCTATATGTACCCTCCAAGAATATATCAAGATTGATTATAGCAGATTTTCTAGAAAAAAATGGTATGTGTATGACAATGGGAAAAATTGCATATAAAAGTAAAAAGTGGCAATATTTGGGAACTCATAGAAAAAAAAGTTTTCATCCTGTGCTTTTGATAATGCTTAGTCTTATTAAGACCCTGATAGACATTATAATTCCATGATTTGAGTTTCTGAAATTGGATACCTTAGGAGATATTAGACGTTAAACTTGAAAAAAATGCAAAAATGACATATTTTCAGATGCAAAAATGCCGATGTGGGTAGGCTTCAAAATTCTTTAAACTCTGGTATATGAGAGGTCCTTAGGTCTACTTACTCTGGCTAAAAAATCAAAGCGGCCATTTTTGGTCTTCATAGTAAAATTAGGTCAGACGTGTATAGTGTTTTTTTCCAGAAATGTGCAAAATGGCAATGTTCGGGGCCTTATAAGAAAAAAAGTTTTTAACCTGTTGATCTGATAGTATTTATTCTTGTTAAGGCCCTGATGGACATTGCAGCCCTAGAATTTGAGTCTCTGGAATTGAGTATTTCAGGAGATATTAATCGTTAAACTTGAACAAAAATGCAATAATGACTTATTTTCAGATGCAAAAGTACCAATGTGGGTAGGCTTCAAAATTCTTTAAACTCTGGTATATAAGAGGACCTTAGGTGTACTTTCTCTAGCTAAAAAATCAAAATGGCCATTTTTCTTCTTCATAGTGAAATTAGGTCAGACACGTATAGTGCTTTTTTCAGAAATGTGCAAAATGGCAATGTTTGGGGCCTCAAAGTTTTCATCCTGTGCATCTGATACTACTCATCCTTATATCAAGACCTTAATGGACATGGCAATGCTAGGATTTGAGTCTCTGGAATCAGGTATGTTAGGAGATATTAGTTGTTAAACTTGAAAGAAAATGCAATAATGACTTATTTTCAAATGCAAAAATTCCAATGTGGGTAGGCTTCAAAATTCTTTAAACTCAGGCATAAGAGAGGTCCTTAGGACTGGTGTACTTCCTCTGGCTAAAAGATCAAACCAGCTAAATCTTCCATTCATAGTGAAATTAGGTTAGTGCATTTATAGTGCTTTTTTTTTTTATAAAAGTGTATAATGGCTGTATTTGGGACCTCATATTATATGGAATGTATTTCAGTCTCTTCCTATTGCAATGCTCTTTCTGATTAGGAACTTAGCACACTTAGTAATCCTATGATTTGAGATCCTGATAATTATCGGTCCTATGTATTTTGGACATTTATGAAAAAAAGCAGTATACACATCTGACCTAATTTCACTATAAATGGAAAATTTAGCCAGTTAAATTTTTAAGGCAGAGAAAGTACACCTAAGGACCTCTCTATTACCAGAATTCTGCTAACATAGGCATTTTTGCATCTGAAAATAAGTCATTACTGTATTATTTTCAAGTTCAATAGCTAATATCTCCTAACTTACACCATTCCAGATACTTAAATCCTAGGACTGCAACGTCCATTCGGGCCTTAACAAGAATGAGTACTAGTAGTATCAAATTCATAGGATGAGAACTTTTTTTCTATGAGGCTCCAAACATTGCCATTTTGCACATTTCTGAAAAAAGCACTATACGCATCTGACCTAATTTCACTATGAAGAAGAAAATGGCCATTTTGATTTTTTAGCTAGAGAAAGTACACCTAAGGACCTCTCATATACCAGAGTTTAAAGAATTTTGAAGCCTACCCACATTGGTACTTTTGCGTCTGAAAATAAATCATTATTGCATTTTTTTTCAAGTTTAACGATTAATATCTCCTGAAATACTCAACTCCAGAGACTCAAATTCTAGGGCTGCAATTTCCATCAGGGCCTTAACAAGAATAAGTAGTATCAGATGCACAGGTTAAAAACTCATTTTCTTATGAGGCCCCAAACATTGCCATTTTGCACATTTCTGGAAAAAAACACTATACGCGTCTGACCTAATTTCATTATGAAGACCAAAAATGGCCGCTTTGATTTTTTAGCTAGAGAAAGTAGACCTAAGGACCTCTCATATACCAGAGTTTAAAGAATTTTGAAGCCTACCCACATTGGTACTTTTGTTTCGGAAAATAAGTCATTATTGCATTGTTTTTAAAGTTTGACAATTAATATCTCCTAAAATCCTAAATTCCAGAGACTCAAATTCTAGGGCTGCAATGTCCATCTGGGTCTTAACAAGAATGAGTAGTATCAGATGCACAGGATAAAAACCTTTTTTCCTATGAGGCCCCAAACATAACCATTTTGCATATTCTTGAAAAAAAAAAGCACTATACAAGTCTCACCTAATTTCACTATGAAGACCAAAAATGGCCGCTTTGATTTTTTAGCCAGAGGAAGTACACCTAAGGACCTCTTATATACCAGAGTTTAAAGAATTTTGAAGCCTACCCACATCGGCATTTTTGCATCTGAAAATATGTCATTTTTGCATTTTTTTCAAGTTTAACGTCTAATATCTCCTAAGGTATCCAATTTCAGAAACTCAAATCATGGAATTATAATGTCTATCAGGGTCTTAATAAGACTGAGCATTATCAAAGGCACAGGATGAAAACTTTTTTTTCTATGAGTTCCCAAATATTGCCACTTTTTACTTTTATATGCAATTTTTCCCATTTTCATACACATACCATTTTTCCCTAGAAAATCTGCTATAATCAATCTTGATATATTCTTGGAGGGTACATATAGGACTAAGGATACCAAAGATTTCAAGGCTCTAACTGCATATTCAGTCGAGATATAGGCCCACAAAGTTGGCATCAAAACCAAAGGCTCCAATTTTGCTGCGAAATTTGGCCCAACCTTGGCTCACAAAAATTGAAATATCATTAAAAGTTTCAGGAATTTGATGTTCAAATTTGAAATATGTTTCTTTAACATGTTAAGGAATATAGTTTTATAGGTTTAAAGAAAATCTGAGACGAAGTGCGTGGGACCCTCCGAAATTTGGTTGAATTGGCATGGAATGACCCATATGCAAAAGTGTTGACTTAAAGATTCTAGGATTGATGCATTGTATTATATTTCATCAATATCATCTCATCTCATTACAAACTCCCACCCAAATGCTGTTTTAATGGCAATGATATTGTGACAGTCTAGTTATACCTACTAATTACACCTACTCCCCTTTTTGAGACCTGTATATAGTAAGTGGGAGTGGGTGAAAGATCGACCATGCCGAACCCTTTTACCCAATAAAAATCAATCAACAACCCAAAGAAAAAAAAATGACAGCATGGCAATCTCTATGAAAGTAGCCAAAGTAATGACCGAAATGCTTATTATGCACTCATTATATATATAGCAAGGTCTATATGATGATTCCTTTTAAAGCATCTTGGATCATTGATCATTACTGTTAAATGTCCACCTATCTTTACCGATGTAATTGTTATAATATATGTTTCACTTTAGTTACATGGAGGATCATCGAATGGTGAATGTAGTTAAATAAAAAACAAAAACAAACTTCCTACTTTTATCTATCGGAGTACTGACGTTATCGATGATCGATTACGGAGAAAAACCAAGAAAGCAAATTTGGTTTTGACACGTTTAATATACAATATGCACAAATAGACAACATTTCGAAGACAGAGGACCCACGCCAAGAGGGTATCTGTGTCTATAGTGTTACTTACACAAGTCTTGGTATACACAGTGCACCAACACGACTTAACATAGGGACAACAATTTCTCTATTAACCATAAGACGGTTCACTGAAGCCGCAGCCTACTACCATATATTTTGGTACAGGTTTTAGTATAGACAGTCAAGCAGTCAAGTTCGGTAAGTTTATCGACCAAAAGTAATAAACCCTCATAATTCTGCAACCACTGACGTCTGACATGACTACTCAGTGGAAAGCAAACAAAAAATACAAGCACAAAAAGATGTATACCCCAAGTGTATAAAAAGTAGACAAAACAAGGGTTATGCAAATCATCCTCTATGGGGTGGTTTAGGTCCCATATGAAAGATTTAAAAACAAACTACAGATTATAAGGCATGTTTTATATCATCTTAATATTCAGTTTTATGAACTTATTTTCCTTAAGAACTTTAAACTAAAGTTGGATTTGTTGCATCTATAGGTGGAACGCCCCTCTAAAGCATAGTATATTATTCAAAAAATAAGAAGCCGTTAAACGTGTCGGTTTAAAAAAAAAGAAAATCTTGTTATACAAATTTGCTCGTCGTGCCAGTTTTGGATAGTTAAACCTCGCTCTTTGATATTAAAAATAAGTATATGAACACATAAAACACCAGTTAAATATTTCTTGAACGGTGTTCCGAGATTTCTTACGAATTTCTATCGCTGACCACAGATTGATCAACTCGATAACTCACGTGTTGAGTTTTACACGCACGATGTTACATCGGTCCATATATATATATGAATTAGTCTGTGTAACTAGCATGAACATACTCTTTCACATGGAAGTTCTGCTTAAATACCTATGACTACGAGAGGTGCCTCCTGAAAATCAGAGATTGGTATATCTGACTATGCGCCCCATTTACAATAAACACCTCTCACAATTACTACTTACTTTTAGGTGTATGTATCGAAAGTGAAATAATGTAGTAGCTTTCACGGCGCGCTCGGTCACTTGTATGTAATTCTGATCGGAAGAGTGAAAATAAATAATGGTGCTCTCAATGATAGGTTCCTGCCTGCGTAATATTGATATAGCTTACTGCTAATATAACTGGAAAGATAAGGGATATAATTAAATGTGCACAAAATGCTCGAGAAAGAGGACCTTCATTGACACAAGGCCGACAGGCGTTTTTGATAAATGATATTTAACCAATATAGTTTCGATTTTATGACGATAATGCAAAAGGAAGCGGATCTTCTTTGACACAGAACCAACATGCGTTTTTGATAAATGATATTTAACCACCACAGTTTCGATTTTATGGCTAAGGTTACAGGAATCCTAGATTATCTACACGAACTGTGATAGCCACTGTTTGCACAAGTAATGTTAGGTAAATAACATTTCTGCAATATCAAGGTGAAGGGAAAGACTTCAAGCCACATCACAGCAGATCAATTCTTGGACTAGAGCAGGAAAGGACCTAATGCCTTTCAATACACACTATTTTCGTCGACGTTTATTGCATTTTTTTCTTTTGAAATATGTCCTTTAAAGCACACAAACATCATAAACTATGTCGTTATGTGGTACCCTAAGCTCAGGATAAAAACAAATAAAATATTTGTCAGCAAACAGGGTTAACAAAATAACAAAATCAAGACTCTCATCTTTAAATCTCGTGCCTATACATAGCGTCATCTCTGAATTCATATTTATACATAAATCATATCAATCTTTCTGAAATAGATATTGACAACTTTCTACTGTTCATGTCTAGCAACCTTCACATGCTTGTCTTAAATACTGGTTGCACCAATATCAATCACAGGTAATGCATGTGAATTTCTAACGTTAAACAACCTTCACAGAATAAATCACTAAGCCTAAGACTAATACAAAATCGTACCTGCATAGTCCACGGCCCATGTTGACTAACCATAATACATGTCTGTGAGTCTTGTAAACCATTCTTTATCATTCTTGCCCCTAACTTAAAGAATTAAACCATGGCACGTTCACTACTGTGGCCACAATCACAGCTTCTTGTTTTCCCCCATAATGAGTGAATACTGATAATGCTGACGGTCAGGCCTCATAAACCCAGCAGTGGTTTCGACCTATTCCAAATGTCCAAGAAGCGAACAGGCAGAATTGCTTAGTAGCGGGTCCCTTACTTGTAAGCTGATTTTGGCAGGTATTTGAAGCCATGACGTCAACTCAAGTTACATCTAACATTAATTATTTGCAAAGTAAAAGAGAATTGTCAGAAAACACTAATATGATCACTATACAAAATTGCTCTGAAAGTCTAGAAAGTAATATAGTAACAGTAATCTCAACGGGTCCTTCGAAAACTAAATATAGGCGCAACCAATTGTTTTTTCAATTAAAATTAAAGGACTTTCCGACAAACGACTAAACAAATATAATGAATGAGTGCCCAAACAATTAATCTGAAACTGATTGTGCAATTTAGATTAAAGGCATATTAATATGTATACATCAACATTTAACTGAATTGAGAGAAAATTTGTTTTGGTCAGCAATACCATAGATTAACCATCTTCAGAACCAGAAACTTAATGAATTTAGTGAAGCAACTTGTACTCCGCTTGCAAAATATACGCACACATAAAAAGGAATAAGATAATATTCAACACATACTACCAGCTGCAGAAATGTAATGATATGTAGAGTTACAAAGTCAATTTATGTTTTTGCTTGAGCATAATAATCATACTTGAGAGGCAATGAAAAACAAACAGGGGTGATGGGCAAGGATGTAACAACAGGTAGAGATACCTAGGAGAGAAATGACCCAATACCATTCACTGGCTTGAAAAAAATCGTTGTCATGATAGTTTCTCTCAACCTTAACAACAGATCATAACAAATCTCAAAGCAATGCTTGAACAACATAATATGCAAATGAGTATAAATAGATATAAATATATGAATGTGTTTGAATACATATTTACATAGAGCCACCAGCATTAATTAAAATGCAATAATCAAAGCAAAACAACAGTGGATCCTACACCTAGAATAGAAAACATTTTTTTGACGTAGCCCGATATACAGTAAATATTAAAGAACTATTAACAGTTTTATATTTTCTTACTTTCGTTCTCCTCTACTTTATGTGTATAAATAATCCTTGCCACACATGAGATCCTGTATCACGGTTTTCTATTATTCTGAATAACAAAACCTGGGAAACATCACGTATGCAGAGAATTTACTTTCAACTTTTGATTCAAGTTTACATTTTTGTCTCAAAATGTAATTATTCTTGTATAATTCTTTTCAATAATTCATTATTTTTTTTTATACTTTTTCTATCCTGGACAATTAATATGAAGTTCTAGAAATTAATGTTTGATTCATTTAACTCTTTTTGAAGAAGTTGCAGCTCTAGATCATGAAATTATCTTATAAGTAACATATATAAATAAATATAATATACGAATGCATTAAGTACTAGATATACCATAGACATCTATAATGGAATTACTACATAACATATGCTCTTTTATACTATGGAAGCACACGTGAGTACAAGTCCAACACAGCGACAGAAGAAGGCTTTCCAATATTTACGACAGTCAACACAATATAACACCACTATGGTTTTGGGAATGTCAGGAAATACTGTTCAATGACCTATATATCTCTATACGCATTAGAATAGACACAATTGACATACCAATAAAGGAAACTTTTCCTACATTTTCCTTAATATCATATCGACTGCCAGTTTCTTTATTTCCAGGTTAGTAATAACTTTCTATGAAATTATAGACTCGACTGACGTTTCAGAACAGCAACAATATCTTTTAAAGTACGTGTTGTAAGAGCTGGGAATGATACTCACTTGCTATATAACTCGTTTGTGATATGCTTTTTAAGATTGAATTTGTGTGTAAATTATTTCTGACCTGTAAATTCATTAAGTTAGATTGAAAAGTTACCTTTTTAATGAAACGTTGCAATATTTGTTCATTTTTTAGATGGAAATACGTCTATCATCAACTACCTATAACTTTGATACTCCACTAAGAATTTATAAGAGAAAAAAAAAAAAAAAACTAAGTTAACACCTATATCTTAATAGGAGGAGGTGGGAAATCAAGAGTCAATTATAAAGCACCTTCTTGATGTCCTAAAATGAGACAAGGAAAGAACCAGTTGGGATAAAACCTTTCAGAGATCATTGAAAACTTTAGTCTGTGACACTATAACCATGTTTCCACTTGGCTTTCTCACTACCTCGCGTACATCACGGCATACAATGGGCCATACACAAGGACAGAAGGCAGCGTGGAAACATAACTACGCTGAAAATTGACTTTTGATTCAATCTGGAACAACCAAGTCTGAAAACAATTAATTAACCTGCTTATTAACAGCAGCCGCCTCCTTGAGGCTCCCCCTCCATTAACGTGAACGTTTCTCGCGGGCGGGCGTAGCCGTTCTTGATGCCGTCCCAGCCGTCCTCTACCCGGATCTGGCCCTGTTCTAACATTGTGTAGATGTCTTTCGTGATGGTGGCGAAGGACTCCTCCACGTTCTGGCCCGACTTGGCCGACGTTTCCATGAACTTTAACCCGTGGAAGTCGGCGAACTGACGGCCCTCTTTAGTGGTCACGGCGCGCTCTGCGTCCCTGTCGGCCTTGTGGCCGATGACCAAGAAGACGGCCTTGTGAGGCTCTATGTGGATCCGGGCCTCCTCCAGCCAGTCCTCCAGGTGCTCGAAGCTGGCTCGCTTTGTGATGTCATAAACTAGCAGCGCGCCCACTGAGTTCCTATAGTATGATCGCGTTATAGATCTGCAACAAAGTACATGGGAGAAATATGTTAGGCCTTTGGATCAATACTGATTTTAGTAAATAATCAAAAATAAACGTCCATACAAAAAACATACACTTGTGTGAATTGTACATCAAGTACACTTTTCAGCCACCACGCATGCTAAGAGAGAAGACGGCACCGGCAAAACTGAGGCCACAGATGATATTTTCTACCAGTAACGATTTTGAACAACATTCCCTTCATGGAACTTTTTAGAAATGCACGAGAAGTTGGAAAGTCATATCATTCATGGTTACGCAGTAAGGTTTGTTAAAAGACTTAGGGTGAAAAATCTTAAATTTGTTTTTACGACATCCCCACTGCATGGTATATTTGAAAATCCCAACACTTTCACGGAACTTGAAGTACACGATTAAACTTAACATAAAGACAATATATAAATACAGCTAGCTAGATCTAATCGTTGTAAAACCTACCTATCTATTCACAATTTGATTATCGCGAGTTTGATATTTTGACTCATTGTAACACACGAAGCAGTTGGGCATTTTCGTATACTACTCTCTCACCCAAAGCGAAAATCTATACATCTGAAGCGAGCCAGATACGTAGTCGTATTGCTTTTGATGAAGTTTGCAGCAGCATACTTTTCTCCAACATTGAGATTGATTACTACTAATAGTACTATGGATTTAAATACTCTTTTTCTATGCTAACACACAATATTTGAAGTTTTAAGGTTTACAGTAGGAGCATACTCTGTCCGTTCTTTGGTTGCTTAATTTATGATGCGACAAAGACCTTAATAAATGAGTACAAATCATTGGTTTCACATCTACATTCTGTGACATGGTTTATTTGTCTGATTCATGATAATCGAAATTCTGTTCTGCGCGGAAACGAGTTATTGAATCTGAAACACAAGCCCATTGTTTTCAACAGTCAAACACTTGGTCATAGCTGTCGATTCGCACTTATATCGACCCATTTACAACATGTGTTTAATAAATAGTGACATGTCAAACGGGTCAAGTATGAATAAGCGTTATAAGGTTAGGTTTCGATAACAGCTAGAGCTAGGCAAATATACAATACTTCATGATTAAAGGCCGTATTTCACATATACACAATGCTTCTCCATAGTAACGTTCTATTTCGGCAGCCCACACTTTCAGCACATTTGTTGTGCATTATCGGCGCCGAAAGTGAGGGCTGCCAATATACACTTGTAAAACCGGCTGCAGATATATGATTGGCAGGAAATAATTACCAACATGTTGGTAATTTTTTTCGGCTATTCTGCTGATTATGCCAGTGGCGAAAGTATAGTGGCTATATGTTTATACAAATTCATTACAAATCGGTAGCACACTTTCGGTATGTGGAATATGGTCTTAAGTACCTTAAATGGCTGCATCTCCTAAACTTTAATCTCTCTATACCATATTATAATGACAAGGCTATAGGGATAAAAGGAGGTCCCGCACACAAAATAATTAAAAGTGGTTTCAGATCCTCTGTGCAAATTGTCAAATTTTAGAAGAATTCACATGATTATCTAGATATAGATCTTCAGCTGAGATCAGGTGAATAGATCTATGGTGTGACATGGCTTGACATCAGCAAAAAAAGATGGCCTAGAAATAACCAATAACGTGACCAAGCCTACTTGTAGTATCATACCAATCTGATATAGAGCCTCTTTCGCCAACTTCGCTTACATAATCTTCAGGTCTGTTTGGCGGGCAAAGACTTAACCATGTAGAAAGTTGGCCTAGAACTATTTGCGTTAAATGACAACTGTCACGGGAGTCCATTCCTTCAAACTGGATCATTTGGATGATGGCACGTAACGTTACAACAGATGTGCTACCATCCTACACCCCGGGCCTACACCCATCTAATGCAGCATGCCTACTGGCATCTGCATTGAATAACCAACCAGACGGCAAGCCGATTCCTATCTGTATAACTTAATAAATACAGGAATGATGTATAAAACAGTTTTGTTGCATCATTTTATAAATAATATAGGCACCAGACGCGGGGGCGTGGACGAGGGATGCTGAACCGGAGGCTGAGGAAATGAACCCACATAGTTCAGGGGTCGATCTCTCGACCAATCACGTGCGCTCTGTCAGCCATCTTGATGGCATGACTGGCGTTATCTGTACAACAAACATGTGTGGAACCAAGACGTGGATCTTACCTGAATCTCTCTTGACCAGCAGTGTCCCATAATTGTAGTTTGACACGTACTCCCGATTTTACTTCAATCAGTCTGGCAAAGAAATCGACACCCACAGTTGGGTCGCACATTTCAGCAAACTTTCCATCTGTAAAGTACTTCAACAGGGACGATTTACCGACAGTACTGTCGCCTATAAGTATCAGTCTAAATTGGTAATCAAATATAGGCTCCACCATAATTCCCTTTGAACATCCCAATCCACTTAAATGCCTGTTAAATTGCGATGTTTGCCCTCAATTTAATCCAACGGCAGGTGCTTGCTTGTTGACATACGGGCACTTTCACTTGATCCACATCCGGTTGACGAGAAACTTTTTAGTACGCTGTACGTGATTGGTCGAACGAGTTTCCAAAGACGAATCACAAACGTCGGTACAACAGGGTTTGGAGTAATGCGGCAAGATGGCGACGGAGGGGCCATGTGGTCCACCTACGGAGTCAACAAATGTTGTGATCAAGGAAAATGAGACCCCTAAAGAAGAAAGAAAGTGTTCGCCACGGTCGCTGTGTACAAAGTAAGTTCTGAAATTACTTCATATTTGGAGCTGGTGTCTTCCGACCTTTCTATTATGTAGTTGAACTTTTGACAGCTGGCCGGGCCTTACAATCACAAAGCCAATGGCAATGGCCAATGCCATGGAGAGTCGGACGTGCGTACCATAATTTATTATATTCATTTATTGCACAATATTGCTGAGACAATACATGGCAAGATGAAAATAAACGAGAAGTACTACATGAGCATCAGCCCCTACATACCACTACGTGATGTGGTCACAGTCTAAGTGTATACAAAACATAAATTAGAGGCTCCAAGTCTCCTGATTTTCAAGGAGATCTGCATTTTGCCTGCTTTTAAGAAATCTCCTTGATCTCCTGGATTTTGACAAAATCTCCTGGATTTTGAGGTTTTATTTAGACCATTTATAGCATGGTTATATAATTCCAAGAAAGAAGAATTACAATTATGGTCTTCATCATCATCCTTTTACAATATATAGTTTTCTTAAGAAATGGTAACATTATTTATGAGGTAACTAACTATACTGAGGTTGGAGGCTTAGCCCACGTACCAACTAAAATACTTAGAGCTGCAAAGTCAGCAACAACCTGGATTTTGCTAAATAAATCTAGAATCTTGTCAACTCATGTACTTTAATTTCTTTTTTAATGTCCTAAGATGAGATACCTTAATGACAAAATCAAGGGGGTTCCATACAAAAGTGACGGGGTTCTGACCAGTTATTTTTGAATTTTCCAATTTTTTGTAGTTGAATTTCATAAACTTTGAGAAATCTGAGGGGGTTCCGGACACCCTTGGAACAACCCCACCCCACTCCCAGGGCCACTGAACAAGCACTTATGTTATAACGTTATTTTAGATCCTCGAATTGAGTTTACACCATGATGATTAATCTCCTAGATTTTGAACATCCATGGAAGGAGATCTCCCGCATTTTGCTTGGTCCAACTTGGAGCCTCTGATTAATACACCTGAGTACAAAGGTTCATACAGAGAATCAGTTTATAGTCTGCTGTTCCTAGCTGTTAGTTTCAAGTTTACGCAAGGCTTTCATCACTGCTTTTATAATACTAGCACTTGTACTACCTTTTCGCACCAGTAGATCTACGTTGGCCTACCATAAAATCACAATTTCTAACTACTATCAACGCGATGCAGAGCAGTCAGTTCATGAATAAGTTTGATATCAAACTCTGTATTCGCCGACCTCAAACTCTGTACTTCGACGCTTGCGAATAACAAATCTCCGGGATGTGTTAATTTTCTCCATATCAATGATCATTCCAGGGCTCAACATTAAGCATTGCCCGCCTGCCCGGGGCAGGTAAAACTTGAGGTGGGGCAGGTAGTTCTTGACCCTCACCTGCCCAGAGGGCATGCAAAATTTCCGTTATATAGAATAATCCATTAAAGAGGTGCAGGTGAATTTTAGGGTCGGGCAGGCAAAACCTGACCTGCACCTGCCCAACGGGCAGGTAAGTTGAAAACCTTAATGTTGAGCCCTGCATTCCTGTCAAATTGAAAATCTACAGGTCTATTTTGAAGGCAAATTGACTTTTTCATTTTGAACCACACAAATGTACGCATGTTATTGAAAGTTTATTCCCTGAGAAATGTATGCATAAGATAATACTTTTCGTGAGAGTTATGGTGCAATTCATGGCAGATCCAGAAATTTTTGAAAGGGAGGGGGGCCTCACATAGGGACATAGTAGTCCCTTCAAGTTCAAGAGGTGCTAGTTTTACATTAAAAAAACTATTTTCGTCCCCCGACCCGCTACTGCAATTAGTACACATCAGGGGTGGATCCAGGGTGGGGGGGGGGCAAGGGGTCCTGACCCCCACTCTTTTTGGTGAGGACTCAAACTTGCTAAAGAGAAAAAAACGTTGCGCTTGTGTGCACGAATGCACATCATTTTATTACTTACCCTATTATGTGGACCCCTACCTTTTCCAAATCCTGTATCCGCCCCTGCACATTAGGTTTTGTTTCTTTTTCTCCGGGATCGTCCTCGATCCCTTCGGGATCGGTACTTCCCGGAGAATATAGATCATATTTTTAGGCCTGGAACCAGCACTTTCGCTGGTAGTGTTAGTACACACACTCTCCAAGCACCAGCGGTCAAATTTCAGCTAATGGCAGCTTTTTGATGGCTCTGCTTGGAGATCGTGAGTCTATAACACTGTCTTCTATGGGGTTTCTGAATGTAGGTCACCTGTAACATCTGTTCGGAGATTGAAATCTTTCCAAATATGGTCATGTATAGTTTTCCCTCATAAGTTATACTATTTTTGAAAAGTTGAGCATGTTTGTGTCTGTTGTTTGATCCTAAGGGTCAACATTTATTGGCTAAAGTATAGATTGGATATTGGAAGGACTGAGTAATGATACGCTTGTTAACCATGAACATCAAAAGGTTGAAGAGGGCAAAGGAGGATGTCGTGGCAATGTCATGGGGATGTCATGGCATTGTCCTGGTATGCCCATCCCTGAACCTGGTATGCCAATAATGGTACCTGGTATGCCAATGCCGGTACCTGGTATGCAAATTCCGGTACCTGGTATGCCAATACCGGTACCTGGTATGCCCATCACCATCCCCATCCATCCCAGTGAAAATATTTTTGAAAAGTTGAGCATGTTTGTGTCTGTTATTTGATCCTAAGGGTCAACATTCATTTGTGAAAGTATAGATTGGGTATAGGAAGCAAGGAATAAGTAATGATAGGCCTGTTCACCATGAGAATCAAAAGGTTGAAGAGAGCAAAGGTGGATGTTGTGGCATTGCCATGGGGATGTCATGGCATTGCCATGGGGATGTCATGGCATTGCCATGGGGATGTCATGGCATTGCCATGGGGATGTCATGGCATTGCCATGGGGATGTCATGGCATTGCCATGGGGATGTCATGGCATTGCCATGGGGATGTCATGGCATTGTCATGGGGATGTCATGGCATTGTCATGGGGATGTCATGGCATTGTCATGGGGATGTCATGGCATTGTCAGGGGGCTGGCATGGCATTGTCATGGGGATGGCATGGCATTGTCATGGGGATGGCATGGCATTATCATGATGATATCATAGCATCATCATGGGGATGTCATGGCATCGTCATGGGGATTTTACTGATATTTCCTAACCACATCTCTAGTATATCTATATAATGTCGAATACCTGGAGCTCTTTGGTTTTCTAAACCACTATCGAATCGATAATTCGTTTGGGTACTTGTTATTTAAATTTTTTGCTTTATCAAAAACAATTCCACGAATTTTCAAAGATTGACCTTCTATAGGAACTTCTTTAACGAGGGGCATTTTGGGACACCTTTTTAGAGGTGAAATGTTATTTAAAAAAAATACCTTTTCATTTTTTAATGAATCATTTTCTGATCAATTCTTAAAGACAGATATGTGTCATAGTCTTATCTGGGTCAGGAAACTCCTTGGTAACAGTCATGCATGGTAACCCATGTAGGACTAACTAAGGCCAGAGGGGGACAGATCAGGTTAGAGATATGGACTGACCAATCAGGGCTTGGTAAAACTGTCTCCCCTTGGTGTTGCTAGGCAACTCTAGCAAAGGAATCCCCCTAACCTGTCCTTGATAATGTCTGATTAAAGGACATCCAAATGACATCATTTGGATGGGAGCCATCGTCCTCAGGACATCCTGCGAACCAAAGAAAGTTCTTGTATAACTCCACTGTGTACTTTATTCCAAAGAAGGAAGGGGATGGGGTCTGAAATTGTTGGAAATGCTTACTTAATGGAATTCAGTTAATGTAAAGGACCATCATTTCACAAGTGGCACGACAGCTACTCAACTAGACATACTGTCATGGCACTTGTGCTTTGGAGACATTGTACAACAAATCGAATTAGATGGATATATACCTTCTGACAGAGGACAGGATACATGCATAGTAACGCCAAGTTTAGGCTAGAGGAAATAGTGAGACTGAGAGCTTCAGGAGTACTAGTAGCCTGGCAGATGGCTGCGATCACCAATGCAAATTTAGTATTCATCACTATACATGTATACAATTTCACAAATACCTTGATGTATGTATTGTATTCAGGAATTGGCGCTTCGGCGTGTATCGTAGCCGTTTCTAAATACGTAAAATACCGTTTTTTAACAACATGGAACCGCAATTTCAATGTAGTTGCATTACTCTTTATATAGTGTTTCAATCATAAGCAAGACTTTTATAGATATTTTTTTCAGCAAAGGAAAATTTTCCATCTGTATACTGTTGGAAATATAAAAGAGTGATACCTAAATCTTATCTAATTATGATTGCTTAGGATGTCATCCCACTAATAGATTATCACATAATTATGACATAGCAGGACTTGACGAATAGTGTGTCCAGTAGTTAAGGACCACCAGAAGTCGTCACTGGGCAGCTTAATTGAGGGCCTTGGTTGCCCAGTGATAAACTACAATATATAGAAGGATGTTTGGGAATAAACCTCAGATCCCAAGCGGAGCAACGGGATCTGAAAACAATTTGTCAAGCCCTGTATTGTTAGCAGGGATTAGACACAATTTTAATACACCTTTTCTGACGTATTTTATTTCTATTTGACTAATCAATTTGTCGTGCATAGGCAGGCATTGTCAAATAATCGTAATCAATTTTGCTTGTCATGATCGAGGCCAATGAATACGCCCATTTCTTATCTTCTCTATAATATATCCGCCATGATTAAAGAGCATAGTAAATGCCTAACAGTTCTGAATATCACAGAATGGTCTGTTTTAACAGAAACATGTGGAACCTTGAGAATTTGGGAACAGGTTCTACTACGATTACAAATATCTGAATCTATGAAGGTAGAACATAAACAATAAAATTTGATGAAATTACCGGTAAACTTCGAAATCTAATTCGATGTGCGATAGTCAGCTTTAGTTTCATTAAATATATTATAGAAAAAAATATTGGTGATGTGGTTAATCACTTTGGTGCAATCATAGTATTTGCTGTACTCGCCAGATGTCTCCTCCAACTCTTGACCTGAACGAACCTGGTGTTACTGCACGACACAAATGCTGCTTTACACACCGTATCTCATTTTGTCGAATATTTGTATTTTCGCAGTTGACTCAACAGGCAAGCTGAATTTGTGCAGCAAAAAGGTTCTTACAGTATATTTGAAAGTATTTTGGCTGGTATACCCATTACTCATTTATCGATACATGCTAACCAATTATCTAAATGAAGAGACATGTAGGCCTATGTAGAAAGTTGTGTTTTCTTTTTTCCATTGATGTACTTCCTCTTTATTCCCCGATAGCGATATTACATGTCCTTGTCCCAATCAGCAAAGAATTGTGCAAACATTTCCAGGCACTGATCCAGAGATTAAAAAAGGGGGATGGAGGATGGGCGCCCTTATAAAAAAAATTGAGGTGCCCCATTTGGCAGCCAGAATTTTACATCGAAAATTCAAAATTTGCCAAAAATTAGGAGGGATGGACCCTAGCGCCCCCTCTAAATCCGTCCCTGATTTCTATGATAAACCGAGAGATAAAGAAGAAGGTTAGTTAACAGCATGATGTTTGAACATTTTGTCTCGTAACTAAAACAATATGCAGGCGACTAAGTTGCGGGGCATTCCTGGAAAACACACAGGACCATTTCCTTTCAAATAAAATCATAAAAAGGGCGCAATTTGCTTATTTGAATTTTACAAGATTAGGAAGGTTTTGGCAAAGGATACCTTTTATATGAAACCAAATACGGACGCACCTGGTGCCGGGCCTGCCGAGGAGGGTTCCCCGGGAAAGGATCCTTTTCCTGGCTACACTTTTCTGCGGATGGCCTCGGAGGCGAGTAAAACATGCATGAATCTGATTACCGGGCGTCCTGATTGCAGAAAGTGGCGCAGCGATCCAGGCGGAATAGCCACATTAGGAGCACACCTCATGACAATTCTATCACAGAACGCTGGCCGGCCTCCCGCCAAATCTAATCGCCCAGCCCGCGGGTCGGAGTCCCCCTGTCCCGGCCAGCGTTAAGCCCCAGCCCGGGGTTATTGGTTCTTGGCCGCCATCGGTCCCTAACCCCGTGTCCCGCTTCGCCTTGTGCCTACTATAAGATTAGAGCCTGGTGGCGGCAGGTTTTACCATGTCCCAACACCTTTTCCCCGGTCACGCATCCAATAGGCAGAGTAGGGGACTGTAGTCTATCTGTCGGTCGATATGATGTTCTGGTAACAGGTCGTCAGCACACGTTCACTGTTTAGGTTCTCAATACACACCTTACTTTTTCTTTGGTCAACATCTAAAAACGCAAATGGAAACACGATTTATGTCCATGTTGTTATTGCTTTTTTTAGGGCGTCAGCTTGCGGCACATCATCCAGTATGTATACTGTAAAGAGACAAGCTTGGTTACTGCGTTATGCCATGAATCATGTCAATGATAGAAAAGAGATTGGAAGTCATGAAAAAAAGATATACTCGTAAATTTTGACTCAAAAACCTAATCGCCTACTGAATTAATGCTGAAACTATGTGGAGATGCAAGGAGGGTCTTCTTTGGCATCGCTAACAATGTTATTTCCTATAGGCCTAATAAGGCGAGCAATCTGCATGTCTCTGGATAATCCATAAGTGTAACTCAGTTCGTTATGCATGGCCACTGGTTCATGGAAGGCTATCAGCAATACAAATCTGAAGCCAAGAAATTGAGGATTTGAACGCTAGAACGCTGAAATTGACTCCTTGGAGCTCTTAGAAAACACCACAATAAGAGATTCCAGCACTGAACAGGTGGTAATTGTGATCTTTGTTTGCAATACGAGAGGCGGTTTCCTTAGCAGCCCATGAAGGCAGTATTTAACCTCTAGTACCCGCAGGAGTCACGACTGCCCTTAGGACATGGCGCAATGCACGGGCACCTGCGGAATACCAATTACCGGCCCGTCAGACCCAGCGCCTTTGGGGCGAGGGCTTCTAAACACCCACTGCCCCACCCACCCGCCCCTTGTAGGACTGGGGGTCTGTATTATCAAACAACCCCCCTCCCCCGCCCAGGAGGACGGGGATTTCGGGCAGAGCCGGGGGTGGTTCCTAACAGGTCGGCGGGATGGGGCCCTCTGGCTAGCCTCACACAGCCCTCAGCCGCCTGTGCTCGGTTCAGTCCGTCCTATAGGCGTTTATCCGGTCTGGGGTACACGGATTGAGAGCAGGACGCGTCTTATTCCCCGTGTTTGTTCAATAACGCTTTAAGTTGCTCTCTGATTAGGTATTAGGGCAAGGAATTGATTCGGATTCTTTTGGTGTATTGCAAATTTTGAATCGAATATCAATCGGAGAATCCTGTTCTCTTGCAGGACGTTAGAATTTGTAAACCTATCTCAAAACCGATAAAAGAAAATAACCGGGAAGAGCAGGAGCAAAAACAAACTGGCAATATAAACTTGGAACGAACATTATGTCTAGAACATTTGTGTTACAGTGCAGCATACAGATAGTAAATAATGTGTAATATACACTATTTACTGAGGCTCTTCAAAATGACGTATGGAATATACAATTAACTTGACTATATAATAAGGTCAGAAGAAAGGGGAGCGGTAACCTTAGAAGGCCCTACATCTTCCATATCTTCAGCTAGATGATATCTTAATCAACCTATGTTGGCTATTTCATTTTCAATCATGGTAAAATTTATACATAGTTTCATGATTAGATCTTAGTTAACAATTAAACTTAGAATTTATCGATTATTTTAACGCATTAATAAAATTATATTAATGGTCAGTCCATTCAAAAGCTGTAAATTATCCAATTGCCACGGGGCTCAGCCCACCTCCTTATTTCTTCTACTGTACAGTTCTAACATACAGTCACTGTACCATGATACACTTAACACAGACTCTAAGGAGACAGCAGGGTTGAAGACCTCATCCTTAGACAACCAGCCAGTCCTCAGTAGTGAAGCTGAGCCAAAAGGTGGAGACAGGGGTAAGGGTATGGGCGCTCAAGCCTCCCTGATTTCAGCCCCACTGGTAATGACACGTGGCAAACCGAGTTAGCTTCATTTGTGGGCCCTGCCATCTGCCTGGACGGAGGGTCGCAGTGGGCCCAATCACCCGTGATCATGGTGCTGGGGATGCGTCGGCACCGCCCAGACGGCCCCTGATTAATACAGACCGCCAATCGGCCCGGGGGACCTGGCCATCACCGGCCATGTCAGGGATCGAGCAGGCATGCTGGAATCGTGTTCCCTGCTATACTGGGCATCAATGTTGTAATATCTTTTTGGGCAAACGCGTGGGACAGAATTCTGCCTTTATGTCAGTAAAGTTATTATACGAACATGAGTATGTACATCTTGCTTCTAAAGGATTGCATTAGGAACACTCAGAATTTAGCTAGAGAAAAACTGTATCTGGAATACAATACTGGTAATTGTATTTCGTTAACATACAGTAAATCATGTTTTTCCAATATTTCATTGGAAGGCAAGACAGGCATTTGAAAAAATTACAGCTCTTTTGAATGTTTTTTCAATAAGGATTGTATCAGAAAACGCAGACCACATGTGTCTTGGCAATACATAATATTGTGATCAAGGCCATTCGTGCAAACATTAATGGCTTTTGATTACAGTTTTCATAACAGTTAACGGATTGCTTTGGTTAAATAAAAACTGAAACGAATACCTAAGGTCGTGTTCAGTCCCGGCTTTCATACAGCAGCTATGAATGTTTTTCTAAACATTCTTTTTCCGTCTCATAAGCCAAGCCATAGTTTTGGTTTCGTCTGATCGCACTTGGCAGGCATGCATTTCTAAGGTTGGTTCTGTCTGTTCATCTGACATTTGACATTTGGCCAGGGGTGTGTGGGCGAAGGAGTGGGGGTTGTGAAGCCGACGGAGGCGGATTGTGGACGTGCCAGGGGACTCAATCCCTGCCCGCAGCCGGCCTCAGTCCTCTGATGAAATACCTCCTATTTCATAAAGGGTTCATACCTGTAGGCATTGCCCAGGGCTTTAACCATCTGTAGTATGCCTGATATTATAAACATAGTATGTATCTTCTATAGCTAGCATGAATACTTGTAATATGTTTTTACAAAATGAGAGGCATGTTTTGTTGATGTCATAAAGAAAAGCCGGTTGTGATGGGAACAACTAATCATACTCCTTCCCTTACGCCTGCCTTTGGGCTGACGTTATGCGGTAGTTTATATATGCCTTTATACATACAAATGCAATTTTCAAGAAATATCAAGGTGGTACATTGAAATTAAGAGTGGTACATTGAAATTACATGAAAAGTTTTTTTTTGAATAACGAGCAAGGAAAAAAACTACCTTTTCAAAAAATGATTCCATGGACTTGTTCGAAATCCTTATACCCTTTTGTAGTGTTCTTTTCCTCCCAGATTTAGTCACTCTGTTCAGTAGCTGTTGTAATTCAAATGTCAGCCAGAAAATTGGCAATTTGTTGTTACCGATATTTGGGGCGACCACAACGCCCTCGTCCGGATCGTAACGAGCGGCACAGAGAATGGTGTTAGACATGAGCACCTCACCACCAGCCCCCGAGTCGCTCACTATAATGATATCGGACAGGCCCGCCAGTATCCGGCTCTTTAGGGTCAGAAAAGCACGAAATTTTTGTATCACATCACCATGCAAAAATCCCATGACTACACACCGCAGAACATGTACTTTGTGCTCCATTGATTGAGCGCTGAAAAGCTGATTTAAGAACATTCTTGGTTTGAGGATATCTATCATCAGTTAGGCAATTCGAAAATTACTGGTAAACCCGAAATGTGTTACATAGTTTCTATTGGTAAAGGGTGGAGGGGCACTCAGATGTGCGCCTGGCTTCCCTTGTGGCTTCCGCAGTGGCTTCCAGGCTGCGCCCAAGTGGCTTCAGTCCGGTGTCGTGACGTTTACGCCTCCCCCGCCGGGGACGGGGCAGGGATTGGCTTCATTTGCTCAGCCCTAGAGCAGCTCAGGAGCCTAGTTGAGTAGGATACTAGGAGCGGATTCTTGGGGGAATGGCTATAGGTGATAATGTTGCTTTTCCCCATCCTCTCCAGGGCATTCTTGGTGTTCCACGGCATAACAAAGATACGCTACTGGCTTCAAGTATGTATCGTTACACATGCCCAGTGTCAAGCATTAATGCAGTGACATAGGATATCCCTCCAAAAGTGAATTAAAAAAGACTACAGATGAAAGTAAGATAATTCACACTCGAAAACCTCAGAAAGAGTCGAAACTATCATGCTAGTTAAAGCTTAACATTATTGAAGAATAAAGTATTCAGTACCTGCTAATGGGTCAATAGCTAAGATATTATATGAGTACCAGGGCGGAGTAAAATGTCGATTTAAAGTGGTGGTAAGGCAGTCCCTGTCGCACCATCTACGTCCAACTACCCTTAGCTGCTTAGAGCCCAGAGTCTGAGACAGACCTGTATGACGGCTGCCTAATCCTCGGTCCAAATCCCCGGCATATCCGCAGAAGTATATCTGGATGGATAAGATGTTATCCCTCGGGAGATTGGCTCTATCTAAATTAGTTCCAAAGGTTTTGAATAGACAGTGCCAAACATGAACCGGCCTATAATGATAGTTGGCTGCTCCTCGTAGCCTCCTGGAGCTTTCCCAGTCGCATTGGACACATTGAAATCGTTATTACGGGTCTAATAAATATTATTTTTTATGAATCGGAATGTATATTCATGTTCTGGAAAAAAAGAGTATTCTTAGAACATAGAAACTATCTGGCGCCGGTATTACTAAAAGTAAAATAATGATCACATTGATAGAATGCGGTGTGCAATCTTAACTTAAGTTTCTACGAGCTAGATCAGATTTGTGCATCCAAGCATGGGTTTATCGATATATAAGGTTCTTGTCTCATGAAAATGAAACCCAACCTAGGCCCTGCTTAAAACAAGCCTCAAACAATTCGCACATTCAAAGTATAGGTCTATTTCTCCAAAACATCTAGAACTGTTCTACACTCAATGTCTCTGCCTTTGGCCTTTGTTCCCTTGCCCTGCGGACAGGCCGGCCAAGGTAAGGCAGCCATCAGTAGCCCTGTCATCCCGGCGCTTGTTGGAGGAAATGACAAGAGAGGGGGCCGTTGGTTGGCCGCCCACTGGCCGTCGCCAGCACCAAGAGGTGTGACAGCGTCATCGGATCTGGTCCCACATCAATTCCCTAGCACCACCGTAATAATAGTGTTTACTCGGCCAAATTGCCGTATTCAGGGCTGCCTAGCCACCTGGCAGTGCCAGCCTACAACAGTCTCGCTAGAAGGAGCGGGACCTGTGGACCCAGAGGAGGAGGTATTGTGATAACGAAATTAGCTAGCTTGCAGGCGGGTGCTGCTGTAAGCTGAGGATCAAGAAGCATTGGCGCTTTTTGAAAGTCACTTATTACTTTGGAAAGATGTGATATCATTTAGGTATGATTACAAAAAACGCAAAAATGTCCATGTTTAATGTTGCATATTTTGATGTTTATAATATACTGCTTCAGAATGTACTTGTAAACCCAATAGAACTCACGTGGGGCTTTTCAAGATTTAACCTTTTTTCAAGGTCTAAAAATGAAATGTTAGGGAGCTAGTTTTCATGCCCTCATACCATGATGCCTCTTAACGGGAAGTGTCTAATTCACATGAATTATTGACATTGAACTTCTAATCTATATTTCTCCTTGACCATAAATAAAAGGTCTTGGGATCTTTTCTATCGTACAGATAATGTGTCGAGCAATTTCTGAGGGAATGAGGAACTCGAGGGAAAAAGGAAAAAGGCCTAAGCAACTTACTATTAATGATGATTTCTCTTGAGTAAGTGCTCATGAAACTACATGTGCTCGTTTCTCGCATAGAAATATTAGATCATATTGCACCGCAAATGTGCCAACAGCCGCAACGACGAATATTTTTCTGTCTCGCTGCAGGTGACATTCCATAAAGTATGCACAGCGATGTTTTTGTAATTCACACGCTTGTTGCTACTGTCTCCTACATCACCGGCCATAATGGACGCCCAAATCTCGTGTAAGGTCTCGTCTCGTCGGCGAGAACGCGTCGCCGGTGACGGGTGTGTCAGGGTAATCATCTGCTGGTACCTGGCTGACATCTGACTAACTGCATAGTGGCCGTTGGTGACAGGCGTCGAGGCCGATTCGACATTGGCGGGGATGGAGGGGGTGAGGGGAGCTGGAGGAAGTGTAGGTGTAAATTACCCTGATGTGCCTTACTGGAGGGAATGGCTTGACAGGCCCCGCTCTGTGGCGACAAACCCCCCGTATCCTCCAGGAAAAGGACATCCTTTTCTATCAGCGGTAGGATTAAGTTGGGTTAAGCTGATGGTATCCTGTCATTGACCTGTCTCCTTACTTCTGCTGGAGTTCTGGACATTTATCAGTTGTGATTTACATATGATGTGATTTACATATGATTTACATATGGAAAATCCAGAGCTATCATTGTCACTGATACTAGACCTACCAGGTACTTGTTTTGTATTTGTCAGAGGTCGTCACAAGTAATGAAAAGACGTAAGATGTATATTGCCAGGCCATCACGACAACTAAGTATTGACCAAGAGTAAGAACGCACACAAGATTACACAATCTCCGCATCCGTCACCCCCCTCCTTTTGTAGTTTAGATGTCCGCCAATTGTAGGAAGGGGGGGGGGGGGAAGGATTACTGGATCCAACCCTCTGGTTCTGTCGCACAAAAAAACAGATAGAATGTATATTTAAACATTCCTCGTGCCTTATTCAACAGAACCTCATAGAACACTAGTAGAAGCAAAATTGCCGTATACAGGGTCAGAGTCTCCCGAAACCCATTGAAAACTTTTCTTTAATTTAACTTCAATGTCAGTTTACTTTTTAAAAGCCCAATGTGTATAGCGCATGACCTATTTGGAAATACATATCAAGCCTTGCCCACAGTTGGCAGCAGTTGCATTTGTTGAGGACGTTATCTGGTGGGCTCACTTTAACGCCTGGCCAGCGGAGTGTGACGAGGACACTCCAGGCCGTGAGCAGCTCTGGCTTCGGTGAAGGGAGTCAATCTCACACTTCAGTAGCTGCTAACTAGTTTGCTGCCCGCTCACTATCCGTCCCTACTCCTACCCGCCAAATGGTATACCCATATAAGCTCTTTGGCTCTACAATAGTGCAGTATATTTCTAACAGTTATTTTGTCGGCAACAGAACTCGTTGCTATTAGCTTACAGTCACACTTTGTTTGGAGTCTGCTGCTGATGTTATACGTTCTATATGGTTCTTGACGTGACATGATATTTCACGAGGTATTTACATAGGAATACTGACCAGTCAAATGTAAACATATGATATACCGTCGTCATACTGATAGTGAATTATCTGAGAAATGCCAATAGTGTTATAACATAATCAGATACGATTTCAAACCACACAAAAGTAGTCTTTAACAAAGAACTATACAAAGAAAATAATAAAACGTTTGAAGTTGAGTCTTTTATCCTCTATTGGAGATTGAGATGCTTTGGCTATATATATTATGGTTACATCATTGATACGTTACTGTAGTGTATAGGCTACATAGTACCACAGTAGTTGCACGCATCAAGCTATTTGCAATTTTCACCACCTCACCATTAGGCACTCTATTCAAAGGGAACGGGCTGGTCCATCTAAAGATTGTACGTTTATCGAAGGGTTATCGCCTGACCATGCCACATTGTATTTGTTATCAAATTTGATACAATTTAGCCTATGGGACAAGCCAGTTTAATGCACGTGTGTCCATCAGCCTGTTTGTAGGAAATGGGAGCGTAAAATAGGTCGATGGTATTCTGTAAGCACCCAATAGCTCATGGAGCGACTCAGGAAATGGTAGCTAAAATTGAGCACGGCGCAAGAATGGGCCGGCAACCAATGGTTACTACTAGGATGCAGAGAATTGCATCTCAGATGGCCGCTTTGGAAATTCTTATAATGGAGGAAGATGTCGCAGGCCTGATATTCGATGAGTTTGACCCCGAGCACAGTTGGTGATAGTTTCCCTGTTTGCGGAAACCAAGGAAACGATGATGATTTTCTCGAAAATTTGATTGGCACCTAGCTATAGGATTATTATGTATATATTGGAAACGGAATGTTAGAATAGCCCAGGAGTAGGCCCCCTAAGCCATTATGTACTTACTTAGAAGTATATGTATACGTGCAATCTGTTATGAAATCGTTTTCTGCAAATGATCGAAATCTACAGGTCACCTCCAAATAAGTTGCTATACAATCAGCCACCAGACAATTTCCCCACCAACTATTCCTTGCATATCCCGCTTAGATAAACAACGGGCCCGTCCATGAATACCCTCTGTGGCAATAGACCTCCATTACGAACAACAGACCGAGAAGAGACTCTAGATGTGATCCTTTAACCGACCCTGATGGAGTACGTATACAACCGGCGGATACGGTCATCCTCCGAGGACCCACTGCACCAGTAAATACACACGAATCTCCCTTTGCCTTTACCTCCCCCCCTCCAATACCTCCTCCCAACCAGACACCCCCCGGAGACTGGCGGGTAAGGCGGCCAACAAAAGAACTCCAGGCCATCCCCTCTCTGCCTGTGGTACCCCATGGTCAGTGTATGATAGCAATCAGGCCTGAGATGTATGCGTCCAGGGGTCGGGGGGTCGACCGGAATGAAGGCTTCGGCGACCGGTTAAAGGGTCCATTCGGGCCTGGGGTAATAGGCAACAACCACGCACCGATCAATGACGGCGAGCAACAGATATTCACGGGCTGGACGAGCAGCTCGGACAGCCCGCGGTGAGCAGCTCAGTCCGACTGATACGCTCAGTCTTTGCTCACACTAGTCCCAGCCCGCGGGGACCGATAAATGCGGGTATATATCTGCTCGATCTGTATACCATGTCAGGGCATCATGGAAACCTCTAGGTATTCAATTTGCCCCAGTGTCGTGTTCTATATATGTTCGATATTGCGGATTGGTGTATATAGATTTCGCCACGAAGTGCTATTCATACAAAAACACCTTTTTTGTTGAATACTTAAAATGTGACATTGTCGTTTGTGGTCGGTTGTAGGCCTTGGCATAGATTGTGCAACGAGGATGGGTAATATTAGTTCTATCTTATAATCTCTTATTTTGTACACAGTTTGTAAGATAAACTATATGAAAAGTACGTTTTCACATTTTATGTAAATGTCTTATGACGGCTGTAGGCAATAGTCGGTGTTATTACAAGTCGGTGAATGATTGTGTTTACTGCCATGCAATATGTGCAAATAAACTCTGATACCATTGCCGGTCTCCATACTCATGAATGCTGAACTGTCCCCCTGTATTAGGCGCCAGCAATTGCATCTGCAATTGCATCTGCTATATGAGTCGGAACTCGTGCATCTATGTATGAAGCCCTAGGCTGATATTAACATTGCAGGCTGTGGAGGCCACTAGCAGCAGTGGTAGCCACAGACTGATGCCACACTCACTCATACTCCTACACATTCCCAAAGCCTAGACCAGTGATGGAGAGAGTGTTGTTGGAAAAGGATTACATATTATCATTTGTCACTCCAACTGCAATCATTCTCTGACCATGTCATTTGCCGCGTGCTATTTTTGCCGGCATTGTAAGCTGGTTCTTGGCCCCACACGCCAGATTACAATGTCATGTCGTGTTTCCCGAAACCAGGGTATTTTGTATTGCCTTAAAGCGGATATTTATACTACTGATGGGTAGTCTTTGATCAGGGAAAACCTAGTTGGTTTCATTAAGGGAAGGCAATTTCCATCAGACGGTAGGAAATCATAGCTTTACTATTGGTGTGTTTCCTGAGCTAAGGACATCAATAATATTGCCTGTCAAACTATTCTGTAAGAGGGGATCTTTGTAAGGATGGGGACGGGCCTTTCTCAGCGCATTTGCTCAGATTTGCTCGTGGTTATCCATCATCCGAACGACTATCAGTCATCTTCTCGGCGGGTAACCCAACTATCCCAACGCCTTGGGCAATATACGGGATTTGCGCGGGAGATTTATGGCAGCATAATGGGATGTTCCTGTTGAATATTTTCATGCCTTTACCGTCTTATTCTTAAACACATCAGGCATGTTTGACAGTCACTGACTTAATATGTGTGTCACAGAAAAATCTGACGTAAATATAGACGTATGCATGCGTCAGTGAAGTATCATATCTTACATGTACATTTTTTTTCTTGTTTTGCCAATTCGAAAAAGGCATTGTATCTCAAACACATTAACAGACAAAATAATCGTGAACTGCATGCAGAACAGATAGGTTCATCACATTTCCATTTCGAACTTTGTACAAATTTATTTCCATTTCGTTGGCCACCTCTTCGTTTTTATTTTTCATAAAAATGCTCTTTACCGAGCCTTATTCCTGTGGTGCACTTTTCTGTGCATGTAGAGCCTTTGATCACCAACAGTAGACACAACGAAATTCGCTTGAATAAAAGCTGTTCTCTTTCCAATTGCTTTAACTCAAAAGAGGAAATTCCAGCAGGAGAATCTGCTCAAAGCCTTTTGCGGTGGTCTTTACAAAGGCCTTAGATTGTCGAGGGAACTGTGCGGACTGGCAATCTCCTAGATTTGCACTGATAGGGTGTGTGTACGACTGGAAGGGTTCATGATCTTGGGTAAAGCCCTGTGAGGTCCTGCCCCATACTACTGCTACTGATTAGTGAGCAGCACTGAGGGCTGGGCAGTGGCCAGAATCCTAGGTTGGATCCTGGGTTGACCAGTCACAAGGGTGCACTGATTGATCTTCATAGGGCTGATAGTTAAAAGTAGTCAGGTGTAAATGTGTGATCACATCAAAGGTAAGCAGCGCAGATCAAAGGGGTTTGGGATCCACAGCAAGTGGTGTGTCTACGTGGTATGTGTGCACGCTAAGGACCACAAAATGGTTTACTGAGGCAAAGACAGTTAATCTAACTAAAGGCTTTCGGTCTACCAGTGTGGTGCACATCTGTAAGACCTACCTCCACATTAAGGTGCATTGACCCAGGAGCCTTAGTTTCTATTTCTGTGCGGTAGTTCAGGTGGAAGAAACTGGAACAGTGAATCGATTATCTGATCTCTTTATAGATTTTCTGTTAAGGAAGGTTTATTTATATTCCATTTATCGATGCGGAAATGTGCAACCATCCGTGGCACTGTGTAATTTTAGGACAGATCAAAGTATACGATGTTTGTTTGAATGATTGTTTTAGTTGAACCCCGCTATTCAGTGACGTTTTCCTATCAGAAGGCAGGTGTAGGCCGATTACTGTTATCCTTTATCAAATCCTTAAACTGTTAAATGGAAAGTGTTAAAAAATAAAGACAAATTCTCATGCGGTTTAGCTGCACCTTGAGAAATAATTATATCAATAAAAACATAGTTTTTGCCTTCTACTAATCTGGCAAATTATTGAGTTTTACACTGTGCTGTATAACGTGTTGAAACGGAGGCAATAGTTATTATGCATCAACTTGTATTTCTTTTGAAGATTCTAATGTTTGATTCAGGCCAATCTGATCTATAGTGCAATGACATCAAAGTGACATAAAGAGGGACTGTTCCTTGGCAGGGGCCATCTAGTACATATAAAATGCCTGCCACAGTTTATCATCTGTTCAGGTGCATTGCAGGTATTTGCAGCTTATAGACTAGGATAAAGTAATCTTTGCTTAGAAGGTTACAGTATTATGATCTTCCTTCATTTAGTTCATGCCCAAAACGAGAACATTGAGGTTGATTTATAAAATCTGGTTCCAAGGAAAATTTAGTGCACAGTTCTGAAACTTGCTCTCATTACTGTATGGGCCGATCAACATTAATCTATTAACATTGAATTCCGAAGGGATACATGAGAATCTTTTGGGGCAAAAAGGAGAGTCCTGACATTCAGGAAAGTTGCTTTCGCCATCAACTACCAATGTATTGCCACTCAGTTGACAGCTTGGGTGCAGCTTTTGGGATTCCTGCACCAAATTACCTATCAGAAGATTCCCCGCAACGACCATTGCCTGTTGAGCCGTTCTCCAACAAGATTAATCCCATGCCATTGTTGAACCGAATTTAGGGGTCTGCTCACGAGGCCATTAGGAGCTCACTGTCAGGAGGCAACCAATGGAAGTGCTGAGTCACGACGGAAGTGCAGGTGATACGTGTGAACAGTGCTTGCGCGATGAAATGTGTGGATGAATGACAAGTGATGTCAATCAAAATGCATTTTAAATACTAACATTCCAAAGAAAACCAAAACAACTCCACATCTCTTCAGGTGTATCATAACTAGGCCTGTACATAGTAGACCTTCTCATGAGTTGAGTTAGGCTATCTACAATGGATTAATTTCTGTGAAATATAAGCCCTGTTTAGAATAAGTTACAGACGTAGACTGGGCTACACTACGCACTCATATTCTGTTACCACGGAGAGAGATGGCTTGTCGAGCCACGAACTGGCAATTATTGGTCAATTCATCCACTATTTAGATCCATTACACTACTGGGGTGGCGGAGACTGGGGACGTGGCGGTGACATCCACCCTCCTGATGGCCGGCTGGTCCTGTCACGTAGCCAGCGTATTGCTCAAGAACTGAGTATCTTTCTAAATCGTAGATAGAAATCCTTTATTCTACTTCGCAATCTGATGATAAGTTAACATTCTTCTGTATAAATCCACTAAAATGCCTCAACAAACATAGCATAGGCCTACAATTATTATGCCATGGAGAATCAGTTTTAGGCCTATACTTATCCATACTTTACGTGCTTCACAAAATCAGAAAAAAAAGTATTAATGTCTGATGCATTTGCCTGTAACTCAACTAGGAACGGTATTCACCTAATATGAGTTGGTATCACTTTTAATCAAAAGTATAATAATTGATGACCTGTGCGCCTTTTATTTCTAATAAAGCAGCTGGCGCAATCAAGGCAGTGAGTAACAAATACAGCGATTAACATTTGTGTGCGTCCAGATGGATTCCGCCAAGTAGTCTCTTGACAGACCATACGCACTGATCACTCGACGTCCGGCCAAGAGCCGCGGCCAAACAGGTCGCGCTGACAGCTCCAGTATGATATGATGCTTATGTGGCCACAGGAGGACGTCCTCCAGGGTGGATCAGAGGGACTCCCTGACCTTGAGTCTTTGTGGCTGGAGGACTCGACCCTCCCAGGGGTCGGAAGGGCTGGCCATTATCCCCCCTCCAGGAGGTGTATCCTGGCAGGGCCCTCCCACCGAGGCATTCCTGAGTATGATGCCAGAATAGACCGAACTCTTCTGGAGGGCTTTAGCAATGGGCTCTCATTATAGACATTTCACTTTGATCTAATGGGTTCACTTCCAAGGAATGGTATTCAACTTGCCAAATGTCAAGTCTGTCTGTCAGTCGCACTGCCTAGGCCTATACCTTTCGTTGTGTAGAAAGGTATATCGTCAAAATGTAAAATTTCCTGAATAGTAGTACTGCAAATCTAATCCATAATTACGTAGAAATGTAACGAGAATTAATCAACCTTCATATCACCTTACTGTGCGTCGAGCATGCGGGATTTTATACTGGCTTCTATTAATTTTATTAACAGGGATGTAAATTTTCAGATTTTAATTTAATTTCACATTTTTTCACATTTTCCCCTCAAATGATAGTTTTCAAATTGAATTCCTTATATGACCTTTCATAGCATTATAAGATTATTCTAAATCTTCTCTCTGGGGTTTCAGTTTTTTTCATTAACCCGGACTTACATCCCTGGATTCTAAGCAAACTTAAGTGATTTCAGATACATTTACAAGATCAGTCCTCTAGGACTAGCACTCTGAGGCACCTACCCGCCCATTAATCTCAACAATGGCATTTATTGGGGGAGAGAATTCCTAAGTGGCCCATCACACACCCTTAGCCTCCACCTCCTGTATTTCCAGATAGAGCCACCTGCTCCAGTAACCACAGACTACTCCCAAAGAGTTTTTAACTATTCCTGCACTTGACTGGAAAGAAAGCAAAGCTAGAACATAAAACAGATCGATTTCCTCGATTTAAGCACCAAGGAAAGTTTGTAATCTCTTCGTGACACGGTCTGCCACGAACACCTTTGACAAGCGAAGCAAGGACCTTTAGGTGACAGCAATAGATAAGCATGCGCCTTTGGGGGCTTATCTCTAAAGATTTCCGTGTCTGGTTTATCATACACAAATTCTTCACAGCTCTCTCTCTGTGGTGGTTACGAAAACCAGAGTGGGTAGATTGATCAATACAGCCTACTGAGATGGGAGAGTGCTTCCTTGCTTACGCTCAGAAACCTCAGACCCCATCCTCTCCTCCTGTGCCCCTCCTGCCTGTCTGAGGGAGGATGCGACACTCCAGGGAGCGGGTCGTCCTGGCCGGACTTCTAATGGGGGTAGCGATCGAGATAAGAAGGGTGACAAATGTGCGGCCAAGTGGCCTCCTTTCCTCAGGCTAATGCCTCCCGTGTCCCCTGCCTCCAGGGTCTCACATCTGGCTTCTCCAGGCGGGCGTCTTTGAGGAGAGGGCTATGCAAAAGGCCAAATCGCCGATGGCTTCCATGATGGGTGTGATGGTTGCTTATGGCCTGGGCGCGATAGCCTCTGCACAAAAAAGTGTAAAAGCATTCAGGGTGCAAGGCACATTGTGAGAAAACACACCAACCTGCCATTTAGCCTACTCTGCAGAGAGAAAGAGAGAAAGGTGTTTCTTAACCGAAATACTACAATTATCGAAGTGCTACCTTTACAGGTCCATGACTAGATCAATTATAAAGGCATTGAATTAAACGAGAAGGAAAAATCACATAGTGGTGTGGGTTTTGGTCATTGATTAAAGTTAAATGTCATTAAGAGTAATTGCAGTGGGTCTCTCCGGTGCTGTAACTGATTTGCAACGGGTTGAATTGAAACATGACTTAATTAGTAGGAGTGTAATGAATTAGGCTGGTTATTTGCTGACCTAATTAGGAATTAATTCAAAGTATTCAATTGAATGGTAATCTGCTACCAGATCTGGATGTATAATCCAGCATATTACACAGATAGTGCTCTATGAATTGAATTAATTGAATAGTGAGTCAGTCATTTAGTGCATTAAGGTCAATTAGGCCAGAAGTTAGTGTTAGTATAACAGTTACAAGTTGGGAAAGAGGAAAAAAGAATTGGAACTCATCGGGACAAGCTCCTCCTTGCAACCGCAAGCTCTCTACAGCAATTTCAATTCCATTAAATTCTTAAAGAGCTAATTCAATTTTTACCGTTTTAAAACTGAACTTGGCTCTGAAGCCCAGAAATGGAATCGAGGTTTTATGTACCACAGAACTCTCATTCGAATGTGGGTCTTTTTCGTGGAATTCGCCAAGAGCAGCCGGTTCTAGTAGTAGAGCTTCCCTCTCAGAAGAGTTATCTGATTTCCATATTCTTAGATGGTAATCAGATTGCATTTCATTGAATAGGGAATTGGCTGCTAAGTATGGCAGTATAGAATTCCATACTTTTCAATGAAATCTATAAGCATGCTTCCCCGTGAGAGCTTTGTTGAGATATTCTTATTACATGTATTCTATTTCAGGTCAGTGATCTAAAAGAAACCCATTTACAGTATGCATTTGGCAGGAGGAGATCGTATAAAATAGTTCTGTTTTTACCTCAAGGACATTGTTTAAAGCTGGTTGATCCCTCAGTATACCCCGCCAGTGGCAGATGTCTCCCCTGAAGTGGTCTGGAGGACCTCTTGTCTGCTCCAGTGAGTCTACATAGATGCCTCACAGTAGCTGGCGAGTTTCCTTCTCCACCTTGAGGGGGCCATGGCAGGGGCCGTAGGTCAGCTGTCAATTCCAGCTCCACATGCCAGAAGCAATAGAAGTGCTGGTAAAGGAATGGGAAGTGGTGTGGTCGCAGCTTTTCCCCGACCATTGCCTAATGGAACAGACCCATCTTTTACAGCGCTATTCCTTTGTCTACGATGCTAAGAGGAAATCGGCCCCGATTGCTCTCTACCCTTGCAATATAACCTATTTCCTATAGCTAAAGAATTTTGAGCATTGAATGAATCTGCTATAATCACGTATACGTTTGTGATAATAATCTGTCCTCAGAAATCTTGAACTTTGTAGGCATGGTATTAAAAGCTTGGTTCTTATATATTTTTGATTGTATTATTGTATACAGTGCTTGATATTGTTTTAAAACCAACGTAGACAGATAATATGTTTTCTTATATATTTCTAAGAAATAATTTTGATTTCACCGTAGTTGTATTTGATCAAAATTATATGTCAAAGTCTGTTTTATCCATGATCCGCTAACCACTGTGTGAAAGATAGATGATATTGGACTAACAGCATACGTTCTATTGACGATTAACATTATTCAGTAATGTCGTTCCGGAAAAGAATTTCTTTGTGCACGCGACATAAAAATTGTGAAGCTGAGGGAAAATTGACTAAGACAATGTAAAAGTAGCATTAGGGTTCATACGTGTTGTGTAACAAAAATGGGGCGCTTCATTTGTTTAAGATGTATTTCGTAAGCGTGTATTAAAAGCACGGAACTTCATTATCATTTAGGATTGAAAGGCAATAAATATTTCTAACGAAAAAAACACACGTCACTTTTCAGAGATCATAGTCCTTGAATTGCAGTTTTCTGTTTCGCATTGACAATCAGGCTTCAATCACAAAACATTGCGTTCATGCAAAAACTTACTGAAAGTGAAAGCGCCAATAGCCATTGCCATGATTTACCAGGCGCGGTACTTAATGAGGAGTGATTTAAAGCGGTAACAATTGGATGTTGCATGACATTAACTACTGAAAGACAAATTAATCGGACCTAACGCAGGGTTGAGTCGGGTGCAAACGAATCGATTTTCAGTTTATTCAGCTCCTATCTACTGCCGCATAGAAATTCTTATATTCTTTAAGCTTGATCTAGGTGGACAGGGGGAGTGATCGTGTCATCATTGATAAACAATAACATCATTGATAAACAATAATTACCGATCTATCGTTAAAAATGTCACTTTTGATTGACAGAGTAAGGAAATAGTTTATCTTCTGACACAAAAATTTTGTTGACTGTGTCATGTCCACCGGTAGATATCCTATAATACATTCTCAACTTTCAAAATATAACTATGTTTCTTTGATATTTGTGTTACTTTTAAGGTACATGAATGAGGTTTATGTTAAATATTTCTTTCTCCATCTGCAAACGGAGCAGCACTGAAGGTAGGCAACACAAACTACATTGCTTTTGACATTCAATTGTGTATGCCATGTGCTTCCTTAGCAGCTTAGCGCCAGTCCGTGCACTAGTCGCCGTCCCCCTCTCCCTCCCTCTCTTGAATTTTACATTTTGCAAGTGAATATTCATTCAACGGCATTAAGGAAGATTTATTTGAAAATCTACATTCTAAAATGTGTAGGTTATGTTAGGCCACAGTTTTCAAACGGGTAAGATTGACCAGCGGAGTTCTCAGCATATCCATTCGGGTAATAATATTCTTTTTAATTCCATTTGATTTTGTTTCTCAAAATTATCTTTAATTGCATATAGGCCTAATTGATATAGTTTTCTTACTATAGGCCTATATCCCCAAGCTATCTTGGCATTATCTCCAATTTATTTGGTTGTCCAAGCACTCCGGGGATCGTAGGGATTGGAAAACCAATTATGAACATTATCATTGACTATTACCGTCCTTAATATTTCTAATATCATTAATCATTTACCATTTATTTTAGCCCTCTATTCATATGTATTAATAAAGAAGTCTCGTGCGTATTTCTACCTTTCTTCACTATTTTACCGTAGAGCTTTGAATTAGGGTTCTTCGTTCAAAGTCCGTTTTATACGTATATCCACTAGACGGGCATGTTACTGGGTGAGTGCATGCAGACGGGCAAACTCCAGCACTAGAACTGCAGTTAGCTCCCGGTTCTGTAGTCGTAATGAATGGAGCCATTTAACTTGGGGTGGGCAGTAAGGTGATTACAGTCTCGGGTTAATGAGTGTGATGTGGGCGGGTGACGGACGGTAATCATCACCGGTTTGGACGGAGCCCTAGCATTTTAGAGTTTCTCGACGCCCCCAGATCACCACTTTTATCGGCCATGTTTTTGCTATGCGTACATTTTGAATGGTCATATTTCCAACATCCAATAGCAAACTATTGTGTATTTCAATATTATTTGACTTTAGTTCATTATGTATTAGGTAGAGAAATATGTGATATTGAATCATATTTTTAAAAAATGGTTTTGATAGCTCACGTTTTTATGGGAACAAAGGTAGACGTGATGGTAAAGGTTGCAGGCAAGTTGGCAACGACCTGCCTTTTGGAAGCCAAGCTAAGCATCTGCTTTGACAGTCTCTCAGTGAACAGACCGACGTAAGGGTGGCCAAAAGCCCCACACATTTAAGTATAGAGCGTGTAAGCCGTAGACGCCAACTGATATCAAATAACTGTACAGTGCTCAATATTGAATTGACAATCATGTCATACTCATAATGTGACAACTAAGGACCAATTTATAGTACTGCCTTTCTTAGAGGAGAATTCACAATTTATTTCTTTTGAGGATTACGTCGTGTATTCATAGTTTTGAAATATGCAAATTAACTGTTATATCCTGGAAATATGATTGCTATAATGATGAGACCTATTGGTCTTTTGCAAAGAATAATTTTCTTATCATGTATTGTTAAAATAACTATTTCAAGACCAATCAATTTCAGCGAATTTAAAAGTGCAGCTAGAGAAATGGCTTTAAGAAAATGAAAATAGGGAGATATTAGATTTTGTTACTATTTGCAAAGGGATGAATTGCCGGAAAACATCTTCAGTTTAGATAATCTTGTTTTCGGTAATATGCTTCACTGCTAATTAGTATCAGAGCCGACCTGTTATGGTGTAGAGATCAGCCATTATTAAGAATGAATTAGAGGAATTTTGCAATTATGTAGAATAACAACTCTAAGCACAATAATTCATTAAGGGCCTAGACAAAGATCGACAGCTGTACCTTCAGCTAGAGACCTCGTCAATTCTCACGTCAAAACAAACATATTAAAGCTAATCTAAAAAGCCATTCCATGCACTCACAAAATCATTTGTCACGTTAAAGGTACAGACAAAGGGATCGGCAATTGCAAAGAAATGCATTAAAATGATCAAAGACCAATGAGGAATTTCTTTTTAAAGTTGGAAATGATTGATAGTCTCTCCGGATGAAAAGTGCCAAAAGAAGTATTACAAAGACTTTATTTTAGGAGGAAAGGATTAAACCAGAAGGGATCCATTGTTGTTTTAGGCGGTAATTAAGGCCTGTGAATAGGATGCTGCTGCAGTTGTTAAGCGTTCGTCCTTTTAGACCATGTTAATTATGTTAAGATTTCAACAGTCATATTAGAAAGTGCTTGTTGTCAAGTGATTCGACATTATGTCTAAGTTTCAATATGCAAAGGCTCCTAAATAATAAGGGCAGCAGGATTTTGTGCCTGATATGGTACCACAGTTGACATTAAAGCCTAAACAGGCGCCAGACAGTGATTAGCTTCAATTCATAACGTCATGAATATCTAGATTTGTTCACGTTTCAGTGTACCCTCAAATCTCTTAAACGGAAGCTTAGTTTTTCTTACTTAATGAAATGTGAAAGGATTTACAAAACATGACATAATTAGGAAGATTTCATAAAATGAATGCTTTTGTGCCTTTCCTTTCTTATTAACGGGAATACTTGATAAACAAGCTTGAAAATAATCATTTCTCATTTCTTAAAGGAATTGACCCTTCCATCCATATTTCAAAAAGTGTAATTTATCCTCTTTGTAACGGATTACATTTATCCTTTTCTTTGAATTGATTTCACCGAATCCTCTTAACTTTTAACTCTTTCACCTATAATTACAATTGAAATACCCAGTGTTTCTTCATCACAGATATGATTTTATTACAAAATCAGAAGTAGTCTCAAGATACATAGACTCACTATGTTAAAAGTAAACATATTGTGTATTAGATTGACTCAAATTATACTTTGCTTTTATAAGCACCTCGGTCAGTTTAGCCTGTCTCGTCTAAAGAGCGCTCTTCTTATTACAAACCTTTAGATAAAGCTTTTTCTTTATGGCTAGACGAAGAGTTAGACTACCCTTAGTTTGTACTAAGTATGTGCATCTCCCCCAAAAAAATAAAAGAAAGGAAAAAAAGAAAGGCAGGGACAGAAGGAGGGAGGAAGGGAGAGCAGAGCAGAGGAAAGGAATAAAGAAAGAAGGAAAAAACTTTCATTGTCTAACGACGAACTAAATATGGCTTTCCTTATTCCCAATAGTCGGGTGAGCCATGTTACGGGGGCTCGTGCATGTGGCTGCAATGTACGTTCGGAGGGACTGAGCATGAAATGTCAGGCAGTGGTTGAACAGTTGAGGTTGTGGTGGAAATAACTGGAGGCATACCGCCTTTCATCTTTTGTTTCCTCACGAGCCTCATTCAGGTTCAAACGGTACACATAACAACCAATCCTGAGAGTGTATAAGCGTTCTCTAGGCCACAGTGAATCCCTATAGGGTTAATATATCGTCGCAAATACTGCACTTTGTTCAATTGGAGTGCAAAACTGCTTACGACCATGAGTGGTTTACAATGATCTAGGGGCCCAATAGGAACCATTCCTGCCGGTAGCGGGTTTGATATTGTAGGCCACTTATCAGCTTATCCTATAATTATTTGTAAAATTATATACTCAACAATTGCCGTTAGTTTATATATTCCTTCCCGATAGACAAAGATATCTATGCTAGGATTGAAACTATTTCCTTAATTTTACTGCTTAGTTTATAAGTTGTTTTATTATCCCAATAACATGGAGCTATGCTCTGGCGAATACTGCCTCCTGGTAATAAAATGACTTATGATTAAAAATAAACCTATTTTAAACAATAACATTGTGCAACTGCCATTTGGACGTGAAACAGATATCTGGAACGGCGGTGTGCCACCCTCTAGGATATTGAATGGGGAAACCTGAAACGATTGTCTAGTGGGTGATCGTAAAACGGGCAGACTTTGGTCGACCATCATGCCAGACTTTCGTGACAGCACGAATCATTACTGTCAGACCTAGATTGACTTCTCGCCCTGCTCTTCTTGGCATCCAGGCAGTGCTAACATGTCATTCACCGTTCGAACATCTCCACATTAAGCCCAGAGTACAAGAGTCAAGTGTCAGCCACCCATTCTTTTTACATGCATTCCTGTGTAACCATATGATAGTTCGTGCCTATTTCGGGGAATTGCAGATTACCTTCCTGTTCCAGAGATTTGAGAGAAACAGCCAAGGAAATACACCATTTACTTACCACTGGCGTGTACCTTGATTTGTCCATGCTATTCCAGTTGCAGTCTAGTTTTTTTTTCAGAATATTCTAGTGGGATATCACGGATTTACCACTAGTAATTTTCAGTTTTGAACAGGTGCTGTACCCCCTCTGCCAGTGTAACGAGTTATCAGTGGTAATTAATTGTTAACAGAATTTTAGTGTTCATCCTTTTATGGGTTACCACTGACCTCTGGCCCCGGACATTAAACGATATGCCAGGTCCACCTACCCAACCACTGGTAGTAACTTCTGCAATTAACCGATTTTCACACAGTTTCTATGGCTTGCTTTATTGTGGCTTCTTACATTGCTTCATTACGGCTTCAGCAATTGAATCCTTCGCAAGTTTGCATGACACGAACAGATTTCCACAATGTTGAGTCTCTGTCCATTAACGTTAACCCGAGCAAATAGAAATATCGCCCCCCAGATTCCCTTATTTCCTGGGGTAGCCAAGGTATTTTATTGGCAACTAGATAGTACGTATAAATTCGCCCGGTGTGTCGTTTCCAGGGTGAAACAATTTGTCTAGGCATTCGGCGGGCAGTCGTCACAAATACCAATTTCCCAAGCTCTCACCCGTGGTAATTCTGGTCTTGTAGACAGGAGTGAGCCCAGCTCAATTTACGTGTTTCTACTCTGACGGCTTAGCCGGCGTAGAGTAAGGATCTCCTGTCACGGACTTGTTTTCTTAGAGGATATTGGCACCACTAAGATGAGCGGCTATCCACGTCACAGCAGATTTTTGTCGATATTCATCCAAGGGATTAGTGACTTCTCACTTTGTTCTCATAAGGATATTGTTTATATCAAAGAGCTTATCTAAGATAGAGCAAATCTATATCAGATATATCTGCTTCAGTAATAAAAGTGTCATCTCAGATCTGCATCTCACACTGGACGTCCAATTTAACCATTTCCTTGCTTAAGGTGAATTCAGAAACTAACTATAACTTTGCCACATTCTCTATCAAACCAATATCATCTTGACAGTCATATAGGGCAGTTTGTAATGTGATCTTTTATTGTTAACAGTTGACGTGATTGACACTGGAAAGTACGCATGCGGATAGTGTTCCAGCCTTTGATTGTGATCTCGGGGAACAGTGCTAAAATCATAAAATTATTTCTTTTTTTAGAAAGTTGTCTTTTATAGTAGATTTAGCAGGTAACATGCCTAATAGACATGAACGTTATGTACACAGGCCTATAAAAACTTAACAAGAATATCGGGCTTGCTGCATTTATCGTTATACAAATACGTCTTCCTCTTTCCTGAAATTTAAACACGAAGTAAACCCGTACCCTTTCTAAGAATGATAAAATTGGCAGGCCGTTGGCAGGCGGGTTAGATGACCACTCTATCTGCTGGCCGCTGGGTATCGTGACACTTGATCCTCGTCATGGACACAGGCCGATCAATATCCTGTGCTGGTGGCCTGGTCAAGGCGGATCCACCCGCCTCCTGGACCTGCTATTCCTCCAGGGCGGAGACGGCTTATCCAACACTCCTCCCTTCACCTCACCCGCTTATTGAAAATAGTGCGGTGTCTCCTCTGAACGTTTTTGAAAAGGGTCTGGTTTTGAGTTCCTTTGGATGTTCTCAACTTTCGCTCTATTTATACATATGGCTACCCGAAGATAAACTAGGTGTAAAGCCCTATACTAAAATAGATATAAAAATCCTTATAACCAACCGAAACCCATATAAAATATCTCTCGATTGAGAAGACGAAATAGTGTGCCTCTCCCCCACCCGGCAAAGTAGCACAACGTTTACACACAAAAAGGCAAAAAACAACCATAACAAAAGCATGTTGAATTGTTCAACTTTGTGTGATGGTGCGGTCGATGAGACGGGGTTGGTACTGTTGATCCCCCACCTAGCTAATAGTGCTATAATGAGGCGGGAGGGTCTCCTCCGCCCACCCCGCCCTGGAGTAACCGTCACTGGGTAATTACTGGGCGCCCCCCTCATCTCTACTACACGCTGGAGTGGGCAGGAGCAGGCAGTTATCTCTGAGGCCCCTGACAGGACTCGCTCACACCACCATCAACCTCCTTACAATCGATGCTGTTCAGCCGTGAAGGCGGCCGACCCTGTCAGAACGCCCCTTTTAATAGTACTTGGCCGTTCGGTAAACACGCGCGCCACACACGTGTCTGTGGTGGCCGCGGTGGTGGCTGTGGTGGTGGCGGTGGTGGCCTCTGCGAGCTGCTCCTCTCCTGTACGGAGCAGCTGCCATTTGCTCAACGCCTGGCGAGCTGCGCGGGGGTCGGCCTGGACCTCTCCCGGGGCCTCTTCATCATCGGTGCACAAAGGCAAACTATTGACACCTCATTGTCACAGCTGTCGGTAGCGAGCAGCTCGTGGGGCAGTATAAGGGAGCTGCTCGGCCCCTTTTTCTCACACCAGCTCCCTCCGACAGACCCGCTCTCACACATAGTGACTTCTTTGTGGCCTCTTCAGGTGAGCAACTCAGCGCGAGTTTTCTATTAGGGGAACAGTAGACAACGAGCACATCGGAACTGCTCACTCAGTAGGCTGAAAGGAGCAGTAACTACTGGGGTTTAGCTGACCGGTCCACCGAGGGGTCTTGATTGAGCACCCTATTCCACACACGTGCTCACACCATGGCGACAGGCTGGATGCAGTTTGGGCGGAGCTGAGAATCAAGTCCAACACGTTTCAGAAGACTTGTTTTTCCGGATCAAACCTGACAGCTCCAGTATGTACAGAAATTCACTACGAGGGAACCTTTCAGCTTTGTAAACCCATGGGTTTTTACTACTCTCGATCTTCGCTTCCAACACCGACTTCCTAATCTAATTGAGATGCACCACACAGTCTTCTGAGTGAATGCGAGTCGTCCTCTTGTAAGGTAGGAATTGCTCTGAGCTACTCTCCGCTCTTGTGACGTGACCCGCAAGTGAATTATCCAATCTCAAGTGGTTTGCATCATTCATCAATAGTCATCGGTGGCTTTTAGATAAAAGCCCCACGTGGGACGTTGTCAATGGGATCCGGCCGCCAATGGATACACATCGATTTGAAAAGCCGGGATGGAAAAAAGAACACCAAATGTGAAGTGTGCGAACGTCGAGTGGCTTGCGAATGGAGTCTAGACTGAAAACGTGTCGATAATACGCTTAGCTTGTTTTGACTGGGCGGCCCTCTGAATGGATTGTGCTTGGAATGCTTTCCGCTGCGAGAGTTCACCAGGCAACCCCCGAGCGCTGCGGGCATTCTCCCTCGGCGGCCAGGTTTTTAGTAGCTCTAATTCATCGCCGGTGACACAATCAGATGTGCTCGACAAATTCCCCGCGACGGGCGCAAAGGATGTTAAGTGGGAAACGCGACGCTGCGGCTGTCAGTTAGAAGACCCCCAATTGACGGGATTATCAGTTGTTTAAATAATCCCTACCCTCCAACTGTAACCAAACCCACCTCGATGTGTGTAGGGCCTACTCCACAACAGCTTCCAGTTGGCCTATCACCCACCGACATGCTCATCATTCAATCAATGAGTTCACCTGAGTGCTGCACCGGGGGGGTGACTGACTGCGCTTGTTTTAATATTGATACCTATACACATTTATTGGTTAGAGCGACTCTTTTATGACATCGATCTTGACTGGTAGTAGCGCTGCACTATAGAGCCCATCTCTTTATAGAGTAATAAACCTGTGGGCACGCCACAACAACACGTGCACTTCCGCCGCAAGGTTCTAGGTACGGCTAAGAGGATCAAGCTAAGATAACAGACTCGCAGCTGGTGCCTTTGACAATATAGCACGTTGCAGAAGTCGTGCCTGTTGTTTCATAGTAGCCCAGGGGGTAGAGTACACTACATGGACCTGTCAACATAATTAGCCACTGGCTAGGTTTTTCGGGTGATTCTCGAGCAGGTCAGCCATCCCTCAGTGTCCCCTTAGCTGCTCCTTCAGTGGTTGTTGAGCACTTCATCTAGGTACTCAGACCACACCACACTGCACAAACACATAGCAAACCGGCTCGGGCCCGCCCAGGAGTCAGACACAGTTGTAGTCAGGGGGGAAGGCCTATCTGGCATTGTTTCCTCCAGGGCGGCCGTGCAGCTAATTGGATTACCAGAGGGCAGGATTGACTCCTCCCTCTCCAACCGGACAGGATGATGGAAGCCCAGGAGGAGCCCCTGGAGCCGGAGCTGGACGAAGAGGCCCAGGATGAGGCCTCCAGCCCTCCCCATAAGATCAGCAAGGCCAGTCTTACTCAGCTCCTGGGGTAAGATGTCCACTCTTAGTATTTACTTTACTTTGCAAACCCTAGGGTATAGCCTATTCTACATTCTTGTCTCGTTGTCTGAGCATATAAGCCTTTCGGTGGAGAGAAATAGTTTTTTTTCAAATTAGAACGGCTCGTTAACTTATAGTAAATGACACGCGAGGGAAAATTGTTTTAGTGTTAGATCGATCAAGTATAACATACTTAACAGATAACGCTAACAACTATTATATTATTTATGCATAGTCTACAACTGACTTAATACAGCAGGAAGTTACTGAATTTTTGTGGCGGAAAAATATAAGTGTCATGTATAGTTGTAACTAATCAGATAATGTAAAAGTTATGTTTCCTAAGAATAAGAGACCCATTCCCTTGAAAAAAAAACCCACAACAAATCCATTAATATTCTCCAAGTAGGTACGTAACCAACAGTCAGTACCCATGACTATACGTAAGTTACTTACGTAATGTTATTAAACATGTAGTTATTACTATCAGCATCGTCGCTTGTCATGTTTTTCCTAAGTCTCTATGGTTCCATCCACACACTTTCCCTATACTACTAACAAGTTCTACACCTTTTCCATATACTACTTACATACACTTGAGCTTTTTTCCAGTCTGATTCGTGTAGCCTTTCTCCAGCATATCTAACATTTTCTAGGATCCTCTTAGCACCAACGTAAAGAGAGTATTGCATGTTCTCTGGAGGTGGTGCCTTGGTCAAACTCTGATTTTTACGACAGGAAAATGTCGTGATGGGCAAGCGGATACCTTCAACCTTGATCTCATAAAACGTTCGTCTACATTTAAAAAGAGGAAGTGCATCAGCGTGGACATGAAGTAGATCCTTTCTCCTCGGCCTCATCCTGAGCAGCCTGTTGTGACAGTATTGAATATCTTATACAGTAGGGACTGTGGACCTAAATGTAAAATGAAATGAATTGGATAGTAAGATAGATATCCTTATTGCTTGCCCGGTTACTTGTGCTTCGTGAGAAAAGTTGACGATGCCTATAATTGACATTCTACGGGAATTATCACACAGCAAACTACAATTATATAATCACAAAGACGAAGAAAACGTAACTGATACACACAGTTGTTCCATATCGCCTCGGGAGATGGGGTGCCGCGGGTTTAGACATGCACGCAGGAAGGTGTCTCATTCTATTCCTTGCTCGTTTTAATTATAAACCTCGCTCATCATCCATTTTAATGGAGTCTTAATGCATATGAAAGCCCGTCCCGTGTGGTGGACTATGACAGCCTATGAATACAGATTAGGAAGGTAACGAGGTCGTTGATTGACAGCTTGATTGTCACGCTGGAGGCATTAGTGCTAAAGAAGGAAAAGGAATACTGGGCCAACCAACTACCCTAAAGCGTTTTCAAGACGATGTTTTTAGGCTTCTCGAAATAGATATTAAAAGACAATTCGAAAGTTGTTCCATACTTGGACAGGCTTAATTGCTTTTCAAGTTATTGTCTGAGGCAGGTAGACTGTGAAAGATTGGTACTTGAGAGCCAGACAACAGGCTTATGTTATCATTAACCACCACAGGCAAAATAAATTATCATTGCACACAATACCACCTACCAGCTGCTCAATTTAAAAATGAGATATTGAAGCATTCTGGTCATTTTTTCGGTCAGTTCTGATTACATGGATGAGCAGAAAGCGGAAAGACAAGGCATAGAAATGAGTGCGGTCTATGTGACATAACGCTGTTATTAAGATGCGGCTATCCAACTAAAGCATCGATCGTCAGTTGAATTGAGGCATCCTTCTTCCCCTACTCCTTCAGCTAACAAATGCCCATCCTTGCCTGTCTGCGCAAGTCATCGTGCTTAATTGACATTGGCAATGATGTTTTGCGACCACTAAGCCTGCAGAAAACTAATCCAGGCGAGAGGCCCGCACGCCGGCCCCTGTAGGGCTGCGTCCACGTCTAATATGTCAGACGGGCTCATCCCTTTCGCATTAGTCTAAACAATTATTGCGCCCCTGATAATCATCCCCTGTCTTGATTTATGGCACTGTAGCTTCATTACCATACCCCGCAATGGGAGAGGGACTCAACACCGTTTTCTGGCACTACCACATTGTTTATTGGTATCTTCCGGAGTGGTTTAGGTGTACTTTTGTTGGAGTATTATGAGTTGGAGTATACTCTAGAGTGTCATAACCTGCACACAATTTGCATAAGAAAGTTACGAACCGCATCGAAAAAAAAAGAAAGATAACATTATTTTGAACAACAGTAAATGAGCACACCACTGTATTTTCTCCGTAAAAAGCAACACCCACTATATTTTACTAAATATTTACGTTGAGCAGTCAACACATGACTGCAGATGAAAGTCCAAATACCCTCCCGGGTTTATCAAAGATGATTGTTAATATAATGTCTTCTTAACAGCCTAATGTGCCAATTACTTAATTAAACCAAATAATTATAAGCAGTTGTGCCCCTGAAAACTTCATTTAATATTACAAATTACATAATCAGCTGTGAGTGTAAAAATAAGTTTACATAATGAAGATATCCACAAAAAACAAATCGCTTTTAGATAGCCGTCTCCAAGGTTTCATGGCCGAGACCCTTGGGTCCCTGAGAAAATAAATTCTGAAACTTGTTTTTCTCCCATTTAGCGATTTGTTCGACCTTGTCTGTCGGTGCTGTCGGCGGATGTCTTGTGTAATGCCCTCAGGGTGATCAAGGGGTGGTCGCGTCCACGGCGCCTGATTTGGGAACAGAGCTGATGATATTGATTTCCCATAGTTTAATCAGAGGGATTTCAGGTTAGACGTGTCGTGGTCTAAATGGGGGGACTGTGTGTGTTCTTGCATCTTTGTGTCTTTTTCATTGATCTTTTCCCGGTAAACTAAGTGGTAACAGCAGGGAAAGAGCCTCTCTTTCATTCCCCCACTTCTGTGATACAGAGAAAAATATCACAAGGAGTAAAACATGATCTAATGTTTCAATGTCCTGTTGCATAACTTCTCCCGCGCTCTTGTGGGACATTGAGGACATTGAGAACATTGCACTGGAGCATGCAACACAGCCTGATATATGTAAGTTCCACGCCCCAGTCCCAGGGTTGCGAGTTGCAATACTTTCTCTTTATGGACTACTTTGGCGTGTAAATCGTTGCTTAAGGGACGTGAGGTGAGCAGTTGCAGGCCCTGCGAGCTGCTCAGACTCCTCCCACGAGCAGCTCACGGTGGTACTTGGCAGCTGGGTGTTAAAGGTCACCCCTACTGCGTGACGCAGTGGGCGGCCACCGGAACCACAGTGGTGACATTCGCGAGCAGCTCAAGATGGCCGCCGTCGAGCTGCTCCACGCCCCAACTCCTCTTCCCGACGTCGGCCTTGTGCCCCATTTGACCTTTGGGCATGGACAACATGAACCGGAATCCTCACTGCCAATGTCTCTTGTAACCTCTCGGCGGCACAGTTGTGTTTCCTTCACGCCCACCTCCTTCCTTACCAAAGCTATTTCCTTTGATCACTCGGTTAAAACTAAAAATGATATTACTAGCTTCCACATTTAGACAAAATGGATAAGTGTGGCAGAAGGCGAGACTACATTAGAAGATTTTTTAACTTGACCACTCCATATAGTACTTTTTCCACCAGTAGGAATACTGTTTCTTAACATTCCCGAAATACTGTCCAATGTGCATGTGGGAAAAGACCCATAATCTTTCGACGTATATAACAAGCAAACCATTTTGTCATTGTTTTTTCTACCAATACAAATCCCAACAACTAACCCCCCCCCCCCCCCCCACCCACCCACCCAGGTCTCTACTGTCCATCGGGTGAGGCCACAACTCATGTCAGCTTTCATTACGACACGAATGCGTGCCGCGCCGTTGTAGGCGGAATGGGCTTTTAAGGTCTGGAGGAGATTACAGAGGGGTGACAAGGGGCCAGACGGGGGGCGGCGGACCCTGGAGAAGGCTGCGTCCATCGATTAGACAGTAAGGGGCCAGGGTACCGGAGGGGGCACTTATAATTAATGGGGCGTCCCATCGATGAGGGATGGTGATGGTCCATACCAGGGATGAGCCATTACCATGCCACCAATATGACAGGTGTCCTTGATGGATTCCTGGGCGCGTACCATCAGTTTCCTATATATTCAGGCTTGGTATCCTGCTTCCACACACAGACACACAAGTACACACACATACGTTTACAAACATGATATGCCGATATTAGATATCCTCCGTACGTATCTTGCAGTTAAAGGGCACTTTTCGCCTATTACTTAAATGTTTTGTACCATATACATAGGCAAAGGGGAAAAAATCGTGTTCTGGTTTCCTGACAGACCCTACACTTTTGCCCCGACCCTACAATTTTTTGATGAATTTTCTAGTTCAAAAATTAGTTTCTGTGGAGCATGAGGGCTCGATATGATTAAAGAGATATCTCAAAATAAAAATAACTCCCAACCGACCGACCCTATTCTAGCAGGTGAGCCAACATGGACACAACTTTTTTTTATAATTTTAACCCTATGCAAATAATTAGAATACTACTTACACGAATATTATTTTCTCTTATATACTGCAAGTGGTGGATAGTAATTGTTTCAAAGCAATTCGATATAGTCTATATCCATTGAATTTGAAGTCAAAAAAATGTTCTTGACAATAATGAAAACATAATAATCAGGAGGACTGCCCTACTAAAAAAAGAAGCCTACTTCTGGCTCATAAGGGTCACTACAAGTCATGTATAAGTTATGACTCTAGGTGCGTCCTATAATCATTCTCCATTGCAAATGCAACCCAATATATCATAGTCACCTTGAAGTTATGCCAGAAGAGTTGCGTACTCTGAAACCTTGTACGTGTGCCACCTGGTGCCACTGCCCTGAATCCTGTAAGATCAATAAGATTAGGGCTGATACGGACAGCACAGCCCCTCTGGGCAGGAAACAGGAGACTTATTAAAGAGGATCACCAGTGGATCATTTTCTAACCGTAAACACTAGTAAACCGAGGCCATTCAATCATTTGGGTTGGTGATATATGTCCGCATTGTTTGAAGGAGGCCAACAAAGACATAAAGTTCCTTTGTGCTGTCATGTATTTATCCCTTTGTAGATGCTATTTTTTAGGGATGCTTGTTTTGTGTACCATAGGCCTATACGTTGATGGGACATAAAACTTGTCCCCGTGCCTTCGTAAGCTGTCATCGGAGCGCTTTCATGCGGAGCACCAAAGGAAGGATTCTGACAGCATATTGGTCGAATGAAAGGAAAGTTGTAAATGGTTCATGACCATAGTACAGTGCATGTCTAGCTGTAATGTCATAGAGACATGATATCCACAGAACATCAAAGGCAGTTGTTTTTGGTGTAATTACCAGGGCAATGTTACTACAAATGACGTCACTGTAATAATAAATGGCTGAACCACATCATTAGGTGACCTGATGGAGGGCTAAAGCGATTAATAGATCTCATAGGGCTCAGGATCCCGGCCTAATTAATAGTTTTAGATAAGGAATCTATTATGATACCAATCGATGTTTCATAAGAGTAGGATAAGAGGGGGATCAGCTTTGGTCCCCAACTAATCCGATCCAGTCCTTTCTAAATCAAGCGCTATAGTACTAAGTGGTTAGAGAGTCATTGATTGCTAGGGCCTATAGGGGATGTTACGTAAATCGGACAGTGACGCAATTCCAATACCATCATCACTGAGAAGCCGATAAAGGAATTGCATCACCAGTCTTAGAATATTAAGGAATATCATGAAATTGAAGACTATACATTTCAATTTCTTTCTTTTGTGGAAAGGACTTCATATGGAAAATGCCTACCTATTGTCGGAGTGGAATATCGAAATCCTGACAGATACATCAGCTAATGTCTGAAGCATAATAATAAGATAGGAGTAAGCTTTATTTCGAAGTCCACAGTATTCTTATAAATGACGAACTAGATGTCTAATACAACAATGAAGAGAATGTCAATTTACAGTTAGTAACATCATAAGCGCTATTCTCTAGGCGCTCGTTTGTCTTTGGTCAGCGGCCATCCAATCAGCCATCAGACCCATACACAGTACATAGCGGCCCTTAGAAGGCTGTATCTTATATTTCCATTAGAGACTGTCTATAGGCAGATGTGGTCTGTAATGACCCTGTGACCCTCTCAGCGATGCTGGCCCTGCCGGCTACCTTTTGGTCTGAATGAGGTCCCACCCCCTGACTCCAGGCCTGATCCTTGACCCACGAACTGACCCTGATCTCATGTACCCACCCCCTGCGGCTGACCCCAAACGTTTCTGGTCACAGACATGGCCAGCCTACTTTCTGATCGCTGGTCTTGGATTTCATTTCGCACGCCCTCTTGTTCATGTTACATTAAGCTGCTGCAAAGAAATGATTTGCAACAATTTTGATTTTTTTCTTCTAATGTTAGTGAATACAATCATTGTCGTTATCATTTTACTGTGGCATACCGTTTTCGCCTGTGATAGTATTATGTGGACTCACACTTATGGTGATACCAAGACCTCAACCGATAATCATACCATGCAATATGTCTAACCAACAAACATCACCCCCTTGCTTTACGGGCTTGTTCCTAATCACATATACAATACTTATAGATAAACATATCAGAAACACGGTTTGAGCTAAACAACTTCGTATCGTCATTACCACAGGCATAGCTGCCTTACACGCCAATGCTTTTATAGGTGTGGCTCTATTGATAAACGGAAAGACAAACTACTGAATGGCCAAGTAGGTACAAAAGCTGTCGATCACCACTTCCCTTGTCTCCCTGAGGCGTTATTGTCCTTGGCTACACGGTACATATAGTGCAGTAATAGCCTACAAATCGACCTGCGCCATGCGTGTTGAAGCTGCTTCTCCCCAGTATACACAAAGCCTGCAAGGTTTAGCATATAGATAGACCACTGACGCTGTGTACAACACATACTGTATGTGGAGAGCTCTAACCTTTTGGTGTATATATCTATTGTGGCATAGATCGTGGTAGCATAACATATAGAGTAGACAGTCCTAAAATATGTCCATGGCTTTGCAAACACCTACACATGCAGTATTAAATAGAGGCTAAGGCTGGGAGAGTTTCTATGAGGGTGTATTAATACGTTTTTGCTCCTTGTGCCCTGGCTATAGAGGGCCTATAGGGCACGACCCGTTACAATAACTCAGCCTCAGCAACCGCCTATCGACACTCAGCCGGTCAAAGTAGGACCAATTATACCTCATCGGGGTCTAATAGCGTCATGTGTTATAGGTTATTGCTTCGGGAAAATCGCAGGTCTTGCCATGCCGCCCTCTAGTTTAGCCTGGGTTGAGAAATATCTCCCCAGAATAGAGCGGCTAGTTTATTGTTTATTTCCCTCCTCCATTGCTGTTAATGGGAGCGCACCTGGGACAGATGGTGGGCCTACCACTCTGGAGACTTTTTCTGTAGTATCGAGCTTGTATCGCATATAAGTTATCGCAGAGCAGATCCCAGCCCCTGCCACCATTCCTTCCTCCACGGCAGAGTCTGTAATCGGCACTAAGATGGATTAGACTTCATTAATCAGTGCGGATTACACCTCTCTGTGTGGACGGGCGGGCGTTGATCTGCAGGATTCAGCCTAGGCAATAGATCATTCATGTCCCCCTTCTCCCCCAACCCTGTCGGCCTACTGGCATCCCGCTCTCATTCCCCCGCCTCTCAACCCACAGTCTCTGAATGACTCTCTTTGTTTCCTTTTTTGTGCCCACATTTCCATTTGATGAGCAGGTGGTAATTAGTTGGAATTGGCAATCAGAGGCTCACACTGACTTCTACGAGCAGCTCGCTGTAATAATCACCGTGGTCAGGGCACGGAATGTCAGTCTGAGAACCTGCAGCTGCTCCTGAGTGCTCCAAGTCACTTAACGTCAGTTTCTTAATCTGGAAGGGAATCTGAGTCCGCTACCTGTTACTCATTTCTAATCAAACGTGGTTTTGTAATAATTAAAAAGCTGCAGATGCAAAGATATTATCTAGTTTTGATGAAACGTGTACAAGATAATTATAAATTCAACACGAGGACAAAATAGCAGAATTCCTATTTCTGAAATCTGAAAAATACAGTTTTCGGAATGCACTTATATAACTGCTTTATGATACATGGATTTTCATCCACGGTTTTCATCTGACTGTGATATCAGAGTATTAAAAACAGACCAACAAATAGCCTATAGCTTTTTTTAAACGTACCCATTTCTCTGTTTGCCTATACGTTCTATTCCTTTGACATCAATAATGAGTAGTAATAGGAGTCATTCACGGCAAAGCATAAAGAAACAATACTTCATCGTTAATAGGCCAATTAGGATGCCTGTAGGAACAGTTTGTTCTTTGTTTTTGCACTATTTGCGCCTTACTCTTTGAAGATCCATAACAGAGAAAGAAAATGATAGTCATTTGTTTCATTCCTACTTTACTGACGTCACTATAATGAAGACGCATGATAGTGGTCGTATCGATAAACACATAGAATTCGAAACTGGTGGGAAATACTTCAAATGATTTTATCCTGACCGACAAATGCTTCATTACAAGGGGAATGTCATTGAGTCCCTTGCCTTAAGGGTATAATACTGGATCAAAGGAATGTGACGTTTGTGGAGGCAGGTGTACTTCGCCGTAAACATTACCTATACCCACCCCTAGAACTAAGCATCTTAAGGCAAATGGTAAACGCCTTAAGTCAGACTGTGTTGACGTGGGTAGGATCTCCCTGTGGGCAAGATTACTGGTTCCTGGTACGACTAAGACGCGTGGACCGCCTAATAACTAATTATAGCTGCGGGGATATGTGATCTCTGAAACTATAAGTTAGGCGAAAAGAAATGGGAATGGGAAAGTATATATGTACCCGATAATCAGTCACGTGCCTCGGACAGTTCTTGCCTAATTACCGGTGGTGACATCCCTAGAGTTTCAGATATCCTGTCTGCTTTTCAAACACATTGCCTACTTTTGTCTATTGTTAACTTTGTTAACTTTAAACAAAGTTCTGTCCTTAGAGTCATGCGGGTATATCAAAGAAGCCCCTTCCGATCCTCCTGATTCTCGCAAAGCAGATGATTATGAATATAATTTTTTTGGGAGTCCCACTTTTATCTATATAGTATAGTAGCTAATGGTGGGGGCTCCCTCAATCAGTCATGTCTTTAACCATTTAATTCTCTTTGTTCTCAATGGCCAGTTACACAATCTCATGTTCAGCAGTTGAAGGGCCTTGATGTTCGAATCAGGCAGTGTGAGAAGCTAGAAATAGGTTGCATAACCAGATAACCAATGCCTGAGCTAAACAGCCCTCACCCCTTTAAATTAGGACCACCACTGTCACCTGCAGGTGGGCAGTCCTAGGTGGGTGAGTGATCGGTCACTCAGTACTAGGTGCATAGCAGTCCAAGCAGGGACCTAGTAGTAGCCCTTTCTATAAACCCCTCCATGGGCTGTTTGTGACAGCAGGAGTGGTGGTGGTCAACAAATATAGCCCATTTTACACATAGCCCTCTGGAATTAGGAGAGCCTTCAGTTAACTGAGGGACGACCATCGCTCATGCATGAGCGGAACTTTGAGCTACTTTGCTTCTTGTTCAATTCTAAAATTTAGTCTGTTGGACCATTTATAGAGAGCATCAGTAGAGACAAGTTTGTCTTAGGCCACTTCTTCTTGAGTTTTATAATATTTCTTATAATCTGATTTAATGTATAACATTGGTTCACTTGATAAACGCTATACGCATACCAGAGTCTGTTTATCTTATTTCTGCAATAGCATTCTCTGACATTTGTACAAAAATCCTGTCTGATTCCCACACAATTGTCTCATAAATCTACCGCCTCCCATCCATCTTACCCGACTATCCATAAACGTCCAAGCTGAATATTAATAAAGCCAGGAGACGGAATCCCTGTGGGGAATATGGTGACAGTTTCTTTTTTGTCTTATTTTTTAACCAAGCGTCGGGTCTTTATTACTCTGGCGTCACGGGGCGCCACAGCGTGACGCCCAAGTGACGCCCGGGCGTCGATCCCCCCCTACAGGAGGAGGGGCAGGCGTCGTATACGTACCGCTGCCGTGTTCCCTTAGTATCCCGCGGGAGTCGATAGGCTGGAGCCATTGGCCGAGTTTAAATTAAACTAGCATATTCAGCAGGTTGAACAGACTGATCAGTCCAGGGAAGGAACGTCTCTCCCTTTGGACGTAACAACATTACCATCGCAACTGGGACCGCCTAGACCTAGTCTGAAGCGCCAAAGAAAACCACCTGAATGCCGGCTTTGTAATTAGCTATTTCATTTCCGGACCCCATCATGATTACTTTCTTTTGTGGACATTTTAAAGGTTGTAGGCATCATAAGTTCTGTTTTCTAACACCCTTTCTGCTGATGACGTCGGCCATTGGAGACCATCGGAGTACTAAAACATGAAGGATGTGTTTTATTGGGCAGACCTTGCCCTATTATGAGTCCAATATTCAATCGACATACATAAAAAATTGCTAGCCTTGTACAGGGGGGTTGTCTCGTTTTGGGATTAACGAAAAATATCTTGGGAACAAAAATCACTTTCTGTTCTAGTCAAGTCTTCTAAATGTTGGCCTCCCCCAAATCTAAGCTCCAGTCGTTACGTTATGACCGAAGTTGATATATAATCATAAGTTAGTGTGTTTGTTACCTTATCCAAATACCATCATAACGTTTTATTTCAAAATCATTCGTCTGGCATAATAAGACCGCATACGGGATAGCGTTATGGTCTAAGGCAAACACATTACAGATCCAGTGAATTATCCCTATACCTGGCCTCCTGCTATCGGTTGGGTCGCTCTGCTGGCCCTTGACGTCCGTAGTATTTGTGATAGTTAACAGGCCCCTGTCGGATCTGATGACGGCTTTTAATTAAGGTCCCTCCTCCTCCAGGGCAGCTCGACCCCGCTCATTTCCTGTGCGGTCGGGGTTTTGCCACCACCAGTGGCTTGCCCCCAGAAACTCTAACCGTGGGTGCCCGAGCGGCTCACGTAGGGAGGTGCTCGAGTCAGGGTGTAGGTGATGGGCTATTTCATAGGACTGATAGAGCCAGCGAGATGATCTCTATACCTGAGTTAATCAACATCACCTGCCTTACTGGATCTTCCTATGTCTGCAGGTATAAAAAGTTGTTATATTACCCTCGTCATAATAACTTCTGTGTTCTGGGATATTACACCTAACAGATTATTTATGGGGAGACGCATACTTTCGGCGTCTCTATATGAACATTAGCTTTGAAATGTTTTACTCACATATTTGCAGTATGGCTATGTAGCTGCAGTAACGCCTTATGCTCAGTCTGAAGGATGATTCAATAGGGCAAGGGTTCTTGCAACTTAAAGGGAGCCACAAGCAATGTAGGGTCAAAAGTTTGTAAATTCTGTTAACTATTGAAATATATTCTATGGCCATAGCCTAGGCCTGTGGTAAAATATAGACTGTGAATACAGACTTTAACTACTAGATGAAAACTCATCCCAGGTCAATTTTGGTGACCCACCGTAATTGGTTTGTTTAAAAACATTGCTGTTTTCAGGCATACATGGCAAGTGTGTTGTGGAATTTAAGTGAACTTAAAGCTAGTTATCATGATTTATAGTGTACTAATGACTAAAGTTAACCTCTTAGAATGTATTTTCATAGTTATTTGAATTTACATAATTATGAGGCGGCAAGGCTTTAAAATCAAATACAGGCCTAGGTCACCTTAAGATCTTATGCCGCCGAATTCCCCTTTCGTCTATACGACAATCGGTGACGCGTTTATGTGTAACACTCGATGAGACGATCACTTCTGGGCTTAAATGACCACATATTTGGGCTTATTTGGGCTTACATTGCAGAGATTTTGATATATCAAACATATTGGCATAGTTAAAATATTCCAAATTGGGCCAAATAAGACATTCAAGCCTGGAATTATGATCGTTACGGTCCCCGGGCGCAGCAGCCGGCTTTCATCGGTGAAGAAGGAATCTGGGTCAAAGGTCATCAATTTTGCAGACCTATTTCACCATGAAATCGGTCGATCTAACTTTAGTTTTTGATATACACAGATAGATTTGGATACATAGATAGGTATGTCATTGTCCAGAAATTCGTAGATTGCGAAATAACGCGACAATTTGCGCAAATACATCGCGCCATTTTCTTGGTAATCCTTCGGACTCCACTTCGCTGTCACACGGCCGGGTGTAGTCGCCGCGGTCGGACGTGTTGGCGGGAGGCTCCTCTTTCGCCGCCTGTTTACCCGGATTACGGCGGTATCTGATGCTTTCAATATATATATTTTGATGTCTGGATACCCTTAAACGCATACAACGCATTGACAATTCATGCGGGAACCATGCGTTCGTATCGAAGGGGAAACATTGGATCGATCGGACACGTGGAGGCACTGTCACAACATGGCGCCGTCAACCCTTCGCCGGGTTCTCTCCCCATCACGCCTGCATCGAAGCCAGGATGACATTAAACGCATTAATTGTGGAGGATATACGCATTGAAACGCATTGAGGACTCCAGGAAGGTTAGTTTATATATTTTTTCCAGCATTTGAAATTATACCGTTGAAATCTAGGCCTAAACTCGGCTGGAGGCCTAAGCCCGACCTCCGACACTGTCAATGTATTATGGAGGCTCCGAAAGCAATTATTTATGATCCAAAGATTAAAAGATTTGAGAAATTGTCACTATAGTGTCATTTTTTCTTACCTACCATCGAAATATTAAATCTGAGTTCTGATATGTCTAGGCCTAAGTCACTGTCAGTGTCTGAATCATTCCCATTCAATGTTAAAACATAGGCGTCACACTGTCAATAAGTTCTCCGGTGCTGTCAGTGTCACAAAGATTAAATTATTTCTGAAATTGACACTATAGTGTCAGTTCAGACCTACCACAATAAATTACACATTGATATTATTAGGCCTAGATCCGCCGCCTCATCGGTAACAAAGCTGGAAGCTTTGATACCATATAAAACATTTTTACTATATATTACATTAAGAGATTAAAACATTAAAACATGCCGCCGAATTGATCAGTATGGCTAGACGTTTGGACTTGTTTTGTCATATTTTGACACAATATTGCTTTTGGCTCCCTTTAACGTGAAAATCTCATCAAACGCAAGGTTAGGGGAGCAAACTAATCCATTCACATATTTATACCCCGTGTATGGTTAGCGGCGGGTTCACGTATGTACACGTTGAATTAGGCTTTTGACTGCAATAAGTGCAGCATGATGATTTTGATAATATCCCTCCTGAGTAGCATACCTAGTTTGAAAAAGTGACACTTCCTTCATTTATACACGAAAACCTTTCCCTTTGACATAGACCTATAACCAGATAACAATATTTTGGATATAGATATACATGGACCCAGATTCATAACACTAAATGTCAATATAATTAGGCCTATTATCAGAAACGGAAAGAAACAGAAACACAAGCTAATGAATGAATAGATTGTGCAATAAAAACACTGTACGTGTAACAATTCTTCTTCTGGTGTTCCGACAGCTACCGTACCACAATGCCTCATCCATATCGTGCAGGTGGTAATTTCAGCCCACTCTCAGAGCAGCATCATTTGTGATTCCAAACTGGCTTGCTTGCCGGTCCAAAGTTATGGATTGGCTTTGGACCCAACGAGAACGTCCTTTGTAATTCCATTTCCCAAGGAAAAAGTCAAGTATGGAAATTGAATTTGGTGGTGTCAGAGCCACACCGCCACGGATGGTGGAAGGGGCTTCTACGGCACTGCGGTTATCGTGCCTGCAGCGGGTAACTTGTTACCTAGTTTCTCCTTCTTCTATTGCAAATATTATAGCCACGGGCATGCTTCTTGCCCAAACGCAAGGTAATTCTGATCACTGAATACCGATGCCTTGCATTGTGAACAACACTAAATAAAGATGCACAATAGGAGCGGTGGATGGACCATGTCCTAAAGGTTTTCCTACTGTAGCTTGTTGCGCATAGCGGCAAAGATGGAGGCTCAGCCAAGCGTGGTATATAGTGAAAACCGTGCGCTGAAGCCTGAGGTGAAATTGCGTGAGAAGTATTCGAAAATGGGGCTATCAGTCAGGTAACATCTGGTACGGCCAAGAGGCAGAAGACTCCCTGTGGCCGGCTTGTTATCGATACTTCCTTATCTCCGAGTCAGATAAGAGAGCCACCATCGACGTGCAGGAAGAGAACCCTACGGAGTACTTGGTCGGTCGCCTTTTTGTCCACAGGGGATGTGAAGATCGGTGGCAAAACTGCAATAAAAAGTGTTCTTCTCTGGAAATACTGAATGCCCAAAGAACCCTGAAGGGCTGGCCGGACGTTAAACTACACAAAGAAAAAAACAAACAAGCCGGTTGAATGTATTCTGGAGTCAATGTGTATTATTCCGGGAGTATACACCTTTTTCATTAAGAATGTGACGCCCCCTGGTGAAGTAAATTGAAACAATCGTTTAGGTCTTTTCCTATAGTTAACCTATAGGCTATATGCTTAATGAAAAAGGTGTATACTGATCATTTCAACAATAAACAACATACTTTTTGTCTTAAAAGGAAAACTACAATAACAGTACTTTTGATTTTGTTCTTGTCGAGTGTCACATAGTATTTCACTTTTCTGAGGTGATACATGATTGTTCTGTGAAAAGTCCAGTCATACGAGGGCACGCCTACCAAGGTGGCCATTGTACAGGAGAAAATCAAAACATATATGATGATGAAGATGATGTGTTGGAGTAAGGTCTATTCAGCATTTTTTCTTCAGCTATATCAAGAACAACTCTGGTTTCTGAATCACAGTTCTGTGATCAGATCTATGGGGATGGAAACGACGGCAAGAAAAGGTGGTCTAACAGGCAACAACTGGGATTGAACCTGGGCCGGGCGCGTGCAAAGCCAGCATAGTAACCACTAGACCACCCACTCCCCTTCAAAACATAGAAGAAAGGAAACAAACTTCCCGTCACGGAAAGCACAGGACATTTTTAAAATAAACAAAACACAATGAAAGCACGGGTTAATTAGTTTTCCAGCTCCTTATTTCTTCATATTAAGAATTCCGAACCCTGAAAGTAGTAGAAGCATTGTCCGATTTCTTTTTAAATAGAACCTTCACACATGTGAAATTATGTGTTTTTTTACATTTGGACGCCGATCTGGTAAATTTGGTTTGGTCTCGGATGTGAAAATGTCTTCCCCTTCGTATATCGATCTTTCATGCAAGTTATTGAGTATTGGATACCACAGGGACAGTCTCCATTTACCAAAGAAATGCACAGATTCTGGTTAAACACCTTGCCTGAACTCTGTCGTTGCCAATCCATTTTCCACTGCTACAGATTTTCCTTGTACGAAGGCCTATTAGTAGACGGTATTTTAAACAAAGCTCCGTAACTGGCCTACAAGAGAGCACGGCGAAATAAAATTACTGCGCACCGTGTCATCCCACATCATTGCGGCCACATTGTCGGGCTAACGGCTGATTCAGCGGACCACCCTTGGGAACAGTGTAAACCAATTTCCCACTCGTCCAAGTCAGTGTTTTTTTCAATTCTTATTTAGGAACACTAAGTTTGGGAGTTGCTTTTGCCCTGCGCACTTAATGCAGCTCATCGTTTGTGCAGAAGGGGGATGTCCTTAAAAGAGTTTTCTGCTAACTCAGATTGGCAAACAGTGCAAATTGCTTTCTTAATTGTTTTCTGGTATTTTTTGGGCAATGATTTGTTTGCACTTTTCCCTTGCTTTTGCTCAAAAGGTTTGTAATTGGTTCAGAGGTTGTGGTATTTGAGGGCGGAAGTTAGGAGAAAGCAGCAAAGGGTGTCACTGACGATTAGCATTAAAAGCGAATAACCAGTTTCCCTTTTCAAATGCGTTCAACTTCTTAATCTAAACACAATTTTGGTTCACATTTCGATGCAATCAATTCAAGTAGGCCAACGACAGATGGTGTTCATGTTATATGAGCCACATTGTATATGTTTTAGTCTTTAAGATATTGGTAAGGGACTCAGCCATGTTGAGTTTTGTTAAATTTCCTTTAATTAGATGGTGACATAGTGTCGTGTTCAGCAGTTTAAGGGCTTTATCCTTCAGGGATGTAAGTCGGGCTTGATCAAAAAGTCTGAAGCTTACAGTTAATGCCAAACTATGATTATGAGTGTGCAAATCTCTGCTTGGAGTGGTTGCCTACGCTTGGATAGTGGAGAGTGGAGAATGTTCAGTTATTATGAGTTAAGTGAAATGATAAAAGAATTGTAAAATATATTCATTCTCAATTCAAACAACATAAAAAATTATAAAATTATAACCTATAACTCTTGCTCTTATTGGATTTTTTATCAAAGAAATTTGAGGAGTCATATTTGGAATTGCATTAATATCAACCAATCAGAGGCCAGTATTTATTCACTGCTCAGAAAGGTTTCAGACTATTCTGATAATCTGAACTTAGTCTGAAGAGAGTCTGAACTGGTTTTAATGTTTAGAAACTGTATTGAGAAGTGGGTTATCAAGCCCATTGTCACTGTCAAACATGCCTTTGGATACTATTGAGATTTTGTCCATGTTTTGACCATATTTGATCAATTCTATGCCAGTTTCTTTAAGTCTAAAAAAATCTGAAACCAGACTAAAATCTGAAAACTGACATCCCTGATCCTTTAAGTTGTTGTTATGCTGAAGTGGTAGAGGTAATTACATAGTGTCGTGTTCAGCATTTTAAGGGCTTTATCCTTTAAGTTATTGTTATGCTGAAGTGGTAGAAGTCGCAATTGGGTTCCATAACCATGCTCCGGCATAGTGAGTCCCTACATCCACACATAAGGACTATCACTACCACCTGCAAGTTGGCAAGCTTAGGTGGATGGATGATATATCAGTCAATATTATGAGCAGTGAAGTACATGAATGCACCTATCACTACCTGCCTAAGCCCCTCCCCCAGCCATGTACGACAGCTGAGGTTGCTGGCCATTCAGTCCATTACATCTTTGTAGTAAGGTGTGTGTAGAGGGGCAGGGGGCTCAGTTAATAGGGTTGGTCAGTCAATCAAGGATTTTACAGGTCAATCCAAGTGCTGAAGGCCTACGGAAATAGGGCATTCAACTAAATTAGAGACATCATACATGTTAATCATTGAGGGGTAAATATCGCTCCTACATGAGCAAAACAATACTGGGGTTACTTTTTCCTTCTTGTACTCCTTCCCATGGCTCCACAGCCTTGCCCCCGATTTTTCTATTAATATAATGAGAGTAAAGACCTGGATGTACGCTAATATCATAACAATGTCATGACCATACACATGTATGTGCTTTCTAATGAGATAGAGACCACTATGTTATGTGTATACAATATTTAATGACTATACCACAGCCCGTCTTCGTGATGGCTGACAACAAAGTGATAATAAGTGATGGAGAATTTAGTGTTCTATAGATCGAAAGAAAAACAAGGAAAGACATGTCCATGGTCCGCTCGATGAAGACGATCAAGGTCGATCGGTAGGTTAGCCAATGGGAGAGGAGAAGAGAGTTAAAGAATGTGGAGTAAGAGATGATGTGAGGCTGTTAAAACATGTTTACTTCACTTTTATGATGATGGGCCAGCAAACTAGGTATAGTGTTAGAGCGTGTACCACCATAAAAATGGAATAGAAAATGGACGCATGCGTTCACATTGGACAAGTCACATTACTGTTTGTGGGCCTCGTCCAACCTCCTCGGTCGGCTCGTAATTGAAAATGTCGAGATAATGGACGATCATAACGAGAGTGTGGTATTGGACGGGAGTAAATGCCTGTGACACGTAATTAAAATAGGATTGATGGATTATGTACTGCTTATTCATAAATGAAAAGTCAGATATGACATCGGTCGGTCGCAATGACTGCCCACAATCATAAAAGGAAGTAAAATATAGCCTTTATTGCCTTGATATGCGTTGGGTATTTCCTTTTTAATGAGACAAAGCTACATCACAAACGAGTTGTGCTCTTCCAAGGCTGCAGAGGTGAATATATGAAATTGGTGAAAGATATTATGACTCTATTTATCATAATGCTAAATTCAATCAAACATTTCCACAGGCCAAAATTTCCAGAATTAACCAAATATTTCCAAATACAATATTATATCCAGAGGGTGGTTCCCCCTTGACGACTTAATTCATGGTTATATTGCAGTATTCATATCAAGCATTCCTGATGGAGGTAGTTTTCCCTCAGTCATAGCTTGATGCAGCTTCAAATAAAGAATTACTATATTGTCACATTCAGGAAATTGTAATTACAGACTACCACTATTTTTTTAATCTTTTTACAAGAAATGAATTTAGAGTCTGTTTACTGAGGCAACAATCTCAGTAACCATGGAGATTATTGTTCAGACCTGAGCTGGTTCCCCTGAGGACTGGCCTTTTAAGCGGTAACATCATAACTGCAAGGCACCTTTAGCCACGTACACAATAAAACATTCAAGAAATTGGAATGTGATAGGGGTACAACCTCTGAATATGATAGTATGAATTGTAAATAAGCACGCGATGTGAAGATCAATTTCGATGAACGACTTTGTTTTCTAATCTTGACAAATAGTCCACCAATGACGGATAATGAACGTTGAAGGGAACATTATGTTATTTTCATCCCCATTAAATCGGGAAATCGTAAAATACACAAGTGATTTAGGCACCTATTAACTTGATTTAAGCGATAGAAATATCGCCCTATGATCATAAGAGGCATGCTCAGGGGATTGATGGCTCGCATGATTCAGCCCAGCGGCCCTACATCACGGTAAGCCTTTGGATGTGTCAGGTTTAGCGCCCACCTAATACCATAAACAGGGCACTTTATCTGGGACGATCTTGGCACCGGGAACTTTGGTCACGCCCCCACCCTTTGAGGGGCCTCCAGGGTCTAGGTCAAGGGTTAGCGGGACGTTGCTCTACCCTTTCAATCTTAGATTATAGGAGTCAGTCGGCTTGAGGATTATTGATGAAGAAGGTGCCTTTTACATTGGTCTTGGACCGTCAATATTGTTATTTTTGAATCACGTATGGGAAGATATAACATTTCCCCAAAAATTAGTATCACAGTTCCTAAATAATAGGCATACAGCAATTCACTAAACTTAGACAGCCATCCTAGTGTAAATTAGGCCTATTTCTGATATGACTGAAATGTGCGACTAAGTTTACGTAAGCAGACCACTAAGCCTTTGACTGGTGGTTTATAGGGGACGATTGCTACGTTGACAAGTGATAGAAAAAGCCGTCCCCTCCTGGCACCACCCCACCGGTCACCGGTCGGCTCCAGGATCCATCACCCACAGCCAAACCGCTCAAGGTCAGACCAAGGTCAGCCGGGGGTCAGATGAAGGTCACATGATGCATGCACCAGGGGGAGCGCTAGTGGAATGTGATGCATTACACCGCCGACGGGGGCAGCACCTCCGCCCATGGGGAGACGGAGACGAGCGGGGTATGGGCAAGGAGAGGAGATGTACCGGGATGTGAGAAAAAGGGGGAGGGCGGTTTGATACCCTTCCAACCCCCACGTCGGATCACCTCCCTAATAGTTCTGACTGGGAATTTGTATCAGGAATCTATACTAATTTCCCACGGGTATTTAGATTCTCGTCCGACTACCCACTTTTTGAAGTGGACATGATAAAAATAGCCTTCCTTGCCAGCTACCCCCCTCCCTTCCCATCTATCTGCGTAACAAAAATTAAGAAAGGGAGACGAAAAATAGACCAAATGAGCTAATCCTCATCCGCACGAAATTTAAGAGAAAAAAACTACGTCATGTGAGGCAGAGGAATTTATTCTTATTGCTCTTCATTGCTTATACCTCTCGGTTGGCATTTCTTTACTCGATTTACATTTGATTAGAATTCCTGAAGACATAGTTTGAAAGTCGGTCACCCAAAGTTGTCTATTGGATGGGCAGCTCGTGGGCGGTCAGACATTTATCAACCTCCAAAGTTCGTGAGCGGAACGGGAATTCATGAGATTTCTCAGGCGGGGGCAATCAATATTGTAAGACAGATGAGGTAAAACCTACTCAGTGACACAAAGGAAATTTACAGGAGATGATATAGGTTGGGTACCCAGGTTTCATGCTTGTAAAGCACATTTCTTTTCAGCTATGCTTTTTATTGGGTTTCTTTCGATAAGGCCTTCATTCTTTAACCTGCCCAAACTACTTAATAATGCCTTTAATGTCATAATTGTAAACATTACAGCCTCCCGGTAATTTTTTAATAGATTCTAAAGATTCTAAAGGTTGTGAGACCTGGTTTTTGTTAGCTTTTGAGTTAGCATGTTCTCAAGACATTCCTGGGGTAGTGTACTATAATCCGCCACTCATGGGATTGCCACTGCTCTTATTGATATTTAAATCTTGGACCTTTTTGCAAAGGGGACTCATACATACGCATTTTACAAGATATGGGCCACTCTAGGAGTGAGATATAAACAATAACCCCGGGAAGAATCCGAGCCAAGAATCAGCAAACTATTTCCCTACCACTAAGCTAACTTTCCTCATTGTTTGATACTATACTTTCATGGCCATTTAGATCCATTCACATAATATTATAGAGTCATCCATCTACTTTATCGAAGTCAGATGTTACTTTCATCTTACGTTTAATAGACCAGTGTGACGAAGCGGAAAGTTAGCCAGAACACAATAGTTTTAGTTTCGAAAGGTTGGGCGAAGTGTGATCCCATTGCGGAGGGGTGGTGGGAGAAGAATACTTTTACTTTGTGTAGGAGAAGGAAGGGATTGACCATACTTTTACTTTGTGTAGAAGGAGGAGGGGGTTGACCATTCGGGTGGTTGGGTGGTTTGTTGGCCGCAGGGCGAACACTGACAGAACATTAAGTCAGCTGCTGCCCGCACCCCGACAAGCGGCCCCCAGGGATGGCTGCCCGTTTTATCTGACCGCCCAAGTAAGTGCAAAGACAAATTCCTGTCAGGTAGGGCCAGTTAGGCACGATTTGTAGGCCCTGTCGGAAGGCGGAGGGGGCAGCGTTTGGTTCCAGACAAGCTTTTCTTATCCGTACTAACTTTTTGCGTGATTGATTATTTTTTGTTTATTTTCTGCTGATTCGTAGGTATAACGGATTTACTGTGTCGAGATTCAAGTAATCTATTTTCTGTAATAATTATAGAAAAATAGAACATAATATAATCATGTACTAATCTAAAAGCAAAGCATGTTTTTACGACTTAGTTACCAAGGTGTGGCTTTTACGTGTCAATTGTCTTTGCCAGCAAAGATTTGTTCGTTTGGCTCAGAGCTCTTGCTTAAAGCCAACGCTTCCCTAAAAGAAGTTTTTGTCTTGAAACTGAGTGAAAAGATTTTTTTTTTTTTCGTTCATTCCCTTTCTCTCTGTTTGACTTCACTCCGCGTACACTGCAAATAGAAAAGGCCAGGGCATTGTATTTTTCGTTAGCAAAGACGGCATTCTTTTCTGCTTAGATCCAAATTAATTCTCACAGTAGGAGGTCTAGACTAGAAAATATTTGATAGTGACATCTTTCATTGTGGAGGAAAAGTAGCTAACCGTTTATGTATATCATTCTGGTGCCGACAGCTTAGGGCCGGGTCGTTAAATAGTCTCGGGACCAAAATATGCTCAAGCACTTAACTAACATATTTCCTCGAGGCAATGTAAGCCTGTATATTGTATCTTGTAGAATTGCAAGTTCTTTCATTTCCATGATTTCTGGTTCATGTTGCTGTCATGTGAAGGACACGTTCTAGCCAATTTCCATAGAAATTGAATCTAATTAATCCTTAAAGTAAATACTTTATTAACATGAATTCATTTAGTATTTGGGTATCAACGGAAGGTATTTCATGTCAGCAACACCTTTACAATGCAATCAATTAGATGTGGAATTTTAGTATTCTAAAGAAAGCACTCTAATACATGAACATCAAGAATCGTAGTATAGTATTTTTGTCTGTGCCAAATGTTGGGTCTATTCTAACCCAGACTTCCTTTCATCCGACTCTCTATGCCCACAGGTTACACATTGGCATTGATTACTCACGACATCCAAGAGAGAGCGGACAGAGCCTACCTTTGTTTTGCCTGACAGTGTTGCCCTGTTTCCATATGTGTTTCTTACAGACAATACAAAAGAAGAGAAGATGGTTAAGGTAAATCTTTAAGGCAAGAGCAGGTTCTGCCACAAGTGAACACGCGATGAGTAGCTCACATACTACTGATGGAGGAACTGCACATTTTATAGAGGGTATACCAAACGTGCAGTACCAAGCTGTAGCCTAGCATACCCGTGCTGCTTGCTTCTTATAAGACACCCCCAGTGACACCAATGACTTGTGACAGCCCTTTTCTTACTCTCTTTTATTTGCTTCTTGCAGGAGCCTACTTCTGGCCGTGGGGCTGGGCCAGGCGTTGTCCCTTCTGGTCTGCGGGACTGCGGTCACCAGTGGACTGTTACAACAACAGTCCGTCTACATACCCACAGGTAAGGGAGTCTAACTTTTGACACACAAACACCTATTCGGTTCTACAAGAAAGTACACACCCACAAAGCCAAGGGCCCATAGAAAATGTTCCTATTGAAGGTCATAGTACTCATTGAATGTTCAGCACCTTTTACACGAAGGAAAATCATTGCTCATCAACATGAAGTTGTTTAGAATGGGAGCATTATGGCGCCTTGACAGTGAAACTCTTTATATATTCAGGTAAGAAATACATTCTTAATCTTAGCAAATGGGTCTCGCGAGTATCACAAGCGAAAAGCGCGTTTCCTTGATAAGCGGAAGTCCCCTACCTCTAAAGCTTCACACAGAATACTAGAACAGGTGAACCTGTGTCAGTAGTCTACTAGGTTCTCATCCCCAGACGTTAATAGGCATCCTTTGATTGGCCTTTTGGTTCACTTGAAGCTGGGTTCTTTTTACAGCAGGATAAAGGGCATTGGAGGTGACTGTTTAAAGATCCTGTCTTCCTAAGGTGTCCCCAAAGGATCCAATCGCAATGTCTGTTATGGAATACATCCCTTTTTTTAATGTTAGGTATCTTGGTGTCCTTCTCCTTCACACTAGGTGATAGATGGGAATAACGTCGCGCAGTAGGTTCAAATCAGGTTGCATGAGACAAGTCGTTGTCACCATAATGATATAGATTGAGTCCAAATAAATACTCATTGTATTTTCCTAACATAGGTACGCATCAATTTTTAAATGTCAGCGAACATGTGCCTTTCAGAGGAAAGGTACTTTCTAGATTTCGAGCGAAAAGAAATAGCTGCTATTTCATCGAAAATGTGTATCTTATTTAATATCAAACAATAATGAATTTGAATTGATATACAGCCACTCATAGAATTTAGATAAAGCCTTTAGATATCTAAGAATTCTCTATCGAATTGGCCATATCCATAATATATACTGGTGCAATGTAGCCTATGTGGGATCTGCACCCAGACAAAGGGCTGGCCGTTAAGCCTCCCAAAATGTAGTACCTTCTACCATGACCGATATACCTTCCTTCTAAGCCCTGTCCGCGGGTGTCCGGGCTAGGGGGATTTAACGTTGTGATTTGTTCCCTGGATGAATTGGTTAGCAATACGTTTTTTTCTTATGTGAAGGCGGGGAGGCCCATCAACAAGAGAGCATGGCGAACAGGGCGGCTGAGGAAGGCTTTGTTTGGGGATATAGAGGGGATAGCTTTTATGTTTAGAGGGGCTTTGGACTGACTCACAGGAGGAAGGGGAGAGATGGTGGCTGCTGTCAGTACCAAGCCCGGGCCCCGATGATAGAGCGGCCACGGTCGACAATACACCTTCATCATTTCGCACTATATTGTGTGGAGCAGCTCAGGCTGGGACAGGCAGGTGTCTCCTCGTCTGGACATGTTGTCAGGGGCCCGGTAAAAGCACTGTACGAAGAGGTTACATGCAGACCATGGGCCGGATGAACGGGCGTATTTCCAATGAGCTTCTGTCTTTTACTATTACAAGTTTGCATATCAAAATGAATATAACCCCCCCTCCCAACACCCACACAGTGTAGTTAAGTGTACTCAATATGTATGAAGGGAATTTTAAGATACCTGTTGAGAAGAGATCTTGCCCGTGGAGTAACCTGTACGTGTTACAAAAATGACCTTAATTCTCTGTTCAGTAACTCCCCCATCGTTCCATTATCGGGACATTTGTCTCCCCGACCATTGATCCTACATGACATGGGGATCAAGTGGGGGAAGACTGAATTTACTGGTATTAATGACTTAAAAATAAAATTGAGAAAAGGCCTCTGTAAAAAGGAGAGCCTCACAATGCTGACATTGAATCATATGTCAAAAACATCCGTCGTTATCGACTTTTATAGGCTAATTTGATTTTAAAATGCAAATAATTTAGATACGTCTTTCAAAAAATCTTTGGTTCAGGATCCTTTATCCATGAATTGTGGCAACATCATCATAACCTTAGAGTGTGTCGCTTTTTTTATTTTTGTAAAAGACACATTTTCCATTGGTGGAATCTGATATTCGTCCGTATCTTCCTCCTGGGCACAACAATGTGATGACTTTACATAAACGATATCTGTAGAGTAAGGCACTGTACAACTAAGATATGTCTATGATAAAGAGATGTTTATGCTCCTTCTGTTATTTACATTATCCTGAGTGAGGCAAACCCTGGCTCACTTGTTGAATGTATCTGCTCTGCCTGTCAGTCACTAGAGATGAGCAGCTCAGGTAGGGGGGTAGTCGACATCTGCTCAGAGTGCCGTGTCCCATTACTGACCTGCTGCTCTCACCTTAGACAAGTGAGACCGTATGCTGGTTGGCAGACATAACATGGCCTCCATAGGAACCACCTGGGGATATCGTCGGGCATCTACTTGGGTGCAAATATTAGTTTGAATCTGCACTTGTGTCCATTCTCCAATAGCAGTGCACGTTTAGGGTGAAACAGATAAGAATCTGTAGTGAACATTAAATGTGCATAGGCTCCACTATCTGTGTATTGACTCAGAGCAGTAGGGATAATGAATGCACTTATATCTTAGTTACACGATACATATACAGGTCACATATTTTAGCTCTCTTAACTAACGTCTTAAATAACAACTGAGTTCCCTGTCCAGTTTATGATATTTGTGTGTATTCTGAAATAGTAAATGTTTGACAAAATTAAAACTTGTTTTTTCCACACTCGGAACTAATTGTAGCAATGTGTCATCTCATCTTCATGCATAATGTTATTGTTACGTTGTATTTTCACTCACTCAAATGTTTTGTGGATTTCGTTTTAGAAAATTCCTGCATTCATTCCCATACAATATTTTAATAAAAAAATGTTTATTTACAATTATCAGGCCAAATGTACTAACGTATTCATTCTCATGTTCATGCATGCCCTTTGCAAAATCATCAAATTAGAGCGTTAGTGCAGGAATAGGATTCGGTATAAAGCCCCAGCCAATGCTGAAATAAAATTACTTTTAAGCCATGTGAGATACAGCATTGGAATGTGTTGAAACGTATTACAAAATATCACAGATATGTGTCACATAATGTGGTCAGGAATGATACTTTCAATAGTACAATATTCACATGCGATGAAGTTTTAGAAAAATATTAAAAAAGGTTATACATCACACATAATTCTTAAGCACAGTTCATCCCATTTTAATTGGTAAAGACGACCGTGAATTGATACCAAAGAAAATAGTTTCCATTGTGAGCAACATGTTTAATATTGCATCACGTGTCATCACAAGGGATTTTAATAATCGCAAACCATCATGGACGTCCCATCCTAAGTATGAACCATCACACCGTATCTCTAATGTGTACATCATTGACCTCTTTGGTTTTCAGCTCAGAGCTTCTTGAACTACGCCCTACTATGTGTTTTCTACACGACGACGCTGGCCTGCCGGCGCGGGGAGGAGGGCATCATCCAGGCCCTAAAACAACGCGGCTGGAAGTACTTCCTACTCGGGCTCATCGACGTCGAGGCGAATTACCTGGTCGTCAAGGCCTATCACTTCACCACCGTGACAAGCGTGCAGGTAAATGGCGCCCAATCAGCCCGCCTCCGGAGGCTAATCCCATAAGCTTCCCCCTAATTTGGCCGCAGTGTCTACTTTTTGTTATTTGGGCGTTGACAGCTGGAGCACCGTAAGGACAGTTGCTGAGGAGCTGACAAGGCTGAAGCAAGATGTGTTATTGACGTGTGCAGGAGGTAGGGGTGGAAACGAGGGATATTGGAATAAAGCCTCAATGCCAGAAACTCACGTTTAGCTGCCATAATAATTATGATTTTCTTCCGGGTTGATAACCAATTATTAGATTTAAGAGATGAGGGAAATTTTAAACATGTAAATCTATATTTCCCTCGTTGATGTTCAGCAGTAGTATTCAAAGGTTCATTCCCCTTCTCCAACGAAGGAACTCCTACGTTGTTGCAGCTGCTGTTACCCATGGGGCCCGAACGTTAACAATATGGAGGCCAAAGGAAACAAACCTGAACGTCCAGAAGCTGCAGCTGTAGATCACTTAGAAACAGTCTAGGCGAGCGTGACTAAGTCTGTTGGAAATGTGATTCGTAATATAAGGACTGGTAATTGAAGATGTATTACTAATTTTTTTTTTCAATATACCAACAGAAATGTCATATTAATAGTGTATATTATACATGTATTATACGAATTAATAAGAATGATAGATCTAACAAAATGTTCAGCGGTATAACGCAGTTGTAGGCCTACTGTTTGGTTATGTCCGACCGTACTATTTACATCAGCGGTAATTTGCTATTTCAGTTGCTGGACTGTTTCACTATCCCGGTGGTGCTGTGCCTGTCCTGGTTCTTTCTCCGTATCCGCTACAAACTGCTGCACGTGCTGGGCGTGCTGCTCTGCCTGCTCGGGGTCGGCTCACTCATACTCGCCGACGTACTCGTCGACAAGTGGCAGGGGGATGGTGAGCGCCTCTATGTTTATGTAACATGCCACTTGTAGTCCATTAGATAAAACGGTGAAGTATATCCTAGGATTGTATTGGGAACTTACAAGTGTCTAACTAAAACTTGCCTGGGCCAAACGGCATTAGATGCTTCCTAAATCAGTATGTCCGAAATATTTAAATTAGCTTCTGAAATACTACTCATTATAGATACTGGTTTTTACTGACAGTTCATTTAAATATTTCGGGCATGCTGATACACTACTATTAAACTACTGGAATCTTACTTATTTCTACGCATTTACTGCTGAAATCCCACTGCAACCCCCTACTGCTTCTGTACTGATTTCATGCTAAATTTCTACTGCATTTTGTCCCCAGTATAGTTTGCACTTAGAAAAACGATATATGCTATGCATATTCTTTAATGTACTATCTATTAACATACGATGGGTCTATCGTTTGCACAGTTATACAAGCAAATGATTATACGTTGTCCTTATAGGGTACTCTACGTATACTTTATATGCAGAAAAAAAAGCTTTATATAATTCAATAATCGAATCCATAATTTTCATCTGTCCTTGTGGTATTTCTAAGTATCGCGTTTCTCCCTTTTTGCTGTAGGGAAACACAACCCCTCGATAACCATAACTGCCGTCTAAGCATTGCTTGACCGAACCCAACATCAATGGCGATATTGCGTTGAAAAACTGAAGTTACTACCTTTGTCTTCCAGGCACTAATAAACTGCTGGGAGATTTGATGTGTTTGGCGGGAGCTACGTTATACGGGATATCCAATGTCTCGCAAGAGTTTGCCGTTCGTAACTTCAACAAAGTGGAGTTTCTAGGCATGTTGGGACTCTTTGGCAGTTTCATAAATGGAATACAATTGTGAGTGCACTTATTCTTTTGTGACAATGCCATACTCTTATAGGAAATAAGTATAGTTATCAGCATAGTCGTCATGTCTTGAATAGGTGAAAATAGTAATTACATGTACCTGAGACCGTGTCAAGAATTCGATATGTAGAAATTAAATGAATTTCCTTTTAGATCCGCCCGAAGTCACCCAGAGATAATAAGACCATTTTACTTGTATGACAGACACGATTACTACATTCTAGTTCCAAATTAAACCTTCAACGTGCCAAACTGCACCTAAACCTGTAATATAAACCAAAAAAACATAGCCTGATACTTAACAATTATAAAGTAGTTCGCGTGACTGACCTTGAATGTATATTACCAAATCTCTGTGACACATTAAGGAAATGAATATCTACAATCAGTAACGTAACCACCTTAATGTCTCAATCTTATTAATATTTAACTTCTATTTCAGTGCCATCTTAGAGAGACAAGAATTAATGGCTGTTGATTTTTCCTCGTACCATGTTTGTAAGTTTCCATTTTGTATCATTCTAATATTCATAAAAAAAAACACGCTTGTAAATGAAATCATGAAAATTGAAATCATGAAAGAAACACTGAAAGTAGGAATGTGTTTGACGTTTTAGTTGACTATCAAATTTAAGGTGTTTGAAAGGTCTTAAATTTAACATTTTTCTAGCAAGAGGTCTCAAAAAGGTCTTATAATAGTTATATTAACCTGATTTGAAAACGGAAAATCATTTGTTGTGATATACGAAGTATAAATTGCGGCTGAATTGTATCAAATAAAACGTCTGAAGGTTGTTTTCATTATGTGGCTGGAGGTGATACATTTTCCAAACCGTGTAGTACTTAAAGGGGTCTAAAATTGATTTTTCAAAAACAATATTAACCCTGCTGTGTAAACAAAACTACATCTGACCAAACAAAATGATGGTAAAAACCAACCTAAAGGCCTAACTTTGGATTGCCAGTCCACATTCCAGACCATACAAGACAATGATAAACTTGGTACTGCAAAAAGAATTAGAAAAATCATTAATTCGGCGCCTAAGGTATGAGTACTTTATTTAATACCTAAGGCTCGACTACTTTCCTAACGAGCATCCCCATTATATAATACCAATATGTCAGTGACAGTCCAGAACAGTAAAAAATAATCTCCCGCTGTAGAGTGGAACACGCCATAGGGTATATTGTGCCATAGGCTGACGGCCTGTTTGTGGTTGTGACAGGGCTGCCGCTGGTGGGCTTCGCGCTGTGTCTCTTCACCCTGTACTCCCTGATGCCGACGGTGATGCAGCTGACGAGCGCCGCCTCCGTCAACCTCAACCTGCTGTCGGCCGACTTCTACGCCCTGCTCGTTGGACTATTCCTCTTCCATTACAAGGTTTGAATCGTCAGTTTTTTTTGTTTTTTTTGTGCTTTTTTTAGCCGCGGAGGGCTTTGTGTTTGTAGTGAAATGAAGGGTAAAATGAAAATCGTATCTATAAGAAGTTGTTGTAAGAAATGTAATAATTAATATGGAAATGTATGTGCAAATATTATTTTATATCTGGAAGATCAGGGAAACCTGAAGATTTCGTTAATAAAATATAAAAAAGAAAAAAAAGAAAAAAGGGTAGACCCACCAAAGCTATATTATGGCATTAGAATATTCATCCCAATGGGGAATTGGTTAGATCATTTGTTTTGTGGTTTGCCATGTTCTTATCTGTTACAGTTACCTAATTACCTCATTGGCCTTCATCAAACAAGAATTTTACTTTGATTAAACTTTTTGAGTAATTATAGGACTGTCACTTACCCCTATATTATGAACTTGACATCGATAGAAAGGTAATGTGAACCTTACTTGATTTATATGCCTCAAACGCGGGCAGTATCACCTTAAAGTACGCCCTGCTACATCTGCCTCTTAACTTGGTAACTTAACCGATAAATATATCTCTAAAACCTACCGTTTTCCACCCTTCTCACACAGTTCCACATCCTGTACTTCGTGTCCTTTGGCCTCATCATCGCCGGCGTGGTCATCTACAGCGTCAAGCCCACGCCCAGCGTGTCCCCACAGGGCGACTACCGCGAGATGTGCACGGAGGAGGCCGTGGTCCGCCCCACCCTGGGGGAGCCCACGGAGATCACCTACCACATCTCCAACAACACCTCCTCCTCCACGGCTGTAGGGTCTGGGGCGGGGGCCCGGGCCGCTAAGTCCTCCCCAGCCACTGCCACCACAGACGGCTGCTCTCTGCAGGTGGCCAAGTTCCACCACCGCAACAAGGACTCGACGACGACGACGGCCAGCAACGACGAGGTGCGACGTAGTCTGACGACGACGCCGGTAGAGGAGACGTGATGGAGGGGTGGTCGCAGCCACTGGAGGTTAACGGTGAACGCTGCAGTGACTGCCGTTTTCTGAACGTACTTGAGATTTGTGATACAGTAGTGGTTATTTATTTTGATGCTAATTAGATAAATGTACGGATTTCATTGAATCCAAAGGAGAGTTATGATCAAAGAATGATTGGTACTTTGCAAATGTTAACACCGATAAAGGGCTTGATAAAATATCGAACCAAAGATGGTAGTTATTACATGTAATGATGTCAGATTTGTCTGCTTTTAGTCGAAAAATAGTTACTTGTCAAATTGACACATCTATAGTATGCATGGAAGATGCCAGACGTATGTCTGTGGAAGTTACATTGGAAAAAGAATTTATGTATCATTCGATCTCAGTTTTTAAGTGAGAAGTTACGGCATTTTACCTCATTTGTTTAGATGTGTTTACCGAAAATAAACATGGCGGAGATACGAACACATTCTTTTTTGTTGGTTTCACGAATGGAAACCAGGACGGAATATCGATGTACATGGATGATCTTATAGTATGGCTTAATTACACCGATAGCCTCTTGATAAAAATGTCCAGTGAAAGACATTCAACAAGTTAAGCGATCTATATGAATTTATATCCAGGCATATATTCTATATTGTTGTTAAGTAATGATTTGTTCAACCAGTCATTATTTGTTTATGTGCAGTGGCATGGGGTTCCTCCAGATCGTGTCTCTAAATAGTAGTGATATATTTGTAGAGATATGGAAATATATTTTATTACATTTGTGAGTGATGAAATACGTGTACACATCTTCAAATGTGATGTGAGCCAATCAGTAGCTTGATGCAATATGAAGCATCTTCAACGATCAGCTAAACTGTTGCTTTCATTGATGGGTTTTTGGTTGTGTGGTATCGGATTTTATCTTCAGATATTTTAAAATTGATTCCATACATAACAAAGATGTCACAACTCCTATCTGCGCATTGATAATTACTGAATGTTATGATGATATTTTAGGCTTACTGATAATGGTTTACTCGATGAACTTTTTCCTATCTCCTATAATGAAATGATTTAGTCACTTCAATTAAATTACTTCTGTGGAAAAGCTTCCATCAGATGTTTCTTGACAGAAGATTTACTCTGTCCATGGAAATACTGTTGAAAGTGCAATATCATTAAGATTGCATACCGTTTTTTCGATCTACGAGTAAAACACTAACAATAAACTTTGGTAATTGTACTTAATGATCTGATCCGTATGCATTTTGCATCTATGGTATGTATTATCTCTATCCCCTATATGTCAAATGAGAATATTAATTTAAAAAAAACAAAATGTATACAACTCGAGCGCTGTTGTAGAGCTCAAAGTTTTTATGGAAATATGTTCTGAGACATTTGTTTGATTCCAGAATTGTTTCCTTCAACGTTTTGAACGATCAACGATTATATTTAACTCACATCATACATGTAAAATATAAGAAAAATATGAGCAAAAGTCCACATTGTATTATCAAGATTTTATTGAATGATCCCAACTTGTACTATCTTGAATATGTTTGTATACACCATCTATGCCTGCCCAGTTAAATTATTGCAGGGAGCATTCATGCATATTCTTGGCGACCTGGCAAAAAGAGATTGGTAGGTTAAGAGTTTAAGTAGGATTAGCCGCTGTGTGTATTCAGTATTAAATGCATTCATGAATGTCTCATGAAATATGGACTGATTTTGTTGACGATGAATTTTATTAGTGTTAGCGAGTATGTATAGGGTACATAAATCACCTCCGATTCCTGTAAACCTGTATCTGACCAATCGATCAAGCAATACCGTTTTAACGCCAAGTATACACTTAAAAGTATTTATCGCACCTAGTACGCATTTGAATCATGCATCTCAAAGATTGATGTTTGTAGTAAGTAGAATTACCGCAAAGCGTGCCATGTAAAAAGGTGGTATAATGCATACACATGTATGGTACCTCTAACAGCACATGTATATTTACTTTCTAAATAACAACAGAATTTTCATTTGGGTTTGTTGTACTGAAATGGTAGAGCATGTGGTATTGGGGCCAGAATAAATAAATGAACTTGTAAAGGGGGTTTTCTAGGCTACAAGACAAATTTTAACACATGAAGCTAGAAATTATACGTTTTACGTATGAGATATCTATGAGATTTCAATAAATCAATTGAAGATATTCTTGCAGGTATGCTGTTGTTTTCAGTTTTTATACTTATCACATTTTTCCAAAACGCAGATATAATTCATGTACCGCCACTAAGCTTGCACAGTTCTCTTCTAGATTAAGGTAGGCAAACAAAATGAACGACAGAATTACCGTTTTGTTGCTTCCCCGCCATTGATAGGAAACATCTCAATTATCTTATTCGTAGATATATCTAAGCAGCAGAAGTTTCTTGTATGGTATATCCAGAAATATCTAGGACGAAAATCACTTCAAAATGCCTGAGAACCTCTACCTGATAAAAGTTATTTGGCCAAATTTTTTAATTCGTGAATGTAAATATGGGTCCATACCCTTATAGCTATTATCAACCTAATTTATTTCCTTGTTTTCCGGGCCCGGGATTGATGCTTGGTGGACAGAAACAGCTTTTCAAAGCTCAACATTCAGCGCTTAACGTGACCAGTGGTGACTACCCCTGGGGAAGGTGAAGCACATATGTCTGAAGGAGAAATTTACCTACCTGAGATTTAAGATTATTATCCTAACTGAATCATTCCCCTCTCCTCCATGAGAATTGACGAGATTCGTTGGCTCAGTAACTTCTAAGTCATTTTCAAACAGCCATTATAATCAGCTTAATACGCCAAATTATCATTGATCATTTTTTCATCAAAGGTTGTATTAAATAATTTTAACAGCTGTTTAAGCTATTTTGGCGTCAAAAGCGTGAATATCTTGTACCATACAGAGCGATACCGTTAATAAGATAATATACACTCTTTTACGGAGTTGCCACTCTAAAAGCATGACAAATCCGGAAATTTGTGAAACAGACATTCCGGATTTTATGCAGGAAGATTTGAAAAGAAGAAAATAGTTTGTAAATTCTGGCATTAAAAACAACTCAAATATACTCTATCTATTGCCTGGTAACAAATACTTTTAATATCACAATGCCCTCTGATCATAACTACTGACTTGATGAAAATCATGTTACAACTAAAATTATTATAGCAGAATTCAGTTAAACGAAGCCAGACCTATAACATATCTCGAAATGCAAATAAATGACTAAAATCGATGGTTTTAAGATCCAATACTCGGCATGCCATTAGAAAAGTTCATACTCTTTACATATAAAAATCATGGGATATCACTGCTAGGTAAATTAAAGGGATAACGCAATGTTTATCCACAATTCTAAGCTCATTACAGGGTCCCAACCCAGAAATTGAGGTCAGATTTGTGCAAGAAGATCCCATTAAAACAAAATAAATAGACATGACACCATCCTGATTTCAGAGTGAGAATGTCCTCGTATAAGATTAGGAGGTGCGTACACAATCGCCCCCCTCGTGTGAAAATTTCAGTTCCTTAAATTTTCAAAATTATTTGTTGGGCATGAGCATTTGTATTATTAAAACTTATGTCAATGTTAAAACAAACATATATAGCAATGAAAGATCAAATTTAAAGGTATATTGGTCTTTGCCCACTAGCGCCACCTGGTAAGTAAAATACAATTTCTGAAAATTTAAAAATTGACCATTAGGCATTGGTAGGGGCCTAAGTCCTCTCAGAATATAAAACATCGCTCCTTGGGATACAAAATTAACAAGGCCAGAAAGAAATTATTTATACTTGAGCATATTGAAATTACCCAGTTATAATGATTTAAGAAGTTTTGGTTATTCTATTTTATCAGTAACCTATTCTTTTTCTGGTCACTATATTTTGGAGAGCTCCCTAGGCACATCCTGACCAGTTTTGGTTGGGCGCTATTGGATACTGAATCCTATTGAGTCACACAGAGATGTGTTAGTGTGACACATTTGGTAAGTCTCATAGACTTCTATATATAGTCAAGGCCACTCACTTCCTAATTTGTTTGTTGTTTGTTGGGGTAGTTTAACGTCTGGCCAACCCTTATGGGTTCTTTCCAGACTGCACAAGGTAATACTTTTCAGCTTATTTTACGCCACAAGGGCGGTGACCGAATATATGATATGGTTTAGGAGAAACCCGCCACCGGGTGCAATACCCTACTCGTTGCGAAGAGTGGCAAGGGGTCTTTAGTGTGCAATGTCCCATAGAAAGGACACCACACACCCGGCCTTTGATGACCGTCGGGAGCACAGGGTGGCCCCTGGATCCCAGACTCTTGGATCCTTTCTTAGATTTTATCTATCAGTTGGCATTCTCCAAGGAATTGCAGGATCTTTTTACTTCCGTTGTTGTTAAACACGTCCTTCATCGATGTTCTGTTTTGGAGATGCCACTTGCGACTATCATCCGTCTTCTTACACTTCAATATGATATCTCACTTCCTAAGGCATTTACTCAGAGATGAGCACAGTGACATAATATACTTTTTATTTTGTTTAATTACATTCTTCTTGGTCTATTGTACCCATTTAAACTTGATTCAGAGAACTGTAATGGATTTCTACTTTTGACCAAACACCTCTTAATCCCTTTCACTATACTTGGTGTTATTCAATTGAGCATAGCAAATCGATTGCAGCCTCACGAAGTCTTAGGAACAGATAACATAGGTCTGTAGCAAAGTTAAATGGGCTCAAAAGCTAGGGATCACTGACAATAACAAATTGCTAGATTGATCAGTTGATTAAACCTAATTGGGTAGTTATTACTGTAGAATCCTTTATAATTATTTTTTTCTCTATTCATTTTTTTTTCTGTCACTTCTCAGGCGGTTGCTGTTGAAGTACCACTTAACCACGTCTCACCTATCATTCATTATTCATTTTATTTTAAATACAAACTCGTCTAATAAGAGATTTTGAGGAATTTCATTGTTGTCACTAGGGGGTGCATCTGTGCCGGATTCATTTAATATTTATTGCCCTTTTGGTAACTACTCAACAGTTCTGATAACTTTTTTAAGTCACCAATGTGTGATAACATATGAAATTTGAAAGACAGTTTGGTGGTTTTAAAATTCTCTCACCGAGGGGCACAGATCCTAAGCGCATGTTAACCCTTACGATATATGTTCATGGTGGTTTCTCCCATTTGTCCTAAAATAGATAAGTGTTATATAATTTTTAAATGGGCTATCCTTGTGTTGTATATAATAACTAATTGTATTATCAGTTTTGTGAATGTACTTTGTATGTATTTTTCTTTTGTTTCGATGCCACTGTAATGACCATGTTTGTTCTCAACTTCTACATTTTATATATTAATACCCAGTGATATTGTGAATGCTGGGTTGCAACGAAAAATGACGTTTGGTCAAATTGTATTTCCCAGGATGAATAAAAGATTTAAAAAAAAAAAAAAAAATATCAGACCCTCGTTTGGCTTGGGACAGAAATTTACCTGCCCGACCTCAAAATTGACATGCCCCGGGAAGGTGGTCAGTGCTTAATGTTAAGCCCTGTGTGTGAACATATTGTAGGTCGAAAATATCACGAAAAATGCAAGGTTGGGCATTTTTGAAGTTTACAAGTAAGTATTTGGCTCTAGTTCTTGGTCATTGGTTGAAAATCTAATTATAATCAAAGATTGACATTGGTTTGGAGAGAAGTTTCTATAGGGTGTTTCAAACTAGAAAAAGTGTTGTAAATAGAACAAACAATAACTGCATGGTTAAGGTAGTTTTGGTCATTTTTTCTCTTTTTTTTCAAGGTCATTTTGTTTTTTATTGTTGACACTATACATTACACCTCCTTGTTATGTTTATTCCGGCGGCGACCAGGATATCACGAGTAGGTGTCTTGGGGTAATGGTTTAAGGGAAAAACAGTCCTGTCTAAAAACAAGCTTGACAAGGTGGGCAGACACAAGTGATACAATCCAATACAATTTTTCTTCGTTTCTTTTAAAGCAGCACCATTCAAAACTGTGCATCAGCTCATTCACTTCGTGTAGAAAAATACAATGCCCTGTGCGATGCTCATGGATACCGGTTAGATTATTATGGTTCGTGTACACTACAATAGGTGGCAGCACACCATACGTGGTTGCCAAGAGGCTGTTGGCTAAGAAAACATTTTTTCTGTCAAAGTAACCCTTCGCACTATGAGCTGTACGGTGATTCAAACTTTTGAACATTTAAGTCGGCACATGTTTTCTACTGTAAATGGACCTCAGGCAAATGGTATCACTGTGAGAAATTGAGTAATTGTCGCAAAAAGGTTATCACTGAATCCCTTCAGTTAAGTTCACAAAGTTCATACAGTGTGACTTAAGTACACAGAAATAAATTAGGAATATGTACATAGTACAATAAGGCTGACAACAATAGGACTTAATACTCAACAACTCTTGGTGCTCTTGTAAGACATAACATCTGGGTAGAAAGGCCTTATACTCAAAATAGTCTAATGTACCTTAGTACACAACTTACCTGGTATACTTTTCCATATATACTCTATTTATGGTTCGAGGGATGGGTCGAACAAAAATGAAACAACTAGGACGTACATCTATGAATTCCCATCCAAAAGGAAGAGGCCTCAAATCTTCAGTTTTAAGATTAAGTGCATTTTATTGCTTCGACCTTAGTTTAAAATTCCTTTCTGTTGAAAATCGTTTGGGGTTTGATAAGGAGTTCAGACAGCTGGTCCTCCCTTGAAAGTTGAGAAACCGGGCACACATTATCGGGCCAATTGTATGTGGGCCGGGGAGGACAGCTTGTATGAATTCCATCGTTTAAGGTTGTTACTGGTATTTCCATGCAAGTGCAGAATCTCGCAAAGATTGAAGTGTATTTTCTCTTATTTCATTTTTTTTTTTTTTTTATATAATTTTCACAAGTACATAATCTACAGGGATTGCACTGCCTGCTACGAAGCTCCCTTATTCTTACAGCAACGTGTTTTCTCTCACCAAGATCAACAGAATGTTCTTATTTTTACAGACTTCTCAGACACCCTACATGAAAAAATAAATATGATAACAATATAGAATGCGATTCTTCAGTCATACAACTTGTGATGGGAATAATTTAACAGAACATGATCACCCTTCAAACATGAAAGTGGTTTTATGTACAGTCACACCGCGCGTATTCTTAACCAGACTGCTGATACGAGGCACAGTTCATTCACTTACTGCATATATGCCTATAAGCTTCTCATGAAGACTCTTGAACGATATTTATCTTATAAAACCTAACAGGATTCACGTTGGTTTCCATAAATAGGCTACACAGAGCACCAGTGAATGCGGGGCTACGTACCTCCAGCAGATTCTGTGCGTACTTAGAACGAGTACACACATGTAGTATAGATGATTTGTGATATTCACAGACATTACTCTCAATACAACGTCAAGTGTTTCACTTATTCATGAGAAGAACCAACAATTATCATTTGGATTTAAGAAATAGATGGTTTCTACTAGTGCATGTACAGTTTTAGTGGATTGATCAAAATAAAGGCAAATAATGACATTGGTTCGTATATAAAATTTAAGCATTATCATTTTTTAACAGCTCCTAATGTGTGACTAGTGTGCAATTAATTATTTTCCATCGCAGACGAAACCTGATAACAATTTGACAGGAAAAACACCACTTGCTTAATCCATCTCATACAGATTATTTATTTTCTATGCAATTAATGAAATCGTTTTGCATTCGCTCATATCCATAGATGTATAACAATCATCAAATCACAATTATTTCTGCTAATATCCATGTGAAAGAAAACTTATCAATGCATATAAGAGGGGTCCTGTAGCATTTTTTCACATATCGCCTGCAGCTGATCTTGATCCAGTTGAGTGTATCCATTTTATCCCAACACAAGATTTTGTTTAAACCTTGTTAAGTTCCTTTTTCCTTCTGTGGCCTAGCTTTTTCGAGTGGCCAAACCTTACAATCATGTCCACAAACTTAGGAGATCTACCACCTGTTACTCAGAAACGGCTACGAATCACTTGGCTTTCTTCTGTACTGTGCGCACTCGCCACGCCTTTATCAACTGGTAGGCGAAAAAGATACCGAAACCATGAACCTGGATGGCAATGGTAAGGAACATGGCCCACAGAACCACCACAGGGAATCCAAGGAAAAGCAGAGTTGTTTTCCTGGTGTCATAGTATGCAAGCATGTCATCGGATAGGTCGTAGAATGCGTATAAAATTGGGATCACGCCAAATGTGATCATGCCAAGGCAGTAGTGCTTCATGAGGAAAATTTTGTTTCGGCGGATGGCCACCAGCCCCATGATGGCTGCCATGAAGCTAAACAGCCACACGTACTCCCATGTTTGTGCTCGTGGTAGCTTTAACCTCTGGAGAAAGCTGGGCGGTCGCATGCCGAACATCACACAGAAAGCGGTGGATAGGCGACACACCATCAGCAACACCAGCGTTAGGTGGCACATTGTGAGAACCTTAAGTCGCCATTTGTTGGTTGCACTGTTAAAAAGAATATGAAAACGATTATTTTTAAATAAAACTTCAGGAAATACATATCAACGGTGATCATATCAATGATCTCTATTCAATGAAATAAAGGTCCGAAATTCAAGAAGGGTTTCTTTCATCCAAATAATCAAACAAGTAGTCATATTTACTATGTAACCAATAGATTAGTTACGTAGTATATAATTTACGTATAAAGTACATACAGGGCTCAACATTAAGCATTGCCCGCCTGCCCGGGGCAGGTAAAGCCTGAGGTGGGGCAGGTAAATATTGGCGTTTACCTGCCCAAAGGGCAGGTGAAATTTCTGTTTTACAATAAAAGGCCTTTAAAGAAGGGCAGGCAAATTTTAGGATCGGGCAGGTAAAACATGACCTACACCTGCCCGGTGGGCAGCCAAGTTAAAACCCTTAATGTTGAGCCCTGACATATATATATATGCTAATGTGATCTTTCCATTTAGCGAGGGAAAAAAACAACGTAAATTGACATATATTCGGATTTTCATTCATATTTTAGCATACCTAAAGATACCATGGCAATGCTTCATATTACTGAAGAAACGTTCATAAATATTTGATTCGCATAATTCGAATCATTGGTTACTTAAATAACATTTATGGTAGTATACGAATTACAATATTTTCTTAAATGTTTTTTTTCTTTTCAAAACGTCAGACTATCGGGTATGGGACATCTTATGTTTAGCAGGGACGCAAAGATGGGTGGCATAGGCATTTATAGATGTCACAACTTGACTCCTAGACTAAAAGTAGGCGAAAAGCGAAGGGCTCCAGGAAAACGTTATTCTAAAGGCCCTAGACTAAAAGTAGGCGAAAAGGGAAGGGCTCCAGGAAAATGTTATTCTAAAAGCCCTAGACTAAAAGAAGGCGAAAAGGGAAGGGCTCCAGGAAAATGTTATTCTAAAGATTAAGAAAAAATTGTGTAGCAATATTTTCATAACAGTTAGTAGCAATATTTCCCTAAGTCCGTATCTGCCATAACCTGCATAGATTTGATTGTAGTCGTTCCATTTCTAATGTCTCTGGCATTTCCCAAAGACTTGTTCGTGGAATATTTAATGAAATGTTTAAAAAAAAAAGAAAGAAGAAAGAAAGAAAGAAATACGACAAGCCGTATTTAGCAAGTTAGATTCATATATCATAATAAACAACCACATGCTTATCTGACAGAAACAAACCGAATATATTATAGCCGCAGCGAATGTGCCACAAGGATGCAGCTAAACATGCATCACAGCGAATATAACATTGCCAGCCTAGGGTCGGGGTATTTTAGCCTTCATATTTGTATTATTCTCTTTAATGTAAAACTTCCACCTTATTCAGGTGTCTAATAAACATTGTATTTGGGTAAGTTCAACGTTATGCCTACATATTGAAATAACTTAAAAATCATTGACCTTACTTTTTCAAAACTCTAGGCCTAGTTGACTTCATCCTGGAGGATATGTCATTCAACTAGCTGTATTTTGTTTCAGAATTAACGTCGGGATATACAATTGCCATTCACGTAGATCCCAAAACTTCATACTACTGGAGAAGAGGGCACCCCGTCTGCCGACTAGCTCACCCTAAACACACGGCCCAAAGGCAAAGCTACGTGTACTTCTGCTACTGGGAGAGACACTGTGGTCTCGACAAGAATAACCCCGCGTCATCACCCTCTGAGCTCACACGGTCATCTGCTCAGCTCGGACCGACACTGACTGCATCAGCTCGCGGCGAGACGGACCGACTCACCTCGTCTAAGCTGAGTCGCTCACTCAGCCTACCGGTGAGCAGGCAGTTGGATAATCAGACAGTATTAGTAGGACTCCCCTCGCGCTGAAGCAGGGTTACATATGCAGCCCCGGCTAAGCCCGGGCTGTCGGCCAAACTTAGAGCACCCCCGACCCACCCAGGATGACTTTCCTGTACCGCTCCTGCTGCTGCTGCAGGTGATAAACGACCCGCTCCCCTACTGGCAGCTGGGGCGCCCCCTCCCTCCAGCTCGCTCCGCCCAACGGAGCCCTCCCTCTCCGCCAACCGGGACGTGCGACTCTGCGACCCGTACGTCCTTAGTCAGAAAACAATCTTTGATATGAGAAAATAAAACATAATATAGCTATACATGAGTAACACGGGTTCCCGAAACATAAATCAGACGAAGAGGGGGGAACTGGGACAAGATAACAGCTGCTGAGGCGGCCGATGGAGCGGCTTCCGACGTGGCATCAGGTTACACCGGGCCGATGCCAGTTTTAGGTGACAGGCAAACTTTCCAACATACCTGGCCTTGTAGTGGCTTGCAACCTTTTCCCTGTGTGCAAAATCTAGTCCATCAGTTCCCCAGGGTCTCAAACCACCTTTCGAAGCCATCTTTGCGTTACTACAAGGTCATGAAGCTGCTTGTGTCGGGAAAAATATCGAAATATTGCGGTACCCCTTCCTTGCCGATGGGAATTCTCAATCTAGGCCAACATGGAGGCACTTCCGGCCGGCCGCCTACAACAAGAAAAATATATCATAATGCATATTTCTTTCTTATATTAGGTAATACACAATTAAAGTTCTGTAAATCAAGTGCCAAAACGTAGTTTAATCATATATATTGGAAAACATGTATTTCGTCACGTCTATTTATATTTTCTTTTTAATGCCGTTTGCGGTCCTGAGCGTGTCCAGGCGCGCCATATTTGTTTTGGTTTTCGGGAAGAACTTGTTTGGAAGGTGCAAAATGTCAGTGTCTAGACCAGCCCAGATTTTTGCATCTATAGCGTCTAGCCCGACTAAAACACAAAACAAGTGTCCACCATTTCTAGATGAAACTATAGCACCCAAAACATCTAGAATAGGACCAGCAACAGGTAATGAAATTCAAGTAACTGCGACAAGTGAGCTGTCATTGGCACCAGACAGGTGCCGAATGACTGTTTTCATCAGCGCGAGGAAAGAAAATGTTCAAGATGCAAAAAACAGCGTGGCGCGGAGAATGGATTATATTATTCAAACCCTTTATAATCACCAATTGAAGGTTAGTCTGTATACATCACTTTAGCAGGCAGGGTATGTTTTGATGTGGTTCCCCTTTAATTTTACTCGGGGGAAGGGGGGGGGGGGGGGGGGTCAATTGCTCTGTGGAGTGTGGGTGAGGCTTCACAATCACAGGTTACTCAATCAGTCAATGACAATGTTAGTCGCGATTGGGGTTGATTATTTTATAACTGTTAATCAGGGACCATCCTTGGCTTTGGGCCCTCATACTCAGGTCGACAGGTGCTTGAGTAGCCTAACTGAAGTCCCTTCAGGGGTTTTCCTTAAAGGTGAAACGCAAAGGAGAAAATAAAGATCCCAAATAGTGTACAAAACTCTTGATGTATATCTTCAGCAGAATTAGACTCAAATAAGCATACAGGGACAATATAATAAGATGAATAAGCTTTAGTTAGGAGTGTGAATCCACTCTCACAGATTATCTCACAGGGCTGTGATGTCATCTAGGCTCTCAGTCACAGGGGTCTGTGTGTACAGTCACCCATAGCATGGGCCTTATCAGCTTGCCCTGCAGGTGTGAAAGAGCCTAGATCATAGATGACGTCACATGCACTTAGTAGAAGCCACTGGGGAAGTTAATTTTTAAATATCAATTACCCCTGCAGTAATGATGTGTTAGCAGTGATTTTGCAGATATATCCTAAGAAATACATACTCAATACAATATCAAGATCAAAAATGCCTTTGCGGTTCTCCTTTAAGATTTTAGCCTACTGGGGACCTGTTTTTACACTAGCCTGGATCAAAGTTACACTAGTCCATATCAAGTAGATATTTGCAATCTTAAAGATTTTCACTAGCCCACTGGGCTAGTTGGTAACAAATTGCACTAGCCCGATAGGTGTTTTACTATTACACGGTAGCCTACTAGTAACTCTATGTAAAGGAAAATCCCTGCCCTTGACCTGGGTTCTCGGATCTGTCCTTGGCTTGGGTATCAGTTGTTGTCATTGTGCTATTTTTCCCAAGCAGAGTCAACAGCAGGTAGATGATCATGTTAACAGCTGAGAGCCAAAGAGGGTGTTTTTGGATAACAAATCACCTTTTATAGGCCTGTGAAATGTACGCTGTTACACAGTTAATATGGAGTTTCAGATCCTCCCAGTCATGACCTAGTGCAAACATAACATATCCTTTATCTCAGTATTTATAATGTGATTCAAGAATACTTCATTGTGAGTGTAGATCTATTAGTGCGACTCTATCTTATATAACAGTGTATTTACAATTACAGAATTTTGTACTTTTAGCCTTAAATATGATTGGGTAGATGTGAGATACGTTGACTTATCGAGATGCGCTGTGGGATCTGAAACTCCCTAATAGTTGGCTAAGGACAGATCAGATGACATTACTCCAAAGCCACTGTGGTTTGAGGTGCTCGAGGCAACTATATAATTTCGGATACTTGCAACCTATTTGAGTCACTTTATTAAGTCTTTACAGTTTACACTATTTTTTCTTTTGCTTGTTCCTGGAAATCGCTTGCAAATTCCAGAATGCTGGCTACAAGCTTCGCAGGGGTCCGCGCCCCAACTCACACTCTGCTACACTCGCTGTATGTAATGAATGGGTGCAGGTTGACCCCACTGCAGAGTTCGTCAAATTTTGATGAATTCGGGGTCATGTGACCACCTCTCGACCAATCAAATGGCCAGAAAAATAGGGCTGTTAGGGTTTTCCTACAAATCTTCATCAAAGTTTTCGCTAAAATGGCCTTACAATAAGTGTGAAATTCTGTGTAGTATGCTCTTTTTCTTGTATATGATAGTTATATCCCACATTTTTAAAATTCTTTCATTATCCAGTATTATGGAAAAGCACCCATATTTTTATGGAGTAAAAAATCTGAATAGGTATTTTCTACAGGGTACCAACCACACAGGGAAAACAGGGAAAATGGCAAAAAGAATTCCATGACAGGGAAAACTCAGGGAATTTAGAAATTTTGCCATTTCTATTGTGAAGGAACTGGCTTGTCACTCCACATTCACAGTAGGCTGGTCCCCGCCCCTGTGCCACTCCGCTATAAGGGGCAGGTACAGTGAGGTGATCTAGGTCAGCCGAGCGGTCTGAATGAGCGGTATCACCTATTACATAACGTCGCGCAACCATCAGAGCAGTCTGGGCGAACGGTGTCAGTGTGTGACTTTGAGAGTGGTTTCTGAAGTGAGAAGTCCTGTCAATCAACTCCAGTCAACTCCTAGATTGTTCCCCATGTTGTTTCCTACTAAAATATATTGGAATATTTAGAAAGTTTGATTACTTCTGATTTGTATTCACGGAGTGGTTTCTGGAGAGGTCAAGATTCCTGTCAAAATCATTCTGACTCTTCATCAGTTTTATCGTATTTTTTTTTACATTTTACAGGAGGCAGACTTATCGACATCAAAGGTACTGCAGAAGATTGACGGCTTTTATCACCTAGATGCAGAAGTTACAGCAATATTAGCAGATTTTCAGAAGTGCCAAAGCGTCTCGAACTTTCTGGTCGAAAAGTTAGATGAAAATGTAAAGGTCTCAAGCCCAGAATTCTTCCACAGTCCGCAGCGGTTGGAGAATCTAAGGTAAGAATGTATACCGTACCTCAAATACTAAATAACGCAGAAATTTGGGTCGGATAAGAATGTGTCTATAAATTGTAATACTGCCAGGCGATATTTAGTAGATGGTAACCATTCCACTGCCTATTATGTACGTTATCCATCATGAAAAAGTATAATTGCATTTTAAATGAAATTTGCATTCTTGCAGCCGCAGGTGTTAATATAATATGAAAAACAATCGAGATATAGACAGTAATCATTGTTTCGTTTTTTGACATTCAGACGGCAAGCAAGTTTGACAGCTGTGAGCAACGCTCGACAAAAAGCTACAGAAATTGCTCGGTTCCTCCACGCTAGCATTGGACGACCCATTGCTATACGAGAGGAGAGTGTTAATGAATGGGAGGGGTCCAACGACGCCACCTACGACCCCGACACACCACTCACCATGCAACAAAAGGTTGCTCAAGCCACAGTTTATGTCTCTGTAAAATGTTCTGGGACGTTTGAACTTAAAGCGAAAGGAAAGAGTAAAGAAGCAAAGAAAGATTACTAGGACAAAGAAGCACAGCGAACAAGCTGCATGTGCTACATATCTATCCTGTCTATAATAGTTATGAAGTATTTGACGATTTATCCAATAATTATTGTCTAAATTAATTTGTGATAATATTTATGAGAACGTATACTGCATGATTAAGGCACGAGCTCTTGTGGGAATATAAACTTATTCAGAACTCTTCCTTGACCTGCGGGATGCGACCGTAGCCCCTCTTTAGTAACATTGCCGCCCTGTGATTGATGTGATGGCCCATTCCCTCATTGAACTCCTTAAGTTAAGTCAATCATAATCACATAAGCTATACTTCACAAAATGTATGGAGTCTTATTTATTTCAACTGAAATATTAATTTTGTTGTTTTAATTTTATATAGCTCATTTTGCTACCAACGCAGTGTCATATATACGCTGTAGGACATTCAATTTCTGTGATTGCATTACCTCATGCAGCAATTGTATGGCCGTAATTTATAATAACATTTAGTAGCAGCAAGTGGCCAGTATAGGACCAATACATGTTTCAAGATTTGTTTCGTTTTATGTTTCCGTCTGTCAGTATGTAATAATTGTATTAACCTGTATGAAATTGTTGTCAATGTAATTGTATTCCTTTTAAATGAGTAAAATATTATTGATGTCTAACATTGGTGCAAAACTATGTGCCACAAAATAAATTGGTGATGAACCTCCTCTACGTTATACTAAAATATCGTTGTCTTAGTAAGAGGCTCAATAACAAGAAACGTGCCATGAAGATGGTAAGTGATCAGTGAGAGAATCTTATTTAAAAATTAACGGAGAATAATGTACGCCTTGACTGGAAAATGATCTATCAGAAGTGGATACGTTATCAAGAGTTGACAGGTCAAGACGGACACGAGTATACGACATTTGTGGTAGGGGTAAGGTAACTGATAGGATCAAAGTACAAGTAAGGGAATGCAGGGACACAAGTCGGTGTTAATGACAAATCTATAACGCTAACACAAACATTTGAAATTATCTTAAAAGATAAGAACAAAACAAATTACGATTTTTTTTTCAACAAGTTTTAATGCGTAACAATACTACCATACTTCACATTTCTAACCAAAATTTGGCCAAACTACTGACTTAACCCAAAATTTGGCCGAACTACTGACTTTTAGCATAATTTGTCATAGTTATTTTGAAATCCAATAGTTTTTTTTCGAACTGTGCTCAACACCTTGTTTCAACACCTTAATCAGTTACCAACGTTTTCATCGTTGCTATCAATAGGGTATACAACAACAAACAAAACCTTAATAACCATAACATGCAAAACGTCCTTTTCAGACTGTAACAAAATAGTCATTTCCAGACCTCGCGCAGCCGTCACGGTTCAGTGGAGGTAGGACAAACAAACCCACATGGAGGATATAGTGGGACCACTGATCGGTGGAGGGTCATTACATAATGCTGATAATGACGATTAGGCCGTCTCGTTGGCTAGAATTAAATTAAAATCTTTTAATATTGAAAAAATAGTTATAAAATACAAAGCTTAGGTCCACAGGAATGGTTCATATATTAATAAAAAAAGATCAAGTTCTGCACTATGCAGTATTTGGATTGCAGTCGTCAATCTTGTTAGTATAACAAGAAGCAAATGACTATCAAAGTTCCGATCGTTGGAACGATCGATGCACACTAATTGTCCTGCTTACAAATGCATGCCGGTGGACAAAGGCCTGTAGCTACTTGTATGTAAGATTGTGTAACCGGGCAATCAGATCAAAGCCCAAATACCTACAAAAGACATGACTGATTGAGTGAGCCCTTCCCATAAGCTACAATACTAAAAACTATAATTAAGGGCTCACAAAAACCTGTAGGTGGTTTAAAGTCACCAATGTAACCATGCTCAAAGAGAAAATAACCCCATGTTTGTCAGGCTTGCACCTCTGGAGCTGGGTTACACAATCATTAGGTGCCGTGGTCTGGAATCTCATTTACTACACATACATTTCACTGGCGTATGTAGAAAAACTAGGACTACCAAACTGCTAAGAAAATGTCATCTACTTTATGATAATGGAACCTGCTAATACAATTTATGAGTTAACATAATATCCTTTGCCTTATGCTAAATCTAATCTAATGCTACACCAACTCGCCTTGCCGTCGTTTCTACCCCCATAAATTCGGCCATATACAATTCTCCCTACCATGGATAGCTGATTTACCATATTTTAAGCACCTGCAGGCTAATTTTGATTGATTTTGTCGACAAAAACCCTGGAAAACCTATAGAGAATCAGTAAATATTTGTTATATATCCATCTAGAATGAATGAATTTTCAAACTCAGGAAATATTAATGTTTATTGATACTCATTTAAAAAATAATGGTGTCAAGATTTTCCAAATGTTAATCAACAAATAATGGTACAATTCCTGAAAATTCCTATACAAAAGCCATGAATTTTGTCGACAAGTTACCCAGCATGCACCCTGATTGAGGCTAACCTGCAGGTAAAACTCACAAAACTGGCTATCCGTGGTTTGGAGAATTGCGTATAGTCACAGAAAATTGTTGAGCGGTCCGACATTAAACTCCAACAAGCCAAGCATCATCATCTAATCTAATGTTAACTAAAGTGCCCTACTGCTACATGGTGCCTGAATATAACATATGACCAAAGAGGATACCAGTAAATCTGTCTTATTTGAAGATAAAAGAAAAAGTATTAAAAAAAAAAGAGCTTAACATTTTCATGGGGCCTTTGTTATCACAAGCAACTGACCAGTGGCCAAGAACAGGCTGTTATGGCTAAAGGAATGAACTCTGACCAAGAGGAAGTATCACTAGATCACAATAAACATATCCCCTGAGATCTTTCTCCCAGCTGTAGGTTAGCACCTAAAAACGATGTAGGCAGCACATGGAATCATAGCACGCAGATATTGCGACTGTCAGGTTTCTCGCAGCACCACGACGAGGTTCATCTGAACAAAGCAAAATACTTGCATATCGAGATCCACACTCAAAGACAGTAGTTATCGATTAAAAAAATATACTTTAAGTAATATCAAGAATAGCTAATAGAAAACCAGTAGAAACACAATGATAAAACGGATAGAAACGTTTTTGCTGGAGCATTCTTTTCCGTGAGAGGCGACTTTGTTATTTGTTCTCCGTCACTATCAAACATGTTAGTAAACCAATTTATGTTTTAAAGTGAACCAATTTATGTTTTAACTAAGATTGTACCGCTGGCAGCCTTTTGTACATTGTCAACCAGAAGAATACCAACGAAATCAAACTAAGAGGCTTTTGTCTCGAAAGGATGTGATAATGACTACTTTTCAGTCGATTTAGTAGAGCACCGGGAAAATCATAAAGTTCCCTGATTTACATTCTTCAAGCTACAATATGGTAAAACAACGAAATAAGTAAGAATATGGCTGGTGTACGTTCTTTAGGAAGATTTGTGTTACAAATGGCTATCTTTGGGGAACTGACTTTAACAGGTTAAACAGTGGAAAACATTCATTCATGTCACAATTAATTAAATGCCAAACAGTGCTACTTGCAAATAAATATCTTAACTATGTGTCGCTGAACACAGCGGCACAATCACATCTCGTTACTCGGTAATAATTTGATGTAAACTAGTATGTCGCGTAATTTGCGTAGAATTTACGATAACAGTATCACCTAATCTCAACAGTAAATACTTTTAACTACCAATATCACTACTCAGCTGGTATAGCCCCTAACGATATGACTATGTATCGGGGATGGACGCTTATCATATCTGTAATTCCATCTGTGCAAGGAGACTATCTATATAATGTGCTTTAGCTATAGAGCCGACATTCCCAATGATTTTAATCCATCACAGGATGTCAAAATTCTTAGAATGCGTATTATGTGCCATTGGACAACAATATCATGTTACAACATGTTATCAATATCAAGAAGTTTCAGTTGAAATCTGAATTCATTGTAGATAAGATAAGGTCAAACCAGTTTACGTGGCGTAGGTTTTGCCATGAGAAATAAAAGCGAATCACTACTACAACAACTTATATAAGGACTTTTATGCATATTTCCAGTCCAATCTGTCAAAATGTTTCTATACAGGGTGCCCACACTTTTTCAAAAATCAATTCAAGAGCTTTTTAAGACCAATTTAAGACCCAAGTTTGGCAAATGTAAAACCGATTTTCAACATGTAAAGAAAAAATCCATAGCATAAGTTTCGATGGAACAACACTCGGCAAAAAGCAGCGTTTTGCTTGCTACATCATTAGATTTTCATCTTCAAACCACATCCGATTTAAGACATAGAAGAGGAAGGTGAAATTCAATACTTTAAACGCCTTGCGTTGCTCGGCACCCTATTTTACACTCATTTGGCTAGGTTCTTGTAACTAGTAGGAGTAGAAGTCTTTTTCTAGTTCTTTGAATTTCTTATTGGCCGCGTCAAGTCCGATGTTAAAGAGGAGGTCCGTGAATTCGGCGCCGCCCGCCTCTGGTGCCGAGTGATCCTCGTTGAAGTCCCAGAACAGCTCGTCCAGAGATTGGCCGCGATCACACCGGGCGAACAACCTCGTGTCCCGGGGGCCGTTCACCTCCTCGCCCCTCCTCCTCAACTTGGTGTGCAATGTTGCGCGTCGTCCGCTGAAATACGTCTGAAAGGAAGAATTATATAGGTTTTAGTTCTTGGTAGCTTGGGCCGTTCTCGGGCGTACTTGCTAATAAATGAAATAGCAAAGATACATCTATCTGTCTGTGAAAATTGAACTAGGATTTAGCATGGCGATGTAGGATGTGACAGGAACAAAAAATAAGATGTCATCGTATGATGTATAAAATCAACATTTAACAGGTGCACTTGCAATTTAGCTGTACTTGGTTCAGCCCAACTCAGCCGATAACAAATAATCATTGACCGTTCCGGATCCAATCTATTTCTCTAATTACCACGTTCAAGCGGCACATATTGCCTGCATAAATATATTATTTAGCTTGTTGTTGGAAATTATTATCATTATTATTAAACCATACTCAATTACGGGAATTGATCTTCCGTATATGGTCAAGCTCACCTGGATCTTTTTCGGTGTAACAACTAAATCTCTGGCCAACTTGTCTATCTTTTCGCGGCTGGGGAAGGGGTCATCGTTGAAGTGGGCACGGAGGATTGGGTAGTAGTCGTCACCAGGGACATACAGACCGGGGTCTTCGTCCTCACTCTCTGGGGGGAGGTCCACGGTGGTAAAACCACCCTTACCATCGGGAACGTACTTGTAGGCCCTCTTAAGACCTAGTGCAACAAGAGGATCTTTCCGCTTTCTTTTCTTGCTTGGGTTCCTTTTTTCTGGCTGCTTTACAACCGTTTCGGAGGACTTGGGGTCTGAGTTGAGGCCAGTTGACTGTGAAGAAGAAGGGATCGGCCGGTTCTCTTTTCCAGGGAACAACTTGGGAACGACAACTGACTCTGGACGGTTTGGCCGGTTCACCTTTCCAGGGAACAACTTAGCATCGCCAACCAAATCAGCTGAAGGGGTGGGCCGGTTCACCTTTGGAGGGAATAACTTTGGAGTGCCTACTGAATCGGCTGGAGGGGCAGGCAGGTTCTCCAATCTCGAGAACATCGGTGGAAGAGGTCCTGACATTGATGGACGAGGAGCAGAGGGGTTTTTGTTAAACAACGGGCGACGAGTCTCCTGACTGGTGTCTGCGCTATTCTCAATGTCTTTTCCCCTGCGATGTGGAAACTTTGGCATGAAGGAACGGATCCTGTCGTTCTTAGTTTTCCGCCGTTGCGACTGAGTTGGAACGCGAATACTAGGGGGCAGTTTAAACTTGAAGTTCCGCAGCTCATCGATATTCCGACTTGTGAAGACGAAGCTCCTTCCTGGACCCTCGGGTGCCGACTCGTCGCTGGGTTCATCTATTAAAACATATTTAAAAAAAATATAGTTATGATGCCGAACAGTCTTTTCTAATGTTGGAACCAAAATAAGAAGATAATTCTAAAATAAATGCCCCTCAGGCAATGACAGAGAAGGCCTTCCATCTTATTTTAAAAATTGTATATATTATAGAATGTCATCAAAAGATGTGCCCATGTTTTCCATTTAATCAATAATGGGTACCTAAACTTATCTAGCAAGTTGCGATTTTTTTTTGGCTCGCTTTGGGCTAAGAAAAGGACACATTGTCTCAGATAACCCGCCGTCGAAAAAGATACTTCAAAAGATAACCCCTCAAGTACAAACTAAATATATGTTTGCCATTTCGATAAACATAGTGAGAAAATTGGGAACAAGTTGGGTGCCTGGACAATGAGAAAAGTGTGCTGGGCAACCGAATAGAGGGACTAGTTGCTTGGAGGTCAATCCATTCTATTCTCACTGTCCACAACATTTTTCATTCTTTTATAATGATCTGTTGTTTACCTGCGTGTCACTCATCTATACCTCAGGCTAATTTTAATCCGCTAGGACAAGAACCTAGCCAAGACATCCAGTTGACTTGTACATGATTTTGTCTTTTATCTAATTATAGATGTTTTTAATATCACTTGTAACAAAATGTCATCAATGAAAGACCTTGGACTGCCATTTCCTAGGCCCTGGTAACCAAGTAATGGTGTGTTGTTGTCCGGAAAACAACCCTGTTTTGAAACGATTTGTTAGCCCTGAACCTTGTGAAAAAGTCACCTAAAAATAAGTGTTGAATTAATGTTGGACATTTTGCACACAATAAAGGAATGAGAATAGTATTAGAAAGTATCAGAAAAATTGAGATCACTGGAATTGTCTACAAATGGATACTTGTACTATGAGAAATCAGGGCAACCTGAAGATGTCTATGACTTAAAAAAACAAATCAGAGAAATGTTTGACAATCATGCAGTGTCCGAGGTGCATAATTCTGAGGCATACCATTTTATTAAAGTAATGTACACTAGGAAATGTCTCCGTGTGCATATGTTTAGAAGCTGTGCACCCATCGGGCGCATACAATAAAACCTTAACTTCAGACACTCTCATGTGAAAAATTATTAAAGGGCCATACCCACAGTGGCACTAGGCCATTTTACCGTCGCTAGGCGACGGGCGACTGGGAGAATCAGCGGTGACATTGCCCGGCAACAAAATCATGGGTGCATTATTGGCGACGGACAGTAGGATTGCTGGGAAAATCGCTGGGAAAATATCAAACTTGCTTAATATCACAGTCGCCCGGCGATGCAGACGCCAATTCTTCCATTCGCCCATTGCCCATCGATGGTGAAATCGCTTAGCGGGTATGGGGCTTTACTGAGAAAAAGGTCAGGAAAAAAAAATTCAATCTGGTTTTGGGTTTTTTGGTACACAGTTTCCGAAATTAAGGGTGTACCCCGAGACATTACTCAGTACTGCCACGTTGAAGGACATGCACACAGACCGAGAAAAATTGGGGACCAAAAAAAAGACAAGACTCGAAAAACAAAAATCTTGATTTTTTGTGGACGTTTGGAGCATCATAAAAATCATCCAGCACTTTCCCAACTGTTACTTATATTCAATAACAGTTCAAGGACGGTCACCTCACACTGTAGACTTGCATTATACTAGCACTGCCGAAGTGTTAAAAATGAAGAATATGTCCATATATTTTCAGGTTTTAATTAAAGGGAGCCAAAACCAATATAATTGCCAAAACCAATGTCATTGTCAAAACTCAGCTCAGTACAGAAATATGTTAGATGAGTTTAATTAAGGTCAGTGGTAAAGTATTAGCCATGAAAACTGGCTCAAACCCAAGTAGAATTCCATGAAAGATGGTAATATTTCCATTTGTTTGTAAGCAAACCCCTTTTTTGGTGGATCCACATTAATTCATTTGAGCAAGGAAAACTTGTTTTTAATTATTTTCTACCATTCATGGTTTAGATTTTAACATGGGCCAGAAGTTGGCTCAATGAATGGATTTCCATAAGGTTATTTGAGTTTGGACAATTTTGTTGAATTTGTTGGTTTTGGCTCCCTTTAAACGTGGTTATGAACATCAATATCACTGGATAAAATCCTAAATATGATGATTTTATGTAACTTTTTAATGCAAAAAAAACCCACCACAGACGCACAGAAGACTAGTACACAACAAGTATGTCTGCCAAGCATCCACTTTAAGGTCAACCTACATATGGATCTATGCCATCCCAAACCAACTCCATACTGAGCATAGCCTAAAAGGAGGTCGGGAGTTGTAAGCTGCTACACCTTTTCACCCCCCCCCCCCCCCCCACAACCAAACTGGCCTAAGTGTTCAACTTTTCAGATAAGGCCAGAGTAGGCAGAGAGATGATACGGGAACAGACTATGGCTCTCTCCTCTCAGTTGTAGGAGCAAACCCACTCAGGCATTGTCTTACAGTACTATAGGGCTACACCCCTTAAACAAGTTTCACCTGATAATAAATCAGACTTTGTGCACATAACCTACTTCGGGGCCCCTCAGAGGGAAGGGGGATGGTATATTTTAGCTACAATACCTTTAACATTCTTACTATTTTTATCTTATCAAAAAATTAAAAAAGAAGCACAAGTTTCACTACTGCAGCACCTGTTGCGATAAAGTAATAAATAAAGTTATGTTTAGATATCATTGTCCTGCAGCAGTTAATGAACAGAAGGTAGTCGTTTTTTTTTTGATAGCTTATCAGTGCCAGAGAGGTCTGGCTTGTCCCCCAACTAACCCGAACTGGGGGGACAATGGCAGCCCCCCATGGTACAACTCATTACTGGCCCATATACCTTTAATTCCATTCATCACTGCTCAGAAAAATACTAGTGATTCCAGATGGCCGACATAAAGAGTTATCTGTGTAATCATGGGAACAATAACTAGACTAGACGTACTCAGGAGGTTTGTTCCTGATAAGGGTCGCGGATGCAGGTTCCTTTACTCTTAAAACAAATGGAGATTCGAAAAGTAGGGTAATCCTGTCCCGACTGATACAAACACCACATGGTTAGGCTACCATTTCACTTTCTCCAGCTCAACCGTCCCAAGACACAGGCCTGAGCATGCAAAAGGTTCAGACAGACGGGAGTCCCTTAACGTCCTTAATGCAACGGAAGACCTGAGAGAAAATTTGAGACTTTTTGGTACGTATATTTGGTTAATTGTGTCAAACGTAAGGGGGACAAAATGCTGACAAAAACATAAACATATGGTTCTGCGTAATATCGCAATACAATTAATAAATACAATACAATACAATAAATAAATATTATACAATTATATTTCAACGTGTCAAAATAAACTCCCTAAAACTCCCAGAAGCTATGTTCTCTTTGCGTGTCAACCATTGTCGTAGAACGGGCTAGATAACTTATAGACTGTCTGGATTGAGTGTGGGTTATTTACTTCTCTCGTAGACTGAATCTATGCCAGAAATATAGGTTTGATGTGAACAGTGATGCATACTCCGTGTGCAGAGACCTAAAAAGGTGCACCCAGTATCTTGTATCTTTTATTTGGTTAGTCATATATAGGAAAGGTTATGCATGACAGGTGGTGATAGCAGGTGAGGCGAACTTTCAAATATCACTCTTTGACTCATTATTTTTTGCAAATGTTGTATACAAATAAACGAACTCTATCCTTTTTAACTGAGCAGGTACCTGAGCACCTACCGCTTACCTTCATTATGGAGAAGTCCGCGGCACGAGGCCCAGGAATGTCTAACACTGCTAAATGGATAAGGATGATATTTCTGACCCTTGGATATATGGGAACGGTGAGGATGGGAGATAACTCCGTTTAAGACACTTGTTGTCATGTCACTCACTTCAGAATGTCACAACATTATTTCCGTTTCCGTCAAACACACAACCTCTTGTCCATGAAACTCATTGTTGTTTCTTCTAATTGTTTGGAATTCTGATATCGTTGTATTAAAGTGTAGTGCCAAACTTTAGCTACTACCAATAAGCAACCCGCTGTTTCCTGGCCCTATCCTAGTTCTATCTAACTCCAAAGATAATCATTGGGCGACCTCTACATGAAACGTTCAAAATTATGTTAGATTTCGTTTTGCTGTTCTGAACATTAATTACGGAAAATTACAGTCATAAATGATTTCTATATCATATTTATTGTTGAGCTAGAGCGTCTCTGTTCTGAGTTTTAGGGGTCCGTCTATTACGTGCCAGGCGCTAGTCTTATTGACCTAGAAATCAGGACCGGTTCACCGACCAAAGACATCGCCTTTATGTTCACCCTGCGGGCGGGCGGTGGACTGCTCGGTTCCCTGCTCTGCGGCTACCTCTGTGATGTTGTCAATGTGGACATTGTGCTGGCCGTAGTGGAGGGCATCGGGGGTTGTGCCATCATCGTCGCCCCCTGGTGGACCAACCTGGCCGGTCTCAGTACCTTCGTTGGACTGGCAGGCTTCTGCTGCTCAATGGCCAATGTTGGTAGGTTGGATCTTTCTGCTACTTTGAATTATCTTAAGGCTAGTTTTGCTACTCTGATCTTACATTCGCATTGTGATTCTGACAAAGCAAGGATTTCCTTATAACAGTTCCTAGAAACGGGTACTGGTTTAAGAAAAGACCTACTGGGCTAGTGAAAATAAAAATAAAAATAAAAATAGCCTGATGGACCAGTGAAAATCTTAGAAATTGTAAATGACAACTTCGTACGGCCAAGTGAAACTGATATGGGCTAGTCTAATATAGGACCACTAGCCTGGTGGACTACCGACCTAAATAGTTAAGGAAAACCCTTGATTCCAAAGTATTTTGACTTGGCCTTGACCTATCGGATAAGTATATGTTTTTACAATAACACCAACCAGGGATGGACATAATCAGGGGTCTGAAGGGTCAAAATTTTACAAATTCTGTTAACTATTGAAATATATTCCATGGCCATAGCCTAGGCCTGTGGTAAAATATACTCTGTGAATACAGACTTTAAGTACATGAAAATAGATGAAAACTCATCCCAGGTCAATTTTGGTGACCCACCAAAATTGGTTTGTTTACAAACATTGCTGTTTTCAGGCACACACGGCATGAGTATTAGGGAATTTAATCGAACTTAAAGTTAGTTATCATGATTTATACTGTAACAATGGCTAAAGTTAGACTCTTAGAATGTTTTTTCATAGTTGTTTGAGTTTGCAAAATTTTGTCATATTTTGACACAATATTGCGTTTGGCTCCCTTAAATAAAGCAAGTCAGGCCCCAAGAATTTCTGGGCCTTAGAAAATTGTAAATCAAAACAATATATTTCTAGATATGACAATACTGAACATCTAAAAAAAAAATCACCACTCACTATACTGATTCATCATATAGTTTTCAATTCATATCGTTTTTTTGATACTGTAGTTAGAGCCCGTAGATATAGGTGCGGACCCTTAGATTTCAAAAGTTAGGGGCCTGATTGAACCCTACATTTATAAACGTATGTCCACCACTGCCAAGACATATAATACGCACCACCTAGATAACTATATTACAGAAAAAAAATCACGGAGGTCGTGTTTATTTGAAAGTCTAGGCAAAAAGGTCAGGAGTGACCGCGGATTAATTATTTATCAAGCTAAGATAAAAGCCTGCCCCCTCAATCGCCTTCTGTAGGTAAAATGTAGATTCTTTCATATTTCAGGCATCAACTTTTACTGCGTGTCTATGTGGGGCACCGCCCATCCACCTTACCTCATGATTATTTCCTTCTTCAACTCTATTGCCGGGGCAGGCGTTACACCCTTAGTGAGGTCACTACTTTTACCAAGGAATCCACCCTCGGACAGCTCTATGCTAAATGAAACTAGAGGGAACACTCCAGATCCAACTGCTTACGTTACATACCCCGCACTTTCAGAAAATAACTTACCGAATGCACCCAGTGTAAATGGTACCTCTCAATGGATGTTTTCCGCTAACGACGTTAAAGTGCAGTATGCATTTTTGTTCGCTGGAGTAATACTATTGTCGGCAGGCATGGGGCATTCTGTGCTGGCCATTTCTAAAAAGTGCAATTGGAAGCCGTTGTTCTCTGAAGAAATGCCGAATACTACATACAAAAGAGAAAAACTAAGCAGTCGATTCTCTAAGTGTAAACTTGTGTTTCTTGCTCTAACATTTGCAATTATTTCTGGGACTACTGGAAGCTTTGAGGAAACCTATGCTATGTTCCTGTTCAGTTTTATAGTAAAACAATTCAGCTGGAGGAAGGTCGACGCCGCCTGGACACTCACCGCGCTACAGGTGGCAGTCATCGTTTCTCAGTTTTCGTTTATTGGTATTTCAAAACTCCTGAGATCCAGTACTATAATGGGGATCATGCATACAGTCATGATGATATCTAGTCTGACCATGTGCTTCTCCGTCCTTTTGCCACCAGCTCTACTTTGGGTCTGTACAATTTTCGCTGGCCTTGCAATTGGGCCAATAAGCTCAGTCATGGTTTCATGGATGTCGGGTGTTTTTGGCCCTAGTGGGAAATTAACTTCATTCTATTTTACTACCCTGTATCTATCACGTGCAATCACCAGTCTGTCACTTGGATATCTGTTTGACGAATATGGACCCATGTGGTTTATCTACATGAACATCATCACTATTGGTGCTTCGACAATTGCTTATGTCATAGCTATGTTGGTGCTAAGAGGGAAAACTAAGAAAAAGGAGCACAAAGGAAACCAATTGAACAAAGACCCTGTAAATCTGCCTATGATTAAAGGCTAGCGTGTGAAATGAATTAGAGCATTGTCTTCTAGAATGTATAACTATGGTATTCAATATTCTGTAGGTGTCCGAAATTAAGACTTTAAAAAGTTCACACCCGGCAGGTGCCCATATTTTTGATATGATAAATATCCTTATATCACTGATGGTGCACATTTAAGGCTCCAAGGTGCATACTTTTCAAAGCTATGCACCCGCGAGCTCGCAAATTTAAACCTTACTTTCGGACACTGATTTTACATAATATGCAGGGGTTAAAATTAAGGGATCTGGTGTGCTACATTCAGGGATGTAAGTCAGGGTTAATGAAGAAATCTGAAATCCCAGAGAGAAAATTTAGAATAATCTTTAAATGCCATAAAACGTCATGTACGGAAATAGGTTTGAAAATCATTATTTGAGGTGATGATGTGAAAAAATCTGAAATCTGATTAAAATCTGAAAACTTACATCCCTGTACATTAGCTACATGGTTTTGATGCCTGGTGTATGCATCTTTTTTTCAGAAAAAATATCTTCACATGTATAGTAGAGTGATGTACTCACTGAAATTGTACCTTTGGTAAAAAAAAATTCTAGTGGAAAACATTTGTAATGTTAAATCGGTCTCTATTTCCTCTTAAGTCTCAAAGAGTGGTCAAGGAGAGGAGGCTGGTAATATGGTGCTTTGATCTTTAACAACTGAGTTGATTGATACTATTGATACGTACAGAGAGTAATCTGCGACTGTGTATATATATGAGGGTCCCAAATATGCTTTGAATTTACTAGACTGATCTTTGTTTAAAAAGCAAAAATCTGCTTTTTTTCCTTTTCCCTTTTTGCTATTTTCCCCCCCTTTTTCTTTTTGCTATTTTCTACCAGACTGCCTACGGATCATTCAATGATAGTCAAATTATTGTTATGGCTTATTTATAAATAACGAAGCTTCAAAGAATAACTCTTTTAAAAGATCTATTCGGACTGATTTTGGATAACATCGTAAAAGAAGTGCACGTGGCGCATGAATAAATGAGATTCCGGACCACGCCACCTAGTGTGTAACCCAGTCCTCAAGCTGCTACCCAGACAAGCCGAGGGTTATGTCCTCTTTGAGCATGTGTAAATTGTCCATATTAGACAGCCTCTAGATTTTGATATCTAAATAGTTGCAGAATGCTGATTATATGTATCAACAGTACAAATCTTAATCTTTCTTTTGATATAGGTATTAGCTGAGTGCATGCACTGTTTATATTTCTATGTAACTTTTCAGTATTAAAAGTGTTTATTTAATTCTAGCCAATAGGAAGAGTCTCTGGGGGCCTTATCAGTATAATGTAATGAACTCCCACCATTGACCAATCAGGTGTCGCGCTGCTCCAACCACGTGGGTTTGTTTGTCCTACCTCCACTGGGCCGTGACGGGGGACAGGGGTGTGGATAAGAGTCTATTGTAAGAGCATCTGATGACTAGAAAATAATAATTACTCGCTCGAGTTGTCAGAATCGTTTGTATCAGAAAATCGGTTTAAGAAATAAAAATCCTTTTACACGGAAGAGAACTGCTATACATCACTGATCAGACCTGCTCATTCCAAAGACATCACAAGGGCACTCCTTTACCCTCTTACCCCAATATAACACCAAAGCTACAATCTCAAGCTCTAAGCATTAGAGCTCGACAAAGGATTTCAAAACATGGTTGTCCGTCAGACAACCACAAGCTAATTTGGTTGTCCAGGCCTAAAACTAATTTTTATTTACACTATATGCAGTGTTCCCCAAAAACTTTCTGAAACATCCAACAAATCGTCAAACATTTAAAATAAAGTGATTACAATTTACATCGGACATTTCCATGCCATTACGGACTTGTCATAATCAAATTAATACATATAAGAACTCAGCAAAATAATGACAAAAATGACGTTTTGGTTTATGAGGACAAATGAAGGTACTTTCATCGGACATGATGTCCGACATTAAAAGGTAAAACATCGGACATTTACAGTAAATAGTCAGACATGTCCGGTTGTTTTTAGGACACACTGCTAAATGTAATATCTATATCGTCATTACTAGTGTCGTTTTAAAAGTATGGACTACATCTCTTCTATCACAGCTAAAATGTGTATGTAAAATCAATTTTTTGGCATATCTGAAAAATGGGACGATTTCCCTCTATCAATAAATAAAATTAAAAAGAAAGAAAAATCAGGGTAGACCTGTGTATTTTTAATTGTAAAGTACTTGCCACTTTCGGATGGGATAGGCAGATACCTCGGCCCGTCCTCGGATGAATCTGGCCTTGGTCTGGGTATCGGCCGGGAGCCATTCCGCCAAGTTGATGGAGGGGTTCTAGGCTTGTATGGCGACTTCTGCAGTGGAACCGCCAATGGCGAAACAGGAGGTATGTCTGGAAGATACGAATCATTTGAGGATGGAGAGCCATCAAAACCATCTTCTTCGTCTGACGAATCCGAGCTATACCCTGGAGGTACAGATCTGTAACGCCGTCTCTTGAAATGAGCCGCTAATCGAGTCATGCCTGGATAACTGAGAAAATGTGCATCCTCTGAGTAATCTGAGCTTGATGAGTTGGAGCTGGACCTATAGCTTGAAGGCGATGGGGAGGGCGATCTTGTCCGTTGTTGAGTTACCTTGAGGGGCGGCCCCAATGGGGAAGGTGGGGGTATGTCTGGCAGAGACCACTCGTCTGATGATGGAGAACCAGGAGAAGCGCGCTCATCATCTGACGAATCGGAGCTAGGTCGCGAGGTGGAGTTGAAGTTCGACCTGGAGAAATCCTTCGAAGGTGAAGGAGTCCTGAGTTTGCCATGCGAGTTTCCGAAGTGAGGCGGGGATGCGGCAACAGCCGGTGGGACTGAAAGATGAAACAGAAATACCAATCCTCACCAAGGGTCACTCTGCATTCGACTGACATAAGGCACTATTCAGTCTTAAGACCAGTCACATGTATGATGTTGAGACTAGTCTTAAAACTGCTAAAGACTCAGGACAATCCAGTCTTAATTCTTCAACATCTCAAGATTAGAGACCAGACTGATCAGTCTTGAAAAAATCTAAAACTCCAGTTTTAACCCTCTGACTAAGACTCTGTCATATATCAAGACTATCAGAGACCCAACTCAACTCAACTGTTCAGTTGAGACCCAACTCAACTCAACTGTTCAACTGTTGCTGTGACATCCACCTACAGTGTTGTTGACTAACTCTGGATCGGTTTTTACATGATTTTCTTGGAACACAGATAGAACTGAAGTATAACAGGAAAGACTTTGTTTAAAATTTAAAACCAGATTTACTGCTGATGTGAAATGAATATAGATGTTGAGTAGTAAAAGTTGAAATTAAAAGAAAGACATGTACATTCATTTTTTAAAGAAAACACTATCTGCCGTCTGAAATCAAATGCAATATTTTTACTTCAAAAAGATAACTTGTTAAAATAATGGTACAGACACAAATCAAGAAATGTGGAACAAGAAGGAAAAATTGCATCTCTGGTTTTATTATATCCTTATTACCATTTAGAATCAATGCTTGAGCAAAATTAATTTCAAAAACGATTTCGAGGGTAAGCCCATGACACATATACCAACGGACCCCAACCCGACTCAACTGTCACGTCGGGTCGGTATATGTGTCCAGGCCTTTAAGGCCCGGACACATATCCCGACTCAACTCAACTGTTGAGTCGGGTTGGGATGAGTTGGTGCATGTGTCATAGGGTTAAGACTGGTTTGTCCCGACGGATCCGTCGGGTCGGGAACGATGAGATGTTGAAGATTAACAACTCAACTGTCGGGTCTGTAGGGAGTGGTCCCATCAGTAATTTTTAAATCTTTGTATTTATCTCAAAACAAATCCAAGTTTTGAACCGAACATGGAATTAGCTTCAGTATGGTATGTTGTCCGTTTTTCTATTATGACTATTTCTATATTTCTTATAAAAAATGTCTAAGATAAAAGGTATCTGATTTTATCAATCTAAGAGAAATACAATAACTCACTTTCCATTCTGAAAAACAATCTATTTTACGTATATTTACACTTTGTTCACATATATAAATATATCCAAATGCCAAGACCAGTTGGTCGGTATATGTGGCACCCCCCATGGATTTTGCTCTGATTGAAAAGTCGCTGACGGTCGGGTCTGAAGCATTCCCGACGATCGAGTTGGTGTATGTGTCCTGTCACATCCTAAGCGTCCTGTCTTGGTGTTCAGAGGCTTTAGGGGGTATACACTGTATTTCTTGAGGCCAGGGTTTACATGACCAATTTTGTGATTTGATAAGGCAAAAAAGGTCATTTTTTTTCTTTTTCATTTTTTGCTTGGCCCAGGCAGTGTTGAAAAGTGTAAAGGTAATCAAAACATCCTCTAAAACAATTTTTAGCATCTAAAATACATGTCCTTAGAACCTTTTCTTGTTACTTGCTGTGAACTATAAGGAGGTTAATTATCCATTTAAAGTTAGTGCGTGTAAGTGGTATTTAATTCGATAGATAATAGCTAGCTCCATTCGCAGTCTCCTCCTCGTCGACTGCAGTCGTCCAATACATAATTATAGTTCCCTCATCATGTAAGATGTGAACACTCGTTGTGAAAGGATTTGTTGTTTATTATCCAATGTATAGTCATTCCGTGACAAGAACTCGATTGACCATGATCAGTCCCAAGGTAAGAGTCCCCTCAAACACATTCAGTTAACGCTCCGCGCTCTAACACAATTTCTATATGCCTCTCTCCAGAACCTAGACTGCAGGTTAAAGGTCCAACCTTCACAGGATGTTTACTCACACAGTGCTTGCAGCTACTCTGGCTAGCTAAGAGCGGAACACATTATTATATGGTGGTACGTCACACTGTGACTCCTCCCTCATTTCACTACTGTCAAAGTGAAACATTGGCTTTATGCTGCCCAAACATGGACTGGCCACCCGCGTCAGTACAGCTGTTCAATCCTTGTATTTCAAAATTTCGCCAATAATTATAGAAATTTCTCCACTGCTTCAGGACCAAGGCCTTAGGGTAACTCACTAACTGGAGAACTCGGGCAGCAGGAGAAGTCGGTATAGCTGAACTAGGGCCGCAGTTAAACTCAGGCCGCATAATGTCTTGGCAGTTCCCCGCCCACAGCCTGTGGAATATGGAAGACTCCTTGTAGCCCGAGCGTGAAAATGGGGGTTCATGTTGCAGTGGAGATAGGGGGCATAGACTGAAGGCCAGGCACTTGGTCCCATCGCCACTTGGTTCCACACGGAACAAATGCTGGTCACAAATGCTAGTTGAAACGGGGAGCTTATGGGACCATCTGCCTGGGACCGAGTGGTTGTGGGACCAAGTGACTTGTTACCCATGGACCATCTGCCTTACTCTGAGACCAAAATCAAAATGGTGATGTGGACCTACCGTTGAACCCCCGCCACAGCCCGAGTTCTTCCGCGGCCCGAGGTCGTGGGGGTAACTGGAAAACTCGGTCCGCAGGAAAACTCGGCCCAGGGCAGGAGTCGAGAACTCGGTAGTCTGGAGAACTCGGTCAATGATGGTATTTTGGTCAATATCTACCCAAAAAATATGTGCAATAGGGACGAGTTAGCCGTTTAGGTATGAATCTAGAGATCTATTGACTATTAGAAGAGAGGGATATATATCTCCCCATTAGAAAGACTATTGGACCGAGTTCTCCTGGGCGAGTTCTCCTGCGGACCGAGTTCTCCAGTTACCCCGAAGACTCCAGTATTCGTCGTGGGACGGGGCCAGGGAACAGAAACCCAAGGATGAAATTTCTTGGTGCGAGGCTCCGGATTTATATTATAAAAAGTAATAAGAATCCAAAGGTAACTTACTATTACGTCTCCAAGAACTTGAAGACGACATCATGGCCGAGTCCCTGCTCCGTGAACTGGGGGAAGGACCCTTCTGTTTGGTCGAGTTGTTCGCCCGCTCCGCAGCCACCTGTGCTACTTTCATGTTTCTGCTTTTAGCGACCATCGCCTGATAACTTTTCTTCCACTCGATATTAGTTAGACAAGTCGGTTGACGACAGATGCACCTGGGTGGCAGTTTTTTCCACATGTTTAGAGGGAGATCTTTGACTTTGGTCAAGAAGTTGAAAGTGTTCCTGTTCGTGTCTTGCCGAGGCGAGGGCGAGATGCCAGGCGCTCGGATCTGCCTCCAGCGACTTCCAAGTCTTTCGAAGTGCAAAAAATCGATCTACAATCAGATAATAATGAAGTCCTCCCTTTGTTGTCACGGTATGTTTTCTTGGCGGTCACCCTACTTCCTAATATCCCAAGAAATACGAGTTTTTGGAGAGAAACCTTGCGCTCGTCCCTCCTTCAACAAACTCGATCTTCCCGCACTACGCTTGTGCCGTGCGTGCTCTGCGAGTTAAACTTTACCAAAATCGGAAAACCGCCGGGAACCAGTGCAGTGCTGCACTCTTCCAGCTGATACCTAGACGAGCAACGCAGCGTTCGTTAATCTCCGCGAAGCGCACGTCTCGTCTCGGCGAGTTGCTCTGCTTGGCGAGTGCACGTTTTTACCGCGCTTGGCTGAATCAGACACTGACTTTCCATGGTAGATCACTTGCATGTTCGGCAGTAGGGAAAGACCCACCTGTGTCAGACATGCATTTTGCTAAATACAAAATTGGTTCATTTTTAACAATTTTAATGACATAGTATTTGGAGGACTCGGCGTACTATAGGCCTATAAGCCTACTTAAATAAGAATCACTATCCCATGAAGCGTGCTGTTAGTGTTATTAATTGTTTAAAAAAACAACAACAAAAACAAAAAAAACACACATCTATATCATCTAATAAATTTGACCTGTCTATATAAGTACATCATCTTTTTGTAAACCTTTACATGGTCCATATGGCCTACCGCAGAGCATTATCACCTTTTTACATGTTTTACGTTTCTTTTTTAAGAGACAATTTATTTGTTCTTAGCAAGTCCAAACCTCAGCCAACAAGCCTGGGCCTATCTATCATTAGCCGTCATTCCAATCAAAAAGGGGATAGAGCAATTGTATGTCCGACAATCAAAGGATTAGCAAATTGTCCCCCTAGCAAATAACTCTGACGTACACTTTCTAGAACTGTCAGATCACAATGACGCACTTCTTGAAAGATAAAAAATACCACACGTGAAAAGTTCCGAACGTGGAGTAATAATGTTGCTATTGGTAATAGGTGCGAACATTGTAATTTTCCAATCTTAAGACAACATTTTGGACACTACGGATGTCTATAGAGTTTGTTGTTTAGTCTTTATGTAGTAGAAAACAAGGTCATTGTATTTCTATTGGTTGTTTTGTAAAACATTCTGATTTCAAATATAACCTTTTAAAAAACTGGAAAGACGTACTTGTTCTCCATCTCAAGTAAAATACGTGGTCTCCTAATTGATATTCATTAATTGGGAGGCGGGCCTTAGGCCGCCGACCTTCTCTAGACTCCTTCTACACCAGGTTGTGTCAATGCATTTCAATGGAGCACAAAACAGTTGTTACAATTTTGTGACAAATTTTTTCCGTTCCACTTTTCTCAGTAATGCCAGCATTATAAGCTTCAAACTATATGTACTTCTGTAGTTCTGTTTCTAGTATATGGTGGTTTGGTTCTAAAATTCTGAAATATTTGGTTGTTTTCTTGTAATTTGGGACACAATCCATAAGTTTTTTGTTACAAAATTGAAATAGGAATTTCCTATAGTAAAGAAAGTAGGTCATCACTCTCCAGACACAGCAACTCTTTTTCCCATAGGGATACATGGAGATTGACAAAGAAGGTTCCACTCTCTAACTTCTCACAATCTCCAGGCACAGGTTTAGTGTTGGACTGGTGATTTGTTATAATTATTGCGCAATCATTGAAAGTCACTGTCTTAATTGCCACCCCGCGAATTCACAATTTCCTGTATTTTTGACCACCGCCCGCCTCCTTCGGTACGACAGTACCCGAAAATCTAGTTTGAATTTACCTTTTAGGTTATTTTCCTTGAATTCTTCCCCCAACCCCATCCAACCCCATTCTAAATTCAAAAGCACACACTGGATTTATACATCTACAGGTAGTTATGCACATTTTCCAGATTTGTAGTGCGGGTAGGGGGTGGGGGTGGTGGGGTCATTTCCCTGGGTGCTGGTGTTCTAGCCTGTGTTTCATAGCGACATTTATATGAATTGAGATACCAGCACTTATCTCAACTGGCACTGGGGCTGTGGCTCTGGCTCACTCTATGTCTAGTGGTGGCTAGCATTCAACATGCAGGTAGGGATTGAGTAACGATTGGAAGCAGTGCCATATTAATTTAAGGATGGTATTATTACATGTACATGTATTTGGACCTATATTTTTGTTGAAAATGGAATGTAACATAATCTTCTTCCCTTCAAAATGTTCCAATACAAAATGTTTTACTATAGTCTGCACATAGTAAGATACCTCAATAAGATTACCCTCCCCCCCTCGTACAGGCTTTATTATACCCGGAGGTGCACAAACAGTTTTATTTATGGGAAGCAAATTGAATAGATATTCCTCTTTTCTATTAAACCTCACAAATCCATACCAAATTGGCAAACTTGTCCATATATAAGGAGATCTACATGCGTGAAGCTTGTGTCCGTATGATACGTGAGAACTTCTATAGAATTTCAGTATCTGGACAGTACCTGGACTGGTTTCTGTAAGGAACAAGTTGAGGTGTACTGTCTAGATATAACGCGCCGCTAAACAGCTAAAGTTGGCTACTTGAATAATTGATAAAGGCACTTTTCGCAAACAACTTCATCGATTGGAAGTATATATATTGCCCACCTAGAGGCTTTAAACACCCTCTGGGTTTGTATTGGAGTTGCTGACAAGGTACATGTGGACAGTTATTTAACTCTTTAGACTGACCACATCCTCCCAAGGATATACTCCCTTATCCAGCTGTAGCCGCTAGGAAAAACAACAATTTGTCCACATATTTTTCCATATTTTTCCAAGGAGACTATTTTAATAAACATTCAACATATAAACACAACCAATAGATATTTTTCAAGCTCATTTTAATTCTCTAATCGATGATACAAACCAGATTTCTCTATAGATGAGTTGATTGAACAAGCTTTGAACCTACTCAATTGATGAACAATCTAGGAATTCAAGAGGGAAATCCTAGGCTGGTCCCCGTCGACGTTTCCGCAAGCCACAACTACCACTCGCTGATAGGCCACGGTCTGCCAGGCTAGGGAAATCCATGAAAATTCTAAGGAAATCCAAGAATTCATGAACGCAATCCGTAAGGTCTAAGGTATTTTCCTCGGTTTAATTATTCGATATATATATGTAACAATTTTGTTCATTAAACCACAGAGGGTAGCTAAACTGTTCAAGAGGTAGTCAAAATATCTATGCCTTATTCAGAAAAAGGTTAAAAGGATGGAGAAAAAGGCACAATGAAAAGGCTCTTGACCCACATTCATAACATATTCTGATGTATACATTGTTGAACATAATCGCTAGCACCATCTTTTTATCTGAATACCTCAGTTTATAGGCAATAATTTTAACTATAATTAGCAAGCACTGTCTAGAATTACATATAACCTGGGAAGTCCTCCTATTTATGTATGCGTCAGTTTAAAATAATATCAGTAACAAAACTGTATTTTACACGGTTTTTACATAGCTAAGACATGAGGCAATTGGGCCAAGTATTTGCCACATACTAGCTATAGCTAAACAGGAAGAAACAGTGTTTAAAACATAAATAATCCCAAAATGACACAATGTAATAAACAAAATATCGACTAAAACGTCCCCCTTCCGTATGTACACGCACAATCTGGGGACCTCATAGCAGGTATTCGGTGGTTTGTATCTTACTTTAGATTTTTCACAGTAAGCCTTATGGAACACTACGTACAGACTACAATACTACCAATGAACTCATAGTTGTGATATGAGTTATAATGAATAATTTGTGATCTATACATGCATATACAATTAAAGGTTTTGACACGTATTTTCTGTATTTCTATAATTTACATTGGTGTTCATCTGCATGGGATCCGCCAATTATTTTTGGTTTATGAAATTGTTCTTTGATCCAATGTCAGGTGGTAAGCTGAGTCAAACACAATGGTCCCCATTGACACTAACATCATGTAATTTTAGCAGACGCGTATCCCTGTTTTCGCTTTATTTTGTGGGTGTCTGCAGTAAAGGTGCAGTTTGAGTAAAATAAAGTCCATTCCCTCCATAAGCCTTTAGCACATTAAATTTAGCCATTTATGTTCCGTTGTATTTCATAATGAAAAGGTAAAATTTACTATTTCTTCTTGTTGCTTACACACACATAGGACTACACCTATTTGATTATTGTTTTTGTTTGGTACTTTTAAATAGCAAACAGATGCATGATTACAATTAGTTTGGCAATATATATTTTCTTTCTTAAAATGCAAACATTACGGTGCAAATGCATGAAAAACAGAATAATACTATTATAACTCGCCTTTTCCTAAATTGTTTACAATCCTTCGTTCTTTTGATGTTCAATTCTCCAAATTAAAATGTGATCCTAGGAGACCATTGGTTATCTGGTTATAGGTCGTTTGTCGAACTAACAATGAATCTTTTTTTTCAACACATGTATATTTGAACTCTCGACCTTCAAAGCGGTTTTCCATAGAACATTCGACTTGCTGCACCGAACCTTTCCAAGTGTATTGTGCCAGACGAATATCTGTAAAGAAAATAAATTGGCAGCAAAAAGATGCCAATGAAACTCAAGATTAATGTATGGCCACAACCTGTCGCTGCTGGTATAATTATTGTCAGTGTAATATTTCTTTGTGAGTTTCTTTTGAACTAACTGTTAGAATGTCAAATCGATACCCATTTTCTTCCCAATTTAGATACAGTTTCCATGGTTTTATATTTACATAGTGATGGTCTTATCTCAGATACATTTAGAGGTCGAAACATAATCATACAAGACTGTCCCAATACCCTTAAGCAGTTAAGAGTTTAATGCCGTAAATACTTTACCTTTGTGGCATTGGCACACACTACCTCTACTGAATTCCTCGTGACGTTCATCGCCTCGAGAAACTTGGTCTCCAGATAGCCAATGTTGTGAGTGAAGAGTGGGTAGCTTTGGTTCCTCCAGAAGGCCAGACTAGTTGCAAAACCTGCCATATCTATAGGCCATTTACGAGTTGCTGAAATAAAAAAGGGTATTTGAGCGTTAACAAACCTTGTACAAAAAGTTAAAGTTATTTTTCCCTGAGGGATGTTCCTAAGAAATACTTAATTAAAGTCTGAAAGCATTTTATTTTATAGCTAAGAGCTGGTTCCCTGATACTAAAGGAATAACGACCAGGAGCAATAAGCTCATCTGAAAGGCAGACCGTCGTTGTTGTAGGTCAGTAGAAGTTGAAACACTAAGGCAGTTCGAAAGAGAAAGGAATGGGATTCAATAGATGAGAACAGACAAGAGTTCAAGTAGTAACACATAACACCGATGATTGCCTCAGAACTCAGACCAGTTTGGTGAAAGACAAGACCATCAAAGGGATAAAAGACTTAGGAGGTTGATTTTAATAACGAGACGTCACGTATGTGACAAACTACAATAATGTATACTGTCTAGCAAGAGTGATCCTAGGGCGAGGCACATATATGTACACTGCTAATGCCCTGCATGGATAGACTGTGACGGACGGAATATCTTGCGAAAAAATAGATATAATAATAGAAAGTGTGAGGCGTCATAGAGGTGTTTGCCTAGAAATATTCTTTAAAGAATTGACCTAACTTACCTGGAAGAACAGCATAAGTAACAGGACAGCAATAAGTAATAATTTGGTGAATAATCTTCAAAAGAACCGTTCAACCTGTTTAATAGTGCCAACATTGAACCCCACCTTTGGCCACTTTTTCTTTTTAAATTTCAGATGAGATGTTCTATACAATGTCGATCAGGTCTTAAGCTAATCTTTTACCAAGGCCTACAGTTATACAAGATTACGTCAAGATGCATGAGGGTGACATTGTTCCTATGATATGGTTTGAAAAACGTGGTGGTAAATTTTAGTTGTATGATTTGGAATTAAAAACGACAGAAAAATACAAACCTTTCCAGGGGTCTATGAAATCTACAATTTTGCCGCTTATCATAATTGGACTAGAGACTCCAGTGTTGAGGAAACCACCCACGGGGAATAAGGAAACTCGTTTTGTGGCCCGTATCTGAAAGATAATTGCATGCGTAAAAATATTCCAATATTCCAGACTGTACTGCATATTAAAATGGGTTATTGACAGTTCACAATAGTAGGCCAACACACTGATGGAAAGTAACAGGCAATACCTGAAAATCTGTTAAAATAAAAAAGATTAATGTCTAAAATTGATCGCGTATCACAGTTCCTAATGTTTCTAGGCTGTATTCGTTTTTTTTTACTACTTTAATTATATATATATATATATATCCTGTTTTTTACAAGGTAGGACAAAGGCTGTTTTACACTTGGCAATGAAAGGCACATTGCTTATATGTCATGAAGATTATCTTTTTCAGAGAAAAATATATCCAGGAGCTCCCAAGTTCATCATAATTATGTGTTGTGGTCAGCTCTTTACATATAGATCTTCATAATTCCAGATAAAAGCCTAATGAAGGATGCTTGAATCAGTAAATTCCAAGAAAGTAGTTCCTAAACTACATGTGAACTACAAGTGAGGACAAATAAGATTGCACTTTTGAGCCAAACAGTTCTGTCAAGGATATTGTACAGGTTGCTACTTTCTGATAAAAAGATGTTACTTTTTAAACCTGTCGTTGTGGACACACCCCTGAGGGACACTATAGATCTGGTCCAGTGGTTGTTCTACCAAGAAACATTCCAATTGTTTTATAATGTAAACCTGTTAGAAAAATAGAAGGGAGGTATGTGGTATATGACCAATGATTCTTGGGGAATGTTGAACTACCCTAGGAGGAAAATTTTGAATTCAGATGGACATCTCCCCCCTGCCCTTCTAGGACCGAATGGTTCAGGTTTCAGTAGTTAAATTGGTGCAGTGGTCAAGTAGGCTAATTTAAACTCCCATCGATATCTGTTCAATCCCTGGAAGTGGCCTTTGTATATATGCATTTCATTATATTTTGCGTAGCAACTTGTTTTGAAATGAAGTGAGGATATTGAACTTTCTAGACAGAAGGGTTCTCCTGCGTCCGCCCCCCTCAATCCACCACTGAACAAGGTCTCGCTTATATATTACTCCCAGTGTTGCGTTAGTTGAAACACTTTTAGTTATATGCTGGTCATTGTAGTCGCTTACACAAGCAATATATATGTAAAACATAAGTATATGGCACATGCCTTTAAGGCAACATTGCTTGAATCACATTCAGTGTCCTTCATCCCTGTAGGCCTATGCCAAAGAGGGTATTCCGTAAGTTGAAATCTCCTTTGGCGAAAGAGAAAATTCATAAAGTTGTATTTTTCATGGTCCATTTTATATCTGAATTATACTATTTTTGATATATAAATATAATACTGGTTCCACATCACACATATATCTTGTGGAAACAAAAACGTTTAATGGTTTAGACACCAATCAGGCCATAGTCGCCGGAGGGTATACTCCCCAGTCCGGCCGTAGCCGCCAGAAAAACGACAATTTTTCTATAATCTTTCAACATTTTTTGAGTGAGAAAGCTCACGTGACCCTTCAACGTAAAAATACGGCAAATATATCGTTTAAAAGATGATTTAACTCCCTATTCAATGGTTTAGGTTATATTTCTATAGTTGATATTGTTTGGTCAGTCTTTGAAATTCATCAATTAAAAGAAATGTAAGGAATTCCTGAAGGAAATTCAAGGCACTACTAGGGAAATACTGCAATTCATTACCGTAACCTTTGGGGTCTATATATATAGCAGTTGATCAAACATCTGTACATCAATTTGGCAGTAGCCGTCCGTAGTCTGCCTTTGAACTTTATACATCACAGGGAATTCTACAGAGAAATCCATTTTAGTCATGCCATATTATAGTTGTTCTTTTAGCCTTAAGTCATTTTATCTTTATCTTCTTTCTTCTTGGGATCTTCACAGTCCACACCATCCATTAGCTTTGAGAACGACAGGGCAACTCTATTGTAAAAGGTGTTGTAAGACTTTTTCCCATTCTTATTGATAGCACAGTTCTTACAGTGCTCAATCATGGTCCAAAAAAGTTGGTCAGAATAGTTACACTCAGCACATGCAAATCACAAACATTTGCTGGAACTATGATAAGGAGAGTGTTTAATACTCTACTTATCAAAGTTCCACCATTTGACAATCCTTAGTCTGAATTTTCTTTGAGTAAACTGAACGCCAAGCTCCATATTGCTGTGACTCTATTCACATCAGTCACAAGTGGGTGTGTCTTCTCTCTGCTTGCTCGCTACCATTGAACCCGTTTACATAGTAGTGAATCATAGATCATGAGTGTGACCTGTCTCCTTAGCATACCTAAATGGGTATGGTAGTGGGGCATGTCACAACATTCTACATACCCACAACCAACTTCTTACGTGTAATGTCCAACATTAGCCCAATAATGAAGATTCATTAGTGAGTGATCAAATGAGGTTAACCCTTTCCTGACCGCGAATGCATTAATACATCATCACACCATGGACACCAGATGTATAAACTTATGCATCACCACAGCAAAGACCCCAGATTCACAAATGCATCATCAACTGTAAAATTCTTCAAATTCTTGCAAAATTGTCAAATGTCTTGTTTTATTTGTGTGAAAATATGCATATTTGGATTTGCTTTATGATCTGATGATCTTTACTGATTTTTGCCAAGACTTCTAGTGTATCAGGTCATACAATGTGTCAATAAGTACTGGATTGTTGCAACTGGCGCCATACAGAGCAACACTAATACTGGGCAAAATCTGGCGCCAAATAGCACAATTTACGAATATACATGGCGTCAGGGAAGGGGTAATAGGCGAAAATATTGAACCTTTTCTAATCAACATAATCTGTGATAATACTTTTTTATTTTTGAAGATTCCTTTAGCTATTCTATGGGCACTTTATCCCATTCAGACATCCAAATTGCAGGAGCCTTGCATCAGAACTTAGCCCTTTCACTGTGCCAGATGCCTTGAGGCATTACCAACCAAAAGATGACTGATGCCTAGGGGCATCACCAGCCAAAAGACACCCGATGCCTTGAGGCATCATTCCAATGAATGCATTACAGAGAATTTAAAGCTAACTTTTCAAGAAAAAATATTAGTTACTGTTTCAAAATCTGGAATAATTCATGATAAAGTAATGTGTGCTATCATATGGAGGTCTAGATAAGGGGCCTCCCATTATGTACGCATCAAGGGGGAGGGGGTCCGACATTTTTGAAAATGTGGATACCATATAGTACAAACCCAATGTGTATTATTGCCCAATGGGGGCGGGGGTCTGAGATTTATGAAAATGTGGGGCTATATATGTTGAATATTAATACAATACATTGTCAATCTTTAAAAAGTAAATCCCGAATGAAAATTAATTAATGTTAGTTGCTGAGAGAAAGGGTTATATCATATTTCATGGTTTCTTGCGTGTTTGAATCTGTTATCTATCATATGTAACAGTAGATTCCTATTATGATGGCAAAGTGCTCTTACCTCATCGAAAAGACGTACATCATAAAAGTTGTCATCATCCGCGAAATAGATTACTCCATGTTGAATACCGCTATCCCTCAACCACAGAAGGCCACAGTTGCGCGACAGCGACCCTTTGGCAGACATTCCTTTGCAGCTGGAATGTCGTGCACAATATGCCGCTCGATGGCAAGCAATTTGAGTGAAGTTGAAAGATAATCGGTCCAAAAGGTCTCTGATCCATGGCGAGAGGCTTGGGGCATCTTCTACTATGATCCAATGAAATGTCGGGACAAAATAGAAAGTCTGCGCAAGTGCGGTGAGGATTGACCGTTGGTTTGGCCTTGCATAGGTTGGCGTTATCACGTAGATAGTGTCATTATCGAGGGGTAAACTCGTTGTGTGCGAACTGTTCCAGAGGTATGTGGGACCCCGGATGAGCCGCGCGGCAACAGATGGATTCCACTCGACGCCGTCTGTCCAAAAGAGGAAAGACTATATCAATGATTGGCATATCGAATAATGATATTAGACTATACTGAAAAGGCTGCATCAGTAAAGAAACTAAAGACCAGACTCCGAAAGACATGGATTCAGGAGCCTGATAATGATTTCCTTTTGGAAGCGAAATATTCCATCAATGTAAAACTTAAAACAAAAACCCCCCTCCCTTTCCATCCTGACATAATCATTGCAGTTATTAGCTGATTAGAGACACAGAATAGGTCTAAAAGAGAATAATTATAGATGGAGGTGTGACCTTTAACCCTTTAGACCCCATGGAATGTACTCAAGAATTGATGGATTTCCATGAATTTCCCTTTGGAATTCCCAAATTACTTATAATTGTGGAAGTTCAAACGCTGATCCATCCCTACAAATATAAAGTTACATATTTCTGGCGTGCAGCATTGATTGGGGAAATTAAATAAGCTTCTAAATGATATATTGGCTGATGCTTTTGTTTGTTAAATATTCATCAAAGTTTTCACTTTGGAAAAATAGTGAAAAAGAATATGGAAAAATTGATGTTTTTACCGGGTGGGTATGGCCGCATTGGGGAGAATACCCGCGGCGGGATACGTCTGGATTGGAGTATATAGGGTTAGATAAACAGGATATTGATAATATGCAAGGCGGAATATAGCTAGTGTTCATATAACCTCAACTTACCCGGGAAAGATGCCAAACTGTTAATGATACCATACGTAAAGAGGAGGAGACTGCAGAATGCAAATAACTTTGACTTATCACCACACTGAAAAGTAAAATACGGCAGACAAAATAGGAATGACTAAGATTGTAAGAATGCGAGTACACACGTGAATTGTGTGAATTTCATGAATGTCGGTTATAAACTTGAAACATAGGGATAGTTTAATGATAAACATTTAATTCATGTTTGCATAAAACACGTATAGTAATTCGTCCCATTGGCCCAATATAATTATATTTCTTCAACACATAACATTAGAAAAGTGTACAGCCATCATCCCATTTTGTGCCCTGATGTTTGTACCACAATATTATGTGTTAGGAGTTATCTAAGGCTCCACTGCTTCATTTAACTAATTTCTAACAAAGCTGCTTGAACGTACCACAATAGGGGCCTATTGAATACTGCAGCACAAATATATGTCAATTACATGTGAACCACCACGGGGAAAGGATGCTCCATGGAAGAATTTAAGAGAATGTTTTAAGCTTTTTAAATTACATTAAACATGAATATGGAATAATGTTGTTTAACAATACATTTACACGTTGTAGGCCATATAAACGTCAATGATCCTGAAAATGCCAAAATGTTGAATTATTCAGTATTTCTTGAGATATTTGATAATACAATCTCTTTGTCCAAATAAGTATGTCATTGATAATTCTAAAACATCATTATGACCATAACTTTTGATCTAGAAATGAATAATATTCTGTACCCATTTAAAATTTCATCAAGTTAAAATTCTCAATAATGACACAATTTCTTATAGGAATACCAAAAATGATTTGTTTCCATGGCAACCAAATGACTATTTTATGGTAAGATTGGAGAATAAAACGTTCCATTGACATTCAAAATAACGTCATTTTGGAATAAAATAGCATATTAAGGATATGTTAATTCAAATATACACAAAACTTAGTCGAAGGCAGTTTAATCATTAGTTACCATGAATTCACTCATATCTCAACAAATATTACCCGTAGGGCATTAGATATATAACCGCCTCGGAGCATCCTTTCCCCGGGTCGTTCAAGACACATGTATGAGTGAAAACATGGGGATTCATGTTTTTTGGTCATTCATATTGAAGACGCTATGGTTAGACTTAATCCCCAACAAGGTACGTACCTGTAGCAGTCGGCCTATGTAGCAACAGCATGAGCGGCATGCCCTACAGAAGCAGTCGTCGTCGCACTGATCACAGCATGCCTGACAACAATCGTCATCCTCAACGATGTCGTCATGTAGCCGGCTATAGGCAGGCTGTCGGTACATTTCTTCTTAATTCTTCCCAATCCAGTCATCACAGAGAGCTGTGAATTACTCTACGATCGTCCCCATTTCAACCCTTACCTTACCAAGTGTAGCTTTTCCATATGAGACCCAAACGTTGATGTGGTAAGTCGGTCCTAGTTTACCGACATTCTATGTTTTTAGCTTGTTGAAGGTAGGTTCTACGCGACAAGTCTATGTGAGGTGCATGGCGTCACTGGAGCATTAAGAAAGGGAAGTCTGAGGTCAAGCTGGCGCAGCCAACCATGGAACAGGTAGCGCCTGTGTAGGATTCCATGTATGCAGCGCCTAGTGTTAATTCCTTATGCTTTTCTCACTATACACTATCAATGTGTGTAAATATAGGCCTATGTGTGTGTATATATATATATTATAAAACTGTTGAATCTACACTAAACCCAACGACAGACTGTTGTTGACTTGGATTTATCAATCAGATATCAAATCATTGGAAAATTGACTAGTTTCAGCGTGTTACTGTCTTTATCAGGATATCTACATATATACATATCTGTTTATAAATAAAGAACAATGAAATACTTATCATACTGTCCTTACAAAAACGGCATAACATTTTTGTTATGCTTTTATTTATTATTTTTATTTGCACTAGGCTTCCCTTGATGTAATATATATACAGTAGGGAGTAATATAATATATTGTAAATTGTCTTGCTAATTATCCCTAATTGCCGCTACCAACCATGCACACAGTACTTACATATTGCCGAACTCGACTAATTCTGGCGATGCCCTGTAGCTGCAGCTGGTAAGAAAGCTGACTTATGTATAATGCCAAAGGGTAGAAAAAAAGAACTTAACACAAGGAGCTATTGTCAGAAATTTGCCAAATCCATTTAAATCACCCATACTCAAAAACTATATAAGCAAGTCCACTCAAATTATTATCAGTAGACAAACGGTATTCCCTATGCAGACATCATAACATGATTGTGACACTGCAAATAAGGTATCTTGTATTTGTGTTGATGTAGTGGATCCTCAATACGAACCAATACATGATCTCCATTGTTGTAAAACTAACGAATTTCAAAGTAGACGCAATCTACACTTATACCTCTCATTCACAAATTTATCATCATAAACAGATCTGAATAGTTCGACTCTAACCCGGCAACCTACTAATGCATGTTTAGAAAATAGTTTGAATTCTTTAGAACACAAATTCCGTAACGTTTATTTTGAAATTAATTATAACAAGCTACATTAATCTGTTGATAATCCATTCTTAATTCGGTGCAGTGTGACATATTTTTTCCAACCCTAGACACTTTGGGATGTCCTAGGAAATCGGTACACTTGGATTCCTCCGAGTCTGTTTCAGTCTCTCTATTATCCGTTAGGCAGGAGGAATAGACATCATAATCAACTTCAGGAGCTTTCTTTATACCTAATGTTTCGTATCCTTAATCAGCCGCAGATTATTCTTTATCTTTTCATACTCCTGCATATATATATATATATATATATATATATATATATATATAATACTTTTGGGGCTTTCGGTAATTAGGTCACCTCACTTCATATATCTTAAGTATGGGAAAGCCCTAAAAAGGTTTCAATTAAAAGCCACTATAGGGGGCGCCAGCTTTATGAAAAAGGTGTATACTGGGAGTAGTACACCTTCACACAGTGCGTGTGTCATGTCATGAACAATTTTTAGAGACTGGATGGGACAGTCCCGAGGAAGTCCAAGTAAAGTATCTACAGGTAGATGATTGTATTTATAAACGTTTTTTGGACATCACAAATGAAGAATCTTCTGTAATCATTTCAAAGCTGCGCCATAAACGCTCCCCGAACAAGTACACAAGTTCTTAAAGTTGAAACGCCTTCTATATATGTTTTAATTGAGCCGTATTTCCCTTCCAGAACCCTATGTCATTAGCGGCTTCAACGCTTTGACACCTTAGCTTCTGGTTATATGGTCGCCATGAGCCATTTCTGCATTTCAAACAGAGTCGTAGTATAGGGGCGTCGTCTTACTAGTGAGCATGTTGATAGAAAGAAAGGAGGGGTGCCCTAATATGAAAAATGTACTGAATGCCATCAAAAATTGTGTATTTCCTGACATCAATTGATATTGATGCCATATTGATAAAAAGAAATCAAACACAGGGTTTTATTGATAAGCGCATAACACTCTGAAAGAACAAGTGGAAAGAAATATATACGTCATTTCAGAATACCGTACGCATACCAAATGCATACAGATCTCACTTCTAAGCTTCTCCAACGCAGGCAGCAGTACCTTTAGATAAGCCAAGGCTTTAGTCAAATGAATGTTTTCAACTATCTTTTGTATGCGCTAAACTTTATGGATTTATTTTATAAACAAGAAGCAAATGTGCTACAAAGTTTCGCTCATGCATGAGCGATGGTTGTCCCTCAATATACTGAAACCCTTCCTCCAACCATGAGGCTGTATGGGCAATTAGTACTGATCACCACCACCACTCCTGCTGTCACACACAACTCAGGGAGGGGTTTAGGAAGGGGGCTGCTACTACTAGTACTGCCATGCATCCAGTACTGAGTGACCTATCACTCACCCACCTAGATCTGCCCACCTGCAGGTGACAGTGGAGGTCCTTATGTAGAGGGGTGAGGGTTGGTTGGCTCAGGTAGTGGTTATGTTACCCACTCCTGGCTTCTCACACCGCCTGATTCTGACAACCATTGTAGGACAATGCCCTTTCATGAGATCGTGTAAATGGTCATTGAGAACAAAGAGAATTAAATGGCAAAAGACGTGACTGATTGAAGGAGTCCCCACCATTAGCTACAATGCTATACAGGTATGACTAGGGACTCCCCAAAAAAGTGTATTTCAAATGGCAATTGAAATGACCGATTTTGCATGAGAAGAATAGTCCCTCTGTCTATCTTAGCCAGTGTAATCTTTTAGCTGTCAACCTGTGAGAACAAATGTTGGTCGTTGGAAATAAAGCATATTAACAAAAAACAATATCGAATAAACCTTGAAACATTTATCAAATTGCATCTACAAAAGTACGTATCAGGAACCCTTTCACTATGTCAGATGCCTTGAAGCCTCACAACCAAAAGACACCTGATGCCTCTGGGCACTGCCAGCCAAAGGCGCAAAATGCCTTGAGGTATTTTTCAATGAATGCCAAAATAGTGAATTCAGAGCTAACTTTTCAAGAAAAAGTATCAGTTACTGTTTCAAAACCTCGAAATGATATATATTGCAGTGAAACAAAAAGGTTAAATAGTTTGCTATAGATCCTTATGATTATATGTAATTTAAGTGGGGTCTAGATTGTGTACCTTATGTTGCATACTTTGAGGCTACAATACATTACATTGGCAGTCTTTTTTAAATCCTGAATGAAGGGTGGCGCAGGGGAAGAGTTATTGTTGACAAAATGATATTTTGTCTACCCTGTATGTTTGTTTGTTCCCATGTGAGCATGGGGCACCTAAATAAGTGTTATGTATTTAAATGGTGAGGCAGGAGCGTAGAATTCTGGAGTATATTTTAATTTCGAATTAATAATAATACTGGACGATGAAGGTAACATTTACTGGTTCAATGATCATGGTTCCGTAAGAGCCACTCTATGGCACTATGAGCTCAAGGGAGGACTTAGACATCCACTTTTTATCACAGCTTCCATGCAAACACTGTGACCGGCATACACGTTGTTCTTTCTAAGGCTTTTATTGGTTATAATCTTCAATGTTTCCCTTGGTTTTCAGTTATTACAAGGATTGGGAATTATTACAATACACAGTACATATCATTCATCAGTTGATATTCTACATTTAATGTAATATTTCGAATTAGTATTACCAGGTCAAAATTGATAAATATGTAGCATCTATATACATGTGCCATGTAATATATACGTATCAATTTAGAGGTTGCATGAGATTATAGTTAGCCCAGCCATATAACAATAATTGGCATTACAATCAATTTCATTAACAATTTGTATTTCTTGCGTATCAGAAATAAACAACAAAATAGAGCAATTTATTGCTGGCGGATTACAGAAGGCCCAATCAGTGTCATTTTTGGATTATCTGTGCCAAAAAGAGACTGATAAAGAAAAAATCACGACAGATCTTAACCAGGCACTTATTATTTTAACATTGAAACACATAGCGTTGCAAACGTCACAAAGTTGCTTTACTAAAGCCCTATGTACCGTTGGCGATGGGAGTGTTAGACAGCAAATGTAAATCTGCTGTAAAATGCTACTTGCTGTAAAAGGTAAATCATACCTATAACGTTATTGGAATTAGCAAAAAATGCAAATATACCTCTTACCTTAAATCAAAGAAATGTAAGTACAGTCATGAACGTAAATTGTAAATTAATACATGCTAGCTGATCGTGGATACCAAGACATTGAAACATTCCAATGCAATCAAAGGGGGTGGGGGTGGGGGTAAAGAAGTTACACAAGAAAAAACCCCACAAGGTCCGTATTATTTCTAATACATCTAAATTACTCAATACTTTGTAACCTAATCCAACTGTAAAATGATAACAAAAACTTCAAAATAATTTAATATTATTAATTTTAGTATCAACATTGATGCATGGTACAAATTTAAGATAATGGATTATGCTAAAATCCTACCAATAGGTTGGCAATAGAAAATTTAAAATATTTCTGTACGTCATGATTCAATTTCTGTGAAAAATAGCATTAATGTGTAGGTCTGTAAGGTCTATTTAAAACTTTAATCAATTATGTCATAGGAAAAATATGTGTTGGTTTTCCGTGACCATTATTTGTCAAATAACCTAACTATATTGCTATATGCATTGCCATGGAAAAATTAAGTTACCTGCTTTATGTTCTTATATGGAATGTTTTCATGATCTAAAATTTTCAGATGGTATTCATAATTTTAACGAACCTCAACAAGTAACAAGTAATTAAAGTAACAACATAAAATTACTGAAAACGGGATCTTCGGCAGATATTTTAACGGTTTTCAGACTTCCCTGATGTGTGTTTAAGGCAGATGAAATATCGCCCCATATCCCAATTTGTAACATATGTAGCATGGGTTTGATAAGATCATAATCATGGATGATATATGTGAATCATGAATGAGAATAATGTAATATGACGTGCTGCAAGAATTTTTTCTCATAGGTTGACAAGCAATGGATTATATCCACAATGTAGAATTTACTTTTCGATCTTTGCAGGAATTTTCTTTTTTAACACCACCTGTTTGGGCATTTTACCTTTAGGGTGGTTTATCCTTTTGACTGGTCCCATTTTGTAGTTTCTGATAATTTTTGATCTATTAACAGGAGTAAACTTCCGATTGATGCACATCATGAATGATTTCAGGCTCTCAAAATTGGTTCCATTCCATTTGTTTTTCTGTTGTAGTGGGCCTTGTGCATAATTACAGACACTTGCCCGCAACGAATTGTGCCAAACATACACCTGTGAGCAAGAAGTACAGTCAAACTATGAAGAACCTATTTTCAAGTAATGAAATTATCCGTTTACATTTGATTTGTTTTTTTAGAAAACGTTAAATTGAAAGATGTCTTCTAACTAGTTTACAGAACAAAATTAATACTATTTTATTTATTGATCATCTTAATAATTATGAAATTTAGTTTAATCTACTTCGCACAATTCTATCATATTTTCAGTGTGATCTTGACAGGTAGACTTCCACTAGATTAATAAAACAAGGGTACATTCAAATGGCATATTCACTGAATATCTTTAGTATAATTATAAAAAAATACATTGTGAGAAATATGTTATGCATGATATACTTACTTCTTTTCCTCCTGATGCAAGAATCTGAACATTTTTCCTTATCCAAAAAAAGTACACATCGTTACAATTTTGCACTAATCAACGTTCCAGCATTAAAAATGGTACTTATGTTATATATCTGAAGAATATTATTGTTATGAATATGGTTTAAGATAAAAACGAATTGATTTTGTACATGACAAAATATATTCATTGGATACAACATTGTCAGATTGTTTTACACAGTCCCTTTGGTGAGAATATAGGGTGCATTTTCGTATTTTCATACCAAAATATAATTAAAATGTTTTCATGTTTTCCTTATTTTGGCATCCCTGCAGCTTAGACTAAATAAACAAACCCTTAATTACTATCCTCCTGATCTCACTTTCCTTACATACCTATTATCTGTTTCTTATTTTCAAGTCTAAATTCCATCCAACAAATAAGAATGCCAGTTGTACTTGTATTTCCAGAATACAGGTATCACAAAATAAAATACCAGCACACAACTATTTCAAACTGCCCTACCTAAGATATTAATATATACATTAATTTTATTAGACATCCCATGGGCACCAAAGACAAAAAACTGATTTATTATTAACCCCTTCCACCCCATAAGGCCATATTTGGCCACCTGATTATAAAATGGGTATTTCACCTACAGTCATGAGGTAACTACCAAAATATTCCCAAAGTTCCAAGGAACCTTACACTTTTTGTATTATTATTCTATGATGCTTAGATAATTTAGAACATGTGTTCCAGTAAAGGCCGTTATGGTCAATATAGGGCAAATCTGCCTATTTTGGGAAATCACCCTCTTGAAAGCATTAATTAAGGAATTATTGGTGAAAAAACATTTTTCCATGTAATTTTGTGGAAAAGTTTGACTTAGATAGAAATTTCCTGAGAATTCGATGATTTTCATAAAAATATCAAATCTTTTGCAAATGATGCATTATGGGAAATTTGCAATGGAATGTTTTTTTCACAGAAATCCTTCATATAATAGGGTTGTTAGGTTGCCATGGTTACAGAAAAAAGAACATTCCACATCCATGGAACAATTTTCATGGGTAATGTGGGAATTATCTTTTTCTGCCTTATATTTCAAACAGTTAGATAAAAGACCAATTCAATGAAAAGTTATGGTATTTTAAACATTTTTCTGAATAAGAAATGCTTTTTATTCTAAATATACAAGGTCAAGCTAAAGTTACCATAAAGTGGAAACAAAGATGACTATCAGAACTGAGGGGTTTCTATTGTACAAGAAGTATGGAAGTTCAAACGACCATATTTAAGCTTCTAAAATGAATATTTTCAAATGGTTTGCAGCTTTAGAAAGCATTTCTCCTGTAGTCCATACATATTTTTATCTACTAACCTCAGGAATAGAGGGTTGAAGGGGTTAAATATGTTTTAAAATACAGAATTGCCACTCTATACATTCATCCCTTTGGGTACCTGAACTATAGAAAGAGATGAAATATCCCTACCTTGATACGTTTAAAGCGTCCAAGAACTTTGTCTCCATAAACCCTAAGCTGTCGGTAAACAAAGGGCACTTTCTTTGCTGCCAAAAACGTAATGATACCGCGAAGCCTGCCATATCTACAGGCCACCTGCGACCAGCTGTCAATAGAAAGTTCATGGTAGCCGTTGTTGAAATAACTTACATGACAAAATGTTTTCTCAAAATTAGAGAGCGTCCTCCTTTTCTACAATATTGACCTAGTAATGAAAACATCTTAATTTAGCTCTACATTTAAGATAATTAAACACATCTAAGTAGACAGAACTCTTACCTTTCCATGTGTCCATGAAATCTATGATTCTGCCATTCCTTACTATTGGTGAGGAAATCCAAGTGTTTGGAAATCCACCAACAGGAAATAAAGAAACTGTTTTTGTCTTTCGAATCTAAAAGGAAGAATGAAATTATCTTTTACAGTTACAATGGATACAAGTAATTTACATCACCCTTGAAGAGTGAGTGAGTGATGGATGTTTTACGCCGTACCGACAGCCAGCACCCTGGAAAATACAGGTAAACTTTGTGTGGAAACATGTCATATTCATTGGCCACTAATCTACAAATTCTTTATAGGTAGCACAAGTTAAACATCTTGTCATTGAGTTTAATGCGTAAAATTTCATTAACACTGGATTCTGGGAAATCTATGATAGTAGGTCTCTTCCCAAGATATTTTCACAAAGAGTGAGATTAGTATGTTACCATGGCAACAGAAAAAATAAATCGGGATTGGATAGAACGTTTTTCTATACATGCAAGGGGTGTCATTATCGTCAGATTACTTCAAACAGTTTTGAATAATGTATTCAAAAGTTATTTTATTTTCATCATTTGTGACATACATTATATGAGCCCATGCATTCTTTTTTATTATCATATGACTATAAGACCCATGCTCTAAGAAAGGTTGAGGGGAATTATTTAAAAATCGGTTGGTCTGTAAGTGATACATTTTTCACTCTCATTCATCACTTCATTCATAATTTTTTGTAATATTTACTATATTAACTATTTGAATCCTGAAATTAGGACTTGTAAGCAACAGCTTGGAAGAATAGGCCTGTGACAATGCCTGTGGGGACGGTCACTTGTATTTGTGTGAGACATCCGTCAGCTCTTCTGACCAGGAAGTTGGGCCACCGCTGGCGATTAGAGCGTGGTAGTGTAGCGCCAAGCGGGCCACTTCTTCGTTTCTGACGTTCTGGGCCGGTGACTCAGTATTTTGGGCTTTTGTACCATGCCAGTCTTCCAGGCCTTTTCAGGGTTTCCTGCTACTTTGGTTTCTCAGGCCATCTTCGGGCTTTTGTAACATGGATAACTTTGATAGATAAAACTCAGGGGTCCTAATAAGGCATTATTACTCTATAAAGTTCTACTCATGAGGATCTCAAACCTGGGCTGGCTGGTAAGCAGGACAGCTCAAAGAAGAGGCATGTAAACAGAGTGAGTACCAAGAAGGAACTGTTTATTCCAGGCCATAACGCCCCTTTTATAGTTTACAGGTCTACTCTGATTGGTCACTCTTGATCAAGTGACTTTCATGTTGCTGTCAGTCAGTTCTTATTGTGTTTTTATAGTTTATAACAATTGTTAGCTACGCCTAGAGGTGCATGTAATGTATACATGTATGTATATGCTTTTTGAATATGTATGGCACATGAGGTGAGTGTATATGACTCTGATCTGTCAATAAAACTACTACTACTACCTGTCTCTCCACCTCCACCTACCCCACTACCCCATCCCTCTCCATTGACACACTGTTAAAAAAATCCCGTCAAATTTACAGTAAAGTACTGGCAACTATGTTGCTGAACTTTTACCGTAAATTTAACGGGTGACCGCGATTCTGTGTGAGCGTATTTTTTACAGGTGAACACCGTTTAACCCTTTAGACCCTACAGATTGTGACTGTGAATTGCTGTATTTCCCCAGGATTTCTGTGGATTTCCCTCAGGAATTCCTTAAATTTCCATTGATTGAGGAACAAATGCTCACCCACCAATTGCAATAAGAATTATTACGACCTGGTTTGTAGTATTGAATAGGGAATTAAATAAGCTTTGAAACGATATGTTTGCCATTTTTGTAGGTTGAAAACTTATTAAAGTATTGTCATTGGGAAAAATATGGAAAATTCAGGAAAATTCGTCATTTTTCCAGGCGGCTACGGCCGGATTGGGGAGTATACCTTCGGGCGGTTATGGCCGGATTGGGGGCTAAAGGGTTAAGTTTAACAGTAATATACCGTAATATGTACAGTGGACTTTCATTCTTACGGATCGAAACCGTTTAAGTTCAACAGTAATATACTGTAATACATATGGCGGACTTTCATTCTTATGGATCAAAACCGTTTAAGTTCAACAATAATAATTATACTTTAATACATACTATGGTAAAATGGCATACAGTTTACACTGGATGTAATTTTAGCAGCATTGAAAGTTTTATTTTTCCTGTAATCACACTACAGGATAATTTAGCCAATAACCAAGTACATCATTTTTCTCTTGGTTTAGCGTTGCATGGGTTGTTTGATTATTTGAGGTAAAACCTACAGGGCAATAGCTGAGTTCTTGTACTAAAAAGGTGTCTACATGTTAATCCTACTTAAAAGGTGTTTTAAAACATCTTGTAAATGTTTTAGGGTGTTCTAGTTGGTTGGCCATACCAAAAATATTGATTGTCTTAACGATGCTATAAAAATCTAAAAATCTAACATTTTTAATCACAAAGTTCCAAATTCCTAAATGTATGAAAAAGATATTTACTTATCATGGCCAAATATACAGAGGGCATACTGCAAACCACTACTACTAATAGTACCAATACTGCATAGTAGTTATTTGATAACATGACTAGCCAAGGTTTGAACCCGGGATCTCTGACATACGAAGCCTGTGCTCTACCATTGAGCTATGGAGGCCTGTAGGTAGACAGAGCCCAGCTTTGCTACTTAACTGAATAAGTAGGGATATGAAAGTAATGACTTAATGTCTGTCTAATGTTGAACACCTGTAAGTAGTACTGATCCTACTCATTGGTGCTGACTATGACAGTGTACACCTCATGCAGTCCAAGTTAGCTCAGTTGGTTAGGCTTCTACCTTGAATGTGAAGAATGTGGGTTCTAATCCCAAAGTATCCATTTTTCTTTTCCATACAGTGTACAATTCCCAAATACGGTATATTACTGTGAGGCAAATTCCAGTAATAAATACAGTTATATACTGTAAATTGCAATGATATTATGGTAGATAACCATAAAATAAAATAGGGTGTTATACTGTTGAGGTTTACGGTATATAACTGTCAAAGTTACGGTTTTTTTTTTAACAGTGCACCCTCTCATCTCCCATGTGTAGGCACCAGTGTTGGGGCAGTCCTTCAAGCTAGACGAGACACCTAACTACTCAGAGAGCAGTAAACCATTAACCCAGATTATGCTAACGTCCTACTGGTAGGACGCCTATACCATGGGTTTTGTGCTACTTGTTAAAGTTAGTCAAAATAGGAATACAATCTATAATCTTAATGTAAATATGACCTCAATACCTATAGATCATGAAAACATTCCAAATAAGAACATATCCCATACAACATCATGTTGCCATGGCAACAAACAATGAGGTAAATTAACAAATACATATGATAGAAAATTTGAAAAATCAATGTATGTTTTTCCTATGATAATATTATTATTATAATAAATATTTTGGGACAAAATTTGAATTCTAGATAGACCTTATGGAGCTCCATATGCATGCTAATTTTTATTTAAATAAAATAATAATGTCCAGAGATATTAAGAATTTTCTATTGTCGTCCTACATGTAGGACGTTAGCATAATCCACCACCTTAATGTTATGCCCTGCATCAATGTGGATACTACATAAAAGCATTATTTTGAAGTTTTGTCATCATTTACTCACACATTTTGCAAACAAAGTATGTAGTAGATGCCCATAGAAGTCCAGTATTTAGTACTTTAAGGATTGACAACACCTCTCAGCGGCCAATTTGCGTGACTCTCTTTAAATAGGCTTATATTTTCTAATATTTGTAGCATGGATATGGGTGTTATATCATTATATACCCTTTTAATAAGAGTATCTTGTCATATAATTCTCCTGGACTATAGAGGAGTTTCAAAATAAATAAAACTGTTTCAAAAAGAAATCCCTTGTTCTAATGGAGAAAGTGGAGCGAGATTCCCAACTACAAATTAATCTTGTTTCCAGTGCCACTGAGCCTTGCCACAATCTTGAAAATCTAAACTGTCATGATCACTTCGGGCCCAGAATAAATTCACAACCTATTGTAGCAGTACTATATTTGTATTTTAGTGAAAAATAACATATGACTTTATAACATTTCATATATGTTATGTCAAATAAACAAAAAAGTGTTATGGATAAAATTGTTTTTATAAGACGTTGTGTAGATGAAGTCACATCTCCCCAAAATGGCCTTGACGCCATATTGGTGATACATTTGAAATTGGTATATTTTGATATCAAAGCCCCTACAACCATATCTTCATACTAAATCTGTCTAAAACGAACCATGAAAGAGAACATTTCTTACCTCATCAAATAACTTAACGTCATAGAAATTGTCATCGTCAGCAAAATAAAGTATCCCATTTGTAAAACCTGTTTCATTCAACCACTTGAGAGCACAATTTCTCACTGCCCAGCCTCTTGCACAACGTGTACGTTTCGGGCATTTCAGTAGCGGAGCACATTCCAGTTGGGAAAAGTGAATTTGTGACTTCTCTAAAAGATCCTGAATCCAAGTAGTCTTTGTCCGTGAGTCCTCAGCCAGTATCAGATGAATCCCCTTGGCTGCCGCAAGAATTTGAGTTTGCATCACAAGTATAGCTCTCTGATTTTGTCTCTTATATGTTGGCATAATTACAAACACTGTGTCTTTGCTAGACCTTGTTAGTGTACTAGGACTCTCATATTCATCAAACAGGATTTTACGTCCTTCACGGGCATGCCTTCCATATACGGAAATTTGATCTGAAATAGTAAGGGGATCGTGTTATATCAAAATTAAATGATTACATGCACAATGGGATGCATGCTTAGAAATAAATCGTGAACCACTCTAAGTTGCGTTGTGATCAGAATGAAGAATTGACGATTACATGAGACCAGATAAATAAATAACGATTGGCAAAATATTAACAAAACATTTTTGTAGTTTAAAAAAAACATTGTGATGACTGAATGAATTCACGAAGACAACTTTTATTCTGATTGTAATTGTATATTAAGGAGTTGGTATCTAGGAGGGCAAATTATAACACATTACCTCCAACTGTGCACCCAGATATAAGCTTGTTATTGATTTGTGTCTTGATTTGGATACAATAAATTCCTAAACTAAAATTAGTCTTTGTTTTCATTCTTATACATAACATAATAATATCTATTTACATTTGATAACAGCTAAAACAAAATAGAAATATACCTATGTATGGTATATTAGAGTTACTGAAGAAGGAAGTCAAAGAGACCTTGATAGATAGAACTTACCCTTATCCTACTGGTAAGAAGAACACAGTGTTATCTAGTATGTTAATTACAATCGCTGAATACCATAAACATTTGGGTATCTCAGTGTTTTTAATATTTTGAGCATGCGAAACTGACCAGAGAAGAAAGATGCAGCTATATATATAAGTGTCTCCCCACACAGAAAGGATGCTCCAGGCGGGAATCAGACATTAAAGAGGATGTTTTAAGCTTTCAAATGGTACCAAGCTCATCAATCGTTTCCATGGTAACCAAACATCTAATGTTAGGTAATATATGGGGGAAAACATTCCCCTAACATTCCAAATAGAATGTTTTCCAAACAATATGGAATGTTTAGAGTGGGATAACTGAATTCTACACAAAAAGTTGGTCCGAAACATTTTCATCCCTATTTTTCACAAATCTACCCATATCTCCCTTAATATTAGCCTTAGAGCTTAAGATATAACCCCCTCGGAGCATCCTTTCTGTGTGGGGAGACACATAATTAAATTAATGATACGATGTTTAGATTCAATGATGACAGGTCCATGTACCTCTTATTTTTCAGGTTACTTACCCTTTAAATGTTTAGGGGCAAATCAGAGTATGGTTTCGTATTCATTATACTTTTTCGGTAATTGTGATGGTTAAATGATAGATATTTACTTAGATATACTACTTTTTACGCGTGCATAATTCATAATCAGCTAGTTTCTTCAAGAACTATGTCGTGTCTGATACATAGATCTGGTCAGTTCTTTAGAACGTTTCCTAATGCAAACACTTTTAACATCAAAAAACGGTATATATGATATATATCAGAATGTTCTTAAATATAAGGTTGTAAATGTATTTACCATAACTTCAAAAAACTGTATGTTAATATAAGTTACATCAGCCCTATACGACCTTTATCCATTTTAATTTGATATATAAATTTTACTCAGGTTTGCAATCCTCTAGAATAAAGACTTCTTTGAATTTTGCTTAGAATAATGAATAACATACATATGAGTGCATTTCATCTACAGTCTCTGCCTGGTTATTTCGTTCATCATAAGGTTCATTAGCCTTCTTCAGGGGCAGATCTAGGATTTCCGAAATGGGGTGTCAGCATAATATAAGCCAAGTCCTAAAGCGTGCAGCATTTTTAGCTCTTTGCCCGGCTTAAGTGTCCAGAAGGTGGGGGCCAGAACCAAAGTTGGGTAGCCTAGACTGGAATAAGTAAGCCTAGTAGGTTCTAAGCATTGCTATTTTTTGCTAATTTTTGCGTCAGTTATAAAGGATAGTTAGGGGTAAAACAACAGGCCAAATCACGCTCCGACATGACATCATAATTATGGAGCAAAAACATTATTATTGCGATTAAGCTTCTTGCGATTAAGCTGAAGAAGAAAACGTATAATTCCTCTCGTGACTTAAATGATCTACGTGTCGTAATTTTGAATGGGGATATAACCATTGAGTATAAATCTGTAATGTTAGACATACCGTCATAAACTATTAGAATCCCTGCGTAGGACAAAATCGTTGTTACAAGCATTACAGACATGATCCTCTGAAAATAAATTTAAAGGTAAGGTTAGAGACAAGAAGCAAAATAGTTACAAAGTTTTACATCCCTCAATAGAATAGTACTGGTAACCCCTCATGTACCCCTCCTCTTTATTATGCTCTCTGGGCTTTTAGTGCTTACCAGAACTACTACGTTGCTGTCACATACAGCTGAGGGAGGACTTTAGTAAAGGGTGATAACAGTATCCCTACATGCATTAGTACTATGACCTATCCTTCACTTATCTAGTCTGCCCACCTATACTAGTGATAGTGGATCCAACGTGAAGGGGTGGGGCCTGTTTGGCTCAGGCAGTGGTTATGTAACCCACCTGACGCTTTTAACGCACCAGATTCTAACAATAATTGGAGGACAATGCCCTTCAACAGCTGAACACGACATTTTGTAATCCATCATTAAGAACAAACAGAATCAAATGTTAAGAAATGACTGATTGAGGGACTCCCCACCTACAGTTACAATTCTATATAGATATAATTAGGGACTTCTAATAAAATGCGTGTTAAGGCAAATGTGGCTTAAATGGATTAGACCCAATTAGAGGATGCAACAAAGAAGACATTCAAATTTCTTTTCAGTACCCAGTAACGGTGACAGGTCCCCACACTCCATACCCTTCGGTGGCCTGTAATGTGGGTCAATAGGCGTCTCGGATCACTGCTCTGGCTGCCAGTGGAAATAACCGACCTGCCCACTGAGTCAACTGTTCCCTTTTGCCCCTCTACATTTCCCGATCCAATCACACCTGGAACTCCAAGCAGCCATGTGTGAGGGTGTATTCCATTTGCCTAGGCCTAATCAGCTAATGGCGAATATCTCAGAGATGAAACAAAAATTGAGGGATATTGGTTAGGATTTTTTTAAATGATTTATTGCGGTTTTCCCTAATGAATATACATACATGTAGTTTTCGAGAAAAACCGTTTTTTTTTTCGCCAATGATGAGAAATATCTCTCAGATGGAACCAATTTGTCTTTAATCCCTGTACTCCCTCATTATAGCTATGAAGACATAATTGTTTAGGGTAGCATGAAGATTTAATTTAGAGTATTTCTACAGTATCTTCATTGTTTTATCTTCCTGTAATTCTAAATATGGAATGGTTAGATGCAGCAGAAGATCATTATATCCCCTAACACGGTGGAAAAAGGAAGAATGTATTTACCGTTAGGGAAAACCGTGTCCATGACCCCATGGTATCTCCGTCTCTTCTCCACGATGCACTTTGATCGAGCCTCCGTTGATTACGTAACACAACTTCTTGATTGTCATTTCCTATGTAAATGGCAAACCCTGAATTGGTACATCAAATCTAGACCATATGAAGAATAGCGAACCCTGCACCAATCCGGCCAGTGAGAGATCTGCCTGACCCAACAGGCTGAAGACGTCACAGGTGTATTTTGGTATATAAGATTGAGTCGCAGTGTACCTTTCAATTAAGAATAGACAACATAGTCCAAAAGGTCCAGTGTATTGCAAGAGGAGGACTGTGTATTGAATAGAATATGATTACATATTTAAGACTTTTCGTTTCACAATAAGCATACCCAACGCCCTTGAAAAACAACATGAATGACTCGTCTAATTCTAGATACTGATTGAATGCACTCATGCATTCAGTGTTCAATATAGATCTTTACGTTCATTTTAGTTTCATCATGATCGCCATTTGCTTCCAAATCAGACTAGTACAAAAGCAAATGTATGGTAAACATTTTAATGCCATACTATAAGCGCTAAACCCCTCAAAGAACAATAATTTCAAACCTCTTCAATAATGTATGACATAACATCCTGGTATGTCATTATGTTATCAAACCATATGTATAACTTTATTGGACATCAAGTAAAAGGTAGCATTATAACTGTGACTCCAGCATTTATTCCTAGGCTAGCCGTAAACTTTGCAAGTCAGTTATCCTTAACACAGAAATCCCCATTCTCCAAGCAGAGGTTATCAACTCTCTTTGCAGTCTGTCTCCGTCAGAAACACCACTTTTTACCCCCAAAAAACACCGAAATACTTGTATGGTGTAGTGTCTTGTAGTGTAGGATCCAGAATTAATAAAACGGCGAAGGGGAAATGAGCTTTTATGGACATTCTTTTCATTAAGGGATGTTGGCGAAAGTTAAACAAAAGGAAGTTTTAATTGAATGACAGCCTCATTCCCTAAATTAGCCAATGTCATGCATAGTCTAGTGGAGAGGAGCCCGTGACTGAATTATCATAGTGTTGAGATCGTTATTACCATGTAAATATCCAGAATGATTTTTATCAATGGTTAATGAATGATTCTAGAAATGGTCATTGGCTGACTCTACCATTACGTGCTGCGAGATTATTATCTTACTTTTCTTGCTTCAGAATTGGAAAATCAGGTAGGGACAAGGGGACATGATAAAGGACCAGTATAATGGTATGGAGACTTTCTACATTTTTACTAACGATAAACTGTTCTAGAAAAACGTTATGCGCACAACAATGACTAATATGGATTTAATCACTGATGAAATCAAAACGTCATTGGCGGATCCATGGGGGCAAGGGGAGTTTCTTTTTAATAATATATGTTTGTTAATTGATTGATTGATTGATTGATTTATCGATTTATTTACTTTTTACAAATCTGACATTACAGTGTATCTTTTTTCAATTTAGTGGGGGGTGGTTTGCCCTCCATAGATGACCGACTCTGGATCCACCCCTGAAACGTCATAATACCACTATAGTCATCATGATAAAGTACGTTTCCCTTCTATCCATTTAGGATTTCTGTAAAAGCCTGTATAAATGTTTTTGCAAACCTGATTGGAGAGTGAGAACTACGGTGATCTCTATTACCTCGGCAAGTAGAGCATGTCTTTCTGGCCCTTTGTAAGCCTTCCCAATGGGTGGAACACTGCAGAAATATACCAGTGTCACACTTCACCCAGTCAGGTCAACCTTTTATCATGCAATGTATACAAATGTGCTAGATAGAGGGCGGGTCCATGTACAAAACATGATATATGGGCAAGCCCTGTCGAGACAGTTTATATGAAGTGCCGTATCATATATTCCTATAATAGCATGAGGAGAGTCATTTGATATTCATTTGATGCTGCAGGTTTTAAATTTATGGACTGTCCCGAATTTAGTAATCCCCTTCTCCGAGCCCCGGTGGTCAATGTTAACTTATATCAGAGACCTTGAATGTATATATTATATAGATATATCGAGACTGGAAAGTCCCTCTATGGTCCTATGTGCCTGTTTTCATGATGGCCGGTTGGAACCAATCCAGTCAACCATGACCATGGGCTGATCATTAGCAATGTATTTTTGGAATAACTGGTATTAGCACAAGGGCCATTTTAACAATAGACATATTGGTCAATCCATTTGGGTTCCAACCAGCGGCCAGTTGGCAGGCATGTAGAGCATAACAGGTTTTCCACTAGCTTCCCAGTTTCGATATATCTATATATTATATACATACATGTCTCTGCTTATATACCCCTTACAGAAAAGCCCTAGAATAAGCAATATACCAGTATTGAACTGTTATTGTGAGCGCATTTCTTGAGGCTAGTCTGTAAAGGGTATAAATGCCCTAATTACAAGTTAAGGCCTGTGTGGGCCCATCTTTGATAGGGCGGATAAGGGCAGATACCTTGACCAATAATTTAAACACCATTAATTTCAAGCCCCATTCGCCCTATAGGCGATTTTTCATCACGATCTGAGTTGTACTTGCAATCTTCTTGTATTTAGAATTATTGGGAAATGTGTTTCTGGTTTACAAAGGAGCTATCAATGTAAAAGGTTGTGCAATAGTTTAGTCAAAATAGCAGTTTTCATGCCTGCGATTTTAAGATCGCAGTGAAAAATTGCGAATTGGGTTTTATACCTGATAAGACACCATGCATAGGAATCCACCCAGGATCCCCATTGTTTGAAGGTGGTTGAGATTACCTCCTCTGGAACTAAAAGACAATTGGAAATTCCTTGAAGAATTAAGCATATCCATACCGTGTAACTTCTACGGTGAAAATTCCACTTGGTGTAAATATCTACCCAACGAGGAGCCTCGCCCCTCCCGAACCCTCCCACGCCTCCCTGCGCACCTATACGGTCGGCCGGCTGGACATTCTACACCGAACCTCAAGGCCCTATCACACTACCCGACATACAATCTGTGATATCAGCGCGATATGATGATATATATTATAGAACATTTGCAAACAGGAGTGACCTGGCAAATTGGAGTAATTAACATTATAATACAGATTCTGTTCTTCTCTGAAATGTGTAATTTCTCTGCGACATCGATACACAGCTCATGTCGTTTAGTGTAATAGGGGCCTAGCTTCATGGTCACCAGATAGGCGTCGTGGAAGCGTTCTATCGTTTTATATTGCCAGGATAGGGAACCAGGCCTTGAATGTACACAACTACTAATTAGGAGTGTTTTGCTGTGGTGGCAGTAATGTGATCCTAAAAGCCAATACTTAGAACGACATATCTTACCTAAATATACATCGACAGCCAGATACGTTCACTCATATCTTTAGAAAATACATATATCACTTCAGTCTTGACATATCACCTAGAGACTTTAACCATTCATACATCAGCCATTGTAGTAAAAGCGCGTCCTTTGTTATCTAGGCCATAATTAAGACATTAATGTAAAAGGATAGCAAAACGTTTCCCAATCATTGACATGGAATAGAAAATTAGAGCTTAATTAGGAAATGTTATACACACGTTCTTCTGACTGAATATTACAGAAATGTATATTTAATTGTAAGGTAGTTTCCTAAGTATGAAGAGATACCCTGATAATTCAAGTGACAAAAATCGGTTCATGATATAAGCACGTCTCAAATCTATTTTATGATTGTAATATTGACTATGTATTACAATTGAAAAAAGCATCGTGTCATTTCGTATTTATTTTTGTAGATTTATTTACATTGCATGAAAACCTCCAACTTTTCAAAATTGGTATTTTTCCATTTTCCTGCTTGTCTAAGTGGTCCTGATTGAAGTGAACAAGAAGGACTCCTTATTGAATTGTGCCAAACGTATATCTGAAGAGAAAAAAAGAAAGAAAAGATGTGAATGAAATTTGTGATTGTGAGCACTCAGAATTTCTCTAGATAAACCGTCATCACAAAATGTTAGCACACATTTTTTTGTCATGATAATTCTATCATGAACATTACCACATGGGTAAGTCTACATTAAATGTAAACATAATGGATTAGTTTGTTGGTTTTTGGATACTTTACGCCCCATTTAACTGTCAGAGTCATATCAAATGTGGTGATCTTGACTGAATCCATGAAAAGGTAGACACCTTGCCTCTACACTTGTACTGAGGAAAACTTTCTTTTTCTTCCCATACTGCATAACAGACTTTTGACAAAGTGGTTTGTTCACATTCTGGGTAGTAAAGAAGACAAGCTGACATCACAAGGCAAGCCCGTAGCCAGATTTTCTCGGGGGGGGGGGGGGGGGGGTCATTTTTTGACTAGAACTTTTTTCCAGGGGGGGTTCGTTTTTTTAATAAAAGGCCTAAAATACATTATTCTTTTGATTTAGTGTCATATTTTACATTTAAAATTAGAGGAGGGTTCCTCCTCCGAGGAGGGGGGGGGCGGGTTTGCACGAACCCCCCGAACCCCCCTGGCTACGGGCCTGCAAGGATTGGAACCCACCCTACACCAAGCTCATCGTTCTACCCCAGTGTATTTGACCGCTTGGTAAACCCTATATGCCTCTAAAACATAATGTCATGAATAAGTTGCTGGATTTATGAAATACAGCACATTATTTCACTAAACCGATTGCTTATGACAACAACTTATAAACTATCACCCTTACTTGCGTAGCCCCTGTTGAAAGTACTTGGACATCAGCACTGAAACAGAAGAATAAGAGTGTTTACTGTTTTTTTATATGGCAGATACCTGTTGCCATGTAACTTATAGATACATTATAAACTAAAACTAATTACAAATATGAAGTCTGACTCTATCATAAAGAAAATGCTGAATTGCCATGGCTTGTGATAAGCAACTACGTCTGTGACAAAATGTCATAACGTCATTGCAGAATTACATTTAAAACCCTTTTACAGACTAGACTTGAAATATGCTCATAATGACAGTTCAAAAGAGGCATAATGTGCATTCTAAGGCTTGTCTGTAATGGGTATAACCAGGATCATCAGGCATGTGTAGTGAATTTATAGGAATCAATTCAGGATTTTAGTATAAGTCCTTGGGACCATAATAATTTAAGGAGTAATCCAAGCAGATGTTGTTACAAGAAGTCAAGGTCAAAATGGAATGTTAATGTAAAATGTGTAATCACGAATTGTACAAAAAATACATGTCACAAAAACACACAAATTGTATGAAATTACAGTGTCCGAAATGCACAAGAGTCATGAAGCAAGAAGTGCATGAAATCTGTAATGTATGAAAAGTAAGTGACTGGAAGTGACCCCAGCAAAAGGTTTAAGTGATAACGTGATGTTGATTAGACAATGAAAGGCCAGTGGCCAGTAGTGGCTATATAAAGAGTGTGATTTCACGAGAATAAACCATTCCATTTTGGTACTCATTGTGTTCGCACCTCCTTTCTTCCTTGAAATGGACCAAGAAAAGACTTAGCAGACGAAATCAGCTGGAGATAGAGGTCTGAGGAGTGAGATTAGACTGAAGTAAGGCATAAAAAGGGAAGCAGTAACATGGGACAAATGTACTACCACATGAGAATGGGAAAGAGCCAACTGAGGGCACGAGTTAAGGCTAGAACTGACAGTAGGGACAAGATCATGGGCGATTGGCCAACACGCTACCACCCTTTTAATTTTTTGGGCATCATCCCCATCTTGCATCTAGAATGGTTGGTGACACAAGCCTGTTAGAAGCCCGACAGGAGACCCTGAACCAGGCACTGCCCAAGCAGTAATGCCAGCCCTCACCGCCATATCCCTCTAGGACCAAAAACCCAATTGCCACACAAGCCTCATGAGCCTTATCCCAACCACCATCTGCCCCTGTGTGCAGGGCATGTCTCTAAGAACCCTATGATTGCTCACATGAGCTGTCCCCTGCAGTCTCGCAGCGGACCTAGACAAGTGTATGTGCAACTCGTCCCACTCGTACTCTCGTGATATGGAATGTGACTGGGCTGAGATCCATCAAGAGTATGAATAAAAAATGGGGAAAACCATGGAGAGGGCCATCCTCTCCTCCTGTCCCTTTCCCAGGAACATCACACATGGAACAAGATGTCAATACAGACACACTTTAATTGGTTCAAGTTTCATCTTCACCTTTCGAACGTGGGACCCCTGCATCACCAGATTGGGCTGGATTTTAAAGAGAGTTAGTATTTTTTTTCATATTTAAAATTAAAAATTACACTCCATGGGAAATCCAAGCTTATCTAACCTGCAATAAGCTTGGATTTCCCATGGAGTGTCACTTTTGATAAAACATTGATTTTGACTACCTTAAAAATAAATCAGGTGTGTTTTGAACAGAATGTATATAATACTTTCCATTCTGCTGCAATGATGATTTACCCCATGAGCAGGAACGCAAGTATTAAACGTGTAAAATGATGACAATGAGTGTGATGATATTCTTTACCTTTTTATATCAAGTGACTCTAGAAATCTTGTTTCAAGGTAGCCTTTCCTGTCACCAAATAAAGGAGATTTTTTCTGTTTCCAGAATGAGATAGAAACAGCAAAGCCAGCCATGTCCACTGGCCATCTGCGACCAACTGAAAATATCAATATAAATATTAGTCCATTTTTTTTACATTACATTCTCGTTGAAAACTTAGGTTATAACTTCAAAGAATCATGAGGCTATTTCAAAGTGCATTTTATGAAGAATCCTTGTTTGACCACAGTACTTAACAAAAACAATATTATATACCAACTAGGGGGCCTTTATCAAAATGTCTGACTCTATTAGTTGTGTCCTTTACCCTTCCATGGATCTACGAAATCGACTATCCGTCCATTCCTGACAATTGGTGACGAAATCCATGTTTTGGTGAATCCACCAACAGGAAACATAGAAACCATTTTCGTTGCCTTTATCTATGCGTGAATAAGAAAATTTTGTCAAATTCAGTAAAAATCATCATTATCATATTTTGTCTATATCATAGCAAACATAAAGTAGCTGATTCATACATAAGAGAAGAAAATTGATAAAAGTTTGTGTTTTAGAATTATCTTGTAAATAATTTGAGAAAAGATTTAAAGCATTTATATCTAGAAATAATCTTTGTTGCCCAGTTTGATGAATTATTGCAAAGATATCGCCACGTTAAAATTAAAAAGTTACACCTATTAATTTAGAACGGCTGGGTTTTGACATAAAACCAACCTCTTACCTCATCAAACAATCTTTTATCATAGAAGTTGTCGTCATCTGCAAAATAGATCACTCCATTATTGATACCATTTTTCTCTAGCCAGAGAAGACCACAGTTCCTTCCTCTTGAACCTTTGGATTTGCTTCCTCCAGGCATGTCAATAGTACTATTGCTTATTGTTGAACATGCAAGGTGGGTAAACTGAAGTTGAGTTGCTTTCAAAAGTTCTTGAATCCATGGAGTTTGTGTCTTGGAATCCTCAACAAGAATAAGATGAACTCCATGTGCCAGTGAAAGAACTTGGGTTTGCAGTACAAGAAGGGCTTGTTGGTTTTGTCTCCGAAACGTAGGCATAATGATGTAAACAGTAGTATCATTGCAATTCTCTCTGACTTTAGCCCAATACAAAGCTGAAACGTCAAAGGATGAAATATGAGGCAGTCATTAAATTTTATTCATGTTTGCATAATAATAATAATGAATACTGAGAGGGAATATATATGTGTATGTTCTGGTGGGGATCGAATAGAATATTAATGTTTTGCTTTTTTTCTAGAAGTTCTGTAAGTGAAACATTTGTTACCGCCATGTCTTCATTTCACTTAGAAACAAAGGTAACAAAATGAGACCCGTATCATATTTGGACATAATGTTGGTATACATTTCTTTGTTCCATTGGTCTATATCACAAATGTAAACAGGAAATAGGTGGGTAACTAACCATATTCGTCACATAAAAGCACGTAGATACAGACTAATAAAGCTAGTCCAATTGTACAGGGAACTAGTTTCTGAAACAGAATGTGTAATAAGCAATGAGAATAGTCAGGTGAATAATCAATTAATGAAATATTGTAAGGTTTAGGGGATGGTGTTCAGGTAGTGAATTGTCAGAGTGTGTACAGAAATCTTTGAATATTTGTAAATTTAAGCAAGGAATAGATGCTAAATATTGAATAGTAAAATGTTGTATTATATGTAAAATATTTGATGATATGATACCATGAATAATGTATATTATCACCTATGTTAATCATTGTTAATATCACCAATGTTACTCAAACTCGTCGGAAGAACTTCTTGTATTGGAAGAGATGATTAACAAAAAGAATCAATAAAAAAAGATCAGACAACTATTGTCATTAACAACGTGCAGTAGATGTATGAAACTCCCGCCCTTCTCTTGATGTATACCCATCTTAATCTAAGTGACATCTATGGTGGAGCATTCAGATATGTTTTAAGCCTAAAGGTAGGTCACTGGGCCTTTATCTACCCACCTGGTTGTCACATCGATCAGCCGTTCTTACTTCTCATACACTTTTGTTAGTGACAAAAAACATCCCAATTCCTCCCGTCTAGCAGTTGTGTTTGCTTTATGCTAAAACTATTTCCTATTGACAGATCCCATCTTTTACTTACTTCTTTTTAAAGCAAATAGTCCAATCTAAAAGATATTTCTGTAACCTAAAAACCAAAAGAATTAAAAGAATTCCTATCTTGTTAGTTAGTACTCTTAGCTGTGAGTTCCGGTCACATAAATGATAGAGGGTATTTCTTATGACGGTAACTCCTAACCATACTATTAAAAAACAATGGGCAGGTAGGATTGGAGAGAAATCGAGAAAAACAGAAGCAGCTACTCACCAGCAACATTATACAATAAGCTGTATGGATGATAAATGAAAGTCTCTTACCTTCTGAAATACGCATGTATAAGTCCGTTTAAGTTTTAACATGATGTCAAATGTTTATGTCTAGAAAACTTAATTGCTTGTTTTCCTTTAAGCTATCCAGTATTATGCGCTATTTATACACGCGTTATGTGAGGTAAAGCAGTCTCTTCTCCGTTTGCGAGAAGAAGACAGTCCACGTGCACATAGCCCCCACTTTGTGCAAACCTTACGTTGACACTGCCACATATGAACCCTCATATTAATACATGTGAAATGACAGGCATTGTAATTGGGAGAAGGTATTCATAGTCCCTTATCCCCTATGGAATAAATAGTAGATGTGGGCTGTCGGTAGCAAAGAATACACAATATGGTATTTCAGAAATAATTTACACAGAATTGTTGAAAATTTATACAAGTTAAAGCATTCAAAGTCTTTCTATCTTCTTTTCTTAAAAACTGTCATTCTACCTAGGTCTTTATTAATTTTGTTGCGATCAGAAAATATGTCATCTGTATGGAAAGAACTTGATTCTGTGCATGCAAGTGAACTATTTGGGTTTACTTTACTGTTATTTTTAGGGGAGTAGTTAAGCATTAAGTTTCCTTTAATTATGCCATTATATCGTTCCACTTCATCAAACCACTTGTTTGTATATATATTCGTCGCCTTCTCATGTAACTACTGGAAGATCACAGTACACTGTGAAGTGGTTTTTGAATAAAAATAATAATAAAAAAGAAATTTATTAGCTAGTCAAAGTTGCAGTCTTCTCTCCGCCTAAGCTGCATGCCAGCTGAAGATGTAGTTCTTCATCAAGAGGTGTTGGTGTCAGAACACTATCGTGAAAGGCTGTTGTTTATCCAAATACGTAATATATGTCACTGAACTCCTAGCTGTTGACAACTATAAGTCCATGAGGCTTAGTCCACTCAACCCCTCCTCCAATGCTCCTGGCCGCTCTACCAACCAGTCTGCAGAAATTTCTTAACAGAATACCATTTTCCCCAGCCTGCTTCTATGAGGTGTTACTCAACTGTTAGCTTGGTACACTCTAACTGGTTGCTCGCTGCTGGTCCCGCTTCCACATCGGTCCCTTGACTTCACCTACAGTCTTCAAGTACCTTCAGAAAGAGTTACACTCTTAGCCCTAACACTGCTCTAAGGCATGTGGCTATATTAACTTAGGATTGACACCGTGTCAGTACAAGGGTCTCATGTTTTCTAATATGTAAAACAGAAAATAAATAACAATGTGAGATTTAAACAATTTTCGTCTTAGTTTTTATTTTGTAGAATAATGGAAAGGCTCTGGGCTAACTTCTCTCCCTTCTATATCATTAGCTGATCATCTATATGTGGTCTCTTAGTAAAAGGTTAAAAAAAAGTAGGACTGGTAAGAAAAGTGAAGAGGTTAACCAGCAGAGGCTAACCAGTGGATACTGAAGATACTCAAAATACGAACATCGAATTAACAGACATCAAAATTGAGTGGGGGGGGGGGGGGGTGCATCGGGTCCTCTCTTTATCCGGGGCGGGAATAAAATAAGTTTTTGTTTTGTAGAACATTAAGGTTTTGTATAACATTAGAAAATAAATAAAATAATGTTGATAGTCATACCATAATCCGCTATTATTCGATCTTTGGCTCAAGATTATTATTTAGGGGGCGTGTTGGTAGCTATCTGAAATGAACATCCTTGCCGGTGATGGCGATCTCTGGTTATTTTGGCCGTTTCTTAAAAGAATTGGGCTTTAATGGTGTACCACCGCAGGCCACATTGTACACCCACTACGATTTGGTCAGAATAAAGATAAGCACTTCAGACTTCAGCCCGAGCTGTAGTGGCTATGGGGAAATGGCCCTCCTAACTGGACGGAAACTTGACCCACTAGCCGTGCTACTCCAGTATGCAGACCCTCAAGTGAGGAATCCCCACCAGTGGTCTAGGGCAGGTTGTGACGAGCTGGAGGAGGTCGCCATGCTGCTGCTCCACCGACTGCTCCCGATATGGTGGATCCTTCTCCTCCAGGATCCCCTTTGTCAAGGTCTTTCCTCCAGGGTCCTGGGTGACGCACCTGGGCAAAAAGAGGGACCGTATGGATCAGGAGAAGGGGAGGCTGAATCTCTAGCAGGTCAGTTAGTTGAGTAGGTGCCCTGTCTGGGGTGTGTGTATGAGGCACAACCTAGAGCCAATGAATTTTATAGCGGGCCTCGTCCCGATCGTATTTACATACATGTGCAGGGGTACTCGGTTGTGAGTCACACTTCCGCAGAAAAAAACGAGCGACTCAATGACCTTAGCAGCTCTATCTTAGCGGGTTTTCGCCCGACCATTACATTAATTTATGACTTGTGCAAATTACACATATAATACCATAAGCTATAATGATCAATACAATGTGTACTAAGACACATCCTAGAAATACTCGATAACCTTTGGACGGTTCTACCAAATACAGATAAGCAGAAATTGAAATGGGTAAGCTGTTACCTAATGATACCACTGGGATTAATCAGTAAATAAAGTAGCAGTGGTTCCCAATCTGACCGATATCATTTGTCATTAATCCATATATAAAAAGAGACCGGTTACCCGGAGCTAAGTACGGCCCGTAGGATTTCCCCATCCAAGTATAGGGTCTGTTTATCTCGGCACAACAGGGCCGGCTGGATGCTATCAAACTTCTGTAACTAGATAAGGGCCTCGTAATGCCACTGTGAGGGTGTTAGCAAGCACTCAGCCACTTTACACGTGTTAAACCTTGACCTGCTTTATATACATCATGGGCGGATTCAGAGATTTTCAAAAAAGAAGAGAGAAAAAAGGAGGGGGCGCCCCATTGTAAAGATTCCCACCGGGCCTTGCAGGTCAGAGAATTTCACACTGAACAAAATTAATTTTTAATATCTGACCAAAAAGAGGGGGCACAGGGTGTCCGTCCTTAGCCCCCACTGGGCATTCCCTTTTGATTATATCACATTAAAGCCCCGGCCACACTCACCAACTGACCTCAACTCGACTGTCACAGCTCCTGCTGGCGCCAGGCCCTACGACAGTCTAGTCTTAGGTAGAAAACTCTACCATGCCATAGACACCCCCCCCCCCCCTATGACCCGACGATCCAGTCGTACATCTTCATCTTCCCAAGATGTGGGACTCAACTCAACTGTCGCAGGTCGAGCTACGACTCCCCCGGCCACACTGTGAGACTGAGCCCAACTCAACTCAACTCGACCATCGAGTTGAGTTCAGTTGGCCAGTGTGGCCGGGGCTTAAGGCGTTTAAGCTATAGATAAAATGGAGTATTTTGTTGGAAGGTAATGTGTGACATGTGTGACTAAGTCGAGACAGACCAGGATAATAAAGATTAAAAAAAAAAAATCCCTGTCGGACCATGACTCATTCCATCATAGTGGTTAACTAAGACTTAGTATTTCACTCATGTGCGTTACATTAGAAATTATTCTTGTTTAGTAATGATTAACGTCGCTGTAAGAACATCAAATTGATACCCTGTACTTGCTTCTTTTTACAGATTGAGTATAGAGTTAGATTGTTAAGAACACGCGGTTTTTTCTGTTTGTGTAATTAATCTTTTCTCAAAAAGAATTCTTTGATCTCTGGTTGGAGCGAGCGCCCTCTTTGTCAACTCACCCTTTAATGTCTGATGGAGATATGTCTTTATCTGGTAAAAAGATAAAATATAAGAAAACACTAATGTCTTCACCAGTTTCAGAACAGCACTTAAATATTTGGCATAACATGCAAGGCTGCATAAACTTACATCACAGGTATTTCACGATTACATCTGAAATATGTGCTAATGTACCTACATTGAGGAGGTAAAAACGCCTGGCCTGCTGTTTGAATATGCTCAGGAAAAATGTGGGTGGATAGGTTTCAAGGGTTTGGAAATGACATATAGCTCTATAATTTACACCATTCAAGTATTGCGAGTTACTTTTCATGATAATTAAATTATACCATTATTACAACCCCCCGATCCAGGTTATAAAATTTATAAATACAGCGAATGCTGCATGCATGTTAGTAAGCAGCATGAAGCCATGAATGAGTGTTTGTTGTACATATGCTGATGTGCTGATGTGATGTATTTGATGCATAAATGTTTAATTCAGTTTCCCAACGAACTCTGGAGGGGAGGACGATAGAACTGGAGGGTAGAGTCATGACCCTGGAGTTACAGGTAGAAAGCCTTCTGGAAGAGGTCACCAGACTTGGCCAGGAGGTAGGTCAGATTTCATCTGTTTAACTACCAAATTAGTCTATCATCTCCGTAGACTCGCCTTTAACCCTTTCACTGCCAGAGGCCGCATATGCGGCCCCATAGTAAAATCCCATAAGAACACCATTGAAAGAGGGTGTATTCAGCTTTCAGAATCTGAAAGAATTTTTCAAAAATTCCAATTAGAACCAGAGATACAGCTATTTGAATGCCAGACCACCGATTCACAAAAAAATATTAGAATTGCAATTAGAGAAACCATTAAGGATAGAGTAGGGGGATTATCACCCTTTGCATGATGTGTGCGCTCAAATGCTCGTATTTCTCTTAATATATGAGATATCTTGGCATATTATATACCAAAAAATAGCTGTTTATCATATCTTTCCTGTCATATTGACTATGAAAATGTTTAGTGGGAACTATGTAAGAAATGGGCCGTGGAAGTTGAAAGTTTTATTTTTATACTTTTATTTTTTGAACATGGATTCCTCATTTAATGATGCCTCAATGTCTCTGAAAATTCTCAAGGCTTTTAAAAACATTCTTCTTGAGGGAAGCGTGTCTCAAAATTCTTATTAAGATCCTAGTTGAATTTTTATCTCATGTAGAAAATTATTTGAATTATTTTTGAATTATTTTTTACGTTTTTCTCCATAAAAAAATAACTAAGACCTAAATCAAAATTTTGAGACACGCTTCCCTCAAGAGGAATGTTTTAAACATAACTGAGAAATTTTGTAATCATTGAAGCACTATGAAATGAGATATCCTTGTTCAAAAAATAAAAGTTAAAAAATTATCTTTTTAACTTTCTTTCCCCTTTTCACTTTCATTTTCTAACTTAAATGATAAATGAGCAATACCATTCGATAGCTCAGATATTCAGCATTCATATGATGTATAATATGTGTAAAAATACCAAGGATTAGCAGAGTTATAAGTAAACACGCATCATTGTTGCAAATTGGGCCATGATCACCCTACTCTAACCTTAAGAAAGTACTTGCATTTGAACTTACCATACCCATCAAAAATCATGAAAAATAGGTAAATTTGTGTAAATGACATGATTTTCAATTGGCTGTAACTTTGCTTTAATTTATGGTAATTACAAACTCTCTTTTGCATGAAAAAGATAACGTTTTCATGTTATCCTTATTAAAAGTGAAATAGTTATTTTATGATTTATTGGTTACCATGGAAACTGCTAAAAAGCATATGGTAGGCATATGACATATGATAAAAAATTTGCCTTATTGGCACAGTGCCAACATTTGGAACATTTTCATCAAAATTATTGAAAAAAGCTTTCCACCTGAAGAATCAAAATTAAATTTGAGTTTTAGGCATTTTTTAGACTAATTTCCTTATTTGGGGCAATATTTCAGTAAATATCAGTTATATCATGACATATCTGGCAGTGAAAGGGTTAATATAATGTTCCATAATGTATTTCAAATGTCAAGCCATCCTGGCCTAGTTAATTCATTGCGAGTATCTCGTTGTATTCAAACCACCCCCAACCGTTGAATGGAATACCATCTTGCTCAATTATATGCATATCATTTAGTCTTTTAAGGATAGACAACTGTGGGCAAGGCGCTATTTGCACTTTCTCCCCTCATTTTGTAAATATTTGAGGTATAGTATCGTGTCATATACCAAAAGAAAGGTAATAATTTTATCTATCTAATGGTATGAATAAAGTGAATGTTTGATCAATATTTGCGACATAATGAATTAAAAATCTATTTTTTGACTTTTATTTTTTGAACATGGATATTTCCTTTATCATAAGGGCTACTGACTTCAAACTTTGCATGCCTCCTTATAAGGTTCTAATGCAGGGAACTGTGTCTCAGAATCTTTATTTAGGTCCTAATTTTTATTTTATTACAAAAAACGGGAAACTTTTTGTCATTTTTCTATTCTTAATTTTCTAGATTTCATAAAACAAAAACTAAGACCTAAATAAAAAATCTGAGACACAGTTCCCTCTGAATGGCTATGAATTATAAGTATTCAAAATTTCAAGTCTCTAAGTGAAGAATTCACTGAGATATCAATGTTCAAAAAATTGTTGTTAAAATAGGTTTTTTCAACTTTCCGGTTATGGTGCATAGGTGTACATAAGAATATATTTTTATGATTTATATCAACAGATAGGGTATCTAATTGGCTTTTTGCCACTATATAATATGAATATAAGAGATTAGGAATGCAGAAATAGTAACAAAATTACTGCGACCATACCAAAACACCTCCTATCACCAGTTGTCTATCCTTAAGACGCAATTACAATTCAATCTCATTTCTAAAAAATAATTAGATTAACGAACAGAATAGCAACTAAATGCTCAGAATCTGCTGACGATTGAGAACATGGATTTGGAAAGTTTCAAAATGTCTATATCAGGCATTCATGTTTTCTGCAATATACGTCGGGTGGGTCCATTAAAAATGCAAGTTGGTTCCTACTTCTTAAAGACATTTTCGTCGTGTTTTCTCAAATAACAGAATGCCGCATTGAAGAGGGAAATAGACCGTTGTGAGTGTCAACCGAAAGAGTGTGTTGATTACCTTGGTCAACCCCACCGTCACGGAGAGACCTGGCGCAGGGGGAAATGCCAAGTGTGCCACTGTCAGGTGAACTTTATATATAGAGACCATTATCAGATTATAATTTATCTGTCCACCCTAAAATACCAATGGCCAATTTTCCATTCCAATAGGGAATGCTCTGTCTCTATGCAGTAAGCGAAATTTACAGATTTCATATCTCATATGACTACCTTGAGTGACATGGGCTAGTAATATGTCAACTATTTTCAGGCAAATGGTACAAGATGTGAAATCATCGATACGCAGGCCTGCAAAGGTAAATACTAACCTTCCTTTTTTATTCTTGATGAATAGACGCAAGATCGTGTATGTGTGCATCTATCATATAGCGGTCATTATCAATAACGAGGTTCTATGCCGCATTTTTAACCCTCGATATTATGGCCACGGACTTTGGGTCTCATTGGAGAAAAGTCTGTCGGACAAACATAAGTGTAAATGAATACAACATCACTCTACGACAGCTTAACATTTAATTCTTAACCCAAACATACTTGTTTTAAAAAAGGCTCCGTTAATTTACATTCTTAAATCAGAAAACCGCAGAGTATTTCGCTTTCAGAATGTCCTTGCAAGAACGGTGGAATATGTGTCGGTCCACCCGGCGTAGGTCCCTGTCTCTGTCCGAGGGGTTACTGTGGCGATCTGTGTCAGCATCCCCCCAGATCCCCCTGCTCCTTCCTGCCGGACAATGGGAGTTGCCCCCACACCAACTCAACTGGAGAAACCCCGAAGACGTCCGTACGCTTCTACTACGACTGGAATACACAAACATGCGAGGTCTTTCATTATCAAGGTTTGTGAGATCATTCAATGGTTCCAGCAGAATGAAATGCTTGCAAAACGATTTTTGAGCAAAATAACCGTGAAATGTTTTGTGTGTTCATTCTCAACTTTTTCGGGACATGTACGGGGTTATGTACCAGCATTTGTCTCAACTGGAATTCTTTTTCTGCTCATTTGTATATTCAATAGCGGCCAGAACTGGGCATGGGTAAAGATTGGAAGCAATGTCGTTTTAACATTAGGGAGTGAATTAAGGTTAAGATTTCTTTCCCCTTTCCGTTAGTCAGTTTAGAGTTTCCATATAAACACAAGGAACCCAGAGGGTCTATCTAATGTCTAAAAAGAAACTGCCCTAATTCATGATCAGATGATAGCATTTTGAAAACATCTAGTACTAGCTTAATTTCCATGCTGCGCCATATTTCAGGATGTCTGGGCTCGGCAAACAATTTCCCCACCAGAAGTCAGTGTGAGAGGACGTGTCTGCACGGCGCCTGCTGCATACGTCATACGACTGGTACAGGGTCAACCACCACACAGGAGTGTCTGGTAAGGGTGTACTGACGCGGGTGTCAGTCCACTGCGTAGAATCTTAGTTAGTTTTCAATGCACAGCCGGATCAGGGCTAAGATCAACTCTCTTAATACCTGGGCGGAGAGTGAAGAGATGATGTCATATAGGTAAGAGTAAATAGACGTGTAATGCACTGGCAGCCCCAGAGTGTAAACGTTAGCTGATCAGGCAAGTCCTAGTAGCGTAAGGCATTGCGAACTCAGGTTACTGTCTGGGTGAGTGAGCAGGGCCAGATGGTTGCATAACATTAGTGGATATATAACGGATCTGTAACGGAGACCAACTGTTGCAAAGAGAATAACGGAGACCAAGGTATTGCAAAATCCGTTAACAATTTTCCGCTAATGGTGAATTTTAGCGGATTTTCCGCTGATAATTTCCGCTAATATGAAAGGAACAGTAGGATATATTATTTAACAGGTCCGCTATTTAGATTAACGATATATGCAACCCTGTGCAATCCGTTCGTTGTATTATAATAACGGAGAGGGTCTAGCGAAAATTCTAGCGGGAATGTTATGCAACTCCTCCCAGGCTGGTGGAAGTGCTTAGGAGTGCTGGTTGTCAGGAATTGACATAATCAAGGGGACATAGTCAATGGGAGCGCAGTGACACATAGGTTACATGCATTTGGATTAATAAATACTATCCTTTCATGAGAGTGTTCTTTGTCATCCATGAATCACAAACTAGGTTCTAGGATGACTTGAAGTCAAGATGAGAAGGAAGTCTGCAATACATGGCTAGCATACTGGAATTATAAAGAAAACCCATAATTGGTAGACTAAGGATTAACAGTAAAATAAAACCCTATAGATGAAGGGGCCACCCCAGCAGGAAGTTTGGGCTACAATCTATGGTCATTTACGGATATAAATCCACTATCAGAATACTGTTTACATCTTAGGTACCGAAAGTAATGACATCCTTTCCCAAGTAAAATAGCACAGCAATTACCAATTCTTCAGTATTTAAGCACAATCACATGATGTCATCAAACCCTCAAGAGGCCGTGCTCTTCTTATCAGAAATGTTCGCGCTGAACAATTTTTAAGCATTTCCTACTCAGATCATAATTCATGAAAATGATATTTGAATACCAAAATGATTGTGTTACGATATAGAATGATAGTAGACCTACATGCAAAATTACTAACGTTAGGATGCAAAATTCATGCAGGAAACCTAGTTTCACGAAAGTAAGAAATGGGCCTATCAATATTCACTCCTTCCTGGCATGGCGCCGTCTCACCATGAGCTGTGCCTGAGGGGTTTGAGGAGGGACTGTATAGGGTGAACATGTATGCATATTATTAATTAGAATACATTCATGTATCATATAAGTGTGATCACAGTATCTTCCTTTTAAAGGATATCGACTTGATGGAATGCAGGAGAAAAGTACGTGGGACCAGCTTGCGGGTTTCCCCCGTGGAGGTGGTGTCCTTCAGAGCGGGTTCCTCCTGTGAGCAGACCCCGTGTGGGGCTACGAGCAGCTCACCTCACCCAGTAGGGTCCCTCTGCCCCGGTTGCCGTCTGGGCAAATGTGGGAGGCCCCCGTGCAGGTATGTGAAGAGAACTGACAATATTGTACATAACATATTGTTATATCAAACATATTTTAATGAAATACTGATAATCTCAGGGAAAACCTTCTTATCGTACGTTTTTGGTGAGGACCTACATATTTGAAAGCTATGTAATTAAAAAAAATAATAGCTCTATTTGTTTAATTGTTGGCATATAGGACTTATGCCAACATGAGATCATTATACTTCATGATTTAGATTAATATTTCGCTATTTTTTTCCATAAAATGAATAGGTGCAGTAACGTAATCAAGCGAAAGGAAATTCGAGATTTATCGCCGAGGGAGCTTTGGCAATTCCAGCAAGCTGTAGCTCACCTTCGTAAACCAAACCAGACGGAAGGAAGTCCTTCCAGTTCCTGGGAGGGTCTGCGCGATCTCTACACTCGGCACATCATGCATGCCTCTGATTGGAGGTATTTCCTTCTATGGCACAGAGTCTTCCTCCGCTATGTTGAGCAAAGACTGCAAGAAGTCGACCCTTCTGTGTCCATTCCGTACTTCGACATTACGACGGATGCCGGGAACTTTGCCAAGGCCATCATATGGCAGGCAAATCACTTTGGAGGGAATGGTCGAATCGGAACATGCTTGAGTGATCATCCGTTTGGAAATCAAACATTCTGGAATCCATGCATTTACAGGAATTTCAATGTATCCGTGCCCATACCCTCCTTACTTGAAGTTGCCCAAATTCTGCGAGCAGATGACTTTCAACGGCTCAGTGACGGCCTCCAAGCTTTGGCGGGCTATTTGCACACGTTCATCGGAGGCACCATGGCCTCCTCGGCAGCTGCATACGACCCAGTATTTCTAAGTATTTATGCCTATATTGATATGCTTGTTTGGCGCTGGCAGCAAGACCACCCAGGGAGTTTGACTGAAATGACCTCATCTCATTTGTCCGACTTACGACTCGAACCGTTTGGACTGTCTCTAAACCAAGCCTTCGTTACTGAAGATTTCTGTGTGACGTATGTAGCATCAGGCTATGGTCGCCCGTGCAATCTAACTGTGGATGATCTCAAAGCAGGTTCTTACTCAGGGTATGATCCAGATGGATTTGACAGCATTGATTTCGATCGATTCGGATATGACAGACAAGGTAAACTATCACTATTTATGAAATATATGACAGGTTGATTAAGTATATCTTAAATCAAATAGCAGTTAATCATAAAGAATGTCTATTGCCTATATCTATGCTTTCTACAATTAACTTTTCAAACTTCTTTGTACGGGAGTGAATGCACATATATATATCTTTCCAGATAAACTTTTGTTGTCATGCGAGTACATGTATTAGGATTGAGTGATTGATCCAAATATTTTTGGTCATTTTGATGAAAAGCCTGCCGTTTGGTATCCATAACCTGAATACATTTTAACTGTTTTATACGATGCTTTCAAATTCAGGCTATAACAGAGACGGTTACAACAAGCACGGATATGACAGACTAGGGTTTGATAGATATGGTTTTGATGAGGACGGTTATAATCGATATGGGTACGATCGCCAAGGATTTGACAAACAGCGCCGACCTGACCAAACCGGGATCTACCAGGATAATCTGGATTGTTTCTGTAGAAAAAGGGGAGGTAGGAGAAATACAAATGCTATTTTTTCCTTGTTATTCATCCCCATTTGAAAACATTCGTTAATAAACGCATGTACTATTAGCCTAAAACAAGAACCGTTTTCTGAATATTTGACCAATAAAAGCAAATAGGCATAAGCAGTGTTAAGCTAGGCTGGAACAACATGCAACTACGTGAAGCCTTGAAAACCATTTTTTTTAAAAAGGAAAAAAAGTACTGTAGATTGGTACACTCTGAAATTTTTGTCTGATTTAATCGATATTTCATCTTTCCAGGTCTAACAATTGGTGGGTATGACCGCTTTGGATATGACCTCAAAGGTCTCGACTCCAGAGGGTGTAGTTTTGGAGTGCAGGGACCCTTCATACCTGTGCAGGTGTCCACTCTTTGGTCCAGGTCCAGGTTCCTCCCTCCGGAGGTCCTCAGTAACCTGGGCAGGTCATGTCCACCTCTAACACCTCTAGGTGACGGCTGGTGGCAGCAGTGTTGGGTGACTGATATTCCCGTCATAACAGGTAAAATCGTTTTATTTTGTATTTAGGCCTATTCATTAGTACAAAGGCTCATTCTCTCTACTTTTGTTTGCACATGTATAGCAGGACTTTTATTGTCCAGGAAGCCGTTAAGTAATTAAAATAGCACGAATAAAATGTTTTTCCATGTATACACAAATGCCATGTTGTAGGCACCTTAGCTCAACTTCATTGTCCTGTAAGAAACTACAAAAATAGTGCATCGATTCTTGTTAACCTTAACAGCTTAAGGCATAGAGATACATAAGAGCTATGCTTAAGGTGACCACTATGTTTTTCAATATCAACACAATGCGACATAATGACAGAGTGATAAACGATCCTGACCTTTTCTTCTGAGCAGGCTTGATGCGGCCGACGGCCCCTATGGCGGGCCCCTATCAAAGACTATGTGGGGACATAGAGCCCTACCTGTCCAGTTGTGACTGTCTCCAGGGCCGGGTCACCTGTGTGGCCGACCCCTGTGAAGGCGCCACCTGCAGGCAGGTGCCCGAAGCTCAGTGCTCAGTTACCACCTGCGGGGCGTGTGGGACAATGTGGGTGTTGGACGGCAGGAAGGTAGCGTGTGAACTGCCCTCAGAGACAATAGGTAGGTTGTTGTCTACACGTTGTTTATGAAGAATAAAAGGAATCTGTAAAAAGTACTATAAAACATGATTTCATTATTTTTGCTCCTTGCGCTTAAGGGTCAGTTTTCTAGAGAAAGAAGATGGTATTAAAATTATCTGGAATTTTCATGGTGTACAGGGATGCAAGAAAAATCAATGTTTGTGTGCAGGGGTTATAATTGATTCTGATACGTATGGCTAGAAAGATTTTTTATAATGTATCAAGATGCATTATGGTCTCTAAACCTCCCTATTGTCATTGACGCAACGCAGCTCTCCAGGGTTATCATCCGGCCAATACAAATAGTCTCTTGGATAGAAATTGTTTAGATGTGTACAGTTTGTGAAAGTCTTGAGTGATAACATACATACAGTATTTGATGATAGCTAAAGAAATCAAAGTAGGCCTAGTCAATGCAATGAGCGGTATTTGTTGGGGTAATTTGTGGAGGTGAGAGATCTTCCAAATTGTGGTCGACTGCCAGTGGAGCTCATGATTGTTCCCACTTATATGAATATATTATATATAGGCCTATGTATAGGGCCTACTACATGATTTTACTAACAATTATTAAAGATATGATGCCAAAACTATTCCATGTTACCTTCCATTTCCCCATGCAATATTTATTCTGCAAATGGTCTTCAGCCAAAACACTATACACCTTTCCCATAAACCTGCACAGTGAACCTGTACTGACGCGGGTGGCCAGTCCATGTTTAGGCAGTAAGGCGTGAGCTTTAGAAACACACGTGTAGGCCGTGTTTCACTTTGACAGTAGTGAAATTGGGGAGGAGTCACGGTGTGACGTACCACTTTATAATAACGTGTTCTGCTCTCAGCCAGCCAGAGTTCGCTGTAACACTGTGTGAGTAACATCCAGGGAAGGTTGGACCTCCTGCAGTCTTGGTTCTGGATTGAGGCATAGAAATTGTGTAAGAGCGCGGGAGCGTTGGCTGAATGTGTTTGAGGGGATTCCTACCTCAGGACTGATCATGGTCAATCGAGTTCTTGTCCCAGAGCGACTATACACTGGATAATAAACAACAATATCCTTTCACGCAAGTGTTCATGTCTTACATGATATTGAACTATAATTATGTATTGGACAGCACGGTCGACAGGAAGGAGACTGCTTATGGAGCTTGTTATTATCTATGACTTAAAATTTACAACTACTAAAGCACACTACGAATAACAAGATAATTAACCTCTATAGTTCAAACCCCCCCCCCCATTAGAAGGTCTGTACCCAGCAATTTCCATTGAAACCCATCCCCCAATCGACTGTTAAGGCCTATTCTGCTAACAGGGTGCCACTCTATTGAATAGGTCTATAAATGATCATAAGCCTACTTTGCAGCGCCGTGTTTGTCGAACCCCTGTCTCAATGGAGGCACATGTCAGCCGTCCAGGTGGCGCCACCGTACCCAAGACTTCCTCTGTCTCTGCCCACCTCACTTTGAAGGCGCCCTCTGTGAGCGGAAGGCTTCACAAGTGTGTCTGCTGCCCCCTGATTCAGGTGAATAGCATCCAACTATTTAAATAGAATTTAAAAAGGTGCATGTATTCTTGCAAGGTGACAATATCGTGCAATGGTGTGACACATTAGCCAGAGTCATATCCTTCTATGTCTTTCATAAATAAGGTGTATTTACCAGTTCAGGTGTAATATAATGTATTGATGATGTTGTGTTGTTGTATTTCCTATCAAAGTTCATTATGAGAAATATTGGGAAATAATATTGCCTTCCTGTATTGCATCTTTACAATTATTCTATTGATTACCTTTGACAATCGCTGAGGTACAAGCTGACACATCCATTCAGTCTTAGTGTGCATCGATATCTTGATATATGAAAGCATATGAAAAACATAAAGAACATCTCAGGACCTAAAGTTTTGATCCGGTTCTATCTTTTTTGCATGTTCTCCGCAATAGGACACTGCATAGAATTTGAAGACCGCTGGTACTTCGACCAAAGATCTGGGTCATGCAAGGTATTTCGTTACAGTGGGTGTGGAGGCAATGCAAACAGCTTCCCAACAAAATACCACTGTATTAACCGATGTGTGAAAGGTGCCTGCTGCATCAGGAAACAAATACACCGTGGACTGTATGGCTATAACCAGCAGGGATATGACAGGTGCAATATCAATTCATACAATGATAATGATTGATTAGTAGTCCTAATACTCATATAAGGGAACAATCATAAACATAATGAATAATACGGAACATGCTGCTATCAAAATATTGCCATTGATAACTGCACGTAATCAGTTTGCCAATTGGTAATAATCATGTTCTATTCACATATTCAAACAGATATGGTTTTGATGAAAAGGGACGGTCTGCAGATAGTTCATTGAGGACGCCCGGGAATGGAATCGCTTTTGGTAGCGGTGTTTATGACACTGAAGGTTACAATTGGCAAGGTGGCTATTTACTTTGTTTGAATATTTCCGAACGAGTGGTATGGGCACAATAAAAGAAAAATACCCTTAAAACCGTGAAATAATTATTATTGCATACATTTTGTGGACGTTTCTTTTTACGAAATGAAAGCAATTTGCCTGATTCATTTCCGTCTTGTGGTCTTTGACTCAGTTCCAAGAATTTTTTTTGTAGAAATGCAAATTATTGAATGCGTAATTACTTCCTTTTTGTTTGTCTATGCATATAGGATATGACACACAAGGATACAACAGGGGTGGTCGCGATGCATCTGGATATGACCGCGATGGATACAATCAAGAAGGATTTAATCTGACAGGATATAACAGGGTAGGAGACTATGATGGCGATATCTCATTCACAAAAACAGGGAACAATATCAAGGGTTTCAACAGGTAAGACGTTACGCAGTGTCTATGGGTATATCAATTGCTGACAAATCATCTCATTTGCTTTACGCATATGCATGGTGCTTCTAGCTGTACTTTGAAAGGTAGGCCTATAAACATTTTGCAAAGACGGCGTTTGAATAAACTTGCCGTGTGTTCATTATGATAATACAGTACTAGTACTGAAGTGATGACAAACGTCTTGAGATAAATCCAGGATATAACCATTCAGGAGTTCAAAAAGAACCAGTTAGAACTGCACCTAACCTCTCTACAATAATCTTTCAGGGCTGGCCTTAATTGTCACGGGTTTACTGAGGAAGGCCTTGATGCCTATGGTCACATATCAGGCCACATACACACCTGTTCCTATCTGACCAAGGAGGAATGTCAGGTGAGGGGCACCAACTACAAGAGGACCTCTCTGGTATCGTTCTCTCCAGGAAAACGCTGTCACCAGGTTCAATGTCAGCCCACCTGTGGGTGCCAATACGGCCTGAAGTCGTACCGCACAGATGAAATATTTACCAAAGGTTGTAATACAAAGGGTCAATGTTTGAGGAACGGGAAAATCATCTTTAAGTGCGATGGTATCCGGCGGAGAAAAGAAATAAGAGACCTAACCCCAGCAGAATGGTCCAGGTTTCAGTCAGCTGTAAGGAATCTGTCTGCTACTGGCTCTCCATCCAAATGGTCACAACTTAGTGAACTGTTCTCGGCACACTCAGAGTATGTAATTGACCCAGTTCTATTCCTACCATGGTTTCGCCAATACTTGCATATTGTTGAATCGGCGTTGCAAGAAGTGGATTGTGACGTTACTATTCCTTACTTTGACTGGACAATTGATGCTGGGTCTATGATAACGTCACAGGCATGGCAGGCAAATGCTTTTGGTGGAAATGGTGTTCACGGTAGCGACTGTGTGAAAAGACATCCTTTCCAGGTAGGTTTAAAATCGCATTTTTAGTGTAACATTATTGTATATAAAGATTTCTACAGGATGTTACTTGTATACATTTAAATTAAAATACCGATGGCGGCCGAGCCTATTTGCAGGAACAAACATTGACATCATTAATGCTTCTCCATTAAAGCCAGTGTTCATACATTTACATGTAACAAGTGCCTTCTTTCGCAAAGGTTACGTTTGTTTGATTTATTCATAATACAATTGCCATTATTGACAAGGCTATATACATAATTATGTATCAAAGAAAGAATGCAGGTAACATAAGCTATTTTCAGGACCCCTACAGTGTTGGATGGTCTCCTTGCCTCCGTCGGAAGTTTAACGAGTCCACACAAGTTCCACACACGCTCCTTGTCCATGGCCTCCTCAGAGAGGCAGATTACCCCACCTTCAGTCGTCAACTGCTCCGGATGTCCACCCTCTTCCGCCAGTGGGTGGGAGGCCATTTAACCTCAAACTATGCCAGCTATGATCCCATTTTCCTCTCACATGCGGCCTATCTTGACAAATTATGGAACGACTGGCAGAAAAGACACCCTTCTGGGTTGTTCAGTTTCCCGGCTGATACCCGTTTCGTTCCCATGCCTCCATTTGGATCCTCCCCTGACGATGTATTTTCATCGCAGATTCAGTTTTGTGTTGACTATATTGAATTGACTCATGGAGTCTCATGTAACTCTTTGAATGAATCTAGCCCTGCGACTGGTATTCACACGTTGTTTGACTCAGATGGTTATGACTCTGAAGGCTATGGCCGAGATGGTTTTGATTCCCAGGGATATGACCGACTCGGATTTAGCATTGATGGCTTCAACAGAGATGGTTTTGACCGTCTAGGCTATGACAGAGCTGGATATAACAGATATGGATTTAACAGGACGGGATACAACCCAGGAGGATTTCATACAAACGGAACATACAGAGAAGGGTTCAATGAAACAGCCCATGCACAACTCTATGATTTGGCTGGCTATAATAGATATGGATTTAATCAGTATGGCTTTGACCGGGCTGGCTTTGATGCATTTGGCTTTGATGCTATAATGTATGACAAAATTGGATGTAATTATTTGGCAAATGGGCCTTTTTATACTATTCATAAGGCTGCCATAGATGCTATTTTGGAAAAGTTGCCACTTGACGAGATACATAAAGTACCTATCATGTGTGCTAATATGGAAGGTTGGCACCAGTTTCCGGAGGCCCAACATCCTATTGAACACCAAGCCTCCGATGGTCTGTGGATCCCAGAGATACCAAGCGCCAGGTAAATTACACATCATAATAGACATATAAATAGGTCTTTTTTTGTACATTTTTCTATTATTGACATTTGCCTCTCTAATAGCGAATTGTTTAACTTTTGTATTGGAAGTATCTTTTCCCCGAATTTAGACATTTTTATGAATACCTGGAGTTGGTCATTCAATGATAGCTGCAGCAGTCCCCATTCTAGATACAAATAGGTCATTCTTTAAGACAGTTTGAATGTTCAATTGAATTGGAAGAGGACACAAGTTTCAGTTAAGAGAATGATACTCATTTCAGATTTTGTACCTCACTACCTCTGTATACTGGCTGTAATGTCGGGGTAGGAGAGACAGTGTGTGACGTCGACATGTGTCAGGAGGAATTCTGTCTCAACCAACCAGAGGTAGGCTGTTGGACGAGGGGGTGCGGGGGGATGTGCTTCCCGGAATGGTATGACGTCACTTCAGGCCGCCCTGTAAAATGTATCGGTAAGAATCAAAAAGGTTTTTACTGCATGCTTTACTTTCAATTCACATTGTTATAGTATGTAATAGTAATATGTGTATGTCATTTCACATTCTCATCGGATGGCATCACATTGAAAGGGATATTTGACATAATATCGGTGATAACATATAACATATATGTCTGCAGCTCTGTATTCATTATCAGATTATCACATATGATATTTATTGACAATTGGCAGTTTTCGACTTTCTTTTCTTCTGTAGGTTGTACTGGTCTGGATGGCACCTTCTATAAGGACGGTATCACTTGGCGTCAAGACCCATGCACATCCTGCACTTGTGAGGTAAGTCCTTTCAGCCAATTCTACCTGAATCTTAATTCAAATCAGCAGGTTGAACTAGGCCTATATATAAATGTAACAGTTTTTTTTACGACATAGCTTTTGTTCTTATTTGTACACACAAACTCTTTATCTTCTTTTATAATCGGTTTCACAAAATTTGAAGTAGTTGCTGCTTGTCCTTTGCAAACAGAACCTTAGGTTTTATAGGTTCTTATGATATATAACCTCCGATAATTATGCATAGATAATTAAAAGCCTAGGCCGATAGATTCATTTTTTGTTATAAGTCAGGTGTAACATCGTGCCAAGTACAAGACTGCCCTATGGCACCCTGCAGTAGTCCTATTCAGCTCCCCAACCAATGCTGTCCTTCGTGCAGCGGTAAGTGTCAGCAATTTCTGCTTCTCTTTCCATAATCAAGTTGTCTACACACTGACCGATTAATGCAATATGATCTGCTACCAATTAGACTTAAATTGCCAAAACGGTAGGCCTATTCCGTGTCTCTTCCTCCTTTCCTATCCTATCCTCCTATGCATATGAAATGGTAATTATGTCACATTAATTTTGGAGGGACCATTCGACGTCAAAAACTGAGATAACTGAAAACTGTACTTCAATAATTCTACTCACAGCTTGTGAATATGCCGGGAACGTATACGCTGACGGTACTAGTGTATCTCTGATATCCGACAACTGTCAGGAATGCCGATGTCGCCTTGGTAACATCGTCTGTCAGACAGTGACGTGTGCTGACGTCTCGGACGTCTGTATCAACGTCACCACGCCCCCTGGTGAGTGCTGCCCGCGGTGCGCAGACTGTGACGTCACCACCTCCCCCGACCACTGGCGGGACGTTCAGTGTAAACTCTGCACATGTCGGGTAAGCACTATTAAGACCATCAAAAAGGTAGACACAGAAATAACGTACGGATGTAAGGGTGAAATCATTTTAGGGTGACATCTGAGTCATTTAAAGTAGATCTATGCGAGCGAAGGGGCAGGCAACGTATGTTATGTTCTATTCATCCGTTTCCCTTCTTATTGTGCCCTTTGACATGACCTATCATAAGAGACAGAGGGAGCATTCCGTATTGGTTTAAATCATTATACCTCCTTTATTCTGTAAACTTTGACGGTATGATTAATGCTAGCATTGTCCTGTTGCCCCCATAGGATGGAGCCATTGAGTGTCGAGAAAAGGATTGTCCTTCTGTGAGCTGCTCCCACCCGGGCACTCCTGCTGGACACTGCTGCCCTCGGTGTAAAGGTCAGTGGTCGGTCATTATACATTAAGATCAGGAACTACTACTGAACTAACCGGTTACGTTAATTAGAACAATAAATACAATATAACAGTTAATAATACTTACAGGTCTGTCTCTATGAAATAATTGGTTGAAAAATAGCAAGGCATTTGGCCGAAAAAAACTTGTTCTTTATATATCTAATTGTATAAGATTACTGTACCATGTATTTGGAATAGCAAAGGTTTTATCGGGATTAATTATTCATTGATGATTCGTTTATACTTAGATGTACCAAGTTACATACTGACACAATATCCTCATTAGCCCATGTCGTTTGCCAGAGTAATAGGCGAACAAATAGAATAATGCACTACACTGAACCATCATCACTCATGTTACTGATAATCTTCAATGGAATCCCCTAAAGAACTGTTAAAGTAAAACGACCATACACTGTCACTCATAGAATGTCACCACGAGGGACGTGCGGTCCGTCATGGTCACACCTGGAGGCCCGATGCCTGTCGCACCTGTCGGTGTCACCATGGTAACGTCAGGTGTGAAGAACAACGGTGTCCACCCCTGTCCTGTGACGCTCCCATATACCAGGAAGGAGAATGCTGTCCAAAGTGTGCACCGGGTAAAAGCTTTTCATTGGAAAGCAAATACTATTGACAATGTGAATCTATAGGCCTAGAGCCGTTGTGAGTTCACCAGACAACATTAAAGCATAAACATATCTTATAATCACCTCTATGATAAAATGCACGACATTAATTTCTTTGTCCTTGGGGTTCTTCTTCCCCGTAAAGAGGAAGAAAATTTTACAATAGGGCGCCCCCCCCCCCCCTTTTTTTTGTGTGTGGAAAATCTCTGGATCCGCCCCTCGGTCTTATCGCTTTGAGGTTTGGGGTAGTGTTGACTGAATGACATGAATGTTTTTTAAACGTATATTTGTTCAGTGTTCTCAAAGGTCTATTTTCCATCGTTATAACCCTTTGATTTCCCCAAATTTCAAAGGTTGCTTTTATGGGAAGACTCAGTACCGTGAGGGACAGGTTTTCAACGCCCCCTACAACCTGTGTCTTGAGTGCACCTGCCGGTCCTCCAGGGTGACCTGTTCACCTGTCAGTTGTCCTCCTGTAGACCTGCCCTGTGACTACCCTGTTCCGGAGCCCGGCAAGTGCTGCCCTTCCCGCTGCCAAGGTAGGAACCCAAAACGTTAAATATTGAGGATAAGATAAATACATGTTTTGCATTGTAGTCGGAAATGCTGTGGCATAAGTTTCATAGATGTTGGTTGAAAAAAGTAAATTCCATTGCTCACACGTATGTCTTAATGCGTCTTACATTGCAAGAGCATATGTATATGTATGCCCTTCGCCCAAGTGCTGCTCATTTTCATGATTTCAAACTGTGTTTCTGAACCATCAATTATATTTATAGTTTGATTGTAATAGCATCTTTCTTCTCTATTCAAATGGTACACCGGTTGAACGTACGAATTCTTGCAGAATGTACGCATGGAGGGTCGACGTACGCCCACAGAGAGGAGTGGTCGTCGGGGTCGTGTGAGGTATGTCGATGTACAGAGGGGGTGGTCTCCTGCCAGCCAACACAGCCATGCCCAACGGCCCAATGTCCCCACGGAGTGGTGCCCTCTGGCCAATGCTGCCCCATTTGTGAAGGTAAATGTCTTTTCTTATAGTGTTTTAAATATAATGCACACACAAAAACACAATACAGTGAGACACAGTTTTCGATACGAATAAAGTATTTCAAAGAATAGTTTGCACTATTTGTCTGAACATTCATTTTAAAAAGGGAATCTTTCAATTATTATAATGTACTTTCCAGACTGCAACTTTGAAGGCCAAATTCGAAGGAACGGGGAATATTTCACTGTAGGAAACGACAGGAACTGTCACGAATGTACATGCAAAATGGGCCAGGTCTCCTGTGAGAAGGCCCCACCCTGCCCATCTCTTAGCTGCAGGGACCCCGAGAATACAACCGGAAAATGTTGTCCGAGATGCAAAAGTTTGTCTTCAACAGTAATTTATCTAAATAGTTTGCATGCTATACAAACCATAAAAAAACATAGAGCATTAAAATATGGCTATTCATCTATATCCTGGTATACGTGACTTTTATGAAAATCTATCGTTCTTTGATATGCAATTTACGGCTCATTAAGTTATTCAGCTTTCGTCAATATTCCACTTAGGCTGCCAGAGAGGGGGATCCAGTTACAATGACGGGGTAGAAGTGCCATCTATCAAAAGGTGTCATAGATGCGTATGCTACAACGGTAGGTCTTCTGTCACAGATATGCTGCAAGTGTTCTGTAAAGAAATGTAACCAAAAATGGTATGCGCAGACGTATTATAGTCTTAATAGCTGTAACATAAACTCAATATATTGCCGTGACATTTTGTTTGTTAGTTAGGTGAGTACACGTTACTCACTCGGTCATCCAGCAGTAACAATTAACTGAAACTATTTCATCCCTCAGGTAGAGTTGTGTGCCAACGTCAATCCTGTCCTACCCTGACATGTACTGACTTCATCCAGCCGGACAAAGAGTGCTGTCCTCGTTGTTCAGAATGCAACTACGAAGGGAGGATTCATAAATCAGGAGACAGTTTTATCAGTAGAAGTGATCCTTGTCTGCAATGTTCCTGCAAGGTATTATTTGTAAATATGTAATGCAGACATGCCTCTCATGGCTTTTCACCATTCATTCTCTTAGGCCTAGCCATATAATTGCATGCCATTCATTTATATGCAAATGCAAGTAAACCTTCTTGAAACTGGTCCAGGTCCCTTCATTTCCAATACAGGCACAAATCAAAATTATCAATCAGCAACCTTAATCAAGAATAGTTTCATATTTAAGATTACATAAAATCCATGATAATTTGTTTATTATACATCCCCACTACTATTTCAGGAGCAGAGAGTGACCTGTGAACGACTTGCTTGTCCCCCTGTGAGCTGCTCCCGTCCACACACTGAGGCTGGCGAGTGCTGTCCTGTGTGTGAGCAGCTCGAGTGTCAGTATGAGGGGCAAAGCTTCGGGGAGGGCAGTGTTGTCCCTCTCCCAGCTCGACCATGTGAGGACTGTCGATGCGTGGAGGGAAGCATTCAGTGTACCAGATTGGAATGCCCGCCAACACAGTGTCCTTACCCTCTGCCCGGAGAATGCTGCCATTCATGTGAAGGTCAGTGTCAGTATGTACATGCAAGTCCTGCTTTCGAATAGTTGAGAGATCATGATAATCAATACATGTATTATATAGGTTTAACGCGCGGTGTCACATTGCACCATGCTGTAACTTATCAAAGACTATTGCTGTCTATTCTCATATATAGACACATAGAATAAGACTAGAGCACTTCTCCCTGGAAAATATAGAACCATTGAATTATTTTATAGAACAGTTATTCTCGCAGAATACATTACAACAGTGCAGCACTGTATGATAAGCGGTAATCAGTAATTGGATGTTGTACTGCGATTGGACACCTAAATAAAGTTGCACCACAGGATTATTGCATACTGAATTTACCACACTCATATTTTCCAACTATCTATTTTTCTAACCATGATATCGTGGAAGTATGAAGAAAATGATTGTAAATAAATATGTACTGTATAATTTTAACATTTCTTGACAGAGGGATGCTTCTTTGACGATGTCAGATACAGAAACAATGAGAGATTCCCTGATCCCAGAGGGGATCCCTGTTATGAGTGTGTCTGTAACCAGGGAAATATAGTCTGTGATCGAAAACCATGCCCTGAACCTAGATGCAGCCAACCTTTGACTCCCCTAGGTGGTTGCTGTCCAATGTGCACAGGTGAGAAATTTCCAGAAGAGTAATATCTTGACACATCCACAGCTAGCTATTTACCTCTCATTTAAGATTGTGTAATCCTTAAACACATAATGAACAGAAATCTCAGAAAAGTTCAATTCAGTACCTTTTGCTACAATATTATATTCCAGCCGTAACACCATCAATGAAGAAAGTAAACATTGACTAAATAATCTTGTCAAAACCCTCCATTTCTTACCCAACAGATTGCTCCTTCGAAGGAAGGGTTCATCAACATGGCCAAACTTTTCCATCTCGCAGAGACGCTTGCGTGGTCTGTCAGTGCGAGCGTGGGTCAGTCTCATGCCACAGCACCCCCTGTCCACCTGTGACCTGTCCCCGACCCAGGGAAGAACCTGGCCAGTGTTGTCATGTGTGTGACACAAGAAGCTGTGAGTACGAAGGACGGCACTATGAGGATGGACAGATTGTCCCTCTACCTGACCGTCCATGTGAGGAGTGTCGTTGTAGGGTGGGACAGGTGCAATGTGCAAGACTGCCGTGTCCCCCTGCTTACTGTGCCTACCCATTAGCTGGTACATGCTGCCCTTCATGTGAAGGTAAGTATGGCAATATTTATACAGGGGTTTTAACCGTTCTTTATAGTTGCTGAATGCAACAGAAATTTTCATCTTTCCCCTTCCTTTGTACTACACGTTTTAACACAATTTAAAATTTATCCATATAATTAAATTTTGTCCTAAATCCCACCTCTTTATGTATGAGTGGGACTAAACATTATATCCCATATAGGTTGCTTCTTCAACAATAGACAATACCGACATGGAGAACGCTTTGAGGATCCAGGGCGGCCGAAGTGTCATGAATGCGTGTGCAATCTTGGCAATGTGACATGTTATAAACTAAAGTGTCCTTCTCCAACCTGTAGTCATCCTGTAACCAGAGATGTTTGCTGTCCGTCATGCACAGGTAAGCCACCATAATGTTTATATCTGAGAACATACTGGGCATTATTTTGATTTTGAAAAGCAGTTCAACCAATTTCCCTAAATTGTCTCTTTTTATATATATAAAAAAAAAACACAAAACATTGAAGTTGCTGACTTTTAATTGTAAGCGTGATCATGTTTTGCCCGGCCATAAATTCCTTCCTTCCAACAAAAGTTTGCATTACGTACGTCCAAACATGCATTTCAGATTGTGAATATGAAAATTCTCGGATCAAGCATGGAGAAACCGTTCCGTCTAGGAGAGACCCCTGTCTCGATTGCCTGTGTACCTCCGGGTCGGTGAACTGTGAACGCCGCCAATGTCCTGTGGTCAATTGTGAAGCACCCCGACAAGAACCTGGCCAGTGTTGTCCAGCATGTCAGGACGTCTGTTACTATGGAGGGCAGACCCTGGAGGAGGGGGTGGTGGTACCCTTACCTGACCGACCCTGTGAGGAGTGTACCTGTAGGGACGGCAGGATCCAGTGTTTGAGGCGTGAATGCCCTCAGGTTACCTGTGATTATCCTGTGTATGGAGACTGTTGCCCATCTTGTAATGGTGCGTTGACAAAAGTTTGACAGATGTTCTTGGAAAATCCATTCGTACATATAATTATATGTATCTATACAGTCGTGTACCTTTTAACCCACAAAATCTGACGGATGACAAAGGCAATCATATGAAAGCAATGGTGCTGTCTCCTTTTTGCCACTACTAGATATATCCGTCATGGAAAATTATAATCAACGTTTATTACTCATGTAATGGCATTGTGAAAACAATATCTAATATAATAATGGTTTTCATTATTTCAGGATGTTCCTTCGATAATAGGGAATATAAAAATGAAGAGCGCTTTCCAGATCCAAGAGAAATATCCTGCTATGAATGTACTTGCACCCAGGGCAATGTCGTGTGTGATCATATCACCTGTCCAACGTTAAGCTGTACTCACCCTTTTACTACCCCAGGCGCCTGTTGTCCATCATGCGAAGGTAACAACATAATATTTTGATAGAATTGCATGGTTATATAAACATTATAACTAAGTATCACATCATTATTCTCGATCAAAACGTTTAAGAGGTGTTCACTCCTGTAGTGATGTTCAATGAAGAGGAAGTGTCCCAATTTCTAACCGACTGCTGCTTGAAGTTTGTTAATTTCCCTTACAGACTGTGATTATCAAGGATCTCACATGCAATCTAGAGAAGTTTTTCCATCAAGGACAGATCCTTGTAGTATTTGTACCTGTACATATGGATCTGTCTCTTGTGAACGGAAGCCGTGTCCAGCAGTGAACTGCCATAGCCCCAGACACGTCCCAGGCCAGTGCTGCCCTCTGTGTGATTCCCCAAGTAACAGTTGTCACTATGAGGGCCGTGTGTTTGAGGATGGAGCCGTGGTCCCACTGCCTGGTCGTGAATGTGAGCAGTGTCAGTGTAAAGAGAGAAGGATTAGGTGTGTCAGGGTCGAGTGTCCACCTGCCGATTGTGTCTACCCCATATCTGGGAAATGTTGTCCTTCATGCGATGGTGAGTGTCTTGTATAGGCCATATGTCTCTTGTTCTATCTGAGGCAGAGCTGACAACCTCATAGAGAAGGACTGGTAATGTTACTGATTTTGATTTTGAGTTTAGAGTGTTGATTGTTAGTGCTTTTAGAGACCTAAGTGTGATTACTTGCCTCTTGATTATACACTTCTATATTTCTACGTTTCACATCCATCCATGCATAATCTCCCTCTCCATGTCTGTCTGCAGGTTGTTCTTTGGGTGTTGAAACCTATAAAAACCAACAGCGATTTCCTGACCCTAGAGGGACACCGTGCTACGAATGTGTATGCAACCATGGAAACGTGTCTTGCAACTATGTTGGTTGTCCACAGCCAGCATGCAGTCATCCAGTCACCATCCCAGGGTCTTGTTGTCCTTCATGCACAGGTATGCCTATAGGCTGTATTCAACTAGCCGTCTTTACTCATGAGTTCAAAAACAATGGTAGATTGAACGTGGATCAATCAGAAACATGCTATATATTGATAGGAAGAGTTCTTAATCATTTTTCTAATGCTATAAAGGATGTATGGTCTTTTGTCATAATTATAAATCTTTAAACATTATAAATTAACAAATAACCGGCAGTCAGAATCACCGAGTGGAATACAGGCTTACCTCATATACCTCGGATTGTGACTATTAATATTCATATTTACATGTCTGTAATGTCAGAGGGAAACCGGAATTATTCATTGTCTTCTCCAAGATTGCAGTTATGGTGGTCAAATTATCAAAGATGGGGAATGGACAGCCTCAGACGCTACCCCCTGTACACGGTGTGTGTGCAGGTCCGGCAGTGTTACCTGTGAGCGCCTCACCTGCCCAGCCCCGAGCTGCTCACACCCTGCGTCTCCCTCATCTGAGGACTGCTGCCCCACCTGCTCACGTTGTCTGTTTCACGGGTAACTCTCCACTTAATCTAAAATAATCATGAGAAGTACTGCATTCTCAGATAGAATTATCCACTTACATTGATTTTTACATTAACATTGATATCTTACAGTTTTCTCTTCTATAGTAAGAACATATTTATCATTACATTCATGCTCGATATATGATCATATATTGTTAAACCTAATCCGTTACAGTAGATAAGTGTTATGCAATATTACTTACACTGTTAAAAAAAACCGTAAGTTTGACAGTAATGTACCGTAAACCTCAACAGTATAATACCGTATTTTATTTTACGGCTATCTACCATAATATCATTGAAATTTACAGTATATAACTGTATTAATTACGGAAATTAGGCTCACAGTAATATACCGTATTTGGGAATTGTATATTGGTATGGAAAAGAAAAATGGACACTTTGGGATTAGAACCCACATTCTCCACATTCAAGGCAGAAGCCTAACCAACTGAGCTAACTTGGACTGCATGCAGTGCACAGTCTCATTGTCAGTACCAATGAGTAGGATCAGTACTTCTATACAGGTGTTCAACATTGCACAGAAATTAGGTCAGTACTCTCATACCCCTACTTATTCAGTTAAGTAGTAAAGCCAGGCACTGTCTACCTACAGGCCTCCATGGCTCAGTGGTAGAGCATAGGCTTCACATGTGGGAGATCCCGGGTTCAATCCTTGGCAAGTCATGTCATCAAATTACTACTATGCAGTAGTGGTACTATTAGTATTAGTGCTTTGCAGCATGTCCTCTGAATTTTTGGCCATGATTAGTAGAATATCTTTTTCATACAGGAATTTGGAATTTGTGATTAAAAATGTAGATCTTTAAGTTATTGTAGTGTTGTTAAGATAATCACCTCATTGGCCTGCTATTTTTGGTATGTCTAACCAACCAGAACACCCCTAAAACATTTACAAGATGTTTTAAAACACCTTTTCAGTAGGATTGATATATAGACACCTTTTTAGTATAAGAACTTTATCACCTATACCCCTGTAGGTTTTACCTACATCACTCAAACAACCCATGCAAGGCTAAACCAAGAAGGAAGGATGTACTTGGTTATTGGCTCCATTATCCTGTAGTGTGATTGCAGGAAAAATAAAACTTTCAATGCTGTTGACATTACATCCAGTGTAAACTGTATGGTATAGTACCATAGTATGTATTACAGTATAATATTATTATTGTTGAACTTAAAACGGTTTTAATCCGTAAGAATAAAGGTCCACTGTAAGTGTTACAGTATACTACTATTGAACTTAAACGGTTGCGATCCTTAAAAATGAAAGTCCACTGTACATTTTACGGTATATTACTGTTTAACTTAAACGGTGTTCACCTGTAAAAAATACGGTCACACAGAATTACGGTCAGCCGTTAAATTTACGGTAAAAGTTCGGCAACATAGTTGCCAGTACTTTACCGTAAATTTGACGGTTTTTTTTTAACAGTGTACTTAGTCCCATGTTCATAACCTTCAAGGAATGGTATGTATCGTGATTTGGGAAATATTTTGTAATCAAAATAATACACAATCTGGATTTTCAAATTTGGGCCACACTCAAGTACAACATGGTGGAAGTCTACAAATGTCGTGCATGCTAAAATGCAACTTTTCTCACATGTACACATAAATCTATCAATTATTCCAGGACCTTGATGAACCACGGAGAACGCATAGTTGACCCAGAAGATCCATGCTCCAATTGTCTGTGTAACGGGGGTAACGTGAGCTGCTCCAGGGACTGTACCCCCGTGAGCTGCTCGCACCCGGCGCCCGGGCCCTGCTGCCCCCGGTGTGGACCCTGTCTGTGGGAGGGCCAGGTGCTGGAGGAAGGGGCCAAAGTGTCGGACCCCAGGGACGCGTGTGTCACCTGCATTTGTCAGGTACATTTTGATGAAATTATGAGTATTGCAGACAATCCAATTAAAGTGTTACTATGCACGGATGTGAGCATAGTTAAATGCTATAGGCTAAGTGCAATTTTATATTAGAGAGACAGACTTTAAATGTTTATTATGATATGCTTACAGTGTATAATCAAATTTTGTCATTTAGGGCAGATTCACTTTGATTCACAATCAGGTTTTTCTCTCTCATGCAGGTGGGCAACGTTTTGTGTAAGACGGCTGACTGTCCGAACTTGGTTTGTGCTAATCAATTGGTGCCTCCTGGAGAGTGCTGCCCAGTATGTTTAGGTAAGAGAAAATATAGAAATCAGACATGTACATGGTTCCTAACACAGAAATAATGTTAACAACCACAATCAATTGTAATTTGTAAATTTTGTTATTTTCCCTCTAGCCTTTAATGGTTGCACCTAAGTGTAATGGTTATTTTCATTAAAGACTGCATGGTAAACAAGGAAGTACATCATGATGGAGAAATCTTTAGCCACTCCGAAGACCCATGCCAAGTCTGTACATGCAAGGTTAGTTTTATGTTTTGGTTTATCTACATGTGATAGTACAATTATCATAATTATGGCATCCAGTCTTTATCATTGCTTTATTATCCTTAAAAAAAGGCTCGTACAGAAGCAGCATCAATCAAGGTTCGCTCCCTACTGTGTGATATCTTTGTAAATAATTGACTTGATTGAAAATTTGGACTAAGCATCTCCTATCATGCTTCCAAGGAAGGCGCAGTTCGTTGTGCAGAACGGACTTGTGAGCCTGCCAGCTGCACACACCCAGCTAGTGACGGCTGCTGCCTCCGGTGTGCAGACTGCCTTCATAATGGCCAGATACTCGGAAATATGGAAGAAATCCAAATGGGACCATGCGAGCTATGCAGATGTCAGGAAAGTATCATCTTCAGATTTAACTTTCCCTGTCTTGTTTAGAGTCTTATATTTTGTCTCCAATCGTGTCCTTTCAGAAGAGTCTAAGACCAAGATAATTGCATGTGTTATATGTCAGCTTAAATGTAAATTGGCATATATCACTTACTGATTGAGATTGATGTACTTTTTTTTAATTCAGGAAGGGAATGTTGTGTGCTCACATGTAAACTGCCCAGCCCTGACATGCACAAAGACGAAAGTCATTGAAGGGGAATGTTGTCCACAGTGCGCTGGTAAGAGTTTCTAATCGCGACATACCATTGTGAAATAACCTTACAATATTGTATCAAGTCTTGTTTTTATTAACCAAAAATGGTTGTCTATTCTATGTGTAGGTTGTGAATACGGTGGCATTATCCGCCCCGAAGGGACGACCTGGAGAACCCCTTCTCCCTCCTGTGAGGTCTGTGAGTGCTACGAAGGGGTGACAATCTGCTCCAGTGTCCAGTGCTTGACTCCATGCACAAGTCCAATTAGTCGGGAGTCGGACCATTGCTGTCCCATATGCACAGGTGAACTGTTCTTTAAAATGGTCGTAATGGTAAAAAATGTCTTATCAATCAACTTTTAGTTTGTTACAATCTATCGCTGATAGATGTTGTCTACATAAGAGTTACTCCACCTTAGATATAAGTTTACTTTTCATTCTACCTTAAAATGTGTATGATTATCTCAAATCTATCTCATTCAAATAGTGAAGTCAGTGAAGGTTTACCAGTTATTCACTCAGCTAGAAAATAACGTATCAAGCACATCGAGATTTATCTTTTACTAGGGTGCGAATTGAATGGTGTTCACTACATGGAGGGGGACAGGTTCTCTGCGACGGGCCATCCTTGTGACGTCTGCATTTGTAAGGTAGAAAAAACTATATATTATGAGGCTATCACTCATTTCATGAATCAAAATTTTGCAATCGATCATCATTCACTGTATGACTTTAATTCATCCCATTAAATCGTAATTGCACAATAATTATTATAATTTTAAGACAAGGACGTCACAATGTCATCCCTGCTGCCTATTTCCAGGGTGGTAATCTGCATTGCTTCCGACAGTCTTGTGACAGAGACAATTTGTGTACACCAGGGTATTTATTACCTGCTGAACCTGGTGCCTGCTGTGGAAAATGCACAAAAGGTAAACCCGTTTTCATGAAAGTAAATCGCACCGTTTCGTATCAATGTTTTGTTGAAATAGAAGTAAATGTTCATAAAGACGTTACTGTAGGGCTAATAATGTAGGATGGGGTGGATGAACAAAACCAAAACAGATTTTTGACATAGTGAACAATCTGAGACACAATTCAATTTCACTCCCAATGAATGTACTTGCAATTTTAGAATTCAATCTTGTATATGTATAGGCCTATTAATCAAGATACCGGCATAGACAAAGAAAGTAAAAGCTGTGTTTCTTTCTCATTTTTGTCTTTATCTTTTATATTAAACTGTATCTCTATGCAGTTTATATGATTCCTTATTGGCTCCATTCAAGCGAGCGCCGCGAATTTACCTCTAACAACTCTTGTCTTTCTTACACTAGGCTATCTAATAATTATGCACCTTCTTGCATTCTCCTTTGTTTTCTAGTGATAACGGATTGCAACAAAGCTGACCTGGCGCGCGTGATAAGACCTACAGACGACCCATGCTATACATGTGAATGCACGGTAGGAATGTTAAGTAACAAAACCGGACACCTCAGACTGTATACCCATTTGACAGATAAACCGATGAAAGTATGGTGGACAACCATTCATTCATTTCTATAGCTTCTTCGCCTACAATTCCTTAATGAAATATCAAAGCCGACACGTAATGTCTGGCTTATTCAGCTGCTCTCAATAATACCACAAAGAATCAATGATGTATTTCAGTTCTATGATAAGGAAATGGTATAATTCCGACACAACTGTAATGCATTTATTGATTATTTAGAAATTTCTCATGTTATTTCTAGTTTTCTGTTGTACCACGAATGTATACTTTGTAGGATGAATACGTGCTTACGTGCCAAACAACCTCATGCCCGCCTTTAGAATGTCCGCCGGAGCATCGTCTGTCCATCCCGGGCAGCTGTTGTTCAAGGTGTTCGGGTAAGAAATTCTGCTAGATGAAAGGTTTTGGTGGCGGATGTACCAGTGAAGTAAGGGAAGATATGATCGTCCTTCTTGATACACGGTTGTTACAAAGAAAGATATTTGATAGTTATCATGCATGAAGAAAACGTTTGTCAAAAACACTTGTTAATAGTAATATTATTTTAATACGCCCACCCCTTTTATAGTGGCGCCTGCCACTCAAAAACATCTCGAGCAATGGTCCTCCATATATGCAGACACATTATACGAATGGTTTATTCAAGTTCCGTCACTGTCTAGTTGCACCATCATTATAGACATGAATATTGCCGTACCTTAGAAACAGCACGTATAAACCTGTCGCTCTCCGCATTCCATCTACTTCGTCACGGGTTCATAATTCGGTATCGTCAAGACACTCCTGAGTCCGTGCATCCTCGATCATGATTGAATGTATAACCATAGTATTAGATATAGGGCCTATTAAATCTTATGGGAAATTAACATATTATGTATTGCTTCTTTAATCATGTCTTTATATTTTCAGTATGTGTGATACCCGCCACTAAAGGATTACTTCCTACAGGAGATACCTGGGTGGATCCCCAGGACCCATGTCATACTTGCCTTTGTCAGGTAATCAATTTCAATTTGATTTCTGCCCTCCGCCTTTCGGCATGTTACCAGTCTTGCAAAATATCTCTACACTCTAGGATCAGGATATTCTTCTTATTATGAAATTGTACTCAGTCTGATCCAGTCTGGTTCAGAAAGCGTGAATCGGACCTTTAATCAAGTTATGCATCTATGTTTTCAGGGCGGTATCATTGCCTGTAGCTCCACTGCCTGTCCACCCCTTGACTGTGAAGAGGGGACAACCTTGTCCACACCTGCTGGGTCATGTTGTCCCTCATGTATCAAGGTAGAGACAGAGGATTGTCACTATGGAAACGTCACATACAAGGTAGATATAGTATATTTGTAGATATATGGTATATTTTATTGGTACATAATGTTCAGAAAGGTAATGCATTTTGATGATATCATCTTAAACATCTTATTCTTGAAATCTGTCGTCTATGCATGTTATAACGTCTCATGTGAAAAACATGATGAGAAACTGTTAAACAAAAAACTTTCCCAGCATTTTGAAAATGGAACTGAACACTACAGTAGAGACAGAAGTCCATTGTAATAGTAAACGAGTTCTTTTTATAATTCTTTTCAAAGACACAATTCGGAAAGGGTTTATGTTAAGAAACAAAGGGTAGGGCTCAAAATATCCACAAAATTCAAAGTCCCCCTGTTATTCCTCCAGCGGGGCAGCAGATGGCGCCTTGATGAGTGTACCTCGTGTAGCTGCGGACCAGCCGGCCAGGTGGCGTGTCGAACCCAGCGCTGTCCCCCTGTCGACTGTTCGGCGAACCAATCCCCGTCACTTGTGCCTGGTGAATGCTGCCCTATCTGCATCACAAGTACGTCATTAGACCACCGTCACTAATCATAATGCTGTGCCTTCCCGTTGGCTTAATTGTTGAAACAAACAAATGGAGAACGAGGTACCGTTTAGATTGAAGTCAGTGATTTTAATCTCACAGATACCTCAGACCCATGCCATGCCCCCCTTCCTCCACCTAAACATCCCCTTCGTTTTAGATATCAACAGTATTGTGATCAAAATGAAATCATGACTAGAGAGCGAAGTCGGGTTAAAAAGATTCACTACGTATGCGACAGTATCGCGTGAATTATACCCGCAACAATTTGTAATGACGTAAGTAGTATATAGAAATGAGTATTTGATGCATGTCTTGTACATTGAATATATGTACGTGAATTCTCTGTACTACACTTTTTTTTATCCACTGTGACTATAGATTTGACTTATTTTTTTACACAACAAGGTACGCTGCTGCCCGTACGTACGACATCACCTCTATGTGTAGATTAATGTCGCGTGTATTGGTTCCATTATACGCGTGACATGTTAGTAGTATATGGAAATGGGAATTAATAGATGGTCGCTTCGTTTGCATATATGACCGTTGTCTTGGTAATTCCTGATTATATTAGTAGTACACCGAAATGGGAATTTGTAGCTTGTCACCTACGTAGTTAGCTTTATTCAGGCGACATTGTGCACACATCCTACCTATAGGCCTAGTGTACACGACATGGTTTACACGACGTCATGTACACAGCTAGTTCGCTGTAGGCGACTGCACCTTCCATTGATATTTTCCGATGTCATTGTATTATCCACGACTGGTATCACATTGAGTTCATATGAGTTCTATGTAAATGATGTAGGCCTATATCACAATAATGACTTTCCTTGTTCACCGTTCAACGAAGTAGAAGATAAAAGACTCCATTTGTAAATATATCTCCTCTTCAAACTGCTCCCAGAGCCAGGGACGTGCACGGCTTTCGGAGATCCCCATTACCAAACGTTTGATGGCCGACTCGTCAGTTTCCAGGGAACATGCACCTACGTCATGGCTGCCGACTGTCGCCATGGCAACTTCAGGTAGAAAGAAAATAATCATATCACATGAACACTCATATAATTTCATTGACAATGTCGGTTGCGCTTAGATGTAAACTCCTATACCAATCTAAAACATCTTAATTATAAAAGCCTGAGGAAAGTCCATTAAATTGTTTGAAATCGGATATACTTATGTGTATTTGGAGATACGAGAATCGATCAATGTTAAGTTCATACATATGATTACTTCATTTGATTTAAAAATGATACTAAATCAATGTAATCTTAAAGTGGGTAATGGACTTATTGGGTTTATAATTATGCAGAGGGTTTATAATTATGCAGAGTGGAAGCCATCCATGATGACCGAGGTACGGGCGGGGCTGTGTCCTGGGTCGGAGGGGTCATACTTAAGGTCAACGGCACTGAGGTCGTCCTCCGGGCGGGAGACACCGTCCTGGTAGACGGCCAACCTGTTGACCTACCCTTCCTGCGGCCACCGACCGTATTTGTAGAGCGGAGTGGGTCTACGTTGTTGGTATTTACAAGTATTGGTTTGAAGGTAAATTTTCAGTCTTGTTATCTAAGATTTTTTTTTCGCTTGTGTAATTGAGTTCGAAGGGTAGGGCCTACCCCTTGGAACCATATACAATAATTATTAATGTTTGATTATTCACAAAACTTCTGTAGGTATACTTTGTGTAGGGCTTTCTGCCTACTATTTGTCTATATTGGTACAATTATCTTCACGGCGAATAAAGGATTGAAGACACAAAATATTATTCGAGTAATAGTATTATGTAAACAGTAAATTTTATAAATGATACGGAGTAATGGATAATTTCCAATTTATCCTTTGTCAAATCTATCTTAAATCAAAAGAGGTTTGGTAACAAACCATTGTCTTTTGAATTTGTCAGTCTATTCTCATAACGCTAAACTGCCCTAAGGGACGAGAAAACGTTACTCAATCCTTGATCTGATAGTTTGTTTTTTTTATTAATTTTGTGCATTTCACCAAACTAGTCCGTTTCCCCCACAATAACCAATTCGTCTTTCTCCTTTCTTTAAAAAGATTACCTGGGACGCCGAGTCGGGGCTGGTGGAGCTTAGTGTGCCGGGCAGCTACCAGGGGGCAGTGTGTGGCCTCTGTGGTAATTTTAATGGTTTCCCGCAGGACGACCTGACGACCAGGGGAAACGTCATCGTGACCTCAGTGGCCACCTTTGGAAACAGCTGGGTGGTAAGGATATGCTCATTAGAACCTTATGAATGGTAGCATAAAAGATTGTGTTAACAATCTATAAAGTATTACTAGAGAAACGTTGAACAGTATGAGACCCTCATTTATGATAGTTGTCTGAATTCGGACGCGTTCCAATATTCCGACTTTTTTCGGGAAGAATATTTAGACAGTGATCATTGCTTGACCAGTGACTATGTAGAAGAGATATGAATTCGTATAATTTAATTTGATGGTGTTTTAAGCGTACTTATGTTGTCATTAAGGTTGATCCAAAAAACGAGTGTAAAAAGGCCGTGGACACCGACACGTGTGCTACAGCAGGCTACCGTGTAAAACGACTTGCCAACACCAAGTGCGCGCCCATCAAGGTAATTCAAATAAGATTCATAGATAACTGATTGCTACTTTCAGGCACCAAACTATAGCCTGTATTCCACAGGTCGATATTGACTCTGGCGACTTTGTATGTATTAGCACCTGTTTTCTCTCTGAGAATATACCATGAAACCATACATACTATATACCACTCGAAGGGGAATCATAAACTCATTCTAATGACATACAACATGATTGTGTTTTCAAGATCGCAAAATCAACAGCAAAATCGGCCTGTGGAATATAGATTCATTCCTATGCATTAATTAACTCGTCTGATGCAGTGTTAACACATGTCACCTAAGCACCTATTCACCCTGCGTGTATCTGTCCTGATTCTAGGGCTCCTTGTTCTCGACTTGCCACAGAGTGGTTTCTCCTGAACCTTATTTTGCCTCCTGTGTCTACGATCTGTGTGCGTGTCTTGACCAAGACACATGTCTCTGCGATGCCATGTCCGCCTACGCCCTGGCGTGTGCCAAGGCGGGCGTTACAATTCAATGGAGATCCAAAGGGCTCTGTGGTAAGTACACTACCTCAAAGCCATTAGTTAGTCAATATGATAATGGTTATTCTTAAGCCTAAAAATGAGAGCATGAAATCATGGACTAGTCATACACTGATACATGTGGGGACGAAATGGAATCTCATTTTTTCTAGTTACAGCATTGGGTCATGTAATATAACTGTATACTTAGACGGATCGAATATCAGTCTAAAGTTATTACTACACTTTACTGTTTAACCGGAAATGATAGACCTAATTCTCTATCATAGATTTCTTATAATACTAAAATAAGCATGTTTGATATGTCGCTTTGCTATCTACATACAATATGGTCAGCATTTTCAATCAATGACAAATTGGACAAGCTTTTCACAAAAGCACAGTCGTGCTTCAAATCGATCGATTTATTGAACTTGGGTTCGTCTAAATTGTCCGGCGATTCTAAAATTGCCCTCAATAAAGTGATTGATGACATGCCTGATGACTACTCCAAACCTCTCTGAATATTTTAGCCATCGGCTGCCCGCAAAACCTTGGATTTATCTTCGATGAGTGTGGCCCTAAATGTCCGAGGACCTGCGAGAATCGACACGTGATCAATGGGGCTCTGACGTCACTGTGTCTACGTCCCTGTGTGCCCGGATGTCAATGCCCCGCTCATCTCCTTCTCCACCAGGGGCGCTGCATACCCGAGGTGGAGTGTCCTGCTATTACATTCCCGGATGATGAATGAAGGAAAAAAGCAGTGTCAGCAACTTTTGGGCACCTTCCACTTCATAGGATATACGATGCCTCTTAATCTATAAGGCATGGATGTGTCTGCCTATAAAAGAAATGCTATTTTTCCATTCCACAGCAACAAGTTGTAGTGTGGCCGTGATTGTGTGAAGTTGAGAACCCAGTTTATATGACTAGACGATAAACATTAATAAGTATTTTGCTGAACTCATATTTCTATCAAATAACGTGCCTTGGACTTTCGTAATTAGACACGTTGGGAAGTTTACTTGACACTATATTTATTCCTTAATGCCCGATGTATAGTTATGCAAGATGGTGCATATTATTTTTGTCACCTCTTGTAAATCATGTTACATCTGTGTTTTCCTTATAATTATACATTATACACTTAAATCCGTAAAACAAAGCATGCACTCAGGAAAAACATAAACATACATCAATAATGACTTGTCTATAGTAAGAATAAAATGAGATACGATGAAATAATTTATCGATACATATAATTATACATTTCTTTTGCAAAAGTTCATTTATCTCCTTGTATTTTCACAACAAAACTCTCGATCATATAAGTTCCTCTTAGGTTTGTAGACTGTCTGACATTATAACTATACGGGTCGAATCCTGTGCTAACATGTTGCAGCGGTGAACTTGGCAGCATCTAACCAAATAAAGGTCATCGCCGTTTGTTGCAAGCCTGTTCAGTTTACCATCTGTTTATAATTGCGAAAGGAAGAATACATTGAAACCTTCTTCTAAATGCTTTTATCTCATTTTCCCCCCTATAAATTCGAATTTAGTTTCTTTAATATGCTTAGAATAACTGGTTTGGATATATGAATTGAAACGATCATTGTAGCCGCAAGAAAACATTTGGGGTCTTGTTTATATTTTTATTATAATTGTCACGTAAATGTTTTTGAAAGGGAGTAGTAGGAATGTACCCTATGTCATCATAAAATCATTATTCTGGTATATATTTTTTTTCATACTTTTTTGTTTCAAAATTATGACATATTCACCTGCCTATACTTGAATAGACCTCACATTTAGAAAGTGGTAATACTCTTGTTAGTATACATACTGAGTCAATCTTAGTTCCGAGATAACTTTTTCATAATATTTGTCATAAAAGTGAATTGAAACTTTGGTAAGTCGAAAAGCATATCTACCAATGAAAGCATCAATGACAGAATTTTGAACCATAGTTCCGAGATAATTTCTAAAACTATAACTTTAATAATGGATCCAAGAATATTACTTATAAATTGTATTTGTTCTACCAAAATATGAATGATCGCATCACAATTAAAATAAAATATATGAATAAATGAATTTGCATGATATAGTGTTCACATACCGTCCCATGCCTGTACACCTGGTAGCGACACTTATTCTGCATCTATTAAAACCATGCTGGTCATGACACTGGTGATGTTGGTAGACTGGTGGTAGAAGTATGGGTGGTGTAGGTTGCTGTTTACTGTACAGGGCTAACCGCTTGCGGAAACAGTCATTGTCTGTTATGGTAGAACACTGCATGTTAGACACGTGCTCTGAGCCATGTGCACGTAGACACCCATCCATACCCTCTGCCCTTTGTCTACTTTGCCCTATACAGCCTGCTTGTATGAAAACTGCGTTGCATGTGCATACTGGCATTTTCGTCACAGGAATGAACGGGTCTACTCTTCAATTCAGTACTGACAGCATTTGCAGCCTATGGTTTCCCTTTCTTGATGCCGGTCAGATCTCTGTTTACTTATTTTGACTGATCCTAGATATTCTACAGAAAACCTTTAGACTTGTTGCCATGGCCATTTAACTAGGATACATGTATATTTATGGTATACTCTGTCGTCGCCCCAGACAGTGTGACACTCAATTCTAATAGGGCGTCTGCTTGTGTCGATACGGTGGCATCAGCAGCAGCTGGTGAGTCGCTAAGCATCTGCTCGCCAGCTGCTCACTTGAAGCAGTGCTAGCCAACGCTTAATCTGAGAACTACTCGCCATCTGCTCATGCTTGGAAGCGCCGGTCAACTGTTGGGTATGACTGGCCATCTGCTCAGTCTGGGAGCTGCTCAGACTTTGTTGGCCAGCTGCTCGCCGGCCTCTGTCGGAGCTGCTCGCCTGCACCGGCTGCTGCTGCTGCTGCTGCTGCTGACGCTGCTGACGCTGGAGGCCGTGGTGATGGTGCCGTAGTCATGACCCAGCGGGAGGCTGGAGCAGCTCGTTAGAAGGCCGGCAGTCTGACAGGCAGCTCCAGTGTTATGCTCCTGCCCCTTTAGACCACATGGAGACTACTACCTGCACGGCTAGCGTCAGCCGTTAGCGCCCACGTCGGGAGCTTACGTCGGGGGACGACGTGATAATGGGGTGATAAGGACGTGCACACGGCTCGCCGAATATCGTCCTATTCAGCGTCTCTTCAGCACCGCCACCCGCAATAACTCCGGCCCGCGGGGTAGGAACGGGAGCAACGTTAAGGTGAGTGTGTGAGTAGGAATGGGAGAGGTGCAGGGCAGTGGGCGTTTGTTACAGGCGTCGTTGTCCCACTACCCTGACCGAGGTTGCCTGTGGCAAAGCATGCACAGCCCTCAATACCTAATAAGCTTATCCGCATTCAATTTATTTATTCAAAGTTAATCGTGCTAATAGATGTTTAATTATGATGTCTATATAAAAGAAGCAGACACCTTCAATAGGTCGAAACCAGTCGTCAATAGACCTAAGCCTTCCTTAACAAGAAGGTAAGCTGTCCCCAATGGAACCGACGCCCCCCGAGCAGCTCGCACGGGCTGTTGGCTCAGTTGACCTAGTTGTCTCGGGGGAAATTTTCAATCATGACCTGCCCCGATAAGGGGCCTGTAGCCACGTGGCTGCAGATGAGGGGATTTGTTATCACTTATTATGACTAACCCCAAACACTGACTCCTAATGGAGATCATGGCAAACATTGACATCTCTCAATTACAAGCCACACTAGCTGTTGGGAATAAGGCGTCTGGAATCAGTTGAGATTGCAATAGGGGCCTATTACAATGGACTAACACAAAGAGGATGAATTGAACATGTTTTCTTTGTCATTAGTTAATTATCAAGAAAGAGATTAACCGTTTTGTATTTCAATGCCAGTATTGTGTTCATATTTGTATCTTCAATGTTTCAAAATAGAAAGTTATTTATTTTTGGAGACGAGTGTACTATCGTACGAGTATGCACTCTTATAATCGCAAGTTAAGCAGTTAAGAACATGCTTATAGTAGGCCTACATCACATGCTACTGAAGTAGGTCCTGTATTGTCGATTAATAGATGCTTCCACGTACATTTCAACCCTCTAAATAATAATCATTAATAATTATTATGTTTGTATAACAAATAAATGTCTAATGCTTTATCAAAATAGCTATAAATTGTAGGAACGGTCATATTATGAAGCCTTGCCCATACCAGTGGTTGTCTATGTATGTCGCGCCGTACAGGCGGGCGGACCCATGGTGCTGGCTTTTAGTACTGCCAACGCCAGCGGCAGCAGCAGAATTGGCAACCTAGGGAATTGAGCGGGGTTAACGCAGAGTGGTGAGGGCCGAGTTGTAGAAACTGAGAGGAGGAGAGCACCCGTCGGGGATCCAATTCGGACGCTGCCAAAACGGCCGCCAATGTTGCAGGCCCTTTAGCAGCATGGCTTAGAAGGCAATACCATTACTCTGCGGCGGAAGCACTCAACCCCTCGCTGCCAAATGATAAATGGCCTGTCTCTCATCCAAAAATCCCTGCCACTTTCCATTAGTCAGCGTCTTTTTCTCTCTAGACTTGGCTCCACAATTGTTGTTGCCTCTTCCTGGCTGTACGGGCAGCACCAATATTTATACCTCTTTCCGCTGATGCATAAACATGTTTAATATTTCAAGCAGCGTGTTCATTTGCATTGCATGGCCGGTTTGCTTCCCGGCCGAGCCCAGCCAGGCTGCGACTGTTTCAGTGCCAATTGATTTGGGACGGGGGTTGGGGGTGGCGTGGGATGGCAACGCCTGTTTTATAATGCGCCCATGGCATGGGGCATATTGTTCGTAGAAGCAGTATTTCATCGCTGTACATGCATGAAATGCCAGCCGAATCTTGGTTGGCCGTGGGTCTATTACATTTAGAAATGGCCAATTGCGGCACGGCCTGTGTCGGTTACCTGCCCATGCCATTGTGCCCATCACTTCGAGACAATGTGAGAGAGGTATTTTCAGATGAACTCATTAGCGTAGTTGTCATTAGTTTCCCGGCAACACGGCGGGCCGGTGCAGAATACATGCGGGCAGTGGTCCATTTTTGTTTGTGCTCAGTTTCCGATCCAATAACTGCGGCCTGTTTGCCCATGCCTAATTGGACACCTAAAATTGAAACTAATTAATTCTATAAGTGTTTACGTCATAAAATCCATGCCCAAAACGACTTCTTTGAAGAGAAGAGGACACAAGAACTATCCTATCTTGTCATCAGTCAACTTGACTTTTATTATTGAAATAACTTGAAAGTTGAACTCTTCATAAGTGAATATTGACACTGTGGCCTCATAGTGAACACTTGATTAGACCTCTGAGAAGCGCCGTCATTCCTGCCGCAGAGACATCAAGGTAGGCACACAGCATTGACCGTGTTAGGATGTCCCTATTGTGGGCCTGCCTCCCTTAAAGCACTCCATCAAATGTCGTCTGCTTCACCCCCATATTTGCCTCTGTCTGCTGACAGTATCACAATGATTAGCTCACAACAAGTAACTCACAGTCCTTTTTTACTTTCAACAAAGGACAACCAAGGACAAGATTCTTACTATGTTTTAGTTTTCTATACTTAATCTTATGTAAAGCAATGAAAATAAGGACAACATTCAATTATCTTTATTTGGAACTTACAGCTTATGTTTTTTCATAGTTTTTTTCTGACCTATAGGTCTATAGCTATTATTACCTCCCACGGTTGCCATACCTTGAAAAACCCATCAAAAGTCATAGAATAAGATTACAATAATAATAGAATAATCCTAACCTCAAAATGTTTTCCCTAAAGGCTATTGAACTTTTATAATGGGTGCCTATCTCTTCCCTCTCGTGTATTGTCTTCTTTTAACGGAGTTCGTGCGCGTATAGATGCGAATCCAAACATTCATAAAAAACCTGATAATCAATTCAAAATCCCTGTCTGAAAAGTTTTCTTGTAATTCTGGCGTAAACATTGACTGACAGCGCTACCTGACCACTGTTGTGGTAGGTTGATCAGCGAATGGCAGCCAAAAAAGGATATCGTTTAACTTAATATGTAACAGTGTAAGAAATGCTTAACTGAATACCCATTGTATCATATTCGTTCTCTATGGATGAGACTCTGCGCTTTATTTTTTCCAGCTAGGTCTGCAAAGAGGTCTGCAATATTGGAAAATGGGTTTTGGGTATTATGCATATAAGAGACAAAGAGTAGAGCAAGAAAGTGAAAGATATGCTGAAATATCGTGGAGATAATGAGGAAGTAGAAGACCCGAGAAAGCGTTTTCAGGACTGGTTGAAAAAGGTTATTGTGCGTGGTTGCCTGTCTGTCTGGGGAAGGGGGTCGAGTTGCATTAACACTCGCAATAAAGCTGAGTTATAAGTGGACTGAGGCGCAGTGCAGCCTTTGTAGTCTAATTCCCATACCGGTCCTATAGCCGACTCTAATATTGGCCTAGAACTATGAGCCTCTAGGGACCTCCGCCTACATTAGATGCCCTTTGTGAAGTTATACACATGCAGTACATGATCTGCAATTGTCTTATGTGTTTAAGGGGAGTTTCTGAATGTTAAAAGGGATGAAAATAACGAGATTAATTGATCCTTGATATTTTGTTTAGATTGGATGCCCATTGTATCACCCCAAACTAGATTTCTATTCTCATTTTCTCTTCTTATTCCAGATATGATACCTCCCATCGGCCCCTGATTTACTATTGCCATTGTGTTTGGCTAAAGATCTGATAGGAACTTGATCATACAACAAAATAGCTCAACGGTACTGACGTAGGCCTATGTTGATTTCCCCTTCCAAATAATAATCACTTTAACGCGGACCTTAGTTCTTACTCTGCCTCACTGTGGGGCATTGTATGCCTACACCAACTGGCACCTATAGTTGGCACTCTCTGAGTTTATATACAAATAAGGCTTTAGCAGCAGTTCTACGTTTGAATCAAATTTATCATGCGAATGCCATAAATACACAGAGCATGACCCTACATTAATGGTATAAACAGAATGCGATTATTGAACTGCACTGTGAGGCCAGTTAACCTTAGGTATGAAGTGGTAAATAGATGAGTGTTAGTTAGACTACTTTTCAGCAAAGGGTGCAAACAAAATATCTTTAACTTTAACTAGACCACTTACTACCATGCAGATGGTGGGGCGAAATAATTGTTATTTTATTTTATTTTATTTTATTAGCTTTAAATCTGTGGATTGCACAGTAGAGGATGGTGGACAGTTGAAAATGGAATGAAAGTTAGACTTAGGGAGATCGAGGGAAGTGGTGGTCACTGGGTTATGCCACGAACATAATGATTATAGAATAACAAAAATAAATAAAAGACTAAAAGAAACTATCAATAGATTAGAGACAAGTGGCAGTCATGAGCGAGTATGATGGTCATAGCGACATCTGCTCTCTTAGCATGCATGTGGCAGTGGCACCTGCTCTCATGCTTAGCTGAGGGAGGAATGGTAGACTGGTAGTAGGGATGGTGTATATATAAAGGACAGGTAAGGAAAAAACGGGCAGAGAGTAAGACCAAAATGAAACTCGTACTGAGGTTTATTGGAGCTAATTGGATACTTTGGTGTTGGTGGCATTCTTTTGGTGACCATGTCCTAGTTGGATCATACCTATATTGTAACATGGGATACTAGTTGGAGTAGGAGTTAGACAGTAGGAGCCTTGGGGTCAACAACCAACCAAGTTGAAAGGAATTATATGCAGTCTACTCAGAAGGGAGAAATTCTTGAGTGAGATGAACCTGTAAACGACTGCTAGGAGCTTACCACTTACAGGTTATCTGGGTTGTTAGATTGGTTAATTGTATGGTGAAAGTTGTACTCTTTAGTTACCACGGATTTAACACACAATAAAACACTCTACCTCTGCGAGCGAGTATCTTCATTTAAACTTGAACCACCTAGGTGAGGAGAACTCTACCCAATATACATAGACTAACATAATAATTATCAAGAATTGAATTCACTTACCTTCAAAGAAAATAGGGATAATAATTATGAGGATGAACACGAAGGAGTACAAGTAGCTGGCATATCTGTTTAGTTCGTTCTACTTTACTATACTATAACTCTTAAGTAAAACCACATCATTGTTCAGAACCTCATTTCCTAAATAAACAAATCATATTGTTGTAGAAATCTGTTATAATTGTATCATTATGTATTTATATGTGTAGAATTGTCGAGCGACTATGCCCAGAGTAAATAATTATATCTTCTCTGTTTGTATTTCCCAAACTATATTTTGCATATTCTGCTATTACACGATTGTTCGGTCGATGTCTGAGACTCATCCCCCCACCCCATCGTACAACTCTAGCTTTTGCTCCGTCATGATTTACATAACATGCGACCGTAGACGTAAGACTTTGCCACAAAACATCGGGATGCTTTAAGTCTTTTTTTTTGCTACAAAAAGGACTGTTTGAATGGTTAATCAAAGAAAACTCATCAAGCATACACTCTTGCCCACCGCTCCTAAACGAGAGAAAGGGGAAAAAGAGGAAATGAGTAGGCATGCTTCAAAGACAGTGCGCCTATTCTCTCTTTTTATACCAATTCCACCCTCAGCTGCACCACCCCATGTTTACTACCAGTTTTCCCTGAGGAGAGCCCGCCACATCCGCTACCAGAGGCTTTCATCCAGGGTGTGTAACCTTCTTAAAGACGGCGAGGACATGGCAACACTGATTACTATCGATCACGTGTGACTTGAAGCTTAGCCAGGTTCCCAGCTGCGGTTGCTACCTAAGTAGATTCCATTTGATGTTGAGAAGGGGCCCTTGATGTCTCCTTCCCCTCTTTTAAACCAAGGCCAGATCACTGGTTCCACAATGATTTGGATATTGCTGAAAAGGCTGAACCATTTTTTAGTGATGTAAAAACAAAAGACGCCATGTCAATTACTAAAACATATAAATAATAAATTCATTTTAAACTGATATAATTATGCATTATAAACAGACTGATAAACGTGATCAGAGATAGTTATGCTTGTGTGGTTAGCAAATGAGATATAACTAATTGCATGGAAATATTAGTTATCATAATAATTACTTTGAAATCCAAAGGGATATCACAGAATGTAATTAAAGTTGTTCAAGTTCCTTGCAAAACGTTCGAGAAGCATGGCGGAGATAAGGTCGTTTTATTTGCCGAGAAATCAAATAACAACATTATTTTAAGCACTTCTCTTCCAAACATCATTAATCTAATTGCATCAAAAAATACTCCTGCTGTGCGCCATCCGCTTGAACTTATGTGACTAAAACAAACAGCGACGAAAAGGACGCCTTGCGGAGGTCACGGGTGGGATAAAGCAGAGGAGTCTGAGTAATGGCCTGCCGCTGTCTGCACATGCTATCTATTTACCATAAAAGATTCATGTGCACCATTAAGATCCGCCGCCGTGACAGGGTCAGCCTGACGCACAGGGGTCTAACGCTACTTATCCATATTCAACAGCCCCACCGCTGCCCCGCCACGTCCCACTCCCCCCTCCCCTCTGTACAGACGCCCCCATCCCACTGATGGGGTCGGCCCGCTTTTGGCGTCGCACAGGGGGCACATTAATGTCGGCCCCCATGCAAATGAACATTTTGTATCAGATGAAATACACCGTATCTAGGAAAATAAGAACTGACTTTATTCCATTCATCTTAATAGCTGATATGATATAGGATGATGGCATGTAGCAAGGATAGAGGTCTGCTGAGACTGCCCGGCAAGAAATATATATTATACCAAATAGGCTAGAAGAAAAATAGCAGCAATATTAAAAAATGTATTGGATATTAGATCAACGTATGAATTTATTATCGATTAAAAACGTGTGCATCGTGACAATGGAGGGAACAGGAAGATATGGGCTTATAATGTATACTACATCAGTGGCACAATGTTCACAGAAATGACGCAACAGCCAGTTACAATCAGTATATAACACAGTCTCCGATTCGTTGCCTGTGCGACACTGCATGGGGAATAATGCAGGCATTCCATATTGAGTGTTCTTTGTCGTCTTTGTTGGGATATCAAAGCTACATTCTGTTGCCAGTCGCAGGAATGGGGCAACCAGCAGCAACCACCGCCACTGTCAATACTGGCCATCAGGTTATAATAGATGGTGTGGGGAGCCCATTGACAAAGGCGGGCATGATAAATGGTGGAGAGGGCTGCATTCAGAGGGAGGCCCGTGTGCCACTGGGTAATAGGGCATGTGGAACGTGGATCTCGATATAGATGAAGTGGGATGGAATAGTAAGGCTTTTAATATAACCTCGAGTATTGCTCTCAGTGATAAAACAATCCCCACCTAACTAGCTCTTTAGTCAGACAGTTATGGAAAACCATAAGGCATACATTAATCATATTTTTATTATAGCTTAATTATACACTTCGTTCGTTTGTACCAATCAATAAGTGAGATGATTATATGATTATCTCTATGTTGTCTTGAAAATCGGCTCAGGCAATTGTGTTCAGTATTTTACAAGGTATGAAACAGTAAGGTACTTGTGATGATCATATTAAGATTATTGCAAAGCGTCCTTGCCCAGATTGCCCAAGCTAGATTGTTCAAAGCACCAAAGTATGAGAGAATAAAGGGGAACCGCCTCTTTCACGACAAAGGCGTTCATCATCACTCAGAACCAATTAATACATTAAGAAATATATCATGGAATCAATTTAATGAAGTTTAGAAAAGCTAGATTGTACATAGATTATATTCTGCCAACAAGTAATGTGGACATATTCTACAGGGATATATACATAGGAACATTTTAGAAGTTTTCAAAATAACATATTCATCTTGTCATGAATGGCATGTCATTATGTCTGTAGTTTGCTCACATTATCATCTATGTAGAGGCTTCCTTAGCTCAGACTGTATGGGTGTTAGAATTTAAGTTGGGAACATGGATTTAAATTAGAAACAAAACAGTTGTATAATGGTCATGGAAGTACAAAGGTTGGCATTTGAATCTATTACCTACGACGTGTGAAGCGGAAAACCTACCACAATATTATAGGTTTTTACTCGCCTGTTTACTATACCAACTCTAAATGTATCAATGATTCTAAGGTTTACAGACAGAAATCTAATCATAAACACATTTTCATGTATACTACAGTGCACAAAAAGACCTTAGACCTTTAAGTTTCGGTAAATGGGGCCATTGAGGTGTGCTAAAGGTAATGCAAAGGTCACTCTTACAAGACCTTTCCAAAACTATTCAACAAAGATCTTGAAAAGTTATTGGAAAGGTGACATATCCTAAGCCTTTAATGAACCTCATTGGCCCCATTTACAAAATTAAAGGTATTAAAAGGTCTAATTTCGGGCAGTGCTAAGTATCACATTTAATATACAAATAGGCCTACAAAAGGGTGCATTTCACTAAAAAGGATAGTTGATCACATGGTGCATGAACCTGCAACCAACCTGTGGATTCAAACGGTTCCAAACAAACACGAGTCTGATTCAGTACACACAAAAGCTTGAAGCCCAGCCAAATACAAAAAGGTGACCTGTAGGAGGATTTTCTGACCAGCTCACTTGAAAGGCTCACATAGGACGGGCCTGGGCCTGGAGACTGGTCATCAGAGGCGCATACAGATCGGATCAGTCGGCCTACCCGTCACCCTGCTCCCATAGCATTCATCTGTCTGTGGGAACCAGCTTACCACCAAAGCCTCCTGCCCGCCTCCGCCGTGCCCACTCAGAAAAAGGTGCCAATCAATATCATAATGTGATACTCCTTGCTACGAGTCCCGGCTCACAGATGTGGCGCCTCAAAAACGCCTTTTCGCGTGAGAAAATATATGGGAACCTTAGGAGTGTACGTATGTATGTGAATTACAGGAACCCTTGGCTAGATGTTTTACATTTTATTAGGGCCAGGGCGTTTCCTTGCAACAAGTGCAGCATGGCCTTTTGAGATTCGTTTATGAATAATTGATTTACATCTAAAGACGGCTATATATTTGTATTAATGCTAGGCCATCATAAATATCAACAGTGGGAACACACACTGTAGGAGAGGACCCCGCCCAGCCTTATTCATGAATCATTCTCCAAATGCAATCCAAATGCAATCCAAATGCAAGCCAGTAGTACTGAATGTACACTTGCATGTATATATCGTTCTGCACATGTCAGGCCTGTCATTGCCCAATGCGCATAATGATTCAAAGATAACAGCGTGGTTATCGGCAAAACATGTATTTTTTCTTCACAGTCTTTGAATTTGCTGACGCTGCACATTGATATTTCAATGGTGTGCTGCGAGGTGAAAGCAGACTGCGAAACATAACATGAATTATTACGTATCACAACACCAAACAGCAGGAGGCAAGAAAAGGACAGAATTGCCGAAGAAGCCCCATAAATCTTGGAGCTTCCACGGTGTATTATATGACTAACTCAGACCTGTAGAACTCGGATCAAAGAAAGCCTGTCAAATCAACGGCGGGAGAGGACACAGGTCCCTCGCACGCGATGCGAGTGCGACCGGGGTGGGATCGTTGCAGAATGAGGGAACTGTTTGCAGGGACCGTCATGGCAGGACGTTATTGCATGCAGAGTGAGCGCCTCGGCTTTGGGCAAGGCGTCGGCCGCTATCACGACAGTCCAGTGGCCAAGTCAGCTATTGACCGAGGGATTGAGACCCTCCTGTGGTGAGTAGTGGAGGGGCGGGAGGGCTGAAATGAGGGGAAAAGGGGGGCGGGGTGTGGGGCGACGGGATTAGTGTGTGTTAAGGAAGGACATGAGGTGGGTCGGCTCAAAGCTAGTCATGGAAAGGGCATTGAGGTGAGAATGAAGGAGTGGGAGAGCCTAATATGAAATACAGGTGGTAATATTTTTTTAAACATTAAGTGTTATTGTCAGCATCACGTTTATACAACTGTTCTTCCGGTTGAACAGATGATCTTAGATGATAGATCAGAAAAGTGATTAAAAGTGATGAGTGCAGTCAATCATAATCATTCCATGTTATCAATCAGTTGAATTGAGATGTCCACCAATTCAAAATATCCTTCAAAATTCAAAATACCCTTCAAAATTCAAAATCCCCCCAAGATATCTGATACTTGTGGAAAACTAAAGTTGAATCTAATCATCGAGTATAGACTGTTGGTAATGACGTGCTATACAAGTCCCCGGGAAAGAGACAACTACAGCTCGCTGCGTGAGGAAGGAGATGTCTGACGTCTGTCTTGCAGAAAAGTATGTCAATGTTGACTGGGCGAGTCGCTCCGAGCAGCTCAGACTGAGCAGCTTGATCCCTTCATCATCATCCCAACAGCTGTGCTACACAATACCCCATCCGAAATAACTGAGTGATAGAAAAGGATTTAAGTCACGGCCAAATACACACATCCCCAGATCCCACAGCCAAACAAAACCAGCCTCAGCCAGGCTAGGCCCAAAGCTCCGATATGCCAAGTGCCTCCAGTGGTAGGCGTCGGCGACCAAACACAGACCAGCCGGTGCCACCTGTCAGATCATGGCACGGGGCAGATCAGGCCGGGGTCTGGTCGACGCGTGCTCTACATCAGATAGGGCCTGGATACACAACGAGGGACTCGCCAATCACGCTCTGTTTACACCCTGGAGGATCACAGAGGATCCAAGTACTACAATAGTCGTGTAGCTATGGACATAGATAGCTCCTCCAAAGATACTGCTTAACTAAACCGCCACTACCTTGTCTGATTTCCTTTTAGTTTTTCTTATGAAATATCATCATGTGCAATATAACTGTAAAGAGCTTAAGATGGACTTTATAGGCCTAAAAGCAATTTACAATCGAATCTCGTTAAACAAAACATCGCAACTGTCTATAGGCAAAATATATAATTACTCGGAGTCAAACTTCGTGTTGTGATTACCCAGGCTTTAAGTTGTGCTTATCTAAATACATCGGGATATGATTGCATTTAGGCTTAGTCAATATTTTGCCGGGTACCTTTACAATATGAGGTTCAGGCTGTACGGCTTGGTATTGTTCATGGCATACATTGCGTAAGCATACAACAGGGCTTGCTGTAGCAGTGTGTCGATGGACGTAAAATATTCACCGCTTGGCACCATAACCAGACACGTTATGGACCCGGGCTGCCTCAAGGAACTGCACACTATACCTCTATCTCTCATTACCGATCTGACACCTCCATCGGCGCTGGTCGATAGTCTTAGAGCCTCACCATTACAGCTGCATGCAGGCTTATATTTCACGCCCAATATCAAGTTTCCACTATGATTAAGCAACAGTGATTTATGCCTTTCAAGGCTTCTTTTTAAATTAGGTGTATAGTGAATTCTCATAATGAACTCTATGTTCGTTATTATGCTGATACCAAGGGTTTCAATATATTTTGCCCTTCCTTCGAGAAAACAAATGCATGGCTACAGGGGAGCCCTTTTGCCATGAAATTGGCTCCCCTGTATGACCTACAGCTCCATTGGATGTTCTTCCATTACCAATATTCTAACTATTTATTGGCATCATATTGCAATCAGTATTCCCCCCAAGCAAGCTCTAGGCTGGCTGATAAATGCTAACCTAAAGTTTGCAGGCTGGCTATTGACATCTTCCTGCAGCGGCCCAACGATCCAGGGCGGGCCAGGCCGCCGATGTAGCAGGATAGACGCTACCCAGACTAGACATCTGACTTTACTGGCCACCTGATCGATCCTCCCGAGACCTCCAGTCTCAACTACAAATTACCTCTTCAAACCATTACAGGGAGGATTTATAGTAATTTAAGATATCCTCTTTGCTTGGTCAATAAAAAACAGCGACATTTGAAGTGGTACTTAATTATTCTTGCTTATTTAGTAATAGATACCTTAAATTATATGGCACGTGAATGAAAGGTCGAGGCATTCTGATAAGTTAACTTCATAAATAACACAATTTTTCAAAAGCTTTAGAGGCTTGGGCGTAAAACATAGCATCTTAAGCGTCAATTCCAATGGAAAAATGTGGTTTCTTGTGATCAGGCCAGATTGTTGGATATGTATGAAATATATAATCTCAAAATGTGGATGTCGAGGAACGAAACACGCAAGCATTGAAGTGGCGTGTGCCGCCAAATTGAACTAATACACACATTCTACAATTCTTCTATATCTTCTTTAACGTTGACTTACAAATGAATTGAATATTTCTCTTACATTTTACCGTGTTAACTCTCCTGGCTTCTTATCTCTCCATTTAATATCCTGCTTGACCTAGCTTACTAGACGCAATCTCTTAAAGTAGCAGTGCTATGACTAGTCAGTATGCCCAAAGTATTCCAAAAGTTTCAGCCTCAATTGGAGAAGCCTGGAACCTGGGTTATTCCTCTACTTTGACAATCAGCAGCAGACGGTTTAGGAGAAAATCCTGCGGACATGTACACAGATTGCCATCGATTCTCTGCGAAATAAGAACTGGGCAAAACACAACGTTACCGTTTGCGGCGAAATGCCATTTCCGGAGGCTGGATCCGCGACTCGACCCGCCAGCTAAAGTGGTCCCCTTGTTTTAAGTCGGCAGCCCTCCCTGCTCATTATGACACACACCTAATCAGGTTAATGACCTGGAGTTAATATTGCCTGTTTTAAGTTCATGCCACTCGGGTTAGGCTTTCCATCGTGACCGATTCATTTGGAATTTAATTTCAATATTTAATAATGTTTTTTTTAAATTGACTCAAACATCATCACTTTACAGTGCTTTTCATGATGGTATGTATATTGCTGATTGACTTTTGCGTTGGTCTTCTGTAGGAATAGACGTACCTATGGCTATTTATCCTTAATGTTAGTCGTATCTTAAATCGCCGATTTTATATATTCTGGTAAAACATGTTAGTCCCAATACAATAGGCGATCTCATGTATTACCACATAGCTGTCTTTGATGGCAGAATATTCACTATGTTCAGCATAATTCCACAGAATCATATTGAGGACGTTGTCTGTCATCGTACATAAACTGATAAAGGCCCTTCATTTTTACCTTTTTAAATGCCCCCTGAGCTATACGTTTCGTGCAGAATGCCACTAGTGAGCTGCTCCGTTGTCAAAGGACGAGAGGTCACAAGATGAATGACGATCAGTTGGCTAGTGATGTAACATATGGACATAACCATTTGGTGCCAATACTGAAGGGCAAAGCAGCAGCATTGGCCCAAAGCCATGGCACGGCACTCTAGTCCCGTCTCTTGGACTGGGGAAAACTCGTACATATCACAAGTACATGTATAACCACTGAACTCTAGTGATTATAAGGCCAACGTTATACTTTAGTGAGCTATTTACTTTACTTCCTAATAGAAGAATTGAGTGAAAGCACAATATTGTATATAATATTATTATAATTATGGGCTTTTGAATAACATTTTGAATGGAATAATGATTTGGGGAACTTAGATATTGATAAGATTGGTTGCAAAGTAAAAGCCATCATAAGCAAACAGATCCATCATAAAAAGGTAATATTGCCATTCATCGATTCATCAATTTACCAGACATATTGAGGGATTTGACCTGGGTATATATATCCTATCTGTAAATATATCCTATCTATCTATCTATCTATCTATCTATCTATCTATCTACCTATCTATCTATCTATCTAAGCCTAGTGTGCTTGAATGTGTGCGTGTTGAACATTGCTGCTTCTGTGTTGTTGGATGGAGACTGAATGGGGAGAAGCCAATGCTCATGCAGTGCCCTGGCGAGGACATCGGTTCCGCGCCAGCTGCTCTGCAGTGACGTGGGCCTGCGGGCTGCCATCCAGGCACCTCAGAGGAGGCCTCTCCATGGCAACGCCAGGCAGTGGAGTACCTGGGTCGTCAGAACCAATTAGGGCCCAGGGGGCGGAGCGGTAAGGGCTGACTATCAACCGGTTGTTAGCTAACTCACGCCCAATTTGGTGTCGACGATACTAAATTTGGAAGCCACGCCTCACTCGTACAACAACGTAATGAGGCTGTATTCATGCATCGGTTCATTACCAACAGATAATCCTGAATAGTGTAATAATTTGGTTTGATTTTCTGAGATTCATGTGGTACTTATGATACAATCTGAAAACATTTGAAAATCTATTGGCAGATTGTAGATTCATATGATAAATAATGCTGCACACATTGGTCTACCGTCGTATGATAACTGGACTACTGACCTTTTTCTTTGGTGTGGCGCCCCTCTATTGCGGTATAAGCTTGAACCAATGAGTTGGGATATTGATTCCTAGGGGTCAAGGATAAAACAGTTGGGATAAAAGCACCTAAGGGAGGGCTCACAGCGCAGTGTCGTGAAAAATGTATATTTCGCTGCTAAGTGTTTGTGCACATTCATTATATCAGTCAAGTCAAACCTGAACAAAATAACAATTCTCCCGGTCGTCAAATCAGTTCTAATCCAAAGCACCTACTGGTTTTCGTAATAAAGCGAAATATTACGTAAGATATAACACCTCTTTGAGCGCCTTATTCGGTAATCCATATGTGCATTCTAACCAGTGAAAGCAGAATTATACAGTGTATATCAGATAGTCATCTTTAGTTCCCTTTTAAATGTAATCCTGGGATTTGTCCGTTAAGAGCTATGAGTCAGGCTATTGCCACTACCGAGCTTTACTCCAGACTTTCAGAAGGGCTATCTAGAATAAACGTTCTTCCTCGGTCAACCCTCATATCAGCATAATAGTATGTCATCGAATGCGCCTGGTTGGAGCTATACCTTAGAGTGATATTTCTTCTCATTTCCCATGAGGGTCCCGTGCAGCCTATGTACATGAGGCGAGTTATTGCCTGCGTCCTGTGGCGAGTGTTTGCTGTAAGATTAGAGAAAGAGGCTTGTCGCTTGATTTACATCAAACCAGAGCTTATCCCACTATGAGTCCAACGACTAAAGACATTAATAATTCGGACATGCCGCAGATTTCTTAATCATCTGAAAGAGTTCATATTTGATCTCGGCAAAAGAAACTCCCATCAAACGTGTGATTACGTTTCTTCTCTGCTCCTGTTTTCTAGAAAGTTATTTAAGGCATCTCGTCCAATTGCAGTCGATGTGGAGTTCCAAAGAGGCATCTGTAGATCGAATTGAAGCACAAATTAAACTTTGTGACCCCCAATCGGTTGATGGCGTCACTAACTAGATTAGCCGGCCTGTGTATTCGACGAGTAATTTGATTATACCCGGTGCAGAAAAGGTCTCCAATGGAACGTGTGGTGACGGACATGTACATTGTGGCAACTAGAAAGGACTTGTTAAAGATATATTATGTTGTGGTGCCAAATAATTATTTTGGTCGAGCATTGCCTTTGCACTTATTTAAAGACGTATGCATGTATATATTCCAAATGTCGATTTATCTGCCGATTTGCATAATCAGCAGTAGAAATAAAGGTTAGGCTATGTAAACACATAATCGTACATCATTAGAAAATGTTTATGATTCCCTGTTGAATGGTATATAGGATCTTTGGTTTCCTGCCTTATTCTAAGAGAAAATCAAACGAATACAAAATCGCCAGCATCAAAATTAGTATGTGGAAAACAAGCTTTAGTATACATTTTGTGACTCAGGTAAGCAATTTCAGCATCCCTGATTTACATGTAGAACAAATATAAGTTGTTGAAGCTGCATCGCAATTGATACCGACTTGGTGGACAGATAGTGTTACTTATTTGTAGTATAGTGCGTATATACCAATATATGTATGGCAAATAAGAAATAGCAATACGGTCAACAAGGTTCAGGTTTGAGTAATATATGGGTGGTTAGATACTGATGACAATAATTTAGCAATACGGTCAATAAGGTTAAGGTTTGAGTAATCTGTGGGTGGTTAGATACTAAATGACAATAATTTTGTGAACTCCTCCCATCGCTTCGATGAAAACTATTCGTCGCGGATGACCTCATCAATTCAGTATTTGCGGATTGAACTGATGTAGATTATGTTGACATAGCTTAAAATCAATAAGATAAGGAATCAATACCTCGAAATTGATGCTTTGGTTTGAATAATAACATCTCCACAATAAACGACTTCAAATTTTCAATTTGCTTTTCCCCAATAAGACATTTATATTGATTGTGCAGCTTAATGTATTGCCACAGTGATTGATATCGTTGATTGCCATTTTTCGACATATCATATCCGCCAACCTTTTCATCTATTCTATTTTCACAAGGTTAGTAATCCTATTTTTCTATATCAACAGACAGACGTTTGTACAAAATGAAATAAAATTAATGCTAAAATTAAGGTCATTTATAAACATATAATATACGGTCCAATGTAATACTGGCATTGCAATTTCCTTTTTACTAAATGGTTGTATTTATCCTCGGCTCAAAAGATTCCCTCTGAAACGATTTGGGCGTCAAAATGCGTAAGTAGTGCAGTCAAAGTTGACTTTGTCTCTGGCGCCCAAACCAATTACCCATAGCTAGTGTCACCGGCCGCCGCAGTTGCGACTATGAGGCTAATCTTTCTGTGGCTGGGAGTTGTACAACCACCGCGGGGACAGGTCTGGTAGGGCCCGCCCTGTCTGTTAGCACTGGGCGTGACGCTGGCTACTGGCTCCAGGGGGTGCTGCTAGAAGCCAGTGACGTTCTAAAGGCGGTATTACACTACAAGATTTGGGCTAGGATATTTGAGCGATATGATCAGCTGATGATGAGATACAAACAGCTTTGCATACAGGAGCCATACGATTGTTGAAATTAGCAATTTGGAACATGTCACACATGGCAAACAAAGAATTTTGTCTGCAACGGGTGCAGTTTCTCTGCGACATCGTCATATCGCAGCTCATGTCGTGTATAGTGTAATAGGGCCTTGAGAAAAAAGTCACGCTATTGGTACGGTCGACGCGTGTTGGCGTGTGCTGCAGCAGCTCCCATGTGTATGGCGGTGAATGGCAGGAGGGTGCACAGCATATCGTGACTACTACTCCCTGATGGTATAATACTATGATTATAATGGGACTCACTGAAAATCAGTCACAAAGGTCTGATTGATTGTTTCTAATGTATCAATGATATAAACGATAGTTTCTTTCATATAAAAACAATGGAATGGCAGAAAATTTAAGAAAGACAGTATCTCTATCACCAGTTGTCTTTGGAATGGGAGTTGCCGATGACTTGTGAGGAGATCGGAATGACTTATGGTCTTTGTAAAGGGGATGTTTTACTGGTGCCTACCACACCGAGCTACCACATGATGCTATTAATACTGGTTCGGCGGCCCTAGATTACTTCGGAATTTGTGGATGCATATTGATATCCCGGCCGAATTAACCGTAGACCTGGGAGAAGCTACTCTAGATACACATATATAACTATCATAAGGAAAGAGTATTGATCAGCCGTGGGGTATAATACAGCATCAACCAAGCCAATATATCCTTGTCTTCTAAAGTTCTACTTTGTGTCTGATGTGGTACTCTGCTTATGTTGTTATAAATATAGACAGATAATACAGGTTAAAATCCATTTGTTGCATATGTATCGCCTTTTCATTATGGTATCCGTTTCGCGGTATTGCTTTTTCAAACGCAGGTGGATTAAACATTGCTGTTTCTCTCTGTCGTATGTTTTATCTAGTGAAACGTATTATAAATAGCTGCACTTAAAACCTGTACCCCGTTTGTACTATGTCTCCTCTTCCTCGCCATAGAAACATTTTGTGATTGCTACCCTCCCACATAATTGGTAACTCTCTTTTCCCGAATGAATGCTAGCAGGTAAATTAGTACTGTATGCGAAGGGAATACAGTCCGTTCTGTTGTACAAAAACAAAACATACAGGATACAAGCGAACTAGCATTTCCCTTTGAGTTGAAGAATGTCCTATTTGCATAGAGCTAGTAAATTAGGCTATTAGCATGAGGAGGTTCATGTTGCAAATGCTTACATCATATTACATGGGGGCGTTATACACAGGTAACAGTACGCAGTGCCTGTAGGTTCAGAAATCAAAACTACCACAACGCGTTATCCTCTAGGCAATTAAGAATAACGCAAATTGGAATGATTATTTGACGGCCACGGGATCTATTATTGTGCTTTGTTTTTGTGATTTCATGTTTCTGATACTGATTAAATCCCTGCTTATTAACGTCATCTTTAATTAACCATATACCAAGCATAGGCCTTAGAATTCTGAGATTAACCCAACGCTGTCCGGACTGAGGGTGGCGCTTGGCCTATCTCCACGCCTCAGTGGGCACCGTGGGAAGACCCTGCCACGGAGGGCGCGTCGGACCAGGCAGGGGTCCCTTTGGCTATAATGGTTGTCATGGTAATGGGATGCTGATTGACACCCGGTGAAATCGGCCCAGTTCCCTCCCACGCCCAGCCCGGTCTGGCCGAGGCCTGCAGGATGCCCCCCCCCCTCTCCTGCTGCAGGCCCGAGTTTAGGAGGTAAACACGCAGCACTACCAACAGGCAATCTCTTTGTTCCCCGACATCCCCTACCCATCGGTCCTCCAGTGTCTGTATAGACTGCAGGAACAGGCAAGTTTGTTCCAAGATTAGAATTTCATGCGACTGAAATATGGTAGCGTTGTACGTCAGGCATGTATTCTTTCAGAATTATAGTTTGCAGGAAAGTACATGATTTACTCGGGGTTGGGAATTGAAACGGTACCCAAAAAAAAATAAAAATAGAGGGGCTTATATTTGACATTGTAAAGCATTATGTCTACTTTAAAATGGGGCACTGAATGAGGCAGGCATATATTTGGTATTCTGTGCCAAGCCTTTATACCGGGGAATTAAAGGAGAAGGGCGGATATGACATGTAGTTCAAATTTTCTTTATTCTCATCAGAATGGATTACTAATTTATCGTTGGAACTGACTCTGCAATATTGTTAGTTGTGGACACCATACTGACAAGAAACTGTAACTATGTACTAGTAATGTGTACATACTAGTATTCAGACTACAAGATAATGGTACAATACATTATGGTTTAATCACGAAAGCCTTGATAAACGAAAGGTGTTAACGTATTTGAAAAGCTATAACTTTCTTTGGAACCATTGAATCCTCCCAGTAAGTCACAGGATACGTCTTTAAAGCCACATGGCTGTATACATTCTAATCCCACTATTATCAATTATGGGGCGTAACAGTATTCTTATCTTCTCCATCCTTCCAAGGCCTCTTGCGTATAGCAAATGGTATGAAAGATATATAAAAGAAATGACTTTTGAATGAGTCTTTATGTTTTTCAGCCATGGGGGACTGGACGGTAGCCCTTATTCTGCTCGGCCTGAGCGCCGTCATTCTGGTCGCCGTCGGCCTCATCTGCCGGCTCATGGGCATCTTCCGCCTCGATTCCCTCTTCGCCTCTGGTGAGGAAAAAACGGTTCTGACTAAGCCGACCGGTCAAAACGGCTATATGGTAAGTCATATTTGATATCTGATAAACCACATTCTCCTTCATCACCAACCTCAGTGTCTGTTCTGACTGGAAAAGTCATTATACGGAAATTCATCCGAATGGAATACTAACATCAGATCCCAAAGTATTATGTCACTATTGAAGAGTATATCAAATCCGTACCCAGCCAAGCTGCAACGTAACAGAAACGTTCTGCAACCATACTTTATTTTAGTCAGTATATTACTCACTAAGCTGGCACATAATATTTATGTTATTGACAGTGAGGTTGAAACCTCACCAAATCAGAATGTTATTATCACATAATTTTTGTTGAGGTTAGGGCAAAACCAAAACAGAACAATATATGAACATTCTGTTTAGTTTGAAGACCATAACTAGAATATTATGATAATGCAACGTCACAGCAGTACACTGCAGCAACACTATTGGAAGCCATCAAAATAATGTAACAAGAACCAATACAAAACCAAACAGAAGTTTGCTGCAATGATTGTTATGATAACGTCACATGCTTGGCTGGGTATAAACCTGTTACAGGTTCTATGGTTCTATTGAAGCAATAAACAGTGTTAGATATCAAAGTTTAGGTCTATAGAGAATACCTGAGAACTCGGGCAGCAGGTGAACTCGGGCCGCTGGAGAACTCCGTCCGCTTCTGTTGAAGAATTCTTTGTGATTATATCCCTCTCTTCTTATCCATAAGCATAAAAGAAATCATTGGGCCGATTTCTCTAGTGAGCTGATATCTCCCGGACCGAGTTCTCATGTGGCCTGAGTTCTCCAGTTACCCCTATGAATAGACATGAATGTTCTCCAAGCTTATATCCGTTTACATTTTTCATAAGGCGATGTCAGTTCGCTCTTAGCTCGGAGTAGAGATCTTTAATACGTAATAGGTCTATGAATGCGGCACCAGCCCCTAGACAGAACGGCAATTGGTTATTTGCAGCTTGTTTGATGGCCCATGCATTTTAAAAGTCAGTGGTGTAGCAGCTCCAAAGTTGAGTGTACGTATACCCGGGACGTAGATAAGGTTAAGCTGAAAACTAATTTGAGTGTAAACAATTAAGTTTACTATTGTGAAGTTGAGTGTACAAAGAGGCATCTGCGTGTTTGTGACACAGTGACAACACCATGCAATGTTATCCTTAGGCCTAACTAATAATGGAAAAAAATGAAAAATGCGAATTTATGTAATTTGTGTGAATTTGCATAATGTAATTGATAGTTTCAAGAAATATGATACGAATACTGTAAATCCCATACTTGTGTTACATAGGTAACAAGCGGAGGCATCTATACAGCCGTATGAAGGAGATATTGTATTTTAAACATTACTAAAGAACAAGTGGAACATGGATTAAATAAAATTAGTTTTAATGATAAACGTGTGGTAAAACAGTTACATTGTTCGTCTGGAACTCCTTTGAAGAAACACAACACAGTTCTGTATAAACGTAAGTACCTCCACCAGTGTGCTCCTGTGGAGCCAAGTCAGTTCTGGCCCTAAGAAATAGTAAAATAAGTAGAAAGAGGGCGCGGTGGGTGGGGAAATTTTGTTGTCTTCGCAATGGCCGGCTATGAAGAAGTGGCGGGAGTGTGACATGTTTGCATGGCAGTGAGTGGTCAAGGTGGACATGTGACCCTGAGCCAATGAAAGTCAATGTTATATATCCCTGTTGGTAGGGTAATGCATCGCCATTCGCCAGCCGGCCAATGCCCGTCCACATTACTAAAGAACAAGTGGAACATGGATTAAATAAAATTAGTTTTAATGATAAACGTGTGGTAAAACAGTTACATTGTTCGTCTGGAACTCCTTTGAAGAAACACAACACAGTTCTGTATAAACGTAAGTACCTCCACCAGTGTGCTCCTGTGGAGCCAAGTCAGTTCTGGCCAACCCGTAGGAATTAAAGGCGCGATAGCGCGTGGTGAACTGAGTTAAAAGAGCTTTGGTCTGGTCTGATATAGGCGCGGACCGCCTGGGACCTCCAGGTCCCGTGATGCATCACATGATTTAAGTCTGCTTGGCCGTCGTTGTAGACGTACTGGGCTGCGCCCCTGCGCAAGCTATGGAGAGTGTAGGTGTCCGGTGGCAGCCCGGCTTTTGCCAAAAGGGCCGCCCACTGCTTCCTGAGATACGGGACTGTGACCGGGTTGCCGTCCCGGAATGTAAGCAATGCGTGAGCAGGGAGCAGGGGAGCGGAGATGGTGGCGCGGTAGGCCTTAAGGGCCTTTACCGGACACAGCAGCGGGTCCCTGGTCGGGGGTAGGAGGAGATGCGTGGCGTCGGCGGAGGACTGAATAGTCTTTGACCATTTAAGAGTGAGGCGGAGGCCTTGAGCCGTCTCCGTTATGTCAGAGTTCAGCAGGTGCCTGGTAGGGTCGAAGGTGGCCACCGACTGGGGGGCCACGCTACTCTGCCTCAAAAACCCGACAAACATTAGCAGGAAAGCAAAGTGGGCCAGCTGGTGATGAGGGAGTTCGTTGATGTGGCGCAGCGCCCGCCGAAGTACGTCCGGGGTCACAGGAGGGCGGGGAGCCGGAACGTGGCGAAGGGTCAGGTGGAAGGCCCTGAGCGCCAGAGTGACCCGGGTGTGAAACCAGGGCCGGGTATCAAGACCCGCCATGGCATAGAAGGTCCTCAGGTGCGACACTGCGTTGGAGATGGTGGCGGGGTTCGGAGTGCCCCGTGCGAGATACTCTAAGTACCATGCGACTTGATAATATGTGATATGTTTATAGTCCACGTTAATCCTCTTGCAGAAAGCCAGCAGTAGGCTTGCGGCCGAGTGGCGGCCCCGGACGGTCCCTGGTCGATGGGCAGCCCGCTGTCGTGCGGCTGCTGACGTCGCCAGTGGAGCGAGGAAGGGGTCTGGAAGAAGTAGGACAGAATGATGTGATAGCTAAAGGAAAGATGCATACGCGAACATATCACCAGTAACGGCCACCTCGCGGAGGCCCATCTGAGCGACGAGCCTACGGGCCAGTGCGTGATGGGTCGGGTCGAGATGGGCGCGGCTGAGGGCATCAGGCAGGACCATGCCCTCTCCTGGTATGTGTGCGTACTGGAGATTTGTGCGTGTCCTGGCCGCGTGAAACCAGATAGCGCGGACGCAAGCCGCCAGGACCGGATCTCGGGCGCGGCCAGAGGAGTAGGAGGCAACGCTTGCCTGATTATCGCAGTAGATCTCCACCGTGCCGCCCGCATGGGAGTCGTCGACGAACACCCTGACTGCGGCCAGAAGGTTGATGGCCTCCAGTTGGGTGATGTGGTGAAGCGCGGCCATGCGGGCGGTGTACTGGTGGCGGTAGCAGTTCTTGCCGTCCGTCGCTCCCCCACCCGTAAGGCAGGAGTCAGCCCAGATGCGAAGTGTGGTTCTAAAGTGCGGGATGATGGCCCTGACGTTTTCCTGGTCAAGATAGCGACAGAACCACGCCAGGTCCGCCTTGACAGGGGTCGTGACGCTGACCATGTTTCCCTCTGCCGCTCGTAAGGCCGCCAGCAGTCTGGCTATGAAGATTCGAGCGGCCACCACGACCTTGGAGATGTGGTTTATATAACCGAGGATGGCCTGGAGGTGTTGCTTGGTGACCACCTTCTGCCTAGCCGCGGCGGCCAAACACTTTTTGACCTTTGAGAGCTTGTGCTGGGGTATGGATAAGGTGTTGCTGTCTAGGTCAATACAGACGCCCAGCCAGGTGACAGACCGAGCCGGGGGCTGCAACTTTCCCTTAGCCACCTGGAGCCCCAGGTCGGTCAGGAGGTCCAAGACTGCCGTGAACTGCTTGTCTGCCTGCTGTGCGGAGTGGGAGACGACCAGGATGTCGTCCAGGTAGATATAGGTAGTAATTCCTTGGGCCTTAAGGGCGCGTGCGATGAACTGGGCGACCGACTGCATTGCATAAGAAGACAGTCTGGCGCCAAAGGGGAGCCGGCCGTCAAAGTAGTAGGCTCCGTCGAAGTGAATGCCGAGCAGGGGCCAGTCGGAGGGCGGGACCGGAAACTGGCGGTAAGCGCGCGACAGGTCAATGACGGCCAGGTGGACATCCCCGGGTGGGGCGCGAGCTATCTCCCTCACAGCGTCGGTGACCCCCGGCAAGTTATGGACCGCCGGACGGCCATTGAAGTAGTGTGGACGTATATGCTGGTTCAACCCCCCGTCCGGGTAGGACAAGTCCACGATGACCCTGCGATCCGTAGAGTCTGGTTTTTCGCGGGTCATGAGGGGGCTTACATAAAACCAGGGCGTAAAGGGGGGCGTGGCAAAAGGGCCGTGCAGCGCTCCCATCGCGACCTCTTTGGCGATGTAGGCCTTAATGGCCTTGACCTGTCTGGTGGCGGACGAGTGGTTGTAGATGCTCACCGGCTGGCACTGAGGCGGGCCCTCGTACTGGATGGGGAAGCCGTAGGCCAGTGACTCCAGTATCCATTCATCCGACGGGTGGCCCGTTGCTCTATCCCCCCATGCCTGCAGGTTAAGGTCCGTTTTTATGTGAACTTTTTCTTGACGTCCTGACGCCCTTTGTGCCATGGCCCTCTCGTACATGTCCGCCGTGGCCGTTGTAAGCTGTAACGTTGGAAAGGGCCAGGCCGTGTAGCCACTCACTGGGGTGGCAGGGGCCGCGGGTTCGGCGGTTGTGTAGTTGTCAAGGATGTAGTGATCGCCCTGGGAGTGGAGGTCGTAAAGGGGCTGATGAAGTTCACTGCTTGCTGGGCCGGGGTAGCCCACCCTCGCCATAAAGTCGGGCCAGTCCTCGTCGGCTGGGCCCTGGCGATGAGCTGATCGACCATCGCCGGGTGGCGTGGGGCGATCGTGGGTGGAGTTGGGCGTACCGACCTGGGTTGGTAGTACATGACATGATGGTGTAACGGACAGACGTACAGGGCCGCCCATGGGCCCAGTGACGCGGCCGCTGCAATCTGGCGGCGAAGAGCAGGGTACGGTGTCGTGGGCCGGGCCAGGTTCGGGGCGGAGACCGGTGCTGGAGACGGGTGATCCCGGTGAAAGGTGTTTGCCCACTGCGACCATAGTGGGCTCTCCTGATTGTCGTGTGTGATGTATACCACGGATCTCCATAGGCGGGGGCCCAAGGGGAGACCGTTTGTCGACCGAGGGACCAGTGTTGGTGTTGTCGGGGCCCGTAGCGCCGGGGCCCGCCGGGTCGTAGTTGTCCAGTGCGGCGGGGCCTGGGGCAGGGTTGCGGGCGTAGTCGGGCGCGACGGTTGTCGGCCGGCTTGCTGTGCTGTCAACGGGGCTTGGCTCACGGAAGGTGTGGCCATGGGCACAGGCGCCAGTGTCGGGATCTGCTGAATCGTCTGCTGCATGTACGTCGTCGGCTCCGGCCGGTGGTGATAGGTGAAAATCGGTTTGTTTACGTGCCTCGTGTCTGACGTCGCCATCTTGGATATTGCGCTTCGCTGAGCGCGCTAGATTAGTGGCCCCTGATTGGCCTACCGGCCGGAAGTGGGAGTCACGTGGGGGGGTTGTTTGTAAACAGTGCCGCACGTGGCCCGCTAACACGTGTGTGGTGTGGGACGTGAGCTCAGTAGGAGCGCGATAGAAGTTACTTTGAGTACTCACTGTTGCCTGGGTTGTACCGCTTTCATCATGTAGAGGGTTGTCTTGTCTAGCTTGTGGGGGGGCGTGCCGATCCAGGAGTTCCGGGCCAGCCCGCCCCACATCTAGTTTTTTGGGCGTTGGTCTGACTTGTCCCTCTTTGGTCCCGGGTTGTACCGTTTAGGTTTCTGGTCGTACCTGGTGTCGTCGCCGGATTTTAGCTGTGCCTTCGTACGGCATCCCTTGGCCGAGTGAGAAGGTCGCTCCTCGCCGATGCCGTAGAGGCAAACGGCGCAGACGTGGGTCCAGGTAGTGCCGTCCGCAACGTGGGTAGCCTTTTGCTTGCAGGAATCCGAATTAAAGTATGGGCACGGGTGCCTATTCTTTTCGGCGTCCTGCCGTCCCGGGATCCAGGACAGCCGCGTGCGCTCACTTTGAAATAACTCATAGTCGCCCCATGAGGCGTGGCCATCCTCTATATGTGCTAGACTGGCCTGCGACCAGTCTCGCACCGCCTGCCACGGGAGTGTGGCTGCATCCTGAGAGACCTCTGACAAGTGGGTCAGGACGGCGTGAGCCTCTGAGAGGGGGTCGATGAGAGGGAGTAACATGCGTATGCTCCCGCACACATATTCAGGTAGGGTAAGGTCGCGCCTCGATCGCCGCTCAGCCGCTATCTTTTTCAACTGTGGTGGTAAACATTTATACGGTTGGAGTGTGATATCCTTTGATCTCAAACGTTTACCTGTAGAGGTGTGGGCGGAGGAGTACTGTGCGTCCAGTGCTCGAGCGGTGTCTCTGCGATGGGCGTCGTCCCTTCTCATCCTCCTGGGTGAGACGTAGCGATCACGTGAAGAGGACCGCCGCCTGCGGGGTGAGTAGGATGCCCTTCTGGGCGATGTGGAGTGGGAGCGTCGTCGGCCAGATGAACGCCTAGATGAGCGTCTGTCCGAGCGTCTGGATGTTGACCGTCGTCTTCGGGATTTGGACCGCCTGCGCCTGCTATGACTCCTTGCGCTCCGTGGTGAGTAGCCGTGGTCGCGCGGGGAGCGTGTGTGTTGCCTGGACTGGCGACTAGTAGAGCGGCGGGTCGTGGATCTTGACGGAGATCTGGATTCGGCAGCCCTTGAGACCTTGTCGTTGAGTTCCTTCATCATGTTGTGTAGGGACTCGAGAGTTGGGGTAGGCTCTGGTTCCACAATCTGTGCCGGCGACTTCGGGGTCGGGCCCTGTTGGACGGTTATGGGATCCGTCTGAGTAGCAGCGGCCTCGTTCGTCTTTATCGGAGTAGCCATGCTGTCACTGTCAGATGAATGGTCACTGGTGACAGCGCTGACCGGGGTGGCGTGTAGACCACTGTCTGTGCGAGCGGAGGTCGACGGAGCGTTCCGTGTCCGCTGTTGACGGTCCGATCTTGCGTTAAGTTTAATCAACGCTATGGCTTTAGCACTTCTTACCAGCCTTTCTGCAGTCTGCAATCCTCCTGGCATTACTCTCACGAGCGTATATGAGAGTCTATCATGGCGGTAACGCCTGAGAGGGGAGCTGAAATTTTGTTGTCTTCGCAATGGCCGGCTATGAAGAAGTGGCGGGAGTGTGACATGTTTGCATGGCAGTGAGTGGTCAAGGTGGACATGTGACCCTGAGCCAATGAAAGTCAATGTTATATATCCCTGTTGGTAGGGTAATGCATCGCCATTCGCCAGCCGGCCAATGCCCGTCCACAATAATAATTTCTAAGAAACAGTTACCATCCGGAAAGTTTACTTTGGATTCTGCTACCTACTTATTCATAACTTCATCAGTCCATAGACATACATAACATAATTGTATGTCTATAATCAGGCTAATCATAATCGCATTGAAAATTGTTGATTATTGTATTAATGACAATAGTCAGTCACCTCTCTATAAAGATAATTATAAAGATAACATATAAAACACCCAGTATCTCGTTAACTCAGGTAAACCAGCCCAGCGACCTTAACGTCCATTACGATTCCCTCCGCTCTACATCTGGGTCGCAGTCAAAGTACCCGGATCCGGAAGTGGGATCAGCCTCACCTGTCGTCGGTAACGGTCCCGAGAGCCCCGTGTCGCCCGACTCGGTGTCAATAGGTAACATGTCTTATCTCTTTGTCTTCCGCTTGGCCGGGTTTAATGTTTAATGTGATAGATCTACTGCATTACCCCTGCTGTTGCCATTCTCCCTACTTCTCCTTCTCCCTACCCTTCTACAGTTCTATCAGTGCCTCCTGATGCCTTCTTAATCAACTTGATGCCTCTCACTTTCTTTTTTAAATATCATTCCATTCCTGCCAAAGTTTGACTTTCGTGTTTCTAAGCTATTATATACTGGCGATCACACTCCCTACCTTCCTAGACAGAGGCATACAAAAGATATGTCTATGGGATTGGGGAGTTTTTTATTTGGAAGAGAAGTACTTAAGCAATTGTCACTTCTTACAAAAGCCTGCTGTCCTTATGTAATATTTTCGCGGCTCTTCATTCTCAAATTTAACCTGTAACTTAATGTAATATATTACAATGATGCAATAACTACATATCTTGTATTCTTAGCCAATGGATCTGAAAGTTATGTTTTTCATTGTTCATCTTACCAGCCTCGGAGACAGAGATGGGCGGTGGCCTTCAGAGGGCCATGTCATGTGACAGCGTGGCCTCGGATTCCTCTGTGGTTGATTTAGAACCAGACAAGCCCAAGATAGGCCAGTTGGAATTTGGCTTAGAGTACGACAGGTGGGATATTAATCTTCAGATTATATTTACCAGCATTTATCTATATCTAATTTGGTAAAAAGATTGATGTAAATGATGAAGATATAAAGTTGTGATGCATAGATACCCAATAGATAAAGTGTCATGACCTCAATTATTATTTATATTGTGATGTCTGGAGAACCCTGGGTATTTAACTAATGCGTGATAGGGGCATAGTGAAATCTAGTCAATGTAATATATATAAAACAAATATCATTTATTCGTATATAAGCCTTTTAACAACTAAGCCTACAGTACCCCACACAACAAATTTAGTACACGGATAGATTTCTCGGCATAAAAGGCATATAGGACAGCAAAGCAAAATATAATTTGATTTATTTTAGGGAAGTATCCGAACTGGTTATAAGCGTGATCCGAGCTAGGGATTTGGAGCCAAATCGAGTGACGGGAACCTTGGACTCCTACGTCAAAATTTGGGTAACTCCTCATCCCTCAGGACGTTTCCAAACAAGGGTAAGTGATACATCTGTAAAGATACAATTAAAGAGGTTATAGTTACAGTTAAGATTATCATGTGATTGAGTGTATAGGGCCAGAGATATATAAAATTGATGTCCCCGAAATGGTTGTGAATAGAATTAGATATCTTACAACATGACGAGTATGGATAAATGCCCGTTCGTCCCATGGGACTTTAGCAGTGATTTTTCCCAGGGGTATATTATGATTGCACGACGTTGTGGGTTTCCATATTAGCATTTTGACACAGGCCTTCTTACAAAGGAAATGTACTGTATATTTTCACCGACCCTAACACTGTTTTTCACAGATGAATAAAGAGTGATATGCTTTGCATGATGTTTCGTAAATACATCACTTTCTGCATGCATCTTTTGTTGTTGTAATACTCGATTATATGATTTTGACCGCTAAGAATTCAGCATTTGCTGTGATGCAGGTTAGTTTTCCCACATCTCAGTCAGGGCCGTGTCCCACCAGCCCAACCACGTGGGTTTGTTTGTTCAACCCTCACTGGACCGAGAAGGGGGAGGGGTGCCTATAAGAATCTATTGCGACTCGTCCCTCAGCTGTTAACCCGGTTGTTCCAGATGAACCTACGTTAACAAAACTTTCCCGAAATAGCCAAGGCCACCCTCTGCGCCACGCTAATCCCCACAACAACAAAGTCACATGCTACCACCAATGGGTTGTCAAGCCTTACCCACCGTTTCCCAAAGCGAACACTTGTTGAGGTATGAGCCTGTTACGTAATGTTAATTCTTGGCCAGAGAATAGACCAAACCCACCACAGAACACTTCTGCGACGATTTTACCTTGGAATGTTTACATCACAGGGACACTTATCAAGAAACCATTCTGGCCGCTGCACGTGTTTCTTTGAGAGTCAGACCATCCCTGCATGCACCTTTCATCATGTCACTCTATCCCCCAGTAAAAGCCCAAAGTACGTGGATGCAGATTTTTGACTTTCCTGGATCAGTTCTAAATTTGTTTCCATTTCTGCGCGCCTTCCAGGTTCAGAAAGAGACAACGGACCCAGTGTTCACAGAGAGATTCCTGTGTACTATCGAACCGGAGGACCTTGAAAGTAAATCGCTACAATTTCAGGTAAGTACTACCAGAGAAAATGTGTTCCCAGACTTGATAAAGTCGGTTAGGTTTATCTGCATACATAAACAGTTAAATGGTTACAGTAGTAGTAGTAGTTGTTTTATTGACAGCGAAGAGTCATGCATATTGATCGCATGTGTCATATACATCATAACAGTAGAACAGTACAAAGTCAGAAATTCCTATTTTCACAATCACACTCAGTGCATACACAGGTGTGGAGATGTTAAGTCTTTATGTTGTTGAAAAGAGACAATGATCCTCAGTTAACACTTTATTGAAATTTTAAGGTTTTGGAACATCTTTTTAGTGCGCTTTTTTCGTATATTCATTGTCAACGACCCGCTCTCCGCAGCATCCCCAATGCATATCCCCTACTTCCCACTGTTATAACGATCTCTCCTCGGTAGGTCCTAAACTATTTACCAGCACTATAAGATAACTACACCATCCAGCTCAAAAATAAAAGTAGTAGGGATAATCTCAGGGCATGCATAGTCACATACGAATATCTTACCATTAGTCAAATTGTCTTAGTCATCCTCAGTAGTATGAATAATGGCAAAGTCTTCAAAAATTAGTCAGATTGACTAACAATGATAGTAAACGTGACTACGTTTTTGAAAGCAAGTGACGATGGTTTCAAGAAAAGCGAGTTTTTATATTTAGATAGAAAATCCAACCTTTGTCAAATGTAATTAACTATGTTTGTCGTATTGGTCACCAGGGACTAGGAAAAGTTAGTTGATCTAAGCCCCGTCATTTTGACTCACATATAGGCCTAAAGCCAAAAGCCCCATTCGCCGTGGGCTACGGTCCTGTCGCAGATCCTAGCAAAAATTCTCATGCCTACGATAATAATCTCATGGGCAGGAAAATAATCGCAGGCTAGAGAAATTGATCGTATAGCATTCACACTGACAATTGGGGTCCCTTGCGATCATTTTCGCAAGCAATCTCATCTGGAATCGCACAGGTTCTCCACGAAAATATTCAACATGTTGAATAATTTCGCAAAGGACTAGGTCGCAGAAGCTTACAATAGTCCAACGTTCGCAGATCGCAGAGGTCTACGAAAATACACTTTCACCACGGCGAGTGGGGCTTTAGGGCCGTGTCTATTCTCACATCTAAAACACACCACACATCTAAAAAATCGCACATCCAAGGGCCCATGCGCGATGACGTCACACATCCGCGGGCCTATGCGCGATGACTGGAATGCCCAAATTCGGTGACAGTCACCACGCATGGCCATGGCGGCACAGCTGAGTTCTAGTCATCACGCGTGGGCAGAGTCACCGCGCATGGGGGCACATCTAAAATATAGTCATCACGCGTGGACCGAGTCACCGCGCATGGGCACACATCTAGATTATAGTCATCGCACGTGGGCCGAGTCACCGCACATGGGTTTTTAAGGGTAAAAAAAGGAAAAATTTCCCACTCCCCTTTTCAAAATCAGGTCTCAAATTGATCATAGACAGCTTAGTTACTTCATAATCATTGGGGAATCTTTATTTCACACTCTCCAGGCAGAGATTGATATTCCACTGATATTCAATGCATTCTAGAAAGAATTTGCTTGGAGCTGTCACCCTAATTTCCCGTGGCTATCCTCACTACCCAATGCACGAATGGCAGGGAATTCCGCCCGAAACCTCAGACCCACATCTTCCGTATAGACATCGCGCATGGGACCACATCCAAATTCTAGTCATCGCGCATGGTTTTGAGAGTTGGTTTTGGGCGGTAATCCTCACGCGTGGGCCCACTTCGAAATCAGCGCATTTCCAAAACCGTCATCTTTGCACATGGACCCGTCTCCATGGCAACCTAGGCGGGGATGAGTCATCGCGCATGGGCACCACACATCCAGGACGTTGACATAATCAACACATGGGCACCACACATCCATGGCGTTTGCATAAGTCATCGCGCATGGCACATAGGTCATCGTGCATGGGCACTACACATCCACGACGTGGAGAAGGGTCATCGCGCATGGCACCCCACATCCATGACGTTGACATAAGTCATCGCGCATGGGCACTACACATCCACGACGTGGAAAAAGGTCATCGCGCATGGCACCACACATCCACGACGTTGACATAAGTCATCGCGCATGGGCACTACACATCCACGACGTGGAAAAAAGTCAGCGTCCGTGGGGACCAAAACTGGTGGCTTCCAAAAAACCCGTTAGGAGATCTCTGGTGGATGTGTGGTGATTTAGATGTGTAGATGCGTAGATGTGTGGATGTGCGAATAGACGGTACCGGGGCTTTAGGATTATCAATGTAGCGTTTTTCGCTGGCACGACCCGGACCGCACGGAACTGCCCAGTGGCAGCTACAGCGCGGATATGGGTGGACCCCTTTACACCTATGAGACCTGAGGTGCGAAATCGGGGCAATAATGATATCACAGACAAATCACATACATGAGCGATGAAATTGTTCAAAATTACCAGTTTAAACGTATTTTTCTCACCAATACCGGCCGTAAAGTGTAATACCCCTAATGATTCTCAGGTCCAGATCAGCGAGGTGACGAAGTGGTGGACGACTAATCAGTAGCTTAACTGCATAATCAGTTAATAGTTAAACCAACAACGCAGGCATCATAATATATACTTATGAGATGACGGAGGTTTATGATGTTGGGGAATCACATCAGTAAAACCACTATAAACAGATAACGTGGTCTGCAGTAAAAGAGCACCTTTGAGGTACTCTTTGAACGTAGCAATGTTGAGCGATGCCAACCCCTGGTGGGGATTGCATAACTTTAGTGGATGCCTAACGGGTCTGTAACGGAGACCAAGTCCTAAAAAAGGATAAAGGAGACCTCGTGTTGCAAAAATAAGAAAGAATTTTCCACTAAAGCTTTGTTTTAATGTAGGCATATTTTCCACTAAGTATTTGGGGTAAAGATATAGAATGTAGAGAAAATTTGCTTAATGGAATCGCTAAATAACAGATTTAGGAGAAGGCCTAACGGAATATACACCCCTTATTATGTCACACTAACGTGACAAGTTACACAACGACCCCTACAGGCTACAGGCAAATGGTCTGGCCGTGGAGGGGATGCAGTGGGAATTGCATGTTACGTATCAACCTTCAAAGACCCAAAGCGTTGGTCTGCCGTTATTGCGAAAATATGGGGGGTCTCCACTTACACAACGGTGAAACAATGGAAGAGAGCCAGGTGCTAAGTGTTTGGTGAGAGTACTTGGAAAAACAGTTTACATAAGCGTCCAATACACAATAGAATGTAGAGCACATAAAGCGACGAGTTTTTCTGCTGAAACATTCCAAAACACATGTGCGGATCCAGAAATTGAAAGGGGGGGGGGGGCACAAACATGAACGTACTGGAGGAGGGGGGGGGGGGGGCACAAACATGATTTAACAGGGGGGGGGGGGCAAGGCCCTTCCGCCCCACCTGGATCCGCCCCTGAAACATAATTAATTTATTACTAGAGGGTGAAATTTTTCATTTTGTGAAATTTTTTTACAGGTTCAAATAAGTAGAGGATGTTAACGATTGTTTCCACTGCAAACATTATTTGTATTCGTGAATGGCGTCCCTTAGCGTCTCGAAACAACGACCCTAGAAAATGCACTCTTCCCGTCGTTCAGAGATTCCCATCACTAGCAGTGCAGTTGTATCAGCACTCGTTAACCTTCGGTTGGCACTGTGTGCATACGGTTGGAATTGTTTAATACCAAACAATTATTGTAAACTACTTCATGGCAGGAAATTAACCCACTGTCCGACACATTCCAATACGGGCTGGTGATTGCCGAGGACGGTAAAAAGAACCGATGACGATCTTTTGCAAATGGATAGTTACATAATACAATGTCCTCACGTTTCTGCTATATATACAAACTGCCGCGTACACACACGCTTATTATTGTTTTCATGAAATATACATTAATATCAACATAAGTTGTTATATTTGAATAGGGATGGTAATCCTTCTTTTTCTTCCTTAAGGTGTTCTCCAGTGACCAGTTTGCTAGGCACAAACTCCAGGGTGAGACGGATGTCCGGCTGGGAGATCTTGACCTCCGACATCCACTGAGGATATGGATGAACCTCCGTGATTTAGATGAGGTAGGTCTTTAAAACAGTTCCTATTTTACAGCTGTATATAGCGGCTTTCTACCATACAGAATCTGAAAGGCCTCCGCAGAAAGCCAATCTTGAAAGTGGAGTGGAACAATACTTAAGCGTCCTCACCCATCCGTATTGCCCTAAGAATCACAATAACAGTATCCTTGTATCCCCTGAATGGCAAGCCTACTTCACCCGCTACTGGTACATCTAAAGTGTGCCGCGCAATGTGAGTGAGTTAACTATAAAATAAATACTGAATGTTATTATGTAGATAGAGATACCAAAGAGGGTACATCCACATATCCATGACATGTGATTGTTTTTCTCATTGGAACATTTCCTATTGCATGTCACTATATCTGTTTATTATTGTGATAAGTGTTGTAACTATTCTATTTTCAGAAACCCACGGAGCTCGGCGACATATTTTTCTCATTAAGTTACTTGCCGACGGCAGAACGACTTACGGTGGTGATCGTAAAAGCTCGCAACTTGAAGTGGAGTTATGGTCGAGATGGCTGTGGTAAGAGATAACTATTTAGACAATTGATCATTTGTGCGATAATATCCTAACTACATATTATATTGACCCAGCATCAATAATGTAAGCAAGCTTTTGTCCTTTCTTCACATAATGTAATTCTATCTAAATGTTTATCGGCTACAGAAAAGCAATTAAACATGATGCTCTTCCTTTTCAGATTGTTTTGTCAAAGTATACCTTCTCCAAAATGGTAAAAAGGTTAGCAAGAAGAAGACTGCATTGAAGCACGAAGAAAAGAACCCTATCTTCAATGAGGCAGTCATCTTTAACGTCCCAGCCAGTGCCCTCAACGTAAGCGTTTGAGTATTATTTTTGACATTCCAAAAACAATTAGACACACAACACAGTTTGTAAGTCTGTATATTACCGTCATTCGTATTCATAGGCTAAATGCATATTCCTTGAGAAGTCGGGAATCGTTTAGGATACATTTATGCCAATGTGTTGCCTGTCGCAGTTCATTTTCCTTCACTTTGCAATATCATGTCATTGTTGGCAGTAAGCCTATTAAGTTCAGAAACTATAATTGAATTCATAGTATTTGGTTCCTACTTGATAGTACTGGTCGGGTGACTGATGAAATACTTGCACTCCCTATATTAACCCTTACAATTGGATTGGTGCGCCTTGTTTACGAACTGTTTACGAGGCTCATGGCGCAGTAGTGTAGTGCATGCACCAACAACGACATGGAGGCAGAGTGGTATGCTGTGGTTAACGAGGTAAACATGTTATTTTGAAATAGGTCAGGTCTGACCGGACTCAAGGACACCGCGGACTCAAGGATATATATATATATATATATACCATAACTACCATATATATATATATATATATATTATATATATATATATATGTGTGTGTGTGTGTGTGTGTGTGTGTGTGTGTGTGTGTCAGAGAGGTGGACCAACTTACATTTAATACCAATATTCAGGGGCAGATCCAGACATTTTCAGGGGGGGCGCCCTGTTGTAGAACTTTACATTAAAAAAATCAATATTAGGCCAATAGTAGGGGCTCAATCCGCTACTGAATATTGGAACTCCAATTTTGATGAGTTATACCTTTTTTGTTGCAGACTGTTCAGGTGCGTATAACGGTGGTCGAACAGCACGCCGAGTACAAACTGTCTTCTGTGGGTCATGTCATCCTGGGATCTCAGGTCAGTGGGACCGAACTGACGCACTGGAATCAGATGATGACGTCACTACGGCGGCCCATCGCTATGTGGCATCGACTACGAAGATGAGGCCATGCAATGACACAGTTACCATTTACACACGGATAGCTACTATGACGTCGAATCCGCAGTGATGCATTTCACAAAGGCAGTAAACGTTTCTCGGTTGGAAAACACCTTGCTGTTGGCACTCAAGTCAGGGATTGTTAATTGGCTTGGGTTGAAAAGCCTGTAACGCCGATGTGAAAGAAGCGGTTATTTTATAATTTACAAAAATTTACCGACCCTGGTTTTGAAATTTCTTGGATTCAATGGTAAACATTCCGTTTAAACTTTAAATAGCTTTATCAAAAAGGAAACCACTTGGAAACGAGAATGCCTGATGTACTGTGATGTTCTTGTTAGTAGATACCTTGCAACACTAGCAAACCAATTGTATACATACAAACTGGCTAAACATAGTATATATAGCGGATAAAGGATCCAATGCCATGAAAAGGACGAAGGGAAGCTGGGAAGTATCAAGGATTTCAAGAAAAATGGATTGGGGATATCATTTCTCGAAGTTAACTGGATAAAGACTGAACAAAAAGTGGGAGGTCGAACCCTCTCCTCCCCCGAGTCGGCCCTTGACAATTGGAAGCTACTTCGGTCTGTGATCGAGTGGTTCACTTTTACGTGATTTTACGTGGAAATTGAACGAATATGCATATATATGCTTCTATGATGCGAATCCATGTAGGCTCCCTCACATCTACTTATGTGGATCTGCCTTAATAGGACGCGTGCGTCTCTGCATGTGAGATTATTTCATCTATAAGAAAGTACTTTACTATCCCCTGTTCCTCTTCATACAATTATGCCACAATATGGTCTACAGTCCAGGCGGTTTCCACCGTAAAATGTTCTCTAATCTGGCTTTTATGTGTGAATAAACTGATCTTATTTCTTTTTCCTGATAGGCCCTACTTATCAAAATTCCAAATATTTATTGTGTGGCTTTCCTTCCAGTTCTAGTCAAAATTATACAGCAACCGGTCTTTCGTATTGGCAGAGTCGGAGCCTCATATATATAGACCGCAAATGTAACCCATAAATATTATATAAGCCCACACAATATCCCATCCCTTTGTCGCTTCGACACCAGTCTGCTTCTGGATATCTGTGGACCAAGAAAGCACAAATACAGTTAATACGTACCATAGCAAGCTTTGTGAGTAGATATACACGATTAGTATAGTCATTACGAAAAGAAATAATATATTATTGCAAAACCACAAAGCCTTAACGGACATGAACTGTGCTATTCAATCCGCAAAAAAAGTGGAGATCGTCAATATGATTGCTGAGAATTAAGTATCTCTCATTTCTATTGCTATCAGCATTCCAAGCAGATCCAGAAGGATCCGTGTGTTCCGATTACAGTGTGAAAGACGCTTATAAATACGTTTTTAATGTATATATACATAAGGTTTGAACGTATTTGAATTGTATTTTGTGTCTTGTGTAAGATTGACATAATATTTATTTTCTACTGCTACTATGTTTCATGTATAATGCTGTATCTTCTATGTGCGTGTAATTCACTCTCATCTTTGTACATAGCTTTATCTCAGTTATATTTGTAAAGAACAAAGGGACGAAAGAAAGGCCGCCTTCTGCTTTGTAATTTGTGAATATTTCAAAATGTATTTGAATAAACAATACATGCTAGCACATAATCCTACGTGATTCATGACTACCAATCTATACCTAAATCTTCATTAGCCCGTCAACATTGTCACCTGTGGACTCAGCCTAAAGAAGCTAAATAGAATGAAAATACAATTATTTAGTTAAGCTAGTGAAGATAACTTCAAGGCATTTTTGTCACATAACAGCCAAGAAATATCTTATATCTCGGGTTTCCCCAATACATGTATGCGTTTGAACCGAGAAACACATTATTTCAAGGGACATCCCACAAATCAACTGAACTCCACCGACGAGTGCATTTAGTTGGCCGATTAGTGTTAACCCTTCCACCCCATGCACAACGCCATATTTGGCCGCCATGTGGTCATCCACCCATATAAATAGGGCATTGTTCTGAAGTGATATGCTTCCCTTATAGTTACTACCAAAAATGTGACCGTGAGCAGTCTAAAAGCTAAAGCTTCAACAATAAACTCAATTTTTATTTCGTCACTCCATGATGCTTATTTCTTTCAGAATGTTACATTGTAAGTCTCTAGGTCCCATTTCCAATGATGCAAAAGTGTCTAAGGCCTACCTTATCACTGCTTACTAGCTGGGGCGTATTCTCCATGGCGCAGATGCCCGGGGGTCTCCTGCATATATTAAGCTATAACCTTTACGCATAGATGTTAAGTATGGACTGATCCTATATCAGTACAATATCTTTCCTGATGATGGTGCCAAAACCAGAAACATGACGGTTTCACCGCTAATTTACCAATAAAACAACATCCACTTGTACAACAAAACAGCAACTGAGTTTCATCTACACTACCATCTTTTATTATTTATATGTCTTTATTATTAGCACAAACATGCAAAAGTTACATTATTCAATTCAGGGGCGGATCCAGGGGGGGGGGGCCGGACGGGCCTTGGCCCCCCCCCTTGCCCTGTTAAATCATGTTTGATGGGGGGCCCACCCCCCTGTACATTCATGTTTTTGGGCCCCCCCCTCTACAAATTCCTGGGTCCGCCCCTGATTCATAAGGGGAGTTCTTGTCTTCTGTGTATTTGGCCACCAAACTGTCAAAAGGCACCATTTCCCCATCTTGTGGATTGCTTTGTTGATAGACGCTCTCATACAGATGAGATGTGAGCTGTGCCATGGCCAAAAAAAGAGCAATAACGCCTTAGTCTGTAGAGAACTTCATGACAACAAAGGGAATGCTTTTTTGAGATAACAATTTTAAGGAAATCGAAGCTTAAATTGTATAATGGACTAACAACAAGCCTTTTTTCAACATTATACATGACAATACCACTGAATTGACCCTAGGCCTAGTGTATACTCGACAACAAAATTGATAACGTTACTATTGCAAACAGTTATTAACCCTTTCACTGCCAGATATATCACAATGTAACTGATATTTACTGAAATATTGCCCAAAATACAAAAAATAGTGCATAAATTCCCTAAAACTCAAATTTAGTTTAGATTCTTCAGATGAAAAGCTTTTTTCAATAATTTTGATATAAATGTTCCAAATGTTGGCACTGTGCCAATAAGGCAAATTTCTTGTACGGAGTAATTGTTCATACTATTGTTATTCGCAGGTTACCATGGTAACCGATAATTCATGAAATAACTATGACACTCTTTATAAAGATAACATGAAAACATTATCTTTTTTGTGCAAAAGACAGTTTGTGATTATCATAAATGAAAGAAAAGTTAGAGCAAATTAAAAATCATGTTATTTAAATAAATTCACCCATTTTTCATTATTCTTAATTAGTATGGCAAATTCAAATGTAAATACAGTGTTTGTGCTTTCTCAAATCACAATTCTAACATTTTTGGGTGACTTGATAGTCCGATGTTCAAATACCTGTATCTCTGGTTCTAATTGGAATATCTGAAAAATTCTTTCAGATTCTGGAAGCATAATTATATAGACCAATTGCCAGTTCTGAAGTTCCGGTCAATCCTCAAGCGTTACGCCTACGGAACCGGAACTTCGTTTTTCGCTCAAATCCGCGCGATTTATCGGGGTTTCGGCGCGACTGGCACGGGGTCTTATTTTGCATTCTTTCAATGGTGTTCCTATGGGATTTTACTATAGGGCCCCATATGAGGCCTCTGGCAGTGTAAGGGTTAAGTTTTCAATATTATACATGATTAGTTTCATAATGTGACGATGAACTATTGTCGTTGTTAGTTTAATAATACTTGAGGTATATACTTGTTCGATCCATGAGTTGTTTATCCAAGCTATCGAGTCAATCAGCCTGCGTTAAAAGTTAATACATCCATTCCCCAATAGTTCAAAAGAAATGGACGATGAGGGAGCTGGTAAAGTGAAAGGTCTTTATTCAATTAACATCTCATCCCGAGTCAAAGCCACAGTGAATAAGTCTCTATCAGTCCACCTTCCCATCTCCTTTCAGCAACCAACCACATTTAAAATCCAAGTTGTTCCAACTCAGTCTAGACCGCCCTAATGCTTAGCTCTATCACAATTCCTTGGCATGAAGCTGTTGGTATGAGTAAACTCCAGTATACTGCGCAGGAGCTGTAGGTATTACTCCAAGCAGTTCTTCTATTCTATGGTTGAATTCTAACTCCTAACTAACTCGCTCCCTTCCTTAGCAACACCTTTTATACTGGTTAACAGGTGGCGCTGAGAGCGCAAAATATCTCCGTCTAGAAGTAGACTTGCTAGGTCTGATCATAACTAGATTACAGAAGATGATAATATATTAAAAGTACTAAGCTATTAGTACATTCGACGGCGGTCAGATGTTTGAGTTTGAAGAGGTGGACGATATAGCTCAAACCTAATAAAGTTTATTCAATCAAATGTTTTGTGTTCCCAATTTTTGAGTATTGGATATATTTATTATTATTATTCTTTGACATAGAGAAACCAATGGTGGGGTGGCTTTGACTCTCGTGGTACATTCAGCACAGTGTCAATATAATCAGGAGTTCTTTTGTTCACTTTAGAAATATAAACAAAGATACATTCATGTAATCGGCTTTGTTTAGTACATAACACATGTTGCTGGTAGTCTCATGTTAGGACTCAAGATCTGTGAAACCATTCATAAAGTTTCAAGGTAAGTGTTGAGGAATGATACATGATCATTGGTATGATAAGTAAATGGTGACATAATCATGATGACCAAAAGACAAAGTCAGTTTTAGAGGATGAAGAAGTATGATTATCAGCCTAGATTGAGGCTCAAGAATTATGACACCCGTGCATAAGGTGACAAAGTTGGGTTTTGACTTAGTACATACCTGTACAGATTTGATATTTATGATTTGCAACCAAAGTCAACAGAACTCAACATATATACAGTGTAAAGTTATCTTAACCTTCTAAGAGTAACAAGTACACATCAAATCCCATTTCAGAACAAGTTAACACAACATAAGTCAATACAGAGAATTCGGACATTTTGAACGAACGAATTTCATCATACAATGTGTGTCAAATTTCAATCAAACTTCAACCATAACAACATTATTTACAATAAATACAGGGTCCCTGTATCTGTTCTAGCAACATTAAGCAGTTGCATCCAGAAAATATTACCACTCGCGTCGCGCGCTCACCAGTCATGCTTAGTACATGTGTACTTAGCGGGACGCTTGACTGGAGTTCCCTTCCAAGGTTTGACCTCGATTTGGATCCTCCAGGCGCGAAGCGCCCGGATGGCAAATTTCTGTTTCGAACAAATTTGCAAGTTTGATGGTTCGACCTGATATTTTGGGCCGATATGAATTAATTCTGTCGCTTGATTATGTTGGTTGGGGACCTAAACTTTAGTTTAGCACAGATTTTGTAAGAAATTATACGATGGTTTGATCATGCTAGCCGATTTCAAAATTTGGATCTTTGGATCAAAAAGGGGTTTCCCAAATTAGCCTCGTTTTGACGTCATTTTAATCAGTGCCGACGGTCATTCTGTAGCATACAGACGTGTTTTTCTTAGTCTCCAGTTTTATTTCTTATTTCTACGGCTCGAGGATGGTCCGCATCGCCATTTTTTGTTCTAACCGCGAGGGAGGAATTGACGCCTACCACGACATCATTCTAGCCGGATCAGACAAGTCGGTGGTTATTTTTTCCTGTGTGGACGCTACCACCGCCGAGCTGGCGGGGTACGCGTTCGCGCACCACGTCATGCACCCTGAGGACGTGCTGGTGGTTATGTGTAATCTTTTGGACGTTTTAACCTGGGATGAGGACCTGGAACTATATATCCCCTTGTTCATCAGTGTGGACACCGTCTCAAAGTTCTACGCCGAGACTCTGAATCGGGCATTCCTGAACATTAAATCTCATCCCGAACCGGCTACTCTACTCTTCACAACCCCGTCGGGTTTCGACGCGTGTCAATGGCCCTTGACGGAGAGTGACAGTTCCTTCCAAAAATGGATTAACCGAGCGGTACCCAGGATCAGTAAGGAAGTCCGTCGGGCCAACGACTGGTTTGGGGCCCCGACAGCGGACACCGGGCGTGCCTTGCACATTGTGAAGGAGGTCGCGGACGGGAGCATGACCATAAATGATTTCAGGGAATTGGTCGATGGCTATATGCCCTCCGACCGGGTGGTTCGACGGTGGGCCCGGACCCTAGGGCGCCTGGTCGCCCGGCTGCCGATGTAGACCGTCGGCACTCATTTTTCTTGTACATACTGATTTCTTAAAGTGATTTTGCCTAGTGATTTTCTAATCCAATTCCCGACCAATACTCAGGACACTACAGAATTATCTATCCAGGAGGCTTCGGCCAGTTTGTTTACACGGGAGACGCCAGACCACGGACCACAGACTGTTCTTTTTGGATCGTGGGTGTTCTTTGCCGTTGCCAGGTGCCGTCCCCCTTGTCTCCTCGCCTGCCGCCGGGTGCCTTCCCCCTCGCCGAGTTGGTCCACACCCCGACCGCTCCGAGACCGGGTAAGTTCAGCCTTCTTTCCACAGTTCTTGGCATGTTAGGTAGGCTACTAACCCGTAGAATTTTAAGGAGATTGTTGGTCAGGAATTAGTTAGCAGTTTTCTCAGCTCGCCCTCACGTTGTTGAATTCCGGAAGCTGATGTCACCCCCGGAACTAGAAACTGTGTTTCGCTGGTGATTTTTGTAACGGGTAGCGTGGGTGGCCACCTGGTGTTTACTTTTGGTTCCAAGATGGTGGACGCGGGCTGAGAACTAGGACCTCGCGTACTAAACTTATTATCTTTTCCAGGTCCTGCGGTATGTTAAGGTGATGTAAATGAAGCAGTGTGACACGGTTGGCACTGAAAAGCGTCGGGCTATATGATTTTAGTGGGAGGGATGTTTAGGCGAACATGATCAAGCATTTTACCTCGCGCGTGGTTGGGCGATAATAGAGGGTTTTTCTGACTAGCAGTTTGTTGACATTCCCGATTGTGAGTAGGCTTTTGGAGTGTGGTTGATTTGTACCGTATGGGTATGACGGTATTATTTGATACTATTAACTGTTGGGGACTGACACTGCACATACGGATTCAGGTATGGGTGATCAGGGGTTCCGATCTGAGTTGTACAACACTAGATTTGCTGTACAGAATTATTTGTTTTTAGTCATTCTTCGTACAGGATATTAGTGTAAATGTCTACATTGGATACAATTCACATGGGGATGCCCTAAGGGAATTAGCGCTTCGTAGGGTGTTTACCCAGGTCAGTTTAGAGTAATTATAGGTGACCAAGTACTTTGGTCCAGATTACCCAGCATCAGATTGGCTGTGGCAGAATTCTTTGATAAGTTGTTCCCCTTACAGGGTAATGGACATGTTGACGTGTCGGCCACGTGAGGCGACACCACAGGTGGAGCCGCTCAACGAGCTGTTGGCGACTCCAAGGTAAGTTAGGAAAGGTGTAGCAAAAGGCCACAACACTAGCCCGCTCTGGGGTGTAGTACCAAGACAGTCTGTACCATGGTGTTAGAATAAGGACGGTAGACAATGTTTAGTCCAACACTAAGACTTCATCAGTGTCGTTGTGTTAGAATAAGTTTTATAGTAAGTACTATCGTGCAGGACGTCCCGAAGAGGAGACAATACTACTGCAAGGAGACCGAAGCGAAGCTTCCAAGACACAGTATGAGCTCCCAGATGAAGACTCAATGTTTGTCGTTGGCAAGAAAGGAATGGTGTTCTTGTTAAAGAAAAACCATAAAGGCACCAAAATCCGCAGCAAAGATTACCAAACATCTCAAACAGTGATATCTCTGCGCGTTAGGTGGGAACGGTTACACACATTGTTCTGGGCTCAGTTGCCATGACAATGTGCATTTTCAGGAATTCCACGAATGTCCGAAATGTGATGCAAAACTCACCTGTTCGGACTCTTTTACCGACCCTATGAGGAAACCAGAATGATAATAGGAACTGGGTCTATTGTGGTTTAATTAAAAGACTACTTTGGGTTTTTAAGGGCCAATGCTTGAACGGTATATCCCGTTGCTGTCCTGGCTTACCTCATATTTATGTTCATTGTGTTAGAATAATTTACCAACACCCTCCGACGGTTAATATTGGGATGAGCCCCTTCCCTACTTTTGTTAGTTACGGGTGGTAGCTCGGCGTCCAAACCCTATACTCAATCTGGGTTTGAATACCGAGTTCCACTGTTATACTGGGTAGTTGGCGCCCTTTCATTGCAACGCAACAGGCAGGTGCGCCCCTATCACCAAACAGTTCCATAAATAGATATTACACATATTCTAACAGTGATAATTCACCGTGTAACTCTGGTTAGAGCTATATGTTTCGAGTTATGGAGTGGCAGCTTGACGTTCATCCTCATTATTTCATACTGGGACATGAGCGTCAGCTCCACTATCTACATTAATCAGTTAACCATCCTACTCCTAAGTAGATGGGTGTATCCTGATATTTTAGTACAATTATTTTGTCGACATGCACAGCAATAACTTACCCTTATGATTTGTACAACACACAGTATGGGGGTGGGGTGAACATTTCATTCCGTAAGTGTACGTGCCTTCTATGTTGACACTGCTTATTAACTGTACATGGAATTTCGATTATAAGTTGCTAATTATCACCTGAGAGGATCGGGGCTCAGACCCGGGTTATTTCCGGTCTAAACACCAACCCAATCAGTTACACGCGGTTGTCGGCACCCCCTCCCTGTTTTGTGAAACTAAAGGGGTTGAGTGCCGAGTCCACATAGTTACAGTCAGGAGCAACATGTATATTACCTTTTAATATACACGCTACCCCCCTTTACACCTGAGATTTTAAATGCATTTCTCCAGAAAGACAGCACCTAATTAGTCGGGCCTCCTTCCTGAAGTGTAAATCCAGGTTAAACCCGTATTTCATTCAGGTCTTTGCCCGTTTTATTTTTCTTGTGGAGAGCCATGACTACTCCTGAAAAGACTCCGCCCCCAGCCTATTTTAACTATGCTCACGCAGGGCAGGAATTTTTTGTACTAAAGACAATTTTAGAATTTTGACTTTTCTAATAGAACGGGTAGACTATCTGCTAAGGGTTTAACCAAGTTTGTAACCGTTCGTCAGGGAATTAGTACTCCGTCTCCCCCCTCCTCAGCTCAACTGTTGAGCGGGGACCCGGTTACTTTGATATGGCGGTCGAGACTGAAGTTTTCTTTTTTTTTTTTTTTTTTTTCTCGACGGCGGTCAACTCTAAAGCCGCTCGTTCTTTATATATTTTTTACCCGGGTCGAAACTTGGCTTTTGTTGTTTTGCCTCAATCCCGGTTAATTTTGTTTAAACTTGGCCTAAATATATTAGTCTCGCGTCCTTGGGCAGCTGTATTCTTTCTACACCGTTTCGCTGGACCCTGATTTATAGAAAAAATCGAGGATCCAACGACTGGGGGATATGGTGACCCGGCAGACATTACACATGGCCAAGAGAATGAGACTTCTAGAGTGTACAGTGCCACGTCCCACCCCTTGTGGGTTTTAGCTACAACTCCCCCTCACAGGGAAAGTCGCCTTTATGAAAGGAGAGAGTTGAGCACCCTGTGAATGTCGCCAGTTCCCCGTACATGCCCGTTACGCCAGTTCCTTGTGACCTCCGTTATACAGAGATGCCAGTGCTACGTGATTACTCTGACCAGAATGAAAAAACATCAACATATGACGTTTAAAAATGTTCTGAAACAATTAGACCGTGATAAGCCTGGACCCTTCTGTATGTTTCAGCGTGGGTTGCAGGTTTTAAAGTTGGTGGCTGAGAACCCATTATACAGAGACCGTCCGGGTGATGGGGCCTGGTAGGAGAGGATGGGGCAGGATCCCAGTATTCTCGTAGGCGGCCCCTGGGTCAGACTCTGGAGGATTCATACGGGAGACCTTGAGGGTTCCTTCAAGTCAGCCGTTTCAAAATTACTCTGAATGATTTATCCATTTAGTCTTTTAAATTTACACTTTTCAGACTTGTCTGAAACCCTGAGATAATCTGACAACTGGCAACTCTGGATATCCTCTGTTTAGCATGGCTCGAGCAGGAGTGGTACGTCACTGCCCAGTGTTGCATGCATGTTTCAGAGGCAATCGAGCCACGTATATTGTGTACTTCTCGTGCACTGTCACGGAGTGTCCCACGCTTTCGAGTGGCACTATAAGGCGACGTTTCTATTTTGCTACAGCTTGCCCGTATTCCCTGAGGAAGGGTTCTTAGTTAAATAAATCTCGGTGTGTATTATATAAGTTTTTGGTCAGTTCCTTTCTAGATATTTATATTATTATTATATTTTTTGTGATGAAAGAACCGCTGTCAGGAGCCGTCCCATCCCGGGGCATATCGACTGCCATGTTCGGGCGTCAACCCCAGTGCCTCCCAGAGCGTCAGTGACGCGTAGCCCCACACGACCTGCCTCCCGCCAGGCACCACTGACGCCAGGCTTGTGGGCGGGCTCCTGTCATTGTTGCGGTCCTCCCATCTTTTGAGAGTGTATATATATACATTGAAAGGACAGGTTGTAGCTTTCCCCAAGTGGCTTCCTGTACCGCAGCCTCGATCCTAGTGGTGACTACAGCACAGGAGCCATTGTTGGTATTTACCTGGGGAAGCCACATCGCTCGTTGGAAGCGTTGGTTCCGTTGAGCGCACATAGATTTGTTATAGAATTTTGTGTTCTTTCCATTTTCTTGGTAAACATTAAGAATTTTGATACTAGGATCGGTTCCGAATGATTTCTTTACCTTAGGATAGTGGCCAAATCTTAAGAGAGTAGCCGAAAGTTGGTAGTGATTAGAGTATTGAGCTAGGCTACCGGGCATGGGACACTCAATCTGAAAGAAATTTAGATAACCCATGGATCCATAGAAGATGGTCGGACCAGCCTACCCGACTCAGGGTTCTCCTGAGAGGCGAGTTAGTATTGAATGAGTTAATCGAAGGGGTCCTGTCTTTTCATGCTGACATGACTCCGTCGAGTTTTTCTCAACCCAACAAGCTCAATGTTTTATAAATACGATCCCTGGATCTACCTGTCGCCTTTTTCACAGATTTTTTAGATCAGCAATAGTACTTGTTAACCTTTTGTTCATATTATGACCTCATAGACTGTCCCTGGGTTTTTTTCAAGTATCCCTGATCTTACAGTTTTCTGGGTGGTTCCTGTTCCGGTTGTAGTGGAGGTGGATGGAGTTGATCTAGGTGGGGCGTTTGGGACAGCGCTGTGCCTTAGCACCTGTTGGGGCCAGTCCGCTCCAACATCGGACCAGCCAGCGTCGACGAGGCGTGGCACTCCCATAGGCACTGGAGTGGCTAGTCCTGATGAGTATCTCAAGAGTCTGGCCCTAGTATTGTACTTCAAGTTACTCATCATCAATCGGGCAAACTTCTTGGAGACTCTCAAGGTATCTGGCAGTGGCACATTAGATGGTCGTTGTCCCGGTCTGGTCGCCGCTCCCATTAGTTGTGCTCCCCAAGTGACGGTTAGAGTGTACTTTAGGCACAGTTGGTTCACCAGCACATCCTTGATCAGTACATAGCCCTCGGTATACGTATGATCGGCAGGCATGGCTAGTTCTCCCAGGAAAATTGTCTCCATTAAGTGCGGATTCACGAACTGCACATACAGCCCATCCACGGTCTTCCGCCTGATGCGTTTCCATTTGCGCCATACCAGGACCACGATTGCGATGACCAGTATAGCCAGCAGTATAGCTAGTACGGCCACCGCGGTAGGATTGGCTGTAGTGTTCGGGCATCCAGTGAGGGTTTTCTCCTTGATTAACAGTTCCCCTGGGTCAGCTTTCTCCAGGGCCATGGCCCGTGGCAGAGTCATGGCCAGCCCAGCGAGAGCAGCTTTCCCTTGATGCCTCCTCCAGCATTTCCAGAGGATACACCCAACTACTGTTACCGCCACTACGATGCAAAAGATTGTGAGGAGACCGAAACCACCTCCAAAGTTTCCTATAGAGAACCACGGGGCGTCCTTGTTTACCTCATACCGGTCCGTGGCCTTCTTGATACCCCTGGCTAAGTCCTTTCGATGTTTCTGGATTCTTTTCGCTAGAGAGGTCACAGGTATTCTGACCTTAAGACTTTCCTCGAGCTCTGCCAGCTCTTTCCTGATTAGGTCGGGAATGGGATCGGTCTCTAGGGTGGTAGGTTCATACTCAGACCTTGTAAAGTTCGTGCTCCACCCCTTTATATGGCGCGCCGCCTCCAGCAGGTCATTTTGTGGGTACACTACCGTTGTGATTTTGGTATGCCGGTCACAGTTTCTCAAACTATACGGGATCCACGACCCCTGTGTCTGAAAGGCGCAATCACATTTGACCTGGACACGCGCATAGTTCTCTATATTTACCTCCACCGCAGGTTGGTTTCTGCAGATCATTTGTCCTCGTGTGTCGGCGCTGACCACTAGCATATCCCCATCGTCTAGGTACACAGCCATTTCTCCAAAATCCGCTTCCAATAGATAGTCCAACTCACATTTGTCCTGTATGGCGACGTCATCCCGCCTCAGCAGTGCGGCAGTGCAGGTATTGTCCGTGATCTTTTTCATATAGGGCAGATCCTTGCAGAGCGTGATGGTTTCCCCATAACACCCTGACCAACTGCCGCTGGCCAGCGGTACATAGTACTGGCGGGACATGGACATAGCCACACTTTTGGGTAGATTAACTATCTGGAGAGCGTCCTTTTTCTGTCTTCCTTTGACTGGTACCGGCACAGGGAAAGTTAGTACCTCGTAGACTCTAAACAAGTGTTCGTCAGCCACAACCGGCACTCGTACGTACACTATTAATTCTTGAGTATTCTCATCAAAGTCAAACGAGGGCTGACTGTTTTCGTAATAGAAAGAGGGGTCAGAAAACGCCACGTGGAATCTGGGATGGATTCCTTTCAGATACCTGTTGACTTCCAGGACCGCTCCTACCATATATTGGCGTGGGACCAGATCCATAGTCAGCTGGCCCCGAGTCAAGTGTTGCACGCCCTTTCTGAACACACGCGTTTGCTCTACTATTAGCTGGAGATAAACCATTTCCCCCAGTTTGTCCTCAAGAGCTACAGGTATCATGTTCAGATACAATTCCATCCAGTCCACCTTATGTTGGACTAGTTTCATTCTTCGCCGAGTGGTATTATGTGCCTTGTTTAATGACCTCAGATTATCTAGTAAACCAATCACGACGTGGTTAATCTTTTGTACAGCCTCGTCATGTTTATCGTTTATTAGCGCCAGGTCTTCCATCATTTGATCAGAGGATTCTTGTAACACCCTAATTAGTTCCCGATTGTATTTGACGTCGGCAGAAAGCCCCCTGTTCCACTCGGCTGGAATTGGAAAGGTTGGCCACCCCGGGTCGTCGATCATGAGGGGCAGCTTTTTCATTCTCTTGACTCTTTCACCTGGTTCTTGTTTCGGTCCCTGGGCCTGAGGCTTCTGCCGGGTGTTCTTAATTAGAGAGCTTAAGGTTTCATTGAGAATTTCCCTATACCGACCTTTGAGCGCCTGCGACGTCTGATCCATCCAATTCACCAGCGACCTGACATGATAACATGCTCGGTCAAGAGCGTCTCCTCCGTCCAGGTACCGATGACAGACTTGGCCAAAGGTAGCCTTGATGAAAGAGCGCCTCTGGGGAATGGTGATTAGAAAACCTTGCCGGACGTGAGTGATATCTGCAGTGGACATTAATTTTCCTGGTTTTAGCACCACTCCATACTGTTCTAAGGCTATGACTTCGGCATTAGGGGCTAACTCATCAGTTGGACTAGAGTCATTTCGTAGCCCCCCAATGGCTCCTACAATGACCATGGCGAAGAGCGTTAAGACCCTCATTGTCACAGTTTATAGTATGTTTTTCAAGGGAAGCCAAAGTTTGTAACTTACACAAGGACACTATCACAAGTAAGTTGTTACCGTTCTTCTTCGCACAATTATTAGCCACGCGCCAAAGTACGCCTCCCTTGACATCCTTCTAGTCCGCTCAGTTCGGGACATGTTCATAAAGGCTCCTCCTGTTGGCATTCACAACGCGTTTGATGTTCCCTTTCTCGTCCTTCGTGACTGTAATCCTCAGGTTTCTCATACGTTCGCAGGACGAGGCGCGCATTGCTCGGAGGGGTTTGGGGCCAGGAGGCTCCAGTCCTGGGCGCCCCCCGTTGGTTCGTACGACGTTTGGCTTAGTGGAAACAGTTGCGGAATCTGCGGGGGATTTGATGTCTGCGGTTGGTTCGGCCACAGGGGTCCCCCCGGTGGGTTGCTTGGTGTCCACTGTTGATGATTCCATAGCAGTTGCGACGGACTGACGTTGCAACTCTGCGTCAAGCTGCTCAAGTCTAAACAGGCGGGGTCCGCGGGCTGCAAGTGGTGGAGGAGGAGAGTCGTTGTTGGTTCGGCTCCCACCGGTGGGGTTGGTGCGTGTTGCTCGCGTGCTGGCTCCACTCTTGCTCCCGGGGCGACGGCGGCCAAGTGTTCTGGCCCCACTTGCTTTTCCTGTGTGGGCAGAAGTTGACCGCTTCTGGTTACCCGCCGTTCGGTGTCTTCCCCGACGCATTTAGAAGTCTGACTAGGGTTTTGTATAAATGGAGCGACCTGGGCCTTAACCTCAGCTAACTGTTTGTCCAACTTAGGCGCCTCCAGCCCCACTGTCCGTCTAATTTCGTCAACAGTCTCAAATAATTGGAACAGTGGTCGGGTCAGGTCCCAAAACCATCCGGCCTGGATTTGTACAGGTCGGGCGGTAATGTCCCCCCTTTGGGTCGGCCTTGCCACCGCAGTCAGCTTTGGCTCGGGCTCCGAGTCACTCACCTCAGACAGACAGTAAGAGTCTTTGTTCACCGTCTTCTTTTTGGCTACTGCTGATCCGGTAGTTTTCTTAGATCCTCCGGTGGCTGTCCTGCTGGGCCGTCGGGCCGGTGTCCTTGGTTTCTTTCGGGCAACTCCGGTATCGGTAGAGTCCGGACGGACGCCGCCCCGGCCTGGCCAGCTCCACCGCCTAAGGTTCTGGGGTGGCCGCTTCTTGGTACCTTCCTTCTCAGTTGCCTTTTCTTTCATCTGGCGCACGTTAGAAGAAAGGTCCTACAAACATTCCTCGAGCGGGCACCGCCCTCCGGTATGGGCGGCTAACTCGTTTCCTTCTCAAAGGGACTATGATCCTTCCCTCCGGGTCCTCAGGAAAAGTTGTTGTTCCCTTTGGAGTACTGTGGGGCCGGAGGGCCAGGCAGTTCCCCATGAGTCGGAGGGATTTGTATTCCGGCTTGGAGTTCCGCCTATCTGCCCTAGGAGAAGTTGGGAATCGAAAATTGTCAATCTCCAACTTTCGGCCGGGGATAGAGTCAATGTCTATCTCCGCTTCCTCCAGTGGCTGGGCTTAGGCAATGCAATCACTTGAAGTGACTGTACAGGATCAGAGTTGCGGGCCGACTGCTGGGTCGGCGCGGATTCCGCGAGATTATAACAGATCCGCCTGTTCGTGTTGCCTCCTTATTTGGAGTCGAATTTTGTTTCAGGTGGGGAGCGCTTGTGTCCGGTTACAGGGGATGACGCCAACCACTGGTTTCTCCCCCGATGTGCGCACACCCCCCTTCTGGTTTCTGCCACGCCCCTGGGCGCGGCGGGGTGACCGTGAGGTGGGCCACCTGTTCCATTAGCGCTGCTGCTAACGGTGCCGCTCCGCCGACGGTTTCCTGTGTTAATCTTCCATGTCGTCACTTTCCCCGTCGTCGAACAGAGCGGCGTAGTCAGGCCGACGGTTCCGACGAAGGTTATAGCCACCTTTCGTCGGGACATGGCCCTCATCTGTTTTTCCCTGGCTCAACACCGATGTTTCCATGATCGGTGCATCACCACATGGCAACTTTATGGGCTTGTTGTTGTCTGGAGGGGATCTCCCCACCAGCGGCTGGCTTTTGCCCCTTCGTTTAGCTCGTTTGCGTTTCCTCTGTCCATTAGCGCCGGCTGCTCCCCGTCCACAGGCGGCTTTGTTATGAACAAAGGATGAATTTGGTAATAGTGCGGGGTCCGCACTGGCGCCCTGACCATCAGTGAATTGCCCATCTGACTCTGCTAAATCAGTGGGACTTGGACCAGGTTTTTGTGTAGGTACCTCCCCGGCCATTGGAATTGCATCATGCTCACGGGGACCGGTCGTTCCCGTTGAGTTTTCAGTCTCAGCACCCCTAGTTTTGCCGTCCCTTTTGGCAATTTCACCCGGCGGGGTGTGATGCAATTCAGGGTTTCGGTCAGGATCTGCCCCTTTTGAGTTAGTTGCTACTGTTTCTCTCACCATTTTGGGGATAACATGAGGGACAGCTGGGGACCAAGGTCCATGTGCAGGCTTTAGTTTCGAAATATTCACCAAATGTGGTATTTGTTTCCCAGTTTTCAGCGACACTAGTCTAACGAGATGATCCCCTTTAGTTTCAATCACCCGGTAGGGCCCAGTGTACCTGTTTGAGAACTTGGACGCTTTGTTTTCGCTAGCTAAAGGGTCGTACATGTATACCATATCACCTTCGTACATCTGAGTGGGCCGCGCCCGCTCATCAATTCGCAGTCTCAGATCCTTTTCATAGTTTTGAACAACTCGTTCTGCCATATTCCTAAACATAGCAATGTTGTCTTTTGTTTGCATGAAGAATTCGCAGTCATTCAGCGTTTCAGGGATTGTTCCCTGCTCAGGCATTCCCATACTGATTGGATCTCTGCCAAACAGTAGGGTGTGAGGGCTGTATCCCGACCGTACACTGATCGTGGACCGAACCGTCCATAACGCTATGGGAAGTAGATCAGTCCAATTACAGTGATCATCAGGGATATAATATGCGATCAGGTTCTCGATTGTTTTATGTAATCTTTCCACTCGAGCATTGCCTGTCGGCATTCGCCCGGTGGTGAACGTTTGTTTGCACGCTAGTCGTGTGGTGATTTCCCTGAATAGCCCTGAGAGGAAGGCTGCTCCTCGGTCGGTATGCAGGCGGTTTACCCGTCCATACCGACACACTATCCCGGTTAGAAAACAGTTGGCCGCGGTCTGCGCGGTTGAATCTCTCGTGGTGAAAGCCTCCGGCCATCCAGTTAGTAAGTCTATGAAGGTCATGATGTATTTTGACCCATCCCTAGCCCTCTTTAGTGGCCCGATAAAATCACACTGTACCACCTCAAAGGGCCGAGTCGGCCTTTCCCAAGACTTGGCCAAAGCCTTGAAATGTGGGGCCCGCCTCCTCAGAGAGCAGGTCTCACAAGCTTTCACATAGTCCACTATGTCGGCGTTCATGTTTCGCCAGTAGAATTTATCAGAGATTTTGGTAGTAAGGTTACTGATCCCTACATGTCCCCCAGCTAAGATGTCATTATGTAACAGTCTCAGGACTTTGGGAATTAACCTACCTGGAACTATCATGCGAGGTTTTAACCTCACCAGTTGGTCTTGATGTTTGTTATACCTTTTGACATTGAACCTACAAAGCACTCCTGGTGCTATCATTCCCACAAAATCAGCTTGGTCCATGATTCGTCTAGCCTCAAGGGGATCTGACGGTAGGTCTCCGTCCTGAAGGTAGTCGATCAACTGCGCGCACTCAGCATCTTGGAGTTGCGCGTTTATTATTGTAGCCACAGAAAGCTCTTCATCCTGAATTTCGGCCTCGAATAATTCACATCCCACAGCGGGTTCATATTCCTCACCTGGGACATGTTCATGATAGACCCTAGACAAATAGTCCGGTAGAAAATGAGTCGCTCCTGGCTCATAGATAATTTCAAAATCAAAATCTGATAGCGCCAAAGCCCACCGTCTCAGCCGGGCTGACGGGGCTTTGTAGGCACTTTGCAGCAGGGGGATCAACGGTTTGTGATCGGTTACTATTGTGATTTTAGCTCCCTGCAACATGTCCTCATAGTTCTTAATACCTTTAATTACTGCCAGAGCCTCTTTCTCTGTTACCGAGTAATTTAACTCAGCGTCACGGAGTGTGCACCCCCAGAAAGCAACCGGACGGTAAATTTCATCTAGTTTGTGACAAACCGCTGCACCGCACGCGGCGTCTGATGCGTCAGTTAGTAAATAGAAATGCCCTCCTATATCTGGATGAATTAGTAAGGGCGGCGAGGTCAGTAGTTTCTTTAACTGTTGAAACGCCTCCTCGCAGGCTTCTGTCCATTCAAAAGAGACTTCTTTCTTTAGCAGCCGGTTTAAAGGCTTTGCTAGATCGGCGAAATTAGGGACAAACGGTCGGTAGTAGTTACATAGCCCCAGAAAGGACTTGATGGTCTTTACATTATGCGGGCGGTTAAAGGCTGTGATCTTTTCTGTGGTAACCTTTTGTGTAGCCACCCCTTCGGCATTCACTACATGACCGAGGAAATTAATTTCACTGCGGCACCACTCACACTTAGACGGTTTCAGTTTGAGGTTGGCTCTCGCTAAAGCTTGGAGGACCACCTCAACACTCGCCAGGTGTTCATCAAAAGTGGTGTCGTAGACGATTACATCGTCTAGATATGCTAAGCATGTTCTTGGAATCAAGCCTTTTAGTGCAATGGCCATCACCTTGGTAAACTGCCAAGGCGCGCCAACTAAGCCGAAAGGTACACGCTTATATTGATACACACCCATTGGGGTTTCGAAGGCAGTATATTTTCTACTGTCTTCTTCGATTACACACTGATGATAGCCACTCAACAGATCCAAAGCGGTCCACATAGTGGGTTTCTTGTAAGCCATATATAAGAAAAGTGATCGAGCTGTGGGCATTGGAAATTTGTCTTTGAAAGTGACTTGATTAAGCATGCGAAAGTCTGTACATAGCCTAGGCTTACCATCTTTCTTTTGCACAACCACCAGCGGGCTTCGCCAAGCCGACTCGCTGGGTTCTATAACACCTATATCTATGAGCTGCCTGACTTGTTCATCGATGATATCCATTTTCTGTGGAGAGTACCGATACGGTCTAGAACTTATGACTCCCTGCGACTCATCCACAATGATTCTCATCGGCGCTATTTCACAGTGACCTAACTCTTCCATCGAGAACGCTAGTGCATTTCTGTTGTTATTAAGCATCTGTCTAAACCTTACCTTTTGTTCTTCATCTAGACACGACTCGGTTAGATCTATTTTACCTACATTTTCATCCATTTCACCCCGGGATTTTTCCTCAGAGGTTCGGCTTTCCATTTGCACTGCGTCTTTCATTATTTCTACAGAAATCCTACAGATGGACATTGGGGTCTCTGTTTTAGTTAGATAACACAAGTCTAGGAACTCTTCGATCTGATCTTGGTTTATCTCAGGCACTGCGCATTCTTCTGCAAAAGCTAATACTTCCTGTGGGGTGATTTCTTGCATTTCATCTAGCGGATTCATGACTTTAATCCACCACTGACTTCCCACCGTATTCACGCACCCCTCCACTAGGACAGGTGCGGTTACTGCTGGTGCGCAGTAAGCCACGGGTGAGTCTAACCCCAGCGGCTCTCGGGTGGTAACCGGTATGATGCGTTCATTTCCCGGCGGAATTTTCACCGTTTCTTTGCTAACTATGGGGTTTCCACAGAACACTTCTATCTTTGCGCCTGGTAGAGACAAATCTGAACGAAGCACTGTTAACAGGTTTCTACCGATTACTATAGAGTGACATAAGTTGTCCACTATGTTAAAGTCGTAGCAAACCACTGATCCCTGGATTGAGAACTTACACCTGATTTGTTCTAATATCACTTGAGACGAATTGTCTGCTAAACTGATGTTTCCCTTCGATACTTTCCACTCATCTAATATACATTGTTTAGGGATCTGCTGTTTGCAAAAGGTAGACATGAAGCAATCACTCGCCCCAGTGTCTACCAAAGACCTAACCTCTTTCTGATCATCAAATCTTAGCGTTAGGAAAAATGCTTCGTCTCCTATCTCTCTTCTAGCCGGTCCGTCCACTGCGTCTAAGTCTATTGTGGAATGAACGGACCCACCTCCTAGTTTCCCTGGTTCTTTTGTTCGGTACCACTAGGTTTCCCATCTTTATACATTCGCGGTGGTTTTTCTCTCAACCTATTCTTCAACCATAAGCACGCCTCAGTAGAATGGCCATGCTGTTGGTGAATGATACAAAACTTACTTTCATCAAACGGTAACCTAGGCCTCTCTCCTTTCTGCTGAGTTTGTCCATTCTTTGCTTTGTCTACCTCTCTGCTCGGGGTTTTATTGGTTTTGGCCTTCTGGTCTAAGTTTCTTTCATCTTTCTGACTTTCATACTTATCTTTCTTTTCATAACCTTGTTGTTTATAACCACCACTGTTCTGGGGAGATCCGCTTTGCCCCGGCTTTGGTTTCTGAAACCATGGGGCGGCCTCCAGTCGGGCCAGCACCACTCCAAACCATTCAGAGATGGAGTTTAGGGCTGCGGTCTCCTCTGACGCTTGGCTCCCAGCCAGCCCGCTTACTGCATTAGATATTTTAGTCCCCCCTTTGCCTTTGTCCAACGATTCTAGTCTCGTGGCACAATCCACCGCTTCGGTGAACGACTTAGGGTCCAGTATGGCTACTTGTCTGGCTACGCCCTGCTTTAATCCTTCTAAAAACACGGCTAACATCATGCTTTCACTCGCTTCTGCCTTAACTTGTTTTTGTTTCAAGACACCTGCAAATTCAATTACACTCTGGTCCTTTCCTTGTTTAAGGGCACAGAACTCTGCGTGTTTCTGCCACTTAGCTCTTCGATCACCGAAGATCTTGGTCATTTGGGCTTCTAGCTTCTCAAATGAGTCTTTCTCACTCTCAGCTAACGCTCCTGCCCAGTCGTCGGCCCTTCCCTTTAGGCCTAACAGCGCCATATTCAGGAGATGGGCGTCCGACCAGTCATAGATAGCTTTCAGTCGTTTTAATTCCCTGAAATACTTTTCTATTTGCTCGTCTTCCTTTCCACTAAACCACGGTAACCTAATGTTTGGTCCCCTTTGGTGACCATTGTGAGTCGTTTCACGCACTGGCGCTGGTGTTTGCCCCAGTGTCAGACCTAACTGTGGTAGAATTTCCCAAATATTTGGTTGATTCGGCGGGTTTGGAGGGTTGTTCTGTCCGGGTGGGCCCGGCGGACCTGGCGGTCCCGGCGGTCCCGGTGGTCCGGGCGGTGGAGGATTCGGTGGGTTTGGGGGGTTGTTCTGACCTGGTGGGCCCGGCGGTCCCGGTGGTCCGGGCGGTGGAGGGTTCGGTGGGTTTGGGGGGTTGTTCTGGTTTGGTGGGCCCGGCGGACCTGGCGGGTTTGGAGGGTTATTGAGTTGGTTAAGGAAAGGATTGTTGTTCTGGTTTGGGGGAGGGTTATTGTGTCCTGGTGGGTTCGCCTGATTATTCTGGCCTGCTGGGGCTTGCTGACCCGGTTGGTTACCCGCTCTTCCTCGGCCTGCGTTAAGATTGGCTGCGAGTGCCATCGCCTGCAATAGGTAAGGGAACAGGTTTTGATCGACCCCACCTCCTGCTGGCACGGCTCGGCCGGGCTGTTGGCCTGGTTGGCCACCCCCGTCATTCTGCTGCAGTCCCCCAGGGTTTATCCCAAGATTGGGTTGATTCGGAGGGGGATTATTAAGAGGGTTTTGAGGAGGGTTGTTGAGTTGGTTTTGAGGTTGGTTATTAAAAGGGTCTTGAGGGAGGTTGTTAAAAAGGTTTTGAGGTTGGTTAGGTCCTTGTGGGTTGGCCTGATTATCTTGGCCTGCCGGGACTTGTTGGTTAAGAGGAGGATTAGGCCCTTGTGGATCGGCCTGATTATTCTGGCCTCCTTGAGCCTGTTGGTTTAGAGGAGGGTTAGGCCCTTGTGGATCGGCCTGATGATTCTGGCCTCCCTGAGCCTGTTGGTTTAGAGGAGGGTTAGGCCCTTGTGGACCGGCCTGATGATTCTGGCCTCCCTGAGCCTGTTGGTTTAGAGGAGGATTAGGCCCTTGTGGATTGGCCTGATTATTCTGGCCTCCCTGAGCCTGTTGATTTCCCCCTCTTTCCTGACCTGCCTGCAAAGGGTCCCTCATTGCTTGTGCTAGGAAAGGGTACAACATATTTTGTTGTATAGGCCCAAGGTCTAGCCCACCTCCTGCCGGCACACCTCGGCCTTGTTGCCGAAGTCCCCCAGGATCTATACCACCAGCTCCCCCCTCGCCGGGTTGTTGGAGTTGGTTTTGGTCATCCCTTTCACCTACTAGATTCACCAAAGGTACGCCTCCCACCGCCATATTATCTTCGTGGAGGTTTTGTATATCGTGATCGTCCCACTGTTCCCTCACAGTTATTTCCTCTACACTAATTTCGTCGTCACTTTTTTGTCTATCTTTCTTACCTGTGCCTAAAACATCCTCAGTAATAAGTTCAAATGATGACGAGCGTGACTTTTCTCCTCTAGCTAGTTTTCTATTAGGATTACCTTCTCTGACATTCGCGATAGCTTGTTCTGCTTCCCTATCTTCTTCTTCGTTTTCGTTTTCGTATTTATCATACGGCTCAGGGGCTGCAATGTCCCCTTCTCCTACACGATAGGCTTTCTTTACCGTACTACCTTCCTCATCTCTATCTTCCCCTTCTGCTTCATCCTGATCGCTTAACCTTTCTAACTCTTCATGCTCTTCGGGGCCTGATTCTGTTAACTTCCTTATTATTTCTGCCGGGTTGGGTTCATACCCTCCCCACTCCAGATCTGGAAGTTGAGCTTCTGCTCCCTTATTAGCGTTGTCCAAGTTCTCCCCAACATCATAGGTTAACCGATAGGGTTGTAAGTTGCCTACTTTGTCGCTGTCTCCCTCTGCTCCCTTTTCCACTCCCCTGTCCCTACCTACTGTTTTCCTTTTGACTACAGTGGAATAAGGAATGGACACCCCCGGGTTAGGGTGAGTCGGTGTTACCAGCGGGTGACTGGTAGACTCAAGTCGTTGGAGATGTGGATAGGTGAGAGAACTCCCATCAGGTTGAATTACCGGATTTGCGGGGCGACTTCTCCCTGATGGGCTGGAGTTATCCGCGGTGTTAATCCGATTTTCCTTGTCCCCTAAGGGGAATAAGTGATCCTCATCGAGAATTTCCTGTTCACTTCGTCCTCCTGCTGCAGGTAGTAAACGATAGGGAACTCCTTGATTACTCCACGGATTGTTCGCATCGCGTCCATAAGTAAAGTGAGAGCTAGCACCAGGTTCGTGGCCCGTAAGTGGCACATACCCCGGATTCCAATATTGCTGATAGTTTTTGAGATGGATCCGCCCTTCAACTCGTCCCGAGTGTGTTAGGGTTTCAAGTCCTTCGTCAAGAACCGGCCTATCTTTGGACCCTAGGTGCCAGGAAAATGGTTTACCTCTGCCACGGGTTTGGTGATTATGTGTACCTCCGGGGCCGAGCTGCTTGGGTCTGGCTGAGACCCTTCGTCTCGGTGCCTCCCCGTCTAAGGAATCACCTACCTGGTGGCGGTTTTCCACATTTCCTGTATATGATGTTGACACATCGTGTCCTGCGGGCCGCAAAGATTGAGGCTTGGCGTTAGAAGAAGCCTCAAAATCACCGGTGGCTGACATCAAGGATGAGCAAAACGATAAAAGTCATGTTTCGGGTAATCTCCACCAAATGAACTATTGTCGTTGTTAGTTTAATAATACTTGAGGTATATACTTGTTCGATCCATGAGTTGTTTATCCAAGCTATCGAGTCAATCAGCCTGCGTTAAAAGTTAATACATCCATTCCCCAATAGTTCAAAAGAAATGGACGATGAGGGAGCTGGTAAAGTGAAAGGTCTTTATTCAATTAACATCTCATCCCGAGTCAAAGCCACAGTGAATAAGTCTCTATCAGTCCACCTTCCCATCTCCTTTCAGCAACCAACCACATTTAAAATCCAAGTTGTTCCAACTCAGTCTAGACCGCCCTAATGCTTAGCTCTATCACAATTCCTTGGCATGAAGCTGTTGGTATGAGTAAACTCCAGTATACTGCGCAGGAGCTGTAGGTATTACTCCAAGCAGTTCTTCTATTCTATGGTTGAATTCTAACTCCTAACTAACTCGCTCCCTTCCTTAGCAACACCTTTTATACTGGTTAACAGGTGGCGCTGAGAGCGCAAAATATCTCCGTCTAGAAGTAGACTTGCTAGGTCTGATCATAACTAGATTACAGAAGATGATAATATATTAAAAGTACTAAGCTATTAGTACAACGATCCTCGGTAGTTCGGGGTTTCCGGTTTCTACCGTCGAGGGACGTGGGGGTTAATTCAGTTCTCAGCTGGGCACAGAGGCCGAGCAAGAAGCCGAGATGTGAGATCAAGAGTTGTGCCTCGTGCACGAGGGGGCTGAGTGTTTCGGTCGGGGGATTGGTATTCGTTGAAGGGGGGAGGGTGTGTTGGTCAGGTCGGGCCAAGGGGTTGCAGCCATCAAGCGCGGAGGATGGTGGAGGGCAAAAGTGTTGTTGTGGTAGGGGTCCGGGCCGTTTCTTCTATACCTCTCTCAGGCTGGCTAGGGGAGCTCTACTCCTTTGTTCCCTGGCCGGAAGTCTCTGGCCAACGGTCGCCTATGTTGTGGTAGCGTGGGGCCGAGCCGGTTGCGCCTTAATGCCTCCGGTCAGGGGACTGCCGCTGGTTTTTTTGGGCTTCTTCTCTTGGCTGGTCTTCCTTCCTTGGCCATCGGTCGGGTAGTTTCGGGCCTTCGGGCCATGACTTTCGTTCCTTCGGACCTCGTACTATTTTAAGCCTAAGTTTTCTAGAACTTTACTAATATTACTTTTATTTTCCATTTATCTAGTCCATATTAGATCATCTTATCGACTAGAACCCTCTGAAGGAGCTATTAGAGGAAGAAGACACTTGTGAACACCAGGAGTACTACGAAGGAACTCTTTATTTTCGGGCCCCACTGCCCCTTTTATACCTTAGCGGTCATCTCTGATTGGCTATTTCATGTCATGTGGTCATAGTGACGTCACACAGTCATACTGACGTCATTTCCGGTTTACATTATTTCTCGGGTTTCGGGTTTCGTTCCCGTTACACAATATACTTAAATCTACCGCATCATTTTACATTCACATTCTCGCTTTGACACCTGATGAATAGACATTCATCACAATAACAACACCTGGCATTGTTGCATGAACTTGGAAATTGGAGCTTTTGCACATGGTACACATCCGAGGTCCGTGCCAGATGACCCCAGGCATCACCGCCGAAAAGACACCTGATGCACGCAGGCTAAAATATAAATAGATAACCTAGCCACTAAAAAACATAATTATGATAATAATAAAAACAATAATAATATGAAATTCACGATATTATACATTGCGATCTTGATATATTGAACCACCTATAATGAAAATATTGTTTTTATCAGGTATTTGCACTTCGAATGTCAAGGAGCAGCCGTGGTGGCAGGGGAGGGACCTCAGCTCGGCCTGGCTAACCGTGACCCACACCCCAACATTGCTGACAATGCCAACAACCCAGTGCCAAGCATAAAAAGAGATCCCCTAGGTACCAATGGATCTTTGAACACTTTAATAATATTGCTGCTAAAGTATGCTCCTCCTGAACACAAGTTACAATAGATGAATCCCTAATCAAGCACAAAGGCCAGACAAGACATAAGAAGTACATGACAAACAAACGAAATAGGTGGGAACTACAGTGCTGGGTGCTGGCAGAAAGCATCACTGGTAAGTATTTTCCTGTTATTTTTATTTTAAATCTAAAAAAATCCATAGATAAATATAAATTATGTAGATATGATGTGCTATTACTATATAGTAAGCCTATATAGGGTCTGGAGTGAATATGTAGGTGTCTGGATCCCAACCACAAAGAAAATGCTGCATGGCTATCAAAAGATCTATAACACCAGGCAAACATCTTCGTAGCAGTCAGTTCCAGGTTTCTTCTCCTCTCCAGTGGCTATCACTGCTGTATTATTATTGATTTTATTATCATTATCTTTATTTTAGGTTATTCTAATCTATTTATTTATTTTCCAGGCTATGTCATGCAGGTACTCCCATACTTCAACAAGGATGGACCCAACTACCATCGCAGCCTGCACAACAATGTCATCTATAAAGTTCTGAAGAGAGCTAAAGCCTTGGGGAAATGATTCAGAGCAGGCTCGTAACTAGGGGGGTAGATTTTTTTAGGATAGATGTGGGGGACAAAAAAACAAATATGGCCAAACTTGGCTATAAACGCTCTTGTATCTCAGCTTCTAAAATGACTAAAGAGACATGGTTGTTGTCAAAATTGGGAGATTATGGGTTTTGGAATTCAATTACTTACATTTGAAGTCAATGCGTAAACCCAAAATCCAAGATGGCTGACCAATATTGAGAAATAACATGATTATCAGCTGCTAAATTATTTAGGCAAGTGGAAATGGTTCCAACATCAGTTGTTTATAACATAGAGGGCTCAATAGATATAATATTCATCCAATACAATACCACAGATTTCACAAGATTTCTTGATTTCCTTTAGGTTGATGATCCCCTGGGACCCCTTCATTGTATTTAAAAAGGGAGCCACCTTGAAATATCAACATAACCCCACCCATTGGCAAAAATCCAAAATGGCAGACTTCCAATGAAATAATCTTATATCTCGGCTTTTAAAATAAAAAGCCTAGAAACACATTTTTAGTCTCAAAATTGGAAGATTTAGGGACAGGGAATCCAATCATTTGCCTTTGGAATCTACACAAGAGACCAAATCTAAGATAGTCAATAACTGTGGACAGCCGAGGGGAAAGGGTACTCCAAGGTTTCTATATTTGCTGTCCTAAACCTAATATTTAAGGAGATATGAGTAGATTTATGGAAAATAGTGATAATTAACTCTTAAACCAACTTTTTGTGTAGAATTCATTTCCCATATCTAAAACATTCCATCACGATGGAATCTTCCCTTATTTGGAATGTCAATGGAATGTTTTAATGCGGGTTATTCACTGAATTCATTCTATTTGGTTGCCATGGAAACTAAAATTCATGAGATTTTGATAAAATTGTATTAACTATGAGAAAGTATCATTTTCTGGTCTCTACACTGAAAACAGAATACATTTATCATTTTTGGTTGAAAAATAATGGATAAAATAGTGTTTTTTAATATTTATGCATAATTATCATAACTTATGATAATTTATGCAAAATCTCAATAAATACAAGGAAATTAAGCTTTTCCTCATTTTCCGCTATCCTGACAGTGTCAGGTTTAAGGGCCCATAACTTCCTTAATAATGGTCGGATTTGGACATGCTTGATATCATTTGAAAGCTAATTACATGCTCTACAACATCAATTTAATATCAAATCCCGCATGGAGTACCCTTTCCCCTCGGCTGTCCACATTAATTTACTTTAGTTAAATACCTCACATTTCAAATGCTAAAAACATAAGAAATTTGCCAAAATTTCATTTTGATGTTTCAAGGTGGCTCCCCTTCTAGATTTAATAGTTATGCCTCAGAGGTGCCTCATACCAAATATGGTGCTTTTATCCACTCTGTAAGAAAAACTTTGAGTTTGCTACCATCGCCATGAAAAAAACCCTGAAAAACCCTCGTAGCCAAATCAAATATGGGCACAGAGACTGTGGGATATATATTTATGCCTTCCAGATTGCTTCAGAATATTTCATACAATGAAAAACTATGAAGCTGGCCTACCTTTTACTGAGAAATAATTCCTATCACAGCCTATAGTATAAGCCAAACATCTAAGCCTGACTAGACCGCCCAAAGACCCCCAAATTAGAAATATAAATCTGAACCCTACTTATATATATCGCCTTGTTCCTTGTATATCCACCAGCAAGCCCTAGGTTACTTATTGTCACATTTTTTGAGAATTCTGACACAGTCACCCTTATGGGATATCGAAAAGCAAGGGCCCTATCCAGCCAGCTCTATCACTGGCCCTTTCTCCAAAAGCTGGAGTAGGTCGGGTACAAATTACACAAGATTTCACCCTAAAATCCATCGATTTCCACCTGATCTTTGTGATAAGTCAATCGGTAGTGTCTCTTTCTTAGTAATGCGAAGTCCATTATTTCAACAGGATAGTGATTTTTTCATCGCACCCCTCCTCCACTTTGCTCACGGATCTCATGTCATCTGGGTATCAGGTGCAATTTTGAAAATTGTTTAATGGTTTTCCACCCAAAATGTGATTCCTGCAACATAATTATTCTTGCGTTCTACCATAAAAAGAATGGTGAAAATTGATGAATTCTGTGAAAAAAAGGTGAAAATCCCTGTAGACATCTCCCTCCCATGCTCGCCGATTGGCATATATGGTGCGAAAATAAAGGTCTCTATTGTTTCAAATCCTCCAGGTGAAAAACAATATGGTAAATTGTAATTACTTTTGGCTATGGATTGCTGAGATATTGAAGAATATTTGGATCTGATAAAGAAAATGAAAATCTGGAATTTCAAATCCAGCTCGATAGGTACAAGTACCTTTTACTACCTGTAATTGAAATTCTGTTTTTTCGATGTCATTAAGATGTCATTTTCCTGCCTAGGTGCCCATGGAACAAATGAAAACTCAAATGTCTCAATGGTATTTGATAATTTAGCGGCAATATTTTTTTCTATTCTTATCGAAACAGAGGCAAGACGTATTCTATTATTTGCACAATATTCACAAAGTAACTTCACTTTAAATGGAGTAGATCTATATTTCGAATTACAAGGGGTGCATTCCATACAAATATCGTGATAATCCAGAGATACCACGATATCAACAAATGTTATCAGCACATAAAATTTTTGTTTTTCATTTTTTTTGGTTCAAATTCTTTCTCAATTAAACTTAAACAATATAGCCTTCTTCCTTGGTCACACATACATATTTTGATATATAAATTTTTGTGAAAATATATATTTTTAAAACCGCGATATTTTGTAATTATCGTCGAGATACTGATTTGAGGCCTTGGGAATAATATTTTGAGTATCAAAAATATTTTATGGAAGTGCTTTCACTTGTGATAATTATCGCCAAATTTTTATGGAATACATACCAGGTTTATTATGAAAACCATGGAATTACTTAATTAATATCGGAAACGTTATGTTTCTTGACAAAATGATTTCTTGATTCATTTATTATAACTAATTATCTTACTCTTTTCTTTGACTTATTTGAGATAATGCCAAACTCCTCACTTGTATCTATTTGGTGACATTTCGTCACTTCCTTTTTGTGGTTTATTGCCTAAATGAAGTGCTTTGTAAACCAACCTGGAATAAGGGATTTCACCGACATTTAAGTAGTCTGGAATATGAAATAGTCTGTTTAAACAGCACTACAGTTTTTCAATATTAGGATAATAGGATCATGTCAAGGTGAGCATTTAGGAAAATGTCAAACATTTCAGAAAACAGTACGACGCATAGTTATTGAATGATAGATGTCACTCTTGCAAGATATGAATTTAATTCACCTTTTCTAAGTAAGAGACAATGTAAGAGTTGTTAAATTCAGACACTCCATTCCATACTACTATCATTGGATTTCTGGATTTTTGCTAGTTAAGGATAAATACAAGCAACCAATAGTTCTCCTTATCAAATTATTCTTATTTCCATTCATCACGTAAAAATTGAAGAAAAGAATCTAAATTACCCAAAGACTTGAGATAAAACTCAAAGAAAACTAAAACCATATTAAACCATTTAGGTTTACAGGTTATTTTTTCAATAACATTGAATCCTCTCGTTACCGCTTTTGCCATTGTATATTGATACATTACGGTCACTGTCTGTTGAGGAGGGCTAATATTAATTTCTGGATTCCAGAAGCCCATTTGGGCCCTGTTGCCCAAAGAATCTGACCTTGGGCTTACAGTAATTGTGGGTCACAAATATGGGGATAACGGTAGTTGTGGTAACACCCTGTCAAGGGGTAGGTTTTATGGTTGAGATAACAGTTTCTACAATGTATTGAACAAAATAAGCAAGACCATGTTTTTGCCCATCATCAAATACGTCAGTTCCAAATGCATCTTTAAGTTTCAATTGATCAATGCTTAATAATATCCACTTTCCTATTATGGGGTTAGTTGGTACCACTACCCCACCCACTGGGCAACCCCACCATCCACCCAAAACCCCCCTCTCACATGTCCTTGACCTTATTAACATCTCGTTAGCCCTCCTGTTATCTAGGAAATGATACCCTAACTTCCAGGGTAATGGTAACAAAATGGGCTTATGGGAAAGGATAACGGGAGATAACTGTTAACCCAGTCCCGTAAGCCATTTTGTTCTGCAACAAGTCAGAAAACAGTGGTCTTACGGGGAAGTTGGTTTATGGCCATTAGACCCTCGCCTGGATATGCAACGAGCCCCAGGTAGCCGTTGCATATCAATCCTGGATTCCGGAACCCTCCCGTTAACCAAGAATCTGTTGCATATTGGTATATTGGGGGCAGTATCTGTTGCAGAACCAACTCTTTAATTTTTGGATAACGGGACCCTCCATATGACCTGTTGCAAAAAGAATATGACCTTGGGTCATCAAAACTGGGATAACGGTAGCTTCAGTAACACCCACTCCTAGGGTAGGTTTTATGGTATGGATAACGATTTTCACAACATATCAATTAAAATAAAGACTGCCATCATTTTCTTTACATTGAATATAGGGGGTATTGAATTTTTCAAATAAATAGGGGCATCAAGAACTTTATGAAGATACTTTTCAAGTAAGGGTTGGCTTATGGGAGATGCTGGGTTTACGGGACCTACTTTTCATTGGCCAGTGACATGTGTCCTTGACCTGTCTGACCCTATTAATCTCCCACTATCCAGGAAACAACATCAATACTTCCGGGATAACAGCCACAAACTGAGTTTAGGGGGAAAGTTAACGGGAGATAACCGTTATCCCGTTGTCCTGTAAGCCAACTCGTTCTGGAGGTTGGCTTACGGCCATTAACCCACAAATCCCTACTTGGATATGCAACGACCCCCTGGGGCCATATCTTCATAACTGTTTACTGGTATTAGGTTAATTAGATCAAAGTAGCTACAATTAGCAATCCCTTTTCAAGGTTATTTTCTAATTCCTTCACTACTTTTGGTGACAAGACAGAATCAGGGATTATGAGACATTGATCACATTTTACCTAAGCCTAATCACGTGTATGTTAATAAGCCCCAAATTTGCAGAGTTGATCACAAATGTTGGATATGACCTTCGTTTGCTAAATTTACCATCTGGAGTGAGCAAAGGTCCTATATGGGCTGCATTAAATAGGATAGTGTAAATACCATATAAATCTTTACTATTTTAGTGTAATCACATGAAATGAATCCTAGCATATTGGTTTTACTTCGGAAATGTTATTATTTTTTATGTGTAATAACCACATTCATTACAGGCAATGTTCTCTGATAACCATTGCATGATAGTCAATAACAAGTTATAATGACTCTCCTGGAGCAGAGCTTCCATGAGAGGCAAAATAGTCTAGGAATTTGTCATTAAGTATGAATAGAACTATGTGAAAATGTCTATCAAATGTTGTTATTCTAGAGATCTACTAGATCTACTAGATATCACAGAATTTGTTTTTCTGGTTAAATAACTCGTGTTCATATGAGATCTAGCCTATATCTGTTCATATTTCAAAAATGAGAAAGGAATTCCATGTATTTCTGGACGTAATGTTGAGTTGAAAATTTGCCCCACAGGCTTAACACTGGTGCAAAATGTAGATGTTACCAGCCTCGTGGGAATTCCCAGTATCAGAAAGTATTGCGTGAGTTACTTCAGGGCCTTGGCCGACACTCTCTAAGCAGAGATGTAGACCACAGTGCATTCATACTGAATGGTTGACTGAGACTTGTTCCCCTATGCCTGTTAAAAGCACTAGGAAAAAATTCAAGTTCAATGCTTGTACTAATGGCTTAGTACTTTTAATACATTGTCATAATATATAATCCAACAAGGATCAAGCTTAGCAAGTCTACTTCTAGTCTACCTCTAGGAGAAATATCTTACGCTCCTAGCGCCACCTGTTAACCAGGATAAAAGGCGCTGCAAGGTAGGGAGCGAGCAGTTAGTGAGCAGCTTGTGAGTTAGTTGGTTAGAAGAAACATGTCTAACCAAGGAGTTATACCTGGAGTAAGTACATCGACTCCATGTAACAGACTGGAGTTTACCATTATCCACTACCTCGGACATAGGATTGTGTTAGAGCTGAATACCAGAATGGTCTAGAAGGCGTTGGAGCAACTCGTGTTCTAAATGTGGTTGATTGCTTATAGGAGACGGGAGGTGGACTGATGAAGACTTATACATGGTGGCTTTGACTCGGGATGAGATGTTTATTGAATAAAAACCCTTTCATATTACGAAGCTCCCTCATCGTTCATTTCTTTTGAACTATTGGGAAGTGAATGGACAAACTTTAAACGCAGTCTGAATTACTCAGACATTCTGGAAAGCAACTCATGAAGACTTGGATATACACGAATCTTACGCAGTCTTAAATCAAACATTAACAATAGTTCATTTGGTGGAGATACCCGAAAACATGACTTGTGCCGTTTTACTCGTCCTTGATGTCAGCCACCGGTGACTTTGAGGCTTCCTCTAACCCCAAGCCTCAATCTTTGCGGCCCGCAGGACACGATGTGTCAACATCATATACAGGGAATGTGGAAAACCGCCACCTGGTAGGTAATCCCTTAGACGGGGAGGCACAGAGACAGGAGGTCGCAGCCAGACCCAAGCAGCTCTGCCCCGAAGGTGCACAAAATTACCAAACCCGTGGCAGAGGTAAACCATTTCCCTGGCACCTAGGGTCCAAAGATAGGCCGGTTCTTGACGAAGGACTTGAAACCCTAACACACTCGGGACGAGTTGAAGGGAAGAACCGTCTCACGGAATATAAGCAATATTGGAACCCAGGGTACGTACCACCTACGGACCACGAAACTGGTACTAGCTCTCAATCCACCTGTGTATCTGATGTGAACAATCCGTGGTGTAACCAAAGTGTTCCTTATCCTTTACTGCCCGCAGTGGGAGGTGAAGGCGAACAGGAAGTTTCCAATGGAGATAACCTATTTTCTTCAGGAAACCTAAAACAACGACAAAACACCGCGGATAACTCCAGCCCATCAGGGGGAAAACGCCCCGAAAATCCGGTAATCCTACCTGATGGGAGCTCTCTCACCTGTCCATTACCCCAACGACTTGAGTTTACCAGTCACCCACTGGTAACACCAACTCACCCCAACCCGGGGGCGTCCATTCCTTATTCCACTGTAGCTAAGGGAAAAACAGTGGGAAGGGAGAGGGGAGTGGGAAGGGAAGCAGAGGGAAACAGCGAGAAAGTAGGCAATTTACAACCCTATCGATTAACCTACGGTGTAGAAACGAACTTAGACCAAGCTGGTAAAAGAGCGGAAATTCAGGCCTTTGATCCAGCCGAAATATTAAAGCAGTGGGCAGACACAGGCCCCGAAAAGCACATAGATTTAGAAAGGCTAAGCGATCAGGATAGTGAGGAAAATGTAACGCTTAAAGCACCAGATTTTAACACTTCAACTCAAGAACTGTATGATAAATACGAAAGTGAAGACGAAGAAGAAGATAGAGAATTAGAACAAGCTATCGCGAGTGTCAGAAAAGGTAGTCCTGATAGAAAATTAGCTAGAGAAGATAGATCAACCTCGTCTTCATACGAACTTATTACCGAGGATGGTTTAGACACAGGTAAGAAAGCTAAACTTGAAAGTGAGGACGAAATTAGTGTAGAGGAAATACCTGTGAAAGAACAGTGGGACGATCACGATATACAAAACCTCCACGAAAATAATATGGCGGAAGGAGGCGTTCCTTTGATGGATCTAGTAGAAGAAAGAGAGGATAGGGATCAACGCCAGCAACCCGATGAAGGGGGAGCTGGGGGTGTAGATATGGGGGCATGGCCTCCTAACCGTGGGATGGACCCTGGGGGACCCCAACAAAACAATGGGAATGGCCAGATACTAATCCAGCAGCCGGGCCGAGGCGCGCCGGCAGGAGGCGGGATAGACCTTGGGCCCATACAACAAAATATGTTGTACCCTTTTATAAGGCAGGCAATGGGAGCCCCTATACAGGCAGGTCAAGGAGGCCAGGATAATCAGGCCAACCCTCAGAGGGCTATTCTTCCTCTTAATCAACAAGTTCAAGGGGGCCAGAACGATCAGGCCAACCCTCAAGGACTTATTCCTCCTCTTAATCAGCAGGTCCAGGGAGACCAAGATAATCAGGCCAACCCACAAGGGCCTAACCCTCCTCAAAACCTTCTCAATAACCCTCCTCAAAACCTTCTCAATAACCCTCCTCAAAACCCTATTAATAATCTCCCTCCGAATCAGCCCAATCTGGGGATAAACCCTGGGGGACTCCAGCAACCCGGTGCAGGGGGAAATGGTGGTGTGAATCCGGGAATACAGCAGCCTAATCCTGGGGTAAACCTTGGGGGACTGCAACAAAATGATGGGGGAGGCCAACCAGGCCAACTGCCCGGCCGGGCCGAGCCAGCGGGAGGTGGGGTCGATCAAAACCTGCTCCCTCACCTATTGCAGGCGATGGCACTCGCAGCCAATCTTAACGCAGGCCGAGGAGGGGCGGGTAACCAGCAGGGTCAGCAAGCCCCAGCAGGCCAGAATAATCAAGTAAATCCACCAGGACCCAATAACCTTCCCCCGAACCAGAATAACAATCCTTTCCTTAACCAACTCAACAACCCCCCAAACCCACCGAACCCTCCGCCGCCCGGACCACCAGGTCCGCCGGGCCCACCAGGTCAGAACAACCCTCCAAACCCACCGAATCAACCAAATATTTGGGAAATTCTACCACAGTTGAGCCAGGCACTGGGGCAAACACCAGCGCCAGTGCGTGAAACGACTCACAGTGGTCACCAAAGGGGACCAAACATTAGGTTACCGTGGTTTAGTGGAAAAGAAGACGAACAAATAGAAAAGTATTTCAGGGAATTAAAACGACTGAAAGCTATCTATGACTGGTCGGACGCCCACCTCCTGAATATGGCGCTGTTAGGCCTAAAGGGAAGGGCCGACGACTGGGCAGGAGCGTTAGCTGAAAGTGAGAAAGACTCATTTGAGAAGCTAGAAGCTCAAATGACCAAGATCTTCGGTGACCGAAGAGCTAAGTGGCAGAAGCACGCAGAGTTCTGTGGCCTTAAACAAGGAAAAGACCAGAGCGTGATCGAATTTGCAGGTGTTCTGAAACAAAAGCAAGTTAAAGCAGAGGCGAGTGAAAGCATGATGTTAGCTGTGTTTTTAGAAGGATTAAAACAGGGCGTAGCCAGGCAAGTAGCTATACTGGACCCTAAGTCTTTCACCGAAGCGGTGGATTGTGCAACGAGGTTAGAATCGTTGGACAAAGGCAAAGGGGGAACTAAAATATCTAATGCAGTGAGCGAACTGGCTGGAAGCCAAGAATCAGAGGAGACCGCGGCCCTAAACTCCATCTCCGAACGGTTTGGAGTGGTGCTGGCCCGACTGGAGGCCGCTCCATGGTTTCAGAAACCAAAGCCAGGGCAAAGCGGGACTCCCCAGAGTGGTGGTAACTTTAAACAGCAAGGTTATGAGAGAAAAGATAGGTACGAAAACCAGAAAGGTGAAAGAAATTCAGATCAGAAGCCTAAATCCAATATCGCCCCGAACAGAGAGGCAGATAAGGGAAAGAATCTGCCAACTCAACAGAAAGTAGAGAGACCCAGGTTGCCTTTTGATGAAAGTAAGTTTTGCATCATTCATCAACAACATGGTCACTCTACAGAAGCGTGCTTGTGGTTAAAGAATAGGTTGAGGGAAAAACCCCCGCGGATCTACAAAGATAGCAAAGCCAGTGGTACCGAACAAAAGAATCAGGGAAACTAGAGGAAGGGTCCGTTCATTCCACGATAGAATTAGGCGCAGTGGACGGACCGGCTAGGAGAGAGATAGGAGACGAAGCATTTTTCTTAACGTTAAGATTTGATGATCAGAAGGAGGTTAGGTCTTTAGTAGACACAGGAGCGAGCGATTGCTTCATGTCCACCCATTGTAAACGACAGATCCCTAAACAATGCATTTTAGATGAATGGAAGGTATCGAAGGGAAACATCAGTTTGGCAGACAACTCGTCTCAAGTAATACTAGAACAAATTAGATGTAAGTTTTCAATCCAGGGATCGGTGGTCTGCTATGATTTCAACATAGTGGACGATCTATGCCACCTAATAGTAATCGGGAGAAACTTATTAACGGTGCTTCGATCAGATTTATCTCTACCAGGCGCAAAGATAGAAGTGTTTTGTGGAAACCCTATAGTTAGCAAAGAAACAGTGAAAATTCCGCCGGGAAATGAATGCATCATACCGGTAACCACTCGAGAGCCGCTGGGATTAGACTCACCGGTAGCTTACTGCGCACCGGCGGTAACCGCACCAGTCCTAGTAGAGGGGTGCGTGAATACGGTGGGAAGCCAGTGGTGGATCAAAGTCATGAATCCGCTAGATGAAATGCAAGAAATCACTCCCCAGGAAGTATTAGCTTTTGCGGAAGAATGCGCAGTGCCTGAGGTAAACCAAAATCAGATAGAGGAGTTCCTAGACTTGTGTTATCTAACTAAAACAGAGACCCCAATGTCCATCTGTAGGATTTCTGTAGAAGTAATGAAAGACGCAGTGCAAATGGAAAGCCAAACCTCTGAGGAGAAATCCCGAGGTAAAATGGATGAAAATGTGAGTAAAATAGATCTGACCGAGTCGTGCTTAAACGAAGAACAACAGGTAAGGTTTAGGCAAATGCTTAATAACAATAGAAATGCACTAGCGTTCTCAATGGAAGAGTTAGGTCACTGTGAAATAGCGCCGATGAGAATCATTGTGGATGAGTCGCAGGGAGTCATAAGTTCCAGACCATACCGATACTCTCCACAGAAAATGGATATCATCGATGAACAGGTTAGGCAACTCATAGATATAGGTGTTATAGAGCCCAGCGAATCGGCTTGGCGAAGCCCGCTGGTGGTAGTGCAGAAGAAAGACGGCAAACCTAGGCTCTGTACAGACTTTCGCATGCTTAATCAAGTCACTTTTAAAGATAAATTCCCCATGCCCACGGCTCGCTCGCTTTTCCTATATATGGCCTACAAGAAACCCACTATGTGGACAGCTTTAGATCTGTTGAGCGGCTATCACCAATGTGTAATCGAAGAAGACAGTAGAAAATATACCGCTTTTGAAACCCCGATGGGTGTATATCAGTATAAGCGTGTACCGTTTGGCTTAGTTGGCGCACCTTGGCAATTTACCAAGGTAATGGCCATAGCGCTAAAGGGATTGATTCCTAGAACATGCTTAGCATATTTAGACGACGTAATTGTCTACGACACTACATTTGAAGAACACCTGGCGAGCGTTGAGGTGGTTCTCCAAGCTTTGGCGAAAGCTAATCTCAAACTGAAACCGTCAAAGTGTGAGTGGTGCCGCAGTGAAATCAATTTCCTCGGCCATGTAGTAAACGCAGAGGGTGTGGCTACACAAAGGGTAACCACAGAAAAGATTACAGCCTTTAACCGTCCACATAATGTGAAAACCATTAAATCATTTCTGGGACTGTGTAATTACTACCGATCATTTGTCCCAAACTTCGCTGATCTAGCAAAGCCTTTAAACCGGCTGCTAAAGAAAGAAGTCTATTTTGAGTGGACAGAGGCCTGCGAGGAAGCGTTTCAACAGTTAAAGAAATTGCTGACCTCGCCGCCCTTACTAATTCATCCAGATATAGGAGGGCATTTCTATCTACTAACAGACTACCAAGAGGGATGAGCTCCTCAACGGGTAGTCTGTAACAGGCGGCAGTGGGCTCGCAAGGGTCCGGGGACACGTTAAAACTAGTAGATATAGTGCAGGGGAGAGAAGTACTGAAGGCCCCCGTGTCTAGCGAAGGATGAATCAACATCCTACTGTGGTACCGTCTAGTCGGCGCACATATCGGGCTGCCGGTGGTTTCGTTTTCGGCCACCTGTAAGTGGTACGTGCGTGGTACGGGGTTGACAGACCTCACCTAGCTCCTGACAGTAGTTCCATCACTCAGGAGTGAACAGGCAAGGCCAGTGAAAACGGTCAAAGTTCAGTGTGGGTTTGCACGATTCACCTGGATCAGACCGTCGGTGACCACCCAGGGTGACTTGGGACCGGTAATCGCTATCGACTGGGTCGCTGGCCGGTCGTCTCTGTCGGACTGGTAGAGTTGTTGCAACCTATCGCGTCGGAGAGGGCTCAATGTACAGTCAGGCCATGGTAAAGCTAAACATGCCTATTCAAGACCTCATTTCTTGGATTAGCGTAGGTTATGGTTGAGCCATGCTCTCTGTGATCAGAAAACATCAGGTTTGAAAAGAACATTCTGGGAAGCAGAGAGAGCCTTATGGCTGGAAAGGGTCCCAGCTCAGGTTGCAATCCACTATGTCTGATGACATAAGGGAAAACCGAAGGGATCAAGCGGCATCAGACGCCGCGTGCGGTGCAGCGGTTTGTCACAAACTAGATGAAATCTACCGTCCGGTTGCTTTCTGGGGATGTACTCTCCGGGACGCCGAATTAAATTATTCGGTAACAGAAAAGGAGGCTCTGGCAGTAATTAAAGGCATTAAGAACTATGAGGACATGTTGCAGGGAGCTAAAATCACAATAGTGACTGATCACAAACCGTTGATCCCCCTGCTACAGAGTGCCTACAAAGCCCCGTCAGCCCGGCTGAGACGGTGGGCTTTAGCGTTATCAGATTTTGATTTTGAAATCACATATGAGCCAGGAGCGACTCATTTTCTACCGGACTATTTGTCTAGAGTCTATCATGAGCATGTCCCAGGTGAGGAATATGAACCCGCCGTGGGATGTGAGCTATTTGAGGCCGAAGTTCAGGATGAAGAGCTTTCTGTGGCTACGGTATTAAACGCGCAACTCCAAGATGCAGAGTGCGCGCAATTGATAGACTACCTGCAGGACGGAGACCTACCAACAGATCCCATTGAAGCTAGGCGAATAATGGACCAAGCTGATTTTGTAGGAATGGTAGCACCGGGAGTACTGTGTAGGTTCAACATCAAAAGGTATAACAAACACCAAGACCAACTGGTCAGACTGAAACCCAGGATGATAGTTCCAGGTAGGTTAATTCCCAAAGTCCTGAGACTATTACATAATGATATCTTAGCTGGAGGACATGTAGGGATCAGTAACCTCACTACCAAAATCTCTGAGAAATTCTACTGGCGGAACATGAACGCCGACATAGTAGACTATGTAAAAGCTTGTGAGACCTGTTCTCTAAGGAGACGGGCCCCACATTTCAAGGCCTTAGCTAAGTCTTGGGAGAGACCAACCCGACCCTTTGAGGTAGTACAGTGTGATTTCATCGGGCCGCTAAAAAAGGCTAGGGATGGGTCAAAATATATCATGACCTTCATAGACCTACTGACAGGTTGGCCGGAGGCTTTCACCACTAAAGACTCCACCGCGCAGACCGCGGCTAACTGTTTCCTAACCGGAATAGTGTGTCGGTATGGACGGGTAAACCGCCTGCACACAGACCGGGGGGCGGCCTTCCTCTCAGGGCTATTCAGGGAAATCACTACACGACTAGCGTGCAAGCAAACGTTCACTACCGGGCGAATGCCGACTGGCAACGCTCGAGTAGAGAGACTACATAAAACCATTGAAAACCTGATTGCTTATTATATCCCTGACGATCACTGTAACTGGGTCGATCTACTTCCCATTGCATTATGGACAGTTAGATCCACAATCAGTGTACGGTCGGGATACAGCCCGCACACCCTGCTGTTTGGCAGAGACCCAATCAGTATGGGAATGCCTGAGCAAGGAACAATTCCTGAAACGCTGAACGACTGCGAGTTTTTCATGCAAACCAAGGATAATATTGCTATGTTTAGGAATATGGCTGAAAGGGTAGTTCAAAACTACGAAAAAGATCTGAGACTGCGAATTGACGAGCGGGCGCGGCCCACTCAGATGTACGAAGGTGATATGGTATACATGTACGACCCTCTAGCTAGTGAAAATAAAGCGTCTAAGTTCTCAAACAGGTATACTGGGCCATTCAGGGTAATTGAAACAAAAGGAGACCACCTTGTTAGACTAGTGTCTTTAAAAACTGGAAAACAGGTCCCACATCTAGTAAACATTTCAAAACTCAAACCTGCACATGGGCCCTGGTCTCCCGCTGTCCCTCATAACATTCCCAAACTGGTGAGAGAAGCGAAAATCACTAATTCAAAAGGGGCAGATCCTGACCGAAACCCTGAATTGCATCACACTCCGACGGGTGAAATCGCTGAGGAAGATGGCGAAATAAGGGGTGCTGAGACTGAAAACTCAACGGGAACGACCGGTCCCCGTGAGCATGATGCAGTTCCTATGACCAGGAAGGTACCTACACAAAAACCTGGCCCAAGTCCCACTGATTTAGCAGAAACGGATGGGCAAATCACTGATGGTCAGGGCACCAGTGTGGACACCACGCTGTCCACAAACTTATCCTTTGTTCCTAATAAAGCCGCCTGTGAACGGGGAACAGCTGGCGCTAATGGACAGAGGAAATGCAAACGAGCTAAACGAAGGGGCAAAAACCAGCCGTTGGAGGGGAGATCCCCTCCAGACAACAACAAGCCCATAAAACTACCCTGTGGTGATGTGCCGATTTCGGATACATCGGAACGGAGCCCAGGAAAAACAGTAAAGGACTGTGTCCCGACGAAAGGTGGCTATAACCTACGTCGGAACCGCCGCCCTAACTACGTCGCTCTGTCCAACGGCGGGGAGAGCGACGACATGGATGATTAATGGAGGAAATTTAGCCGCCCTGTGAAAATAAAGGTTCGGCGGAGCGGCACCGTTAGCATCAGCGCTAATGGAACAGGTGGTCCACCTCACGACCACCTCGCCGCGCCCAGGGGGCGTGGCAGAAAAGGGGGGTGCGCACACCAGGGGAGATGCCAGTGGTTGGGCGTCATCTCTTGGGACCGGATGCAAGCGTTCCCCCCCCCACCTGAAACAAGATACAGCTCCAAATATGGAGACGGCATGGACAAGCGGATCGGTTATAATTTCGTGGATCCGCGCCGATCCACCAGTCGGTCCGCAACTCTGCTCCTAGACGGTCACCTCTGCTGCAGGTGATTGTGCGCGCAACCTGGCCCGGGAGGAAGCGGAGATAGAAATTGATTCTGTCTCTGAACAGAAGTTGGAGATAGAAATTGTTCAACTTCCGACTTCTCCTGGAAGGAGCAGAAAGAGAACTTAGCTGGGACACTGATCCACCGACTCATGGGGAACTGTCTAGCCCTCCGGCCACATAGCAATCCAAAGGGAACTACTACTTTCCCTGCGGACACGGAGGGAAGAATCATCGTCCCCCTGAGAATGAAACGGATTAGCCGGCCCCACCAGAGGGTGCTGCCTACCAAAGGAAGGTTCGTTGGGCCATTCTTTTAGGATTTTACCAAATGAAAGAAAAGGCAGCCGAGAAGGAGAGTGTTAGAAAACAACCGGCTCAGACCCTTAGGCGGTGGAGTTGGCCGGGCCGGGGCGGTGTCCGTCCGGACTCGACCGACACCGGGGTTGCCCGGAGGAAGCCAAGGACACCAGCCCGGCGGACCATCAGAACGACCACAGGCGGAGCCAAGAGGTCCGCCAAATCGGCTCCAGCCAAAAAGAAGACAGCAGATAAAGACTTTTACAATTTATCTGAGGTGAGTGACTCGGAGCCCGAGCCAAGGCTAACGGCGTTGGCCAAGCCGGTTCAGAAGAAGGAAGCGGCCAACCAACCGGTGCAGATTCAGGCCGGCTGGTTCTGGGACCTTACGCAACCACTGTTCCAACTATTTGAGACTGTTGATGAAATTAGGAGGACAGTAGGACTGGATGTGCCAAAATCAAACAAACAGTTAGCTGAGATTAAAACTCAGGTAGCTCCTTTCATTCAAAGGACCACAAAAACCCCTAGATGCGTCAAGGAAAGTACCAGCCTACCAACAACACGAGGCGGCCGACCTCTGCCCACTCTGGAAAGGCGATCGGGAGGGGAACAGCTAACCGTCGCCGCTCCAGGATCAAAAGTGGAGGTAGCACCCGTTCAACACGCGCCAACCCCACCGGTGGGGAACGGGCCGGCGGGAGCTCCCCTCCTCCACCACTTACAACCTGCGGACCCCGCTTGTTTAGACTTGAGCAGCTTGACAGCGAGCTGCAACGCCAATCCCTCACCACTGCTATGGAACCAGCAGCAGTGGACGCCAACCAGCCAGCCGGGGGGCCCACTGTGGCCGAGCCCACTCCCAACGACAAACCCACCGCAAGTGCCAAACCCATACCCCTCGAGCCAACCGTCGTACGACCCAACGGGGGCCGTTTCGGACTGGAACCTACTAGGCCAAGACCCCTCAGAGCAATGCGCCCCTCGTCCTGCGAACGTATGAGAGGCTTAAGAATCACGGTCACCAAGGACGAGAGCGGGATCATCAGGCGAGTGGTAAATGACAACGGGCAAAATCTCTACGAACATGTCCCAAACTAAACAGACCAGTGGACCCAGAAGGAGAGCATTTTTCGGCGCATGGATGATAGTAGTGCGCAGAAAATAAGGTAACTTTGCTGTGAACATGTTTTAGATAAACTACAAAATTAACTTTCTCAAACTATCGCTAAGGCCACAACAGAGACAATGAAGTGGCTAGTGTTGTTCGTATTGGCTATAATAGGAGGCATTAGGGGAGTGCATAACGACTCCAGCCCACCTGAAGGGCTAGCCCCTAACGCTGAAGTGATAGCTTTAGAACAATATGGAGTAGTGTTAAAACCAGGGAAGTTAATGTCCACCGCGGATATAACACACGTCCGACAGGGCTTCCTAATCACTATTCCAAGGAGGCGCCCCTTCAACAAGGCTACCTTTGGCCAGGTATGTCACCGATACCTACAAGGGGGAGACGCCCTCGATCGGGCCTGTTACCACATCAGGTCGCTGGTCAATTGGATGGATCAGACGTCACAGGCGCTTAAGGGTCGGTGCCGAGAAATTCTTAATGAAACCTTAAGTTCCCTAATAAAGAACACTCAACAAGACCATCAAAATCAAGAGTCGGAGTTAAAATCTAGTGGAAGGGTAAAAAGAATGAAGAAGTTACCCACTATGCTGGACGATCCAGGATGGCCGACCTTTCCTCTTCCAACCTCTTGGAATCAAGGGCTGGCAGCTGACGTCAAATATAACAGAGAATTGATTAGAGTATTGCAAGAATCTTCGAACCAAATGATCGAAGACTTGGCTCTGATGAACGAAAAACATGACGAGGCTGTTGAAAAAATTAACCATGTCGTGATAGGCCTACTGGACAATCTAAGATCACTAAATAAGGCACACAACACGACTCGCCGGAGGATGAGACTCGTGCAACATAAGGTAGATTGGATGGAACTGTACCTGAATATGATACCGGTCGCTCTGGAAGATAAGTTAGGAGAGATGGTGTATCTTCAATTAATGGTAGAACAAACTCGCGTATTCAGGAAAGGTGTACAGCACCTGACACGGGGCCAGCTGACTATGGACTTGGTACCCCGCCAATATATGGTCGGAGCGGTCCAGGAAGTGAACAGGTACCTGAAGGGGATCCACCCCAGGTTCCATGTCGCGTTCACAGATCCTTCCTTCTATTACGAGAACAGTCAACCTTCGTTCAAATTCAATGAAACCACTCAGGAATTTATAGTGTATGTAAGGGTGCCTGTGGTGGCTGATGAACATTTGTTCCGAGTCTACGAAGCACTAACTTTTCCTGTGCCAGTAACGGTTAGGGGGCGACGTAAGAAGGACGCTCTCCAAATTGTTAATCTACCCAAAAGTGTCGCCATGTCCATGTCCCGCCAGTATTACGTACCATTGGCTAGTGGCAGTTGGTCAGGTTGTTATGGACAGACCATCACGCTCTGTAAGGACCTACCTTATATGAAAAAGATTACAGACAACACCTGCACTGCTGCGCTACTGAGGCGCGACGACCTAGCGATCCAAGAAAAATGTGAGCTGGACTATCTACTGGAAGCAGACTTCGGAGAGATGGCAGTGTATCTAGACGACGGAGATATGCTAGTGGTCAGCGCCGACACCAGAGGCCAAATGATTTGCAGAAACCAACCTGCGGTCGGAGTAAACATAGAAAATTATGCAAGGGTTCAGGTGGAATGCGACTGTGCATTCCAAACACAAGGAGCATGGATACCGTATAGCTTGCGAAATTGTGACAGGCACACCAGGATCACCACGGTTGTGTACCCACATAATGACCTGTTGGAAGCAGCAAGTCGTGTGAAGGGGTGGGACATGAATTTCACGACGTCCAAAAACGAACCCACTATGTTAGAGTCAGACCCTATTCCTGAAACAATTAGGAAAGACCTGCTGGAGATCGAGGAAAGCCTGAAGGCCAAAATACCTGTAACCTCCTTGGCCAAACGAATACAAAAACACCGTAAAGACTTGGCCAAGGGTATCAAGAAAGCGACCGACCGTTATGAGGTAGAAAAACACGCCCCGTGGTTCTCTATAGGCAACTTCGGAGGCGGTTTTGGTCTCCTCACCATCTTTTGCATAGTGGTAGCTGTGACAATTATTGGATGTGTTCTCTGGAAGTGCTGGCGGAACCACCAAGGCAAGGCTGCCCTGGCCGGACTAACCATGACTTTACCTCGGGCCATGGCCTTGGAAGCGGCGGACCCGGAGGAGCTGCTGCGCAGTGAAAAGGAACTAACTGGATGCCCGGACACGACCGCCAACCCCACTGCGGTGGCAGTACTTGCTATATTACTGGCAGTACTCGTCATCGCCATAGTGGTCCTCGTGTGGCGAAAGTGGAGAAATATTAGAGGAAAAACTGTGGATGGGTTGTACGTACAGTTTGCCAACCCACATATGATAGAAACAATCTTCCTGGGCGAACTGGCTATGCCTTCAGACCACACTTATACTGAAGGCTATGTGCTCATTAGGGATCTACTGGTGACCCAGCTGTGTCTGAAGTATAATCTGACGGTAACCTGGGGGGCGCAGCTGATGGGAGCAGCGACTAGACCTGGACAGCACCCATCTAAGGTGCCACTACCCGACACCCTGAGGGTATCTAAAAAACTAGCCCGTCTGATGATGAGTAACTTAAAATACAATACCAGGGCCAGACTACTGAGATATTCCTCGGGGCTAGCCACTCCTGTACCCATGGGAGTACCTCGCCTCATCGACGCAGGGTGGTCCGATGTCGGAGCGGACTGGCCTCAACCGGTGTTGGGACAGGGAACAATGCCTAACGCTCCTCCTAGATCGACCACGCCCACCTCAACAGCGACCGGAACAGGATCTGCACAAAAGACAATAAGGCCAGGGACATCCGAAATAAATCCAGGAACGGTTTATGAAGTTATCATATGACAATGTAACGAGTGGTAAAACCTGACCTAGTACTGTACAGGTAAAATTGGTGAATTAATAACACAGAGGTACGAATACTAAAACTAAAATGTTACAGGAAGTTCGCTGGGCGATACCTGTTTGGGTAGGTAGGGTTCTGTTGACTAGCCTGAGCAATAAGGATTCACCAGTCAGGAAAAACTTAGTTCGGGTAGGCTGGTCCAACCGTCTCTCTATGGACCCATGGGTTATCTAAATTTCTCTCAAGTCGAGTGTCCCATGCCCGGTAGCCTAGCTCAACACTCTAATTGTTATTGATTTGGCAACTCTTTTAAAGTAGGGAACCATTTGGAACCGATCCTAGTGTCGCAAAATTTTAGCATTTTAAAAGAAAAACTCAAAATTCTGTATAAAACCTAAGAGCGCTCAACGGGACCAATGCTCCCAACGAGCGAAGTGAACTTCCCCAAGCAAGTACCATCTACACCTGACCCCTGTGCTGTTGTTACCGCTAGGATCGGGCTGCAGTACAGGAGCCACTTGGGGAACGCCACTGTCTATTCTTTAGCATGCTTACATATATACTCTTCTCAAAGATGAGGGGATTGCACAAGCAGCAGGAGCCTGCCCACAGGCCTGGTGTCAGTGGTGCCTGACAGGAGGCAGGACGTTGGGGTTACGCGTCACCGACGCTGCGAAGGGCACTGGGGTGGACGCCCGACCATGGCAGTCACTATGCCCCGGGTGGATTGGCTCCTGACAAGCGGTCCCTTCATCACAAAAAAAAAATCGACGAGTAGAAAGAAATTTACCTAAAAACTAATATATAAAGCAAACCAATATTTGTGTAACTAAGAGCTCTTCCTCAGGGAATTTTGGGCAAAATAGAATAAGAACGCAGAATAATTAGTAACATTCCCAGGGGGGACGCTCTGTGACAGCACACGAGAGTACCTTATACGTGGCTCGTTTGCTCCTGGCATAGACACGCTGCAGCGGCAAGGATATGTGCAAATCCTGACAAGGCGTGCTATATTTGGGAGCTATAACGGAGGTCACAAGGAAATGTGGTTACGGGACAATGGCGAATTGGTGACATTCACAGGGTGCTCGGCTCTCTCTCACTATATTGCGACTCCCTCAGACGGGATAAGCCATCCCTGGGGGGGGAGAAGCTGTAACGAAAACTCACAAGGCGGTGGAGCGAGGTGCTGTCCTTATTAATAGCCCCGTCGTCTTGGTTATGTGTAAATGGCCACTGGATCACCGTATGTCTTAGGTCAAAGGATCCTGACTTTAACATAAAAGTCAGGATCCAACGACAACTAGTATATGAACAACTGCCCATAATTCAAGACTAAATTATTTAGACCACTTTTAGACCAGTTTTAATCGGGACAGAGACAAAACGGCAAGAAGTCAAGTTTCGACCCGGGTAAAAATTAGAAATAATTAAAATTAATAAAGAAAATGAACGGCTTCAGAGCTGACCGCCGTCGAGGAAAAGAAAATAAAATAAATAAATGAAAATTAGTCTTGACCGCCGTCGTGGCGCTAAAAGTATCCAGGTCTCCGCTCAACAGTTGAGCTGAAGAGGGGGGACATGGACTACTGATTCCCTGATGAACAAGCTACAATAAACTTGGTTGACACCCAGAGCTGATAAGTTTACCCGATCTATTAGAAAGGAGATAAAAAAAATTCTAACTCTGTCTTTAGCACTACCTATCCCTGCCCGGCATGCGCATAGTTAGGATAAGCTGGGGGCGGAGTCTTTTCAGGAGTAGTCTTGACTCTCCACAAGAGAAACGGGCATAGACCTGAACAAGAAAACGGGTTTAACCTTGTACTGTACTTCGGTAAAGGCCCGACTTACTAGGTGCTGTCTGGAAGTAAGTGATCTAAGGAGATGCATTTACACATCTCTATAATTTAAAGGGGGTGTAGGCTGCATATTAAAAAAAAATATATATGCAGTCTGCTCCCAATTATAACAATGGAAACTCGGTGCTGTCCATTCTGGTCCTATGAATGGGAGAGTACCGACAAACCACATGTAACTAATGAGGACCGGGAATCCGATCAGAAATGAACCTGAATCTGAGACCCGATCCTCTAGTGATAACAAATAAGGAACGAATAATCTCAGCCTCCTTTGTACAGTTACTACTTAATGTCCTTTAATGACATTTATACCTCACGGAATGAAAACGCTACCCCAACCGCTTGCCATGTTGGTTTTTCCCATGTGATGTAGAGTATAGGGTAGACAGTGAAATGTCACTGTTAACATAGGTATAATATCTATTCAGTGAGCCGTTTGGAGTTAGTGGCGCACCCGTTTGCATTCAGAAGGGCGCCACTACCCAATATAAAGTGGAACTCGGTCTTCAAACCCCAGGCTGAATGTAGGGGGTGAACGCCGAGCTACCACCTGTAACTAGCAGGGAAAGAAGGGATTTTGTCGTAACAAAATCATTCAATAAGAACAAAACTGGGGTTTTAAAGCGGATGCTTCATAAAATGGAGTCAAATATGTTAGAACAGTTGTCACCCTTGAAGGGGGTGTTAACTTGTTTGCGTATAAATCTTTGGAGTGTGTTGGGTAATTATTCTACCACACTGTACAGAAAGAGTGTTATCAAGAGTATTGACCCTTGTGACCCCTTAAGGTAAATCACCAGGGATCCAATTCCTATCATTATTCTTATCTCCCCATGAGGTCGGTTAGGGAATCTGAGCGGGACAGTTTTGCATCACCTCTCGGGCACTCATGAAACCTTTGTAGGTGGATGTTCTTGTAACGGCTCAGTCCCGACCTGTGAGCATAGGCTCCCACTCATTCATCACAAGGATATCACTGTCTGAGATGTTTGGCAATCTCGGGCACTGATAAGCGTGGCTTCTGCGTTCAATGGAACGGCGCCTACTAAGGCCTGATCTATGAATGTACGAACTCCCACGGTGTACACACATGTATCTCTGCTTGGGACGCTTGATAATCTTTGTGGTGTTGGTGCCTTTCTAGCTCTTAATAAGGATACCATTCCTTCTTTCATTATATTCATACAGAATTTTCATCTGGGAGTTCATTCAGTGTCTTAGAGACTTCATCTCGATCTCCTCACAGTAGTATTTTTTCCTCTTCGAGACGACTCTAGACAATAATACTCACTCTAACACTTATTCTAACACAATGACACTGACGAAGTCTTGCTGTTAGACTAAAACATGGGATGGGTATCTGTGGCCTTCGCCACTACATCTCAAACTTACCTCGGAGTCGCCAACGGCTCGTTGGACGGCTCCACCTGTGGTGTCGCCTTACGTGGCCGACACGTCAATCTTTCCAGTACTCTGTAAGGGGGACAACTCATCAAAGAATTCTGTCACAGCCAATCTAATGCTGGGAGGTCTGGACCAAAATACTTGGTCACCTACTGTCATCTAAAACTTACCAGGGTAAAACACCCTAGGAAGCGTTTGCTACCTAGGGCACCCCATGTGAATTGTTTCCAATGTAGACATTTACACTAATGTCCTGCACGAATAACGACTAAACAAAGAATCCTGTTACAGCAAATCTAGTGTTGTACAACTCAGACCGGAATCTCTGGCCACCCATACCTGATTATCATGTGCAGTGTCAGTCCCCAACAGTTAATAGTATAAAAAAATAACAATACGATACGAATTACCCACACTCCAGAAAACCTACTTAGATCGGTAATGTCAACAAACCACTAGTTAAGAAAACCTCCTATTATCGCCCAACCACGCGCGAAGTAAAATGTTTGATCATGTTCGCCTAAGCAATCCCTCCCACTAAAATAGTAAGCCGAACGTTGTTCAGTGTCCAGCCGTGTCACCTCATTTCTTTTACATCGCCCTAACATACCACAGGACCTGGAAAAGATAATAAGTTTAGTACGAAAGATCCTGACTCTCGGCTCGCGCCCACCATCTTGGAACCAAAAGTAAACACTAGGTGGCCGCCCACGCTACCCGTTACTAAAATTACCAGCGAAACACAGTTTCTGGTTCCGGGAGTGACATCAGCTTCCGGAATACAACCACGTGAGGGCGGGCCGAGAACCACCAAGAAGAATTTGGCCAACAATCTCCTTAAAATCTACGATTAGTAGCCAGCCTAACATGCAAAGAACAATAGGAAGAAGGCTGTACTCACCAAGTCTCGGAGCGGGCTGGGCGAGGGGCCGTCTCTACGAGGAGGGCGGTGTCCAACGACGAGCAAGAGCGGTGAAACATCTGAGTCCTCCCATGTTAACAGTCCGGAGCTCCCGTAAGAACGATCTGGCCGAAGCCTCTTGGATATATGAACTTAAGTGGACTAGGTACTGATCGGGAATTAAATCACCAGAATCACTCGGTGAAAACGATCCAGAATTAAGTGTTCCAATCACAGGCCGGGAATTGGATCATAAAATCACTTGTTTAAAATCAATAAGAATTATAATATACAAGAAACCGAGTGCCGACGGTTTAGCGCGCCACGACGGGCAGACGGGCGATCAACCGCCCCAACACCCGCGCCCAGCGTCTGATGATCCTGTCTGAAGGTCGGTAGCCGTCCTCCAGCTCACGGAAATCATTCACTGTAATGTTGCCGTCGACGACTGTCCGTATGGCGTGGAGCACCCGCCCCGTGTCCGCGGTAGGCACGCCAAACCAATCGTTGGCCCGGCGCACCTCCCGGCTAACTTTGGGTATGAGACGGTTCACCCATTTCTGGAGTGAACCGTCACTGTCAGTAAAAGCCCAGCGCTGAACATCAAATCCAGAGGGGGTCGTGATCACGAAGGTCGACGGGGCCGGGTGCGACTTAACATTCAAGAAGGCACGGTTGATGGTCTCAGCGTAGAACTTTGCTGCGGCATCGGAGCTAGTGTAGAGTGGAATATACAGGTCTAACTCCTCGTCCCATGTAAGAACGTCCAGCAAATTACACATGACTACCAGAATATCGTCTGGCCACATAACGTGATGCGCAAACGCATATCCAGATAGTTCAGCCGTCGAGGCGTCTCGGCAGGAAAACACCACACAGGTGTGCTCACCACCCGAAAGAAGAAGATCGGGGTACTCTTGAATTCCACCCTCTCGGTCTGAGCAAAAGATTGCTATGCGAACCATGGTGGAAGTCGGCGAAATAATAAAAAGGGCTAAGCTTGTAAAAGTACGTCCACACGCGATAAAACAACCGTCGGCACTGATTAAAATGACGTCAAAACGAGGCTAATTTGGAAAACCCCTTTTTGATCCAAAAGATCCAAATTCTGAAATCGGCTAGCATGATCAAAGCATCGTATAATTTCTTATAAAATCTGTGCTAAACTAAAGCTTAGGTCCCCAACCAACGTAATCAAGCGACAAAATTAATTCATATCGGCCCAAAATATCAGGTCGAACAATCAAACTTGAAAGTTTGATCGAAGCAGAAATTTGCCATCCGGGCGCTTCGCGCCCGAAGGATCCAAATCGAGGTCAAACCTTGGGGGGGAACTCCAGTCAAGCGTCCCGCTAAGTACACGTGTACTAAGTATAGCTGGCGGACGCGTGACGGGAATGGTGGTATTTTCTGGTTCCAACTGCTCGGTATTACTAAACCTGATACAGGGACCTTGTATTTATTGTAAATAATGTTGTTCTGGTTGAAATTTGATTGAAATTCGACACGCATTGTATCATGAAAGTCGTTCGTTCAAAATGTCCGAATTCTCTGAGTTGACTTATGTTGTGTTAATTTGTTCTGAAATTGGATTTGATGTACACTTGTTACTCTTAGAAGTTTAAGACAACCCTACACTGTATATATGTTGAGTTCTGTTGACTTGTGTTACAAATCATAAATATCAGAAACTGTACATGCGCGTACTAAGTCAAAACTGAAATTGTCACCTTATGCACGGGTGTCGCAATCTTTGAATCTTAAAATCAGCTAACGATGCTGAGAACTGACTTTAATGTACAAGGCACGTACTAAGTGAATACCTAAAGGTGACGAATACTTCATCCTCTAAAGTTGACTTTGTCATTTTGTAACCATGATTATGTCAACATCTACGTTGTTATCCAAATAGTCATGTTATCAATTTTTAACACTTACCTTGTCATTTTATGAACAAGTTCTGTTAACCTTGAGCTTCAAAATGTGGAAATCAACTCAATGAATAATTTCACTGTGAATTTGTGTTGAAACCGGATCTACAAATCTATTGATACTGTGTTGAATGTACCACGAGAGTCAAGGCCACCCCACCATGGTTTAACAAATATATCCAATCATCAAAATTGGGAGTTCATTATATTCATTTGGTTTGAGCTATGTCGTCCACCTCCTTAAACTCAAACACCTGACCGCCGTCGAATGTACTAATGGCTTAGTACTTTTAATACATTGTCATAATATATAATCCAACAAGGATCAAGCTTAGCAAGTCTACTTCTAGTCTACCTCTAGGAGAAATATCTTACGCTCCTAGCGCCACCTGTTAACCAGGATAAAAGGCGCTGCAAGGTAGGGAGCGAGCAGTTAGTGAGCAGCTTGTGAGTTAGTTGGTTAGAAGAAACATGTCTAACCAAGGAGTTATACCTGGAGTAAGTACATCGACTCCATGTAACAGACTGGAGTTTACCATTATCCACTACCTCGGACATAGGATTGTGTTAGAGCTGAATACCAGAATGGTCTAGAAGGCGTTGGAGCAACTCGTGTTCTAAATGTGGTTGATTGCTTATAGGAGACGGGAGGTGGACTGATGAAGACTTATACATGGTGGCTTTGACTCGGGATGAGATGTTTATTGAATAAAAACCCTTTCATATTACGAAGCTCCCTCATCGTTCATTTCTTTTGAACTATTGGGAAGTGAATGGACAAACTTTAAACGCAGTCTGAATTACTCAGACATTCTGGAAAGCAACTCATGAAGACTTGGATATACACGAATCTTACGCAGTCTTAAATCAAACATTAACAATAGTTCATGCTTTTGTCACTGTTGCCGGGCTCCTCAAAGTCCCAAAGACTGTCTCTGACTGACCTTTAGTACATGTGCACTCGTGCTGTTAATGGCCACTGGGTGCAGGTATTTTTCAATTTGCACTGGCGACTTGGACAAACACCATCATCTGTCAAAAAGATGATTTCATGACCATGTTGAAACTTGATAATATCACTTGTATGTACTATTTCTTGTCAAAAACTGAATGTACTATTCTTCCTAAGTCCTTAAGCTATTACCAGGACATAGCAATTCCTTTGTATCACTTACCAAGTCTGAGAAAAATGAGAGGACAGACAAGTCAAATTGTGAAAAACACAAATTTTCAAAACATCAGCTGGTTCCCGGTGAGATGTACACATTCACTGCAGAAAAAAGAGTTACTGTCTGAGGACCAGCATCTTTTTCTCATAATAGAGGACATCATTTCGCCTCTAAAGTAGGATAAGTTTTGGGGTTTAGTTTATGATGATGATAACTGTAGGAGCTTCAAGTCCTTCAGCAATTTTCAACTATATTCGGAAAAAACTGCCAGTTTTGGCTTGTACAAAGCAATGTGACTGAATGTGTGATGGTGAGAACAATGTCAAGGCAAGATAGTGTAGCAAGCAAACCAACTTTACATTTGAACCAAGGTGGGTTTTATATTTGAAAGATCCAAATGACGTCATTTGGATGGTTAGCTGATGTCCTGCCAACCCTTTTGGGGACGTCCTGAGGAAATCAATTTTGCTAATTGGGCAGGAGTTACCGGGAAAATGCAACAGTGCATACATTATGAGTTACATGTATAAGCATATACCGAGAGCCGTCCACATGCATTTCTCCACAACAATGTCTCTGCCATATTGATGAAGAGTCCTTCTTCATTTTTGTGTGTGACAGTAGTGCCCACCATACTCTAATAAGTACTACACAATATCAAGGAAGCAGATCATTAGTTTGGTGGGACCTTTCAGCTGGTTAATAGCCCCAACTTTGATATTGGGGAATACATTTTGTGTGCAGAAGACATTCTGGGTCTGGACATATTTTGTACCAACTAAATACTCTTTTGAAGTTGTGGTGCCATGGCAAGTGAATTTGGAATTCTCTTTAACAGTTCTATGGCAGGTACTAGTACATCACCTGGAGGGTGCACACCTCCTGGACTTGTCCAAGATGATATGCTTTATTATGCGTACAAGTACACCTTCATCGGTCTACTGACTATAATCTGTCTTATGGGGAATTTGCTGGTCATTGTGACCCTACCCCGCAGCCATCAGTTCAGCCGTCCCAGTATGTACTTCATAGTCAGCCTCGCCTGCTCAGATTTAATGTCTGGCATTACTTACCCAATCTACACTATCAGTCACATTGAGGAAGAAGCGATCCAGAAAACTCTAGGTAACACATTTAAGAATAAGAAATTTTGCCAAAAGAGATAGCCGTGGGGGGTGGGGGGGAGGGGACACAATATCACACAAATGTTGCATTAAAAAGTACATAATTGTTATTTGGCTAAACATATTGGAGCACCCACCTCTATCTTTGGCCAATTGCGAGTCAATATTATCAGGCAGTGATGTATACTGCTACTAGATTATTAGTTTAACCCTTTAAACCCCACGGATTGCCACTATAAATTGATGTATTTACCCAGGGTTTCCATGGATTTCCCTCAGGAATTCCTTAAATTTCCATTTATTGAGGAATCTCAAATGTTCAGCCACCAATGACAATAAGAATGAAAAATACCTGATTTGATGGATTGAATAGGGATTTAAATTAGCTTTTAAATGATATACTTGCCAGTTTTGTATGTTGAAAACTTATTAAGGTATTCTCATTGGAAAAAATTAATATGGAAAAATGAAGGAAAAACGGTCAGTTTTCTGGGCGGCCATGGCCAGATTGGGGGTTACACCCTCAGGCGGCCATGACCGGATTGGGGTCTAAAGGGTTAAAGGAGATGCGCACAGCTATTTTTTGCTTCAAAATACGTCCAACCTTTATCTCATTATACATTAACAACTAAAGGATGTTTTCTTTTAATAAAGATCATTTAAAAAAAATGAAATTAAATATACATGTAGTACTCAGCCTAGTTCAATCTCCATTGTGAGCAGGTATACCTCCAAGCAACAGATGCAGGCATGCCTTGTGACATCACTGGAGGCATTAGTTTAGCACTATGGCCAAGGGACTTTAATAAACTCCATGCCATTTAACCCCGTCAACCCTCTATTCCTGAGAATATTAGGTAGAAAATATCTGTAGACAAGAGACAAGCTAACATATGGTTGTATGAAGTGCCCTACCTCTTGTATAATAGAAACACCCCAATCCTGCTTATGATATTACTTTCCATGTTATGACAACTTGAACTTACCATATTTAGTAAGGAAAAGAAGGCATATCTGATTATAGAAAATGATAGAAATGTAATAACTTTTTATTCAAAAGGTTATTTCTCTACCTGTTTGAAGTATAAGGCAAACAAAGATATTTGCTACATTACCCATAACAAATGTTCCATTGACCCTCAATATTCTTTTTTCCGTAACCATGGCAAGTTAACAACCTTTCTTAAATGTAGAATTTCCTGGAAAAAACATTCCATTGCAAATTTCCCATAATGCCTCATTCATGAAAATTTGGTTATTTCTATAAATGCCATTGAATTGTCCACAAATTTCCATGTCTAAGTCAAGTTTTCACACAAAATTACATAAGAAATATGTTTTTTTTCCAAATAATTCCTTAATCATTGCAATTGAGAGAGTGGTTTCGAGGATTTGCCATATTTGCCCTAAATTGGGCATGATGTCTTGTATTTAAATATGTGTTATAAAGGGACTAATTATCTTTGAAGGATAATACAAAAAGCTGAAGATTCCTTGAAGCATCAGGAATATTTTGATATTTACCTTTTGACTGTAGGTTAAATACTCATTTTGCAATTAGAAAATAACCAGAACATTAGGTTCCAATTTATGGGTAACAGCCATGTGGTGGCCAAATATGGCCTTATGGGGTGGAAGGGGTTAAAAGCTATAATTCAAGGATATCTGTAACTTTCAGAATCATTAGGTAGTTATTTGAACAATCTTTGTCCTTTTTTACCTAATTTTTCAAGGTTTGGTGTTAGGCTTATGATTTTTTAAAGTTGACTCATTGTGACACACTAAGTAGGCCTAATGCCTCCTCTGATGTCACAGGCTCTGCCCAGGCTTGCCTCCAAAAATATCGCACTAGAGGTGTGACAGTGGCCTCACACTTACAAAAATAGACCTTAAACCTGGTGTATGAATACTGGGGCTATTCTGCTCCGTGGAATGCATTAAAATAGACATTAACTATTACATTTAAGATATCTAAATTTTATAGAGAAAGATGAATTTTCAAACATTAGACAAATCAAGAGAAATTTCTTGATTTGTGTAAAATGATATGATTTTCAAAATATCATAACTTTGGTTTCATTTATGATAATCACAAGTAGTTTTTTTTGTTAAAACACAACAAACTTTTACCATGGAAACCAATTAAATTAACATAATGCAGATATATGCAAAATTAGCCCGTTTGGCAAGTTTGTCCTATTGGCACAGTTGGAATATGGAATGTTTTCATCCAACTTACATAAAAACTAATTCCTCTTTGGATTTTAGGTATTTTTAAGACTAATAAATCTCTCCTTAAATATGAACTGTAGAATGACATATTCAGCAGTGAAAGGGTTAAGGTTTTTTAAATGCTACAAGAGTGACCAGTGCAAGCACTTGTTTTAGAAGTTCAAGTCAAGCCACCTTTTCATTACATGATACTGCAGCACAGCCATAAACTGTGAGACAGTGAGGCAAGGTAACCTCTGGGGCTTTCCTCCCCCCCCCCTTTGGATCATAGGATATGGGGGATACAGTTCTGATAGCCCAGAGGTAGGTTAGTTTCTAAGAACTTGGGGTCCACTTTGCAAGTGACCTAATTATCGCCCACTTCTGCGAACCTCTGACAGCCACACTCCCCGCTAAAATTACGCCGTAATTATACACTTTATAGCACTCAAAGAACACTCTATCCGAATATCTAGAGAATAGAACATTCTTGACAACCTGTATAGAGCTAGTCACTCTCTAATAGTAAAACAAGTTTTTGAATAGGCCTTTCGAGGTTGCTAACCCCAGCGACACGCCTACACAACTTATCCAAGGTGGGATCGCCCACACAGAGTTTCACTTTGCGAACAAGCTGGTCCTTGTCTGGGTAAACTTCGACCACTTGTCCCAGTTTCCACTGACAGCGTGCCAGTTCGTCATCTTTGATGAGTACTACATCATCACGCTGGTGGACATATAATGCTTATTCCGGAGCCAGCTCACGGAAAGTGCATACCTTGGCGCCGATAATGCATACTTCGGCCCCTCACGACACAAACAAACTGTTCCTTTTAATAAGATAAAAATATTGTTATATTCTAATTAGGCCACGGAATGTGTTACTAGTTATAAGTACAAACTAATTCATTCAATTCATTTTCATTATTCCATTTTGTGAGGAAAGTGTGGGTTTTTTTGATCCCAGATTTGCTCCATTCAAATATTTTGTCCCACTCTATTCTAGGGTAAGTACACAAATTTTCATAAATAAAATGGTTATAATGAAAGGGATATACCCAAAAACATTCCGTGGGCATGTTTTATTCCATATATATTTAGTATTTTGGAAAATATCAGTGAATTTCCGTACCCAGCATTCCGAAAACTGCCTCCGGAAGTTGCATTTTCCCCTCCAAGGTATGCACTTTCCGAACTGCCTCCGGAATATGCATTATCTGTCCACCAGCGTGATCATCAACCCATAGGTTTCTCCTTTCTTTGTTCCATTTTTGTCGTGGCATGAGATTTACAAGATACTCTTTTTTCCATCTCGACCAAAACTCATTTGCGAGAAACTGCACTCGCCACCAACACTTTCTGGCGTACACGTCTTCCTTGACAAAATCTCCAGGAGGCAGAAGAGTAACCTTGGACTTCATAGTCAACAAGTGGTTAGGAGTCAGTGGCTCCAGTCCACACGGGTCTCCGAGATTATCGACCGTTAAAGGTCTACTATTACTATAGCCATCACTTTGAAAAAGAAGGTGTGCAAAGAGGTGCTGTCTAGTCTACCGCCAGACTGGTGTAGGATGGGATTCAGGACATTCCTAATGGTCCTTATTTGCCTTTCCCAGGCTCCTCCCATGTGGCTTGCAAGGGGCACTTTCAGAACAAAATCACATCCCTGCTCCATATGAAATGCTTTAATCTTTTCATCTTTGATCTCCTTCAAGGCGTTTTTCAACCCATGTTGAGCACCAACAAAATTGCTTCCTTGGTCTGATCTCAGCTGTCACAGTGCTCCTCGCAGTGTGATAAAATAGGGAAGTGTGCTGATGAACGCATCAGTCGTCATGTCATCTGATATTTCTATATGAACCGCTCTAGAGCACATGCATGTGAAAAAAAAAGGTCCAGAACAGTCCATACCACATTACGTAAATGGAGGAGACATTTCTGTCCTGTCCTCAGGCAAGTCTGCCATCTTTTGTTCAGAGGTACGGCTTTGTAGACATTTACATGTAACACATTGGAAAATGTGCGTCCTGACTGCCTTACTACAGCCAACAATCCAAAATTCATTGGATCTGAGTTCATTGATTTTCATTCCTTTTCCCTGGTGTTTCACCTGTGCGTGAAAATGCTTGATAATGAGATTCATCACATGACTTTTCTGAGGAAGAATAATGGGGTGTTTCACACCATACAGTAGAGAAGATTTCTTCAATCTACCTCCAACTCTCAGAGTACCTTCATCATCTAGGAAGGGGTCAAGTTTATGAAGACTACTAGCTTCAGTAGTTCCTTTCGTTTCGTCAGTCGTTTTCTTGAGAGATTCTCTTTCTGAAATGCTTTCTGTTGCAGCATCTGAATGATGGCAATTCCTTCCTGTTGTCTCTCATCTGGGAAAGTAATTATCACCTGCGATCTTCAACCCAGTTTTCTCTTGCATGATCCCGCGTCTAACGACAGCAATGGCTCTAGTCGCTCTGCTCCAATCGGAGAAATGTTCTATGCAATCCAAGAGCAAGTCCTCTGCCAGAGTGGCATTTGTGTGTACTATTTTGACTTCAGGGTCATCCTTTTCAACCCTTACCAGGGAAACTTTTTGAAAAACACATACACGAGTTTTTGAGAAACCATGTAGAAGATGAGCATCTGTTGTCTGAAAAATAGTTTGGCTTTAGAGAAGAAATAAAAGAAAACTAGTGATTTGTTTAGAAAAATACCAAATGATACCTAAACATGTAGTTCTTTGAACAAAAAAAATTCAAGTATTAAAGACAAACGCGCCATTTGTTTGTGCGCACATGGGCCGCGCAGCCTGTGAGTATGAGTGTGCAGTGGAGCGTGACCATCACTGGCCTTGCCTAGGCAGCTTTGAGAGGTGGGGAGGGGGCAGTGCAATAATGGGTATAACTTTGTTAGTATTTATCCAATCTTCACACAGTCAGCAGTAAAATCATCCTTATGATATAGGGAGCAAGATTAGAATATAAAACTTCAAGATATTTTGTATTTTGATAGATTTAGGGACCATTAAAACAAATAGACCTGGTGGGTTAATTCCTGACTTGCAGGTAAATAATCAATTTTTCTGGCAAAATTCATGCGGTGACCCCATGTTTTCTTTGTGGAAAATGAAAGCTAACAGTCTAACACACATTATGTGTCATTTTTATTGATTTTTCAACTTTGATCTTTTGTGTGTACACTTCCTTGTCAGAAATTTGATTTTTTTACTAAATTGATTTTTAAGGAAAATTGAGTGAAATGCAGTAAAAAAAAATCTTTTTTTTTCAGTCCATACATTAAGTCTATGAATGTGTGTCTTAGCTTTAGATCTGAGTGATTAGATTGTTTATTTGAGGATAAGTATGAAGGTTTTCATGAAAATTGTATTTGTCAATATGGGTCTACAAAACCTAAATTTTGAAGAAATTATGCACACAATATTACACCAGTAGATAAAAAGTTAGCGCGGTGACCCCCTATTTTTTTTCCATTTTTGGACTCTAAACATATTTATCTGATATTTCTCTGAGTTTCAAAAAAATCTCAACTTTAGATCTATAATGGCGCCATTGCCCTTAAAAGGCTCATTTTGATAACATTTTGAAGAGGAATTTCCAGCAACAAAACTGGGGCCTGGAGATGAGTACAAAATGAACAAAAAAGATGTAAAGGCTATTCATTTGTATGCTATTCATTTGTATGCTAAATCTGATTGACATTAGGATTTGGGGAAGTTGTTCTGATTACCTACCTTGCCACTGAGCAATAATGAGTGAAATCTTGTAAGTTTTGGTATCTAAGAACTTCTGTAACATGACACTTTGCGCTTGAAAAGTAACTGTTCATCCAGATTTAATGCAAACTATTAAAAAACATTTTGTGATGCCACAGACTTCCGTACTGTTTATACACCCAAGGACAAAAGCAGTATTTTAATTTGCCTGATGTCACTTATCTGCAAGAAGCAACAAAGTACAATAAAGCACTTCACGAGCTAGAGAAGGATTTCAAGCCAGCTAAAAGTAAAAGGGCTGAGTGTTATGTATTTCTAAAACATGCACAACTACAGGGCAAGAGCATAAGTGAATACATAGCTGCTCTATGCAGCTTGCTGTGAACTGTGCTTTTGTTGATTTCTTAGTTGTTGCCCTGTGGAACCACCAAATCAAAAAGACTGTACAATGCAAAAAATTGAGAAAGACTCTTAATTGGCTGAAGAAAAATTAATTTCACTAAAGTTGTTTCTATCGCAGTTAGGTCAGAAAGCACAATTAAAGACGAATGAATCATAGATCAATCAATGCTGTGAAAAAGAAAGTTCATAGACCACACAACAAAAAGCATACATGCAATTCATTGAAAAGTAAGCATAATGCAAAAGATGAGAATATTATGCTACAGATGCAGTTCATCAAAACATAAAGTGAATTTCAAAAATGGTGCTGCACTTGGACAAATTGGTTGCAAGTGCTGAAAAAAGACCTTTTCACAAAGGTCTGTTTAGCTAATGATCAAAATGACCAGCTCTGCAAATTAGGGGCCTATTAACATACACTTTAATAGGTCTATAGTCAATATTCACCAAGAAAATGACCAGAAATGGTAAAATAAGTGAAATTTTGAGTAAAAATCAAATTTTGTGTAGTTTTATCTAAAACTATACAATTTCCAAAATTTGTTCATTTTGTTGCAATAATTTCTGCAGCTTACATTTGACTCTATATGTAAGTCTTCATAATTTTGTCGATAGATCTACCATTTATATTGGAGTTTTGGTGGATTTAAGGTGTCTGACGACAAAATGTTTAGAAGCTTGCAGCTCAGCTTCTACTGGGAATATTAAGGAGCTGTTAACATTTTTAGAAAGCCTGAGACTTGTTCTACATTCATCATCTCTGTCAATAAGCCCCACAATCGCAGAGCAGGTCACATTAATGAAATGACATCAGCTCAAAGAGGTGTAATCAGATTCCGAAGACTATGTGCTTAGCATCAATTCTACTACAAAGGATGACAAACCATTTTATGATTCAAAGTTTGCCAATTGATAGGTTAGTCGATTCTGGATTACAGTGGTTCACCCATAGCCATACAGGGCTATTTTAAAGCTGTGCTACAGTATAAAGACCGTCCCAATACAGATGAAGTCTACATTTCCAAGAAAGACGCAATTCTTCTTCGATAGTCTGTACGAACTGAGCTACGTATAATTCTAGACCATACATGCTGAGACCCCACTTTACAGACAGATTTGAACATTGCAGACCAATATCCAGGGATATTCCTAGAAAGATATTTCGAGTATCAAAAGCCCCATCAGCTTAAACTTTAAAGGGGCCATTTCCTAAAATTGAGTGGCCTTTCTCTTGTTTTCTTACATTTGTGGTAACATATTAATGCAGGAATAGCCCCCTTATATTTGTTAAAGTGCAGGAATTCAATTATTAATGTGGGAATCCCACATCCCGCATGTCTAGGAAAATCCCTGAGTATCCCACAGTCTTCCCCAACACACAACAGTAAAAAAGGCTGCAACATGTTTCAAACATAAAATATAGTGCAAACCTGAGGCTTTATAAGGCTTTATAGAAGGTTTGATCGAGTGGATTGATGAATATATAGATGTTCCATTAGCTTAACGTCCGGCCAACCCATCTGTTCTTTTACCAGACTGCACAAGGTAAAGCTTTGCAACTAGTTTTATGCCACATGGGTGGTGACCAAGTCTATGAGATGAGGTGCCTTTTTGTAGCAGTGGGACCCAACACCCTCTTTATAGTGCTGCCACACTGAGAAATCATGTCACAGGCCCACACAATACCCCACCCAGTCACGTTATACTGACACCAGGCTGACCAGTTGTTTCATGGTTAATATTTTTACTTTATTCTGTGTGCCAGGCAAGCAGTGACCACTGCCAATCAGAGTGGGTATCACTGATTGTGGTTGCCCATAAGGCAGATGGTCACATATGCATATGTGCCAATCTACTGGACATTAATTGAAAAATTAGTGTCAAGCGTTATCCCATGCCAAACATACTTGAAATGTTATCTACATTTTAGAATTCATTAATATTGTTCAGCTTATTACCAGATTCCACTGACTGAGGAATTAATGGATATTACAGCATTCATAACTACAGAAGGACTATTCCATTACACATGGATACCCTTTGGTTGTGTGTCCACATCCTCTGTGTATCATGCACAAGATCTTCAAGGAAATGAAAGGTGTGTCATATTTTCAGGGCAATATACTCATTCATGCCAAAGACCAGGAAGAGCATGATAGACTGCTCCATACAGTACTCCATAAGCTCAAAGAGAAAGGACTTACTGTCCAGCAGGACAAATGCAAATTCATCCAAACACCAGTCGACTACCTGGAATATGTAGTAACCTCTGATGGGATAAAGCCCAAAGAGAGCACAGTTACATCTGTGGTCAATGCACCAGCACTACAGGACAAAGATCAACTTTAATCGTTTCTTGGACTGTGTGAACACATATTGAATGCTGCACCCTTGCTTTCACTCATGACAGACAAAATTAATTTCCTCTGGGAAGACAGTCAACAAAAATCGTTTGAGTATCAATTCTGACATTGTGAATGTCCCTCCATATTTTGCATTCAGTTCGTTCATAGACATAGAAACTATTCTGATGCCAGATGCAAGCCCATAAGGCTTGGGACCTGTGCTCTCACAAGTTTCAAAAGGTAATGAACCACCATCTTTATATTGCGTATACTCTTGGATGCCAAGATGAACTACTACATTATCAAAAAAGAAATGCTTGCAGTATATAGGTTCGGAACAAGCCTTAAACCAACAGCGTTGTCATATTCAGCAGCGTTGCTAAATATTGCAACGCAGGCGTATCATAATATGACAGCCTTGTTGATTTCAATATTATGACTTAAGGAAATACACCAGTGGTTAACAGCCATTTCAAGAAATCACCAATGAAATCTTTAATATTGCTCCGATCCCAACAAATCTTGCACCATTTCAAAGCCCATATTTTTCTTTATCTATTGATCCTAAAAGGAGTTTAAAGTAATTAAAAACTGAGATTTTATCAATTTTAAACTGATTTTTTTACTTTTTATTTTTGAACACTGATATCTTGGATAATATACTTAACCTACAGGTATAACATTTCAGACACACCTTTATAACAATCATATGCAGAGAAGCGTGACTCAGTTTTTCTTTTTAGGTCCTAGATTTGATTTTATGGTCAAAAACGGGAAACTTTTTTTAGATTTTTATGCACTTCATTTTCTACATTTCCTAAAAACATAACTAAAGACTATATCAAAATCCCTCTCTTTATATGTCAAGAAGATCCAGTAAAAATTTCAAAGCTCTAGGTTAAATATCAAGTGAGATATCAATGTTCAAAAAATAAATTTGAAAATTATGGTTCATAAGTTTGGGTCTATATTCTACAGCCTTTGTTATATAAAGTTCAATAGATATGGCTGTTTATTAACTATTAAATGATGTTTTCTATTAAGAAATATTATTTGAAACATATACGGAAGATGCGAGTCTGAGGATTCAGGGGGAATCCCTTTCCATTTCTGCAATGCGCTGCGAGCATCGCGATGGGAAATGCTGGGGTTCTCTCCCAACAGATCCTTCCTTCAACGCATTGAATTGCAGTAGTGAAAGCTCCGACTGGAGAGTGTGAAAAAGGGATTCCCCATCAATTGTAAAATAACTAAGCTTTCCATGGCGATTTTAAGTTCTGCTTGGAATTCCTTGGGTCAATGGTGATCTTTTTCTTGCTTACACTATGAAAATTGGACTACAATTTCAAAAGTTAGAACAAAATAAACTGGTTCTCCCCATACATAGTCAAAGTAAATGACCCCAGCGTTTCCGATCGCGATTTCGCCGTAATGAATGTGCGCGATGTGCTTTTTTGAGACCCTCATCTTCCGTATTTTGGGATTTCGTTCAAAGAAAGTCGCACCATTCACACCTCAACCACTGGTGTAATGTCTATCCTTAAGAACAGGCTTACAAATCCAAATTTTCCAAATTATGTCCCGGAATGTAAAATATCTCTATTCTCAGAACTACAGATTCTTAGATACAAAGTGATACAAAGATATTTGAAGGTGATTGAATAGTCTAGAAAATTATCACTATTTTTGCAAATCATGTCAGAGCAACTTTAAAGATTCAGAGACATGATAATAATGCATTTTCAAAAGTTGATGACGTTATAGCGTGTACATAAAGAAATAACTTGACATGGGTAACAGGTCATCTGGATATGCCTACGCGACAGGACGTCCACTACTAACACCTGTGTGTGGGTCAGGCAACTCCTGATACTCACACCCCTTTGCATAAGCCATGTTGTAACGTCACCAGATGCCTATGCCACATAGTATATTGGTATATATAATATGTGTGTATATGGCTAACGAATATAACTATTTCAAGTTGTTAATTTATTTTCATGTTCATTTTGAATGCCCTATAAGTATTTTATTTATGGCAAAAATCCGAAATCCGATGTGAAATATAATGTGGATGGAAAATTGAAGCAATTCATTTAGTTGCATGGGCTGGGAGGCTAGTGGTCATATGGTACCTCTTTCATGAAAAAAACATGTGACTGAAATTTGAATTAAATAATGCATCACATAAGCCAATAGTTATAATTAGCTGTTGGGTAAAGTCATACCAAAAGTGCAGACGCGGATTATAAGTATTTTAATGCAAGCTGTGAAATTCGCGTGGCTTGTAACTATTGGCGAGGTGTGAGAGTGTCTTCACACAACAGCGCTCGTGCCTACTTACTGTACTTGTATAAACACTCCTACATGCTATTTTAGGAATAGGCTATCTTACTTTTCCAGTATCCTTTCTGCTCGTAATTAATGATCAGGGACGTAAGTTGGAGTCAATGAAAGAATCAGAAATGTTATGACAAAAATCTGACAAGATCTTAATGTTTAATGCTACTAAATGTTACGTACGTGATTATTTTTGAAAACCATTATTTGAGGTGTTCCTGTGAAAAAATCTGAAATTAGACAAAAATCTCAAAACTTACATCCCCGAAATTAGATTCGTAACAATTATCTTTTTAGTGTATAATTCTAAATTTGTATTGCATTTAATGTTTCAGGCTTACTCCAAGTAGCAATGATTAATAGCTAGGCATCTGGCTACGTCACTTCCGGCGTGCTCAGTCAGGTATGGCTATTTGACCTAATATTAAAGGTGTGAGCTTTATTTTTTGCCTAGCTTCATAATATCTGGTTGTATAAGCGATGGAAGTACATAAGTATGTCTCTTTCTTTATGATAAGATATTATCTATCCACCAGTTTTGGTCATGTCACTGGCTCTTTAAGTTTAGCCTTGCAGGATACTAGAACAAAGAGACTCGGGTACGACTAACTGATCACTACGGTAAAGAAGCCCGTTCTTGATGGATAGTTCGTTGTTTACGTCGTATAAACCTTGTAGATCACCTTGTAGGGATTTACATAATGGCCACTGAGTATTCATAAAAGTATGGGCCATCTGCAGGGTTTCGTCCTCCTGCATAGCTTGTAAAAATTGATAGGTAGAAATGGCACCGTTTGTAAGTGCCGATACCTTGGCGATGCACTCGTTGTCATCAGTGTACCCGTCCTCGGGCACACGTTGTAGGGGCAACCGCAACATGCAGTCGGCTGCGGTGATGTTTTACGCCGGGAATGTCAGTGTACCGCGAGCATTTCTTTTTTGATAACGGAGTAGTTTTTCTCGACGTCCGAGAGCATATGTGATATAAAGATAATTGGTTGTTCGCTACCGTTAGAAACTTGTGAGAGCACAGCTCCCAAGCCGTATGGGCTCGCATCTGTCGTAAGAATAGTTTCTATGTCTATAGACAAAATAAATGCGCTTAGGGTCGGACGTTTCACTATATCAGATTTAATACTGTCAAATGCTTTTTGCTGACCGTCTTCCCACTGGAAGCTCTCTTTCTCTTTCATGAGAGCGCACAAGGGTGCAGCTTTGCTTGCAAAGTTCTTAACGAATTTCGACATGTATTCGCACAGTCCGAGAAACAATCTGAGTTGATCTTTGTTCTGTGGTGCCGGTGCGTCAACCATAGCTGTAACTAGGCTCTCCTTGGGCTTTATCCCGTCAGGGGTTACTGTATGACCCAGGTAGTCGACTGATGTTTGATTGAATTTGCACTTGTCTCCTTGAGCCTCTGGAGCACTGTATGGAGCAGTCTATCGTGCTCTTCCTAGTCTTTGGCACGCCTTTCACGTCCTTGAAAATCTTATGCATCATGCGTTGAAATACAGATGATGCGGACGCTAGACCAAAAGGTATCCGTGTGTAGCGGAATAGTCCTTCTGTAGTTATGAAAGCAGTTATATCCTTTGACTCCTCAGTCAGTGGAATCTGGTGATAAGCTGAACTCAGGTCAATAGTAGTGAAGATCTTTGCGTTCTGTAGTGTAGATAGCATTTCGTGTTTGTTCGGCATGGGGTAACGCTCAACTACAATTTTCGAATTAACATCACGAAGATCGACACATATTCGTACCCGGCCATCTGCCTTATGGGCAACAACGATCGGCGATACCCACTCTAATGCCTTGATTGGCTCTATAAAGCCTTCGTCTTGTAGAGTCATAATTCCTCGGCAACAGCAGGTCGCACTGCCAAAGGAACATTCCGTACTTTGTGATGTACGGCATCCGGTTTCCATCGTATTTTGTGTTTGAAATATGTAGCAACTTTCTAGCTGTCATGTGTAAACACTTTGGGATACTGATCTGTGATGTTTGAGTCTGTCTGTAATACAGGATCACGGCATGTAGGGTCTAGAATGATACGTAACTTAGACTGTGAAAACCATCCGAGTATAGTCGCGCCTTTCTTTGAGACTTTGTAGACTTTGTCCATATCGGTTCGGTCTTTGTACTGTAGTGTAGCTTTGAAATAGCCCCGTATGGCTATGGGTGAACTACCGTAACCACCTGGAGAAATGTCGCTTTTGTAAAGTTCACAGCCTGAGAAAAGGCTATCGTATAATGCTTGCGGAATAATAGTGTATGGGGATCCAGAATCGACTAACATCTTAATCGGCATACCTGGGATCGTAACTGACACAGTTTGTCATGCTTTGTAGTAGAATCTACGCTAAGCACATAGTCTTTGGAATCTGATTCAGTCTCTTCGAGCCGATGTACTTTCGCTTGGTCATAAGCGAAACAGACCTTTGCGAAATGGTCCTTTTTGTTACACTTGCGACAAGTTTGTCCGAGCACAGGACACTTTTTGTAATTCGTCTTATGTTACTGTGAACTGCATTGGTAGCAGAAATTGTCATTGTTTGCATCGTGCTTACTTTTCTAAGAATCGCCTGTAGGCTTTTTGTACTGCGGTCTATGTCCTTTCTTTTTCACGGCATAGACAGATCCGTGATTGGTGCTACCGTTTGCACTCGCCGAATCGCGCATTGATTTCGCATCTTTGATCGCGCTTTCTAACCTAATTGCTGTAGCAACGGCTTTAGTGAAGTTAAGATTTTCTTCGGCTAAGAGTTTTTGGATTGTACAGCGAATTTTTGGATTGTACAGCTTTTCGATGAGCTGGTCGCACAGGGCATCATCTAAGAAGTTACTGAAATCACAGTTTGTAGCAAGTTCGCGAAGAGCAGCTATGTACTCGCTTATACTCTCGCCCTGTAATTGTGCACGTTTTCGGAACACATAACGCTCTGCCCTTTTGTTTTTAGCTGGCTTGAACTCTTTCTCTAACTTGAGAAGTGCTTTGGTGTAGTCTGTGGCACCCTGTGGATAGGTGACATCGGGCAATTTGAAATACTGCTTTTGACCTTCAGTGCCTAAACAGTTCAGAAGAATGCCCTTGCGCTTCTTAACCCCTTCCACCCCATAAGGCCATATTTGGCCACCACAGGGCTGTTACCCATAAATTGGCAGCTAATGTTATGGTTATTTTCTAATTGCAAAATGAGTATTTAACCTACAGTCAAAAGGTAAATATCAAAATATTCCTGATGCTCCAATGAATCTTCAGCTTTTTATATTATCCTTTAAAGATAATTAGTTCTTTTAGAACACATATTTAAGTACAGGACATCATGCCCAATTTAGGGCAAATATGGCAAAACCTCGAAATCACTCTCTCAATTGCAATAATTGAGGAATTATTTGTAAAAAACATATTTCTTATGTAATTTTGTGTGAAAACTTGACTTATATGAAAATTTGCAGAGAATTCAATGGTGTTTACAGAAATAACCAAATTTTCATGAATGAGGCATTATGGGAAATTTGCAATGGAATGTTTTTTCCAGGAAATTCTACATTTAAGAAAGGTTGTTAAGTTACCATGGTTACAGAAAAAAGAATGTTAAGGGTCATTGGAACATTTGTCATGGATAATGTAGAAAATATCTTTGTTTGCCTAATATTTCAAACAGATAGCCAAATAACCTTCTGAATCAAAAGTAATTACATTTCTATCATTTTCTATTATTAGATATGCCTTCTTTTCCTTGCAAAATATGGTAAAGTTCAAGTTGCCGTAACATGGAAAGTAATATGATAATCAGGACTGGGGTGTTTCTATTGTACAAGAGGTAGAGCACTTCGTACAACCATATCTTAGCTTCTAAAAGGAATATCTTAAAGAGGTTTGCAGCATTTGAAAGCTTACTTTCTCTTGTCTACAGAGATTTTCTACCTATTATTCCCAGGAATACAGGGTTGAAGGGGTTAACGGAGAAGCCGTCAAAGTCTATGGCGTCACAGAATGTCTCAAATAAAGGGTACCATTCGTTCCAGGGAATAGGTGGGGAACCTGGCTTTTGTAGAAATTTAGGTGGAGGCTCTATGCCATTCATAGCAGCAGCCATTTTGAAATGTAGTGTAAACCACCTTTAGTATATAGAACAGACTTGTAGAAATATGTCACACGATGCAGAATTTTGTAACACACTGTAGGGGACTTGTCACACACTGTAGGAGACTTGTCACTCAATGTAGGGGACTTGTAACTCTGTAGAGTTGACTGAGCAGCTGTACTTTCTACTCAGAAAAGTCACATGGCCAATGGGGCTGGGTGTAAAAGTCAGAATGTTCATCCAATTTCGCTAAAATACTACCAGTGGTGCTCTGTAGGGCTCACCACACATCCACTCATCCCTGTTTGTAAAGATGAATCGTCGCCAGTGTTGAAATACAGAGGATGCTGGTTGAAATGATAGCATTTACTAGCTTAGATCAGACAGCTAACTGTTCGCGCGACGTTGGAATGACCTAGTTCCGGTACTCGCCAGGAACCAGCTACAGAGGTACAGAGAATTCTTTCATTATCGCTCAGATCGTCGAGGAGAGGTAAACACAACAAACTTCATATCATTGATCCATTTTGCTACTGTATTCATATGGCTGGTTCAATCTTGCGAATTATGGAAAACATTATGGAAACCGCAAAACATAATGGAAAACCATTTTTTGCAGAAACCAATCATTGGTATAGGGAACCTCAATAATTATGGGGAGTGACTTTCCATAATTGTTTTTTTTACTTTGCCCATGAACTAATTTTGTGTTATGGAAAGCTAATGCTATGATGTGTAACTGCTACAAATATGTTTTAACCCTTTAGACCCCAAAGTTTGTATTCATAAATTGCTTGATTTCCCCAGGATTTCCATGGATTTCCCTCTGGAATTCCTTAAATTCTTCATACTTGAATATGTTCAAAGGCTAACCAATCCCTATCAATGAACGTTATGGGAATGGGGCTTGTAGCATTGAATAGGAAATTAAATCAGCTTTTAAACGACACATTTGAGAATTTTGTATGTTGAATATTGATTAAAGTGTTCTCCTTTGGAAAAATATGGAAAAATAATGGAAAATTGCTGTTTTTCCAGGCGGCTACGGCCGGATTGGGGAGCACACCCACGGGCGGGTATGGCCGGATTGGGGTCTAAAGGGTTAACCTTTTATAGCTTTAACCCTGATTTATTGGGGACACATAATGTAACAGAAAAATTTTAGCAGGCTTAGTTTAAGGTTATATGCCATCCTATCGATCTGAAAAATTTAATTTTCTTAATGTACTATAGAAAATAGACCCCTGCATGAAAACTAGGCTAATGACAAAAAATAAGGCTTCAGTTTTTGGTTTTCGTGCATTTTTCGCATATCTTTCTGAATTTAAGCCCGTGTATGCAGTAATAATATATATACGGACATGGGGGCTTGAGTAAGAATAACCCTTGGGGATGGAAAAGAAGGTCCACATATATACTGCAGTTGGGTGTTATGGAAGGCGTACTGATAAAAGTCCAAGGAACATGTTGATGCATACCATTTTCACGTTGGACATCATTTTTATTGAAAAAATATAGAGAACATATTCTCCAACAGTTACATTGCCTGGTGGGTACCCAGCAAACAGGACACGTGTATTTACTAAATTGTCACGTGTTTAATTCATGTTATTCTGGTGTTGTGGTAATCTCTGTGCAGACTTACTATCTTAGTAGGTTTTACCCCGAGTTTTCACATAGTTTAACATTATTTTCTATTTAATTGAAATAAAATTATTAGTGTAAGTGACATGATCATATCTATCACGGAAACTCAAATTTTATATTTTCTCTTGTATATTTATGATTTTACATTTTAGTGTTATTCTAGTTGCATTCTAGTGTTGTTACAATCTTAGAGTAAATTATGTGTATTACACTAGTTTAAACACGTGTCATGTTCATGTGATTCTGGTGTATTATATTTCCAGGAGTTTTACATGAGAAAACTATCTTTCTCTGACACCAGTTTTTGATATGAGTAATGTCTGAGTGTAGCATGTATTTTTACATGTGTATAACATGAGTTTTTCCTGAGATTTCATTGAGAAATAACACAGATAACCTTAAGAAGTTGATATCCTTACACCAGAATTTCACTGTATAAACCCTTCTAAACTAGGATGAATCGATTTTGTGTACTTAACTAAGTTAAGGGTATTATGTAAGGAATAAAAGGAAATAAATCTTGATAAAAGGAAATATTATTGGAAGGTTTTTCCATATTTACCCATGTTTCATATTGTTCAAATGCAATATAATGGCCCCACCATCCAAGATTATTCTGTATAGCTCAGTGGTAGAGCACTGGCATTGTGTGTGAGGTGTCCAGGGTTCGAATCCCTACAATTTTGTCAAACTATAAAGCAAATTACACGAGTTTTACCTATCAAAACTCGTGTCAAAAACTCGTGTTTAAAACACGTTGGAAACACCAGAAATGTAGTCCACAGAATCCCGAGTATTACTTGAGATTAATACACGTGTTTGGCCTCTTGGATCCCGTCTCTACAACGTGCACAACACGGACCTTTGTTACTTGGGTATGGGGCTTAAGGGTCCTCATACAGCACAAACTATTAGATAACCTACAGATTGTGTGGGATTTCATAGAGGGATGAGTTGTTAGCCGACAAACAGGTTGTCACTAGACTTTATTTTTAATTATAATTTCTTTTTTCTATTCTGTAGGAGAGAGAGGATATTAGGCCTACCAGAACCTACCAGACCTTTTCCATACCCTCCTGACCCTCTCCTGAAACATTCCCCAGTATGGTGGGATGCATTCTGAGTAAGATGGACAAGTAAATCCGAGTTTCAGATTTTACGCGTTTTTGACTTTCTGACCCACCAGCCTGATTTCAATGAGTTGTGACATGTTAAGAAGGGTAAGAAACGTTCCCCAGTAGGATGGGACACATTCTGAGTAAGATGGACAAGTAAATCCAAGATTCAGATTTTATGTGTTTTTGATGTTCTGACCCACGAGCCTGATTCCAATGAGTTGTGACATATTAGGAAGTGTAAGAAAAGTTCCCCAGGAGGGCGGGACGCATTCTGAGTAAGATGGACAAGTAAATCCAAGTTTAAGATTTTACATGTTTTTGATGGTCTGAATTGAGCCTGATTCCAATGAGTTGTGACACTTTTGGAAGGGTAAGAAAGATTCCCCAATAGGGCAGGACACATTCTGAGTAAGTTTGTTGGGGTAGTTTAATGTCCGGCCAACCCTTATGGATTCTTTCCAGACTGCATTCTGAGTAAGATGGACAACTAAATCCAAGTTTCAGATTTAACGCGTTTTGATATTCTGACCCACGAGCCTGATTCTAATGAATTGTGACACATTAGGAAGGGTAAGAAAGGTTCCCGAGTAGGGCGGGATGCATTCTGAGTAAGATGGACAAGTAAATCCAAGTTCAGATTTTACGTGTTTTTGACGTTCTGAGCATCGAGCCTGATTTCAATGAGTTGTGACACGTTTGGAAAGGTAAGAAACGTTCCCCAGTAGGGCGGGACGCATTCTGAGTAAGATGGACAAGTAAATCCAAGTTTCAGATTTTACACGTTTTTGACATTCCCATCCTAAGCACACACCCCTCTGTGTCCAGTGGTGTGTCGGCTGGGTCTGCAGATAGGCCTATATAAAATGAAACACCTCATTTCCACCATTCAACCCCTCCACAGTAAGCAAGCTCGGATGTACAAGTAACAGCTCCTTATTGAATTGCATTGAATTAATTGTCCCAAAATATTCCCATAATGATTCATGATTTCGCCATAATTCTTCCCCATAATTCTTATTCATGCAATACAACATATAGAATCAGCCTACCAGGAACATTCCTTTAACTTAAGGTATATTTACACTTTTCCATATTTATTTTCCATAATTACTATACAAACCCACTTTCCATCCAAACCCACTTTCCATAATTTCTGTGGAATTAGTAAGACGATTTTATTGAAAGTTGGTCATGATTTATTTATGGAAAAGTGCAATATCCCCAATTTTCTCTGGAGCCCCCTCCAGAACTGAAGCAAACCAAGGGTTAAATATCTAAATAAAGTTAGACAAAAAGTTGATACAGTATCCTATAAGGTTTATAAGTATTTCAGGAATCTCCAGAATGATGACAAATATACTTTCTAAAGAAGGGAGATGTGTTATGCTTACCTACCTGACCACTGGGCAATATTAAAGGAATTTCGGTCAGTGACGGTATTGCCGGAACTGGAAGTAGGTCATTCTGCAACATGGCACTTGTCATGTGAATCCAGAATAAATTATATCTTTTCTACATTATCACCACTTCTCCCAGTCCGTCAATTAAAAGATATGGTAGAAGGCTTACCTGTCACTATTTATATTGTATCTAGTACTATATAATACATATGAGATACAAAAACAAATCCAATAACATTAACTTTGCAAGGGATTTGATCCCCTCCCATGGCATGTACCTGTCTTTGAAAAAAATAGAAATGGCAAATATTATTTGTGACCGTGTACAAGTATGGGTGTGTGTATATATCTGCATGAATTCATACAGGTTACATTTCATTGCAGGAAACTGGAATGTCTGTGTGATGCTAATTGTTGGTACAACACTGCCCCAGATGGCCTCTGCCTACAACCTGGTTCTCATCACTGTCTCCAGGTTCATTGCTGTCAAGTGGCCACTAAGGGTGAACTCAATCCTTACCAGCACGAAGTGTATTGTTTCTATAGTCCTTGCCTGGACCTTGGCCACCATCATCAGTATTGGAAGCTATTTTCGTCATGAACCAGGTAAATAAAAGATAACAATATAATACCACTCAACTGGTAACATTATTTTTGGAAGAGCATAATGAAAACAATGTGAATATGTTACTCAAGTAACTGTAGATTTTGTGAGAATGCAGTCTTTGTGAGAATGCTGAATATAGTCAAGCATTAGCTGTTAGGACGCTATCCTAAAAACAGATGCTATCCAACAAATGTTTGTGGTTTAGGGACTTTTTGCAGGATAGCATCCCCACAGGATGCTAAATATTTTTAGGATAACATCTTTCCAAAAATAGACACTAAGTCATAAATATTTGTAGCTTATAATTAGCATGCTTTTGTGACTTAGCATTACCACAAGATGCTAAACTACAAACAGATCTGCTAAGTCACAAATATTTACAGGATAGCATCTCTAGACATAGCTATATAAAACTATCATACAGCAAAGTTACCTTTTCTGTAGGACTGAAAGGGGGTGTCAGGTCTTTTATGTATTATGCCCCAAAACGTTAAGTTCCTTATCTTTATTTTGATAAAATGTCCTATAAAATAGAGAGTATATTTTTGTCATGGAAAATATGTATTTTTCAGTGGGGCAGGATGATTCAGGGGACAATTTCTTGTAATCACTATGTGAGAGGTGATAGACATTAATTTCTTCTGAAACTTTGGTCTTTTAAGTACGATCTTCAAAGAGTATTGATAGAGTTTGTAAAAAAAAAAAAAGAAAAAAAAAAAAAGATTGAATGCAACAACTAACAACTAGGTATACAAAAATAGGCAAATGGTAGAATCGATTAAGATGAGTGAGTTATCATTCTAAATAAACCAATATTTGTCCACTATAGGCCTATCTATCATTCTTCACTATTATGAAATTACAAGGGGCTGAACAACTGAAGTCTTATTATTGCATTTTGAATTTATTTTGTTAATGATTTATCAATATTCAAATTTCTCTTGATATGGAATAGAAATTGCAAGTGAAAGTGTGATTTAATGTTCCTAAATAAATGATACATTTGAAAATTTGAACAGCTTAGTCCTATGTCCTCTAAGAGTTTGCACTACACCTCTCTTCCAAACCCCAATGAAATAACCTTCAAAATTGGTTTGCTATTTTTCAGCATAAAATCTGTAGGATAGCGTCCATTGTAGGACAGCATCTTGTTGGATAGCATTTGATAGTAGCTTAGCAGCTTATGGGTGCTGCTAACTGACAAAGCGCTTTGTGTTTTAGTGAATGTTTGCATGATAGCGTCCTGACGTGGATGTTAAGTGACAATTAGCTTGCATTTGTGGGATAGTGCCCATTTGTGGTTTGGCGTCCTAACATCTGTTATATATCTGTGTATGAGTGAGCGTTGTGTGTTTTACACCGCACCGACAGCCAGGGTAATTTTCACGGCAAAAAACTGTTGGAATGAATTCTGTATTTGGTAATTGAATCTATGAGATGAAGGTGACAGGGCGGGGATCAAAACCTGAAAATCACTTTTGCTGTACCTCATCCCTTAAGACCCATACCCACTAGGCACTTTTACCGGCGATTGGAGATGGGCAACAGCAGAAGCACTGCTAAAATCATCACCAAATCAGATCACCTGTTAGCATGTAATATTTCAATATTACATCTAACAGGTGATCTGATTTGGTCAAGTTCAGGGCTGGCCTGCTAACCTGCATCCCATCCCAGCCCAGCCCCACATTCTGGGTACCTGGTGAAGGCTGCAGACCAAACTGGCCAATAAGAGAACACGGTCCTTCCTGATCCTCTAGGGCCATTTCCACCTGCCAGTAACCGCTAGCCAAGTCTAGGCTGCAAAAGAAGAGGCTGCTCCAGACACTGCCACTCTCCTGGATGATACCGAGCTTAAGCATGTCTTCCACTAGTGTCGTTCCTCCTCCCAGCGGGCTGCTGGGTACCGCCTCACTCTCTGCTTGACTGGCATCTGTTCGCCCATGTTAATCTTATACTGAACCAAATCTGTGCGCCTGAGGTTGTGCTTTGATACTGTGAACATATCCGCCTGTCTTCTGATCCTCAGTTGGCCAACAGGACCTCTGTCATCCCATTGGCCTTCACCGCAACCGGGACCACCTCTATCCCCAGAGGCGCCTCTCCTGTCGTCACCACGGCCAGGCCGTCTCCTATTGCTCGTCCAACTCGCACTGCCACCCTCCCCACCCTCAATGGGGGTACTTCCACCATCTCTAAAGTTCGGACCTCCACGCCTCGTCATGCGTCATCTGCCAGTTCCTTGGCTGTCTGGTTCTTCGTACTCTTCAGCCCAGCCAACTCTTGGAGTGTGTTACATGCGTCCTTCTCTTGTCCGAACCTCCATCGCAACACCTCTATTCGTGCCGTATATTGTAGGCCCTCTTGGTCAGGGAGGTCTATGAAATACATTCGTGCTGCTCCCGTTAGTGACAGGATCAACATCGATGCCTTTTCCTCGCTCGCCCAGTGACCCAGATCAGTGTACTCTTTGAATTGGTTGATCCATCCCTCAAAGTCCAGCTTTCCGTCATATTTCTCAGGCCTCAAACTAAACTTCTTCAGGCCAAACCTAGTTGCTTCTGCCTCCTGCTGCTGCTGCTATTACACAGTTTGCTCCTCGTTCGGGATGGATGTTCGGAAGTGGAACCGATGGTCAATGATCGTGGTATCCTCTGTCTTGACCTCCGGTTTCGCCAAAGCCTTCTCCTCCCCCTCCTTGAAAGCGATGTCAGAATCCATCTGCTCGTAGCCTGTTGCCACCGCTTCCACTAGTGTGATTTCTCTGCGGGGGAACACTTGTGGTTCCCGACGGAGATATTAAGATTCTCTATGGTCTGGGTCCGAATCGTGCTCGGTCAGTTGATGCACAAGTGGGACGGGATTTCACAAACACTCATCCGAACCCGTGATGGGTGATCTGTGGACTGGTGGCCGAGAGTGTCTCAGAAATGTGACCCACTCACAGGGGTCAATGGTGGATATGGTATGGTCAAAAGGGGGGTGCGGCTCACGGGAAGGGTGGCTGACGAGACTCTTGTGGGCAGGGTTAGCAGCTCAAGTTGGGGCGGCTTCGGGGTGACCTTTTCGTGCAGCGCGTCTAACAGGTATCTCGTACAGTGATTCTATTGCTCATAACACGGACCATGCCCCAAAAAAATTAAAAAGGTGGTAGCATGTAGGCTGAGGTCCCATTCTCTGGTTGTCATACCCTTCGACGTTCTGAGGTCGTATGGCGGACAGGGTCGTTTCCATTTTCGTGCGGACGAGTTCGTTCATATGCCCTTTTTGGCCTTGTTTTCTTCTAAGTCTTGATCCCCTAATTTATTGGAACTTGGTCTAATTCCCATTCTCGTACAGCTATTTTGGTCTATGAAGCTCTTCTAAGTCATTTTGTGTCCATTCCCATAAAGAAGAGAGGTGTGAACACCATGAGTTCCTAGATGGGACTGTTTATTCTTGTGTAATCACTTCTATTTATAGCCATAACCTGGCTCCTAACATCATATGGTCACTTTGACCCTTACTAACGTCACTTCCGGTCAAGAATACATGATACATTACGATTTCGTACCCAATACATTTTCGTGCAACTCGTGTTGTATGAGTTCGTACCGCACAATCTTGTGAATCTCTTTATGATCGTGTCCTAAAATATAGCTTTACTCATATTTTTAACAGAGAACATTATTTGTCTTTACAACCTTTATAATTGCTACATGATCTCATGTCCTGACATTGAATTGATTACTATAATTCATCACACTAGCATTCTTCCCATGAATCACATATTATGACTGATCACATATAGAGTCATATAAACCTTTTTCAATAGTGTAGCACCCTACTTGCGGAAAGACCTGAGGCAAACGGTTGGGGTATGGTTTCCTATTGGACCAGGCTCAAATCGTTGGGTACTAGGTATCTATGAAAGGGCTCACTGCGTAGGTTTGTGGAAAAGGCCTAGGTGTATCAACCTTCAAAATAATATTTCTCTAACTAGCAATTAGATCTACTCAAAAGGAGCATTTGTCAGATACGACCTTTTGTTACTGAGCCAATGAACAGATAAACATTATAAAATTATGAAGTTGTTATCTTTTATGGGATAACAAAATTACAAGTACAAGTATTAACCCACCTTGACAACTGATTACAGATGACTATTGTGGGGTGTGCAGGTACGAGTTGTTGTTCAGCATACGTCACATTGCTCTACTCCTTACCCTGAATGTCCTCCTAGCCCTCGTCATCATGATTGGCCTGTACTGCAGCATCGCCTACATCATCCACTCACAAGTCAGTCCCAGATTAATTCATTAATATACAATAATATAGGTGTTCTCTCTCGTACCCATAGGTTTTATCCAATATATAGCAGTCTGGTATTGATTTTCCCCAAGCATCGACACTCGCTGGGAGATGCACCCTGTCTGCTATTGCTCGACAGGTATATTTACACCTACCAGCAGCTCATGCTACTTTTATACTATATGATATGACAATTCCTATAATTTGGAATACCTTCTTTAATTCCCTTACTTACAACTGGTGACATTCTCTTCATTATATCTCTATAGAACTAATATGCGCAAAGTGAATTACTCTCTACCTTTGTGCAATACTATTGTGGTCATAACTTTTGATCTAAAATTAGAATTATTTTTCTGTTTGTAGTTGAAATATGCACTTTCCAACATGGTATCGCAACAGTTGAAAAAAATATTAAAAAACAGCATTGTCTCCATGGCAACCAAATGACTATTTTTTTGGTAAATCATGGGAATAGAACGTTCTAATGACTTTCCAATTAAGGACATTTTTTAATGGAATAGTCTTGAGAGTATGCTGACTGGACTTTACACAAAAAGTCTGAGGTATCGAACTGGGCCTATTATTTAATTAGTCGTTCATAAATTATTTATGAACGACATAGATGATTTGGAATTAGGTCATATTCTTGAAATAAGTAATGTAAACCTCTGATGGTCAACTATCTTACAACTTGTCATACCCATTGTAGATAACCACTGTCCAATTAGGAAATCAAAATAATTATAGCAATTCACGATCCATGGAAAACACAAGAGTTAATGGAGTCAACTAATGACAGAGACCAAGCACTCAAAGAAGCTATATTACATCTATAGAGGAAAAGAAGAACTATGCTAGACGTATTTGAAATAGGAAATTTTATCAGTGCAAAGGAGGACTTTCTTAAAGACAGGCTTAATGAATTAACACAAGGATGATCCCAAGAAATTCTGGCAAGACATTGAGTTAATTAAACCACCTGGCAAGACAGATAATGATTATATTTTACTAAATAAACAAGGAGAAGATGTGTCTAAAGATATGGTATCTCTCCATATTAATATTTATTTTAACACGATGGGTAGTGTATTGGTGTCTAAAATTGGTCACATTGATATGCCAAGGTGATCAGGGTCAAAACTGGCCAGCAGAATCATGACTATACCAGGCAACAATTTGAAATTTTTACATTAGTCGATATTGTAATGAAAATTAGTAAAATTGATATCTATAAGTCATCTGGAATTAAAGAAATTTCGAGCAGATTATTAAAGGATATACTACTGACAATACCAATATACTACTCTATATTATCAATCAATCCATGGGATCAGGGTCATTCCCTAATGCTTGGAAAATAGGCAGCGATTCCTATTCCAAATGTCCCAAATCCTAAGCTCGTATCTGACCTATGTCCCATAACACTACTTCCTGTCCAAGGGAAGATAATGGAAAGGCTGATAAAACGAGTTCGATCTGTTATATCATAACAGATTGAACTCTTGACTCTACCTTGCCCTTTAACATCCAGAGGGGACAGGGTGTACTGTTGTGTGTTGCCATGTTGTACCAATATGATTCTATTATAACTAAAAGTTAAAAAAAACTCCTGGGGCAGAATGTTTAGCTTCCAGCCATCAATTTACAACTGCCTTCAGTGTTATTTCATCAGTTAAAGGACCCATTAGCCCTGTTGATCCCACCCCTTTAAAATATCTTTTCCTTCGATAATCGAACTTATAATCTGAGTGACACATGCAAAATGTTACAACTTGTACAAGTTTATGCAATTCCGTCTGAGATACATAAATGTACCTGTTGAAATTAGAGTTGTGACATAGAAGCTTTGAATACTTTGTCTCCTACAGGCTCAACGCATTGTTGGTCTAATAACAACACAACATAAATCCAGTGTATCAGAGCAAAACCCCTCCAAGTCAGAGAAGCCAGTGAATGAAGCAGATGAAATAACAATTTCAACTGATATCTCCTCCTTGCCTGGACCATCTGAACCCCTGGGAATTAAAGGCAAGATTAAAATTAAGAAAAGTCGAGTTACACAGGAACCCAGACAGGATATCTACAAAGTCAACATTAAAGATGTTGAGGAAAATGTCTTAGAAAAACAGAACTTTGACGACGAGAGTTTAAGTAAAGATTTGAATCAATGCCATTCATTGAATGATATACCGATTATCCATAGGAATGGCATTCAGCATACCAAAACCCTATCAGCCCTTAACAAGAAAGGTACACTAGATAAGACTCACTGTTGCCATCATGCCTTGGAATGTACAAGGAAATCACCATCAACCAACAAAACCATTTCAAGAAGAAATCAGGGAAATTCAGTTGAGAGACTAAGACATAGACATGTCCAACAGGAAAACCATCTTCTTAGAGTTGTTGTTTTCTTGTTGGGATATTTTACAATTGCATGGCTACCCTTCATCGCTTGGGTTTTTGTGGATATGATATGTGAACACCGATGTAGCATCAATAGGTACCTAAAGTAAGTACCATTTGTCCTAGATAGGAATAAAAAAAGAAAGGTCCATTGCTAAGCATGCCCTTTGTGTGACCTTTGTGTGACCTTTGTGTCCATCTCTTTTCCATTTTGACTTTTTTTTCTTTAGAAAATGAGAGAAATCTTTCCTTAAGAAGGCATAAGTATCTATAAAAGGCTCAGTCTCAATGCCAACAGTACAAAAAAGCTGTCACCTTGCACGGCAACCTTATCATTAACTAGGCTATATGAGCTCACTATTGAGATACCATTCATGCTGTGGCTGACTGATATAAACTCTTTTTAGGTCTATCCTACTTCCTAATGTGATAAAACTGTTCTGTCAGCTCTAGACAAGTAATGTCGAGGCATGATTTGTTTCTGTTCCTCAGAGCGTCATCCCGCATATTGCTCTACTCTAACTCGGCCATCAATGTATTCATCTATGCCGGCAGACATGCTGGTTTCCGGAAGGCCTTTCAGCAGCAGCTCAGCCATGTCTGTTGCCTTCTGCGAACAACCTGCATGACCAACTATTGCTGCTGCAAAAGAAGAAATAATTGAAAATTGAACATGACAATGACTGCATTAAAGAAAGAAGAATATTACAATCATTTACCACCACATACCAGGTATATATCTAAATCTTATCTTAATATATTGTTTGTTATTTTTTCTGTTTGTATTACGAGTCTCAGTTTGAGCTGATTGATGTGAATAAGTTGTTTTTGCAAGTTGCATGATACAACTAGGGCAGACTTTGTGTAGGACAGCGTAACTAAATTTAGTGGTGTGCTTTATTATGTATTTAGATAATTTATCGATGGAGGTAATATGTACATATTGTTAGTGTGCCAATAAAAGGAATAATATATTATACATAATGCTTGAATGTGCTTTGTGTTTTATTGCCATCTTGTCTTCTTCCTAAAATTATCTGATAAGCTAATTATTATCATATTAAATTTTGGTCATGGAGCCTGGAACCCACCCTCCCCCTCTGCTGCATGACGTCATTTATACATGGCTCCAAAGGAAACATGTCCTCTGTATTTAAGCGTGGGTTATAACAGGAAATGACTCATATGTGACATGTTGAAATTCTAGGATTTGGCTTGTGAACTCTTCCTACCTTCTACCTACCAATGATGACTCATCCTTAGAACTCACATTCAAGTTGTATGTTTGTTGCCGTAGTTTAACCCTTTAGACCCCAATCTGGCTGTAGCAACCCATGGGTAATTTCCCCAATCCGGCTGTAGCTGCCCGTATTTCTGACGTTTTCTGACGTTTTTCTGACGTTTTGTAAACTGGAACAGCTCGGGAAGGAATATAGTCCAAGAGATGCAGCACTTTTATTTATGTGACTGAGACCAAAAGTCTTGGAGGTGGTTTCCTATCCCAAATTTTCCACAAAATTCAAAAATCAATTTCTTAGTTGCCAAAGCCTCTGGGTTTTGTGTGAAAATTAATGTTTTCTGGTAAAAAAAAACAAAAACATTTTCTATGCAAAAACATGATCCCAGTATTTCCTTTCTAGTCATCCATAAAACAATGTTAGCAACTTGTGTACACAAACAAAATGAAGGTATGGACCTGGTGAACAGGAAAAATGAACAATAATAATTTATTTGGAGAGGTGAAAACGAGGCTGGACGAATTGGAAACGTATTTCCGAATTTCCGACTTTTACCACAAATTTCTCAGGAAATACTGCACCTGCATACACCAAATTTGGAATATTTCAAGATAAGACCCCCAAGAACAAATATCCAGAGTTTCGTGCGTGAGTTCCTGATACTTTTGGAGAAATTTGGTGAAACAGAGAGGTCAAAATTTTGACAAATTTGGTTGATAATAGAGGAGGTTGCCAATCCTGTTACAGTGGGAATCTTGCAGCCTCACTTTGATATTTGAACTGTGGAACACTGAAGCTTTTTGACTCTATACAACACCTCCTGGGTTAGTTGGTTGCCATGAAATAGTTTGTGGGACCATGAACAGCAGATCCACTTGAATGACATCAACTTTGTAAATAATGTGAGACCTTGTGAATATATTGTTTTGGATCTGAGGATGTAAAGACTGCCTGACTTGCTTGATGAGTGACTAATTGTGAAGGCTGTGGAGCCCGTTTTCTACCTTTTGGTTACAAACACCTTCAACAGCCTGTAAGAGGACATGGAGGGTATAGAAACACAGGACAAAAGGAAGCATTCAGAGTTAGGGTCTGATGAAGAAGATAGTGGTAAACGCACAGCCGTGGGTCCGGAGGCCAGGAGCAACATGGAAGAACCAAGCCTTGCTGATGTGTTACAGGAGATTAGGGCACTCAGGAAAGACTTTCAAGATCTGAAAACCGAGTTCAAAAAGGTCGAAAATAAATTAGACAAAAAGGTCCTCAAAATAGAGAAAAGAACAGAGGTTTTGGAGGTGACAGTGACTGCTCATGAAAAACGACTAACTGATCTCGAACAAGATGCGGGGGCTTCGGCGTCTGGGGGGCCTTGTCAAAATGTTGAAATTGAAAAACTAAAGGAGGAACTCCAGAAACAACAGGCATACACTAGGCGCTTCAACCTGATAGTTAGGGGTCTTCCTAGAAAGCAGATTGAAACAAACGATGACATTCAATCCCATTTTGAACAGTACTGTCTTTACAAGCTGGGTGTGAGCTCTCTGAAAATTGACAAGGCGCACCGTTTGCTGGACCCTAACCTGGTTCTGATACGCTTCATCAGCCTGAAGGACCGGGACAGGGTGTGGAACGCTAGGAGAACATGCCGAGACATGACTATACAAGAGGATCTTCCCAAGACAGCTAGAGAAACAGCGAATCTGCTCTTCAGGTGTCGGTCCGCTGCAGAGAAATCCAATCTTTACAAATCTGTGAAGATTGTGGGAGGAAAACTAGTTTTGGATGGTACCACCTACAGACCTGATGACTTTGAAACACTCCCTCAGCCAATTCGACCTTCTACTCTGGCCACTAACAAGGACAATTCTACACTGGTCTTCTTCACAAGGTTCAGCCACTTTTCCAACCATAGGATAACCCCTTTCTCTTACAAAGGAGAGAGGTATAATTGTATGGAAAAGTTCATCGTTGTGGCCAGAGCAAGATTCGCAAAAAAAACAAGGAGATGGAGGAGCGGGCCTGGAAAACTCACTATCCGCCAGAGCTGAAAGGACTTCTGCATATCATGTCAACTGACGGCATGGAGTCTAGCTGGGAAGGTGCAGTAGAGGACATTGTACTTCCAGCTCTCATTGAGAAGTTCCAACAACACCAAATACTTGTCCAGGCCCTACTAGAAACTGGTGACAGAGTACTAGGAGAAGCATCACCATCGAAGCTTTGGGGCACAGGGATTGCCCTTGGGAAAAAGGATGCTCTGAACATTCAAAAGTGGACTGGTTTCAATCTGATGGGTAAGATCCTGACAAAAGTCAGAGACCATTTTAAGGGTGGAAACTAAGACTCTTCAGGATAAATAAGACATTATTGTGTATATGTATGTATGATCTGTTAAGTGTCAGTTTTGCATTACTGTTTGTAAAGTAAGCATGATGTGTGCTTGTGTGTATCTTATTGGTTATTTTAATATGGTACATCATCTTTATGAGCATTTAAAGGAATATTGAGAAGGGTAGCGCTTTTTTTCCACGGCAACTCAATTTTTTGCTGATGTGCCCATGTTATTGTTCTGTGTCAGATGATAATTTTTCTCTTGTTAGGAATGTTGGGAATTTCAAGCCATGCACAGCGGTGGTATGGGCAGACTAAGGTTTTTATTGCAGGCACTTTTTTCTTTTGGATTTATCAATTCACATCCAAAAATGAAAAGAAAAGGTTTTCTCACTTTTAAAAGAGGATAGTGGATCAAGTTGGTTTTTTTTAATAGAATCATGCTGACTCAGGACATTTTTATTACCCTATTCAAGAGGTTAGTATGGTACAAGAAATTCAGAATATTGTACGTTTTGTTTTACATTCTTCACTTGAAATTGAATTCTACATGCACTGCTGGTTTTAAGAATGAATATATTTTCATCATTACTTTGAGCTTCTTGCTGCATCATCCGCTGATGGGGAAGATTTTTGTTTTGACAAATGGAAAATAATATACTGACTTTGTGCTCTTTGAATGTTAATGGTCTTCGTAATAGGGTTAAAAGAGAAGCTATTTTAGCTAAAATAAGGGAAAGAGGGTATGATATTATTCTTCTGCAAGAAACCCATTGTGATGCAGGTGTTGCTTCTTTGTGGAAATCAGAATGGGGGGGTGAAGCCTATTTTGCTAATGGTGATTCTGCTTCTAGGGGTGTGGCAATTTTCTTTAAATATGGTCTAAATATGAAGGTAATGGAGATGTATATAGACCCAATGGGGAGATACTTAATAATGCACATATCTTTTCAAAGTGAATCTTATTTGATAGGAAATATATATGCCCCAACACAACAAAATGAGATAGATCAAATTTCAAATTTGGATAAAATTGAAGAAATATTATCACAAGAAGAAATAGAAAATATTCTCTTGGGAGGGGATTTTAACATTCAGTTAGACCCACAACTGGACCGTAAGAACACTTCATATCCTATAAGGGCTGCAAAATATCGTTTGGCTGTTTTAGACATGATTGAAAGATTAGAATTAGTAGATATCTGGAGAGTGAAACACCCTAGCTTGAGAAGATACTCTTTTCACAGGAAAGATCAAGCTTCTAGAATAGATATGTGGTTGATAGCACAATGTATGTCAGGAAGGACAAGGAAAATAGATATAGTTCCAGGGTTGCTCTCTGATCATAGTTTTATCTCAATAGAGATAAATCTAAATAGTTTTGCAAGGGGTCCAGGATGGTGGCACTTTAATAGCAGTTTATTACAGGATAAACAGTATGTAGAAGGAATTATGGAGCTGCTGGTGAACACACAGAATACTCCTGACCTTAACCCAAACGACCTATGGGACTATACAAAATTCAAAATTAAAGGTTATTCAATAGAATATAGTAAAAGAAGGAAAGCTGAGCAGAAAAAAGAAGAATGTGAGCTTGAAAAAATAATTAAGAATCTAACTTCACGTTTAGATCAAGGGGAAGATGTCTATGGGGAGCTTCAGTCTTACACACGTGATCTTCAAATGCGAAAAAAGCTTGAGGCTCAAGCTGCTATTTTGAGGTCTAAGGGTAATTGGGCTAGCAATAGTGAAAGACCTACTAAATACTTTTTGAATTTAGAAAAGAGGAGAGCCTTGGACAAGCAAATAACAGCTATTGAAAATCTTGATGGTGTGGTAACTACAGAATTTAATGAAATAATGAAAACATTACTGACGTTTTACACCAGGTTATATTCGAGGAATGAAAGGAAACCTTATGAAAATATCCTTTGTGATGTCCTTAACAGATATAATGTTCCTCAGTTAACAGATAACCAAAAGCTGGCTCTTGACAAGAAACTGTCAGAGCATGAGCTATATAAGGCAGTTAATTCAATGAAGAATAATAAAAGTCCAGGGTCAGATGGTTTAACAGCTGAATTTTACAAGTTTTTCTGGGAAGACATTAAAGGTTTCCTAGTTCAAAGCTATGATTACTCTTATAATTCTGGCACTCTCAGTAAAGAGCAGAGAAGGGGCATAATTCGCCTTATTCCAAAGAAGGCAGCAGACAAACATAAGCTAACTAACTGGAGGCCTATAACTTTACTGAATACAGACTATAAGATATTGACCAAATCCTTGGCATGCAGACTGAAAGATCATCTCAAAGACATAATATATCAAGATCAAACAGGGTTTATGAAAGGGAGGTATATTGGAACCAATATCAGGATTGCAGAAGACATAATGGAATATATGGCTGAAGATGAAGAACCTTCTTGGCTTCTGGCTTTGGATTTCAAAAAAGCATTTGACTCTGTATCTTGGGAGTGTATCATAGAAACCTTGGAATTATTTGGATTTGGAAATAGCTTTGTAAATTGGATCAGGGTAATTTATAATGAAGCAGAAGCATGTGTTTCTAATAATGGGTTCAATACATCGTGGTTTCATCCAACACGGGGCACTCGACAAGGCTGTTGTCTTTTTCCTTTTCTATTTGTCATTGTAGTTGAAGTATTAGCAATTATAGTAAGGGAAAGGGAGACCATTAGAGGAATTAAAATAGGTGACCGGCAGATTAAGATTTCCTTGTTTGCGGATGATGTAGTGTGTTATTGTAGAAGCAAGGCTGATTTATTGCGCATCCTTGATTGTTTAGAGAGGTTTCGGCGTTATTCTGGGTTGACAATTAATAAACATAAGACAAAGCTCTTACAGTTAGGAAAGAATATCTCACAGATTAATTACAATATGCCTTTTGAGATAGTAGAAACCATGCTGTTACTTGGCATAAAAATAGGTAAAAAGAATGATGCTGAAATTAGCTATAGATGGAATTTTGAGGAGAGACTGAACAAATGTGTACAGATCTGCCATGATTGGAACAATAGAAACTTATCTATAAAGGGTAAAATAGTGATAATTAATAGCTTACTTATACCTTTGTTACTATATCCGGCTTCTGTTTCGTTCACTCCAAAAAGAGTATTTGTGGAGTTTAAAAAGATTATATGTACTTTCATATGGTCATCTCCTGTTAATAGGATAGCTTATGATACTATGTGTAGGAAGATAAATGATGGAGGGATGGGATTGCTGGATCTTGAGACTATGATTTGTGTTTCTAGGATTAACTGGGTTAGAAGATTGTGTCTGGATGACTTTCATTCATGGACTTTATATGCTCGTACTGTATTTGGAGTCAGGGATTTACTTAACAGTTACTTTGGTACTAAAAACAAACTCATAGGAAAGAATGTGTTCACTCTTTTTTACAGAGAATTATGGATAACTTGGAATAAATTTTATAATAAAGACCCAGTCACTGATAAGGAAATACAAAACGAGATCTTATGGAACAATGAAAGAATTTTGATTGGAAAGAAGGTCATCCATTGGAAGGAATGGAAGAGAGCCGGTGTATTGAAAGTCAATGATTTAATCTCTTGGCAGGGGGAGTTCATGAACAAAGATATGATAAATGAAACTTATGGAATTCAATGTAATTTTCTAGAAGTACTGCAGATCAGGAATGCTATTCCATGGATAAGAGGTAACTCTGCAGTTGTCTTAGACCTATCACCTAGGGATATCTTTATCTATTATGATCAAAAGCCCTTAAATATATTTGATTGTACATCAAAAAAGCTGTATGATGTTTTCCATGGTACAAATAACAACCATAACAAGGTTCATGATAAATGGGAAAGAGATTTCCCTGAAGATGATTTCACTTTACAGGAATGGCAGAAATTGTATAAGATAGCCTTTATCTCTTCTAGAGAAACAAAGATACAGTCTCTTCAGTTTAAGATAATACATCGAATAATTCCTTGCCAGGATTATCTTTTTAAAAGAAAGGCTGTTGAGAGACCAGAATGTCCTGTTTGTGGAGAGACAGATAATATAATTCACTTTTTTCTCACTTGCCAGGTGGTCAAAGATTTTCTCACTAGAATAAAGAACTGGATGGAAAATATTTTAGAGATTGATTTGGAAACTTTTTCAGACAAAGACTATCTTCTTGGCATTGTAGGGAGTGGAGAAAGTATAAGAACTGTTAATTTTATGTTTCTGTGGGCAAAATTCTATATTTTACAGACAGCGACTTTTTCATAATAGTTTTCTAGATGTTTATCAATGGATACATGAGTTACGCTGTAAAATAGCTGTGGAGAGTTACATATGTCAAAAAGAATATAAGAAGGAAAAGATACCATGTAAGGATTTGCTTTCCAGAATACACGGTTTGTAATTATATATCTTGCTTCAGGCAATTCAAATGATAAGAAGGTATATGATGTTAATCCTTGTAACTAGTGGATGCATAATACAGAAAAGTAGAGATTTTTGTGAGGATATGAATCTTTATAACTTGTACCTTTTTTCTTTTTTCTTTTGTTTTCCTTCATATAAACTCTGTTGAAAAATAGTTCTTATATGATGTTGTTCTAGAAAATGTGTGTCTACAGAGCCCAAAAAATGAAGCAGGAGAGTGGACACTTGTATGTTTTATTGTGAAATAAAGTGAGCACTGCTCTTTAAAAAAAAAAAAAAAAAATTTATTTAGTTGGTTACCATGGGGGCATTCCATAAAAATTTGGCGATAATACAGGCTGAAGAGATACCACGCTACCAACAAATGTTATCGCCACATAATATTTTTGTTTTTCATTTTTTTTGTTCAATTTTTTGTTCAATCAAACTTTACAGGCTTCTTCCTTGGTCACATATACATAGTTTGATATATTAATATTTGTGAAAATATACTTTTTTAAAACGGCGATATTTTGTAATTATCGCCACAATACTGATTTGAGGCATTGGCAATAATATTTTGAGTATCGCCAATCTTTTATGGAAGTGCTTATACTGGCGATAATTATCGCCAATTTTTTATGGAATGCATACCATGGCTACAGTAAGTGGTTTTGATAGAAAATAGTCAAAAAAATGACTAAAAACAAAGCTTTTACCTTTAAGGAAAGGAATTGCTTCTGTAGAACGTAATATGCCTCTCAAAATAGTAGAGAGTTTGGTATTGCTAGGTGTGAAAATTGGCAAAATTTATGATGAGGGTACAAGATTTAAGTGGAACTTTGAGGACAAATCACAAAGGTGTGAAAGAATATGTCAAGACTGGACTAATAGAAATCTATCCATTAAAGGGAAAGTGGTCGTAGTAAACAGCTAGAAAATAGAAAATATTGTTATATGAAAATTGGACTTGCCACATTACCCCTTCATCCGATGAAGGGGTAATGTGGCAAGTCCAATATTCATATAATAACATTTTCTATTCTCTATTTAAGACTGGGTTCAATTGTCTGTTTTCCTGTTTTGTGTATTTTTCAATTTCAAGGCATTATTGTTAAATATAAACTATCAGTATGAAAGAAAATAGGAAATTGAAAGTTATTCTTAAGTTCTGTTGTACTTAGGCCTATTTCATTTTTATTGCATTTGATATATTTGATTAATATATTTATGTAGAAAATAGAAAATAGAATATGTACTTATATGGATATTGGACTTGCCACATTACCCCTTCATCAGTAATATTGTCTGCTAGCCATGTAGAATTTGTGCTGAGCACTTTATTGAACATCTGTATGTGCCAAATATAAGGCAAATCTATGTAGGATCTATGTAGGATTTATGTCAGTGTAAATTAAGATCTGTCACTACTGACTCTTATAAGGGACAAATATATGCCCACAGTAGTTTAATGCGATATTTCATGGTAAAACCATTTATTTTACGCGCGTAGCGTGCGTCATAGTGTGTTAAAGTGCAGTTTCCAGTACAGGAAACCTGTGACTGTAGTGTCACTAAAAAGACATTTAATCCCAGCAAACAGGACACTTGTATTAACCAGTTTAGCACATGTTAAATTTGTGTAATACTGGTGTTTTATGTAATCCCTATGTAATGTCAGAATCTAACTAGGTTGTACCATGAGTTTTCACACAGTAATACACATATTTCAATTTTATGCATGCAACATCATTTATGTGAGTGACATGCTATTATTCATCATGGCAAATTGAAACTTTCATTATCTTATCTATTTGATAATATTTTCATTTTAGTGTCATTCTGGTAACATTCTGGTGTTGTGACAATTAAACTCCATGTAAAACATGTAAATCACACTAGTTTAAATACGTGTTATTATCATGTAATACTGGTGTTGTGTAAAACCAGGAGTAAGGCATGGGAAAACTGTCTTTCTCTGGCACCAGTTTTTGATACATGTAATCTAAGAGTAAAACATGTATTTTATTCAGGTTTTTCCTGAGTTTTCACTGAGTTTTCATTGAAAAATCACAAAGATACTCTTTGGAAATGTATATCTTTACACCAGAATCTCTCTGTGTACACTCCTTGAAAACTGGTGTGATTTTTCTGATGCATTATAATGAGTTAAGAGATTTATCAAAAGATTGAATACAAATATATTTTGTCATCAGGACATGCAATTGCATAGATTTTGCAGGAATACTAAATTTCTATATGGATCAAATACAATATAATTGGCGATTCTCTCATGCAGATTGTGTATAGCTCAGTGGTAGAGCGTTGGCATTGTATGTGAGAGGTCCATGGTTCAATCCCCACTGTTTTCTTTTACTAAAGTTAAAAAAACACGAGTTTTATATGTGAAAACTCGTGTAAGAAACTCATGTTAGAAACTCGTGGGGAACACCAGAAATGAGGTCCACAGAATCCCGAGTATAACACGAGTCTAAAACACGTGTATGGGACCCTGGATCCCGAGGTAGTAACGTGTACAACACGTGTCCTTGTTACCTGGGATGTCATAAAGCAGTCTCTAAAGTATATTCTGTGAATATTATGCTACTCAGTTAGCCAAGTGTGAGAGCTGTAATGTACTAAAAGACACACAATTTTTCATTACAGTTTTCACAGTGTTTATCCAAGGTGCTTACGATGTATCTACAACTTTACTCAAGAACCAAGGCTTTTTAATAAACATCAGTTAACTACTAAAAGACTATTGCTCGTCCGTATATACATGGGTCCGGCTACATTATGCAAATAAAAAATAACAAAAAAATGTACACTCAAATCTAGATATGCATGTACGTTCAGAACCAAGATATGTACGTCCAGAACCAAGATATGTACGTTCAGAACCAAACTTTTTTTATACTTAACTCCATAACACTTAGAATATATATTCAACCAGTACACTTTCCTTTAAATCATTGGCATAACATATAAAAGAATAAAAATAGATGGCCATACTGCAAACTACTATACATTTAATTATATTAAAGCTATGTTGAGCCAAAATTTGACCCAAAACTTTGAAAAATGATAAGTTTTCAAAAATGATTGAAAAATCAAATTACAATTTTAAGTATAAGAATAATTCTTTTTATTAAAATTATTGTTTCATATGCTTGGAAAACATGAAAATGGATAAATAGGTTCAAAAAAGAGAATTATTCATACTTTATGAATATCCTAGCACTTTAATGATAAGATTGATAATCTTGGTTCTGAACTTACATCATTGCAAAAATTTTAAAGTCCATAACTAAAAATATGAGAAATTGAAAAACGATGGGAATTCCCTTTTTCTAGAATGAGAATGCCGAGATACTCTATAAAAGGAAAAGGAAAAATAAATCCTATTAGCAGTATCTTATTTTTGACCTAATTTTAGGGAGCTGCGAACTTTTCAGGAGAGTGACCCTATTAATATTGAGCCCTGAAATGGATTTCAGAAAAAAAGATACCTCCCTATTTCTGCATTTCTTGTATTGATCCTTTTGATTCCAAGGATATATTGGATTTTGTTACTCACAGAAATCTGTAATGGATCACTTGCCAAGTATACAGTTTTCTTATTACAAGTGCATCATTCTCATGTTAAAAAGTTCGTGAAGTTGTATCTTAAAGTTAGTTCAGGACCAAAATCTATAAATATTAAATCAATAAGTTGCAGAGCTCTCTATAATCACCAGCATATCTAGATCTGGCATCAATAGGCAAATATTGTGACAATGGAAACTAGGTAAATACTCTGAATAAGATTAGACATTAGAATTGCCCTCAGCAAATCCTAAATCATGATATACGACCCTTGAACCCTCTGAGCAGATTCTGAATATCAATAGCTGGTGAATGGGCTCCCCTTATTCACTTATGACATATATCCAAAGGTTAAGCAGTAAAAATGTCCTTTCCACAAGGTTCAGGTATTACTTCAAAGATCCTGCAGGGAAGGTATGCATATGAAACACTTCTAGGCCTCTCATCATTCTCATTCAGAATCTATAATAAATGTGTCTTACCAATATGAGTAGACACAAAATTCAGGTGACTGTCTCAAGCAGATCAGATTTCAGTAATCTACTCCCATCTTGATGACTCACCAGGGCCCATATCTTCGTAACTAATTTGGCTGATCAGAGAAATTTTGATCAGGGCCTCGAGATCAGCCATTGTGTCATTTACCAAAATTGATGGTATTATGCAAAATAGTATCAAAGAGGGATACTCAGCGGTGAAATTTATTCGCGATAGACAGAATCTCTAATCGTGAGACACTGATCAAGGTTTCCCTGATCAGCCAAATTAGTTACGAAGATGTGACTGCAGATCTCTTCCAGTCATCTTACAACATCCAATACCTCAAGAATAAATATGATTTCCATATATCCTTTTAATAATATTGATAGACTGTGAGGTGAATCTTCTATTATATGTCTTTAGGGTTTGGTCTCCTTCAATTGCCAAAGCACATAGGTATAGTCGTGCTTGAATACCTTAACTGCAATACAGTTATGAAGTTCTTTCTGTTTTTCATAAGAATGTACTCCAAAAAGGTTGATTTACATGACATTGATTTATATCACAAGAATCAATAGAGTAAAGATATAATTAGAATGCACCTGGACTTGATGGTCTAAACTATGCAGCACCCACCTTTACATGAATTTGTGAATTTATCGAGGTGTCTAAAATTTCACATTCCATAATCGGCTTCCACAGGTTGATCTCTATGACAATTTTGTTCCATATTCCTAAATATTTCTTAGTATTATAATTATGAATATGTAGGGTTCCATATCATAAATTCAGATGGATGCCTTGACTGGGCCCATAAGGTCTACCACAATACTCCAACCATTTTGACTCCTGGAAGGCTGGTTCAGAGGAAGAACAATCTTACATTTATAAGTACTTTGTAGTCAGAACTAGGGCCAATACTGGCTTTGATTATCAGAACTCACAATTTATACATAGAACTGATATGTACACAGGAGATGCATATCTAAATGAGGAGCTGGGGTTGGGAGTACTTTCTCCCCCTCCCTATTTCTTTTTGGCTTTTAATGTTTAGGGCTCTCTCTGGACATTTACATAAATTCACAGACAGGCAGTGATTCTAATTCCAGTCCCCCACCCTGCTTATAATGAAACAGTCCACTCAGTCTTCAAGGCAAATCAAAACTCAACTGCTGCCCCTGGTGGTTAATCCATATAGAGAACAACCTGTTAACATTATGTCCAGCAATGGGGTATCTATTACTATAAAAGTATGCCAAGTCATATTGCTGGAATTTAGGCAGAGCCATGCATACAATATATAAGAAATCCTTGCATAAATTAGATATTATTATATTAATATCAAATGAATACCACAAAACTGTATTCATAGTAGAAATGCTGAAGAATAAAGACATTGTCTTCATATTATTACAGCTATCTTGCACACTCTTAATTGTTATCTGAACTTCAAGCCCTTCCCTTTAAGCTGCCAAGATGAGGTATATTGTGATACTTTATGCTTGCCATTGTAGGTTCAGTTGTTGTTTAAGATCCAGATTTTTGTCACTTTTTGCAGCGCCGGCATGAATAATAGTTATGTCTCTAAACGCATGAATTTCTGGTATTTGTTAGCTAGAATAGTGTAGAATGATTATGCTAAGTTTCAGGACCAAGGATAGATTAGAAGTGTAGGTTGTTAGGGCTTTATCGGAGGACCATGGTAGTGTGTGGTAAGAACAAAATTTGAACTCATTTTTCTCAGTTTCTTATACCTGCATAGGCACGGTTCTTTTTATTTCCACCGCAACTTATCTCAGCCCCTAGATATCAAATCTAGACATGCTATACCTATTTTTAAAGCTAAGAATCTGTATTTTCTGATGGAATAGCTTTCTAGAATTCGACTGGGTGCAACATCAGACTCAATTCGCTAAAACGGGTCATATATATTATGTCAAGATTTTGGAGAAAAATTCAATCATACATGCAGGGATCAGGAATTCTTTGAGAAATTTCCAAAATTGCAGAACAGCAAAGGGTTAATTGTCTAAAATGCTATAGATACAAAAACGTTTTTACAATTTTGCATTTCTAAAATCACTTACACCACCCTGTGGCATTGAATTTGGGTTGTACAACATTGATTCTGTTGAGATACGGGCAAGTGGCACCCCCTGGTGTTTTGTGTAATAAACACTACTCCCGTTCAGAGCTTCATGGCGAACAGTTGTTGCCTGTTTCTCTTATTACTAAGCCATATATTTAAACATGTTGGCAGCAGTGTGGATGCCCACCTTCAAATAGTATATTCTAGCAGTGATGTATGGTATCTGAAACGGTGGTTCTTTTGCCCTGAAAAAGCATTAGGGAAGGTGCGAATAGTAATCTGTGTTTGAACTGTGACCTAGTTGTCACATCTTGGTTGTCAGTGGTTATCTAGCCCTGTGGCTGTCTGAACCTTTTAGTAAACCACTGTCTGTGTGTGAACTGAGATGAATGGTTGTAGCCTTCTGTGAGTGGCTGTATAGTATATTGATCTCACTGTTACTGTTTGACTGAACTGAGTATTAGCTGCAGTTTAGTTGTATTTTTGTGAAAATCTATTCCAGGTACTATACTAAACTATACAGCAAGACAAAAATGATGTGAAACTATTGATGGACACATTATCGTTGAACTCAATGAAACATATGAACGATATGTCTTCAACAAAGGAACCAACGATTATCTTGCGGCTCTTAGGAACCTTGTGAAAACTTGCAAGTTCTGTGACTGCATGTCAAAATCTCTATTGAGGGACCGAATAGTGATTGGTATTCATGATGCTGAAGCACTGACACTGGCATCATGTATTGATCTGTGCCATTCTAATGAGGCAACTGCTCAACAGCTCAAAGAAATGGGAGAAAAAAAAGGAAATTCACAAAGTTACCCAAGGCAAAGGTGTAAAAAGCAGTGAGCAAAGTAGTCGTACGGGAAATTTCTCAACCTGGCTAGATTATGAGAGATGCCCTCAGTTCCCCCTGATTAACTGCAAGTTATGTGGTAATGAGCATGAGAGGCTTAGGGAAAATGCCTAGCCTGGGGTATGACATGCAAAAAATGGCTCCCAGCATTGCCCCAACAATTTAGGAAGAAATCGTATGCTGTTGACACACTGTACACTGACGAAGAATCTGACTCAGACCAGGAACAGTACTTACTGGACGATCACGAACTCGTCATGAATGTTGACACTCTCCTTCAAGAGGGAATCTCAATGTCATCGGAACATGTTATCAGTCAGGCTTACACTGTGTCTTATAAACAGAGAGATGAGGGTCCTATCTATGCAGAGATGGACTTCATGGGCAAGTGGGTGAAGCTACCAATAGACTGTGGGGCAACTGTCAATGTCATACCAGCCTGCCTAGTTGGTAGTGCAAAACTGGAACCCAGCAATGTGACCTTACAGTGCTATAAGAAAACGTTGAAACCTGTGTTACAAAAAATCCGTCTGCCCATGAATAATCCCAATACTGGTGGCAAATATGCTATCATGTCCCATGTGATTGATGAGCCTTGGAGGCCATTGTTGAGCTGCAAAGCTGCAGAGCAAATGAACTATGAAAACTGTGAACTATGAAAACTTCAAGCAGGTCTTTGCTATGAAGACTGAGTACAGTTAACCTGATGAGTACCCACAAGTTTTCAGTGACAGACAGGGTACCTTCGAAGGGAAAGTACATTTGTTGCATGATTGCTCTGCTCCAGCAGTACAGTGCCCACCTCGCACTGTACCATTAGCAAGGCAACAAAAGCTGAAGGAGTTTTTTTTTTATATTATTATTATTATTATTAGCATAATCAACTTCAGGGTTATCCCTAATCTTCCAGAATAGTAAATATAATCAGAATATTTCCAAAAATCAAATCAAAGTACAATTATAATGAGAAGATCACATCAGTCAAATTAACAATATTCCATCTTCATGTATCAATGTAATAAATCAACATATCTGTTGTATTCGACCTTTTAAAGATCGATTTAAACAAAAATATATCATCTGCAAATTGAGCATCACTAGACAATAGATTCCATAATTCAGTACCAACATAAAAAGGACTATGATCATATTTAGGACTCCTGTTCTTCTCAACAATAAATTGATATTTAATAACAGCTCGTGTTATGCACATGCAAAAGCCTTCTGATGCTCAATGTCTTCAAAGCACAGTAGGATATTTGAGTAAGTTCCTACCCAACTTGTCAACTGCCTTTGAGCCCCTGCGCAAACTGTCCTACACTGATGCAGACTGGCAGTGGGAGGAGGAACAGGACAAGACATTTGAGGAAGCCAAAAAACTGGTGACAGAGGCACCTATACTTGCCTATTTTGATGACAAAAAAGAGCTGACAGTTGAATGTGATGCTTCCAACAAAGGACTTGGGGCTGCTCTTCTGCAGGATGGTAAACCTCTATATTATGCTTCCAGAGCCCTTACTCCTACAGAACAGAGGTATACTCAGATAGAAAAAGAGTGTCTGGCCATATGCAGCCTTGAGAGGTTCCATCAATACACTTATGGTCAAAGTGACTAAAAGTCACTGGGGTCTATTGTACAGAAGCCACTGTACAAAGCTCCTCTCAGACTCCAGAAAATGATGAGGCTACTTGAGTATTACATTGTAATAAAGTACAAGAAAGGGAAAGAGATGCACTTGAGTGACATGCTGTAAAGAGCTAACTTAGAACAAACAGATAAGAAGACTGAGCGTCACTGGTCTGAGGAGAATGTTGTAAAAACTATCTGTTTCTGAGGAAAGGTGTACTGACGCGGGTGGCCAGTCCATGTTTGGGCAGCATTACGTGAGCTTAGACGCGCACGTGTAAGCCAATGTTTCACTTTGACAGTAGTGAAATGAGGGAGGAGTTAAGGTGTGACGTACCACCATATAATAATGTGTTCCGCTCTTAGCTAGCCAGAGTAGCTGCACGCACTGTGTGAGTAAACATCCTGCGAAGGTTGGACCTTTAATCTGCAGTCTAGGTTCTGGAGAGAGGCATATAGAAATTGTGTTAGAGCGCGGAGCGTTGACTGAATGTATTTGAGGGGACTCTAACCTCGGGACTGATCATGGTCAATCGAGTTCTTGTCACGGAACGACTAGACATTGGATAATAAACAACAAATCCTTTCACAACGAGTGTTCATGTCTTACATGATGAGGGAACTATAATTATGTATTGGACGACCGCAGTTGACGAGGAGGGAGACTGCGAATGGAGCTAGCTATTATCTATACAACGAAACATCACAAACACGCATTAACTTTAAATGGATAATTAACCTCTCTATAGTTCAAAGGCTTGCTGAGATAAAGGCATTGACAGAAGAGGATGAGGCTCTGCAAGAGCTGAAAAAAGTTATAATGCAGGGATGGCCAGAAACCAAAGAGAAAATTCACCTGCTTGTTGAACCATACTTCTCCTACAGAGATGAAATGACCCTCCATGATGGGATTATCTTCAGAGGAGAAAGAGTGGTTATTCCCACCAAGATGAGGGCAAATATTTGCACATTCTAGTCACAAGTTTGCACATATTTGTACAGAATTATCACTTTCCCATATAGATTTTAAAACAAAATTCGCACATTCTTTCACAAAATTCGCACATTTGTGCAAATTTGCGAGCATTTGCACACCCCTGTTAAGTAAACATCTAGTGAATTTTCGTTGTACTATCGGCTTTGAATCAAAGTTGATTCTTGGTTGCCAACCTCACAACTGAAATTCATTGAATCTGCACCAGACTCCTCAAGGGCGCAGATAGAATGGGATATGGAAGAAAAAAGATGGATACATCGACTGATGTCAACAGTCCCAAGGGAGTTGTCATGATATAATATTTTGTATAGTGACACCTGTGAGTGGAACCCTTACTGGACTAAGGAATAAAACAGATTGACAAGATGGCTTCTACTACCTAGTCAGACTTCATGTTTGTCCATGTTTGATCCCAAGATTTCTTGTCTAAATGATCACATATGACATGGTGTCAGAAGTGGGATCTGCATGAAGATCTCAGGCATCCGGGGAACATTGATTTTGCTCCTGGAACACTGGATTTAGATCTACTGAGAAATTTGGTTTGGCAAAGGACTTTGTGAGGACAATCTAGTGAAGAGTGGGACTCCTTGCAAGACAGTTGTTGAACCCCTCTACTGTCAGTGCTTCTTCTCTGTGGTTAGTCATCAGGGTTTAATGGTTTTATACAGTTAGATGCACTGGGGTGAAGGACAGTCTGACCTTCTTATAATCTGCTACCTTTACACCACTTCTGCTGCTACCAAGACTGGTTCCTGCAACATTGTGACTACTCTGACTGCTTCTAGGCCTGAAAATGCCTAAGTTCAACCCTCCTAAGAGTTTCTCCTTCAACAAGCCCAGTGAATGGCCTGAGACGAAACAGAGGTTTCTCAGGTTCAGGATAGAAAACTGGACCGTGAGCCCCTTGCTGTCCAGGTCAGCTCTTTGATCTACGAGATGGGATGCGAAGTGAGAAGATGTACAGTAGATTCCAGCTGAACATGGTTGCCCGACAGGTGGAGGGTGACAATGTTCCTCCACCTGTTGCTGACGCAGACAACTTCAACATCTTGCTCCAACGGTTTCAAGCATACTTCATTCCCAAACGCAATGTCATCCATGAGCATGCTAAATTTCACCCGCGCGTTCAACAGCCTGGTGAGAGTATCGAGAGCTTCTACAGGTCCCTCATGGAGTTGTCCGAGACCTGTGACTTCGCCAACGAGCATGAGGAAATAAGAGACAGACTTGTCATAAGAATCTTGGACAAGGAACTTTCCCTTGAATTACAGTTGAAGGCTGACTTGACACTTGAGAACTGTGTTGATCGGTTAGGAACTCTGAGATGGTCAAGAAGCAAAATGAACAGTCTGCAGAGAAAATTGTAGGTTTTGTGTCTCGCGGAGGTAAGCGCAGTGGTTCTAAGCATGGTGTTCGCAAACCACAATGCAAAATTATCAAAATTTAGTAAATTTTTTAAATTTTCAAAATCGATCCTGACATCTTCAACTACACTCATATAAATCATATTGCCAGTTAAAATCAGATATTGGTGGCTAGAAGTCGATAATTATGATCCTTGGAAAGAGGATCTGTTTGTTTTTGTTTTCTGGTCTGCAATCAACTTGTTGGGGAATCCCCCCACGTGACCCAACTGCCCCATAATCAGTGATGTCATCTTCAGGGTCAATAGGTCAATTCCTCCCCTTTCCTTTCTGTACTGAGCCAGGCTCATCCATGTTTGCCTCCTCTCAATTCCCACATCATTCTCCACCCAAAATAATACTCATTAGAGACTCTGCTATCAGAGTGAAAATGCAGGGGGGATTCCGGAAATGACATTTTGATGATATCATCAGTTTTTGGGTAAACAATCTATGTATTTGTGTGGACCACACAACAGACCAAAACAAGTCAGAAAATGAGTATTCATGACAGTCTAAATCTGTTTTTGAATAGAATTTTGCATACCATTCTGTTATCAGATGACACATGATCATACATGGTTTGTAAACAAACAAAGTTCACTGAAAATTTTATTTGACAATATATAACTGATTTGCGTCGTGGTTTGCTTTAAGGTCTGGTCTTATGTATTCTTGCAGTAGTGTCAAAAGCCCTGGGTAGTTCTATAGAGTTTTTCCTGAACCAGGTGTAGGTACACTGAAGGGTTAAGATCGTTCTCAAAGAAAATGCACCGCCATACAGCTTAGCGACAACACATCGAGTTCCAATACCACTTCTACCGAAGGTAAAAGCCGAGTTAGAGCGCATGCAATGTGACGGGGTTATAAGTAGTGTATCTGAGGCAACTGAATGGTGTGCTCCCACGGTTCCGGCCATAAAGAAGTCAGAGGATGTTAGAATTTGTGTAGATCTAAAGTGCTTAAATGAGTCAATTGTTCGACCCAAGTACATCATCCCTACAGAAAAAGACATTCTCTCTAAGCTATCTGATGGTGTTGTATTCAGCAGTCTTGCTGCTCGCGCGGGTTTTGGTAAATTCCATTGGACAGTGAATGTGTGAAGTTGACAACTTTCATCACACCTTTTGGTAGGTATTGTTTCAACCGTTTTCCTTTTGGCATCACATCAGCAACTGAAATTTCCCAGTACAAGATGAATGAACTCTTAAAAGGTCTTAAAGGTGTTGTCATACCCAAATGGCTAACTCGTCTCTATTCTACAGTTTGTGTATGGACTAGTTGTCTGCCTTATGCAGTCACTTTGCTTTGCTCCGTGACAGCTTCGCTGATAATGTATCATCATTATATGCAGTTTGATAAATATAAATCTACAATTGCAATGAAACTTATAGAGAGAGTTTATTGCATAATTTGTAAATTTATTTTTTACTATTTCAATAACATCCCACCCACTCTACATGGTGTAATTTGGTTCTAAGTATGTAATGTAACTTTTACAATCTTATTTTTATACTATTTCATAATATCAGGCCTACCCTACAGGTTGTTTATTACCACACTTTTACATATTTTTTTTCAAATGTCATTTTAACCATTTCATAATATCCCACTGACCCTACATGGTGTTAATCTACAGAACATGATATGAAATTCTTGTCTTTAAAATATTTCATGATATCCCACACATCCTACATATTGCTTAATAACTTCTTTTTTTCCAAATTTCTTTTTTAACATTCCTAAAATCTCTCACACCCTACATATTGTTCATTAGAGTAGAGGAGCCAGATTTGGCGCAGCTCTAGTTTTGACACACCAGGAGCAATATCACTAGCCGTGGGGCCTTTAAAATATTCATATACGATTTTTAGCAGTCAGGAGCAACAGGTAATTATTTTTTCCATTGGACAGTTGATTTTTGACAACATTTCATGAAAATCAGCAATTTAATGGCAAAAAGATCATCTTATGTTGATAGATCTATATTTCAAGGAAATCCCTGAAAAGCTTATAAATCCCGAATTTCTTTGATTACGACAATTACAATTAATTTCTCAAAATAATATTGAAGTTTAATGTGTTAAAATGATTCTGTATTAGTAGAGTAGAGGAGCCAGTTTCTGCGCATTAAGGGCAAGAAGTTAAGCTTTAACAAAATATTTAAAGAAAAAAATGATAAATTATATATTTTTTCTTCCATATTCAGGGGAATAACGTCTACGAACATAATCATAATAAAAAAAATTAAAGTTTGAAAATATTTTTGAAATATCTTAAGGTTTTACTTTCACATGTTAATTCTTCAGTTTCCGCGCACCTGGAGCCTATTTCCGCGCATTTTGGTGTCAGTTTCCGCGCATTTCTCATATTTTAGGTGTTAAATGAGTAAAATATTTTATAGAAAGAAAATATGATACGTGGGGTATCACAAAAAGATTATCTATTGATATCCGTTATACAAAATAATTGTTAAGTTCTTAACTATTCATAATAATGCAAATAGAAATGCTACCTTGTCAGGGAAAATCTAAAGAATATATTCATGAAAAAAGGAATAAATATGCACATTTGTGCATTTTTAATAAATGACAAAAGCATTAGTTCGCCCCAGTAAAAGAGAAAAAAATGTTTTCAATTTTGAGTCTGTGGTTTATATTATGTTAGGAAAGTGTCTTAAGATTATATAAAACCTTGCTTTGAAAAAATTTTCTTGTTATTTTCTTTGGAAAAATGTTTGAAAATCCAGAAATTTCGGAAAAATAGGTGAAAAATGCGCGGAAACTAGAGACTGTCTAATTTATTGTCCTTAGTTTCCGCGCCGGCGCCTATTTTCTATATTATCCATGAGATTTTATGTTTATGACATTAAAATGATCATATATCACTTTAAACTAATATCTATGATGATTTTTTAGAGAAAATTATATTTTTTCTTGAAGAAAATGATGTTATGCTCCTTATTTGAGAAATATTAACTTTTTAAGGATCCCGCCATTTTCCTTAATAATAAGGACATTGAAACATATATTTAGCCTTAGAATACATAAATATATTATGAAACATCAATAAAAATGACAAATTAATGGCATAAGAACATTATTTTGGGTCTGGCATTTTTAAAATAGCATTTCTAATACCTAGAGAAAAAATGCTTCCATAAAATGTGTAAAATGCGCGGAAACTAGAGACGCGCGGAAACTGGCTCCTCTACTCTAGTCATATGCTGGCGTACAGGATTTACAATTTAAAAGTTTCTTTCGTGATTTCTAAATTAGACCCCTGCGTGAAAATCTACAGAAAATGTGATGTGCTTCAATTCTCACGTATTTCCACCATTTTAAATATCCGAAATTTCCGTTTTTTCCATAATTTTCCAAGAATGAAAATGTAAAACAAAGCATATAGTATCTTAACCTCTTCTGGATAATATAGCAGAAATTTATTTTGGACTTCAGGTTTCATATCCATTTTAACTAAGTTATCTTTTAAATGAAAGGAAAATATTAACCTGGAGCACTGACAGCTGATAGCCCTAAATATCCATATATTTATTGGGCTTTTTCAAATTTCTTAGTGGTATTATTTACATACCGGGTTACCTGGTCCACTAACGTTACCCACAACCATCAGCACTCACTTGCTCAGTTGACCAATTTCTGTGGCGGGAAAACGCCGTTGCAACTGTTAGTGCAGATGCGACTTTTGCCCAAAATGGTTGCCTCGCACAAGAGTCAAATATATCGAATCTTGTTCAGTTGAAACAAGAAATTTATCACAAAACATTTTTCTAAATAATAGTAGTAGAGTATTCATTTTTTTTCACCTTCTCTTCTTATCAACTTTTTCGGTATGTTTTTTTCTGGAGGTTAAGAACGATCTGTAAGGTCGAGGCCAGTTCAGCATGATGGCGGTCCATTTGAAGCAGAAGATGATAAACAACAAGTTGATTCAATTTTGTACTAGATCTCCTGAAATAGCAAGATTACCAAAGGTGTTCTTCTTTGAAAAACACAAAATCGCAGTGATTCCAATAGGTTGCCGCACCCTACATGTCTTGTCTGATGAAACAATCTTGGTTAGTGTCAACATTCATGATTCTACTTTACTTAGATCTAGAGTAGTGGAGGGTCTATTATCGGCAGGGGTGTATTATCGGCACCCCTGATACATTATTGTGATATACAGATAATATCTATGCTCTTTTTGCAATATGATTCATATATATTCAAATGACACCTGTAATCTATTATTTAACAATGGGCTTTTATAGTACGGGCTGTTCACAGATAATATAGCAGTAAAAGAAATATTGCTGTGCATAACCACCCATCCAGAAGTGGTAGTTTTATGCTGCTGTGTAACATACATGGATGTATTGAATACATCTGTTTATCTCAAAAATAAATATATTCATTCTATTTTAATACTTATGAGCTAAAATATATACAAAAAAAAGTAATTAGGAAAAAATAGTTTTTAAAGTAAAGGTAAACGTTTCATTACATGGGTGCCGAAAATACACTCCATTCTATGTGTATGTCTTGTATTATCGGCAGGGTAACATTATTGTTATGAATTAAAGGCTGGCAGATGAAAAAACAATTTGTAAAAGTTGATAATTGAGAAAAATATTGTTAGTAAGATTAGTGTTCAATCATGTCAAGCATCAAAATAATCTTCCTAAAACGTATATGATGAATACTGAGGGTTTAGGTTAAATTTGTACCCAATAACATTCCTAGGGTATGGTAACATACAGGGTTGTATGAATAATTTTAGATTTTTGAAATAATATTCTATTATAAGTCCCTGTATTGGACAACGTCTTATCTAGCATGATAAAAAGACATGACAGATCACTTTTCATGCAGAAATTAGGATTTCAATTTTGGAGTGTATTATTGGCACCTCTCTTACGCTAGGGTGCCGATAATACAAGACAGGTGCCGATAATACACTCCAAAACATGAAAAAATAGATGAACTAATAATTCTTATCAAAATTGTTAAAATTGTTTACAACATGTTCATGACACCTATAGATCTACAAACCATCATATAGGAAGTATAATAATAATGGTACTTGATAAATGATTATGAAATGCTATATTTCCCCTTAAGGTGCCGATAATACCCTCCACTACTCTACATTAACTTAGATCTACTGACATTAGTCTAGCACCTCTAGTAGCAGTAGCACTACATCTAGCAGTCGTAGCTCTGTTACTATTATAAGTGTTAAGCCCCGGCTCCACTGCCCAACTCAACTCAACTGGACAGTCGTAGCTTTAAGAGGCGCCAGGGCCCTACGACTGTCGGGTCGTAGTAAAATCACTACTATGCCATAGGATACGACCCGATGGTCGTAGCATGAAGGCTATATAACCTATATGAATAACTACTGCACACCCCCCTAAGACTCGACAGTCCAGTCGTACATCTTCAACAAGTCAACATGTAAGACCCGACCAATTAGTCGTAGCAAATATGTACGACTCTAGTCGTAATACCGGCTCCACTATGAGACTGACTCCAACTCAACTCAACTCAACTCGATCGTCGGGCAGTGGAGCCGGGGCTTTAGCCTTTCCTGTACCGACGGCTACTGCGTTAGATTGTTCGGCTAGCAGTCAGGCGGAAAATGATGGTGTAAACAAATTTATTAGCCGAATAGTAAGCTGAAGTTTTGTACAAAGTAGATCTATATTTCGTAGAATTATTCCAGAAAAAAGAAACTTAGTGATTTTTCCAATTAGATATAGGTCTATGCTTGTTGATGATATGTTTGTTACCCAAGCAAGACAACCAACAAGGCTAATCAACAAGAATACATGCTTCTGATTCTTCTTTTGCTGGGTATAATTATAGGTTGTGTAATCGATCCGAGTATGAAAGTTGTGTAGACACCTATCCTGTGTGTTATTGAGAATACTAGAGATCTTGGGCCGCTGACCAAGTCGGGCCAGGTGAACCCGGGCCGCTGACCAAGGTGGGCCTGGTCATAGACATACATAACATGTTATGTATGTCTATGGCCTGGTGAACTCGGGCCGGGTGAACTCGGGCCCCCACAGGCGACCACTGGGTGCAACATTCGCACAAATATAATTTCTTACATACATGGGCACAAAGTCCGTGCATGCAGGCCTCCTTATATACACGGACATCTGTTGATAGGAACAAGTTAGCCATTTGAATTTGAATTCCTGAGATTCAATAGAAAAGAGGGATATATATGTTTTAAGGACATAATTTCAAGATGGATTTTTAAAAAGATGGAAAAATATTTGAGCCCTTTTAGTCAAAAAACGACCCCCCCCTGAAAAATGTTGGCTATGGGCCGGCTTATCATCGCCATCTACCCCTCCCCCACAGCCCCACTTGATCCCGACCTTATCAACGCCATCTTCCCCTCCCTCACACCCCGTCCACACAACGGGAGGCCCCCCTAGGCACCCCCGGGGGAGGGAGGTAGTTCTCCCGACCCGAGTTCTCCCTGCCCAAGTTAGACACCAGCCCGAGTTTGTTGGTGACCCGAGCTCTCCAGTTACTGTTATTGCTACTAAGGGAAATAGAATGGGAAAAAAACCTTTGAGCTATGTCGAGGCCTGGGTTTTTTTAGTTTTTAGAGATAATATCAAACTATTCAAATACAAATCCAAAGTCATGTCTCGATTTCTAAAGGTATTTCCCTCCTAGTTGTTTCTAGAAGAAAAAAAGTAGGAAAAGTGTTCCTATTTTTCCTACTTTTCATCAGTCGGGAGAGGCATCTCTGTATTTCACCAAATCAAAATAACAAGAAGCAGGTGTTAACAATAACAGTTGAGCGCCAAAAATTATGCTTGGAATTTTTTTAAGGCAGCTAAATTAGTACATGACATCTGATTGGTCCGTTTCAGTCACTTGATACGAACACCAATAAAATATCAATAACTTGTGCTATTGTGGTAGTATTGTGATATTTTTAGGGCTTCAGCTTGAAGTTCAAGCCCGCATAATTCCATGTCATAATTATTTTCTGTCATAATAACTTTATGTCAGAATTATTTCGTTTCACGATTCGGAACAATTATTCATAAGTTATTTCATGTAATTATTTATCCAGTTATTCTACTGGGCTAATGGTGAAGTCAGACCAGCAAAGTACCTTGAATATCTAGCAAAACATATTGATCCCCTCAAAATGTACAAGAGTCTATCGTATTATCCCCCCAACACACACACACACACAAACTGTATACGGGTCCGTCCCTAATTAAACTGCGATGTATTACTTTTCTTGTACAGGTAACGGTCCATTGTCCACTTGGAATACAGGATGCCTGTATTTCAGTAGAAGGATCATCAACGCTGTACCTCTTGGTATTATCCCCTTCAGGAACTATTTCTCGCACTCCCCTGGACTCCATCTTCAATTTCTTGAACAAGGCTGGGTAATGATTTGAATTGTATTGTTCTAATTCAGTAAAATGTATGAATAAGGAATTAACCATGTAGAGAACTCTGATCATGTTGTCTACGTTTTTGGAATTCAGGGATTTCACATTTTCCTACATCTTAAGATTGCACATTTCCCTACGGCTTAAGTGTCCATAGGCCAAATTGACTAACCGGTAAGAATAAAGGAAATACCATAAAAAAAATCTCTGATCATGCTTTATCAGGACAACATTCTCGACTAAACTGCTATGCACCCCAATAAGTGTGCACAAGAACGCGTGCTAGTATCTCAGTGAATGTACATGATAATAGTTCGAAGCAGTTCACTATTTCTGAAGTTTCATGCCAATAAATATTCTGATGCAGTATTTTCTCTCTCCAACTTATACCAGTGGTGCCACATCAACTGTCGACGATTCCATTTTTGATGACTTACTTCAAGAAGACGATGGGAAAGAATGTACGGGAGTTGTTGTCACCTTAAAAGACGAAGACATCATTCTGCATAGTCCTGAGTCAAAGCAGTTTGCGATCTTAAATGATATTCTGGTGACAGCTGAACCGTATCATGTAACAGTCTACAGACGAGAAGTGTGTTCCAGCTCTACTGGTGCAAGTTTCCATAAAATAGCAATGCATAGAATAGACAATATTCCATATGATAGTACAAAGGGTCAACAAGTTGTTAAGCTATTCTTTGCATGTCCTCCAGGGACTTCTTTTCGCGTAAGAAGCCCATCCACACATTGTTTAGTAGACCGGACACTGTACGTGCAGGTCTTTGGCACTAACATCAGTCTATTGGAAATACCAGTTCTTTTGGTTGGTTATGCTACTGGACACGTGTATTCCATTCCCCTGCATAGACAAACCAAGGACACTCAGCAACAACCGCAACTGGTCTGTGATCTTCAGCAGCCTGTCGCTGCTATTTATGGACTTAATTTATCTAATGGCAGCAACAGTACAAAAGTCTCAGACAAGTTATGTGTTCTCGGCCACCATGGTAAACTGACTGTAGTTGAAGCGTCGAAAGTTGAGTCGAGACAGTGGATAAGTAAAGAGTTCTACCTGAACGGACCCGTTTTGTGTTCAGTGCTGGCGGGGACCACTGTAATTCACTCTTCAGGATGTCAGTTCGTAGTGACAGATTTAAGGCAGATCGAATCCAAAGAGACACACAGTCACCTCACGTCTGAAGCGTACAACGGAGGCCAAACCAGCTCTATGATTGGATACGCAGGTGAGTAGTATTCTATTCTAGAGTAAGAAACAACCATTGTATAGTACTTCACGTTCCTATTGATGATTTAATCCATCCCTAGGAAACATCAGCTTATAGGATGATAACTAAAATTGCTATAAACCATATAACTCGAGAAAATATTTTCCAGTCGGTCTTCAATCAAAATATGAATAACCAACTACCGGTAATTGTTTGGTACCTGTATCTCACTACCACTGCCCTTTTGCATTTTTGATAACTTGATGTTATTGATCCGTTATGCTAAGAAACTGGATGTGGCTAGAAATAATTCCTATGACATCTGAAACTACATTCGATTGAAATGTACATACATGGTTTATATCTATGTAGAACTGATCTGTAGTTATTTTACGTTAGTTTACAGACGCGATCACTGACACATTTATACGATTTTCTTTGTAGATATTTCAGAACACAATTTAGAATGGCTGTCCCTTAACAAATGTGGACACCTGTACAGACATCGTATTCCACGTACTCATACCGATGCGCAGAACCACCCAGCATCTCACCATGGGTCTCTGAAAGACCTACTCACAGGTCTGTCCCGGTCATCAGACGAGCTCATCAAGGCCCAGCAGAACATAGCTCAGCTGGATGCAGTTTTAAGTCAGCTTTCTCTGCTGGGTTACATAGCGGCGACACCCCATGAAGAGGACTGTACCGACCTGACTGGGGCACCACTGAAGCTCACCGCTAGTGTTGAGCAGGAAAACCTTGGTCCCAACACAGTTCTGGGCATTAGGGTCCGAGTGGTCAACCAAAGTGCGGTCAAACTGTCCGAAGGCTGGACACTGGTCATCGTCCTCTCTGTTGACCGCCAACGCAGAGAGGCATCGATAGAAAACTTGTCCAGGGCTGTGCCCCTGGCCTGCCTTGCTAAGGGAGACCATCAAGATATCCTCGTCCCACTTAATCAATCCCAGGTGGATAGTATACCTTTGAAGTTGGAGTCTTTTGTTACATTTGCACCAAAGTCTACAAGAGGGTTGGTCAGTGAAGCCAATATTGTAACAATTCCACTGAGACGTTTGACAATCGACATTCTTCACTGTCTGGAGGCTAGTCGCCCTCCACAGCGAGTTGCACTTGGTGGGTCGGGGGCAAACACGGATCTGCTACTGGTTCAGCTGGCCAAGACCAGACCTTGCTCGATAGATCAGTCCGAAACACCAACAGACGGGACCTTCCCACTGAAGGCCGGACAGCTGACACTGAAAACACTAGTCCAAGGAAGCAAGGTCCAGAATAATGTAGGAAGAGAAGGTAAGTGTGGGATGGTATGATGTAAAGAGAACATGAACAATAAGTGTTTCTATGACGGGAAAACTTAGAAATCATGTAGGTTTACCTTTCTTTGCATCCCTAAAATGTTCCCGGCGGACGGCCCCACTTGGTAGTATATTGCCGTTTGGCGAGGCGTTATCTCTAGTTCCTCTTTGTTTCTCAACTGTTTAAGGGGGCTTCTCACAACAAGAAAGTGACAATCGTTCATAGTTCTTATTTTTAGGCTTGATTATTATACATATATATTATTATTGTCGCATTTACTCCTGAAACTAAAAGAATATTTTGTTTTACTGACAAGGTACGTCCCCAGAAGCCAGGCTGCTACATCATCTTTTAGAAGAATCGCATCTCACGGTCTCACCAGAACAGTCGCATACAGTGGTACGCTGTATCCCTGGCGGTCACCAAGTGGCTCTGACTGTGCGCAAATTGGCCGCCCAGGAGGGGACCCTGGAGGTAGTGTGGGAGACAGACGACCTCTGGACGCTGAGTCAACTCCATACTGCTATCACGAACAAAGTAGAGGTACGTATCGTATGTGCCCGTGTGGCAACAAGTCTTTGAATCTACTAAAGTTTTAAGAAACAATTAAAAATAATTCGATGTAATTTTATGCTTGTATGAACCTCAATCCAGATAATGTTCGGCTCAAAGCAGTTTGACATACTTCATTTTCAGAATGTTTGCAAGATATTTGATAGACAAATTCAAACTAGATTTAGTATAGAAGAATTCAACCTAGATTTAGTAAGCACCCTCATCTAGCCAGTTCGAAAGGCAGGGTTACCACTTAATTTCACATGGAATGTCCGTGTTTCCGTTTCATCAACCCCGGAGCATTCAACCACAAATCAAAATTTACAAAAATCCTTCTTAGAGAAGTCAAGAGTAATTGTTGTTTAGATAACAGGGTGCTCACACATGTCTTATATGGTCTTATTTTGATTTTAAAATGTAGAAGGCTATTTAGATGTCTCATTTTGCAGTCAGAGGTCTTATAAAGGTCTGATTTTTAAAGTACAGCTGAAGTGTTCAAATTATGAAATTTATTGTCCAACATGTAAAGTGCCTTCACTTCGAAGTTTATACCTATAACATGTTAGTTTCATATAAAGCACCTTTGACTGCTAAATAGATCAATCATATTTACATTTTTATGAATCTATACAGATCATACTTTTGATAAAACGGTGCTTAAAATATCTTATTTTCCCTCATGAGAACTTCTGAAGGAGTGCCAAAGGTCCTAGAAAGGTCTTATTTTGTTTTCTGAAAAAGCCTGGGCACCCTGGATTAGGAAATCTAGATCCTGGGCCTGAAAGTTTCCATCTGATTCACTGATTAAAAACCGCTGTTTGATCCAAAAATGTCATCATTTTTAAAATGGAAAATTGTCTGTCTTTGGATATGAACTCTTTTTTTTTTTTTTTTTTACAATTTGTCCTGTTTCAGAAACTGAGTGCTATCCAAGAACTCCTGAAAGGTCATGCAGTAATATCCAAGTCGGAGGTACGTAAAACCCTTCCATTTAGATTCATTTGACGGAAATTCAAATTCATAATCTTATTCAACAATCTATAACAACAGATTTTAGGACTTTTTACTTTTATTTACTTAAACATATTGACAGATTACGATGAGTACAAATGAAGCACACTTACTTCGGCAGTTAGAAAAGACTTTCAAGTTAACAATAATCATGTTTTTTTCCATTTCGACATATTTTCGAAAATAATATATTTCAAACAAATAAAATGTGCTACCTCATACCATTCTTTTCAGGAGGTCGGCCGACAGGCAGTGACCCTGACGGACAGAATTGGTGACATGAGTTGGCACAGCAGCCAGTTCTCTAGAGATATATCTGACCTATTTATATTCCTAAGAAATATACCGTAATAGTATCAGGCTTTTTCAGTTTGCTTGATGTCATTGGATAAAGCGTAAACACATTTCTATGTGCTCCTCCCCCCTCCCCCCGAATATGAACATCAGACATTACAAAAATTATATCGCGATTGGTGCTTTTACACCTAGGCTTTATATGCAAGAATGTGTCCATGTTAAAATGATTAAACGCCACATAAATTATACATGACTTAATTGTTATCATATATTTACATTATACACGAATGCATAGCCAAATCTAATTATTCTAGTTTCAGCTATCTCCGGAGAGAACTGGGTATATTTTTTTTTATCAGACATAGACATGAGATTAATGTTAGAGCTCATACGATTAGCATAAATACATAGAAATAAAATGAACGTGATTGCAAAGTACCTAGATACAACAGAAACGTACGCTTTATTTAACGAAAAGAACTGAAATTGCACCAAGAAACCAGATTTTGCATTCCAGTTGCGTCGTAGGGATTGCTACGTTGAACTTGGGAGACCTGTTTAACTCAGGAACTGTTTGTTAATGCTTACACGTGAGGCATTCAAATACCCAGGCTACCATTTAATATTATAGCAGCCGAATTTCAAATAGTAAAAGTATAAGTAGTAATTAATGATTGAAATAATCTTTTAAATTCACTGTGCAGTCCATTGGTAGTTCACACTCATCGAACTAAGGGAACTGCCCTTTATTAACATGTTATACAGTTCAAGGATAATGACCGGAGTTACAGAGTAACACCTTTTCAATTTGCCATGAGAACCCTTATTTTTAGTGTCAGCTCCCTGGACAAATGTAAAGATAAGCGCTAGGTCTTAATAAATACCATCAGTTTGAAAATTCTATACATGGAAAATATTTGTTAGCTTATACTATTTTGTTATGGCAGAACATTTACTATATTATAAAACCGTATTAAAATATCACTAGCTCGTAGCAACTTCATGAATCCTAAATATCTACAGTAAAAATCCCCTTTATAAACAGCATCCGTTTATAAGGAGCACCCAGAATCTGATAAAATACTGTTCTTTTATTAATTGATTAAATACGTGTTTGTTGGAATTAACATCAAACGTTTCAATACATGTTAGAAATAAAAGTACCTCAAATATGAAGAATAACAGTTACATAACTTGAAATCGTGTTTATCGGGGGGGGGGGGGCGGTCTTGATTAGCCATATCCTTATATGGAACTGAAGAGTCGAAGCAGCAGTTTATAAAGGGGTTTTACGGTAGGTGACACGCTTCTAAAGTGCATGATCCTTTACACATTTACTATTTTCCTAGTACATCATGTAGTATGAAGCTTCCTTTTGGTCGTGAAAAATGTTATACCAAAGAGCCCTTCTTTTGAGTTATATCGAAATGCTCCCCTCAAAGGAACTCCATTGGACATTTCAAAGAATTACCTACAATTGAATACTGTCCGTGGAAATTATGACGGGTCTCTTCCTTTCCTTCAACCCTCATTACCTCTTCAAATAAACATTAAAATCGGTGGTTATAATCAACTGAAAACCTGGTAAACTAAAGGTGAAGAGGTCTACTGGTAGGCTCCAGGATAATTTCCTTGGGGTCGTGGATACTGTCCATATGAAGGTCCACGGGAGTAAGGGTTGTTTCCTCCTTGGGGTCCCGGTCCAACACCTTGTTGCCCATAACCGTACTGCTGCTGCTGGGGCTGCGGTTGTCCTTGTGGCTGCTGAGGGCTATAACCAGGCTGGGTCTGTAAAAACAATGAGAAAATGTGATTTGAAAAAAATCTTATCTGAGCACTAAAATTGTATACAACTGCAAAACGCTTGAAACAGTGCCAGCTTTGACAAATTCAGTTCTAACTTGTATATACTACTTTAAATGTTCCTTTACAGCATATTTCGTTTCAAAGGAGAAAAAAACACTTTGGGTTGTATATGCATTTGTAGCAAGCTACATTATGAATAGTTATAAATATGTTAATACTTATATAATTTAGAATGTTGAAATAACTGTCAAACCAACGCCCACAGTAGAAGTGTGAAATAATTCATTTAAAATCAAACCGACATGTTTCGACCAGTTAAGGTCTTCTTCCAGGGTTGTATAGTTTAGGTAAATATTCTATGTCTATTCAGTATTACTACAAATTCTACATACACCTACCTGTTGTTGGTAACCCTGCTGTGGCTGCTGAGGTGCCTGCTGTTGGTACGCCTGGCCCACACCCGGGGCGGCCTGGGCAGCCGAGTACTGAGGCTGCTGCTGCTGGGGTTGTTGCTGCGAGTAGGGGGCCTGGGCGCTACTCGCCGGGTGGGGCGGGTTGTAGGGGGCCTGGCCACCTGGCTGCTGGCCGGAGTATCCCTGAGCTGGGGACACGCCACCCTGCTGCTGGGGGAAGCCTGCACGGGGGAAAAAAATCAGCAATTTGATAAACGGCTTGATATGTACTGCTAACCACCAGCACTGGTAGCTGAGAAATTTAAGTTTAGTTTGGTACTACAGGGTGCCCACGCATTTTCAGAAATCAAAATAAGACCTTTATAAGACCTTTATAAGACCTTCCCACGGGTGAAAATAAGACCTTTTTTGAGCCGTTTTTTAAAAGTTTGATCTCTTTAAATTTGGAAAAGTTCCACAAAGGGGGTAAATATAATTGGTTGTGTCTATTTAGCAACTAAAGGGGCAGTTCTGAAACTATAATTTATCTAAGTATAAACTGCCAAGGGAAGGCAACCTCTAACAACCTTAGGCTGAACCTAAAAATAAGACCTTTATAAGACCTCTGACTGCAAAATAAGACCTTTCTAATAGCCTTATAAATAGCAAAACCAAAATAAGACCTTATAAGACCTGCGTGGGCACCCTGTACTACTGTAGGCAGGCTGCCAGACAATCATGATGTCATGTCTCCTCTTAGTACTTGGAGGCATCTTGAGCAAAATTTCGTCAAGTCTCTGCCGACACGAGCCTTATTACAATTCAGTATTAAAATATGGTCAACATGGCTAGTTCTCTGCTGATGCTACCGGCATTTTTACAATTCATTATTCAGTTTATCATCGTTCATTCTAAACAATAAACTGCTTCGGTAGCTGATTTTAAAGATGAATATCAGGGATGGACTTGTTTCCTTCGTGGGTTGTCCAAATAAATGAGCGTACCTGGTTGCTGTGCCTGTGCATATTGCTGTGGTGCCTGTGGAGGCTGTTGGGCTGGCGGCGGCTGCTGCTGCTGCTGTGGCGGGGCCTGTTGTTGGGCAGGGTAGGCGGCCTGTCCATGGTAAGGCGAGGTCTGTCCCTGCTGCTGTTGGTTCATCTTATGTTGGCTGGCCGAGGAGGCGGTGCTGGCCACGCTGTCCGGTGTACCCGGCCGTTGGCTGCCACCTGAAAAAAAGAGTTAGAAAGTTAATCAACTGGCTGTGCACAAATATACCAAACACAAATGCAGAGATATTCGGGATGGGCTATTCCTTTATTCAGGGATGTAAGTTCTCAGAGTTTCAGCTGATTTCAGAGAATTGACGAATTCTACAAAATTCTATAAAAGGTTACACATATCACCCTGATTCTCTGTATTTATGCCTACATCTTGTAGGGGTGATCCCATGTACACAGGGCCTGTCTCTGATACCCCTCTGACACACTCCCCTACCTCCCCCTACACCCTGTGCACTCTGCTACGAGATCTATCTCCGCGCCGGGAATATAGTCCGTGAGAATAGACTCTGCTATGTAGGGAGAAAACTATACACCCCTGTATATTATTCCTACGCGGCCTAATGCTTAAGGGGTCTATAAATAGTCCCGCGGTTTCCGCTGGTCGCGCATGACTGGTCGCGGCCGGAGCCAGTGGTCGCTACAGTGCAGAGATGATTCGCCGTAGCGAGCGTCGAAGTTGCAGAGTGCACCCTGTGCAGCAGCCTGCACTACTCCTCTACTCAGTCAGAGACTCAGAGGTTCTGTCAGCTGATAGACTCAGAGTTTAAGGGCAAAATAAATGCTTCAGCTCATTGGCCAAAAATGTATGGGATAAATAAATGCTAAATTCCCATTGGTCCTCCTGGTCCTGACCTGACCTATATGTTGGGTCATGACCTATATCACAGCAGCAGGGCCACATGGTGGAGCACCATAGGGCCCTGAGCTGCACACAGGCTGACAGGTTGGTAGAGACAAACTTGTCAATGGGCATTCCACCCTAACATATTTCTTTATATTAAACATACATTAAATTACATAGTTTAGCAGGTATATATACAAGTTTTAGATCATCAAAATATTTCAGACTTTTTCATTTGGGTCGACTTACATCCCTGTTTATTGAAAGAACTTTGGAAGGGACCATTATGGAAATAATATTTTCTAACAAATCAAAATGATGCCCACACTTCTAAAAGTTGCTTGGGGGGAGGGGGAGGGGCTTAAGATTTTTTCTAGGAACATCCTTCCAAACGAATGATTCTTGCAAAAGGCACGGTTCCCCTATCTGGTATTAACAATCCAAAACCTGTAATTCACCAGGTTGTGTCATAGGTTCCCAGTCCAATTCCATAATCTCCATTCTTCAATAGGCGGCTAATCCTGCCTACTAACGCAATGTCAGGAGACCCTTGTTGGGATCAAAGACAAAGTTGCTATGGGGACCTAAAAAGAAATCCACAAATTAGGCTTACTTGTGTCATTATTTATTCCGAATGATGACATGACTTTACTCTGCGTGTCTTCTGCAGACTTCTGAGTTGAGAATGGATCGAATTCCTTGCTTCCTGCGACATTCGCATGTACTGGGGCAGGTGCGTTTGAGGTCTGAACACCTGGCCGTCCCACTTCTGGAGTACCTGCATCAAACAGAGTAAAAGAAGAAAATAAGCTCAAATCCAACCTCATTCATATATCCTATATTATAACAATTTCGCGTAAAATTTACTATCTAGAATCCGTGACCAGATTATAGTGATGCAGTTCGAAATTTGAAACATGAGAAATCACAGCTGAACCATATAAGCTAACACCAATGTGACAGCTGCTCGCACGTATCGCGCATTGTAATCTTTGTGAATAAAACAAATGTTTGTGGTCATGATACAAGAGGACATCTCACATATATTAAAACATGCCATGTTACCTTCGTGAACGGAACTCGGATCCTTTGCGGGTGCAGGAGTTGTGGTTTCTAGACTGTCCAATAAGTGTGTTACTTTATCTCGAATTTCTCTCAGTTCTTGTCGTATGTGCTTTACGTCATCCCCTTCCAAAGGCCTAGGTTTTCCATTTACTGAAGCGTGATAAAATGGAAATTCAATAAAAAAAAAATCTGGAGATTTGGTTTGATAAAAATTCAAACCTGTAAACAAAATCAATTCTTAATGTGATAATTTTTTTAGTTCAGAGTATTACGAATGATTTTTTTTTCAAATACGTCCTTGATAAAGATAACAACACTCTTAACTATAGAAATTGCACAAATTGTTTCAATTATGAATTAAATATAACTTACCGAATAACGTTAATTTCAATATCCTACTACACTGAATTGCAAAGGAAAGATCCGAACTGTCGAATATAGTTATAAGATCTCCATCTGAAATTAAATCAACATCAGGTGCATAAAAATCACAGGTTCTAGATATTTTACTCCTTTCTTAATGATATACTTGGTGACCCACGAGATATAAAATATCAATATAAATACCCTTTCTCCATATTTCGCAGCATAATTGTACATTCACAACTATCAATAACAACTTAAATCGTTATAAAACTGAAAAGAGGCAACCTTTTTTTTTTCCAAAAAACTTGGCATGGAAATTACGAAAAATAAATGGAAAAGAAAGACTTGTTCAATGGTATATAATGTTAAAGTGAGACACAAACAAGTTTCAGATTTCAAACGAAGTTCCAAGAGTCTACTTTGTAAATGTGACTGCAATATTCCGTTTCAGACGACAGCGATTATTCCCAAATGATATCAACATTTATCTACCGCGTGTAGGTCAGTTACATTAAAAATACATACCTTCATCCTTGTATTTGATGATTACTTCATCGTTGTTATTCAGTTTACCCCTAAAGACCCTCTGCATCATGAGAACAAGTTCGTCGTATGTTATGTCTTCATTGTGAATGGGGATACGTCTGATATCATCCCCAAGTTGGACTTTAATAATCAACTTTCCACTCAGGTCTAGATTGACAAACGGCTCTTCTAACTGTTGCTTAGACATGGTGCCTGAAACAAACAATTGCCTGGAAATAAAATTATATTTCTTCGGTGTAGAAAGACGGAAACAAATTGAGATAACAGAAAAGTAATTTATAAATACAATTGGATTTTCACAATAACGAAATTCAAAGCCTGCTTATTTCGACCAAAAGGAACAAAGTTGTTAAAAGGGTTCCGCTTATACCCTGCCTGATGGTAAAACTAGATTAGAACAAAAAAAAACAGAGCAGATGCATTAGGCTAGCATTAGAGTCTAGTTATTTAGTAACTGTTTTAGGAGTTTACTCATTTCTGCATATTTTGATATAAAAAGTACTCTCTTAACGCAAAGGTAGACACATATTCACATAGCTTGATGTCGACTTTCACAGTAAATCTTGCCCAACACTGCCACTGACTTGCAAAGTGGGAGTGGTTTCCCCTAATTTCTACCCTCCTCAGTTCCTGCCGGAGCGGATGTTCAGGCTTGGCTTATTTATATTAGTTTGTTTTCTTTGATCAAAGGTGATTATAAACAAGACATAATCTCAAAGGAACATTGTCCTAGTGCAGATATGTATAAAAAGCAATATGTTTTAAAAGAACGTAATAAATACCTCTTTCCTCAACAACTCTGACCGGCTCGTCTGTCTGTGCGTCCGTTTGCAAACTCCTTTCTCGCTTCAGATTCCCTTGTAATCATCGCTCCGACTATAGCATTCTGGGCAGTGCCGGGACTACTTTTCGCTGGTACTGGTTACCTGCCTGACTTTACTGTTTCTATAAGAACTACTTTTTCGCGGAGGGCCACGTGCGTGATGCGGTTGCGCAGTACTACAGTAAAAGTGCGTGACGAAAAAAGGCTATAGTCGGAGCGAGTATTACATTTGGAATCCGAAGCGACGGGGGAGTATGCGTCCGTTTGATGTGGCTCATCGCACACAACAACGAAAATCAGAGAGACAAACTATCTAAAATTGGGTCCCTCCTCCCTCAACCATGGACTTCATTGAAAAATAATCCTGGAAAATCGACATAAAAGTTTAATCACACTTGATTATTCACAAGGCCTGGCTAGATGAAAACATCAAATTTGTATTGTTATAGGCAGCTCGATGAATACGCCACCTTGCGGAAACTGCGCGTAACTAGTTTTAAATAACGGGTACACAGGATACACTTTTACCAGTGCCTTAGCTGATACTCGGCACAACGGCACCAAAGCAAAAACCAGCGAAAACGTAACAGAAGAAGAATCTAATCTAGGCAAGTGCACCTTGTGAATTCAGAGATTATAATGACTCTGTCAATGTTTGGAGTCTTGATATGAAAATATAACTTTGCTGATTATCCTGACCACCGTCACAGACAGCTTAGATCTACATAACGACTTTTTATTTTTAACGTCATTGTCTAACTGAAGTCAAAAATGTAGAATCGTTGCTGAAGTTGAAACGCGAGAGAGCACAACACATCACCTTGAACAGTAGACACTGTCAGTAGTCCGAGAGTCCCCGACCCGACGTTACCACTCTTGTCAGTCAGTTAGACAGTTAGAGCCGTTCTCGAACTATACTGTCAGTAGCCATAAAGTTGATAAACAGTAGCTCTGTGGAGCCTTCAGGGAGATGCAACATGGGGGCGGCCATTGTCCCCCAGTTCAGGCCTGTCGGGGGACAAGTTAGACCCTTCAACCTGTGATGTTCTCTGGGGAAAACTTCTGGTTTCCGGACAGAGATAGTTATATTCTCTACGGTCTGTGTCTGAATCATGCTCGGTGGTGAATGTCTTGGAAACGTGCCCCACGTGCGGGGGTCGGTGGTGGGTGCGGTGTGGTCAGAGGGGTGGGCTCACAAAGGGGACTAACAGGGCTCTCGTGCAAGCAGAGACTCAGCTCTGGCCGAGCTCGTGGTTGGCTTCTCATGTGATGTGTCTAACAGGTACCTCGGATGGTTTATCTAGCGCTCTGGACGGGAACCATGCCCAAACAATTAGAAGGGTGGTAGGGTGTAGGCCCAGGTCCCATATCACTTTGGTACCCGTTAACTTCCCAACCCGTACATCGGACTGATTCGTCCCCATTTTTGTGCAGCTGAGTTCGTCCCTACGTGTCTAATTTCCTCTTTTTCTTCTAAGTCCTGATCTTCTGATTCGGCTAAACTTGGGTCTAATTCCAGCTCTCAGACCAATATCCTCGACTATTAGGCTCTTCTAAGTGGCTTCGTGCCCATTCCCATGAAGACGAGGTGTGAACATAGTGAGTTCCAAGACGGGACTGTTTATTCTCGTGCAATCACTTCTATTTATAGACATAACCTGGCTCCTGATTGGTTACATAACATCACATGGTCACTTTGACCCTTTACAGAGGTCACTTCCGGTCAATGATACATCATTCATTACGATTTCGTACTTATACACTCATGCATGCATATTTGTGCAACTCTTACCGTACGAGTTTTTATGTAATGGCTGGCGGAGTAGTGGTTAATAAACAGGCATTTGGAATGATTTATTTACCTCTGCTAACGGAGTTAATAGATGTGAGATTTTACTAACCTCTACGACATTCCAAGACAAAAAAGCACCACGTGACCTCTGTTACCATGGTATCGGCCAATCAGCGGTAAGCATTAGGTAAACAAACGAGATGTCGACATCGCCATGCCTATCAAAACATCGCCGTCGACACTGTGACATCGCCGTTTTTTCAATTATTGTTTGTTCTATCAAGCTTGAATCCATTACATAAAATAAAGAAGACACTTTTATGTCGTACATCGGTCAGTTTTATTAACCTCTTGGTCGTTAGAACCTTGGCCTGACGGCCGCGGTTCTAACGGCCCAGAGGTTAATAAAACTGACCTCATACTCCATAATAGTGTCTTCTTACTATAATATCTTTAACAGAGAACATTACTTGTCTTTTAACCTTTATAGTTACTGTAAGAACTCGTGCAGTAATTATAAATCACGAACTGTCGTGACATGGAATTTATTACTATAATTCATCACACACCACTGATAAGCTACCAAAAGTCCACTGCCTTGGTGTCACTGCTGCAACAACAGTGTCTACAACAGATAACATTATCGTTTTATCTCAACAGCTGCAGTAATGAACTCCATGCTCCTTTTTTTTATACTAGATTTTTGATAAAACTGAATAATAAGGAAGTTATAGGTAGGCAAAACTTACCACTTTGCCTTCCCTCTGAGGGACCCCTAAGTAGGTTGTATGTCCAGTGTCTTATCTGCACTCAGGTGTTGCTGTTGTTTTAAAGGTTTAGCCATCAGGTAAGACAATGCCTGAGTAGGCTGGCTACCACAATAGAGAGGTGGGAACCCAAGTCTGCCACCCTTTTCATGCCTTTTACTACACAGGCCTTACCTGTTAAAAGGAGTGAGGTAAAGAGTGGCCAATGGGGCCTCAGCAGCCTGGTATGGGGGATTTGAAAAAGTGTTATTTCCAGCAACTCCTGACCTCCCTATACTGTACGGGAAGCACTGGTGTCGATCGTTCAGCTACTTGAACAGTTGAAGTTTTGGTAGTAATAGTAGTAGTAGTGATTTTGTTGACAACAAATATTCATACATTTGATCTCACGTGTCATATGGTTTGGTTGAGGCTTGACTCACCAGCCCGGGCCAGGGGCCATATCTTCGTAACTGAGTGAGGTGTTTATGCGGCAGAGTGTAATTAGGCCAGTCAGGTGAAATTTGATTAGGACCTCATTCATATTTATTCTGTTTGTAAATCAATGTAACTTCACCTAACAATTAGTCCGAGAGGCCCTGACCACTTGACGTTACACTAACCTAGGCTAGGTAGGACTGTCAGAGCCGTTCTTGGACTACTAACATTAACAATCCCTTTTCAAACTCATTTTCAAATGACATTACTTCTTTTGGTGACAAGACAGAAGAAGGTGTCATGAAACAGTAATCAGAGACAGGGCCGAGGCAGTGTGGTTGTTCAGGAGCAAGGCCTCATCAGCCAGTGCTCCAGAGGGCCTTTTTCCCTCGAACCTCATAGACTAAATAAGTATATAAGGTAGCTCTGTTAACCTTCCCTGTACAGTCGGGAAGGCTCTGAAGCCCTCCGTAATGATTTCAAGGAAGAGACTCAGGCGAAAATGGTCTCACCCATACTATTGCAACGAGTTGGTGTAACAGGTTCCAATAGGGTTAGTACATGGGTTGCAACAGAGACATGGATGCCATCTGTTTTATAGTAGATCTAGATAAATTTAAAATGATTTTAGACCTGTCTGGTTTTCTGCTAGGGGGCCGGTACTTAGTACTTTCCCTACCCCAAAAAAAAAAATTAAAAAAAAAAGAAGAAAGAAATCCCGACTGCCCGAGTGGCCCTTTTTTTAATAGCCAGGCGGTCCGCCGGAAACATTATTTTTTTTTAGGCTGGCCTAAGGCATGTGTTGATGTAAACACTACGCTGAGCTACTGAGCGTGGACTAAACACCCGCGTCAGTACATTTTTCAGCCCTCGGAAGCCTGGATTATAGGTAGTAATGAGGATGTTTGGGGGGGTACTATTGGGGTCCACGGGTTTTGGTGTTAGTAGACTCTATGTATCTTTATGGTAGGCCCATAAGAAGGACTTACCTATGAATGGGGCTGGGTAGCCCTAGCATATATGAAGTGGCAGCCTTTGCTGATGCTGTGTCCAACAAAGTCGTCAACATTGGTACAGATCCTGTGAATTAGTAGGAACTGGCTACATGGGATACCCCGAATACAATGTCTCGGATGAGCTGAGTCATAGTGGAGGTAGCTAGCACTGTCTGTTGGTTTGACGTGCAGACTAGTGGGTAAGGTACAGTTTGGTTGTACTTGGATATTCAGAATGAGATCTAAAAAATGTACCTCAGAATGATAGATTTCTGAGGTAAATTTAATAGTCTAGTCTGGCTAGTCTGATGTGACCTGTTCAGAGTGTCAATAAAAATGTCCAGCTCATTACGATCATGGGGCCAAATGAATAGGATATCATCAGTGAACCTCAACCATAACAATGGCTGTTTATGATAGGGGTATACAATAACTTTAATTTCATTTTCTCGTTCCGGATATTCTTTCAGAACGACCACAGGGGAGGCTGGTTTCATCCACTGCTCCAAATCCTGGAAACTTGGCAAGATGCTAGGAGGACTTAGATCAACGATTCCAACTTCTACGTCCAACCTATGTAGTTATATTTGCCACAAAGTGCAGTTAAACAAATTGCAAAGCGCTTGGACATGCAGAGCACTTGGGAAAAGAGATGCCTCAACATCGAGCCCAAAAGTGATGAGAGCGTGGCAGGTGACTGGGTATGATGGATTTGAACAGTTAAGACTGACGACCACGGCACAGGTCCCGTCAATCCGCAACCCAGGGGACATACTCGTCAAAGTTCATGCTTCCAGTGTCAATCCTATTGACATCAAACTACTAGGTAAGTTACTTGGATAATTTGATACATATTCATTTGTACTTTGTTCTGGTAATTGGTAACTGATCTCGCAGTTGCCAATTTTGTCAGAAAAATCAATCAATCTATCAGGAGAATTTGAAACCCTATTTCCGTGACACACCTTATAGTGATTGTTGGACTATAATGTCATTGCGCTCAGGGACAAAGACGTAGAGACATAGGTTTTTATGTATTCTTTTTTCTTTCCACGTCAAGATATTATTGAATTAATCATTTTAAAACACTTTTTATAATTATAGGAGGATATGGGGCTGCAACATTAAACCCACTTCGACGAATACAAGGTCTTTTGAGAAATGGCTCAGTATTTCCATTTATTCCTGGGCGTGATTTCTCGGGTGAAGTGGTTAGTACCGGAAAAGGAGTAAAAGCCAGTCGCTTCAAACCAGGGGATGAGGTAAGGCAAAAGACAGGGGATTTGCAAATGTGTTGGCGTTCACTGATATTAAACTAATAACGTAATATAGTAGAAATACATATAGTAATGAAATTTTCTTGACAAACTAAGAGTCATACATTTTGATGTTACAATCTTTATAATATAAAATAATACAATCAAGTATAGTAGAATATGATGTTTGAGGAACTATTTACTAACTATCACAAGTTTGAAAAAAACATTACCAGCTATTCTTGAGCCGTTCACAGGTAATCTCACTCAACATTATGCTTTCTAATAAGCAGATCAACATCCGTTTAGAAACTTTACAATGAAATGATGTTTAATGAAGCAGATTGTTTTCTCTGATGAAGTTAAATTTTGGTTAATCAACTTGCAAAGATATCTGTACCAAAGGATTGTAGAAAAGCCGTTTCGGTATTACAGGTTTGGGGCGCCCTTCTTCCTGTACGTCCCCAAGGATGTATGGCTGAATATTCCATTGTACCAGCAGAAGGTGTAAGCATCAATCTGATAGTTTTATGTTTATCTTAAACATAGAGTTTCGAAGCTATATCTGGTCAAAAATGAATGGGATACAAAGCTCGTCTTTCCAATACATATGGTGAACAGATGATTTGTCCGTGTTGTACATAGATCATTGACCAGTAAAGATGGACAGATGATCATCTGCATCTACATTATATCTGACATGAATATCTTATTGCATTGCTGTAGAACATAAATTAACCAGTAATGATGGATAACAGATAAACCTCTTCATCTATATAATAAATATTTTTCTTGCATGACTGTAACACATAGATTAACCAGTAAATGTTGGATTACAGATGAGCATCTTCATTATAATGAATATCTTATTGCATGACTGTAATACTTACATGTTACCGCCAGCATAATTACGTACTTAAGCAAGTTGTCACGATGTTGATTGTTTAATTCTGTAGATAGCAAAGAAACCACCAGGTGTCTCGCACGTTGAGGCAGCCAGCATGCCGTACGTTACGTTGACAGCCTGGACTGCCCTTTGTGCTAGGGCGGGACTGACAGAGAAAAATACGCCCAACAAAAGGTAACTTGTGCAGCTGTTTTGAGATACATGCAATGTGGCGGGACACATCGAGTTAGGTAGTGCACACATTTAAGAAAAACTCAGGAACCTTGTCTTTACTGCATGCCACATAATGATCCCATTGATATATCATATACATGTAATATGAATATTTATTTCTTTTTAGATGTTCCTTAAATGCTAGAAAAGAACTGTGTAACTCTTAGTTAAATCATAATAAAATGGATGTAAAAACTCTTTCATTTTTATTGTGCTCGTTATCTTACAGGGTGTTGGTTCTCGGGGGTTCGGGTGGCGTCGGAACGTTCGCAGTACAGGTGATTAACTTGACTCTCACATGAACATGTCACGCTTATCACAAGGCTACCAAATTTATTTTCTTTGTACTGAAAATGCTCTGTTCACGAAAAACTAAGATAAAACCCAGCAGCACCAAAAATTGAGTTTTCTTCATGTATACGTCTAGTATATAATCCTATAGAGTGCTTTTCAAATGCAGGGACAGAGTAATGTAACTCCAGCTGATTAAAGAGTATTGGTCTTTTTCTAAAGTTTGATGCGTAGTTGATGTATTCGATTTGGTCCCGTGGCAGTCTGTTTATTACGAAGACAATTATTGAAATAAGTATTTTTATCAGTTGATGAAGGCCTGGGGTGCTGAAGTGACGACCACATGCTCAGCTGATGCCATTGAGCTGCTCACGAATCTAGGCGCGGACGTTGCCATCGATTACAAGTCTCCAGATGCTGAGAGTTCGCTCCGACAGATGACTAGGTATTCTATCGACGTCTATGTAACGAATGGAGACTATGTTTCATTGCAATGTTATGTTTAGGCTTATATGATGTACTGAGTATTAGCATCGAAAAGGGGACCGGTATGTGATCCATGAATACGCCAGTGTGTATACATGTGAATAGTAACTTTTCAACTTAACTTTACTGCTCTTTGCACAGTTCTAGTCTTACGTTTACCGTATGTAGCATGAAAAAAGATAACCCAATCGAAGTGCACTGGCTCGCTGATTCATACGTTGACACCGTTCGTAAGATACTTGCTTGTACACCAATTTGCTGTCCTTTCAGGTTTGACGTGATTCTGGACTGCACTAGCGATCAGCCGGACCGTTATATGAAACTTCTTAAAGAAGGCAGCAGTTCGACTTATGTGACAGTATTGTCACCCGTCCTGTCAAATAGCGATCAGTTAGGTCTTGGCCTAGGCGTCGTGAAATCAGCAGTCTCATTTGGGTCGTGGCTAGTCAAGGTAAGGTTTTACTTAGGTTTTGATATAGGTTCCTGTCCTTCAATTGTTTCACAGTCCACTACTTGAGTTTTACATCCATTTCAAACACGTATTCAAGTTTAATCTAAAATGTGTTTCCATGTTCTAGTAACATCACCTATGTTACCACCGTGTTTTGTGAGCACGTATATCGAAGGCACGTCTACATCTAAGAAGAATGCCATTATTGACAGAAAAAATAACAGTTTATAAACGCCAAAGTTATTGTATTAGTAACTGCAATAGTCCTGTACATGTAATTGTTTGAATAATCATGTATTCTTGGTCAAAGTCCAAATGCCCTTAAAGAAGGTTTTACCTGATGTTGTTAATATAATTATATAGTTTCAAATCATTTAAGGTTTTCAAGAGAAACGCAGTCCCATGTTGAGAATGGAAGGCCATGTGTCAACGTGATACTTGTATATGAACAATGAAGTTTGCATATTATTATGCCGAATAATTTTGAATTTGTGTCTAGTTATCTTACAATATAATTGGCAGGATGCTCAAGGGTTGTTGTAGATTTTTAAAAACTGAAAGATATATATGTTCCTTCTTTCAATGTCTTCTTACTTAAATTGTGATTTTTCAGGGTCGTCTTTCTGGGAAGAATTATCAATGGGCTGTAGTTCAAAACTCACAAAAGGCACTTAAGACAGCTTCAGATTTAGTCAGTTCTAAGAAAGTAAGTTAATCTTAGTTTTCTGCTTTTAGTATCAACATTTCTAAAGTTGTCATTATTTTGAATGTCCGTGATATAAATGTAGCAAATCCACATTGATTTGCCAAAAAAATAATGAATAAATAAATAATTTGCATTAGAGATAAATATATAGAATTGGAGTCAAAATAAATATAAGTAACAGTCATTTATCATATGAATTCAGACCAGGGTCATGCTGCTAATACAAACTGTCTTGAAAATGTTGACAACATATAAATTGCTATCATGTAATTCACTGATCAAAAAGTTCAATTGTGCGTTATTTTTATTATTGTTGATGTAATCTGATTATTGTACTTTTCCTAGATACGACCAGTTTTGGACCGGACTTTCGGATTCAGTGATGTACCAGCTGCTTACAGAAAGCTTTCCAAAGGCCCAAATCGGGGGAAAACAGTCGTTGATTTCAGTATACCCTCAGCGTAACTCATTTTCTTTATTAGTCAACCTATGTAGTAGACCAGCTTGTGCTTAAATAGGATGTAAATATGTCCAGTACGCATGTAACTTTCGTTTCAAATATATGATACTAACTGAGAGTTGTGTTAGTGCCTTGAATTCATAAATTCCTAAGTCATATTGTGGTGCTTCCCGACTTATCTAAGACTGTCATACACTTCTTTAAATGATCCAAACCTGACTGCAATAGGTTTATCCTTTGTCATAATGAACCCATCCCCCATTGTGTATATCTCAGCTTTTGGGTTGGGCTGACAAAAATACATCATAGAAGCATATAAGTATAACATAAGTTAATTCACTGATTTAGGCCAAAATTGTTTTTTTCTTTATCACCAAATACTATTCAAACACAAGTTTAAAGTGGCTATGAATACAACCTTGGAAAATAGATTAATTATTTCATGATTAAAGCTTGGGACCTGAGAAAGTATAGAAAATTCTAAATACATTTTAGTTTTGAGTGGATTTACTTGCTGATTCACTTTCTGGACACCTGACTCATCATGAACAAGTTGTTCCCCAATGGTCCACATGACTGCAGTGGAAGAACATTTAATAAAGTGAGCCTGTAAAAAAATTAAATGAGAAATGAGAAAAAAAAATCTGATCTGCCTTGATATTTCCATGACCCCCGACCTACCCAATTATCTTCTTCACCGCATAGTCTACGAAAGAAAAGGTTAAGATAAAAAGGTTGAGTGACCCCTGTACCCAGAACTTCACCTTGTATCCAGAATGCAACATTCTTTTAATACGACCACTACCGGATGCTGAAGTAAAAATGTCACTAAAACTTGTAACCGGCGTTTCCCCTATTGCAATGCCTTGGACTGTAACATGCTTTCACCGGCAAAAACTGAACGTATTCCTTTCTGGGCCCAGCAACAAATCTAGCAAACTACACAATCAGGGCCACTTCGGGGCTAGATAATGACTTCTTCAATTTAATCAATTGGCAGATTTTACAGGTTTGCCAGCCACTCAAAATGTGGCATTTCAAGGTAATAAAGGGTTGGACAATGTAAACTGTGCTGTCAGGCTTTAGCATTGGTTTCTATGGGTAAAAGGCCATTATATTTTATTGCATTTTACAAATGTCAGAAGCCCTTTGTCAACCAAACTGTCATAGTTCATTTTGTTAATACCACTCTCTTTGAGCAACTAAGCAAAACTGTAGTGTAATCATGTTCAATGGTAAACACTTATTTTGATGTTAATGGAGATGGGCTTATTGCAGGTAAATAAAATAAATGATACACCGGAAATACCACTATGAAATAAAACCATGATATTTATTCAATTTGATAGTTTGGTGATCCAAGAAACCGAGACGTAGAGCGCTTTCAATAATATTGATGTAAAATTCAAACACAACGGTTCGCCAAAAATCCGATTGTTGTCTTGACATGTATTCTATAGATTCTTATCGGGGATATCCGTCTAAGGTCGCTAAAATACGAGATATAAATATACACACTTGAATATGTATATGCTAATTAAAATGCAACGTTCCCCTGTCCGTGAAAGTTATAGTTAGGCCCATGAAACTCATCCATGTCTTTTGTGATAATACCAATCTAAATAAAACACTTTAACCACATCCCTTAACTAATTCTTAGTCTATTACAAAATATTTATTTCTCATTACCATATCTTCGTAAATATATCGAAGAATAGTTTTCAACGTGGCTGGACTGTTTCTGCAAGGGTATTTTATCTTTATTGCTTAACGATTTTATCTCTTGTGCAGAAATGTAACCAGAAAACATTTGAATCTGTCATCATAACTTAGGAATCCTTAAGTGACAAAATGTAACCATTATATCTCATGTTTATACGAAACGTATAGATATGTACGGAGTGAGACAGCATTCCATAGCCTACCGTACCCTTGCTTACACTACGTACTCCCTGTTATGGTGTTCCCAATCAGGGCGCCGCGTGATCAGATTAAGTCGAGTTGGCATGACAACGAGTCTCGAGGAGGATAATCCTAAATCCCCATTACAGTACCCCCAGAAGTCCAGTTCCTGGCGTGTGGGAAACTTATTGTAACCTTATATCTTTATGACGAGATTATTCAAAGAATGAAATGCACATTGGACTGTTTATACGCTTTCAGATATTATGATTTTAAAGCATGACTGGGGTGTATATATTTAAACGTACACGTGAATGTAACTGAAACTATCCTTCTGCAAAGTCCTGTGTAATACACAGTCATCGATTGTAGTTATCATCGATTTACTAAAGGATAGCCGGATGCAGTAAATAGTCCAGTCGGTTATTTCAAGATAGTGGAAGGAATAGATGTGCATGTGAAATTAACAGCTCTGCTACATCATAGTCTGTACCGAAGTCGGATATGGTTAGGCTAACTTTCAGAGGATGTTTCATACACGACAGTACAGAAATCTGAGGTAAGTTAGGCTGGTGGAATTCGTTAAACCTCGGGAAGTGAGATTTTTCTCATTTATGTATAGAACACTGATCGCGTTTCGACTAACTCATCTGTTTAAAATAGGGATTATACAAAATTACTTGATGGAAAATCCTACTGGAATTTAGCATATTTAGGGTTTTACGTCTGTGTTTCTAGCTATTTCATTCCGGTATGTTGTGTAAGTTTCATAAACTTTATGTTAATATTTCTACGTCTGATAGCTGTCCACCTCGTTTAACTTTTTATCAGGAACGCAGCCAGAAGACAATGATTCTGGAGTGGACATAGCTGATTTACTTCAACTTGGCCCACAATGAAAATGGAGGGTGAAGGTGGAAAAGTATTCCATCGTTTGCGGGTGTCGGCCAATGGTGAAGAGGGCAAGCCCTTACCTCGACTTAATGTAAATGGACAGGAAACGCACGTCCTGTATAATGGGATCTCAGCCAACGCCTGGTTAATGCCCATTGGGGTGGTCGCTAGGAGGCGGTCAACGGGAGGTGAACTATCCGGAGGTAGTATAAACGAGGAGTGCCACAGGGCAATCGTCGAGAGGGCCAAGAGTGCGAGCTTGATGCTAGGGCAACGTCACTATGACGTACGAAGACGCTCTATGCAGGTGCAAGACATGCCAACACGAATAGAAGGCAGGCATCTCGGCCCAGAGAACAAGGAAAAAAGCAAAGTTACCGTTAACAAAAAATGGAGGAAAAAGTCGGCAGAAAAGCTCAGGACGAGACCAATTATCAAGTTTTCTGATAGAGCCGTTCCATTATACCGTAAAAATGAGGAGGAACGCATCCAAAAAGAACTTCGTATTATCACTAAACTTCGTCCTAAAACCGCTCCACCAGGTCTGCCCAAAAAAGATCAGCCGCCAAAGGAGCTACTTAATAATAACCTGACTATAGTGAAACTTGACAAGAGCCCAGAGGCTATTACTAAGAAAAGGAGAAGTGAGTCGACAAAAGAGAGGAAGATTGTGACAGGGGATGAGTTCGTGGATATCTTCTTGAACGAGGAGAACGTGGGACACTTTACCTCGGTGAATGAAATGAGCGCTGCCTATCGGGCATACCTTATGAAATTACCCACCGGTCCGGATACACTACACGTCAATACCCCGAACGAAACAAGACTGAACTCTGCTGCTAGTAGAAGGAGCAGAGTGGGAAGTTCAAAAACCAGAGGACAACAGGAGGGCAAACAGAGAAACCTGTCTCCGAGAAACCGGTTTGATTCTCCAGATTTCGAGCCCGAGCGGCCGCGGAGTAGTTGGCGGCCGCTGCTAGGGTGTGAAGAGGAGGACACGCACGGCTCGATGGGCTGTACCCACCGCTGTAGGCAATGCTTCACGGCCTGCCTGGCTTCAGAGGACTACCTGGAACACATGTATGACGAAAATGGTACCATGATATCTACCAACAAAAAGGGCCCAGGAAGTGCAAAAAAGAACTCCAGTGGCTCCTCCTCCGGGCAAAAGACTGGCTGGGGAGTAAAGGCGGGGCGGAAAAGGCTCAAGGCCATAGTGAAGGATCATCCCGAGGGGGAAGGAAATCCTCTGCTAGGACTTTCAATTAGTTTCTTTTCTCCTGTGGCAGGGTCCCACGTCGACACCCTGGAGGAAGTTATCCAGGAGGACAGGGACCACAGCAGGTCAGAGGGCCCTGATCTTCCCGTGAACGGCAAGTTCTTCAAAAGGGATATATCAAAACGACGAAAGAGGGGTATTGTGAGGTCTGTTGGACAAATTGCAAAGGCTATCTCAAACGCCAAAGGCAACATGACGACAGATGTAGAATCGCTCGAGATCAGCGGGGCTAGCTTACAAGAAAATGACAGTGAGGAAACCCCCCACCACGAAAAACCTAGGTGGGATTTCTTCCAACTCAGGACTTTTCATAGACCTGGGTTCCTAGCGCCACTTCCAATATATGAAGTGCAGAAAAGTATGCGAAATCTGAACATTCAGGGAAGCCCTAAACCACAGCATAAACGCTACGAGTCTGCCTCAGAAATACCTATCACAGATGATAATTAACAACACGCGTTTTACCATAAATACTACCACACAACCCGTGCACTATTCACACTAATTCCTGCTTATCTTAATCACATTATTGCCAAAGTAATCCATTGGCCCGTCATATAACCATAAGGGAAACAGAATAAGAAGGAAAGGTTCCTTTGTTCAAACAGACATGACACCTTTAACTTTACAAGATGATATATACATACATAGAGTTTGTTTTATTTGAAATTAATAACAGCGCTATATTTCAACTCATTTTTGGTGTTTACAATGTTCAAGGAGAAGAGTAGAAAGGCTACAAATCAAACGAAGATATGTCTTAACAATGGCAAAGGGTATTATGTGACGGGGCCGCAGGGAATATGTAGAACTCCAGTACGAAGCTAGAAGATCAATATGGAAGAGATAGAAAGTATGCAGTCATGTCAACCTATGAAGGAAAGCATATAAATAAAATTGCTTTGACATTTTCGTGTGATGATCGCTTCGTCACGTCACGCGTATATATATTTTAAAAATGTATCGTAAACAAATTAATTTCGTTTTATATCCATAAAACACTCCCGTTAAAATACAAAAGTTCTTGATTCGACAATTTCAAAAGCATACAATACATGAAGTTTGTGTACGAATGTTGCATCCGGCATATCTGAGGTATTTACGTATTCATGTATGCCAGGTTTGTACACACGCATATGAGGGAGAATCGTAATGGAAATTGAGAAATTTCCAATAAACATGTCAATAATTCCCATACTTAGTATTAGTAAAATATGCAGGATCATTGCAGTATACGTGCAATGGGAAGTCGGTAGCACGTTATATATTGATATTGTCACGCAAAAGTAGCCTTAATCAAATATATCTCTTCGTTTTTATGCTTAGGGGGAGCTATCTAGACAAGTTGGCCTACAGTTAAAGTGCTGCGTTACGTGCTCGATCATTCCAACTATGTAGAAATACTGCTTTAGTTGTGGGGTAATGAGTAATGTAGTTTGTGAAATTCTCTTTCTCAAAACAAGGCACAGTGGAAATTAAATTTTTGAGGCAAAATTTATTTCTTAACTGAAACAGAAACAAGTCATCTCCCAGGGTCCAGACCCTGTCACAGAGGCTGGTATCAGCGGTGGTTGAAATGACCAATATTAGACTCTTGATATGTAGGGGTAAAATAAAGTATATGTTAATCTAAGTACATGCAAATAAAAAATAAACAGGGGTAGGACGGATTATGGTCAGAGTATATAGGCCCAGCCCACAGCAATGCTGTCACTGACCGCTATTGGTTGACAGCCACTGAGAGGGCAGGTGACCAATTGTTTAGCAGTAACGGTTATAGACAAGATAATTGTCATATATTGGATCCCAACTAGGAACAAGGCCAAACACAAATGTAAATACTTGACCGATTTAAGGCCTGGTTAGTGTTCTTTAGGTTGAACATTGGACGCTGTACCTTTGGTGGCCAGGCTCTTTATCTCCTTACAAAAGAATATGCCACTGCCGCAAAAACCTCTTTAAAAGTCAGACCAGCGCGTTCACAGCTAGGCTTGACAGCTGATTAGTTAATGCCCACGGTACGTAACCGATATCAATTGATGGACGATTTGTATAGCTGAAGACTAGGACCGATATCCATATAGTGGAACTCTAAGTCATTCAATAATGTAATAAATTTATTGTGGCCAGATGCAACACTGATTGTGTATTTACAAACTTATCACAAATATGATCTCTATGATATAAAACGACGTAAGGTTGGTCAGCTGGTGGGTTGGACGGGCATCGTCACAGTCATGATCTGAAATGAAAACAAATAACTTTTAAGAATATTTAGAATTGGATGATTAGAAAAAAACTGATTTTGATCGATTAACCGTTGCAAATTTCTTATCTATACTACTAAAGAAATTTAGATATATACATCACTTTTTTTATATATAGAAATGTTCCTTTAAAACCAAAATATCAGTTACTATATGGGACAGGAGAATGTATCATTCATTTAATTTACTGAAAACATGAATAAAAACATACATACTATTGACTAATCTTGCTCTGGCTGTGATGCTACAAATATGTTAATCCTTACGCGAGATAATCAGGAATTTTTGATAAATTACAATAGACAGACAATGATGTTTTTTTTCAATGTGTTTTAACAACTAATTATATATATATTTTAGGTTTTGGGCTGGTAATATTATCATGTTTATAATTCGTACGTGTGTTTTCCGATTGAACTGGGCTCCACATTCTTCCTGGATTAGGTTGTATGGAAGAAAAACATCGAGGTGGTAGATGTTACACCGTGTTTCTATCACAAGGCGGTCTTCACCAATGTCAAGCGTCATTGTGGCAGCTGCTTTCTGAAAAATGTATTGAAGAAATATACCAATATATTCCTAAACTTGTATTCTACATACCGAAAATGCGTTAGCGATTTGCCGCTCATATACTTTTGTTTTTGACGATACTTAATCGTCGGTATCGCGATCAGTAAATGATCATCTCTATCACAGTTATACTTTATTTATATCATTCACTCATTAGAGGTAAATCTGGGTGACCACCTGGGCGCCACCTAGTGGATAATTTTTGAAATGCCAATCAAGATATCATTTGTCCCCCTTGCCCAAGCAGAAAAGTTCATTATATGGAGAAATAAATAAAACATAGTGATCATAGAGACACTAGTTGAAGAGCAATATATGTGAAAGAGTAGTATTATATAATGCTGTTTGTGCGAAGCAGTTACTTACAACTTTAGGCAAATGTATTTCGGCGACTAAGAATTCAGGATGACCCTCTGGAGGTTCTGCTAATATAGTATATGGCGGTTCAGGTGCTCTGAAATAATAAAGTGACATGATTAATTTCATATCGTTATACATCTACTTTTGGTTTGAAAGTGTTTTCAGCGCACTTCGATACTCCCACCCTAATCGTAGCATAATTGTAGTCCATTGTAAATTTAATTGAAAATGTGTCGATTGTAGTGGCCTATAAGTGCTTTGACTGCACCAAACAGTGCTGACACCTAATGACAAAACTATACTTCACGTACCGACAAGAGATGTGAAGCTCAGGGTTACTTATGTATTTTTTTTCGTGTCATCAAAATAGTAAAATTGCATAGGGGTCGTCCAACATTTACGTATGCACAAAGGGGGTGGATGTCAAGGGCTTTGGTATATTTCTAATGCGTTTACATGTTAAAAGGGGGGGGGGGCGTTGGATAGAAATCATATAATTTATGGACGACTCCTAATCCTAAACAAACACACTCTTACTTATTTCGTATGCACACTAAAACTATTTAACTGTTTAAAAAAGAATTGAAAACGAATCAAAAGAAATGTTTTAGAAAAAGAGCCCGACTAATGGAAATACCTAAATTGTATAATATTCTAAATGAATTTTCTACGAAAAGTTATAGTCAGTTCATAATGTCATAACAACATTCTTATAGATTTTAGGACAATGTGATTGGAGAAAATGATGATCATAATAATATTGTAGTCAATGCAAAATGGCTGTCATGATTATTCATACTAATTACTATACTTACTTTCTCTTTGGTTCCGGTGCATGTGATTCTTCTGTTTCTGTAATCAGTTTGGGCTTGACACCAACAGGTTCATTCGACCTGCCGTTCAGAAAAACAGTTAGCGATTGTTTGTTTTTGTATAATTATGCAAACCCTATGCGTAATGTTTAGCCATAATTATAATCTACTAAGGATAACAAGCGAATTTCTTTCTGTAAATTACTATTGACATTCAATATTTCAAAATCAACCACGAGAAATATTGCACAGAATTTGCGATAGCAATGATTAAGTGTTATGTATGGTTGACCTTCGTCAAAAGCATTAGGTTTATTAAGAGAGTCCATATTATTTAAAACTGATTATACTAATCATCTACGTTTTGTAATCGATAAAATCCATAATCATGAGACACTTATCACAATTCTTGTACAAATCAGCACAACCAGATACGAACAGTTTTTTTCACGATGGTTTAATCAAAGCCTTACTCGTTCATTTCCATTATTAGCGGTTTGCTCTGGGTGCGAATATTTTGTTCCGGGAGGGATCCAACAAATTTTCGATTCTTTAGCATCTTCCAATCTGTGGGGGAAATAAATGTTATTTATTAGCATTATTCTATCAAGAAGCATAAACTAAATATCACTTAATAAGAAATAGATTCCAATATTTATCTGCATCATTACTACCTTCGAGAAAATGGGAAGAATCTATCTGACCTTCAGTAATTGTACTTTAAATGATAACACATCAAAATTGTCTTTCAGACCAATGAAAAATCGTTGTAACAAATTACTTAAGAGTGACTGCTACCTACTTCGGTCAAGGCTGATTTTATACTTGTATTCCAATCCTTCTATGACAACTGTGAGGAAAAATCCAAGCAGAATTTGTCTCTCCCTTAGTTGCCGGAGTAACGACGGGTTAACGACTACGTCATAGGCCGTACATCCAGCGCCCTCTGCGAGAGAAAATGAAAATCACCACATCTTTCAGAATGGTTTCAGATTATGGGGTAAACCCTGCTTATATCAGGAATGGATTAAACTTTTTATGTTAAACAATTCAGATGGATTTCCTATATACATTACGTTAAGTCCCCTGGTTTAGGTTAAAAACAAATCCGATTACTATAAACATCCCCTCCCCTCCAATGGTAGAAGAAAATTATGAACATAAAATTCCATAGTGTGTCGAGTAGATTAACGTATCCTGAATTATCTTTTCCTTTCTTTTTCTTTTAAACGAATTTCAGATATAAGGTTAGTATTCGGACGTGCGAAAGATAAATCAAACGAAAATAATATTATGAACAGAAAATAGTTACTATAATAGTAATCATTTTCGCTTTTACACATTTTTGCGCAATATGATCCATGAATGAAAATATGATTTGAAAGAAGAAATAAAACAGAATTAACTCTCAAATATGGAAAATTGTGATTCCGGTAAAATACTTGCAATTACCAGATGAGTGAGAATTTGGCATGTACTCTCACAGTATCATTTTTCAAACATGGGATCCGTGCTGAAGTTAATCATGAAGTTTATTCTTGTGAATATTATTTTCTTCAAATATAACATTTGAGTAATTTGTTGCAATATAGAGAGCCAAACTATTTATTGTTTTCGACCGGCAAAGAGCCGTGACTAAGGTAATTCTTATTACGGTGCTTACAACAAATTCAAACCGTTTTGTTTCTGGTAATATGTTTCCTTCGAACACGTCCTTGAATTGGGGGAGTGAAAGGACTCCGGATATCTAATATTTATTTCATTTTAGGCACTAATTGTGAATTAGTCTGAACTAACTGTTATCCATCTCTGCATGTGGTTCTCCAAGGCTCATGGGGACACGATATCCACCTGCCTCTTCCGACTCCAGTAGTTTCACTAGCTCTTCATCACTGATATCCTTTGGCGCAGGAACCTGTTTGATAAAAGAAATTGCCATTAATTGTCTACTTAGAGTGTGCTTCAGCATGTGACAAATTGTTGCTCTTCTGAATATAAGTGAAAATGAGTGTATCAATGATGAGTACAGAAAACCAAATTCGTTATAACACTCAATTGTTATTTCCAGTATTACAGAAGAGATGTAAGTAAATGGTTCAGAGTTGAAATACTGGATATGTGCAGCATGTGCTTGATGTTATGCTTAAACTACGATTTCGCCGAGTCCTTTTTAATTTGACATAACTAGATCATGTGTATCACTACGGCAACTGTGTTTGTTGATCTAGGTCTAACTTGATATACCTCTTAACATGTATAAGATGCAATTCAATATGTCAGCCAAACAAAATGTGAACTGAGTGTGCGCTTCTCAGCACTTTTTAAAAATGATGAAAATCGCTAGACACTTCATTTTTGTTCAGCACGTGGAATTAGATCTACTGGTGTGCAGATATGTGTGGTGGTGGAGTATTTTGTGTATACTGCACTTGATTCAGCAAAAGCAAAATATCTGAGACCTTCTTGAGTTCAATCGGATACAGAAACTACACACCAATACATCAAAGGTCTTGAATGTGATGGATCTCCTCAGATCTTAAACGCCATCTTCTTTGCTACTACTGCTGTTTGAATCTAACCTCATCAATTAACATTTTCTACATATTTTCATGCAGCAGTTAGTTTGAATTTACTCCTTACATAAATCTTAAACTTAGATATAAAACAGATTAGACAAAATAGATCTAAAAGCCATATTATCTGTAGTAAACATTTAATAACCTTGTACTCAAATGAACTGTCAGTTAAGAAAACTCAATTTGTCATCACTCTTGCCAAACCTTGGTTACTATGTAACTTTTTGACTTCTCTATTATCTTAAGTTAAACCAGAGAGCTGCATAATATGGATATGTATTGTATAATCCCTCTCACCGGAATAAAAATTAGAATGAATAATTAACAGCTTGAAATTGTCCTTACTTAGGATGAAACCACATTAGCAGCACCCCCCTAATAGGGCCATTCCCACTGTTACCATTTTAACAGTTCTCAACCCACCCTTTCACCATGGGCAACATTGATCTGATACAAAAGGAAGTGACAAATGTCAGCTGGTCACTTCAAATGCAGTTGCTGATTTGGGCACATATTCTCCACTTCCTCCACAATGTAAAACAATATCTTTCACTTACGTTTTCGCCTTGACATATATTGATGAAAACCTTTTCATCTTTATCAGTTCTTGTCTTCAAACAGAACCCTACAGGCAAAAGAAAGAACGAAATTAGATATGGTCGAAAGAAAAAAAAGTTATTGTGTGACAGGATTACAAATTGTGACATTTATACAAAAAAAGTATTATATTTCTTTAGCCAGTGATTTTCGAATATAGTCATCATCAGTAAATATGTATATCAATTTATTAATGAAAACCATTAATAATCAAAATCAAGAAAACAATGCTGCAGATATTTGAAATCGCGTACCTGTAGAACTTCTTTTCAGAAATAATTTATTGTTTTAAATGGAGAAGGATGTTGACATAAAAAAACTCGTCGGTACTAGCACAATGAATAGAAAAAATTGCTAACAAAATAAACTCTTTTTTTTTTTTTGTGATTATAATTCTATTATCAAATTTACCTATACAGCTTACCTGGTTTTGGAAGAACCGATGTGGTGGGTGTTGGCGGTCCTCTTCCTTCACCTAACAGACCTGCTTCATTTGCCTGTAATTCACCAGGAATTGTTATTAAGTTAATCTACCTGCCGGATAGTCTAGTTCAAGATGCATTCTTGGAAATATGTCGACAAGAAACAGGGCTTCAGTATTGAATTTCCATTAAACATGTCAATATTTTATAGGTATGCATACCCAGGGTCTTCTTCACAGTCAGCCAATCAAAAGCCTGCATTTCCTATTAATATTTTCATACACATAGTATCACCTATATTATTCTAGTTCAATGGTTTGATGAGGACCCAGGGTATGTTAGTAGACCGAGGGTATGGAGAGGGTATTAGAAGTATAATAGGTAAAGGGGTAGCATGCAAAGGAGATGGAGGGGGCATAGAATACCCCAGGTATGGAAGAGGTAAAGGAAGTAGTGTACCCAGGGTATTGAGGGGGAATAGGGGGTAGCGGATAGTATACACAGGGTATAGAGAGCATAGAATACCCAGGGTATGGAGGGAGAAGTGTATATAGGCTATGGAGGAGGTATGTCAGGTATATAGTGTAGTGTTCATAACCCCTGGGTATGAAGGGGATATAGAGGGTATGAAGGGGGTATAGGGTAAAGTACCCTGGGTATGGAGGAGGTTTATAAAGCTGTAGCGTACCCTGGCCGACAGCCTAAAAGGTTAGTTTCCAACACTGCAGCCTTTCATTTGTCAATGAAAATCATGAATATCACCAGGTGACTCAACTAAGACACATGTTAACCCTTTGCGGACGGTACCAAAATGGATTTTATCAAAGAGAAGGAGCACACACAATTTTGTTTTGGATTTTGGATATTCTACCATATAGTTTCTATTGGCATATTGCCATATATGCCATGGCCAAAACACAGTCAGAAAAAATACACAAAATCTGACATTTAACTTAGAATCCTCCTAACTTCCTCAATTTTTTGGAGTAGAAGAAAATTTCAAAAATCAATAAAATGCACTAGCTGATGTCTATCATCATCTGAAAAGAAAAAACGCCAGCACAAAACTTGCCTGTACACCCTACTCAGGCTACTGTGATAAGGCATAACAATGCCAATGCCATGGGCGATAATTGGTATTTTAAATGATACCACCGGCTTTTACACACTATTGAGAGCAAATTGGAGTAAGCCATAGGGCACAAAGTGAAAAAATAATTATGTTATGTATACCTGTAACAGGAGCTGCTCGTATAACGAGTCATCCCCCTGATTTTCTAAGCCAAGAAGGCTCTCTTCCGAAGCCATGTTTTAGCTTGTTGTCAGGTGCGCGTAAACGGGTACGGCGCTTGAGCGGCTTGCAATTTTCACGTAGTTGGATGAACTTCCGGTGTTCGCGTTGGGGCCGATCGGTAAGATTCTACAACAAAATCTAAGTAATTCTATAAAAATTACGAAGTTGATTGATGACACAAGGTAAGTCCAGGTACATGAAGTAATTATGGGCAAGTCAGATCAGTTAAGGTAAGTGGACATTTCGTATAAGTTTTGAAATCGCCCTTCCATTTGGGCGTGTTCGGTGCATGATGACATCTGTCACACTTTTCGCCGGTGAGAGATGTCCGGAGACAAAAAACAAAACAAAAAAACTTGCCATCGCTAGCGCGCTTTTTTGTTGGGGTTAGAGGTGCGCACTGCTGGATATCACACTTTACATGTTTGGTGATGAGATCTGTTGATTACATACTTGTGACAACCTCCAGAATTCTCTACGTGTAGGTCGATATAACCTCGATGGCCGGCCCCGCCCAACCCCCGTTTGACCCGATGAGGTGAATGGTCTGTAAACAAACATTGAAACAGTGATAGGCCTAGGTATGTCATTATGTGAGTCGAAATTGACTAAAGTAATTGGTATTAATAGGCAAGAAACTACCTGATGCTGGCATTTCCTGATATGTATAATGTTTCAAAAGATGATAGAAATGGCATGATAATTGATATTTCATAATTTCACCTAAGGCTAAGCCTTCAGACTGCTGAATTTTGTTGAATAATACTTGCGCATAGGTAAATGACACATCATTAGATTCCAAATGTGATTCTATAACTCCCCTATTGACAGAATTGAAATGAAATGTAAATTGAAGATTGTATTTTGAATTAAAGGGAGCCAAAACCAATAAATTCATTGAAATTTTCCAAACTCAAAGAATCATGGAAATCCATTCCTTGAGCCTATATCTGGCCCATGTTAAAATCTAAACCATGAAATATGGTAAAAAATCATTAAAAACATGTTTTTCTTGCTCAAATCAATTAATGTGGATCCGCAAAAATAGGGTTTGTTTACAAACAAATGTAAATATTACCATCTCTTTGTCATTCTACTTCAGTTTGAGCTAGTTTTCACAGCTAATACTTTACCACTGACCTTAACTGGACTTATCTAACATATTTCTATACTTATCTGAGTTTTGAAAATTTTGTCAATTTTATTGGTTTTGGCTCCCTTTAAGCTGTTGGAAGTAAGGAAAAACACAAAATTTCAGCCAATTTTTGAAGACATTCCAACTTATTCAGATATTCAGATGAAATCATTGTTTCTGATAGATATAATACAACTATCCCAATTTTCAATGTGTTTTTCAAAAGCTAAGTGGCGTATTTAATCATATTATCAATAGGAAGTCTATATATCAATTTTCAATTCCATTTCCATTTCAACTATGCAAGTTCAACTACCCTTGGTAGGTCAGGCAAGCCCAAAACATGTTTATTGGTCAAAAAAAAAAAAAAAAAAAAAAAAAAAAAAATTGGTTGTTTTCAGCTAAGCCGACCTACCCTAAAATTTTTGCCACACCCTAACTTTTTTTCATTAAGATTTAATAATTATCAAAATCCAATAGAATTTATCAAACGAACATAAAATACCAAACAGATACTTTGGACAAACATTTCAGATATATGCTAGAAATTATTTTAGTGGATTTTTGCAGTAATTTTTCTTTCCATTTTCAACACTGCCAGGGTCCATGTGTACCAGTAGGCCTAAAAGAAAAAGGGAAAAAAAATGCCTACCTACCTCAACTTTTACGGGCTATGTTACCTGTACATAACTATTCTTTTGGGGCCTAATCTGATGTATTTATAGAGTAATTGGATTTATCTTTCTTTATTACGTTTGAGATCGTCAAATCTTGGATTGAACTTGTTTTCATGTAACTCTGTAAATGAAGAACGGTTGCCTATTAAACTTCAAGTTTAATAGGCAACCATATCATGCATTAAATTCTTAACATCTCTGCATGCCTAGTTACATCCTAGCTTTCTACTTTATTTATGCACTATTCAGTATTGCAATATGTAAAAAAACAACACTCCAGAACACCTCTGCGAGGCCTTATCAGGGCTAAGATGAATATCAATACCGAGACATACATTCCCTAGTCACCCCAGGTCTAGTTGCCGATCTATAGATTATACTATAAAATGTCATGTTTCCACGATCTCATTGATTCATTAATAGCAGCACTATCACATACTTCAGGATTACAAAAAAGAAATAGGAAAGGGAAATCAAACTTAATATGCAAATTAGGTACCATCCTTCTCATTATAATATGCAAGAGTATTAGAGGGTCGCACCAGGTGGCAGCACCTCCTATCCTTTTCTTCTGCCGATCACTTTCCTTCCAGTCCATGTCGCCGTGACGTAGCAGGGGGCACCACCTGACATGACTCATGCCTGTGGTCACACCTTATATATGCAGGGGTGGACATAACCATGGACCCGGGGGCCCGAGGACCTTAAAAAGCAGGTCGGGCCCCTAGATTTTCTGGCCTAGGGGCCTGACTGGCCCCTGGAAAATCATGTATAACAATTACAGATTTCTATATACTTTACAATAAAACATAGTGTTTTTAAAGACGATCTGACTACATATATTTGAGGGCCCTAGATTTTGGTGCGGGCCCCTAGATTTGGAAAGCTGAGGGCCCGACTGGCCCCTGGATTTTTAGACTTATGTCCACCCCTGTATATGGCTCATTCCTGTCATTCATATCAGCTAATTTGCATATTAATTCCTGTTTTCTATTTTCATTTTTTTGCACTTTTAAATCATGTGATTATGCTGCTGTAAATAAAAAATGGTATGAAAGTGTAGAGAAGATTTGCAAGTGATCTCAAGTAATGGGCGGGTAATAAGCCACTTTTGATCTCCAGATTTTACTAGGCCCATCGGACGCATCCCAACCTATAAACTAATCTACACAGAGCATCTGTCCTACCAATCAACATGGCAATAATTGTTACTTTGTTTTCATGTGTCCCAGTGTTGAGAAGTTTTTGGGTTTTCTTTACTTTAGTGTGATAAACATGATAACAAATTATAATTTCCAAGACAACCGGAAAATATTTTACCTGCTTGAAGGAAATGAATTGTCAGAGCAGTAATCTTATTTGACTCATTTCATGTACCAACTGCAATATTCAGTTTGTAGGACAAAATAAGAACAAACTGTAAACACGATTTCAGAGTCACTTTTCACATGTTATTTAAAAATCAAAATGACTACACAGTAGCAAGACATTTTAATAAATGCCCTAGCTCTCGACCGGACTATTTGAAGGAATTCAGATATTTGTGCTATCTTCATAAAACGTCCTGCAGCGTCAAAATCTGGCAAAATTGAAAATGATTGTCAGGGTGCGTAGATGCATATCTGAGGAAGCATTGTACTAAATGTCGCAAATTTACTAGAGTGATACAACTTAACTCGTCCAACCTCCTAATATCACCGTCAAAATCCTTTCAGGTTCGGTGCACATTATTTCATTGTAGACTCCACATTTTCTTCCTAATAAATAACGAAAAATAGAAATTTCGTTTTAGGAAAAACAATAAGTGTTTTCTATAATAAAGCACAAAGAGATGCAATATCCCCTGGAGATTCTGTTCTGTTCTATTGTTGAAAGTCACAGTTGTTAAGAGTTACTTGTTGTTTTATACTTTGATTTCGAAATACATGTTATTTTTGTATGCATGGGTAACTCTGCCATTAATGTAAGTGTAATTTAGAGGCGAAATGATGTTTAGTCTCTGTACTCCAATAATGACAAAAAGACGCTGGTTCTCAGAGTGTAGGACTTTAGACATAGGAAATGTGTACTTCTCGCCTGGAACAAGTTAACTACCAAAATTTGTGATTTTAAGATTTTACTTCTTCTATCCTCCCTTTTTTCTCAGACATGTGAACTGTTCCAGATCTGGGAAAGAATAGTCCATTCAGTTTTTTTTCCAAAAACATTACATACAAGTCACATTTTGAAGTTTTAAAATGATGAGAATTTTTTTTTTGACAAGTCATGGTGCTTTCAAAAAGCGCCGGTACAAGTAGAAAACTACAGGCACCTGGTGCCCGGCAACAATGCAAGTGCACATTTACTAACGGTTGTGATAGTCTTTGGGACATTGAGGCACCTGGCAACATATTAGTGTTCGAAATTAAGGGCACACCCTGCATCTGCAAATTGCACAATTTGCCGGGTGCATGCCTCCTAAACAATATGCACCCGGCATGTGCATGCTTTTTCAAAAGTAAAAATGCCATTATAATAGTAGTGTGTGCATTAGAAATATGCTTCATACTCCATAATAGTGTCTTCTTATTATATTAACAATATCATAAAAAGCACTTACAACTAGTATTTCTATATAAAGACACAAAATTTGATAGACTTTTTCACATAGTTCTATTCATCACAATTCCTAAAACTATTTCGCCTCTCATGGAAGCTCAGCTCCATGACTTACATTATGACTTGTATATTCTTCCTGAATTATTCTGATTTAGGAAAGAGAAGGGATGTTCGGCAGTCATTGGACGGTAAGCCATGGGTATTTAGGTCGTACAGATTTTACTAGATAAAAATGGCTTTGGATGGGATGGGGATACTTTTGGTGTGGTTTATTGGTTGGGGATAAGTTAATGGTTGGTTGGTGACCCTTAGAGGTAGGTTTGGGATGGGTTGAGGTTGGGAATGAGGTGTTTTTTGGGATGGGTTAAGGGTTGGTTGGGGATTCCTTGGAGGAAGGGTGGTGATGGGTCGAGGTTGGGATGGAGGTTGTGTTGTGGATGGGTCAAGGGTGGGTTGGAGATTCCTTGGAGGTATGTTGGTGATGGGTTGAGGTTGGGAATGAAGTGTTCTTGGGGATGGATTAAGGGTTGGTGGGGATTCCTTGGAGGAAGGTTGGTGATGGGCTGAGGTTGGGATAGAGGTTGTGTTGGGGATGGGTTAAGGGTGGGTTGGTGGATTCCTTGAAAGAAGGGTGATGATGGGTTAAGGTTGGGATGCAGGTTAAGGGTGGGTTGGGGATTCCTTGGAGGAAGGTTGGTGATGGGCTGAGGTTGGGAGAGACAATTGAATAATGTTTTGTTTAGAAAGATAATTGTAGACCGCAGTATTCTATCATGATGGAATATTTTTGGTATGGTAAATGAATTCTACACAAAAAGTTCATTTAAGACAAAATCACTATTTTTCATAAATCTACTCATATCTCCTTAAATATTAGGTTTAGGATAGGAAATATTGGAGTACCCTATCCCCTAGGCTGGCCACAGCTAGCTGTTAGATTACAAGGCAGTATGAGTCAGGTTGACAGGTTTATTTTAGCATGGTTTTAAATGGGAAATGAGCTATTAGTATTACACTTGTTAGATTCCTAAATTAATTGCATTGATTGATTTCATTTGACAGTGTTTGCGGACTAATCATGAAGACAGTTGTATGATATTGTTTTATCAAAAAACATGGGAAATCCAAATAACGCATGTTGTTTTCTAGAATAATGCATAAAAGGTTGGAAACCAGCCAAATCGCTGGTAGCTTCAAAATATACACTCTCTGGGCACCAGATTCGAGCCCTTTTGTGCTGGGAGAATGTGAAGTTTTAGCATTAATTTCTATGGAGATTTTCAAAAGTAGGTCACCCCAAGACTCTGTTTGGAGAGTGAAAACTTGCCATATATGTTAATGTATAGTCTCTCCCATATAAGTTGCACCATTTATGAAAAGTTGAGCATGTTTGTGTATGGTTTTTGATTCTGAAGGTCAACATCCGTTGGTGCAGAATATAGATTGTGTGCTGCAAGCAAGCACTAAGTAATGATAAGGGGGGTGGGATAGTGTAGTGGTTAACATCCTTGCCTCGCACTCAGCTGGCGCTTGTTTGAGTCTGGGCTGTGACTGTTATTCGACCTCACCTTGCCATAGTTTCCATCGCCATAGATTCAATCACAGTACTTTGTACAGCCAAAAACCATGAGTTGGTGTTGATATAGGCATAATATTATTGTACAGTTATAGCTGAAAAATTGCTGAATACACCTTAAACGCCAAAACATCATCATCATCTAAGTAATGACAGGACCCTTCACCACGAGAATCAAAAGGGTGAAGCGGGCAAAGGAGGATGTCATGGCATTGTCATAGCATTGTTAAGGCCGTAGCCAGGGGGGATTCGGGGGTTCGTACGAAACCTCCCTGGGATGAACCGTCCTTTAAAATTTGACTTATATGTTCCCTTCAAATTAAAAATAAATATAGATATTTAAGCCTAAAATTCAAACCGCCCCCCCCCCCCACCCTCCGAAGAAAAACCTGTCAGTCAAAAAACAAACCCTCCTCTCGAAAAAGCTGGCTATGGGACAGATTGTCATGGCAATGTCATGGAGATGACATGACAATGTCATTGCATTGTCATGGAGATTTTTCTGATACCTCCTAATCTCTATTTCTTGAGAATATCTACATAAAGTTGAATAGCCGGAGCTCTTCAGTTTTGTAAGCCGACATCATATCAATAAAACGATTGGATATCCTACTTGTTCATGCATATGTATCCTGAAACCCGACGAGCATATGGATATTTTCAATGTTTTTTCATCAATCTTCGGCGTTGTGTACTTAGTTTTTCTCACTATTAAAGGACCTTTTTATTCCACAAATCTGTGGAGTTCTTCTTAATAAATGTTTACTACTCACTGCTATTATGTCTGATATGATTGTAAAATGCCCAATGTCATTTCCAGAAATGTCGCACGTCGAATTTGATTTAGTCTTTGTCCTTGGATAAGTTATCTTTATATCGGTTTCTTTAGTACCCAACGGTTTCAGTACACACAACTTCTCCTCTCCCAAAATACGTTCTAGAAAAAGATAAAGTTGGATAAGATAAAAATGTATTGCAATTTTTTGCCAATTTCTTGCAACTTTTGAACAATTGTGATAGACTTCAAAACTCGTTGCTAAGGTATCCACGATTACCTTTTTTTCCCCTCCAATTTATTGTCAAATTCACAAAAACATGGTCGTCCAGTTGAACATTGATGTATGAGATACATGAACTGATGAAATGTGCAATGAATAAATCAGTATATTGCATTCATGACAAACAGGTAATCGGGCAACATTTGATGTCATACACAGCTGTCATACACAGCTATAATCTATGAGAGATTAACTCTATACCTTTCTTGAATTTCACCTTGGTCGTTGATCTTTGCAGCTCTTTTGGCAGATTGTCCCACAATGTTATTCCCCTAACATAAGGGCATTTTAAATATTTTCCATAGCGCTGTTTTCTAGTTCTAAATTTAATCTTTGATCTACTCCACAAATGTGTAACAGGACGTGTCTTATCGATTAGATTGTCATCAGCACACAATCTATACATTAAGGCACATATATATGTTCAGTTCGCCTTTGCTTCAGGGGCATTATCCTATAGATAGTTGATAGAGTATCTACATTTGCACTGTTATGGCTACCATTGTCTATAATCTTTAATGGTTCACTGCCTACCAAAGGATGTAGGCCTATACATAGGTATCATTAATTTTCCTCGTGGCCTAGGAGCATTCGTCTCGCATCTTCAGAAGTCTGATTATGTCGAACAAAAAGTTTTCATCTATAAACTACAGTTGACTGTTGAATGTATATCTACGTCTTCTATTAAACAAACAAATTACTGAATTGCTAGAGTTGGGCCTATCCATATAATTTTGCAGACCGGAAGTTGCACCCCAAATCATTAAACGCAGGAATTTTCCATATACAGCTCTGTTAAACAGGCGATTTGCTTTTTGTGTCAGATGTATATTAAGTTTCAATATTTCATATACTTAGATATATCGATTTCGCGTAAGACAGCTTTCTTCTTTATAGATTGCTGTTTCAGCAAGAATAAATCTACCGCTATTCGCTGACCAGAGGATCACTGGCCACTGATATAAGTAGTATACAAACTTTGACATTTAAATCAGGCACAGGGCGGGATTTCCAGTCGCTGCTTTTATGCGGCATTTCTCAGAATAGCGAAGTTCATACCAAGAGTGTACAACGCCTTATTGAAAGCCCTAAAGTTTGGTTGTTATGTTATGTCTTTTTGCTGATGGCATTATGTCTGTGTAACCTTGAAGGCAAAATTGAATGTAATTTTTTTGACAAATTGCTCACTGGCTAAGTATGTTCTCACTAATACATCCATCTTCTTACATATAAACTCATGTACCAATACCTAATCGCTGATCATGTAGCCTTTATTTGCTGGGTTCATATTTTTTGTCCTTTGGATTATCTAGCCCTCCAAAGTATAGCCTGGGCGCACAGCTTCAATTGAAATGTTCGTTGGCCCGGCGACCAGGCTATCCGAAGTAATACAAATTATTACTATTAATTTTCATTTTTTCAAAACGGTCAAAGTAAACTCGGCATAGATCTACTACAGTGACACTGCCGCTGAAACAACAGGTTAGTATCAGAATGCAGCAGTGTTGGCGTCCTGATGTCGGATCAGACGCCCTTGGGTCAGCTAGTACAGAGAGTGCACCCAGGCGTGACCTCGAACTATTCCACCCCTTGCCCTTAGCCCCCTCCCCCTCCCCCTCCCTGCCAACCGACCCTGGAGGCGGCACGTGACCGAGTTGGGGGTCACAGTTCGCCGCCGTGGAGGAGCAGTCAGCCCATGTCGTTTGATTAGGCACAGGCGCACCTCATTAGGCTAGGCTTAGGCCTGTTCGAAAAACGCAGTTTTCTATCACTTACGCAGTTCAAGGGAGTCTTACTAGATTCCGGTGGTTTCCTTGCATTAATCATGAATAATGATATATTATTAAATTATTTCGTCTATTATTTTCATGGAATGTTTGATTAATAAAATTCCAATAGATAGTAACATTCGAAAGTGTTTGGGTCTGTGATATTTTCGAACGGCCTCGGACATCCTCAATAACGTTAAATAAGTTTTGAGAGCATGTAAACAACATTATACAAGTACATGATTGTCGTGATATAGGTACCTTATCATGTTTGGCTTTTGCTGTGGGACAGACACATTCCGTTTCAATAGTAGTTATTAAAAGGTTCATTTATTTAAGTGACAGTGTGGTATTAATAGGTTTGTGAGAAAACAATTATTTATCAGTCTGTTTACCTTACAAAGTTTTGGGCAAAGCTATTAGGCCGAAAGAAGACTAAAACCTAGATATCCGTATCCTTGTAGCATAAAAAGTTACATTTCTTTTTATCCACGTTTATTCCGTGCGGTAAATAAGGCTCGTGCTTTGGTCAAATTAATTAAATGTCAGTTACATTAAAATGCCTTAGTATTTTTCCATTTAGGCAGTTATTACGGGGAGCTACGAATGATGATAAAAGGAAGGCTGCACAACATTAGACAATCAAACAAAGTAAATAAAAAACTAGAAATTTTGATTGTCTTGGCAAGTATTGGACACAGTATCTTTTACAATTACAGTAATAAGGGGATACTTTTATTAGTTTAGAAGAATAATTTAGCCCCCTTGACATTTCCACACAAAAAACGATTTGATAAATCAGTATCCTAACTTCATCGTTACTGACTATAATATGATATATAGCTCTATACCAATGACATTGTACCTTCATTTTAGCTTTTGTAAGGCAATACTACCCAGACATTAGGGATTCAGATTGCGCACGGACGGTAGGCAAAGCAGGTAGGTACATGAAACCTTGATACGTAGGTATGTCTATGTATATCGACCCGTCAGTACTATCGGTGTTTATACAACTGGGAAAGTACCTCGGGTATCCACCATGACCGGCTTGATATTGTAGGATGAGATGTGCACTATGGATGAATTAGATTCTGTGTGTGTATATATACCTATTATCACCTGGCAGTATTCTTACCTCCATGTCACATCTCAGGAGTATCCCGATAAATGGTTACATAGGTTTAGCCTGACGCACCTGAAATCTTAACCCAATTTGAATCATATGTAACGGAAGGCAAAATAACAATTAGTGAGGCTCTGTACACTTTCTTGTTCAACGTTGCTATTTTCCGCTTTAGATTGCAATGATTCAATGAATGCAACTGGACACTCTTAGAAAGTAAGTCTGTTTTAATTATGTGGAGTAGACCAATGGATGCTATAGCAGATGTGCCATGCTGCAAAGACAAAAGAAAAAGAAATATATCGCATATACTGTCTGGCTCCCCATGAAATATCGTTTTCATATTTTGTTATCCTTAATTGAGGTCATGCCAAAGTTGAAAGGCAGTGGGTGACGCTTATATGATGTCGGTTTTTTTTCGTACAATGCATGTGTATGCATTACACCAAGACTTATCAATCGCTAAGACCTCTTCTCCATAAAAATTATTTAAAGATATAGAAAGGTTTTCAACGTCATCTTTTATCAGGGCGAATAAAAGAAATACACTTTATATTGAAACAATGAATTATGTAATAAGGCGGTATCTATATATATGGTGCTTCTCGTAGCTCTTATGACTTATCCACAAACTGTGCCGGTTGTAATCGCTTATAGTTAAAGGCCAGTCAAGAATAATCCCGCATGAAAATACCTTGTTTTATTCATGGGACTTTTCTATCAGCAGGTGAGCTTCTTTACTGACAGGCGCATGTGTAATGCAGTAGCTGGGTGTGAATGGCAGACTTATAAAAAGTTATCTTCATTTTCTAGGAGTTGATATTAGCCGATATTGTACTTGAAAGTTGTTCATATAATTCTTTCGCAAATTTTATGTAGTCGTCTGCTCAGCTTCTGAAAAGCTTCTGAAAATCATTTTGAATAAATAATATTCTCCCAAGAGTATGCTACGTTTGTAACAAGTCCCTTAAAATGGCACATCTTCGTGTTTTCATTAGGTTTTTCTTGAGTATTGGGTACTTTAATCGAAAGGATTACATTAGCAATGAAGGGATACTGGTTTATTTGATATTTTCATTCTTTGAATATGATATCAGTGTCATCGTTAATCAATTTAGATCAAGTAATTGACGTGTAATATACCTCTACCATAACTACCAAAATGTGATATTGACGACAATTACCATGTCACAGACTCTTGTATTAATTTATCAGAAATAATAATGATATTACGGTACATGGCATAGAACGACACAGAACAGAAGAGGCTTTAAATTTGCAAATTATTTATGCTAAACCCAAAATCATATAAAATGTTTATGTTGGGAAATTTGGCGAGTAGGGTTGCACTATGTCACTATAAAGACGGCACTGTCTGCCATCCTGTTATTATTTTGCTAACACTCTTTTGAATGGCAGAGACGGCGATCCAGGGCAATTGCTCCTTAAATCGTAACCTGCCCTCCTAACATTTTGTGTAAGCTAAAAGTGTCTTAAAGCTTGGGGTTCATTAAAACAGCTATGTTCAGTTGTCTTTGGTCTTAATGATCAATTACAATTGGTTGTAGATGCAAGTGGTGAAGAAGCCAAAATTAGTGAAGGTAAAGTAGAGCTGTGGCGATGACCGATTTTAGCCTCTATAATTATATAGGCCTAACCTCCGAGGCTTCATACATAACCTACGACTACGAGGCTGTAGGACCTTGAGGTTATAGATATGCTACCCAGGGGGTTGACCGTAGGATAACCAGATAACCTCGTTCACGAAGGTGTTTCACCAGCTTAAACTATTCTTTTCAACATTACCAGACATGTCATAGTATATCCATTTGCATATCCATTATTGATACCATCTGAAACGATACTGGCTGGGTTTAGTGTAAAAGCTGAACATGTCCATTCCATGGCCGAGTGGATAGGGCCACTGACTCCCGGCTTTCAAAGGGTCCCTGTATCCAATCTCCTGGTCAAACCTTTCAAATGTCCAAGATTTCAATGAGCATTTTAAAACAGAAAATTTAACAAATTCATTTTATGAACTGATAATGACATCCCTGGGCATTACCAGAAAAACAGTAGAGAACACTGTTACGCTGCTTCACTCTTGACCCCGCGCCTATTCCCACCCCACTCCTCTATCCTCTAGTTGGTGCCAGGGTTTAATCAAAGAGCAGCTCTGAGAAACTCCCATGCCTTTGTAATGCTCGCCGTGGCATAAGGGGAATTGGTGTTATTCAGATTAATCCACATCCGCCCTGCCACTTTGGGTAGCTTTGTTCTGCATTCACCGGAATCACCTTGTTTTAAAAAGCAATTCGTATCGACCATTGTCTGCGCGCTTTCCCAGCTTGACATAATTCAAATGATTGTGAATTTCTAACTGTCATTTCTGAAGGCCTACCATAAAAATCACTGATCTGATTTTGACTTCAATGCATGTAAGTCACTGGCAGTGTTTCAAAATATTACCAGCTAAAGGGTGAAGCATAGCCATCACCGATTTCTGCTGCTGTCAGTGTCTATATGCTTGCAAGTGAAATATTACTTACTATAGTGCCAGTTTAAACCCACTACACTTGTACAATTATTCCTGTTAAAACATAATATTCAAAGCTTTTCTCTGACCTGTATATCAATAGCTACTCAGAAATTACAATCCATCATTTTCTTGTATGATATACATATTTTATACTTTACCATATTAGACTTTCAATATGTTGTTTAGAATTCTGGTGCTTAGCTGATGTTACCGATTTCAGTTTTTTTAAACACCTCAACAGACCCCACATATATAGCGGAAAAATTTACAGCACTTAATGTTTACAGTGTGTTTTGATAGTGAAACTACTTCAAGTGAGTATAATTATGTGGTGTTGAAATATAGTTGTAAAAGAGAATTAGAAAACTAATTGGCTCAGATTGTGCTAACATCCTACTGTTAGGACACTTATACTTGATCCCGGTGGCAGGTTCTCCTAATTGATCTCATAGATCCCAGACTGAATACGTTGAAACTTATTCTCGATCAAGACTGGAAACATCCAAACTTGGTTTCACTGTAAACTCTCACTCACCTATACTTATTGGAAACTTATACTTGGTGCTAGTTCTAAAATCGTAAAGTATACTGACGCATAGATCATGAAAACATTCCAAATAAGAACATAGATCATGTGACATCATGTTGTCATAACAATGCATAGTGACGCCATTTGAAATATTGCAAAATCAATGTCTGATTATCCCATTATATAACCAGGTACCTGCTTGGCTGCCAAAAGTGATTTGGTCGGCTGACCAAGGTACAAACTCATGATTGAGCGCTAGTTTTCAGGCCAACTAAACTCCCCAAATATCAGATATATTTAATGTATTGGTTTTAGTTGGCCAACTAAACCCCCAAACAGGCTTGTCAACCCCTAGACAGGCAGAGGGGCATTTAAGGATAGACACCAGTGGTTGAGGTGTGAATGGCGTGTCTCTCTTTGATCAAAATCACAAATTGTGTTTAAAATAATATTAATTAATAGACAACATCGTTCAATAGCCAATAAACAACCACATTTATTGATGTAACTCTTATAAAAATAGGCAGAACAATAGTTCTATAATATTGAAGCAAACTTGAAAATCATAATTTTCAAATTTATTTTTTGAACATTGATATCTCACTTAATATTTAACCTACAGTCATGAAATTTTTAGTGCATCTTCTTGACATATAAAGGGAGGGAAGTGTGTCTCAAAATTTTGATATAGGTCTTAGTTTTGTTTTTATTACATGTAGAAGATGAAAATGCATAAAAATCAAAAAAAGTTTCCCGTTTTGGGCCGTTTTTTGCCATAAAATCAAAACTAGGACCTAAATCAAAAATTTGAGACACGCTTCCCTGCATATTATTGTTGTGAAGGTATATGTGAAATCTTATCCCTGTAGGTTAAGTATTAACCGAGATACTGATGTTCAAAAAATAAAAGTGAGAAAAATAGTTTAAAATTCATGAAATTGCAGTTTTTTTATTACTTTATGATTTTCTTGGGATCAAGAGATAGAGAAGAATATGAGCTATTAAATGGTATAACGTTTGTTGGGATCAGATCAATATTAAAGAATTCATTGATGATTTCTTGAAATAGCCGTTGACCACTGGTGTCTATCCTTAAGAAGTGGGTGATTTAAGGCTATATTTCACTATCCGGAACTTTCTTGCGGCACCCTGAAAAAAATGAAAGCAAGCCGCTGCAAACTTGTTTGCGGTAGGGTATCCCAAGGTGGAATATAGGTATTTATGGCGGCTGCTTGCGTGGCTGCTTGCGGTCCCTGCTATTTTATATTGATTTTCGATTAATTGCTTGCGGTACCAGATACCAACATGTTGGTATCAAAACTGCAAACTCCTTGCAGTGGGTGAGTAAATGGACCGCAAATGCTATATCGCATAGTGTAATATGGCCTTAAGTCAATTTAGTTGGCGAGGAATGGGTTTGCTCAATGGGGACCAAATATTTTTGGACCAAATTTCAGTGATAGATACAAAATTTAAGTATAGTAATATGATACTTAAAGGCCATATTCCACTTTGTGGCGTTTTGCTTGCGGTGGCTGTATTACTAGCGGTGTTTGTTCCCACGGCAAGTAAATCTGGCCAATGCAAGGTGGAATATAGACAATACTTGCAGTGGTACTTGCATTGTTACTTTCGTTGTCACTTGTGTTGGGCCACCACAAGGACCACCGCAAGTGATTTATATATGTTTTCTATTGAATGCTTGCAGTCGCAGAAACGAACGTGTTCGTTTCTGAAACGCAAAGTGCTTGCAGTGGCTAAAAAGACCACCACTAGTGGTCACCCACCGCAAAGTGGAATATGGCCATGAAACTCTTTCTGGACTACAAAGTCATGTTGAGGTTACCTTGGTAACCCAGAAACTTAACAAGGAGTTTTTTTCAAACCCACTAACGGTAGGTTACATAATACACTGTGGCATTCCAGTGAATTGATTGCCAAAAGTAAAACATATTTTGAAAATTAGCGATAACCCGTTTTAGAACCAGCAAAGGTCCTGTCAGTAGGATACCCCACATCTGATTTTCTATCATAGATACAGACCTACACTTTTGTACGTGGTAGATTTAGAAATATTATGTTTTTAACCATAATTTGCACTTTATAGCCCTAATAGTCTGTTTGACACAAGTAAGCACCCTTAACCCTTTAGTCCCCGATCCGACCATAGCCGCCCGAGGGTGTGCTCCCCAATCCGGCTGTAGCCGCCCGGAAAAATGGGAATTTTTCCATTATTTTTCCATATTTTTCCAAGGAGAACACTATTATGAGTATTCAATGTACAAAATTGGCCAACATATCATTTTAAAGGTGATTTAATTTCCTACCCAATGCTACAAACCGCATGTTTGTAACATCTTTTGTTAGGGATTGGTTAGCCTTTGAACGTCCTCAATTAAAAGGAATTTAGGGAATTCTGGAGGGAAATCCATGGAAATCTTGGGGAAATCAAGCAATTCATGAATGCAACTTGTGGGGTCTAAAGGGTTAAACAGGTAATTAGGACTTGCATTTGAGTGGTCTAGAAGACTTTTATCAATTAAATTGGCTATAAACATGAGGCGTGAACTGTAGGGAATTTCAGGCAATGTAAAGCCCCATACCCACTTGGCGATTTTACTGGCGATGGAGACTGCACAAGAGGCGAATCGCCGAGTGATTATGATCGCCAGGCAATTGTACTGACTGATTCCCTGTAGGTATGGTATGAGTTCTCAGCGATGGCCGACGGGATCAAACCTGCACATTTCAATGTACTATATTAACATGGGTATCATAGGAATCGGCCGATTCTGCATGTTTCCCGTCGTCCGTCGCCGGTATGGGGTATAGTGGGTATGGGCTTTATTGCTTTTACCATTGATTGGCGATGGGGACTGGGCAAATCACAGGTGAAGTCGCAACACAGCTGGATTAACAATGGAATGCCGGACGACTCCCCGTGGGTATGGTGTGGTTTCTTGGCAACACGCGACAGGCTATGGGATCGCTTGTAAAATCGCTGATAAAATCGCTGGAAATCAAACTTGCTATAGATATAAAGCCCTATACCCACTAGGCGATATGGGCTTAAGCGATCCTATTTTCCTCTGATCGCCCATCAGTTATGCTATATTGAAATGCCTTAAGCCGCATCCCCACTTGGCTGACTAACGGCAGCGATAAATCCTTTCCCCAGCGACCAAGGACGAAATATTGGTCGCTGGGCGACTAACTAGGCGCCGGGCTACTAAAAAATTAATCCCCATGTTAGGACGCTCTTGCCCTGAAACTGGCGGTGATTAGGGGTTACTTTAGTCCCACAACCAGGTGATCAATGGGACTAATCGCCGGGGACTAGAGAGAAATATTAAACATGTCAAATATCTTGCCCACAAACCACGGCGACTAGTGGTTTGGTCACCAGACATCACGGTGCCAGTATAGAGTTGGTCGCCGGGCTACTAACTCCCTTGGTCGTCCACCGATCAAGTAAATCTAGTCGCCCAAGTGGGGACCAGGTCTTAATTGGCTAGTGGGTATGGGGCTTTAAACCTGGTCCCCACTTGGGCGACTAGTTTTACAAAATTCGACAGCGACCAACGTGGTTAGTAGCCCGGCGACCAAGTAGACACTGGTGCCGTGGTGTCTGGCGACCAAACCACTAGTCGCCGTGGTTTCTGGGTAAAACATTTGACATGTTTAATATTTTTCTCTAGTCGCCGGCGATTAGTGCAGTTAGTAGCCCTGCTGGGGGACCAATGTGTCCTCTAGTCGCCAGTAGATTTACAGTAAGAGCGTCCCAACTTGGAAATTAATCTTTTAGTAGCCCGGCGACTAATTTTTCTCCTTGGTCGCCAGTGAAATTACTAATTTTCACTAAACGGTGTCGTTAGTCGGCAAAGTGGGGACGCGGCATAACAGTTGCCTGATGATTTCACCGGCGATCCTGATAGTCACTCGTCTCCACTCACGTCGCTAAGTGGGTGTGCTCTTAAACGATACGTATTTCTTATATCAGTTTCTCTAAAGGGCCATACCTACAGTAGTACTAAACGATTTGGGCCTCGGCAATCAAATATTCTCCTGATCGCCCGTCAGTATGGTGTATTGAAATATACATGTTTGATCAGAATTGCTGGGAAAATCGCCCGGCAATTCACCTGGCGTTTTTTTTATCAAACCTCTTCATTTCAATGTAGCATACTGGACTGGTGGGCAACGAGTGGGTATGGGGCTTTGGTCGTTGCTCATGATCATAATTATTCTATTACATGTAATTTGCATTGTTAAATTCAAATCGTCCGAGGCGTGGGTATGAACTATCTTTAAGTACAACACGGTAGGTTTTTATCAATATGAATAAAATATACATTGCTATTCCTATGGATTACTTTGAACGTGCGTTCCATTTAAGAAAAACATTGCCATATAAGTAGTTCATACTGATCATGACCGTCGGGCTGAAGGTGTGACAAAGACTAATTAACGTGGGTTCAACGTCCTCCTCGGCCTACAGTCATAAAAGGGGGCGGGGCCGTGTTCAGGTTGGAAGGTAAAGGAGGCAGAGGGAGTACAGGCAGAGGCCATAAGGGCGGGATCCAAACAACCCCAGCCTTCGCAGCGGGTCAGTGGAGCGTGAGGGTATAGCGTCTGGCCCGCTCGGCCCGTCTGGCTGCTAGCTGCGTCTGGTCGCCCCTCTACCTGGGTTGGCAGCGTCTCCGTGTCGTCTCGGTGCTGGCGCGCGGCCATCTCCCGTCACCCAGGTACCCCGTAAACAACCACCACCACCACCCGCCCCTCACCCCGGCCACAATGAGGCCCCAGCCGCCGCCTACCTGCATCATAATTATTATAAACTATACTATCTTTATCGCTCCTATAGCAACAACAACGAAATGGGAACGAAAAATGAGGACCTTATTTTGAAAGGAATTCTATGAACACCGAAATGTTACATTGAATTCTGAGTTACCTGCATGCAGACATGCGGGTTTGCTGTACCATGTGCGGAGTGACATGATTAATGTATGGCGTGTGGTAATATGTAATGTTAGCTCCCCCGGGAATATGATACAGAATACATGTCGACAGTTATTACCATCCTTAAGTTAAAGAACCTGGTGCAGTGCTTCCAATCCCTACCCAAGCCTCAACTTTGAATATTGGCCACCATTGAGATAGAGAGTGAGCCAAAAAGAGTGAGACAGAATGCCCTCATTTAAATGCTGGTATCTCAACTCATACATGCCACTATGAAATACAAAGCAGAACACCAGCAACCAGCAAAATATTTTAATTCTTAATTGAATTGTAAAAAATCAAATTTCTTGGAAAACATTATTTTGAGGTATTCTTTATCTCCACATGGTTCTTAGTAACATTTTACTCACTTACTATATGCAATGATAATGAACAGTAAAAGAGTTACATGCAAACGTTTGATAAAAAGGTGTTTACTCCACTACTAGGCCTACTACTACTAATACTGCTACTGTCCAGCCCCACCACACCCTACAGCCCCCCCCCCCCCGCTGCATATGCCAACTCACTGGAGACGGAGGGGGTGTGTGGGATGGCGGGGGGAGCAAAGCGAACTTGTTTCTATTAAATCGTTTGTTATTTAGGTTTCATCCCATAAGTCTAATATTGGGCACAATCCTAATGACAGATAGTCCACAGGCGAAGGCTGGTTTAGATCTTTACATCCTAAGATATGTTTTATACAGATCTTTGTAGCTCCTGCAGATCTTTGCAAACCACCAATGTTAAATTCATGTAGGATATAATTATGCACATCTCACTATAGGCATACAGCAGAGGCATCATTTGTGATAATGACCTGCCTGTCTAATGGAGCTCAAGGTTGTCTCTCTTAGTATGACAGTCAAACATATTGAAACCCGATTTGACCCAGCAATCTAGATGTTGTAGAGTCACTGAGGATCGGACACACTTTGCCAATTAAACCTAATTCATTATTGGTTGGTCTTATGAACTTTTCAAGAGGTCTTTAGATAGTGAAGTCACGTAACAAAATTTTCAACGTCCAATTTTGGTTCCTTAAAAACTGCACATTCTTTACAGTAGGGGCGAGGCAAAAATAACTAATAGTTGCACCTGAGCCAGACATCTGAGGTAATAGCACAGAGCGGGATCCCTGGAAGATATGCTTAAGAAACCAAGTGGGCGTATCTTTTGAAAACGAAGCCAATATTAAAATGCCATAAAATAGTGTCTGGGAGGTTAGGTATATTACATAATGCACATAATATGAAATGTTGCCGTTTTGGATAAAGCTCCTTTGTTTCTGTAGATTTTCGGAAACCATTCATATTATCCTATGATATAGATATACATCAAGCCCGCACACTTTTTGTAAGGTGTTATGCACCACTATCTTGTTTGAAAGGTCAATGAATTATAATTGGCACAAGATAAAGAATAAAAATTGCATCTTACGCCAGCTGTAATACGATGTTTACACTTAATTAAAGGTCCTCGTGATGAATTATTGTTGGTTCCATACAGATTACTGCCAATTTGAACCGAAACCTGCTAGTTTTCCTGTTTATGGGTCGTTAATTGGCAAATAGTCTTCGGACGCTCCTGTTATACAAAGTTTAAACGTATTGTTCTCTTCACAATTACAACGAGGCAAACCTTTTTTCGCACAATAGTTTGTACCTAAAACTGTTGATTATTGTCTTTCGAATGATAGATACATGTCCGTGTTATTAACGTTAGTCACTTTTTCCTTTTCTGAAGGACAGCAGAAGTTATACAATACTTTTATAAGTATATACATGTAATTCGTAGTTATAATTATAGTGTCATCGCATCTATCCTTATAGAAAAACAATACCAGTGTCCGAAATTAAGGTTTTATTTTATGCACACACCGGGTGCAAACATTTAAAAACTATGCACCCGGGGACACTTCTGTGTGTACAATGCTATAATAATCTATCTAAAATCTTGAAAAATCATGCACCATCAGGGTGCACACATTTAAAAATCATGCACCCTGCTGCAAAATCATGCACCCCGGGTGCAGGGTGCACCCTTAATTTTGGACACTGAATACCGATAGATACTATGAACTTCTACATAACAGCTCAAAATTACCAGAAATGCACAACACCATCATGTACCTGCAGTGAACTATAATGTAACTCTTCTCCCGTGTATGGCTAATCTGTTAGTCAACTATTGTTTGAGATACATAACATATTGCCATTCCTTTATTTGAAAGGAATGTTCGTTTAATTTTCTTTTTGAAAACATGACTATCATCTCCCGACATTAAAAAAAAGGTAACCCTTACACGTTAAAAGTTGTTTCTGCATTCATAAAATGTATATTTGTGATGTCTTAGATCGAGGTAGATCCAAAAATATAGTTATTATGGACACAACGTTTATTATGCATATATATGACATAAGATTAGAGGCACCATTCCATAAATTGTAATAAATCCATTATGTTTTATGATAAGTAAATGGACATGAGATGGATTTATATGTATGGGTTAGATTCACGATATCAAATAATATGCTAAATATTAAGAAAAAGATATTAAATTTTAGTTATTATGACTACTGGATACCTGAAATATGATAGTTCATCTACAGTTTTTCAACTTTCACTTTTATGTAGTGGTAATACTGAGTCTGATGTTTCAGGGCTAAAACGTACTGATAGGCATTTTCTATAGAAAACACTATTGCCTTTAATCTCACTGCACATTTCTAGATCTGTTTTCTTATTTATGGAAATGAATGCTCTACATAAAACGTCACTCACAAAGCAAATGTTTTTCGAAATTATGATCGCCGCCCGTCTCCTTGTGTACTTCAGTACCTGGTATTCTTCTTTATGACATGGGGATTACATACCGAAATACCACATAATTGTAAGACCTTTTAAGGATGACGTCACAACAATCAGTAAGGGGCTGGAAGCTATATTGGTGTTCCCCCAGCCATTTACCAAATTTGAAAATTCTAAAAATATTTTGATCCTCTCGGCCGGCCTTATGAATGTAACATATATATGCATGTGACAGTAGTGTATCTAACGTCTAGCATATTTCCATGGTTACTTGATAATGTAGAACTACATAGTCATAGTATTAACGTAGTGATCACCAAAATCTGGTAAAGGGACCCTGGATTTGCAAGGTCTATATTAAGTGTCACAGGCAGTATAGTCACCCCTATTCTAAATAAGACCACACCCTAGGCCTATAGATAACCAAGGCAGTTAACGACTCTTAATTCATAAAACACATAATCAGAAGAGGATGACTTTATCTTGCTTGAAAAAAGGACCAGCCGGTTAGGTAAAAGTAAAACGAGCTTTAAAAAGGCACGACAAAAAGTTATGACCTACTTGTTAACTAAAGCGATGCAGCCAGATCCAAGGCTGTACACTTGTTTTTTAAAGGTGAATTGTACAATAAATGAATAATACACTCCGTTACAACCGAGGAGTGCGGGTTACACCCGGGGGTTACATTCAAAAGCTTGGTAAGATGTAGTCACCATGACTAAGGATGAGCAGATACGTGTACTTACATTAGCCACAAACTAAGCTGTAGATTTGATTCCCCAGGACCCGTGCGGATCAAGTGGTGAAGGGATGCCAATAATTCAAACCTATGTTACCCGTTGCGACTGATACTATTGTTTGATCTATTTTTATTTCATCCACTGTCAATTGCAGATCATATTATTTTCCAGCTTTTCAATTTTTTCTGTCTATCTCTCATCTGGACCCACACTCCTTCCCTGTTCAGTATTGAGGCTGTTCTGTCAGGAGGTCAGTAGATCTACCAATCAATTTGTTTACAGTATCTGCCGTGGGTTTTCCAGCCATATGAAAATCTATTATTCATAACTTTAGAGCCTTTATTTAGCTTAGAATTAATGAGAGTAAAAAGATAAGAAAAACAGCTTAATTCATCCTGTAAATGAAATTTCCGATAGTTTTCATTAATGGTGAAAAAAAAGGATGGTAACCAGAATGTTGATAGAACCCCAACCCTGCCGATACTACTGCTATACAAATTAGGCTTTCCATAGTAACCATGGAACAAAATAAATGCGTCCAAACATTGCAATTCTGAATCAAGAGATTGCTTGGCTATATTATTCTGTAAAAAACAGAATCTGAATATCTTGAATAGGTCTAGAAAGGAAAGGGCAGTGTATTTCATGAAATTGTATTTTGGATTTCAAATTTTGGTCCAGATTATCTATGTTATTTCTTATAACTCTTTGTAAACACCAAAGACAGGTCCATTTTACTATATTAAGCATAACTTACATTAATTTTGTGTCTTCATATTAACATCCGACAGGGTCATCAAGGCCGGGTGTGTGGTATCCTTTCTATGGGACATTGCATATATATATGAAAGACTCCTTGCCTCTCTTTGAAATGAGTAGGGTATCACACCCGGGGGCGGGATTCTTCTAAATCATATCATAAATACGATCTCCTGTAAGCTGAAAAGCATTACCTTGAGTAGGCTGGAAAGAACCTTGTATATGGGTCTAAATCCCTAAATTCGACACTGTGACACGGCCGTTTTTGGGCTGAGGGACATGTGACAGAGCCCATTCTTAAATTTGACACGGCAACATAGCCAATTCTTAAAATCGACTGGCGACATAGCCAATAGTGACAAACGACAGGACTTTTAGAATTATAATGACATCCGACAGATCTAATTCTTAAATTTGACAGGCGACATGGGGAACCCCCATCTAGACCCCCTTGTATGGTTGTCCGGACGTTAAAATACCCAACAAAGAATCACATTAGTATAACTTTTGTTCTAATTAGAATATTTACATATTTCTTCCAGTATTTAATTCCCCAAGACATCTTCTTCATTCATTTGATATTCCAGTCCATACGACTGCTTTTTGCAAAGGATGTCAGTTTTGATGACTCCCCTGACCCCAAGATTACCTAGTTAGGGCCGTAACATCTCCTAATACAATCTTCCTCTTCCATAAAGGTATATAGACAAAGACAATATTCTGTGTTGTGGGGATTGAGCGAAGAAACTCCTATTCAAAGGTGCATGTACAAGCAAAGAACCTTGAGACTGGAAACCAGTGTCGCAGTATAGCCATGTTTTGATAGTATGGTCATCAGACATATAAATGGTTAAACCCTGAATTGTCTAGCTACTTTCTATTGGGATATTATTTAGAGGTGAAATACAATTCACCGATACACAGGAGTTATGGAGAACTTTTCACTGGTACCTGGCTTACATGGAAAAAAAGACAGGTTGAATGTGGTTTACGCAAGAACCCAGCAACAGTACAAAGATTTTGTGTTTTATGATGATAAATCATAGCTGTCCGCCCTTTTCTCAGAAATTGCACAGGCAGGGTTGCCACCGGTCAGGGAAAAGTAATTTTTTTTCAAGGTCAGGGAAAAGTCATGGAATTTTGGAATTGGTCAGGGAAAAGTGGAATTTTGAAAAAGGTCAGGGAAAGATGGAATTTCCATATCCACAAGCAAAGAACTGGCCGACTTTGACACTCTCAAAATCTGCATGTGTATATTTGCTTTTCATCAAAAGTAACAGAAAACATTGTTTTTGGGAGTTCCTAGTTATATATATATAGTACTGTAGCTATTGGTTGGGACTCCCTCAATCAGTCGTGTCCTAAGTCATTTAATTCTCTTTGTTCTCAATGACCGGTTACACAATCTCATGTTCAACAGTTGAAGGGCATTGTCCTCCAATTGTTGTTAGAATCAGGCAGCGTGACAAATAAGAAGTAGGTTACATAACCACTGCTTGAGCCAAACCACCCTCACCCCTTCACATTAGGGCCACCACTGTCACCTGCAGGTGGGCAGGCCCAAGTGGGTGTGTGAAGTAGTGGTAGTACATGAACCTATTATTTGCCCTTTCCTAAACCCCTTCCTGAGCTGTGTATGACAGATGGAGTGGTGGTGGTCAGTACCTATAGCCTGGATAGCCTTCTGATATTAGGAGGGCCTTCAGTTTACTGAGGGACGACCATCACTCATGCATGAGCGAAACTTTGTAGCTAATTGTTTGTTTGTTTTGAATAAAGGGTCTAGAAATATTAGACACATACCTAGCCTCATATTACAATTTAACAACAGAAAACATGATTGCTAGGTATAAATGTAAAATTTACAAATTCGTGGAATCAAAAGTATGTATTTAATTTTGATCATTACTTTGCTGTTTGTTTGATTGTAACAAAGTCATGTGCATTACTATTTTATGTTGCGGAGGTCATCTAATCTGCATCTAATGGCAGTATATTGGACCCTTTGTTTTGGAGAATGTAGGTTCTTGGGTAAGGGGCCAGTACTCCCAGGGCAAACTTTGCCTAGGAGAAATAAATGTATCTTTTCTAATGTTATTTGAAAGGACATATATTTTGAACAGCCATTTATTTCCCGTAATCAATCCCTCGATTGCGGCAATCCTCCTATAAGTCAGAGTTTGAAGTCGTTCCAAACAGTTGAAAACAAGGTAATCTCATGTAGTCAATGGTCTGGGTCGCTGATAACCACCGGAGGCATGCAGGTCTTTTTTAATTTTAAAACCATCACTCTGCTAGAAGATTTCGGGATTTTCAATGCTAAGTATATGGGGTTACTCATGTTTCTTTTGGGACCAAATACTGCTTGGAGATTGACGAAATGACATCATCAGAATGATCATAAAAACCTCAAACCAGGATGGTAAACTTATTTCTGGGAATACATAAGATAGCCCCATTCGAGAGTATTTGATCAATGATGTCATCAGAATGGCCGTTAGCCGGACGTTAAACTACCCCAACAAACAAACAATAACCTCAAACCAGGATGGTAAAGGCGAGATCTGGTCATTTATGCACAGACATGGTCATTCATGCACAGACATGGTCATTTATGGAGAGACCCAGTGTAAAACTGCTGGAATCGGCATAAAATCTTCTAGGTCTGTAATGGAGCTTGCCGGAAACTTTCTGATGGGAGGACACTGTGCTAATGAATTCAAACTTGTATCTGCATGGAGATTATAGGTTTTTCAATGCATTCTCTATAGATAATGCATATGGTCTATTCATAGACCTTTCATATTTTTAGTTTACTATACAAGGTTCAAGGGCGTCCGTACAAACTCTCTTCAATTCTTTTACATTTTACTAATGGTCTAAAACATCTAGAGAAGTCTACAGATGTACTATTCAAGACCAAAGCCTACTTGACAAAGAACTGTTTAACACACAATAAAAGTTCTATAGAACGAAAAACTGTATCCTTAATTCTTTTACAGAAAGCAAACATTTCTTGTACAATTCTATGAAAATAGAAAATAGCAAATATTCATAAAGCTCAATGTTAACTTCAAAGCTTCACTCCCCATCTAGCATATCATAGAAATTTTGAATGCCTTTCAAACAACTAAAACTACTAATCTACCTGCCCTACCTATTTACATACCCAAGACATCCATTTACTCTTTATGCCAATAAACCTTACAAAAGAATCAATAAGACAGAGATTTTGGTTTTTTAAACCACAGCTTAATTCTAAAAAGTCTAAAACCCCAACTTAATTGTTTTGAAAAAACGTTTAGATTCCCTCAGTTTGTAATGGGGAAAAAATTAAATATATATCTCTCTCTTCTGATAGATCTTTAGGATTCATACCTAAATTGCTAACTCATCCATATTCCACAGTTGAAAATGGGGAAAAAACTGGGGGTTCCCTCGAGAGCCTCCTGGGAAGAATGTGTCCCCAGCAGCCCATTGCTGTTTGTAGAAGGCAACAAATGGGAGACCAGACTCAGTAGCTCTTTGATAGAGTGCCCGCTCTGAGTCTGATAGGTCTTGGGATTTATCCCTGGCTGAGTTATACCAAAGACTTTAACAATGATAGTGGTCACTGCTTGCCTGGCACTCGGTATAAAGTAAGAACCACGAAACATGACTGGTCGGTCTGGTGTCAGTATAATGTGACTGGGTGGGGTATTGTGTGGGTCTATGACATGATATCTCAGTGTGGCAGCACTATAAAGAGGGCATTGGGTCCCACTGCTACAAATAGGCACCTCATTTCATAGATCCAGTCACCGCCCCTGCGGCGTAAAAACTAGCTGAAAAGCTTTACCTTGTGCAGTCTGGTAAAAGAACCCTAAAGGGTTGGTCGGACGTTAAACTAATCCCACAAACAAACAGGGGAAAAAACTAAGGGGAGATCTATGGAAACTAGGGGAGAACCTACATCCTCCTGGATAAAGGGTATAGCGACTGGCCCATGCACTGTAAATGGCTAAACATACAATGATCAGGGGCGTGGGGGAATTAGGAAGGGGCCGGTTGACTGTCCTTAAGTAAACAAAAATTGTGAGGGAAAAGTCAGGGAATTTTGACTGGATAGGAAGATGAAACTTGTACCATTATGATGTCAAAATGTATCAGGGAAGAATAGTTCATTTAGTTTTTTCCTGTTTTTATTTCAGTGTATGATAATCGAAAGTTTGACAGCAAAAAAGTTGTTCGTCAGATTTAGGAGATGCACCACTTAGCCCAGCTCCTAAAGCACACTGTACGACATTCACAGCCCAGTGGCAGTGTTTGAGCGAGGAGGAGCAGGTGTTGATATTATTTTATGCATGATAACTGAAATTTGATCAGTCCCTTAGATTTAGGAGATGATTTGTTCTGGTGAGCTTATCTGGCCGATATCAGTGGCAATTCTCATTATTTTAGATTCATGGTCTGAAATCTTTGGATAGATAGGCCTGCTGAAGCTGGAGGGGAATGCTTTTGCCAATTTTAGAAAAAAAAATCGCATTTATGTTTACATGTAAACGATTTTAAAAGTTAACTTTTAGGCCTGCATCAACGGGGACAACACAACAATTTCACCTCTCATAGATGCTTTTCTCCAGTAAAGACACCTTGACTGGTATAGCTGATAATTAAGCATGCAAGCATTTATATGCATAACTTTTGATCAAGAAATGGTTTTCCTCTTCTGTTTTTAATGAGTGTATCCAAGAATTGCCTTTTCTGTGTATATTACTGTTCTCTGTCAATACTTAAGAAAATCTACCCTAAGCTTATTGGACTATTTTGCAAAAAATTGCTCATATCTCCTTCAATACTAGTTTTAGAATAGGCAATGGCGCCATTATACGTCATGGTCAAAAAACCAAAGTCCTTTAATTCTTATAAAAAATAATTGGCATTAATGTACATTAGTATAATAGGCAATTCAAAAATGAAAAAGAAAAACCTAGCACTGTTTTAGTTTTAGACCTACATGTGTTCAAATATGGCTAATTTCATGGAAATTTACAAACTGTTGAAAACAACTTTAGGTGAAAATAAAAACATCTTTGCTTATAACTTTTTTTATATATATACTTTATTTAAGTAGTAAATATATATGGTTTCATATCAATCTCATGGAAAAAAACACTTGTTGTGTTCATTATGGCAAAATTTTAAAATGGGTTTAAAGCAAAAAACACATAGGTACCCGCATAAAACCATTTTCCCATATTCGAAGAGATATGTAATTTTCCTGATCAAGTAAGCATGGTGATCCCAAATTATTTTTTCCAGAAAATGATAGATAACACCTACATCTACAATCTGTTTGAATTTTTTTGGGGTGAACATTTCAATCAGAAATTTGATATTTCATTTAATTAATTTAATGATTTCTTTAAAATAAAAGATATATTTTATTAGAATAAAAGCCTAACTAGTACATGGAGTTTGTGTATATATGCCTTAGGTTTAGATTTCAATAGTTTTATAATTGATTTGAGGATTATTATGAAATTTATCATGAAAACTGTACTTGAGCACATTTTGTTCAAAAATGTTCATTTTAATGGAATTATACTCACATTGTTATATCTCTAGCACAAAAGTTTCCATGGTGACCTCCTATTTCTTTTTCACCTATTTAGGATACACATATGTTTAACTCTTTTTCCTAAAGTTTCATAAAAATCTTAAGGTTGGATCTATAATGGCGCCATTGTCTTTATATATATCAAACATTTGAACATCCTTTCACCTTGTCGGCACACGTATATATTATGTACCAGAGAAACTTTTAGAAAAACGTAATATTATGCAATTTTTGTCATACTTACATGGCAAAGCTTATAATTATTTATATGACAAGTAACTACCCTCTTAGCGACACTACCCCTGTATGGCGATCTCTCCTATGAAAAAGACAACTACCCCTCCTATGGATATGAAAACTATTCTTGTAGGTAGGATAACTACACCAATATAGGACAGATTCCTCCAATAGTATGACAGGTACCTCTATAGTACTACTTTGGCAAGATGAGGGATGCATGGGTGGCATGAAAGATGTGTGGGCCGCCTCTATGATGTATGCGCAGCATGAGAGATGTGTGGTCAGCATGAGAGATATTTGGGTGGCATGAGAGATGTGTGGGTGGCACGAGAGATGTTTGGGTCCCGTGAGAAATGTTGGCCTCATTGTGGATTTATGAACCTCATTGAAGATATATTTGGAGGTTATGGCCGCATATACATGTGACGTCGCATGTGATCTTCTTCTCCACTCAGACCCCTTTTCTAACTAATCCTTGGCCTCTTGCAGTCGCCCATCTTTTTAGCCTTGTTAGTGCGAGTTATCTTAGAACAGTGCATCTATTTGAAGTTTTATTTACAGAAAGAATATATGATAATAAACATGTAGCTTGTAAGACAATCGCTCCATTATAGTTCTAACGTTGACATTTCCTTTTAAAGTTTTGGAAATACGAGGTTACGGTCTACAAATTCCAGAAATGAAGACAAAATAGGTGGTCACCATTATAGCTTTTGAATTTAAAACATCACAAAAATAGCAAAAAGTGAAAATTTCAGTATTTTCAAAAATTGAGATAACTTTAATGAATTCCTCAATCATATTGATAAAAAACATTGGTTATGTTTTTAACTCATTTGGATATGAGGTCAATATGTTAATCTTTTATATATAATAAAATGTATTATTTGCCAATAATATGAAAATAAAGTTATTTTGAGCGAATTCAATTGGGTAAATCTGGCAATAAAAAGATAATAAATTCTTATGCAATTGGCAATAAAAACATTATGTTAAAAATGTCTATAAATACCTATATTTGATTAGGATAAGTGTTAATGTCATTTAAGGAAAAGAAATCAGTGGGTCACCGTTCTAACTTTTTCAGAAAATCCACATAATATCTATTAATAGATTTTGACACAAATTTGTGAAATTAGAAAAATCAATCAATTATACTTTATGCTTGTCCATCATTTTTAGTTCACATGAAACCTACCTTTATGTATCTAAATAAATTAGTTTTCATATACATTAGTCCGTTTCATGATGTACAGTGCAGAACCCAAAACATAGAAGCTCAAAGAGGCGTATTATAATTGACGGGATGGAAGGGAGGGTTGAAATATACGAATTAATAACGTTTTGGACTACAAATTTGTCGCTTACCATGTGTCAATTGGACAAATATTAAGAGAGCTATAGGCAAAAACCTTCTTTCCTCCCATAGGCCTCTATAGTAAAGCATTATCTCATTGTTAGGGCAGGCTGCGTGGCCCATGTGTGCATAAACAAAATTTAATGGGGCGATTGCCCTTAAGAAGTGTACAATAGTGAGTATGAGTCACTGGGTACTATCTAAAAGATATCTTTCTTAATTTGTTTCTAATAATCAACATTTAGTTATGAAAAAGTGAATTAAGGCTAATACAAAACTAGGAAAAGAACTAGCTGTTCTTACTGATTTGCCCTACCTAAGAAGCTAGTAAATGTCATGTCTATAGTGGGGTAGTGGTCAAACTCATACGCAGAAATTAATTTTAGCACTAGCCCAAAAGTACCTGTGGCAAGATATAGGTTGAAATTTCTTGAAAATCCAAGCCTTTTTGGCCTTGAATATTCACGAATATCCAACTTATTTCAACCTCCTAGGGAGCTTGGATTTAAAAAAAAAATAACTTGCTGGTATTGGCCACTTGAATATTTAAGGATATTCATGAAGATGCTGGGTGAAGCTGAGATACCTTGGAATTTCTTGAATTTTCTTGAATGTGAGATATATTGGATTTTCTTGAAATATTTTCTACTTTCAAGGTACCATGGATTTTCTGGAATTAAGTTGCTGGTATTGGCCGCTTGAATTTTCAAGAATGTTCATGGATTTTCAACAAAATGTTTGATTAAGTTGGATTAGTTTGAATTTATACTTGATATGCGTGGATATTCCTATAGTCAAACTATGTAGATGTATGCATGTGCTAGGACACTAGTACAATCTGAAGACGGCTAGGTAACTAGAAATAACCTGCTAGGTGTTCAGCACAGAACCAAGTCTTGAGCTCTTTTATCACACCTTTTTATGCAATTTTAAATCAAGGCACTAATTTTCTTATATACAAATTTGACCTAATCATTCAAATTTATTTTCAAACAACACCATGCAAAATCTTGCACAACCACCGTATCCCTTGCAGCAAAGTAGATCGGCTAATTGGACAACCACCTTTTAAAAGCAATTTGTAGAGCCCTGATTCTCAAATGTCTGAGATATTTTTATCTCATTTTCAGTGTACCAGACTTAAACTCTTTACAATGATTCATATTTGATTAGTTTTGAAAAGTTTTTGCATATATTTATGATGGCTTAATTTTGTTCCACTCCTCCCCCACACTCTTCCCTTCGGAGCAAAAGCAGTATCAATCAGTATTGTATCAGTACCATATAAGTAGCATATTTAAACACTTTGGATATATTAACCCAAATTATACTAAAGTGCCAATTATGATCCAAAACTCTTAATATCTTATATCTGGCACTGTATATGAGATAATAAGTCACATACAAAATGTTAGGTCTCTATCTATAGTAGAAGCTGAGATATGGGGCGTCCTACATGTAGGACGCTAGCATAATCCACTACCATAATTTCCATAGTATTTAACACTTTGCTAATGCTAAAAAGAGCCTTATTGGCAAATATATGTTTACAAATAAATCATACTATTAATTTTAAAAATAAGTATTCTACCAATCCATTAAATGGAAAGCCACTCATAATTATGAAATCCACTTTCGAAGGGTATGAAAAAATTATTTCTTATTTATTTTTTGGGTTAATATGGTAACCAAGATCCCAATTTATTGGTTATCTATGATAATATGCCTTTATCCGTCATTAAAGGGTTAAGACAAAATAAGAATTTGTTCTAAAATACAAAAAGAGCTTTACAGTACTAATTACTGGACTTCTATGGGCATCTACTACATACTTTGTATGCAAAATGTGTGAGTCAATGATGACAAAACTTCAAAATAATGCTATATCATGTAGTATCCACATTGATGCAGGGCATAAAATTAAGGTAGTGGATTATGCTAATGTCCTACATGTAGGACGGCAATAGAAAATTCCTAATATCTCTGGACATTATTATTTGATTTAAATAAAAATTAGCATGCATATGAAGCTCCATAAGGTCTATCTAAGAATCAAATTTTGTCCCAAAATATTTATTCTATCATAGGACAAACATACATTGATTTTTCAAATTTTCTATCATCTGTATTTGTCAATTTACCTCATCGTTTGTTGCCATGGCAACATGATGTTGTGTGGGATATGTTCTTATTTGGAATGTTTTCATGATCTATAGGTGTTGAGGTCATATTTACACTAAGATTTAAGATTGTATTCATATTTTGACTAACTTTAACAAGTAGCACAAAACCCATGGTATAGGTGTCCTACCAGTAGGATGTTAGCATAATCTGGGTTAATTGAGGAAGTATACAATGCTGTTTAGTCCCGGTATGGCCATCAAACCAAATCAATTGTGAACCAATGAGGTATTAAAACTAAAATCAAAGGGGTAGGGCTAATAGTTTTACTAGTTGTCTTTCAGTTACAACTACGTCACTTGTCCCTGATGGCCCTCATTGATCCCAGGTGCTGTAAATTTTCAACAATGGCCCATACTTGTCTCTGACAGCCTTAGCTTGTTCCTAGAGGCTGTCGTTCTTCCCCAATGCCCATCTTCAATGCAATATGCACTACTGATAGAATGAATATTGAAAAAGATAAAAATGCATATAAAATCAAAATCTACCCTGCCTGTAACCACACCAATCCCTTCTCTGTATATTTATGTGTATCCTAGATGCATTACAGTCTGCATTAATCCCTTATTTGTTGTTGATTATGCAGATATCTGTTGGACGTGTCCCTCCTGGTTTCCAATCTCCAATATGGCTGCTGTTTTCCCTCCAAAATTTTTCAAATCTCATGATCATGTGACTGTCTATGAGACAAGTTTAAAGGTTGAAATAGGAAGAATAAGCTTGAACTCACTTGGCTATATTTGGTCTGCAGCCAAGTCCAAGAAATTTCAACCTTGTTCAAGCTCATCATCTTGGTCTAAAATAAAAGTCTAAGAAAATCCAAGAACCTTAGACATTGCTATAACAAAATATGCCAAATGTTCAACTTCTTTCAAGGAACCTTGAATTTCTTGTAGTTAAAATAATTTGAATTAGAGTGAAATCCAAGCTGCTGTTAAAGTCCAAGAAACTTCAACATAATGCAAGGTTGCAAAGCTTGAATTCTAATGATTATTCAAGGAATTACAAGTATTTACCAGCTAGCTTGGACCCGTTTTCCCTCAGGTATTGATATCATCACAAGTGCAAATCAGGTCAACCAATGCGTTTTTTGAACAGCTAACCAGATTGGTTAGTCTTATATTGGATATCTTATTAGATAAATGTCTTTAAAAAACGCACTAGGACCCTAAATCCTTCTCACAGAAAATTTCGTTTTTCGAATGCATTCATATTACATTGTTCGGGCTCGTGCAGGTTTTCTTCAACTATAGGTTAACCCGGTGGTCTAGTGCAGAAAAGCTGGGATATTATCGCTGCCAGGGGGCTTCGGACGTCCCGACTCTCGATCAAACCCAAACGGCGACCACTTTTAATTGCATGGTTGTTAAAATACGGCTAATATTTGTAAGATTTCAAGTAAAATGCTTCGATTATCGATGACCAAATCCCACATCCTAGGTATGTAAAACATTGAGGAAAATTCTGACCAGGTAATTAAATTGGTTCAAGAGTGCGTCCTGTTACATCAGTCTGCCATTTCTAGCTCCTGAATTCAGATAAAACGTGGATTCTTTTTTTTCATTTTCCCATATTCATATATGGAGCATTTACTTTTAAAAAATGTAAGCTGTGGGAATCTTCTGAATACCTGAAACGCCAATGTAAACAAACTTTTGAAATTTCCGAAAATCTTTGTTACAAGATCAATCTCGCAGGGCCCCGTACCTGGGTGTACCTTCTCATGTTTGCCAAGGCTCCATGCACACTGATGCAGAGTACCCCTGATGTGGCTTAATTGTCCTCTGGGGTAATTGTCCTACTCATAGGGTTAATTGTCTATGGAGTTAGTGTGTCTATGGAGTAAGTGGTCAGTAATGTGTACTTGTTCTTTGGGGGAGTTTTCCCAATGGTAATTGTCCTAGGGATGGTAGTTGTCTAATGATAGGTGTCCTAGGGGGTAATTGTCCCTGTGGGTCCCTGGGGATAGTTGGAAAATGTTTATATTAATACTTGAAGTAGGCCTATGCATGCCTATGCATAGCTCAGACAGATTGTTTAGATTGATATGATTAATTTATGCACTCCAAAGCTGATCAAACGCAAAAGAATTTTTCATTTACCCTGGTGTTTCTAGTATAAATTTGGCCCTTGCTTTATGGAAGTAATTTTGGTTTTGTTTGATTATTAAGAGGCAGGGAGTCTCATCTCATCGAACAGATGCGTATTATTATAGATACTCTTTGAAAAAAGAATATTTAAATGAGATATATCTTTGTTCACGAAAACTCTCCTTGTTAACAATATACAAACCACATGGTTATAAAAAGTGAACATGTCGTTAGAAGCTAGAACGGTTTCTTACTCGATCTATTTCCTATGAGTATGAGCGACCTAGCAATGCCAGTTGTAAAGATCGAGCTTTGCCAGTGTTGCCCAATTAGAATTAAATTTGCTATAGATCTAACCCTTGTTAACAGATGATGATTCTAGATATTACTTCTACAGTATGTGTAGATATATCGTATACAACTTCGTATAAAACTGGGTATTGCCTGCTACATCACCTTAACTTGCCGTCATCACCAGTACTTTTTACGACCCAAAAATAGTGAGTTGGTCCTGATAATTATTGCTGAAAAATTGCTGAATGGACTTTAAACTCCAACAATCATCATCATCATATAAAACTGACCCTGTATTAAACTTTATTTTGTATCTAAGATTGAACATTCAAAATTGCCAACCATAAAATATGTTGATCTTCATCTGAAGACTTCTTTTAAGCGGCATTCATGTATATTAAATGTATTATTGTCGTTCAGCATTAATTTAACTTTGGCCTGTACCTGCGTACAATCTTAGGTAATATGAGCATCTCTCCATAAATTATCAGATGCAATGCAATATACTCATGATCATTATCTAAAAAACACTAATCAAACATCCTGAAAATCGTTGATCTTGACAATTTTTGAATTCTGACTGTTAATCGACTTGCCATCTAGCAATATCCATTCTTCACTTTACATTGACCTGACGAAGTATACTTATAACATCCCAAAATATTTTCATTGGTATTGAACATCCATATTGCCACAGGAATGATTTGTTCTTCGCCTATCCGAATGGTTACCCTCAACACGCCGTTTTCAAACGTAGAATTAATGCTTCGTCTGTATCATTGCACAGATCCACAGTCTCATACTGTACATGTAACACATATCATTGCTGCTCACTCATCAGCGTTTCCTCCTAAAATGATCGACCGGGTGAAGATAAGCCAGTGGATTTGGGGATTGCTTTAGAAATATGTACATATTCCTTTCGAATACTTGATCCCAACATGGAAAAACACAGCATCAGTTGGGTCTGACATTATTGCAGCTTAATTGTCTAAGTGAGTCACAGCAATGCGTCACTCATTATTCAGAGTCTAGATTTCGGTCGTGGTTTAACCATTCGTATTTTTATTCAAAAATAAATTTGACATTTGGGTGCACATGGACCTTAAGCTGACCAGGTGTGTTTATTTGTCCTGAAAGTTACGATCTGGCTGACGCATTTGCTATTCCTACTCGATCTTGACACTAACCATTTCAAGAGAACGAAACCGCTCGGACGCTGCTCTTTGTGTTTGAAACCAGCAGCTAAATAACATTTTGACGGAATCGTCTTTCTGAATTGCCTCTCAATACAAATTGCCATAGGTCATATTTTTAATCATTGAGAGGATTATTTTTTATCTATAAGCGTAACCTGTTACGATGAACGGTTTATCTGTCCGGGGACGTCCCTTTTTGGGTCGGTCTGATTTAAGACCTTACCTTGTCATACAGAACTTTCACATAACACACCTTTTCCAATCCTTTATGATGAAAAGAGAATCGTATGTTCCCTATATGGTTTTCATATCTTTTATATATTCGATTGTGTATAATTTGCTTCTCAATTTGCTTGTACTGGTCCAAGGCAAAGATCAACGATTGACAATACCCTTTCCTTAGGGGCTAATACCCCCCCCCCCCCCCCCCCAACCTATTCTTTGGTAAACATCCCCTTACTCCCCTGACCTAAGGACTCCTTTTGGGCGTTCCTTCAAGCAACCTACATCTACATCCAACATAAACTTAGCCTAGCACTATGGATCCCAGCAACCTTGCATGCTATCTCACCATTTCTCAACTGCATTCCTGGTCGCAGCAATGGGGAGTGGGGTGGGGTGTAGATACTAGCCAGCTTAAAACGTGCATGGTAACCTACTGGTAAGGTTATACCTTTACCGTGAAAAGGGAAAGTCGAAGGCCTGGCTGTGGTTTTTTATGTCGTTTTCGTAGTATTTTTATTGCATTCCCTCTTTTTTATGGGTTGGGCTTAGTGAAAGAAGAATAATGGCAGGGTGCGACAAGGACGGGTCCCTTCCAATTCAGCTGTCGTGACCCTCCTGTTGAGGGAGCACCTTGGGCGTCTTGGCCATGGCGCGCACATACTTCGCAGGCAGCTAGCCATGTGGATCGGGGCATCTCCACATAGCACATGAGCTTTTTTAAGTCCCCGCCTTCAAACTCATTTCACCCCTACCCATCGCCGCCAACTGTATTCATATTGCGTAGAAGGAGTGGAGAAGTGGGTGGGTGGAAGGGTTTTTGGTGACGCCGAGGCCCGGTTGGGCAGGCATGTAGGACAGACTAATGTATCTTAGGGGCTCCATCTTGGGATACGGGCGGCCGGTCCACGTTCTCGCCACAGGCATTTGCTTTCCTCTACCTTTCTTCCCCACTTACTCGCTCTCCATGCATGGGTAAGTATTAACTACTAGTGTTGGATTTATGCAGCATCTCAACTTTGGCTCTGTAGGCCTACGTTACCAATATAACACGTATTGGCTGGCAGACCGCTCGGAGAGTGTATGAACTTCCCGCCTCTGAGTATACAGTGTCCCAGCCACTAGCGCCCTCTTGTAAAGATCATCAGATCTTTACCGGTTTAACGCCAACGGGTTCGTTTCAAACTGTGGATTAATGCATCGTGAGCGTCAAGCACTTTCAATCATTCAAGCACAATAAGATCAATGACCGATTAAGTATTTAGTTAGGGCCTACCCTAGTATGAAATGTTTTGCAGTATTATTGATTTTCAAATCTAGATTGTCACCTCATTACCCAAGTATTCCCTTACAAATCATTGCTTCTCTTTACATGAACGTAATTATTGTCAATCTGATATCAACAGATGAAATAACCCATTTTAAAGCAACCTAACAACATCCGGGTTTCTTTGGTTATTTAAGTAAATAGACTTATAGATACGTTGTTTGACCTTTGATAAAAATAGGGATCTCATTTGCAAATTATGTTTACAATTATTCAAACCTGAGACAAAAAGTGAGCAACGTTGTGTAACCGTGTTTTGCATATCGAATTACACTGTTGTTTGTGATCCGAAATATTATTAAGGCAATATACATGGCATTAACTTGATGTGTAAGCAATTAGTCATGATGGCATCCGAACGCTTAGCTACAGCTGGCTATCTGTAGTCGAGTCATTCTCCCGAGATCTTTTAAGTTAAAAAAAAATGACAATATAAATTCAAGACTCCCCACTATTTTTATTTTTCCACTATGTTTCCCTCATTCCCCTGCAGGAAAGGCTACTTTAAAAAAACTGTTAAAAAATATGTATGGTTGTGGTTATGTTCGAAATATCATTAATATTCAAAAACTATGACAATTGACACTAAATCTATTTCGTTTAGAATATCTAGTTAAACATCCTTCATTAGCAGTGTGGTTGTGTAAGTTAAGTCCACATGGAATTATCTTGGAAAGTAGCTTGATTTGCAAATTATTATTGACCATTTCGTTTCCAGTTGAAAGAAGGAAAGAGCGACGATTCTTAAACTAAGTGTCACGGTACTATACCGTTCAGAACCAAGCTTGCATGGTGACCACTGCCGGGGAAAAACATCAAAAAAATGTCAAAATGAATCCCTGTTAGGGAAACGAAAGGAATCTGAAATTTGACCGCAGCAGAAAAAAATGTTTCAAAGTTGGTTTCTGATCTCACTTCGGATATAATAAACAATTTCGTGATATTCAGTCCACTGAAAATTAGACTATGGAATGAAGAGTGCCAATTCTTAGTTGCCCGCGGTCGTTGGAGAAGGCATCGGTTTGCTGTAATTGACCTATTGTTTTAAGCAGCGCGCCTCCTATCATCAGACCTTAGCGGATCACCAAGTCCGTAGTCCTCTGACGACCTGTCCGACGCACTCCCTGACCCTAGCTGGCAATAAATCGCCATAGCCGAATTCCCGACCATGCCTTCAAGGCTGGGAGAGACTGGGGGGCTGACCAAAAAACATCTACCATTTCTCGTTGGGTTGATTTGACGTCCATGAGAAGAAATATCCACTCAGAAAACACCCACGAGAACTTTTGGACATGATAATTTCTTGATAATCATACTAGAATCATTCCATGATATATTTAGTAACATATAATACTTCTTAAGTTTGTTAGAAGGACATTCATTTGAAACACTTTATTGGTTGAAAAAATGAATTCTGTGCCACGAGAAGTTAATAACTCATGATCATGAGAGCAATCTTTTGTGATTGTGGGTATTTTAACTTCTTGTGGGTACATAATTCTCATTGATGTTTTTTGTTCGGCGCCCCAGAACTCCTTAAATTGTGTTTTCTTGAATCTTCAAGGGGTCTCATTAATTTATTCTGGTGCTTATCCTATTAATTCAAGTTCCCGTACCAAGAACCTGTATATTCTTTCTGTTTTGAACCATGAAGCCACATTTTGGCAGATATTTCTTTCAGTCTCGTCATGCTGTTTGCTAGAAGCATGTAAAAGTAGGCCTACTGCTAGGGGCGGTAGCATTTCGATTGACAAAATTACAAATGAGTGGCATGACGGTGTTATTGCTGGTTGATATTCTCTGGCATCTACCTCGATGCCTTCGGCATCGGTAGATCTCAGAGATATGAATCGAACATTGAGGCTAGACAGCTTTGTTGCTGGTAGGTTCAAACCATACACTACCAGGCACCAGATTTTTTTTTTTTTTTTTTTTTTTTTTTTTTTTTTGGGGGGGGGGGGGGACTGCTAGCAGTTCGAGGATGTTTGTGCTTGGAGATTGTGTAGTTTTAACATTGATTACTATTGGGATTTTTAAAATTAGGTAAACCCAAGAATCTGTGGAGAGTGAAAAGTTGCCAAATGTGGTCATGTATAGTGTTTCGCACATAAGTTGTACTATTTTTGAAAGGTTGAGCCTGTTTGTGTGTGTTGTTTGATTTTGAAGGAAAACATTCATTGCCGGAGAGTATAGATTGTGTGCTGGAAGCAAAGACATAGTAATAATAGGACTGTTCACCATGAGAACCAAAAATGAAAGAGGGCAAAGGAGGATGTCATGACAATGTCATAGGGACGTCATGGCATTGTCATGGGGATGCCATTCGGATATTATGGCATTGTCATAGGGATGTCATGGCATTGTCATGGGGATGTCATGCATTGTCATGAGAATGTCATGGGGATGTCATGGCATTGTCATGAGGATGTCATGCATTGTCATAAGGATGTCATGGGAATGTCATGGCATTGTCATGGGGATGTTATGGGGATGATTGTCATGGCATTGTCATGGCATTGTCATGGGGATGTCATGGCATTGTCATGGCAATGTCATGGCAGTATCATGGAGATGACATGGTCAGCGATATCATGGGGGGATGTCATGGCATTGTCATGGGGATTTTTCTGACATTTCCTAATCTCCATTCCTTTAGAATATCTATATATGTAGTTGAACAGCCAGAGCTCTTCGATTTTGTAAACTGACATCATATCAAAAAAACGATTGAATACTTGTAAGAAAAGATGTAAGTTTGTGCCCGTTTTCAAGGGACTGCTCTACTAATATATCGAAGTTAATACCAGTTGTTCACAACAATGATCGTTGTGTTACCATTGTAATGGCACCGTTCTGATATATGATTGTGATATTTTGTCTTTTTTCTGTATAATTATCTCGATAGAGGTATAAAAGAAGCCTATAACTTACCGGTTGTACTAGCTGGCACGAATGAGGGGATTATATATTTCGTAACGGATGCTTCCTCCCGCATACATCTGTTTTATAAGCAGTGTTGAGTTGGGCCTTACATGTCGTGTTAACATTTGAATGGGCAAAGAACCTCATGGTGACTGTCTTCAAAATAACCCATTCCAATTTACGGCAAAGTAAGTTTGTGATAGAATACGCTTACTGTTGAATTCAGGTTCTGCATTGAAAGCAGTTACTTGAAATGAGATGAATCTATTTAATTTTGCTCAGGATCAAACTTGCAAAACTCCAAGAAAATGTGAAGCTCATTGAACATGCCCGTAAGGAACCTTGCCATAGCTAGCCCCACGATGTCCAACCCTTAATAGCCCATGCAGTAATAGAGCATCTTGAATGGTCGATTCTCAATCTAGATAAACTTACACAGGATTACAAATAATTGGAGTATTCTATCAAAAATATAACACACTTTTGGTGTTGTGTAAAGTACATTAACAGAACAAATATTGTCATTACACTATTGTCATTACACTTTGAAGTGCCATTAAAGTTGGATTTTGGTGAATTTAAAAGAACACAGGAAAGACGAGCTAACCTGCGGTGACAGAAAATGTTCAGGTTTTTGAGTTGTTTCTTGTCGCATAGGCTTATGCTCAACTAGGAATAACCATACAATGTGATCATGTTCCTCTTAGTCTTATTCCTTTGTGTGTACTGTGCCTTATCATCAGCTCATTTTGTCATTAGGCCTATCTCAGGTAGGCCTATGGATGATGTATCGGTCTACCGGTTGGTAACCAAACAGTCGGGGATATTTCAATTTGGTGTTATCTCTTAGGTTACTTATTTTTGGCAATTATTGCAATACTTGTATTTAGATATAATTATGGCAAAATGCTTGCTTTTCAAGAACATTCAATACACTATAGTCATCCTCATTAAAGGTACTTTACAGGTCATTGTACAGGTACTCCCTTATAACTTATTGGGGCAGACGTAGTTCATCATATTGGTATACCACCAGTGAATAAATAAGAGTGCCATAAGATCTTGTTCGTGCCCCTCTATTCTGAAGAGAAAGGTTGCTGACTTCGTCATAAAAACCATTGTAAATCCATCAAATATTTAATTGATGACAAAAGTGACAAGGGTCCCTAGAAGTACAAATTTAACACCCACATTCTGTTGTTGTTGTTGTTGTTGCTGTATAGCCGAGTTAAAGTTTGCCCAGTCCAGGGTAGCAGTCACGTAGAGACGCTTTGTTGTTTAAGCAGACCAGAACCTTTTGACAGGGCGAAAAAATACATTGAATACTGAGGTCCAAGCGATAAATTTAGAATTTCTTCCAAGAAAACTGATGACATTTTGAACTGGTGGCCCATTGCTTGTGGTGGGCAGGCTGTGTTTACAACTAAAATGAAAGCCGGGCACCTGGATGCTGCCTCCCACTCGCCCTGGTAGGCAGAAATTAACTCGTATACTTTGTAAAAGTTATTATTTTAAGTTGTGCAAGAACTCTGCGAAGTTCACAAGTAACCATGCTGACATTAATTCTGATCGGCCGGAGGAGAGAATTAGGGTTCGGATGCTAAAGTTAGCCTGGTCGAGGCTGAAAATGTCAAGTGTGGCTATTTTGCGACGGTGCGTGTAGGCGGCGGCGGCGACTTTGTAGTTTTGCGGACGAACCGGGATGCGGAATTAGTTGAGCACTTACTTGAGTGATAAAGAAAGTTCTCCCATGTTTTGATTGTCCCCCTCCTCCCCAACCACCATCACTGCCTCCTCCGCCCCATCCTCCTTTCTCTGCCGGGAAAGAGGTTGATGAAATTATAAAACGCCGCCGCCTTGGCTGGTGACATTTGGTTGGTGTCGGCGCCGTAATGACGGCGCTGGCGACCTTCGCCGCCAACACCGACAAGGTGGCCGTGATGAGAGTGGCTCCCCCTCCCCCCATGAGCACCTGAGCTGCTCCATGGACACCTCCCACAGGGGAGCAGATAAAGAGGAGCTCACCCGCGGGAAGACACGGCCGCCCACCTGCCCCCCTGCCCGGCCCAGTGAGTAGCTACCGGCGGGTAGCTGCCAATGAGTAGCCCAGGCCCGGGACCTTTAATCACACCACCTCTTATTGTTCTCCTCCCACTTACAGCCTCCCAGTCCTACACACACGCCTTTCGACACGGTCTTGTAACCGTGAAGGTGACGTCCGCTTTGGCGGTTTTCTTTTGGAAAGCGTGACTCAGAAACGTGACCTCCCGGCCGCAGCCGTTCTTGATTGGTGTCCTAATCCTTCTCTAAATGTATTCCGTTTGTCCATCCTATTCTTACTTGTCATTTTGTGTTATTTTAGTCAAACTCACTTCACATGACATTCCCTTTATTGGCTCGTTACTCCATCCCACAACTCTATTAAAATTGGTTCAGTGTTAGTTGAAATAGCAAAATCAACATGTGAAATGATTTTTGTAGTTCGAATATTCGGGTGCAGCCGTCAATATCCGGATCTCAGAGTCTTCAAGTTCGACTAGATTTATTTAAGCATTCAAAGAATCGTCAAATCACGTTTGATACCTTACAAGTCTTATAACGTTACTTGCTTATCGATCTCATTCTACATTTTTAGATGCTTTTTCAATTTGATAAAGCACAGTTTTTAGAAAGTAAAGGCAAGACGCTTATGAAGAAATGATGAGGCTTAGATACATAGTTATATATGTCAATTATAACATTTAATGTAAATAACAGGGTACCAACCACACAGGGAAAACAGGGAAAGCAGCAACAACAACAAAATCCCGGACAGGGGAAACACAGGGAATTTGGAAGTTTTGCCTAAACACAGGGAAAACATAGGGAATTTTATCTAGCCAGGTTCTGAAATTCCTGATTCTCAAGATATTAGGGATTTGACATTTTGCTGTTGGGTTGTTCGAATTTGTTCTGCATGCAGAGGCTTTTAATTTTGAACAACTTGCTGGATATGACACAGGAAAAAATTGCCATAGGATGGGGAAATCTCAGGGAAAACACAGGGAATTTTAAAATGTATTTTTGGTTGGTACCCTGAAATAATGAATAATTAGATAATGAGTAATGAAAGTTTAAAGTTTGTCGTGCAGTACTATCAGTCATTGTTTTCCCTAAGTTGTCACTTTTGTCTTTTGAAATTCTAACCATTAAGGCTTGAGAGGGAAAGATGCAAATAACTTTCGAACTGCTGCTCTGATTTGCATTCCGTTTTCACCATCAATTTTAGAATTTTAAATTTTATATGTACAAAACATGTGTTTCTTCACTGGAGTGCCCCTTTAGGCCACAATTTGGCTCCTCTGTAGAATGGCGGTTTCTGGGAGAATTCCGTAGGAGGCTTTGGTACTTTAAATTGTTTTTATTCTTGGCCCCTTGTTCTAACCGTTTGTTTCTTTATATAGGCTAAAGATGTTATTCCTTTAAAGAAAACATTAAACCAAGAAGATGACACTTCCGTCTAGTTTTAAGCTTACATCATTTTTCTAATAATTCTTTTCTTGTTGGTGTTAGGGGTACTTATGCTATATAAAGGGAATGAAGAAGGCTAAAACCATCCCTGAAGAAAGCAATAAGGAAGCAGGAATTGCCTCCCTATTTAGATAGTTAAAGGGCACTTCAGGAAGGGTTTTTGGGAGTCCCTAGTTATATCTACATAGTACTGTAGCTAATGGTGGGGACTATGTCAATCAGTTGTACTGCTAGCCATTTAATTCTCTTTGTTCTCGATGACCAGTGACAAAATCTTATGTTCAGCAGTTGAAGGGCATTGTCCTCCAATTGTTGTTACAATCAGACAGTGTGAGAAGCCAGAAGTGGGTTACATAACCACTGCATGAGTTAAACAGCCCACCCCTTCAAATTTGGATCATCCCTCTCACCTGCAGATGGGCAGTTCCAGGTGGGCGAGTGATAGGCCATTCAGTACTAGGTTTATGGCAGTGCATGGATGGACCTATACTAGTAATAGCCCTTTCCTAAACCCCTCCTTGAGCTGTGTGTGACAGCAGGAGTAGTGATGGTGGTCAGTACTCATAGCTAATACAGCCTACTGGTAGAAAGGCCTTCAGTTTATTGAGAGATGACCATCCTCATGCATGAGCGAAACTTTGTAGCTATTTTGCTTCTTGTTTTGACATAAGTTGTGACATAAAGCATAACCAGGGAAACTATGTAACCAATAGATTACCCTTTAGGTGAAAGGTTCATGATTATACTGTAAGTAACCAGAAAAGCTGAGATCAGCATCAATGTTCATTTTCTAACATTGAGTGTCCTTATCTCTCGAACTATGCTGTAAATAACTTCCAGTGTTAAACCTGTTATAGAACTATGGTAATCTATAGTTCAACGAAGCCTACTTAGGCGTTCAATATCTTAATATGCGACAGAAGTAAGTGAAATTCACTTTTGATACTGTCGTGTTTGTGCTCCTGAGTGTTTTGAGTTAATTGTCACATTTTGTTGAATCGGATGAACAATGAATCAGTTCTGTTATATTAGTGCTGTGTTAGGTAATTAGTTCGGTGGGAAGAGTCTACACGGTTGTGATTCGAGTGTGGATTATGATCATGTTCCAACCTTACAGGGACAAAACTGTATTTTGCATCGGCTATCCTCATACTCATAGATAAGATAGTACTTTTATGGGCGACTATAGTTTCCCGTGAAAACCACTTATAATGCAGAGTATGTAAAAGGTTGCGAATCCTTTGATGGCACCCGATTCCTCTGGTTGCGCCATTGCACCCATATATAAGCAGAGACATAACCCTGTTTATTGAATTATCAATATACCTGGAGTAGGGAGGTTTTACCTGCGCCTTATATCTGCAGTGCACCTGTCTGCTAACATGCCTGGAGATCACTCATTTATAGGATCCCGAGTCACCCTATACGACATGCATGTACGTTTGATGGCATGCATACCCACAATAGATGTATACTTCCTTCTTATGACCCCTTTCAGTACAAAGGTAAAGGACGACCGCCAACGTCACCCTACACAAACATGTTCATAACAGGTACTGAATATGTTATGCAACAGTCCACATTGTCTGTACCGTGAATCCATTTAGCATAGCATTTTTAGGTCGTCTCATTTTAAACAGTCAGAGCAACTTGTCTTGGCCTTCACTATCCTCTACTTTATGTTTTACACACGTAACTTAATGTCGTCTTTACGACTTTCTTTTCGCCTAATTAAAGCGAAACAACATAAATCATAGGGACCTCATGCAGACATGGCATGTGTGTAAAGTAACTAGCTGGATAGGTACCCATTATTAAGTCAGATGGGTTATGAATATGATACAGCTCATTTCAATTTTACATGAGCATGTAAACACTGAAAGAGACTTCTGCACAATATGTTTTCAAACGTTTATTTTAACGAATAAAGTTATTTCTCTTTCCAGAAAGCTTCTTGAAATCGTAGAACAAAGGCGTTCAAACCTTCCGTTAACAATCGAGAATTCCAATTAAATTTATGTTTGAAGTAATTCTGTCACCATGCAGCTAGATCAAATTAACACAAACTACATTTCTATTACCAAACAAAATGCAAATAATACATACACGAAATAAAGACAATAGGCTCTTCGGCGCAGTTAGTTACGCTAGGCCCAGACCATCGGCCATGTTGCATATTCTGAGAACAGAAAGGTAGGCAGCTGCTGGGGCACTACATATACAGACTACATGTTGCAGCTGAGAGTCTAGACAGACACAAAAACGACTGTCGGTAATATAATCAACGTCGTCGCTGTTGTCATCGTCGTTTTCGTCGTCGTTGTCGTTGTTGTCACTGTCGTGGGCGTTCCTCCTCCCCTTGCTTTGCCCTTCCCCATCCCCATCCCATCCCCACCCCATCCCCACCTGTGGCTGCACATAGGACAGTTCCCAGAATACGTGTTTTTCAAATAATAAGTGCTGCAGAGATGGGCATGGGGAATGAAATAATTGCGTGTGCAATTAACGGTACGGCGAACTATGTATAATGTAGGTGGCTAGACATTTGTTGGAGTGAGGAGGTAGGAGGAGGGAATGGGAGGTAGCAGCCCCCTATATATGGGATACATGTGTCTGGTGATTTGATAGATAGATAGTCTCTAGACAAGAACTAATAAACTATCTAGATTCTGTGTTTTATTAATATAAGGCCATCTTCAGCCAACCAGCTCGTCTGTATCGTCTACCTAAACTATACCTAGCCATTTGCAATAACAAAAAAAAACTCTAATGTGCAGAGACAGGCCAGACAGGGGGGAGGCGGTGGATGAGGTGTATTCCTTTCTACCCATTATCATATCATTATAGACAATGCCATTTACGTCAATTTTCATCTATTAATGAACACCTTAACAGGTCTTGTGTAAGAGTGTCCCTGTGTTGTCTAGACCCGAGTCTGGTCGAATGTCGACACTGTGGTAACGCTATTTATGAAGACAGTCATTTGTCAGGATTGCCTCCTGCATACTTGTCAGGTTTCCGCGGCACGGCCCTTGCAGGTAGCTGAAAGTGTTGGTAATAATTCAGGCGGCACGCTAATTAGGACGTGAGAAAACTGAGGCCGGCGTTTGATGGACGAATCCCAGTCGCACCTCGGCCTTTAGTCCCAACGACGTCCACCCAACGGCCACAAGAGCAGGGTGAAAAGGTCCTAGAGAGGCATAGTAATTTGGGGTGCCGTTCAAGGTTCTGGTTTCTCATACTCATATTGGATGAATATGGCCGAAGAAGGGCATGTACATATTTGCAGTGAGGTTCCGAGACAGGATCAACAGAGAAAAAAACCTGCTGTGGAACGTTCACACTCTGGCATGGCACACTGTTCGATCCTGCTGGCTTTGAATCTTTGTAAACTTTCTTTTTAGATTTAAGTTATGAAATATCAATGGATTTTTATTGTTTTTCAGTTTTTGTATTGTTTTAACAGTTTTGACATCTGGGAAAGTTGTTCTTCAAGAGTATTAAAGGGAAAGATAACCAATGTTGAATACATTTGAGATTTGAATGTCTATTGCAACTAACCAAAGCCATGCAGGATCAGCAACTGATCATGTCTGGAGTTTGAATTTCAGCCGAATTTGATCCCAGTGGCTCTCAATTCAGTGTGGTATTACTAGCCAAAGTCCAGCCTAGATAATCTGAACCAAGATATGCAGTTTCTCCTCTATCTATTACAAATGACTTTAAAACTTTGTGACTATTCAAACATTTGGAATAGGCTTATATTTGCACCTACAGATGTATATATTCTATGAAAGGGTTATTCCGGAAGCTGTTGAAATGAATGGTAGAATGGTGAAAGTTCCAAATCTGTGGAGGAATAGACCATTCCATTTTTTCTCAAAAACATCATATAAAAGTGACATTTTGAAGTTTGAAAATGATGAAGAAAATAAACAAGAAAACTTGTATGTTTTTAAAGGTCAGATATGGTTGTATTCAATCCACTTAAGTGAAACGTACATAATACACAATCATCAGTGTTCATAACCTTCTCAATGATAGGAATCCTTGAGTATAGTAGGTTGTTTCATGCATACAAGGTAACTAGCATTTCTTTGAATTCGCATTTTGTGATAAATGGGGTGAAATTGAGGCCCTAAAATTCGCGTTTTTACGAAAATAGGAGTCTTTTGGGGGTAAAACAAAATCAGTGAAGAAGGGGTATTTCTAGGGTTGGAGAACACAGATTGGTTTCCACGAACATAGTTGGGTCCACGGGAGTAGGGTAGGGTGGGGCAAGACGCCCACCTTAAGAAAACATTCCCATATTTCTGTTACAAACTGTAGGATCAAAAACGAAAAGAAATAAAATCATAAAGCTACTGACTTTTTGTTGAATAACAAAAATTATTTATCTAATTTGAATAGGGTTAAGATAAAAGAAAATTTAAAGAAAGTGGGCCTTTTGCCCCACACCTAGGGTGTGTGGGGCAAAAGGCCCAGGGGTGTGGGGTAAGATGCCCAGGGGGTGTGGGGCAAAAGGCCCACATAAAAAATACTATATATGCTAAGAGGGGCAAAAAGCCCACATGGGGCAAAAGGCCCATGGGCCTCTTGCCCCACAGTGGGCTTTTTGCCCCATATGGGCCTTTTGCCCCTCATAACATATACAGTATTTTTGGGACATTTTGAGGATGGGCCTTTTGCCCCACAATTAAGAAAGTTGTGCAACCTGTAATAAAATTTGTAGATGACATCTGTCTTAGCTTATGTTTATCCCATGATCACCAGTTATGGTCAAACTTACTTAATACTTACAGTTTTTCTATGGAAATGTGACTATTAACATTACAGAAATAATTAACTGAGGCCCAAAAATAAGAACCTAAGGGTCTGAAAAATAAAAACTGCTCTAATTCTCTTATTTCAAAATAATTCTATTCAAATCTTATATTTGAAGAGTAATCAGGGATGTAAATATTCCGATTTTTGTCGAATTTCCGATTTTTCCAGTCCAATTCCCTCAAAGATCGATCTTGAAATTTTATATTTATAACATGATTTACAACATTTAAGATACATTCAGATTTTCTTGATGCTATTTCCGATTTTTTCGCCGTTCCTGACTTACATCCCTGAGTAATATAACGAATTTAAGTTTATTTCATAACTTAATTTTGTTCTTTAGAAAAGGATATTATGCCAAATTAGAAGGGGTGGGCCTTTTGCCCCACATGGGCGTCTTGCCCCACCCTACCCTACCGGGAGCATGGCATACTGAAAAAAACGTCTTCCTTAGTTGACCAGAAATTGAAAAGTTTACTTCCAATAATTCCATGCAGTTTCCCTTGATCCGTACTTCCCTACTGGGAACACCCCCTCTCTCTTCCTCCACCCTGGGCCATTGTATTGGTCAGGCTTTAACATCAGAAAGTCGTTAATTACTTTTTGCCATAATGGTACAGGGACATTAGGTTATATGTGAGAGGATAGGCCTATATGTAAATGAGAAAAAATACATTGTGATGATATTGAATAGAGAGCATTGAAATGTTATAATCATAGCTAATGAAATCAGGGAATTGAGGGAATAAGCTTACGATTAGTCATCACATTGGCATTGGTTTACCTACCCATGCAAATTTTAATATGAAATACAATAGACACCAAGATATGTTAATCCATTACCAGGTCGGCTATATGTGACAGCATAGCCCTCACTAAACCGCCATCCTATACTTACCTAAATTAAAAAGATTTGTATGGGTTCTCAGTTCAATTAAAAATGGATTGAATCCGTGTGGCAAGGTTGGTGATGGTGCGCGAGATCTGGTAAAGTAACCTGCTAGGACTCTGTAGGAGGATTTTGTAGGGTTCGAGAGGGCGTGGTGTAAAATCATAATCAACAGAATGGCATACTCTTACCGCTGAAAGCTTAGAACTTTGGTCCTTGTACTGAAACTTGCTTGAACAGATTACTTTATTTATTGTGGGGTGAAGATCGCTCATGCATGAGCAAAACATTAATAGCTATTTAGCCTCTTATTATTTTTTGAGATAATCTAGTGCCAATTTCACAAATATTCAATAAATGTGACATCCTCTGCGAAAAGCAGTCTTATGGCCTGGGATATTAAATTAAGATGGTGTCTTTGGGAATATAATACTGAAAAAATTAGGTAAATATTCTTATTGGAAAAAAAGTTATGTTAATTTGAATACACAAAGGTTGGGTATGCTAAATATGCTAAAATAGACCAGTCTTTGGTATTCATAAAGATATAACTTATACATAATCTAGGCCCAAAACTGAAATCCCAAATATGATTTCACAAAATATACTGCCATTTCCTTTCTATTCAAGATATTCAGAATCTGTTTTTTGCTGAATATGGCCAAGCAGTCCCTTGATTTTTCGCCCTTGGAAACCAAAGCGATCAAAGGAGTATGAAAGCAAATCAAAGCATATCAGGCGGAATTCTCTAAAGGACAGCGCTCGGACTTGAGCGTACGACGACAAGCAATAAACTGGAATGGGTGGGATTTTACAGTCTCGCCGAGAACATTCAGAAAATTACCATAATACTGGTGCCTGCTTAGCTTACATACTATTTTCTCTATGTTTATATCATTGCGGGAACAAGCTACCCAGGCCTTATTTACCGATGTTTCCGGTAAAACGGTCGTGGCGTGACCCGCCATTGGCAAAATGCGACTGCATAACCTCGCAAAACCGCCGAAAACCTACAATCCCGCTCGTCACGTGACAGGTGATGGCCGTACTCACCTCAGAAAACATATATAATCCGATAGAATTGATCGATTTCCTGTCTGATATGAAGCCTACATGATCTTTAATGTCCTATAACACCTTAACTTGGTCATTAATATCGATATTTGAGCAAATAAGACCAGAAATCCGATCGTCACCCGACGCCGTGTTAATCGGGTCAAGTTACGCCCACCAGCCTCGCTTTCGATCCGAGAAGAAGGGATATGGGTCAATCTCTGAATATTCATCAACTTTGCAGACCTATTTCACCATGAACTCAGCCGATCTAACCTTAGTTATTGGTACGCACAGATAGATTTCGATCCATAGCTAAGCCTCCCACTGTCCCAGAATCGAAAATAATGCGAAATAACGCGTCTAAACGCATAAATGCATCGCGCCATTTTCTTGCAATCCTTCGCCTCCCCGGTCACACTGTCTCCTGTCAGACCGCCCCGCGAGGCCGGCGGGGACGGTTGGTTGTTGCGGGGGCTGCGCCTTCTCCGCCTGGATTACGGCGGTATCTGATGCTTTCAATATATATATTTTGGACGTCTGGATTCCCTTAAACGCATACAACGCATTGAAAACTCATGCGGGAATCATGCGTTCGTATCGAAGGCAAAACATTGGATCAATCGGACACGTGGAGGCACTGTCACTGCTGTCAGACCGTCAACATGGCGACGTCAATCCTTCGCCGGGTTCTCTCCCCACACGCCTGCACCGATTCATTGAAATCAGGAAACCAGGATGACATTGGACTAAACCCAATAATTGTGGAGGATTTAAGCATTCAGAAGCATTCAGTTATACAGGTAGGTACATATGATATATCTTTTCCAGCAGTTCAAATGATAGGCCTAGACAAGCTGCTGGACTCAGCCTCTCGGGCATTCGACACTGGCAATCTGAAAAATAATTATTTAGACCTTATTAGGCCTATCAAAATTAAATCCATGTATATATCTATGTTCTCCTATATCTGAGGGTCCTATTTATCATATAGTTTGATCTTTTTAGGCCTAGAAACGCTTGCAAGAATATTTTACAGATGGTATGAAAAAATGACTGGACTCAGATAGGCCTAAGCCCCCTCCGACACTGTCAATGTATTATGTCGGCTCCAAAAGCAATTATTTATGATCCAAACATTAAAAGATTTGAGAAATTGTCACTATAGTGTCATTTTTTCAGACCTACCATCAAAACATTAAAGCTGTGTTCCAATATGTCTAGGCCTGAGTCACTGTCAGTGTCTGAATCAGTCCCATTCAGTGTTAAAACATAGGCATCACACTGTCAATAAGTTCTCCGGTGCTGTCAGTGTCACTGTCGGGCACAGATTCAAAGATTAAATGCTTGTGAAATTGTCACTATAGTGTCATTTTTTCGGACCTACCATCAAAATATTTCATTCATTTATATCTCTGCTTAGCATCCTACGTTAATTCCAATCGGGCGAAATTCTCATTTCATCAAATGATCAATCTCTTCAATCCCCTCAATCGGCCAACTTGTTCAGAATTTCAAGTTTTGAAAACTTAATTTTGTTCTATGGTTACCATGGAAACCAACATTTGCATAGCTGTAGTATCAGCAGGTTCAGACGTTCTATCAACATTCCGGTTACCATGGCAACAAAATCCAAAAAAATCCATATTTTTTCACCAGAAATGAAAACTATAAAAAATTTCATTTATAGCATGGATATAGCTTATTTTTATGATTTTTATTATTTCTAAGCTAAATAAAGGCTCTAAAGCCATGAATAGGCATTTCCATAAGGCTGGAAATCCCAGAAACTGTCACAAATGTCTAGCAAAAAGAGCAACATTACAGCTATTACTAGGTCGGCTGTATGGGCGGGGGCGCTTTATAACCTCTATTAAGCTCCTCTGTTCAATTTTAAGACCCATGAAATTGATCCTATTTTGGGCGCAAGCCAGAATTCTGTATGCATGCAGAATACATTATTGTTCTTTTTATATTTTATGGTAATTCAAGATTTCCTTAATTCCAGGAGAAATATAATTTTCTACCATAGAGGTAATTGGGATTTTATTCTTACAGTGTGTTCATCATTATTAAATTAAGGTAATTTGATTCATAAAATCCTTTCTTATCCGTAGAACTGTGAATTATGTTATATCATGCCTATGAAGATTTCAGTTGTTGTCAGGTTAGAAAAATATTATATGCAATTTTGGGTATTGTGTCTAACGTCAGTTGCACAGATCGAATGGTGCGACTTCCGGTGTACATACGGCAGTGCTGCCCGGACGTGGCAGTCGTGGTGGCCAGGGTATCTGGGCATATAGGGGGCACTAACTTTACATTCCTGAATAAGGAGGCCAGTGGGGGCAACGACCTTTGTGATCACCGCTGTGAATGGACACGACGGGTACATTCACATTGATTATCACGAATTGGTTATGTCAAAATAGATGATGAAGCTATATTTGTAACTCTACCTCAATTCTCTAATACCCTTTACAGAGTGGGCTCATAATGCGCATCATGCCTGTATTGAATTGTCATTATAAACGCATTTTGAGGCCAGTCTGTAAAGGGTATAAGTGTCATGGAGAATATTATTATGACGTTCAGTCCGAAATACTGCTTTATTTTTATCATAGCATATTCGATTAGTGTTAATTTGAACAGGTATAGTTGTATCAGGTCATTGTCCGAAAGAGATATGTTGGACAGCTATGTCTGGAGGGTCGTTAACACGCTTTACATATATATTGATGGGTAGATTGTATGTTGGTTCATGGCGGTTGGTTATGGGAGGACTGGATGTCTTGCGGTTTTCACAAATCGAGGATTTTGCCTTCTGGCCGATGTGAGACACGTCTACATCATTTTCCCCCTTCTTCTTACCCAAATAGCTCATTACTGGGGGAATCATGTCCTACCCTTAGCCTTGCCAAAGCTTTACCGTATTATTGCGATATCCTCGGTGCAATTCAATTTTATGAAACCCTCGTAGAACCCAAACCTCCCTCATGTGATCCATCTTAAAACCCTGCCAGCCAGTGAGAGCCAGCCAGTCATGCAGTGACTGCTGCCTCCTTGATCCACATGCCTGTCGCCAGCCGGCTGTCCCCCTGACGCACCCACCCCGCCCCGCCCCTCTCCGCCCACCTTGCCGGGCGTATCTACAGGTATAGACAACACCTATCGCAACAAGATGTCCAAACCCAGGTCTGGCACAGGCCGCACTAGCTGCATCAGCAGCAGGAGTAGTCTGGCCGAGGTTCCCTCTGCTATTCTCCGGGCTTACATCGATGATATAATGTATGCTGTGCGGTATCGGCTGGCTGGCGCGCCCGCCGCCGCCGCAGCCACCGGCCGTGTCGTCTAACTAGCCGGGCTGTATGTATATATGTGTGTATCTATCTAACAAGGAACAGCACGACCCAGAGACTGAGTGTATGTAGGCAGTGCAGAGAGAGAGAGGCGCAGGGCAGGCCGGCGAGACATCAATAGTTAATACCACCATGTAATATTTACCTGCCTGTGTCGGCAACGCCAGGCTAGACTGCTGAGACCCAGTCCGTCTGGCCCCCACCAGCCCATGAAAATGGCATTCCGGCAGGCGTACCCAGACACTCGCAGCCTCAGCCAACCCGAATACAGGCAAATTGACGCTCCTAGTCCTACTACTGCTAGTACTACTACACCACTGCCGCCGCCACCATCTCCTGTGCCGCGGCCGCCGCCGACGACCAGGCCTTAGGTGCGGCGAGAGAGCCTTGCTGACTTGCTATCCGGGGCGCCGGGCCGGGTTGCCCACCCCCTCCTGCTCCTCCAGTCACTCACACACTGACACACCCCGCACACATTCACACACGAGGCCAATGGGCCCGAGGGATGAGGCCGCCAGGGTGAGTGCCTATTTGTTCGTGTTTCGCTTTTTTCTGTGTCTCTGTTTTTTTCCCTATCGTGATCACATGGTTGACCTTTGACCCATGTGCCGCCCGGGTCAGGTCACCCCCTCCTCGGTCCGGGAGAGGGGGGAGGGGCGTTGAGTACTGGAGCAGGAGGTTCTATGTTGTTTTGGTGATGTGACTGGGTATACATGTAGTGGATACAGTCGGAAGAGGGCACGTTGGCTGGGTCGTCCTTCCCCCTAGCCAGAAAACCCAGACCCGGGCCGGCCAGCTCCCCCTTACCCACCAAACCAGCCATCTACCGTCCCAGCCAACCATGATCTATTCTACCCCACTAGCATGACCTATTCCACACCACTAGTCCGTCAGACATAGCTACCGAGGAACATACTGAAGCAACCCATCTCCACCCGCCCAACCCCTGAACCACCCCATAAACCACCCCCTGAACCACCCCATAAACCACCCCGTCTGCAAACTGCTCGCCCCCAACTCAAATCCCCCTCGTTTACTTTTTATACACGTATATAGCACCTCGGAGGGATGGTGTTCATTATGGGGTTGATACTGATTTGCTATCCCCCATCCCAGTATACCACCCTATTACCGCCTGGGATAAACAAACTCGTAGGTCATAGTGGTCCTCTGCCGCCAAACCCCTAGGGGGCGGGGCACTGGAGATGGATATGGGGGGTGTCTGCTGTACCCATAGGGTCGGGGGCGGCTTGCAGGCGACGTGGGAGGAGGAAGGGTTGTTTGTGTCGGTGTAGGCGAGGAATTGATCGAGTGGGTGGGTGGCTGGGTGAATGAATCAATGAGTGCACGCGTGCTTGAGCTGTAAAGAGTGCATGGTGATACCTGGTGGACTCAGCCCGTGAACGCCGGCCGAGTCCGTATAATGTGCGCCAAGAGTAATCAGAATGCCTCGCCAACCCCTTTTCTGCTGTATGCAGGAAGTCTGGAGAGGTTTATTGGATCTTAGGGCAGCAGCAGCGGGGGATCTGGAAAACAGCGGCAGGAGCAGCAGATGGACGAAGCAGCAGCTGTGTAAGCAGCAGCAGCAACAAGAGCATCTGCTACGGCCTAGACTACGGGGCCGAGTCTGGCTGCTGCAGTGCATGGGTGGGCGGGATGGGGTGGGAGGGGGAGGGGGTTCGAACCGAGTCACGCTCCAACAGGTGGCATGAAGCATGATGAGGGGGAAAGATCAACCTGAGCAGGCCTCCTCAGTATGGTATGGGGGTGGGGGCTCGCCAGCGGGCATGGGGTGCAGGAGCAGGGGGCAGTGTATCATGGCAGCGCCCAATGCTTTAAAACCGACTCATCCACCCACCCATGCACCCCTGCCTACCTACCTACCCACCCACCTAACTCCCTACCTACCCACCTGCATCCTCCATACGGCTAACCACGACAGCATCCCCAGTCGACTGCTCTCTCACGCAGTGTGAGAAACCCCTCTATGTCTGAGCAAAGCAAGCAGCAGGCCAGACAGCATTATAAAAAGGAGGATGAGCTCCATTTTAATTTCAAGCAGGGAGCTAGTAAAATTATTCAAATATGTAGCTGCTGCCAAGCACGGCCGTTCATATACGTAGCGATTTAAACAATGCTTTTACATAATTATATGTACCATGTCATGACACCTGTTTTTTGTAGAAAGTAGTCTTTAATAATTTGTATTCATTCACTATATAGACATTGATTTTTAGACCTGGGTCTGTTTTCCCGCTGATTTCGGTGGTCGTAGAATCATTTGGAAGGTACATTAAGCATATAGCATTTCGTTATGAGAAGGAATAATATGGTACTTCTAAAAGTAGAAATTGGTAGAATGGCCGTTACAGTAAGCTTTAATTATTTTGGTGAAAAGGACAGACACCTGAAATGAAATGAAATGAAATAAAATCCGTCGTAGTAATAATTTGCAACAAAGACTAGGTGAGTTATATTAGCCTATAACCCATAAGTGTATACGTGTCCAGTTTACAAACAATATATAGCATATCAATGGTTTTCCTCCCAATAGCCAATACATATTGTTCCGTGACCTTAAAGAAAATTCTAGAAACCGTACAGAAATCGTTGATCTTGTGTTATGAATTTCCAGCAGTCAAATGATAGTTTGCAACCGATTCATTTGAGTATTTAGTCACTTCGATATCACAAGGTGGTAATTTTGTTCCTTTGCTTATATAGTATATGGCCTGCTCCTCAGAGAACGTTGGTTTGTCAGCTTAGTTTGTAAAATAATCTGTCAGTCCAGTTGAATACCAGATCACAAGATCTTATCGTAAGGATTTTATGTAACCTAAAATAATTTGTGTAATTTAACGTAGAGGAGTTTGGATCCCCCTCCAGATTATGAAGGGGGAATCTGATTGGCCAAGGCAGGGGTCTGTACCTTCCCAGAATTCCAGGAAAGGGCTCAACCACTCTGATTGGCTGATGTTAACCAATCAGAGTGGGAGTCTAGACTCCCAGCCAGAATGACTGTCAGTCACTACCAAAAGGGGTGTAGCTTAGCACCAACTCCCCCTAAAGCAGTGGCTGAGCCATCCCCAGCCTAGTAAGCCACACATGGAATAAAGGGGTGTTAAAGGGGAGGGAGGGAACTCAAGTAGGGTGGCCAGGGCCTGCCCCATTCCCATTACACTAACTACAATTGACCTCTGGTATAAGTATGACAATTATACTGTCTCCAGTAAGAGTCAAGCACACTGTTGGAATTTATCATCATGTATAAGCAAGTACCTGTTACCCTCACAAACTGCTATGATTGGTTTTTATTGATACTTTACCATTTGAAAACCTGTTAGATAGTAATTATAGATGATCATATATAGATTGACAAGAATAGGCAAGAAATAAGCAAACATTCTATAACAGAATTCAAATTGCTGCTCAGCACCCAGAGGACATATTGGAAAAAACCTGCACAAAATGTTGATAGCCTGTTTCATAATTTCACCTCAACCTTCAGACTGTGCTTACTTGCTTAATATCACTTGTATATAGGTGAATGACACATCATGAGATCCGAAATTTGATTCTCTAAACCCCCTATTGGGGAAATTGACATGACTGTATATTGAAATTTCTGTTTAGAATTAAGTAGTTAGAAGTCAGGAAAAATACAAAATTTCAGCCAGTTTCAGAAGACATTCCAAACATTCCAAATCATTTGAGTGCTTAGTTGGGACATATTTCATCTTATTCTACATATTCCTAGCTTTAGAATGATACCAAGACAATTGAAATTGATCAAGAATTGTAAGAAATCTAATATCTAATATTCATCATAACATTATGTCTTCTGCACCTACAGAAAATGAAATGAAGAATGGGGATTGATTCAACAGACGACAGTATATTGTTGCACGGGAGATTTGGTTGGGTGAGGCGAATTCGTTTTTCCCCAGTAAATCTGGCGTATGGATTTCCTTTGTGGATGAAGATTAACTTGGTTCCAGTCTTAGTAAAGCCTGTGGAAAATGACGTTTTAAAGTACATGTACAAGCAGCCTAAGATATTTTCATCTGAAAGTGGATGTCTATTTGTCTCAATCTCTAATTATGAATAGATCGAGTAAATGGTGTGAGGGTAATGAGGAAAAAGGTCTAGGTAGTGATTAGAATACATGGACTGCGCTTGTGAGCGATAGTCCAGACATGCTGATCATTAAAATTATCTGCTGATCATTATCAGTGATAATAGAGATGTTGAGGAAAAAACAAGCATGACATACTATTGTTAATGGGTAAAATACTTGATACGGCAGATAGGGAGGATAAGAAACAGAACACATTTAAATGACAAAGATTATTTTTCCAAAGTTCAACAACACTGTTAGTACATTTCCCTATGTTAATATGCATTAGTCGTTGTTTCTTGCATATCAAATCCTCGTCATTGACGTGATTTTACGCGATTAAGTGTCATTCGGGACGTAGAACAATTGGGGACAATTATTTCAAGAATACCCGGTATTGTCGATAGATTAATTACCAGACACTGTTTAAGACCTATCATCTTGCTAGGTCAGGCTGAGGGAGTCACTTCTTTCCAAGAATTCTAAGAATTCTACAGTGTCTGGAACGAATAATCTGAAACAGCATTATAGGCTTCTGACGTCTACAAACTGAAGCCGGGCGCACTAAAGATAGAATCCATATACACATCTTGATTCTACAAGCAAGTAAATGGAAATTACATTTCATTAGTGTAAAATTAATGTGTTTGGTTGTCTTTTTCCTTCATTTTTTTGGGGGGAAGGGGGGGAGGGGAGGGCTGTCCCCTCCATATCATTTTGCTAGAGATTTGAAAACTTTCAAATGTTACTCTTGATAAACCAGTGACTACTATCTACATGACATTTGGTAGGATAGAACATAAACCTATCATTAGGGCCTAGGTCTACACATATTTTTCTGAATTCCAGACCCTCTATCCCTCTTTGTCAAAAAATACGCATTGTATTGATTTAGTCACATATGAATACTTTCCAGGCCCACCCCCCTTCCTTGCGTACGTAGGCCCCTATGAGAAGCGGTCTATAGAACTATAGTGAGAGTTAATAGGAACCCGTGAATCTGACAGAAAATAGAGTAATATACGTTGGTGATAAGAATTCTTTCGTTTGATCTAAGCTACAGGCCCACCTTAAATAACCGACATGATAAGGTTACAGAATGTTTAAATTGCCGCCCTTAAATTAGTTTTTTTTAAAGTATCGATATCTGTTCTCGTATCGATCATGGGCCTATAGACTACCATAAACTCTCTTTATATTAACTTATATTTCCATTTACCTCGAAACATGAATATAAGAATTTGATAATCAGGACCGAGTGCGTCGATATACCAAGTGGAAACCTGTACCTACACGGTACGGCAAGCGTGAAGTCGCGTGTGCCATGACGTCACATCTGGGTTACACCATCTGAACACCTTTTTTGTATCATTTGGATTTGACCTGCATTTTAGGTATACGGGAAGCCATCATACTATGTCGGCTAGCACCGCTCACTCGGCAAGTTCCTCTTTTTTACTCTGCTCTCATTGGTTTTGTCTTACTGTGTTGTGTGTCGTTTTTCGTAGATTTGATCCCAAAGAATCTAGTAGGGTTGAGGTATTGTTTCTAGACCGTTTAGAACTGCTTGTGTGCTAGGCCTCGTGTTGGCAACAGTAGAGACAGCGCCTTTCCCTCTTTTATCGCCCACGTGGTATGGTGTCTTCATGGTGATGGGTTTTATGTTTGCCAGACCTACCGTGGGCCACGGGGCGGCTCACGTTCAATATGTACTAATATTCAGTGTCTGGCTCGCCCTCCAGTACACTAGCACACACTGGGATATATTATTTAGGGTCTCCTGTGCCCGTCTAGGTCTTTGTTAAGCGGACATGTGTGACTTAACTAGCTCAAACGGTTGGGGATGGGTGAAAAAAAAACCAGCCGGTCCTGAGAAAAAAGTGTCATCTGTAGGTAGCACCACCAGCACCACTCACTAGTGGGCCTGTGTACAACTACCAGCACGGGCAGGTGAGGTGGTGGTTGGTACAGATAGAAAGGTCACACTGGGTTTGCCTCCTCCTGCTGCTCTCAGCCCTAGGTTCTAGTTGGTTTCTATACCGGAGCAGCTATGTGTGTGTATGTTAGTGGGTGTGCGAACTAGGAAGCAGCTGTAGATGGTCTGAACTCGGCCCAACATTCACCCACAGGGGTACCATGTACTCGGCCTACGGCGGCCCAGAGCAGCAAAAAAGGGAAGTAAGGGTGCTCCAGAATGCCGCCCATTCCAACCAGACCTGATCCATCCCACTGCTTTCCCTCCCGGCTCTGAACTCTCCCAGGTCGGCCAATTTGCGGACATTGAGGTGACTCTGCCGTGGAGTAGTTTTGCCGCACCGGTCAGCCATGAGCTCTAACACTCACAAAAAGTGCACATAAAAACGGTATGGCCCGATTCAGTTGGGACGATAGGCATCCAAAACCTGTGATAACTCAAGCACAGTTCGTCCAATTTGCATATCTCTCAGCCTGCGTTTTTTCTATGTAGCCCACCTTGTATTATTGTTCGGGCTGGGCCAAGTTAACCCTTCCCTCCCCACTAACGTATAGGCCACACAGACATTGACTCAGTTATGCTAGCACTCAAGTGACATGAACTTGTTTGGTATGAACCTTTGGAGCACGGTCGACCAGTGTGCCTATGATTTGTAATCGATTTGTTGCTTTTGCGTTTCGTTAACCATGAGCCTAAATCACCAAGGAAGTTCAGGTCGTGTTTTTTATCACCCCCAAAAGAATCTTGGTTCAGGCCGACCTAGCTGCATGCATAAAACAAACGAATAGTCGGGTACCTTCAGGTTCACTACCAACTTGTAAGTACATTCCCTACTCACAATATACGCGCGCATACGTTGCCAAAAACAAAACGAAATATAATCTGTTCTTAATAATGTAATGTGTCTACTAGATAGCATATAAGTACTGTCTGGCTGCCAAGTAGTAGAAAACTAGGAGGCCGTGACGAAAGTTGGGGGGTGTCCTATTTGGGTCAGTTGAAAGGTGTGGGTTCCTTTCGGCAAACACGGACCTGCCGGCTATATTATTGTGTTCGGCGTTTTCTAACGCCATATGATTCTGTTGCGTGGACTATGTCTGCTACTTTAGAAAGAATTGATATGTTTTCATTTCATCTCAATTAGACAGTAGCCATGTGCACTCTCCCTCTATACCTGTTACAAGTGCGTAGACTTGCTCTACGGTCTCCATGTTATGTCCATGGGGCCGAATTTCCTAGTTAGCTTGCTATGTACAAGCACGTGTCTCTGGATATATAAAGAAAGGATCTATGATTGATTATAATGATGATATACATTATTGATAAAGGACTCTGTGCGATGTTTTCCAATCAATAGTCACTTTCTGAAAAGAGAAGGGAAAGGCCTGATGAGAATTAACTATATGGAATGTTATCTTCAGCGACGTATAGGTGCACTTCAGTAGGCCCCTCGTCGTGTCGACATCCTGCCTTTTTTGTATTTATTTTTGAAGCAGGATTGCCAGAGCAAGGATTGTCTGATTACATACATACATACATACATGTCCTCGACGTTAATAAATATTCCCAGTAGTACAGCTACATACATATCGCTTTTATCAGCAATATGAACAGACCAGTGGGAACCGGAGGCACTGCCAAGATGCTGATCTTCAGCATAAATAGGTTTATTTAGTAAGAGGGGACATATCTTTACACAGCTTTCATATTCTTGTACACTGGCTTCCATATACTCCACCTGTGCATCAACCCGCCGCTTCAGTGGGATGAATATTGCATCCAACTATACAGGATACTGTCGTCTCTTGAGTAGCTAAAACACGTAACACAAAGTGGCAACTACGTAGGTGCATGCAAATTTAGTTGCGCCTTTGAATCAGATATGCAGAGTCGGAGAAATACATGCATGTATAGTGTCTGGGACCAACCGGACACAGGTTGCCTGTGCTGTCAATTATCCCATAGATCTTATTGTTCGTATCCCCACTGAAGAGTCTCTAGCTCTATTGAACAGGTGGACCCAACTTTAGCTTGATTCATATGATATACAGAGATGTCATTTTTCCTACTCTTGTAGGATTTCCTATTTTTTGGTGATTTTGGATTGTGCTTCTATTTTTCCCTACATCACTTCTATAGATATCTGTTTTAGAGTATTTTCTATATTAGTTTGAAGCTACTCAGGTCTCTGTTCCTAATGTTTTTTCCCTCCTATATTTGCTTCTAGACAAAACGTTTCTTTTAAAATGTTTTCAGACCTTACTCTAGTTGTGAACCTGAGTCTTTATTATTATTAAGAAATGTTTAAATCTTCCTTTGGTTCACCTGGATTTCATTGTAGCTAACATAGATTTTGCCTATTATTATTGAAAATGTGAATTACTGCTTCGGAATATGGAGAAATGTATGGCTTTTTGTCAGCATTGTCATCTCTTATCTTGAATAGTAGGCCTACTAGTCGGCTCGTGTTCATGTTTACCAAACAAATATACACATGTATGTATACTCTTATAAAAATCTAATTGTTCTTCTGGCAACTTGTTAGTGTAGGTATGTAGTGCAGTCGTGCCTTTTAGAATACACTGGAATTTGGAAGAGGATTACTCCCTGCTAGGGTATGTGTATCTGATATAAAAAAATACCTCTGACATCGGTACATACAGAACAAAAGTAGTCTACTCAAAGAACTCAGAAAGCGCACCGCATTATAACTAATTTCATTCTGTTTGGGTAGACTTCCCTTGGCGGACACCCATTAATTCTACATAATCTCAGGTTGTCTTCAATTTCAAGTCAAAACACGAATCCCCCCCCCCCCCCACTTTGCATGGCCACACATAGCTTATCTTTATCAGATCTATTGTTTCAAAATAAAACCTGTGAATTTATTATTGTAAATGTTCTATCAAACGTAAACTGCTAAGCTTTGTTCGATTATGATAGAAACCTGTGGTTTGTGATCGTATTAAATATTTACTATCCGCATTATGTTAAAGGAACAGGCATAAACATGTGCATGATTATAACTGCACGTTTTTGACACTCTTTTCTCTTGATCATAAGCTATCAGATTATGTAATTATTTTCCGCATAGATTAGAATATGATTTCCTGATTTGCAAAAAAATGGTATTCAATATGTCTCTTTGAAAAATCTACTCTTGAAAAAGAGATCCATTGCTGGGTAAGCACAGGATTTAGATATACTTGGTAGATTGTATAATAATACACCGATATCATCCTAGATATAAACGATAACCAAGGATGTTTTTATGTTAGCAATTATGACCAATATATGTCACGCGAGATGAAGTACTCCAAGAGAGATAACGGCGATTGCAGTGATAGCACATTGATAGAGAATTACATTCGTAGGAAAGTTCACTGCATAAATCAGTATTCAGATTCGAGCCCTTTTTGTTATTTTTCACCAAAGTTAGGGTTTTCCTTAGGCCTTTATAGCTGGCTATATAACAACCAGCTTTAAATTCTGATTGACCGGCTTTAGGTGGGTAAAAATGGTCTCATATCAAAAATGGAAAAAAAAAATTCAAAAGTGTATTCATGACTGGCTTTTACCTTTCTGGGGTCATATAATTGGCCGGCATTAATTTTGTTATGGGGCAAACCCTGAAAGCTATGTTGTATAAAATGTAATTTTGGAGATCCTGGTGTACTTGGTATGAGGCACACCCTAAATAACTGTCAGTATCCAAACGCCTCTGTTATTCAATTGCTATTCCCTTTTGTATTCCCTTTTATTATGCTGAGTATTATCATAATCTCAGAATTATTTTCTAACTTTCTTCGTATATCTATGAACTAGGACTGGTTACAATTGAGCCTGCCAACATTGATGTATTAGTAGACATTTCACTAACTATTGTAGGGATAGCTCATACCCACGATGGGCTATTTTACTCGTCTCCAAAACTACTGCAGTACCTAATACACACTCTTTTTTATTTGAAACAATAAAAATGCGAATAGCATGCTCCTATGAATGGAGTCAAACTATATGAGTTGAATAAAATGTTCAACCCTGGGGTACAATCAGAGGATATTTTATGGAGATTTCATATAATGGATAACTATGAGATACAAGCAAAAATAAAGTCAGGGCAAAATATAACTTGGTTTTGTAAAAAACGTAACTTTTACAATAACACAAAACTCTAAATATTCCTAAGCCATAAGAAATGTAGAATCGCCGCCTAAATTTCAGAAACGTATAATTTTGATTGTCTCACAGTAGAACATCATGCCTGTTCCTGCTCATTGATAGCACTGTCCACTGGTGATGTTCTCCTTGGCCCTTTCCCTCTGTTGTAAGCCATGTAATGGAGAGCTAGAAAGCTGTTTTTGTGAACAAATCCGCGGGTGGAGTTTTTTTTAACTTTTGTTCTACGTTTAAACAGATGTAGTATTCCAAGCTAGCATACTGAACAAAACATATATTCTTTATCTAATTAACTACTCTTTGGTGTTCTAAAACTATTTCAAACGAAAAAATTGGAACATGGTAATGTATTAGTGAAATATAAGGGAAATAAAAATAAAATTAGGGAATTCCCATATTTCTGGCCTCTCCTTTCTGTCCTTGCTACGTCATAATAAAGGAAAATCCCTTTTAAAATAAATTGGGGATCCTAGGTAATCAAAAGAATTTAGGTGAGTAAGAATGCAAGACCTTATAGCCTGTATGTGGCCTAATAGGAATATCTTTATTTTAAAGCTAAAATTCTTTTCTGTTCATTGTTTAGAGTTGGGGATTCCCTTTTACTGAAAACAGCGATTTCCCAATAACTGTCCTTGTGACCTCACAATTTGGGGAATTCCATTAAAAACACATAAAATAGACCAAATTTTGAAGTCTCATAAACCTGCCTACAATAGGAATATTCTTTAAAAATCTCTAGCATCCCTAGTTTTTATTTTACACAAATACCATGTTCAATGAATTTTATTGGAAAAAAATTCCTTCTGTAATTATGTGAAAGTTTTCCTTTAATGGCTACTGAGTGCCGAGAAGGAGTACATAATCACCGTCAAGCGGTAGACGCCATCCACACCCCACCTTACCCCAACCGCCATCCCCATGTTCAGCCTTGGATTCCCTAACTTTGAAAAGAAATGTTCGAAGCAATAAGAGGAATTGGTATTCATAACCGTCCAGCCTCCCTGTGGAGCTTTGCTGTACGGTCACAGGGACAGTCTTATTGTTTTTACTATCTTTTGAGGAACTCGTAAAACATGAATGAACGTTTTATTAAGAAACACACTAAATAGAATAACAATGACTCTAGGGTAGATAAATTATTTACAGTCTTTAAGACGCAGGTCAATTGTTTTTTTGGGGGAGGGGGGGGGGGTAAACATTGTGGATTTTACTTTTCGGGCGTCCTACAGTGGTCATTGGTATGTGTGCCCCTGAAGCCTTTTCATAAGGTGTTCAGTCTATTGCTTGTTAGTTGAGTGTGTAATTGATTGTCCAATTTGTTTTGTGTAGGCCCATGTACCTCATTTGCAACAATCACCCCCTCATATGCCTCTCCTCTCCTCTAGGGCTACCCTGCTCCATTCCAAAACCCTTTGCTTCTAAGCGTGGGCGTAGTTTGGGTATTTGTGGGCCCTCATTTAATAGGGGCATGTGTCTAAGATTGACCTTTATATACCAGTCATTCAAGAAACATAGAAAGCTGTAGAATGTTTGGGAGACCAGAAAGCCCAGGTTGGCCTAAAAACAACCGTAATTAATAGTTTCCAATCAATATACTCGAGAATTCTCACTTAAAAAACATTTTAATGGTCAGCAATTAATGTTTCATTACTTACATAACATATCTTTATTTTTAACTGATTTTTTAAAATTCCATTTATAATAAGGTCAAAATGTAATAAGGAAACGAAAACCCATGAATCATTTTGCCCTGACATGCTCCACTCCGGCCCACCCTTCTCCCTCCCCCGCTTTTCATCACCCTTTAAGCGATGCAAAATGGCCAGATACCTAGCTAAAATGTTATCAGATGGGCCAGCATGGTGTCAAAGATCATTGATCATTATAGCAGATTATTTTGTTTCCACTTTTGTAATCAAAAGATATAACAATGTCTTCTTGTTCTGACAGATTTATTTTGCCGCTATAGATGTGGCAAATATAATTCTGTGTAATTAAAAGAATGAATAATGTATACTCAAAAGTGAGAAATTGTGAAAAATCTAAGTTATGGTATTTAAAACTTGTGTTTTCATTTATGTTTATTACAGCGATCATTATGATCTGGTTACCATAATCTTTACAACCATTGTAGCACAATTTTATTGGTGTATTTATAATATGCAGTTGCCCTTAGGATATTGAGAAGATAAAGGAAACCCTAAAACCTGAAAGCCTAGGTTGCATATAGAACCCTCTGCAAGTCCCTGGAGTTCCATATTGAAAAGTCGGGCGAGCCTCTACGTTTTCCCAAAGTGCAAGTAGGAACCGTACATTAGTTATAAAAGTAGAAGACCTGATAGTATTAACTAAACACAAACCCTTGGCATTAAATGAGAAGGGTGAGTGACCCCAGTCTGACATCGGCATGTTCTCAGAATGAATGTATTGTCAGGCCTTAATGGCAGGGCACCAGACATGCAGGTACATTGTTACCTTTCTCTATGAACCAGCAGTTGAAACGTCAGTATATAGTTGAACTATACTAACGTTTCAACTGCTGGTTTAGTTATCTTTGGGATATCCCGCATTCTAAGAAATGGATCGGTTCATGTCAGCCCATTGATTAAACTATGCAATATGCGACTCTCCTACTTAGAAAAACAATAATTCATATCTATTGTTATTTTCCATTGTTGGGAGAAAACGCCCCATATCTGCCTTGTGCTTCGTAAAGGAATGATCACCAGACATACTGTATAACCGCAGCCCTCATGTTATCACCTATCAATGTGCGTTAGTGTCTAGATTCTATACAAGAGGCCCAGACCCAAGGGCTACATTGCCTACACTACTTAAGTACAAACAAATTATATATATATAATGTATGTATATATATATATATATGCCCTATATATATACATATATTATAGCCATATATACATTTGGTCTCTCTACTCTAATCTTCGGCACCAGACTATGAGGCACCTCAGCCACATTGTCATTTCATGGCTGACATTGTGTCTGGTCTGTCGGGATGTGTTTCTCAGATGTAGCATTTCCTGGTAAATGTGTGGAGCAGTGGAAATCAAGGTATCACCTCCCCTAGACTGTCTGTAGTAACCGTCGGGCAGTGATGGCAAGGGATGTGGTTGTAGATAGTTGAGTACAAATCCTAAATATTCCTGTTGCAAATTTGAAGAGATATGTTATAATAAGGGCCTATTCCTCGTGTTTGAACTTCCTTTGGGCACTCATCGTTGACGTTTTGTGTAGTTGTAACTGGTTATTGCACGACGTTTGGCTTGCATTGTTGTCACAAATCAATTGGGTCCTCCATTAATTACGTACGCACAAATGGGGGATGGAAGTTGAGGTCAAAGTCGTTAGTACATTTCTAAAGCGTAGTAGTTGCTTAAGGGGTTGGGGGATCAAGAAAAAAACGAGTTAAAATGTGTATGTAATGAATTGAGGGCCAAAATCATAATTCTAATTGCCGTTAGAAAAACATTGATTGAGCCAATTCTCTTTGGTATGGTGTAGTTAGGCCTATAGTTCTATTCGATAAATTACTATATACAAGTACGTATCCAGGGGGGTGGGGGGGGGGGGGGGTGTGACGTGGGGTATGCGTCACCCCCCACCCCCCTTGGCCAGGCTAGGTCCACTTTTTGGAAAATAGAGTCATCCCCCCCCCCCCCCCTCAATAGTTTCCTAACCTGTTCATACAGCCTCCCTTATCCGTACAGTAATGTCGGGTTATGGTGAATTACCTCTCGTGAATATAGCGGCCTCAGATAAACTGCTACATAAATTATAATAATTACAATTCATGTAGTATATTATGTTTATAAGATCACAAGTATATAGCACTATTATGTTGTCGTCTAGAGGGCCAATAGATCATTATTATACCTCCCTCAATAAGCTGATTAGGACTATATGGTACGTAAAGGGCTAGTCTGAGATAATGAGAGCAACACAGCTGCATTTTCATAGCAAGTAGTAGGGAAGTTGCTGCATGGTTAACCGTAGCACTAGGCACATGCATCTAATTTCTCTTATAAGTGTGTATTCCGTTTTGAAAAGCTTCATTCAGAACCCCCCAACCCCGCCGACCGCACTTGGGCCAAAGTAGGCTACTCATTGGATTCGTTCAGGAACTTGGGCATTTAAAAAAATGTCAGACCCCCTTGCCCCGGCGCCTTGCTATATAGGTAACATACTTAATGGAGGGTCCTTAAGATAAAAGTAAGCGTCAACTGGTCAAAAGGATATTAAGCGACCTTGATGCTAGATATAAGAAATAGGTGATTTACATAATTACTTAAACGAGGGAGAAGGATGACGCTTACTAATCAAATGCTCCTCATTTAGGAAAATACACGCGCAACCATAACATCAAAACCAAACGTTTCTGAGATTATTGGAAACCCCATTCTAAATAGCATGGCAACTTTTTTTCTTTTTTTTTTAAAGAAACCCTGACTTATGTGTAGCATTGGATCCAGGATTCCGAAAGGGAGGGGATATAGCACCTTCTATATGCCCCTAATATATAAGAATGTGCCATGCAGCGATATAACTTCGCTTAACTGAGCCTTTCCTATTTCGATATCCAAAATAGTCATATCTGTTGTATTTGAACAAACATGGGTAAAGAAGTACTAATCTGGGCTCACCCTGGTAGTTTTCAGAAAGGTCCTTGATGGGTTTTGCCGCATTACCCTAGCTGTTTGTACATATAACTATTTATAAGCGGGGATTAGTCAAAATGGACAAGTCAATCTTACTCTGGTGTAGGCAAGATTAGTCAAACCAAGCTTTTCTTATCATTTGTTTTCTATTTAAATCTAGTTGTCATTCGCATAAATCTTGCCAAAAAATATTATTTATTAGACCTAGCGGCCACAGGTCACTTTCGTCAGCATAGAGTATACGTATAGAATGTGCGTAACACCCATGCATCAACTGATTAAGTAGGCTACGCAGTCATAAATACCAAACCATGTATGAAATATGTCGTGTATGAAATATACACATAGAAGGCCCAGTATCATACGCATGCAGGTAGTCTGTCCTTTGAACTGAAATGAGAGAAAGGCATTGCCACATTATAAGTTTATAGGTATGGATCCTCCCATCAATTATGTACCGTTGCAAACGATCTAGACAAAGGCTTCAGAAAAAGGTTAATTTTTTGCAGTTTATAGAGATGAAAAGAGAAGGGAAAAGAATGCTCCGTGGTTCCTGTTACTGATGCTCAAAAATACATAAATGTATACCAAAAATTCACTTCTAAATCACTCAAGTGATATTTATGCAATTTCGATGCTTTTGTTATTATTGGGAATGTACACACAGACTCTACAAAAAATGACATTGCTTTTAATGACAGCCCGCAGGGGGGCGGTCCCGTACAGCGTAGTAATTAATGAACGTTAAGCCCTCTATTATTGTGTGCTCTTGCAAAACCATTGAAATATACGCCTCGTCGTTGTTTTGACCCAGAGCCGGCCGTGGTGTCTGGGCTGGCGTGAATAGGTATAGCGTGCCGGTAGATCCCGGCTGGGGGCTCCCCAGACAGATACATGCACCTGTCTGTGTTGGTATACACCACTATATAGAAGGTTGAGTGCAGGAATTTGAACCCTCTCACTGCCGACCCGCATGGATCAAAGAGCCTCCTGCTATGGGCGGCCGCCGGCCTCGGATCTAACCACTTCGATCCCGGTTTGGGGTAACAAGGTACACGTAGTAGCAATAACTGGTCAAAAAAGGACAGGTCGTTTAATATTGTCAGAGTTTGGTGGAAAAAAAGTAAAATCAAACGGGGCGGGTGCTCGACACAATGTCCAATTAGCTTTAGAGGTACACCCACCATTGCGGGGGAGGCGGTATCGCAGGTAGAAGTACGATTGCCTCGGAGATGGATTGTTTTGTTTGTTTTTTTGCTCTTTCGTGTTTTTTCTTAATTCTGAATCATTATGTCGATCAGGAATGAAGGTTTTACGAGTTACTCAATTGCCATTGCTTCACATGGTTCAGTTGCTCGGTAGGTTCCGTCAATCAGGATACAGAACGCCCCTATGCAACTGATTGGTTAGCGTTCCTAATATTCCCTTTCTAAGTAAGATGATTGATGCATATTGACAGAATATTGGTATCAGTGATCGCCCGGACTAAACTGAGGACAGTACATACACAGTCATTCTTATGAGAACCATAAAAAACCAATTTTCTATGTTTTCATCAATCTTATTTATTTAAAAAAAATAACCTTATCGGCTTTCTTTATCTCAAGGACTTTGTACGTGCATGTCACCATTAAGTGTGGTTGATGTACGGATTGAAACAGAAACAGTTGATAATTTAACTACACAGTACACCAACAGTGCAGACATGTGTGTGCCTGCACAACATCCACTGAAATAGAGGTGGACCGGTTATAAAAGAGGAGAGTTTGGCTATTTAGTGTATTTCTCTCATTTGGAATCGTGGCTACTGATTCAAATTGCGTCATAGACCCAGACGTCAAACTCTGGAAACCTGTTTTGTGTGGGATGCTGGATTAAGAGGCACTGCCGAGACTCAGTCCCTGGAAAGAGCCTTTCCTGGAATGTGTGGGGACGAAAGGTTCAAGTAACTGTAGACTGGTGGGGAGGGGCGTCCTGTCCGTCCGAGGGGCCGACGGGGACCTTCAGGTGGCACTACCCCTTGAATAATTCTACCTTTTCATACTTTTTGACGTGTAGAAGGTAGTCTGATTCTTTCTCCTGAGAATGGCACACGGGTCAAAAAGTAAGGGTTGTCTGTCTTCCAGTCAAGTCTGGATGACTATGACTTGAGGCAACAAGTGACAATTTATGGGGGTAGGGATTGCCGTCTTTGAGGAAAGTTTTGATAATTTAGACATTGCCCGGGACAACGTGAATCTTCTACTTTATACGCATTAAATGTTATGTGTATTGTACGTATATGTCCACAGTCCCATTTTCAAGATTAATGCGTAAATGACAAACTAATGATGATTTTCAGTTTGACTTGGAAATCAAAATGTTTCTCTCATGATAGGACCGATTCGCATCACCACGATGTTTCTAAAAGTTCTCCATTGCCCGAATTGTAAGATAGCTCAATAGACAAACAAATCAGATGGTTAGCTGCATGGCTGGGGCTATCTTCAGTAGAATTTTTGCGTTAAAAACTTGCTGAATAGTTAAATTAAGTATATGAAATGGGAGAATGCGACGAACCGACTGTAAGTGAATGCTTTTGATACTCTCGGATGATGTCTCTTCTATAGGCCTAGGCCTTACATGCATAGACAGCAATTTATTAGGGAGAATTCTCTCCCTATCCAAAATAGTTTGCTTTGGTACTTGTAAGCCTACGTTAGTCTGTGAATATAAAATATGTGTGCGTTGAAAATAACATACACTAATTCCACATACAGAAAGCATGCTCTGCCAGTTTTCAGTGTTTCTATGGTAATTCACTTAAAATACGTTTGTATTTTTAGTGCATTTTCAGCGCCGAAAGGGCTTGTCCCTGACTAACGCTTGTAAAATCGGCTGCTGATATATAATCGGCAGGAAATAACCACCAACCTGTTGGTAAATTTTATTGGCAATGCTGCCAATAAGCTCATCCCAAATTGGGTATATCCTAGGGTTGGACGAAGGTTGGACAAATTACCATTTAAACCATCCTTCTCTCCTAGATTTGGGATTACTGGAATGACTAAGAGTTATGCTTTTCTATATCCCCAAGTACTGATAAAATGCTATGATTTCTGAAATTGACAGATTTGCAGGTTTGCCAGCCAATCAAAAAGCTTCACTTAAGGGAAAATTGAGTTGTACATAATAGGCTGGGCTGACAGGCTTTAACATTGGTTTATTTTGGAAAAAGACCAATATATAAAGCTGAATTTTACAAATTTTAGGAGCAATTTGTCAACCAAACCACCAAGGTCCATTTTGTTTTAAAATTATTCTATCTTAGGGGATTAAATCAGCAAGAAATTGCTGGGTAATGTCATGGCAAACTGTGAATACTGGGATGGGGTTATTGTATATCATCACTAACGAAAGTATTATGCAGACCAAAATTAAGCGCTAATACATTTTCGGTATGTGGAATACGGCTTGAAGTGACATTCTCTTCCACGTGCATGTATTTGGCATACTCAAGTATTATTTTCTGAATTATATGATCAAGATGATTTATTAGGCCAAAACACGACTCTTTGGTAGTACATTTTAAACTTCAAAAAACCTAAATATGTGGAAAACACATCACCATGTACATTATAGAGTGAATATGTACCTGGCCAATTAAAGAAGTAAGCAGACTGTGATAAAGAGTTCCTTTTTTCTGCGCTCTAGTTATTCAGCAGTATAGGGGGAGATGGGAGAGAAGGGGAAGAGTTAATTTTAGAAGCAGTAAAACATATCTCTCTGAATTTACATGAATTCCAATTTACTTATTGTCCCTTAGGCCCATATAATCACCAGTGTTAACCAAAGGACTTTTAAATACATGTAGGCCTAGTGTTGTCGATTTAAGACGAAGAACGCACTCGTCCAAGCAGTATAAATAGAGGCCCTAGGGTTTTAGTGATGGGCTAAGGAAAGAGGAAGAGGCTCAAATGACTCCAGAAGATGGTTGTAGATATAGGTAGTTAATCTCTTCGCCGCGCTGCAAGCGCGCAAGTCGACGAGTGGGGCCAAGAGGCAGCATTACATGTGTAGGCTCATAAGGTAGGACGTCCGATTGTTGGCCTTGTGATTCCCTGGTCGAGGTGTTACAGAGGCAGGAAGTACGACAGCAGCGACTGTGGCCTATCACCAGGCAATGGCCATCATGCTACAAGTTTAGGTAAGCAGACGGTAGTCCAATGTCGTCTGCTGCGCTGCTGGTTCCCCTGTGCAGTCTACCTTAACCGTAATCGCCGCGTGGGACAGTGTTCGGACGGTGCTTGGAGATAATTACAAGGGACGCGCATCGCGAACTCCAAGCACGTGGTCAGCGGACACCCAGCACCAACGGCGCTCTCAGCGAATAGGTGGAACCTGCAGGTGTTAATGTGAGTTAATGGAGTAGAGGGGCTGCCTCAGAGACAAACCTATACTAATGTGAGGGATTTAGTGAGGGATTTAGTTCACGTGAATCTTCCTATTCGGAAATATTATCCTGGAAGTACGCCTACTAGGAAAAGTCATAACCTGTAGACACCAGTGGCTAGTGATTAAATACGAGTTTTAAACAGATAAAAGTTAGAGGTGATTTTTCAATCTGCCAACTTGCTGGATTTACTGATATAACAGCATGGCTTAACAAGAGTCTGGTCTGGAAAAGGGAGATGTGCCAAACCGATTACTTTTCACACCTGTGAAAAGCAGTGATCAATGGGAGGAAAGACAGTGAAGATGGTCTGGGCGTCTGCCGCCTACAGACTTGTTGACCATTGCCTGCCTCCCGGCCGCCCATCGCCTGCCGCTCCCCCACCGCCTCCTCCCGACCACCTGTAGCACCTTGGCCCCGCCCAGCTGCCCCGTGAGTCAGCTATATAGCTGTCTTATTTAACCGCTTACTTATTTAATTTGGTGTTGTGTGTTTTTAGATTACTTGATGATAATTCGGGTATTATATATATGCGTACACGTCTTACGGTGCGGATACATACATATGCAGGAGTATGCCTATTGACCTGTTCGATAACTAGCTTATCAATGACACTAATGGCACCAGGAAATGCCGAGTAAGATGCAATGGTTTGCTCTAGTTAGGCAATAGGGTCATTAAGTGAGCTGAGAGAAAATTCCTCACTTTTCGACCTTCAGTGAATCTGGGTTTGTCTGGAGTAATGTGTCGTCGGTTTTCAGAGGACACTGACCTCAAAGCTCAACCAACCATGTAAAGTAACTAAGGAAGAATCAGGGCATGATCGTCTGTTTGGCAGCCGTAGGCCTACCTGGGGATGTGAAATTGTCAGTCACTGCCCCCAGACCCACTCCAGCTGCACAAGAAAGGTGTACAGGTGTTTACTGACCTCCAGGGTCCCAGGCAGTGGCCAGACAGACCATGCAGCGTCAGACTTGAATTCCCACCGAAGTCCTGGAGGAGCCGCAGTGTTGACCGCAGCGATGAGCATGCATAGTGAGTTCCAGTCAAAGGTCATAGTTGGCGAGTAACAGAAGTTTGGGTAAGCAGATACATGCACATGCAACATTCCTTCTTCTTTATGATTATTGCCACAATCAGAAACAAATAGGCGTGCACACAACGCCGCCGTTGTCGCCTAAGAAAAGAAATACTCAAGCGCCCATATTGGAAGTCTCGTTTTAGCTTCTATTGTTTTAATGCACTTAAGCTAATGTTGTCAGCAAGTTTTTTTAGTCGTGGGAAGTCCGAAAACGTTTTACTTCATTTTAACCTTCTTAAAATGTTATTTTCGAGAGGATTTCTTTGAAATCTGAGGTTGCAATCGAGGCATATTTGGATTTCTGTAGCGACATGATGCTCTGGTGATTTAGTCACCGCATAAGTTGACATTTCAGATTGAGAGACTATCCAGTTTCCATTTTAGTGGATGGAAATTCAAGACTGAGATGTTAAACGCAAACAGAAAATGGCTGGCCTAAAGATGATGAAAGAATTATTTGTAATACATACTTTTATCAAAACATGTTTATAAATGTATGTAGTCTGCTTTCAAGACAAGTTTACCTTTTCCAAGTTATATAACATTGGAACCTATTACAGTATTATATAATATAACAGCCAATGACTTATCACTAGACTTTATAAAAATTGACAATGCCTCTCTTTCGATGTCTATGTGTCTGGTAGGGGGCCTTCAATTAAGTATGCACGCATCAAGGGGGGTAGGGCGCCTGAGATTTTTGAAAATGTGCGTACGTACTAAATGGAAGGCCCCTAGGGGTATTTTTGAAGTATTGTGGGGATTTACAAAGGCTTTAATTGATTGTAAGCGGCGTACAGCTATGCAATACCGTCTTTTCTTGTATGATGAAATGGTTAAGTCAGTTTAAGAATACAGTTGTTCCTCAAGGTCATTTTCAGGAAATTTAGACAGCGAAAGGGCATTCGAAAGGGCAATTTAGCCGACACCAAATTAGTGTATGGGACGTCAGTAACCTGTTTGTCCTTACCTTTTCTCCCAAGTATCAGTTACTTCCGCGAATTTTTCAGATTAAGGGGCCAGACTCATCAGCATCAGATATCAAATTCCTACAAAACGTGATGACAGACAACAATTATACATGTATAAGGAATAAGTATTGCTACATTAGCTATTGGCATTTAGATAAGATGAATAAGAGACACTAAGCTGTACAACCGATGGTTTCCGAAACTAAATGCATGGATTGAAAAGTTTTGTTTAGCTCCTTTCATTAAGTACTGCTCGAAAACATTAACTTTATGAATTCAATAAGTCAAGTACATGACATTTATAACTTCACATTCCTATCAAAAGGCTGTATTTCAGGGCAAGTTTTGGGTGGATATTACCAGCCCTTTTCAAATAAGAGAAGATACAATTTAAGGAAACATCCGGAGTCCATAGAACTCAAGATCAAGCTTCTGGGGGCCTCTTTGCCCCCAGATCCCTGTCATCTAAAACTTCACACAAAATGATCTCGTTGCTCAGTAGTCTTTGTATAGCAGTTGAGTTACCTTTCAAATGACCATTTAAAGCCAATGGAAGTGCCCATAGAATTATTTGTAACCTATTATGTTAATTGCTTAGCACCAGTAAATATTTAGTCAATCTTGTTCGGAGTCCCTGAGAAGTTTCTGCGTGCCCTTTATTTGTCACATATTTTAAGATTGCTAGCCCGTCTCGAGCCCTATATTTTGATAAGACCCGATTGATAGGCCCTCATTGTATAAATTAAGCTGTCTTTCAATTTATTAACCACTTAATTGCTGCTCCCGAGTATACTCAGGAGCATACTGCATTTGTAAGGCATTTTAGTGAAAAATAAACCAATATTCATGATATTTTCCATACTGACATGTTAGCCAAAAATAGTGGTGTATGGCATCATTGGAAAGCTCATCCCCTGATGTTCATAGTTCTCATGTTGTTTTCTCCCAAAAACTTGCCATTCTGCATGGTTAGATTTTGGACACTGAAAGTGTTGTTTGCCATGGAAACTTAGATAGATGAGAACTATGAACATCAGAAAAAATTCAATTAAATTGAAGAAAAGTACAAAATGGCATGGTTACCATGCTAACAGTGTTAAGAAATCTTTGTTGTTCCTTAAAATTATAGAACAACCCATAAGAAACTATAATGTTTAGAAATATAGCTAATAGTTAAGAAATAATTGTTGCTATAGTAACAGTTTGGCCATATGCTTAAATTCACTAATTTTGTACATTTTTATGCATTATTCGAGAAAAATACATACATTTTTCGATGTTATATCTTATGACATAAAGTTGCTAGTGAGGCAACTAGGCCTAACATTTCAAAATGTAGAGAATTACATGGAGTTCTTGTTCTGATTATGCTTTTATTGCATTTTTAAAAATTAGGCCAAATGTTATATGATCACTTTCATATATTAATGTTATATGAAGAAAAATCAAGAAAATGGTTGATATGGCTACCGAAAAGTAATTTTTTTGCAGTTTCCTAAATTTTCAGGTCATAAGCTAAAGAATGGTATACCCTAACATGCCTATCATTGGAAAAGTAAAAGAAATATATTTGTTCAAAAATGCATCCATTTTGCCTAAAATTAGCCCCAGGTACATGGCAGTTTAGTGGATTAAGCTGTAATTGAACGACTTAGTTACATTGTTTCATTTTTGGATGGTACTTCTTGAAAGAGGTCGGCAAGCGTGTTCTTTGGTAATTCAAAAGTCAGGCATAAGAGTTGTTAAGATGTGATCCTCCGGTAGCCTTTTCACTGCTGTTGAGGACCAGTTCACTCAGCTGCAGGGCCACTGAGCGTCAGGGCAGTACTCGTTGGTCAGGGTTCCAGTCTACGTGGTGTCAAAACATCGACTACGAGAGGATAGGTTTACACTATGCAATATCATGTGTAAATGCCGGAAATGTAAGTAAAATTGCAGACTATAGTCTTAGCGCGCCAATAATGTGCGCTATCATTGTTAGCCATGTTTGTTAATCATCAGCAATCTGCTGTTTTTGTTGTTGTTGTTGTTGTTGTTGTTGTTTTTAATATCGTATGGTGGTCAATTGGAAGACGTGTGTTCCTCTTTTGATAAAATATGTCTGGTGTTATAGACATTTAACGTATATAAGGTCATCAAGATATCAAAGATGGCGTGGCGCATACGTATAGCTAAGCATAGTGATATTCCAAGCTTATTATCATACAATACTCAATGGCCCGTGTGAATGTTACACTTATGTATGAACCCACAGATACAACGCATGTGCATACATATTTTTCAAAGGGAAGATACGTCCCCAGCCCCCTTTTAATGCAAAGAAAAACATGCGCTGTAAAAATAACTCTTTGTCCCCTCGGAGGTGTCCTTATGTTGCCATGAGAATGAAAATGTCCCTAGTTCGTTCTTAAGCAATAATAAAACACTCGCACATTATGTTGCAAGGATCTTTTTCCGTATTGCTTTCAATTTCGTTCAAAGAAATTGAAGTCTCCAGACAGAGGAAAGTTTATTTAAAGTACTTTGAATCATCGTCGCACTCATTAATCTTGAAAGATCAGACGAGGCGCGACCGCAAGGCACTGATTCTAAATTGCAATCTTTCTATTCCGATCATATTTTTAAAGTGATGAAACTTTGAAAGACACTGACACAATTATTCACATGTACAAGCCATGTATATCTGTAGGTCTTAGGTTGTATATCTGTAATGCTTTAGTTTGAAATCGTCCTTTACACTAACTACGGAATTGTTAACTAACGTGAGTAAGCAATAAAGTTTAATCGATAAGCCCGCGGCCGTACAAATATATTAATCTTAACAATACTATCAATACTAGGTATATTGAACAACCATGCAATCAATGATCCATCGGATCAATGTTGTCTTGAAATGGGATGTATTTTTCATCAAAAAAGTTACCGGCCCTGTCCATTGCTTCGATTGTCATTGGGCATTGGATGATAAGGTGAGGCACAGGGATCATCTCCGAGTGAAACCTTACCTATGAAAAAACCCACACAGTTCCGTTTTACTGTATGCGATGGCCACGCGGCCGGCGCGCTTTGCCCGTTGCGGCGCCGAGGGCCGGCCGGCCGGCTACCGTGAGTAGTACACAGAGTTGGGGGTTCGGCGATGGCTACTGCAGCCCTAGGCTATAGCGGCAGTCGGACACACCTGACGCTACTTGATAATCACTGGTGTCGCGTGCCTCCTTACTGAACTAAAACAATGCTAAATCCCTGTAGTCTTTAGGGTTTGTTTTCATGGGAAAAAAATGTTTAAAAATGGAACACATGACAACTACAACAACTTTCAGAGCTTCCCGAGCAAGCGTCTGTCAATTACTTGACTTTTGTTCGTCCCAATAGGAGACACCCAACCTACAATACTTTTGGCTTATCTCAGAGGAAATGTACTAAAACATAAACAACATTACGCGAAATACAAAAATATTTAACCAAATATGCGACAAATCAGGTATACAAAGTAAAACAAACTATACTACCAACATTTGATTATGCAGGTTTTATATTGGTCTCATGTGTCATCAACGATAGGAAAGAATTAGACCAACGTACATTAGAATCTATACACACGGAATGCAAGTTGATTAGCCTAGAACAATGCAAAAGGATACAAACTGTTACAATTACTTTATAGATATATAGACTCGCATAAAGTAAGACAATCACGGATGTTGATATGAGATCGCATTCTGGCTTAGAGTACAAAGTCCATGTATGACTTCACGGTTGCCGTTTGGAGGATGTAGGAGCTCTTCGTTTTCAACAAACTCCATGTATATCAATGTAGTCTATATAAAAATAGTCTATATAAAAATAGTCCATAATTATTACAACAGTATAAATTTATGGGAACAGCTGCCTTTGCAAATAAACCAATGTGAAGATGATTTGTTCAATAACAACTTTTTTTTGCATAACATGGAGTGTATCCCACTCTATCTAACTCAGATGGTTAATTCTAAGCAGCAGATAGGGGTGACTTCAAAATTCACAGGATGTGACCCTAAGATGCTGCGGCAGGCCGCAACGAGTTGTTAGTTAAATGTCCCGTGTCCCACTGAGGAGCAGCATTCTTTATCTCCATACAACCTCAGCAATAATGCCAGACATGCATCATTCATCAATAGATTATTGTGGAGAAATACAGTATGGAACAGTGCTAAAGTTCTATTTAATTAATTAATTGGTCGAAGAGGTCATTTGGGGCTTTCAGATAGTATCACCAGCCTCTTGAATCAGGCTGCAGCCACATAGCAGCAGGTGACCCTCTTATCATTACCTCCAAGTGGCGTGACCGTGTCTATGTGCTGGTACGTCACTGACCACTGACACATAAACATAGTCTTATCCGTTGTGGCATGGCGTGACTAGAACAATTTGATTCTGTCCAAAACCTTAGATATACTAAGTGTATACTGCAACAATGATCATACCTTCAGATTTCTTGACCGTCTGAGGACGGGTCTCATAGGAGAACAGCTACATTTTACCAAGTTATTCATCATGCTCCATTGATATAAGCTGCTTTTTGTACACTTTATTTATGTGTCTCATTGAACGTGTTTTTCAATGTCCAAAGGTGGATGGCTTCATTGTAGCTTAAATTTATTGAGATCATCAGATCATCCACAACTGAAATACCAATTGTTTAGTGAAGCGCCTGTGTGCATATGAAAGGGTCACGAATTGGTTTGTGTGTCGCTTTCCTCGATTATGAAACCCAAATTTATCCATAGATTGTCCTACATTAAGTACACATGCGTAATAACTTACTTACCTTAAATATAGTGTTACATTTTTATATGTGACAGTTGAGCAGAATGTAAGGATTGGAGTCCTCATGCTATTTGGGTTGTCGGAAGACTTTTATTTTCATGGAGTTATGTTTTAGTTAAAAACTAATATGAAACTTGAAAAACATCTCAACATATTATTGTCAAAAGAAAGATAATTCCTCGCAGATATCCAATTCTCCCCACCAAGTATAGCCTTTTTATTGTTGTTCACCTGCAGACTTGCCTAATTCAAGGTGCGTGCTGGGAAATGTGTGTGCTGGGAAAAGTCATAAGAAGTATAGAAATGTTCAATAATCATGACATAATTTGTGATATAATACAATGAAAAACTATCATTGATGGTTTTTCCATTCAGTATCTGTTTACATTTTATTATGTTTCAAGTTGGTTTGAAAGTTCATTCATTTAAAAAATATATATGGCAAGTATTTGTAAATTTTCTAGAGGTTTGTGTTGTTCATTGTGTCAACAGCTCAGGCATTGATTCTAATCTTCTCTGGAATTCTCCCTATGTGCCTCTTCACCACACCCCTACTTATTGGGAGATGTGGCTATTATAAAGAGTGTCTCGCGAGAATAAACAGTTCCATCTTGGTACTCACTGTGTTCGCACCTTCTTTCTTCCTGGGAATGAACCATGAGACAACTTAGAAGACTAGAGCAGCTAAAGATAGATGTCCGAGAAGTGAGATTAGACCCAAGTTTAGCCTACAGAGGGAAGCTGGACTTAGAAGAAATTGGGACAGCAACACAGGACGAATGAACGTACAAAAATGCGAACAAACAGACCGGATCCCACGAGTCTTATCCCAACCACCGTCCTTGCCTGTGTGCGGGGCATGTCTCTGAGAACCCTACGACAGTTCACTCGATCCATCCCCCTGCAGCTTCGCAGCTAACACAAATGAGTGTTCATGCTACTTGTCCCGCTTGTTCTCTTGTGATACCAAGAGCAACCGGGCTGAGAATAGTTGAGAATCCAAATACAAAAGAGAACCGTGGAAAGAGCATTTCGCTCCCCTGTTCTTCCCTGGAACATCACAATATTAATAGATTCATTTCACAAAATAAGATGGCTTAACTACCTGTGAGGATCGTCTCTCTAGGGAGCACTTCTGGTTTTATAGATCTAACAATGGCTCTGCATTCTGATCCGATGTTACATCCATTATTACCAGATTACATAATGCATCCTACGAATCTTTTGAAACTTGGCCAAATGATGCGAAATGCAATAGAAATCCTAATATGCATAAATAGACACGGGAGATTGAAAAGTCTTTAACGCACTGACCCTAGAACACACTTTGGGGATATATGAATAACGAAAAAGCAATTGGAGCAATATAACACTAGCCAGTAACATATATTCTTTTGGGCCGTTTATACAAGTGCATCAATTGCAAAGAGACAGTTAAGCCACCGGCAAAGAAGCTCCTTTCTGCAATTTGATGAAGACTGTACAGTCCCTTCTGCATGTCACTGTGTGTTGTAGGATTGACCGGGGTGTTGTTCAGGTGAATGTATGCTTGGGGCGGCAGAACCCCTGTATGGATGTAGTTGGTAGTCGATCACCTCAGCGGCCTAGCCATTGGGGGACTTTCTCAGAGTCAGTCGATCAAATCGGTGATAAAGTCGTGAGACTACTCTGAAAATCGTCGACCAACTAAAGGATTTTGAGATCAGTATGTGTAATTATGTATTGCCAATTGACTGTCGGCCGACTCCCCACTGTCGGCCACCTCTGGTCAGCCGACTTCCTGTCACCGATACATATTAAGGATGTTTGATGATTTTTTGCCTATCCCCGAATCAGCGTCGGTAAAAAAATGGTCCGCCGACTATCATTCGTTTGGTGGGTATGTGATTTGGCTGCCAAATAAAGACAATTTGCATTTAGCTCGCTAAGAGAAATACCATATTTCCTTTAACAGCGATTACATGACCAGAACAAAAAGCCGCACATGATAAGAAGGAAAGTAGAAACCATGCAATAAACTACAGGGCGCACTAGGGTTTCTCTGTTTCTTTGTAATTCTCTTTTATCTTTTTGCCGTGTGCGACATCCCATCCTGTTTTGTTTTACGGGGTTATATCCATTATTACATAATACCCCCTGATCTGTTGAACGATATCTTAGTTACCATATACCTTCATTTATCGAGCGTAATGTTGGCCAACCTTTGTTCTGACTTTATCGAGGACACTGTATGTAAACAACAGGTAGGTTATGTTCAGAAATAAGACGGCTTACAACCCTGGGTTTAATACCTACAGGTAAGTCAGGCTATTGATTCATGCACCGATGTAGGTCCTCCAGCCAACAGGGAAACAAACCATACTCCCCTTCGAACAATGGTACTAGTAAGCTAGATAGCGTGCCTCCTTGGCCGCAATTGGTTACAAAGTGGACAATTCTGATCAAATTCTAATGAATCTTACAAATTACCCTCGTTACGAAGTGTGTATTTGTAGTCATCGGGTCCCCATGCCTGGTCAGACTTTCCTTTGCACCAGTAATAACTTCCTATTAATTATTCAAATACTCAGGGGAGAACACACGGCAAAATTTTCTCCATTGTATTTCTGACTTAGTTACTTTTAGCTCAGTTCTTGTACATGGTTTTAATTACCTGATTTTCTCTTCTCCCTCAGATGACCTATGACGGAGATGACAGTTGGTTGAGAGCTGCAAACAAGATGAACGATGAGCGACACCTCCGATGAAAAGTGAGGCCCTGAGCGGCGTTAGCAAGCCCGTCAGTCACCTGGGCGCCTTAGCTTCCACCCCGACCCTCCACCCCGACCCTCCACCGGCGGCCCCCAGCGGTGGGCCGATGGTCCTCCATTGCCGCCATGGGCACGGTGGACCTGGACTACCTGAAGCAGGGGTTCGCCTCGCTCGTCCAGCAGGCCGAGCACACCACCCTGCCAACCTTCATCCTATGGCTCGACCTCAAGGTCGCCGAGTTCAAGGTCAATGGATTCATGATGCTTGGTAAGTCGATACAGATACTCCTTCATGTGTATCCATGCGTGGCGTGTTCTTTGGGGCTGGGAAAAAAACTGGGTGGGATGTTTTATTTTTTAGATATTTTAGATTTTTTTTTTTTATCTTAACAGCAGAGACAACCGGTAATAGGGGGCTAGCGACGCTACTAGTTGGCATATATATGTGCAATATCTACCTCTATTCAGTACATCGACATCTCTTTTTGAATAGCATGTATAGAGTGCAAGATATTACACGTTTTATATTATCAACAGCACACGACAGTAGTCTAGTTTAAGTGTGTTATAGCCCTAGGCGTATTAATTTTATGCGGGTCCATACAGTATCTAGGTCTTTGTAATCCAGACACATAACCCTACATGAGCACAATCTACTCTGCCGTTATAAATAGACCTGTTAGATGACCAATGATAAGTCTTTGAAGAATTTCTGTCCTTGAAAGTCTAACGAATTTTCTGCAGTTTGATAGTCTGGAAAACATTTCAAAATTTGTCTAACAAAATATTGGTGTGCTCATGCAATGACGTCGGTCACCCGTTTGTATTGTTGTACGAGTCTAGACAAATCCTAGACTTGCTCCACTTAAGTTATATAGTTCTAATCACGTCTTGATCAGTTCCATTTTGTCGTGATGCCCATATGTTGTGTATCTGTATAAAGTCATAGTCTGTTCAATGTTTCCTAAATCCTGGCCATTTCTTAATAGTATTATCGTAAAGAGTTGGTAACTTGATGGCCTTCGATAAATCTAGCGTTTAAAAACAACTGCTGTATGCGTAATCATAAATTCATATCAGTCATGTGGACCACTCGTAGTCATGAAAGTATATACACTTTTTTACTAAAGGTAGATAATGCATTTTCGGTCGTGGTACGCGATATTAGCATAAGTGGTTCGATTCCTTGTGAAATTCCAAGGTATGTCATGATATCAGATGATGTATTCAACGCTAAAACATTAATACAAAAATGAATTTTCAACCTTTATTTTTCGAATGTGTACACAAGTCTCTAGTGTCTAGTCTCTAGGGGGGGTGTCTGATATCTTTGAAAATATGCATACATCCATGTACAAATCGAAAGTGTGTTGGCCTAATGGGGAGAGATCTGCATTATTTGTATTTAAAAGGCCCCTTATTCTTCAAATGACTACGGTTATCTGTGTCTCTGATTCCCGGTAAAGGCCCCTGGTTGATATAGATAATGAGCTTTCAACGCCATAATTCAATATAAGAAAAAAACCTTTTTTGAGAAATAAAAATCTAATACATCATTTACACTGTCCTATTGAGGGGTCCTTTCGTTATCCATCTTGATGCTGTTTTTGTGGAATTGTAGGATAGAATTATAGGTGTACAATATATGAGAGCGTATTTCATTCAACAAGTTATGTTTTACCTATGTAGCTTTTGGTGAATTTGAGAGTAGATACTTCCCCGTTTCGCAGCTCTGCTTTTTGTGTTACTATAATACCAACAAGTCGAGTATCAGTTCAACTTTAACTTTAGTGATGCACTGGGTACTGTATACATGTATCTACTGTTACAAAAAAAAACGTCACTTGTGACGGGTTTAGTACAACAGACGTCGCAAACAGATGGGACGTTTGAAATACGTCAAATAAACTAAACTTGTCCAAAAAAAGTGATTGTACACAAGTCTTTCCTCCACCAAACGTTCGAACCCACAAGGGTGATTCTTACTGAAAATTTGATCTACTTTCGAACAATCGGTGGTTCGCTTGGGGATGTCTTAAAAAAGTGAACGTTGGTCTTTGCTCATTGCAGATGACAGCCGAGCATCGGGTGAAGGTTGGTTCGAGTTCATTCAGCGCTGGCGGACTCCCCTCGCGGGACACACTGGGTATCATCAGTATTTCTACCCGACCGCGGCGCCCTTCCCCCATAACCAGGCCCCTCCCCATCCTGCAAACCAACACCAGTCGGGCGGCCACTTGACTGAGAACATTGCCCCCGGCCGACGGCCTGACCACTCGGACCCGACGGCCCCGCACCGACACGGGCTGCCCCCCGAGGGGCCGGCCGCCGACCCCCACGGCCGGCCGGGGGCAGACGGCGCCCACCCCACTGTGGTCCAGATCAAGCCTGAGCCGACCGACTATGAGCGGCTCCAGCAGGACATTCGCCAGGAGAGAACTCAGCAGGGGTTGTATACCGAAGGCGTGCCGCCGCCGCGGAGGACGTCCACGGCCCTGGATTACCCGGTGATAGCCGACAGCATAGGGATGGACCCCAGCCGGGGACGAGACCGATTACCGCTACCCATGGACTACCCGGCTCATTTGGAAAGGTTCCGAGTGAATCATGATAGTAACCACGACCCACTAGCTCCGGATTTCCCCTCCAACCACCCAGATCAAAGAAACAAGGACAGCGGCCCGCACGGAGACCGAACGCTGGGCCTGCGCCTCGAGCCCCACGACACGGACATAGAGGCGGGAGGAACCTTCGTGCGGGGCTTCAACAAGATGACCACCAGCTCGTCAGGACCACCCCTGGTCAGCCGACAGACCGCCAACCGTTGCCCGGTATGCAACCGCATCTTCCACTACTACTCAAGCTTTAATAGACATATGAAGCTGCACCAAGGAGTCTTTACACACATCTGTGAAGTCTGCCGCCGAAAGTTCACGAGGAAAGAGCACTTTGTGCGCCACAAGTGTCACCGCCGCCCCAACAAACCGTCCAGGATGGCCGACCTGAATGAGGGCGACCCCTCTTTGGGTGGTGGCGGGGTCGGCGACCCTTTAGTACAACCGCCGCCAACATCCAACGAGCCGTCGCCGCGCGAGATGTCAATCCCACCTCCACTGATTCATATTTCCCAGATGGCCGACACGATCACATCCTCATCTTCAGACAGAAACGCCTTCACATACGAGCCGCAACATCCTGTATACTCGGAGAGTTCGGTGACGACCTCCCAGGCCACTGCTGCTGCCGCCGCCGCTGCTGCTGCCATCCCGATGGACATAGGAGGCTTCATCGGGGGTGGGGAGAGTGACCGCCCTCCTCCGCTCCTCGTTGAGACGAGCAACAAACACCGCAGGAAGACGACCACGCCGATGAAGGTGGAGGCCTTCATGGAGCCCCCACCTTCGTTGGATACCCCTGTGGAGACCCCGACGGGCCGCTCCCCGGTGGAGATGTCGGAGGTGTTCGACAAACACCCGCTCGAGTACCCCGGCGAGCGCCCCATGACCACGTACAGGCGGGCGTCCTCCTCCGACCTGGGCAAGACCAGCTCGAGCGCCGCCGAGTTCAACATCAGCCGGCCCCAGAGCCGCAACAGCGAACCGGCGCGCTCCTCCTCTAGTCAGTACGGGCCGTTCGACCACCAGCCCCTGGACACAGCCCCCTCCTCGGCCGAGCAGGAGGACAAGCAGCAGCAGCAGCAGTCTTACTCGGGAAAGTCGACGCCCACCCCCAGTGCCATCCTGCGGGAGGAACAGTACCCTGTGCTGAAACGAAAGGTGCTTGAGGCAGTCTCAAGTCTGTCACACTTAGATAGTAGTAACAATAACTATACTGAGGGGGCGGAGGACGAAGACGGAGACGTGGCCGGGGGCGGCGACGGCGCCTACCGCGGCAGCAGCAGTCACGAGGGTGGCTCGGACGAGCTGCTCGAGGGCGACAGCTACCAGGCCTATGGCGAAGAGGGTATGGAGACGCTACCGACCGACCTGTCGGCCACCGGTACCCCGACGGGCCAGTCGTCGCAGGGCCCGTCCTCCCCATCTGGTCACGATACTGCTTCTACACCCACCCCCACCTGTGCTGCCCCAACCACGCCCACGTCGGATGCTACACCCTCCAGTGCCACAGCTATGTCTCCGTATGGCAGCCAGTCGGGGGAAGGTCCTCTAGGCGAAATACCTTACGAACAGCATATCTCTCCTCAAGGGCCCCAAAGAGACAACCCTCTCAGCCTTAACACGAGCCTCAGTTTACCGAGTGCCTACGCCACCTCTGAGCCATCTTCCCCTGCCGCCAAGCAGCAGGGGGACATCCACTGCCAAGCATGCAACAAAAGGTTCCTGCATCTCTCCAGTCTCAACAGACACATGAAACTTCACCAGGGGGTCTTCAGCCACGCCTGCGCCGTGTGTCAACGCAAGTTCACGCGCAAGGAGCACTTCGTCAACCACAAATGTAGCCGTCGGCCGCGCAACCCGACCAGGGTCATGGAGCCGGACTCGCCACATGGCCAGTCGCCCCACGGCACGCCGCAGAAAGTGGCGTTCCCGCCTTCAATGACATTGCCGAAGCAGCCTTCACCACCCGGCGCTGCCTGGAACACAGGGGGGTTTGGAATGGGTGGTGCCGGAGGGCTAGGAGGGCCCGTGCTGCCCCAACCTGGCCCGTCTATGACTGGAGGCAGTAGCAGCCCGCCGTTACCTCCCAGCTCTCCGGACCAGCGACGTCTCTGGAAGTTGAAGACCAAGTGGAAGTGAGATTGGCAACTACTGTAGACCAAGAGTTTGATCTCTCCGTTGATTACCTGAGTTTTCAATCTTGTGCTTGTAACCATGGAAAACTAATAATCCTACATATAACTACTGTATGGGATAATATTGAAATATATATATGTATATGTATATGCGAGACAAACGAAAAAAGCAGGTGTTATGCCTTGGTGAAAACTCTAGGCCTACAGTAGGCATGCTAGGTCATACGTTTTGAAACATGATTGAATGACGGGTGTCGGAGAGGATGTCCCTTCCTATCGGCAGAAAGAAGCCCAGCCAGTTATGTCTAGAAAACTAAATGTTACATTACGGAACGTACATGGTAAATTACCTACGGAAATCAAGATAAGAAAGAAAAATTGAAACGCTTTGGACTAGAACATGCATATATATACGTAGAAACAAGTACTGTGGGCCTAGAAACATATAACATGGAAAATCATAACTGATTCATTGATCGACATTGTACTTGTGACCTGTATCATTATAATCAAATCTGTCGTCTGATTTTCATTGCGTTTCCTGATCCCTGATGGCTAGGAAAGGAAGATATAGCAGGTTGGGTTTTTCCCTGTCGTTGGATGAGTGATCTCAAAATGGGTTGCCTCGGTTGTATCTCGCCGTCTATTGGTTTGTGATGTTGAACATGGCCAAAGGCGAAACGCCTTCCTACTTTTATGCGTATAACTGTATACTAAAATGTTGACTTCTAAAGTCGGCATGTATTCTAAGCTATGTAAACGAATTGCTTTAAGCTTTTTCAACATGGACGGCAACGGCGCAGTCCCTAAATTTAAATTATGTTCATTCTTATATTGTCATCAGTATCATTATTGCAACGCTCTATTAAGCAATGCCAAAAGAGATAGCTACAGTTTCAATTTTCATGTGATGAATTTGGAATCTGTAAAATAAGTTAAGTTGTTTATTTTTTCGACAAGCAAGAACAAAGTTGTTCAAAATTAACTTAGTTCTGTTTCTCGTTGCCAGAGCGCTTTCAAAGTGCTCCAGATCTCAAGCCAAAGTCTTAATGAGAATTTTAACGAAAGAGAACACGAGTTGACTACACAAAAATTGTTTTCCAGATATCTATAGGAAGGTCTAATATCCTTTTGGTGCAGTTGGATTAAAAAAAACCTGTATATTATAAACCATGCTGTTCTGTAAGCAGAGGCACTTGTATTGGTTTGCAGCAGGAAACTAGCTCCTGATGTTAGTTATCAAACTGGCTGGACCTTGTAGCAGCATCTAGAGACACTCTCTGCAGTGAATTGTTACAGGGGTGCTGCCACATGCTCTTTACCCATTTAGGACCCACACACTTGTACATGTGATTGCTAAAACTGTTGCCTTGACTGTGATCATTGCTAAAGAAATTATTAACAAAAGGTGATAACAATTATACAGACTTTACTGGTCGTGATATAAGGATGATAATGACAGACCGGTGACGTCAAGGATCCTTCATGTTTAAAAAAATCGAATTACTTGTTTTGTCTTGGATTATGTAGATTAGCGACTTTCTTAGGCATTTTGTGTGCATACAGACTTAGTCTCCGTGCATGGTCGCCAGTCGCTAGTAAACTAGCGTGTTTGAGCCTAATCTGAGGATTCGCTGCCAGTCTTGCCACCATGGACTGACTATTATCTGATCAACTTGGCTGCCTGGCTCCCAATCTCTGTATATGTACGTTGTACTCGAATTGGTTGTTGTTGTATCATAGCACCTTATTAACCCGGTGAGTTAACTAGGATAAAAGGGGAAGCGGGACAGGAGAGGATAGTACGGTGCTGCGGGGCCAGTCTTTGCCCGTGTTTTCTGGCTAGCAGACACGGCTTGGGCCGCGCCCCATCCTTGGCGACTTCGTTACCTTAACCTATAATGTTAAGTCAAATGCAATGGGGAATGAGGTCAGGGTGCTACGGCCGCTCTCCGAGTGGTCTCATGATGTATAGCAAAAGTCACCACCATGTGGTTAAAGTGGACGTCTTTCTTAAAAAGAAAAATAACCAACTTGATGCAATTTTGGAAAGGGAGGATTACTATGGTCAAACGATTGGCGCTATTCATGAAAAGTTGTGAAACAAGAATCACACAAAAAGAGGATATATCTATATTGTATATCTACGTATACCCGGTATATACAGATAACGCAGAGGGGCTGTTTGATACACCCAAAAAGAGTGGTGATATTCAGAATGTTTTGTGATATGGATCAAAGCGGAAAGAATTCCTGCCATGGATTTTAGCTATTTTCAAATGATCAGAGACCTGTATTTTCAGTATATATACTGTATCGATCGTGCATCATGTGCTTCGTTCATTGGTTTTCCTGTTCAGCTTCGTCTTCCATTCCTCCATTTTGCCAAAGCATTTCTTAGTCCAAGACCTTCTTGCAAAATGATGTAGGATATTTTGCTCTCTAGCCTTGACGCACTTGAAAGTAGAGCCTAGGGATTGAGCCCGGTGTTTAGGTATGTAATGCTAAAGATCCCCTTGTGTGCTTCATGTAGAAGCTGCAGATTTATATTTTGACGCCCTAGGTTATACTTTGGAATTATGTGTTGTACATTTGAGATGTATGCTAACGTAAATCTGTTTTTGGATCTATTGAACCCTTGTTTGAATTTGTCCTGTTAAGGCTACATATTGAAGAAACTAGAGCTGGTTTTGCAAAAGAAAATTTACTCTTTTTTTCAAAGTTCAGTTTTTTAAATATATTTACTATATATTATTTAGGACTCGCGCAATTTGATAGCAATAATTCTCTGCACAAAGCCCAAATATTTTGTTTAGACTGTACAGCAAAGGTGTCGTCAATGTTAAATGTTATAGATGTAGAGCTATAACAAATTCTATGGGACGGTATGTGATTTTGGTTAATGGGGAAACTCCCTGACGCAGTTACAAGCTCTTAAACCCAAGTTAGTGACGTGAATGTTTCTGATAATGAACTCTTTTGAGAAACGACTTAATAAGTCTTTAAACCCACACCTGTGAACATTGTTCTTCCTTCATGTAGCAACGTGCTTTAGAATCAAAAGGTCAGGTCATGTACCTAAAAGGATCTTTACAATACATGACGATCTGGACATTTACTCTATGGCGATCCACTAAAAAGTGGTTGTATTCTAATCTCCAATTATTGAGAGTGTTTTAAAGACAAATGTATGTTAGAAGTGTTGCTATCATGTGGCAGTGATAGAGACGATAAGAAAAGGAACCCCATAAACCCGGTGATATGGTGCCTGTTTCCAACAAATTTTTGAGTGAGCCTGCCAACACTAAACCTATCCAAATATGTTAACTGTTTGCCATCTTTCAATGGAGTATTAAGTCATCATGGACTATAAAAAAAAGTGTCGAGACAAAAGTCTAACCTGCTAAATCATAATAGCGTCATATCTGAAATCATGTATCCTTCCGTACTATTTTGTTTCGTAGTGTTCATGTAACTGCTCAGCAACTTACTTCGCACTGAAAGTGTGGATTTTGTTTATACATGATATGTCATTGTGCTTAATATCATTGGTTTTAACTTTTCAATCAATCTTTGAAGTACAGTAAGCTGACAGTCTGTACTGTTTGAGAATATGCCATAGCTAGTTGAAGACTGTACTGTTGCCTGCTTTAAAAGCGAATGTGACCTCTGAGAGCTACCAAGTATTTCCTCTGGCAGGATATAATTGCCTATCACCAAACATTGTGTGATACTCAAAAGAAAGCAAGAACTTATAGTGCAGCAACAGGAAAAAATTGGACCCGTTTCCCCATATATTCCACCATTTTCACCCTTAAAAAGTTGTGTGAAAAAGACATTGTATTGGATTCACATTGCCCCATGTATTCCTCTCCGGTCATGTCAGACTTGAATATCAAAATGAAAAACATAGCAGACCTTACTGCTGACCATAGTAAACATTTTTATGTTTGTGGAATGTATCATATTTGACCTTTGCTGGACCATTGTAAATAGATGGCTACACGGAATATCGAAAAGAAAATCTGCCATTTTCAAGAAAGTTCGCCGAGAGAGGGAATTGATATAGTGAAACGTCAGATGAGATATCCTCTACTTCGGACTTAGTTTAGAAGACAAGAGGATGGTTTGTGCACTTCTACTGGCCTGAGACTCTTTGAGAGGGACAACATTGCATTAATATTCTGTTTTATGTACACTTTGAACTTTTGAAATGTCTCTAAGTATTTATTCATTGTACATCAAGAAAATTGTATATATATGTTCTTCGGGATTGTCAAAACAAGTATTGCACTAACACACATTTTCCTTTTGGTATGCAGTGAAACCAGTATAGTAAGTAAATGTACACATTTATGTCATTTCCGATATCAAACACCCTAAAGGGGGCACGTGTTTCAAAGGTCAGTGAGTGTACAAAGCAAAGTATGTGACGATATGACAGCCGGCGATTTTCACTGAGAATGTCATGGTTATATCTTTTCACCCAAAGATCGGACATGCTCTGCTATACAAAGCCAAGTTTTCTATGTGCAGACTTTTACAAAGTCAAATATGCCCCGAAAGCACACATATATACATCGTGTGCGTAGACTATGATTGTTCATTCAGACCCAATCGTGTGTGATTCAAAATGTGTACACCTGTGCAACATTTGCAAACAACTGCATGAAAACCAATCAAAAGAAAATTAAACAAGCTGAAGAATTTCCAGGTGAACAGAATACAGGAAACACTGAAAGGTTGACATCCTTGGGACAAACCCAAGCCATTGTTCATGTACAAATACAATTATCTGTCAAGTAACAAGGGCTGCGGGTGGCAGACTAGTAGGGGGTTGATAGGTTTCAAGTCGGAGAGTGATGAGGGTGAGGGTCAGTGCAGCGTATAGAGGCTAATGGTTGGTTTGTGGCTTAGCTAGTGTTTCGCAACGCCTGATCTGCCACAGTTATACCGGAATTTCGATGACAAGAGAAATCAGTCAAATGTAAGCTACTGAGAGATTAAACTTTCCCGTGCCTTTAACTAGTCCAGTTTAACATAGAAATGTCATCTGTACCTGTGCATTAAAACAACAACTGGCCACGTGTAGGCATTGTTAATGCTGGTTCCAGTACCACCACTAAAAATTATGAGAACAGACCTCACACTATCCTCGTTAGATGTCAGTTATAGCTTATACAACAATAACTATTGATTCACAATTAATTAAATAGCAATTTTGATGTGTATACTATTGGTGTTGGTGGCGGTATTTTATATTGTAATCATTCATGAGGTTAGATTGCATTTTCTTACTTTATGTAAGTAATGTCAGGCGATTACTCCCAAACATTTTCCTCCTGTTATTAGAGTTAAATGCTTTCAACAAGTCTGAATGTAATACCCACAACAGACTTGCCATAGGATGTGGCCATTTCAGAAGAGTTAAACCCATTTGTTGGCCTGCTTCAAAAGAAAATCTATTTTAAAAAGGATTGTTCCCATCGTGGCTAAGCAGTACACAAAAACCGGCAAGACTAAATTGTAAAAAAAAAACAGTTAAAATTCTAAAGAACCTTAAAGTAATTATATAAAGCATCTCTGTTATGGGTATTATCATGCGAATGTACAGGTCACGCCCATTCCAAGACGTAGGCCTAGGCCTTTTACCCTCCACAACTGGGAGTGTATACTAAGTTATGGCACCCTTCAAGGTGGATGAGGGAAAAGGGTGTTGGGGACTTTAGGGAATGTTACGATGTAGGACCTCTGGCAAATAGATCTCGAATAGAGAGATGGCAGTTGTGTATGGAAAAAAACCAACGTAGAACAGAATCGGAGACCATCCATTTTAGACTGTTAGATTGACCTTGAGTATTAGTCCGCCTTAAACGGCTTTCAATGGCGGCCATGTAGGAAGACAGACATAAATGCTTTCTATCCTTCACACGTTTGCTGCCTTCCCCATCTCTTGCCGAGTCGGACCGACGGAGCTTGATGTACAATAGTGACCTAGATGTAGTCTGGAGGAGGATAATGTAGAATGAAGGAGGATTGGACTTGTGCATGTGTTCATTTGTGTTCACCGGTTGATACTGTTCTTTTAGACTATCATTATAATAGGTATCATCATTCTCATCCACATGTTCGAATATGTAATCATTATGTACACTATATTGACTGTTGGTTAATGATTAATTGATTAACGGAAAAATAATACATATAATTATATATACATATTTCCTCTCCGTGGCCATGTAGTAATATCGCCAAGTGACGTTACACTGACAGCTATTTTAATTGAATAATTCATTAATTGATTGTTCGAGGCGATCTCAATGGGATTTGAAAACAATGAATGTGTGGATATTCAGCAATATATATATAGAAATACATATGTATGAATAATGATATACGGTGGATGTACAGCAATAATGAGACACCCGGTTTGATCACACAGCTTTTTTCCTTGATTACCGTAAAACTGGTAGCTTTTACCGTAGAAGCCATCCCCCCAATATAGTATTCAACGTATTGGGATGCCCACCCCTGGTAGTCGGCCTTGTACATAGTCCACTAACAAAATGTTCTTTCCTTTTTTTTCCTTATTCGAGATGATGATGGTTCGCCATCTACATACCTTGTGTTTTCTGATATGTCTAGCCTCCGTGATCATGCATTGCATGCTTATAGATAGATGAATAGTGCAATAATAGTCTTCATGTCTTGAAAGAGGGTCAAACTGATTTCCGGTTGAAGAGCCGTCAGTTGTTAAAATCAATGTATGGACCGACAGTACCCAAAATGTCAATATCATTGATGTGAAAAACCTATAAAACCCCTGTATCATCGTAAGCTACACCAATTACATCGCCCATAATTAAGCGATAAGTAACATACCATCAAGTACTGGACGTGAAACGAAGCCAAGCTTACACATAAGAAACTAACCACACTGATGGTAAATGTTAGATGTTCTACAAACAAGCGAACTAAAACAAAATGGGATTTGTACATAAGAGAAGGATGTGTGTGTGGCCCATCCTAGATGGGATCGGTGGTTGTTGTCAGAGTCCGTCTTGTCTTGGCCATTGTGAAGGTGTTGGGGGTTCCCGGTGCGAGGCACGTGTTGTCAGTGGGTGATAGGTTTTGTATCGGGTGTGCGGTTTGCAGTTGTTCTTCTCTATGTTCATGTCTTTCTGTCCGAGTTTATCAGTTTTCTCAGTTTCCATATCTGTTCCCCTTACATTTCCTGTGTGTTGCGAAGACCAAGCCCTGAATTGGACATAATGTGGCCGGTCATGGCATAATGGAAAGTGCACTGTCAGTTCCATGAAAATATGTCAGCTTGTGGGCAACCAGGATATGTCGGAAATGTTTATGTGGCGAGTTAAACTATGTGGCTGTTGTTCCTGTAGTATTCAGTATGTGTAAAACACAGACATGTACCAAGTGCATTGTTTGCAGTCAAAGAGCAGAGATATATTGCACTCATTTGTTTGTTTGGTGACCACCCCGTTTGTTTTTGTTGGGTGTCATGCCCTTTCGTTCTCAAAAGTAAACTGTGCTGTTTTTCATTCGTTGTTTGCAAATGTTGCATATTTCCTGGTGCTGCAATTTCACAACGATTTCTCATTTATATATCTCCCTCATATTCCTCCTGCCACCAACAACCCTCCCTCTGCAATCCACCAAGCCATCCCTCCCTTCCTTTCTTATGTTTGCCTTTTATTTTTAAGAAACATCTAAGATGCTTGTGAGGAAACAAAACGACAGATTTTTACCAATAACATGGAGAACCCGAGCTGGATACATTACCCGACCCGGGTAGTAGTAACAGCCCCTGCAACGCATCGGGTCCAACCCGCCCCCTACGATGTATACACATATTGTCTGGCAGGGCTGGGCTCCCGCACAACCCTGTTATTTTGCTAGCATGGTCCGAGCGGGAAGGTAGGATGGGGTAGCCCCAACCTAAGCCAGCCCACCAAGGGGTTGTGGAGGTGGTGGGGCAGGGGCAGGGAAGGAGGGGCTGTTGGGTGTAGCAGTCACCAGTGCTGCACCGCTGTAGCCCATAAAACGCTCTAAGTGGAGTGGTTAGCTTTGGCGGGAGGAGGGGAGGGAGAAAAAAGGACCCAAGACTGAATGCAGGTTGCCAGAGGTTGCTGTAAAAAAGGTTGTCTGACCTACATGGGCGCAGACCCTAGGCTGCTGCCGCACCACGCCACCACCACCACTACCACCACCACCACCCAACCAACCAACAGCACCACCGCTACCACTACCACTCAGCCAAGCTCCGGCAATCATAAAACCTAGTCTATTTACCATGTTAACCCATGCTATCCCGGTGCACCACCACCGCTTCAGCCAACCATTGGATATAGAGGCAGCCAAGCCCTAGTATACTTATCGACTCGCCAGCAGGCACCGGCAGCAGCGGCCCACAGCCCCTGCCTACATATATATATACAGGGCAGACACCAGACTCGAACCTCGAGGCAAATTAACCAATTATTTCTGAGCTCATCATTAAGGCACACCACCCATTGTTCCCATTGACATACTGCACTTAATCAAGCACCCTCCCACCCCACTACATCCTATCCCCTTAATAAGCATTGATAATGAAAAAACAATAACAAGGAAAAAAAGATAATCGATCGACCTCACATTGACACCACCCATCCAACATCTGCTTGGTCAATCAATATCGGATGTGTCACATACTGTGGCCTGATCTGGGCCACCGCTTTTTTAAGTTTTCAGTTTTAGGTTCATGGTTGTCAATCACAGTTAAATGATAGTGTCGTTCCGAAGTCAAAACGTTGAGATAAGGAATTATTGTACTGCTTTCTAAGGCACCATCTAGATAGAGTGATGGCTGGACAGTGGGGCGGTGGAAAGTAGGTTGGTCTGGGTCTGAGTGGGTTGGGGGAGGGGGGTTGCCAGGGAGGGGGCAGAGGTAGTTGACAAGTGTGCAGGTGAGATAGGAAAGCCAATGAGAAGCGAGAATACAACGAGGACAACATTTTAACCACGTGTAGACGTGGGCCAGAGGCGATGGGGACTAACATAGGTCAGAGAGGAAGGACTGCCGTGTAGTATCATCTTTATACTCACGCTAACTGGGTTTACATGAGAGTTAATGTTCACAATTGGTAAACTCCCCATGTGATTATAATACTTATGAGGGCTTTGATGATGATACAGAACATGACAAAGATGAATAACAGCACAAGTTTTCCATAGAACTAATGTCGCTAGGCATACCCCCCCCCCCCCCCCCGGCTCTTTACATCCACACCTTCACCTATGATATTATCGCTGTACTTATTCATATTAAGTATTACGCAACCCCAGTGAATATAGTATGGGCTACTTATCGAAGCATTTATTTCTTATCACTTCTTTTTTACAACATGTTGAAGATTTTAAGCTAAGCTGTCGGCCAAGCCGATAATATTTTCCCTGAATTTTTTTCCTTTTTTTTTTTTTTAATGAAATGTATGTCCTGCATACTGTGTCAAACACGTTGTTTTACATTAAGTAGATTTTCTAGGTGTATGTAAGTATTGTGCCATAATTGCTTTATCGCGGATTTTCTGTGTGCTTAATCGCTGCATTCTCGACAGATGTGTCACAATAATTAATGTTCCACTTCGCACTTGTTGAGACTTCACATAGTTGCTCGCTGCACTTCATGCACTTGAAGGAGACCTAGTGGCGATAGGCGGATCGAGAGATCCACTCTCTGAGAAATGTTTGGGTTCTCACCACTGTTGTACACAAACCGGTAATTCAGAATGTGATGTACAAGAGATGATGGCAAATGTTTGAGCATGTAATGTTAACCGTAGGTTGCAGCTACACAAAATAATCACAAGGGCATTCTCGGTTGGAAGTTACGTCATTGGTGACTGTTCAGATGATGTTCTCCTATATACCCATTCCTACCCAACTCCCCCTTCTTTTGGGGATTTGGGATAAACTATTTTTGTGTAAACAATTTTAATGTAATGAAGGCCCCGGAACCCCTGTACATGACTGTGGACCTGGATGTATGTAGTTTTAAATAATTTCGTTTCTTACATAGCTGAAGCATCTTTGACATACTTTACTGACTTTGTTTACTTTGTGATGTTTCATCGTTATAATATTATGTTACTCCTTGGCTAATGAGTTCCATTAACAACCTAAATGATCCATTGTCTCCACAATTTAAGATACAGCTGTACAACAAGTAGGTAGTATCGGTGCGGTATGTACACGATTGACCGCTTATCCACCGCTGGCTGTTAGTCCTGTGGTACCACGTCTATCGATCAAGCTTACTAACAGTGATGATCATTATTGATAAGCAAGGCTACAATCTAAGAAATAATTGTCCATTGTACTTTTACATAATCATGTACGCGGGTTCCGTATGGAAATGCATTTTTCCTACCAATCAATTACCAGAATCCTGTCCTTCAGCTCCTACATGGTCACGTGACTCTGTACTGTGTGTATAGGCTTTGTTATATGTTGCCAAGGGATAATAGGCGATGTACTGAATGTTGGGGTTCCAAGTACAGTGTCGTACTTTTCCCTCTAGAATTTCTAGATCCAATGGACATAGAGATGAATATATTCAGTGTATTTCGATTGAAAGTCTTATTGTGGATTTGAGCAATACTTTCATTGATCTGCTTTTTACCCGTATACCATGAGAAACCATGTGAAATTGTTGATGCATTTGGAAAACCCTCCCACGCAATTTAGGTAACTGCCTGTAGGCCATTGCTTGGGTCCGGTCAAGGTGCGACATTTATAATTAATTGTTTTTGTGATTTGAACGATCGTGTAAGGAATTAACGATTGTACTTCCCTGTGTGCAGTTGTTATGATGAAACCCACATTTCCTTTCTGGGCCTGCTCATCCTTAGATATTCGTCCCAAAACAAAATGTGACAACCGGTGAAAATTGTATAGTATGAATCTTTACTTTACTTTTCTATTTCTCTTATTAAATTCTTGCCATTCTACAGCCGTGGGCCTTAATCTTGGGATTGCTTATGTTAATTGTGTAGTGATAGGACGTTTTGCTAATCTTTCAAATATCTAAAAGGGGGCACCTTGAGGTTTGCGTCAACCAGTTTCGCCCATAATATCCTTATGTAAAGTCTTTCTTTTAAAAAGACGGGAATGAATAAGGATGATGATATAATATAGGGACGACTGCGGCGGACACTGACCGATGTATTAGTACGACGTGGGGTGGAACGTCGGTAGCGTTTGTGAACGATCTGATAATCAAATTGTAATGTGTTCCCTTTTTGAAAAAACGATTGGTTCTGTGTGATTACCTTTCAATACATTGAAGCCTGACTGTGATAAACAAAAAAGTGTTGGCTAGCAACAAAGTAGCATTGTTATAGCGTTCATAGCAACGGTTACCTTAGCAGCGACTCCAGTTGACTGGTTGTTTTGTAAGGCCGAGTAAGACAGTTGCGGTTGGTCGTGCCAGCACGGTGCTTGATCTGTTGTGGGGATACGGCACTGTAAGACACACACACACAAACGTGCGAGCTTTAAACTTTATGAAAATCTGTGCAGTGCATCCCCTGTCAAGAGGGGAGACCTTGATGTAGTTCTACCCTCGTATACCATGTAGTTATCGACCTGCACTAAGCTAAGGGAATGCTTAATGGAGATGTTGCAGAGGCCTCCGCGCGGTGACTTTGCCTATATATAAAACTGTCTGCATTAACACTCTGTTAGACATGTTTATTTTTTTAAATTCCAGTCTGTAGTTGCTGTGGGCACCATAGCTTTACAGAGATTTAGCGCACATTACAGCTAGGAATTCCGAGAAAACAGGCTATTCTGATACATTTTGAGAGACATGTTTTGTTTTGGTGCGTTTTTTTATGACCATGTTTCACGCACATGGATGTTATTTCCAGAATGTGAAAGACAATTTAACCGATTGTTGACGAGATGAAATTCTACATAAATAATGCGAATTTACCCATATTGTTATATTATAAAGTGTGTATTATATCCTGGAATTGTTTCTTTTAAAAAGTGTTTTTCTTGAGAGTTGAATGCAGCAGCTGAGAAGGTACATTATTGTCTTTGTTTGACAACCCGGCTTTTAGAATGAAATGTAAGAAAGATCAGGTGTGTTGAAACCTACACCATGGTGGTTTTCAAAACGATAAGTAGAGTGTGACAAAAGTGGAGCGTCAAAAGTAGGCTGACCCGCGGCCGAAAGACAATAAAAAAAGTACCCAATGTGTAGGGTCAGTCCCTGGTCAGAATACTGTACCCTACATCACAACGACAAACAGAATGTTTTATATACTTTGTCATTCATAAAGGGCAAAAGCAAGGTAACAGAATATGAAAATAGTATAAACGAAAAAAGATATACAGAAAGACATTCCCCGTATGATCAGATCAAACGTGAAAAGTGAGAAATAATACTGGCAATAGCACAAATTGTATTTAGTAATAGTCAGAATCCAAATGACGTTTAATGATTTAAACACATGGCTGTTAATGCTGCAGCTTCTGAACTGCATATTTCACTTTGTCCATCAAGCACGTCCCCAGGCTCCACGGCATGGACCACCCTTAACGTGGGTGGTCATGCTCGTATATAAACCCCTCTTGCTTGACTACCCTTGAGGGCAGCCGCCGGTGAACCACCACATGTATAGAAGTCCATCTTGATTACTGTTTTTGTTTATTCGTAGGCTACCCATTCCCCCCTTCCTAAAAAGTAAAAGAAGAAACCCTTGTATATGGAGGTGCATTTTCATGTGCCCAAGTAGGGTACGGGATGTAAAAGCTTTATGATGGTGGCTTGGATCCTATCGTCCTGTTACTAAGACTCCTTATCCCGCAGCTATATTTTGTATGTGTACGATCGCTATCCCGCTTCATCAGTGTCCAATACAACAATAATGTCCTTATTTCGTTGTCCATGTAAAGGTTAAGACATACGCATGTCTGTCTTGTCGGTTTTAACAATAAAACGGTTATGGCCACCTGGAATACTTGTCTTGTGTCTTCCTTATTTATTTAGAAAGTAAGTGATTTACGACAAACTTTATACCGTTGGCTTTACCAAGAAGTTCTATGGTCTGTGCAATGTATCTGTCCGTGCGTTACAAGATATTGCCTTTGCAGTGTGTACTGCTGTATGTTTTGATAAATAATCGACTACTTTCTCAATAAATCGGTAAAGTATATATAACTCTAACATGAAAGGGAATGATTGAACGGTCGGTCATGAAATTAGTAATTGCAAACAAAATTGAATTAAAGAATTTCTTGTCAAATGCTACAACAAAACCATGAATTTCTGTATCAGGGTGCCATATCTCTTGTCGCTAGTTCAATTTTTGGGATGTGGGCATCTGATCAACGGCTAATCCCCCTTGGTACGTTCGACTGTGGGCTCTTGGTGGGTTTTATGAGTCTCATGTCTAATCTAGGAATATAATTATGTAATGATTTAAGATATATATTTAGTTAGGGACTAGGAATAGGGACGAGTTAGCTTTTAAGGTATGAATCCTAAAGAACTATCAGAAGAGAGGGATATATATCTGGTTTACTCCCCGTTATTAAAAACTGTGGAAAATAGTGACTAGGAATAGGGACGAGTTAGCCTTTTAGGTATGAATCCTAAAGATCTATCAGAAGAAAGGGATATATATTCAGTTTCTTCCCTTTTGTTAAAAACTGTGGCAGGGGAGCCCAGTGAGACCCACCCCTCATGGGCCCAATTATAGGATGGGGGCCGCCGACCTATAAGTTCCTAAATAGACTAAGGAGGATTAGCCGTTGGTCAAAGGAATGACAGCCCAACCTTTAAGTATCTATCTGGTACCAATAATTTTGCAGTTATTTTGATCAGGGATACATCAGCATAAAGATCTTGCTCAGTATCGAATCTGTTTGATGACTCTGTATGCAGATATTAGACGTTGGTTTTCAATTTTTGAATTTCACCTAAATTTTGTTTTGTTACTCATCATGCACTCTCTAAAGAGCTGTTTGATCCATCTCTAAGCTAGTTCTCAGTTTACATTCTCAAACAGATGTTTAGTTTTTAAATATTGAATTTCAATCTCTGTTTTATTTGGAACTGATTACTGTTTCAGCAATTCCCAGATGTTTTTGTTGTTTTGATAAACATTTTCGAAGTTTAAATGAATATCACTGTCCAATTAAGTAGGTGTATGATCAGCCTCCAAATAAGTTGTCAGTTAATACTGTCGAACCAGATGTTTAGGTTTTTCAGTTTTTTAGTTCATCTAAGTTTCGATATTTCTACTAACATCACAGCCCAACTAGGCGTTTTCCCCTTTTCAATCAGACTGTCCAATTGACGAGGATTTCAAAAGTAACTAATATGTAATATGATTATATGAACTAACTAATTCCATCCGATACTAATGGAACGAGTATTCTTAAATAAAGTGAATAAGAGAGGATTGTCTCATATTGCAATCATACAAGTGGCTTTGCCAGGCTGAAAAACACTGACAATGACACTCTTTCAGGATTCGAACCCCAAACCTTGGGGTTTGGAGGTGGGGTCCTACCCACTACACCATGAAGCCCCATAGAGGATGAGAATGGAACTTAATAAAAGGATCACAACCCAATTTGCTGGTTCCCACGGGTCCTTTAATAAGCAGTTTAACAAATCAGCAAAGAGATTGGCAGGCTGGCAGCAGCCTATTTCGCTGGTCCTTGGTATGACATAAAGTAAGTTCAGTGTGTAAACTGCTACATGTGAAAGGACATCATTTTAGAAGAAGTAGGGTAATCAACTTTCCTGATGAACATGCATTTTGTTATAAATTAATTTTGCTTGGTACTAGCGTGTACAACGTTTGATTCCAACCAAAACCCCCATTAGATCAGTTCGTTTGACCTATTGCATTATTGGGGGATGCCATTTAAATGTGACGGGGACATTTGAATGAATATGAACGACAACAATTACAAAAGAAGGTTACACTTAGATATTGATGATTGACACTTCCATAAGATCAAGCATTCTACGTAGTAAGAAAGCAAACGTGCATGCTACTACTTAGACACAGTTAGAACAATCTTTGTTTTTAGGCATAACATGAAACCACTAAAAATTATTCCTTTACTTGGCATACTCAGTTTTAAAAATTGGCTTGGGGCCGAATAACAGTATTTGCTTTTTATCAAAATAACAATAAAATTGTCATTCAAATTCCGAATATAAAATTAGGATACCAACATAATTATTAGTGTAGTTTGAGGGAATGTGCAATTGGAGACGGCCCATATTTATTAAAGAGCCGGTTCCCATCTGACGCCCAGTTTCAAACGGACCCATAGATTATGACCATCTTACTCCTGGTTCACAAGCTAGCAATGATTAGCAATGACTGTGGGTATGTGCGACTCTGTAATTTTATGGAATTAGAAAATCACGGACCAGCGGACTAACCACCCAGAGGTAGCAATTTACCGCCCAAGGTAGTTCACCTGGCTTAAGTCCAGCTGAATGGGATGGGCATTAAGTGTCTGGTTAGATATATGAAAAATAAGGTATCTATACTAAAGTATACTTCGATCTGTACCTGTAACAATGATTTCTTATTGGAGATATAGTCTTTTTCCCTACATTGATTCTCATGGATTTCCGTTCCCTTCCCTTGCATATCAAAATACATAATCTAGTTTAACTTTTTCATTGACTAAACCTGCGCATAACATTTTATCTCCAACCTTATAGTGATACCATATAGAACGTTTACAATTGGGTTTTCCCATAAGCTGAGGGATATTATTTAAGCGTTTAAAGAAAAGGTCACAAAAGGTCCACGGTGACCATTTAAACAGAATATTGAGATTTGACAAAATACCATGTACGTCGTGGTTGCTGCTTGGTGGATCTTGTATCCTAGAAAAAGAAATTTCATTAGGGAGTTTCAGATACTCCATGGCATGACGTAGCGCAAACGTAACATATTATTTATCTCATCTTTTCACATGTATTAAAAAGAGTGCCATTGCGAGTGTTCTATTGTGTTTCTGTCGCACACGAACTTTGAGTTTTGCATTTAGCCTTAAATGTGAATGGCAGATACGCTGACGCATAGAGATGCGTTGTAGTTTCTGAAACTCCCTTATATGTGATTGTAGTGTACGCTAAGAATGAGACTTTACAATTGACTGCTTTGCATATCTATTAATAATCGGATAATCTACATCTATGAAAAAAATGTGTGGACCAAACAGCTTATCTTAATAATTATTATTCAGTTGAAACATGACGTTTTCTCATTAGTCAATGTGAGTGGCGGGAGAAGGGCTCGACAAGTGAATATTCTTTAGAGAGTGATTTATCAAATACCTACAGACAAAAAGAAGGGGCAAAATATACTATGTATCGGGAGCAGCGACTCTTTAGTAAAGTCCAGCTAAGAACCCATTGAGTGATGCGTCTGGAATTCTGGTCAAATCAGAAATCGCTAGCAACCAATATCCAAAAATGTTAGTTTCAAAACGATTGACCATTTTCTGACACATTTCTTGTCATTCACGACCATCGTGAATCTTTTTTGGTCGCCCCTGTTTATTAAATCAAATATGCCCCCTTAGCATATAGAAGAAAATAGTCATGACATTGTATTGATGTCCAAATCACCCGTGAATTTATAAACTAAGTGATTTTGACATCAATACAATAAGGTTAGATATCAGAAACATAGTTTGTTAAGAAGAATTCACAACAAAAGTGAGAGCTTATACTCGTATGTGAGAGATATAAAAAATAATCAAATGATACATTGCGATATATATATAGACTGTATTACATTATGTTGTGATCCTGCATATTCACCAGGACGGACAAAACGTAAAGTAACTTATAAGTTGCTTTACGTTTTGTCCTCTATAATTATAGAAAAGGCTCCATAACAATAAAAACATGGATCATATAGGATTAGGCAACAACAACAAACATTGTTTTGTTCAGGTTTCATGCCTCAAAAAACAATAGGGTCTGTAGGTCGGAACATTTTTAATGCCTATTCCGATCATGTTTATAGGTGATTAATGATAATTTGATGATTTTTGACATATTCTAATGATATTCCTCAATATTTTCTCTAAAAGAACTCTAGGGTTGAGGAAAAATATTAGGGTCGATCGGGAAACCGGAACACAACAATTTCTTTTTGGCCTTATGTACATTATTGAATCTATAGCAAACAAATCATTTTTTGGCTTAAATATCAAGAACAGACTGTGTTTTTGTAGATCTTGAGATTATAAGTTTGATTAGAGTAATAAAGAAAAATGATATATAAGAATTATTGCTGGAGGTGAGAGGGTTGCAGGCAAGGAAAGCCGTTATACCTACCAGTATAAATAAACTTATTCAAACTCAAAGAAAAGTTCACTTTTTTCATTCTTGCTGAATGAGGATACTCATATATCTCCAACTAATTGTTTGACACAGAGTTTCGGGTTTTGATTAATAGGGCCTACTACTACATAACATCAGAAAACTATTAAATTATGTAGGTTGTTTACTGCATTTTAGATATAGATATACATATATATATGTATATAATGTGACACCGAGCCATGCGATTTGTTTATCCTAAGGAGGGGTTTGAATTAGCAGTCTAATTGCGTTGTAGATCATTAAATATTTGTTCAATGTCCTTGTGTTAGGGTTCCATCTGCTGTAGGAACAAAATGAGGCATCCCACTAAAACCTCCACGAGCTACCCACCGCAATAAAAACTGCTGACCTGGCACATTGCAACAAAAACAGGACGTGAGACCACTGTGACGTTGGTCTTGGATAATGACGTTGGTGTCTTTTTTTCTTAACGAAGGAGCAGTGGCTAATAATTCCTTTATCAAGAGGCAGGAACCTCATGCTAGTAATGCCTGACACTCCAACCAATTTGTCAACCTTTTGCACATGCAGACTCGCCTGAGCAAGAAGAATTACTCATGGTGTTTTGTGATCTGGCATGTAGGCCCTATTTGAAATAAAGTCACGTGTCCTCGCATTTATTTTCTGAATCAAAGGGGGTACTATAATAGGAACTACCATTGGAAATTGAAAAAGATACATTGAGGACATTATAATGGTGTTTTTGGTGAAAAGTGCATAAATCAAAAAGCAAAACCCAAGTATGAACCGTCTTGATAAATTTCATGCGGACTCCCAGGGTTGTAAAGTACCTGGATAGTGAGGCAATGATGTCTCCAGCAGTCTGTCTAACTGTCTAAGTTTGTGAAAGTTCAAGAAAACAGCAAATTTTGTACAAGTTCCCGTTTGGAACCCCTGAGATTTAATCTGGAACTTCCTTAGATTTAACCTGAATCCCCCTGAGATTTGCTTGAAACTCCCTGGGATTTACCTGGATCCCCTTAGCAGCTTAGATTCACCTTGTACAACACTCAGAAATTCACACCTGCAGCCCTGCTAGACAATAATGTGCATGACAATGACGGGAGTGGAGCGGTGAATTGCATTTTAGGAAAGAGAAAGGTTATCCTGGTGTAATTTACGTTAATTGCCAATTATTGTTCTTTTCATGGTTCATTTTTAGGAATACCTGCCTTAAAATTTAACCTTGAATGTGGTCTCTACATAATACTGCATAATGTGCATCGATTTGTTGAGAATTGAGTAAGTAAATGAATCTTGAAAACAAAAACTTTGTTTTAACTTTTATTTTTTGAAGATCGATGTCTCACTTAATTTTTTAGGTAGGCCTACTCATCTGAAACTGTTGACATTCATTAAACACATTCTTATTTAAGGCATGTGGGGTGGAGTAGTGGTTAGAGTGTCCGTCTGTTGCGCGGGCGGCCCGGGTTCAATCCTGGGCTGGGGTGGGCTAGCTGCTACCCCCCTCTACATGTCTCCCAGTGGCAACAACTGGGTTATCAAAGGTCTCTAGTAGACCACCGGCTGTTGTGTGTAGGGCCCTGCCTATGGGATCCTGCACATTAAAGAACACCTGCCTCGGTAAAAGTGTAGGGGTATGGTCTCTATCTTCTCATAGATTCGATCATTCCATACATACGATCATCAAGGACAGGATTGTCAAAATCATGTTCTCGCTGTGATATAACCTTAGATGTTGATACAGCGTAAAACCCCAATAACCAACCAACCATTCCTACTTAGGGAATTGTGTCTCAGATCTTTTTAATGCCTGGTTCATTTTTTAGAAAATAATGAAAAATAATGTTAAAAAATGGTGTTAAAAAGTTACCCGTTTTTTCTAAAGGGAGGGGCCAGTGAATATAAAGCAATGCATCATTGGTATCCTTACTGTCAAGGGAGTGTTACTACTGAGTTTTATATTGTGATGAATTTGTAATAATTCACCGGAATAATTCATGTTTTGACATGAGCGTTTAGACAAAGGAAGAACGTATAGATATCAAAACATGACAGAACAAAACGGTTTGATTTCTTATCAGAGTCTAATAATGTGATTTGCACATGTTGTTTTGGTGTCTGTCATCACACATGTTTAGGTAATTACGTCACTGCATGAGACAATGTGCAAACCGGAGGTGAGTCGCAAAATGAACTATGTGACAGTGTTTAACCAATGAGTGTATGAAAAAGTATCAACATGTACCAAAATGCATATATAAGGCATGATATGGTATGAAATAAACAGTCCATTTATGGTGCTCACTGTGGTTACACTGTACCTCTTTCTTACAGGCCTGAACAACTTAACGACTTATTGGAACATAGACTATGGTCTACCAGGACATGGATTGCAGATCTAGGGCCTTATTGTAGGATTCGAACTCAGAAGAAGAAAGGCCATTAGAGGCTTGATAATGCTAGCTCCAGGGCATGAGAACATGAATTGGGACAGTACGGGAAATGACGGCATGGGTTTTTCGGCCAGCATGCTACCACCCCTTTATTTTCTGTGACAGCCCAGCTGTTACCCCCTAACACAGTCCCGGAGAACCCAGTGTACAACCACACAAAACCTAGAGACACCCCCTTCTAATGCAGCCACACAGATCTCCCCACAGTACCCCAAGTGCCGTCTACAAAGATGACCCAAAGAGGGAACAAAACCCAAAAACCCAATTCCCATCACAATATCCATACCTACACTACTTTCTTTTTTGTATAAGTTTTTCTAAATTCTAAAGACTGGCTCCCTCCTGTATCTGGAGCACCTTACACAGTCTACCTGTGCATGTGTTTTGTCACAAACAGATAAGATACAATGTCAGAAATGCAGAAATTATAATAATCTAATCATTCTAATGTCTTTTTTTAATCAGTTTACATTCAAAGTCATAAGATAAATTCCTGACAAAAGTTTGCAATCTAAATGTTTTTTTGAACATTTTTAGATTCAAAATTTGAAAATAACGTCTTTTTTTGTGTCCTGTCACACACAGATTTGTATTTTCCCTAGAATCAGAGGACCCTAAAGGTAAATCATGTTTTTCGGATGAAAGAATCAACTTCTTGAAATCAAGTATTTCACACTTCTAAATTAGCATTACATCTAACATGATAAAGTATAATACAACCAGAATTGAAATTTCACTGGCCCCTCTCTTTAAATAAGATCAAATCTGGGACCTTAAACAAAAAACTGAGACACACATCCCTCCAAAGTAATGGCAAAAGAGCACGTGTCTGATGTGACGTCAATAGAAATACAAGCTAAATGGTGTCATACCTAAGATTACATTAAGAAGGAATATTAAAGTGAAGTTCAGAAAGAAATTGAAAGGTAGATTATCTAAAGATCCCACTGATCCTAGAAGCGATGGTGTTAGGGATTTGCACATGATCAAAGAACTTTGCTAAAGTCATTCATTAACATTATCGGATTATGCTCATTTCATAATTAGATTAAACATTCCTCATATTCACAAACGAACTGGAAGGACAAACTTGCAGTCGTAATGAAACATTTTTAAAGCAAGTAACTCTATGGAAGATATGCCCGCAAAAGTTGTTCCTTGGGCACATTGTGGCTAGAACATTAGGCCTGAGTGTCAGTTCACAATTAAGCGTCAGACTAAGAAAAAAGACACAAGGAAACAAAAAGCCAACTCTAAATCCTCATCGAACCAGTAAGTGAAGTCCTTCCCAAGCCAGACAGGTTCCACTCTGCTTATTCTTTTGTGACGCCGATTAAATGTCTGTTTCATTACCAACTGTGGTTAGTCTGTGTTTACACTCACAATCTTAACGTTGACGTATACACCATAACAATAATGTCTGCATCTTCCTAGTTTCACTCTTATACCGTTTGATGGGAATTCTCCAATGGGTGCTCTTATATTAGTATTGTTGTTGAAGAAAGGGAAAAAAAAGAAATGTTAAACACCCTCTACCCCCTTGATGATCGGGGCTGGCGCCGTTCAGTCTGTGTAGGGATGCACCTGTACCATACGAAATAGACATTAACCCTTTTTGAAGGGGTATAGTCCGTGTCGAAACGTCAAGGTACATGCGGCCAGTCACCATAATTATTCAGATACTATACCGATTTGGGAAGGTGTGGTTGGAAGGAAGGCGTGGGTTTATTGTTTCCCAACATAACGTATTTCTTATTGACCAAGCCTTTTGTGGATTTTTTCCATTTTTATTAATGTGAACGAATGAGAATGTGCTAGGGCCCAATTCCCCTCCTTCCATTGATGTATGCGTTATTAATGATAATTGATTAATAATTATTATTGATGGTTTCATACCTAATTCAAATAATGAATATTTTCTCATATGGCTAATTCAAAAATAGTTGAATGATTATAATTATACTGTACCTTTTTTTCTTCTTAAAAAAAAGTAAAGACTAAGTTTGAGTGATTACATTTTGTCCAAAATTTCCAACTTTTCGGGTAAAGAACTTTCTTATTCTCCAATGCGGAAAAGAACTGAGCCTGGTCATAATATAGACATCAAAATCCTCGTTAGGTTGAAGCATGTTGCCTTTGGTAGCCTAAAAAGTTCTAACCAATGTATTATCATGACAGTGTAATTTAGGAAAGTTACCTAGAGCTATGGCAATTGGAAGCTTGCGAACATAGCTGGAGTCACTTTCAAGGACATGTTCTAGTGTTTGGGTATAACGTGTTCCACAAGTGTGTGTACCAGACCAAGTAATTCTCCGTTACATAAATTACAGCTTTTTTAAGGAATTCGTTCCAGTCAGCCACTCGAGCCTGGATGAAATATAGGGCCTATTGCTTGTATGTATGACAGTGATTCTAGGGGAATAATGATCATTGGTCCATTTTAAGGGCCTTCCATTTAGTACGTACGCAGATCTTTAAGAGTTTCATCCAACCCTCATTTTCATTCCACCCATAGGCTGAAGTAGGCCTACTCGTACAGGAATGTACTTACTTTTCCAAAAATTGAGGATCCCCAGGCCCTTGATGCGTACGTACTAAACGGATGGCCTCTTATGTTCGAACATTGGTCTTCATTTACTATGTAATTCTATAACAACAACCTAGACCTAAGTGTACATGTCATATTTAAACCGCACAGACAAATGCAAGTAACTGCAATGAATTGGCATTTTGTGGACATACCTTTTATAATGACCTTACAAAATTGTATTATGAGCCAGGTCAGATTTTCATTAGTGCAGAGTAGACCTTTTTGAACGTCAGTGAAACGTTTTCAGTTGTCAAATTTGTCCATTTTTCTATGGCTTGGGTGCCATAAGATCTACCTGTTTCTTTCGGTGTTTACAAAGAAATATATTCCGTAAACAGGTAAAGAGAATAGGGTGTCTTCGTCTGACCAGCTGCTAATCCCACTTGAGACCCTCGACCATCGGCCCTCCCCTGGGAGGGGGCCCTCGATGATGAGGTCCAACAGTCTCATGTTGAATTTAAGAATATATATATTATATATTGTGTTAAAAACAGTAACTAGGAATAGGGACGAGTAACCTTTTAGATATGAATCCTGAATATCTATCCAAAAGAGGGCTATATATTTCGTCTCTTCCCCATTATTAGAAACTGTGGAAGTAGGGCCCGGTGGGACCCACCGCTCATGGTCCCCAATAAGGACCGGGAGCCGACCGGGAGCCGACCGGGAGCCGACCGGGAGCCGACGCTCGGGCGTCCAAAATTAAAGTAAAACATGGAGGGGTTAGCCTCTGGTCAGATGGCTGGCACACAAGAATACACAAGAAAACACAATATTAGGAATCATACATTTCTGGATCTAAAGTAAATTAATAAATTGTGACCCAACACACAGAAAGGATGCTCCAAGGGGGATATATCACTCTAAGCACTGCTAAGGCTAATATTAAAGGAAATATGGGTAGATTCGTGAAAAATAGGGATGAAAATGTCTTAAACCAACTTTTTGTGTAGAATTCAGTTAACCCACTCTAAACATTCCAAAGAGTATGAAAAACGTTCTATTTGGAATGTTAAAGGAATGTTTTTACCCTAAAAATCACCTCAACGTCAGATGTTTGGTTATCATGGAAACAACAAATTTTGCAGATTTTGTCAAAAATTGTAACCCATCTGGAAAAAACATGACTTGATTGTATTATCAGTCCAAATTAGAAGAGATTATCTTTTGCAGATCAAAGGTTATATAAGTATAATAGTTTTTATGACTTTTTGTTAATCTATGGAGAAAATTTTATCTTTATTACTAAATATTTAGATAAATATTCAATATCCTGGCATTTTGCCATTTTCAGGAAGATTGACAGTCCTGTGTTCAACAGCCTGTAACTTCCTTAAAAAGTATCCAATTTTGATGTGCTTGGTATCATTTGAAAGCTTAAAAAATGCTCTGTAATCTGGTTATGGTTAATTACCACCTGGAGCATCCTTTCTGTGTGGGGAGACACAGTTATGCACCTAATTGTGTTCATGATCAAACAGTCTAATTAACATGATTGATTGTTAGCTATATCTGTAAAGATAGTGGATTCTTAAAATATTGATATCCCTCGAGAGGGTAAAAACACCTATCTAAAGCCTGAAATGTGACTTACCTAAAATTCATAGGCATTAAACATTATGTTATTGCAAGCTGGGGCCTTTTTTTGCTGAATAGAATGAATTACTTTACTATTTGCGCTTCCGAATGTCTCACTATTTACCATTTAACTTAAGTAATAATATTTCACATATTATATGCCACCTCTGCTTTCTAGGTTTAATGAAATTGAAGACTTTGTTAAACAAATTGAATGCTTTGTGAAGCTATTTCCGCTCACTTACAAGCAACATGTTGCTTAACGATGGAAACAAGTTTGCTGCTGATCGAACAACAATATTTCTCAAAACATAGCCTGACTTTTCATTGTGTGGCTGTCAGATGTGGTGAATTTGCAATTCTTGTTACAAAATGGGTAACTTTCTCTTGCCTATCTTGAATATTTTCTTACATTGAATCAATACAAATGAATAGGCATTATGCTGACATGATGCTATCCATTATGGTAACGGTAGTTTTACCTTATCATTATCTGTTCTGATACTTTTTAACTTTAACAGTTAAAACAAACATTTGAAACAAACATATCCAACTAAATTTTAAAAGTCATTTTCATGTGCAGTAATACTGACGTTGTGTAAAAACCTATAGATTCTCTGAAAGTTTTCTCTCTAACACTAGTTTTGGACATGAGTAATATCAGTGGAAAGCAGTTATGATCGGATGATGGGTCAGTCTACGTCATAACCTGGAAAAACACAAGTTTGCGCCAACATAATACATGCACAACTTAGAAAGGGATACACTGTTAAAATGGTGTTTAGAATTTAAATATGTTTAGGGTATAAACATGTTTATAATCTAAATACATTAGACTATATCTGTTTAAAACCTAAACACTTGTAACTTCTAAACATGTGTTGGGTTAGCTATGCTTAAAATCTAAACACATAACATCAGTTGTGTTTGAAAACTAAACACGTGTAACCTCTAACCATGTTTTGAATGGGACATGTTTAGAATCTAAACACATATTATCAATTGTATACTATGGAAAAGAAAAATGGACACTTTGGGATTAGAACCCACATTCTCTACATTCAAGGTAGAAGCCTAACCAACTGAGCTAACTCGGACTGCATGCAGTGAACACTGGCAGAGTCAGCACCAATGAGTAGGATCTGTACTACTATACAGGTATTCAACATTAGACAGACAATAGTTCAATACTCTCATAGCCTTACTTATTCAATTAAGTAGCAAAGCTGGGCTGTGTCTACCTACAGGCCTCCATAGCTCAGCTGTAGAGCATAGGCTTCATATGTGAGGGGCCCCGGGTTCAAATCTCAGCTACTGAAGTTATCAAATTACTACTTTGAAGGAGTTGTACTATTAGTGGTTTGCAACATGCCGTCCATATTTTTGGCCATGATTAGTAAAATGGTTTTTTCATACACTTAGGAATTTGGAACTTTGTGATTAGTTTTTGTAGCGTCATTAAGATAATCACTTCATTGGCCTGCTATTCTAGGTACGGTCAACCAACCAGAACACCCCTAAAACATTTACAAAACGTTTTAAAACACCTTTTCAGTAGGATTAACATGTAGACACCTTTTTAGTTCAAGAACTTTATTAGCTATACCCTGAAGGTTTTACCACCAACAATCAAACAACCCATGCAAGGCTAAGCTAAGAAGGAAGGACATACTTGGTCATTGGCTCAATGATCCTGTAGTGTGTTTACAGGAAAAATAAAACTTTAAATGCTGTTAACATTACATCTGGTGTAAACTGTATGGCATAGTACCATAGCAGTGTTTTACATGTAAAATCTACGGTTTTTTTTTACACACTACGGTATATTATTGTTAAATTTAAAATGCTTTTCATCCTTAAGAATGAAAGAACACTGTACATATTATGATATATTACTGTTTAACTTAACACCTAACCCTAAACACCTTGAAGACCTAAATGCTTCATAGATAAACACCTAAACATCATAGATTTCTAAACACGTAACAGCTAAACATCAAAAAAGCATAAGCATTTTGATTCTAAACACCTTGAGGACCTTAAAGGCAGTGATCCACGTTGCGACAAATTTGAACCGATTTTGGACCGATTTGCAAAATATTTTCTATGTCCAAAATCGGTCCAAAATCGGTCCAGAATCGGTCCACTTTGAAAAATATCGCAACGTGGATCATGTCAACCGATTTTTTCCAACCGATTTCCAACCGACATAATTTTTTCCAACCGATTTCCAACCGATTTCCACCCGACGACGGCCCGACAAAATTATTAAACCTGTTTAATAATTCTGGACCGATTTTGGACCGACATGGACCGATATTGGACTGATTTTATTATGTCTAAGCATTTTCAGTGTTATTTCATTTATTTTTGGAAATAATAGAATGATAATGTTACCAAAATATATCAAAATGAATTATCTTTCACATGATATATCTTTTTATGCTTTTTGACAAGTATTTTACTATTTTGCTAATAATTGATCAAACAGATTAAATAATATATATTTCTGATCAAAATGAGAATTTTATAACATAAAATATTAAAATATTTCCAGAATTTTGATAATTTAGTAAACCGATTTTTTTTCACTGTTTTCCTATTGATTTGTGGTCCAGGAAGCATGGAAATAATCGGTTTTCACCTCCACAATGGATCAAGGGTAGAGGAGCGATTCTGGAGCGATTCTGGACCGATTTTAGGACCAACAGGTTTAATTGCCAAACCGATTCAGGACCGACAAAAAAAATCGGTCCTAAAATCGGTTTGCCTCTCGTCCTTTTCATCGCTTTGGAAAATGTCGCAACGTGGATCACCAGCTTCACACTTCATGGGTAAACAGCTAAACATCACACATTTCTAAACACTTAACCCTAAACACCAATAATTCTAAACATGTTTAGGGAAATAAAGTGCTCCAAAACTGGATGCGCCGAAGTGTTTAGGAAAGTGTTTAGGTTCTAAACACTTGTTTTAACAGTGTAGGATTATCTAACATATAATTAGTTGGACGTGCCTTCTCAACTCATAATTGAAATTGTGAAGGACCATTTCAACAGGTTGGGGCTACGACGGGAAAAACGGGACGTCCCGTTTTTTCAGGACGCAACCCTGTAAATCATTTCAAAACATTCCATTTTTATTTTTTCAAATTCAAAATATGACCCTACATGACAAACAATTATTTGGTCAAATTAGAACTGAATCCCATCACTACAATAACTCTTTTAATGGTTTTTAAAAGTCTGCCTGAAAAAACGGGACGTCCTGAAATAACGGATCACGAAACCGTCCTGTTATTTCAGGACGGACCGTTTTCTTGGTATGATTTTTGTAACTTTTAAAAAATAAAAATCAATATAAAAAAAATGCAACGATAGAATATGAAAATGCAACGATCATTTTGATGGAAAAGATGTGTTCTTTCATTACATATAATTCTTGAATTTAGCAAACTCCTCATTTTCTGAGCATTTTTATGTATGTAGAAATATTGATTATGAAATTCTTATTTATGTATTTGTCAAAATGGAAAATGTTATTAAATTCATGTTAAATGCAGAATTTCATAATTTTTGCAGTTTGCATATGTAGAAGTATTATTTCATGTCTGTCTTGTGTATTATTCATGTATCATTTCATCTAGGATAATTAGATATTACACTTTTTCATAATTGCCTGTTATTTCAGGACGTCCCGTTTTTTCAGGACGTCCCGTTTTTCAGTAGTATCCCCAACCTGTTCAATACTGGCTTTCTGGACTTCCACCAGATACCCAGAGGGGCGACTTGATTCCTTTTTGCCCTGATGTGTGTACCAGCTTTCAGAAAGAGGCCCATTTTGAATGCCCTCGACATTTGTAAAATACACAGTCACCCATATTGAATACATCAAAAACCTTAAACACCCATAGTGAATGGATTGGTTATCAAACACACCCATATTGAATGGACCACGTCATGATTTGAATATCTACCCATATTGAATGGCTAAAACTCACTACCAAGTGAAATTGCTGCTCTTCTATAGGTGCTCCCTATAGGCATAGGCATACATCTTATGTATCTCTATGCTATAGTGAACATAGTGGAGAAGGGGAGAAATTACACCCATATTAAATGGGTTATGATTTGAATATCTACCCATATTGAAAGGCCTCCCTAAGATATCATGGCCTGCTAATTCGACATCCATTTGAATGAGAATTTATTCATTCATCTATTCACTTCAGGCCGAAAAGGGACCCATTTCCTTCAAATTTTGGTACACACATCTGGGCGTACATGAATGCAAGTCCCCCGGAACCATATACCATTATTATTCACAATTCTAATGCCTTACCACTTCCACTGTCACCACCCTCAATAGCTCATGCAGTGATAAAGTGATGGCAATGTGTGAGGGGTCCTGATTTGATCCCCACAAATTTACTTTAGCAAGAAAAGACAGAAACAAGAGTTTTGCAATGAAAAAGCTTGAGTAAAAGCTGATGGGGAACACCCGAAAAAAAGGGGCCACAGAATACTGAGTAGTGCTCGGGTTTAACCAGTAACACGAGTTAACTTCCTGGCATTGATTGACAAGAAGAAGAAAATCTCCAACTTCTTCATTTCCAAACCACTGTTGCCCATCCTTTGACATGAGAAGTTGTTTGGTTGTGTTATGGACATTAGACGTCCACCTAGGCTAATTCCTTTCATGCAAATCTGGTTATCGTCAGATACCTTGTTAGGGCCAGTTCAATTAAAGAAAAACATCATTAGACTGTTCGAATTATAGCAAATGATATTCATTAGATAACTTGGCCACAACCTCACGTGTATTACTAGTTATCTGTCCAAGGAAGTGTTTCTTTTGACCCTGCGGTATGTTAACTACACCAGGGTGATCCTATCAGTGATTCCGTCTAAAATACAAGCTAACAATTTTCAAAGTATTAATAATATCTAATTTATTTCAGACATGCTATGTACAATAAGGATGCAAGAGGTAAAATATTGGAAAGTGATATGGTCATGTCTAGAATGTTGTAGGTTTTGGGATATGAAATTACGTTAGACGTCGATGTCCTTGTTCCTCGTCTGTTGAAGGATATTGCCTTGTAGTTTATTACTCTACTCGTCTTCATGATCTAGTGAATAAGATTGAATTTCAATGTAAATGAATTATAGCATCGCTCTCGCCTTAACATCTCAGGAGTATCTATATTGAAATGCCTTTTGAAACGAATTAAAAAAAAGATTAACTCTTGAGGGTATTGAGTGCTTATCTGTATTTTCGCTTCATGGTAATTAACATCGCCCCTTTTGATTTCAAGTACTCAAAGAAGTAAATAATTGTGTACTATCTTGACAAGGCTACTTTGACTTAAATAGAATTCACGTTTACTTTCGCCAATTGCTGTATCCCATTAGTAATTGATACATTTATAATATTTAGAGGAAAAGATGGAATGTATTCTGGTTAAAAGACAATAAAAGATTAATTATAAAAGTGTCATCACGATTCTTGAAAATTATACATTCATGTATATTTGTAATATGAGTAAACATAGGCCCAATTATTGTCACATTGTGCATTGAGGGTGACACTGAATGGCAACAATTCAATTTTGTCGGTTGTTTCTTTCTGCCACTTAAGTGCGTTAAAGATGAGTGTTGTAGCATCGGCGTGGGCGTGTCCCCAAAACCTTACATGTGTTCCATGAGCTTCGCAACCATGGAAAGGCATACATGTAAACTGGTAAAAGGTATGATTCATCAGGAGGACGCCATAATAACCTCAGGCGATGGCCAATAGAAAGGTAGATGTAGTTGGAAGGCAAGGGTCTGCAATGCAACAATGGGCACCATTTGGTTTGCAATTATTAAAGAATCTCTAGGGATTTCTATAATGCAGCTGACGTAAAAAAAATCCATCGAAATGAATCTGAGCGGGAAGAAATATAATGAAGAACAGCGATATATTCCAGTTTCGATATCATATAATATATATGCCTAACTTTTGAATATATATAGGCCTATATACCTCGAGACTTGTAATTTGGTCAACATTAAACGCCTAAATGGTATATTATAATGACAAGCACAATTTCCCTGAAAAGGGACATGAGGTCGGCCTGTCCATGAGGTCACGGAACTAGACATGTGACGTTCCTATATACTTACACATTGTACAATATGTTTTCATGACATTGTGTTATTATGAGCATGCAAGTACTACCCTGATACATCTAGGTTAATGTTTACGTATTTTCTGTAGCTTATGTGTGGCAAAATGTCCAACCACACGAACACGAGGTCTCCCACCCCTCATATTCAAAACCTTTAGGAATTTTACCTGAAGGATATAACCAAATAACGCTGATTATTTATTGAGAGAGAGGAAAGTATAAGTTGAAAGGTTTTCTTCTATGTTGCCAGTTTCCTCTATTATATATTTAAGTTAATGTTTCTTTTTATTCTGTGAGAAAGCCGTCCACGGAGCCCATCGCTTCTGCCTCATTGACTGCCGCATTGCTCCGGCAGTACTATGGCCCTGCTGTTGCTGCCGCTGCTGCTACTGCCGATAGAGCCGACGCTGCAGTTGTCTGGCTGCCCGCTCCAGCCTACAACCCCCACGGCCGCCGCAAACAACCTCCGCTGCCTCCTTTTCAGCCGCCCACCACCCTACCCCCCGCCAGCATTAGGGTGCGGCTGGGCCCCGCCTCCACCCTCCAGACACGGGTAGAAGCAGGGTTCAGTGGCCGGCCCCCGCCCCGATATACTACTGATCAATACCTGTATAAATAGACGCCCTAACCCCCAGACCGCGTCAGCAGCGCGCGGCTGGGTCGGGCGGCGCGCGGGGCGGCAGCAGCAGCAGCAGACGCTCAGACGATAGACGCGACAATTGATCGTACACGTCTGCCGTCTCGCATCTCCCTGAGGCGCCGCGCTTTGAGAATACCCCGTACACGCATACCCAGTCCCCTACCCTAATCCCCACCTTTCCTTATTCCACCCCTGCCAACAGCGGACACCCACACACCATGCTCCTAGGCTTAATATAGAGAGTATTTCTGTTCATCTACCCCACCCCAGGTTCCCTACGCTCTTACCCCTGTTTTCATGTCTTCCCCACCCTCGTCTCTTCCTCCCCCGCGTCCAGCTATCTCCCCCACTTAATATTCCTTCAGTCGTCACACATTACCCCAATTCTGCCCTCTCATATCCGCTCGGCATCCAAAACACCGACTCATTCGTTTCCGGAAGGTAAACAGATGTAGAGAAAATTTATATTGTCTGCTCTCTTCTTTCTGTCTACTGCTAAATAGTGCGGTCTTTTCTAACCTCGCGTATACCTGACGAATACAGAAATGCATCCAACAAATATTATGACAGGCAACAGGTATTGTAGAAACTATGCAGCACTATCCCTAGATTCCTCACTGAAAGAATTGAAAATGCGATTATTTTAGGATAGTTATGAATAATTATAGTTATGAAGGATGTGACACACTCTCAAGAAAGTCCTAAATGAATGTGGTAATTGTAATAATTATATGATAGCTTGACATGTCTGAAATAGGTTTCTTGAAACATTTAATATTTCGAGAGCGTGTTACTGAAAGTACACTACTTGACTAAATGGAATGATCCTCACTTCATGTATACTTTTGATATTTCAGCATTGCGAAAATTAATATCATTTGTGTGGTCTCAGTTGGAATGAGAACTTTACCTAAAAACTCTGTGTCCTCACTTTAATTCTTCGAAATTGCATCTATATAATTATGGGTTACAATAAAGGCTGTATTCCAATACACGACTTTACTTGCCATGCCATCTATTGTCGATAGGAAAAATAGTTTATATTCGTATTATATCATTAAAAGGGTGTTTACATTCTATTTCGAAAGGATATTTAGTATTCATTGTCCCCTGTCATACCATAGGGTAAAAAAGTGGCAATTTCCCGAATTGTCGACAGTTAGAATCGTCTAGTGGCGCACAGGCTTTACACTGCCTCCATTCAATTGTTCTCTTGAATGTGGTTATTTAAGAATTCATTGAACCATAGCTTATCTTAGACATATATATATATATATATATATATATATATATATATATGAAAGTTCCATGTCTCACTAAATAGATGTACATGTACATGTATCATGTTTGCCCATCCAACAATTAAATACTTAGGTGTAATAACACCTCAGATCAGGATGCTGTTTACACTATAGCTAGGAGGCTTTGAGCAGTCACACCTTTCTCACGCAGTCTTATCAGCTTATTCGTTATTATATAAGTATTATGTTTATTACAACCATCAAAGATCGGTCTTCCCTCTCACGTATAGGTAATTTCAACCATATGGAACATATCATGATGTCTAAAAACGCGATTTGGCGTCTTAATTAGGGTATCATGCCATCTAAAAACGCTTAATGGAAATTATACAACAAACACGTACTGGCAGAAAACACCAATAGGTCGAACTTTTATAGAAATGGCCTTCATTACTGATTAAGGATAACCAGAGCATTTGATACCTACTGAGCTGTATAATCCCATTAACTGTTCTACGAAAGGAGGGCTCCGCTGGTGGTAAGTAGTACATAAAAGTGACCTCCCGTAGCTGACGACTTGGGCTATGAGTAATGACTGTTACCGACATTGTATATTCAAATGGTAGTATAACCATGACTTAAAAAACTATTATAACAGCTGTAATAACAAAAGAAAACATTTTTAGTCAGAGTTACATTTGGTTATGTAGTCTTTGAGGTTTCTCTGTCATGCACTTCAGTTGTGTAGAGTATTAAAAAAACAATTCTAACCTTCATTAGATACAATGTTTCACCCAGAACATGGTATATAGCCGCATATGTTAGGCACATGATATATATATGCAATCGCAAAATATATTACTAATCTAATACTAATCGCCTTTGATGATACATCATAATAAGAAATGCCATCAGACTATCTTGTGCTCGACCTATTCCCTCTACGTGACGAAATATGCTCCTGTCTGCTTGAATGAGGCGCGTCTTATTTTAAATATAGGCCCAGACGTTGATGAAAATGGAGGTTAGGTGTTATTCCTACCTACAGTAACCGTGGACGAAGCCTCCAGCCAAGGTCTAGTACAGACGAGACTATCACTTCAGTGTGGCTGGCAGCAGTGTTCTGATATAAGACACTATCTCCCAGACTACCTTCCCTGCTCGCCTCCCTACCTCTGATTAATAACATCTCTTCCCTCTCCACTGACTGGGTTTTAAATATTTATATTGACTCGGAAAAGAATGTTTTTATCGTTTCACCATAAATACTTTCACTGATAAAAGGCTTGGGCATATTATGTTTATTCTTAGTCTGGTAGTTAAAAAGATATTCAAATTCATTATTGTATTTCTTTCTGTTTAACATTTTTGTGTTCTACATAATATCTGTTGTCGCAGTCGTTTAGCATCGTGATGGTATTTCATTGTTGTAAGCGTAGTTAACCAGCTCTGAATTTGCTCTGCTCAGGTCACGCATACCTTCTGACCTGTAAAAGACGAATCTCAATTTTAATTTAGAGATGTTGAAATGGTACAATAGATTGGGTCATTTGCAGAAAACCTGTATACTATATCCTCCAAAAGGTGTATATTTCCCTAACTCTTACATCAAACTGATGAATTCTAATAGATGTTGACGACGACACTTGCTGACAAAATGGCACTGTAGTGCTTTATGTATATATCCCCGGGTACCACTTCTAGTTATGGCCTCCATTGACATACATAATCAATGGGAGCTTGGGCAATGCTGGACAATATTCATGAAGTCTAGACGACACGGTATACCTTATGATTCCCCTGCTCAGCGTTACTGTTATCTGTTATGACTCAGTAGCAAACAAACTATCTCTACCTACACAAAGGGTCTAGACAGAGATGGCTTTAGGCAAAAACATTAGCTTGAACCTTTGAAATGCTTGTTTTTACCCTGTATGCTGGTACTTCTCTGTGTTAAATCAATTAGTGACTTTGGAAAAATTATTATATTGGTTATGAGTGACTACTGTTAAAACTTTTACGGGAATTGATAATATATTTAGGAATGGATCTATATGAATGTGAAATTTATTTAGCTCTTTAGTCTGGCTGCTTCTAACCAGCCTTATAGAAAAGACCATCCTAGATGTTGATGTGCATACATTAGGATTGCTTCTGGGACAAGCACCATGAGAAAGCCACGTTTGGACAACTATCTGGGTTAATTTTATTTTGAATAATCTGTTCAGGGGCAACTACTATCCTGGGCAATGACCCCATGCTTTTTATCTGTAGATGGTACACCCATATCAATTTCACTCTTTCTTCAGGATAGAGAGTCATAAAACGGCCATATGAAGAGGTTATTTAATGGTTGATCCTCCGTAACACAGCAAATTCTACATTTTGTTTCTTGCAGTATATCTTTAGGGGTTGTTGTAAGTAATTGAATTGTCGGAGTACTTTGGTGTTATTAGTAGTTTTTCTGACATCTTTTTCTGAGGGATCTATTTCCTATGGGTTAGTTGTCCTATAAGTAAATGCACTAAGGAGTATAGTCCATTTGGAAGTTATCCCTGGGGTAAGTGCCTTAATCGTAATATCTAGTTATATACTAAGCCATGAAAGTAAAATACGGTTAGTTATACCAAACCATGCGTAGCTATAGGTAACACAATGCGTTGCAGTGCTACCTTGCAACTTAGGACGTATGGTTCCTGTTTTCTTTCACTGCAGCTCTGTTGTTTGTCAGGCTGTCCATGATCTTATCCAGGTATAGTAGAAGTAGGTTTAATGATAATGTAGGGCCAAGGAGCACAGTATAAACTTGGTAAGAATAGGGAATGAACGGATCAGCATGTCGCCATGTTTGTCAATACTGAAAATCGTAGTCCTCTCAACGGGGCATGAAATAGAATTGCAAAAAAAATCTTAATCCCTTTTGTTCCATCTGCATATAACATCAGTCTGCTAACATCAATTATCATCTTCTTTATTCATCCAGAATATTTACTATATCAAAATGAAGAATATCATTTATATGCTAGGATGCCATTTTGGTAATTATGAAAGTCCCAATTTACATATATATTTTGCTATTTATGTCAGTATACATGTGACCAGTCACGGGATATGGTAACCTAGAGGGATATTAGTTATTTTGCTCTAAGTCCATTATTAAGTGAGTAATCGATGAAAACAAGCTAATAATGCATATATCCCTTTGCAATGTGACCTAGGCAGAATTTTCCAGAGAATAAGATTATGAGAAAAAAATCATTCTATTTATTCATGCAAGTTGCATTATGGGTAATTTTGCAAGGAACGGCCTTTTTAAAAAGGGTTCTACAATAAGGAATGTTCTCATGTTACCATGGCAACAGAAAAAAGAATATTCAGATTGCATAGAATATTGTTATCAAGTTTAATAACAAAAGTCTTTCACTTTGCAGTGGTAAAGACTGTTTTTTGAATGGGGATCTGTGCGAAAAGTTATTTTATTTTAAGTAATTGTGATAAATTAGTAAATTGTATTTTGTTAACTAAATATGGTTTGGTTCAGGGAGCTATAATATGGAAATGAAGCACAGGAGTAAAACAGGGGTGTGCCAGTGTGTACTGCATAGGGGATTTCAAACGCCCATATCTCAGCCTACAATAGGAATATTTAAAAATTGTTTGCATTGACTGAAAGGTAGGATTGTAAATCTATTTTCATACTTTCCCCCTCTAGGACACCAAGTCCCACGATTGGTCACACATGTTTTAGTTCTCATCTATGATAGTTTCCAAATCTTCTTGGTAATTCGTCCAGGGACTGATTTTCAACCCATGTTATCACAACACCTACCTACCCGGCATGTCAAATAATTGACCACCTGTACACTTTCACCAATGAGGTGAGTCAGCCATTGCCCTTGCACCTCACGCCGACCCACATGGTGGTGACGCTCGCCATGTACACCTAATGAGGGTCCCCGTTCAGCCAGTCAGAGAAATCGGACCTACATTGTTAACGACTGGATCTATAGGTTGATCAGGGTATACTCCGGCCAAATCAGTCCCCCGCCCATGATATTTCAAAAAAAGGGTAAAATATTCAGTGGACACTCTGTACTCTAACCGCGAAGCCCCTCTAAAACATCATAATTTACAACAAATTTTCGCATGAATCTATTTAAGATTGATTTATAAAAGAAATGTTTTTAAGTATAGGCAATGGTTAAGATGTGAAAAATATACTTATGACAATCAATAAACTCTGGGTACAAAAATTATGAACAAACAAGATGGTGGAACCCGCATGGCCGGTATACGCAGTCCCAGAACACGTTTTCTGGGTTTATGTTCGTTTTATGACGATGACGCACACCCGCTCAGAGTACCCCGAACTGCTCCTACTCACGACAGAGGTCATCGGGGTCATTAATATGGAGTTTAGCGCTTATTAACACGTTTCTGTGCAAATAAAATTATCCTGCTTCCAGTATTTTGATTTTAACCATCGCACCTAGAAACAGTATGATTGTTTTGGAAACATGAACGAATTTGTAAAAAGTATCTCTATGCAACAATTAATGCCCGAAATAAAGTCAAGGTCTGATTAAAAATATTCTTTCCAATGCTACTTACATAAAGTAGAATGTGTTTGTAATACAGGAAGGTCTTTCTTTTAGGAAAACTCAGGTAACGGTTTTCCACTATACATACAATGTCATATAGACACACTTCCTTATTTGAGATGTTGCAGTGCATCCACCTGAAAACTGAGGCGAGATCTTAGATAATTGTGAGTATATCGACGTCAAGAGGTACAATCGGACGAGTACTCTCCCGGGTCAGACAGTGCAGCAGCCTTTAGTCGGAGGCTCTGTAGGTCTGGTCACTGCGTCCATAAAATTTATACTCTATGTGCAGGTGGCAAACAAGAAAGTACCAGAACTACAATTTGCCTGTTTTTTCTACTTAACTCAAACTAATGTGTATATTATTTTTTAGTAATAGTATATATGCAAAGAAGGCAAAATGAATGGCATTTTGTGGGACGATCTGAACATGGTCTAATATTGTACAAACCGAGAACAAGGGAAATCGACTGATTCAGTGTTATGTTTTATGTTACCCCCAGACCCAAGGCTCCTATTGTTTTCGGAATTTAATTTGATAGTTATATTTGCTACAAAAAAAGGCTTCAAAGAGAGTTATGTTATGACCAATTTTAAGAAAAAGTACGTATGAATTAAGGCCACTGGAGAACTCGGCCGAATGATCTTTTGGCAGTTCCTAAGCCACGAAATTTGAAATAGGAACGAGTTAGCAATTTAGGTATGAATTCCAGGTATCTATTAGGAGACAGAGATATCAATTTGGTTTGCTTTCCATTAGAAAGGCCGTTCCAGTCACGGTTCAACCGGCCTGTGTTCACCGGCGGCCCGAATTCTCCAGTTTTCCTTTCAACAGCTTTCAGGATATGCATACTTTGATATCGATAACTATTCAAGTAGCTAAGTTAGCATTGTTGGAAGATATGAGGATCAAATGTCCCAATGTTGTGTCTTGTTGCCTAGAGCTATGCTGAAAATTATGTCACTGGTGTTGCCGATATTACATCATTGCAATACAGACAATGAAAACTTACTCAATTAAGATTGAAATAGTAGAACTGCCAAAATGAGAAGTTACGAATTGATAATTTAACATTAAATATGAAGGTTGATAAGGAGATTTTGCCAGGTTTGAGGTGTGATTGCAGTTCACTGTTTTGTTGATAAGCCCATTGGCCTGGGGTAAATTGATTTATAACCAACACCAGCATAACTAATTCTGATCACAACTATTTTGTATCTTCCTAATGTGGCACTCGGTCCACGAGCGCCATGTCATATCAAGTTGAGTGTAATTCTGAATCCAACTAGGTACCAATAGAATCAAACGCTTTATGAGTCTCTTTTGGGTTTTTAGTGCAATTCATGCTAAAACTACTTAACTTTTTCTGTATTTGAAGTATAACGATTGTATTGTTAATCATTAACACTGCAATCAAATTTGAGATGAAAATTTGGAAGCATTACTGTAAGCGAAATCCATTTGTTTTGCCCCTTTAACTTTGGGTCATCTGGGACATAGAACAATGGCATGAGCGTAATCTGGGTTGATTCGATTTTGTTAACTGTCTATTTGAGACATTCTTAAGACTTACTCGTGAGAAAACGCCTAACTCTGTTTCAGCTTAGGTCTTACTTTTCTTGTATTAGCTTTGGCATGAAAAGATTGGTTGTTATTACCATGAACATCACGTTTATCAGATTATCAAAATAAAAAGGGGACTTACATTAAAATTCATTATTAAATCCCCACTTCACTCATCAAAGCTGTCTTTTATATGCTATGGCAGTAATGCTTCATAGGTTAAGACGTTTGGAGGGATAGATCATTGTTCAAACCACTTTTCGGAGACTCAAAGCAGGATTTCACATTCTAAGTGATTCCGTTTTGATTTCTATTATTATTTAAGTAGCACTTGCTAAATGATAGATATGAAAGTCTTTGATATCTATTTACATGAATGGCTATCGAAACTTATATCAAGGGAAATCGATATGAAATTACACCAAATCACACCCAAGGGCCAACTTCATATGCGGACTATGTTCTTGACCTACCTAAAACACCTTTACACGTGAGAAATAATCGGGTTATTATACATCTTATTACGCCAACTTGACTGGCCAATATTCTCTGTCTTATATATAGAGATAGTCTATTGGATTAGATAAGACAAGATTATAATATTGTGTTACCCTACATTTTTGTAGATATATTGGTACATTCAATCTATAATGATACTCAGCATTTTTACTATACACGTATTTTAACATGCAGAAACAAGATGGATATTGTGATCGCTCGGAATACATGTAAACAACTGGTCAACATCAATATTTTAATAATTTATTACTACTCCGAAAGCCAAATTTAGTTATCGACAATTGTTAGATCCCAGTTGCCAAAAGGAACATCATAATGATATTATGATATTTCATGCAATTTTGGGGCTTAATGACATAGATGATGAACGTCTCGAACTTTCTATGAATGAAAACAGCTTTTGTAGAAGCTGAGATGTGGGTTTCTGAATATGATATGGTCAGACACCATAAATAAAAAAAAAAGCAGTATACCAAGCAAGGTACGAAGGGTTAAATAATTATAGAGCAAAATGCAAGTAGTATGATACATAACTAGAACAAAATGCTATATTTTTGTTCTAATTAAGATATCTTAAATCTGTTTTTGCACAATGTAGCTTGAAAGTCCTTCTTGGAATTGTTGTCACATGACCTAGTTTCCATAGCAACCAATTACTTAATCTTTGCACCATAATTATGTATGTTTTGATGTTTTTTTCAACATTCCAGTCACCATGGCAACAATATGCAATTTCTTTTTCAAATGTTACCTATCAAATAAAACTACACAAAATTTCATTTTTATACTTACTTTAGCTTATTTGATTAAATATTGACTGTAGACCTATCAAAGTGTATACCTATAAGCCCCAAATTCGCACGGAATGTCATATTATTGTTTTAAAATCATTTTTATGGCTAATCATACGTAATATAATCTATGATCATGATATATCCCTATATACATTACTATGATTATAGTTTATGTTTCATCTCAAAATATAATGTTGAAAATAAAAACAATAAATTGTTCAGTAAAGGGGGACTCATTGATGGATTTGATAATAAGTCTTGTCGATTGAATGACCAGAAATAGTCAAACACAACCAATGATGGTGCTGCCATTGAGCTATATGACAAGAAATCTACACACAAAAAGAAGAGTAAAATACTTAAAAGTGTTATTTTAGCGATCTGTCATTCAACCATAATTCCAATTGCTTCGCTGTATGGGTTATATTTGAGTTTTCTCTTTCATAGTTGTGACCCAACATGGAAAAAGGTGACCCTATAGAAGGAAAACATCAACTAAAACTCGTAATATACCCTTGAAATGGTGCAGACCATATCGAATATTCCTAATTATTATCATAGAGGCTGAAATATGCACATTTGAATTCTTCTACTTTGCATGAACTCCAACATCCTTGATTTGAATTACTCACATTACTTCCGTAATACAGCTATTTGAGTTATACCATTTTTAGCCAAAAGTGATTCCTTTCCATGATATTGCATTTGTTCAAAATACAAAAACCTCTCAACTTCTTCATTCAATAAATGGTTTTCACTTTTGAGATGGAAAAAAATACTTTTATAGAAAATACTTGAGAAATATATCATATGCTATCTGAAGATTTCTTTTTCTGTTTCCATGGTTATGTGGGGACATTGCTTGCTCAAATTTTCTCAAATTACACATTATGGAACTGTCATTGAAGATACAATATTTTGGGCTCAAATTGGTAGTCAAAAGAAAAGAATTAGAATATATGTGTGATGTACTCTCTTTTTGTCAATAACTCCCTTAATAATGGATTTAGAGCAAACTTCTAAACTCATCTTGAATCTGTTTGGTTACCATTCCCCAAGACTGGTCACAGTTATATTTGTATATGATTCACATCTCGTCAGTATGCATCTACTTTCGCTACCCTGCTGGTTATCTATGTATCTCTATACCTAATGACGTCATTTTGCACATTTTTCGTGTGATTTCCTGTCTTTTGACGAGAGCCCACTGGTGGCTATCCGTCCAACGAGCCTTGGTGCAGAGAATCCCGACCATTCTGATCAGTAGTCGTTCACAGAAAAGACGAGACATGGACGTGAACAACCGCCGCAACGAGGTTCCCCCTGAATGCCCACTTTATATTTCTCGGAGATTTCTGCGAAATACCTCAGAAACCGGCACGTCTTTCTCGGTTACAGCTGTTCATGGGATGACATTTGCATACAAATGTACTTTTTGTAAAGGCTTCACCACATAGCAAATAGCCTAGCACTGTCAGCCTAGCAGCCAGGCATAGAGTATGAAAGGGGAATCCTCCAATTAACACCACTATAATGTTCCTTTTCTGTATCGTCGGAATATGCGTTTTAGCGTGGATAACATCTTGCCTGATGTGCAACAAGAACTAGCTGTGCAGCTGTATCTGTTTACAGTTGCAGAGCAGATCATATTGGCAATACAATAGGGCAAGGCGCATTTTAACGATCAATATATGATATGAGTATGCACCCCTCCCTGGATCCGCCCTTGAATACAAATCTGATATGTGATATAATTATCTTGACACATTTTGGACACATTATCAAGGTTCATCGAAAATGGAAGTGAATATCTATTTTCTGAGGAGTTGTGCACGCTAGAAAGAATGTACTTAGTGTCAGAAGAGATCAGGGCAGCGTTCTTGACTCAACCCCGTTGCTGGGTCAGCTAACTTATTTTTAACTGCCCAACTTACATATGGATGTTCCCAAGTGCCAAAAATAAGTCAGCCCTGATTGGGTTAAGGGCAGTTGGTGCAATAACACATACAGGGCTCCTGGGGGACCTTCTCCTCCCTTAGCACATTGAAAACACATGTATTTTCATATTTCACATATTTACCCAGGAAATATTAGATCATATTAATAATATATATTAGCTATTTCAAAAATTAGCTTACTCCTGTGGCTTTACATTGGTGTATGATTTCACCTATTTCATAATGATTTAGATACCAAAAAGTGTCAGGAAAAAGTTGAAGTGTGTGCATTAGATCATGACCATTGTCAGGGCCCTTCTGGTGCACCCAGACAGTGGGCAGACAGTTAATTGTGATTGACAGGTGAAGGACCATTGACTACTGAGGGGTTATAATTGCTGGCACCAGTCTCAACGACCACTGCCACCAGTGTTACATAATCATCTCAGGTGCACCTTTGTGCCCCAGTAAGTTGTGCCTGACAGAGGTATCTTAGCATACAGACACTCTCTTCACTGAATATGGGACAGAGGCTTTCTAAACACTATTCTATTGGGTTTTAAGTTAAGATTTTTATATTTTACTTACATGTAACTCTAGCATAACATCTCAGCTTTCAGAATATAGTACTTTCTTTCTAATGTTTTAACACATTCTTTAGTAGTTGCACATTTTTGTACAAATTCATGGACACTTATTGTTGGCTGAGAGGTGTTTTACATTGGAGCCAAAAATAGCCCATTCTCAGCTAACTTAGACTAATTTCTGGTGCACTTGAGAAAGGTTTTAAATGCCATATAGAGAGATATTTTTAGCTGTTATTTAAGAGAGGCAGACTGAACCCACACTCAAGAATGCACCACTCTCAAATAGGGTCTAAAAATATAAGTTAGCCAAAACAGGGTTAAAAATTGGCACTCAAGAACGCAGCCCAGAAGAGTAGACTTTTCAGGTATTAACCCTTTCACCACGGGAAGTCACAAAAGTGGCTCTATAGTATATTTTCCTAGGAATAGTTAATAAAGAGGAGGAATAAAGCCTTCCTTATTCAAATTAATAGAAATTTGTTAATTATTTTGTTGAAAATTATATGATTTTCAAAATATCATAACTTTGGTTTCACTTATGATAATCACAGACTTCTTTTTTTGGTTTAAACACAATAAACTCTTTTAAAGAAATAAAATCAATATTCCACCAATTGATGGTTACCATGGAGATCAATAACTGGAACATGATACAGATATAAACAATATAGCTCATTTTGGCAAGTTTGTCCAATTGGCACAGTGCCAACATTTGGAATATTTTCATCCAACTTACATAAAAACAAATTCTACCAGAAGAATCTAGAGAAAATTTGAGTTTTATGTATTTTTAAGACTAATTTTCATATTTTGGGCAATATCTCTGTAAAAATGAACTGTAGAATGACATATTCAGCAGTGATAGGGTTAACCACTATCTATTATTATATTTTATATTATATATATACATATAACACATTGTTTTGTAATTTACATGATACATTGCATGCACGGGCTGTAGGAATTTGTTGCAGTTTAGTTTTTATTGGAAATGAAATAGGTTAATTCATTCAGTTTAACAAAGGTTGCAAGCTGCACACATTCATTACACACGAAGCCTTGCTATGCCAATCTCACGCTCGTAAAGTACGTCCTTCAAAGACAGCATCGTAACTAAATGTTAAAAATGGAGAAGACAGTGTCGCCACATACATGTACCTATTGATTGACCCGATAACCACGTTGTCTAAAAATATACCCGTATGGGGGAGTTGAAAACCTAAACAGTTGACCAGGTTTTATGGGTCTCGTCACGCATGAGACCTGGTGACATGATTAATTAAAGAACAAAACGACTCGGCATCTCTCACCGAGGCGTTTGAAGGCATGTCTCTTGTTAACCTCATTTTTTAGGAAAACGTCGCCTTGTTGTCTCCGTAATTATTCCACACGTTTACCAATACAGCAGGGACAATTATTGTTTAAGATAAATGGGGTTGTAGAGTTTTGGTCTTTCCCACTTTACCCATGATATATTAGCGAACTGTGTCAGCGGAAATTAGAGACAGATTCACACACCTTCAAGGGGACTAGGGACCGTCTATTAATTACTTACTCAGAAAGGGTTCGTAGTGAGGACCATAATGTTTGGTTTTATTTTGATGCAAACTTAAAAAGCCTATTATTAGGTATCTTGGATAGCGTTTAAGGGCTAAACCTAGATACATGGAGTTTTTACTATCTGAAAGAGCTTAAGAAATAAGAGACACATTTTGATCCACTTGATTGGTACATTATCTTATTTTATATGATTTGTTTCTGTATCTAGGATTTTGGGAAATGTTTGCATTAATTCACAAAATAATTATAATAAAAATCACAATCTAAGTGCTATCATAAACAAAATCTAGGAATTTTACATACAGAGATATAGCTCAAGACCTGAACTTTCTCACTGTATGTATGATGAACCCCCATATAGCATAGTGAAAATGCAAGGAAAATTAGAAAAGTCATCATAAATGATAAAAATGAATAATTTATCACAATCTGACAGATCACAAAATATGACTCTAACAAACTACCACATTTGAACATGTTCCCAAAGTTTATCATTTTTGTATTATTGCCATTGAACTCCTCTTAAATTATTACCATGCTCAGACCTAGTGTATGCCAATAAGTGATACCTGAAGATGGACATTTGGGGGGGGGTGACATATTTTAGGTGAAAAACACACTCTCCGTGATCCCTAATTTTATATAAAAAAAAAAATCAAAATCAAAATCTGAGAAAGTAATATAGCCTGGGGGATACATCAAAACCTGAAGTTTCTCACTGTATATATGGAAAAGCTCCTATGAGCATGGTGAAAAAGCAAGAGAAATTTTAAAAAGTCATCTTTAAGAAATGGCTAATGACAAAATCTGAAAGTGCACTAAAAATTACTCTTACAAACTCCTGGATTTGAGTATGTTTCGATATTAAATAATTACTGTACTATATACCATTCAGTGAATGGTATATAGTACAGTAATTATTTATTGTGCTCATCTTGAATCAAGCTTTCCAACAGTACAAGTATCGGCATACTCAGATTCATACTAATTTTCTATTAGGCCTTGATAACAGTGTGATATCCAAATGACGCAGGCCAATGGTCTACATATGTCGGCAAATGGTCAGTTTTGTAAGATAGCCCCAAAAGACAATAAAATGAGAACAAAAATTTATGACAAGACATTGGCTGAGCAAGATATCAATATTAATAATGTTTCACATGCATTGACCATCTGCCCACTATTGTTTATCATTCAAATGATGCGGATGATACAGTTTGATAGTGTGTGCTTATATAATTATGGTACATTACACATTGCATAGCTTGGTTTTGGAGACGGAGACGTGCCCCCTTTGAAAGCCAGAATTTTACATTGAAAAAATACATTTGGCAAAAATTAGGGGAGGCACAAGGCTCAGGCACTCCCCTCTAGATTGCTTCTACAAAAATGGCTCAGCTAACTATGGACTGGCACCCGCATCAGTACACTATCTGATTTCTTGTACCTAAACCTTGATATTTCATTTTGATATAATTTCATCAATGAGAACTAAATAAAATTACAAATTTTTCTTATATGTAAGTTACTCTGTCATTCTTAAAGCTGAACTACTTCAATGAATGAAGAGGAAAACAGACGATCAAGTTACATCCTTGACAAAGAACCTCACAAAGATGAAGATATACACATCTGAATTTAATTAACTGTAAACAGCTACCCCTAGCTATAACAATAACGATCCATCTACAAATGGTAATTAAAACCTTCAAAAGCATACATATATATGTAAATGCAACATGCAGCCATTATCATCTGAGACTGGTCTAATATCAATGGTCCAGTAATAATTGTGACCCACCATAGGAAAAGGATGTTCCAGGTGGGAATTCGTCATTCAAGAGGATGGAGCTTTAGAATGATACCAAAAATATAACAGTGTATCAATCATCAAAGAATTTACAGGTTATAGAATATAGGAACGTCAATGTTCCTGTGAATGACAAAAACGAGCCGTTGTTTAGTGATACCTAAAGCAAAATTGTTATTTCAGGAGTGGTGGTGATCTGGTGATGTAACCGGCCCAGTCTCTGTGGTTAAGCAGATTTGTTGTTGCGTCACTATGTAAATCTGCACAACACTGCCATCAACAACACTTTGCTGCAGATTTTTTACTTTTAGAGTTAATGCAACTAGGAGGATGAAATAAATAATCCCACATATTAATGTCTAAACCAATCACCTGTTATTCCCTGTTATTTCCAATCACTCTACATATTTATCCTAGCTGTGAAGTAAATATGAATTATTCAGTGTTTACTGAGGTATACAATAACAAAATATAAATAGCTATTTATGAAATACTATTGTGATCATAATTCTTGATCTAAAAATTATGTTGTTTATCTGTTTGCGAGCTGGTATTTTTTCAGGCTATATTTTCCAACATGATGTCACAATTTTGTAAAGAAATCACCTAAATCATTGTCTCCTGGCAACGAAATTACTATTGTTTGGTAAATTTTGGAAATAAAAGAATCCATTGACATTCTAAGTAAGGATATTTTCGAATTAAATAGAATCTTTTGAGTAGGTTAGCTGAAGTGTGCACAAAAAGTTAGTCTAAGACAATTTGAACACTATTTTTCATTACATTAATCATATCTCCTTAAAATTATCAGTCATAGGGCATAGGATAAATCCACTTGGGAGCATGCTTTCCCTGTGTTGAGTGAAATATATGAAAATAATCCAAAACAACAGTCTTTGGAGCACATTAGATGCTCAACTAAACATCAGCATTGGATTTCAAAGTAAATAGTATTGATACAAATGCCTGCCAATCATAAAACTACCATGGAGTTACTTCTGATGAACACATCATGATGAAACTCCACTTAAACAGCAGATGTAAGAACTATGTTCAAAAGATTATGTGACCAAAGCATGATGTGTATCCGTGTACATCAAAAACGGCCTTGTCCATTATAATTAGGATATTCTAACGTCATTATTCAACTTTGTACCAAGCAGGTTGGGGCTACCACTGGAAAAACGATACGGCCACTGGGAGGGATCCAGATATTTGAGAAGGGGGGGGGGGGGGCACCCCTGTATAAATACTTGAGGCGCAGCCATTGGGGGCCTGAGTTTTACATTAAAAAAGAATCGAAATTCGGCAAAAATTAGGGGGGGGGGGGGGGGGCGCACGCCCCTGAGGCGACCCCCGTCCCTGGTCAGGGCGTCCTGCTTTAAAATGTTTGAGTCTGAAAATAACATAATATTATTTGGTGAAAAATAAATAATTGATTAAATTCGATACAAAAAACAATTTATTTAATGGTTTTAATCAATATACCTGTAAAACTTTGACGTCCTGTAATTTCAGGACACCTGACCCTCCTGTTATTTCAGAACAGCCCGTTATCAAGGTGCATTTTTACCAAGAAAAAATAAACTTTTAAAAAGTAAAATTCAACCATAAAAAAAACACGATAAATCTGAAAATACTACGATCAAATAAAATATAATGATTTAATCTTTTATAAAATACTATTTTCAATTTTAGCAATCTTTCTGTTTTCATCGGGTTTACAGCTAAATATCCGAAATTTGCATTTTGCCATATCATTGTTATAGAAAATATATATGACATAGAGATTATTTTTAAACATTCTTAAAACGCAGAAATATTACTATTTAGAACCACTCCTTATAATTGATGATTTATTGGATAAAATATATATGATACAGAAAAAGAAATATTTAAAGGATTTTGCATATTTGACTGATAATTCAGGACGTTCTGTTATTCCAGGACACTTTGTGGGACAGTATATTGGGCTGTACCGTTCTAACAGGACGAGTTGTTTTACCATGGTAGCCTGAACTTGCTAAGCATGACTGTAGAAAGTTGCAAAGAATGCAAAATAGGGTCCTACATATCTAAATTGACTCATACAATCTTATAAAATTGTCAACTGAAGATATCAATTATGCATGAATTACATCTGTTGACAGTGTACACTATGTAATGTCGGCTCAAGTTTAAGATCACAAATTATAAAAAGGCTGTTGCTAGGGCATAGGCAGAGCATCCCCACATCTGCACAGTAGGGTAGTAAAGTCCACAGCTAGGTTGTAGTGATGAGGCAGGATTTGAGCACCTGGAGCTTAGAGTTGCTCAAACCATCAGTTGGTAAGGACCTCATAGCAGGTGAGGAGGCTGGGCACTGAACTACACAGGTGTAATATCCAGTTAAAGTTACATGTACTATTAGGTGTCTTATTGTTTGTGCCCGTGGATATTAGCTAGCTCCTTTCAAAGCCTATCCCCGATCAGACTGTGTGTCCAATCCATAGTTACACATTAAAACATAGTTACGCATTATGGAAAACACAACACTCGCATGAAAGGTTGAAGTTAATTAATCTCCAATGTGTGTTACAGTGTCCAGATCTTCTGTTAACAATGAACAATCCAATAGGGTAACATCCACTCAACCAGACCCAGCCAACACTCCAGCCTAACTAGTAGTCTATCTGCTTTCACTTCCAACTCCAGAATCTGTCCATAACAGTACTGATCTTTCCAGGATGTACACCCAACAATGGCAGGCAGTGCTCTGCTGCCTAGTGCACAGACTGCGCCTTATAGATGAATGGGTCTACCTACCTAACATTCCCTTCAGTCACCATAGAGTGTCACAATCTTAGCCCTGATTCTTAGTTCATATTAGAATAGCCAGGTTAAAGTCTGGACTGACCGTACAGTACTAGAGTAAACTCTGCAGATAGGCTAGACTTTGTCTTCTTCTTCTGTTACGAACGAAATGCACATGACACTGTATGCATATGGCACCCTAGTTTTGCACACCACCTTTCTCCAATGTATTCTTTTGTATCAAAGTTATCAGCATGAAATATTTATGGGTACCGTACACTGTTTGTCTAGGAGCATTTGGTTGTGTAAACTGAGTGGACTTGCCTAAAGATTGGTGAAATGCTAACGGGAAGTCAGCGATGTATACTACATGTGAAGGACATCAATTAAGAAACATTCTTTCATGCACACTCTCTTGTCACCTCTTGATGATTGAACTACATCCAGAGATGATTCGTGGTCCAGCAATGGACGACTGTGACTGTGACTAGCTAAACTAATAGAAAACAGTTTTGATAGTTTTTAATGTATTCTGTTGTTTTAAAATTATCAGCAGTCATAAATGTTTATTGGTAAATTTGATGTAACTTGTTAACTTTTTATCTTACCAAAAATAGGTACAATAGTTAGGGTTTTATTATGTCCTAGCTTCTTTCTATTTTATAATTTTCTTTTGAATTGCTCCAGAAACAATAACAGACAAAGATTGTTGACCAGCTGACCTAAGACAAACAATCATCCTCTACAAACACCTAGACTAATGAAATGAGGCCCTTTCTACCCAAGTATTTAGAAAATTATTATAGAAATTTCATAATGACCGATTATACATCAATGTCAACTCTCTGGAATCAAAGTCCCAGAACAGTCTTCAAACACTTGAATATTTATATCCTGATGGTAAAATAATGTTATATTCTTTAATATCTACTTTTCCTAAATTTTCTAAAAATTGGATTTTTAAACCAAACTCTAGGTCTATTTGTGCGACAGCAAGTCGTTCTCTTATAGTGCTATAAAACTTGAAACTGTAGGCCTACTTATGTAACCTCCGACTTTTTATCATCTAAATGTGCATTAGGCCTATAGGCCTATGATATATCAAGGCATGATATATATTGATTATCATATCACATATTTGTGAATTGAATTAAAGAGCAATGTATCTAATAAAATAACATTCACAGAAAAAGGAAAAGAACATTTCATGTTATGGCTTAATTGTACTAAGTAAACTTAAGTGTTGATTAAAAACTTATCCATTAGTGGACATGGCATGCAGGTAAAATCAGGCGGAAAAGAGCAACTATGTGGTCTACACAACAGGCGAACCTTGTCTGCTTCTCAAGGCACGCCATTATCGAAGCTCTATACATTTACATTTCTATTAACAAGAACAGTAGATTTATAAAGAAAGCAGATTTGTGTGTCAGTACATGTGTATGTTTGTGTGCGTGCTTATATGTGTAATATAGTTTTATTAAACATATTATTATATCTTGGCATTGTGTGATGTCTTTTTGCTTCACTGACTGTTGATCTTGTGATTCAGGCATCGGCAGCTGCCTGGTCTTCAGAACCAAATGTTCATGCCATGGCACCAGAGCACATGGGGAATGAGGATAAGAGGGGATTCTGGTCAAGGCTCACACACAAGGGTCAGCTGTGTAGTATCTTGAGGGGAGGAATGATGGGGCAGGGAGAATTAGAGGGCAGAGCAGTCGGAATATATGACTTCTACTATGCTACTATACTAACAGGGGAAACATATTTGGGGTCTTTGCCAATCCTGGCAGGGTGGTAACATGTTGGCCTCATCAGCTCATGCCCGACATCTCATTCCCTGTGCTCATCAGTGACCAGTCTTGAAAAATGGTGGCACATGCTAATTTTGTGTTGTACCATTGCTATAATCTAACTGTTCTCCTTGCCAGAATTCTTTTAAGACTGATCATCGATACTAATTGGTACTATAGAGGCATATCTCTTGTAGCCCATGCTCAGCTATATCTATATAGCCTAAGTTCCCAAGTGGTCCTATTCAAGAAGGGAGCCGGTGTTGATACATTGAGTCCCAGTAAGAACACTTTATTTCATGCAGAAACTCTTTCTGATCAATACAGGTCACATGATCATCGTGCCACCCCATAATGTCACTTGTTATCTCGTAATCTACTCTTACTTCTGTGCTATATAACACCAACACTCGTTCCACAAGGAGAACCTTTGTTATTTCATAGACTTACTCCAATAATTACAGGTATACAGTTATTAGTGATGAACGCACAACTTGTACAAGACTTTAACATATAGTTTATACCCTAATCGATCCCCCAAAATTCGTGCCACTAGAATTGAAAGGCTCCTAAAGCTCATACTAAAGATTTATCACAATTGTATTATTTCAATTGAGATGAACATTTTAACAACCTTAAAGCCTGGGTTTAGACAGGTAACCACCACAGAGTAATTATGGTAGAGAAGGAGGTCCGCTATGGTATGGCTCTGAGAACCCTTAGTATGTTAGATTTGAATCTAGATTGTATTCAATTTACATTTGATGAGACATTTGATGAGACATTTGATGAGACATTTGATGATAATACTAATGGTAATTACGTCACCAATTCCAAACTATTTCCAGCAACCCCACAATGTCTAACAGAAGAGACGGTTAGACATACTCAGTACTTAAAATCTTAAAGAAAGGCCTAAATAAATTATTTTTTAGGCCTCTGTTTAAGATGTTAAGTGATAGACAATGATCCGTATTGTCTAGGTGATGAATCTCAGGTCTTGAAATTCATATGATCTGCGCATATGAACTTTAGTCAGTTTGAGGGTAGTTATTTTTCTTGAGAACATAACACATCAGGGTAGGTTCAACAGTTAGATCTATTGCCTACAATCATAGGCGAAAAAGTGGCCTGTCAGAATAATCATAACTTTGAACTACTATAATATAACCGCATGACATTGTATACTTTCTCTCATAAAGGATTTCAAGAATAGCAAACAAGCGAATTATGTTAATGCAGCAATCAGGTAATGAAGCATAAGTCTCGATATATACCCATCACTTTCCACCCCTTCACTATATTTTGCAATTGGATGAATTCTAATTCGTAATTGTTTTGAATATTTGGAGATCTATGGTGTAGCCCTAATCTCTCACTCATCACTTCCAGACGCTAGTCCCTCAGGACAATACCTTTACAGACGTGAGTCTTGCACCCAGACAAATTAATTACTTAAGATATTGGAAACAGGTGCTGTAGCAATGAAATCAATAGAAACGAATGTTCCACTGAGGAAATTACGAGCAATAGTAGATGAGATTACTGAAGCAATTAGAGATTAATAGTTTTAATCATACATTTAGTTGTATAATTTCGACCTGTGTGACGTTCCTCGGTAGTTCGGGGTTTCCGATTTCTACAGCAGAGGGACGTGGGAATTGTTTCGGATCTCGGACGGACGAAGAATACGGGCAAGAAACCGAGATGTGATATTTTGAGTCGTGCCTCGCGCACGAGGGGGGTTGAGCGGGTCGATCGGGAATCGGCACTCGTCGACGGGCAGAGGACTGTGGGGGAAGGAAAATATGGTAGGGGTAGGGGGAAGCCGTTTCTTATCTCTCTTCGGTGCCGGTGTTCGTTCCTACGGACGGTCCACCCTCGGTCTCGATCCGCGGGGATGTCGGGCCGACAGTCGCCTATTGTTTGGTAGCGTGGGGCCGAGCCGGTCGCGCCGTCGTTCCCCCGGATCCTGGGTTTCCGTCCCTAATTTCGGGCCCTCGTGCCATTCCGCGCCTGCGTTTCCGGGTCTCCATCCGGGCCAGTTTTGGGCCTTCGGGCCCTGTTTCGGTCCTTTTACTTAAACTTCTAGTTAATTAACTCGTATCGGCTCATCTCATCGGTTACTAAAGGAAGAAGACACGTGTTGACACAAGGAGAACTGTAAAGGAACTCATTTATTCGGGCCTCACCACCCCTTTTTATAGTCTAGTGGTCAGCCCTGATTGGCTATCTTTGATCACGTGGTTACAATTGACGTCACTTCCGGTTTACATATTTCTCGGGACTGTCGGGTCTCGGGCTTTTACACTTTCGGGCCTTTACATTTTCGGGCCTTTACGTTTTCGGGCCTCTTTCGGGCCTTTCGGGTTTTTCGGGCTTTTACACTTTCGGGCCTTTTTCGGGCCTTTTATAAAATATACTTTACTTTTGTCATATTACCTTACTTTTCTTATTTCGGTCTTTTACCTATCTGATGAATAGACATTCATCACACCTGCAAAGTGCACTCATTATTTTGAATAATATTGGAAAATTCTTCTTAATTGCTTGCCATAATTTTCTGTATCCATATGCCCATCGAGTAATCACTGAGAATTGCTTGGAAAATAGTTTATAATGCTAGATGCCGTTTGCAAGTATGTTTGTAAGTTTTAACAAACTTTCAACAATTTGACATCAACGAGGGATGTTCCATTTAAACGATGGTTTTGATGGGCTCGATGACTTTCGGTGGCTTCGATGGCACTGTTTGATCTTGCAATGAGTACCCTCATTTGCGTAGCGCCTTTGCTCCCATAATAATCTTAAGGGGAAAATCCATTGAGCAATGCGACCAAAATTATGTTCGAATTCTATTGTTTTGATTTCCTTCTGATATTATTGAAACCCATCACTCTGATTTTCTTCTGTGCCTAAATGTTAGTAACTAATTTGGCTCTTCAGGGAAATTTTGATTTGCGTCTCGTGATTAGAAATTCTGTCTAGCATGAATACATTTTACACAGGTAGGCCTAATCCCTTCTTGGGAATATTTTGCAATAGCCACATTATTTTGGTTAAAAAACTAAATAATATTACAGACGTTGAGACCCGCATAAAAATGTTCCTGATTAGTGTAATTAGTTGCGAAAATACGGGCCCAGGTCTTCCTAAACTTAGAATCTACCTCATTGAAAAATGTAATACAATATTCAGAAACTATTAGAAATTGTTGAAATTTCATTTTTCTAGCCGAAGCAATAAGACATAGTGTTCCCATTGAGCTATACACAATCAGAAATAGCTAAAACGGATAAGTTAGAATTGTATTGAAATATCTCCAAAATATTACTATTCAGAACCACTATTGAAATAACTGAGAAATGAGCGTGAGTTAGAAAACATGCAGATAAGAATTCAAAACGGTTTAATAATACAAAATTAGGTGTGCTTGGGCGAGGGTGAAATTGTGAACAAATATATCAGTATGGATATCATGACAATGTTTCTGGTTAGAAGAGGCGGCGCATTTACTTCTTAGATCTAATGTTTAGATGATATGCGGTTAACGATGAAAAAGTGGGAAGTTCTCAGTATTGCACCCCATCGGTTTTGTTACATAATTATATGTTTATGAGCGTAATCTAAGCCCAAGTCAAGATGCTTACACTCGTCTACCATATTCATAATAATTATAGATATGCCCGGTAATGTCACTTAGGTCCCCATCCTGTCAGTGTCAGTATCTCTTTTTTTAAACGGAACTTGACATTTTTTTTATTTACGTCGTGATATGTTTAATCAAGCATTTTATGAAGTGGATATGTAATGCCGCCCGGTTTGTATCGTTACTTCCTACATTCCTGAAATTGTTATGATGCAAAAAGGAATTATTGTCTCCAAAATAATCTGGGAAAATGACTCTTAATTGAAATTTGCTTTCGACGTCGAATGACACTCTTTTATTGCAGTTTCTTTTAGTTCTATGAATAATAATTATTATTGCTGTCGAAGGACTATGGTATAAACGAACGGACTTTAAACGGAGCAAAATAGATTATGCCGGCATGCATGTAGTACAAATATACGTAACAGACGGATAATCATTTGGAGAAAATCGTCTAGTTTAATGTTAAATAAAAAGTGGATGGAATGCAAGAATATTAACAAACTGTTTATTTATGCACCGAAATGCACGTGGGTATTTGAGCTGATGGTTCAATTAACGACACTTTTGGGATCAACAAGTTGGTAATAAAAAAGTACCTCAATGAAGCCATTACACGTGGCTCCCAGCCTGCCGCTTGTGGGTTCCACCTGTGGGCGGTATGGAGGCGCCGCCCTGTCGACGGCGACCGCAACCTTCATTGTCGTCTGCTCAGATGATAAACCGACATATCGCCTATATTATAGGCATTTTTCTTCCTCCCTGGATAATCCGTTAGCCACGGTTTGGTATCACTAACCTATGTCTAAAGTGAATCCTGAAAATGTATCTTTTGAAAAGAAATACATAGGGCCAGGGTAAATCTCGAGGAATAGAGACGCCAGCCGGCGGGATTGCGCTTAAGAGGTCAGTGTCGCCGCCTGCTGAAGATGTTATCAACTCGTGTGGTGGTTAACATACAATAAAACCTGTTTTTATTTCTTCATGTTAATCTCTGGGGCTGTTAACCCCCCCCCCCCCCTCCTCCCTCCCTCCCTTTGGAGGAGTCCACTTTAATAGTTAAGAAATATCTTATTATTTCCGTGTTCCCCCCTATAGGCCAACAGATGAGAAGATGCTACCAAATAAGTATAGAATTATCAGTAACACCAAGTTTTAAAGTAAAGAAAATAGCTTTAACAACAGAATTTTACAATTGTCTAAACTGCGCAAACACATAGACACTAAAACGAGCACAGCAATTCATAAACAGACTCCTACCTTCTTTTGATTATTGTGGTTTTATAGTTATGTCTTGTACATCAGACCAAGTAAGGGAGCTCCAGATATTATAGAAGTTTGCTTCCTAAATCTACTTTCGTATAGCTTGGAACAGCTAAGATGCATGAAAATATAAATGCATTATGTGTATAGGCCTACATAGTACGAAAGAGGGTACATTGCAAGGATCTGCTTGCAAGAAAAGATTTATAGTCCCTACTAAAATGTCTTCAAAGTACCAAAACAGCCCTTGTAATTAAGTGTATTATATTACCGGATGCATCAGAAGGTACTTAACATCAATTGGTGACTTTGTTTGATTTCATGAGAACTACCAGGGCTAAAAATAGACATTACATTGACTTACTAGGTAAAAAGGCTCATGATGATTATTAGCATATAACTTAACCCTTTCACTGCCACAGGCCGCAAGTAGGCCTATATGCAGCTCTGTAGTGCAATTCCCTAGGAACACCATCGAAAAGAGGGTAGATCCAGCTATCAGAATCTGAAAGGGTGTTTCTTTTTAAATTCCAATTAGAACCAGTGATGAAGCTATTTGAACAGCGGACTATCAAGACCCAATATAATATCAGAATTGCAATCACAGAAACCATTGTCAATGTGTTTACATTTGAACTTGCCATACTCATTCAAAAATCATTAAAAAAAATGGGTAAATGTGCATGTGTATATGGCATAATTTTCAATTGGTTATGAATTTACTTTCATTTATGAAAATCACAAACTCTCTTTCGCACAAAAAGTTAACATGTTTCCATGTTATCATTGTAAAGAGTGAGATGATTATTTTGTGAATTATTGGTTAGCATTAAAACCTGTAAAATGCATACAGTAGAAAAAGTAACTCAAGACGAAAAGATTGGCCCTATTGGCCCTATTTCTATCGAAATAATTGAAATAAGCTTTCCACACAAGGAATCTATAATGAATTTGAGTTTTAGGCAATCGACTAATGTTTGTATTTTGGGCAATATTTTCAGTAAACATCAGTTATATTACGACATATCTGCCAGTAAAAAGGCTGAAAGATGTTTTGTATAGAGATTACAGATACTGAGTCCCACCTTATGTATATATGTATATATTATGTTGAACTGCAACTACACGTACTGTGATACTATCAATTATATTCATCGTTCTATATCATATTATGTATTGCATTATTTGTTATTGTACATAACCTAATATACTCTAATATTGTATTACTCTGAAAACCAGGGGAAACCCTTATGTTTATTCCAAATTATAAGTAGAAATCCAGCTATTTCAAATCATTTTATTTATTCGTCACAAATAGTATTGGAATGATTCATATCATATCAGATCTTAACAACAGGGAAATCAGATCTTACTTGGAAATTCTGATTTCTAATAATTCAGATCTTGCAAATGACCAACTGAACATTATGACAATAATAATCTGCAAAATATAGCTTATCATATATTTAATGATTATTTTGTTTTCGGGAAACTGTAAGTAATAAAGATTGCCATCCTGTTCTTATAATTGGCGGCATATTGCTTTTGATTTCGGGAAACTCTGAATCTTGTACATTCATCCAAATCAGTAAAAAATATAATTTAGAAAAAGATGTTTTAATATAACGAATATAAATTTGAAATATATCACAATTTCCCTTCCTCTTTATACAAGGGAAATAAACCGTCTAGAAATTTTTATTCAGCAGAGGTATTCAGGTTCTAAGTCTTATTCAGGTAATGCTTACTCCAATGCCAATACTGCATGTGATATTCTTGTAAGAACATCAAAAAAAAATATCAAAAGAATATCGATTCGCGCAATTCTATTTTGACAAAACCAAATAAAATTATTTGAAAAAAATGATCAGTTTCGAGATATCAGGGCTGAATTCAAAAGAAGAATGTTGATACATTTGTAGCTTTGTGTTAAGAAGGCACATTAGTAAGAAATGACCATTGTCACCATAAGTATTATATTGTCGAAGGACTCTTTAGCCTAGGCCCGGAAAGCCTGAGTTGCAACTCAAAAGAGTAGGCCTAATTTTATAATCAGACAATACTACAACTAATTGGTTGCTTCTTATGATAATCTGTACCCTGGCCTAAACATAATATATAGTTTTGAAAGCAACGCAAATATCAATGGATATAATTATGATATGATAATCACAATAATGTCACAAATACAAACTTCTAAAAACGTTGATGCTCTTACTTCGTTTCGAATCTTTCGTCTACAGCTCAGCGAAGCATCAAAATACAAAAGTAGTTAGCAGCTTAGGGTTCTATACATTAAATTCTAATTTGGGACCATCTAAAAGCCAATTAAGTGCAACCAGTCTCAGCTGATTAACCGCCTAGTTCCTGTTATAAAAAAACTCCAAGTTTTTAGGTATGGTCTTGTTTGGACTAAGTCGTTAAGGTCAGAGGTGCCACTTTCTTCAAGTGCTAGGAGGAGGATAAATGGCTAACTATTGCAATGCCTATGATATTTGAAGGTATTTTTCGCCTCCGTCCAACAAGAGAGCCTTTGTTCTCCAGTTACTCCTTGGGGTATCTTTTGTAATCATCCCTAAAATATGATCCATATTAACCATTAAATGCAATTGTTTTCTGGGCGGCATTTCTATGCGAGCCAAAAATAGTTAATGTGTAGACATGGCATTTATATCGCTTGCCTTTTGCGAAAGATCGCGGTTAGAATAGAACCAGAAAAAAACGTACAAACAACACTAGTGTAGCAATGCAGCTGTGCGATGCTTTGTTCTTCCCTAAAATGTCATGGCATTTTAAACCCTAACCAGAACTGTCATCAGCAGCATGGCGACACCCAGCATGGTGGGCGGGGTTAGCACATTGCGAGCGTTGTTGGCATACGTGGGTGTGTCTGGAAAAGGCTCTGTTCGCACCATCACCCAATCATAGGCCAGGGTTTTGTCGTTAGCTTTGAGAATCTTCTCCGCCACCTCCTCCCGTACCTTCTTGTGATAGGCGTTCAACCAGCGACGCTGTAAGTGTAAAGGGACATCAACGTCACCAATTATTTTTGACTTTGACTGACACTATAAATGGTAAATACAGTCGAAAACTATCTCTATTTTTCTTACATATACTTCGACCTTTTGGTTGAATATTGTTTTATTCTTCAGTTTTCTATATTGAAGTCTACAATATCGAAGTGCCTATAAATGTAGTTCAATGAGTTATAAGTTACTAATGAATATATCTGTAATTCATGTCACACAAACTCACCTGTGGTGCAGTCAACATATCGACGTTGATTAGGTTAGTTTCAAATGGGACCAAAGTAAACGCCTCGAAGCCCAGGTAGTCTTTATCACCGAATCGATGCTGAAATGTAAAGAATTTGCATTACTCCGCTAGTTTAGTAGGCTTATACTGAATAATTACTTCACTGTATTCTGCTGATGGAATATCATTTAATAGAGCTCAATAAGTAACATGAAAGACTTTAACTAAAATGTAAAGACATGTATTACAACACCAACATATTTGCATGTATGGCCTGCATACAAACAGTCGATGTTTAGTCAAAATCCAGTGCTCTCTATTTTTATGGCGGTATATATCTATTTTCAACAGAGTGGGTAAACTATGAAGTCTCATGCCAATCAAGAGGATGTCACAATTTAGTTTTAATCACTTCACAAATCTCAGACTTTTTTCCTGCATGTAAAAATCTTTTTCTTTTAAAGAATCGAACAAGTAGGCCTACATGTATAGAAATACATATTTTCTGAACAAAGGTATTATTATAAGACAAGCTTCACTTTTATCATCAAGATATCAAAATTATGTCCCGGCAAAAACTTCAAACAGCTTGCATTCTGGTAACGCGTATGTTCATTACTTACTGCAAGTTGAAGAGGTTTTGTCATGACTATTGTCTCCAACCTCACTCCAAATTCACCGTCCTCATAAAAACCCGGTTCTGTAATGTAAAAAAATAAAGGTTTATTACAATATTTTTCCAAACTGGATTTTCCCAACCTGATTGTTTAATGAAAAGGACCCTCCCCCCCTTGTAGTTGATAATCTAGACCCGCTGTTCTTCTTTACAAACTTATATAAAGGTTTGATACTTGCCATATTAACACATACCATGAACACGATAATCAATTTATTTTTGAATTTCACATTTACTCATGCATCGGACCAAGGAGAACTTAAAGCTATCCATGGGCATCAAATTAATAGAACTAAATTGTTGAGTCTTTCGACATAGGTAGGACCTCAAAACGATTATGTTTTTTCGTGAGACAAAAGATATTTATTTGATTATGGTATTTGAAATGTACATGCTTCACAGTTATAATCATACATGTATTTACAAACCGTCAGAAAAGAACATTTCTCCATACAGAGGACTTTCGTAGCGTGAAGCCCTGTAGCCTATATTAATACGACCAGGACCTGTAAAGAAAAAGGGGGATTTGAAAAACTAATGTTTTGTCCATAGACATCATTAGCATGTGAAAACGACGAGCGGCACGTAGGGTCAGGCGGCCGTGCGGGTGTTAAATATTATATTCTTTTGTACAGTGAAAATTAGTTCAAAGAAAGTTATATGTTGGGACAAAGTTTATATTATTATCAAATCATTAGCAGATACATTATGCCCCAAAAGGAAATCTTTCTATACGAATAAAAAACCACCTTGGCTCACACACGAGCTAATTGAACTGTCTAAAGACAAGGATCTAGCACTCAATAATGGGCCCTCTGCTTTTCCTGATCTATATAAATGATATGCCTAAACTTAATCTAAATTCTGAAATTTTATTGTATGCTGACGATACTGTGCTAACCTGTACCAAATATAACCCTGATGAAACAAGAGCCAACATGCAATCAGATATTAATAAAGTCACCTCCTGGTGTAGCCATAATAAGCTCACAATAAATTCTAAGAAAACTAAATATGTAATATTTAATAGTAAGACTTTACGAGATGATGACTTTAGGAACTTTGAACTGCAGCTTAACGGATCTATTCTCTTAAGGGAAAATCAATATAAGTATTTGGGCATCATTTTAGATCAGGATTTAAGTATGACCCCTCAAATCGATTGTGCATGTAAAATGGTTTCTGATAAGCTTCACATGTTAAGATATGTACGTAGGTATCTATCAGATAACCATGCTTTGCAAATAGTAAAATCAATGATACTACCATACCTGGATATGGGTAACTTTATGTATACTGGTGTAAGTCAAAAAGAAATGTCAAGGCTAAATGTATTGTTTAATACATGCCTAAGAGTTGCCCACAAAATCAAATATCCATCAGGGATAACGTGATATGAATTACATACATTATCAAATACACTACCACTGGAGTATAGACGTGAGCTCTTCTTGCTGACCTGTATCTACAGACTTATCCAAACTGACAGTGTACCACTGAAGGAGGCCCAACGAACAACAAGATACATGCAAGGACCTATTATTAAATTGGGTTTTACGGACCTTAATAAATGTATTAAATCCCCAGTTTATGTTGCGATAAATTTATGGAACTCACTCCCATGTGAGACAAGGCTGTCTCCGTGCATAGACAATTTTAAAAATATAATCAAATTACGATTAAAAGAGAGGTACAGGCTCCAAAGTCTATACCATAGCTAGATCTTTTGTAACTAATAATAATTATTTAATTTGCTTACATATTGATTGACTAGGTATTAGACAGCTTGTATATTGATTGACTAGGTATCACACACTTATATTACATTGAGTAATCATCCCATAACATCATCATCACCGTTTTGTTACCCCCCATATGAGTACTATCATATAATATAAAAAGAGCTAAAACCCCCTTTTTTTTCCATATACAATACATGTGTAGTTGATACGAAATTACCCTGTCAGTAAATCAAACTGTACGCGGGAGGAAGACCAGAATTGTATTTTGATCCTTGCTACAGTATAATAAAGAATAATTCAAAAAAAAAAAAATGTCTGAAGAAGACGAACTATCACTAGATAATTGACACATACCGCCCCAGGCATCATTATCCCAGAAAGCTACATGTTCTAGTCAGTTCAAAATCAGCTGACGCCCATCATTTTTGGCAGCATAGTATCTATAAGCAACGCCTGTCATATATCGCCCATTAATTTTAACTTTTTAATCCCAAGATCCATCATTAGATTACCCTTCATGCAAAAATTTAACAATACCAAATTATATTTCCTGATCCATGAAATAACTATATTTTAGCGGATTGCAGTGAATGACGACACAGTAGAAAGTAAAAAAAATATCAACCGACGATTGTGAATTATATAATTACGGAGAAGTAGAAGGGGCCGCACGTTTCGTTGGCCCCAACGCCAGTTTTCCCATAGACATACCAGTAGGCCCATAGACCTACTCTAGACAGAAGGAGTTAACATTAGTCTTCGTGCATGCTGTCGTTAACTTAAACTATCTAGGGGCGGATCCAGGGATTTTGCAAGGGATGGGGGCGCCCTATTGTAAACATATCCCGAGATTTTACATAAAAAATATATTTGGCTTTAGAAAAAAAAGAGGAAGAGAAAAAAAAACTCAACAATAAACAAACAAACCAAAATAAACACAAAAAACACCCTTTTGCTTCAAAGAACCATTCTATTGTTGCCTACCCTCGTGCACGTTGAGGAAGAAGCCGATGCCGTGGCCGGTGCCGTGGCGGTAGTCGAGGCCGACGGACCAGAGGGGGCGGCGGGCGAGCACGTCCAGGTCGCGGCCATAGGTGCCGTTAGGCCAGACGGCGGTGGCCAGGTCAATCACCCCCATCAGCACCCGGGTGTAGGCCTCCTGTGGGCGGAGGATTAACGTTATTAATAGGCAGGCTTAGTCTTAAGTATAATGCGAAGTAGATAATATATTATACTGACACTGCATGCCTCCTGGGAACAGCAGTAAATATAAGTAAAGGTAGCCGAGTACGTGTACTTATATGCTTGCTTTGGGATAGTGATATCAGCAGCCCAACAAGTATTTCTAGAGAAACATTACTTACATATGAGGGTAGATGTTGGTTAGCATGGGACACGTCAATCACTTTTACATAGGTCCCATATTAATAAGTAAACAGCGATAAGTGACAATTTCTTTGTTTTGGGAAGTAACAAGGAGCAAAAGGGAGTGCCAATTCGTATACTACTACCCCGGGGAAAACAGTGGAGCGATGGGCGGGCGGTCAGTCCCGGGTCGCGGGTAGCCCCACTGCAGAAGGGTCACTAGTACCCAGTGCAATTAATTGTATATGCATTCAGTTACCTTCTGGAATGCCGTTGGTTGCCCGAAGTGAAACGTCCTAGTTACATCTGTGGTGCCATCACTGAGAAGAAAACATAGATTGGTATAATATATTTTGCCACCACTAGAGTTTCACTTTCAGGCAGTAACTCAACTATTTCATATTCAGTTAGTCAATAATCGACTTTATATTTTTGAGGCGATAACCTGTTACTATTTCATATAAATATTCATTTTGTCAATAATCTACTTTACGATGATCGTTTATTTTTCATAGTCATCCTTTGTAAATGGTTTGCGCATTTTACTCAAATTACCAGAAATGGGCTCCACACCCTACAATCTCATGATACTTACAGATACTGGCCCCCGGAGTCCAAGAGGTACATGTCTGAGGTGGTGATGGGCTTTTTAGTAGCCTCGCTGGCCGTGTAATGGATCACTGCCCCGTTAGACCCCGACGCCGAGATGGTATGGAAACTTAGACCCTTGTTATACATCTGCTTCCTGAAAAGGGGAGGGTCTAAAACTTGGAACACTTATCACGTACGATTTTATCTTGCATTTATAGGCTTGCTCTTAAGTTTTAGATTGGCTCAGTTCTGTAAAACACAGCCATATAATTATTATCCACACTCGGATCATAAACTTTACTTTTGCCTTATATAAAACATATGATAATTATTCCTCTCTCATTATTACAAAATATACCCCTTTATTTTGAACAAATTCTATCCAAAAAAAGCCCCACGATAATGCGATCTATATAATTCAATACTAACATTCTTAAACCATCAAGTTCATCAGATGCCGTAATTTCGTCCCATTCTCGGAGGCCCTCTTTCACGTCTTTTTCCAGGCGGGCAACAAATTCAATGAGAGCCGCTGAATCTCTTATCTGCAAACCCAACACGGAATTCTGTTTTATTTTTCAATATATCAATCTGCATGTAGCAGTAATAAGGAATACGTAATGTTAAAATGAAGCCTTTGTTCACGAATGCAGGGTTTGCTTTTATCGATAACGTGAAGAAAAACAAGATTATGTCCTAAGTATGCATTGCATTGCTTATCAATTTCATTAATATGAACTTATTAGTGCCCATGACGGATTTTATAGTACAAGTATTTCCTTTGCATAAAGAGTCCTTATATTGCTTTACAAAGGGTGAATTTTTCAATGGATAACTCACGTGACAGCGTCGGAGGCCTTCCACTTCGACTGGATTCTTTCTTCCCTTTAGCGTTCTCACTCGGGATGGCGCTATGAAGGCTCTGCTTTTGGCTTCTGTCTAGACACCAGAGAATGTGGAAAGCTTCAGAAAATTTTACAATATTGTGTTTCTCTTGCAAATTGATTCTCGATTCCATGGGAATGTTTCACAGAACTGGGGAGATTTTAGCATGAAGGGATGTTGGCTAAGGGATATTGTCACGAGCTTACCTTTATTAAGCATTTTTACAAGGAGGATGTCGGCATGGGGGTAATAGGTATGGTTGAATTGTTCATGGGGGTGATTTCTAAGGGGTGAGACAAATCAGGAGCATATGAAATAGTCTCTTCAGGGTCATGGTCAGTCAATACGTGTGTAAAGAGAAGAAATTCCGTATTTTTCTACACACATAATGTCATAATTATAAGTAATATAAGAATCTATTGCCAATTTGTTCATTTCTAAATTCAAATATCCGAACTAAAATACATGTACCAGTACTATTTGCGATGAAAATATTACAAAATTTGATATTTGAGGGTTCTTTTAACTGTTGTTCTAAATAGAAAAACCATTTGACGAAAAAAAAACTATCACTATATATATAGGGCCTAATAATGTACGAAAATAGTGATGATTTGCTACTCAGTACACTCATTATAGCCGAGGGGGGTACAGTCCAGGGGATGTTTTCCTAGACGTGAAGGCATAATATTGGGATATCACTAAACACAATTGCTATTCTTGATAAGATTAATTTGGTTCTTTGCTTATTATAATTATATTCATTCCTCTCCATTATTATAAATATGTTCACCATATAATACGCTGAAAAACAGAGGTGACTCTGATGCCTATTATGAAAATAAAAAAAAATAAAAAATTGATTACCTCTGTTTGTCCAAGGCTGGAGAAGAGGGCATAGCTTGCCATGGGGCTCACCCAAACCTTTTCCACTCCGGGTTTGTTCGGCAAGGCCATCATATCAGGGTAGAAGTCTGCATAATCTTTCACCTATGGATATGAAGGAATAGCAAATTCATTAAAAAAAATACTTGCATTTACAAGTAAAGGCCATTATTGAAAGGGTCCAAGTTACTTAGGTTTCATAGTTACAGGATTTCTATTGGATAAGGATGCATTTGACAGATAATATGCCAATTAATCATTCTAGTACTTGTAGATACAGAATAATACTTTGTAATGATTTCCTTTGAAATAATGTATTACCAAACATTAAACATACCTCAACGCAATTTGACGAATCACTGCATTGGCCTTGGTTATTTGTGTTTAAGTGATTCTTAATCTCTTGTGTCAAGCGGTTGTCGCGACCTAGGAGGTACATTCTGGAAATTCAAATAATGGATAATATAGGTTCATTATCAATCAGTTGGGATCACCTCAGTATAGTCAACGCGGATGTAAGGATTAAGGCCCCCTCTATTGATATAGGGGTAGGGATGCTACCTTAATTGCCAATGGGGCAGTGTTTATAGAACACGTTGCCAAGATTTAAAAAAAGACAAAAGGAAAAGAAAAGGGGGTTCGGGGCATAGTCCCGATTCATATGCATTGGAAATCAAATATTTAAAAGAAAACTAAAAGAAAATTACTTTTATTGTCAATTTCGTTCTTCTCTAAAAATATTAAATCATTGTACCAACTGTAACCCATGAGGCCTCGACCCCCACTAATCTCCCCTTCTTGTGGTGGGTTGACCATCCAATCAGTTAATATTTGTACGTTTGTAATGGGTGAAAAGTATACGAAAATTAACTGAAAAATTGTCATTTACTTACGTTACTTTGTCCTTTTCAACGATGCTGTATGCAAAGAATACGGGATTGTAGGCGATGTCTGTTCCTCGAAGGTTGAAAAGCCCTAGAAAAATACATTAAAACACACCATATAAAATGTTACGCTCAAATGAACGTGGTTAGTGATCAATATTGCACTGGAAACACAGAAGTGTCAAAATTATCATCAAAATTGTACTATCCATTTGCTCATCGACTATTTCCATGATTTTACATGAGTTTTTGCACATATATGAAAAAAAGATAATTTATTGTTCATCTAACTTCCGGAAGATCATAACTATTATATATGTTAATAAGTTAATAAGATTAAAAAAAACTCTTTCAGATATTTTCCCTTGTCAATCAGAAGGTATCCAGTTGTACCTTGTCAGACTACCGCCCTGCTACCCTCGACTTTTTATGAACAGATGTACCGTTTTCTGAATTACCCAATAAGTGAAATGGGATAATACGATATATATCTTTTTTATCATTTCTATCATTTCTATTATAGCCATGAGGTCCCAGAAGTTTCCCACGTATACCCTGGATATGTAATATGCTATTTGTTTAATCTACAGTTAGGGGCAGGTAGGTCAGACATAACTCTAAAAATAACTTGCTGCAGACAGTACAACAGACAAAAAATCGCCAAACGAGTAATAAGATTAAATTTTGATTCCAAAAGAACGTGCAAGATGTTTCTAGAGGCATTGTTTTTTCAGTACAAATGAAATGAAAAGTGTTGAGTAAAATATGGGGGTATTTGATGTTAATCAATGGTGATTTGCACTTATTTTATAATGCCTCTTATGTTTTTATTTTAACAATATATTTGTGTGTGTGCATACAATTTTATTCAGTATTAAACATCGGAGTTGCCTCTCTTTATCACTTCATTACAAATATTAAAATCGTAATATTATGTTCACTAACTTTTTAACAGTAGTATCGGAATATAAAAAATATATCTTATGAGTGGTTGGCGCGTTTCTTTGCAAAGGGGATTGAGAAAGATAAATCTCTGGACAATTCGGGCAAATACATAAATCTCTTTAATCATGTGTATCCTCGCTATAAATGAATGACGATAAGGTGTGTGAATTACCTTTTTTCGATCTAATGCTTTATTTCCTCAGAAAAAAAGCAAGCTGTTATCGTTGCCATTATTGATACATATTTTACATTATTCCAGTCCTTACAATCCATAATAAACATACATGCAATGTCATCAAGAGCCGTGATGGCCGCCGCATCTGCGCTGTCACCGAAACCTTCCCGGACACTTCTCACTTTGTCCTGCCAGTTCTCACCTTAAAGGATACGGGTATGGTTAAGGTCAGGTCAAATACGGTCAGGCCATTATAACTGAAGTCAGAAGTTCAAAACGTGGATTCAGACACCCAACCAGGACTTCTAACTATTGAGCAACAATATTATTGCATAGGCCTATCGCTGTCATTCATGGTAGAGAATGATATATCAAAACTAAAGATTAGGAATCAAATTTATTATATCCTACTAAACAAGTATATATTGTGAATAAAAAGCCCAAAGTTACGCGTATGCCTATAACAAGGCATACTTTAACTTTATTTGAGCGATATCGATGTCACATCGGCATGGCAGTTGTCATAACTAAAGCGTAATGCAAAGGATATTTCAAGGTAGAGATGAGACATACAAATCAATATTTTACTTATGGTTAACTAAAAATCAAGCTTTATTTACCCGCAAACTCGAGGTCAAGGATTAGGAGGGGGGCGCTGGCCTCAGGAGGACGGGTGCCGGCCTCGTCCCACACAGCTCCGGCCAGATCAGACACCTCGACCAACGTCAGATTGGCCTTGGTTAAAGCCTCCTTGTAAATTATCCAAGAATCTGACACGGAAATGAAAGTAAGGAAAATACAGTTTTTGTATAATTTTGTTTTGCATCCTGAGAGTTTTAGTAAGGTAGGATGGGATATTATACATAATTGTAGAAGATGTGAAAAACAGATAAGACACAATATTTTTCAATGTGGATAAAAATTGAAACTCTGTCATACTTATATTATGATCATTTAGGAGTAACAAAAAACACACATACATTCACACACACATACACACACACACACACACACACATACAATATTATAGGCCGGTTTCTAGTCATTATCTTGAAACAGTTGACATTTTCTATTAGTACCATAATAACAGAGAAAGAAAGGGGGATCCACTTTTGATTGACAAGTCATCCTCATGTATCTATGAACCTCATGTAACGATGTCATTGTTTAAAGTGCCAAAACTCACCGTATGGCAGCATTCTGGGGTCTGCTCCCACCTTCTCACCAGGTTCCAGAACTTCCGCCAACCATCGTGAAATAGTAGGTACACCAGCAACGCCTGAAAAGGAGAACAAAAGCGTGAATTTTATATGCTAAGACAACGCACATTTTAACATTACAGTTAATCAAAAAAAATCTTCAGGTGTCCTTCCCTGTACACGCAAATGCAAATGTAAGTCCGCAAATGAAAAAGAAAACTGACTTTATCTTATAATTGTAAGAATTAGTAGGAATCCATTTTTTTGCGTTACGTTAGTGTTTGCCTAATCAACATTACATCAATAACACCTTATAGATTAAAGTAACGTTTCTATTACTGATCTTTTGCATAATGACGATACACCCATGGAAATATGATGTGCGGAGAGAATGTGTGTAGACGTTGAAGAACATAGTACACAAAGCTGCACAACATGACATCTGGCAGTTGTCTTTTATAGTTACAGTATGGCAGGTGCATGTTGCTCAGCTTCTAAGTACATCATCTTGGAAAATATCTTTGTGCTTATACAACTTATTCCACTAATACGGAGCATTAGATCATAAATAGCGTAGTGCAAACAATAGCCAGCATCGATAAGCTGGCCCTCTTCCATAATCAGATAATATGCTCTCAGGACCAAAAGTTTGGTTCTGCACGTCCATATTATGATATTCATTACGTGTGCGTAAAATCGTACATGTTATTCAACTTCAAGTATGTTTTTTTCTGAGCGACTGACTTTGTACAGCATTTATTATCTAATTTTTCAATAAATATTCAGTTACATGTATACCATATACCTAATTACGATCGGTTCCCTAGCTTTCGGTTTTGAGTATCATGGTCGTTCTCCAACAGTCCAACTTCTTTGGATTGTTTATTTTAGTACATGTATTGCTAATCCACCATAAGAAGTGTCTAATGTATAGCTTTAGGTAAGACTATATCTGTGATTGTCTGTGGGTACTAGCTGTAGATGGTGGTGGTGGCGAGCGTCCTCTAGTGGCGGTGACGTGCCCTACTCAGACAGCACTTCACCTTGCAGATGTTACACGACAAGCATCTGCGCAGGTAGAGGCCATCTGAGTCCTGCACTATCCATCATGAGTCTTCTGGGAAAGCCTACATTCTACACCGAAACTGACACTCTCCCTTAAGGCCTAGCTGTGTGAGGTATATTCCTAGAAGTCCAGCTATTCCTAGATCCATGGGGAAAATGTCTGGCCTCCAGCCGACCTATTAGCGCGGTGGAGGAAGGAGGAGGCTCATTTTGTTGTGAGAGTAAAGGGGTAATAGTCACTTGGAGAAAAGAGCCATTGAACTTTTAAAAGTAGAAATAATTATGATGTAATCTAAATGTACCGCAGGAAGTGCTGTGCGTAATTAAATAATGTTAAATATAAAACATTAAGGTTGAACGCGGTTTCTTCTTATTTTAATGTCATATATACTATGCATCTGAGGAAACCGTAGGAAAAATAAGTAACATCAATAATCCATTTTAGTGAATTACGTGAACGGTATAATATATATATCATGATCATTCATCTGTGTGGAACCATAATTATTCCATTCAGGGACGGATCTAGAGGCGCCTGAGGCGCGCGCACAACTACAAAAAGATAGTCGGGGCACAAAAAGATAGTGGCGCGCACAACTACAAAAAGATAGTGGGGGCGCACGCAAACTATACAGGGATCCCCACACAAGGAAACGCTTTTTTAAGCTTTATCAAATAAGTGGGTTTCTGATATAATACATAATTGATCAGTAGATTCTATGATACATAGCTATGAGTGATAAAAGTGGCGGATCCGGCTTTTTGAAAAGGGGGCGGTGTGCTTATAGAAAGCACCCTTTTTTCAGGATTTTACATTACAAAATCTAAATTGTGCACACACAAAAAAGGAGGGGCACACGCCCCCTCTGAATCCGACACTGTGAATGGCCTATATTCGGATCGATAACATATATAATCTTACTGTCTACAGAACTAAAACTTCATACATCGCCTTCACAAGTTAACCCATAGCTCGGTGCCGCCGCCTAGTGTATGAAGCATTCAGAAATCTCACCCATTCTCATGAGGGTCCACTGACAGTCCAGCTGCTGCTCCCCCTGCAGGAAGTAGCGGCCGTCCACCCAAAGGGCCGCCTTGTTCTTCCCGCTGTCCAGCACCACCGCCGTGCCTGCGGTCACACAAACCGTGAATAAATGGTTATTCATGAGTGGGAAAGAAACGGTCCCAATCCGTCTGAGAAGAAAGAAAATGCTAGTCCTTTTATGGGGACTGAATACCAGAATCGACTCCAGTGAGAAAAAGAATGTTACGACGTTTATCACAAGTGCTAATCAACTCAGCTGAGCTGAAAAAAGTTATGCTATTGGGATATATGCAATTTCTGACGTCATATATTGTTTGTTAAGGACAAGGAATATCATAATCCTGAAAGTCAAACAAAATAATTATGCCAAAGGAATAGGCCTAAGTCTCAGTAGGATGGCTAGGCTATAGATTCGGAAAGATAGATTCATAATGAAGTCATACCGCCTCCTTTTTCTGAGGTGAAGCATCTCTGCTAGCATTATGCATGCATACAGAAGAGTAAGTGATCGTTAATTAATGACAGGGGGGGATAAAAAGTCTACACACCTGCGCTGCCGGAGAACCCGGAGATGAACATAATCCGTTTGTCATGGTCTGACACATACTCGCTCTGAGAAACAAAAAGAAGAAATCTGACCTTAATGATCCTGAATTACACGCCACCATTAGGCTCACACTGGCATTAAAAAAGTCTCCGTCAACTTATATCCCCTGGGCCATGCGCGCAGACGACATCCAGCGACACGTCCACTACGAACGCCACTCAGCAGACGACAGAACTGACCCCAGAATTGGCGCCAGAATTTATGCAGGGATGGCGCGATGATGCCCATCAATCTCCTTTCAAAATTACACCTATGGAGAACATCTTGTGAGCGTGACCCGAGGCCAGAGGACAGCTTTTTCCCTGCCCAAGTCCAACGCATAGCAGACACACGCTACAATATGTTACCAACCGATATTTGTCCTTGCGCCCGCACGGGTCATGGGGTTAAGGTCAAAGCTAGGGCCGCAGGGATTTAACGTCCGCTCTACGCTGACCCAGATGGTCATCTCACTGACCAGTGCTTGAGGACATGGTCCTTATTGACAAAGAGGGCAAAAAGTGGTTGAAACTCACAAAAGTTTGAAAATGGACATCTTAATCAGTTAATTTAGAATGCAATTTTGATCGATATGAATCCATAATATAATAATGCACCAATAGTATAAGTAAACAGGTACACATGTTTTCCTCTATCAAATAATAGTTATACATTTGAGATAAAAATTTCGAGATAGCCCATCGTTTTAGACATGATTTATGAGCTAATGATTTTTTTTCAATGTTTATCATTGCATATACTTCATGGAAACGATTAGTAAAACATCGTTTTTTGTTAAATAGTGGACCGACACGAACTACTATTAAGCAGGTTCTTTGACCCATGCCCACAACCTGGACAGACTCATGAAATATGTTCGTACTTTGAACATTAATTTTGTGTGGGTGGTCCAAAGGCTGAGATCAGCCTGAGAAACCTATTAAGCTCAGGGCAACAGCTTTACGGTGACATCAGTCGATTAATATCCACCTTTTGTCTTTCTGTTTTACTTATGTTATTTGAGATATCATTTCAAAGTAAAACACGCCAAGACCCTCACTGTGTGATTTATCATGAAGAAACAGGTATATTGAAAACATTTCAAAACTAGGTATATACTTTGTTTTTCAATTTTGATTTAAAACACTAAAAGGTCCTGAAATAAGATCACTACTTTCTTGTTCAATATTGCTTAAGGTATCTGGCTCTGCATTTAAGGAAAAATGCAACGTCGTGAGTGAAAAAATAATATTAAAGGTCTTTCGTATATCACTCGATACCAATTGTACCACCTGAAGCTTCACAATTCAATATCAATGATTATGTTGTAATTATATATCACCCATGACTTCCTTATTTACAGTAATGTGCGGGATAGTTTGATGGATAGGGCCTATAAAACTTAAGTTTATCAATATAGCAACTAATTTCAACATTTTACAGGCTATGACGGCTCATGATCATCCATGGCCTAGCTAGCCCCAAAATTGACTGTATTCACAATGAGCTCTTGGGTGATATTTTTATCATATTTGTCTAATAGAATTTTGTAGTATTTGGATGCTTTAGTGCGTGCACTCGCGGTTTTGGGTCAACGTAACAACACCAATGACCATTTGATCAAATGTTTTATATCTACTTTGTCTTTTTTCCCCACATGATGAACCCACCCACCCACCAGGCCTTAATTGTGCACTTAAACCCTGATTTATTATGGGTATATGGTACTTAAATATGTACCTGATGGGCGTCATCCATAGGGATAATGTAGGCCTGGACCTGCCCCTGCATCTTCTGACGGAGCTGTGACAGCTGGCTCGTCGAGTCGACCCGGTTCGCTGGCGGAGTCTGCAGTGGAGAAACAGAAAACGATCACAGAGCTGTTGCCAAGGATGGGTGCAGATTTATCAACATATGTTCAAATATTGGGACAAAAGAGACATTCTGCACATTGCCGGAGGTTAACCGAGTCCAAGAATGTGTCAATCTGTCCTTTGCAATTGTGACTGACCGGCTACTTTGATAAAAATGAATGTCTATGCATTGCATCCATTTTCTGTGTTTTTAAATGTGTTTATGGTTTGAATTATCCAATTCGAAGGACAACAAATCGGCAACTACTTCTACTCTCCTACCTTTTCAGAGAGCTTATAGTGTTTATGATTTCAATGATAACGTTTTCGCACCTGTGGCCTTCATCGGTGGTGCAATGGAGATGCCCTTTACTGTGAATAAGTCGGGTACCATTAGTATTTTTTTAAAAGTCTAATGACTATGAAAAAATCATAATCCACCATTAGCGAATCATTTGTAATGTACTTCTGAACTTCTTAAACCAATGAAAGGAAGAAAAACTACTCACAGCTTGTCCCTGACATGACTCTCGGTCGTCGGGCTTCGGAGAGCGTCTGTGTCGAGCATGTTTGAGGTGTGGACTGGACTGGATGTCCGTCAGGTCTCCGGCATATACCTCATACCCGCCCAGAGAGGGGTAAGGGGTGGCCGCCACGCGCTGCACCTCTGAAACAATTTAGGTTCAATTAATTAGTTCATCAGTCCAGACCGACTTGGGTTTCAAGGCGGGAGGGTCGACGGAGGATATCGATAGGTCTGTGGGTGGTGGGAGGATGTCCCCGGGGGCACCCATACGATCGACTCGGAGTTTGCGGTGCATGCATACCACCCAGAGTTAATCGAAACCATTAATGTTTAAGTTGCAAGTTACTCTTGCTGGTTTTCTAAATTGTTTCCGACAATTCACATCTAATTGTATTGATGCTCTTCTAATACTTTGAATGTTGTATTTCATCATATACACATACTGGATAGCGATATATATTCATAGTCTATACCGGTAAAGTGGAGGGAAACTTGATTTAACAAGCTTAAATGGGATGTTCTTATCTAGGCATGAATGAAAATGTAGGATTATTTACCAAAATGAGATTGTTTTTGATGTAGTAAAAAATACAGGTGATGTCAATTCCCTATGATTATGCTTGTCTATGGCTTTAATTGTCATTTCTTTGAGTTTATTGGTCAGTATTTTTCGTTCTCAATAAATATAGGGCCTATAACGTGAAACAATATTGTCTTGCTCAAAAAATAAAATGTGGAATACAGCCTTCTCTGAGTTCATCACACATAATGATATATAGACATAGTATCGTTAGCTTTCATTGAATACAGGATATTTGGGTGATTCCGGCAATACTCTCTATGTACACAATAATGTTTGCATCTGGCACACAGGCACCTGTATGATATCTCGTGTAGGTTATTGAAAAGTAACCTGACATGTTCGAGACATGCAGTTGATGAATATATAATGGGACTGCAGCAAGAAGTACCCTAGCGGTTTGTTGATTTACATTATAACATGGATCAATTTAGTTCATCTGACCTAAATACGGACTAAAAGGTCTAGCTAAGCATTACAACACTTACTGCAATTCATTAGATAAGAAAAGATATTGATGTTCCCTGATAACATTGTAAGTAGACCTTGGTTCCATGATAGTATTTTGGTAAACATAGGTACAATTCTGATATTTTAGAAATCTAAAACTAGTAAAGAATCAACGAGTCAAAAATCACCGCTTCTCATCTCAGTAAATACAGGGCCACTCAACGATGGATTTAGGAGGCAATACGCACCCCATTCCCGTTTTTCGGAAATGTTGCGTTCTATAATCTTTCAATTTAAAATTCGTCCCAAAAGCCATTAAGGATACTCTTTTTCGAAGTGCTAGATCCGCCATTGATGTTTTTTTTGCATAATCTTTTCTAAAATACTTTACCTTATATATAGAGAGAACTGGCTACAATATACGGCTTCTCTCTTTCAAAAGAATGAAGTAATTTCCATTCCCTACTCTATATTTATTCATTTCGTCATTATTTATTCTACCCTTCTTTGGTTGAGGTTACATTCTCTCCCACCCCTCCCCCGCTCCTCCTATGTACATAGGCCCATATGCGCTCTTGTCCACTTTCTTGCCCCGTCTTTCCATTGATACCGGTATCTAGGGTTAGAATATTTTTATGTATCTGAAGTTAGAAAAAATTTGAATATTAGAGCCAAACTCCTCCCTAATTTTCTATGTCACTATGAAAGTGACTTTCTGTTTAAAAAAAACTGAATAATATGACTTAAACTAATCGACAGATCAAAATATTGATTGCTACCCTTTCCACGAATGTTTATAGTTTATTATGTGGACCTAATTGTGACCATCGTTCAGCGCGATGTGAATGTAAAAGGGGTTTCCACCTTTATGACCTAGTTATTTTAAGAATAGATTTTAAACAACTGAAATACTCTCAACGCCAGCATGGCATCACTTGGGATGGGACTCTCGTGTCCTCGTGGTGTAGATTACAAGTAACACGAGAAGAGAGGCTTCATTCGTACTGTTCTGAATTGCAAAACCTTTATTCCCTATTCATCCCAATTCAAGGCTCGCATCACAACAAAGGTCCAATTCACTAGTTACGGGCAATGCAAGGATCCCTCTACCTCATTACAAGCTATTTGAAATAATATATAGAGATATCCAAAATAATTGTAAGCAGTACAAGACCTTTTTTGGAAAGAACGGTTGATATTATAATCAAGGGTTAGATCAAATACGATTGAATGTTCATTGATATGAGAATGTCTCCAGATATAAATAGCATCGTTGGAAAAAAAGAACTACATGTAGGCCTATGTGTAATATCACCCAGATAATAAACGTGCTTATGATTGGTTTTGAAACCATAGCATTCGATGCGGCATCCGTTTATACACTAAGTTGGTTTACTCAGACTTCGTACAGATTTTACAAAAATGTTTAAATTAAGAAATATATATTTCGCCTAAACTAGAGGGCGCAATCCCTACGCTCTTCTAAATCGGCAGCTGTCACATGGGTTTGAAGCATGTATACCCTCTGCATGGCGTCCGAGCCAGGGCATTCGAATCACCGTTCCATGTGCGGTAAGTCCTTAGACTGCTGAACAAACCGGCATAGTGCAGACCATCGGCGAACTGCATTATTTTTCGTACATTTCACAAATGGTACAGAGGATGAATAATTTTTAAAAACACCTTGAATGAAGTTGGAAATATATACTGCTAAACTCATGTCAATTTCATTTATAAAGTCCATTCCTTCATGAAGTTGTTATTCGGCACTTTCGTTTTATTTGATAGGTCGAATTCAAAAAGTGAACATATTTGGCAGCTCTTAATAAAGAGAATAATGCAACTTTTGGTCCTGTCGATGAGACTGGATTGCACTAAATTACTCTATGGTGGACTAACTGTGGGATGGATTTGTACTACCTGTGGGTGGCACTAGTTTGTCAAGTCATCTCGGTTTGTCCAAAAATGATGTCATGCAGTAGGGGGAGGGTGGTTCATGACCATGACCAGCTATGACAAGGATGGGGGGAGGTCATGTGCATGGTGCATGACATTATGTTGAAAATATTTCAGTTTCAAGAATGTTAGAGAAGATTTCTAGGTTAGGTCGGGGTACAAAATGTTGAATTGTTTTATTTTCAGTTAGGATCTAAGTGTTACGAAGACCCCTCAGCAAAAAAAAGTCCGTCCCTGTTTAAACTATTTCTGTGATTTGGGGGAAGGGATCCTCTTGGCATGATATCGTTTCTAGCAGGGGGGGGGGGGGGGTAGGTCAAGGGTCAAATGATTAAACATGAAAAGGTGGGGAGAGAGGTCAAAAAAGGTAAGAAATAGCACGACATCATTAATTTTATGTACTCTATCTGAGTAACAACACTATATTTTACAATCGTTTTACTTGGTTGTACCTAGCATTAACACATGTGTCTTCAAGGAACAGGTTTTTGCATTAGTTTTGATACTCTGTGAACTGTCAAGTTTGGTGTCTAAGGTTCTCATCTGCATGGATTTGTAATATGAAGCCCCACATATAACATTATTATGTAAAATCATCATTTGACAGAACAAAATAATCACGCCTCAATATTTAGATACAAGATATGCATGTGTTTGAGGGGGATTCCTACCTCGGGACTGATCATGGTCAATCGAGTTCTTGTCATGGAACGTCAATACACAGGATAATAAACAAACAATATCCTTTCACGGGAGTGTTCATGTCTTACATGATGTTGGAACTATAATTATGTATTGGACGATGGCAGTCGAATGAGGAGGAGACTGTGTTTGGAGCTAGCTATTATCTATAACTTAACAAGACTAATTACGTACACAACACATGACAGATAATTAACTCCCTATAGTTCAATATATATAAATGAATCATAAAAAGATGTATGGTCTCATAAGGGTTATGTGTAACTTCCCGACCTGTCGGTTTAATCAACTAATGCATAACTTATTGGTAACATCGGTGCAGTTTGTGGGAAGGGCTTGGAGTTCAATCTCCGCCGAGCATTTTCTATTTAACCAAGATCATATATGAACTCTGGTGCCTCATTTTGAAACACTGAATATAACTGGAATTCAGGACTTGCTGAAAACCCGGGGTGTCTTCGCCTCTCCCTTTACCTAATCCTCACTTGTTTACTTAAGGGTTGGCGACCGTCGCCCCTCTCCCGGCCTCGACTTAATCTCCCCTCGACCTTGTTTACACAGCTATTAATAAAGGGAGAGCTGACGCACCCTCTGCCCCGTACTCTGCACCAGGGCAAAGAAAGGGCCGGGAGGGGAAAGAAAGGGCCAAGCATTCTCTATGTGTAAACATGAAATTCAATGTGAAAGTGCCACGCCCCCTACCAATGTCAAGCATTCTCTATGTGTAAACATGAAATTCAATGTGAAAGTGCCACGCCCCCTACCAATGTCAAGAATAAACCTGTTTGAACATGGAATGACATGTCAAGAGTGCCACGCCCCCTTCCTATGACCACCATCAAATAGGGGAAGCTGAGGGGAATGCAGTTGTTTATATCGGGGTTTATATCGGGGTTTATATCGGGGTTTGGATTCACTTACCAACTGTTTATTTATTGCCCCAAATTATAATATTTTAGGCCCAGGGGGCCAGGATAGGCACAGATGACTTGTGGAAGAAAAGAATCGTTTGATAGGGTTTATATGTCGATTTGAGCACTTTGAAAAATTTCTAAATTTGAAACATTTATGACTCCCATTATGAGTCAACTATGAGTCAAAACTATCTCTGAAGTTGTAGCCCCAAGTGAGAATGTCCATTCTATACATGTCAGGAAATTCTGAGACAATTACAGCATTTTCTGGAAAATTACAATGATTTTTACCTTTTTTTCTATACTGAAAAACTCAACCAACAGATTTTGATAAAAACCCCTACCAATGTCAAGCATTCTCTATGTGTAAACATGAAATTCAATGTGAAAGTGCCACGCCCCCTACCAATGTCAAGCATTCACTATGTGTAAACATGAAATTCAATGTGAAAGTGCCACGCCCCCTACCAATGTCAAGCATTCTCTATGTGTAAACATGAAATTCAATGTGAAAGTGCCACGCCCCCTACCAATTTCTATACTGAAAAACTCAACCAACAGATTTTGATAAAAACTTGCAGGGTGCCCTCCCGGCCCTTCCTTTGCCCTCCCGGCCCTTTCTTTGCCCTCCTGGCTCTTTCTTTCCCTCCTCGCGGCAACCGAGCAGCAACTCTCCCTTTGCCTAATGTTTATATAGCAACTTAACAGGGATTAGTGAGGAGGAGACCGACGCCCTTCAGCCCAAACCCCTGTATAAACAAAGGATTACAATTAGCCAAAGGGACAGATGGGTGGCACGCGAAAACCCTAACGTTAGGGATTACAGTCATAATAAGCCCGTGTGGTAAACTAGTTTCAAACTGATGCTTGACAGAAAAGGCTCCAGCGTCAAGTGGCCCTTCGCATGACAAACACGGAGACATTGATCAACAAACACAGGTGTTCTTCTTGAAAACATGCAGTCATACCATGGACAACACAAAAACAAGCATCTGTTAACATTGTTCTTTGATTTGAAATGTGTATTACATGTTGCTATGATTCTTCTTGATTTTGGAGTTCACAGAATTAAATCTCAACAGTAGAACGGCTGTAATTTCAAGAAGTATTATACCCTAACAAAACAAGAATGTCTCATTGTTCAGAGGCATCTATTAACCTTTCAGATGATATCTTATGCGGCCGCAACCACCAAAGGGTGTATTCACCAATCCAGCCGTAGCTGCCGGGAAAACGACCATTTTTGCATAATTTTCCCTCATGTTTCCGATGAAAATACTTTTCATTCAACACACAAAAGGATCAATGTATCATTTTAAAGGTGGTTTAATTTCCTGACCAATGCTACAAAGGTCGCTAATGGCTTAAATTGATAAGCAGGGGTCAGACTTTGCACTACCACTGTACCAATGTCATTAGACAATCCTGGAGGGAAATCCAGGGAAATTCTGGAGAAATCCTATTTAGGGCCTATGACAACAATCCATGGGTGTAAAAGATTCAAACTCTCCTTATCACAATGAGCTGATATCTGATCGGCCATTGCTGGACGTCTACGATAAAGATATGAAACAGTAATGCAATTCATATTGCTTAGTAGGGCTTGACCCCCCCCCCCCCCCCCACCCCCATTCTAGTCCTTTTCACTCAGGCGATGTAGAATATGCGCCTATCCATTTGGAAATTATCTCCAGATTTTACAGCAGCTTTATCAGCTAGAGTGGTATTCCAGCTATTTCTGACCAAAGACAATCTACCTCCAGCCTTTCTCATTGGCTGGAACGGGGCTGGAACGGCTGCCCCTCTAAAGCCCCGGCCACACTGCACGACTGACCTCAACTCGACGGTCGAGTTGAGTTGAGTTGGGGTCAGTCCTCTAGTGTGGCCGGAACCTACGACTGGTTTGCCACGACAGTTGAGTTGAGTCTTAGATCTTGATATGTAGAAGATGTAAAGGCCCGGCCACACTACACGACTCAACTCAACTCAACTGTCGAGTTGAGTTGAGTTGGGGTCAGTCCTAGAGTGTGTCATAGGTTAAGACTAGAGTCTTAGTGTTTCCTTAAGACTGTCCAGTCGGGTCTTAGATCTTGAGATGTTGAAGATGTAGGACTGGATAGTCGGGTCTTAGGGGGGTGTGCAGTAGATAAGCATGTTTACCACATAGCCCTCCAGCTACGACTGTCGAGTCGCATCCTATGACATGGTAGAGCTTCTGGGCTAAGACGAGATAGTCGGGGGCAACTGCCACCGTAGGGTCTACGACAGTCGAGTTGGGGTCAGTCGGTCAGTGTGGCCGGGGCTTAAGACTCGATGGTCGGGTCTTAGGGGGGCGTGCCTAAGTAAATGCTATATGTATGTACAGATAGTTACTGCGACCATCGGGTCTTAACCTATGGCATGGTAGAGTTTCTTTGCTACGACCAGACAGTCGTAGGGCCTGGCGCCATTAGGAGCTACGACGATCGAGTTGAGTTGAGTTGGTAAGTGTGGCCGGGCCTTTAGATGTGATAAATTCACTTCGCCCACATTATCACTTAGAATAATTATTACTTTTTCACTTCCAATGCTCTTTCTTTAATATGAGTGCGCTGTTGTGAATAGAATATCAGCTTAGTACAATAACTGCTCTTCCATTCAGAGTAAAACAATTAAATTTAGTTTGATCAGCTAAACCCCATCTATTGTACTTTCAACCCCTTTGTAATTACGTAAAACCCTTTCACATTTGTTCGAAGCCTCCTTAGATATTTGGACTTTGTATGGGACTTAGAGAAAAAAAGTTTAAAATTTAGAAAGTCAAATCTGGCTGTGACCAGTGAAAGTCTAAGTTAGTCATTGAGAGGCATGTCTTACTGTTGGGGCCCTTGATGGGGAGGGGGGGGGGGGTCACATGTCAAATTTAAGAAATTATTATTTCCCTTGTCACTTAACTTTCCATGTCTCATGTCGCCTCACAGACATCTCCATGCCTCCTGTCGATTTTAAGCAATGGCCCCTGTCATGTCGTTATTAATTCTGTCCATGTCACTAAGCCCCATGTCGCATGTCGCTAGAAATGGCCATGCCGCCGTGTCGAATTTAAGTGTCTAGGGCCGTACTGTAATAATCATTTAGGTATACATTATGTTAATACAGATCCTCTGTAGTGCAATAGTTAGCCTACGTATATCTCCTGTGCCAGTGGCCGGAATTCAATTCTCTGATCTCCATATTAGAAAGTTCAGACAAAAATGCACTGTCAAATTGACTAGGTCCTTTTGCAAAAATGTAAGGACATAATCATGACTAATTTTCTGCTTTAACTGTTCTTATATAATTAGTGAATATGTGTAATCCCATGGTAGAATGTTTAATGTATACAATTAAAATTTAACTTAGCCAAAACCTACAATTTATCAAATAATCTTGGGATCTAACCTGAAAAGAAAGATGAATTATGTTTTATGCCAATCTGATATTAATGAATAGAAATTCAGCTATTCCGTGAAAGACATTTTTAACACATTTCGTCCTCTTCTCTGGGGCCATTCATTATTAAAATTACTCAAAAATGTAATACACATGTGTAAATTCCTAGTGAATGTTCCTCTTACAACTAGTTTTCTCAAACTTTGCACTATTTCAACAGAGCGTGTTCCTGTTTGAAGGAAGCAGCTGTTGCCCACATTGAGTGGATTGCAACCCTTGTTCACTCTAGAGTTACCTCCTTTTCAAGCAGCGATTGACAAACAGACGTTGATCCCAACTGTGACCCATCTAGTCAACACGGTCAACATGTAACCCAATTGTTGCTTCTGGTGTAGCCGGAGGTTGACATCTCTCGCGTCAAAAAGGCGGCTATATTATACATGACAATCTCTGCTCGGTGGGCCCCGTATGCCCTCGGCAAGTTGTTAAAGGGGGGCGTTCTGTTGAGTCAAGTTTGGTTCTTTGAACTAGTTTTTAATGTAATGCGAATCCCATCTTTCTGAGTCGTTTCTCCTTGAGTCTTACAAATGACTAGACCTATATTCTGTCTGACATGGAATTAAGAGAAAGTCTAGTAGGGCCTTGTTCCCTTACCAGGGGCTTACTCTATGAGATGAGCATGGTTCCGTCCATGTACACGTTCTCTAATGTACAAATTTTACTCTCTACAGTAGGACTACGATTAATTTTGAAGTAACGTTAAGTAAAGTGCCGGACACAAGGGAAGGGGAGGGAGTGCGAGGGTGTCTGAAACCCCCTCAGATTTTGAAAGGTTTGTGCCATGCTCCTTTAAAAAAATGGATCTGGAACCCCCATGATAACTTGGAGCTCTTTAAATTATTCCGGTTGTGGATGGTCATGAGGTAATCAGAGATTTACCTGTACAACGGCACGCAAAATATTCTATTGGTTAAGCTGACTTTCTTCGCCTATATCAGACAGTTAAAACCTGCAGGTGGTGTTGCATTCCCTGCAGGGACCTGTTTGCGCTAGAGAACTTGTGCGAAGAATGAATAGAAAATAACCAAAACAAAACAAAAAGAATAAAAGAGAAAGAATAAGAGTTGATTGTCCAAAAATACTTGACATCTCTCTGAGTGCAGAATAATTTTCACCACCACAGCACCAATGTGCAGTTTGCATCCCAGGTCTAATAAGTTAAAGAATAAGCCTATTTGCGTGAAGTTTTCGTTATTTTGCAAAACTCTTTCGTGTCGTATTTTATGTATTCAGTTGATATTTCCTCTGTATGACCTTCACTGCTAACTAAATACATGTACCAATGTTATGTACATAACCTGTATTAATCATATATGCTTCTAATTTATCTGTTTCTTTAAGATGAACTCTCATCACATGAACGCATAACCTGGTCATGATACAGCTCTTCGGATGCAGATTATCAAAATATCTAGTTGATATTTAGAAATAAAGGAGTTTTGGGTAAAGGCAAGGGGAAAGACCAATTTGAATTGTTTACATTTCAGCTTTCTTGTCTGTCGCTCTCACTTTACCTAGATAAACCTGTAAGGCAGCGCCTTGGTCTTAGTAATATACGTTTTTGCCAATTCATAGGAATGGAGGTTAGTCAAACAGAACAACAAAAGGTAATCTTTTTTGGCCTAGTCCTGCTGCATGGAGCTCCGGGAAGGGAATAACTTCAATCTTAACCAGCATCACGTGCTAAAACCATGAAAGTGGGTCGACTGAGTCCACGGGATCTTCGTTCTATCCCCATCCTGCCTGTTTGGGGGACATGCTTGTATTTGCAAAGTCTACAAAAGGTGTGTCATGAGGTCAAAAAAGAACCTATTGGACAGCCCGCCCCAGGGTAACAGTGTTTCTCTGGAGGGAAGATTAAAGAAAAAAGGTAGATACAGAATGGGAGCGTGACCCCAAAAGTGAGGTTGGCGCGTTAAAATTCTAAACATGCACGTGGTGAAAACTCTAGTTAAAAAGTTAAACCATGCATGGACATTAACTTTCCCACAATTTTTTTTTGTGATGAATAGAATGCTGTGCACTCGAGTAATTAAACAGTTAAAAGTGGTTGGATAAGTTGATCTCTTGTGATTTGTCATTATGCGGGTTGTAACGATTTATATGGGACGTCCAACCTAAGACAGGCTGAACAAGGATGTTCTAATTAACAGCCTCTATACTAAAGGGGACACTTCGACGTCGGCCAGGCTATTTGTAGACGTGCTTTTTCTATCTGAAATATAGCCGCCCACCTACCTATGATGTTGACTCAGATCAATGTTTTTAAGATACTTTTTTACTTGTATATTTCGCTATCCAAATAGAACTTGTCTTCTCAGGCTATAGGCTATACAAACCTAAACCAATAGGCCTATACCCATTCTACTCATTTCCTCAAATAAATGGCAACTCTAAAATTGCACTTCTCGGTTGAAAATACCCGTTGTTCCCTTATAAAGATGGACTTACCATAATGGGAGATCAATAGCACTAGTAGGAGACTTAGGGTGGTTGCTGATGCCATGATGGTCGCCGTGTGGGGGACTTGGCGCCCAGTCTGAGAATGGTCCACAGAGCAGACGACACTTTTCTGAATCCGTATCCCGGTAGCGCGCCAAAGTAGGCTGCGCAATGTCGACCGGGAAACATACTCCTACTACCGTGGATTAGCACCGAATACAAGGGGTGGGTGAAGAGCAGGGGGTGGTTACTGCATATATAGAGAGGTCTGCCTGGACATGCCTGGAGGACTGGCTGAATGGGTCCCATGTCAGTTGAGATAATCTATCTACAAGGGCAGGTCGTAAAATGAAGTGTTTAAATTGCCCCACTACACCTAATAATGTGCCTGTTACCATGGGCAACGCATGCCACACTTAGATCTGGATCTGTTACATCAGCGGACGTGATAGCAGCTTAATAAGCAGTTCCACACAGACGTAGCCTAATGTGTGTGCTAAATTTGTTTTATCATACATTAAAAATCACAAAAATACACTCTGCTATATTGTCACAAAAGTAATTGTTTTGTGTCTAAGTAGAGTCAATGTGTCACAAGCGGACTAAATTATGACATTCTGCTTTTAATACAGAGACAAAAACAGTAATAATAGGCACAAATGATTAGTTTTGGTGAACTTTATTTCGTGGCCATAACCCGGTTCCTTTTTAGAAATACATAATTCGGTCTTTTAGATAATTATCATGATAAGCAGAGGATTCAGTTCAAAACAACGTGAATACAAGATTGAATAGTGCATATTATGTGTACTGTCTGCAATCCAAGCAACAAAAGAGCTCCTACATGGGAGCCTACAGATCTGACACTCAGTAAAATGCTGTTGCATGAGTTTCTTTCGATGCCCATGAATAATAACAAACGGAAGATACACATTGGTGACATTGTCGGGATCTATAATATACAATCAACGTGCATCACACGTGATAAATTATTACAGGCCTAGCTCTATTCAATACACCGATAGCAATGTATTCGTCATGTTAACAAATATGATACTGCCTCATTTTAAAACATGTTAAATTTGAATACAAATATCGTTCTCACTTGTTCCAATGGTACAACATACCTTACACAAGCTTTGCCAGAGGAAGTGTGTTGTGACATCATTATTTTCGCAATGAAGATATGTAAGCAGACAACTATGTAAACAAAATTTATCAAAGGTCTATATGAGCAGATCGCTTTAGAAATACAGGGAAATGTGACTTTTTAGTATGTTAAGCAGCTGGGGGCTACTTTGCTCGAGATAAACTTCCCGAAATATATATGAGCAGATTTAAGAAGGCAGAGGTGGAGCTTATACCAGAACCATACAGGGACGCGCATCTCACGATATGCCTGCACTGCTGCATGAGCTGTAATTTATTCAAACGAATCTGCCCCTTGACCCACACATTTGACACGTTGTATATGATAAGTCTCGCATTTAAAGAACGCAGGCAGTCAACTGCAAAACTGTGCAGTTTGTTTAAATCATTTTTCATGAAGATGTCACAAAATATATAGTGAAAACATAACTTACAAATCATGTCCAGGCAAATGAGACAGCAAACATTAAATTGCTATAAATTTAGTGAGTAGTCAGAACCAGGGCCGTCAATATAACTGTTTATTCGCGGTTACAACCAGATGGCAGAGAGCACATTTATGTGTCTATCATACATAGAAGAAAGGAAGCCTCAAGGGGTAAAACAATTGCCATTGGCATAAGGTATTACATGCATGTATTAGAAGTTCCAATCTAGTCTATAATGAATAATACTGCAATCGTACTTTTATTTTTTGTTCTTCTAGAACGTCGAAGGTTCTAACAACGCATATCTGAGCCCTATAGGGTCGTGTTAGTTGTAACATATATAATTAATATATGGTTATTTCTCATATTCAGATATTTCTAAACTCTTACGAACACTCTACCTAAATTGACCATAAACACTCATACCTAGAACCCTTATGAAATGTCATGGACATTTCTGCAATAAGACGGCAAAGACTACACCAAGAACAACTATTCACTCAAAAGCTGTGAATAAAGGAAAGACAATTTCAAACCGACATAGAACAATAGTTCATATCGAATAACATATGTAAATAGTAGGCATGTGTCTGTATAAGGATATAGGAATGAACACTTACAGGATATACATATGGTGTAGAGTAATAACAGGAAACAATAAATACGTGGTCTTAGTGAAAGATTGATGGACATCTTGCATAAATATAATAAAACCAGACTTTGCTCTTTCGGTGGACTGAATACACGGGTAAATGAAACAAACGAAGCACATATGGCAGTGTCTACAAAACGTGAATGATATGCACAACAAAAACGCAACAAAAGTTGTGTCGACATACACATCGGTAATACATCACACCCAATATAGATCATATCAATGCGTGCATCAGAATGTAATAAATTCCATAAAACATGGAAATGCAGATCTAATACAATTAAAAATAATCATTTAACAAAGTATAACAGCGTAAACATAAAGCACGTGTTTCTAGTGGTGGCCACCAGATTATAGGTGTGACATCGCGGTGGACCCCCGTTTCTTCTAACGTTATGGCCTTTTATCTGACTTCGACAAACACTACTGATATGTCCACAGCACAACATCAAGTGTCCATACTCAGCTTTACAGGGCGGTGTGGGGAGCAGGGGGCAGAGGGCGATAAGAGGACATGCCATGGAGGGGAACAGTAAATCACCACTCCCAGACCCGCCTCCAGGGTGAGATAATACCTGACCGTTACGTAGGTCCTTGGCCAGGTACAGACATGACAGGACACCCGGGCAGGCGGCCACCTGAACATGACCAAGTGGTGTGCGTCCTCCCTATTCTAGCACACATATCTATTTTTATAGATGATTCCAGATATTGTAGTATATATATAACTCCGACATATCTACATCTCTCGTCTTGATAGTCTGAGCAATTATCAACTTGGGCAATGTCGGCTTCACAGTCATTCTGGGTTCAACTTTGCTTCAACCCCTACAGAGATTAAGGCGTGCATTACCTTCAACTCCTTCCCACTTAGCAATAATTACACAAAGGGTGGGGATTTCTCTACATCTATATAACGCCAGCAGACACAAACAGAAGCATTCACATTTATTTGCTTTGTGCCATAATGAACACTTATTTCCACATCACAGCGGACTTTGGCCTTGCAATTGACGCTACTTTCATAATTACATAACCTACTGTCACTTAACCACCTGCACGAGACAAAATGCAGTACCATGTGGTTACTGAAATGTTGTTTTACTACACTTAGGACACATTTTGTTAAGACCTATGATCTGAAAGGAATACTACAAAACATACTAAGCATCCTTAGGGAAACGCAAATATAATCCGCAATCTCCCATTTTCATCTCGGCTTAATTGGATCATAATTGGAAAAGTTCCACCGCCGGACTTTTCTTTCATTTTTTTGCTAAGTGTATGATTATTGATACACGCATGTACAATAATTCAGGTTTCATACATACGTATGACGGCTCGCATCCATGTCTTATACATGATCAAACAGCTCAATATCCACGAATGGAATTGAGAGGGAGAATCAGCAGACTTCAAGAATTGGACATGGACACGCTAATACAGCAGCAATGGTGAGACTATCTTACCTTTGGTTTACCAGAGGGAGGGTAGGTGCGGCTATATATCCTCGTTAGAATCCTGTTATATCGGGACCATACTGTACGTGTTGAGATCCCTCAAAGCTTTTGTGGGCGGGAAGAGCACAGTGAGACTCTGGAGTTGGGGTCAGGACAAACTAAATCTGATATGGGACTAAAGGGTGACCATCTTATGTTTCATTTCTTGACAAGTCATGGTTTTCTGTTGATGAGACTTATTGACTTTCGTAACCTTTGTATAGGCTGAGTGCGGAATACTGTCTCAAAGTCCAAATCGGAAGAGGATACAAACCACGATCAAAGACCTTCGCACCCATTACTTCTGATACTTCTTTGGTCGGTGGCGTCTTTTGTTTCCTTTTGGTTTAGGAGAGGCAGAGTTCTGAAAGAAAACATTGAAATCAAATTAGAAATAAATGTAGAAAACTGATCGTTTTAAGCCTGAAAAAGTAGGAATGTGTGGAATTAGTCTACCCATGGACATGCAACTTCAATGTCATGCTTTTTTGAAATAATTCAGAAAAGAATAGCAGAGTTTCATATTTTTTATAGTTAATATATATTTACCTTACTGAGATAACCGTTCACAGTTGGACAAGCATCATAATACATATTGAAATGTTTCATGTTATCCTGTCAATGATAGCAACCTTAATAGCATATGGCTGTCCCTTAGGTAGAGGAATCATAAATTTTACTTGCCGAACGAAGAAATATATGCCAGGGATTTGGAATTAATGATTTTGTCAAATATTGATAGGCTATATTACACACTACGTTAAATATTCCACTTCCTCAGTTTAAATTTACTTGGCCCGGGCAGGGGAGCTGTCTAGCCTTGACATGTATAGTCGAAATATTTGAGGTGGTTTAAGTTCACATAACTCTCTGAGTCATATTTCGGGCATTTCATGCAGGTGGCGCTACTGTATTGGTGGTACAATGCTAAAAAAAAACAACCCAGATATTATGGCATGTAAAGAAATGATGAGCTGTTTAGAATTCCGTAAGGTCGTGTTTTTAAGGAGTCTTGTATTTTCTCCTATACAATAGCTTATTATGGTTTGAAAAAGATTTTTTTACCGACAGGATGGGCCAATCCCAGCCCCCGACTAGCATCAGGGGATGCCCCACTGGGATGTAGACTCAGAGAAAGGTAGACAGACATTGACTAGGCTATACATACGAGTTTCTAATAGGTGTGCCAAAAAATTACAACCATGCTATTTCCCGTTGATACGATACATGGCATCAGAACGGAGGCGCATGCTCAAAACGTGCATAAATGTCAAATGTGCACTAATTAATGAATTTCACAACTTGTGAAAACATATTGATATCCATAATTATTCTAAACAAGCCAAAATCTCTATTCACAGGACTTTGGTTAGGTCAGCTATACTATCAACCAAGCAGTAGCGATACCTAGATTAACAAGTGCCGACAACAGACCTGGTTGCCTTGCTGCTGGTGCTGCAGGGGCTGTGCTGGCGGCGGGTGGTTGGGGCCAGCCGGCAGGGTCGGGTCACAGGGGCCGGCCGCCGACCCCTGCACGGGGCTGCGGCAGTCAAGCTGGCCAAGCAGGGGGTTAGGTGGCAAGCAAGCCTTGGTGGGACGCAGATTCGACAGTGGGGTCCCTGGGGCAGGGCTGGCCCTGCGAACGGAGGAGGCAACAGACCACGGCAGGTTAGATGTTACCAGCAGCTAAGCACAGAACTGGGCGATCTGCGTTTAACTTTGCTAACGACCAGGCATGCGGTGCACTAATATGTATAAGATATAAGATGTGCATTCAATCACTTAACATTCATGTCTATTGTAATAGTCAAACCAGACAGCTACCAGGGTAGTTTCAGTAACAAGTCCATGGACTGTGTGAGATTAAATGCAAGCATAAAATAGAAATGACATATTATATTCTACCATTGGTGGGGATAGGGACTATAGGAAAGGGGTTATAGATTACGATTAACATGTTAATTTTGCAGGTTAAGGATATCCAGTATCAGCAGCAGATAAAAGCTTCTTGCCCTATAGTCACTCCATTTTCGCAGCGTCATGAAAAATGGTCCTTTTTTAATTATTAAAGATTGTACAAAACTACACATAGTAAAGGAGGCACTTTGTAAAGAATTACCATTTATGTAACAACTGATTTTTAATTTGTTAAGAGCTTTCTACGTTTAATATGTTTGGACTCTATGAGTGGACCCAGAGAATTTTAGATTGGGACAGTACCTTTTAAAAACTAAATCAATCCTAACACATATCCCCTTGGACCGGACACATACCATAGCCGAAGCGTTACATAAAGGGTTTTATTACTCTTCAGTCCAAAAACTAGAAGTCTTTTGCACATTAACAGACCTCTAAAATATATGTTACAAATTACAAGTTCCGTTCAAGGAGGACATATTAACACAAATACATGCAGACTGTCTACTCAGGTTTTAGATGATGTGTGAGGAAGGAAAGGGTCTTAACTACAGAAGAATTACTGACAAGGAAGTTAAGGTTACCAGGAAATAAATCTGCTAGAATTAATTGTACTTTGACGACCCAGGTTTACGGTTTACGGTAAGTTCTAGATGAACAAAAAGGCTATGCTCACACCTAACGGGAATCTATTTTCGATTTGAAGTGTATAATTTTTCCCACCAGGTGGCGCCAGTGTACATTCTTCAATATCCCTCAATCATTTAGGTAAAATGTAGCAGTTGTCTTTATATCATTTTAATTTATATTTGACCTCTGCCTAATCGATGATATGCAGATTTTTTCAAAGCAGGTGGTGCTAGTTTGAACAGTCAGTAATCCACCAGTAGCCAATAGATTAAAGATGGCATAAGGTAGTCATCGTCTATCTTTACAAACAGGATTTCTACTTCAGTAATCTGAATAAGATTTAAATCAACCATCCGACAACGCAATTTAGATCTATGGAAACTATTGAACCCTTATTCCTCTTCTAGAACATCCGCCTCAAAATGTAATCTCACATTATCGATCACAATTTAGCAACGCTAATCACTCTATTTTGACCTAATCCTGGCTAAATATCGTTCATTTAGATACTGGTCCGCTCTTGGTTGGTTAGATATATTACTTGATATTATTATTTACCTTGACTGGCCCGACGCTGAGCTGGCATCTCTGAGGTGCTCGCTGGCCGAACTCCAGCTTACGTCATCATCCGAGTCCATATCCTCCTGCATCGCAAGAGGTGCGACTGAAGAAAAGCGTGATAAAACAAAGGTAAGTTTGATTATACCAACGTATACAAACACGGCTACGATATGCCTATCAGGGACGGATCCAGACATTTTCAAAAGGGGGGGCGCCCTATTATGAATATTTTCGCTGGACCTCCAGATCCGAGAATTTTACATTAAAAAAATCTAAATTTCCCCAAAATTAGGGGGGGCGCGCGCCTCAGGCGCCCCCCTCTAAATCCGTCCCTGCCTATGATGTAGGTATTCAGGTGGGGCATCTTTGGGGAGATTAGGACAATCCCCTGAACACCCATCCCATTCAATCCTATTTATCCAGATCGGATATTACGTTCTATGACATAAACCCCTCTTATACTTTACTAACAAACCCCTGCTCATTACCCGAGGTACCTGTTTCAAGGTAAGCCATGTCTGTACGCGTTGATGCCACCTAGTGGAATCAATATAATACTGCAATTGTAATTCTGACTTTGGTTCAACTTCTACTTTGGCGGATCGGCAGTTGGGTGGGGTGGTGGGCAGGCAGGCAGGCAAACAGGCCTCCCCTCAAATAAAACTACGGTGTAGCCCCCTTTATCCTCTTCCCCTCGGAAGGGCACACTCAAAAGTAAAGAAGTATCCCTGGCTGATAGATATCTAAAATTATTCAGAGAACCCCGGATTTAATAAATGACAGGGTATTTTATAAGATATCATGAAGGTGGACTCCCATACCAACCCAGTAAGTTGGATCCCACATCCTATCCGTACTCGGGTTTGCGAGTCACAGAAAACTTCATTACATACTACTGACAGTTTCTTTTTTTTTCTCTTCTTTTTTTCTCGAAAAATCATGGACCCGCCGCTTTTCAAATTAGAAAAAAAACTGAGAAACTGTCATTTATATATCGTGCATATTGAATTTATGTTTAACATGGAATATTTCAAAACTGACATAAGGATGGGCTGATTGTTTAGGGTATAAACACGGTAAAACTAATTTTAGACCCAAGATTCAGTCTCAAAATTCTAATTTGTATATAAACCATTGTGACTACCTACCCACAGGGGGAGCTTTGTCCTGTAGGTCTGACAGACCCGACAGCAGCCCGGAGGTGAGGGAGGCCGACATGGCCGGCGGGGCGGGCGGGGCGGGGCCTAGGGCCAGCCCGGAGAGGCAGGCCGGCATCCCAGCATCAGGCACGGCCGGCAGGTCCACGCCCGTCACCGGGGGAAGGTCCACTGACGCCGTCGTCGTCTTGGTCAACATGGACGGGGGCATCTCGTAAACGTGCGACCCGGCAGGGCCCAGCGGAGGGAAGCTTATGTCCAGACCGCCACTCTGGATTTAAGCAAATAATAAAGCAGGTTTAAATGGAATCAAATTTGTAACACTTATACCTGTTGAAAACACTCATCTTTGAAATCAGTTGGATTATCAACTCTGGATTTAAACGCTGATGCATAAGATTAATGCTGAAAAACATATAGAAAGGCTTTACAATATTTATTAGAAAATGCCTATGAAAATAACTCTTTTTACCAAAAGCTATAATGTGTTGATTAGGATTTCAAAAATCACTAAAAAAAAACCCGTAAGAGTTGGTATTATTGCTACTTTAATTAATACCTGTATGGCAGCTGGACCATGCTGACAAGAAGATCCCCACACGTCACGGACGTTCCTCACTTTGGCGAGCTTTAAAACAACAACAGTGAAGCTATAAACATACTTTGTCTATAATAGAGCGTTCCATATCATAACGGTTGGCATTCAGAAAAAGATGTATCACTCATTATCTATGCCGATGCTCAAAAGTAGACTTGACTATGGAAGATTTCATACCAATTTATTTTATTGTCATTTTCAAAGAAAAAGATAATATCGTTTTGGTTGTTTATGACAGAGACATAAAGTAAAATTACCAAATTTTATCAAACTATCTTAGAACAATAAAGGCATGGGCGTGAATAAACGTGATTTGTGCGGAAAATAACTGTGATTAGTGCGGACTTGATGCTCACCTCTGACTCCAGTTGGGTGACTTTTAGCTGCAGCTCGTGACACACACCTTCCACTTTCTGCATCTGTTGCTGGTGAACTACTACCGGCATCATCTCCAGTCTAATGAAAATAGATATCAAATTATTCTTAGTAAACATGCCTATGAATTCAAATATCAACCAGATCAAAATTGGACAGAAATTGCTTGCCAGAGTTAAGATATGTACATTTCATAATTAATGAAAAAATTAAGATCATAGTTGAAACATTAGAACCATTTCTCTAATTTTGCGTTTGAATAATATTTTGATTTATATGACATTTAAGAGGTGAGCTGGAAAACACGAAACCTACTGTTTGTTGCGATCTGAGAGTTTGTCCAGCAGTGTCTGCACCTCAGCTTTTGACAAAAGAAGTTTGGTTTCCAATTCTAAAACGAAGCAACCAGAATATCCTTGAAACAACAAATTTCGCGGTTCTTTAAGGTAAATTTTAAAATACCTTTAGAAAACTAAAGGGACTTAAAATTGGCTAAATATTGAGAAATCATATAAGTTTTACAATACTAGTTATATGGTTATAAATATAATACAAATATAGAACAGACAAAATTGATAGATACAAGATTAAAAATAGTTGAAAATATAACATGAAGGGCTTACCGTCTATTTTGGCCTGGGCTTCAGAGGTTTTCAAATTATTCATTTTGGACTCCAACATATAATCGATATCACTAAAATGAAGGGTACAGAACACATTGCTTATTCCTCATATCATAATTAAACTGTTGATTACTGAAATACTACAAGAGACCACTGAAGGGACCTCAACAAGAAATCTCTAATTATAGTTATGCAGTCCCTGGGTCTGGTATCGGCGGTGGCTGAAATGACCACTACAACAAATAGGTAGGTGTAGATAAAGGATTGATTAATCTTAGTGTGTAGCTCCACCTTATAGCCACACTGCCAATACAAGGGACCTCAGTTAAACAGGCAAGACTGAGAGAGGGTAATGGTTAATAAGGGCACCAAGGCCTTGCCCACAGCCGTGCTGCCACTGACCGTCAGTGATAAACAGACAATCAGAAGGCAGGTGACCATTTGTAAGGAAGTGGTAGTGATCGACATGTGTAAAGGCCCTGGGCCCATCAAAAGATAATTGTTACAAAAAACTGGATCTGAATTAGGAACAAGTCCAAACGTAAAAGGGCATTTTGTAACCAATGTTGTGCCTTGCTTTCTTTAGGCATCATCCAACAGCATAGCTTTGGGCGCCATGCTTTATATCTCCAAACAAGAGAATAAACAAGTTAAAAAGGCAATAAATACAAACTTAGTAAATAGGTTAATTATTGCAATAATTAAAGCCTGGGCCCTGATGAAGTATAGAAAATTTCAAAGAAATCCTAGTTTTCAGTAGAGTGACTAGAAATGAGTACAAATCTCTGCAAAGTTTAAAGATTCGAAATTCGTAACTAATTCCTGGAGACCTACCTAATCATGAAAGAATAAAAAGTTTGAGAGGAAAATTTAGATTTAAAGATGTTAAACTCATACCTGTACATCTTGCTAATTATGAATATGAAGTTACATTGCTGTGACAATGCAATGACGTTGACATGACATTTGTTACAGTACTAAGTACAAAAAGGCACTAAGTGAGAAAATTATTGACGTTCATTTGCTAATTATTTATCATTAATTGATTATTATGTCAGTGTTCCTTTCACTACTAATTCATTACTAGTTATCTTTTTGTGACTGACGTTTGCTGACTTAGTCCCTCTTAGGTGGGTCATGTGGGTCATGTGGGTCATGTGGGTCATGTGGGTCATGTGTGACATCCCCATGACATCCCCATGACATCCCCATGACATCCCCATGACATCCCCATGACATCCCCATGACATCCCCATGACATCCCCTTCACCCCTTTACCCCTTTACCCCTTCACCCTCTTCACCCCCTTCACCCCCTTCACCCCCTTCACCCCATATGAAAATAAAAGGGTTGAGTGAGACCTATTGTGGCATTGATATATTCATTATGTTAATTATACTTGCATTCCCACAATGCTGTGAGGCAACAATAATGCAATTTTCTTTTGTCTTTTGGGAGGAACTGGAAGCGGAAGTAGAAATGTTCTGAAAGCTGGTTCCCACAGTCATGCTAATGCATAGCACTTTGACAGTTTTAGGCTGACACCAGCAATCTCAAAACGCATTCCTATCTGTGTCCGAATGATAACATTTACAAGGTTCACCATCGGGGCCACTCCGGGCCCAGAAAAAACGTCAGATAAAGCAAAAATAAAAAAGCCATGAGACTGAGAGCTTATTATGAAATTATAAAATACTGGTATGATATATATGGGTGTGGGTTGCCATTTCCACATATTACAATCCGGATAAAACATCATAAAAGTAAGTACCTTGGCATACGATGAGCAGTATCAGCTTGATCCTCAAGAGTATTCACCTGAAAAGACAAATATTGTTTACCTCTGAAAACAGTCTGTGCATAGCAAAGAACTACAGAGATACTGATCTAGAAATTTAAAAAGAACTCTTATTTGTATTCTAATGCAATATAAAGGAACAATCAAGTAAATCCAGAGCATTATCTCCAGAAAATTACATTGTACAAGAGCTTTAAGTGTAAGAGTAGTGTAAGAGTTGTGAGATTTATATATACAGATTCGGCCATCTCCTCAAGACCATAGGAAACATATTAACTGCACAGTACTAATAAGTGATATAAGTAACAGTTAGAACTATGATGAATGTTTTTTTTCCCCAGGATTTTAACAAAATAATCCTTCAAGCATATACTCTGGGATATTTCAATTATGTGGTCTGTTTTCACACAAAAAGTTACAAATTTATTTTCCTCACAGCGTAACAGTAAAGGTTACTTACAACACTTCGGGCTGTATCAAGACTGTGCTCTAAATCGTTACAGCGCAACTTATACTCGGCAGCGATCATCTTCGCTTCACTAGCTTCTGCCTAAAAAGTAAAAGTAATTAAGATGGATTAATAAACTAGATAAAGAACAAAATCAATCTGAATTTCTGTATTTAATTATATAGTAGATTAAAACATATATCTATTGTTTTAGTGTGTGAACTATTATCAGTTGCGTTACATCAATACAGTGTACACTCATGTAATAAATGAAGATTTCCATGTATGCCTATTCTTGTTAACTGCAATTTTATATTAGATAGTAATGCACTAGAGGTAAATACTATGCATCAAATAACCTAACTGCATTAAACTCAGCTGGATAAAGAACCATCGTGTATTAGACAAAACTGATACTCGCGAAACAATGCAATGGTACTCGTTCTGTACAATGGTTAATAAATAAAAGTACCTTTTTATCTGAGATTGAGTTCTCGAGCTGGTTTGCTATCTTTCTCTGGTCGGCCAGTCTCTGGCGTTGTTCCTTCCCCTCCTGCTCCAGTGCCTGGATGTACTTCTCCAGGGCAGTTCTCTGGGCGATCTCCTGCTGTAGGCGCAGGGGAATCTGCTTGTCCCAGGGAAGCGCCGTCACCTCGCAGTCACAACACTCGCTGTACTTGGGCTCTGTCTGAGTGCTCGTGTCCTGGCACTGGAAGACCAGTCCGTTCATGTCAGTTAGCACCTCAATGCTCCGCGTCTCGCTGCCTTCCTGCTCCCCGTCGGAGGTGGGCTCGTGCACGGTCTCGGGCACGTCAATGTGGGCGGGCGCGGTGTCTGCCCGCACCCACCTCCAGGGACGTGCTCGCTGCTGCTCACGGTGCATAAGGAACTGCTCCTCCGCCCCCTCGTACTCCACCTCCATGGTGGCCGCCTCCAGTACCGCCGCCACCCGCGCCGCCTCAGCATGGCGAGCCTCATCATCTTGGTCGGCAGACGAGCAGGTCGCCGGATGCTCATCACCGTCCAATGAGCTGCTCATGCTGTGGTACTTTTCTTCTTGTTTTAATGCAGCCACGTGGGCCTCCATTCGCTGACAGTCTTCCTTTAGACATTGAGCTATGGCCTTCTCTGGACATTCAGCTGGGTGAGACGGTTGCTGCGGCTCATCCTTGTCGGTCTGTTTTACACGGGCGCAGCAAGACGTCTTGGATCCAGCGTTCCCGATTATCTCCTGGTATTTTATCTCCGCGTCCAGACACGAAGAAACCATACTGATTTGGTGGTAATCTTGAGCAAGGGCTTCCATGACGTGTTGTTCTTCGTTGAACTCATTAGATGGTTTCTGTTTGGAGTTCATTTCTTGCTTGACGTCGTCATCGTCCGATGAGGCCGGCGGGGTACCGGCCAAACTGACCTCTATTCTAGGGGGACCCCGGGCATTCTGCTGAACCAGGGCGCCTGCTCCCGACTCGGCTGCTCTGTACACGGCCTCCCCATGCTCCGCCTCCAGGCGCCGGAGGAAGGGCTCGTACTCCGTCTTCATGTACTGGAGGACGTGGGTCTGCTCCTCCTGGGAGAGGTCACTCAGCTTCTGCTCACTGTACAACCCGTCCACATCAAGATCTTCCGCTCGATCCTGCATACACTGCTGGCCTTCGCTCTCCTTCTGCAAAGTGGATTTCACGGCGTCAGCATAACTGAAATAGCAGCCTACTTTCTTTGGAGTGAGTTCGTCAGAGCTGCTCATGCCGTCCAGGAGAGTCTTATCCATGACGCCCAGACCAAACTGACACTCGGCGTCCAGCGCCAGACGGAGGTTGATCATACTCTGGTAGTCGTCCATCAGATACTGCACAATCTCCGACGACAGGGCCTTACCCAAGACGTCGCCTATTTCCTTATCAGCATTACACTCGGCAATAATCTTCTTCTCAATCGCATCCTCCTGGGCTCTCCAATCTTCAAGTTTCTTTTCCTCTCTCACTTCCTCGTCGGTATTCTCGCACGGTTGTGGAGTTTTGACTTCACATACCCTGTCGGCACTGACTTTGGTTAGACACTTTATTGCAGCCTCTCTGCTATCTGCAGATCCTTCTAAAACAACTTCCACTTGTTCGATATCTTCCCAGCTTTCCACATCACATTCGCTCTGCGAAGCACCCACTACCTGCTCTACTTTCTGACTGACTACGGCCGCTTCTTTCATCTGCTGGGCTTCTTTGAGATTCTCCTCCTGTTTCAAAGCCTTGTCCTGTTTCGACTTCTTATTCTTCTTGGATTTTCCTTTTCCCTCTTTCTCAGGAGAGCCAGCTCTTTCTACGGCATTATCCCTATTCTCTTCCTTTGGTGGCGCCACGCTGGCTGCAGAGGCGCCAGCTGCTGGTGCCGCTTCGTCGACATTATCTTGCATCGTGGCAATGTTAGTGTCTACGCTACTCAGTTTGGCCGCCATACGCGCCTGTAGATCTTCAACTGCAGCAAGTTGAGCCTCAAGGCTACTCAGCTCCCCTTGGATCTGAGCTCGCTGCACTGAAATAAGAACAAAATATACAACTTATAGATCCCGCATAATGTTTACAAAATTGCCCGATTACCGTTACATAGTCAAAATAATATTCCTAATGTCTAGAATTATGTTTGAGTCTAAATGTCTGTAATATTCATTAGTCTGTTGGAAATAAATCCTATGCATAGAGTTGTTGTCAGTAGAACAACCGGCATTTGAAGTGGATTTTTCCTTATCAGCAGCTCCGGTTGACATGACTGCTTAAGTACAATTAATTATTTCATTAGAAAAATAGCTAGCCAACCAGCCTTATAACTTCAGTTTGGATTGAACATTGTCGGGCAAAGGCTGGCGGACTGACTATGTCCAACCAATATACAATAGATAATTAACTTACATGCTTTGTTGCTATTCATGCCAGCCCGTCCACCAGATAGTGTTCTCCTAGGTGAAGACCTGGGCTTTTCAGGTAATTGTTTTGGGGGTACCGCTTGAGCTGCTCCTTGGGACTGACTGGAGCTGGCCGCAGCTGCTGCCCCTCCGGCCCCTTCGTTGGCCTGCCTCTGTGTCATATCCACCTCCTCCGAGCCCCCCTCGGCCTGAACGTCAGCCTGCTTTCCTGCCGCACCTTGTGGACCAGGACCGTGGTGCTTACCACCCCCGCCGCCCCCGTGGGCCTTGGCCTTCTTCGTTTTCCTTCTCCCCATCGTCGAGTAGTTAGCGTGTTGTCTGTACTTCTATGTCACGATTTGTCATCCAAGTATCGATCGTATATCTATAAACAAATCAGAACACCACATGTAAGCCTATCAAGGTTAAACAGATGGAGATATGAATTTCGAACATTGCTAAACGATACAGTGACTCAGATAATCTGTACGGTAGTATGAGTTGTGAAAACTTAGTTTTTTGAGGGTTAGCGTACACATATAAACATTTAGACGTATTCTGTAAAGAGGATTAGATGCTCGAGATATTTCTCACAACTCTCTAATATGGTGCAACATTTTCACTATCGTAGCTCTGCACTTACCTTTACCACAGTATCACAATGGCCACTCTGTGGACGGTACTGTTTATGTATTGAAACTGTATTCAAATATTTCCAACCCCACTCCCCCTCTTGATGTGTGAGTACTTAATGGAAGGCCCCTAATGATAATTTTGATTTATGAGAACATAATTATCATAACCTGATATATTCAACCATGACCAAACTGTTTGTCCATTACTAACGATTGTAGCACAAGGTCTACCACAACAGACACAAGTTGGCACGTTTCCAGGTTGGTATTTTGGGCATAATTCTAGGTCATGTAACCTTGAGGAATCAAGGATAATCATGGTAATCCGATGACCTTTAAAATGTTTCAACACCCATCTTCACTACCGCGTCCTCTCCATTAAACGGGAAACTTAACTTCTCCTTTTATTTTTAGTGAATACGCTCCTCAATCCCATTCGGGCTTACACTGCAGGCAGATTCACTGCCCCTAAAAATATTACATACCTGTAAGCTGTTAGTAGCCCAGCAACGTACTTGCAATAAACTGTTTACATACTGATCCCTTTTCAGAGAATTTGAGCATAAAAATAAAACGTTACCTGAATGTATTCATACCGACTACAGCAAAGAGCAGACATTGAGAGAATTAATTATCCCAACAGGCACACTTACGTTCATTTCAGTTAATTTAATTTATTTTTTTCGGAGTTCACAAGAAATACTGAAATCCTATGGGACATCAAATACATCAACATTTTGATGAAAGATGTCTGTAACTTTTGAACAAATGAAGATAGAGACATAATTCAAAAAGCATAATATTCTACTCATCTAACTTATTTGGTTTCATGTTCCCCTGCATTTTCCTAATACATTTCTATTTTTATGTAACATACCAGGTGCCGGTGCCTAGCACTGATTCAATGTTAATTGAACACTGATTTTCAAAATTGAATCAAAGTAGAAAACCAACATTGATAATAAATATATACATCATTGTCAATAGTGTATCAACAGATATGCTCGGGAAACAGTAACATGAGATCTAGATCTGGATCTACATGAGTAGACTACCCTCTCAGCTCTGACCCTAGGCCTAGATTCTCAATTATAACCAATTGTAACCTTGTAGATATAACTGTAGGCCAGAGTCTAGACCTAGCCTAGGTCATGGATAGCTGGGTTCAATCCCTCTTGAATTTGAATATCACAGGCATATTCATGGATTATTAGATCTACAACGAAAAAATCAACTCCGACTTTAAGAAATTACACAGATCTACGTGTGCGTTCTAGACAATACGGTCATTTACGCGTAAGATTCATTTCTTCTTCCTGTCTAGACAAGGCAGCTGTGTTGACTGTAGTGTAGAACTCAAACAATGTCAAAACAAAAACACGGAAGAGAGTAAACAGTACACGGTACAGAATGGCCTTGAAAGTGACATGTTCTTACCTGTGAAACCTCCTATGTTGTGGAGGGCTTTACCACACGATGTTTACAACGTAGAATTCTGACAGATGAGTGATGCAGATGATGTCATCTTGAAATAGCATTCGGCTGCAGGGGTTGGGTGCCTGGCGCAAGGTGGGTGTGTCGGTGTCTGTGCAACGAAACAGGGGGTTTCTGGCTCAGGAAACTGCACAATCAAGATGCTCGTAAATATAGGCACTCTATATTTTCTGGAATATTTTACTATGTTAGACAACTGTATTGGTTTCTTGAAATAGAGTCTAAAAGGTAGATATGGCTTCTTTAATCAGCTGTCAAGTTTTCTACACGGACACTATTTTCATATTTGCGCGACATCTTACGGAAAACGACCGAACTAAAACCTCCCAAGCGGCAGGTGCGCGAATTAAATTAGGTCAAAGTAGGTGCGCTGCTCTTTATCTAAATTCTTACGTGTGCTTAAGCCATTGATATTGAATTTCCTAAAGAAACATGTCACATGGAACTCTTTGACAAACTTCTCAACTCTTAGTCCAAGAAGTTAGAGTAATACTTTACAGTTTAGCATCTACTTGTACAGTGCTCAGTGCCGCCATCACCGCCACTCGCGTTACACTAGCTGAGTTCGATTGAACCAACCGGGCGATTACTCGCGGCCCAATCATGCACTGCTTTTCATATCTTTTACGATTGATTTCTAGTTCCGGCGGACCATAGCCCGGGCGGTGAATCGAACACGGCCTATCGTTTGCAGACGACATCGAAGTCGAGCAAAGTTCATTCCCTGACCTATGTCTCTTTAGGTCAAGATAGTGGGACTGACGGGAGTCTCTTTTCACGCCAAGGATTTAAGGGTTATCCCCTCCACAATGTCAGCATCAGTGAACACGTCGTCTTCCCCTGCTAAAGTCAGTAAAGGAAACTCCGTGGCAGAAATCTTCGAAAGCATGTCCTACGGCCCTGCCCCAGAAGCTGATGACGCCGTTCAGGTGAGTGCGCTCCCAGCCTGTGTTGCCTGCATGTAGTATCTCCAGAGCTCTTAGCCTGCGACGTATCCAGATCATGTTACGTCCTCACAAAGGGGCATTAGTCACAAAATCGGCTGCTTTGTGACTTGATGACCACCTGAAGGCATTAACTGATTAAGTCACAAATTTGTTATTAATTAATCTAAGTCCCAAAGAACCTCAATTATGTTATGACATATAGACTAGACTAATAATTCAAAAATTTGAAGAAAAAAAATCATTGATTTTTATTATCAAATATCATTAACTTATTTGTCATTAACAATATATTATTCAATTATTTATTAGCAATTACTTATTATTACTTATCATTTTTTATTTATCCATTAATAATGTTTTCATTTATTTTTTTCATTTATTAATTACTTGTTTATCAATTAATTATTTCTTGATAATTTATTTGTTTCTTAATTACTTATCATTATCATCTCTACTTATAATATTAAATATTATATTTTATTATTTTCATTTATTAAATATTTATTTTTAGAATATTTTCATCTATTAATAATTATTATCTATTTTTTTATCAAGAGTTTTTTTTATCATCGTTAATTATTTACTGTCTTTTATTCATTATTTATTCCAAAATTATGGTAGATAACACATAATACCAAGAACACAGGGAAAACAGGGAAAATTGCAAAAAAAAATCCCTGACAGGAAAACACAGGGAATTTGCAAATTTTGCCAAATCACAGGAAAAACACATGGAATTTCATTTGGCCAGGTCCCCCCGCGTCCCCCTCTAAATCCACCACTGTATAGGAGTCTTTGTCAATAGAAATTTATATCAAAATGAGTGTTGGTTGTTCTCTCAATACAATGGTATCCAGCATACAATGTCAAGATGTTAGTCTTGTAGTTTACAATGGAATCCATCATACATCACGATAATTTTCGAATTATTTTACTTCTTTCAAAGTTTTAACGTAAGGATTACCTCAAAGTTTTGTAGTACTCAATTAGTCAAAAGGTCATAATCACAATCGCATTAGTACCTGTGACTGAATACCATATATTGTTTCTTCTAGTCACTGTTGCCTACCCCAGAAAAATCTTAAATGAATTGGTCCCACAGATTGACCTTTTGCTACTTCGTGTGCGTTTTGCGGTGTCATGGAAAACGGTTCTCGACTTTCAATACAAGGAGTAGGTGGTACCAAACTATGCAGCATAAGGTATGTTATGATTTTATGAGCAATGCTCATAAAATCATAACATACCTTATAGCTATTGTGCCAGAACATTCAAAATTCTGTACCTTAATGGTGGACTAGTACTCGTCAGTTAGGTTGGGCTCGGAGGACGTTGCTATAAAAGCCTTCCACTGTAAATTGTACAAACAGTGAGATGTCCTCACAACTACTACCTGACTTGAATATTGGGTTCATTGTATTTACTTATGGCAAACAACTGTTGTGTGCATTTTGCTGAAGGGTGCCAGGTCTCTGGCCTTGATGACTACATGGTTTAGCTTCACCTGGGAATTGAGCGTCAGACTGGTGTAATTTGCTAGATATAGACAACAAGTACATAGACATTATTTAATTCAGCTTTAATCAGTTCAAGTGCCGTTAATATTTTGAATACTCAACTTATCAGGGTGACAACTGCCAAATGAAAACCGCGTCAATGGCAACAAATTCTTTGTCAATGTCAGAGAAAACACAAGAAATTTTGGAATGCGCCCTAACCGAGAATTTTTTTATTTTTTTTTACTGGAATTTGTATCTGTCTGTCATATAGCAGACGTTTACCACAAGGGAAAGACAGGAAAAATGTGGTGACTGAGGCTGATCAAGTACCTTTGAAATCAATGTATAACAGTATTACTCCTTAGTGATAAACATGCAGTATTATGGACCCCTGATGCGGATGTAATTGGTTTCAAAACTAACATACATGTATTTGTAATAAGTCCAAAATGTGTTGTTCTTTTTTTTTGCCTCGGCTATAATTTCAGACATTTTAAGAGAGTGCTATTGCCTGTGATCCGGAGGTGATTAACGTATAGTAGGCCCTTATGTATTGTGAGCATTATCTAAGTGAGACGCATGGATACAGTTAGTGAATGAGCCCGTGCATGGCTACAGATTGAACGAAAACATAATGATCATATTTTGCAATGGCGGATGAATAGTCGACCCTTATCATGTAAGAGACTGTTGATCGTCTTCGAAGAATTATGAAGTTTTGACCTTATACCACATAAAAGCGAAAAACAATCCTATAGAAAAAAATCTCGATTAAATTAGATATCACGATTCCGATACACAGATGTGTTTTTGCTTTGATATTTATAGAGTTTATCTCCCTCTTTGATCGAGTTTTGGATATAGATCTATTTCTTTGAAACTCGCCAGGAAGTTCAATTTGAAAATTAATCTTTGGTAACAATTTAACATTAAAAGCCCAAGAACCCCTAATAGATAAAACAAGGGTGCCCCTCTCCGTCATTGAATGGTATTTGTCTCCTTTCTTTGGCGTTTTGCTGTGACATTCAAAAACATTGTCTTCAGTTAAGGATAGAGAAGGGTTATCAACAGCCTTTTCAGTAAAATTGTAACAGTTTCCTTAATAGTGCTTATTTATTGATGTACAATATATCAAATGAAAGGGCATATTGTTCTCTATCTAATGGTATCAATAATTCTTTAGTAAAATGTAAAATAGGAAAAAAGGTTAATAAAAAGTGAATTTTTCACTTTTATATTTTGAATGTCGATATCTTCATAAATAATTTCTCCTTAGCTCTGAAACTTTACATGCAGTACAAGAACTTTATTGTGGAGGGAACTGTGTCTCACTTTTTTGTTATATGTCCTGGTTTTTATTTTATTTGAAAAAACGGGTAACTTTTTAATATTTTTTTTACATTTTTTTTCATTTTTTTCTAAAAAATTAACCAGGACTTATATACAAATTCGGAGACACAGTTCCCTGCGAACGAATGTTTTAAATGCACATTCAAAGTTTCAACTGAGTACTGAAAGAATTAGGCAAGATATCTACCTTCAAAAAATAAAAGTTAAAATAAAGATATTGTTTTCACGTTACATTTACTTGGTCAACTTTCAACAAATCAAAATATATTATGCATGACCATGTAGAGGGCATATTCAAGTTTAGATAACAAAACTATTGGCCAGTTGTTCCTAAAAAATAATCATGAAAAGAATAAAAGATGAAACTACCGCACATTGCACCATGATAACCCTTGTCTATCCTTAACTTTGCTTATTCTTCAGGCATGGCTTAAGGATCACAATCGTGACTTCGGTCACTTCATTAACAACAAGTGGCACAAACCTGAGGGCAGAAAGAAGTATGAAAACAGGGATCCATCAAACGGTAAGTAGTTTTGGTTCTTCGCCTCTCTGTAGCAGAGTAGACTAAAGTTGGTAGTTCTGTTATATTTTATTTGTAATGTTTAGTAACAGTCCTTCCTCCGTATGAAGCCATCCTGCCAGGCGCTTTCGCTCGTTTTCATTGTCTATAAAAGCATAGAATTGTACGTAGGCCTGGCCATGACAATCAAAATTAATTCAAAACTGACAATTTTTCTGATTAGGATCGCTGCTTGCCTCGACCACCCAGGGGACGAATGAAGATGTCGACATGGGAGTAGCAGCAGCTAAGACTGCCTACCAAACCTGGAGTAAGACCAGCCCGCATGTTCGGGCCAGGCACCTCTACAGGTAAGCATAACGTGCTCATTTTGTGACCCAGAGATTCAGGTGTAGTGGCCAATCTCCTTTATCTATAATTTAAGCTTTTACATTTCAGTTTGATAAATCAATGCGTGATTTTCCGTTTTAATGCATGGTATGCGCCCTCCACGGCTCTTATCCGATCCCTGTATGGTGATCACCAAAATGTTGTCACGTGATCTTGTCAAGGTTGTATATATATCGAGAATATACATGTATTGTAACCTAATCCAGAGAATATTTCGACCTAACGGGGCAAGCCATGTATTACACTGTTCCATTTTGCTAATACATACATATACATATATCATATTCGAAATAATCTCTTATCCAGGGTTGCCACTGGTCAGGGAAAAGTCAGGGAAAAGTTTTTTTTTTCAAGGTCAGGGAAAAGTCAGGGAATTTTGGAATTGGTCAGGGAAAAATGGGATTTTGAAAAAGGTCAGGGAAAACTGACCCTGGTCAGGGAAAAATGGAATTTTCAAACATGTCATAGCCTTAAATTTAAATCACAAAGTTAGAATTTGTGCATCAGGTCACAAGAATCTGCTTCAGCAAACATTATTTTGTAAATTGTGGCCCCTTGAAAGGCATGTTGTAATTTTAAGGTGCATTGTTGTGATCCAGCAATATTGCCTTGCCTCGAGGAGTTGCCAAGAAAAAATTAAAGTACTGTATTTCGAATGTTTGAGCTTAAATGGAAGGACAAAACTGTCCTAGGGATTGTTCAAGGCTATTTGATGAAAGGATTTTCTTATCTAATTAGTCAGGGAAAAATGGAATTGGTCAGGGAAAAGTCAGGGAAATGTCAGGGAATTTTGACGTCGCTGGTCAGTGGCAACCCTGTTATCATATACTATAATATGAATATTATTTGAATTTAATTAACCTGCCCTAATTAATTTTCCTATATTTTCCAGCATTGCCCGCCACCTTCAGAAACACCAGCGACTCATCACAGTGCTTGAGTCAATGGACAACGGGAAGCCTTTCCGTGAGTCGCGGGACGCAGACGTTCCTACCATGATCCGACACTTCTATCACTACGCTGGGTGGGCTCAACTGGCCGACACCGAGATGGCCAAATGGAAACCTGTAGGTGTGTACATGTTAATAAATGGGCTATAGTCCGCATGGAGATGGCCTGCCCCTATTATACAGGGGCAGGCTGTAATCTTAGTTTACCAAGTGTCCCATGATGACGACATTACCTGCGTCCAAAGGCAAATATATGGAAATCCTTCAATTTTTTGTTTCATTTCATGTAGATATATTATAATTTAAATTATCTGTTATGAATATGACTGATTTGACATGATATGGACGTGTTTATCCAAGACCGTTTTATGTTCGTTTCCCTTTTATGTCATTTCCCATCTCGTAGAAATAAAATAAACTATTTGTTTGAAAATGGATGAGGATAATTCTGGATCAAGATTATGAGAACTGCACTAGTCTTAGCTTAATACAGCGATTAGTAAGAAATATGTTTGTACCCCTTCCCCAACCCCCAGGTGTGGTCGGCGCCATCGTGCCGTGGAACTTCCCCCTGATGCTGTTGACGTGGAAAGTGTGTCCGGCGCTGGCCATGGGCAACACAGTGGTGCTGAAGCCGGCCTCCTACACCCGGCTCAGCGCGCTGCTCTTCGCCGAGATTTGCGCCGAGGCAGGCCTACCCCCGGGTGTCTTCAACGTGGTCACCGGAGGAGGGGCTATGGGCAGCTACATGGCCACGCACGGGGATGTGGACAAGGTGGCATTCACAGGATCCACACAGGTAAACTTAAAACTATTTTTGCCTTTTTTTTTTGAACGATGGCTTTCCCACTGATTACTCTTAGACATGGTGCGCTATGGTCAAACGCATGAATCATGAATCAGACACACAACACATATCTAAATGATGCTCAACTTATGGCCCTCTTTAAAAGCAAGATCCAACCTTATTTTGATTATGGCAATATTTTTTCTATTAACATTCAAAAAGGTACACTGGATAAACTTCAAAAACTACAAAACAGAGCCATAAGATTGATTTTGCATAGGGATTCCAGATATAATGTATGGAGATTACATCATGAATCGGGTATCCCCTTTTTGGTAGACAGACATATTTGTCACCTTAAAAACTTCTGTTTCCAAAGAAAATTTAACCTGGCATACATTCAAGAACCCCCTAGAAATTTACGAAAATTATGATGGTGTAATTTTCAAAGAAACTATGGCCAATAATGCATCCTTTGAAAGAAGCATCTTGTATCAAGGTTCCAAATGTTGGAATAACTTACCTCCCTTAGATCGCTCAGAAATTACTTTCTCTGTTTTTAAAAACAAATCCAAAAAGACTATGTTGATGCCTATTCTATAGTATTGTTTGTTACCTGGTTTACTGACAGATCAAACACTCTGTGCTACTAACATATTCTGTGATTGTGAGACTTCAATATATTACTGTGTAAGGATATTTCAAGTACTTAGTTCCCCCTTCTTCTTTTGTTAATTTCTCGATTTTTCTTTAAAAAGTCGGGGCTTAATTGTTGATTTTGTTTAATCTAAATTATGTTTTTTGTATTAATTGCACTGTATGTTATGTATATGTGATTATAGTTGTACTTATATTATGAAAGATAAAATTGTGCCAATGTTGAATAGCTGAGATGTCAATGAAAACAGGCTAATAGCCTATTTGTATCTTCTCAGGATAATAAAAGTGATTAAAAAAAAAAAAACACCAGTTCAAAATATTCCTTCTAGAATGTTATAAAACATACGGATGAATTATAGTGGAGTGCATAATGATAAAGTATAGCGCTGCTTCATAATTATACATGCCCTCATCTAATGTATAGGGGCATAGTCATTAGCGGATGTTGAAAAATAATCGTCATTCTACTGTAGTTTTCAACTTAGAATTGGAAAAAAATGTTTTGAAGGTTTCTCTATGTTACTATAGGTAGGGCAACTGTTGCGTCAAGTAACGGCTGGGACAGGAAAAAAGATCTCGCTTGAGTTGGGGGGCAAGTCTCCAGTCATTGTGTTTGAGTCGGCCGACCTAGATAGTACCGTCGAGGGAGTGGTGGACGCCATCTGGTTCAACCAAGGACAGGTAACCAGCACATTCACTTTTCAAAGACTCCCACATTGGTGTAATAATTGTCAATAATATCCTTTAACGCCGACATAAATATGTATCGTTAATCATCAGATGCCAGTAAAGACACGTTTGGTAGGAATCTCTGTAAAAAGAATAATATTAAAAGCTTTGTAACCTTGTAAACCTGCAGTAAATGGACTTAATATTGATTTTCATTGAGATACCAAACCTATCTAAAGGCTTGAACATAGAGAAGTGTACCAGTTTTTTTTTCTTGTTTTTTTTTTCAATTTGACAAAGAGCACTGAAAAACCAGTGATCATTTATGCTTTTTTTTAACCAATATATTCTACTCGTGCAATCGCAAGTTTTACCTTGAATCTGACTCAATCCACAAATATTTCCCCTTTTTCTTATCCCTTCGACAGGTATGCAGTGCTGGATCCAGACTTTTTGTACAAGAGCCTATCTTTGATAAATTCATCGACAAATTGAAGGCGCGCATGACGAAGCTGCGAGTGGGGAAACCACTAGATAAAGCTATCGACATGGGAGCTGTAGTGGATAAAAGCCAACTGGAGTCCGTTGGCGAGTTCGTTGAGGAGGCCAGGGCTGAGGGAGCAGAGGTATTCATCTTTTTAAACTTTACTTTTCCACTGAAGACCGGGTAATGCTGGATTATAAGAGTTTTAAAAACAATAGAATTATAGCATTTATCTGGTTTCATTTTATAGGATTTGTAATAGCAATAAGCTTTCCTTTCGTCCATTGAATGTTCCTCAGACGTATAGAAACTGAATATAGGTACTGTTGAGTAAAGCTGTTCCTATTTTCTTCTTTATTCAGCCAATTTAAAGAGATGTTGCTTTATGTCTATCTATAAAGATCTGACTAACTGCCAAAAAAGATAGAATAATAATGATGTAGTTTTCTTGTATTAACGATTATTCGGGAAATCTACCATTGAAATAAACGCATTTATTTTCACAACGTAAATTCTGGCGTATTTTATTTAAAATATCCGCGGATATATATGCATTCCAAAAATGACCATTATATTGCAGTCATGTTATCCCTTGTAAAGCTAATTTCAATCTATGCGTATTTATACCCACGAACATAATTAAGTTAACAAGAACAAAATATGATTGAACCAATTCAATGTACATGTATATATCCTTTGTGTGTAGGTGTATCAAGTAACCGCCGAGTTCCCTACGGGTACAGCAGGCCTCTTCTACCCGCCCACCCTCATCACCAACGTACAGACATCCTCCAGGGTCGTCATGGAGGAGGTGAGTGTCTCAACCTCTGTAAAATTAAACAGTGGTAGGGTGAATGCTGCTCTGCGTTCTTTAACATTACCCAAAGTAATGTTTGGGAAGTTCTTGATCAGTCAGTAAATAAAAAAATGTTCATATAAAATCACATTTACATGGATATGTAAATTCTAAGCTCATGAGCTTGCTTTTTTCTAAGTAGGTTTGTACTATTCCAAATTCTTGTATAATAATTCGGAAAAATCGCTTTTACTTTTCAAGATTTTCTCTTTTCAATTTGTGAATTGATATATAGTTTTTAACGATATTTGAATGTCCTTTTCTTATAATGCTATTTTTATAAGTATTAAACACTAATATAAGGTCTTGGCTAGTGTTGTGATAGCTTTGATGCTAGCTCCTCCTCCAGACTAAACTAAAACTAAACTAAGTCATTTAATCGAATGAATATCGAATAATTATCATCTACACCCTCCTATATGTAAAGTTTTTGAATGTGTTTTGTTTTTGTGTTTTTTTTTGTTGTTTTTTTTAGATTTTCGGCCCAGTACTCGTGGCTCTACCCTTCCGCACTGCCAAGGAGGCGGTGGCGTTGGGTAACAACACTAACTACGGACTGGGGGCCAGCGTGTGGACGGAGAACGTGAACCTGGCCCTGGAGGTGTCCATCCTCATCAAGGCCGGCACCGTCTGGGTCAACTCGCACAACCTCTTTGATGCTGCCGCCGGCTTCGGGGGTTACCGTCACAGCGGTTTCGGCAGGGACGGCGGCAAGGAGGTAGGATGGGATTTCTTGTATGTTACTTAGGCCACGTTTAGCATAAGATATAACAGGTTGCTGTCTATTGATTATTGATAAATCAACTAGTCGCCCTTCAACACTGTAGTCGAGTTGGGTAATTTCAACATCTTTATTTCTAAGTTATTATTTTGTTGGAGGGGATACGTTTTGAAATACAATAACCAGTTAAATAAACTGTTATTCGCTCCAAAGCGAGTGCACTGAAGATGGGTTTCGAATTACCTTTGATCCATATAATTATTTTGTCAGGTGCTCTTGGGCCAAGTCTTGGGTGGCCTAGTCTTGGGGTGCGGGGTGGATGTTGTTGAAGGGGATTTGTCAATCTATAATATAGTGTATTCCCTCATTATAGCGCCTGTCCTGTGGCAGTATACCAATATTGTTCTTGTTCTACAGTATGTAGCTATCATATATTTCCATTCAAACCAATTCAGAATCTTACATATCATTGATAATTGAAATGCAATTATCGGAATAATGTTCAGCCTTGTGTCCACTCATTAGGGTCTTTACGAGTACGTGCGTCCTAGCTGGGAGGAGCGGGCCTACCCCAAGGTAGACGAAGCCAGGTTCAAGTCGTTCGGGGCCACTCAGTCCTCGCGACCTGCCATCAGTGGGGTCCTCCAGAAAGAGGTGCCTGCACCCAATGGATCCTTGCCAGCGTAAGAATATTTTTAAATGTATTCAACTATTTTTTTTATTATTTTTTTAGATAACAACTTTTTTCTTCCAAAAATTAATTAACTCGATTACTCTGTCAATGTTATTAGAGTATCGTGGGGTACATGTACAGAAATAATCGCGAGGATCACAAGGGATTTCTGATCGCTGTACGTGTTTTCATGCGTCTTTTAAAAGTTCGTAAAAGTTTACCATCTTGAATGTATTTTTTTACACCATAAACAGTTTGTTTTAAACGCTTTTCCCTCAATATCCGCAGTGTGGACCGTACGTACAAGCTGTACTATGGCGGTGCCCAGAAGCGGCCGGACGGACAATACAGCCGGCCGGTGCGGTCAGCTGCCGGCGCCGTAGTGGGAGTGGTCGGTGAGAGCAACAGAAAGGACGTCAGGAACGCAGTGGAAGCAGCACACAAGGCTGCTCCAGGGTAAGTGAACTATTGCTATGTTCTTGATAGTTGAAAAATATAAACCACAGCAATTTTCTTTGGAACGAAGGGAGACAAACAAGGACACATTGTGAATGGTGTTGTATTAAAGGTTTTATGTGCCAATTCTTGTTGAGCCTCCTTTGTTAATTAGTTCCCATATTGAGATTATAAAGAATAGTCATATCGACTTTGTCATACTTGCATCGCAAACAAGATAAAGTATTATGCATGAGCAGTTGCGATTGATTACGTTTCTTTTTAAGGTGGGGTAAGCGAGCAGCTCATAACCGGGCCCAGATTCTGTACTATCTGGCTGAAAACCTGGAGGTTCGTTCAGCCGAGATGTCGGAGCAGCTCTCCCTGCTCACTGGCTGCTCACAGACCGAAGCCCAGACAGAGGTCACTGCAGCCATTGACCGCCTCTTCCACTGGGCCGCCTACACAGACAAGTATGGAGGAACAGTTCAGGTACTATACATCTTGCTTGTATATTTGTTTTTGTTAAAACATTTATAAGTAGGAACTTATCTCAGGCGAAGATAACTTGATGTTATTGGTCAGATTTTTTTAATTGCCCAAGTTTTTTTGTTTTTTTTGTTTTTTTTTATTAACCATACTCACTCATACATGAATGATCTGTAAATAGAATTACATCCAATATAAGCTTTAGTCATATATCTGAGATCAGAATCTATAACCTCAGCGAAAATTGCACAGCAGAATGTCTCATCAAGTTGCTCCTTTGAGCTTTGTTCTCATTGGACAGCAAAGAAGTCAATTCAAATTGAGATTACATTTAAGATTTTTAAAAAATGGGGATTGAAATTGAGAATTGAAATGTAAAGTAAAATGTTAATACAATGTTACGTCGGTTACCTCAGTAAGTTCAGGGTGTAGGATTGAAACAAAATGAGTTATAGTGCTAGAATTTCATGCTGCTAACATATAAACATGATGTTTTAGTAATACTGACATGTAAAAATGAGATGTAGCACACTAAACAACGGGCGTATCTCACCCATTTGGGGCACTATCAAGAACCTGACTACCTGAACCTGTACTACCTAATGATCTAATGACATCTTATGCACATAAGGAATCACGGGTAGGTTGTAATTAAAATGACTAAACTTATTTATTTGCATCATACACTCAATATTTGAATAAAATAATGTGCATGTACATTATCTAGTTTCTATTTAGTATAAAGGATTCTATTTTAATTATCTCTGGTTTTACATATCTCATTTCTTCGCCAGTTGACCTCTTAATTTCGGAATCTTTGTTAAAGCAAACTTGATTATACATGTACGTTGATTTCTTTTCCTTTTTTAGGAAACGACCCTCTATGGTTTGACTGCCAAGATTCACGAACCAGTTGGTGTGATTGGCATCGCGTGCCCTGACGAAAACCCTCTCCTGTCGTTCGTGTCTCTCTTTGCCCCAGCCATAGTCAGGGGAAACTGTGTTGTAATAGTTCCAAGTGAGAAGTTCCCGCTTCCTGCACTAGACCTCTACCAGGTAAGATCTTATTACTAACTTCATCATAATTGTAAGCTAGTAATGTATATTGTGATTCGTACAATTTTCCATTCACTCATTTGAATTAATTAGATTCTGTTTGAACCATGGAAACAGTGAAATGATACGTGTACAGTGGTATAAGCGTTGGGAACCAAGAAATGAAGAACTGATATTGATTTTCATAGTTTCTTTCGTATAAATGGTATATTACGGGTCACATTTTTATGTTAAAAGTATGAGAATGTGGCTGCCTTATGAACGGGTCTTTCTAAAACTGACCATCTAATAAATATACACATTTAAATACTATATGATTACCATAAGATTGTGAAGTCAACGTTACTCATTGATATTAAAACGTGTTTTCTTGATTCCTGTTACAGGTGTTTGACACTTCGGACGTTCCTGGGGGAGTAATCAACATTCTGACCGGGGACAGGGACCACATCACCAAGCACCTGACCGACCACCAGGACGTGCAGGCCGTCTGGTACTTTGGGTCGGCCGAGGGCTCTAAGTACGTAGAGTACGGATCGGCCTCCAACGTTAAGCGTACCTTAGTCAACTACGGCAAGGTGCGCAACTGGACTGACCCTCAACAAGGGGCTGGAGAGGAGTTCCTTTATCACGCGGTGCAACCAAAGAACATTTGGGTGCCAATGGGGGATATTTTCGCCAACTAGACAGTCGGGTATCTGCATCACTCTGGGACGTGCTTGTCCAGTACAGGTAACAAAGTTTTATGCCAAAGAAGTGATTATTTACCAAATTATTTGTTATTTAGGTAAGCGGATTCAACAGTTAGTAATTGCCATACGTTCCTATCAAGTGAGGAACAAGATAAAGATAAGAAAAGGATACTGCCAGATTGTTGACCTCCTTTTTCCGGTTTGATATATAAATATATAGAAAGGTTACAATCATGAAGCAAATTGGTAACGAGGAGTTGTTGTGCTGCCTGAAATATATAAGTAATTATGACATTCCAAATTCATAACATCTTTACCGCTACTACAGCATTATCGTATCGTCCTCTCTTAAGCGTATAACATTCCTGATTGAAGTTGCTAGCAGTATTTGGACGAATTTTGCTGAATCCTATTTTTTGTAGGTTAGTTATGAAATGTTGAACGGTAATCGAATATATTTTCAATGATCCCATTATTTTTCACACCAATGCTGTTCTTTCATAGCGATATACACGTTTTGCTGCAGCGATTTGAGAGTAATATATTATTGAGATATTTGCATTCGATGATTGTAAATAACTTACAACTATAAATCCATGTTAGACTCTATATTGGTTGAATTTTTCCCAAATGATACAATTTATGTACAGACGTAAGACGGTATCTGAGCAGAATTCCACATCACATTACTATGTATACATTGTTAACGTTGTCTGTTAAGTCCCTTTAAGGAAAGGGAATATATGGCCTTTCCAAAATCGAATTATGGTGGAAAAGGTTATTTACAGCAGGTCCTCTGCAACCTGTCATGTTTGATCCAGTTACAGTAAGTACAGCGCGCAAACTTGAAGCTGTCGTTGATATACTCATATCAGTAGTAGGTATGAGTGTTCTTGTTAGATAGTCTTCTTGCAAACTTCAACTGCTATATACATTGCTCAATATCTGTAAGCTTTATCGGCGCCGTTATACGTCTTAAAACGGTAGGCTCAAATACTTGTTACGTCTTAGCACGACTGATTGGACGTTGTATGACTGAGAAGGTGCTGCCATTTATAGGCATCAATTGAGAGCCTGAGAAGGGGAATTCATGTTGGATAATAAAATAATTCTTTACCTTAATTGCACTTGGAATTTATTCAAAAGGTTATCGCTTTTCATCAATATTATCTATTGTGTGTATTCTCTTTACACTGATGGAAATATATTTGTTAAAAATAGATGTGACGCCGGCCTGGATAGACCAATATGGGTGCCATTTGTTGTTCAACCTACCACAACACTTAGGGATTAGGGTCGGGTAACTGTGCCAGTCAAAGTTAATGCAACAATTATGACATGAACATTGATTTGATTATCAAGGTTTTAAGAATATCTATTGTATACATTGGTCATAAATTGAGGGCTTTGCCCCCTCCCATCCCCCGCCCCATTAGTCTGTAGCCAACATACGGTTGAAGGGCCCCCCGAAACAAATGGATAGGTTGGTGTTTGAATTGGGGTCTATTGAAGGAGGGCAGTGATCCATGTAATAGTTCAGATTTTCAGATGTCTTGTTTGTTCAGCATGTGAAAGCAAATATCCAGTCTGATACATTAGCATTTTATTATACAAATGGGTATAAAATGAGGAATTGAATCATCGAAGTAAAATGAAGAAAGTTTTTATATCCTCCAAGAAAGTTTTTATATCCTCCAAGGGGCAATTCAACCCAATTGTCGACCCCTTCCAGTATCATTGGTGACATCACATGCCAGCCAGACCCTTGAATACAAAAAATGTTACTGATGCACTTGTGATAATTCCCTAGTCTACCGACAACCTGCTCTGGGTATAAAGTGCAGGTTCAAAAGGAACCCCTGATTTATGCGGTTCCTGTTACACAAGACACCTCACCACATCATCCAATTTTCAAAAAAGAAATACAAAACATTACTCGTTCATAAATTCATCAAAATTGATATAAATTTATCAAAATGATTCATGCTAGGTATTGATTATATCCTACGCTTTCAGTTTTCATTCGTAGTGCTGTATATACATTATGAAGTAAGAAACGTAGTAACAATTGATGTCTTTTCTGAACACAGGTATTTACAGAGTACGTTATGGCGAACAGGACGCATATGAAAAAAGATAAATTCAGTTCATCACGTATACATTTGTATACCTAAAAAGATGGAGTAAAAGTATTGAAAGACATGGGGAGACAAAATAGATGGAATCTTGGGATTCAAAAATTCAGGTTATATAGCAATAAACAGTGTGCAACTGTGACATTTCGGCAACAAACAGTTCTCGACGGAGAAAATGACGTTGTGCCATATTACAATATTTAACACATCCCCATATACAACAAAAAGTTATTTAAAGATATGTCACATAAATACTCTTCACAGTTTATTAAATCAGACTTTTCAATTTCAAATTAATTTTATCGTAAGTTAGCGATGTCTGTGAAATGAGATTCGTGACATATTGTACCTTTTTTTAGTACAAATACAATTAACTGGTATCAACTAGAAACTTACTAAAAGAATTGTATTTTTTTTCATAAGTAGAGGACCATTGCCATCTGATTATGACACATAATTTCGATTGCAAGTGCGCATAATTCAATGCCATCTACCAACACTACCAATTGATGCACATTTCAGATACAAATATATATTTCCCTGAACACATTCATTTACTTCTTTTGGTCAACTTAGATATCACTGGTGGCACATGAATACCTTGGATTATTGGGACGTTTCTGGTCTTCAATAAGGGAGTCTATATTGATACACAACAGTGGATGGTTCTTGCATAAATGAGATTATATTCTATGTTAAATAGGCTTTGCAGTATGTGCATTCAGAATAAATATATCCAAGATATGCAGGAAGTGCAATCATAGCTGTAAGAGTCCTTCTTAAATCGTGTACACTTTCTATCAAATACTACTCACAAAACCTATTTATATAAAGAGTAGAAAGAAAATCAGCAGGATTTATCGGCCAGTTGAAGAAAAATATCATTAACCGCCATTCTGTTATTCAATGCTGATTGAAAAGTAGCTCTTCCTAAATCACAAAAGAGTTTTTATCAAACAGTCTGTCAATAAGCATGCAAGTTAATACTCATGTATACACAGAAAAGAAAGAGATTCGGTACCGATAAGGTAGGACCCATCCCCATCCCATGCACTATACGATTTCTCATACAGTAGTGGTCCACACTCAAAATGGGATGTTGACGTTAGTTGAGCTTTAATATTACATGATATGACAATTATTCACTCTTCCATACTGACTCAAGCTTTTCTCCGGGAATTTCTATAGCTTGTTTCTGACTTTTTGAAAGTCAACACACTTCCACAAGATCTAATATCACTTATTCATGGTAATCTCATGATTACCTTTATCCTTTTCTTGAATAAATTAGTTGAATTTTACTAGACCTGGCTACCCAACAAGCATGTGTTGGAGACCGCCCAGAGCAGCGGCACATTTATCGGCCATTTGGACGATTTTCTTCAAGCGCCGTTCTAGGGTGGGATACCAGGCTTCATCTAGGATGGGGGCGATGGGGTCCCGGGCCAACTCATTGCGTAGCCTATCACTTAGGTGACCTTCCCTGAACGACTTTAACGTCCAGTATGTTTCTCTTCTCAGTCTGAAACAAAATGACCAACTCTGCATTATCTCAAATCTGTCAAAGCTGCAAGCATAAAATTAATAACCACAGACTATATTTTACATGAGAAATCACTGTTTGATTGATAGATACTACTACAATCATTATTCCCTACACCCCTATGACGGAGAATAATAATACAATGCATATGTAACACTTACATGCAACATTGCGTTAACGGTGCTAGGAAGACGTGTTCCAAGTCTTGGTCGTAGGCACAGAAGCTAAAACAAAATATGATTTAAACAAATTTACTCGTTGGAAAACACATTGTAACTCCATGCTAGGAATAGATGACATTTGGGGACGAGGGGCAGATTAAGCTAATCCGGGAATTTTTCATTAAGGGTCTCAAGATCAGCAACTTAGCCTTTTACAAAACACAATAAATTGATGGTAAAATAGTTTCAAAGAGGAAGAGGTGCAAAATGTATTCATGATAGACAGAATTTCTAACCATGAGGCACTAATCAAAATGTTCTTGATTAGCCTAATAATTAAGAAAATATGGGCCCTGGTAATTAACTGCTGACCAAGGAAGGGACTGAATTGGCCTTCATACAAACACACTGTAAAGGTGCCAATGCTATTTTCCACGCAATACATAGTTAACCCAATTAGGCAATTCATTGAATTGTGGGAAATCATGATTCTATTGGAACATTTGAAATATATAGTACTGGGCGAACATTTGAACAGTGCAAAAGAGCGTCCAGTGTGAGTAGAGTAAGCGACCAAAACATCTATGGTTAGAGTAAAGACATTTTAATCTATTGACTATACAGGTGTTATATCACAACAGTGTGCCTCGTTTTCAATCATGCTTTGCAATAATGTCAGGAATAGATATGGTTATAAGGTTGAAATCGAAAAACAGATTTTGATTAATAGATGTAAAGTACTTACGCTCTTCCGTGATCTAGTCGAACGGTGAGACCATGAGCATTAGTATTCTCTTGAATAATATAATGTTTGCTGTCATAGTGATACATCATAGTATCAATAACAGCAAAGTCGAAGAGATCATGGTAGTAGCGATCGTTATTATATGGTTCTTTTTTTCTCACTTTCTCACAAAATGTTTTGTTATTAAAGCCATATTTTTCCCATCTGAAAAGGAAACAAAATATGTAACATAATTTAGTGTTTTCATTTGTTTGCAAATACAGAATTTGATTTAAAGTATATTTCTAATTTCCCCACTCCGTAGTTAGGAACAGGTTCGGTTGATTGAAAAATTAATGTAATTGATGCTTTTGTGTGGTAAACTACTTTGCACTAGTTTGCTGCTTTGGAAAGTAATCAAATGGTTGGTGGTTGGAGAGGCAGTATTAAGCAATCAGCATTCCCAAAAATAAAAATATAATATTATGCGAATTGTGATGGTATTTGTCATGACCATAATTAATTAAGTTGATTTATAATCTCCAATGTAGCACTTATGATGACTGGGATAGAGAGGCAGTGTTAAGCAACCCGCATTCCGAATAAGTCTTTGCGAATCTTGATTGTATTCGTGCCATATAAACTTACAAAATAAGTGAATACCTTTACCCGCATACCATCGCCGCCGTAAATGTTATGTTAAAAAGCATTAAGTTTATTTCGTTGCCTGCGAATTAGGCCTGCCAACCTTAATTAAGGCTTTAGGGAAGGTTGTTTTTTGGGAAATCTTGTCTCTGCTTAATTATGAAGGGATAGACTTACATTATCATGTAGAATAATTATTGTATTTCTTTACCCTCCCCATGAAAGCGGTGCTTCAGGTTTCATTGTCTTCATCCTTAAAGTTCCTACAATGCTCTACATATTGTTTTTAAAAAAAGGTTGAATTATCTATCTGCCTTTCTTTACCATTCATTTCATACTTATCCGGAATATAGTTTTTTTTCAATGAACTGTAAAAGAGGGATAGTTGGCAGACCTGTCACTTACTCGTGTATGTTAGGTGTAGAGAATGGCATATACTCTGGCGGGAAGGTGTAGGCACGTAGTCTGCGCGGCACCCAGTACACCAGAGAGGCCTCCACTATTCCTCCAGGCGGGCACATGGTGACGGGCTCGTCGCAGTGGAAACACTTGCCTGTGACGCATGTCTCTGAGTCTGAAAACGTGTTACTAAGAATTACAATCAAACATTATGTCCCTGTCGCCTTAATTTCCATATTCTTTTTAATTACACAGCGCGGATCAGTACACCTATGTTTCACATACGGTTACTGTTAAATAAATTCTCGCGATATGATAATTATTATTTATCCTTACACAAACTGCATGACAGCTATTCACTTAAACATGATCTACCTGTCGGTAGATAAACCTAGGTTATGGCACATATTTACGCCAGACGCAAGATTTTGTTTATTCACATTGTCAGCATTGTATTTTCTTAAATATAAGTCAACAATCACATTTTGTGCTCACCTGATTTAATGGTGATTTGTTTGGATACAGCAGGGGAGGCCACTGGAAGAATCTCTCTCCTTAAGTCAACCTTACGTCCCGTAGCGTAAGGCGTGTTTCTAAAGCTTAGAATTCTAGAAATAAGGAAAAGGTATATTTTATGCAAACATATTACTTATTAAATCGCAAATTGCTGTAACATTATTACCCAAGTTATGATTTAAGGGTAATTTAGGATAGATTATAAATGAAAGCATCAGTAAAACATAAACCCACCTGTGAAGGTGAAACGCAGCTATTTCAGCCCATGGCATTTCAAATCCGAAGTTACAATGGGCTTTGTTTTTCATGCCTCCTTTCTTTTCCCCAGTCCTATTGTATAACAAAACAATTGTTCTATTACATACTATGATATGTGATTATTTTTAGAATCTTAGTGTATTTAGTTCAGATTTGCATTTCTACTTAAATAATTCTGTTCACATTCTCCTATAAGATAACTTATTTTTATATACAATTTTAGGTTATAATTATGAATGTAAAATTAATCTGGAGAAAACTTGTTTCTGACAAGGTAAACCACTCATGACTGCCATCTACTTTTTGGAAACCACATTTGCCTTTGAGGGTTAACGAAAAACGTAATTCTGCTTTTATCTATATATGGTACAGCGTGAAATTGGTCACACATTAGTCTCACCATGAAAGTTTCATCATAGCTTTCTGTCCTCCCTCTAAAGTGACGACCCACTTCTCTGACGTGCCCGACTCGTACTCCTCGGGGTCTAGTACGTCCACGTGCACTATCTTGGCCGTGGCCAGTGACGACAGAACAGTGTCCACGTCAGGGGTGTCGGAGAAAAGCTCGTGTACATTGGTCACCTGAGGCAAAGGGAATCCAGGGACTTAGTTTACTTCATGCTTCGAGAAACAAGTTATAAAAGTGCATGTAAATGATAATACCGGTGTAGTATATCAAGTTTATTACATATTTCTATTCAATTGCTGATGAAACTCTATAAGCTGGTTAATTAATTAACCGATAAAGCTTAAGTTAAAATAGAATACACATGCACTAAATTCAGAGTTTAAGGTTCTATTTTCCAGGGGCTTTTGGGATTACAATGTCCATACCTTGTCAGCATAGCCCCAAATTCTGTGGTACTTCATCGTCCTATCTAAGTCATCGGATTTTCCCAGTACAGAAATACCCTGCTTAGATTTCGCTTCTGGTTTGGCCCATGCATACTGATCTTCTTTAGGTGGCTAAGTGATAAAAATACATAATGAATTATTATATATAAAGAAATGCAAAGGAACCAATTGCAAATAACCGGGATTATAATGAAAGCCATTATGAAGTTACTTGTGAAAAAGGAACCTCTTGACCACATTTAATTAAAAACTCTCTTAGGCACATGTATACATTTTTCCCTTGTTTTGTATTCAACATCCCCTCTCCTTAATGGTCGGAAATACATGTACACTGTACTCAACTATAAATAACGATGAGACAGAAACATACATATCTTGTAGCTAATTAAAATTAGACATACTCTCACCTTGAACGTTAGAACTCCAACAGTTTTTGCATTCTCAATCTCCTGCTCTATAGCCCGCTCGTCAATTTCTATTTCGGACGGGTCATAACTACTGCCGTGTCCTCTAAAGAGTAGCATGTAAATGCCCATCACAATGATACCTGCCATCAGAATCTGTGTCCGCCATCTATGAAGAGTCTTCATTTTTTCTAGGAAGATATGGATAATAGATCATTGTGTTGTTTCATCCTACTGGATATCGTCCATTTACCTATTAACCAACATTGTTGAACAAACCTGTTCTTTACACATAGGGAACAAATCAGGATGAAAAGGAAGTGGTAGACCACCATGCTACATTTCATCCGACCAATATCTACAAATCGATAAACTCATTAACATGAAGTCTAATTAACCAAATTATCGTCTATCAGGATAACCCCTTGTTCTGTCGACAACAACGGTTTATCGTATTATGTCGGTATCAAAAAGATCTGTACTTGCTTAACATTATTGCAACACTCTGCTTGAGCACTCATCTTTCATGACTAGTTTACCAAATGTTCTAAACAAAGTTATAAGTATAACGCCGCGTCATCGATTGCTCTGAACTACAGCATTATGATATGATGTAAAAACTTCAAATTAAAATGACAAACATCCCGCCTCTTTGAAGGAGTTCAATTCAGATACTCCTGAGTGCTGAAGCGCAGGACTAAATGACATAGGCCTAATCATTCTTGCCTAAATCACAGGGATGGGAAGATATCTAAATGAGGTCAAATGAGACAACCACGATTATGTTTTCATGTTAATATTTACTTTTTGGAAATAACAAAACGCTACCACTTACTACATGGTCTGATGTAAAATTAAGTTCTTACCTGTTAATGATGTGCAAATTTGGATTATGGTATTTCTTATCAGTGATATGTTGCTCTTTTTCTTGTTTAAATCCGTATCATAAATGTCATCTCCTGTTGTGTTAGATAAAAGGATGAAGTGTATCATTTTACAAACTAAAAATATATCGTGATAAATTTCTTTTTCATCATAATCAATTACACATGTACAGTAATCTACGTCACACTAGGGAAATAAAATCGAAATACATACCATCTGGAAATGAGAGGTCACAGACATATGATTCAGATACCGATTGCTGGAAGTAATTGCGTTCGTTCTGGAGTGTCCGCCGTTGGTAAAGCCCTGGTGTATGTCTGGCCTGTTTTTCATTTAACGTAGTCATTAACTTTCTGGAACGAGATGAGAGAATATTCTTAAAAGAAGATATAATTTATAATTATACTTATATATATAGGACCAGGAATGTTAGGGATGCGCCATGCGATCATTGCGCATTAATATAGACAAATTTATATCAAATGAAGACAAGAAACCCTATTGAAATCAAAGAGTGACTGCACCATGGATTGCCTCAATTGTTTCCTAACATTGTCCCTGCAGTAGGCCTACAATAAATTGTAAGATTTTCAGTCGCATACGATACAATTGTCCGTCATCTTAATAAAACTAGTCGCACTATAGACAAAGGCCTACCATAAAACACATTATTAAACCACAGGAAATGCTTGTGATGAAGTACATTCTTAATTTTCAAAAGGATCTCCTGACCATTTAGAATTAAAAGATAAACCCATTGAACTATTGAGAGTTGATTATCCGTTAATGTCAAGTATGCTTAATTAGTTGCATTCACTTATGGATAATAGCTAGCTCCTATAGCAGTCTCCGCATCATTAGACTGCCGTCGTCAAATAAATAATCATAGTTCCACATCATGTAAGACGTAACACTCGCGTGAAAGGATGTTCTTTATTTCCTGCGTATTGAAGTTCCATGACAAGATCGTCATACATAGACTCCTCCCTAACTCCTATACATTGACAAGGAGTTATAGCTAAAGTGTGCGCTGATGTAAACATGACTCTAAGCTAACAGAGCATGGACTGGCCATCCATGTCAGTACACCATGAATGTAAATTAAATTAGAGTGAGGGAAATGTAGCCGACATATGCGTGAGTAATTAGAATTCAAAAGTGGGCATTGTTCATACATGTTTCAAACTATCATCTGGACCAAATTTTTATTTCCAGAAATAAAATATAATTATAGGTCTGCTGACCAAGAAAGGACTGAAAAACTTAAAACTTAAAATGTGGCATGCCCTATAATAAAAGCTTATTGCAACATCATAATATTTTTATCATGTGTATCGTGTATAAAAGAAAAGTACATTTCATATTTTAGATAAATGTTTCGTTAAAATCATTTAGTCATATTCACTGATGAATGTTTATGGTTAACCCCATGACAATCGGAAGCGTTTGTGGAAATATTGATACGGACATATTAAATGAATTTTATTATTAATACTAGATATAAACTTTACTAGGCCTATTCACAACCGATAACGCATGATATCAGTATACATTTAATGTCTATGGCAGATTATACGTGTAACTGTTTTTTTTAATTGTTTTATTGAATTATCGTAGGGTAATGCAGAAATCTCAACATTTTGATGCATGTCTAATTTGGCTACAGTTAGTGCTATTTATAGTAGTCAGGTGGGAACGTGTCCGAACGCACTCAGGTGTGACGCTCCTGCAACATGGCAGCCCCCATGCAGTGGCAGTGGGAGCATTCGCTACCGTGGAATTTGTAAGAAAGACTCTGTGTGATTAGTTAAAGGCCTGAGGTTGATTTTAAAGATCGTCTTATGACCAAGTGTGATCTGGCCCTTAGCTATCATTTATCTAGCCTTCCTCAAAATAAGATTTGGAAAAAAAGTACACATGGTAATTTGTTATTGACTTGAAAATGAAATCTCTGGAACTTTTGTGGATGTCGTATGTAAGATCGGGCTAGCAGTCAAATTCCCTTCACAACTGTCTCATGTAACGAGGTAATTCAAACATAGTGCTCTTCTGTGACCCATGGCGTGCTAAATCGTGGAAATATTCCCGGTGGCAATAAACAACTGTAGAAGATCAATTTGGCAGTTCCTGTGTGTGATCAAAAGCAATCGATTCCCATCCTTACCTGTCATTTCCCCAGGCAAGTCAGCTTCTCGTTCCAATTCATCATGGTAAACAGTGAAATATCCACTTGCTACATGTTCCCCTTTCCTAAAAACTCCGACAAATCCATGTTTGGTGCCGATGAGGGACTAGAAGGGGAGGTATTATGTGACAGCCACTTGGCAGACGACCGAGAAAAGCCCACGTCACTGGTTCTCAGGTGAGTCCAAACGCCCCGTCCAGGTGAACGCCGGGCACCACCGCAGGTCGGCCCCTCGTCACGGTCCGCCGCCCACAGAGCTTACATGTGGCGTCCCGCACCGTCCGTCCTGGACCATTCAAGATTTATGAAGGCAGAACCGGTTGCATTCATTAGCCCAGAGTTATAGACGTTGTGCAGATGATATCACTTCTCTAAACTGGTCTGGGAACCCATATATATGATCAATTAGAAATTATCATTATTTACAATTCTTACGCATTTGAAGCGCCCATCTATAGAACCATAGACATATATAAGATCTTATGTATCTCTATGATAGAACATTTACTCATGGAATCATCATTTATTTTCATTTGGAATATGATATCGATTTTTTTATAACCACGTGGTTTATATGGTGTCTACATGGAGATCATAGAATTTAACAAAAATAAAGAAAACTGACCATGTCTGCACAATGTCTATAGCCTATAGGATTCTATAAGGAGGTGTAGACCCGGAGTAGCCCCCACCTCCACCTCCATTTTGCAATCTCTCCTGACTCTTCTCTGTTTAGGATTGTAAAGTTACGCGTGTTAAAGTCTCTAGGTTTTACGATTATCAACTAATAATCCTCAACATTTCCTAAGTGGATTCGATACGTGGGTTGCGCGTCCTTTAAATTAATTGCCCCAAATATCGCAATTGAACTTTACTGTAAAATCATCTTGGTTAGATACCATCTACATCTACGTTAGCACGATTATACACGTATATGCATATCTAGCGCACTAACTCATCACATCTTTAGACTTTTTTTTCAGGTCTTATCCTATCACCATGGATGTAGGTTGGCGGTTTATGTTATTAACCCCCAAGATAGCATGACATAATTATTGCAGCGAGGTACCATAGAATGAGTTGAGCCAAGTTCAACGATGGTCCCATTTGTAAAAAGCTCAATAGTTGCACCATTTTCTAATAATACATGTGACCTCTTCATGCTCAGGGAATTTGCTTAATTGGCATAATTTATTTTCATTTAAAAGTAAATACGGTATGTAGGCTGTACTTCGGTTATATAGGCTATATATAAAGACAACATTTTCAACACAAGAGTAAAATAAACGCAACCTAATCATACTGGTTTTACACTCTAGTCTAATACAGTACCTACTGTTTTCCACCATTCGCTCGACCCCAAGACAAAGAGGCAACTCAGGGTGACTTTAGGTCAGAGACAATGGGCTCCAGCCACAATACGGGTAACCAAGACTTGGAACATCGCAAAGCAAAGAAGCAGTTGCAAACCATTCTTTGCTTTGCGATGTTCTAACTTGGGGGTCTCCATGTCTCAGGCAGAATTAAATGAATAAAAAGTCAATTTAACATCCGCATATCCCATGTTGCTCTTCACACATTGTAATGACCCTTCATCCCTGATGATGATCCCCATGTCGCAGAAGGACGGATTTCCAGGTGTGGGTCAAATATCAGAAGTGATATCCCTTGGCCTAGGGACACGGCGTTGGTCAGGTATATAAACTGAACTCAACTGGGCTTTGTAACCGCATAGTTAGAAACTAACCAGTCTGGATGGAACACTGACCAGCGGTTACCACAGATAGAGATAGGCAGTGGCGGATTTAGAGGGGGGGGGGGGCGCCCCCCGCCTTTTTTGGGCCAATTTTAGATTTTATTAAATGTAAAACTCGCCCATAAGGTAATTAAGGAGAAAAAATCCAATAGCGCCCCCCCCCTCCTTTTTTCCCCCCTTCAAAATCCTGGATCCGCCACTGATAGAGTAAGTCTGAAGTCGTTGCTCCTGGATGTAAAGACAAAGACATAGGAACAAATAGGTGTGTCTTTATTAACCCCTGTTCACATAACAATACTATCAGAGACCCAACTCAAATGAACTGCCGAGTTAAGTCGAATCTTTTTATGGGACCATGCCTTTAAAATCATTCCAAAATTGGGCTTGCAATGAGGGGCGCCCACAGTCTGTAGGCCTGACCTGCTTTTCTTACACTTAGGTAGGTCGGTTTGAGACTAAACCCCCGCACAACTGCCAACTGTAGACCGAGGTACACCCATGATAAACCTTTTACATGTAATTGTTAATGGGCAAATACCCTGTAAAAAGTTCATCCCACATTGTGTATGTCCCTGGATTGGACAAGATATATGTAAGCCATCCCCGTCTCCAAGTTAGGTCATTGTAATAAACAAAAACTATGTTCTTCTTTATCCTCAAACACTCTACTGCAAAATCATTATTACTTAAATTTGATCAACTGACAGATTTAGTTTTGCCAACCAATCAAAATGCTGTATTTCAAGGCAGAACAGGGTTGGACGTTGGTCTGACAGGCTTTAACATTGGTTGCTATAGGTGGAAAACATACTATAAGGTTTTATTTTGCAAACATCAGAAGTGATTGATCAAATTGCTGTGGTTAATTTTGTATCCTTTACAGTACAGGTAAAAAGGCTATAAATTCAAACTAAGTAAATAGGTTAATTATTATCATAATTAAAGCCTGGGCCCTGATGAAGTAAAGACATTTTCAAAGAAATTTCAGTTTTCAGTTGACTGACTAGAAATCAGTACAAATTTCTGCAAAGTTTAAAAATTTGAAATACTGAAGGAATTTCTGGACACTTACGTAATCACAAATGAGAATAAAAACGTTTGAGAGTAAACGCTTTAGGAAAATCTGAATTTTAAGATGTTGAACTCATATCTGTATGTCTTGCTAATTATGAATAATTATATGAAGTTACATTACCCTGAATATTGCTATGATGATGCACTGACATTGCGCTTCAACATCCCTGTTGATTTGTCTGTTCTACCTCCACTGGACCATGCTAGGTGCACAAAGTATCTAACAAAGTATATGTAACCACATTTTGTTTTATTATTTATTCGTAATTTATTTCTATCAATTATCTTTCATTTATTCATTAACTTTTTATTTTCAGTTATTCGTTTTTCAACTGATTATTCATTAATTACTTTTATTGTTAATTATTTCTATTTATTACTTTTCAATTCTGTTGTGTTCTTTCAATTATTAATTCATTGCCTTTTTGTGATTCAGTGACGTTTTGTGAACAAATCATTGTGTAACCATGATAGTAACCATGATAGTAACCATGAGGCTAACCATGGTGGTTACCATGGTGGTAACTATGGTGGTTACAATGGTGGTTACAATGGTGGTTACCATAGTGGTTACCATGGTGGTAACCGTGCTGGTAACCGTGGTGGTAACCGTGGAGGTAACCGTGGTGGTAACCGTGATGGTAGCCGTGGTGGTAACCATGGAGGTAACCATGGTGGTAATCATGGTGGTAACCATGGCGGTTACCATGGTGATAACCATGGCGGTTACCATGGTGATAACCATGTAACCATAGCAGGGGCCTGCGGGATGCGGGATTCCTGCACTGTGTTTTTAATTACCGCATTAGGTGAACTAAGGAGGGGCCATTCCCGCATTAAAATTCACAGAAACTAGATAACATGCATTTAAAAGGCCCATGAATTTTTAGATATGGCCCCTACGCCTGAGCCCAGTGGGGATTTTGATACATAAGATTTTTTTCTACGAAGATCCCTGCCATGGTAGTTACCGTGGTAGTTAAAATGGTGGTAACCATGCTGATTTTGTGACCTAGTCTTGTGTAACAATGATAGTAACCATGATAGTTACCATTGTGGTAACCATGGTGGTAACCATGGTGGTTACCATGGTAGTTACCATGGGTTACAATGATGGTTACCATGATGGTTACCATGGTGGTAACCATGGCGATTACCATGAGGGTAACCAATGTGGTTACCATGGTGGTAACCAATATGGTTACCATGGTGGTAACAGGTGGTTACCATGGTGATAACCATGGTGGTCACCATGGTGGTTACCATGGTGTTAACCATTTGTGGTAACCATGGTGGTTACCGTGGTGGTTACCATGGTGGTAACCGTAGTTGTTACCATGGTGGTAAACATGGTTGTTACCATGGTGGTAAACATGGTGGTGAACATGGTGGTGAACATATTGCTAACCATGGAGGTAACTATGGTGGTTACCATGGAGGTAACCATAGAGGTAACCATGGTTGTTACCATGGTTACCACCATGGTTTTAGCCATGGTGGTTACCATGGTGTTATGCATGGTGGTAACCATGGTGGTAACTATGGAGGTGACCATGGTGGTTACCATGGAGATAACCATGGTGTTAACCATGGTTACCATGGAAGTATCCATGGTGGTAACCATGGTGGTTACAATAATGGTTACTATGATGTTCATCATGGTTGTAATGGTGGTTACCTAGGTGGTTGCTATGATGGTTATCATGTTGGTTGTCATGGTGGTTACTATGGTGGTTGATTTGGTGGTTACCATGGTGGTTGTCATAATGCTTACTATGGTGGTAATGATAGCTACCATGGTGATAACCATGATGGTTATTATGGTGGTAACCATGATGGTAGCCATGGTGGTTACTAAGATGGTAACCATGGTTGTAACTATGGTGGTTACCATGTAGGTGAACATGTTGGTTACCACCATGGTTGCAACAATGGTGGTAGCCATGGTGGTTACTATAGTCGTAACCATGATGGTTACCATGGTGGCCCTTTACCCCTCTAGCCCTTTGCCCTTTTGGTCCTTTGCCCTTTTGGCACTTTACCTCATTTGCCCTTTGCCCCTTAAGCCCTTTGCCCTTTTAGCCCTTTAGTCTTTTACCCTTTTACCCCATTCAGCCCTTTACCCTTTTGCCCTTTACCTCTTTAGCCCTTCACTCCCTTATCCCCATATAAAAATAAAAGGGTTGAGTGAGACCCAAACACCCAGCAGGCATTGAGATATTGATTATATTAATAAGACCTGAATACCCAGCATGCATTGGGGCATTCACAATCTTTAAAATAATAATAACTTTAGTTTTACTATAATGTGTATATGGACATTTCTTCCATAAACCACTATCCACATTTTATATATTTCTTCTCCATTCCTCATATCAACCAACAAAACTTCCTTGATTCAGTAAAATCCAACATGGCCGCAGTCTTCACCATATCCCAGACTACACCGGGACTACAATAATACAATTTTCTTTTGTTTTTTGACCGGAACAGGAAGCGGAAGTAGAAATGTTTCTTAAACTTGTATCCGGCATTTCCACTACTACAATGACCTGGGACCAAAACATGCTTGTGACCAGCAATGAATACCCAGTTCCTATCTGGTCCTGTGCACAACATTTACAAGGTTCATTATCATGGCCACTCCGGGCACAGAATAAGCCAGGAGGCAATTCTAATAACAAATTTGAGGTAAACTTTAATGTTGATATTGGGCTGGGCTTATTTGAACTTTGTACTTGAATTTGTTCAATAAAATATTCTTATAATGTATTAGGAATGATAAAGTGATATTAAACAACTGGAAACACTTTACATCCCTGAAAATAGCCGGATTTTTTTAACCTTACAATACCTGTATCGTACTGAAAAATATTTACATTTGAACGATGTTTTAAGAGTATTTTGTTTAATATAATTTTCAAAAATCAAGCAGAAATTCAGAATGCACCTTATACACAGAGACGACAAAGTACCAAAAACGTTCCACTGGTACTAATCAAACCAGCTGAATAATCAGGCCAGGGGAAAAAAAATGGTTGTGTTCAAGTAACATAGGCTCAAAAGTTAGGGTAGGTATGAAGGGATTTTTTTATCTTGGATTTTATTTTTGTCTGTCCAATATCCAATCCAAGTCTTTTTAGATAATGTAATTACATGGATTTTCAGAGTTTTTCTCCTAGATATATATATATTTTCTGAACTTTACACCTTAAAAGAGGAAGAATGTACGAAATTGGCCAGGCATCCAAATTTATTGGAATTGCTCCTTGAAGGGAGCCAAAACCAATGTAATGTCAAAATATGACATAATTTTACAAACTGAAATGACTTAAAATACATTATCAGTCTGATATTAGCCAGTGGTACAGGAAGTTCATGATAACTATATCTTTACTTGAATTCCACAATACTTACACTATCTATGCCTGAAGACAGCGATGTTTGTAAACATCCCAATTTTAGTGGATCACCAAAATTGACCAGGGACAAGTTTTAGTGTATTTTAATGTAGTTTAAGTTTGTTTTTACTAATTTTTTGTCCTTGCCCTGAAATGGCATCCACAAAAAAAGATGGAATGCGATTCTTAGATACATTTACAATTAATAATACAAAAGTAACTATTGCGAATGTTCATCCATACTACCCTCAACCAGATATAGGATATCTGAAGATCACAGCAATCACACCACGAGAGGGGGTAGTTCAGGGGTGGAGAGGTCCCAAAGGCCAATAAGAAATGGATTGGTCAGTCATCGCCCTTCAACTACTTACATAAAATAGTGACGCATTGATAAGTATCTTAAATGATTAACAACAGGCATCAAATTCGTTTCAAAGTAAATTTAATTGACAATAATAAACAAAATTGGCAGCAATATTATCAGCTTCTTTCACTACAAGATCAATGTGAACAATTATTTACACATCTATATACATTTAACAATTTTTGCCCATTTCTGGCATTACTGGCCTTTTGATAGTTTGTCCTTCCTGCACAAACTAGTTGAAGAAATAGACGAACGTGGACCTAGCTCAATGCTCCTGTTGTATGCGGGAGAATTCAGTACATACACTGATAATCAATTTCTACGCATTACTGACCCGATCTTCACGTGCTGATGAATCAATTTTCACACATTAACGATTTAAGTCCCTTTCTTTAGTCAGGTTTGGTATCCAATGCCAACGTCAATCAGTTCAGTCTGTGCCAGTCCCGAAACGTCGTTAAGTTTACTTAGTTTCAATAACAAAGGAACCTATCTTTTTATTTTATTTTGGAAAATGCCTGACTAGTAAGCAAGCTATAAATTTCCTCCGCAGTTGTAGAGAAGTGCATTGATCTATTCGTAAGGATGTGGTGTGTATGCACTGTTATTTCTGTACGTTTAGCCCCAAGCTCAATCTACCAGGCTTCCCTACTAAGCCTGTGCCTCCGCCTTCTTGTTCTTGGTCTTCCAGTCATTTAATGCAGCTTTGATTGCGTCTTCTGCAAGCACTGGAAAAGAACGTTATGTGTATAAGTCACCTTTTTTACCTTTTGTTCTGAACTGAAAGAGACAACTCTGATGTTTGTTACTGAATAAAATGTATGCACACAAAAAAAATTATATAATATTTTAAGTTAAGAGATCAAACTTAAAATAGCAAGAAAATACCACTTATTGACATCAACACTAGTGAAAATGGCACTATCCTTAAAATAAGTAAGGTAAATCATCAATTTATATTTTTTTCCCTCAAAGGTAAAACCGCATTAAGAAGGACCCCCCTAGGCCAGTTCAATCAATTGGCCACCCCTATCGCAAACACTGATGATATCACAGGCCACACGAGGTTGGAAACATAACATGTAACCATGACATGATTCCATCTGTGACGTGTTACTAAGGTTGTGGTTTGGGTATTCAAATGAACTGACAACACTTATCAGTTGCGGTTGCTGAGCTACATACAACACCTTGCCAAGTCTTCTTTGGTAATGGCATTAAGAAAATCTAAATTAATCCCAACTAGAAATCTGAAGATTTTCGGCCAGAAACTGGCCGATGTTGCGTTGGAGGCCTGCCTGGTCCTGGTCACTACTGGGGTGGGAGGGGGCCAAGGAGACAGGGTAGGGGGAGGAGAGGTAATGGGGGGGGGGGGGGGGGGGGGCGGTGACCTGCCGGGGTGGTACGCGAGGCAGGGTAGGGGGTACACTGGTTCCCCGTGGTAATCTGGATATATCCTAGGCCGTGCGTGAGTTCACCGCGACTGGGGGACAAGCTGCGCGACTTGTTATGTATTATGCAAGGTGGGAGGGGGTGGTTCGCGCGACTGGTGTTTCTAACAAGTCAACATACGAAATTCGATTTTGAAGCTATTGCTACAGATGAGCCGGACATTCTAGAATTTATTTACGTTTGGAAGAGATTTAAAGTAATTTTTTATGATTTAATGAAAAATAAAAGTGAATCCTTTCCATTACTTTTATTTTTCATTAAATCATAGAAAATTGAAATTATATTTTATAAAGAAATCTGATGTTAAACATATGGATTATCTTTATTGCGTTCTAAGCTTCAATATATTCAGACTGTTTGGGGGTTTGGCGAATATTAAAAGAGTTATATTCAAAAGATAAAAGAAAACTATAAAAATAAAAAAAGTCTGAAAGACCCACTGCGAGGAGAGACCATGTATGACTGGTCCTTCTATGATCTATTTACCTCTTACACACTAGTTTAACTGACTGGTGAACTTGGCTGTAACTACAGTCTAAGGCAAGAGGTCCGTGAGATTATAGCGTTCCGCTTCAGTGGACAATATAACCACGGCCTGTTTCTTTTGTTCTCCGTGTCTACCGTGTTTTATTAGTCTAGACAACCGGCCGACTGACCAGCAGACCTCACGGCACCAGCCAAGGTAGGGGGAGGGTGGTGGTTGGTGAGGGGGGTGGGGAGGTCGGCTGACCGACCAGCGGTGGTAGCAGTGAGACGGGGGGGGGGGACTAGACTGGACGCCACTACGGGGGCCTGCAAGTCATGGCTGACTGAGCGCATGGACGGTGGAAAAGGAGGAAGTCCTATTGGTCAGTCAGGTTGACCAATGAGTGTACAGCTGCCCGGGACAGCTGCACCAACTAAACAATTACACGCTCCACTGGTCAACAACAATACACCCACTTCAAAAACGGACCTATACCTTGGTTGCGTTGGTCACTAATACCTAGACCTTCTATAGTTGTATGTACACCAACGCAACAAAAATGTATTAATGAACTCCAAGTATTCAATCCTATTACATTTGGTTTCGAAATGAAATCAAAACTGGAAATAATCGACGAATTTAGAAGCTTCGAAAGCATAGAAAAGAACTGAATCAAGTTTCGGTTTTGGCAGAATGATACGCCAGCTGTATATGACATACAAACGGTAGATTTTTGATACTTACTAGAGCAGTGAAGCTTGACTGGTGGGAGGCAAAGTTCCTTAGCAATATCTGTGTTGCGGATTGTCGCCGCTTCGTCGAGCTAGAAAAAAAGATGAAACTTCCATTTTTACAATCTTTAAGTAAAACTGAACCAGTGCTTCCAGTCCCTACACGAGCATCAACTTTGAATAGGAGCTGCCATTGAGATCGAGAGTGAGCCAAAAATCGGACTCCATTTTACTGAATTAATTTGATCAGACTGCACTGATCGATTGGAAAGAAGTACTGTACTTTAAAGGAAGCCAAAAGCAATATCGGGTCAAAATATTTCAAAATGTTTTTACTGTTGAAATACATTCTATGACCATAAGTGATGCCAAAGATAAAATATAGACCGTGAAAGAGATAGTACACATCGCTGGTCAATTTTGGTGACCCACCATAAATGGTTTGTTTACAAACATTGTGGTCTACAGACAGAAATGACCAGAGTTTTACTGAATACAAGGTAAATTCACGTCAATTTTCATGGTTAAAACTGTACCACTAGCTAACTTTAGACTCTTAGAATGTATTTTTACAGTTATCTAAGTTTTCAAAATTGTGTCATGTTTTAGCAAATTGTTTTCGGCTCCCTTTAATTGTGTATTGGGAATATCAGCAATAAAGCTATCTAGCTCAAGGGCGGCCGGCGAGCCCTTAAAAACGACGTTCTTGACATAACAACCCCCCCCACCCCTCCCTGCCCAAAGTCTAACTGAAAGTAACAGATCGGCGATCAGTGGTCGCCTCTCAATAGATTCATTTAAAGGTGGTTTCACAGCATGACCATACAGTTAAGAAGACACTTTTACGTCTTACTCAATCCTATATTCAACTTTGGAATGATCTCACCAGTTGTGATTATATCAGACATTATACTTCTTACTATACTAACATCATGAACAGTTGACACTTTTTTCTTCAAAGGATTATCAAGTTCTTTTTGTCAGTTCAAGAAATATTTGACATAAATGTAGAAAAGAAATAATCTAATAGAGAGAAATAAACCGTAATCTTTGAACAAGAGAATTAACAGACATGTCGCAGGCATCCTAATATCATCCTTAAAAAAATCAACTATTTAGTTTAATTTATGTACATAGCAGAAAACATCCTATGTATAATCATATATCAATATTGAATAATATATGACGCAACATGTACTTTGGTACTATTAAGATATACACATCATGGAGAACGAAGTCATCGATCCTCACCAGACTGTGTAATGACCTGGCTACTTACTGTTTTGCCTTTGATCCATTCTGTGGCTAGAGAACTTGAAGCAATGGCTGACCCACATCCGAAGGTCTTGAATTTAGCGTCAATTATTTTACCATCATCATCAACTTTGATCTGCAAAATAAGAAGACGTTTATGATTGATTTAATCAAAAAAATTAATAAGAACAATGCTTGATATGTACTAATCGTAGTGGCATTTTGCATACTTTAGTAACCAGTATTCATAATCATTAGTGGTACTTATCATGCACCATAAAGTTGATTGTAAAGAACGATGTATTTTAGGACTGAACCCCCTGTTCTCTCGCGTGACACCTCTGGACGTAGTGTAATGATGAAGGCTTTATACTGAGTAAGTGGCATAACTGGGAATTTACCTGAAGTTTCATAACATCTCCACAGGCAGGTGCCCCTACAAGACCTGTACCCACGGAGCTGTCACCCTTGTCCATGGCACCGACATTCCGCGGGTTCTCATAGTGATCGATCACCTGAAAGCATAGCCATGTTAAACAAGATTTTTGGGTACTGTCGTACCAAAGGAGGCGGGCGGTGGGCGGAAATACAGGAAATTGCAAATTCGCAATTTTTTTTGAAACGTGTTTATTTAGCTGGATGAGTTTCAGTTTAAGCAACTGGTTTCCGGCCCCGCCCAGCCAGTTGGTTTTTACATTACGGCGGTATACAGGAAAACAATGGAGATACATACATATATGGGTTGATACACAGTATCTTGGAAAATTATAGTGTCAGCATAAATATGTAAGATGAATAATGAAATGAGATGACAATTCAGATTGCTATTACACAAAGATTCTAGATAGAGTCAGTATATTCATGGACTTATAAACCGAGTCAAATTACAAACCAACCTGTCAGACTCAAATGATGACTGATACAGTCCACAACATTAAGACAGTTATTGGAGCAAAAACTCATAGATTTATGAAAATTAAATGTAATAGACCTTATCATAACTATTTTCAATGTGAACATGCAAACTGGAAACATTAAAGTTCATTCAATGTGAACATGCAAACTGAAAACACTAATCTTAATTTTTCAATCAAACAGTGACAGAAGAACTACACAACATGTCTATTAAAGAGTCCTTATTATGACAGTGACTTTCAATGATTGCGCAATAATTATAACAAGTTACCATTTCAATACTAAATATCTGCCTGGAGATTGAGAAGTGAGAAAGTGAAACCTTCTTTGTCAATCTCCATACAATACTTTGGCAAAAAGATTTGCTGTGCATGGAGAGTGATGTGCTGGTTCCTTAAGTATAGGAAATTCCTATTCCCATTTTTTGCCAAAATAATTGTAGATTCTTCTTCAAATTACAGGAAAGCAACATGACTTCTTACAAATTTTGAACCAAACTACCGTATACTAGGAACAGAGCTAACAAAATACATATAGCTTGATGATTATTATGCTGCCATTACTGAGAACGGTGGAACGAAAATATTGTCACAAAATTGAAACAACTTTCGCTGGTACCCATCATGCTGGTAAAAATAAAGAGACGAACGCCAGGAACCAGCAGCCTGAAAAAGTAGTGTAGAGAAGGTCTGCGCCCTAAGGCCCGCCTCCCAATTATGTACCATGATTTATGATAAATGTATAGCTTGTACAGATGCTATATTTTATTAAATCTTTCAATAAAGCCCTGGAAATAAGTGTTTATCCTACACGCAAAGTGCGTTCAAAGTGTGCTGTGATGTGCAAATATAATTTTTTAAATGCATTATGCAACCTTTTCCTTTTACATGATCGATGAAGGAAGAAGGGGGGCCTATCTGGCTGGTTATACACTCGTTGACGAATTTGGTTAACCACTTGCAAAATCTCTAATGCCAGTAATGGCAGATGAGTGAGTGAGTGAGTGATGGAGGTTTTACACTGTATAGACAGCCAGGGTCATTTTCAAGGCAAAACCAAGTTGGGACGAATTCTGTCTTCGGTGGTTGTATCTATGCGATGAAGGTAACAGGGCGGGCAAACAGCAGGGGATCAAAACCTGGAAATCATTTTTGCTGTACTTCATCGCTTAGTGAACCCAGACACCAACCGGGAATTGAACCCAAAGAACCACTTGGTCAGTGCTGGGTCCCCCCTATTGTCACCTTCAACGATTGGCAGGGGCTACTGGGTTAATGGCAGATGCTAAATCAAACTGGGGAATTTAATTCCCTATAATTTGCCAAGATTGAAGTGTGAGCTGAATCATTCTCACCAAAATGCGTTCTAAAAGAATTAATTTGGATCCAAGTCCCTGTCCAAAGTCCAAGTTAAAACTTCTCACCCCCTGGGTATAGAGGGTCAGGGAGATAAAGCCTGTTGTGAGTTTACCATGGGGGGGCCACTGTCACCAAGTCCTGGCCACACGAGGGTCAAGCTAGACCCCTCCATCACTGAAAAGCTACCCAATAGCAGAGAATCAAGTTGGTCCTCGCACATGCGTTTTCGCGGACGTCACAGTTCAGTTCCTATGCTAACGAGACTGAGAGGGTACATAACACAGTTCTCCACATAAGCTTAGTTATATAAGGAAACAGTGTCCGAAATTAAGGGTGTGTGCAACCTGCACCCGGGGTGCATGATTTTGCAGCAGGGTGCATGATTTTTTATACTGTGCACCCGGCAGATGCACACATTTTTGCTGGAATAAATAGTCTTATATCACTGAGGATGCAGTGCAAGGTTCACACATTCCAAAGCTATGCACCCAGCGAGTGCACAGATTTAAACCTTAATTTCCGATGCCAAAGGAATACTTTGTGCAGATGAGTAGTACTCTCTGCTATGTAGGTCATTTACTATTGACATGTCGACTAGACGACCATGGAGAATTATGCAACATTTTTGGTTAGACATACTCTCGAAACCTCCTACAATATGCAAATTATGATCCTATCTAAGATCCTGGTCTAAGAGTATTACTATGACCTCATTTCTTCAATCTTCAATCACAATAGGGGCCAAACAGCTTTTCTCCACTCCCCATAGACTTAGTAAAGAAAATTCTACTCTCTCCAAGCAGAACGACACTAGTAAATCATTAACATATTGTCACCATCTACTGATAACCAGCGTTTTCTACACCATACTACATGACATTACGCTGGTATCAGACATTTGGGTTGACTTCCTACTCCAATTTATCGGAGTATCCACCTTGTCCACTGGACGACAACAGAGAACAAGATTATCGGGTACTGACGTACCAAAGACGGCGAAAATAGAAGGAATTGCGAATTGCATAACAAGAACTGTACATGATTACGCAATAATGGTAACAAGTTCCTATTTGAATACCAAATATCTGCTTGGAGAATGTCACATATGACAAAGTGAAATCTCCTTCAGGGTTGCCACTCACCGGAGACATCAAAATTCCCTGACATTTCCCTGATGAATTCCATTTTTCCCTGACTAATTCGATAAGAAAATCCCTTCATTAAACAGCCTTGAACAATCCCTAGAACAGTCTTGTCCTCCAATTTAAGCTCAAACTTTCGATACACTAATGTATATTGCTGGATCAAGGCAAAGTACCTTAAAATCACAACATGCATTTCAAGGGGCCACAATTTACAAAATAGTATTTGCTGAACCAGATTCTTGTGACCTGATGCACACATTCTAATTTTTTTAATTTGAATTTGGGGCTATGACATGTTTGAAAATTCCATTTTTCCCTGACCAGGGTCAGTTTTCCCTGACCTTTTTCAAAATTCCACTTTTCCCTGACCAATTCCAAAATTTTCCCTGAACTTGAAAAAAAAACACTTTTCCCTGACTTTTCCCTGACCAGTGGCAACCCTGTCCTTTCTCAGTCTCCATACAATCCTATGGTAAAAAATTTTGCTGTGCAAAGAATATAGGATTCAACAATATCTTAAAATCTAAGATACTTTTAAATCTAAGTGTTATAAACCTTATCAAAACTATTTTCAATGTCAATGTGCAAACTGGAAACATTAATCTTAATTTTTAAATGAAACAGTAACAGAAGAACCAGACAACATATCTATTCAAGAGTCAAAATTATGACAGTGACTTTACATGATTTCGCAATAATGATAACAAGTTACCATTTGAATACTAAACATCTGCTTGGAGAATGAGACATGAACAAGTCAACCTTCCTTTCTCAATCTCCATACATTCCTATGACAAAAAGATTTGCTGTGTGTGGAGAGTGATGAGCTGGTTCCTTTAGTATGGAAATCCCTATTCCCATTCTCTGACAAAAAAGTTATGGATTATTCTCTAAAATACAAGAAAACAACATAACATTTTACAATTTTGGAACCAAATTACCATATCTACTAGAAACAGGACTAACAAAATACATATAATTTGATAGTTATGATGTAGCCATTATTTAGAATGGTGGAACACAAAATTTGTCACAAAATTGTAACAAGCTTCGCTGGAACCCATCATGCTGGTTGAAATATAGTGGTCATCACCGGGAACCAACGCGAAAATAAAGTGTAGAGAAGGTCGGCGACCAGCGGCCCGCCTCCCAGTAACACTGCCAGCATAGGATAGGAACCTGCTCGAAAACGGCAAATCGTGAGGGATTATGGGATACCGTAATAAGGCAACTAGGCCTAGCTACCATTGGGCATAATAAAAGTTGGGAATCCTAATCCGCCAACTTTATTATCCCTTTTTCATCATCTCCACAATACAACTCATGCTCGAATCCTTTGGGCTGGGCAAATGCAGATAACAGCAGCGTGACAGTTCGTTACTTAGCTCTGTGGATCCTTCTATCACAGCAGGCTATGTACGTAGTCATACGAGGTTAGGAGTAGAGAGTCGATCATTTGGCTATTCGTTACTCTGCGTAGCCGTAGTCGTAGTCCGTCCCTGACCTACTTAGCTCTTACATAATACTCACTTTGGGAAACGGTGGGTCTGATGAAACAGACTACCGTAGTCGTAGACTACTGCGAAGTTTGCAAACTGCCAAAGATAATACTTTATTAGTTCGAACAAAGTATTTCAAGCTATACTCACATTCTTATGGTACGATGCAGCAGGGGTTGTTATCCTTGCCTCCACTGCAGGGCGAAGAGATTTGCCAAGGGCACGAAATAGAGCCATTTTCACGACGAATAACACCAAAAAATTGTTTTTCAACTGCTCACACGCCGTAATGAAGGTCAAGGTCGCGGTCAGCACATATTCCTACGCACCGGAACTTTACGACACTAAGAACAGATATTTTTAACTAAACTATACATTCAAGTTACTAAAATTGTGGCTGTATATTTCTATGAACAATAACTGTATGATCTACATTGTAGTGGTACTGTACTGTAGCTAAACCCTTTACGGACTAATTTTCTCGCAAGGTTCCGTGAAACGCCGGAAATTTATTAAAATTTGTCTACCTCTTTCTCTTCTTTTGAAGAGTTCGACCGGAAAACCACAGCTGGTGCCCCGCAGGTTTTTCTTTTGAGGATTGTATCACGCTGAGAACCATTTTTTAGAAGACTTGAAATCAAGGGAGTGAAGTCAAAATGTTTTTCATTTCTGCATTTCTCTTAGGCTGCGTAGCAACTGCACTAGGTTCCACTGGACCTTCGTACTCACATCCTCCGGAAAGAGATCCTTTGTTTCACGATGTGGAGTTTAATTCCAATTTGGAGGGTCTTAGCCTTGGTGAATTTCTTGCCCGTCAAGACCGCGGCTCCGACAGTCAGCTGACCAGAACAGTCCCCTCGACACCAGTCATATCATCATGTGCTGCGTTCATCGACTACTTTGGAGAAGTGGCAGCAAACTTCTCCAACTGTGTTGTGTCTTTTGCAAGACCCCTACGAGTATGTGAAAACTGTGTCGAACAGTTTTATCGTGCAAAGAACGCATTTGATCTTGTAATGAATGTAAGTAAGCAACAACAACAAAGTTAAGAGATCCAAATTAATTGTAAAAAGCAGTAGACTACCTTTACTGCCTTTGCTTTACCTTTCTCAAAGACAGGGTAAGGGGATTCCTTTCTAAGGTCGATAAGCAACCCTAAGCCTAAGGGGGGCACTTTAGCTCTAAACTGATTGTACAGTCCTTATCTCTAACCTAATATATCCCCCTCTGTCTTAGTTCGATCATGCATGCCTGTTACTAGTCTAAGGGCAGGACTTCCTTGACCAAGATAGGGCAGTGTACACACCTGTCTTTGAGAATCATGTCGTAGTGGGGTCAGGCAGCCTGGGCAAATACTTTGTTAACAGACAAAAGGCTAATAATAAATCAGAGACATTTTCATGTGGGTTTCAAGATCAGCCATTTTTCCTTATCAAAAAGAATTATATCAATATGGTGACTATTAGGTGTTACATTTACTTATGAGTTATGTCATAAGAAGCAGAAAAGCTGATAATGAGATCCCATAAAAATTTCCCTGATTGGCCGAATTTGGGAGAAATTCTAACAAGCTCTGATTGGCCTATCCTTGTCTCCAACCTAATCTGTACCTCTCTTGCTTTAGTTATGTCATGCATATGTGGACTATACCTGACTGTTAGTGTTACCTAGGCCTAGAAAAAAAAAGAGTTGTGTTCAGGAAACCCGACCTACCCTAAAATTTTGGCCCTACCCTAACTTTTTTTTATGATTTTTTCCCCTAAAAAAACATTAAAATCAGGGTTTGACCTTAACATAGAGTCACTAGTAGGCCTACCAGGTACTAGTAAAAACCTGGTCGGGCTAGTGCAAATTTTGAGCAGCTAGCCTGATGAGCTAGTGTAAAACATATTATCACCTCCTAAACAATAAAGTTTATGCATGACCTGTCTAGACAAATTACAATATCCCCATAACTATAGATAGCATCCTAACATGTAAAATGTCATTTGAAAGTTCTTTGGGTCGGGCTAGTGAAATCTATCATGGGCTAGTGTCAAATCCTAAGCACTAGCCCGGTAAAAGTTAAGGAAAACCCCTGAAAATGTAATAAAATTACAAAAAATACAGGAAATGGCATATATATCTGATCAAGAGATGCTTTTTAGATGCTAGAAATTGTTGTAGAGGAAGTCTGGAATGCTTTCTGAATTTTCAAGAATATCTTGAGTCTATTTGTGTAACTTTGAAAAAAAAATTTAAATGGGCTAACCTGCCCTATATTTTTCGAGCTATTACCTGATCACAACTATTCTTTGCTTTTGGCCTAAGGACTTCCCTGGCCCAGATAGAGCTAAGACACACCTGTCTTTAGGAATCTGGCTCCATAGGCCAAATTAGTGGTTCAATGAGACGACTCTACCTGAAATTTTAAGGTTCTCAGGACTAGTCAATTCTGTTTTGAAAAAATGTCACTGTCCACCTTTCTTAGCACATGTGCCTATAATGGAGCTAACCATTTACAGCTGTAATTGGCAAAATCAATGTTTGTCTTCACATTGACTAGGCGACCTAGGGCCTAATACTATATTTTCCTTTTCTTGCAGGGGAAACACAGGGATGACCACAATGCCGACTGTGGAGACGTGATTTTGAATTCTGATCGTGTTCAGATAATTGTTCGCACATACAGTTTCATGAATAAAGTTTGGGCCGATTGTGACTGCAAAAGTAAGCAATTGTGGTTTCTAGGTTAAGAACCTATAGCGTGATAAACATGTCTATATTCCATAATACGAAAGAACGTTTAGTCTATTTCAAAGATGTATATTCCTCTTTTTCAAGAATATGTAATTGTTAACTTTCAATGTCTCCTGTATGTGAGTAAGTCCACAGATCCCTGTTTATCATATTTCAAATATGGACGCATTGAGTCTTTTCCGGACCCTGGCCGTCATGGTTAGACCGTAGTACCATCCAAATCTACTAGTCGCTCAAACTTAGACTGTAGCAGTGGCGGAATTAGAGGGGGGGGGGGCGCACGCCCCCTTCTTTTTTTGACCAATTTTAGACTTTTTTAATGTAAGGAAGATTTTTTCCGCCACTGTGTAATACCATCCAAGTCCGCTAGTCGCTCAAACTAGGACTGATTTAATTTATTTTCCCAGAATATGGTTTAATTATGCTAAAAGGTTTGCTAAAATATGCCACCTAGAATTCACCTATTCGTCAAAAAAAATAAGAAAAAAAGAAATACAAACTTTGATTCTTTACTTATGCCGCAGTCTCTCTTCCATCTCTGCATGGGCATTACACTGTTACATAAATTACTTTGGATATTTTCAGGTTGCTTTGACCTCGCTGAAGGAAAAAATGGTACCATACGCTACAGACTTTCGAATGATACAGTGCGATTTCATGAACTTGCTGTAACAACCCTAAAGTGCTTTGAAAACAACTCGGTGGTAAGTAGATAGAAATTGCCAGGGAAAGGATGCCTCGGGTCATGTTTGATTTCATTCAATTTTAAGATCAGAAAAAAAAAGCAAAAATAGATACAGAATATTATATAAAGGTTGACAATGAAAAAGTTATGCAAATAGGACAAAATGTTACATGACAATACAGGTTTTGAAATTGAGGTCGCGCGCATTACTAATTAAATCAACAATTAATTTAGTCAACTTGAGCAATTGGTCTTTTTTTTCGATCAATTGAGCAAAATTGTCTTTATTTTGCTAATAAGTTATAGAAAATGAATATATGCGGCATGTTTTGGTATTCTAATTTCCAAACGTTTTTATTGTACAAGATTTCTTGCTTCAGAGTTCAAACGGGGAAAAGGGCAAAGAATAACCATCCACAAACTTGTTAGCAGATCCACACTGATTTAAAAGTACCACGTATCTTGGATAACAGGTCTTAAAGATAATTTTTCATGTTTCTCTATCATTTGATCATAAGACACTACCGGGGTATATCTTACCAATTTTGCTCGGTAAATTAATAACATGTGTCAGGAATTAACATGTTTTGCCGGAGAAACACGAATTTTTAAATCTCTGTTTTTGCGAACTGAATTAGCTGATTCAACTCCCATTAATCATGTATTAGATGATGGTATCTAGTTCAACGGATACTCTTTCCTTTTTGTGAGCCCAAGGTGGGTAAGAGTTGTGTAGAAGGTCAAGGTTGTGAAGGCTCACTTTTGAGTCATTATTTTTACCGCTGGTATTCAGCCTATAATTGTGTCAGGGTATTGCAGTTACTGAAGGTTGGGGTACCAGCGACCAAGATTTTGGTATTTCCGGTTCCTTTTCCTGTTTTAGAACAAAAGAAAAGGGCATTGTGGGAGAATGTTGGATTGTGGGTACTCTAGCAGACAGCGTCCTGTAGCAGACGGCGTCCTGTAGCAGACAACATAAGTTGAGAAGATGGGTATTGGTGATGGTTGTGGGTGCTTTGTACAGTTTGAGATGGATGCAGTTTTAGGCTGTTGGGCATGGGTAGAGGGTGTGGCTGTAGGATGTGGGTACTGATGGGGATAGGGATGAAGGGATGACATCCATCTTTTTATGGTGTGACAAATGTCAGAATTTTTGTGACTTTTGATGTTTTTACTAACGATTTATGACTTTTCGGTTTTGTGGCTTTTGATGACTTTTAGTGACCTTTAATGACTTTTACTGACTTGTTAGGACTTTTACTGACTTGTTAGGACTTTTACTGACTTTTTAGGACTTTTACTGACTTTTTAGGACTTTTGTGATTTTGAGACTTTTCATGGCTTTTATTGACGTTTAAGGACGTTTAGGACTTTTGTGACTTCTTAGGACTTTTACTAAAGTCTTAGGACTTTTGTGACTTTTTAGGACTTTTACCGACTTTTTAGGACTTTTATTACTTTTAAGAACGTTAACTGACTTTTTAGGAATTTTGCTGAATTTTTAGGACTTTAACTGACTTTTAAGTACTTTTGGGACATCTTAGGACTTTTCTGACTTTTAAGGACTTTTAATGACTTTTTGGGACATTTCCTGACTTTTTAGGACTTTTGTGACTTTTTAGGATTTTTCCTGACTTTTCTGACTTTTAAAGACTTTTACTGACTTTTGGGGACATTTCCTGACTTTTTAGGACTTTTGTGACTTTTTAAGACTTTTGTGACTTTTTAGGACTTTTCCTGACTTTTTAGGACTTGTGACTTTTAAGGACTTTTACTGACTTTTGGGGACATTTCCTGACTTTTTAGGACTTTTGTGACTTTTAAGGACTCTTACTGACTTTTCCTGACTTTTTAGGACTTTTCCTGACTTTTGGGACATTTTAAGACTTTTACTGACTTTGTAGGACTTTTACTGACTTTTTAGGACTCTTGTGACTTTTTAGGACTTTTGTGACTTTTTAGGACTTTTTAGGACTTTTGTGACTTTTACTGACTTTTGAGGACATTTCCTGACTTTTTAGAACTTTTGTGACTTTTTAGGACTTTTCCTGACTTTTTAGGACTTTTGTGATTTTTTAGGACTTTTTAGGACTTTTGTGACTTTTACTGACTTTTGAGGACATTTCCTGACTTTTTAGACCTTTTGTGACTTTTTAGGACTTTTCCTGACTTTTTAGGACTTTTGTGACTTTTTAGGACTTTTGTGACTTTTACTGACTTTTGAGGACATTTCCTGACTTTTTAGGACTGTTGTGACTTTTCGAGACGTTTCGAGACTTTTCCTGACTTTTGTGACTTTTAAGGACTTTTACTGACTTTTGGGGACATTTCCTGACTTTTTAGGACCTTTGTGACTTTTACAGACTTTTGAGGACATTTCCTGACTTTTTAGACCTTTTGTGACTTTTTAAGACTTTTCCTGACTTTTTAGGACTTTTGTGACTTTTTAGGACTTTTGTGACTTTTACTGACTTTTTGAGGACATTTCCTGACTTTTTAGGACTGTTGTGACTTTTTGTGACTTTTCGAGACTTTTCGAGACTTTTCCTGACTTTTGTGACTTTTGGGGACATTTCCTGACTTTTGGGGACATTTCCTGACTTTTTAGGACCTTTGTGACTTTTACAGACTTTTGAGGACATTTCCTGACTTTTTAGAACTTTTGTGACTTTTGAGGACTTTTCCTGACTTTTTAGGACTTTTGTGACTTTTTAGGACTTTTGTGACTTTTACTGACTTTTTGAGGACATTTCCTGACTTTTTAGGACTGTTGTGACTTTTTGTGACTTTTCCTGACTTTTGTGACTTTTAAGGACTTTTACTGACTTTTGGGGACATTTCCTGACTTTTTAGGACCTTTGTGACTTTTACTGACTTTTGAGGACATTTCCTGACTTTTTAGGACTTTTGTGACTTTTAAGGACTTTTACTGACTTTAGGGGACATTTCCTGACTTTTTAGGACTTTTGTGACTTTTAAGGACTTTTACTGACTTTAGGGGACATTTCCTGACTTTTTAGGACTTTTGTGACTTTTAAGGACTTTTCCTGACTTTTGGGACATTCTAGGACTTTTACTGACTATGTAGGACTTTGTAAGACTTTTACTGACTTTTGAGGACATTTCCTGACTTTTGAGGACTTTTCCTGACTTTTACTGACTTTTGTGACTTTTAAGGACTTTTCCTGACTTTTGGGACATTTTAGGACTTTTACTGACTTTGTAGGACTTATACTGACTTTTACTGACTTTTGAGGACATTTCCTGACTTTTTAGGACTTTTTAGGACTTTTGTGACTTTTAAGGACTTTTAGGGACATTTCCTGACTTTTTAGGACTTTTGTGACTTTTTAGGACTTTTTAGGACTTCTTAGGACTTTTAAGGACTTTTAAAGACATTTCCTGACTTTTCTGGACTTTTATGACTTTTTAGGACTTTTAAGCACTTTTAAGGACTCTTAAGGACTTTTAAGGACTTTTGAGGACTTTTGAGGAATTTTGAGGACATTTCCTGACTTTTTAGGACTTTTGTGACGTTTTAGGACTTTTCCTGACCTTTAAGACTTTTCCTGACTTTTTAGGACTTTTGTGACCTTTTAGGACTTTTCCTGACTTTTTTGGGGACTTTTGTGACTTTTTAGGACTTTTCCTGTCATTTTAGGACTTTTGTGACCTTCTAGGACTTTTGTGACTTTTCCTGACTTTTTAGGACTTTTGTCACTTTTTAGGACTTTTCCTGACTTTTTTGGACTTTTGTGACTTTTTGTGACTTTTCCTGACTTTATGGACTTTTGTGACTTTTTACTGACTTTTTAGGACTTTTGTGACTTTTTAGGACTTTTGTGACTTTTTAGGACTTTTGTGACTTTTAAGGACTTTTACTGACTTTGACTGACTTTTGGGGACAATTCCTGACTTTTTAGGACTTTTGTGACTTTTAAGGACTTTTCCTGACTTTTCCTGACTTTTTAGGACTTTCAATGACTTTTACTGACTTTCACTGGCTTTTACTGACTGTCCAGTACATTTTTATGACTAATAGTGACTTTTAGTGACTTTTCCCAATTTGTTTGAAATTTCCATACTACATCAGGGCCCAGGCTTTTATTATAATAAATAATCTATTTATTATGATTGTATTTATAGCCTTCTTTTTAACTTGCATTATAATAACATGAACTAATTCTCACATGCCTTTATCAAAGTAAAAAAGTTTTGTTGGGCTCACGTTTTTTTTATTATAAATAACTTAATTGCAAAGTTTGTAAAAAATTGCATTGCTTCCTTGTATTAGATTACACCCAGCAGCAATGATACCAGGAAAAATGTATCTTTAGTATGCACGAGGTGTGCCGACGTCTACCACGAAATGAATGATCTGTATAATCATCTCGTTGACAAGAGCCACCATCACGTGTGTATGGACATTGTAGATACGGTAAGACATTTTGGATTTATTGTGTTTTTAAACCTACTGCTGTAACTTGAGAATATTTAAAAAGATGTTTTTCTCATTCTGTAAAAGCAAAGGCACCAGAAAGCAGAGGCCGAAATGTTTTAAGATTATATAAGATTAAACACTTGCATTTTCTGTTTCTCATAGATTTACATTGTGTTATGAGGTTAACGTTTTTATAAGTTTTCATTTTTAACAATTGTGTCCATTTTAGGATGAAATTTGCTTTGCTGATAACTATTACGAATGTGTGTGTCTTCCAGATGAACTCGACTCGACTGGAATGGAGCAAGGTGTACAAATGCAGTGTCAAGCTTGTTGATCCTACCCCAGTCTTTATTATTTCGGGACTATTCTGTCTTCTTCCGATTGCATTCTATGTTGGCAACTGCATCTATGTCACTCGTAGTCAGAATGCCGTTCTCCGTAAGTGACCACCATTATGTTACAGAATTTCAAATGTGGGGGGTTTTCCATTCCGAATTCAAATGTTAACACTGCCATCTATGTACGAATTGTACATACATAAAAGACAAACTCAGGCACATTAAATCTTTACCTTTTTAAACTTCGTATAGATATACATATAAAAAGAAGCAGGTTTAATTGAGCTAGCTTGTCTAATTGCTTATTTCATATCTATTTGTTAGAGATAACGCTGCAATCTCCTTTCCCATTTCAGAGAAAAATGCATCTAATACCCAAGACGCGCCTGAAGATACTGACAATGTTGATTCATCGTAAAGATCTTTCAATGTATGACGTACCGATTACAATCAATATCAACTGTACCGGATTCATGGGAGAACGGGTGTTTTAAAGAAGTAATTCTATCTTATCTGATTAAAACTCACGCTGCATTTGGATGATTTGTTGACAGTAGCTGCAATTGTGACTGCCTGTGATTATTCTTAGAGGCCAAAAAGAGCAAATAAGTATTTAGCTCCATATAACTGGGCAAATTATACAAGTACAACAAGAGTTAAGTTCTAGGTCATCTATTTGTTCAAAGGTTTATTAACATGTATCTGATACCGGGCATTATGTACATCTAAGGTGGTCATGTTGCATGTAAGGTTGTTGGCAACTTTTTTTATTTATTCAGAAATTCAAATACCAATAATGACAACATGGTTGTTAGCAATCATTAATTGTATCGCTAGAGTTGCCTAGCAATAGCGGCATCAAGTAAAATGAACTAGATAATGTATGTGTTATCCTGACAGATGCGCTCCATAAGGGGGCCAGCCCAAATTGTCAATATGAGACATGCTCAAAAGGCGAATTCCTTGAGAAACAAAATCATATTTCTCCAGACTTGAATTTGCATCGTCTTGAGCAGATTATTCTAGTCAACTCAAAAAGAGCTTAAAAACTTCAATTACCTGATTATCATGAAATGGGTGTTTGAAGAGTACCTGATACTCGTTTTGGAACAGGTTTGTTGCAATTCTCAGTTGTATTGCAAGAAATTTGGACTTCGTTAGCTGTTGACCAAAAGGATGGAATGTCAGAAAGATGCTTACATTTTTGCAATCATTTCACGAAAGGAAATACCTTTTAATTTTGTGCTTCATAATTTGTAAAAATCGAACTAATGCACTTTTATTTTATGACGTTACATAGCACCCGTCATAATACAAAATACGGTCATAATATGTCAATTATCCGTACATGTAAATATTGCGTAATTTTTATTGTACAAACATTCTCCCTCATATAGGCAAACTGTGTGATTCAATAGCAACTGTTAACATATCTAAGATGTATTTCTTTCGTAATTTAGAGTAACCCTAATATGGCAATTTGTAACAAGGGAGAACTTGAGTTGGTCATCAATAGATGATTTACGTTCCTTGGTGTCACGAAACCACCTACTTCTGATATGTGTTCTCTTAATTTTTAAAAAGCTTTATCACTATTGAATAGTTCCTCTACTCAATTGTAGTTCAAAATCTCCGGCACTTATTTATAGGTTGAAGGATATTTATCCGATGTATTGTTCACTTTTTTGTACCTCCTTGACTTTGACGTGCCAATATTGTAGTTGGGCACGTTTTTCATATATCTGTGTTTTTCATAGAATATTTATCCCTGATAGTATGAAAAAGAAATCTACATCTAACTACTGTAATGAATGCATTTGAACACTAGTGTGTTTTTAGCATGTAAAACCAAGTAACCTAAAATATTCATGTAAATATAAAATGTGTACATTATCTTTTTACTGTTTGGAACCTTGTTATGTTTATATCTAAACGGGTTATTTCACGAAATTTGTGATTAAAATGTGATATTTTATTAGAAATCGTGTTTTATAAGTAAGTCTAATAACCATAACATTAAATATTACTCACCAAATATAATTTCCATTATCATTGTTGTTAGCAGTCATATAACTTAGATTTTTCTTGTATTCGTTTTGAAATATTGTCTCTTGATTTGAAACTGAATCCCTGTAACATGAGCTCATTTAGATAGCTGGGTCCATAACTTCTAACTGATTTGGCTGATCAGGGAAAATTTGATTAGGGTCCCATGATAAGTGATTTTGCTTTTTACCAAAATTTATAGTGTTTTTGCACAATAGTGTCAAAGAGGAATGATTCATGATAGACAGGATTTCTGATCATGGGACCCTGATCATAGTTTCCCTGATCAGCCAAATCAGTTACGAAGATATGGGCCCAGGGGCCATATCTTCGTAACTAATTTGGCTGATCAGGGAAATCTTGATCAGTGTCTCACGATTAGAGATGCTGTGTATCATAAATAAATTTTACACCTGATGATGCCTCTTTGACACTTTTTTGCAATAACACTATAAATTTTGGTAAAAGGCAAAATTGCTGATCATGGGACCTTAATCAAATTTTCCCTGATCAGGCAAATTAGTTACGAAGATATGGGTCCTGGGTAATTTAGGTAATGCAGTGTGCTTCATGTAGATCTATAGGGTGCACCTGTCTAATCTATCGCATTTAGTATCTGCAGTGTATCATATATTACCGGTACCTGTAATTTATTTAAGAAATTAAAAAAACTAACATAAAAAACCCAGATCTATAATTGGTAAAAATATGGAACCTGAAGTGCATGTCTTCAAAATCTGATGTCCCGTGTATGCATCTCTCGAAGGCTTTCTTTAAAAAATTGCCGAACTTTTTTATAGGGGTTTTAGAGCCTTTGATTTTTTAAAATTTAATTATTATTATTATTATTTTTTTAGTAGGAACATTTTAGCTTATGGCTTCCTTCTCTGAGATTTTATTATACATGAAACGGTTACGTATAGTCGATATCCTCTCACAAAGGATTTTTTCCTGGCTTTCTTCATCAGTCATTGCTATATTGCTGTCAGTAGATCTATAGGTCTACCTGCATGTTACACATCTCGAAATACACGGGCCTTCATTTACATTTTACAATATCTATAGCTAGTACGGTATATTAATCATATTAATTTATTTTTTTTGATTTTGTTCAAAGCACATCTTCGGCGCCTCAGAATTATATAAAAATAGAATAACTTTAATTCCCATTCCTGTATGATATTGTTATGCCTTCTTACATTAAACGGTTTCAAAGTTAAATACGCGTTTTGATTCTTGGTGGTCAAGGCAGATGTAGGAGAGCGGGGGGCATAGATCTAATTGCTATTACTAGGCTTAGATATCTCTTTAGATCTATATTGGAGTGATATTATTAATTCATATAGGCCTATATATTTTTTAATCCATAGTTACAACCATTTCCGAGTAAATTGTGTGATCATGCAGTCACGCCTGATCTTTAGCATGATATTCTTAAACTTTGATATTTGAAAGAGAAAAATAAAAATAGATAAGGAAAATAACCTAAAAAATGTGTAGAGTCTATAGACTAAACAAAAAGCGGGAGAATTAGGGGAAATACAAGACAATGGGGAGGCATGCAGTCTTTGCAGTGACACACACACACACACACAGCCACACACACACCAGTGGCAGTGTACACACACACACACACACCTACACGGATCTATGCTAGGTGGCAGCACTAGACGTAGACTCCATAGATCTATTTGCACCAATTGGCGACAGAGGGCGAAATGACATTAGAGTTGCAGTTTTTGACTAGAGTATGTGCTGCTTATATGGTTCAAAATGAATTGAATACATCACATAAATATTCTAAGGACTGCGGCTGTCTATGATCTAGATCTAGATCTATCAACATTATTGAAGTCAAGACAAATTAGACTTAGATCTAACACCCCCTTCATAATTCATGCATCCCTCACTGACAAGCGACAACGTTAGTTAGGATGGTCAACCCCATATAATAAATATATTGACGTTCGCACTTTTTTTGTTTTGATAAAGAAAGAAGTTATCTCATAGATCTAGGTCTTTTTACCACCGAAAGGCGTGTAGTTTATCATTCCAAAACCTGCTTCAGGTGACTTCTGGATAACCCTGTCGAGAAGCCATGCCACATGCAACATCCTTGTGTGAGAAGATGGAAGATTTCATTGCTTTACACAAGGCACAACTCGTAAATTCTTGCATACCCGAGAGATACTGGGAATCGCTTTTCAACAAGATGAAGAAAGAGGTAAATATGTACTGAATTAATACGGGAACTCCGATAAAAATTATGAAATCCAGAATCCCCTATTATCGCTCACATATTTGTTATGGGCGCCATGTCAAATTTGACAGACTTCATCGTTGCCATTTTAGTCGAAATATGCCCTTCATTGCGCTTCTAATCAAATTCTTTCAAACTTTCTTATGCTTCTATACAACAACGTAGAAAGTATAGGATATTTATTGTCAACTGTCATCGAGTTGCGAAGGTTGCATCATGGCATAATGCTGAGTTTGTGAGGTGGGCGTTGGGCCTTGGATTCTGGAAGTTTGGGGTGTTGTGTTGTGATTGTTGTTTGGACATTTGAATGATCGAGGCCATGAAAAGGAAGGACTAATGTTCTATGTTAGATCTAATTCAGTTATAATCGGAGGTGTTTCGTTATCAGTTGAATATCAAAATTAATCCGAATCTTATGTTAGTTGGATAGATCTAGATCTATGCCATGAAAAAGTCACTGTCACTGACTCTGGCTAGGCCGGGGCCTAGCCAGAGCCTCCAGAGGCCATGTTATTGGATCTTAGATCTACCATAGCCATAGATCTAGGCTCTACCTCTTTGTCATAGTTTCTTATTGATTGATTCATTGCACTAAATGGAGGAAGAAGAATGCAATAAACACGTTTCTGGGTTACAATTTCGATAGATCTACGCCCTCGACGGGTCTTGTCACTCTTTGCTTGTTACCCCGGCCCGGCCCCGGCTTGTTAGACACACTCTACAGTGTTCAGTCTGTTGCTGGTAGATCTAGATCTTGATAAAAGGAGCTTGAAAGGTGCCTGGCGGCCGCTGTCGCAGTGTCAGTCAACTATGACAGGGACACCCTGCATTAAATTAGGCTTATGAAAACAGGTTGATAGATATGCTTTTGTCCAATAATCCTTTCAGATAGTTTATTGTTTGACAGTCTCTAGATCTAAGCCTTCAGTTTATTGATAGACTACTGGTTGCTAACTCATGAGTTTAGACTTTGATAGCAATTTTGCTTCTTGTTTTCCCTTTGCCTCAGAATAATTACAATGTACTAACGTGGATGGTCAGTCCAGAATTTAACTTAGATATTCTAGTGTAAACTAAGAATCAAGGCTAAGAGTGTGACATGTTGAATGAAGAGTAGATCTAACATAGGAAGGGACGTTAGATAGACAGAATTAACCATTCGTACATAAGGTACAGTCCGCGCACTAGCCAGGAGAGCACTGCTCACCATTGTTGGGCGTCTACATCCTGGAAAGATCATACGGTCATGGTTAGATTCTGGAGTTGGAAGTGAATGCAAATAGACTGTCACGGAGTGTTAGTTGAGCTGGAGCGTTGGTTGGGTGTGGTTGAATGGACGTTACCCTACAGTGGTGGACATGTCTTAAATTTTAACACTTAGACTATGTACACCACTCCGCCAGTCGAGCCCCAACCTTTTTATATCTAGGGGCCTGAAGCAAAATCTAGGGGCTCTCACTATGAATAACTTTAAAATCCTGGTAATTTCTAGGGTCAGTCAGGCCCCTATGCCAGAAAACTTAGGGGCCCCTCCCTGTTTCTTAGGGTCTCGGGCCCCCGGGCCCCTGGTTATGTCCACCACTGCCTATTGGATTTTTCATTGTCATTGGGAGATCCTGACCCTGGTAGATCTAACACCTATTGGAGATTAATAAACTTCAACTTTTCCCATGAGTGTTAGATCTATGTCTTTCATAATGCGGAACCATGTTACGGATTGGACATGCAGTCTGGTCGGAGATAGACTGTGAAAGGAGCTAGCTACTATCCAAGGGCACAAATAGTATTAGATCTATACATTTTAAGCCCCGTTCTCGTCCGTGAGACGGATGGGCCCCAACCTTCTGATATCTAGAGGCCCAGAGCAAAATCTAGGGACCCTCACTATGAATAACTTAACTGATTTAATGCCTATAATTATGTTTAGCAATAGATCAATAGATCTTATTAGATGAAATTGAATCTGAATCGCCCACACAATCTAAATATTTTGGTTTTGGCATGGGGCCTGCCAAAGCCCCCCCCCCCTCCAATTATCGTGAAGTGCGCATTTATGGAAGGCCTCCAAAAAGTAAATGGTGTATTGGAAGATACTAAACTAGAACGTGATGTTACGTTGTGAACATGGTGAGGGTAATGCCGTGTAGGGAACTATTGCAGTTTTGTGATGTATTAACGTTGTAGTGGGCAAAAGAGATGATTGTTGGGAAAGTTTTCCATGGACTCTCACAGGCAGCACCACTAATTATGACATGACAAAACGTGGGTAGTGCTAGGAGTTCTGAATCTCTTGGTGTAGCTATAAAACTTGTTACAAGGATTTGTTTTGACGTTTTGTACAATCTCAATGTTGTGCACGATGTGGGAATGGTCGAACCCTTTCACTGCCTGTCAAGATCATAGAGTTTTATGCTGTCTTAGGTCTTGCATTGAAAAGAAATTTTAAAATGTTTGAGCATGATGACATTTGTTAATGTTATCTAAGGAGATTAATTGTAACGGTTCGTTCTTAGTAACAGATCATTCTTGTCTTGATAGGTGTTCGACGCAGGTGATGTTTTTGCCATCATGAAAGTCGAAGAGGTTTATTCTGATATAGAAGACGAAGACGGAGGAGGGGGGACAGCGGACAACGAAGAGCCCGAGTCCTTCTTCTGGCAGGTTGTTGTGACCTCCAAGGGCGGAATCCGTGCAGAAGATCCGGAGAGGTGAGATATCTCTAATACAATAAAAAAATGTTTCATACCAAATATCTGTTCGGCTGTAAACAGACAAAACAAAAAAAACCGATCAATTCTTACTTTAATGCTTGATGCTATATGGATCAAAATGTGATATTGATGAAACTAATCCGAAGCTCTAAACATCGATTATTTTGTAATATTGTGATAGAAGAAAGATCTTAATTGTGATCTGCACTCTATTTTCATCCCTAGTATTTTCCTGATTGACCATGCGTGGACGTACCGCTTTGACAAGGCCCGCGCCCATCTGGAGACAACCCCGAACCTGCTGCAGCGAATGGCTGCCCTCATGGACCTGAGCGTGGAGGGAAAGGACAAGGACCAGCTGATTGACGAAGTACTGGATGAGATGTGGAGGTACATGTTTTGATCTTACCATTTTCTACCAAATAGCATGAAATTATATCTAAATTTGGTACTGAGTTATGAATTACTTTTACTTTTTGATTATTCTAATTTCGTTTTATTTGAATACACTGGTCGCAATCGGAACTTAAAGATTTCCATGTCCTAGATACCTAGAACATCATTGGTTCAATGAATTTGTGCACTGTTTACGTAATGTTCACATTTTCTTTTTCAATCCACTCTAGAAAACCTGTCATCTGTCTTTCAGATTCAACCAGACCTACAGTATTGATTACGCTGATATTGTGAGTATAAGGAACTGTTTCCCTTGATGATCTATTTGTAGAAACACCCCTTCATAATTTCGTGAATAAATATAACTAAAATTATTGGTACTGATGGGTTGTAAATCACACCTTACTCGATATTACACCAAAGAAATATATGTTCTAAATACCACAATGTTTGTCACAGAACTTGGAGAAAAGACGTCCAATATGGTACGTCCTGGATGAGTTTGGATCTCGCATCCAGCACTCCGACGAGCCGACTGTCCGGGCTGTGCCCTTTTACTACGCCCCTGCCCAGGCAACCTACACGGTTATGTGGCCCGTCAAGGACCTGCATGAAGGAGGTGGGTCGTCACAGGCTTCTGTGTAATTGCTATTAATCTACATTTAGATAATATACCTAAAATACATTCTAAAAGTGACAAGGCATAGAGCAGTTTTTACGAGCCTTATCAGTGTTCAGATGTTGTTATGTGGGCTCTATACGGACCAGGCCTTTGATGTAAGAAAACCTTGCTCTTAATTTAAAAACTCTTTTATTATTTACTGCCGTCTCTGTATGGCCATTCTTTCACATAACTATAAATATGTCAATTGACATGAAAGTACCCTTTGCCGCAGATGAGGTAACCAGGAACTTTGTGGAAAACGCCAACGTCAATGGCCTGGTGAAGAAGATCATGCTGTTGCCTTGGCAACCGGATGACATGACTCATCTTAGCTACGAGCAGAGTGAGAAGGACGAATCATTCTTTCTGGTAAAGATCAGTCTGCTCATTAACATAACCTTTCTTAGTTGATGGAAAAAGTATTTCATTTTCAGAAATTGGAGCACATCATTTATCGAATTGTTACTGTACCATTTACAGATTTTTTTGGGATAAAATCAAGCCAGTTTTATGGAAGAAAAATGTCGTTTATAAGCTTAAAATGTATAATACTCGGAACCCTCACAATATACAATTTTTTTTCTGTAAGCAGGGATGCAATTCTACATATTCTTGTAGGATCTCCCTACGTTTAAAGTGATTTCGGAATGCTTGGGCGCTATAAAGACCAACGTTCCTTTGTTCTGTTCTCTTTAATTGCGTTTTAGATAGCCATACAGTTACTTGTGGTGGTCATGGGGATCTGTTTAAGGGTCAGCTACTATTGTAGACTGAGCGATAATAATATAATGCCAGGTTTACAAATGAGCTGGCACGCACCACCACTAAATTGAAATATTGCATTAGCCAGTTGTTAACTTGGATATTCAATTTCACTGAAACAGTTTCAATAGGAATCCATTTCCTAATGTGAACAGAAAATTCTAGGGAACAGGTAAGAAAGTATCGTTTTCTTAATTGGTCTATCGAGAGAAAGTCACAGGCAACGTTTTTCGTTTAATAATCAAAGAATGTCAGGAATATTTTCACTCTTTCATCAGAAATTCCGTGTCCACGAGAGTGTGCCGAGCCTTGACCAGGAGGTGCCCGACCTGCCCCGTGACCGCTGTGTGACGGTGTACACCGACGTGGCCGAGGTGCAGCAGTACCTCCGCGACCCCCGCTTTGAGCTGGTCGACAGCTTTGAAGATGCCGACATCATCTGGACCTCCAAGTACCTTACTGATTTCAGGTACATCACTTACATTCACATGACTCAGGTGACAGGATACCTCCCGCTACTGCTCCTCACCCACCTCCCACCTACAAATAATTGTCAGATGTTCAAAAAAATCACTCCGGTTATTTTCTTTTTAAGTTTAGTGCGTGTGTATATGCATGCTTTTACCAGCTTTGCTGTTCTTAATTGACATTTAGTCAGCGGTTTTAATTTGAATTAAGATGTTTTCAGGAACATGGATAGTTTTCAGCTCTCTTAATATAGCGGGAGGACGGTTCCTTAATTCTGACTCCAATTGGAATTATTAAATCTTATTTTCTGCTGTGTGATACCATTTGATTCTATGGACACTGCGATTTAATTTTACAGAGGGTTTTCTGAGGAGACTCCGACCAAGCTGATCAACCAGTTCCCCTACGAGATGGTGGTGACGGTGACGGACCTCTTCTCCATGGTGGCGCGCCGTGCCGGGGGCAGGGTGGACGCCGAGACCCTGGACGCGGCCCCGGCCTGGTTCCAGACCACCTACAACCTGCATGAAGAACTGCCACAGTTTGTCTCCTACTTCCAGCACCGCGAGAACAAGTAGGTTCTACTTATCCGACTGCTGTGTTTACACAGTGATACCAACACTTGAAGAGTAATCTAACGTACGCTGATCAACCATATTAGATATTGTTGAAAAAGGAGAAAATATTACATGTAATTTCTGATATGAGATTTTATCAGGCGTTATCTAGTATATTCTTTATTGTTCTTGCTCATGTTCAGGCAGTACAGTTAGACAGTGTTATTGAAAAATCTACATTTTATTTTTACGTCTCATCATAATAATTATAGTTTTAATCTCCTAAAGTGGTGAACATGTCATATTTTCTTCACGTGCAACAGAGAACTGCCCAATTACTGGATCTGCAAGCCGAACAACCGGGCTCGCAGTCTGGAGATGCATGTGACCAACAACCTGAACTACATCCTTCGCCTGCCCGATACCGGCCCAGTGGTGAGATCAATCATTGTAATGTTCTCTGTGTTCAGTATTAACCTTTAAGCATGTACATGGATACCGTTTTGGTAGCCGAAAATGCCTACACTAGTCTAAAACATGTGCCTTTGAAGTTGACTATTTAGCTAGCCGAGTTAGTATTTGTATGGTCGTAGACAATATCTGATCATGCTCATACATGTGCACATAATTATCATGTGCACGTTACATGTATAGAGAAAATATCATTTCGGCGTATAGGAATTATGTTTGCATTTCCACATTAACAAAAGCGTCTTCTGCCATTAAGATGAATTAAATAAGGGGGGAAGCTTACTTCCTCATCAGCTCATACCATAAAGTATTAGAGAGATCATGATTGATTAATTACTTTCATGGGAATACATATATTACATGTTTAATTATCAGGTGGCCTCTCGTTACGTTGAGGACCCGGTCCTGTTTGACTACGAGGAGTCCGGCATGATCAAGTTTGACATGCGCTACATGGTTTTGCTACACTCGGTCAATCCACTCAAGATCAGCATCCACCGCAGGTTCAACGTCCGTTTTGCCAACAAGTGAGAGACCTTTGATATCTCATATCGTAACTTCATCATTTAGTTGTAGTGTTTCTATTTTGAGTATTTCTGACAAAAGTTATGCATTGGTCAATATCAGGTGCCCATGCAAGTCTTTAAAGGTCTCAAAAAGAGTTTTGTAGGAACGGGTCTTTAAAAGATCTATAATTTACTCTGATTTGTAAATGAAAATGTATGTAATGTGCAATTAGGTACAATATACTGCTTAAAGCTGATTATCTGCACGTCAGTCTGTATGTCTAAAAATGTTTATTGCATTGTCGAGAATTCTTAAATTTCTCAATTTTATGTCTGAAATATGTCCTGAAAAGGTCTTAAATTGATTTCGAAAAAAATGTGTGGGTACCCTGAATATTGAAATGTATTTCCCTGAAATGTATAGCTAAGAAAGCAAATCAATATCTTCTCATATCAAAGCAGAACTCCTTGACCAGTCTACTACTTAACATGTACATAGTCAAACAGTCAGAAGATAAGTGTACATGCATATTTAAGCTGTCCTTGGTTATCCTTACTTATGCTGTCTTTTGGTTACAAAGACCGTTTAGCCTGGACAACTTTGAGGACTACCAGAAACACTTCACGCTCGCCCCGTACAACTCTGAGTTTAAGGGAAAGGAGGTAATTGTTATTCTCATTGATGCACTGTACAGAAGAATAGACACTTCAGGATAGTGTCTACAGTAATATGAGTCAGTTCTGAACATGGTTATTTAAATAGCGAGAACGAGATATCGTCTAAAATCTTAATTATGTAATCGTCTTGCAGTTTTTGTGAAACATTAGTTCTACTATCTGGAGCCAACCTAAATAGATATTGTCTTTTTCCCCATGTTTAGATGGACTGTGAGGACTTCGTGGACCAGTTTCAGGACCAGAACCCGGCAAATACTTGGAACGTGATTGAGGTACGGAGTATTACTCAACTAGTACAGTTTTATATCAGGATGGGCATATAGAATTCAGTCTTTGTGATTCATTTAAACGTTGCCTGGTACTCCTCTTTTCAAAGTGTCTGAATTTCATTTGGAAAATATGCCGGTTCATGGAGTTATCATGTTAACACATGAGTTTATGATTCAGAAGTAACTTGTCACCTTTCCACAATGCAGGAGTCGATCTTTGGCGCAATTCGCGAGCTGTTCATGGCAGCCACAGCTGAGCCACCACCAAAGGGAATCGCTCCCTCCCCGCAGTCACGGGCCATGTACGGAGTGGACGTCACGTTGAAGTGGGTCACCAATAATAAAGGTAACTGACAAATTTCGGCTGCACAGTTATGTGGTATATCAAATGTATATGTTTCAATCAACGGCAAATGAAAGGTGGTTCATAAAAGTGAATTTGGTAATTGTGAAAATGAGATGCAATGACACAGTTTTGCAAGTGAGTCTTTGTGGTAATGTTTTGCATTCTAAACGCAATTAAAATTGAGATCATTACTTCACAGTAGTTAGTAATTCATAGTTTTGCCCCTTACATTCTTTTCCGATTATACATGAGCTACATGTCATTTAGGACACCCTGAATGACATATATTCTGTGACATGCATCCTGTGACATGTACCGGTATGTTATTTCTCGAAGCGTATTGGAGGAAAGTTGAATGGTGATAAAAGAGCCCGTTCTGGACGTTGTGCCCTCTTTTGAACATTAAGATGAGGCCTTCGCTTATGGCTATTTAAAGCAGAGATGCCATTTTTGTTGCGTTGGTATATACAACTATTGATGGTCTAGGTATTAGTGACCAACGCAACCAAGGTATAGGTCCGTTTTTGAAGTGGGTCTATTGTTGTGGACCAGTGGACCGTGTAATTGTTTAATTGGTGTGCCCTCTCTGACCCCCAGTGGTGGTCAGACTGTGGGGCCTCCACTCAGTGTCTTCTCATTGGTCACTGGTGGTAGAAGTAGGAGGGACAAGTATCAGTGATTGACATCCAGTGTCCGTGGGTCCTATATATAGAGCTGACTCACAACTTGTTTTCACTAGTAAAGGTCGGCTGTCCAAGTGGAGCACCATAAGCTAAAATCTGGTGGGAGAGTGACGGCAGACCGGCGCCGGCCCGGCGCCGGTCGCCAGGAGTCCCTTACCCCCCACACACACTCCCACTCACCGTCCGTGCGGATATCAGAGGGCCCTGGGCCCGGGGTGAGCGCCTTACCCCCCACATACACACCCTCCCCCCACCGTCCGTGCCGAGACCAGAGGGGCGGGCCTCCACTTGGACAGCCAACCAATGAGCACAGGAGTCCCTTACCCACCCCCCCCCCCCCCCCACACACACACACACTCCCACTCACCGTCCATGTGGAGACCAGAAGGCCCGGGGTGAGCGCCTTACCCCCCCCCCCCCCCCCCGGGGGGGGTCCGGGGGGGGGGGGGGGGGGGGTCCGGGGGGGGGGGGTGATTTGGATTGTGCATCTAATTTTCCCTACATTGCTTTAATATCTGTTTTAGAGTATTTTTGTGTTAGTTTCAAGCTATTCAAATACAAATTCAATGTCAGAATTTTATTCCTAAAGGTTATTTCCCTCCTAGCAGCCTCTAGGAAAAAGGTAGGAAAGGCGTCTCCTATTTTTCCTACTTTTTCATCAGTTGGGAGTGGCATCTCTGTTAAAGGTTCTTCTCTATTGCCCGCAGGAGAGAAGCAGATGCAGCCTGTGTTGCTGGGGGTGACGTTCGGCCCAGACGGACGGCCCTTCTGCCAGTGCCGCGCCGACTTCATGAACGACGTCTTCGGCGCCCTCTTCCTCGATGACTTCGTGTCGGGGAGCGTTATCCTCTTATAGCAATGGCTTTCCACTAGTGCCAACACACGTTCCCTCGCTAGTGTTACCGGCACTATATACCGCACCTACTTGTAGCGATGGCTCCTAGCGGGGTTGGTGGCCAGTCTGGCGCTCGCCCCGCTACGGCACCTCTTACAAGATGCGAATCAATTAGAAAGGTGCACCCTTAGAAAGAACTGTTAACTGTGTGAAACTCTCCATACGTTGGCTTTAGGATTCTTCGTATTCTACTCCATATTCGTCGGACTGAATGTTAACTGTTGATTCACAGTACACATACCCGTGGAGTTGTCCTGTTTATTCGGTATATCTCTGTAGCATGCTGTAGTGTGTTAATTTCTTTTTAAGATACTGGCATGTGTAGTTATATTCCCTTTACCCAAAAGCCATCCCGGGAAAAAAAAGATTAAATATTATAATTTCTTGTTTATGTTCAACAACGAGACCGTTAATGACAAGTTAAGTTTAAAACGTACATGATTCTGGTGTAAAGAAATGTTTCTTCGTACAGAGTAGGGCAACAAATTATTTCTATTTGCAAGAATACCAGTCTCCTGCGGTGTATGAGGTTGTTTTTCAGTTTTGTTTGTCAATGTATTTTGCAGCTTGTTTAAGAAAGAATATAACTTAATATCCAATTAGAAATATTTTTGGCTTTAAAAAGAAATTCAAAATACACTGTCAAGCTTATAAGGCCATCCTAAATTTCATTAGCATTTAAGCTGATATCTTATTTGCAAAATTCTGTTGTTTTGCGTTTGTTATATGGACACTCCTGTTTTAGATCACGTTTTTTTTCTGTTATATTAGTTGCTCTTATAGAGCATTGTTATTGCCTTTGGTGTTTAAACTCATCAGTAAGGAAATGAAGGGTTGTTCAAGATGCGATTTTGAAGCTCAATCAGGTTGAATATGACGTGGAGAATGTCATATCCGACATGTTTTAGAAGCTCGGTCACATCTTGGATTTCATCTATGATTATTTATGAGGGACGATTTTGTCCAAGAGGAGATAAGTTGTCATTTTATTTAATTTTACTAATTTACATTCTGTTGCATTACGAAAGACGTGCATTTACACAATAACGATAATACCAAAAAGAAAAAGAAACTATATTCTGGCTTTCCCTTGAAAGAAATAGGCTATGCTTTTATGTATGGACCGTAACTAATTGAACGTCAAGTAACGAGGGTACCTCCTAGTAGCAGATCTTCGCATGTTATGTTTGCAGTGTACTAGGCCGAAGCCGGCCCTTGGTATGATTTGCTCGAAGTTCCTGCATCGGTACAATGTGACGTTGGCGCGCAGAAGAAATGTATTCCGAGTTCTTATTATTAACAACGTAATATTGTAACCCCTTATCGCATTTTTCTTTTCGATAATGGTAGATTTAAGTAGTATATCCCATACTTGATCATGAATAACTGTATATTGAGGTTTTGCATGGCGTCATGTTTTCGTGCGCGGCGTCGTTTGATGGCGTGGTGCCATTTTCTTTCTTTTTATGTACGGAAAAGATATGATTCAATCACTGTGCTAGTTCAACATATACAGTATGAACCAGAGTAATATTGGTTTTCAATGATACTGACTAGCCATTATTAGCGTGTGGTAATTGACGATAACGACATGGCACCGGGTGGCGGCGTATGGCGACATGACGTCATGGAATACCGCACGTGTACGTACACATGTATGTCCTAGTTCTGTAATGGCTGATTGTCCTATACCCAGAATTATAAAATCCACGTTGTATTCTAGGTATTGGATGGCCGTTTAGCCCCCGCCCCCCAGTCTGAGCCATAGACTAGTTTGGTTTATAAAGTGTCATCATAGACATGTATGTATTTCTCAGAAGGAGTCGTTTACCTTACTGGCCTATAACTTAGACATGTGGGTTTATTTTGTCCTTAGTATAATAACCTTAACATTGATGTAGATTTAGCCCTACAAAGGGATACGGTATATAAGCTTATATGTTATTGAAAGCAGACCATGTATTTGCTCATTAAGTATTGTTGACTGTTAATGGTTGGTTGTACTAAGGTAGAGAATATAGTTTTGTAGCCGATCGTCACTGGTCCTATAGGAATCGTAGTGCTGTTGTTATACATTGGACATCCTTCTATTGTAACAAGGTTGGATAATACAGATGCTATCTGAATCATTTATCGAGTGAAAATTAGAAAGATATAAGCCATTGATGAGACGTTGCCCCTAAGTGGATCCGTCAAAATAATTCTTGTTGTGAATAAAGGTGGAAGTGTGTTAAGTACGAGTTGTGTTTTTCGTATCCCAAGTGTTGTAAATCAAAAAGACAATTTACTGTATAACCAATGAGATTATCATGCGTTATTTTTAAGAAACAATCTCCTATTCATAGAGGTATCTCAGAATGCGCAACTTTCGAGGGTCCCTCAAAAACCTGTCATAGGTTTAACATAGGATGTCCATGGAAGGAGTACCCTCTAAAAAATCCCAATTCTGCTTGGCAAGTAGAGGGATGGCGTCATGAAAAATCTAGTTTTAGATTTGGGATATCCCTTTTGTTTTTTGCTCTGGATGGGGGGGGGGGGGGATAAAGGAGGTGAAAGGGCAACGCTAAGGCAAAGCTAGGCATAGCTAAGGCAAAACTAGAGCAAAGCTAGGGCACCCCAAGGGAAATCTAGGGCAACGCTAGGGGGAAGCTAGGGCAAAGCTAGAGCACCGGTTAGGCATAGCTAGGGCAATGTTAGGGCAAAGCTAGGGCACAGCTAGGGCAATTTGAGGGCAAAGCTAGGGTACAGTTAGGGCAAAGCAGTGAAGAGGGCCTATCATTGGGATGTCATTGAGATGTCTTAGGGAGGGCCTATCATTGGGATGTCATTGAGATGTCTTAGGGATGTCATTCAGATGTCATGGGATGTCATTGAGAGTAAGTGAGTGATGTTTTATGCCTACCGACAGCCAGGGTAATTTTCGTGATGAAATAATTTAGGACAAAACCTGACTTTTCAGACTGACTTGGTCAGTCTTTGGTGATAGTATCTATGCGATGAGGGTGACAAAAACTTTGCTGGAAACATTGTTGCCAGTAAGCTTTGCTGTACAAATGCAGTACTTAGTTTGCTGTTTATTTACAGCATGTTTTGCTGTAAGACATCTGTAGTTCCAAGCACTGTACAATTTACAGTACATCATGTGCTGTTTATTTACAGCAATGTAGGCTGTGAAAAATGTAGGCTGTGCAATATCTACAGTACCATGATCTTTGCCATGATCTGTATAATTTGGAGTACATTGGGTGCTGTAATTTACAACATTCACTTTGTACAGTGTAGGGTGTCATAGGGATGATATTGGGATGTCATTGGGATTTCATTGAGATGTTTTGGAATTACATTGGGATGTCTTGGGTATGTCATAAAGATGTCATTGGGATGTCAGTGGGATGTCATAGGGATGTCATAGGGATGTCATTGAGATGTCATTGGGATGTTTTGGGTATGTCCTATGAATGTTATTGGGATGTCTTGGTGATGTCATGGGGATGTCATTGAGATATCATTGGGATGTCATAGGGATGTCATACTTAGGGTGTCATAAAGATGTCATATGGATGTCATTGGGATGTCATTGAAATTTCATGGGATGTCTTGGGTATGTCCTAAAGATGTTATTGGGATGTCTTGTGGATGTCTTGTGGATGTCATTAGGATGTCATTCAGATATCATGGGGATGTCATAGGGATGTCATACTTAGGGTGGCATAGGGATGTCAGCAGGGTGTCATTGGGATGTCTTAGGGATGTCATCAGAAACTCAATTACATGATATACAAATGTCATTGGGATGTCAATGGAATGGTATTGTGATCTCATAGGGATGTCATAGAGATGACATTCGGAAGTCACGGGGATGCTTTTTGGATGTCATTGGGATGTCATGGGGATGTCATTAGGATGTCTCATTGATGTCATTAAATTGTCATAGGGATGTCATTGGCATATCATAGGAATGTCATTGGGATGACTTTGGGATGTCATAAGAATGTCATTGGGATGTCTTGGGGATGTCATGGGGATGTCATTTGGATGTTATTGTGATGTCATGTGATCTCATGGGATATTATTGGGATGTCATTGGGATGACCTGGTGATGCCCATGCATATACTGGTGATAAACATGCATATAGACCCTATTGGATGAACACATATACAAAATATCAGATTGATAACTTGGATGGTTAAAAAGAAATCGCCGTTCAAAAATATAAAGTGAAATAATTTAATTGAAAATCAGTTTCTTTAATTCTGAAGCGATTATTTTCACCATTTAGGTCTAGAGAAAATTACCACCTTATCATGTATGGTGTGTCATCATAAGTACCTTTCTTACAAGTGAATGACTCTGAATGCAGTGATCATTCTGAGCCTCTTTATGAATTTTGAAGATACTAGTAAAACTTGGAACTGGTGACCCGATATTGACAATGGTGGTCGACATGTAATTAATTCAAAATACACACCCTCCCTGTCTTCCAAAAGTGATCTTTGTTCTATTCACTGTTGTGTGAAAATCTAGCATCAATTTTTCACCCATATAATAAGTGCACTGATAATCTCTATACTAAATATCACTAGCCAGGGTCGGTCAGTATTATGACTAACCACCCACGACGTCCTCAGGACGTCAAAAAAATGGTCCAAATGACGTTGGCTGCCATCCAAATGACTTCATTTGGACCAAAAATGCTCCAAATGCCAACCAAATATGGACCAAATGATATTTTTAAAATATAATATATGAAAGATGTATCACTAAAAATGTATTACATCTAGTCGTGAATGTTTATAAAGGTATTGTATATCAATAAAACAATTTTTCAAAGGTAATTCGCTTAAAAAATTTATGAAAAAATATTGATGCAATTTATCAATATTTCTTCATAAATTTTCCAAACGAAATATTAATATAAAATCAGATTTTTAACTCTTTTACAGCTACCTTAATTTTTTTGGTAAATATAACTAGCCAGAGTCAGTCAGTATTATGACTAACCAGGGTAGGTCATATAACTAGCCAGGGTTTGTCAGTGTTGACTAACCTGTCTAACTTTTAACAGTGATTTTTGCCACAGTCAACAAAACTAAGAAAGTTGGTCCCCTATGACTAACGTTTTTAACATAGAATTTATCAGCTCAGAGATACCCATAGTAAATGTCACTAGGTACTGCTATTGAATTTCGGTCAGTTCTCTTCAATGGAGTGAAGCCTTAGGTGAACGGATGGTTATGCTTCTCAGGAGCATACTGTCATGTTAGTTAAGGTAACCAATGTATTAGTCAAATTAGCTATAGGGATATCTATCATTGGTTATTATGACTAACCTTACCCATGGTTTAAGAGATTGTTCTATAAACAAGGACAAAAACAGCCAAAGACATTTATTTTTACCTAGAAATCATCTCTAATATTGTATTCTTTCATTCACCATGTAATAGAATAGAAAGTTAGATAGGTACTGATTGTTTTTATTAAGATGATAATCACCACTTTTGGGGTGTCTGTTTTCCTTTTGTACCAACAATGACCAGCATCTTAGTATATATTTCGTCAAAGAGACTAACAAAAAGTTTACTTACTTGACTTAGTCCCTACTGACTGACTTTCAGTTCATAGGATTATCAACCAATACTCATCTGTGTTTGGGCTGTATCTATCTTAATAAGGATAGACAACACCTCTCAGCGGCCAATGTGCAGTGTTCCCTTTCTTTTGGAATTAATTCTTCACTATTCATGGCCTTGGGATATACCATATATATTTTAAAAGCTAATTCAGAGCCCTATCTAATGTTATAAGTTATATTAGGATGTGAAGAACTGTACCTTTGTAGTCAGATCAGGAAGTGAGAAAATGCATATTTTACTTTTATTTTTTGAGAAAGGATATCTCAGTAACTACTGCAAATAAATGCATGAAATCTTTTGTACATGTAGATAACATTCATTTGGAGGGAAGCATGTCTCAGAATTTTGATTAAGGTCTTATTTTTTGTTTTGTAAAATGTAGAACTTTGCACTAACTGCGTAGTGCTAAATGCGCAGCATGGTTGTTAGTTCAGGAACCTTCTAAATGTTTTTTAAAATAAAAGTATTTAGCTATCACAAGAGCCGTTGCTGTATTGCCATAGCTGCTATTGCTATGGTAACACTGACGTCAGTGGTTCCTCGAGGTTCCGGTACACGCTACTGGGGCCCCAGAGGAACCCGAGGCACCAAGTGCTGAGAGCAGACGGCCAATAAGGGTAGGCCTCCGGCCACAGTCTCTGACCCCATGCAACAGCCGATTGACAGACTCGGTAATGGGGTTGACTTCCTCCGATGGAGCCACTCCCCATAAACAGGTTGGTCAAAATCATAACACATACATAGGGTTGGACATCACATACATAGGAACATGTGTTTGTTAATACAAACCTCATGCTTGTACTCCTTATGTACCTGAACTGAATTAGTTATATTAATGTTTGAATGCCAATAATAATAATAAACCTCTTTTCTATTAAAGTAAACCCTCTCATGTCTCTATCTGAGTAACAGCGATCTGAGTAGTGATAGTCTTACGCAGTAATATGGGTTGCACTAACCCATTGGTGGAACTCCCCTGATCTTGAGAATTACACATAATGTATACAGCTATTTCCTGCTAAAGTATACCCATATAGTACAAAATAATGTTGACAAAAATAACAAAAATCTTCCTGGTTTTTTGTCATAAAATGAAAACTAGGCCCTAAATAAAAAATCTGAGACGCGCTTCCCTGCATACAAATGTTATTAACAAGCTCCCCAAATTTTGTGACAATCCATTGAGCGATAGCAGAGATATCCATGTTCAAAAAATAAAAGTGAAAAAAATAAGTTTTTCACTCCTAATTTCAAAGTTTCAACATCAAAACCATATAGTTTATAATAAAAGATAGAGAAAAATATGATCTATCATTTGATGCAAACTACATTACTGTAGCCTTGTCAGAGGCAGCACAATGTAAATTACTGCAAATGGGGTGCTGAGAGGTGTTGTCTATCCTTAATATAGAAGATAAAAACACAAATGATATATCAAATTGATGCACTCCAAGAGCTCTATTGAATAAGAGATTGAAATTGATTGTTCCTGTTACTTGGTTGCCATGGTAACCAAAACCTCGAAATTGACCATTATTTCAGTTTTCCTCCCGTTTCACTTACCATAGCAACCATGCTTCCATCTTGAATATTAGAAAATATATGACAATTTTAGTGTTTACTTTAAGAAATCCTTTTTTTGAAGTGGTTGCATGGAATCTTATATTTTTGGTAATCATGGCAACCCAGTAACCAAGACAACCGATTTCAGCCTTCTATTCCATAGAACTCTATGAATTCTTAGTTTTGATGCCTCCTTTGTGCTGCTACATTGAATATCAATTAAGGAAGATGTGTCAAAAATACTGTTGATTTCAGAATTGCCTGATTTTTGGGTGGTTGCCATGGAAACCATCCCTTTATCATATACTGGAATAAATATTTTTTATTTAGTACAAACTATAATTCAATGAATTTTAGACATTTACCCTTCAGATGAGGTATGGCATGCTTTGTTATACCTCAGGTTTCCCCCTCCCCCCCTTAAATAAGGCTCTTTTTGAGTTTGGCCGCTCTACTATTAATTACTGTGACTGATCGGGGTTTTGTCAGATGACAGACCCGTAGCCAGCTTTTCTCAGAGGGGGGTTCGTTTTATGACTATTAATAAATTTTTTCCCAGGGGGGGGGGGGGGTCGTTTTATGAATAGGAGTGCTAAAATGCATATATTTTTGATTTATTATCATATTTTACATTAAAAATTAGAAAAATGTTCGTCAAAGGGGGGGTTCGTACGAACCCCTCGAACCCCCCCCTGGCTACGGGCCTGGATGATGTGGCCTACCGACAGTTAACTCATCTCTTTTTTTCTGTTGATCTGTTTTTCATTCCGCCAAGGCCAGTTGTGACACGTTTGCCTTCTCAGTGGTTTTCACACGTCATGAGCATATAGTCTAGAGCTGTCCACTATTTCATATGGCCACAGCAATTGTGCCAAAAATGTTGCACACAAAAAAAACAGGTTAAAGCACTAGGAATGATCGATTGATTGTACAGACAGTCGAAGAGAAAATATGTGAAATCTTAAATGTTAATCCCAAGTGTACTAAAGATCTCAGGGAAAAAGCAACAAATGCAATATGTGCATTTGTGTGTGATGTTTATAATATTGTATGTATGTTATCGTTGTCTGATTGACAACCTCACCTTGACACAAATGTATACTTGTACGTTAGTCAATAAACAATCTTGAATCTTGAATCTTGAATCTTGAATTGATTGTGATAACTTATTCTTACGCTGGCATCCTGCCAGGCTGCACCTTTTTCTGACACATTATTGTAGCTATAATTGGTCAGGTGTGTATGTGCACATGTCATTGGCTGGTAGGCACTAGTCTCCATTTACGAAATGTTCTTACACAACCCCATCCACGTACATGTGTGATAGACTGATAATAGCAACCTTTAGTTCTTATTTGTTGCAGAATTTCTTTTTTTAAACATCATCATTTGCAAGCTTTACTTCATTACATGTCATTCCCTCCATTATGACATAAAGTAGAAAACGGCAAATGTTATGTAATTATCAACACTTTGACACATTAAATTTTGAAATAATTTGATGTGAAGGATATGATAACAACCAGACAAGTTATATACATTACCTCGTTAATTCGCCAATTTCAACCGGTGTTACCAAATACACCGTTATTTACTCATGTTTTTTAAGATCTATTGTAAAGATCAAGTTAAAGATGCTATTGAAATGATATGCACATTTGTAAAGAATTTGCTTACATAGGTCTAATAAACTTACTTACTATATTCGGAACAGTGCTAGAACATTTGGCACACAATAATCAATATTGTAAGAAAGCTTTCGATAACATAGATCACAAAATTTTATTGCAAACGCTGAAAGGGGGTTCATTAAACCAAAATGTCATATTATGGATACAAAAATTATTTGTCCAATAGAAAACGACCAATAGCAAATAATGATAAACATTATATCAGACACCAGGGGGGGCGACCAAGAAAAAGCTACGAAATTTCGTGGGGTTGTTTTTTTCATTTTTCGTGGCCACGATAGACATTCTTCCCCCAGAAAAAATGTACGAAAATTTCGTGGACATTAAAATTTCGTGAAAAAGCATACTAAAATCATTTATTATATATGTATTCAACTAAAATACTTTCTAATGTGTATTTGAAGTATTTTGAGACAATTTGAGATGGTATAGTTTTGAAAACAAAATGAAAAAAGAACCACGAAAATTTTTGGTTTATAAAATCCCACGATAGGAAATTAAGCTATCGTGGGTGTTCACACATTTCGTGGGACGCGATTTTTCGTAACTTTTTCTTGGTCGCCCCCCCAGGCCAGTCATATGTGGAGTAGACTATCACAGGGATCTATTTTTGAGCCACTGTTAGCTATTGTCAATATAAAGGACTCATCTATGGACTGTGAAGCAAGAAACGTACCATTCAAAACTTGAAATTCATTCTGCTAACTCTTTTTTAGTTCTGTTCCAGCTTTATGATAGTTTTCTCATCATATTATGATGAGCAAACTAAAAATATCAGGAAATTATGATATCTATAAATAATAGGTTTGCTTCTCATATATAAAACCTCACTCTAAATGTAGCACAATGATTCACCCTTATTTTAGACTATGGTTATATATACCATGTGACCCAACACACTGAATGGATGCTCTGATATCGAGGGGGTTATAATCTTAAGCTCTAAGGCTTATATTAAAGGAAATATGGATAGATTTGTGAAAAATAGGGATGGAAATGTCTTAAACCAACTTTTTGTGTAGAATTAGGTTAACCCACTCTATATATTCCAAATAGTGTGAAAAACATTCTATTTGGAACGTTATTGGAATGTTTTTACCCTAAAAATTACCTAACATCATATGTTTGTTTACCATGGAAACAACAAAATTTTGCCAAACTAAAAGTGATTACCTTTTGTAGATCAAAAGTTAAAAGTACAATAGCTTTTATGACTTTTTGTTATTTTGCCTGAGTGTCATTGAGTGGATTCTATCCTTGGAGCTGTTCATTGTCAATTGAGATCTTGTTATGGAAGCACAATAACACAGGACTAAATAAAGAACATCATTTCATGTGAGTGTTATGTCTTACATAATACAGGAACTATTATTATGTATTGGACAACAGCAGTTAATTGAGAAGGAGACTGCAATACCCCATTCAGGAGTCCTGATCTGCGCATGCGCACACCTTTAACCCAGTTTCCTATGGGTGGACAAGCGCGACTTTCAGCCAATCAGGACTCTCAATTGTTCAATATGGCGGTGCCCACTGGGGCCTCTCCCTAACGCGGTATAGGAGCTAGTTATTATCCAATGGCAAAACTATCTCTAAAAGTAAATTTAACATTAATGGATAATTGACCGCATTATCCGTATTATCTTTCGTAAGAGCCCCACCTGATTCAATCACAGCACAACTAAAATGGGATAAAGAGGAAAATTGTTGGATGCAAAGATTATCATCCATAGTACTTCAGGGTATAAACTTATTATGTATGAGTAAGACCCTATTTGGAACATTTTCGTAGTGTCAGCCTTCAAGGCAATTCCTATGGGAATTTACTATAGAGCCACTTTAGTGGCTTCCCACGGTGAAAAGGTTAAGTGGCGGCACTCACATCAGGGATGTGACATATATAAGGGAATTGAATTTAGTTAAGATGTTTAATGATAGCTAGATCTATGTTAAGTAATGTATGATGTAGACGTGGACGTCCATATACCCAGTTAGTGACCCTTTTGTCTTGTGCACGTGTGCAACGTCACACGTCATAAAACTTGCAAACTCATGCATGTCAGCTATCTGAAAATAATTGGATAAGGACAATGGGTCTATGGACCCCACGTAACATCGTCAATCAAGGCAATTGCCAGATATGATACGTTTATGTAGCTGTCATACTGACCGTTACATAAAGGTGGTTTAAAGAAATTGTTGCCAACTGTCCAAGGACACGGTGTAAACAGATGCTAATTACCGAACTACATTCTTTAGAATCTGTGCCTTTATGCTTGCCAAATCACTGATGCACATGTAATAAATCATTGATCAATCCTGAGAATTATATGATCATATTCTTATGAAGAATCGTTAACTCCGTTTACCTTTTTAAGGCCAATTGCGCAAGATGACCAATGGCTTTATTTCCTAAATTTATTCAGCTTGTCACGCAACATTGACTAGGGTCTCAAATCAAGAGATTTTGTATCTTACAAAAACTAGATTAAAAGACTAGATAGAATTGAACTTAAATAATTATCCACTGGAATAAGAAATGAACAGGAGCTCCCCTCCTCCCCTAATCTAAGGGCGAGGTATCTCTCCATGATTAGATAACCATTTATTATAAGAACAATGTTACATTATATTTTGTTTCCATAAAATTTGCAATTAAATAATATTTTGAACCTCCTTTATACTTATCTGTAAATAAATTTTTACCTTAATTCTTCCTTTTCTCACTTAGAACCACTGAATGATGATGAGGGCAGAATAGTTTGCCTTATTCAAATGGCTCTACCTGCCATAAAGTGTTCAGCTAGTAGTGTACCTATGCCTGATACGATTGGCACCTCGAAGAAACACATAATTCTCAGCACTTATTTCATCATGATATCTCGTATTTATTCACCATATTCTTCATAGCCATCCGGGTATAGCCACTTAGATTTTGATGATAATGGCCATGGTGAAGTATGACCGGCGCAGACACTAGAATGCATGGTTGAATGAACATGTTGGTATGATTCCAAGATTACTCCTACTGTGCGCCTTAACCATGTAGATATAAGGCGAAGATTGACTAAGAATCGTTAGTTGAGGGAAGGATCATAGAGCAGGATCATACGTATTGGCTGGACCTTTTCTGAGGCCTTTTTCTGAGTCCAACAGACACCATGGGTCTTATCTGGAAGAAGACCCCTTGGTGTCTGATGCTGACCGTTATCTTCATATCTACCACAGTCACAGAAGGTAACGATATGACTTTCATTTTACTGATTATGCTGAATTCTCTAATGTCCTTTCCGTTTCATAAATTATATTATCTGAATTTGCGATTTTTCCAGCACACATAACATTATGCTCACAATGAGTGTTGCACAACTGTATCTTTCTACATCTTTGAATTTATCTACCTTATATTATTTTTATAAAAGAAATGTTCCGATGATTCTTTGATACATAGTATACTTAAACAATATGATATCACACTGTATGCTAATATGATACATGTAAATACATCTATCGGCGTGTACTTGACATTAACATGATGTGACCAGGTGACATTGCAATGCCGATCCTCTGAATATCTTAATGTTAACGGTTCCTGAATTATCTAAGTATCCTGGTAAATATCCCCATTGTCTCTTCCTGCATGTAGGCACGCGCAGGGTTACTGGAATTAACCCCTACCACGCTGGGACTGGTGGCGGGGTGCAGCTCACCGTCACCGGAGATGGTGAGACTTCTCTCTTATAACTCTCTCCATGTAATTATATGCATACGTCGAATGTTGCATTTAAAGATAGAATCAGTGAGACGTCATTATGCAGAGAATTATAGCTTCCATTATTCTTTCCGTGTCCATGTGTATTTGATATAGATATTTCCGGTATAGGGGAACGATATTTATCTAAGCTTCTGTGTGTGTGTGTGTGTGTGTGTGTGTGTGTGTGTGTGTGTGTGTGTGTGTGTGTGTGTGTGTGTGACGTGTGTGTGTAAACGTTTACAGAGTTACAGAAGGTTTTATTTTATTAACACTATTTTGAAAACGCAAACCCGTAAAAAGTGGTTTATGAGTGTATTCTCAGGACGCCCTCATGTTTTACAGGTTTTGCGGGAAATTACACGATTGAACAGAAACCAGGTATGGGGACGGAAGTGTCATTGATAGGTTTGGACGGCATGTCCTCCTACCCGTGTGACGTCATTCAGGGATACAACGCACCCTACTCGGTGGTCGCCGAGACAAGGTGAGATGAGAGAAACGCCACTAGGAAAAGGCCATTTTTGTTTTGTTACTAACTCACTTTTATCACAAATGATCTTCCATAAAGGCTCGTTTAAGATGTAATTTCACATTTCAGAACATAAGAAATGATTACCTTTGTAGATACATCTAAACTTAATGTAGATTGCACGAATTTATGAAGCCACAGGTAACCAGCTGATAACTATAAAAGTAACATGTATGCTGACATCATTAAATTAGCATTTATACCATAGATCTAATGTTGAAAGATTGAATGCATGAAATTATGCACCCATTAAGAAGTAGACATGATATGATTGATGATATCGGGTTTTACCAGCGCGTGGCCCTATGCTGCCATACGTAGTTCTGTATGACAATTACATGATGTATGACAAGTAGTTTACAATGTTCTTAACTATTTCTCAATGGCTCTCTTGAACAAACAGTTGTCCTCTAGGCATATAGCCCTCATCTCACAAGGAAGTTTAGGCCATAATCGGATAATTCTGAACCTATAATTATAATATGGACTCCTACCATACCTATATTGTTTATTTATAATTAAATATTGGCAATGTGACTCAGTGAATACAATAGGAGGGGCACATCTAGCTTGATAAAGGTCTTAAATTAATGTGCCTGACCCTTAATCCTCTCTAATCACAATTAGGCCTAATCCCAAATGGACCTGACTTTTTTTCTCCCACAGAAAGATGCCCAAGGGCGAATACAGGGTTTCTGTGTCTGTTGACGGCGTACCGGTGGACGATATCTGTGCAAGGTGCACCGTAAAGGTGAGTATGTAGTTGGTCTCTTGTTGGTTTGAAATCTATATACTGTACTAATAGCTTAGCACTTTTAATATATCCTCATGTTATATAATCCATCAAGGATCAAGCTTAGCAAGTCTACTTCTAGTCTACTTCTAGAAGAAATATCTTACGCTCCCAGCGCCACCTGTTAACCAGTATAAAAGGCGCTGCAAGGTAGGGAGCGGGGAGTTAGTAGTCACTTAGTTTTAGTGAGAACATCAGCTAAGTAAGTTTAGCCAAGGAGTTACCTGGAGTAAGTACATCGGCTCCCGTGTAACAGACTGGAGTTTACCAATATCAACTACCTCGGACATAGGATTGTGATAGAGCTGAGTACTAGAATGGTCTAGAAGGTGTTGGAGCAACTCGTGTTCTAAATGTGGTTGATTGCTGATAGGAGATGGGAGGTGGACTGATGAAGACTTATACATGGTGGCTTTGACTCGAGATGAGATGTTTATTGAATAAAAACCCTTTCATATTAAGAAGCTCCCTCATCGTTCATTTCTTTTGAACTATTGGGAAGTGAATGTGCAAACGCTAAACGCAGTCTGATTGACTCAGACATTCTGGACAAACGACTCATGGAGACTTAGATGTACACAAACATCACGCAGTCTAAAATCAACATTAACAATAGTTCAATACTATTAAGGAGGAGAGGGTTCAGGTTAATGACATACACAAGGGAAAGCCTTCAAAGCTTTTGATACGTAGGAATAGTATCTCCGTTTGTTATTTCCAAGATTTCATTAATCGACTAAGTTGCGGTGAATACTATCGAAAGCTTCTTATTCATGTTCATTAATTTCATCTTTCTTGCAAAGGTTGATGCCTGGTACACACCGACCATAACGGAGGCGTATAGTGACGGATTGTCGAGTCCCCCTCACCGGACGAGGCCCAACGCCATGCTATTGGCTTACGGCAAAATATTAGCTGCCTACTATGACAGTACTCTGCTTGAACGTAACGCGACAAATGATGTCATCCAGAAAAGAACAAGGTAAGAAAATTCTACTGTACTAAATGTATTAACCCGTTTATAATTGTGTCTTTTACCCCAACTTAACATGTCTGCATGAACTATATATGCACAGAAGACCATACCGTTTCTGTCGATTCTGTGCAAGCATTTGGGAAACATAGCATGTACTTTATTTTGGATCCATTCTGTGCATATAGAAGGCCCTACAGACATGGATTCTATTGCAAACGGGAAGACGTAATGACAAATTTTCTTAAAACGTGTGTATAAAAGTCCATTGCTCAAATATCAATGAACATGTAGAATTCGACATTAGACTTGTATTAACCATCCTAAAAAGACATACACACATCCGGGTTTCATTGTCGTGCTGTTAATATTATGAACAAAATAGCATCAGAACTGGCGATAGCCAGATGAGCCAAATGACCTTACAACAGAGAAAACCATTAGCACTTGTACTAGTTTGTGATTGATTTGTAGGAGATGGAGGGCATTATGGCACTCCCCATCCCGTTGTTTGGGAAGTTCTCTGCACATATTCTAAGTGTGGCTTCCCTGATGAGGCTATAATATTGTTAGCATCCTTTCAAGCCATCGAGATGGCTTACTAGGGTCCAAGCAATATGATTTCTCAGATATCTTTTTGTTTAATGAATCAAGTTCACAAACCGGCACAAAGAGGAGTAATCAAAATCAATCGACCCTACTATACGTTATTATTGCAACAATTATTTTCCCTTTCCAGGACTCGTTTTGGACTATCGGAATGCAAGATGACGGATGACAATGGGGACCTGTGCGTAAACAATGATTAAAACAGCCAATGATTTTGAAAACTTCAGATAAAGCAGTTGTTGCTGTCGATTCTGTTAAATATTGTTACTATTCATTAGGCCTACAATTATTGTTAGCCTAAGATTTAAAAGCTGGGTAACAAAAACAGTTCTATGTAATTGGACTATTTATACCACGTACTTCACCTGCTTACTTTCCCTGCAATAACCTTTCATATTTTTTTCTTTCTACTACCTTATCTTTTATTTCGGTTTGTTAAAAAACATTCTACAATGATAAAAACAAGTCCCCATGTAACTTTTACAAGAACACGACATGGCCTATTTGAATTTGCTCAAAGGTGAAGATTATAGGTCGAACACATTTTTCTGTCTCTATAGATACGAATTAAGACTCGATGGCGTCGAGGGTGAATCACGTTACGGACAGTTCAGATGTAAGAGTACGTCAAAGTATGTAGGTAAGACATCCTCTTGGCTGTTATTGTATCAATCATGCAATGCTGTCGAAAGATTCAACTACAAACATGTACATTCAGGTTAATCTATTCGTGCTATCTATGGACAATATTATGCTATTACAATTTCATTTGCAAAGCTTACGAACAATAAATCCAAAAGATGTATTTTGACATAATTATAATCTAATTATCACTGGGATTTTGTTATCTTACAGGAGCACATAACCTGACCTTTCTCATAGAAGCACCATACGGGAGGTGAGTGCCAAGATACTGATTTTTTAAATTTCCATAAACCCATTAATTTAACTAATAGGAAAAGTTCATTGTTATTCACATACATAATTGATAATACATAATTTACCAACAGGTAACTGCATGGTTGATTATATCACATAAAATGAAAATAGAGGTACAGTCTGCATATATTAATGAGACAGTTGACATGGGTTTTATAGTCCTCCTTCTGTTAGCGGGTGGACTACAAAAGAATCACATATTTGTTAAGTAATTAAGGGTGTCTCAGGAAGCGTGTTTGTAATAGGTATGAACAGGTAATATTATTGCAAACACAATATTACTAAACAATTACAGAGAAACAATGATCAAATCACATACAATGTCATGTATACACAAGGTTCTATTAAAAAGGGTAGTTTGCGGCCTGACATGACGTTCAGTGCGATCGAAATTTATATCCTGTTTTTTTAACAAACCTTTATCCTGCATCCCCTAGGTCTCTTCCGGATAGGAATCTTCTCCGTGTAGATCCAGCAAATCGGATCGGAATGTTTCATGTATATCCAGGTGAGGTCAAGGTTTTATTAAATGAAATTCGCTAACTTTACATAGAATAACCAGTGAGGAACTAATGTTAGATTGTGCTTTGCCTAATCGTGTAGTCTAAAATCATAATAGAGCAGGACCCTTTTTTGACCGGATTCTTTCTTTCTGCAATCAAACATAGCTTGAATATTGTCCGCTTCCTATGTTAAAAGAAATACAGAGCATAACCCCGCAGAGTGGAAGTGAAGGAGGCGGGACTGATATTACTGTGACAGGCGCCGGTTTGGGAAAAGGTGACGTCTCCTTTCAAGTTGGAGGTAAGAACAACGGCATATGATTCACCAGATTTTCAAATAAGTTAACAATTGGTAGTACACCATTTTACGAACCCAGTGACTTATATCATACTCTTGGACTTTAATAAACAACTTCCTTAATAGTTTTGTTTCATGTAGCACCATGAGTATATCCATAATTCAATATTCTTTAAAAAAACATAGGTAAAGCTGCGGAAATCACGTCCAAGATTGAGAATGATGATGGAACTGCCCAGACCATCGTTATCAGACCACAGAACAAGACTACAGAATCCATATACCAAGGTAATCTAGGGAAAGCATGAAATTAATGGTCACAGAACATGTATACCTGTGACCTGTGACGTCGCTGCTTGCCCGGGTAGTGTCAAGAGAAAGGTGTATTGATCATCGTGGGATATTCTCCTAACGGTTTAATCAGGGCAACAGACAAAATACAAACGATATATATATATATATATATATATATATATATATATATATATAAATTAGACCTCACTCATGTATTAGATCTTTGTCACTTTGTGACTGGCAAATGAGGTTATATTTTTTGTTAATCGGGGAGCTAAGCTCCCGCACCCCCTTTTTCTTTTCTATCTTGTGTCCGTGTCCGAGTATGTAAGAAATTCGATATAATTATGCTACAGGCGCGTACGCTCCTGTCGCGCGTATAGCCACTCCCGACCTGACTGTCCCTAATGAACGCCAATCTTATAATTATAGTTATTCTATTATCCTATTGTTAACCGTAACTCGGTCTTAAACGTGCGTATGAGGGAGATTAATCTCCGCTGTAATGCCTGATGCCAAAGTCATGTCATTGGAGTTACATGTCTTTTCCAGTGGTATCAATAAATGGGTATGCTATTCATGAATCTTTTTCTGATGTAATGTGGCTTGAAAGTTTTGAGATACGTCAACGTATCGAGATGCGTCGTAGTTGCTAAAACTCCCTATTAATGCCAATTAATAAATAATCCTGCATGTTAATTAGCTACAAGCACACTTAATCAAATCACTATATTATTATTCAGGTAACAGTGGTGTGAAAGTGGCTTGGTGGAACCAGACCCAGCTCCCAGCCAACCTGTCTGAGGCCAAGTCGATTGTGGCCTCCCAGCCGGCGCCGGACTACAACGAGTGGACTGACATCAGCGCCGCCAACCACACGGGCGGGGCTCCCTTCGTCATCGGCACCCTCAGCTTCTTCTTTGTCCCAAGTCTAACTGGGGACTACCAGTTTTACCTGCAGACAAATACAGAGACGACCGAAGCCACTCTCGACTTGAGCACAGCGCCAAACGACCCTTCACAAAAGGTATGAATGTGTTGTGTATACTGGCCCGTTTATGGCATTTGTCGCTTCTGTTTTTAAGCTTCTATGGTTTCCTTTAACTGTTATACACTTAGGTTACAAATACTAAATGTAGATACACGAGTCGTGCTTTAATTGTGATACAGTTCGAACTTGAACTTAATAACTTTTGTGACCGCTGATACGTGTAATTAAATTACCGGCATAGGCCTACAATCAACTACAAAGGAGTCAGAATGAAGAACCAGTAATCATTTCCAAATTCAATTCACTCTTAGCAGGTTGATTGAGACAGGCCCATATATTAAGCATGGTGAATGTAGAATAAGTGGATGTGACATTTACCCTGCATGATGTTCTCTATAAATTGGAAAATTGCGCAGCTTATTTATTAAGTGAGGTTACTGAATTATTTGTTCATTACCAAAATATTGCCTTCACACTTATAGACGACCCTTCTGAGTGGGCCTACATCCTTCGATGGGTCCACTGCTGACCCAAACATCACCCTTAGCCAGGGAGAAGCGTAAGTTTTCCACTCCATATTCCACTGCCACCTGTATGCAGGCAAATAGCTATCGATAGGCTTTTAATAGTATGTATTAGTGTATGGTATTCATATAAATGAAAGTTTTCTGTGGATTTATTCTAAAGAAAAAAGATGTATCCTCATTTTTAAACATGACTTGCTATTATTGATTCGAGCGATCAGATATTGGCACGTTTCCGCCATATGCTACATCTCCTTTCAGTGAAAGAAACAATCTATTCATGAAAGTTCCAAGAATATCATCATTACAGGAACTGTATTTTGCACTAATGAATACAGTATTTAGAAACCCGCAAGCTTGAGGATCACCCTGAAACTCGACCCTTTTACAGTGGAGAAAGAAATTAATTTGCTTTCAGATATTATGTTGAGATATTTTTCTATGGTACGAGGGGTGCCTATGCCGAGGGCTACGCATTCTCTTCATTTTCCATCTTCAACGAGGGCCAAGTGTCGGGAGCACTGGACGAACAACAGGAGATCCAAACCTCGTCGGATGTTGTCCCTGAAATACAGGTAAATCTGTGCTAAAATAGATTTCAAAATAATGTGAAGGCAAGTGATGTCAAAACTATTACTAAAGAACGGCATATTTGATCATAATGTACTGACACAGATGGTCAGTCTACAGTTAGCTTAGCCGTTCTTGTGTAGAACCAAACATCGGGGCTAAGAGTGTAACTCTTCTTACTACAGGTGAAGAGAGTATAGGGGCAGTGTCATGGAACGTATATATGTAAACACATGTAAGCTGCAGCACTTGCCAGAGTACTACTCACATTCAATGGTTAGACACCCTGTTAAGATTGGTACTGGAAGCTAGGTTCTGTCATGGAATTGAAGCAGATAGAATGGTAGACAGGCAGGAGTGTTGGCTGGGTGTGGTTGAGTGGACACTACTCTTTGGATTGTTCATTGTCAATGGGAGTTCTTGCGACTGGTATTGTGCATTGGACTTAGACCTAATAAACTTATTCCTTTCACGCTAGTGTTATGTCCTTCATAATGAGGAACTACATTATGAATTTGGCTTGCAGTCCAAATAAAGTTAGACTGCCATTGGAGCTAGTTAATATCTATGGGCACTAAGTCAAAAGCAAAGCATAAAAGGCATCCTATCATTAAATGGATATTAAACCTCTAGAGCTCAATAAGTAATTACAAATATAATATTAGGCCCATATGAATAAGTAGCAAAATGAATCATTCCTATAGGTAGGAATTACAACGCTTTGAAAAACCGTTTCATTTTTAGTGTAATTTGGTTATTAGATTGAAAAAAATGTTGGTCATATTTCAAATAACGACTTGCCACGGTACCGATATGCCGTCATGGGGATTAGCAGTCTACTTGAATCAATCTCTGCTTTTGAATTAAGACGTGTTTCAATAGAAAATATAATTGCTGAAATCGACTTTCTTCTATTTCCATGCACTTCTCGGTATAGCTGCTAAACCTGACGCTCTTCCCTAACACATCAAAAACGGCTGTGCATGACGTGTATGAACTTGTTGTTGAGAAACCGGACCTCCCATTCCGATTGTGCATCGCCAAGGCATGCACCGGTAAGCTTTTTCAATGTGTTTCAGTGAGCGCATTAGAGAAAATAATGATTAAGTCGTGCTAAAAATGTCGTTTTATAGTACAGCCATCTCATCCTTGGTTTAATAATAAAGCAAACAATTTGATTTTTATAAAGGCCTAATTCTACATAAGGGTAAGCTGATCCGTAATATCGGAAATATTGTAATGCGGGTGGTCTAGATTTTGGTCCCCTGGTGTCTTTTAACAATGTCGGGATGTTAATATTTACTTGTGATTATTCACTATGTGCTTTCCAGCTTAAATATCGATGGGTACGCTATAGTATAAGGCAGTGGCCTGGAGGTGGAACTGGGATGTGATTTACTTGTGATTATTCACTATGTGCTTTCCAGCTGAAATGTCGATGGGTACGCTATCTGCTGGCGGCCTGGAGGTGGAACTGGGATGTGGTTTACTTGTGATTATTCACTATGTGCTTTCCAGCTGAAATGTCGACGGTACGCTATTTGTGGTGGCCTGGAGGTGGAACTGGGATGTAGTTTACTTGTGATTATTCACTATGTGCTTTCCAGCTGAAATGTCGACGGGTACGCTATCTGCTGGTGGCCTGGAGGTGGTTTACTTGTGATTATTCACTATGTGCTTTCCAGCTGAAATGTCGACGGGTACGCTATCTGCTGGCGGTCTGGAACAGGAGCTGGAGCAGGCCACTTCTCTGCACGCAGACGAGAACGTTATCGTCACCACCCCAGGAGACTACAACTTCACCATCACTATTGAAAGCAACAACGGTGAGTTGTACAATAAATTGTGGTTAAGCTACCACATATCCATGATGCCGAGGCCAGACAGTGACAAAGCCTATTTCCAATAGCATATGAATGACGTCAAGTAAGTTTTAGCAGGACTAGTTCATCCCTTTCCAATCACTATACACTGCACGAAATAAGACCTTTAGTAATTTTGTAAATGGAGCCATTGAGGTTCATAATAGGCATAGGAAATGTCACCTTTCCAATACCTTTTCAAGATCTTTGATGAATTTTTAAAGGTCACCTAAAAAGTGTTGGAAAGGTCTTGTAAAGGTGACCTTTCCATTATCTTTAGCACACCTCAATGGCTCCATTTACAGAAACTTAAAGGTCTTAAAATGTCTTTTTTTGTGCAGTGATAGTTGTACAGGTGCATTCATTGACATGTTTTGTTTCAATAATAGTTATGCTACGTTTGTTCAGCACGCCTCATTTTGAAAAATTAATGTACATCGTTTGCAATAACATGGTTCGTCTTGATAATAAGCCTGGTTCCGATAAAAGGTCCTATAACGATGGAGTTGGAGGACACGGACAACGTAGCAACGCTGACCCACACAACTGTAGGAGAGTCAAGTGAGGAGAAGGTTGTCTACTCAGTCGGCGGTCTCCGGAGTCCTGCCCTGCAGCCAAATGCTTCAGAGGAAGAGGTAACACAGACCTATTCGTATTGGTTAAAGATACTGGGCAGTGAACATCCAGTTAATGGTGAAAAGATGGAAACATTGGGCAATAGGTTTGCAGGATCAATCCAAAGTTTATGATATTGTTTTGAATTTTGATGCGAATGGTATCAAAAGAGCACATACCTATCAAACTGGAAAATAATGTTGCGCTGTTACAGCTTATTTTCAAGTATCTTTTAGTATTTAATGCATGGAAATTACAATTTTATGATATGTGCATAAAACCAAGGCAGTGTTCCCATACAATATCGGAAAAATAACTTAGATAAATCCAACATGACTACGCACTTCTTCAATTCTCACTTTGAACCATCTATCAGTATATCTTCATCTCGCTTGTCTAATGTAGATACTGCTGCACCTGAACCTCGGGTCTTTTATGATTTATACACACCTTTTTCCAACAACCTGTGACTCCCTCCCTCTTCGGATCATGTACTTAATAGAACATGGACATACGTATCACTTTCATAAATCAAACTCCACCTCGATGCATACGCAATGACTGTCCAAATCACAATTGCCCAACCACAATTGCCCAACCTAAATAGCGACTAATTTCGTTTTGAGCAGTTCTGGTTGCTTAGGTCTGGTCGTTTTCGACCAGATCTAGTAGAATCGCTCACTGGAAGCATAATTTCTGGTGGTATTTAACCTGTTCTGGTCGTTTTCGGCCAGAATTAAGCGACCAACAACTGGTTGAAACGACCAGAATATATTCTAGTCGTTCAATGGGTAGGCCTACCTCCCTTGAGTGTGTTCCCTCCTTTTCCCAACTAAAGATTTGTGTTTGTTTCAGCTTGAAGACGGACTGTTACAGTTTTGCATGGTTCGCTGCAGCTCCAAACTCATGCCTCCCGTTGCTACCGGTCAGTTGTATTACAAAATGGACTATGAGGCACCTGGCCAAGGAGTCTCTGACGACGAACCCTTCTGTGGGCGACAAAGTTGGAGAACGAGAGGCGATTCGATCCGACTATACCATTACAGCTCTACCTCGAATACGCCTATATCTTCAAAGACATTTACACATGTGAGTTTCCAAGTGTCCCTAATCAAATTAGTCCTTGTTCACAGTGACAGTTTGTCTATGTGCAGTCAGGCCTCCCAACAACTTGGCCGCGCAGTAATCTGGTAGTATTATCTTATACATTATATTGGCCTCAAAGTCACGGCAAGTGACTTCACGGCATTTATGCAAGCTAAAGGTACTGCACATACGCGACGTCGCCTAAACAAGCTCCACTATGTACGCGATAATATTGCTGGGATTGACGTGAGTAGGATATTCAAATGGGGATTTGAGTAGGATATTCAAATGGGGATTTGATGCTTGTCGCGTGCATGGTTCATCTTATACAGGCTATATTGTGTGAGGCAGGCCGCCTGTATTGTACATCCTCTATATACGATGTCACGTTTATTATGTGAGCAATATTAGCAATATCGCCTATAATAATAACAATATATTATGTTACTTATATAAGTGACGTTGCCTTAATAGACACCACTATTTAAGGGACAATTGTAAGCGAGATAAGTGTAGTAGTCTATCAAAATGGGAATTTACAGAAGGCGTGTTGTTGTTGTCGCATACGTTGTTTCTATTCTTCAGGCGACGTCGTGTATACAAGTATATGTACTGTCTTGTCTAGGATGAAACCTAAACAGAATGTTATAAGAACATTCTGTTTGGGTTGAAGAACATAACCAGAACTTCATAATAACATCACAGTGCAATGTCACAGCAGGTTGCAGCGACGTAATAGACCCATCCTATTATACATCAACATCACATTTTACCATGAAATTACATATCATTGGTTTTCTGATTTAATCCCAAAAGATAGAAGTGTAAAACAATATGACCTATGGTGGTTTAGTTGACAAATTGTTCCTACAATTTGTAAAATGCAGCTTTATAATTATATTGGCATTCTCCCAATAGGAATCAATGTTAAAGCCTGTCAGTCCAACCTATAATGTCCAACCCCATTTTCCCTAAAAGGCAGCATTTTGATTGGCTGGCAAATCTGCAAATCTGTCAAATGGTGATATTTAAGAAACCATGACATTTTATCAGTACTTGGGGATATAGAAAAACATAATTCTTAGTTATTCTAGTAATCCCAAATCTGGGAGACAAGGATGGCTTATATGTCTAATTTGTCCAACCCTTGCCCAACCCTTTGATATACCCAAAGTGGGATGAGTTTATCAGTTTATTGGGAGTCATGAAAAAAACGTAATAAGAACCAAATACAGAACCAAATACAGAACCAACTAGAACGTTTTCCAACGTTATAATAACGTTGCATCCTTGGCTGAGATAAGTCTCTGTACCAGGATACACGCAACTAGCTATAGGCCTGCAAAACTTCAATGCTGCTGTAACAAAAACATTATAGAAATAAAAGTAACATAGACTTATATGTTTGTATCCTAATTGTCTGAGTATACAGGCTCTATATTTTTTATGTTTCTTTTAGATCGGATTTGCATACAAGGGTAAATTTGTACCCCACTTAAGAGTTCGCATGAGAGTCAGAACTGCCTCACTCGACGCTACCACCTGGAGGAACATCCCATACACCTTCGACAACGACGGCCAGTGAGCTATTTCATAATTATTACTTCGTCTCTGTATTGCTTTCTCTGTATTTAGTTTTATCTAGATAACCGTCTGTGTGACATTCCTGCTTTTTGCACGTTTACTGCCAGGTAATTCTAGTTTTTCTATATGCATTATATTCAAGAACAAGGTGATGTGTCATCAAAACAATTGTTATTTATGAAGAGATGTTACCTTACACTAAAACACACAATAGAGGAAGTGTTAGGGTGTTTACTTACGTTCTAAAAATACCTTCTAATATCGTGTCCTACTGGCAAAGATTTCAGAAATATGTATTGCAGCAACCTGAAAGAAAACTTAGTATATGCTCAATATGAGGACACCTGCGAGTATTAGCAGTGGTTTCTCTTGAATTTTATTCATTTAAAAACATTTTTCTCTCCACGTGGAAGTTTCTCCATGAATGGAAAGACCATCTTATTATATGGCATTGGAGCAATATTCTTTGACAAATACGTGCAAATCCTTATTAACAAAAGCTATTATTGAAAAGCCCTATTGTATAAATTATGTACACTATGAATAACCATGGACAGATCGCCATCAACTTCAGCACCTTCAGTAATTATAACCTTTTCCTAATTCCAGGTTTGCACTCTTAAATATGATATCAGTAACTCTATCTGTTTTTGCCTTAAACACCATCCTTTGAGGTTTTACTTCATTCGTGGTCAGTTTCTTTTATTAAGTATCATGCCAAGGTTAATAGATCTAAGTTAACAACTTTCATATTACAGATGGCACTTTGCGAACATCGACCTGCTACAAAAGATAGCTGATCTGTACAACAATGAGATTCAAGTGGCCTTGATTTATCAAATCTTTATATATAAGTACAGCTACTATCCAAGGGAGTACATTTCGGTGGATGATTTCTACTCAGGTGTAGCTAATTCCGCAATCAACCATACTGGTGTGTATACAAATGACAAGTAAATAACGTGCGATTCCTGGCAACCACTTTCATCTGGCTTCAGCTGAACTCATATATAACCATTAACATTATTGACCTATGAAATCCCAAGCAATATAAACTAATAGGCTCAATTTACACCACCAATTTTGCCATGTTTCTTCTATCGGTGGGACTTGTTTTCGTATTGGTGCCCTGTAACCGAAATTTTCATGGACTGGCAACATTTCAATTATGGTTCCAATGATTACTAGGTATAGCACATTATAGGGGACACGTTTTCCAAATTAGAAAATACATGATAAAAAGGGGGTTTCATTTAAGTGTGACCAGATGAGGGGAAAGGGTGTTCAGTCAAGCATTTACTTTATTTCCACTGTTGTAGGACATGGCATCAGCCTTCAGATGATGCCAAGCACGCCCAGTTATTATTGTTAAATCAATAAAGAAACCCGGTGGAAGGAATTAAGTGAATGTTCTGATACTTGACTTTTCATTGACGTTTCAAATGAAGAAATATTAAATTTCAATGGAATAATTTGAGGAACGTAGTTGAATTATGTACGGACAATTAGTCTTACTATATTATTTATTAATCCCGAATTTATATGAATCCATGCGTTGCAGAGTGCATATGTAAAAGGTTTCGTTATAAACACTGGTTATTTGGAATCTATTTTGTAAAACTATGATATTTCCAAATTAATTTATTCACCATAATAGAAAGTCCAAATGCTTGTAATAATCTTCTATTCTAATTAAAATATTGGCACACGTCTCTCCGGATTGGACATTCAGTCCATAAGATTGATTATCAACGTGACTGTTGGCTGTGGTAAATAAAAATGGTAATTTGCCATGTATTCTGTCTAATTTTTCCCACATGAGGCTTGATGTCCATTTGTACAACATCTGAAATTGCACTGATACAACCTCATGTCGTTTTATTTCATCTGTTTGTGACAGACTTGATCTATAGGCGCGTTCTTCCACAATTCCGCTGCAAAAGTCTCACGGTAAATAAGCAGGCGGACTTTGTGTACCAAGTAACCGTGACGCCTTACGAATGTGCTATACCAGACCTACTGAGCAGTGTACGTATAATATTAACAACATAAGATAAATACATATAACGCCTTCACACGAGAACACTTCTCAGCAGTTTACTTATATTTGAAGAAAGAATGTTTAAGAAATTAATATAGGCCTAGTACACATTCAGAATGGGCAAGGTAATTTCGTCTGTTCATTCTATTCTCACAAACATCAAAGGGGGATCAAAATTGCAATGAAATGTATTGGTTCGACTGACGTCAAATGTTGTCACCCTAACCAATATTTACAATATTTCCCCTGTCAACAGACACCAGCCGTCAGCGTCACCTCTGTACAGAAGGCATCAGCACCAATCACAGGAACCTTTTCCCTCTCGTGGAATTCAAAAACCGCAAGTAAGTTGAGAAATGATTGGTTAGCGTTACAAAGATTTCAGTTTAATAAACCCTTGAAACACAATGTTAGGCCTACCACTAATTTTAACATCGGAAAAGGTCCATTTGAGCACCAATAGACTCATAGATTGCATACTTTCTGCTAGATGAACTAACGGCAGATATGCTTAATCAATTCTGTAGGCAGTATTGCTGCTGATGTTGATGAGGTGAGCATGAAGAGTCTGATAGAAGCTCACCTGAAGACGGCCAACGTGGTTGTAGAGCGGTCGGGGACCTGTGCCGGCTACACGTGGGGGGTCACCTGGCAGGAGTTCCCCGGGGGACAAGCTCAGATGACGGTAGACTTCTTTTCACCTTCGTTCCCTATGATATACATTTTTTTAAAGCAAAGATATCAATTGGTCAGTCAGTACGATTCATTATCAAAGCAGAATGTTTACAGCAAGCATTATTTTATTATTTCTTTTTATGGAGGAGAAATCTTTGCTTGAAAAATAGAAATTTAGTTTGGTCAGCAGTCCAAGTTTACAAAACTTTGATATGCTTTATAATTTTCATTAGATGAAATAGAAAATAAACTTTCACAAAAGAAACATTATGTCTAATTGGAGGCAGGGACTAATATTTTGAGAATAACTTTAGACACCGCATAATGCAGACACACCTTGTCCGACGCATGATACTTAAAACATTCCTAACTCTAGTGCTAATAGTAATTATCTTAGAAACACTCTTTCAGATTGTCACATTGTTTTAGAATCTTCCCCGCAAACGGTACGCCTCAATATGTGGTAGGTGGTCACATCTGGGGGAAAAAGAAATATTTCCTCACGATTATACGGATGGATTAAACCCCCTTCCAACATACACTGCCCATCGCCGTTATGATTAACAGTTACTGTTGTTTCTGTAGGTTGATAGCAGCTCACTGGTCGGACCTAACGTTAGGGCCAATGTTGCCAATAGACAGGCTGGGGGTATGCTCTACAAACCTTTGACTTGTGGGTTCCTGCGCACCGTTACGGACACTCCACAGGTACGTCTCTCTTTATTGCATCCATGCTATATCATATACACCTATGGAAATGGAGAGGCAGTATTACCTCTTTGATTATTATAATTAATCGGATGTTGCTATAGCCACTGGTTAAGCCCAGTCTTTTATAATTAAGGACTCGATCACTCAATTTCCATGCAATAGAAGTCTGATTGAATAATGATTACGTTAATATAGAAATTTTGGAATGAATGGCTGTAGGTAGTCGCTTACGTCGATGGACTACCATCGACCTGCGTCGGGGAGGTCTCAGGGGGGTGCGACTTCGAGTTCTTGGCCGCCTTGACTCCCTCAGTCAGCTCTATAACTCCGAATTCCGGTAAGTTTATGTAATAGACCTAAGACTATGATATATTATTATGTTTATCAGTTTCTATACATCTAGTGACCTTCCATGCGAATCTGGGGCTTAATGACATACACTTTAATAGGTCTACAATCAATATTTACATAGAAAATGACAAAAAATAATAAAATAAGATAACAATTGTCTATAAATTAAATTTTGTGTAGTTTTATATGATAGGTAGCGTTTTAAAAAATGTTGCTTAGGAATTGGTTGCCATTGAAACTAGGTCACATGAGAAGAAGGACCTTCAAGCAACATTGTGTAAAAAAAGAGCTTAACCCAAATTATACTTAAGTGCCAATTATGATCCAAAATTCTTATATCTTATATCTGGCACGATATATGAGATAATACGTCACATAGACATTTTAAGTCTCTATCTATAGCAGAAGCTGAGATATGGGGTGCCCTACATGTAGGATGCTATAGTATAATCCACTACTGCAATTTCCTTAGTGTTTAACCCTTATCTAATGCTAAAAAGAGCCTTATTAGCAAATATATGATAACAAATAAATCATATTATTAATCTAAAAAATAAGTATTCTAGCAATCCATTTAATGGAGGCCACTCATAATTATAAAATCCACTTTTAGAGGGTGCGAAAAAATTATTTCTTATTTATTTTTTGGGTAACCATGGTAACCAAAAACCCAATTCGTTGGTTATCTATGATTGTATGCCTTTATCTGCCATTAAAGAGTTAAAGCAAAATAAAAATTTATTCTAAAATTCAGAAAGAATTACTAAATACTGGACTTTTATGGGCATCTACTACATACTTTGTATGCAAAATGTGTGAGTAAATGATGACAAAACTCCAAAATAATGCTCTATCACATAGTATCCACATTGATGCAGGGCACAAAATTAAGGTGGTGAATTGTGCTAACAACCTATATTTAGGATCGCAATAAAAAATTCTTAATATCTCTGGACGTTATCATTCGATTTAAATGAAAACTAGCATGCAGATGTAGCTGCATAAGGTCTATCTCAAATTCTAATTTCATACCAAATTATTTATTATATCATAGGAAAAATAAACATTGTTTTTTCAAATTTTCTACCACCTGTATTTGTCAAATTACCCCATTGTTCTCATGGCAACAGGAGGTTGTGTGGTATATGTTCTTATTTGGAATGTTTTTATGATCTATAGGTGTTGAGGTCATATATACTCTAAGAGTTTAGATTGTATTCATATTTTGACTAACTTCAACAAATAGCAAAAACCCATAGTATAGGCGTCCTACCAGTAGGATGTTAACATAATCTGAGTTAAAGATATTTTAATTAGAACAAAAGATATAGCATTTTGTTCTAGTTACGTATTATAGTAGGCCTACTTGCACTTTGCTCTATTCTTAATCCTATTCTTAATCCTTTGTACCTTGCTTGGTACTCTTTGTTATGCATTTTTGATGGATTTATGGTATCCAACCTTACCATATTCAGGATACCTCAGCTTCTACTTGCAATATTAAAAAGCTGTTTTCATCATTAGAAAGTTTGAGACTTCTACATTCATCTATGTCATTAAGCCCCAAAATCGCATGGAATAATAAAGCTCAGGAAATTATCATTAGATGCTAATGATAATTCCCTGAGCTTGATTAGTTTGTATTGGGCCGACCATCAGTTACCTAGGCATTTTTACCCAACCCCAGCCTCCTTGTACGTTATTAATGAAAGACCCATAAGATATTTGACAAGCGAAATTCAATTGAATTCACATACAATACATATTATGATGTCAATCGCATTAAGATTGATGAATGTGCATGTGCACCAACAAGAACACACCCCACATTAAGCACTATGTACCGACGTCTTAAACCATTACTTGTGATATAGATTCCATTGTAAAAGTCAACGAACTTAATGGTTACATTGCAGGCAAAGCCACAGATATCCTAACAATTGATGGAAGTGGATTCAGTTCAACCAGCTCAATGAACTCGGTTACTATAGGCTCTGCACCGTGCACTGTCACAACTGCCACAACGACGCAACTGGTCTGCACGTTAGGCACTGGTAAGATTGGCACTTATACTCCTTTGGTGTACGTCACACCAAATGGTAAACCAAGTGTCAATACACTATCATTTGAATACCAACACAGCATCAGCGACATCAACCCTAAATCAGGATCTGAAGTTGGTGAGTTTTCCTTGGATTTTCCAAATGTGGTTGAAAAATGAATAGAAATTTTGGCCAGATGGCAGTTATAACCCCAACCGCAGCCATAATGTTGCATGCTGTCCCAGTTAAACGTACCAGGCACGGTTGATAATTGATCATAAAAATTAATCAAGATACTCGATGAACGACACTGTCACTACGAATTCTGCAAAGCCTCAATTCATTAGAAATAATTCCTACGCATACAGCTATATTAAGAGAAAGACATGTAAGGACTATCAATTTGTTGAGCTGACTTTGGAAAGCACACACATGAGATGTGTGGCAGACGCGTAAAATTGTATGTAAACCTGAAATTAGCAATGTGACAACATGGACCACTTTATGTTTATCGTTCATATGCGTAGATCAATAATCAGATAATAAGTCAAAGATCTCAATAGATATATTCAAGGGTGTTCCCATTTCTTCCGTCTAATGACCATGCTATCTATAGATGGCCATTACCTTTTTAATAATTATCTGATCTTTGTATGCCCGAAATCATTTTGACGCTGAAAGCATGGCATGTTCTATATGTTTTGTTCCGTTGGAATCCCGCACAGAATACCCTTTTCGCTCGACAGTACATATTTCGTTTAAAGATATCGATCAGAAATGTTAAATACAGCCTTTTGGTATCATAAATTAAAAGCAATATTGCAGACTGTTATATAGATTTATTTATGCAATTATTGTACAAGTGTTGGTTTGTTGAATACCGTAGGAGCTAACGAGGATTTATTCCAACTTCCCAACAGGCTGCACACTGATGAATATAACCGGTTCTGGGTTTGACGATACGGCAACGGTAACGGTGGGAGGTACAGACTGTCCGGTAAAGGCCGTCACGACCACCTGGATCACGTGTGAGGTGCCCGCGGGGGTAAGGACCATTGTGGACTTAGATGCAACTAAATGTCCTTTGCATCTAAAACCGTGGGTCGTAGGTTTTCATTACTTTCAGGGGTCCATTGATTTCAAGAAATTCTTGTAATCATATGTCCCTCCATATCTATTATACCATTGATAAAATCAGAATGTGGGAAAGAATTTCCGGCACTAATTTAAAGGTTTATCTACGTTTATAAAGAAATGCTGAAGACGCGTGATCCAAAGTTTATTGGTAACTTTTTTTTTTCGCAAGGCCCACCACTCATAAGGCCCTCTTACCTTATTAAGGCCTCATCTAGTTGCGATGTTTTCTTTTCAGAGTGGTGCTCAGAACGTTGAGGTGTCCATATCAAGTAAAACTGCATCCAGCCCATCCACCTTCACTTACGTTTCACCTATAGGCATTACATCAATCAATGCCACCTCCGCCATTCCCTCTGGTCAGTTATATCCCATTCGCCATAGGCAATTTTTTCCTTGATGTTTGTTGCGATCTCAGAATCACAAGCATTAAACATTATCATATTGAATTGAAATTTTATTATAACAATCATTGGTAAGTCATTAAATAATTTCTCAAACTTTAATTTGTACACTGAAAACACAAAGTCGTCAGAGAGCCACTTTAAAGTTGTCAGAGGGTTGTCATAGGTGACTTTTGGGTTGTCATAGGTGACTTGTGGGTTGTCATAGGTGACTTGTGGGGGCAGCTAGAGCAGGGCTCATTTCAGGCCATTGATGCTGTGTGACAACCTTGTGACAATCCTTTGACAATTTGGGGGTGGTCCGAGGGTTGTCATTGTGAATTTTGAGGCTGGATGACAACCCAAAGGTTGTCATTTTCTCCCGACTACTTTGTGCCAAAAAGGTTGTCAGAGAAGCAAAAACTGAAAATCGGGTTGTCATAGGGTTGTCCCAGAACAAAATGAGAGTCAAAAGTGCTGCCTGACAACCCTAGGGTTGTAAGTGAATGGTGCCTAAAATGACAGCCCAAGGTTGTCATGGCCTCTGTCTATGATAAAGTATTGTAAGTGAATGGTGTCAAAACACATACAACTCATAGGCCTCCTATGTGTAATGGCCATACCTAATAACTAGTAATAGGATAATAGGAAGCCATTATTATGGACTATGATATCTACAACATGAAACTATTCATAAATAAGATTTTTTGTATAAAAGACACAGACAACATTGGGTTGTCATTTTTGGCACCACTTTTGACAACTCTGTGTTTTCAGTGTAAGTGTACAAGATCGAGAAAATTCCTCAGATCGCAACGATTTTCAAGGTACAATTCGAATGGGACTTTTCATAGGGTACATGAAAAAGGAAAAAAAATAAACCAAAAATTTCTGGGAACAATGAGGACAGATTCAAATCCCATATATAAGGGACAGAATAATTGAGCAAGTAATGTAATAAGCCCAAAAAATGCGTTTCCACATACCTGTAGAGTACACTTGATATATATTGATCGATATGATAATACGTGATGATCAGATGATAATATTCATATAACATATTACCTCCAATATCTATATCTATTAATTATTGCTAAATTGAAATGCACCAAAATAATAGGTTTGAACTTTTATTGACGATTTTTTTTTTCAATCACCCTCCTGTGTTGCATAGGCGGGGAGGTGGTGGCACTGACCAGTGCTGGGTTCGGGTCATCACCTCCGGTAGTGTGGATTGGTACGAAGAAGGCACTGATCCAGTCCTACAGCAGTACCAAAATTGAGATCATACTGCCTCCACTGGAACACGGAACCCACGACGTGAAGGTCCTCTTCGGTGATATGGGATGCGCAGCGCAGTAAGTAAATTGTTCTATGACCCATTCGAGTGTTAACTGTTGCAGGACAATCCATTGTGATTTGAAACCGCACGATCAACATAGGCCTATGATATGACTATTATCTCCACTCAACTTTCCCAGCAAGGATTAAATAAACATTACCCGTAGTGGCATGGAAGGGCCTACGCCACGCTACGGCCCTCTATATACTTTGTAAACTCAGGGGATAACTCTTTTGATATCAAACCTCGGCCAGTACTATCTAGGCGGGTGTAATGTTTGTTTACATGAATGTAGGTTACTTAGGGTATCCCAACATTTGGATTAATTCTCCGGTTCAACGTTATTCAGTGAAATAGTCCTTTTTTGCCAGCAATTGGCGCATATATCTCAATGTGATCAACACACAGTTTGAAGACTATGTGAGCTTTGGCGGCCATGTATACCTAAAGCACATATTTCAGTAAAATACGTTTTTATTATATGTTTTCCTTAAAAACTATTTCTTGCTTATTCTTTATTGAGGAGTGGTTCCTTGCCCCAAATTGCGGTCGACTTCACGCTGGTCGACGTATCACCGTCAGTCTGTAGCTCATACGGAGGGTGCATCTTTACTATCGCGGGATCTGGCTTTTCAACCGATAAACCCGAAGAGAAACTCGAAATAAAGATAGGGCCGACAGCATGTCGCCCCCTCCAGGGGACCACAAGTGCACTCATCACCTGTCAGATGGACGCAGTGGACACGGGGCGCAAGATCGTCTACGTCGGTAAGTTTAAGGAGAGCATAGAGGCGACTACGGTTAAAGTATAGACACAACCCCATACATTCGCATTAAATAAGCATACACATTGTCCAACCATTATACTATTCATTATTCTCGCTCGATATTATAATATGATATCCTTAACAGCTTAACTGATTTAGCAATAGAAATGAGAAAATGCTTAGATGTATATATACATAGACACTCATAACGAGATGAAACGAATTAAAGTAAATGTTTTATCAAAAAGCTGAATGTAGGAATAAAATAGTTGTAACGGATCTTGATATGGCTTACCAGATTTAAAACAACAACGTCGTCAGCAAAATTTGTGTTCAATTATGTATATTCATACTAAAGGCAAGAAAAACAGGATTGAAGAGATGGAATGATTCTTGGGAATACTCGCCGGTAATAAAACAAAACTAAAGGCCATATTGCACTACACGACGTTGAGCTGCCATATTGGTATTATGATATCACAGAAAATGCACATGTAGGAATGATACAACTGTCTGGTATTGCAATTTGGAGTTTATTGCAATTGGCTAACAAAGAATATTGTCTCTAATACGTGTGATTTCGCCGTGATCGACATAGTCATATCGCAGCCTACGTCACAGAGTGTAATAGGGCCTTCAGTCTCATGAAAGTCCTTGTTTGCTCAATGTGTCTCTCCAAACGGATCAGAGGCATCCATATATCTATGCCCTTTATTATCAATTGAAAGAGCTGTTCTGTCATGAGGAGCATACAGTCTATCAACTCGATTTGTTGGGCCTGTCAAGAATGGACACATTTTTTTAAGTGAAGTCAATTTTGTAATCCTAGATAATCGTAACTTTCTACATTTGAAAGAAAGGATGGGTTGTAATTTGTATTTTACTGCAATTTCCAGTTCTCTCTATTCTACCTATCAACATGCTTAGTTTTTGAGAAATTAAGACTTAACACCAGTATATCAGGTTGGGGCTACGACGGGAAAAACGGGACGTCCCGTTTTTTCAGGACAGAACCCTCTAAATCATTTCCAAACATTCTATTATCATTTTTTCAATATTAAAATATGACCTTATATAACAAACAATTATTTGGTCAAATTAAAATTGAATCCCATTGTTACAATAACTATTTGAATGGTTTTTTAAAAGTATGCCTGAAAAAACAGGACGTCCTGTAAAAACAGATCACAAAAACGTCCTGTTTTTTCAGGACGGGCCATTTTCTTGGGATGATTTTTGTCACTTTTAAAAAATGCAAATTGATATAAAAAAATGCAATGATAGAATGTGGAAATCCAACAGTCATTTTGATGCAAAAGATGTGTACTTTCATTACATATAATTTTTGAATTTAGCAAACTCCTCATTTTCTGAGCATTTTTAGTTATGTAAAAATATTAATTGTGTAATCATTAGTTATGTAATTTTCAAAATCAAAAGTGTTATTAAATTCATGTTAAATGCAAAATTTCATAATTTTTGCAGCTGGCATATGTAGAAGTATTATATCTTGTTTGTCTTGAATATCATTGATGTGTAATTTTTGCAGCTGGCATATTATGTAGAAGTATTATATCTTGTTTGTCTTGCATATCATTGATGTATAATTTCATCTAAGATAATTAGATAATACATTTTTTCATAATTGCCTGTTTTCCAGGACGTCCTGTTTTTCCAGGACGTCCCGTTTTTCAGTAGTATCCCCAACCTGGTGTATTATATTATCATTTTCTGTTTGACTTGGTTGTATCCGTCAACACGTGCTGATCTTCTGTATAATGTTCATGTATTTTTTGTGCAGACGGGCATTGGGAGCCCAAGGACATAACCCTACAGGTCGGGGACTGTGCCGTCTGGCAGTGGGAGATACCCTACGGAACACGCCACAAGATCGGTGTCTACGAGACTGAAGACCCCGCGAAGACAACCACCAAAACTAACGGTTTCGACAGCGGCATTCCCGTGTCCGCAGGTATTCTTAACACAACCTAATTACAGTCAGTAATTTACACTTTGCTTATATATGAGATAGATAAATAGTAGATAATAGGTAATTTGGTACAGCACCATAACCATGCAGCATAATACATTTGAGGAGCAGAATATTCTATTCCTTTTTCTACGATGCGACACCTTTGTTACCCTTCACAGAGTGAGACAAGTTGCAGACTGTTTTTTCTCAGACTATAATCTTTAAAATGTATTGGACATGTATGCCATGTAGACATATGTATGTATGTATGTATGTATGTATGTATGTATGTATGTATGTATGTATGTATGTATGTATGTATGTATGTATGTATGTATGTATGTATGCACGTATGTATGTATGTGTGTATGTATGTATACGCCTGTTAAAGCTGAACTGACAAGGAAATGCAAAATATTTCGCTATGGGTTGAAAGCAATGTGTTATATACCACTTTAAACACCTGCAAGATGACCCAGGCTGTACTGGCTCACACCATACTTATGAATAGCCTTTTGTGAACTGCGAAACCACTCTCACACCCCAGTCAGTCAATGCATAGGCCCCTGACTGAGGTAGGAAATATGGCGTCAGAGTATGTGTGCAACCCTTTTGCTAAGAAGGGCCATGCGAAATCTAATGCATATGTGCGTGTTTCTTAACTACTCAGCTCTTGTTAGATGCACAAAATCAAATTATATATTAAATGAAAGCTGACTACCTCAGCTATCCATAGATACCTTTCATATAGTGACATGGCCAGTATAATCAATGCTATCGTCTTCTAACACCCATCACCTTTGATACGTTGTAACCGATCCTTGTAACGTCCGTCATCTCCCAATGCTTAATACGTTGAAATACACTTCTTGGTGAAACACGCATGATGGTCTCACGTTTACTTAATACAGGGAAATACAAGAGGTGCTTTTCACAGACTGGCATTTACTACTATTGGTCTGGATACGTCGATGAATATGGAACCATTGCCGCCCGTGGGGTATTGGAGGTGGTGCCCCGCGCAGCTGAGAAAGTATCCCTCGTGTTGGAAACAAATGGAATAACAGCTCACACCAACTGTAAGTTTAGTTAAAATCTATCATATTACCTGATTATTTGACTGTTGCGTAATCTGGGGCTAGTCTGTAAAAGGCATAGGCCTTTCACTGTCGCAATTTAGGCAGTTATAAGAGTTTACACGGGACCAGTTTCCCTTTGTAGACATAGGCCTAAGTATTCCTTAAAAAACCAGGGAAAGGCAGACACTGACATACATTAAACGAATATAATACCCATGCCCCTCTCAAAATAACATCGATCGATCCCTATCTTACCAGTTCTTGCTCTGTCTCGAAATGCACATTCTATTTCAGACTTGCATCAATATTTGTTTGTTCTTGTCTATATTCAGGTTACATGATTGTATATTCTATTGACCGTGTGCGATGAAAAGCAATCCTTACCTATCGAGAAGAGGTACGCTTTGAAAGGAACCGAAAATGTTCAATTATCTAGTCTTTCCTATAGTACATGATTATGTCTTCCCAGTTGTGACAATAAGCATACTTCTTTAGATACCCATGCAGTCCTTGTCTTTTTACTCTCTCTATAGATGCGGCCAATACAATCACCCCTGATACGACCTGCCCAAATACTGCATGTCACTCTCTTACCCCAACACCTCCCCTTGAGATCATCCTGGATCCCTGCTATGCCGAAGGCCTCACCAGCATGACGCCAACCAATGGCAATGCCGCTACACCCCTCAGCTTCGTTGGCACCGGCTTTGGAACCAATAATAACTGTGTCAAAGTATCGGTGGGAGACCATGACTGCGTTGTGTCAAGTCCGATGACCGACACTGCTGCAAGCTGTACCATCGACCACCAGAATACCCTGAAGCCAGGAGCTCATGCAGTTACGTTCAACGTCTTACCGAAGGGTTTCCCACTCGCCGATCCCGCCGTGGAGTCGACCTTCTTCTATGAGATGGTAGTGAAGTCTGCCTCCCCTGCAGAGGGCTCTACCCGTGGCGGGACAAGACTCACCCTCCAGGGCTACGGCTTTTGTGTCGCCAGCGACATGGAGGTTACCATTGGTAACATTGTCTGTGACCTTCAGGCAGTCAGCTACACCAGCATTGAATGCCTCACAAAGGACGGTGTGCCAAGTGCCCCGATCATGGTTACATGCTCAGGTTTTCAAGTTCCGTGCGACCCCGCCTGCGACTTCTCTGCTGCGGCCGCCAAGACGCCCGAGGTGACGAGCATCAGTCCCTCCCCCGTCGCATGTAGCGGCTCGGTCACCATTGATGGCGCAGGCTTTGGGACAACCCCGGCCCATATTACTGTCAAATTTGGGGACCAGACAGCTACAGTTGTTTCTGTAAACGACGCCCAGATCTCTTGCACCTCGCCATGTCTACCGGTCACCGAGCAGCAAGTGCAAGTGCACGTCCAAGGCAAGGGGTATGCAACCGGTACGTTTACCATCAAAGCTTCTGCTCTTGTCTCCTCGGCCACCCCAGACCAAGGTAGCATCAACGGCGGTACTTCTCTAGTGATAGCCGGCAATGGGTTCGACTGTTCAGACATCAGTGTGGGTTTCAGTGGGGGTGTGTGCAGCGTTGTACAATGCAGCCCTGGGTCGGTGACCTGCATCACCCCGCCTGTCACTGCTGCCGGCACCCACCCCTTGACCATAATGTCGGCCGGCGTGTCCTTTGTAACTGGTGAAACCTTCGAGTATACGTCAACGGCCACACCGACCGTCTCGACTGTGTTGCCGGCACAGGGCGTGGTCGGGGACACGGTGACCATCACCGGCACGCTGTTTAGCACGACCACCTCGGAAAATACCGTCAAAGTCGGGGATGAAGTGTGGAACGTGACACACGCCACAACCACTCAACTCACCTGCACAGTCACAGAAGATGCCCCTGGCACCTATGAAGTGGGAGTGAAAGTCGACAATAAAGGTCATGCCACCTCTTCGCAGACTTTCGTGTATGAACTGGGTCTAACATCTGTAACTCCATCTACAGGTAGCGTTATAGAAAATTGCACCCTCTTATATACATATTAAAGTTATAAGCGAGCGCACTAAGGTACGCTGTGAATATCGAGCAACTTAAGATATGATAAAAATCCCATAATAATAAATTGCTTTTATCAAAAGGACAAAGCCACTATAGATTAATAGATTAAATTCTTTTGCAAAGTTTTTACATTGGTCACTGGATAGGTACTTGATTTAGAAGCCATCGTTTTCTAGTAAGACTTAAAGAAAAACATGTCACATGTATGACTGTTCTGTTTGGTAATTTCGTGATGAAGTTAAAGCCATTGTACTGCAATCTCCAAACGTTTTTATCATAGCATCTCTTCTGAGGAAAGACATCTCCAACTTTCACTTTCCACTTAACCCCTTCAATGAAATACTTCTAATTGTGCAAAAGGTGAATGAAACAATAGCTTCTGACTATAGACCATAGATATTTCCTTTTATATACTTTTAAATCACAACTACCGTGTATGCTTGGCCTATTGATTAAAACATCCGTGCGTTTCCAGGTAGTTACGGTGGTAACCTGACCGTCACGTTAGCGGGAACAGGTCTGACAGCCGCTGCCGAGGTCACCTTTGACGGAGAAATGTGTACCAGTGTCACAGAGGTATCGTCAGGAGTTACGTGCCTGATCCCAGCAAGGACTCAGCTAACAGGAGGTATACATATCTGTTAACTAATATATTGCGAGTTGGTACTGTATATGCATATTGCAATTTGACAAGGTAGGATCAACGCCTTATGGTAAAGGTCCCATTGAGCGACTCAAATAATTTCTGGTCGTTTCAAGCAGTTTTGGTCGCTCAGTTCTGGTCGTTTTCGACCAAAATAGGTGTTCCTAAAGAGCGATTCGACCAGAAATGGACTTGAAATTGTAAATCGCTTGGGAAATATCTAACAATGTTAGATATTGGTCGCTAGCGATCCGTGTTTCGATCAGAAATTAGATCGCATCGCACAATGGGTACCCCCCTTTAGTTATAGACAACACTGCCTTATAGACAGCTGCATGGTAGAAGACATGGTAATTGTTGTTATTCCTCTCCTAGTTCAATTAAACTGTATGACTCCCTAGATGCACACTGACTAGTTATGCATGTCTGTCGAAGTCACCACTAGGTATTACCATGGCTATATGAATCGGAACCTTACTTCAAGACACACTTCAAGCAATATGGTATCAATTTCCAGTTACTATTTTAATATTTGACCAAAGAAACCTTTCTTAATGACGAAAAGTCAAATGAGATTTAGGGCCTATAATTTCAATTTTCGTAACTTTTTTTCATAAGAAATTGGTCATAATGAAAAATGTTGATTGCAAGTCGACATCGGAGAGACATTACTGCATGTACAGTAGCATCTGTGTTTAATTCTCTCTCACCACAAAAGGAAACTCTTTTAAACGTATGAAGCTGATAGAAAAGAGTCCGTTCAACGTCTTTCTGTCCTCCAGATACGGTCTCCACGGTAAGTGTCAAGTCAGGGGCACAGACGGTGACCCTTCCACCTGGCGTTACCTTTACCTACCAAGGCGCCAAGACTCCGGAGGTAACAAACGTTTTACCAAGACGTGGAGGAACGGCAGGAGGGAATACGGTCACAGTAACAGGAAGTAACTTTGGGTATGGCCGGCGATTGTTAACTGTTTATATATAGTCAATTGCTAAAGGGCTTTGGTTAGATATTTAACTATACGTATTGTAGGACCCGTTTGTTGCGGGCCATATAAGCTAAATATAAATGGCAAAAATCAGTCTGATGACATAGATCATTGTGTAGCCATGTAATAAAAATGACAAAAGAAATCGACATGCCATCAGTACTATCTATCCTTTGGGTCAATATCGTCTTTTTCTAATCTTCTCTAAATCGTTTTCTACCCGTGGCGGGACAAGACTCACCCTCCAGTATACCTTGTGATTGCAGCTCAACTTGTTCGGACCTGTCGGTGAAGATCGACAACGTGACGTGTGCTGTCCAATCATGTAACGACAACCAGGTCACGTGTGTGACGGGTCCCATCTCCAGTCAGGTTCCGTGGAGGACAAGATGTACAGACGCCCTGACAGACGCCAAAAACGTCATTGTCCATCGCGAACTGTGTGGAAATGCTGTCATTACGATGGTTCGTAATACAATATCCTTGCCTTAAATATGCTCCTATTTTCATCGGCCATATAAGATAAGATTATATGACGCTTATAGCCTTGTCATGTGTTTATATACGGTTTTATGACAAAAGTGCATTGACACGAGAAAGGGTAAGCTTAAGGTTGATAAATAATTATATAGGCCTATAACCAACTGGGGAGGAGGTACGAGGTGGGTTATCAACCCAAGGTATGGGAGTGACATCAGCCTGAGGGCAGTGCCAACAGGCCTGCCCAAAGGCTAACATCCCTGATATCATCGGCTGACCAAGGATTTATCATATCGTTGTAATAATCTAATCAAGTCTAATCAAAACCATTTAAACAAGTGAAACTATCTTCTACTGCCAGAACTACTTTCCCGTATCACCATGCCATGCACACTTTGCTCATAATCACGTGCACCCTGCCTGTATCAGTGATGCATTAAGGATAGACAGCATATCTCAGGGGCGAATTCGTGGTGCTCCTTTCAATTGGCTCTATATTATTCATGTCCTATAACCATATTATAATGCGTTGCCTCACTACTGAAGCTGTATCACCCTAGCGTTTGATAACAAATTTTATAGTTGTCCAGGGATTTTATTCCTACACTAATTGTCACCTATTCATTACACCAACAGGCAACAGACGGCCGCCCCATGTTTCAGTACGTTGACCTGTGGAGTAAGGAGTACACCTGGGGCGGGCCGAAGTACGGACTGCCACGGACCGGGGACCTGGTGGTCATTCAGCCCGGACAGATTGTGCTCTTGGACACCCAAACGCCTGTCTTCAAAATGGTTCTCATCCAGGGTAGGATTTTGAAACTCCAGTGCAAGTCGATAGGACACATATTTGCATTCACCTGTGCATGCGTATTTTACAATGTGACTATAATGTTGGGTGTATAAACCAAGTGAACAATAATTAAAGACGATGATTGTTTTTCAACGTTCATTATAGAATAACATTGTTGAATGTTTGTTGTTGCAACGCATTATAGCCGCCCCTTTATTCCGTAGGATGTCTCATCTTTGATGACGTTGCCGCTCAGACAGCGACTGTCACTTTAGAGGCTGAGTACATCATGGTTGTGAACGGCGGCTATATGCAGGTAGGACGTTAAATTGATCCGACTGAAAACCAAAGTAAACAACCGCCATATGAGTACCTAGATATCCTCAGAGAGACGTCTCTGAACCATAATATGTAAATAGATTTAATACAGGTATATTGAAAGTTGAAATTCAACTAGTGTGTACGAGGTTTCGATGCGATTCGTCCATTCGAGTATAAGAAGTAGTATATGGAAATGTGACACATCGACCGAGAGAGCTAAAAATTGACCCGACTCAGAAAAGGCTTTGTAGTTGCATAATGAGAAATAAGATACCAAATGCTTTTGCGGATTAGACATGATAAAGATGTACCAACATGCATGGGACAAACATTCACTGATAGTAAAGCTAAGGGGAAATCTATAGTTCTCTGTCTCTTACCCATTCTGAAAATTACCAATTTGCTGGGTCCTCGTTAATCATAATATACATGTATATATATATATATATATACATTTGCTTTAGGTTGGCACCAAGGAGGATCCGTTCACAGGGAGGGCAGACATCGTCTTACACGGACATGCTCGCTCCACGGAGCTGCCTATCTACGGTTCCAAGGTCATTGGAGTCAGAGAAGGAACGCTCGAAATTCATGGTAGGTTGCACGCCACTATATAATAACCAGGAATGCTGATATTACGTCTATTTTAAGATACAGGCTATCGATTGAATATCACCAAACTCCAACTCTCATACTTGAAATTTCTAAAAGGATAATAGTCTTTAGGTCCTATATAATTTTACAACGGTTTATGAATAAACTCACCTTGTGACTTACCGTGGAGTGTTCAAATGAGTTTCAAACATTTTCTTTACGGGTTCCTTCCATATGGCAACAAAACCCTGACAAAAAGACAACGATACGCTGGAAACATACTTTTTAAAATGTTGCCCTCCTTGTGCACAGAAAAAGTGAATTGCCTGGCTATTGGAGAGAGAAATGCAATTATACCTTTTATAATTGGTAGGGATAGTTCAACACACAGAAGAACAATATTGTGTGTGTTCTTTCACTGTTGCCTAAAGGTAACTTTTTGCCACGTGGAATCCCCATTTAAGTATTATCTCCCTTGCACTCGTCCACGCTTACATAAGCTTGTATCTTATTTCTGTAGGCGCGCCAGTGGACGTGACGTGGACATTGCTGTCCTCCACGGCTGACGCTGGCGACACCAGTATTAGTCTGACTACTCCAGTCAGCTGGAAGGTGGACGACCTGATCGTCATAGCCACCACTGGTGACCACAAGAGTCAGAAGGAGACGGAGACCCGTACCATTAAGGCCGTCTCGGCAGACCACCGCACCCTCACACTCGACTCGGCACTAACTTACGAGCATTTGGGAGTGACTGAAACGTACGGCCAGGGCAGTGATTCAGTGACCTTAGACATACGAGCGGAGGTGGGACTTTTGTCTCGTAACGTGAAGATCATGGGTTCAAAACATGTGGAATTCAATGGTACTATCCCAGCATGCCCCGATGGATTTGACCCAGGTATCTACAGGCTTTCTTTCCCTTAAGGCATATTATCCACGACGCGACAAAACGCCAACATATTTTATTCTTATGTTTTTTCCACATACTTACATACATAGGTAAAAATGCCTTTGGTATCATAGAAAGTGAGGAAAAGTTGAAAAGAGGGGACATCTTTTACAAGAATAATCATTATTTGTCAATATGGTTTCTGAAACCGGTCCATAATCGGTCCAAAATTACGTCGTGGATCATTAGCATTACGGGTACTGATAAATGAGTAAATGATAAATTAGTCAACTTTAATTGAAGTTTTTCCTGGTTAGATCGAACCCTCCTTAGCTTAATGTTAGTATTGAAACCTTTTCTGTCAGTTCGACAACATAAACATACTGCTATTTTACATCATTCCGTGATGAATCATTAATGTTTAGTTGCATCTATCAAATGCTGGGTATTTTCACATCTTAGATGTTATACCAATGCAAGATATGTTATGTATTGTATGTTTTCAAATAGACGTCATTACTGTTTTGTTACTTGAAGGAGAGTTTGCTACACAGACATGCTTCCAAGGAAGGCATGGAGAGGAGCCGGAGACTGATGGCATAGGAGTCCACATTCTTGTCCACCCTCCGACGCGGGACTCCAAAGCGGCCATAGCTTTACTTGCGTTTGCCGAAATATACAACGCTGGTCAGGCAAGTACTTAAAGGGAGCCACAAGCAAAATCGGGTCAAAATATTTCAAAATATTTTAATTATTGAAATACATTCTATGACCATAAGTGATGCCAATAATAATATATAGACCATGAAAGAGGCTTTAACTTCATTGCAATACAATAATACATGCATGTCCCTGGTCAATTTTGGTGACCCACCATAATTACAGACATTGTGGTCTACAGGCAAACATGACCAGAGTTTTGTTGAATAAAAGTTAAATTCATGTCAATTTAGGCCTACATGTTAGGACTGTTCCTCTAACTAAGTTTAGATTCTTAGACTGTATTTTCATAGTTATCTAAGTTTGCAAAATTTTGTCATATTTGGCACAACATTGCTTTTGGCTCCCATCAAACTAAGAACTGATCGAATACCGAATATATTATAGAAGACTACACGAAAGGGATAAAAAGAAAATTAACTCTGCCTCAATTTGCATCACGATGAATGAGATAACATAAAGCCCCCGCCCACTATGTCCTGTTGGCTATATCTCAAATAAAGCTCCCTCTACCGATATTAGATAAGTTGTAAACATGTGTTAGGACGCTATCCTACAAACAGATGCTATCCAACAAATGTTTGTGGTTTAGTGACTTTTTGCAGGATAGTATCACCACAGGATGCTAAGCTACGAACAGATGCTAAACCAAATATATTTGTTGGATAGCATCTTTCCAAAAACAGACACTAAGTCATAAATACTTGTAGCTTAGCATCCTTTTGTAACTTAGCATCACCACAAGATGCTAAGCTACAAACATATCTGCTAAGTCACAAATATTTGTGGGATAGCATCTCTGCACAAAGCTATATTAAAGTATTATACAGCAAAGTTACCTTTTCTGTAGGATTCTGTAGGGGTGTCAGGTCTCTTTTGCATTATGCCTCAAAACGTTAAGTTCCTGATCTTTATTTTAATAAAATGTCCAATAAAATAGACAGTATATTTTTGTCTAAATATTTTTAGCTTTCTATTCAGGGAAATGTGAGATGAGAAATCATGGAAAATAATGCATTTTTCAGTGAGTCGGGATGATTCAGGGGACAATTTCTAGTCATCGCTATATGAGAGGTGATAGACATTAACCTTTTTCTGAAACTTTGGTCTTTTTAGTACGATCTTCAAAGAATATTGACAGAATTTGTGAAAAAAGGGTTGTGTGCAACAACTAACAACTAGGTATACAAAAATAGGTTTTATGTCCTGCAAATGGGAGAATCAATTAAGATGAGTGAGTTATCATTCTAAACAAACCGATGTTTATTTATCTTTATCTATTATCCTTCATTGCTATGAAGTGACAAGGGGCTGAACAACTCAAGTCTTATTTTTGCTTCTTGAATTTATTTTGTTAAAAGTTTATCAATATTCAAATTTCTTTTGATATGGAATAGAAATTGCAAAATGAAAGTATGATTTAATTTTCCTAAAAAAATCATATATTTGAAAATTCAAAAAGGTTAGTCCTATGTCCTCTATAGCAGTTTGCAGTACACCTCTCTTCCAAACCCCAATGAAATAATCTTCAAAATTGGTTCGCTATCTTTAAGCATAAATCTTTAGGATAGCATCCATTGGTAGGATAGCATCTTGTTGGATGGCATCTGATTGTAGCTTAGCAGCATATGGGTGCTGCTAACTGACAAAGTGCTTTGTGGTTTAGTGAATGTTTGCATGATAGCGTCCTGACATGGATGCTAAGTGACAATTAGGTTGTATTTGTGGGATAGCATCTGTTTGTATGATAGCGTCCTAACAACTGTTCCCATAACTACTTCCAGGAATTCCGTTTGGGCCGTTATCCAGTTCATTTCCACAATGGCGGCGATATGAATGGCAGTTACGTGCATGGATGCACCATCCGGAACACCCACAACCGCGCCATCAACATCCACGGCTCACACCACCTCCTGGTCCAGCACAACGTGGTCTACAACGTGCGGGGCGGCGCCTTCTTCCTCGAGGATTCCGCCGAGACAGGCAACAGGTTCGAATACAACCTGCTGTTGTTCGTGAGGGCCAGTACGAGCCTGTTGACGGACGACCTCACCCCGGCCGGCTTCTGGATCACCCGCATGGTAAACAACGTCGTCAACCACAACCACGTAGCCGGCGGCACCCACTTCGGCTACTGGTACCGCATGCTGCGCACGCCGTCGGGATCCAACCTAAACCCCTCTATCCGCCCGCAGACAGAGACGATGGGACCCCACGGTCGCTTCTTCAACAACACGGCGCATTCCCAGGGCTGGTATGGCTTGTGGGTCTTCGAGTTCTACTTCCCCAAAGAGGCACCGGCCGTCTTTGAGAACCTCATCGCCTGGAATTGCTTCCGCGGAGCCGAGTGGGGCGAGGGTGGCGCCATCCAGTTTGACGGGTTCATTACGGCCAACAACTTCAAGGCAGGAATTGAGATGTTATTTGTGCACCTCTCAGACGCCGATCGCTACTCGCTGTCTAAAGGTGCTGTGGTCAAGAATTCGCACATCATAGGACACTTCAACATGAACGAACATCCATCCTGTACCACACGGGGACTCGTTCTTCCCTTTGGCAGCGGCTTGCTGGTGCACAATGTCTCCTTCATTAACTTTGACGGAAAACAGAATATACAAGGTCAAACTTGTTCAGCCATCGGCACTGTCAAGATCACATGTGTCTGTAGCGTGCGATGTGCCGCCTACAACTACAAGTTCCAGAATATCAAATGGGTTAATACAAATAGCAAAACCTACATGGAGTGGCACAGCCAGGTAGGTCCGACCTATGCTAAATTGGCCTGGCTATAGCCTAATGTTATTTCTTTATGTAACTTATTTAAAACTAGTTATATGATGTGTGCATCCACTTTGGGGTACCTCAATGAATAATACTAGCTGGCCTGTATCACAAAAGAATCAGTTGGTAGAGAACCTCACAGTATACCGCATATGGGAGATTCGCACTGGGCGCGGCCTTGTGGTAGTCCTCCTGCTCATTGGCTGGGAGGTCGCGCTTGACCCCCACAGGAAGGTGACGGGCTTAAACACGCATGAACCTAGACTCCCGTCGTACGTATAAACTAGGGGACATTTGAGAAGTGATTCACTAAAATTGAGTTTAAACGAATTTGTCATAGAGTGCTCCTCATGACAGCTGAGAGCTCTCTGATGTATCATGCCATAGGCTAAGTAGTATTAATGTCAAATGTTACTCCAGATCTCCACAACTATGGTTAATCTCAATATGTCTTTCCATAACAGCTCTAACAATGCATTTTCAGGTAGAACTTGAAGACAATGACGGGTCTTTGACTGGACAAGGGGCTGGGTCACGAGTGATATCCCAGAGTGACCTCTTTGGTAATAAGTGCCCCCAATCGACAGAGTGGAGCACTGGGATCTACCCGGTAAACAATTAGAAATTTATTGCTAGCGTATTAAGGCATGTATGTGTTGTATCCAATTCTGTCCATTTTGTGACAAATATGTTTAACCACCCGGGGAGGAGGTATGAGATGGGCTATCAACCCAGGGTGTGTCAGGGATATCAGCCCTTAGGGCAGGGCCGACCAATGGCTGATATCCCTTATAAACCGAGGGTTTATATACCACTAAGGAGCTTCTCCCTAGTTTGTTATACATTTTCCAAACCCTAGAAATATTTAAAAGTGAAATCTTAAAGTTTAGACTAACTGAACAAGCAGAACTATTTTCTACTGCCATAACTATTCTTTCCTGTATCACCCTGCAGGTTGATTACTTTTTGGTTAACACCTTGCTTGTACCAGTGATGCAGTTAGCTATTAAATACTGTGCCTGTATCACACTGGGGTGTGATAAAGTGCAAAATTGTCAAATATAATTGTGAGGCTGGTTAACGTTACGTTACTTCCGAATGCAGCACTAAGGTGTCAACGAGACAGGAATAAAACGGACCCCTTTTAATTCCATGATATTCCTCCTTCCTTGCGGTAGGCACATCCACAATATAACTTTAGATCTGGAATTTTGCAAACAAATTGGTCTCTTATGATAGTGATGGATTTCCCCCATATAAATATTTGTAGTATATTAAACAATGACAGACATATTCTAGGTATTTCAATAATTATAATTATAATTATCATGAAACCTATACAAGATGGTAGAATTAGCTGTGCATGGTTAAAACGTCCAACTATTTTGTAAGAAAATACTATGATAAACGCCGTAAAACAAATGTTGCCCCGACCCCTTGGATTGACAACTGCTAGAATTGTATCTTGTAATATTTCTTCGTCAGGGTTCTGTTTGTCCTGCGTCAGAAAATGTCGACGTCATCAGGCTTACATTCAACGAACCCGTGCCGGAGTCACTTGTATTCAAGAACGTTATCGTGGGCAACAGCATGGGGAATGCCACGTCAGTAATCTCTACAAAATAGGCCCGAAGCCAGGGGGGTTCGGGGGGTCCGTAAGAACCCCTCCTGGGAGGATCTCTCCTCTAATTTTTAATCTAAAGCATTCTCTAAATCAAAACAATAATATGGATTTTAGCCATTTTATTCAAATAACGACCTCCCCCCCCCTGGAAAGAAAAACTACTAGTCAAAAAACGATCCCCTCTCTGAAAAAAGCTGGCTACGTGCCTGCAAAATATTTATGTACAAAATTGTGCATCTTAAAGTATTAAGTACATGGCATGTAATGAAGAACGTTCGTTTATATTTACTAGCGTTACTTTGACAACCAATCAATACTGAATTTCTGAATGAGAGAAAACAAGCATTTAACCAAGTCGAGATATTGCAATTGGCTGTTTCAAGCAATGAAAAAGACGTAGATAAGGGGACGAAATATGGGAACGATATAATTATAACTAGGAGTCTCCATCATGATTTGGCGGAGATTGGTTTGTTTTATAGGGGAATTCGATCTTCTATAGTTTATTCATAGTAATGCTATTCTAATAACATTCTAAAGTTGGGTGAGTAACATAAGGTTGTATCTAAAAAATCTATTATATTTTCATTGTTTCGGATATTTCCCCGACCCCTAATACATCTGGAAATTTTGGAATTTTTCAAACTTTCCAAATCTTTAGAGTGTTATTATCCAGTATGTGTACAAGTTAACTTTTCAGTGAATAACATAAGGTCGTATCTGAAGTAAGCCAATGCTATATTCTTGATAAAATGTGATAATTCATGCAAAATGAAAACATCTTATGACTTAAGTTTTAGATAACTATCATGTAAACATTATTGTAACATATTGTAAGCAAATTTATAAAATCAGAAACAGATTTAGGAATATAATTGCAAAATGTTGGATATGACATTTGTTTAGGTAAGAAATGGTCTGAATGTTGGAAAACATCAGGTCGTGTCTGGGCTCCATCTAATTATGGCAGTGGGAACATCATATACATCTTTACCATTATAGAATAATCAAAATTATTGTAGTAAACGCTAGGACATTTTTTCCCCCCTCAGGACTGTTATTTTGTAGTATTTATATAAGTTAGAATGGTTTAAGTTGTATTTGTCTGTATCTGTTGCCACAGTGACATTCTAATCATCAAAATAATATTATATTCATATTCTGACCAAAGGATATTCTTCTTCCTATGGATCGGATATAACAATGATTGAGCAGATACTTAGAATAATGTAAGCCATCAACATATGTCATATTTCTTTATTTAGCAATTAAACAAAACTAGCATTTGACAAATAGGACCTTATTGTTATTCCGCCGACGCGTTATTGATTGATTAGGGATCTCCGCAGGTAAACATGCATATACACCTTTGTTTATCATGGAAACGCCAGGTGCTAGTGGAAAATAAAGTTACTGTCACATAATTGGGTCACTCTCCTGAAAAGTGCACAGTTTCCTAAAATTTTAGGTCAAAAATAAGATACTGCTGATAGGATTTATTTTTTCATTTTCCTTTTATAGAGTATCTCAGCATTCTTATTCTTGAAAAAGGGAATTCCCATCATTCTTTAATTTCTCCTATTTTTCATTTTTAGTTATGGACTTTAAAATTTTCGCAATGATGTACGTTCAGAACCAAGGTTGTCAATCTTATCATTAAAAGTGCTAGGATATTCACAAAGTATGAATAATTCTTTTTTTTAACCTATTTATGCATTTTCATATGTTTTCCAATCATATGAAACAATAATTTTAATAAAAAGAATTATTATTATACTTAAAATTGTACTTTGATTTTTCAATCATTTTGAAAACTTATCATTTTTCAAAGTTTTGGGTCAAATTTTGGCTTAACATAGCTTTAAAATAATTAACTGTATAGATATTTGCAGTATGGCCACATATTTTAATTCTTTTAAATGATGTGCAAATGATTTAAAGGAAAGTTTACTGATTGAATGCATATTCTAAGTGTTATGGAATTAGATATAAAAAAACCTTGGTTCTGAACGTACATATCTTGGTTCTGAACGTACATATCTTGTTTCTGAACGTACATGCATATCTAGATTTGAGCATGCATATCTTGCTTGTTTAAGTAAAGTCTTATTACAAAAGGTACATTTCTTTTTATGAGAAGACTCTAGAAACAAATCCTGCAAGGCAAAATAAGAATTTATATATTGGGGCATGGATATACCACACATAGTTATGAAAAACCATAAATGTACGTTCAGAACCAAGGTGTGTACGTTCAGAACCAAGGTATGTACGTTCAGAACCAAGCTTATTTATCATATGGGCAAATTGGGAAATCAAATGAGGTAAGATATCAAAATTAACGGGTGGCATAAGATATCTAAGTCACAAAATTTGAATATTATGTCAGAAATATGGCTATGTCTTTAAGGGCTGTATAGACAAAAAGCTTGGTTCTGAACGTACATAGCTTGGTTCTGAACGTACATAGCTTGGTTCTGAACGTACATATCTTGGTTCTGAACGTACATGCATATCTAGATTTGAGCATGCATATCTTGCTTGTTTAAGTAAAGTTTTATTACAAAGTGTACATTTCTTTTTATGAGAAGACTCTAGAAACAAATCCTGCAAGGCAAAATAAGAATTTATATATTGGGGCATGGATATACCGCACATAGTTTAGAAAAAAAAAATGTACGTTCAGAACCAAGGTGTGTACGTTCAGAACCAAGGTATGTACGTTCAGAACCAAGCTTATTTGTCATATGGGCAAATTGGGAAATTAAATGAGGTAAGATGTCAACATTAACAGGTGGCATAAGATATCTAAGTCACAAAATTTGAATATTGTGTCAGAAATATGGCTATGTCTTTAAGGGCTGTATAGACAAAAAGCTTGGTTCTGAAGGTACATAGCTTGGTTCTGAACGTACATATCTTGGTTCTGAACGTACACACCTTGGTTCTGAACGTACATAGCTTGGTTCTGAATGTACATATGTTGGCCACACTCCAGATGAGTTCATGTGAGATTCAATTGATTTTACTTAAGTACATCAATGTTTAGTTAGTAAAGCATTCATGAACCAATAAATGTACCAATAAAATCAGAACCAATAAATGTACGTTCAGAACCAAGCTTTGTACGTTCAGAACCAAGCTTTGTACGTTCAGAACCAAGCTTTGTACGTTCAGAACCAAGGTTTCTACCAATAAAAGTGAGATATAAAGACTGAAAATGAATATTATATGGAAACATATGAAAAGGCATATCATTTCTGGATGGGCTGAGAAGGAAAACATTTAGAGTAGTATCTTATATCATCGCTAAGAAAAGAAAGAAAAAAAAGCTTGGTTCTGAACGTACATATATGTACGTTCAGAACCAAGCTTTGTACGTTCAGAACCAAGCTTTTTCCTTAGTTTTCCACTATTTAAACAGGAATAATTTGGTATGAGATGACATAATACCCTCTGGTAGGGTTTTTCTTACGTCTCTAAATAAGCATGAGCAAATATATGTATATTTAGCATGAAAAAAACTTTAAAATGATAAAACCTTGGTTCTGAACGTACAATTTAACTTTTTGGGCATGCCCATGAAAATAAACTTAATTTTCATTTCTAGTATCCTTCTTTTTTTCCTATGAATATCACTTCGGGTTGAATAATACATTATTATTGTATTTTTCAGAGTAGTACCTCAAAATTTTTATGTTCCTATTTCATGTGTTCTTTTTTGTCCTTCAAAGCTTGGTTCTGAACGTACATTTGTGAATTTAAAAAAACTAAGAACTTCAATAAAAATCAGTAAATCAATAAATTTGGGAAAAATATTGTTTTATACAGTTTGCCCCCACTCAAATAACCTCTCAAACAAATATCATTAGCTGAAAAGCTAAAACTCTAGTGTTTATTGAATAAAATGAGGTGAAAAAAAACTCTTACCTCTCAATTTTTGTCTATTTCCTTCAATTTAGACATAAATTTCTAAAAATCCGAAAAAAATGTTCAACTTTGATATTGATTTTCTCAAATGTATAAGTCTTGGTAGCATGTTGAGGCTAAAATATATAAAAATTTAACTTAAGTTTAGGTTCCAGAGTCATCTGAAGAAAAAAAACACTGATTTTGCCAATTGAGGAAATTTCTGGAGAGTGACCCAATTATGGTGATATTGCGCTGTATAGTTCGCTATACATATTCGGCGATGCTTCAAAAGAAAAACTTATGACAGCTGTATTGTCCCCATTTCAGCTTACTCTGGGACAGACAACGTAGCACGGAAGCAAAAGGTTGGATCGTTGCACTTCCTGCAAATACGAAACACTGGATGCAGTGGGAAAATGCTGGCCATATTTATAACTTTAGCTACAGAGGGTCATTTTATGGCATGGAGGCAAGTAGATGTATCTGTGTATCGGAATGATCTTTGCTCCAAAATTATACAGCGATGTGTGGATGCTATCTGAAAGTTGTGCATAGTAAAAATCTTAAAATTTTAAAAATTATCACATTTTATATGGGCCTCACAGATATTATAACAATGGAGGAATTTCCATTTTCATAATTTTTGTCATCCTTTTGAGTTCTGACATATCTCCATCTTTTCTATACATAGCAAGGTAATTGGATTGTCATGGAGCACAAACTCACTCAGATACTCAAGGACGAGTTTGAAATCCTCCCATCCAACCCAGGCAATGCCGGACGATCTGTTGCACCTCTGTCATATTCTGACAACGATCACGGCGATTACGCTTTCGACAACGCCACCAAGACGTTAAGCTATATAGGTATGGTCAACCTCTTTAATCCATGGACATAATTATCTGAAGTAATATTATCTATTTTATCAAATGTTACCAGAAAACCAGTTCACTTCATCTGAGAACGAATGATTTAGTATTCACTTTTTACGGCTCGCTTTTGTTGATTTAGCTATCTTTGAGATCTGTTATTTTAGATAACGCCATCGTTTTCCTGCGTTTCCGTGCGGAAACGAATCTGCATATATATGATTCTTATGTGGTACATATATAATAACCTTTAGTTCCTTTAAGAAAATCAAGCATAAGGCTAACGCATTATGACACGAATGTTGCAAAATAATATAAAAGTTAGAGATATATTAGGGGTCCACCAAAATCCGCCTCTGTGAGAGACTTAATCTAATTTGCAGTGGCACGTATTTTCCATCCGATGTTTTCATTTCTGTACTAGTTGCCAAGAAAACCAATACACCAGCTCATGAAGATCTACCATTTTTTGTGCGAAGTAAGCCGGACGAGGTGTCAAACAATGAATCTCTTGTGGTGAGTTACTATTACCAAGACTTGTCACACTAACCATTTAATTTTACTGTTATCACTGTTGTTAGCCAAATGATTCTCATGTTTAAAGAGTCACCGGTCTTTTCTAGCACATACACCATAATTGACATTGGTTCAATCTAAATATTTTCTTTTATACTGCGAACTTCCCACGAGCAAGTGAAAATTATCGTGGCCAAATGATAAAGCTGTTTTAAATGAAAAAACTATTTAGTTATTTAATGATTTAATGATTAACCTCGCTAGTAACTATATCATTCTTCTCTCTGAAGCCCGTGGAGGAAAGTAGGCCCTCAAATGCCTTGCTATGGTCCGCTGACTCCACCTGGACTCGCACAAGTCCAATCTGGAAAAAGTTGGACGGGACAATTGGAACCGGCAAGCCAGAGACAGATGCTGTTGTGATAATTAACAGTGGTAAGAGTAATAGGACATTGATATTCCTTCAGTTGATTTCTTAAAATACCTCAATCTTAACCATCTTCCTCGGCCATCATAACTTCTGTATGATTGATTCATTGCTAGATTCTTGCTTATTTTTCTGATTATCTTTCAGGTATACAAACTTAATTATCTATCATGAACGGGTGGCTTGCCAGAAATGGTAACCAGAAATGCTTATCTACATAACAAGGATATTTTAACCTCACCAGGTTAAGCATTCCAAACAAAAAACAGTTGATTTGGTTGTCAGCACATGGGTTTCCTAGAATAATAATATTATTATTGTGGGGTCTGTTAACAAAATTTCTGATGAAAGCACCACCATTATATATGAGGCATAACTTTCAAATCTTGAAGGGGAGCTGCCTTTTTTTTTTTTTTTTTAAATATTTTATTTATACTGGGAATTACAATTTGGCCATAAGTTTGGCCATTTTTCGTTGTGCCCCAGTGTTACATCTAAATATGGGGATATCTATTAAATTAGTCACAGCATAGAGTACTATAGAATAATATGAATAAAATAAAATAGTTTAAATTAAGGTAGTAGGTAAAATGGCTGACAGGACAGAATATATATTATACATCATGATATCTCTAGTGGTTAAGTTTTAACCCAGGGTTCCACACCGACAAAATAAATGTACAAATGATTATGTATTAGAATACCAACATATAAATGTTCATACAGGTATATATATTTGACCATGATGTAAGTAAGATAGTATGACAAATCAATAAAACAATGCAAATCAAAACATGAGTCAGAATCAGGATCAGAATGTGATGGACCACATATCTGATATCCACATTGTAAAAAGTCTGTTAAAGTTAGTCAATTTTCATGTCAACATAACAATCATATGAATTACAATCATCAATACTGAGATCAATACAAACAATTTCAGGGAATTCTAGCAATCAGTTTAGACTTTTGCCGTTTTTTAAATAATTCATAGGTATCAATATTCCTCTCATCAACAGGTAAGTTGTTCCACAAACAAGCTCCGTTGTAGAGAATACTACGTGTAAAAGAATAATTATTGGGTAAGATTTCATATATCATAGGAGCAGCATTGATCCTTAGTTGTCTGTCCATTACTCTTACGTAAAAAGGGTTTCTGCTTCTATGATACATAAAGTTATATATATGTATTTCTCTTCTATCAATCAATCTTGGCACACTAGCCATTGAATGAAGAAGTTCGGTATTAAATTGATTATCTACCATACAGCATATTTTGAGAGCTCGGTTTTGTAATTTCTGTAATTTATTTAAAGTTCTTAAATATGTTTTATGATACAAAATGTCTGCATAATCAAAATAGGGTAACAACTTACTTTTATATATAGCAATTGATTGTTTGATAGAGAGAAATGATCGTATTTTAATAAGCATGTAAGTTTTATGCGAAACAGTTCTATGAATTTCCAGAGCATGTGACTCAAAGTTAAGTCTGCTGTCTAGTTTGACACCAAGATAATTGAAATTATGGACATACTGCAACCTTTCATTGTTAATATATATATCATAATATCTACTTTTACGTAGCATTTGGTTGGTACCAAATATTTGTAATTTAGTTTTCTTAACATTTGTAGTAAGTTCGTTATGGTTACACCATTTGATGATATTGTCTACATCGTTTTGGAGGTGAAAATGAGCAATGGTCTCAGCAGGACTTGTAAAGTACACAACTGTGTCGTCTGCATATAATTTTAAGGAATATCTTTCAGGTACATAATATAGATCGTTCACATACATTATAAATAGTAGGGGACCTAAAATTGATCCCTGTGGGACTCCATAGGATATATCATCTAATTTTGAGCTCAGACCATTTACAGTACACCGTTGTTTCCTGTTAGTAAGGTAACTCTGTAACCATAACCAAGTACTATTATGCAAGCCAAAAAACTTTAATTTTTTAAGCAGAATTGAATGGTTAACAGTATCAAATGCCTTTTTAAAATCTATGAAGGTAGCTATTGTGAAATGATTGTTATTAAATCCACTAAGAACATCATCTGTGAATTGAGCAACAGTGTTAATAGTTGATTTACCTTTCCGAAATCCTCCCTGACAATCATGAAATATATTATTATTTTCCAAGTAAGTAGACAGTTGGATGTGGACAAGTCTCTCAAGGATCTTACCAGGGAGGGGTAGTAGCGAGATTGGTCTTAGGTTAGTAACATCATATCAATGGGACAGATGTGGGGCCAGAAAACAAATATGGCTGACTTTTGCCATAAACAATCTGATATTTCAGCTTCTAAAATGACCAAATAATGAGACATGATTGTTGTCAAAATTGGGAGATTATGGCTCAGGAAATTGAATATTTGCATTTGAAGTCAAAGCGGAAATGAAAAATCTAAGATGGCAGACCAATTTTGAGAAATACCCTGATCTACTGCTGATAAAGAATCTAGACAAGTGAAAATTGTTCTGATATCAGTTGTTTATTACCTAGAAGGCTCAAGAGAAATAATATTTATCCATATAACTACCACAAATTTCAAGATGGCTGATCTTCTTAGCATAATACCTCTAATAATGAGAGCTGGATTCCAAAATAATTCAAAAGAAAAGGATAATATACTTTACTGTTTTGTCACAAGATTGATTCAATTCATTTGGTAGGCCTATGTTGATCCCCTAGAACCCCATTATTGAATTTGAAAGGGGAGCTACCTTGAAATATCAAAATGACTCTGATTGATGCCAAAATAAAAAATGACAGACTTACAGAGCAATAATCTAGCTTCTGAAGTGCTTAGAAAGACATTGGAAGTTGCAAAATTGGGAGGTTAAAAGACAGGGAATTTTAGTTGTAGATATATATAGGGAACTACAAAATCCATTGAGATGGAAATTCAAAAATTTCATTCGACCATTTCTACATAGCTATATGTAAGGAGCTATATCCCCCCACCCCTGGAGTAGAGTAGGATATGTGTAAGTGTGCGACCCCTACTTTTGTTATCTCTAAGTAGATTTTCGCTTTTTTAGGTGCCCAATACACATTGATTATTGTGTTCTAGCACAAGACTTAAAGCATTTTCGGAGCGCAGTACATACATAACGTTACCTGATATTACAGGAGAATGGTTGGTGCTGGACGAACAGCCGCCTGTTCTTAACACGATAGAAGTCAGAAAAGGTACCCTGGAGGTGGACACAACACTGAGCGCTACCCTCAGTCTGATCTATCTCTACGTTGCTCGTCAAGGTGGTTTTGTGGCCGGCTTCCCTGACAAACCCCTAACAGGCAAATTCAGCATAGAACTGATGGGTAATCACCTAACGCCCGACTTCCGCAGGACGGACGGTCCCTACATAGGGTCCAAAGTGCTAGGTGGGTTATTGACGATGCTCCTATACGTTGATAAAGTGTAATTGCTTCCTATACTGTTTGATTAATTTGTAATATACAATGTCGTTGAAACAGAGTGTAACGATACAGAACATGTTTCAGCGCCATTGTCATGAGGCAATTCTTGATGTTATGACTTGACCTCAAACATTACCTAAACTCAAATCTCACCTGTCCACGTTTACATTTCTGTATTTTTCACATACCACATGGGAGTAATGAGGCAAACCCATTTTCAGCTTTCTTCGGTCGTGCCGACTTTCATGGGATGGCCCCTAACGTGTACTGGACGAAGTTGTCGCAGACGGTGGCTCGGGGCACTGACCAGGTGGTGCTGGTGGACACCGTGGACTGGGCCGTAGGGGACGAGGTGGTCATCACCGCCACCTCCTTCAGTGTCCACGAAACCGAAGTCAGGTCCATCACAGCCGTTAATGGGAAAACCCTGATACTGAACGAGACTCTGAATTACAAACACATAAGTAGGTTGAGAATTGCAATTATCTGGTAATTGGTACTGAGTATTAGTGCGCTGGGTTTGACAAAAGCCGGTGATCCACGATGCGACAAAAGGCCAACCGATTTTCTTCTCATGCATTTTCCGTATATTTGGAACAAATTTTCCATGTGAAAATACCTTTTTTCTTTTATGATTCATCCGAAACTCTTTGGAAAATTGTATGTTGTTTAAAAAAAAAAGAGTATTTAACAAACCGATTTTCAAAATCGATCCAAAATCGCGTCGTCGATCACCAGCTTTATATGACATATATGGGACTTTGGAACGTAAAGAATGAAATAAGGTTCATTTGGGGTTGCATACTTATAATTTAAGAAACTTGATTTAACATTTTTTCACAAGAGAAATATGTGCTTCTCCAATGTGATATATCTTGAAATTGAGCTTAGTCAGGAAAGCATTACAACTCATTCTGAAGTGTAGCTATAATTATATGGCAATTATTACCTTATAGTTCAACAGACTGGATGCATTTCTATCAATGCATCTATGGTAAAAGAAAAGCACTGGCCATCCATTTACAACGTTTGATGAAGCATATATATACGCTCTTCTGGTTTTGTAGAGTTTGAGGACCCCGCCTGTGCGTCGAGTGTGTCTAAAGGGTGTGTGATGACAGGAGAAGTTGGTCTGCTAACTCGAAACGTCAAGATTAAGGGTCACGATGACGGCAGCCTCTTCAAGCAGTCCTTCGGAGCTAGAGTCCTAGTCGGCCTACAGACAGATTTCTCTGACCTAACAGCCACAAATTTTCTGGCTGCAAGGGGTTAGTATACAGAATACTTATAAAGCATGTTTTTTCTGAGGAATGCCGTTGATCTCGGTAGAAATGGTAGAGTAGGAATGGTACTATAATTATATAAAGATAAGGGAGTATGTCACTTCTTGAATTACTCGATTGAAATTTCAGTTTAAAACATGCATACTGTTCAGACATAGTCATAAGTTATGTCTGGCTTAATCAACGAAAAACAACTTATATCTCTACTCTTGTCAATGTCTATAGGATCACTCCGAATCTCAAACACGGAGTTCTACAGGACCGGTCAGGAAGGTTGGGTCGCCAAGTTCGACGCTCGCTGCTCCCTCTCCTACATGGATTCGGGACTCGTGAGTGAATTCAAGCCTTCCTACATCAGTGGTAACAGTTTCCATCAAACCTTTGCTCAGGGCATCTGTGTCTACGGTGCGACGGGCATGAATATCACCAACAACGTCCTATGCGGTTTTGTGGGAGAAGGTGATTATCTTCTCATAGTTTCAAATCCCGGAACAAAAAGCAGTGGGGAAACAGTACTAGGTGAAGAGTCAGTGTCAGCTTGCAGTAGCATTTTTAGTGGTAAATCGACAGAAATAAGTAGGATTAGCCTACGGTGGGTGAGCAGTGGTAGATCATTATTTTCAAAATATTTAAGATGAGATAGAGTGTACAATCAATTGTGTTTTAATAGGTCATGTGAATATGTAAGAGTTACTGATTGAGGAATATCCACTACCGTTTGTTCCGGGACTCCAAGTGCAAGTATCGTTTTCGGTATAGGGACTTCCGCAGCTGCCCAACTTTCTGATTTAGACAAGGGCCTTGAGTCAACTATAGCGTCTATCACTATAGAAAAGCGTGAATATACATATAAACGTATACTTGAAGATGCAGATATAGATTATCTTACAATCATGTACAGCAACTATGAACCCTTGAAGAGTTGATTGCTTTCATTTTGTCACTTTGTCAGCCAGTGATGCGCCGCCATCTTTTAATTAACGTTCTTTACAATCTAGATGGGCAGTTTTGACAAAGGGGTTGCACTGAATTTTCTTGGTGTTACAGGCATCAAGAGTGACGCTACCAACCTGCGAGTTCTGAATAATTTGTTAGCTCTCAGTACTTGGCCCGGGGCCTACCAGGACCGAAAAGAGACGTCCAATAAGAACTACGAAGCTGCCGTTGACATCAGGGACGCAAATGACGTAACTCTAATCGGTAACGTCGTATCTGCAGCCGAGAGAGTCGGCTACAGGATCGACGGGGAGACATGTAAAAACTATGGTAAGCCTTCCTCAGTAACGTTAATCTATTCAATAACCTCGCCGAGAAAATACGTTGGAAGCAGGACTGTGCTCAAGTGGTCTATGTCTGTCATTCATGTATTGTAACGGCCGGTCTCGTATTGTATTATTTTGATATCTCTATCACATGCCGAACAAATATCTTGTCTCTTGATTATCAAATTTTTACATCAATATTTACCCTGTAACCCCACATTAGCTGTCTTATGATCTACCCCCATCTGCACTGATTCACGGGGGTTTCTATTTTGAATGGAATATGACATTAAAAACCATAATATTCCCTTAGTTATTTTCCAGGCTTTACTTCACTTTTCGTTTTAAAAGTATTTTTCATGTAGTCAAATCTAAGATTTTGTGTTCAAGGCCTAGGTAAAGGAACTCTGGTCTGGAGGAACAATGAAGTCCATTCGGGTTTGATTGGGGTGGCCATCTTCCCAATTCCCCAGGACGGTATGGTACACGAAGACTGCTCCCTGATCTCAGGCTTCATCATCTGGAGGCAGTGGGGCTACGGGGTGTACACCCAGACCAACCTCAGCGTGATTATATCCAACAGTGTGCTATGTGAGAACACCGTGTCCGTCTTCACCATGCTCACACTGCCAAACGTCTACAACAGCGCCCCCGAGCCCAAAACGGCCACCCTATCCGACTCCACCGTTGTCGGCCTCACCAGTGAGTTCGACTGTTCTGCCGACCGACCGCAGTCTCCCGATGACAACATTGATTTGGCCTCTACAGGGAAAGCCTGGATGTGGAATGCAGGCAAGAAGCTGGGCAGGACGGGTATCAGTTTCCCCCTGTGCTCATCAGGTGGCAATCTCTGGCCTTTCAAACCATTCAACTTGGGGAAGAAAGCGCCCAAACACTATTGCCGAATGTATGTGAAAAGTAAGTAGGCACACCGGTACCTTAGCTGTTGCTATGGCATATCACTCGGTTTTTATATATGATTGTCCTGAGAGTAAAGTACCTATACTAGATTTGTATTCATGTGTAAAACGAAAACAGGGGCATTCTTCTCGCTGAGGGGCTCCTGAAATGCATCTAGATATTTTGGTTTCTTGAATTGATTCCATATAAAAGTGCCATACCAAAACATGGAACTATATTAAGTATAAGTCTATATGTAGGTCTCGTTTATACCGATAAAGTTAGTTCTAACATTAGTGCATCTCATAAATTGTGAGATCCAGATAATGTTGAACTTTAGGTTTCAGAAACAAATAGGGTAAGACGGTAAATGGACAAGGTGCGTCTATGGCATGGTGGTTGTTTTAAAGCCCTACCCCTGTTTTGTTCATCCCTATAGGTGTTTGCATTGCACACTTTAATGCCAAGTGCGACGGTGTGAGGGACTTTGCCTTTGCTGACAACCCTCTGAGCCCTGATATTCAGCATCCAATCGAGTTGGCACAAATTACTACCGATGATATGGACCTTGATTCGCGTGCTTACTACGAGATTCCTGATGTTGGGTAAGTGCTGCACTATCTAATTGTTTACTATCTGGTAATACAATAATAAATCTGCAATGATAGGCACTGCCTTATTCTGCTCCATACACTAAGTGTTACAAAATTGATGTAATCCGACTACATGAAAAGCAGGGGCAGATCCACTTAAAATCTTAAGAAACTGGGGTCACTTCCAAAGTTGTTTTATATCAAGTATCGAAACAATTGGATGTGCCACACACACCATTGGTAAAGTACAGAAGAACATAGCTACAGTTAATGTAGATAAATAAAGAGGATTTCTGACTCCCCAAATGTGCAGTTTGGTCAAGCCAACCGAGTGTGGAACTATGGACTGCAATGGAATGAAGAAACTATTGATTAAGGACACTGATGGTACCTTCCTTGGAGCCCCTGGTGCCATATTGCCTGAATCTGATTATGAATGGGATGGAGACCCAAGGCGTGGGCTTGGTGACTACAGAATCCCAACCGCTATGGAAGTAGACATCAACGGACGGAGAATACCCTTCAGTGACATTTACGACAATAGAGGTAACTGCATATATAAAATCAAGTGTGTGCACGAACAGTTACAGTATTTACAACATTGTTGGTATACCTGCTGACTGGGCTGTGGGGTTGGTTTCCCACCAGTAATATCTCGATACACCTCTGAGACTAGATCTCCTAGGCCTGTGATGGTCCCCCCTACTCTCATTAATTAACTGGAATCAAAGTCGTTTTATGCACAAGAGACAGGATCATCTATTCAAATACCATTTGACAGGTTATGGAATTGCGCTCGGGCTCTTTGGCTGCACTATCTATCTAATGCTATCTAGACGTTAGAAAGGTTGATATTCTCCTACTCTATTTTCTTTTCTCGTTGCCAGGTATCTATGGAACGCATTCAAACTCATGGAACCCTGTAGGACGGACCTTCACAGTCTTCAAGGACTATGAAATGTTCACAGTGCAGAGTCTTGACGCGGACAACATCACCCGAGTGTTGTCGCCAGTGGCCCTCCGAAGCCGTAAGCCGGACCCTGACCCCAGCCTCGACTGGTACCAGCTTGACATTATCAACCAGTTGAAGAACTACGGCATCTGTACCGGCTATGCCTGCAACGAGCGTGGAGCCCTCTTCCCCGCCATCGTAGCTACAGGTGGGTCCTCTTTATTATTGAGGATGGACAGTCCAACGTTGTCCCTTCTCACGTGTTAAGCAAACGTATTTGATTGCATACTTGGATTGCTACGAGAATGTAGGATGTGCTGCATAGGTATTGTGTTGTTTTTATCGGATGAGAGTTGTCACAATAGTTTTCATTTGTATGGTATGTTGACATGTTGTATTATCCATGTATTCCCTAATCAGTACAAACGAGCACATCGAGCAACGCATTTGTGTGCATGCCGGATCCATGTGTTAGAGATTTCGGTTGTAGTTGCTGCTACAATACATCAACATGAAAGAGTATGGAACTACCATGTCACATTGCACTCCCATCGTCTAGACATATCTACATAATTTTCAATTGTATCTATGGTCCGTTGAGAGATTGAACCGTTTTGGCGTTAACATCTGTTTTGAGCTGCAAATAATGTTTCGAACTGAAAACAATAACTATTTATGATTGGAATACAGAATACGTCAACACTTTTACTTCCAGGGGTAGCGTATGATCTGTTCTTCACGGGCTCGCCACCACAGAATATGGCCATTAATTTTCCGTTCACCAAGGACACCCAGGCGTTCCTCTTGTGTATATACATCCCGGTACCCCAACGCCTGGACGTCTACAGCGTCACGGACAGCGAGCGATACGTCCTGCCAAAGAATGCCTACTACCACCCAGTGACAGGGAGAATAACGTACGTCTTTGGAAGCCATTTGTGTGTGCGCCACGTAGTGTGCGTAACGTTGTGCATACATAACGGTTCGCAATAGAGGGAGCTTCTACATGATATGACCTTTTTAAAATCATTTTTTAATTGTATGCCTACATGATGCGACCCTTTAAGTAGTTGTATATCTAAAAGATGTGCATGACCCTTAATTTAGTTGTATGTCTCCATAATTTGACCCTTTATCTAGTTGTATGAAAGGTGTTTTCAGAGGGGTCAGTTTTCCATTTAGTGGGGTCTGTTAAGGTCATTTTTTAGTGAAACCGTTACGAGGTGGATAAAAGCATCAAATTTGGTATGATGCACTTCTGAGGCATAATTATCAAGTCCGGAAGGGGAGCCACCTTGAAATATTTATAGGACAGATGTGGGGGCCAAAAACCAATATGGCCGACTTTTGCTATAAACAATCTTATATCACTGCTTCTAAAACAACTAAAGAGACATGGTTGGTACCAAAATTGAGAGATTATGGGTCAGGGAACTCAATTATTTACATTTGAAGTCAATGCGGAAATCCAAAATCCAAGATGCCTGACCAATATGGACTTTACTCTTTCACCACAAGATTTCTTGATTTCATTTGGTATGATGATCCCCTTGGACCCCTTCATTGAATTTAAAAGAGGAGCCACCTTGAAATATCTACACAACCCTGATGGGGGCTGAAAATCCAAAATGGCAGACTCTCAGTGAAATAACGTGATATCTCAGCTTCTGAATTGCCTAGAAACACATTGTTTTTCTCAAAATTGTGAGATCAGAGGTCACGGAATTTAATTATTTAGCTTTAGAATCTACACAAGAGACCTAGCCGAAGATGCCCAATACTTTAGGTTAAATACCTTAAATTTCAAATGCTAAAAACATATAAAATTTGTCAAAATTTCATTTTGGTATTTCGAGGTGGCTCCCCTCCTAGATTTAATAGTTATGCCTCAGAGGTGCCTCATGCAAAATTTGGTGCTTTTATCTGCTCTATAGATAACGAAAATGTTGTTAACAGACCCCACTAATTGAATGAATTCCTGATTTATCTTGTATAAAGGTGGGGACCCATTATGTTGTTGCATGTCTACACAATCATGTGACCCATTATGTAGCTGTATGGCAAGTCGATGGACAGCCTTCTCAGAGGGGGTTAGTTTTCAGTTGAATGAGTTCATGAAGTCTCTTGTATAAAGGCGGTGACCCTTTATGAATTTGCATGTCTACAAAATGTGACCTGTCATGTAGTTGTATGAGAGGTCAGTGGACATGTTTACAGAGGGGGTTATTTTTCATTTCAATAAGTTCCTGATTTCTCTTGTATAAAGGCGGGAGTCGTGTTAATAATATAACGCTTAAGAACAATGTTGCCATTTTCCAGATATCCCAAAAGTGAAAGTTCTATCATCTTACTTATTATTTTGAACAAATACCTAATAACAAATGTAGAATTCAGAAATGGAATATGAATTGGTTTAAATGAACTGTTTTAGAAATAGGAAAGGGTAAGCATGACTAATTTTGAGAAAACTTTGCAAACGCTGAAAAATGGGTTTGGCAATAGAAATAACATTTTTTCTGTCTCTCTTTTAATAATCATTGTATAAAGGTATATTATGCATCCAAATGATTTTTTTGGATCTCAGGAATAACGTAGAATATTCAAAATAGATTTAAAATAAACATTTCAATGAATTCATAGAAAAATTATTAATAAATGCCCATTTTATGCCATTTTTAAAATGGGTATTCTTTTCTGCTGGCCAAATTAATATGGTCACCCCATGTTTTTGGCTTGATGTGACAGTTAATGATTTCATGACATTTTTGAATTTTTATATTTTTGAACTAGTTTATTTTGCATAATTTCTGGTTAAAAGCATATATCACATCATCAAATTTTACAAGTCTTTCTTTTCACTTGAGAAAATATGAAAACATTATCTCAAAAGCATAAGGCTGGATGTATTTTTATTTCTATCAGTATATTAGCAAACAAATTCAAATTCCTCAGTATTTGAATAATTACCATATAATTAGACTGAGCACTATACAGCTATAGGCAAAAGGTTTCCATAGTGACGTATCCTTACTTTTGCATCTTTGATACCTACATGGGTATGACTATCACTGTGGAAGATTTCAAACAAATCTCAATACTAGTTCTATAATGGCGCGATTTTTAACAGGATCAAAACACAAACTGAACTTTTCTAAAGAAGAAAACTCTTTCTGTATGCTTCTCAAGGTATCAAAGTATAGGCCTACAGCAGCTACAGTGTGTACGGAATGACTCAATTTGAATATCAAGATTTTTTGTTTATTTTGACGGTGAAGGAAAACCTATACCAAGTGATAAACTAAAATATATGTCCTCCGATGCAGGTACAACGCCACTTACAACCAGGGCCCACTTCCATCAATAAGCACCGACATTTCCGGGGCTAGCCTTTACGACCAAAACACCAAACAGCTGTCTATCGTGGTCAAGGGTCCGCACAGAATATTCATCAAGACTAAGCAGGCCGTTGTCTTTAAGTCCGGCCTCCAGATGACCATCGACGAGTTCTTCGATGAGAAGAGGATCGTGGAGAACATGGCCAACTTCTTTGGATTACCTTGGTACAAGGTATGCCATGCACATTCATACCTACCATTATGTTCGATCCAACGCTGATAAGAGAAGGTTACATGCATGAGCAACCAATCTCAGCAAGACTACAAAAGGGACTATTTTAGAAAAAAAAAAAAAAAAGGCCGTGTCTATTCTCACATCTAAAACAAACCACACATCTAAAACATCATACATCCACGGGCCCATGCGCACTGACTATTTTCCATGACGTGGATGTGTGCCCATGCTTGCTGACTATTTTGTACCAATGTGCACTGACTATTTTCAATGATGTGGATGTGTGCCCATGCTTGCTGACTATTTTGTACCCATGTGCACTGACTATTTTCAATGATGTGGATGTGTGCCCATGCTTGCTGACTATTTTGTACCCATGTGCACTGACTATTTTCAATGACGTGGATGTGTGCCCACATCTATATATATATAATTATATATGCCTGTTCCCTAATGATAGACAGGTCCTACGTTCGTTAAGAATTACTACAATTTAATATGGATGTACATTTACTCAGGGGACAAGGCCAACCATCGTAGGATGATATGTAACTACATTAGCCTACTCTGTCGCATTCTCATGTGCCCTGTCCATTACCCTGATTGATTTCTCCCCCAATACAACAGGTGCGCTTGGTGAATGTCGTCTCAGCGAGTGAGACCACGACAGGACGCAAGCGTCGCTCGACAAGAACACGAAGACAGGCGACCGCATTCATCGAGATCATCGTAGAGATCGCCGACCCTCCTGATGACTCAGGTAGCACTACGTTGGGCTATACCGAACTGATCAACATCTACAATCTCATCGCAGAAGGGGTCCAGGTCAGTGAATTGAACGAGTCTTGTATTATAGGAAATGTTATGGATGAGCGTATTTTGGTCAATTTGACGCGTGCTTTTGATTCAGTATGTCTGTTCTTTTTCATCTAGGAGTCGAAATCATGTGTTTTTGTTTCTCACAGACGTTTTATTTCAAAATTATCAGATAGAAACCTCGAAATGATGTTATTTGATAAATAAACTAGCCATCTTAGGAAATAATTTAATACTTATGACTATGTTACCTTGTGATTAGTAAAATGATATAATTATCACAGATTAATAGATCAAATGTAAATCAAGTATAAGAAAAGTGGCTTTAGAAGACGCATAGCAGTGTATTACGCATTCCTTTTTATAAACGCTCGAAATAATTAGCCCGAAATAGCAAATCATTGCTTTTAGTTATCAAAATTCATAATGTAAATGACACTTTTTTTTAGGATGGATCGCTGGCGAAAGGACTGGGTAATGTCACCTTTACCTACGTGCAAGTATCGCGCCCTCTGCCGAGCACCGACTCGGACGAGTGGGCAGCCCTGGTGGAGGAGGCGGGAGAAGGTGGGCTGCCCGGCGGAGGCAGTTTGCCCATCACCATGCCCAAGAACATGCACCTGTTGTGGCTGATAAGTCCACGAGTTACCTATGAAGGGGCTGTCTTCTCTCTCCAGCCGACGCTCAGAATCGTGGACGACAAGGTAGTGTTTGCCGTGGTAAAACCAGGAGGGGGGAGAGAGAGAGAGTAGGGAACCCCCTTTAATTTTCAAAAAATATAAGTAAAATTTAAGAACATTTAGGTACATCAAGATTGAACCCTCTTGATTTAGGCCTACCCGCAGTCCATTCAATCTTACTATATCAGGGCTGGCTACGCCCCTGGTTGGCATGTAATTCTATTCCCTAATGTTGTTAGAAAGTGAAAATCAATTAATGATACTGAGTTTGTATCAAAACTAGATTATGGACTTCTTTTATTAATTATGGCAAAGGTCAACAAAATTTTCAAAACTCAGATAAGTAAAGAAATATGTTGGATGAGTCCAGTTAAGGTCAGTGGTAAAGTATTAGCTGCTAAAACTAGTTCAAACTGAAGTAGAATGCCACAAGAGATGATAATATTTGCATTTGTTTGTTAACAAACCCTATTTTTGCGGATCCACATTAATTGATTTGAGCAAGAAAAAGATGTTTTTAATCATTCTTTACCATATTTTATGGTTTAGATTTTAACATGCGCCAGGAATAGGCTCAAGGAATGGATTTTCATGATTATTTGAGTTAGGAAAATTCCATCGAATTTATTGGTTTTGGCTCCCTTTAAGGGAAGGCATCAAATTAATAATGAAGAAATCTCGACAAGAGCCTAGTGAATTGTAAGAAAATAGCTTTCACTGTACAAACCGTTATGTAGACAAAGGCCCAGGTGGAGAGTAGCTTGGCCTATCAATTGTTCTCGTTTTACTCCCGAAACACGGTCAAAATTTGAGTCGGCTACTTTTGTACGAAGAAATATTGTACTTGCTATGATACTAGGTATTCCATGATACCCGCTTGATGCAGGATGATGAGATGATGCATGATGCATGATATGTAGTTATATGACATTAGGTTGGTAATAAACTATACATCACCTCCCTTACAAAAATTAATGATTGCAGTCTACTTTCTTTTTGCTCTTATTTTGTCCTCACTTTCCTTAAAAAATACTTTTCCAGGGGGACACAGTTCAAGTGTTAATTATTGGTGGTCAGCCGTGGACCGTCAGTGTTCGCCTGTATAACGACACTGGGAATGCAGATTTACTGGGAACCACTACTGTGCCCTTTGTCAAAGGTTGGGCTAACTTCACCGACCTGGCCATCAGCAGGACCGGTACTTACAGGTAAAAAAGAGTGGAACAGATCTAATATTTAAAGCAAATTACCACCAAAATAATGGGTGAACGCACTGTTTGCCTCTTTCCCTAAGTCTGTCCTAAGGGATGGTCCAGCTTTTGGGGAATTTCCCAACTCCTTTCATTGCTTGTTCACCGCTTTACCCCCTTCCCCCACAAACAAGGAGAGCGATTCAGAAAAGTTCTGATGTTACTCTTGGGCCCTCTGGAGCTATCTGCTGCTGTACTTTACGTGGCTAGTTCTCATGTATAGTTATGATATAGATAATTAAGGGAGTTTCAAAATGTCCAAACGCATGACCGCTCAACGCATCACAACTATTATCACAAAAATAATCCAGTATAACTATACTACCCTTAAAACATCACAAATTTCCACTGTGTTTCCGAACTTTTACACTTTTATTATAAAAATGATATGACACTTGAACTCTCCATCGACTTTTAACCGCCGCTGTTGTGTCATGCATGCTTTCACAATGCCTTAATGGAGTGTGCGTCATAAAGGTTATTATAGAAAAGAGCGTATGCAGTTAGTTTAAAAGAAACAAGAAGATAAACACGAGCCTTATGATCACTGATACTGCCCGATTCCAAGAGGTAGTTTACGGATCGTGATTCCCGTCTTGTGTAGATCTCGTGATGCGCTAAAGCCAATCCTCTGTTTAACAGACACACACTACTGCACTATTTTAAGACATGAGTAACTGTCTGTATATAGTCAAGTGAAGAAAGAAACCACATGACTGATGACACAGGTAATAATCTTGTAAAAATAACACACATACTATTCTTAATAGCCCACAAGTGATGGCTTCATCATTTAGATGAAAAGGGTAGACGTATTGCCAATCCCATTTTGGAATTTGCAAATGCAACAGAACACATTCGAGTTATTGATAGTACATGTATATGGTGACATCAAAGGTGTATGGTATGTATGATCGTGGCTATCTTTATAGCCCCCAAATAAACGTTTATTTATACCTCTATATATGCATCAATGGAAGAGACATACACACTTTTTACACCTCCTGGATGACATTTATAAAACAATACAAACATATAAATTGCATTGGCTGTGGAACACCTGTCTATTTCCAACTTTGTACGCCTAATAATCAGATAATGAAATAGTTTGTTATCTTCCATGAAAAAGTAATAGGAATAAGTAAAAACTTTTCCCCCATCTTTGTCCATTTAGTTTGTCCTTCTCGCTGGCTCGTCCCACCTCATTTCGAGACATCAGTACCATTGTGACCAGCGAACTCACTGTTAACCAGCGCTCTCTCAAGTTGACTGCTTCGGTAGAAAATGAGAACGTGGAGGAAAACGCTGACTTCAGCATGGTGCTCACAGTCAGTGATACCGATGGAACTGTTGCCCAAAACCTTCGATGGAAAGTGAGTACAACAACAGCAATACCAAATGAATGAACCAGCAAACATTCTCGAAGCTTCTACATGGCAGTTATTGAATATGTGGAGGTTCTGAAGCATTTTTGATATGCATATGATTGTGTATTTGGTAAGAGTACACTGAGAATAGATACTTATGCTGTTCATGCTTCAGTGAGGGTAACTTCCCCAGGTAAGACGGCTGAAATAGTTTTCATTTTATATAATATTTAGTCTTCCCGCAGTATTAAACAATGATAAGACTAATTGTTTGTTTCTATTGTACTAATGTAAGCAGAAATACATAAAAAAAAAAAACATGATGCTTCATTAATTTTACTGCCCTTTCTCCAGGGTCACGTCTGGAAGTACACCTTGCATCTCCCCAAGACGTTCGCCGCCACCTTAGAAGGTGACCTCAGCGGCTATCTGGACGACGATGGTGTGACGTCATTGGGTAACCTCTCACTGACCACAGGTAGCCTGGAGACACAGAGGCAGTATGCCATCCAGGTAACGGTCACCTCGGACCCTCCAGGCTATGTCCTCCATACCACGGCCCTGGTGCACGTGCTGCCCGGTAACTATTCCCAGCCCGAGGTGGAGTCCGCCTCCAAGGTCACCCTGACCTTGGACCATGACTTCTCCTCCCTCAAGGACCTGGAGGTCTTTAAGGCCTTCATATTCAATGAGATACAGACCTTGGTGGATCACGTCCTTGTGTCGGATCTGACAGTAACCCAAGGTAGGTGTGACTAGAGAAAGATGATAGATGACTATCGATCCTTTCGACTATTCAATTTAAGTGTATCAGAGGTTGTCATGAACTACCAAAGCTTCCGGCATTTTTTTGAATAGAAACGTTAGCATTCTAATATTCCAACAATGGATTGAAGCAATAGTATTAACATCCATATCACATAGGGCCTAGAATTCTTTTTCTCCTAAATACTTTACTTCAGTATACCTATACCACAATATTTAGTTCTTGTGGTTACCCTAAACTAAACTGCTAGCTCCCAAATAATACTATGATAATTGCTTTATTCCCACAAATCCTCCATGAAACCTATCTAAGCCTATAGATATTGAGTCATTTATTAAAAAGTGGAATAATATTTTGCATCGGATATAGTATATGGAGTAGCTTCCATCTGCAGGTATGGAACATTATGATAGGATGGTTATTACTTTGTGGGTTCTTCTTTGATAATTGGGAAGTTACGGGGATAATCGACCTTTTCCGGGCAGATCCTGCGGAATTAACGAGGAGACCCACGGGCCGAAAGGGTTGCATTGGATTCAGTAATGACTAGAATTTCTATGTAAATTGTAATATCCATCATTGTCTCTCCCTTCATCAGGAAGCGTCATTGTCAGCTTCACCCTTGGCGGTACCAATGACACTATCAATGAGGCACTCACAAGTCTGGCTGCACTTGTCAACCAGTCGTGTCAGTCGCTGAAGTTTGAGAACACCTCTCTACCCTGCAGCAGTGCCCTCCAGGTTAATGGTCGACCCTACGGTCCTGGAGGCAACCACCTGGAGGAACCAGGCACCAAGGTAATTAATAAAGTACTGAACTGTGAAATAAGAAACGAATTATGAGATTTTTAAACAACGTATTTTCCCATGTTTTATGCATGTTTGCATCTGATGCATTACCATGGAAAGAATACAATGTACTTTGAACAAAGCATTATTGGTAGATCCGGGTGCGAAAACTCTTGAAGGGAGACACATTATGCATATAGGCCTACCTATTCCATGCATATATATATGCATGCTACACAACTAAAAGTACCCCATTCAGTCACATCAGAATTTGGATTTCTATATCCCAACCCCCACTCAGTCACTTCAAAAGCGGGACTCCTATACTTCAATTAATAATAACAAGTTTTGTTTTCTTCAGGTTCGAACCTCAGACATTACCCTACCTCTGGTGCTTGGCATCTGCATCCCAGTGGTCGTGTTAACCATTATCATCATCGTTGCGTGCGTTATGAACCGCGGGAAGAAACATAAGAGTAAGTCATATTTTATATTCCGCACTGCAGGATGTCGCATTTTTAGTTTGATGAGGTGTTATACGTGCACATAATATGTATAATTAACAATTATGTATCGTTGAATAAGTCTTATGTAAAGTGTTTTAGTCTAACGTCAGACAATATTCATTGCGGATAGATAATGAGTCTCTGCAATCACACACTTACTTAGACACTTGTTGGAGAGATACCAATGATGACATGATATATTGTCAGATAGGTAGATAGGTAACATTTTCTCCTGCGTGTCGAAATATGTATCAAAATAATCGGCCGAGAATTACAGAAATTACTAATATAAATAGATATTTTGCTCAAATCTTTGAGGAGCAGTATTCGTGTAAGCTCTTAGCGTTCCCGTCGAATGCATGAAGCATGTCTCAATTCGTGTATTCGAATCTTCTTTTCATCTTATGACTAAGGGGAAGGGCAACATTTTGTTTATTTTTGAGACTTTATTTTCTACATTTTAATAATATCATGTCCAAATCAACACTGCATAATATATCATCAGAAGACATTTTCTTGGTATCTGCCAAACAGAACCCCTATGTAGAATAAAACATGTCGCAGCATAGTTTCTTTATTGAACCAACGGGTTATATTACACGTGAGTATGTCCAAGCCGTTTTCTTTATTCAAAGGCGAGATTAAACCTGCTCAAATTTTTGTGGTCAGTAGATCTTTTGGAAGCCAGATTATCCTAATAATCCGGTAATGTCTTATCCAAACAGAGAAAACTGATAGAATCCAAATGTTAGTGTTAGAAAGCGGTTTAAAGCGGATACAAAAGTTAATAAGAGGATGAAAGGTAAGGAGACATGATACGAATAATAAACATACTACCCGATTTAGATTACTCACTTAGATGCAGAGTGATAATAATCATGTGGAAATAATTCCTCAAATCCCTGTTTTAATAACCTCAACAGAACTCAGCAACGGTAAAAGGTCCAGCCGCGAACCGGGCGCTACCGACTGTCTGAACCCGTTCGTGAAAAAGCCCGAGTCGCCGGCCTCCTTTTCCAGCCGCACTGCCCTCTTCTCGGACAGTCAGCGCGCGGCCACGGCCACCCCACCTGTGACGGGCCGCTCCTCCAGGGTCTCCACCCCCAGGGGGCCGGTCAAGGTCCTCCAGAAGGGCGACACGTCGCGCACCCCGACCCCGCCGCCTGCCGTGTACTTCCCCCCGGAGAGACAGGACACGGCCGTCTCCCAGACCTCCAAACAGGAGTTCAGCGTGGGCATGACGCCCAGGGAGATCCCCTTCGACATGTCGGACATCAATTAGATGTCAGGAATGGAGCGGTCTTGTCGATGTCGGATGACCAATTGGTGTTGAGAGACCAATTCTATTGCTATGGACTATGATTAAAAGCAAGCTAAAATAATCTTATAGAAAATGCAATTAAAAAGCCGTTTTGCTGGCGGTGATTTTTTATGGTGCAGTAATAATTGCTTACTCTATTTCAGCCCTAGAATATTTATATTTGGACACCAAAACAACCTGCAATTAAAAAGATTGTGTAAGAGCGTGACAACATTGTGAACGTGATTGATTATGGCGTTGATTTGCTTTCGCCCAAGTTCAATTATGGTATCCACGCCTTGGCACCAATCATATCCAGTTACTTGAGGGCATGACTTCTGCAGAGCCTCTGTGCACCAAGACAGCAGTCGATGAAGTCTCTGTCAGCGGAGACTGAATTTCCTATCTTATATTATGTAAAAGGGGTATGTAGTCGTGACTTCGTGACTTTCTTTTTCTTTGATTATAAATTGTTATATTCTAAGGCAAGATGACCAATCACTTTGCCTTTCATCATGATTCTCAATAGTTGAGTAAAAACAATATTTTTTTCTTATTTGTATTTTATGACCATGTAGTCGTTAACAAAGAGTGTGTATCACAGACAATAAGTGACAAGCAGCCCTATACTGTGCTCAAGTACATTAATATACCCAAAGTTCTGGTCGAAAAATGTCAAAAGTCATAACTATTATATTTAAAACTTGATTTAGTGTGGTGATTATATATCCTATACACAATACTCTTCATAGTTTATTTGTTTAGTTGTGAGCAATGTACCTTTAACACGCGCTTCTGTGATACTACTGTGATAATAAACAGTGATAAAGGCCGCCGAATATAGTCTGTAGTTAATTAGTGTACCTGCTAGTTTACAAGCAAAAATAAAAAGAAAGACTACCAACATGTGCCATTTATAATTACATAACGGTCCAAAAAGGCAAACGTGCCCTTCTAACATACATACCTTATCAGCTTATGGCAATTTTAATATATTAGAAGTACGGTATCAAATCAAATTGTTCCGGTACATGACTCATAACACATTTCTCACAAAAAGAATCTACATGCTTATGACGTCATAAATATAATAAGACCTCCCTCACTCAATAGTCCTTGAACGGTACTCAGTCGTGGACCTCTCGGTGAGTCAATTGGATCAGCATAGTAAATCTGAAAGGAAAATTCGGTCTCGACATAAGCAACAACGTGAACAAGTTAATAAACATTACGACGGGGGAGTAAATGAGTCACAATACACGATATTCATGTTCTTTGGTGCCCTTTTTCGGGGGTTTATAACATACAATGCAGACACGTTATTACATTGAAATATAAAGGCACATCTACAAGAAAATCCGAACAAGGACTTAGAGTGTGGTTCTGAAAATGTCACAGGGTCGTTTCTATACTTTGACTTTTCGTACCGTATATGGTTTGGCCAATGAACAGTGAAGGGAGAAGAGGTGGTTTATGTAGATGGTTTCACCACTTCCCCTTTATACTTTTTCTAGCTAACTTCAATTAATTTTGACTCTCATTCGGATAAGCAACTCCAGAAAATAAAACAAAGACTTTATAGAAAACATACCGCTGCCATAGGGGAAAATACGGGATTTCCAAGAGGGGGTGTCAGCATAAAGACTGAGTGCTAAGACCGAATACGTTTGTATCATTTCCCCCTCTTTCTGTAGTTTGGAGGTCCATCAAAATGGGGGGGGGGGGGGGGGGGGGGGGAGGTTGAGGGCACCTGGACCCCCCCCCCCCCGACCCATCCCTGGATATACACTCGCGGATCGATCTTGGATCTATTGTATCGAAGGCAGGTGTCCCAACCACTTAAAAGCCGGGGCTACTGACTGCTATGGGCCAAGAAGCAATATTAATTTCATATTAAAACACTATGATATGCCATGCACACAGTAGATGCAGTATTCGGGAGCCCCAAAGACTCAATTCCTTCGTTATACATATTATCAGCTGATTATCACCGTGTGGTCATTTATGTCAGAAAATCCACTCATAGTGTTGTGTGGGGTTTAATAATGCTATTTCCTTTGGGAGTTGCCATTAAGTATAAGTACGCACATCGTCAAAACAATTTCAGACCCCCATACGTAGGCCTATACATTGGATTTATACAGGAACAAACGCACATTTCAGACCCCCGACACCTACTCCCCAAACTAAAAGGCCCCTTATCCTATTCACAGTGATCTTGCCTGCACAGTTAAATTGTCCCAGTCATGTGCGGCTAACATAAACTGACAATGTGTGTCATGGACAACGGTAATCGCGAGGGTAATACATATAAAACAATATAAGCAGGCATAGTGAACCCTACAGTTGAGGAATCTGTGGTTGTTTTAGTTTGCATGTCTCCCAGGTGATGTGTTTAAAGGCCTTTTTGGTATACGATAAGCATTTCTTGCTGAAATAGTTGGAAAAGTTTCAAAAAGAAAATTGATATAGATTCTAATCAAATTGTTTATCCGACCGATTTTTCAGGACTATGTGAAATGATCAGCATTTCCTCCAGAACCTGATGATACGAGTAAGAAGTTAGCCAGCTCATATTTAAGGAAACGAAACGTTTCCTACTATCAACAACCAATAACGATGATTTAGTTAGAAATGTGAATTTCCCACTCCTGTCAGTACCAGGGACAGGTTTGAAGGGGATATGGGTGGAGTCACCGATAATTGGCTTTTGGCAAGTTCATCACTTCAGTGGCGCGGCTCGAAAGTATTCTATGTCACTTAACTACCTTATCATTGCCTACAGGTCAGGGACCTTCTGTCTGGGGGCTAAACTAAGTAGCATTGATTCAGGACGCTTGCGTAAAGTTCTCGAAAGTGAAATTTTTGTTTTAGTTTTAGTTTGTTCAGGACGTTGGTACAATAGTTGCTTAATTTATATTATGACAAACAAAACCATAGTACCTGGATCAGTATTCCAGGCTAATATAAAAAAAAACATTGATCATTTTAGGGTTAAACAAAACCTTGTTGGGCAGCTCTAAACTATGATATTGAACAAACTATTTCATTACAAAGTATGTGATTATGTACGTTTAAAAGATTTCAAAATAACCTATTTAAACATTACATAAAGTATGATAAGATAATCACATCTCTTGTTTCTGATATTGGAAAATGAAAGAGCATTAATTCTACCTTTTAACTTCATAAACACACTGGACATAGCATATTTGAATTAAAGATCCGTCATAGAAGCTTTTCATTTTCCTCAACCCAGTCAAGGTTTATTGTCTTCGAATGTTTTTTGAACACATGGAGCCAAGCGCATTGCACTTCTGTGGACCGCTGATCCCATGTAGTCTAGGATCCAGGACATGAAAATTCTGACTCTGTGTGCTACAAAAGATTTATATCCGGAATTATTTTGGGTTGCCAGTGGCATCCTTTGAGCAGTAGAATATGCCTGTTCTCACTCTGTAGAGGTGTGCATAAAAGTGACAGTGGCCATTTTGTTTGAATACCATCACAAATTGAACTATTTTATCAGTACAATGTTTCTTATTCTATATAGTGAAATATATTTAATTATTTGAAGACCTTATGACCAGTTTTGAGATTAGACCATGAGACAAATGAACAGAAATATAATGGGAAATCCCTATGAGCAATGACCCTAGGCATATTTGAACGATTTATATCGCTTTCCATTAGTTTATTTGAGATGTGTGCTCACTATTGCTTATGATTTAGTTCATCTTACCGAGTATCGCAACAAAACAATGAAATGCTAAAATTGCCAACCAAGTTACCATTGCAACCAAAATCTAAGGATTTTCCAAAATGTGTAGGGAAAATTAAAAACTTTCATGCTTTCTATAAATCTAAGCAGAGAATATCTAACACTTGGTTATAAGATAGTAGTACATTATATATATATATATATAGACACATTAAAAAGACAATGATTTCTCTTAATTATCTGGTAGGGTTAAGATGCAGATTAAAATAAGCTATCGCATTTGAAACGTGGACCTCTCCATTACCCTAACCTAAAATCTAAAGATTGCTGTTCCCCATCTCAACTCATATCTGTCTATAGTAAGATAGCATGTTCTTCCTAATCTGCAATTATATACATCCAAAATTTCTAGCAACATTCCCAAAGTAACAGTTTACGTATTCATCAGCTTCTTTAGCATATTGCTATACTACCATCTTCAGATTGAACACATTCAATACATAAGTTCGCTTTTTGTCCAAAAATGTGTTAATCTCAAAGCTTTTTGGATGTTGGACATCTTCAATTTTATAATTTACAAAATTTCTTTCATTGTAATGAACAAGGTTCAGTTATCTTTTAATAAATCTTAATTCTAGTCCTCCTGTTGACTTCTGAATGGATGTATAATCGTGTTTATGTTCAAATTTGTGCTTTAACATTATGTTTTTTTCCATACTAATGTAACAATACAGGCAATGTGAAACACATAGGCACCCCCCTCCACCCAAAGTAAATAAAGTATACAGATGTGTTTGAATAGTCAGCTCTGTGGGTCAATTATTACCCTATCAGAGGTTTATATTCCGAGGGCTGTTCCTAATCATTTAAGTGAATTGATTCCACAGGGATTACATGAAATCTTCAATTGAAATACTCCATCCAATTGGAATGCTTTGCATAAGTTAGTCACTCTCCATGACACAGCACTCAAAAGGCGTTTATAACGTGGTTGTAATGTATACTTTAGTAAAGATCGGCTTGAAGAGCATGGCACCTGAAGCATAACGGGACAAGATTTGTGGTCTGCATGGACTCAGATGCCCTCGGTGGGAATCCATGCGTCCTGCCGGGGGTGCAGGAGGGAGTGGTAGGAGCTGAATATTTATTAAAGACCACATCCTCTCCAGAATGGATCAGCGGATTACGAGAAGTATGGGATCGGAGGTCGGAGCAGGCAGGGGAGTGACTGCTGCTTCAGTAGTGGTTTTTGGGACAAATTGCACCCCCTCCCTCCACTTTCCTCTCCTTACCTCCTCTTGCCTTTAATCCATATGGTTGTCTGCATGCACACTTCCACAACAGTGACTGAGAGTTTGCAGGCGCCTGTAGAGACACAACAAAGGCAAATTCGCCTAGCCCCAATCTCCGACCATGGTGACAGGGGGCAGCCACAACAAATACTGGCAGGCCGTTTCCGACCTGCTACGCTAAACTGACTATGCCCCACATAGTATAGAATGGTCTATTGGCAGCGCGTACGGCCCACCGCTACAAAGTATACCAGAATACGTCATGCGTTCAAAAATAGCCTGTTACTCCACCCACCTCCCACGCTGCAAGCGTGCAATAAGAGCTACAAGACAACAAAGCTCTGAAACCACCAGAAGTAGTGTCCACATACCTTTTTGCGCCTCCAGACCAGTCGATGTGGAATAATAGCCAGAAATCCATACGCGTGCCCTATGTGTCCTCTCAGCTTCGTAACATACAAGATTACCCAAGAATATATCACATGGTCTTCTTTCATTCACTTCTCTCAAGGCCCGGCACAGATTACCCAGACTGAGGAAATCCCCTTTGGAGCACGTGTTCGCTTCATTTGCATATTTGACCATATAAGGAGGAGGGGATTACCTCCAGTTGATGTAGTGCTGAGCCAAGGACAAGAGGCATCAATCATCACTCTGCACACGGATGCTGACATTCATCCTAAGTTCATGAAAGATCAACAGACAAAACCCAATTTATCCTGACAACATTCATACTTTGGGAAAAGGCTTGCTTGTACTTTTGTGTTATACATCAAGGTGAGTCCTACTTTTTTTGACCCGGCACTTTTTGTTAAGCTAACAGCAGCATGAGGAAATAGCTACATGGGAAAAACGTAGATATTCAAGGATGTTTGCTTTTGCATTCATGTATGAAAAATAGTTTATGTCTTCTTTGGGTCAAGAATTAGGACCATGGGTCAGCATTCTTGCATAATAGTTCGCGAAAGTTCCTTCAGGATGTTGCATTGCAATATGTAAGCAGATTGCACAAAACCCTATTGAAGTGAAATGACACCACCACGCCAGACTTATTGATCTAGTCGCTGATCCCCCAACTTCCCAAAGTGAGTGTACCGGAGACTGTTTTACTGCCACGTACAAAAAAACACTGCTGGTCTTAAACCATAGATGTTCCTTTAGAAGCAATGCAAACATCACATTTTGCATAACAGATTAGACTTTTATCATAATAATACCTGCTTACTTGTTCATTATTACACGGATCTGGGCGTTTACAAAGGTAATCTTAGAAGCAAGCCGCTTTTACACTTAAAATATGGAAGATGAATTGCTAAGTCCTTTGGTTTCAAAGTACACATTCTGTATGGGGTGTGTACCTTCTCGGGCTGGAGGGAGAGCAGGCAAAGTGAGTCTCAAGCCGGTGCACCTACAAATCGTGACCGACCACGGCCTCTTGCAGTATATCATAGACCTTCTGAATAGCCAGACATATGCGGGGAATGTTATGTGGTCCACACCCAATCAAACTCCTTCTTAGCAAACTTTGCAGCTCCACTCCACTCCACCGACTGCTCTTAAAGAAAGTCAGTGACTGCAGTTTACTTACGGCCAACGATCATGACACAGGGCAATGCTTTCAACAAATGAGATAGAAATAAATATAAAGCCACACGAACTGGAGATACCTCTGTGGAATTATAGTGGAACGCTGGGTATATAATCATATAAATGTATGCTTAAGATATACTAGGTGTTATATCAACAGATTTACCCCTTTTGGTATGTTTCGAATGGCAAAACCTCACTAGCCACGCATGGAGCATTCCTTTTCCGTTGCTTTATAGGCTTTGAATTTTAGATTAATTAAACTTAGGAATAATGCATCTAGGTATTTGATAATTCGTACAAATATAAGTATAGGGTAACATCTACAGGTTGGTCGGATATGAGTAAGAGCGTTACTTTTTCCAATTGTATATATAAGCATTACCGTGATGTATACATACTATAACAGAAAATCATAAAACAGAACAGCCATTCTTCCGTTATTCCATTTAACATAATTATAATGTATTGTAGTTAAGCCAATGTATCTTAAATGCAATCTACATCCTCAATTGAATGCATGCAAGTTGAATTATAGTGTGCAGGTTTATGTATAGAAACGGTACCATGGAACCACGTGTTCCATATACACTATACTGTTATGTTGCCATAGCCCGAGATGCTGAATGGTCAACTGGTCAATGACCGGCCAATATCGAAACTCACAGAGCTGCTACCAACATTCCTTATTGGCTTATTCTCACCACAACTCAGCGGGAAAGCCTAGCACGAACAATAAAACAAACCGGATTACTACCAGATTATCAGGATGGATCAGGACGGACTTCCTGTGCAGGACAATGGTCTGAGAGCAATACCTAAACTGTCGCCACATTTCACCCTGGAGGCAGTGTTACTCCCATGTATACCAGACCTTATAGATGCGTGTTTGGGAGTTGTGAAGGGAGTGTTGCCTCTTTCTACATATTGTGGCAACATTTGGTGTATCTGTTTGCCTGTATCCAATAGCCCCATGCGGTGGCGTGGGGCTAACGGGGAGCACTTAATTGCCATTGGCACCCCTCCCGAGTTTCTCCTTTCATTGGGTGATCGGCTGTAACGGCGCTTTCAATTGTATCCCGATAAAAGGGTGATCGTTTGTTGCAACACCCCGAGGCGGGAGTTAACGACGCCTTGTTAACCGGTTAATACTGTAATTGATCAGAAGGTGCAGGGGCCATGGCATCTGAGGAATTTGGCGTAGTGGGCTGGGATCCAATGCAAACACCGCCCCACTATGCCGATTGATCTCCACCTTCCCGATATGTTTGATGTGGTGTCACTAGGCCCCGGAGGTACGTCGTGGATGAGGTGATGTGTGGGTGGGAGGAGGGGGCTGAGAGGGATGTGCGATGGTGTAATTATGAAGGCGAAGGGGGTAGGGTGGGGGGTAGTATATGGGGTATGGGCGTTTAGGACCGAATGAAAAAAAAACGGGTTCCGTTTTGAGAGCCTGTGGTTACTTAGAATATAATAGGAGTGTTGGAGCTGAGAGGAGCCACGTTCCGTGGCGAGTAAAACCGTCTTGTTATTGTTAAAAACAGCAACTGAGAAGAGGCGGCGTGCCTTTCCCCTATATCACCCGCCTCCCCTTTGACAGGCCAAGGAAACGACCACAGCTCGCCGGGAGATTTAATGCTTCCCTCCCACTCTAAGTCTGTCAAAGAAGTGAGTCGCAGCCTACAAAAAAAGAGGCACAGATCAAGACACGTCGCTTTTGTCAAACTGTTCCAGGTTTCTGCGTACAGTGTCCATTGGCGAGCGTCAGAAGGTAAACGTAATTGGAGTATGAAAGTGTTTCATGAGAAAGGAATAGGGTGGGTCCAACTTAACGTCGCCACACTTTGTTCAACTTTGCTCCCGTTGACGTTCTCACTGAGAGGTTATAGTCAGTTAGGGCACAGTCGCGATTCTATCTACCTCAATTATTGCATATAGCCCCAGGCATCGATGATAATTTCTCAAGGTCTATGTGACAGAGGAACCGATTTTTATAGTCCCTAGACACTACATACAATACGTTTTAGGGGCGGATCTAAAATTCTAACTGGGGTCAAAGGAGAAAATATGGGTCTATTTACAATTTAAGTTTTAAAAACATCTTGATGGGGATTCCCCGCTTTTGCAAGTCTACTCGTAATTAATTATTTTATTACATAATGATAGGTACCTGGATAGGTCATTATCCGTATGAGGTCAAAGTATTGGTATATAATTTATGACAATATGTTGTGGATCAGAGGTTGAGATGGAGAATAAAAGGTTCGCCAAGAATCAGGTACCTTTAACACTGTTCACGCATGACAAACATGAACCGTTAGTGATCCCCTGTTCCCCTGGTGATGCGCATGGCGATCAAAGTCCCAGTGTACCGAGACGCACGCAGAAGACCCACTTTGGTGCCAGAGTGCTGCCATGAGACCCTGAGTTGATTGCTATGCATGACCTTTGACCTGACCAAAATCTATAAATAGTAGTCCATGTCGGTTTATGATGACGACATGACTTTGAGTCAATACACCACAATGGAGCGTATATATATACATATCGCGGTTGCGACGGTGACAGCGGCGATGGCAACGGTGGCGGCTGGGAAGGTAATGGGGTGGGAGGACGTATGTTGTACGTGTGCCAGGTGCTAGGGGCAGGTATATAATATATGAGGTCTACCTGCGTCACGGACGTTGACGTGGGGGTGGGGGTGGAGTGCACAGCCCGCCCTCCTCTAGGTTTTAGACACTACCACCAGGTGGCTCTCCACAAAACCCTTTACAAGCATGTTTCCCACTTTACCCACTGCTATACTGCACACTGACTCAGAAATCCCCGTGGGTCTATCTGCAATGACCAATTGCTCATGGCACACAACGACCGGGTTACTGGTGATATATAGGAAGTCTCCGATGACAGGCCCGGCCCGACTGGCACGGGTATTTCTATTAGGTGTGGGCCAAACCAATTTGCAGTTCTTTTATCTGGGATTCCGTCAACCTAAGGAGTACTCTATTATACCTTGCAAGTCGCAATCATTGCTGATTGTCAGGCAGGAGTCTCATATACCTTTAACACTTCAAGTTGTGCTCGGGGAGTCCGCCCTAACGTCAGGTATGGTAATTGATTAGACTCGACTTCTTCAGAGATGGTTATGATAGTTAGGGCGCGTGGGCGTAGAGTGGTTTTTGGACCATTGAAAAGAGGTCATAAGATAGGAGGTTTTTCTATACATCTATATAGCAATATGTGTAGGCCAATTAGATATTTGAGATTTAAACCTGTTCGAGTAATTGTTTGTTTTAAAAAAGCATTCCGCTACGCCCTATCTATCTATATGACAACAGGAATGACAAATGATGAAGAAAACGCTTGCTGTTCCCCACAATAAGATCATTGTCGATTTGTCGTCGGTAATTTGAAAATTGTTGAATATGCACGTGCAATCATTCGTAATTATATAGGTATTTGAATTTTTTATTATAATCTATGTTATTAAGTTGGACCTGATCCAATTAAGAATCAGTTGCGTGTCATATTCTGTCAGAAATGTGGGGGCAACAGGAAAAAAAGAAAAAAGAAAAGTTATGTTCATAGAGTATAGTTGAAATGAGATCACATAGCGAGGTACAGGCTAAAGTCACACCAACCATAATACAATCCGACGCAGTACATGTGATGTCAACCAATATTAACACGAGAATAACACAATTTCTTGTTTATGTTTTACAGATAACCATGAGGGTCATCGTCTTAATTGTTCTGTGCGTCTTCGTCCAGAACGTGATGGTCAGTGAGGGCAACAAAATCATCAAAGCCCTTTCTGAAGTTCGCAATGAAGAGGATCAATGGGAAAACCAACGGCGCCACAACCACCGCCACCGCCACAGGCGTCACCGCCACCGGAGCCAGCGGAGAGACCGCAGGCAACGCCGACAGAGGAAGGGCAACAGTAAGCCCATAGATCTGGAGAAGGAGGCCCAACAAAAACTACATGTCAGCTTTGACATGAACCCAGCCATGTTGTCCTCCAGGGTCAGTTTTGCGCGTGTCAAGCCCAGCCTCCCTCCTTGGGAAATTCGCGTCGACGCCGACGCCGACGACTCGTCAGAAGAGGTACTGGAGGAGGAGAGGGGGCAGGAGGGGACGCCTGCAGGAGACGACAGCAATGCCCTCAGCAGCAAATTGCCCACAGGGAAGTTACAGGATGGCCAGGACCATAGGGAGGTCACTGAAAGGGACAGAGGAGCATTTGGGAATGCCGTGGAAATGCGCCCTTCTCCTTCTGAAAGCCGATCTAGGGCTAGGCGGTCGGCCTTCGATGAGTACGTGCACGTGCCGGTGTGTCGGAGCATCAGTGACTGGGTGGAGCGGACTGAGGCTCACGACATGTGGGGTAACAAGGTACAGGTTCTCCAGGAGATCGACATAGGCGGCACCAGGGTGAACCAGTACTTCTACGAGACTTATTGCAGGCAGGAGAAGGCCTCCTGTCTGGGCATAGACAGCTCAAGGTACTTCTCCGTGTGTAAGAATAAACACATCTGGGCTTATGCCAAGATCAGGACCAGGGTAGGGGACGAGGGCTGGAACCTCATTAAGATACGCGGCTCCTGTAACTGTGCTCTTTATAGCAAAAACCCAGCCGGCGACCTGGACATATTCGGATACAGGGGGAATAGGTAATACTTGGCCTGAGCCCGGGGATTTTTCTTCACGCCAACGCCCACTGTGTTCACCAAGGTCATGTGCTGAAAGTTTACCTCTATTTATTGTTTGGATGGGACTCAATAGTGTGACTGTTAAATGTTTACATAGTCTTTAAATTATTCACGGAGTAAATAATTAACAAATCAATATTGAAATCAGGGCGCACGTAGAATGTTGAGTCAACAATGATGTCAGGATGTACGGTACGACTGACAAGAGAATAATGATATTTTATACCAAGCCTAGCCTGGGTTTACGTTTAATCGTTTCGGTGATGAATTTGGCGCTGGTCCGCCTTACAGAATGGTATGCTTAGGTACGGGTCTTCCGATAGTAAGATATTGAATATTTATTTGTATGTGTCTATTGTAGAGCGAACATAGTACAGTCTCACTTCATTGACATTAGCTATAGGCCTATCATGCAAGTTTTGGTTTCGTGCGAACGTCAGTACTTTATTATTCTTAACCTCTGTCTCGGAAAAAGTCAGGTTCAATATATATTTATCTAAATACATGTACACATATATAGCAAAGGTCAAATCTATAGGCCTACTTAGAATAATGTTATTTATTTAAATATTATGTAAGTTATTTTCAGGCGTCGTACTATATCACTTTATAAGTGAACTGTATTTATGTTAATGCCGTTTATAATGGCCATCGTTTGGTAATAGTTATAGTATCCTCCATTTTATGTTATATCAATATATCTATTTTTAAACCAGCTGTATGGTCTTTAAATTGCAGTATGTTTTCGGTTATATCGGTGTAAAGGAGATGGTTGAAATGGTTATACTTTTCCCCTATTTTGGATTGCAAAGGCTCGGGTCGAAGTATGAAGTTGATCAGTCTATCTTAGTCTACTCATCTTCAACGTTTTATCTGTGTTTCTTTTTTTCAATTCCCGGTGCTATATATACTTTTCTTCTGAATCTTATTCAAAAACAGACCTCATTCCCATATAACATTGAACGAACTAACTATATTTATCCAGTTAGAGTCCTGAATCTCATATTTAATTGTGGTCGGTAGGTAGGCCAAATGTTGTCGGCTAATTACATCACCGTGTACATAAATTTGGTCAATCAAGGGTCAAATTTGTCCACTGACGGTGCCTCTTCTTGAAAGTTCTCTAAGTTCTTTATGCAAGGAAAGTCTTTGAATACACGTAGGCCTATAAATATACTAGTTCCCCCGTACACCTCAAGGCTATATCACTGTTCAAAAGCCGTATGAATTTTTCATGAAAAGTATATTTGATACTGATAAGGATCTAAGAGAACTGAAGGTCGAAGAGGTCTCATTCAAAATGCAAGTCCGGCTTTTTCATCCCGTCCTATTTAAAGCGCACCTTCTTGCATAAAAGTACAAACCAGATGTACGAGGGGTCCTTTATGTTCTTCCATTGAAGCAGTCCGCTTCGCATCACATAAAGCCCCACCCATTCTTGGAAACGTCGGCCGTAATAAGTAGTGTCTCTGTGTTGGGGTCGGTCATGGATACGGTGCCGGGTCCCGGGCCGGATCCCTCGTCTTCACGTCGGGGAGACACAAAGGAGCTTGGGTCTGTACCCTGGGCCCTCTATCCATACACGGGTGAGATATGGACAGCATGAGTGAAATTGATTACGCCCAACTCCCACTGTTCAGCTGTTAAGGTATATTTAGGCGGTTTTCCTTTTGGCAACTTGACATTGAAACAGTACATAATTGCAGTGATATGTGTGTATGTATACGTATTGCATGGTCATCTCAAGGTACTGTTTAATACATGAGAATACTATTACCTTATCAATGCAAATCATCTTGCATTATGTATACAGGATCGTACCCGAGATAACCAATGTAGTTGTATATTTGTTGAAAATGGGAAGGATGAACTGAACGGGGACTTGAGGTACTTTATAATTATATTGGTTCAAGTAAGTTCAAGTTCCTTCACTTTTAACCTTTACTTAAGATACTTTATGGTATTTGAAATGTATAAAGTATCATATATACTGATCATGAAAGGCAATATGAAACACGGGTTAGCTAAAGCTTGTACAGAAAACAGTCATCGTTCACTTCATTGTCCGCAGATCCTACATTCTTTGTTATTGTTCAGCCTCAGATGACATAAGCGAGGGATTTTACTGTTGCTGAATAGATAATGGATGTAGTGCTAACATAACGACATGCACAAATTCAATTATGTGATCCTTCACCGTGGTTCAGTGATTCATTATTCAATTATGTATAAAAACTTAACTTATTAAATAGAATTCATCTTCGTGTGCAGGGAAGCTGGTTCTTGAACTGTTGTCGACTGGGGAGCTCTGGGCAGTTGGTGTGTCCCTGGTGAGGGGGTGCCAATTGCCAACGACGAAATTAACAAGAAAGTAGTACAGTGCAATAATGGCATGTTGATGTAATCTATCGACTTTATTCACATTTTTCCTGCAATTCATGTGATTGAAGGCTGCAATTCATGTGAATGAAGTCTGGACTAAAACAAATTCGGCAAGAGAGAAAGCTTTCTTTGAAAAGAAAACGCACAGAACTGCCAATAGGTTTCTGTGTTGATGTCTGGATTTCATCCATTGTACACTCGGCGACCAATAATTATCTGGCCCCCAGCGTCTAGCTACTGCCGCGAGGACTATAGACGTCGTCAAAACATGGGAATCAACAGAAAGTTGCCCCTGCCCACTCTCCTTTAGTATTAATGAGAGCAGGCATAGAATCGCTCCTTTTGACTTTCTTTGCATACGCTACAATGCATGAATAAAATGGGAATATTCCTAACAAGCAGCCGTAAAGGTTGGATAGGAAAGCAAGCGGGAATGTCGGTCTCTATTTTTGAAATATTGCATAACTGCTTGAATTTGTTTTCTATTTACTTGTTTTGTAACCAGATGAATCTGTTTGTTGTACCTACCAATGGTTAATTGTTGTTCATGCTGTACCTAACTGTGCCAAACTGTATTGGGGAAGCTAAGTGTCCTGGAAAGTTTTACCAAAGATAATTCTAGATGTATCTATAAAATTAATGTCAAATTTCTCTGAATAGATATAGTTTTAAAGTGTGCTTTTTATCAAGGGTGACAAAAACTGATTTATTGAGATAATGGTTATGATATATAATCAGGGATGGATTAAGAGGGGGGCGCCTAAGGCACGCCCCCCCCCCCCCCCCCCCACTAATTTTTGCCAAATTTAGACTTTTTTAGTATAAAACTCTAGCCCCTGAAGGTGGCGCCTCAAATCTTACAAATGGGCGCCCCCCACCTTTCTGAAATCTCTGGATCCGTCCCTGATAATGAAAGGCATATATAAGGTTTTTGTCAATCCTGATTTAATCTGAACATGATTTATGTTGTTCACATGCGCATCATGTCCAGCACTGTGATATTGTACTGATACTAAACTATATTAATTTTGTCAAATGTAATTGATGTAACTATGATTTCCCATGTGTACAAAAAAAGGTAAATGATTGAAAGGTTATCCGATGGACCATTGCGTAAAATTCCTGTGCATACTGTATAATTGAGCTGGACTCTAGAAATGGATAAAGTTATTGAGCTGTAGAAAATATCATTAATGTCAAGAAACTGCAGTCCTACTTTGTTTGAAATAGAATACGGGGACTACTCACCTGGTGCTTAAAGTGTGTAATTTTGGAGACTGACTTAATTTAAAAGAGCATTGTTGGATAAAGTTCAAGTACAGTGATATAAGCAGCAGTACGTAATCTTGGTATGAATGTTTATTATTTATATGGAAGGATGCATTTGGAATGTATGACCAGAGTGTAAGCTTAATAAAGTTATAGAATAAAACATATGGTGCATTTATCTTTTATTTTTTATGGCATATTTGTTGCCTAGGCATTACACCTATATAAAAAGAATTCTGAATAATATAATCTATTTTATTTTGATCTGATAATATAATGAAGTCATGTTTTTCCAAATTGGTTACAATTTCTGACAAAATCCTCAAAATATTGCTGTTTCCATGGTAACCAAACATCTAATGTTAGATAATATATGGGGAAAAACATTCCATTAACATTCCAAATAGAATGTTTTCCAAACTATATGGAATGTTTACAGCGGGATAACTGAATTCTACACAAAAAGTTGGTTGAAGACATTTTCATCCCTAATTTTTACAAATTTACCCATACCCTTAATATTAGCGGTAGAGCTCAAGATATTTCCCCCTCAGAGCATCCTTTCTGTGTGGGGAGACACATGCTATTTGGTAATTGTTTAAATGGTATCCTCCCCACATAGGATACAATAGAACAACTGCTTTTTAACCCTTTCACACCGCTAGATCCCTAAAAGTCTTAATTCCCAGTGGTAAAACACCCTATGCTTTCAAGCCTACCCATTCTCTCAACGCCCAATGCGTTCAGGCAGTGCTTAACCCTTTATCTAAATTGCCTTTAAAGTCAAAATATTGTTTGAAAACTGCATTTTTGGATCCAAATTTACAAGACAACCTTTCTACCGATACACAATTGGAAAATCTTGCTTTGGCCATTATAATATATTCTTTGTATAAATAATAAGGATGGTGTTTTAAAGGCACAGCATTGTGTATGAAACGGCGTCACCAAGTGAAGGACAGCATATTGAGTGTCGTGAGGTAAGGTTAGCAATCTTATCTGGCTCTGAACAGCAATGTCTTGGGCTACTCACTATAGGGAACAGAGAACTGATGACCCTTTTAGACTTTATTCTTATCATGCAGATGGTTACACATAATATTAACAAACTAATTTAAACGTTTAATTGTACTGACGCGGGTGGTCAGTCCATGCTCAGTAGCTCAGCGTAGTGTTTACATCAGTGCACGCCTTAGCTATAACTCTTTTTCAAAGGTGAAGAGTAGGGAGGAGTCTAGTTAGTGACATGTATTGTACTTTCATACATAAGGGCTACTGGCAGTACTCAGTTAGAGTAAAGCTGAACATTGTTGTGAGTTAACCATCCTGCAAAGGTTGTGTTCTAGAAGCTTAATCCTGGAGTAGGAATTGAAGCTGATAGACTGCTTAGATGGTGGGAGCGTGGACTGAGTGTGATTGAGTGGATTCTATCCTTGGAACTGTTCAATGTCATTGAGATCTTGTCATGGAAATGTCGTAACACAAAAATAAATAAAGAACATCCTTTCACGCCAGTGTTATGTCTTACATAATACCGGAACTATTATTATGTATTGGACGCCAGTGATTGAATGCGAGGAGACTGCGATAGGAGCTAGCCATTATCCAAAGGCGAAACAACTACTTAAATGAAACCTTAACTTTAATGGATAATTAACCTACTATAGTTCATAATCTTTTAAATGTAGCAAAGATACAAACTGAGGCAAATTTTTCAATCTTTCAATAACAACAGTAAAGGTGTTTGTCTTTTATGTCCTTTACAAATCAGAATTAATATTTTGATGGTAGGTTCAAAGAAATGGCACTTTAGTGAAAAATTCACAAATAATTTAATGTTTGAATTATTGAACTATAGGGAGTTAATTATCTATTATGTGTTGTGTACGTAATTAGTCGTGTTTAGTCATGGATAATAGCTAGCTCCAAACGCAGTCTTCTCCTCCTTCGACTGCTGTCGTCCAATACATAATCATAGTTCCAGCATCATGTAAGACGTGAACACTCGTGTGAAAGGATATTGTTTATTTATTATCATGTGTATTGTCATTCCATGACAAGAACTCGATTGACAATGATCAGCTCCGAGGTAGGAATCCCCTCAAACACGTTCAGTCAACGCTCTCGCGCTCTACCCGATCTTTCTGCCTCTATCCAGAACCAAGACTCAGCTTAAAGGCCCAGCCTTTCCAGGATGGTTACTCACACAGCGTTTCAGCGAACTCTGACTGACTGAGAGCACAAGACGCTCTTTTAGTATGGTACGTCACACTATGACTCCTCCCTCATTTCACTACTGACAAAGTGAAATACGGCTAGCACGTGCGCTAACTAAAGCTCACGCTCTGTGACATTCCATGGGATTTTGAGGCTTAATGACATAGATGATGAATGTAGAAGAAGTTCCAAACTTTCTATAAGTGAAAACAGCTTTTGAATATTCCAAGTAGAAGCTGAGATATTGGTTTCCGAATATGATAGGGTCGAACATCATAAATCCATCAAAAATAGATAACGAAGGGTAACAAGCGAGATATAAAGGGTTAAATATAGAGTAAAATGCAAGTAGTATAAACCAAAATTATAACAAAATGCTATATTTTCTTTTCTAATTAAGATATCTTTAAGCTGTTTTTTGCGCAATGTAGCTTGAAAATCCTTCTTTTCTGTTTTCCTAATTTTACAATTTTTGTCACATGATCTAGTTTCCATGGCAACCAATTACGTCATCTTAGCACCATTTGTACGTTTTGACGTTATTTCAACATTCCGGTAACCATGGCAACAAAATCCAAAATTTGTGAAAATGTTACTGATCAAATAAAACTATACAAAATTTCATTTTTAGACTAATTTTAGCTTATTTTACTATTTTTGGTCATTTTCTATGTAAATATTGACTGTAGACCTATTAAAGTGTATGTCAATAAGCTTGGAATTCACATGGAATGTCACCTCTGATGCCTAACAAACATGGACTGGCCATCCGCGTCAGTACATTATTTATAATCTTAAACCTGTGAACTGGCGAAACATGGTCCAAAAATATTTGAATTGTAAATGTGTCCAGGCCTAAAATGATCAAACCATGTGATATATGTGTTTTCATCTCTCTTTGTATTACCTTGTCTTGAACAAAGTTGTAATGGAATAATTCCCCCCAGCACGGAAATCTTGATGTATTTTAAAACCGTGGGAGGGGTAGGAAGATCGTCCATGATGAAACCCTAAACCCAAAATAAAAACAATCAAAAAAAAAAAGGAGCATGAGACTTATCAAACCTTAGTTTCTGCTATTCTATTCATTCTGATACTGGATAAGGCCTAAATAATTATTTTTCGGAATGCTAGTCACATTCCCAAATCTGAAAAAAGGACACCTGGCCTCTAGGCCTACAGGCCCATTTTAACTGCTAAAAAATTACATTTGCCCTGACATTAAATTTTGGCCCTGACATTTGACTCTAACATCTGGCCCTGACATCTATGGTGGACAGCAGCATCAATGGTGGAATGAACCCCCAGAGTTTATCACCATGATTACGTAAGACATGGATGTTATCATTATAATCACTGTTTTTTTGGGTATACTGATTAACATTCTAACATTACATAATATGTATGCTAAAGTCTGGGGACTAAACCAGCATTGATGCTGCTGTGGACATGTTTGTGGTGGACATCCATCCACCTGCTTTTCCCCAACCTGCTGGTTTTGCTGGTAAGCTGCTGTCCGCCTCCCCTCTGATGAAGTGTGAAGCCTCTCTAAAACTAAGGCGGAAACAATTAAAACCTTTAAATCTTTTATTTTCTCCAACAGTTTCCGCCTCAGTAATAATTATTGTTCAATATTGTTCTAAGTTATTAAAATCTGAATCCATAACTGAAAAGTATTTGATATTTCATTTTATTTCTAGATGATACAGGCTTTATTTCCATAATCAGGAGGGGCACTGGGATGGTGGAGTGGTTAGTGTGATTGCCACCCATGCATACGGGCCGGGTTCAACACTGCAAGGGGCTGGCCACTTCACCTCTATGGTTCCCCCTGTGCTAACAACAGGGATATTAAAGGCCTTGGGCCACCGGCTGTTCGTGTAGGGCCCTGTCTATGGACCCTGCACATTAAAGAACACATGCCTTGGTAAATGTGTAGGGGTATGGTCTCTATCTTCTCATAGATTTGTTCATTCCATAGATATGATCATCAAAGACAGAATTGTCAAATCCTGTTCTTGCCGTGATATGACCTTAGATGTTGCTACAGCGTTAAACCCCAATAACCAACCAACCAACCATAATCAGGAAGCCAGCCATACCCCAGCCAGAGGTGTGACGTTATGATATTTTTTGTTGTTGATTATTATTATTATTAAACCACGCTCATTTGACAATGATCTTCCGTGTAGGTACTACAAAATTTAGTTATTTACAATTTTTAATTAACAAGTCATTATTTATCATCCACCATTTCTAAGTTAAGAAATAGGTCATCAAATAAATGTATTGTCTCTAGATGAGATGGTAGACATGTAGATAGTTTCATAGGTGATAACGTTGCAGTAACGTTCTATTTGGTTCTGGATTGGTTCTTGTTACGTTCTTTGATGACTCCCATTTACATCGCTGTGACCGACTGCTGTGATGTTGAACTGCAACATTCTTATAATGTTCTGGTTATGTTCTTTGACCAAAACAGAATGTTCTCATAATGTTCTGTTTTGGTTGCGTCCTAACCTCACCCAAATTTCTTTTTAAATAACGTTCTAATTTGATGAGGTTTCAACCTCACCGTCATTAACATAATTGTTACATGCCATCTTAGTAAGTAACAAACTGACTATAAAAGTATGGTTGCAGAATGTTTCCTTTACGTCGCAAGCTGGCTGGGACTTGTTCATATGTAATAGTGCAATTGTGATCTTGAATGGACACCTTGAACGGTATGGGGTCTAGGCAAACAAAATGATTATTGTCCTTGATCTGCTTGAGATTATTGTTTATTGCACCCATTACGTCCTCTTGTATTATAGAAGGTAGTTCTGTCACCAATGAACGGGTTGTAAGGTTATTAGATACTTTTGTCAAGTTGTCACAATGCTATTTCCATGTACAAGGTTTCCATAGTCCCACTCAGTGCACATGATAGAGACTCTCCATACTGATATTCATTATCCTTAACAGCTTAATACTCTTGTAGCCATTTCTTCGTAATTAACCACAGTCATCAAATTTGTGGTTAGGCCAACCAGGGTAATTCTTTACTGCTAACCACACATCCTTAACCATCCTCAAGCCTTATGTGAGGGGAGGTTTAGCCTATGATTAAGGCCAACCAGGTTCTCTTTGGGGTGAGATTTATGTGATTACTTGTAATAGGTGAGTGAATAGCTAAAGAATTATCAAAAAATATCTGAATACCTCATGTCAAGATATATAGGTTGATGTGATTAAGAGATATATAAATACTTAATCAAACAAGAGATCATTATGAACGTGCTGTCATCATTACAAAATCAACCATTCTTAGCTCAATGTGTGCTAGATTTAATTACTCACAATTTTTAATGTGGCATTCCACTCCGTTTTATGTTTATTTATGCATGTGTGTTCCACTTGTAACTCACTACCAATTGGCTTGCTACTGTCCGTCTCCATGAAAACATTGAAAGCAAACAAGGTAATAACTTATACTATATGTGCACATACAAATACAAATCCGTGCTGGGTAGTTGTTTCAAGGAAAGAAATGAGTTTATTTAGAATCCTTGTTTTAGATATTCCTAATGCCCGATGCAGAAGCGTTACCTAATTATTTCTATCTCCCGCACAATTTTTAGTTTGTCCTTCTTCAATGCACTGTGTGTATCTCATACGACTAACCAGCGCACATAAACATAACAATTGTTCCATTTTATTTGCGGCAAAAATAAAGTAATTGCAATAGAGATTGAGATATTGGAGCAATTCACAGCACGCAATGGCACCATTCTGTACGGACCTGTACTAGCCTATATGGTTGGACAATAAATCTCAGGAAACGTTCTTTCATGGGCTTTGATCCAATGGTTATAACTGTAACAACATGAATTGTAATGTTGTTGGGGTGACTGGAGTATGTATACATCACTTGATAACCATACTCATCCGTTTCTCTTTAATTGAAAACTAATAGTGTCTTGCTATTGCATTAGTCGATCGACATGAACATTGAAATTGCTCTTATAACATTAATCTGAAATTGAGCAGCAAACGAAAGATACATTCCCGACAGGGAGGTCGACAGGGGTTAATTTGTATAATATACGCTAATGTTTGTTGCTTGATCTACACCCTGTATCTTGCCATATCTTGGATGATAGGCTGATAGGGACAGCTCCCTGCTACCTGGCACCTCCTCCAGGAGGATACCCCATTATAAAGAGCACTTTTTTCTGGTATCCACCCATTTTTTCCAATACACTACTAATATCATTTCAAAGATATTGAGTAAAAAGTTTTGCTCAAGAATTATATAGGCCTAAATGACAACATTATGGATTATAAAAAAAAACAAAAAACGCATAGATCATTAAAATTCCATGTGCGCTTAATTAAAAAAAATATTTGTCTACTTGCATGCCCTCATTAGATGTAAATATTGGTGGATTTTTAGAATAAGGATACGTGTATTACTGTCAGCCGTTTGGCAGATTGACTTCCAATAGGGTTCAGATGGATTTGTTAGCTATTACCAGATTACGTTTCCACAATATCCAATCGCATGATCAAGTATTACATTGTGAAATAATATGATAATAATTATCTCACTGTGTTACAAGCCTTATTACTTGGCCTTATTATCTTATTTACGATATGAATCATATCCAAAATGGATATGAATCATATCCAAAAAAAAGGGACCATGCATTAAACAAGGTGAATTGCAGTTTTTAGCTTTAGTGGAAACTATCAAAATGACCAGGAATTGAAACTTTCCTATGCGTGGGTGACACTTCTCATGGTGAGTTCGTATGCAATCTGTGAATGTACAAGTGGCCAGGTATAAGGTGATTTATTGTATGATGGACATGGCGGAGGTCCAGAAGTTGACCAACAGGTCCCGCTCTCTGCCTCACTCCTGGCCAGGAGGTCGTGGCCTGCACACGCATTGACGTACACACCGTTACTAAACATAGTGTCTACATGTCGTTGCCATGTCCAATTGTGTCCACAAACGACATAGTGACATTGTGGCCGGCCAAGGGTGGGTTCCAACCAGCTGCTGTCTGTCAGGTTAATTTGGTTAAACCCACAGGTATATTGCGACTTTGATCACTTTTTCATAACTGGATCTATTTGAAAATAGTCAAAATGGCATTTAAAATGGCATGAATAGCGTCGAATTAAACATTAATATAAGATGTTTGTTCCTTCGGTATGGATTACACGTGTAACATAAGACGCTACTTTGGATTACATATGAAAAAGGAAAGTAAACGAAAGTGATTATTCTTTAGAATCTTCAAGTACTGAACACAAGTATGCGTGTATGACATCGTGCACATTAGCAAACGCCACGGCCAGACAGTTTCATGCATATCAATTCTGCTGATCAGTGCAATCAGACATAGATGCGCATGTCGGTTGGAAGACCTAATAATCTATTTTCAGAAAAGATTCTCATGCCACCGGCATGACTAAATTATTGTGATTCGGTTATAAGTAGTGAAAAGCCATTGGTTATCATAATGATAGACTAACATGAGTTCCGGATATGTACGTAGGATGGGATTGGTGCCTTAATGCAGTTAATGGTACCTTTGGTTATAATTGTTCTGCACCCTTGATCTTCGATACTCCAGGTTATTAAGTGTAAGAATGATGATAGCTCTAAGAAAAGTATCACGGTTTACACCTTATTTGTTTAAACGTCTGATTCATACAGTCTTTCCTTTACGACCGTTTACAGTCATGTTATTTGAAAAAAGAAAAACATACGCAATACTATTGCAGTGCTGTTTCCATGTAATCATAATTATTGTTATATTGATTGGCAAACGCCCATATTAGCCATCCGCCACCCAACGGCAGTGCCTTAGACGTGAGTCACGGACGACCTAGTTTAGGGTATGTTGTTCAAGTTGAATCATAGAACGCGTAGGATGATCGGATATGACCACTATGGTCCTGTTTTATTACTGACATTTTGTCTTGATTATAGTTGGAGTATCCAAAGACTGCGTGTTGCGGAGACGGTGGGCGGTGGTAGGGAGAAATTGTAAATCTTGAACGTGCAATTGTTGGTTTGGTTATTTGTTGTTTCTTTTAGATTTTGAAATGGCAACATCGGTTCTCACATAGAGCAATGGACGATAAGATTTTGGTTCTAGATAATCTCATTTTCATTTTTATCTTGGAAGAAGCAAGTCCTTAAGGGCAAGCAATTTTTAGGCCAGGGATGTACTGTGTAAGTTCACACTCAGAGGGAAATTTATAGACACGGGGAACATGAACCAATTTGACTCCGCATTTCAAGGTAATTTGAGGTCAATTTACAGCAGGATATATGCATAGGTTTCATACGTTTTTTTTTCTCGTTTGTGGCCATTCTATGTAACATCTATTTATCATAAAAGTAATTGGATATAAATAAAAATGTCAAAAAAAGTTCTATTTCCGAAGCTTCATTCTATCCCTTTATGATTATGAAGGGTTGTAGGAATCCATTCCATATGTCTTGTGATTGTACCATGAGCTATTTTCATTAAAAAGTTCATATCTTTATTTTCGTTTGTTTGTTATTGCTCTGGTTTGCACTTACCATCGAGGGCTTTAGCCCAAGACAAAGATGCAGTCTGTACTTGATTTATTCTATATCAATCATACAGAAGATATTGAAAAATTTGATCAACAACAAAAATTGGCTTTAGCTTCACAGACAGGCATTATTGTCTCCAGAGTAATAACAGATCTTTTATTCACTGGTTTCTGAGAGGGCAGGACTATGGTGAAGGTATATGGGCTGGAGTCCTGATTTAGAATAAATATTTCTATTCAACTGTGCTGTACAGTTCTGTACAGATACGATGTCCTGGGTAGTTTAGCCTACTGTACAGTACAGTACTACAGTAGCCTACAATACTGTAGACTAAACTTGTACTCAAGACATCGTATCTATAGAGAACATTAATGTTATCATTAACGTATTCTAAAGGTTGACCTCATATTACCTGTGGGCGTGGTGCAAAATGAACACCGTTTGATGTTGTGTGAACGAAGCAATTAAAGTGACTTGTATCTTGATTTACTGTTCTTTCTTGGTTTACCCCATCTAATATTTGACTCTTTCAATAAGTATTTGTGTTTCATCGACGTTATGCGTGGGTGTTAATTGGCCGACTTATTTAACTGCCACACAGAAACTATCGTGTCTGTAGCCTAAGCCCTTTCCAACATTATCTTTAAAATCTATGTCATCTTTATTTCATAATAGCTTTACACCTTGAAGTTTTTCTTTGATCCATGTGGTGGGAACCTTTGGATATAGCTGCAATTTAAAATTAGCCATGATATCGCTGGGCACTAAACATGAGAATACATTCGTTTCTGGTTAAGGATAAAATTGTCAATGCTATCGCAAGATGTCGTGCAAGCCAATTTCATGGATTTAATAGAAGCGGAATGCGGGGGTGTTTCACAATGGTCGTAACTGCTTGTAAGAAACGCGCCAAATCTCTGTATAAGTGGAAGCAAATCTAGTAGTAAATAGTTACTGAAGACAACTACATATTATATCGCAGCTAAGTTTCACCATAACAGAACAATCCTTCTACCATAATTTTTGGTAAGCCTGTAACTTATTAAAATGATACGGAACAGTTACATTATTTGATGGCGAGGGTGAAACTTGACCAAAACAAATGTGACCAGTCATGATGACCTAGAGGGATATTGGGCACAGGCCTCGAAGCGGGGACCACGGAAAAAAGGTCCCTTTAAAAGGCAGCAATTTAAAAAAAACAAAGGTCAGATAAGGGAAAAAAGGTTATTTAAAAGTCAGAGTTTTAACTAATTTCATCGTGAAATTAGACCAAAACCACATGTTTCATTGTTCCTGTATGCTTGGTGCTATTACTTTTAAAGTATTCAACATTAATTTTACTTTTAGATTGAAATCAATGACATTATGGCCACTATGTTTGTCGAACCACTCATTGTTGGTTCAGCCAGTAGGGCCCTAGAAAAGACCAGTCTCTTTTTTCCCAAACAAGATCAGCAATAAGCCGGTGTAAAGCCTGTTTCCATTGATTAGGTCAGAATGTTTTGCTATGCAAAAATGATACACTCATTATGCATTTAAATGAGCCATATCACCAATGAAATGCATCATTTTTCATAGATTAACATCAATTTCCTGTGTTCAGCTGAGATTCTTTATGAATTCCTTGCTGTTTATACAAATTCTTACATTACCGGTCACTTGAATTGAAAAAAAAAGATCATTAAAGGTCGCTGAGAGGAAAATAAAACTTTTAAAGGTCCCAGAGCCCCCAAAAAAGGGGTCTCGATGTACTTTTCAGTATGCACGTACTCTTTAATGGATAATAAATTCATTCTTAAGTAATCACAAATGTAATGTTTTCAGGGCAAATAAAGAAAATGTGAAATATATAAAAATTCATTGAAATGTAGTTTGGTGACAACAAAAAAGTGAATTTTCATGAGGATTTTTTGGACATGAATATCTCACTTCCTATCACTTATCAGGTTATAGCTGTATAGAGCTTTGGAATTTGAAATGGGTATTCTTGGGATATAGTTCTAGGGAAGTGTGTCTCAAACCTTTGACATAGGTCTTAATTTTCATTTTATTGAATCTAGAAAAAAATGTTTCTAAAAATGACAAAAAGTTGAAATGACATATTTCCCTGTAAATTCATACCTGAGTCGAATTATCCAGAGATTTTGATCATGGCCACACAAATGTTCTATCTATACATGAAAATTGCATTTCGAATAATTTGGCAAGGAATTTCTCTTTCTTAAAGGGTTCCCAAATAAGCAACAATAGCACGTTACCATGGCAACATAAAAATATTACCTTTCTTATGGTGTATAATAGTAGTAGGGTCTGTTAACAAAATTTCCATTACAGAGTGGATAAAAGCAGCAAATTTTGTATGAGGCTCCTCTGAGGCATAACTATCAAATCTGGAAGGGGAGCCACCTTTAAATCTGAGAATGAAATATTTTCAGCCCCCATCAGGGCTGTGTTGATATTTCAAGGTGGCTCCCCTTTCAAATTTAATAAAGGGGTCCCATACCAAATGAAATGAAGAAATCTTGTGATGAAAGAGTAAAGTCTATATCCTTTTCTTTTGAATTATTTTGGAATCCAGCAGTCATTGCCAAAGGTATCATGCTAATGAATTCAGATATTCAGATATTTTGAAATTTGGCGTATTGTATTGGATGAATTGATTCAAATTTGTATTCCTCACCCAATATGGTTACCATGGAGTGTGCGCTATGGATGTACAGTCCTGGGTGTAAGTGATGTATCACATGAAGGAAAAAAATCAAAGAGCTTTTGGCCAACAATACTCCTGATGAGAACCTGTATTTGAAACCACAAATTTACTGTATCCAATGACAAATTCATAAGATCACATAACACTGAGAGTTCACAAACTGTGAACAAACACCTGCCTGGCAAACACCATGAAAACCAATCAGTGAAGCCATACCTGGTCACATGGCAATGCTACAAGGCAAAAGGAGGGAAATTCAACCTCCTGACAGGAGTAGTATAGGTTTTGAGGGAGTTCACGTCATCGACCATTTTTAGTGAGGGAGTTCACGTCATCGATAATTTTTAGGGGGGTAGTTCACGTCATGCAATTGCAAATTTTAGAACTGGAAATAGAAATATTCTTGTGATTAATGTTGAATGTTTATGTTATTATTGATAATAAGCTTAAGAAAATGTCAGCTGAAAAATTGGTTATTGCTGATGAAGTATTGCAGTCTATTGCAGATTTGCTTTATTGTGATTGGGAAAGTTTGGCAATATATTTAGAATTAGAGAGCAAAGATTTGCATAGAATTCGAGGTAAAGATAAAAGTACTGTGTTACAGTCTAATATATTACAAATGTTAAATTTATGGTGGGATCGAGTGGATAAAAATGATTATTTGAACGAGTTAATTACAGCTTTGTCAAGTTTGTATCGTTATGATTTGATTGAAATTGTTTTAAGTTTTATACCCAAAAATGATAAAAATATATCTGATAATATTATTCAAGTTTTATTTTTACAGTTGGCTGAGCGTTTAGTGATGGATTAGAGAAATTTAGGAATTTATTTGTCTATTTCTTTAACTGAAATAGATAATATTTTTTATGGTTTATATGAACCAAAAGTTCATCGTGCTTATGAAGTTTTAAAGGTTTTTCAATCACAATATGGTTATTTAAATTTAGATAAATTATTTAAAGTTTTGAGGCAAATGAGGAGATTAGATGTGATTGAATTTATTACTAGACATATTAGGCATTAACTTATTTGTTACATTTGGTTTCCCTCTGGTGGGAAGTTATTGTATATTGTGTCTCTCTCTAGTGGGAACGAATTGAACCTTGATGATTTATAGTGTTTGCAGACATGGTACACGGCCTCCATATTGGATTGTCGTAACTTTTGAAAGTTTGTTTACATTCTCAGTCTTGATATTTATAACACTCCTATTTCTTAGATACTTTACGAGGCTATTGCTTGACACCTAATTATGAAATAAACACAGGTTAAGAATTTTGCATTTTACAATTATTTAATTTGGTACGATATAGTATGAAAACCGGATGTGCGTATCTACATGCAGAATGCTGCCTCTTTGCAAGTCTGTTGTAAGAGTGTTGTGTTGCAGAGTGGTCGTTGAGCTAATCTTGAAATTTTTCGACTTTTGGAGAATGAACATATAGTTTTTTGAGATTAGCTTAGCGGTCATGACGTGGTTTTAGGTGATTCTAGTGTTAATGTACCCTGGTTAAAGCCCTGGTATGGAGTAAACGTTGCAACCGGGTGCGCGCACTCCAGAGCAGACTCTTTTCGCGTTGTAACGGTGTGTGCGTATGCAACAGCACACTAATTTAGACATTCTGTCCATGTACGCTTGATTTAGAGCGACGCGGGACGCTCTGGTAGAGAACGCCGTGCGGACACACTTTGTACCGGCTTACTCGATTTACAGCGACGCGGGGCGCTCCGGTAGATAACGCCGCGCGCTGTCCGCGAGGAAACCAGACCTTCGTGCCTGGCCCAATACTCGCCCTCCTGCGAGTGGGCCGGCGACCAGGCTAGTGTTAATGTAGTTTTGTGCGGAGTGACGCGAGGGTTGAGACGTACATTGACCTAGGTGATTCTAGTGTTAATGTAGCTTTGTGCGTTTATGAATATGAAATAATTTTTTGAAATAATTTTTTTAAGTTACTTTTGATTAGTGCCTATTCATTTTTCAGTGTCTTCTGCCTATTTTTACTTTTGACTAGTGTGACATAGCTGTAAATCTAGTAATAGTGTTCTTTCACAAGTCTTATGAAATCAAGCTGTAAATCTAGTAATAGTGTTCTTTCACAAGTCTTATGAAATCAGTATGTTAGTCTAGGAAATTGATATTTATGGTTTGGGCACAGATCCAGGTATTCTTTTTTTGTGTCAGTATGTGTATTGGTTAGAGTAATTTATATAATATTGGTGACGCAGTTGGGGCGAATGTATAGCTTGGAAGAATAAACATAATCGACTTGCTTGATTATAACGGTTTATTTGCAGAGAAGATAAGAAAGCGTTAAGATATATATACAGTTTTGTAGCATATTAAAGCGCAAGTGTAATAATTGACAAGGTTTAATTTGGGCTATAGCAGTTATTATATTTGACTTTAGTGAAAACAACCACTTTATAATGCATTAATAATTGAAAGCATTTGGCTAAGAATTGTATGAACATATTAAGAATGGTTAGTACATGTAATACATTAAGGTTTATTTTTAAAGGTAAATAAACAGCAAACTTGAATAAATGTAAATACATTTTGCTCAAACAATAAAGTGTTGTGAACACATTAAAATTGTAGCTTTTATATAAATTGGTTAGCTGAATATTGTAAATACATTGAACTAAACAAAGTGATGTGAATATACTAAAATTGTAGCTTGGATATATAAATTTGGGTAGCTGATAAGCTGTGAACATACTAAAATTGTAGCTTGGATATATATAAATTTGGGTAGCTGATAAGCTGTTGAGGTCTAATGGTAAGTCTAAATATGATAGTTAATTATTTCTTCTTGTGTGGTAACATACCTTCTTGTAGAGGTACGAGGAGGGGTTTTGAGATATATATGTATGTATGTTTATTGATTTTTAAGAGTTTGCTAAGACATTTTTGAAATATTTTAAAATGAAAGTTTGTTTTATAATAAAATATGCTTTAATGTTTAAAGTTTAAATGATTATATTAAATTAAGAGTGAGAGAAAGTTGATGTATTCCCTTTCAGTACCTTACATGGAAGGTTCTGGATGATGTGTCTTGTTTCCATGTGGGTATTTTTGCTTTGTACGAGGAGGTACTGAAGGGATAAAAGTTTGAAACGACTTTATAAATTAGCAAATTATTAAATATTCAATTCTATATATTTTCGTTTTGTTTATATAAATGTAGTGAGAAAAGATAGTTTAAGTTAATGCGTGCGTTTTATAATATAAACGTATACTATTTTGGTTTATTATTAAAAATGAAAACCTATAAGCACCTTAAATACTTTCACAATCATAACATAATGTTATTGTCTTGTGATTGGCTGAGACTAATAAAGAGGGTATAAAAGCTTTGTGTTGATCTTTTGCGCGCATTTCTTTGGTGTTGGTTTGGATGTGTGTGGTTAATTGTAGTGTGGTAAAGAGCGCCGTTGGGCCCCGCGTTGGGCGCAAGTGCGTGCTTTGTTGGGCGTAAGTGCAAGAGTTTGTGGAGATTGATATTTTCAGAGGTGGTTGTGGAGATTGATATTTTCAGAGGTGGTTGTGGAGATTGATATTTCTAGAGGTGGTTGGAAATTGCTTTCTTGGTTTGGAGATTGACGTTTTTAGAGGTGGTTGGAAATTGCTTTCTTGGTTTGGAGATTGACGTTTTGATTTTAGCTAGCGCTAAGCGCTAGTTGAAATTATTTTTGGTCTGTTTTACTTAAGATAATTTTAGTACTAGTTGAAATTATTTTTGGTTTGTATTTAGTTAGGTGATTGTTGGTTGTTGCTTTTGCTTTTGTTGAAATTTCAGCTTTATAGTTTTGCGACTTAAATGCTTCAAGATCAAGCTCGGTGTCATTCATCACAGGCACATTATAAACAGGTAAGTGTACTTATTTATTTATTTATTTGTGAGAAATATTGTATTGTATTGTATTTAGTGTGGTACCGAACAGGTAAGTGTATTTTTTAGAAATATGAAACAATACGTGTATTTTGATATAATATATTCTGAAAGTTCAAATTTTAAAAATGTTTCTGAAAGTTCAAATTTTAAAAATGTTTCAGTTAACTCCCAATATTTAGTTTATTATGATTTGTTTGCCAGGTCTAAGTATTTTCAGGTGCAAAGTATAGAAAGGGATAATAATTTGAAACCTATTCGAGTTTGTATATGTATTTTTCAGAATAGTTTGAATAAGTCTGTGGTGTTAAAGGAGCATAATTAAGATGTCGCATGATAAGGTTTATGTTGTTAGGCTTTCCGAAAAGGCTAATCTTCCAAAGAGAAGTTCATTATTTTCAGCAGGATTAGATTTGTATAGTGCTTATGATTATATTTTACCAGCAGGAAAAAAACTTGAAATTAAAACAGATTTACAGTTTGAGTTTCCTGAAAAATGTTATGGAAGAATAGCATCTAGATCTAGTCTTTCTAAATATTATTCTATTGAAGTTGGAGCAGGAGTTATTGATGAAGATTATAGAGGAAATGTTAGTATTATTTTGTATAACTTTGGAAATTTAGATTTTCTTATTAAGGCTGGTGATAGGATTGCTCAAATTATTTTAGAGCGTTATTCAAATGCCTGTGTTTATGAAGTACAAGAGTTAAGCAAAACTGATCGTGGTTGTAAGGGGTTTGGTTCTAGTGGATATTGTTAAAGTGCTAAAGGTTTTATTTTACAAGTTAATAGGAGGTGAGGGAGTAGGAGAAGGTGAGGGAGGAGAAGGTGAGGGAGAAGAAAAAGTTTTAAAAGTAGTCATTTCAATTTCTTCTTGTACTATGCTAATAGATTCAAAGCTTTCAGAGTTTAGAGAATTGAAACTGCTAGTGTATTCAGAAGGTGCTTGTGCTTCATTAATATTAACATTAATATTAAATCGAGATCTCATATGAAGTGTGGTTCGCTGAATAGATCGAATTCTATATTGTTCAAATTTGTTTTGACAAGTTTTTCTGAAAAGTTTATAAAGAATAAAAGATGTTAATATAATACCAAAAAGAACTAAGAAAGATAAGATTCCTGCTATAATATCAGCTACTGGTACGATATTTTTTGGAGTTGATTTGTCAATAGGTTTAGGTGTAGATGCGAAAGATGCATTAGGTGTTTTTGGTTCATTTGAAAATGTTGTATTTATAGGTATAGTGACTTGTGGTTGGCTTGAACTGTTAAATGTAGAGGTTTGCGCTAGACTTGTAGGATGTGGTTGGCTTGAAGTACTGATAGAGGTTTGCGGCAGACTTAAAGTACTGATAGGTGTGGAGGTAGTAGAGGTTTGCGGTAGACTTGAAGTACTGATAGGTGTGGAGGTAGTAGAAGTTTGTGGCCGATTTGAAGTAATAGGTGTGGAGGCTTGCGATAGACTTGAAGTTTTGGGTGAGCTGAAAGTATAAAGTATTTTGCAAATAATAAATTACATATAGATTAATATTTTTATAAAACTTTTGTTAGAAGTTAGGATGGATATGATGCTAGATTTGTTGTTAAAGATATTAGTAGTTTTAAATTGTGATAGGCTGAATAGGGATTATAAATATTAGTTTAGATAAAGCTATTAAAACATGTTGCTAGATTTGTTGTTAAAGATATTAGTTTAGATAAAGCTATTAAAACAAAGTGTTAATGTTTATTTGTAAATAAATAAATTATATATTTACATGGACCAACTTGAAGTACGTGGCTGGCTTGAAGTAATAGGTGTAGAGGCTTGTGACAGACTTGAAGTTTTGGGTGAGCTGAAAGTATAAAGTATTTTACAAATAATAAATTACATATAGATTAATATTTTTGTTAGAAGTTAGGATGGATATAATGCTAGATTTGTTGTTAAAGATATTAGTAGTTTTAAATGGTGATAGGCTGAATAGGGATTATAAAGCTATTAAAACACTTTTGCAGTTAGCATGAGTGACTTTTACGTAACTATGATGTTTGTTGCTTTGTTTGATATTAAAAGGAGGTTTAACTTAGTTTACCATATAGGAATGTTAGGAGGAAGCATGCTGTTATATTTTTAGGTTTAGAGTGCACTTAAGACTAATAACTTACATGGTATTTGGAAATGAAGATGCTGGTTTCATAGATGTAGTGGTTGTACTTAAATCATTAGTTTGAGTCTTCAATGCGTCAGTTAAATCATGAGTTGTTTTTGTTTCAGTTAAATCAAATAGGGCAATAGTTGTCTTCAAGGCATCAGTTGTTTCAATTGCTGAGCTAAATAAAAAAATTACGATTAGTTTGGTTAATATGGTTAGGACGGTGCAAAGTGAATATTGTTTAAGGTAGAAGTTAGATGGCGCCACTGCTTTTGCAGTTAGCATGTGACTTTTACGTAGACTATGATGTTTAATATTAAAAGGAGGTTTAACTTACGTTTGTCATATAGGAATGTTAGGAGGAAGCATGCAGTTTTATTTTTAGGTTTAGAGTGCATTTAAGACTAATAACTTACATGGTATTTGGAAATGAAGATGCTGGTTTCATAGATGTAGTGGTTGTACTTAAATCATTAGTTTGAGTCTTCAATGCGTCAGTTGTAGTTAAATCAAATAGGGCAATAGTTGTCTTTAAGGCATCAGTTGGTTCAATTGCTGAGCTAAATAAAAAAATTACGATTAGTTAGGTTAATATGGTTAGGACGGTGTAAAGTGAATATTGTTTAAGGTAGAAGTTAGATGGCGTCACTGCTTTTGCAGTTAGCATGAGTGACTTTTACGTAACTATGATGTTTAATATTAAAAGGAGGTTTAACTTAGTTTGCCATATAGGAATGTTAGGAGGAAGCATGCTGTTTTATTTTTAGGTTTAGAGTGCACTTAAGACTAATAACTTACATGGTATTTGGAAATGAAGATGCTGGTTTCATAGAAGTTGGTTTTTCTGTTGCTTTTAATCTGAATAAAAAATTAATGTTTAGAATTTAAGAAATTTAGAAAGCAAAGATTAGAAAACTTTGGGTATGAAAGGTATTTATATAATGTTCAGAATTTTAAGAAACTTGTTAAGCTAAAACTTAAGAAACTTAGAAAGGTATTATATTTGATTAATTTTATACTGTTAATATTAAGTGAGTTAAGCCTATACTTACATGCATTTTCCTGCTTCGCATTGAAATGTAATTCCACTTGTTTTGATAACTGCAAGGAATGGGAAGACATCTATGTCGTATTCGATGAATTGTTGCTGTGATGCGGCGGGGGAAATTAGAAAGATTTGCGTAGTTCTTAGCGTTCTGTGTGTGAAAGTTGTCGGTAAACAGTAGCAGATAAGCGTGTCCAAGTTGTCGGTTAAGGAGCAGTCGTTTTTGACAGAACAACCTAGAGTTTTCGTCAAAATGGTTAGGAAGAGAAGCAGGAATACTAGTTTGGTCGACATGATGGTTCTGCGCATTTGATTTACTTTAGAGATGAAGTGAGTGTTGGTCGGCGTGTTCTAGATTTAGATTTATCAATAAGTTTAAGGGCATTAATGTAAGAAATAGTTTCCATTGATTACGGGCTGTAACTTAGTCCATACTTATCAAGTATTTTTATGTAGGCTTGGCTTGGAGTAGATAAACTTGTCTGAGGTTCACTTGGTACTAAATAATTTGTGTTGAGAGGTTCCCTCTGGTGGCTAGGCATTAACTATAGACATGTGCTGGAAGGTTCCCTCTGGTGGCTAAGCATTAACTGTAGACAGAATAGAGACTTAGCTTTTACGCTGATTAGCTTTTACGCTGGGCGTTATTTGATTAATGTTTTGACTAGATTTGAGACATACTAGGGATGGGGTCTTTTTTATGCTTAAATTTATAGATTTCTCATTAAGAACTTTCTCGCCTGTGTTTGGTCTACAGTGTTGTGGTGATGGAGCATTGTGCATCAATTGCACTGTGATAATTCTCAATTCTGGTACTTTAGAGAAACAGCTTTGGCAAAATGTGTCATAGATATGTTCAAGTAGTATATTGTGGTTAAGTTATGATATGGGTTAAATTTATATATTTGTGTTAATGTTTATTTTTAAGATATATAAGGAGTTTAAGGTAAGTTTATTTGAATATGCATGAAGCTTTGTGCTTAAATAAGCTTATGATTGTTATATTTGGTGTTTACGTTTGCTTAGGAGGTAGGTGTACAGAGGATTAAAGATTGTTTTTGAGGCTTAAGGTTAGTTTACAAATGATTGTTATACATTTTGAGAAAAGTGTTTATTAGCCTTATTGTTCTTGTTACTTTTGCTTAGTTATAAATAAAGTATTAAAGGAAGGTGAATATATAGATAAGCTTATTGCTGCATGTCCTAATGGTACATTAATAGATTTTTCTAAAATAGAACAAATCACAGAATTAGCACAGGAATTGAATAGATTTCTTTTTAAATTAAGTTTAAAAAGATTAGTTTTGACATTTATTTTGAATAAATTTCCTAAATTAACACCAGAAGATCTAGATCAGTTAGAGATTCCTGGTAATTTAAAAAATGATATTACTAATTTTGAGGAAGATGAATCTAGGCAATTTGATGAAGTTGCAAATACAACAACGTTTGTTTTGTTGATTCGGCATCATGTTGGTTTTCGTGTTAAAATAGAACAAGTATCAGAAATTTTTGATTTTTAAACTTATATACATTGGTAGGTATGAGACGTGTGTTTTATTTTTATAGATATAGGTACGATAGAACTAATAAGAAATTTTGTAAATTAGTTTGTTCATGTTTAGATTGTCAGTTAATATTGGTTAATTTTCGATACAAGAAAGCATATAAAATATTTTTTAATTTAAATCAAATTATTACAAGACATGAAATTCATAATTTAAGTGCTAAAATTTGCGAGTATTGCAAAGCTAAACCAGATTTTTATTTGACAATGTCTTCTGATTTTTTAATGGGTTATTCAGAATTTTTAATAAATATAGCTCAGATTTATCTTATTGTAATGAAACACACCTCCTTTAGATTGGGTTACAAGTATCGTTAGTATATATTAATGCAAGTAGATTATAGTGTAAATTTGGTATATTAATGCAAGTAGATTATAGTGTAAATTTGGTTATTTTTGGTTTAAATTTTACTCCAAATATTTATTTTGATATTTCGTATATTTATAAAAGTATAAAGAATAGTTTTTTATATAGAGGATCATTAACTTTTAAAAATAAATTGTATACTTTGAAGATTACACGTAATGGATTTTGTTCAATTTATTTAAGAAGGAATTTTTCAAGTTTATTACCAAATATTAAGATAATAGCTTTAGAAGTTTATGAGTTTATTAGGGACTTTTGTGAACAGGAAATAGTTAGTGTAAATATAACTCCAAAGAACATTCAAATTACCTTTCAACTTGTATTTAAAACAACACCGGATTTTAAGGTTTTTTGTATAAAAATTGCAGAATGTTTTGAAAAAGAATATGAATTTGAAATTAAAGAATCTAATTCTAGCGAATCTATATGGTTGCCTTATGTAAATAATAGTTCATATTTTTCAAGTTTACGTATCAAAATTAAAGGTAATAGTAAATGTATTTTTACGTTTTTATATTCTTATAAAGGAAGTTGTTTAACTGATAATGTTTTAGATTTTAAAAGAGTTTGTGATAGTTTGAGATTGTGTTATTTAAATAATTTACATTTATGGCCGCCGGAGTGTTAGATAGGTTACTTTTGTTAATTATAGAATTTCTTTTAAGACAAAATGAAGAAAATAAATTATTTTGGAATAAAGTTCAGGCAGATAATTCACATTTTTTTAGTTTTTGTTTTCTACTTTTAACAGAATGTGAGAATGAAAGGAAAAAAATAAATATTCTTAAAGAAGAATTAAAGGTTGGACTTTTGTCTGCTTTAAGAAATCAAGATATAACGAGAAATTTAGCCTTTAGAATTTTATCTAGTGAAGATGAAACTATTAAGCTGGACTTGCGTTCTTCACAAAGTTCAATTATTCAGTGCCTTGTTGATATTCTTAAAATAAATATAACTGTTTATCGAAGTGATTCTCGATCATTTAATTTTACATGTTGTACAGAATTGTTTCGTATAGGTTCACCTTTTGTTATTCAATGGAACAAAATAGAAAATGCTTTTATAGAAGTAGCTTTAGATTATCATATGTCAAAATATAATTCATTAATTGAGTTTCCAAAACATAAAGTGAAAAGCAAAAAGCGTAAGCATGAATATAAAAGTGTTGAGTTTTTATCTTCTACTTCAGATTCAGATTCAGATTGTAAAAAACAAATACATGGTCAAAAAAGTACTTGTAAGAAATCTTTAGGTTTTCATACTAAGAAAAAAGCAAGACTTGAAAATTTTGAGAAAGCTGTAACTAAAGAAAAGGTTAATGATAGTGATTCATCTTTGGCTCGAGATTTGTCACTATCAGAAAGTGAAAATGATGATTATGATGATAAAGCTAAGAAATTGGAATCAGAATTAGAGCTTGAAAAAAGAGGTGATTTTATGGGCGAACTAAACAAATTACAGCAATCTAATAATGATATGAAATTTCATAAGAAATCTCAGAAAAAAGATGTTGTGGTAAATGTTTCAGAAACAGGAAAACATTTACAGGATTTTTCACCATATTCTGATTTGTATTCTGATAATTCTAATAAGATAGAATGTAATATAGATAAGTTTGTAGAAATAACTGAAAGGTTGAAAAAACACGCCTTAGTTCTTCAAAATAACTTACTGCCAGGAAATATTGAGAATTGCTTGTGTTGTCCTGTTCATTGTGCTCAAGCTTTAGTTAAGGCTACAAAAGATAAGCGAGGACCCAAAAAAAAAAATTAGAATGTTCATATTGTAAGAAAGAGTTTATATCTTTAAGTTTATTGCGTTTACATATTTTGGTTAAGCATTCTAATTATGATCCTAAGAATCATATATTTACACCAGTTCCTTTGAGATCTTCTTTAGTAATATTAAAAAAGTATCATCCTGATTAAATTTATTATATATTTATTTAGGAATTTCAAGTTGATAAAAGTAAGTATTTGAAATGGATACTGCTTGTTCAAAAAGTTTTGCTCGCTTGATGAAAAGGAGCTTGTATTTTTGTGCTTTAGTGTCATTTTATTTTGGTAAGATAAATTTACCTTTGTTAATTGAAATTCCTAGCCAAGAATTTTTATCTGAAGATGAGTGTTTACAAATAATAGAAATATTAAGTGAAGAACTTACAGATGATGCATGTTTTTTAAAGTTGAAATATTTTTCTTGCGCGAGTCTTTTATTTTTTTCATCGTATTTTCATTGTGATATTGTTTTAGATTTTATTTATTTATCCATGTGGGAAAATGATAAAAAAATAATTGAAGTTTTAAGAAAGTCAATTTATTTTTTTGGTTTAAAAGATTGTTTCACAAAGGTAGTTTTGGATTCAGTAGCATCGTATTTGTATATGTCAGTAGATGATGTGATTGATTTAGGACATTTACGGGAAATTAATAATAATAGTAGTCCTAATTGTTCAATGAGGTTGTTAGCTAAAAAGTTAAGAGATACTAGGCGGTGTCGTAGGTTACTTTTTTCTTTTTTTACATTACCTTGTGCTCAATGCCATTCACGAATTATTTTTAATTATAAAGGTTCAGATAATACAGTTTTTTTAAAGTGTTGTAAAAGACCTATTCATATTTCAAGATGTTATGAAAATTTTATTTCTTCTAGTTTTGATTTGCAGGTTTATTGTCCCTGCTGTAGAACTCCTTGGCGAAATGCATTACCCCAAATAGAAACAGCTTCGAGGAAAAGGTGTTTAGAAGATTTTCTTATGCATATGAGAGATTATCCTAAACACATAAGAACATATTCTTCTTCAAAATTAATGCGAAATGTGAAAGTTCAAAAGGACTGATGAGGCAAAGTGATTAAATTGTGATGTGATTAGGATTGATATTAGATTTTTAGATTTGTTTTAATAAATATTTAAAATGTTGCAGAACGAAGAACTAGAATCATTCAATTATACATTAGTTTCAAATGTACCACATTCAGTAAGAGAAAATAAGACAAGTCATTTTTATACTCAAATACCAGCTAGACGTGAATGTAAAGGTTACTGGGAAGTAGCCTTATTGGAGATTGATTTTTTGAAATCGTGGTATAATGTACCAGAGCATCCAGAGCAATCTAGAACTTATGTAATTGTGCGAGATATTTTTGATTTAAAAGACCAAACAGTAGGACAAATTAATTCATTAGATGAAGTTGTTCCTAATTCTATAAAAAAAGTAAATAAGGTGTTTGCTTTAAAGTTTGGAAATTATGAAATTAAGGATATGATAAGTGAAATGAATGAAAAATTTGCTAAATTAAAAATGGAAGTAAATGAAGCTCAACCTACTTATAAAAATTATAAAAGATATACTAAACTTTATATTGATAATCAAAATTTAATTTGCACTTTATATGTAGGTACAGGAGATGTAGTTATTTTGTCCGAATATATTGCTACGGTTTTACGCTTAAATAATTGTGAAGGAATTAAAAAGTATACTTCAAGAGTTACTGTTAATGGTGAGAAAACATTTACAAATTTTATTGAGTTTAGAGGACCACCTTTATTGAAAAAGCCACCTTCTACTGAAAATAAATTAGATTCTGAAGGAAATCCAATAAGGGATGAAGAAATTTTAATAAAAGGTTTTAATGATGTAATATCTCTTAATAGGAAGGGACCATATAATGAGCTTTTTCAACCACAATATGGAAAAGATTATGTAGGAAATGGAGTTCCAGTTTTTCCAACAGACACTTCAAATATATACATTTATTCTAATATTGTTGATTATGAGTATGTAGGTAACATTCAAACAAAATTACTTAGAACTGTTAGGGCTAGTGGAGTATTTGGTGAACATATTAAGCACACTTATTCCCATCCATTGTATAAGAAATTAGCTTATGATAGGTTGCAGGATATAGAAATAGTAATTAGAACTGATGATGGACAACTTGTTAAATTTGAATATGGAATTGTTGAGTTAATTTTGCGTTTTAGAAGATTAAATAGATAAAAAATAAAATGAATGAAATAAATAAAAGAAAAGCTTTTGGTAAACTGCTAAGAAGTTATGATATAGTTCCTTTTCAGCGTGCTATAGATATAGAATTATTTTTTCAACGCAAGTTTAAAGTTTTATTAGAAAAAATTAAGAAAGGTTTATTGAGGCATGGTGGCATAAAATTTCAAATTAGTCTTAATGTTGTATTAGGTAAATATAAATTGGATACATCAAGGTATTATGAAATTAAACCTTGGTTTCAAAGCAATATGACTCAAGTTTTAACATTTTTATCTGTAAAAGAAAAAATGATACAAGCTATAAGAATACTTTTAGCATTTTTTGATGGGTTTATTCAGATGGGTTCAGGTTGGTTTTTAAAACAAATTAATGTTTTACGTTTATCAGTTTATAAATGTAATCCTTTTGGAGGGTGTGCATCTGTTTCATTACCAATTCCTAATAAACATTCTATTCTTAATATACGATGTTCTGATGACAAGTGCTTTTTGTATTCTGTGTTAGCTGCTTTTAAAAAGTGTGTAAATCCTAATAGATTTACATCTTATTTAGATTTAGTAAGTTCTTTAAATTTAAAGGGTCTTTCTTTTCCAACTAAAATAAGTGAGATTCCAAATTTTGAGAAAAATAATAATTTAACGATAAATGTTTTTGGGTTATTTAGTCAAAATGAAATGGGATTTGTAAATAATACTAAATATTTACCGTATCCAATGTATATTTCAACAAGCTTTGATGATAAACATCGCAAACATATTAATTTACTTTTGTACAAAAATCATTATATGTTAATTCGAAATATTAATTCATTCATAACACCATTTTATTGGAAAAAAACAAGGTATTTTTGTAATAAATGTTTAATTTCATTTAGAGATAAAGTTGGTTTACAACTTCATAGTAAAGCAAATTGTACAAATAAAGTTTATACTGGACAAACTTATAAGCTTCCTTTAATAGGTGAAAAAGAAATGTTTCGAAATCTTTCACGACAAATAAAAAATCATTTTATTATTTATGCTGATTTTGAAACATTAAATAAAAATGTAAATAAGTTAAAAGGTAAGTCTATTATGAAAACAAGACATGAATTAAATGCAGTAGGTATTTTATTTTTATCAAAGTATAGTAAGTATTCTAAACCACCTTTTCTTTATATTGGTCCTAATGTTCTTAAAAACTTTTTTGGATATATTTATCAAGTGCGTGCAGAGATATCTTGTATTTTTGAAAATGATAGAAAACCTTTAACTTTAAATTCACAGGATATTTTACATCTCGCTAAGCAAAAAGCTTGTTATCTTTGCGGAGTTTCTTTTGCTAATTTAGGAATTAAAAGAGTTATAGATCATGAGCATTTAGGTAGGGAAGGAAAAGGTAGAGATGTTAATTATGCTTGTAATAGATGTAATTTAGTATGTAGTGCATTGAAATTTACAAATTTTAAAATTCCTATTGTTATGCATAATGCTATGAACTATGATTTACATTTTATTGTTAAAAATATGTACAAGTATTTAAAACAACTTAATGTTCAAGTTATTCCGCGTTCATCAGAAAAGTTTTTAGCTATGTTTTTAGATAATTTTGTTTTTATTGATTCTTTTCAGTTTCTTCCAAATTCATTATCTAATCTTGCTGAATTATTAGTTAAAAAAGATACATTAGATTTAAAAGAAACTAAAAAGCATTTTAAGGAAAAGATGTTGCCATATGTTATAAGAAAGGGAGTTATGTGCTATGACTATATAGATTCGTGGGAAAGGCTGGATGAGAAGGAATTACCTTGTCATGAGGCATTTTTTAATAGTTTAACTAATCAAAGTATTTCTTCTTTAGATTATGATCATGCAATTAAAATGTTTAAAATTTTAAAGTGTAAGAATATAAAAGATTATTTAAGACAATATTTAAAAATAGATGTATTACTATTTTTTTATTTATTTTTTTTTTATTTCTGAAAAGCGTACTTCTCAACGTTACATCGAGGTCTTCCAGTACATATTATATTATGGAAAATATGTTATTTTAATGGTTAGAAATAATATAATAATAATAGTAGTAATAATAATAATGATAATAATAATGAAAGATGAGCAATGAGATGGAGATGAATGCGGCAGTTTCGAATATCCATAGCACATAGTTAATACAAAATACAATCACACATAATAAATTCAACCTGGTAATCAAACAATAAATTGTCTACATATTGACAAACAAGCAATCATGATGTTAACATTAAGACATACACAATCAGCCTATGGTTCAGTCATGATAAGGTTCCGATAGTCACTATATAAGACCAGTCAGTGTACTTGTTCCCAATGTTAATAATAAGGTCAACCTACTTGGCTGATGTTTTTGAATCATTTAGGGAAAAGTCATTAGATTTTTATGGATTAGATCCAGCTAAATATTTAACAGCTCCATCTTTGAGTTATGATGCTATGATGAAGTTTACAAAGGTTAAGTTTGATTTAATTAATGATATTGACATGTTTAATTTTTTTGAAGATGGTATTCGAGGAGGTATGACAAATGTAGTTCAAAGATTTGCAAAAGTGAGAAAAGAAACTGAGCATATAGTTTATTATGATTGTAATAATTTATATGGATTTGCTATGGTACAACCTTTACCTTACAAAAATTTTGCTTGGGTTGATCCGAGTAAATATGATAGTTTTGATGTAACTAAAGTTCTTGATGATGCTCCTATAGGATATATTTTAGAGGTAACTTTAGAGTATCCTGATTATTTACATGATTTTCATAATATGCTTCCTTTGGCTCCTGAAAAGCTTGCAGTGAATTTTTTTCAATTGTCTCCATATGCTAAAAATATTTTGGAAGGTTTAGGTAAACGCTATACTAAAAGCTGTATGAAATTAATTTCAACTTTATGTCAAAAGGAAAAGTACATTGTACATTATAGGAATTTAAAATTGTATTTAAGTTTAGGTTTAAAAATTTCTAAAATTGTGACAGTCCATGGGAAATCCAAGCTTAAGGACTAAAAAATCAATTTTGGGATTTACCCATATTCTTGAAGCATATGATCAGACATTTTAAAAACTTTTTACGAAATTGAAATCCGACTATTATTCATAGTGCTATGAACCATTTCATGAATGATAGTCAGGGCACAAGCTTAGTAGAGAACTGATGTTGATGTAGTGCTAGCATTGTGTAGCATTGTGTAACCTAACTGATTTTTCTTTTAAACATCATACTTCTCTGTCTTTCTCTCAAATTTATGTGCTGAACCAATGTATTTTTGTATAGAAGACAGGGGACTACATGTTTTGGGGAATTTCTTAGGTTCCAAGTGGAAGGATTTTGGTTGCCATGGTTGGTTGCCATGGCAACCGAATTTGAAAAAGGTGAAAAATGTCAGCTTTTTCCTTATTTCAAACTTGTTTGAATGGCAACCAGCATTGAAAATATTTCAAATATTACATACATGACTGGGAAAAAATCATTGCGAGTCTGATACTGAAGATTGTATTCAAAATGATTGATTTTTAAGGGAGATACATGCTTTTATTCAACAGCACATTATTCCAGTTATAGAGCAAAAGGCTATCACAAAGGACCAGTGCAAGCACGGTGCTAAAGCTGTGTTTCACAACTAGAGATCACTTTTGAACACCATGCTTTTTTTGTCTTTCTCTCAAATTTATGGGCTAAACCTATGTATTTATGTAAAGACAAGACAGGGGAGTACATGTTTTTGGGAATTCCTCAGGTTCCAAATGGAAGGATTTTGGTTGCCATGGCAACCACAGTTGGAAAAGCTGAGAAAGGTCAGCTTCTTTCTAATTTTCGAACTTGTTTCAATGGCAACAAGTGTCAAAAATGTTTCAAATATTACACTCATGACAGAACGGAATCCATTGGGAATCTGATACTGAAGATTGTGCTCAAATTTGTTGACTTTTAAGGGAGATACATGCATTTATTCATGGGAAGTGTTATTCCAGTTGGAGAGCTTAAGGCTGTCACTAAGGACTGGTGCCAGTGTGGCACTAACACTGTTTTACACATAGAGATCACTTTTGAACATCATGGTTCCAAGTCTGCTTCCCCAACTTAAGAACTAAACCCTTGTAATTATGTAAAGATGAAACATGGGAATATGTGTCTTATGGAATATCTTGGGTTCCAAGTCGAAGGACTTTGGTTGCCATGGCAACCAAGTCAGGAAAAGCTGAGAAATATCAGCCTTTTCAGATTTCACATGTTTCCATGGCAACCAATGTGGAAAACATTACAACTAGTGCACTCATGACAAAGAAATCCTTGGGAGTCTGATATTGATCTTGTTCAAATTGGTTGACAGTTTGATAGCCACTGAGGGACTTTGTTAACATGAAGTAAAATAGCTGACATGCCCCTTTCATTTCTAATTTCCCCTTTTTCATCTTGCTGAGTGGCTTCATTATATCCAACATTAAACATAACAATGTTCTTGTATGCCTAAGGAATTTGGTTGGCACAGCAACTACAACAAGAATTAAAGAAAAAATACTGAATATTCCACTAATCTTCCCTTCTCTGAATACCCATTAATATTTTGCATTTCCTGTATATCTTAAGCTTTTCTATGTGGAAAATATATGAAAGTTTCATCTGACAAAATAACTGTCATTTCAGGGTGGAACATCAGGCATTTTTGCAAAAGATACACTGCTGACTTAAATTCAATCATCTGAATTTCTAAATTTCAGATCCATGTATTATCAACAACAGTCAAGCAAATATCATTAGAATCATGATTTTATTTCCTAATATCCAAATAATTTTCAGAGCATTGCAAAAAAGTACGAAAAATATTATTTTGTTCTGGTATTTGATAAGATAAACACAAAATGATTAAAACATTTTGTCAAATAAAATTGATAAGGATCTTAATCTGAAACTCAGTTTTGGTATGGAAGATGAAATCAAGAACTTTCATACGCAAAAGATCTACTTAAAGTGAAATGTGCAGTTATGGAACGTATTATCCTTGATGATTTTTCCAGTTTCCACATTTTCTTCTGTTGTTCTCTTCTTGTTCTGAAAAATTAGACCATTTCAAAGTTTAGAATTTATAAAAGTAAATATTTCATTAATCCACAATATATCAATTCACTATCTATTTTCAGTCTTAAAGATAAATTGTACAAGAACTAATACAGGGTGCAAATGATTTAAAAAACCTATTCAAGACCATTTTAAGACATTTTAAGGACCCTTGTTTGACAAATGTATGAACCATTTCCCACTTGTTCAGAAGAATGCTGTATAAGGTTGGATGTACGAACAATTGACAAGCTGCGTTAGATTCTTTTACCTATGGTAGTTACCAACAAAATACCCTTAATGATATTGTTTATAAATGCTGTATGATTTAATGTTATAATGACTATACAAATAGTCTTACATGCTGTCCCCAGCTCCCTGAGATGTTTGGTGTTTTATATTACAAAGGCCATGCCATAATTAGGCAGTGTCTCTTTATATTTTTAAAACCTCTTTTTCATAAGCTATGATAATTTATTTTATTGATAGACCATTACTTGCTAGGGATGACAAATTAATAAGCAATAACCTTTGTTGAGAATGATTGACATCTCTCCTTCCTCCGCTGCCTACTTTCCGCTGCATCTTTCGGCTGAAATATTCAAAACAACTTGCTTATGCTCTTGTCTGCCTTAACTGAAGAAGGAAAAGAGCCTAGTAACTAGTAATATGTACATAGTGATATGAAGTATATCACTGCCAGATCTAGAATTCAAGTAAGATCATTCATTAGCCAGAAATCCTCAGGAGATTATTGCCAATCGACACAACTGACTTAGGGGAGACGTCAAAATTCTTCAGAGCAGGCCGCAGCCAGTGGTCAGTGACAGTGGAGCATGTTGCCACCACTCAGGGTACTGAGGGTCGTGACCTGCTGCCATTTGACTGCAGCCTGATAGGAAGGGCGTTCAGACACTATCTTAATGACCTTAAATGACCTCATTAACCCATTAATTAATTAACTAATTAGCCCTAATGAGGTGATTAGGATATGTTATGTATACAAACTTAAAAGAAAAGTCCAATTTTATCATTCACCTTAATAATCATCTGATATAGGCTCATGTCTGGCAACCCTTATAGGGGATATAGAAGGCTGCAGCCTGTCATGGCACGCAGGAGTAATAACTAACATTTTGCCACAGCCTGCCACAGCATCTCAGGTTCACAGCCTCTGAATTTTGATGTCACCCCTTACAAATAAATCAGTCCTATAGAAACTTACAATTCTTCTGAAGACTCCACCAATGATCGCGCTGATCGCCCTCTTGGCTTTCCATGTGGGATGGGTCCCATCTGTAGTCTTTCTAATCAGGGATGTGCACCTTCCCACCAAGAAGGCCCTGTATGTCGGTACAAATGTAGCCTTGGTGAGTTGTTTCAGGAGTCTGAAATTGAAAGTCCAGTGAGACATTTATAGAAATTATCAATATGCTACAATCTTGTAAAAGACAAGCACATCAAAGAGGAGATCATTGAATGCCATACAACAGTGTATATGCTGGAATGAAAGAAGTTCTTTCTATGGGCAAGAAAAAATAGTATTCTAAATTTGTTATGTTGCAACATCAAAACTTCTTTATTCTCAGAATTTCTTGTCAGTGCAAAGATGTGCATATCAATGTAGTGTTCTACTTGACGGAAATATTCCACCATTTTCCTCAATGGATGCATTTCTATACAAATGTTAGAAAATATAGAATGATTATTACCCATTTGTTTCCCTGATGATTTGTAGAGGCACATTCCACCTTCCAAGAATCGAACATACAAAGACTCGTTTTCCCTTCCCTGCTATCTGCATTATGATAAATAAGAAACAGGTACATCAGATACATACACAAGAGATTTGTAGATCATGGATAACATTTTGGACATGTTGCATCGTTATTAGTTGGCACTCTTATATCATAGAATACTAATAAAGAACTTTTAAAAGTTTTAGATATTTTCTAAAATGCTGACATGCCAACCTCATACTACTAGAAGAATCTTTATCTGAAGAAATTATGAAGATAACATAGATAAACATACCTCATTTGCCTTCTTGTTGAGATGGTTGAATACTTGTTGGGGTGTGGTTCCATCAGCAAGGTCATTGCTTCCGACAGAAAGGAACACTGATGAGTATGAGTCATCAATGTCCAAATTGTCAGAAGCACGGAGCCCGCTGATGGACCGTACAACTATGCCCTTCACTTTCAAACCACGAACACACGAATCACCAAGGAGAAGAGCCATTTCTAAGCATGAAACAAACATGAGTCTTTAATGAGTAACCTTTCTCACATTTTTCTGAGCCGAATCGGCCATGCCAAATTGTCTGACCCGAATCATGCCACCCAAATCGTACAACTCAAATTGTAAAACCCAAATTGTGAATCCCAAATCATGACTTTATCAACTTCCTAAATAGGTATACGACCAGGGATTAGGTCTGTTGAGAAAAAACATTTGGACGTTTTTTAGAAGATCAATTAACCACAACACCTGCAAAATCTACAGAAAAAATATAAAAATTGCTTATTTTAAAGGGTTGGGAATAGTAATTTGATTATGACTTTTTGAAGTCTGACAGCTGCAAAAAGTTATTACTAACATGAGAAAGAGTAGATTCTTTTGCATGGACCACCGAGGTTTTATCAAAATTGGACTAAATTCAGTGAAAATGTTAGGGTCCCACCATGCATCAATACACTAATTAAAATGTCACAAAGAATTTTGAAACAATGCCCCAAGGAACATATATGATTTTCAAGGATATCAATGTATTAAAAGAGTGCATATCCTTGCAGAAATATCACGTTTAGCTTTAAATCTTTTTTATTATTGTGTCATGATTTTCCTAAATTTCCTGAAGTCAGTGAATCAACTTAAAAAGCATTGCAAACTAATCATTTCATGAAGAGAAGACTCCCAGACCTACCTGGTGAGACAGCATAGCATTAGGACCAGGGGTTAGGTCTGTTGAGGAAAATCGTCTGGAAATTTATAGAAGAGGGGCTATGGATGGTGTCCCATGTTGCATGTCAAATTTAAAAAATGGCAATGTCGCCTGTCCATATATCACAGATTAAACCCCTGTCACATGTCAAGTTTAAGGAATGGCCATGTCGCATGTCACTATCTTTTTAATGCCCCTGTCGCATGTCAAATTTAAGAAAAGAGCAGTGTCATTTGTCCCTTAATTGCCATGTCGCCTGTTGAATTTTAATTTAATAAACGGCCATGTCGCAGTGCCACATTTTAGAAATGTCCATGTTGCGCTGTCAAATTTAAGGGTCTACATCCATAGAAGATCTCATAGTGATCCAAACAATTAAAAAAAAAAAACGTACCTAAGGGGACCTTGTACTCAGGGCTACAACCCCTTATCTCTTTTAGATTTAATTTTTGTTTTATTATATTTGTCATAAATTTCCTAAATCTTTTCTCAAGATGAAACTCTTCATTCCACGCCAACAACTCTCCCAGACCTACCTGGAAAGATGGGATAGGGTTTAGGACCAGGGGTTAGGTGTGTTCAGAAAAAATATTTGGAAGTTTGTAGTTCATGAAGTTATCTAAAGTATTCCAAAAACGTACCTAAGTGAACCTAATACTCAGGGCTACAATCCCCTATCCCTTTTAGACTTAAATCTCAATTTGTGTAGATATCACAATTTTCTTCAATTTTCTTTTATTCAAAGGTCAGTGAATCGACTCTAAACCCATTGCAAACTGATCATTTCATGATCGAAACATATAGAAATTTGCAGGCCTGCCAACCCTTGATGCCTGAAAATCGGGACACACCTATTAGTATTACCCTCTTAGTACATAGTCTAATAAAACATAATTATATGTTATTAATTTAATGTAACTGAAACAATTTAACGTCTCTATGAACTTTAAAAAATCATGAAGTTTGAGTTACTGGAGGGGGCTCGGGGGATGCTCCCCCAGAAAAACCTTTAGGATTTTTTTTGTACAAAGCAGGCTATTTTAAGGAAAATAAACCCAGTTTTTCAATAACTTCTATTGCACTATATCTGTCAAAAAATCGGGATATTTTGTACTTAATCGGGATGCCTGGGACAGAGTCTAAATATCGGGACTGTCCATGGAAAATCAGGACACTTGGCAGCCCTGAATTCATAGAAAGGCATGACTCATGTAGGCCTAGTGATCCAGCATTTTAAAAAAAACGTACCTTAGATCTAGTCCTAAGAAAACTCGGGGTAACCCTAACCCAGTTAAGACTAAAATCTTTCTTTTTATAGACGTCATATTTTTGTCAAAGTCAGATAATCTAAAACCTATGAAGTCATCTCCTAAACGTCATTTTATGGTCCCTTCTAAACCACTTGTATTTTGATTTATTAACTTCTTTACAAGACTAAAACAGCGATGATACTTACTGTTCTGCTTCTCACAGGACGCACAGAGGCTGGTGTATCAAACTGGTGCTGCCTTGATGTTTCTCCGCGAAATTTGTAACATTTTAAGTAGTGAATCATTAATAAAAACAGGAACAGATTTAACCAACTAAATTGTTGCGTTATAGTCACTATTCAGCAACTTTGGGTAAAGATTTTCGATGTAGTATGACAATATTTGTTCGGGATACAGTCAGGAGTACACAGACAGCATCCAGCTGCTGCCACCTTCAGGATACCTTTAGATCTATTGTCACGTCGCCGTCACGTTTATGCATTCATGCCACCTACTGGAAAAGGTCAGACCTACTGTTATCCGGTCTGAAACCCGTTTTTCCCGCTTCAAAATACAGTTAATGCTAGAATCATATAAACCAACTTATCCTGTACAGTTTGAAACCTGAAAAACGTGACATTTCCCGCCAAAACAACGTCACAACGTGACGTTGTTTACTCAGGACGTCACACATGTCAATAAGCTTGGATTTCCCTTGGAACGTCACAATTTTTAGGATAGTATCCTTTTCTCAGTCATGTTGGATGAAACCATATATTGATTTTAATAACCAAAAGCGGAAAGAGGCTACTTCAGATTTTGATAGGGAATTTTTTAAACTTATGAATAACTCTACGTTTGGCAAATGTATGGAAAATGTAAAAAGAAGAATTAAAAGGGTATTAACAACAAATCAAAAGTCATGTGCCTCTATGATTAAAAAGCCTCTTTTTCATTCTTTACATATTTTTAATTCAAATTTTGTTGGGATACAGTAAAAGAAAAATATAGTAGAATTGAATAAACCTATTTATATTGGTTTTACAATATTAGATTTATCGAAAATGCATATGTTCAATTTTCATTATAATGTCATTTTAAAAACATTTGGTTTAAAATCTGTTCAGCTTCTTTATACTGATACTGATTCACTAATATATTATATAGATCATAAACATTTTTATAGATTACTTTATGATATTAGGGATTATTTTGATTTTTCAAATTTAGAAACAAATAATTTATTATATTCTTTAAAAAATAGAAAAGTGTTAGGTAAATTTAAAGATGAAACAGCTGGAGTAGAAATTAAGGAATTTGTTGGTTTAAGACCTAAAATGTATTCTTTTCTGTTAAATTCAGGAAAGAATATAAAAAGAGTTAAAGGAATTAGAAGGAGTTGTGTAGACAAGCTTTTACATTCAGAATTTAAACAAGTTTTAAAAGAAGCATCTGAATCTTTTGCTACCTTTCACTGTATACGCAGTTATAAGCACGATGTGTTTACTTTAAAAGAAACAAAGTTAGCTTTATCACCTTTTGAAGATAAACGTTGGCTTTGTTCAGATGGAGTGCACTCTTTAGCATATGGAAATTATAAGTTAAGGTCTAAAAAAAGAGTAAAAGAAGAGGAAGATAAAACAATATGTAAAGTTCAAAGGAAAGCATAGGAAATATTCCTGTGATTAGTGATTTTATAGTAGGTAAATAGTAATTTTATAGTAGTTATTAGTTTGTTTATCAAATATAGAATTAATTATGGCTTCAAAGGAGGAAACAATATCACGTTATGTTTTGTCTTTTGGAAGAAAGAAAAGACTAGATTTAACAATATTTAAAGCAGAAGTATATGTACATTTCAGTGATTTGTTGAAAGATAATAAAAGTTTTACAGTAACTAAGGAAGAGTTAGGTGAGTTGTTTGGGTTAAAGAGGAAAATAGCTAGAAGACTAAAGAAATTAGATCATGAGGCAAAAAAGCAGAAGAAACAGAAAAAATTAGATGATTTTTCTACTGATGAGGACAGTGAAATAGAGGAAAAGAAGAAAAGTAAGAAACAAGCTAAAAAACAGAATACAGAGTTGGAAAAAATTGGGATTTCTAGCGAAGAAGATATGCAAAGTATAAGTTTTTAAATGATTAGGTAGATATATTAAGCTTAATAGAAATAGTATTGCAGCAAAACTAGTTTGTGATTAGCTAAATTTTTGGGATTTAAGCAAGCCTAAAGGTGAGCATTAATGTAAGTATACATTTTATAAATATTTAAACAGAATTTTTTTAAGATGGAGGTGTGTTTTTATTGTGGTAGTGAGGAATCTTTGGTTCAGGGTAAGAAGTACTGTATTTCTTGTGAAGATAGTCTTTTTAAGGAGTGCATAAGATGTCATAAGCCTTATGACCATCCTAGATATTTTCAATTACACTTAAATAGATGCAATTCATGCCAAAAGAAATATATAAAGGAAAAGGAAAAAAATTTAATAAAACAGAGTGAAAAGAAGTCTTTAAATGAAGAAAGTGATCAAGAAAGTGATGCAACAGTGCAACTGTTTTCAAAGTTTGATGAAAGTGAAGAAGATATAACTAAGAAAGTTGATGAAGATATTCCAAAAAAGGCTAAGAGAAAGTTTAAGAAAAAGGAAATTCAAAATAATGAGGTTGATGAAGAAAGTGAAGAAGATATAACTAAGAAAGTTGAAGACATTTCAAAAAAAGCTAAGAGAAAGTATAAGAAAAAGGAAATTCAAAATCAAAATGAGGTAAATCAGGATGAGGAAACTGTAGCTAAGAATAATGAAAATGGAGAAACTGTAGCAAAGAAAAAGAAGGTTACAGGAGGTAGAGCTAAAAAAAATATTGAAAATGCTTTAAAGAATGAAGAAACTGCATTTGTGAAGCAAAAAAATTTAAATGCTAAAAATCAACAAAATAAGGATGCAATGGTATATGGATTAATTCCATTAATGGTTATAAGAAATGGCAAAAAAGGAAAGAATTTTTTTAATATAATTCAATAAGTAGTTATATTATATTATTATTATATTATATATTATATTATGAATGCACATGAAATAAATGTTTCATGTTCCTTTTGTGGAGGTGTTTTGCTTCTTGGATAACCGAAGCAAAGTGTAAATATGTATATAATACATGTCAATATTTATCTTTTTTATGGCGTTTATTGTATTGCTTGTGCATATGTTTTGGAGTCCCGACTTTGCACAGCTTAGAAGATAGACGTTGTAATTTAGGGTAAATGACAGTTGAATAGTATAAATTAGTTAAGCTTAATGAATAGTATAAATTAGTTTAGCTTGAAAATAAACAATGTATTATTATAAATAATTTTGCTTAAGATAAGATTAGAATGTAAAGGTAGATGTGTATTTAAAATGGCAATGAATCAAAGAGATAAGTTAAATGTACTTATATCTATTTATTTTAATTCTAGGCATCCTTCTTCATTTTCTTCTATTAATAAGTTATATAAAGCTGCAAAACGTGTTAATGAAAATATAACTTTAAATGATGTTAAAACTTTTTTACAAAATACAAGAACTTATACTTCTTTTAAACCAATTATAAAAAAATTTTTAAGAAGAAAAATAATAGTAAGAGGTAAAAATGATCAATGGCAATTAGATCTAATAGTTCTTCCAAAGTTGAAACAATACAATGATGGAAACATTTATATATATATAAAACAATATAAAGATCATCTTTATTCTAAAAGAATAGATTTAAACTTAAAAATTGGAGATAAAGTAAGATTAAGTAAATATAGAAGGACTTTTAATAGAGGATTTTTATCAAATTGGAGAAAAGAAATATTTAAAATAGCTTTTATATTAAATACAAAACCTGTAACTTATGTTTTACAGGATAAAAATAATGAATTATTACAAGGAGGAGTATATAAAGAAGAAATGTCTAAAGTAAAAGGTTGAATATTAATTCGTGTAAGATTACAAGGAGGAGTATATAAAGAAGAAATGTCTAAAGTAAAAGGTTGAATATTAATTCGTGTAAGATTAAGGAAATATTTAATCCGTGTACAATGGCGTTTGAAGGTCAATTTACTATTTTTGATGCTAGATTAAAAACACCATTTTCATTAATAATAGCTGGACCAAGTAATTGTGGAAAAACTACTTTTGTTATTGATTTGTTAAAAAATGATTCAAGGATAGTTGATAATGAATTTGATTATATTCTATGGTTTTATGGAGAAACTTTTCCACGTGATCCATATTTACAATTAAGAAATGTTCAATTTTATAATGGATTACCAGAGTCTTTTAATAGTTTAATAGATTCTAATAAAAGAGGACTAGCAATTTTTGATGATTTAATGGCTGAATGTGGAAATAATAAGTTAGTTTCAGAATTTTTTACCAAGCGAACACATCATGAAAATGTAAGTGTTATTTTTATTTCACAAAATTTATTTCATGATGGTAAGGAAAGAAAAAATTTTACTAAAAATGCTACCTATTTATGTATTTTTAATTCGCCATTAGACCAAACTATAGCTTATTCTCTTGCTAGAAAATTAATGCCTAAGAATCAACGCTGCTTTGTTAATATATTTACACATGCTGTTGATAGACCGCACGGCTATTTATTTATAGATGGCCATCAACAATCACCTAAAAATGCTATGTTTCGAACAAATATGTTTGGAGATGTTCAACATTGTTTTACTTTGAATAGAAGTTAAATAACAAATACCATTAAGATTATGTACTTGTTGAATAGAAGTTAAATAACAAATACCATTAAGATTATGTACTTGAAAGAAGACAAAAAAAGAAAGCAATTTTATTGTTTTAGTTTGACAAAGGCATAAGAAAAACAAAATTGAAATATTTATTTATTTGTGTTATTATTATTATTAGTTTACATTGAGTCAGATTAATTTTACACACTAAAGAAATGTCTTTAAGATTATGTACATAATAAACTTAAATTATTTAAAGTAAAATGGGTAGGTTAAAAAAGACAAAGAAAGAAAGCTATGCTCATAAGCATAGACATTTTCTTGTTTTAGTATGTGAGGCACATAGCAAAAAGAAGAGAAATAGAATTCTTGATTCAGCTGATGCCGAAGATATTTATGCTATTTGTGATTGTGTCTATAATGTTTTGAAAGGAAATATACCTATAAAGAAGTCGCATTATCATAAGTTAAAGAAATTTAAAAAAGTTTTAAGAGAAGTGGTAAAACAAAAAATGCCTTTTAAAAAACGTAAAGAAGTTTTAAAACAGAAAGGAGGATTTTTACCACTTTTACTTCCAATTATAGCTGCATCTGTTGCAGCAGGTATAAGTAATGCATAATATTGATTAATTTTTGTATGATTAACAAGAATTAACTTGAAATTAAAATTACCAAAATGGCTTCTTTTAAAAAAAGTATAATAATTCCTTATGCAATGTTTAAAAGCTGTACCTTTAGTGAAGAAGTACCTAGTCATAATGAACTTTATACTTTAAAAAGGCAAAAAGATTTAATGCAGGAGCGTATGTTTAATAAAAAGCCTTATTCTGTTCATACATCATATATACCACCTCCTGTAAAACCTGCTTTAACTAAGGATTTAAATTTAGAGGGAAGAAGAACTGAAGATGATAAAAATAATTTAAAGCCAAGTACTTTTAAAATATTAAAAGGAATTTCAGTGTCACAAAGACCAAATGCACAAAGTATTTTAGATAAAATTTTGGAAAATAATGGAACATGGAATGCTGAGGGAGAAATAAATTTACAGGGCAAAGTTATTAAAGGTTCAAATATTTTAAATATAATGAAATTTTTTTCAAAAACAAAACAATTCGAAAAGGAACCTCGAGGTGTTGATCAACTTTGGGAATTTTTACAAACAGTAAAAGTACCAAAATCTTGGTTTAAAAATAAACCTGAAAGTTTTCGAAAAAAAAAAGATGATGAATTTCTTACTCCTGCTAAATATCCTCTTGAAGAAACTGAAAGAGAAAAAATTATGGATACTATTAATAAATCTTTAAGTCAAGATGAAGAGGATAAATTAGATTTTGCTGGTCTTACAGATCAAGATGATTTTTATACGCCTATTTCAAAAAACCGTGCTAACATTGATATTGGTGAAATAGAAGAAAAGTTACCTTCACCTACATTTGATCAACCAGAGGTTGACATTTTTGCTTCTTTAAAAAAGAAAAAGAAAAAGAAATCTATGAACAAACCATATCAAGACAGGATTTTTTCAGGCAGTAAGAAAACAAAAGATAGTGCAGAGGAAAGATCAAGGTTTGGAAGAAGAATTAAACATACTTCAAAATGGGATGCATGGAAACCAGCTTAAATCTTAAATGAATCAAATGTTAGCGTTTTTATTGTTTATAAAGTTAAAAGTATATAATAATTAAAATGCAAAAATATTGTGGAGAAAATTATGCTTGTGACTATAAGCATTTTTTTGATGAAAATAATTCACGATTTTTACAAGAGGGTTATGGATATGGAGGATATTCTTTTATTCCTCCATTTATTGGAGTTCAGAATCAAAAAGGATATGGTATAGGAAGTATTTTTTCAGCAATAGCGAAGTCAGTTTTGCGTTTAGCTAAACCTGCAGCTAAATTAATTAAACCAGCTTTAAGAATGGCAAAGCCAGCTTTAAAGAATGTTGCCAAAACAGCTAAGCGTGAAATTATTAAGAGAGGGAAAAAAGCTGGAATGACTGCTGTTAAGAAAATTATTCAGGGTCAAAGTGCTAAAGAAGTTTTGAAAAAAGAGGCAAAGAAACAGTTGGAAGAATTAACAAAAGATTCTGTGGACTATATTTCTGACAAAATAAAGGAAAAAATATCAAATAAACAAAAAAGAAAAAATCAGTCTAGTTTTAAAGAAAATAAAAGAAAAAAGAGGAGAGTATCTTATGATTCTGAAGAAGAAGATATATTTAGCTAAATCTTCTTAAGATAAGATCTAGATCTTCTTAAGATAAGATCTAAAACTAGTTTGATAATTTAATGTATAATTTAAAAAATGGCTATGCATAAAGATTCTTGTCTGTGTGTTGATTCAAGTTATGATTATTTTAATATTCCACCAACAGATGCAACATCTAGAACAAGTTTTTATTCAAAATTATATTCAATTAGTAATGTAAGTCAAGGTGGACCTTTAGAGTTTGCATTTAAATCAAATAAAGCTGATTTTATAGACTTGTCTCAAACATTTTTACATCTTACTTTAAAAATACTAAAACCAGATGGAACTGCACCTGCAAGACCTCCAGCACAAGGAGCTCATGCAGGTGAAATTCCAAATCCGTCAAAAGTATTTCCTGTTAATTATTTGTCTGGAGCCTTATTTAAAGATGTGGAAATTTATATAAGTAATAAGTTAATAACAAGTAGTGATACTCATTATGCATACAAGGCTTATATAGAATATCTTTTAGGTTATAAACGTTCTGTTCTTGAATCTTTTGGAGAACTTTCTGGGTTTTTTTTAGATGATAAAGATTTTAATGAAGTTGAAGATTTTGATGATACTCATAATACTGGTGCAAAGAAAAGATTTCTTACAACACAATATGGTAAAAGTTTTCAACTTATTTGCAAATTTCATAATGATCTTTTTAATCAACCTAAAAAATTTCCAGGTGATATAGATATGAAAATAAGATTGATTAGAAATGAGGAAAATTTTGCATTAATGGCACAAAGCGCTACAAGGCAATATAAAATAGAAATAGAAGATGCTGTTTTATTTGTTAAAAGAGTTACTTTAGATGATGTTTTTTTAAATGAATTAGATATGGCACGAGAAAAAAATAAACTTATGAAATTTCCATTTAGAAGAGTTGAGTTAAAGTATTCAACTCAAGGTCCAAATAGATCGATATTGCAAGAAAATAGAATGATTTCAAATGGTGAACTTCCTAAAAGAATAATTGTGGGATTAGTTGATTCTCGTGCATGGGATGGGAGTTTAACTCACAATCCATTTAATTTTCAAAATTTTGGGGTTACAGATATTGTTTTGCAAAGGGGGAAAGATATTTCACCTTTTTGTGAAATGTCAAAATTAGATTTCGATGAAGATAATTTCCATGAAGCATGCACAGCAATGATGTATGCAACAGGGAGATTATTTTCAAATAACCCTGTGAGTATAACGCCAGATGAATTTAAGAATGGTAATACTTTGTTTTGTTTTGATTTATCTAAAACCGCACCAAATGCAAATAGTTTTGAGTTGACTGAAAGTGGTACTATTAATGTAATTGCAACATTAAAAAATCCTGTTGCTCATGGAATAGTTATGATATTTTATAATGAATATGATAGCATGCTTGCTTTAGGTCCTGCAAATCAGCCTGAAGTAATTTCAAGTTTACTTTAATGTAAAAATGTACGGATATGAAATTGAAAATATTTTGAAAAGTAATTGTGTAACTTCCAGTATTTTTAAAGGTGTGTATTCATCAAATCGATTACCATGTTTAAAAGGTATCAAATATCCTGCAGCATATATTGTTAATACTGATGAAGATTATAAAGCTGGTGAACATTGGGTAGCATTTTTCTTAAAGTCACGCAAAGCCTTACCAGAATACTTTGATTCATATGGGTTAAAACCTTTAAAAAGATATTTTAGAATGTTTATTAAGCAAATAAATAAAACGTATAGGTATAATACACAGGCTTTGCAATCTATATTATCTAAGGTCTGTGGTGAATATACTGTATATTATGTTTTTCATAAAAGTAAGGGAAAAACTTTAAAAGAAATACTTAAAAAATTTTCTGATAATAGATTAAAAAATGATTCACTTGTAAAGCGTTTTGTAAAAAGGCTGCAAAGAAAAAAAGTAGAAGGAAAAATCAATGTAAAGCTGGTTATTTATGTTCTAAACATATGCAGAAAGTGTTGAAAAAAATAGTAGTCTCATTATGAGGCAATACATAAGGTTATAAATTTTATTAAGATTAATGATTTATTGCATTATATATATATGTATTGAAATGGAAGCTTTATCCAAAATGGATTTAAAACCTACTCCAACAAAGCTTGGTTTTGGAGGGTTAACTTTAACACTAATAGTTAGTTTGATTGTTATAGGTTTAGAGTTAAAGAAACCAATATTGCAACCTGAATATGTATTTTTGGATTGTATGATGCTGTCACAAAAAATGAAGGGTAAAATAATTGAAAAATTATTTTTAAGGTGTGAAAATAAAAAACTTATTCAACCTCTATTAGATAAACCGACTGCAAGGAAATATATGTCAAACAAATTAGATACAAATATTTCTACCGTTTGAACATGTATGCAAATATTTTATGTTTGAAAAAACTAGCTAAGGTTACAAGAATTTATATAAATTAATTTGCTAAAGTAAGACAAGCTTTATATATTTAAATGTAAATAAAGAAAGTTTACAGGTTAATATTAGTATTAGTAATTTATTTTGTTATAATAAAATAATAATTTGTTATAAGTATGCTCGGCTTGAATTTAAGAAATGTTTTTAATATTATTATTTGATTTAAGTTTTAAATTTTTATATTATTTAAAAATTGTTTGTCTTCAACCTTTTAAAATTTTAACATGTATTATAATTTTAAATTTATGTAGTCAACCTATGTGATAGTTGACTAAAGTGTAACCTAAACTGTGTGACTAATGAAGTTGTATGTAAAGGTTATCACGATGGAAAGAAGTCTTCCAGCGCGGTTACCATGAGCTTACAACTGGACTGATCAGTAGATGAAAGAAGTAACCTTGACTGGTGGTCCTGGGGTTGCTATGAGAAGTGACTGGACCTTGGCTCACCAGTAGATGAAAGAAGTAACCTTGACTGGTGGTCCTGGGGTTGCTATGAGAAGTGACTGGACCTTGGCTCGCCGTGAATAAAGTTCGCTTAAAGGTTATTACGATGGTTAGCAGAAGTGCCTTCCAGCGCGATTGCCTTGAGCTCAAGTTTTGGCGACTACAGATGTATGGTTACTTAAACTGGACTAATAAGGACTTAATTGTTTGAAGGATGAAGCCTTGAAACAAATGCCATTATAGTCTTTGGTTAAGTACATTTAAATCTACTGAGTATAAATAAGGTCACGTTAAGTTTGGTTACTGATGTTGAAATATTAAATGTTGAAATAAAAACTGCTAAGAGTGATTACTGATGTTAAAATATTAAAACTGTTAAGAGTGGTTCGTTACTGATGTTGATTCGTTACTGATGTTGAAATATTAAAATTGTTGAAATATTAAAACTGTTAGAATGTAAGTAGATTCAAGCCGAGTTACCTATAACATTTATAAACCTATAACATTTATAAAATAATTAAATTGAATAATAAATAAACTTGTACCTGTAAAGTTTCTATAATTTACTTAAAGGTAGATGCGCTTTTTAATAAAAAAGGTTATTACAACAAAAAGGTTATGTTTGTAATACAAAAGAACTTACAACATGTATTGTACTTATGAAATCCAAGGAGATGTGATACTTGTGATGAAATCCAAGGAGATGCAATACTTGTGAAAATCCAACGAGATGTGAATGTACAAAAATGAAATTAAGTACTTATGAAATCCAAGGAGATGCAATCAATACTTGTGAAAATCCAAGGAGATGTAAACCAAGGAGATGTGAATGTACAAAAATGAAATTAAATATGAACATAACCACAATTTATGATTTATGTTTTTTGTTATTATATAGAAACACCATTTTTAATATACGTTTAATTTCGATATTGAAATAAACTTATATGATATTTAGTAAATACAAGCAAATCTTAACGATTTGATATTTAGTAAATACAAGCAAATCTTAACGATTTAGTAAATACAAGCAAATCTTAACGAGATTAAGACTACACGAAATACACGAAAAGCGATGACGTTTCTCGTCAACAACATGAGAGGCTATACAAGCAGGGTTATCAAATTTATTGATTTAAAAGATAGGTTATTTGAAATCGGTTTTGTGCAACTAGAATGACAAGAGAACGTAAACGTAGTTTCCTCGAACAGGTTTCTTTCAATTCATGACTAAAATTGAAACTAAATTAATATAGTATATTTCAATTTATTTTCGATATTGAAATAAACTTATATGATATTTAGTAAATAAGGCTAGGTTGCTCTAGATTAAAATAATTTTTCCTTAGCCGTGAAAATTTATTGATTTAGAAGATAGGTTATTTGAAATCGGTTTTGTGCAACTAGAATGACAAGAGAACGTAAACGTAGTTTCCTCGAACAGGTTTCTTTCAATTCATGACTAAAATTGAAACTAAATTAATATAGTATATTTCAATTTATTTTCGATATTGAAATAAACTTATATGATATTTAGTAAATAAGGCTAGGTTGCTCTAGATTAAAATAATTTTTCCTTAGCCGTGAGTAGTAAACCCCAAGGTCGAGTTCAACTCGTTGGCGCGAAATGCGCGCATAAATGAGCCCTAGCTAGAGCCGATAAACCCTGCGCATTTCGCGCCACGAGTTGAACTCGACCTTGGGGTTTACTACTGACAGGTTATTTGTGGTTGAGTAGCCAAGCCACGTTGAGAGATCCTCTCACCCACATTGTATTGGATGAATGTCATATAATTATATTGAATTCTCTAGGTTATAAACAACTGATTTTGGAACTATTTCCACTTGTCTTGAGACTTTAGCAGCTAAATATCATGGTATTTCTTAAAATTGGTCAGCCATCTTTGATTTTGGATTACCACATTGACTTCAAATGCAAATAATTGAATTCCCTGACCCATAATTTCCCAATTTTGACACCAAACATGTGTCTTTAGTCATTTTAGGAGCTGAGGTATGAGATTATATATAGGAAAAGTCAGCCATATTGATGTTTTGGCCCACACATCCTCCCTAATGATATTTCAAGGTGGCTCCCCTTCCAGATTTCATAGTTAGGATAAAAAGAGGGTATATCGTGCATTTTATTTTATTTTCACAGAAAAATATCTCCTACATATAAGGCTTTCAAAATTGCCCGATTTCATTTTGTTATAGAAGTATATGAGATGTACAAATTGATATAATTTGTCCCAAATATCGTCAAAATTGAAAATCTAACAATCACATTTTTCTGGAGATTCAAAGTCCATATATGTACGTTATAATCTACAATTAAAACCTTCCAAATAGAAAGATTTATAGGTAGAACTGAAGGGGGAAAAAGAGAAAGTGCCATCAAACCAGTTGTTGTCAAGAATGCATGCTTTGTAATGACATAGAAATTGATCAACACGGAATGTATGTAAACCGAATTGATGTGTAATTTTATAATCTGTATCTTTTGCATTGATATAGACTGGAGCTAGTGAATCATGACCAGACTTGTAGAACTAAAATACCAATTGGATTGTTCTTTTTTTTATGGTTTTTTTTCCTTGTATGTTTTAAGACTTCTGCAGAAAAGTGAGATATGCTGACATCATGTAAAAGAACTTAGGTATGCAGAAGAAAAAAATTGGAAGCAGGTTGTTAAAAAGAATTTATGTAAAGTTCATGAGAAAACAAAGTTCTGCTCTTTCAAAAAAAAGAAAAAAAACTTTCAAGTTTTGTTTTATAGTTTAGACATTCATCAGGTTGGTATTTTTTAGAAAAGTTGCAATCTGTCTATTATTCCCATAGAGATTGCCTTCGAAAGATAAAAGTCAAATTATGAAAAATTGCAACCGATAATCTTTGATGATTTATAAGAACATTAGCTGCTTCTTCATCAGTTCATATGGTATTATTTTGATATCTAGCAAACTGCTTATTTTCTTAGCGATCCCTTTCAAAGATTTTACCATAATAATCTTATTATGAATGTGCTTCTGTTAAAGGGATAACGGACTGTTTAACTTTGACTACAATTTTAAATCCATTACAGGGTCCCAAAACTAGAAATTTATGTCATACCTATATAAGAAGATTACATTGAAACAAAAAATAGTATATGTCACCATGCTTATTTCTGAGTGAGAGCTCAAGAAAGATAATGTCCTTAGCTATAGAAGTCTATGGGGAAAATATACTTAAGTTACTGATATTCAACTGACCCTAGAACCTTCAAAACCCATTACAGCATCACCAAACCCTAGGAATATAAATGTACCTCAGGTCTGTAGTAAGATTTTAAGACCAAGAAATATAGTGGTCAACAATGATATTTACAGTGCTGGAGGTTAATGAAATCTTAGTTGGTGATTATTTCTGTATAATCCTGTATATTATTTTCTGTTCTATTCCCCTAAATCTTTAGTTCAAACAACCAATATTTTATCTTTTTCATTTCAAATTTATACACTGCTCTTGTTGAATGAGAGATTTCTAAATTTTGGGGTGCTTCATTTTTCTCACTAGGGGGCGTAGGTGTGCCTAATTCAATTAACATTAATTATCATTTGGATCATTATTCAAAGTTTCTGATTTTCTGATTTTTTTGAATCTCAAATCAACTGTTATCAATATGTGATGTGAAATTCTAAGATCGTAGAATTTTAAAATGTTCCTACCAGGGGGCACAACAGTGAACAGTAGGTCCTACGTTATCCCTTTAAGGCAGGACGTCCCATTATTCCGGAACACCAGGTAGGTAAATAAAACAGGCCGTACTGATATCACAAGTTTAATATATTAATTTTCATGGTCTAAATTTTGTCTTTTATTTATCAGTTTCTTCAGGGATGACCTGTAATTTCATTTTTTTCATATAGAACCATATATTAAGGTGTATTTGCCGGGGATATTCAACATTTTCTACTTTTAACCCCATATGGATAGGGCTTTAAAATGTAATAATCTTTTTTTTTTTATTTCGTGCATGTCAGGCTAATATCGTGCATTTATCATGCCTAATATCGTGCATTAGAAATAAAACTAATATCAAATAATGGTCAAAATGAAAACCTCATCAAAAAATGTGTTTTCTGTAGATCAATACCCGTATCCCTTAATGTATATAATAAGAACCTTCATGCTTTAGCAGATGTGGCGAACTAGCATTAATGATAATATTATGATAATCTCTAAAAAAAAAAATCAAAATATAGATTTAATTTTACAGAAATATTGATTTAAGATTGTATCGCACACCCTGTATGTGTGAAAACACAATTTTTGGTATTACAAAGTATTTATAAAGGTTGTAACGTGATATCATGGTGTAATTATTATTTCCCCACTAAAACACTACACGGTGGTTATATCGGCACAAGCGGGAGTTAGATCTATATAATTCATAACCCCCTCTCAGCCAGCATAGGTTATAGTCAGACGCATAACCCCTGTGGGACGTTTTGATAACATATAACCCCCATAATGTTTATTTGTGATCTTTATTCATCTAAAATATGTCATAGAACTTTTTTTTAACATTAAGTGGTGAAATAAAATAAAGAACTACCTCCAGGGAGTTATAACTTCCAAAGTAACTCCATGGCGCGTGTTCTTATAGTCTGACCATAATGGCCAGTTCTTTTAATTTGTTTGTCATTTGATTATTTTCTAGATCTAAAGGCAATAAACACAAAATGCGCAATAATAATATTATACAACTGTGCGTGATACAAACCTCTTTTACCTTATGCCTTAGAGGTGCCTCATACCAAATTTAGTGTTTTTATTCACTCTGTAACGATTTCTCAAAAAAAACAACTTAACAGACCCCACTGCAGGGGGAATATGCACGTGCTTTGTATCGTGCATTTAGCAATTAGTGCGCGATACAAGGCACATTCCCCCTACGTACGTACGTTGCATTTAGTTCCTTATTAGGCCCATATACTCTAATAATGATTACAAGTCAAGTGCACGTGTCTAAAATACACACGCACCGCTTTGACACTCCTCATCAATCCTATTTCCTAGAGACGTAGGGAAATGCCAAATGGTAGGCCTGGCTAGCCTAATCTGCTGTTGTGCACGATTCCATAGATCTACTTAGAAAGACCTAATAATAACCAAAAAGGGATAACCTGGACCTAGACGTCTGCACCAGGTCTCAGCTACCAACTTTCCCATGGTATTCATATCACTTCCTATTACAAGATACCAACCCTTTGGCAAGTGGTGGCGGGAGTTTTACAGTTACTAGTTTGGTCGCTAGAGGTCGCAACAGTAAGTACCAGAACTGGCGACCTCTGGTGTTTTATCACAGAACTTAGTCACTCTAACACGTATTTTGATTGGCTGTTTGATGAGATGTGGACCAATCCAAATTCTCGTTTTATCTTGCTTTTGCCACGTAAAGTTTAATTCAGCTTGTTGCCGCGTGTCTTCTACTAACTATTATAATAGAAGGGGAAGGCAGAGAACCAGTTTAAAAAAAAAGCTAAACAATCCATAGACCACTAACCTGGACCGGTTTGGACAACAACAAAATTAGTTTCTATTGTTGATGCACGCAACTGTTTCGATAAATAAGGACACATTAGCATCAACATGTCGGGGCAGTATAATCTTAGAAATCCAGGTGAGTCTGACCAGGCAAAACCACAAAGCATTGTAAACAGTAAAATAGGGTCGTTGACGTTGTAAGTCTTGCCGTGAGACTGAGACTGTGTTAGAGAAGGGTCCACAGAGCTAGGGAGAGGAGTCAAAAGTTGGACGGTGGCAGTAAAAAGTCGGACACTTTTAGTATATTTTTCATAAAATATGAGGAAAAGAAACTTTTTTGATTTCACTCTTGGAATTGATTAATAATGTGTTTTGTGATCATGTTATAATCATAAAAGCTTAGATTTTGATTTTAGATGTATTCATTCTACTTTACACATGGTAGATCTAGATCTAATCCTCTATTTTGTCATGTAAAATACCCATTTATTCTAGATCTAGTCCGACGTAGTCAGCCTCTCGTATACTGAATAAGTGATGGTGCTACGAGAGTCTGGCTTCACTGCATAGACATCCCTGGCCCTTACCTCGCCCTCTGGGAACCAGGACCGACCTCCTGGGCATCCCTGCCCTTTACCCCGCCCTCTGGGACCCAGGGGCAGCGTACTCGATGTCCCTGCCCCTTACCCCATCCCTTGAAGCCAAGGTGTAGCCTCCATGTAGTCCCTGCTCCTTTTCCCACCTCTTGACCCAAGGGCCGATCTTTTCTCATCCCTTGGTAGTCAGCCAGTTTTCGAAATTAAGGATTTAATCTTTGCACACACCGGGTGCATGGCTGTCCAAAAATATGCATCCGGGATGTAAATTATGTGTACACCAGTATATTAAGGTAGAGTAGTGGCGGGTATTATTCTTGAAGACAGCGTGACGTCACATGATTTCGCTTGTCCCTGTCTTATCAGCTGCCTATGCTACCCACACACCTGTAACCAGGTGGCCATGAAGGGGACAAACACACCACGAAGGGGACACTGCTGGTACCCCTACACTAGTACCTCGCGCTAATTCGCCTTGCTACATAAGCACTAGAACAGCGTAATTCCGTAATGGCGGTCGTGCGGCCCTCGAACAATTTGTTGAGATGATACGACATATAGAAAGAATGAAAATATATCACAACGATCTAGGATAATGGGATATTATTTATCAAAGTGCTCTTGGGGATATGAGACGTTAGACAGGCAGTAAACATAAAGATATCTAAGAAAACCTAGAAGAACATTTCTAGCCTCTTCCGCGCCTACCACTCTGCAACGCGACACTCTCTCCATAGACTGACACCGAGGTACAACTCAATGCAGAATGCCGTAACTGTAGATACCGATGTGTCCTTGACCTCGACTTGAACATCCTCTTCCAAACTTCAAGATTCTAGCTGTAAATTCAGGACAGATATGTACTGCAAAATTCTGAATTTTGGATTATTCCATATTCACATATATGGCTTTCACCTCGTATAATCTTTAATAAATTGGGGCGATAGAAATATCACAACTCAGAATGTAAACAAACTTTGAAAAGTTACGAAAAATTCAAGATGGCGGCCGTAGTCTGTTCTAGTGTCTATGTAGCTTAGCGGAATTGGGCGAGGTACTAGTGTACTGGTACCCCCGGCCCCCTCTGATAACACCGGAGAGTGACCAACCTACCATTTACCCCTGTCTTCGAGAATCGGCACCTTAGTGCAAAAAGTATCACTATACCCTTACATTCCCATAAACCCCAATAATAACGTCACATGGGATGGTTTGAACATATCTGGACCATCTTGATAAATATCAGAACATTTTCCAAAATACTAAGGAAAATATTGGTCCATTTATCTTTTCATGTTTTGGAGTGTATTATCGGCACCTGTCTTGTATTATCGGCACCCTATGAAGTATCTTATCAGTACTTGGAGATTGAAATAGATAAATGGTTAGTTTTGGTTAGAAAAACATATTTATCATGTCTTCTTAGACTCCCAATTAATTTTTAATCAATTAATGTTAGAGATTTTAAGCAATTTAAATCTTCAGTCTAACATAGTTCAAACAGAAACATGTGTTTGTTTTTCACATAATATTTGTAAGTCATTTCAGTATTTTCAGACTTGGTATGTTTTTGTATTTTAGCAGGAGTATTGTTTCCTTAAAATCAGTGCCTCTCACATCTCTACATGTCTTTTCTCTAAATTCTATATTAAGATTTATAGTTTTTATCAATTTTAGTATGTTTTCCACCCTAATATTATAGTTAATAATGTAACCCTGCCGATAATACAAGACATGCACATGGAATGGAGTCTATTTTCGGCACCCATGTAATTAGACATGGTCCTTTACTTTTATAACTATTTTTCTGTAAATATTTATTTTTGGACATATTTTAGCTCATACTTATCAAAATTAAATTGATATTCTTATTTTTTGAAGTCAACAAATGATTTCTTTACATCTATGTACATTATCCAGCTTTATAAAATGGCCATTTCCTTATGGGTGGTGATGTAGAGATAGATTTCTTTTAATGCTATATCATCTATGCATAGTCCATATTATACAAGTCTAATGGTGAATGACAGTTTACAAGTTTTCTTTGAATTATACATAGATCTTTTTGCAATAAAGCACAAATTGTATTTGCAACATCAGGATAAGTGTTAGGGGTGCCAATAATAGACCCCTGCCGATAATACCCGCCACTACTCTATTTATCTTGTTGAAAAAGTATGCGCACACCGGGTGCACACCTATCAAAAAGTATGCACCCTGCAGCTAAATCATGCACACAGGGTGCGCCCTTAATTTCGAACACTGTCAGCATATTACTACCTGGTCACTGCGCCTCGAACTCACGCCTTGCTGAACGTCACGAATGGGCGCAGGTCCAAGCTGTAGCAGGATTCCCGTACCGGCCAGGATTCACATACCAGCCGCATCATTGTGCATGTGCGCAGGGGTTCTGATAATCTCAGGGCATGTTCTGTCAGGCATGCCAGTCAAAGTTGTAATGGGTAGCAAACTACAGATATATCCCTCACATCTTTTACATCACTAGGAGTCATACCAAAAAGGCTAACTCGCCCCTACTCCTAGTCTGTGGAGGGGGCACCTGTCCAGTTGGGGTGAAGGCTAAGTGCAGCCCACCAGTCAAATGGCCCATTATGGCGGCCGGTGTCGGAATCCTGGCGGTACAGCAATCCTTCCACACAGGCCACCGCCGAGTTAGCCAGATTTTGGCTAACTCAGCATCACGTGACCACTTCTCGACCAATCAGATCAATGGACACAATGGCCTCCACCTGCACTCTCACATGCCGAGTCCCCCTAGCCGAGAGAGAAGGGGTACCAGCATAGCACGTTACCAGCACTTGCAGGAACAAGCAAAATCTTGCAAAACCATGCGTGAAACCATGAGATAGACCCGACGTCAAAATGGCAGCCATGGTGACGTTAAGTTGATAAATTACTTATTGGGATTTGTTTGTTTGTGGGATTATTTTAATGTCCGGCCAACCCTTTAGGGTTCTTTTACCAGACTGCACAAGGTAAAGTTTTTCAGCTAGTTTTACGCCAAAGGGGCGGTGACCGAATCTATGAAATGAGGTGCCTATTTGTAGCAGTGGGACCCAATGCCCTCTTTATAGTGCTGCCACACTGAGATATCATGTCATAGGCCCACACAATACCCCACCCAGTCACATTATACTGACACCAGGCCGACCAATCATGTTTGGTGGTTCTTACTTTATACCGAGTGCCAGGCAAGCAGTGACCACTACCATTGTTAAAGTCTTTGGTGTGACTCGGCCATGGGTAAATCCCAAGACCTCCCAGACTCAGAGCGGGCACTCTACCAGAGCTACTGAGCGTGGTCTCCCATTTGTTGCCTTCTACGAACATCAAGGGGCTGCTGGGGGCACATTCTTCCCAGGAGGCTCCTGAAGGAACCCCCACCCCAGATCCCCACGGGGGAACTACTTTTTGGTAGCAGGACATTGAAATTCTATACGATGTGCGGTCCATTTTTGAACTATGAGAAGGATATTACTGTAAGTAACAATACTGAACGATTTGATAGTTGATTTTAATATGTATAAAAGAATTACAGTGTGAAGTATGTTGGTTCGCACCCAACCCCAAAGTTCGATAGGGCCCTGGTTGTAGACTTTCGTAGCCTGCTGTAGAGGGTTTGCAGACGTGGACTAATTTATTCATAGTTTCACATTTTCAATTTTTTTCATCTTGAAAATAAAATAGGTATTCCTTAAACCTTTGGTTAAAAGATATGCCACATTCAAGCTGAACCTATTATGCATTAACATAATTTCCCCTAACTGGTTTTAAAGGGACGTTCTTGTCCGTCAGTAAGCCGTTATTAGCTATGTTGTAACTCCCGAAATACTGCACAAATTCATGACGTGACCAATCACGTCGCTGGATTACGTTCGAACATCACAAAACACGTCGCCGGGCGTCGGTCATTAGGCTTATGTCTAAAAAAAACTATTATTTTTCAAGAAATTGCTTTTGATTTTATAAAAATATTAAAAGTATGTAATTATGTGTCCGACTTTTGACACATGTGTCCGACTATTGACACATGTCCGACTTTTGACACAAAAAGAACATTCAAATGGCCTGTGTGTAAAAAAATAATCAAGAAAATTCTTTTTCAGTATTTTACCTGAGAATTTTCCCCAATATCTCATACAAAAAACTTGACAAATTTTACAAATTTAAACCATATACCCAAAAGTGTCCGCCTTATACCACTTCTCCCCTAGGACTAGAGTAGAGAGTCTAACGTTAGTTATTAGTGTAGAATAACTGGAGTTCCTTGCTCGGTTGCTGAATGACAGTTCCTGACGCATTTCACTGGGCGGCTGCACATAGCCTTCGGGGAATGCCAGTCACTTGGTCTCACTCCCATTTGGTCTCAGTCATTTGGTCCCATGTGACTTTACCATGGTTTAACTCACTATCTTGATAGAAATGATAAGCATTGTCTAAAATTTGATCTACACACTACGTACATACTTGTGATAGCTCTATTTTAACTTTACGTGGTTAAATAACTGGTTAATTTGTGAAAAATTACATGAAGGCACTTGGAGGGAGAGAGGGGAGAGGCCGTCCCTGGGCCTCATATGTTTATAAATACATCCAGGGGTTTTCCTTAGCTTTTTTGTCCACTAGTCCACCGGGCTAGTGATTCTGTGTTTGCACTGGCCCGGACTAGAGTTCCACTAGTCTATATACCAAGCTATTACTGTAATTTCAAAGTTTTCACTGGTCTATTGGGGTAGTTGCTCACTTGTTCCACTAGCCCGACCAGATTTTTACTAGTACCCGGTACTAGTAACTCTATGCTAAGATAAAACCCTGACATCCTCCGAGAAAAGCAGTCATATGGCCTGGAATATTGAATAAGGAAGATGTCTTGGGGAATCCAATACTAAAAGAATTATGTAAATATTCTGATTAGAAAAAAAGTTATGCTAATTTGAAGATGCGAGGGTCAGATATGCTAAATATGGTAGAATCGACCAGTTGTTGGTATTTGTAAAGATATAACATAGTTAATCTGGGCCAAATATTGAAGTCCAAAATACAATTTCATGAAACATACTGCCATTTCCTTTCTATTCAAGATATTCATAATCTGTTTTTTGCAGAATATAGCCAAGCAGTCCCTTAATTCAGAATTCCAATTTTTCTAAACTTACTTTTGTTCCATGGTTACCATGGAAACCCTCATTTACATAGCAGTAGTATCGGCAGGTTTGGCCTTCTATCAACATTCTGGTTACCATGGCAACGGAATGCAAAAAAATCCACTATGCAAGATTGTCGGCCAGATTATTACTGCGGTACTGCGCAAAGAGAAGTTTTATTTTTGCACTTTTATTTTTTAAACAAATGACAAATTCGTTAGTATTAAGGAAAGAGAAATTTTGCATGTGTTCAAAACATTCTTATTGAGGGAAGGCTGTCTCAAAATTATAATATCTGTCTTCAAACTTAAAAAAAAAGTGTATATTCTGGTACCATATGTAAGGTAGCTGCAGGGACAGAAAATGTAAATCACTGCCTAAACACCGGTGTCGATCCTTAGACACAGATTTGTAACTTTTCTTGTTTCTCTATTCATAGCAGATACTTAGGACTACAGAAAATACGAACATCCGCTTGAAATTAAAAACTTTGATTCAAAACCTGATTCAACCCCTTATTCCTGACTGGCTAAAGTCTGTTCTGAAGTCGTAGGTTATTCTTTGCACTACCACGTTGTGCTGTCAGCGGAAGGGGTGCAAAACTTTAGTCTGTTAAAATAACTAAAGTTCATAATACAACTTGCAACAACGGCAGCTTTTTCTAATTTAGTAGATAAAAATATCATTTTCATGTGGAAAGAAGTTCTTCATTCAAGTGGTGTACATGTCATCTGTCTCGCGTTCGTCAGAGTTTATGGAGTTTTTACTCCTTGATTGCATGGAAATCTCAATTGGAGACCTCACGGAACTGCCCAGGGACACCAAACTCATGCCGTCTCGTGGGAGGTTATTGTTAGCCTGTCATGTTTTCTCGTGCAAAACTTAATCGTCAATCACACTTGACTCAAGCCCAAGGAGGTGGGGTGGGGGCGGAGGGGGCACTGATGTTCCCATTATGTGGTCATACCCCAATTCCGTCGCTCTTAACATCTGTGTTAAACATGCATTGAGGTGGATGGTATATCTGGAGAGATCTTGAGCTTTGACACAGTTTTGACACTTTTTTGTTGCCCGAATTTCCCCTCATGGGCGGAAATTGGGCGGAGTACTTTTCGTGACAACCAACTTAGATTGGAAACGCCCAATTTAATTGCAAACGTGCACTACGTTTCAAATTTGTAGATAACATAGTGCATGCCATCGTTTCTAACCGGAAAGAAACTAGTTAGAAGTATTCTAAAGGCTAAAATCCAGTGCTAATTGAATATAAAATCTTTAGATGAGCCTCTATGTATTTGCTTGTTTTATACAGTATTGTTCTGACCAAAAAGTGGTCATTGGGTCTCTACTGTATTACATCAAATGCTTTTTTCAATGTAGGTGAAAAGACGGGGAATTTCGAGTTTTATCAGGGAAACAAAATTTTACAGAAAAGGAATGTCATCAAAACCAATTTTGGGAATGGAAAATTGACCATTTGAAAGCTATTTTTGACTTGTATATAACCAAAATCTGAGGTTATAGAAACAATTAGAAGTTCTAGAGTACACCTTATAGGCAAGAACCTGCAGTTAACAAACTAGTAATCTCGCACATATGGTAATAAAAAGAATCGTGTAACTCTAATTCTGTCCAATACAATTGAAATGATGTCCAAAAATATTAAACAAACAGCAAAAAATTTGAAATTAATGCGTTGCTTTGTTATTTTTACATAGTGTGTGTCAGTATCGCTATAACGGGGAAAAAAATCTTGAGTTTGCCTGGGAATTCTGGCATCTTACTTATGCAGGTGAATGCAACAACAAACAAATATCGGAAGTTTCTATGGTCAATACCAATAAGAACGCACTAGTCAAAATAAATCTGAAGTATAATCAAAAGAATGGAGTTTTATCCTTTTGATACATTCAAAAAGTCGATACTGTAATGCATTTAATTAGGCATCATAGTTTGTTCGTCTGGTATGATTATGGTTTTAAAAAAGGGAGAAAAAAACATTTAATTGAATAATATGAAACTAAACAGAAATTAACGTACACGATGTTTCAGGCCGGTCAGCAGCTACCTCCCTCCCTACAACTGGTCCTGTTTCACAGTTCAATTAGAATATCACTTATTCCCATTCTTCATCTTGATCCTCCAGCTGTGAAGCGCCTTATGAAGGAAGCCCAGGAGCTGCGGGAGCCCACGGAGCAGTACTTCGCCCAGCCCCTGGAGGACAACCTGTTCGAGTGGCACTTTACCATTCGTGGACCTGGCGAATCGGAGTTTGACGGTGGCATTTACCACGGCCGGATCATCCTGCCGCCGGAGTACCCCATGAAGCCGCCCAGCATCATGTTACTCACGGTATGTTATAGTTTCACTGAAGTTCTGATCGAAATATTTTTTTTTGCAACTCACGTAACATTAATCTTGCATTCAGTTTGAAAGTACTGTTTTGGAGATACGGCCACATGGAGGCGCGCCACGAGATGCGTTTTATGTAATTTAGATTGAAATAAATTTGAAAAACCCAGAAGGATAGAGTGCAAAATAGGAACTGATTCAGCATAAAAATCTATGACACTTATCCCGATAGGAAGTTTAATCCACTGTACAGACTAGCTTCAGTACACTCATTTACTTTGCTTTTATAACTGGCGAGAGACAAAAAAGGCTTCATGTGATATTCTTCTTATTCTAATTAATATATTTTGTGGTCGATACATGAAACCCGAAATAATTTCCAATGATCTGTGCAGTATATAATTAAGTTTCAGTAATTTGCCTTCTGCTAGTGTTGCTAGAGTTTGATAAAGATAGTTGTTAAATTGTATATTTCTTATGTTACAAGAAAAATATACATTTGTATATTTGTTATGTTATAAGACAGTGGCTCATTTTATCGACTGAATATGTAAATTAACTGCATTCAAATACCGGTTCATAAAAGGTAACACTGAAACGTTTAGTCTTTACCACTTTTCATTTTAGCCTAATGGTCGATTTGAGACGTTCAAGAAGATTTGTTTGAGTATATCTGGCCATCACCCAGAGTCGTGGCAGCCCTCATGGTCCAGTGAGTAATGATTTAATCTATTCTCATGTAAAGTTTTATTTTTCTCAACAATAGTGTCGCTATCATTAAATTTACCGTATCCTGTCTCTTAAGGGTGATTGTAATGAGAGAATTATTGGAGGGGATGTTGTTAATGCAATAAAGATAATTTTTGTAGCGAAAAGAAAATAGATATATGGACGGCATATAATTTCACTAAACGTTGTCGTTTCAGTTCGGACCGCCCTACTGGCTATCATTGGCTTCATGCCTACGCACGGCAACGGAGCCATCGGGTCGTTGGATTACACACCAGAAGAACGAAAAGTGCTCGCCAAGAGGTTAGCTTTTTAACATCCCTTATAAACAAGGGTATAACAACTCCAAGTGGCCTTTCAATGTGTTTTCCCGGAAATGTAAACCTGTAGTACATATACAAAAAGGAAAAGTGTAAAGCATGTACCCATATTTCTTGTGCCAAATTTTTACCAATGTCCACATAGGCCATCTCATGCGCATACATTATTGGCGTTCAGGTATTGCAAATTGCATGGAATCAATATTCGGCCGATTTCTGTTTTCTATTTGTAGCTTTATATATTTGATATTTGATCAAGCAATATCTAATTTCCTTATGATCCATTCTAGGTCCAACGAGTGGAAGTGTCCCGAGTGTGGATCCATCAAAAGTATGCTGAAACCGGTCACAGAGGCCTCCAAAAAGACGACAGAAGAAGCAAAGGAGCTTGCGTCACAGATTAATTTCCAGGTAAACAAATTATGCCGTAGAAAAGTGTTCATACGATGTAATATAATAGAGAAAATATAGTTTTTCTTCAAACGTTGACATAGTCTTCATTGCATGGGCCCAGTAACAAAAAGTTTTAAAATGTCAAATTATAATACTGATTTCATTGATGTAGGGGATTGCTTTGTCTATGGACAGTTCTATTGAATCTTTATGTAAACTTTTCCGCATCTTATTTCTCAGGGAGAAAAGGAGAAGAATGGTTCCAAGAAAGAGGGTGATACAGCAAAGGCCAGTGCAGGATCGGGTGGGGCGGAGGGTGCAGCCAACGAGTCTGCCTCTCCGCCGACCAGCCCGGAGGGGTCAGGGGCCGCCGGGGCCGCCACGCCCACCACCACCCCGGGCCTACCACCCTTCACCCAGCAGATGTTCCCACCCACCTTCCCCGGCATGATGCCCCCCAACATGCCCCCGTTCATGCCGCGTATGATGGCCCCAGCCGGAGGAGCGGGAGGCGTGCCCCCGTTTATGAGGCCCTACCTGAGGGCCTCCTGGCCGGGCATGATGCCCCCCATGCCAGCGGGTGGAGCAGGCGCCGTGCCGCCCGGTGGTATGTACCGCTGGCCGGCCATGATGAACCCCCAGATGATGGCGATGATGAACCCCCAGATGATGGCCATGATGGGCCAGCAGATGGGTCAGCAGCAGGCTACGGGCCAGCCGGCCCCAGTCCCGGCAGCGGCCCCATCCCCGACAGTGTCACCCCCGGTCGCGTCAACAGTGTCATCCACCGTCACGTCAACACAGAGTACTTCTACTACCTCTACAGCAACGTCACGACCAGCGGCGACACCTAGGGACAGCACGGCGACGTCAACGTCAGGTACCACTGCCACGACGTCGTCTACCACCTCCCCACGTCCCGGTACAAGTGGCCCCTCCCCCGCCTCGCCTTCTAACCCTGAGCCCAGCTCTTCCTCGAGCCCTACCCCCAGCCAAACCCCATCTACCACCACTCCCCCACCAGCACAGGCCACAGCAGCAGCATCGACGTCAGGGTTGCGGCAGCGGCGGACTGAAGAAGAGTCGGGTACGGGCGCCCAGCCCAGCCCTGCCGCTCCGGCCCCAGCCGACCAACCACCCCACAGCCAGCGGCGCGGGGAGAACCCTATGGTAGTGATGGTCATGGCCCTGCTCGGCCTCCTCATTATTGCCCTTATCCTACGTCGACTGTACAACGTAGTGAATGCGGGCGCGTTTGACAACGACTTCTGAACCAGCTGCAGTGCGGAGAGAGCGGAAATTTGCCCTCTGTCTCTCCAGGAACATAAATGCTTACTGTGTAAATCATGACTATACTAATTGCAATTGCGTTTACAATGTATGTCCCAAAAAGGTATAGTATATCAAGAGTCCGAAATGATACACTAATCTACATGTATATGTGTACATTAATTAATAAGACTTATGGCGGCGACAACTGGTAGATTTCTGATAAATAAGACTTTAATATGTTGTCCTTGTAAGTAGAATAGTTGTTAGTGGTTTGAGTGGTGTGTATGAGTTTTGTCTTGTTTTGCGGCTCATTCCTAGAAATGTATTATACTAATAGTGTTTATGTTAATTCACGTTGAACTCTTCTTAATAACTCTCTATCAACTGTCTCCGTACATTGAACTATTTATAACTCTATCAACTGTCTCCCTCTTTACTACGTTTTCTTGCAATATTTTACTTTTTTCTTTCATTCATATCGTCTTTTACGTATTTTACAGAAACTATGTTTACGAATATAAATGTATCTATTCAAATTGAAGTGTCAGAATTGAATAATCAAGAATGGTAATTCCGCCGTTTGTGGTGGATGGATTCGTACAAGAGGTTATGGGTATGGGGATTCTTCGGGATCCTACAAATTAACGGATCCTTCTCTATTTGGGAAAAAAAATGTAATGGAACAGAGACGATTTCGAAACTTTTAGAAAAAGTTTGTATATTACAGGTTGTAAATAAAATCGGTGCTCGCATATATAAGTGTTCATAAGCTATGGTTTAAAAGTAAAAGGATACGTACATTATCGGTACGAGTCTACTAAACGAAACTTCTACGTATTGGTTATTGGATTTTTTGTCTTTTAAGTTACATGTACATTTTGTGTTACAATCCCTTCTAATGTTGTGGTACCTGGATGTCAACTGTGATTCACATACTGAATAGTTCCAAGATTGAACTCTTTCATCCGAAATCATACTCTGTTAATAACTGTGATAATTGAGGGACGCGGGATTAATTCTGCAACAAGGTGGCACATGATGTGCACCAGCTTGTATTTAAACTTACAGCCCTTGGTTTCTGTGAAAATACTAGGATATCCAACTGAGACGGAAAGTGAGTTTACGGTCTACATTATTAACAAGTTGTGCAATTGGCCAGTTATTCGTGTCATGAATATGGTCTAATAAAATGGTTCACAAAATATCTCTGATGTGTGTTTCTCTTTCTGGAATTTTACGTCAAAAGTATTTATCCTTTTATGCATGTTCGTTTGACATGACAAGATAGACTTTCTTTGTTAAAAATGGCGGAAACGTGTATAGTTGAATGTCATTTATTTAAAACATTTAAATACAATTGCTATTTAATAACGAAACTTTCTATCACAAAGAAGCCTGAGCCCTCGGGTGGTTGACTAAGACTGACTCGGCACCCATGCCCCGGTGGGTGTCTCGTAGTGAGGAGTGGTATAGTGAGACGCCCTTCACAACTTGTGAGGTAGCCTCAGTAATCTGAAATAAAAGTCCGTATTTGATTTATGATTCATAAAAACAATCGATAGCACAAGATTTTTGGAGTGAAACTAATGGTTGCTTTCCGCTGCTTAAACAACATTGAACAAAATAAAGTTAGGCATATAATAATGTATAGTAGTATTATACACAAATGCACCAAACCTTTAGCAGAAGTGAACACCAGTACAACAGACCATTTATTATTAACACCTACTTTAACTTAAAATAATGTCCTACCTTGACGGCAATGTAGTCGCCTGGAGTAATTGGTTGAAGACTGTCACTTAGACCAGACTGAGGTATCTCAACTCTGGGGAAGATAACTTTGATGTTTGCGTCGTTCCTTCCAGCCAGGTCATCCTTAGACTTCTTGCTAACCTAAAACCAAAAAAAAATCATGAAGTCTCGATGAGTGCTGAGTAGCGAACTGTAACCCAAAGTAAATCTACATCAGGATAGAACCGGTATCCAGGTTTCTCGAGGAGTCCATTCAGAGTTAACTTGGTATCTGCTGGTCATCTACTTTAGGACAAGGCACTCTTTGATATAATATCGTTTTCGGAGATGTAACTATGAAAGACTGATACTGATAACGAGAACGCCTGTAATGAAAAGATCCAAAAACTTGTACAAAACAAATTGCCCCTTACAAACAAACATCAGATTAAGGGAAATATGAAGAGTACCGCGTCTTAAAATTTTAATTTTGCATTACTCATCAATCGTTTCAGACGGAAGACTTGTTTATGAAATAAATCAGAGGTTTACTTGTAAAGTATTTCAAATTCACACTTTTCACTATGAAGAATTGGGGAACGTACGCTTTCTGTGAGTACCAGCTGCACCTGGCCGATGTTAGACGTGTTGATACGTAATGCGCCTGCGCGGAACTCGTCAATCAACTCCATATGTCGTCTGCTTTTGACATCATCAGGCACGTCGTCATTCAGTCGGTGATAAGCGCGGGTTTTCTATAAGGGAAGAATTTTGTTAGAGAAATATCCATGGATTATTCATTTCAAACAAGCTAGGGCCAAGTTTATCAAATGAGAAATCACTTTTTTTTTCGTTTATCAGTACGACAAGTACATGAAAATTAGGAAAAACAAGTTACGGGGTATAGTTGGTACATCAAATTATACGTTATTGTAAGATTTGATTCTGACTTTCTGATCGTAATTCAATTTTACAAATCAACCTTTACTATGAACTTTAAAAATGTATTTGTTTCTATGTCTTCTCAACAAAAACCTCTGATTTAAATTTTCGATGTTTTGAATACAAAGTGCCCCGCAATTTTTGAATTTACCGTATTTTGAAAAAGTCAAGAGGAAAGGTAAAACTATCAAAGTGATCCACATTTCTTTTCTATGTTAGTAGAAACTACAAGAAGCGCACAATAACAGGAGAAATTGAGTAAATGGCATTAGTTTTTTTTTAAACTTTTCCAAAATCCATGACATTTACCTGACGCATGCTGTAGGGGAAACAGAAGGCAAACTGGTAGCCCACTTGTCGCATGAGAGAAACTGTCTGCTGATGGTCGTCTTCAGTCTCTCCACAGAAACCAGCGATAAAGTCACTTGACAGGGACACCCCTAAAGCACAACGTGAGATAAGGTTATTAAATTTTATTTGGTAAGGTTAATGAATAAGAAATTAAACAGCCTACTACATCCATTACATGATATCTAATTACGATTTAAGGTAATATCCTTGACATGTATCACGTGCAAGAAAAGGTCACAACTTATATTTCTTGTCTCTAACAAACACAGTTTCAGTTTTTTCTGTCATAAATCACACAATAAAGTAGGACGTATGATATTAATTTTAGTCTAGATACATATATTATAGTGGCTTTCTCAAATTAATGTACAGAATATGATTAGACGTGGTTTTTTTGTTTGTTTTTTAAAGCCATGGGAAGAAATGGATTCTATTTTCACAATAGCATTTTTCATTATGTGTACATATATATTTTTAAATATTAGTTCAGTTCAAAAACAACAATGACAGTGTTTTACCTGGAATGATGCTCCTGACGTGGTCGACGAGCTCTAGGTAGGCCTCTCGTGAGTAACCCCTTCGCATCTGGTCCAACATGCGCGAGCTGCCGCTCTGGGCCGGGAGGTGGAGCTGGTTACAGATGTTGGGCCGGTCTCTGATGAGGTATAGCACCTGCAGGAAGGCGGGGACACATTACTATCATAACAACGTTTTGTTCATGGCACATAGGCGTATATATTAAAGTTTATAGATTTTTGAAATTCTTTAGAGTTTCTAGGCCTGACATTTTTTGGCAAAGTGGCCCTGCCCACATGGTATCATAAGTGATGATTGGTTTTATTTCGAGGGGCTTTCGTATTGTGCCTAATTTGATGTAGACTACAGCAGTTGCCAGTTATTTTTTTAGAAAATTTGCAGTATCTCCTGTACCTAATTTGGCTAATGAATGGTAATCTTGTTCTCTATGTCGTGAAAACTCAATTCCCAATGGGAGTACATGGTGAGCTTTCCTTACAAACTCAACTTCTTAATAGTTACATACAGATACCCCTTAGTCTCCTTACGATATGTAAAAAAAAACTTGAAACTAAAATTGTAACGAAATTGAATTACTAACTTCGTCGGGAAAGTCCTTTGGGTGAGGGGATGTGAATCGGATTCTCATATCCGGAGCGACCTGGGAGACTCGGTCGAGGAGATCACTGAAGCGGCGTCCTCCTACCTTGGGCTTGTAAACGGTCTTGAAACCTTTACTCATCGTTCCAGCAGAACCTTTATCGGCACCTCTGTAGGAGACCACCTCCGACGTATCTCTGTAGCTGTTTACATTCTGACCTAGAAGGGTAATTTCATTGAGTCCCTACAAACACAAAATGAAATGATGATTAACATATGAACATAACAATCTTTATCACAAGATGCCCCTAAATGACTGGAAGTTTCAACACTTTTGTTGAATGATAATTGCGATTTTAGTAATGTGGCCTAATAATCAGTTAAGATGCAGACATGGATGGTTAGCTTTGCTATGTAACACATTAGATTCATAGCCTAAGAACCACTAATACAATGCTCATCATCGTTCCAGATAGCAACTTGGGAGAAAAATGCAAAGAATTGAAGTATTTTGGTGTGTTTTGTGCCCTATGATTTGAAAATGGTATTTCTCTTATGTACACCCGTTAGAAGTCCAAATAGATAACAGCTTACTTGATCAGCCAAGGTTCGCACTTCATCCAAGATAGATTCGATGGGTCGACTGCGCTCTTTCCCTCTTGTAAAGGGAACTATACAGTAACTACACATATTGTCGCAGCCACGCATGATAGACCTAAATGGGAAGTTTGTATTTGTATTAGTTCTTTATGATATTACTTGATAATCAATATTTTACAAAATGAAGCTATGATACTTGACAATGACATATTTGTATTAGTTCTTTGTGATATTACTTGATAATCAATATTTTACAAAATGAATCTATGATACTTGACAATGACAATGTCTGACAATGATCTCTGAAAGGGCAGTTGTGCTATGGTTGGCAGTCAATACAAATCTCTGATCATAGCATTGTATCTCATTGGTTGTAAGAATCAGAGGTTGAATCGCCACACTCTCAGAGTCCGTGGCTGTAATTGTGGGCAAATATGGGCAGACTTCATGAAGTAGATAACCAATGCTACAAGCACGTTCACTCGTTTATACTTAAGGGGAAACAATACTTGGGTATAGAACCCTTCAAACGATGGATTAATAAAGATCTTCGACTTAACTCCAAGTAAATACAAATTAACACCTGTTCAATATGCTTACACAAAAGCCGATGGAGAATTTGTGTTCATTCTCACTGGTGTAATATCCGCATACGTTTCATCCAGGGAGAGAAGTACGTTTACTTAAAAAAGAAAATATGCGATGTAAATAGTATATTAATGCTAACTAGAATGTCCTCGTAGATCTCATGACCATAGAACAGAGATGCCACTCTATGAACATGAAAAATCCGGAAAACTGTTGAAACAGGCTTTCCGGATTTTAGGCAGGAAAATCCCGAATTTAAGCAGGAAGACATAAATGGAACAGAATAACATATTGCGTACATTATTATATCAAAAAGAGCTTTTTCGAGATACTCTATGTTGTCTAAGAATAAAAATGTAATTATTTTCCCTAAAATTACTTATGCCTGAAAGGTTTATTGCAATGAAAAATCCGGAAATCCGGAAAAAGAAGGAAAAGTGGAATCTCTGATAGAAATAAACGTGAAGGCCCAAGTTAATATTACCAGTATCGCCAATTTTATTTTGTGATGTTGCAAATTTTATCAGAGATCCCATCCCAGATTGATGAAAACGTAGGAAAAAGAAGGAAACGATTTTCCAGTTCTTCTAGAAGCAATGGGGAGAAAAATATGCTTTAAGAATAGGCCTTTAATATGGATTGTGCGCTTAGATAGGTAATAAGGGAAAATACTGTCATTTACTTGGTTCATGTAGGAACTTTTGCAGCGCACCAAAAACCTTGACAAGTAGGACCTCTTAAAAATCTAGGAAAAATGGCATCTCTAAATTCATTGATCAACTCACCTGCAGTCTGCCCCCCTTCAGTCAGAGCTAGCATTCTTGGTAGATCTCTATATGCGTCCGGTCCACAAACCAAATCTACACATTTGTCTTGCTCCAAGATTTTCTTTTTCAATCTCTCTGCCATACATCCTAGTATAAAGAGGTGAGCATCTTGTTAGACAGGAAATTCTTTACTAGTAAGTAGTTAACCGTTTCAATAAATTTATGCAACACTGAGAAAGTCTATTTTATATAACAATTCAATTTGTTTTGTTCTTGAGAAAATTTTAATTCCAGATACACATTTTTTCAATTATAAATCAATTCCACGTTCATATCGTTCATGTTCTTCCAGTCGATATTGCCTTATATTCTATCTCTAAACTATTCCAAATAATCATTTATCCTTCACTATTAGTTGCTTACTCTCTATATGAGACTGGAACCAAAATTAATTTAGGGATACTATGACATTACGATGAAGGACTTCACCCGCTGCCTGTTAATTCTGTAAATGTAATGTCGCCATCAGTGGTACTGCCTGGGAATGTCCGTGTATAACTAAATTGCAACTGTCGTTCAGCTCAAGGAAAAGATACATTTACTACACTTCATTATATTTTGACCATCCAAAAAGAGCAATACAAAGCAGTGACTGCATTTCTAATCTTACCATAGCTCAGAAAAATCGTTATTCAAACTAACCTAATATTCCTATCTTCATATGAGGGTCCGATCTGTTATGTGATCGTTTCTTTTTGAGAAACTTAAGGTATTCAAGTCTCCTCCATATTTTCTGTTCAGCGCCATCCCTTATCGAACATGTCATAATTAACACCACATCGCTCTGAAATTGAAGACAATGTAGATGAAGCCATAGATCTAGAGATCCTAATTGATTGTCCTAAGTAATATGCAAGAATTATAAATATCCATGTGGAGACTGTATACTGTTTTTGACTGCATGATAAAACTCATTTTCTTTTGCACGACATGACCTCTTGTATTCAATAAAATTCAATCGTGTTAAACCAATTTGGTTGTCATGTCAGTTTTGGGTAGTTAAACCTCACACTATCGTATAAACGTTCAAATTCAAAATAATTCATCTTGTCTTCCACATTTCTTATAAAAGAGAGATACCGGTACGAGGTTATGCAGAGCTAACATAGGAAGAAGCCCAGAGATAGATCTATAGATCTACTTGATTACGAGTATAGAGCTACAGTAATGAATGGAGTGTGAGCTAGAGGGCCTACTTGTTTGATGTCATCTGTCTTCTGAAATCCACTTTTTTCCAAAATTGACCACGCTATTTCGGTGTCGTTGACGTTCATTTGGCATCCATAGGTTTCGAAGTAGACTGAAAATAAACGGATTATAAATAAGGTAGATTTATTTAGTAAAGGATTCTAATAGACTATTAAAGCTAGTGTAGATCTACTAAACATCCCATCTGCTGCCTGTTTCACTGATGCAAAGCGATGCTTTACACCTTGTCACATACGTAGTCTACTTAAAGATGCAACATGACCACAAAGAACTGACACCTTATTGTCCTCTCACCAACATTTAAAACCAAACAAGATCTGATTATTGAGATGAAAGTTATCAGGGAATTTTGGAATTTTGCTAAGGCAAAAAAAAAAGTAGTGTACAGGTAAAATAGGTAAAAGAAAATAGGTTTTTTTTTTTTACTTCTTTTTCTTCTTTACTTAGATCTACCAAAGATGGATGGATGGATGTTGGATGTTGGATTAGTTTCATGTCCAGCCAACCCATCAGGGTTCTTTTACCAGACTGCACAAGGTAAAGCTTTTCAGCTAGTTTTACGTCACAGGGGCGGTGACCGAAATCTATGAGATGAGGTGCCTTTTTGTAGAAGTGGGACCCCATGCCCTCTTTATAGTGCTGCCACACTAAGATATCATGTCATAGGCCCACACAATACCCCACCCAGACACATTATACTGACACCGAGCTGACCAGTTATGTTTTGTGGTTCTTACATTATACCTGAGTAAACGGGTTAGCGGTATCTTCACCATTTCCGACATCACACAGTGAAACACTGGGTGCCAGAAGTGACCATCCTTAGCATTGGCCCCTATGGAGAAAACGCGAATTTCGCGATTGTGCGAGAAATTGACAAAATGCGAAAATTTGAAGGGTTGTTTTGCACTCCTGAGGCGAGACTAAAAAAAAATTCTGTTTCCGGTGGACCGGCCGGGTGGCCGTAATTTGGCCGGATGGGACGAATTTTTTCCATTTTTTCCATTTTTTTTTTCAAAAATGCTTGAATATATTCCTACCAAAAGAAAAAAAAAAGGAGGAAAAAAAAAAGATTTTGCGGCCGCCCGACTGGCCTTTTTAACACCCACCCGGTCCACCGGAAACAGAATTTTTTTTTAGTGTGGCCTGGGATCAATTCCAAACTTTTTCTCATTTACTGTATGAAGGAAGATTGGAGCAATATTTAAAAAGTTAGAGTGAAATAACATGTTTTGTCCCATGGATGCCCATGTTAAAAGCACACCCAACCTCTGATTGCTATTTTCCGGAAAATTTGGCGTAGCTGCTCATTTTTGAGACCCGCTTACCCGATATATTGAGTGCCAGGCAAGCAGTGATCAATGCCATTGTTGAAGTCTTCTGTGTGACTCGGCCCAAGTGGGCACTCTTCCCATTGAGCTACCAAGTCTGGTCTACTTATAGACCCGGGCAGTGTTGGAAATAAAAAACATTTTTAGCATCTAGAATACATACCCTGGGCATCTATGTGCTGTTTCATGGTTTTCCATGCTATTTTAGGTCAATCCTTTTGGATTTTGAGAAAAAAATAATTAAAAATTTTCTTTAAAAAAAGTAAGTCATGATAAATCAAAATATACATCCATCTACAACCATTCATTAATCAGGGAATCCCAAAATAACTTAAGAAGGAATTCCCATAGCTGTGACGTAGCAAGGGGAGTAACCTACTGAAGAGCCCAGCATTCAGGGAATTCCCAAAATTAAATTCCTTTCCTGAATAATTCCCTAAGACCTTGACATTTTCAAGTTTTTACTTTTGAAATATTTTTAGGATGCTTAAAGGAAAACTTGCACATAGATCTAGATCTATATTCACAAAATGCCGAATTTTGTATATTTCACTTCACCGTAGATCTACATGTATATACGTTTTAAAAATGTTTCAAATGAATATAGATCTAGTCTAAGACAAAATGTCAATAATTCAGGAATAAAAATTAGATTTGGGAATTCCCTGAATTGTGGGTTGTTCGTTACTCCCCTTGCTACGACTACGAGCTTAATATAGATATTTATGATATAGATTTATTTCCTTTTTATAATTTTTTGAGAGTGGGGAATTCCCTTTGATTGGAACCTGGGGATTCCCAATCAGTGTCCTTGTGACGTCACAAATTAGGGGATTTCCTTTAAAAACACTTGAAATAGACCAAATCTTTAAGCCTCATACCTCTGCCCCTAGATGGAATATCTTTAAAATATATCTAGCATTACTAGTTCTTGATGCAATTGCTATGATAAAAAAAAAATCACTTGAAAATGTCCATCCTGTTGTTATATATATACGGATTAAATGGGTTAGCGGTATACTAGCGATTTCCAACATCGCGCAGTGAAACTCAGGGCGCCAGAAGTGACCACATTTAGCATTGGGGCCTATGGGGAAAACGCGAAATATCGTGATTATGCGAAAAATTCACATAATGCGAAAATTTGAAGGATTGTATCGCATTTCTGGGATCAATTACAAACTTTTTCTCATTAACTGTATGAAGATTGGAGCTATATCTAAAAAGTTAGAGTGAAATAACATGTTTTCCTCCATAGGATCCTATGTTAAACGTCCACCCAAGCTCCGTTCGCGATTTCCGCGAAATTTCTCTGCGCGATGCTCTATTTTTAGACCCGCATACGTTGTAGAGTCTAGATCTAAGTCAAGTGACAAAAAACTGCACTTCGTGAATTTAAAGGGGCTTTCTCGTTCGTGCGACGGGAGTGAATTGATCTGTTGTAACGCCCTCACAGCCGCGCCAAATTCACGACGTGACCAATGATTAACATCTACAGGATCTCAGGAATGATATACGGAAGATGCGGGTCTGGGGATTTGGGGGGAATCCCCGGCCTTTCACGCATCGCGCGGTGAAAGTAGCGACGGGAAATGTTGGGGTCGTTTAGCATTGGATCCTATGGGAGAAAAGGGAATCCCCGAGAATTCTGTGAAATCCAGGGAATCCACATAAATTTAAGGTCCCCTGTGGCGTGTATGGGATCAATTCTAAACTTTTTCTCGCTTAAGTACTGTATCAAGATTGGACCACTCTTTAAAAAGTTAGAGCGAAATAACCTGTTTTCCTCCATACATTTCTATAGAAAATAGCCCCAGCATTGCCGATCGCGATTTCCCCGAAATTTAGGTGCGCGATGTACTTTTTTGAGACCCGCATCTTCCGTATAGATCTAGAATAAAAAATAATTTTAGAATAAACATTTTAGTGAATTTATGGGAAAACAAATAGATGCACGCACACTAGGTCAAACTTTTAAAAAATCAGAAAAATTGATTTTATGACATGAAAAATCTGAAAAAATCTTAAATGGCAAGATTATTACCTTATCTACCTTCGTGGCAAATTTGAAATTTTAACTTTCATTCATTCCATTTTTACAGGTGTTAGTCTGGTTTCATATCACCTTCACCCTCATGTGCCCCGATAATGGCGGCGCCCACAGGGAAACTCACGCTTGGACTATACATATTTTTTTAAGCAAACCTTTGCGATTGTTTCCATACGTCTGGTGGCTATCAAGATAGGGTACATCGTCCTCTTCGGAAGATGCCAAGCTTTCGGGCACTTGGCTGTCAACCACACGAGAAGAGTTGGCGATGAAGTGCCCGAGTGGTGGACCGTCTGCAATTTTGGCTCGAAATCCATCTTTCCTTGTGGCTCTATCCGAGCATGCTCTCCAAAATTTGATATGCTTACCAAATATGCCATCTAATCTGTGTAAGCACGGTTTACCACATGATTGTAGACTTCTGCTAAGGAGAAAGGGCAATAACTTTGGAAAAGTTCGTGGAAGGTTGACCACATGCGCCATGACACTTGTGGTTGTTCATACATGATACCGCAAAATATCAGATAAGCTGGAATTTACAAGTCTTTATCATGAATTACAGATTAAAAGGTATGAATAGTATCAACCATATATCGTTGGTTCTAAGTCTGTCTCATTTATTCCATGCAGCTATTATCTGATTATGTACATTTGAAAGTAATGGTTATAATTGTAATGAACGGACGCATAGCTTAGTTGAAATCAAACTGCAACACAACACAACATACAAAGCTCTTAGAAATTGACACCATCATAAGTGACCACTGTACAAGGATGCCCAGCTCGTTGAACGGTGGAGTAGACAAAGAAATAGACATAGACATATCCCATGATATCTGTAATAGTCCAATAACTGTAGAGGAAATAACTACTCACCTAGCCAAATTGAAAAATGGGAAAGCTTCAGGTATTGATGGTATCTCAGGTGAATTCCTCAAATATGCAACAAACGAGATAAGAAATATACTTCTCTGTGTTTACAACTACATCTTTGATCGATCTGACTGGCCATCCACATGGGCAGAGGGTACCATATGCCCAGTACACAAAAAAGGTTCAATTAATACACCTGATAACTATAGGAAAATTACGGTCATGCCAACCCTTGGGAAGGTACTTGAATCAATAATGAATGCAAGATTAATCAAAAAGAATATTATCCTAGAGATAGATGACCCACACCAATCAGGTTTCAAACAAGGAAGTCGTACGACTGACAACATTTTTGTTCTCCACACTGTTATACAAAGGCAGAAGTTTAAAAAGAAACCAGTCTATGTCTGCTTTGTAGACTTCAGTAAGGCTTTCGATTATGTCAATAGAAATGCTCTATATTTTAAACTCATTAAGAGAGGAGTAGAAGGAAAACTGCTTAATCTCATCATGGATATGTACAACAAAGCTAAGTGCAGAGTTAAATGGAAAGATACAATTGGTAATGTGATAGACAGCCAGTATGGCGTGTTGCAAGGGGGCATGACAAGCCCAAAATTGTTCACCGAATTTTTATATGATATTGAGACATACCTAGACAGTACCTCTGGTGTCATGCTTGATGACAGTGTCCTGAACTACCTATTATATGCAGATGACCTTGTACTATGCTCAGAGACTCCAGAAGGCCTGCAAAGGTTACTTGATGGTCTGTTTAATTTCTGCAAGGACTGGCACCTAATTCTTAACCTAGCTAAAACCAATGTTCTAGTGTTTGGGAGCAGGCCAAACTCAAATCGTTTCACCTTCAACGGTAAAGAAATCAAAATAGAAACAGAATACAAATACCTAGGCACAATTTTTTCTACTACATCACGTGACCCACTGAAAAAAACACAGGAACATCTAATAGATAAATCACAGAGTGCGCTATTTGCTCTGAAGTCATACGTAAAAAATAGCATAGGCCAACTAACTCCAGCATTAGCAATGAAAATGTTTGATGTCCAAATTGGCTCCATCCTTGGATATGCCTCAGAAGTACTGTATACTGGAAAAGAGTCTAAAGAAATTGAAAACGTTCATATAACCTACTTGAAAAACATGCTGAAGGTGAAACGATCCTCGTGTAACAATGCTATCTATGCTGAATGTGGTAGGTTCCCACTGGTTGTCAAACAAAAAATACAAGTCCTGAAATACTGGGAAAGACTATTGAAGCTAGACCAGAAAAATTTGATTAAAAAAGCGTATAATTCTTTACTGGAACTTAGTGGACAAGGACAGATGAACTGGTGCTCCCATGTAGAAAACATTCTAGAAGAGGTAAATCTATCCCAAGCCTGGGGAGACCAGAGGATCTCCCCAAGAGATATTAACCTTGCATGCGAGACACTTCATAAAACCTTCATGTTTAAAACCTTGAGTGACATAGAAGATAGCATCAAATATCCTAAACTGAGAACATATAAGCTCTTCAAAAAAGAATTCAAATTAGAAAACTACCTCTTGGAAATAGATAACATAAAACATGCACAGGCACTCGTCCGCTTTAGAATAAGCTCCCACAACTTGAAAATAGAGACTGGTCGCTATGATCAGAGAAAGATCCAACCCAAAGACCGCTTGTGTATATACTGTACATCCAGAGAAATAGAAGATGAATGTCACTTCCTGTTACACTGCTCACTCTATAACGACGAACGCAAAATATTACTCACAAAAGCAAAAGATGAAATCCCTTCCTTTGAACTGCTCTCTGCCAATGAAAAATTGATCTCAATTATGCAGAATAGGACACCAAAAATTATGCAAGCACTTGGTAACTTTGTATATACATGCCTAAAGAAAAGAGGAATCTCAACAGCGTGTGTCCAAACCCCCCACGAAGATCAAACAAGGTGCTAGCTAAAAGTATGATTGATGTGGGGGGGCTCATCATCTTATTATATGCTGTTAAACTTTAACTGAAAATTATATGTTACCTCAAATAACTGATCTTAGATAATGTCATTGGGATGGTAGGTACGGTAATACCAATAGTCACCCTATCTCTTCAAACTAGTCAAAACACTCAAAGAATGTTACTTTTACTATTACTACGCAAAAGCTATATTATGTTAACTACAAGGATGGTGCTGGTAAATGGTGCTGCTGTAAATGTGACCTAAATGGTCACTGGTAAAAGATCTCTATATTTGTGTAGATGTAGATGTAGTTTGTAGTATATTTATGTAGATGTATAACATTATGTAACACGGACATGTAGGTCTATATTACTGTGACCTTTCTTATGTCAATAAAAGTCATTCATTCATTCACAACTCAGATTCCGTCCGAATCATCACTGCATGGGTCAGTTCCTGGGAAGGCCCATTTTCAAAATGGCGGCGGATTGTTGACATGAAAATGACAGTTTGGGTTCCACACAATAAGATGAGATTTTCATGCTATCTCCATTATGCAAAGCATCATTAGGTTGAAATAAAGGATTCTGGATCATAGTTGTGACATGACACTCTCAGAATGTCAAAGAAACACTTTGACAGTTGTTCAAATCTAGGAAGTAGATCCGGCAGCAACGATCTTTTTCAAAACATTGAATGTTAAAATGATAGCATATCTACAAAACTATGACCTATTGTAAAATATAACCAACTATTTACGAATTACGAATGGCTGTCTAGATATGAATTGTTAGTTTAAAGTATTTTAAGCCGAACAAAATTGAAACTATGTTGTGGCGGCGGGCTACGGTCCAAAAGGAGTGCGCGTAGGAAGCGCCCCGAAAAGCTCGGGCGTGTTGGGGCCAACCCTTACAGAGGTGAGTCGAGGTAGGGAAACGGACGCGAAACGCCGATGTAGGACAGGTTGAGTTGAAATCTGTATTCGCACAAGAGGTCGCCACTTACAGTAGGTGGAAAATTACGCGCCATAACCAGTTGTTGGCCATTGAAAGTGGCTATACTCAAACGATTGAATTCCACTGGTAGAATAATATTACACGAAGATATTGAAGTCTTTATTTAATCATTTTTTTGCGAGGCAGACGTAAAAACAAGTTATATTATATGGATTTTCTATAGGTCTAAGTCTAAGACCTGCATGGGCCCATAATAGGCCCATATAATAAATTATTAGTAGAGGTCTATAACTGAAACTTGTCATTGGGCTAATAAGCCGAAATTAAGTTTACACCTAATAATCCCTCACTGAGACCTTTTGCAATAACACTAATAATTATTTTTGTAAAAGACAAAATTGGTCGTCTTGAGAACTTAAATTTCCCTGATTAGCCAGATTAGTTGTGAAGATATGAGTCAAGGTTGATTTAGGACAAATCACCATTTAGGCTTTGGATAGAGATCAAGCGCTGGATAATTAAAAAAAAAAAAAAGTAATTCATATGAATTAAACGAAAAATAAAAGAATTCTAAATATTGCTCCTTCTTTTACTAATGTTTAATATCAATACATCACATAAAGACTGATATATTGTAGATTCGCAATTATACTTTATTCGAATTGTCGTACGTTAATACAAGAGAGGGAACACTTATAAGTCTGCCCAGTTTGTTATCATAGTCGGGGATGTGTGCCCTCATTTTACAGCGGAATTAATATGCTATGAATGCTCCGGTAGGCCTATTGTCTAAAGCTCCAAAAATACGTTTGTTCGTTAAATTACCCTGCTTAGATAGCAAGGTGATATGTGTAAGTTATGTACAGTCAAGTGAACGGAAAATGAAAAAGAAAACATCGTTTTACTTAATTAGAAAAAAAAACTGCCTCAATTCTCAAGCAAATATCATTTATGTTCGAGTGCTATTGGCGTTTGAAGGCAAACCACACAAGTGAATGTCTGTGAAACAGAACAGCGATTTAAAGTTGTTTTTCTATCCAAAAAGTTCTCTGTAGGGAGTTACTGAAGAAATGATGCATCTTTGTACAATATGCGACAGTACTGATACCGGTTCCGAATTTGTTTTTTAACCTGTCGTCTACTCAAATATACAAAACACTATACAGGTATATCGATACATATCAACACAAGGCGACAGGAAAACAGCATTGAACGTAAGATTATAGGAGCCAACCAGCCAACAAAAGCTTGGACACGTGATAATATTACAGTATATTGATACATATCTAGCATGGTATCAGTCACAGACCAATACCAGCAAGGCTTATTTCAAATAAACAAGTGTATACATTTGACCAAAATTATTACCCGATATATTCATAATTACACAAATTTCTAATGTACATATAATACATGGGTAAACGCATGTCAGTTTGGGCAAAAGTTCTCAGCCGATGCGTTGCTACATTTCACTACGTCTTTATGGACGTCTTCAGCTACAAGACCGGTAACGCTATGGGTTACCGCTCTGTGGCAGCACCTCAGTCAGTGTATGGCAAGCTCTACCAGCTGGTAGAGCGCAAGTGATCCACTAAGCTAGGAATAAGGAACACCAAAACCTGTAAACCCAAAATTCGCCAATATTATCAAAACAGAAACCCACATAATGAATTCTCCAAAAGTGTTATCAATTTTCATTCTTTTCTGACGATATTACATGAATATATGTACTGATGGAGGAGAGAAAACGATGTCTATGATAGCACTATGGAATATTGCACCTTCCTCTCGATTTCCATTCGATTTGAAATAAGAATTCCCTTCTGCCAGATTCTTGGATATATTTTCAGATCAATACCGAGTATCTCCATCTAGCCATATTTTTCAGGTAACTCTAAATGTAAAGTTTTTTTAGAATGTCTTTTTCTTTTCGCTCCATAATATTACCGCCATCGACTTTCGATACTTATGTTTGTTCGTTCTCACCTTCTCTTTTTAATATAGAATAAAATGCCATAACCGCTAGCAACACTTGCTGAACACTGAAGCTCTTGGAGAGAAATCTGATTTAAAACGGTTTCAGACTTATACAAATCTTGTATATCAATGTATCCATTTTTCGATAGCAGATACCGATCGAAGTAGAGTATAGGTATTAGTTTAATGTGTCAATTGATTCATTGAAATGCGTAAATATAAAAGAAAGTATGTTATCTTGCACTGTGTTCACAGTAGGATAACTTTAAAGTACATGTCGGTACATTATGACATGCCACACTCTAGCCCTAACACCATATACGTGTATATGACAGGTCGAATGTCCATTCGTCATTTTGAAATAACATTAAGAATTCAACACATTGAAGAAATAACTTAAATAACCTCTCTCAGTAAACATATCACAACATATTATGTAAAATGTAAACTCCTGAACTGAATCCATTCCATTAGATATTTAATAACAAGACAGCATTAGTAGGAATAACAATTATTGGTATCATTGTAATGTTAAATATCTACTTCATCTTCCCTTTTATTATAAATTATACATTCTTGAATATGAATCACATCTGTGATGCTAACTGCCCAACTAATAATTCTGCCCAACGTCAATTTAGACTGCCCCCCTCACCCTCATCCATATTCCGATCATAACAATAAACTGTATCTAACAACACATTACGGACAATAGGGACAACTATATCTCCACTTTGATTGTATCGCTCTGGATGATGACATCAAGACACGTTGGTTTATAGCTTATATATTCAATATCATAAAACTCGTAGCATCCTATGTATATAAACACCACGCGCACAGAACATCACCGAACAGATTATCAAAGTCTTATGTTTAAAAAAAGAGAGTCATCAGTGAATACTTTACATTCACGTATACATCAAAAGACACCGTCACTCCCGATTACAAGGTACATGACACAAGTTCTTTTATAAAGTAAGATTCTACTTTACATTACATGAAGTGCCATACAAAGAACATCCCCGCCTCAACATCAGCTGACACTGGCCAAATAATGTACCATATTAATCTATATTCTATTTGTTTCTAAACGTACAAAGTTTGAATCTATAATCAACATCTAAAATACACTGCCACTAGCCCGCCTTCGCGATATAACCTCAGAACACCAACAGGGATTACGTGTATTCAAACATGCTGTCTCCTAAAATTCAATTCTAAAAACAATTTTGACCAGGGAAAAAAATATAGGTTTGTTCAATGGTGACTCAGCACAGCATTTTCTCAGGCAATATCATTATTGTACTTTGAATATTGAATATTCATTAAAGTACGGAAGATGATCTGTGAAGTCGTGAATTGAGATTTTCTGTTTTACCAGAGATATATGCCTACATATTGTACGGAATTTTGCTCCCATAACGCACAAGCGAGCAACTGCTAGCTAATGACAAATGAGCTGCTCAACTGCAAGGACGACAGGCTCTACGATGGCCATTATCCCTCCTGAAAATTAATTTACAGCTGCGAGTTTGTTCGTGTGGTATTTTCCATTGCGGTGCGCGTCTACACAGTACGTGGCATACGTGTGCAGTTGTGAAGTCTCCCTGCACTTCTCTCAGCGTACATTTCTGGTTCTCCTATCTCCTGCCACGATGAACCAATCGAGTAATCCTAGAGGTTAAGTGATATCCCTGCTTCCCGACAACGTAAAATAGCGCCATGTGTCTACGAGTCTCTGAGCCAATGCAAACCAAAGACACTGCAGAAACTGTTCCAAATAGGTCCTGGATGTCCTAAATCAGGTACTTGACTGGTCACACTAACTTTTAATTCATACAGCCGCAGTCAGACATTCTCTTCAGCTGGTAGGTATAGTTTCCAAGGCAATCTAAAATAATTGTTTTGTTAATTTCCCTGGTGATGTCTGTAACCAAATCGCCGTACAGAGCGATCACTTGGAGAACAACTCGTCATAATGTAATATCATCAGTAGACAGCAGGAGTTGACGTAGCCCATGGAGGCCAGGGACGCGTTGCTCTTGGACCACATCAGGTTTGGCCCGAACACAATGGCCAAGTTTTGAGGGGTCATAAGGTTCTTGTCTTGGTGGGATGTGACCTGTAATACAATCAGCATAAAAGTAAATACAGCTAAACGGAAAGGATGTAGGTAATAGATATAAATATTCTAGTTGTAGTAAAGAAAATTTAATGCATGATAATACATACATCACCACTGTTAAACAATGAATACTATCAACACGGTCAAATTACTATGTGTGCAAATTCTGTAGAGTAACGCTCTGTACGTCACAGAGGCAACTCACTTATCAATACATTTCGAATCCATTAGAAAAGAATTAGGAAATGACAATGGGTACAGCACTTACCTCCACCAAAAAGGAGATGACGTATTTGAGGACGTAATAATTGTCCTCTGGAAGTTCGTCGTGAAGAATTCTCTTCATCTCCTCCAGCTTCTCTTTCTCACCCAGACCTAACCAGCAAATACCACTTTATCAATCGTACAGGCATACGAGATTACCAAAAAAGATGAAATTATCATTTGAAACTATTCTTATCTAACTAGCATAATCAAGAATGCTCTGGTAAAACAGAAGGCAGAGGTATATTCCTATTACTCAAATTAAAGGATGTTACTAGAAAACAACTTATAGCCTGAAACAAGAAGTAGAGAGAGCAAGGAAACTGATAATTGATAAAGTCTGGCAGGTTTAGTAAAGATATATTCTAGTATTGGATTGGTAAGATGAATATATTATGTAATCACAATATTGATATATGGTAAATCAAATATAAAACTGTCATTCAAAGTATGTATTACAAGAATGTATTACGTTGAGCTATTACGCTATCTTTATTATTATTATTAGTATGATGTATGTAAATATGTTTCATATTATTATACCGAAAATTTTGGATGAATGCGTTAAAACTGTGCAACTGGTTTTTGATGTATACTAGAATCTAATGCTATTTAATATTCAGTATGTATAAAGTAATGGGGAAAAAAATGAATAATTGAATATTAAACCAGTCACTTACTTTGTACTCTGACCGTGTGGTCATACAAGTCAAAGGTCATGAGAGGTTCCTGTAGCTGCCGAAGGAAGCTTTTCAAAATGGCCGCGGGTATATGTACATCACCAAGACTGCTGAAGTTTATTTCTTCACCTACAGGAAATGAGGTGAACAAAATTTACGTAACTTGACATCCTACTATTACCATGGCCATGAACATCCCGTTTTTTGACATGGATATTAGATAATACGAGATAAAAGGAGTTTTTTGCAGTGTGTTGCTCACCCCAAGCATCAAGTATGTTTCGCTAATAGCCGAACGATCGACGGCATTATGATTGTAATACCGTCGAAGAGCCCTCCATAGGCAGATTTGAGAAAACAGAAAAAAGTTACAATGTGCACGGTTTTGCCTCAAATAACTGACATATTCATAAAGATATATGTTTTCTTTATCGTGTGGAACTAGTGTGAGAGCGTGTGGACATTCCTAATATATTCTAAATTGAAGATTTTGTGAGTGAATTCTGATGTTTGAAAATGGCGGTAGATGCGAAAATGGTGAAATCTGTCACCGTTGCAACTCCCCTTAACTAAGCCTATGAGAACCCGTTGCAACAATCTCGTTGCAACGGTTTCTATTCCTCTCTTTCACCTCACTTAGGCCAAATCATTATGGAGGGCTACAGAGCCTTCCCGTCGGTACAGGGAAGGCTAACAGAGCTATATCGCTAATTATATGTCCTAGCTTATGATAAAAAATCATGATTAACGCGAAAAGACCTGTATTTTTGCTAAGACAATCGACTGAACTATTTACAACTTTGACATTTCAGATTTTTAGAAATAGATAAAGGGGCTAGTTTACCTTCATTTAATTGTTGCTGCACCTGTTTTAACACGCTTGCGTTAGCTGATCGACGGAATATACCTTCTGTTTCCAAACCTGTAGAACAAAATAAAAGTTGACTCGAGTTAAGCCGAACGTAATATCCTAAGATATGACATTTAAAACGGTATGGTTCTGCCAACTGATAGTTTACTGAACTAATTTCAATCGTCAACTACGAAGTCCAATGGAAATGTGGAGTGAATTTTAAAGTACAAAACTTTGTTAATTCTACCTATTTCTTTTTAGAAACAACTAAAGGTCACTTATGCTAGCGGCAAAATGTATTTGATTTACTTACCATGATCCCTCAGATAGGACACTGTTTGTTGTACAACTGGAGGAATAATGTCCTTGTTGTGTTCTTTGATACTGTAAAAACACACATGTAAAATAAATAGATAAATCATCTAAATTCTTAGGTAAGAATATGAATAAGCTTATCCAAAATGTCATTCAAAGGATTACAGTATCAAGGATTCATTATGATAGTGCTCTGGCCACGATGGTCCTTTAGAAGTTGACCATGATTAAGTTATCACAAAGACCAGGTTCACATATGATATAGGATGAAACATGATCAAGGTAACGTTATGTATGTGATGTTTATCTTATTTCCCCCTTGTCCAACAAGCAACTGTATTATAAACCTGACGAGTAACTTACAACTGTAGCGATACACCAAACTGCTGTGTTGGGTACGGGGCATGTATGACACTTGTAGGCACAGGCTGAGGCTTATTTTTGGCCAGAAGGAATGCGTCATAGCTGAAAAACAATTTAAATACATTAACATTTTGGCTCTTCTTGTAAAAATTACAATATTGATTAAATGCTTTTACAATTCCTCGTAAACTCACAATTTCATAAAATAAGTTTTCAAAACTATAATTATGTATTATTATGATGCATTAACCAATGAATTACATCGTACCCGCTGATCATTAAGAGCATAATGTATACCACAAGATCCAAGAACTATGACGCTTTTTCTCACAAATCGGGCAAAAATCTTTAGGCCAAAAGTTCATCCATCAAAGCAGCATTTCCAACCATAAAACAAAATATATACGGCCAGATATAGAGAACGAGGGTGGAGTATTACAATTGTAGGCATGCAAATGGAGAGCTTCACATTGGATTAAACTCATGCGGAGCACATCCACTGGCAATAGACTCAATATGAACTTTGTTATCTGGATTATTATAAGCATCGATGCTCGATAATTATGAGAAATTTATTAACTTTTTCTGTGAGTCTTATTTTCCAAACTTTAATAGCTAAGTATCAACGGTTGTATCTCGCTTTATTTCTTAAGTCGATATATTTTATTTAAAAAATGCCCCACTTTATTCTTTTATGAAACTATTCTTACTTGGATTATCCACAATAAGGGATCTCTAAGCGCATCACATGAAATGCCATACTCAACAACGTTGTTACAATACTGATGGGAGGTTTGAGGATTACTTGGAATACTTGGAGAGACAAAGCGCACCCAGGGTAAGGTTTTCTTCTAGTGGTAAATGACTAAATCGTCTGTTGGTGGGTCGTTTACATAGGTTTTTGGTAGGATTATATATTAGGGAGATTCTCACTCCAAACACGATTCTGGCTACGGTAAATTTAAAAAAAAACAATGCCTTGCGTGAATGCTAAAATATTTCATCAAAATATAAGAAAAAGCATATAACAAGGGCAACTAAAGCAAATTGCATCAAAGATGCTAGAGCAGCTCTGCACTGTAGCAGCAATTCACACTCCGTCGATCAAGACAGTCAGATCAGTGCTGTTAATGTTTCCAACCGTCACTCACGGAAACAAAGAAAGGGGTAGTAGAACTAAGGACAAACTGACGCTGGTGACGTCACGCTGACGTCATGGCTGCATGCACTAGGCGGCGTCCCCTACCCTATTCTAGAACATAACTCATCAAGACAAGACTAGCGGTAGAGCAACCGTCGGGGCAGTCAGAGGGCACAAGAGGAGCAGAGGATTGGGAGCGAGACGAAAGACGGCATTACGATTCGCTATCCAGCGCTTTGAAATTCTGCTTCAACTCTTCGTCATGTCTAGAAAAAGGCAGGCACAATGTTGTCAACGGCGGCGGTGGCGGACAGAGTGGTGAGAGTGGTGGACAGTTTGATGTTCACAAGGCGTAAAATGTGCAACATGTGAGAGCAAGCTTTCAACGAATGTGGACAAGTAGTTTCTGAACCAGAACTGACCATCAACCGCCGATTTATACTCAAACTTATTCTGACTACAGCTACTAATTGATTGCACGGGGAAATCAAGCCGTCCGATGTATTATCAATACAAATTGCTCATTCTCTATATTTTTACGATTACATCACCGACATTCAACTTATAAGAAAAGTAAGTGGTAGAGAAAATTGGATACGGAGGTTTTTTTCCAAATGATATTGAAAAGAGGTGTAGAAATCGGATCCGAATGAATATAGTATCACAGCACAGAGATATACATTATTCATCTTTTAATGTTGTTCACTTGACGTTTTCCTATTTCTCCAAGCCAGAACATTAACCTTTAGTGCCAGTTTGATACTCTAGAGAAATAATGAGAACAGCTATAGCAGATGCAACATGGTGATAGATAGTGAGGGAGAAGAGTAGGGTTAGAACACGGATAAGGAGAGAAGTGATACTAACTCTTTAACTCGTTGAGGAATGATGAGCTGATCAAGCTGTAGGTACTGCGCCAACTCATGAAGGTAGTTTACGTACATGACTTTACGACCAAACTTGGCACTGCAATGAGGAAGTATATTTTTCATTGGACTTTACAAAATAATATGCCAAAGTACAAGTTAAATAATTATAAACTTCCGTAAAAAGTTAAATCAAATTGCAACTACTAAGTAGGCCGTTTCTCAGACCGTTCCGAAACTAATATTCATAGTTATATTACCACACTATGTTATTGGTGTAACATTAAGTCCATTAGACGACAATATGCATTTTAACACAGAAACTTGTATATCCACATCAGTGGTAGAACTACATATAATCTGCGTATATATTTAAAATCGTGGACTAAAAGTAATAATTGCTAGAAAGAAGATGTTTTCTAGTATCTATAATTCCTAATTTCTTTGTGACTATGTCAATTCTCATAAGAATTAGACATAAAAATTCTTCAGAATACAAAGTGAGCTGTTTACATAAGAGAAACCTACCTGATCAGTGGTTTAAAAATCCCCCACATGATTTTGATGAAGTTGGTTGGATGGACTAGATATAAAGCTTTCAAGTTTTTCTTGTATTTGCGATCGAATTCTCGGTAGGCCTGCCGAAGCCAGCGGAAGGACGGTTTATTCGTACTGTTGAGACCATGGTGGAAGTAAACTAACGTGTAGTCGTTCTCCACGTACTGGTCTAACGTGTGTTTCAAGTAGCTGAAACACAAGAATAAAATATCACTCTCACTACATGAAAATAAACAGCGAGCGAGATACCAGGTACATGTTGAATTACGAATACCGCTGGATACATGTCCTCTTTGAAAGTGCCTTTTTATTAAAAAAAACAAAACACTATACCTTTCCAACAAGAATACATATCAAGTTCCTTGATAACAACGAAATATTCTGGCGATTATGAAATCGTACCGCATTTGTAAGTTACGTTCCTGCGACATGTAACACTCACTGATCTTGAAACAGCATGGGAAAACATATCTGATTTATTACACTAAATTAAATAGAAGGCGATTGTGGAAAGTTAATAGACTGATATTTGTTATTTCATGTGCGTGTACCCTTCAACCAAATTAACATTAGCAAAGAATTATGAATACAATGTCAGGTATCTTTTATATGTTCCAGTGTATTTCTTACGATGGGATTGAGTCAAAACTCCAATACCCTTATCGGAAATATGCATATGGTCTAAGCTAATCATGAGTTTCTACTGAAGCTCGGTTTAAACAATCATTAACAACTTTTAAATCTGAAAACTGCCAATATCAATCGCCTTTGATCCAAGAGGCAAAACGAAAAGAGAATTCTGTTGATAGATACTTACGCCAGGAGCCTCTGGTGGTCGAGTTCAGTGGAAGGGGGTAACCGGCAGGAGGAGAAGACGATGACCTTCCGGCCGTACGTGTCATCCCCTGGAGAAGGTTAACCATAGTCAGCCAGGTAAACAGGATGTACATGGGGGGGGGGGGGGGGGGGGGGGGCAGTAGAGGGGTATACTGCCCACCTTGCTTTACTGTGTAAAATGTTTTTCTCCTTATTTTGTGACTTATGAATGGATTTGCATGATTATTTTTTTAATTTCAGGTAAAATAATGCAGTCTAAGTAAATGGAGATGGTGATAGAATCCTAATTTAAGAGAAAATAATGAATATTAGGGAAAACTGCTTGACACCAGTCAAAGTGTGTGCATAATCAATACATTGGAATAGTGCCCACTTTGCTCCACTGGTGATTTCCTTTCTCTTTTGCTTATAACTTACAAAATATGGTATATAATACAAGTGCAACTGTATAATCTCGTTTAAAACTGAAATCGTTATTAAAATAACGAGATTCTTCGCCTGTTAATGAAAAAGAAACTACTAAAGTTTGAAATAGATAATTGTAAGATAATCATATATTTGTATAAAGAAGAGGTTGTTATTAGCAAAGAGGAACTCGTGAGGTAAAAAAGGATATCCTATTTAGATGCTGTATTAAAGTGAGAACAAATTTTTTGAGATTTCAAAGATTTGAACCTGTTCTTGTATACTTGCCACAAAACATAGTCACTATGCTGAATAACATGTCTTTTGACCTTGTCCAAAACTTGGGGGGGAAAGAAGAAATTTTGTAAAGCTTGAAAATTGAAGGTGTTTTTGGACATTTTGTGCATCATAAAAATATGGTTGCCATGCTAACAAGTATGTCTGATGACCCTCAAAAACTTGGAAATGAAAAGAAATTTCTTGAAAATCAAAAATTTTGAAGTCATTTTTGGGCACTTGGAGCATCATAAAAACATGGCCGCCATGCAGATAAACATGTCTGATGACCTTGTCTAAAGCTCGGAAGTGAAAAGAAATTTCTTGAAAATTAAAAATTTTGAAGTCATTTTTGGGTACTTGGCGTATCATAAAAAAATTGTCACCATGCTAATAAACATGTCTGATGACCTTGTCTCAAACTTGGATGTAAAAAGAAATTCCCTAAAAATAAAAAAATCTTAAGTCATTTTTGGGTACTTGGCTCATCATAAAAACATGGCTGCATGCTAATAAACATGTCTGATGACCTTGTCTAAAAGTTGGAAGTGAAAAGAAATTTCTTGAAAATTAGAAATGTTGAAGTCATATTGGATACTTGGCGCATCATAAAAACATGGCCGCCATGCTAATAAACATGTCTGATGACCTTGTCTTAAGCTAAAAAGTGAAAAGAAATTTCCTGAAAATAAAAAAATTTGAAGTTATTTCTGTGCACTTGGCGTATCATAAAAACATGGCCGCCATGCTGATAAACATGTCTGATGACCTTGTCTAAAGCTTGGAAGTGAAAAGAAATTTCTTGAAAAATAAAAAATTTTGAAGTAATTTTTGGGTACTTGGCGCATCATAAAAACATGGCCGCCATGCTAATAAACATGTCTGATGAACTTGTCTAAAAGTTGGATGTAAAAAGAAATTCCCTAAAAATAAAATAATCTGAAGTCATTTTTGGGTACTTGGCGCATCATAAAAACATGGCCGCCATGCTAATAAACATGTCTGATGACCTTGTCTAAAGCTTGGAAGTGAAAAGAAATTTCTTGAAAAAAAGAAATGAAGTCATTTCTGTGCACTTGGCGTATCATACAAACATGGCCGCCATGCTGATAAACATGTCTGATGACCTTGTCTAAAGCTTGGAAGTGAAAAGAAATTTCTTGAAAATTAAAAATTTTGAAGTAATTTTTGGGAACTTGGCGCATCATAAGAACATGGCTGCCATGCTAATAAACATGTCTGATGACCTTGTCTAAAAGTTGGATGTAAAAAGAAATTCCCTAAAAATAAAATAATCTGAAGTCATTTTTGGGTACTTGGCGCATCATAAAAACATGGCTGCATGCTGACAAAGATGTCTGATGACCTTGTCTAAAGCTTGAAAGTGAAAAGAAATTTCTTGAAAATTAAAAATGTTGAAGTCATTTTTGGGTACTTGGCGCATCATAAAAACATGGCCGCCATGCTAATAAACATGTCTGATGACCTTGTCTAAAAGTTGGATGTAAAAAGAAATTCCCTAAAAATAAAAAAATCTGAAGTCATTTCTGTGCACTTGGTGTATCATAAAAACATGGCCGCTATGCTGATAAACATGTCTGATGACCTTGTCTAAAAGTTGGATGTAAAAAGAAATTCCCTAAAAATAAAAAAATCTGAGGTCATTTCTGTGCACTTGGCACATAATTGAAAACATGGCCGTCATGCTGACAAACATGTCTGATGACCTTCTATAAATGCTGGAACTGAGAAAAAATGTCATACAAATTCAAAAAAGTGAACTTGTTTTTTCTCATTTGGCACACCATAACAACAGAATGCAGGGGACTTGACACCTCTGTTCCGGTCTGCCGGTCAGCTAATGGCATGAGAGGCAATTGACTTTCACCTGGGTTCCACACTCTCCTACTAGAGTTGCCCAAAACCCAAAGTTGTTTATTATTGTTTTAACTATCCTGGAACTTGTAAATTTTAACCAAATAACATGAATACAAGCAAAATACATATAAACTTATAATACAATTATGTAAAATACCTTTAAGGTATGTTTTTAAAGAATTATAACAACACAAAATCCATTCTAATGTAAGAATTGTCAAAGGCCATAGAACACATCTACATGTAACTAAATGTAACTAAAATCCCCCTCACAAGAAAACCCATGCATCCACTCTCCAAGCATAGGACAGGAACCAGGGGATTAAATGTGTGATAATAGGGTGAACAGGTTCTTTCACTTGTTTAAAGAAACAGCCATCCTATACTTCGCCAATCAAACTTTATACCATTTGTGAAACTTAATACAACGCGAAGAATAAGGAAAACTTACCTCGGTTGACAGTACAACCCTGAATACTCGGTGGGATGTCAGAAAAATTACTGCCCTCAGCCTAACGGCCTCGGGCAGTAATTTTTCAACACCCACCTCGTATTCAAGGTTGTACTGTCAACCTCTGTATGTTTTCCTATAGGGTAGTAGGGGCTGGAGGAAGCTCCCATATACCGCGTTAGGGAGAGGCCTAGTGGGCGCCGCCATATTGGGCAAGGGATGGTCCTGATAGGCTAAAGGGGTACGCTTGTCCACCCACAGGAAACTGGGTCAAGGGTGTACGCATGCGCAGACCAGGACTCCCGAATACGGTATAGGGACAGATTGGACATTTTCTAATGAAAGAATCCAACGTCAGGGTATTACAGGCAAAGTGGTTATCATTTGATCGCTTTTTTTTAAAAAAACAACATGGTACTAAGAATTACATGTTTCCTTAATATCCATGTTTTCCAAATAGATAAACTCCCGAGTTAAATTCAATACATGTATATGTATAAGTACAGATCGTTGTTATGAGTTTTGGTTAATTAAATAACTCAGTGGGAATATAAGAAAAGTATGAACGCAATAAATTACCTGCCACTTGAACAATGCCATATTTGGCGATATCCCTGAACTCTGTCTCGGGATCATTTCGACAGTCGTCCTGAAAATACATAATAGGTCCTTTGAAATAACTTCAACATTACAGATACCAATTATGTTAAATAACACGGAAATGTCCATAGATATGTCTCTAACAGAGTAATTAATCTTACATCTCAGGAGGCCCCAGGTCTCATAATGATGCAACACGTTTGGGTGTCATAAATAGAAAATTAAAAAACTACGTATTTTAGGGAGACTGTTTACACTCTCTTGGGTTACATGTAAGGAGTGTCAATGACTAACCTGTGAGGGCGACCCGAGCTCCTCCTCGAAGTCCTCGTCAATCAGGCCGTCCGGGGTGATGGCCCCCGTCCTGAACGTGGCCCCCGTCTCACGCTCCTCCTTCGCCAGTTCTACAAGAAAGAGGAAAAATTGTAAATATAGGTGAATTATAGAAACCAATAGCGGCAACTTTGAGTCGTATCAATATGGCAATACCGTTTTTCTTTGTCGTACGCTTGCGGTTGTACATTTTATATCCTGGAATACACAAATCACAATACAACATCAAGGTATTCCGGGAAGGAGAAATGCATGAACATACATTATATAACGTCTATAGATACAAGACTGTTGTGCATATTTTTTAATTGAAATAAATTGTCATATTCTCATAAATGTAAACCGTGAAAATAATGACCCACTTTAAATAGTGTTTATAATATTGACTTCAAAATCAAGGATTGTGCTGATTACATAAGTTGGTGTTTACTATCATAAAGTTGTAAAATTGCAGATATTCAACAGTGGCTAAGATAGTTTAAAACAATATGAACACTGCAATTTATGTGAAATTTACACACCCATGGAGAAAGCAATACACAGTGCAAACGATGGGAAATCATCATACAGTATAAAAACTTAACGACTGCCCTGCAGTCGAACTGCTTGAAATTCGGTGACCATTGTTTATAGAATACCAACATGTATTTAGATCGTGTTCGATCATATTTGTAATCATTATCGCGATTTATCTGATCTATAAATATCGACATCGGACATCAAAAATTCATGTTCACTTGGTTGTTTTTGTCAGCCACTGGAAGGGCGTGTCTTGGTAGCATGGTTTCTATGGAAACCATATCGACGTCACCCCGTGCTCCTTAATCAAGTGACCTAAGGGACATGGTATTCGTGTGGGGCTCAGGGTCATTGGTCACAGCTGCAACAAATACTTGTATCAAGAAAATCTGGGAGAATGAATATAGAAATAGCGAAAGGATTTACATGTAATTGCCATTCATTAGATCAATTTTGAATTAAAATCAACAGAAGTCTGAGGTACGTTTTCCTTATACATGGAAAACGCTAAATTATCAACATTTCCGTATTTTAATAAATTGATGATTTCCGAAACATCAAGGTTTCAAAATTAAGCCAAAGCCAAATGATATAACAACAAATAGATCTATATTTTGTATTTTGTATGATGAAAGCCCCTACCAATATAACTGAACAAAACATCTATAGGTTAGTCGTGAAAGCTACCGTCTAGGGCCTATCTACCATGTATTAAGAACTGAAACATGTATCTGATTCCTTAGTTCCATTGTGATTAAGATCCATTTTCCACGCCCCCATATATCCCACCTGTGTGACTCCAGTTGCTAGGATACCCTACCTCTATTGTCTCCAGGTGAGACAAGAAATCGATATCTATACTTTGTGGCTATCAGTTACCATGGTGACTGCTAGTGAGGAGAGTGGCTACGCTGAGACTTTTAAAGAAAATTGCTGGTGGGAATTTCTTGCAGCAGCCAAAATGGCGTCTGTGAGTGACACGTCTTTTTCCCGGCCTGCCTCCCATCTTGTGCCTCAGTGATGCTGTCAGGAATGTCGGAGCATCATGAGGCGCAAAGTGACGGGCCCGAAAACAACTGGTATTCTGGTAATTACCGTGACAGTGACGATAGGGAGAGGAGCAAAATAAGACACCCAATTCTTTCCCCACCACACCCTCAGTCACCCGCAGCGCCTACGTAACCATGGTAACCCCATGCTAGTGAGTGTGGAGGAGTGGGGACGGAGGCCCTCAAGGCGACTACATGGCGTATTCCGGGAGGTCATATAAATCGAGGCTTCCTTATTGCCGAGCCGAGCAAAACGGTTGAGATTATAAATTAAAACGGCCTGCAACATATAGCAAATTTTTTTACACTGAATAGAAAATAAAACAATTTGCTAAATGAGAACATCTACAATCTTTGGGTTCTATATAACAGAAATACATAGCATCATTACAAAGCGTTATTAAAATCAAATGGATCGCACAAGGAATGCTTCTTTACGTGATATCAAAATAGCATCCTTTTTCTCTTGAAGCCTCCCCAACTACTCCTCGCACCCAAAGTTAATCAACTTTACTTCCTACCTCTTTTATATGGTAATAATTACCCCTAGAGAATACGCCAGGTTCCCGCGCCGGACACAAAAAGACGCTAGGAGTGGAGGTGAAGGTGTGAGATATCAACTGTTGTATACGTTAAGCCCAGACCGTCTGTGGGGAATATGGCTGAGACGCGACACACATATATACATAGTCAAAAGCTGTTAGACAGAGCGCCGGCACCCGAAGAGTTATCACTACTACTCCCAATGATGGAGGAATACCTTCGCCTGCCAGGTACGCGACAAAGTCGTTGTGGGTGCTGTTAGGCAAATAGGGACCAGTACCTTCTTCTGCCTCCATCTCTGCTGCTGTCATCGTCAACGAAACGCCCGTCAAGGTCAGCGCAAACAACCAAACAAACAAGCCAAATCAATATTTACTTCATTTTCATGGACATGGATACTCACTTCGGAGTGTTTCTATATCATATCCCGTCCTTCGAGACATAAGTAGTTGTTAGAGATGTATTATTAGTCAATTAATTAAAGAACCTAGGTCTATATTATTGTACACTATAAGAACTACTGTATTAACTAGTTATTGGTTTGCATTAATTTGTTAGGGAGGGAAATCGACAGTGTAAGCACATATCACAGCACAGATTTGCAGCAATGTTAATGCACTAACGTATAAATCTTGTCATATTGTTTTATAATCATCAACCATTCTATGTTACTTTACAAAAGCAAAGTAACACTGAGACACCTTTCTGTTTACATTGTGTTGAGGTTAACAGTGGGCCATTGATGGGTGGTCCTATCCTATAGTTACATCCCTTTAGTCTATGGACGCCGTCCCAAAACGCCGGGAGGCCCTATTGTTGCTCATCCAGCATACATCCTTCTATGTAAATGTCACAGACATGAACATATGACCTACCTCGACGGCCACTATAGTCTTGTGACATCTGACATTAGAAGGGATTTAATTACTTTTTATTATTGCAAGTACGCTTTATCATATATGTAGTACAATGTAAACCATCGTGACTTCCTCATAGCTACCTTTGTCCTAAATGTCGTTTACTTATGTATGTCTATTAGAATATCTATTATCAAGAACAGGACCTGAGCTGTCACACCAAGGTGGCCGTCTTCATTTTCGTCTCAATTCGATATTTGAATGATGTATGTAAAAAAGATACAGAAATCACAATTTATTTTCCAGTAACCACAGTTCTCAATAATCTGTTGTTAATTCAAACACGACTAGAGAACACAAAATTTATATTGAAAACTTCTTAAGAACACACAACATTTACGTTTGATTGGAATTTACATCTTGGCACTATGGATAACTGATCATCAATTCAGAGCAGACGGTAATTGAGTTTTCCCGCGCTAAGCCTAAGGTCACCTAGCGGTCAATCGGGTGGATCCTATTGTGTGTAGGATGGGGACCTCGGCCAACTGTGCCCCCCACCCCCCGACCGAATCTCGACGACAATAAGCGCCATGCTAATACTGTTGTTACTAAATCAGAACACTAGACTTAATTGACATGTTCGCCAGATCCTTCAGGCCCGGGTGTACGAAGCTCACTGTTCTATGTATGTACAATGATTAGGAGGTGGCTTGTTCTACACTAGGCTAACAAGGGGTCACCAAGCTGGTTCTGGTTAATTTACATATCCTTATCAACAATGCTAACATAAGATAAGTTATTGCAGACAAAGGGAGCATGCCTGAAGTAAGAATACGTCATGTATATCTCTATGCAGAGTTGTAATGCTCGACCAGTTAATGCATGATACATCTGTCTTCCTCCTTCCAATCTCAGCTATTCCTGATAGTGTTTCATTGCAAATCATACAAGACCTTAACATACACAAGAAGCTCTTTCACTACAGTGTTCTTGGGTTTACTATTAGGACTAAGCTTTATACATCATTTACCTTCAAATGGCTTAAGACCTTCTTGCCCACATTAAATTTGGCTGTAGGTTAATCTCTCAATATCTTCCTATCTTAGAATTCATAGGCTAGCAAAATGCTGGAATGAATTTAATTAAGTAGTATTGAAACTAACAGAACGGAGCGATCAAGCTGCCTGCCTAACACAATATGTTAATAGATTTAGCGTTTTTATATCACGGCGTTAGAGATACCCTGTTAGATATTACGAGAAAACGTTAGCTATTCGACAGATGACAAGGTAAGCAAATGCTGGTGAGAGGACACCACGGCAGAGAGGTGCTCACAGTGTGTTGAGGGAGTGGTTGAGCTGCTCACGTACCTGGGAAGCCGCTCGCTGAGAGAGTCAAAGAAGTGTCAGTTATTTGTGAGCAGTCATGGGCCACTACGTATGAAGTTATCACATTGTGGACTTACACATAAACATGTAACGTGCAAATAGTCTGGTTAATCAAAATAAATCACAAGATATAATTAGACACGGTTGTGTGATTCGTGCGTTTACATCATTCCAAGACCAACGGGGAATTCAGACATCAGAGATAATGACTTACCCTTTTCTGTCGAATGTATGTTGCTGACGCTACGGGTTTATATCAAAGTAAAATGATACGTACCTGCATAGGTGTCTGTACTCTTACAGTGACGTACGGTAACCAACGCAAGAAAAAATCAAATTAACCTTACGGACCCTGAGATGGTTCTCTATTTACCTGCTGGTGCGACCTGCACCTTCCTGCAGGTCGAACACGAACTGCCCATGTTGTGTCAGCACCGTGTGCTCCGTCAATCATCATCTTTCATGTCAAACTTAAAAGCCCCGGGTGGCCCTGGTAGACTAGAGCCTAATCACAGGCGGACGGTCTCCGGGGACGTGGAACAGGGCCGGATTAGACCGTAGACTCTTCCATCCCCCGGCATTAGCAGAGTGTATGGACCACAGGAGACATGTCCTACTAATGAGTCTCCTCCTCCAGGGTCGCGTGCTCCACGGGCTGAGGCCACTGGAGGTGCTTCTACCTGAATTGACCTACTCAAAAGCCTCCTGTAGCTAGCAGTAGGTCACCACCAATCCAGTATGGGCCGGGCTCAGGTAAGTGGACTTGGGCCGATATTGTACACAAGGCAGGTCCTGCCCCTAATCCAAGTCTCCTCCTGGGGCTATGCAGCAAACACTCCAGCACGTCCTGGGTATGGGCGGCGTGACCACGGCGCACCACTGGCCACCACCGCCAAGCTCTCCTCCTGTAGCCCCACAGCCCTGGAGACTCCAAGCCAACGTTGATACCCGACTCGTGGGCTGTTCTAACCGGATTGTCTTCGTGATTTGGGGTGCAGGCTCCGAATCAGATGGCCTGACTCCACGGAATTCACAAGACCGATGTAAGGGTAGGACTGACTGACCAGCAGACGAGGCCAGTATTATCAAGGGCCGACCCCCCTTAGGCCGTCTCCAACACATAGACCGGGACACGCCTGGACCTGAGCCAGCTGATTACTCACGTTAACGTGGCCTCTTTCGCTCCTGCCATTTCTTTTAGTAATATCATACCCACTGAGTCGTGATCTGAGGATGGACGTGTCAAAAAGGCGCCAGGAAATCACAGCATATGACTTAATTTTTCCTACGTAATTAGGAAAAAAATAAGTCGCAGAAATATAATCTTCTTTTTTTTCAGAATGATATTCTGAGTAGTTAATGAATCAATGTGACTAGTGAACAAAGAACTAGGGAAGTAGACGAAGAAGAAAGTGTTCCATCCGTTATACCAATCTGGTAATGGTATACTTCCTCCATTAGGCCTAAAAAATGGTTGTGTTCAGGTAACCCGACCTACAGTAATATTTTGGCCCTACCCTAACTTTATTTTGAAGGTTTTATTTGAAAAACCTATTATAATTCCATAGAACTGACTTATATTATAGGGAATGGCATATATTTTGTCAACAGACGTATTTTAGATGTTTAAAATAGGTCTAAAGAGTGTCTTGCATTTGTTCTCAATTTCCCAGAATGCCAAAGCTTATTTGTGACAGTTAAAAAAGTTAAACAAAATATTAAATCAACCTACCTACCCTAATTATTTCAAAATTATGTTACCTGAACACAATAATTTTGTTGTTGTTGTTGTTGGGGGGGGGGGGGGGGGGCTTGTCATACCTATCAATACAAAACACAGCCAATTAACACACATTTACATATATAGATATATAGATGTAAAATATCCGGTGCTTTGGTGCTGGTAATGGGCTATGCCTACAAAGAGGCCTTCTAGGAAGTTCTGTTATAGATAAGACATAATGAGCACCTTGGTGGCGAAGTCCAGTGTTCTTTATCTGATAACCTCCAGCTTGCCCTCCATACCCCCACCCTCCCTCCTCCATAACCATTATCGTGGGCCGAGGGCCTGTTATTCGTCTCTTGGATCCCAGATCAAACTGCTGATAAATCAACCGCCCACCTGATATTAGGACACACGTAACTTAACGCGGATATTCCCACGGTCTGCAATGGTGAATGTTTTAAAAGGACACAATTTGATCCATTTATCCCCATTATGTATGTTGTCACGACACATTGGGTTCTATATTTTTACAATCTCTCTTGTGGTTTGTATTGTAACTTTTTTTTATCGTCCAGTTCTTTGTTAACTTTGAGGAACATTCCCAGTCTTTAGACGTAGACGTTTCTTAAGCTAAAGACCCTGACGCGATGGCTTGTCGGTTCATTCATAGACCCACTGCTTTCAGGTTATAGCAGCTGTTTATGCAGTCGGTAGCATTAAAAGCGGTACACACCCCTATAAAGTCCGCTTGCTTGACATGGTCATTATAAACTCTATAGTGAGCAGAATATAAATTGCCACCAATTCTCAGACGCGGATTGCAAAGTCAGCATAGCAACATTTATTGCCGACCCATTTGCAGATTATTTTGTAAAACGCTATTACCTTATTCGTTGCCATATACCTATCGAAACCGATCACATGTATCTCGATGAGATTACGAGTATAAAATTAATTTATTCGCATAGACTGTTAAGTAAAATCTTACTTTTTATGTGGCACAATGTCTAGGATTTACGGTGATGACCTTCATGGTGTGAAGGTGGCAGTGTCAGCAGTGTCCGTATCTCCCCAGCAGTGGTGGTCAGCTGACAGGGCCTCCTGCCACCCCCGGTCAACACTGACCACTGCTTACCCACTAAAGGGCCTCCCACACATCTGCAAATTTATAGGCACCAAAGCCACAGATGTGTTTTGTCACTAACGAAGGACAGGGTATTAAACTGGGTAATGTGACTAACGATGAACCAGCCAGACATCATGGTAACATTACAGCAACAAGGGTAATCCTGTGACCTTGATTTTTATATCACCGTTAAACCTTGTTTTTTTTATACGAATACAACATTAACTTGACTTTGGGGTATTTGGCTGTAGATCTCCCAGCTCTTCAAACGCATTAAACATTGCATTTTGGTGTGTTGTGGAGCTGAATCGGGGTGCATTACCAACGTGTTGTTTTTTCGCCTGTACACTGGAACAGCAATTTCCAGTGTCCCACATGGGAGAAATATTGGTTCATTTCCGTCGTATTATAGTCATTTTTCATACGAAAACTGCTGGCTTTGTAAGACAGCCTTATTTTTGTTCTGATAGAATGTGCCACAACGAATATCTGAAAGTTGCGTGACGAATGCTGTAATTCAGCGAATGTATCCTCCTAAAATGCACGAATGCCTAATGACAGAAGATAATGATCTGGGAAAGCACAGGAATGGATATGATTTTTCAAAAAATAGCGATTTACGCCAATTAAATGTGAAAATTATAATTAATATGTTGGTCTGATAATCATTAGTGTATCTATGTAGGCAGACTGATCGCCGGCCGGAAGAGTGAAACAAACCAAATGGCAGCCAAAACAAATTCTCTGCTCCAGTGAGTTACCATTTCGAATACATAATCCTAATATATCAGTTTGAAAATGAAATCCTTTTCCAAATGAAACTCTTGAAAATCTGTCGTTCACCTCTAATTCTAGTGAATGCAAGAGACTAATATGGAAAATGAATACTGATACTTGAAATATCAATTTAAAAAAAAAAAAAAAGGTAAATTATTTCACAATTCTCCTGTGAAAACGACTAACTATGCTGACACTGATGTACACAAAACAGATCACTGGTATTTCTACGATGCAATGAACAAGTCAGCAGGCGACATCAAAGAAAAAATAAAGAATCTCGAGATGAGACTGCTACGAAGAGCGTAAATCACAATAATACACATACAAATCTATCAGACGTATCTTCATTTCATTACGACGTTGCAGAATCGACTAGAGCTTCAGTGGCTTCCCCTTATTGTAGGTTTCCTAATATCCGATTATGTGTGGTCACAACATGTTATTCCATTTCGTACATGTGAAACGGCAACTCAAGGACAGAACCAGCCTTCATAAAGGACTGCTTGGGTTTCACTTTAGCGTAGTCGGCTTTCGTGATTAAGGTTCTTGATGTTGCACCTCGATGAGGGAAGACTTTCAATCTCCCATCTGCAGTCATTGTATATAGGAGAAAATAATGGGTGCGTCGTGAGGCCTGTGTTGGACCAAGGCCATCGGAAATAACCTGCTATTACCCGCAAAAAACAAAGCTGGGTAGGTAGTTGCTAAAGACCACTCGATGTGAACTGCCCTGTTATACACTGGTTGGTTGGTTATTGGGGTTTAACTGTTATACACTGTGGATATTGGGTACTTTCTACAGAGTTACATGCGGAGAAGCATGGACGTGAAAGAAAATTAACCTACTTATATAATATATATGTCAAAAGATGGAAGTAGTTTACATGGATATCCTTTCAGTGCAGCCTACATCGGCAACCAAACTTAATGACTATGCTGTGCCCAAAGAGTATGATAAACACGCGTGGAACTCCTGGTACAAAGATTGCCCCCAAACCTTCAAAACTGCCAACTGGGAAAGGGGAAACTATGAATGTCAAATATTTGTTTTCGAATTGCTATGATAATTTGATTTTGGGAGACAGTAGGTGGTTCGTACCGTTTGAGATTCTGATACAAAAATAGTGGTTGGTCAACGTTATTGTATCTTACCTGGTTTTTCTGGGTACCACTTGGCCACCGTGACGCCCGGCTGGGAGTTAGGGTGGTGGCCGAACGGCGTGCCGTCGGCCGGCCACACCTTGGCCCAGATCTTGCTCAGCTGGCCGCCCATACTGTCTGCACTGGAGTAATACAGGAACGCATCACACAGTTCGCCCAACAGACACATGGCTTGCACGGCGCCACTGGGCGCTGGGGGTTGTTGGTGTTTGTTGTCGTGACCCTTGTTGGTGTTGGTGCTGAGAATTACTACTCCAGGGTATGGCTTAGGGCAGAAGATCGATGCCTTGATCCCTCTGGGGTTGAGGTGATGATCTCCAGGTCCTAAGGGTTCGCCAGGTGGTTTGTAGTAGAAGGTGCCCCAACCTCACTCTTCGGGCTGATGGGCGACAGGTTGTAACGTACCCTGCTTCGTGTCATAAGCTCAAATGAGCTAAGAAAGCATGAGCTGTGAAATCCCTAGCCACGCGTAATAAGCAAAGGCAGCTTGCGGCGATTTTTTCCCTCGTAAGAAGTAGTTGGAAAAGGGAAATTGTCCCAGGTTGATTCGGACTACGCTGTTCCTGAATAATTAGTTTTCTTTGTATTATTTTTTTCCCAGCAAACTTCAAGAAAAACTTGATATCAATATTTCTAGACACAAGAAACCACAAGAGATAAACTGCGGGCATTGAACATCCATCACAGAATATCCTATTGCAGAATTAACTAATCCCACAAAATTAATTTGTAAAGCGTTATTGCACTGATATCTCCTGTTGTTTCAGATGAACCTTCCCCAGTCCAGTCCTCATTCTTGGTACAGGAGCAGAAAAACCTGTAGTTTGGTGGACACTACGAGAACGCTATATGCTATAGCTAATTGAAGAATTCTTCCTTGCAGCCTAAGCGTGCTGCTGTGAGACTGGCCCCATTGTCGGCAGTAGACCCAAGGTCCGTGTCCGTCGGGAGCTGGTTGTAGTGGTGCCGGGGCGGCGGGCCCACTGCCCCATTCTGGTCACAGGTGCGCCGGCCACTCATTAACAGTCCTGACCGGCCCAGCTCAGGTGGTTAGGGCGGATGCTGATAGCTTTCTGATCCCACCGACTCCCTGTGTGCGTCTGAGGACAAGTGACGTTAGTTCAGTCAGACTAGGCGATATAGGGACTGTATATATGTGATGAACTATATAGGATAGACCCCGATGGACCTATTTAGTCCTTACTGGATTGGCACAGAGGCACTCCGGGGCTTTTTGCCTTACATTTTCTGGTAACGAGTAGCTCGTGCAGTCAGTGTTTGGTAAATGAGGTAGGGCTGACAATATGTCAGGAGTTGTCACATTGCACGGTCAGAAGGGGTGGGTTGGTCCGGCTGCTTCGGTTAGTAGGTCGCGAGTGCCAACAATTGTTCCATTTTGTTGTTTTCAAGCTTGCCGCACATTTGGTTGGACTGCTATGAGTTACTCGCTTGATTTGAGAGGCCTTAAATTACCCAGATGTGTGGTATGAGTTGCTCAGTGGATTGGATAATCTGTTTCCATATGCACATTACTTACAAATTATCCTCAGAGACTGTGTGGAAGTGAGGCGAATACGTATGAGGTACATTACAAACAGCTGATACCAAATCATACGATATTATGGCCGTTCTTGTACTGGGTGTACATTTAAAATCAATAAGTGTATCACAAGTCATTCCGATTCACCATCGATATGAATACATTCTCAAACTCTTCACCCCATAATATCACCCGACAGTATGGGGTAATATGCGCTCTAAGTGAAACTGCCAACGTACGTTGTCCATTCGTGACTGCCAGGGATATATCAAATCATCCCGAACACAAACCAAGGTAGGAGGGTTGTATGACTGAAACTCCGCTGAATTGTCCCGGGCCGTAAATTGACTCAGAAAATGAGTTTCTGGTTTCTTGTCGACAGCCTGGGATTCGGAGGTTATAGTAACGCCCGGTGTCCCTTCTCTGAGATGAGGTGGGGGTACTCTGTGCGTCGAGCAGAACAAAATGCTCCCGGTAAGGCCTATGGTGCTGGTCATAGCAATTGGCTACTGAAAGGCCTGGGGGCCCAGAGCACTTAGCATGGCCGAGCCATTAAGGTATATCAAGTTGAGGTGTTAAGGCAGATCTAGCTGAGGTATTTAGAGCTGGTGAAGGTGTGGCGTAGAACAGGACGAGCTGCTCCCCATCGGCCGTTGGAGCAGCTCTGAGCTGCTCAGTAGCGACCACCACAACGGTAAGAACCTCAGCTGCAGGGAGGCAGCTGCGGCGATAGGCGGGCGGGCAGGAGGCAGGAGGCAGCCTTAGAAAGCAATCAGCTGAGGGGAGTATGGCTCCGGTCTCTCAGTCTCCGGGCCGCCCGTGGAGGAGGGCAAGGCTTCATTGGTGGAAGGCTTCCCTTACATAGGTGCGGATAAGGCTTTAGACCCCGCCACCATGGAGTCTATTGATACCTTAATCGCCAACATACATAATAGTGCTGCTGCCTGGAGGAGCTCCTCCACAGGCCTGCTACAGCTAGATCCTCCGGGGTTTGCAGGTGCTTAGCCCATGTAAGGCGCCCACGCCTACTTCTTTTAGTACTGTCACATTGGCTAAAGTTATTAGTCAATCAACATTACCTACTCACCTGCCGCACATTTGTTATAATTTCCCATGCAATGGCTCTTCCAATGCGTTTATCAAACTACGGTTTTTTGTTCTCAGATAAGATGTTTGTGTTTTCTCTATATTTGCCCATTCATCAAATATATTTTAATCGTGAGTCATACACACAAACAAAAGAATTGATTATTTCACTAACTGACCAATAACATTGAAGGGTAAAGGATCCACCAACTAAAGCCTGGACAGCATGCATGCAGCTCACGTGTGGGGGGACCTACTGACCACAGGACAAGCTAATAAATGCCAGTCAAATGCTTCTAGGCACTAACTGGCCTATCTTCTTTTGCTAAAAGGGAACTGGGCACTGGGGATTGGCTTTTACAAAAGGTCTCTCTGCCATGCACTGCTTTGCCATCACATGCCGCTTGCCGTAAATAGGACGCTCACCTGAGAAGAGAAGCCCGGCTGTTTGGTTGTCACAGAGTAAGAGCAGCATGACGTCACAGTTCCTTGTGTACCTCCTACACTGACGTCATGATATAGGGGCCCGACTGGGTTTATTTATTACACGCAAGAACAGCGCTATGCCATCACACAGTAAATGTCTCAATTCACTGAATAGTCTTCTACTACTCAGAACACTCTGACGTCACGGCTTCCACTTCACCTTTAGTAGTGACGTCACAACCGACAAGCCTGCATGTCCCTATTCAAAGCGCCATAACGTCACTGCTGGGACTGCGTCTGCTGAAGACAACACTATAAATCATTTCTATTTTTTCTTGTTAATGGTTTATCTTGTTGTTTTTCTTGTTCTCCTAGAGTCGCGTGCAAACAGCCTCTGTTAAGAGGGTGTCATCTTTCACCGTTCTCCCACGGGCAAAACCCGCCCCCGGCGCCCGGCCCGACCTGCGCCCTCTCTGCTGGTGGCTCCAGTTGTCGGGATTCTCCAGCCCGGAACATGAACAGTGTCCGCACCCCACAACAAGCCTTCTCAGGACGCTATCTTCATTAATTAACTGAACACTTCCACACCAATGTGTCCTCTTGATTTCTGCTAGAATGAAGCCGAGAGGCTTCATGCGTGCAGCCCGACCACACACAAAAAAAATGATAGCGAAGCCCTGCTATCTTCTATAATCTAGAGTCAGTTTTTTCAAATCCATTCATAGAGCTGTCACGTTTTCAATAATGTCCTTTCAGACTCGAGCCGCATGAAGTCGGGACCTCGTCCAAGGCGTAGGGTAGAAGGCAATTGGTGTCACATCAAACGTCTGCCTACGCAAGTGGGGTCTTTCCAGCAGCACTGGGAGGGCGGCCTGCTGCCACCTGCCTGTAGTCTGCCTGCTGATGAACCTAGTTACGGACTACTCGGCCCTCCCGTACCGTGGGCTCCGTATGACTACAACACAGCCCTCTCCAACTGACCCCTTTTAAAGTCTGACCAGTGGTCAGTTTCCTCCATTCACATACCAATATCAATTGGTTATGAATATATAAGCGACTGAATGTTTAAATTGATTTGATTTTCTATTCCTATCCTCACTTTTGAATTTCCTATCGGAACAACATTGCGGTCTTTTATGCTGGCTGGCTGAGAGAGTGACCCACACTGGAGGAGAGGTGTGCCTTAAGACTCCAGACGACGCTCCGGCGCTATGTCTAAATATGGTCCGACTGTTCCTTCGTCCCTGCCGCACGCACCCCTGTTCGTCCCAGCACGTGCTATACGTCCACCCTGGAGGGAACGGACAGAGGGGACAGGCGGGGCTCCTCAGCTGACTACTGACTACTTTGCACAATAAACACACGCAGTATCCGAGGAGAAAGCAGGTCGTAAGTGTCGTCTCAAACACGCATGGATGGACATTTTGAAAGGTCCATAGGTTGCCCTAACTCCACAATAAACTTATAGATCAGTCAATATTTCTCTTAAGTAGCAATGCACGCTCCGTAGTGATAACTAACCAAATCAGTGTCATGCAAAAAAAACTCTAGCAGCCCTTCCTAATTCCTGGTGATCCAGGGGTGGGTAGGTTCAGTGCGTACATTTCATACAAAAATCAGTGTCGTGTACAAAACCTCTAGCACCCTTTCCTAACTGCTGTTGATCCAGGTATGGGTTGATTCAGTACGTACATGGCGTACAAAAATCAGTGTCATATACAAAACCTCTAGCACCCCTTACTAACTGCTGTTGATCCAGTAGGTGTAGGTTCAGTGCGTACATGATGTACAAGCTATGTTTACAGCATGGTATGAAGAAGGAAATGGTCTGCATATCTGGTAATTAGTCCCCAAAGCAGGTGGTCCGTGTCACCTGTCCTTTATAATAAAGGTTAATGAATCCACGTCGCTCTCGGGTAATGAAACCTCGGCGTGAAGCTGTGCCACCGACACTCAGCTGTATATGTTTCTTTATAGTCCCAACCGACATGGGTAGACCGCAATACTGGGATTCTTTGGTTCGGCGAGTATGTTATTCCATGAATACATAGAGGTAAGGAGGTCAAAGTTTCCCAGTAGGGTTGATGCAGTGCAGTTTCAACAAGTAGAGCATGATGGTACAAATTCCTAAGCCGGGGGAGGCGCTTCTCCAAATGCATATACTGCAACACATTTTGCCCGACCTGGGTGTCAAATAACTCCTACATTTTATACCGCGGCAAACTGCTACATGTAGAATAATTGGCACGGTTGAAAGTCAGGCTCGCCTTTGCCCTAATTGCTTCAACAATGCTGCCTGTAGCAATCGAGTCCATACATATAACCAATACCAGTCATCCTTAAACTATGAGGGTTACCTACCGCAAATAGTGGAAAGTATATCAAAAGGTGAATTGTGTGGGTATATGTCTATAATGAGCCGAATAGTGGAATTCAGATTTCGCTTGAACCACAGTATGTCGGGATATACCTCAACACTATCCCTGCCGCAGAACAGACTAAATAGCTCGGGTTTGTTTTAAAACGAGAAATGTCTCCGTCTGCTGGCTATGTCCAGAGCGAGATCCATTACTGGTGTAAATTAGTCTGCGACTGAAATGACGACGTTGATGACAACAGCGGCCGAGCTGGGTCATTGGTCATGAAGCGCTGGAGGCGGTGTTTGGACGCTGGGCTGACAGGAGCAGCTCGCACTGGCCGGCTGAGCTGCTCAGTGAACTGCTGCCTGGCTGACTGGCCGTCCGGCTCACTGACTGCCTACTGCCGTGACAGCTGGTGAGGGCTCCTGATGGCGGCGAGCAGCTCCCGAGCAGCTCCCGACCCACCGCCGCTGCTGCTCCGGCCTCCCGAGCTGCTCTCACCCACGCTCCTCGCCGTCCGCCCACGCCCACTCCTATTCTCACCAACCTGTTCTTTTAGCACCCACTCAAGGACGTTCTCCAATTTTCTGAGTGTTGTTCGCCAAACTATATACTACTACAGGTAAAATGTATGACTGGTTTGATCCTTACTGCTGTTTCTATGTAATGCTACAGCTGATTTGTTAGAAATATTGACCGTGTATGTCAAAAAATGTCCCCTATATACGTGCATTCTAATACAGAAAGACTACTGGTCTGCAGTGTCTGCAAAAATATACGCAAGACTGCACCGTTACCTCAGAAAGATTAGAAAACATAGCATTACCTTAATATACAGTTCACTGGGTCGCCAGAAAACAAAAGGATCCAAGACACATTCATATGTGCTGATTAAATTCCAATTTAAATTTCTAATGAATGTTTTTGGTATTGGTATAATCATGTTTGTGTTTACAAGTGCACTTACATGAATGACACCTATTGTATAAACAAAACCTGTTAAATCAAAAAATCACAATCTTATAGTATGATAAACAAAAAAAAACTTGGCAATTCCATCTTGTTCATCCTGCCAGTGCACCAAGCAACAGACACCTGCTACAACCCTATGTAGCCAGAGTATCCTAGACGAGCTAGACATGTTGGACGTGCGTTGCACTAGTTACCTGCTGGACGGATTAATCATCACCTGGAGCAGGAACATTACAAGAGATAAGCCTGATCCCTTGGAGGGCGGCGTGTCTGATGTGGGCTGGGTGTAGGGACGTGGGCCGCCCGCTGCAGGCCGGCACGCTCTAATCATCAATCACATTCCTCCTGTGTCCAAGTCTAACAAGCAATCCGACACAGGCCCTTCAGAACCGAGAGCCTGCCATATCAAGTAATAACCACCCTGGAAACTTGGGCTGGCTAGATAGTTGGCTATTAGACTGAAATGCTACGTACACTAAATATGACCAATGCAGGCAAGGCATTCAGTAAGGTTTCGTGGGGAAGTGGCATTTTTCGTCAGATCTGCTTTATCATTTAAAGAACTAAAATCGGACCTAGGTTTAAGAAACTGAGTTCAATAGAAGTCAAAAGTTATTTTTAAAAGTGCGTGATCAGGTCCGTGTGTCATTAATCAAAAGACAGATTTGAAAGTGGAAACTTCAAACCTCTTCTAGTGCATACAGTTTGACGCTGTAGTTCTGTTTTTTTTTCTTATTTTAGCGGGGAGTTTCAATGGAAACATATATAATATAAATCACGTTTCCCTGTATTTGCCTGATACCATCCACACACGCATTAGCTTGTTTTGCAGACCAGGGCCTGCTAATTATCAAAGTGCTGACCGGTCTTTGGGCCCCATATAACCCAGGCGGCCGCCAATACCCTCCTCCAGGGCCGGGGCCGACCCTGCCAGGGCTGCTCCTGGGGAAATTGCCTGATGTCCGCAGCTTTCAAACATTGGCCCAAGGCCTGACGGACAATACCCCACTCCCTGGTCAGAAACCACGTCAGAGTTATCCTCACTCTCCAAGCCGAGATTTGGTTGCATTGCTTTCTTTGGAGAGTGCTTGGAGAGTGCCATTAGATTGGATGCACAGCAGCCTCGTTTCGACATTGGGCCGGGCCAATCAGCACGCCGCTTGTGGTCGTCTTCTTGGCCTTTTGTAACGACCACAATCATTGAGGGTGTGCTCATGATGTATGCTTCAGTCTCAATGGGAACGGCCGCCTGTCCACGGCCACCAAGGTATAGCTAGTATACACCAAGGGATGTTGGTGATTCTATTTTTTGCAATAATTCACCTAAAGATTTACCTGCAAATATCCACTCTAGTATATGCACAAGTGTAGTATATGCCCAAGTGCGATTTCCCCGAATACCCTAAAATGGTATGGAAATCATTGAAAGTCATTTCCCCAAAAAATACATTCACAGCTTTAAAGCTCATTTTAGGAGGACGGAGATATTATATATCTATTCAGTAGAAAGAAGTGAAAGATTATGTATTTCTGTAAATGAAATATATTCGACAACTCTCAAAGATAAAATCTAACCCCCATCCCCGATGGAGAAAGTGTTCTCCTTTTATTATGGGATAATGTCAAAAGCGTTCCAGACTTCCTTCAAAACTGGCTTCCCATGGACCTCTTGCATGCATGAATAATTGATATTCCTATGGTTATATTCCATAGCGGTACTTATTTCGTTATAACTCGGAGATGTAAGCATGCATATATGTAATTTGGAATTCGTTCAAACGGCTCAATTTTCACATGCTAAATACGAAAACCTCAACATTAATACACTATCCAAGTCATAGTGCTTCTTTAAAGCTTCTATCACAATCAATATATCTATTTCATTCGCGTCTATCAAAAAGAGCTGAGCATGCGATACTTATGATTAGGTTAGGACTACAAGGCTAGCGGGCTATATCAAAAGAAAATCATGAGTTTGAAACAGATGTTTTTCGGATATGGGTGCAAAGTACCAGCAGTAGAGTACACTAGATGTGTTAAGTATCCATATATATGTATCTTTTACATAAGGGGTTACATAACTGGTGCTGTAGAGAGGTGGGTTCTGGCAGCCTTTGGGCTGGCAATGCTCCGAGTGATATTCCGACCACTAGCATCAGTCCATTATCAGTCGGGCAAATAGCAAGGAAGGATCATGCAGACTTAATTAGGCAAACGAGGCCGAGCCACAGGCCGTCCATTTAGTCGGTGCCAACGACAATGCAGGCCACGGTTGAAGTCAAAGGATGTCGAAAGATGACACTACTTCTCCCGTGCCAATAATGCAATAATAATGCAAAAATATCAAACACGGCCAAAGTTCCAGGGTATGCTTCCGCGTTTTCCAAATGGCGAAAACTGGTTATCTTCCTAGAAGGGTTCTGTGCAAATGTTAAGGTATTATGCAAACACCACTGATTTTATCTAACTGCAGAAAAATTTACGAGTAGACTATTTCCAACTTTTTTCACTGGGATTTTTTCCCCTCAGGCTACTCGTTAATTGCAGGCGGCCGAGCTATCCAGGCATTCGGGGGTCATGCTGATAAGCTGCTCACCTCGTTCTATCTCCTCCAGGTTGGGGTCGTCGGGGGGCACGTTGACGATCACCTCCGTTGGCCACATCTTGCCCCAGAACTTGCCCAGTTTGTCGCCCATCTGCTGAAGCAGGCTCGGCGACAACTTCACCGAATTCTCCGCCACTGTTAGTCACATTAACAGACTCAATATCAGAGTACTCACACCAAAAGCTTTGTGTGAGAGCTTTTTTTTGAGTGGCTCAAACTTGGGCATTTAAATTCTTCTGTGGATAAAGGATCTATTAAAAAAATTCTTCTAAAGAAAATCACAATTCGTCTCATTTTCTATATCTACGTAAAAATCAACAAAGTCAACCGACATTGATATAATGTATTCAAAGATTTCTTCTCAATTAAGATTTGACCTATACATTGTGACTTTGCATAATTTGGAGTCTTACTCGTATATTTTGATACGTATATTGCTATTAATAACTCGAACACACTTGTTTTCTTTAACAAGTTGTCTAAAACATTCTGTAAGCAGATTGATAAACTTACGAGCAAAAAGCGAAACGAGAACTTAGATGCTTGCAGTAATAGAAGAGTATACTGTATGTCTCCTTGTTGAAAACGCAGTTTATATGGGTAACATTTCATGCACTGTTTGAAGTAGGGAAAGTTCGTAACTAAAGGACAAACACTAAGTAAATGCAGAGATTGATGCATTGATCTGTTTAGTAAAGACTTCTATCAAGACGTGGACTTCGGTTGATGTCGCAAAGTGAAAAAATACCTATTCGGGACGTGAAAAATTACTCCTTTACATAAAACTTGTTAACAATACTCTTAAATTATATCTGGAAAACGCTGGACGTTTTCCATTTGTACTCTTCAACGAAAAGTAAAAAGTACATTAGCTGCGTGATTTGAATATATATATTTTTAACTTGAAACAAGAGACCCCAATAGATCATGGGGGAGAAACGCAAAACGGATTGGTGAAAGTGTTGGCTATGAACCAGCGGGACAAAGAAGATAATAGGAAAATATCTTTCACAAAAATAAATCTCAAGAGGTAGCAGTATTATCACTATTACTAGTTCTCTACTTAACTATAACTGTCTGGTGGCTTTAAACAGATATAGTCGGTTCTAATATGATAGTACATATTTTCAATGTTTTACAAAAGGAAGGTACATTATTGCGTCTGTAACGAATGGCTGTCGGTACACCCAAAATGGACCTTTCTCGGCTTTGTGAATATTAGATTACCATGCTAAGCATGCGTTTAATTCAATCAGGGAGTATCATACTGCACTTAAATCATTGTTTGGTCAACGTTTGGAAATCGAAGGATACTTTTTCAACTGTTTTAAAACATAAGTTAAATGGTCCGCAATGGCATTCAAAGTTTTTAGGTGTTTTTTTTTACAAAGTCTGCTCTTCCTGAAAATTTGAAATAATTCCCAGCATGCGGTTGTGTCCCCGAATTATCTGAATCTCATAAATGTCAGCTGAGAAAAGGGAGGGTGTGGATTGTTTGTCCGTAACCAAACTTGGTTAAATCAAGACTTGTGCATATCATAGAATCACAAAGAAAGCAAACCTGACCGAAAAACTAACTGAAGTAGGCTGGGGAAAGGGAAATTTTAATAGAACCCTAGGTTAAGGATTAAATTCAATCTCAACAGTATAAAAAGGATAGGAACACGCATTTTTCAAGTGAAATGGCGCAAATGTTTGATCTAAAATTACATGGAAGAGGTCAAAAGAATCAAGACCAACAGAAGCGAAAGGCAATAGCAGATCTAGCTCAATACGTGGGCAGCATTTCTCTTTACCAGGGGTTTGGTCTGTCTCCATGGGGCTGTACAGAAAGAAGGGCTCCTCCACCTCAACTGTATGGAAAATCAACACGAGAAAGGTTTACGAAGGAATGGGCATCGGTTTCATTCGAGATTCAATATACCAAGCTGATACCGTGATATCAAATCCCCGAGCCAATGCATGCAAAATAAAGTCGCGCAGATACATATTTAAACTGCTTTGGTTCCTAACAATCTATGTGTTACTTCAGTGAATTCAAAGAAAGGAGGTGTCTTTACGTGATAAATATCCATGTATATGGATGGTATTTTCATGAATTATTTTCTCATACTTAATATGACTGATATCCGATTTACGTTCGGTATTTTAACACGTATTTCACAGGAATTAGAATTGTATGTTATCAATGCTTTGCGTTTTTGTTAAAGTTTTCCAACTGATGCAGCCTGAGCCTACACAACATTTGATTCATATACGAATTCAGGTCGTCCTCAGTGTAGTGGTAGACGTGTTTACCCAACTAGCGCAGTGGCGCCACCTGATGTAGAATAGGATCACAACTCCTAAATCAGGCACAAACTTATCAAGGCTATCAAAAAGAGATGCTTTTAATTACTTCATGCAGCTATTTGTATTTCAATAGGGACTGAGGCAAATGACATGCTCGTGTCATAGGCGAAGTAGGCTCATAAGGTATTAGGATTTAGCCAAGAAAAATGCAGAGGAAATGGGTATCTGAAACTTGACTAACACATCCAGGCGCCTCGTCTGTAACAGCAGTACATCATATAATATGATGAGTGCAACCAACTGTTGGACCATGCACTACAGTAACATAGTAATATCGGCCACATATATGGCGTAGAGATGGCACAGTCAGTGTGCATATTTGACTCCGCTCATCACAGGATAGAACAAGATGCAAAGCTCTCCTATCAAACAGTTACATATTTTAGTATGGCACAGAAAAGTGGTTGCCCCTGCAGTTGAACTCGAGTGGGAAGGGGTATCCAGTAGTTGGGAAAGGGCACACGTATCACTATGAGTAAGAAGGGGCCAAAGTTGGGGAGCTTTCACTTAATGAAGGGCTGGGCATGCCGCCTTGTCTCTACGGAGATCTCAGAGTAATCTCTACCTCGTCCTTGGGTGAATGTGTTCAGGGCCTTTCTGTAGCGGATGTCGTTCCTGTAGCGGGCTGAATCAGGGAGAATAAACCCGTCAGAGTCAATTTTAACAACCAAAAGTTTGGATGAGGTGGGTGGGGAGTTATCACTGAAATCAGTCATGTTAAAAACATGCTGTCCAACAGGCTCAAACTCACCTGCTTATGTTGGAATGAAATGTTGAGTTCCTAAAATGTTGAGATCCTTAAGTCCTCTAAGAGAACTCATAATCTGCTACGGAAGACATGTTTTTTCACTTGATCTAAACTATTTGGAGGAAGCCTATTCATTTGATAAAGCTCGGACAGGTAACATGTTGCAAATAGACATTCTTAGAGTTAAGTGACTAATGGTGCCTGCATGGTATGTCAAGTATAGTTCATTTGCCAATATTTTATCGAAATTAATTAAAAAAAGAAACCATTAAGCGTAAAATCATTATTATTATCTAGATCATTGGACAGCACAGTTTCGATTTGATTTTCTACGCCAAAACATTGACGTGCGTGGGGAAATTATTGTATTCCTGTGACATTGACGGAAGAACGTAGTAGCAATCCGGTAAAATGTCAAAGCGTTGTTCCCTTCAGGGATCGAATAGTTTTTTGTTGATAACGGCTGTATCGTTCAGTACAGTGCCGGTCAACTCAGCTTCCCAAACTGATTTCAAATGTCAACTCCGTTCACCAGGAACAGTCTATATTTTAGAAAAGAAAAAGTTGGAAATGTACTCACCTGCCTTTGTTAGAAAATTCATCCAATGGTTATCATAAAAAAGACTAGTGCCGATTACGAATACAATATGACCGTAGCAGCAATATATTCTGTTCATAAGCTCAATGTAAATTGTCACCATTCCACACCTACCTTTTTCATGTAAGCGACCTTCAAATAAATAGCTCAATGGTCAAACATTTTTTACAAAGTTGACTACACATCTAAAGACAAGTTGTGTCGGAATGTGAACGCATTTCTAGAGTATTGTTAGTGTATTGGTGGAAGAGTTATCGGGCTACTGATATTGTGTCTTGTCAGATCTGTGAGATTGTGGTAGTGTTCTGTTAGTGTATTAGGTTCTCTATGTGAAGGGCACACATGCATATACATCTGAACTAGAAATACATACAATACTTTAATTTAACTACTTTGCTTCACATATCTACTATATTCTTAAAGAAAAAATGTATCATATATAAACTATAATAAGAATATGTATTTACCAATACAACTTTAATGAAATAATATATCAACTGAAAAAGCAAATAACTTGTTTGTAATTATTTACATTCATAATTGAATTAAATAATACGACATAAAAATATATGAATATAAGTACAGATAGTCATTCAAGGTTGGTTTACTATTACCAGGAGGTAGTTGGATAAGTGCAGTGTCTTTTCCCCCTTTTTCTGTGCGGGAGAGAACCAAGCAGACAACAGAAATCACAGAAGACTAACCATCTTGAGCAGCGAGTTCAAGGCCCATTTCGTCGAACTCTAACTCGGGCTCCTCTACGTTGTCATTCCATTCTCGGCCATTCTCTGAATCAAGGCCTTCCGACCCTTCTGATTCTGGTGAAAATGAAAAACGCAGAACGTAATGAAATCAAACGGTCTACCACCCCACTGAGTACGGACGCACTCACTCAACTCGTGCATAGCATTCTCCATCCAGTACTTCAGATACCAACATGCCACAAAAACACACTTTAATTCAGCATGCGGTTGACATAAACTTGTCCTCACTGTTTCTCAATACACAATTTAACTGTCGACTTAATACTTTAATCAGAATACTCGTGGTTTTAAAATGTATGTATTTTATGTAGCCAGTACTGACATTGTGGTGTAGATAAGATATATTAAGGTGCTGCCATCTTTTAGAAAGCTCCATCAAATATCATATGGAATGTAATTGAGAAGCGATAAGAAAAACAGCTTTGGACACACAAAGGTAATTTGAGTAACGCTTAAATACAGTTCGTCTTATGACTGATTCTCGCAAAGTTTCTTGATTGTTCGTTTACTAAAATAATCATATTTGTGAGTTATTTCTTTTACATTGTATTTTCAATCAAAGAAACGTTATGCAAAACAAACATTTCCATAGAGAACTAGCGAACGCTATAATAATAGGGTAGAAATAAATAAGCAGAATTCAAACACAAATGAAGCCACCACCAAAATAAATGGTGCGGCGGTAGTTGATAAGGTGATAATGCATACTCCAATTCAATGTCAGTGAAGTATCTGGTCACGCGAAAAGGTTAAAGTTGGTGTTCTAAGTGTAGTGTCTGAAGTGGTGTTAACAATGAAACATGTAGAACGTGACACTGGTGAGGGCGTTAGGTGAGACAAAACAAGCTGCAGTCATACAGGCCAGAAAGGGTCAACCCCGGTCACATGCGTACCTCAGCTTCAACTCAATCAAGCACAGGCTCCTCTTGCATTCCAAGATAGTTAAGGATTTTTAAGTGTAATAGACTTTATTCTAATACTTAAATGCCTATCAGTAAGTATCGACAACTCTATTTTTGTCCCCAAACTTTATCTGTGTCTTTGTATCATGGTTATTGGCAAGGTTCATAACTATGATTTTATATAATACGAAGATAGTCCCCCGACACACTACCACAAAATAAAAGCTTATCGATTAATGAAAAGGTGCTATGTATCATATCATCTACAATAGTTAGTTCTACAGTCAACCAACTAAGATATAAACATGAAGAAAGTATTTAGCATGACCACTAACCTAGACGTAAAATACTAGTTACTCTCAATATCTTACGTAGTTCCCCAAATCATCATTTTCCATTTAATTGAACCCATGGAACCAATAAGCTTTTAGTTTGACTCACTTTCGAAAATGCTGTTATATAGACATATCTTCATCGAAACAAAGACAATTTCAGCTTTAGAAAAGTTGAATATATGATAATCTTAAACAAGCAATGTGATAATGAATCTAATATTCATTCAGTTATTTAGTAATCTATTTACTTAAAAGTCAGTCTGTTATTCGCCCCCGCATGGTATAGAAGTTGCTAGGAATGACGATTTGTAACTGTAGAATAGTTCATGACACTCCCACATGATTCAGATGCCACAGAAATCAAGGAAGTTTTTAGTTGGCATCTGCCCCCATTCCTTGACCTCTAGACTTGACACCATTCAAAATCATTCAATAACTGTGGAATATGTGTATTTATTTGCTTATCAATACCATAGACGTAAGCTTTAATACTGATTCCAATATGCCCTCCTAGTTTCCACAAGCCATGCATTATCTAACTTCTAACTGATGGAGATAATTGTATTTTGAAAGGATACTATTAACTAATCTTCATAAATCCAAGTGTAACGAAATGAACTAATGTATTTATGATCATTCTGTCTAAGATTCATGAATCGTTGTAGTTGCATGCTATCTTACATTAATTTGGAGAATAATCGTTTAATGTCGTTATCAACAGATATTCATTATAAATTTCTTTCGTAAGAAAACCACAGCGCAAGTCTACCCTCCCGTCTGTCAGCAGGGTGGAGTAGAAGGGGTGCAAGTAGTTTAGGGGGTGACTGAGGGATCAATTAGTTTTCTCCTCCATGTGGCCATAGCCCGGCTCGTGCCTGCCCGCCCCCTGCTGCTGGAACCTGTTTGTTGTGAGGGGTGTGTACCCTATCATGACGTATGCAGCAACACTGCTGCCATATACCAAGGTCTTAATGTTTGCACACGTATGTATGCCCCATGTGCATACCATAGCTTTCCTTCTCTTTTTGACCTGGAGGTCTTTACACTAGGAGGACATTTCATCTGACTCCAAGATGTCACTTACTGTTACATAAATAACAATGGTTTACTAACAACTTTGAAAAAAATAATTCAACTACTGTTCCCCTCGCTAACTATGGCTGGGAAGTATGACACATTTTACGTTTAACCCAACTAGAAAAGGGGCTTCCATTAAACTATACTGTGAATTAAAATATATTTGATTTCAGCAGCTATAATATACTACATGTGATTCACTCTGAATCTAGTATACCAGTATTTTTCGAATTGTTGGTTTCCTGTTTAGAATTATAATTATTCATATTGTCTCTTCTATTTATATTTTTGCCATGTGCATCTAGTCTATACCTAGACACGCACATGTGTTATTTCACAGCTCACGGTAGCCCAATGTGAGACAAAAAGTCAGCTAAAAACCTGTAACCTGTTCCGCGGTTGAGTCTGTCGGCCTGGCATCTCAGGCCCCCTCTCTCATTTCCCACACTCTCAGAGCAGATATTCTCAACGAAACGTTAGCCTCTATATTGTAAAGAGCGGGGGCAGATCTCGGGCTGGAGAGTGGGGATTCCCACGTCCTTGGTGTGGCCGTAGTGAGTCACTCTGACGTAGACGGTTGTCATGGTAATGTGGCCCCAACTAACTCCTACCGTCCTTCTCTGCCCCCATGTTACCCTTCATGACACTCCAGGTTACAGGGAGCATTTGAAGATTATCCTCAGTGATGTATCATGAGTAAGAACCCATGAAAGAAATGTAGGCCTTTCCGCCTTGTCAGAATGAACAGAGAATTTACAAAGGAGGTTGAGTGTTTAATGGGAAAAAATCATATAAATCTGTTTCATATCAATGTTAATCTAATAGTCTTTGACATACATGTAGCCCTCATTTTAACGATGAGAACACAATCAGCTATGTGAAAAATGTGATAGTAACGTGAAAACAATTTGCAGTTCTTCTCTGCAGTATGGGAATTAGGATCCCCATCGGCCCTAACCTTTTGCACGCCATCGCAATTCGCTAAAGCACGTGTTCACATGTAAACTTGCCATTTGCTGCACGCGTTTAACGTGAAACACCTTCCTGTCTCACGGTTTTTGTACTCAGTTGGCTACTGATGTGACAGTTCTTGCTTTTTAATTTCGATTGCTAATTTTCGCCAAGTCTCCCAGCAATGGTTTTAAGATACCACTGACTGAAAATGTACTTTTCTTACCTTTATTATTAAAATGAGAAAACTGGACAGCCTAATCTATCTACTGTGGACTGAGATTAAAGGTTAGCAAAAAAAAGTAGTTCAGAGGATCGAGGTTACCCTAGAGGTGGTATTTAGAGCGTTCACATGAAGCCAATCGGCCCTACTCAGACTACTAGATCTTCAAGGCGCCTAACCTGTGCACCTTCTTCCTAGACGGCTGGACTTTTCTCTAATTTCTTTATGACCTTAACAAGTGAAATATACAATTTCTTCCTTTCACTCAAGCGAACAGTTGTGATGGTGTTTTATCAACCACACAGCATCTTGATGTGGAAATGTACACCTTAATTTCTCCATTTATATGAGAGATAACCCTTGACCAGTCTTGGAAAACCATAACACATAATTTTCATTATATTCAATGATTGACATCACATATATGTTTTGAGATCTCTTTTTGTGAGTAGATTGTACTAGTTGACATTATTAATATTTTACATGTTAAACGTTCTTCGAGGAGGTTCCTTACTACCCCGTTTAAGTGCCTTAAAATACCTTTCCGACAAGTATTCCCAAACAATAATTTTGAAAGCTCTCCTGATTATAATAGGTTTGGACCTTTGGAAGAGCTACCGCATGTTTTATCATATCTGACAAGTCATTATATCAGAATTACCAGAGCCACCAATAATTTACTGCTTCCTCCATGAATCACTAATTTCATCACGGTACATTTCAAGACTGTAAATCCTCTGTAGATTAGAGAGCCTGTCTTCCCGGGGTAAGAGTACACTCAAAGCTCTGCACTATAACTGACACCAGGCTTCAAATGATGTACAGTTCTCTCTACATCTGTTCTTCAGCAAGCAGAGGCCACTCATAGGCTGGTCCCCGCCCCAATCCGCTACCGCTACAAGGGGCCGGTCTCGAGAGGCGATCTAGGTCAGCTGAGCGGTCTCAGTGAGCGGTGTCAGGTGTTACATAATGTGTCGCGCAGGTTGCAGGAGCTCACCTGACACCTCTGACTCAGAAACCACTCTCAAAGTCACCCAGCCTCTCACCCCCAACCTGTGAAATAACTTCAGGAACCAACCTCAAAGTCGCACAGCCTCTCACCATGACCCTGTGAAATAACTTCCTAGACCTTAAGTGGATTCAAATGAATATTTTGTATTTGTTTACATAGAGTGGTTTCTAGGTAGGTGAAGGTCGTACATTTCTCAATACCAGTGGTATATCTAGATTACCACGGGGGACCAGTATATCTAGATTACCACGGGGGACCAGTATATCTAGATTACCACGGGGGACCAGTGTAAGGCCACTCACAGAGTCTACCTGATTGACTGACGCGCCTATCTTACACTTCATAGATAAGGCCTGCTAAGATTTGCCTCCCACATAGCTTAAATTATGGTAAGGATGGAAGCGTAGGTATGCTAGTTGAAATATGGTAGAAACAACCCTACATGCACGATGGACGTTTTATGACACAAGCACAACTTGACGGTGGGGTGGTAGAGTGTCCCATGCTCTCTCAAGTTATTCATAAAATCTGTGGAAGGTGCTGCTAAAGTATTGACTATCATAACACAGGATTCCCACGCTCGTTTGAAAATGAATTTTAGACCTTTCCAATGTCTATTTCAGGCCGGGAACATCGTGAAATTCAAGACGTCTACACATCTCAATGGGAATCATATAATATAGAAACAAATTGACATTTAAATACTCGGCCGTGAGCGGCAGCTTGTACCTAACAGTAAATAAACTCAAATTCAACGTAACCTTCTTAAGACATGTTGCTAGAAAAATGTAAAGCTTAAGACCTTTATAAGACCTAAAGCTTGATCAATTCCATTTAAGATCTTTTAAGACCTCCGTGGGTATCTGCGACACCGCGATTGTCCCCAGTGGCCCTCCCAAAAAATGGGTGCGATTGATATTGCTTCAAAACAGCGTCCAAATCATTCACGTGCGGATCCAGGGAGAGGTACGTGGGCTCCCCCCCCCCTTCCCCCCCCCCCCCCCCCCCTTCAGGACAATTTGCGATTTTTCTAGTAAAAATCGGGCCAAAATCTATCAATGAACACATTATACAAAAGCGCCCTTCCCCTTTTCAACATGCTGGATCCGCCAGTGTAAGTATAAATAGTCATTGCTTAACATGAAGATCGCTAACAAGGTAAAAATTTCCTGCAGAACTTCCCTACGAAAAATAAGAAAATTAAAGGAAATTCACAGTAAAATTGGGATTGTATCGATCACTTTAACTTTCATCTAGTAGTTCACAGAATGATATTGCCTATACAGATAAACTTTTTCCCGGGTGGTCCCGAGTGGTCTATACATCTTATATTGTACATCAATCCTGATGAAGGCCGTGAAAAGCCGAAACTAGTTGATTCGCCGATTATAACACGTCTGATTAATAAAACCAAGTCATCAACACTCTTGTGTCGGGTTCGGTGTAGCTTTCAACATTTTATTATCTTATATTAACGTAGTGGAATTCACTTCCCCTAAGTTCAATACTGTTTGCCCGGCTCTTTCTGTGTAGTGATCGACTTGTGGAAATGGGCGCCCAGGGTAAAGGCCCTATTACACGATATGATCTGCGATATGACGACGTTGTAGAAAAATCACACATATTAGAGACAACATCTTTTGTTGAGTCGAATACTCTAAATTGGCAATTTTAATCAATAAAATCATTCCTCCGAGCACATTTCCCGTAATATCACCACATCGCGCCGATATCGCAGCTTAAAGTTGTCTAATGTAATATGGCCTTAAACAGGTGGCAGATATCACCCCCCGGGATCGAGTGGGACCTGACGGCCGAGAGCCCTGACCTGACCCTGTTATCTGGGGGTGGCACCTTGGACTCAAAGAGACATGCAACGCCCTGCATGGTTATTATCTCATTATCGACTTAAAATGTTTTTAACCATGTGCAAGGTTGAGATCCAATTCTAATTTAACTTGGAATGGTGATGAACCCGTAAGAAGTAATACAACTGTTATTACATTGTTTGTAAGACTGTCGGCTGCTTCCAAGTAATTAAATCATACAATGATCGAAACCATCTCCAGACGCTTCGCTGCCCCCCCCCCCCAACCCCAATTAAATTACTTATTTTTCATTTATAATATTATACATCTAATACCAAGTAAAGAGTGACAGAATGAAACAGATGCACAAAGGAGTCTGTCTTCAAGAAAAGGACAATTATGGTAAAAACTTTCTCTGGTGACTCTTTATCTAATTTTTCTTAGTAACTAATTTGTGTCTGTAACAACAGTATTACCATTCTTCCAATTACCCTACTTTCATAAATTGTACAAAATTTATAGAAGTTATTTCCTCATTCTTTGATTAGAATACTACAAAATTGCCTCGGAAATGCATTCATGAAATTCTCCATTCTTCTATTGTTTTCAGTAAAAAAATGTGTGAGTTATGTGGTGGGCTTTCCCGCCGACACACTCCAACCATCCGTGCCTGCGAGAGTTAGACCGGGGAGCTAGAGTGTGTAACAGTTTAATAACACTGCGCGCAACGTGTATTTTTGTACCGGTCTCTGGGGCGCAATGCAATCATCATAACTGCACAACTGGAACACAACTCATGTTCTACTTTTAGATTAAATAAAATTAAAAAAAGACTGTTGTTCTTGAATAACCAGTAAATGTACGACGCCTGTTTTGACGTATGCAAAGCGATGTATCATCGGTAATGATGCGGGTTTATCATATATAGGTATAGACTTATGATTGGAGGGCAATTACATATATTATAAACGTTCGGTACGAAATTGCATTAAAGGTTTTACGCACACACGTAAGTATGAACATATACCTGGTACCATCATTTAATGTAGTTAGGACGTGGCTAACTGTGTTTGAATGAAATATGCCATCATTAAATATGCAGCATTTTCCTACATTTTCTATACAAAATCAATATTCTACATTGTTTATCATCAACAGAATTAGGCATTTTTCTAAATGTCGCTTTTACTCGGCATGATAATCTAACAATTAATCCAACTGATAGGAATAATTACATTTGACCAAATATATTTTGGCATTATGTCAATATGTAGCTGTATACTCTAACGTGCCTACATGCATCTATAACTTTCACTCATGGATTAACTGAACACCCTACCAACTTACCAAGTATCAGGCCACACTGAACCAACTTTAAGTTCAATTATAGTCTTAGACTTTTAAATCTACATCAGGTCAAAGTACCAGCCCCATTTAACTATCTAAATGTAACACAAAATTGATATAACCCATAAACTTTACTCAGCCTTCAAGTTTTATAAGTGACTCACTTAACGTGAATGTGAATGTAAAACATGTAAAGAATCCATGGGAATGAAGCATATCCAAGACGACAGCTTCAGTGCTAGTGGGTATACATTATCAAGTGCTGAGGCATCTTGTCTGCGCTGCTTGCACTGTGAGGCCACTCAGTATGGTATTTCACCCCGAGAACGATATCCACCCACCTCCAGTTCACCCAGAGATAATGTGCTGTGGATGGACTGGCCGTACTGACCACCGGGCCACCCTCCGGGCTAGGTTGTGAAAGGGTTCTACCATAAGCTCTTATATATTCGAACCTCTAGTCTAAGAGCATTCTGTTTTATTTAGGGTAGGTCTTTTAGTACCAAAAACATAAACATTCTTGTCGATATTGGCTCAAAAAGGAGGCTTTATGAAAAATAAATGACTGAATATTACAATGGTGAATCAGGCACACCCTTGATTTCGTAGTTGTACATAAACATGTAACCAGACTAGATATTGAAGCATTTGGAATCCTCTGCTAAAAAAAAATTAAATAGAATTTAAAGTGCGCCTAATGTTTAAAGTTGAATTTAGTAGGATTTACTTAAACTCATGCATTTTCAACGTTGATGTGATAGTTTACGGTATGTATTGAGATCGAATGGCAAGAAGAGCCTTAGACTAGAGGGTGCAAGTGAGGGAGTGACCGAGGGTCAAGACCAGTCCGGATAGGGGCCACACCCCACTGGTCAGCTGTCGGTGTAACGGAATCTGGGGTTCTCAGGCATAGGAATGCAAACGTTGGACCCCATACGTAGACGATAACCTGGACTTAATGACCCTGGTAGGGAAATACATAGGGCCAGGCCTATAGAAGATGGGGGCTTAAAATAACATCGAGATCTGAGAACAAAACCATGTTATCATAAATTTACTGATTTTTACAAGTCTGAAATATCTTATAGAAATTTAAATAACCCTTAATAATGCTTCCGTTTTAACTCCGGTTCATTTGGAAATTAAGTTAAAAGCTCTAAGATGTCACATATGCCGGTCACTACTGGCACTATTCTCTATACACCAGATGCCTTGAGCCATTATTTCCCATTTAATGCCGATTTAACCATAAGTATTTTCTAAAAATCTACAATTTTGGGTCTTAAAGTACAAATTCCATCTTCCAATTTCAATTTTAAACGGTAATTTTTATCTATGAGATGCACCTTATAACATCAAATGGTTTGATGTAATATCAAGAGTGGCGGATATTTTGGGGCCTTCCTTGTGTCTGATAGTGGTATTGCGTCGCTTATCTCTACACAGGATATTTGCTGACTTAAGGAAAGGGTTAAGCCTTGAGGAACTTGGACAAATCTAACAAGCATACGGAAACAGATTTTGTAATACGGCAGCTCAGTATTCCATGGGAGAGGCTGACCGCCTCTCAATAAAGCCACGGTATGTGATTTTTAATTAATGTGTGCTTATTTCTGATCATGTCATAATTATTTTCAATCTCTTTTTTCCGAAGATATGTGCACAGAATGCAACATCTATAATGCCTTGCCATCATATCAGATACGTGCGATCGACCCCCTATCACTCTTGCTTACATTCAATTTGACCCTTGGACCATCATAAAGACCTCCAGTAAATAACCAGCTCTACAGTTTACTTTCACTTTGTGATCTGACACACGTGCCCCTGTATCCCTTATCCCAAGATCATAACAAGCCGACAGGACTCACCACTGATAATTTGTCTTAGGTGGTTGCTATGGTTCCTCCCCTCTCCAGTTGTCATGGCAGCCATGTGTCGCCGGGTGGTTGCTACAGTAATCTGTTTGGGGTGCTGGGGCAGGGCGGTGATACGCCCCCTTGGGGAAGCCAGCGTTTGGCAGGTCGTCGTGGGTAAGGATAACAAACAGGGCCTCCAGGGCTAATAGCCTCCAGTTACTCACCGGAGGAGATCATCACTCACAACACTAATAAACCATGTCTTATACATATATATCTACATGTACGTGGGTTCTTCTTGTAAAGGCACTCCTGCTACGTTTCTACTTTTAGTTTTACCCTCATCAACTTTCCTTGAAATATATCTATGTGAGTATACATACATTTTCTTCGGGTGTTTACTGTAGAGCTTAATATTTATTTCAATTCAAAACAGTTTCTTCTACCAATAAGGATAATCACAGCCTTGAATGATAAAACTTTCCATATAAATGAGGAGAAATGTTCCCAGCACTATAAATATCATGGTATTCAGTTAACTTAATGGCGTTCCTTAATTCTGAGAGCCAGTAGTAAGAACCATAATGATAGAAGCAGATCTTTATCTCAAGGCAGACAGTATGAAGCAAATATGGTGATTTAATATTGCAACTTACAGAGTATGTATCTATTCAATCAACGTTTCTTTGTAAACCAAAAACCAACCCTTAAATAAGCCCTAAAATATTGTGCTGGCCGAGATGATATAGGTGTGCAAACTCAAATAATGATTCGCACTCGCCGATGCTATTCACATCACCTGGGGATGTCACAAAACATACTATTGTTCCGTTCACATAACAGCTGTTCTATGATAATTACAGCCTGAGAGGCCATAGTCGGACCTGGGGAAAGAATGTGAACCTACATCTCGGTCAGCCTCCTATTTGGTCCATCGCTAGCCCCCACACCCACGGTGGACAACAGGTTTTGGCTGGGCCAAGCCTGGACGCGAGCCAGGACTCCCTGAAAACTACAGCTGGGTGGTCTCTGCGCCTAAAGCAAGGGTTCTACACTGCACTGGCCATACAGAAGTCCAATTTAGGGTGCTAAGAGGGTCTGTGCCATACTACATGTATACGATAGTCAGGGCTGGCGGGCAAGTGCAGTTGGCTTACCGGACCACTTAGGAGAGCGACAACCCGAGCAAAGAGCATCCACCATAAGTGACCCCTTACTCAGCCTCTCCCTGCCCGACTCACCATACAGCACCGGCCTACTCAGAGCTGTGGCTGCCGCCTCAGCAAACTGAAGGGGAAAGTTCGTTGTGTGGAGGCTCAGGATTCTGCCGCAAAATTATTATAAAGAATATCTTAAAATACCTACTAGTCTGTGAGGAAATGAACTATGCCCCCCTTCTTATCAATATTTTGCCGGATTCTTGCGTTAACCCTGTAATGGTCTTTTGTTAATTCCAGTTTTTCCAGGACTATTTAAACTATCTAACTACACTTCTCAGGTGTACATGTATACTGGGTATTCATTTTTCAAAACCCTATCCAAAAGACTCTGGTATTTAGCTCCATGAATTAAATAACTACTGAGAAAGTCGACACACGCATAGCATGTGATATTTTAATGCATTCTTCCTGCCGGGATTCCACGGAAACCTGAGTGCCATATTTTTGTATTCATCCCATCACAAGACTTGCTATGTGTGCGAAGCTTGACCCCAGGTCAAACTACTGAAACCCAAGCCTCCTCAGATAGAGGTAAGAATAAACACCATTCACTTCAATGAATAACTACCAATCTTCAGATTTGATCCCGACTTCAACAAACTGAGCGAGGTGTATACTTAGAAGAAAAAAAAGTATGAAAGAAATATAAAACTCTTTTATGTGTCACCATGACGTCAAGTGTATGTTATTTCACCGGGAAATTTCCCCTTAACTGATGGCCAAAAAAACTTTTCTTTAAAACCACTCTGTTACATCAATCCCCTGCCTAAGGGCTGAGCATGCTGATAGTGATAGCGACCCACCCTGACTTTTTATATGACTTGGAATGTGAAGACGGCCCTCTCCATGCACACTTCTCCCACATAATCCGGGTGGAGTAAGTCACCTCAACATGAAAGGGGATCCCATAATGAAAATTATTTTAACTTTCATAGAAAGTTGTTTTCATAGTTATCTTCTTCCAAGACTATTTTCCCTTAATAGTTATCTATAAATGTAATGAAGTGTGCATGGAGATGGCCGTATAAAACTCTTTTATGTGTCACCATGACGTCAAGTGTATGTTATTTCACCGGGAAATTTCCCCTTAACTGATGGCCAAAAAACTTTTCTTTAAAACCACTCTGTTACATCAATCCCCTGCCTAAGGGCTGAGCATGCTGATAGCGACCCGCCCTGACTTTTCCACTAAGAATACCATGCAGATGATGCTGCTGCTTGCAATGCATACTTACTAAAGATAATCATATTGACGGAGAGGCGTACGTACAACCACCCCTATAGGGGCGGTTTACAATGTATAGTAGTGATCCACACAGACGGGCCCTCTTCCACGGCTCTCACACGTAATCCAACATGGAAGGGGATCCCAAATTAACACACTAAATCCACAAGAGACCTCGGCAGTTCTCACTACTCCTTGTTTTGAGATGGATGGATGGAACAGTGTTACAAGCCTGGTGGGTGCGTCCAAAGTGAAGACTGACTCGTAGGTAGAGCTGTGCGTCCGGCCCAACCTCCCGGCACTCCGACTTCGGAGTGACTCAGTACTATACTGTTGTATACTCATCCCGGGCTAGCCGGGAGGTGGGACCATCCGGCCAGAGGCAACATAACATTAACAAGGCCGTCACTGGCTCGGCTCTCTGTAGTCCCATGTAGTACCTGACACTCTGTAGTCTATAACCCTGTCTCCCGATATTCTCCTGTGGTGGCTGACCCACAAAAAAGACAAAATAAATAATGTGTTGTCAGAGGTCCAGGTTGGTGTACAGTAAACATGACCTACTGCTGGCTGGTGCACAATCTGTGAAGGTGACTTACTCCACCCGGATATGTTAAGTACTCCTGTGCATAATCTTATTGAAAATCAGACATCTCCACAATAGGGATGTCATATGTAAATGTAAATGATATTTTCCACATAAGACATAAACACACCGGATGCGGCAGGCTGGAGGTGCGACCATGACCGATCATAGTCCAAAAAAATATTTTAACTTTCATAGAAAGTTGTTTTCATAGTTATCTTCTTCCAAGACTATTTTCATTTAGTAGTTACCTATAAATGTAATGAAGTGTGCATGGAGAGGGCCGTCTTCACATTCCAAGCCACGGAAAATATTGACACTACAGTTGAAAATTTCTCTTTCGAAAATCGTATCTAAAGATATGTTTCCTGTGAATTCTACACCACTGCCTGCAAGTGGCTAGAGATTCAGACGTTCTCGCCATCGTAAGCTGGGGGTCTAATAATACAGAGAGTGGTGGTGGACATATTGCCACCAACTGTACACACAACTAGCCGTGTAGCCCTGTGACCGCTGCATACCGACCTCAGCCAGGTTCAGCCTAGGTCTACACCTTAAAAAGGTTTAAAATAAAATAAAATAGAGGAAACTAAAAAAAATCCCCCACTCTACTTCTTCAGGTCCTTGAGAAACGTACACTGAAACGTTTAGTTTCCCATTACGGATATGTAACATAATTATACGAACAGGTACGCTTCAATACAATGGGGTACAATTGTTCTGTTGTAGAGTAAGACTAATTAAGATTTAAATACACCCCTTCTGCCACTACACTACCGGTGTTTTGCGGCTATTATTCAACTAAGAAATTATTTTCCATGAATTACCCTAACCTAGATAAATATGTTCAGCCTTTAGACTGAAAGGTAAAACCCAGCCGGAGGTGATGACAATCGCATAGAAAACCTAACTTATCAGAATCAATAATATCTTGCTGATGTATTTTTAACTCGTATATTCAGGCCAGACAAGCTGCCATATTCGCTGTACAGTGAAAATGAGATATTCATCATGGCTGACCCATCTGTGTCTGTCATTGTGTGTGAGTGTATGCACATGTCTTTGATGGCAGAGTTATAATATAGATCACAATGATCAGAATGTCAACACCTCTGGTGGACTGGACCCAGGTCAGAGTATACCATTTGTTGGCAGAGTCCATGCTCAGGGCTAAGTTACCACAGGTCTTTGTCTACATGCACGCCCTAATTTATAATCAATATCTGATCTGGTCATTCGGGTATCAATCAATTTTGTCTGTGGTACACTAGGGATACTTTTGATTTGAGTTTCTCTGGACTAGAGTAATCACAGATGATAAGATATGAAACGATTCTACAATAATAGTTTTTGTTTTTTTCTCAAATTCAACTTCATGAAAAGACCCTACGTACAGCCTTGACATACTGACTTAAACTTTGGAATGTACATACTTTTTCCTAATAAATTTATGATAATGATATCTGAATTTTCGTATTCCCTTATGTGTTACTTGTCTGAGGTTGGAACATAAATAGTATGCGATGGGAAGTTTCTCTGATATGGCCAGTATCATAATTTATACTATCTTGTATTTTTACTAAATCAGTGATGCTAGTTAGGCATGAGATAAAAAACTGAACTAAAGTCCAACATATAGACAAAGTTTAAATATGAAGTATATGTGATCATAACTTGGTAACTTTTTCGATCTTTAAAAAAAAAACCTGATAGAACAAAATTTCCCTGAAAATCAGCAACCCTGCTAAAGTTGTGGATGTGTATACAACTTAGTATCAAAGATTATGATCTATCTCAGGTTCAGGTACACCTAAATCTTTCTAACAATATCGTACAGAGGCTGCACCCGCTGATGGGGACCACTTGGGGGGACTGTTAGATCTAAATGCGTCCACTGAGGTATTTTAGTTACTTCCTTTGGTGTAAAGTTGGGGATCAGGTAGGAGAATCACCCCCATGGCCCGACAACTTTTGTGGCCCACGGAAGCCCTCCCCCTCGAGAGACGCGTCATATGGCAAGGCGCCAAACACTAAACGTGTAAGATTGTCACTAAGAAGTCCGTTCAGGTATTTTAACTTCTAGCCTACATTCGGATAACGAATAAATATGAGAAAATTAGAACCTAGGCATTTCATAAAGTAGGAAATTCAAATATCTACGACATCTATGTTCATCAAAAGAAATTCTCTAGTTTCCCCAAGGCGGTATTTTCTAATTGTGGGAATTCTTTAAAATAAACTAGGTCTTCTCTTCCCTGCAGGTAGAAAAGTTTGAAAAGAAAAACATAAAGCCTTCTAGGTATTACCACTTGTTGCAGTACCGGTCGTTATTTTCAGTAGTTTGTTTTCTGTGCCCAGTTTTTACTTGACTTAGTACGTGTTAAGAACACCTGGGCGCAATTTGAGCTAAACTTCGATGTACACTTTGAGTCTGACTCTGTGATATAACAATTGACAAGTTCGTGTCAGGCAATAAAACACATTTGTCACCGAGTAGACAGTCAATGTAAACTTATTGATAAAGCGTTTGGTATACGTATAGCCCAATAAGCGAAATAAACCCCACTGTCATTGAACATACAGGAAGCAAGAAGCTATTCCGATATGTTATACCTTTTATAGGGGACTTCTACAACGTACTTGATATGATTAGGATAAAAAAAAAAGAAAGGTAAGGAGAGTACATTGATAAGTTGATGGTTTTATGAAAGGTAAAAACATTACAATATACTTGGCAAAGATTGGATGATTGTGGGAGACTATGTGTCCGTTACGCTCTCTTTATCATGTAATTTGTTTTCAACGTATGGCTAGGAACACAGCACAAAACCTCGTCACAGGACTGAATGTAATCGAATCTGCCATGGAAAGAAGATGCACACCATAAAGGATATGTAACGACTAGCCCGTGTATCTGTAACAAAATATATTGCCCCGAATAAGGCAAGCATGTCACAGGCAGTCATTATGTAAGGTCACTCTGCCCACATAGTTCGATACATTGTTTATGACATGCCAGCAATCCACATACACAAACTTTGTATTGGGTATCAGGGTGACAGATTTGATGGAAAACCCGATATATACAATGGCATGATCAAGTATTTGGGCACGGTATAACAATATAAGTTGTGTTTACTTATACTGTATAGTTGTACGTAGCACCTGTATGAAAAATGTCTCTTATCCAAATGTCATAAAAGAACATGAATAATAGAATTCCTGGGACCTGGCGATCTGTAACATACAGAAAACGCTTTTCAAATTGTTCAACAGATTTCTTTTCACGATATTACAAAAACAGGATTTCGGGTGATTTTGCCTTTTAGAAATGATTTAGTGTCCAATATAAATTTGGGTAACTATTTATTTTTGATACATTAACAATGTATACTTCCTTGGTAGACATAAACTGGTTTTTTTTTATCCAAGTTAACTATGATCATTCATATGTATCAAATGCCATGCAGATCGCGTTATTCTGAACTGACTCTGTCCAATACGGCCTCGTCCCTACTATGATCGGCGCCCATTTGACCACACGTTAGCAGCTGGTGGTTGGGTGGGTGACATTTCAAACTAAAAGGTCATGACATAAATGTCACTTGTGGCTGTCGCTGTGTTGCGAGTAGCATTCACTTCTCTTTATCCGGCACCGACTACATCCAGAGAAAAAACTGGCATATATAACAGATCAATGAGACTTTTTTACCCCTCGGTGTAGCTCTATCTTATTTGGACCTGTTCATTGGGACTAGGCTTGATCTAGGGATACTATTGAAGTATTTTCATTGGTAGAGCGATTGAAACATGCCATTCTTTTTCCCATTTATTTTCAAGTAGGCCCTATATATTGCATGGAACAAATGTGTATTTGGTTACCTGAATTCCTTTTTCAAGTAACCAAAACGTATCTCTGTATACTGCTCCTTGTCAAAAGTTTTCCTAACCATCCTCAAAGAGGTTTCACAAAAAAACGTACATTTTTCTTTCATTTTTGATCAAAATTAATATCAATGGTAATACAGTTAGTCTAAGAATAAATGATCCTACCAATTAATTACCATGTTATGGGCAGCTAATAACCCACAGAGTGACATGTGGCCTGAGGCGGTCTGTTGGGTCGTCATTGTGTGGGAGGCCCTGTTTATCAGATCAAGCTCATCAAGAAATGTTCCCCAAGACACGGACTACCTAACCTAATTAACTAATCAATTAGACATGCGTGGCCTATTAATAGACAAACGCTAGAGATCGTAATGGTTTTTATGGTATGAATCAATAGTCAGGTGTGCAGATTTTGCGTGTAAAAATGACAAGTGTACACCCAACGACAAAAATGATATAGACCATGTGCATCAGGCGCTAGGTGAATCATAAGTTTCGAACACTGAAAATAAATCACCCTTCTATATTGCTTATGAGTTAGGTAGCCCTATTCAAATGCTTAGATCCGCTTGATGTCTTCCTTTTTTCTATTTCTTAAGGTCGTCTGACATCACCAGTAGTAACCCCCCTGGTCTTCCAGATCAAGTTTGATCAAACAAAACTGTATGAATTATAATACAGAAATTCAAACTTGTACTTCACCTCGGCAATTAAATCATTTTCAAATACACACTCTGTTGGCGTTTATTCTAATCCTTTCGAATACAGTTTCTGAAAAGTACATCGCATTATAATGTCTCCCATAAACTACTTCCATGTCGATGTCACCATATTAGTTTAAATCATATATGAACAAAAGCTCGGAAAGTTTAGCTATGACATAGTGTGTCCTGATTATTTCTGTAGTCCTGTAATTCATAGATATAATTATCTATCTGAGGAAGTCTAAGAATATATTGAGTTTACTACAGTGTTCAAACGTGATTTATTCACCATGTATAGTCATGTTCATGATGAGCATGAGTGTAATGGCTTTAGATACGTTTCATATTAAGATAGACCAAGATACCACCTATTGATAGGCCAGTTTCTGTCCATCTTAAGGAGTCAATCTATGAGTATCTACACTGCAAAATAACAAAAACAATAAGGGCTAAAGAAATAGCTAGATCCACTAACCCCCAAAAAGCCCATAATCTAGATGTTATTTGGAAAAAAACAAAAGTAAAACAACTGAACAGATTTACCTGAGATATCATTGTCTACCATCTATCTACCGTGTTTGGAAGAGCTACCAATAAACCTTTTGGGCTTTAAATAAAGCTTAGTTCACGCTATACATATAACCAGCACACACGGAGGAAAAAACTTGTGTTAGTGGAGATTGGAGGCAGAATCAAGCACAGCACACCAGAGGCCGACGACAAGCTGTTAACATCCTAGATACCTTCATCGTATTCAGAAAGGTTCTCCTCTTCTTCTTCATCCTCATTGTCTCGTTGGCTTTCTATGTGGCGGTTATCTCTCACCTCGCCCCGATCTAGATTGGGGGCTGGTTGTTCACAATCGTGAGAAACAATAATAATTTATAAGGATCTTTTCTTTTTTAGAAATAAAAGAAAATCAATATGGGGTTAGGTTGCCCCAAAAAAAAGTTTAAGGGATGCAATGGAATTTATAGCATTGAGAAAATATTTGATGTTATATACACAGGCTGCGCAAACAAGCAATGTAGTGTCTAAACTTCATTTCTTTTCCTCTCTTCTCTTACATTAGACCAAAAGAAGCATTTTTAACATATCATATGACATTACTTAAATCTAGAGAAGCTAGAATATTATGGTAACGAATTTGAATTTTTGTTAAATCGCGGGTCCGTATAAATTGACAAAAATTACAGTATTTCAGCTGATTTTCCTTGTTTTTATTTTACTATCGATCAACATTAAGCATTGCCCGCCTGCCCGGGGCAGGTAAAAATTTTGGTGGGGCAGGCAAAAGTTGATGTCCACCTGCCTAAAGAGCAGGTAAAGTTTTTGTAATATTTTAATAATCAAGTAAAAAGGGGCAAGGTCAATTAATGGATCGGCCAGGTAAAACTTAATCTACACCTGCCTGGTGGGCAGGTACGTTAAAAACTGACGGTTATGCTTATATTGGCCTAACCGAAAGTATCTCTAATCATTAACGTATTCTGAAATTTGTGTAACTTTTGAGCAGCCATTAAATAGTTCTTTCCTAAAATAAGCTCTATGTCTAGATCTATGCATTGATAAAAAAAATTGTATTAATGTTGGCGCAGCCTAATGTAAAAGTATGGGAAGTGTAAATTGAAGTCATAATCAAGAACCCTTTGGCTTATATCTTGATGTATATTCCTAAACGTATTTGTTTTGGATAACGTTAGCATGAAGTTGAACATGAAGGAAAGTAGCTTGCAAAGAATAATCCTTTTCCATCTATGTCTATGAGGTATAAAACGAATGAGAAAGGGGGCGCCTCTCATTCGGTCTAAAAGCAAGTTGGGCAATGGCAAAGCTTTGATTAACAATAACATTGCTTTTAATATCAAGAGGGTATCATTCATAGACCTATATTCTCAGTCTTACAGTAAAAGCAGATTTTATCAGGTTAGTTGGATCCAGTGTCACAAAAATAATCAGATAATATTTTCACATGTTCATTTAAACTTGAACCCTGAGTCCGGAAGGCTGGAATCATAGATCTAGATCACATCAAAAGACAACACTGACAACTGATGCCAGGAATCCGGGTGTAGGAAAACTTGGAACTTTTAGTGGCTCACCTTTCATGAGTTCTTCCTCCTTGCCTGTGCCCTTCACTCGATTAACTACCGATGCATCGGTCATCTTGGTATAAAATCCACTTTGAATAATGTCAATCCTACGTTTAATTCCTTTACAGTAATGCGGACAGACCTCGGAAGAGGTTCAAAGAGGAATCGTGCAAAACCAAGTGAACGCCTCCTCCTATCACTGTAGACTGTAGATCAAGTTTCCAGTGTTAACTTCACCGTTTTAACCATTAACCTTATGACGATATCACATTTTGGTCCTACAGGTGTAGCTAGGCGCGATCCATATACAAATTTTCGATTTCTTATGACAGAAATCTGCTAAATTCTGTTAGAAACCTTTGACAGATTCCCTCTATTTTGGAACTGCAGGGGATGACGACCCCCTTATCCTAAATAGTATCGTGAGCGGACTGGTTTTACGACATTGATTAGTGCCCGCGCCAAACGTTAGGTGGCAGCATAAGACAGGCCGGATTTGAGTTTATTTCAGAGTTCACTTGTTATTGATCTGTTGTATGTGCAGTAAATAATTTACTAGACAAACATGCACCACATTTTTTTGTGTGTGCTATGGAAGATATTATTTCTAAGGGCAACCACGGATAGTGTATATATGTAATTAAATATTATTAGGCATAGATCTACAGCTGCCCTATTCTTGCCACTCTATCATTAGGTATCTTGGAGAGTGGCCTTTTTCATGTGAAAAATGTCAAAAACACCTCAAAAAGGGCTATGTTCAGTCACCCCTCATGGCCATTATACTGAATATAAGTATGACAATACTTACATTGTTGGAAAGTTTGACTCAAGACGAGTTCAATGGTAGAGTAGAGGAGCTAGTTTCCACGCATTAAGGGCATGAAGTTAAGCTTTAACAAAATATTTAAAGAAAAAAATTATATTTTTAATATTTTTTCTTCCATATTCAGGGGAATAATGTCTATGAACATAATCATAATAAAAAAAATTAAAGTTTAAAAATATTTTTGTAATATCTTAAGGTTTTACTTTAACATGTTAATTCTTCAGTTTCCGCGCACCTGGAGCCTATTTCCGTGCATTTTGGTGTCAGTTTCCGCGCATTTCCCATATTTTAGGTGTAAAATGAGTAAAATATCTTATAGAAAGAAAATATGATACATGGGGCATCAGAAAAAGATTATCTATTGATATCCGTTATACAAAATAATTGTTAAGTTTTTAAAAAATTCATAATAATGCAAATAGAAATGCTACCTTGTCAGGGAAAATCTAAAGAATATATTCATGAAAAGAAGGAAGAAATATGCATATTTATGCATTTTTATTATATGACAAAAGCATTAATTCACCTCAGTTAAAGAGAAAAAAAGAGTTCAGTTTTGAGTCTTTGGTTTATATTATTTTAGGAAAGTGTCTTAAGATTATATAGAACCTTGCTTTGAAAAATTTTTCTTTTTATTTTCTTTGAAAAAATGTTTGAAAATTTGGAAATCTCGGAAAAATAGGTGAAAAATGCGCGGAAACTAGAGACTGTCTAATTTATTGTCCTTAGTTTCCGCGCAGGGGCCTATTTTCTATATTATCCATGACATTTTATGTTTATGACATTAAAATGATTGTATATTACTTTAAACTAATATCTATGACATTTTTTAAGAGAAAATTATATTTTTTCTTGAAGAAAATGATGTTATGCTCCTTATTTCAGAAATATTAACTTTTTAAGGATCCTGTCATTTTCCTTAATAATAAGGACATTGAAACATATATTTGGCCTTAGAATACATAAATATGTATGAAACATCATTAAAAATGACAAATTAATTGCATAAGAACATTATTTTGGGTCTGGCATTTTAAAAATAGCATATCTAATACCTAGAGAAAAAATGCGTCCATAAAATGCGTAAAATGCGCGGAAACTAGAGATGCGCGGAAACTGGCTCCTCTACTCTATATATAGTACACTAATTATGGACTTTGGGAACATACTCAAAACCAGGTGTTTGTAAGGGTCATATTTAGTGAACTTTCAGATTTTGTCACACTGCTTTTTATGTAAGAGGCCTTTCTAATTTCTCTTGCATTTGCACCATGCTCACAGGGGCTTTTCCACATATACAGCGAGAAACTTCAAGTCTTGATGTATCCCCCAGGCTATGGCACATTCTCAGATTTTTTGTTGTGTAAAATTAGGTATTACCGAGAGTGCATTTTTCATCTGAAAAATGTCAAAATCCCCTAAAAAATGTCTATGTTCAGGTATCACTCATGGACACACACTGAGTCTGAGCATGATAAGACTTATACTGTTGGAAAGCTTGATTCAAGAGGAGTTCAATGGTATATAGTACAATAATGACAAATTTTGGGAACATGTTCAAATGTCGTAGTTTGTTAGAGTCATATTTTGTGATTTTTCAGGCTGTGACAAATTGGTCATAATTATGATTTATGATGACTTTTCTAATTTTTCTTGCATTTGCACCATGCTATATGGGGGTTCATCATATATACGGTGAGAAAGTTCAGGTCTTGAGGAATGGCTCTCTATGTGGCACATTCTCAGATTTAGATTTTTTGATTATATGAGATAACACCAAGATTGCAGTTTTTATTGCATTTTTTGAAACAATTCAAAAATTTCCCCAAATAATAAATATACAAAAATTCACAGAAAATCAAGTAATGCACCAATTAAGGAGATCAAAGTACCATTCTTATTCTTTTTTTATGCCCTTTCAGATGGTAATAACCCCATTAATCTGGGTTTAGCCCCTGAAAACTCTCCAAGATACCTACTATCATTAGTCTATTATGTAGCCTACTATTTGCATGTCTTGTACTACTACTTTGAAAGTTTAGCTGTATATATAATGTATATGAAAAAAACAGTTTTATATATTGTATACTGAAAGTGATCTTCACAAATATTTAGTTTAACTGTTTATGTAGATTTGTTGAAGAGACTAAGGGCCATAGATCTGCTGTTTGTAGTCTGTAAATCAAGTCAGTCATGATGTATGATGTAAAGGTCCTATGCGTCAAAAAATGATTCTCAATAAAAGCAATTTTTATATATTCCAAAAATAGACAGATTCATTACAAACGCATTACAAAACGTCTATTTCCATTTTGCAGGGCGGTCTTTTTATCATGATTATAATAATCATGTATAGATCTTGGAATGTTTCTGTGTTTCGGAGAATTTTGCATATTTTTTATGCTATTTTATGACAATAGCTTTAAAACTATTATATCCCTAGAACAGCAATATTTTAAAGCTGAAAGTATCTTTCTTTTGTGGGTCAACTCTACGTCAAACCTTGAGGACATAATAACATTTAGTAGAACTCGTTAAAGGGAAAAGTTTCATTTTTTGTAAGTTTCACTTGTGCAGAATCTGGTTCCATATTTTAGTTATCAGTGATTTACTTTGGAATGATTTTACTATTTTTTTAGACAAAGAAGAGAAGGTATTTTTTATTAAGAATAAAGTTGATACCGTTTATTATAAGATAAATACAATATTAAGATTGCAATTTCATGTGTTTTGTGACGTACAAAAATCAATATAATTTCAATAGCAACAGGACTACTTGAGGACGGTTGACAGAACATACTAAGCGCACCTCTGACTATGGACGGATTACACTTGATATGCGTCAAAAAGTTGTATGCCCAAATTCTTTATACATGGTCACATTATTTGATTACACTTACCATTTCGTATGGAGATAGAAAATACAGCAACACCACGGTTACTTGATATTAATTTTCCTCAGTATCTTTATAAGTTGTATATCTCTGGCTCTCAGTCTAATTTACATTCAGTATTTAGAATGATATTTACAGTATATGTGAAGACGCATTGATGCATTTTTATGTACATTTATACAATCATTAACATGGACGGGATCATCGACATGATACAAATAATTCGTTTTAACACAGGCAATGTAATGTCAATCATCACTTTAACTTAATGATGAAAATTGGGCGAAAACTTTGTTCATCAGTAAACCTGATATACATACATTCAAAAGGATTTCCAAAAAGTATATCACAGAAGGCAAAATCGGCTGATTCAATGGATATACTGCAGTCAGGGTCCCCGCTCAAATTTTTAAATGAAATTCCGTTATCCCTGTCCCATGGTAATTTTTCCCTGTCATGGTATCATTGATTTTTGTTATCAAAGCATTCAAATTTTTAAATGACATAAAAAGATACATGGAGCTTTCGTGGGGAAAAGAAATTTTACTCCCAGAAAAGTGCAATCGCCACAATCCTAAGAATAAGAAAATCCAGAAACTGGGCAAGTAGAAACCCTGTGTTTTGGTCAAATTTCTTGTATTTTTTTTTGCCATTGTTCCTATTTTCTCTGTACAGTGGGAACCCTGTGCAGTTTACAAAAATATCTTTAGATGGGTAATTTTGCGAACGCATGATCTCCTACAACTCAGATCTTTTTTGGTTCATTGGTGTTCTTCACTATCTTCTTTTCTCAAACTCCCTCCGGATCCATTCAGAGTCTTGATAGAAGCGAGGATCACCAAGACGCAGAGCCGTTCTCTTATATAAATAATAGTATAAAACAGCACCTAGGGAATGAAAGAGTATGTCATTAGATGAATACCAATAAATTATGAATCAACTCATTGCAAAATCTGAACATCAGAGAATGTCACGAGCACGGTTACTTATACTGGTAGTATTTTCTGAGCATGTGGAATTTTTGACCTTTTCACTATTTTGTTTTGCAGCATAAAGATTTTCAGTCCATCTACTTACCTACTCGTTGAAAGACAAACAAAGCTCGATAGCCATCATTCCATACATACGCTCGAGGCTGTTCCCATCTCAGTGTCTAAAAAAGAAATTTTGTAAATCATAAAGATAAGATTAAAGGACGGCTGATTTTCAACGTGATCAACGGCATTCTTTATGAGGTGATATACATTAAAAATATCATAACATAACTGTACATTTTCTTATAGAGTGCTGGCTGAAAGCCGGCGACTTGGAACCCCTGGAGGACACACGGAGACCGCCTGGGAGACAGGGTGGGGGGGGGGGGGGGCGGGGGCGGTGCTGACGGGAAGGAGTGGGACAGTGCCCAACAATATACGCTCTAGGAGGTGGCATCTGAGTCTTATCCTAGAGATCAACTGCACGTTTGTTGGGAGTGCTTCTTTTTTTTCAGGACAGTTCTGGACAGTTCTAGTGATAATATTTTTAAAAGTTTCTATAATTTATTCTCAGACACAGACTTATTAAAATGCCTGAAAACATGCAATGACCTAACAACTGGCATCCCTGCAAGGATAAACTTATTTTCTTTTGAGAAGTGTCACCTACCATGTCCCAAACATGCAGTCCAACGGAGAGACCAAAATATAAGAAGATGACACTGATAGGCACTTTGAACTTGTTGATGAGGATGCTAACCAGGCCCGCTTGGAAGATGTATGTATTGAAGAATAATAGGAAAACCACTATGACGGCGAACATGATACAGACATCTTGGATTCTGAAATGACAAAGAACGAAATGTGTTAACAAGACTTATTTATAATTCAATAGACAAAAACAAATGGAATTTCCTTTATAATTCTTTATTTAACATTACAAAGCCGTTCAGTTGATATGAGGGTAATATGAAAAGTGTTTTTCAAGGCCATTCACGAGGTGATTCCTCTAGAGATCATGAGATAAAACGAACATAGCTATCTTTGACTATTTTAAGTAAATACTCGATTTATAGCCTTAGGCGATTAGATTAGCATAATGGATATTTGATTTACTATAACTAAGCAACCTGGTCCAAGTTCCTTTTACCTTAGACAAATCTAAAAATTATAATTTGTTTTAACAATGTGTACGATAGTTGTTTCATCATGACAGTACTTACACGTAAAGAACGAGCAAAACCACATTCTCAAACCGCAACAGGCTGGAGAATGCATTCATAAATAGGTCCACAAAGAGCAGTAGATACTGCATGTAGAGAATAGGACGGTAGCGACTGACCAACATAATTCTTGATTTCTCTCATCTATATAATAAGTATTTCTTCATATCCTCCATTGGCTCCAGCTGAATGCCAACCTGCAAAAAAAATAATAGTTGATCACCACATTTTACGTGAAATCTAAGGTAACAACATCTGCAATCAGTCCATGCCCCCCCCCCCCCCCCATATATATTTGGGTACTAGCGTACCAAAAGAGGCAGGCAAAAATAACTAGATTTACCCAAATCATAACAAGCACTTTTTTTTAACAAAACTGTAACAAAACAACTAGGTAGTATGTCTATTCAAGAGTCCAAATCATAACAATGACTTCACATGATGCGCAATCACCATTTGGATACCAAACATCTGCTTGGAGAATGTGACAAATGACAGAGTGAAAGCTCCTTTCTCAGTCTCCATACAATCCATTGGTAAAAGTTTTGCTGTGTTTGGAGAGTGATGAGCTGGTTCCTGTAGTATAGAAAATCGATATTCCCATTTTTTTTTTGAATTCGTTTATTTAGACTGAAAATATGAGTAAGCAAATAAATGCTAGTTTACATCATTTTCCAGTGTTCCTTTGAGAGTACAAATCCATATTCATAAATCCAACATAATTCAGTATACATATGATATATATATATACAATAGAAAATAAAGAAAAGGAAAAGGAAAATTACTATAAATCTATGTAACATTATTCCAAGTTATATAACAACATAGAGAAATACATAAGAATAATTTAATATAATAATATAATATAATAATAATAATAATAATATACGGTATGAATGGGAAAATCAGATGTAGTAATCATACAAATCACACTCCATTATTAGTATTTAGCCAACTCACAATGTCAACACTGACAAAAAAGTTATGGTTTCTTCTCCAAATTTCAAGAAAACAACATGGGATTTTACAATTTTGGAACCAAACTTTTGTATACTAGGAACAGGACTAACAAAGAACATATAATATGATAGTTATGATGCAGCCATTATTTAGAATGGTGGAACGAAAAATTTGTCACAAAATTGTAACAAGCTTTGCTGGTACCCATCATGCTGGTTGAAATATAGTTGTCATTGCCAGGAACCAGCACGAAAAAAAAAGTGTAGGGAAGGTCGGCAGCCAGAGACCCGCCTCCCAATAACTCTGTCTACATTTGGAATATGTAGACAATGTACATTTCATGCTCAATGAATTTTGTTGAACAATATTTATCCTTTGATTATGTAAAAGGTTTCCTTCTAAATATCAATAATATTCTTTGTTAAAAGTCAGAAATAGCTTTAATAGCTTTTTGACTCTCATACGTCGTGACGTATGGAGGAGAGAGTCGATCATTTGGCTAGGCCTTACGACTGCTTCCTGGACCTGGCTTTGCCTTTAGTGGCTTATTTACAATTCTCGGATTCGGTAATCCGGGTATTTGTAGATGGCGCTATGGTCGCCTCCTTGACAATTGGTGCAAACAACAACCTAGCGACGTGTATTCTGATATGTCAAACATTAAATAATGAATAACTATGATTACAAAAAGTCGTCCACACCAGATAAAGAGTAAATGTGTGTTAATAAGCAAATAGAGATAGAAATATCACAGAAATATCCCTTTCGAATCCTTCTAGGGCCAGCAAAAATCGCCGGCACAGGCCCCTTCGCACCTTGTTGTTTTCGGCAGGTGCTTTAAGCCCCACTCGCCGTGGTCGAGGGTTCTGTCATAGAGACCTGCGAAAAAATTATCCTAACAGTTCGCAAGTAGCCTCAGGTGAGACAAAATGATCGCAGGCTAGGGAAATTGATCGTATAGCATTCACACTGAGATTTATGTCTCTTGCGATCATTTTCGCAAGCAATTTTGTATGTAATCGCACAGGATCTCTACGAAAATATTCAGCATGTTGAATAATTTCGCAAGGGATCACATCGCAGAGGGCTGCGAATGTGCAACGTTTCCAACGTTCTGAGATCGCAGAGAGCTGCGACAAACCACATTCACCACGGCGAGTGGGGCTTGACTGGGTGGCTGGCCAGGCTACGTGGGCCTAGTGTGAGGGAGCTTTCACAGCCTGTTCGCACATATTTTCGCATTCCCCCTTGTCACAATCCCCATGTAACCTATCCTAAAAGCAGTGTGGCCTATAATTTCTAATTAAACAATTTGATTATATTGAAAGTATGATATTATCTCTCCTTTTCACGGCGCGGGAAAAGGTATCCAGGGAGTTGTATTCACCAGTTGCTATGTGATCACGTGACCGGATGAACTAGTCCCGAATCCGAGAATAGCCTGGCCTTTACTCCAAACATTTAAATCCAGGCCTAACAGAGGGACGTTCTCGTCCGTGAGTTCAATGAGATACACCCGCCGATGTAAGCCTAACGACGCCACGGCCGGCGACGTGTTTTGTACTTTTGGAACGTAATTCGGCGACGTTATTGGTCACGTCACAAAATTGGCGCCAGTGAAGCCTGAAGGAGAGTTAACAACGTATCAAAATTGAAAATACGTCCGTCACACGGACGAGAAGGCCCCTTTAAATCTATGCACCAGGGTTCTCCCCAGCGCATAATTATAGCCGGCTCTTTCTGTCCCAATGATATGATAGCTGGTCAGTAATTTAATTCATAATTTATTTGTTCTGTATATTTCAATATAATTTTGACCACCTTTAGCAGTTCACAGCCGGTAGATCAGAATTACAGCTGAACAATTACGGCAACTGGAGAACTCGGTCCGCAGGAGAACTCGGTCCTGGAGATCTCGGTCCGCTGGAGACCTCGGTTCACTAGATATTTTGGCAGTTTCCAGCCCACAGACTAGGAATAGGGACGAGTTAGCCTTTCAGATACGAACCCTAGAGATCTATTAGAAGAGAGGGATATATCGGATAAGCGGGTTTAAAAAAGGAGCATCGCGCGACGAAATTTCGCAGAAATCGCGAACGGACGTTGGGGGTGCGTTTAAGTTTAACATAGGATCCTATGGGAGAAAACAGGTTATTTCGCGATAGTTTTTTAAATATGGCTCCAATCTTCAAACACTAAATGAGAAAAAGTTTGGAATTGATCCCATACATGTGATACAATCCTTCAAAATTTCCTCATATCTATCCAGTTTTTCCACATGGGCCGAAATTCCGATTTTCCCCATAGGCCCCAATGCTAATTAGCCAACATACAGAGCCCAAAATTTCACAGCGCGATGCGGAAAATTGCGAGGATACCGCTAACCCGTTTACTCCGTATATATTTAGTTTGCTTTGCCTTAGAAAGACTATTCCAGCACCACTGGACCGAGTTCTCCAGAGGCCCGAGTTCTCCTGGGCCGAGTTCTCCTGCGGACCGAGTTCTCCAGTAACATTTATGGCAAATTACAGCCAGCTGTAAGGGCCTGGGGAAAACCCTGTGCACGTTGTTACCGTAATCTGACCTTTTTGTCTCGCATGATTCGCATGTGATTTGGGAATGTCTGTCATAATTTCACTTCATTGTAGTCATCATTCCTATAATATTTTTGCTGTCACTGTCTTGAGTCAGTTGAGAAGTTTATTTAGATAACTGTTTTGAACTTCGAGGGATGACAAGTACGAACTTGTCGTCGACTTTTCTCATACCTCTTCTCCGTAAATTCAGATTCAATTGTATTCAAAACTAACAAATAATCGTACCTATATACCAAAATGTGAAGATATCTGATAGATAGGGATAGATGTGTCTGGAAACTTACAATTTATCACCAAATGAGTTGGATTTCTCTCTTCAAAACAAACGCGCCCCGCTCAGCTATTCGACCTTGACCTAACGGCATTCGTTGCGACTTTTCGTTTACGACAACCCAAACAAACAAAAAAAGTACTATATTTATTACTTTTTCAATGAAACAATTATAAATTGTCTATTAAGTGCTTCTGTAAGATGATTTTGACTATGTTTATGAGAATGTATCTATAAACATGTCAAGATGTCGTATTTTTTCGTAAGACGAACCAGATAGTGATACAATCATACGCGGGAAGACGAATTTTTGACAGCCAGTAACTTTGTTTATATATTTGCTACGACTGTTGCAGTTTAGGTAAGATGGCAATTATATAACTGTTTAAAATCCTTCCTTCAAATATGACACCAGTTCTTTTACAATGACATGGTGCGTATAGTAGCTTTTTTAAGTAGTTATGATAATCTGATACGCCTGGCAGTGGCACTACAGTGCCAGTATTGAATTTGAAGAACTCGGGCCGCAGAAGAACCCGTTTCGGCTGAACTCAGGCCGCTGTCGCTGGAGAACTTGGTCCGCTGGTGTTGGAGAGTGCTTTGTAATGCTAATGGGAAGCAAACTAGATAACGGAGGTTCACCAAATTTCGGACGGTCACCTATTTTCGGACAGTTAGACAATTTTTGGAAATTATGGCCTTGAAAAAGTATATAATTGTTCAAAAAACATTGTTAATGTCAATAAATTTAGGCCAGGGTAGATACCCAGTGATTTCAAGCTGAAATAGGAATTCTATTTTATGTATTTATGTATTTTTAGTAGAGAAAATACATTATATTACAAATTCTGGTGCACCAAAATGGCATTTTTGGTGCACCTGATGGTCTTGACACAATTTTATCAATTACATAAAAGATAAGTCACAAATTATAGAAAAACAAGTCCTGGATATCCAATATTACACTATTTTATGTTGTAATGCATTCAGATACTAGCCAGTCATTTGAAAAATTTGAAATTCATATTTTACCTAAAAAAAATGGCATTTGATTACAGGAATATGGTGTCCGAAAATAGGTGAACTAGTGCGCTTAGGACAGGTTGTTCAGAAAACCTTATTCAATTGTATCAATCACCATCACAGTTTTTGAGTCCTTATAAATGTGTTTCAGTTTGAAAAAATAATGGCATGGAGTCTCCTGGACAAAAATCAATAAATGAATGCCAAAATATATAATTATTTCTAATGAAATGTACATTATACAGATCGAACAAACAAACTTCTTGTTTGGGGAGGGGGGGAATTTGGGGCAAAATGTACATTTTCACACATTTTAATGGGTTAACACTAATAATCTATCAAAAAACAATTAAACATTAGAAAATAATATAATCACCATTTAAGCATTTGTTGATATCAAGCACAATTGCTTTGTATTTATTTTGAATAAAAATATCACTTTTCAATATAATTTTTCTGAAGTTAAGTGAACTATGCTTGCCCTTTCATGAACTGTCCGAAAATAGGTGAACCTGTCCGAAAATAGGTGCACCTAACTCAAAATTTTGAAATGATCCATATGAAGTTAAAAAAATTGCTTTCATAATTTTTTTGGCTAGATTATATGAAAAACATGTTTAGTCATGGTTTCTGACCTAATATGATATATTCAAGTAGTTATTATAGGTACTGGATGCAATTATGTGTCAAAGTGTCCGAAATTTGGTGAACCTCCGTTACCTAGTTCTAGGATTCATACCTCAACTCTAGCCAATTAAGGCTCTCCTTGACAATTCACGTCTCCAGGGACGTGGACTGACTGGGCAGCTTGGTATTTGCTTGCTTTCATCCTAGACATATCTTATGTATCTCTAGGTAACCATAAGTAAGTACGTAAGTTTATTGACTAATGTTAGCATTACATTTGTGTCACTGAGGTAGGCGCTGTAAAATTTGCTATGTATTTCTGACAAACGTAGATCTACAAATAGATTCGCAGGGTTTGACCTTAACAAAGAGTTACTAGTACCAGGTACTAGTAAAAACCTGGTCGGGCTAGTGAAAATTTTGTGCAACTAGCCCGGTGGGCTAGTGGAAAACATAATATCCTAAATAATAAAATTATGCATGACCTGTTAAGGAAAATTACAATATCTCCAAAACTATAGACAGGATCCTAACATGTAATACATCAATTGAAAGGTTTTTTGGCCAGGCTAGTGAAATCTATCACGGGCTAGTGTAAAATCTTAAGCACTAGCCTGGTGGGCTTGTGGGAAAAAAAGTTAAAGGAAATAGTGGGAAAAAAAGTTAAAGGAAAACTTTCACATAATTTTTCAAATGCCTATTCTTTATTGAATCAGCTTCTCATGGGTATTCTGAAAATGTTTCAAAAACAAAAATTGGAAAATGTTGAAGTGAATTATAGAGGAAATACAATAATATTTGGGAATTCCCTAATTTCTTGGCTTGACAGTACTCCCCTTGCTACGTCATAAATATGGGATATCCCTTTCAAAAGAACTTGGGAATTTCAGGTAACTAAATGAATTAAGATTAGTAAAATATACAATTAAAAATACCTTGTATGGGGCTAAATAAAAGTATGTTATGCTTACGCTTGATTTCCTTTCTATACAGATTTAAGGTTTGGGAATTCCCTTTTATCTAAGGCTGGAATTCCTAATAAGTGTCCTTGTGACGTCACAAATTTGGGGATTTCCCTTAAAACACAAAAAAATAGACCAAATATCAAAGCCTTTTATCTCTGTCTTCATTTGGAATATCCTCAAAATATCTCTAGTATCATTTCTTCTTGATGCGTTGAACATGCTAGACGAATTTCATACAAAAATATCTGTTCTTTAATTATGTGAAAGCTTTCCTTTAAGGAAAACCCCTGATTCAGATCATCTATAGCACTGTCTTCATCCTCTTTTTTCCATGTTAAGCAGAGGTCCAAGACAATCATAATCTTTTCTTGTTCAGATAGTGTATTATAAGAGTGAACATATCTGCAGAGTTTGTTCTTGAAATGAGTCCTGTTAGAGGTAAGGCAGTTCTAGATAGATTAGAGACATGAATTGACTTGGTAAAAGTAAAAAGTAGAATATTGAACAGTTCATAGAATCAAATTCTCTTGGGCAGTTTCTTTTGTTTCCCCCCTAAAAGAACATGCCCCTGTTTTATTTTGGTCTCCGCAAAAGAATCCCTTTTAGACTCTAGGGGTATCCTTCCCTTGGTATTGTAATAATATATTATAGTTGAATATATTAATAGGCGATCCTCCGGGAGCCTATTACTGGGGCCCCGTGGGGGTCCGGGTAAGAATAGGCCCTCAGTAGCCCCTGCTGATCATATGAGGCGACGATAGGGGGGGACCCTGCACTGACCAAGTGGTTTTTGGGTTCAATTCCCGGTCAGTGCTTGGTTCACTAAGGGATGAGGTACAGCAAAAATGATCCCCTGCTGTTTGCCCGCCCTGTCACCTTCATCTCATAGATTCGATCACCAAAGACAGAATTCGTCCCAACTGGTTTTCGCCGTGAAAATGACCCTGGCTGTCGGTACGGCGTAAAACACCCAACACTCACTCACTCCTATTACTGGGCCTTAAGTCACTTGCATCAGTTGTGATGTCACACAGACCTTTTTGGACAGTGGTTTTCCTATAGTATTGGTTGTCTGTAATGTCATTTTGTCACCAAATTCGGAGGTAAAGTTTACTGTACAATTTTATTGAAAACATAAAAGCACTATTGGAAAACACTTCAACATTTGAACTTGGGCATACTGAAACAAACTATTTTCTCAAAGCATGATAAATGAGCCTTTTTTGTTAGTGAATTTAAATGTTCTTGCTACTTTTATGTTAGCATTTCCAGGTTTCAGTAGATCAAAGGCCCAGACTGTTTATCAACAATTAGGAAGGCATGTGTGTTAATTGATCTAGCACATGATGCCCTTGGGGGCAATTGATCTGGCACATATTGCCCTTGGGGCATGGGTGTTTTACTGATGTTTACACTGTTTATCTTATACAAACAATCATCCTAGTGAATATGGCACATGTTGCAATGGGGGCATGGGTGTTTTACTGATGCTTACACTGTTTATCTTATACAAACAATGACCCTAGTGAATGGTCATTTGGTAAACATGTATACTGAAAATAACTTAGTTTAGACAACCAAATCAACCAATACCATTTACTTATCTAACTACTTTGCATGGTTTTGACATGTGAAATTTGTTGGTTTGTTTCTACTTTTTCATAAGTTCTTTTGTTTAAACTAAATTTTGCACACACACCCCCCCCCCCCACACTTAAATGAGTCAAAACTATTTAAAATTCAATTACATTACCAAAAATTAATAATATTTAATATTTTAGCTACCTGGCCAAGCAATTCCAGTCAAACACATTAGATTCTGTGGTACAAGATTTTCTATTAAGTCAAAGGCCTATAATATTGAGTTCTAAATTAATTGGTTTGCCCAGGAAAAAAATTCTAAATTTTGTTTTGATTTAAAATTATTACAAAAAATTGAGTTCAAACCCTAGATACAGGGATCGCCGATTGGGTAGCTAGGCTATTAGATGGCCGGGCTCGTGCTTCTTGTCAAATAATTTTGTATATTTATATATTCTCACTTCATGTTTCTAGAATTAGGACAGTTCTCAAAATGCCTGATTTATGGTAAAAAAAAGAGAGTGGAACTCATTTGAAATTTAGGAAAATTATGGTAACATTTTTATTTTCCAAGGTTGAAACATATGGCTAAAATTCATTAGGGAAAAAAATAAGAATTATCAAAACGGCATTTTAAAATTTGGCTATGGGTGGCCCTAATAACGTCACAATTCTCAAATACATGTATACCAACAATCAAAGTGCCACAAAATTAACATTGAACAAAGTATGCCTCTGGTTTTCTTGGTATATTATGACTTATATCTGGGTTCGAAATTAACTTTGGCCCTCAGCCCGGGACATACTAAAATGTGTTACAGGTGTGAGAAATCAGGGCTGATTTTAATGTAATTTTCTCAAAATTTGTCAGCCCTGGTTCAGCCTGGGGCTGACGGGCTGACGTTAATTTCTAACCCTGCGTTATATATTTTGAAAATCATTAGGATATAAAAAATATAAGAAACTAAAGCCTAATTAATTAACGATTTCCTATAGAGCCGTCTCAATACCAATGAATTACATATACAAAAACAATAACGATCGCGTATATCATGAACAATACTTTATTTTACAATAACGTCACATAATAAATACACTATAACAAGCAGTTGTACAACACAGCCATATATTGTCATGGTCTTTTGTCATCAACCCTCACAACGAAGTTTCTGGTCCCAGTTAATAAAATAATTAGAAGTTATCAGCAGCAAGCATACTACCAAACTGTCTACAAATAGTCTTGTTTTACAGTAGGCGGACACTGGCCGTTGAGTCATTTGCCCAGTTTCTGCTGATTCTGCATTGCCCGCGCCTGAAGTGTAAAAAGGGGGAAACTTTAATTACACGATTTAAACCCTTGATGTTAATTGTAACAAACAACATTATCACAATCAAACTGGTATTTTTCTGCCTATTCAAACTCAGTATATCATGTTCAGCGTAATTACAAAATGGACTAATTTTACTAGCTTGTCAGCCACCTAACTTATCAGTCACTGAATTTTCTTCTGGATAAACTTATCAACCTTCTAGAAATCTTAAACCTTTACCTTAGCTGCTGCGATGACCCGAGGAACCATTGATGGGTCGGGGTAGTGGTTGTGGTTCCCGCCGCTGGTGAAGGTGTCCCCACGCTGGATGACAGAACCCGAACAGTTCTTGACACATTTCCAACGTGTGCAGTCACCGTTCCTTTTCTGTAGAAATATGAAATTAACAATTATGATATGTTGCCACATAATCAGTTATCTGTACTGTTGTTCATTAAATTAATACGTGAGAAAGCGCGAGTATAGTAGTTATTATTAGGTAGTTAGAAGGAATATGTATACAGGGGCGGATTTAAAAAAAAGATTTTTTAATGTAACATTCTGGTACCAAATGTTACTACCAGTATTTATCATGTGATGTGGATGTGATTGTTAGAATCTTACCCCAACGGTGTAGGCATAGCCCTGCTTTTCTACCAGTTTATCTCTGCCTCTTATCGTCCCACCTGGTATCACCTCAACGTGTTCAGGGTTGAACGGCTTTGGGAATAACGACTCGGAGTCTGAGTCAGAACTGGAGGAGGAACTGTCTGGCTTTCTCTGCCCCGACCTAGAAGAAGAAAGTATGCATTATTAAAGAATGGTAATGAGTAACGAATCAACAAAGAGAACGAATAATAAAAAATTATAGAAACAATTTATATACAAGTAGCTGTTACATATACTTATCAGATATACAACTTTTGCCACATATAAGTGAGGAAGACTTCAAACATGAATGAGTCCCCCTCTGCGTATCTTAATTCACATATATATAAACATTTATTTGTAGTAGTTACTTACGGCAAAATCCCTTGATAGGGCCATTTGACAGTTGTTGGCTCAGAGTCAGAGTCGGAACTGGTGTCGGAGTCGGAGGTCTCAACTTTGGGCCTGGAATTAAATGCATTACACCTTATTAAACCGTGTCAATGTTCAGTCCAAAAATGTATGTACGGATTTATTAGAAATTGGTTGTATGATTATCAGTAGTGCAACATCATACTATACAAGCACTCTTTTGCTTGTAGCCTAGGTGATACGTACTTGGTGATGCTTTGATGAGGAGCCCCAGTGGTGATTCTCCGATTCAGTGCGTCTGAGTCAGGAGATTGCAGTATCTGTCTTCTGAAAATGAAATATAACTACTTATTAATCCACTTCAAATGATTTAATGCACTTCCATTAAACTAAAAATAATTTAATGCACTTCAAAACAGGTAAGAATAATATTGTATTTGATGACTAGATAAACTTCATCTAGGTACGATAATGCAAATGAAGTAAATGGAAGACCTGACATTGATCATTTTAAAAAGAAAGTTCTTTAGTTGTACATACTTAACGGTGTGTGGAGGGAACCTGTTGGTCTCCCCGTCAGAGTCGGAACTGGAATCCGAACTCGAGTCGGAACTGGAGGATGAGCTTCTCTGTAGAGGCGCTGGTCTGAAATCAAACGAAAATAATTACATGTCTGAAAAGTTAGGTTATGGCGCAAACAATACAAGTGTCTGTAGCTCAAATCGAAATAGATGTGTGGGAGACCAGGCTTGTAGTCCACTAAGTTGCCAAAGGAAAATTACAAAAGTTACTCTTCAATTACACAAGTCAATTCGAAATAGAAGTTGGGTAAGTACTTGCTGCTAGACAGGTTAAGCAGCGTCGTTCAAAATCGACTGTTGGTTACAACTAGAGTCTTTTTCGGGCAGCGTACCTGATATCCTGGGGTGTAGGTGTAGGTATCGAAAAATAGGTGTTTGGGATGTCATCGTCCGAGTCAGAATCTGTACTCGAGTCAGAATCTGTGTCTGAATCCACCTTCCGTGAAACGGGCCTGTAATGAGAAAATAAAACATGTTAATATTTCTCTGCACATCCATAGACATATATAAATGATCTTATGTATCTCTATGCATGTAAAATATTGGGGGTGGGATCGAGATGAGCGTTAGTTGAGGGCAAAAAATAAGGTAATGAGTGTATTACAAATAAGTTAGCAAGATCTTCTAGACTACTCGCCTTTGGATAAAAAAAGGAATGTTTATGAGGCATATGTACTCACGCTGTAGGTATCTGAGACCGGCGAGCTTTGACCAGAACGGGACGGGTGGCACCCACTTTGGCGGCACCCACTTTGGCGGCACCCGCTCGGGCTGCACCCACTCTGGTGGCACCCACTCGGGCGGTGTCCTCCGGACACCCCTTCCCCAGCCCGGTCAGTTGGACCAGCTCCTGGGCCAGCCTGGAGGTGGCCGGGCCCCCTCGGATGTGCCAGCGGTCACAGGAGTCACAGAGGAAGGCCTCCAGGCGGGGCCTCACCATCTTGCCACACGGGGCGCAGTACGCTGGAGCAGGCATCGTCAGGGCTGGAGGTACAGACGAGGGTTGTATGTTCTGGTAGAGGGCTCAAGGAGATGTTCTTGGAGTGGTTGCGAAGAGTAGAATGCCTTTCCCCAAGGCGGGGCCCCTATTTGTACCCCCTTGGGCCGCGGGCCGGGTCTGCTCGCCCACTGGTGAACTACTCAGGTGTGGGTCACACCTCACTGAGCGGCTCAACACGCGACTAGGTTGGACCAGGAGCGGCTCCTTTGAAGAGTCGCCCAGCCGGGGTAGAAGAGGTCCTAGGTGACGATAGGTCTCACCTCTGTTCGCACCTACCGCCCCTCCCTGGTCGCAACTCGGACCTTCAAAGAGGGCAAAGACAATGACTTTCGCACTCGGTTCTCACATCAAAGAACTTCAAACGTCCACACCCGCATTAGGCGTTTTTCATCCCTTACTCTTCGAACATCGATGGTTGATCTAAGTAGCAAGAGTTTGTGGGTAGTACGAGGCCAGAAGTTTTTTATGGCTAAAAAAAATAATTTGGTGTATCTGGATCCCTATAATTCCATTTCAAACCCCATTAAGTATTGTATAAAGGTTATTTATACTGATAGTCTTGTCTTCACTGAAATAATACCTAATTTTATTTTAATTCCAAGTGGATGTTGCGGACAGCTGGTCTGGTAAACTGAAGGCAGGATGAGTCTGTTGGCGCACGAGTTCAGCATCCACCACCATGTCAGTGAACTTATGCACCTGCTCGGGTCAGTATTTGACGTGTTATCTTTTTTTTCGACAAAACAACAGGTTTCACAATAGGAGTTATGCTATAAAAAAAATAACTGAATATTAGTTTGCCGTCATGATTAAAAACTAATTTAGATTAACTTGTGGGAGACGTGGCAATGGTGTGTTCAGTTCAGATGGAAAAAAAATTAGATTAACTTGAAAATATTCTGATAAAACCCGAAAATATTTCTCCCAGAATGTTTGTAGCGTTTAAGAAATTAAAATTCAACGGTTCCATTAACATGAGGACCTCGATTCGCGCTTACGTATTTGGACTCACAGCGACCCTCTTGGTTAAAAGCTGTGAATATGGCGCGACAAATCTCATAACTTCAAAAGCCTTTAATGACTTAGTTCAAAGGCATGTTGTAACTGCTCAAAGTTCTTTGAAGTCGCTTTTCAAAGTTCGGACTCCAGTGTGACCCTGAAAAAGTTGCCCCTAAAATTGTTATCTTACTTATTTGTTGTCATACTTTTTCTCTTTAACAGGGTACGTTCAACGGACGGCCCTGGGGCAGAGGTGTACACGGACATGTTACAGAAAAACATGACGCCATACATCACCACTCAGGTGTCTGCCCACAACGCCAAGAGGAAGATTGTCGAATCAACCCCAAGCTTCCAGGAGTTTCTCACGAAATATGACGAGTTGAAATCCAAAAAGTGAGCCGATTTTAATGGTATTCATAAGCCTTCGAAAAATATAGATATATTTATATATGGTAATATCTAAATGCATCGTTGTTTAAATGATCTATGATATATAGCTATTTTCATTGCATAAATCATGAAGACGACTGAAAAAGTCTAAGTTAGACTATTCGAAAACAATTGCCAATTAAAAGCAAGTCCAACAGTTGTAGAATTTGATGGAGTATTTAACGCTTTATTTATCATATCAGCTTTACATTAGACCTTTTCTCAAGAAATATTGAAATTCTGATGTGGTAACCAGAATGTGGAATCGAATTCCAAGGCTTCCAATAATATATAGCTTACTGTAATCACTGTTTGCAGTGTCAGGGATTTGGATCCTCTTGTCTACTTGCTGTCAAAACTTTGTGAAGATGAACAGGTAGGTTAATGATTCAAACGATTATACTATGTTCAATTTCATCAATAACTCATCTTGAAATAAATATCTGGTGCTATCACATGTAAACTCAAATAGGTTCTCGTGTGTATATGATATATACTTACATATGACACGAATAGCAATGTACGGAAGAAATCTTTTTAATGATAAAGCACCCGTTATCTTGAACAACTTTATGAATTCATACCAGGACGTTATAACTTAAATTTCTTTTATATGTTCTCACAGACAAAGACCTTCCTCAAACAAAACGCTGAGACCCGAGCCGCCGCGGCCGGTGTCAGCCTCGCTCCAGCCTCCCACGTGACGTCACAACTGCCCGCACCGGGAACAAAAATGACACCAGACGAATTGGAGAAGGTAGAGATCTCTCGAATACTATTACTCATTTTTCTTAAAATTGATAATTTTGGAAACATCAATATAACTTCTGGTGAAGCTCCAAATCCGAATTTAGACATATACCGATCAGTTCCAACAGTAAAAACTGTGACACTAAAATATAAACTTCTTAAGTCGTTAGCTTTTCTCTTATCATGGGAGATGATATATGTTAAAAAGAAGTTTGCGATACGCATTTGCACGTTAGACATTAAATGCCTTATGTCAAGTAGATTTGTAGGACATCTCCCTTTGACAAGTCTACTTGTCCTTTGATTGTTGTCATTCTTTTTCATCGTATTTTCCCCCATCTGTTTCTTTGTAAAGATCAAAGAACAGCTAATGAAGGTGACCAGTGGTCCTAATGCGGGTCCTTCTGACGTCATGCGGAAAGTCCAGCGGGAGAAGCAGGTGGCCAAAAATGGTCAGTATCTTGTATACTTATAGGTTTTAGATTAAAAAATTAATAGTGATCATTTTCATAAAACCCTTAAAATGTCTGCTATGGATTGGAGATAACTTGGGTCCCTTAAGGGTCATACCCACTAAGCTACTAATATAAAGAAAGTTTGCAACTGTCGATTTTACCGGCGATCCTGCTCCACGTTGCCCATCGCCCAGAAAGGTCACCATACCCACGGGAAATCACCCGGCGATTGTGCCGGTAATTTGACACCCATAGCGTAAAGTTTACTAAAAGTAAAGTTTACTAAGACCTGATCAATCAAATATGATCGTGGTTTAAAATTACTTAAGAGTTAACTCTATTTGACGTTTCTATAAGTATCTAATATTCATTGGAAATAACATTGTCCTTCAAATTACAGTGAACCTTCCCGTCCAACCGGACTGGCTCTTCAAGCGACCCTCCCTTACTATGGACTTTGTCCTTGACGGAGAACCACCCGACGCGGTGAGTGATTTTCATAAAAAAAATATATAATTTAAAAGAAAAAAAACTCTTCAATTCCGATCCTCAGTGATCTAACAATAACGTATGTTTCCATTCATCCGTTCATCTGGTGCATTGTCTCCACTCAAAGTTGTAGATTTTATCGACTGCCTTCCTTTTCTTTAATTTCTAGGACGTGACACCAATTGGTCAGCTGCCACTGCCACTACAGGAAAACGCGGTCATTGAAGACCTTCTCTTCTGTATGGAGGTAGGAAGGTTTACATACAACATTTTAAACATATGATATTATTTCATGACAATCATGAAATGTTAAGTATAAGACAAGTTGTAGAGTGTGCCTTTTGTTTCTTCGTCAGTTAAAGACCAACGACTATTGAGATAAATAAAGCTGTTCCTGGAATAGCTGTATGTACATCTATTTGAAAATCACATCAACTAACGCGCCAACGGATATAATGTCATATTTAACTGTTCAAAGGTTGTTTGTAACTCTTCTCTTCGTCGCCAATATTTTCAGGGAATTGAAGGGAAGTATATTAGTGCCAAGCCTCTACAGGATCGGTATGCGCAACGGGATTTCAAAGTTGAACCAAGTCTAGGTAAGAATATGGTTTTAGCATTTCAACACACAAAGCTATATGATAATTTATTTTGGAATACTATCTAGGATGCTTAGATATTCTCTTTCTTAATCTTAGGATTTTTTTCACAGTAGATCTACACTTTTTTAACTACGAAATAAACCTTAAAAGTATACCACGTTTAATGTTATATGTAATGTCGGTAAATATTCATATATTTTTTTTATTGATTCCAGACCCTTCCCTGAGGGAACTAGTGAAGCGAATTTTGCCGCTGTGCTCAAACTACTCCATAGTAGTTAGGTTTATGGAAGGTAAGGTCAACCCTTCTGTTTTTGAATGATTTCACACATCTATCCTAAAGGTTAACAACACAGAATGTATGAGAGTTGATGCATGTATCTTTTTTTCCTGTTATTCAGAGAAGTCGGCATTTGAATACGGTTTGGTGAACCATGCTCTCTGTGCTGCAATGAGGACTCTGGTAAAGGTGAGCTGAAAATGACAATTATGTTAATAATATTTCGGTCATTTTTTTAACCAAATGGGCTTGAAATGCAAAGTTTCAACAACTAAGTTGAAGAGGGTGAATACTGATTAGGGTGAATTATTGTTAAAATAAATTCTAGATAACAATAGGGCTATTCCTAGGAGGGTACTTCTGGGTCCAGAATAAGAATATATTTCCTCCTTAGATGTCTCTCGTAAGAATGTGTTTGCCTTTCTTGCAGGAGTACATGATCTTGGTGGCACAGTTGGAGTTCCAATTCAGAAACGTGAGTAAATTTGGGAGCATGTTCTTTGATTTATACAAAGTTTTCCCTTTGTTCCTAAGTGATAATTTGATGTCCAGTAAAATAACCATGCTTTGTTACTGTTGTATGATCTGCAGGGTCAGCTGTCACTTCAGAAGTTTTGGTTCTACATCCAACCTACGATGAGAACGATGGAAATCCTTGCCTCGGTGGCAAACTCAATTAACCGGGTGAGATGTTTCATCTATACTTCACTGTTGTCATAACGAACTGTCCCTGAATGTAGTACTTACGTAATGTGCGTATGAATAGATTCTAGAAAACGGGAAGGATGTCCGGTTTAGCATTGTTCTACTCATGTGAAAAAAATCTTCATCAAAGTTTTAGTATTGTTCTGTTCACATAACACGTCATCATGAAAGAGGCAATTGTTGCAAAATATTTTATTGTTTCAACTTCTTTTTCAGGGAGAATGCATCGGAGGAGCAGTACTGAGTCTCCTTCACGACAAAACCTCAAGTCTGATCGGGTAACCATAAAGTACTTGCTATATGTAAAAACTAAAAAAGAAATTCCGCTGTGCTATTCAGATATATATAGATAGAGATAAGTAATTGGCGATATTGCTCATCACGTATTTCTAAATTTATGAATAATTCTTTCAGGGATGCCAAAGGTCAGGAGTTGTGTCTTTACCTCACGCAGTCGGTAAGAATAATTGAACTCATTTGCGTGGTACTTATTTGCAAAACGAGACTAGGAAGGTACACCTTTAGAATAAACAAGAAAGACTGACTTTCTCTCAGACAAAACAATGTCAGATATCATAAATGTTGTTCAAAGTATCGTCACATGAACGTAGTCGAGTTAAAAAGTATATTATAACTACAAATACCAATGTAAACCGATGAAATATTATTCAACAGTTTCTCGTATAGTACTATACAATGTTTTTTAATTATTGTTACGTTCATTTCTCAGTGATGTTATAATTTTCGTTTAGGCCTGCGTTCCCTACTTTGAAATACTGGAGAAGTGGATCTACAAAGGCATCATCAACGACCCTTACTCTGAGGTATAAACTTTGAACATAGTTTATACAACTAATGTGACAGACAAGAAAATTATCCAAAATATAGTGTAATTGATTTTCCTGATATACTTTTTTCAAATGAAATTACATGCATAACGGGAATTTGCCCGCAGACGTATTTGGAGACCGCTTTCAGACGTGGAATGTGAAGTTTAATTTGATAAATCATACTTTATTCCAAGTTCCTCGTGGAGGAAAATGAAGCATTCCAAAAAGAAAAGCTCCAAGAGGATTACAACGACGCCTACTGGGAGCAGCATTATACCATCTGTCGGGAACGAATCCCTGTCTTCCTCGAAAGAGTCGCCGACAAAATACTTAACACCGGGAAGTACTTGAACGTTGTCCGCCAATGTGGTAAGTTCACGGCGAAACATCTCCAATACTAGTATCCTGTTTTATTTAATTTACAAAATGTTTCCTACTTTTTTTTTTATAGGATTTCTTACTTTTTAGTAATTCAAGATTTCACTTCCAATTTTTCCTATATTGCTTTTAGCATATTTTCATTTAGTTTTAGGTTGGTTAAATGCAAAGTCTATGGCAGAACTAGTACTAAAGGTAATTATCCTCTGAAAAAAAGACGCAAAGTAGGAAACTAATTGTCTACCTTAGTAGCATCCCTGTTTAAATAATGTACTGCAGTTTGTTAATTATTATTGGTACGTAGCCTACTCAAAGCCTTGATACGGGGATTACCGGATATCACTGGGGGGGAAAAAACAACTGATTGTACGTATATGACGGTCTCTGATGCCCCAGGGTTCTACAGAGATATAAGCGTTTCCTTCGCAGGTCGCGACGTGAAGTGCCCTTTTGCCGAAGAGATCGTGTACACCATTAAGGAGCGGCAGTACTTTGAGCAGATTGAGAAGGCTTACAACTACGCCTCCAAGCTACTCCTCGACCTGCTCATGGAGGAGAAAGAGCTGCTTGCCAGGCTAAGGTGGGATTTTGTTTTCCCCACTCCATTAACAAACCAGAACTTCAGAAATGAATAAGTATGATTGAGTAATCGAATTTTAAATACTTTGATATTATAATGCGTCTGAAATGTCTCGTTCATCATCGCGCTCTTTTCTTTCCATAGATCTATAAAGCACTATTTCCTGCTCGATCAAGGAGACTTCATCGTCCAGTTTATGGATATGGCAGAAGAAGAAATGACCAAGTCCATGGAGGGTATCCTTGTAATCTATGCTCACTTTAAGGATGTTCGGTGCACTTTGGCGCCATCTGGTGTGTGTACAAAGAAATGCAAATTACACACTTCTACGAGACTAGGTTTCGTTTTGAGTTCTTCCTATCTAGTTGTACAAGAAAGTGTCAAGGTGACAAGAAAAAACTTCGTACAGTTACGGATTTATTTATAACTCACTTATTTATTTTTTCAAAATAACTGAATGTGTAACTGTATCTACCAAGACTGGATGATCCCTGTCGATCCCCACTCCTTACCGTATTGTTAACAGGCGACCTACCAGAAGCCTGTCTTTACTCCTCAAGTCCACCACAACTGGTAACATCAGACCAGACAGAGGTCCGAACACTTGAGTATTGGTTTGTCCATAGGGAACCCCATCTTGGCCAATTTTATGGGTAGAGTTTAAATTGCTATAAAAAATTGTAATGTAATTATTTCAGGCTTATGAACATCTCAGCCTACCCCATTGGAATTTAGATAATGGCTTCCCCAGATGCAGTGGACTGTTAAAAGTGCAAAAAAAGAATTGTGTGAATTTTGCTTACTATTTTTTTTTACCTTAAACTCATTAACCATAAATTTAAACCCTGACTACTGTCGCCTGTTGTAGGGAGCCTATTTCGCCCTAATCGCCGGGACAACTTCTTATTCTAGATTATGTTTTATCATTTTTTTGTCATCTTAATATTTGAATGTAATTTTTCTAACGAGTGGGTAGGAAATGAATTCCATGTGATTTGTGTCTGGCTTTGAACTTCCCTGATGAACTTCACTATTTTCCATATTTACAACGTGGTGGTTGGAACACGAATGAAGGTGACGTTTTTGGGGGTTTTTTTTTCGTTGTTTGGTTTGTGTTGCAAGGGGACACTGGAGCCCTGGGATGGGTATTCCTGGCTCCTGAAAGTGGTGTAAGAGAAGAGCTTCCCTTCACCCTATAGACTTGGGGAGGTTCCTTATACTGTGCCGTGCCAGGAAAGGCCCTAACGGACACCCACCTTCTTTAAGGAGCTATGTGAGGCTCCGGGGGGGGGGGGGGGGGGGGGGGGGAGGACAGGAAGGGCAATATGGGGGTCGAGGGAAGTTGGAGGGGTTTAGGGTAGACCATCTGGGGCGGAAGGTGACGGTTAAGGAACCGGATTTACATAGTGACACGTCAGCAAGTGGTCGTCACCATGGTTACGTGGTGGTGACGTCACGGATCCGTTGAAATAGTAATTTTGTTTAGGCATCACACTACAAAATAATACAATTAGTGACAACACATCGTAAGGGTGCTCCGATGGGGGTATCTCATGCACTAGTCATTGTTAGGGGGAATACGAATAAATTTATGTAACATAATGATTAAACATCTTAAGTCAACTTTAAAAATCTTAAGTCAACTTTCAGCGTAGCATTCAGCTGACCTATTAGGAAATGTCCGTTTCTTCCTTAATTTGCCATATATAGGGCAATTGGTTGCCACAACAAATCTTTGAAATGTTTGTCAAAAATAGTTACAAAGATGGAAAACCATTATCTGAGTATAATTTCAGTCCAAACAACACTAGGATACTATTTTTGGATCAGAAGTAATGTGCAGGATAATTTGGATACTAATTTATCATTAGTTGTATGAATAATGGGTGATTTTCTAATTTCTCTTTTACAGAAAGTGTTGGTTTTAACCTATTATTGCGATGATTATATCGTCTCATTAATTGTCTGAATAAGTGCTGGATAATGGGTGATTTTTCTAATTACCCTATTACTGAAAATACTGTACTTCCTCAATGAATTTTAGCACAGAGCAAGCTTTCCCCATGCTGGAGCACAATTTATTTGTACACTTTTTTTTTGCCGCTACTTACAACGTGTTTGTGTTTTCTGCCTCTACTAATTGGTTTTACCGACCCTTCTGATTACACAACGCAACACAGCTGAATAAAACATAACCATACAGTGTGACGGAATAATTGAATGACGATAAATGTCAATTCTACCCTAAACACCCAATACCACTAATGACTAGACCACTAATCTAATGATCACTCGCCCACACACTTTCATAAGACTTAACTAGCTCCCAGACATTATGCTGCCAAGGCTCGAGACGTTGCTTGAACTGGCACTAAGGACTAGCACAGCAACAGTGGACCCATTCAAGGACGATCTAAAGTAAGATGAATAGCAGCTTTCCTGCAATATTTTCTAATGAATCGAACATTTATATTTCATGGTCAAGAGAGTTCATGAGGATAAACCCATTTTTTCATATCCGATAATCGGGAATATCCTATATTCTTTTTCCGAAGTCGTTGATTGGATTGAAAAATAAATTTCATGATTATTTTATAAGGACCTATCATTAGTTTCTACTTCTCCTCGAATGGAAATCAAAACATCAATTCCATATTCGGTCTCAGGCTGTCAATCAGTCAAGAACGTCCATCTTTCTTATAAAATAACATGCGAAAAGAAATCAGCAGAGGGAACTGATCACGTTTTCAGTTATAAAATGGCATACAGTTCTAATGAAATTGTTTTACCAATTCGCCTTTGATATTTATCTTTTGATAGTTTTTAATAAGATAACATCTAATTTAAAAAAATAAAGTGTAAAATGCACCACATAACCATAAATGAATATAATGTAGTCAATTTACCATTCTCTCCACACTTTCAAGGGTTGATCTCCTGGCATACGATCTAGTTACACAGCTGTTCAAGATTCTAACAATTGAGACCAAACTAGAAAAGGGTGAGTAACACTTCTGCCTATCTGCATTCGGCAAAAATATTTTAATATATGTTTTTCTTGCGTACACAAATTGATATACTAGCTGGAAATCCAAACTTAGTGTTTCGATTTGCAAAGTCCGAGCTGTTCAGACTTCTACGTTGTGCCCCTTGTCAACTCATTAATGATTAAGAGCAATTATAATTGTGTAGTCTCACAGATTTAAAACGCTTAAAACACATATTGACTTTTCAGACTACCGGGTAGACAAGCAAGACGTGCACTTGGTCGGACTGGAAGCTTTCACATTTGACTATATAGTGAAGTGGCCCGTTTCGCTGGTACTGAACAGGAAAGCTCTCACCCGTTACCAGATGCTCTTCAGACACCTCTTTTACTGCAAGCATGTGGAGAGGCAGCTGTGCAAGTAAGCCAGTTCAGATATCTGACTTTCTTGGAGATTTTGGCTGAGTCAAACACTTGTGACATAACTTGCAGTGTATCATTTAGTTGTTGGGTTTTTTTCACGGAGAGTTCATATTTAGTACTATAAATCGCACCATATGATATATGTGGTACCACAGTATATGTTGTGATGTCCGTTAAAAAAAATGGAGCACACCCTGCTTTGATAAAATTGTCTGTTCGTTTAGTGTGTGGATGAGCAACAAGACGGCCAAGATGTACGCGCTCCACAAGACCAAATGGTATGCTGCTGCATTCGCCCTGAGACAGAGAATGCTCAACTTTGTGCAGAACTTTGAATACTACATGATGTTTGAAGTGGTCGAGCCTAATTGGCACGTTTTCCAGACAAACATGGACTCGGTAAGTGAAGTTCAAAATAGGGCTTTCCAGCTAAACCACTAGAACAGTTAGGTAAAATAGACGTGTACGTTAGTTAAAACCACTACAACATAAAACATGAGAATTCTAACATTTTCGTTTGCACAAATCATGTATGAAAAACTTATGAAGATAAGTGATGGCTTCATATTGAGAAGTAAAGCCCGAGAGAGCTAATTACTTCGATAATAAGGAAAGCTGAGAGGGGAAGGGGATGGACTTATTAGGTTCTCCGCTAAAGGATTCCCATAACTTTCTGTATCATCACACGGATACTATTGAACCTTTGTTTTTAAACGAACACCTGGCGTCTATGAACAGATGGCAGGCATTCAATAAATCCGCTCTGTTTTCTATACTTTTGTTCTGAAGTTGCGCCGGCGCCAAATTAGGTTGGCTGTCACTAAATGATACTTCATTTATTAAATATCTCCCGCCAATAATGATTAGTTTGCAATAAATATTTACTCATTTTATGTTTTTGATTTTCTTAACAGTCATGGTATACATGGATGAATGACTTATTTTGAAGATTTGTTTTCAGGGTGCCCACTCAAGACGTAAAAGGACTTAAATTTATTTATTTATTTATTTTTTATCAGTTTAAGGCCTTCAAATAGTCTATAACCTAACAGTTTCCTGGTAAGAGATCTTTATATAACATATATTCAATTGAAACTGATTTGAGAATAAGAATTTTAATGGTGAGATTAAGAAAATTATTTGTATGTTGAACTATAATGTCTGGTTAAGATCCATTGGCTGAGAAGTCTTAAATGTTCACAATGTTTGTCTTAAATAAGTCTATAAAAATCTTGAATTGATTTACAAACAAATGTGGGCACCCATAACTTTATCATTCCGAACATTCATAGATAGATTACTTAGTTTGGACTTAACGGGCCATCACCAAATTATTACATTGCATTGTCCTTTCAGGTGTCTAACATAGACGACGTGCTCAACTATCACACAGACTTTCTCAACAATTGTCTGAAGGATTGTATGCTCACCAACCCAGACCTGCTCAAAATCGTTCACAAACTGATGATGGTCTGTGTCACCTTCTGTAACTTCATACAGGTGAGTTGCTCATTTACAGACTGTTTCATTGATTGTTTTGGCCAGCCAAATGCAGACTGTAATTAAGGGCTGACCCTTACGAATTACAATGTTTTGACCTTTTGAGAAGGTCAGACTGAAAACGGACTGAAAGAAAATGAAGAATTATTCTACTTCTTTTGCACACCTGGCGTGCGAGGCAGTCAAAGAATTGTATTTAAAGTGAGTGGACGGTGGAAATGCACACTGTATCACATTTAATACTAAGATAAAGAATGAATCATGGATAACCTTCCCCATTATAATGAACAGCTCTAGGCTGGCATCCGACCGGGTTTCTGCACACTACAACTACCGGCCGGTATTAGGTCCCTGCCGGAACTACTTGAAAATGTGGCAGTTTAGCTCAATCCTTGAGCCAAGTTTTCTTTTGTAAATAAATGACTTAGTATTCAATCAACAAATCAGAAATGAATTATTTTAGGGAACCAGTGTCTTTTTGTTGCACATCTCTTCCATTTAAAAGCTGATGCAGTGCCCTAAGTTTGGGACTATTTTTTCTTGCATTGGCACATTGGTGACAGGGCTCTGTTTTCTGGCTAAATGGATTTCTGAACTTTGAGTTGTATTTATATTGAATCTAGATGACATAAAATTCTACTTTTTGGGTTATTTCTTAGTTATATCATATTGTATGACCTCGTAAAAGGAATAGCCTGTAGGATTCTTCAGAATATGTGAACACCCAATGTAAACAAACCCGAAAAAGTTACGTAAAATCAATGGCGGACCGGCGTTACGTTGGTTACGCCGACCTTGACCCCACACCCAATACTTGGCCTGTCTCGCTGAGCAAGCCAAGCGCGCTAGGCTATGAACAGCTCCTTCATAGAATCAAACTAGGTCACCAACAACTGGCTCAGTGGAAATACACATTCATGTCACACACCAAAGATGTACATGTATTTAATTCAACGTTGCCAGGCTTCTTCTATGGAAAGATTGTAGTTACTATCTAAGAACAGTTTAACATGACTTAGACAAAATTGCCTTTGATTTGTTACGCAGGGAACGTTTTTCTCGGTCCTCGTTGGACTCCTGTTGAATTTTAAAACTGTAGTCAGCAGACCTTAATTCTTGGCCCAAGTTTGCTGTCATGGTAGAAGTTGCTAAGTTTGTCCTTGGACACAGATAGGACTGGGTCAAGCTGCCACTGGTACCAGCCTATTCCTGCTCATTCTCATAGGCTTAAAAGGCATAGGGGCCTTCCATTTAGTGTGTATGCAAAAATGCACAAATTTGAGACCCCCAACTCCTCTAAGGCCAAATTGGCTTTCTGGATTTGCCTAGATTTACCAGAGTTACTGGAGTTACATGCTTTGCGGATAGGCTTTCTGGATTCTCTTTCCGGATACATTTTCCAGATTCACTTTCCGGATTTGCATTCTGGTTATACATTCCAGATTTGCATTCCCGATTTGCATTCCATATTCGTATTCCGGATAGGCTTTCTGGATTCGCTTTCCAGATTTGCATTCCGGATTCACTTTCCGGATACGCATTTTGGATTCGCATTCCAGGTTCGCATTCAAGATACACTTTCTGGATTCGCATTCTAGTTTCATATTTAGATAATTGCAGTTCATCAGGTGGGGGGCATATTTAGGGGCTGTTAGTGGCATTGTTGTCGGTTGAGGGTTTTTTCTGAGGTTTATGTACATTTCTTATATTAGGAATATTGAAAGGTCTTTTTGTGAGCCCTTAATTATAGTTTTTAGTATTGTAGCTTATGGGAAGGGCTCACTCAATCAGTCATGTCTTTTGTAGGTATTTGGGCTTTGATCTGATTGCCCGGTTACACAATCTTACATACAAGTAGCTACAGGCCTTTGTTCACTGGCATGCATTTGTAAGCAAGGACAATTAGTGTGCATCAAGTGTAATTGAGTGGGCAGGCCTCTCCCCTGCACCCTCCCCCACCCCCACTCCTTGAACTCAGTTCAAGGAGTGGGGGTGGGGGAGGGTGCAGTTTGAGAAGCCAGAAGTGGGTTACATAACCAGTACTTGAGTCACCCTCTGGGTGGGTGGGTCCAGGGACCTAGCACTGGTAGTAGGAGCCCCTTTCCTAAGCCCCTCCCTGATTTGGGTGTGACAGGAGGAGTGGTGGTGGTAGTCTACTGGTGGTGATCACTACTCAACACAATGAAATGTCTATTGTTGTGTTAAGGGCGAACATCGATCGTTCCAACGATCGGAACTTTGATAGTTATTTGCTTCTTGTTTCTTTTAGTATTTTGTACAATTTTAATTTGATTTAAGATTCTATATGCTTAAAATCCAAACAAAGATTATCTTTTTATTTCTAAGATTTCTATGGGCCCAGGTCTCAATTATTGTAAATAATTGATAATTTTGCTATTTTTACCATCATTGCCTTCCTTACTTGTATCTTATAATTGAATGAATCATTAAATTTTGTTATTTTTGGAGGGAAACATGCTGAAATTGGAGGCTGACGTCAGAGCATGACGTTTTCCCTACAATTAGAGTCTTCTGATGTGCTGTGTGGGGTCGCCGTTTAGTATAGAAACATTTTTTTAATATTTTTATTTTCTTGAATTGTTTGTTTGATATATGATGGAATTAAAATGAAAAATAAACTGGGAACTTATCTACTTACCATGGTTTGGGTGGAACATTTGAAGAAAGAATTATGAAAGAGCACCATCAGTTTGCCGGTATAATTCATAGATAAAGCTTGATCTTTCATTTTTGCTGACAATGTGGTTTGATATTACAGGATCATTTTCTCGATGTGAGTATAATAAAACAAAAGTTATGCTCATGCGTGTTTGACTTTCAAGTTCTCCATTGTGATGAAAATCCAGTAAAACTCTAATTTAGACCATCTAAAACTTCTTTTCAGCTTTACAAATCTATTTCATGAAACGTAATCACATGGTCTCATTAGGCCGGCAAAGTCTCTGCAATATTAATAATAGGTTAAAGTTACGAGCCCATCAACCGAGAGAAGTGGAGATTTTATGGCAATCTGGAATGCAATGTGTTTTCAGTATTTAAACATAATTTTCACTCATTTAGGCTGTGGGTCTTGTAACCGAGGAGAGGATTTACGTCCTGCTGACGAAAACGCACTTAGAGCATTTGCTGTTGAGTAATGGTTGCTGTAACCAGTGGGGGTCGTTGAGCAGGTGTCTATGGGACTGGGAGGTTTCCAGGGGTCCAATACGTTCTTGGCTCCGTCTGTCTAAAGTGTCTGTATTGCAATTAGCCTAGTGCAGACCAAAGAGCATAAATCTACTTTTCGTCGTATAATGCTGTAATTATTTTGCCGTACATTCCTTGTATGGCGGTGCCAATTTACATTTATCATCAAAATTAATGCAGCCCGCATTGCGGATTATCAGATTGTATGTGGCAGCGGTTCTCAGTGGCAGCCTCAGTTGGCATCGAAGGATCATAAACTCTACGTCATTAATTGGTTTGCTAATTATTCTACATAAATAAAACAGATACATTTGGAAAAAGCTCTAATAATGGTTGTCAAGTGACGTAAATTGCTACCAAAAGGGACCATTTCATACTCTAGACGGCAGTATGAGTTCGTTATAATACACATTTTTAGGATTGTTTTATGGATTCTCATCATAGCTCATGATATTGCATAGCAAACGGTATTAGTTGAAAGTTATTGATTTTCTTTCGCATAAATATGTGACGTTTAAATACATCATTATTTGTTACCGGCCAAAGAACGGGCATTTAATTCTCATACAAACATTCTTTATTGAGCATTTAAATTACTTCTTCACTTTACTGAGCATTTTAAAAAAATGTGTTGAAGTTGAATATCACTTTCAGATGTGTTCCTCGTTTGCGGCTTAAATGTTTTATAATTGTTACTCGATTTTGTTTCCTATAATCACCTGGTTTTATATGGTACAGCGCAAATATGATAAATCGAAGACAATATATTGTACTTATATTTGCAATACAATGATTGTTTTATCAATATACAGTTAACCTCCAATGCTGAAAAGAAATTCAAACAAATCACACACGTTCTTGATTTGAACTGCTGCCTCAAGCAATTTTGAACAAGTGCCCTTTTCCATTCTGCTATTTTAGCGACTGAACAAAACGCACAATGTGGACCTGGAGTCCAAGCTGACGACGACGGCAACGTTGCAGGCCGCTCAAACTTCACGGGACTGGAAATCTGAAGCTGAGAAGAAAAAGCTTACATCAAAGGTTAGTGTGGAGTCCAAAGTGTGCTAAAAGCTTTTTCAAGACTACCTTAAGGTAGCTCTTCCATTAAGTGAGCTGGTGTCGTTTTTCTGACAAAATAGACCCAATTAGTGAAACGCCTTTCTGCAGTGGGTCTGTCTCAGATTTTTTAGTTTCGTTAGGTAGAATGCCATAAATAAAACAAAACACATCTGCTTTATTACAAAGTTGTTTTCAAATGTTCCACCATTGGGTGTACTTCGAGTAAATTGCAACGACAAACAAAAGAGCCTAAATGAAGCACAATGATAAAGTGTGTTAGCTGCATGTTAAACAACTTGTGAACTATGTCGCATTAGATTATGTTATCTGAACAAGTGTAAACAGACTGGCTTATTCATATATTTTACATTTTATTTTAATATTTCTATCTACATATTTCCTTTCAAAATTCCATTATAACGAGTGCTAAATCAATACTCTTCCTTATTCTTTAAAGGTAGTGCAAGAAGATGTCGATCAGTTTGCGGGGAGCGAGAACTTTGAACGCACCATCTCCACCTTTGACACCAACTTCTCCCGACTCTTGGTGAGCCTACTGGACCGGATCATGGAATTCTCCATTACCAACTGCGAACACAAGCTCATGAACATTTTGTACAGGTAAGACAAACAAACTATACCAGTAGCATGCTTTGTCACTACTACTAGATTAGAATCGCACATGCTCATTTTCGCCCGTGCCCTTCGAAATGCTTTTTAGCTAGGGATTCATATCATCTGTATTTTCGGTCATTAGTAGCTTTTCTAGGTCACCACAATACCCTTTTTTAGTGGAAAAAGTAGTGTATTCATTAAATTGATGTGATCTTAGATGCTTGTATGTTCCTGTGCAATTTCTTCTCATGCTGTCAATTGCCAAGGCCACACTTTCTTTGGTTGTTCATTTGTGGTAGTATTAGAGATGTGAAAAACAGGATACATTCGGTGTTCCCTCTCACCCTTACTTCTTATCCCCAGCCTATAAGTCATGGGTCACTTAGCAAGGATAATGTTATGCATTTTAATAGAAAATGGCGAATTAAATGCATATAATGGTCCATACCATATGGCAAAAATACCAAAATATACGTAAATCGGCGCATTGATTTCCCCCCTTACAATCTCCGGGTTAGTTGTGGCATCAGGGCTGTTGGTAACCACTGTCTTTCATACCCATGTACATGTATATACTGTATTTCTTGTTGGTATTCCATTACACTCTCTGTCCCCATCTCTAGCTCGTTTACGATCCTCAGTCTGGAAAGTGACCTGAAGGGATGGCTGGATGTTAAACTACCCAAACTAACAAACATAATGTCATTCTTTTTGTAAAATTCAGCTTTTATCTTTATAATCTTATATGCATTAATTTTTATGTTCGGTATAGCATAGTCTAGAAAATACCACATATCCTCCTCAAACAATGAGTGTATGGTAGGCATCTTCAACAAAATGGAGAAAGTCTGAGATATTTTATCTTTTTGTACAATAGAATTCGTACCTGTTGGATAGTTTCATGTCGTGGAGTCAAATTACTGTTTCCCTCCTACTGTTTCAACATTTAGTAAAGTTACACTATAATTGTAGAAGTAATGTGAGTTCCATCTTCATACCCTGATATGACTGAATACGTGTATATACTGCCTGTCCAATGTAAAAGAAAACAGCTGTCAATTATGAGCTCTAGAACATGGAGCTCTTTCCACACAGGTTTGATTCTCTGTGCTTTAAAATCTGACAATAGTAACAAGCTGTTTCAAATAGTAGCAGGTAGTTGGGGATGGAATCTTTTTTGGGAATTTGATCAACACTTGAAGTTGAACAGTATCTATTTAGGCGGATTTTGCAGTATAGACACTTGACATACCTGAATATAAGATTCATAGTAAGTTATGTGTGTTTCTACTAGCTAGGTCTTACTCTTAGTGCGTCCAGAATTTCATAAAACTACCCGACTCCTGGGCACCCACGTAGGTGGTGTTAAATAGATCAAAGGATCAATCGACCTAGTTATACCAGGTCACCACCATCATGGAGTACATATTGCCAATTATCATTGGAGGCAGGTGAAGAATGATATGTGGTCAAGCAATATGCAGATATATATACATGTACACAGAAGTCATCTCCGAAAGAGGTTGGTTTCCAATCAGGAATGCTTCGCAAACATGGCATCACTGTCACTGTCTAATTCAAATCTTTTCTCTTCCTTGCTTACCTTTCATTGAAAATCTATTTGTAATTTTTTATCATTTTATTTGTTGAAAAATGTTGATGATCCGGAGCTTTTTGTTTTCCAAACCATCAAAAACTTTGCAAAATACTCTCAAAGTCTCAACCTTGTATGCATATGAAAAAGAATATTAGAGATTTGCTGAGAATGCTAACTCTACCTCCCCCTACTGGCAATTAAGAATAATGGAGGACGTTAGGTCAAATGGAGAATACATACCGCCATATGTATGTGGACACAGGTGAGCTGAAATGGCCTACGGCTGCTTTTACCCGTCAACTGCTTACCTAGGTGTATTACTAGAAATCTCCCCGGTCCGTACAATCATCATCAAATCTATTTCGGTCAACAACTGAGCTGACATCCGATCGCTATTTACGCACTCTCCCCAATAATATTGGAAACCTCTCCCAAGACGTGTACCTGTAAGGCAACCCCCTTTCTTGCTGGATAAGGGCTAATGCTCTTTGTGGCCTCGAACCTCAGGTAACTTCAGACCAGGGTTGCTGTTTTTTGTGTGTAGAGCCTACCATCTAGGGGCCTTTCATTACATATGCACGCACCATGGGGGGGGGGTCTGGGATTTTTTTAAATGTGCTTAAGTACTTAATGGAAGGCCCCCTATTAGCCTGAAATTCAGAACTGCCATTTTTCCTCCTTTTTTTACTTTGTTAGGATTACATACTATTTAAAGACATGCGCTTACACAGTGGATTTTTTTCCACATAACGTAAATATCCATATCGGAGTATTCTTGTTTTAGTTTCAAACCATTCAACGACAATGTCAAGGTCAGGACTATTCCTGAATGTGAGTTTCCTCTTAGTGGGTGTTTGATTAAAAGTAGGAAAAGCGTCTAAAAAATGTCTCCTAATTCTCTTGCTTTTTTCATCAGTCCAGAATGGTATCTGGGTTTCCAAGTTGTGTTTTTGTTGTTAAAATGTTTGGGCGGAATGGTTTTTCCCTAGTGTTATCCACTATCGCTTAAAGCAGAGAACTATCCTGATTACCTTTTTCACTTTTTTGGACCAACATCTACGCTATAAATTGTTCTCGAACAAGAGTGAATGCGGTAACGGACACTCTTTAGATTTAGATAAGGCACAATATTTCTTTATGATTTGCATTTTCGATTCAGCTGCCTGAAGGATATATAAAAGAGGTGAAAATTAGATTACATTTATTGTATCAGATATCCAGATAATGAGAGTAAAGTAGGAAGTAATGCGAACAGTGTTGTAATTCAGCGAAGGATGTGAGAGATATCCAATTGTGTAGGCGTAAAGGGAACTTGGGGCTGACATACTCCATAAACCATTTACAATTCTTGTTGTCAACTGTATATAAAATGATATCCTTAAATAAAGAGCAATTTTCTGTCTTGTGTGGCACAAATTATACTGAAATTATAAACTAGGGTTATTTGCTATGGCTGCTTGTGTGAAAATAAAGTTTGAGAGATTGGGATTGTTTTTGCCCGATATGGTAAAAATAAGAGGATTTGCTCCTCCAGGCAGCGTGGAGTTATGCCCTTGTTGCAGCACTACCCATATTGGATCTCTAATGCCGCTGATAATGGGCTTTGACAGAGGTCTTAAGGGCTCAAGGGAGAGTACGTGAGTCATGGACGGACAGAACCTGCAGTCTGATGCCCACTGCTTCCCACATAGAACTATTGGGGTCGAGTGCTTCGTTCTTTCAAAGCAAAAGTAAGCAAGGGCAGATGTCTACAGTGAGTCGTATTAGACCGAATTACAGTAAAGATGTCATTCCTTTCTCTTAAGTTATTATCATGGTCCGATTGAATTGCTCCACGGGCTTGTTTTTAGGGTGCCAAAGCAATGTACTACCTTACACAGGCTTATGTAAACTGCGTGTGAAAATTAACTTTGACATGCAAATGATACCTTTGTAATTTTCCATATCAATCAATGAGGACCACCAGAATTGCCCCATCAAAATATATCTACTTAAGATTTTTCTCGTGAACTGTGAAATAATAAGAAATTCGCTCCCTTATCAGATAAGATGGAATTTTATGTATAGCTTATCTAGAAAAGTTATGAACAATATATGCATGTTAATACAATACAGTACCGGTTGTCATCCGGTAAATAGCTCACTGCACAAATTCTGTACCTTCCAGTCCTCTATTCAGATCACTGTACATCAGGGTATAATTAGTCCCCAGAGAACTGGGAACCATAAACATTTGACTATACGTAGAGTAGATAAACATTTACAGAGTAATTCTCCAGAAAACTAAGATTATCTTTTTGAGATTCTATAGATCCCGATATAGTCTAGGTCTTAAACCCGACAGACTTAACAGCCCCTGGAATCTAATCCCTGCACACAGCTGCTGCCACCTGATGATCACAACTTTTAAAAATCTAGGGATCTGGAATCTGATTTCGAAGGTCTGCTCCTAGAGCAGATTAGGACTATTATTAGAGGCTGGAAGAAACATTCTATTCGTAAAAGCCATCACCACAATTCCAATTAATGACATTACTTCAATACTTTATGGATTTCTAGTGAATACTTTACAGCGCACGACTTTAGAAAACCCCAAATAGTTTTTCTATTTGTAAATACATCACCACAGTCCGCTTATGACATACTTAGATACCTTATGGATTTCTAGTGAATACTTTTCAAAAGATGCTCCATTTTAGAAAACTTCAAATAGTTTTTTTTCTGTTTATTTTTCATTTATCATTATTACTTATTAACCACTTTCACGTACACGTTTTTTTTCAACTAGGTGCAAACATTTACCTGTAGTTAAGATACAATATCTTTACAATAAAAACTAACTCAGTCTCTAACCAAGGTCTGTCCCTCGAGCATAGATACCTCCCAACGCGCACACGTCTTTTATATCTTTAAGCGCTTGTTAAAGTTAAACAGTAATTTTAGTGAAATTAATGCAGTTTATTCCAAGTGTAGACGCTATCTGGTTAAGGAATCAGCTAGTCTGGTTTATGAGTTACAACATTCCCTGCGTTCCATTATGAAGAAGACGTTTGACTTGAGAACCCCATTAGGATCCTGTTGTGTAGCTTCGTCTTTTAGCCAAATGTTTTTACTTCCTTTTACATTACCTAAGTTTACGTAAGAGCACTTACTTGCACTGTAGCCTGCTGCTTCGTAGAAGAGAAAGCCCATGCTTTTAGTTCAGGAAATAACAAGATATGTTTTGTTTAAAGGGATGTAGAAATGATTGGTTTCGCATGTTTTTGGTCTTCGTCTTTAGGTTATAAATACTGACAAGGTTCACACTTACACACGATTAATGATGTGCATAGAATACCATAAAGATAACAGTATCGTTCTTAGACAAAGTATCGTTACCGCTGAAGCTCCTACTCAGTCTACCAAAGAACTACTTTCTAACTTACTGTAACATTTCTAATAGCCGGTAGATAGTTACTGTTTGAAAAGAATCTGAATCAAATTTCAGATGAAGGAATATATTATAACATATGTAATAGTCAACGAATAATGTATTTTTACGAGAGATAACCAGGATAAGTATAGTTAATTAAAAAGTTAGATAAAGTTCGCTTAATAGCTCAACTTTTGGTCTTATCCAACCTATGCAGTAGTAGGCAGGAAACTTCTCGGCTCACTATTTGATTTTATCAACCATAGATATCTGACTAACTAAATCCATCCAGCAGCAACATCTCATTTCCCCATAAGAAGTGGCACCCATTACCAAAACCGTGCTTAAATTCCCCAAGCTCAAGTCCCAATTACGACATCTCATTTGCTCCATCACTTCTGAGAATTGGAAACTCCAGTTGGTTTTCGTCCCAGTAGAAGAGAGGAGTTTGTCTCAGTAGTCCACATTTGTCACCCAATTCCCCGATGGCTAGATTTGTTATCTCAGTTGAGCCAGAGCAGCTCCTGAGTTGCTCCTGAGTAGCTCTGTGGTGATATGAGCAGGAAGAGCTGGCGCAGTTCATTGTCTTAAAGGGATCTTGACAGCAGAGATTGCCAGCAGCTGTCTGGGACTCACCAAGGAATTAATATCCAATTAGATAGAGGAAATAGAAGTAGGAGACAGATGTGGAACTTTTCTGTAGTAGTGTGGAGGGGGAATAAGTACATGTATGTTGGTAGAAACACAACTCTAACAATAGTGCCAGGCAGGGGTGTACTCATAATGTATGCTAAGTAAGTAAGGAGGAAGATGCGACTGATTTCCACCCTGACCTGAACTGGCCAGTAAATAAACCTATTGTTATAGACCAGCCATTCCTTATGGTTGCCAAAGATTTTGATAAATATAGTGAAGCATTTACCGACTAGGATCACTTGATCATTAAACAAAAAGAAACTTGTCAAATATAGTAGCTGGATGTTGGAGATAACGTGTGACTCTCCTGGTATAGCGTTACTAAGAGATGTGGTCGCACCTAGTCCAATGGAGGTCAGCTTTAATAACCACGTGGTTATTAGGTCAAGTAGGATAAAGCTTTCGGGTTGTTGTTAGTACGATTAAGAAGGATGTGTTGACACCAAAGCTGGCGATGAGGTGACAGTGAATTTATAGAACAAATCTATTGCGAACATAGCAACTCTGATAAAAGAAAGTTGTTTCTTCATGAAATTCGTTAAGAAAATGTTTTCAGGGAAATCTAGATTTTCTTCAAAATAGTCATTCTAAAGTTATTCATAGACAAAAGGATGCAAAATTGTTTTAATGAGTAAGGGGTTCCAACTAGGCAGCAAGACATGACATTAGAGTATTTCGAGTCCACATTAAAGGTCAAACAAAATGATGAACAAGTGTCTGTTAGTTTTATAAGGATAAGAGATGATGAACTGGTTAAGAGAATACTGGCTGTTGATCCTAGATATCTAGTGGTCGTGTATACCCAAGTCTAGTTCTGCCTTAACGGTAAGTAAATCAACTCACTTCGTGGATAATATCAGGTACCTGGGATATCATGAGGTCGCACGCATATCCGTCACAAGATCCAGATTGTCGATGAAACAAGTCTCATTAGCTTCAGTGCCCTTTGCAGAAGTGTTGTCAGTATCTGACTGCTTCCAACAGCTTCCAACTGCCGCAACACACGTCAGGCGTAGCCCCCCACCCTGCACCCCCCCACGCCCCACCCCATAATTTCACAATAGACTACCCAAACCAGCTGGTTTCTCGATATGAGAGTAGTTTACTGTTCTGTGTTTACAGACTCACAATAAGGGCAGTCTTACTACATTGATGGTTTTCCACACTAGTACAATTGCTAAGTATTCTTTTTCAGGGTACCAACCACACAGGGAAAACAAGGAAAATGGCAAAAGAAATTCCCTGACAGGGAAAACATAGGGAATTCGTAAATTTTGCCAAAACACAGGGAATTTCATTTGGCCAGGTTCTGAAATCCTTGATTCTCAAGGTATTATGGATTGGACTTTTTGTTGTTCGGTTGTCCTGCTTGCAGAGGCTTTTAAAATTGAAAAACTTGCTAGATATGACACAGGGAAAAATTGCTGCGAGACAGGGAAATCTCAGGGAAAACACAGGGAATTTGAAAATGGAACTTTGGTTGGTACCCTGTTTTTCTTCTCTTAAGAATTCAGAATATTAGAAGAGAAAGGGGTGGCCCTACGTATAGTAAATCTCAGATTGAGACCAACTTTATCTCAGACCTGGCGATAACACCCTGGCTCGCTTTTATAGAGGTTCAGGAAATGAGTACTAAAACGTCCTCTGAGTGGAGGCGGGCGTCGTCGGGCACCCTCAAAGGGGAAGATGGACGTACCGACATCCTTTATAAGGGTGTCAGACGGGCGTTTTAGTATAGTGGTTTTATAGGGTATCTCCCGAGGGCGCCAAGTCGTTCTGGTAAGATGTGTTCCCAGAAATAAGACGTGGCTTGTGGGTATTTTACAGGATTGGTTTATTCATAAGAAGCCTAGGTCTAGAATAAATCATTGGTATTTATTTGGAGAACATGAGCATCACATTCTGTTGCATACAGTTGTATTTTGTACGGCTCTATAATACAGTTAATAGCGTTATTTTACGATAAAGGAGTGATTAGAGTAGCAATTAGACATTATACATCTATTCTGATTTGTATTCTCCACTCCATTGTAAACGCTCTCAGCTTCTAAAATGACTCAGATACCATTATTTTCTAAATTACCACGAGCTTCGAGCTATAGTATTATATCATCTCGATATCACCAATTAAGTCAAAGTACAGTATCAGTAGGTCTGAATTTAGTAAGGAGCAGGGCCCGGGGGACTGTCCTCTGTTTGACCCTTACGAGCCCCTAGGACACCGGTCACCTACATTATAGACATGGTAAACGATGGTAAACAAGCTTTCCATAGAGAATGCCATAGTTCCAGTAAACAAAGCATACGTAGGTAATTTGATGTTCACATCGAGAAGCAGGGTATACATTACAAATACATTTTTGCCAACAAGTCCAGTACAGCAGAGCATCATACTAGACCATCAAAGGGTCATACATGGGCGGTTGGATTAGGTTGTTGTATTGAGCTATCGGGAGGAAACATATAGCCATCCAAAAATACGACGCAAATACAGTATGGAACGTACAGTCGCCTATTTTCATTATGTTTTTCCCTTGTACAGAAAGGTCCGCTCTATGGTTACACATTTCTCTGTTCAGGCAGTTTGTTTTAATCCTGTTTTAATTCGAACGTCTTCAGAGGTGTCTGGTCTTCTTGACGCTACAAGTGATACAGCCTTGTCTTCTGTTTTATAATTACAACTACAATTATAGAAGTTCGTTATAATTCAAAATTGCGAGTACGCTTTCGCATATTTGTATCGTTTTTTTTTTGTTTGTTTTTTTCCCCTTCAAAATACGGAAAATGAATAACTTATAGTATTGCAGACTCTACAAATAGCCAGTAATTCAGAATCTGATTATGTGTAGATCAAGAGTCGGCTGTGCAGTTAATGTGTGTACATGGGTCTTTGTCCCACCAGCCTGAAAATGTGGCTCTTGTTTGAAAACTTCCGTCCGTTAGCGCCCCCCCCCTAAAACTAAAGGTATTATTCTTATCTTTTTTTCTGCGTCATTGCTCTTCTGCAAGTGTTAACAGGTCACCCCCAATGGAGATTTCCATTGACATTAAAGTTATTGATTAAGATATGAGTTAAAGTCCTTCTAAAAAAAACTTTATGGCAGGAACGTAAATAAAAAGCTTAGCCCTGATGGTTATTGAGTTTTTCAAAATTATGTTTTACCTCTGAAAGCGCTGTTTTAACCTATTAACTCTCAGAATTGAAGTGGCCGCTTGAAGTGCCAGGTGCATTTAACCATTTCAATGTACTACTTCGCCACAATGAACAATTGAAATGAAGTTTTTAGCCCAAGAAAGTTAAAATGCATCACCATTCGTTTTTCTCTACAAGAAAGTCTGAAGAGAATTTTTAATCAAGTTGGTTACTTTGCAAGGTGGTATTACCAACTAAAGATTTAGAAATCCACTTGATTGAACGCGTTGAATACACTGTAAGAAGTGGCATGGAAAAAGTATCGGGATGTAATTGAAACAACAGTATACAGACACGTTAAGCATAGAAACTGTTTTGCATGCGAAAGGTCAGACAGTGCATAACATAGAGAGCCCTTAAGAGTGACCAGCCTGCCCAATCTGAAAATGTCCTGGTAAAGTCTACTAAGCTGCCTTCATTGTTTAATTTACTGTTTTCTGCTTGAAGTTTGCTCATTAGTAGGTGTAACAATCTTCACGAGCTTTTGTTGCTCAATTTATTGGATGTGCTACAAAAGGGTGTCGTCATGCCGCAATTTGAGAGAGAAACGATATTTCCTCGGAGAGGCACGGGATAGTCACACCACGTCTATGCTCAAGGCTAATTTACATGAAAAGAGGTTTTCATCAATATAAAGTTACTGGGGGCTTTAGTGCAACTTGATACATCTCCTGGGGGCATGCACGATGCCCAATAGCAAGGTGTAAGCCAATGATCGACCCTAAAATCTGAGCTTTAGATGTGACCTCATAATCCACCCACTGCAAGCTGAGGACGGGGTTCGTTACGTGGAGTGACTCGTTGATAAATCCCAGCGAGCAGCTCACAGGTCGCCGCCCGCCCGGAGCAGCTCGTTGATTTACAGCCCTATAATCAGGCCCTGTGGAGGTGGTGTTTCAGCCCGGTGCAGTGAGCATCAATTTACCCAATCTTGGTCGCTGCTTACGGGTAAGGGTAGGGGATTCCAGATTGCATTAGTGTAAAACACCCCTGGTTGAACGTTGAGTCACCATTCAGTCCGTCGTGTGGCTGTAAATTCTCTGTTTAAGAGATTGTTGATGGTTTTCTCTTCTATTAATTGTCATCAATCTCATGGAGTTTATGAAAAGATATACTATACATTTATATAAAGACAGAAAATGCGCGTAGAACAGTTGCGCAAATGCGCCGTGATAATCCGCACTCGTTATATGCTCACTCTGGTGTCATGTACATGTAGTCTGATTGGCAGGATATGCCAAACGCTGCAGCTTGGTGAGCTCCAAGCTTCCAAGTAACTTTGGGCTACATAAATGCAGTGTCAGGGAGTCTAATTGGTAAAATTAGGAAAAGGACCTCCAATTTATGTCAGGTTTAAGTGTATGTCTGCCGTAGAGTACAATAATTATCTTATTCAAATTACTAGGCTGAGGAAGTGTTATGCAAAATGTGGCGCCTTAGGTGCCATATGATTTACAACTATTTCCCTGCCTTTTCACAATGATATATTTCGAAGGCTTTTGAAAGTCATTGCCCTTTAGTTTGTTTCCCAACTAACAAGGTACTGGACTGTACGGGAAGATGCTATTCCGAATACCCCTCTCGTTCTTTGTTAGTGTACAGCCACTATTGTGTATGTGTGTGTCAAAATATATTCGAATATCCCTCCTTTTCTTGATCAAAGGCCTGATAACTTTACAGTGCTCTTCCGAGCAAAGGATAGGTGAAAACATATTTGAACACAAATTAATGATATAATTTAGAGGCGAAATGATATTTCGCCTCTGTACTCCAATAATGACAAAAAGATGCTGGTTCTCGGAGGGTGGGACTTTAGACATAGGAAATGTGTAAGTCTCGCCGGGAACAAGTTAACTCCCAAAAATTTGTTATTTTCAGATTTTATTTGTCCTGTCCTCCCTTTTTTCTCGGACATATGAACTGTTACAAAGAAATGGATACATCCTGGTAACAGTTAAAGATCTGGGGAAGAATAGTCCATTCCATTTTTTTCAAAAAACATCATATAAAAGTCACATTTTGAAGTTTGAAAATGATGAGAAATTCCATTTTTTGACAAGTCATGGTGCTTTCAAAAACCACTGGTGCAAATTGAAAAATACCGGCACCCAGCGCCCGGCAACAGCTTAAGTGCATGCATACTAAAGGTAAGAGATAGTCTTTGGGACTTTGAGGGGCCTGGCAACAGTGACATATGCCTTGAACTTGAACGATATGATATGAAAAGCACTTATTCAGGGATGTAAGTGTTCCTATTTTTGTCGGATTTCCGATTTTATTCTCTCCAGCACCACCAAAAATCAGTTTCAATATTTGATGTTTAGAACATATTTCACAACGTTTAAGGATAAAGTGGGATTTTCTTACCGCTATTTCCAATTTTTTAACTGTTCTCGACTTACATCCCTGCTTATTGGTTGCCACCCCATCCCTGATCTGTGGAGCCCCGATCCGTGGAGCCCCGATTCGTGGAGCCCCGATCTGTGGAGCCCCCTCCACATACATATGAAATACATTATTTTACGATATCTTTAGGGCGCTGGTGGGAGGCAAACCAGCAATCTTCGGATTTCAAATCCAATGCCTTACCACTGTACTAGCGGGACAGATGGTAGTATGGGCGTTTGTTGAACATCTGACTTCTACTGCATTTGGAGTGAGGGGGTTGGGGTGAGAGCTGGAATGGGGGTCTGGAATGGGGAGGTCTGGTATGAGGGGGTCTGGAATGGAGATGTGGAGGGGTGGGGGTCTGGGATCTTGTTTATGACAAGAAGTCTCATAAAGTCTCACAAGGTCTCATCAAGTCTCATCAGGTCTCTTAAGGTCATTTAGGTCATATTTATGTCCTCTCTCCTACAGAATTGAAAACAAAATTGTTAAATTGAAAATAAAGTCTGATGGTGACCTATTTGTTGTCTTAAACAACTCATCCTTCTATAAATTCTTACACAACCTGTAGGTTAAAACTGTAGTGGTCTAAACCACATGGGAACATACCTGCAGCGCCCCCAGTGTCAATCACTCAAACTACCCCATCATATGGTGACTTCCTGATCATAGAGCCTGTCTAGGTGACAATAAACCCCTCAAAACTCATCTCATCTCCCAGATCACTTCAGTTATATAAAGACATAGCAACATTTCATAGACGTTTTCACATATACTTCTGTTCATACTTAATGACAAATTCCTAAGACTATTTCGCCTCTCATGGAAGCTCCGCTCCAGGACAGACATTATGACTTGTTACCGACAGAGCTAGGTTATATTGCGCATGATTCAGAAATATTATTTTTGGTCAGGTCCCAGCATCTCAGTTTCTTTATATTTTTGCCTCATTTTACCTGAAAATATCCTACGAGGATGTCTACATAATCACTTCTAGGAGGCTTAAATAAATGTTCTCCGTTTTAATGGCAAGCGGACCTTTTCCCTGACAAACGAAAATTAGATTACCTGTACTTCTCATATTGACAATATATCTGAACACATGCAAGAAACACTGTAAGATTAGTTAAGCGAAAGGTTGATGCATGTATTTTCTTGTTTTAACGTTTGAATAAGAACACTCAACGTATCTACAATGGGCTTAGTCTATCGGAGATAACTTTTGGATGGTAGTCTTTTTGTGCTAAAGATGATATGATGAGAATTGGGAGAGGTATAGCGGTGAGTTAATGGTCTGCCATATGTAGTTCTTGTGGTTGGGATATGCCAGTAACCCAGGGCAGACGGACGAGGCAATTGGGAAGTGGTATACACCATGCAGTCTGCGAGATACTGCATCTAGACTAGTAGGGTGGGCGAGTTCACTCATACCTCGTACACACTGTCAGCCAGTGTTGACAGTTATGAGAAACATTTTAACTAAAATTTGGAGATTGTTTTAATCAACAATTGCCTTCCATTAGCCACATGTTCTCTCTTATTCACGAGAAGGAAGAATACCGTTGAACGGTTCATATAAACAATTCCCCTTCAGCATAAACATTTTATTTCATAAGATCAAAGTGAAACAATGAAAGCAACACATTGTTGTGGTGTAACTGGAAATGATTGGAATAGGCCACATAAACAAAGTAGATATCATAATACATCATATGTTATGTAAATTGTATATTTATCAAAACAGCTCAGCAAAAATTTCAGCTAAACTAACATCCGAAATGAACACATGCACTGGCTATACATTCTTACAGGTGCTTCCTTAAGAAATCACAATTTCGCAGAACAACATCTCAGTGAGTGTAAGAAGGCGTCAGGCGTGTCTGCTTGTGTACGTGCGGCTTAGGTTGCTCCATAGTGATTGGGAAGGTGAATGTGAGCGCCAACCACTCAGGGCTTAGTTCACTGCCTGCTCTACGCCTACTGCATTGTCGTCCAGCCCAGGCACTGTCGACACAAGGTCTCACTTTCCCCACGTAGGCACCATCCCATCCCACTTTACATATAGTGTTGGTTCTCCGGACGTTGGCCTGATGCACTACGTTATATCGTGATCATTTCTTCATGCGGATTACTGAGAGGATAATTGTACGTCCACACCCTTTTTTGGGCCCTATTTTTGTCAACTTATTGGGATAGGCAAATACATGTACAGAAGGTTGCATATTTGTAATTAAGATATAGCGCCATAAGATTGGCACCATTTTCAAATTAATAAGATAAATTCATATATACATGTTCCACAATGTCAGTGTAAAGGTCTGCTTCTCAAGTTCTCTGATCAGCTTTTAGCCTCATACTGCAAGCTTATCTGTTTTTATAAGCTGCAGAGCAGAGGCTGCCGTCGTCATGTATGATTAGTGAAACAAGTCTCATATTAGACCTGAGACCATGGCAGATATATACACAGCTGCTCCTGTTATCACATAACGCTAGGGTGAGATTGAGGCAATTGGAAACACACATTGAACTTTGAATTAGCAAATGCATGCAATAACTGTGGAACACGATGCCTTAAACTAATCACCTAGAACATAGGAAGGTATTATTAAGATATAAGTAGAATGAAAAAGAAACGCCAAGATCTAGGGATAATCAGAAAAGGCATCACATACAATCTGGTTGACAAGGTTATGTTGTTTAATTAAATGAAGCAGCAAGAGGAGCCTTATTTTAACTCTTTTAACATAATAGTTATACACGCGAAGATCCAAATATACATGATGCCGACATGCTGCGAAAGAATTATGTTGTCCTATAACTAAAAATGATCAATTCTAGTTCATATTGATTATTATTGATCATTTCAGACCTAGACAAGATATAAATATACCAATGCGAGACCTTCATTCCGTTAAAAATTCACCACCCAATGAAAAAATATAGAAGGAACACTGATACTTCATGCCTTATCACAAAATTTTAATTTGAAGAAGTTGGCTGAGTTGATATAGCAATGCCCTCTGTATTAGATGAACATAATCGAAAGTTTCTTTGATACAATTCTAGTTGTAGTAGTTGCCCGTCTCTCTTGGGAATTTATTGTGTAATACGAGGCGGGCCCATGGCAATAGGTTCTGTAGCTGCCTGACTGTAATGTATGGATGCGTTACTGTGGCCTGGTCCCCTGGTGTTAGTTCCCCCTTCAATAAGGATATCTATCTCGGAACACTGTCCACAGCCCAGCCCTGCTCACCACCAACTGAGTAGTGTTTATTCTAGCGCGATGTCCTACCTCACTTTTCGCTCATCACGAAAAGGGCCTTTCATTTGTAGGCTAATATATTGATACTAGAAAACGTACAATTTATTCATCTAGAGATGTTCCCTTTTGAGAAAGAATAAGTGTCTCCCTCTTACCCGCCTAAATAACATGTAGGTATGCGTACTTTAATATCCATATGTTATTGTATGGTTATATATGAATTTCCTGATTAAAGACTTGAGAGGGCGTCCCAACAAATTAATGTACCGGTAGGGCTTCAATGTGGCTGTTTGCAAAACCTCTAGAGCTTAATATCAAGCTCACTGTTTTTTAAAGTCGAGGTAACAGAGATTGGTTGCAAGTGATAAGAGAGGACGAATGCTAAAAAGACGAGCTTCTCTGTGCCCTCACTTTCTGTTAGCCATGGAGGAAAAACATCTCAGACTGGTAGGCTTAATCGAAAGGGTAGATGGAAAGGAAAGATATTTGGTTTCCCCAGGGGAGACGACTTGCATTTGTCCCTCGTCCGGAGGAGAGGCTTAATTCAGAGCCTACTCTTTAAGAGTAGTGCTGTTCCTCTCTAAAAGCCAGGCCGAAGCGAGTGACAGACAGATGCCAACTAGTAGGGAGAAACCTCCTTGGGGAGGGCACGGTAACCCATCTTGTAACAACTATACACCCGAGGGAACCCTCATACCACGACACAGGGATGACAAGGTGCCTGACCAAAGACTCGACCTAAGGCTTCACCTACAGCACCATGCAATGGCGGTCTTGGCTGCCACAGTATGTCCTGAAGTACTAGTGTGTCAGATAGAGTTTGGTCAGATGAGCAGTGAAGGGTTGTGCCCGCAGAAAATGCAGTCGGTAGACAATCCAATCTGTCAGTCATCGTTAGTTATAGACCCAGTTGTCTGTAACAGGGATATGATTCTCAAGGTGAATTATACTACTGCATTTATAGTTATGTGCTCCATACGTTTCGAGTGTTTATGTATGTGTCAATGCATATAATGTATACGATATAAAGGAAATTATTGTAAAATCAAACAAGAAACAAATGCTTTCAGGAGTTTGGTGCAGAGGAAATAAATTAGCAGTGTCGGTGTTGTTAATACAACTGGCTTATCCCCGGAAACATAAAAATATTCCAAGCAAACCCCCCCCCCCCCCCCCCCACTACCGCCAGGATCCCCTGGACAAACTATAGAAGGATTTGGATGTATGTTACAACAATATTTTAGTTCAGCCAAATGTATAAAGCCTTATAGTGGTTATACTCATTAGGGTGATTTGGACCGCGCCCATCGTCTGTCAGTATCAAATATTAAAATTTACATGAGTGTTTTTATCGCTACAAACATAGGCTGATTATTAGTATAGAATCGCCAGGCGTTTGTAGTCAGTTCAGTGTGAATGGGGCTTATCTTAAGTCTTCCAATGCCAGTAGAAAAGAATAGTGTTGATGAATAATCTATCCTATCCCTTATGCCGCCATTCTATCATTACCATAAACCAAAGTGAGCTTAATTGAGTTTTTCCACTTATGGTGTTCTCTGGTGTTTTAATCATCGTCATCGCATGGATCTGCGCAAAAGCCATTAGGATGAATAACAACGTCATTGTTATCATTTGAGTGACAGGGGAGTTTTTCGCGGTATTTCTTAGCGGCTTCGGCGAGTCATTGCCCTCCACTGCGGCCTTGGAGAGGAGGACCGGCAGAGAAGTTTTTCACGTGTAATGGGACACACGTCTTTATCAGTCTTATCATGACGCCGTAAGAACACCATTGCATGTTACTGTCTCACCACTCTCCTCAATCCTTACAAGTTGTTTTCTGGTTCCTAGCACATAATAGGTTGTTAGGGCTGTGGCCAACACCGGTATAAAGCCGGTGTCGACATGATTGTCTGGTTACTGCTCCCGCCTCTGTCACCTGTCTGCCTGGGTCCCTCTTCCCCCTCTTTTTTTGACAACCTTATTTCCTCACCTGTCCTACCTATGTGCCAATGGTATCACGTCTGAGTTTTAGAATATTTATTAGGGAACAAGGTAGAAACTTTATATGAATGATAGTCAAGGGCTTTCCAGTAATTACGCATTCATGCTCCTCGATTTTTGACCCACTCCTAGTGTTGCAGTGGGTATGCATTGATGCCCCCCCCCCCACCCGCCCAACCCCGTACCACATACACCTTTTCTGTGTATATATCCATTTGCTTTAACTAGACCCCCGCCCCATACTTTCTAAATATAAAAGATAATGAATATGACAATCAGCACAGCAACACACATGCACTTATGCTCTGCTTATTAGGGTATCAGTTTGATCTTCTGCCCTAACACGTAGAAACCATTCCTTGGATTAAAAAAAATACTATAGGGGGTGCAGGAACCCGTGGACACTCCCATCCCCTAGATCCACCCCGAATCCTTTCTCACCATAATGGGTATTTATTATGCCCATAGCTGGCTACGGAATCCAATGAGAAGATGAAAAGTACAGTCCTAAAAGCCAATGTCATTTACGTACTAAATGCGTATATCATGACCCCACCACACTCCACCCCCCCGCTACCGTCCTACCCACATGTATGCCTACGCATCGAGCGTGACATCTAACCCCCGCCCCCACCCGATTTGATGGGTACGTCACTGATAGAAGGCCCCTTATTACACGCAACGGTCGTGATATATTCATTTCCACATGCCCGAATATAAATTTTAAGTGTTTACAAAGAGCACCAGGCACTATTGATCATGTGTAATTTTTAAAACGTTTCTACAAAGAAGCAGCGATTTAAACATCCCATGCAAAAGTACGACACTAAAAACTATGTCTATCAACCTGTTACTTTAGATAAAAAGCACCCATTGAACAGAAATAGGCTACATTTAAACACTATCCTAATTTAATACCTTGGTGTATTGAATAAAATAGTATGCATACATACAATTATATTTCTTCCTGAAACGATGTCAGCTACGCCCTACGGGGCAGGAAGGAATTGCCCAAGATATGACGCACATAGCACCACTAGATAATAAATGGCCTCAGAAATGGATTTTCGCCACGTAGCTGTTTCTTTACGAGCTGGAGAACGCCAGTGAAAGTGACACATCTCTTCTTTATGGCTACCTTTGGTGTAAACATGCCCCCGATACATAGGGCGAAGTAGTTCTAAAACAGAAGATATTGTGACCAATGCCCCTCCTGAGTCATATTCCATTTATATTAGCATGAATAAACATAGATTGGCCTCCAGTTTATAAGCTGAAAAGCATTACCTTGTGCAGTCTGGAAAGAATCCAGAAGGGTTGGCCAGACATTAAACTACCCCAACAAACAAACAATCCGGTACCGGAGGGATTGGCTTGAATCTGATATAGATCCTGTCACTAAATAGTGAGGCTAAACTTAAAGTTGCCTTGACTTAATTTACAAAAATACTGATAATTTTTAAACTATCTAATCAATTTCAAATATCTTGGTATCACCTTGTAGCTAGGACTCTGCAGTTTGATAATACAAGGATTTTAGATTCCAAGAAAACGTTCCAAATAATTTGGAATGTTTGGAATGCCCCCGAAAATTTGCCAAAATTTGTCATTTTTACTGACTTGCAACCAGAAAATTCTATATAGAATGCAGAAAAATAATTTCTTGACAATTCTGACAGGATTCCCAGTAGAGAATTGAATTTGCAATCTAATGATGTATAATATGACTATATGCTGAGAATGAGTATGGAATAAATCCCAATGGAAGGCTGAGGTGAAATTCCATAATTTTGGTATTTTTGCTCATTTGCATACATTTTATCAGTTGATAACATTATAAGTAGTTCTATAGCAGAACATTTTTTGTTTTACTGCTTGTTTCTCATAAATAACATTAATTCAAACTCGTAAAAGCAGTCAGTTTGCTATTTGATGTCGGATAAATCTTAACAAAATGTTTTAGAAGTCTTTCAAGCCTCTAAAATGATGCCTCAATTTAGATGATCTAGCTCAGCACCAGGCCTATATCCTCATACAGGAAGTGTGGGTATCGTATCTAGCACTCACAGGTGTTAAACATTCATATTTCAATGCCTATTTTTAGTTTTTTAAAGTAAAAACAAGTTATTTAGATGAATATGAATTATATTTAGTTATTTATTGATTTTCTTTCAAGAAGTGAATGATTATTACTCATTCAAATAAACTGGTCAAACCGTGAAAACAAAATTGTGGATTTAGATGCATAGATTTTGAGTATTGGTGTATATAAACCAGCCAAATTTGGTTGGAAATATTCATTCTTTTGTCCCCATGATATATACAAATTGTCTAAAACTGTCTTAAAACCATCAGACCTCCTCCAGAGGTGTTCTTACACCATTATACATGGTAAATATAGATATATCTTTAGTCTATTAAAGCATAAACCTGAGGTGAATCTCATGACCCAGTATCTTCACTATTTGGTGACTGGATTTATAGTTGCATGTGTGCGTAATGAAGAACATAACTTCTCTTTAACAGGATACTTATGAGAAGATAGTAGACAGTTGAAGTAGGTGAAACCTACTTGTCTTTTATTAGCCGTAGTACATGGATAATTGGTCCAAAATTCAGGAAATATGTTTATACATTTCAGTACACGTGTACTGCATATAGAACCTATACAAATCGTTTCACGTTGTCAAACATGTTCTAAGTAATATCTGTGGTGTAGATTGTGTCTTGAGGAGCATAGGTCATGCAGATTATAGACCTTTCTTTAACGACAGGACCATGGGGAAAGTTATATTCATATACCTAAAGCCAATGCATAAGGTAAGCCCAGAGAGCGGGAGGTCTATAATTCAGGTAAAATGCTTACGTATTTATTGAAAGGGCCCCTAGGAATTGAAGGTTAACATTCTCGCTTGCTCAGCAGTTCATTCAGGACCACATTCTTTAACCGTGAATATTAATGGCTTGAAATACGAATTTTTTGCTTTGTATGCAGAAATACATTCATGGTTCAGGGTTATTGAAACGCCAGATACTTGCAATACACGTGCAATGCTAGAACTTCAGTATAAGAGTATGGTGTCCTTCATACTTATCTGCGCTTTGATTGAAAACTTAATTGAACATACGGTTTTTGAAATTGTATATAACACATGATTCAGAAATAACTGGTTAACATTTGATACCATATTGCCACCTTTAAAGGTTTGAATTCCTCTATCCCGCCTCCTCCCAGCAGTGCTGATGTACAGACAAAAGGTACAAACATTGTCCCTTATAGGAGTCAGTGGGTAGTGTTGATGTACAGACAAAAGGTGCAAACCTTGTCCCTCATAAGTTATAGGAGTGGTCAGTGCTGATGCACAGACAAGGGGTGCAAACCTTGTCCCTTATAAATACGAGTGGGCAGTGCTTTGTGATGTTGACCTCAGCTGCTGAGCCGTCTGTTGCCAGTGTTGGTAGTGTTGGTAACGATGTGCTCTGTATAGGCCTGAACAGGGGGATTGTAGGGGAATCCCCCATGGCTTAACCATTCACCTCTTTAAGCTCGGGGCTTGCACCCCTCCAGTCGACGCGATCCTTGGTGAGTCTTGTTGTATCCCTCTTTCACCCAGTGCTGAAATACCCCCAGTAACGTTCAGCGAGGAATGTTCGAGAATATCTACAATTCACAGCCTGTGCAAATGAAGCTATGTCGATTTTACATGTTGTTGGACCGTTCTTGTTTTGCTTGTCGTGAAAACAAATTACCGAATGGAATTATTCATAGTTTCATAAATTGCCATGGAGTAGACTATTGTATTTAGGAAATTATGGGCACAGGTCCCCGGCACAGGTCATAGGTAGGTTATCAGTTATCATATACCAGTAATTGTAAACGGTGGAATGCCCAATGGATAAATAAACTAGTTTAGCATTGTCTAATTGGAAGACCCATCCTCATTGTGTTGAATTACTGCGGCAGTAGGAATTAATTTTGCTGAGTCAGCATGTAATATTAACCCCACTAGACAAAGGGGTCTGCGGACACTGTACACTATTGGTGCTGACCCATACGCGTCCGTAATGTTAACCGTGCCCTGCCCATAAAACTTATGAAAAGGAAAATTTCTGCTGATCTTGTCCACCTCCCCCGTTGTGTCAGATGATCCTTTAATAACCGATCGCAAGGGACGTGATATCCGGGTAGCCTAACCTGCGTCCACAATGATACAATGGAGGCAGTGGTACAGGCAGGGAGGAAGACACAGAACAAAGGCGAATAGTTTACAAAACAAATTGGAAGTGACCCCGACGTGATTTGAACACGCAACCTTCTGATCTGGAGTCAGACGCGCTACCGTTGCGCCACGGAGTCTGCCACAACCTGACTTGTTATTATTTTTTTCACATAATTATTTTGTGTTCAAAATTTATTATAACACATACTACCATTAAATCAGCCAGCCCAGAATAATGTTTTGTGTGTTAATCTATAGTGATTACACAGAAAACGTTTTGTCAATCCCAAGTGAGACCTACGGATATAGCTACTCTAATATCTATGTATGTTAGGAGGTAGCACAACCTCATAATAATATGAAATATAGAAATATATATACATAAAAGTTATGACCCCGACGTGATTTGAACACGCAACCTTCTGATCTGGAGTCAGACGCTACCGTTGCGCCACGGAGTCCTGCTAAAGGAGCCATGTTGACATGCTTTGGGCATTAGATATTTTTGGAAACACTGGCTTTGTAAATATAATTATCATTTCTTATCTAGCCTATGTAGAGGGAGGGTGGGGGTCTGGATTCAGCCAAAAGAAGAACCAGAACGAGGCTGCTTGGAGAGGGACTATTTTTACAGCCAATCTAAAAGTAGCATGTCATATGAGAGACCAGGAACTGATCGACATTGTAAAACGACAGTTAGCAAAGGAATATCAAAATAGCACCTGCTGTAGGTTCCGCCGGGTTTCGAACCCAGGACCTTTCGCGTGTTAGGCGAACGTGATAACCACTACACTACGGAACCCGCTTGCGTCCACCTGAAATGATATATCTGAAAAATTTGTAATGTGCTACGTTTCATCCATTACATATAGGGTCTATTCATTAAATTGACATAGATATGAGGAGAGAGTTATACTAGTCATCTAATCCAGCGCCAGTAAGCAGGTCTTACCGAGAGTATTAACGGAGATTTCAATAGATTGGTAGGTCAACTTCTCGTAGATCTATGCTTCCCACCGTGAGTTGAAAACTTTTAGTAGGCGCCTACCTATATCACGTCATTACATGTATTTGCTAGGAAATTCTTAAATTTATCATCCTCTAATAATTAACAATATTATTTTATTAGCGATAACTCAACAAGGTCTCTGGTAACAACCACGTGGGCGCCAGGGGCCCATTTCCCCGTAAGTAGTATACGAAAATGACCGTCTGGTGCAGGCAAACGTAGGTCGATATCGTTTAGGCTTGTGACTTAATTTTTAAAATATCCAAACACGACATGCATGGGGTAGGGAGGTGAAGAATATTCATTGGAAAGCCTTTGTTAACACCACGAACCTGTTCTATCCAGCAGACAGCATTTGCCACACCACAAGCTAATAGCGGTTGCCCTTTTTACTTCTCCAACACCTTGCATGACCTGTGGATACCTGTTTCAGCGTTGAGATTCAGGGCAGTTGCACGGTAGCGGGCATTGGATTACAGCAGCCAGCAGGCCCCCAACTGACTGCTTTGTTCAGGAAGGGCTCAAAGTCGTTCAACTATGGCAATATTCTGCTCGGCCCAAAGACTGGAAAGGCCACAGGGGCGCATATCAACTGGGGAGCAGTAACAGAATCCATCGTGAAAGGTCTGAAGCTTGGGCCCGTATCGTACTCACCAAAAGGATTGAATACTCAGTATAGGAGGGGAACTTGTTGACCAGATTGAGTTCTCTCATTTATTGCTCATGCGCTCAATTTACATTTAATTCCACAACGGCTTAATCGTCCCCATACAAGTGTTAGTAAATGTTTGATCTTAAATCAGTGGGATCCAATGGTATTTGGTCTGATTATTTCTTTCATTAAAAAGCGATTAAGGTATCCAGTACAGCCACACCAACATGCCTTTATATCACCTTCCTGAATAGGTGACTGTGTATGGATCCGGTTACAGCTTTACTGGTTGCATTGTGTTTCTAACAGGATGAGCCACTTTAGATGCGGCCTGTATAGGGGGATCAGTTGGCCAGATTGATAGGCCTCGTTGGTTATGCATGGCGCCGTGTGGGCCATGTCCTGGTATCCGAGCCGTCTCAGTGATCAGGCTTCCCTACCAAGACACCATGGGAACAAGACACATGGCGGCCCTGGGTCACTAAATACCCCAAGACGCTGGGTTTATTTATGGCCTCCTCTCAGAAGCATCTGCTTCTAGTTCCCACGGTTCACCAAAAGTGACTTGACATGACGGCCTGTCAGTCACTTTAAGACGTCCGTCATGTTTAGATTCTGACAGATGTACTGCTCTTTGAGACTTAAAACCAGAGTCACAGAGAGCAATCCTAAAACGCACAACTCAATGTTATTGCAGATGTAAGCAATAATATGAACAAATACACACATGTGGATGGATCTTGAATCCCCATACCATTTTAAGATCATTGCATTTTAAAACGAAATTACATCGGCCCCCATTTTCACCAAGATATATATTCTTCCTTAGGGAAATTCTTTGGAAGACTCTTCCTTTGGGAACTCCCCAGCCTGACATGTCACGGTACATCCAGCCCCACTTCACTCACCCTGGATGCACGCCGGCACTCCACAGAGCGCGGGAGAACTAACAGATACTCTCCTCTTTTTGCCTGTGATGATCGAAGTGTGGGGGCGGCTTCCACGGAATTGTCGATTTTGACACAAGTAAACAATCTGAAATCTTTTCTTGCATGACGCAGTTTGATTGGAACGAATGCGAGAAGGCCACTCGTCTTGAGACAAAGTTAAATTTTCTGGGTATGGAGCCACTGACATTATTCAAGGTTTAGGGTGTAACTGGAAGTGAAGGTAAGAAAGATGGTGATTGGAACATAAATGTGTTCTTATTATAAGATACACTCTTGTGATTTGGCAATGATTTACTGTATCTATAGATATATGTTCCTTGATGTCTGTACTAAGACATTCTATAAGTGAAAAAGAGTAACGGTAACCCCTAAATCAGCGAGCATATATATAGGTCAGCGGCGCAGGAACATCCTTTAATAATAGAACGTAAATGTCTGGAATATATTAAACAATGGCAGATGAAAACAAACATTTTCCACCAGTGTTTAGCTTGATGTCTTGGTATACCTTTAGTATTCACATTTATCAATCTGTCCCTAATCGGCGTTTTCTGATTCTACACATTTCGATAAATAATGCATTTATTCATACTTATTTGTTGTTAATCTAGCAACAGAAGAACAAATGTGGTGCGATATGTTAAACAAAACAAATAATGGATCTAACACAAAACTTTTATGAAGATATATCATCAACAGGTCTGTGAAATCTATTTGCCCGTAACAGTCAGACGCACTGATGTGATGATGCTTAAAATTGATTAAAATGAACAAATCTGCCATTGCATAACTAATAAAATTGAGGGGACAAGTAATTCATTTCACACTCATAGGAGCCGCAGATAGCTGGCTTCGACCATGCCTGCCTTGCCAATCGCCCTGAGTCGTGATGGGTATCAAAGACGCCGACCTTGTTGTACCTGCCTACTCAGACTGGGGATCAGGTGGGACAGCCGAAGGCAGGAGCAGGAGGAGTCTGCCCAGCAGGTTGTCTGGATTAAAGACTCAGGGAAATAGGATAAAATACATTGAACATGAATATAAAAAAACACATTCTCTCTCCTGACAGTTATGTTAAGCAGAATTTATTTAAGGTAAACCGAATATACTCGGACCCGCCATATCAACCAGTGATTTGTTTCTCTAGTATGGCTATGGCTACCAATAATATGGTAATTAGAATTATCATTGAACTTAAATTTTGAATTATCAAGAACCAGCGGGAGAGTATACACACGAAGAGGCTAAAGTTCGACTTTTTGTTTTAGAACTCACTTACCTCTTCCTTCCATGCAATTATGAAAACAGGAAACGACTCTGAAGGCTTGCCTCTATCTATTCTGCTGGTTTCCGACAGGTGATTCTTCATGAAGCATAAGTTCTCGCTGGTTTCAGCCTGTTGACTTAACTCGAGGCAATCCTTGAACCACTGTTCCCACGAGCTGGTTTTATTAAGATAATCTACATAAATACCCCCAGTATAATGTCACTTTCATTTAGTAAAGGTCACTTGACTTAATTATAATGCCACAGAAAGATTTATTAGACAAACGTCTTGTCTGAGGAGGATACGATAATCGTTCGTTTTTTGATGGTCTTTGTCCGTGTCCAAATCTAATTATAAGGGACCTACTTAAGAATTTTTGTCGAGGTGCACAGACGATATAACTGTCTTTAAACCGATCAAAGTATCAGTCGTAGCCGTTGAAGAAGTAGTGATCAAGATATATTGGTTCGTGGTACCTACATTTTCCTTAATTGTATTCGATGTCATACAAATTATCACCTACACAGATTACACACATGCATGTTGTTAACATAGGAGTAGGTTCCAGATAAAAAGAAATCCAGTAAATAAAATACCCGACGGCTGTAAGTTTTCCTAGGCTTATATACGTAGATATAGAGCACGTAATGCATTTCATTATTGAAACCATGTAAGTAACTCAATATAAAATGTACCTTGATACTTTCTGATCATCCGAAATGATGCTTAGTCGTACTATTCCTGTAAAATAAAAAATCGGTATGGTGTTTTGATAAAATGGGAAAACGTGACATTAAACTAAAAGCGAACCAAGAAAGCTAAAAGAAATTCCTTTCCATTTGCTGCCGGAACCCAACTAAACAACTGTGGAATCCTTTTCGTCATTGCCGTCATGTCCTGCCATAAGATGGCTCTTAAAAAGGCCACGACCACTGCGGCCATCGACCATTCTCCAGGGTCCTTCCGTGCCTTAAGTGTTTCTGTTGGTGGTGGCAGCTTCCTGGAGGGCTAAGTCAACCTGCCCTTGGTAAGATCCGGGAGTCGTGTTGTTAATGTATAACGTTTGCTTTCACATATATGCGTTGTAAAAGGACTTTTCTATTAGAACCAATGCGGTATAACAGCTCAATGTCCGGATCGGCTGTACAGTACCTAACTCCGGTATTATGTTGTAACTATTATCAGGAACTTTCTGGTTGGTCACCTGAAATACTTGTCTTTACTCTAAGCGGTCATTGGCCATTGAAATGTATTCTAAGGTACTTGAAGCCTAGGTCTGAGTGTATTTGAAATACTAAACAGACCAAAATTTGGTTGACAATGTGCATTTGGTTAAGTATAATTCCAACATTTGTGGGTACTTCGTTTAGGTATCTTTCATCTTTTCACAGAAACTACCCTCAATAGACTTTTACAAAAATACGGATTTCAGTTGACAAATTTCGAAATGAATTCAGTGCAACCTTCTAAAGGTTTCTTTACCTGTCAGACATAATCATTTTCCTGCAAATGCTGACAGAGTAATGACATCTTATTTTGGAAGTTTTTTCTTAAGCTTTCGGTTGATCACATGGGGCAGGCCTGGAAATAGGGCGAACCACCCAAAAGACCACACCTCGTATTTCTCACGAATCCAAAAGCTTTAAATTGGTCATAAAGCGTTTGATTTGAGTTTGTTTCTTTTTCTTCGATAACTAGAGACAATCAAGGTGATTATTTGTCACACGATGTACAAAAGCTTTAGATCCCTCTTCATAATGATTTTCTTAATCTCAACTGCATACCCAAAGCCGTCAGACATTGGATTATGACAGGCAATATAATATGCTTACATATAACCAATAGACTCCATCTCCTGAGGTACTTCAACCTTTATCCTCCACTGAATCCCTTACAACAAAGGTATATTCATACTTATGTTATGTGTCCATTATGACATGGGATTTCTAGTGCAGTTCAAGACTTCAACGAAAACGTTTCAGAAACCTTTGGGGTTCATTGTCCTTAGCAAGTGCAAACTAAAGAGGAACGCCCAAGGCTCTTACGTTGCTGTGTCATATATATCAAGCGTGATGGAGAAATGGCACCTAGAAGCTACCCTATAGACTTAAGGGATTTCGGGCCATCCAAGGGGAACCTTGCCAATGGTATAAGCTGGGAAGTGAGGCATATGGTCGGATGAGTAGACCGACGATTAGGGACCCAGACTGGCAGCTTCAGAAACTCCTAGCGAAGTCATCTGTCAAGAGTAGGAGCCGGGTATTAGCAGAGATACCTGCAGTACCCACCCTGAAGAACTAAGAGTTGTGTAGGGCCATTCTCGAGGGGCGATATAGCTGAAGCCGTGCACATATTGCTCCGAGGCCAAACTAGGTCCTGGTTAATTTGTCTCTGAATGTCCAGGCTTCTTCTCGTTTTTACTGCTGACTTCCGCTTTTATTTGTGAAATTACACAGCTTGGAATGAACCACCTAATAAAACGGCCCCTTTTATAGAGCTATATACACCGCTCCCTATCCGTCGACTGGTGTAGGGCGCCGGACCTGACTTTGCCCTTGATCCATAGCCCGGACTGCCTCCTGCTACCCATGTTTAGCCTTTGAACAGTTAAGCACGCATTGAACCCTCAGGTCACCCTTGACTTGAAGTTACCATTAGAATCCTTGAAATTAATCAGTGAATTGATTTGGGTCTCTTAGTCGTGTTACCGCTCTATTTAATGCTTTATGGTTGTATGGAAGATTTTGAACAATCGATCGCCGTGTAGCAGATATAGAAAAAGAGTCTGGTCATTATCATCTGGCATTCAGTTATTAAGAATCAATCCTTCATAGTGTCGTCTTAGCAATGCATATTTTGTTGTCGTTGTAAGGCTACAAAACAATCCACCGAGCATACTTGTAAAGCATCGTATTTATTGTGAAAGAGATGGACAGTTACCAAGGAAACCATAGAAAAAAGAAATGTAAATTGATTGATAAGGGAAAATTCAGAGAACGCAGGTTTGATAATTCCCATGTCAGTCCTTTCTTGTGTTATTTCGACAAAAACTATCTACTCAGGAATGAAATTGCAGTGCTGAACATGAAAATAAATGATAATATTTATTGTTTTTTTCCCTGTGGAAGAGAGTCGTTGAGATGAGTCTGGATAAAACCAGTGACAATGTTCTCCGTCATTCATAAACAGTAATTGTGCAGTAGAGTTGAATGCTCCAATAGTGAAGACAGTAAAAGTTTTAAACGAAGGGTTGTGTAATTCTTTGTATTGCAGTGCAGGCATCGTGATAAGGCACCATACTTCACTGATCACGCAAACAAAAAACGTATCTGTAGTCGTTCTACTATTGAACTAATGACAAATATCCTCTGTCAAGAAATACGAGACACATGCTCATTGACTAAGAACAATTTCGCACCATAGAGTGGCCCAAATCGATTGAAACACTGAAAAATTGCCTATTTAGTCACGCGAGTCATTGGATGACAAACATTCAACAAACACTTTATGAACCTTACAGTCAGTGACGTCAAGTCATGAACCATGCAGTCGATTTGCCGAGTAGTGGTACCGGGGGGAAGAGGGTTCCAACGTGTCTAGAACCTCCTTAGATTTCTAAAAGTTTAGGTTACGAGACTTTCACACATAATAAATAATTATTATATATCCTGTCACCCTACCCACGGCCCCTCAAACTTGCTTAAACAATTTAAGATTTTGGCCTGGTGATTTGACTAATTGAAACTAATTTCATGTGTGTCTCTTGTATGCGGCACTGAATACATCCTTGGACACGAATCCTTTAAGATTGTGTGCAATGTTAAATACCTCTTACTGCATTTAATTTTCTTTCGTAAAAATTGTTAATTAGCAAACCCGCAAAGTTGATTGCGTTATAAATACTGTTTTCATTGGCAAAGGTCACCTATCCCAAAATTGAATAATTAAATGGCAGTCATTTAGTAAATCAGGAAACCCAAAGTCGTCGCCAATATCCTGGAATATCCCCCGCCAGCCGAGGGATCATTGTTCATGTTATATTTGTGGGAGGGGATGTAAGCTGGGTAATGTTGACGCCCTCCCAACACGCAGAGGCCCATTGTATAAGGATATTACACAAACTGGGGCGTGGTTGGCTGAAACAAACGACAGGCAGCGGCCACCCACCCGTCTAATTACGACCTTGTCGTACCTATCTCGCGACGACAATGTCACCGAGTGCGAGAGTTGCATTTGTGCACTATGCCAGAAGTAGGGATCGTATCCCCAGGGAGGTAAGGGTTGCAGCGTGATTAATTATTTTGAAATGGGGAAGAAGGGTTCCTTCCCATTCGCCTATAATTGACAAATTATGAAATAATAAAACTTGCTTCATAATATGTATGGGTAATCATGCATGTATATCTAGTTGGTCTATATCTCGAGTCGGGCATGCATAATGGCAATTTAGGTAATCATGAATCACGAGCATCGAAACTTATAAACTGCACCTGAAAAAGAAACACTACACTGCAATGGACATATGTTTCTTTCCTTAAAATGCCTATCGTCCGATTCCCTCTCCTCATACTTGTCAAATGTATATATATATAATGCCCCGTGGTCCATAACTATTAGAAAGGAAACTCCCTGGAGCTTCGTAAAACATAACCTATATAATACCCGTCATCTCACTCGCCTGTATCATAGCCTTGGGATCCAACGGGTGACCCCACACCCTCTCCCCTGCCCCATTAAGGCCATTGGCGACCAGAACTAATCTGGTCTTCCAGCTGGCCGAGCAGTGAGACACTGTCCGCTGACCGCTAGGGGACTCCCAGTGGGTCCTAATAACGCCAAAGACTGCATAGATACGTGTTAGAAATAGCGCTCGGACAGATTTATGCGCCGGGCCACGAGCGCATATGAGCTGCTCTAAGCCAGGGACCTGTTTTCGAAGGCTGAGCAGCTCGCTGCCGAGTCATATGTATTCAAGGTTAGCACAAGGTCACCTTTATCAGGGCCATCTACAAACTGCGTGGCCCTCAGTGGACAACGCTGAACCAGACTGTGTGTGGTCATTGGATTACGTTATAGAAAACCACTATGTATCTGTTCGTATATATACATATATGTGTATATACTGAACATGTAGCTATAGCTCTTGTTCCACAGCATAATCTTGGGGAAAATATGGAGAAATGGTCCGTCGCAAACAAAAGGTACATTTCAAAGATGCGTTAGCAACGGTGTTCTGTTTTGAGACATATTCTGTTTTTATTGAACCTTCAGTTATTGCGGTAGCGACTTTGGTTAATTTTGTTTAGTGCCGAAGCATTGCCATTAGTTCCGTGAATATTGTCTTCAGAATCAAATAAACCGTACTTATTCTTAATTTTCTTCATGATTTTATACATTCCAAACTCATTCATATTGCCATTTCCGCAATTGAGAGCTTGGCTTTTTGAATTTACCAAACATAACCTAAGGGACAACTTATTGCTGTTTATCTAATTCCAGAAAGCAGGCGAGCTTTGTTATTTATAACCATTAGATTCAGCAGAAATGATATTTACCCACGTTGACGTGATTGAGTCGCAGGCAATTTGTGTCTCCCAGCGAGTAGAAGAAGCAATTTCTGAAATAGGGCCTGTTTCTTACTGGAGTCAGTGGGATCTGTCATCCCAACCGTTACGCCCACTGATTGTAAGTCGGCCGGGGAATCCTCCGGGCTGTAACTGGAGGAGGCCCCCCGGAGGAGCTGCCTCCAGAAGCAGCCAGCTAAGAGGTTGGTCTGTGGGTTGGCAATGGGCTGGAGGAAGTGGGAGGTTTGCCGATAGCACTCTGGTGATAGATCTACTTACAACCTATCACGAAGGTGTTTTTGTCACTTTTTGTCCTACCCTAATGGAGTGAATACTCAACAGGGACCAAAATAGTCATTTGAATGTTCTGTGTTTCAATCAAACGATTTCAGACGTATACCTACCCTAAAAATATAATAAACGATGGCGATCTACATAAACGTCTGTTTTGTTGGACAAGTGGAAGTTGTTTTATTGGCAGTGGAGTGGTGAAATCAAACACTAAACAAGGTTTTGTTTTTCACCTGAAACTGGGCTTTTTCATTTGGTACGTATTTTCCTAGAAAAGACATATTGGCAAAGTTGAGCTGGGTGTTTGACATTTCCTCGAAGTCAACAGGAAGTATCTATGAATTGCCCGGTTAGAATGGATAGAAAATGACATCTCATTTCATGGGAATAAACGGCAATAACCTATCTGGAAGCGTAAAACTTTCTTACACTGGAACCTCCTGCTCAACAATCGGAACCGGGTCACAATTTTTCTCATCAATATTGTGAGGGAGACTAAATAAATTGCGGATTGCTGCTTTTATTCAGTAAAATGGACCGTCTCAACCAAGTTAATTTGAATAGGTTGTTTTGTGCAACAATCGCAATGGAAAGTAATTAATGTATTGTTTGAGCAGTTGCTGATCTTGCAGGTTTTCTTGTTACACTGAGGTCATGAAAATTCAAACAGTGCCCTAGGCAATCTATTGGCCCGGCTCGGTTTGAAGGCTTTCCCGGTCCCTGCAGCTGATGTAATTCATCTGATTCACTTCGACTTTAAAAGATTTCTACTAATGCTCTTGAAATCTTATTACCGTCACGCCAAGTTGTTTGAACGTTATATGACTGAAACCAACTTTACAATGCTAGACATATCATTTTTATGGGGTCCCACCTCTTCTAGATGGGCTAAGACTGCTCATAGCATCTGACAAAGTCATTTTTACGATTCAACACGCGTCATCTACTATTATGGTGATAGTCATTTTTTGGGGGGGGGGGGGGAAACAGCTACAGACATAAGGATTACTTTACGCTTTGTAATCCCTATATTCCGGGTAAGCTTTTGTAGTTTTTACATAACATGTCAGTTCCAGTTGACAAGCATTGGTTACATCAGAAATGTGCTTAGACGTGTTTTATTTTGTGCTGAGGCTGCGGGCGGATTGCATGGCGCCGGTGTACCAAAGTTAGCACACCCCGTGGCCACATATCCCCTCATGGGAGGAATGGGAAGGGAATTGATGGAGAGTTGCAGGGACATTGTGTTAACGATGCCGGATTCATTTACCAGTGGCTCACTCCAGTTGCTGTAAGCCTGTAATGTATCGCACCTGTCGATGGATAGCTTCCGTCCTGCAATTAGGTCGCAGTAGGAAGTTCATCCACCCCAATGACTTGGTCGGCGAGTGTTGTTTCTCTTGAAACAACTAGAAAAGCTGAAGGCTGGTATGAAACTGCTTTTGCTTTAATGTTCAGGTAGTTCTACTGGCCGATTGGTTCTTTTATGTATTGTAGATAACTCCCACTCCCTGCCGCTCAGACTTGTGGATTTATGTGGGGTTTTATTACTGTATATATGAACGCATTCAGCTGCAAATCTATCAGCTCGGCAATAGGATGTTTTCTGGTCGGATTACCTCTATGGGAGTTCTCATGTTCAGATGGTAAAATTACGGCCTTGAATTGATGGTCAATTATCTGAACATCATATTACTGTATAAACATGAATATTAATGCTTATTTTTAGAAACTATAAAATGCCCTCTTACCAGATGACTATCGTCACCTTTGACGTATTTATGGATATTCATTAGAAATTATATATCAGAACTATTTCGTGTAACATTTGCAAGTTTAGTTTCCGTTAGTCTACCGGTATTCTTGAAATATAAAAAGATCTCCATCATTATGAAATACTCCGAGTCTGCGTTGCATATACGTGACGTTAATACAGAACTATGGTCCTAGAATTGTTTGCCGACCTATGTACGTGATCGGTCTCACACCGCTACTTTAGGTAAAGTTGCTTCTTATTGTTCTTTTGAGATAGACGATGAGGGGAATCGTCATCCTTTGAAGGAGTTTTTTTTATGGATTCCTATAATCATTCCAAATGCTGATGATACCTTTTTAAGACGGCAGTTCTGATAGCTTTTGCAAAGAATTACCAAGAAACCTGGAATATATGCGTTACACGTCCAACGCATCTCCTCCAAAGCACCCCCATTGCCCTCACGGCTACTCCAGCATATGCCCTTCTAACTCGGACACAGTCCCTCCATACCACCTCCAGATACCTCCTCCTGTGGGACCAGTGGCTGAGACTACTCTCGTGGAGAATGGGAGCTGTGAGGTGAAAACCCACTTATGCAGATAAAGGCGACGACCTGTTATCGACCTTCAGGCTACAACTAGGCCTGAGAGGAATCTCCTATTGTGAAGGCCATGCTTAAGATCATTTCGCTGTAACCACTGTTGGTCGAAGTTAATTGCTATCATTTTAAGAAGTATAGAAGCGCTCACTTTGAAATTGTTGGTGAGGCAAAATAATGAGATCCGCTACAGAAGCGCCTCTTCCTTCGGGAAATGGCATTCTCATGCTTCATAATGTTTCGGTTTCAATTCGCTTTCCAATTTATTTGAGTATTTGGAAAACCACTCTTCCTGATGAATAAACTTGGAAAACCTCAGTGGATAGCAAAATATGTATATTCAGGTCGGTCTCGTCATCGATGTGGATGTATAGTCTCCAAGAAACTTTATGTTTTGGGAAAACATAACCAAAATAATTTCTGAATAGTATTTTTATTGCAGGTATGCCAGAGTTCCGCCGATCCGTTGAATTTTTGAAATATTTTGGGTCATTTTTGGGATTCGTCCAGATTCGAGGGGAAAATGTGTTTTATATGAAGGAGGGGGGTGCCCTAAGATATGTTGATGTTAAGAATAATTTCTTGCTCTTTTTCAGGAGGAAATATTTGTTATTATCGTTCTGTTGTTGTGAGTATGCATACAGGCACCTTGATTTATCTCCCTGGTTTATAGAATAATCTAGTCTTGTAAAAATAGCCATCTCCTAGAAATGGCATTGACCCCTCCCTTACCAGGAAGTCTGATTTAAAGGACACTTATTGCTGAACTTGGCCATGGTCGACTTTATGATGATAGAAAACATCTCCGTTAGCGACCTGCGACATGAATTATTGAATACCTGTGTTATTCGCAGGAAGATTTGTGAGCTTAAAGGAAACCTTGCACATAAGTACATGATCATTATTTTTCAATGAAATCAGTGTAGCATGTCATTCTCATCTTCCACTTTTAATCTGATAAAAATCTAAAGACAATTCCTAATTTTGACACAACTAGGGGACATTAAAAAACTTGCATTTTATCACATTTTTTGAGGGAATTCCTCCAATTTATGACGTAGCAAGGGGAGCTCTTGGGGAATCCCATCTGCCCTTAGAAGGGAATCCCCATCCCTGTAGAATTTGTAATAAGAATTATGCTCTTTATTCCAAAGTATATATATTTGACCTAATGCAATTCATGATAGATTAGAATTTGTATCCATGTAGAACCATTCATTAATCAGGGAATCCCAAAATAACTTTAGAAGGAATTCCCATTGCTGTGACGTAGCAAGGGGAGTACTGAGTAGCTCAACATTCAGGGAATTCCCCAAAATAAATTCTTTTCCTGAATAACTCCCTTAGACTTCAACATTTTCAAATTTGTACTTTTGACATATTTTCAGAATACTTATGTCAAGGTTATTGCACAAAAAGTAGCACTTCGTGAATTTATGTGCAAGGTTTCCTTTAAGGTACATTTTGCTGACTAAAGAACCTGTTATGTGTGTTTATATCAAACACATAGGCCTACTTCATTTAGGCAACTAGTTTCAAACACCTACTTCCCTGCCCTATCAAAATGTGCAACAAGATTGTGTAGGGCTGTTAAACGAGCAGGCCTTCGACGGCATGTCCTTTTCATTCCCCCGAATGAGCAGAGACAGAAATAGAACCATAGAACTGAACTGCTTCTTTAAAATCATATTGCAACTCTCACCAAAAATATCCACAGAACACCAATGGAACAGACGTAATGTCTGCCAGGTGCAATTGATTACTTTTACCATATTTAAGCTGACATTTCAGTGAATTGCTGATTCAATTCTAAAGATAGCAAGCTTATATTAACAGTAACCCAACCGACCAAATGGACAGGAAGGCCCCTCCAAGTGTTGGTTGTATGAAGTATATGTACACGAGTTTTTAAATACCAGATGTCATTTCAACTCACAGACAGGCAACCTGAGGCGAGACGTTTCGACGTCCAGCATCTCGGGAAATGGTGTGTCTGAATTGTACGCTCTAATCTCCGCCGGATATTAGCTCACTTGGGTATACAGGTATAATATCCGCAGTTCAAAGACCAAGTCCTAGAACTGATGCTTTGATCCGGTTGGACCTGCGGCCAGTATTTGTACAACAATTCGCCGGTCACCTTCCGTGTCTGAAAGGTCCTCCTCTTTCGGTCTGGTGAGGTCCCACCTGGACAAATAATGATTTGGTTAACTTCGAGGTAGCAATCACAGAGAGGAAATACTCAAGGCAATACCAGAGGACAAACGACAAGTAGATCAGTCACGAAAAAACAGAAGAATCAAAAAAAGGATAAGTTAATAATTGGCTTATGGGAAAAACAAAATAAAATGTTATTTTTCTGTAATGTAGTGAATGCAAAGACCACTAAGAAAAACGTCTTGCCTATATATATGATTGATTCTAGATAATAAGGAATGTATGCAGGGACAGCTTTTGTCACCCTCCCTATTTCTGACCTTAGGTAGTGGTTGCAACCAGGGTAATAGAGCAGTAATCTATGGAGGCCGTAGATCAGTGTCCAGGACTCTAGGGGTCCCATTAGCGGTGGGGAAACGACTTCTACTTCTTCACAGTCCTATCATCGTTAAACATCAGAGAGAGGGCATTACCTGATTACTAATCCAGAAAATTGTATGTAAAGTTTAGAAGATAGCATGCGTTTTCATGTCACAGTTTCAAAATACGAACAATATATAGAATTGGCTGCACACATCGACCAGTTTTAATCCTTCATCAACCCAATGTATTGTTGAAATGTGTTACAGGACGGTAATGTCTTGTAACGAGGTCAAAATCAGGGTTCCTTTCTCCGGTTCTGATTAAAAGGTTAAGTACTTCCCATCGGTCTGCATTAACTTGACATTCTTAATCTGTTCGACCTTTCTGCAAATGAGCAAACGATTCCTCCTGAAAGCAGGGGTCACTTTGGGATGGGAAAATGCAGGTGACACCATTCAGTCCGAAGAATTTGTTACTCTGGAAGAGGGATTGAGATGTGACCTCACTTTGATTTGGTGAATGAGTCCATTTAACAACTCTTCCTGAGCGAACATTTTTAATCTTAGTTTTTAAGAATCCTGATGTTTGGCAGTTCTTGTGTTCGGGAAGTCTTAGTTCAACTTGACCGAGTGAAGTTTTCATTCAGTTTAATCATCTTTCCAAAGGTCCAAACTCTTGACATTGAACTCAATAATTAAGGATGCTTTTTGTGTGTTTGTTTTCTTAAAGAACTGGAGGCATTCATTCTTGCACCGCCTTCTTTGGTTTGTAATCTGCACATTTTATGTGGAAGAAAAGTTCCGATACTCTATGCATTTCCAAATTAAAGTAGATTAAATTCCTTGGTTTAAATAATATTTTATGAACAATGATGAAAGAAGTTTTTCATCAGACTACTTGTCTACAAAGCATTAATTGTGCGTTGCAAAGCATTGATTGTGCGTTGCAATTGGGCAGGTAAATTCAGTTTAGATTCAATCTCATCAGATCATAATTATTTTCCCCACAGTATCATGTTCTCTGTTATAACCATCTAATTGCCCTTTACATCTTCTTCCAAACAAGTTTTTGTTGTGTGCCAAGATGAATGGATTCAGTTGCATGATTAGTCCATACCATTTATGGTGAACTTTTAAGATGTAAGGGCAAAAACATATGTATATGCATACATCAAATATCTGAGGGAGTTACATGTGAGAAAGACTTTCAGTATCTTATATCCGCTCCCTTAAGATCTGGTTGGTTTTGTTGCTGTTGTTGTTGTTGTTGTTGTCTTTTTTTCATGAAAGGCGAATACATTTTGGACACGGTAATATTGATAAACTCTAAGACTGTCACCCAGCGACCCTGGAAACAGTTTTTCTTAATTTTCCCAAATTTGTCTTAAGAGTTTTTCTCAATTATTGATCGCAATTGAGCAAACATTCTTTTTGTCTTTTTTTATTTCCAACTGAAGTTATATCAATTGGTTTTACTTAACTTGCTACTAAAACATCAGAAAGTCAGATTTCCTGATACCCTCGCTGTTTCCCTCTGCATCGCGGCATTGCTGTGAAGAGGACATTACACAGCAGATCTAAAAGAAATGTTTATGTTGCACTAATGTATTGAAACCATACATAAATCGTTGACATTACACACCGAAAGAAAAATAAATGCGTATTATGGCGCCGCCAAGGTGTTTTATGGAATCCAGCGCTCTAATCATCTGATTTGTTGCTCTTCAGGTTGGACTTTAACGGCTTCTACACTGAGCAGCTCGAGAGCCTCTCAGCCGAGCGGTCACGCCTGGAGGCCAGCCTCATCAGCGACCAGTCGCAGCTCGCACCTCCCGTGGGCCAGGCCTAGGTCGTTAAGTCGACACGCGGGAAGTATCCTACCTTAATGCCCTTCTGAGGGGGCCTCCTGTATCTAGGTGAGGACGTCCTCCAGAGACCTGTTCCTGCCGCACTGCTCCCACAAAGCCATTGCCTAGATTGACGGCCGTGGAGGATGTATTATCCGGGATGACGAAAAGTATAGGCGTTATTGTAAGGTTATAGTATGGGAGAGCAAGAAAAAATATCAAGATATTCAATAAACAGCATGTTTATTACGAAATTGATATTCAACAAGAAGAATTAATTTGTTTAAGATACTTCTATTACGTACAGCAGTGCTCTTGTTACCTATCCCTTTTAAAGAAATTGCGCCAGCCCTAAGATGAAGACATAAATGCCAATGCATAGCACCGTTCTTATATCAACGATGCCATTAGATAATGGCTTACGTGTTACCCGATAAATCAGCTGCACCTGTATGTATCTACCTTTCACATCGTCTGATCAAATCTAAGATGAAATAATCGCATTGTAATTAGCATGTATTCTCATATACATGCATATAATACATCCACATGTACATAGTTGTTGTACACTTCCTATATTGCTAGTATAGGACATTTTCTGATAATGGTCCATATGATAGACATATTTTTAATGGTGACGTTAATCAATGATAACTATGGCTTTGTGCCAATGAAACTGCACTCTAACAAAGCAAAGTAGGACACTTGCATGAAGGAGCATATATATGTGGTTTAATATCCGGACCCACGGCTCCCTTTATTGGCAGTTTCAATTTGACTTGTGGTATTCATTGGTAGGGAAGGCAATGTTTAGATAGCAGACGCTTTCATTACAGCTCAGCAAAAACAGCTTATGAGATGACTTTTCACATAAAAATTGGCAAATTGCTGCTGCTCATATACAGTAATTCCTAACACACATTGAAGTTAACAGTCGCTATTCATATAAAGCAAAAGTGTTTCTTTTTTTGTCAGCACAGTCAGTTACTTCATGTATGTTGTCCTTGTTGATTCCTTAGTGCAGTATTTGTGATATCCTTCCATCAAATATAAAATGCTTTGAACAAATACACAAGAGAAAAGACAAAGAAATAAAGTCTGTCTCGTCGGAAGATGATGGATGATGCTCGGATGATTCGTTCTCCAATGGCTTTCACATTTAATCGATTGCTGTTTTCATGCTGCTTTTGTTGGAGATGTAGATTATTTATTTATAAAGTACAACATAACCTTTTGTGTATAGAAACTTGTTGGTTTGTACCCTGTATACATCCTTCCAGTGTCTGGTGATGCGTAAGGTACCGCTTCGTCTTAGAATAAATAATGTAGGGCCTTCCATTTAGTGCATACGCACATTTAAAAAAAATGTGATCCCCCCTTGGGATATTGTACGCATAGGATTTATACTAGAACGTGCGCACATATAACAAAAATCTTTGATGCGTTCATATATAATGGAAGGCTCCGTAGTCAAACCTGTTCTTCCCGCGGATAAAGATTAATCTGACAAAAACTGTGGAATAGTTACTCTGTTGTATATTTACCATAAAGGTAAACCTTTTAGCATCAATTATTGTATATAGTGTATTACAAACACTGCAAAACCTCAACAAATGTAAACGCTCATTTCCCATAAGAAAAAATGTCCAACCCCAATAGACTCCAATTGCTATCCACAAATAATATGTACCTGTATACGAATGATACGTGTGTATTCAATATCAAAGAAATAAAGAATTTGCCCACATTTGTTAGCATCCATCTCCTTTTTACTGAAACGATGCTTCCAGGAGAGGAGAAATTATAGGTGATATCCCTGTTCTGAGCAGGGTTAAATGATACAAAGGTCATCAAGGTTAGGCTCAGATATGGAGTTGGCCTGAGTGTACCATTGGTTTCAATGGCAGGTGACCTCAAAGTTGACCTCAGAACACCTTACTTCCTGTTTACTAGAATTGTGAAGGTCCCTTTTATATTTTAGTTTTACCCAAGTGCTAGTGATTACAGTTGGCCTAGTGTAAGTAGGTATAGGTATATTGGAATAATTTTAATCTTTCCATAATTTCCAGCCTGCTGAGGGTAGGGGCCTAGGAATTGTATTTAGGACAGAAAATGTGGAACCAGGTGGAACCCTGTGGCCAGGAATGACTACATCCAAGCTGGATGCCTAGGCTATGATTAGAAATATCCTGTATGGGCACATGTCCCAGTGACAACACATCCTAGTAGGCTTGTATGTTGTATGGGGGTAAGCGGGTGGAGGGTTAGTCATGGGTTAGTTTTACTTTCAGCGTGATGCAAGAACTATTTTTGGTAAATCACGTGAATAGGCGAAGTTCTTGTTATATTATAACGGTATCAATGCGCTCTATAATGATAAAGGTAATTTACATTATGAGCTTGTTTAGAATCTATGATAAGTTGCACAACAGAGATCTGTGACATGATGTAAATTTAGCTAAGGGGCCTTCCATTTAGTATGTGCACACATTTTCAAAAATCTCAGACCCCCACCCCCACCCCCTTGTTAAAAAAAATACGCATTGGAATTGTACTAGAACATACACACATTTTCAAAAATTTCACACCCCCCATTCCCCCCTTGATGCATACATACTTAATGGAAGGCCCTCAATAAACATCTACGAGCTTATTGAATAATTATAATATTTTAATTTCCATAACAACACGCCATGGATTTTCAATTGAGTCTTTTTGTTCATAAGTTTAAATGGCCATTGGTGCAATAATTATATAACAAAAGTTATGACTGAAATCAGTTGTTCTCCGGGTCACAGAGATCTGTCGTACTCCGATAAATCAGGGTTAGCAGGATTTCTATGGCCGGAAACTAAAAAAAACAAACGACTGTGGTGACGAGTGTATGGATGATGTCATCATACCCTATATGGAAGTGGGATTTCCCTTTTTTCAAGACTTGCTTGGAGATTAGCACTTGGATGTTTGTATGGGGGTAAGCGGTGAAGGAGCAAAGCTAGGGCAAACCTTTGGTAAAGCTAGGGCATAGGTAGGGGAAAGCTAGGCTATAGCTTACTCATAGCTAGCTAATAGCTAGGACAAAGCTAGGTAATAGCTTACTCATCGCTTGGTCACGACATGGTTTGTTTCCTATAAATCCGAAATACCGGAGGTCTTCAGTTTCCTCAAACCGATCGTCTGATAGATACATTGACAGGCCCGTAGCCAGGGGGGGGGGGGTTCGGGGGGTTCCCCCCCCCCCCCCCCTTGAAGGAATAATTCTCTAGTTTTTTTTATGTGAAATATGATACTAAATACAAAAGAATATGTATTTTCTCAAAAAACGAACCCCCCCCCCCCCCCCCTGTAAAAAAACAAACCACTCCTAAAAAACGAACCCCCCTCTGAGAAAAGCTGGCTACGGGCCTGATTGATACACTCGAACTAGTTAGTTTTTCAACTTTCACAGCGATGTGAAGGAGAACGTAGCGTACGAACTAAAACTATTTCTGATATTTACGATTTCCAGTACAATGTGCACCAACAGTGGATTTGTTTTCTGAGTATGTCCGATGTCTAGTTGTTGCAGTGTTTTAATTGAGCCAGAATCCTTGTATTTATGGAGAACGTTCACCCTCTCTTTGTAGCTATATGGTTACTTCTCTTGGGACTTGATTGAAAAAAACCAGTAAGCTCTGCCCATAAGCTAGTCATTACTTATTTAGGTATTTTAGCAGTACTGGAACTTATACGACTCCTGGCCCCTCCTGGCCTGTCTGCCTGCTGTTACCCTGTACTGTAAGTTTCTATATGTCTAACCACATAGATAATTATTATGTACCTAAGTAGGAGTTTTTACCAGTAGGTTTATTTTGGTATTATTTTGTATACCTCCAGAGGAGGCCATGTCTCTAGATAAGTTTATTAGATAAGCTCCTCCGTAGGTTATACAGATAACCTCCTGAGAAATTGTCAGAAGCAAAGGAATTCTTTGGAGGAAACAAATTCGAATTCATGGTACAGCTCAAATTGTGCACTGCCCAGGATCTGAACACTTTCAATGTGAGTCCCAGAGCCTAACCTGCCCTATTGAGGTAGCCGTTGGAATTATTGTGAAGCATAACTCGTATAAGACCGAGAAAATGTAAAAAGAAAAATCGTTTGTGTCGATTATCCACATCGAATGCCAATCAAGGCCTTAATTTTGACATGGACTCTGGGAACTGAATTGCAGAAAGGAGAGAAAAGAAAATGCCGTTCCTGATGAGGGATTAGTGAGGTTAGAACCAGGGAACTGTCACGTAGAAAACCCACAGGCTATTCGACTGTGCTACGGCGGATTGGGCTTGGATAGTCGGTCCTATCCTATGAAGGGGGTATTCCACTACACGACATGGGCTGCGATATGACAATGTCGCAAGGAAATTACACATAATATTTATTACAGATAAAACTCGACATTAGACATATGATACATGCTCCAAATTATCATTTTTTAACCATGATATCACTATTGTATGCATATTTTTCTATCATATACTCATATGGTGCTGATATCGCAGCCCATGTCGTGTAGCGGAATACCCCCTTCAGGAGCCCTAATTCTTTACCACCTGCACACCATGCACATGAAAACCGGTGTGTTAACTGAGGTAGGTGCATATTGACAGGCGGTACGTACTCTCCTCGATTTCAGTAATTCAACATAATCATTTTGAATATATTGTTTGGGTGATGAAATGTTTTTTATATAAGTAGGCCTAGGTGGCCTACCTTAAGGGACGGCCGTACGACCCAGGGGCATCGTAAGAACCCACTTGGACGTCCCGTGTGACACTTGTGTGTGTGTGTGGGGGGGGGGGGGGGTCCGCAGTTTTTACTTTCCCCATCACTTATTACAAGACAACATAAGTAATACATTGGGAGATGAGACAACTTTATATATATTTGATCTAGATTAGTTTGACCTGAAACTCAAGCGTAGACCCGTTACTTAACTCTGATTCAATTGTCAGAAAAAGCCAAATGGTAATTAACGATGTGAGATACTATGTCACCGCCGCCTGAATCTATGACGTTCAGGAGGTTCGAAAAATATACGCAGCAAGTATCTCGTCTATCAAACACTTAAAGTTGTATTTTTAGCTTATAACGATAATGTAAAGATATCATATAGTAATATTGAAAAAAGAAGTGTGTCTGACTATGTTGTGCAGGCTGCCAGCCGCGCCCTATTCACAGATGCTATCCCACTACTGCCCAACGCGGGGCCTTTTGCATGCTATGTTTCCATCCTGTGCCAGTTCGACCCTCATTAGACAACCTGGTTGGCCTGGGCTCCCCCGGACCGACCATATCGACGCCAGGCTTAGTGTGGACACCTGGTCAACATAGGCCAACGACAAGCAGGACTCCTGCCTTCAAGCCATCCTCCACTCCCGACTTCCAGGTAGCTGGATTACAGGACCATGCCACAAGTCCCAGTCGATTGCATTAGCCCATGAACTTCTACTGTATTAGGCGGTTAGTTTGCCTCGGAAAGCATACACCAGGAGCCGTTTCCTTGTTACCACGCATTCTGCTAATCATCGTCCTTATATTTGTTTGATATCAAAATAAAATAAGCAATTATTTCTTTATGCATGTTGTGAGTTATCTTTGTTCTGTGAGGAGAAAATTAACAAATTTTGAGACCACATGAGGCACGAGGTGAGTATCTGACACCTGACCACCTGGCGCCAGCCTACGCACAGTCTAGACTGTGTTCCGTCCAAAGGTCGCCAGGTATCTTTTATATACCTACTGGCCTAATATATGGGTGCGGGACGGACTATTCACAACTGACATAAAACACAATCATGTCACACTGACCTATTTCCTGATAGGTTCTGACCCTAGCCTCCTTCTTTAACATGTGACCAGCGGTGTTTACACAATACCTAATCCTTAGTTAGGCATAATATATGTACTTACCGGGGTACTTACCATAGGTCTTTCACAGGTCCTATGCGCGTTTGCGTTATCTACTGCGGTGCGGCGTTACAAATGGTACTCGTCATTTTTATATTTGACCAGCCTACCTTGGGGGTTATCCTTTGGTTTACAACGCTGAGGTTCTAATTTAAAAAATATAGAGGCTATTCAAAACCAAATTGAAAATAGGGACCTATTGAATCTCTGAAATGAACATTGAGTAACAGGTACACTTAACTGAGGTTCAGAACTTTAACTCGATTAGTTGTATTGCATTCGATTTATAGAGGCCTACATATTAGAGGTTGTGTCATAACTACAACTATCTTCAAAAGATTTTGCAAAATAAAAAAGCTTTCCTTGTCAGGGCCAGTGTGCTTAAAAATCTCAATTTGAAAAAAAGACTTTTAAATCATGCTAATGTTTTTTTAAGCAGCATCAGTTGTCAGCATTTGACATGTCTAAAGTAAATAGTTCAGTGTTCAGTTGTAAGTAGGATAAGAGAAGTGGCCTTACAGACCCAACATCGCTCGGGTGGGACCGTCGCACTAGGTCTCTTTTTCTGACAGCTGATATGCCTCTACTATCACTGGGCACCAGCAGTTCAGAGAAGCCGTGAAGCCATCTAAGTGGCTGGGCCGTATCTCGGTTTGGCCTAATTCTGAAGCCCGCGGAATAAGTCCAAATCTGTCCTTGTTTGTTATGTCCTACTTAGGTGGATGTGCGTCTCAGGGGTGGATTTACAACGTAAATAGGTGCAGCACAATCTATGCAGGGACGGATCAAGGGGGAGGTGCATAGGGCCTTCGCCCTCCTCCACCCACCCTTTTTTTTTTTTTTTTTTTTTGGGGGGGGGGACCAAATATAACATTTTTTAATGTAAAATTGGTGCCCCTGAAGGGAGCACTGGGACCGTTTTAATACAGGCGCCAACCCCCCCCCCCCCCCCTCTTTCTTTAATTTTCTTGATCCGCCCTAGCTATGCATGCATAAATCAAAGATTTAACTCCCAAATGCGGTCTGCCGACCAAGAAAGGATCCAAAAACGTAACACTTTATGTGCAATGCCTGATGATAAGATCTATTTGCAATGCCATTTCTGTGAATATCTTATCTATATCTGAGAATTTTCAAACATATTCTCCTAGTGACTGTTTTTACCTTCTGTCGCACTTAATACTTATGGTGTTATAATCATTATTTCGTCGCTTCTTTATCAGGTAAGGCAACAAGATAAAAACAAAATCAGACCTAACATAGGTTGAGTTGATTGTATGGATCGTCCTGAAAAAAACACACACAAATTCAATGGGTAAATTGAAGGGAATGTGTAATTAAATCATATTTGACCCCCGCACTATTAGATGAGGCCTAAGTCGCGCAAAACAAATATAGATAAACAGCAAAAATGTTAAACACTTAATCAGTTAATCATTACAGTTTACTCTTGAATGTAAAAGAATAGAATATTCTTCATGTAAAATAGAGAGGTTCTGATGGCCAACAGCATATATACGGAAATTTGCATTGTCATAAAGAAAAGTGGTATCTTGGAAGCCCATGCTTCTTTGAATTGTGACCACAGGAGTCGTGGTTTTAGACTGGAAACGTGACACTCTTCTCCATTAAGACGATATCAGGTACGAGAAAATAATTTGGCTCTCGAAAAAAAGACATGCATGCAGTGGGCGTTTTTAATGCGAATGTACACGTTGCATCACATATAGGCGTTGAGACAATTAGGCCAATGATATATTATATAAAAAAGGTGAACCTAGATGGAGGTGTTTCATTTACCTCATACTTTCAATCAGACTAATTGCCATGTTTAAGTTAATAGCATAATCATCTTGCTATGTATCTTTTGGAGAAAGAACATCACGGAATGTTATTAACTGGAGCTTGGTATTAAAATACTGACGTCATGATACCATGAAGCCGGACGGGGTCATCATTATCTAAGAAAATTGTACCATAAGACTTCGGCATAGTTTTGATTATTACTATTAGGCCTATAGGTGGCGCATGCAACAGTATGATACCATAATTATATAGATATCATGCGCGTGTATAATGATCGGAAACGGTGTCATGAGTCCGCATGCCCCCTACTTATTTATGATATTAATCATTATAGGTCTAAATACTAAACCTCGAAACCATTAATGCATACAGGGCGTCGTCTTGGGGCTGGTGAGCGTAAACCTTGCGGAGGATCATTTATACTAGAAATGTAATAATGCAATGTTGCCTCAATGGGCTCCGCTATCTCAGCGACAATATCACGTGAATTGACTTAAAATGTACAATTTATAATGTTGTAAGTAGTATTATAAAAACGGGAATTTTGTGCTTGTCGCGTACAATGTATACCATATGCATGTACAGGCGACGTCAGTGATATGGCGCTGCTTATTTGTGCAATATATCCTATGCAGATACAATTCACACAACAATAATATAGTGTGGATTGATTTGATCGTTTACGCGACAATGAATAGTGCTGTAAATAGTATATAAATTTGGAATTTAAGTTCGGATATAAGTCAAGCTACAACTATACACGCGACGTCGCTTATATTGTGTGAATTATATTCGCGAGGGGCTTTGGAATTTTTTTTACAATAGAGCGTCTCCCCCCTTGATCAGTGAATCTCTGGATCAGTCCCTGAATCTAAATAACTATGTAGAAGACAACACAACCTAGGAATTATGGAAGTGATTAAGGATATAAATCTTATGTAGGCGACGTCGTGTACATACTCATTCATTATGAGCGACATTGCATACATGCATGACGTTGCGTTCATAGCCGTTTCGAATTGTTGCATACAACATCGTACGGGGTGGATCCAGAATTGAAAGAAGGGGCCCCCAAAACATGAATGTACAGGGGGGAGGGGGCCCCACAAACATGGGGAGGGGGCAAGACCCCCCCCCCCCTCCCCATCCCCCTGGATCCACCCCTGTTGTATAGGGTATGTACATGACGTCAACGAGCCATAATACCCAGCGATTAGTGTTGGGTAACAGTGTGAGACAAAGTGTATTACACATTTACTTTTCAGACACGAATATTGACATCATTATTCGGTTTGTTCGTTGAAAATATCGGTCAGAAAGTCACACTTTGGTCCACTACTAATAGAATCACAAATGACTGCGTACACAATGGATTATATATGGAAACTATGCGACCATCTACAAATTCTAATTTCGATATACTACTAACATATCGCATGTATAACAGTATCAACACACGCGACAATGTCGCGTAAATAGTGGAGCCTATTCTCGCGACGTCGCGCTTATCTATAAGCAGCGCCACAGGGGGCAGATATGTAGGTAAAGGTAAACCAATCTTCAGAAGAAGGATAATACTACATTATCTAGAAGTAATATTGTCAGTGAAAGTTAACCAACCTTTGGATCATAGACGGTGTTTGGATGAAGGATCGCACCATCAGCTACATCGTTAAGAAATATAGATGAAAGTAGACCAACCTTCGAAAATACGGTCTAGATTCTCCTCTTGACAATTCCCCCGAACACGTACACTGATTTGAAATAGGACACCAAAGGACAATTGAAAAATGGGATTTTATAGCCTGTCTCTTTCCAACTGCGCATATTGGGATAAGGCCATCATAGGAGGTGACGAGGTTAATGGTATTGTCGTGGACTGGTCTTGGTAACTTGACACCCACAAAGTGAGTTCTGACCTCAGGCCAGTCGACCTCTCTCTTCTCACCCAGGCTCCAGCTTCTAAAAATAAACCCCTTAGTGGCTTCATTGCGGAAGTTGGGTCATTTGCATTACAACCCTCTTCAGTTTCACAGTTCCAGCGTAAAACCTTTTCGCTTATCATTTATAATTAGTATTCAAATGTAAGGATTTAATCTAGGGATAAAATAAAATTAGGGATACAATTAACGGTAATAATTATGTTGTTGTTTTTTGTAGAAAATGTTCTCTTAGAGTCGGAGCATATTATGCATATATATCATATATAGGCCTATATAAAATTATTGTGAAAGGCAGTTGTTATGACCTCTCTTACTCTTAGACCAACCTTATGTGGTTCCAGTTGACGTTTTGGTGGAAATCATATTCACAATGAAATTGATGTACGAAAGAGTCAATGATTTACAATGGTAATAAGTCTATATTTTACAATACAAACCCTTCGAGTATAACACATATCTTTCGTCTGTTTGTTACATTAGTTATATGCATAGATACAGATCGTCGATTAGACAAGCCTGACTTTAGCTAAATCAATCTGCTTTAACAGACAGTTATACCGGTATCGGTGGGCGATACCCATAGGTCTGCTAACTTAATTAAGTTTTTTTTTTATCTAACTCAGAAACTATGAAAGTATTATTAACGGGAGACACCTGCATGCCCTCTATAGACCGATACATAACTTCCAAAAATTATCATCCATGTTTAGTTTTATTCCTAATAATCTTAAAAATGGTTTTATTCCCAATAATCTTAGAAATTAGAGGTCATGTTTATTTGTGATTCAGATATTCCATGCAGTTGCCCATTTTACACCCTCTAATTACATCTATGTTAAAAGCCATTGTCGTTAGGAAAAATTACGATAATTGTTCACATAATAATATTAGATGATAGCGGGGATGATAGCTATTGAATTCTGATCTACAGATGTGTGAACCGCCTTTAACAAAGACATATCCTTTCTTTATATGTGAGACTGAAGAAGTGTCGACCTTGGTATAAGAGCTGTGCGCTGAGAGCTACCAGATATTTTGAAAGCTTTCACTGTGTCTTACACCTCCGACTTCATTATCAGAGAGGCAGATACTTCAAGATTATAAGAGTAAGAGATTCTCAAGTTAAGTCTGTTTCGGGAACGCAAAATCGACCTTAGTTGAATAACTGTACTTCAAGAAAAGGGTAGTTGGTTAATTGTACTTCAAGAAAAGGGTAACAAAGAAAGCTCACACTTTGTCGTGGTGTTGAAACATCTTTACTCGTTTAATTTCCAGACCATATCCATTGTTAACAGAAGTACAATTTTTAATCGTATACAACAGATTGTAGAAAAGCTACATCAAGAGCTGCTCACTGGTGGCTGAATAATTAGGAGTGACTCCTTCACAAGCCATCACAAACTTACTAGTCTTCAAGGTTAGTTGTCACTCCCTCACATGTACCAATGCGTTCATACTTCATTATAAAATATAGGTGAACTGCCACATATTAACATCACCAAAAAGGGGATCCCATGAACAGGCTCAGCTAACTATACCTGACTACACACATAAGTTCAACAATCAGATAATCACCATAATACTGCATTTACCACAACATGTAAATACCCCGTATAGATGGAGAGGTCTGTCATCGATCTTAAATTTAAAGTTGGCCCCATGTATGCACAGCTTAATGTTGAAATCATAAGACTGTGTTTTGAAAATACGGATGGAATATAAGCACAAGTACAATAGAAGAGACATACACAACGTTGAACTTAGATATAGATTTCAGTTTCAAAACAAAATTACTATTCTAATCAATGAAACGAATGTTTTCTCACGAAATCAAGCGTAGCGGTAGATTGAAATTATATCTACTGTACACACAGAGATCACGCTATCCTAAGCCCCACATTTCGCCTTTTGCATATCACTGCTGTGGTCATAAGGGTTACATTCCATGCACGTCAGCGCCCAACCACTCCCAATACACCACATAACTTACTCAACCAGAACAAGCTTACTAGTCATACATTCCTTTGTTCATCATCAGTTTCACACATTGTATCTTCATACATAGTTATAAAGTAAAATCACATTTTGATTTTTTTTAAAAAAAAGCTACACGATACGGGAATATATAATTTCATTCGGAGCAAAGGTCGAAGCAAACGGTATTTTGTTTGGTCATTGATTCATACAACGTCTTCCCTGCCATTATATATTTGGAGTAGGCCTACATGTCTCTCTCTGCATATGAATTCGAATCAAAACTATGCATGCAGAAATCTATATAGGCCTACAAACACAATAAAATGTTCTGCTTCTTGGAGGAATTCTTTATACAAATTTTTTAATTTACATTGTACTAATGCCACTGTCATACATATCATTTTTGAGACATCGGACTATCATTTCTTGAAAAGAAATCACTTTCTCGACAGATAAAACTATCTTTTAGATAAGAGGATTAGGTCTAGGAAAATATCAAAGTTTGAAATAGATAAGGCTCGGGCCCGCTCACTCCCTTTCTAGATGACGATATATACACAGCAAAAGCAAAACGATTACGAAGATTATATGATATAGAATGTCATAATATACTATTCACTTCTTGCCATGGACCTACGAAACGTTATGATGTTACATTCCCTTTAGCGAGCATTCTTGACAGAAATAATCATAACAAATCTGTTAGGTTTTCTCTTGTGTCTAATGGCAGTTATGTTTCTGTAAATCTTAAAAACATTTTGTCGAGCATTCATTCAGTATAAGGACGGTTGGCTATGGAATATCCAGGCGACATATCCATGCGACATTTGTTTCGGAAATTAGAAGTTATTTCTAAATCCAATCTCTAGATGGTTTCTATAGATTTGCAGTAGCATTTCGGTTGTTAAACTGTACACGTCACAACCCATTTCCATCACACTCTTATTCCTGTATCTTAGATACTAAGTCTTTAACTTCAAATAATTGAGCAGATGTTACTGAAGAAGGGAAACATCATAACTAGCATTTATGATTAAAGCAATTGGGCATACAGTATCAACTACACTTTGATTCTCCTATACTATACTATACTGACACAGCCAGCCTTTACTTGTATATCCTCCACAGAGGTCTACCATTTAACACAAAGTAGTATGAGATCAGTCCCCATTGCCTCTCTCGCGCATCTGTCTGCAGGCACCTGTGAATGTCAAATATCACACAACATAATTATGGTCATATCATGTACGTTATAGAGAAATAAGAACTCCGTCCTATCAGAATGATCGGAAGAATCAAGCAACGTCTATTTTCCTACTTAGTACCAAGTGAAAGGCAATTCATTCACTTCAGCAGATTTAAATTTAGAGTTTAGATTTATCACAACCCATGGCGGCTTGAAGAAAAATACGTATTCATCCTTTCGTTCCCTTCCGTAGAATTGACGCTGATGATTACAAATACGATCACACCCTAACCATGGAGCAGTAGAATCTTCAAATGATGCAGCAATGTTCCTTCCAATATGTAAAAACAAAAATGCTTTTATATTTCACCAAAAAAAAGCTCAATATCTAGTTGTTTTCAAGTTTAAGTGGACTTTTAAACAGCAGTTGCCCCGTTGGGTGGAAACAGGTGGGCGTCCACGGCGGGCGGCGAGAGCAGGGTGAGCGCCGTGGAGGGAGGCGGTCGTCAGACGGGGTGCTCGGTCACCTTGTTCTCCAGCTCTTCAGGTGTGTCGGTGGTGGAGGTGGAGGCGAGCCGCACACACCTGTACACCCTTCGTCATCCCTGGTAGAGCTGCTGCTGCAGGGGCACCGACTCGTGCGTGACGACGAAGGTAGTCTGGCCGGGCTTGTACTGGAACGTGTCGCGCATCACCTGCCTGAAGCGGCGGCCGAAGATGCAGTAGATGAAGAAGTTGGTCGACGAGTTGACCACCATGAGCAGCTCGAGCACCGTGGCAAAGTCGTAGTGCACCGTCATGTCCATGGAGCTCTGCATGCGCTTGACGGCGCGGATGACGGACGTACTGACGCGGAACACCAACTCGGGCGTCTCACACAGGATGAAGACGAGCACCACGATGACCAACACCAGGGTGGCGTTGTTGTCCGTGTGGTCGCCGTACTTCTCCTGGAGGGTGTGATGTCGGAGCCGGTGCCGCCGACGGGACCGCCGAATAGCACTGATCAGGCGGGTGTTCAATATGACCAATATGGCCAGCGGCACGGCGTACAGGATAATGATGTAGAGGGCGCATTGGTAGATGTCATAGTATAAGGGGTGGTTGAAATGGTGCGCGTACACCACGGCCATGGCCAGCTGACCGCAACGCGTATACCTGAGGAGACAGACGTCCACGAAGCGGGGCATATTGAAGACAAAGCCAAAGAGGAATATGAGCACTGAAAATATCCACCTCTTTCTCCTGTTCAACAGCTGATGTGCGCGCAGAGGCACGCACACATACACGTACCTGTCGACAGTGACAAAAACCATCATGAAGATGGCTATGGTCTGGGCCGTTTTTAACAAAGGGAACACGTACAGCTGCATGGTCTGAAAAGCCAAGCTGTCCTGTATCATATACTTCAGCGGGTATCTCAGCAAGGCAATTAAAAGATAAAAGCCATCTGCCACTGCCAGAACCTGCAGAAGAAACAATGCTTCGCGCCTCTCCCTGTCCCTCCGCATCACCACTATGGAGATGATGTTGGCAGGAAGTCCTATGAGGCAGACGATACCGATGAAGTATAGCTCGACCACGTACGTGAAGGTTGAAACCTTCGGCCCGTGTCGAGGTATGGTTTCGTTCAGGGAGCAGAATGTGTCATTTATGGACTGATTGCTACTCACTGACACTTGGCAGAAGCGGTCAAACATTGTGAAGGTCGGATGATTAGAATAGCCTCAGAATCAAAATGTCAAAAATATGCAAATGTATATAGAAGATAGTGCCAACTTTCTTGAGATCAATCACATAGAAGATGGAGTGCGTGGAACTCTTTCATATAGACCGCCTATGTCTGTGATCGAATCTATTATGACATATCATATGCAGTGGTCTTTTCCATCTCAGAAATGGATAAATTCCTCCAAGCAGTAATTGAAGTATGTCAATGCAAAACACCACACTTACGCTTCGACAAAATCAAGTTCACTCATCATAATCACACAAAAAGTTGTTTACGAAGTGCACACTTATCTCCTAACGATTTATATTGTACTTGTTCGTTTATTCTTAATTTAAAATATAGATTAAAAGGCTTCCTGGTTAGAAATGTTTACTCCAGCATATTACGTGCTTTTCAATGCCCGGCAAGGTGCTCCGTTGACACGAGTTTCAACCAAGATAATGTAGGCACTCTCCAAGTCTTCGTTTATGTCAAACCTAGCTAGTAGAACTGTGAGATTATGAAAAGCACCTTTGGGGATTCTCATTTATTGTGATTATCAGTCGCGAAGTTCTTATACAATGGGATAACACATTCCTTGTTTATTAAATCAGTGTTACACGATGGCCTTGTCTGACCTCCTAATGCTGGTTCCACGAATGTCTTTCCTCTCTCCTGGCGAATCCTTCCTTTCTAATGGACCGACTGTAACATGATCAACGTGCATAACTTTTATCATCCGCTCGGTGTATCTGTCAGCGTTAAAGGGCAGAGAAAACTTTGCTTGTGAGACGATATCCTTCACGACACACACTGTGCCTCCTTAAGTGTTTACCTTCAGATAGATCCCTGGCCCAGGGAATGCTAGATGGTCCTCTTACTGTAATCCTGTCGTCCCAGGAGAGTACAGTCGGCCTGCTTCCCTTCAAGTGCGTCTGGAAATAGAGGAAAAAAATGTAATGAATAAATGTATAACATGATTATTGCAGTCATTTATCAAAATTAGCAATCGGTCAAGTGATGTACAGCGATACAGTGGGCCCACCAAACAGCAGTAAAACATGATCAAAAGTTCTATGGAAGGCAAATGAAAAGTCCCAGAATAGGGAGTTAACATAGTTTTGAGACACAGCAGGGTGAAACCACGTTAAGTGTGGACTTTGATGTCTTCAGGATATAAAGTGCTGTAACATTTGCCATTATCATAATTGAATACCATTGTTTGATTTGCTAAATTATTCATATAAAAATCAATCTTTGCATATAAAATTTATTTTTGTAGAAAATAATTAATTATTAGATATTTAGAGATAAAAGAGGCCTATACCCAATAAATACTATGTCCACAGGGAGAGTTAAAATTTCTTTTTGATCAAAATGTTGATTAAGATACCGTATGAACAAAGGAAATTACTTTTATTACAATCTATGGGTTATTTTTTATTAGATGATCATTTTTGAAAATTTATATCTATAATTCTTCATTTTGATTTAAATCACTTAAAAGTGTCCACAGAAAAAGGTATCTACAAGACTTTTTCATTAAATAAAGCATTTTCATTGAAAATAAAATAAAATAAAATATAGAATTTTTTTAGTGTCAATAATTAGAATTAACCAGGACCTTCCAACTAAAAACTTGAAAATATCCAAAATGTTATATCATAATGGAAATCCAGGGGTGCAAAATGCATTTTTTGGAGAGATTATTTAAGAGGGTATCTACAAGACCATACATATATCCCCAAAATAAAAATACATTTTAACATTTTTTACTAACAAAGGCTTGACCCCCAGCAGAGTAGACAGTATACCAATTTTCAAGCCAATGGATACATTATTAAGGGTCCTAGAGGCAAATATGTAGTAAAAGGTATCTACAAGATGGTATCTACAAGACTTTTATGGTATCTACAAGACTTTCATTTTAACCCTTTTTATCCTAGATTTGATAACAAAAATTACCATAATGCTATATTATATCAAAATAAAAGGACCTAGAACTGTTGTGCAGTTGCCAAGGGAAGCTTTTATCATAAAAATTGCAAAATTGCCCTTATTTTAAGATAATTATTAAAATATTAACAACTTATCTTGGAAAAAGTCCCAAATTTGTCAATATTCACCATGAGCAAAGGTTTGATATTTACAGTATAAGCTCAAAATCGATAACATTTGTGCCCTTGAAGTTTATGGCCATGGTAGTATAATTTCAGTACCTCTGTAACTTAATATCTGATTTCAACATTCTAGATATCATGTGAAAGATAATTCCGTATTCTATAAGGTGCAATACACATCCTTACATTTGCTTAGAAAGCTTATTATTTGTATGCAATTGAATATTATTGATTCACTTTATTTTTATTAGAAAAAAATAGGAGAAAATGAGTGAAAATGTTAAAAAAAGGACCTGATTTTAAATCATTCTAACTTTGTAATGAAAAAACTTAGCGTTCTCATTTTTTAGAATAAGTTTGGTCCTTACTTGTATGTTTGGGAAATACAACAATTGGTTCAATAACTTAAATTCTATTTTTTGACTTTTTTAACACTCAAAATCCACACTTAACGTGGTTTCACCCAGCAGGTGATTTCTGTAGGGGCTAAGTGAATTTTAGGACCATCATATATATAACATTTCGCTAATATAAAAACATAGTCGTATACGTAATGCCTAGATCTGGATCATGTCAGATGGTATCCGGAGCTACAAAGGTAGCACGAAGAGGACGTTTTTCTCCTTTTAATAGCAAAATCCGCTACACAGGATACTAAGTTTTTCAATCTGCATTTTGTGCATTTTATGTTTCCATTTGGCTGAGAGTGATAACGCAGCAAGAAGTGCATTATATATTCTCCTTCAATATGTGTACATGGCATTAAAGTCATTCACATTAAATAATTCTCTTAACAATCTATTGTTAGTTTTCTGGAATCCACTTTGTTTGAAAGGGAAAATTAATTTAATAAATTTCATTATTAACTTGTCAGTCATAAAGGTAAAGGCAGAGCAATTAGGGGATTAAGTATATAAAAAAAGGTGCCTTCCAATGGGCGGTTGGTTTTATCATCAGCCAATTGGTCTTTGAATGTTTCTTCTGTTGTATTTTTTCATCATACGTGTGATTGTTTGTTCAGTGGTCTAAAATGTTACCAATGATAGTCATTAGTGGTGGTCTCTCACATGGTTGACCGTCCATGCACCTTTCCTCCAGACTAAAGTTAATCATGCGAAGGAGTAGAGCAAAGCCTTCTTGAAGCATATATAGTTAACTTCTAACAACCGTTGTTAGGACGCTATCCAACAAACAGATGCTGTATCACAAACATTCAGGATTTGGGGGATAGCATGTACATCAAGATGTTCTCCCACAAACTAATGCTATCTTTTAAACTAGTTTGTGGGATAGCAGCATCATGAAGACGCTATCCCACAATCAGGCTGCTATCCTACAAAATTAATGGACTCTACCCCTCAAATTGCTTATTAAGGTATCAAGAACAATTGAGAATAGGCCATATCAGTCAATATTGGTTGGAATAGGTCAACAGTGGTTGAAATGGGTCAACATTGATGGACATAGTTGGGTATAAAGAAAAAGGTTTCAGATGGGTTCAAAAGGGTAAAAAATGACATAATCAAAAAATGATGTTGCCAAAAATGATATTACCAAAAAAGAGGGTGCCAAAGTGATAACTATTAACAAAAATGACATCAACAAAATTCTTGATTCCAATGACAGTTATCTTTTCACCAACTGTCATCCTACCTGGCAGTGACTGTTAGATTACCAGAAAGGACAATTATTATTTTTTTTAGGTTCCAATTTTTAGTTTATCCCAAAGTCTCATTTTCAATTCAACCTTATAAGCAGAGAACGTACCAATATATCTTTGGATGCGAGGAGAGTCATTCCAAATAGTGGCCCCTCTATATAAGACACTCTTTTTGAATAACACGTTATCCGGAAAGGGCACCTTTATAATAGAAGCATCATATGCCCTGTTTGGTTCTCTTGCTCATAAACATACTCTTGTTGTTGTGCTCTTTTATACATTAGCTTCAACAAATGATTCTGAGCTCTGTCCTTAATTGAATTTACACCAGTAAAGTTATAAAGTTCCTGATGAGTATATGCATGGTTATCAGGTAAACATCTTTGCAGACATCTAAGGTGTAAATCCAATGTCTAAATGTTGGCCCAAAATGATGTTTCCCAATGATATTGGCTGATATTTTGGATTACATCATTTTAAGGACCATCACTTTGGGTTATTTTTCATGATTCCATTTTGGTTTACATCAGTTTTGGTGATTTACAAATACTTGTTGCATCTTTCTGATTGCAGGTGCTATCCCTAAATATTAAATATCTTAGTGTCTTGTGATGCTATCCAACGTACAGCTGCTTAGTAACAAATATTTGTGGCTTAGCATCAATTATACTACAGACTATATATCCCCCAAATATTTGTGACTTAGCAGCTGTTTGTGGGTTAGCATCTTGTGGTGATGCTATCCCACAAATTGCCAACTATTTGTAGGATAGCATCTGTTTGTGGTATAGCATCCTAACGACTGTTTTGCAAAGTTAGAATAGAGTATATATAGCACAAAAATGACATTTCACTATAGGTCCTAATCATCATAATTGGAGATGTGAGTGATGAGCATGCTTCAGGGCCTGCATAGGCCCTCCCACCATCCATTGACTATGGAGCTTCCTGTGGGACCTTTATGCTGATGCAAGTGCTTAGGTGGAAATCCGGTTGCTCTCTTCTTCCGTGCCCATATTGATCGAAGGTATGACTTTATGGGAAGACCGGCTCAGGGGGGCAGGGGGATCATAGGCTGCACGGTAGGATGGCCTATCTAGTACCTCACAAATCACCCACAGGGCTCAGGGTGAGTGCTGGAGAAGCACCTAAAACATGAGGTGCTGGCCTGGAAAGGCAATCTCGGCTCAGAGATTACCTATGGAACTTCCAACATAATAGGGATTTAAGCAAACACTCAACCATAGATGAATGACCTACGCTGTTGTCTATAACAAAAGTGTGTCATTTCATTCTGGTATCATCAACTCTATTAGTGTTGTTTCGTAAGGGATATATTCAACGTATGAATGCAAAAGGAAAAAAGTTCTTCCTCTGAAGATTTATCAAAAGCTTTGTTAGTCTAGAGAGTAAAATGTCACTTAAAGTATGATGCTGCAGCTAAATAATGCAATCAACTTTAATAACTATGCAAATACCTCATCCGAGCTCTTGTTAGAGGACAGAATACTATTCATATGCCCTTAATGTAATCTTCAATTCAATCTCATAACGTTGAATATATACCTTAAATATTCTTTCGGCCCTATACACCTAAATCAAATGCCGCCTCTCAGACACAAGCAATGTAACGTCTATGGCAATACGTTAGGCTTGCATGAAAACGTGCTCCTTTAAGAGCGCTGTCACGGAGTCTCCTGGCTGTCTAAACAGGCACGGCCAGCTTAGTATGGAGGATCTATGGGCGGCGGGTGGTGGTATGGACAGGGTCGTGGTCAGCAGATTAGACAGGACGTGGCCTGACCTGTGTAGGTCACCGGGCTCAGGGCCTCCAGTGACGGGGGCTCAGGGCGTGCAGACGACATGAGAACCGCATTGTCAGGGGTTCCCGCGCCAACACCCAACAACGGCGGGTATGCCGCAATTGATTGGCATGGGAGACAAGGAGGAGCAGAATGGCCCCAAGGCCACGGGCATGTCAGCCTGGGAGACATGTGTATTTATAAGCTAGGGCGGGAAAAAAAGCAGATTTACGTCTTACGCCAAGCCACAACTGAATAGAATCATCGGCACACCTTGTACTTTATTCATTGGTTTTATTTGTATACATGTACACATTCATGTATATCTACTGTCGATTTATTTGGTATGAAAGGGAACTTTTTTTCCAAATGAACTCACGAAAATTGGCTCTTGGCAAAGCTTTGTCAATATTTGCTAAGACTGCCTGGAGGAGGACACGTGTGTCTCGGGGATCCAGTGACCAATAAGACATAGCACCTGTCACGGAGACAAGGACGCCGGGGTGGGGGGGGGGGGGGGTGCAGCGTCCCACAGTTGGCAGGGTTAAGACCGTATTCCACTATAGATGTGGGACACAAGAAATAATTCAAAAACCTGAATATTTTCTGTCACCTCCTGTCACCTCCTGTAAGTTCGTCTTTTCCTATGTTCTTGTAAATTCACCAAAATGCAGCTCAAATGGCGCATTTAAAGTGTCTTGGCATAATATACCCTGTTAATGTACAACACTTCATATAAAATAACATTCATAATATCTAGCCAGAACTCTTAACTATTACTATTGTCACAATAAAAGAAACACAAATTGAGCTGTTTCTTCCAAAATTCGGCAGGATTATAAATTGTACGGAATCTTGATTACTCATAGACAATTATGTTATCATTGAAAAAGACTTTTTACCTCTTTCTCAGATGATATGACATAGTTGAATGCAAAATATGTTACCTTATTACTGGATACAAGTTAGAAGATAGCCAATTACCAGCATTCAGAATCGCCTAGTGTAATACAGGCTTCATGGAGGGGTCCTAGAATGGGATACATGGAGTATTCGTCTCGGTGGCCCGCTGGCTGTCCCCTGCAGGATGGGGTTGGGGTCCGAATTCCCCACTGTACAGCTGAAGAATGACATCTGACTGTCAGATGTAGCCACAGTATCCGGAAATAAACGATCTTTTTGGTAAGTAATCATATGGCAACCATCTGCCTTTTTCCCGCAGCACAAGATTCTTGTTTTAACCATTCTTTGCCTATTTTTATTACCGAAAATATTCTAGCTGTCGGTGTACAGAGTACTCTCTCACAAATCATATGCAATTGAAATACAAACCTTTGTATAATCAATTTAATATGATTCCTCTGTGGACTCTAACCAGATGTCACATAAAGGGACGTTCTGAGCAACGATCTTAACCATTGTATGTCAGGTGTACCAGCTGCACACAGGACCGATTATGCAGAACCTATAATTATCATATCAATGATAACTTTTATTGACAACTATGGAAGTCAGTCTTGACTTGTTTATTATCCAACAACCATAACCAACCTTTAACTCTTGCACTGTATAATTATAATTGTACTGCACGCTAAAGCTTGATATTGGGGTAGGAAACTAAAACATGCATTTTTTTTCTACATTATTTGCGAAAACTATAATCTAAGATTTATCGTTACTGTTATACACTGCAAAAGGTACTATATATAGATGTACCATATAAAAAAATGTAAAATAAAGATTTACCTACAATGATGCATTTGCTATCTCAACCATCTCCGTTATTGTCCGCTATAGGCTACTGTCTGTGTCTAACTCAGTGTATACTCATAAATGCATACAGCTTGCTACAACACCTCCATACTACTAGCGTAATACATGAGCATGCATGAAAGTTCCTAATCTAAAATGCCCATTATCTTAGGGCCTACCAGTATGCCATGCATGGTTGCTGCTTCTTTGACCAACGTAGCACTAAAACGCGATAATTCGTCATAGTATATATTATGTAAAACGAAATAATGTCTGCATTATGTTGATCTTGCGACATAGTCCTACTCTTGCAGGTAAAATATTAGTTCTGTGACGTCGGTCTCCCGTCAACAGCATTAACTTTCTCTTCCAATTCAATCCATTATAAACAACACAATTTAGTGCATCTGAAGATGGGCAGACTTTTAATTAGCAAAGTCTCTCCTCTAATTGAATTAAATTGATGACAGCTCCATTTTTATGATCCTTTAAATAGCCCAATACAAAATAATTAAGTTGCCTTCATTGTCAGAGGGACGATGAAATCAAATTGAACGCAATTGGCATTTCTTCTTAGTGGGAGGAAAGGCAGAGCAATTCTATTACTTGTGTATTTTCTTAAATCATGTTAAGGTATTGTGATTCGCGTACAGACAAGAGTGCCAGTTAACATCAACAGGAAAAAAACCACAAAGAAAACAATTATATACCATTCGCGTAAAAATAATTATGTAAATATGATATCGCATGTACGTATAAATCTTTCATACATATTTCGCTTCGATTATACTGGTTCCGTCTGTCTAAGTGATGACAATAAAATCGAAAATTCACAATAATTATTGAATGTTGACGTGCAAAGGACAATAACAAAAAGGCCTATGCTGGATTGCATCTAACACTCAGGGGCGGATACAGGATTTCAGAAAAGGGGGGGGGGGGGGTCCACATAATATTATAGGTTAAGTACTAAAACCGCGTGCATTCGCGTGTGCGCGCGCAACGTTTTTTTCTCTTTGGCAAGTTTAGGTTTGAAAATTAACGTGCCAACAATGTAAACCTTTCCGTTATCTTAGCTTCTGAAGGAAGATCTGTAACTGGATATTTCAGATTAATAATCCGAATCGATTGAGATTAGTATTAAAATTCTTATTTGCATTTAAATCATTATGATCAAAGGGCCCTATTTGAAATTATCCTCAATTTTCTGAGTTTGCTCGGAATTGTCATCAAAAATGACAAAAATGGTTATAAATGGAAGTGAAACTAATTAAATCTTCAAGACTATGACTAAATTACGTTAGGGCCTAATTGTTACAATGAATTTGAAATACACATGTAACAAGAAAGTCACAAACTCCCACAAACTCCCAGCGTCATATAAATATTTTCCGCAATACAGATAAAATAGAAACATGTCCAAGATTTACCTTGCTTGTCGAAGGAACACCACATACCTGTCAACTGGCACACGACACTAAGCAGGAGTCAGTTGTTTGAGCGATATTTTACTAGTTAGTCAAAATGTCGTCTGCTCCTACCACGCAACGTTTCGTGCTGAAAGAAATAGTTCGCTGTGTTTGACGTACCTTATCATACAGTTTGGCAGATTCACCTCCAATGTGTACCAACTGGGCCTCACCGTGTAGAAATGAGCTAGAGTTATTGCTCTACTGTGCATCAGTGCATGTATGTATCTGAAACCATAATTTACCAAGTCGTACACAGCGCATCCCTGGTATATCCCTCTACCACTGCCTAGTTTTTGGTAAATTATTTGCTTCACGTTCTGTCCCTTTCCGTTCGATATGCGTCTCTGTCCCTTCCTCTTTCGCTCTCTCGTTGTTCTTAGCCGGGTATTCACCTCTCATATAGTATCTATGGGTACATTCCTGAGACCCCTCTACATAATGAAGGTAACGCCACATGAAGGAGAATCTCATGCAACATATAGCAGTATAGGACGGGGCAATTATCTCCGTATACTGCACGTACTGCTAAGTGGCATATCAGCAGCACCAATTGTTCCTAACGGGCCACAGGTGGCAACCATATAGATTTCTATATGTACATAAAATACATTAATTCATGAACCCAGTTCATAGTCTATATTATACATTGTAAAATAAAAGTTTGCAAGTTTGTTCTGAACTGTTAATCCCGATACAATAACTACATAGTGGCCTATACAGAAAGAAAAGAGTGCATGTTATACTGCTACATCATACCAGATTTGTCATTTACGAGTCAACGCCTTTTGAGAGCCTACCATTATGAAGAGTCGTTATGATACTCATTTCCTTCACCCTACAATTACCTCCTTGGTCAGTGTTGCGCCAAGCACCTTTAACGACTTCAGTGTGTTAAGGGGTAAGAGCAAACATGGTTTATGCGAACCAGACACGATTGCACCTATCAAAAATGCGTTATATATTGCTAAAGAGAAAGGGGCAGTCTTATATTATTTATGACGACGTATAGGCCCACAGTTGGTCTAATATAATATGTCGGGAAATGTTATATTTCATAATAATTATTATCACGAAGAAAGACCTTCAAATCAAACATTCGTGAATCCGCTGTAAAAGCCTTTTCTCTTTTCACATTTTGGTTCTAAATAGAACGTTTTCATACTATGATATTTTTTTTGCAGAACGAATCTAAATAGGCTGAACTATAGTAGGTTAATTATCCGTTAATGTCAGGTGTACTTAATTAGTTGTTTTGTCTTATGGATAATAGTTAGCCCCTATAGCAGTCTCTGCCTTGTTCGACTGTTGTTGTCAAATACAAAATAATAGTTTCGTATTATGTAAGACATAACACTCACATGAAAGGATTTTCTTTATTCATTTCCTGTGTATTTTAGTTCCATGACAAGATCTCAATTGACAATGAACAGCTCCAAGGATGGAATCCCCTCAAACACACTCAGTCAACGCTCCTGCCAACTAAACAGTCTATCAGCTTCTATTCCAAATCCAAGTCCCAGCTTCTAGAACACAACCTTTCCAGGATGGTTACTCACAACAACGTTCAGCTAACTCTGACTGAGCAAGGGCGATGTATGCCCTTTTTATATGGTGATAGTATACACGTCATACCTAGACTCCTCCCTTACTCCTAGACACTTTGACAATGAGTTATAGCTAAGGCGTGCACTGGTGTAAACACTATGCTAAGCTAACAGAACATGGACTGGCCATCCGCATCAGTACAAGGCTTTCAATTTATTCTGACATCTACGTATGGTATGTAAAGAAGTATCATAGGCCTATCTCATTTACCAAGAAAGTTATTAATGTTTGAACAAAAAACACTTTCTCACAACTTTTTAAGTCACCCTTTCTTGGTGCATGGGTCTATAGAAGCTGAACCGGTCTAACAATTATTATGCCTATATCTTACTAGACTACTGGAAGATCAAGTGATGGCCTTTATCGAGCTACATGAAGGAAGAGGTACGTAGCGAAAAAGGTCAACCTTCAAATAGTATTAGTGAGTTGAATACTGGCCGTTGAAGGTGTCTTGTGAACCACCTTCCCAGAAGTAGATTAGCATCACCAAAGTCTGTATTTTATATGATTATAAGGATAGATGAGTGTCAACCATGCAGTAAAAGCCTTTTCATTGTACATAGCTTGACTATTGAACCCCCAGAAAAGAATGCCTCATTGGAGCCTGCAACCATCGGGATACTAAGTGGCCCACAAGGGGAACTGGACGCTCCGTGCTTCCACCCACGTACCAGGCGCTGGGTGAATGACCACAGTGAGCAGCTCTTCTCGGGAAAGGGCCATGAGCTGGGGCCCCGAGTGCTCGCCCGACCTGTCTACCTCAAAGCACGGACCAAGTGGAGATGGGGCGCGGGGTTAATTATCACCATGGCAACATCACACAACTTCCTCAAGGATTAGCAGAACATAAGGAGAACCTGGTAAAAGCAGGTGCGTCTCTTGTAACAGGCACGCCTTCCGGGGCGGATCGAGAATACCGAGGGGCGCGTTCAACTATATAGTGTAAGGAGGGTTTTATTGGAACTTTCCATTGCCACTGACCTTTTTCTTTTAAGCGTAAATAGATCTCAGATACAGTAAAGGGTATTCTGCTATAATATGGGGTATTTATCATTCTTCATCAGGAGAGATACTCTTAAACATGTAATAGAATCTAGCTTTATATTTATCTTAGATGACCTCTTTTTGCCAAAATAAATAGTATGGCAGAACACAAAATATATACATGTAAAATGATATATAAACATTGGGGAACTTCACTACTATCATCTGTAGGAACTAAGCACGCAATGTTCGTTTATAGGCGATACAATCCCATGTGATATTTCATGAGGATCTTTGGTAAAGATTCGTTCATTACTCATGTCCCCTCCCTAATTGCAGTTAACGATGGGAGACGGTAACGACGAACTCATGGCAATTAAGATTTTTAGTTGCCAACACTTTGCTGCCCTATACCTGAATATCCATTAATCCATGTTCCTTAAGTATAGGTCTCCAGGCTCAATGCCATAAGTCGCTGTAAAACTCCGCTCCTGATTCATTAAGGTTAAGCGTACTGTTGTGCATGAGTTGCATTCATTTAGCCCATAAAAGATAATAGAATAGAACGCTAATCCATTAATTTGTTCCAATTGGTGTACACTGATGATTACATTAAAGGAAGGAAATGAGGTGAGTGTCAACCATTAGCAGATGTGGGTTAGAAGCAGCAACGATGATTCAATGTGAACATATACCTTCCAAATATTCCTGTTCTTATCAAAATGCCATAGAGAGTACGAGAATTATTGAATGAAGTAACTGAAAGGAACAATAGGTCTGAATATGCCATTTAGCAACTATATATATATATATATTTTTTTTTTTTTGGATTTGAAGCTCGAATTAGAGGAATGGAAACATAATAGTCGTACACACGAGTCTAATAAGAGCAAGTTATCACTCTTTTCATATTTTTTAATTGTCCTAATTGGAGTTATTTGATGCAGATCATTTATAACAAGGGGAATCATATTACCCCACTGATTAATGAGCAATAACAAGTACTTGTCTCACATACTTACCCTCCTTATATTAAAACAGCATTGCTTCCAATCTCCACCCAACCCCACCTCAATGCTAGCTACCAATTTATACACAGAGTAGTCAGAGCCAGAGGCAGAGTGCCAGTTGAGATAAATGCTGGGATATCAACTCTTACATATCACTATGTTATAACGTTAGAACATCAGCACCGTGTGAAATGACACCCTAACCACACTATGGCAGCTCCACTCAGCTAGACCATGCAGTGATGGCCTTGGAAGGACACCTGGCTGCAACGCACTTGTATCATTATGGTACATCACAATTAAAGGTGATCATTTCTTTGCATTTGGTTCTCATGTATACAAGAACACTGTAAAGGGTAACTGTCATTTAAGCAATCCATTTCTAAGACTTGAGCTGCAAACTTACAGTAAGTACTGTAAATATCCAGCAGATTTTGCTGGCAAAAACACGGACAGCATTTATTCTGTAGTGAAAGTTTTAGTCTGCAGAATACATGCCTCTTCACATTCTGGGTTTCTACCAGCATCATGAGTCTGTTATTATGATCAATAGGCCCTATACGTTTGTTCATCTTTTAATGACTATTGTAATGTTTGGTTTTGAGAAGAAGCACTCATTTTCGTGCATTAATTGGGTCTTAGATGATAAATTGACATTTAGATTCAACTCTCATTTAATACCCTAATGATAAAAGAGGAAGGAGGTTGTGTTAATATCCTGTGGGATAATGATTATTGCAGCGTTCAAAAAGTATTAATCACGATACGCTAGAATCAATTTTCTAGTTCGATTTTATTTTGAACCATACCAACATTGTAAACTTATGCTATTTCTGACTGCAAAACCTACTATTGATTGTAATTATGTTCTGTTTGTCAACATCCTACCTATACGGAAGATCACATACATGTATTGTGAGTAAGGTTAATAAAAAAAGTTAATTTGATGCCCAGCCATATTACTTGTATATGCAATCTACAAGGCTTATAAATGCATTGAATGCACGGCTCTGTCTGGTGAATAAACTCTGATGGCGACTCATTGAGACACTAAGTGGCATCCCTCCGATTTTCGATAATGGACCCCATGAATTAACTTGTCTGTTTGGAGACGTGGGTGGATGTTAATGAGTTGTGGCTGTAATATGCGTATGGCTGTGAAAAAGGACCAGCACCGGAGGAATTAACATCTCAGATAAGGGTTGTCGACGAAAATCTGCGTCAAACAGACGGTTACCGGTCATGTAGGGACTCCTATATCAACTCGTTATACAAATTGCCTCCTACCATGGGTACCATAAAGCCTCTACCGAAAGCCCCAACGTATATGTTTAGCTATCACATAGTGATCTGGTTATATAAACTCTCCCATAGACTGAACGTGTCCCCAAGTGTGTTGGTTCATTTTTATTCAGGAGAGTGGATGTTATTTTTGTAAAACGTCCAAACACATGAGGATAAAATGGCTCTCGTTCGTAGTGAAGGTTATTATTCATACGACGGCAATCTCAGCCCTCGTGTTTAAATTTCTGAGCGAATTATTGATTTCTGAGAAATTACCTATGCATAGACTTCCGGTATCATGAGATGAAATCAAAGGTCACACTCAAAGCCAAATATATCAACTTCTTTCAGAGGTAAATTATCATTTTCAGATCATTTTAAGCGTCAATATTTTTATGTTCCCCTGGTATGACATTTGTAACAGAATTCCTCGTCTATATAGCTGGCTCTTGTACACACCATGCAGGGTTTCATCTATCATGTTGTATTGATGAGGAATAGTACAAATTAGTCTCTAAGTAGTACAATGAATGCATGAGTGCATGGTGACAGAAGTTCCAACACGTCTTACAGTAGTAGCTTTACCTGTTCTCTCTCTCTGGTTACTTTAGAAAGGACATTTTGTAAATGTTAATATTGTCAGTAACCAAAATCCAAACATGAAATGTTGTTATTAACTGACTTTAGAAAAGTTCACATGATTATGTGTATACTGTATTAATAAATGTTCAATGCAATATCATTGAAATATAGTACGACCTTTTTTCAGATTGTAATTCGGTGCATCTGTTGAGAGTGTGATACAGTTAAACAGATGCATTGCACAAGGTATTGACATAAAATGTGGTATGCCCATTCACCATGATTATTTCAATATTGGCTTGCCCGAAATATACTCTCCAAACAAATCAATTACAGCCATGCCATTTGAATGCAGACACCGGCTGTGTCAGCACACATAAAAAACACACTTTTGACAGTATTCTTTGTTTAACTATAATATGGTGTAGGGTGGGGCAAGACGCCCAGGTGGGGTAAAACGCCCCCCCCCCCCGGCTGGATCGGTGCCTGTATGGTGGAAGTCCGTTAATTAATTGAATATTGCAAAGGGGATATCAACAGTGGTTGATTATTCTTGTTGCTCTTTAATTGCTCGGTGCTGCTCCGCCGATAACATATAGGCCTAACTTCGCCCTGCTCCACAAATTCGTCTATAGTCAGGAAAGCTTGTTGATAGGGGCCGTGCCCAAAGCCCAAACCTGCATGTGCACCTACAACCAGAGGATTTGACAAGTCATGGCATTCAGGGAATATCGATAACAATACCAATTGTTCATTGTTATGATTTGAAAAAAGCAACATTTTCGATGAAAATATTATGATCAAATGTAATTTTATGAAATAAATAGGCGCACTACCCCATCAACTCACGAGACATATCTCATATTGTGGACAGTTTTGGAGTGCCGCCTATACTCATCAGCTCGAATGCCCGTCCGACAGTTCTAATACGTAAAAAATGTATAAAAACGATAAGTATATTGGAGTTGATATCAACAGATTACGCTATAGAAGGTCAAGGTATATTGCTTGAGGCGCCACTTCGGTTTCTGACTGGAGCGCCCCAGAGGTGGGTTACAACCAGGTGGGTTTGCGTGTTGCAGACAGGAGCAATTAAGGCGGGAATTAGCTGTCAACACGTTCAAGCTGGGTCCTCGTCGCCTTAAAGTTGCAGGGCTTGCGTGATGTCCCTTTTCAAATTGAGGTAAATTTAGAAGTTGAAGGGAAAAAGGGTAAGCCACACTGAAGACCTATTGACTGCTATGCAAGTTATTCGGAAATATCAGTGTAGATTTGGGAGAAACAATTAGGCCTATTGTAAGGGGCAAAACTTGTAGACGCAGTGCATAACAGTCTTGGGGACCTTTTTAAACACGGGAGGCAGATATGTAGAATGATTATACAAAAAAAATATATCCTGATCATCATTAATCATGGCATCGTTCACCAACAAGATTCTAAATATATCACAACTAAATTCCAAAGACAGTATCCGTCAGAAGCAGAAATAATGCCTCACACTATGGCAGAGTCTCAGGCAAACATATCAGGAAGTCCCGCAGCGTACTTTAACAAGTGCCGTAAGTCAGGCATTTTGATAATCGATGATGATGTATTTCAACCATGAGAATGCTAATCCGCCAAGCAAACATGATATGAAGGCATACTCCATCTTGACTCCGACAGCTTTGACACAATTACATAGACTGATTTTACTGTCTAATTAATGCCTCGCGGCGGTCTCAATGATTGATGCCAGTAATCAACAACGACTGGTTAACATATCTGCAGGGAACGGCTCATTTGTACAACAGGCTCTGGGTTCTCACGATAACAAATCATTATGCCTGAACATTGAGAGTAGTGGTGTAAGTATTGGGGTGGGGATCACATGGCGCGCTCCTTGATAATTGTGACAATTATTGTTGTCCCATGATGTATACAGTCGCAAGCAATATTCCGAGCTATAGTATTCGTTGGGCATGAATTACCCTTATCAAAAATCTAGAACCCTCCTGCCTTGAAATTAGGTTTATCTTTACAACATTTCTATAACAAAAAAATACCTCTTCCAACTCCTTCGTAGGGATGATTCCATGATTTCGAATATGAGGCGGATCCCATATTTAGCATGCGTACATTATCGTATACATGTCATGTTGCATGGTAAAATCCACGTAATTATAAACACAGGGATCTCTGATGTGTATAATTCATAGTGTTTCTAGCTGCAAATGACTAGTTGTTTGTCTTGTGCTGGTGGCGTAGCCGGTTGTTTGTGGACAGCTGTGTAGGCAGCAGGCACCCATTACCCGGCCCGGAATACGGGGACATGCTCGGTGACCCGCCATCACCTGTCCTAGACACCAGTAAATCTCCAGGTCCTTAGGGGATGCAACCTTTAACTCTTACTTCACGTTCAGGTACGCAGTAACACGATTAAATAGCTGAAAACCACACCGTATTTGTAGTATATAATTAGGCCTATGCATGATAATGTGATTCTGTTGATTCTGTTTTACATTCTTTAACCATATATTGGTAATAATTTGATGCATACTCAATAAGCAAAACGTTATTGCTTCACTTCATTCTTTGAGAAATCTTAACCTAAACGCATCTTGGAGAAGAAGCAGCAAATTACTTCCGACTAGCCTCACTATGTGCCCATTCCTTCCCTCAGCACTGATCAACAGAAGAGCTATACGCTGGCTTCCGTCAAGTATTTACGCCCAGACCCCATTTTACCTGAAGTGGTTGCGTACGCCCAAAACTTTCAAGAACCACTCTTCAGACCGTTTAGCAGCGTGTCTCCCTGCACTTTGACAAATAAATCTAGACCTAGTGGAGTAAATGGATAGGCTTGGAGGATGGGATCTAAAGAGGTGCAGCTCAGCAACGAACCGTCGGGTACCCTCTACGAGAGCGCCACCTACGTCAAATTGGTTTAGCCCCATATAATAAGCTCAATGTGACCTTGTTGGGCGGCTGGAGAGTTGGAAGGGCATTGGCAATGAACTGGTGTTAGGGGTGTTGGCTGTATTGATTGGCTCGTGCAAACCCAGATTGAAGTATGACCTGAATCTTATAGCTCGGAGAACAATGTTCCCAGATAGGGTTCCGTTGTATGACCGAATATATTCCACATAAAATGTGTGACCAAGGAGTGAACTGTTTGGCATACTCGCATTGGGTCTATCTTGGAATAGTAGCTATAGTTTCCCAATTAGTTATCAGCAGACTAGTAAATCGTGACTTTGATTCTATGATAGAGCACATATTTTGGTGACCTTAACCAACAGTCGAGATAGATCAAATTATCTCAGCCTTTGACATAATAATTAGGACGTGATCTTTGTCATAAGAAATTATTTTCTGGAAAACAAGAAGGAGACTTTAAGGATTTGAAGTACCTAAATTATGTAAAGAGACAATAATGATGAACTGAGACTTGTATCAGAGAAGACTGTGCCTTGGGCAAGTATGTTATTTTAGGGGAGAGAGACAAACATGGCGCCGTGAGGTTAAAAGAGCCAGAACACTAATTCCTTGATAAATGACCAAAGGTTGCTGCGGTCAGGAAGAAGCACATACTTTCTATGCACAGGGGGACATTATCGTAGTTGTCTCTATGTTGTGCACATACGGAGGTTGTTTTCTGGCTCAGCTAGGGATCCAAGCCCCCATATGTTATATGAAACTGTCAGTTAGTAGTAACGAGATGGAAATGGCTCAGAGATGAGAGATTAGCCATCAATGTGATCTCTGCACATGTCAGCCACAGTGATAGATGGCCAACGTGAAATCATCACGCTTGCCAGAATTCTCCTTTTTTTTGGTGTTGCTTGTTTGGAAATTGTAATTCACGTGTCAAATGTGATCTTTGGGATGCTAGATGAATAATACAATATAATATTATTAACTCACTTGTTTTCTTGGATTAGTCCTTTGTGGTTGCCTGTTGTACGTTTACTGCTAATATTTCCCATCTTTGTATATCTTTTCATCAGCCTATACAGATAGGTCTCATACATTTGCTTCAGCTATTGCTAAAATTTGATCTCATAGTTACTCCGAAGAACTATTATATCTGCACAGTATCAAGTTACCATCAACTCTGTCGGTATAAAAGACTATTTATATGCTCTCTCAATCCCAGCATCAGAAGTTTGTTTTTTATTTCTCTTTCCTCGGGTGTCATTGTAAAGTTAAAGAAAATTGATATGAGCACATGTTTCTCAGACTTGAAACTTGATTAATGTTTATGTAGATCTATGCAAGACAGTGATCGGAAGGTCCCATTCTGAATTACTAAACCCTTTGTATAACTCATCCCCTCTATACAGACAATAGAAATCCTACGCAACAAAATATGTACCCCTGTAGACATCTGTCCACACACACAACGCCCGCAAAACAAAAAACAGCTGTTATTCAACGGTTTCAGTTTGCACGACTGCATGTGCTACTAGAAATCCATAATTTGCTGTCCATGCAGAATAATATATTCATTTCATTGGAACACTGAAGTGCGTGGTGTGTAATTGGGAATTACTGCTAGGTGGGAATTATTGCAATGTGGGAATTGGTAGGAGTACTGCTCCTGTAGAAAGTGTATTTTTCAATTCGAATTTCGTAATAGGAACGTGATTTACAATCATACATGTTTCATTTTGCGTGGAAAGCAATTCCTTTCGACATGTTAACATTTGAATTATTGGCGTGACAGAGCATAACGTCAATTACTTCAGAAGTGATTCTAGCCGTACCCTTGATCCCAAAACAAAAAATGAAAACTATCTTTCGGACAAGAGGAGCTGCTGGTGTTATCAGATAGGTGTGAAGCCAGATAATGCAGACGGTGCAAATGGATGGCAGGGAGTGTCTACAGCTGTACGTTTTGTAAACGGATTACTCCCGAGGCCATTACCACTGAGTCACTCAGTACACCAGTCCAGCGAGTAGCTCATCTGTCTTCAAACAACTCACTGCCAGCGTCAAAGAGAATGGCACTGGAGGAAAATATAGAGAGTATGAGGAGATATTCTCCCCACACGTGGTAGCCGTCGGCTATGTCGGTGGCTCATTCGGTGGACGTGTTGTCGTTCTCCTCTGTAAAAATATTACATCCTGATTCAGCAGGAAAAAGGGGGAAATCCATTGGGAGCGCTGGAGAAGGCAGATTGGGCCACTGTGTAGGAGCCCCGTCTAAACTAAGCCCGTCTGGCATGCTCTCCATCTCTGTCCGTTAGTGGCCTTAGGAGTGGAGGAGGGGTTGATGTAAGAACGTTCAACCCACCACACTGAATAGCTCATATTTAGCCTCGAGAACTCCTCATGGAGTATCGTGGTCCGGCCCCTGTACGCGTTCACCCGCAAAGACTATGTTAAGGATTACATTCCTTGCATACGAGATTCATTTTTCAGTGAGCCTGTTACTTGGTTTTGCAGTTCAAAGAGTATTCTTCACATTTAAATCTTTTTCAATATGTTGGTCGTTGGAGAGTTGCGTAATCAACTATCAAGCACCAACCACTTGTAAAGACGGTATCGGACGTGTACTGTTTAATGATAAAGAATTTATCTGCTAATGTATTTGCCTTGTCCTCAAAGGTTTTATTTTAAAATGAGGTACACTTTCATCACTTTAAGACTAATTATGTCCCTGTTAGATCCCTCAGTAGTTCAAAACGTTTGGAATAAGCGAATCATCAATGTTTTTTCCTATATACATAAAAGAGGTGCCACCTTATGATTATATAAGGGATGAACATGAAATTGTATAATATGATTTTTTGCCTTCAAAACAACATTACTTTTGCGATTATAATAGACATATATGCCTAGACGCATAGAATAGCCCTGTGAATAATTTAATACATCATGTTTTTGAATGTAGAGATGTGACCACTGTTACTGGATAATTTGCAGCACGGAATCCAGACATTGAGAGTGGACCTGTAAGGTTAAAGTTATAATACGTCTATGAACTGACATCATAGCCATGAAGGAAATAGCTCAGCGACCATAATTAACCATGACTTTATATGAAAGAATCGCTCTGCAGAAATAGAATCCACTGTATCAAATTGCTGGCAATCAGGATATGATACAAACTGGTGGAAGCTGGGTAGGTCCTGCACAAACTCACTTACACAGATGCCCACTCAATATTGGGAGATATATGGCAATATGAGTGCCCAATTAGTTGTCCGGTGGCTCCCCTGCTAAGATATCCCTATTCAAGACTCAGTGATCCTGTTGCTACATGATGTGTGCCCAAGCACTTTGCTTAATTGACTCACAGTGTTTCGAAGAGATTATGTGGCCTTCGTTTTGATTCTCTGGACATGTTTTGTCGCTGCTTCATATCAGATATTTTCTGGCATTTCAATCACGTATGTGTTCTTTTTTCCATTTGCACATCAGTTCACCACATGGTGGGCCTTGAGCCCTGGTCAAAGAGAGTCCTTGTCCTGATATTGCAATTGGATGTCTTCAAATGTTTTTAGGGTAGACTAATTAAATTATCTTTGTATCAAGTGTTTCATGCTCTTTTAAAGTCTTTTTGTGACTTTTTTCTTACGTGAAAGTATGTGAAATTATCCGTCACAGTATTTGTATCACAACACAGAACTAGATTTATACTCCTTAAGCTGCTTAAATCAGCCTTCCAGATAACAGTCCATAATTGCTTTTCTTAAACTGTCATTACATCGGGAAAAAAAACCCACTCTGTTCATTTTACCTTATCAAAGAAGACGCCAGACATTAAACTTGCCTGTGGCCTTTGACATCCTAATGACCCCTGCTGATGACTTTGATGTCAATGTTTTTCTGTTTCTCCCTTTACATATTGAGCCGTATCCAAGATTGGCAATAGAAAAAAAGAATTATAATGAACAAAATAAAGGTAAAGCGTATTTTGTCAAATCAACCTGGTGGAACTATTGGCCTATAGTACATGGTTGCAGTATTACCCTAGCTGGCGTCTCTATGACTAAGTGCATGTTTGAATAGAAACCAGTCATTTAAATATCTTTGACACTATATATCATCGTGATCAAAACCCATTTAAGAGATAACAATGCTTAGAAAGCTATGTTGAATTACAATGTCATAGGCCTAATGGATCAGAATAACAATTCTCTATACCGAACTTATGTCTGAAAGTATTAATCAAAAATCAATAAACAAAAGAGTCGCATCATGGATGAACCTCTTAACACATACTATGTATTTTTTGTTATATAGGTTATAGGTACCCTACCCTAAATCTTGGCTTTGTTGACTTAAGGTATATTGAAAAGCAGTGGCGGGTCCAGCAAAGGAGGGGCAAAAGGGGTGGTCCCCTCTCCCGTCCCCTAGACCAAGTGGAATTGTTTTTCAAATAATGTACGTTTGTTGATTCGTAGAAATCAAAGGTTATTTATTTTTTACTTTTCTATAGGGGGTTTGTGACTAGATGACGGGCTCTGAATCCGCCCCTAAAAAGCTTAACATATATATAACCTATCCTATTTGAAAATACGCTGTATTCCAATCCATAGTGCACAACGGAAATTAATTAACGCTGGTTTTATGATTGTGGCATTAGGTTTGACTTGAATTTGACAAGATTTGGGTGTAGACTAATAATGAGGAATTTGATTTAAAAATAGATTTTCCAGACACGTGCGGCTTACGGAATTAAACAAGGCATGACAAGGTCCACAAAATAACATTTTTCAAATGTTTAAAGATAAACTTGACCGATATAAATTTGTCTGAACTTTGAAATAATAATGTCACCTTTGATTTGAATTTCGTAAAATGATTTTAATTATAAGTACGAAAATTCCTTTATTTCTTTAAATTTAAGCCGATATTTAATTATTTATAATACCCCTTAAGGTGATATAATCTTTTATTCTTAAGGGGCAATTTTTTTTCATATTCGTAATGGAAAATTAAGAGAAGCCTTCTGTTTATGCTTAAATAGGATTCGTATGTTTCATAGGAATTATAGAATATATCAGTTATGAGTATCATAAACGGATGCAATTAGCCTATAGGCCCTATCGGTTATGAGTATCATAAACGGATGCAATTAGCCTTCATGAATGCGCGATATAATAGACGTTTCATCCACTCTCCAATCATGAAAAGTCGGTTTCAAGTTGGCCTTTTGGAAAGGTCGATATATAAATAATGTTGACGTTTGATTGCCACCAGAAAGATTACATAGGCCAATACGTATTTACCATGGTAATTTGGCTTAGACAATACTTTGGTATAGTTGGGCTAGGCCTATATGCTAAGGCGATTTAAGTAAAAATAAAACACAAAGCCAATTTCCTAAGTGGCATGCGTTATCATTGATAATAATGATCAGCTGATGATTGCAATCATGATAATGTAAGATTTAATGAGCTGTACAATTTGGTGAACTTTTAAATTTTGCCTGATTAGGCCAATCAACCTATCAGAGTCTAGCCCCCATAACTTGGTCCGAGAAAAGCCCTGACCTCTGGGATACCTACTACGTACGTGTAGTAGGCCTATCACGGAGGTCAGGACTTTTCTCAGCGGACTATCATAACTGTGCATCTCACCTTTAGGTATTAATTAAAGGTCCAGGCATAGATAGGCCTAGAGAGCGAATGTATCTCTATGGCCCGGGTAACTGGTCAATTTCGACATAATTATAGGCCTATTCTCCGGCCTATAATTAAACAAAAAACTTCCGGTGAGTCTGGTTGCATTGTTCTTTTGACTAATTCCTGGACATTAAGGCATAATAAGATAGGAAAAAATAGGTTTATGGCCAGTCTATCAATATTAAAGAGAACAGACTATTCTCAAGGACAGAGTAGGGGGAATCTCTAGCTAGAGTTGCTTAGCAACCTCAAGGGGGACAGTTTTATCTGGCTCTGATTGGTCAGTCCTTATCTCTAACCTGATCTGTCCCCCTCTGGCCTTGGTTATGGTCACCCATGCATGACCGTAACCAAGGAATTTCCTAACCTAGATAAGGATATGACACACACATGTCCTAGAGAATAGCAGACCCTGGTCACATGTCACCAATGGCAACCATGACCATGTCAACCAAGGGGACAATAGTTATTAGGCTTATAGCAGAGGTGGAGTCATTAGAGAGGAAGATATAGGCCTATCTCTCAATGAATGTGAAAGACACTCACGCACATTCGCACTACAGTCACAGCCTCCAAAGCACCAGGCGGGCAATTCGCCTCAGGGATTCAACTTAATTGGTTTACATGTTTTATCTCCAACCATGCAGCAATAAATCTGTTATGTGGAAAAAGACATGGCAGCGGTGGGATTCGAACCCACGCCTCCGAAGAGACTGGTGCCTTAAACCAGCGCCTTAGACCGCTCGGCCACGCTACCTGTTGGATACGACCGATCCCCCTATGTATAAAATCATTACATTGTATTTATTTCATGATGAAAACGATAAAATTCGGGTCAAAGAGTGTATTCTGAAAAATGATTTTCATCCAACCAATCGACTTTTGTCCTGAAGATACCGCCAGCGGCTCGTAGGGTGGACGCTCCCTCACCTGCGTGTTCCGGGTGGTGACGCAGCGCTCACCTGACTCACCTGTGTGAGTGTGTACAGGTAGGCCCAGGTAAAAACCCATGTCTGGCAGCGGTGGGATTCGAACCCACGCCTCAATGAGACTGGTGCCTAAAACCAGCGCCTTAGACCGCTCGGCCACGCTACCCATGAAGGCATGGGGAAATGGTGTATTATTTATTTGATATGACTCATGGATGAAATAAGTGCAAAGAGAATCCGAATAATGCGAACGCTATATTAGTCTATACAGAACCTCCTGAGATTTATGATGTTTTGTCTCAGTCAGTGATCCTCTTTAGATTAGTATTAAACAGCTAATGTCAGTTTGTTATTTGGCATCGCATATGTACATTACTCTTCAACCAATATCATAGGGCCTATAAAGAAATAACAATGTAATGTGCTTATTGTCATTTTCATTTTGTTCATACTAGTATGCGATTTTTAGTATTAGAAAAGTTTTACGTTATAGGATACGATTTTGGTCTATAAGGCCAGAACAGATCTGGCTCTTCAGCCAATTCACCATCAATACCGTCGACGTCCCTCCCACTCCATAACCCTATAATGTCTTGTACTATAGACATATGTACATGAGATGAATCTCTATAGTTGTACTGAAAGAATAGAAGTACCCCAAAAGAAGGGGTTTCGGTCAACAGGCAACCACTAGTTGTAGCTGAGGAAGCAATTTGTCTCGGCACACAGAGGAGCTATAGTAGATAATCCCTACTGGTTGGTCTGTGCCCGGGGACAAAGGGTATGGAGGTGACTGAGTGGGCGTCGGCAGGGAGAGCCTCAGGGTGAGCCTGTAAGCCCTGTCTAAAGTAGTGGGCAAAGGTTAAAGCGGTTAGCCACATATTACAAATGTTATACCCCACTAGCAGATTTAGGGGAAGGGTACAGCCGTAAGTCACACAGTATTACCTACATTTCACGATTAACTTAAAGGCAAAACTTTCATTAATATAAGATCGTACCATTTAAGAAATATGCCTATTGGTTACTGAATGTGGGGGGGGGGGGGGGTATACATTGATATCCAGGCACTCAATGAAAATCAGCAGACATGCAGACAATTTATCAATATGCAGACCTAAGATTAAGATAGAAGTTAGATAGAAGTGGTCACCTCCAACAATTCTATATCAAGTCTATCCGTCGCATCGCTATACGCTTTCTGGATATTCATCTCCTTTCCTGTTATTCTGATTTTTCTTAGATATTGAGTATAGAACACCTGCATGCTCGCAGGTATTTCTTTGTGTATTGGCCTATATGTGTATGTATGTATCTGTTCGGTATTATAGGGCCCTGGCTGCTAGTTTATGTAGGTTAATACTCTTGCAGCGCCCGAAACAAAATTATGCATGCAGTTTTAACACTGTAATGATTACAGTGTTTAAACTGCATAGCAGTGATTGGGGATCGTATAACACTATACTATAGTGTTATACGATCCCCAATCACTGCTACACTATACTATAGTGTTATACGATCCCCAATCACTGCTACCACTAGTATCATGCAGAACTTGCATTAAGATACAAGTTAATGAGGCCCCCTGCATGCATCCATTGTAAAGTCTATATATCTGTATATTCGTCGTACATACACTTTCTGGATATTCATCTCTTTCCCTGTTATTCCGATTTTTCTTGGAGATGGGATAGGCCTATAGAATACCTGCATGCTCGCGATCTATCTTCGGAATTATTCTTCAGGCCGGCTCGTCCAGGCGGCAACGAGTGCAGTTGCATCTCATCACTTTAGCCAGCCTGGTAAGCCTACATGTATGCACCGCAGGCTTTATGTATAGCCTTTTCAACTCCGGTGGTCTTTGCGGATGATGACTCAGCATTTGGTATTGATAGACGAAATACATATTCTACTGCAAGGTTTAGCTTGAAGCCCAATGCACCTGAAATGTCCAAGAGCTTATAAAGCCGCCGGAACCTGGGAACATTTTACTTCTACAGCCCCATTTGCTTTTCCAATCGACATTGAAAATCGGAACACGGAGTTAGCGAAATATATAATAATATTTATTTGGTCTCACAAGCATTTGTCCAATAAACCCCTTTGTGTCCATTCTGTATATTCTATGGACATTGACGGCCGCTAAAATGTATAATGGGATAACTTTGCCAAATGAGTGCATGCATCGAAGAAAACTGTCTTCGGGTTTGGCTTGATAGGAATTCTGACAAATTTAAGCCTACAAAGGAGTCACTATTCAGCAAAACCACGCCAAGCGGTGCTTTAGTCTCATACGTTTGCGCACCTCCAAGCTGACGGGGAAAGAGTTAAATTTGCTGGGAGAGTAACTCGGCGAGTAACTCGGTGTTCCCTTTCTTATGCGGGACGGCACGCAATCTGCTCATTGCGAGCTCAATGCCGTCTGTCTCGTTCCAAAACACCGGGTACGGACCGCACATAGTGGAGACGCGCAACGTTCACATCAAATAGACTGATAATGCCTTTTTGCCTTATAAGGAGGACTCCATCATCAATAATTACCCTAATTATTCAAATATTATTGATCAAGATGGCGTTGCTGTAAAGAGGCTTTAAGTGAAAAAGGAGCTGGAATAATCGTTGTAATTCGATAAATGCAAGGCGATTATAAATCGCATCGAGAACCATTTCCTTAATTGGCCAATCACAAGAAGAACAATTGGTAGCTTTGATATTGGTAATTTTAGTTGATTCCTCTAACAACGCAAAAGCCATATTAATCTGCCATCGAATCCCACTGCCACATTGACAAATATATTTTCCGATCTGTGCTGCACCTACCGTTGCGACATTACACTGTTATTGTACTATTCTAGTTATGCTTTTTTATTAATAGATACCAGTATTATAACGTTCTGTATTGATAAGGTCTAAACAGCTGAACTTCACCAAAATGCAATATTGTTATATTACTCTGTTTGTGGGCCGTTTGTGGTGAGTATCAACTTCATGTAAAAGAACTGTTTCTTGAAAATCAAATAACAGAGTTTCAACAAGCTAATTTCATACATAGACCTATATCTGCATTTAGTATTTTTTTCTATTTGTAGTTATAGATTATGTTGCCATGTTAATGTTTGGAGTCATCACCTATAATTATACCAATTGATTATCCTATGAAATTCAAGCTCGGTGAAATTAAAGTCCAATAGGCATATCAATTATATAGGGATCTTAAACATATCGTATTTTACCTCTAGTCCGAAGCATTTCAAGCTTTCCCACAAGGTAATCAGTGAGAGCGCCATATGTCTCACTGTAGAAACGACAAGACCACTTTAGGAGAAGTTAAGCAAAAGGGCCAGGTGAAGATCTTTGCCCTGCACAACCTACCTTCTGAAATGTCAGCTGTCGTTTTCTATAACATAATTGACGTAATAAGATATACCTTGGCAGTAGGTGCTCGTTGCCTTTTTGGTATTTAGACCCACGGTATAAAATATGAGACGGGTATTGAAAGGTATTGAGAAACGTATCAGGAATACTTTTTCATTGCCCGCTACGCCACAGGAAAGGACTTCCTGCCAGTATGATGAATCGAATCCCTTTAACTGTTTAAATCCCGGATCATCCAAACATAAATTGGTGTATTTCCCATTTTTTTCAGGAAAATTCCCGATACATTGAATCAGGTCAAAAAACGTCCGAAATACGGGCGGCTATGGGCGGATTGGGGAAACTACGAACGGGCGGCTGTGACCAGATTGGGGTATAACACCCTCCTCATGACCCTGCTCAGTGCAGTCCGACCGTCCAGCAGCCCCAGGTCACTGCACCACACATGGGCTAATGATGGGACTACTTTGTTCTTTACCTCAGCATTAGATGGTTATAAAATGAATATCTTATTTCCATCAGTAAATTTAACATTGAATAATAATATTATGATACTACATTATTGGCTATCAATAATCTATTTCCACTTTACTTTAGATACATTAAAGGATTTCTCAGATTTCGAGTGTTAGGGTTTAGAAAACATCGCAAACATGCGATATTCTCACATCGAAACCTGCGCTATGATGGTGATTAAATGTCGCAAGCACTTTATCGCACAGGTGTAAAAACACCTATGTTTGGGGTGAGAACCCATTGAGCAATGCGACTGGAAGTCTCGTTTCGTCAGAGATCGACCATGCAATATCTAAGCCTAACGTTAAATATTTCCCAACTGATTGACTTTTTTATTTTTATTGATTTCTGATCGAATCTTTCAATGGGAATACCAGTTCTGGTTGTTTACGACTATAGGGGGCCTAGTACTAGTAGACCAGAATTTCAATTGAATCTCTCAATGGGCACATGTATAGCCCCTATCGCATTTTAAAAAAATGCTTGATATGCTTTCCCATTTATAGGACCTTTATTGCTAGCGGGTAGGGTTGAGGAACCTTACAAAAATAATGATCTGGTATCATCGCACCTTTGTTTTATGGTCTGGACAGTCAAAAGCCTCATTCATCTATAGCTGGCCTGTCAAATTGTGATAGGCCTACCTTCAGGAAAGTGTATTCAATGAACATAAACGACCCCTCAATACTATGAATTTTCCCGTCAGCGACTCTTTTCGCCATCTATTTTAGCTAACCAGTGTTTAGCTATGTGTTATCTGTTTGCACTACATGCAATTTCATAAAGACGATCACTTATTCTAGTCTAGGTGAAAAATATAGAATTAGGGGCCTGCATGACTGTATGCGTCACCCATGCATAAACACTATCTGTGCGGAAAGAAGAATCCCTTAGTAAAATACCAATATTGATTAGGGTACCATCATTGTGAGAAGCATACTCAATCAAACTTCTTGACATAATTAATAAAACAGTCTTTATGGAAGTCAAAAAAAGTTGAAAGTCAGAAAGGAAATGAGAAATTTGTGCAAACACAGTACGGCAGCTTCCTCTCGCTGCCTCCGTCCATATATGTTACGTTATATGAGTTTTTTTCAGAGCAAGAGCAAGAAGAAATTATATTCTAGGGAAGAAATGCAATTGATGTAAGACAAAGTGTGGAGCTTATTCCCCCGAGTGAAGACATCGTCTGTGTAATCGTGTCCGAGGGCGGACAATTGAGGGGCACGCAGGAGGAGCCGGATATGGGCAAGAGGCAGCCTCTGCTCGGATTCATCGTCTAAAAGGCCCGAGCCAAGACCTACTCAAATATGTACCAAGGAAGATTTGGTTTCTCATTAACAGATTCGATGACAGCAATTGCTTCAGGTTGGCTCGACTCCTTGAAACCATTACACCAATGACTGCTGTCAATAACAGGAAATTGCATGCGCCAAGTGGCAATTGATGGTTTTGACAAACCCTATCATCTCAGTGCAGACGAAGGGTAATTTATTTTGTTCAATAATGGGTCAAAGTGCTATGATCTTCCGCTTCAGAAGAGAATATTTGGACAAATATAGACATTAGCCTGACGTGGACCGCTATGAATTTGTTTACTGAAAGATGGAAATAGTTATCATTTTTGCTATTTGATTTTAAGGACGACAAAACGCAATTCCTTTACCCTTTAGAATCAAGTATAGCTTGATTCATCGATATGACTTTCGGCGTTTATCAGGTTGGGGCAACGACTACAAAACTGCGACGTTACATCATCTTGCATCGTGACAGATTTCTGAACCACAGCCGTGGCAAGATATCACAACATTGCAAAATATATTAATGCATATTTCACATAGCCTCTCTTCTAATAGAAATATTTTGTATTTGTTGATACACCTAACTTTAAAAGACTTGTTGCGAAGCATCATTTTACATAATTGTTCATACATCATAGTTATAGCAAAATCTATCGTGTAGATTCATAGCCCTGTGCGTACATTTCTGCAGTCAGTAGAAAACGGGGCCAGCTTGAGCAGACGGCACCGTCACGCTTCACTGATTTCCCACGTATCACTCTCCATGCGTATCTTTAGTTTAGAACACATGTAGTTACAGTGCGTACTCCTGGTGGAAGAGTGACGGGTTTTCATCATACAACGAGTTGTCGTCTTGTCTCGGCATCACAATCTAATACATTGCAACATTCAAGTCGTTGCCCCAACCTGTTTATGTGGAATCGGTTTTGGCCCTTATGGCCAAGAAATTACTATATCGAGCCAGCACTTAAATTTGTTGACCTAACTCTCTGAACTGACCGACATTATAGCTTTTATCGATTTGTTTGGGCTTAAGGCCCGGTCACATATAGAGACTGAACTCAACTCAACAGTTGAGTTGAGTTGCGTCTCTGATAGTTTTGATATGTGACATAGGGTTAAAACTGGAGTTTTAGGTTTTCTCAAGACTGATCAGTCTGGTCTCTAATCTTGAGATGTTGAAGATTTAAAACTGGATAGTCTTGAGTCTTAAGCAGTCTTAAGGCCCAGTCTCAATATGTGACCGGCCTTAAGACTGGATAGTCTCCAGTCTCAAGCAGTTTTAAGGCCCAGTCTCTATATGTGACATAGTTTAAGACTAAACTCAACTGTCTTGAGTCCATTATCTAATCATATAAAAGCAAATAGACACACCTCTTTTTCCCACATATCATTGAGTTTAAAGGCAGAGGATAGAAGACACAAGACTATCCAGTCCCTATATGTGACCACTCATCATTTTTTCCTTAAGACTGGTTTGTCTGCAACTGTTCAGTCTCAAGGTCTTAAGACTGTTGAGTTGAGTTGAGTCTCTATATGTGACCGGGCCTTTATTGCTGGTCTCGGTGAACATATTGATAAGCATACAATTCAAAAGGTGGGACACTAACCACAAAAAACAATATTCCTCTCAGCAGACGACTTCCGGCCAAAACCTCTCACCTGTCACTGGCGGGAAGACGAAGTAATACACTAAGGGAAGATAATGACAAGCAATGGCTCTCGGGGAGGGATAAATGAGAGGGAGCGGGCCAAGTTCTCCTCTAATGGCTGCATGTTTGGAGCCGTAGGTCTCACAAAAAGCCAAAGGGTGAACAAAAAAACAAGCCACAATAAGGCTCTGACGCCAAGATATGGTAGAAGGGGATCCGGCCCGTCTGCAATACGAGACGTGATGAGGAACAGCTGCAGAGTATACCACCTATCAGGAGGGTTGCCAGAAAAAGCTCCGGGGGGTCAAAGGTACACCATAAGGCTAGCAGCCTGTTGGGATCATAAGGTAATTTCCTTTCTTCACTGCAAACAAATATATTATGGATGTGTTGTAGTCAACGTTCAAGCATATGTTCAAGCACTAAAGGACCGAAAATTGCGCATATGTCGCGTTTGTCATGCCACATCAAGCATTAAGCAAACGTGTAAAGATGTATTGCATTATTTCTGAATATACCGCTTCATTGCAAATGTGATGGGATCTGAATTTTGTAAGCTTTGAACTATTGTTAGTGTTTGATTTAATACTGCGTGATGTGTATAACTAATTAATCCGTGAGTTGTTCATCCAGGTTATCGATCCGATCAGCCTGCGTTAAAAGTTAATACATCCATTCCCCAATAGTTCAAAAGAAATGGACGATGAGGGAGCTGGTAAAGTGAAAGGTCTTTTATTCAATTAACATCTTATCCCGAGTCAAAGCCACAGTGAATAAGTCTCCATCAGTCCACCTTCCCATCTCCTATCAGCAATCAACCACATTTAGAATACAAGTTGTTCCAACACATCCTAGACCGCCCTAGTGCTTAGCTCTATCACAATCCTTTGTCCGAAGCTGTTGGTAGTGGTAAACTCCAGTATACTGCGCAGGAGCCGCAGGTATTACTCCGAGCAGTTCTTCTATTTCTATGGTTAAACTCTAACTCCTAACTAACTCGCTCCCTACCTTTGCAACACCTTTTATACTGGTTAACAGGTGGCGCTGGGAGCGTAAAATATCTCTGCGTAGAGGTAGACTTGCTAGGTCTGATCCTAGCTATATTATACAAGATGATAATATATTAAAAGTACTAAGCTATTAGTACATTCGACGGCGGTCAGATGTTTGAGTTTTGAGGAGGTGGACGACATGGCTCAAACCTAATAAAGATTATTCAGTCAAATGTATTATTATTATTTTTTTTTTTTTTTTTTTAAAACAAACTGATGTTGGGTGGCTTTGACTCTCGTGGTACATTCAGCACAGTGTTGATATATTTATAGATTCCATTTTCTGGTCATTCAGAGATGTGACCCAAAGGTACAGTTTCATGAGTGGAATTATCTATTATATAAATACATTATGGTATTAGCCCCGCACTGAGCTCAAGGACTGCGGAACCCGTTCATAAAGTAACAAGGTAAGTTCATAGGACCGTAAGATGATCCTTAAAGTGAAGGTGATTGTCATGCATTCAACGACAAGGTGAGTCCAGAGGATTGTGAAATGATCCTCAAGGTGATGGGAATTGTCATGCTAACTCTTGACAAGGAAAGTCCAGAGGATTGTGAAATGATCCTCAAGGTAAAGGAGATGGTTCTGCCTACTGTGGCATTACTCATTGTTCTGAGTGTCAGGTCCGTTACTTGACGATTCAGGAAAACACAGAAGAGAACAGGTAAGTTTGGGCGGTGTTTTCAATACTATGTCCAGCACTAACTTAGTACATACATGTACAGATTTTCGTTCTATGCGGTTTGGAACAAAAGTCAACACAATTCAACATATATACAGTGTGAAGTTGTCTTAACCTTCTAAGAGTAACAAATACACAGCAAATTCAATTCTAGAACGAGTTAACACAATAATAAGTGACTTCGGAGAAGCCGGACATTTTAAATGATCGGGTGGCATTGTACATTGTATGTCGACTTTCAACCAATTTTCAACTAAAACGACATTATTTACAATAAATTCAAGGTCCGGGCAATGGGCCGGTCAACATTAAACAGTTTTGACACCTATAAATCATCATACCTAGCGCGCGCCCATCAGTCACCCTTAGTACACGTGTACTTAGCGGGACGCTTGACTGGAGTTCCCATCCAGGGCCCGACCTCGGTCTGGCTTCCTCCAGGCGTTAAGTGCCCGGATGGCATTTTCTGTTTCGAATGAATTCGGCGAGTTTGCACGCTCGATATGAATTATTATGCCTTGCTAACTAAGATTTATCGCCTGATTATGTTGGTTTGGGACCTAAGCTTTAGTTTAGCGCCAATTTTGTAAGAAATCATACGATGGTTTGATCATGCTAGCCAATTTCAAAATTTGGATCCCTTGGATCAAAAAGGGGTTTCCCAAATTAGCCTCGATATGACGTCATTTTAATCAGTGCCGGCGGTCTTTTGGAGTACTAAGACGTGTATTTTTCCTAGTTCTCTTTTCGTCAATCTTTTTCACCATCTACCATGGTCCGCGTCACAGTTTTCTGCTCGGACCGAGAAGGCAGGATCGAGGAATACCCTGACCTTTTACTGGCGGGCACGGAGCACACCTGCATCGTCTTTTCTTGCCAAGATGCAACGACAGCAGAACTCTCAGGGTATGCCTTCGCGCACCACGTTATGTGGCCGGACAATGTTTTAGTTGTAATCTGTAACTTATTAGACGTCCTAACGTGGGATCAGGAATTGGAACTCTACATCCCGTTATACACTAGCTCGGACGCCGCTGCCAAATTTTATGCGGAGACCCTGAATCGAGCCTTCCTTAACGTGAAGTCCCACCCGGCTCCATCTACTTTGGTTATGACCACCCCCTCCGGCTTTGACGTGCGACGATGGGCCCTAACGGATAGTGACGGGTCCCTGCAGAAATGGGTGAACCGGTTGGTACCCAAGGTCAGTCGGGAGGTGCGCCGGGCCAACGAGTGGTTCGGGGTGCCCACCGCGGATACGGGGCGAGTACTTCACGCTGTCCGGACGGTTGCTGACGGAAATATCACCGTCAACAACTTCAGGGAACTTGAAGATGGGTACCGGCCCTCCGACAGAGTGGTCCGACGCTGGGCGCGGGTACTAGGGCGACTGATTGCCCGCCTGCCTTTGGTGACACGCTAGGCCGTCGGCACTCGGCCCCCCTCTTTTGTAAATAATAATTCTGGAGTAATTCCCATCAACTGATTTTTTGTGATTCAATTCCCGATTAGCACCCAGTTCACTAATATATATATCCAGGAGGCTTCAGCCAGTCTGTTTTCATGGGACGCGAAGACCACAGGACTGTTTTTACGGGACTTTTAGATGTTGCCTCTCCTCGTCTGTTGCCGGGAGTCGCCCTCCTTTCGTTGAGCTAGGTCCACACCCCGACCGCTCCGAGACCGGGTAAGTCCAGCCTCCTTTCTTGACTGTTATCTGCACGCTAGGTAGGCTACTAACCCGTTAATTTTAAGGGGATTGTTGGTCCAGAAAGTTGTCAGCAGTTTTCGGCTCGCCTTCACGTGGTTAAATTCCGGAAGCTGACGTCACTCCCGGAACCAGAGATTGTATTTCGCTGGTGATTTTTGCAACGGGTAGCGTGGACGGCCACCTGGTGTTTACTTTTGGTTACAAGATGGTGGACGCGGGCCGAAAACTAGGACCCTGTGTACTAAACTTATTATCTTTTCCAGGTCCTGTGGTTGGTGATGATAATATGAATGGTGTAAGATGGTAGTATTGGACACTGAAAGACGTCAGGCTATATGATTTTAGTAGGAGGAATTGTTTAGGCGAACATGATCAAGCATTTTTATCTCGCGCGTGGGTTGGGCGATAATATAGGGTTTTCTTAACTACTAGTTTTGTTGACATCACCGATTCAAGCAGGCTCTCAGTGTGTGAGTAAGGTAGGCCGTTTTGGCCTTGTAGTATTATTTTATGATTATTGACTACTAGTTGACTGACACTGCACTAGTGGAGTTGCGTGGATGACCAGGCATTCCGGTCTGGACTGTACAGCACTGGATTTGCTGTGACAGAATTCTTTGTTTTGACGTTCCCCGTACAAGACAGTGGAAACAATCCACATGGCGGCGCCATAAGGTGTGAGGCGCTTCATGGGGTTACCCCTGGTAAGTTTGGGAACTGTATGTGACCAATTACTCTGGCCTAGACTGCGTAGCATTAGATTGGCTGTGGCAGAATTCTTTGATTAGTTGTCCCCCTTACAGGGTAATGGAAACACCTTCTTGATGATTTTTTTTTTTTTTTTTTTTATTATTGAACTATACTCATCGTACAAGGGATGATCTTCCGTATAAGTTATGTCAACATAATGTATGATTATGCATATCAATCAATCAATCAATCAATCAAATAATCAATAATACATTTCTAATTATAATAATGATGAGGTGCAACTCAGCAGCGTTCATAGCTAGTATAAGCATCTGAATGCTGTGTAATTGATCACATGATGCGACACCATAGGTAGAGTCGTCTGACTGGTTGTCAGCGACTCCATGGTAAGTTGAGAGGCGTAGCAAAAGGCTACTAATACCATCCCGTTTTAGTCTAACAGCAAGACTGCGTCAAGGTCATTGTGTTAGAATAAGTGTTGTAGATAATATTTTGCGCAGTGTCGTCCAGATGGGAGGGGGAGAAATAATGGTTATTCGGACTGGTTTATTATTATTTATAGAGAAGCTACTCTTGGGTTTATGAAGAGCCAATGCTTGAACGGTATGTCCTATTATTGTTATTTTATACATATATATATATATATTTTTTATAAATACGGTCGGTATATATTTTGAATTACAGAGTGGTAGCTTGGCGTTCGTCCTCATATTTTTGTACTGGGACTGAACGTCAGCTCCACTGTTTACAGTAGTCAGTTAACACCCCGCTTCTAGGTAATGGGTGTATTCCTGATATTTTCATACAAATATTTTGTCTACATGCACAGTAATAACTTAACATTTTAATTTGTACAACACACAGTATGGGGGTTGGGGTGGGTTTTCATTCCGCAAGTCTACGTGCCTTTTACGCTGGCATCGAGTATTAACTGTTCATGGAAGTAGGTTGGTTACAAGTTACTTAATTATCACCTGAGAGGATCGGGGCTCAGACCCGGGTCTTTTACCGGTCTGAACACCAACCTAATCAGCTACACGTGGTCGTCGGCACCCTCCCCTGTTTTGTAAAACTAAAGGGGTCGAGTGCCGAGTCCCACATTTGTTACAATCAGGAGCAGCATGTATATTACCTTTAATATACATACTACCCCTTTTTACAACTAAGAGAGGTGTGAATGCACTTCTCCAGAAAGACAGCACCTAATTAGTCGGGCCTCTTTTCCCAATGTGTAGATCCAGGTTAAACCCGTATTCTGTTCAGGTCTTTGCCCGTTTTTCTTATGGAGAGCCAAGACTACTCCAGAAAGGACTCCGCCCCCAGCCTATTTTTAACTATGCGCACGAGGGGCAGGAATTTTTTTTGTGCTAAAGACAGTTTTAGAATTTTGACTTTACTAATAGGACGGGTAGACTATCTGCTAAGGGTTTAACCAAGTTTTTTCAGCCATTCGTCAGGGAATTTTAGTAGTCCGTGTCCCCCCTCCTCAGCTCAACTGTTGAGCGGGGACCCGGTTACTTTATGCGCCACGACGGCGGTCGAGACTAATGTTTCTTTTTTTTTTTTTTTTTTCTCTCGACGGCGGTCAACTCTGAAGCCGCACGTCTCTTTTATTAATTTTGTTATCACTAATTTTACCCGGGTCGAAACTTGACTTGCTGTTTTGCCTCAGTCCTGGTTAAATCTGGTCTAAATATGGCCTAAATAGCTTAGTCTCGTACCTTTGAGCAGTTGTTTTCCATCTTACATTTTTCGCTGGATCCTGATTTACAGTAAAATCAAAGGATCCCACGACTGGGAGATGTTGTGACCCGGCGACCATTACACATAACCAAGATGATGGGACTACACATTTTGTACAGCGCCTCGTCCCATCATCCTGTGGGTTTTAGCTACAGCTCCCCCCCACAGGGAGAAGTCGCCTTTATGAAGAAGGGAGTTAGCACCCTGTGAATGTCGCCAGTTCACCGCATCCGTCCCGTAACCTCCTTTTCCTTGTGACCTCCGTTATATTTTCTGAATGTAACATGCCTCGGGCAGGAGTGGTAACGTCACTGCTCATCATAGCATGCCTGTATCAGAAGCAAACGAGCCACTTATAGTGTACTCTCGTGCGCTGTCACGGAGCGTCCCACCTTTGAATGTTACTACATATGCTGCGTTCTTATGTTCTTACTACAACTTGCCCAGGATTCCCTGAGGGAGGGCTCTTAGTTAAATAAATATTGGCCTGCTTTATATATTAGTTTTTGTGTAAGTTTCTTTCTAGACTTTTGATATTATTTTTTTTTTTTTTGGTGATGAGAGAACCGATGTCAGGAGCCGTCCCACCCGGGGCATAGTGACTGCCATGTTCAAGCGTCGACCCCAGTGCCTCCCAGAGCGTCGGTGACGCGTAGCCCCACACGACCTGCCTCTTGCTAGGCACCACCGACACCAGGCATGTGGGCGGGCTCCTGCCATTTGCGCGGCTCTCCCATCTTTGAGGAGAGTACATATATATATATTAAAAGAATAGGTTTTTTTTTTTTTAAATATTTTATTTAACCTGGGTAAATACAATTTGGCAAGTTGCCATTTTTCGTTGTAACCCAGCATACACATCTAGATAAGTATGCGTCAATATTGTTCCGATTAGAGAAGACGTGAGTGAAAATCAAATTTTACAGAACTTAAGTCAAAATAAACAACAATACACAAACATAAATACAATTTAAAGAATAAACTAATATTATACAGACAATCAAAATTAAACTAATTTAATCAAATAAACAAAGGGGGCAAATAGCTGAAAAAACAGAGAGGAGGCACAAGGTATCATATAAGTTGATATATCATATGTTTTTAGAAAACAATGAAATGATAGTGGAGAGAACAATCAATAAATAACTAATATTTACAGTAGATACAGTTGATAATAGTCGGGATACATCACAATCGTACGTCAGAACAACTTTAAGCAACATTATGAATACAAAGATATTGGTATCCCATATATACGATTTACAAGGTAACAGATTAACTAATTTGAGTACTACCCTAGGTGATTTAATGTGAGCATTAATTTAAGTTTCTGCTTGTTTTTAAAAATCTCATAATTTGCAGAGTTCCTTTCCTCAACACTTAATGAGTTCCATAAGGTAGCACCTTGAGCGAACACACTTCTTTGAAATGTTGTATTGTTAGGAAACAATTCTATCATTACAGGAGCATCATATAAGCGAAGCTGTCTATTTACTGGTTGTAAGTAATCTTGGTATCTGCTTCGCTTAAAGGCAAAATTTGCAAGGTGACACTTCCTACGTTCTGATAATTTTGGAATTTTAGCCTCAATATGTAATCTATTCACATTATATCTGCTGTCTCTTTTGAGACAGAGTCGTAGAGCTTTGTTCTGTAGCTTTTGCAATTTGTCAAGGGTTTGTTGGAGTGTAGTATTATAGAAAATGTCACCATAGTCGAAGTAGGGTACAATTTTACTTTTATATATACCCAGCGCTTGTCTGTTGTCAATGAAAGGACGTATCTTAGATAGCATATAAATCTTGTGTGATACTAATCTAGCACATTCAAGTGCATGGGCTTCAAGGTTAAGCTTACAATCGAGTTTGACACCCAGATAATTAAAGAGTTTAACATACTGAATTGGCGTATTATTAATAGATAAGTGATAACAGCGGGTTTTCTTGAGTTTGTTTCGGGTGCCAAATAGCAAGGCCTTTGTTTTCTTGGCATTTATAGTGACTTGATTTTGGTTACACCAATTTGTTAGATTTTGAAGATTTAGGTGGACATCATAGTGCGAAAGTAACTCTGACTCGCTAGTGGCATAGATAACAGTGTCATCAGCATACAGCCTAACTGAGGGTCCATATAGATGATTATTCAGGTCATTTATATACAGTAAAAATAATAGAGGACCCAAAATTGATCCCTGAGGAACTCCACACTGGATATCAGCTTCATCAGAGCATAAGCCATTAACAGTACATTTTTGTTTCCTGTTAGAAAGATAGTTTCCAAGCCAATTAATGGTACTCAAATGTAACCCATAATGTTCCAACTTTTTTAGAAGTATAGCATGGTTAACAGTATCGAATGCCTTCTTAAAATCGACGAAGACAGCCAAAGTATAAAGTCCATCATTCATTCCGAGGAAGACATCATCAGTAAAAGATGCAATAGTATCAATGGTTGATTTACCTTTCCGAAAGCCACCCTGCTTGTCAGAAATCATGTTGTTAATTTCCAGAAACTGAGAAATCAGGGAGTGAGCTATTCTCTCAGCTAGTTTACCCGGTAAGGGGAGTAAAGATATAGGTCTAAGATTATTTACATCTGTAGGATCTCCGGTTTTTTGAAGAGGAATAACATTGGCTGTCTTCCATAAATCAGGAAAAATACCAGTCATAAAAGATAAGTTATACAGATGAACAAGTTCAGGAACAATCGCCATAAAAACATCCTTCAAAACTCTAGTCTTAATATGAGGAATAGATGAGGATTTATAAATGTCAATGTTCTGGATAATAGATGTCAGTAGATCAGGTGTAACTGTTAACTCCGCCATCCTAGGTAAAGGGTTATTAGGTAGAGTATCAGTCCATGTTCCAGCAAAATTACGTGCTAAGTTTGGTCCAATCTCAGTGAAAAATTTATTAATAAAATTAGGTAAATCATTGTCAGAGATTGGTGAAAAAGTCGTTTGGTCAACCAAATTTATCTTACATTGTTTATCCTTTGATGGCATTAGCATATTAATCCTTTCCCAAAACTTCTTGACAGAGACCTCATCCTCCTCTAAGTAATCCTGTACAAAATCAGTCTTAGCTCTACGAATAATAGTTTTTACCCTATTTCTAAGGAGTTTGGCATTAGCAACATCAGTCGGATCTTTAGTTTTTTTGGCTTTTTTCCATGCCATATTTTTAGTATTAATACAATCAAGAATTTCATCTGTAACCCAAGGTTCATTCCTGTCCTTAATAATCCTAGTCTTCAAAGGACACATCTTATCCAGTTCGGAAGTGATTAAGGTTAGGATAAATTTCCAACATTCATTTGGGTCATTAAATAACCAGTAGGGTTGCCAGTCAGCAGCAAGTATTCTCGTAATAAGGAGAATGTGATCATAGTTTTTGTAAGACCGACAGAGTGTTTCAACACGGTTGAATTTAGTTCTAGCCTTCTTTTTTGTTAAGAAAATTAGTTCATGATCACTAACAAGTAGATCCATAACTCCTGAATTTGCAACATCAGAACAGTTTGTATAAATGAGATCGATAGTGTTGTTTAGTCTAGTTGGAGCAGTGATAAGTTGTTTGAGGTTTGTCATTTGTTCAAAGGTTATGAGAGATTTTTTGTCATTAATATAATTGATATTAAAGTCCCCAAGTACTATGAGCTCCTTATTCGACGTAGTTAGTAAGTCATTACAGTAATCCGTAAGTGTTTCAGTAAAAGTATTAACATTTCCAGCAGGAGGCCTATATATTACTCCAATAATTATATTTTTGGCACTGGGAAAATTAATTTCTATCCAAAATGATTCCATAAAATCAGTACTGGTGTTAAATTTAGCAAGATGCGATAGAGAATAGTTCAGATCTTGTCTAATGAACAAACCAACTCCGCCTCCTTTTTTTGGCTGTGAATTGTCCTGTGCATTCCATTGTCTGTCCAGACGTAAGACATTATAACCTTCTATATTGATAAAAGAATTATCAATACCGGAATGTAGCCATGATTCACTAAAAGTGAATACGTCAAAATTCAATTTTTTGACCTCGAGTTTCACTAGATCAATTTTGTTGTTAAGGCTTTGTAAATTAAGATGTGAGATGTGAATGCCCCGTTGATAAGTTGGATGATCATCCAATAAACCATCATCCATTTTGATGATTTATAATGCTGAGCCTCCCCCAGATAAAGAAAGAATAATACAAGAATAATACATGAAAACTAACATATATACAATTGTGGATATTATGCAGTTTCTGCCCATCCACAGAAAAAATATCATATAGACCATATAAACAAAATAGATACATCAAATTTAGACAAATTACTATGAGTCCCAGTAGCCAAAATATGTAGGTTAACTGTAATATTCAATTAGGCTAGGTCTGCTAAATGGGTCAAATAAGCCAGAAATTCATACGTATACACAGTCAAGAATAATATCATATAAATTGTTAGAAAAGAAAGTGCAATATAGATGAATGAATATGCCACGCGATACATAGATATATTGGATAAATAGAGGCCTGTGATGAACCACTATGCCTCGGCAATGAAATATGATATATAATAATTTTACATCATAGTATGTAGAAAATAGAAAATAGAAGCCTGTGATGAACCACGATGCCTCAAGTCATACACAATGACAGTAACAAAAGCATATGAAACATAAATATACTGAATATATATATATAGGTGTAGAGGCCTGTGATGAACCACGACGCCTCAAATACAGGATATGATACATGTTGAATGCAAAAGGTAGTACAAAATTATATTATATGTACAGGGGCCTGTGATGAACCACGCTGCCTCAAATCATAAAACACAGTAGTAACAAAATCATATACAGAGTCAGTAATTATAATATAGGAAGCAAAGTGTCCGTGTGGCATAGGCCCTAATGGTTCGACAATTAAATAAAAATAAAAATAGTTCAGTAGCTTCAAGGGGGGGGGGAGGGTGGGTGGGAGGATAAGCTATCCATCAGGACCCAAGAGACGATGGATCAGTTGCAGTGTACAGATAATGAATCTGTCCATGATATTGTAGTTCACATCTCTTTTAAGGTGTATGCCATCCGTAGTCATTACAGAGTATCGGTGAGTCAGGTATCTGCCACCTCTTGGCTTATGTACGATCTCTGCTATATGTGGACTGAATCCATTATAATTATTGTTCAGTTCTCTAATGTACTCATTTAGAATTACTATTCCAGAGTCAAGCAAATATTGTTCTTGAGGGAAGATACGTCCTGTGACTACATTGTATTGCGAGAAGTTCAGGCCAATTAGCTCACAGATAAATATGTGATTACTTACATGTGTCAATTTGTTTCTCGCTTTACAAAATTGAATCATCAAGTTCCTAACTAGGTGGTACCTGTTGGAGAAAATTGGCGCTATGTTTCGTGGGCCTATATAGAGCGAGAGGTTATTCACCCCAATATATAGGTAGATTAAGTCAAAACGCTGGTTGCCAATTAAGATAAGGGCCCTATTGACACCTGATTGGATGGTTGCTCCTGGGAAATACATGATACAGATAATGAACCCAAGTAGGGCCCAGTTAATCGTATTGATTTGTCTGCTTAAAGAAGCCCCCCTTGAGTCTGAGATAATCAATATTCTCCTCATAGCTAGTGTTAAGGGAGATATACGAGTAGGTTAAGCAAGATATGACAATTTATTCACTTAGCTCTTTGCATAGTTCTTGCAGGATCTGTCCCATCTTGTTGCCATATCCTTTGGCAACCCGAGGGGCTTTTTGTCGTGCGTCACGCAGAGTAATACCTGCACCATACACTTTGTTTAGAGTGCCTTCAAAGAAAGGGATGTCCGCATGTGAGAGCAGGCGTTTCTGTAGGGGTATGTTTTGTTGCAACCGAAGCCTAACTCCTTGTTTGAGAACCTCGTATTCCTTGTCAATCCAGGCTTCAGTAGGTTCAATAGTGTTGAGGAGTTCGTGGATCCTATATGGGTTTGATTCACACAAAATCTTAGCCCCTAAGATATCGTTCTTACACGATGTGGCTTTGTGGTACCCGAAGTACTGCTCTACACAGCTGTATTGGTACAGGTCGTCTGAGAAGGTAACACTTTGGTTCAGGTTACTATAGGGGGATGCGTGCCCTTGGAATACAACGCCAGCGGGGCTAATAATAGTCGAGGCTGTTACGCGTGTAATGCCGTGTGGTAATTTGTCAAATTGGCTGCGTTCATACGTGGTGCCATCAATCTCGATTTTAGCACCTTTCATTTTAGCCTGGACATTTGGTTTGCTAACTGCCTCAGTATATATAGCCTGCACCTCTTTGTGAACCAATAACTCGTTTTTGGTAAGATCATTTGAGATCCTAACATTGGCGAATTTTTGGGTTTGGTTAAGCTTGTTACAGGAACGAAAGAGGACCCCTTTCTGTAATAAAGTACCGCATCTGAGCTTAATTGGTCTTGGAGTAGGTATAAACCCAGCTTGGGGGTCTTTTACCTGTTGTTTACGGCCAACTCGGGTAGCACCATTTGTTTGCGTGTAGTCAAAGCACCCTGCGGCGCTAAGCAGTTCACCCATGACCAAGTGCATTTTCTCGTTAGGGCTTTCTGGTACGCCCCTAATGATCACATTCATGCCTTGTTTCTGGCTGATATCTCGTTCATGTGTGTTATACTCGTCATAATACAAGTTTTCTAGTGTAACTATACGTTCATTTACTGCCTTTAGTTTAGACTCTAGCTCTTTGTTTGCGTCTTCTAGGGAAGTTAATTTGGTAGTGAGTTTTGACTGACCTTCTACCATTTCCTTTCGTAAGCCCTCTATGTTGGTGTTGATTGAGATTATAGAATTACCAAAGGTCTTAAAGTCAGCACAGAGCCCTTTAATCATGTCTCTAAGGTCGCCATCAGAGTCTAGGGGTTCAGTGTTAGTTGCCGAGTCCGACATTTGAGAAGTATGTATGAGACCTACTTGGTTACCGAGTGCGGGAGCGTCCTTGGTTACCTGTGTTTTTGTTGACACTGTGCTGGGTATAGATCGCGCTCTCGGGCGTAGGGTCCTTGGAGATAATTCCTTTTTATGACCACTAGATCGATCACTAGGTAGCATTTTACATAATCAGTAATTGCAGACCATCTTATGTTATCAGATTAAAGTTGTTTTAAAAGATCCAGGTAGTTATATCTCCATGGGTAGTGGTAATCCCGGGACCCGACTTGAGACACGTCTTACTCCAATCGCGCCATACCTTCCCCAAGTGACTCCTGCACCGCAGCCCGATCCTAGCGGTGACAACAGCACAGGGGCCAAGTATAGATGGTACTTACCTGGGGAAATCCACATCGCTCGTTGAAGCGTTGGTCCCGTTGAGCGCACATAGGTTTTTTATAGAATTTTGTGTTTTTCCTTTTATGCTAAAATTTTGAGTTACTAGGATCGTTTTCCGAATGGGCCCCTACTTTAATAGAGTTGCCAAAGTAGTAATAAGAGTATTGAGCTAGGCTACCGGGCATGGGACACTCAATCTGAGAGAAATTTAGATAACCCATGGGTCCATAGAAGATGGTCGGACCAGCCTACCCGGCCCAGGTTTTCCTGATTAGTGGCTTAGTATTGAATGAGTTAATCGAAAGGGTCTTGTCTTTTCATGCTGACATGACTCCGTCGAGTTCCCCAATACAACCCAGTTCAGTGTTCATAACGATGATTCTTAGATCTACCTGTTACCTTTTCCTCACAGACCTTAGATCAGCGCTAACACTTGTTATTTTTGTTCATATTATAACTTCATAGACTGTCCCTGGGTCCTTTTCAGGTGCTCCTGGTCTCACAGTTCTTTGAGTAGTGCCCGGTCCAGTTGCAGTGGAGGTAGATGGAGTTGATCTAGGAGGGGCGTTTGGGACCGCGCTATGTCTCAGCACTTGTTGAGGCCAGTCCGCTCCGACATCGGACCAACCAGCGTCGACGAGGCGTGGCACTCCCATGGGCACCGGAGTGGCTAGTCCTGATGAATACCTTAAGAGTCTGGCCTTAGTGTTATACTTCAAGTTACTCATCATTAAGCGGGCAAATTTCTTGGACACTCTCAAGGTATCTGGTAGCGGCACATTAGATGGTCGTTGTCCCGGTCTGGTCGCCGCTCCCATCAACTGCGCTCCCCAAGTCACGGTAAGAGTGAACTTTAGGCACAGTTGGTTAACCAGCACGTCCTTGATTAGCACATAGCCCTCGGTGTATGTATGATCGGCAGGCATGGCTAATTCTCCCAGAAAGATTGTCTCCATTAAATGTGGATTCACGAACTGTACATACAACCCATCCACGGTCTTCCGCCTAATGCGCTTCCACTTGCGCCATACGAGGACCACAATGGCGATGACCAGTATAGCCAGCTGTATAGCTAGTACGGCCACCGCAGTGGGATTGGCTGTAGTGTCCGGACATCCAGTGAGTGTTCTCTCCTGGGTTAACAACTCCTTTGGGTCGGCTGCCTCCAGGGCCATGGCCCGAGGCAAAGTCATGGCCAGTCCAGCGAGAGCAGCTTTACCTTGGTGTCTCCTCCAGCACTTCCAGAGGATACACCCAATTATTGTTACTGCCACTACTATGCAAAAGATCGTGAGGAGACCGAAACCGCCCCCGAAGTTCCCTATGGAGAACCATGGGGCTTCCTTGTTCACTTCATACCGGTCAGTAGCCTTCTTAATACCCTTAGCCAAGTCCTTCCGGTGCTTCTGGATTCGCTTCGCCAGAGAGGGCACAGGTATCCTGACCTTCAGATTCTCCTCGATCTCTAACAGTTCCTTCCTAATCTTTTCAGGGATAGGGTCTGACTCTAGCATAGTAGGTTCATGCTCGGACTTGGTAAAGTTCGTGTCCCATCCCTTCACACGACGCGCCGCTTCCAGTAGGTCGTTATGGGGATACACGACCGTCGTGATCCTAGTGTGTCGGTCACAGTTTCTCAGACTATACGGGATCCACGACCCCTGAGTCTGAAAGGCACAATCACATTCCACCTGGACACGCGCATAGTTCTCTATATTTACCTCCACAGCGGGCTGATTCCTGCAGATCATCTGACCCCGTGTGTCGGCGCTGACCACTAGCATGTCCCCATCATCTAGATACACAGCCATTTCCCCAAAATCTGCTTCCAATAGGTAGTCCAGTTTACACTTTTCCTGTATAGCGACGTCATCCCGCCTCAACAGTGCGGCAGTGCAGGTATTGTCCGTGATCTTTTTCATGTAGGGCAGGTCCTTGCAAAGCGTGATGGTCTGCCCATAACAGCCTGACCAACTGCCGCTAGCCAACGGTACATAGTACTGGCGGGACATAGACATAGCCACACTTTTAGGCAGATTAACAATTTGGAGAGCGTCCTTTTTTTGTCGTCCTTTAACCGGTACCGGCACAGGGAAGGTCAGTACCTCGTAGACCCTAAACAAGTGTTCGTCGGCCACAACCGGCACCCGTACATACACTATTAGTTCCTGGGTAGTTTCATCAAATTCAAATGAGGGCTGACTGTTTTCATAATAGAAAGAGGGGTCCGCGAACGCCACATGGAACCTGGGGTGGATTCCCTTCAGATACCTGTTGACTTCCAGGACCGCTCCCACCATATATTGGCGAGGTACCAAATCCATGGTCAGTTGACCCCGTGTCAGGTGTTGCACACCTTTCCTGAACACGCGCGTTTGCTCGATTACCAATTGGAGATAAACCATTTCTCCTAGTTTGTCTTCCAGAGCTACAGGTATCATGTTCAGGTATAATTCCATCCAGTCCACCTTATGTTGGACGAGTCTCATTCTTCGGCGAGTGGTATTATGTGCCTTATTTAGCGACCTCAGATTATCCAATAGACCTATCACGACGTGGTTAACCTTTTCTACTGCCTCGTCATGCTTATCGTTCATTAGTGCCAGGTCTTCGATCATCTGGTCAGAGGACTCCTGTAACACCCTAATCAGTTCCCTATTGTATTTTACGTCAGCGGAGAGCCCCCTGTTCCACGAGGCTGGAATTGGGAAGGATGGCCATCCCGGATCGTCTATCATGAGGGGTAGCTTCTTCATTCTTTTAACCCTCCCGCCCGAACCTGGTTCTGGCCCTTGGGCCTGAGGCTTCTGCCGGGTGTTCTTAATTAGGGAGCTTAAGGTTTCATTGAGAATTTCCCTATACCGACCTTTGAGCGCCTGCGATGTCTGATCCATCCAATTCACCAGCGACCTGACATGGTAACAGGCTCGGTCGAGAGCGTCTCCTCCCTTTAGGTACCGATGACAGACCTGGCCAAAGGTAGCCTTGATGAAGGAGCGCTTCTGGGGAATGGTGATCAGAAAACCTTGTCGGACGTGGGTGATATCTGCGGTGGACATTAACTTTCCTGGTTTTAGTACCACCCCATATCGTTCTAAGGCTATAACCTCAGCATTAGGGGCTAGCCCGTCATTTGGGCTGGAGTCATTTCGTAGCCCCCCAATGACTTTCACGATGACCAAGGCGAAGAGTATATTAACAACCTCATTGTCACTGTTTATAGTATACCTCCGATGAAGCCAAAGTTTGTAACTCACCCAGGAACACTACCACAATTAAGTTGTCACCGTTCTTCTTCGCACAATTATCAACCACGCGCCAAAGTACGCCTCCCTGGTAAGCCTTTTAATCCGCTTAGTTCGGGACATGTTCATAAAGGCTCCGCCCGCTGGCATTCACAACGCGCTTGATGGTTCCAGTCTCGTCCTTCGTAACTGTGATCATTAGATTCCTCATACGTTCGCAGGACGAAGCGCGCATTGCTCTGAGGGGTTTTGGGCCAGCAGACTCCAATCCTGGGCGGCCCCCGTTGGTTCGTACGACGGCCACAGGGGTCCCCCCGGTGGGTTGGTTGGCGCCCACTGCTGTTGATTCCATAGCAGTGGCGACGGGCTGACGTTGCAGCTCGGCGTCAAGCTGCTCAAGTCTAAACAGGCGGGGTCCGCGGCTTGCAAGTGGTGGAGGAGGGGAGTCTTTGCCGGCTCGACTCCCACCGGTGGGGTTGGTGCGTGTTGCTCGTGCGCTGACTCCACCCTTGCTCCCGGCACGACGGCGGCCAAGTGTTCTTGCCCCACTTGTTTTTCCTGTGTGGGCAGAGGTTGGCCACTTCTTGTTGCCCGCCGTCCGGTGTCTTCCCCGACGCATTTAGAAGTTTGACTGGGAGTTTGTATAAATGGAGCGACCTGGGCCTTAACCTCAGCTAACTGTCTGTCCAACTTAGGCACGTCCAGCCCCACTGTCCGTCTAATCTCGTCAACAGTCTCAAATAGTTTGAACAGTGGTTGAGTCAGATCCCAAAACCACCCGGTCTGGATTTGTACCGGCCTGGCGGCGATGTCTCCCTTTTGGGCTGGCCTTGCCACCACAGTCAGCTTTGGCTCAGGCTCCGAGTCACTCACCTCAGATAGGCAGTAAGAGTCTTTGTTCGCCGCCTTCTTTTTGGCTGCTGTTGATCCGGTAGCTTTCTTGGATCCTCCGGTGGCTGCCCTGCTGGGCCGTCGAGCCGGCGTCCTCGGTTTCTTTCGGGCAACTCCGGTATCGGTGGAGTCCGGGCGGACACCGCCCCGGCCTGGCCAGCCCCACCGCCTAAGATTCTGGGGTGGACGCTTCTTGGTACCTTCCTTCTCGGTTGCCTTTTCTTTCATCGGGCGTGCTTTAGAAGAAAGGTCCTACAAACATCCCTCGAGCGGGCACCGCCCTCCGGTATGGGTGGTTAACTCGTTTCCTTCTCAGAGGGACTATGATCCTTCCCTCCGGATCCTCAGGGAAAGTTGTGGTTCCCTCTGGAGTACTATGGGGCCGGAGGGCCAGGCAGTTCCCCATGAGTCGGAGGGATTTGTATTCCGGCTTGAAGTTCCGCCTATCTGCCCTAGGAGAAGTTGGGAATTGAAAATTGTCAATCTCCAACTTTTGTCCGGGGATAGAATCAATGTCTATCTCCGTTTCCTCCAGTGTTTGGGCTAGGCAAGGCAATCACCTGAAGTGACTGTACAGGATCAGAGTTGCGGGCCGACTGGTAGATCGGCGCGGATCCCGCGAAATTATAACTGATCCGCCTGCCCATGTCGCCTCCATATTTGGAGCTGTATTTTGTTTCAGGTGGGGAACGCTTGTATCCGGTCCCAGGAGATGACGCCAACCACTGGCATCTCCCCCGGTGTGCGCACCCTCCCCCTTTTGCCACGCCCCTGGGCGCGGCGAGGTGACCGTGAGGTAGGCCACCTGTTCCATTAGCGTTGAAGCTAACGGTGCCGCTCCGCCGAGCTTTTATTTTCACAGGGCGGCATGGTTTCCTGCATTAATCATCCATGTCGTCGCTTTCCCCGTCGTCGAACAGAGCGGCGTAGTTAGGCCGATGGTTCCGACGCAGGTTATAGCCACCTTTCGTCGGGACATGGCCCTCATCTGTTTTTCCTGGGCTCAGTACCGATGTATCCGAGATGGGTACATCACCGCAGGGCAGTTTTATGGGTTTGTTATTGCCTGGAGGGGATCTCCCCACCAGCGGCTGGCTTTTACCCCTTCGTTTAGCTCGTTTGCGTTTCCTCTGTCCATTAGCGCCGGCTGCTCCCCGTCCACAGGCGGCTTTGTTAGGAACAAAGGATGAGTTTGGTAACAGTGCGGTGTCCGCACTGGCGCCCTGACCATCAGTGAATTGCCCATCTGACTCTGCTAAATCAGTGGGACTTGGACCAGGTTTTCGTGTAGGTACCTCCCCGGCCATTGGAATTGCATCATGCTCACGGGGACCGGTCGTTCCCGATGAGTTTTCAGTCTCAGCACCCCTAGTTTTGCCTCCCTTTTTGGCAATTTCACCCGACGGGGTGTGATGCAATTCAGGGTTTCGGTCAGGATCTGCCCCTTTTGAGTTAGTTGTTATTGCTTCTCTCACCAGTTTGGGAACGATATGAGGGACAGCTGGGGACCAAGGTCCATGCGCAGGCTTAAGCTTCGAAATATTCACTAAATGTGGTATTTGTTTCCCAGTTTTCAGCGACACTAGTCTAACGAGATGATCCCCCTTAGTTTCAATCACCCGGTAGGGCCCAGTGTACCTGTTTGAGAACTTAGATGCTTTATTTTCACTAGCTAAAGGGTCGTACATGTATACCATGTCACCTTCATACATCTGAGTAGGCCGCGCCCGCTCATCAATTCTTACTCTCAGATCTTTTTCATAGTTTTGAACTACCCTTTCTGCCATATTCCTAAACATAGCAATGTTGTCCTTTGTTTGCATGAAGAATTCACAGTCATTTAGCGTTTCAGGGATTGTTCCCTGCTCAGGCATTCCCATACTGATTGGATCTCTGCCAAACAGTAGGGTGTGAGGACTGTATCCCGACCGCACACTGATCGTGGACCGAACCGTCCATAGCGCTATGGGAAGCAGGTCAGTCCAATTACAGTGGTCATCAGGAATATAATATGCGATCAGGTTCTCGATTGTTTTGTGTAATCTTTCCACTCGGGCGTTGCCTGTCGGCATTCGCCCGGTGGTGAACGTTTGTTTGCACGCTAGTCGTGTGGTAATTTCCCGGAATAGCCCTGAGAGGAAGGCTGCTCCTCGGTCTGTGTGCAGGCGGTTTACCCGTCCATACCGACACACTATTCCGGTTAGGAAACAGTTGGCCGCGGTCTGCGCGGTTGAATCTTTTGTGGTGAAAGCCTCTGGCCAACCGGTTAATAAGTCTATGAAGGTCATGATATATTTTGACCCATCCCTAGCCCTCTTTAGTGGCCCGATAAAATCACACTGAACCACCTCAAAGGGACGGGTTGGTCTCTCCCAAGACTTAGCTAAGGCCTTGAAATGTGGGGCCCGCCTCCTCAGAGAGCAGGTCTCACAAGCTTTCACATAGTCTACTATATCGGCATTCATGTTCCGCTAGTAGAATCTCTCAGAGATTTTGGTAGTAAGGTTACTGATCCCTACATGTCCCCCAGCTAAGATGTCATTATGTAACAGTCTCAGGACTTTGGGAATTAACCTTCCTGGAACTATCATGCGGGGTTTTAACCTTACCAGTTGGTCTTGGTGTTTATTATACCTTTTGACGTTGAACCTACAAAGCACTCCAGGTGCTACCATTCCCACAAAATCAGCTTGGTCCATTATTCGCCTGGCTTCAAGGGGATCTGGCGGTAGATCTCCGTCTTGAAGGTAATCTATCAGTTGCGCGCACTCTGCATCTTGGAGTTGTGCGTTTATTACCGTAGCCACAGAAAGCTCTTCATCCTGAATTTCGGCCTCAAATAATTCACATCCCACAGCGGGCTCATATTCTTCACCTGGGACATGTTCATGATAGACCCTAGACAAATAGTCCGGTAGAAAGTGAGTCGCTCCTGGCTCATAAATGATTTCAAAATTAAAATCTGATAGTGCTAAAGCCCAACGTCTCAGCCGAGCTGACGGAGCTTTGTAGGCACTTTGTAGCAGGGGGATCAACGGTTTGTGATCGGTCACTATTGTGATTTTAGCTCCCTGCAACATGTTCTCATAGTTCTTAATACCTTTAATTACTGCCAGAGCCTCTTTCTCTGTTACCGAATAATTTAATTCGGCGTCACGGAGGGTACACCCCCAGAAAGCAACCGGACGGTAGATTTCATCTAGTTTGTGACAAACCGCTGCACCGCACGCGGCGTCTGATGCATCAGTTAATAAATAGAAATGCCCCCCGATATCTGGATGAATCAGCAAGGGCGGCGAGGTCAGCAGTTTCTTTAACTGTTGAAACGCCTCTTCGCAGGCCTCTGTCCATTCAAAAGAGACTTCTTTCTTTAGCAGCCGGTTTAAAGGTTTTGCTAGATCAGCGAAATTAGGGACAAACGGTCGGTAGTAGTTACATAACCCTAGAAAGGATTTGATAGTTTTCACGTTATGCGGGCGGTTAAAGGCTGTGATCTTTTCTGTGGTAACCTTTTGTGTAGCCACCCCTTCGGCGTTTACTACGTGGCCGAGGAAATGAATCTCACTGCGGCACCACTCACACTTAGACGGTTTCAGTTTGAGGTTGGCTCTCGCTAAAGCTTGGAGAACCACCTCAACACTCGCCAGGTGTTCGTCAAAGGTAGTGTCGTAGACGATTACGTCGTCTAAATATGCTAAGCATGTTCTAGGAATCAAGCCTTTTAGCGCAATGGCCATCACCTTGGTAAACTGCCAAGGTGCGCCAACTAAGCCGAAAGGTACACGCTTATACTGATATACACCCATTGGGGTTTCGAAGGCAGTATATTTTCTACTGTCTTCTTCGATTACACATTGATGATAGCCGCTCAACAGATCTAAAGCTGTCCACATAGTGGGTTTCTTGTAAGCCATATATAAGAAAAGTGATCGAGCTGTGGGCATTGGAAATTTATCTTTGAAAGTGACTTGATTAAGCATGCGAAAGTCTGTACAGAGCCTAGGTTTGCCATCTTTCTTTTGCACTACTACCAGCGGGCTTCGCCAAGCCGACTCGCTGGGTTCTATGACACCTATATCTATGAGCTGCCTAACTTGTTCATCGATGATATCCATTTTCTGTGGAGAGTACCGGTACGGTCTAGAACTTATTACTCCCTGCGACTCATCCACAATGATTCTCATCGGCGCTATTTCACAGTGACCTAACTCTTCCATTGAGAACGCTAGCGCATCTCTGTTGTTATTAAGCATTTGTCTAAACCTTACCTTTTGTTCTTCGTCTAAGCACGACTCGGTTAGGTCTATTTTGCTTACATTCTCATCCATTTCACCTCGGGGTTTCTCCTCAGCGGATTTACTTTCCATTTGCACTGCGTCTTTCATTACTTCTACAGAAATCCTACAGATGGACATTGGGGTCTCTGTTTTAGTTAGATAACACAAGTCTAGGAATTCTTCTATCTGATCTTGATTTACCTCAGGCACTGCGCATTCTTCTGCAAAAGCTAACACTTCATGTGGAGTGATTTCTTGCATTTCGTCTAGCGGATTCATGACTTTAATCCACCACTGACTTCCCACCGTATTCACGCACCCCTCCACTAGGACAGGTGCGGTTACTGCCGGTGCGCAGTAAGCTACTGGTGAGTCTAACCCCAGCGGCTCTCGGGTGGTAACCGGTATGATACATTCATTTCCCGGCGGAATTTTCACTGTTTCTTTGCTAACTATAGGGTTTCCACAAAACACTTCTATCTTTGCGCCTGGTAGAGATAAATCTGAACGAAGCACTGTTAATAAGTTTCTACCGATTACTATTGAGTGGCATAGATCGTCCACTATGTTGAAATCATAGCAAACCACTGATCCCTGGATTGAAAACTTACACCTAATTTGTTCTAGTATTACTTGAGACGAATTGTCTGCCAAACTGATGTTTCCTTTCGATACTTTCCATTCGTCTAGAATGCATTGTTTAGGGATCTGCTGCTTACAAAAGGTGGACATGAAGCAATCGCTCGCCCCGGTGTCCACCAAAGACTTAACCTCTTTCTGATCATTAAATCTTAGCGTTAAGAAAAATGCTTCGTCTCCTATCTCTCTTCTAGCCGGTCCGTCCACTGCGCCTAATTCTATCATGGAATGAACGGACCCATCCTCTAGTTTCCCTGGCTCTTTTGTTCGGTACCACTAGGTTTTCCATCTTTATACATACGTGGTGGTTTTTCTCTCAATCTATTCTTCAACCACAGGCACGCCTCAGTAGAGTGGCCATGTTGTTGGTGAATGATACAGAACTTACTTTCATCGAACGGTAACCTAGGCCTCTCTCCTTTCTGCTGAGTTTGCACATTCTTTCCTTTGTCTACTTCCCTGCTCGGGGCGTTATTGGTTTTGGCCTTCTGGTCTAAGTTCCTTTCGCCTTTCTGACCTTCATACCTATCTTTTCTTTCATAACCTTGCTGTTTATAACCACCACTGCTCTGGGGAGATCCACTTTGCCCCAGCTTTGGTTTCTGAAACCATGGGGCGGCCTCCAGTCGGGCCAGCACCACTCCAAACCGTTCAGAGATGGAGTTTAGAGCTGTGGTCTCCTCTGATGCTTGGCTTCCAGCCAGCTCGCTCACTGCATTAGATATCTTAGTTCCCCCCTTGCCTTTGTCCAGCGATTCTAGCCTCGTTGCACAATCCACCGCTTCGGTGAACGACTTAGGGTCCAGTATAGCTACTTGTCTGGCTACGCCCTGCTTTAATCCTTCTAGAAACACGGCTAACATCATGCTTTCGCTTGCTTCTGCCTTAACCTGCTTTTGTTTCAGGACACCTGCAAATTCGATCACGCTCTGGTCCTTCCCTTGTTTAAGGGCACAGAACTCTGCGTGTTTCTGCCACTTAGCTCTTCGATCACCGAAGATCTTTGTCATCTGAGCTTCTAGTTTCTCAAATGTGTCTTTCTCACTTTCAGCCAACGCTCCTGCCCAGTCGTCTGCCCTTCCCTTTAGGCCTAACAGCGCCATATTCAGGAGATGGGCGTTCGACCAATCATAGATAACTTTCAGTCGCCTCAATTCCCTGAAATACTTTTCTATCTGCTCGTCTTCCTTTCCACTAAACCACGGTAACCTAATGTTTGGTCCCCTTTGGTGACCATTGTGGGTCGTTTCACGCACTGGCGCTGGTACTTGCCCCAGTGCCAAACCTAGCTGTGGTAGAATATCCCAAATATTTGGTTGAGTTGGCGGGTTTGGGGGGTTGTTCTGTCCTGGTGGGCCCGGCGGACCTGGAGGATTTGGAGGGTTGTTCTGTCCTGGTGGGCCCGGCGGACCTGGCGGTCCTGGCGGGTTGGGCGGACCTGGCGGTCCTGGCGGGTTTGGTTGATTAGGTGGGTTCAGAAGAGGGTTGTTGGGCTGGTTCGGAGGAGGGTTATTAAGTTGGTTTAGAAAAGGATTGTTGGGCTGGTTTGGAGGAGGGTTATTGGGTCCTGGTGGGTTCGCCTGATTATTCTGGCCTGCCGGAGCTTGCTGACCCTGTTGGTTACCCGCTCTTCCTCGGCCTGCGTTAAGATTGGCTCCGATCGCCATCGCCTGCAATAGGTAAGGGAAGAACATGTTTTGCTCGATCCCACCTCCTGCTGGCACGGCTCGGCCAGGCTGTTGGCCTGGTTGGCCACCCCCATCATTTTGCTGCAGTCTCCCAGGGTTTATCCCAAGATTAGGTTGCAGTATTCCTGGATTCACACCCCTAGCTCCCCCTTCACCGGGTTGCTGAAGTTCCCCAGGGTTTATCCCAAGGTTGGGTTGCAATACCCCTGGATTCACACCCCTAGCTCCCCCTTCACCGGGTTGCTGAAGTTCCCCAGGGTTTATCCCAAGATTGGGTTGCAATGCCCCTGGATTCACACCCCAAGCTCCCCCTTCACCGGGTTGCTGAAGTTCCCCAGGGTTTTGGTCACGCTCTTCTCCTAATAGATTTACCAATGGCTCACCTCCCTCCGCCATATTATCTTCGTGGAGGTTTTGTATATCGTGATTGTCCCACTGTTCTCACAGGGATTTCCTCTACACTAATCTCGTCCTCGCTTACTGGTTTGTCTTTCTTACCTGTGCCCAAAACATCCTCGGTAATAAGCTCAAATGATGACGAGCGTGATTTCTCTCCTCTAGGTAGTTTTCTATTAGGATTACCTTCTCTAACATTTGCGACAGCTTGTTCTGTTTCACTATCTCCTTCCTCGTCTTCGCTTTCGTATTTATCATACGGCTCAAGGACTGCAATGTCCCCTTCTCCTACGTGATAGGCTTTCTTTACCGTACTACCTTCCTCATCTCTATCTTCCCCTTCCTTATCACTTTGGGTCTCTAGCGTTTCCCTTTCTGCTTTATCCTGATCGCTTAACCTCTCCAACTCCTCATGCTCTTCGGGGCCTGCTTCTGCTAACTTCTTTATTAGTTCTGCCGGGTTAGAACCATACCCATCCAACCCCAGATCTGGAACTCGAGCTTTTGCTCCTTTATTAGCGTCGTCCAAGTTCTCCCCAATATCATAGGTTAACCGATAGGGTTGTAAGTTGCCTACTTTGTCGCTGTCTCCCTCTGTTTCCCTTTCCACTCCCCTGTCCCTACCTACTGTTTTCCTTTTAACTACAGTGGAATAAGGAATGGACGCCCCCGGGTTGGGGTGAGTCGGTGTTACCAGCGGGTGACTGATAGACTCAAGTCGTTGGGGATGTGGATAGGTGAGAGAATTCCCATCAGGTTGAATTACCGGATTTGCGGGGCGTCTCCCCCCTGATGGGCTGGAGTTATCTGCGGTGTTTTGTCGATTTTTCCTGTCCCCTATTGGAAATAAGTAATCCTCATCGAAAGTTTCCTGTTCACTTTGTCCTCCTGCTGCAGGTAGTAAACGATAGGGAACTCCTTGACTACACCACGGATTGTTCACATCGGGTCCATAAGTAGAGTGAGAGCTAGCACCAGGTTCGTGGCCCGTAGGTGGTACATACCCCGGATTCCAATATTGCTGGTAGTCTTTGAGACGGTTCCACCCTTCAACTCGTCCCGAGTGTGTTAGGGTTTCAAGTCCTTCGTCAAGAACCGGCCTATCTTTGGACCCTAGGTGCCAGGAAAATGGTTTACCTCTGCCACGGGTTTGGTAATTATGAATACCTTCGGGGCAGAGCTGCTTGGGTCTGGCTGAAACCCCCTGTCTCTGTGCCTCCCCGTCTAAGGAATCACCTACCTGGTGGCGGTTTTCCACATTTCCTGTATATGATGTTGACACATCGTGTCCTGCGGGCCGCAAAGATTGAGGCTGGGCGTTAGAAGAAGCCTCAAATTCGCCGGTGGCTGACATCAAGGATGAGCAAAACAACAAAAGTCATGTTTCGGGTAATCTCCACCAAATGAACTATTGTTAGTGTTTGATTTAATACTGCGTGATGTGTATAACTAATTAATCCGTGAGTTGTTCATCCAGGTTATCGATCCGATCAGCCTGCGTTAAAAGTTAATACATCCATTCCCCAATAGTTCAAAAGAAATGGACGATGAGGGAGCTGGTAAAGTGAAAGGTCTTTTATTCAATTAACATCTCATCCCGAGTCAAAGCCACAGTGAATAAGTCTCCATCAGTCCACCTTCCCATCTCCTATCAGCAATCAACCACATTTAGAATACAAGTTGTTCCAACACATCCTAGACCGCCCTAGTGCTTAGCTCTATCACAATCCTTTGTCCGAAGCTGTTGGTAGTGGTAAACTCCAGTATACTGCGCAGGAGCCGCAGGTATTACTCCGAGCAGTTCTTCTATTTCTATGGTTAAACTCTAACTCCTAACTAACTCGCTCCCTACCTTTGCAACACCTTTTATACTGGTTAACAGGTGGCGCTGGGAGCGTAAAATATCTCTGCGTAGAGGTAGACTTGCTAGGTCTGATCCTAGCTATATTATACAAGATGATAATATATTAAAAGTACTAAGCTATTAGTACAGCTTCTTCCTATGATGTAGACATTAATGCCTATCAACAATTGCAAACACATGAAAAAGAACTTTTGACACTTGAAACCTTAATCCTTCATCCTTAATGAAAAAGCTCAAAGTATTGTAAAAGTTAAATTTCCTGGAGGTCTTTGAACTGTTGCTGATGATTAATGTGTTAACCATGCACACTCGAATTATCGTTAGAAAATCTATTAGGCCTAAATATAGTTTAGAATTTAACTATAATGTGTTCAAGCATTATTTCGTTGTATACACACGAGTCTATGGAAACAAAAGTGCATTCAGAGGAGAATTCATAAGGCTACCTATGAAATAGGATAACTATTCTTGCTGTCATATAACATAAGACGTAATATCTAGAGGATTAGATAAAGGGCTGAAACTTCTACTATTAAGTGGTCTATTTCAACTCACACATGGTTCTTGCCTATCACCGAGTGCCTATATATATATATATAATTATTGCATTGAACAAAACAGTAAGGTTATGGACTCTGTTAGATGCCACTTTGACGTGATTTCATAGTTGTTTCTATATTCAGAGAGCAATCTATTGATTATGAGGGCGTATGACCAACATTATATATATAGAGGTCCTATATGCAGTTATGTTTAAGATAACAATTAATATATAATATGATTATTAGGGGCAATGTGTTCAAAACTGATTAGGTTAATCGGTAACTAATTAGTGTATCATATATGATTATATGTATATGTTCATAATAATTTCTCTATACACAGAAATCCCGTTTGATGATATTTCACAACGACATCACTAATTTTTACTTGTCAACAATGATGAGAAGTCTCTTATCCCAACATGATGTACTAATTAGTTCTAGCAATATGACTTAGTAACGAAAATATCGGCCCTTGGCATGCAGTAAAATCATAGTATATAAACATATTATACATATAATTTTTTCAAAAGTCATCATAAGGGCAAGCCCTGGTCTTCCTGACAACAAACAATTAATGAAGTAGATACAAAACGTGGTATTATATTTGAAAAAAGGAAAAATAGATATATGTTATTTTAAATTTGATACTAGATACAAAGGATAATACATATTATTAAATTAACTTTTCATATACATGTACTCAATTTATTCCTGCCAGTCTACTTTTGAATATTACTATCATCATCGTAATGCACCATTGGTAATTGAATTTCATATGCATTGAACATCGCCTTCGAATTACTCCGTTAAGAAATGAAATTTCGGTCGGACGTAATCGAATGTCAGATCATCAGACGGGTGAGGCCATAGTCGAGGAGCGTGTCTCCGGGTGGTTACCTTTATTGGTTTAAAAATAACCAGATGTAGAGCATTGGTTTACAGACGCCTGATTCCTTGTCGTTTTCTGATAGTGAACCAATCATTCTTTAGCAGGCAGTGTCGATAATTCCCACCCACGTGGTGGTGTGATCAGACAGCCCATCTCTCTCCGTTAAATGAAGGGCTGGGTTAGAGTGGCGGGACAACATGCGTGCACTGCCAAAGGACTCCATCAGTCGGACTCCAGTCTAGGCACGAGGGTAGGTAGAACACAGGGAAAAGAAGGATACAGAAGGCGGGGGCGGGTCCTAAAAATAGACCACTCTTTGCTGGACTCAATAAAGCGAATATATTATTATATAGGGCACACAAGATAAATTGGACGTCTACAGTATAACCCACGGGTGTAAAATCGCACAGTATGAATATAGGGACTGATAAAATATGGTTTTCCTTTAAAATTGAAAATACTCAAGTGTGACAGAGCAATTTAAGATTTATCCGTCAGATTTTGACCTCTTGTCCTTACTGTTCCTTATTGATCCAATGTAATTGACGGGTGTGCCCCTATGGGTGATGAGATCAACTTCTAAACAAACTCACTTAATGTTTGTCTAAGGAAATTAATGAGGCAATGGGCCTCAATATAGACAGGGTAATTTGCATACGTATAGACGTACTCCTGTTTGTTTGATGTGAATAGATTTGTCCATGCACCGAATTCTTAAGCGTTGAATGCCACTGCATGCTTCTAGCTGCATGCATGGCTGTGCGCGGGATGTACCTTAAATCAGGCAATTTAGAAAGCTTGTCAAACATGGGGATGTGTCTATAGACTTGGGGCAAAGGGGACCTGTCTCTCGGGGCAGAATTGGTCGAGAAGAGGGAAGCAATTCACGAAATGCCGAAACAAATGGGTATGCAGGGAATACGTGAATTCTCAAAACGACATGCACATAAGCCTATATCCCAAAAGAGTCGCTTACATACATAATTGGTTCTGAAGGTGCGATGAGTCGATCCTTTGTATAAACAATAGGGAATTACGGCTAAGTATATTATTCCACCTCAGTTACATTCAGTCTTCAGGATAGGGAGGACTACAGTTTAGGCAACTATGCCTAGGTGTGTCACCGTTTTTTTTTTATTTAGCAAAGGTGGACCAGTACTTCTCAACTAACATCGAGATCTTCCAGTGCATATAGTATTTAATTGGAACAGAAAATTATGTTGGTATTAATAGTAAGGATGGATGGGGAGATGAGATGAGGATGATGGCGCCTATACAAGTCTTTTTTAAATACACATGCATTCTGAAAAATATTGATTATTATAAATAGTTCCATTTTGCTGTCAAATAGGAAATTTAACTTGAGGGGTCAAGCGGAAATTCTCACAATACCCCCCCCCCCCCCCCCCGAAAATGTCTGGATCCGCCCCATACATGTAGGGCTTATGTACGCCCACCAACGAAACCGCTTTGGAATAAGCCTTCTTGTATTGTATCACTTTACATTCTATGTCTAATAATCTATATCAATCAAATTCCAATATAATTTGAATCTGTAAAACACATTCACTGGATCTGTAATAATTGATTATAATAAAGGTTTAAGGTTCCGCAAAATAAATAAGCGTCAGGTTCTTATTTGTAGCAAAGCATGTTTTAATAACCCATAGGCCTATCATCCGATTTTAAAAGCTAATCTTTTGGAAAAGGGCTATCAATAAGGAGGTTACCTGGTCCGGAAGCGTTGCTAAACTCTGTCTAACGAGGCGGAAATACAGTGGGCTGCGCTCCTCCGTCTTTGTGTTGGGTAAACACAGGGCAGCGGACTGATGCATGGAGCAGCACTCACATTGCCCAGCATGGGGAAAGGCTGAGAAAGCTGCCATGGGTTGAAGGTCTGGCGGTCACTCGATGAAAAAAATATCATTTTTTTCCTTGTGGAATGGTTAAATCCATGAACCTATTAAATATCCTCAGTATACAAATTAAGGTAAGGATCCCTTGTGAAGAGGGGGTAGAGGGAGGAGGGCAGTGTTTGTTTAATTTAGATATAGGCCTGACACTGCCGTTCCTGTAAACTTTGAGTAGAGAGGCCCAAGTATGCAAGGAAAAATGTTCATTTTATGTATTGGCCTATAGTCCTATAATTTATCTTATTGCTTGCATTTATGAGAACGTCTTTCAAGAACTGCACTTGTTGTCTTCGTCTGCATGAGAGGCGGAACTCAGACAGGAGCTGAACACAAATGGGATGTCCTTTATAGCAAGAAAATGGGTGGCTATGAAAAATGGACATGCATGGAGAATGTGAATAAGTATTGCGACAGGACGACAGGTTCATCTCTCAAATTCGACACGCGACATTGACACCCCCCCCCCCCCCCATCTAAACAAGTGCTCTGTTTTTGTGTGCATATGATATGTTGTGCATGCAGTGATCAACTCGACGAGCAGACTCAGTCAATTCTAAACCATTTATTTTGGCCATTAATTTAAGTTACCGGAGATAAAAGTCCCTAACATATCCGTGGGCCAGTTATTAAAAAGTCAAGCATCATCTTTCTACAGAAACAGCAGCGGCGGATCCAGGGGGAAGGAGCAAAAGGGGCAATTGCCCCCCCCCCCCCCGACCCAAGTGAGAAAATATTGGCGTCTTAAAATTGGAAGATCTGTGTAAATCTGGTGTTTTTCATTTTCATTTTTATAAGGGGGGGGGGGGGTCAGGGTTTGCCCACCCCTCCCCCCACAGGACTGGCTCTGGATCCGCCCCGTATTAACCAGTGTTAACAAAATGTACATACCACAAGAGGATACCGCTGGAGTTTGATGTCCACACCATACCATGCAGTCAGTGCTGTCAGGTCGCAGAGGTCGATGTTTCCGGTTAAAGCCGTGCGGAGACTTGAGGTCTTTTCCCCAGCGACATTCGCTATTCCTTATTTTAGGAAAGCAGTATTTGCTAAAGGTTCCTATGGTTGCCAAATAAACGCTACTCTTTAATGTTCTTCCATATCTTAACGATGATCCTGCAGATGCATGGAGTCATTTGCAGTCATAAGTTTTCATACGTAGCCTGGCAAAGTGATGAAGGCTCAGACAGTCATTTGAGGATTTGAAATATTGTGTTGATTATTGTAGACAATCAAATGTATGAGGGATTACCGTGGTATTATGAAGCCAATAACACTCATACGGATGTATGATTACAAAAGGCAGGTCCTGAAGAAACATGTCCTCGAGCACTGGCAATAAGAAAATATTTCAGATACAACAGGGTAATAAAGTAACAATAGATCAGCTGTCTATAACTATCCAACACAGGGAAACAAACATTCAACAGTGATGCTCCTTTTCATAGCAGATCATAAAACCACAGCTGCTACTCCAGTCAGAAAGCAATTGAGTCCATGGTCAATTGAGTCCTTGTTTTTAGTATTGTTTTTCCCATACCAAACGAATACAGGCTTTGTCACCTCTATTATCCCAGGTATGACTCTGGCTCCACGGCCGAGGCACGTGTGGTTCTCCAGGGCAGGGCTCCTCCAGTGGAGACTGGTGAGAGGAGGTTCTCTCTCTCACCCTGTGGAGAGACGACGTGATCACTGACAACAGTGGAGGCAGCCTCCACGTGCTCGGCCTCTCTGACGCCAAAACAAACCCAGCCCACTGGTGCCTCGGCGCCGCAGCGCCTCCAGGTGGATTTAAAGGGCGAGGTGGGCGCAAATATGGACATCGTGTCCTCTCATATCCTACTGATGAGCAAGTCTGCATGGGTGACTATCTGCCTTATGGTTGTAGTGGCAGATGAAGGGGGTGGACTCCTTTTTTGTTGCCACATTAAGATTGTTTTTGTGTGTAAAATTCTGGAAAATAGGAGGTGCGCCCCCACCCCTTTTAATAGCACGCCCCCACCTTTTCAAAAAGCTGGATCCGCCACTGGGTTACATGTATAGGGGCCTGAGCATTACAATTTCTGTCCCACTCAAGGGACATTGGGCGGAAAAATTCTCTTAAAATTCGAATTGTGCGAACTCCTACTGCACATGGGGAACTAGACAGTTGATCAAAGGTTCAAATAAAGGTAGGTGCAAAAGACCTATATGCACAAAGTTTGAGCACAAGATTGCTGTTTAAGATATTGCTCAAAGCTGATTCAATCTTCTGTCTCAAGAATTTAGAACATCTATTAGGCCCCTACCGGCATTACTTGCATTCTTCACCAAGCCCCACCTGTTCAATGCTAGCTACCTTTGAACACAAGTGAGAGAGGGCCAGAGGCAGAGTGCCAGTAGAGATAAAATGCTGGTATATCAACTCTTTCATGTCACTAGGAAATTAAGCGGAGAACACCAGCATCCAGTCAAATGTTATTATGTAGTTATTTGGAATAACACAAATAGATTTTCCATCGTTTCCAAAGCTGCTAGACCTATGAGGTATTTGAATCAATATCTGTTCGAATAGGGGGACTATAGTATAGGCCCCCATATCTTTACTATGATAAGCTAAGATGTATTTGGTATTAATATGCATAGCTTGCATGTGACCTATAGGACCGTTCTCATCGAAGTGGGGGGATAGATTAGAATGGATTAGAAAAACACTTCCTCAGGGAGGCACTTTTCTTTGAACTGTTGAATGTTAACATGCACGCATTGTCAAACTAATTATAACATTATGCAAATATATGCATTTTGTGCTCCTACAATTTTACCGAAATCTCATCAGATTATTACATTAATAATATAATTAAGGTCTAGATTATAATTATATTATAATCAGGCCCCTAATTTTACAAGCCCATAGTTCGGTCGTGGGTGACGAACAGGTCTGATTCTATAGGCCTATAAATATATATATATATATATATATATATATATATATATATATATATATATAGGCATAATATTATTATAATAGAACCAATAAAATAAGACCTATGCCAAAAAAATAATTCCTTTTGGTGTCACAGATAAACTTAATATAAAGCTAACCTCATCCTTTTTCTTTTTGTTTGCATATTACAACCACACCCTCATTAGCTGATAAGGCATAGTCGACCTAGTTATAGCCTACTTCAACAAGAGCATTGAAAACTCAATTATTTTTCAGAAAATGAATAGTTATCATGGACTTTACGGGGTAAATTGGGGGTATACTGCGCATTTAATTTCAGAATGACAGAATATTGTCCCTTTACCAGGTTGGGGCTACGACGGGAAAAACGGGACGTCCCGTTTTTTCAGGACGCAACCCTTTAAATCAGTACATAACATACTAATTTATTTTTTTCAATTTCAAAATTTGACTCTGTATGACAAACAATTATTTGGTCAAATTAAAGTCAGATCCCATCATTACAATAACTGTTTTAATGGTTTTTAAAAGTCTGCCTGAAAAAACGGGACGTCCTGTAACAACGGATCACAAAAGCATTCAGGACGGGCCGTTTTTTTGGTATGATTTTTACAACTTTTAAAAATCAAAAATCAATATAAAAAAAATGCAATGATAGAATATGAAAATGCAACGATCATTTTGATGCAAAAGATGTGTACTTTCACGACAAATAATTTTTGAATTTAGCAAACTCCTTGTTTTCTGAGTATTTTTATTTATGTAACAATATTAATTATGAAATTATTATTTATGTGATTGTCTAAATGGAAAGTGTTATCAAATTCATGTTAAATGCAAAATTTCAGAATTTTTTGCATTTTGCATATGTAGAAGTTTTATATCATATTTGACTTGTGTTTTATTCATGTATAATTTCATCTAAGATAATTAGATATTACACTTTTTCATAATTTCCTATTATTACAGGACGTCCTGAAAAAACAGGACGTCCCGTTTTTCAGTGGTATCCCCAACCTGTTTACATATTAGTTTTTGGAGGGACATTTCCCGACTTTATTTTGTGATATAGAAGTCTAGGTTTTTTTTTTACAAATCTATTTCCCCTAATTTACATAGAAAGTGTTCAGTTCCAGCACTTTTCTATATTACTAGGTATAGCTCCTTTTGAATTCCTAACCCATATTGAGTGATGAGGCAAATTTGGGTAATTCGGGTATTTTCGCGCAACTAGTGCGTGAAAGTAGAACAGTAGAATACCAAGCATGCATTTAAGCGACCTCGGTACTGTCTTTAGGAACAAACTCAAAGTGTGCACATCATAATTAAATTTTAATATTCCAGAAATGATAAAACCCACTGTAAACAGAGTAATGACTTAATGTATGTTAGTAAAAATTTCAGATTACTTTCCTTATAGCTGAATCATGTTTTTTTAATGTTTAAATCTTATCCATCCGACCGTACTTGAAAATATCAGGCAAAATATAAAATACTATGAATATACCAAAATAGACATTAATGACAATGTCTTCTAATTGAAACAATGTCATCTTGATCATTCCTAAAAAGTGTGTTGTGCAGTAGGTTCATTCGACATTAGGCCTACATGTGGGCATATATTGTTTTATCCAACTCACTAGAAATTACTGCAAATAATGCATAAAGCAAAATTAGGCCTAAAATGTCAGCAATATTACCCTAATTTTGTTTAATGATAAACTGACTCTCTGTCATTTTGATTTTATGTGACTATTCAAACACTCTCCCTGTCCTTGTTGGACGTATTACACATACAAAATTTTCAATATCTATTGTTGCAGCCTTGATCAAAATAGAATGTATGTTTATGAAACAATACCATAAAAATTAATTAATAAAAAATCTTTTTTTTTCCTCCATCCATCACGTAAATATACATATTGATCCTACAATAATCACAGCAATCAGGGATCAAGAAACAACTATGATCAGATAATTCATACTTCCCAAAAGGATTTTTTCCATTATCACTGATCACTAGATTTCTAGGCTCAAACATAATGCAGTGTGTGAAATTAGACACATGCGCGAAAATACCCAAATTACCCCTTGAGACGTGCCTGCGGATACAGGCCTATCTTTTTCAAATAGCCTGAACCTATATTAGCTAGGTTAAGATAGGCTAATGCAATATACGTTTTTTGGGCTTTGTATTGTGCATGTCAGGCAGATATCGCCCTTTTATCTTTCATGCACATTATCTGATTATATATAAATTTAAAATTAAATCAAAAAGAAGAAGAAAAATGTTACAAAAAATTAACTTAATGTGGCCTCAGGGTCCATAATGTTGAACTATAGGGAGTTAATTATCTGTTATGTGTTGTGTACATAATTAGTCATATTTAGTCATAGATAATAGCTAGCTCCAAATGCAGTCTCTTCCTCGTTCGACTGCTGTCGTCCAATACAATAATCATAGTTCCAACATCATGTAAGACGTGAACACTTGCATGAAAGGATATTGTATATTTATTATCCTGTGTATTGTCGTTCTGTGACAAGAACTCGATTGACAATGATCAGCTCCAGGGTAGGAATTCCCTCAAACACATTCAGTCAACGCTCCCGCGCTCTACACGATCTTTCTGCCTTTATCCAGAACCAAGACTCACCTTAAAGGCCCAACCTTTCCAGGATGGTTACTCACACAGCGTTTCAGCAAACTCTGACTGACTGAGAGCATAACACACTCTTTTAGTATGGCACGTCACACTATGACTCCTCCCTCATTTCACTTCTGACAAAGTGAAATACGGCTAGCACGTGCGCTAACTAAAACTCACACTATGATGCCTAACAAACGTGGACTGGCCATCCGCGTCAGTACAATAATTATAGGCCTAGATGCGTTGATATTTTTCATTGTTACCCATCATTAGGTGAACATTGTCAATATGATTTTTCATAAAATTCCACAAAATACCAATTGAATTTTATAGAATTATAAAAAAACGTATATCACACATTCTCTTTGTTGCAGATGTAGGCTTCTTTTTTCTCTGATAATTAGTTTTTGCAGATCTACTTTATGATTTTTATTTTGTGACCCTAGGCCTATGAGATGTATCATAATCGCTAGGCCTATTACTACAATTTTAAAACTGGTTAAGAAGCCGCCTCAGCACCATAATATGGCCATAATACTACCATAACTGGATGGACAGTTGATCAGTTGATGGGAGTAGGTCTGATCAAATCAACTGATCAACAGATCAAGGCGGGAACGATTTCTCGTGCTGCCACCTAGCGTCAAAATTGAACACTACATAAACAACATTTTTGCGACACCCGAACCGCTGCTCAGCTGTGGTCGGCGATCGCAGGTTTTACATTTCCTGGCAGCGACAAATATTCTTATTTCAGCATGATTTCGTGGGATTACATTTTGTAGACGTCTTCTCCTTGTTATTTTGATTTTCGAGGATTGTCTCCTTCAATATGTCGAACGTTGTCTTCGTCAATATAACAGCATGGATGACAGATCAAGTCGTCGACTGGTTGAAAGGTGAGACTGGATTCATGGCCGTGCCTACCTCGCCCTGTCCTGGGTGAAGACAATAATGAAGGCTTTCATTGTAAAGGCAACCATAAGACTCTAGTCTAGAAGATTGTTTTTGTATAATGAATTCTGACTTTAGACCACTGACCCCCGGAGGTGTGGATCATTTACCCTGGCGAATTTGGAAGTTGGGGTTAGACTTAGAGTCGTGACTGTCTGATGACGTGTTTTTATGTCAAAAGTCTAGAAGTGTCCTAGCTCTGTGGATCCTTCTATCACGGCAAGCAGTGTACGAGGTTAGGAGTAGAGAGTCGATCATTCGGCTAGAAGTGTCCTTGACTTGGCTTGGGTTGTGTCAGTCTGTACCAACCTGTTGATGGGTCATGTTCAGTAACTAGGGCTCAGAAGGAAAGTATGATAGATTCCAGAAGTATATCTATATGGAATGTTGCTAATGAAATACTCAAATTGTCATTTGTCACTTTATATTCCATCATAGAGATAGACATACATTCCTATCTAGATGTCTATGATTCCATTAATATAGCTATTAGGCTAGGAGTGTCATGGGCCTTCGGGATATTTAGTGCTTGGTATTCAAGTAAGTGTGACAGGTAGATATTAACAGTTGATTGTCAAAAAGAACACTGATTTATTTTGGGACAAGAAGTCTCCAAAAGGGAGGTCCGGAGTTGTGGGCTGGTACAAGTTTTCAATCCCCCATCCTGGCCCCAGTGACCTCACACCTCTCACAAGATAAGGCCTGTGTAGACAGAGGGATGATAAGGGTGGATAAGGGTTCCCACCTCTCTGTTGCGGTAGCTCACCCATTCAGGCATTGTCTTACTTAATGGCTTAACCCCTAAAACAAGATTAAACACTCTGCAGACAACTTACATAGGGGGCCCTCAGAGGGAAGGGGGAAGGGAAAATTTTACCTATCCATAACTTCCTTATCATTTAATATTATCAAAAAATCAAAAAAGGGATGTGGGGTTTAATACTGTACCTATAATAGTATTGAAATAAAATGATAAAGTTATCTGTTCAGATATTGTTGTCTTGCAGTAGTGAACAAAAGATAGTGGGTTTTTGGTAGCTTATCACCAGTGAAGGGGTCTAGCTTGTCCCCCGGCAGGCCTGAACTGGGGGACAATGGCCGCCCCCATGGTACATCTCCCTACAGGCCTTATAGGCCTCCAAGTGAGACATTGTAACTGATTGGCTAAAGACAGATCACGTGACAAGTATACTGGTTGTGGAATACAGTATTTCATGTTGTTCGTGGGATATAAATAATTTGGGGTGCCCGTAATCACACTTTTTTGAGTCACATTTTGAGTATTTCCCAATTTTGTGTAGACTCATTTACATCTTCTAATTATAACTTAAAGGGACAGTCTCGTCCTGTGGTTGTTACGCTTAGGTACGCCGACGTTAACCTAACGACGCGACGGCCGGCGACGTGTTTTCCTCTTTTGGAATGTAATCCGGCGACGTTATTGGTCACGTCGCGAATTTGGCGGGGGAGTCAGGGGGTTACAACTTATCAATTCACTTCCGTCACACGGACGAGAACGTCCCTTTAAACCAATTACTTTCATGTCATTATGATTTACAGCTTTCTTGTCATATTTCAAGTACCGGGGTATTCACTAATAGTAAATCCATTTATTACAATAGCGTCGGATGTTTCTGAGCTAGAAAGTCTGTTAGCCATGAAATTGATTAGGTTATGTGTTTTGCGTTGATCCTAATTTGGATCCAACTTGTAACAATTTTCTGTTGTTTGGCCCTGGGCCTTGACATCTGTCGATAACTGTTACCACCAGAAAATTGGTCATCTGTCTTCTCATAGGTCGTCTATCAGGTGCAGTCAGTAGCAGCAGAGCTGTATCCAGCTGTGGGCGGGGCCGATGTACCCTCATTGACCAGTACCCCCTCCCACCTCTACCTGTATCTACTTGTGGTCCCTTACAGTAGCAATATACCTGTTGGGAGGGGCTATTTACTCAAATTAAGAAGTACTATATCCTGCCCAGGGCTCGACATTAAGGGTTTTAGCTTTGCTTCCCATCGGGCAGGTGTTGGTAAAATATTACTTGCCCGATCCTTAAATCTACCTGCCTATTTCTACTTTATTATGTCATATGGCATAAAGTGTACCTGCCCTTCGAGCAATTGTATATATGAAAATTCACCTGTCCCAACTCAAACTCCACGTGCCCACCTACTCAGGGCAGGCCGGCAATGCTTAATGTCGAGTCCTGTATTCCTACCTGTCTGTTGAAGAGTGGTCATTAGATTTCTACCCCGCCCATGCCAGACCCTACAGATGGGGGCTAGACAAACACAGATACCTCTCTTTTCATTTTTCTTTTCATCTACAAACAGTGAATGATGACTCATCGAGACTATAATTATAACAATTATGTTATAACACATCAACAAAAAACTTACCAATATAATTGAGAGGTCCTAGGTGTTCAAGGACTTTTGATGCTACTACTTTACAAAAGAGGACTGGGCATTGGTTCCTGGCCTACTAGTGAGAGTCATATCAATGATCTGCATGGTAGCAGGTATAACCGTCACTAATCACTGGCAAGGAATTCCATGCAACCACTTTTGGGAGCCCGTAGTTATATCTATGTAGTATTATAGCTACTGGTGGGGACTCCCTCAATCAGTCATGTCCTTAGCCATTTAATTCTCTTTGTTCTCAATGACCGGTTACACAATCTCATGTTCAGCTGTTGAAGGGCATTGTCTTACAATGGTTGTTAGAGCCAGGCAGTTTGAGAAGCCAGAAGTGGGTTACATAACCACTAATTGAGCCAATCACCCCTCACCCCTCCACATTAGGACCTCCACTGTCACCTGCAGGTGGGCAGGTCTAGGTGGGTCAGTGATAGGTCACTCAGTACTAGGTGCAGGGACCCAGTACTAGTAGGAGCAGCCTCTTTGCTAAACCCCTCCCTGAGTTGTGTGTGACAGCAGGAGTTGTTGTGGTGATCACTACTCATATCCCATATAGCCTTCTTATTGTAGGAAGGCCTTCAGTTTATTGAGGGACGACCATCGCTCATGCATAAGCGGAACTTTGTAGCTCTTTTGCTTCTTGTTTCAATTTTTTTTTGACATCACAGGCCAAAATGGTTGGAAACATAACATGTCACCATGACATGATTCCACTTGTTTCTTGTTAACTAAGGCTAGCTACCTTGATCTGGGTATATATAAATATTATAAGAAGACAACCGACTGGAGCTGCTCATTCATGCGGTTCCTGTGCACACCAACACCTCGCCACTTGTCAAATATATTTTCAAAATTTGGACAACAGTCTAATTGCAATCTGATGGCACAAGAAAGAAGGTGTGTGACAATATTAGTCATGATATACACTTTTATTCACAATAGAATCTCCTTTGCAGGTCTCGACGATGTTCTGCATCCATACATCCCTAACTTCGTGAACGCTGGGGTAACGGGAAAACGCCTTCTTTATTTCACTCACCACGACCTGCAGAAATTACAGATCTCCAAATTAGGTCACCAGGAGCTCATTCTCGATGCTGTCAGGCTACTCACTGCTCTGGTAAGGGTCTCCATTATAAATACATTTTACATGTTTATTGCGTGTTCTAATTTTTCATAGTGCTATACAAGAAAGCGTTTTCTTTTGTTCACTAACGCGGCGGTCTAGTGCTTGAGGTTTATCACTGACCAGAGACTACCAAATATACAAAAAAAAAAAAAAAAAAAAAGCATTTATATTCAATTGTAGTAGGTTTAAATGCTCTTTTACTGAAAGAGCTGCTCCTCAGTCTTGTGTTAAGGATCCGTTTGCATCTAATATGATGTTTTCCACTAGCCCACCAGATTGGCTGCTTAAAATTTCCACTAGTCTGGCAAGATTTCTTCTAGAACCAGGTACTAATAATGTATGTTACGGTAAAATCACAATACAATACACCACAACAATACGACAATAATAATTTCGTCAAATAAACATTATCAATCTTCATTCGAGATTAATTTTATCAATCTTCATTCGAGATTAATTTTGTTTTCTTTTGCTTCAGCATTATGAGTTGGAGTCGGAGAACGTGCAGTCGCTGGCCTTACGCCTCAGCTGTAAGGCCCACTGTCTGAAGGGCGAGGTGTCCCGGGCGGGGATCGAGCCCCTGCACGTGGTGAACGGTAACATGATAGACCACCGCCCCATGCACCGGATCCCCCTGTGTGTCCTCACCGCCACCTCCGACCTCATAGAGACCCTCAAGAAACTAGTGTCCTGGCTGGAAAAGTGGGTTCACATTTATGTGATAATCTATTGACCATATCAAGAAGTTACCTTTGATTAACAAAATCTGCTAGTATTTTAGCATTGCATTTACGTGAAAACAAAGTATGTTCGTATTCAAATGTAAGAATTACAGTGGTGGGGGGTAATAATACCATACATTAACATGTCTTTGGAAATTGATAAAGGAGAGCAACAAAAAGTGACCTGTCACAGTGTAGTAGTGCACTATCCAATACAATGAATCATACCACCTCCCATCCACTCACCTAGTACGACATAATTCATTTTGATCTCGTCCGGTATTATTGTATTACAAAAGTCAAAACGGATAATAATACGAGTTCGTTCATACACTGAATACCAATTTGAAGAACTAGTTTGAGAACTAGATCTTATTGTGAGAGATTGATATATTCGAAGCCCACCACCTTGTTAAAACTAAGAGTGTGTAATATAAAAAATGTCTGTGTCTATTATTCAGACCGCCTTTTGATAACTCTGACGACTACATAAAGAAACGAAACAGCTTTGTGAGCATCGGGATGAGCCTGATCGCCGCCGCGCAGAACGACAGCCTCCTGCACACCCAGGAGCTGGTAATGAGAAGTGTGAGTCTTCAGGCCTACTTTTATCTGTCTTTTTATCGTTTGTTTTGGCATTTTCCTGGATGTGAAGATCGTACTGTCAGACATTCACAGGGTCATGAAGGTTAACCAATGGTAGTTGTATGTTGTTGGGGAGGGGTCATTGCGACTCATAAGAACACTTATTGTCTTACACACCTGACTACGTGGAATGTTAGTCATGTGCGTCCCATATATTTAATTAACTGCCTGGTATAACAGTGACATTGCCCTCTAAAATCAAAATGTTAAAAGTTTTACCATTTTCATAGATTTCTCTACTATAAATATGATTAACGCAAGGCCAACAGCAACGTCGATTTGAAGAAAACTTTGTTTTTCACATTTTACAGTGCCAGGAGCTGATAACCATTGCTGATACGCTGGTCACTGGAAGCTCGGACCCACTGACCATTCAGCCAGCTAGCCTGGAACTGACCACTATAAGGAAAAAGCCCGAGGATGAATTGGTACGTATTATTACCGTTCTGCTCCAAACAGAAACATCATTTGTTGTCAAGTTCATGCCTCAAGGTATTTGTGATACGGTACAAAACAGAAACATTCCCACATGTTACAAAGCTGTTATTAAATTGCAACATTCATAGGATTCGAGAAAAAATACAAGTATGATGCCATCGACATAACGCACTGCTGTATAACGCCCCTATCTGGAATTGCCCCACCCCTTCCGTACTTGTCCCTTTACCAACCAGACATTAAAAAATGCAATACAGAATGCTGATTTTATTTTTGTAGAGCATATCTTTCCTCCGAAAATGCACTCTAGAAGAAATCGCCGATCCAATTATAGGAATTTCTAAGGTTTTAAACTGCTCAGTTTATAGGGACATAATAGGAAAGCTACCTGTACTCGGTATTCAGTTTTTATTCTGACTAAGAAAAGACTTATTTAGAAATGAGTATTTCCCCATCAACTGTTGTCCGTTGATCGGAGTGTTGTGTGATCTTTACCTTTACGGTACGTTGCTGCAGGGTATGCGCATACAGTCCTCCTACAAGGGGGTCCACGTGATCCGGGTGGTGGAGGAACAGTCGCCCGCCGACCACAGCGGCAAGATCGAGGAGGGCGACGAGGTCATTCAGGTCAACTATCAGACGGTCGTAAGTAGATTTGAATAAAAGATTATTTTTCACTGCTAGTTTTATGGTTGAAAACGACAGTCATGATGATCTGGATCAATTTAAGGTCCGATCAGACCCCATAAAAAAGTATGATATATTATTTTTCAGCACTAGAAAGCAAAAAGTCAAATATGATCAGGATAAATACATGATAATACATATGAAAGAAAAGTTCATTTTAAAAGCAAAGTTACTTTGAGACTGGGATTTTCCTTTTTCAAAAGCAATTTTCAGTTGATAAACACTGCCCATTCCTGTTAATCCAGTCATATTTAGTTGGGACAGATCTGTGTTATGTTATCTTGAAATACCTGAGTATTTCAAAATAGGTGAGTAGGTATGTAAACGCGATATCCTCGCTTCTACACACCTTGATACTCAGGTAACAAACGATGTAATTACATGTCCACGGGTGAACCAGGCATCCACTACACCTGTACTTAGATATATGTCACCTGCAATAACGCTAACCACCCATGTGATTAACTCGTTAACAGGTAGGCTGGCAGCTGAAGAGACTGGTGTCGGTTATAAAAGAAAACCAGAAGGAAGTGACGCTTACCTTGAAGAAACGGCCTCGTCACGCTAACCCATACGGTCTCCATGGAAACAAGAGGAAGAACAACAAATTGAAGCAGTCCACTTTCCCAAAAGCCCTCCGCAAGTCGCGGGACGGTAGTCAGATGGGCGGCAGGTCGACTCTCAATGAATTCCTCAGTGCCATACCGCCGCCCTCCGAACCCTTCTCTGAAAGGTTGGTAATACAATGCCGCTGATCGTGCTTCAATTAAAAAATAAATCAAATAGAAATAAATTCCTTTGTGCCTTATTTTACGGTAATTAATTTAGAATATCAATCTTCGCCCATTATTTACCCATTGCTATCCCACCACTTCTGACGTCCCCTCTCGCATAGATCTCATTTTTAAAGTAAAATTCATTTATCCATCTTGTGCACATATTACTAGAGGCTATATTGATTATGATCTATCAAGTAATATATATGTTTTAAGATAATCGTAATAGAATACACAGTAAGACTGTCGTATTTTTCACAAAAGCTTCTGCCCTTGTACAGAATGGAAGGTAGGCAGATAATGTGAGAACCTTTAAATCTTTGGGAGCATGATATTTGAAAAGTATTTGGCTACGGTAACGCTTTTGTCTCAAGCGTTAGGGTAGGGAAAGCCTTAAGGTTGAACCGGGAACCTTTCATCTGTTGGTTTGAGAGTGCGACAACGTAAAAAGCTTTGGTAATCTTCTCTGGAAAAGTGAATTTTACTCTATGTTACACCCAATCTAGTCCTTGGTGTGATTCCCTTGATTACATTCCCGTAGAAAACGTTAGATTATTTCTGTTATCACTCATTTCTTATTGTTTTATATCATGTAGTAAAAATTATTTGACGTGCCGTAATACAAAGAAAGTTAGTAATGGAACAAAAATAGTAGACAGTATTTTGTAGGGTGGGGCTGACTTTATTTTGTTCGGGACAGAATACTTCTAGTACGACTGTGCATTTATGTTCTTCTTTGAAAAGGACTTGCTTCCCATGGTGCTTGTTTTCCTTTTCTGGTTTACTGAAATACATCTATATTAGATAAGCATCAGATCTTTACAAGACTGACGTGTATTTGCCATTAAAAGTGGGCAGGGAGCTCTTTTTAAAGAATATCATTCCGGAAAGGACTATGTTGTTCGACCATCGCTTGTTGCTTACTCTATATCCTAGTTGCTCTTTTTGTCTTTTCTGACAAGCAATGCACGTTTCACAAAGTGGTTGCTAATTGATAAACAGATATAATTTTTGCAATAATTTCTTAATCATATGGGTCCACTGTTCGATGAGCGTGGGGATTTTAACTGAGGTTATTTAACCAAATTCAGTTACCATGATGTGTTCCATCTCTGTTGGCAACAACACTCTTCCGTTATTCTCACCATATACATTATTATTATATCAGTCATCTTCATTCATATTCACCTCATGACTTACCTACATCATAACAATGTTTTACAGTACTATGATCAAAACAATCAGTCTAGACCAACCACATATACACAAATATGATGATTTATGAGACTAAATCGATACAGGAAATGAAAGGGTTTAAAATAATTCATTTGAATGTTAGAAGTTTATTTAATAAAATAGACCAAATATTCACAGAGTTTTCCGGAATGGATATAATACTTTTGAGCGAAACCTGGTTACATGATGCTATATCAGACGCTCAAGTTAGCATGAGTGGGTACAATTTGGTAAGGAGAGATAGACTAATCCCAAATAAGAGAGGAGGTGGAATCTGTATGTTCATAAAGGACAATATTGAATATACAAATGAAAGTACATCTGAATTAGGCACTAGCAAGGATATAGAATTTCTTAAAGTGACTATTAAGCCAGCAAATCAAAAACCAATGTCGCTTATTCTTGTGTATAGGCCCCCGACAGGGTCCCAGATACACTGTATGAGCATATTAGGTAGAATAGTAGGTGAAATGGACAGGAGTAGACGAAATATAGTGATCGCTGGAGATTTTAATATGGATTATTTAGATCCTGCTTGTGCTTCAAGAAAGAAATTAGATGCGTTTGGGAAAAAATTCAATCTGTCCCAATTAATTAAATCTCCAACCAGGCAAACCTCTACTACATCAACAACTATAGATTTATTTTTCACTGATCTTCCATATATTATGTATAAGGGGACAATGAATCTTAATCTAAGTGATCATGTGCCTATCTTTTTAGTAAAAAAAAAGCCTAGAACGCACCTTCCCAAATTTAAAATTATTGGCAGATCATATATTAATTATGACACTGAAGAGTTTAGACAAATGTTTGAAAATAGACCGTGGCATCTCTTTGATAACACTCTAGATGTTGAACTGCAATGGGACATCTTTTTAGAAAACTTAACAAAAGTTTTAGACAAAATTTGCCCAATTAAAACTATAACAGTAGTAGAAAAGAAACCTAAATGGTTAACCAATGAACTCCTCAATGACATGAGAATACGGGATAAAGCATTCAAAAAGGCAAGGAGGACTATGAAGGAGGGTGATTGGGAAAAGGCAAAAGTCGCAAGGAATAGGATTAATATGGAAGTGAAGATTGCCAAGGCCAATTACATAAAGACTGAACTGGATCGAAACAGGAATAACCCCAAAAAATTCTGGGCCAGTCTAAATGAAATTCTAATTGGTAATACTAATATTACCTTAAATCAATTAGTTAATGAGGAGACTGGGCAAGAATATAAAGGACATGATCTGAATGACCATATCAATAATTATTTTGCTGGGATAGGTGCGAAATTAGCATTGGTCTGTAAACAGCATGGTAATTACCAGGCTGACTTACAAGGGGATGTGGACGAAGTAGATAACACCAACAACATATTGGAATTACCTATATGTATAGATGAGGTTCGAAAAGTGGTGAAAGCTATTGACATATATAAGTCAGCGTCGATAGATAATATTAAATGTATGGTACTTAAAGACGCATTTAATTACCAATTAGTGAGATTTTGTGAGTTGTTGAATAACTCTTTAAAACAACATAAGTTCCCCTCAAAATGGAAAATTAGTTCAGTTGTCCCTTTACCGAAAGTGAAGAAACCCACCATGGCTACTGAATTGAGACCTGTGGCCCTGACACCTTTACCAGGAAAGTTGTTAGAAAAAATAGTTTGTAAAAGGTTGTATTGTTATTTGGATAATAATAACATTTTGGTAAATTGTCAACATGGTTTTAGAAAGAATCATTCAACAATTACTGCAGTGGTTGAACTCTTGAATGACTTATATAACACCATAAATGAGGGTATGGATTCGTATATTATATATCTGGATCTAAAAAAGGCATTTGACACTGTCTCACACGAAATTTTATTGACTAAACTCAGTGGAATTGGGTTACATAATGATACTGTTAAATGGTTCAATAGTTATTTATCGAATAGATACCAATGTGTAAAGCTGAATAACCATACATCACCTATAACATCAATATCATATGGCGTACCTCAGGGTAGCATATTAGGCCCAATATTATTTTCAATTTACATTAATGATATACCGAAAATTATAAACTGTGGAATCCAGTTGTATGCGGATGATACAGTGATATATCATAGAGATCAAAATGTATTACAGGAAAATTTACATAAAATAGTTACCTGGTGCAATCATAACTTACTAACCATTAATATCAAAAAATCACAGTGGATGCGAACAAATTTGCTACAAGAAAATAGAGATCAAAACCTTTTTGTGATCAATAACCTTCCACTGGAAAGAGTAAAGAAATATAGATATTTAGGTTTATTGGTTGACTCTAAGTTATCATTTAAAGAGCACCAAAGTCAATTGAGAAGTGTGGTTCAATTAAAACTAAACTACTTTAAACTAATCCGTAATAGACTAACATTAAAAGCAGCCATCTCTGTGTACAAGAATACGATATTACCTGTACTGGAATATGGTGATTTTATTTATGATCAGAATATACAATATCTAAATGATAAATTACAAAAATTACAAAACCAAGGTCTACTTATAGTATATAACCAGCATAACATTCCTTATGTTAACAGGGATTCAACTGAGGTACTCCATAGAAATTGTAAAGTGTATAGACTATTACATAGACGTAAACTACATCGATTACAATTTGCATACTGCCTATCTAAGTGTGTGGATCTCTTAGATAATAGAGATATTGCCACTAGATGGCATAATGGTAAACTTTTTAAAATACCGAAAGTAAATCATCTGAAATATACGAGAAATCCGAAATATGTTACAATGTTATGTTGGAATGATCAAAATATTGGTCATAGAAATATTGTTGATAGAAATAGATTTAAAAACTCGCTGAGAAATTCTATACAGAATCCGTATGCGAATGTGAATTAATGTCATACAGATCTAAACTAAGTATATTCATTCCATCTCATCTCATTCTAATCATCACATAATGCCATTCTTATGGCAAAATGAAGACAAGAGGATTTATTGTAACTAGAATGACCCGCACCCACCAAGAAAATTGTAACTAAGGGGTGCGGGTGGAAGATCAGCGCAGCTGAACCCTTTTTTGCCCAAATAAAAACAATCAAAAAAAAAAAAAAAAAAAATATAGATAAATCAACTATCAGCATAGGCTGTTGGCAGCCTTTTACAGCTCATCGTTTCCCTAGATCATCCCACGTTCCTCATTTCCACCCCAAGTTAATCCTTCATTTTGAAATATAATATCCTGTAGATATTCATCACCTCACAGCGCAACGTAGACACTGATTTTGCGCCTTTGTTTAACTAGTCTTCCAGCTTTGCCCGGATTGAGTAACCTGGTTGATAGTATGTAAGTACCTGTAAGATCCTACTGGATAACCCTATACTAATCTCACTCACCTAGATAGAACTGGCTTGGCTTAATGCCACTAACACTGCAGTTTAAGGTTAAGATGGTAATGTGATGTGGGTCAGTAAAAGCTTGTGTCAAACGTATAGATATTCCGTTTTTTTATTCTTAAATTGGTTGTGCCTTCCAACATGAAACCAGACTGAAAGTTAAAGTGTTGAAACGCTGACCTTGTGATACTTGAACTTTTTGCGGGAACGGCGTCATTTAGATGGTGATATAGTGCAACTTTGTGTGATCTTAGTCTAGTGATATGTGCAATGTTTGTGATAGCAAAAATGTACAAATCATATGTGCTATGTGGGCCTGAAGTACTTGTGAAATCTATGCATTTTATCAATAATCATCCAGTATGAGTTTTTGGTGTATGGATTTCGGAGACAGCGTTGTTTCTCATTAATCCATATATATTATTGATGTAGATGGCAGAGAAGGGGGTTGAATTGACGGATGGCAGTACTGTTTACGTAGAACAAAGTATTTGTCTCAAATACTTCTTTTAAAGTTGTCTCTTACCCAACAAACGTTCACTCTGGGAACCAGTTGATAACCGAAATTCTAAGATGTACGTATGAGGTGCCTGTTTTTACAAGAACAGTTTATCGTGACCAAGCTATTACACGGAGCCTATCGTGGAGTCCTCCCTTGGGATTGATAATAGAAATACGGAAGAAAAGATTGGATCCAAATGGCTTTATGGATGAAATCCCGAAAATGATCCAAATATTAATGTATAGAATTATCTTGTTGGTTTTGGCAGGGTTAAAAATAAATTTATGGGATTTCAAAGAAGGTATATGATGAGTGCGTACCATCTATACTTAATTTCTCAGTACCGGTTATAAGGTGGAAAGCTGGAAGATTGCATCGATGTTATACTCTATTCTATATATCTAGTTTTTATTCAATTTAACTACACTCTTTTCACAAAAGAATGGTCTTCAGTATAAGTTTATATGAAAGGAATTGCTATCATACTCTCAGATTGAAAGATGTTATGATATATTAAGATGAAAGAGTGGTGAGTACGGTGGATATAATAGTTTCAGATTTTCATGGACTAAACATTTTCACTCACAAATGTACATAAAGCGTGTGGGAACTGGTTGCACTGAAATATCAATATAAGGTATTAATACTAACGATTGTTCTGACCTAATTGTACTATTAGAATCTATTTTTATTCAATTATTCTGTTGAAAAATGGATTGTATAAATCTGTCGTTGATATGATGAGGAAACAATAGATATAACGTTATTTTCATCCGATAGAAACTTTATATAGATGTTTATCCAAGAAACAGATGTTTGTTTTTACCCCAAACATATATCTAGAAATAAAAGACTTGGAATATTTACATTGACAGAATAATAATGCTTTTCAAAAAGTCTGGAGCTCAAAATTGTATTTTCATTCATATTCTTATTTTATCTATTTATTATTTTGTGAATAAGAGAAGAGATGTGATAAGTACGTTTCTTCTCAACAGTGTAGACACCGTGAGTGTGCCCGACCTGTCCACCACTGGCAGGGACAGTATGTAAGTGGTTAAACTCTGATTATTGCTATATATATACGGGATAAGGTAAATTGTACTAGTCTTCATTGATTTACTGCCATACAAAGACTAGGTTGGCACGTTAAATAAGGTTAACATATCCTGTGTAAAAAAATATTAAGACGTTATTTAGAATTAGTTGATTGCCTTGCTAGTATTGGTAATTTTAATTATTTATCTAGCTGTCATACCTCAGATTAACTTGGAAGAGAGCTACTTGAATTAGAGGCTTTTGTTATATGGCCATCGAAGGAATCAGTACTTTAAAATGTAGAATTAATCCTGAAGAGGGAAGTGAACAATTTTATCAAGCACATTACCTAAAGATTTAAATTAAGTTACTCTCATGATAGAATAAGTCTGTGGAAACTTGGAAAGGGAAATTAAAAAGTATTCCTTTCAACAGAGATTTTATCAAATGTGTGTATTTTTCATTTTGATAACTGATTTCCTAGGGGCATTTATATTATCATAGTCTATATATCTATATAATTATATTATTGTATTTGGAAGTAGGCTAGATCATTGGATATGCAATTTCGTAGATTATGTGGTGGTGGGCTAAGTGCTTCATCTAATGTTTTAAGACGTTTAAAGGATTTTCTCCTGCCCCTCAGAAATCTAGATTCACGCAGTGTTCGCAAACTTGGCTCATTGGGAACATCGTAAGTTTAAGTTTCCCCTTTATTTATTCATTACATAAGGAATTAACTTATTCCTTATCAATATAGTTGTGTTCTTAAGTTTTAAAGCAAGGTTTTCTTTACCTACCAACTGTTCTTCCTTACCATAAGCAGCATCATGCTATATTATTTGGTTAAAATGAAATGATGTTTGCCAAGCAGTCACTATTTCCTTGGAAAGTGTTACGGTTAAAGATTATTGAATGCTAGTTTTTAATGATATCAAAACTTTCTCATTTGCTTTACCAGAACAGTTTTGATATTAATTTTCAAATTTTTTCCTGACTTTGAAATAATGATCCCGTGCTGAAATTAAGGTTTTTGGATCCTTTATTTTACAGTCTATGTTAATAAGATCCATTTAGTCATAAAGCTAAGTAAAATAAATCTTAAGCTGCACATTTCGGGAGGCATTATAACGTTTTTCATAATCAATTAGTATGACCATGTACCTTTCTGCCGATACTTTTTGTAGTATAGAAACCCTTCAGCTTAGTTTTTCCATCAGCAATCCCTTGCGGGTACCATATTATATAAAGTATCTGACTGATTGTTAAAGAGCCATGGTTTATGAACTGGTATATCGATACAGGTATCCTGTATATATGCATAACACGCATTGCTTTTAATAAGATACAGTTATACTTCTACATGTCTATTTATGAAGTTGAAAATAAGTGTATCATATAACTGCTTTGAGAGGTGAAGGAATCTGCCATAAATGAATCGAGAGTGTTAGTTATTACAGGATTCTAAGTGGGAATGTTCTTTGACATAGAGCATGCATATTCTGAAATTTGTAGGGCATGTTTATTTATCATTATTAACGTTGATATATCATTTGATAAGAGTCAATGGATTTCTTTTCCATACCATTGGATATGTTATGTACCTTTGTGATTCGCCTTTTGTTGATAACTTTCTTTTCAAAACCGAGTATTCAAGAAACATCCATTTGTGTATGATTTACTTTCTCTTCTCAACTTGAGCGCAAAAACGTGATCATCCTTCTTAGTCCCTTTCGTAAGACAGGACTTAGTCCAATATATCCCAATCTTCTTATACTCTAACAGAGATTACAAAAGAAATAGTTCCCTTATTTTCGGATGTTTCTGTCGAGTAATGATTTTATTATGTTAAAACTTCCTTTATTGTTATTTCCGTGTTGTGTAAACCTTGTAACGCATTGTATTGTTTTCCTGTGTGTCTCTGTTGCCCTTCCTATGTATCCGTGTTGTTTGTGACCGTCCCTGTATTTTGCCTTTTAGTTCAAGTGTACCAGACCTCACAAGTATTGGAAAACTTTCGTAAGTGTTTGCTTGCAGTCCTTGTAAATAGTTAACCTCTGTGCTTTTCTTTTCTGACTCTAATGGTAAGTAGATGGCTATGGGAAAATGGTGTTATTTTTTTGAAGACATAGTTGCCCTCTGCGCTCTTTCTGCCTCTCAACTTGTATATTGCCATTTTGAGCAAAGTCTACTGTTGAAAAATAGAGTAGGGATAAAGTCATCCAAATGTTTTGATAGTTTTAGAATAAAGAAAAAGAAAAAAAAACGACCAGGTTAATGGGTAATCTAAATTTCTTTTTTTTCCTCGTGATTTCCCTTTGGCAGGAGAATGTTTTTCAGCTGAATAAATGTCATGATGTTTTTCTATAAAAACGAAACGGAAAAAAATACTCTTAGTTTTACACCTGTGTATTTTTGAGGTCAGGGTTGTATACCTAGAAGCTCGCTCCTTCTAAAATACGTTTGAAATTTGAAAAGGATGGATTGACTCGTATCTCCTAAATGCGTCTTCGGGATTAATCAAAACATGCTGACGATCACGAGTACATAAAATGGTTTATGGCACGCCCTTTTGATATACTTTTTGTAGATGGTGCTTCGATTAACACAAACTAAAACCTTCCTTCTAAATTTCATTTTCATCATAAGTAGATGTCAGTATACTCTGGGTAAAATGGCAACATTCATTTATGGTGTGTGAACTCAAAACAGCCTAGGTCGTTCTTTCGCCTCGTCTCTTTGAAGCGAAATGATTAATTTCTTCTCTTTTTACGGTTGATTGAGAACAATCTAATAAGATTAACAGTTGTGGTTGAGGATTCGTTCCAAGAAAAGCTAAAAAGATCTTCTCACATTCATTTGACTGGAAAATTGGTAAAATGCTATTTCTATGTTCACAAACTTTTGATGTTTATTGGGTATTCTTGAAAATAAATGATGTCGTACTGTCATCCATTTAAGGACATCTTGCTCAGCAGTATGTGCTAAAACTACGCTTTTGCCTTAAAACCTGTATGGAAAAGGAGTATCGATTATTTCGTTTCCTCTAAAGTCATGTGTTTATACTGACCCCTATATAGACGAGACTAATTCAGAGCACATTGTATGGAAGTTACAATGTTAGATATATTTCTGAACTTTTAATGATCAGCACTATGAGATGTATACAGTTATTGATTTATGAATCATAGACTCTCTGTTTTCTACAACTATCTCCCTTTCCATATAACCTAGATATACAGCTGACACTAGAGTCTAGACGCAGTGGTTGATGAAATATAAAGATTTGCTCTTTTTTCTCTCACAATTTTCCAAGTTTCAGTATAACCTATGACCCATCCCTCCTGCTGGCCGTTCTGACCCAAGACTCCTCCTGTCCTTGTCTTACCTTACGTACCTATCGCTCATGTAGAAACGGGCCTATCCCCCGTGACGACAAAAAATAGTAAAGAATACGTAGCTGACATACCAGACAGTCTAGGCTGGGAGAAGGTTCATGTATTGCTGCTAATGTCCACCAAAGAGATCTAATAGGCGCGCTCACATGGCGAGAGGTGACACGCTTTGACAATCCTCTTTGTGCTTTTTTAAATCATACCCCACATCTGTCTTTATTGTGGCTATTTGTTTTCATAGTCATACACTTTAGTTAACGTATATTTTTCAACGAGAAGAAGGAAAATATACGAACATTTGATTCCCCCCCCCCCCCCAAAAAAAAAAAAAGAAAAAAAAAAAAAAATAGAAAGAAAAAAAAGAAAGGTATTAAGTCTAAACTGGCAGTGAGGGACATGTATTGTAAGTCAAAGATACCGGTCAAAATAGGAAACTAAAGAAAAGGTGATATAAACATTACATAACGATGTTTACTGTCTCCTAATTCGAAAATGAAACTTGGGCCAGTTTTGTGCAAATGAAATATAGCTCTGCTCATCCAGGCCCCATGAATGGTTGTGGAAGACACAAGTATTTAGGTGTATAACCATGAATTGTCCCAAGTTTACCCTACATCAATTTATGCAATCGAGACACAATTTTGTATCATTAGTTATTGTCGTCATTCAAAATTCAGCCCAAATGCAGTTTGATAGAATCAAAGCTGAATTTATTCCTTTTCGTTCCATCAGGTCACTATGAATAGCCTGACGTTCTTCTACATCTATCCATACATATTAGTAAACAGTGACTCTGTATACATGCTGTCACTCTTCTCCTTGAGGACGCGTGTCCTTAGAATGACAACAAACTAAGTATTTTTCGCAAGCACACAGAGAACTGCACGCTCACACCTTTGATAGTGACACCATGCCTCCACTCACACAGAGATGCACGTTAACGTACGAGCCAAACATACTTATAGCCGGACCAGGGCTTTGGATCCCTCCGACCTCGACCCAAACAGAGATACCCTTGACCTCAGGTCCCGGGCCCCAGGAAAGGTGCACACTGGAGGGCACCAGCTGGTGCTAGGCATGCACCTGGGTGCAGTGACCTATAGGGCAGATCGAGGAGGGCAATGCAGGGCTAATCATATGCATGGTGGTCGATGGAAAAAACGTCAAGATTGCCATAAAGAATTCCATCAAGATTTCCAACTAAACCTGATTCAAAACATTGTTCAGCAGGTTGACAACTTTTAAATGTGTTACTCTCATTTCTAGAGGTTAGAGAATAGAGTAACATAGGGAAGATAGTTTAACGTCGGCAGACCCAATCTTGGGTGTCTTCGTAAAGTCTCATTTGATTTTTGTTTCATAAAAATAGGAAAAGTGAGTTTGTCTTAGACACATTTTTTTATTTCAATTTCTTCAAAGAACCCTTGGTTTTAAGACACTAAAGAGAATGTTAAATGAAGACAGTAGAGGCAGTCCTGGGTGGGGGTTGGGGTGGGGGGTCAGAGGGACAACCTGTAAGGGCCGTGTCCGCGTGTCGCCGTCATTGACCATTACTCACGGTACGACCGCACCTTGACCACTGTAACCTTGACCAACCAGGAGTCGTATAGAAGGGCGGGGGCCTGTCACTGCTCCTCCAGTGGGGGGCCGCCTCACCTGGTCCCTGTCACTTGTCATCACCTGGAGTACACCTGGAGGAGGGCACTCATGTCCGGCCTCAGCCCCGTACTCTGTACTAGGAGGTGAGGAGCAGGAGGAGCCCTGAACCTGGAGTAAGGATGCCCTCCAGGTTGGGTAAACCGGATTGTGATGGTCATGGAATCATGATAAACCAGATAGGAGGGCCATTGTTGAAATATGAGCTTTTTGAGCTTATTATAGACATGGTCCTCCCAGACATAGGAGGCTATGGTACAATCAGGCAGGATGGGTAATTGGACATGTGAACATGACGTTAACTGTCACTAGTAGTACAGGATATTTTTCGTGAAGCAACTGAAGAATTTCGGATCCGTATTTTTGAATTGATACTTGGAGGACTTTTATAATCCTTTTGTTGAGGAACACCCAAAATCAATATAAAAGGACTTCACTCTTGTAAAAAAAAACCACAGGAGTGTTGTGCATGTGAAGTAACCCAAATAATTCACATCTTCAAATACAACACCATTATGTACCTACGTTTCGTGAACCAGTGGATTCGGCTGGAGCATGAGCTCAAGTCTGGAGTGGGTGGCGCTAAGTCCGGGAATACCCCGCCACCTGGAGGAACCTCCCGGCCAGGTGGTGCCGAGACCAGCACCAGGAGGGCTTTACCTGGTGGTGCCACTGGGGGCGGTGGTCGGGGTGGTGGTCTAGGTGGTGGTGGGCGGGGCACAGACAGGGGTTCCCCACACCCCCAGGTCTACCTTACCAAAAGTGGCGACCACACGGTTATCATTGGCGACCCGCAGGAGGGGGTTTCGGGCGAAGGTCGCGACCACTTCTGGACCCCGGGCTTCCAGGAGGCGTGCATTCTGAGACAGAGACAACGCCATTACATTGGCAGCAGCCCAATCCACAAGACGGAACTGACCGACAGGAGGCCTGGTGCTTGGGGTCAGTCCCAGGACCAGGCGATGACCACTGGTCAGCCACCCCTGGTTCTGTATGAGACCATCAAGGAGAATGAAGAACTGGACCTGGACGGGGAAAAGTGGCGCCGAAACAGGCATCGCACCTTGGACCGCTGTGTCAAAACTAAACGAGAGGATTTTGTAAGCCCAGATGGTATGGAGATTAACACTCAAAACGTTCATGCAAAAGGTTGTGCAAAAGTTCCCGCTAAAATCTCAACCAAGTATAATCTAGATGTTCCCGTTACTGAGTGTCTGGACGACATAGTGAATGGTACCGAGCCTGGCCACCTCCAGCAGCAACTGATACAAGAGTTCATCCTAGAAAAGGCCAAGAAAATCGATAGTATTTCGCGGGCCGACCAAATGGGTATGTACTCCCCACGGCCCCGATCTAGGCAAAGCAACTACCACCGCCGGAGTCCGCGGATCCATATAAAACATAAGGCTATTCCTGCTGACCAGAGGAGACCGAAAGACCCTCAAGCCCCACCTGGAGAGACAGTACCCCCGCAACTAGACTTATGGAAAAACGCCGACTTAAACAAAGTTAAGATGTTACAGAACTTGGAGGCAGCCCGGACCAATGCCATCCCGCCCAAACTGGACCTGTGGAGTCAGTATAGGGAGAGGTTGCCACAGGTCTCAAGTCGCTCACGACCGGGTACACCGGAGGGACATGGTACGGGGGCTCACGTCACTGAAACTCCTTCAATGCCCTATAGAAGAGACACCCCGACTTTTGATAATCGGCCTGCCAAGGAAGACCAAACTAGTTCTCCGTCTAAGACGTCCCCTATGAGGCAGGGAGAGGATGCTGTCCCAGTCTATCGCCCTTTCGCCTTTAACCGCCGAAGTAATAAAAACAATAGGAAATGCATTTCGACAAGTTGTTCGAACCAAGGTTCCTTGGTGGGCAAGCCCCCTTCCATTTTGAGTGGCTCCTCTGGCTGCGGTAGGGACAGTGGTCGTTATTCTATGAAGAGTGAGGTTATAAGTGAACTGCAGGATAGGATCTCGGGTATTCAGAGTCGGAACACCTCACTGAGGAGGGGCAGGGTTTGCCAAGGGAGTCGAGATGCTAAAACACCGATTGTAAAGCGTAAGTCCAGCGGCAGCAGTGGCAGCCAGGAGCAAGATGCTCTTCGGCAAAAACTGCATGAGGAGCTGCTCCTTCGCTGTACTCAGGTGCGTATGACGAGTGACTCGGATTACTCTGCGCGCCGGTTGAGTCTGCACGCTGCGCGCCCTCACCGACACAGTCTGATGATTGACCACCACGAGAAGCACCAACCCACCACCAGCATGGACCGCTTCGCCCACACCGCCCTGGCCATACCGGACAGCGGCAGTGGGAGGGTACTGCCCCCTCCGAGCACCGGTCAGCCCTGGAGTAGTCGGCTGAGCCCCCTGGAGGACATAGATTCGGTCATCAGTGATGACCCTAGTGACCTGGACGAGGTCAGCGTCCACCTGGCTATGGAGGCGGAGGACTGGTTCGACGGGTTGGAGCAGCTCCCTCCTGAGCAGCTCACCCACCTCACACACGAGCAACTCGCACAAGGTGACCACGAGCAGGGGGCCTTCCGCTCCAAGAGGGTCATACAGAGAAACCGCCGCCTGAACATCTCCAAGTTTCACGAGCTCCACAAACAGCGGCTGGCCCGGCGCTGGGACCCCTCGGACAGCGTCTGCTCCGAGGTCATCCACGAGTGTTCGGCTGACGACGAGGACGAGGAGAGTGACGACATCGTCGTCATAGAAACCGCATTATGACTCTTGTGACGTTATTGAAACTGCTTAATGGATGTGACGTTATTGAAACTGCTTTATGGCTCTTGGGACGTCATACTCATTGGACGTCGTTTTTTCTATTGTCTTTGACGTATGGATGTGGAATTTTATTACTTTTCTTTTCGTTTTATAAGAACGCAGCATTCTCCGAAAGGAAATGAACCTTTAATATTTAGATAGCGAATGCTCATTGAACCAAGTTTGTATCAGTGATACCTGACTCATCGAAAAGAAAAAAACAAGGGAAATAGACTTGTGAGCGTTGATTATTTGATAATACTCATTTTTACATTTGGATAATGCTGATATTTCAGACCGGTGAAGTCTATACTAAATTCTACGTTATACTATCTCCCCTTTTTTATTCAGTTTGTACTTTCTCGATACCAATTGCGTCTGCACGGTCTTCAAGGTGGCTGGAAGCCATTTCTCCGTCCGTGCCATTATGAATGATAACATCAATGGAAAAACAGAACCTTAAAAAAAAACTCATCTTTGGTTCACTTTTACATAGACAACCAGACTGTCTTTGATAATTCTGTGGCGTCGAGGCTTCTGTGATCAAACCTATCTGAAATAAATGTAAAAAAACCTTCGCTTGTATCAAAATATGTATCGTGTATTATATGTATTATGGATAGGATGCTAACAACTGGGAGGGTAGGGGATGGTCAAATATCACATTCGCATTCTCCAATCTAGGAAGGCCGGAAAGAAGCTTATTTTCATATACATATATTTTCATCTGTTTGACATTGATGCACAAAAAACATTTTCAAATAATGTTTCATGTGTAATGACCTGTTTTTTTTTCAGCCAACTTGTAGTTGTGAAATAAGATAAAACAATAATAGTAATACGTTTCCACACGGGGAGCATTAAGAGTATGTCTTTACATTCAATCTTTTCCGAGGTAAAAATGTTTAGTTGCTTGAAGTACTATCCGTCATAAAAACACAATCCGTAAATCTCCTTCTCTTTCAACGGACACACCCTGTAGTACCAAAGTCCCGCGCTAAAAAATCTCCTTTCCTGTCACCGGAGACACCCTGTAGTACCAAAGCTCCGCGCTATGTTTTATTTACCACATATAGTTCCTACCCAATGAAATAAAGAGAGGACCAAGGCACATTGGACAACATTTCCAAAATATCTAACCTATCCACGCTGATAATTTAATTTCTCCATAGTTGCCGAGATGACACCGACACAGAGAGCGATGTGTTCGCGAGTCGCTCTGAGTCGATGGATTACCAGCTCGACGCCAAGCACCGCCGGGCGACTGTCAGCGGCGGGTCGCCCACCCTAAAGCGACCGTCCATCCGCATCTCTGAGTTCACGAGCAGCGGTCGCCCCAAGTCGCACACCATCACGGTGAGCTCGCCCAGCTCGGAGGAGGGCGGAAACAGCCTGGGGTCGCCCACCTCCGACGGCCAGTGGACCCCGCCCGCCTCGGACACCAAGCTCAAAAATGATGGTGAGTGAACTTCTGTACATTATCCTATGCTGTCCCATCGACATCGGCAATAATATTCGTCTTAAGGGTCAATGTTTAAGAAATAAATAAATAAAAATATTTTAAAAAAAGAGGAAAAAGTGGTAGTACTGATGCTTTTGCCGAAACATTAGAAAAACATTCGAAGTAGTTCAAAAGATATGCTGTCTCAGAATGGATCAGATTATACAGAAAAAAAGTGGAGTTTGCCTATTATGGCAATTACGATAACATCTATAAACGATTTACCGTATTCTTAGTAGACAGGCTATTTCACTGTTGAAAACTTAGTTTGACAGCTTCTATTTCAATTTTTAAGTTGTAGAATTTATATATATTTATCCTTGGGCAAACCCACCTTTTTGTACAGTATGAATTCAATGTGATTGAAGGATCAGTATCTCGAGATTAATTAAACATGTTTAATTATCTTTAAGTCTGTTAGAGACTGCACGTTTGAAAAAGATGTATACTCTATGCCAAAAGGAAAAGTTTTACTAGACCTACACCACAGAAGGAGAAAACAATTAAATATCAATAACATGCATATCATCGAACAAAATGCTTACGAAAGACAAACACAGATTTTCTGAAACCAAGAGTAAAAATAATTATACTTCTATGGTGGACAATGTCAATTTTCATATTGGTGTGTTTTTATTCTGAGCAGGGTTAAATGGTACAAAGGTCATCAAGGTTATGCTCAGATATGGAGTTGGTCTGGGTGAACCATTGGTTTCAATGACAGGGGACCTCAAAGTGGTGGCTCAGAACACCTCATTTCCTGTTTACTAGAATTGTGACGGTCCTTTTTATATTTTAGTTTTACCCAAGTGCTACTGATTACAATTGGCTTAGTGTAAGTAGGTCTAAGTATGTGTATTAGGCAAGTCTATCATGACAGGTGAGAGTGTCCTTGACATCAGGTAAACAAGTGGATTAACAGACTGAGCTGCATTGCAGGCAGCCATGTGGAACCAGGTGGAACCTGTGGCCAGGAATGACCACAGCCATGGTAGATGCCCATAGTATGGGGGTAAGAGGGTAAAGGGGTAAAGGGGTGGAGGGGTTAGGCAAGGGTTAGGCATTTTACTCATAATTACTTTTAGCGTGATGTTTTTTTGTTTTTTTTTAAGGTGTTTATTTCATAATAACCATCAGGGTTTCCCCTGCTTTTCAGGTATATGTAAGAACTATTTTTTGTAAATGACGTTAATAGGCGAAGTTCTCGTTATATTATAACGGTATCAATGCGCTGTAATTATAAAGGTGACTAACGTTATGAGCTTGTTGAGTTTTAGGAGAGCTGAAAGCGCTTTCTGAAAAAAAAAAAAAAAAGGAAATATTGCTAGTCAGTGCTTTTTCCTAAAGGCGACTGTGACGCAGCTACATGAGTTCCTTGTTAAAAGCGTGTTTTGGTATTTCCATCTGTCACCCAAGTACTCCTCTACCAAAGAGGTCCTCTCTTCAGTCGGCACAGGTTCATAATGCCACCTAGATCGTGTATTTGATGCTGTTTTTCATTTATGGGCTCGGTCAGTGACCAAGTGACACATCAACATCATAATTACGTCGCTGACGTCAAAAACACGTCGCCAACAGAGAAGATAGATGTGACGACATTCATTAGTTCCATCTGTCGCCGTTTGGCGCGGGTTGGGCGCTGTGGTCGACTGGCCCCTCCACACCTTGAGAGTTGGAGTGATTTGGCCGTGTATCAAAACCGATTGGCACCTACCACTCCAGTGTGTGGATAAAGGGGTGGGTGGGGTGTCGGGGGCACGGACTTGGCACCCGACACCTCCTGGAGGAATCTGTACCAAATGGTCAGCATAATCGCATGCATAGGTAAGAGACAGGGCAATGTGAAGTGGACTAGTCAGTCACATGCACGCACGCCGTTTTTGTGTACAGAATGTAGGGATAGAGGCCTAAACTGTTTGATGGCTTTGTGGTGGATTCATAAAGTGAATAAAAACATAATATTATTGTGTTGGATGAATGGGATTATCAAAGAGACTTTATCCATTCACATTCGAATGTGATTGTGAATAAATTCAGGCCCTTTGATAAAGGGTAGTGATAAAAGTTCATGTTTTGAATCAGTAAATTCCCCAGTTTACATCAGTTATCGCAGCACTTAACAGATGTGAAAAAGTCCCTCACACAGATATGTCCTGCCTCCCACTCCCCAATTAATTAGGGCCGGTACTATTAGGTGTCGTTTTCATAGGTAGGTTTAAAACCTTGAGGTATTGGTAATTACCTGCCCTTACCTCAAAACCAAGGTGACGGCATTATAACATACGCAAAGCACTGCTGACTTAATTACCAAAAGAGGCGCCTTCTTTGTAGAAAATTAAAGACAATCTTCAATGAATTATTTACAGAAGAAACTATTCCTAGGAGACATTACAGTGAGATGCGTCGTGGCCAAAGTAGTGTGTTACCCACGTGTAAGTTGAAGTATTGCCGTGTGTCCTACCCAGTCTGTGTTGTGAGGTTAGGGTCAAAGTAGGTCCTCCAGTGCCATGACGTCGACGTCCATCACCACGACGTCATGTCGCCGTCAGCACGTCGCCAGCTGCCACCACCTGGAGTGGGTGGGTAGCAACGACGTTGGGGGGGGGGGGGGGGGGGGGGGGGTCGGACGGCTGGCACAAGTGGTACCTGTGATTTGTTGTGGTTTGTGTGTGAACACCGAGGGACAAGGGGCATACCTTGGCGATGTACAGTGTATTCCCATGGGGCTGACCACTAAGGACACTGACCTTAATGGTCAGATGACCTAGTGGGGCCTTAAGGACACTGGTCAGCAACGACGTGTCGGCACGTGACTCGGGGGTCAGGGTCCCTGAAAAGCCTCTTTTTAAATGGGGCTTCTTTTAATCCTTTGCTCAGGGTGCCCACGCAAGTCTTAAAATGTCTTTACTGATGTTCTCAAATGTAAGGCTTTATATGTCCCAAATTTCACATTTTCTTGTTGACAGTCTTAAAAAGGTCTTAAATAGAATCTGATTTGAAAATCAAAATCCAATAACAAGGTGGAAATTATGCTATTTTTTGTCAAGTGTTGGTACATCAAACTGTATGCGAAGAGATTTTCCTTTACCTGTAGCAAGTAGGTCTTCAATTTGTCAAACTTCAGTCCTAGAGGGGTAGTAAAGGGTCTTAAATTGATTTTTGAAAAAGCGTGGGCACCCTGTTTGTAATTTTGGATATATGCATTATTTCCCTTGCGAATTTCCCTTTATGCTAGATGTTCTCTTTCAATTAAACAACAACATGTGATTAGTGGGAGTTAATTTATAGAATTGAACTTTAGAAGACGTGCAACATAACTCTCAAGTAATACTTCCTTATTATTCAAGTATTCCGTCATGCATTTTGATTTTTGCTTGCAACCGTGGGTTTTCCATCTTTTTCTATGACCTCAGTTTGTCTTTTTGTTTATTCTGTTTAGTCTTTTTAACAACCCCCAAGGCACGAGTATCGTCAGTTTGAGAAAGCGTCGGGATACTCAGTAATGCCGTCAGGTTTGGTGTAGCACTAAGGTCTTTGAATTTTAAAATGAAATTGTATTCGTGAGTTTCACATACTAGAGGCCATCGCATTCCAAATTACCTTGATTCGAGAGATAAGCATTTCTAGACGTAAGCTTTTGAAGTAATGCAGAGTAATAGGCGAAAAAGCAAGAAAAATAATCTCTTCCTACTATTAACTAAAAATATACTTTTTTTGTGGAGGGGGTGAGGTTAGGGGCCATCAGCCTTGTCTTCTCAAAGTAAAAGACTTTTTAACACTGACATAAATTGACCTAAAGCTACCTACCTTGTTGATCTCTGCCGGAAAATTATTCTTCACACAGATCCAATTTGCAAATAGTGACCATAGTTACAGCATGTTGCATATGTTCTGTGTCGGCTGTGTGACACCTGCGTTTAACTTGAAAAATTCTTTGGTGCAGGAAGATAATTACCTTGGTACGTTGAGGGATGATACATAAACGCTAAATTTTCGCTTATAGCGAGGGAAGGCATCTTAACCGTCATTCACATTTGGACCACACGCTTCTCATGTCAGCACCTCTCTATTCCATTTTTTTTTATCAGCTCAGGAATTATGCTTACTCGTTGACCCCTGACAGTGCACACCTATACATCAAGCTTAAACAATTATTGTAGTAAAAACGCCCTAGTTTTTAGTAAATGGAGAGTTCACGCCTAGTATGATTATAGACTATAAAACGTTAGGTGCGGTTGTATACCTGTGTGTATACTATATATTCAGCGGTGCCATTTTTCCTACTTTTGTCGGATTTCCTACTTTTTGATAATTTTGAATTGGAAAACCGATTTTCCTACATCACTTTAATATCTGTTTTAGAGTTATTGTTTGTTAGTTTCAAACTATTCAAATACTTATTCGGTGTCAGGAGCATATTCCTTAAAGTTATTTTTCCTCTTAGTTGCTGTTCGAGAAAAAAGTAGGAAAAGTGTTTCCTACTTTTCCTATTTTTTCATCAGTCGGGAGTGGCCTTTCTGAAATTATATATATGGTACAACTTATGACATGCAGCCGACGGTCCTGGTAAGGATATAGGACTGTAACCCCCTCAGTAGACTAACCAATGGCGTCACAAGTAACATTTTGGTGAGAATTTGGGAGTTGCCTTAGTTAGAATTACCTAATATATCCGATTTATGCTGGGAAGTTAAGGTAATCAAAGATGACGTTGCATAGTGTAAACTTAGTCTTAACCCATGATTTAAGATGCCCTAGTTAGTTATTCTGTATGTTTATTTGAATAATTCCAAGTGATTTTGGTTGCCTTTTAGACGCAGATCCATGTACCCAGCTCACCAGATATACGAATCCCTTCCTGTTCCCCAATCCCCAACCTAAACGGGTATAACACTCAATGTTACCTTTATCCAGCAGTCCCGCCGCCCTACCCGCGTATGACCACCCAGATGTCCGACTCGTCGACCTGTGACAGCCTGGATGGCTCCTCCATGGCCACCCCGACCCTGGAGCGGCGGGCTGACCGCAGCCTGAGGTCGTCCGAGTCGCCCAAACGTCGCCAGGCCAGTAAGATGGCCTCCCGGGAGATCGCCTGCGACACCAAGGGGCCTCAGCTGATGAGGGTGGTGCGGATAGACTCCCAGAGACGGCCCATCACACCTGAGAGGGTAAGTGGAAAATACTTCTGTTTTGTTTTCATAACTTGTACCAGTAGGTAGTATTTGGTGGAATCATATATTTATCTCCTATAAGGCCTTGGAAAAGGAATTTTTGAGTCACGCTTAGCCGACCTACTCTAATTTTTGACACCGACCCTAACGTTGTGGCACTTTTCGTCTTTCTGTCCCCCTTATATTTTTAACCAAAAGACATTTTAAGAATCCAAAATAATAAAGATCCCGACCTACCTACCCCCCTTTTTTTCTGACGGAACACAACATTTTTTCCCCTGGCCTAATCAGTATTAGAGAATAACTATTTTTATTCTCGGCCATCAGGGCCGACATTATTAAAAGTTGTCGGCCCTGATAGGTTTTTACATGATTTTAACGAGGAAATCCGTCCAGAATCATGATGGGCTGTCTGTTTTGCCATATCACACTGGTAGAGTTGGAATTCCAGCGGAATGAAGAACTTCATGATCGAGTCACATGATGCTAAAAGTTTGTCTCGAAATATTTCAACAAGAGGAATTGAAACCCCTCTATGGTATGGGGGTAAATGAATGTAACAAGGATGTAAAGGGATGTAATATGGGTATAATAAGAATATCAGAAGGTCATAAGGGACTTAATTTTGATTTCTTACAATGTACAGCCTAACAGCTATTATGTTTTGCTTTTTTTACTGTATGTATGATTCGTATGTGCAGCCGGGGCATATAATGGGCGCAGTTTTTCGGTCTCCTACCTCGATTTTAACCTTACTCCGTTGGTACTTTCTACCTCTATATTTGACTTTTTTTTTTATCATTCTCATGTGGACAAATATGACATCAAACGAGCCCCCAAATACCAACTGTTCCTCCACTATGCCTTTTTTTCTCGTTTAGAACTCAAAATATCTCAAGTACTAAGAAGCCTATCGCGAGTATCTGCACTATATAAGGACATACTCTGAACTGTCCTTCGTCAGTGTAACACATGACGTGATGACTTCTGACCTTACGGGATGTTAGGACCACTTGTTCTCTTCCCGGTTTTTAGAATCCTGGTTGTTTCCAAAAATACACATAAACCATGATGCACTTGGAACCCATCGCCATGACAACCCATCTAGGTCATCTCCGTAATCGGCGAAGAAAGGGAAATACAGACAGGGGCCATGGAGTATTTCAGTGAAACTGATTCGGAAGAGGTAAAGTAGTTTATGACTTAAGCCAGAATCAGAATAGTGTTCACTTAGTCTTGGTCAGTGAGATGCGTTGGTGGTGGTTTAAGGTGAGTGATGGGTGGAGATCAATTTATAAGACATGTTAGAAATGTGTCCTCCGTGGCTGTGATATCTTCTTAGATATTTGTTGTTGCACTTTTTTTTCTCCAGGTCAGATTTTTGTTGTGGATAGCAAACCGATCAACCAAAACACAGTCAGTTTTGAGCTGTGTATATACTAGGCGATTATCTGCAGTGGGTTTGCGTGGGGAAAAACATTAATATTTGAAATTAAACATGTGCTTTGGTATCGGTCACCCATGTACAAATCCGTAGCTGTTCCCGCCCTTGTGATGAGATATAGAAGAGCACCCGTTCGGTCTCTTGGTAGTGGGCCAAGAATTGATACATGGCAAGCAGTACTGACATTCTACGGTAACCTACAGTAAATCAGGAGCTTACATGATCGACTGAGTGCATTAGTAAAACCTTGTGATGGTCCTGGTCCATCTCGGAAAATATCACATCCATTGATGTTGTTAGTTTGTTTTAACAACAGGGATGATTTCCAATTTTTTCTGTCCATCACCCCCAAAAATCAATTTACATCCCTGTAACAAGTTATATTCAAGTTTGAGGAAAACTTTGCCCCTGAATCTAGCACTGAAGAAACTTTACTTTTTTCTTCACATATGATTTGCTATAGTGTTTATCACTTTGCATGATGTGTTCGTTGGAATATTTGACAAAAATTCGTTGTTTTACATGCCGAAGAATAAAACCAAATGTAGCAACATTCTTCCTAGAAGGTTGTACTTATCATCGGCCCGTCCCCTATCATGATTGTATTCCCACACTTATAGAACTCCGCCTTATCAGAACTGACCTAAGCAGTATTGTCATGACCCTGTAGCTGTGGGCCTCAAAAAGTCGCCGCTAATATCTTTAGTGGTCAATATATTCATAGATTGCCTTGGATAAGGACTACAACTTTAAGCAAGTAGACCTACATACCCAAGTGCCTGTATATAATTGGCTAGGAGTGAATCGCTCGCAGAAAGATGCATTGGGACATGAAAGTGCACATCTAATAACATGATAAGAAACAAAGAGGAGTAACAAGGAAGAACGATCATCGGGTCTTAGTTGACCTAAACCTAGTGTGATCACACAATAAAGCGGATATAGTGCGTTCAGTGGAGGAAACCATGACCAGCCTTTCGCCCAGTTAAAAGAAGTTAAGTGATACAAAACGTGTGCTGTGACGGGCGGGAATCTGCCTGAGTACACTGGCAAACAGACACAGGGAAGGGACATTGGTAACCTGGCCGTGTCACCTGTGCATACCCGCAGGCCCCCAGCCGTGTACTTTCCACGACTACTCACCTGTATCTCCCTGAATAGTCCTACTCCACTGTAGGCCACCGGAGTTCCCCTCCCCCAAAATAGGACAGAAGTAGCTTCAACGTGCAGCTGCCTTGACGGCTTGGCATACCTAACTTACCGAATGGTAGTCTACTACGAGATAGCCTTTCCCACACCAGAGGAGGTGTTTAATGTTAGAGTACGGCCCAGTTGGTGTAAGGTGTGTTAACCCCCATTGGTGTTTACCTCGGTGTGATGAGCAGCGGTCATCCATGTCGCGTACAACGTGGTACACAGACGAGGTAGGTTATCCCTACAGTTACACGTACTCTAAGATCGTTACCGCAAGTGCCTGGTACTTTGAGCTACTTTACCAAGTGACACAAGATAACAACACTTACTTGTTTTTACTAGTAGCCGATATTGGCGCGTAATATTGACCATTTGAGTTGTTTTTTCTAAGATATATTCACTAGTTGACAAGGATAAATAGAGCGTGTCGTTCTGGTATGGAACGTATAATCTTTAGATATGCACACTATGGGGGCCCTTGATGGGGAGGTCTGTATGTCGCATGTCCAAATTTAAGAAATGTCCATGACGTCATGTTGAATTTGAGAAACGTCCATGTTGCATGTCACCATCTTCCAAGAATCCCCTGTCGCAAGTCACTAAGCCCTAAAGAGGCCCATGTTACAGTATCGAATTTAAGGGTCTAGGGCCATACTATGAATACACAACCTAAGAGACAGGGAGAGAAAGTGAAGGAGTTGATGCTGTAGCTCATTCCGTGTTTGATGTAATCCAAATGTTGAAAACAAATCCTAGTATTCGTGTACTTAGGTATGACGGTCAAAGATCTAGGAGAACTACGGTGGAGCTCGTTGATAACAAACACCAGTTTTTCATCCCTATATGTACACAATATGATTTGGTCACACGCTGTAACTCTTTCACCAAGGTATCCGTGTTTTTATTTGAGTTTCTGGAATGCATAGGGCGGGTACCCAAGCTTTAAAGCCAAATTATAGACACACCTCATTTACAAAAAAAAAGAAAAAAGAAAAAAAGTGAGAGGCCCGGGGTACCTGTGCCAACCATGTGGTCCGATTTTGAGCAGTGATTTTTGTTGAGGACTCCACCAGCCGGATAACCCGTGATAGCAATAAAAATCAACTACAACTCTCTCTCTCGTAGGTTTTCCACAGTAGAACTATATCTCTTGACTGAGTTGTTCAAAGCAGGGTACCAACCACACAGGGAAAACAGGGAAAATGGCAAAAAAGATTCCCTGACAGGGAAAACACAGGGAATTTGGAAATTTTGCCAAAACACAGGGAAAACACAGGGAATTTCATTTGGCCAGGTTCTGAAATTTCTGATTCTCAAGATATTAGGGATTCAACTTTTTGTTGTTGGGTTGTCCAAATTTTTGCTGCGCACAGAGGCTTTTAAATTCGATCAACTTGCTGGATATGACACAGGGAAAAATTGCCGTGGGACAGGGAAATCTCAGGGAAAACACAGGGAATTCGAAAATGGAACTTCGGTTGGTACCCTGTTAAAGGAAACCTAGATTACACGTTTATCTCACTGATTGAGTTCGGATCGACACTTTCCTTAACCATTGGTCGAAGTACATGTCAAAGTACTTAAGCATATATACAGCCATGAATGTGAGAGCGAAACAAGAACTCTGGCACGTGTCCAAGAATGCTAAGTTCGGAAACTATTGAACTGTTTGAAAAAAAAAAATCTTTTTCCCAAATGTTTTTGGGTAAACATGAAACCCCAACAAGCAGGGACCTTTTTTTCTACACAGGATCTGATATACTATTAAACAAGTCAACAAAATAACACGCATCGATCTATATTGGTATGTCCAGTCGTGACCTTTGCTGAGCAGTATGACAAAAATACCCCAGTTTATAGAGAACTGACAGCAACGTACAAAACCCCGATACGTCAGTCAGTGGCACGGTATAATATATACGCTGCAATATTAAGGCTTGTATATTTAGAACTTCTCACACTTCAGTAACATGATTATGATGATATCTAGAGTTCACATATTATCCTTATCCTCCATGATGAACTGGTATTAAAGATGTCAATGACTCGCACATTTGTATGTGCACGGTGCTGTATTCGGGCTATCTTTGAATTGTAGCTATATAGTTCTCTTATTGCTATTTTTAAATGCAAAAGTGATGGTCCATCAACTTCTCTAAAATCAGGAATGCTGATATGTGCTCTTTTTCCTATAATTGAAGGGCTAACAACTATAGTACTGTATACCCTTAGTTTAAAAATGAAACTAACGAACCAGCCACCTCACCTTTTCGCACTGTCTAGCATAAACCCCACTCAACGGTAACAGTATAAAAGTATAATCTGACTTTTCCGGACGCCCCTATGAAAATGGGTTGAGTGTGACGGGAGCCCCGAGCCACCGCCGAGAGGACTTAGCAGTCACGACCATCAGAGGTTAGATCATCACGGAAGTGGAGCACTGACCCACGCTGACAGTTTTAATAAGTGACCAAACCAAAACATCAAGGGAGCAGTCTATTCTGTGTGGATGACGCCAGGGAGGCTTGTCAGGATGCTAGATACGAGCACTGACGGCCCCCCATACAGGGTAGACCCTGACCGCCTGCAGTTGGCACAGATGCACATGGTAGAAGATATTTGATATTATAGACATTGTTACTGTTGGATCGACGGACCTGGGGCCCAGTAATTAGGTACAGAGCTCGTAGCTAATACAGGCAGAGATGTTACGTAGAAAGGTGTTCACGCCTAAGGTAGGTAAATCCCAGAGTAAATGGATTTAGGATTGTACCACATGTGCTTATACTCTAGGTGTAACGAGATGGACGGTCACACAGATTATCCAAACAGGTGATGCCTAATAGAAAGCTGGTGCTTCTAGAGGCTTGCTCAATGCCACAAGTCAGTCATTATGGAGGGCCCTTTTCTTTTTTCTTTACATACAGTGTGACTACCAACTCAGCAGCAACAAACTTTTTCTGTAGAACTTGATAGTAAATATAATGTTATACATTGTATAGTATAATATTATATTGAATCGTTTAGCGCGCAGAAATTTGTTGCTTGGCTATTTATAAACACTTGCTGTTTTATAAGGCCCGCAGACCCTGATGGCTCATGGTTCAATGAGTGTTATAACACCTTTCTGGAGATCATAATAGCAGAGATTTGAATACGTATAAACAAAATTGCCAGCCAGTGCATAATTCTTCATTCATAAGTAAGCTACAGTTGTGAACCACGATGACTGTATGAAGAACAAACAGTTTTATCAAATTGTATTGAGTACAAATATTCCTCTCAACTAGATGAAGCTCTCATAAATCTCAAAAGCTTACTCAACCCGTCTTGCGAACTCTTATCAAATTAGTTTACACTGTGGTAGGCCTACTCACGAAATTATACTATATTAGCATGAACGTTATTGTGAATATGATAGTAGAAGTGAGACTGATACATTACGTCGGTTATCTAAGGCATTCATGATACCCTATATTATTACCGGAATCACGTGCCAGACTAGACGGCCGGCTATGTCCGACTCTTACAGGCTCTTACCAGTGGGACTACCCCGGGGCAGTGAGGAGGTGCCAGGGTGTGGGTGTGAGAACTCGGCCTGTCTGGGTGCCGCCCAAGGCAGCAGGGCCAAGGTCCCAACGGTCAGCTTGGATCCAGCTTTGTAGGGGTTGGCCATCATATTCACTACAATATAATCATATGTATAATCCTACATCTAGATATGTCTATATATAAATATACGTACGCTTGTAATTGTGATATTGTTTTTACAAGACATTTAGTTTTATACAGCATTTTTCTTTGTGTTATTTTCACGTAATGGGTAGTGGTGTATTAGTAAGTGCGGTCGCCTTGCATGTGGGAGACCCAGGTTCTATCCCAACTGAAGCACCGTTTTGCGTTCCTCCTGTGCCAACGAGAGTGATATCAAATGCCCAGTCTATTGGACAATGCACGTTAAAGAACACCTGCCTCGATAAAAGAGTAGGGGTATGGTCTCTGCCTTCTCATAGATTCAATCACTATCAGCCCCCTTGATCTGACACTGGCAGTTAATTTAGGCGTAAAGCAAGCAGTAACCAACCAACCCATGTTAACAAATAAATATTTAGTTTTATACTGAATACCTTCATTTATCGGAAGAACACTTCTAGAGCATTTGATGGGTCGCAGGATATTACACATTAAAACAATGAAATCTGTACGTTGACTGTTTATGAATAACACCAATATCTATGAGAAATAAGGCCGAGGTAAAGTCAAAATGAAATTCTTGAAATGTACACATGAAATCATATTGAGCCCTATATTTTGCAGAATCATGAGGTTTCTAACAACACCCCGAAAATGTCATAGAACTGTGAGTGAGATATATATAAGTAGTCTGAATGAATCTGGTAAAGGTGATATACCAAAGCAGAGATAATGTATAAGGTCACACGACATGTTATACCGATGGAAAAAGCAGCGGAATAACAAGGATCAGACCTTTAAAACTGAGCCATCTGGCGAAATTGGGCCAAAGTATTTCAATTTTCAGGGGCCAGTCGGGCAATTCAAGGTGATAAATACTTTAATATTGAAAGTATATTATTATTTGTCTCTACACTCAGGCTAGTGGATATTATAATATAATATGTGCAAGCCTGTGGAGATAGGCCAAATATCATATTTGTATTACCGAGAGAAACGTGATATATTATATGTTAAAAATGCGGGTAGAGTGACTGAAGGAGATAAGGGTGGACGTGACAGTAGTTGTCTTTTTTAAACCAAAAGGGCTTTTTCTTACTGCGATTGAAAAATGGCATCCGACTTCCCACTCATGATCCTGTGAGGTAAACGTGATAACTGACAGAGACCAGCATAAAAGCTTGTGTTGTTAGAGGAGATTTAAATGGAACGCTGCCCCGTGAACACCACGATATAAAGTGTGTACACTAGTATTGTATCTCATAGTTATTCTATATACAGTGTTAAGACAGCATTGATATTTTCACTGAATCAATTTTCAATGAGCCATGTCTCGATATGCATACATCATGAGTGATTATTTACCAAATGAAATGCGAAATGAAAATCCTGATACCAAATTATCAACCAGAGCTTTGAATCCTGCATATGCCGGGCCCACACAAAATGGTATACAGCGGCATCAGTAAATAATGGAATGTATTCCAAAAGATTTTACTTAAACACGTGTGTTCTATAAAAGAAAGAATTGAGAGATTGAAAGGTGTTAGGTTACAAGGACTCGTGTATTTACATACTTTAATATCACTGGATAGTGTGTGTTATAATTGATATACGGCAAAGGAGACAAACTAGAAGTTTACCCTTATTAATCCCAGAGAGGAAAGCCCACATTGTTGCCCTGGATCGTTTCCAAAAGAAGGTGTAAGTTGAAGTTGATTTATTTTAAATTCAGGGGTCGAAATAAGGTCTAAACATTCAGGGGCCAGTCGGACTCTCTTACCTGAAAGCCTAGGGGTCTGAAGCAACTTTAGGATATCCCTTATTATCATTTGTACACAAAATGATAGATTTTCTACGGGCCAGTCGGGCCCTCCACAATACAATCTGGGAGCCCGACCATTTTTTTTAGGGGCCTTGGGCCCCCGGGCCTGCGCTATTTCGACTCCCAGTAACGGAAATGAATATTAAGTGCAACTTACAAATCATTTGTTATTTTACTGTCACAAACTATATCTTTGTTGAAAACATATACGACCCTTACTTTCACTGGTGTGGCAATGTGACGAAAAAGTTGTCGAAATAATGTTGATCACTTGAATAGCAATCTTTGTTGTCAACTTCTTAACCATTGTAACCATGCCATTTATAACGAGCGCGATTAGTCATACTATAAACATGAAAGGTGTTATTTAAGCTCGCTCCCCTTGGCGTCTTGATAAAAGTAATAATAAGTTTGAAAGGAGAAATGGGGTCATTAGAGGGTTATCCTGGTAAACCTGTAAGGTCATTGATCTCAATCTTGCGGTGACAATTATGATCAAGCAGTTACGTTTAGCCCAGACCTCGTGAGAATGTAGTTAGCTGTCTGCATTAGTGCACACGGATCTATAATATAGACATTCCTGATTTAGTACCCACTTTCAGTTGGAGCTATTATAGGCTTTTGTATCGTGCCTAAACAATGTGAGAATTTATGCCTAAAGCGAAACGGGACATCCTGGTTTGCATTAGTACAGATGCCTACATGTACCTACTCGTGTCTCTGCATAAGGCAGAATAAAATTAATCATAGGTCATCATCTCTGTGCATATTTAATTACGACTGTGAATATTTAACGGGGGAGGGATTTGTGAGTGTCTGGAGACATCTTTGATTTTCCAAAATATATGTATTATTATGGAAACATAAGACATTATGAGTGTGAAAAATCTAGGACTGATCCCACTTTACCTCAAATCCTCTCAATATTACTTGGAATCCCCTCTGGTGTCAGGGCTGGCTACACCTCTGGTAATATAAACACTTTCATGTCATATTAAAGTTTACTGAATAGAAATTTCAGATGTCCATGCTTTGTATGAATTGGAGCGCATAATTCATACAATGTAGAATTGTTGCATTATCGAGACTTTTTTCATTTTCCAGGAGTTACGGTATGACGGCAGTAGCCGGGAGAATAGCCCGGGGCCGGGCGGTGACAAGTCGGACGGGTAAGGACCATGGAGTCTAAGTTAGCTTAAAATATGTATAGACGTTGACTTGATATATATATTCATATTAGATTTTAAAATTGGCATAGGCAGACAAACTTTTGGGTCGGTCGAAATAGGCTTTTTTTTCAGCAACGGGTCTTTTTGAAGGCATGCTTAATATCATTTTTAAAAATAACTTTATCAGCTTTTTGAAGTTAAAATAGGCAAATATCCTCCTCCGTTTAGATTATAGCATAATTTCACCTCAAGGAACTGAAATACGAAGTAGTATACATGTAGTGGCCCCCTCGTCGAGCAGGGTCAGGAGGGGGGTGGGGGGAAGGATGCGTGGGATGAGTGTCTGAGGTAAAGTGACAGCTGGTCTCCAGATCCACTGGCCTAGAAAACACCCTACTGGAGCATCACATGATGATGTCACACGTAAGCCAGGGTATGACACACTTCAACAAGCACCACAGACCTGGCCAGGATTTATTTTAATTGCGATCTATTTCAAGTATGAAAGATGGAAATACAACTAAACTTTAACAATTATAGTGATATTTCTTTGAGTTTGCCGCCAGGAAATGACCACTGCCATATCAAAATGATTTGTAAAATGATATTATATATTATCACTCTACTTCATCATATAGTTGGCTTTAGAACTTTGAATCTGTTTTCAGTAGAAAGCGCTTAAGTTTGTTTGTTTTTATAAATAAAGTTATGCTTTTGCTTTTTCGTTTTCAGTATGACGGCCTACACCGTAAATATTGTGGCAGGAGTTCCACAAAAGATTCCAAACAAAGGACGAGACACCTCACCAGGGGTAGGTCCCTCCTAAGATGTTACGTCAAAGAGATTGATCTAATTCTATCCAAAACACATATCTGAACATAAATGACCGATTTGCTGGCATTATGATCGATGTATACTTTTGACATGTTGGTTCGGGACTTGTGCAACTATTTTTTGTTAATAAATGTAACGCGTAAGATGATCTATATTTATACTGTTAAGTTAATTGAAATTTACACTATGTAAATAATATAATAATGATTTATCTTAATTTCACACTTAGTCTCCTAATAGTCTACTGCGGAAGAAAACTCTTCTAAAGCGAGTAGGTGAGTATCTTTCCATGTTTAATTCGCAGAGCAAGAACTCCGTTTCGTTTAATGTTTACTATAAATGTTTATGTATATGTACTTACTCATTGATTTCATTGCAATGTCATTGAAAGTTTTACTTTACCGAACGAAAAATGAATTCTTGTATGTCCTTTGCCGTTCTAACTTTGCGTCTTATAATAACACGAATTTATCATCACTTATGATTTTGTGCTATTAAACAGAATCAATTGGCACATCCGTATACTAACAGTTTGATTATATTCACCATCAGGACAGTTGCTTATATTATGGACAAGTTTACCGCAATAATCGAAACAAAAACGTGATATTCCATATAGGAAGATAATTAGTCAGTAAAACAAAGGTCCGATTTTTCAAAAGGTCCAGGTTCAATTACGTTTGATGTTGTTTCGCATTTGAAGTAGTTAAACCAGGATTTCGATTATAACAAATCAATGTCCTGGTTTAACACTTTCAAATACAGAATAAGGAGAATATAGAAGCCCCTGACCACAGTCCACTAAGTTGTAAATGGCGGCCAGCTGGTAGGCTCCTGGCGAGACTAACAGGGCCACAGCTTGGGCCATGTCTGCCAAGGGGTAACAATAAGTACATGTAGTCAAAGGAGACCCTCTTTTCCCCGTACTTATTTTCAAATACATACTAATTTCTATCATATAAAGATTGAATTGTTAGAATTGTACATTGTTTATAGTGCATTTAGCTGTATATTTCCCGACCTAGCTAGTATCAGGACAATATCGTTTCTACTGCCCGCTGCATGATTAGCGAAGTTATATCCCCCAGTCTAAAAATGTTAGCGTAGAATTTAAGTAAAGAACACCTTTCAGGGGTATATTGGCTCCCAATGATGTCTATGGCACTTGACCAAGTATTTCCAAGCGAGCTATGAAACACCCATGTCATGTAGTTTGATCACAAAGCGCAGTTTGAAGTGGAACTTAGGAAAAAAAACTCTTGACCAGAAAGGTGTACCCCTTTTGTAACTAATCTAAAGCTACCTATATGAGTAAGCTTGTCCATGGTACATGATTCTGTAACGTATTTGATCGTGCATTCCCTTTTTAACTACATACAAATCGGACCATTAATTCTGAAAAATAATCTACAGATCTGTAAGAAATTATGATTTTCTTATTTTTTAATATTATGAATGTATTTGTGTTCGCACATTCTTTTTTTTTTCTTTTTCGTAATTCACGCACTTCCATGCATTCGCGGAAATCTGAGATGAGTGAAAGTAAAGAAACCCAAATAGAATGAACTATTAAAAGAATACGCAAAATAATATGTGCTTGAAATTGCCTTTATTACTAAATGCGCGAAAATTCACCAGCACAGAAATATGGACATTTACAATTTACATTTTCAAAATTCTTTTTCAAAATTACAAAAGACTCAGTCAATCACTTGTTTATTTGTACAAACTTCTTTTTCAAAATTGTATAATGAAACAGTCTAGACCCAGCGTCTATTTGACGGGAATGCACGATACTTCTACTGACAAAAGTTTTGTGATCATGCACCAGAGTTAACCAACTCCTCTAACCCTAACCTGCCTGTGTGCTTGGGTGTGTGTGCCTGCTCCCACCTACAGAGGCTGATCTGCACCATCTGGTAGGCCACAGGCGCATCTCCTGTCGGGACCTGGGCAACGGGGAGTGTCAGGGATGGCTGTGGAAGAAGAGGGAGTCGCCCGGAGTGTTCTCCAGCAAGTGGGTGAAGCGCTGGTTTGTGCTGAAGATGAACAACCTCTACTACTATAAGGACCCAGAGGTAAGGCCAACTTTATAGGAACATTGTAGCGGTGGCCTGTTCTGTTGTAAGGGGATAAAGATCAAGGCCACCAAAGCTTTACTGTAGGATGTTCTGTGGGCCCATTTCTTCAGTCAGGTGTGGAATTGAGAGGTCATTTCTTTTGGGCCTGGCATGTTCTTTATTTGGAACTAATTTGGAACAATTATATCTTGAAACTGGTGTTGTCCTGAGGCCTTGACATTTGTCAGTCACTGATACTACCAGACAATTGGTCAACTTCGCCCTCATTTGTTGTCTACCAGTCCTATGGGGTAGTCTGATGTACTCTGATTGACCAGTACTCCCTCCCACCCCTACCTGTTTACCTTTGGTTCCTTGTAGTGGCAGTATGCTTTTGGGAAGGGGCCATGCACTCGGATTGACAAGTGCTTTATTTAAGTCCTACCTGTCTGTTGTGGTCATTTCAGCCACAGCTGAAACCAGACCTGGGGAAGGGGTCTAGACTTTCAGAGATTATTTTGTTTATTAAACTGGTGGAAAAAATGCTCATCAAACCTCTCTCTGAAAACTTAACAAAACAGAATTGCCATTCATTTGAATAATTATGTTGTTTTGTAAAAAAATAAATAGATTAAAAAAAAGAATACATTTCTTATCTATTTCAGGATTTACGAGCAAAAGGTGTCATCTACATGCCTGGATTCCAGATATCCCCTGCTCCAGAAATTAAGTCCAGGAAGCTGTAAGTTGCGGGATTTTCCATTCAGTAATGGTTCCAGTTATAGCAATAACTGTGCCCAAATGACATTGTATTCTTGTTCCTCTCTCATGTATATCTCAAAAAATGAATGAAGGCAAAGAGTAGTTCAGTATTTCTACATGATTCCTTGGATAGTAATTATTATGTACTAAAATAGATACAAACACATGTAATAATTTAATGAGATCAATAATTATCGTCTCGTTCGTGTAGGATACCTAATCTAAATAGTCACTGATATAGATATTAATAATATATTTTTCTTTGCTAATCCGTGCTCATGTTTCTATTGTACAAGGGCGTTTAAGGCACATCATTCTGGGACGACGTTTTATTTCGCGTCAGACAGACAAGAAGATATGGGAAAGTGAGTGTAAATGTAAACCATGATTACCAAAAATGAAATACACATGATAAACAGTGACTTCGCACATTCATAATTTGGATCCGCTTGGTTCTTTTTTAAAATGTCTTAAATGAGGTGTTGATCTTTACTTAGAGTACCACTTCAACATGTAAATAGAACACTTTTCTTCTTTTGAAACATGACCATAACATTTTTAATTTCAATTTTCCTTACCAATGACATAACTGTAAGGTGAGACTCTACTTTATGTATTGTCAGACAGAGACTGTGATCGATTCATAATACCTGAATTGGCCACATACTCGGCCGTTTCTTGTGAAAACTGGTCACAAAAAATGATAAAGATATATTAACGCCCATTTTAAGACGTATAATTAATGTTTGTGTGCTAGGTGGATGAGTAAGATGGGGCTCTCGGCCATTGAGTTTAGCTTACAGCCCGGCAGTAGCAGTCCCTCCAGCTCGCCCCGCTTTGACCACAGGATGGACCGTGAGTACTACTTATCACTGTGTCACAGTTATACAGGTAGACTTCTAAATGAGACCTGGAACAGGAACAATTTGAATGTAGACTGTTTTACAAATGACCTATAACGGAACTAACTTGTATGTGGACTGTTCTACAAAAGACCTATAACAGAACCAACTTGAATTGAATGACCATTGAAAGAGTTTCCTGATGATTGCTTTCTTTACAAAATATACCAAAAAATCGTTATCGTGCACAGTTTATAACAATGAAAAGAAATTCAAAGCTTGAAGAAATAACCTGCCATTCTGGTTAAAAGATTAAAGTTATGTGTTTCAGATACGGGTTACTACAGTGAGAGTGACGACGAGGACGCCCCCAAGTCGCGGCCCAGCACCCCGTCCTCCGGCCACGCCCCCAGCCTCTCTCCGGGGGGCAGCAGGGAAGGTGGGTACAGGTTTCTGGTATTGTCGAATGATGTAATGCCTCCATACAATACGAGAATGATAAGCAATGCATGATACCATAAACATCATGTATTTGTAGATCTTGATTTCGTGAGTAGGATTTGTCAAATCGTCCTGACGCTTTAGAGATCGTGTCTCACTCCCTATGGGAGGATGGACTCTGGCCAGCCAATTATCAATGAGGAAAGGGAGTGACGGCAAAAGAGGGAGTTTTACTGTTTCCTCATGTAAATCCCTTAATTAAGTATATTCCTTATTAACTAAACAAAACACACTTTCCACATTGACGAGTGTGAAAATCATGTCAATATCATTTGTGTGTAATCTTACATTTGCCGTGGCCGTGCTCATCACAGTCTCATTCGAAATTTCTTTTCTGCATAATTCCGTGTTAAGGTGAAACTCCATCATAAGTAAGAAACATCTGTATAGATTTGCAGAACATTCAACAATCTCCTCAATTCATGCCGTTTCTAGATCTGTCCAGTCCGTCAGACCATTTCGCTAGAATGGAGAAAAATATTCGGCGGGCGAACCTGACCCTTGACGGTGGCGACATGAAGAGGAAGCGGGCGAGCGCCCTGACCACCACGGACCGCCTGCAGCTGGAGCGGCAGGAGGACGTGGCCGTCACCAGGAAGCTGCTCAGTCTGGAGAGAACACTTAAGGTCTGGCCAAATTAAAATTACAAGAGTTTTGGATATCTCATCTCAGTAGACGACCAGGTGTATTGACTGCCTTATAAGATTTGAGAGGAAACATGTCACACTGAATATGGTCTGGTCAGATGGAAGATTAATGTATATTGTGTTAGGTATAAAACATATAATTTAGATTTAAAAAAACTGGATAATTGAACAAATATAAATTATCTTAAACCATATTTCAGGCGAAACAAACGGGTGTCCAAAAGACTTTTACCCACTACCTGGTGTTTTCTTTCAAATTACATATGTATTATAGTACTGACTTTTTTTACTGGTTTACAGGATAAGGAATATGAGTTAGAAGCCCTCCAGGGGGTCCTAAGTAAAGACACAGTTACCTCCGCCGACCTTCACGAGTTCAAGTCGCGACACCCTAGCGTCATCGAAAAGCTGAATGACAGTTCTGTCTCGGACAGCACAAGCACATTAAGGTGAGTGTAGACGAAGGCCACACCCCGTGAAACTTGTTGCTTAAAAATGCATGTATTGGCCAATCTCTCTAGGACGCTTTTCACTATTGTATCTCCATCCCATGTACCTCATGCGGAAAATTTTTTTTAAAAAAAAGGACAGAAAGAAGGAAACACCAATCGAAATTTTGCAAATTTTTTAGTGAAAAAAATGGATTTGTATTGATGTATTTGCGTAATGATTAACATTTTTTTCACTAGTAAGTGTCGAACGTCGATCCTTTGTGTTCCCTTGAGTGGGTAACGGAAAGTTGTGTAGTAGTTAGCTGTCTATTGTGTGGGGCACTGACACTTTGAGGGTCGGTAACAACTGCCGCCCTACCGCCCGTGTTATTGGATATTTAGAGATTTGACCGCCCCACTGTTTGTTGACTCAGTGGCTATGACCGCCGCCCCCCCACTAGGTTCCCCCCCACGAGGTTCCCACACCCCTGTGCTCATTGGTTGGATGTCCAAGTGGAGGGCCGCCCCCTCTGGTCTGGGCACGGACGGTGCTGGTCTGGGCACGTGGGGTAAGTGAGGGGGAAGGGGTGGGAGATGCCACTCAGGCCTGGGTCAGTGGTGGCATACACCGCGGAAGCCCTGACGTCATTTTGGCGGGAAAACCAGGGTAGTGAGTAGTGAGGGGGGACGGCACTCTGCTGGCCACTGCACGTGGGGGAGTTGAGGTGAGTGTGGAGGGGTAAGGCAGTCACCCCTGTGGTCATTGGTGGGTTAGTCCAGGTATAGGACCGCCCCTGCTGGCCGCTGCACGTAGGGTAAGTGAGGTGAGTGTGGAGGGGTAAGGCAGTCACCCTGTGATCATTGGTGGAATGTCCAGGTAGAGGACCGCCCCTGCTGGTCTGACTTATTGCATTTTTTTCACTCTAGATCGTTTACGATCTACCTTCACGTATTTCTTGTTCTTCACATAAATATGCATGTAAGATATATAAAACATAAGATATGTAGGACTAGATTTACGAAGAGAAAAAAAAGTTGTAATCTTGATACAAAAATGTAGTCATTATTTGAAAGAATATACGTGTATGTGTACAACAAGACACGGACAAATTAATTTCCTCAATACTGTAGGATGTAACGGTATATAAACCAGGATCAAGTTAATAGAAAAATACACGTTTGTCTTATAAACGCATAAACACTTGTTAAGTACTGTTTGGATGTCGTGTTTGCTTCCATTGTACGTGTATGTAACCTACACTAACCACACTGGTCCGTATTGTTTCTAGCGTCAGTGACGACGACTAGGCTCACTTGCACCCACACTTCTACAGTCAAAAGTATAGCCGCACCAACTTCCACCACCTCCTCCAGGCCTTGTGAGCCGGTCCTCCAGCCGCCTACATAGCTGAGCTGCTCCAACATCTGCCACTAGAGCTGAGCTGCTCCTAGAGCTGAGCTGCTACTCCTGGAGCTGAGCTGCTCCAACAGCTGTTCCTGGAGCTGAGCTGCTCCTAGAGTTGAGCTGCTCCAACAGCTGCCCCTCGAGTTGCTCATTATGAAAACGTTCGTAGCCTATCATCATTGTGTCTTTGTGAGTGGTGCCTGCCTCCTTAGATGTTGTCGAAGCTTGAGTATTGTTTGAGATGGAGGCGCTCCGAGCAGCTCGCACTGAAATGCAGCAGAAGTCCACTTTGAAACCTCACGTCCTCACCTGGAACACCGTTAGTATTTCTATTGCTTGTGTACAGTCTCCCACTTTGAAACGTCATCTTTTGGGGGAGAAAAAGAAACAAAGGGAAGAGTTGAATGGCTGTCTCTCTTCAGTTCGGAGCCGTCGTCGTCGTCGTCCTCTGAAGACCCAGATTTGGATGCGGTTCCCGCCCCGCTCGGGGCACAGAACGACCTGAGTTCAGAGACGATGCTATTTCTCACGCCGGTGATTCGTTTGGTGAAGTCTGTGCTTGGATGGCGACCAGATGCATGTTCACCTATTAACTGAAAAACAAGGCTACCCAATCGGAGGAGGAACAATGTACGAAAAAGAGATAATCATTCACATAGTTGCAAATACTCGTTCGTTCAGATAAGTTGGTTATGATGTACACGTATAGGTCTACTTGTATGCTGATATAAATAATGTAAGTTTCTGGTGTTAAATTCAGAGGTTCATAACTGTAGGTGTACCTAGGATAATTGGAACGGATAAAAAGTTGGTTAAACCCATAAAATGTAATGTTTCAACTGAATACTTTACTGGTGATTGTATACTGACTGCTGTTATTGTGCAGCATGTTTGTTTGTTGTAATGGTATCACTCACTATTAGGTTGGCAGTATTAAACAAATCAAAACGGATCATATTTACCCAAACGAAATTAACATAACGAGAGGTGCGATCTTGCCCGAATGTCACTAAGATTTTGATATGAAAATACATTATTCCTTTTCAAAACAGTACGATTCATGCTTAGATTATTTTAGAATTTTTAGAAGCTTAGATTAATTCAGAATATCACTATTCATTCCTTTTCCCCCACCGCAGATTTTTTTGGTTACAGCATTTAGCGTAGGACTAAAAGTTGAGCTTTTTGGTCATTCAAAGTGCCTCTTGTGATAGTAGGTGAACACCACTAAGTGTTATGACTAAATATTTAGAATTTATAGTGTACATACCTTGCAATTACATAATTATATATAGAGAAATGGAACTGTAAGTACTTTAAAGTTAAGTTCATGTCGATCAAATGAAAATAACCTATCGAGGTGTTGTATGTTAATTATCATATTTTAAATAATGGTTAAAGCTGAGTACGTCTTTTTTTTACCTGTGATCTAGTTGTTAAATTTATGTTATATGATATGATGTTACAGAAATTAAATGTTGCATTTTCTGACGTGGTCGACCCACTTCAATTTAATGTGTATATGATATGAATTATATTAATCTAATTTCAATGCACATGTATTTCGAACAGAACTGCAACCTGATTTGTTACCCTTCAGTTGCATGTTTCAAAGTACGATATTGTTGATAATCTGATCAATTTCGTTTCTGTTACATAGTCCTCTAATTTGTTTGTGTATATAATGTCAACTATACACAATCATGTTTTGATTTAATTAGAGGAATAGAATTGACAGAAATGCGTGACTGTGAACAATTAAAATAACTCTGTATGAATATGAAATAACTCTGTATGAATAACAAATGTTTTAATTCATTGAACACTATTATTCACAAGTATTTTTCTGGAAAGTATAATCCAAATGTTATAATCTTGACTCGAAATGCACATTGCTCTTTAGCTTAGATTGCAATTCTTTTCTGAATAAAATAACATTCACCACCCTTGTTTTACCCAGATAACTGGCATGTGAAACTGGATTGAGAATACCAAAGGATTACCCACGAAGTTAGGCTTACATTGCAGTACTATCAAATGCAGATACTTACCTTCACTACAATACACTAGTCCTTGTTTTCCCATGCCATTGTTACTCAATAAATTATCATTGTTGTATCCTTGATGTTTGTCATTATTGATTTAAAGGTACACAGTGCTGTTCAGGGCGCCACCTGGATGAAAAATTGTGAACTAAGGAAAAAATATTTTCCTACAATATTTTAAGATTAATTAAAATTACCAGAGCAATGCAAGAAGACTATTAATCATATTTTTCTTTAATTTAAATGATCCTTCTTCATGTAATTAAGTGTTATGTAGGCAAAATCACCCTCTTTTTGTGAGCCCTTAATTATAGTTTTTAGTATTGTAGCTTATGGGAAGGGCTCACTCAATCAATTGTGTCTTTTGTAGGTATTTGGGCTTTGATCTGATTGCCCGGTTACACAATCTTACATACAAGTAGCTACATGCCTTTGTCCACCGGCATGCATTTGTAAGCAAGGACAATTAGTGTGCATCAAGTGTTATTGAATGGGCAGGCCTCTCCCCTGCACCCTCCCCCACCCCCACTCCTTGAACTCAGTTCAAGGAGTGGGGGTGGGGGAGGGTGCAGTTTGAGAAGCCAGAAGTGGGTTACATAACCAGTACTTGAGCCAATCAACCCTCACCCCTCCACATCAGGACCTCCACTGTCACCTGCAGGTGGGCAGGTCTAGGTCTAGGTCTAAGCCCCTCCCTGAGTTGTGTGTGACAGCAGGAGTGGTGGTGGCGATCACTACTCATAGCCCATATAGTCTTCAGGTTGCAGGAAGGCCTTCAGTTTATTGAGGGATGACCATTGCTATAGATTACATACATTAGATATATTGACATTTCGTTCAATTACCTTTCAAACACAATGAAATGTCCATTGTTATATTAAGGGCGAACATTGATCGTTCCAACGATCGGAACTTTGATAGTCATTTGCTTCTTGTTTAGTTATCTTGTGATAACTTTTTTCAGAAATGGTCAATATTACTTTTTTAATGTTTAAAATTTGTGTTCATAGCATAAGAACATCATATCCAGGTTTCAAGAAAAACACATTGTTAGTTATTTCACTATATGAATTTTAGTCGTTTTTCCTATTTAAACCAATGGTTAAGCATCAATATTTCAAAGGGCAATATCTTTTTTCACAAACAGTGAATGTTGATTTTTCTGTTTTATATGAACTCCTCTAGGTATAACATAGGCAGAGTAAAGAAATCTAAGATATCCTATTGTTCATTCTAAATCAAGTTGAACAGCATCATGAACCTTTAAATTGTCTTCATCCTATGTAGTCCTCTTATACGACCACATTTGGGGAACCTTGAATTTGGTCGCATAAGGTACACTCCATTGAGGGGGGAGTGCCCGTAGATCTCTATATTCACTCATTGATCTATTGGAAAACTTTCTTTCTAAAATAGACTCCAGTAGACCCTGACCATCTCAGATTTAGGGGGAAATATAGAAGCCAAATTGGAAAATTGTACTGTTCAACTTGCATGGACATAGTATGCTAAGCATTCTCAAATTATGTAGGGACCCTACATTATTTTGTAAAACCTCTGCATCTCTACACATTGGAAGGATATCACAAACAGTTCCTCCCTGTTAATAGGGTATCACTCGGTAGGTCTCAGACGTTGTCGGTAAGATATTTGCACATAAGAATATATATCCGAAAGTGCATTTGTGTTTATGAAAAGCTGGAATTCAAAGAGGGAAAAAAATACTGTTAAGCCTGAATATTTTCGTCTACTGTGCGATTTTCAAAAACAAAACACAGTCAAATCTCTTTGAATACATCATTTATTGGTTACGCATATACAAACTCTATCACCCCACTGTCATGTACATATTTCAATTTGTGCTGAGGCAATCCTCAGAATTCCATACACACAACTGCTAAGCATAGAACTGAGTTTTCATTATTATTATATTACCACGAGGATCACACCGTTCATTGTGTGACAAACATAATTCCTTTTAAGACGTGATAAGGTATGTAACATTACTATATGAATACAAGAAAGGATGCCTGGGGTCTGAGTTAAGTAAGGATATCTGAGGCTTTGTTTTCGACCATCATCTCCATGTTCTTCACCTCCGACAGCCACTGGTCGAGTCTCTTCACCATGGTGCCAATCTGTACGACAAAAGCACATTCATTATGTTACATATGGTAAGACTGCATAACAGATAAAAATTTCGCATACGAGCAAGATAGTATCTCTAACTTCTTTGTAACTCGGTAGTGATAGAACATTTAAGGTACTAACGTCTGAGAGTAGTAAATGTATGCGACTTAATATTGTTTTTGTTTTAAGATTTTAAGAGATCGGCGCGGAGAAAATTCTCTTTAGCATTGTTTGTTGGCCATAGGGACGGCCTGGAAAAATATATAGACGTTCTACAGGGTTGCCACAGGAAAGGTTATTTTTGTCAAGGTCAGGGAAAAGTCAGGGAATTTTGGATTTGGTCAGGGAAAGGTGGAATTTTTAAAAACAAAGTCAAGGTATATGCAAAAATGGAATTTTCCAAATCCACAAGTGAAGAGCACAAGATGCTGGCAAAAAAATATTTCATAACTGCAGTCCCATGACAGGCATGTTGTGATTTTAAGGGATCTTGCTGCAATCCAGCAACATTGCCTTGGTTACAGGAATTGCTAAGAAAAATATTAAGGTATTGTGTACTTTGTTAGTCCCAGACTAAATGGAAGGAAAGGACAGTTCCAGGGATGGTTCAAGGCTGTTTATGAAAGAATTTTTTTTAATCTTATTTGTCAGGAAAATATGAAATTGCTCAGGGAAAAGTCAGGAAACTTTAAAAATGAATGGCGACATTAACTGATATCTTTCACTTCGAATCTTACCTGATCGCGGTCCAACACGCGGGGCTGTACCCAGGTCATGTGGACCTTCTGGTCGACCTGGTCGATTGAGCCCTTGACCAGCCCCAGGGACAGGGCCTTCATGACGAGAAGCTCAACCTGCCAACAACAACATTGTACACTTAAATCTCAATAAGGTATTTCAATTGCAAAATAAAAACAACATCTTCCCAAGACAAACTGTGCAACGAGTTCAACTTGTATATAGAAACAACAATATGAACCCTCCCTAAGGGGCCTTGCATTAAGTATGTACGCACATTTAAAAAAAATCTGACCCCTCCACACCAACCCCCCTTGGGCCAAAGTACGCATTGGATTTGTACAGGAACGTACGCCCATTTTCAAAATGTCCAGATCCCCACATCCCCCTATGTGCGTATGTACTAAATTGGAGGCTCCTAAATCAAATACAAAGCACTGGTGATGTGTTTAATGGACTGAACTTGTAAGTTTTAATATGTATTCTATCTGATATAGATCGCTATATTGTAATACGGGAGAGACATGGGAAGTAAACACTGAAGGAGTGGGGTATGCCCTTAACTTTACTTAGACAATACAAACTAAGCCCCCCCCCCCTTTCTAAGCCCTTTCTGTGACTTCCCAAACAGTATTTGTGGCGGTATACCTCATCTACTGGTAGCCGAGCCTCTTTGGAGATCTCCTCAAATGTCAGCTGTCGGTCGGTGGCAGGCCGTTGGAATGTCATCTGCGAGATTAAATGAGTAAATTGGAAATGTTAGCTCATGGAATTTCTGAATTTCCGAAGCAGGAAACGAAACATACATTTTTTTTGCTAAGATTCAAAATTATAGGCCTATATATTTTTTGAAAACATGTACAATTCAAAATTGTAGAGAGCATATTTTACACGTAAAGAAAAGAAACCTATTGATACAGGACAAAATAAGAAAATCTTATGAACACAATTATGAAAAGTGGCAAATCTGTTCTTACCTCCATGAGACAAAGGAGTGAGATCTTCTGACGCATCTTAATTTCATGTGAGGCGAGGTCAGGCTGGGGAAAAATGAAAACGCGATGTATATAAATCTACAACCTACAAAATATTTTCCTCTATAAGTCTTTTTCTTCCTATTTTATATATACAAACTCTTATTCATAATACAAACATGTTTTTTCATATTACTTTGAAAATTTTTTGTTTTCAACAGTTTGCAAAAAGGAATGGGATACTTCAACAGAAATCTTATGATTCAGTAACCAGCCCTTATGAGAGCATGAGTTCCTGTTAGATCTATTAAATAGATAATATGGATAATAAAATAATAATGTAACCATGAAAGCCTCACTAATAATGCTCATTATAAGTATAATGCAGTTAAGGTCATATTTAGCAGGTTCAGAGTTAGGCCACGTTATACCAACCTGGTTCTGCCAATGTTTCTTCAGTTCATCAAATTTGGCGATGTTTCCCCCGTTAAAGGCGTACAGCAAATCAACCAGCCACTGCTTCTCAGAATTCCGTAATTTGTCGAGGATGGGATGCATCAACTGTCAAGGAAAAGATCGTTAAGATTTTAATAGTTAACAGTCAATATTTTGAAATATTTTAAAGGGGAAAGAAAGAAAAACTCGAAGAAAAGACCACGTTACCTAGAAATAGATAATTTATTGTAATTTATTGTCGTCATTTTCAGAAGAACTCTATTTTAAAAAAAACATGCTATTTATCTGATTGCTGTTAAAGTACCTTTCTTGGGGAAATAATCAAAACTAAACTTACTAATTCACCGAAATTGTAGACACCTTTGCCGAGAATAGCTGCTAGGGCAAGATTGAAAGCTCTTTCCACTTGTTCTGCGGCTGTGGAGGAATGATAGTCGGATATTATTAACGCGTTAAAGGTCACAAGTACACAACAGGTGGGAACAGAATAAACAGAAGCTGAATTAGACCGTCAGACATCATGCAAAAATGTCAGAACAAAACTTATATTTTATGATATACGAAAACGTTACGAAATCTAGCCTACATAAACAATATAAAAATGTGTGAACGAAAAGCACTGCCTCCTATAAACTCACGTCTACAATTAAATGAAACAGGAATGGAAAACCCTACGTAAATAATTTCCTAGCTTGCTAATACTTACACGAGATGTCAGCCAGTTCAACACAGCCAAGGAAGCGGAGGGCGTCCCTGTAGTAGTCGGCATGGTTGCCCATCAGTTTGTGGTAGCTGGAGATAAGGTCGTAGAACCGACCATGGACTTGCGTCACACCATCCAATGAGTCCAACATCTCCTGGGCTTCTTCGGTGGTTTTCTGATAAAAATAATTGTTATGCAACATTCTGAGGTTAAATTGCACAGCTCTCAGCTCATAAATTCGGGATTTTGGGGTTTAATGACATAGATGATGAATGTAGAAGAAGTCTCAAACTTTCTATTAATGAAAACAGCTTTTGAATATTCCAAGTTGGAGCTGAGATATTGGTTTCTGAATATGATAGGGTCGGATACCATAAATCCATCAAAAATAGATAACAAAGAGTACCAAGAGTGATACAAAGGGTTAAACTTAGAGCAAAATGCAAGTAGTATGACTCATAATTAGAACAAAATGCTATATTTTCTTTTCTAATTAAGATATCTTTAAGCTGTTTTTTGCACAATGTAGCTTGAAGATCTATCTTTTCTGTTTTCCTAATTTTACACATTTTATCACATGATTTAGTTTCCATGGCAACCAATTACTTCATTTTAGCACTATTTGTACGTTTTGATGTTCTTTCAACATTCCAGTAACCATGGCAACAATATGCAAAATTTGGGAAAATGTTACCCATTAAACAAAACTACAGAAAATTTCATTTTCAGACTAATTTAGGCTTATTTTTCTATTTTGGGTCATTTTCTATGTAAATATTGACTGTAGACCTATCAAAGTGTACGTCAGTAAGCTTGGAATTCGCATGGAATGTCAATATATTTAATATTTTTCAGTTTAAATTACGTTCTCCTTACAATGTAGTGTAACATAATTACTAGTGAAAATAGGGAATATTAACAACAAAAATCCAAAACAAAAAGAAGAATTGGAAGGATAGCACAACTAAATTTTGATACCAGAGTTTACTTACTTTCGTGGCAGGCATGTCATTCTGTTTGAGCTTTATTTGTCCTTCGATCGTCATACACAAAATGACTGCCTCCTTGCTAGCTTTAACCTTTTCTCGGATTTTACCAAGAAATTCAAGAGCTTCATTTTGATCTGAAATGAAATGAAAGTAAACATATCACTATTACTGTATATAGGAATTTTTACGACAACCATTCATATGATATGGTAAATGTTTTATATATAATCTATCATTTAATTTCGTCAGTGCAGAGATGCCATTATATGATCCTAAAAAAATCCGGAAATTTGTGAAACAGCCTTCCTGGATTTTCGGCAGGACAAATGTCTGGATTTTAAGCAGGAACAAATACAAGAATGAAATCATATTATATGAAATTTCTTCTGACATTAAAAAGCTTTTAGAAAACGCAATCTGTTGTCAGAACACAAATGTAATGTTTTTTTCCTTACAATTTTTGACTTCTGAAAAAATTAGGAGATTGACAAAAATCCGGAAATCTGGAAAAAGCAGTAAAAATGGCATTCCTGCGTCACTGATTTGTATCTCACTGAATTACTGCCGTACTCACCTTTCATTTGCTTAACGACAAACACGATGATTTCCACTAACGTCAGTTGGTTGATTCTGAAGGAAAAATAAAACCTGACTAATACAAGTCATAATGTAGGTCCTGGAGCGGAGCTTCCATGAGAGGCAAAATAGTCTTAGGAATTTATCATTAAGTATGAACAAAACTATGTGGAAACGTCTATCACTGTTGCCGGGTGCCTCAAAGTACCATAGACCATCTCTGTCATTTAGTGCACATGCACTTGTGCTGTTGCTGGGTGCTGGGTGCCGGTATTTTTCAACTTGTACCGGTGCTTTTTGAAAGCACTATGCCTTGGCAAAAATCCCAATTTTTCATCATTTTCAAACTTCAAAATTTCACTTTTATATGTATGTTTTTGAGAAAAAATGGAATGGACTATTCTTCCCCAGATCTGGAACTGTCACCAGGATGTATCAATTTCTCTGTAAACGTTCACATTTCTGAGAAAAAAGGGCGGACAGGACAAGTAAAATCTGAAAATAACAAATTTTCAGAAGTTAACTTGTTCCCGGCGAGACGTACACATTTCCTATGTCTAAAGTGTCACTCTCTGAGAACCAGCGTATTTTTGTCATTATTAGAGTACAGAGGCAAAATGTCATTTTGCCTCTAAACAAGTAATTTTTACAAAATACAAATAACTGCAATTATCTCCTTGCATTCATCAAGAATATTACATGTCCTTTGAGGCTTACAATGTATAAATAAACAGATTCATATTGTTTTTTTCTTTTTGACAAGACCAATGAAAACAGTTGCGTCCAGGTAACAGTACTAACATGTACATTACAATTTCGTCCAATGGTGTCCATCCTTACACAAAAAACTAGAACTTAGAAGTTTTTGCAGGCGATGAAAAGGCAAGACAGGGTTCCCACGGACTTGGAAGAATCAAATTCCATGACTTTTCCATGACCAATTCTGATTTTCCAGGTTGACTTTCCAAGGTTTAAACAATTAGAACCATTATAAAAATAATACAATTAACGACCTCCCATCATCCCTATAACCATCCTCTCCACACCAGTATATGTGGAAAAAAACAGTAAAACTTGTTATCTCTTCTAATATTAAGAAAATTAGTGTGCCTAATCCCCCCCCCCCCCCCCAATTACACAGGAAAATATTGATTACCGTAAAACCCCATTTATAAGATGCGTCTTATAAACGGAACTATAGGGTAGGGTTTGTAACCTAAAAGTAGGGGTACGTCTTACAATCGTTGTTATCTTTGAAAAAATCTGAATTTTATCTAAACTGTAATGTCATGTATTGTTGAGAGTGATGCTTAATATTTAAGACCAGAAAGTATTGAATACAAGACCCTATGATGTTTTGATATTTTTTCTACAGAGTGCTGATGGGAAAACAATGATTTACTGGTAAAAAAAAACACATTATTTTCTCCTTTTGAGACCTGAAAAATCTTATAAATGGGGTTTTCCTGGGACTAATTGGAGGGACAAAATTAAGCCAAAAGTAAGGGTGCATCTTATAAATGGGATTTTATGGTTATGAAAAACACATTTATGGTTCAAAGACATGTAACAATATTATAGTTACAGACTGGACTTTCTAATCATATATTCTTCTCATTACCATAAGACTTCTAGTCCCTCCTTATACTACTGCATTTTAATGTGGCCAAAAACCCTGCTCCAGAGATGCACATTGCCCAGCCCAAAATCAGCCTAAAATCAATCATGCTGGAGAAGCATAACTAGAACCCTCCTTAAGCTGAGTTAGGTGCGGATTTAGGGGAGGGGGCATCCCAGGCACACCCCTCCCCTCCCTATTTTGGACCAAATATTAATTTCTCTAATGTAAAATTTAAAGATCCGGTGACACGATCATAACTCCTTAAAAAAATATATTTTATTATAGAAATGCGAATGCATCCCTATGATTTAAATAATTATAGCTCATGGTCTTGCTAAGTTAGGTGCAAAATAAAGGTGGCACCTCACTGTACGCCCAGATGACCTAGATATAGTGAACATGCCGGAAGTGACGTATCAAGATGCCTACCTATTGTTACAGTAGACTAATCCATTATTCAATTTTGGAAATCTGTGAACAAATTTATGCTGATAAAATTCCAAATTAACAAGGCATTTTTACATTATTGATTGTCGCTGTGAATTAATGCTCTGAACATGACTGGATTTAAAACCTTGGCATGTACTGCGTGGTTCAAGAAACCTATTAATAGATGTGTGAAGACACTTTCGCAACTGACTTTGTCACATATACAACTATTCCTTATGTGCCGCATTCTGCCTCTAGGGGGACATGGTCATACTTACCTTTTGGAAAGGACCAAAACTCAGGAAAGCCCGCCTTGGGAGCAAAATGAGGCTTTTTTTTTTTTTTAATACAAAAATACTTATATCTTAAGGGATTTTCGTCATACCCAGCTAACCCAAAATCGGGACACTTACATTATCATACTACAGGCAGGTTTTTGTTCTATAACAATATTTTCCCCTTATATTATCATTATCATTATGTATGATAGTAAGTAGGCCTAAGGCAAGTAGTGCCTGTCATGACCAATATAAAACTTAGTTAGATGAACGTCCAAAAGACCTTAATTATGATTTCAAAGATTTAATGAAATTGGTTAATTAAACTAGTATAACGTCAAGATAGTAATGTAGTAATCCTAATTTCTTGCAGCCTAAGTTTCATTCCACATGTTAAAAGCCTATAACACGTATTATAGACCTGAAGAAATCCTAGACCTGAATTAATTATGAACATGCATACATGCCGTTTGTCCTGATTTGTTTGGGACAGTCCCGATTTTTTGCCCTTGTCCAAAGTCCCAAGTTGGGACAGTATTTGTCCCGATTTTTAAATGGTGCCCCGAATTTGATATGACAGAATATAATTAAATCAGGTATTAAATCTATAATATAGTAGACATATTGTGAACCCTGAAGCCTTGCCAGCCCCAGACCCCCTGGTATTACTATACTATTATTACTACATATATAATAGGCTTGGGTTTTGTTCCTATACACTCTCGTATCAATGCAAGTTTTATAAGGAAGGGCTATTCTTCACCTTCAAATATGTAAAACCTTCAAATATGTAATATGCTGCCTGCTTCACTATATACTAACAAGGCATCTTGTGACGTCACAACATGGCCAGCGCAAAGGGGTGTGAGACTCAGCAGTAACACCTGGCTGACCCAAATACAGGTGTTAGTATTGGGTAGCCTGTCGCGTACCTACACCCTTGAAACCCCTTGCATATATCAAAATATGTCATTTGTAACATTCTACAATAATACAGCCTTGTGGACATTAGCTCAGATCGTGTCCCTGGATCTTTAAGTGCCCGGAGGGCGGGGGAGTTTTTTTTACTATAGCACGGCCCCCTTTTATAAATTCCTGGATCCACCCCGGTTAGCAAATGCTATGTAGTTCACATTCCTATAATACATTTAAATATTGTTATCACTCAAGCTGATTTTCCATGACTCAGGTCAGAATTCCATGACTCTTGGTCAAATTTTCAAATTCCATGACTTTTCCATGACATTCCATGACCACCTTCATTTTCAAGGTTTTCCAGGTTTTCCAGGTTGTGTGGGAACCCTGCAAGATATGATACTCCTGCATAACCTAGTTGAGAGTGACTCTGCTACCATAATCAATCATTAATTTATGGGGTACAAATTGTAGCATACGCTAGTGACTTGTTTATCAGGTCTTGAATCATGGGATGCATACCTCATTTGTAATATATCTGTTTTAACAGTGCAATTTCAGAGATTTAAACTTACCTGTGGTCGAAATCTGCTATGAAATTGTTGTAAAGCTGAAACAGAAAATTAGGTTCAATATATACTCTTTATTACAAGTTAGGTAGATCTATGTTACATAAACATACTAAAACAATGCAGAGGAACATGAAACCAACTAACGTTAAGTTCGATGTGTACAATATTATGCTTTAAGAATTATGTCTCTGTCTTCATTTGTTCAAAAAGACAACTAAATAACTTACTATAATATGTGCACCTACTCTTATGAGTAACTTACGAGTTATGACTTATGCTGTTAATGTTATGGGAATTCATTCCTCTGAAATGCCAAGATGATACTCACTTTGATGAGGCCATCTCCTTGAGAGAATGACGAGTGCTTCACAAAGGTGTGTAGTTTGAGAGTCAACTGATGCCATAGTCTGTAACAGTGTTAGAGAGATGTATGTGATTAAACCTTTTATTGGACAGTCACACTCACACTGACACCATTTATTTTTGCCGACACTGTGACTGTGGTCTGTGCGACGTTTCACGGACACACGATTCGTTTTACAGAAATATACCTGCATGCGACCATGTTTACGATTTCATTTTAAGAAAGAGTAATTAGATATCATCTTTGATATTAAGTGTATTTCTTACTAATGATTAATCAAATCAGCATGTATATCCCGAAGAACAATGACAAACACACAGCGATGAGCGATAATATGTGAACTTGGGATACAAAGTGATGAGTCACGTGAAACTTTCAATTTTCCTCTGTAAATACGGGATTCTAAGGCAAACCGCTGTATATAATCTATGTTCACTTACTTCTTGTTGTATAATTCTTCTATGGAAGCCCATTCTTGAGCTAATTCTCCTGTACTTTTCCTCTGTTGTTCAGCCAAATACCCGGCAACATCTCTCGCCATTTTGATGCTTTTGGTCAACCGGATGTTACCAACTTAAAACTCTAGGGGGAGCCACCTAATCTATCAGTAGCGCCATCTGTTTGTACTGTTTTCCCGCCTTCACAAACGAGCTCCTTCTGTTGGAAATGTAATTATTAATATTCCTTAATGTTTCTTGTCGTAAATTGCAGAAAATGTTAAAAAAATAAAATACAACGTGTCTACTTCTAAGCATATTTTCCCTGAATTGCTTATTCCTAATGAAAGTCATCATAGATCTAGGTCTAGTTATAATTAAATTATTTCTAATTTTGATTATTTAATCAATCATATATGTAGTCTTTGATCTACCGAAAAAATACAATACCATTTCTATAGCTGTATTGTCTACATTGTTTTTCAATACTAATTTTAGTTACAACCTTAGTAGACTCTATTTAGATCCAACTTCCCAACAGCTCTTCACAGCATGGAAGAAATTATTTTTTTGACCGAAAGTCAACTGTGACTTTTAGATAAACTCTTTTTTGATTTTTTTTCTTTCTTTTTGCCGGACCATTCTATTGAAACATCAATAATAGAAGATAATTTCCAGTTGTCTTTATAGATCTATAGTCATTTTCAACTGCCATTGTCACTTGTAGTCTACAACCAGAAGACCTTATATCTATGTCTGTATGATGTTGATCAAATAAAAAAAAAATACCAACCTCTTCTTAAAGGTGTGGTTACAGTCTTCCTGACAAGCTTATCATGACAGGTTTGGGTAATCAAGACTCAGCTGTAGTTATCTAACCCTTATTTTTTGATTTTCTGAAACTGTCTCCTTTTCCTAAAACTTGTCACGGGGGCCGTCCATAAAATGACGTCATGCTATTTTTGACCTTTTTTTACCCCCCCCCCCCCTCCCCCCCCCCCTTGTCATGTTTTGTCATGCGACCCTTGACCCCCCCCCCCCCCCCCCCCCCCTCTAAAAATGACATTTCAAGAGCACTCACACATACCCCCCCCCCCCCCCCCAATTTGTAGGAATAGTATTAAAGATTAAGGGGAATGGATTTTTCTAGGCTAGGAACATGACTGTTTGTTAGAAACCATGTGATCTTGACTGAAAATAAAAGATTCAGCCTTCAATATCCCAAAATAACATAAAATTGTCTCTAAAATTCTTGAAATTGCAATTTCCTCAATATGATATCATTCACTAAATGACCCCCACTCCCCCCTTTGTCATGCCTGGTCATGGAAACATGACCCCCCCCCCCCCCTGCATGACGTCATTTATGGACAGCCCCACGTCACTTGACCAGAAAGTTATAATTTCACAATATCTATAATTGTTTAGTCAAGTAGATCTAAATTTTACTGTAGATCTAAAAGAAATGCTTATTTTTAAAACAAAGATCGATTCAAGAACTGCACTGTTTTTATTCTTTACAAGATTTGTCGTATATTGCGTGTAAAGCACTGCGGTTTCCCTAGTGATCACCCATTTTCTTCTCATTTTTGGCTTATTTCTGAGGCTATCTTTCATTTTCCAAGGTTTAAACAAAATCATAAGGTCAGATTCAAGACAGCGCAATTGTCCTTATTGAAGGGAGAATTAAATGACTAAAGACATGACTGATTAAGGGAGTCCCAACCAATAGCTACAATACTACAGAGATATAAGTCGGGACTCCCAAAAACCAATAATTATGTGTAATTAGATCTAATAGAGGGTCTACATAATAATTATGTGTACATGATATTAGCAGCACAAGCAGTCAATTACTCAGAAGATTTTCCATTCAATATTTTGTGAAACACTAGTATATGCAATCGTGGTCTTCTGATGAAAGTTTTTAACCACATACTTTACATCCAATGTTTTCAGTAGTTTTGTTTGAAACTTGCATATTATACCACATTTCCTACATTATTAAGTCATTTTGAGAAACTTGTAATTCCATATAATTATGACCACAAGACATCAATGAGAATATAGCTGTTTCAGTGATTTTATTGAAAAGTGAAAATGTGTATAAGACAGTTTTTTCCTACCCTTTTAACAATGCAATGGACAATCATCGATTATCATTCTGTGTAGACAAACACTTAAAAGCAATATTAGTTCTCTGATATACATTTGTGGATACCTGTAGACGCTCAACATTTTTGTAAAATAATCCATGTTTGTGTGAGGGATGTACAATGATAGGCGGACACGTAGATCAGACCTACGTAGTCGTACATTTCATGTGAAGAAATTATGACTTTGGGCGAACAAATCTGCTTTCTTTTCCACTTCTTGTTTCGACATCACGTCCTGTAAAAAATAAAACATTTGCATGGAATCAATTTGCAAGTAGTGGCAGACTGAAGCACTTGTTTTTTTTAACATTAAACATGTAAAGAGTAGGCTACTAATGACCATTATTTCTCTTTGTACTTCAAATCTATTCGTATTTCACTTATCTAACCATACTGAAATGATACGTAGAAGCCCTGATGGATATTTGATGAGGAAGTATACGTGAACTTGCTGACCAAAAGATGTATACCTGTATCAGTACACAAGAACGATATTTGTATATCATGACAGCGGGAGTGCTGTGAGAGGGGGAAATGTCATATTATAGATTGACAAGTCGAAGATGATATGAATGTGCAGCGAATATTAAAGTTACATGTACTAGGAATTTCGCCTTTATCATAATGCTGTTTTTGGTCAATCTTCCATTTCAAGTGACAATAAAGACATACTAAATTGCAAAGAAATCAAACCAGGAGGAAATTTTTTCTTCATATAAACCTGCTTAATACTTCTAATAAACAAAAAATAAACAATTAAATGTAGGGACTATTCAAGACTATTAATTGCGTCACCACTGGAAGGATGACTGAAGTGATTTGAGCAGAAGATAACTTGAAACTGGGTTTGTTCTACTATAAACATGTTCTACAATCGGCAGGTCCCCCATGCGGTGAGTTAGTCCAAGTAAGTGCCACTAGAGAGGGGCGGGGGCGGGCGGTAGGTGCCCGTGTCAATCTCGAGCACTACAATGACATCCTATTCCAACACTTGTGAGACAGGGGTTGTAAAGCTATAACCACAATGATGACTCAGATACATCTGTTGTAACATGACATGTCACACTTCTAATCACCCTGACCACAGTTACCACCACAGCTATCACATTGCCAAGACAGACATCTCACACTACAAAATGAGTTAAATCAATCTTCATAATGGGAGACAATTTGTCAAGGGACTTGTGCCTTATCCATACCACGATCTGGACCACACACAGGATGGCTGACAGACGAAGCTACTGAATTAGCTACATTTAAAAAGACCATCCATGCGCAGGAAGAAGAAAACTGATGGAGTGGAAACGTTTTTTAACGTTTCTTCAGTTTTAAGAACGTTTCCCCTCCAAAAACAATAGTACCGGCAGTATTATCATGGATCCTACCTTAACAAGCCCTTTTAAAGGTGGCGCCTCAAGTACCTGACGGAAGGCAGCGATGTCTGACATGTCAAAGTACATGCTCTCCATGTAGACAACGTACAGGACAGCAGGCCGGTTTTCGATCTGACAGTGCGTCAACACTGAAACAACAAATGAACGTCATTATTTCAAAACTTGTGTTTAAACCTGTTCATATGTGAGGAAAAACTTCTCATCAGGTGCAACTTTAGGCGCCAAGTCGCCAGATTACGTTCCAAGAGGGCAAAACCCGTCGCCCATTGCACCGTTACTATGTTTATGTCGGCGGACGTATCTCATTGAATGAGAGGAGACCAGTCATTTGAAATTCTAATATACGTGAACTATCAGCGTTTTCATACAAGGGATGTTTTATTCTGATGATCTTGAACTGGTATTATCATAATATATTTCTATGATATTGCAAGCTATCGTTTAAAGGCTATTCTATCCAGATAAAATTGAGCCAGTATCAATTATAAGTAAAATCGTATAACAGATATCTAAGTCCAATTACCTTCAGCCGGTATCAGTTATATGGGCTATCATAAAACGGTTATCTTATTCTGGTTACCTTGAGCCGGTAGGCCGGCGATAATGTTCGGCGTTTTGATGAATCCACATGTCAATTTTTGAGAAAATGCCGTCGTTTTCAGAGCCAGTAGTTTCCCTGCGGAGCAATCTCCTTTGTAGTCCACTGCTGCTTGCGTCGTCAGTATTACCACGTTAGCAGATTTGGGAATGTGCTTAAGTACCTAAAAATACAAGAATTTTGCTCTGAAAGTCACCTCCAAAATACACTAAAATCCGGAAAACAATTTACGCTTGGACCAAAATAATTTAAACTAAAACCTGATGAAAAACATTATACACTTTGATTAAACAATGTAATATTGGAAATGTAGGCATTTCCACATTCATATACAATCTATTAAATATGAGGAGAATAACGCACTTGCATGAATTAAATGTCTACATCCAAGGAACTAGAGCCTTTCGTCTTTTAACTTATTTTCGTGTTGTATTTTTCAATTTAGGAAAATTAAGGAAATGAATGAAAAACAATGATGTTCTGCACTGTGCATTTGAAAAAGACAGAAATAGAAGTGTTATAGGTATACCCACCTCTGAAACAATAGAGAAGGACTGTTCTGGGAGTACATCGATCTGACTTTTATATACAATAATCTTGGGATCTGTTTGTAGCCTGTGCATCGACGGCCCCCGGCGATCATGGTCCTTTTTACCCTCACTGTCGTCTTTTTCAGTAATGCTGGCGACCAACTGGGCATTCTCTCCTAACAGGCAGGTTTCTGCGAATGCTGGTGGAAGAGATAGCAGACAAGGTTATTTAGATCTCAAAAAGTTACCAATATCCATTTTTAAAAAAAGAAAAAGATTTACCTGGTATGATCCAAATGCCAAGCGCTTTTGATTTTTTTAGAGAGTAAAAATTCGAAGTTTTCCTCTGTTAACCATCATGGGCTAAATTTAGTACGAATAATACAACAAACCAGCAGCCCCGGAAAGTATTGATGTAAGGAGGCGTGGGCTGTCACCCCCTCCCAATAAGACTATCGACCATAAAGTATGCAAATCATACACAAAATTACCTGTTGCTGCCGGCCCCGTTGCTACAACTAGTGTATTACATTCGAGGCATTTTGAAGCTGACGATTTAATTTCTTCTTGAACTTGTTCGGCCCAGCATACCTCACATTCCCTTCAAATATAAAGCAAGACAATATGTGGATGAGGACGAGGTTGTTGCTAAAGTGTGGCACACGCATCGTTTGTTTCTAACTAGATCATACATATTCCAGGAAATGGTCTAACAACCAAACAAGCATGTTAGTAGATCTTGAACTAGGTAACATGTATTGATATATTGCCTGCTATTTCTTGCAAATTTTTTTTTTACATAAAGGTATCAAATCATATTAAAGTCTTGAGAAAGCAATCAAAAAGAAATATAATTGTTGTGTTCAGGTACCAGGCAGGTCGATTTGTTTTTTGCCTGTTTAAATAAACAACTAAGGGCACAGACCAGTGCAGTGCTGAAAATAAAAGTATTACTCCAAACATCCTCTGAAACAATCTCTAGTATCTGAAACACATGTCCTGAGCATACGTATGATTTTCAATAATCTTTCAATCAATTCTATTGTATTTTGATAATTTAAAAAAAAAACAAGAGAAAATATATTTGTCAGTCCTCTGGACTGAAAAACCTTGCTTTGGTGGCGAAAAAAAATCATCTATAATTAAATAACCCCCTCTGACAAAGTGGTAGCCAGGTGGTCTGGCCTCTGCGTGTCCGCAGAAGGTGGTGTTAAATCACCTCTCCCCTCCCCCTCCCTACTGCTCATTCGTGACGGCTTGGGAAATCAACAGGCGAGTTTGAGATGCCACCCGGGACATAAAATCAGGTTCCGGTGAAGCATTGCGCGCGTATCTTTTAGGGGCCGTCCATAAATGACGTCATGCGCCCGGGAGGGGGGGGGGGGGGGGGGGGGGGGTCCAGGCCCCTATACATTTCTATAGTAAAAGCATGACGAAGGGGGGGAGGGGGGGGGGTCAAAAATGGTCAAAAATAGCATGACGTCATTTATGGATGGCCCCTTAACAACATTGGTTTTCCAGAAGGATAACTTATTGCACATGCTTCAGTTCATTTTTTTTAAATATGATTATCTATTTTAGACACCTGAGGCAGAGGGGGCGGGGAAGGTGAAGGGTCCAATTAGTACCAATTTCAGGCCTCCTGATTTCAGACAATGGAAAACCTCCGACAGTAAAGCTTTGGGGACATACTTCACCAATAACCACTAGATGACGCCCCCAAAGCAATACTTATTGGAAAAAAGTTGGACTTTTGTATTTCTAGTAACAGAAATTGGTAAATAAAAGTGCTTAGAATGACGTTTTTATCCCTATTATGAATTTTGAAGTCAAAAGTTCATGATGAAATGTAGTACATCACCCTTAAAGTTTTTCGGCACTTTCTTTAGGCCCCCCACCAAAAAAAATTGTATTCAGGTTTCCCGTCCGACCCACATTTTTTGGCCCTACCCCAACTTTTCAAAATTTTGATAAAATTCAATAAAAACTACTCTTTATGCACAAAATGACACATATCAAGTCAGAAAACTTATTCTCGATTGATAACAAGTCTTATTCAAGGTAATTGAAGGAAATTATCAATGATCAAAAAATGTGTCACTAAATGGAGTCTGTACATGATGTTTAAAAAAATAGAAAATAAATAAAAATTGACCTAGATCTAACTACTCTATGAAACCTGAACACAACATTTTATCCTTTTGGCCTAACCCGAGTTACCCTAATATTTTGGCCCTAACCTAAAAATAACATTTGTTTGAAGATTTTATTTTTAAAAACTATTAAAATTCAATAAAAATGACTTGAATTAACAGGGGTTTTCCTTAAGAATTTTTTTCACTAGTCCACCGGGCTAGTGGGCCTGTTTTTACACTAGCCCAGATCAAAGTTAAACTAGTCCATATGAAGTTAATATTTGCAATTTTTAAGATTTTCACTAGCCCACCGGGCTAGTTGCTAACAAATTGCCCTAGCCCGAAAGGGGTTTTACTAGTACCCGGTACTAGTAACTCTATGTAAAGGGAAATCCCTGATTAAAGGGAATGGTAGGCCTATATGATTGATCAACAGACATATTTAAGATGCTTGATACCCTCGACTCGAGGGCATCATAGACCCCGTTCTGGTCGCGCGTCCACCCTAATCCTACGCGCGGATTTGATAGCGAATTACGGAGTTCCGGCCCATAGGCACAATGCTTAAGAATTAGTTTATGACTCCCTGTATCTCTCATATTTGGTTCCTAAGGAAAATGTTGATAATTTAGGGTAGCTATGGCCTTTTTCTATGATATACATAAAAATCATGATTAAATCACGAGAAATAGCTGAGAAAACCAATGTTTTCTTCCACCACCAATGCTGTAGGATAGGCCGGATGTCAGAAATCGGTCCGCAGCAAAAGGGAACTGGCACACGGTCTATGCACGTTTTCTGAATTTCCAAGAATGCCAGAGGCTATTTGTGAAAAAAAAAAAAAAAGTGAAAAAAACATAGAAAATTAAATCGACCTAGAGATCTACCTTACTCCTTAGGCTAAGCACCTCATATAATTGGAGAATTATCAAGGTTTTGGAAAATCAAGTCAGGGCAACTTAAAGTTTAGCCTGGCTATTTAGGAATACTGGAGATCTCGGTCCGCAGGAGAACTTGGTCCAGGAGAACTCGGTCCGCAGGAGAACTTGGTCCACACACTGTTTCTAATGGAAAGCAAACTAAATATATATCCCTCTCTTCTAATAGATGTCTAGGATTCATACCTAAAAGGCTAACTCGTCCCTATTCCTAGTCACTATGGATTGAGAAAGGCTAAAACATCATTGGACCGAGTTCTCCAGAGGACCGAGTTCTCCTGGACCGAGTTCTCCTGTGGACCGAGTTCTCCAGTTACCCTATTGAGTGAACAACCTGAACTTAAAAGTCTACGGAACTATAACACTGTCACTACTCCTAATATCGCCCGGTAGAGTTCAACGTCTTTTCAAGAACCCAATTCTGATCCGATTTGATTGACATAACCCGATAAACATACTTATAGGTGGACGAATCTTCATCTTCATCAAAATCAGCTACAGCCCGAGAAAATACTGGAAGAACTTCGCCGAAAAAAGTTGCCATCGCCCCTGTCTGCTGATTCACGATGAAAGGTGTTGCAACGCGTCAACTTTTGCGTGTTGCCCCCTTTAGATTGACTTCCGGTCAACAGTTTTGGACGGTTTATTCAATATTTCTAAATAATACGTAAATCTTCAGGCTTGATATGTTACTGAATTAAGAAGAAGACATTGACGTCTATGGGAAGTTGTCAGTTGTTGCAAATTATCGGTTCAAATCTTTCAAATGCTTGTCTGAAAAAAATCAAAACAAACACTTTCCAACCGGAAGTGACTTTGGCAATCTTCACTTCAGCTGGCTGAGTACAGGACGAGTTGCAGTTGAGAACTACGCATCAATCATTGTCAAGTTAGAACAGTTCTAGTTTGTTTAAACGCGAGAAAAATGTTCAGTTCAGTAACAAATTGGTGGAGCAAGGGAAACGAATCAACAGAAGATAAAGAAAATGCCCCAGAAAATAAGGAACCTGAGACGGAGAAGAACAACACAAAGGAGCCACCACAAGATCCCTCAGATCAGCCAACCACACCAACACCTGCAGAGGGTGATCCTGTGGAGGACAACAAAGAAAATGTGAAAACCTCACCAACCGAAGAACTCAGTGAGGCTTCGATTAAAGCCATGAATGCTGCTAAGGATTGGGGAAGTAAGTATGTCCCCAAATTTTCACACTGGGCTAAGAAACAAATCTGTCTGGTCAAGACACACCAAATTCCTACTTAGATCTACACAGCCTCAGTCTTTCTTACTCAGCCTCAGGTCTATCTGTCTCAGGCTAAAGATTATTTGTTGACGCTGAGATCTGGTTTTTCTCTCAAATATCTAACTTAGTGAAAAATCAGGCATCATGTCTTATCTTTAAACTCTGATTGTCGTTTCCAAATGTGTCTTGGTGTTTCATAATCAGTGTCAGTGACACATCATTCTCAAAGACAGGTGTGTGTCATAGACATAGATCTAGTCCTATCTGGAATAGGGAAGTCCTTATGATAGTCATACATGGTTGCTAATGAATGCATGACTTTAACTAAGGAACAGATAAGGTCGGGACAGATCAGGTTTAGAGATAAGGACTGACCAATCATAGAGAGGCAAAAGTGTCTCCCTCAGGGTTGCTAAGTGACTGAAGCAGGGAATCCCCCCACCCTGTCTTTAAGAATGGTCAATCTGCTGTTACAGATATCCTTTAATTCTCTGTATTACGGTCTGCCGATACTTGCAACTAACGCGCGTGACACCAGCAGGTAAAAGCAGACTCCTGCCTATCCTTTAGCATTGGCGGCGCCCTTTTTTCCTCAATATCTCCGAAGATTGAGGGAACTTGTATTTTGTAATATATTGCACATTAAGTGATAAGCTTTTGATTGATACCAAAATTGTAATTTAGATTGGCATATTTTAATTCCTAGGGCCTAAAAAAATAATTATGGCATAGCCAGCACAAGACAGGAAACTGCCCCGGTAATCTGAAGAAACTGTAATACGGCAAATTGATCTTCGTGTGAGAGGGGGTGACTGGACTATTGGTACCTAAGACGATTGGTACCTGGACTATTGGTACTCTAAAGTAGATCTATGGACGATTGGCACTCCATGTTATGGACTATTGGTACTCCTACATCATTGGCACCTATGTTATAGACGATTGGTATTCCTAATCTTAATTTAAAGTATAACTCATATATGCATATAATGAAGAAAAAACAACAAAGTTGATATGTAACTTGTAATATTTTATTACATTGGAAGTTTAAGTTGGAAGTTGAAAGACCAAATATTAACAAAGTTATCAGTGGTGGACATAAGTCTAAAAATCCAGGGGCCAGTTGGGCTCCTAGCTTTCCAAATCTAGGGGCCTGAACCAAAGTCTAGGGGCCCTCACACAAATATAGTCAGATTGTCTTTAAAAACACTATGTTTTATTGTAAAATTGATAGAAATCAGTAATTGTTATCCATGATATTCTAGGGGCCAGTCGGGCTCCTAGGCCAGAAAATCTAGGGGCCCGACCTGCTTTTTAAGGGCCTCGGGCCCCCGGGCCCCTGGTTATGTCCACCCCTGAGTTATCTGCATTTATCTTATAGACTACAAATATTTCACAGGTACCAATTGTCCATATATGGAGTACCAATCGTCCACATAGGAGTACCAATAGTATGAAGTACCAATCGTCCAAGGTGCCAATAGTCTACCAATCGAGAGGGGATGGATATCACCAAATGGTTTGAAGGCCGTAGGCCGTCTGGAGCATGGGCGGATGAAGCCTTGCTCCTTAGAGAATAGCTGAAATGTTTCTGGGTTTTGATTACCTGCATTCCAATCCTGTCACCCTGTACCCCGAATAGGGTTATCAAAGGCCAGGTGTGCGATGCCCTTTCTTTAGGATATTGCACAGAGATTAAAAGATCCCGTTCGAGGGGCGGATCTGGGGGGGGGGGGGGGTTGCAGTTGGGCCCGGCCCCTCCCCTGTACATTCATGTTTATAGGGTCCTTCAAAAAGAGTACTACTGTAGGGTAATGATCCCAGTGACTAATTTCTTCTAAATTATCACCAAACACTGAAAAGCATTACCTTGTGCAATCTGGAAAAAAATCTACCGCACGTTAAATTATCCCATCAGACATATTAACACCAAACTTGACCTTAATTTTGGGGAAAAAAACTTATGAACAAGATCACCAAATACTGAAAAGCATTACCTTGTGCAATCTGGAAAAGGTCTACCACACGTTAAGGATAGACACCAGTGGTTAGCGGCCACTCCAGGAAAACTCAAGTATAATCCTTAATTGCGCTCTGATCCTTACATGCTATATGTCATTTAAAAGCTCATATTTTTCTCTATCTATTGATATTCATTTGGTTATAAAGGAATTAAAAACTAGGATTTTATCAATTTTACTTTTATTTTTTTACTTTTATTTTTTGAACATCAAGATCTCCATTAATATTCAACTGATATGTATGAGCTTTTTAACACCTCTTCATAATAATCATATGCAGGGAAGCGTGTCTCAGATTTTTGATTAAAGGCTTAGATTTTATTTTATGATCAAAAACGGCAAAAAATGGGAAATATTTTGCAATTTTTCTGCAGTATCATTTTCTACATTTGATAAAAACAGAACTAAGCTCTATATGAAAAATCTGAGACACGCTTCCCTCCGTTTATATGTTAAGAAGATCTCCTTAAAATTTTAAAGGTTTCGGTTAAATATTAAGTGAGATATTGATGTTCAAAAAATAAATTTGAATTCTGTGATTTCTATGTTCATGACCAACCTACACAGTCACTGTTTTCCCTATCATTATTTAAGTTATACAAATAGATTTGGTTATGTATTGGCTATTTAATGATTTTTCTGTTTAGACTTACTATGAGAGACAAATCTTGTGACTTTGGTTAAAAGGAGCCGCGCTATTCGTGCCCCAACCACTGGTGTCTATCCTTAAAGTATCCCAACAGAAATAAACCGCAAATTTGACCTTAATTTTGGAAAAAAAAACTTATGAACAAGAGTGGTTTTACCCAGTGCTAGAGTAGGTTAATAAGGTTCGTAGTACTAATAGCATAAGGTTTCTCCTGAGTCCTTGCTCAATAAGAAATAAAGAGTAAGTCAACTTGCTTGTCGATAAGTAGAATGATATCTCTTTATATTCAATGACTAAATTGATGTGCATGGGTAATTCCAACATACCAGGGGGTTTCTTTAACTATTTTGTCCACTTATTTCTTGAACACTAGGATGGTGATCCTCTTTTCACTAGTATGGATCAAAGATTTCTTACCCACAGCCACGATAATAGTTTAGCTATAATATTTTTGCCTACCGTTCCTTGGGACTCATGTACATAATGTGTACATGAAAACACCCTTAGCTTAGGACGCTGGTAGCTGATTGTATTATTAATTCTAACTTGTGGAACTTCATACAGCGTATGTGTACATTTACTTCAGATTACTTATTCACCTTCGGGAAGAAGGCAACTGAGACGGCTGTGAAGACTGCTATTTCGTTGAAAGACACAGTTGAAGAAAAGGTGAGTATTTATTGTTATAATGAAGGTCATAAGAAAGAAGAGAAGTACCAATTATCAATCAATACAAAATAAAGTATACTGGTAGATATCATTGATTCCTGCGTATATTGATTGATACACCATCCAGACGCACATTCGCTTCGACAATCTCGTTAGTTTGCTCATTTCCTATGCCATATATAAAAGTTATAACCTATTTTGAATCAGGCCCACTCAATGGCGAGCTTGTCTACCAGGTTTACACCCTGAAGTCGTTTTAAGTGATTAAACATTTGTAACTCTGCTACCTATTGTAAGAAATGGAAAAGAAAATACCAGCGGTTACCGCTCTTTTCGCATTTTTTAATTCTGCCTCACGTCAAATAATTCATGTATGCAGACAATCATCGGAAACTTCAACAAAGAACAGGAGAAGTTCGTGACAGAGAATATGAACCGAAAGAAAGTTGAAGAGGCGGCCGTAGCTCCCTGGGTGGGCTACAATGAAGAAGAGGCGATGAAAAAACAGATATTGGCCCTTTCCTCTGTAAGTTAACTCCTAAGTTATACAGAAGTACCTACTCATTCTTACGTCTTTTTACCAGTTATTTCTCTCATCAACGCCCTTTAAAAAAAAGTTATTTACTTGTAGGTGGTCTCTTTGAATGTAAATTTCTTGTGTCACAAAATTAAATATTTTTGAATTTAACGGGATTGACCAGGACGTGGTATTTAAAGAGCTAATAGATTTCATTATCCACCGGACAGGACAAGAGAAACTTCCTGAGAAATCCTCCAGCAGGAGTCCAGTTCTCCTTTGAATTTGCTACCGCCTCGCCTGTCGGCATGGTGATGCTTCAAGAAGATCCCAACTTGAAAGCCATGAGATTTGATCTTGTTCCTAAACAGTAAGTTAACAACATTCAGTATTTTTTACATAGTCATTCACACTACTAAATTGAATAATTGGGAAGTACAAAACCTGAGTGTCAATGTTTCTCATTCAGTTCCGCAAGTTTAAACTATTCGAGAAATTAGGACATGTATACATACTCATGTGGTCAAATATGATATTACTTTCTGTTAGATTGTTATATTGCATTAGTAGGCCTATTGTCATTAGTATTATTTTGCGATAACTTACCTTTTTCTTCACATCTATAGAATTACCGAGGAAGCGTTCTGGAGAAATTATTTCTACCGTGTTTCGCTGATCAAGCAGTCAGCCCAACTGACATCTCTCGCTCAACAGACAGGTCAGTAGATTTGTCCGTGTGGTTCCCTCATCATAACTCTTCTCATGGATAACAAAAATAAAAGAAAAAATAGTAAATTAAGAAAACTGGTTGAACGAATATAGAAATTTTCATAACAATTAAATGAACTAAAACCATATAATTGCTAATGTTCAGGGTAAATATATTAAGTGTGCTTCGGTAAAAAAAAAAGTGCATTGTTCATTTATCAACTAACTTATGAAGTAATGATAATAATTGCATTAATAGATTATAATATACTATTTTGTTTTCCATCAATAGGATCGGATTCACTCTCCAGCAAATCTTCTCGGACATCATCCATCGAAAGTCTCCACAAAGGTACAGCTCAATAGCATTTTATCAGTGTCACTCTTGGTGGCTCGTTGAATCATGTGCATCTAGAGACATACTGTAATTGGCATATTTCTTGGGTCATAAAGTTAGTAAACCACAGGTGAAAATCACCCTATCCGAATATAAATACGGCAAGGGAGTCCTTTTACTATTAAACCTACCATGAATTTGTTTGCAAAATCCAAAAGAATTGACCAGAAAAGCATCTAACAGCCTGAAGCAGCATGTAGATGCACAGGGAATGTATTTTAGGTGCTAGGAATTATTTAAGAGGATATTTTGAGTTGTTTTTTTTTCACCTCATCCCGCGTCCAATTTTGTTAGAAAAACAACAAATGTTACCTGAACACAACATTTGTTGTTGTTTGCTGTATCAACTTTTCTGCAGATTTTATTGATATAGATGTATATTTTGCTAACAGAGAAGGCTGCTCCTGAGGCAGTTAGTGGTACCCCGGCCGAGCCCGAGGACCTGCCCACGGCCAGCCCCCCGGACCACGAGTTCGCCAGCGATGCATTCCAAGACAGCCACTTCAACGAGGAGGATCTGAAGAAGGAGATGCAGATGCTAGGGATGACGGACGCCGAGAAGGAGAAACAGGCAGTGGCCGCTGAAGGTGGGGTTTCTTTAGATACATATTGTGATCTTTAAACAAACAAGTCATTAGCCGCTTAAATGTGGGAGTCCGCCCGTTTATTTCTCATAAGTATAGATGTATATATGTGGTTGGAGACGTGGTTGTGTGCTCTCTCTGTGACGTGGTCGAAAACCAATTTAGGAAGATTTGGATATATAATATTCCATCTCAACCCCCATGAAAAAAGATTAAAAAATCAGACGTATATGTATAGTCTGTGGTGATTTACTTGTTTCATATTCTTAGTTAACAGCATACAAGAACAGTTTTGGCTATGTGAACCTGCTACGTGTAATTCAAACGATTATAAAACTATTTTGATTTGTAAGAAACATAACCATATTAAATGATTGTACACCAGTAACGCAAAAATTATCACAGCAGTAAAAGAAGCCAAATTTTAATTATTGAAATTGAAATAGTATTTGCTTCTTTAAAACAATTGCTTTTAAACTTTGAAAAAGATATATAATAACAGAGAAAGGGCAAGCCAGATGGAAGATAATTAAAAGAAAACAACTCATTCGTTCATTGATTCAAAGCTGAGCGTGGATGCTCACCCGCTAAAACATGACCAAAAGCGATGCTTGTGACCACCACGTGCTATGTTACGGAGGAATACGCTCGCAATATAATGTGATATCTTATGGTATGTTTTTTTTTTCAAAGAAGACGACATTCCAGAGTGGGAGCGGGAACTCCAGGCCGAGCTCCAAGATTTCGAAGTTGTTGACGACGGGACCAACCTGGACGACGCCGACCTCGAAAAAGAAATCCTCCAACAGATAGAGGCCGAGGCGCACCAACAGACAACTTAAGGGCCAAGAGTCCCATATTCATGTACAGATGGTTGTTTTGTCCGAATGGAATGTGAGTACTTTGTTGTCCTTACTTTACATACATTGTATATAATCCACACTTCAGGAAGATCTGGGAAGAGCCGATGCTACAAGTTAATCTTGAATTGTTTATCAAGATGAGTTAGCCATGTTCTGCTTTGTGATGTTAAGCGATGGTTATTTCTGCCGGTTTTGTTTACTATTAAGTTTTACTTATTACAGAAATTCCAGCGACCTGAAATGCCTAAGAGATTCTGTTGTTTTATAGAGAAATGATGCAACATGTTTGTCCTATACATGAATTTTCAGTAATAATGTGTTCAAGCGTATCTAAATCTGTTTGCTCCTTAAGTAAAACGAACAAGAAAATAATCACATTTCACACTTCATCATTTACTTTTCAATACTACTGCCATTCCTCCTAACAAAAAGAATAGAAAAGAAACCTTTTCTTGCAAAGAGTGATGTCTGGTAGGGACAACATAGTACTACTAACACGGTTTTCACATCAAACATTTATATTTTCAACACGTTCACTAATCTTGTTACATGTACTAAACACAAAATCTCAATATACACGAAGTGTGCGATATAAATGCGGTCCATCGCGGTACAATAATGTATAATCTCAGATATGTATAATCGGGGCAATATGAAATTCAATATTAAGATAGCTGTAGTGTGCCACTAGCACGAGAACAAATTGGTTTAGTTTTTCGGGTCATATAAGGTCACACACATACACATAATACCAACAAGGTTTATCCATTGGAAAAAATATTTAAATAGTTGTATTTTGTTGTAGCCAATACCGATTCAGATTCAGGCATTTCTCACGTAGAACAAGAATTCCATATTTAAAAATCCGCAAAAATATATTTACAGGGTATAGTTTTTTGTTCAAAACAAACATCACACTTAATATATTGAAACTGCTGAATAGGAAAACAAAGAGTTGCGTAGCAGTTAAAGGTAATGGCTGGGCATTAGTGATACATGGCGGTTGCCAAATATAATCTGGATTTGGCGTCAGGCCAGCTGGCAGTAAAATGTTCTCTGGCAAATCCTAATACCAACGCATACAAATATAACTTTTTACATATACAAATAAGTTTATAACTCTGCTATTCATTTTACTGCGAATACAAGGATAAAATACAATTATAAAGTCAATTAACGTTTTATTTTTCGCATTAATTGTTGAAATCTTACACGAGAATACTTTTTTCCCATATATTCGACTGATGTACGGGATAAATAGGGAGCATGCAATAATAAAGCTGATTACATGGTAGTGATAAAAGCCGTTCTTTGTACTTTCGGCAATGATTAATAATCATGAATACACCCTTTAGTGTGAGTAAGGTCATATCAATAATGACTACCAACCTGCGTTAATTAAACATTTACTGCATCAGGTATCATGATAGCTTGACTCATGACATAGGGTACATACATGTAAAACAACTCACTTGTAATTCATTCAGCAACTTGTACCTTCTGGCTAGACGTAGCAATCCCTGAATATGTTATTTGTATATATTGTTAAAGGGCTATCCTACTGATAAATTATGTATCTATAAAGCTGTTTCATTGTCTGCTTATTGGGAAAGGGAATCTGTTTCATGTTCACTGTCTAAAGTGAATAAAATATCAATTATAACTCAGTTGATTTGTTGTTTATGCTTTACTAAATGAAATGTACTTGCGGTACAAATCATGCGTCAGGAAATAAATTAAGGGAAATTCACACGAGCTTTCAATGTGAGAGACTATGGTCTTAGGTGTGGGTTAGTTTGTATTTTTACCACCAGAGGGGGACGGTGCATCATTCCTAGGTTTCTGGTCTGCTTTCAGGCCCTAGTCTGCTTTGAAAGGTTCCTTCCTAGTACGCCCCCTTTTGAGCAACATCAACAATAATATGGCTCCGAAGCACTTCAGTAAGAGCGTTTGTGGCATTACAAGTAGCTGGGCATGACGGTAAATTTAAAAGATATGGACTTGCAACAGATTGAAATGTTTCCTGTTGTTGTCATTTTGGCACACTTGGTTATGTTTTTTAACTAAGATTTAATATAGGGAATTTCACAACATGTCAACAGTCAGTATACCTTGTCTTAGGGGTGTAGATGGGGGTCCCGGTTTCGCATGTCGAATTTAAGAAATAGTCATGTCACCTGTCATTATATTTTGAATTTCCATGTCGATTTTAAGAAGCTTCCATGTCGTATGTCGAATTTAAGAAATAGCCCATGTCATGTCGTTTATTTTTTCCCTCATGTCACTAAGCCCCATGTCGCATGTCGAATTTAAGAAATGGTCATGTTGCCTTGTCAATTTCAGGGGTCTACACCCGTTGTCTTGTTAAGTTAGAGCCTCAAAATAACTATTAGATTCTTCTGTCAGAGGGTATGGAAATAGACTATCGAAGGGCTTTCTCTCCCACTCTTCTTCTTTTTTGGCAAATAGGGCTCATCCCTTAATCTCAGTTTTCTACCGTACAAAAGTAATTCCTATGCCAAGCCTATGCTATATGCAGAAAGGAGAGGGGGGGGGGGGGTGTCCGCATGATAGGCTAAGCACTAAAATGGCGTGCAACATATTTTTCTCTTTAGCAAGTATCCAGGAAAGAGGAATAAGGACAAATAAAAGGGGGGGGGGGGGGGGGTCTGGACCCCTACGTGGATTCGCCCCTGTTATCACTTAATGTTTGTTTGCTTGCGTATACTTTGGTGTTTTCGAATTGCTTTGATGTTACCCGATTAGTTGAATCTAGATAGTCTACATCTTAAAAAGGTCATAAGATAATAGTTGCAATAGTACATCATCTCCAAAAATACCTTAGCTGGCAGGTGCCATCATCCTAAAGATAAGATAGGAGATAATGACCGACGAGCAAAATCAAAGGCTCAACATCAACTTGACCCAATCAAATACACTTGTCATCAAATATAGATTTAATCCAACTTTTAAAGCGATAAAATTCTTAAATCTATTCTAATGGTGTGATTTATGGCTTTTGAATGTGATCTACTGTGTGCTCAGGCTATTTTTAGCGTGTGCATGTCGCCAGTACTCCATACAAATGATGATTAATGTTCTCAGTGGAATACCCCGCACCCCCTCCCTCCCTGGTCCCTCCTTGCAGTGTGAGGCATAGGTACAGGGTGAATGCTCTTTTAGGTCAGCCAATTGATCACACCCCAATACAGTCTCAACTCATGTGTTATGATTTCACCGGGCAAGATTTATATATAAGTTTGGGATTTCAGATGCAGAGAACTACTGTAGACATACCGTTATCCTAGTAGATAACGGTAGTGACGTGTATTGATAGTCTAGGTGTTGTGGTGATTAGATTACCAGCCTGTTATTTATATGGGATACCCAGGCCTTGCTTCATGGCATATCTAGGAGCGCCAAGATAGGTCAGGAGTCAAACTTTATAGGTCTATATGTTGTGAGGAAGCACTTAGATCTGGGGCTTGCAGTGAGACATGTCAGTCTACCTGCCATAAAGACTACCCCCAAACAACCTCTAACCAGAGAGCTCCACCTCAACCACGCACATCTACATGTGTGATTGCATTGTTAAAATGATATAAATGTGTTATTAAATGCTGTCAGTGATCAGAGAGGCTCATATGGCTATTTTCAGACATTTCCTAGTGATTTCCTGCCGGCCGGCACCGGTAGCCGAGCCCTGATCGGTGACCCAGTGACCCGATGACCCAGTGCCCCCCTCTACTTGTTTGTGTCGTTCTGCTGCTGCCAGATGTACTCCCCTCCCCCTGCCCCCCGACACCTCTCCCCTCCCGGCACCCCTAGGCGTGTCACGTGGTTGGGGGTTCTGGGTAAACACGTTTGCCCTTGCTGAAAATCATTTTATGAATGAGAGAAGGGAACAGTGTGGGACACTCCTCGAACTGGTTTTAACTTTCTCCCCAAACTGTCTGTTATCGTGGTTAATGTAATAACCATTACCAAAATACCTCTCTTATCGGCCTATATGTGAAGATTGCATATTATTTTCCAGTCCTGAATAGCTTATTGGTATATGAATATGAAATAGTATTTATTATAGAGTTTATTATGGCAAGGGTTGTTGAAGGAATTTAAAAAGGTCCTTTGATGTATAATTTATTTATCTTCAATATTTAGCTCTTCAGAACTTTTGAGCCTTTTGCTTTTGAATGATGGTATAGAGGACGTACCAGCTATACGATATTGAATATCATAAGTGACAAACAAGGTTTGAGGCCTTTAAATTAAATTTTAATGAAGATACCTTTCTTTCCATAATGTTCTGTTCTGATTTGAAGATAGACACGAAAAACGAGACGATATTGCTTGTTTGTAACACTAATGAGATAAGGAGAAGAATACACATGCATACATGTAATAAAGAAGACCCCCACCCCAAGATCTTTCCTAGCATTTTCTAATTTGTTAAAGAGAATTTTCATTTGATATCTGCTTTTACCTTTAGGATTTATTACATTTTACTGATTTTTGATTTCATATACAAGTTTTCCTACTTCAATCTAATATCCTTGTAACAGTAACAATTTGTAGTTTTAAGCCAAATTTAAGGCCAGCAGGTCCCCATTTTTGCACTAAATTCTGGATCCCCTGTATACCAATACCCCTATCAATAGATACAATATTCATCCAATACAATACCACAAATGTCAAAATGGCTAAATTTATTTATTAGCACAATACTTTCAGGGGTGGATCCAGGGGGGCGGACGGGCCTTGCCCCCCCCCCCCCCCCTCCCCTGTTAAATCATGTTTTTGCCCCCCCCCCCCCCCCTCCCTTGTTAACTCATGTTTGATAGCCCCCCCCCCCCCCCCCCCCGTACATTCATGTTTTGGGTACCCCCCCTTCTACATATTCCTGGATCCACCCCTGACTTTTGACAATGACAGCTGGATTCCAAATCAATTACAAAGAAAAGCATAGAGACTTTACTCTTGTCACAAGATTTCTTCATTTCATTTGGTATGATGATCCCCTGGGACCCCTCCATTGAATTTGAAAGGGGAGCCATCTTGAAATATCAACATGGCCGTGATGGGGGCCAAAAATCCAAAATTACAGACTTTCAGTTAAATAATCTTAATTATGTCTCAGCTTCTGAAACACCTAGAAACACTTTGTTAGTGTCAAAATTTTGAGATTGGAGGACAGGGAATTCAATTATTTACCTTTGGAATCTACATATATGCAAGATATGTAATCCAAGATGGCCAATAAATCAAAAGATAAATAAACCTTAAATTTCAAAAGCTAAAAACATACCAAATTTGCCTCTATTTCATTTTATACTTCAAGGTGGCTCCCCTCATTCAAGTTTTTTGTGTATTTATCCGCACTGTAACAAAAATTTTGTTAACAGACCCAACTACATGTATTAGATTTGTACATGCACGTACGCATATTGACACCCCCCCCCTCCCATTGGTGTGTACATAATTAATGGACAGCCCCTAAACAAGTCTAGTTACCTCTCTAGTGAAACTACTAAAAACTGAGAGTAGCCTATATAGGCCTACTATCAGTATATACAAACTTAGAAAAAGGTGAGGATGTCTCTCCAATAACAGGTGATTCACACTCTGGGAGAAAAAACATATCTTATATGCATGTATCCGGGTATTTTTCCTTGGATATTTGAAACTGTTGATAAATATTGGCAATGGTTCAAGTTCTTGTTTGATTAAATCAAGGTGTACGTGCACGATAGAGGCTAGTTTAAACAGCAAGGGTCCAGCTGGCGTTTGGTCCAGGCTTCTGGATTTTTGTGAGCAAGAACTTCAAAAGTGCTAATCCAAATTGTTTTATAATGTTTAGCCGATAGATCTTGACTAAATCAAGAAACATATATATGTATGTGAAATTCACAAAATATGTTATATTTCCTTAACAGTCAACAAGTATATGTAAAACATGCGACATATATACATTGTGCATTTTCACTTCAAAGCTCACCACAGCGAGATTTCCTGGGTATAATTTCTCGTGGATTCTTTTTATATATGATAACTGTTGTTCTTATCCTATTAATAATCATGTTTTATGTGCTGCAACAGATGTTCAACCTAGTTCGGTCATATGAAAAGTTGTTATGAAGGCCTCTACAAAGCAGACTCCAGAATTATTGTACTTATTCAGAATTCTGTTAGGGATGTATACATATCGCCACAGTCAATCGATATAGCACTGACTGCCAGTATTCTTGCATAGTGACCCGTATCTGTTACATTCCTATATATTGATGTATGTCAGCCTTTCTGTACTAAGAAAAACATGAACATTGTAATGTATGTATGTATATATACATACATGTAGACAAAATAATTGTCGGTATTTCGATTTCAAGTTGACAACAATTATTTATATATGAAATTTAATTTATTCTTGAAAACAGTCATATGGAAAATTTTCCTTGGAATTATGCCATTGTGCTTAATCAGTTTATGGCCTATTGATTGCTGCATGTAACTTCAATATGATTACAACGTAGGTAACAGTAATATAAGTTGGTTCATATGATTTACAGTCAACATATAAGCCTAAGAAGACTTTTTTTAGCTAAAATTATTGATCGAGGCAGTCGATTGTATCAAGAATAATAGATAGGTTAACCCAGCTCTCTTATCTTGATATTTTTAATAGATATAAGTGACCATTACTTATAATATATATATTCGATATCATGTGTATAACACCTTGTCGTGGAGGAGGGGAGGGGGGCTATGTGGTTGGTATATCTCAATATCGCTTTCCTGTTAAATCAATATATTGACCAATAGAAATATACACAGCCAACGTTCGCTGTGCCATTAGCATAAATTTATCATCAATGTTTGTACTTATTTGTAGCCCGTACCCAAGCTTCCGGTAAACATTTATAAATTGATTCAATGAAATTATTTTATTTTGAACCTAGATATATTCTAGATTTATTTAGCTCTGCTTTCAGATAATGATTGTAATGTTCTCCATGAATCGTCGCAAGAACAAAGCTGTTTATGAAAGACGATAGCTGTACTGCCTCTTCAGATGGATCAGCTGATTCGGTCAATACTCTGCTCGGGTCTAATTTACTGATCCCCTGCCAAGCCAGGCAATACAGCCTGGGAAACTGACTGAATTTATTAAATTGTCACCTTTACATTTACTTAGATTTTAAATATGTTGTCCAAATTTACGTTATTTTCATCTTTTAAATATAGACTAAGAAATTACAGGAATGACAAAATCATGTTACATGTAGGCTATCTGCAATTTACAAGTAAAATCGATTATGATCATTTTTTTAAATCCAAGTTCTAAAGCCTTAAGGTCTGTGACAATTTCTAGTCTTAAGATTTAAATAGAATTATTCTTAAATATGCTTTAGATCTTTGCCTATGTTCCTTCATTTTTTAATAAAAAAAAATTGCCCAAGGAAAGGTTGCAAATGGAATGCCCACAACTGGGTGGATGTAGCGGATATTGCAGTGCTGTGGGTAAGTAGGTTCCCTCAGCACTAGCCGCTTCTCCGGGCCGCCTGCCTCTGCCCCGCTTGTCTCTCGGTGGTGGGGCCGGGCATGTCAGGCCGGGCCTTCCCTCCCCTCGCTGCCGCCAATGTTGTGTGCAAATATTAACCGACTTTTGGCCCAATCGGCACTAAACATAAATCTGACTTGCAGATGTGTGTTGACAGGTGGCCGAGCCAATGGGCTCACAGAGAGACCACGTGTCTGGGGCTTGTTTACACCGCCGTCCAATGGGCGGCGGGGAATGCGATGATTTCATTCCCGGGCCCCAGGCCCCGCCTCCCCGCTCGCCGCCGACCAAAACAAGACCCCTCCATGTTGTTTACCAGCGCTCAGAATGCAAGCCGGCTAGTCGTCCGCTAAGATGTCCGTCTAAACCTGCTTGTCAGCGCCAAATTCCGTCGAGATATTACGCCTAGTGGATTCTAGTTGACCACAGACTGTAAAATGCCCTACCATCATCGCGCCCAGCGTGGGAACGTGGTGGCAAACGACCAGGGTATGGTGGCCGGGGCGGCGGGCCGGGAGCCGGGGGGCGAGGGGCCCCATGAGGCGGGCCCCCACCACCCCCACCACCACCCGCACCACGACCAACAACAACAGGCTGACCGAGAAAACCAGGACCCCAACATGGTCCTCTGCTGCAGCCCGACCGGCTGTGACAGCTTCCGCAGCGATCCCATCAATGTCAACGACCCCAACGATGCCGTCAAGGTGATCTGCAACAATGACAACTGTACAGTGGGCCAGTGGATGCACCAATGGTGCTTCCAGGCCTGGGAACAACACGTCCTCGCCTACCTGAGATCCTGTGGACGGGCACGGTCCTGGTCCGAGAAGCAGCGCCTCCAGAACCTGTGGACCAAGAAGGGCTACGACCTCGCCTACAAGGCCTGCGACTGCAAGTGTGGCCGAGGGCACCTGCGGAAGGACCTCAACTACTACCCCAAGATGTCGGAGGAGAAGCGCAACAAGAAGGGCAAGAAGAAGAGCCAGGAGAAGAACTTACCGGCCCTGCAGAAGACGAGCGGCGGGGCCACAGGGAATGGAGGAGGGGCAAACGGAGGGATGGGGAACCTGTCAGGGGCTTCTGTCAGTGCCCAGCACATCAACAGGAGCCAGCTGAGGGTGAGGACGTCGTCCATCTCGAGCACGGGGTCGAGCCCGCCCAGCTCGGTGGGCACCCCGCCCCTCACCCCGGGCGGCCTCAGTAAAAAGTCCCCCTTCGACTTCTTCGCCGACGCCGAGCAGGCGGCCGCCGGCAACATCTTCCGGCGACGACCGGACTTCTCGGCCTTCACCATCCTGCCCCGCCATCAGAGGAACCCCTACCACATCAAGATGGAGGACGAGGGGCCTTATGGTAACGACGAGACCCGCTGTTTTGTGCTGTCCAACCTGAGCAGCCACCAGGTGACGGCCGTCAAGTGTGTGGTGTGTAACTGTAAGATGCCCGTCTTCGACCGCTACCCGCTCATCGACGGCACCTTCTTCCTGTCCCCACAGCGCTACAACACCGACCTGCAGGTACTGTCCGACCACCGCCTCGTCTACATGAACGCCATCTGTATGATCTGCCTGGAGGGCGCCAAGGAGCTCAGGTGTCTAGCATGTCGCACCCGCTGGAACGGCTCCACCCTGGTCATTGGGACTATGTACTCGTACGACATCTTCGCCGCCCAACCCTGCTGTGCGGCCAGGTTGTCCTGCAAAAACTGTCAACGAACCATCCTGGACCCCTCCTGTCCCCTGCAGTTCTTTAGTGAATACTCGCGCCAATTTGTGTGCCCCTTCTGCAAGAAGGAAGATTTCCACTTCGTCAAGCACCCGGAGGATTTCTTCTCGTGCACTGATGTACGGAGGTCTATATGCAAGTAAACATTTAGGGTGAACATAATGTACACAAGTTATCCTGAGCATGGTGTCGATAATGACGATGCCATGAGCAAACAAGGACTTAAATGTGCAAACCTAACTTAATTAGGACTTTCTGTTATGAATAATTAACTGGTCATAGGCAATTTGAAAAAAAGGAAACCCCCACCTGCAGTGATGTGGACCTTTAGGTATGCATATGTGTGTGTTATCCTAGTAAACCTGTACGAAAAATACCAGAACTGCAGATTCAAAAATACTGCTGTATTTCTCTTCCTTAACCACTAAGTCTGCAAATACTGTTACTGTATGAATATATATAATGGTCAGAGCTAGGTCAGTAATTTACACGTTCGTTGTCAATACCCAAAAACCTTCTAAACGTCCGTCACTGTTCGAGACCCAAACCATTCTACCCACGTGTAGATACACTACTTGTGACGTCATGTAACCCTGGAGTACACCTCCCTACACTTTGACATGTGAGACATGTGTCGCACCATGTCGACTGACTGGCAGCTGGGACATTTAAACCATTGACGGTGTTTGGTCGTCTACAAGTACAAGACGTGGAGCGTTCACCCTATGTGGAAAGTGAGAGGCTAAGGAACACCTGCATTTAATTGTGGTGATTTGTGTTTAATAAAACCACAGACCTTTAGAACTTGGAAGCTGAATTGAGGCAGGAGTCGTCGCTGAGATTTAAAGTGTGATTGGCCAGGGATTATGACGGTATTTTTTGTTACTCTGGCGAGAAGGGCGTGTATATAAAAAGAAATAAGATACAGAAAAGCAGAAAAAAAAGGTGAGGAGGACGGAGATACACTTGTATGATAAATCTTCAACTGTGAACTTTATTTTGTTTGAACACAGGTTGTGTTGGACCTAAGCGTCCGTTTACCGTGTATACATATGTACACAAACAACTAGGTGATGGACAGACTTTTCATGATGGGCATTACATGAACCATTAACATAATTGAAACCGGTACAAGAATATTTTATATCTTAACATATACGATCTAGAATTTTCATCATCTGTATGTTTTGTAGCCGTAGCTAGTGGATTGACGAAAATCAAACTTGCACAGTGTCCTGTACCTACTGCCTACTAAGTGGAGGTGATGCAAAAACCGGTGAGAATACAACTTGACTGCCAATACATTGCTTGAAACCTACATAGAACTTGTATATTTTTAATGTTCGTGTAGCTGCTACGAGAGAGGAACATGTTCAGCATATACATGTAACAAAAATGTGCTCTAGTAAATTGAAGTGAGGAAAAAACTGAAAACTCTCATAATATGCAGCAGGAATGGATAACTATGGCAGTCCATATTCTAGATCTATCGCTCAACATGTAAAAAAGAAGAGCCAGTTTCTATTGGCCAGAGTGTGCTTCTAGCACCATATGTGCTTCACGGTTTCCTTTGCTTGATTAAACCAGACATGAACACTTTTCAGGTATTAACCTATTGTGATTATAGGCGTATTAGTAAGTGATGTGATATATCCTATATACACGGTGACGATGTCGATTCTTTATTTACATCAGCATCAGAATAAAGCCATTAAATTCAAATGTATGGTAATCCTTTATCATTCACTTTAATATGTCTAAAATAAAATTCAATCTGATAGTGTCATGAATGCTACTTGCAAATATTTCTCATAATTTTGAACCGTTATTTGCAATATACAAAGTTACTTTGTAAGGTGAATGCATGAATCTTTGAATGATGATAGAATAATGATTATGCCAATTTTATCGATTGTAGACTTGACATTTAGCTGGAGTAACATTTCAATAAGCCTATATTCCAAATTTCAAGATACGTTTACGCCTTGAAGCTATTATTAAGTATACCATATATATTTATATATTCGATAATAGGTTATTTTGAGAAGTTTAAGAATAATCGGACCAGTTTTCTTTCTATTTAAAAAAAAGACTTCAGAATCAGGCTATTGACTCTTCTACATGTGATCCACATCAAGACATGAGGTCCCCAGCCCCCCCCCCCCCCCCCCCCCCCCCCAGCAGAAATGGAATCCCAATACTCTTCCAGTTCTACCGTTTTTGTCCAGGGTACACTATTGACACTACTAGACCTGAATGCCTGTATTACTTTGCACACTATCCTTCAGTATACTAGCTGAGTTCGCTCAGACGACCACAACAATTCTCTATACACACACTGTGCACACATATCCCAACTCAGGGACCTGTGGTCCAACACACCACTCAGCCAGTTGAACTTCCGCCGCCGAAGGTCAAGGCCGAACTTGTTTGTGTGTATTTCGGCGTGACCTCGTTTCGTGAACTCGTACAGCAAGCCATCTGGATAAGGGGGGCTGTCACTCCGAAAATAGACCTGTCCCAAGCCTCGACCCAGATCGGTGGGGGACGGCCGAGATGGGCCGACAGGGAAAAACACCATTATGTACACACTGGTCGTGAATGGTGGGGGATCGTATTCACGGATATATTGCCAATGGTGTCACAAAGATATAATACCTAGAGTTTCCTCCTTTGAAGTCAGATTTCCAATTAAATAGAAATACTTTGGAGAAGACCGTATTCATAGTTTGGGATGACAGATGTGTATTGAAACTTAGCCTAAAATATTCCAGTTTTTTTTTTTTTAACCGATAACATCAATTTTCTTTCAGGTCTATGTCTCGCACTAATTCAGACACTAATGAAGCCAACATTCATCACATTTTATACCTTAAGTCTAAGCACATGCCTTTATAGACCTTCAGTGCGGATAGGTCGATGCAGCATAATCCAACAATGAACATACAATCATGTAGATAAATCGATTGGGTTACACTCTGAAATGCAGCTTGGACGTGAATTGTGATAGGGAATTACATGAATTACCAACATCGACATGAAACATTTGGGTAATTGAAAATGCAATATTTGGAAATGTAGCACCTTGTATAATGGCTAGTCTATGTCTTGGAAATTTACATGGACACCCCCCCCCCCCCCCTTCGCAGATATCAACGAAATACATTCAGACATGCATGCAGTTTACAAAAATTACATGCATGCACATATCACGTTTCTTAGCGTCGTTCCCACCCATCACATAATCTTTAGGCCTAATCTAAGCCTTTGGAGTGGCTCCAGTTCATCATTTTGTAAAATACGATGGTAATTAGAAATGACCACGTTGCGGAAATAACAGCAATTAACACCTTGTATATGTCATGGACGAAAATAGATTGTTCCATCAGAGAACCACCATATTTAGATTTTACTTGTAGTAGAGAAGATAGCTGTCAGTGGGAATGTGCGTTGTGCACGTGGGGGCCGGCGTCCCGTCTACACACGTGTTGGGTGGTGGGTCGGCCAGCCGGCGGACGCCATGACACACCACGTGGTCTGACGAACGCTACACACCGCGTGTCTGGAGGTGGACAATGCCGGCAACGTGCGGCACAGACAACAAATGACGCAAAATACTGGCACGAACTGGTCATCGCCGAAAAATGTGGAGAATAGACGGCTAACCACAAAGGGGGAAGGAGCATTGTAAAAAAAAAAAAAAAAAAAAAAAAAAACTCGAGATGATGTCTGGAAGATTTTAGATATTAATTTCCTCATGAATATAGGCTAATAATAAGATTCTTTCATTGAATCATCACATAATCAAATTGTAAGCAACATTTTTGGCACTGACTTTTTAGAAATGCAGAAGTTGTAAAAAGAAAGGAGATTTTGTGTGTGCATCATGGATATTGAGTCATAATCTCATTGAATAACCGATTCGCCAATGACCAACGGCTTAGAAATAAACGTGACAATCATCATGTACACCTTTCATTGAATTACCGGTGCGTCTGTGGAAAGTGGGGATATTCTTTTTATTGCAACTGAAAGTTAGGCTTACATTTTCATCAATATTGCCTATAAGTATGATATTTATTTTTCAAAAGAACAGACAATGATTTGTTACAAAATCTTGACAGATTTAAGAGAAATCATAGTTCTTTTTATTATATTTTCATCGGAAAATATAAGTTTCTATATGGTGGCTTATCAGTATCAATGAGCCATTGGCGAGCATCCCACTGGGCAAATGTCCTATGTTCGGCCATGCAACTGCTAAATAATCAACCAGCTGCCCTGGCTTTTCAGTCGTTCGTGTGCCCATAGACTATTTCTTGGCCTTCCCGGGGCTAAAAGCTTCAGTCTCAGTTTTTTTTACGAGGAGGATAACAGGAAGCGGGCGTCCCACTGAAATATGCCACAGTTGTGGATAAACCAAGCTTGAAGAAGTAGGTTAATACATTGCTGGTCCCCACATAAATTGTAGAGAAGGTTGCAGGATGGGTTGTGCCCACTCACTGCAAGGCACACCAGCTCGGCTGGCCACCACTAGATGGCGAGACGCCGTGACCCGATTCGGCTGACCCCGACTGGTCGCCGATGACTGACGACGATTTGCCGCAACCTCCATTCACCATTGATAATTGGCCAACCATTTACCACCCTATAACTGCATCAGTACGTCGGCAATTTGATTTAAAGTTAAAAAACAAAAACAAAAACAAAACAAAAAAACTATTGAATAAAAATAACAACTCAGCAACTTAGAGGGAAAAAATGTTCTGACTCATCTAAATGGTCTCAATTTCTAAAAACTTACAACATGAGAATAAGACAATTGATAAGTATAAAATGAATGATAATATAAGAGTTTATAAAATGGATATATTGGGCTATGTTCCAAGATATAAATGATATGATGATATAGAACTGATTCAAACAGTTTTGCTTGTCATACGATCCAGGGGCTGATCTGGAAATTTTGGAAAGGGGGGACGCCTATATTAAAGAAGTCCCGGCGCACCCTCTGGGGGCGCCAGTTTTACATTAAAAACATCAAAATCTGGCTCAAAGAAAGAGGTGGGTGGGGGGTGCCCCATGAGCCTCCCCCCTCCCCTAAATCCATCCCTGCGATCTGCGTTATCGGTCTCCAGGTTTTTGCTTGATTGTGTTCCAGAACTTTTTCGGGTCTTTGGAATTTTCCTCGATTTTCCCTCGAGTATACCCTATTGCTGTATTTAAGAACTCTATTTAAATCTTCTTTGCCTTTTTATTTTTAGCAATTGTTTATCATATTCCAGTCGAGTTTATATCGCGGTATGATGATATCTTTATAATGAATTCTTGTTAGGTTTTGTTTTAGCTGACATAGGCCTAGTCCCTTAAAATTTCTTTTTGTCATCTTACAATCAGCAGGATTCGCATATCATCATCAATATTTATATCACCTAATGTTGTCATTTCATTTCATGACAACCCCTGAATATATAATACATTTACTGATTCTCTTAATTCATTCACTCTGTTATCTACATTATCTGCAAATTTTCCTGTATGTAAATGTTGATCGAAGGTCATACTCTCTTCATAATAATTGTTTAGACGTGTATTAAAGGGAGCCAAAAGCAAGCAATGTTATGTCAAAAAATGACAACATTTTACAACTTCAAATAACTATGAAAATACATTCTAATAGTCTAACTTTAGCCATTGGTACAGTACAAATTATGATAACTAGCTTTAAGTTCACTTGAATTCCATAATACTAATGTCATGTATACCTGAAAACAGCAATGTTTGTAAACAAACCAATTTTGGTGGTTCACCAAAATTGACCTAGGATGAGTTATTTTGGTTTTGCCATTTATAAGGCTATTAGAAAGGTCTTATTTTGGGTCTAGAGGTCTTAGAAAGGTCTTATTTTTGGTGAATCTCAATTTCTTACAAGATGTAATTTTTCATCCTGTCGTTTCTATGTTTACCTCTTTCTGGTAGAATGTATAAATGTTTTAAAAAAGGTCAAAAAAACTAGTTGGAAATGTCTTGAAAAGATCTCATTTTGGTACCCGATAAGGTATTATAAAGGTCTTATTTAGGTCTAAAAAAGCGTTGGCACCCTGTTTCATCTATTTTAATGTAGTTAAAGTCTGTTTTCACAGCCTATATTTTACCACAGGCCTAGGCTATGGCCATAGAGTATATTTCAATAGTCAACAGAATCTGCAAAATTTTTACCCCCACATTGCTTTTGGCTCCCTTTAATGTAGAGTTTTGCGTCTCCCCATGGCACAACCTTTCTTTGAAAAAATGAATTATTTTTATGGCAACAATGATATTTTATCAGAGATGAATTGTAAAAATAAACCATTCCTTTAATATTCCAAGCACGTTTTAGAGCGTCCTTTCCCCTGTCTTTTATTTATAGAGTCGTTCACTGTCTTGTATATATTTTTGTTCGTTGTTAAATCAGCACATTTTGCTGACGTTCAGTGGTTAGCCGTTGCCAAACGTTACTTAAGCATCCCCCAGTGCATGGATAAACCACTAAATACATGTACTTGAATTACAACTTGATGTATTGCCAAAATTGCGCTATCATAACGATATTTTGGCATGCAACAGGAGAATAAACACGACCATGCATGGTAAATGCCAATAGACAATGTAGTTCAAAGTTATTGGGAAATGAAATTTGTGTTTTGCCAACCATCACTTGATGCTAGGGTGAGGTATACGGTCTCATACACTTTATTATTGTAATATCACTGAAAACCAGGGGCAACCCTGAAGTGATTTACTTAATAAACATTTTTTTTTTAAACCACCAAGAGGGCGATCTCAACCCTATGTATACATCTAGGTATGCTAGGCTTATGGTCAGCACGATCACTATACAATTCCTCCAGCTCGAATATAATAACTGTACAAAATTATACACAAAGGGGGGATTACTATAGAGTGCTGCTATGAGCAGCTGATGAGCAAACTTTCCATGCAGTGTTTTCTTATATTGTTCTTTTGTCAACATATATATGAATTACGCAGCATTTGAGAAAGCTCGTTAATGATTTATAGTGTAATTACTTTGTAGTGATTACAGTCCCTAAAATGGTTTGCAGTCACGCAGTCTACAAACATAGACACGTACACGTCGCTACGTGCAAAGGGGGAACAGGCGGTGCGTGGTAGATTATATCTCTGTTACTGAAAGCACACGTGATGACAATGACAACTGGGGTGTAAATTTATGTATGCTTCTTCAATCTAAAACTGAATATGACCGAGTGGAGCTAAAAATAAACCCACCGGTCAGAGCAATGTCACGATGGCTATTGATGATTTTGTCTACTGGTTTTCTTATATCACGGAAGGAAACAGAAAAACTCCATGAAATGTTATTTCATTGAATTTCTTTTTATGTCCATTCCATACATTGAAAGTCGGTTTGGTACATTTCAAAGGCATTGGATTTGTACTAGAATGTACGCACATTTTCAAAACATTCGGACCCCCTTCCATTAAACCCCTGATAAGAAATGCACATATAATTGCTATAGGCCTATAGACTTATAAATCATTGACACATTTAGGATCTGTATAGACATGATCACGTGTCCGTCTGTTTGGGGAAAAATTGTCCCATAATACTACCATTATTGTGTTCGGTCTGTTACATGTTCGTAGTAACGCCGCTTTGAGATTTCCGTGATAATGGATGACCCACTTCTAAATTATTCAAATTAATTACCTCGTAAAAGTATATGCCGTAGGAATAGGTCATGTGCCAAAACATTGGTGGAAACATGTCAACCGGTGAGCGAAAGCAAATGGAAATTTGCAAATTGTCTGCTCAAAGTGTTTCCAACGAGGTTATGCAGCATATCTACACATAGTAATTGGCGCGATTTCCTGTTGAGATAATCGATCGAAAGGGTTAATTTTGTTTAATGAATAGAAATTATTACAGAGATACTTTGGTGTAAAGGTTAGGTATAATAACAGATTTGTTGTTTTAATGAAAATGATCATCAAATCAGATTACCCAATATGTTTTTCTTTCCATAGTGCTTCATTATCAAAAATATATATGCATGTTATACTTCCTGGATCCTAGCCAAACAGAGAATATTACGGGTATGAAGGCCTTTTACAACACACCTTGACTGTCAGGCTTATCAAAAACCTTCAGATGCAAACTGTCCCAATTTATAACTATTGTTTGCATAGCACATACAGATGCACATTTTAACGAGAAAATACTGGGACAATTTAGTAGACAAAAGATCGTAGTAATACGGGATCATTTTGTCAGGGTCTGGTCTTGAAAATGTTTCTGCAAGAATCCCTGGGAAATGCCTTTCTGGCAAGATTATTTGCTACATTATATATCAGATTGTCACACTTATCAAAAACCTCCAGATGCAAACTGTCCCAATTTATAACTATTGTTTGCATAGCACATACAGATGCACATTTTAACGAGAAAATACTGGGACAATTTAGTAGACAAAAGATCGTAGTAATACGGGATCATTTTGTCAGGGTCTGGTCTTGAAAATGTCCAGAAAAAAGAAAAGACAGGAAAATTGTCTCATACTTTTCCTACTTTTTCATCAGTCAGGAGTGTATGTCTGTATGTGGTGCTATCCACCATTGACAGAACTTTATTTCAAATTTCTTGGAGGACTGGCCAAAAAGGTCTGATATATGCGTGTATACTGCGAATATGATGACATCCAAGTCGACAGCCGCGCATGCCTCGTTACACATCCCCCACCCCACCCCCAAAACGAAATTGATACCAGCTAGGTACAATATATATAACATACTTCTTGTGATATGTTAGTACAATACCCAAACTTTCTTATTGATACGTGATCGTGCAGGTGATGGAATATTCCTATATTCTATATGGTATAGACACAAACATACATGTATCATGCAGATTCCTCTCATGTGCATGCTTCCGGTTCGATAAACAAATGATAGGCATGCCTTTTTTGTCTAGACTAGGTAAGATTAGGAGACAAAAAGTCATGCAAATCGATATAGAGGACACCAGGTTTAATTGTTAGGAACGATTCTGTCGCACATATGTACATACATTTTGTTTACTTTTTGTGGAGTGTTTTAACAGCGGCCTCCAATCTACATGAAATTACCATTACCCAATACAATTGAAATTATAACATTTTGAAAACTGAATGGTCAATGTATGAACTTACATGTAAACTCTATCATCACGCAAGCAAACGTCCATTGATAAAATTATACCCCCCAAAAAAGAATATATACTTCGAATTTATCTACTTACACAGTATGATGACAATTATACAAGCAAACATATATCGGTGACAGTCCCTTGTATATGCCTGGAATCCATTAATTATATATACAATGTATAATTATATGTAAGTTATCGTCATAATTTTGTAGTATGAGGGATATTTGAAGTTATATATATTCTTTTTCTTCAACAATATCTTTTAATTGATAGAACGAATGTCATTAGCAATTGACTTAGAGCTTCATTTTCATTGTCTACTTGTTATTTTTCCCTTGGCCACACACGAGGCCTCAGCCGTCAAAGTTCTCTTTAGGTTGGTTTTCTATTATAAGAATGAGCAATGGGATGGATGGAAATAAGATGATGTTGCCCAAACTGAGCTGCTCTGCGAAATGCCAGAGTTCTTGCTGTCGCTGCTGTAAATGTCCTCTGCCTTGCCTCTGGTTGCTCTGGTGCTGCTGCTGCCGTTTATGCTGCTGCCTCTGCCACTGCCGCAACGGCCACTGTTGCTGCTCTCTGTTTTAGGTAAAGCCACCGCCTAACAGTCGGTTGAAGAAGAACTAGGTCTAGAGCCATCTTTAGTGTAGAGCCAAGCTAAGTGCCATTTCTTCCCTTCTGGCTTGACAAACACGTTAGACATGCACATAGAAGAAACTGTTGCTGGCACGCTATGATCTGTGCCAGTTTCCCTGCTATATGGTGCATGGATGGACATTAATTTATGTCTATATCAAATAGAAATGTAATTAGGGAGGCATTTAATCGCAGAAAACCATTAACAGTATCCACAGAGGGAAGGGAGCCAAAAACCGCACGGAAAGAGGGCAGGTAGAAGGGAGGGGGTGTCTATATATAGCGAATTGGCAAAGGTTGCCACACATGGTATAAGCTCTCAAATGGTTCTATTCTTATATGCTATCCTTTCATGACAGGCGATCTTTCCGAGGGCCGTGGCTTATGAGGCCACACGGAGTTTTCAAACACAGGCTTGTAGCTGCATGCCCCAAGTCCCACGGCCGAAGTGGAACAGGATGATAGCAATAGGCCGTTTGCCAGGTATAGATGGAAAAAACTACGACTTGGCAGGCACTCATTCCATCCATCACAATGTCAGAAAAGCAGCTAGTCCCACAAGGGAGGCGAAGGCTCGGTGTGCATGGATATATAGGCACGGGGTATAGAGGCATAGATGTTGGCACATCATATAATAGCTATCCTATGCCATTGTACTTGCTCATCATTATTTCATAAAGTGAACTTAATTAATTGAAAATACATAATCATTTAAAGGCCACTCCAAACAATACCGTGTAAACTGTTTCAATCATTAAATGATATAATATTAATAACATTTCCTTCTGAAGAATTAAATATTCCTTTGTACTATTAATCTTTAGATAAACCTATATGATAAATGGAGGGAAGGCTCGTTATTTTGGGTCAAAAAGGTGGGGCGTCTCCCCAGCCCGGCCCCCTGTGGAAGGGCTAGTAGGGATGCGGTTCGTGGTAGACACCCGGCCGATGCTGAGGGGTTAATGTCCGGTTAGAGTCTCAATGTTTTTTGCAGACCTCCTGGTTCTCAATATAGATCCGACCACTACGAGCAGCCAGGGCTAGAGTCCATCCCACTGGTACAGGATCTCTGAGTTGGCCTAGACTTTTTAAATAAGGAATCCCGTGACTGTGTTCTATATAATATTATGATATGGGATGTTCAGATAGCGTCTACTTCCTGTTAGTACATTTCATTTTGTTTCATTTCATATCGATGTACAAGCTTTGGTTTTAAAATTGCATTATGAATTAAGACAGTTTAATTTAAACCCATGCAAAGTTGGAACGTACATGTATTTTGAATTGACTAAGAAAGATTTCTAATATTCAAGGGAAGTGACTGGGACGAAAGTTAAAGAAATAAAGCAATAAGTATAAGCTTATCATATATGCATGGTAACATTTTACATGTTCATACGAATAAAGATATTGTCTATTATCGTTGTACGGGTATGTAAAGGAAAGACCAACCATATATCCACAATATCGAACATGATATCATGGTTGGTAAGTTGCTCTTCATAGTTTGGGCTTTGCGATATCATATGAATGTATATAGGGTATCACCTTGTGGATACCACAGAGTGTTTTTCTATATATCTACTCTTGCAAATTATTTGTCGGTATGTAATGAATCATGTACGAGATAAAGGCTAGGGTATAATATATATATTTTCGCTTACATCCATGTGCACATACCCCGACAGACACACCAATATGTACACTAGCTGAAACTGATATTATGTTATTACTTAAATACGTCTTGAAAGTATACATCGTTGTGCCTGCCAGCTCTCAATTATACCAACCTAAAAACTTATTCAGAGCAGGACAATCGAAGCGTGGTGACCGACCTACATGTACTACTTGCCAAGTTGAAGTTCTGTATGTATCTGTACACAAAGCAAAAAAAACAACATATCGTCAGTAGAACATTCCATCTTTATAAAACTTGGTTCGCCATGCTGCTTTCTTCAACCTTCAGGGATGAATAAATGCCACCTGTAAATATGTATTATACACACACATACACTTTATGACAGTTAACTTCAATTAGTACACACATATATTCAATCTCTGCTTCACTTTTATGCTGAGAATGCAGCTTCATTAAACCTTTTCAGTACAAGCTAGGGAACCTCATTTCAGATGAAATGTATATACATTTGATACATTATGTATATATTTTTTTCGGGGGGTTAACAATTTCCAAACTTGCAAAAATGCCAAAATGATTATTCAATTAAGAATGTTTAATCATAAGTAGTATCTGCAGGTTACTTCTCTACGGATCTGAAATACGTATTCCTCTATACTACAGAAATACTGATCTACACAATAATACAATTGAATTATCAGGCATGTGTATAAAGCCCCTGCCACACTTACCAACTCAACTCAACTAAATAGTCGTAGACATAACGGCACCGGTAGACCCCGACCATTCAGTCTTAGCCCAGAATCTCCACCATGCCATAGAGTACAACCCGATAGTCGTAACCTCAAGGATATATATATATACATATACATATCTACTGCACACACCCCTAAGACCCGACGATCCAGTCGTACATCTTCATCTTCTTAAAGTCCCGGCTCCACTGACCAACTGAACTTAACTCGATTGTCACAGCTGCCGATGGTGCTGGAGCCTACGACTGTCTGGTCGTAATTAGGAACTGTCCCATGCCACAGGGTACGACCCGATGGTCGTAGCCCAGGGCCATTATGTTATCTAGGCATATCCACTGCACCGCCCCCCCCTAAGACCCGACGATCCAGTCGTACATCTTCAGCGTCTCAAGATCTAAGACCCGACGATTCAGTCGCAAGAAAAGGCTACGACTCTAGTCATAATCCCGCCTCCACTGTACGACTGAGTCCAACTCAACTCAACTCAACTCGATTGTCGGGCAGTGGAGCCGGGGCTTAAGATGTAGGACTCAACTCAACTGTCGTAGCAAACCAATCGTAGGGGCCAGCCACACTATATGACTGACCTCAACTCAACTCAACTCAACTCGACCGTCGAGTTGGGCTCAGTTGGTCAGTGTGGCCGGGGCTTTATAGGGTGAGTTGAAGGACAAGGATGCAGAGTATTTTTTTTCGTATTTTGTCCACTCAGTTTGTCGTCATTATCTCTTTTAGAATGATGTGTCTATACACTTCAATGTTCATGAAAATATCAAAGTCACTGTTTCAATATATATATATGCAGATTGTTGGCGTTGTGGTCTGTGGTCTGAATGCCACTATACGATTTGACATTGGGGAGGATCCAGACATTGTCAAAAAGTGGAGGGAGTGTCCAATGTAATATTTTTCGACCCCCCCCCCCCCCCCTCCCCGCTCCAGCCAGCAGCTTCAGTTTTACATTAAAAACTATGATATTTGGTCCAGAAAACGATTGAGGCCCCCCCCCCGTCCCTTGATATCCGCCTCCTACCCCTCATATACTGTAACTCATATATACCTCCTCTTTCTGAAAATTATTCCCCCTCTACCCCACCTCTCCTATCCGGATTTGCGAATGACTGTGGTTGCAATCACAACCCCCTCATATTTTGTCCAGAAAATCCAGAAATCTAATACAATAATTCAAAATGTGAGTGCTTGGTTAAATGTGCAGTTGTTTTATTTTCATTGAATGGCCGGTATGAGACTCAACATTTCTGAAATGGCCACGTAAACATAGTCATAGGGACATGCTTCTCTTTTTGTAGAATTCGGGCAGACCGTTTGCACTCGTTGAACCCGTGGGAGCAGGCCGACCCTGGAGGTGTAAGGTCAAGGTGATAAATTAGTGTAGGTGTAGCATCCATTGACTCTGGGTTCAGAGTGCGCGGCTCCCTGCCTGCTGCCTCCTCAGCCCCGAACCTCACAGGGCAACAGACGGATTCCTATTACCATATTGTCTCTAATGAATTCACGCACACCTCGCCACGCTGACTTTGCCCTTTCAATAAACATGGGCAAAAAGGTGTTGGCGGCTCAAAAAGGTTTTGGTTTTAGCCCTATAATCTCCCAGGTGACCAAGTCAGAAATGGCGCCTGCTTTATTTGCAGAATCCTCTGGTGTTGCCCAGTTGGAAGCAGTGTTATTAACTGTGGTCCACATGTCCAATTACCCAGTGCTGGCTAACTCCTTGTGGCCAGCATCATATTGAAGCAATTTATAATCTCATGAACTCTGATCTTTTGCCAGAATTCCACATGGCATCAATTTTCTCGTGTGACTCATTTCTATGTATATACGTGCCATGCTCTCTGCATTCGCGTTTGAAAAGACCAGAATGATATACAAATCATTTTTTTGACCTTTGTGCCTTTTCCAATTTATATGCCAAGTAAATTTGCCTGCCAAAGTAGATCATTCATCATTAACAGATTGGAGCAAAGATTTGACAGCCTTCATATGACTTAGCCTACAGACCCCAAGAAATTCCCTCATATTTCACGGTACCATCAGCTGCAGGTGATAAAACTCCCATGTTCAAGTATGTAGACCATTTGATTTGGTCTTCGATCTTTCTCGATACTTTTTCATTTTCGACTTGTTTGAACTGTGTTTCTGCAAGTTTGAATTTCCATCTGTTATTCATCAATATAGGCCTAATGGCTGACGGTCCGTCTAACAATTACGCCCTCTAACAGTTTACATCGATTTATCTACAGTTTAAAGGTACATAATCCTATTGCATTAATATAAACGTGGCTGGTCACTTGGCACAGGGAGTGCGTGCAGTGGAGGGTTTACGGCTGTCAGCTCAGCCAATTGACCCGGCGTCACAGAGTGACAATCTCCAAGGTTCGGGACATGTTGCCCACTCGACTGTCGTAAACTCCCGGAAGTGGGGCCGTCTCGGAAATGGGGAGCCGGACGTACATGCGCACACATATAGGCTGTTTTATCTGTCTTCAAGTTCCGCTGGAGAAATCACTGGCCAAATCATTCAGCAGGAGGTTGGGGAAATGACCCATGGGGTGCAAAGGACAATGGGAGGGCTTCATGTGCACGCATCATTTGCTTGCGCGGTCCATTTAAGATGGGTAACATGGAAATGCGGGCACGTAAACAGAGGCATAAAGTTGATGTATTCTTCACCTGGCCGAAAATTCCATTTCCTCATCGTTTTAGCCCCATAAACGCGTTTGACAAAATATTGTGACTGGGTGAAATGTTATAGGTGTAATCATACGTGAATCCCCGTGGTCTATTGCGATTGAATTATGCTTTAGTTTTATTGTCTATCAAACACATATAAAGAAATAAATAAGATATACATGATATGCCTTTCTGTTATGCAGCTTGCAATTTTTGATTGTTATTTATCTATCCTTCCAAATATGAATAAAAATGTACCACATAAAATGAAAAGGGCCGCATCTAAGCATGCCCAAAATTCATACATGGACCCCTTTAGTATTCAATATATAAAAATCCGATCTGTATGTTTCACAAAGCAAACATTTTACGGATGACGTCGTTGCTATAGTGTGCCCAGACCTGCCAATCACTTGACCAAGGTGGGCGCGATGAGGCGTCTCAAGCAGTGAGGTCTATATCTTTGGAGCCTCAACTGCCCATGCACTACCCACGACTCCTTCTACCCTCCTGGGTGATTTAGCCGCCAGATGCACCGGATAACCCCGGCCGGGGGCTCAGCCCCGTAGTCCTCAGCATAAAGCAATCGCCTCAGTTTAAAGGGCCGCGTCCTGGGGCCTCGTTAAGCAAGACATTGATCTGCATTTTCATGCGCCCTGCTGATGACATCGGCACGCGCATTTGTCATAGTTTACGACCAGGAAGTGGCATGTTTTTCCTGGTGGTCAATGTGAAGCACGTGTAACCTATTGCCCTTACCCCCTCCGCGCACTGCTCCCAGGCCTCACCGTAGGGAGGCTGCAACGTACCGACTGACCCCCGCCAAACAGGATGCGCGCGGCGGTGGTTCCATTCCTGGCGTGGCAGCAGCAGTTGGTAAGGGCGTCTGTGGGCGGGCAGGGCCGCTCACAGCAGGGCCCTTCTGGCGGCGGGAGGCGGCTGCTGCTTTCTATTGCTGTTGATGCTGCTGTTGCTGGCTGCTCTGGCTGCCACCACACACTCAGCTCAGTCCATAGCGCACCGTCCGATAAGTCCCTTGGTCCTGCAGCCTACACCCCGATGGGACAGTGCATGGCTATTGAATGTGGTGTCATTAAGTGCATGTAAGACCCACCCTGCTGCCACAAGACTCAAGGCAGTGTATCTATCGGGGCCCTGGCTCAGTTGTGTTCCCTGTTGAGTGAATGGTCAAGGTTGACACATTTTATTTTGTTAATAGGTATCAAATGGACATCACGCACATTCAGTAGTGAGCAGCATCTTAAGGCCTATACCTGAATTCGGCAATACACACATGTATAGGCTCCTACATGCATAGAATAATTGCGCCATAGCCTAAATGCAATAACTAGGGCCTTGTCGATGAGACCGCACCCATTAATGACAGTGATTATGTGTCTTCCAATGTTCCATGTATCAGCTACAATTTCATCCGATGATGTAATGCTTGCCTGATATCTAATGTAATTTTGACCTACTTATGTATATATGCGCATTATGGAGATGGGTTTCTGGAATAAAGTGGATATATGATCTGACATATTTGTGGGTGGGGCAGCAACCCAATATTACATGCCTACAGCCAGTATGATGCGTACGCCTTGCCACAGGCCTTTCCATACAGCACGTACTACAACAAGTGAGGTATGGGCGTTGGCAGTCCGCGCGGGACCCAACTCTCTTATGTGATGAGCAGCTCCACCTCCGGGAGTGGTTGACAGATGCCCTACGAGCAGGCCCAATTAACTCAGCCTGCATGTGACCGCACAACGGCCGCTCTGCGTCTGCCCATCATATCCATTAGGGCCTTGACCATCACCTATGAATTATCATTCCCCCAATATCTGCTTCATAAAAATGACAAAGCATGGCCCTCAGTGGATATGACTTCTTGTTATGTCTTGGAATGAGCATAAACCTGCTCGAAATCAAGTGCAATTAATGAATGGTGAATACATTATGCGTAGGAAAGCATGGGGCCCGCGACAGGGCCCCGCTACAAATAATAACGGTGTTGAGTTATGAGAACGCACCCAATAACCCTATTAGAACCCCCTGAGCTGGGCTCTTTAACACAAGCAGTGTGATTTATCGATTCGGCATATATTCTTTTATTGTTCCTTTGGTACACATTCAGGATGCATGCAATTTTGTATCGCGTTATGTATATAGTACGCCTATTCTCTGTAGGCATTGTATAGAGCAGTATACACGACTTATTCGAATCGATTTTTGTCCCTTGGTTCATTATTATAGATAAGCTTCGACCGGCCATGCAACCTTTCGATATCTTAAACAATTTCAATTATTCATTGCATCATTTATTCAAAATATATTATTGGAATTGTGGGCACAAGGTTTATCTTTAAAGTCTAATCTATTATATTGAGTATTATTGCGTGGTAACTATAATTATATACATATATTATCATCCATTTTGAGCTCTTTGAATGTTAAGTCGTATAGATACCTATATCTAATGGTTTATAAGCATATATACAATGACGATTGCTGTATTATTTACGTACAACGTTGCTGTCTAGCTGTACATATGCATATATATATATATATATATATATATATATATATATATATATATATATATCTGTATTATATTCCCATACTTTGAAAAATAAATATCAATAAATACTGTGGCAATTTCAGAATTCTGTTGAGCGTTGAGCCCATTGCCCATGAGCCATATGCAGCACTCCCATGTAATATCCCAGGGGGCAAACCTGATTGCCATGGTCCAGTGGACATTATGTTCTTTTGCAGTTGGTCGCCACCGGACGCCACCCAGCTTTCCCCATCCCCCTCTGGCCACCTCCTCGCCCCTTCAAAAGAAGCTTCCTTGATTTATGTACCCTCACATTCAATTTAATATTCACCGCCTTTCACATCATCAAGTGCAGCTTGATTTAATGTACTCCCTCGGTGCAGAAAAGGCCCGCGCCCAGTTGCCGTGGAGAGCTTCCCACTGAACCTCCCCTATAGGGCGCCAGTCGTTATGAATGAAATACATTGATAGTATCAATTTCCCGGCCATTCACCTCCTGTTGTAATCATAATCAATATTCAGAGTTAGCCATGCAGTGGGAACACCAGCCGCGTAGCGCGGATCATCACAAGATTACCGAGATCTGTCAATTGTCCACTTTAATGCGAAGAAAGTCATTAAGTCTTGATGGACGACTCTTTGTTTTGGCTTTGATTAATCAGGCTGGAAGTCAAGGTGGTGCTGTCCGAAACGGTTTATGTGCGTTTAGGCCGATCAAGCGTGTCCAGCCTGAAGCTAGGGTGTAACTGCAATGGTTTATGGCCATTTCATACCAAAAGTAATCAGCCGCACTGAAAATGGGGCTTCGTTAAATGCACTGTATGACCCCGAAGCAATCAGAATCAAGCGAGTTTCAAGTTACCTTTGTATGTGCAATTATTCCAATGCTGACGTAAAACAGAGACTTTGGATGTATAGCATCACATGTTGTGTTTTTCGGATTCATATGACCGAATAACGTTTACAAGAAAACAGCATTGCAGTTTGATAAAGGTTTAACGTATACATGTCATCATTAATAGAACACATTTTCTGTTATATGAAACTGTTAGCTATACTCCTACGGACGTTCAGAGCTCATACGCTTAGAGATAGGGCCTATATCGAATCATCGAGATAATTTAATGTCTTCAATCCATGCGATCTTTAAAAAAAACTTATGATTTATTCCGGTCTTTTATTATTTCATTATATGAATCAATATATTTATGACCCCTAAATCCAACAACCCGACATGGCCATTTCATAAAATCAACATGCGACATGGGGCTTAGTGACACGGATAAAATAATAAACGACATTACAGGGACCATTTCTTAAATTCCACATGAGACATGAGAAGATCTTAGAGGCGACATGGGACATGAGAAGGACATAATGATTTCTTCAATTCGACATGCGACATGCCCCCCCCCCCCCAATCAAAAGCCCCATAAGTACAATAATAATTCAATAAACATTCATAGTATTCTTTGGACTCTATGTCAAATCTATTATCAACTTAGCAAATATGATAGAAGTATATGGAACTGTGTAACAACTAGGTCCAGTTATATAAAGATTTAACAAGGGTCAAACTTTCGCAACAGAATTCTAAAGAATTTTAACAAGCTACATGTATCAAGAAGCACTGGCCATCACACTGGCCTCCACGTGCCCCTGTGTATTCATCCGGGCAAACCCGGAAACCCAAAGTTTGCACATAATTATTATACTTTGTCCCGTGATACATAAATCAACTATAGGGGAGAAGGGTCCTTTCTGTATGCTCTCGTTGAATTGCGCAGGTAGAATTCTCAATGTGCACTATAGGTAAGGTTATCCAATATCGTGTAAGGTGAGATTAGCCTCATTCGCTTCTCTTATAAGAGATTATTCAACCTTTTGCAACTTACTATAAGGCCCCACGTGACCTGTGGACTTCGCTTGTAAACAAGGCAATTATGTCCAGGTCCATAAACTCCATTGACCAGGACCTTGGAGAGTTAGGACACTTGTATAATGTACAACAACTGCTCATTGGTTAAAGCTCAAGGTCATTTGTCATTGAGACTTTCAAGTGGTTCCTTTTATAATTTGAGCTAAAAAAAAAGTTCTATGCGAACTAGAATGATGTATTAACGCAATTGCATGTGTTTTTATTATGCTGGTGATTAAATCATTGCAGGGAGTAAACCTATATTCACTTGAAATATTTGATCACTAAATCTTCGCAGCTATTCATTCTTTTACTCCTTAAGCACTGTTGTTGACAACAACATAAATGACAGTCTACTTCAGAAAAGTTAATTTTATTTTCAAGAAAACGTTATAGGCTTTTGATACCATAAACCTCTTATGCATATATATGATAATACATGTACATTGTGTTGATGAAGGGCAGATTCTTGTTACTTTTGACATTCTGACAAGCTGCATGCCAGGAGAAGGTGAGAGCCGATTCCAAGTCGTGCCAGAGTCGTGGCAAGTCTACCCGGATACATTTTAAGCCCTTACTCAGCATATTAAGTAGAAGGTGGTCTCTTCATTGTATTAAGTAAAAGTGGTGTCTTTCCTCAAACCCAGACTAAAGGGAGTATTTGATACGGGGTCACTGAACAAACCTAGGAGACGGGTCGGAGTTCTAGGAAAATAATTGGTGTGTGTGCGTCGAAGCACGTATACGTATACTAATGTAGCAAACAATGCATGGGTAAAACATACATGTAAACATATTGAACTTGTGTATAAACAAACGTGCACATGTGACATGGACGGAGTGACTCGAGTCTGCGGACTTCAGGAAAAAACACAACTAATCATTGGGAGACAGTGCTTTGTAATGTGACTTGGGGTCATTACCTTTCAAAGATTCTAGTGATTCTAACAAACAACGACCCTCAGACTTTCACTTTGCCAGTCGCTTGCCGCTTGTAAATGCTTTGCTTGCTGGTCTTGCAGGCCGGGAATTCCCCCTTTTGCCAGACACACAAAGGTTGGTTGCCTGCAAGGCGTGGGACCAGGGGGGTTAGAAGGCTGGGCCCATAGATCTGAAAACGAGCCTTCAAAGGCCTCTATTACAGACAAGGCCTAATCGCATGCCAGCAGGGGACTTCCCCTAACTCCAGTAGGCGTGCAGCAGAGGATGCAAGACTATTGGAAATTTGATATTTATCGTGGCATCCAGGGATGCCAATGTTTTAGCCATTAGCTTAAATTCTTTGCTACAACATATTTAAGTCCTCTCCGTAAATAGCAAAATTTGATGCTGATACGAGACTATGTCTACATATTGAACTTCGGCCTATACATGTACCTAGGACGCAATAATCATCTGATTATATATAATTATCATTTTTTTTGAAGGATGTGTAAATTTTGACAAATTTCAACACAATATTGAAAAATCCCTCTTATATATACCATACATAATTGTATTGTAAGGTTTGAAGATTACTTAGGTGCATTGGATGATGTACTGTTATAGGCCTAAGTGTAAAATGGTCTCATCCTTTTAATGGCAATACAATTAGCTGCCATGGATGATATGTTAGTTATATATAATGTTCATATTCAATATTAATTAGTCTGCCATTATTTCTAGCCCCAAACTATTATCAAATAAGGACACGCCTGTGTCTAGAATGTCATCCATGCACCGACTAGTATACTATACAAGAAAAAGTGCATGTACAATCCTACATGCCTACTAAGTATTAAAAAGAATAAGTTGTATGTATATATACCTTTTCCTATCATTTGACACAACACAATAACAAAACAACATCATTTTGACGAAGGATTGTCATGAAATAAATCTGTTTGTAATTGTAATGTAAAACCAACCTACTGCATAATTATGATCCAGTTGTGTTAGAGCCATGTATGATCCTGTTTAATTATGAGTTTCACTTTTGTATTACAGATATAATTATATACACACACCTACACCTACACCTACACATGCGCACACACACACACACACACACACACACACACACACACACACACACACACACACCGGTCATTTCACAATGTTTCGGAAGGCATTGATATAGGATGAGATCAATCAGGACAAGATCAGTCCTATATCGTTTTCATATCTTATAACTTAACATGATCTGACTGCATGCATGGGACAGAACCCACTGGCAAGTGTGGGCCAAGTCACGTGCATATGTTTCACATGGCTATTCTCGACCTTCATCTTTGTGCACATGTATACTCAGACATATAATAGATGGAGCTCTGCGGTCGGCGCTAACCGCAATGTACTCATTCACTAATTTATTGACGGGATGGGTCCATCCCAAAAACCGCAGGCAGAAGCCTCAGTCAACACAGGCGGGCCTAGGCCGGGACCACAACACTCTTGTACCTGTCGTATGGCACGTGCGTATTCATATAGCACTCTGCCATAGATTTCAATAAGCCTTGATAGTTTTGGGGCTCCCGGATATATTGTTACAGATCCCCCATACACATATTAATCACTGTCCTGCACCTTGGCCCCTCCCATACCTGATGGTACAGTTAGTGTATTTACATGCCATCACCGATACACTTCATTATAAAAATAGGTTATGTATGATAATGATCCGCTCGGTGCTGCGGCCGTGTCACGTGTGGTTCTCAGGCAGCTGGCAATGTCATCCTCTCAGCCCAGATGCACCTCATCTTGGCGCCACCTATACAATGTGTCGTAAGAAATAAGACAGGCAATTTCAAAGAAAAGCATCAGAGTGTTTAATTATTCGATATTGCATATGACCTTGTGCTACATACATAGTCAGGACATCTGATTGCTTTATTGATACATTTTGAATAAATTATAAGAATGATTATTTGAGTCGCACGACATGTTGTAGGATATTTTAATGGCCTATTTTAGTAGACTTGCAGGAAACTGTTTAACAAGTTTAAGGGTGTATTGTTGATACTATTGAACGCTGCTGCTGTGCTGCTGCATGGGCTGCTGCTGATGGTGGTGGTGGTGGTGCTCCATCTGCTGGTGGTGCTCCATCTGCTGGTGGTGGTTCTGACATTAGTGTTGTACTTAATAATCCTGCTGCAACATCATTCACTTATCCTGCTGCATATAACATCACGCTGTGTTCATTCAATTGTTGTGGATCACCAGATCATGCGCCAACACAGTAGTGTTTGTGTGTGTGTGGTGGTGGTGGGGGGGGGGGGGGGGGGGGGGGCAGGAAAAGTCTTTGAGGTCAGGACCCCATTACATTTTGGGAAAACAGTGGTGGGCCCATCAAAGCGTGGTCACTGATAATAAGTGAGATTACAGTAGAATATATAGGAAGTACTTTATATTTATCATACTTAAAATGATGACTCCCTCCCCAACTCCAACCCTATAACTATTCCTTTGTCGGCGACTGTGGGACTATTGTTTACATGCATGGATGTCCAAGAATGGTCACATACCTTAGACGACCCACCTGAGACAGGTATGGTCGAGGTGTGTGACCCTGGGGGCACAGTAAACGACAATCTAGGACGACCAGGTGGGAGCAGCCGGGGGGAAAAGCGTTATTATTATCACCAACGGTCAAGGGCGGAACGTCAGGCAGTTAACGTAAAAACGTGTAATGTGACAAGACGGATTCTGCCCAAGGCAATTTTCTCGGTTCCGGATGAATGGCCGAGTGTTTATAGGCGTGGACCTGAGATGCATAGATATATGCGGGTTGTGGTTTGGGCTGTGTACAATAATTGGTACCAAGTTTCCAAATATTTGGTCATTAAAAAAGAGCCAGCATTAGAGTTCAAGTTGGGCAGCTTCCTTTGAAATAGATCCAAATTTGAAAAGAATGAATAAACGAGGTTTCAAAACATGCGATACTCATCACATACATGAAAAATTATTTAACCCTTATAGACACCACAGTTTGCATTCACGAATTGCTTGATTTCCCCATGGTTTCCATGGATTTCCCTTCGGAATTCCCTGAATTCCTTGTAATTAAAGATGTTCAAAGGATAACCAAGCCCTCTCAATGAACGTTAGAGAAATGGGGTTAGTAGGGTTGGATAGCAAATTAAATCAGCTTTTAAATGATATATTGGCCGATTTTGTATGTTAAATTCTCAAAAAAAATTGTTCACCTTGGAAAATTTTGGAAAAATAATGGGAAAATGGCCAATTTTCTACGGCCGTATTGGGGAGCACACCCACAGGCGGGATCAGGGTATGAAGTGTCAGTTCCTTTTCACTGTAACACTGTAACACTGTATGCCATTTTTTATCACCACTTTCACTCATTTTTCCTCTTAAATTTTATATATGATACATAATCCTTTTCATAATTAACATTTAAACCATTCCAAATACTTCTTAACTCCTTATTTCTCCCCTCTTCCAAAGAAGCAAAACAGTGTAACAGTGAAAAGCAAAACAGGCTGTATAAATACAAATCATTTCATGCAAATCTCCCTTTGCCTCCCACTGGTGCAGGCATGGGGGATTATATAACCTTTCATAACAGGAGGAGGATTTTCATCTCTTTGGTTGGGATTATGAGGGGAAACATATGGAATTGCATAACATTAGTTGTCTTTTGCCACTGAAGTGATAAGATATGTAAATGAGATCACAGGGAGATTTGAATGAAATGATTTGTATTTACACAGCCTGTTTGCCTTTTCACTGTAACACTGTTTGCCTTTTAGAGAACCGGAGGCGAATACGGGGTTAAGAAGTATTTGGAATGGTTTAAAGGTTATTCTTGAACAGAATTATGCATTATATATAACATTTAAGAGGAAAAAATAGGCAAACGAGGGGTAAAAAAGGCAAACAGTGTTACAGTGTTACAGTGAAAAGGAACTGACACTTTGTACCCTGATCAGGCGGCCATGGCCGGATTGGGGTCTAAAGGGTTAACGGATTTTGCTGGTGAGAAGGTGTATGTCAAAAATGCTACCATATGGAATTTTGAATGCATATAATTATATATCCGCCTATGTAAAACATGCTGCAGCATACCTATATATATATATATATATATATATATATAGGCCTATGATTAGAATTGATAATACCTGCAAAGTTTTGCAGCAGGTCATAGTTTTCATATCTTAGTGTCAAAATATTTTCGAAATAAGATGATTGAAGATTGATATTCTGTTCATTCTCTGCACGTGAGAATACTCACGTAGGCATTCCTGCGAATTATCCTGGTTGTGGGGTACCCCTTGAAAAATCGATACGTCTGGGAACCTCCACATTTCTGTTACCTTGTGGTACAAACATTCCGGGCAGTATTTCGCATTCGATGCACTTTTATAGGCTAGATCATATGCAAATTGTATGCATGCAGTGTTGCCAACCATCCGTGAAAACCACGGATACCTCCGTGATTTCAGTACTCCAAAAGCAAATGTCCGTGATCCGTGATTTTGGGGGCAAGGTCCGTATTTCTTGAAATATATGCCAAATACCTCCGTTTTTTGAGGCCTAATTGCGTGAAACCTCCGTGATTGGCCTGAATACATAAAATTTTGGCTTAAAATTGCTCTATTTTGATATCAAAATTCAAAAATTTTCTGCCTTGAAGATGGCTTTAATATGGATATTTTGGGAGGTATAGAGAGGGTCCGTGATTTTACCTTTCAAAAAGTTGGCAACACTGTGCATGTAAACTGCTCCTTATCAATAATATGTACTCAATGGGGAGGGGGTCGACATTGGACATCATACATATACTTTTTTATTCTTAATTACTATTCCGGTGAGTATGGAACCATCTTTCGATAACTATAGACTGAATATAATGCTTCATAATATGTCATACTCGAGAAATTATTCCCAATATAGGCACTTTGTATGTGAAACCATAGGGCCAAAAACTAAATGGTTGTATTCAGGTAACGTAGGTCAAAAAGATTAGGTATAGGTGGCTAATAATTAATATTCAAATAGACTCAGGCATTCTTGGAAATTCAGAAAGATTCCACAACAATTTCTAACACCTTTAATACATCTCTTTATCAAATATGTCATTTCCCTTCGATTTCACTCATTTTTATTGTATTCAACATATAATTTGTTTAAAAGAATTGTCACGAAAAGGGTAATCTGGTAATTGTAGTGCCAAAATATTAGAGTAGGTCGGGTTACCTGAACACAACAATTTCTCTCTTTTTTTTCGGCCACGGTCTTAGCTATAGCTATTCAACCAGCAGTTTCCACACGCTTGGTTATGCCGATTATACTATGGTGACTTTCCCATATGGTATTACCTAATTCAGTTGCTAGGACGAAATATTTCGGACCCTAGCAATCAAGTGGTAAACGTTGGTGAGTAATGCTAACCTTGATGTAATGACTAACGAGTGCCCAAAACTCCTACTCGTGACCATAAAAGGCGTCTGCTAGAACCTCTCGTAATTTGGGCCAGCGTGGGACATCAATCATTCGTGAGATGGACAAAATAACTCGAAATTATAGATCAGGGAAAAGAAAAAATTAACAAACAGCTCCAAAGAAGAGTGGGATAAGAGTGGGTCACGTGACTCATGGTCATCAGGATCATGCATCATGTGTTTGCCCGACATACTTTTGGGTGAGAGAAAAACAACAAATTATCGAAAGTAAAAACTAGGAAAACAGTTTGCTAAAAAAAAAGAAAAGAAATAGATTCCTTCTCGCCGCCCGCTTGAGTCATTAGCGTCATACAGAGCCCTGACTCATTATAATGAAGTTCTTTTAAGGGGTTAAATGAAACGAAAACACCAGCCAATAAAAAAGACTATAATTTAAATGGAATGGCTTCAACTAAAGTTTTATGGGGAAAAATGGATGTTAACACATCTGCTAATCTTGGAACCTGTAGGCGAATGGCGATATGTTACTTTTAGAAAAATGCTTTATTGGAGAAGTGTATGATTTACCTGAATCGAAATAATGGGAGGAGGGGGGGGGGGGGGGGGGGGCTAATGATGCAATATGTGTATCTTCGTTTTGCGTCTGTATTACTAAACTCAAGGGCTATGGCAGTAGATATTTGACCCCCAGTGGCAAACAAGACTGTCATGATCCCAATAATTTTACAAGTCTTGTGAAAAGGCAGTATGTAAAATATGTGAATCTATTGGATTAGTTCAAGGTATGGACTTTCAGCCAATATGACTGGAAAGTAATAGTCTGGCAATGAATATTTTTGATAAATCTTTATGTACATATATTTACAATAACAAATACCACATTGTAATACATCGGAAGACCAGAGATTATGCCTCTGAGTATGTTTACGGAATAAACATATAAAAAAAAGTATACATTATTTTTCAAATGCCTATAACTTTAGCCTACAGGCCCCAGTCTAAAATATCAACCTAGTTCCTCTCTTAGAGTAAAAAGATAAAGACAATACAAAGAAACATGTCAAAAGCCTTTGGGCAACAATAGCCCTGCAGACCAGTTCTTTGAGATTCAGCGCGCCAAAATGAAATTTAACTTTGGCTGCGTCTGCTGCCATCCGGCCATGCTTGGGGCTTCTCAGAGCGGAATGTTGTTGGACGACCCTCTACATCGCGGATAGTCGGTGACCAGAGGGCATGTTATACGCGTTCTCCACCGCAGCCTCCTGCATGCATGCAGGTCGGTGTGGGTGCTGTTAGATGGGGGGAAAAGAGGCGTGGCCTTCAGGTGGAGAACTACTAAGCTCTCTGCTGACACCAGGTGGCAGTCCACGTGCTGCGTTTTGGCGTAAACAACGCTGACCCAGTTCCGTCAACCCTGGTGCTGCTGCACCGGGCGCCGATCGTTATGCAATACTGGGGGGAGGAACGCCGCGCGCCTTGGGCATGCCTTGCATACAATAACCCTGAAAACATGAAAGGAATCGGCGCAATATTTGGATCCCTTCTAATGTTTGATTAAAAACAAAGGGCCATGTTCTACATGCCTCCTTTTTTCCTAGGTGTTTTAAAGTCAACGGAGATCAATGATAAAATGTTAATTTGACACCGTCCCGTTATGCATTAATGATAAAATGCTAATTTGGCACCCCCGGCCCGTTATGCATTAGATATAGGACCTGAAAAAATGAATTAATTCAGTGAGGGTAGGAGATACGACTTTTTAAAACAACTCATTTAGATACATCAGTTTAATCTAAATGGCCGTGAATGCATATTACATTACAACCCTTTAGAATAACAAAGCAAAAGGAAATGTTTTGGAACTACCGGGTGCAGAGATATTATCGAGTCACGTGGCATAATGTTGACATAATATCGACATCCATCCTGGACATTCAATACGGCCCAAACAAACTTGTTTTCATTTGTATACCGGATGCATACATTCATAGGGCTTTATAAATCCTGGACAAACAAGGTCATCCGGTGAAATATTATAGTGTACTAATGGCTTAGTACTTTTAATATATTGTCATGATATATAATCCAACAAGGATCAGGCTTAGCAAGTCTACTTCTAGTCTAAATATCTTGCGCTCCTAGCGCCACCTGTTAACCAGTATAAAAGGTGTTGCAAGGTAGAGAGCGAGCAGTTAGTGGTTAGTAGTCACTAGAGTTTTGGTGAGAATGTCAGCTAAGTAAGTTTAACCAAGGAGTTATACCTGGAGTAAGTACATCGGCTCCGTGTAACAGACTGGAGTTTACCAATACCCACTACCTCGGACATAGGATTGTGATAGAGCTGAGTACTAGAATGGTCTAGAAGGTGTTGGAGCAACTCGTGTTCTAAATGTGGTTGATTGCTGATAGGAGATGGGAGGTGGACTGATGAAGACTTATACATGGTGGCTTTGACTCGGGATGAGATGTTTACTGAATAAAAACCCTTTCATATTAAGAAGCTCCCTCATCGTTCATTTCTTTTGAACTATTGGGAAGTGGACGGACAAACTTTAAAAGCAGTCTGAATTACTCAGGCATTCTGAATAAACGACTCATGAAGACTTGGATATACACGAACATTACGCAGTCTTAAATCAAACATTAACAATAGTTCATTTGGTGGAGATTACCCGAAACATGACTTTTATCGTTTTGCTCATCCTTGATGTCAGCCACCGGTGATTTTGAGGCTTCTTCTAACGCCAAGCCTCAATCTTTGCGGCCCGCAGGACACGATGTGTCAACATCATATACAGGAAATGTGGAAAACCGCCACCAGGTAGGTGATTCCTTAGACGGGGAGGCACCGAGACAAGGGGTCTCAGCCAGACCCAAGCAGCTCGGCCCCGGAGGTACTCATAATCACCAAACCCGTGGCAGAGGTAAACCATTTTCCTGGCACCTAGGGTCCAAAGATAGGCCGGTTCTTGACGAAGGACTTGAATCCCTAAAACACTCAGGACGAGTTGAAGGGAGGAACCGTCTCCAGGAATATCAGCAATATTGGAATCCAGGGTACGTACCACCTACGGACCGCGAACCTGGTACGAGCTCTCACTCTACTTGTGAACCCGATGTGAACAGTCTGTGGTGTGAACCCGATGCGAACAATCCGTGGTGTAGTCAAGGAGTTCCCTATCGTTTACTACCTGCAGCAGGAGGACAAAGTGAACAGGAAACTTTCGATGAGGATTACTTATTTCCCATAAAGGACAAGAAAAATCGACAAAACACTGCAGATAACTCCAGCCCATCAGGGGGGAGACGCCCCGCAAATCCGGTAATTCAACCTGATGGGAATTCTCTCACCTATCCACATCCCCAACGACTTGAGTCTATCAGTCACCCGCTGGTAACACCGACTCACCCCACCCCGGGGGCGTCCATTCCTGATTCCACTGTAGTTAAAAGGAAAACAGTAGGTAGGGACAGGGGAGTGGAAAGGGAAACAGAGGGAGAGAGCGACAAAGTAGGCAACTTACAACCCTATAGACTAACCTTTGACATTGAGGAGAACTTGGACGACGCTAATAAAGGAGCAAAAGCTCGAGTTCCAGATCTGGGGTGGGGAGGGTATGAACCTGACCCGGCAGAAATAATAAGGAAGTTAGCAGAAACAGGCCCCGAAGAGCATGAAGAGTTAGAAAGGTTAAGCGATCAGGATAAAGCAGAAAGGGAAGCGCTAGAGACCCAAAGTGATAGAGAAGGGGAAGATAGAGATGAAGAAGGTAGTGCAGTAAAGAAAGCTTATCATGTAGGAGAAGGGGACATTGCAGCCCCTGAGCCGTATGATAAATACGAAAGCGAAGACGAGGAAGGAGACAGTGAGACAGAACAAGCCGGCGCAAATGTCAGAAAAGGTAGCCCTGATAGAAAACTAGCTAGAAGGGAGAAATCACGCTCGTCATCGTTTGAACTTATTACCGAGGATGTTTTAGGCACAGGTAAGAAAGACAAACCAGTGAGCGAGGACGAGATTAGTGTAGAGGAAATAACTGTGAGGGAACAGTGGGACGATCACGATATACAAAACCTCCACGAAGATAATATGGCGGTAGGAGGCGTACCTTTGGTGAATCTAGTAGGTGAAAGGGATGACCAAAACCAACTCCAACAACCCGGCGAGGGGGGAGCTGGTGGTGTAGATCCTGGGGGACTTCGGCCACGGGGCCGAGGTGCGCTGGCAGGAGGTGGGCTAAACCTTGGGCCTATACAACAAAATATGTGGCAGCCTTTCTTTGCGCAAGCAATGGGAGCCCCTTTGCAGGCAGGTCAGGGAAGAGGGGGAAATCAACAGGCTCAAGGAGGCCAGAATAATCAGGCCGATCCACAAGGGCCTAACCCTCCTCTAAATCAACAGGCTCAAGGAGGCCAGAATAATCAGGCCGATCCACAAGGGCCTAACCCTCCTCTAAATCAACAGGCTCAGGGAGGCCAGAATAATCAGGCCGATCCTCAAGGGCCTAACCCTCCTCTTAACCAACAAGTCCCGGCAGGCCAGGATAATCAGGCCAACCCACAGGGACCTAACCAACCTCAAAACCTTTTCAACAACCTCCCTCAAGACCTGTTTAATAACCAACCTCAAAACCAACTCAACAACCCTCCTCAAAACCCTCTTAATAATCCCCCTCCGAATCAACCCAATCTTGGGATAAACCCTGGGGGGCTGCAGCAAAATGATGGGGGTGGCCAACCAGGCCAACAACCCGGCCAAGCCGTGCCAGCAGGAGGTGGGGTCGAGCAAAACGTGTTCCCTTACCTATTGCAGGCGATGGCGGTCGCAGCCAATCTTAACGCAGGCCGAGGAAGAGCGGGTAACCAACAGGGTCAGCAAGCCCCGGCAGGCCAGAATAACCAGCCGAACCCACCAGGACCCAATAACCCTCCCCCAAACCAGAACAACAATCCTTTCCTAAACCAACTCAATAACCCTCCTCCGAACCCACCGAATCCTCCACCGCCCGGACCACCGGGACCGCCGGGCCCACCAGGTCAGAACAACCCCCCAAACCCACCGAATCCTCCACCGCCCGGACCACCGGGACCGCCGGGACCGCCAGGTCCGCCGGGCCCACCGGGACAGAATAACCCTCCAAACCCGCCAAATCAACCAAATATTTGGGAAATTCTACCACAGTTAGGTCTGACACTGGGGCAAACACCAGCGCCAGTGCGTGAAACGACTCACAATGGTCACCAAAGGGGACCAAACATTAGGTTACCATGGTTTAGTGGAAAGGAAGACGAGCAAATAGAAAAGTATTTCAGGGAATTAAAACGACTAAAAGCTATCTATGACTGGTCGAACGCCCATCTCCTGAATATGGCGCTGTTAGGCCTAAAGGGAAGGGCAGACGACTGGGCAGGAGCGTTAGCTGAGAGTGAGAAAGACACATTTGAGAAGCTAGAAGCCCAAATGACAAAGATCTTCGGTGATCGAAGGGCTAAGTGGCAGAAACACGCAGAGTTCTGTGCCCTTAAACAAGGAAAGGACCAGAGTGTGATTGAATTCGCAGGTGTCCTGAAACAAAAGCAAGTTAAGGCAGAGGCGAGTGAAAGCATGATGTTAGCTGTGTTTTTAGAAGGATTAAAACAGGGCGTAGCCAGGCAAGTAGCTATACTGGACCCTAAGTCGTTCACCGAAGCGGTGGATTGTGCAACGAGACTAGAATCGTTGGACAAAGGCAAAGGGGGAACTAAAATATCTAATGCAGTGAGCGAACTGGCTGGAAGCCAAGAATCAGAGGAGACCGCGGTCCTAAACTCCATCTCCGAACGATTTGGAGTGGTGCTGGCCCGACTGGAGGCCGCTCCATGGTTCCAGAAACCAAAGCCAGGGCAAAGCGGGACTCCCCAGAGTGGTGGTAACTTTAAACAGCAAGGTTATGAGAGAAAAGATAGGTACGAAAACCAGAAAGGTGAAAGAAATTCAGATCAGAAGCCTAAATCCAATATCGCCCCGAACAGAGAGGCAGATAAGGGAAAGAATCTGCCAACTCAACAGAAAGTAGAGAGACCCAGGTTGCCTTTTGATGAAAGTAAGTTTTGTATCATTCACCAACAGCATGGTCACTCTACAGAAGCGTGCTTGTGGTTGAAGAATAGGTTGAGGGAAAAACCCCCGCGGATCTACAAAGATAGCAAAGCCAGTGGTACCGAACAAAAGAATCAGGGAAACTAGAGGAAGGGTCCGTTCATTCCACGATAGAATTAGGCGCAGTGGACGGACCGGCTAGGAGAGAGATAGGAGACGAAGCATTTTTCTTAACGTTAAGATTTGATGATCAGAAGGAGGTTAGATCTTTAGTAGACACAGGAGCGAGCGATTGCTTCATGTCCACCCATTGTAAACGGCAGATCCCTAAACAATGCATTTTAGATGAATGGAAGGTATCGAAAGGAAACATCAGTCTAGCAGACAACTCGTCTCAAGTAATACTAGAACAAATTAGATGTAAGTTTTCAATCCAGGGATCGGTGGTCTGCTATGATTTCAACATAGTGGACGATCTATGCCACCTAATAGTAATCGGGAGAAACTTATTAACAGTGCTTCGATCAGATTTATCTCTACCAGGCGCAAAGATAGAAGTGTTTTGTGGAAACCCTATAGTTAGCAAAGAAACAGTGAAAATTCCGCCAGGAAATGAATGCATCATACCGGTAACCACTCGAGAGCCGCTGGGATTAGACTCACCGGTAGCTTACTGCGCACCGGCGGTAACCGCACCAGTCCTAGTGGAGGGGTGCGTGAATACGGTGGGAAGTCAGTGGTGGATCAAAGTCATGAATCCGCTAGATGAAATGCAAGAAATCACTCCCCAGGAAGTGTTGGCTTTTGCGGAAGAATGCGCAGTGCCTGAGGTAAACCAAGATCAGATAGAAGAGTTCCTAGACTTGTGTTATCTAACTAAAACAGAGACCCCAATGTCCATCTGTAGGATTTCTGTAGAAGTAATGAAAGACGCAGTGCAAATGGAAAGCCAAACCTCTGAGGGGAAATCCCGAGGTAAAATGGATGAAAATGTAAGTAAAATAGATCTAACCGAGTCGTGCTTAAACGAAGAACAACAGGTAAGGTTTAGACAAATGCTTAATAACAACAGAAATGCACTAGCGTTCTCAATGGAAGAGTTAGGTCACTGTGAAATAGCGCCGATGAGAATCATTGTGGATGAGTCGCAGGGAGTCATAAGTTCTAGACCATACCGATACTCTCCACAGAAAATGGATATCATCGATGAACAGGTTAGGCAACTCATAGATATAGGTGTCATAGAGCCCAGCGAATCGGCTTGGCGAAGCCCGCTGGTGGTAGTGCAGAAGAAAGATGGCAAACCTAGGCTCTGTACAGACTTTCGCATGCTTAATCAAGTCACTTTTAAAGATAAATTCCCCATGCCCACGGCTCGCTCGCTTTTCCTATATATGGCTTACAAGAAACCCACTATGTGGACAGCTTTAGATCTGTTGAGCGGCTATCATCAGTGTGTAATCGAAAAAGACAGTAGAAAATATACCGCTTTTGAAACCCCGATGGGTGTGTATCAGTATAAGCGTGTACCATTTGGCTTGGTTGGAGCGCCTTGGCAGTTTACCAAGGTAATGGCCATAGCGCTAAAGGGATTGATTCCTAGAACATGCTTAGCATATTTAGACGACGTAATTGTCTACGACACTACATTTGAAGAACACCTGGCGCGCGTTGAGGTGGTTCTCCAAGCTTTGGCGAGAGCTAATCTTAAACTGAAACCGTCAAAGTGTGAGTGGTGCCGCAGTGAAATCAATTTCCTCGGCCACGTAGTAAACGCGGAAGGAGTGGCTACACAAAGGGTAACCACAGAAAAGATCACAGCCTTTAACCGCCCGCATAATGTAAAGACCATCAAGTCCTTTCTGGGGCTATGTAACTACTACCGACCGTTTGTCCCTAATTTTGCCGATCTAGCGAAGCCTTTAAACCGGCTGCTAAAGAAAGAAGTCTCTTTTGAATGGACAGAGGCCTGCGAGGAGGCGTTTCAACAGTTAAAGAAACTGCTGACCTCGCCACCCTTACTAATTCATCCAGATATAGGAGGGCATTTCTATCTACTAACTGACGCATCAGACGCAGCGTGCGGTGCAGCGGTCTGTCATAAACTAGATGAAATCTACCGTCCGGTTGCTTTCTGGGGGTGTACTCTCCGAGACGCCGAATTAAATTATTCGGTAACAGAAAAAGAGGCTCTGGCAGTAATTAAAGGCATTAAGAACTATGAGGACATGTTGCAGGGAGCTAAAATCACAATAGTGACTGATCACAAACCGTTGATTCCCCTGCTACAGAGTGCCTACAAAGCCCCGTCAGCCCGGCTGAGACGGTGGGCTTTAGCGTTATCAGATTTTGATTTTGAAATCATATATGAGCCAGGAGCGACTCATTTTCTACCGGACTATTTGTCTAGAGTCTATCATGAGCATGTCCCAGGTGAAGAATATGAGCCCGCTGTGGGATGTGAGTTATTTGAGGCCGAAGTTCAGGATGAAGAACTTTCTGTGGCTACGGTAATAAACGCGCAACTCCAAGATGCAGAGTGCGCGCGATTGATAGACTACCTGCAGGACGGAGACCTACCGACAGATCCCCTTGAAGCTAGGCGAATAATGGACCAAGCCGATTTTGTGGGAATGGTAGCACCGGGGGTACTCTGTAGGTTCAACGTAAAAAGGTATAACAAACACCAAGACCAACTGGTCAGACTAAAACCCCGCATGATAGTTCCAGGTAGGTTAATTCCCAAAGTCCTGAGACTATTACATAATGACATCTTGGCTGGGGGACATGTAGGTATCAGTAATCTCACTACCAAAATCTCTGACAGATTCTACTGGCGAAACATGAACGCCGACATAGCAGACTATGTGAAGGCCTGTGAAACCTGCTCTCTAAGGAGACGGGCCCCACATTTCAAGGCCTTAGCTAAGTCTTGGGAGAGGCCGACTCGACCCTTTGAGGTGGTACAGTGTGATTTCATCGGGCCACTAAAGAGGGCTAGGGATGGGTCAAAATATATCATGACCTTCATAGACCTACTAACAGGTTGGCCGGAGGCTTTCACCACGAAAGACTCCACTGCGCAAACCGCGGCCAACTGTTTCCTAACCGGGATAGTGTGTCGGTATGGGCGGGTAAACCGTCTGCACACAGACCGGGGGGCGGCCTTCCTATCAGGACTGTTCCGGGAGATTACTACCCGACTAGCGTGCAAACAAACGTTCACTACCGGGCGAATGCCGACTGGCAACGCTCGAGTAGAAAGACTACATAAAACCATTGAAAACCTGATTGCTTATTATATCCCTGACGACCACTGTAACTGGATCGATCTACTTCCCATTGCATTATGGACAGTTAGATCCACAATCAGTGTACGGTCGGGATACAGCCCGCACACCCTGCTGTTTGGCAGAGATCCAATCAGTATGGGAATGCCTGAGCAGGGAACGATCCCTGAAACGCTGAATGACTGTGAATTCTTCATGCAAACAAAGGACAACATTGCTATGTTTAGGAATATGGCTGAAAGGGTAGTTCAAAACTACGAAAAAGATCTGAGGCTGCGAATTGATGAGCGAGCGCGGCCCACTCAGATGTACGAAGGTGATATGGTATACATGTACGACCCTTTAGCTAGTGAAAATAAAGCGTCTAAGTTCTCAAACAGGTATACTGGGCCATTCAGGGTAATTGAAACAAAAGGAGACCACCTTGTTAGACTAGTGTCTTTAAAAACTGGAAAACAGGTCCCACATCTAGTAAACATTTCGAAACTCAAACCTGCACATGGGCCTTGGTCTCCCGCCGTCCCTCATAACATTCCCAAACTGGTGAGAGAAGCGAAAATCACTAACTCAAAAGGGGCAGATCCTGACCGAAACCCTGAATTGCATCACACTCCGACGGGTGAAATCGCTGAGGAAGATGGCGAAATAAGGGGTGCTGAGACTGAAAACTCAACGGGAACGACCGGTCCCCGTGAGCATGATGCAGTTCCTATGACCAGGAAGGTACCTACACAAAAACCTGGTCCAAGTCCCACTGATTTAGCAGAAACGGATGGGCAAATCCCTGATGGTCAGGGCACCAGTGCGGACACCGTGCTGTCAACAAACTTATCCTTTGTTCCTAATAAAGCCGCCTGTGAACGGGGAACAGCTGGCGCTAATGGACAGAGGAAACGCAAACGAGCTAAACGAAGGGGCAAAAGCCAGCCGTTGGAGGGGAGATCCCCTCCAGGCAACAACAAGCCCATAAAACTACCCTGCGGTGATGTGCCGATCTTGGATACATCGGAACAGAGCCCAGAAAAAACAGTAAAGGACCATGTCCCGACGAAAGGTGGCTATAACCTACGTCGGAACCGCCGCCCTAACTACGTCGCTCTGTCCAACGGCGGGGAAAGCGACGACATGGATGATTAATGCAGGAAATCTAGCCGCCCTGTGAAAATAAAGGTTCGGCGGAGCGGCACCGTTAGCATCAACGCTAATGGAACAGGTGGTCTGCCTCACGGCCACCTCGCCGCGCCCAGGGGCGTGGCAGAAAGGGAGGGTGCGCACACCGAGAGAGATGCCAGTGGTTCGGCGTCATCTCTTGGGACCGGATGCAAGCGTTCCCCCCCCACCTGAAACAAGATACAGCTCCAAATATGGAGACGGCATGGACAAGCGGATCGGTTATAATTTCGTGGGATCCGCGCCGATCCACCAGTCGGTCCGCAACTCTGCTCCTAGACGGTCACCTCTGCTGTAGGTGATTGTACGCACAACCCAGCCCGGGAGGAAAACGGAGATAGACATTGATTCTATCTCTGAACAGAAGTTGGAGGTAGAGGTTGTTCAACTTCCGACTTCTCCTGGAAGGAGCAGAAAGAGAACTTAACTGGGACACTGATCCACCGACTCATGGGGAACTGTCTAGCCCTCCGGCCACATAGCAATCCAAAAGGAACCACTACTTTCCCTGCGGACACGGAGGGAAGGGTCATCGTCCCCCTGAGAAGGAAACGGATTAGCCGCCCCCACCGGAGGGCGCTGCCTACCAAGGGAAGGTTCGTTGGGCCATTCTTTTAGGATTTTACCAAATGAAAGAAAAGGCAGTCGAGAAGGAGAGTACTAAGAAACGACCGGCTCAGACCCTTAGGCGGTGGAGTTGGCCGGGCCGGGGCGGTGTCCGTCCGGACTCAACCGACGCCGGGATTGCCCGGAAGAAACCAAGGACACCAGCCCGGCGGCCCACCAGAACGACCGCAGGCGGAGCCAAGAAGTCCGCTAAATCGATTCCAGTCAAAAAGAAGACAGCAGATAAAGACTTTTACAATTTATCTGAGGTGAGTGACTCGGAGCCCGAGCCAAGGCTAACGGCGTTGGCCAAGCCGGTTCAGAAGGGAGAAGCGGCTAACCGACCGGTGCAGATCCAGGCCGGCTGGTTCTGGGACCTTACTCAACCACTGTTCCAACTATTTGAGACTGTTGACGAAATTAGAAGGACAGTGGGACTGGATGTGCCAAAATCGAACAAACAGTTAGCTGAGATTAAAACTCAGGTAGCTCCTTTCATTCAAAGGACCACACAAAACTCTAAATGCGTCAAGGACGGTGCCAGACAACAAACAACACGAGGCGGCCGACCTCTGCCCACTCTGGAAAGGCGATCGGGAGGGGAACAGCTAACCGTCGCCGCTCCAGGACTAAAAGTGGAGGTAGCACCCGTTCAACGCGCGCCAACCCCACCAGTGGGGAACGGGCCAGCGGGAGCTCCCCTCCTCCACCACTTGCAGCCTGCGGACCCCGCTTGTTTAGACTTGAGCAGCTTGACAACGAGCTGCAGCGCCAATCCCTCACCACTGCTATGGAACCAGCAGCAGTGGACGCCAACCGGCCAGCCGGGGGGCCCACTGTGGTCGAACCCACTCCCAACGACAAACCCACCGCAGGTACCGAACCCATACCCCTCGAGCCAACCGTCGTACGATCCAACGGGGGCCGTTTCGGACTGGAACCTACTAGGCCAAGACCCCTCAGAGCAATGCGCCCCTCGTCCTGCGAACGTATGAGAGGCTTGAGGATCACGGTCACCAGGGACGAGAGCGGGATCATCAGGCGAGTGGTAAATGACAACGGGCAAAACCTCTACGAGCATGTCCCAAACTAAACAGACCAGAGGACCCGGGAGGAGAGCATACTTCGGCGCATGGATGATAGTAGTGCGCAGGAAAATAAGGTAACTTTGCTGTGAACATGTTTTAGATAGACTGCAAAATTAACTTTCTCAAACTATCGCTAAGGCCAAAACAAAGACAATGAAGTGGCTAGTGCTGTTCGTATTAGCTATAATAGGGGGCATTAGGGGAGTGCATAACGACTCCAGCCCACCTGAAGGGCTAGCCCCTAACGCTGAAGTGATAGCTTTAGAACAATATGGAGTAGTGTTAAAACCAGGGAAGTTAATGTCCACCGCGGATATAACACACGTCCGACAAGGCTTCCTAATCACTATTCCAAGGAGGCGCTCCTTCAACAAAGCTACCTTTGGCCAAGTCTGTCACCGATATCTACAGGGAGGAGACGCCCTCGATCGGGCCTGCTACCATATCAGGTCGCTGGTCAATTGGATGGATCAGACGTCGCAAGCGCTTAAGGGTCGGTACCGGGAAGTTCTTAATGAAACCTTAAGTTCCCTAATAAAAAACACTCAACAAGACCTTCAAAATCAAGAGTCGGAATTAAATCCAGGTGGAAGGGTCAAGAGAATGAAGAAGTTGCCCACAATGCTGGACGATCCAGGATGGCCGACCTTTCCTCTTCCAACCTCATGGAATCAAGGGCTGGCAGCTGATGTCAAATATAACAGGGAATTGATTAAAGTATTGCAAGAATCTTCGGACCAAATGATCGAAGACTTGGCTCTGATGAATGAAAAACATGACGAGGCTGTGGAAAGGGTTAACCATGTCGTGATAGGCCTACTGGACAATCTAAGATCACTAAATAAGGCACACAACACGACTCGCCGAAGGATGAAACTCGTGCAACATAAGGTGGATTGGATGGAACTGTACCTGAATATGATACCGGTCGCTCTAGAAGACAAGCTAGGAGAGATGGTGTATCTTCAACTGATGGTAGAGCAAACTCGCGTGTTCAGGAAAGGTGTACAGCGCCTGACGCGGGGCCAGCTGACTATGGACTTGGTTCCCCGCCAATATATGGTCGGAGCGGTCCAGGAAGTTAACAGATATCTAAAGGGGATCCACCCCAGGTTCCATGTCGCGTTCACAGATCCTTCCTTCTATTACGAGAACAGTCAACCCTCGTTCAAATTCGATGAAACCACTCAGGAATTAATAGTGTATGTAAGGGTGCCAGTGGTGGCTGACGAACATTTGTTCAGGGTCTACGAAGTACTAACTTTTCCTGTGCCAGTGACGGTTAAGGGGCGACTTAAGAAGGACGCTCTCCAAATTGTTAATCTACCCAAAAGTGTCGCCATGTCCATGTCCCGCCAGTATTACGTACCATTAGCTAGTGGCAGTTGGTCAGGTTGTTATGGACAGACCATCACGCTCTGTAAGGATCTACCCTATATGAAAAAGATTACAGACAACACCTGCACTGCTGCGCTACTGAGGCGCGACGACCTAGCGATCCAAGAAAAATGTGAGCTGGACTATCTACTGGAAGCAGATTTTGGAGAGATGGCAGTGTACCTAGACGACGGAGATATGCTAGTGGTCAGCGCCGACACCCGAGGCCAAATGATTTGCAGAAACCAGCCTGCGGTCGGAGTGAACATAGAAAATTATGCAAGGGTTCAGGTGGAATGCGACTGTGCATTCCAAACACAAGGAGCATGGATACCGTATAGCTTGCGAAATTGTGACCGGCACACCAGGATTACCACGGTTGTGTACCCACATAATGACCTGTTGGAAGCAGCAAGTCGTGTGAAGGGGTGGGACATGAATTTCACGACGTCCGAAAACGAACCCACTATGTTAGAGTCAGACCCTATCCCTGAAACAATTAGGAAAGACCTGCTGGAAATCGAGGAAAGCCTGAAGGCCAAAATACCTGTAACCTCCTTGGCCAAACGAATACAAAAACACCGTAAAGACTTGGCCAAGGGTATCAAGAAAGCGACTGACCGTTACGAGGTAGAGAAACACGCCCCGTGGTTCTCTATAGGTAACTTCGGAGGCGGTTTTGGTCTCCTCACCATCTTCTGCATAGTGGTGGCTGTAACAATTATTGGATGTGTCCTCTGGAAGTGCTGGCGGAACCATCAAGGTAAGGCTGCCCTAGCCGGACTAACCATGACTTTACCTCGGGCCATGGCCTTGGAGACGGCGGACCCGGAGAAACTGTTGCACCATGAAAAGGCACTAACTGGGTGTCCTGACGCGACCACCAACCCCACTGCAGTGGCAGTGCTGGCTATATTATTAGCAGTACTAGTCATCGCCATAGTGGTCCTCGTGTGGCGAAAGTGGAAAAATATTAGAAGAAAGACTGTGGATGGGTTGTACGTACAGTTTGCCAATCCACATATGATAGAAACAATCTTCCTAGGCGAACTGGCCATGCCTTCAGACCACACTTATACGGAGGGCTATGTGCTCATTAGGGATCTACTGGTGACCCAGCTGTGTCTGAAATATACTCTGACAGTTACCTGGGGGGCGCAGCTGATGGGAGCAGCGACTAGACCTGGACAACATCCATCCAAGGTGCCACTACCAGACACCCTGAGGGTATCTAAAAAACTAGCCCGGCTAATGATGAGCAATTTAAAATACAATACCAGGGCCAGGCTACTGAGATATTCCTCAGGGCTAGCCACTCCTGTACCAATGGGAGTACCGCGCCTCATCGACGCAGGCTGGTCCGATATCGGAGCGGACTGGCCTCAACCGGTGATGGGACATGGAACAATGCCTAACGCTCCTCCTAGATCGACCACGCCCACCTCAACAGCGACCGGAACGGGATCTGCCCGAAAGACAGTAAGGCCAGGGACATCCGAAATAGATCCAGGAACGGTTTATGAAGTTATCATATGACAATGTAACGAATGTTAAGACCTGACCTAGTGCTGTACAGGTAAAATTGGTGAATTAATAACACAAAGGTACGAATACTAAAACTAAAATGTTACAGGAAGTTCGCTAGGCAATACCTGTTTGGGTAGGTAGGGTTCTGTTGACTAACCTGATCAATAAGGATTCACCAGCCAGGGAAACCTGGGTCGGGTAGGCTGGTCCAACCGTCTCTCTATGGACCCATGGGTTATCTAAATTTCTCTCAAGTCGAGTGCCCCATGCCCGGTAGCCTAGCTCAACACTCTCATTGTTATCGATTTGGCAACTCTTTTAAAGTAGGGAACCATTTGGAACCGATCCTAGTGTCGCGAAATTTTAGCATTTAAAAAGATACTCAAAATTCTGTATAAAACCTAAGAGCGCTCAACGGGACCAATGCTCCCAACGAGCGAAGTGAACTTCCCCAAGCAAGTACCATCTACACCTGACCCCTGTGCTGTTGTTACCGCTAGGATCGGGCTGCAGTACAGGAGTCACTTGGGGAACGCCACTGTCTATTCTTTAGCATGCTTACATATATAATCTTCTCAAAGATGAGGGGGTTGCACAAGCAGCAGGAGCCTACCCACAGGCCTGGTGTCAGTGGTGCCTGACAGGAGGCAGGACGTTGGGGTTACGCGTCACTGACGCTGCGAAGGGCACTGGGGTGGACGCCCGACCATGGCAGTCACTATGCCCCGGGTGGATTGGCTCCTGACAAGCGGTCCCTTCATCACAAAAAAAATCGACGAATAGAAAGAAATTTACCTAAAAAACTGAATATATAAAGCAACCCAATATTCATTTAACTAAGAGCCCTTCCTCAGGGAATTCTGGGCAAGTTGTGATAAGAACATATGAACGCAGAATAGTTAGTAACATTCTCGGGGGGAACGCTCCGTGACAGCACATGAGAGTACCTTATACGTGGCTCGTTTGCTTCTGGTATGGGCGCGCTGCGACGGGCAAGGATACGTACAATTCCTACCAAGGCGTGCTATATTCAGAAATTATAACGGAGGTCACAAGGAAAAGTAGTTACGGGACAACGGCGAACTGGTGACATTCACAGGGTGATCGGCTCGTTCTCTTACCATATCGCGACTCCCTCAGACTGGACAAGCCATCCCTGGGGCGGGAGAAGCCGTAGCGAAAACCCACAAGGCGGTGGAGCGAGGTGCTGTCCTTATTAATAGCCCCATTGTCTTGGTTATGTGTAAATGGCCGCCGGATCATCGTATGTCTTAAGTCAAGAGATCCTGACTTTACAATAAAGTCAGGATCCAACGAAAACAAGTATCAAAAGAAAGAGAATAATGAACAACTGCCCAAAAGTACAAGACTAAGTTATTTAGGCCATGTTTAGACCAGTTTTAACCGGGTCTGAGGCAAAACGGCAAGAAGTCAAGTTTCGACCCGGGTAAATTAGAAATAATTAAAATTAATAAAGAAGACGTGCGGCTTCAGAGTTGACCGCCGTCGAAAAAAAAAAAAAAAAAAAATGAAATACTAGTCTTGACCGCCGTCGTGGCGCTAAAAAGTAACTGGGTCTCCGCTCAACAGTTGAGCTGAAGAAGGGGGACACGGTCTACTAATTCCCTAACGAACGGCTGCAAAAACTTAGTTGACACCCAAAGCTAATAGTCTACCCAATCTATTAGAAAGAAACTAAAATTCTAAGGTTGTTACCAAGAGGGATGAGCTCCTCAACGGGTAGCAACCAACAGGCGGCAGTGGGCTCGCGAGAGTCCGGGGACACGTTAAACTTTAGATATAGTGCAGGGGAGAGACCAACTGAAGGCCCCCGTGTCTAGCGAAGGATGAATCAACATCCTACTGTGGTACCGTCTAGTCGGCGTACATATCGGGCTGCTGGGTCACAAGGGGCACATACGACTAAAATTTAAATCCGATTCAGAGCTAATGGGTGCGGGGGAGGCCAATCCCATACGGCAGAGTCAACTAAATCAAGGTCTATTAGGTGTGCACCCGCCAGTAAGTGGTATGTACGTGGTACGGGGTCGACAGGCCCCACCTAGCTCCTGATAGTAGTATCATCACTCAGGAGTGAACAGGCAAGGCCAGTGAAAACGGTCAAAGTTCAGTGTGGGTTTGCACGATTCACCTGGATCAGACCGTCGGTGACCACCCAGGGTGACTTGGGACCGGTAATCGCTATCGACTGGGTCACTGGCCGGTCGTCTCTGTCGGACTGGTAGAGTTTATTGCAACCTATCGGCATCAGAGAGGGCTCAATGTACAGTCAGGCCATGGTAAAGCTAAACATGCCTATTCAAGACCTCATTTCTTGGATTAGTGTAGGTTATGGTTGAGCCATGCTCTCTGTGATCAGAAAACATCAGGTTTGAAAAGAACATTCTGGGAAGCAGAGAGAGCCTTATGGCTGGAAAGGATCCCAGCTCAGGTTGCAATCCACTATGTCTAATGACATAAGGGAAAACCGAAGGGATCAAGCGCTTTAGTACTAACACATTCCTGCCCCGCGTGCGCATAGTTAGGATAAGCTGGGGGCGGAGTTTTTTCAGGAGTAGTCTTGACTCTCCACAAGAAAAACGGGCATAGACCTGAACAAAGGACGGGTTTAACCTTGTACTGTACTTCGGTAAAGGCCCGACTTACTAGGTGCTGTCTGGAAGTGAGTGATCTAAGGAGATGCATTTACACATCTCTATAATTTAAAGGGGGTGTAGGCTGCATATTAAAAAAAAAAATATATATGCAGTCTGCTCCCAATTATAACAATGGGAAACTCGGTGCTGCCCATTCTGGTCCTATGAGTGGGAAGGTACCGACAAACCACGTGTAACTAATGAGGACCGGGAATCAGATCAGAAATGAACCTGAATCTGAGACCCGATCCTCTAGTGATAACTAATGAGGAACGAATAATCTCAACCTCCTTTGTACAGTTAATACTTATTGTCCTTTAATGACATTTATACCTTTACGGAATGAACTACTACCCCACCGCTTGCCATGGTAGTTTCCTCCATGTGAAATAGAGTATAGGGTAGACAGTGAGATGTTACTGTTAATATAGGTATAATATCTATTCAGTGAACCGTTTGGAGTTAGCGGCGCACCCGTTTGCATTGTTAGAAGGGCGCCACTACCCAATATAAAGTGGAACTCGGTCTTCAAACCCCAGGCTGAATGTAGGGGGGTGAACGCCGAGCTACCACCTGTAACTAACAAGGAGGGAAGGGATTTTGTCGTAACATAATCATTCAATGAGAACAAACTGTGGTTTTAAAGCGGATGCTTCACAAAATGGAGTCAAATATGTTAGAACAGTTGTCACCCTTGAAGGGGGTGTTAACTTGTTTACATATAAATCCTTGGAGTGTATAGGGTAATTATTCTAACACACTGTACATAAAGAGTGTTGTCAAGAGTATTGACTCTTGTAAAAAAAAGTGGCCTCTTAAGGTAAACCACCAGGGATCCAATTCCTATCATTATTCTTATCTCCCCATGAGGTCGGTCAGGGAATCTGAGCGGGACAGTTTTGCATCACATTTCGGGCACTCGTGGAACTTTTGTAGGTGGATGTTCTTGTGATGGCTCAACTCCAACCTGTGGGTATAGGCTTTCACGCATTCATCGCAAAGATATCACTGTCTGAGGTGTTTGGAAATCTCAGGTGCTGATAGGCGTGGTTCTGTGTTCAATGGAGCGGTGCCCGCTAAGGCCCGATCTATGAACGTACGAGCTTCCGCAGTGTTCACATGTGTATCTCTGCTTGAGACGCTTGGTAATCTTTGTGGTTTTGGTGCCTTTCTAGCCCTTAACAAGGACACCATTCTTTTCTCACAACGACACATACAGAATCTTCATCTGGGAGTTCATTCAGTGTCTTAGAGACTTCATCTCGGTCTCCTCACAGTAGTATTTTTTCCTCTTCGAGACGACTCTGTACAATAATACTCACTCTAAAACTTATTCTAACACAATGGCACTGACGCAGTCTTGCTGTTAGACTAAAACATGGGATGGGTATCTGTGGCCTTAGCCACTACATCTCAAACTTACCATGGGAGTCGCCAACAACTCGTTGGACGGCTCCACCTATGGTGTCGCCTCACGTGGCCGACACGTCAATATTTCCTGTAACCTGTAAGGGGAACAACTTATCAAAGAATTCTGTCACAGCCAATCTAATGCTGGGAAGTCTGGACCAAAATACTTGGTCACCTACTGTCACCTAAACTTACCAGGGTGAACACCCTAGGAAGCGCTTGTTACCTAGGGCACCCCATGTGAATTGTTTCCAATGTAGACATTTACACTAATGTCCTGTACGAATAACGACTAAACAAAGAATCCTGTTACAGCAAATCTAGTGTTGTACAACTCAGACCGGAATCTCTGGCCACCCATACCTGATTCTCATGTGCAGTGTCAGTCCCCAACAGTTAATAGTATCAAATAATAACAATACGATACAAATTACCCACACTCCAAAAAGCCTGCTTGAATCGGTAATGTCAACAAACCACTAGTTAGGAAAACCTCCTATTATCGCCCAACCACGCGCGAAGTAAAATGTCTGATCATGTTCGCCTAAGCAATCCCTCCCACTAAAATAGTAAGCCGAACGTTATTCAGTGTCCAGCCGTGTCACCTCATTTCATTTACATCGTCCTAACATACCACAGGACCTGGAAGAGATAATAAGTTTAGTACGCAAGGTCCTGACTCTCGGCCCGCGTCCACCATCTTGGAACCAAAAGTAAACACTAGGTGGCCACCCACGCTACCCGTTACTAAAATCACCAGCGAAACACAGTTTCTGGTTCCGGGAGTGACATCAGCTTCCGGAATACAACCACGTGAAGGCGAGCCGAGAACCACCAAGAAGAATTTGGCCAACAATCTCCTTAAATCCTACGGGTTAGTAGCCTGCCTAACATGCTAAGAACAGTAGAAAGAAGGCTGAACTCACCAAGTCTCGGAATGGTCAGGTCGAGGAGCCGGCGCTACGAGGAGGGCGACTCCCGGCAACGAACGAAGAAGAGGGGGCGACGACTACTACAAGTCCGGCTTAAAACAATCTTGTCCTGGCTTCCCTTGAAAACAGTCTGGCCGAAGCCACTTGGATAAATAGAGTACTGATCACTGGCCGGGAATTGGATCGGCAGAATCACTTGGCAGAACCAACCCGGAAATTAAGTGTTCCAATCACAGGCCGGGAATTGGATCCAGAAAATTACTTGTTTAAAATCACTAGAATTAAGTATATACAGAGAAAAAATTACGAAGCGGGCTACTGGGCTGGGTAGCACCGCGCCAGGTCACTAACGCACCGGGCCCAGCGGCGTAGCTGTCGGCGACTCGGGAGGATACCATCGTTGAACTCCCGGTAGTCGTGGACCGTGATCGTCCCGTCTGTGGTCCTCCGCGTGACGTGCGTGAACCGGGCCAAGTTAACGCTGGGGGTCCGGTTCCACGCATTGATGGCACCCAGCTCGATGTTTATCTTCGGGACGGCTTTGTTCATCCATCGCTGGATGGCCGAATCATCACAAAGTCGTTCCCATTCCAGGCAATTAATCCCGGTCAGTTGCGCGATGGTGAATTGACAGGAGGCCGGATGACACTTGAAGTTAGTCACAATGTCATTTAGTACTTGCACGTAGTGTGCCGCCGCCGTGTCCACCTTGGAAAAGCGTGGTAACCAAAGCTCCAGGTCCTCGTCCCAGGTAAAAAGGTCGTAGATCGACGGGACAATGACGAGGACATCCTTGGGCCACACGGTATGGTGGGCAAAGGCTTGACCTCCAAGGTCGGCGGTGGTGGCCTCTTCGGTGCTGACAATCTCCGCCTCCGCACCATCCGCCTCAATTAATGGGAGAAAGTCTGTGAGGCCGGCGACCCTCTCGTCTCCGAAGACCACAAGCTTGACCATGGTGAGGCGTAGAGAATAAAAAGTTAAAATTTGGCTAAGACAAAACTGAGGTACGTCCGCACCAAACAAAATAATAACCGGCACTGATTAAAATGACGTCAAAACGAGGCTAATTTGGGAAACCCCTTTTTGATCCAAAAGATCCAAATTTTGAAATCGGCTAGCATGATCAATCCATCGTATAATTTCTTACAAAATCTGTGCTAAACTAAAGTTTAGGTCCCCAACCTACATAATCAAGCGACAGAATTAATTCATATCGGCCCAAAATATCAGGTCGAACCATCAAACTTGCAAATTTGTTCGAAACAGAAATTTGCCATCCGGGCGCTTCGCGCCTGGAGGAATCAAATCGAGGTCAAATCCTGGAGGGGAACTCTAGTCAAGCGACCCGCTAAGTACACATGTACTAAGCATGACTGGTGGGCGCACGACGCGGATGGTAATATTTACTAGACCTAACTGCATGATGTTGCTAGATCAGATGCAGAGACCTTGTATTTATTGTAAATAATGTTGTTCTGGTTGAAGTTTGATTGAAATTTGACACGCATTGTATAATGAAATTCGTTCGTTCAAAATGTCCGAATCCTCTGTATTGACTTATGTTGTGTTAACTTGTTCTGAAATTAGATTTGATGTGTACTTGTTACTCTTAAAAGGTTAAGACAACTTTACACTGTATATATGTTGAGTTCTGTTGACTTGTGTTACAAATCATAAATATCAGAAACTGTACATGCATGTACTAAGTCAAAAAACTAACTTTGTCACCTTATGCACGGGTGTCGCAATAATGATATTTTTCATTCTCTGAAACTGACTTTGTCACTTTGTCACCATGATTATGTCACCATTACTTTATCATACCAATGATCATGTTATCATTCTTTAACACTTACTTTGCCACTTTATGAACGGGTTCCGTTAACCTTGAGCTTCAAGCTGTGGAAGTCAACTCGATGAATAATCTTATTTATGAACTTACCATGAAACCTATGAATGTTTTCATTGATCTTGAGTCTCAATCTGGGACTACCAGCAAAATGTACTAAAGCAAAACCGATCATACGAATGTATCTTTGTTTATACTTCTGAAAGAACAAAAGAACTTCTGATTATATTGACACTGTGCTGAATGTACCACGAGAGTCAAGGCCACCCACAATGGTTTCTCCATATGAAAAGTGATAATAACAAATATATTCAATCATCAAAAAATTGGAAACTTTGTCACACTTGATTAAAATCTTCATTTGGTTTGAGCTAGGTCGTCCACCTCCTTAAACTCAAACACCTGACCGCCGTCGAATGTACTAATGGCTTAGTACTTTTAATATATTGTCATGATATATAATCCAACAAGGATCAGGCTTAGCAAGTCTACTTCTAGTCTAAATATCTTGCGCTCCTAGCGCCACCTGTTAACCAGTATAAAAGGTGTTGCAAGGTAGAGAGCGAGCAGTTAGTGGTTAGTAGTCACTAGAGTTTTGGTGAGAATGTCAGCTAAGTAAGTTTAACCAAGGAGTTATACCTGGAGTAAGTACATCGGCTCCGTGTAACAGACTGGAGTTTACCAATACCCACTACCTCGGACATAGGATTGTGATAGAGCTGAGTACTAGAATGGTCTAGAAGGTGTTGGAGCAACTCGTGTTCTAAATGTGGTTGATTGCTGATAGGAGATGGGAGGTGGACTGATGAAGACTTATACATGGTGGCTTTGACTCGGGATGAGATGTTTACTGAATAAAAACCCTTTCATATTAAGAAGCTCCCTCATCGTTCATTTCTTTTGAACTATTGGGAAGTGGACGGACAAACTTTAAAAGCAGTCTGAATTACTCAGGCATTCTGAATAAACGACTCATGAAGACTTGGATATACACGAACATTACGCAGTCTTAAATCAAACATTAACAATAGTTCAATAGCATAAAATTGTGTGGGCCACTTCAATACTAAGAACACAGCCGAAATAATATACATTTGGTACAGATTAGGTATTAATAGACTGATATGCATTTCTGTATTAGCCTCTAAGCTGCTTAATCCTCATGGCATTCATGTAATGTACATCAGATTATATCCTTTCGACTTCTCGTCATCACACGTATGTTCCGGTTGTGTTACTTAGCCTAATAGGGTACTATAACCTCTATAGGTATTTCCCCTATATTGCCAGACCAAAGTAATCTACCTAAATTACCATCTTCAATGATGATCATCTATATATGTTACATGCATGGTGTAGATCTATTAATGCAAGGTAGATTAGAAGAATTCAGAGTTAAAATGAACAAGAGTTATAGACATCCGTTAAAAAAAAAAGGGAATATAGGATAGGCCCTAGAGGTTGGCCTGCTCGTGAGAGTACCTATATAGCTACTTAACTAGAGACATATACCTATAGAGTACAAATGCCATAACTAGAAAATATTTCACGACCGGAAGTTATGCAAGGCCCCATTAGTTATGCCTATGTACCGCAATACGGGGCCTAGGCCCCTATACATGCCATGTTTTGTTGTTGTTTTTTTGGGTTGTTTTTTTCCTTGAGCGTGAGTGTTTTTTGGGGAGGTGGTTGGAAATGTGGGTTAAGGTTCCTAAGATGCTAAAAGTATGGGATAGCGAGCACACCTTGAGGGCCAAATCTATAACACGCATGGATTAACGCGGGAGGGGGCATTAAGATAATTTGTTTGAATCATGTATAAGGGAAGGATCTCCGGACTGGTCAGCGCCGGTTCCCTTGACCCTTCCGGCCGGGTTCAGCATGTTTTCGGTGCGCGCCCCACGTGGTCGGCCAACATGTCTCCCTGACCACGTGCTGACGCCGGGCCCATGGCGCCGGCTCAGGGAAGGAGGGCCCGCGGGTATAGAGGCAGAGGGATATAGGTCGTATTCACCATGCAGGAGAAACTGGAGGAGGAGGCAGCCACAAGACCTATAGATCTCTTTATGTGTAGCCATCACCCCTGAATAGCAAAGGGAAGTTGCACGCGAAGGTGAAGAAAAAGAAAATGGAAACTATAACATAATGGGCACAGTTTTGATTTTCTTTCTCAGAGTTTCTATTAGTAAAGGTCTTTGTATGCTGCATAATAATACTTCGCCGGTCCACGTGTACTCTTTGAACAAGAGATGACACAAGGATGAAACTTTGAAACAGACACAACGAAGAAAAACCAAATAAACCAGTAGAACTGACAGTGACACCATTCTTAAGGGTTTTTTTTAACACAGGTTCCTTTGGGATCCGAAGGGTATTTACTTCGCCAGTACAGATATATTTTAACAATATTGCGGTGAGACGAAGCGTTTAATTTCCTATGTCAATGGTGAGACGAAGCGTATGATTTTTTTATGTCAATAGCAATAACACAATTCCATATAATTATTTTGTATGAATAAGAAAGATTAGATCGGCAATTAAAAGGCGTTATCATAAACAGGTCAAAACTCATTGCTATGCCCGTATTTGCATGCATCAACATTAATTTTATATTGTTGCTGTATTCAACCTTCCATTTACATGGTAAGTGCAACCTAAGGCTTCTGCAATTGATTAAAGGTAGGTCTTTTGAGGAAAAACATTGGCCATAAAATCTAAAATCCTTTCTCGTTATCAGTGGTCATCTTCGACCATCCAACCAGACAATATTTAACTCATTTTTGCCCCCCTGCCCAGATCTAATTTCGTGTTTTTTTCTCTTTCGTGAGAGAATCGGGTCAATGAAGGTCCACATTTCGGTCACATGTTGTCATGAATCCGCTTCGATACTCAGCACACTAGACTTGTGCCATGCCTCGCATGATGTGCTATAGGAAATTTCCTTTTAAGCAGAGCACACGATAGAAGTAATATAAAGTTGGCCTATACACGATTTACCCATGCATGCATGCACTAATTTCAATTTCAAAACTAACTCATAAGAGAAATATATTTCCATATTAAGAAAATAGAAAATACTTATTACGAAATTGATTCATGATTGGAAGGATAGCCTGGGCCTATCAGGTTATCCACAAATATATGAACATGTCAAGAGACTTATTCAAGTCTAGCATTGTTAATATGAGCTCGATGCAGTCCGGGCCGCTGGTATGTATACGGCAGTGTGTGCCAACTGCCCTAGTATCGCTGAACCTCCGTAATCAGGTGGATGGGTCGGACTTTTGGCACTGTGCCTACCAACTCAGTGAGATCAGGAATAGGATAGGCCTATATGTGCATATATCTTCACAAAGCGTATGCCATGTGAATGGGTGCATGTAGTCAATTACATGAAGGTGACTGTTCTGTATGCATGACCTTTCCTATTTTGAGGAAGCTGTTTCAGCCTAGTATAGACTAGAGGTGTAAAAAAAGAAACAGTCCTCTATGATGATGTCATAGAGCATGTTATTATATGCCTATATATAGGCTTTAGACCTGCATGTAACCCATATTCCCTATAAACTAGAATTCTATTTACGGAAATATGCATAGGCTATATGGGGGGGGGGGGGGGGTATAATATAATAGTATGGGTCAACCATTAAAAAATGCTTAGGTATTATCGTATCCTTTTTTGTCGCCATTAATGTTTGACCACTTCTCTATACACTTAAGGGCTAATTGGTCAAATGACATATGGACTAATATGAAATAGGCACCATGCTTGATTGCAGTTCACTAATCTACCTTTCCCCCCGCTTTCCCCTCTCCCCTACTTCAATGAATCGCCGCATGGAACCGTGTCTCATTATGAGACATTGTCACACACTGCGTCAAAGCAGGTGAGAATGGCAGGAGCGGATGGTGTTGGGTACCGAGGTTATGGGTTGGGCATGTTAAGTGTGAAGGACATCGGCAAATCCCGTGCCTCGGTTTTATGGCATGTGGAATGTCCATACATCACCCTGCCGGACGCGGGGTGCTGCTGACATCTGGTGGTACCTAGGAGAACTAGCCCTGCCGTGTGAAAGCCACCCACCTTGTGTGACAACAGTCCGTTAGTCTCCCTTTGGACAAGCCTTATTATTTGCACATAAAGCCAAACCCCTCTCTGCCCCCCGCCTTTGATTATCACGTAAATCACCAACATGCTGGTCCCCCCGAACCCCTATTTCTGAGAACCCTAATTTGAGCAGAGTGACATCAAGCTGAACTTGAAAGCCCAGGGGCTCGTGACTTGGTGCATTTATAACCTGGGTGTATGATGAAAGCCCAGGCACCCCGTTAGAGTAAATATTGATCTTCAATCGATCACCAAGCGTGTAAATATTGTGAAAAAGTCCCTGTGCTGCGTAGAATAGAGCTGTAGGTGGTCCGCCTAGCAACCACGAGCCAGGAGCAAACCTATGTTGTCCTATACTACTCACAACCAACAAATCATTGCAAGTGGGATTTTGACTCTACGTGTCTTGCTTCTTAAGTGGGTAAATAATAAATGGTGAAACCCAAAACAAAAATAAATAAACACACCCATTGTTTGTGTATGTGTTTTGAAACGGTCAGCATATTTGGTTGAACATGCAGACAGGTGGGCGGTAGGGAATTAACCCACAGGTGTTGGAGACGTCGTATGGGTGCCCACTGTGTGTGTGACTAATTGTCCCCAGAGTCAATGTAACCTTGGCAAGTCGCCACCACTCGCGTGCAGAGCACCTAGTGCACATGAGGAGAATCCTTAACTTTCATCCTCAGGCTTCAGGGACTTTAACATGTTGATGCGCTCTTACATTTATGGCGTCTTAGATCCACACCCACGAGTATTTGGGTATTTATTTATTCATAAAGGCTACCCCTTTGGTGAAAAAAAAACCCTTCTTTTTATAGGCCTAAACTTTATAATCAAAGAATTCCAATACAAATATCACGTGAGACATGGTTAGCAACCCAATAAGACTACGATACAAAGAAACTTTGTTTCACAAAAGAAAAATTGAAAACAGAATTTACAACGACATAAGCTTTACTTTTTCCTTTAGGCCTATAGAGGATTCTATCAAGCTGTGATACTCTGAATAACAAAGTCTTTTGCATTTGTCTATTAGATAAAGGAAGAAAACATAACTTCTTTCGAGAAATTATGTCAGCAATGTGTTTAATGTAGGTTAATAGCTTATGTCCGTGACAACAGATAAAGACAGGTGGAATTGGGTTAACAAGTGTGTCATTGAAGCCCTGTCACTCTCTTATCCTGCAACTGATTCCATGATAATGAATTTAATCATACTTAAGGTATCTAAAACTATATGTCCATCTGTAACAAGTCCGCTATCCATGCGCAATGAAGAAAATTGGTTCCCTGCATGGGTACCCCAACGGGGTCAGACACTTTGACCCCAGACAGTTGGGGTCAACCTTCTTAGCTCCCCCCTTCCCAACTCCTATAGACTAAAATATAGTTATAATATTGGAATATATATATATATATATATATATATATATATATATATATATATATATATATATAGCGTCGATTGTATAGCAAGGTGACACATGCTTTTATATAGTATTTCTCCATTTGCCAAGCATGTGTCACCTTGCTATACAATCGACGCTATATATAATCCAATATATATATATAGATCTGCAGACTGTCTTTCTTTAGCCTATTGCATCTGTATCCGACTCCGAGTTGTTCGATGCATGGTTCTTGTGACCATTTGAAGCGTATACATATTTTTGCATCAGTATAGATGGACTAATAATATAAGCTATATAATATGTAAGGAAATTGTCAATACACAAAATACTATCTGCGGAGAGGAAAACAGTAATTATAGCCCATAGGTAGTATTATGAAAGCTCGACTTGTAAATTTTAAAAGATGTATTTGAAGCACGCATTAATTCCTATTGATCTAATTAAGTTGTGTTTGTCGATAAAGTAAATATGAATCGTATTTTCAGAGATCTTTTTCGAGATAACATAATCTGACCATTGAAAAAAACGCGCCTGGCCTGGAGGACAAATAATACCAAGTGTTGTTTACCCAGGGGCAAGTATACCTCTAATGCGGCTTTTGTATGGCCAGGCATGTTGTCTCCGCGCATGGCTGCAGACGGCGTCCCTGACATGGCAGCGTCCATTACATGCCTGGCCGGAGTTGATGATCCAGGGCCATTAGGACAGAAGGATCTGGGAGTCGACAGGAGACCCCCCTCCCCTGATATCATGATAACCCACGCCCCACCTTCCACACCACCAACCCACCCACTCACTCACTCACTCACACGGGGAACTCCCTCTCCCAGCACTGCCATTGCCATTACGGTTATTTCCATTACCGATAACGGTATTTAGTGCCCCAATCAACTGGCCGTAGGCTATAGGCTGCCCACAGACCACTGACCCCCGCCATGAGAAACTACCGTCATCGTCATCGCCTGGCGATAGCCAATGTGGACAGTGCACATGGACACTAGTTTGGTATAGATGATTCATATATATGTTTCATTTACCTCGGATTTACCTCCACCATGCACAGCCTCTTCTATAGTTGGAAGTCTGACTTACAACAGTTAATTAATAAGGTGCTTAGCTTTGGTCGCAGTAATCTTATGATTATTTTATACCAAATCATGCATCGATTTCATTTTTTTAAAACTTCGATTTCTTTTTCATTTAACTCATATGGATTTTATGAAACAAGAAAGTTATAAGTTTCTTTTTTTTTGCAAGTAAATAAGAAATAGATTTAGGATTTATGGATTTTGAGTGTAGGGGCCTACATCTTTACGGTTAAAATGCCATGTTCAATTACATGAGTATTTTCACAGTGGGTCGGTATCCGGTGTTAGTATATCTCAATTGCATGGTCATATATAAAGAAAATCTGACATAAGGACATATTCTTGGAAGAGGCCTATCCCGCTGAAGATGTATCACCCTTTCCAAGAAGTTCTGAAAAAAAAGTAGGGGAGCAAAGGTATTTACGTACACGTGCTGACAAACACGTCTCCTTTCTCCCAGGGTATTCTCAAAACCTTAGACTTGGAAGCTTTCTCGTACCGATAAATTATCAGACTATATCTTTAAGATTAAGCATAGAGTGAACTATACCGGTTTTGAAAGTCGTTTTTTTCATAAGATGAAACCATGCATGCCCATGAGGTCCGCCTCCATCGCTCAATTACACCAATCAGCAATCTCAATCGTACACCAAAAAATCTGAATTACCCTTCTTATTGCACAAGGAAGAGTTGTTAGTGCCGCAAATGGTAATTGGGTTAATGGCAGATATAAAACATTACAACTGTGCTGAGGAATTAGGTTAATGACGGGTATGGATCGTACTTTATGGATAAAACTGAACTGCCAAGACTCTAGGGGAAAGCTTTAGGATAATGTTGGATCATTCCGATATGTAAAGGTTGTTTTGATGTGGGTTACATGTGGATATCTGGGTGCACGTGTGGGGTGTTAATGTACTTTATGGGTGCACGTAAAGGGGCAGGGGTTGGTGCGGGAATGGGGGGGGGGGGTACAAGGGGAGAGGGCAATGGGCTCGGCAATGGGGGAACGAGTTGAGAGTGAGGGAGCCTGTGGGCGGGGCTGAGCTTCATTTCCCCTAAAATATGGTCAAACAAAGAGAAAATAGGTCTATTCCAACTAGTTTTAATGCATGGGATCCCCTACTTTAGAACAAAACACTCATTCAATTAGGACGTATGACAATAAATGGCCGCAATTTCCAACTCCACTGCGTTTCTCTGTGAGCTGGTAAACATGCGGCCAGTCCACATGTTTCTGTTTCTGTTTTGTTTTTATCAATTAAATAACTTTACGCCGCCGTGCATATTTTTCCAGTTGAGTCTTAATGGAATAAATACTTATTCAAAACCATGGGAAATGATGGAATCTGGTGTCTGTATCTGTAAGTAATAAATACTTAATTCAACTACAGCAATATTGTATCCACTCTAACCGTTCATAACTAATTTGCATTATTAGCCGCTCGTGATTTGGTATATAAACACCAGGCCATATTTATTGGCTCTAAGAACTCAATTTTTCAGAGTGCATTCACACCGCGCACCGCTCACATAAACAACCAACCTACACCAACTTTTATTCTTTCTTCAGTTTAATTCTATCTTGCCTAAATGATCTAGAGTTATCAAGTTATATAAATTGATCATCAATATAATATGTAGCCAACTGGGTTCCATCTACACGACATATCAAAACCATGACTTTATAATTATCGAGATGCATGCCTCAAAAGACGAAGAACATTGTTCCTATGCCTTCAATGTGAAACCTTCCTCAGTCATAGTCATCGGGTGGGAAAAGACATAATACAAAGTATTTTTACACCTCAAGAAGTGTTTACTTCCCGGGTTTACTTACAAAATATTTCTCACTTGAGAAATGCCATTTGCAGATGACATAATTATATAAACTTAGGACGAGCAGCGAGTAGGCCGGTGGTGCGCATGGGGCCTTCGCTTCCATTTTTTTCTTGCAAGATTTTCATTTCTTTAATGCGGGAGTCCAGGGAAACCGGGACCCTTTTAGATGAGCGACTCCCCTTCCTAGAATTCCTGGATCCGCCCCTGGTGAGTAATGACGATATTGATATTCTATTAGGGCCTAAATAAGGATTTTTTCATGAACCCGGGTAATTTTTTATGAGTAATTGTTCTGTTGATGAATGTGTCAAAATATCAATTCAGTCGAGACATTTGCATTAAATCCTTAAGAAAACATGAGGATGGTGTGTACAAACAACATCTGTCAATTAATAAGTTGGCGTGCATAGAGCGTCTGGACGCCCATGGCCCTAGAGACTCACTCGGTGCACCAGGAGGGGTCGTCCACTGACCACCACCGGTCTGACTGACCACCACGCCTGGTCAGCGTGTCCTCATGGGGTCAGCGCCAACTGTACCGAGTGACCCCGCCCCTATCTTAATTAGCTTCTGGTGTAAAGTAACGTCGTCCGGCCATAGATCACAGTGTCGGTGAACCGTGCGGCAGGTCGACATGATGGCGCATGGCCACCAGGTATACGTTTCACCCCCATGTAAGGTGAGGGGGGAGGGGGAGGACAGGTATAGGGGCAGGTGAGACCTCCCCCTCCCCCCACCCCTCCAGCCTAACCAAACAACCCCTCAACGGCCCGTAACTTTGTCTGTAACACCTAGTGTTGCCAGGCCACAATTGAAGTTCTGTTACGAGTTTGCCTCTTTACAAAACTATTTTCCTAAAGCTCACCGGCTCAATCGTTTGCAGCATAGGGCCTATACCTTCTAGGAAATGCATGGAGAAAAAAACATGTTTAGGTTTTACGGGACAAAATATGGAGAAAAGTACTGAAGGAAAAATACTGGAAATGCTGTATTAGGTAATCGTAATTAAATTGGATCCGTTTAAAATTCGTCTTTTTTAAAAGATGTAATTTCAGCAAGTAATTTAAATTGTTTCTGAGCAAGACAGGACTGTTGCAACAAGGCCCATGGGAAATTAATCTTTTGCAATGACTGATTCAAAAGAAGCGAATGAATAACCTAGGAAGACAATAATGTTAATCCTTTGCAATTGGGAGGGATGTAATTATGAAATTCATTTGTCGCATGTAAATGATTTTCTTAAGATTCCATTCATAAAAATGATATAATGATACTGGCCTCGATTTAAATTGGGAAATGCCTGACAAAAACCGTTATCATTCATCATCCGTAACGTAGAGTAATCAACTCAGCTTGCACCGAATGCCCTCCTACCTTCTTTTTATATTTTGCAAATAGCCACATAGGGGTTTGTTTATGAAGGAATAATTCTAACCAACTGTCTCCACTTTAAAATTCACACGGCCGTTTACAGGGGAAGGGAATAAATCAACCCAGTTCAAAGTATCTTTCCGAAATGCTTGCGCAGAACAAAAGAGCGGGAATCTGCGGGGCATTGAACACCGTGGACACGTAGCAGGAGCACCGGCTTGCTGCCCGCCGAATTAATCATATTTTTCCCGACAGAAAAGAATGGAAAGTAGGGACGCGTCAGAAAAGAGGGCACAGTGCTGGGTGCACTCAGTGACCGCGCTTCTGTCGCACCAAAAACAGGTCCATAAATCTGTCACGTGACTTGGGTTTATGTGGGCCTGCGCGGGAGGTTGGGGGGGGGGGGGGGGGGGGGGGAGGCCTCGAGCAGACGATTTTTGCATTGCCAGACAGTCAAGAAAAATGCTGGGTAAAAACGAAAATAAAGCCAGAATAATAATCTCCAAAATCAGAATCTGTAATTGAAGGCTGAGCTGTACAAAGGAAATCTGGGTAATGAATGCGTTGTTGATCATTATACCCGATATGAATAATAGAATGACTAGGAACAAAATAAGTGAAATGCGTAATTTCATCAGATGAATCCAATTGTTGGATTGCCTGAATTTACAAGTCCTTTTTATACAATACACACTGTCAAGGGCAAATATCAGCTCTTATACCAAAGTCCTGTTAGCCGAATCAAATTGTTTTGAAAATTAAATCAGTTGTTTATATAACTGCTATTAAAAAGTAGAGGACATATCCAGTGAACTAAATTGATCTTCATGTCACTTTTAAAACAGAAAAACAATTCTCAATATAATTGAAGCTATGGCGGCGTACACGTGGCTAGTAAGTAGTGGGGTTAAGCCCTGCTCTCGGGTTGTTTGTCAGGAGAGGGCGTGAAAAGTAAAGCCTTCTTATCCTTGAAGGCGGGGCTTAACCTCGTATGAACCTCTATCAACCTAACGATCACCTATCAATAATTACAGGGTTACACGTGGGAGCTGGGCAGAGATGACCAACGACGAGGGTGGCTTTTTTACCTACCGCAGACCACACCAAACCCAACACAATCAGAATTCTAGGCAAAATTCTTACACATTGGTGTTGTCTTTAAGATTAAAGCTGAATGTTCAGTTCACCGGTGTTTTTCATCAAGTAATGTCTAGAATCAAGTAATCTTGCAGGACACTCATTAGGAAACAATCCCCAGCCAAGAGGAAAATTACACGATTGTCGTCTGCAAAAACAACAAGTGCATTCCGTGACTCAGTACTTAATTGGAAGTCTTCATACGTTTCCGAGAATCTATTACGAGTCTACATATTCAGACAAAATATTAAAAAGAAAACATTGAAAGAGGCTACACGTGAAATGTGAGAAGCGGCTGGGCGGACGGGTCGTTGGGAAACTGTCTCGGGGCGTGGGGTGGAGATGGGATGGGTTGGAGTAGGACTGCCGGCAGCTGGCAGCGGTGGGCGGGGGAGATTGGCCAAGCCCCGCCCACAGGGCGCTGCGAGGAGACAGGTCCGCCCGACGGCTCATTTTCGGCACTTGCAAGTTGCACTTGGGCGGGGTCATAAAAATACTTGGCGTAATTATTTTGAGTCATTTTGGCGCTAATGGATGAGGGGTCCGATCAGTGGCCCTTGGGCGGAGCAGAGGGCCTAGGGACGAGCAATAACTGACCAGTAAGGGGTCTGGGTCTCTTCGGTAGGGATCAGCCACACAACACTAATCTGATTACTGACCAGTTGTGTTCTACTTCTGACTAATGAATCCACAACTGAAGTACTATCATCGATTTCTTACATCTCTATTTCGTGTTTATAAGAATTCCTTGGAATATCTATAATGTATTATGTTCTTTTGAAGTCAGGTTTGTTGCATACATACACTGGATGGATATTGACCCTTGCACTTGAGTATACTATTACTAGTATTACTAGTATTACTATATTTATATATTATTAACAAGTAACAGGTAATCAAACTTAGACATAGTAAATTTAAAGTTAGGTATGTTGCATACGTACACTGAATGAATACAATAAAAAAGACAGATGTAAATAAGTTATTTGGATCTTTATTTTGATGAAAGACCTACTTTTCCCAGCATAAACAAATATAATTAGCACATCCAGCATCGAGAACGAAGAGGGAAAACGTCCATACGGATCGACTGAATAACAGCTCTCGTTTAACATTGCGAAAACATGTAGTTTTTTTAAAAGCAGCCCTGCATGGGACTAACAACGTTTAACAGACAGTACGTGTTAAGGCCTGCGCGTGGTACGCACGATATGAGACAACAGGGACAACCTTCACATTATTACAGCCTTCAATCTACATGTCTTTTGTGTTTATGAAAGATGACCACAGACCTGTCACAGGAGCCTTGTTATGGTATTTCGTCACTCATTAATCATATGGTAACATTGGACGGCTTTTTTCCACTTTGAAAAGATTTCTCGTTTCACAACTGTACTATCATAAAGATATGCAGGTCACCAAAACAACCTCGTTTTTTCTTCGTTATTCTGTGTAAAATTTAAGTAGCGTTAAAAGTCATCAAATTGTAGTCCACGAAAAAACAATTTTACTCTACCTAAGCGCATGCCACACGAGAAACTATCGGGGAAAGCTGCATAGGAAACAACGGGGCACATGGTCAGGTTTTCTTTCTTCTAGCAAACTCCTTACATTAGATAATCAGTTTCAATAATCAACTATTCTCTTGAAACACCTCGTGGTGACTAAGTATTCTCGAACACAAATACCTGTTGGCACGAGTGTTACCATTCAATGTACTGGTAACGATAGTTGTCTTTGAATGTCACCTATCCACGTTTCTTTGATAATATCGATGGTAAATTGCTAGTTTTAATTACTATGTAATAAACTGTTTTTGTCACTTGGTTTTGCTCTACTTGAGAGCTATGGCGACTCCAGAATTTCAGCAATTCACTCTTTAATTACCGCTTTTACACAGTCACAATAGATTCAATAGATGCCAGGGTTGTGAACACAAGATCTCAAGCAGTTTGACTTTGTATAGAAAACAGAACAGACAATGTGAATATTCTTTGCAAGACCGTCTTTTTTTAAAGCAACGCACAAACTCAGATAAGGAGTTTAGGTAGTTGGGTGGAGGAACAGGGTTTTTACATGCTGGGTTTTAGAGATTACAGACAGTTAAGAAATTCAAATAACTTCCCAATATTCCCTATTCTTTTACGGCCGCTTCTGTGCTTTGACTGCCCTCCCCTGTTCCCTCGCCACCCTCTGCCCCTTGACTCCCGTCCGTTTCACTAGGGGGCGCTGAGATAGGAGGTTGTACTTCTTTGACACACGGTGGCGCCACTTCCTCGACTGCTGCTGCCGGTGGCTCCCCCTCTGGGGACGTGGAGGAATCAGCTGCGCCTACCTCGGGCTGAGTTTCTGGTGTGGCGTCGGCCGTGGGTTCCCCGGCCGGACTGTCCGGCTGGTCGGCCGCCTCCGCCGCCGTCTCCGCGCTACCCACCGCCTCAGCTACACAGAGAACAAGAAGATTAACATGAGAAATAAAGTGATGGAATGTCAGGATTTGGGGTTCCGGAACAAAGGCAATATGTAATATGTTGATGTCTTGGCTTCTATTTTGAGACTTTTAACTTGATAACAAAATTCTGTTTTATGGGACTCATTTAATGTCAAATACTCACAACATTATTACTTATCTTTCAATACTGTATACATCAAAGTGTTTTTTTATTACCAGATTTTAATATACATAAATGTAAACCGATTTTAATAGACGTAACTGTAAACCGATACACAAGATAAAGGGTTATTAACTGAAAACGTATGTACATTGACCACAAAAATATTGACCTGAGGGTCACCAACGCCACAAAAGGTTCATTAACTTACCAGCCTCCGTGGCCTGACTCCCCTTATTCCGCTCCTGCTGGAGAGCACGGCACAAACTCTCCAACTTCTTCACCTTGCTCATTAACAACGCGTTCTCTTTGTCGTTTTTAGTTTTCTGAAAGGATTACGATATACATAAAGGTTATCAAAAACTCAGGGATTGTGTAGGTTGCATTGAAGTTCAGAACGTAAATTCTTGTACAAAAGATATACAGCCTAACAGGACATGAAAAATGAAATATATCGTATACTTCTTGAATTCGACATTTTACGGTTGCCTCACAATGTTATTTTCCACAATCCAATTCTGGCAATATAGCTGAACATCCTGTGCCTGCAAAACTGAAATTAGGATAACAACTTTACTTTGCAATTTGATAAGTCACTAAATAAAAATCTGTTAAGTCGGCTTGTTAACAGGCACCAAATAGCACCTGTAAGGGATCTTACCTCGTCGGCCATTTGTGCCAGAGCCCGGTTACTGTTCTCCCACCGTTGCTTCCACATGTGTGTCTCCTTCTCCAGTTTCTTAATCTTTTTGGTCATCTGCAAGTGAATACCAGCGATGCATTATCATTCAGTATTAGCGCATTTTAGAATAATAAATCATGGATATTCATTTTAAATTAATTGGTCGCATTATCGCAATTTTAAGTGACAGTATATATATATGATTTTTGAACCAGTTTTGGATGTATTTTCTGTTGTTGTCTATTCTAAATACAATTCATACTGATTTACTGCTGTTATCACGGACATTTATGCAATGAAATACTTCTTAGATACAATTTAGTCAGTATATTTTGCCCCGTCTACTGTTTTTGTCAGAAACAATGTAATTATTTTGAAATAGCTAAACCAAAACCTACCTTGTCCATTTCTACTTTGAATGAACTGAAGACCTCGTTACTTTTGGAAAGTGTTTGTTGGAACTCCTCATACTTCTCAGTATACAGACCAACCTGGAAGGACAACATACGATGGTGAACTACTTGTTATGACAGTTTTTACATTAAGTCAAATTTATTCCCAAAAATGCTATTCTGTTGTACTATTTAGATCTACATTTTTACCTCCACTTGTACCCAGATAAATGTTGAATAATTTGTAAGACAAACAGTAGTAGCATTGTTTTTATGGAAGTTTAAACCGCGAACATGTTAATATATTTGTCACTACTCTACCTGCGCCCGAAGTGCCTTCTCTTGTTCCTCCAACAGTTGTACCTTCTTGTTAGCCTCGGCGGCCTCGGTCAACAGCTGGAAGTGAAGAACGGGTAAATTAGAGTGAACATTCGTTACTGTGAACTTGGATATGTTCTATCTCGATTAATAATGGGAAAAATGTACCGGTCGAATATAATAGGTCTCAAATAATGTGACTGTTACATTTCAGATATATTAATTTTTACTTCAGAGCGAAAATATGGTTCAAGATATTAAGCTTTGATTCGATATTTCCACTAAAATAGTCAAGTACCAATACAACAACGATTTGAATATTTACTAACGATTTGTTTTTCTTGCGTTGACCGCTCCTTCTCCTCGGAGATTTTGAGGTTGGCCTGCTGTAAACGGGCGTCTACCAACTGCTGCTCCAACTCCTTGTGTTTGAGAACCTTTTCTATGTGCTGAAACATCAGAAAACAGTTGTCACAATCGTGTAATGTATGAGTCATGCATACACTGGAGAGTTGAATGTCGTGTCCCCAGTGTCGGATTCGGGGGGGGGGGGGGGGGGAGGCATAGTCCAAATATATATTTTTTTTTTAAATATTAAATTCTCGGCGGAATACCCTAGGGAAAAATTAGCATTAGTGCCCCCCCCCCTTCTTATAGAATCTCTGGATCCGCTCCTATTATCCGTCATGTTTATATAAGATATCGTTTTACAAAAAAATTGGGAAGGATTTGTCTCGACACTTACCTGTTCACGTTGCTCGTATTGTTCGATGAGACTTTTGAGTTTGTTTGCCAGATCCACATTCTCTTCTCTTAACTTTGCATTTTTTGTGTAGTGGTCGTTCATCTGTTGCTGTATGTCGTTGATCGTTTGCTGTAATATGAAAAATGAAAAAAAAACAAAAAAACTTGAACGATGGTACATAGAACAAAATACATAATTGAATCAATTTAAGAAAATCATGCTGTCGCAAACTGTACAGCAATTTTTGATGATGTATAACCATGAGTAAATACATAGAGAAAAAAGGAACGTCACAATTTCAGTTAGCTATCTCACCTGAAACTTGTTTGTGACTTCCTTTCGTTTTTCCTCTTCCTCGCGTGCCCGTGCATAGCTTTCATCCTATAAAACACATGTCGGATGAACTTTTAAAAATAAATCCATTTATATAGCTGTGTTCAAATTTATGAGACATCAAGACAAAAAGTGGACGTGGAACTTCCAGAACTCTACCATTAGTGGTAAACCGCTTATAAATTTTAGTCGCTGGTATCCCTAATTCAAACAGAACTTCAGTCGCATCTCATGATCTCAGAATGGGGCCTACCATCACTGTTGGACCAGTGAATAACAAGTCATTTGGATATAAGGAGTATTGTCCTATAAAGGGCTGTGCTACCTCTCTACCTTTCCCGTTTTGCCACAGAACCGTATCCTCCGAAGATTATCTGGCAATTGTAACTTACCTTGATGAGTTTGTTGTGCCTCTGCAGTTCCCGACAGAGGCTCTCTAGTTTACTCTTGGCCAGGATGGCCTTACTGTGCTCCGTCTGAAGCTGGTCCTTCTCTCGCAGAATCTGTGCAACAAAAAGAAAAAACGTAATTGCATATGATAAATTTGCAGACTGGTGTGTTCTGTACAGAATTGACTTTGTTGAGATACTGTGAAAATGTGGGCGAATTTTCGATGCCGTGTAATGCTAGCGTATTCCACGTTAGAGATGTTCAGGTGTAATGTATCAACTAAATACACAAAATATTCGGCAATAATGTTAATTGAATAGTCATTGCCAAAAGCTATCTATTTACGAAGTATTAAGGTATTAACGATGCAGCCCAACGACTCAACCGATCTTCCCGCTGACTTAACGGTTTCTTATGCAGTGGAAATGATTAAAACTGCAACAAATTGAATACTTCACCAACACCGGATGTCTCAGCATCTCACCATTTCGGTAAAGCCCCATACCCAATAGGCGATTTGGGCCTCATCGCCCGTCAGTATGCTATATTGAAATGAACATGTTTGATAAAATCGTTGGGAGAATCGTTGGGTGATTTTCCCAGTGATTCAGATCAAACATGTATATTTCAATATACCATACTGATGGGCGATCAGGGGAAAAGAGGCCCCAATTGCCTAGTGGGTATGGGGCTTAAATTTAAGCCAGTAGTACATCATTTGAATACGGCCCATGACGATCCCGAATCAGACAATCAGAGAAACCGGGAACACCGGCGCGTTGTTTGTGACCGAAACTGGCTTGTGAAACCATTCTAAAATATTATTAATGTAATGTAATGCAATTAAATTAAATTTAGAATGATCATACGGATAACTCTAGGCCTAATTCGTATGATAGACGTGTAACTAAAGCCCCATACCCACTAATCAACTCAACGGTTTACGGGCGACTGATAGGATCGGCAGTGTCACCGGGTAACTGGGTTATTAGTGGATCGCTGGGCGACTGCCCCGTGGGTATGGTGTGATTTCTGGGTGACGGGTGACGGGATCAGCGGTAAAATCGTCGGTGAATTATCAAACTTGCTTGATAATCCAGTCGCCCGGCGCCACCACCACCAATTCTTCCAGTTGCCCGTTGCTGCTAAAGACGCTTAGTGTATATGGCCCTTTAGTCATTTCCGAATTCATAACCTAGTTTCACCAAACAATGAACAAACAAGATGATCGTGCCAGCCTGTCATGGCAGGTATACACGGTGAGCTACTCACCCCGGTGAGCTTGTGCTGGCCCTGTTTAAACTTCAGCTTCATCTGGCGGTGCTCCTCGTGCAGGTCGGCGTACTTCTTACACAGTGCTGCTAACTTCTCCTCCGGGGTCTCCAGCGAGTTGAGCGCCTTTAGGATGTGCTCTGTAAGGTCCACAAGGAGGAAATTGATTAAATGTATACTAGAAGCTTGATTGAGAACGTGGCATTTGTCTGCGTTTTTTTTAATTACATTTTCATCTAGGGGCCTTCCGTAAAGTATGTACGTACCAAGGGCGGAGGGGGGGGGGGGGTATGGGATTTTTGGAAATTTACGTATGTTCCTGTATAAATCCAATGCGTACTTTGGCCCAAAGGGGGTGGGCCTGAAATTTCTGAAAATTTCCATACATACTTAATGGAAGGCCCTTTATTAGATTCATCAGTGCGTATTGCCAGTTTACTAGTGAACCTCAAAATAGACATTTGCAATACTGGAGTATGGTTTATATCGGATTTATAACGTAACAAGAGGCAACATTTTCTGTTTATGTTCATGTATTGTTATTAATGTTGCGACAGAGTGGATTTTATCTTAGACTTACAGTGTTCGAAATTAAATATTTAATTTGTGCACCATCCGGGCGCATAGGCTTCAAAAATGTGCACCCGGAAGCTTACCCATGCACACCCCCAATACATAGATATGAAAATAGACTGAAAAATTGTGCATTCACCGGGTGCACAGTGCCGAAAATCGTGCACCCGACGACGGAAATATGCGCGCCGGGCGCACCCTTAATTTCGAACACTGACTTTTTCCATTGTAATCCTAACATTCAACCGTTTTACTTGTATTTGATATGTTACGGTTTATTCTAAATGATCCCAAAAGGCGAACAGGGATGAGTGCCCCCCCCCCCCCCCCCCCCCCCATTGGCATATTATTTTTGTCTAAATAATGAAAATCGGACAGAACCTGAGACCCGCAAAATCCCAGCGATTGAAATTCTGAATCTCTGCCAGTTGATGATCTAATTGCAACCTTCATGGCTTGTGGTCATGTATCAAGACCACAACTGACAGTACAAAATGGCCTAGGGCACTCTACTATGTGCTTTTTGTATTTTAGTGCAGGCTACTGGCCTTTTTGATGGTGGTAATGACTCACACTAATCCATCCGTATGTTCAGTACTAAGTGTAATTAGATAGGCAGACACGCAACCTAGTGATGGGGACTAGAATAGGCGACAGGAAGGGTTTTAAATACGTAAACATACAGCACATGTTGTCGGTCCAAAAGGACCATGCAAAACAATGATGAAACAGCGAGAAAACCCTGTCCCTCAATTTCTCTTTGGAAAAGAATTCTTGCTTAACATAACGGTCTATCGACATCGCCTCTTGCCTTCATTGCTTTGAGAACGTATCCTTTGAATATATAACATTCAATAGAAAATGTGATCGCCATTCGTATAAATTTCAGGGAAGTCAGTCGGGATCTGTAGACAGTAGTAAAATGAGAAATATGTAATCAAAAAATAAATATTTTCCAAGGTTTAGTGATATATATAATATATATCATCTGTAAAATTAGGTAAAGCATGTCAAAATGAAACATTTATGACTCAGATGTGATTTAGTGTTTGCCTCAGGTATGGCGTCATCGAGGTATTTCACACATACCATGCTGTAGAATGGTATAACTGTTAAACTTAAAGCCAATGATTTATTGCGTGTATTACGTGCTTCCGATGTTACCTGAATCAGATCAAAATAGGTTAAAGATTCTTTGCTCTCCTGTGATTTACCTTTGTTGTGTTTTGTCATAACAAGATATTACTGACCATTACATAAATTATTAATTAATAGACTTACACTGACTCTTAGACAATGAAAAACATATTTATGTTAGCACCTTTTACCATAGTCTGAGAGTGCTTTGAATATGTTCCATTTCAAACAAATCGTTGATTTTGAAAGATAAAGGTGTTCATTAATCATACAAATGACCCTGTACCTGGATAGGAAATAACGTATAAGTTAAATGTAATGTAAAAGTACAATGATTAACTTGAAACAATAGGTATTACTTCAATCAGCCATACAAATCACTGATCGGTCTGATCGAAAACAGATCGATGCAATGATACCGTAGACAATACTCAATAGCCCCTGCCCTGGTGCTAGATATTACATGTATAGTTCATTATAAATTGAAAGCACACCAGTAGGTCAAATGTTGATCCGCGCCGCTTACATCCTGGCTCTGTGTACTGATTTATCGCTCCCCAGTTACATAGTGGCTCGATGTGTGCATGAAATCTCACACAGCCTTGGTATGCTGATCCGGCTGATACGATAAGGCCACTTTACTGTCGGTATGACAACAACAGCGGTATTTCTGGTTGTTAATCTGGAAATTATTGTATACCCTGTAGCCACGAGCCAGTTTATTGCCATCATTTTTTTTGGTGGTATGGTATGTATAGCTGACTCCAAATGGCTGTATTATACACTCGAAACTGAAGGCACTCCATTGTACATTCGGCACTAAGGCCCCTGTGAACCACATGTGAAATCACATGGACTTTAGATATTACCGCCGTGTACACAGTATGATACGTTTTCATAGATGGCATGTTCTGTTAGAAGTCACTCACCCGGCTCGCAGTGTGTAGAATCCTTCTCAGTTTTCTCACAGGCAAACTGCATTTCTTTGCCTTTTTTCTGTGGCATTTTTGTGTATGTGTCCTTGTTTCCCTCAATTTAAAGACCTAGTCCTATGTTGCACTTCAACCATCAGCGCACAACAAACCTATTAAATCCTTGTTCGTGAGCACATTCACCGTACTGTTATAACCAACTCCTGGGCTACCTACAATGGGTATATCAGTCCTTTAGGAGCAGGTTAAACGCTAGGTCCTGATACTTTTCTGTCTACTGTGTGGCCGTGGTTAGTAGCCCCCGGTGTCCCGCTGTTGACCGTTGGGATCGTGTCAGGGGAGAGGCAGGGGGACGTAGACTGGGCCAGGTATGTGGCTGTCTGTCCTGACTTGTCCCTGGCCGGCCGGCTTACTACCACCACAGGCCGACGATAGGGGCGGCGGGGCGGGCCGACGACGGGCGGGCAGCGGCCGGGTGGGGGCGAGGGGCGGCCGGCGGCACGGACAGGCTCGTGCACGCCCCGAGCAGCGGCCAGTGCTGGGTCCAGTCACAACACGGCCCCGGCTAACCCTACTCGACATTATACTGAACTCAGCCGTCACAAGCTTAAGTCAGCGGCCCGGCGGACTATGGGCCATGACGAGGGTCGTGTTAACTGGATAGTTTTTGTTGTAGCTCATATTCAAAATATCATTCGAAAAGGAAGATGATCGCTCTAATGTAGTGCCTCATTCGGATCCGTACAGAATTGAATATCGGGATGAGCCTTGAAGTTTCAAGTCACCATGGTATCCTATAGTCCACTTATTTTGAAACACAGCCTGGAGATTAGGATTTATCCACCAGTAATTACTACGTGCACGGATATCGTGTGCATGCATAAGCTATTAATAACATAGAAGACATTTCTTTTATGTCACTTTGTTAAAAGAAAAATCATGCGACTTTTTAAAACCCTTCAACATAATACGTTCAACATAATACGGGAAGTAATATTATGTGTGAAATGTTACTGTTTCATAATTTTATTCTTTATCTCCTGCTCATATACATAAGATAAGAAATATCATATTTGGACGATGCGGGCATTCGTTAGCCAACCAACCACAACAAGAAGCACCCCAATCACCTTCATGTCTTCGTCTAGCAACTATATAAACATACATCCGATTTCCTTACTGACTATTGCATGGTCGTATTAAAGCATTCATGTACTGGAGAGTATGCATAGCAAATAGTTTATCGCTACTACAGGTCTGTCACTGGGGTCTCATCAAAATATGGGACTTGATATAGGGCTGCACTTAAAAATATAGGGTAGATAAAGGGCGCATTTAGGGCAAAGTAACATAATATGGAGATTCAAAAACAGGATTTGGTTCTTCATTAAATTGTGCAGATCAACTAACACTAGTTGCATCAGATTTGAACGATATAGGCTGTCAGAAAGGAACCCAAGGTGTTCTACGAAGAGAAATCAGAAGGAAAAATGTGTGCATAAATAGATGCCGGGGTGCAGAGGCCCGCATAATCTTGAGCAATGTATAGATTTCCTGGTTGTTTCTTTTTACCTAGTACTAGTAGTAGTAATCTTGTGAAAATCAGAAAATATTGGGCACATCGTCCAAATTAAAGGAAATATAGAGAGATCTCAAAATACCAGGAAATATAGGGCCAGTGATAAACCTTCTACTAATACAAAACGACACCACCCATAGAATATGAGGGGTTTTTGTTGTTGTTTTTTTATCAGCTTTATCCATCTGTGGCTAGAGTAAGATTTGGTATGGTAGCGCTGAGGAAAGAACACGTTTACATGTTGTTAAATAGTCTGGCAGCCAAGCTCAAGAAAGTAGCTTATTTTGGGAGTTCGTTTGCACTGAAAGGTTTATACCTAAAACCATTTTAGGGTTGTAGAGGGGTTGTTTGCAAACCATTTAAGCCCGGTTGTCACTCTGTAAAGGTGTGCATGGCCGTGACAACCACCATTTTGTTTGGCGATTATAGCAGAAATTTGACTTGTCTACAAGATAGCTATTCTTATAATAAACATGTCAATTTTGCATCAGGCTATTTCATATTGGAAATGCTAACAGTACTTAGTGAGGGTGAGTCCCAGGTCAAGTAACTTTGACCTTGATAAAGGTCAAGGTCATCAAAATTGACGTGAAATCTTAAAAACATGAAAAATGAGGTATTTACTTTCAAATACACTGTCATGCTTTTCAAATTGTGTTTTAATATAAAGGAATATATCTAAATCTTACCCTCTGAATACTCAGAGAAGCAGAAAACTGTTCATATGCAGCATTTGGTGACAAAAGTGAGATATTTTGTGATTACAATCACAAATTCTGAATTCATAAAATGATAAGTAAAATAGCTTTTCTCTTAATTGAGATGCTAGTCCACCCTTCATTCTTTTTCAATTAAGTACATAGTTAGGGATTCTTATAGTGATTATATAAGTGATGTATTTTGGCCCTACCAAGATCAAGGTCATCTGATTTGATGATTCTACATAAATGTGAAAATAATGTCATGGAGAAATATTTTTTTGAAATCTGACTGCCAAGCCCAAATTGGATAATATCAAGCATTAAAACTTGATCCAAGAACAGAGATTGACCTTAACATAGAGGTACTTGTAACAGGTACTAGTACAAATATCTCAGGGTCGGTACAGAGTTTTCCCTGGTAGCTCAATGCAAAAATTCAATACAGGTCAAGTAGGTGGCTTCAAATTTGATGATGTGCCAGAATTGAGATTTAAATCTTGTATGTTGATTCTAAATGATAAATTCTCATCCAATTCTTTTTCAGACAAGAACACTTAGATTTGTGTAAATATCACTGGTAAATCACTAGCCGTGCAGGCTAGTAACTAAAAGATTAAGGAAAACACCAGATAGATTGTTTTGAAACTTACACATACATTAATTCTTTTTATCCTACCTAGCTATATCTATAAATGTATATCTTTTGCAATTCATATGCAATTTAGGTCTTCATTTTTGGGGATGGAGGGGAGTGGGAAATTCCTAGGGAAATCAAGCAAATATTATGGAACTCATGCAGGGTCAAAAGGATAGATATTACAAAAGATCATATGTCTATTATAATTAAGCAACTGAATTTACCTAACCCTCAAAGATCCAGTATAACAATACAGGGGTAATAATAACCAAATCATTTTGCTTCTAAGAATGTTTATGGCTATTTTCAATAGAGTAAAATTAGCAGGACCATTGGATATACTGTTGCATGTTACTGCATACCAATGTGAATAGTGCATTCATACATGAACCATACATATACTGAAACTCTCCAATTGTTGCATGATTCATTCAGAGGCATAACTCAATGTTCTTCTAGAGTAGTTTTAAAAATATACCCTTGTAAATAGATAGGTAACAAAAAGGAGTCTTTGCAGTGCAATATAAGAAAGGAAGAGGCAAGTGTGATATCCAATCACTAAATGAGGCAAAAGTCACTCAAAACTATTTGGAGTAGATGGCAAAATAAGGATAAAAGTTAGAAATCAAAAATTTCAGAAAAATCTGAGTTTTCATAGAAATGAGAGGGAAGATAGCTTAATTCTACATTTTTGTTACAATTTCCAAATAATGAATGAATGATTATATGCTATTGATAGATTACCCTGATGGTTATTTATAAAGTCTGTCATAATTTCCATTACCACCAAGATAGTTGCAATTGGTATGTATAAAGTAACAACAAGTTTTCCCTAAAACAGTGTCTGAAGTGCAATACTTCAAACATTCATAACTTTGGTTCTCATACAGTTTGAAACATAATTATTTCATTATTCTGAAGCCAACGGCGTCATTTATTCCAATCTATCAAAAGCTCAAAAGTGTCTGCAACTTGCCCCACTATTTGGTAGATTACAAGTAGGTACACTAAAGGAATTTGCAATTGTTCTAGTATAATGTATTAGAACAGTAGCAGGTCCATGGGGACCCATTCACCTCTTTATCAACCATTTATCTGTAATCAACAATTTTACAGTCATAGTATAACTATCTTAAGGTCATTACCCAACTACTTCTAAAATGATGTCCTTTTACATGTTGCAGTCTACACACTGAACTCACTTCAAGTCTTACCAAGAACCAGTGCAACAGGCTGCTACAAGTCTGTTCTTCTGGTTGCTGTTTTGTTAAACTACTTATCAAAGGACCTGTGGGAACCAGCAAATTGGGTCATGACCCCATTATGTAGTTCCACACTCATCCTCTATGTGGCTTTATGATGTAGCGGTTAGGACCCCCACCTCCAAACCCTTAGGTTGTGGGTTCCAATCCTGAAAGAGTTTGTCATTGCCAGTGTTTTTTTGCCTGGCAAAGCCACTTGTTCAATTATACAGTTGAAGTATAACTATCTGAAGGTCATTCAGTACCAAGAATATTATGTTGAATGGCCTTCATACACAACATGCATCTTTAAAGCAAACTATTTATGCTTATGGTATTTCCTTGAAATTCTCAAGGTGTCCCCAGAAATCACTTTCAAACGTAACTTAGTCAGTTAGCCACCAAGACAAAGAGATTTTGATAAATTTCCATGAATTGTTACCTTGACCTTGACCTTTGGAGGGCCTTTGGATATACACCACTTAAACAATTATTATAATGATCCCTAGCTATGTACACAATAGAAAAGATGAAGGACAGGCTAGTATCTCATTTAAACAAAAGTCATTTTACTAAATAGTTTTGGGAATTCAGAATATTATGACTGATATCACAAAATACCTATAACTTTTGTCACTAAATTCTATATTTAAGCATTTTTCTACTTCTCTGAGTATTCAGAGGGTAAGATTTAGATATATTCTTTTTGATAAAACCATAATCTGAAAAGCATGACAGTGTACTTGAAAGTAAATACCTCATTTTTCATATTTTTTATGATTTCACGTCAATTTTGATGACCTTGACCTTTATCAAGGTCAAAGTTGCTTGACCTGGGACTCACCCTCACTAAGTACTGTTAGCATTTCCAATATGAAATAGCCTGATGCAAAATTGACATGTATATTATAAGAATAGACATCTTGTAGACAAGTCAAATTTCTGTCATTATTGCTAAACAAAATGGTGGTTGTCACAGCCATGCACACCTTTACAGAGTGACAACCGGGCTTAAATGGTCTGCAAAGGACCCCCCTACAACCCTAAAATGGTTTTAGGTATAAACCTTTCAGTGCAAACGAAAGTGAAAATTTCTCGCCTTGGCTGCCAGACTAAAAGGGAAACTTGCACATAAATTCACTAAGTGCTATGACTTGGGGATTCCCTCGTAAGGGCAGGTGGGATTCCCCACTCTCCAAGCAGATCACCCCACTACGTTATGTATCTCTGCCACAACCTCCCACCATATTGGATCTACTTTCTATTATCATGCAGCCTATGCAGGGCCAGATAAAGAAAAGGACACCTGAGGCATGTGCCAACCCCTAATTTTTGGCAAATTCATACTTTTTTTATGTAAAATTCTACTCCCCTTAAATCTCTAAGTAAGAGACCCCCCTTCTTTTAATCTCTGAAACTATTAAGTGATTTTTGTGAAAAACGTTTGTGTAAACACCTTTTTTTTGTCTAATTTGATGTAGACACCTTTCTTGTTGACCTGACCCCTCACCTATAACAATGTTAGATCCTTCCCAATTTATCAGGGTCTAACATGATGGGTATGGTCTAAAGATCCTCCCCAAGTCTTTAAGTCGAATGGGAGCTCTTTAATTTCTAACACCTCTTTTAGGAGCCAGGGACACACATCCCAAAGCTCCAGTGTCCTCTCCGGGACCAGAAAAGAAGAAAAAATATTCCAATATAGCCAGCGTGTACCATAGACAGCTGTGTACAAGTCTAAAATATTCGGGAAAGGATAGGTTATGATGCAGTAATTTGGTGTTGTCAAACGTTTTTCCATACTCTGATTTTCTGAATGAAAAGAAATTACACTGTCATTTTCAGTATATGAATATCATACTTATGCTCCCCTTGACACTTTAGGGATTCGAACCTGTGTGCCCTTGCACACAATCTCAGTGTCCTACCCACTAGACTACTAAGTCAGATGTTGCTTGATCAATGGAAGATTAGAACTGGAGCAATGTCTTGGACAGAACAAACCCTGGCCCAATCAATTGATGATTTGGACATTTTAAATCAAAATTGTCACTAGCAATATCACACTAAAAATATATTTTGAACTTTTAATGATTTTTCTATACCTATCAGATCCGCCTGCTATAGTGCTTTTCATAATTTTAAACAAAATAGAAATCGGGCATGGCAATCCAAAGATATTGCTAAAGATATGATGATTTTTCTTATAGATTTTGGTCTAGATTTTATATTAAAACAAGTGCCTTCGGCGCTTGGAGTGTAAAAAGAAATTCTGTATGTATATAGACCTAGACTAACACTTATAAACAGATAAATTCGAAACAGCCAGGCAGAACTACCCCACTCCAGTGTTCACCAATACTAGCGCCGGACATCCGGACATGTCCGACGTATGTCCGACGTGAGCTGATCAAGGTGTATATGTTAAAGTATTGCATGTCGGACAAATGTCCGACGTGTGAACAATTTTTGGTTTAGACTGCCACTCGCCAAACGCTGCTGAGTGCCCTGGGTCAAAAACGGACTAAAATTTGAATGCCCAGCGAACTTGGACGTGCCTACAGTCTACCGGAGAATCCGGAACCGGAAATAACAATCTCCACGCATTGCCTTCCCCTATGTCCCCACCATTGACCAAGAATCTGCTGTGGAGATTGAACGAGCAAACCTTTTTTGAGAAAGAAGTTAACTATAGTAGACCCATGGACCCCCAAATGTGATCATTTTTACATGATTTTTCCATTAAAGAGACAGTTTCTGACTAAAATCCGCGGATCTTAGCCTTATTGTATATCTATATCCCATATATCATTAAAGAGAGCACTATGTGCGCGGATCTCACCTTATTTTGCCAAATTTCCTCAAATCAAAATTATTGGTAAAAAAATCAAATTATTGGTTTCAGACCTTAGATTTAAATTCTGAAAAAAACGGCCCATGTTGGATGAACCACTATGAACCAAAATCATCAGCTATTTTTTATAATCATCCAGTACAAAAAAATTATCAAATCAATTCTAATCTTAATAAAACGTTTGGTTTCCATGCTTATGAATCCCCTTTTTTTAATGGTAGTATTGATTTTGCTCTGATATCAAAATTGTTAAAGTTGTAGTCAAATTCATGGCGCCAATGTGATAAAATATAGCATTTTATGGTTTGTACCTAGATTTTACAGGTAATTTGGTATTGCTATTGTCACACAATGTTCCTATATTTCATCTAATTTACCTAAACCTAAACTATTCCCATTCATATTTTAAGGTTATCAGATGCATTTGTGGATTTGGGTGTAGGGGACAGATCTTGTCCCAAACAAGCAAGTTGTTGCAGAGAACTTATGTCAAAACAAAGCATCACTATATATTATAGTGTCGCAGAGATGCCATGATTTTACCTACTTTAAAGGATTTTGTACTTTTTACTTTTTACTTTTAGTGATTTTGGATTTCACACCAATTTTTCCCCCCTACATCACTGTAATCTCTGTTTTAGAGTATTTTTGTGTTAGTTTCAAGCTATTAAAAAAAAATAATCTAACGTCAGGACTGTATTCCTTCAGTTAATTTTCTCTAAGTAGCCCCTGGAAAAAAGTAGGAAATGTGTTTCCTACGTTTTCATTCATCAGGATTGGCATCTCTGGTGTTCTCCGTGTGTCTAAACAGGGCAGGAGATCCTTTCTCCTTTGGCTTCACTTATTAGACGGTTTTAGCCTTTCGTCAGCCACTGGTCATTGCATCGGTGCCCTCATCCGGCTACTAGCAAAATGGACTTACGGCATCACAGACCCCCACAAGTCTATCGTATTCCAAGAGAGAGAGCACCTATCAATTGAATAAACTAACAAAAAGATGGGGTGGCTTCGTTTGGTAAATAGTTTTTCCCCTAAACATATTAATAATTATATTCAACGTATTTTGATAAACATCATTCAAATTTGCGTGTCCACGTGTCCTCGACGACCAGAAAATGGGTGTGGACGATCAGAAAATGATTTTTGGTCGTCCTCATGACAACCAGAAATTTTGAAGCCATTTCTTAAATTTGTCCCATAAAAATCTTTATTTTCCTATTGGTAATATGTCCCAATAATGAGGACAACCTTTGTAAGTATGTGGACGACCAAATTTCTGTTATGGGTCGTCCTCTGACGACCAGAAAATTCGAGGAATTTTCCTAGCCTAACATCATAAACGACTAAGAGTTTCTTGATTTTGAGATATATATATACACACCTTTTTACGAACCAGCCCGGTGAATCCTAACATAGACGACTTAGTCCTAACCATTAAGTTTATGCCTGGGCCCATGATAACACATATCCCAATTGCTTGGTTCAGGCCTATTCCGCTAGCAGGGCGCCACACTTTTGAAAATCGTGATCATGTGACCACGTCTGCACAAGGGTGGCCCGCAATCTAGGAACGGGTAAAACTTTCGATGGGGCAAGTAAATCTTGATCTTGTTAATGCATATCATATCTTAGAAACTTTAACAAAGGCCAGGTAAAACCTGAGGTAGCTATCCTAAAATGCGTGAACAATGTTATTAGAGAGGTGGTTCTTATCTTAGAGAGGCCACTAATCAGTATCTCACCGATGCTCTTGTCCTCCTTCTTTTTAGTCTTCTTGCTAGTGGGCGGTGCAACTGCTACTACCTTCTCAGCTGCCCCGTTCTGCCCGGAGGAGCTCTCTCCATCGATACTGCCCTCGGAGATGGCGGGGCTCACCTCCCGCAGGCAGGCCTCCTCGGCATGCTTGGCCTGTCGCGCGTCTACCTCCTTATCCACAGTGTCCAGGGCCTGGGCCACCAGGTCGGGTTCGTCATTCTCCTTCCCCTCCTTGTCAGAAACCTTGGGCACGTCTTTGGTGGGTTCAGTCACACCATCGACAGCAGCGCCGTCTGCCACTTGGTCGGCCATTGCTGGGTCTTGATGAGCCTTGGTAGAGTTCTGTTGGGAAAAAGAGAAAATATTCTTACGTTTGGTATGAAGCGATCTTATTTTGACAGTTATTTGGGAAAATATGCCTCTTGATGCAATGTGTGTCTTCATTGTAGAACGAAAATTGAATGGCAAGCAGTTCTGAAAGAGTGATCCAAGATAAAACCAAGCGTTTTTGCGCACTTATATTTTTTAAGCCTCGAAAGAAAAAAGGTCTCTCAGTAACTACGACTTACAACTTTGATTTCAACTATGCCCATAGCCTATGGTTGAAGATTCGACAAATATGTCTTTGTTCTCTGGTTGGTCGTACCATTTGTTTGTTTAATAAATCCAAGTGTGAAAGACACTTCATCTAGATCATTTTCCCCCGACGGATATATCTTTTATCAAACTTTTAAATTGTATTTCTTTTGCCGGTTTGTAATTACTGCCAAGTCGTTCTCCTCGATATAACAGACTCATTTGCGCTCTCGCTAACTTACACCCAGTATTTCCAAGAGAATATGGTGGGAATTATTTAATTCTTTCCATGTTTTAAAGCCCTCTGAAGGTAGGGGCTCGAAAGTGATTTTTTGGACAGAAAAATATTTTCTCTCGTTAACTAAGTAGATAGATCTATATGGTGTTACAAAATTCAATTTTTCTTTAGCTCTAGTGAAAACACAAGACAAGTGGTTTTCTCAGCTTCAGTGAGTTTTAAGTCTTGAGACTTTAGAAGAGTTAGACTCTTCCTCGAAATTTGTCTAGTTGCATTACATCTATAAACATAACGGTCAAACGAAAAAACAACTAAAACTTGTCTAGATGTAGTTCTAGAGTATGTGCACTTCTAATTCTACGGTTGTAAGTAGCATAATAAGCTCCTTGTTGAAGTTGTCTTATAACTCTTAGAGAATTAGACACAGTCTTAGAGTTAGACAGTAACTGTAGTCAGTAGAAACCAGTAACGTAACGTAGACAAAATTATACAGACTTCTGACAGTTCTGTAAGGGACAGTCTCGTCCGTGAGATGGACGTAATTTGCTACGTTGTAACCCCCTGCCTGACCCGCCAATTTCGTGACGTGACCAATAACGTCGCCGGATTACGTTCCAAAAGTGGAAAACACGTCGTCGGCCGTCGCGTCGTTAGCCTAGGTTAACGTCGGCGTACCTAAGCTTAACAACCACAGGACGAGACTGCCCCTTTAGTCTGTACGCACATTGTCATTGTGCACTTGAAGTTGGTCAAAGGTCACTCGCAGATTTTATGTACAATCAAACACGGATGTACTACACTCATTATTTAACGGTACCCATAAAATCAACAGCTGTACCGAGCAGAACTTCCTACTCGAGTTCGCCTACCACGAGATCAGATTAGGTTACACTCTCGATTTGCAGTCGGACCCCAGTCACCAGTTGCCCTCACCCGCGTGCCATCTAAATCCAAGCGTGTGGCCAAATATCAACATAGATTAGTCTTTACTGTTAGAAAATAAAACCTCGGTTAAATGCCATCTAATACCCATGGGATAATCTATTAAACTTCGGATTAATGAAGCCAAATCGCATTTTGTACTTACAGTTGTTTCGTTCGCGTTCACGTTTGCACCGGGCGCGGCCATGTTGTGACGTCACAGTGGCTGAATCTCATTGGTTTAGGAAGTCGCCGTCAGATGGCAGCATCGCTATGGCGCGCACCGCACACCAAATAAGTACATGCCCTGGATCACTCATGTAGCATCCCATTTACCACGGGGATTGATTTATTTTTGTGGTTTGACCACTGCAACATCTTTGAGTTTTACTGCGCTTACCATAAAAAGTTGAGAAATAGCATAGTTTAGGCACATGCATAGCTATTCCCACTTTTTAAAATGTATTGAGCCATAACATGTAAAAAGATTGACAAAATATTCATGGGAATTAGGCCTTTGAGCCAGGAAAGATTCATGGGAATTAGGCATTTGAGCCAGGAAAGAACGAGCCTAATTAAAACTAAAACTTCCATCTGATTTTTTTTTTTTTACCCTTTCCTGACCGTGAGAAACATGCAATTTACTATTTTATTAAGACATTGGTATTTTGATGTTAGGTTTTTAAAGTAAATAACAAATATTATCATGAAAAGTCATATATCGATTTTATGATAATTATTCAGAGAATTTAGGGAAATCCTATTTTTTCAAAATACTGGTTGCCATGGTAACAACTAACCTATTAAGTCACGTGACACTTTTAATGAAAAATCTCAATTTTTCACCCTAAAATTCATAAAAGCAGCTTGAAATTAAAGAAATATAGTTTTTTGGGATTAACTTTGTATTGCAAAGTTGTTCCTCATGTTATTCCGCACATTTTGATACCATTATTGTATGGTTATGATAATTCAATTGATATTTGTCATTAGCAGGAGATATATGTATTATGTGAAAATCTGGCCGATTTTCATATTTTTGCCCCTGATGAGCAACCAATGATACTTTATTTTACACTTATTTGTATCATAATTTGAATAAAAAATATCCTAAACCCTGTATTTACAAAGAATACATGAATACAAATATATTTCCTATCATTATGTTGCATTCATGCACCAAAATTACAATTTGTAGCACTCCCATACATATGTTGTCTATCAACTATATATAAGTCGATTTCCCTGATTTCCCACACATTTTCCACATTTTCCCTGAATTTCAGGAAATTTATGGCAAGTTTGAAAGCAAAATTTTAAAGATCTATTCGTAAGCAAAAATTAAAGAAAATGACCCTATTGATTCATTGGATCCAAGATCATCTACACAAAGGTTTTTTGGAACAAAAACAGTTGATCAAATAAAAATTCTGAGAAATTGTGATAATGGTATCGCAGATTTATAACATTATCAAGGAATTATCTGATGTTTTAGGGTAAATTTGAGCCCTTCATTTATCCAACTTATAAGTATTTTGGTCATACGAATCATATTTTAATGATATCAATAAAAAAAGGTTACTAAAATTGGACCCCTGAGTCATATTTGACAAATAACTTTTTTAATTTTTGAAAAACATAAGATACTTTTGAAATTATGTGGAATCAAAGATTGCAGTGCTACCATCGTAATATATCTTACGATTTTACCATTGGTGGTCAGGAAAGGGTTAAACAGGCCAATAGTACAGTCTATTATCTAGAATTCAATATCTAGGCTAAATTATTAATGAATTTAATAAAGATTTCAAATGATTTCAAAAATGAAAACGATTTCATCATGATCTAGGTCTAGTACCATTTTATTCGATACTTTAGGGGAGTTGCTTCTTGACAGGTTTTTATCTTGATTTATGCAATAGTCTCAACGATAGAACATAGTGTTGCTATAATATTTTTGATAGCCTCTATATAGGCCTGAAATAGGAACCAGCTGGATCACAGGCCTACCATGTAAGTGACGGCTCAATGAGAATATCTTGTGTCAAGGATTTAACAAAAATAGATCTAGATCGAATTTTTTGTTATAGTAGGGTAAAACAAAATAAAAATCCCAATAATTTTTAAAATAAAGATTGAGCTGAATTATATTACTTTATAACTTCTATAGATAGATCTACTTAGTTGTGACAAAAAAAAGTATCTTCGAATATGCAGAGTGTGATACAGCCCTATAGGCCCTAGGCCTACATTTTGATATTTCTTTAACCCTTTGCTGACGGCCCCAAAACAGATGTTAACAAAGAGAATAGACATAGGAGTTTTCATTTTCAAATTGTGATTTTATGAACATTTGTTTGATGACAATGTACATACACGTACGTACGTGTCTCCCCACACAGAAAGGATGCTCCAGGTGGGAATTAAGCATAAAAGAGGATGTTTTAAGCTTTCAAATGATACCAAGCACATCAAAATTAAATAATTTTCAAGGAATTTATGGGCTGTTGAATACAGGATGGTCAGTATTCCTGAAAATGGTAAAAAGCCCAGATATTGAATATTTATCTAAATATTTAGAAATAAAATGAAATTTTCTCCGTAAATGAACAAAAAGTCTTAAAAGCTATTAAGCTTATAACTTTTGTTCTACAAAAGATAATTTCTTTTAGTTTAGACTGGTAATACAAATAAGTCATGTTTTTCAAAATGGGTTTCAATTTTTTACAAAATTTACAAAATGTTGCTGTTTCCATGGTAACCAAACATCTCTGATGTTTGGTACTATTTAGGGAAAAAACGTTCTATTAACATTCCAAAAAGAATGTTTTTCAAACAAAATGTAATGTTTTTAGTAGGATAAGTGAATTCTACTCAAAAAGTTGGTTTAAGACATTTTCATACCTATTTTTCACAAATCTACCCATATCTCCCTTAATCTGTTAATATTACCTGTAGAGCTTAAGACATTTCCCCCTCGGAGCATCCTTTCTGTGTGGGGAGACACACACCATTATGGAACCCACAATAACAGGTTTTACAAAATATGATTTCATCTCATATAATGGTTGCCATGGTAACCATAGGACGTTTTCAGTGATAGTCATATTTCCTGACAAATCTGTAATTTAACACCTATTTTTAAAAAATGCCCCAGAATTGGAAGAAATAGGCCTATGGATTTTTCAGAAAAGTTTCCATTAGAAAGTTATTCCCCAGGCGATTCCCTATCATTGATTCCCTGTCATGAAAGAGTTAAGGCAAAATAAAAATTCATTCCAAAAACAAACATAGCTTAAAATTTATGGGAGTTTACTCCATGCTTTCTATGCATAATTCTAGAGCAAATGATGACAAAACTTCAAAATAATGCTACATGATATGTAGTATCCTCATTAATGCAGGGCACACCGGATTATGCTTATGCTCTACATGTAGGATTGCAATGGAATATATATATATATATATATATATGGACATGTATTTATTATATCTTAGGAAAAATAGACATTGATTTTTCAATTTTCCATAACCTGTATTTGTCAAATAATCTCATTAAAAAATCTATGCATTGCATGGCAACATGATGTTGAGTGATCTATGTTCTTATTCGGAATATTATTATGATCTCCAGGTGTTTTGAGGGTTAATTGTTAAGAGTTATAGAAAGCATGGAAGGTAGTTTTTCATTTTCCCTAAGTATTTCGGAAATCCTTGGAATTTGGTTGCCATGGTAACCAACTTGCCAATTTGAACAGATATTTGCTCATTTTTGTATATTTTTGCATAAATTTTCATTGTTTTGCTGATATAAGTTGCAAAATGAACTAAATTGTAAGCACCAATAAGCACACATACTATTTAACTCAAATAAACAAAGGGAAATCAATGGAAATTGTCAAATATGCCTTGATGTCGTTCTTCATAGGTATTTTCCACTATATTTTTATTCTTTTGTATTATAAATGGTCTAATCTCCAAATATGTCAAAATATCCTCAAATAGTCCAATCTTTTTAATTGTATTGAATATATAAATGATTTCATTGAATGAGACACATTGTGCAAACAAAATAGTTCAATTTATGTTAAGTTTTCACCTTTGAAGCAATCTAGAGGACATTTTGAAATTATAAGAAGGAATTTCAGGGACCCAGGGGATTCCCCAAGGATTCCCTGTTACTATTTTTAGATTTTGGGGGTTTTCCCTTTGGGCCACTATATATATATATAGCGGCCTGTGACAGTGAAAGGGTTAAGGTAGTTTGGTATGGAATGTCTACTTTCCAATTAATGACAAAGAACGTAATATCACCATGTTACCATGGCAACAGAAAAAGCAATCTTCAGATTGCATAGGATATATTTCTCAAGTATTTTGATAAAAGTATTTTCCATCTCAAAAGTTAAACAAGGGTATAATTCAAATAGTTGTATTATAGAAGTAATGTGAGTAATTCAAATCAAGGGTGTTGGACTTCATGCAGAATAGATGAATTCAAATGTTCATATCTCAGCCTCTATTAGGAATATTTCAATATGGTTTGCACCTTTGGAAGGGTGTATCATAAGTTTTAACCAACATTTTAAAGACCTAGATACGGGGCGTGCAGATCATAAGTCATGAATTTAGAATTGATTTGTCTTTCTCTTCTATTTTTCAAACAGTAATATCCCATTCCATGTACAAAGGTTTGTCATTCAAATTGAATTTTTGTATAAAACTTTATGTCTGCGAATTTCCACCTCCTTCATGTTTACTTTTCATTTCTATACATTATAAAACATATTTTAAACTGAAATTAGCAATCGTTATGTAGCATAATGCACTGCAAACAACGCACTGTACACCCTTATCTATCATTAATAAGATAATATATTTAGTTACAGACGCATAGCCAATGAAAACAAAATCCGAAAACATACACATTGAAGGGTTTATTCACACCATTAAACTTTCACATAGGCCTATATACAACGCATTTGTACATTTAAGACATGATTTAGGGGAAAAAACTGTTACTCTATAAAGCTATGCCCGTTTATAAAAGATATAGGCCTAACTTATGTGATCATTAAGGAATGGTCTAATATTGGGACATTTTAGCTGCTAATCATCTTGTGTTTTCTGTCCAGAATTGGAAATTAATAAATAGAAATTACGGAAGTCTCTGGTGGTGATTTACTGAACACGTAATCCTGGCCTGAGCTAGGTTAGTTGCAGAGGGCTTTTACTTTGTGTGTGTGACAAGCTCTCTGGAAACATTAAGTGGACCCAAGGTCTGAACACTTTACGTTACGGCACCACAGGGGCCCTTGATGGGGGGCTCCTGATGTCGCATGTCGAATTTGAGAAAAGACAATGTCGCCATGTCGATTTTAAGAAATGGCCATGTCGCCCTGTCGAATTTAAGAAATGCCAATGTCCCCTGTCACTATCTCTCAAAATTCCCATGTCGCATGTCATTAGGCCTCAAAAGTGCCCATGTCGCTGTGTCGAATTTAGGGGTCTAGGGCCATACCACATATCGAGACACTATGTGCGACTGCGAGGAGACCCTGCGCGGACCTCGGCGCATCATGGGGCGTTTCCTTCCGTTCTCGGACCTGGAGTAAGACGTCAGACGACGCTGACGGCCCTCATGGAGAAGACAGCCGCCACACCCAGGAGGACGCTCTTGGAGAAGTTATCTACCTCCAGTGTGGGGCTGCAAAAAGAATGCGACAGTTGTGACAACCTTTACATTCATATAATAACATAATCTGCTGTTTGCAATATGCATGCAGCTAGATACGCAAATAAAAGTCAATAGGGCCTGTTCCAACATATTTCTGTTTATCTTGTTATATGACGTTAACCATTCATGTTTATTTAAGCATGGGGGCCCTGCATCCTACTGTTCCTGCATCAAGGCAAACTAGAAATAGTGCACTCAGAAAGACATTAGAATGCTCAATTATTCTGTCTCTAGGTAGGACCTATCTACATACATGTATACTTTCCCCAGGGCTCTGATTAGATACATGCGCTCCTCAATTTTAGTTTATTCTCAAAATAGCAACTTTGATAGGATAACTTTCTAGCTATGTCACAAAGTTAATGTCATCTAGACCTTTGTTATCAGCTGATTGCCTCTTGGGGCCTCGCATGACTTAAACCGACAATAAATGGATGCACGATATGTTAGCCTAAAAGGTAAAGTGAAATAACAACATATCTTACAATCATGCAATAATTGACACGTGTTTGCAAATAGTTCACCTAATTATGTATGAGACACATATCTACTATCTATGGGAAGGTACTAATAAATCAATATCAAAATGCAATACATTAAAGAACATCCTTTATATATTCACCTGTAGAGTTTAGTAGAAACCATTCTGTTGCAGTTTTCTACTTCTCGACTCACCTGCAAGCAAAAGAATGATTATACCGACTGTTAAGGGAAAATTGTGCATGGTGTATTTATATTCAGGGAGATAGAGAATGTAAGGTTAACAGTTTATTCTTAAAACTATATATTCCAAATAAACAGGCTGTAATACTTGATTAAAAGTCAAACACTTGAATTGCAAATTACACCTACCATGTTTTTCACAAAACTAGTAAGTTCACTGAAGTAACCATTATTTGTATTCGGTTGAATGGATTCTGTAAGTCTGTACTTTGATAGGGCATCACTTTGGTCATCATGCAGCATCATGAGCGTTTGTGGCTTTGCAGATATTGATTCTTTGTCATAATGTGAATGTCTAGTCTCGTATCTCGCTACATGACTGTTAGAATTATCAACTCTCTTGGAACTTTCACTAGAATGAGAGTGACTGTTTTCCAAATTCTGAGCCTTATTAATGGTCGTATGCCTAACTTCACGCCTGCTCACAGGTGCCTCTCTCCTAACTTTCCTGAAGGTGTTGTACTTGGCTTCATGTCTAATGTTTTGTCTGGTTTCTCTTAGAGTGTCATCCCTGACCTCACGCCTGGTGGCAGAGGCCTCTCTCCTGGTATCTCTGCGAGTGTCATCCCTGGCTTCATGCCTGGTTGCAGAGGCCTCTCTCCTGGTATCTCTGCGAGTGTCATCCCTGGCTTCACGCCTGGTGGCAGAGGCCTCTCTCCTGGTATCTCTGCGAGTGTCATCCCTGGCTGCATGTCTGATGTCCTGTCTCATTTCTCTGTGAGTGTCATCCCTGACATCCCGTCTAGTGTCTTGCCTTATTTCCCTGCGTGTGTCATCTCTGGCTTCACGCCTGGTGGCAGAGGCCTCTCTCTTGGTATCTCTGCGAGTGTCATCGCTGGCTTCACGCCTGGTGGCAGAGGCCTCTCTCCTGGTATCTCTGCGAGTGTCATCCCTGGCTTCATGTCTGATGTCCTGTCTCATTTCTCTGGTAGCTTCATCCCTGACTTCGCGTCTAATGTCTTGCCTTATTTCCCTGCGAGTGTCATCTCTGGCTTCACGCCTGGTGGCAGAGGCCTCTCTCCTGGTATCTCTGCGAGTGTCATCCCTTGCTTCACGCCTGGTGGTAGAGGCCTCTCTCCTGGTATCTCTGTGAGTGTCATCCCTGGCTTCATGCCTGGTAGCAGAGGCCTCTCTCCTGGTATCTCTGCGAGTGTCATCTCTGGCTTCACGCCTGGTGACAGAGGCCTCTCTCCTAGTATCTCTGTGAGCGTCATCCCTGACTTCGCGTCTAATGTCTTGCCTTATTTCCCTGCGAGTGTCATCCCTGGCTTCACGCTTGGTGGCAGAGGCCTCTCTCCTGGTATCTCTGCGAGTGTCATCCCTGGCTTCGCGCCTGGTTGCAGAGGCCTCTCTCCTGGTATCTCTGCGAGTGTCATCACTGACTTCACGTCTGATGTCCTGTCTGATTTCTCTGGTAGTGTCATCCCTGGCTTCACGCCTGGTTACAGAGGTCTCTCTCCTGGTATCTCTGCGAGTGTCATCCCTGGCTTCACGCCTGGTTGCAGAGGCCTCTCTCCTGGTATCTCTGCGAGTGTCATCCCTGGCTTCACGTCTGATGTCCTGTCTGATTTCCCTGCGAGTGTCATCCCTGGCTTCATGCCTGGTTGCAGAGGCCTCTCTCCTGGTATCTCTGTGAGTGTCATCCCTGGCTTCACGCCTGGTTGCAGAGGCCTCTCTCCTGGTATCTCTGCGAGTGTCATCCCTGACTTCACGTCTGATGTCCTGTCTGATTTCTCTGGTAGTGTCATCCCTGGCTTCACGCCTGGTTACAGAGGCCTCTCTCCTGGTATCTCTGCGAGTGTCATCCCTGGCTTCACGCCTGGTGGCAGAGGCCTCTCTCCTGGTATCTCTGCGAGTGTCATCCCTGACTTCACGTCTGATGTCCTGTCTGATTTCTCTGGTAGTGTCATCCCTGGCTTCTCGCCTGGTTGCAGAGGCCTCTCTCCTGGTATCTCTGCGAGTGTCATCCCTTGCTTCACGCCTGGTGGCAGAGGCCTCTCTCCTGGTATCTCTGTGAGTGTCATCCCTGGCTTCATGCCTGGTAGCAGAGGCCTCTCTCCTGGTATCTCTGCGAGTGTCATCTCTGGCTTCACGCCTGGTGACAGAGGCCTCTCTCCTGGTATCTCTGTGAGCGTCATCCCTGACTTCGCGTCTAATGTCTTGCCTTATTTCCCTGCGAGTGTCATCCCTGGCTTCACGCTTGGTGGCAGAGGCCTCTCTCCTGATTTCTCTGGTAGTGTCATCCCTGGCTTCACGCCTGGTGGCAGAGGCCTCTCTCCTGGTATCTCTGCGAGTGTCATCCCTGGCTTCACGCCTGGTGGCAGAGGCCTCTCTCCTGGTATCTCTGTGAGTGTCATCCCTGGCTTCATGCCTGGTGGCAGAGGCCTCTCTCCTGGTATCTCTGCGAGTGTCATCCCTGGCTTCACGTCTGATGTCCTGTCTGATTTCCCTGCGAGTGTCATCCCTGGCTTCATGCCTGGTGGCAGAGGCCTCTCTCCTGGTATCTCTGCGAGTGTCATCCCTGGCTTCACGTCTGATGTCCTGTCTGATTTCCCTGCGAGTGTCATCGCTGGCTTCATGCCTGGTGGCAGAGGCCTGTCTCCTGGTATCTCTGTGAGTGTCATCCCTGGCTTCACGCCTGGTTGCAGAGGCCTCTCTCCTGGTATCTCTGCGAGTGTCATCCCTGACTTCACGTCTGATGTCCTGTCTGATTTCTCTGGTAGTGTCATCCCTGGCTTCACGCCTGGTTACAGAGGCCTCTCTCCTGGTATCTCTGCGAGTGTCATCCCTGGCTTCACGCCTGGTGGCAGAGGCCTCTCTCCTTGTATCTCTGTGAGTATCATCCCTGACTTCACGTCTGATGTCCTGTCTGATTTCTCTGGTAGTGTCATCCCTGGCTTCACGCCTGGTGGCAGAGGCCTCTCTCCTGGTATCTCTGCGAGTGTCATCCCTGACTTCACGCCTGGTGGCAGAGGTCTCTCTTCTGGTATCTCTGTGAGTATCATCCCTACCTTCCCGTCTGACATCTTTTCTGATTTCTCTGCGAGTGTCATCCCTGGCCACACGCCTGGTTACAGAGGACTCTCTTCTGACATCCCTGTGCGTGTCATCTCTGGCTAGTTGTCTGACAGTTGAAGTTTTTTCCCTATTGTCTTTCAAGGAATCTTCCTTAACTTCACATCTATCATCAGTTGCCGTTTGTCTGAACTTGTTGTCCAAGTCATTTTGGTCAGGTGTGCAGGGTACTTTATTTTGTAATGCTTTTTCAGATGTCCAGTGATTTCCTACTTCCTTAAAGCCAGGTGGGTGATCAGCAAAGGACAAAGCCAGGACTAGAGCATATAAGATTCCCATGAACAGCATTGTGCCTGCTGGCACTGCCATGGTAGTTGGAGATCGTGTATGGTAGACCTGAAAACAATGTGAATAAAAAAATTAATAGATCATTTCATTAGGTCATTGGTCATGCACTATAAATGTGACCAGTCAAGGGGAAAGGGCTGGTGCCTCAACTTTATGTCACATATACCTACTGACTCGTGCTATATCTACCACAAAATATTAGGTTTACAATAACAAATATAGGAACCTTGAAGTACCTTTTCCCCTCGGCTGGTCACAATATTCTGAATGTATATGCTGATGTTATGTTGATACAAAATCTGTACAGAGTGCATAATAATGGTTTAGATACTTTCTCCGGTAGCAGTATCAAGATAATGGAGGAGACGGATTTTGTATGTCTGGCTTGCTTTGCACTACCACACCAAGTGTCAGTTGCGCTTAGAAGTTGCCAACAGTAACCTGCTTGACAACCCAAATTTGTATAGCAACCTGGGTTGTGACATCATCAATAGTTGATGTGATTCAGGTAATGTTGTGCCCCAGGGATGAGCATGATTGTGTACTTTCCCTGGTGATCCAAAAAGATGGATTAAGCACACAGTTTTAATTGAATGTTGTTATTGGGTGGTTTTACCATAAAAGGATCATGAGATGTGAATGTATGGGAAATATTAAATATTATCAAGATAGTGTATACTCTTAAGGAACTAGTAGGTCATTATTGTATTGAACTTGGTGCAAACAATAGAATGCTACATTATTTTAGGATGCGTTGAGCTTATTTTCAGAGTTTTCCAAGTTTTGTCATTTCTAACATGTATCATATTAGAGGCTATTCTCTTAACTAAGATTCAGATTGATTTTATGGTGTTTTTACATTCAGGTGACTATTCCAAAAATGGGTTTCTCAGATAAAAAGAAGAAAATGAAAATGACTATGTCTAATTATGTGAATCCTAAATCCAGTGGTATTCGTATCTTTTCTAATTACGATTCTCAGTGGAATATGAATGGAAGGTCTTGGAATTGAAAGACTGGCCATAGGGCCTATGATCAGGTTGGGGCTATGACCGGAAAAACGGGACGTCCTGTTTTTTCAGGACATAACCCTTTAATTCATTCTAAAACATTCTATTGTAATTTTTTTTCAGTTTAAATTGTATCTTTACATGACAAACAATCATTTTGTTGAATTAGAATCCAATCTGATCATTATAATCATGGTTTTAAAGGTTTTCAAAAGTATGCCTGAGAAAACAGGACGTCCTGAAATAACAGCTCATAATACTGTCCTGTTATTTCAGGATGGGCTGTTTTCTTGGTATGATTTTTGTAACTTTAAAAAAATAAAAATCAATAGAAAAAAAATGCAACGATAGAATGTGAAAATGCAACGATCATTTTGATGGAAAAGATGTGTACTTTCATAACAAATGTTTCTTTAATTTAGCAACCTCCTCATTTTCTGAGCATTTTTAATTATGTAAAAATATTGATTGTGAAATTATTATTTAGTATTTGTCAAAATAGAAAGTGTTATTAAATTCATGTTAAATGCAAAATTTCATCATTTTTGCAGTATACATATGTAGAAGTATTATATCATGTTTGTCTTGTGTATTATTCACATATAATTTCATCTAAAGTAATTAGTTAATACAGTTTTTCATAATTGCCTGTTATTTCAGGACGTCCTGTTTTAACAGGACGTCCCGTTTTTCAGTGGTAGCCCCAACCTGATGATAGGGGCAAATTAAATTTATTTAGACAAGAATGTTATCAGGTTATGTATTCCCTAAAAATGGGGTAAATAAGACCTGCTAGACCGATGCTCCAAAAAAGGGTGACTTTAAACATCATGGGAAAAGGCATTTTTTCCAAACAACAATAACTGTAGATAAATGAGATACAGTTCTACTTTATATATCATAGGATTATGAATGAATTAAACAATCCATCTAATATAATAGAATGAAAACATTTTATTTAGAACTAAAGTCTGAAAAATAGAAAAAAAAACGTTCACAATTGCATGGTACAATCTGATTTTAGGCTCTATAGGAAGAATGTGATATTTGTGTCATGTCAAAATCAATACATTGAGCACATCTGTCATGACTTAAAGATTACAATGGTGTATAATGTTAGTGGCTGTTGTGTATTGTAATTTTTTTACAGCTAAATCTATACAAATTCAAAATGGTCAAAAGCCCTGAAATTGATTATTTTTGGAGATTCCTTATTGGGGTTTACTATATGATTTGGTCGTTAAATGGGCTGATTCATGATTTGAAAGGTCTTTCGAGTATCAAATCATGAATAATATTGTTCTATGACCACTTAAAAGAAACACAGGATGTCTACTGCATCTTTAGTCATCCAATGAATTACTTTTCCTAAGTCCTTAAGTTCCTATGATGTGTTTTGAATGTTTCTTAAATGGTTGTAAAAGGATGAAAATTTATTAATATTTCTTAAGGCATGGTGGTATATAGGGGACTGTGAAAGTAATTCTTCTTTAAAGATATCACATCGTGTGTGTGTGTGTGTGTGTGTGTGTGTGTGTGTGTGTGTGTGTGTGTGTGTGTGTGTGTGTGTGTGTGTATGTGTGTGAGAAACCAATAATATCTGAAAATTACTATATACGAGCTGGGGTTATAATGCAGGCACTGCAGCAGATGGCCGCAGCGCGACAGTCGTGTGTATAACCACCACCCTTTATCTGTTACAATAGTAATATGATACTATTGTTTGTCATGACTCCCTTTCGGAAATAGAGATTCCATAGGAAATTACAGATTACGCAACTTTGATAGATTATTTTAATGTCATTGTGGTTATGATTATACATTTTTCTGGAAAATTCCACCAAGGTAAATGTTATCAGAAGAATTTGTACCATTAACTTGTTTGCAGCAATAGCTCAGTTAATAATAAATTTAGACCAACTTGTCCAATACCACACTCACATGCGACTGATCACATAATGTACACACCTATAATGATTTATAATTAATTTTGTCACAACAAATTAAATGACAGTATTCATGAACTGTATTGCCAACAATCATACTAATACTAATCCAAACCCATGGTAAAGATCGTATTATTGAAGGATGAACTGATAAAGACAATTGAATTCTTTGTACATGAAACTAATGCAATAATCGCGACACTAATGCAATAATCACAGCTATTGCATTTTGTTAGAATTATCATCGGATCAGATTAGATAGCATATTATGCTATTTACCGATAATTCCCATTGGTTCCTATCTGGAAGACACTATCGGTGGTTACCACTTAAGTTTTCAAAGTTTATACCTTTTACTAATCCTGTTTACAAAACACAATTAGTATTAGGAGACATTCTATCCAGCAGCTAAGGTTGAAAAATTATCATATGGTTTCGTTCCCTATGTGTGCAATGCATCAGTATGCTTGGTATGCAAGAAGGGCTTATACTATTCTCTGCCAACACAGTGGTGTTTATGTTTATATCCCAAATATTTAATTGAATATCAATGATTATTGCAAAGTGCGCACATCTACAAATGGTAACAATTTTCTGGAAACATTGAGCCATGACAAAAGGAAACCTAATAATTTAAACCATTTTTCAGAAAAGGACTTCAAACGACAATGTTTAACAAAATGAAAATTGAGAAACATTTCAGGTGTGATCCTTCACTCAAATATCTCCTCTCCCCTTGCTCTTGTCGATATGGGCTATACTATAGTGCTGATATAGGCCGGCACACTTACGGACCATATTATGGTCGTTATTTGCCAGTCCACTTAAGGGCCAATGCATAGGCTTACAATTATGGTCCATGCATATTCAAAATAATGGAATGTATATTGTATTCACTATATGAAACCAAATATCGATTTGTTCATGATCATAAACTAATATAATTATATTTTTAAAACGTCGGAGATTTAATCAGCTGTTTCACTCATACACATTGTTGAAGGGGACGACTTAGCCATTTGGGTATGAATCCCGAAGATTACGCAGAAAGACAGTTACATTCAATACAATGTCATTGTCCTTGTTTTCAATACTAAGCAATAAAAATATTAATTTGATTTGAAATAATAATGTTATTTCCCATCGCACATGCTGGAAGATTCAGTGTCTCAAATAAGAAATCTCAAAATTGTAGATACATGTATACATTTTTGGTTCTATCTTGATCAATCGATTGCTTATACATAATGTTGCAATATGTGACGTCACACTTTGTCTGACACGACAGATCGAAAAATGTATGTAAGCATTAAATGACTAATACGCATCCCTTCATTATTGTAACTTGCATTCGCTGGCTCCTCTCTTTAACGTTTTTACGGTGTGCTCCCACACTGCTTAGAGCACCAGCTTTTTATTTTTAACCGAACCTATAAAGCTCCTTAACATCAAAACTCCACCCTCCTCTCTACAATTTCACTGACCCTCCTCCTGAATTATATTCGATAATTTCTGGATTTTCGCCAGGTCCGACAGGTACATCTAGGAAATTCAGTGTTGCCAACCGCAAAAGAAAATTCCGGCAAAATAAACAATTTTGACTGGGATAGTCCTATCGGTAATCAGGAATAATTTAAAAGAAAAAAAAAAGCCAAAAATAAGAAATTTGGTGAATGCTGTCTGCATGACTACGTCAAAATATGGGAACAGTCTGAAATCTAACCATGCAATTACTAGGTATCATGAACCTTATTCGATCAAAACTTGTGACGTTTTACTTCCAAGAGTACCATGTATTACACAATGATACATAAAGATGTATACGTGTAATTGCAAATTCAAAGAAATCAGCGTACTATCTGAGAATCCCTGATAAAGAATACTTCATAACGTAGGCAAATAGTTGTTTTGGATGTGATGTGATGTGATGGAGTTTTTCTGTTGCCCATGCCATGGCGTACGGTTGACAGGATAGTGAGTAGTAGAGTGAAATCAACATTTGTCACAGGGATGGACCAAATCTTCATCTACGTACGTAATACCTTTGTTTCTTCACGTATGTCATGAAATAGTAATATTCTCACGAGCACGATAGAAAGAATCCATGTAAGTAAACTAATAATTGTTGGCATGCCCACCCTCTAATTATAATTTACATTATCTCACCTATAAATATGGTTATCAATTATCCGGCAATTATCAGTACTCCTTCCACATTTGTTCCAAAACCTCTGTATCATACTTAATAACTTTTCACGAACATTCAAACGCAATTTAAGCACCTAGAAGTTAAAAAAAAACTTTAGATAATAATTGTCATTACCAAGCAGCACGTATAACCTCACGCAGAACCATTCATGCACCACTACTTCGAGTGCGGTATAGTATGGATAACCTACCTAGGGGCCATCCATAAAATGATGTCACACTTTTTCACACTAAATTTTCTGCTTTGAACATGAAAGTAAGGCCCGTTTTCAGGCATAGGCAGTGTCACACTGATCAACCTACCCGCCCAGCCCTTATGATGTTTATGAACGACCCCCTATGCTATGAACCAGTTACAATGCATGGAGGCTCTAATACCGGATTATCGGTTAAAGCTGACTATGCACTTACCAGTACTCGGCCACTTGTCTCTGTTTAGTCCCCCGGTCTAGCAGTGGGTGAAGTCTATGATGGGTCTGTCTCTCTCCCCTCTCGGGTCTCTCGGGTCTCTCGGTACGGAGGGCGGTCGCGGCACGGCGTTTATATACTTCCTCATCCCATATACAGACCCTCCCAGCCCTACCTGGGGCCGACGACCACGCCCACCCAGAACCTCCCCGCCTATCTCCAAAAAGCATTGGTGGAAAAAAAATTGGTAGAGATCCATCCTTGGGTGATGGAAAAGGATGCCTTTCTTGTCGGCCAAGTGTCGTTTGATCACGCCTGGCCGACAGTGTGGTTGATTAATCCAATAAGTATCGCTTTCTGCCTCACGGATGGATGTCGACAAGTTCTTGATGGGGGCCACCCCGGCCCCGCCCCCTATCAACCTGTCCGCGCCACCGGCAAATTGGCTCAAGTGGCCCTTCTTGTCGCCGCGAAACTCTTAGCACACGAGGAGGACACAGTGTATTCTACATGCAATTAAGATATGACCCCTATACAAAAAAACTCTCTGCTGCCTTGGAAACATTATTCTTTAAGTCTATGTGTCATTGCGAATATACCTAATCGTTTGGTAAAGTCCAATGTTTTGATATTAGGTTTTTTGAAAAGGATACAATTGGAAACTTGTGGAGGGTCTACGTGGGTCGGTAAGAGGAATTGCCAGCTATCACATAAGACCATGAGAGGCTGTAATTGGGCAATCCCGCTCACGGACACGGGCCTTTTCTCCGCACCCAGAAGTCATTAGGTGGGGATAATACACCTGTCAGTCGACTTGATGCTATTTTGTCAGTGAATGATCTGTAAGGGGGAGCCAGCAGAGCGGCCAGTCGCCGATTCCATCCCCACCCCAAGCCCCCTTGATCTCTACCTGAGCACGTTGGCCGGTCCTATGTGATTAATGTACAATGGGTTGGGATGAAGAAAGGCACTATGTGACAGACACGAGGAGGTAACTAGTTGTTTGATTACCACAATGACATTTGCAACTTACAAGTCTCTAAATACAGCTGAAATACTCTAATTTGTGATACTTTCAGCAATGCAATTTAAGGCTTGACGTAATACATAAGGAATATTGGATTATTTCTAAACCATCATTAAGATTTCCCAGAATTTAGTTGCCGCTTTTTTTTAAAGTCATTTTGCAAATGGCTGTGCTTTACTATTGACCTCTATGCTTATGGTCTGTAAGCATATATAATAAAGAATATCTGAAAGACAGAATGCCATAAAAGTCATCTCTTCGTATAATTGATGCAACAAATGCGAATTTCCGAGCTGGACATGTAAAATTCATAGATATCGATTTCTGACAAAACCGAGACGGAAAGGTGTCCCCCATAGTATGCTGCGCCATGTCATCAAAAGTTTATTGACTTGGTAGAATGTTTCTCCTTTTCATTGAATACAAGCAGTCGGTCAGAAAAGTAATGTTGAAAAGTAACATTATTATCATCTACAACTATGATGGTGATATATCTCTCATAATCTCTCTACAAACTTATCTTTTCTTAGAGATGAATTGTTCTCTTTAATTCTTCAAAACATTTTCTATTCCTTCTACACATACTCTGATACAAGACCACTGGGGTACTTTATGACTGTTTTAAAATTAGTATTTTTTTTACGAAACTAAAGAGTTGAAGGCGTTATATCCTCACCTATAGTTATACAATATAACACAAAACAATGTGTTCTCCAATAGTGACAACATTGTCCGAACTCAACTCAAACCGAAGAAATATACATGTACATGTATCACAAGTGTCGAGATTAACCTAGTAATACAAGTATTAGCAGTGATTCGCCATACAAACTATAAGTTTCAACCTTCTTGGAATTCCATAGAAGTTATGTCAAGTCTATTTGTTAGCAAACAAGGTGGACTTTTTGTGGACCTGTAATTTTTGACGATGGCGGGCATAAACGTTATTTTAATAATGTTCAGCCGGTTGCCAAAAGTCGAACTTATGGAAAGTATTATGAACTGTATAGGCCTATCGCTTTATAAGTTTTCAAAAGTGCGCCACTTTTCAGTACTAAATGTATATTGCTTTTGGTTCACTTAACCATATCTGGCTGGAAATCTCAGAATATGATAGTAAAAAAAGATGAATTAGGATAATGATATCAGAAAGGCACATAAGACTATTATCATGCCACTATTGTGATTAAAGTCACACAAATTATATTCATTCAGTCGAAGAAGATGCAACTGCAGTATGTATGATCCAGTATACATGCATTATGTTGAATGGATCTCATCTCTCCTCTGGTCCTGAGATGGCGCGTCAGTTACTGTCCGCTGGTCAGCGTCACCTGTGGTCAGTCTGGGGTGGTGGACTTGACCCTGAGTTAATCCCCTTGCCCCTGCCTGTCACAGATAACGACCACCATCCATTTCATTGCCTGTTAGCCACACTTCTTCTGATGCGAAGAAAGGCCCTACATTACTCGGAGTAGGTCTTTTATCACTTTTCTCATGTTCAACTATGATCAAATGGGACTAAATGTCTAAACCAAAATACTATAATTATGGAAGGGCGATTAAAATTAATCTTGATCGAAATTACATGCATAGCTGTATGATTCATATGTCTATGATATATATCTATAATTGCTCCAATACACCACTTACCGGTACAGTTCACATTAATTTTATTGTAGCATAATTTTGCCAATAACATTTAGATACATGTCTAAACGTTATATTTCTATCTAGTCTAAATAGCTTGGTTCTTCACGTCTAGATAAACTAGTGCGAGACGTCTACTCTCTTGGCCAAATAATAATGCAACAAACAACATGGTGAAAAATATACTTTAAAAAGAGCAGTGCTCAATTTATTCATCCATAGATCTAATGTACACCAGCTAGCGATTTATTTGTTTTCCTTTAATGCTAACAATAAGGAAGTAGTGGTTATATCATATGCATTACGAGGGCCTTGAGGCAGAGGTACTTCAGTCGACCAATCAAATGGAACGACTTAGAGACTGAGCTTGACGTACAGAAACATTGATGCAATTGTTTCTTTATTTGGCTCAGTCCCAGGTGTTAATTGCAACTTCATATCACCGGAAAAAATAACCTCCCATGTAGGTATATGTTAATGCATCCAAATCACATTATAACAACGATAACCGGAGAACAACATGCATGGTCGGCAGGTTGATAGCCTGCGATCTGAGGTCAAGGGGTGAGTCAATCATTCTGTAGACATATTTGAAAAATATTACCACAAAAAAAGTGTCATAAAATGAATTGTAAATTTCCTTTTTTCTTTGTATATTTGATGAATTTTGTGAAATTGAATACGACTAACTTTCATTCATTCTTTGTGAACAAAATATTATAGTTAAGACATGCGGCGACGCATATAACGAAGAAAGATAGTACATGAACGCATCACTATTAATTTTGTCTCACTCCCTATATAACTAGTGTACAATATATTTGACATGAAACAACTAGTTTGACCACTTTTATATTTCTCGTATAGTTCCCAAAGTTCTCGTGTTAACGCAAAAATGCTCGTCTTGAAACAGAAGTGTTGTAAATAAGGTTTTCCGTGAATTGATCGGTAAATAGGTTTAATATTATGGTTATTGTGGTAGCATTGTATTCTTCAGAAATATGGGGAAAAGAACAGCAGGCCACAGTGCTATAATTTTGAGCAATATTGTCTAAGAGTTTATGCCACTTTGGCGATGGCACATGAAAATGTCACGCACGAATGGACAGTAGATAGTCTACACAATACTTAACAAAAAATATTTCAGTTTATCTCATGTGCCAATACGTTCATTCCAGTGGTATCAAACATCCTCTGTCTTTGACTGCACTTTTACACAATCCTGTGTTTCTTTACTTTGATGATCAATTTCAAATTCCACCATAGATTCCAGTGTTTGTGTAGAAAGCTCCCCAGGTACGAGCGCATCCCGTTGGTGGTGCTCCCGCCTCAGACGAGCCAGTATCACCGAGAACTTAGTGCAGACGACATTCAAACGATTTTGGCAGTGGCTGGCCTTGGCCTTCCTTGAATTTTCGTATTTTTCACACATTTTCATGATGCCACATAACATGGAGACTAATGCAACTCCGCTGGTAATGATGATTACAAGGGACAGACCACTGGGAAGTGAGGTCAACGATCCCACCGACTGGCTTTGAGGATGATTCCAGATTCCCGCAACTGGAAAAAATAAGGACATAAATACTACTTTAGCATCATAGAGAAATAGTTATAATTATGATATTTAAACACCATTGTATATTATTGTAAATAAACCGAAATGGTCCCGCATCACGGTACTTCAATAGGATTCCATAGTCTAGATCTATCCACAAAACTTTGATATCCGTGGCACTTGTAGCAGATGCAATCAGGGACGGATCCAGAGTTTACAAAAAAAAAAGAAAAAAAAAAGGGGGGGGGGCTAATATAGGATTTTAGGCGTCACTTGCTGGGGCTAGAATTTTACATTAAAAAGATCGAGATTTGGCAAAAGATAGGGGGGGGGGGCGCCTCAGGCACCCCCCCCCCCTAAATCCGTCCCTGGCAATCATACTAATACCCTCGGGCTGTACCAATCTCCCAAGGTACGTACGACCACCTGAGGACGACCCGGTATTCTATACTTAATTACTCGACTTTTATTCAAATTGTGCCATAAATGATTGAAATAATAATGGTACTCATTTGCTTAGTGTAATAGGATGTACGTGAAATGACTTACTGTGCGTATGTACACTTATAAACATGTGCTTTTGTTAAGTGTTAATAATGTATAAGCATTTCCTAGAAGGCGAGGGTGCAACTGTTTCATTCGCGCTTAGAACATAGCCATTTGAATAGCTAGAACTGTAACGGAAATGAATAGGTCTGCTTTGAGAACAGCCTCATGCAGTACAGGCAAATTTTGAAGCTGCTTTATCAACTGATGAGATACTGTGACTTATCTGTGACAGCATCCTTGCTAGACGTATGACCTCTACTCTGCATGCATTATTGATGTCGCACTTCATATGCCTTAATAGCTTAATACATGTACTTTAACAGTTTAATGAATTCAATAACTTTGTCTATTCCCCAATCGATGGATAGCGAAGTGTTCACACTAAGACTCTCATTCTTTATTTACAATTCATAGACTCGGGCCCTTTCCAGCAAAATTCTAAGGTAACACGGTACGCTCGTGTGAATATTATTTAGCAGTTTTCGGCTTGGGGCCACAGAACGTAACAATATCTTAAGGATCAGAGAAATATGCCTCACCAATATCAATTTTATGGCTAGTATCATTTGAGTAACATCAGGAAGAAGTACACTATATACAATATATAGATTTCCGTCAAATGGACTGTAAGCCATGTTGATACCAAACATGCCTATTTCCAATCATTATTAAGTAAGTTATCCCTCCTCAAACATGGCATGTCGGTATTCAGATAAATGAAAAAAAAGCCTCATTATCCAATAATTATTGATATACTGTATTGATAATGATAAATTGTGATAATTATGAAGGGGTTAGTTGGAGATACATTTAAAAAAGGAATTCTGATCTAGAAATGGTATTTTCATTCTGTTTTCAATCTTATGACCCTGAAAGAATATTTTCTCATATGTGCCCCTTTATTAGTAGGAATATTCAAAAGGAGGTAGTTTCTATGGCAACCAGATGGAAGGAAATTGTATTTTTTTCCAATTCAAAACGTTCCATTGACATTCCAAATAAAGGAAACATTCCATTTAAATGGAATGTTTTGAGTGTGGTAGCTTGATTCTCCATAAAAAGTTGGTCTAATGCATTTTTTTCCCACTATTTTCCACAAATCTCCTTAAATATTAGTCTTAGGATACCATATTTAGAAACCTTGGAGTATCCTTTCTCCTTGGTGGGTCACATATTTTGATCGAAGATACCAATGAACCCTAGTTTGTGAACTATTTGGCCATATGGAGGATATAACGTCACAAAAAGTGACAAATTGCACTGACCACTGATGAAGAAACAAACTATTACAAGTGTAAATAAGCTGTTGCATTTCGGGAGGTGCGACTTTAGAATTGTGTGCCAATACCTGCATAAACTTGGATACTATTCCTGTTCCATATCGTGACTTTTTTCTATGAACAATGTTTATAATTGATTTTAATTGTCTTTCTGAAACTTCTCCGCTTTTCACGTGTGAAAGCCTTTAGCCCTCTGGTGATGTTTGACCTTAAGGGCTTTATCAGTCATGCTGTCAAATATTACTGTAATATTTCCAGTGTTTCATGGTATTCTATAGGCCTCTGTGTGTGTGTGTGTGTGTGTGTGTGTGTGTGTGTGTGTGTGTGTGTGTGTGTGCCTTATTCTTGCTTATAATGTTCCTCGGATGTATCTGCAGAGCAACTGCAAAAGCTACAGTAACTCATTATAACTAATTTCTATCCGCAACTCACTTTACTCTATGTACATAAAAGGATAACATGAGTGTTGCTGAATATACTTACCTGCTGCTTTGCTTGCCAAAGACATCCTTTTTGTTGATCTCCAAAGAGTAAGTAAGAGCCGCGTGCCTTCAGTGTATAAGATACTTGGTTAAAGTCTCTCCATGATCACCATAACAAAGAACGGCCAGATCCTTTGGGTTTCGTAGGTAATTTTTTCTTGGTCATGCACCGCATACATATATTTTGCTGGTCGTGCCTGGGCGTCCTGAAGGCGTGCCGCGTCCATACAACAGTGAACTTGACATCGACGACCATGTGTGTGGGGAGAAGATCGGCACAAGTAGACTTGCACCTGACTCCATTAATAGAAAATCGCATTCTTCCCTGTGACTAAAATATTCTTTTAGAAGACATGACCATCCAACCTTTCAAGTTTGAAGGGCATTTTTAACATTATGCCTTTTTTAAATGGGTGATTATACAGATTTTTTCTTAAATGTGTTTTACAACATCTTCACGTGGATACAATGATCTCCAAGGTGTTAAGTGAGTCATGACAATATGTGATAAATTGTATAATTAAGGCGTATGACATGATTGCTGATAAGCAAATAGAGACATTAGACATATCAATATCCTTAGATTAGCTACCATGCCCGATGTATAGGTCTAGGCTTGAGATGTAGGGTGAGCACAGATTTTCCCAACCCACACATACTGAGCATGTCCCATATCTTAAAGGGAGCCACAACCAATGCCATGTCAAAATATGACAAAATTTTACAAAATCAAATAACTATGAAAATAAGTTCTAAAAGTCTAATCTTAGCCATTGGCACAGTAAAAATCATGATAACTAACTTCAACTTTACTTGAATTCCATAATACTCATGCTATTTATGTCTAAAGACAGCAATGTTTGTGAACAAACCAATTTTGGTGGGTCACCAAAATTGACCAGGGACAAGTTTTAGTGTGTTTTGATGTATTTTAAGTCTGTATTTACAGTCTATACTTTTCCATGGGCCTAGGTTATGGCCATAGAATATATTTCAATAGTTAACAGAATTTGCAAAATCTTGATCCAACATTGCTTTTGGCTCCCTTTAATCCCCTTGCCATCGAGCACTTAGATATCTTATTATTACTTTTGAGATCCATATAATAATGGCGTTCTTGATTCTTTGATTTCTATTTGCTTTGCTGATACATAATACAACAAAAAGGCCTATGTTCACACCACCTCAATTTTAGTGGTAGCATTGGATACCTGCCATACTTATCCTGAATTTTCATTTCCTTATGTATAATTATTATAGTCAATAAAACGAACAGCATGTCTAACAGCCTAAAATAATTATAACTTATAAGGAGGGCTACAATTGTAAAAAGTAAAATTACCTTTAGCAATAGAACATAATGACTGCTGCAAAACGGCTCGAGTCTTCTTCCCTTACCTCGAACCATGGGAACTATTCTATGAAGTTTTTTGTACCCAGAATGAATTTGTAGTTGTGCTTTAGGTATTATAAGGCAATATTCTTACATTTATTATTGTCAAAATAATTTTCAAAATAAATGTTTATCCACATCTTGGATTTACAAAGTTAAATACATAGGAGTTTCCCACAAAATTACACATTTTTACAATAGATTAACTGAGTAAGATATGTGTACATGGCGGTTTCAATGCACTACTTCTGTCAAACGGCCTCTCAGGGCACACTTTTTTTTATAGTTATCATCAGGCGCGGATTTGGGGGGGGGGGGGGGGCGTGCCAGGCGTGCGTTAATGTAAAATTCCTGCAACTGGGGGGTGCAGGCGAAAATTTTGCTATAGCACGCCCCCCCCCCTATTTTTTTTCAAAATCCTGGATCCGCCCCTGATCATAATGACTTGGGAGGCATAGAAATGATCACAATAATCCTCTACGGTACGAATAATAAAGCTAGGGAAACAAAATTAATTATACAGTTCACAGAAAATTAAAACGACTGAATATGAAGCACATTTGCATGCGCAGACGCAACGTTTTTCTCTATGCGAAGTTTATATTTCAACAAAAAGGGAAACACCCCCGTTCCATCCCTGCATATATCAATGAAGGCCTATCTATGTATAAAGCCTACTGTATTTTCTGTTTGTCTGATTGGTTGTTTGAAACATACGTTTTGGTTATTATGAAATATGATATTTATCTATATCTTAAAGGTCTTGAGATAGTTTGAAAAAACTAAGTAAATAGGATTTTAAAAAACCTATCATAATGTGATCATGTTTACATTTTTCACATTTATATGTGTAATAATTCTGAAAAACAAAGAAAACCTTGATGATTATTCCTAATAAAAACCTTTAAAAAATTACAATATCCCATAGTAATGTTGAGCAGCTATTGCCGGAGTTATTGACAAACTATGCTTTCTCGAATCTGTTGTTTCATGAACGGTAAAGTGTTATTGTGTTTGTGAATAAAGGACAAGTCCAATGTAATATGATTTATGCATGCAGTGTTTTCAACCATGTGTTTGCGAATAAAGGACACGTCCAATGTATGATTTATATATGCAGTGTTATAATATTGACAAAGAAATGAATAGCAAAATGTGTTGATTAGCGCACTGCTAGATATGTTGGTATATATGATAATGTTCCTTCATATACTTTCACAATTATGTGTGTATATCAAAGTTATTTTTAAACTACTTTACCAAAATGTTGTATGACTAAAGTAATGGTTTAAAATGTTCACTGCTAAGGTTCACATCTGTTTAACAGCTGTAGCGTCCCAGAATGTAGTGTAAGATGCAATGCTTATTGCTTGTCTCATGTGTATTCTTTGATATACATGTTTGTATGTCGTTGAATATGATTGTGTGCCATCTAAACAACCAAGACATTAGCTGATTAGTTATCCCTTTATATGCTATTTAGTCCCTTATCCCTGTAGATAAGGTGACGGTTAACCTCCTTGGAGAGGGAGGTTATTGTATAATTATAACCTCCTTGCCTGCAATAAACCTCACTGCCATACTGGCTCGGAGAGTGTGAATACAGGAAAGAAAGTTATATACTATAACCAAAAACTATTTACATACAAAAGAAGCTTTGAACAACGATTAGTTGAATAAGTTATTTATTAATTTATAACCCGTCGGCCCCTTTCAGGGCTGCTAGTTAAATCAAGTGGAAGTAATAAATGAGTTGACACCTTGAGCAGCTCGCACTGACCTCAAGGTGTGCTAGAATGGTAGATTATGGGCAGCCCGCGCTGTCCCAACTAAGTGGGTGATATATGGGAAACCTCTTCTCAGGAGGCCCGCGCCATCCCTGATTAAGGTTTTATGGTTGTAGAAACTTGGCATAGCAGGAATGTTAATATGGAATGTTGATACTTGTTTGTAGAACTGCGCATACCAGGAATGTTAATATGGAATGTTGATACTTGTTGGGCAGTCCATGTGGGCCCAAACTGGTTATGGTTCTGTATATATGTACTCTATGTCCCGACTCCTTTTAGGGTCCTCCTTGTATACCGGTGTGGTTGGGCAGCCCGCGTTAAACCCAAGCAAACCGTCCCGATAAATATAGTATTGGTGTTCTGGGCAGTCCGCGCTGTCCCCAAACGATTTTCCGGGTGTGTCTATATATATATATATATGCTGGGACAGCCCGCGCTGACCCCAAGTATAGTGTCTGTCCATTGACTATTGCTTGAAATGTCGGAACTGCTCAGTCAGGATGTCGGATACAAATATTGGTGGCAACAGAGGTGATAACCGACATGGATCCATGGAGGTGGAGCCACACTTATAGGGCAGGCAGATGAATTGTCGGAAGGCACCTGAGTGCCATCGTCCCATTAGACATATATGTGCATCTGAGTAACCTCTCAAGGCCACAGCGATTGCCCCAATGCGGAAGCTGTGGGTCTTGTACCTTCCTGTGTTCAGGCCGCAGAAAGGGAGGTCAGACCAAGGGCGGTTCTAGCTGAGGACGTGGGATATGGCGCCTCCCAGCGAGGGAGAAGAATGGTCCCCGGGGATGGGCCCCGCAGGATGGAGAAGGTGACGTCTGAGTACTGGATGGGGGGTGTCCCGGACTGGGATGTAGTGGCCTCCCCGATGCACAAAAACCCGTGTAGCAGGGTCAGGTACAGGGCCTGAGGGAGTGCCGACTTGTAGGTGCCCATGGCCATGAGGTAGATTGTGTTGACCAGCCTGTGGAGGATAGCCCTTGTTATGGGGAGGTGGATGTCCCTGGTTTGAGATGTAGTGTTGACCAGTCCTTGTATATCTCTCTTTGTAATGAAGGTGGAGGCTGGGTCTGGGAGCCCTCTTATTTTATGGAGGTATGAGATGGTAGAATTCGCAGACAGGATGGTGCTTGCAGCCAAGGATTTCCCCCGGAGGAAAGCCAGAAACAGGAGGAGGTTGGTAATGAAGAGTTGTATGGTGGGCTGAGCCAACAAGACGGTTGTGGAGAAGTCTTGGTATCCTGTCTAGGTGCGCAAGTAAGAGCGCCAGGTTGACTTTGCCAGTGATCCCTGTAAGACTCCCCTCACGTCATCCAAGAGTGCCCGGGCCACAGGTGTTGGGGGACTGACGTCGGGTGTATGTCCGCCATGGGATGGAGTGCCTTGAACTTGCCAATCTGTTGGTGAGACAAAGCATCAGTGAGGACATTCTTCGTACTGGGGACATGGATAGCATAAAAGGTGAAGTTAAACTTGAGTTAAACTAGTGACTGGACGAGAGACATGATGTGGGGCTTTTGTGGGGAGCAGTTATTGATGATCGAGACAAGGGCTATATTTTCTGTGTGGAACTCTATTGTTTTGTTTGCAAAAAGGTCGCCCCAAAGGTGTGCAGACAGGACTATGGGGTAAAGCTTGAGGAAGGAAATGTTGTAGGCTTTCCATTCCGGGGGCCACGCGCCGTGGAGCCAGTGTGTGCCGAGGGGGGCACCATATCCTAAGCTGCCTGACGAGTCAGTGAATAGGCGGACCACCATAGGGGTTCCGACTTTGTTAAGCAGAAAGAATGTCCTCCAGTCGTAGTCCTGGAGAAATGTGTACCACATCTGAAGGTCTGACTGTGCTCCCTTTGTGATCTTGATGTGGTGGTAGGGCTTGATCGCCTTGTGTGTCATGGCATAGATACGCCTGAGAAAAGCCCTCCCCAGAATGACGACGCGGCAGGCAAAGGCGAGGTGACCCAGGAGTGAAAGGAGGTTCTTTTGGGTGACCGTCTTCCTAGATAGGAAGTCATGTAGGAAAGCTCTGCAATTGGTCAGCTCGTCATGTGGGAGGGTGGCGATGGAGTTCGGGATTTTTGATGGTTATGCCTAGGAACATGAGGGAGTTGCCAGGTCCTTCGGTCTTCTCTGGGGATATGGGGATGCCGCATTCCTTGCAAAAGTCCAGAAACCAGGTCAACTGAGGAAGGGCCTGCTCCTGCATTTGGGCGATAATCAGGAAGTCATTGAGAACATGTACCATGTGGGGAATACCCAGCTTGTTGTTGGCTACCCACTGGATGGCCGTGGAGAATCGCTCAAAGATGGCACAGGAAATCGAGCAGCCCATTGGGAGAATGGTGTCGTGATAAAATTGGTCTCGCCACAGGATTCCCAGGAGATGGTACTCGGAGGGGTGCACTGGGATGATTCAGAATGCTGATTTTATGTCTGTCTTGGCAAGGAATGCCCCCCTTCTGATTGCCTTTATGTTACGGATGGCATTGTCCAAGTAAAGGTGTTATACTGGACTGTCACTTTGTCATTGAAGTGTTGACGGCGTCCTCATCATAGGGGTACGAAAGATTGTGGATAAAACGAAATTTCCCCTCTTCCTCCTTCTCGGCGACCTTGATGGGGGAGACGCGAAAGTTGGGGAGGGGGGTTGAAGGGAAGGGGCCTAGGATCCTGCCTGCCTCGATCTCATTGGTCAGCTTCTGGGTAACTATTGCCTTTTTGACGTCGTCCACCCTGGGGTTTGGGTCTTGAACCCTGCTGGCCTGGAAACCCCGTGACTCCAGTTTGACGACTTCTCCCCATCATTGCCATGGAGGTTCTGTTCCAGGGCCTCCACCCTAATTGGTGTGACCACCTGCTCCTTTGGTCTGGGGATGGGATCGGTTGCACCCCTTGCTGGAGCATCCCTGTGCCGGGTGGCTGCCACAGCAGTGGTAGCAGGAGTGCTCAAAGTCGCATCCTCTGCACCACTTACTGCCGTGGTACGTAAAGCAAACCCCGACGGATGGGCGGACCTCTTGTTACGTTGGGACCCCCTGGAATGTTCTCTCTCACCCCCTCTATGGGAAGGGCAAAAGTGCCCCTTTGTGGCCTGGAGGAACAGGCCCAGGTTGATGTTCCCGTAGTGCTCTGTACCAGTAGTGTGCTGCTTCCGGAAACCCTTGTCATAGTGCTTCCAGTTATGGCCATCCCCTGCAAGGTCGGAGACAAACTGGAAGATGGCCTGGACCTCTTCCAGGAATTTGCGTGTGTAAATGGTGGCGTACTACCTGAATGCTCTCTGACACTCTTCGATGGTAGTAATTTCTTTCTTATGCTTCGGGATCATTTTGAAGGACGGGATATCGTGCAAGTTTCAGATCCGCAACTCCATCTCCTGCTTGTCTTCCAGGAGGAGCACTGCCAGGTCGATGAAATCCTGTTGCGCACCTTCTCGGGCACCTGTGCATCCAGGGGGTCTGCCCTGGCGCTGTATGTTAGGGACGACTTACCCAGAAGGGGCATCGGCTGAGCCTGGGGGAGAGGTTGAGCCTGGGGTGCTGGAAGGGGCTGCTGAGTCGGCGGTGCCACTACGGCTGTTGCTGCAACGGTTGGTGCAGCCTCTTGGTGTGCGCCCCCACTCTGGGCAACCCGCGTTGACCCCTGGGTGGGTGGGGGCTGATGATTGCTCGCTCCCACCCTGGGCAACCCGCGTTGACCCCTGGGTGGATAGGGGTGCTGATGTTGGGGTTATGGACAGCTGTGGTTGTGCTACAGCGGCCACTGGGAGGATGCCAGTGTCCTGGGCAACCTGCATTGTCCCCATTACCGGCGGAAGAAGCTAAGCCTGAGGTAAGGAGTGCTGCTGGGATGTGGAGGGCTCTGGCTGACCACCTGGGGCAACCCGTGTTGACCCCTGGGTCATTGGCAGTAGGGCCTCTTTGATGTCCTCTCGGATGCCCTGCATAGCCTCCTTTAGGTTGTCGCCAATCTCCACCTTGAGCCCCTTCACCACTGCCGATACAATCATACCCCCCGTGTCGGCGGGCGGGGTAGCCAGAGCGGGTACTGCCTACTGAATCGGGGCTGGGGCGGGGTTCGGCATTGAGGCAGGAGGTGGGACAGGGGGTTGAGGGTGCCGGTCTGCCCGGGGGACCTGTCCGGCCTTGGGCTCCCGTGTCTTCGACGCATGCTGCTTCCTCCTCAAAGCCCCTGTCCTACTCCTAGTCTGGATGGGAGGCATGGCTGGAAGAGACTTATTTGTTAGTGGTAAAAGAGAAGGGGTTGGAGGGGAGGGCCACGAGTGCTTGGAAGTGGGTAAAGTACGAGGGAAAAAACTGGATTGCCTAACGGATAGGAGTAATGATGCCTAATGGAAAGCCTAGAGAAAGCGGCTAACGAGAGAAGGGGTCGGAGGGGAGGGCCACGAGTGCTTGGAAGCGGGTAAAGTACGAGGGAAAAAACTGGATTGCCTAACGGATAGGAGTAATGATGCCTAACGGAAAGCCTAGAGAAAGCGGCTAACGAACATAATCCTAGTCTGGATGGGAGGCATGGCTGGAAGAGACTTATTTGTTAGTGGTAAAAGAGAAGGGGTTGGAGGGGAGGGCCACGAGTGCTTGGAAGCGGGTAAAGTACGAGGGAAAAAACTGGATTGCCTAACGGATAGGAGTAATGATGCCTAACGGAAAGCCTAGAGAAAGCGGCTAACGATTAGGCACTCGGTCGGAAAATTGTATCGCCTAACGGATAGGCGTAAAAATACCTAACGGATAGGCGTAAGGGCCTAACAAATAGGCACAGGGTAGGGATGTGGCCTGGAGTGTGGCCGGGGTACGTGTAACAAAGGGCTGGAGATGATTCCTGGGGGGGGGGGGGGTTTGTTCTGAAAGAGATAGAAACAATATTATATTGGCTGGGTTGGTGTCCTACCCCTTACCCCATTGTAGCCATTTCCCTGCTGCTGATGACTGCTCCTCTAACCGCTCGGTATAGCTTGTAGGTGCCCGATGGGTTGAAGTGGATGCCATCGGGCAAGAAGCGTCGAGGCCCTGCTTATATATACCGTATATCATGTAAAATATGACATTCTCCTCTGGCTGGAGGAGATGGCCGAGAATGTGGAGGTTATTGAATAAAACCTCCTTGCCTGCAATAAACCTCCTTGCCCTACTGGCTCGGAGAGTGTCTATACAGGAAAGAAAGTTATATACTATAACCAACAAGAAGCAAATGACTATCAAAGTTCCGATCGTTGGAACGATCGATGTTCGCCCTTAACATAACAATGGACATATGGGCTATGAGTAGTGATCACCATCACCACTGCTGCTGTCACACACAACTCAGGGAGGGACTTAGGAAAGGGGCACCTGCACCCATCCACTTAGACATGCCCACCTGCAGGTGACAGTGGAGGTCCTAATGTGGAGTACTGGTTATGTAACCCACTTCTGGCTTCTCAAACTGCACCCTCCCCCACCCCCACTCCTTGAACTCAGTTCAAGGAGTGGGGGTGGGGGAGGGTGCAGGGGAGAGGCCTGCCCACTCAATTACACTTGATGCACACTAATTGTCCTTGCTTACAAATGCATGCCGGTGGACTAAGGCCTGTACCTACTTGTATGTAAGATTGTGTAACCGGGCAATCAGATCAAAGCCCAAATACCTACAAAAGACATGGCTGATTGAGTGAGCCCTTCTCATAAGCTACAATACTAAAAACTATAATTAAGGGCTCACAAAAACTATGTATACCGCTACACTACTAGTAAATGTCAGAGTCTTTGCTATAACCTCCCTCTTCATGGCAGTTTACAAGCTTATAATCCCATAATTCACAAGAAAACAAAAGTATTTAATCATATATTATGTAAAATATATATTCATGTATGTATAAATATATGGTGGTAAAATACTTATAAAGTGTAGAGACCAGCCCTGCCAGTGGCCTCTGTTTAACTAAGTGGTTAGGGTAACAGACTCTCATGCAAAATGTTCCTAGTTCAAACCTTCCTAGTACCTTGGAACTGGTTTAGCCTTAAAGCAAGGATATAGCCTTAAAGCAAGGATTTTTCCACACCTGTTTGGAGAGTGTGAGGTGTGAGACTGCCATTTCACACCTTTTAGACCATCTGTACACACTCTGTTCACTAACAAATTTCTCTCATATCAACTAGTACTCAACATGAATGAATAGAGAATTAAATTTGGAGTGAAAAATATCGTTAAATTCTAATTTTTCTTATTCCAAACTATCTATAGATATGTCACTTGTAAAATTCTAACAAGTAAAAAAGGCTTTAAATACAAACTTAGTAAATATGTAAATTATTATCATAATTAAAGCCTGGGCCCTGATGAAGTATAGAAATTTTCAAAGAAATTTCAGTTTTCAGTTGACTGACTAGAAATGGGTACAAATTTCTGCAAAAACTGAAAATTTGAAATGCTGGACTAATTTCTGGACACCTACATAATCAGGGATGAGAACAAAAATTTGAGAGTAAAAGATTTAGGAAAATTTGAATTTTAAGATATTGAACTCATATCTTTATTTTGCTAATTATGAATAACAATATGATTGTTTGTTTGTTGGGGTAGTTTAACGTCCGGCCAACCCTTATGGGTTCTTTCCAGACTGATAACAATATGAAGGAACATTGCCCTGAATATTGCCATGACGATGCACTGACATTTCGCTTTAACATCCCTGTTGATTTGTCTGTTCTACCTCCACTGACCAAGTCTATGTAACCACATTTTCTTTTATTTATCCGTCATTTATTTCTATTAATTATATTCCATTTATTCATTAACTTTTTATTCAGTTATTCAATTTTCAATTAATTATTTCTTTTTTACTTTTATTGTTAATTATTTCTATTTATTACTTTTCAATTATGTCAGTGTTCTTTCAATTATTAATTCATTACTTTTTGTGATTCAGTGATGTTTTGTGACCTATTCCCTGTGTGACCATGGTAGTAACGGTGGTGGTAACGGTGGTGGTAACGGTGGTGGTAACGGTGGTGGTAACGGTGGTGGTAACGGTGGTGGTAACGGTGGTGGTAACGGTGGTGGTTACCGTGGTGGTTACCGTGGTGGTAACCGTGGTGGTAACCGTGGTGGTTACCGTGGTGGTAATCATGGTGGTAACTATGGTCATAATTATGTTAATCATGGTGGTAATGGTAGTTACCATGGTGGTTGCTATGATGGTTACCATTGTAGTTGCCATGATGGTTACCATGGTGGTTGCCATGGTGGTTGCTGTGATGGTTGCTATGATGGTTACCATGGTGGTTGCCATGGTGGTTACCATGGTCGTAATGGTAGTTACCATAGTGATAACCATGATGGTTCCTTTGGTGTTAACCATGATGGTAGCCATGGTGGTTACCATGATGGTAACCATGGTGGTAATGGTAGCTAGTATGGTTATGTTGATGGTAACCATGGTGGTAACTATGGTGGTTACCATGTAGGTAAACTACCCGCTGCCATTAAGTGGGTCAAGCCAACATCCGGGTACTTTGGTAAACCCAGAATGCTAAGGTCGGAGCGATGATTACAAGGGAATCTGAAGAGCGAAAGGAGTATGCATAAAGACTTCAGGACCACTTATGCTTATGCAATTGTACTAATAGCTTAGTACTTTTAATATATTATCATAATTTATAATCTAGTTAGGATCAGGCCTAGCAAGTCTACTTCTAAGAAGAGATATTTTACGCTCCTAGCGCCACCTGTTAACCAGTATAAAAGGTGTTGCAAGGTAGGGAGCGAGTCAGTTTAACCACAGAGTTAGTGGAGTTAGTAACTAGTAAGCAGCGTTAGCTGAGCTGCTCGGAGCTATGCCTACCAGCTCCTGCGCAGTATACTGGAGTTTACCGATACCAACTACCTCGGACAAAGGATTGTGATAGAGCTAAGCGCTAGGGTGGTCTAGGATGTGCTGGAACAACTTGTATTCTAAATGTGGTTGATCACTGAGTAGGAGATGGGAAGGTGGACTGATGGAGACTTATTCACTGTGGCTTTGACTCGGGATGAGATGTTTACTTCAATAAAAACCCTTTCATTTTAAGAGCTTCCTCATCGTCCATTTCTTTTGAACTATTGGGGGATGGATGAATTAACTTTGAGCGCAGTCTGATTGGCTCAATAACTTGGATGAACGACTCATGGATAAATTAATTATACACATCACGCAGTCTTAAATCAACACTAACAATAGTTCACAATCTTCCCTCGAGATTCAAACACTATTCCCTTTTTAACTATTTAAAATCTTTTAAATAATATCATGTCGGAATTTCTAACACTTATGGATGTATCTTTAAAAATCCTAGGGAAATGAAGCATTTCTCATTGCAACTAAACAGGCGAAAATCGGCCTATAACAACGCCCCCAAATCAAGGGCAGGGCGGATTTAGCATTTTAAAAAGGGTGCTGTTTTGCAAAGTAACTGTGAATGTTGAGAAACGCATTTAAATGTATATCAGGCACATTGGTAGTCTTATGATGAAATGAAATTTATATTTGAGTATGCCTAATCCAAGTGCAGATGTAAGCATGTATATTTGTAGAAAGGCGTAAGCGTCTGCTTTGGTCCCATTGCAAATGACCATAATTCTGACACTTGTCGCATGGTCAACATAGACCTGGTGCATTTCACGGGGTCTTTTAACAATTACTATTCATACAATACTGAAAAAATCGTATCCCATTTTCGTATGCATTTCACGTGAGACACTTTCAATTATATGGAAAGGGAGAGGGATCAACAAACCAACCATCTTCACCGTAAGTTATGTGGAAAACCTTTACCTTTACCTCGCTTTTATCACACGCCTGGCTTCTTTTCCTTGTTTTGATTGTCCACCAAAAACTGAAAGGACGTGTCTGTCAATTTGATACTCAATACACAAATACAAACTTATAAATTTCATCAAAATACGTTATGAAGTAGACAATTTACAAAACGTTATTTACAAATCACCTTTCTTGAATTAAACTTTTGTTTCTCATGTCTCGCTTTTATAAGGATATAGTTGTTAAACATGTTGCATTTACATCCTGCCATTAAGAATTTACGTTTAAATTCATAGTGAAGTCGATGAAAACTCCTTATCATTAAACACGAATTTAACGTATCACATGATACATAACAGCCTCCTAGGAGTCTAGGCTTTGTAGAAAACAATGTACATGAAAACTGTATGCTAAAAAATCTAAACGGAAGTTTAGGTTGCTCGTTTTATTTTCGCAGAATGGAATGATGCACAATAAAGTTATAGCACCTACAGCCAAGTTGATAAAAGAAATCTGAAACTATTGGCACATCTGAGAACTTTTACTTTGATGGGTACTCTTTACAGATCTTTTTCTTCTCATATTCTAAAGCCATATTTTTAGTACCAGTCACATAATTATTTTTATCACACAAAACTCAAGTACCACAAAGGGTTAACGCTGACAATGTCACATAGTTGCAACATTAACAGTGCACTACAAAGGGAAAACTAGCGCCAAGTCAATTTAGATAATATATTTTGTAAATTGCCTTTACTTCAGAGATTTATATTTCATGTAATATTAGTATCAGTTAGACGTTCCTTTTAGCAAACCACACCAGGGTACCTACAAGAAGCAAAGACTGACGTCGTCACTATGGGTATACATCTCACCGGGACGCAATTTAGAAAAAACTTCTAGCCAAGTGAATTAATTCTGATCAAGAACAAATATATCGGATAATCTAACCCTATGTTCTCTGTCGACTGCAATTACAATTGCAATATGGACTTTCCGAGTAATACACTTTCTAAATAATTAAAGGTAACAAATATACAGTTGTTAATACATCCCAGATGTAGCAAATATAATGTTCAAGAAATTGTACGGAAAAGAGACTCAGACTGAGGTATACAACATCGTTACAACGCCTTACAATCACAAGAACATTATTTCAGCTAATGTCCTCGTTTATTCAAAAATAAATTATATCAAAACGATTTATGCTGAACTCCAGTGTTAGCTGGGAGGTTCCTGTTGGCTCATTCGCATGATAAAGTCTAGTAAGCGTATTTGGAGGCGGATTTCGCTGGGGTTATTGGTGACGTAGAATCCAGGCACCCCCGCCTTCTCCAGGGTGACCTGCTGGTCCATGACCTGCTGGTCTAACGCCAGGATGGTCTTCATGTCGCGACGTTTCACCTCCTCGTCACACCGCGCCTCAAATGTCTGCAAACAAAAGCAAAAATAGAGGGAATATGTTCAATGCCTACACGCAGGGTGAAATGTTCTATCAAAATGTCAGTAAAGATCGAATAGCGTATATATGTATTATAGTATAGTCTAAATAAGGAGAGAGAAAACACGCAGAGTTGAAAAGCGAAGAAGAACGCATATCGGAGGATGTATGATATTAATTTCATCGCAAAGGCGTTGTTATTTTCATTTTTTGAATCTAAACACAAGTGAGTGTTGTAGTCAAAACACCTTCTTTGTTATAATTAAGAGCCAGTGTTGTTGTTTTTTTTTGTTTTTTTTACTTAAATTGGAGATTCTGAACGGAAGGTTACTACAGCCTACCGTTAATTCCTTTTCTTGAGCGGCTTGTAGATATGGAAGATTGTGTGGTTTTGCCTGAGCATCTTGCAGTCCTTCTCGATGCTTTCGTTGCATTTCCTTTTTTTGAACTGCAAAAACAAAGCGAATATGTGTAACAGACACAAAACACTCAGACTAATTTGCGTTGTTAGATAAGTCAATATCGAAGTTTGACGTCAAAAATTGTTAAAATATGCAAACAAAATATATAATGGAGAATTTTACAACAACAATCAATATGTGTGCAAACGATATAACTAATCTATCGAAAATTGTGTCTTACTTTTGTGCTCGTTCACCATTGTTGTTCTCTGACTGAACAGATTCTGTTCTTCCATCTGTTGCACGTCTCGGAGGGTACGCACTATGTCACAAACGGTGCCATCTAGAAGTGAGTTGGCGAGACCACAGAGTAGGTCATAGGGAAGGCGCTGCTGAAGCTTCCTGCTCAAAGAAAAGAGAAGTAGATCTACTTTTAAAATGAAATCTATGCAAAAATAGAAATGTGCCGAACAAAGTATGGTATTTAGGTCTGAGCATAGAATAGCTGCCTGATTGTCAAAAGTTAAGCTACTTCAGCCAGTTCAGGCATCTCATATTTTGTTATAGAATATTCTAATGTTTCTCAGATCCATTACTAGATCTACTGGTTTTGTTTGTAGTACTTTTTCAAAATTAATATCGGCACTGAATACTTTAGAAATCAAGTATAATGTAGATCTACATCCAGATTCTATGTATATAATACAGTAGATCTAAAATAGTATAATATTATGTAAAGTTATCACAGTTGATCTTACCCTGGGACTTCTCTTGCTAATTTCTGCAGTTCACTTAAATAAAAGTAATGTTTCTGTTGTAGCCTCTCCTTCCGTGTGATCTCATCTTTGACTGTTGCTAGGATGTTGTCATTCAGGTTTGGGACGTAAGTCGACATGGCTGCTACCTATTAAGCTATTTGAATATATGAACCGTCAGTTAGCAATTGGTCTGTCATTGCTTTTGACATAACTTAGAGAACAGTTGCCAGTTTTCGTGCATTAGCAACGGAAATTAATAAAACGGGGGAAAAAATTATGAAAAATATTTTTTTTCTATTTCCCCCCCATAAACTAACTGAAAAAACGTCCCAAACAATATTAACAGAAAAAAAAATCCAATTTGAAAATATTTCTATGAAATATTGCTGTAGACCCATAGTCTAAGAAGGACAGGAATGCAGAGAGAGGTTTACTTAGCTCAGACACCACAACCAGGGCAGAAAAACAGAAAAGAACCAGAACATAAAAACGCAGCCAGAATTATCAGAAACAAGAGGCTGGCCCCGTCGAACTAGGCCCAGCCGGGCCTGGCTCTGAACGGGCTAGCCGAAGCATCGACGGTAGCCGAAGCATCGACGGTGCTGTGTTTACATTACACAACAGATCACGGGAGAGGAGGCTTACAGAGCTATGAACGGGCCGGTGATCGGCGAGGCGACCGTCACTGGCGTCAGTAGCCTAGTCAGTCTTCACGAGTCGGGGCCGTACAGTCTTTACCGGTTGTTGTCAAACCCGGCCGGTCGACCAGCCTACGGATACTTGGGCTTTAGTAAAAAGGAACCCTGATTTTATGGGAAAGACATATCGAAGACAATTTCCAACGGCAACGATCTAATACTGGTTATTCAGAGAAACTTTACCTCAGCTGAGTTTTTCCTGGCATTGGCCCATCACGCAAAGCGACATCTGTCGAAAGTGAGAGGAAGTGTCCAAACGATAAGCCAATGAAACTCCTCGTTACAAACTCCTTGACCAATCAGAGATGGCGTAACATCCTATGGTCCACAGAGCCACCAGAGACCATAAATCAATGGACGCGCCACTCGGGGCGTCCCAGCGTTAGGCCTATGGTGCGATGTCCTATTTGTAGGGGGCGCCACTGATACGTGCGTTGTTTACTTCCGGTTGGTTCCCGCCATGCTGAATCTCCGTAGGGAAAGAGGAGCAGCAGCAGGATTTATCAGTTGATTTCAGGTAATGAAAAGAAGGGGGTGAGAACCAATAACTGTCAGATGCAAAACCAAGGTTCATTCTATCCATTTTTGATAGTTGTTTTATATGATGACGAAGATTGCATATTATAATACACATCGAAGTGGCTGTAAATCAGCATTGCTTGATCTTGGCCCAGGCAGTAACTGGAGAACTCGGGTCGCTGACGAAGTGATTGTGCCGTCATTAAAGTCCCGTGTCCCTAGATGGAATATCCATCCCCGACTCTGGTGCGGGGATGGAGTGCACTCCATCGACAAAACTGGTAAAAAAGCATTGAATTCTGGGAAGGTGTGGGCCCTTTCTGCCATACACCCTTCTCATGACCCTGCGCAGTGGAGACCTAGTGTGTAGCAGATCAAGGTGGCAGGAGCCCACCACTCTGGGTCAGGGTATTCATATAGGCTAAGACAGGGAAAATTTTGAACTTTTTGTCTAGATCTCATCAATACACTAACAAAAATGCAAATTTATCATTTTTTGCACTCATATTAGCATGCAAAAACATTTGTTCTTTGCTGCAAGTAACCTAATTTCATGATAGAAAATGTAGTTTTGATACATTAAGGAATCTTTCAACCTAGTTTGACTTTTATTTTGAAAGGAGGTCAACTCTAAAAACAAGTTAATTGCAGGTACTAAGCAAAAGAGGTTAGGTTGAGTGGGTGTCCAGGGGCCCTGGGCTGTGGAACTAAACTGCTATGAACAACCACAACTACCCCCTCTCCCACTCCATTTCCATACACACAAACTGTGAACTACTAACAATACAGAACCTTGGCCATCTAAATGGTCACTAGTTCTCACTTCATTCTGCTCCAAGTAGAGTGACCAGTGCTGCAGACTGCACTCCCCTCACCAGGGTTCAGATTTCTGACATAAGGGGGTGCCACCTTTAGTAAGAAGGGTGTATAGAGGAAGCCATGTTGCAACTAGCCCAAGTCAGTCCACTTCATGAGTTCAAACACTGAATTTGGAGTAAACAGCATGCTGTTCACCACAAAAACAGGTGTGCATGGTATGAAAAACAGTTCTTAATATACAGGTGGGTGTCATTTATGTGTGCACTTTGTATTTGTTGTGCTCCAGAACTTGAGTTCAGTTCACTCCAGTTTTGAATGGGCAGTTGTTGTCAGCCCCACTACAGAGAGGGAGGGGGTGGGTGAAGAGTGGGGCTGACCGCGTTGGTTACCGTGTCCCGTGTCGAATTTAAAAAACGGCCGTGTCACCTGTCAGGGATGTAAGTTTTCCGATTTTTGTCGGATTTCCGATTTTTTCACCCCAGCAGCCCCAAAAAATCATTTTCAAATTTTGATATTTAGAACACGTTTCACAACACTTTAGGATACATTCAGATTTCCTTAATACTCTTTCCGATGTTTTCACTTTCCCCAACTTACATCCCTGCTATATATCTATATTTAGACCCTTGCCCCTGTCGAATTTAAGAAATGGCCCTTTCCCCTGTCACTGTCGTTTTAAAGCTCCTGTCCCCTGTCAAATGTAAGAAAAGGGCCATGTCCCCTGTCGAATTTAAGAAACAGCTATGTCCCCTGTCAAATTTAAGAAATGGCCATGACTTCTCCCCCATTTCACTATTGACAAAGTGAAACATGGCTCACACATGCGACGAGTACAGCTCACGCTATAACGCCTTACAATTATGGACTGGCCACCCGCGTCAGTACAGTATAGATTGTTGAAAAACTTCTTCCTTTGGTACACAATAGTCTAGCCAAACCATTGACGCCAAGTAATCCACATTAACGGTTAATATAGTCTTGCATATCACGTCTTTTCTCTTGCGCAGACTCAAAGCATTAATTTTATTGGTCTATTTCTAATGTGCCTGAATTCTGTTTGATCCTGACATAGAAAAACATTTATTCGCTGTATTACGGTTCCTCCAGATTACCCATAATACAGTGTTTCAGATCAGTTTCCGGTCCTATGCTGGTAGTGTTAGGATTTTTGTTTCAGTTCCTATCAAGTGGTGGTGTCGCCTGCAATAATTGCCCGTAATGGCAAACCATTACACGACGAATTCCCTTCATTTAACAATTACTATTTTGGGCCTTCATTTATTTTGTTGAGAAATAAGCGACCATCCATAAATGATGTCATGCACAAGTTGGTGGGTGGATAGGTCAAACGCATAGGTGAAACTGCCTGAAAACAGGCCTTATTTTCATGATTAAATCAGAAGATTTAGGGTGACAGGGGGATGGGTGGGTCCTAAAACTTTAAAAAGTACCCTGAAAAAGTGTGACGTCATTTATGGATGGCCCCTAATACGTAAAGTTGCCATATTTTCACCAGGTTATAGGTATTCAGAATATTCTTCTTTTTTTTTATTATTATAATTATTTGGTGAAAATTTAAAAATATATATGGTGAATGTTGATTTTTAAATATAATAGAATTTGCTTTAAAAAATGACGGAGACTACTTTTTAACATTAAAGGGAAGAGAATGTCTACCTATAGTAATGGCAATTAAAAGAGCATGTTGAATTATTCAATATTAGAACAATATTTTTGGCCTTTACCATACATGAATTGCAAGACTTAACATGGGTTGTGCCTATCAATGCAGTAGAATATACAATAGTTTGCTGTGAGTGTGATGGTAGAAGTTGCTAAGTTTGTCCTGGGGCACAGATAGGAAGGGGCCTATTCCTGCTCATTTACATGGGCTCCCCTACTCTATGGAGTGTATTATCAGCACCCATGTCATTAAATGAACCTTCACACATAATTTTTTTTTCCCAAATGTATTTCAATTTTCATCTGTTTTTGACAATATGAATAAAACTAAGACAATATCTCTTATTTTAAGGACTATAAATTTAAAACAAAACATCTATGTATGGGGCCTTCCATTTACGCACATCAGGCCTCAACAATAAGGGTTTTGACTTACCTACCCATCGGTAGTTTCAGGTCAAGTTTTACCTGCCCAAACTTTAAATTCACCTGCCATTCTTCCCTGGATGATTAAATATAATGAAAATATGATGAAAATTTTACCTGCCCATTGGTCAGGTGGATGTCAAAAAATACCTGCCCCACCTCAAGTTTTACCTGCCCTGGGCAGGCGGGCAATGCTTACTTAATGTTGAGCCCTGCACATTTTCAGAAATCCCAGACCCCCCCCAGGCAAAAAAATACGCATTGAATATATACTAGAATGTACACACACTTCTGTTTTGTGTAGTTTGGAAAGAACCCATAAAGGTTGGCCGGACGTTAAACTACCCCAACAAACAAAATCCAAAATATCTCGGACCTCCCCTCCCCCCTCGATGCATACATACTAAATGGAAGGCCCCTATGTTGTTGGATGAGATAAAATGGCCATTTCATTATGGTAAATTATGAGCCAAACTTTTCTTTTACTACTCTACGTATCTTCAAATGTCAAGAGCTGTACAAGTCTTTCCCATAGTTAACCTATATGCTTCACTTCATATAGGTTAACTTAGGGAAATGACCTAAACCATTGTTTCCATTTAATTCACCAGGGGGCGCCACACCCTAATGAAAAAGGTCTATATCTAGTGTTTCTATGTCAATTCAGCCAAAAATAGCATAAATAAGCTGAAAAATGGTCTTCCACACGAGATCCCTCAACAAAATATGGAGATCAGGATCCCAGCCCATTTAGTATCTACTTTATAACATCCCGTCATTTTACCGTCCACTACCTGTTATAATACCACCCCCCTACCTGAGACTGTACCAACCCTACCTGAGACTATACCATCAACTAGATGAAGGGAAAGCTGTAGAGGATGTGGAGGTGGTATGGGATAGTGGTAGGCTGTAGGGTACAGGGGCTATAGCCCCTCTCAGGGGTGGACTGAACCACGGGCCCGGGGGCCCGAGGCCCTTAAAAACAGGTCGGGCCCCTAGATTTTCTGGCCAAGGGGCCCGACTGGCCCCTAGAAAATCTATATATAGTACTGACCGAGGTTGGATATCAAAAAAGTTATTCCCCCAGTACTTGTAGTCATGGTCGAGGGCCGTAGCGTAGCCCTACCTGTCCCTGTCAGTCCTCTTCTTCACCTCCTGCACCTCTCCAACCCCTCTCTCTATCTCCTGCCATCATAACTGCCATCATAACCCTCTTGGTCCTCGCCTATACCCTTGCTTTTGTCCCCCTGTCTCATGGCTTTCTGCTATCCCTCCAGCTTGTCTCATGCCAATCCTTCCCCTTTCCTACCCGTCCTGCTCCTCTCCTATACCCATGCCATTCAGCTTATGGCCATTCTGTCCTCCTTCCTACTGGGGTTGTCATTGCCTGTTGCGGACTGTTGCTGCTGACTGTCATCTAGGTGCTGTTGCCACATGCTGGGACAGCCAATGCCCTCCGAGGGTTGCAACTACTCAATTGGTTTTGGAGGTCTCAAGGTGTTGTCTTCAGGAAGGTCTTCAGAATATCTTGGGGAAGGTATTTAGAGTGTCTTGGGGAAGGTCTCAATCATCTTAAATACTGATCTAATCTGTAGAATGAATTATTAATTCAATAATATCACTGTTGTTACTGGGTTCAACTCCCAGCCTGGCTGATTGACATGTTGGTTTAACATGTTTTCAAGACTTTGGTTTGGAGCAAATGAGTCAGGGCTCCGCAACAATGATGTCATTGAAAGTATAATTCAGCACAATGATGTTCCCAGCTGCCGATTTGCTGAATCCTCTCAGTGATCGAAACTAATTTTTGGGCTCTCGGCCAGCGGTGTAAAATAATTGTCGGCACTGATAGGATTTAGTAGCCAGTGGCGGATCCAGACGGGGATTGAGGGGGGGCCCTCCCTTTTTTGGAAAATTTAGCTGTTTTAAATGTAAAAATTGGCCAAAAAGTCATTAAGGACAAATTTTTCAAATACCCTCCCCCCTTTTAAAAACCCTGGATCTGCCAGTGTAAGTCCCAGGAAAAAACTTTAAATGAAGGCCGAAAGTTGCATAAATGACAGCCGAAAATAGCAAACATTACAGCTAAAAATAGTTTCAATAAGACAGCTCAAAAATGGTCGGCCATCCAGGCCAATTTACTCATGATTTCTCAATTTTTCTTGGGCCCTGATACAAAATTGTGGGCCATTGGCTGACGGGCAGGGATTAGTCTTGGAGACTGCCTCTATCCACTTGCTCACCCACTATGTATATGTATCCACCTTTTCTCTATCCTGCCACCTATCCCCATACCTGGCCCCTTTCTCACCCCCTATGCGCCCACCTTCCCCTTTACCTGGCCCCTTTTACTACCACCCTTGTGGCGTAAAACTAGCTGAAAAGCTTTACCTTGTGCAGTCTGGTAAAAGAACCCTAAAGGGTTGGCCGGACTGGTTAAACTAACCCCACAAACAAACAAACAAACAATCACTGCCTGCCAACTGGCCATTACTGCTTTCTAACAGGCCATCAGTGCTTGCCTAGGGGTCATCACTGCTTGCCCAGGGGTATTCACTGTGTCATAGTATTACATTTCATATCTGAAATTCTTCAGTGATGCCATTTTTCTGACTTTTTCAGGATTTCCAGATTTTTGATCATCTCAGTATGAGAATCCAATTTACTTTTTAGTTTTCTAAATGAACATTTTCACATTGAGACGTCTCCCCGGGAATGGGGTCAGACCCAACAAACAAACAAACAAGTCATGGATGATATCATGGTCATAGGGTTAAAAGATGTGGCTAACCAATGAGCAGAGAGGAGATGGGAACAGCAACAAGACGACACAGCAACCCATAACCAGCAAACAGCCAATGCCACCTGTTCTACTATACTGGGACAACCTGTCTCCATGGCCATATTGACATTGCACTACTGTATCACTGACCACACTGACAGGTATTCCTGATCATAACACGAAGTGACAATATTGTACATCTTCAGGACCTTCTCTCCAGGAGCAGCAAGTAATCTATAAACATTGGCTGAACATTCAAATTATACTTATCAGTGGATCTTATTGGAAATATTAACTACATTTGTGAAACTTCAGGAAAATAAATTATTCAACAACCATTCTTAGTGTCCGAAATTAAGGGTGAACCCTGCACCTGAGGTGCAAGATTTTGCAACAGGGTGTATGCTTTTTAAAAGTGTGCACCCGGCAGATGCACACATTTTTGATAGAATAGATAGCCTTCTATCCCTGAGGGTGCTTGGAAAGGCTCTCGGATGCAGACTTTTAAAAGCTATGCACTCACCGTGTGCATGAATTTAAACCTTAATTTTGGACACTGATTCTCCATGTGACTGGTGTGTGTCTTTACATACACACAGCCTTAGTCATAATTGCCTGTTGGAGGCTGCCAATCCCTGCTAGAGTTTATCACTACCTGATGAGACCAGTTAGCGCTTGCTGGGGAACCAGGGAAACTTGGTTGGTCTGCAACCATGTTTTATAGATACTTTCACTTAGATGAAAAAAATATAATGTGAAAGTTTGATGGTTGAGGGGTGAATATTTAACATGTTATGTGAGGTTTTATATTTTCCAACCCTCTTTACCCATGGCTTAACAGTGGTATCCAATGCATGGCACACTGATGAAGATCTCACACCTAGCAACAGCCTATGCTTTCTCAACCAATACCCTGGATTCTTTGTTTGTTGGGGTAGTTTAAAGGGACCCTTGCACATAATTGTAAGATAAATATTTTCCAATTAAATTCTTTGAGCATTGAACTATTGTTAGTGTTGATTTAAGACTGCGTGATGTGTATAATTAATTTATCCATGAGTCGTTCATTCAAGTTATTGAGCCAATCAGACTGCGCTCAAAGTTAATTCATCCATTCCCCAATAGTTCAAAAGAAATGGACGATGAGGAAGCTCTTAAAATGAAAGGGTTTTTATTGAAGTAAACATCTCATCCCGAGTCAAAGCCACAGTGAATAAGTCTCCATCAGTCCACCTTCCCATCTCCTACTCAGTGATCAACCACATTTAGAATACAAGTTGTTCCAGCACATCCTAGACCACCCTAGCCTTAGCTCTATCACAATCCTTTGTCCGAGGTAGTTGGTATCGGTAAACTCCAGTATACTCCGCAGGAGCTGGTAGGCATAGCTCCGAGCAGCTCAGCTAACGCTGCTTACTTGTTACTAACTCCACTAACTCTGTGGTTAAACTCTAAACTGACTCGCTCCCTACCTTGCAACACCTTTTATACTGGTTAACAGGTGGCGCTAGGAGCGCAAAATACCTCTTCTTAGAAGTAGACTTGCTAGGCCTGATCCTAACTAGATTATACAATATGATAATATATTAAAAGTACTAAGCTATTAGTACAGCATGGAGTCTGTATCAAGAACTGATAAAACTAGAAACATAATAAGAATATCCCAAGTATTAAGAAAGTTATGAGACTTTAAAAATTGGTCAATTTCATGTATTTATAGGGAAATCCACAAGTTGATGACATCACACGGTGACTAATGGGGAATCCCCAGCTTTCAACAAAAGGGAATTCCCCTCTCAAAAATATATAGAAAGGAAATTGAAGTTAAGTATTAAATATCTGTATTTAGACCAATACGTGCTATTTTTATTTGTGATTTTTATTAACCAAAATATATTCAATAACCTGGGATTCTCAAGTTATTTTGAAAGGGAATTATTGTGACGTAGCAAGGACTTTACTGGAGGCCCAGAATTTAGGAAATTCCCTAAATATGTTTTCTTTTCCATATTATTCTCTAATACCTTGACATTTTGTAAATCTTTCTTATTGTGACGGGGTCGGGCCGTCGGCAGTGCCGATCTCCCGATCGCCACCCCCTTCCCCCACCTCAACAGGGGTGAAACCACCTCTTTGAGGGGGTGTCAGGGGGTGTCAGTGACAGGTCCCCTCCACTCAGCTCCCATGACTTACCCCACTCACTGATGCCTCTCACAGCCCCTTTTGTGGCTGTAAATCCACAGATTGGGGCTGGCAGGTGGCCCATATGTGGCTGGCCCTCCTCTGGGGGCCGCCATCTTGGGCCACTGGTGCTCTGAATGGTAAAGAGGACCTTCTCAGCCAATCAGATCACCCCTCCAAGAGAGGCCCTTCTAAAACACCCCCTGAGCAGAAGACATTTGGAACCTCCCACTTTTTTACCCTGATCCTGGACCAAGCCTTAGAAGGACCCAAGCCAGGCTCAGCCAACTTTCAACTTTCACTTCAACTGTAAGTCACCAACCATTCACATTTTAGTTGTATCGTCTAGATTAATACACTGTCACTTTTAATTTGTGCTTTTTATTCGCGCTCGGATCTGCCGACTACTTGAACCAAACCGCGCCCGTTACATTATATTACAATTTTCAAATACATGACTCAAGTGAAATACACAAAAATTGGAAGCTTGCAAATTTATGTGCTAGGAACCCTTTAACATCCGGCCGACCCTAGGGTTCTTTCCAGATTGCCAGGAAATCATTTTCAGCTGTGGGTGAACGTATCTATTGTGATGAATTATTGTAATCAATTCAATGGCACAACACAAGCTCGTGTAGTAATTATAAAGGTTAAAAAGGTCAAGTAATGTTCTCTGTTAAAGATATAAGTAAAGCTGTGTTTTGGGACACGATCACGAAGTACATGAGATCGTGCAGTAAGAACGCGTACGGTACAAGTTGCACGAAAATGGATGCACAAGTTTGTAAGTACGGAATCATAATGTATCATGTATTCTTGACCGGAAGTGACCTCAGTAAGGGTCAAAGTGACCACGTGATGTTATGTAACCCGCCACAGGGTTCGATACCCTACACTTTTCGAAAAGTAGCAAGGAGTCTTTTATGTGCAATGTCCAATACACAGGGCACCGCACACTCGGCCTTTGATGACCCTGTTGGGGCACAGGGTGGCCCCCTTTTCCTAGCCTCTTACGATTAGCAGGGGATACTGGGGGCCTATTCTTCCCAGAGCACACCAGAGAACCCCCCTATTAGACCCCAATGGGGTAAAACGTAGGCGACCAGCCCTCACTCATTGCAATTTGCCTTACCTTGCCTTTATACCTAACAACAATACTTTTAGGCCCATGTTCCTTCCTATTTTTTTCCCTTTCCCTTATCTCTTCTTTTCCTCTTTATTTTGTAAGAGTGGGTTGGATTGGAGGAAGTTGCAATACCCATTGCCCCCCCCCCCCTCCACACAGTGTGTTGTTTATCCTTAAGAGTTAGCTGAAACAAAATTTTACTTCACCTCCATTTACATCATAATTGTGGAGCCCTGACTTATCTGCTCCATACCATAATGTTGTAAACATGTAATTTAACATGTCAATTAGCCAGGCTGGGAGTCGAACCCAGAGACAAAAATGTTGTAAATGGAGTTTCAAAATATAGGGTATGTCTGGCCAAATAGCAGTGCAAATAGACCTGACTTGTACCAGCCACACCAGCCAGGTGTGGGTCAGGTGGGCCACCCTGACCAGTGCCAGTGGCCGAACTGGCCCCTAGAAAATTATAGATGATGATTGTTGGAGTTTAAGGTGCATTCAGCATTATTTCAGCTATACCAACACCAGAAAATTATAGATAGTTACCACAAACATCTTACAGTAATTGAGTTTGTTTGTTTGTTGGGGTAGTTTAACTTCCGGCCAACCCTTATGGGTTCTTTCCAGACTGAATAACCACTAACTAATTTTGACCAATAGAATGGTGAATTGGCGCTCCTATCGGTGCTCATGTCAGCCAACTCTGGTTGGACAAGCCATACCCACACACAATCGGCAGTCCCGTTGGCTCTGACATCGACGGGACTGCCTATCCATATTAAGCATGTTTTATTGGCTGGAAATTCCGTCCTGGACAACCAAAACAACGGGGTTTTTGTCATCAGCAACGGGATTTCTGGACGATAAATATTTATGTGGTAGATAGTGCAAGAGTGAGATGTCAGAAACTTTTTTTGCAAACATTGACATCCACAATGTGCACTCCCGCCTTCCTCAACAGCTTAGAATTTCGCGTACCTAAAGGAAGCCCCGCAAACTTACGACATTTGAGGTACATTCAAGTCATGAATAAATTTCTGTTCCATATGACATGATAGGAATTCAACTTACAATACCACGTACATAACTTTTTTATGCTATACCTAACATTTTAGAATAAAACCTTTTTTTTTTGCCATACCTAACATTTCATAATAAAAGAAATGGAGAAAAAGTCTAACGGGACCTATGTTCGCAGGACCTACGTTCAGGGACAGACTGTCAGGGGGACTAATTGTCTTGAAATCCGTAGAATCGTTGCTACTTAAAACCAGACAGATCTTATAACTTGGTGAACATTTCATAAGAGAACACTAAATAAACTCATTTAGTAAATAAGATTTGGAAGTATATCCAAAGTAGCTGTGTGCATACCTGTACTGTTCTAACTGTTATTATGTTTTCAGAGAAGTTTGCCCTCAAATTTTGATGCAAACAAAAGGTAAAAACATCGTTGACAAATCGATGCTGTGGACGTGCTTCTGGTTAACTGTTAGCTGAACCATGGACACTATTACTCATGCAATACAGTACAGGGAAGGCTAACAGAGCTAGCTTCTGACAGTCTGTGGAGGTGTGGGCCTAGCAACATAGACAGTTACGCAATACTGATGCCACGAATGGATGATCTGCCCCAGTCACAGATGTTCTGCCTTGTGTTCTGGATGTTCTGCCCTCTCACTGTGGATGATCCACCTTAGGGGCCATCCAGGTGGAGTGGGGGGGAGCATACCAAATTCTTGAAAATTGCGCACGTCCATGTAGAAATCTTAATCATACATCAAGCTAAGGAGGGGGTCCAGAATTCTGGACAAAAATGCGCACATTTCTAATTTATGGACAGCCCCTTGGATGTGGTCTGGGGTTTCGGTTATGGTGTCTGCATTGATATTTAATGCAGTGTTGGACATAAGTTTCAAAATCTGGGGGCCAGTCAGGCCCCCAACTTTCCAAATCTAGGAGCCCTCACCTAAATCTAGGGGCCCACACAGACTCTTTAAAAACAATAGGCTTATAATGAGTTATAACTTTTTTTTATAGTTTGTTTAGTTCAATAAAATATTATGAATTAAAAACCATGTTATCAACTACTTGACAGATTTTCTATTCTAGAATTTTTTAGGATTTCTAGGGGCCAGTCAGGCCCCCAGACCAGAAAATCTAGGGGCCCGACCTGCTTTTTTAAGGGCCTCGTCCCTGGGCCCCAAGTTATGTCCACCCCTGCAGCCCACCGTCTCGTAACTCTGTAGGTCTATTAGGTGCTGATTAAGTTCATGTAGTCATTGAAACATTGTAAACATGATTTAATCATCTAAATTCCACATTTCATAAGGCCTAATTACCCTTAATCATCTCCTAATCTAACACTCTAGTTAGATTAAATATTGAGTCCCTAATCATGATTACAGTGGACGTGATTAAGGTTAGACCAATGAAAACACTTGTTTCAAATACTCTAAGTGGAGTTACGAGCCGTTCATTTTAATCAAATAATAAGGCCTAAATCTCCCTTAATCACTGCAGACTAATCACGTCAGTTTTTGGTGACTAGCGGAGTTACGAGCCATCGGGGCTAATGTCAAATTTGTGGATGTTTGTGTTGTTTATATTCATCTGCATCATCAGTATTTTTATGTATAGTAATTATGTGTATCCTATTTTCGTTAAAAAATTTGTTGCATTCTTGAACTTATGTCCCGTTATGATAAAAGAAATGGTCTCCACTTAAATCTAATGAGTCTACTGCCATAAAACAATCCATATTTTAATTGACAAAGAAATAACACTCTCCTCCCCTGTTCGCGAGAAGGCTCTGAGGCCACTCATACGAGAATCACCAAAATCACAGAGTCCAACTTCAACCTGTCCGTCTTCAGTAAATAATGCTTTAAATCTCTTAATTTCTTCGATCAATCATGTCACAAATATGTTCAAAATTATCCTACCATTTCAGATGGTTGGGATAAAATATTTAGATATCATTAAGGTGTTTAGAGTCCATGGTCGTTTTTGTTTGTAACTGGTGCCACAACTGGTACAGCACTGATAACAGTGCCGTCGATGGTTTGGGAGCCGTCCATAAATGACGTCATGCAGCATGGGGGGAGGGGGGGGGGGGTTCATGTTTCCATGACCAAACGTGACAGGGGGGGGGGGTCATGTGGTGCTTGACATCATGTTTGAAAAATTCTAATTTCGAAAATTTCAGAGGAAAATTGTAGGTAAAGTTGGAATTTTTCAATGTTGAAATTTCTTTTTAAGGGTCAGATTGCCTCCTAGACAAGAAAATCTGCTTTTTAAGGTCTTTGGTTCCTTGGTTATGTCCATATCCCTGCTTATATTTTATCCGTGATTCGAGGGGGGGGGTCCTCTTTGTATGATGTCATTTTTAGAGGGGGGGTCAAGGGACTCATGATAAAACATGACAAGGCCAAGGGGGGGAGGGGGGGGTCAAAAATAGTCAAAAATAGCATGACGTCATTTATGGACGGCCCCTTGGCTATGGCCAGTATTACTGTAAGGGCAGATTGTCCATAGCAGTGGGGTACTAGAATATCCAGGAAAAAAAGAGACAAATCGTCCAGGGCAGACAGGGAATAAGGCTGATCACCCATATCCAATGCCATAGTAAACAGACAGGGTCAGGGACCCCACTTGACCAAAGATCTATAATACGCTACGCTATCATTCCTTGCTCCTTGACTTGACTACGGACTACGGTCACGGTGCCTGTCAGTGTCTGAACGGTAACAGGTGAAGTGGGCCCTCTGGTGAACTGGGACCATGGTGAACTCGGCCCACTGGTGAACTCGGCCCGATTTTGAAATACATGTTACACTTCATATTTCAGCCATGCTATTTCAAAATATGTAATACTGGAGCTCATAAGTACTTTGTATTGAAGAGGAAATGATATTATAAGTAAATTTGGCAACAACAAAAAAACCTTTTAGTGGTTTTACATGCTGAATCGTATAATTTCAGGCCTGCCAACATTTCAGTATCTCTTATCAGGACAGGGGTCTAAAATTCATCTAAAAATCGGGACTTTTGACTCAAAAGCGGGACTCTTAAGTAGAGTCCCCTGTCAAGCTTATATCACGCATTTTGCATGCCTAATATCATGCAAGACAATATAATTTTCTATAGTCTCAAGGTTCATAGACGTTATTACCTTCAATCAAAACATTTAACACTTTGTTTGATAGTCTCGAGAGTACTTGACAATATGATACCTCACGAAAATCTACAAAATCTCATTTCAATTGCATAGTAATAATAATAAATCTATAATTCATACATTCCAAATTTTTTTTTTTTTATTGATAAGCTTCATCAGCGATGACTACAGTTAATGAGTTATATTTTTCATATAAAGCTATGTACGATGTATCTGCATAGGATACTTAACATTTGCTACTTTTAATCCTCTTTGGGCAGGAAGTCATTTATATCTTGCACACCAGGCTTATGTGGTTAACAAGTTTTATATCCCGGATCCAGGAATTGTTTAGAGGGGGGAGGGGGGGCAAGATCTGACCAACAGGTAGTAGTATATAAGGGAAACAATTTTGAATTTTTTTTGAAAAGATACCCTCTCAATCAGGCAGTCTGAGGCAGTCTGAGGCACTATGGTGACCTTAGGGGATAGCTAAAATTTCTTATACTTTAAATTTCTATATCCACTTCTTCCAGGCAATTAAGGTATAAAATTATCTGGGGATAACCTTTGCGAACATTTTGAAAGGATAACTTCTCAATCATGCTGTCTGAGGCAATATGAGGTGCTATGGTGACCTGAAGGGATAAGAAAAATTGGTTATACTTTTAATTTTTATATCCATTTTTCCAGGGATGAGGTATGCTTGAAGGGGAAGCACAGGGCTGGGAGAGGAGCCATGGGGTCGAGAGGAGAACCAGAGTGCTATGTAGGCCGGATCGTAAAGGGAAGACAGTTTATACTTTTGAAACTCCTTTATTTTGCAAAATGCTCCAGGCTCTCCAGTACTTCTGATGTTACAGTGGTCCCACACTGGGCTCTCCTTGTGACCTGTCTGGTCCCTCTCCCTGCCGCCACACCTCTGTCCGATCTGGGGACGGGGCCCGGCAAGTAGAGCGACGCTGGGTCATGTGGGGATCCCTTGATAAAATTAATATTCACGCAGGGATCCCCATAAACACCAGTCACACCAAATAGAAGTAATTAAAATAAAAAGCACAATAAAATATACACTGTGTAACAGCTATGAGGGGAACCTCAGGGCTGCATGGCAGGGGAGACACAAGGCCGGGATGGGAGGAATAGGTCTGAGAGGGGAGACACAGGGCTGGGAGGGGAACCACATGACTTACAGGGGAACGCCTGACTGCCCCCCCCCCTCCCCGGCCTGGATCTGCCAATGAATAATACTGATCAGAAAATATAGGTGATTATTTTTGAATGAAAAATAATTAAATATTGTATATAGATCTAGGTCTATATAGATCTACGTTCATACTATCCATTGATACCCTCTCGTTGATAGGAAGTGAGAACACAGGGGATATCATGACTGTTTTATTAACTTTAAAAAATCGGGACATATTTTGACTCTAATCAGGACAGTCGGGACAGAGGTTAAAAATCGGGACTCTCTCGACCATATCGGGACTGTTGGCAGGCCTGCTATATCAGGCCTGCCAACATTTGACCACCCCTCTCTGGTACAAAGCTCTAAAAAATACGGTACTTTGGGAAGAAAAACGGTACACTTTTATACTAGATGATTAGACACAAAATTTACATCAGGGGCGGATCCTGACTTTAAAAAAAAAGGGCGAGCCTAGTGTGACATTTTTCAGCTCCGACTCGAGTGGCTAGAATTTTACATTAAAAATTTGATATTCATTTGTGGGCAAAAAAGCAGATGCAGTCACCCCATGCGACCCCCCACCCCAGCTCACCTCTAAATCCTTCCCTCTCGGGATCCCTGTACCTTGTACAAACCAACAGAAGTCAGAAACTTAAATTGCTTTAAAAAAAAGGGGGTGGATTAAGATGAAGAAAATTATAATACAAAAAAGTATCTGCTTGAAAAAATAAGACTGAAATTATATAATCAACTAAAAATTTCCATATCAATTCCTGAAAATCATTTATCATAAATGTATGCTGATTTATATGAGTGCAGGCAACAGACCATCTCATGGTTCACCTAATCAGTAAAAAGTAACGGGCCTTCCTGTGTATAGGCCTACAAAACAAGGGGGGAGGGGAGGTCTGAGAATTTTGAAAATGTGCGTACATTTTAGTACATATCCAATGCGTATTTTTGGGCAAGTCGGGTAGGAGGAATGGCAATATACCGAGACTAAGACTTTGTCTATATACCGAGACTAAGACTTTGTCTACTCTAAGGCGACATTGAAGTTTTAATTGTTCCCAGTGTCAGTGATCCTAGGTGGCTATGTAGGCGTCTAATTGAGAAATCCGCTTTTTATTTATAATTATTTCATTTAAAAAAAAACGGTACATGTCTGTACCTTTAAGGTACACCCGGGACAAGAGTCAAAAAACGGTACAGTACCGGCAAATACGGTACACTTGGCAGGCCTGCAAAGTATATACACATCAAGACTTGCAATTAGTAAAAACGTGAAGGGTGGGCCGAGATCACCAGGGGGCCGAGTTCACTAAGCCTTTCAGGCTTAGACTAAGGGCCGAGTTCACCAACGCCGCCGAGTTCACCAGTATTAGTCTACCGGCACTGACTGTCAGGCAGATCACGTGCACAAAGATTAAAAATTGATTGATGAGCCGAAATATTGACAGTAGACAAGTCTCTAAGTCATACCGAATACAGATAGAACTCGATTTTAAAATCTATTGTGGTTAAGTTTAGTTTCCAGACAAGTTTACTTCCAAGATTTTCGTGTCTGCCTACCTGTGTTTACGTTGATCGCCACATGCCGGAAGTGAGTTACGCACGTTGCGCGGAAATCTGCGCAGAACGACATAAACGCGTTCCCGGCGAGTGGCCCGTCCATTCTCATTCTCCCCGACGGCAGAGTCACTCCGTACCTACGTTGCGGAGGGAGCGAGCGGACGTAGCGAAGGGATCTACTTTCGGCGTCAGATTGGTCCATTCTATTTACGGTCTTTGGAGCCACCTAGTGTTAGATTTTCCATTAACGTTGGAGCGGGTTGTTTTTTACCAGACGACTGGCCGACAACAGAAGATTGTGGAGGTTGTGATAAACACCTATTTATCGTTAATCTACAATGTATGTGGTTATACACACTACAAAATAACACAGTACGTATTGATTTCATGCTCTCGAATCCATTCACGCAGTTCGTATTGACTGCATGCTTATAATGCAATCCGTGTGTAGCTCTAGTCTAGATCTAGATCTACACACAATTTATTTCAGGGGCAAATGTCATTGTCAATCACTCAAGCAGCATCACTCAATGAGAGATTGAGGCTGTGTAGTCTACAGACAGGGATGTGAGTTTCCAGATTTGAATCTGATTTCACATTTTTTCAGATCATGAACTCAGATAGACTAGATTCAAACTGAATTTCATAGACTACAATGACGTTTTATGGCATTTTAAGAATTCAAAATTTTCTCTCTGGGGTTTCAGATTTTTTCATTAGATCTAACCCTGACTTACATCCCTGAGTCTACATAAGGCTTGTAGGGAGATGTACCATGGGAGTGGCAATTGTCCCCCAGTTCAGGCCCGTCGGGGGACAAGCTAGAGTCTAGACGGGAGCTCCTCACTAGTCAACGTGTTGATAGAGGCTAATCCAGTACCCAGTGGGCACACAACCTAATTTCAACGTTGTTCCAAGGTTGATATTACGTTGATATTGGTCATGACGTCAGATAACCAAAATACAACCTAAATTCAACCATGGTTGTATTCTGGTTGAAATACTGACGTTGGTTCAACGTTGAGAATTACAACATTTATGCAAAATAAGGCATAATGTCCATTAGAAAAAGGGTTTATTTCTGATATTTGAAGTCAAAAAGGCATAAAGGTAACATAGAAATGCTTTTCTTTAGTCTGTGACTAAAATTAGAGGATGTCAGGATTTCAACCAAAATACAACGTCAGAAAACTTTGCAAATCCAACGTTAATTCAACCCAAAATCAACGTCACAACGTAAAAACCACGTCATACTTCAACGTCAGTATGACGTCAATACAACCAGTTTTGCCCGCTGGGTAATGTTTAGGTTAGGGGGGATTAGGTCGTCGCCCCATCGGCCCCCAGGATGTAGGTTGTTGATATAACACTTGTAAGCGTTGACAAAAACTGCCCCCTGACATTTTCAGTAAATTTTCGGGTCTGTAAAGCCAGGACATTTAACCCTTTGCTGACGGCACCAAATGATAATTCATCAAAAAGCAAGGGCATTATACTTTTCACTTTCAAATTATGATATTATAAATCTTTATATCCCAAGAAAGTCTTTTACCAATATGCAGTCCATAATAACAAGACTTAGAAAAAACATTTTGATTTTTGATTTTGGTTGCCATGGTAACCATTGAAGAGATTTTGTTATAATCAAATTTCCAAAATAATTAGTATTTTTAGGCCAAATTTCTAAAAACTATCCCGAAATAAGAAAAAATATTGATTTTAGAGAAAACTTTTGAATTAGAAAGTTGTTCCCTATGTCATTTTCTACCATTTGGTATAAAGTTCTTATGGGTTCCTAATTGTTTTGCTTAGTATCCTGTCTAAAGGTAATGGGTATGTTGTGCCCCAAAAATCATTAAATTGCCATTTATTACCAATATTATAATAATATATCTAATTAAACTGGTCAGAAATTCAATCTAAAATAGAAACAACAATCTGAAATATCATTGTCTTCAGTTTATTGAATGATGATGCACTATTCTGAAGTTTTGAATGAAATTGATGAAGAAAACTGTAAAAAGGTAAGATAAACCTTCAAAATGTGCAATTTCATGGGCGGCCATCTTGAATGTACATCAAAATGGCTGATTAATGGCATTTTTGAAGAACAAGTGGGTGGAATGAATTTGAAATAATTTATAAGAAAATTAACATAGAAATAATTTTAAGTGGCAGGATCGAAACATTAGAAAGTGTAGTGCATATTACAATTCGTTACAAAGAAAAAATTGTGTTAAGAACTATTATAAATTGCTTTTTAAACTTAAATTTTATCATCCTATATAGGTGAATAAAGTTTGAATTTTTACTTGAAGGCAAAATTTACTAAAGTTACCACCTATCATAGTGCCAAAAAATTATTAATACACTATTTATGGTCAAAATACGACTTCCTTTGAATGAAGTAAGATATCTGATATAAGTATTTAAAAAATTGTCTATGAGATCTAAAAATGATAGATATTAAAGCCTAATCAATGACCATCGATCATATATGATCGATTTCCTATGGGGCCGTCAGGAAAGGGTTAATATACATGCTAATCCAAAAACATGATGCAAATTTAGATCCAGCATAAAGTAAGCTTCAAGGTGGTATATTGTATGGTTTTCTACGAACATTCTCACTATAAAACATATTGCAATGTTATGAATGAAATTAAACTTATTATCTTCAACTGTGATAGAAGATATATTCCATAGGAAAAATATTAAACATACACTATTTGTTTTTTAAATATTGAGCATGTTTCTGGTTTACATTCAAAAATGCGCCATAGAACTACGGCCTTGGAGTATCTGAAACTCCCTATTATACAAGGGTTTGTCAACGCATCAGTGATGATACAACCCTCACCCCGGCTTGAGACAACACAGGCCGATCGAGGCTGGGACCCTAAGCCCACATAGACCGACCGGTCTTTAATCCCCTATGTTATGATACGTTGACTAGTGGATGGCAGCCGTCTAGACCCCTCCACCAGTGAAAGGCTACCAAAAACCCACTATCTTCAGTTCACTACGTCTAGGCTATTGCAAGACAACAATATCTGAACAGATAACTTTATCATTTTATTTCAATAGGTACAGTAATAAACCCAACATCCCTTTTTTTGATTTTTTTGGTAATATTAAATAATAAGGAAGTTATAGATAGGTAAAATTCACCCTTCCCCTTCCCTCTGAGGGACCCCTAAGTAGGTTGTATGCATAGTGTTTAATCTTTAATCAGGTGAGACTGTTGTTTTAGGGGCTAAGCCATTAAGTGAGACAATGCCTGAATGGTTAGCTACCATAACAGAGAGGTGGGAACCCTAGTCTGCCAACCTTATCATCACTCTGTCTACACAGGCCTTATTTTGTGAGAGGTGTGAGGTCACTGGGGCCAGAGTTGGGGATTTGAAAAGCTGTGGTCTACCAGCCCACAACTCCCGACCGCCCTATATATCTACTCCATATTCGCCTGATTTACATTCTGAAACCCACCAATTATCGCTACCTTGGCGGAGAGCGGGGAGATTAACAAAAATTCGTTTTTCTTCAATTTACAAAGTGTAAAAAATAATTCACTATTTTTTCATGATACAAAAGTACTGAAGCTTTACATATATGCCAGATTTTTAGCTCTTACTGAAATATTTTTGATTTGGGATAATTTAGACAGTTTTTATGGATTTGGCTTCAACTCCGACATTTCCTCTTTGATTCAATGTAATTCAATCTACCATTCATCTTCTCAAATTCTTCTCCTTTTACTAAAGCAATGTATGTGGAAAAAACAGCTAGATGTATTTCTCTCTAGTTTTTTAAATATTGGTTCAATCTTCTTACTGTTAGCGTGAAAAAGTTTGGCATTGACCCCACACATATCATAGAGGGCCTCAACTTTGAGTGAAATCCCAGGATTTCTGGGATTCCCCATTTCCCCCATAGACTCCAATGTTAAAGGACCCCAGCATTTCCCGTCACGATCTGCACAGCGCGATGTGCGAATGATCGGGAATTCCCCCTTAACCCTCAGACTCACTTCATCGACATCCATAGACTATGAGCAGCATTTGATTTATGGTTGTCCGTGGCCAATGGAAACACGATTGAATTTTATGCATTCCTGCTGAGTCTGTCGCAATTTCTAATGCTTAACCCCTTCAACCCTCTATTCCTGAGGATAATAGATAAAAATGTGTGTGGACTACAGAAGATATGCTTTCTAAAGCTGCAAACCATTTGAAAATATTCCTTTTAGAAGCTTAGATACGGTCTTTTGAACTTCCCTACTTCTTGTACAATAGAAACCCTCCAGTTCTGATAGTCATCTTTGTTTCCATGTTATGGTAACTTTAACTTGGCCTTGTATATTTTGAATAAAAAGCATTTCTTATTCAGAAAAATGTTTAAAATACAATAACTTTTGATTGACTTGGTCTTTTATCTAACTGTTTGAAATATAAGGCAGAAAAAGATATTTCCTACATTACCAATGAAAATTGTTCCATTGACTCTGAATGTTCTTTTTTCTGTAACCATGGCAACCTAACAACTTTATTATATGAAGGATTTCTGTGAAAAAAACATTCCATTGCAAATTTCCCATAATGCATCATTTGCAAAGGATTTGAAATTTCTTTGAAAATCACTGAATTCTCAGGAAATTTCTATCTAAGTAAAACTTTTCCACAAAATTACATGAAAAAATGTTTTTTCACCAATAATTCCTTAACTAATGCCTTCAAGAGGCTGATTTCCCAGAATAGGCAGATTTGCCTTATATTGACCATAACGGCCTTTACTAGGACACATGTCCTAAAATATCTAAACATCCTAGAATAATAATACAAAAAGTGTGAGGTTCCTTGGAACTTTGGGAATATTTTGATATTTATCTCATGAGTATAGGTGAAATACCCATTTTATAATCAGAATGAAACCCTAAAGGAGGTGCCATTTTATGGGTAACACCCATGTGGTGGCCAAATATGGCCTTATGGGGTGGAAGGGGTTAAAAAAAGAAAACCACATATAAAAAAGTTCAGACAGATCTAAAATATTTATTGTTTGCTTTAAGATTTAATTGTAGATACAGATTTTTTCCTATTTTTTTTTCCTGTCATTTTTTCTTCAATAGACAAGGCCTCATGTTCAGGAAAAAGCTATAACGATGTACATGTATATTCAATATTTTTCAGATGTGTCGTGATGGCTTCTTCATCTATACACCAAAACCAAATTGGGTACCTGCTAAGCAACAACAGCATTGTAAACATAAATGGTGTACGTGCGAGGCTTGAGGTGGACGGGTCTACTGGAAGTATCCAAGTCATCCCAGTAGGTGAAGAGGACTGTTTGCGAGAAGAACACAAGTACAAAAAAGAAAGAACTGTGCCTTCAGCCAACAGGAGCAATGCTATTCCACCTAGTACAGATAATGAGCTTCAACTGCCAGTTCCAGATCAAGCAGGTCGTCTAGTTGTTAGTGCCTTAGTAAATGATCCCAAGGACATCCGAGAATCTCTTGATCATCAGGACGTCCAAAATGTAACGTCCGGATGCTCAGCATCAATCGAAAATTGTTTCGAAAAAAGTCAGGAAGACATTCTAGACGAGCGCACTCGATCTAACAATATAAATGCACCTGTTAGCAAAATAGGTTCAGCAGAAGCTGCTTTGGAACCAAAATCCACTGTACACAAATTCCCCCAAGGCATTGTGGATGCAAACTCTGTTCAGAACCTTGACCGTGATGTTTTAGAGCAGGACCTTTTGGAACAGTTTTTAAGTAGTGTCACACATGACTTCCAATTCAGTAGCTCTGTGCCTACTGAATCTCCCAACGCGAATATAGAACCAAGTCTTTTCCTTTCTTCTGTGAAAACCGATAGCAATTTGATCGGACCTGATCCCATCAAAGGTCTTCCTGTTTCATCGTATGCATTTCTGACCGATACGGAATTGAAATCAGTAGAGCAAACCTTTAGGAATGTCAGTACCTCACAACCAGAGGTACCCATTTGTAATTCTGACGTCGACAAACCTCCATCTTTCACTGATTGGAGTTTTCAGACAGACAAAGTACCTTCTAGTGTAGATAATGTTTTGACAAAAGGCAAAAATCCAAAAGAAAGCCTGAGAAAAATTGAAACAGCTACAACAGCTACCACAGTTAACACAATACCTAAGAGGAGAGGAAGACAGCCGAAAGTGCTTAACTCAGGACCCTCTCCTAAATTAAAACCATTAAGACCTAAGCCAACTTCACAAAATATCCTTATAATCAACGTGCCCCCTACGTCGTTGCGTGCTCCATATGTAAAATGCCAAACACAAAAACAAACTCTATTTGTAAGCAAAAGGCACGCTGTAAAATATGCCTCTACAAAAGAGAAAACGGTATCGTCACACACACAGAACGGTAATCTACTTTCTGAGACGAGGTTAAGCAGTAATCTAGACACAAGCGATATATCCTCCAATCAAAATCAAAGAGTACAATCCAATGATCTCATACCATATAAGATTATGACAACAGACAAAAGATCAGTGTCAGTAACACAAGTTCTCAGTGATAAAATAGAGCAGACTGAATCCTTACATAACTGCCCTGCCTGTCCGATGAAAGTCGCTACTTCAGAACTCCAATCCCACTTGCTGACACACCCCAATATTTGTGCTGTGTGTGAGATGGTGTTTGTCAGAGAGGCCGACCTCTTTGAGCATCTATCTGAACACGACATTGACGTGGTGAGAGATGACGACGGGAGCACGGAGCTCAAGTGTCGGATCTGTCTTGCCCAGTTCTTACACGCGGGGAATGTCCAACGTCATGTGATGACTAACTGTGAGAGCAAACTAGATGACCCAAGTCTAGTAATGAAATCAGGAAATGGAAGTGTGAGCGGTAAGTAAAGGGATGGTCTCAAGAAGGATATGTTAATGTAAATGTCGCGATACTCAAATAGTTTAGCATGGTTCATTGTAGTCCTATATTAGTATAAAAAAACGATGTTCAGTCAAATCAGCATAAACGATTCCTAATACACGACAATATAGCCTTTACCGTCTTAAGAAAATGTTAAAGCTACCCCCTTTAGAAACATTAAAAATGTATCGAGAAAGTACATAGACTAATCTGTTCTACAAGTATTGAATTTATCCCGATGACCACTATAAAGAATTATCATAATAATCGATGGGGCAGGTAGAATTTAAGCAAACTTAGGAAAAAAAAAACTCTCAACATTGATAAAACTTGGTGGTATTTAGTAGTTAATTTTGACAGATACCGATGTTTGACGAACTGTCTGGCGAACTGGCCATGCCTTTCAAAACGTTCCATGTTGCGCCCGACAAAGAATTAAAGCATCACGGTGGGTTCTAGAACATATTATTATGAACAAAGGTGGTCATTATTTAATCTTTATATGTATATATATTTGATTCTACAGGTAAAGTGTCTGCTACCAAAAAGAAAACTCAAGCAAAGAAACTGGTTTGCCACAAGTGTGGTCGATTGCTGAGTTCAAAATCGCTGCCTGTTCACCTGAGCTCCCACTGCCCTGCCGATGACCCTGATAGACAAACTAGTAGGTTTATTCTTTATTAGCAAAACGTCTGTTCGTATGATCTTCTCTTTAGATGGAGATATATTGTGTGCAAAGTCTTGTGTTGCTTACCAAAGTCTTGTAACGTCTTAGATTTTTCTGAGTTCAATATCTTCAAAAAGTCTCAAATTGTACTTTTTTTTTCACAAGAATGTCCTATAATGGTCCCAGGTAACTAGTGCGAGGAAAAATTTACCCAGTTTGAGCCACATTCCACTCAATTTGTTTATGCATGTTAGTCACATTATTCAAGAAAAATTTCCCCGGTTACTTATCCAGACATGTACATGTCTTAAATTTGCATCAAAAAGTTCTTGAATGAAAATACCAAGTGAGATGGTACCATGTAAAACAGATGCACCTAAGATATAGCTATCATGTTTAGTTATATGATCAACATCCAGTTTATCAATTGATAACGGAGAACCTCTTATAATTGTATAATTGGTATTATTTCATTGCAGATGACAGTAGTATTGAGATATTTTTGCTCTTACAGATCCCGTGCAATGCAACGTTTGCAAAAACCTTTTTCGGAACCTGATGACCTTCAAACGCCACTTTCCTTTGTGTCGAGGACGACTCAATTCAAACGACGGAGACGGCTCGGTTACATGTGACAGTTGCTTCAAAAGTGTCTCAGTAAATTCACTCAAAACTCACAAGCGTCTATACTGCTCAGCGGCAAAACCAGATACACAAACTTGCAGGTTCTGTGGTACTTTATTAAAACATAAACACTCACTGAGAAACCACGTTAAATGGCATTGTAAGAAGAGTCCTTGTGCTACGAATCCTATGAAGTGCACATGTGGGAAGGTGTTTAGAAACTATAAAGCTTTTCAGTCACATTACCAGAATCATTGTTTGGTTAAATTACCGGCACATCCATGAGATGGTCTTAGCTTTTGTATAAAAAAACATTTTATTTACTCAATAAAAACATAGCTTTACTTTGGTATTTCATTGTGTTGATAAGGAATAAAAAAGGATGTAGTATTAGCTGAGAACTTAGGGAAATACGAGGAGTTATTGTAGTAGAACTTTAAAATTGAAATTAAAATTTATTGAAAAGAAACGAGTCATTTACGTTTGAACCCAAGCGGCAGTGTAGGTAATAAAACGTAACGCTACAGACCTTAATGTTAGTGATGTTTAGATGAATAAAAATGTGTCATCTGTTTAATATAGGTTCATCTGCAAGAAACCTTTCGGTTTTATCTGACTAACTGTGGGATAAATTGGATGAAAACTTGCAACTGTCTGAAACTTCATTGTCATTCAAAAACATTTAAAACAAGTGAACAGGACATATGTGAAACTTGTTTGATGAAGATGTCTTTAATAACAAAAATGAAAAATTATTATATATAATACATTTGGGGCAATATACGGAGAAAAAAGAAAAACATTTGCCTCGCCTTCCTTTATGGGGCTATAGTAAATATTAAAACTGGCGCGAAAAGAAATATTTAAAAGTTTAGTTGATATTATATTTGATGGTTCCCTCTATCTATTTTAATGTACCACATGGTGAGAATATGCCCGGTCAGTAGGTTAACCTGCACCGGCAGCCCTTTTCCTGTTCTGGCAATAAAAAGATGAATACTTTGTCTTGTACCGGGTATAGCCTGATAAATTGAGATGCGAGACCACCTTGTGTGGAAATCAGCTAGTCGGACAAGCTTGGTGTTGTCTTGATTGAGCCCAAGTAAGCTGGCTGTTGGTGAGAGCAGGTGGAAAACAGGGTTGTGGGTAGCTCTGTGGACCCTTCTGTCACGGCAAGCAGACCCAGTGAATGAAGGCTCAGAAGGCTACCTACGGGTTTTTGAACAAACCATTTTAAGATTCCATTAAGATATGCCCACGTGTGAGTAATTAAAGGAATTGTTTACTTTTCCACTTAATGCCTATGCTCAATGAGTTTATGGAAGTATAGTATATGCATTCGAATTCGAATTTCTTATTTGATAAAAGTTTTGGCATGCGCATTGGACCCTAAAATGGCGGAGAGAGTAAACATTTGGCTATGCTGACCATAAAGATCTCAACTATAAAACTGCGATCTGCTAAATGTAAGGGAGCATTGCAAACAAGATTATAGCCTAAGGCCAGAAAAAGATCACTTTTAGTCAGATGGATTGATATAATTGTCAGACCATGTGGCCTAACACAGGGTGCCCACGCAAGTCTTAAAAGGTCTTTAAATAAATTGATTTTCTCAAATTTAAGGCCTCAAAAAGGTCTTAATCTCGTGATTTCCTTGCATGAGGTCTTATAAAAGTCTTAAATTGGATCTGATTAGGAAATTAAAGTCAAATGTTAGGATGAATAAAAATTGTGGCTTTTTGCTGAGTGTCAGTACATCAAATATCATGCGATTAAAGTTTTTGTTTGGTCGAACATTTGCCAAAAGTAGGTTGGTTGGTTGGTTATTGGTTGCTTTACGCCCTAATCAACTGCCAGGGTCATATCAAGGGCGGTGATGGTGATCGAATCTATGAGAAGGTAGAGACCATACCCCTACACATTTACCGAAGTAGGTGTTCTTTAATGTGCCTGGTCCCATATACAGGGCCCGACACACAACAGCCGGTGGCACAAGGCCTTTGATATCCCAGTTGTTGTCACTGGGAGAAACACAGAGGGGTGTAGCAGCCCTGCCTGGCCCGGCCGAGAATCGAACCCGGTGCCATAAGTAGGTCTCAAATAGGCCTTAAAAGGCCTTAAATAGATTTTTGAAAAAGCGTGGGCACCCTGTTGCAGAGTTATCAATTGTTTTACTCTGGAGACTATATCTACATAGGGGCCATGATCTTCGTAACTGATATCTGTGATTAGGCTAGGCCTAATGAGGTGAAATTTGATGGTCTCATTCATATTTATTGTGTTCGTAAATCAAAGAAACTATATTTACCAATCCTGTTTCAATGTTATTTTCAAATTCCATCACTTTTTTCATCACAGGTTTTGTAGACAAGACAGAATCACCTGATTAGCATAATCACTAAATTTAGGTACGAAGATATAGGCCTACAGATAGTGGCTTTGGCTGCCTTACAATTCACTAGCAGACTAAGCAGTATTAGGCCTATCTACCATAAATCAGTCCGACGTAGCCAGCCTCTGGTATGCAAGGTTAGACAGTCTAAGACTGAATCAGGGGGCATTCATCTTAATACAAGGGCCTGACGAAACTGAGAGGCTACAGCGTGGACTACCATAAATTGTAGCTGTTTTCCCAAAAATGTAAAAATAAAAATGGCTATGTTGTCGGGGAGAGAGATATCTCCCTAGAACTAGCAACACGTTGTTCCAGTTATCCAGTTATGAGTATAACTTTCGGCAAAGGTCTATAATAGCTACGCATCCTTCCTTCCTCCTTGCTTTCGGGGCGCCAATTGGGCTAAGTTATCCGGCGGGTACGTACAGTTGCGCGCCAAACGACAAGATATCGGCTTGAAGAGTCGACACTCTCCGAGCACAATGAGTTTCAAGACGTTCCACCTCAAATCCTGTATCATCATTGTTTAAAGTAAGTATCAAATGAGTTTTATTCTTATTTATATTTTACGCATCAAAATACAGATACAAATCAACGTAAACTAGAACAAAACGTTGGAGGCCGGAATTCGAAACTGAATTTTACTGCTAACTCTGTAACAAGAGGAAGAACCGCCATTTTGAATACAGTTCAAAATCCCCACGGACCTGTTCAGACTTGGTTAGGGAATATTCTTGCGTATTTGCGAACGATTCTCTACCGTGACGATCCCCGAAAGTTAACACAGGTAAGAAAAAGATTCTTTTGATCATCAAAAAGCTCTAGCTACGTTGTTTTACTCAATCAGAATGCTGTCACGAAAATGTCTCCTCCGCGACGTCTTGACTGGAGTTTTGACTCTTGAGTGTTGTTTGTTTTGAAACTGCACCATGTCATGCTCGTGATGCTGATAGATGATGATGACCTCAGATCACCAAATATGCAGGGCTTGACAAATCGTTTTATCACCTGGTTGTCCGTCGGGCTACCATGCTGTCTTGTTTGGTTGCCCGGTAGTATTTAGTGGTAGCCCGGAATTTTAAGGATAGACAACACCTCAGAGTGGCCCCTTGTGGTTTGCCTAAAATTAATTCCCAAACTTTGTCAATTTTGCATTACATCAGACTCGTTGGATTCTGACATTGGCTCAAATGGGTAAAGTGATAATTCCCAAAACCCATTTATATGCAACTTGTGGCTCTAATATTCATCAGTGTGACTGATGACAAAGTTTCCTTTCCTATCATTACCTAATAAGATTCCTTGGAGGGCATAAAATGGTATTTGGGGTTCCACAGTGGCTATGTGTCACTTTTCCAGAGAATATACAATTTAATTACGACATTTCTTCAAAGTCAGATTTCGGCATTTTCAAAAAATTTCCTACAAATAAAACCAGTTATTTCACATAGCATGTAACTACTCATGGTATAAACAATAGCCTAACTGGATATCTAACTAGTGGTTTTCTCAGAATTAATGCCCAAACTTTGCAATTTTTGCAACTTTCCTCAATTTCCTTCAATTTCGATTAGTCAAAATATTTATTTCTTTTGAACATAAATATGTCATTTTTGGTATCTTCTGAATCAGAATTTTGTTTTCTATTCATTCCTATCGACTACATTTTGATTAAAGTGATTTAGATTTTGAAGATTGCATTTGTATTAGTCAAAAAAAGGTGTGAAATGTCATTCTCACACCTCACACTCTCCAAGCAGGTGTGTTAAACCCCCTCCCATTTGGCTATGCCTAGAGATCTACCCGAGACAGGTAAAAGCTAGAAACAACACTAGCGTCCTATCTATGTTATGTATGTCTATGTAGTTGGGAGGAGGGCCTTAGGCCGCCTACACTCTTTCTTGACCAGGTTGACTCAATGCATTTCAATGGGGGTCAGAAAAGTTGTTACAATTTTGTGACCAATTTTTCGTTCCACTTTTCTCAGTAATGCCAGCATTATAATCTTCAAACTATATGTATTTCTGTAGTTCTGTTTCTAGTATATGGTGGTTTGGTTCCAAAATTCTGAAATAGTTGGTTGTTTTGTTGTAATTTTGAAGAGAATCCATAAGTTTTTTGTCACAAAATTTAAATAGGGATTTCCTATAGTAAAGGAAGTAGATCATCACTCTCCACGCACAGCAAATCTTTTTCCCATAGGGATGCATGGAGATTGACAAAGAAGGTTCCACTCTCTAACTTCTGACAATCTCCAGGCACATGTTTATTGGGAGGCGGGCCTTAGGCCGCCGACCTTCTCTAGACTCTTTCTACACCAGGTTGTCTCAATGCATTTAAATGGGGGTCAAAACAGTTGTTACAATTTTGTGACAAATTTTTCGTTCCACTTTTCTCAGTAATGCCAGCATTATTCTTTGCGTTGTATTAAGTTTCACCAATGGTATAAAGTTTGATAGGCGAAGTATAGGATGGCTTTTTCTTTGAACAAGTGAAAGAGCCAGTTCACCCTATTATCACACATGTAATCTCCTGGTTCCTGTTCTATGCTTGGAGAGTGGATGCATGGGTTTTCTTGTGAGAGGAGATTTTAGTTACATTTAGTTACGTGTAGATGTGTCATATGGCCTTTGACAATTTTTACATCAGAATGGATTTTGTGTTGTTATAATTCTTTAAAAAAATACCTTAAATGTATTTTACATAATTCTTTTATAAGTTTATATGTATTTTGCTTATATTCATGTTATTTGGTTAAAATTTACAAGTTTCAGGATAGTTAAAACAATAATAACTTTGAGTTTTGGCCAACTCTAGTGGGAGAGTGGACCCTAGGTGAAAGTCAATTGCCTCTCATGTGCTGTGCGGCAGACCGGAACAGACTGGAACAGAAGTGTCAAATCCCTTACATTCTGTTGTTATGGTGTGCCAAATGAGAAAAAACAAGTTGACCATTTCAAATTTGTATAACATTTTTTCTCAATTCCAACATTTACAGAAATTCATCAGACATGTTTTTCAGCATGGCGGCCATGTTTTTTTTGATATGCAAAGTGCTCAAAAATGACTTCAAAATTTTTAATTTCCAAGAAATTTCTTTTCACTTCCAAGTTTAGACAAGGTCATCAGAAATTTTTTTCAGCATGGCAGCCATGTTTTTATGATACGCCAAGTGTGCAAAAACAACTTCAATTTTTTTGTATTTTCATGAAATTTCTTTTTACTTCCAAGTTAAAGACAAGTTTTAGACAAGGTCATCAGTCATGTTTTTCAGCATGGCGGCCATGTTTTTATGATATGCCAAGTGCACAAAAACGACTTCAAATTTTTTATTTTCATGAAATTTCTTTCTACTTCCAAGTTAAAGACAAGTTTTATACAAGGTCATCAGATATGTTTTTCAGCATGGCAGCCATGTTTTTAAGATGCCCCAAGTGCACAAAAACAACTTCAAATTTTTTTATTTTCATGAAATTTCTTTTTTACTTCCAAGTTAAAGACAAGGTCATCAAACATGTTTGTCAGCATGGCAGCCATATTTTTATGATGCGCCAAGTGTGCAAAAACAACTTCAACATTTATTCTTACGACTTTTCTTCTCACTTCCAAGTTTTAGAGAAGGTTATCAGACATGTTTTTCAGCATGGCAGCCATGTTTTTATGATGCACCAAGTGCACAAAAACAACTTCAATTTTTTTTATTTTCATGAAATTTCTCTTTACTTCCAAGTTTAAGACAAGTTTTAGACAAGGTCATCAGTTATGTTTTCAGCATGGCAGCCATATTTTTATGATGCGCCAAGTCCACAAAAACAACTTCAACTTTTTTTTTATTTTCATGAAATTTCTTTTTACTTCCAAGTTAAAGACAAGTTTTAGACAAGGTCATCAGTTATGTTTTCAGCATGGCAGCCATATTTTTATGATGCGCCAAGTTCACAAAAACAACTTCAACTTTTTTTTTATTTTCATGAAATTTCTTTTTACTTCCAAGTTAAAGACAAGTTTTAGACAAGGTCATCAGTCATGTTTTTCAGCATGGCAGCCATGTTTTTATGATGCGCCAAGTGCACAAAAACAACTTCAAAATGTTTAATTTTCATGAAATTTCTTTCTACTTCCAAGTTAAAGACAAGTTTTAGACAAGGTCATCAGATATGTTTTTCAGCATGGCAGCCATGTTTTTATGATGTGCCAAGTGCACAAAAACAACTTCAAATTTTTTATTTTCATGAAATTTCTTTTTACTTCCAAGTTAAAGACAAGTTTAAGACAAGGTCATCAGACATGTTTGTCAGCATGGCAGCCATATTTTTATGATGTGCCAAGTGTGCAAAAACAACTTCAACATTTATTCTCAGGACTTTTCTTCTCACTTCCAAGTGTTAGAGAAGGTCATCAGACATGTTTTTCAGCATGACAGCCATGTTTTTATGATGCACCAAGTGCACAAAAACAACTTCAAAATTTTTTATTTTCATGAAATTTCTTTTTACTTCCACATTACTGTGATGATGATGAATTGTTGTAATAGAATTGCATTTATAAAACTCTGTATTCTCTTACATTTTATATTCTCATGTAGTATTAACATCCCATTCCCATTTTTACCAATTCTTCTTTAATGGCTACGCCCTCTTTTATCAGAGAAACATGCATATATTTTATTTACAAATAATCATTGATATTTTAGTTTCTTTTTCATTAAAAAGCGAAGAATCTCGTTATTTTAATAACGATTTCAGTTTTATATGAGATTATACAAGTGCACTTGTAATCTTCAAACTATATGTATTTCTCTACTTCTGTTTCTAGTATATGGTGGTTTGGTTCCAAAATTCTGAAATATTTGGTTGTTTTCTTGTAATTTGGGAGACAATCCATAAGTTTTTTGTCTTAAGCACCTGCAGGCTAATTTTGACCAATTCTGTCAACAAAACCCCTGGAAAAACTATAGAAAATTGATTAATAATTGTGATATTTCCACCTATACTGAATGAATTTCCAAATAACTTGGAAAATATTAAATGTTTATGGATACAAATTCAATAAATAATGATCACTAGGTTTTCTTCATGTCAAACTAGAAATAGTGACATGATTAATGAAAATTCCTATGTTAAAGCCTTGTGGTTTGTCGACATATTACCCAGAATGCACCTTGATCTAGGCTAACCTGCAGGTACAATATAGTAAATTGGCTATCCATGGTAGGGTGAATTGAAATAGGAATTTCCTATGGTAAAGAAAGTAGGTCATCACTCTACAGACACAGCAAATCTCTTTTCCCATTGGGATACATGGAGATTGACAAAGAAGGTTTCAGTGTCAAATTCCTCACACTCTCCAGGCACATGTTTAGTATTGAAATGGTAACTTGTTGCGCAATCATTGAAATTTCCTGTCAGCGCCCGCCTCCTTCGGTACGGCAGTACCCGAAAATCTAGTACCGGTAGTAGTATATAATTTTGGGATATTTTCGTAGTGAAGCATGTTTTAACAATTATGTAGAAAAACTGTATGACATTGCTTCGAACTAGATAGATTCGCCAAAAATATAGGTTTTGGCAAATTTAAAAAGAAATTTATTAGCCAAATTGTTAATTTATCCCTGGCGACTTGGCAAGCTGTGAGTGCAATCCCACACGCACATCTAGGGGGATGGGTGTGTGTGAACTTTCTAAAAAAGGTGCGTATATTCTTTTTGGAGCATCATAAATTGATTCAACCTTGCTTACGTCCAGGCGACTGACCGGACGTTAAACTACAACAACAAACAAACAGCATCCGTGGTGCAAATTTAATCTTTCATGATAACATTAACAATGTCATGTTGCAGACAGTGTATGAAATAGTTGGTGCACCAAAGGCTAGGGTGTACATTTCCATTGCAAAATGCACCCTTTATTTTGCGAATGTTTCTATAATGAGGCCACCCTTTAAAAAAAAGCAGTATTTGAGGGCTGACCGGAGTTTCTTCTTCCATTTTCTTTTTCAATCTTGACAGCGGTTGTACCCTAGCTACCACCAGGTCGTGCCACTGTGACTCTGTGTCCAAATAATATCCCCCTTTCCCCCTGGACAAAGCCACTTATGACAACTGGAAAATCGTTCATTTCGGCAGGCCCGTAACTAGGGGGGTGGGGGGGGGGGGGGGTGGCGCCATCCCCCAACCCCCCCACAAAGGAAATTTTTCCAAAAATTCCACCTTCCTTTCCAAAATTTTATATAAAAACCCAAAAAAATAGAAAAATATTGAAAAGTTCAACTTTTTACAGCTCGCCAACCCCTTTTTCAAGTTCAAATTACTGACAATATGCAAAAGTTCCACTTGTGGAACCTCGCACCCCCCCCCCCCCTCACACACACACACACACATACACACAGCAGATCCTGGGTACGGGCCTGTGAGTGTGAATTTCGAATACGTCCATATACCAGTGCAGAAGTTTGTATTTCGGATGTATTGAATCCTCCTTCTATCATTGTAGTTCTTTGATTAGTCAAATTTAAGACCTATGTTTCTCTAATTCACTAGGCAAGCTTGTAATTACTCAGCGCGGGCTCTGACAAAAGAGAAGCCCTGGGGCGAGTTTGTATGTGTACTTTTGGGGTATGCCCAGTAGAACAGTGGTAAGTAGAGCAGGCACGTTCATTACACAGAAATTACGACTACAGGTCAAGATCATCGGGTGCTTAGCTCTAGCTAAGACTTGAAATAGCTTGCAGTAGTACGTCGATAGGGTATGTAGGGCGCTATTGTATGGGGGGTAGCCCAATTAGTAATACTCCCCTCTCTCCTTCCCCAAAATCAACACCAGGAATTAGAGGAGTTGTTTCTTACTGGGAGTGTACATGTTAACGGCGTGAAGTAAATTATCAGAATGGTTAAGATTCAACGCACTTCAAAAAAGGTAGGGTTATATTTCTCAACTTTTCTATCTCTTTACTGCGAAATAATTCAGGGTAGGAATTTTAAGGGTTAAAGGTTTGGGTTGATTATTCACGAAGCTCACGCTCTGTTGCAGATGCCAAGCAAAATTAGTTGTGTCAGTAGGCCCACGGCTTGACCGTAAAGGGTTATGTTAGGACATGTTTGTTCTTTAGAACATCACCCTGAGGGAAAGAAAATAAGTATTTTACGGGTCCATGGAAGTTATGACCAAATACTCCCTGTGGCATTAACAATTGTAACGGGTAAATTAATAGTTCCCGTTAGTAGTGGTAGCAGTTGCTAATACCAAGAACAAACCGACAGACGTGTAGGTACCTGTTCGTTTCTTGCTTCGTTTTAATGGAACATGACGCCTTCATATCGATCAACGCACATTAGCGTTTTACAAAAGAAAATCCAGTACAAGAAGTAACATTGTTCTGTTCATGCCTGAGTTACGTACAGGTGGATACCGTTACCATTTGGTAATAAAAATGTTAGATATTGTGACGTTGAATGATATCATTGGACATAGGATGATGGGGTATACCGTATTCAATAATTGCCAATAAGGTTATAGTTTAAACCTAAATAAAGTAAATTCGTTACTAACTTACCGTGCTTGGGACCAGTTCATATCGTATCTGCAAAATCCACATGGCAGCAGCAGGGAACTTACCGATTATTGCTCAATTATCACATTATCCTGTTGACTGGCACCCAAATTTGGTTATATTAGCTATCGATAGACACATTACCATTTTCCATTTGAAATTTCTTAACTTAGTTCAATTTACAAGAGAAAAAACGCTGTGCACACGAACTACTGTAGTCAGACGATAAGTTTATCGCCCGATCAGGAAATGCCTTTCTGACGTTGTGTAATGCCCAACAAGGAATAAGCCAATGATGGGATTAACTGGAAGGATTATTAGGGTGAGCCCTGCTACCCGCTGGGGTTCTGAGCTCGGGATTAGGATATATGGCTCTGACCCAACATGCCCTACCTGCGGACAGGCCGACTGCAGGAGTGGGGTGAGTTTGGATCTATCGTAAGGTTTGTCGAGCACCATTTTCGCCAGTTGTGGGAGTGGTGAATGTCAGCATCCAGATTATTGATATGAGGTGACATTCAGGTCTTGACATCTGCATACTTAAAAGTTATAATTATACAAGGCCACATATGATCTACATCATTTCAGTGGAAGGAGAATATAGATCAAGATTTCGATGACCTTGTTTCAAAAACAGGATGCAATTGAAAACAAGGACAGAACCTTTTACCACTGGAAACAACCGCAACAAGACTAGACTGTTTGGGACTTTAGACGATACTTCACCTGCGCAAATGTTGTCCACCAACAAACGGAATTGACCTAGACAAATCACCACCTAGTAAACAGTGGTGTGTGTGATATCGACCATCACGCTGGAGGCTGATGGGTGCTACCTGTAATTTACCTTTAATTCTACTCCAGGTGCCAATACGAACAACGCCAACAATGCATGCAACTGTTAATAGCCTCACTGATGATGCGTGTAGAGTCAGTGATTGAGTCCTACAGGCTGTTAACATGTGTATTCATACCCTGGAGTCGGAACGCCTTCCTTATTGACTACAAATCCACTGGTCATTAACTCCAGCGTCCTCCAATTAGAAATCAATAACAGACAAATCGTATATTGACTACAGATAGGCTGGTGAGGAAGTAAATAGGAAAATACACGACAACTTCCCACTTTTTCCAGTTGTTTCTGGGTTGTTTTGGAAGGGAATTGAAAAGTAATACTAAACGAAAGAGTTTCGTTTTCGTGGAAACAGACCACTCGTCAAAGGACAACCCATGAGTAGGGCCGCAGTGGTGACGGCTCTCGTCACGAATGTAGTTCACGAGTTAAAAATAGCCCGAGCTGCTCGGCGTGAGTTGCATTGAGCAGCTGCCTCCTTCACTCCTTCCTTATCACAGTTTGAGCCAGTTACCTGAGGCTGTCCGGGGCGGCAGGCTTTTACATAGCGCGTGTTCCATGACGAGTTACTCGCGTGTTGCTCCGGGTCCAGACTAGTGAGCAGCTCACATGGTATGAGGGTTCATGATTGATACTCCTCAACAATCTACATGACAGCATCATCAGCTCATCACTGCAGAAAAAAAGATAAAAACCTTTCGCATCGCATGCAGATGCATTCCAGTGGCAGTGGCGCTAATGCTCCCATCAGAGAGGTGATGACACAATTGGAGCAAAGTTCAGGGACTAGCGCTCAGTCCGTCGTCGCACTCAGTTTGTGCGTGAGTGATGGCACCAGTCGCACAAGTGAGCAAGCAGAGCCGCGCGCCAACAACGATTCCGTCAGCTTTCATGTTTTGTGGCGCTATGTAGGATACATTCGTCTGAATAATTAACAAAGATAATTCCAGATGGAATGAATACTTGGAATGGACGCGGATGCGAGACGACTTTAGTATTCTGAACGTAGGTAAATTACACCATTCTTGAGCCGCATGAGGACATTGAGGTTACTGCACTCGAGCTTTGGAATATATGTTCATGTATGGTGTACGGCCGGTCGTGACCATTCATTGATAGTGAAGGAAACCACTTCGTAGGGGATTCAGTTAGCCTTCCTACTTGCCTTTCTGCTTCGAACCAACTTGTAAAGTGGGCTTGCGTTGCTCATGAAATCATCTCAGACTTTCCTGATCTCATTCATAGAGGAAAACGCCTGAATGAAAGTGAAAGATGGCAAGTCACTTGCAGCCGAATGCATCGGAGGTTAGTAGCCGCTCACGACTTTTCTTTCTTATCAAAAACATATATGCACGAAAAAATATATAAGTTACTTTTCAGGAACATGTTCTTTGTTAAGTTGTTCAATGTCATGGGATACTCTATTGTCAATTTGATTCCGGGGTTTAAGGGGTCGGAGGTAATTGTAAAAATGCGCAAATTGTCCCGTTATACATCCAGAGACATGTATATGTGAGGCATATGGGGTAGTGGTTTAAAATCCCGTTTAAAATTCGGGATAATAAACTTAGTCATAGGCTTCTATCGGCTAAGTCATGTGTAGACCCTATGTATTTATGTCTTACCGAGTCTCCGTGCACTGGGATCTAGTTGGGAGTATTTTCTTTATTATGTCGCACCGTGTTTAGTTGAGAGTAATTTGTTTATGTGTGGCACCATGTTTATCATGAAATGTGCTCCCCTTGCCTGGATGGAATTCCTTCGTGTCATGATGACGTAATCTCGGTCAAGAGGGAATTCCTCTGCTATAACCGACCGGCAAGCCAAGCTCTCATATGATATGATTAGATAGTTTCAGACCGTTATAGTATGTGATGAGTCATTCCCCTCCCCACGGGATATCACACCTGCCACACCTGCTCCGTGGGACCCCTGCCTCTTCCCTTCCTTCCCTCAGTACCCGTCCCTTGCCCCACGGCCAGCTGTTGCCGTATTAATTGTTAATGTATAAACGGTGGAGTCAAGGAAGGGGTGTGCCAGTTTGTATTGTGATGATGACGTGAGTGACCCACTCTTTGGCCTAGTATAGGGTAGGGCACTTGCATAGGGCTAACTTTGCACCCCGCCTAGTAGTCACTGTCCCTATCCCTTTAGTATGGTCTATTTAACCCAGACAGCCCTAGGCCCGAGAACCCTATGCCACCCACCACCCCAACACCATTACAACCGCCCTCACTCTCCCACTTGTGAATCCCATACCCATGGTCCTGACCCATACCCATAGTACAATGGTACAGCTCTAACATCATCACCACCCCTTGACGAGCTTACTCAGTTCCCTCTCCCCCCTCCCATCCCCGAACCCCCAGCCCGCCCCCTCCAGCTGTACCAGTCACCCCGGCGGATCCCGGCCCCATCACAGTTCACACAGCGAGTCTGAGGCCCAACAAGGTGGTCCCGTTCGAACCTAAACACAATACGGCTCACACGTACAGTCAAACGCCTGGAGGATACTATGCGAGCCACACAGTCGGAATTCTGACCATAGTACCCGTCTCTGACCCATTGAGAATGAGCAAGGAACCGGTGAGTTCAGTTGACCGTAACTGATTGATTATTAGTCGACGGTGCGTGATGGGAGGACAGCCTCAGGTGACTAGGACTCTGAACTTTAGATGCTGAAAGGCAGGGGAGAGGGGGCGTGGAAGGGTGCCTAGCACCTATAGCTCAGTCCTGTTGGGTGATACGTGTATTGTGGCCGGGATGAGGAGGGTAGCTTGGTTGACGGCGCCAGTCGTACAGCCTGTCGTACTATTGTACCTAGGGTCGCGTCACTCTAACCGTACATTGACATATTGGAAACGACTAATTTTTGGGACAACAAACTGGGGCATACTATTACCAGTACTGTAACATCTAATTTGTTTTTCATTCACAAAATTTAAGCTGAAAAAGAACACGAAGTACACGTACTTCTAAGGTATCATAATATCGTTTAAAGAACCCAAGTTCCATTGTAAATTGAAGTTGTAATCACAGGCGTATCAGTGAACAAGGTTGTAAGTTTTCAGATTTTTGTCTGATTTCCTATTTTTCATGTCATCACCTCCAATAAATATTTTCAGAATTAATTTCTTTCATCACGTTTCACAGCATTTTGAGATAATTTCAAGTTTTCTGTCTGGAATTTCAGAGTTTTTCATTAACCTTGACCGACTTACATCCCTGAGTGAAGATAATACACCGTGAACCTACTGTTGGCGGCCACCTTATGTACTTATTGGGTCGTGTTTATCGGTAGACCTGAGGTCGCCTATCGGTAAATCTCACCAAGTGGTCCTTGATCGCCGATAGCTCTGCCAATGATAGGCATCAGAAAAGCCTACAGTATGTACATACGTATGCTTTGCCATTATCATACGTGTCGATAAATACTAGAAATGTTAGAGAAGAAGCTAACACGTACCGACCGTCATACTTTTCGTATAGCAAGTGTTGAAACGTCGTATGCTTTTGGGCTGTTTTTGATCTTTGGGAAATGGGCTTGGCCACTCAAAAGTAAATATTTCAATTAAGGTCAAAGTTGTATACGTTTAAGTAGATTTCTGTGAAAGAAACATCAGAGACAATTGAAAAGGGCAACGCTCAATATCAAACAGGTTCTGACGTCAAAAATATGACGTTCTGACGTCAAAAATTTATCATATTTTAAACATAATTTCAATTTGTTATTTCTCAAGTTTATACTGTAGCAAATGAAATTAATTTTCTATTGTAAATGTAAGTACACATATTTTTTCATTATATTTGTTGTCATGGTACCCAAATAATAAATCTTGGTCCAATGGATATTGTTGTCATTAAAACAGCCATTTCCATTCACAATGCATTAGGTTCTACATAGCCGTTTAAAATTAGAGTAGATTTGTGTTGTCTTACCCAACCGGCCAAGTGCCACTGTGGTCGAACAGGTCCCGCCCCCTCCCAAACACAGGTGTTCAGCTCCCACCTAAACATCCCAGCCAAACCCAATGAGAGCTGTCCCATTCATGCATATCGACAAGATCCTAACGATCTACCTGTAATCAATTATGCACATTAAGGACGAACGCCAGGTGTGACTGGGCATTGGGGGTGGGTCAGGCACGTGCAATGTCAGAAAATGGTGTGAGGTGCATGTTTGTAATTTTACATACTCCTACTGTATACAGTGTCCGAAATTAAAAGTGCGCCTTGCACCTAGTGTGCAAGATTGTTCAACCGGATGCACGATTGTTAATATATGTGTGCACCCAGATGGTGCACGTTTTTTTTTCACCTTTTTAAAGAGGTTATTATAAGAATGTTCATACAGACATGTCCCAGCGTTCACAATTTTCTAACCTATGTACATGGTGAATGCAAAAAGATAAAATCTTAACTCAGACACTGTCCTTCTACTAAGGAAAGTTCAGTGATATGTGGATTAACTATTAAATTGACATGCTTGATGCTTGTTCTTGTACACGTTGATTGTCTCTGTATTTCCTGCCAAGTGACTGTCAGTCTGTGCAGGTCACCGCGATTAATTAACTTTGTGTCTGGTCTTGTAAAACGAGCTGTGAACCCAAGTCGAGTTCACAGTTTAGGTTTCATGTGATCAAGTTGTGATCAATGTGATCATTGCCTAACCTGCCCTCTAGTGGCGTAAGGCGAAACTATTGGGCCATCAGTTGTACAACGACTTTTCGATCAAATTACCGGTCTTTTGTTCACCCTATGAATGATATGACTCAGTGTCCGAAATTAAGGATATTTTACAGGCACACAATAATATTACATGTCATAGTCAAAAAAGTGTACAAGCAGCCACGAACCTGCACACATTCTTGGGTGAGGCACCAGATGCTAAAGAAATAATGCATTTAATTGCGCAACACTAAAAGTGTGTGCACTCGGCAGCAAGAACGTGGACCATGGGTGCAAGGTGCACACTTATTTTCAGACACTGATATGATATGCATGTCTATTCTTGAAACATTATGGTACAAAATAATAACATATTAGAGCGTTATCTTTTATCTCCACAGCCGTTAATAATTTTCAACGCCTTAACAAACTATTGAAAAGCGCTGTTCCATGTGTACTAGAGTGTAGAAACACGTAACTTTATAAGTGTATTTGCCAAGTTAACTCCCAGATAACGGGGCCCCTCGTTAGGCATTGCAGTCACTTCTGAATGGTGGCCATGGTTCACGCTTGGCTGAGACTTTGACGGCACTACCATACGCACACAAAGGGCTCGGTGATCAATGTATTTTCCCACAGTTCGAAATGAAGCTGATTTAGTCGGCGGGTGCCTATTGTAACCATTGAGTGTGTCCGGATGCGGTTACAGGTACCCGCCGGGGGATAAGCCCTTTAACGGGTGGGTGTCGGGGGGCCCACACACAGCACACACCTGGACGGATTAGCCGTTAATCCACCGAAAAGACCAACACTGAAGGCCCTACTAACCGGCGGCTGTTTGAACAAGGCCAGTCCTCCAGGTGAGCAAATCGGGCGTGGAGGTTCTCCACGGTTCCTCCTGTACCTGCAGGGAGTGCCTTCCCCCACTACATTGTGTACCTGCCACATACACTGGAGGTAGCGGCCTGGGTGTCGTTACCTGTGTGCGGGATCAGGAGGGAATCTAAATATTGTCACATCTGGCCGTGATTTATGGACCAATCAGGCCGGCTCCAGGGCGCGGAGAAGGGCCCTCCAGACACCTCAAGGGGCCAATAATCGGCGTCACTTAGTGCTCAGGGCACAACCTAACCTGATCAAAAGTCGCAAACTCTGGTCCAATCCCTCCAAAGATCAACCTCTAACAGGAGCCGTAGTTCACACCAGAGAGGAAACGGATTTGTTACTCTTCGCGTGGTACACGGACTAACTGATAGGATTATTTACCCCGAGAGCTCTTTAGACTTGACGCGTGATTCTCTCACGGTGGACGTACGTACGTCGTACGGGCATGACGTCGCGGACGTCGCTCGTGGCGTGGGGGATGACGTCGCCCAGGGTGTCGTCCCGCAGAGAGCGGTCAGCTCGGACCACCCGGGTCAGGATAGTGCCCACAAACGGGGCGAACCTCTGTCTCCGTCTCCTCACTGGACAGAGCACCACTGTAATATCTGTTCTTTTGACCGTCACTTAACATAAAACAAAATACTCTAGAGAAAACAAGAAATAACCATAGATTGCAGAGATATCAGTTTTCAGATTTTTGTCTGATTTCACACTTTTACAAGTGAAATTCATAATTTAGGACTTCATATTGGACTTGCGTATTTAAAGATCCCTGGTATATAATAAGTTGTCCGAAGTTAAGGTTTTATTTCGTGCACACACCGGGTGCACAACTTCTAGAAATGTGCCCCCGGGGACACTTTCTTGTGTACATTGTTATGATAATCTATTTAAATGCAAAAATCATGCACACTGGCTGCAGGGTGCACCCTTAATTTCGGACACTGTAATATATAGGGGCTAGTAAACGTTTTAACTTGATTCGAGTTTTGTCTGGGCAGCCAGTCCATTGGAATAGTGTCCACAATAGTTCGTGAAAATCCCAAGATATATAGTGGAAATATATCGATAACTGCATGTTCTGGCATTCGAATGACCAGTACGTTCCACTTCATGAACATATACAAAACAATGTTCATTGTTATCAAACACGGGATCTTATGGTGTTTATATCGTCAAGTGCTAATCCTATTAAGTAAAGTGTAGATTTGGACATGCGTCAAACCGATTAAAGCTGGGTGCGCCCATTGGCAGTCAGTGTCAAACGTTGTATTTATATGGAACATGTAGTGAACTGATCTGGACGTGATGCTTTAACGTTGCCGCTTTGATCAGTCAAACTGAAAGCTTGGTATTCGAATGACGTTTTTACTCCACTGAAAAGAGTAGAGCAGGCAGCCTGAGCAGTACGTGGCTCAAGTCGATAAAACATGTTATAAACCATATACTATTCTCTCTCGTATGTGCGAGTATTATGAGTAATATTGAATGAACCATCATAAGATAAAGTAATTCATATCAGTGTCCGAAATTAAGGGTGCACCCTTCACCCGAGATGCATGATTTTGATGTCGGGCGCATAGATTATAGACCTGTGCACCCGGATATGAACACTTTTTTCTGAACATTACACATCTTATTCAATAGAAAATGCAAGAAGTATTTGCCGGATGCACAGATTTTTGGGCCCTGCACCCGGCGGGTACATTAAAAAAATTCCTTAATTTCGGACACTGCATATATAGAAATATATTGGTGGGCGGATTCACAAAAATACCATAAAAACCCAATAATTCATTCACTGTGCATTAACATGGATCCTTTCTCGTTCGATCTGCAGATATTTTTCCTTCTTTTTGAGATTTCCTACTTCTTAGGGATTTTGGAATGCACATAGTGATTTCGGATGGCACAGGATTTTCCCGGCATCACTCATTCATAATTGTTTTTTTTTTTTAAATGTAAGCCATGAGCGTGCACATTTTAAAGTAGGGATTGTATTACTTGTGGGTTTTTGCCCAACGTTTCTAAAATAAAAGTAGGAAAGGTGTTACCTACTTTTTCCATTAGTTTTTGCAGTTGTATTTCTGTATGTCACTATGTGTCGATATTAAATTATTGTGTTTTTTCCCCTAAATGTACTATGTTGCAGTGTTGTGTTGGCATTGTTTAATGTTGTGTGTTGTTGTGTCTTCCAGCCGTGTCTGTGTAAGTGGTGTGTGGCCGACGCGGACCGTTACACCTGGGGGGTGCCGCCCCGACACCAGCCCCCCGCCGCCCCCTCCGCCACCATGTCGAGGGGCGCCTTCCCGACGCCCGTCTCCAGGGTGCCCGACCACAGCGTCCAGACCAACGCCCCAGGTCAGTCAGCCAGGCCCACCGGCCAGTGCCTCCAAACGTCGGCGTGTCAGGGATATAAATTTTTAGATTTTTTATCTCAGATTATTTTTTCACATGGTCATCTCAAATACAGATTTTAAAAATTGATTTCTTAAATCACATTCTATAGCGTTTTAAGATAATTTAAGTTTTTCTTTCTGTGGTTTCAGATTTTGTTTTTATTAACCGTGACTTACATCCCTGGCGTTTGGTCTAGATATGGACCAATACAGTAACAGTGCAATATGATTTGTCCTAGATAGAAACAAATGTTTATCATGTAAATTGTCCGGGTAAACAGGGACAGATTTACAAACCGCCTACGCTGGGGGGCGGGGCTGTCAAACGAATATTAATTGGAGCCAGTTGATCTCATGGTGAGTTCTCTAAAAAAAAAAAAGACTAGCGTTTTATTGTCTTTCCAAAAATAACCATTATATTGGCGTCATCTCAAGAGTCTTATTATCACAGAGTTGATAAGGTTTATCAGGTTGGGCAAGTAGTCCGTCTGGAAGTTGTAACTATTTTGCTAAATAACTGTCAACCATTCCATTCCATGATTTGGCATTGTCTGATTATTTCTGATTCAATACGGTCATATTCACTGTCATTACTTTTATCTTTTGAAAGGGAATATCTCATAATATGTTAATATTTTGCATCTATGATATATATCCAAATGGGACAAACATTTATAAAATCAGAACGAACTCAGTTTGACCCATAAAAACACCAGGTGGCAGGCTACAATGTACGCTGTAACACTTTAAATTCTCACCAGGGGGTGCTGGCAACCCGTATGTAGCCGCATGCCATGCAAATATACCAACAAATGGTTCTGTAAGATCTACATACATGATTTTCGTCTTAGATATAATCGGTCCTGCTCAGAAAAGGTTTCTTGAGTAGTACTATTAGAATAACTGTAATACCCTGAAGTACACGTGTTACTCCCCATTGTTTTAGTAAGCTTGTTAAGGTCTCAAACGGTTGGTGGCCTAATAAGCTGAATAGATCCCTTCATGAACCTGCATTTAACTAACACACTGTCGAGAAACTTTTATCTAAATAGAGATGAATCGACAGGCTGATGTTAGAAATTTGAGTAGCAGGGCAAATTTGCTAGTAAAATTGCATGAAGATGTTAGTCGGATCCTAAAGGGAAGATCCTCGTTTGTTGTATGCCTTTATGGTGCATGTTTGTCTGTATATTTTATTTTAGTGTGGTTTAAGATTTTCCTATTTCAACATCCTTAATGATTACTTAAAACTTACGTCTGACATTTAACCGTGATGAATGACTAATAGAAAATTCGTCATTTAGTGGGGGAAAACATACTACCTTGGTAGTACATAACCATTTATACATTACTACACGTTAATTTACTACAGTGGCATAACCATTTCTGGCTAGCTCTAGGATTGAGTGAACTTACATGCACTAGGTCTATTAGCGTATTTGGAGAGACTTATTGATCTATGCTCCAATGAATGCATTCTAGCCTTCGGCAAGTTATGTTCAATTAATCAGAACAAATTGACCTCAGCTCAGAGGTTAGCATATGTCTGAATGACTGAGCATAGACAAACAGACCCTGACCAGAGTGATCGTTATGCTTGACAAATACAGCACCCAGTCCACACTGCGATTATCATACTCCTTAGACCCCCACTTCCCAATCTAAGGTGGCTTATCCCGTGATCGTAATCTACTCAACGCCCATGTCAAACCTGGGTTTGTCCAGGAATAGCCAACTTTGTTTGGCCACTAAAATGCCTCGAAGTGGGGTGTCTCTTTATGTTGTCTAAGCTGAGGACCCCCACAAAGTGTGTGCTTGCATTCTGCTCTACTCTACTCGTGAAGTGCCAACTAAGGACGTTTACCCTCAGTAGGCCCACAAATCACCGGACTACAGGGACATCCAAATTTTAGTCGGAATCGTGCTATGTAGAACTAGAGGTCATAAAATACCTGCGCTGGACGTTTGTCTGAAATACGAAGCGAACAATGGTTGATGTATATCACATTGCAGACACACTGGGATTATCAGTCACGAAATCAGAATCCGTAATCGTATTTTATGCAATAATTTCACAAATAGTGCTGCAGCTTAAACCATACCCAAGGAATAGAACGACAGGCTTGAATTTTGGATTCGCATATGACTTATACATGTAATTCGTGAAAAACAGTTGTTTTCATAGACGTGCCCTTGGGTATAAGATAGTTAATAAGTGGGTATCGCTCGTTAACTACATCGCTTGTTTTTGTTAAATATACGTTGTGTGCCTTTTTTTTAACTGCATTGTCCTTATATTCTTATCTTTTTAATCGTACAGTTCTAGGTTTGACGGGTACCCAGGAGTTCGGGACGCCCCGCAACAAAGTCAAAGTCATCCACAAGGAGAAGCTCTCCACTCTCCACCACAATGCCTCACAAGGTAGGCGGCAATTTCAGCCACATATTACCATTACTTATAACCGTATGCTGCAGTCCCCATACACATGTGACAAACAGGTCAAACTTACTGCTACTTTCATTTGCCCAATAAATAACAATTCCCATTTTCCCATAGTTTACTTTTCAAACGTAAGAAATGAATTCGAAGGGGATAAATTCTATATTCTACCCTCAATGTGAACTCATGAGGGCTTATAAAATGGCTTGTTTTAAACTCCAGTTTTTCGTCAATTCAACATAGGAGAGGGGAATTATAGAGGTAGTAGGAAAATGAGCGATACATTATACACAGGATATGTATGTGTAAAATGTAAATGTTCAGAGCCCAAGGGGCACGCCATTAAAAATGACCATAGACATATTAGATGATTCAGATTGTATTACAGTAATCATCTCTGTGATTATTCATGATTTGGGGTCATCACATGAGAAACATGAATCAAGCAGAAACAAATAGTTTAAATATAGTCAGCCTTTACTAATCCGACCCACAGCTTTGAAATAAAGATTTTCTCAACTTGATAGCGGTTTTAGACAATATAATACGGAACACTGTAAGGCTGAAGAAACCGGTTTTGACATTCTATCATACCTATGAGACAGTACATATGATGGTAGGACGCGGCGACGATTCTCTCTTTGAAAACCATATATTTATTGCATTATATCTCATTTAGTCTCATTGACGAGTTAAGAGGTGGCTACTTTAAGGCCACGTTATCCGGCCCGGAGGAGAGATTAGTAAGGAGAACCGACAACGTCAATATTGAATTCGCTTCAGGCAGGAACGGATTAAGCTCAGTTAAAGTCGGCACAAGGAGACTCAAACAAACTTAGGGTCCTATTGGTCTGTGGCGTAATAATTAATGTGTTTGAACTAACAAGGACTAGCTAATTAGGATCACAGATTCTTAAATAAAAACAGTGCTGACTTGTGCCAATTCATTAGATATTTTTGTAGGAAAACTAGATTTCGATATGAATGTGTATCTGACGTAGATATGTGATTCCCCCCCCCCCCCGATTTTCCTTTGACTTTGTCATTTTGTTTGATGTTACCACTCTTTAATCCTAGGCTATATGATTATTACCTCGCAAAACAATCCTCAGCAGTGCTCATCACATAATAATCTGTTTGGTCCAAGATTTAAAAAAAAAAAAAAAGTTGCCTGAAAAAGGAACCTCTATATTCATCCAACTGACATTTGAGTTGTTAACCATACTATGTATATGAAAGCCCATCCACAATTCCAGTTTTACCAGAGGAACATGCTAAGGTTTGAGGAAACACAAAATTCGATAAAGACAAAATAACGCAGCCCCGAGCCAGGGGGCTAAGTTCACAAGGATCCAAAGATCGGTGTTTATGGAGATTTTGGATCGGGCAAACCCTAGGCACCACTAATTGGTGTTGGTACAACTCCTCAAACCATTAGGTCGTCAGCATGTGGGCAGGGAGAGGTCGCTTTGTCCGTTACAACCAGTTTAGGGAACAGCTTTGGGTGGGCACAAAAAGGCCGCTGTAACCCCATACCATTCACCTCCCGGGGTTGACTCGTTCTCTTAGACCTCCAAAGGGCAGTCGGTGAAAAGGCCTTTTTCTCCGATTCCTTAGCGTGCACACATCACTGCATGTTGCGTCAGTGTGTGTTGGAATTTGAAATATGGAAGAGTAAGGGAGACCTGCGGCTAATTTCTTTTCAATCCTCCACGGTGGGCTAGGGTAGAGAGAGGCAATGGGAAACCTTTAGAAGTCTTTCATTAGTAAAGCTAAAACTGTTTGAGAAAGCAGTGGAATAAGCAGTGATATAAGACTGTTTCTCCAATCCCTTATGGTGAAGGAATTGCGTGGTCATGTTTACAACCCTCTTGACCCTGTGTCTAGTTAACTCGGAATAAATAGACGGAGAAGCCCTGAAAACGTTATTTGAGCGGAATAATTATTTTGTGATCAGTAAGCTTTCAAAACGTGTGCGCCATTATATAAACACACCAAACAAACAAAATGACTCCTCATAGGCACCCCATGCCTAAAGCCCCATACTCACTATGCGAATTTTAAAAATCGGCCGACTGATCGGCCTTAAAATAGGCTGATTCTACCAGAATAATCGGCCTATTTTTGCACCAATTCATACCAAACACATTGTTGCATACTGACTGGTGATCCCAATCGGCCCTAAAATCGGCCGATTCTGTTGGTAGTAATCGGCCAATATGTGTGCCGATTCAGCCTAGTGGGTGTGAGGCTTTAGACATGCCACTTCAGACCCGCGCCCTACCCCGACCATCCCTTAGCATGTGACCATGATCCCTGTGACAATAAAGTCAATCCCCGCGTTAATTGTCTGGTCGGTGGCTTGGGACTCAAAGCCTTGCCGGACGGCTCAAACTACATGTATGTCAAGACCGTTGAGGATTTGTACACAGTTTGGTGTGGCTGACCAGCTCTGAGATCCTGGTTAATCTAGGCCTAGAACTGTGAGATCCAGGCCCCTCACTCTGCCCCTGCACCCACGCTGATCTCTGCCGACCTCCTGTGACGTCAGGCTGCCTGTCGCAAGGTTGTCGAGGATTGTATCTCAGGATGTGTATGTCTGAAACTGTGGAAGACACATTTCTGAAATAGGAAGCATATTCTACATCATATCCCAAAAACTATGTCACACGTTTTTCTGACATTCATTACGTTCCATTTGATCTTTAAACACTTCGGATATCGAGCAACCTGGATATGACTTACCGATACATGTATATGACAATAGTGTTCTAACATAGGTGCAGTGACGAGTTAGTCAATCGACGGTGAAGTGTGGAAAACTTGTTTTCAACACGTTAGAACCACCAGCACTGAAGGATACGTATTCTCTTGGTGATTTCTAGAGTGCGTTTATTCCCGAGGGTATGTACACCTGGGAATCTTGTGGAAGCACTGAATAAGTCGATCTATTTAATGCTTCTAAAGAATACCCAAGTGTTCTGATGATTGTAAACCGGCCCATGTAAATTAACTTTTACTACATGGATAACGCAACTAGGATTTAAAGAGCAAAACACGTTAGACAAAATCATTCAGCTTTTTGTATAAGAAAGTTACACCCATTCATGAGGCGCGAGGTGTAAATACTTTTAAAGCAGACCTGGAGAATTCCTGAATCCCGCGCCTAGCCAACTTGGATCATCGAGGTGCTGATCCAGCACCAGGCGACATTAGCCTTAATCTTGGGTAGAGTCTCACGTGAGATTAGCCCAGTTAGAAATATCTGTCTTAGTGGGCTTAGGAGGCCGCCGCTAAGCTACACGTTAAGCCACACGTTAAGCCTGAGGGTAGCTCAGGGCTCCAACTCTGACAGAGGGTGACTATAGGCCGTGGTTGGAGGCCTGTGAACAGAGAAGGCCGGGATGGTGGTTCTATGGAGAAACAAAGCCTGCACGTTTACCACTGCTGGCTTAGGACATGCAGTCTGAGGAGACCTGTGGTCGAGCCCGGTAGGTGGGGTTGGACGCACGTGTGTGTGTGGAGGACGACTAGTCAGGGGCTGAACTGACCAGTGGTCACTCGGCCCTGGATGGACGACTTGGAGCTACCTCATGGTACAGAAAGTTGTACTGTATAGCTTCATGTAGAGAAAAGGAAGGTAAAATACCCATCGGATTGACATGACTAGCAGCCGTGAGAAATACAGGGGATTGAGTATACAATGCATATTCTAAAAACTTAAAGGAACAGGCGAAAGATTGCATAAAAACGAAATTGGAAAGTAATCCCCTGAGGTTTTAAAGATTGCAAAGTAACGAGAACACATTCCACATAGAAGACAATTAATTGGACAATCACAAAAAGCCTCTACTCTTTCTGAAATACTGTTCAAGATATTCAAACCGTGACGCAAGGTCGAGTGTGGTGGGAACACGCACTGATAAAGACCTCGAGCTCTGTGTTTGAAAGCAATCAGGGATAAACATCATAAACCAGGGGTTCTCAAGGCGCTGGGAAATCTGAGACAGACTCTGGAGAAAAAACACTGATCACCTGACAGATGCCTACCAATGTTGCGATGGCCCCAGCCGGGCCTGTCGGCGAGTACAGCCTCCGTCTACGGGAGCACTTACGGCTACGTGAACGTGAACGGGAGCGGCGCCGGGAGGAGGCCCGTCGCCGGGACCAGAGGACCATCTCCGAGTGGCTGTATTCAGGCTGCCAATGTGAGTACATCTCAGGTACCAGTGACTGCTGGAGAATACCCCGAGAAAAACACTTTTCTTTTTTAAATTAAAAAAAACAAACTCCAAAGTCTTACACTGTCGAGGACAGGAGATTCGTGCTTTAGATTGTTTGTGGCAGTTGATAAATGTTTTCTTTTGAATCTTATATGAAATAGTAGAACACGATTTGAAAGTAGAATCATAGCAATATGATAGTGTTCAGGTATATTACATATAGCTATAAGTATACGATCCTGTTTCTGAGTTGCCCCGAATCTTTAGATTGAATAGAGTGAGTTGCCTACCTCCGGCCACTTCTCGTAGTTTTACTTTGAAGCCAAGGCATCAGGCAGTATCGAGCTCCCGAGCTGCTAGGCCATTTAGAATACCGGTATACATGAAGTCTGCTTCTGTTAGGTTATTTTACATCTTGGTTTGAAGACTACATTGTAATTTGTGACATGAAGGAAGTGTATCGCACAGCTTCTTCATAAATACATGAAAGTCTGCTTCCGTTAGGTTCTTTTCAATCTGGGTTTGGAGACTTCATTGTAATTTGTGACATGAATGAAGTGTTTCATACAGCTTCTTCATAAATACATGAAAGTCTGCTTCTGTTAGGTTCTTTTCAATCTGTGTTTGGAGACTTCATTGTAATTTGTGACATGAACGAAGTGTATCGCACAGCTTCTTCATTCAGATTTGCCTTGAAGCTATAGTGTGGGCTTATTTTTAGTTTAACTCTAAAATGTTATAAATAACAGCCTCGCTTATAGTCAGCGTTTTGGTTGTCAAGAATCATTTAAATATTTGTTGTTTTAAGTCGCACTTTAATCGTTGTAAGAATACAACGATAAAGTAATCGTTTCTAGTCACACATAGACTTGGCTATTTCTTGTATTTTCTAGGTAAGGCCTCGCTGCTCATCGGCTACTTAATCTATTAAGTAGTCAATTAGGGTCATTAATACGTTCACCAACCCTACCAAATGTGGTATACCGTTTCCGATTATAACAGAAGCACATTTAATTGCTCCAAACGGTCAGATTAGCCATATTTATGGAGGCTCAAAAAACTAATACTTAGACTTCAAAGAGACTTCCATCACACAAACATCGCACCCGCCAAGACCCTACCACATTGTTGACGTGCAAGGTGTGCGATTACAATGTAATGCTTAGTTAAGCCGGCCTAGAGTGCTTGGTCCTTAAGTATGTGTTTTATTTAGTGAGGCAGAAGTATTATTGGCCAAGATGTGTTTAATGGTCCGTGAAGGACTCTTTCATAATCCCCATCTGAAGGCGCACAAATTAGAGACTCCCGCTATCTTAACAGATGGCCAGTGAAAGTAATCGTTTACCTTGAGTCGGATTAGTTAGTTGGCCAGTCGATTTAGCCTAAAGTGTACGTGAGCATGAAATTTGTTTAAAATCCCAAGAACATGATCAGAAAAGCAAGTCTGAACTTGATTAGCTCCACGAGCAATCTGCATGATATAGTTTTAACATTTTAAACGCCTTTCTTTTCATTTTTTTTTAATGTGGCTACATTTATTAAGTCATGCTATAATCTCACGACTCGAAAGCTTCCCGGAAAGTTTCAGCAACAGTCCCGATTCCAAAGTTACACTGCATTATGCTTTGTCTGCAAAAGTCGGCCACCTCAACTGGCGCCACCTAGTAGTCCTTAGGAGAGTTAATGTACTTGTGTACTTGTGTACCTTCTACCAGGCGGCGTACACACCTATCTAGATTTGTTCTGTGGAATGTTAAAGAATCACAAGATATGAGCCGTCCTGTCGCGGAGCGAGGGAAAAAACAAACATAACTTGTACTAATAGTCACGCGTTTACATTCTAGGAAGAAGGGAATCAATTCACATGTTAACAGATACTTGAAATGATAATTTAAATTTGACTTAATTCTTCATCCCATTTAGTTATAACGACCCTGTGCCCCTGAGAAGGTCATCAAAGGCCGGGTGTGTTGTGTCCTTTCTATGGGATATTGCACATAAAAGACCCCATGCCACCCTTTGAAAAGAGTAGGGTATCACACCTGGTGGCAGGTTTCTTCTAGGCCATATCATAGATCCGATCACCCAAAAGCTGAAAAGCATCACCTTGTGGAGTCTGGAAGTGGAAAGAACCCTGTGTGGTTGATCAGACGTTAAACTACCCCAACAAACAAACTAAGAGGAAAGGAGCATCACCTTGTGCAGTCTGGAAGGAACCCTGTGTGTTTGATCAGACGTTAAACTACCCCAACAAACAAACTAAGAGTAAAGTAAGTGGCAAAGCATGTGTCACCCTTACCCTGATCCATCTCTTTGCACCCACATGACGAATTTAAAACGTACATGCATATTATCCAGAATAGATGTATTAAAAAAACAAGAGGTGATATACAATCGGCTAACCTTGAGAAGCCATGTTATTCAAACGGGGAAGAATTGAATAAAAGGAAACGCAGCATATATAACAATATTTCATAACATTGATTCGGTGTGGGGTGTTAAACATTTTGGGAAACCTCCTGTGATATAGTACATTAGCAATCTGGGTGTCCTTAACATAAGAATATTATTTCATGTTGATTATAGGTGGCATAAGTCCAAGACTAGGTATGAGATCACAAGTCCAAGCATTATGTTCTCCTCTTTCATCTAACATAATCCCCCCGTGGGGGTCCGGGTAAGAATAGGCCCTCAGTAGCCCCTGCTGATCGTAAGAGGCGACGATAGGGGGGACCCTGCACTGACCAAGTGGTTTTTGGGTTCAATTCCCGGTCAGTGCTTGGTTCACTAAGGGATGAGGTACAGCAAAAATGATCGCTGGGTTTTGATCCCCTGCTGTTTGCCCGCCCTGTCACCTTCATCTCATAGATTCGATCACCAAAGACAGAATTCGTCCAAACTGGTTTTCGCCGTGAAAATGACCCTGGCTGTCGGTACGGCGTAAAACACCCAACACTCACTCACTCACTCTAACATAATCCTAGGTACTATTTTCCTAACATCGAATTATGCGTTTTTCTCTAGTTCCCAGTAACTTTAACCCATTTCCATTGTTAACAACTATTTTGCCTTCAAGGGAAATTGGTACAATAATAAAATATCGGCTATTACATATTTGGTTATGGTTAAGGTAAGATTTCATACAGTGATACATGACATATGACTTGTGATCATTTGAGAATGCTTCTCCGTTGTCTTGGTTGTTGGTTATTTCATTCTACCGTGTGTTGATTATTATCTAAAACGTATAAAATTCTAAATGAGTTGGCTAGGGGATTTAAATTCGTTTTCTTTACCTATTGTTTGACAATCAAGTGCATGGGCACACAGTCTGCTGACTACTCTCATGGCATTAACCTCTATTATCCAATATTGAGGAGATTTATTCGATTTTGATTTCAATGATATTCTAAAAAATATATAAACAGGATCAATCTAAGAATCAGCTTATAAATGCTATTTTACGAACAGCGGGACAATTAGTTAAACAAAAGTCGATCAACAAGAAAAGAAAACAATTTAGTAGGCAATACGTTGTGGTTTATGATATGATAAGATAAAAAAAAATGTTTTATTTCAGGCACAGAAGTCAGCATCCCTTCAACGTCCTTAGCAAACGGCACAACAGGTAAGGCATTAACTTATGTTTTCATTTCGTTTAAGAAACACGCCATATTTCTCGGTACTTTTTTGAAAGGCCCATACCCGCTAGAGCAATTTGCACTTGGATACTTGGAATATCCGCAACGCCACCTGGAGAAAGGTATAAAATGTAATGTAACAAGTTGTCACTAGGTGGAGGTCCAGTGCCTCAATCCAAAAGAAACCCGCACTCTGTTGGTCAAGCTGTTAGCAGGTTATCGTAGTCATTTAACAACTATTCTGATTTTGATGTTGATTAAGTACTTAAGTACTTCACACTCACTTAAGTACTTTACACTCACACTTTTAGCAGTCGTTTATAGTGATAGATATAAAATGTAACTAATCTTTCTTAGAATAGCCTTCTACATAAATAGTCTATGAGCATGCTAGGTCAGCTGGAAGTCCAGCGATCGTAGCCAATTTGACCTCATATGTAATATTTCTCGTCAAAAGTGGAAGTTTTCCTAGCTTTTCCATGGAATAGACTTTGGTTTCCATAGAAAGCACAAGCAAAGGAAAACATGTATTCTGTTTACGTAATCATTGCCTTAGCCACCCTATATTTGGACAGCCGATTAAACGTCATACGTATATTATCCAATATCCAAGTGGTTAGGAACATAAAGAACACATTGCCCATACGGGGGAAGCCAGTGCTAAGAGATTACTTAAGCCGCTGGAATACTAATATTGGCACAGTTTGCGAAGAGTAAAGTTGTATATTTACAAACCAAGTAAAATGTTGATTCTGTTAAGTGATCCTAACCATTGTTAATTTCCGCATGGACGGTGTTGTGTCAGTCTTGATTAAACTAACCCTTTCTACCTCTCATATCGCCACACACACAATCCATAATGATCAGACTTAGAAGTAGCCAAATGGGATTAATAGCTATTTTGATAGTGTAGCATCAAGCTACCACTACTACCGACGTATAGCATTCTATCTGAAATGAATGCCACACAAAAAAACATACACGTGGTACATTCTCGTGATAAATCTGAACCGCTTTTGCCACAAATGTGCAACTTGGCTTTCAAGGTGGGCCTTGTCTGAATCCTGAGTCAGAGTGACCTTTTCCTCTTTCTACTTTCGGCGGCATTACCGAAGGAAACTTTATATCATTTGGGAGCACTGGAGACAGTTTTGGAGCAAGTCCAGCGGCAATATCTGCACAGAAAACATTGAACAAAAAGGCTTTGTGAGTTGGTAGGGCATCTGACCATAAGTAGAAGATGTGTGAGTTGCCAGGCCTGGACTCTCCGTACAGTGAGCTGCTCAGGACCACGTCCGACCTGCTCAGGTCCACCTCCGACCTGCTCCAACAACAGTCCCGTACGTACACCTCCTTTAACGGACAAACCAGAGCTGTCGGTATATAGATACACGTTGTATAATGTATATGTCACCCATGTGACGAAGCTTAGCTCCCGGGGCACACGCTGAAAATTAAATTCCTTGGTGATTTATGAATTGTATTTTATAAAAGAGATAAACTTAGAAACCGATACGATGTGGCATTGTTCATTTTGAAAATATAGGTATAGTCGTATAGGCCAACAGGGATATAGGATAAAGAGGGCTGCCGATCGATTGAACTTATACATATTGTGGCCACAAAGAATACCCCCTGCGGCTTAGATTGACCCCTAATTATAATATCGGAAGTTCCCTGACATGCATTGACAGGCGGACAGATAATTATCAATACAAGCCTACTTGAGCTATCATTCGGTGCCCATGTGTTTGTTTCTCGTATGAGGGGAGCAGAAGTGTTGATATTGTTGAACAGAAGTAGATCAAACATGCAAGTCCGCGATTATTAAAATCTTATTCAAACGTAAATTACACCCATTATTTTACATTTACAAAACTATACATCTAGTTCACAAATAGACAATTTCACTCCAAGAAGTAGAACATGGCCGGTTCAATTGTATGAACAATTTTTCATTAGTTCGGGGCGACTGACGTACAGCTATGCATATTTGTATCTTCTCTTACGAATTCTACATTATGCAGAGAAAAAGTAATATAAATGACAAGGATCTATCGTTTCTGCTGAAGCCATATTGGTTGATTACGCATATTTACAACACTCTTAGTCTTTTGAGTGCCTCGTGACAGTCATGTCAAAGCACACATCCTACAGTGACAGCTATTGTAGCCAAACTATGCCTTATTTTCAGTTATATAAACACAGGCCGCCGTAGTGATCTTATTATAGTACCATAGGTCGAGGGCCGTTCTATATTACCACTATGTAATATTATAACCAATCCATACACTAATTATGAGATTATACACAGGCTAAAATGGGTAACGGTCGCTGTCTACCTGATGTAAGTAGTACAAAACACCTGTGCACCATATGCTGCAGCTCCGTAGCCTGTAATTAAGACCCGGGTTACCTGAGGGGTTGCTAGGTTACCGGAGACAAAGGGCGGGTGTCAGGTGTCGTGTACCTCCAGGGCCCCAGGTAGGGGTGTGGTCAGCTGGGTGGTCAGCCGGTAAAGGGCACGGCAAACTCATCTAGCCGAGCCACTTGGAGTCGGACACCGCTTATTACATGTAGCGACCGCTTATCTGTCATCCTACGTTTACACCTCTCACAGACTCTTGATTTTGCTACTTTTCATTTGTTGTATACCGGGTGTTGTTTGTAGTATTGGGCATAAATTTGAGTTCCGATATTTAAATGTATATTTTAATATTAAACAAGTATTTACAATGGAAAATGTATTTCTATCGTTCATACTAAGTGTTTAACTGCCGTGGAGGTCTTCTCCACTAAAATTGGTTTGTAAGTAAATACGGGTTTTAGGGTTAACAGGAGTTAAATACAACCAACATCACAGCCATCGTAGATGTCGGTATGATTCAGGAAATATCAATCCAAACCCACTCAGATCCCATCTATTTGACGTTCTGGTTCCGATTACTGGGACGTTGATGGATCCCCCTGCGTCTGTAACCAGCCGCTCGTGGTCTGCTGCAGATAGAGAACTCAAAGCCTTATCACTGTCGGCATGACGTGCACGATTAAACCCTGTTAGTGTTACGCCAATTATTAAACGATGCTTGACGTCAAGTTTAATATTTGGACTGCAATCTGGCAGAGCAGAATGAAAATAAGTAGAACTCTCGCCTATCAAAAGCCGAATATCAAGTCTCTTAGAACATATTGTGTTAAACCATCGCCTAAACACATCATGTTTTCACAACCCTTTTGCACTACGAGTCACACGGTTATTCGGTTATTGCATATAATACCTTTCCTATATGCCTGTAAGTACAAATTATAACCAAGATAAATATACAACCAAATGTTTGATATACATGTGCAGCCTTGCACTTCATAACCTTGTCTTTTTTGGGGCGCCTCTCGACTAAACAGTTAAATAAAATAAAGCCAGGTAGGACTGGGTAGAGTGTTTGACCCGGTGACCACGGGGTGCCTATCTCTGGGCCCTATCAGCTCCAGGTGTACCCGATCTGGGCCATCTAACCCCTGGAGGCCCGGCACCACGCGCCGCCAGGTGGCACCATCCGAAGGGGGAACATGGCCTCACATCCGCTATTATCATTCAAAACGAGCAAGTTCGTGAATGAAAAATACCAGTAAGGAAATGTTAAAACAACATGTTTATTTGGGGGGAAACCCGAGTTTTTATTCCAGTATTCAATTACTTGGACAGGTGAAGCTGCGTAGGGTGCAGTGTTTGACCCTTCTGTATTTGAAAAAAAATATAGATAAGGTTGCATAGTTTACATGGCATCCAGAGTGCATCTATTGGATTTATTGTTATTTTTGGAAGAACATTTTGGCCGGTGAGGGTGCCCGCTACATTTCGCCACATCGTTATCTTTTCAGTGATAGGCCAATGGGATTCTCCCCCAACGGAACTCCAGAGCGTATCTTCCCAGCGTGTGGGTGTGTACGTAAAGTGAGACTGGGTCGGTATGTTGCTGAAGGGTACAGGAGGAGGGAGAGGGCGGCTCCTCCAGGGTGGGTTAAGCCTACAGGGTGGAGGTGCAGGTGAGCGGGAGCAGGCGCGCTGCAAAGTTGGCCCCACTCTTGACTTGTAGAGACTCGGGGTATACACACTGCCTGCAGAGGGAAGACTCAAAAAGTGGGGCAACTCGGGCCGACCTCAGGCCCGCATATACACCCTGGAGTCACAACAGGTGGAGAAGTGTCACTCACTGAGCAGTGGTATCCGTCCTAAATACTAGGAATGCCTCCACAGTACATTGGTTCCCATAGTGAGTGCATGTTGAAGTTGCTCACTCGGATGGTAAATACAGGTTAGTTAGCTGGATGAATCTCTCGACCCTTTACAGTTGGATTTAGCTGCATGAGAAGGCCACTGACAGCTATGGGGCACGGAAGGGAAGTTTGTAAACTGTTTGAGCAGATTGTATTAGTCTGTAGACACTCGGAGGTACACTCATGAATGGAGAAACAACAGTGAACCAAGAAGGACACGTGGACCAGTGTCATCACCCTGTCCAGTCAGAAGGGAGACGTACTTTCCAGTTTTGAGTCATTTCACAAAGTGAGGACGGCCCCGTCATAGGGTACTGTGAGGGTATCGGACCAGCGTTACTTGTTGGAATTCGACGAGGGGATGATTGATTAATTCTGAAAATACATATAGCATACCCTGCGCAACTCTGCATCATGTTTCAAAGCCCATAAGAATGCAATTGGCACTGCCCAAGCGACAGATATGTAGAATAATCTATACCGATAAAGATAATAATAACATCCGACCATATGTCACCCAGTACGTCGTCAAGGCGACTCGCGTGCATTACGTCATCGGCTGGGCCACGCTGGTGTGCCACAGCGACTATAACTCATAGTACTGCAGTTTGCCGGGGACAGGCAGTAGGTGGGGAGGCTGACTGGCCAGTTTTCTCAGCTCGGGCCTTGTTGTTGTCTCATCTTCAGACCCCTGGCTCAGACCGTACACTGCTGCTGTTGCTGAGTTATAACCGCCGCCGCTGCCGCTGCCGCAGCCGCTGCCGCATGCAGTCTCACTGCAGGAGCCGGCGAGGTGCAAATGTCAGCAGGCCTAAGTTGGCAACCGCCTCAAATGTCAGCGCTAATTGTTGAAGCCAGCCAGAATCGCACCAGAATCGGCAACAACACAACAAAGAGGGAGCCTGCGTAAAGTTATATACATTTCACTGTCAAAACCGGGAGTGCTTGGCAGTTCTAGTAAAAACTACATCTACTCCAGGACGTGGCCGGTCGTTCTATATAGGGTCCTCCAGTGCTTCATTATAGACTCTAGGATTTACTTAATTGCTGGCCTGTTACCCTAACTGGGCTATATAGCCAATAGACCCACAAACCCACAAACCCACAGGACCCACTCAGTCCTCGGCCCGTGGGGTATTGCTTATACACCGTAAAACCTCGACGGTAAATAGGACTTATCAAAACAACACGCTGGAGGAAAAACACTCACAAGTCCCCGACTGACAGCTGTCGACCTAAATGTGTTCAGATGGTTGGAGAAAAACAGTCAGACGAAAAATGAAAAGTGACAGGGGTGGAAATTGGATTCTTTTTCCACCCTTTATATTTAGGGTAAGTAAAAACATGGGGGATTACGGTACTCTAGGCACAAAGGTCTGGTCCAGAGCAGCGGGTACCCAGGGCTCGAGGTAGTAGTAGGTGGAAGTACGTAGCAGCTGGAGGAGTGGAGCAGGCCGGCCACTGACCACCACTGCCCACCTCCCCTCAGTGCCTGCACCCCGCCTGCAGACCACCACCTGAAGCCTCCCAGCGTTAGAGGGGCGGTCAACACATGGTACACAGGGAGAGGGGGATGCCCGCACACACTGCACACACGTGGAAGGAGCCTCCAGGGCCGCACACGGAGGAGCATATGTATGAATATTACACAGGAATGATACAAGTGACCACCACCGGGACGTTGAACTTGTGTTAACGTGTAAAGGTAGTGCAAAGGATATACACCTATTATTCTTCAATGGATATACAACACTGAAGAAAATAAACCCAAGAGCACAACTTGAGGTAAAAGGAAGAGTTTCCCCAGAACTCTTGGCCCGGACTTTTGGTCACTATATTGGAAGTTTAAAGATCCTATGTTTTTTGTATAGGCACACAGTGCTTGACACCGGTGCCATCTCATTCCTATTGAGTGGGCAGCAGACGGAGGTTAATACTGTTGTCTCTGTGGATTAAGGTATGTGTGGTTGTTTGGATAGGCCCATAGTGGAGGATATAGGACGTGCGGGACTGGATCAATAGTAGAATAAATCGATCTATAATTTATCAGAGATAATCAGTTGCACTGAACACTGTTAAAAAATTCCTTCTGACCTAGCATGCGGAAGTTAAGTTTGAAGTCTATAGGATCACTTTAGATATCAGACCGCAGACGGAAATAATTAGGGAAAGACAGAGTGGTAAATGAACCTTTAGGTGTAAGTAGATGCGCACCTGGAGGGGGTTAAGCAAATACAGGTATCGTCTTAAGTGGAGGCGGACCCCACCTGGAGGAAGGTAATGTTCCCTGGTTGTGAGGACCTCTCTGCAGGGGTCCAAACCGGATCAGCCTGGCTAAGACCATCTCCTCCGGCCACCTGTCTGAGGTGCTGCTGGAGAATGTCCTCAGTGTCCTCCACGGTGAGAGCACGGCTGACCGCTCCATGAACTGCCGCCTTCCGGACCCCTCCAGGGGGTTCCGGGAGGAGGAGAGGCGCCTGAACCGCCTGACCTCAAGGTCACCTTCTAGGTCATTGGAGTCAAGTTCAAGGTCACAGAGGTCACCCTCAAGGTCATTGGAGTCGAGTTCAAGGTCACAGAGGTCACCCTCAAGGTCATCTGGATTAGGATCTACGTCATTGTCGTCTTCTTCAAGATCACTTTGTTCAGAGACTAGGATGAAACTGTCATCGACAAGGTTTTCTGAAATCGACTCATGGTCAGCCTCAAGGTCACTTGGTTCCGATCTAAGGTCCCAGAGGTCACCCTCAAGGTCATCTGGGTTGGGGTCCGGATCTTGGTCTGGCTCAGGATCTGTGTGTGAATCAGAGTCACGTTCATCAAGTCGCAACTCAGAACTCTTACGTTCTGAAGGTAATTTTCGGAAAAGATGGACTGGTACGGAGACCAGAAATGAGCAGAGGACATCGACGTTGAGCAAGTCACAGGACAGCGGTCTGTGCCTGGACCCCGACACTCAGCGTCTCCTGGACTCGTTACCTCTGCCGGAGAAGTACCTGCAGAGATCACGGACTGAGGGGTCGGAGGATGGGGAGCGACAGGGAGGGGAGAGGGATGGTGAGGGGACGGACGACGAGGGCCGGTCACAGGGCGGGGATTCCCGGCTCATACCTGACACCGACTCGGACCTCTCAAGTGAGGACAGGAGCCTGTATCAAGGACACAGTGAAGAGGACCACTTCTTCAAAGGTATCAATATTTCTTTTATCCTCTTTTGTTGAAAGAGCTCCTGTGAGTGGTATTCTATGGCTACTCATTGGGGGAACTTTTCAAAAATGCCCATTGTTTATTTTGGGAAAGGCTCAAAGGTAGATAACAGAGAAAAGTTCAATCAGACTTTGGTTTGTTGTTCGTTAACTGCAGCTTTACTCCTGATAGGTCGATCAATATTTTCTTATGTTCCTGAAGGCCCCAGAAGCGATTCCTAATGGACTACCTAGAAAATCTCAACTCCCTTTAATCCAGTGATAGACATCTCTTGAGACCTTAATGTTTCATGCTAGGGTAGCTGTACAAGTATGCTAAGTGACCGTGCATGGTTTAATCTCCAATAATTCAGTGAGGTAGCCCAGACAGAGGGGCACCAAGCTCAGCTCCCGCAGATAAGTGGAATGGACCCTGAACTCTCAGTAGGGGCAGCTAAGGTAGGTCTGGGCAGGGGTTGAACCTTCAGCAGGGGAAGGGTAGGTCTGGGCAGGGCTCTAAGCTCCCAGTAGGGGCAGGGTGAGTCTGGACAGGGGCCTGTGCTCTCAGCCGGGACAGGCCCACAGGGGTCTCAGTAAGGACAGGGTAGGTCTTGACAGGTTTTTGAGATCCTAGCAGGGGGATCGTAGGTCTGTGCAGGGGTCTTAGGTCCCAGCAGGGGCAGGAATAAGTCAGGCACAGTGTCAGGTTCATCGTAGCCAGTCACTATAAGGGCTTACTACCACAGGGGGTGGCCACTAGCAAGAGTTGTGACAGTTTGGCACCTCATCATATTTTGGCTAAAAGTAAACAGCAATGCCACAATGCCATTTCATTGGGTATTTCTGCACTTTTCTGTTGTGAAAATTAGGTGTTCATCACTAACTTACACTAGAAACAGCATACGGATGTAGATTTTTATTTTCATAGTCATTTTGTGCTATCATAATGCTGAACGGTGAAAAAAAAAACTTATCCAGGGATCGCACAAATCTGATGTAAGCTTCAAGCCGGAGGGTCAGGCAGTACGCACCAATTGGTACAAAACATATGTAACGGGTGTATTTAAAGTGTTTATTTGAGCTACTAGGTTCATGCACTCCAATGTATAGTGAGCCCCACAGATGTTGTTAGGTTAAGGGTATATATACTGGTGCTAAACGACCACAGAGTTGGCTAATGTTTTACTACCGACAAGACAAACATACAGTTACACGACTTGTAAATCAAATACTATATAAGAACTCCTATAGATGATAGTTCCTAAAAAACTGTTCTTTCCTTTCTTTTGTTTTTTAAATGAAAGTTATAGCTCTACCATTTGACTTTGGATTGGGATACAACAAAATTTCGTAGTTTTTCCAAAACCCTTCCATATTCTCCCCCCCCCCCCCCCCCACGTATTATTTCCTGTTTTAAAAGAGTATCGCACTCGTAGCTTCGGGTTACTTATTCTCTCACAAGCTCGGCAGGCTCTGCCACCAATGTACATGTGTGTGTTCTAGCAGTTCTACACGTGAACATTATACCGACATAAACAAATACAAGAATTTAATTGAAATCTCGATTTCTGTTGGGGCCCTGTCCGGTGAACGTGTTAACCAGGGGTGAGTCAGGTCAATGAATCCTAAATCATATATCATCATAAAGTTCATATGATAATTGTCAAATATTTGAAATAATCTATTGATGGCCTCACTTCTTAAGTTCAGCTTGTACGCCCGCCCCCTGTAAGAAAAAAAAAAAAAAAGGTAAACTATGATAGACATTTAGCAGGAGAATACATCTATGTATATATAGGTTGGTGTCGCCGAAGGTAAGATTATGGCCCTTCGTCCCCGATTATCCTAAAGTCTGAGGTAAGCAGCCACTTTTGGGTGCTTGCCTTTTGACCAGTACTGTCTGGTCAGATAACAGGTGGGCAATTACCTTGTGATTCTGACGGGGATCTGAACCTCTTCAATGGCCATCAAAGTTCAGCTCATGGCCCAGGATGGCTTATTAACTGCAACATCTAATATTGAACACTTTGATAACACTGACTAATGAAATACATGCCACCCCTTTTTTAGTTTTAAAAAACCAACAACTTCGCCCCCGTCCCAAAAAGTTCGAATGTTCTCAACTTTAGCATGCTTGTTTCTCTCCGCTCAGACTATCAGACCATTTCCTCCACTCCCGTGTTATTTTAGGCCATTGTTAAGCCTAGCCTTATCCTAATATTGGATGTAGGCTTAATCCAGAGGCGGTGGTAGGCCACCTTCAGCCCAACAACATGTAGTAACGAGCCCCGCCGCCTGTACCCGGGGATTATCTCTGTATACCGGTAAACCCCAGCCCAGATTTAGTCGGGATAACATTCACTAACAGGTTATTATACGTGTACACAAGTCAAACGGCAGTGGGGGAGGTATTTGGGGAAGTGTGGTCCACCGCTGGGGGCTGCAATGGGGCCTTTTGCCCCCGGCTGTTTGAGCTGAGCTTTCTCTCCGTGGAGAAGTCACCCGTGGGGTACTTTTGTATAAGTGGACCCTGGAGGGACTTCAAGCACGAGGTTTGTTTTGTCAACTAATGTCCCCTTGTTGTAGGCAATGGGTTTGTTTTGAGTTGATGAAGGTTTGCTTGATTGAGTTGCGCCGGCCTTGTTTTAGTTGGCAATCAAGGTGTAGGTGTGTGTACAAGGCGGCCTGTCGGAGCCTGCTGTTGTATGTCCCTGGTTAGGTTGGAATGTTAGTTAATAATGGCCTGGTCATATACTCATAGAATACATGTTATGCATGTGTCATGTGTACTTTACATTATACTGAACAGTGTTAATGACATTGGTCGTTTATGTATTTTATATCAAATTGTTGACCTAGTGTACATGGACTTCCTTAATGCGTTGTAGAACTGTTATTAGTGACTGTCAGTCTGTGCTTAACAAATATACAAATATTGTAGTATAAGTCTGCATCGGTAATGTTACCGTTTTAATGAAAATCAATAGTTTTATTTCCAAGAGTTAGGTTATTTTTCGAGAAAAAAAAGAGGGATATGCACGAAGTGTTACAAAATACAGGAAACTCTTTTTATCCGCCCGTTTGTACTTAGAAAACAATTGAAGTTTATACAACATAGAATCACATACTCGTGTTACTAGCTTTACAACAACGTGTAATAAGATTTACAATCGTACACGTAACGTCGTTTTGTGATCGTCGGTATCCTTTATCATATCAGAGGTTTATCAGTGCAATGCACTTGATGGACTTACACTGCATCGATAGAGGTAGAGAAAAGAAGTATTTGCTCTGGGTGTGGATAATCCCTTTATCGCCAAATTAAGCCAATACTCAGTTAATCCTAGCTTTTCAGTGTGAGCCCACACGTACATGTATGGACAGACCTCACATGCTTAATGTAGGCACTGATCTGCACCCAATAACATGATATTCTATAATACATTAGATCTCCAGAAAATAATGATAAAAACACATCCAAAACAATAAAAGTATTCTGCGGGAACTCGGTGACGTTAAGGTTACATGGTTTCGTTTGTGGGTAAGGAGATTTATTAACTGGGGGTGCCCTCCCTAGTTTTGTTTGATAAGTAAAGTTTTACAAAAATATGCTTGCCGACAGGATCTTGGTCACTAGGAGTAGGGCTAGCTCCATGTGGTCCTACTATTACCCTGCTTAATGCACTGTTATTAAATAGGTTTCTGGTCGTATGGAGATGAGATGAATTGTTTCCTAATTTTTCTTTAAAACAACACCTGGACCGAACAGAGACCCAGGAATTAAAAAAAGATACTATATAGCAAATCAAGGCTAGATTCCTGAATTAAATTAAATCAAACTTAACAGCGAACGCTCAATTTTATATCCAACATCTATGAACTCTGAAACGTCATTAAGTGTAAGGCACAAAGAATTGTGGAAACGCAACACATGGGTGTCATACTCATTCTTATTGATACGTTCAGAAATCTTGTAATATGAATCTTGCTCGCTAATTCAAATATTAGCCATAGCCAGAGAACGAACTTATGCCCTAATAGAAAGCACCATTGTAGAGTTTTCTTTATAGCCTTGCCAAGGCCAATGGTGGTCGAGCCTACAGGTGGGCTTCGGCCAGGTGAGAACCAGGTGAGAAGGCCTTGAAGTGTGCCGCCACCTCCCCCAGTGGCTGAGGGCCCGCGTGAGTAGTATAGGGAATGTTGTTACAGGCACGAGCCACTATAGCCATTGTCGCTGGGAGGAAATGGAAAGTAAAGAACCAGTTCTTCTCTGTGCCAAGTGTGAAAAGAACTATATTTTCGTAGCGTCAAATCAATATATGGCCAGTTGGTGAGACCTATATAAACACACTACCCGGCGTTATACAGAAGCCGTGGTCAGGTATACAGTCGGTTACCTGGTCCCACCCTGGAGGCGTGGAGAAGGGACACACAGGAGGAGGCTCTCAGTCTTAAGTACTCTATGGACGACATGAGTCGTGATCCCCCCTGGAGGAGCGTCTGGAGTGGCCACAGGAGGAGAACTTTGAGAGGGGCAACTCCAGGCACAACCACCACCAACTGTTATCAAATTTTTGAAAACTCCCCTTGTACCTCCTCCTCCAGGCAGAGACAAAACACAGGTAGGAAGTGGTTGTCACGGTGTGGGTGAAGCAAGGGGGGATGTAAAGAAAGATTTGGGGAATAATTTACTTATGATTAACCGAGATTTAAGATCTTAGTTGTGGATCTATATTTGCGATGTCTGCTGTAGCAGTGTGTTGTAATTCTTTAAAGTTTACAGCAAGCCTTTTGTATGTTGAAACATAGAGAGCCCCCTACTAACCCGAATTTGAACCAGGCTTGCTTCGCTGCGACACCTGGCGTTATGGGAGTGTAGCTAACAAGATTTAGCGAAATAATCTTTATTTCGCACTGTGCCGATGAATCTAGACCAAAAAAAACAACAAAACACGAAATGATTTATTTTCCAAAAAGGTCCATGGTGTCTTTTGCAATATGGCAGTGATATCTAAAAACGTTCGAAAAAGTGCAGGAGAAGGATTTTGTTTGTCTAAGTTACCAGAGTCTAAATTAAATGGATTAATTTGAGGGGATGCAATATAGTTTCTCCCCGTCCAGATAGATTTTGAGTGATTGTTTTTTGAGTCAGGCCAATGAATAATAAGCTAAAATCGCAGAATCGCAGAAAAACTGAAATTGCACACATTATCATCCTTCAGGAAATACTTTAAACACGTACTTCTAGAAGACATATACATAATCTGTCCTGAAAACTAGACTATCACATCAGCTTCATACCTATTACAATCTTGTTTCATCAAATCCCCAAGTACCAACTGTCGTAAGGAAATGGGTGAGGCTGCCCCCAAGGCCTCACGGGCAGTCCTAACCCTACCCCATCCCCGATGTACATGGTCCTTACATGTTGATGACCACCCCGTGAGTAGTGTGGTTACGGGTGTGAGTTGACGGGGATTAGCCATGTTGACCGTCCTCCGGGGGTTAGTACTCCATGTGGGGCTGAGTCAACTCGACAACCAGCCCCCACTACCCACTGTATACGGGCTGTATGGGGCCCCGGGGCCCGTGTAAAGGCTGCTGTAGACCGTCCATTTACCTCTATTTACCCGGCCACTCAGGGTTCACCGTGTACACAAAACCCGACGTGTCAATAAGTAGGAATAATCTGTCGCTGCCTGTCAACCAGTATACTTGCACTATTAAGCTATTGAGTATTGGAGGTTGTCCTAGAACATAAACAATTTTTCTCCAGTGAATGAAGTGCAATTTCTCTGCGTTTCCTATAAAATGAAAATATTCCAGATAAAAAGTAATAGCAGCAGTTGGGTTGATAAAAGTGTATAACTATGAATAACACGATGTTATTCAGAAAATATTTTCAACTAGATTTTCTTATCATAACATGGATGTGCACTCCAGTAAATTGTAATGTATAAGCATCAGGAGATGACCTATTCAATAAACAATATGGAAATCAATTACACATTTCTGTACAATGCGTTGTAACAAACAAGAAAACAGGTTGTTTTTGGCAAAGGCCTTATAGGGACCACTTCAAACATCATTCATGGTGTGGATGTAATCCCACTAGATTAGAAAGTGAAGTGAAACCAGTGAGTGGGTCGGCTGTCCGAGAGGGCTCGAGTCAACGTTAAGTTGTCGATGCCCGGGTTGGGTGTTAACTCGACTCGGGCTGGTCAGTCAATATTGGGGTATGGTAACAAGCCATGTTTCCCCCTGGGTCCGACTTAGGTGGCAATCAGTAAATCACCAGGCTCTAGTTATTTTCACACAGGGACACCTTGAGGATATTACCCCAGCTAGAAACTTGGCCCTGTTACAACATAAGGAAGCATTTAAAAAGGCCAATATTTATTGTTTGTTCTCATGCATAGGAGACTAATGAAGAGGGGGCGCGTGGATTAAAAAAATGGAAACGTTTAGATAATATTCATCAACGGAAATCTAGGGAGCCTTATAGGTGTTACATGCAGTGACGTGTCAATGTTGAACAACTAGAGTAAAGTTCAGGTAGGTTCTCCTGGGAGCTGTGAAACTGCATGAGTGGCTTATCTATAAGTTTTAAAACATACAGGTGCGAACATCGCCAGGTATCACCTGATGAATTGGTTTGTAAAACTCACCGGTCTGCTTGTCAAAAATAGAAGGAAAGATAGCTGCCTACTCTTGCTCGATGGTTTGATAGCAGCTGACTCTTGCTCGATGGTTTGGGATCAAGCTTCTAGAAATGATGTTGAGTTGTTGGACCTCAACTAAAGCTTTTTCGTTTGCAAGGCGAACATGAAACCATCCATATTCATATGTATATCAATTGCGTTGTAATAACTGGTTCATTGATTCTCCTCCTGTGTTTCTCCAGGTAACAGTACGTCGCGGGCAGAGTCCATCCCCACGGCCCACGTTACCCCACACCCAGCCACCGCTCGGACAGCCGCCTACCGCCCCGCCTCAGACGTGACCGCCTCCTCCTTACGGCGTGCGGTCAGCACCCACGACTTCAGTGAGGCCCGCTTCAGGTCCACATCGCCCACCTCGGGTCAGTTAGACGGGCTGCTGAAGGCCGGTCACCAGGGCCGGAGGTGGAGCTCCTACCAGAACCTGCAGGACCAGGGTGGTCAGCGAGCCCCCGCTGGACACGGCAATGAGCTCTCCTTCCACGAAGTGGGGGTCGACACCGATCCCACTCTCAGCGAGTCACGGTTCATCGACCCGGAGGAGCTGGGGCATTACAGTAAGCAGCGCAGCCAGAGCCACCTGAGTCTGTTAGGTACAGGAGGAGGTGCTGGTCAGCAGGGCTCAAAGACCTCCCCCACCACCACCGCCACTGCCACCATATCGGACAATATGTACGGCGGGTATTTATCAGTGGGCAAAGACTTGTACTCCCACCCCCACGCCCACCACCCCCAGCCTCAGGTACGGCGGGTCGGGGAGGAGCTCAGGAGCAGCTCAGGACACTATGGGTATGGGGTGAGCAGCTCGGCCTATGGACCCACCCTACAACCCAGTGTACGGCACCCCACCAGCTCGAGCTTTGCCGGGTCGGCGGGCCACCTGTCGGCCTCTGTGGGGTCCATCTACGCCCCTGACGGCTACGGCCATGACGTGGCCGACAGTTTTGCTAGTGACATCACGTCCTGGCAGCAGAGGCACCAGGAGCAGCTCCGACGACAGCACTACGAGGCCACTCAGGTACCGGTAAGTACAGTGTAGGCTATTTGTAGGAGTATTACGTAGTAACCTGGGTAGATGTGCTTACAGTACCGCTCTTGGAATCATCTATAATTTACTTGTAAGTAAGTATTCGAAATTAAGGTTGCAACCTGCACCTGAGGTACATGTTTTTACAACCAAATGCATACTTTTTGTCAAGCGTGCACATCTTTTTGATTAGATAAATAGCCATATATATCTGAGGATGCGTGTAAAGGCTACGTCGTACACGCTTTTAAAATGATAATTTATGCATGTGTCGAGTGCACAAATTGAAACATTAATTTCGGAAACTAGTATGTTAAACTCTAAGCCGATTTGCGGTACATTCTCCAAAGATAATCTGGGAGAAATTATAAACCCCGGTGATATTCAAATTCACGAGATTCTGTCACATGGATAATTTTTGCGTCATCCCCTAACGTCTACTCCCTTTACCCCTCAGCCCACTCCGACCTACCACCCTGGTCTGACGAACGGCTCTACTAATGGCGCGGGCTTTGGGTCGCTGCTCGACCCCCACAAACTGGATGCCGTTAAACGGGCAGCCGACAGCATCATACGGGAGAAGGACAACATCATTGACAAGTAAGCTACAGTCTGAAAATCACACCCTCGTGACTTCTTTACATGATACTATAATTTTCATTCATCAAGAGCTGTAGTACTCTTCGACATCATTTTCCAGCTCATTTCCCTGGCTAAAGTAGCGGTTTTGGGGTTGCCATTAAGGTTGTGTGATTTTGTTAATTTTGTATCGAGATGGATATGCCAGGTACATGTATTTAGTTTGATTTTGAATGTTTGGACTTTGGAAAAGAACGAGGAGTTCTGAATTTTTGATATGGTTCCTTGAAACTAGAGTTACTGTGTTTCAGATACCCTTCACAACTTTATGTGGATGTTATGAGGTAAAACAAGCTATAGATAAATGAAAATGGGTATGAAATCATAGAATTAGAATGCTTGATGTGATGCACAAGTCTTTTTCTCTGGTGGTCTTTACCCCACAATCTAATGGTGTAATTTTGTGTATGTGACACTTGTTAGGCTGGAGAACATCCACAGAATGTAAGTATTTTGTACTGCTGACCGTTCGTAGATTTAGCCTTGTCCTTAAAGTTAAAAGTTATAACTGTATAAGCTGTCAATTCTTAAAAGGAATCCCTATTCTATGATATCCTTTTCTATATTGACACGGCCAAGAACTTTGATATTTGTGCTTAGAAGGGGAAATAATTCAACGTCGAATTGCCTGTTATTCACATTTACATGTATTGTGGTTTGGTATTTTTCTGTTTTTCGTTAACCACTACAAAATTATTGTATTCCTTTTATTTCATGATTTTATTAGTATATCTAAGACTTTTTATTTCCCTTAAATCTAACACTTTTAATGTGAATCACAATGTCTTGACGCCATACATTACAATTTTGCAAATTAGTTTTATGATAGACAGCCATTTTGTTGATATAAAGTCTGTTCTTCTGTCAAACCACTTTAAACCCCCATATGGTTTAGTTGGGATCTGTATTCCACATTGTCGTATTAGTTCACAAGAAGCTCATCCCCATCATAGTATTCCTGTAACCAAATCCCTCGACCTACTTGACTTAATCCATAGACAGAGGCGTTAGCCAGAACCCGAGCACGGCCCCATCTATAAGGATTGACTATAAGCCCCGGTTTATGTTCTGTAATGTATGATTGTTTAACTTGTTCATAGGCAGAAGACGAAGATCGGGCTCCTAGAGCGACAGACCAAGGAGTCGGAGGTGGACCTCCACAAAGCCATGCTACACAAGGCCCAGGAGGAGGGGGACGCGCTGCACTTTCAACTCCAGGTGGGTAGACAACTGACCAGATGGTTCACAGTGGTGGACATAAGTTTAAAAATCTGGGGGCCAGTCGAGCCCCTAACTTTCCAAATCTAGGGGCCCTCACCCAATTCTAGGGACCCGCAAACACACTTTAAAAACAAAAGGCTTATTATTAAGTTATAACTTTTTTTCATACTTTATTTAGTACAATAAGGGAAAATATCATGAATTAAAAACCATGTTATCAACTACTTGACAGATTTTCTATTCTAGAATTTTTAGGATTTCTAGGGGCTAGTCGGGCCCCTAGACCAGAAAATCTAGGGGCCCGACCTGCTTTTTAAGGGCCTCGGGCCCCCGGGCCCCCAGTTATGTCCACCCACCCCTGGTTCATCAAACGTGTGATGGAATAATTATTTTAGCAAGTAATTCGCCCTTTTCAATAGTGTGGCTCCCTGTGTGCAGACTAGGCATGAACCAAGCAATTGGGAAATGGTATCTTATGGGCTCAGGCTTAAATGGTTGGGAACAGATCTTTTATGTAAGAATTCACTGCGCAGACTCGTTAAAAGTTGTATACCAGGCCAATTTTAGTCTGCCTAATGTAACTTAGGAGGGCACGTACATTAGAGTATATACTGACCTTACTCCACGATCCAGCGATATGAAATATGTATTGTTTGTTTCGCCTCTGCTTACGCTCGTTTGTTTTAAACCAGGAGGTGCAGTATGAGTGCGCATCGTTAAAGGCCCAGCTGGCTGAGGTCCTTAACAGACGGGGGTCCGGGATAGACGACATGGAGAGAAAACTAGGGTAAGTCGATCACCAATATAAGATTCGTCTCTCTACTATCAGACCGTATAAACAGAAAAGAAATATCTACCATCAGGCTGTGTTTTCAATGCACCGGTAATGTCTTAATGAATGAACTAATATTATTTAAAAAAAAAAAAAATCAAATTAACATTGCAGCAACTGATAATCTAAGTTACATGTTTTACGCTTTCTTTGTCCACAGGAAAACCGAACACGAGCTTAGAGAAATGAAATCTTCATATGAAAAAGAGCGACTAACACGGGCATCAGAATTAAAGTCTATGCAAGAAATGGTATTGAAACATTTGTTTTCCGTAATTTCGCAGACAAACATGATACCCACATCAAATATTTATAATATACATTTCCACTACCAGTAGCTATCACTTTGCAGATGGGTCATTGATCAAGACTAAAAACTGTAGGCTCGTGCTCTATGTATGACATATGACACTGTTCTCATAAATCATGTACAACATCAATATTTATGAGGCGGGAATTTGGGAACAGTATTAGCCCTTTCTAACAATTTTGTTGTTTTTTCAGTTGGCAGCAAAAGATTCTGTGATAAATGAATGGAAAGACAAGTATACAAATCAGAAGTCGGAGTGTGAGTCTATGACGAGGAAGTTGGACAGTATGGACCGTTACCTCTGCGACATGCCTACCGCCGACGACAACTCCAAGAGGTCTTCAGAAATATCCTTTGAGATATATTTTCGACAAAATGAAAGATAATAAAAGTGATATTTGGGATTATTCATTTGACTAAGATAAATCTGAAGAGGGACATTTTCAGTATAGATATTATTTGGATTTTGAAATACGTATTTAATTTTGCCACTATTTGTGGGGTTATGAAGTCTACTGTATTTGATGTGGAAAAAAAGCCAATGAAAATGTATATGCGCCTTAACCGCGTGCACGTCCGTCAGCTGAAAGAAGACAAGGCCAAGTACAAGGGGCGGGCGGCCGAGCTGGAGCGTCGGTTAGAGAGCTCTAACAAGGTGCTCCGACAGAAACAAGGGGTGATAGACGAGCTGGAGCAGACCCTCGGCGAGACCAAGGAGGCGATAGAACTCATGGAGGTGGGTACTTCTAACAGTGTGTGTGTAGACCTGTCTAGAAGATGGGGATGAATGGTATACCAAGATCTTGCATCGTGTACAGCCTACATGGATATCAGTTTAAAGATCGTTGTCCGATTTCACTTTTTTTTCCCACCTCAACAACTCTGATAATAGCTTTAAGAAATAATGGCTTACAGCGCGTTGTATAGCAATTCAAGATTATTTACACTATTTTTGATTCTATCTTTAACTTGCAGTCTGGTATAAGAACCCAAAAGGGTTGGCCGGACGTTAAACTTACCCAACAAACTGAAACAAAAGTATCTTTAAGCCTGACTTGCAGCCCTGTGTACATATCACGACGAGGCTACTCTTCAAAAACGTAGATGAGGTCTAGAAAATAGAACTGGAAATCAGTTGATCAGACTATTTTCTGTCGTGAAGCATGCATAGCGCTCAACTGCTTGTGTTGATATTTACAGGAATATTATGAGTGAAAGCACTCGAATGTAACATGAAATCGTGTAAAATCTATATTGAAACATCTCCTTAATCCACAGACGGAGAGGGCACGGCTCCGCTGTCAGCTCGGTCTGGAGGACGGGGAAGAGGCACCCCTCAAACAGCAGGAAGAACTGGAGGAGCTTCGTCATGATAACGAGCGACTCCGGGCGGACCTGGAGAAGGCTAGAAAGGTGAGCATAAAGGGCAGCGACATTTACCTTGCTATGTCAGGAGGTAAACCAAATACGGCACCTCTATCTCGAGTTCGGCCATTTAGTTGGTTGTTAAATAGCAGGTCAGGTTCACAATCTGCATTGTTTAGTAGGTGTATTTTACATAAGTTGGATTTTTAAGAGGAAATGACCGACCCAAAACACCGTTGTGAGAACAATCCTTGTATCTATTATTTGGTCTGCGAAATGCAGGGAAATTTATTGCACGTGAACAATTGCATGAATGAATGTATTATGCCCGTAATTGAAAAAAAAAAAAATTGAATATTAAAAAACGAATTGAATAACGCCATCAGTTTTTGTCAAAAATATCTATAACCTCTGACCTCTCTAAACCACTCCAAAAGCTGTTGGAGGCCAAACACAAGAAGCAGCAGGCGATCGAGGTGCGGCACCGAGGGGAGACGAAGACCCTGGAGGAGCGCCTGGAGCAGGAGGAGTCGACGGTGGGCGGCCTCAAGGAGGAGCTGCTCACCAAGGAGCAGCACCTTAAGAAGCTCAGGGCCTCTATCAAGGAGGTCAGTACACTGCTGCTGAATACTATCATCAGTATTATAGTCAGTAGTTCATATTTACATTTGAAGAATTTTTGTCTACGCCCAATCCATTTACATACAGTATTAGAGGGAATTGTTACAGGTCTACTAAACTAAGGCAGCCTAAATATTTTCTTCGTGTAAGATCAAAATTACATTTGCATCAGCCGCCTGTTTATCCATATACATCCAACTTAACATATTCTTTACTTAAAAACCTAGTTTTAGATCCCAACATATACTAAAAATTATTAGCTGTATGATGTATGCTCGCCATATCAATTTGACACCAATATCTTTATGAAACAGATTCCCTTCCGATCAAACACTAATAGATGATTACCGGTAAGGCCCCCGTTGCTCGGTTCATTAGATACACAAACAATATAAAATACCCCTTTCCCCGTCCTGTAGCTGGGCAGTCAGAACCAGGACCTGCTGGAGAAGAACATGTCGCTGGAGGAGCGGCAGCGGGAGTTGGAGCGGCAGCTGACGGGTGAGGCCCACAAGTTGGAGCGGCGCCTTCTCAAGGAGATGGCCGTGTGCTTCGCCGAGCTCCAGTCTCTGGTACAGATCTGTGTCCAGCGGGCCGAGGGGCAGGACCCCAACATCTCCGTCCTACTGGGAGTCAAAGGTCAGTGTGGGGCCGCTTAGTATGAGGCTCAGGTAGCGTGTTCTAACGGTCTGGTGGTTACATTAAATGGCCATTACTGTATTGAGAATGGGAAAACAAAGGGGTCGTTTGGCAAGGTTAATTGGCGAGAAATGTTACATGTATTGATTTGATGATTAACCTCTGGTTGTATTATTGGGATTAACCAAAAGTAAGAGACGGTACAATCCAATTATTTCTCTGCTTGAAAGTTGTTAGTGTTTAATTTTTGCTATAATATAACCAAAGCAGATACCGCGAATTATGAGAAATTAACATATTTGTGAAAAACTAAATAACATTATATTGAGTAACTTTGATGTAAGGAATTCCCTCTATAACCTATTAAGAATGTAACCACAAACTGCAAGCATTAACTTCTTTTGTTAAAAGGATTGTTTCACAAAAGACTATTTAAGATACAATATAACATTAATCCCACTAATAAATAGGTGTGGCTGATATCGGTGTTGTTCACCAACTCCCTTTTCATCAAAAACTTATCTACTTTAACCAGGCATTATGAACCTGGACCCTGACGAGGCTCAACCCGTGGGAGACAACATCCAGTCCCTGAAATACAAAGTCACCAAGATCCACGAGCTGCGACAAGACATCGACAAACTCCGGGAACTCATCTCCAACAAGTACGCCGAAGACATGGGAGAAAACCTCAACTGTACCACACAATAGTGAAAGTCCTTGAAAGTTGGAGCGTGCCTATACAGCCAAGTGACATTGTGTTAGCACTTAACTTAAGAGGTGTACTTATAAAGCACAAAAAATATTATCATACTGATAGACCCAGAAAACGCTGGTAAAAATACAAAAGATATACATAATATTTTATATTACTGTACATTCCCAAATACTATATGAAGTCTTGCGGTAAATTAGAGTTAAATGGACGTAATCTATTCTTCTAAAACAAGTTTACTTGACAAGCGTTCAAGTCTTGAAAACGTGTCCTGAGTTAGATGTATGCGTTTGAGACTGCGTAACTGACATTACTTCCTGGGCCAACTTTGTAATTTATGTTTCATGTATATAGTAAGGCGGTGCTGGACATTGCTTTGAACCGATGTTACATTAAGCTTTCTAAAGTTTTCCTAAACGGTCTTTTTTTATGTACCATGGTTAAGATGAAAGACAAATATAAAATATTGACTTATAACCAAACAATACTAATAAGTTGTACCAATATTAAATTTGGAAAATTTGGTGCTCAAGTTGCACTTTGTCCATTTTCCTAAAGGGATTCTTGGTATTATTTCTGAAAGTTTACGTAAATATACACGATAATCTATTTAACTAAGGTCAAAGCGATTTTTTAGACGCTTCATGCCTAAAAACACTGACTGCACGTGTACTACACCTTCCACGTAGGAAACTCAAAGAGCTTCAAAACTACAAGATCTCTCTCAGTGCTCTGCTTCAGTCAAGTGGTTTCCTCAGTATGCATTGGTTCTGGCTCATCCAGTAGATAATTATCATACTACGATTAATATGGAAAAGCTGTTGATTTGGGACGCACTAGAACCATAGAATTGACTGTGATATGTAGCAGTAGATTTTGTATTCAAATTGCACGAAGCAAAGCTTCAAAAATCTACTAGTTTATTTAATTTTCTCAGTTTGTACTTCTGTTGAAATACTTATAAAGGTAGCTGATTTTGTCCCCCCAAAAATATCGTTTATTAGAACATGTGTAAAAACTTTGTTTTAGGAAAGTAAAATCTTCACAATTTTATCAGAAAAACACTTGTTTGAAATAAATAACTCCATCAAATATTAGTTTTCATATTTTACATGTAAACACAAAGTGAGGATCGTGTGTGGTTGAGTTCTCCTAGTTCCACTTGAACAACTTTAGTCGGTTGAAACGATCTCTGTGATGTTTCCGAGAAAAGGTATTTTTGTACAAATGGAAATAACATTGATCTCTGTTAGTTGTAAAAAGGCTTACATCAGCTACGCTTCCCCGAAGTCTCAGGTTCTTTAACTGCGTGTGTATGGAAGAGAATTTAGTACACGTAGCCTACAACGCATCAAGTATTGCGCATACTATATGTATCATAACTTTATTATATGTATATATGAATATTTTGTTAATAAACATAAGAAAAAACAAGTACTCATCTTATTTCAATATATGTACGAAAAATAAGACAAACGCATGAGTAAATTTATATAAAACCATTGTAATATCTTTTATTTTTTGAATAATCATGTGAGATTAAGGGTAACACAACTGCTGCAAACTTTACAAGAACAACAGGGTATGACGACTGGTCAGTTACCATGGAAACGGACTGTTCGCAGACAGCTTTACAGGGGAGAAACGCGTCACAATCAGGATTAGTGTGTTCTAGTTACACCAGGGGGAGGCACTGACCTCATCCTGCCCCCTTGCGGAAAATGTAGGTTATGGGGATTTTACAATAGGAATGGACAAGACGTGACTTTTTCTATTTGACGTTGGTAGAGGGGCCTCAGCATAGAGTTGATTTTTATTTACATAGGGTATTTTTCGTTAACAGGTCAGCTGGCAAACTAACTTGCGTTTTAAAAGTGTTAATAGAGAGTTTCAAGTCTGGTGCATGACAAGAAATCTGATATTTACAGTCATAAATAGCTAGATTATAAATAACATGCATATACAAATATCTAACACTCATGACAGATTAGCTCTTAGATTTGAATTCTAGCACTGAGCTGTTCTTTAACAAGTTGCTTTCAACTTTCATAAAATCAAGACCGCATTTGGCTACATGCTCCATTTTAACAGATTTTTATGACTGGCACATGCTGCTTGCTTGTAGTGTATGGCTACAACGTATACAAAACAACTGAACACTTAATGCGAACGCCCTTATTGGATATAAAAATTCAGGTTTAGCAAAGAAACATCTGACATGATTATTCACACAGTCTTTCATATTCGTATGTAATTATGAAATAAGCGTATAACAATCTCGTAAGCTCACATCCTTCTTCGCCTTTTACTTGAGATAAACTGAAATACTACGTCCTTGTTCATTCTGAATCTTCACGGTCACAGCAGGGAATTCAAAACCTTTCAATATCTCAATCTTGAAGAGGGGGTAAATCATTTAAAGAAATTTTTTTATGCTAATCGTGCGACTGACACATTTAACAATGCGATGTTAAGAAAACGTAGAGGCACTTGCCACGATGCAGAGCGCAAAACTCCTCTGGCACCAAACATGAAGTTAATCAACTGAAAATTAAAATACTTTCTATTAACTTTGATCATGATACAAATATAAACAACCCTGACACTTTTTCTAAATCGAACATATGTGAGAAAGGTGGCATACAACTCAGCAGTTTGATTGTAGTGATCATGTGGTCAGAGAGCTAAAGAGCTCTTCAAAACAGGAGGCAGGAATATTGCGCGGGTTGGAAATAAAAAAGGAGGCCGGACCTGTGAGGTTCCCAGCCACGCTCTGTGCTTAGTGCAGCCCAACGACTCCTGGGTCACAAAGCACCCAAAACAAACCAAATGAACAATAAACCCCTCATTGTCAGCTTGCCATTAAAATTCACGACCATAAGAATTAATAAATATTAAAAACATATCAAGTGCAACGCCTGAGCGTTTGAAATAAAAACCAAGCATGTTAAAGAAAATGCCCTTGGGCTAAAATATTTCTTCGTAATAAATTAATGGACTGGTGCGAAAAAAGAAACATACAGAATCCCGAAAAGTAGCAATCGACAGGAAAGGGTTTAATGGACATCTCCAACTACCAAAGGGGGCAAGGGGTCACAGGATCCTAGAGCGTTTATTCCTACCTCCTGTATTCTTAACATACACACGTTTGACTTTCAATGCTACCAGACAATAGACAATGAAATACCTGAATGTAATACTCTTACGTCGTCTCAGCCCAGCTAGTGCCTAGGCTTGAGTATTCGTTGAGGCTGGTGTTCACTAACCGATTTAAACAAATGTTGCTCCTCTTTAGAAAAAGAAAAAAATATCTTCTTTGAAATCCAAAACACGAAAATAACCAATACTTCAGTTTATGAGATACTATAATTGAGTACAATTAGAACTTTACGCTATTTTCTTTTTGGCATTTTTTTTCTGGTGTCAAATTTAATGTCATGAAGCATGCTGGCATTCACCGCTTTGTCTTCGATCTGCTAACGATAAACATCTTTTATTCTACGATGGCAGTATGGTTGACGCACAACCTTGACCGTTCGAATCACCCCTCCCTACAGCGTGTTAACGGGTTAAAGAAGCGGGTGCACCGACCGCGTGTTTGTACCTTTTTTACCTACTGACTACATCCCTGCCTGCAGAGATCATTGCACAAGAAAGTGTTAGTATACACTTGGCCGTTCAACCTCCCCTCTTCCCCTACCGGTGGGAGTATTCCTCGTACAGAACACCCTACTTCCACGTCTTCGTAACCCGTCTTGGTGGTGCGGCGCTGTCCTACAACGTTCTGCTCCAAGCTGCTCACTTCTAGTCATGCTGCGGTGAATGAGCAACTCTGTATGCACCCAACTGTGACCCGGTGAGCAGGTCTGTCCACTCAAACATGACCCGGTGAGCAGCTGTAGCCTGTTCACCCGGGCGTGACCTGCTGATGAGCAGCTCAGGGCTTGCCAAACTGTGACTTTTCGAGCAGCTCAAGGCAAAGTCTTATGATACTTAATGTAATAATAATATGTATAACAGGAGCATGCGGCGGCCACTGTGAGCACGCGCGAGTCTCTCGTGGAGCAGCCCAAATAGTCCATGATACAAAATGCAGAAAGGCACATAGCACATTATGTGTAACCAAAACCAAACAGAAAACTTGGGTAGTGGAAACAAGTCACACCAAGTCGGACAAAAAGAAACATTCAGTTTTTTCTTGTGTTTGTTCTCATGTTCAAACTAACCGCCTGGTCGTCGCATAAACAAACCAGGTGGCCGTACATGTAAAGATAGGCAAAACGTAAACACCGTTTCACTCTAAGGTAAATCTCCGGTAATCGTTCACAACGATCTATCAAGTCTGTTTGCATCTTCCCTTTGTACTTCTTTTAAACAAACACATTTTGGGCTTTTGGGTTTTTGAGGTCCACTAGTTGTAAGTAACACCCATCAAAAATCCAGAAAAGCGGATCACATCTTTCTGTGTAGAAAAAACCTGCATTCCAGTCATTTTTCTCAATCTCGATGAAAAGTGATCCTACTTTGGCATCAATCAAAGAAAATTCCACTGAAGACAATTCAGCTGGTCACAGCCAATATTTGGCCTAAACGTAACATGTTTCCTTCTCTAAAAAAAGGCCTACATAGTAGGCCGGCCTTATGTAGCCTCACAAGGTGATGACACAGTTTGGGGAGTCCTCACTTCGACCTTGTGGGGCCTCATAAGGTGGATTCTGTCGAGTTGGATCCGGACCCAGAGGTATTGGAGGCAAACTCCTGGACTCCTGAAGAGTGGGAGTCCAGGCTGGTGGAGTCGCTGTCGGCGCTCTGCGGGCTGGAGTAGCTCGCCGCCTCCTGAAGCCGCATCAACATGTTGAGCTGTGGGGGGAGAAGAGCAGGTGTGAGCAAAACACGACTAGGGCTGAGAACTGGGCAAAGAGGGCCACTTTCTTTAAGGATATCATGGATGGAGATTGGGCGCACATTTGAGTAACACCTCTACAAGCAGAAGTGGAATCTATTACTTAATCTTAGTTCAATAACTTGTACATATGTTTGAATTTGAGATAATTTGATGGTACATCAATTCATCGGTAACTTTTTCAACAGACTGTACTTCCTAAGTTTCACTAATTTTGTTTCTAAAAATGAATCATTTTTGGAAAAACACTTTCTCTTTACCATAACGGCAGTGGATTAACTTATGTATGTAAGAAACAGCGTGTCAGATGTATAACAGCAAGACTCTCTCACCAGTGGATCCCCTTCAGAATCACTCTGTTGGGCGCCCTGGCCCTGGGCCTTCTCCTTAGTGGTAGCACCCTGGGAGTCGTAGCCCACGTCCTCGGGCCGTAGTCGGAGCAGGGACGGCCAGTCCTGGTCGTTGGAGTGGGGCCACGGGTAGGTCTCTATCACCCAGTCGGCCGGGTCCTCCCACGGGGCGCGCCGCCCGTACACCTGTAGGGGGGAAGGGGCGGGGTTTTAGGGCATGGGTCGCCTAATGCATTGTCTAATCTTCTTTTTGTGTGTTTTGTTTTCAAATGAACAGAGCTCCTTTTATTTCAAGAATAAACAATACAATACTCAATCACTGCTACATAATGTCTAAATTTTTAATGTTTGATGTCGCAGATAAGTATGAAAAAGAATACTTTTTCTTGTCTCATTGGAATTTTGTTATATAAACGACATGTATATTGCAGATATTTAAATTTGATGTATTTCTAGTTGCAATGCGACTGAAGCAAATTTATAAGTTGCAAAATAAGCATTTTAGAAATATTCTGCGATTCTGATAACGGATGAATCTATATTCTACCGTATATCATTATTATATTATATATATTTGATACCATGTTTGAACTAATACATGATGCATGCATTTATTTAGTGTAAGCCGTTGTATTTCAAGGGTTGTGCGGACACGATGAAATTGAAACTGTACTATTTTCCTGTTCATATTAATTATCATTATGAATACATCCATAGGTAGCATTTGTAAACTGCTAAAGACTTAAAGATTTGTAAATTCCCATTCCGCAAAACTATTGAAATTTTAGGACCATTTGAGAATGACCGAATCACGTTTAAGCAGAGCGATTGCGAGTAATTGTGAATAAATTCCGAAGCTAAAAATGTCTATTGAAACGAATTTTGAAATGGTGAAGTGTCATCTACTGCTTTAGGCTGATTGGTGTTCATTCTGTACTGACCCTGGCCGGCACTTTCACCGAGTGTAAAATAAGAGTATCAAAGGGTATGTACATTCACCTGCAGCCCCTCGCGGACCGCCTCCAGTAGGTAGGGCACAATGGAGTAGTTCCACAGGTCGGTGAACCACACCTGAGAGCCGGGCACGTCCATGGGGCACGACAGGAAGAGGCGTGGACCTGGGCAACAGAAACAACATCTCTGTATTAGTATAAACATCCTCACGACAGACCAAGGAGAATATCAATGTAGCTATAATTTCCGCTTGGAGAAAATATCTATATTATTAGAAAAATTGATAAAATTTGTAAATCTTATGAAAGTTTGGAAATAATAGATTTGATCGAAATGTTTGTTTCCGATTATTTATGCTCAAATATAAAATTCCATCACGGATGGAGTATTTTAGGGAAAAAGTTTGTATCTGAGAGCCCTGTTTATTCGGGCCTGCCCAAGAATTTAGTTTTTTTAACTCTCTGTAAACAGCAAGATGTGTTTATGACCACCATGGTAGGTTTTGACAATTCTTTGGTTGAAAGTTTTTATGTTATTTTATAACCCGATCCTCAGTCGTCTCCTAGAGGATGAGAAGATGAAATCCAATCTGTGCATGATCTGAATTTTGTGAGCAGTAAGTCACAACTACTACATGTATGGCCGCCAAAATACTAACCCAGACGTTTGCTTTATTGAAGCACTTACTACTTGGTTTGCAGAACTATCCTCCCAAACATGCTTTATTCCATTAAGAAATATTAAGAAAATAAATAAAGTAAATTTTCCTACATATTATGCTTACACATACAGAGTTTCACCGTATGAAACCCAATACTGACGCCACTTCAAAAGCCTGCTCTGTCTAGCTAAGTCTGAGTAAAGATTCAATTCCCTGGCATTGACGATATTCAAATTACAAATGAAACTACGTGTCCTTATACCTGACTTGACATTAAACATTTACCAGTAGTAAAACGGTACCCTTAGAAGGCCAAACACCTAAGTTTAGAGTTAAATCTATCATACAGCTGGCCTAAATTTGAAATGCTACACCAATCAAGCACAGTCTAGATTTCAACATTAACGAGCTAAAATGCTAAAATCTTATTGGTAAATCCCCAACCGAAGCCATCCTCATACTTAAACCGAAAACCTCACATCTCTAGAAAACCTCAATAACTGTTAAACTGAGAAGTGCCCCTCACCGATGGTGACGTCGGAGGAGCTGTGCGTTTCCAGGAACTTGTTGAGGTGCTGCCACACCTTGGGCATCCAGTCGACGATCTTGGCCAAGTCGTTGTTACGGGCGCGCGTCTGGATCTCAGCCTCGATGAGTTTCCGCCGCAAGTAGCGGCCGAGGAAACCTTTCACTGGCTCCATGTGGTTAGCACACAACACCCACCTGTGAGGGGGAAGGTAGAAATGTTGAAGTCAATGTGTGAGTTATAGGTAGGATCTGAATCTAGAATCTGGAACGGCGGAGGTCCCTTAACTGATTAAATAAATTAATGGCATGTGGATACAATGCCTGTTAAGAAAGACGACTGCATTGTGACTCAGATGTATTTGACAACACTAATTTGGTAGATTTTCCTTTTTGTTTTCTTAAACACATTCTGCCTTTCTTACAAATCAAACTGATGTGTTGTGATTAAAGCTATATACGAACCTGAAGTTATGATGGAGTTGTAGATTTGTCGTTGAACACGTTGCCTGGTTCATAGTGCCAATTATGTACGGACTGGAAAAATGAAATAGGGAGTATGTGAGGAAAGCTTCAAGTATATATTGAGACAAGGCATGCATTGAAGGGTAAATAAATAGATATCTCAAAATCTAACTTTTGTTATCCTATTCAGGTAATTTCTCATTTAAATATCTTGCAAAACTATAGGCGCTCACAATGAGAACAAATGGGCCAAACGCATGTACACAAATAGACCTAGGCATGGACAATGCACAAATACGTTTATTTGTTCCCTTTCATGTCCATAAAAACTGTCCCCATCCATCAACATTTGCCAGTTGTTTATTCTCATCACCAACCATGCGATACTCCTTAAGTAAACTGAGAGGACCTAAGTAAACAGTTTTTAAACAATAGTTTCCTTTCGTATGGAATCATTATGTATAGCATTTTGATGTGCGCGTCTTCAAGCCTAACAGATGGCTCAATAATAAGACTGCGACGTGACTTCAGTACTAACCATGTTTCTCAACGACGTAGTATTGGATATAGTATTTCAGTCACATACCTTGGAATAACTTAGACAACAAATTTCGAATCATGTTATCAAATGTTTTGACGTTAATATTCTTGTTTACTACATACCAGTGTGAATCTGACAACGTCATTTCTCTTTAAATTATGATTATCTACTTTTTCCTTCAGCAACCAATACTTTATCTAGCATAAACAAAGATGTGCCTTTGGCAAGTGGGAATCTCTAATTACTATTCCTTGATTGATTTAGAATCTGAAACAGTTATAAGCATCAACGGTAAACAGTGTTCTTCAGTGTCGTCAACACCAAGACATTAATGCTTGATTACGTGCACATGACTATCATTGGGTTGGGAATCTTAACTATACTTCAGCGCCCATAAACCCCCACCCGACCCAATTGCCAAATATCATTGATCCTCAACTCACCACTTCTGATATTTGACACTGAGGAAGCCGTTGAAGACCTCGCCGAGGGAGGTGACGTGGTGCAGGTTGTCGAGGATGATGACGGAGGGCAGCTCGCCCGCCGTCGTGCTCTCACACTGGTCGGCGATGTTGGCCAGGTACTGCCGCAACTCTTTACTCGACTTGTGGTCCACGTTAAACGTGGCGATCAGACCTGCCGTCAGCTCTTTACCAGACCTAGGCGAAGAGTCAAGAAATATTTAAAAGGTTGATCGTAGATGGCATCGATATTTCCAAGATTATATTTATAGTTATCAATCGATTTCAGGAATAATATGGGATGGAAAAGGTCGGAAAATCATAAAAGGATTAGATTTACATAGACATACATAACTGTTATGTATGCCTATGGTTTTTACTATCAAAACTTCCAGGGATGATACTGCATGAGTGGTGCATTCTACCTATGATTCAGAAAGTGAGACTAGCATACAAATTACAAATAAAAGTTCATGTACTAAATTAACGATACATTCTAGTTGCCTCTTAAATGCGTTGACATTTCAATCACGTAATACTTTTTACTGAGTCATTAAAGTGTGAAGGACCGAGATTCATTTCGTGCTATACAATCCATAAACTATCTTTCTTTTTCTAAACAATGTAAATGACCTTACAAACATTCTTTGTAAAACCTATGTCAAGCTTTAACTAGAATCCCTATAGAAGAGTTAAAATCTACTTACTTGAGTACTAGGTACTCGGCCAGTTTCTGGGCTAGGTAGCTTTTGCCCGTCCCACTGGGCCCACAGAGAATGATCCGTCGGTGTTCCAGTAAGAGGGACACGTAGCGCTGTACGATAGACTTAGGGATGAGGGTCTCAAAGGCCAGCGACTCCACGCTGTGCTCGTTGGTACCTGCAGGGAGCAATATTATTAGTAATCAAAGTAACTAGTCAATACATTTACATTGACATTACATGCAGGAGTGAACCTGTAGGGACAGTTTGACAAGAGGTGATGTAATCATCGTTTACAGATAATATTTGCTAAACTGAGGTTGACACGACTAGCCCCGTTTCACGTCTAAACTGAGGTTGCGATGAATGGGAACTGATGATACTCATTATCGAGAAATTGACATAAGGAAAGCCTTTAAGATTAGTCGAAATGGCAGTCCAACTACGTCATTTTATCTCCATAATTATGATACTGTACCAATGTCCATGGGTTTTTCTCTGTACATCTTTAAACTAATTCCTGGTATTCTTGGTCAGTTCGATGATCATCCTTCAGCCCTTTTATAGTCAGACAGTCAGTCATGCTACAGTTCTTGTATACTCAGTAAGTTCACCTTTCAGTGATTTTATTGGTCATTCAGTCAGTCTTGCTTCAGTCCTTGTATCATTGGTCAGTTCATTGTTCATTTAGTCAGTTCATGATGGCTCTGCCCCCTTGTAGGACCATTCAGCCAACTTTCAGGTCTAGTCTGTTCAATCTAGTCCTTTACAGTCTTGCTTTTTACTAGTGTTATTCTGTCATACAGACGTACAGACGGTCACACTCTATGTATTGTCAGGTGGTAAGCCTCGTATAGTCAGTGGTTCAGTCTTGAATGGTCGGCCAGTCTGTATTTGACCGTTTGTGGCTTAGTCTTGAATGGTCGGTCAGTCTGTATTTTTACAGTCAGTGGTTCAGTCTTGAATGGTCGGCCAGTCTGTATTTGACCGTTTGTGGCTCAGTCTTGAATGGTCGGTCAGTCTGTATGTTTACAGTCAGTGGTTCAGTCTTGGATGGTCGGCCAGTCTGTATTTGACAGTTTGTGGCTCAGTCTTGAATGGTCGGTCAGTCTGTATTTTTACAGTAAGTGGTTCAGTCTTGAATGGTCGGCCAGTCTGTATTTGACAGTTCGTGGCTCAGTCTTGAATGGTCGGTCAGTCTGTATTTTTACAGTCAGTGGTTAATTGTTTGTTGGGGTAGTTGAACGTCCGGCCAACCCTTATGACTTCTTCCAGACTGCACAAGGTAATGCTTTTCAGCTTAATGGTGATCGTATCTATGATATGGTTTAGAAGAAATCCGCCACTGGGTGCAATTCCCTACTCGTCAGTGGTTAAGTCTTGAATGGGCGGTCAGACTGTATTTTGCAATTAGTGATTCAGTCATGTGTGATCAGCCAGTCTTTATTTGAGAGTTAGTCGTTCAGTCTTGAATAATCGGCCAGTCTGTACTTGACAGTTAATGGTTCAGTCTTGTATGGTCGGTCCGTCCATATTTTACAGATAGTGAGTCAGTCTTCTTAGTTCTGTAGACCAGTCTCGTACAGTCAGTCCATCAACCGTCAGCCCTGTACCAGCCCTGTACGGTTGTCTGGTAAGTTAGATGGTAGATACTGAGTAAAATCATGTCAGCCAGTCATGTAGAATCGTCAAGTTCATCTTGTGCAGTAAATCAATCGGTCATTGTTGTGTAAAATCAAGTTAGTCAGTCATGTAGACTTTTACAGTAGGTCAATTGTTTGTTATTGTGTCGAGTCGGCGAATCTGTCATGTGCAATCGCCCAGTTAGTAGTATATCGCTGTGTATTAAGTCAATCTGCCTGAGAAAGTCGTTGAGTTATTCTTGTTCATTAAGTCAGTCAACCATGACTGTGTAGAGTCAGTCTTAACAATTGAACAGTCAGCCATATACAATCGTCCAGTAAGTCTTCTACAGTAAAAAGTTGGTCAGTGTGCCGAGTCCGAAGGGCAGAGTGTCAGTTATGGGGTCCTAATTTCACATGTCGATTATGGGAAGTAACTTGAATATATTACTATATTTCCCATTCACAACACCCATCCTGCTGCTTACCTTTGAGTGTGAGAGTGATGTTGGTGCTGTCCCCGACCAGGTAGCCGCAGGGCAGCAGCTCAGGCAGGCTGACTTCCTTAGACCGGACCAAATCTCCAATACTGTAGTAGTTGACGCTCTCTGTCGTGAGCCCCAGGTTCGTGACCGGGTCGATCCGCAGCACGTACTCCTTGAAGACCCGCCGTACGATCACGTCCAGCATCTCCCACTTGGTCTTGCCGCTCACCGAGATCGCCCCGACCAGGACCTCACTTGGCTTGGCCTGCAATTAGTCAAATTAACATGTTTTTCATTATTTCCTGATTGTGTTACGATTTTTAATTTTCTAACAATTTTATTTGTTTATTTATTAATATTTAATTATTCATTTATATTTTTCTATATTCTTTTTACCCATTTATGGAAATAAACAAATTGAAAATGGGATTCTGACGTGAGACGATTATGGAATTTAAGAAAACTGTAAACGCTCAAAAGGAGAAGCACTTAATTTTAACTGCTTTTCACCTTAATTTCCCTTGAGGAAATCGGGTCAATCGTTTGTCAATATGTGCAATGGATAGGCTAACATGAAATCCACGGTGTTTCAGGTTCAGGCTGTTACTGTGGCTAATGTAGCAGTGACTTACTCGAGTGATAATGTCTTAAGAGTTTGCTTATACAGTTAACTGTATATACTATGTCCAATAACACACACCGCCCCCTGACCGTAGCCTGGATCCCTGAACCATTCATCAAAGATTCAGGTGACCAAAGAAAGATAAACATAAATGATTACCCCAATGAACCACTAATGGATTCTGTCAGATGAGAGGGTGCAGCAGAAATTTATGCCCTTTTTTTCACAGAGTTCCCGTCCAGTACAAGGCTGGTTCACAGAAGGAAGACTCTTAATTCATTTTTTTTAGTTTTCGGACTTGGCTGAGCGCCCATACACCTAAGACGGCACTATTAGGCGGTGTCCGTTCTGGAGACGGACCTCGGGGCAGTCGGCGTGAAAGGATCTTTTGGACGGGCGCACAACTGGTACATGGGGACATGGAGGTTTTGTGTTTGGTCAATGTCCATGCTACAACTGGTCTACAGAGCTCACCACTACTCACAGGGGTCTCCCCTACCCGGCCCACTGAATGTTGAGCAGGTTTTAATTCTTTACCTGCAGCTGTTTCTCTTATAAAGCTGTAATGGCCCCAGTGTAATTTTCGTCAGGCACCGGATTTAACTAACAGTTTTTCCCCCTAATTTCAAAGTACAGTATCCTGTATACCCGAGTGCTATCTCACGCTTCTTTCTACCTTTTTTGTGCATAAAATGCATGGAAAAAGTTCCAAGCATAATGTTAGATGTAAATGGTTTACCGAAATCCCCCTAAATAATGTGACACCTTTTCAATTTCATTTTTGCTCATTGATAAGATAGAATTGATAGGAATAAAATTATAAGGAACAGTATTGAAATACAAATGTGAGGCCGCCGTCAATATAGTGTTAACCTTAACTGCAAAATACTATCAGTGAGGTAAGAGTTTTAAGACAAAGCAGGAACTTAAATGTAGGAATTTCCGGTAGACTTATATAAAGGCTGGGGAGCGGGACTTACCTCCGACAGTTTGGAGACTTCGCTCGTCATGGACACTGATATGGTGATACGCCTGCCTTCCCTGTCGGCGTTATCGTTCAACAGTAATTCTGTGCAACGGAAATGTCGAAAAGTTAGAGACCGGCGATATTTCATATATGAACTATCAATTTATTCATATTTCTTTAAAAGGCGACAAAAAGATCAAATCTTAACGAGAAGTGTTACATTTTCTTGTATTAGAACAGACGACGAAAAGCACATTCTGGCAAGGAAGCAAACTTCAATTTGACACATATATGATTTTTATTGAAAAAAGGTCAATCCCAAAGGAAATATGTTTGTCTTGCTAAGGTTAAGTATAAAGTTCCTGTATATCTATCAGTAAATACCGACGTTATAACGCCTGCGACACAATGATTCCTTCTTAAACACACTGGAATTTCACGTAGACCTAATCGCAAATATTCCCAGCACAATTTTATTTCCATAAGCCCAACTCAATACAGCAGAGCCGCAGATGTTAAACGAGAGTGGAGATTGATCCAGGGTTGGGTTTGACCACTCCTCCAGGGTTGTCCATACCTAGGTTGGTGGGCGCCTCCAGACTGAGGCGCTTCTCGAGCACGGTGGGGCTGGCCGGACCGGCGGCCATGGGCTCCGGGTGGGACAGCCCCTTTTTACTGACCAGCTGCTGCAGGCGCGTGTTGTCTGCTTTAAGCGAGGCCATTTCGTTCTGCGGAAAAAGAATCAGTTTGTTAAAAGAAATCCCATGGTTTTTATTTTCTAATTTAAGAGGCTTCAAGTTTGTAGTCACAATGGTAACTATTTTTTCTGATATCTCTAAGATGTGATGAAGCAGAACTACATGGATTTCAAGGATCTATTCGGTATACACTTTTCCAATAGTGTGGCACCCTGCTTGCGGACAGAACTGATCTAAACGATTGGGATATGGATTTCATGGCCTATGGACCCAGGCTTAGACAGTTGTAAAAAAGGCCTTTATAAGAGGGTTCACTGCGCAGGTTCACGAGGAAGGTGTATAGAACATAATCAGCCACAGTTTCACTGTTTTGCACTTGATATTGCATTTCTATGTTATTCATAAGATGTGGAGGCTGTAAATGTCCCTGCAGTGTTGAGCGGTGCCTACCTTCATCCTATTCATGGTCTCGCGCAGCTGCTCCAGTTGGTGAGCAGACGAGAGCGCCTCCAGACGGATGTCCGTCAGCTTCATGTCCTTCTCATGAAGCGCCACCTGGAGTTGCATCACCGCCTTATCGTGCTCGACGGGGTCACACAACCTGTTGGGAGTAACCAAGATGGGTTCATTATTGTTATATTTAATCAAAATTTAATGGATTAACATAAACTTTGGGCGAACGCAATTGGATTATAATTATTGTGATTGGACTAGGAGTAAAATGGATCTACGCCGAGTGTAGATTATTAGTACTGGGTAACTTTATTGGAATAAAAATACTACACTACAAATGGTTTAAGTTTTCTGGGCTAAAAGTTTTACATAAAGACAATTCAGGCAATTTACTCAAAGGCAAATGGATCAAATTATCTTCTCTAAACATCGCATCTCATTAACGTTTGAGTTGTTAACATTACCAGAATTATTAGTAAGGCTATGATGTAACCGTCGTCATAAATAGCCGCCCTAATATACTCCTAAGATGTTAGATTATGTAACAAGTATATACTCCATTAACTCTAAGCATTCTGGGCTCGATGGTATTAGAATAGTCTGGCATGTTAGGTATGCACCACATACAGACCTGCATTGAAGATTAAAGTTTTGCCCATTAAATTATTTTGTCTTTTTGACCATCCAGCTTATCGTTTTATTTCCACGATATGCTGTTCAAACTAAATACATTTTTTAGCATATTTTTGCTGAATCTTAAATGATACTTTCCCTGTTACACCTGATACCTGACAGCTTACATTTTTAAAATTCATATTCTTAGCATTTGATATAAATTATTGATGATATTAAAATCCATCAATATAATCATACAGTAATAGTTTGTAACACTTACGCATGCGAGGAGTGTGACCCTTTCATGGATGAGTTCTGAGCCGCCCCATTATTGTGGGGGTGGAGCAGAGGGGAGTTGGGCACGGAACAGTCGGAGCGGAGGCTCGCCGTGTCAGGCTCGACGTCTGATACCGATCCGTGCTTATTCTTCTTACGAGAAAAGGCCTTGCTGAAGGAACTTCTCAACTGAAACAGGACGAGACGCATACCATCAGACACATGATTCGCAATATCATGAAGGAATGCACATGTTTTGTAATGTAGTTTCAATGCGATCCTTGCAACTTTTATACAGCCTTTTTGAGGTCGATCTATGAGTTTACATTTATCCAGATACTATTTGCTAGGATTTATAACCTTTCAACATGGATAATTCTATTACAAAAACTTTCACGAATTTAATTAGATTTACACTAACCACACCTTCCCATTAATCAAATAATAAATGGCTAAAATGGTTCACATAATTGGTGCCCTCAACTATAAATCCTGATCCCTGGATCCTCATTCTTTGGTTCTTTTATCGTGGATATACACTAGTTCCAGGTGAGTTGCACTTTCCCCATCAATCACTCAGGTAGGCTGCTTGCCACCTGTACAGGTGACAAAGGCTCTGACCCTCCCCCAGGCCCTCCCCCCAGGCCCTCTCAACGCCTCCCCAGACCCCGCCCCAGGTGGCCGGCCCCAGGGCCCGCGCCACCACCGCCCCACCAAGGCATAAATCTCCATTTCAATAGGTCTCAAATAGGCCCCTTTCTACCGTTATTTTCTATTTCAGGTTCAATAGCATTGGTTTGTATGGCACTTATGCATTGGATCCCCTGCGACTAGTATGAGGTACACCTGGTTTACTGTCTCATTGAATTTGCCAGAAAGGAGAAAATAATTGTGTTGCTCAGCGTTAAAGGTCATCTGTAGTATGATAAACTTATCTCTTATAATCAAGTAGTATGATAAACTTATCTCTTATAATCAAAGTTATAAAATTCGCCATATATACTACCCTTTGGTCTTATCGTAGATTTTACACACAAACTGCACTCGTTAAACCCACAAAAGCTGCAGAAGCCTGCCTTGTATATAGGTCATCTGTAAAACGTATTCCTCGGGGACAGATATCATACAGCAATGACAAAGGTATCTAGCGTCAGTTACACACTGCACACCACGACTAGCGCGCCACATACAGACATCAAAAGCCACTGCCAGAAAAGCCAGCCAGTGCATAGCAAATCATAAGATCGATGTTTTCTTTATCCTTAAATCTTCTCTAAAAATATTCTTCAAAGACCGATCCAGATTTAGTTACATCGGATCACTGTAAGAACTGTTGTAGATCTGCTTCGTTTTTGAAGAAAAAAAAGGCAAATCCAATACTCAACGTCACGATACAACTTTTTTCAGAGAAAACGTATTTCAATAGGAAGATTGAAGGCAAGATCTATATGAAAAGGTATCGATTTGAGTATGTTTTTTTTCGAATACAAACTCTTATGTTGTCTCTTATCAGTATAGATTCAAAGCCAACCAAAGGGCGGTGTTAGTACAGCAAAGACAAGCCTTACTACCCAGCTCTTTCCCTTCTTCTTCTTCTTGGCGCTGTCCGTGTCGGTGGCCGACGACTGCTGCGACGTGGCGCTGCAGGCACTGGAGAGACTGTTGATGGACGACATGCTGTCCGAGGACATATGCCGACTGATCCGTGGGGGTTCTCCTGAAAGTGGACGACACAAGGCTGAGCACACGGCTAAGTAGGGAGAACAGTCTGACGTCAAACAACCAATAACATACGTTTTCCTACAAACTCAATGCTGAAGCTGCTTTATCTATATGTTTTTTTGAAACATAATTTACGTGCCATTGAATGAAATGGTTTTTACATCAGGCTGTCGCAAGTGGCGCGAGAAATGTTACTTACATTTTTTTTTACATATTATATTCAATTAAATGATTTAATAATTTTTGTTTTTTTTTGGTGTGAAAAGCGATAAGTACCGAGTTTTTCCTTGCATGGATGTATATCAGAGAGCGACAGAAATAAATCACATTTCTTTCACACCTTTTTTAAGGGTGTGTATAGTCTAAATGGTCCTTTGCTGTAACAAGTTCGCCGGGACAAAGTGAGGGGGGATGGAAATAGACGGGGGCAAATCACTCGAGTATTTTTCACCTAAACATGTGGCAGCGGCGCGGCATTTTGTGTATAGGCGGTGTGGGTTTGTGATGTACTAATGTGGACGATTCACGAGCCGGGCGTCGCTTACACTGGTCCCCTGACGCCGGGTGTTTGGGGGAGGTATAAATCAGTAGATTTATGCACTGGTAATTGGGCAGGGTGGGGAAGTGACGTAAAGCATACGGCATGAGACGTGTGTGACAGCCCGCTCACGGCCATCAAAGTCACACCCTAGTGGCGGGCAAAAAGGGCCCTCTCCTGTGAGGAGGGGTGGGGATGCTAACAATCATACAGGTATGACATAAGCCTGGTAGTATGCCAGGGTTTTTAGCTTGTATCCGATTTATTCTTTTTCCTCGGATTCTGTTTTTCGTTCACGAAAAGGTCATTTAATACATATCATTACTGATATACTTATGATCCGAACTATCATGACCGACCCATAATTTGTGGTTATTTAACTTCAAAAAACTTTCCTGAAAATTCAAAAGGTATACAATAAAAGTGTCCAGTGCCCCATGCTTCCGACATCAAAGCCCTCCCTTTTCAACGTGGTCGTGGTTGTGACTCGCGTAAATTTGGGGACCTGTTGTCAGGCCCCCTGAGTGTAGGGTCGGTCGGGTCAAGCCTGTCTGTCAGACTGAGTTTTCATCCCCTAACGTTTTTTATCGGCCGGCCTATAATGAGCGACAGTTGTAGCCACGCCTCTATGTCAAAGACGGGGCTTCTACTCACAGCAAGGCTCCTGTCGAGACACTCGACGAGGGCCTATAGATTATCTAATTTATGGCTCTTATATTATTTGCATTAAATATCATCTAAAGGACACAATACGAAAATGCAGTTTCCCGAACATTCACTTTTCCAACGCAGATGCATACTTATACACATATACTTATATTTACAAGTGTTTAATAACCTAACATTATTTTCTCTAGATTATTTGAGCTATGACAATACTTGTTCCTATGAGAAAGTATTATTCTCAAATCAGCGGCTCTTTCTTATAGCCCATGTCCTAGTAAGTATATTATCTTTTCTTTTTCTATATCATGGACGCGCCGACGCGTCCTGCATGGAGAGTGTTTCAAAATGACAGATTCAATCAGGGAACAGACGACATTTGGCCAAAGCGCGGGAAAGTCGAGAATGTCGGTAATAAACACTTGTCGACGGGCTTATCGTCGACATGCAGCGTCCCGAACTCCAAACGTCAGGGGCAAAACAAAGCTGCATTTGATTTGCACCCTTTCAGAGGGCCATAAGGTCGAAAACCGATAGGGGAATATGTCGTCCGCCTGACTGTGCCAGTCTGTGCGATACTGAACGCCAAGAGCCACTGGGACGGCCATTACTCAGGAAGCTATACTTCCCGGGTTTTCACATAAATAACTATTTACCACCAACTATAATAGATCTATGGACCAGGGTCTAGCTGTAGCAGGTATTTATTTCTATTAACAATGGGTATATTGTTTGTAAGGTTGCATAGAGCTTTTAATACGTGCCTGAACTCAAATTCCTTAAAAAAAATATGGCTACCTCCCCATATAGAATGGCAGATCACACAGTCTGACTGCAAAATAAGTAAATACCTAACAACTGACTACAGAAGAACGATGCTATGTGATCTACCTAAAATAAATAGAGAGTCTACAAAAAATAGAGGCTGAAAGTAGAGATTAAATTGCTCGGAGAATTGAGTGAAGCAGAGGGAGCAACTCACCTGGTGTGCTGGGCTCCCGGGACAGCGTGGAGGTGTTGGACGAAGACGGCCGGCGATGTGAGCCGGGACTTAAGTTGTGTTCGGGACTGAACTGGATGCCGCTTTGTTGCTTCAGGGCCTCGATCGTGGCTCGCAGCTCGTTTAACTCAGAATCCTGCAATAAGGACCAAGAAGTTCAGACAAAGTAACCACAGCACCAGGACCACTTCCTCTTCTAGGTTATAAACGCACAAGGACATAACATGTATTATTTTCTATTATTGTACATTGCATAAATTTATGACACAACAGGATTCTATTCCATCCCTGTTCTAGATTCTAAAATTCAACTGACTTCTACTTAAATTGATTTACATGTTATACTAAGTTACTGATCGAAGTTGAAAGATTTGATCAAATACTTTAAAACCTCCTCTACAATGTAGCTCCCCTGACAGGCCGACCCCTGAGTGACCCTGGGTCCCTCCCGTCTGCCGCGCTTATATAACCCCATCAAACCCACCTGTCTCCTGACCAACGGTCAGCTGGGCAGTTTGGTGCAGTACCAAATGAACATTACACAGCCAGAAGAAAAAACCCCCCATCTCATACAAACCTCCGAATAGGGGATCTCCCGCAGTCCACCCCCTTTCTCTGTTATCAATGCAAAACCAGTCTAACCCGAATTATACAATAATATCTTAATCCCGAGGCATAAATAGCTCAGATGATCAAATGTCCGGCTTAGAAGTCTTAAAGTCTTTCAGATTATTAATATCTCCAGCCAGAGTCACCCAAGGCCATAGCAGTTTTCAAGGTTGGAGCTCTGACCCGACCAGTGATCCGTGAAGGAGGAATTTAGATCGGAATCTTCAGTGTTTGTGTACGGGGGGCTTAGCCACATTTACCTCAGCAGTAAATATCTGCCATACTGCACGCCCCCTCACGCTTCGAGCCCTTTCAGCCTACGATTACCCAACCGCGACTACCGGTAAGTATTCCTGCCTGCAGGGCCTGTGAGGGGCTTACAGGGGAGGTCACCTGTCTGCCACATATTGCTGGAATCCCTCACCAGATAAGACACGCCCGAATCACTGGGCGCGGAGTGGCCGACCCTCGGCCGCCTCTCCCCAGCCTCCTCTACCAGTAAGGCCCGCCCGACTCGCCGACTATGCCGCTTGTAATTGGCCTGACTTGGACATATGTTGACCACTCGGACAGCACTTTAGGCCGTCATCACCTACCTGATCAGGCTAGGGTGTATGTAGACCCTTAGTGTTCCAACCCACTCCTTCCCTAGTGCTGGCTCCTTGGGGTTTGTAGCTTCAATGTGAGCTGCTCAGGCCGTCATGGAGAGCACCTCACTGCTACAGATCAGGGAGGGAGGGGGTGGACATGTCGGCAAGACAATACTCCCTGAGATGTGTCTGCCGCCAGCAACAGCTGAATCCATACTTATCTCCTTTGCTCAGATTAGATGGGTTCTTGGCCTGTCTCCGCTGTCAGCGAGCAGCTCGCGCTGGTTACGGCCTATTGAGTGAACTGCTCCTTGCGTAAGACACTGCCGGGCGCACTTTGCCCAATGAGCAGGCGTGATCATCACTCATTAAAGATTAAAGCCTTTGCGATATTAGTAGTAGAGCAATACACAAAGAGCATCTGAATCTCTATGCTCGGCTGAAAGGAGCCGGCATAGTTCAGATGCAGAACTAAAGAGAACACTACCGATGCGTCAGGCTACACACCCACCTCTTCAATGCTTAGCTCATACCCCCCGGGATACATGATACACGGCAAAGGTGTTCCAAAGAACCCTACCCACTTTTTGAGCTGCTCGGCACGCCCGTGTTAAGGTGGCCAAAGGTCAGCCATCCTGTTTTCGCGAGCAGCTCTCCTATACGGCCACATTGAGCGGGTGGCGAGTTGTTAGCTGACATTCAAAGTAGATGCTCTGTTAATGAAGCCTACGTCTGTCGTTCTGGGTGGCGGGAGCAGCTCGTAGGGTCTATTTTTAGACCTAGAGCCGGTCATCGCCCCTAGAGTCGACCTGCTCACCTGCAGCAAAGACCCTTCATTCCAAGGAGGAGTGAGCGCTAGGCAATGGCGGGTTCTGTTAGAATGAAGAAAAAAAGCTCATGCAATATAGCGGATATTATTGCCCTGTGTCAAAGGACCTGACAACTCTATGAAGAGGACTTGTAACAGACCTGACAACTCTGTGAAGAGGACTTGTAACGGACTGAAACGGCCGTCGCCATAACTAATGATGTCACCCACGTACTTAGGTAGAGGACCAATGATACTTGTCGTGCTTTTATGACATTGCTGAGTGCAGGTCTCCTAAGATCCACTAGGTTCAAATTTTATGTCCCTCTCGTCAGCTTCACATATGGACTGAGGTATCGCACCCTTCATTTGGAAACCACTGCGACTGACAAAATGTGACCAATAAATGGTAATTCTACAAAACAGTTCGGATCCACCCTCCCTTCCCCGCCTCTAATTGAGATACCTTATTAACGTTTACTTGATCTTAAAAAATAATGTTTTCTCCCTTCCCGGACAAAAGTTTTAATAAAACGTTGGGGAAACCAATATGCTGTGCCTTTTAAAAATGGTACATAAGCTTTTAGTTATATCTACCTTACCGAGTAACATGTGTTTGGTGCGCATATCGCCCATTGGTCATAGATCCCCACCGCCTCACGTCACAGACCAGCTGGCCGGCGTCTCCCCTCCTCCTGTACCCGTAAGACGACCCAGCGTATTGTACTCCAGTAACCCGCCCAGTGTTTAGCAGAGTCTCCCGGTTACCTGGCCGTGTTGTTCCCACCCCCCGGCACAGGTAGGATAGCGTCAGGAGGCCTCCTCCAGGGCGGCAAGGTCAGCAGAACTGGCAGCCGCCATGTTTGATAGCATGTGGAGAACGCCAGACATGTGTAATGTAAAGCTGGGGGGCGCAGACGTACATACACATCTCCACCTCCCCATCCCACCTTGGCACCTTCTCGTGATAACTAGATAGCTCTATTATTATATAGCGTCTACTAAGCTACTAGCTGGCGCAACACTTTTGTACCTATCTAGAGGCGATGCTGCAAGTTCATATGCAAAGCAGTGATCCCATTCAAATTCAACAACACCACTTCCCATTCAAACGTCAATCTCTACAAAAACTTCTCACAGCAACTTGACAATGTTTCAGCAGAACTAATTCCGTTTCAGTCCTCTTCCTATTTTCCAGTCAAGGTCTTCATAATTTTAAATAGCAAAATCGTTCCTTATGAGTTCCCTTACTTTGTGACTGGATCAAGTAAGGGTCTGAAGGTGAGAGGACGGCACAGGTGAGTAGTAGTAGGACCACTGGGTGCACACGGTGAGAGGAGAAGGCCTAAGACCAGACACAGTGTGGGACCCTGGAGGAGGGGTGCACACAGGGCACAGAGAGGGAGGCATCACTCGGCTACCACAGACACCACAGACAGTAGCACGGAGGCAGGGGGGTGAGCAGCAGGCAGAGAGGGCACGGGGCGAGGGACACAGAGAGAAGTAGACAAACTGCCAGGTACCTCAAGATCAAGAGAGTTTCGTTTGTATCGATCATCATAGGTTGCCGGCTGCTTTAACAGAAATAAGACCCTCAGTCACTTTGACGGCTTTGTGAGCAGGGCAAATGCATTAAATGATACAACTTAATGGATAATTTTTGTAATTCTTAGCAATGCATTCGACATAAATCTTGAGAGAATTTTGAAATAATATTTCAATGCTTAGTAATGCTTCTACTATACTTTTTGACTACTACATATATCTATGTGAGTGAGGCCTAGAAATTACTAATTACGTTTTCTTTCACATTATGTGAAATATTACAATTCTTGATGCCGTAATGCCTCAGAACATAGTCATATACTGTGACTACATTGATTTTCAGGAAATGGCACCTGTTTCACATTGATTTTATGGATCTACAGCAAGATAACATTAACAATGCTTAATTAGTTTACCAGTTATCACATGAAATATGGATCATTCATTAGGCACGTATACATACAGATGAGGAATGTGAGTATTAACTGAGGCATTATTGGGGTGGAGGACAATGTGCATTATTTACATCCATGTTAGTTGGGCAGTGCGCCAATATAGCCTACAACTACGGGGACCTGACCACACGTTAGGGGTGGACCGTGTACCATATGGCCGCACAATGGTCATATGTCACCCACTAACTCAGTACACTACCTCTTTGTTCTCGGCTAATTAGTATAGCACATGACGTACAAATCTAGTATGAGCCCAGCAGAAAATCACTACATACAACAGTTAGAGACTTTTCTTAATAGAGTATAATTATACTACTAAGATCTTATCAGAATTCCTAAGACACTTATATTAGTTTCATTAACAAAATGCACAGCATGAAAATATGCATTTCCTTAACACGAGTACAGATCCCTAGAAAAATAGTCTTATCTTAAGTCAGAATAATGGTTCAAATTGCAGGTTGCGGGTCTCATCATTGGCTAATTTTGCTACTACTCTAATTCGCGATAGTGATCTGTTTACTGCCCTTAGCCTGACGGAGTACATTTAGGGGCAGGACTCCTAAGTCATGTTCATGTCAGTCTGGGGGCCCGCGGCAATGTTTGCACTATTATAGCGCAAACCGGTCTCCCTAAACGCACCCGCCAGTCATTAGCAAATGGAATTTACGACAGGAATTTGCTAATTAACTGCTTGACTTACTTCCCCCCTCAGGATCCTAACCTCTGTTTGGACAAGGCACCGGTCGCCTTCATACATCTGTGACTTGTGGTGAGCAAACATAATTTTAACTGCTCAAATACTTTGGTAGACAATCAAGCGGTTTGTGGGACTTTGCCTACAGGTCCTAGTGACTGGTTACAATAGTATGTTCACTTTGTGTTTTTATGTAGGACCCAGGCACCCGGCTTTATTTTCTTCACATTCCTATTTGTATCACAACTTTACCTTTCTATTTCAGTTTGTTGACCATACACTGACTTGAACATCATTCACATACCTATCTTAAATTAGAATTATTGATTTTGACTGGTTTTACTAGTTTCTGTTCGAAGTGCCACAATAGAAACCATAAAACATCAGGACGTGCAAATCATATTAATAAAAGTATAGGAATTAAAGTATAGAAAAATGTAGAAATTATATGAACTGTACTAAAAAGACATTCATTAATTTTCTCTTTATGAATGTGTAACAATTACCATGCTAACATGCTTGATTATGAGAGGTTTTAATTGTTATGGAACTGACTTAACGAAGGAGTGTCCGTATTCTTCTTCCGTTCGTTCAGTTACATGTTAGACAGTAGCCCTTAACTTACCTTTTGTTCGGCAGTGGTTGTCAATTGTTGTAAGCGAGTGGTCATATTGGACAAGCTCTGCTCGAATGCTGCCACCACATGAGCCTGGAAAACACAAAGGACAAAATTCATGAGTATAAATCGTGGGAAACGTCGAGGTAAACCGGAATATAAAATACTTATAGTGAAACCAGCAAGTACTACATGGATATTCTAAAGGATAAAACATGCATGCTTGTGTGTGTTGATGTGTGAGTGATGAGGGGATGAGATAGGTGAAGTGGTGAGAATTAAGATAACCCTACGTGTTAATCCACTGTGGTGGAGACGCCATGGCTAGATGAGCAGAGTTCCTCCACGTGTCCTCCCCCTTTAATCCCTGACCTGTGAACTAGTCGCTCCCTGCACGCTCCATGGTGTGTGTATATGTATACACCTGTCCCAGGAGCAGTGGTCGTGTGTGTTAGAGGGCCTGGAGCTCTTAAGGCCTACCCAATATATCACCTCCCCAGCCGGCCTCCACCTATAGCCTCCCACCGAATATTAACCAGTGAGGTCTCCCTTTACAAGCTGAGCACAGGCTAAATCGTATCCGTATAGGAAAGGCCCATTGTCCGAGTTTTTCCCAATAACACAATATATTCCCTGCCTTCAGTGGCGATCGGCCAACACCGTGCCAACTCAACTCATATAAAACTTCTGATTCGCCATGACCATAGTATGTACCCTGCAGCCACAAATCTCTGCCGGATTGTGTGCTTCACCAATGAGGCCCAGCATAACCTAAACAAACCCCACGGCATAGATAAACACTCATTTACACATTCTGACGGCTGAGTGCGATTAAAGAGTGCCCTTTAAAACCCTTCAGACCGTGGAGGACGCCATAACGGGTGCTGATCCTACCAGAGCCTTGGGAGTATTTTCCCATCGGGACTGGCCATTGCATTAAGGCTCCACAATAAGGGTTGCTCAGGTAGGGGGGGGGGGCATGTAAGGGGGGCCCCTTGGGTTCACAATGTCACAGGTGAGGCAATGCTTGTTATTGAAGGTCATATGAAGGGCATAATTAATATGCTGTTATTGCCCGGCGCATGTGTCTCTGTGCAGGAGGCTGAACATGAGGTTGTGATCTCACCCCTCGTCCACGTCCTGAAGACTGTACATGTTAGTTAATTTGCTACCTGCCAGCCTCACTGACACCTGGAACCCATAAAAACCCACATGTGGTTTACCAAGAGACTGGTTTAACTATATATTCTGCCAATATGTATGGACGAATACATCTATTTTCTATATATTTAGACCCGTCTAACTATCTCCCCACCCTTTGGGTGAGACACATCTGCAAATCGTTTGTGATCTGGTCGATTAATGGGTGTCAAATTGGATAAGGTTAAAGATCTTAAGGGGTGGAATGCAGTTATGTATAATCAAAGAGCAGAGTAGAATGATCAACAAATCAGGCCAGGTACGCATCCACACATCGCTTCAAATCCATACAATTACCCATAAATCAATGGGCAGACGACAATTCTCATCAGCGGCACTCTATTATGGCGCCAAAATTCTACTTACAGCCCCGCAGTGAAATGAGAAAACCATCCCATTGGCCAACAATCTGTGTAAGTGAGGAATGGCTCGGGAGCCCGGGAGAACCAGTGGGGTACCCTGGGCTACTCAACCAACGAGGCATTCGACGATAACAGGCTTGGGTTGCACCCCCTACCAACCCACAACTCCTGCTCTTCCTGGGAGCTAAATGCAGCCCCTGGAGTAGCCCATAATTCACCCTGACAGCAGCGGAGATCCTATCGCAGCTTCTCAACCCAGAATGTACTCCTGGTCAGGCCACTATTTCCTGGCGCTCACATAGAGTCATCAATACTGATTTGCTTAGGCACTCCTCTGCATTGCACCTTTAACTATAGGCAGTGGAAATAGGCCCTTTTCTGTTGGTCCTCTCTATTACAGGGCCTTTCAGAAAGTCATATGGGATACATTGGCCAGACGTCATAGTTGGCAGGCTCCCAATAGGTCCAGGCTCCCCTGCCAGCAGCCAACGAGCTGGTCGCTCACACAGGCGGTTTCTGCTTGTAATATCAACATTAGGCTAGTTAGAAAGGCTAATGAGGTACGACCCACACGTCTGTATGGGATGTCAAGACGTTTAAAAAACCGTCCTAGTTGGAGGAGCCCTGTATGAAAGGTATACAGACGCCCACATCGTTATGAAAACCACATAAATTTAATACAGGCGAGCCAATATTGGTGTTGGTGTAAAACATGGGGATGGGGGGCTTTACCAGCCCGGCTCAGCAGTTGGTGGTCGGCATGAGGCATGACTAAAAAGCCTCAGGAATCCCAGGTACATTAGTTAGACGTGCATACAAGCCGTGTTTGTGAAAGCCCTGCTGGCCAAGCGTGGAGACCTTATTCACCTGGTGGACTGGGGCAAAAAGACGGACCGACCCACGGTCTGTCCACATAGAGGGGGAGGCTTGCACCAGTCTGGGGAACAAATAACTCTTATCTTATAACAACCATAAACAACCAACAGGGCTACTGACACCAGACATTCCTTCTTTCTTTTCAAAAACTCTTTTAACAAACAGCTGCAACTTTTCCCATCCCTTCTTGAATGGTCTGCTACTGGTGACGGCAAATCCGACCATACAAGGCAAAAAGAAAAAAAAAGGAGACATAACATTTGCACCTGTTGATGTATAGTCTGCTCTGGAGGCGCTGGCAATCCGTGCCTTCCTGGCGCTATGCGTGCCGTGATCAGGTGAGCCTCTTCTCACCTGTGCTGGCAGCCAGCAGCGTCTGATGTACCTGCAGGATCTTGACTTGCAGCCAAACGCAGCGGCCAGTGAAAATGGTTTCACACCTCGGCCATTATGCGTTTTTCAGCGAGCAGCGCCCCCCTCACGCCCCAAGGGGTACGCACTGCGCTGACTTCTAACCTCCTCCATTCTTCTCAAACGGCCACAAAAAATACCCAACAAGGACCACCTCTTTTCAGGTGTCAACTGTAACAACTGACCTGGGGAAAATCACTGCAGATCATTCGCCCTGAAAGATCTCACCAGACAAACTCTACTAAATCGATTTAAAAAGAGCTTTAAATTCCAGTCAATCGATATCGTGTTACTACCAAAACCCGGCCCCTTTGCTAAATTGAAGGGCGGGTGGTAATGGAAACACCGCCCACTGAGAGTCGTGACTTTTACCTGGAGGTGTTTCAGGGGTCGCTGAGTGGAAACAACAATATTTTACAGTAGTCCTCCCTTTATTTTGGGCCAACTAAATTTCTATATATCCAGCCATGTAGTAGAGGCATTTGGGGTAAACTGAGCTAAGTTTGATGTGGTTTGTGAGTGGCAGTAGGCATCTCGATGAGTACAAGGAGAGCAGTAATCCGATCCACACCGTTTAAATCTGGTTACAAATAACCTGTCAGGGGGTACGATTAATGTATAAAGAGTTAACCTACTGCACCTTCATATATGCAAAAACACTACCCGTGTCTGGGTATGTTTAAATGACCCCATCAATCTCTTTTGGGACATGTACTACAAAGTAGAATGCACCCACAACAAGAGTCATGAAACTATTGATGCTGGTAGTCAATGTGGTAAACAGAAGCCCAGTTCATCAAAAGCCCTCTGTTGTCTCGATCTGGACTGTACGGACGCAAAGGTCTTTTATCATCCCAGCCCACCGCACCATACATGTGTCATATCACTACGACCCGACCTAGGAGACATTGTTTTAGCCATCACATGTTGCCCAGGGTACTGACACTAAAAGCTGGGGTCCTCATATACTGACACTAAAACCCTGTAATGACAAGGGCCGACAGGCAGTCATTACTGGCCCGATGGGAAGACTTACCCGTCGTCATCATGTCGTCCATGTTAACAGAATACACCAACATCATACACAGATCCATAAAGCTCCAGTCAAAGATCCTAAAACTGCCCACCCTCTCGTCGAGATGCAGGGGCCACTTGCTAGTTGGTAGACCCTCGGCAGACCACTAGCTTCTCCAGCCGTCTGACTCTAAATGAATTTGGGGGGTGTTGTTTGCTCTGTGAGATCCTCTTCGGGGAAGCCAGGGCTATAGTTACTCCCTATACCAACATCTACATTGGACGCTTTCAAAGAATCCCCCATTGCACATCCACCCACCCTCCCAGCCGCAACTATGTATTCGGATCTTGTCAGTGGGAGTGAGATCCAGTCGGGTGTTCACACGGGTCCCGGCTCCTCCACGGTCCTGGTCGTTTGTCATTGGGGTCGAGATCACCGTGAGGCCGGCCACCATGTAGGTATGCCACACTCAGGCTGCGGCTTTCAGCCTCACTTAAATTATCTAGTACCTTTTTTTTAAAAACAGAATTGCCGTCGCGTCTTTTTTTCAGACGGACTCGCTTGTTTTACCATTAATCAATTGGACGGTTCAGACTCAGGCGAACAGGATTGGGGAATTTCTCCTGGAGCAACAAACACATCACGAGCCTATTGACTAGCACCTGCCCCTCACGTTTGAAATCCCTTAAATCTACTTTTATCGTTTGAGTTACCACTGTGTGCCAAGTAAAAGGTGGCTTGACAGGTCCCTCAAATATTTGCCCCATCTATCTGAGTCAACGTTCAACCCTGCACGGGCTTATTTCCAGAAGCCTACCGATACATACACACAGCCCCTTATTTGTTCAAACCCACGAATAAACCAAGACCTCAATATATAAAATAGGCTTGGATTTCCCGGGAGACGAGTCTGATAGTTTCCTTTCATGTTCCCCCCTCATCTCCTATTCAATGAAAGTTTCATTCGTCTGCAGCCTTCTATGACCTTGTTTATTACCACTCCGGGGAGACTCCCGGGAAAGATGAGAGGTACAAGTGGGGAGCACTACCTTTCTTATACATTTATTCATTGAATCACCCTACTATCTTTAAATGATATTTTTATACTGACCTCAACCAAAAGAACCACCTACCATAGAAAGACTCTAGACAGACTTTTAGAAGCTTCATCAAATACCAAGTATATTTCAACAAAATAAAATGCATTACAACAGTGTGATAAGCGTCATAAAAGGAACCAAAAACGTTAACCCATGCGGGTTAAAGATCGCCTGAGCTATGTCTCCCAGCGAGGACCTGTTTCAACAACTCGGTATGCACCGACAGGCAGTGTACCACGTCAATAGGACGGGCACACCCCTTCACTGAATAGTCGGGGGTCATTTGAAAGTCATGTTTTCTTAAAAACTTTAATTGAAGCATAAGTGCTATCGTCCAGTTAGACCCCCTTAGGCTGAAAAGGCTATCACAAGCCAAATCTTTTAAACAAACTCTCTTACCTCAAATACTTAAATTAGATCCTTGGGCTACAGAGCTGAATGTGCCTGTAATAGTGTATTCGCTGTTATAACAACGTTTGGTTCTTAAGAACTTGTGTGTTGCGTGTTCACGTTACGTTCTTTATTCTCACCACACAATGCTCATTCTGATCATTCGCCATAATTGAGCACCTATTTTACCAATTCTATTCAGACCACTAAACATCCTATTTGTTGTTAGGTACTAAATAACCCAACACCACAAGAATTCACGTTCGTCGAGCTAAACACCACAACTACCTATTCCATGTGAACACGCAATGGTGTTCAAAATAGAACGGGTCAAATTATTTTTCCCAGTGAACATTTATGAAATGCAGTCGGGGGGCGTTGGCAGTTCATGCCTGAGTTGAGAGGGCTTGCCAAGAGGTTCATTATGACAAGACCTTTATCAAAAGAAACATGGCCCTTGAAGACCCAACCACCGAGACTGCTTAGACTAAAGGGGCGTCAACGACTGACCCAAGTTTGATCCCAATAGAATTGACACCTTTCATGTTTAAAGCAATGCAATGACGTCCCATCGGGGTCCAAGTGGCAAATACCAAGCATTGGCAAAGGAACACCTACATTACTTCTGGTCTAGACTATCGATGCTATGTTTACTCAGTTCACCTTTAATTTCGGCACCGGTACACCTCCCCAACTACAACCAATTATTTCTTCAAATGGTACTACTTAAATTAAATCCAAGGTTAAAAAAATATGAGAAGCAGGAAATGTACCCGGTTTTGATAACTATGTTTTGCAGTCTTAAATTGAAACTAATGGAGTTGTTATCAGAGGGTTAATAATCCCTGAGCTCTCCCATGGCATGCAGCATGCCCTGTGAGACTATCCCCTGCCTGTTCCTCCAGGGGGGCAGGTGCCGGGGTTAAATGAGCAGAGCCTCAGGTAAATGCTGGAAGTGATCCATCACGCCTGCTTTGATCCCCTGCTGTGAGAACCCACCCTGGAGGACCGCTGCCTACCCGGGTGAAAGATCCACACAAACTTCCTACTATGTAACCCTGTGTAATCCGATATAGTGGCCAAATCGGCAGAATGAACAGTTTACACATATTTTAAGTATTGGAGTTTTTATATTGTATTGTAGCCATACAAACCATGTAGGTCTCCGCCACATCATCACAGATCCTATCAGCCTCCATGGCAGCACGGGCCTTGGCCGTACTCATCCTGGGTGTGTTGTGTGTATGCACGCTATGTATACACAAGGTTTACTCCATGACTAAGGTCCTATTCACCATAAAGGGGTAATACTGCTCACAAGTCCGGGACACCGCTTACCAGCCCCTTTGAGGTGCTGTGTGTCAGTACTTCAGTGTTCTCCGTGTGAGGGTCTGGGGGCTGTGGCCGCTGTTTCTGTATGTCTCTACATTCAGGACAGTCGGCTGAGGTAATTGGCAGAGGTCTGCCCGCCCATAGTGAGTAAGTAACGCTCTGTCACCTGTGAACTCGCCGGGGTCTCTGCTTGCTACTTGGACGCCCCTATATATCCAGCCGGCCCCTCCTGAGATGTGTGATGTCTTAAATAGTTTAGTGGAGGGGAGTGCACCTAGACGTGCCGTGATGTTCAGGATGTGGTGAAATGTAATTAAAATGTCACAGTGGACACCACAATAGCAACCGTCACGACCACAGAGAGTTGGCGCAGTGTTCTACTCGTGGTGTTATCATCAGAGAGACAGACTCCTCTCTGAGGTCCAGTAGGTGGGCGGGGCCTGTGACCGCAGATTGACAGCTCGACCCTGGATGGCTGATATTCCCTTCACTGACGAATACCATATGACAACTGGCTGACCCTTGGTCAAGATGGGCCGGAGGGGTGGTCAGCGTGCCTGGGCAGTGTCAGAGGTGTGTCCCTTCCAGCGACAGTCCCATCAGGCCGAGTTGACCGCAGCTTTATCCCAAGATGCCCTCAAACGCTTCGTTTCTCTGTCAATATTTGCTAAACACAGGGGACATAATTGTCCCGCGTGTTTTACACTGAGTGGAGACAGAGAACAGAATAGGCATGGAAACTATCCCACGCTCAATCAGTGTGAACGTTTAACGTTGAGGAATGTCAGTGGGGAGAGGCAATTGTACCTGTTGGTTGTTCATCAGTGTCTATGCCAACAGGGGTCTTGGCAATTGGCTGTGAGGGACGCCTTTGTTCCCCATTCCCTAAGATCCACTGCTTTTATACAATTACCACACGCTGATGCACACCTTGAAGGGACGCTGAATGGCATCCAATTCCCGTTCTTTGTGCCAGCCTTTAATCTCAAGGCGAGAACCAGCGCTTCTATGAAAGTACCAACTACACACCGGCGACCAGCAGTTCGCGTCCCAAATGTCGTCTGCTTCCGGAGTGAATGGGCGACAAATGGAACCGTGCACTACTTCCGGCTTCTGCCCAATGTCGAGCTCATCACTGGCCTCCAACGCAATTTCACAGATCGCCAGGATTGATTTAGAGCTAACACCCGACTAAGTGGTCGAAATGCCATGGGTTTTGATCATACTCCTACTGCGAGGGCGCCAGCGTTCTCAAACAAGAACAATTTCGCCTAGAGGCCTTGCTCCCTGAATGTCTCCATTTCCGAATGCCTTTTTATATGCTATCGATTCCACGAAAATATCCGTATATCATCCCTGTCGATGCAACAGAAATGATGATCCAGTGTGTAATAATCACAGCAAGAGCATAGACAGTCAGAATAGTATCTAGAGCTAGCAGATGAGCCCCCTTGTTGGGCTGTTTCATCCAGTGGACTGAGCTGACCCAGCAGAGTAAGCAGGGATGGCCAGAGACTCAGCGGAATCTGAGCTTCCCAGCGGATCATGTAGGTGGTCTCAGTGTATATCATGGCAGACCTGTTTCCCAGGCTTTCCCCCCAGCCTGTCGGTTTGTGTACACCTGGCTGGATAACGCAGCCAGTCAGGTGTGAGGGCAGGTGAGGCAGCAGTAGCGGGTACCCGGTACAGGTAAACCCAGGAGGCAGAGACTGATGCCAGGGCTTAATGCCGTAACACCTCCTGTCCGCTCCACTCACCCAGAGCCCTCGTTATATAGTATACGCCCAATAAGTGCGTGGTCAGCGTTATGGATGTTGGTCAACAAACCAAACACAACAGGTGCCCCGGTCAGCCCGATCACACCCGAGTGGTACACAATGGTCACTCCAGTCTACCCCAATGGATCTTTTCCCGATACAACAATGGCACAGTAATAGGTTACCAGATTACTCGGGGCCCATTTCACCGGTGCAAATGCCACTGGGGAGTTCCCACAGAAACTGCACTCTTTAAGTGTCATGCAAGGCTTGGCCAACTGTATATATGGCAATTGCATGTTAAAAGTGAACAATGCCTCGTGAGGGCGTCTTGTGGGTGGCTGGCGCCATTATCATTCATGAGGTAACTGGTCGTGTGTCAGTAGGCTAGGGCTGCTGACAATCAGTGGGCTGAGGCTGCTGCCAGTGCCAGTACTGATTGACGCCTCTATGCCCATAGAGCACGGCACTGACAGTCTAGGGCGAGCTGTTTACGATATATTACACACGATATATCTTAATGTTTCACCCCATTTGACAGGTCTTTTTAAAATTGGAAAACTCGTCCACTTTCATTAGAATTAATCATGTTTAACTCATATTTCTGACAATCAAAATGCTCTTTCAGCAATCGTTAGTAAACGGTCGTGGCACGAACGATAAACCCAGGAATAGCTTTCTGAAATCTGACACAGTTCTGTCACTTTTTCTGCATGCTGTTTATAGATCACGGAGTCAGAAGTCAGTAGGTCTGAGAGTCATTACATTTAGATTGCCATACAAAAAGGGTGGGTAAGCGGAGGGGCGTGGCCGAGTTATCTCAGATGAGTTCATGCGAACAGACAAGGAATCTGTGTACCCAGAAGTAGGGAGTAAACATGGGTATCTATCTGCCACTATCAGTACCTCCCCAGTCAGTGAGCGGTCGAGGTCTGACCGACTCAATCTCACGAGCTGCTCGGAGCTGCTCAGTGTTGAAGGCCCCTCGGACCGATTTGCAATCAGAAGCAATCACACTCCATCTCCCCCTCTCCCCCCAAAGTCACAATAAAGCAATTAGAGTGTCACTAACACGATTCCCATGTCCCAGATTTCCATGCGTTTTTTTATTCGTATTTTATTGGCAATATTGATTTTTTTCCCGTTCTTGGGACTCTAGTTCCCTAACCAGTGACCTTGCATTGGACAGTCTTGGTTTGTATCTGACACTAAATGGCGTGCTGATGAGATGGGACGGGATACTCTGCGGAAATTCTGCATCTTTTAAATGTTGGCAATTCATACTCACAGTAGCCACAAAGATATCAAATTACATAACCAACACATGTTTTTGTATAACCTCCCACGCAAGTAACAGGATTCTAAAAAAGTTATGGAACCCCACAGGAAACTTGTGAGTAGTAGTAACATTATCTGGTGAAAGCTTTGGCTTGATTCAGTTCCATTCCAGCATCGGACGTAGTCGTATATTACCCCAATCATCGCATTGTTTATAACCTAGGGTTATTTCCTATGGAGGATGTCTGCCTAGGGAATCTACAGCATGCATTATTGTTTTTTCTATCAGATAATGCGCCTCATTATCTATGATTTAACCCCCACATGCCGGTACCATTATATCAGCTTCTACCCCTGGAGTGGTTTAGGTCCACCAACATACGTCTCCATAATTACCATACTAACGCTGCTGGTGGCGGAGTTACTATTACTCATGCACAGTCAAAGATCCAAGGAATGCGAGTGCTCCCTTTAGGAATGACATATCATAAACCACACAATCAAACCCGATGAAAATCTATGTATTCCCTCTAATCCAATGGTATAATAGAGATATTTCTGTTATTTCTATAAAAAGAACAGCCTCTAATGCCGCCCGCCTACGTAAGTCTGGGGAGGCTTAAAAAGATGGACGTTGAGTGTGTTAAAGAACAGTGATCCCCTGCCACAGGGGCCCTCCACGTCAAGACACTACTTTGTTAAAGCCTACTTGAAGAAAGAAGAGCGAGGCTTAACAGGCAGCTACTGTGCTGCTGTCAGTGAGGATGTAAGATGCTAAATACCCTTGTGGGTCATCCATATCAAAGGCGTAACGTCAGGGAAACAACAAGCTACACTTAAATTCCCAAGGACTTTGGTTACGGATCTACAGGAGGATAAAATTTCCCACAAGTTGCCTTAGGTTGGGATTCTGTTTTCCTTAGATTTAAGCCTATGTGATACAAGAGGCTTGAGGCTTACCTCATTGCTTCAAATATGGCTAACAAGGCAATCACCATATCAAGGATAAAGGCTTGAATGGCGTGGGAGCCGCCCTGTAATCCTCGATCGTTTGCCTTAGGTTGTAAAGGATGAGGTACCCTACCTCAACACTGAGACTTTCTAGTGAAGCATTCACTGTGAGTGTTGTCATAGAAGTCACTGAAGTTGTCATAGTCAGTCTAACTGAGGGTCAGAAGTCTTCGTCATTGTCAAACGTAGTCAGCAGTCCTGTCAAGTGTTATGTCAGTCCACAGTTGCAGTTTTCTTGTCAATGTACTCCATAAAAAAGTTCAGTAAACAGTCCAACGTTTTGTCAGTCAACGTGAAGTTGTCAGAGGTTTTTGTCAGTGTCTCGAGGTCTATATAAAAGATGTCTGTATCCTTCATATCTGCTTCAGGAGTCTTTTTCAAGACTCTCGTCTGTAGTCCTACCTGGTATTGTAGCAGTCCAGTCCTCACAGTCACATGAAGGTCACTATTATTGTTATCACAGTGGGTCATAGTCTGTGGTTGGCATATACATGTATGTCAAGTAATCTGTCACAGTACAAGGCTGGTGGCTGTCAAGCCCCCAGTATCCTGGCAGTCTCAGTTGTAGTAAGATGAGTCTATGAGTCAGTATTGTCTAAGTCACAGATGTCTTTATTTGTCAGTAATGTTGTCTTTACTTGTACTAAGATATCAATGCTGTAAGGTTGTCAACTTTATGTCTAGGTATGAGGTGAGTCACTGTCATGGTCAGGTTGTCATATAGCAGTATAGGTCAGGTAGGTCATTGCAACTGCTGCATGCAGTCACTGTAACTGTCAGGTTGTCAGTCTTAGGTCTACGTAAGTGCTATAGTCACTGTAGCTGTCAGGTCAACTGTAGGTCATTACAAGTGTAGTCACTGTAGCTATTAGGTCATCAGTTTTAGGTCTATGTAAATGCTGTAGTCATTGTTACTGTCAGGTTGTCAACTGTGGGTCTATATGATTGTAAGGGCTGTAGTCACTGGAGCCACATGTTAACAATTTCACTTCAGTGGTACTGGCTGTATTATAGTCACTGTAATTGTACAGCTGTCTGCTGTAGGTCAATGTAAAGTTGTCTAGTCATTGTAACTGTCTGGTTGTCAGGTTTATGTCAATGTAAGCCCTGGAGTCACTACAACTGTCAGGACGTCAACATGAGATCAGTTTTAGTGTTATAGTCACTATGACCGGCTGTCAACTTTAGGTCAATGTAAGGTCTCTAGTCACTGTAACTGTCAGGTTGTCAACTTTAGGTCTATGTAAGTGCTGTAGTCAATGGAGCCACATGTTGTCAATTGCAGGTCAGTGGTACTGGTAGTATTATAGTCACTGAAATTGTATGGCTGTCTGCTGTAGGTCAATGTAAAGTATTCTAGTCACTGTAACAGTCTGGTTGTCAGGCTTATGTCAATGTAAGCCCTGTAGTCACTACAACTGTCAGGTTGTCAACATGAGATCAGTTTTTGTGTTATAGTAACTATCAGGTTGTCAACTTTAGGTCGATGTAAGGTCTCTTGTCACTGTAACTGTCAGGTTGTCAACTTTAGGTCTATGTAATTGCTATAGTCACATGTTGTCAATTGCAGGTCAGAGGTACTGGTAGTATTATAGTCACTGTAATTGTATAGCTATCTGCTGTAGGTCAATGTAAAGTTGTCTAGTCACTGTAACTGTCTGGTTGTCAGGCTTATGTCAGTGTATAAGCCCTGGAGCCACTACATTTGTCAGGTCGTCAACATGGGGTCAGTTTTTGTGTTATAGTCACTATATCAGGTTGTCAACTTTAGGTCAATGTAAGGTCTCTAGTCACTGTTACTGTCAGGTTGTCAACTGTATGTTGATGTAGGTTCTCTAAACACTGTAACTGTTACTTGTCATCTGTAAATGTATAAGCTGTAGTCACTGTTACAGTCAAGGTTGTCAACTGTGGGTCAATGATCATCAGTAATTGTCTGTGTCCATGTCAAAGATGTCGTAGGTTTTGTCAATGTATCATACAAATCTAGGTCAGTGCCCATTGTCGTTTGTTAGTCACGCCAAAGTCATAGTCACAAGTGTCACAAATCTTTCAACTAATAACACTTTATATTGCTCTACATAGGTTGTCACTTTTACAATATAACTATGTCACTGTAAGTTAAGTAGTCGTATGTGTCTAGGTCATTGTCAGGTACCTTGTCACAATCAGTCACGGTGCATATAGGACAGTCACTATCATTTTAGCTTGAGGTTATAATCAGTAATCCATATCTGAGTCATCAGTAGCTGTCCAAGTCTCAGTAGGCACGTATCTTGTATGTCAATCCCCATGATCGAAGGTGTTATTGGCTTAGTCAATGTCAGCTCCAGTTGATCAATCTACAAGTCAGTACAAGAAAGTCATGAAGTGATAAGTCCGTCAGGATGTCATACAATTAATTTGATTGTCAGATAGACAGTTTCAGTCAAGCTGTAAGTTATAAAAGAAGTCATCTTTTAGTAATTACATGTCATGAAGTAGTCGCAGTTACGGTGATAAATCACTGTATCCTTCAGTCAGTAAGTGAATTGCTTTGTCAAGTAATAGATGTGTTGTCAATCAGTGTCTGTCATGTCTTGTCACAAGTTGTAAGGTCAATTTAAAGAAGCATGATAGTTCATCTTAAATCTTGGAAATCTGGACACCAACGATTCTGTGTACTTTCTCGTTAGCGTTCAGCAGTCTTTTGTTCGCCTTCAGCTCAAAATATTTAAAAAAAATCCCTTAGTAAAGTTAGTATGAGGATGGAAGCCACACAAGGTGTGAGAATGGATCATGCTGCTAAAGTATAATAATGTCTTTATCATGGAGAACTCCTTCGTTGTTACCATCAACCAATCGTGGGGGCGGTTTTTCAAAGTGCCGTTGACAGGCCCAACTTAAAGCCTCAATAGCCCGGCGCATTGCTGGGCGTCAATTCCATTTAGCTACTTGCGGGCGATCGAAGGGTGCTCGATCACTGGGCGTGATCCATCGCCGGGTATATCTGACCGACGGACATGCGTTTATAGATGAATGGGTGGGCCGAGAATAGGTGTAACCATGCGGCAATGACAAACGATGACAGAAGACTCTCCAGAGTGACATCTCCCCACCACCCAGACCTCCCCTCCTCCCCGGGCCACACTCACAGGTAGACTCAAAAACAGGCAGAGCGGAGAAGATAAAGAGATAAGTTTTAATGGTAAAAAAATGCCGCTCTCGATCAGTCAATCTGACCGCGTTGGGAAAAAAACATCAGTTTGTGGGTGAGGGATTGGGGGGGGGGGGGGGGGGGGGGGGGGGGCTGGGACGCAAATGCTGGATAATGAAAGCGTGATACTCCCTCCTCCAGGGCAGGCCTGGATGCATACTTGATCTCAACAGGCCCGGCCTTTCATGAGTTCAGATTAAGTTGCCTTATTTCTGATCGATTTCAGTGGAGGAGAGGATCCAGCGGCATGAGGCGACTGTTGACACATACTGGGGTGGGGGGTTGTCTGTTTAATGGCCGGGGATCCAGCCTTATTTATGTACTGGTTGCGAAAGGAGCGATCCAACCTCCCTGGCCCGCTAGAACAACATATCGCCTGACTTTTGACAAGTGAATTATAAAATAAACAGCTCGTATGTAGGGGTGATGGTAACTTGAGCTTTGAGTGGACGCCTTGGCAAAACACGGGCCTGCATTCTTCAAATAAGCCCAAATATTGTCGGCACTTGTGTTCAGATAGTCCTGTACACATAGCGGATTTAGGAGGGTGGTGGCGGTATTATCCGAGGGGACACACAGGAGTAATTGACCACCTGAAGATAATGAATGTGAGGATCTTAATAGCTGCAGGTGTCATGGCGACCAATTAAGGTAATTCTTCACATGGCTAATTCCCCCCTTAATGAAATTGTCAGGTTAACAGTGCGGTAGTAGCTAGGACACCTGTGTTGATCGTTATTAAGTAGGGGCCACGGTCCCACTGATTAATAAATCTGATACACAAAAAGGACACAAATGAGACTGCCCTGGGAAACGTCATTCACTAGTGGTAGATGAAATAGGACAATTACCTGGTGTCAAATTACGTGTCTGACAATGGCAAGAATGTAGGAAATTAAAGTGGCGGAAAAAGCAAGAACTCCAAGACTGAATCCCAACTTTAAAACTAACATTCCCTTCATTAACCAATGCAGGCACGCTCAGATTTATTTCAAGGCGGTGGTGTCTTACGGGGTATCATATGATCAGTCTCTATAAGCAGGGGCTCCAGCGCTGAAGATGGTGCTTACACCTTGCTGGCGGCGACAGGCCATCATCAAACCATGTCAGATCCTACATGTAGACCCCTAGGCCTACCATCCATGCCCCTGGATGGAGGTAAACACGTATGGTGGCAAGCCCCTAGAGAGGCATATGTTAGATAAACAACCCTGGATATGAATAAAGACCACTCTTGATCGGATCTGTAAATAACTTAGCGGTTTTCCCCTCAGAAACACGAAAAATGAAGAAATAAATGCTTTTGATTCTCCACCCTCTCTGTCATGCAGTCGTCAGCCAAGGTAAAAACAAACAAGGGTCTGGGAACATAATCCAATGTCTCTGGTGAACCAAGTTGCCTATACCGCGGAACATCCTTAGATTCTACTCCATTTGGAGGGCTTGTGCATTTGAAAAGAAGCATGTTAAATATTTCTGGTTGTAAATCTACCATAGTAAATCTAAGAACAACGCACCAACAGTTATATAACTCAGACTACATTAAGTGCAATCCAGTTAGTGTAGAAATACATGTGCAGGGGCCACAGAAAAACTGGCCTGGGAGACGAGTGGGTGCCTCTACTGTACTAAGTCTACTACAACAACCCCCCATTTGCCTGCGCCCTTATGGTGGCAGCCTGAGGGCTGTGACCTCCCACATTTGGGGGCGTCTGACCCTAATCACCCAGTGACAAAGTGGGAGGTACAGGGACCTCACTCAGGCCATTAGACTCACTAAGGGCACACCAACATACGGGTTAAATTTCCTGATGGGCGCCGCTTTTTGTGATTGATTTTTGGGGGCAATGGTTATACATTTGTGGGAAGGGAGATGTTAATAGTCTGCAGCTTCTGTCGGAGTAAGGTTTCAATTCACGCAGGAAAAAATGGTTTCTCTAAAGGGCAGGTTCACCTTTATCGCGTGCCTCACCCTACACCCTTTGCCGACGGGGAATAGTTTGAAACACTTTGGGATTTATCCCATTCCACAGAAACTTGGAACCAGTCTAGATACAGTGATAAAAACTAGGTGGTTTGGCAGCACAACACGCCCAGAGATCAAGGCCTTAACAGTGTTGATGCCCTGTACCCTCAAGCCGGCGAAGCGTCAACTGGAAAATTCCCCCTATCCAACACCTGGCTGGTCGGGGCACAAAACACCAGCCTGGTGGCCTACCATATGTTAGCACTAAGTGGAAAATACACCATCTCCGGCGGGGCGCGGCTGATGGGCCCGGTCATGTTCAGGTCCCCTGAGTTCATCATGAGCAGATGGAAAGGGGACGAGCAGCTCATCCCGGGGACGTTTATTGGGCGGCGCCTGAACCAGTTGTGGTCGGCGACTGATAACCGCCTCATCGTGGCCAAATGAGCAGCTCCTGACCCAGAGATAATCCCCCCCCCAGCCCGCCTGGAGGCGAGCATATCGCACACACAGCCGGCGCGAGCTGCCAGTATTAAACATGGACATCTTTCTTGGCGCTATCTCCATGTCATCGACCCTTGTGGTCTGCCTACAAAAATAGTCTTTTTCCCAACCTTACAGATTCATTATGTTCATATAAACAATTCAAACCCTCGTAAAATATACTACCATATGAGAAAAAAAGATGTTCATTAACCCAGCCCTATTCTGCTTGTTGCATCGCCTGTTCAAAGCGTTGACTACAAAAGTATCCGTGTTACAAAAAAGTTCAAGTGGTCTGGCTCGAGTCTAGACAGCTCTGAATGGCCATCTGCAGCCATGGAGTCTACAAAGAAGTCAAATACCACATACCTTCAGTCGACAGATTTGGCGAGGGATGGAGTCTAAGCCTACCCTGCCTGCCACGGCTGCCTGCTGTAAAATCCATGATTTTTACTTAGAAATCCAGCAGACATGTACAACCATTAATCCGGCGTGTGTCAGTGCGTTTTATATACCTAGCAAAGATATTCTTTTCCAATCAGGACAACAGTAAACACAACCAAGCGGGTTGTTTTCAGATGACTAACATATCAGAAATGACTGTTGTGGAATCCTATCCTCCCTGATGTGACATCAAATGTCTCTGCTTGGCAACCAGCGGGTGCTTTATGGGCTGGGGAAGACAAACGCTCAGCCCCGGCACTCAGCCCTGGAAGAAGAAAATGTCCCCGTGGCCTTTGGGCTCGGCCAATAGGAGGAGCACTACTTTATCCTCATCTAAACAGGCGATATGCCTGGCGATCAAATGGGCGCTATAGGGGGACTCAATGAGCGTGGTGCCCAGTCAAGCTGAAGGCTTTCTTGCCGCTGTGAGAGCGGGGTAAGGGGTGGGGGCAGTGTGACTTCTCTGGCATGCTGTCAGGTCGTCGCTGGGAACGTCCATCATCCCCGCCATGTGACCTGGGAGGGGCCTACCACATGTGTGAACCAACCTGCTCACACAAGAGACACATTCTGCACATCCTCCGGACCCCCCGCTGCCTAGATCTTTTCTCCCCTTACCCATCCACCAACCCTGCCTTTCAGATCATCCTCATAGATCATGTTATTAGTAACACCGCCAGGCCCATCATCACCACCGCCATGGTGGAAATCGCCCTGAAGCTTCTGACATATCCCACACATGCAGGCGCCAAAAACAGGGTATTTTTAGTGTGGTTTTATAGCCCTGTGAGCAGCTGATTGCTCAGGGAGAGGCGCCGTTTGTTTAGAGTTGGGGAGATATACTGGCAGACTGCTGTCGCTATGTTTTTAAGAGCCGGGTATACATGTATACACGGGGATATAAACTCAATCCAGTTCTGATTGTTGCATGAGTCGGTGCCAAGAGTTGGGGGTAGGGAGCTCCCTCCCTTCTCCAGTGTTATCTCCGGAATGCGAACTGAGCAGTTCAGAGCCTCCGGGGAGCAGACCCGAGCAGATCTGAGCAGGTCGGGAGCAGATCGTACTACGTGTTGTATTCGGGGAGCAGGGAATACCAGACCCCCGTGACGTTGTCATGCAAACTCAGCAGGGGGGCCTACATGTATAATGAAACACGTGTTCATGTTAGAGAATACATCGATGTACACCAGCTTGTATTTTCAACATGTGACACGCAATATATCCGAGTTGGTCTGCATGAAAACGCTACCTTCATTGAAATCCTCTGCACTAGCACTGAAAAGGAGAATTTTTGTCTAAATCAGATAAGAAGTCTTGGACAACAGCTGCAGACCTGTTACACAAAGAATTTGAACGAAATCGACTTTCAGACTACAGCATTCTTCTGGAGGCAGTTTGAATTAAATATGACGTAAGCCTAGACTCAGGCCAATTGAGTCTGGAATCTGGACTGGACGCCCCACCCATATTACCTCAGAAATGGGATCCAGGTCCGCCCTGCCCAACAAACAAACCAGTATCTACCTGGTCGTGGTCCACATCACATACCTGCACACTCCGATAGCATCATGCCGCCAGGTGCAGTGCGGTCGTCACATCTAAACGGCAGACTTAAACTTAAAGCCATTTCTCGGAGTAGGGACGGTCGGCTTGTTATGTAAAACTAGTCGGCGGCCTCTCGGCGCTGTTTACCTCCTTATACACAGCTGCCATTCCAGGGCATCTGCTTACAGAGAGGGGTTAGTCTCCTCCTCCTCCTGGGCACCTCCTGCTCCTCCTCCTCCCGGTAAGGGTGGTGGTGTCTGGCTGCTCCCTCCTCCAGCTGGCCCTCTGTCTACCATCCCCGCCCGTCCCACCACTGGTCGGTCCGGGGCGCCCCTCCCGCCACAGGCAGCACCAGCAGCACTGGCTGACACGCCGCCAGGATAAAAAGTTTCATAAAAATTCTGACATTTTTCAAATTGCCTCCACGAGGTGGATGATGGGATGCACCTGCCCAGGGGGGAGGGGGGTTTGTGTTGTAGCCAGGGCCAAAAGCCGATACCCGCCCGGCCAATGATGGCCCGGTAATGCTCCAATCGGCGGGTAATGCATGCCCCAATCGGCCGGTAATGCTCCAGGCCTAATCAGTAACCATTGGGGGCATATATAACCAAACGGATTCACTGGCGATGAATAGTCATGCATATGAATAGAACCGTCCCTTTTAAATCCCCTTGCCTGCACTGTCCAAAACCCCTCCAGTCCGCCCTTCAATCCCATGCCGCTATGCGTCTCATTTACAGTTCAAACACAATGGTTACATATCGATTCTGCCCCATGGTAAACGACCACGTATACTGCTGATAGAGTGGAAATATAGTTCTCATGGCAGGGTATGACCGGACACTCCCCTAGGCGTGTCCCCTCCAACCCACCTGTCAATAACGGAAATTATCTATACGTGGCATCAGGACTAGTGCCTGCAGTGTAAACAGGGTGAACTGGTGCACCCGTGATTAATCATACAAGGTGAACTGATGCACCCGTGATTAATCAGTCCAGTCGGTTGTGAAGTGTATAGGTCACTTCTGGATGTATTCTTGGGTTATCATAGGCCATTTACATTCTGTTGACGTTATCGAACTACAATCAATATTGGATACGAGATCTATAACAAAGTAGGACACGAGGATTCAGAATAAACACATTCCTCTACTGTCCTCAATGAATGAATACATGATTAATTAATCAGGAGAAAATGATAACAGTAAAGTAGGAAGATGTTTGCAATGCAACGGAAAAAAACCCAGTTACAAATCAAAACATAAAACGTTATTTTGTCGGTTATGTTTGACAGTCTGCATGCTCAAACCAACAAAAACAATAACATATCGTTTTTCCCTTTCCCCGATAGCTTTGAGCCTGGGAGGGGCAACTTGCAGATGCCGTATGTTTTGTAAGTGGGCAGGCGTGTTGTAAAAAGGAAAGAGAGCACTCACTCGCTGGGAGAGGTTGTACATGGCGAGCGAATTGTGTTGCCCATGGTGGTGTGATCCGGGGGAGTAGGGTATCTGAGGGAGAGAAAACCTCAGTCATACAACCAAACAAGTCATAGTGTACACACAATACGGTCAGCAAGTGAATCGAGGCAACAGAGGGGGTGGGGAGAGGAGTAAGGAACAGGAGTGGTTAGTAAATCTACGGATTCTAATAAATGTCCGTTGGACAACCCACAGAATGCTCTTTGTGCGCTCAGGCATCCTTGGACATTATTTTTGTTTTATAAACAGGGTTAGGGACTGACCAGAAGTCCTAATGGGTGAACTCCCTTGGCCAAGTGGCGAGTGATATAGAACATGTGTATAGGCAGTGGTGAGGGTGGGTGGGGGCTGGGAGAGCGCTGGGAAAAAATGCCATAAAGTCGCCAAATTCGTCACGCTGAAAATAAATGCATGTAATATGGGGATTTGCCGCGCTATATTGGCCCTGGAGCTGGCGGCCTGTTGCAGCGCTTCGGGAATGGTTCAGATGGTTATGAAGATGTAATGTTGTGAAACGGGTGGATTATGAAACATGAAGGGTGCGGACTGGAGGCAAACGATTCATATGAGAGCAGCAGTTAATATTGTTCACCAATGACCCCTTCCCTCGTTCATATAACATGAGTCATCCCACAGTAGGCCTATACATCTTAACTTGATAAAACATAACCAAAATTATTTTATCAGTTGACAAAAATAACTAATATCTGTTGATTAACAAAAAAAAGGTCATTTACAATCATTGATCACTTTAAAAGTGCTGAATGGCCAATGTACTTTTTGGGGAATCGGGGAGCCAATTGGCCATTTTCTGCAGAATTACAGCTAAATCTGGTCATTTTGTGGGCACGCACTGATTGGTCATTAGGGTTGGTCACTGCAGTGGTCAGTGCAGCCCCGGATTGGGGTGGTGGGCAGGGGACACACAGATAGGGAAATGGCTGCTTTAGGGCCCAAGTCCTTCGCAATCAGGACCGGGAACGGAAGCTTAGAAACACATTACAAGGGATTAGTGGTCCTCCGACCAGAGATAGAATCACTTAGACTGGTCGGATTCAAGGCCGTGTCTATGGGACCACAATTACGTGCTCGGCTACAACTAACCCTTTCGCCCTATGGTCATATTTTGGTCAGATCTGTGTTTAACTTCTATTCTTATTACATCTATTCATATCGGCTTTGGAAGTATGCTTTATGTGTTATGTGTTGTGTGGTGGTCTTTTTGACGTAAGGTTATTTAACACAGTAATATCGTTTCTTTTTACATTTTGTCTAGTCTTATAAAAAGTCATGTACATGTATTTCATGGGCACGAATGTCGCACTTTGCTCAGCTGTCAAACTGAACAGTTGATAGCCGCTGATAGGTGCGGGAGGGAAAAAAACATTTTGCTCCAGGGTTTAGGATAAGGTTAAGGGGGTGCCTGTTCTTAGGTCTGTCACAGGAGGCTTAAGCTGTCAATGACCCAGCCGTGGGATCAGCACTCAGCAGAAAGTGACTCATGTATTTGGGTAAGGTCACAGGGGCCATGCCTTCTGTGCAACAGTCAGTGGGGGAACGGGCTGGAAATTTAAGGGATTTTGTTGTCCTTTATCCTTGATACTGACCAGCCCTCCTTCCCCCTTTGTCTTAATTGGTTACATTGATCCACATCCGGGTGTGTTTGATGTCCAGTCCACTCCAGGGTCAGCTGTGGCTTGACCTTTCAAGGACACGGGGTGAAGGACTTTGGTTCTAATCCCTCCAGGGTTAGGGATTATCATGGTGTACTTTTAGGCATGAGCTGAATAGATAGGGACTAGAATGAGACCGTGGGGGGGGGGGACTGAACAGGCATTCCTGTTATCTGGGTAGCGTTCACCAAACAGCCTTGTCATAGTACGATAAGCAGCGTTAAGCTCACTAAGACATGCAATGACATCATGCTATATAGCTCCAACAGCCATGCACGCTTCACATCTAAACATAACACCAGAGAATCGGCTCAGATAAACGCATTGCCTGACTGCCTGTTTGATATTGCAGGCATGTCCCATTCCTATAAGCGCCAATCAAGCGATGGGCAAAGCAAATAACACACACCACTTGGACCCAAACTAGGCAGCGTTATTTGAACATCCACGTTTTTCCTTGTCAATCGCTGCTGGGGAGATGATGACTCAGAGACAGTGACATGAGCTAATGTTTTCTATCCTCTCACTGGGGGGGAGGGGGTCCCCCTCCTGGTGGACTCATTTTTACTCATCCTCCCGCCCCTGGGTTACCACATCTTACGCCTGGACTCGATCCTCCCGTCCGTCGGTCCCTGGACACATTATCAGTACCGACCAGGACCCATTGGGGACAGGGCTGTTTAATCGAAGTATGAACACGGCCCAGCATCAATAAACTCTCCCAATCAACGTGGGCCGATCGACGTATGACGAGGGCCCAATCTACAGGGACACGACTGGCTGGGCCCCAATTGGCGTAATGGACACCGATCGGAAATGTACACAAAGAGAAGGGGAGTCGTATTATAGGCGAATAATTGATTCTGACGGGAAAACGCTCAGTCGGCCGCGCAGTACTAAACTTGTACTAATTTTCCAGACCTGATCGCACATGCTAGCAGTTAGCGGGCCGATGAAAAGACTACAAATGAACGTCATTTATGGATGAAAGCGATAGGCTTGGTCGGCGCAGGGATGGGTGCCATATGAGTAGGAGGTAGGGTTGTCCACAGGCAAGAGGACACAGCGGTGACTTTGATAAGCTGAGTGTACTGACCCCTGCTCACCCCGACCCCCCGACCCCGACATGATGACAACACACGCACCACGTCCCCTATCCCACATTTGTTTCATATTCTCCACTCAATGAGACAGGGCCCTGGTTTGGCCAACCTTTCCACCTCCTGGCCGACCTGCATATCTCATGCCTTATTTACTTCGTTCACCTAGGTGTAAGCGTGCTTGTTACTATGTTACTTTTCATGTCTATACTGAAAGGCTGCAACCATCCATGCTGCTCCGATTAAAAAAGAATACCAAATATGCACTATTTTCAGGTTCTATACCGCCTCCATTAAAATTCAAGCTATTTTTAAGCCCCACATATGTGTCATCATTGGTGCTCATACCTTACCAACCTCAAACAGATGAATGGAATAGCTGCAGTGGCCACTGTTTGGTGCACATGTGTGAGTGATAAACGGGCACTGACACCAGCCTATGATGTGGATGCCGGGGTTAGAGGGGTTGGCAAACCTGTGCTGATGGAGGCTTTGTTGGAAGGTGCCGCCTCCTCCAGCACCTCAGAGCTCACGGTTAGCATCAACAAACCCCCACAGGGATCTGTGTGCCGTTATAATACACCTCCAGTGGGACTCTCTCTATTATACTCTTCCAGGGTGCTGCCTGTATATCTCCAATATGTACCTGGTTTGAGATATAATGTATAAGTCTCTTTTGTTAAAATCTGAGATGTTCTATCGAATATATGTAAAGTATAAACAGGGTTGATTGCTTACTTCGTCGAGGCTGAGAGCAGCTCATGAGGCACTCGTTTGTACTCGATCCCTGCTGTCCTTGAGAACCTTCTTCCACTGTTTCCACGGTTTAAGGTATATTCCAAGACTCCCATCCAATGGCCTCCACCCAAGGGAAGCTGGATCTAGGCAGGTATCGACTCCTTCACTAGTGGGAGCTACTCTGAGCTGCTCGGACCCACAAACAAACGGAGAGCATGAGTCGGCAGCCAATCCTCCCAAGGTTTGAGCCTGTTGTCTCTGAGGGGAGTGGGTGGGGGTCCCAGGGGCCGCTACCCCGGTTCGCGCGCGCAACACGAGCCGCGCGCGGGCCTTGGCAACCACGTGCAGGGAGCAGTAGTAGTAGCAGGAGTGAGCCAATCAGAGATACCCTGACAGAATGGACTGACAGGGTCAGCCATGCATATTAGCCTTCAACAACAATAGATACGACGCCCACTCTCCTTTCTTTATTTTTTGGTGATCGCTTTAAAGCCCCAAACGCTTTTTTGAAAATAGTTTCTGCTAGACAAGTAATCATTTATTTTAAGAAATGAAATTCAAACTTGTGTACTTCCAAATGAATGTAAATAAAACGAAATGAAATTCTTCGTATCTAAAGTACTTTTTCAGTGCTGTCCGTACCCCCCTTCACCCCATTCCATAGCGGAGTGAGTTCTATAAAGCATTCTACAGGCCGACCGCCGACACGGCCGTCAGTCGGAGTGGGTCGACTTGGGGAGTAGGCTGTCGGAGGAGGCGGTGAGTGACTGACACGTCCCCGACAGGCCCGCCGAGGACCCAGACCCCGCACTACGCCAAGCCGGCCCCATTAAATCGTCGAGACTGACAGAGGAGTCCCTCAGTGTGGCAGGGCTGGGGAGCTGCTCAGACTCAGCACACGAGCAGTAACAGGAGCTGCTCACAGCTGGCCTGGCAGGGGTAGGGATGGCTTCCCCCGATCACTCTGCCTTGAAAACCGATCACAAACCTCCCCGATCCCGTAAGCTGCCGGGAGTGCCTTCATGAAGAAGCCCCTCTCACACTCTTTGGCTGATGACCAAATCCCTGTCAACAAATCCACACCGCCTGCCAGTGTTAAAGTCAATTAATCTTTTTGTACCCGGCGATGATGACGTTATGCCAACCACACTGTTTGCATTACTAATTGGACGGAGGCGCAAAAATGCACAACTTGTGTGAAGAATTTCTTTACTTACCCATTGTGACTGTGTACATTGTTGTTTTACAGGTGGGTTAATGTTTGTTTCCAGTTTTTCTAATAATCCTTTGATTTAAGACACGTTAGCCTTTGTAATCCATTCTTGATTCACAATAAAGAGCCGCCAACGCATCCTGAATCGGAAATCAAAGCTTTGGCAAACAACCCAGCACCAAAGCTCTATGGCGGCGCCAGATCAGAACACGGCCTTTCATAACACATCCAAGCCTCTCCAGAGATATCCCATTTCTGTGTAGACACAATATTAGCGGCTGTGTTTTAACAGAGATTACACGGATTGCCCGCACTCCAGGCCCAATCCCGCTCCTTATGTAGGGTGGTAATCCAGGGCTGAAGTCAGGATCTCCCTGTTAGCCTCACACTGGAGGAGCCTCCTCTGGTAGCAGCTGTCGGTGTGTGACCAACACTTGACCACTGACTAGCCACTGCAATCCTGCAGGCCCACTCCCCTGGGTCCTCCCCCTCTCACCCCCACAGCCTGCAGCCAACCATAAAGCCGGGAGGGCCCTGAGCCTGGCCAGATCACAGGGATCAATGTGAGGGGCTGGAGGAGGGTGCTGGAGGATCAATCAGGGCCGGCCAGGTGAATCAACACCACAGGTGTTTTACCACACAGAGCAGGCCTACTACTAGTAGTAGGCCACCAGACGCCAACAGGAAAACTCCCGGCCTAGACCTGCATCCCAGCCTAGCCTGTAGCCAGAGCGGACTCCCTACTCACTGTTAGTAGGTACCCGGGAATCCCTACTCACAGTACGTAGGTACCCACCACCTACCCGCTGCACCCAGCAGGGCTGACAGAAGCCATCCTTTAGCGGGGCTGGTCGGTTTACGGAGATCCCTACGTGTAAGGCGACCTACGTCAGTCCCTCCGCTATTAGGGGATCAGACTACAAAAGGTTATGGGTTAATACCACCGAGACATGCGTCAATTTGACATGGGCCATTCGAGATGGAGGGATTACCTTCTTTGGGCTACAGCAGTGGGATCATAGTGGAAGGTAATAGGTGTATCGATTCCTCACTGGGAATTAAAAGTTATAATCTAAAGTATATTAATTAGAGACTTAGGAGATTGAATGCCAAATGGTTGACAGATTCAAATTGGAACCATGTGGATACGTGCACAACTATCCACAACTGAAAAATAAACAGCTAGGGAATATTTATTGTTCAACTGGGGGAGGCGTTGGCAGCAGGCTATTTCTATTCAACCCACCATCCCAGAGCGCCTCCCAAAGCCGGGCCCGGGAAGGATGGACGGCCCAATGTATCCACTGGATCCGCCCGACCCCGATAACATCGCCCTCGGAGGCCCGGATCACCTGATGGGATTTATGATTGTGAGGCCCTAAGGTCTCAGGCTCAGTGGCGCCGGCTGGTGGGCAGCGCTTGAACTGCTGCAAAGGCAAATGTTTCCCTCAAAACACTGTCTATTTAAGATTAAACACTACTACGGCCTCAGTTTTTAGGATTGGGGTTCGTCTTGTGTACTTGGCCTTAGGCTGAGACACAATTTCATCCTCTCAATTCCAGTATTGCCCTACAACAGGCCAAGTTCTCCGGCTCCAATTCCATAAACACCAGATGCCTGTGTCAACAGTCCATCAAAACATGCCCACCGCGCCGGGCTCGCCTTGTTAATAAACCTGATAAAGTACGGCTAGATCCACTACTGTCTCTGTTTATTTGGACGCACGCCACCCTCGCGCCGCAATTTCACGCTCCATCAATTGACTTACTTTTCCTTTTTTTTCACATACCAGACACCTTTTTGCTACATCTATTTATAACTACTCTGTGGAGCCAATCTCGCACTCCCCACAGTGTTTCCTGATGAGCAGCCATTTCCTATTTCATATTTCCTATTACATACGAGAATTCCACGTTGTGTTTTATTAGCCCAGGGCCACACAGCGCTGTAAGCACCCCCTCACCAATAATACATACAGCAAACTAGACTAGACTGGGGATTTTTAAAAGAGCCTCTGGGGTTCTCTTATTTACTTTGGGAAATGTAAAAATTGAAGTCAGGGGTGTAGAGACCTTGGACTTGTGTGCGTCAACACTTGACAACATTTGTAAAAGCAGCATGTCGCCCCTTTGTCGGGGTGGGTGTGCTGGCCCTAAAACACCCCCTTATTGACTTGTCAGCACTGCATTAGCTGAAGTAGTGATCCCAGCCGCATTCACAGGCACCACCTTGGGGTGATTCCTACAAGATGTTTACCCCAAGGTCTCCTACTGTCCTCTGAAGTCCTGCACTTGAGATGAGGAAAAGGCTGACTTGGGTGCCCCCAGTGACTTTCTATTTAAGCTGCAGAGCACACATGCATAGGAGCGTGTTTGTTTGTTTTCTGTGGTTTGAATTTCGTTTTTTCGCTGCCATCGTGTTGTCAGAAGATGCCGCGCCTGTATTGGGTGCTGACAAGGGTGTCGGGCCCAGATATTCAGGAAGGTGGGGCATTCGGGGTTAAACAAATAAACAACCTGACTAGCAACAATAGCATCCTCCCCAAGTCTCAACAACCTGTGCCTATCACCTGCACAAGCCGCCCGGCAAAAAGAGGCCAGCTACACGAGTAGGGGACAGATATGATAACAATCTATGATCATGTTTATTGATAAGATTTCAGGCAAAAACCGAAAGATCTAAAGATACGGACGTTCCTACAGATCAAAGAGTAGCACTGTGGCGCCCCCTCGTGGACTATTTGGGAAGCTCACTATGGATGCTCTCACCCTAGTGTCAGAATCTGGAACCAGTCAAGATGCATAACTGAAACAAGTAAGTGTGGAACTAGAAGATGTAAAAAACACAAAACTTATCAACAATGCTTACTTGGGTATCAAAGGGCAGAGGACAGGAGCGGTACTTGGCCCTCTGCCGGTCCTTGCTGTCCATTGTCGTGAGAGGCTTCTCGCTATTGGCGTACCAATCCATGGTGAGTTGTTACCACTGCTCGACCTGATGGTGAATTCTGAATCCTATGCCGTCTTACATCCAGTGAACACTCCACATTTCTAAGTCAGGCGGCCACTCGGGTCCGCTGACGTAATCTCAAGAGGAGGAAGAAGAGTCTAAGAGCTGGTTTGACTTTGAGAAGTCCTTCAGCAGTGGCCTGTCTACCACCACCACCACCACCTGTCAGATTCTCCAGGTGCGTGGTGCAACACCTGCCGCCCTCACCCAGGAGGAGGTAGTGTTTATGTGATCGGGTGATCCCCAACAGCAGCCTGGGTTCTGAGGGTTAGATCTTGGGGTGGGGGTCTCTACAATCCAGGTACGGCGGTATCCTATATTATATGCTAAGTGTGCGTGCGTCTTGTGTTGTGTCTTGTCGGGACCACTGCTGCCCTAGGTAAGAGTCTGGGCCTTAAGGCTTTAGTCATATACAAAACCCAGACATTAGTATTCCACTCAGAGACAATGACGCCACACCACCTCAGCCCATATATATACACACTCTCGTTGTTTGGGATCCCCGCTCACCTCGACGCATACGTCGGCGTGTGGCTGGCCGACGATCACACCTCGCCGGCTTATATACACATAATCCTGGCCACTTAAAAAAGGTGGGGGCTCTTTAAGCCTGGCGTCTATGGCGGGTGAAGGCCAAGAGATCGGTGTTTGAGGTAGAGGCGGTCCAGTCGGTCTTATGACTCCTTACACAACTGAAGGCCGACCGTATTAAAACGATCACTGCTTCTAGCTGCTGCTTAGAATTCAATCCAGGGCCGGCTGGCTGGGGCCGACCTGTTGATCCAGGCTATTCGGGTTGGGTTGGAGGAGGCGGCAGGAGCAGGAGGCCTGGCACTGGTAGTAGTATATATGCGTGCAGTTATGTTGGCAGGGTCTTAGTCCCTCGCCTGGACCAACATCATCAGTGTACATGTATAAACCCAAGCCCGCCGCATACATATACTGTGTCCCTCTGGTGCTACAATTACGCTATCAGCGGCGCCCGGGCTCTCAGCTCCTGGCCCATCGGACCAATTTACTATCCATCCATGTGATTTCCTCATCAGCTGATACTAGCACTGCATCCTACCAACCATAGTAGGGCCGGCAAGTATGTTGCCATGGCAACTCCATCACTAGAATTATGAGTACTGTTAGCGGGTATACATGTTTTTGGCTAAGCATAAATCCACATGGTCCCCACTAAAAAAACTGTAGATGCAACAGCCAGTAATTATAGTGCCACATAAAACCTAACTTTTTCCTCCGCCACTATTTATCACTGTATGTCTGAAAAATAGGTTTTTACCCAGACTGGAGTCACTCAATTGAAGATGGCGAGACAGCTACTTCAGGCTACCGAGCGACTACTGACTTTTTTCCCAGACGAGCTGCTGAGGTGTATTCCTTAGGTATGGTTGTCACCTGTGAGGAGCCAGGTGAGCGTGAGAATCAATCACAGGTGTTGCCGGGGTGACGGCGGCCGGCCGCTGAGAAATGTCACCGTTACGGCGACCACTGATGCGTTACCTCCTCCCATGTACAGCCTCCACGAGCCCGGCGTTATTTATGTCCTCGCAGCTTGTGGCCCCTACTGTGCGGTTTTTCTATGCTAAAAGGCGGGGTCTCCAACCCATCCAACTGACCACACAAAACTACCCCGCTGTCCACCGCAGGCAGTCCAGGTATTCTCCCACGTCTATTATAGAAATACCTGCGGCCTTTTTAATCCTTTGAGCTAAACCCGAAAGGTTAAAGGTATGCTCGGTAATTTCAGAGGAGAAGTCACAGTTTGGTTTCTGTGGCTTGCCTCACATATTAACTCTGCGGAGTTGTCCAGGATCAGTGGAATCCAATCTGAATGCTATCATCAGTTTGGAATTCCCATTAAAAACGTAAGGAATCCGCCTGAAACACGCTCCTTGAAAAACAGGTTCATGCCTAGCAGATCTCACAATCCATTAAGTCCATTCTTGATACATAGTCGCAAAAACTGCACTGCATGGAAGTATTTCAGTTCTCGTCCCTGGTGAAATTGTTGATCACAGTCCAGAGATCATTGAGTGCTGACCTCTAGTAAGGAGTCCCAGATAGGAATCTGAGGATTTCTTTGAGGAGAACGCCGTACAGTGTCCATTGGTCTGAGAGCTGACTGAAGTTTGAGCTAGGCCTATGCCGTTTCCCCGCCGAGAGGTAGCTACGTTGGTAAACACTGGCACAAACCCGGCCAGGACGCCCGCCGCCTGGAGCAACTCCGGGGACGGACTGAGCAGGAGATGAGCAGTTGTGAAGTAAGAGGGGTGAGTCTGAGGGGTAGATAGCGGCCACAGATGAGCTGCTCGGCCGCCGCCGGAGCTGCTCCGAGCTGCTCAAAACTGCTCCTTCAGTGTCATCGTGCTCAGCGCCAGTGCACACATACCCGGCCTGTTTATCTTGTCTGCTCGGCGGGCATCAACAAGAGCAGCTCACCCCTGAACAGGGCAGCTGCTCGCAGGTATTCGCTGGGGCTGCGAGCTGCTCTACATCGGGCGGTAGGGTGTATATGGGTAGCTCCCAGAAGGGTGCTTGGCACGAACTCTGCGTGAAGACCCATCATTTGCCATGCCATAACACGTAATTTCACGGTTTAGGCCGGAGGATACCCAAAATAACTTTAACTCTGGTCAGCCTCCAAACATTTATTATACACCGGTCGGCCGCCCGATATACAATGCTCTGTTTTTTTCATGCTGGCACAGTGTGGGTTTTCTGTAAACATTCCTATCCTGTGTACGTGATCACATTTCCTGGAGGTGTGCCCTTTCCCCTCTCCAGACCTAATATTTTCCTGAGATTTCTTTTCTATTTGAATTGCTTGAGGGCTTACAAGCCCTATAGTGTTATGGATCGAGTGCAAAACCGACTCATTTATATTTTTCTTGTAGTAGCTTGAAAAGAAAACTAATAATAATGTGGCCACGCCCAGTTCGTACCTAGTTCAACATGTGAGTTTTATTAGCAAAATAAAAACTCACAAGTGCGTGATAAGGGGTTTGGTATTCTCGCGTCGTAGGGGCGTGATAAAATACAACCATTTACGAAGGTGGAGGAAACCGGTGGAATGAGCAGTTTGTGACTGCTGACCGGGTTTACAGTGAGAAGGTCAACCTGAGATGACCTTACGATAAGGGTGCAGCCAGGAGCAACTCCCCAACTGCTCGTGTAGTCACTAATATATACACTCCGACCACAGGATACACGGCCAAGGCCACCCAGGATCCTCGCCAATATCACTGACCTCTTTCTACTCACGTACACTAGTTACATCCCAATTGAATCGCCCGCACCCCGAACCCGAGCAGCTCAGCGAGCAGCTCGCACCCAAACCCGACCTGGCGGAATGCACCGCATGCTTGTACTCACCAGTCAGGGGTCGAAATTTTATGGTTTTCAGTTTACGCCAGTGGACAGGCCCCTTCCCCTACCCTTACCTGAGGGCGCATACCGCTCATACCCTGGAGTTGAGCTGCTCACCCCTCCAGGTCTGTGTACAGGTGTGACTGTGAGCTTTGCCTCCTGCCAGGTGGATCTGTCGGAGGGAACCCTCATTGCTCCACAGATTGTCTCACGCCTAACATGTCACCTGACAGCATGGACTCCACTGCAACGTCTTTATGTTTCTCTCTAAAAAGTATCAGAAGATACCATTCCCCTTTTTGTAACCCAAATACCCTGCTACCTGTGCATGTAACTTGCAGGAATGTAACACTGAGACGCCATGTAGGAAACTCGCATGTCGCACATCACATTTTACCTGACTCCCATCTAACCCCAAACCATCACGCCACCATCTGAAGCCAAAGAAAACAACTTGCGTTGGCCCGGGAGAAGAGGGTTACAAAATCTACTGGCAGCCTACAGGGCGCATGGCCCTACCTGGCCGTATTTACTCCCTATCAGCCCCCAGGCCTGAGTCGGGTGGCCCTGCGGCTATTAGCCCTGTTGGTGGTCCCTCTATCACTTTCATCACATACCCTATTGGCGCTAGGTTCACCTGTTCTCAGCTATGTTGATATCATCATGGTTGAGCCCCATTGCCGAACTATGGGGTACCCTAATACTGTTTTATTTTAATCCCCGATGCAGAAGACGGGTCAATGTGCCGGCTTTTTGACCTGTGGGGGTTGGATTTAGCTAGAGAAGGAGATTAGAGAAGTGCCTGCACAGTAGGGTTTATGAAAACAACAGGTTTCAGGTATAAATCTTATAATCTATACCAAACCAATATTATTTTTCTCCCTCGACAAATCTTATCTCAATCCCTCGCATGAGGTAAATCAGGAGATTTAACATCAAAACACCCCTGTTTTTTCTAATCAGTTTAAGAGGAGGTAGGAGATATGATAAGTGCAGTAAATAACACTTGAGTTTTTCCCCACTTAGACCAGGCTTCAGCCGAGCCCGTTGGGCGCGGGCCTATTTGCACACAGGTCTGTAATGCTGCACATGTCGGCGGTATGTGTGTATACCCGCAGTGGTACCCACCACCCCCAAACCAACGCCCTTCTAGCTAACACCAGTAGGAGACCAACCCACCACTGTACATGTATACGTACATGCAGGTATGGCAGGTCCCAGGTAAGAAGGTATAAACTCTCAGACCCTCCCACCACTGCCCCGGATCCCGCATTCCGCAGATCCCAGCGGATCCACGGCTCTTTATCGACGGGCGTTTCCCGCTATCTATCACGCTCATCTGCCCCCTCACTGTCCATGTCTCCCACGGCCCGGCCGCCGAGCAGCTCCGAGCAGATAGTGAGCAGAAGGAGCTGGTCTATGAGTGGGTGTGGTGTCTTGGTGATGGAGGGCCAGGTGGAGGTGGTAGAGGCGCAGGTATAATACTAAGGTGACAAAGGAATGAACCCAAGCCCGTTCATCTTGTCCTATGTGGAAACCATTAGGCCATCCTTATAGTCTAAAGCAAGGCTTCGCTATAGCCTAGTCTTATGCTAAGTATATAACTGAACTACAAACATTGCTAGCATAAGTCTTGTGTTACCTCAAACGAAAAGTATCAACATTGATTTCTAGGATATATTATGTTTACAGAAAGTTAGGGACTCTTAGCAGTCTGTAAACCATCATACCTGATAAAACACTCAAGCCCACCTTGGTGGACGATGATAAATTCGATGGGGACTGTTGAAAATCCTAGAATCCGATCCGTCTTAAACCCTATGGCAAATGGGTTTATCGCCTCCAGGGGTTTCAAGGGGACAAAACCAACAGACGTGTGTCAGGCATATATTCACACCTTCTATCAAAGTCTAAACAGAACCCCCGCAGGTTTATCTAAGTGGTGTGGAAATAGAACATACGGCAAATGACGCCAGATTGAGTAATTCTAGGAACGTCCAGAAGCAGGGCGATTAGTGAAATCATTTATGGTACATGTATAGGAAAATCTGGAATGTTTTCAACTTGAAAGGGTGGGGAATTTTGGGATTTGTGGCAGGGAAGTTTTGTTCCTACTTGAATTAGAAGTGAAACTTACTCGATAACTCTTGTAAACATGCATTTAATTGTCAGTACAATAGTTACTATGTGAAAGATAATATAAATAAACGTAGCAGGAAACAAACAGAAGGAAAACTTCAAAAGCAACAACTGTTGCCAGATCATGATATATTATGCCAAGGAGCGGACTGCTTCGATTCCTGGAGTCTCGCAACACAAACAGCCAAAGGTTTGAAGCAGCATTCACTTTCAGTATGTATCATACAAAGCTTTAAGTAAAAAGAACCAATAGAAAATAGCAGAAATCATATCAAAATTCAACTTAAGCATTGGTGAGCTACTCACATTGGTACCCAGTTGATTGGTTAGCGTGGAAACTTTTTCTTGCGCACTCTCAAGTTCCCTTCGCAATTTGAGAATCTGCAAGGACAAATTGAAGACTTCCTCTACTGGTCCAGAAGCAAGCAAAACGACCGTTGACTGACACAATAGATAGCAACGAGATAATACACAAACTAAAATAGGGAGATGTTCATGAAAGGAGCACATTTAGAGTGTGTGAGTGTTACAACAAGTTCACAGGTGCTTGCTTCAATAATGAGTACATCACAAAGAACATGCATTAAGTTTAAAGGTCAGCTTATGAAAACAATGCAATTTACGACAAGTCTTACCTTTGCCTATAGACACACTTAGCACATCATGCCTAATGCTTCTAGACGAGAACACACCCTGATGTACAGACACTTTACAGCCAAGCCAAAGATGAAGCCATTACCTCCTTAAAACTATTTCTAGATTGTCGATTCCATATGGAATTAAATGGTCTTTGATGTGGGGATGAGGTTCAAAGTAACGGAACAGCTCAAGGGGAGGAAAACTCTAGGAGACGAGCAGTTCAGAGGCGGCTTCACCTTGGCCCCCAATTGGGATTTGTGTTTGACTGAAAGATGATCTAGGTCTTGGCAAGATTTGAAGTTGGGTTGGGATCTGTGAGGTGTATCTGTACACTAATTCAGTCAGATAGACTGTCAGATCTTACAAGTCCCTACCTCGGCAGTGACAAACGTAATTCGGTTTTTACGTTTCCAAGTGAAAGATTACAAGAGTTTTTTGCTGACTTCTGCTCTGACAGTGTCAGGAGGATCCAAGTACCAGGAATTAAAACTAGTAACATAATTCATGGGATTCCCTCGGGAACCAAAAACAGTTATTCAATTCAGCTGGGTAGGTGGAGTCAGAAAGCATATATTGTCGAAATTACATTGACGGCAAGCTCGGAAATGTAAGGCAGTGTGCTAAAGCTTGTGAGGTAACCATGGCGACAGATCTAACATTTGCCGCTGCATACCTGTACCTCCCAGAGTCTAGCGCCGCACCTGTTGGGTCGATCACATCATCGCTGGGCCAGTTACCATGGCAATAAAGGCTCACATACCTGGTAACATCCCTAAATGAACCTCTCAGATTGCTCGCCCCAATATTACATCTGTTTTCTAGAAGATGAAGCTACTCTGTGTACCCAAAGAGATCCATCCATCTTAGACGTAGAAACGGTTGTTTTCATTCAATCTACCAACATGATTGATAAGCTTCTTCTACTCCTTTCATTTTTTTTGCACAGGGTTGGGTTCAGAAATACATTGCATGAAATATTTGCAGAAGCTTCCTATGATATTATCATACGTTACTTTCTTATACATTTTTAGATGTGATGTACCTTTGCTGAGGCTTATGGAGGGAAAAACAAATATAAAAAAAGATTTTTTTTATAGCAAACTCCGCCCAGTGGTTATCTGACAATTTATTTGCAGTGCGCTAAGTAATCCATCAAGAATTTCTTGGTATCTCCAATGGCAGGCCCCCCTGGTATGATGTCACTCATCGTTTAAAAAAAGGCCCCTGATTGTCCTGGTATTTATGGTAATTCTAGCACTATCGCAGGGGGTACGATAGAAGGATGACGCATGGTCCTCGTTTTTTAAACCATTTTCTCGCTCTCCGTATAGGACGTCATTAATCAGCAATAGGACGTCATTAATCAGCAAAAGCATTATGAAAACGAATCTTCACAATCTCAATGAGTGCGTTTTATGTGCTCTTTGATAGGTCTTGTACATAAATCTAGGTGCGTTATTGCAGGATTGAGAGTTAAAGATGATTTAAGAATTTAGAGAGTACGACACAAGACAAGACACGACGATGGAAAAGCTTAATATTATTTAGGGAAAGTAAAGCTGGTGCATGTAGTGGAGATGAGTGTGTGTATATAGGAGCCTGGTAAGGTGTGGGGGTAGTTCTTATGCCATTTATCTCAAAACATTCATTTTATCTTTTTTTGTTAAATGTGCTCCTTTCATGTTTTTCCCTAAGAAGATTCTATTTTTGTTTTACACATCAAGAAATACCGTGATGAGTGAACGGTGGTAGAGTGTGGATAATCAAAGACATCTGCTGTGACCATCACTTTATCGGACTATCATGTACACTGTGGTTTTATTATCAAACATTTCACAACAAAACATGTAAATAAAGTTGTTGACGTGCAACGTGGTCTTTGATTCATCAAAGACTCTATGGAAATTTGATACTTACCTCAACTGCAGCTCTTTCATCAGCCTGCAAATTGATAAATTGATAATTAATTTCCATGATTCGATTTAATTATCGTTAACACACAAATCATATTTGTATATTTCATAAGTAACAATATTAGATTAAATATTACCGTATTTACAGCGTTGGTAATGTGTCGATGAATCATCATAATCTAACTCAGAAGTTCTTACGTAATTAGAATATTTTTTCAATATTGTCATGCTTACCGTTGAGTAGACAGAAGAACTGCTGGACACAAGAGAGAGTGCCGATCCATGCACTGAAAAAGTAATAACAATCAGGGTTAATACCTTCAAAGCGTAACAAATATCAAATAAGGTCAGACAATTCAAAGGCAAAACCTAAATCACCCCTAATAATCATCAACCTAGCGAGTATGGGTGGGTAGTACGAGGTAAAAACACCAGGTGGCAGCAGCTCCCGCACCCGGGGTCCCCGTACTTTGGTGTCTCCAGTGGTGGGAACCAGGGTGTGTGGATTTCCTCATTAAAACCCATTAATCGAGATTATCTTCAGGGTGGCTGGCTTAGTGCTGTGAGTAATGGGCTGAGGTTTATTCCTGGTGACCACACGGAGGATTCCCAGCACGTGGCCGATGGGTGAGGGGGCAACAAACCCTGGAGCAACTGCTGCTAGATGTTTTTTGTCCTCCAGGTGTTGGGGATTTACTCCAGGGTGCCCCCATCCCTCCAAAGAACCACCCACAGCGGTTTGGGGATTAAGGTAGACATTTTAACTATATATCACACACCTACACTTATAAACAGAAATCTGCCTGAGGCTAACTTAACAAACTTTTTTTTTCCAGATGGAAGTGGCCATCACAAATATTTTCTTAAGATATCCTTAGTATGAATTTAGGCTTTCATCCGTGAAGGGGATGGTTTCTTTGGTCATATAAAACACGTGGAATGAAGCAGTGTTTTTATTAGACCCAGGTCGTCGTATTAAAAACAGGCCACGTAAATTTAGAAATCCTACCAGAAAGTCTGAATATGTTCTTAAGTTATGGCTACATTTAAACAGAACGATACCTCAAATTGTTTTCATCCATACTAAACAAGCTTCTTGATAAATGGTTTCTCATACAGTACGTCGATTTCTATCAATCTCAATATAATTCTTTCAATAAATCTCAATCTTAGATTAACCTTTATATAAAACACATCAGAGAATTGGAGACCGGAGACATAGAAGTGCGGTTTGTAATCTGGCGTTTTTGAAGCGTCCCACCCCTAACTAAGAGTAGCGGTAACATTCAGTAACTAACATCGTCTGTTTGCATGTTTCCCATTCTCCACGAGCCCTAACTGCCAAGATAAAAGCCACCCAGACAGCACCTTTTACTTCTGGTCAAAATCCAGGTGCAAGTCAAACTCTTAACTTCTTTCTTTAAGAACTAATACGTTCTAGCATATAACACACCCACTGCGAGGAATGAATCCCAATACGTCAAATCAACCATTTTGCCTTAATATAATACAAAGTAATCAATACCTGAAGTAACAAAAACACAAATAAAATCAGCGTGCCCCTCAGCTAGACTAGGCATAATACATCTGTCTGGCAAAGGTTACCCCAACTGGCGGGTTACCTCTGACATGGCCTGGGCCGTGTTTTGACAGTTGATGAGGTAACCCTAACTCAACCCACTGACGAGCCGGGGTCAAAGTGTGCCAACTTCTCTTACTCTTCTCTTCTATTCAGCAGCAAACTACTGCCCAGACTTCTTAATGCTATTTCTAGTCCTAAATCGAAGCGACTGTAATAAATAACAGTAGTTAGTCATGTCATTAGTGTCGGTAGAAAAGTAAAATGAAATAATGGTTCTGTCTGCAAAGGTCTTTCATTTATAGCATGTACATGTATACTTGAAATAATTCATTCTACAATTGACGCCTTTTACTCAATGCTTTCAGTTAATTTATTCTGTTCTTACACATTCTCTCCATTTACTCAGCGATCATTCCAACTATCCACCAACTCAGAATATTCACTCTTTTATCCAATACCCACCATTCACACATATTCAGTTCACTTTTCATTTAACTGATATACTATTTAACGCCAATCAACATTCACCCACACCAAACTCATTGAATACACATCCGCTCCCAACATTCAACCCATGCAACTTTAATGCTTAAGTTCGTCCATGAAAGTCCATACAATCCATTCATCCATTCATCCATTCATCTGATAAAATCACAGCCACCCACCCCAACCATCGGCCGTAATACCAAGCATACCCATTTTTCTACTTTTCTTGCATAAACAAAGGCATCCATCCAACCACTCTTATATTTACTCAGTTACTCATGTGTTTACATCTTTACTTTCATTTATTAACTCACTTACATTCATTTCAACTGCGTCATTCATTCATTTGTGCTTTCTTCCATTCAAATCTACTTCAATTTTTCATATAATCATCTCTATGAAACACCTCACAGTTACATTCATTCCAATCATGTCTTTTCATTAATTCATGCATGCATTCATTCATTCGTTCATTCATTTATTCATTCATTCATTCATGCATGCATGCTTCCCTTCATTCATATCTCCTTCACATATTCAGATATTTATCTCTCAAGAAAAAAACCTCACCTACATTCATTCAAACCATGTCTTGATTCATAATTTTATTCATTCATTTATGCTTCCCTTCATTCATATCTCCTTCACATATTCAGATACTGATCTTTACTGAAAACTTCTAGCACTCATTATAACACTAATCACTTGCACTATTCACTTATACTTACATTCCTGTCAACCATTCATTCATTCATATCCAGAACACTAATCACTTGCACTATTCACTCATACTTACATTCATGTCAACCATTTATTCATGCATATCTCCTCCACCTATCCAGTTATTGATCTTTTCTGAAAACCCATACTTACATTCATTCCAACACTAATCAGTTGCACTTGCACTATTCACTCATACTTACATTCCTGTCAACCATTTATTCGTTCATTCGTCTTACGTTTACTTATATCTCAATCTCTTAATCAGATATTCATCCATCCTCTCAGTCATTCATAAATTCATATACATAACATTTGCCTTTTAGTCTTTCTGTCAATCACTTTATCACAAATTCATCTCTTCAAAAAAAAAGACAATTTCATAATGTACTGTTCATAAATCCACTACCAGTCACTCAATAATTCAATTGGTTTATCTATTCACCTCACCAAATTCCTTGCATTCTTTCCTTTCTCCCATCTCTCATTCAACAAATTCACAAAAGGGTCATCAATCTGAAACATTCTGTCCAGTCATTCGTAAACTCTTTCAATCCAAGTATTCTCAAAACGAAATATTTTCATCTCCACATTCTATCTGACGATTTAACCATCACAAAAACTCTCAGATAAACACATTAAAACCATACAACACTCACTTCTGAACACAGTCATAACATGAAAACATTTTCACAATTAACAAAGAAAAAGAACATCCCACTTGGACATTCATGATTCATTCTCTCCAAGCACTTGGACGTTCATACTCATTCTCTCCAAGCATTCTCCACAATTTTACAGCTCACTTTACAATTTTCGGACCAGTAGCAAATACCTCTTTCTTGCAGCAGTCAAACATACAAGATTTTCCATCAAATGTTCTTCATCTCTCTTCAAACATAACAGCTACACACACAGGCAGTCCTTCTCCGCGTCCACTCTATCATTTACCGAGGTAAACTCACTCAGACCAAAAGACTCTCTCACCAGATCTCTTCTTCCTCTTCACACAACTATGTGTCACGTTCAACGACATACAAGCTCTCACAGAAATCTCCACACAGACACACTAATTCTTTGGCATTTGATTTTTCATCTCTACACACAGACACAACTGACAGTCCACACAGGTCATTCAGACACTCATTCAGTCATTCAGACACACTCAACTATGACACGCTTACTCCTTCTTTTCTTCGGACAATTACTCACATGTAGGCAGGTTCTTTCATACAAAGACATGCTCTCACAATCACTCACGCACACTTGACACTTATACCATTTAGATTCAGTCACTCTTACATATACTTACTCAATTTTGCCATCCATTCTTTTAAGCATTTCAGTCTTTTTCGTGTAATGTCAAGTCAATCATACCGTCCACTTTCACTTTCCTGGGAACAATGCACTTTCTCTCCTGTTTCACACTCGTGCTATATTCAACTCTTACTTCATGTTCTTCTCCTTGTATATTATGCACTCGTCACAGACTTTCAACACTGCTGCTGATACGTCTCTCAAGCCCCATGCATTCCCTTTCACAACTGATCTCACTTGAAAATTAATCAATCACTCTCCAACTCGAACATCTTTCAGACACGCACTCTCCACACTAATGTCACTTATACATCAAGCATACCCACTTTCAGCTGCTCTTTCGGACTTCTGGTCTTCCTGTATTGTCTTCCGCTAACCGAATCAACAATCAAACTTCTTTTATACCGGTCATTTCCTTTACGTATCCCATAATTTATTCATTTCCGTTTATACCTCCGTTCTTACCATCAAAACGCATCATGCACCATTCATCCTTTTTCATGCTACATACAATGTTGCACATCTTCAAGCTCTCTGTTCTACTTACCACATATACAAATTCCTCTCACCCCTCCAAACAGCACACACTCTCTCATTCGCCATTTACAACTCCCAATCTACTGCATCTACACATCATCTACTCAATGCGGCACATCATACACTCAGACCTTCATCTCACTATCGCCTCTTACACACTAATGCTCCTTTCAGATAGCAGTCAATCACTATCATCCCCATATTTAATTTATTCTCATACACCATGAATCATACCAAAAACAAGGACTGCCATTTACAGTTATACCCTATACAGAAAACATCCACTAAATGCGTCCAATCAAGCACTAACTCGCTCCCATATTCCATGTATTCCTTATCATACGCCATTTACGCCCTCTCTTTAACGATATACCGTTCCCTTAGGCTTACCTAATATCTCCTCTCACTCAGTCCCTATCATATCACTTACATTCCCAGCAGCTACTCATCAGTCAGCTACTCATGAATTATACAGCTACCAAATGAACCAATATTTCGATCGCAATTATTCATCTACGTTCAACCGTATTCATATCAAATGTTTCCTCATGTATTCCACTTATTCAAAACAACTTCTGCCATTCAACGCTTTTCCTCTACATTGGAGAATATGCCGTCTCTGATATATACCACTTATTCATACACTACACTGTACTACCACTCTTTATCACATTCCCCATGTATCACTTATTCCTTCTAAGCCACCTTTTTACTGCCACTCACAAACTGTCTATCAGTCAACTTATTCAACTTAGTTCTTCCACGAGGCACGCACTTTCTCTCTGTCCATAATCCTGATGAACTCATCAATCTCCTAATTCTAGCATTCCCATTTTCCAGTCAGGCCCTCTGCCACGTAAACTTTCACTCTTTTAGACTACTCACAAATGCACTGTACCCACATCCGGCTTCATACATCACTTTCTTTTCAGTTCCATATTCAATTCAATTTTACAGATATCTAGCTATCCCACTCTCTTATACTACTCACACCTACACACTACAATCGCTCCGGCACAGTACCACCCAGTTGTTCTCTCTTCCTCTCCGCTTACTTATACACTCGCATAATAACTATTATTCCTTCTCATATACTACACATATTCCGCTCCCATAATGAACGACATGCTTCTTGTTATCACTCGTACACATCCCCTGCCATTCCATCATTTCAAGATATTCCTATTAATTGACCACATTACTTATTCCCTGTCAATTCTCTTTCTCTTTCTTGTGCTAAACTTCCTCACCATCAATCATACAATAATTATATCTAAATCATTATTATACAATACATCTGAATCATTTACCGCATTCATACCTATCTACTTCTCAGAAACAATTTAGGCCAGTCATAACCAGAAAACTATTTCTCTCATGAGTACATACATCTCACTCACGTGCACCATTTAATTACGTCGCATATTCTTCACAGCACTACCAGGCTCTCCATCTCATTTGCAAAATCCTGTCTGTCTTTCGCCCAAGCTCACATCCCATTTACTCCATACCACTTGTATGTGTACATGTATTCCACAAGAATAGAGACACTACCATAATACCACTTACTCCCCTTTCACCCATGTCAACTGCTCATAACAACTCACGTGTCACCCGGCCATACCACTGAACGTTACTCATACTTTTCCAGGTCTTCCCTTTAGCATACCATAGGACCAGGTAATCCATCCTTATATCAGTTACATCCATTTCGCAATCCATTTACTTCAATCCCCTTTCAATCCAATTTCTCTTTAACTGCTGCAAGTCCCCTTTCATGTACATGTATGCTTCCCACTCAAAAGCGTTTGACTTCAGCCGTGCTTTGTCAAAGGTTCATACATTCTCTCCACTCGCCTTCTTCACTGCTCACTATCTTTCCGCCTATTAATTTCTCTCATCCATTTTCAACATCTTTTACCATGTTCGCTCCTCTCTTTCTCCTCACTATCGCACAAAATACCCTTGCTCACAAACTAGTCCTTTCTCTCATCCTTTCTTACTGCCATGCAAACTTAAATGCTCTTGATTCATTCCTTCCTATCTTACACACTAATCATTCTTATCTCTCTTTCATACTTATTACTATCTTGCTGATTCATCAACTCTTTTCCTTCCTCGCTAACCTGAATACTGTTCACTCTTATTCACCCAGACTCATTTTTCCATACTCAATCCATTCCTCGCATTTTTCGCAACAATTATACGCCAGTAACAAACGCACGCACTTCCATCTTTTGTCTCTCTCCATATGCTCTCCTATTTCATTCAGAATTCCACTCTAGTCTCTCTTTTTCAAATCAAACAAATATCACTCACTCTCATAGCAAATCAGACAAACTCGTAAATTCATTAATTTTCTTACATTCAATGTCATTCTCAAATAAGTCTCAGTCTAAAGAAAAACAAAACAATAATGTCTGTCTAAATAAGCTGTAAGTAAATGAGTACTCACGGTCTTCGTCTTTGGAGTTGATCTTGGACAGTGGAAGTCCAAGTCCGTAGGGCATGCTCTGCGAGTTGGTGCTGGTGGCGTGGACCAGGCTCATGGCGCCCGAGGTGGGGCTGAGGGGCGTCATGCCCGGGTACGTGTAGCGGGACGACGCGTGCGAACTGTTGCTCGGGGTGGGGGAGGGGGGCGGGTGACCTGTGATCTGAGAGAAGGAGTTGGTCCTCTGTAAGCCGTCCGGCTGGGACGTGGAGGGGAACATCTTCTCTGACTGGGTCGACCTGAAGCTGTCCGACCGCTGGATGTGACCGGTCTGAATGTCCTTCTCGTGCTGCAGGATGCTCCTGGAGAGCAGCCCGTGCGCCCGGGCCTGCTGGATCTGGGCCTGGATACTGGAGGAGGCCGAGGAGGAGATGGACTCCATGCTCTCCGTCTCGGAGAGGGTGCCGCGCATGGCCCCGTTGTGCAGGGAGGGCGGGGCGGACTTGATCCAGGGGCTGTTGCTGGGGCTGGTCGGGTTGGACATGGCGCTGGCCGGCCGGTTGTTCATGTACTCTGACGGCATGTAGGTGACGTTCACGTAGGGTGACGCGCCTACAGGGGACGTACTGCTCGTACTCGTCGACCCGGAGTAGGTGTTGTGGCGGCCGTAGGGGCTCGAGTCCTGCTTGCTGTAGGTGGCGTGCGGGTTGGAGATGATGGTGCCGTTCACTATGTTCTGTCCGTTCTCCGACACAGGGGGCTTGCCGTTCAGACTGCTCCTGCTGCCGAACAGCCGCTCCCTGATGGCCATGTCGGGGCGCTTACGGCCTAGGGTACTGGAGCGGTAGTCATCAGGGCCTCCAGGCGCTGGTGCCTGGCCAGCGTTCACGGAGACCGTGCTCTGCGACTTGGACGTCACCAGACTCGCTGACCGTTTCTTCCGCTCCAGGGTACTCTCACTGTAAGCCTCCGGGCCCATGTCGGTGCAGGGCTCACTACTGCTGCTACCCCTGTGGTGGTAGCCCCCGCCGCCGCCCGCCGTCTGGGTGCCGCTCGCCGTCTTCTGCACGCCCGAGCGGCTCACCGACCCGGTGTAGTTGGCGAGCCGCTCCCCCTTCTGCTGGGCCTTCTCCTTCTCGGTGAGCTTCATACCGATCTGCCGCCCGCCGATGGACCCGCCACTCTTACTGCTGCCCGTCGAGCCGGTACTCACGTTGGACAGCGGCCGCCGGAGCCCGAAGGCCCCTTGTGGCGGCCGGCCGCCCGCCTGGCCCTTCCGCAGCATCAGCGTGTGGTCAGTGTTGGTCTCCGAGTCCTTCTTCTCCTTCACCGACCCGCCCGACCCGCTCGACGCGCTGCCCGCGCTGCTCTCGGCGTACGTGTTCTTCAGGCTGGGGTCCTCCACGGCGTAGGCCGTGCCGTGCTGCCACTGCTGGCCCGTGCGCGGGTCGGTGCCCGCACTGCCCTGACTCGACTTCCTCAGCAGTACCCCTGCTGGAGGGATGTCGATGGTCCTGTAGATGGGGTGCGGCCCGGCCTGGCGCTCCTTCCCTCCCCAGTGGCCCCGCTCCAGGGACCCATCACTCCGGGCGTCGCTGGGGATGCGGTCGGCCCCGATGAAGTACTTCCTCAGAGAGAAATCCCCCGTCTCCCCGTGCCCCCGGCCGCCCAGGTTCAAGCTCCGGTCGAGGAGGCCGTTGCCACTCTTGAGCAGGCCGAACTTGCTCTGGTGGCTGAAGGGCGAGTGGCTCTGAGGCCCTCGCTTGACGTACGGGTTGTTGGTGGTGTGCTCCGAGCCGGCGCTCAGAGACGACCCGGTCAGGTTCTCGTCCGTACTGATCTCATTGATGGTGTCACTGATCTCCCCACTGCTGATCGAGCTGCTGTCGTCAAAACTGAAAAACACAAAGAGGAAAAACTCATAAATACGAGGATCATTTCAACTATTCCAATTACATTAACATAATGCACGAAAAGGTGAAACAAGTACAGCTATCAATCTTGAATAAGCTGAAACCAAAAGTCGGCGGTTTATCCCCAAGTTTATCCCCAGGTTTATCACGCGGGCGCCAGTTGGTTGGCTGACCTTTCTCTGAATGTAAGGCGCCCTGTCCCTTCCACTGTGGCACCTCCGATCCTTAGACAGGCCGGTGGCAAATTACAGTTGTAAGCAGGAAAGGTTCCTGACGGCCCCAATGAAACGCACGTCAGTCCTGGTGATTCAAACCAGACGGGCAGGGGCAAATATGTATACTTAATATTTGCAGCTCACAGAAGCAGAACACCAACTCCTCCCCTCTTTAAACCCCATTATTTACCTCTCTATTCATCCCCTCTTTCCCCTACTTTATCTTAGAGCATCATTGTGGATGTTCGTACTATAAATGCCATAGACAAACACGCACCTGTGTGCCCCTTGCTTCTATACAAAACAACGGGGGGTTTTCCAAGGCAAAACAGCAATATTTATATTGACCTCTTTTACCTATTCATCCTCAGAGTACGCTGGATAAAAAACAAAAGTGCCGCGACAAAACAAATTGAATGTGTTTACTTAACATCACATCGTAGGTAATCTGATTATCTGCCAGTACAATCCCATTCATGGAGACTTAGCTTCTCAACTCATAATATTTGCCTGTGTGTAAAGATCATAACACCCCACGGTATGCAGCTGCGTTTGGGGTGAAAGTGCGGGCGGTATTTCTTTAGAGACGAACGCTTCACCTATGGCCACATTTTATTTCAACTTATGCTAACTGAAAGTCGACTCTGCTTTGGAGTTTTTACTGATCTATGTCAAACCATGCATCCACCCCTCATTCACTGGAGCGGGAGGGGCATGATTCCTGTTCCATATCTGCCTTTTTTCACCTTAGGTAATATTTATTCCTCTCAGCATGGCGCAGCATATCCTACAAAAACTGCGTTTATTCGGCACCTAAACACTGACGTGTTGTTGGCACTGCGACGCCCAGCCTTCTCAATGTTTATAGCCCTCATGCTATACGTCAAGCGGGCTGAAATCCACGCTGTCACTGCACTGCTATATGCTTAGATCATTGAAGAACATTGCACCTGCTTGAAGAAGACACAAATACATACGGAGAGTTTATTCCAGCTACCAGACAGTCAGACTGATTCTATATCCACACTACAGGCCCAGCTGCGGCTACCATTGTTTTGGTTTATCATACTATCATAGTCGTATTACTGTGGTATTTATTGTGCAGTCCTTCGATAAACAAATGAAAGTATCCCTCCCTATCTCTTTTCCTCTTATCCAATGGCAGTACTATCAGAAAAGCCAATCTGTTTTGATTCCCTCTTTACGACCAATATATCTGCCTGCCTATCCAACAGTGGGCTGTCGGGACGAATCTGCACTAATGAGATATGTAGTCTATTCCGCTGGACGGGGGTAAGAATAAAGATGGTAGCCACCCTTCCCACTAGGGGCGTTCATAACGCACCGGGGAACAACCAAACGCCCACCATACACACAGCCTGGCGTTAACCACTACAAAAAGATGGTAGCGGCCCAATATGCAGGATGGGCATCGTTATTCTGCCTGTCGGGCGCCCGCTGACTGTTTTACACAGCTCATCTTTTTGGCCATGTTTTGTAGTTGAGGGATGTCCGAGGAGGCCTCCCAATTCCCCTCCAGCTTTCTCCAGTTTTCTTCCTACCCCTAACCTGTCGACCTTAAGCGCAGCTCCTCCAGGGGGTCAACGCCATCCGACACGGCCTCACCTGGGCGGGGACTGGAGGGAGAACAATCAGGAGGAAATTACCACCCCTCCCTGCTATTAACCCCTCGACTCCCGAGACCATTTATTACTGAGACCAGCCCATATCGCAATCATCTTAACCTGGTACTGAGTATAGTAGAACGATCAGGAGTAAAGCTATATGAGCGGCATTTAATGGTAGAAGACATAACATTTGATTTCTCTTTTTTTTCATCTGATAACATTCCTTCCCTAACTGCAATAAAAGCCCCCTTTATTGATCTTAGGCTAGGGCGTGCCAACCCATGCCAGACCCGGCCTAGCGCTGACTCCTGGCGCCAGCACTCGGCAAAAAGACTAACATTTGACACATTGCGATTACATTGCATGCCGTGTTTGCAGGAAAATAAATACTCTCGCTTTTGCAGATCCATTTGTATAAACACGTTCGACAAGCACTGGACGTCTGTGTACTTTTATCGAGATGATATGGTGAATGTTTTTTTGCTCTCAAGTCAAAGAAAGGTGATCTGGCCTGGGGATTGTTTTTGTCCGCCCATCATGCCATATTTGCCCGAGCTTTAGCTTTCTGTTATTTGGCCTCCTCCAGAACAAAAAAGCGCTCGGTGGTCGGGCTGACACTGACAGCAGGCACGATTATCCTTTGTGTTGCGAGTGTCATCATTGGGTAGTGGTATGACAACGGGACGACGGGTTGAGATAAGGGTGCCTGGCCATGAGGGATGGGTTAGGGTTGAGGGCCAAAGGTGGATCCCAGGGCACCTTACACTGTACAGCTCGTCCTACACAACAGGCAGTGTCCGACGTGCACAGTACACAGTTACCAATATCACTAAATAGCCGACAGGTATACTTAGTCCAAGATATTAATCAAAGTCCTACAAGGGACAGGCACCGTATATCTTTTAGGGGTGGTTTCTATATTCCGATGGGAACTTAGAGCAACTTAAGTCACTGAGATTAAAAAAAATAAAGCCAAAATACCCTCACGATTAACATTTATCTTCGGTTTGATCAATGCATAGCTCGGTTATAAACATCCACTTAAATCGGTGGTAGTGTACATTTACTCCGGCTGAATGACAAAAGTGGGTGAAAAAGTACCTTTTCAAAAGAGGGGAAGTAGGATGAAAGTTATTAATTGATGCTCTCAAGTCAGATTATACCTTGTTATTGTACAAATGTTGAAAGAGGCTCCTAGACCCAAATGTAAACAGAGCAAAAACAAAAAAGGTAAGCATTTTGAATTTTTCATATACATATTCACAGAGTTCACAAGTCTTGTGATTAACTGTTTCACTACCTATTATTACCTAAAGTCGCCCGTGGATTCCCCTCAATAAAAGGGCACCAACTCTGGGCTTGTCTCTGACTTTTCCCTCACGGCCCCTTACCCTTGGTGTGCGGAGATAAATAACACAGCGGTAGGTGGGGAGGTGGACCGTACTGGTGATCCGAGCGGAATAATCGGCAGGACGCTACCGACGCGCCGCCGAGCATCTCAAGTAGAGTGAAGGTAAAAAGGGCGGCGGGCGGGGGTCTCCTCCTGCCAGCCACCCCTGACCCCTGACCCCTGCAGGTCGGCCCCGTGCGATACCTAGACGGCCGACCCCAGCGTCTGGGGCACCTGGCAACGTAAAGCCCTTAAATGACTCCTGACTGGCGCAAAATAGGCGAACCAGGCATAGAAGAGGCTGGTGATGGACATAATAAACCCATCATTAACTGGAGTTTGAGGGAGAACTTATCTGAGATTTATTTGTATTTGAACCAGTCATAAATGAAAGCTTTCCAAAACAGAAAACCATTTAACCGTTAAACAGCTCATGTGTTCTTACTATTTGAAGAAAAGTAATAGGAAAAAAAGGGGAAAAAAAGAAAAAGGGTTTTACAGTCGAGGTATTGCATTTCGTCTCTGCCGCCGACCTGCAGTGACACACCTTGACTTGACCTGAGACTGACCTCGACACCGAGTGGTGTGACCTTGTGACCTGAGTGTGACGACCTTGGGGGCACCTCCATCTTGAGACGGCCAACAAAAGGAGGGAGGACTGCCGACACTCTACAATAACCATAGATGACTCTACAGTAACCATAGATGATTCTACAATACCCTCAGATGACTCTACAATATCGTCAGATGACTCTACAGTACCATCAGATGACTCTACCATACCTAAACTTGAAAGATGACTCTACAATAACCCATAGATGACTCTACAATACGAGTAGATTAGTATCTATTTCCCGAGGTGTTCACTCTCCCAGCGGAGGCCCGTCTCGGGGTCGGTGCTCGTAGGTAACAGTATGTAGGTTGTCTCAGGTGGTGGTTACCATGACAAAGATGGATGCCTGCCCGGGTCCCCATACAATACCCAGATACATACGGTGTGTTTGCCGCCTATCAACTCGTCAATGGCCGTGTCCCACCTATCTTGATCATATCGGACATTTCATATATCACCTCTATTATTCAACAAGCCAGTTTACAGCACATTCCACTCCCCCAACTTCCATTTGCGTTTGAGCTGCATTCTTTCGACTTTCTAACGGGTTGGCTTCCACCAATGCTGATAATATTATGATATTTTTCTTCCTCGCTATGATGTTTAAAATTATTACACAGAATAAAAAAATCCAGGTCTGAACTTATATAAATTAATCATTTACAGCACTAACAGTGAAATAAACAAAGCCGCGAGTCTTTCGAACAGTATAAACCCATCCTACTCCTACGACAAAGGCCAATATAAACTCAGACCAGGCCCTCCCACTCAATATAGAACTCGGTCAGCAGAGGAGGATTTTTTCTCTTCAGCAGTGGTCGCCGCTTGCACTCGAGTCCTGAGAAGATGAGCCAAGAAGATAGGACAAAATGTCATTGCCCATATCCCTTTCTGGTCTCACGTTGATGCCTGGCAGTAAAAGGCCCCGACTCGGGCAATGTATACTAATACTCGGGGAAGCTGGGTCAAGGAGCAGAGCGCCCAGTTTTATTTCAGCCTGCTTACCTATACTTAGAGTGCTACAGGGAAAGCTGGCTTGTTTTCCACGAGTCTGTAAATGTATCTGTGTAGATGTAAGGGGCCTACTCCGCCCCCATCCCCTCCAGAACCCATCCCTCCCTCTTAACCTGAGCTGCTCACCTGAGACGCTCACCTGAGTGACACCTGTACAGGTAATGAGGGGGAGTACCTGTAGTCTGACATCCACACCCAGAAAGCGGCGCCGGGGGACAACCCTCTGTTTACCTGACCCGGTAACTTAAAACCATACCCCTGAACACACATTTAGGTATTTTCTTTCTGTTCTAGGCATTGTGCTTTGGGTGAATTACTCCTCTACATCATCAGTAATGACTAGGTTTGTGGACAGCCTTGTGTGTTATGGGGATGTGGTTGGGAAGGGGGTTGTGAAGGAAAATGCCGGGTTGAAGAGTTCAATGACAAACTGCCACCTGTGGAGATGAAGAATGCTGGGTGTGCCCTTTACCTCATAGTACTCCACATTAAAATGATGGAAGGCGCTCCTCAGAACCCCTTCACATGGACAGCACACAACTTACAACATCATTACATTACATCTTATAATATTGAAATGTAGACTAAACCACAGAGGGCAACCTCCAAGGCAAACTTCATTATTAGTTTCTGGTGTCATTCAAGATTCCTATGGATGTAAAAATAATATGTGTAACTGAATGAAAACAACTGTGAAGGAGACTAGGATAAAAGTAACACGCCGTTAAAAATCAAACCTTGCGGAAATCTTCACACAAGTAGATGTCAATCATACCTGGACTTCTGTGCCGGACACAGAGACGTTAATCCTTGTCTGTGGATTCAGAGAGAAAGGCGAGTATCCGAGTTATTGTTACCCAGTATTACTGGCACTCACTCATTCCGTTTGAGTGTTAGGGCAAACAGAGAAAAGATGCAGACGCCCTGCCCATCAGCCGGGCTCCCCCTACTCAGACAGTGTGATGGCCTTCTGGAGGGGCATTTATAAACACAAGTAGGTAGGCCCCGAGTGCCGTGCCAATTAACTGGGCGGCCGACAGGGCATTTGCCCCACCTATATATAGGGCCCTTATCGGCCTGTGTTTACGTCTCATGGCTGGCCAGGCATGCACCTACATATGTTAGCCCTGATACATGGACTGTGCCTTAGCATCATGCTCACCCCACTCCGCATACTGAGTGACTGAGAGGCAGTTCTTAAAGACTGGGCTTGACAACTATAGGAAGACATTCTGGCTTGTATATCTTACTAAGAAGTGGTTTTGTATCATGACTTAAAAACGTGTTTTTCTTATCCTTGTCTAATCTTGCTTTCCGTCTGCAAGGAGAAGTAAAACCTTGACGTTCGTTGCCATCACTTTCTCTTTTCCTCGAGAAAAAGACTGGCATTTTTTCAGACAAAGAACCTCAGCTCATAGGTTTTCTTATTCGTTGCTGACAGAGTGGAATATTCTTGCACGGCAGGGTTATGTCTAAGATCCAGATCTGCACCAGCTGCAGCATTGAGCAACATCTAAGTGCCTCCCAGGCTTGGAAGCAATTCTGTGCACAGAACGTCGCTAATACTATTACCCCGAATCATGCTCGGCCAACCCGGGGGAGTTGATATTGACCCGGATCAAAGTCACTTAGGGTGGGGCGAGGTTTGCTGCATGAGGCACTGTTGAATGCTAGCAGGCACTCCCTCACTCCCTCCCCCACACGCACGCACGCTCCCATGTAAATATATGTGGCCTCACGACCTGGAGGCCTACTCTTCGGGGCACCATCTCGTATCGATGTAAATCCATTCCGAGTGAGGCCACATTCAATTAACTTATCTACATTTTAAACAGTTTTCCACATTCTTTTTGTGTGGCCTTCTATATAACTACACAATATTTTCTGTCCTAGATATGAAAGTTAATGGTTTGGGTGAAATAGGATCTCCAACTATTTTGTTGCGTATAGCCTGCAGGGGACTTCTCATCTCTCTATCTCCACTTACACAACCAACTGCCTTGCGCCTGATTGTACCCTCAACAACCCCCAGGGGCAAAACGGTTTATACTCACCGCTGCTCCTACAGATTACACCCAGCCAGCAAAACAAATAAATACCAGATGAAAGGTAGTCCAAGCGGCAACCTGTGCCGCTCATCCCGTATAAAAACGATCCGGTGATATTTCCCTCACCGGTCGTAATCTCCTCTTATCGCTATGATAACCATTAACAGCCTCCTCCTGTAAGACCCCAGCTGACCCTTACCCCGAGGCCCATACGTCTTGGGCGGTGGATCGGTGGCCATGGGAAAAACTCCATGTGCGCTCTGATAAATAGATTGCCTCCAGGGTTGATAAGAAGTGGGCCAGGTTGTGGTAGCGATCATCGGGACTGATATCAAGGTATGCGGCTCACCTGTGGCGATGAAAGGGTCGGCCTGCACTAAGGTGTGCGCGTCCTCCAGGCTCCTCCAGGTGATGTGGTCAGTGTAGGGGACTGACAGACTGAACGCTCAGGTGTGGAAACTCCCGGGGGACACTCACCTAACCACACTCACTGTCAGAAAGTAGGATCCTCCAGGTGTGGGAAAAACCGCCTATACACCATACTGACTGTATGCAAACACTAATCCAAATCACAGCTATGCCTTACGACTCTTCCCCTCCTCCCGATGGGGGCTAGCTGTACACCTTGTACAGCATGGCCGAATCCAATGTTTTACCACCGGCTTGTTTTTTCTCCTCCTGTGGCTGTGGGAGTGTTTACTCAGTAACGTGCAGGCGCGGTGCCGTTATGACTCCTCCAGGCACCCTACCCCTTCCTCCTGCTGCGTAGCATCTCCCAGCCCTGGAGTACAGGGAACACAGAAGAGAAAGGAAAAAGAAAAATCCTCATATCCTGGCGGGGAAACCCCCTCCTTCCTGTGTTCACTACCTCCACTATATAGAACCCAACTTCTCCAGTTGACGCCCGGAGACTCACCCTCCTGGTCTGGACTTCCTCCTGGGTCGGCTACTGGTGTGCAGTGCACGCGGGGATCCAGTGCGGTCCGTCTAGCGCTGCCCCATTCCGCCCATTCCTAGAAGGAGTGACCCACATTGGTTGTTCTAGGAGGACAGGCTGCATCTCGAGGTGGTGCGCGGGGCGGGGTATACATACACAAGGGGGGAGGGGGGGCGACGTACGGGAGGGGAGCAGGGGAGCTGGTATGCCGGGTGGTTGTACTTTAATCAATGCTAGGCGCACAGAAGGCTGTGAAAATATCTCATAGAATAGGAGCACTCAAAGGATTATCTTTATTGTGCCTTATCATCACAAAATATCTCTTATGTGAAATAGAAAATCAGCCATTGGTTCACAGTATTTCAGCTTTCATTGACCTACGGCTGTCGATATCTTACAGGGGCAGGAGGCGTTTTCTCCCGGCGTTTTCTTCAGCTGACCCTCCGTCTAACAGATGGTAGACAACTTGTGGTCTGACCATAGGGCAGTTAATGGTTCAAGGCACTGACCACTGGGCAGTCCCTTGTGATCAGCGTCTCAGGGAGCCATCTGTCGATCGGCCGTTCGGCTTGACCGATGGCACTCTCCAGCCGTGTCGGGGCGCGGCACTTTGAAGTGACCAATACCTGTCGGGGGATCAATCAATAACCTTACTAAACTGACCACACACTGACCATTGCTTCTGGGGATCCGCCATATGATACAGGACCATAAACATATGTAATCCCTTTCCCATTCATAATCATGGAATGCTTTTCTCCTCTGAAAACGTCGGAGAAAATCCGCAGATCCCAATTTGCAGAATCAGACAGCCTATTGTGAAGTGCTCAAGTTTCACTGCCGAGTCAATCAGATGTCCTATTATTCGCCAGTCGTGCCTTGGATTCCAGCCTTTTGTTACGGGGCATAAAAAGACACTCTGCTGGGTTTTCTGGCGGAAAGGCTCAAATTAGAAGTCATTTAAATATTATTAACAATTTCCTTCGCTCTGCCAGTCTTTCCAACAACACACAGGCTAATGAATAATGGAGAAAGGGGAGTCTTGGGGATTATTGATTTGCAGGGATAAGCCGGGTTAGTGTTGATTCAATGGCTTCCTCCTAATCCCCCGGAGGGTTTTTCATTTCTCCAAAAGGATCTTGCCCTAAAGTGCTATGAAACCAGTGGCCTTAGGGTTTTGACCCTACTTTGACCTCCCAGTCCGTCTGTTACCATGGCAGCAGTCAACACGATGGGTACCAGTGAGGCGTGCTATCCAGGAGGCCTGCTGACCCCTGGCTAGTTCCCGGCGAGCTGTTCCCACCTCCTGATGGTGGCTAATCTCTCGTCCAGCCTCTCCAGGGCAGACTGACCGCTAACGACAATCGGACTTGTCACTGCTCGAGGTCATATCCTGAGCAGCTCAGCGACTGAGCAGCTCAACACGTGACAGAGTTGCTCTCCCCTTTTAGGTCATGCAATCGCTGATGATTTGCCAAAAGAAGTATAACGGCCTTTTTAGTCATGCACTGCAGGCGCGTGGCACTGGTTGATAAAGCCGTGTTCTCCTAACTGAGATACATCTGTCAGTGTTTAAGATGACAAACCAAAAGGCTTTATTCAACAGATTGTACATCTTGATGCACCTGAAGGTTTCAGGATTTGTGGTTGCGGCTTGATTCTCCTTCTGTATCTCCATTTAAGTTTACAAAGCACAGCGAACCGCAAACCCTCCCAAATGGACTCCATGCCCCCGACCCGTGTCAAGATCGTAGCACGTTCGGCCAATTACACCACTAGACCTAGACGGATATACCGGTTAGGATTCTTCTCCTAAGATGCCCCAACCTTTGCCTTGTTGACCTGGAGATCCAATGGAGGGATCCATCTCCAGGCCAGCAGGATTGGTTTGTGAGGCAAGTCTAGAGTCAGATAGTGAGGGGGAAGGCCTATTGCCTGGTGAGATGAGTCAGCAGTTTTGGAGCCAAAAACAGTAATGAAAGCCCATCAGTAGAATAGACAAGATAAGGATCGGATGCACCCGAGTTAGACTTTAGGCATTGACAAATGATCTGTTTCTAACTGTTGAATAACAAACACAGCATCAATGAAAATGGTGTAAGATGTTATATACGTTGGCTATTACGCTGCTGTTAAATGCACTATTCAAAATACGTCGGTTGCGAGGACACACAACATCTATAAATGATACAACTAGCCTGGCGAGTCTGTTCTCTTTAAAGTTAGACCAAAGCGCTTACACCTCTGGCTTTTCACTTTGGTGGGCAGGCTGATCGGATGACCTTTGAAAGTTTGATGGGTCTTCTATCAAATCCTTGTCATCTATGACCCGAAACCTTTTGATCCCCTCATTTCCCCACCTACAGTTTTCATTCCTTCCTGCCAACCGGACCCCTCCGGGCTCCCCCCTACCTCCTTCATCTATGGCCATTTCAGCCCCTCCGGGCGGTAACCCCTCCGACCCTGGAGGACTCACTGAGACCCTCCTGTAACACTTTACAGGTGAGGTGTACCTCTGTAATCCCTCCCCTACCCACGTCATTGCCTCTTGTCAAACCCTCACTTCATGACATTGCATTTATGCTGCTTTTCTTCAGGGTTAACACGATCTCATGTTATCACATTTTAGCAGGTGCCATTTGGCAGGTGCGCCTCAATTAACCCTTTGGTTTGGACAGTTGATGGATCTGGCGGGAACAGAAACCCATGTGGGGTTTGGTTTTTTCCTGTGTACCCTTGGAGAGTCAAGGGTGTTTGGGTTGGGTGGCTGGGCGGGGTGAGTGGGTGGGTAATGTCACCTGTCTGCATGGCGGCCCTTCTCACCTGGAGCCGCTCACATCAAAGTGCCGCTGATAGACTTACTTAGCTGCCTAACTGCATGTGAGAATCACCCACCATTACCCCGGCCTGCCCTGCTTATTGAAACCAAGAGGTGGTGTACATGTATACCCACTAAACATTGTCGGCCACATAGCCAGCAATTCGCTGGCACTTTCCGGACTGATGTTGGCCACCTCCTTCATATAGGTAGACAACATGGAAGAAACAAATGGATTTCTATTATATTATACCAATCAAAATTAAGATAGGAAAACAAGTTTATATCAATCATTGATAAATCAGATTGTCCTCTGTAACCAGGGAACCGAGTTTGCTCTATTTCTAAAATTTATTCTTTTCTTATCAGTAGTGGTCCATTTTGTATAGATACTCTACCCGTGGCGTCCCCACTTGTTCCGATTATAAACAGATTAGAGAGTGGAAATGAGTGCAGATGCCCTCGCATATATCCAGATTAGTTTTTGTCAGTTCACAGTATAATTGGCTGCCCTTGAAAAAGTTATTTCCATGTTTGATGCTGCTGTGAATCTGTCCTAGGCAAATGAAAATGCTAACAAGGACGCCATGACAGAGTAAAGTGAAACACAGAAAAAGTGTAATTGGGAAAAGACCTGTGTCTGGCACCGGGGACTTAGCGGAGCTCTCAGAGGGCGGTGAGGAGGGGGTCCCTTCTTAAACTGATCATCTCCGGTGGGAAATGTCTTTAGACAAACAGCTGCCTCGTCCTTATCACGCCGAGAACAACTCTACCACTGGACCAGCCTTACAGATTTCTCTTGAACAAAAATGAGTTTCCTAATTACATCTCAGGCGCTGCCCTAATCATATTCCAGCTTGCTTAGTTATAAAACGTTGGCAAGGACTTGTCGGATTTCTAGAACATTTCTGTGTGACTGACATTATATCTTATCACAGTCAATGGTTACCGGTCCTGTTGTGTGCTACAAATGGAGAACATATAGTTACCAATACATGTAGCTACGACTGAACATTTGTTATTTTGGCCGTTATTTTTATTCTTACTCTTCTACTTGCAAAACTTTATATATCCGTCTGTGGCGGGATGCTGACGGAGCCTTAGGGCGGGGTACTCGTGGGATGACATGGGCTTCCTTCTCCCTACTAACTGATACCGACAACCATCTTTGGAGGTACACGAAACACGAGTCCGCTCTCGATTCCGGCTCATTTCCTCCCCCCACAACTTGTCGGCTCAGCAAGACGTGCTAGCCCAGCGTCATTATTTCGTAACCCTAGGCCAGAACGCCAGGCTACGGCCCAACCTTCTCTGAAGTGGGAAAACTCAGGTAGGGTGCTCTACTTCTTGCTAATATCACAGTAGGGGTCGGGGTTTGGCCCACCAAGTCTACTGCAGGTGTAAGATGGACGTACCTGTACAGACCCTAAAGTACTTCTACAGGGGTGGTAATGTTCTTTGGGGATTTGCATGATAGTGCATCAGACCCCCAAGGCTCTCATCCACTACTTCTACGTCTTCCGCGAAATGTCACTACAATATATCTTTTTTTCGAGCACACCAGTGCTTTGAACGGTAATGAGAGAAAGGCTCACAATTTTCCGCATCTCTTCCCGGAGAAGTTCAGCTCGGCTCATCATCCGCATCAGCCGCCTGTGGTAGCTTATGACCTTCGGGCTCGTACAATTTCTTTCAGGCCACACACAAAGAAATTCTAGGAATTCCTGTAAGATTTGGCAGAAATAAGCCAGATCCTCTTACCATCTTTTTAGTGGAGTGTGAAGCTGGAAGGCGTTAGCAGCCTGACTAGCTGAAAGCCTGAGGGGTACATAGTAGTCTACATTCACACATTTTTCATGGAGAAAATGGTGATGAAAATATGTAACCAGATGCATATGAAAAAATGCCCTTTCAGCGCTATCTGTATGATGTACTACCTTGTTCTGGTTTCTGAGCCATCGAACACTGGTAGAAGTTGCTAGGTTACATAAGCATTTCCTCAGAAAACAAACCAATGCACATCCACAAGCTGCCTGCTTGTGATTGCCCTTGTTGGTTTAGGCCCCAGATTAGGCCGAAAGCCTAACTGCCAGCAGCTTTACTTAGGCTCACTAGGTCTGCTCGGAATGACAGAATCGTAGAAGATAGAGTCCCTATTACAGACACTTATGAAAACCCTATCACAGACAATTATGTAACCCGTATTGCAAACACTTGTACTTTGTGTAACCCGAACGATTATATATGTTTACTTTATTTAAGCATAATGTTTAACTAAATTCAGACCAATATCCAGCACTAGCCTTACGCACACAAAGCTACGACGTGTAGTATTTCCCTGAAAAACTCATACCAAGAGCGAGGTATGATAGATACATACACTACTTCGAGATAACCTAACTCGATCTACATATTCATAGAGGCAATTTAGGACATCCAGTATCAAATTATGAGTGGGTCCAGATGAACCACAAAAAAGAGCATGCTATATCTAAAATAGAAGAGAAAATGCCCTTCCCCTCGCCCTCTCCACGGTGAAGCTGGTGAAGCTGGTGAACGGTGAACTAGCCCTCCGGGCTTGGTTGTCGACTAGTTGTCTGTCGGAAGCATCTGACAAAGCCATAACTTGTCTCCTCCTGGACACAATTTCATACCCGTTGATGATGAGCTAACGGCATGCAATGCGGCCATGTGAAAAACGAGCTGGGGACTAGGGCTTTGATGCATACCTCCTCCTCCCATCTCCTCACGTCACCCACATACAAAGTGCGACGCGGCCGCTACTTCAGACACCCAAAACAACGGCTGTACAAGTACCCTCCAGACACTGTGTACACGTACTGGTCCATCGAGAAATCGATCATTGACACTGGCGTCAAAATATAAACTCAGGTTACCACAAACCTCCGACTTACCTTTCTAAAATGGTTTCCCAGATGGTTTCCAGTGAGAGTTCCCTGTGGGTGAGCGCCATGGTGGCAGAGCCCTTCATCCCACGTCTACTGGGCCCTTCACTAGCACCCTTTACCGGCGCCCATTTCCATATCAAAGGTATAATAATCCTAAAGTGGGCGGCAGGTAGTTTAGAGATTTATGTGACTGTGGGGCAGTGAACCGCATCCCTCGGTAGAAATCCTTTAAATCCAGGCCGTGTTGGTTGAGAGTGTCAACTCCCAAGTCATGTGTACACCCGTGTTTTACATTTGTCTCAGGGGTATTGGGTGGTCAAGGAGCACACCCTTAGTCCATGTGGTCACTTGACAATGTCCACCACATCTGGTGGTCATCGTATGGTCAGCTTGTCACCGCCCACCCCCCTCTATGTATCATCTATCATGTCCTGTGGTCAGACCTAATCCCGACTTGTGGACACATTATCTCCTCCAGACCTAGATACACATATCTGCCCCCTATCTCAACTGTCCATCACCTCTAGGTGAGACCACAAACTTAACCCATTTAGGTTTAGCGCGCATTCCGTATTGGTCATAGGTCACTCCAAACTCGCCCTCTCAATTCATATGTTTCATATCCAACATTTCTAAACTGATCAGGGGTCCATAACCAGAACCACCTGGTCGCAAAAGCGTCCTCCAGGGTTTGTTGTTGAGTTTTTGCCTAGGAAGTTACACGTATAATTGCTCCGTGCAACTTGTAACTTCTGAAGCCTCAGTAAAGACTGCTCCCCTCGTTGGGGGCCTGGCGCTGATCCAGGTCAGGTGTGAATGTGTGACTGGGGGCCCTGAAGGTCCCTGAGGCCCGTGTCGGTGTGGGGCAGGCGGCAGACTCCCACTGACTGTCCCCCACTGTCACAGGGCCCGCCGACTGTATCTGTTGGATCCTTGGATCATCTGACAATAGAACTGCGTGCCACGGATCATAAAGCACCAGGGATGGGTGTCTGAGTGTACCGACCGACCGACCGACCTGGTGCGTGGAGGCAGGAACAGGGCCCTTTTTGACTGGGGGTTTCCATAGAGAAGCCCCCACCTCCAGGTGGTGTTATTATTATTACTGGGACAGGTTAGGGATTCCTCCTTATGGCTTACATGAACCACACCCTACGAGTACGACTGGAATCCACCCTGGGGTCTAAACTAGACACCTCCTCCTCCAGTGTAACATGCCTCCAGTGTGACGTGCCTCCCGTGTAACCTGTACCACTACTGGTACTTTCTAGACTGGGTTTCCCATCTGTAGTAGCCAGGGTCCTGGGCCCTCAGCGGTCGGGGTGGGAAGTCACCTGCTGTGAAGTGTAACCCGTTTCCGCCTCCAACCCTGATCTATGTATGTTTACCCTAGTCCCTAGGGGTACATGCTAGGCCATTGGCACCCTTTGTGACAGGCCTGGGGGCACATACCAAGTCCACATACCCTAACCACAAGTTACATATGGCAGAAGGTCTTCTCATACTTGGGACTTACAAGTAGACCACGTCGTAGGCTCCCCACGTCGCCCTACGTCACGGCGACGTTCTATAAGGGGGGCAGTAATGTGAGACAACCCCGCCAGGGGGGGTGCACCTTCACGGTCACTGAGTGTGATCCAGGGGCCGTGAGCTGCTCACCTAATGAGTCGTCAAGCCGAGCAGCTCAGTCAGATTCGGGTTACCCTCTGACGCAGTTCAAAAACCACTGATTTCGCCAATCAAGTCTGTCTCTGACGTCAAACAGGAAAAAGTATACATACTGCCCAGAACTAGACCAGCGTGAAACCCGCCGAAATGAAGTGTCAAGTTGTCCCCAATGTTTTGTACCTTTCGGTATAACCATAACAATATTTATTTTATTCCCTCGCAGAATATGCATGTGGTGCCTCAACAGTAAAACTCTTATTAGCGAGGTATAAATGGATCATGGAACAAGGAATAATACTTTATTATTGCCTTTGTCTAAGTATTCCCGTCTCTGTGCTTCCCCCAGTGATGGATGGTAAGGTGGCCCAGAAGACCCTGTGGGGACGTGTCACTGTACAAATGAGACGTACCCGAACGAGCGCGGTGTCAGCGTCGTGGGTGGTACACATAAACGTTTTGATTGAGGTGCCTTCAATTGCCCTTTGCAAAATAACCCCAATACCTTAGTCTGCCCTGTGCACTTCGTCTTGTGATGCAACGATAAGAGGCTGACAGAGAGAGTCCCATCAGTGAATAGGTCTAGACGGGGCTATTTTACGCCCAGGAAGAGGTGGACAGCTGTAGGGTTGGGAGGGGTGGTGGTTCTATTTACCCTGGATCTGGTGTTCACTTATCATACGTCTTGTACTAATTCAACGCCTGCATATCTTGGGCTTGTTTGAGTTGCATCAGGAGAACGTTTGACCACCTGCTGGGGCATTGACAGCTCCTGAGAGTGGTGCCAAAATGCATTCCTACCCCATAGGGTTAGTGCTCTCAGGCCCTCACCCCCTGGACCTAGTGTTGACATCCCAGACCCGGGGGGTCACTCCCGAGCCTAGCCTTCATTCCCAGGGTCACAGGAGTTAGAGAAGGGTCAAGAGGTGGGAGGAGACTGCAGCATGTTTCTCGGTTTGTGGTTGAACATCGATGACTATTGTATTGATGGAAATAAACAAAAACATTGTGACTGAAGTAAAAACAGAGTAGCTGTGGTCGCAAAAATCTCTACATGACCACCTCTACTTGCCTTGAATACATACTAGTTTTGGCCCACTGACGTACTACATTTCGTACAAGTCCCATTTCTATTCGTTTGGGTTACAAAAATATATATGTTACTGACACGTGTCTGGGGATGGTATGTACAGCAATACAATAATTCGACGTGCTATTTTGGGGACCAGTAAAAGAAAACATTGCGGATGACAAGGCGGCGGGGTCAGTAGCCCTGACATTATTATTATATCACAGCCCGTGCCGAAGTAAGACCGTCCGACAATTTCCACATGATAAACAGTGGGCTGTCGCCGACTGTTGATTAATCCTGACACCTGCTATTTGCATAGTCATAACTCCTGGAGTGGGCGCCGACACATGCCTGTGGTCTGTGGGTTAGGAGAGGGGAGGTGCAGCTCGGCATTCGTTTTCCTCCCTCTAAGCCTAAAAACCGCCTCCCTTTAGGCTCAAAAACCCTCTCCCTTTAGGCTCAATCAAGCCCAAGGGAAAGTGACAAACAATGGGCCGAGGGGAGAACACCTTCATCAGCGTGTGACAAAGTGACGGGCAGGCACCTGGTGGGGGCAGACAGGTAGGGCCCACACAGGTGATGTACAGTCCACCTTTTTATAAGACCCTGAATACCTCCTGGTTCTCCTCTACTAAAACTGGCGCGGCATTTTGGTGTTGTATTGCTTTTCAAGCCTACACGTGCGAGGCTTTTGTTTTCTGGTCGGATGGGTTCCTACTTAAATGCTTTACGTATGCAGGCTTGGACGTGGAGGGAAACCCGAGGTATTCCCATTCCTGTGGTAACCTGAGAGGGAATCCAGAAATTAACCGAGAGTTGGGTTAGCGGTTTGGGATTTGCCTCACCTTTCCTTGACAAGTGATTTACCAGAAAACCTCGAGTTTCACGGTTCATAAATCTACTGCCACTGCCACAAAACCGGGGGTCCACCTACTATATCCCAATGCAAATATAAAATTATATGTTCAACAAAATTAAAAAGAAAACGCCTGTTACTGTGAACTGTTTGTATTGCTCAGCATAGGAAGCTCAATGAGATACAGTATAAAGTCAAGTAAGGATAAGCCATTTATCATCCCAGATTAACATAATGTCCTTGGAACCACTTGACACGGATCGAATTACTTTCCGAATCCAACCCCTTAGGCATCTTACTGTGATCTGAGGGGTATTAACCCAGGAGAAGGATGGTTTATTTAATCCCTGGCTAAGCCCTTCTTCATGTCAAACTGCAAAGACGATAAGCCGCCGTGCTATCACTTACAGCTGACTGGCCTCGATGTCCCAGCCACAGGGGCTGCTCTGCAGTTGCAAATCACATTGTTAGTTACATAATTACTTACAGTACTATCTTAGCGTCCCAGATGCGAAAGCAAACTTTATATGCGCCCGAAAATATAAGAGGAGAAACTCTACAATATAATACCACAGGGATGACTGGGATGGTCTTAATTAGACTTGTCACACTGGAGGAATAATTCCCAGAGATTCCCACAAAGGCCATGTCAGAGACTGAACGCCTTATATGGGCTAATCCATCACTCACACCAGTAAGAAGTCCCTTGTGGTTTGGATCTGCACTCAGTCCAGACACGTCTATGAACAAACTTCCTTTTGTCCATCTATTTTAAAAATGTCGGAAGGCAAGGCTAATTGTGGCTAATTCATAATGATTTAAATATTTTTGCTGAGCAGGCTGACTAATCATAAATGATATTAGCCTTTTTTGGAAAGATATCAAAACTCGAGCCGGACGGAAGTGGTCAGTGCCAAGTTGACCTTAAACTCAAAGGACCAGACACACCCACGTGGTACGTGACGTCACATCACCTGACGTCGTCCTGACGTCAGGCACCTTTTACTCCGCAGGATCCTTCCATCAGATCTCCCACCAATGAAGATTGACTCTTCGTTTTGATGCCCACGGTCTGGTTTGCTTCTCTCGTTGGTGTCATTATACCCGACTTGTCTACGGGAGTAACACAACTAGCAGCAGGCTCCCTTCACTTCCCGCTAGTTAAGAGATGTCCCCTCACCATATCCCCCAACCTCCATTATATCCCATACAACACCATCCCACGATTTATCAGCAAACATTTATATAGCTTAACCTGGCAGAAAAACACACGACCCCTCTCTACAAAATACCCCCACTCCGTGTCTCTTACAGGTAGAAGCTTTTTAGGCTTTGCCTTTCATTGCCTTTTTGTTTGCTGTTGGTTTTCGCACTAATGCGCCCCTAACATCGGCCCGTTTTGCCGGCCGTATTTTTGCCCTGCGTGGTGCGGAGTGCGGCTTCCTGCTGTGAGCCCAATGTTCTTTGAACACGGCGGCGCAGCGGGGACACGGAAAAACACTATCTGGTAAAACATAAAAAGACACCTGATCTTCTACAGCGTCAGGTACAGAGGAGGCCGGAGACTGGGGGAGAAACGTGGGGGTCAGAACGCCCGTCCCTGACTGCATGTTGGCCCATGGAAAACGCCACGTGCGTACCTTTTGATGGTGATGAGGAGAACGGGCAGCAAGGGCCAACCTGGGGTCGTGGGGACTGGAGTCTCATCGATATGGGATGATTTTATTACACACACATAGCCTCAGCGCATCATTCTGATCTGTATACAAATGGAATGGGAAGTCGGAATCTATATTGCAAAACTGCAGCAAGTTTACAGGCTATTTCTGTTTGGAAAAACGAGAAGTTTAATTCTGGTCTTCACTTCTATTACGTAAAATGCAGTGCAGTAACACTAGAGCATCGGACAGTAAGAATTGATGAAGTATCAAATTCTTTGACACATCCCACAACTTTCTCAATCTTATCGCTTACTACTCCACCCTTTGGCCTTTTTTCTTTTCCGGATCCCAAATGATTGGCGCCCCTTACTACATAGACGATTTACTACCTCCTCTATTCACCGACTGGCGTTATCTTTTTAGGTGACAGAAAACATGATGTCTGGTCGCGTCATAATGTGACTAGTTGGAGCCAATGAATGCTAATGGCGTCAGAAAGGAGCCTTCCCAAGCCTAATGCGTCCAGAACCAGAGAAAGCCTACTCCGCTAACTAAAAAAAACCCACATTTTTATTTCACACGAAAGTTGCCTATCATTACAAGGTCAATGGAGGCGTTTGCTTTCAAATAATCAACAATAGGCTTCCTAATTATCTTTTTCCGCCTGTTATAATGTAGAGTGCTAGCGCGCCTTTAGGCGGTGAATTTGTATCGCTGCAAAATTCTGTCTGAGCCTGATTACAGGCCGGGGCGCATTAAGTTGTACATCACGCAACATGGCGCCGCCCCTCTGATCCCCCTGGCGACACCCCGACCCGGGCATACACCTTTAAGGCACTATTACACTACACGACATGAGTGGCGATATCGGTGTGATTTACGGCTAATCAAAGACAATTCACACGCAATAAGTGATATTCTGATATGGAATTGGCAATTTGGAGTATTTTACACGTATGTAACAAAGAATGCTGTCTCTAATATGTGTGATAATTCTGTGACATTGGCATATCGCAGCCCAAGTCGTGTCGTGTAATACCACCCTCAAGGGCCACTTCTATGGCTGATCACCGATCATTACTATGTTGTCACACAACGTGTCTTTACATGGGCGCTCGTTGACACTGGCAGATGACCCCGGCCAGATAGGCGGGGGATGCTTATTCAAAGGGACAGAGGCACTCACTCATATTGGACAAAATGTTAGAATGCAATGGGTGAGTTATTGCCTTTGCGGGGAGTCACCTTTTATTACCGGTAGGATCCCATTAACTGGGGGTTCACCCCAAACCGGGAGACCCCTGAAAAGGGCCCAGTCAGGTGGGGAGGCAGTGCTCAGGTCCGTTTCTCCGGCCTAATCTACAGATGAACCTAGCAGATAAGGAGTTCGGAATGTTTAGCTTGCTTAGATCTCGATAGGGTCTGTTTATAAACACAGCCTGTAGAAACTTCATCCCCCCACCTGTCAGTCAATACATAAATCCGTCAACGCTTTGAAGTTTACCTCCGTTTGGTTCGTTCATTCAATGTACACATTAGTGTGATGTCCACTTCCTGGCCCGTAAATAAGTACCTTGGCAAGACGGCTTCAACGGCATTGGTGGGTATTTGAAGGAAAGATCTCACAAATAGAACAGTTTTTCCTCAACCTGTTCTATACTGGGACTTCACCTGTTGGGTCACACCCAGTCTACTCTTCTCTCAAAAGCTTCGGCCCATGGGAAATCAGCCAAACGCCTCCTGAAATACTAACAGGCACCCTTTGATTTGTGGTCCTGTGAAACACTACATGGGCGCACTTTTTTTCCAGACGTCACTTCAACACTTTACTTGAAAAGAGATTATGATTTCCGAGCAGGCTGTTTTCGTTTACAAGCGATTATTGCAAGGTGTGGAAATGTGAGGATTCATAGAGGTTGGGGATTTTTACCCAAGTTGATCTGAAGAGGGTTTCTAAGCTACTTAAACATCGGACAACCCCTAACCCAAGCAGCTGGGTGTTCAAAAGGGGATCCTTTTACAGAAAACAAACAGGCAGTGCCTGTGGCTGTTAAACTTGGAGCCTCTTGAATCGGCAGGCCTGTGCAAACCCTGGGCACACTTCAGCCCCTCCTCATCTCTAACTGGAGGAGTCTTAGTGCCCAGCCCCGCTCTCCGCTCCAGTAGTGTTATGTCGACTTAACGCCCGTCCATCAGGCCTGAGAGGTCTCAGCCAGATCCAACAACCCTGGGGCTGAAACCTTAAAATAACCTACGTCTAGGGGTGTCTTGACCCCCCGACGAGGTATAGGCCTTAGGTGAGACACCCCCCAGCCAGCGTACACCTGAAGTCATAAGGCGCGGTCAAGTGTTAGTTAAAATGCCCATAACTTCCGGACTGGGGAGTGTGAACCGTTTGACCTCCCGCTCCCACTATTTGGTCAGAAAATGAAACAGCCATCGCCTGGAATTTATCCGCTGAAATCCAAGATGGTCACCTGGAGGTATTTTGAATAGATAATCCAGATGACCTTTCCATCTTGCTGACCCCTTAACTTGACCCTAAACGTTTGACTTTCGCCTGACCTTTAGGTGGGTATTAAATTGGAACCCATGGAATGGTTTTTATATGAAATCACGTCGGAGGCTGGGTGTACCAGACACTAATACTTCCCACGTGTGCCTCTATGAAGACCAGGTGCGCAGGATCATCTTAAATAACATTACTTCTACCTCAACTCTGAGAAGAGATATAAATATATACACACAGTGGGGCCTTGTATGTGATAAACCATGAATGTCTAACGTATGTCTATTCGTCTCAAACTTTATCTTGGCCCCGCCCGACATGGCGTTATAAAAGAAGTGTAAGGCGTACGTGAATTTATGGCCTGACAGTACGCCACGGTGAAAAGGGGTCCTACTGCCGTGAGTGCTGCATTCAGACTGGTTTCTATTCTACCAATGGCCGCCTCCACATATCTCATTCCAAAAATATTGAGTTTTCTTCTAATATTTCTCTACCTTTCGCACCTGGTCGACACCCACACTAAATCAATTTCATTTACCTGAACGCCTACAAATGTTTTTTTCAATACCTTCCGCTCAATAGCCCTGCAAACAACTTCTCAAAAAGGGGCATGAAAACTGAATGGAAAAAATAAAAGGAAAAAAATCTGTGCGTAAAGTTCCAGCATTGAATGCCAACTTCTTACCTCACTCACATTAAACTTAAATCTATTGGCCATTTAATAGGCTCAGTCGTACACTAGACCTCCAATAGCATGCCTGCACGTGTGGAGTTCTATGCCATTTGGGCAAATACTACAAAAAGTCTCCCTAAACACTGTATTTGGAGGGGAGGAAGCAGGCTTTTGGATAGAAGGCCCCACACCTGATAGTCCTTCTTACCGCTGATACCACTTGGTCGCGTCAATCGTGAGGCAAGCGGCTGTGCTGAATTTATAAACAACTCCACCACGCCAGCATTCTGTGATTTTTATGTGGATATACACCTAACACTTCTGTAAACGTAGCAGTTTTGGACGAACGTGCAGGCAGCCTGATCACTACTCCTTAATTTTTTTTTCAGATTTTTTTAATCATTTTATTTTACCAATACTTCCCGGGCGGGGCTCCTATGTTTTATACAAAACTGGCCTCCTTTTTTAGATGGAGGATGTATTTTTATCAACTGAGTTGGTGTGTATTGGGAACAGAATTCCTGCGATGCTAAAGGCGGGCCAGGCTCTCACAGAAAAGGCATCCCTTACATCAGGTTAAGTCTTCTACAAGTAAACTTGTAAACAGGTCTAAAAGGTTCTCGGCCGCCCATGCCGAGGTAGGCGCCGCTCCCTCTGAGCTCAGCCAATCTGATTTACAAGTTGTCGGCTAGGTAATCCATTACCGTTTAAAGTTTTCCAGAATATTCAATGGATTGAAAAAAAAAACAAATAAAATTTCCCATGGATGTTTTGAAAAGTATCAAGTAATTTCTTTGTCATTAAGGAAATGCATTGAATTACCAAATTAGATCTCGCTTCCAGAACATCGCATCGCAGAAGATCATGAATATTTCTCTAAAAGGATAGCGGCACTAATTCTAGATTATTAAGATGTCTGACGGGAATAGCAAGTCAACTGAATAGTTCTCTGAATAGCTAAGATTCCCTCACTGTTTAGAAACTTTTCACATAAATCTCAGAAGTCTATTGAATGCTCCTGTAATGCCTTTGTGATGCTAGCGTCGAGTAGGCGCTTGAATAGTAAACTGCCTTTTGGTAGAAATAAAATTTATTTTTATGGAAGGTCGTTGTTGGCTGACTCTACTTTCATACTTTACCCTTGAAAAGGACACACAGTTCTCAGGCTAGTGGCACGTGTCTCCTGGCCGGGCCAGCGGATGAAGGCATCTCTAATGGTTGCACCCTATTGGTGAATGGTTACCTCCTACGGCCAAATGGTTGCGTCCTATTGCCAAAAGTATTTGTAGGACGACCATCATGATTGCCTGCACTCGGGGAAGCACTCAAATCACAATCTTCAACCCGGATCCGGATTCTCGGATTTTACCCTTTGACCCACACAATCCTCCAGAGAGAACTAAGCATTCAGTACTGGAGGAAAACATGGCCGCCTGGACAAACGGCCCAGCCATAGCTATGAGTAACTGGTATGACCATGCAAGGAGTCCCACTCAAAAAGACTGCAGGGTATTGTACGCTCGAAGGAGCCGATATCGACGGTCGAAGATTCCTACAATCTTGGAGCACAGCGACTGGGTAAAACTTCGGAAAATGCCAGAACGTGGATGTTGAAAGTTTCTCTGAAGAATCAATACAATCTTGGAGAGGCCGGGCACCACTAAGTGCTGGTGGAATTTAATTGCAGGGCCCGAAAACGAGCCGTCTTAAAGCCAACTGCCGATGGTGCGAGGCAATCGACGCATCCCAGTTCTATTTCCACGGTTAGTCAAACCAGATATGGATCGGGCGAGCTGCTCTAAGTGGCCGCGAGCTGCTCACCAATCACAACCGAGCTACTCGAGTGGCAAAGGGAGGAGAACATGGTAGGCCATGGCTAAATGGATTATATGACGCTCTAGGTTGGAATCTGGAGCTGTAACAATGTGTGTGAATGCGTGGAGCGGAAGAAAAAATGTGCGTAAACAAATGCTCGGAGTTGCTCACTGAAACCACTCAAGAGCTGCTCATATGCGTACATCATCATGACAAATCGTTAGTGATCACTCTAAAACTGGCTGTGACTAATTCAAGGCTGAGCTGTCTGATCTGATATACCAAAATAATTCAGTTTTCAAATAAGATTCCTCGCAAATGATTTACCGATAACTTAGAATAAAAGACAATCGCAGCCAGTTTATCAGAGTTAAGGACAGGTTGATGGGCAATATAATCAATACGTTCAAACATTGACAGATCGATATCAGTGATCAAATTACAATATATTTTATACCATATTGAATTCACAGATAATCGAATGTTACTTAAGCTATGAAATAATCAAAATGAATTGAGTAAACAAGTACAGCGTGGTAGTGGCCTTTTCTAGACTAACTGCTGCGGGTAGTAGCCGGGTGGAAACTTAGGAAGGTGAACATCAAACTGCCACTGCACAGATTTGCACGAAAGCAACATTATTTAACCCATGATGAAGAAATTTACTTTCAAATGAAAGCATTTGCTTTTGAATAAAAGCAAATGACTGAGCTTAATTAAGTTAAACACATGAAAAGACTATGTTATACACTATAGATTTGAAGAAAATATCTATCTGGGAAAACTTAGAATGAGGAGAACATAAGATGTAGGATTGCATGGGTTAAATGTGAAGTGGGGATGACACCAGACAACAGTGATACGGATACTACACACAGAGTCAAGTCGTAGAAAGAGGCACTCACCCACTATGGTCACTCGCGTACTGCAGTCCATGCCGCACGTACCTGCAAAGACAGAAAACGGGGATCTCTTTGAGTCAAAGGAATCATGGCAACAATTCAAAAGCAAACAAAGTATATATACAGCAAAGTTGAACATTAGATATATGTCAAATATATCCAGATCAAATTAAATAATCAAAAAAGTTCAAAGTCCTGTGAACCGACCCATATCAGATTAAGTTAACGTCCGATGCTTCCATATTCGGCCCACGTCTGCCTTCACAGGGTAGGTGTCACTCAATGAAAGACCTACGAAAGTTCTATCAGCTTGGCAGTACACGTGGCCGGTAATCGGCCCGTCAGTGGAGTCAATGCCCGAGACCCGACCGACTACACCAGGGGTTGACGTAGAGGGGGTAAGAAGAGGGGGAGACGACCACAGCATCTGACCCGATCAGTGAAGACACAATCAGCCCCAGCTCAGCTCTCCTAAAGCGCCAAGCTGCTCCGAGCTGCTCCTAGTTTACCTGACTCACACCAGGAGGCGCCATGAGTCAGGCGGCCCTGAGCTGCTCTCTCTATTGGATCAATCTGACAAAGCCCGCTCCACAAACACGCGCCCAGAATCCCCAAGGCGCTCGCCCCGAAGAATCCTTTCACTTTCTCCCCAGCAGTACAACTCTCCTATAAAACCACAGATATATGAATGAAGACTGTGGACGACATAAGACCCGATACACTAGGATAACCGAGGATTGATGTTTGCGAGTTCTAAGTGCTGATAAAAATACTGTAGCGCACATTTTAAAAGTTTTATACTGTATCACAACAGAAAGATATCTTTTGAAAAACTAGCTCCATAGACTTTAGTTTAGAGACTGTCGAAATTGCTCTACTCTATCATTAAAATCTGAAAGTAGTAGGAACACACCATATCACGCGAGGGCCACCCAGGGGCCGGGCCACAGACTACAGGCCAGATTTGTTTCCCGAGGTGTTTTTGACAGCTCTAATATTCGTGTCATCGGGAGGAGCGATGGGTTAGGAGCGAGTGTTGGAGGTAGGAGTCCCGCGGGGTTACATTCAGTAGGACGTGATGGATGCTGGCCTTGGGTGAGGCCCGCCAACCAGGGACAAGACTGCCTCAGCCTCAGTCCGCGGCAAGGCCTATGGTGGATGGTGCAGCCCCCCTCCGGGGATACCGCCCTGAAAACCATCCCCATTCATTGCCACCTTGGGAGGAGAACACCACCCAACAGTGTCTACCACCTTTGGAAATGGATACCGGCAATCACGACAAATGATAACCACAAAAATAAATTTGTAGAGTGAAAAAAAGGGAAAAAATAAAGCCCTACATTCCAGAGATACTCACTGTCAAATATTGATTAGAGGAGAGGGAGCTATCAATCACCTGCTTATTTCCAATATAATTAGACTCTGTCTGGATTTCAAGTTGGCCCTACAATATTCACTTTTGAAATTACATCCCAATATCAGCTTTCAAGTGCCCTTATAGAAACGTGCCCTGAATGGGGCTCACTTTCCATTCACCCTAGGACGCCCATGGCTCTGGGTGGGGGGTGGACTGCTATGGGGAGGTCCCATGTCTTTTACAGTCGATTCGCCGATTACAATGTGAAGAAGTCTCAGCTGCACAACCCACAGATCCCCCTCAGTATCATTGGATATTGTACTAAAAAGGTAGGGAATCAATTGACACCCGATACAAGTTGGAGTCTGTGGGATGTTTCCGTCTCTCCTATCTCCCATAGGTAGACTGCAAGCTTATACTCTTGAAACTCGAGTCGTGATGGACTATTCGAGCGCCTTCAACTTCTCTCCGCCCTTTTTATGTTTCTCTAAAAAGTAAAATGCTTACCACCTTTAAGAACCCAAGCCCACACACAATCTCAAAACCCCAGCCCACACACACAAATACAAATTCCCAACCATAAAATAACAAATATACGAAAATTAGTCAGGAAAGTGGTACCTGTCTGAGAAAGATTCTTTTTTCTCTGAACTATAATTGAAGGAATGCTTTGGACGCTTTCTAAGGAGTTTCACTGAAAACATTCATTGGTGGCTAGACAGGCACACTTAAGCCCTGAAGAGTGTTCTGAGAGACAGGCGACTGGCCGGTGGTGAGATGTACCTGCACGCCTGGACGTGTGATCTACCCTAAGACATGACAGTCCATGTCAAATACTAGTACACTTGTTTTTTCACAACAAAGATGTTGTGTGGTCTGGTGTTTTAGAGGTGGGCTCCTGTTACCAGAGAAACTCAAATTTTCGTTTGAGGTACAAATCTATAAGTTTGGACATAATAGTGTAAAGATATGTGTCGCAGAGGTATTCCCAGCTTGACGGATTGTTAGAATTTATATAAAACCATTGATGCAATAGGCAAGCAGGTTTTTATTCCCATAAAATGAACATTTTTCATTACATGATTTTTCTTAAGGATAATCTAATCACCCTTTAATTCCTTCTTTCAGTATTCCTTTACATGTCGGAGATTTCAGGCCTTTCTTGCTTTGCTCATGTAATGAGTAACAACATTGTGCACAGGTGTGAAAACACAGGTGGGATGGGTTGGGGTAAGATGGTGCGGATTGGGGTGGGCGGGTCATGTTGACTGGTGCACACCTAGACAGGTGAGGCTTCTGGGGACGCTGTACTACCTGACAGGGGGTATTACTAAGTATCAACTTCTACAGGTGGACAAAGCCCTGGAGGCCCGGCCCAGGTAGGTTTACCTGCGGGGCAGCCCCCGCCCCCACAGACACCACTGCTGCCCCCGCAGATGAATGCTGCCCTCACAGATGGGTGAATGGCACATCACTGACACCGTCTTACTGTTACTATTTGCGAGGAAACCCTGTGTCAACCGACCTCTCCAAGAGAGCACACAGGCACTCATACCCGCTGACAAATATTGGCCCACCTTGTTTGTTACGGCCACCTCGCACTGTCCCATTACGTTAGGGATGTGAAGTGGGATATGGGCGTCAACGCCTGTTAGGGTTTACTGAAGAGAGCCATATCATCTTTAGGAATAATAGATATTCATATATTGTGCCATTTAAAGTCATGATCATAACCTCGACGAAATCAGTTATTATATACACATTACTCTACTCATCTAATGCTTAATACAATTCTTTCAAAAACTAATCATTTTGAGACGTTTTCCTTGCAGTGTCGAAGCTTGTAGAAATCCCTACAGCGCACACTATAGCGATACTTGCCCATCGATATACCTCATACAATCTTAGCTCTGTGAGGTGGCCAAACCTGGGCGTATAGTATGGATCCTAAACCCTGACGGATCAAAGGCTTTTCGGAGGATCGACGGCCGACTTGGATGGAATAATAATGGTGTGGGCCAGGGCTGGGGATGGGATCCTGCACCCTGCCGTTCCTTACTCCCCACCTGGGCGTGGTACGTCTTAAACCCACGGATCGATAGGAGTCTATACGACTACCTGGAAGCCGCTAAATCCCCAACCCGCTACCTCAGGGGAATATAAAACTCTCGACTGTAACAACTCCAGATAATATTCTATGTGTGGAATTCTCTGATATTTCGATTCCTCCTTATACTACTTTCCCTTTCTTTAGCTAGATATCAGAATATGAATGGTTGATCTGAGTGTTGATTTTCCATAGAGAATCTGAGTGCCAACTTTCCCAGAAGACCATGTCGGTGTTATTCAAGTAACGAGTCTTTTGCATTCAGATAGTGAATTCTAGCCACCGGTTGTGGTCAGCTCACATCATCAGAACGTTTGTTCATACCCTAACCTGATTCCCAACCATTCCACAAAGCAGACCCAGCCTCAGCCGACAGAGAAGAGGATTATCTCTGTATCTGCCGTCTCAGAGATCATTGCCCCACTGGAGACGACCTCCAGCTACAAAGGCTGCTCCAGGGCCTATAGTCTATTGGATCAGGGAAAACCCCGGAGAGCCCAAAAGGCCCCTTAATTCTTCCCTTTTGTGGCACGGGAACGACAGAAAGGATCTTTAGACCGCACGCCCCCAGAATTACAAGCTCTCATGATTAGGCCCTAGCCACCGAGATCACTGCTTCCCACGGGGCTAGATAAGCACGTGCATGTGACTGAGGGGAGAGTAAAGAGTGGCAGGGGCCTTTTGGTAAGCGGCATGGGTCAGCGCTACAACTGCTGCCATTTGTGGGTGGCCTGAGGTTATGGAGGCGTCCAGCCTGGTAAGGGTTACTCCAGGGTTACTCCAGGGTCAGCGTTAAGGAAGATAAACTGGGCAGTTGGCACCAGGCCTGCGACTATTAGGTTATCGCCCAGTCCACTCCAGTGGTTTTACTCGCGTCAGGGAAGAGGCTATATCACTGCCAGCTGGGCCAGCACAAACCTGGGTTGGCCATCAGCTTACTACCCAAACAGCTCGTCTTGTTAATTTAGGAGATGATGTTTCGCACAACACGGTCATTTCCAGAAATCTTAAATTGGGGATCTTTTCAGCAACATCCGAAGAGGTGCCGATGTACACTGAACACGTGATTTTGAAAAATAAAAGAAGACACCGAAAAAAGTACATTAAATTCACCTTACTGATCCAGTTAATCTATAGTTTGTTTAGGTACTTTTTTGTACTGAGAGTGTTTCCATAAAAGTGGGCTGTTTTCCCAGTTTCCAGCCTACACCACCACCACCCCCCCCCCACCCACTCCTGGATGGCCAGGGCCGGGCAGTACTTACCCAAATGGCCACTCGGGCCTGGCCGCAGCAGGGCACTCTGGGGCCTGGTATTGTGCGTCCATTTGGGTGATGAGCCTTATATTTGGGTACCACTCTCCGGGCCCCATGTTCTTAGCATGCACTTTGGGGCCCATTCCATGTAGCCCCAATTATGGGGTCTGAGAAGGAGGGATTCGTTATTGACTCATGGCTCTCTGCCCCCTCCTCCCATCTTAGCTATGGGTCCCCGGATAGGCATTCATTACAATAATTTGTTGGTTATTTACTCAGCTGGGCGTTTTTATATGCTGACCCCAAGAATCAACCCAGTCTGGTAAATACATGATCATTGGAGCTGCGTCAGACACACTCTATGAGAAAAGACAAACAAAACCATTAAAGCTGCAGGGATAAAATCTCACGGTCTTTATTTATCTCCACAATCTTGACACTTGGCTTTGAATAGCGTACAATTTCTGACGGGACTGCCTTCACAAGCCGCTTTATCTAGCGCGGGGAACACTTTAAAAAAAAAAAAACCGACACACCCACATGCTTTATGTGGCCGGTGTGGGCAAACAAGGCCGGGTCCCCATCCTAAACCTTGGTAACTGGATGATATTACACCTACATACATCAGCGGCCATGGTCGGGTGCCTCCATATAGCTCTACACTGTGAACTAGTCTGACAGCCTCAATTAGAGGTAGAACTCGCCCCAACTAGAGGGCTCCTAATGGGATCATCTAATTTGTCACGAAAAATAACATCAATGAGGTTAAGCCCTTATAAGATAATCTGTCCGCAAATTCTGTGTCAATGGACAAAGATACAAAGTCATTTACTTGTTACCTCTAACAAACTATGATTATAAAATTGTACTATTTAAAGGTCCAAAGATTCTCGGAAGACTGATAAAAGTTAGATTGAAATGTGACATGTTTTCACACTTTCGATGAGAGCCATTACTACACGACTTTCTCACATCCCATTTAGAACCACTCAATGGAGCTTCTACTTCATGTATAATGAGGAGCGAGTTTTAACTCCACAGCCAGCAAACCGGAATACATCCCCTTTTAAACGAGGAGGGAAACCCACTGAATCGATTTAGAGGTAACTTTCTAGAATCTCATTTGGAATTTCAATACCAAGTCAATCGTTTTATGTATAATGTATAATGCCTTGCTATCATGTAAATTAAGGGTTTTGAAATATAAAGCAGGCATTTCCCATCGGTTGCCTCCTTTCATTTTTAAAGTACCAATACAAACGCACGCGCCTCGTCCATTTCTATATCAATCCTATTCACCCACATTTACAGTGAAATAAAACCATTAGTACAATGCTTACAAAGGAATCACAGAATTTGCTCTGGTGCGGCCAATGTAAATTCACCGACATCAATGCACTTGGGCACCTCTGGCCTGACAGGGTAAGGGTAAACCCTCTTCATACCTGAACCGGCAGGTGGGTCAGACCCCCTACGGAGGGGTCGCGACCTCCTGATCCACATCATACCAAACGTGTCCTCTCAGTCACACAACTCCGGAAATATACGCCATCCCCTAGGTTATACCGCAAGTCTGTCTATTCTACCTTATTTTACATTGTGGCATATGGCACACTTTATTAGTCCATTGTTACATTAATCTCGTTAAAATTTAATGGGATTAAAAAATGTAAAATGCCTATCAAACATCTGGCTTGACATATTCAGGTCAGTGCAACAATGTAAAATGTAACAGTAAAATTAAACTCAGACTTTCTCTGGCTCTCAAACTCTCGTAACCTCATTAAGCAAAACAAATCACTGATATATAATATCTCATAATAAGTTCCATAATTTACCATATTTCAGGTCGGCCTCATAAATACGGTCTCCACAATCTCCAATCATGTTATCCTCGCTCCTGGATGACTATTATAATCCCTCATATTCATCTTATGCTGCCAGCCACCTTACCCTAAGCCCACCTAATAGTAACAGGGGTAGGGCGTGTGAAGTAAATGGTCAGACTCCCCAACTTGGCGGGGTAGGCTATAGTGAGAAGCCGGGCCAGTCTAGCCACAATAATAATCAGGCTAGGGGCGGGAGGGGGGCTTAAAGCTTGCACGGTCTCCCTGGTCTTTATTGACTCTAGCCCGGGGCTGATACTGAGGTAAAGCTGAATTATTACAGATATTTCCTACCCCTAATTGGCACTTTCTGACCATTAAACAAGATGGTTCTAAAGCAGTGATTTACCTCCAGCTTACACCCCGTCACGGCAGGGGTTCCTGAGCACCAATACCACAATAAACTGCGTAACCACAGCCTATTACTAACCCTGAACGACTTCATTCCCCATTCAATCCTGATTATTAACTGCGAAAATAGAACTCAATTGGCAGCCCTTTCACGGTCCCACAGCCTATACACTACACTAAATCTTTCCCTACCCACATTAGACGCAGAAGTTTGAATATGATACCCCTGCTGAGAGTGGTATTTCTAGGGGTAGAGAAGGTAACACTTGCTGGACGCCAGCAGATCATTCGCATGGCGGCCTCCTGTCAGGGCCTCACACAAAGGTGAGCAGACAATGGGGCTAGGGGATCCCAGCGAGGTGGAGAACAACACCCGGTCCTCGCCACCACCTCCCATACTACTACCACCCTTTCTGATGGTTAAGTGTAAATACACAGCTGATGCTATAAGCTCCGGACCTGACTGAGTCTGACGCTTAAGCCCAGCCCCCTACCGCCATTACCATAATTGAGGTAAAGCACAATGCGCCTCACAAAAGTGTTATTTCCCATTCGATTGACAGGGATTACCTCTGAATCGAACACCTGCTATTTTTAGCACCCACCCAGATACAGGTTATTCCCAACAAAAGCAAATCAAAATCCCCGTGTTCGCAGCATCGTTCTATTTCACTTTGTTAAGCGTCTACTTAAGTCAGGCAGCTACAGAAAGCCATACAGTATTTATAAAGAATTTCTTAGAAAGCTTGAAAGGAAGCATCCTGATCGTTTATATATAAAACCCCTAGTTAGAAATGCTGACTATGCGATGCCTGCTTGAGAATGCCTGCTCTACAAGTGTGTGCTACTGAATACATATATACTGTCATTATTCCAAGAGGACATAGAATAGACCCATACATGTTGATCACCTGTCTACATGTTCACCTTTGTGGTGAGGACTGATGACTAGGTGATTAGTCATCTCCGTCAGCCCCATGTAAGATGCAGCAGGAGGTTGGTGCACGCTGCGTGGTGCCGCCTGACTCACCTCATCACCCCTACCAGCAACAATGCCTCCATCACCCCAACACTGGCCCCTCCCCATTCACATCACACTCACCCCCTCCTTGACCCCAAGGTTCACCCTCACGAAAACGACACTCACAAATATGGTGTTAGTGCAAGTCAACGAGGTAGCAATTAACAGTGTGAGATATAAGAACCAAAATATTCTCATAACAGAACGTTTTTGTCAATCAATGTTCATTGATGTGTTCCACTTGAACAGTCGTCCCGTCTTGATTTTGGTGTGTGAATAACTCGGCAATAATCACTGCTTCAGTTCCTTGTTATTTCTAGATAACACTCCAGCATGACCAGGGAATGAACACTCATTACTTTACCTCTAAGTATAACGTAGCATCCATGTCGTCATCTCACAGTCTGTAAAGGTAAACTCCAATGGTTTATAAACGACGTAACATGTAGACCATGAACAGTTGCTTGTCGGTGGTTACAGTTAGTAGTATGGTGGTGATGTGCACTGTCTGAGGGCTGATCCCTTACTGCTCCCCCTCCTCCCTGGGCGCCCGCTCCGGGTCTGCTGGGTGGTAGCAGCTGCAGCTCCCACTGCTGCTGCCAGAAGGCGCCACCGTCGGCCCTTGTCCTCCTGGCCTGAGTAGACTGCAAATGGATCCAAGTCCGCTAGTCGCTCAACCTATTATTGAAGAGGCAACTAGGTTATGGAGGGACTAGCCCCACAGGCCCCTTCCCCAGCCGCCAGCTCAGCCTCAGTAGTAGGCCTACTGGAGGTGGTGGGTAGTAGGGGGTGGTGGGCCTTCACAAGTCCCCTGGTAGCTGCCGAGTCCCTGTTCATTGAGAATATATACAAGAGGATGGAGAAAAAAATGTCACAGAAGGCCTTTGTCCATGCACATCATGATACATAAATCAATGCCTGTCGGTGTCGGAGGATCCCCCTCCTCTGCTGTGTAGATCCTCCTGATCGGGCCGCCATCACTGTCGGGGGGTGGGGAGAGGGGGGTGAAGGGGTGGGAAAGTCCACACCATGGAGCATTCACACGACACTGTATCAAACCAGCCATCACTGCCGACGCCTAGTCCGCCCCTCTCCGTGAGACACGAACGGTACAGAGGAAAAGGTCACATGTAATCCATAGAGTTTGGTGATAAAGAAAAGTTGATACAGGTTCTGTGTTCTTCGTGTAGGTTGTGAAGGCGTAATAGTTGGGTCACCAATGGGTCCATTGTCCCACCTGCAGGCCAACAGTTGGCTGCACTCAACTCACACCAAAGTCCGTCCATATTTAAGTTGACAGGGCAGCCCGCTTTTCCCTTCGTAATCCGCGGTGGTTTCATCTGGATGGATAAGTCCCAAGTTTGCTGGTGGTTTGGTTTCATCAATTAAAGTCTAGCCGCCTTTGCATGCTATGGGAACATTATAGCCTAGCACGTACGGCCTCCATGGGCGTACCTGGGGTGTCGTATGGTGTTGGCTGGAGGAGTCAGGTGAGCAAGGGGCCATTTAGTAAATCCAGTCCCAAAGTCCCGTTGACAGCTACAACATTGGGGCAGCCCAGCGTGAAATGTCATCACAAATTTACTGTCACCCTTCCACAAATCATAGGCATCCAAGTTTTTGTCCATCGGTTCTCTTTCATCTATTTGTTCCCTCGGGTGTCTACCCCACCACGCCCCCTCTACCAAAGTATATACATTGAGTGTGAATACAACGTCTGATGGGAATACTAAAGCATCTGGGATGCGTATATGCTTGGTGATAAATCCGGTGGGATATTGAGTCGGTGACACAAGCTCATAAAGCATTGGGTATGTTCATTCATAATTGAACAGCACACTCTCGATATGGCGACAATGCCAATGTACAATGAACAAATCTCCAATATCTAACAACTATGATGGATCAGCTGAACATCAAATAAATTGCCACATGGCACACACAGAAACACAGATAAGATTTTCTTCCATTTTCATTCATTTCACTCACGCTATATAGCTAGCAGTGACTTATGCTTACCTTGGACTTCCACTGTCTTCAAAACGTACTCACAAAACGCGACCTGCTCTTGTCTGCGATCGACTCTCTTCTGCTCATCGGAACTGCTCGGCCTGAGCTTTTATACTCCCGGCCAGATTCCGGTCCCCCCGAAATAGCACCGGACACGACGAAAGAAATGCCCTCCCCATAAGGAATAAGCGTTTCCTTCGTTAATAAGCTACCACGTCAGCGATTGCCTCCATTGAGTGCCACTTTTTGGCCCTGCAATTGCCTTTTTGGAGGTCTGACGACACAGACCGGCCAGCCAGTTTCCGACAGGATGCCTCTACATGCAGTCTAAATTGAGAAAAAGTTCAATCTCCATGGCAACGACATTTGAACAAAGTGGCCGACCTCTTCCTGTGCCTCCTTGATCCTGTCTCTGGCAGTTGCTGACAGACAGTTAAACGGCGGATGCGGCCGCCGCTTATGGACATCTGCAGGTTGATCGGAAGCACTTATCCGGGTCTGGGTTCCGATCGGTGAACACCGATCGGAAGTGTTCCTCCTACCGAGACGATCACACCCAACGACCCTTCCGTGTTACCGGATTTAACATAGAGGAATGTGACCAGAAGGTATGGCTAAAAGCAGCCTACTATAATGTGTGAATAGCATGTCTGGACTAACATTAGTTGAGCTCACTCGTTCACAAGCCCCAGGCGAGGCGGTACGAACTGTATGGAGTAAGAGAGACGCTGGAGTGGTCACATTCATGCATGTTGAGAGACAGAGGAGTGGAGCTGAGAGCAGAAAGAGCCCTCACTATAGTGGGTAGGGCAGTTTCACCCTGGTCTATTGACAGTAGTCAGCGAGTGTTGATCAATGTGACGCTATGTTATGTCCCACCGGAAAATGGCGGGAATTCATGAATTCCACTGGGAGCCTGAGCAGACGACATTTGAAGTGTTTGCAGTACGGGTGGTTCTGGATTGACTTGTTGGCGACGCATGCCGTCATGCAGGGGGCCCAGCCCACCCAACCATCATAATATAAGCACACAGTTATCACGCCTATATACCAAGTCCCTGCTCTCACCTCCTAGTCTTCATATCCTGGCACGCAATAGCCAAGGATAATATACTTGGCAACCTAAACGCCAATTACAGTACATCTCCACCTTTCCTCTTTTAATACCGCTACCACTAGTTGTCTAACTTCCCACTAGAAAGTACTCTATCATAGCACCTCTTTTGACCCAGACGTCACTTCCACACAGCAACTTACTGGTTTTCCCAAATAGCTCGGAGTATATTTGCACACAACCTTATATATAATACAAACTATTTCTTATACTATTTTTCTACATATAAATGATAGATACTCCTGTCAAAGTGGAGACAAAAAGTGAAAAGCTGTCCCATCGCATATCTCCCCTTTTAGAGAGTAGGTCAGGCATAAAGGGCCTGGGGTCGAGTCGGCGATGTAAACTTAGAAGCAGAACCCACCTGCGTCTTGCCTTCTGCTTCTATTCCGGCCAGGTTTCACTGGTTACACAGCAAACAGCCTACTGGTGACCACGCCTAGGATGCACCCCAAAACGCTGCATGTTGACGTGATCCTCGTCCACGTGGGATCCAAGTTGTGGTTATATAGTAATGGGACCTTCAGTAGTATAGTAATAGCAGTACTGGAGTCTCCAGGGCTGGGGCTTAGTAGTGAAGTGCACTGAATACAGCAGTGTGCGTACGCTGGCTGGCTGGACTCAATGTGCAAACCGTATGCCTCCACTTAAACTTAAAGGTGCCACCAGTAGGCTACCCCCACCAGCTACTGGCCAGCCGTATACGCTTGGTTAGGTGCGCAGAGTCAGTGTAGCGGATCACCAACACAAGGTCTGTGTAGAACCTGGGTGTTCAGTCAGCCTTCCCCATGCAGAATAACATCATACCTCACTGGCTTAGTGTCAGTATATCCCAGGGCCCCAACACCAAAAATAACACCTCCTGCTTTTCTCTCAATGCCCCGAGTCTGTATGTATACATTGCTAACGCCTGTTTAAATGGGGAGGAAAAAAAGGACGCTTGAAATGCTGTTTTCAAGCATATACAAATATAATTGAATCTATGATGGAAAATGAACTGATTTAATCGCACTACTTTTGTTATATTTATTCATCCAATCATCTACGTTATCAAACAGATGGAATACACGTTTACCCAGAGAAAAATATTGTCAACGAAAAAATTCCCTTTTGCCTGGATGCCCTCGTCAAATCGCCTGTGGCCCAGGTAGCTTTCTGGCTCCAACCTTGCCAACTGTTTTTAAGGAGACACGTTCTTTGCTCTGACAATACAGGTGGCGGTCTTTGAGCGTGAAGACTGGGGTCGGAGGTGAGACAATTGTACTTTTTATGGTTATGTCTATCACAGATATGGTAATGGCTATACCCGCACCGTTTGGCCTTTTGCTCCTGTATGTTATGCAACCAAAACTGCCCTAAGCTAAATATGATACAAATACAGACATTATATCTGTACCTCAAAATAGATGGGTCTCCACAATAGTGCGGTTCACCACAGCTTATAAAGTTATATGTAGATGGGACTGACGGATTTAAATATAGTCTAGACCAGACGCTAGGATAGTGAAATTAAAATTAGAAATACTTCCTTTCGAGGAAAAGCATATATTCAACTACTATCTTTAGACAATTCAGAATAGAAGAATTACAGTTATTAATAGGTGGGATTTTATTAAGGAAGCGGGAATGTCTGGGGGCCATGTGAATGGGAAGAATAGCGGCAGTCCCAGCGCCTCTAACCGGAATCAATGGGCCTGACGTAGCACCACTATAAGAGGAGCTAGCAGTTTATGACGCCCCGGAAGGCTATTATTACTTTGGCCTTTTGCGGAGACTTGCGGCAAAGAAACGGCGCGCTGACAAAAGGTGGCCGTTGAACATGGTCCTGGAGAATGTCACAGGAGGGAGTCTGGCACAGTACGAGGTGCTGTCTGCTGGATCACACCTGGGAGATGGCTTTATAATCCCAGCAGATATCGGACTATACCGTGTGGACTGATCCCCTCCAGCAGAATAGCTTGGGAAGGTAAGCATACACTGAGCCGCCCAGCCATTGAATCATACAATACGTGAATTGAGCTGTATATGTAATGCCCCTCTTCTAAGTCCCCAATGACCTAAGAGCACTCCATTTCACTGGGGGAAATTGCAGTCTTAAGCCCTTCTTTGGTAAATGACCTCCGGTTATGTTGGATATATCAATGCGCTACTCTTGCTTTTTGAGTACACAGAGAATTATGTGCTTTAGGAAATTATACCTTTTCAATCTCTCTATGGACATTATATACAGATCTAGGAGGCTGCATTTATATAGTGAGAAATCATTAAAAAAAAAACGGCGAGGGGACCTTTTGAATAGGTGCAATATATTTGTGTATGACTGCACCGACGTCTGTCACGAAGAAAGACGCAACAGGCCCCACAGGCCTTGGCCACCGACTTACCGGGGGAGGTGGGGTCAGTGAGGACACATTTAACTAAATCAGCAGCAGGCTTGACTGATTGGGACAGTGAAGTGAACTCCCCCGCTGTCTCCCCAACCAGGGGACACAGCCCGGCCCACCCAGTGGTAGCAGCAGCAGCTCCCAGCCACAACAACCTAAGTCCCTATTACACTACACGACTTGAGCTTTGATATGGGGTGCAATATGACATTACAGACAGATTTAATACAAGAGTGATGTAATTGTTTAGAAATGGGAATTTGGGGTATTTTAAATATGTGTAGAATCTATATATTGTGTGCGATTTCTCTACGACCTAATCATATCGCAGCTTATGTCGTGTAGTGTGATAGGTCCTCCACACACCTGAGTGAGCCCCCAGCCAGGTGGACGGGCCCCACTCCCAACACTACAGGGTAGCTAGAGGCTGAGGGCGGTAATTGCCAAGAGCTGGAGGACTTTTTGATTTGATTTATGATTCATTAAAAGGGGATTAAGAAAAGTGGGGTTTAATTCAAACCTGTGGGATGGAAATGAGCCTTTGTGGTTCGAAGGCAGTGAAAGTCCAAGTGAATCTAATGGGACTCGTTTGTGTAACATAAATCACCTACAGTCTTCATCATGATCCGGTGGTTTCTTGAGAAGCAAACAGATCAGCTAGCATTTGGCAAAAGTGGAGAGGTACTCATTTGAAAAATGGGGAGAACCGAGAGCTGAATTAGTTGTTAACAAATGAGAGGTGTGGATCTACTGTAACCGTAAACCCTTCGGATATTCATTAACATTTTGGGAGAGGATTATACCGCAATCCCTGCCTAATGGATTCATTAACTCATAGCGTACGTTCGCCTAATCTGGTGCACAATATGGGGCACGTTTCTGAAATCCGATAAGTGCACACAGCCTTAGAACAAAGCTACAAACCGCAATCAGATTCAAGCTAAATCACTTACGTGGACCAAAACAATTATTGCATCCATTATGCCGCTAGGACAAAAGGAGTTATCCTTTTCCCCTAAGCCCAGCAGTGGAACGGGCTGGTCATTCAATAGGCTAAAATGCTCTTAAACTCCGATGTGGTCAGAGTACTGGTCAGATCCCAGCCGTCTGGTCAGCTGGTAAGGCAGTGCTTTAGAACCACTAGGCCAAGCTGTGATCCCAAGGCAAAACAGTGGCTCAGTGGATCTAAGAGTCTCCCCACTGGTCTGAGTGGGTTTTATTTTGAGGAACACCATGCATTCAAGCTCCCTGGTAGAACCAAGAACAGAATAGAACCAGTGGCAAGTTATTTTGGTTGCGATTAAACACTTTAAGATCCTAATATAAACTAGAAAGTGGGTTCCAATAACACATCGCTATAGAAGGACCCAAAATAGAAAATGAAAAAATAACCACTGACGTGGACCACATGGAGGCAAAAAGGCCTCCCAGACGGAGGTTGACATTTGGTTGTCTGACGGCAGGTGACCCCAAAAGGCCTTGTTGATCTGCTTCTGTTCTGACCAGGAATAGGATCAGTGCCATTTTGGGTGTCCCCAGTGCCATTTGGGTGTCCTATCTCCTCAGTGTTATACCTGGTGCCTGCGTGCTTTGACCTGACGTCACTAGGTGTCAGTCCTGTTGCTGCTGCTGGCGCTTATAGAGCCAGCCGTCAGCGGTTGACATCTATAAGCGTCAGGGCCTCTGCCAAACCCGAAAGGTTGATGCCTATAAGAAGCAGAACCTAGTGCAGAAAACAAGCCTGTTGTCTGCTGCTTCAGCCTTTAACTTAAAGCCTAAATGTCAGGAATTCCCAAGGAAAAATAACTCGCCTGACGTTTACGGATCGTCATTGCAATTGCCTTTCCGAGGCAGCAGGCAATGAGGCCCAGCAGGCAATAAGTATTGTGATTAGGGAGTCTATACAATTTCCTCCTACCATTCAGGGCTCCAACTATCCACGGCATCGTCATGATCTGGACTGTCACAAGCGGATCAAAAACCTGTCTTCTCTTTTTGCTTACCTCACTGATGAATGCGTTTTCTTTTATTCTTGTGGTGACCCAATAATAATGGTCCCACGGAACTGGGCCATAACTTAAACATAGAACCCGTCATTTCGATCAAAAAGCTTGACTACTTATGACAAGAACAGATCTGTTTCACGCACTTTGTTTATTGTAAGCTCTTTGATTATGCCCAGATTAGTCGTAAACATTTCTTTTTTTATAATGTTTTGAAATAGACCATTGCTTCCAACATTAAATGACACTAAACATCAAAGAAAAATTTCCATTATCCGTCGGATATAAAACAAATAAAAACATGGCCGGGGGTAGTCCAGCTGTCATAATTCACATCCCATAGGCAGGGGGGTTCTCATTGCTTTTTATCCGATCCCGTGTCTGAGTGTGGGGGTGTAATTTCATAACCCTATTATTAGGAATGACCGATTTCATCTAGGTCCGGGGCCACGGAACAGCCCTGAGCAGCTCATCTTTTGTGAGTCATTGCCCACTATTTATCACTCCTGCAAGTCTTCATGCAAACGAGATAAGGATTTACTCCTGCACACAAGGATGGAGTAGGGAAACCCTGACTTCGGTATCAGAAACACATGTGAAGCGAATGCAACCCACATGGAAGCAACCCGGATACAAAAGTAAGTAGGTCGACTAGCCTAGAAATATGCTTGGGTTTTAAACATGGGTCACCTGGAGTGTGGAGCATGGACGCCTCCAGGGTGGGCGTTCTCTTTGTGTAGAGGGAAACAGGTCACGAGTAGTATGTTAATTGTGTGTAGTCAGCTTAAGGAACCAGTTGTACGTAAATTCAACTTTACTACTGCAGCGCGGTACATGTACATGTATACCCTGGTTCATATAGACGTCCCCTCCACTCATCATTCAGCACATGCAAGTCTATAAAACAGTATCTTATGGGGCCAATAACATGACCCCTCATCACTGTATTAAACTAGCCCTGTCTTGTTTTTCATACGAATACCACCACTCCCCTGGGGGTACAACAGCTGAGATCGGGTAGTTAATGACACCGAGTCGGTTGGACGTGACAGTAATGACAGAAGCTACCTCTTGCCTGTCATGTTTGCATGCTGTTTCCCATTAGCACTGCAATCATGTCATATTAGTCTGCAGATAAATAAGCCCCCTTCACCCTGGCGCACCTGTAACGTAGGGGGCGGGGGGCTGCCGTTTACGACCTGCAAGTGATCATGAAAAGAATTCTGAGGAGATGGATTGGACCATTATCAATATTCCCCAGAGTCTCGTAGAGTACAGTCCCCTTTTGATCCCCTCATCACTTTGCCATTTTTCAGGCGTCCGATAGGAATTTTCCGTTTTCTTCTGACATCTTTAGTATTTTTTGGTATCACCTCTGAGACAGACGCATAGATAACAAACGTCCATAACCAAGGAGAAAAGATAAGACATGAGAGGCTCTTGGCATTGGATGGGTCTTGAATGGCCCCCTGCAGTATTATTATCAAGCTGGTGGTTATATCAAGGCACGCGTAGGCTGAGCCTTACAACTTGTACGTACGGCCTACATGTTCTGAGTACAGGTTGTGTAGTACAGGTATTTAGGAGTAGCCAGACCTCATTACTGCTTACCTGTATCCCTCACACCTGCCTACTGGTGTCCACACACCTCCAGTATGTAGTGCCTGGAGGGGCCCCTTTTATGCCCACTAACCCACACTGTTTGCTTTTTCAATCCACCTGGGTCCCCAAACCCAGGCTAACCTGTCCGACTGGCCCGGGGATTTGGTCCTTATACAATGACTACCCATGACGGATCGTTTTATTGAAATCCACACATTCCGATGGTCCTTGTCGAAAGCCACTACCCCCTGCTCTGTGACACTGAACCCTTCAAACAGGTTTCGAGAGGTACTTTCTTATTGAAGACAAAGTGCATTTCTACTTGGACATTTCAAAGTTCGTAGCCTGCAGGAAAACCTTTCGTAATTGAATCTATTTAAACTAAAACAACCCAAGGTGTGTAGAAAGCTCGAACAAGTGTGTGCCCTATAGCTACAGGCTAACCTTTTAGTCCTAATCCATCTAAAAGCATATCGACAGTTATTTTATGGTAACCGACGTATGGAGCGCTTTGCATGAGTATTGTCAAAATTACGGCCATCGTTTTATTATTTTTATAGGACAAGAATATAGATAGATTTTAAAACATTTGATTTTCTTTAAACGTCCCCACTTTGTACCACACCAGTCAAGGCTAGGTAAGTTATTTTAATAGCCCGGAGTCAAATACCTCGTAAACCACAAGTCAGTGAAAAGCCTGAAAACCTCAGGACCTAAGTAACCTGCTTCCCTGAACATTAACATTGTTCCATGACAAGTCAACACAAATCGCTCTATTTAGCCTGAAATTTATGTTCCAAGTTTGGAACAGACCCGAGGGTCATGCCGAAATACAACACTAAAATACTTGATCGTGTTACCCAAAAAGCGTCTGAGGAAAGATAGTAACCCCGGTGGCTTAGTGTAGCTTTGCAGCCGATTAACAGTTAAACGTTACCTGTTGGGAGTTTGACAATGCGTGGCTCATCAGCAACTCTGGGTCTTGTCAGGAGAAGATTGTGGCTCCCACGACTGATCACCTTGGGGTTAAAGTTCAGGGGTCAGGGGTCGGCCGTGGTAATGGCCGTGTGTGCTGGTCGTATTGTCACACCTAGGCGTGCTGTCTGACCTCGCTGACCCCTCCGGTCACCTGTGGTCACTAAATGTAAAGGTCCCAGGCTTTTCTTGGGTCTGCACATTTAGGGGTAGACGTGTGTGCTTCTGTGTGCATGAACATGTGTGCTACGCTGGAGCTGTGTGTGATTTGTATGCTACATTGTTATCATATGGTTTAAACATTGTACCGTCTTATCATTGTGACTTGATTTTAAGACGAAAAGTTATCGATCGGAAGTCTCCACCATAAATCAGTAAAACATTGAGAGGATTAAAAGGACAATCTTTCTTTTCAGGAAAAATTGGTCACCCCTAGCTGACTGCATTTATTTTTTGGATTATCAGCACGAAATTGGTTTCCGGTTGGCCGCTGTCTGTAACGGTTGTATAAAGACTTGATGAGTTTCTGATTGCTTCTAAAATTCCTTTTCTTTCCGATTCTACTCAATCATGTATTTCGCAATATTGGTTCTGGGTGAATCTGAAGAACAATTTACAGAGCTACCGTCTCTATCGACTGCTAATGTTGACAAGGGAATAGCAAAAATCATTTTTATCTTTTGGCGTCGATTTGAAATCGATTTAGCACAACTGATTGGAAACACTAAAATACACCTAGACACAGGACAAACACTAAGAACAATTCGTGTAATTATTAGAACTCACTGAACTGTGTGTCCTCTCTATTCCCCATGTAGCTGCGACATAGAGGCTGATTGTGGTAGAATGAATTGGTCCGAGCTGCTCGCCGTGTTCTAACGAGCAGCTCATCAAACAACTGCTCAGCTTTGGTGTAGGCGGCCGATGAGCCATCACAAGCCGTGCTCATTAGTTACAGCGTTCCCTCTGAGCAGGGTTCACTGTCTCCAGTTCAGAGATAATCCCAACCCCCGTCTGCCACTGCCACTCCCAGCGTCTCCCCAATCTGCTCCTAATCTGATAACACGGCGTCGTCCCCTACATGATCCCCTCAGCCGACAAAATGTAACACTATCATCATATCTCCTGTCGCTCATCATAGATAATACATGTATTAAAGGCCCAGGCAGAGTAGCGAACACTCACACTACCAATATGACGTGATGTGGGTCATCTAGTATGAGCGCTGGGCTTGGTAATCCTTTGTACTTTAAGCTGCGTTATGTTTGTGACAGGAGTGAATCATTCAAGTAGGATTACAATGATTACAGTTCGGAATCAGAGCAGATAACAAGACCCACCTTGTCGGCGTATAGAGCCGGATTATCCCACCGTGAAGACGCCCGTCCGCCTCCTCCAGGGCCGGTGGGCGAACAAAGCCTAGGTTTTAACGGCCCTCAACCCGCCCACCAACAGGTGCGGATTATTCTAGGCAATCTTTTCTCTTCTCCCTTCAATTGCTCTGAGCTGCTCGTGAATTGCTCACATTGAATAACGCTCACATATTTTCTTTACATCACTGGTAGCTTCTCTTCCTATAATGGAAACTACTCTGTTTACATTGCTGACACTGCTTTTCCTCTAGTTGCTAACAGCTCGCGTGTAGCTCAGAGCTGCTTTATCTATTGCTCACAACTGCTCCCAAGGTCAAATGAGCAGCTCACTCCTGGGGCCCGATAAGCACGGCTCCATCAGTATCCAAGCAACCGAAATTCAAATCAGCTCATGCTCGGTCCGCATGCACGCCTCGGGCCACCAGGCCTGATCAGATCGACCCTGGAGGTCAGGAGTATAGGCATGCACGCATATCACGTGCACGTGTATGTTGACGCACGCACTCGTGTGACAGCTAGGCAACAGGAGGAGGGCAATGTGGGAGTGGGAGCTAGGCAACAGGAGTAGGGCACTGTGGGAGAGGGAGAGGGAGCTAGGCAACAGGAGGAGGGAAATGTGAGAGTGGGAGCTAGGCAACAGGAGGAGGGCACTGTGGGAATGAGAGGGACAGGGAAAGTATGTAGACAGGGATCAGGATGCTTGTGGATATATAGATGTACAAATTGGAAGCACGCATACAGACCTGGAAGGGTGGGAAAAATTATAATGGGGAGCGTAGGGTGAAGTGATCTAGGGCACACAATCAGAGATGACCATGTTATCTCGATCCCATACATTAGTGATGGTCCCGGCAGGAGGCAGGCTGGAGGTGTGTGGCGGGCGCGTCCTGAATTATTGAACTGAGTGCAGTGAAACCCACGGGCCTAGCACCGTGCAGTGGCCTCCTACAGACGCGGCCATCGACTGACGGGCTCTGACACTGAAGGAGACTGGTAACCCTGCTCTCATACACGAGAATATGTGGGACTATTGACGTGCATATACGTGGTAATTGTATGGTTATTTCTGCCCACAAAACATTTGCATACATTTATGTCTTACGATGTCCTACGTGTCAAACCATAAGGTTGTTATTTAGTCAAGAGATTCCATGTTTGTATGGTATTCTCTTTGAAAGAGTAACCCAAAGTAGACACGCAGTTACTTTTCATGTCGTGACAACCAACAGTTTTTGCCCCGTGTATACACTCAAAGAAAACGTATCGATCAGTTCTATATTTGTCCCTACAATAATAACGTTACCAGAGGCAAAACAGTGCGTGGGAGGTATTGTGTGATGGAGGTGCTTTTAACAGACGTAAAGCGTCTGGGGAGAAGTAACCAATTCAAATCAATCATACATAGGGCCTATATATATGCATCGAATGTTGTTTTCTCAAGGAAACAGCAAAAGAGAGAAATATCTGTGTTGCCAACGAATCTTTTTTGAAACTTATGAAAGACCTTAAAACGGCAAAGGTAATTTTGAATTCATTGGAGATATCTTTTCATGTTGGTCTTCGAACATTGTGAGCAAAGCTGGTATGATATCATACAATGCGTCTCTATTTTGTTGTTCCTATTGCCCATCCGTTCAATGTGCCAGTCACTCAGTTTCTTCTACACATCTCACGGCCTGCGCTTATTCTAGACCGAGCTGCTCGTTCCTGCCCTCTGGCGTCAAAGCCTGGATCGATAATTCAGCCCGAAGGCTGGAACAAACTAAAGCGGCGCCGCGGCTCCCGGTCGGCGGCCAATGCAAACAGGCTTTTTGGTGGTGGACACGGGGAGGGCGAGTCTGGTTTGTCGGCCACCGCCGGGGGAAAGCCGCCTTAATCTTCAGTCACCAGCCGGGGTCCCTCCCTCCTCCACGCCGCCTCCACGGTTTCTTAAGGCATCTCAATCATCATATTCATTGGGGGAGAGATGGGAGACGGCCGTCGTTATTCCTCGTCTGTCTTTTCAATATTTTTTAATGTTTTCTTTGAAATTTAAAAGAAGCACAAGTGGATGGAAGTGTAGTCGCATTGTCTCAGGGTTTAATTTTGGAGGGTTTGGCTTGATTATAGGCTTTTGCCTCCAGACTGAATTCAATCTGGAGTCCTCCTATACGTTTTTTTTCCACAGAAACGGTCGAGTTCTCATGAAATAGATTAAAGGGTTTTCCCAATAAATGTAAGTAGGTGTTGGATATCAACAGATAGACAACGTTGTAAATATTTTACTCTTAAAGGAGTTAAGGAACTGCCACCCCGTTGAATACAATGTGGCCGAATATAAATTTAGTAGGGTAAAAATCAACGGGAACAGATTTTGTTAGGTTTGTTGCCACTAGGTGAAGCCACAATACACGCTGATTCTGTGCCTTGAACAAACAGAAATGTGTTTCATTAAAATTTCACAATCTTTAAACTATTTTAAAGTAGACTACCAGACAAAACAGCGGCCAATGGCTCTAATAACTTTGGGTCATAACATGCCTAGTCCGTAGCACAGACTGGGCAAGTTACGGTAGTCGGCAATCTTAGAGCTTCCCTTCTCCGGTCTTCTGCACTGAAGACGTGCACGACCGTTGCAAAAGTCAGAAATCAATCAGAGGTAATTTGGACTCTGGCCAAGCCCGTGGTTCATCATCAAACACGTCGGCCAACCTGGCAGAGACTGCGAGCCGACTCAGGGTTCATGGCCCAATCTCATAATGTACTTAACATCTTCTTATTTGTTTTTACATCTATCATATTTAGTTAGGCCATCGACCTAGGGCTTATACTTCGGCCGAAGAAAATTGCCGAAGCCCTGGATTGAACTAAATTTCTGTCATTGATTGACTGTCACATCTTTGCTTCGGATTCCAGTTATCCAGTCTGTCGGCACTAAATGACATGTTATACTGTATCTTAGTGATATTACACAATAGGCGCTAGGTATTCTACTCACATTTGGTTCCGACCGTAACAATTTTTACGTGTAATAACGAATTCAACAGTGGCTTAATAATATCTAAGTTAGAAAAGAAATCTTGCCTTGAGTGGCTGTGCTCTTGTCGAAACCGAAACGCCATCTAGTGGTTTCAGAAAATTGACACTAGGGGGCTCTGTCGACTGAGGTAAACTCCTGACTGCCACCTGGTGTACGTTTTGCAAACGATAGGAGTATTTGGCTGAGTAGGTCTAAGACCCCGGGTCTAAGACGCAATCACGCCCATCAACATCTTTACACGTGTATATGTTATGGCTAATTAGCCTTAATGGCGATTGAATTTATTGAGGGTAGAGGAAATCCCCCTTCTGAGTAGCTCTCACATCATATAAGATTTGCACATACTGATATACATGACTAATTTAAGTACCGTATTTTTCAAAATTCAGAATAAGGCAATTTCATTTTTTATGTTCACAGCTATAACCAATTTATTTAATGGCCACGTCCACACTTGGTGTCATCGGGAATAGAAGCAATCAATTAACCTTTCGCCAGGAAAGCTTGAGGTACTTACACCAAGACATGATACATTTCTAGGCACTTGATTAACGAGGGCCTTGATTAGAGGAGATAATTAAGGGCTGGTTGAGGACAGGCCAATATGTAAGGCCCCTCTGAGGCGCGTCCCACCCTTCCCCTCAGCCTACCACGCCCACTACCTTAGTGGCTAATGTAATATAACCATGTCCCCAGGCGCCAGTATAGCTTAGCCCAGATGATCGAGGAGGGTTGCATCTGTGTGAGCATTTTGGTACGCACTTTACATTTTTGGAGTATTAGGAAATAGTGAAATACTATATATATTCAGCCGTAATAAAGATATTGTCAATAAGTTTTATGTTTTCTCTTTTTTTGTCACTTTCAATGCGGTTGCTGTTAAGAGCACACATAGCCTTGTCCTTTATCAAGTTTTATGTTTTCTGAAGTTGAAATGAGTTTATCTTTGATATCTACCAAACTGGTTTATTAGTAGATTTCAGATTGTGTCATAAAAATACTTAGTACTAAACTCTTAACTTATAGATCACACATCCATAAGCTGACTATACAACTCTCTAGATTGATTTTTTTGGCATCATGAGACTATGTTTATGACCTGTGTATTATGCTGGGTCGTGGATGAACATTATTTATGCACATCTAGCTCTCAGCAGGATATTCCATAGCTAAGTCAATGTTTGCCGTTTCCTGTTTGTTTTCCGGTTCACTTTTCTGTGAAGTATACGATATATGTTTCCTGTGTAGTACTAGAATGTGAAACAGGCCCCCTAGAACCTTCCGCATAGTACTGGACGGACCTCAGTTTTACAAGAATAAATTTCATTTTACAGGATTACTTAGATGAAACAGTGTAGATATTGTCAACTTAAACATCCTGTTCCGATAACTTTGATAGTTACTATTATCTTTTTCTTTCAAATGACGATGCAAATAATCCTGACATGAAGATACTTTGTTAACATTACCGACAGAAACGATTATGAGGATATTATATGTATCTATCACTTACGGACAATCTGTCATAAATGATAAGTACGGCTATATAGTCTCGTGTCTGACTATGAGATAAGGACTTGTCATTTTATATTGCACCACCATAAAAGTGGTTTTCATGGTCGGTATATAGAGTGCAAACACCTTTACTGTAATATGAACCGTATGGAACATAGTAAATAACTGATACATCCACGTTTTTAACCTTGATGTTTATACACTCTACTGCAACATCATAAATAGCAAATTACTTTCTATTATAAATGGACCAGGCACAGGATTGTAGTAAAAGTAAGCTCGTATTGCGAAACTGAATGTAAACGAAATATAAAACAGGAAATACTGCAAGAATGACACGGATCACTAAATATATCTATATATATATATTCTTTTTTTGCAGGTCTCATTGGCTGGCCAGTGGCAAGACATGGATCTCAAACTCGCCAGGACGGACAGCATGGATACGACTGAACCAACTTATTTAGAAACAGGGTAGTGGGAAGAAGACATGTGAATGTAACATAGAGATGGAAAAATAAAGTCAACCCAGTCTCATCTTAATCATTACTTTATACAAATATAACATTTGGGATGTATGAAATTTAAATTTCAGTTTATATAGGCCTACAGTCCATGTCAAACAGTTACGATATGCCTAGGGTAGCAGTTATCAGCAGGCAAGAAAACTGTTATTTTGACAAGTCTAACCGTCTCCATCCATTATTTATTTCTCTAACTAACATGATACGCCCGGATTGCTTTCAAAATGGGACTGCCAGTGCCACCCAGAAGTGAACATTCGGCAGAATTTTTCTTCTAAATTTTGATACAAATAAACAAAAGAGTTGTTTCAGCCTACGGCAACTAAATATCACTCGTAAAGCTAAACACAACCCATACACTGATACACGCACTTTGTTTTGTAAAAGCTTGACACTATACCCATGTACACGCACTTCAATCTAGGTACATACGTATTTTGGATTGTTTTTGTTATTGTTGACCTTGCCTGGGGAGGAATAAAATAAGATTGCACTCACCTATCCTCATCGTTGAGCCCGGCGCTCTTCTGCATACACTCCTTGACGGCGGCCATGCCCTCCCTGAAGCGCTGCTGCATCTTCTTGGCGTAGAGCGTGGCGCCGCCCTCACTCATGTAGCCGCTGTTCACGTCGCTGAAGTAGCCGCTGTTGTCCTCGGCCGGGTGGTGCGACGTGCTGTGCAGCACGTCGCCGTCCGACATGTAGCCATCCACCATGTGCTGATGGGCGGCCAGCTGCTCCCCCTCCGGGCCGTAGTGACCGTTGGACACGGTCCGCTTCAGCTTGGAGAAGCTCTGCGGGTCTATGAGCGGCCGGTTGACCCCCAGGCGGCTGGAGGCGCTGTTCATGCCCGGGCTGAGGGTGTTGGACATGTGGAAGGAGGGCCGGGGGAGGGGTCCGGGGGTGAGGGAACGCAGGTAGGCGTAGGGGGTGGAGCGGGTGATGGGAGGCATGGGCTTGATGTCGATCACCTCCTCCTGCTCGTCGCCGAAGGTGGTCTCCTTGGACGGCTTCTGTTCGACGTCGCGAGTTTCTGTGTGGCCTTCAGTATCAAAGGTAGTCTCCATCTTCTTGGCGGCCAGGTGGTGCTGGTGGTGCTGGTTGTGGTGGTGGTGGTGGGAGTGGTGGTCCTTCCGTTGGCTGATGGGAGATCCGGGCCCGCTGCCCGTGCTCTGCTTCCTCAGACTAGAGATGTGGTCGGTGCTCTTCACGTTCGTGTCACTCTCCATGCCCGACTCGAGCTCGTCACAGCTGGACGGTCTGAAGATGACGCTGTCGTTGGAGGACACGCTGTTGTTACTGTTGGACGTGCTGCTCTTAGAGTTCTCCCCACTGCTAACATTGGCGCCCGACCCTTCACTGCTCAGGCTCTGACTGCTCTTCTCTTTGCCAACTTCACGCATTCTCGCGTGCACTGCGGCCACTGCCGAGGCGTGCGTTTGCGTGTCACTGTCTACTTTCAGGGGCTTAGGCTTACTACTGCTACTGCTCGTACTGTTCGATTTCCTGGGCTGGTCGTGGTCGGACTTCTGCGAAGACGACTTGTGTTGTGAGGCCTGCTCCCCGGAGGGACTCGACTGGTTGGAGCGGGCGGCCGCCATGGCTGCAGCTTTAGCGTGTTTGTGCACCTCGACCAGCTCGTCGAGCTGTACCTGGTTCGTGCCCCCCTTCCCTCTCCGCAGGGACGAGTCGGACCGCTCAAACTCGCCCTGGTGGTGGGCGGCGGACGAGCTGCTCGCCGTCAGAGACGAGCTCCTCGACGGCGGCTTGGGCGACTCGGCCCGCGCGGCGTGGGCCATCTTGGGCTGGGAGTGGTGATGGTTGGTGGCTGCTGCGGAGGAGGAGGGCGTGGTGGAACCTGAGTTGGCGAAACCCTTGTCTTTACTACTACTTGAGCTGGAGGAGGAGGTAGGCACCTTGGCTTTACTGCTGTCCTCTTTGCCTGGTTTGGAGGAGGTGCGGCTGCCCGGTTTAGGGATGCCGGTGGAGGGCGCGGGGATGCCCGAGCCCGCCCCGGCCGAGGCACTGCTCACACTGCCACCCGACGCCGCATTCTTACTCGATTTACTGCTACTTTTCCCCGCCAAACTGGCTATTTTCGAAGTCTTTTTACTGAGCTGGGGACTTCCCTGGCCACCATTTTGATTGCTATTACTAGTACTACTACTGCTGCTGCCCTTAGTTGTTGTAGTTGTGGCGGCCTCGGCCTTCTCGGCCTTACTGGAGGACCGCTTAGCACCACTGGAGGAACCGGTCCCGTTCACCGCCAGAGCCCCAGCCTGCAGGTTGGCGCTCGTGGAGGAGGGAATCCCTCGTTTAGAATTCAGGTCATCTTTGGATACAGAAGTCTCTTTCTTTTTCAGCCCGAACGTCTTTTTGGTGGAGGATTTGGCGGATAGTTTGGGACTGCCCCCACCTCCTCCTCCTGTGCCACTGCCCCCCGAGGCCCCATTGGGCTCGGCCTGGCCCTTACCGGGCGGCGCTATGCGGGAACCAGTACCCACGGCACCCTTGGCCTCCGGCAGGCCCGAGGCCCCTGGCGGCTGCTGGCACTTGTCGGCATCTTTGTCACTGCTACCACTACCACCACTGCTCTTCTTGGACGAGGACGATCCCTTGGGAACACCACTCTTCTTGTCACCTTTGAAGAACTTAAACTTGTCCAACATAGAGTTTTTGTTGTTGGCCCCGGCACCCAAGGCCGACTTGGATGCGGTGCCGGCGGCGGCCGAGCTACTCTTTGTGGAGGAGCTTGCCCCTGATGCTGTAGAGGCACATGAACTCGTGCTCGTGGCACTGACGAGGCGGCCCCCCTTGTCGCTGAGGGAGCCCGGGGCGCGCAGGTTACTGGTGCGGCCCCCGGGGGTGGGGATGTTGGAGGCCGAGCTGCTCGGGGACGTGGACCGCGAGGTGCTCACCGACTCACGACTCGTCGCCTTACTCGGGATACTGCTCCCGCCTGCAAATATACAACAGTGAAAAACGTCATCAGTACTTGAAAATGTTACGTGTATACCACATACATTTCTTTTTATCAAACAATCTTTTCTTAGTTTTTTCCCTAAGTGCCATTACCTTCATTTGCTACAGAATAAAGCAGAAGGCAGACTTAACTATGATTGCATATGGCTGTGAAAACATGTACAAAGTATTTACTGAAATAATTTGTTGGTTGGATACAAAAAAGCAATGACACCACTCGGAGTGATATCACTAAAATGATTTAACGACATAATTACAAATTCATCATCAACCTACAATGTCAACAGTCAATCCTAGATAATACACAATTGTAGGCAAAAAAAACATACATGCTATTTTGTATTATTCATTTTGGCATTCAAGAAAATACTCTAAAATACACACAATGCCACAATCATATGCCCTAAGTACACACTTAGACAGATATGAGTGACAGATGCTGGTCAGTGTAGTGCCGAGTGATTAGCACAGGACTGTTATGTCCACACTGTTAGGTTGGCCATGTCCATACTGCCATGTCCACACTGTTATACATGACTGTTTAGACCCCCCAACTAGAGGTAGCAGGCCAACTGACGTATTGACCCGCTCACATTCAATCTCCCCTGTAGATATTCCATAGATCAATAGTAGAAGCACTTTTGCTCACATTACGATTTATCAGTGTCGGCTATAAATGTCAGGAGCCCAGCGCGTGAGCTAATACGCCATACATCAAGAGAGGGACTCTCTGCAGAATCAACTACCGACGACCTTCTGGCCTGCAATTTATTCAACCTTCTCTGCTGCTTTCGGCGTGTCTGGGAGATGGCTCAATGTGTTTTGTTTCTACACAAACAAGTAGAATTAATTGACCGAAACGACAACCCAGTTAGTGCCTAGATATTTCATGCCTGTTTTGCAACGATGATACTTTTTCAGATTGAAATCCCTCTGCAGCAATAACACGCTTTATTGTTTGTTGTCCGCGTTTTATTATGAAATGTGATTTATTGTCAATAAAGATGTTGTCAGTGTTTCTTCAATAAATAAAAGGCTCAATGGGACTTGTGTTCCTACTTTGCATCATGATATTTATAACGCAATGAGTCTCGCTTTTTGAATACATAAAGACCCACGAGTCATGCCCGTATCTTCTCGGGAGGGTTTAACATTGAAATAAACAGTCTTCTTGGGAGGATTTAACACTGAAATAAACAGTAATTCTGCTCGCAAAATAAAGACCTTGATTTGGGTAAGTTTGTCATCAATATCACATCCTTTGTCACTGTTAGCTATAAATAAAGCAGACACATATAACGTATCCAATTATTGGATACGTTATATGTTGAATTAATTACCATACCGCTTTATCACCTGCCATATCAACACACCCGGAATTAGGGCCGAGTCCTGATGGCGGCTCCAGGAACTAGATATACTCCCCACTCCCCTCACCCTGGAGGACTGAAGTAGCCTGGTTACGATGAGTCACACTGGAGTTAACCCTTGATCCTCCACAACCATTCAGACAGAACTCCACCTCCACCTAGCTGAAAACTTTTGCACAGGTAAGGTAAGCCTGAAAAGGGGGTAGCTTGCAACGTTCTATCATCTCTCAAATTGCCTGTTATAGCATGATATACCACTATATTAGGTGTGATTTCCAAGGTCTATCATCCACATTATTTCTGTTGTTTTCATTATACTATTGGCGGTCGAGTGCCTGAGTGTTAGGCAAAGCTAAGTAATTGACACGGGCTGGTGGGGGACTGGGTATGAAGTCCAGGCTAAGGGTCTAAGAGGCCGAACCCATGACTCAGCAGAGCAGGGGGCAGACTAGTACCGGGATTGATTTGGCCAGTTTTTTTCATGACCCACTTAGGGTCTCGGTAGGGTGGGGATCTGAGGCGATCCTCCCTAGTGAATCCTTCATAAAAGCAGCTATGTTTGTGTTGCTAGGCCGACACGCGCCCTGTGGTGGACCGACCCAATGTAAAACATCTGAGAAGACCCAGACTCCACTTGTGGGTCTAATGGGTTATCTGAACACACCAAAAAATACACTTTGTTATCATTATGTTCCAGCCTGAGGTCATACAAGACATACTCCATATAGGTCCTACTCTAGAGCAATGACCTGACAGAAAAGGTAGTACTTTGACCCTCGGAATCGCATGATGTAGAGGTACGTATGAAGGTTTGTGGTGTATGTATAATTTTCCAGCTGTGACACTGGTCTGCATCAACAAAATGTATGGGTATATATCTAGGAGGGCCCTGGGGGCCATTTAAACCCAAACTCTGACGCACGTGCCTGCTATAGAGCGGGCAGCTGGTGCGTGTGAGCATATCCGAGCAGCTCGTGAGCTACTCTAGACTCTGGAGGAAGGGCGGGATGCCTCAGGCCGCTGTGACATGAGTCATATCGAAGTGCTCGTCCTTCTATCTTACCCCTCATCACCCCCCCCCCCCCCAACTCTCTACACAATCCGTATGGTCAGTTCGCATGTCGAACATAGAGTACACAATAATACAGAACTTGGGTCATTGAGGATATCCAGGGATCCGATGTGCTTCTAGGCACCTAGGAGCAAATGTAGTGTACATGGGACAATGGTTGTTTGGCAGGTGCCATGGTGCTGTCTGTTATAATGGTCGTATCAGGTAGGCCTCCCCCGCAGTGTCCTGTAGTAGAGGGGACGGACGTACAGGTAGGATCAGGTGCACCACTCACAGCCCTGTCGGGGAGGCAGGTTAACCCATTAGGGTACGTCTGGGAACACAATGCATTAGGGTACTATATCGCTTTGTGTAGCAATATGGCACACGTCAATGTAAGGGACACGGAGTATTTATCCCAGGAGATAATACGTCTGATAACTTACCGAACCAGCAATATATCCTTTTTTTCATTTTGGATATTCAGCTTGATATCCTCTCAGATTAGTTAATAATTGGATACATAGTATCCCTAAATGAATCCGATATCCATGGCTCTAATAGCTGCATCTCCCTTCAGTGACAGGTCCTTATAATCCAGACATGGGCGAGGTCCAAACACCCGAAACAGACCGTCTAAGATGAGCCTGGTTTGGCATTAGTCACTCGTGGTGGCTGAAATGACATCGTCACAACACAACTTCCACTTCTTAGGCCACTCCAGATGGCCAATGCTCCTGTTTTTTAACCAGACCCTGCCTTCTGGCCTCTTTTCCCAAACGATAAACACATGTTGTATCTATGCCTTCCTTTTCAGCAGCGAAGTAACTAAAGGCATTGGTGTTAATTTGTTTCCATGTAAAAGTAACACCATGGAGAATTGTTTACACGACCCAGGTATGGGGTAACTAGGTTTCTGAGGTAGTAGTCCATGTCCTCCCTCCAGGTTACTCCAGGGCGTACTGCTACTGGTCAGCGTCTGTCAACAGCTGGAGTACAACTCCTCCTCCTGTGAATCTCCCGCCAAATCCCCTTATACCACTTCCTCCATGGTCGGACTACCTCCAGACGGCAAGATGAGATCATAGTCTCACCAACCACGGGGAAAATAATCTTGGTCAAGCCAGCTTACTCTCAAATTACGCGAACTTAAAATACAATCTTAAGACATCGGTGAACACACGCATTAATAACCACTTGACTTTTTTTCGACAAAACAATTACATTTCTAATTGGTATGAAATTGATAATGTCTTATTCAAAACGTCGCCAACTGTTTACTACTTAAGTCTAAATTAGTTCCAACTTATAACAGACACATTCATGGCATCTGTAAGTAATTAAGCATAAGGTAGCAAAAATTAATTCCCAAAGGTAAACTGATAAATACTTGAAACATAAAATTCTATAGCGACTGCTTTCCTACATCCCGGTCATAACAAAATTCGCCGAGTGTAGGCCGCATGCAAAACTTACAAAGGAAAAATAGACAACCTCTCTTCGTCAAGTCTATTCCGGATATATGAGCGGAAGTGCGCGTTCCTGAGTCTGGAGATGGATTGTGGGGTAGTCGGCGTCTGACGTGCCGTCAAACGTCGCCACCAGGCGGCGTCTGGGGCGCCTAACCCAATGGGAAAGGCCTTCAGGTGGAGAACCATTCATCAAACCCTAAACCCCAGGTGGGCGTCTGGGAGCCCTGGTGGAGATGGTTAGGGAGCACGAGATCGAGCGAAATTCCATGAGATTCGGCGTTCCCTCCTGACTAGCCTAACTCCTGCCCCCATTACCCCACGAGCCTTTTTTTCTATTTGGTTTTTCGTCTTTTTTTCCTAACAGTGAGAGCTCAGACCTCTTTCCGTGTGGCGTTTAACATGCACGTATTACACTCCGAAGTCGAACTTGAGACGCGTTTCACTTCTTGGACGTCACCAAGAAGTTTGAGTTCAAACACCCACCAACCGTTCTCTGAATACCTCCCGATTAAACGTGTCTTTACGACACAAGAGAAAATCAGCTCAAGTCAATTCATATGTTTTTACAAGAAATCTGGGTTAGGTATTATGAAGCGTCTGCCAGTGACAAACGAAGCAAACTGCATAATCGTTCAAAATATTTGCCATTGATTGAATCCAATCCGAATGGCAAACTCACCTGAAATCATTTCTTTAGGGAACCATTCGGCAGCGAGAACACGTGCCAACACGGCGGTTAATGGATTGTCTGTTTTTTTAACATCTGGCCGCGTCACAAATCTCCTCAGCAGTAGGGTTTAACACCTGAGGGGCCACACCCAAACGGGGCTCTTTTTCCTCATCTGAGCTGGTTATCTATTTGGGCCCCTCGTTTAAGTGAGTTGCTCGTCTGGGTAAAATTGCGTAGTCAAATCTCTCATTTGTCTCAGGCGTTCATTTCAATGGTGTACTACCCGTCCAGGTGAACTGCTCATCTATGTGAACCACTCTTCTATGTGAACTGCTCATCCAGGTGAACCGCTCATCTAGGTGTATCGCTCACCCGGGTGAACTACTCTTTTAAGTGAACTGTCCATCTAGGTGAACCGCTCATCTAGGTGAACCGCTCAGCTAGGTGAACCACTCATCCAGATGAACTGCTCATCTCAGTGGTACAGGCGTACCTGCTCTCAGTGCTGGAGTTATAGATTTTCGGCCCTTTCTCCCACCTGTCTCGCCTATTTCTGGTGTTTGATGCGGTCTGTCTTGGCTCTTACATCAGGACCCAGCATTAGAACACCTGTGACTGGATGTACATACACCCCAGACGTTTTTACCTGGCCTGGTTCTACATGCCTGTAGAGATGTCTGTACCTTGAGGGATACAGCAGGCTGTATAATTTCTTTAAACACTTGCCTCACTGGACAGGGTATAGTAGGGGTGGGGGAATACCACTGAAAAACCAGTTCTATCAGCTAGGTCAGAGAAGGCGTCTATTCTTTTCGAAACTTTCGAAAATTCACGAGCATCCGAAAAGTCAAGAGTACTCTCTATTTTAACCATTTCCATCTCCAGCAGACACTTTTAAAAGGCCCAGGGGTGAAATGACCTGTCGGGGCTCTGACCCGCTTCCCATGTCTTCCAGTCACAATGAATCAACTTATCAGGGCCTGATGGAGAAAGATAGGCACCTCCTCCAGGGTCGGTCACTCCATGGGTCACCTGAGGTAACTGTACCGATACGTAATTTGTACCTGACCCCAAGATGAATACCACAGCCTGAAATACTAGGGAGTTTTTGAAACACACACGTATCAGTGCCCCGTACCTGTTCTTCGGGTAAACGGACTGTTAAGAGCGTGACCACCAGCGGGCAGCACTGATACGAATGGGGGAGCAAGGCTTTTGGATTTGACAGGGACAAAAGCACTGCTCAAGGTACCTACAAGATCATCAGTAGGCAGAAAATCACAGCAAGACAGTGCAATTCAGTTCCACTGCTGTCGCATAAAATGGGATAAGAACAACAGATACATCTACCATTTTATCAGTAGCAAATTCTCATAAAATATCATTGGGGGAATTTTAAGTTTTCACATTCAGTATTCAAGTTGTTCTTATTCTTTTGCTCTGTAACTCAGGGATGTAAATTAGGGACATTGAAAAAGTCGGAAATAGTAGTGAGAAAATCTGATTGTTTCCTAAAATGTTGCGAAACGTATTCTAAACATAACATTTTAAAGCTGATTTTTGGGAATGTTGGAGAAAAAAAATCGGAAATCCGACAAAAATCTGAAGACTTACATCCCTGGTAACTGGGTTTTTACTCTTTTTTTTTTTTACATGTTTTTTCCTTTGCAATTACATAACAGCGTTTCTTTGTTTAAAATCATTCCTCAGATCAAACGAAATGCACGACTGACATAAAATGTCTTAATCTATTTGAATTAAACAACGATAAATCTAATTCAAGGCAGTTGCCCAGATACATATCAAACTCATTGCGTTATCTAAACAACTGGATTAACCCTTCTCAGTGCCCCCAATGACATTCCCCCACTATAACATTATAAGAGCACCTCGAGCTGTAACGGGCGTGGGTCTCGAGCAGCTCCGAGCAGCTCACCGCAAAGATCCAGGTTATCAGGAGTCTGGCCCGGATCAACTGCTCCCCCCTCCCTCATACTGCTCGCCGCAGATCGATCGGATCCCAAACAAGCCAATTTCCATGGCAACCAGCTGGCACTTATCTTGTCTGTGTGCCGGTCAGCCCCTGGGCAGATGATAGTCTGTATCTATGATCACAGACTCACACGGATGCGATGCCTCCCTAAGCTACCTGCTTATCCCCCGCCCTGAGTGTGTTACAAACAGGCTGTGGAGTGAGGGCGAGTCAGAGACTTACAGACCATTAAGACAGGGGTTTGATAGCCCTGGAGTTAACATGCTGCTATCAATGTGCTTTGTAAAAATAGATAAGGAACCTCATCAAATACGTACGCAGCAAGGGGTGGGTTGAGGGTCCTACAATTTTGAAAATATCTGGTGGGGGAGGGGGAGGGGTCTGGAGTTTTTCAAAACATGCACACGTACAAAATGGAAGGCATTAAAATATTGTAATGAGGCCTATAATTCTACACAATTAATCACCACAATCTAATTTACTGAATAGATGCACAGCTCAAGCTAACAGAATATCAGTTTGAGAATAATCTAACTTTCAAACATAAATTTATGCATGGAATTTCAGTGTGCAACCACATTTGTATTGATCAACATTATTCTGAATGATAAATCATTTTATCGTGGCACAGTATTCACAATTGTCAGGATTCAATGACCTGTATACACGAACATTCCGCGTTCTGAGCCATGTGGGTAGAGGTCGATCAATGAGGGTTCTACGGGTACCAGCGAGACCCCCTCACCTCTCAAAGGTTACAGTGGCTGCTGGTGACTGGTGTGAGCCCGGGTATGGCGTGTGTCAGAGAGACGGCTGAGGTGACCTTCAAAACCATGCTTCCATCTGGTTAGTTTATGTCCATAGCCTACGTCTATTTGAGACTCATCAAAAGTCGATCAACAACAAGAATTAAGATATCGAATTGAGATATCGTAGATCTATAATAAACTGTCAATTTCGATTTCTAAAAAAAACCAATATTGAATATATAGAAATAAGAAGGTGAGAATTTGGCCCAATTCCTGTAGTAACTAACTTTTGACCTACCCTTAAGGCTGTCATGACCAAACAGGCTGTCCAGACCCCTCCCCCCTCACACCCTGCACGTCACCCCTGGGTCCAGCCCTGCACAGGACCTACCCCAGGACCATGTCCAGAGACAAGAGCCAGGACCCCTCCTCAAAACACCATCAACCCTTCCTTGACCCCTCACAACGTGTTGATCTCATAGCCCTGAGTTCATAAACTCAATGAATTGGTGAATCGAAGATAGTGAAAGTAGCACAATGATGGGTATAGACCCCTAAAATCGACAGGGCGACATGGCCATTTCTTAAATTCGACATGCGACATGAGCCTTAGTGACATGAAGAAAATGATAAGGGACATGACATAGGCTATTTCTTAAATTCGACATGGGACATGGACAATTCTTAAAACCGACATGAAAATTCAATATATAACGACAGGGGACATTGCCATTTCTTAAATTCGACATGCGACATCGGGACCCCCCATCAACACCCCTACAATGGATTCAAGATGTTTTCTCACTTTATAGAGAGCAAACGTAAACCAGATTTCTAAATAGTTCTCGGTGGCTTGCTGCACCATTGTCTAATCACTGGCGGTTAGCTCCAACATCTGTCATTGCTACTGTGTATTGAGTGGCGTTTATTGGTATGGTGCTACTGGAATGTTGGTTAAAGTACATGTAACACATACTTTACGTACCAGATGTCTACTATTCATATAATCACAATAATCTATTCAATCTATTTCTTTTTTCCTTCCTGGGTTAAACTATTCGCGTGGACTTGGTTGTTTTTATCTCTAAACTGAACATGATTATGACGTGTTACATTCTTTGTAGATGATGTATCCAATTAAGTCAGTGTGCACACAGAAAAATTCGATTTTACTTAATCTACTTGGTTTTACCCACACAAGAGGTCTGTAATCACTGATTTCCGTTTCATGTTGACGATGTTTAAGAAACAGCCCATAAGAAAATGTTAAATTAACATTGGGCGCTAATGAAATTGTTACAACTTACATATCTGGAATGCCTTTCTGTATTGTGGGCGTATTAAACCACCACTCCTTATTAAGACCACCAACACTTCATGTCCCAGAATAAATAAGCACTCAAGCATGTCTATAGAGATCCTATCTTAATTTGCATTCCGATCCTTCATCACTGAAGTAAAGGGGCCCAGAAAAACCTAAAGTATGTATACACAAGGACACAACAGGACGAATTACCAACAGTTTTTTGGTCAATAATGATACCCATGCCCCCTTTGAAGTTGTTTCCATGGAATAAAAGCGTCTAAATGATTGATATGATCAATGTTCAGGGACAAAAAGAAGTGGTCATATTTTGCCCCCTTGTTCCGGTGGGACTATTCAGTCACAGGTGGTATACCTCCAGGTGCTGCCAGGTGTGGTGATTGGGGGTCGGCCAAGGTGTCTTAGCTGAGGGCCCTTACCTGGTGGGATCCAGTTGGCGGCACCCCCAGGAGGTGGGGACCAGGTAACCTACAGGTGGCCTCCCTCTCCAGGTGAGGCAGTTAATAACACCTTACCTCCCGGGGCCACACGTCATGATCGGGTAAACCCTACCACGGTTAGAGGGGGCGTGTTACACTTTATTAATGATGTACGTGTATATAGCTATGCTCGGCTGGGATCCCTATTTACAACTTTCTACGCATTCACTTTTACATCTAGAATAAGAAAGGAAGCTGATGATATTCACTTAAAGTTTTGAACTGAATTTATATCGCATTGTGAAGCATAGGAGTCTAGCGTGACTTTCATCTTTCAATCGGACGATTCAAAAAGAGTGATAGGCCTATTATTCATAATAGTCTCTTCATATGAGAGTCAACCGAAAAGAAAACGTTTTATTGATATAAATACGTTCCTATTGCTCAGCATTCATGCCGAATGTCTGCCTCTATTGTACACGCTTAGAATAATGTTGTCTGAAGTGGCCCGAGCTGTTTATCTTTCCTTCAGCTAACTTTACCTTAGTGACACGGCAAATCCTTATCAATCATCCTCTGTAGTGTTTTTTGTACAATCTGAGCTATGCCATCTGTCCCATACGGCACCCCCGTCCATCAAGCTGTCGTTATGTTCTACGGACCTAGTCCTCTAACATTCCCTAAGATGTGGGTTTAATCTGAGGCTTCATGTATCCCCACCTCCCTACCTGACAGCTCCCGCAACCCTGATAGTCTACTCCCATGTGATGTGGCAACTCTCCGACTTATTTATCTCTAAATCTACAGAGACGCGCTTTTTAATATGACATCCCCCTAAGCCTAAGATGAAAGACTGGGCAATAACCAACATGCGGAAAAAATCTGAGTAGAACGCAAGACGAGAATTCTTTGTATGATGACTGAGGCTGGGCTGGGGAGCTGACTTTATGATATCAATCCCTAACCCGAGTGGCGTCAGGCTGGCTGTAGGTGTGTACACGTTCAGAATCATACACGCTGTGAAACCAAAGTCCCTGTTGGTATAAACCGAGATTGACTTTATATGTGATATGGCATAAGGTTGAGCTGTTCAGGGCAAGTTCAAACATCAACAGGTGTGTCAATAAACCGCGTGTAGCACATGCAGGTGAGTGGTACTCCAGTGGGTTTATAACTATAAGGTATACTCAATAGTCACCTGGAGGCGGTAGGATACCCTGGAGTTCTATTATACTTGATACGCAGCTGTTATAGGGGTTATATTTTGATTGGCTCGGTTGTATCGTGAACATGAATTAGTCATGGTTTAATGGAGAAATCCTACTGCGCACCTGATAATTTATTTCAAAAAAATGATGTCCATAATTTCCAAGTATCAAACCAACCTGATGAGTTACTTCCACCGTCGTCCTCACTATCCGAGTAGGAGGTGACAGGTACAACCATCACCTGCATATCCTCCTCCATGGTGAAATAATGTCAAGGTGTCAGTCACTATGTATCGTACTCCTCAATAACGTTCACACATCATACACATCATCCTAGGCTCTGTTATAAGTAACATCCATCCACATTGTAGTGGCACACTTCAATGATCAAATGATGTCAGATGCTGGGCGGATCTGTCCGTATAGGACCTGGCCCCCTCCATCCCTACTCCAGGGTCTCCTCCATCCCCTGCTAACCACATCCTCGTCTCCTGGAGGAAGTCGTCTCAGCTAGAACCGGCCCAAACTGCGCCGGGCCACACTGTTGACATGCTGAGCGGCACAGCGCGGAGCGTGGACACAACCTACGCGTATATTACGTCTGCATGCGATGTTTGACCCATATAGCTCAAGGCAAAAAGGGTACCCCACTACAACTTAGCCCTGCGGCCTATAAAACACTAGATGTGCATCAACCATGAAATGTATGTAAAAGCCTGTGTCTCCCCGAGCTCGCTGCTTATATGGCCAGGGTTACGGGGGTTGGAGGGGTGGGCTCTTATGGGTTGGGTGTTAAGTGGGGGGTTGTCAACCAATCATATATCCGCCTGTAATTCATCATCATCTGATTACCCACACGTAACGTGGGTAACGACCAGCCGCTAGGAGTCTATAAATTGTTAGATTACTACGTATTTGGTCATATAGAAACATGGCATTTTATTATCAAGATCTCACACCACAGTAGAATGTCTGTAGAATGACTTAAGTAAAAGAAAAAAATCCCCATAGGAGCCTACTTTCGTCCCCATATTTTCCTCAAGACTGCTAATTAACGTAATGCATGTTAATTAAGACTATTATCTACCCTACATTGTCTGATGGGCTCGGTCATGCATTCAATGCGTGACGGCCATGCATTAAATGCCCCTATCCTACCGTATTCAGAAAGGTCACGTTTGTGTATTCCTAACGGACCTGTCAAATAAATATCCTACAAAAAACGGTCAGTGTGAATCTGGTGTGTATCTTATACAATATCAAGAACAACAGGGAAACCCCAATACCTCCAGACAGGACTTACGACGTAACACGAGAAGCTATATGGTACAAATACAGCCACTACAGTATGAAATAAAAGTATCTCCTTACGACAGCGGTAATATGTTGTCTTTTTTCTTAGTGCACATACTACTGTGGCCATAATATCCTTGGTCCGGCTCTCGTCTAATGATTCCTTACAGCAGACAGGTCAATATAGATCCTAGACAGCTCCGGCCCACTGGGGATAGGGTGAGGCCCACAATACCAATAAGGTAATGAAGGGGTCAGTGCGGCAATATACACTGTGGGGATTAACATCCAGTCTAATCTGATAAGCCGTACTATACCGGAACAACCAACTGAATATATTCTTGGTAAACATGAACTGCACTCAAACTCATGGTTACACCTTAAGTGGTATGGTGGGTGAGGAAACCACACACGGGGCATAGATATAAAACGACTCATACTATAGGGATAGATAAAACTCCAGCGTAGACTATGAGGTTATCTGGGCGGATTATCCATATTCAGTGTGGAGGTGGGAGGCTTATGTACATCCGGATTACCGCATCCTAGACAAGGGCTATGGGCTTATCATCAATGGTTTCACAAATCGACCTTTGGAAAAAAGCACTAATTTGTTGTTTGATAAAACACCAACAAGATTAGATGGTGTTGGTTATACTTTGATTAGAAACTGTTTGGTGTTGCATGGAAGATTAAAAGAGTACTTGAGATTTGTTTTTGTGTCTTAATTGCCTGACACTGAATTTTAGCAAATCATGTACCTAGTAATTAATTTTAATGTGTATTATGGAGCTTTTTAATTTCTTTAATGGCATGTCATTCGAAGGGAAATACTAGGTCCTATATGACTAAAAAAAGTAAAAAAACAACAACACGAAACTCAACAATGAACGGTTCCTTGATCTTTTCAGGCTAGAACTTGGGCTTAGGCTCTGCTACAAAGCACGAACAGTGAAAAAGAATGGGTGTGTATTCAGAGTAACCACCTACCATGTCCAAGGCTCTGACCATAGGAGACCGTAAGTTCTGCACTCACACTCCAACTTTCCCATTGTGTCCACCCATTGTTGAAAATCCCATAGTGACCCCACCTTCTCCATTGTTACAATCCAGCCCTACCCCCTTTTACATTATTACCCACCCTACCTCGTCCCCTCCCCTACTCCACTTCCCCACGTCCTCAGATTTTCTCACCCTGAGAGAGGCCCTTTTGCTTCCCCTGTGTCTATACACCCAGCACACCTCATTAACATTCAATCATATCTCTCTATTGGTTCCGGCCCCTCTCTGATTGAGCAGTGTGGCAATGCCTGGCTGTGTATTGACTTGACTCAATTCACTCGTACGGCTCGGCTTACACAGAATGCTTAGAGCCTTGTGTTTCGGCCCGAGTAGCACCCTTAGGCTAATACAAGTGTTTGCCAACAAGCCCCATAGATCTTATTTGCCTTGTTTTCAATATGCACTTAGCATGGTGTAAAGCAAAATGACGGCCTATTTATCTTCCGATTCACTGTTTCGGTGAGAAATTGGCTACTCAGTCTCAGACTTAGTATGCGGCGCGGCGTTTACTGAAAGCGTTTGTCAGGTATGTCATAGCTGAATGATCGGCCAACTTCTTGAGTTTAATATGGGTATTACTTGTATTTGAAATTAGGAAAAGTCCATGTCACTTTTGTTCTTTGTTTATTTAATGGGCGCGTCCATGTTACTATTAATGTTCTTTGTTTGATTTATTGTGTGCATGTATCCCCAGCAGGATTTATCGCGTATAAAATAATAATGACGAATTACTAAAAAGTATGTTATGAGACAATGAATGGTGTTAAAAAGTTTATAGGATATAGAATGATACGAGTGTATTCTGTGTAGAAACGTAAATGGATGAACAACGTACATTATAATGTGAGAACACTATGCCATGATGGTCCTCCCCACTAGGTCTGAATCACACTTAATGTATGTACATGTACACGGTAATGGACCATTAGTTACATGGCAATTTCCCCAATTTCCACTTGTTTACATCTTTCGTCGGTTCCGCCATTCTAAGGACGTGACGTTACTGTTAAAGAGAACTCACTAGCTACAACATGTCTACGGGAGCCCAGACACATGCCCTACTCAGGTATGCAGTTGTCAGAAGCCCAAGTCATGTTAACAACAATTCTGATAATGTTATGGAATGGGAGAATGAAAAAGGTAGTGGTGTGTGCGTTTAGGTATTCAGAATGTAGGGGACCTCTGTCTCTCTGTCTAATGGACCGAAATGTTCTGATCGATGGGTAATAATGTCATTAAGTGATTCATAAATGTTCCACATTTGGTAATATAGGTGTCGTGTCACGAACTGTGTATTAAATGGGCTACCCGCATTCTATATTATTGAGCAATTGCAAAATAATAGATTGTTCATATTTTTAAGTTAACCTTTATAAGCTGAATTTCACATGATAAACATCCACATACATTGTGCGGTAAAACTGCAGGTTAGAAATAGAAAATTCTATTCTTGTCATAACAATAGCCAGCCATGCAACATTGGTGTCCTCAAAATAGGTAAACGACTACGTTTGGTAATGGCCTGTCTGAGGACAGTGATATTAGAGGCGTGCGTCTACTAATTAGGGGACACTCATTAGCGTTTACAGCAAATTGTAGGTAAATCTATACCCCCCTTAACACACAGGTCGTTTACAAATAATTTAGATGGGATTGTTAAAGACAAATGGGGAAATAATCATACGCTGTCTACTATAGTCTTGTTGGAAAGTTTCCCAGTTTCTAGGCTTGTTGCATTGGCGTGGTTAAGGACGCTGTTTATAAGGCCTATAATTATTATTTAGACTCATGTGCCTAATGGATAGAATAAGCTGTTTTAAGAGTATTCTCTCCGTTGTAAACGTTTTGCTCAAATTAAAATAAAATGCTGGTGGAAAATTTGGAAAGAACGCGCACATCAGTTAAAAGGTTGAATATGAACTTTTTCAGCCTTGATTATCTTTAATCACCTGGATTAGAGCCGGGGAGAACACTGGGTTATTAACAGGTAATTAATAGAACTTCTTGAGAATACCAACGTTGTTCAAGGTGTGTGAAATACGCCAACTCGCAAAAAGTAAAAGGGCGTTTCTTTAGACGAACACGTGAAAGACGTGATGCTAACAATTCACTGAGGACCATTTTTGAACAAGTTCTATTTTCGGTGCGTCTGGCAACTGGTGTTACATTTAAAATGCATGTTCTCCTGGCCCTGCCCCACAATAACATCATTGTAGGGGCCACCTGCACAACACTATCTTTCTGTCTGACTGCCTGTGTACATACACGCCCTGCCTCCTGTACCTGGAGCAAAAAGGCCACAACCAATCAAGGGAATTAACCTGCACTCAGGCCGATCGAGTGAGCCTGAAGGTGCGTGTCGAACCACACTATCTAATAACTTGTTGGCCTAAACGACGAACGGCCAGTGTCTGACTGCAGTTTTCCCACCCCGCCATCCACCACACTGTATCAGAAATGTTAATATCAAAGTCACCTAGCCGCACGTGAAATTGGTTCACACTCACCTGACCATTAAATTTTACTAGGGGTGGGAGGGGTAGGGGACTAGCAACGAATTCCGGTTGATCCTGATAAAAACGCTATTTCAGGAGCAGAGTTAAGCCATACATTATATACAAAAAGTTAGCTCAAAGAAGAAAAGCGATAAGGCTTCCCACACCTGCATGTAAGATAGAGATAACACTGTTCCATTGCGAATAAAATGCTTTTTAACATTTAATTCATTAAGTAGAGGCTTTTCTCACGAAACGCCATGAGTCGAGCAATCTAACATGTTCAGTAGTCTGCGATGTTTATCTTGGACGTCCTGTAGTTACAAAGTTATACTTTTGATTTCGTTTACAGCGTCCGAAGATAATCGTGTCATACCCAATTTTCAAATCTTAATTTCAAATTTTTAGCATGAACAAAAACAAATTAAAAATCCACTTTCACTGCATTTCCTTTAATATAATATCAAAATTATTGTGGATCTGTATGTCAAGTATAATATGCTTGAAATAAGAGAAGGTGATGCCCTTTTCCCAAAAATTCTCCCATAATTATATGAAAAGACATCAAACGGCCCCTCCCATCCTGCTTTTTCTCTCGCCGCTACTTGAGCGGCAAAAGTTTGTGTTTTTTTCCCCTGAAATACGCCAACATATATATGCCCAGAGGTGTGGGGCATTAAAGCACGCCCCTCACTTTCCATGCAAAAGCCTACAACGCCCGGCATGTCGTTAAAAACTCAGCAAACCTAATAAAGGCCTATCTCCACTGCACTATACAGGAGACAGCCAACACCCACTGGAGGCGGGCGCCTGGAGAGGTCACCAGGGACGCACCTCACCTCCAGTACACACTGTTTACTCCCGCCCTACACGAGCTACATTCTAATTGAATAGTCACTTTTTCCCTGTATACCCGACAGCGATAATGTTTCTAACCAAGACCTCAGCCCGGGTCTGTGCCCTAAAGGGTTAAGTGGTCACAAAACACAGGACATAACCGCAAAGCCTTCAGCTGCCTTACCACCCGCTGCACATGTTGACCTATAGGCGGTACTTTGTAATTGTTGTTGGATTTAAAACAAGAATGGATGTAAAGGATATGTATATTGTCCATAGGTGTTAGAATTAGAGACAAGGTATGCTTCCCGAGGGTGTTTAGGATGGTAAATCTGTAGGTTTATTGACAGAACTGTCAGTTTTGTGTTCTGTACTGGGCAACATATAAATATACAACTTAGAAGCGAGATATACGTCCCCACACTCTTTCCTTTTAGGCAGTATGCCCTATCTGTTTACTTCATGTGAGAACGTGTTTCATTTTCAATATTCCCCTTATCCACAGGTCGTGCCATTCAAAGCATATCGCCCCTGCGGCCCCTTCTGGGCACATTCCATCAAATGCAACAAGCCTTCTAAAGGTTTATTCAAACATACCCCCTTTTATCGTGGATTCCAATATACTTAGATCCATTCCCAAGTGGCTGCTTTAAAAGAACTTCAAATATTAACCATGCCACTTTTTGACAATGGCGCATCAAAATGATGAAATGGGAGATAGACATTTCCATTACTTTTTTATGCTCTTGCCTGGAGTAAGTCTGTATGTGCGGCACTTTTTCAGACTAAAACGAATGTCATCTCTTCGGTCAACGTTTTTATGAAAGGCTAATGCACTTGACACAGAATAATAACAACCGCTTTCCCCAATGCACAAATATAATTTCGTTCTCTTGTTTCCTCTTAAACGTCTGTCTAAATTAAGAAATTCAGCAAAAAATATAAGTCAGTCAGTCCTTACTAGAGCTTTGTTTAACAAGTAAGCTCAATATATATCAGTAATCCTCCAGGACGTTTAACGTCTAGTATTGGCAATACTGGAGATATATAAGTATGTTAAAACTTATATAGTTCAAAAATTCCATAAATCAAAAATACATAAAAGTAAACCGTCAAGCAGAGTGAGGGGCATAAAACGAACACGTATATTGCTGACATAATGGTTGTCATGTCAATTCATAAAAGAGCACCAGTCACAGGACCACAGCAGGTAGGGGAGTGCACACCGATGAGCCGTATAGATGACAGGTGAGGCCCAGAGACATGGACACCCTATAGGCCTAGCTCTGACCACTGGCTGAGAACCAGCCCTGGAGAGGCCTCTCATGAGACAGCCTCGGGAGGACCTCCTAGGGTGGCTCAAATGTCCATCAAATATACCCTGGATGCTTGCCTCTTTGTATGATTGGTCTTATTAGTAATTTACCGGCAATCACTATACAGCATTTTTCATACAAATAATCACATATGCTTTGCAATCGTTTGCTCATTAAAACGATATTATGTCAATACAGAATGTGTAAGACAAGTATAATTTGAATGTAGGGGAGTCTCAGTTCGATAGTTTTGATATCCGTACATTAAAAGAATGTTTAATTTGTTACAGGGTTTGTAATCATTTGTGCCCCGACACTAATGCCTGTATAATCTTTACAAACACCCTACTTCAAAGTATCCATTGAAGTGTGACAAATATACTCTCACTACACGAGCCAAACAAAGAAGTGTATGTACAAGCATTACTGGTTTAGTAGCAAAATGCACAACACCTCGGTAGGCATGTAGTTAATTGACGGTTGCATAGGTGACCCTGTTCGGGTGTCGAGTCAGACTCCCAGTAGCTATGTAACTCGGCCTACATTTTCTACCATACAAAAGAACAACTCCTGCGATTCTCAATCTTACAACATAACTCCCCCCTGAGAAACGTACCTTACCTGCTGATAACCTTGGAGCATGCACCGAATCGACCCGTGAAGTTATGTCTTATATTCCATTTGTGTTGTCTTATACTCCCTTTGTGTCAGACCAACTGCACCTTGTGAACGCTTTATCCTTTCGTATGTATTCCGATATCCTCAAAGGATTCCCTTCTTAACAGCAAGGTCTGTGCATCCTACACATCAATGCAACACCTGTGTGGGTGGTGGAGTGAGTGGGGCGCGCGTCGCCAGGTAGGGACCACGTACAGGTGTGTGCTGGAGGCTGGCCTCATGCAGGGACACCTTACCTGGATACACTAAGTAGAGAGATGGTGTACCACTGCCTGGGTGCCTACTGTTGTTTATAGCTCTGCACGGAAGCCTAAATTGATTGGTGCTGCAGATGTCCCTTTATAAGAAGGACACCGGCGATGCTCGCTCTCCTTGCCTATGATGTATAACAGTTTTCCGTTTGAATCACCAGGACAACGTTCACCTCCAGGAGCCACCAGCTCGTAGTCACCTCTCCCTGTATACCTCCCTGTAGTGACAGGAGTAGTCATAGTAATATGGTCCGCGCCCACCAGGTACAACGTACTCTCACCTGACCAAGGTTAAAGGTGCCGCACACATTATTGTCCACCCCAGGTGTTTAGAATGGAACAAAGTGGGCCTCAAGGACAATGCTTGGATCCCCTACACCGGTCAGCAGAATAAGATGTACAATGGGCCAGCCTTTTTGGTATTCTTTTGGACATGCTCCACTAAGTGAAGAATAAGTAGCTTGTGACAAGAAGGCTGCACGCATATCTTTTTGTCATGACACGAAAGCTTGGAGCTGTGTCGCAAAAACAACATCATTATATTTTTATCTAAGGAAAGGTGGTAGAAAATTACATTGTTAAGATACATTATATTCCAATTATGTGTACGTACATTATTCTCTCTTCGCCATGGAATATACCCCAAATCTGTTGATATTCATGAGGGAACTTTCAATTTGAAAGTCAGTAGCAAAGCAGCGATTCACCTGGTCAGTTTTCACTGGTGCTGCACCATTTGTAAAACTATATATTTAGACCACTAAATTCCTACCTTGAGGCCAGTCTCAGGTGATACAAAAGGTAGGTCCGTCCCCTGTAACACCTGTCGCCTATCTTATCACCCTATTACCTGACATCAGACCTTTCACCCAGACGCCCAGCATCACCTGGTTAGGCCGTATCAAAAGATAGCCCTTGACCAGTCGCACGGGACGGCTCCAAAATCTCAGGTCCCTGGGGTTGAGGTGAGTGTAGGGTATCATTCAGGCACCTGTCTGTGGGGCGGGGGCCAGGTAAAAGGTGGTCCCTGCACGCCTCATTACCTGGTTGTAACCACCTATGTGTAAGCTGCTGACCTCATCGTGTACACCTGACACCCATCTGGTCAGGAGACACGACTCACTCATGTACATACATTCGGTCCCTTAACTCTCAGAGTTCCGATCGGTTTTATATTTTTTCGTACTTGCAAACTTAGAGAAATAATATCGAATATTGTCATAATAATGTCATACATTATGTTTGATGAGTTCAATATGAAATGAATCAATTACTATTTCTTTGATTTAATGACTTATGATGATATCAAGAATTGGGGAAATGAAGTATATAATTTGTTCATATTTGCAATAGCATACGTGAATGCCGTTCCTTTATGATAAGGAGAAACCATGTGAGAGCTATGCTATGTCAAATTCAATACGATCTGATGTCCCTTAAGGGGCTTCCCTTAGCTCGCTGGCAGACTATCATGGGGCTTCTTCCGGGATCCTTTATAGACCCAGACCACAGACTTTACACTGTTATGGGTAACATCAATTCAATTAGGTAGATTACTTCTAGCACACCTCCTGTAAGACTATGACTCAATATAGGAAAGATGTTATTCCATGTATGAAATGTATCCGGTAGTATATTGATAGAAAGTAGGTCAACGAATTGCAATGTTGAAGTTAATTCTATAATAAAATACTGAGTTACACATGTTATTGCTGTTGCTTTTTGGGTGTTTTTTCTTATTCATTCAAGTTATTTTTGTATTTAGAAACTACAAATTCCAATATCAAAAAGATATAGTTGCCTATCTACAATAGAAGGATACACTCCAAGCTGGATAAATATTATCATAATATGAGGGGAGAAGAAAAGGTTTACTGTGTACTTCATCTTCACACTGGCTCAATGTAACAGAGTCACCATCTTTTGTCCAACGGATAAGGACGATGTTTCTGCAGATGTTCGCTAGGTGGCATGACGCTCCCCGGACTTCCCCTTCAGTCTGGACTGTCTGGGGAGGAGACCTTTCAGAGCGACATCCTCCATTATCTGTCATAACAGGTCTGTATATCACCAGTCCTACTGTACCGGGGACAGGTTGTGTCTACACTTACATGAATGTCGACGTATCAGTCATGTCCATACCGCTCTGAGCAGCTTATGCTGAGAAGGTTTTAGTTCGAGAAAGAAGGCTCAAGAAGAGCAAGGTAGATGGGTAGGACTGGACTAAGTATCGTTTGTAATTCATAATAGGGATTTGTTCATAAACTCTGATGGTTATGACAAATACATGCATGGGGAATATACATTAATATACGTTAACCCATGCATTTGCCTCTGTTAGAAAATACGTTTTTCTAATATTATAATTGATGTATAATTTGTTAGTTTGACCTGATAACCACATGAGCAGGTCAGTTATACCAAGGAGGCATTCACTCTCACATGTCTTTTCTTACTAAGAAATCAATCCTACAATCAACGCAGATTGGCCCACAGTAATTTGGATACTCTCTTCGGCGTGCCCAGTGACCCTTCTGTCCGTGTTTGACCCCCACTGACCCAGGCCTGATTCCGGGTCAGTAATGGCACAGACTGGGGAGGGATCGCCTCCAGGAGTACAAGGAGCTGGAGGGACTGACCCCTAGTCATCCTCCTCCAGGGCTGGACGCCCAGTGCCAGGCCGGTTGTCATACCTGATTAGACAGAGAGCCGCTGACCCTCTGATCACTGAGGTCCGCTGGGAGGGGGAGGGGGAGGACGCCATAAGGAGAAGCTCTCATCCCCATGTATCCAGTTCACCGGGCCCACTGGGGTCTTATATTCTGTAGCAGTCATCAGCACAAACGTCTACCTCTTTTGATAGTTCTCGTCCTGTCCGTTATTATGTCCAGAATCAATATGACTGTAAGATATAATCTATCGCTCTGCATAATCTTGGGAAACTGCCTTTGTAAGCATTAACATAAAAGCAAGAAATGTAAAGCGAACTCGTATGGTGGACGTACGTGAGTTAGAATCAGTGTTGTGCTCAATGACTGTCTCCATTTGTCCCCGACCCTTGGTTCTGTTTGGCATCAGGTCTGCCCTTAACTGTAGACATGCGATGCCCTTACCACATGTGGCACTATTGTTACGTTACCTGAGCCAGACCATTACCACATGTGGCACTATTGTTACCTGGGCCAGGCCATCTAGTGGGGAGGGTAGGGTATCTAGTTGGGAGGGCATGTCATCTAGTAGGGAGGGCAGACCATCTCGTGGGGAGGCCAGGCCATCTAGTGAGGAGGGCAGGTTATCTACTGGGGAGGGCAAGCCATCTAGTGGTGAACTATTGTTTGAGTTTGTTTTAATACTGCGTGATGTGTATATAACTAAGTATCCATGAGTCGTTTGTCCAGGTTGTCTGAGTCAATCAGACTGCGTTTAAAGTTAGTTCGTTCACTTCCCAATAGTTCAAAAGAAATGAACGATGAGGGAGCTCGTAATATGAAAGGGTTTTTATTCAATAAACATCTCATCCCGAGTCAAAGCCACTATGTATAAGTCTCCATCAGTCCACCTCCCATCTCCTATCAGCAATCAACCACATGTAGAATACAAGTTGTTCCAACACATTCTAGACCGTTCTAGTGCTTAGCTCTATCACAATCCTATGTCCGAGGTAGTTGGTATAGGTAAAACTCCAGTCTGCTGCGCGGGAGCCGATGTACTAACTCCAAGTAGCTCCTTTGCTAAACTTACTCAGCTGACATTCTCACTTAAACTGCCTGCTCCTCACTTTGCAACACCTTTTATACTGGTTAACAGGTGGCGCTGGGAGCGTAAAATATCTCTTTCTAGAAGTAGACTAGAAGTAGACTTGCTAAGCCTGATCCTTGCTAAATTATACAGCATGATGATATATTAAAAGTACTAAGCTATTAGTACAGTGGGGAGGTCAGGCCATCTAGTGGGGAGGGCAGGCCATCTAGTGGGAAGGACAGGCCATATAGTGGGGAGGGCAGGCCATCTAGTGGGAAGGGCAGGCCATGTAGTGGGCAGGCCAGGCCATCTAGTGGGGAGGGCAGGCCATCTAGTGGGGAGGGCAGGCCATCTAGTGGGGAGGCCAGGCCATCTAGTGGGCAGGGCAGGCCATCTAATTGAGAGGGCAGTCCAAGGAACACTTTATCATTTCTGAGAGCACTCATTTTACGTCTCCTAGAAAACAACATTACCCTTACCATCACCTCCCTTTGATTATTACCACCCTTTGGTAATGCCCGGGCCCAAAAACAGGCCTCCATAAATCGGTTTCTTCCTTTCTGTCCATGATAAAGGATAGTCCTCAGAATGTATCCAAATAAAGTATATTTTATTGCATTGCTGCCCTGACTGAGGTAAGTGTTATGGGTGGTGGGGGTGAGGGGAGGTCGCCGACTGCTCACCTAACAATGTACTCCAGGGTGTTGACCTTTGGGGCTTCATCCATTACCTGATGGGGGAAGGGGGGGACGAGTCCACCTCTGGCCAGGTATCCATCTTACCTCAGCCTCCAAGGGCCGGCTAGAGCAGACAATTCTATACCTGATGGATCGACCGAAGACCCCAGGAGCAATTTGAACAGTTCTTGAATCCATCCTTAGCTCATGACTATGAGGCACGTCGTTTAAAGTCATGAAATAATAAGAAATTGTCTCTGTTAAAAAAAAGTAGATAAGAGCTCTATTCAGCACATGCAGTCTTTCACTCGGCAGTTCGCATCTACGCTATGTTCAATTCGCGTATTTCCTACTCGCTCCTATATAGAGAGATCTTGGCAAGATGGTTCCCGTCCTCATCATTTTCCTCCGTAATGGCGGCCCTTAGGATGATTGGGGCCACATAATAGCACCGACGTGTCATGACGTTCGACAGGCGGCCTATATTTATAGACTCTCTTCGTGCCACCCCCTCCTCCGGGCTGGCAATGTCTCAGACAGTATAGGCCGGGTGTAGGGGGGACGATGAGCTGTTCGCGTGTGGAGGTGGGGGTGAAGAGATGTAAACCCCCCACCCTCACCTCTCCCTCCACTCCATGTCCTCAGGTAGAAGTGATTGCACGAGGCATGTCGGTGGGGCCCGGAGGTTGGTGGGGGAGGGGGGCAGCAAACGAGCTCTGGGCCCTAAGCACCTGTACAGTCGGCCCTTAGAGAAGGGCATTGCTATTTCCGTAGACCTTCTATACTGGGACTAACAGGGACTGCAAGGCATGGCGTAATGCAAGATTCAGCGACAGACCGCTTATGCAGCAGTTTGCTAGAGCTTTAGTTCGGTCGGCTTGTTTATCACTTACCTATGCCATTTTTCTAGAATAAAATCAGACCCTTAAAACAATCAGAATTCTACAGGAATACGTATGTTATCATGATCCAAAACCCCTCTGATGTGGAACTACTGCAGGGCCCCAACCTCCTATTAATTTCATCAAAACTGTGCAGATAATACTGAGTGTATTCATGTACTACAGTATAGGGCCGGCGGTAACAACAATGCCCTGAATATATCACTGCTGTCTTCTGTCCTATCTGCGTCTTTAACCGTACCACTGTACAGTCCCCTTTTAAGGCCCACCGGTCCGGAGTTCACTGAGGTCAAAGTCTCATATCCCCAGAAGCCCTTCCCTTTTATGGGAAATCAATATTATGTCTCCCGGAGCAACGTCTCTTCAACAGAAAGATACTGTCTTACAATTCTGTTTTTTGTACATATAGACCGTTATTTAAAACGGTGGTGATATTTAATGCGCCACCTAACCGGGGTAATTACACAGCGTCCTCCAGAGGGAGGGCAGTCAATATGGCGGTAAGCAGGCGCCTGGAGCCTCCTCCAGGGACCAGTCTGTCACTTCTACTGTAGTTTTACAATTGCACACATTTTCTAACAGCTCGAATCAAGTTTCTGAATCGCTGCTCATACGGAACGGATGAAATACAATCAGCTCGGCTGTATGCAATCTGAAGTCAAGTATAGGGAATCTAATATTCAATCAGAAAAGAAGTAGAGTGGGGTGCTCGACATACTTAGTTCACACCACACAGAGTGTGCTTTGACTGTAACCAAGGAAACCGAATAAAGCCACCCAACAGGAAATTGCCTGTTTCAAATGGGGAGTGGATTTAATGAAAATGTCAGCCTTCCTAACACTGCAGTCCCACTCGAGTCTAATGGAAGAAAAACAACGCCGTTCGATAATATACTCTGCTTGTTTTTCTTGATTTGAGGACTCTTTACAACAAACTGAAAGCTGATTCGAAAATGTCTGCCTGATACAAACACGTCGAATAATATTGGTCTCGAGTGGGGCACAGTAATTTGATAGGCCAATACTAGTAATCCCATCGTATGTCAATTCGACATCGTTTATAATGCTCTCTCTAATACACCTCTCTCAAAAGGCGTACTACTACATTTACTACGTTCACGTTATTCCAATAAAAAACAAACTGATACCGGTACATGTAATATGACTCAAGCAACGTTTAGCTACATGCAGGACATACGATTCTTTACACTTTTCACATTTGTACTGCACATTCCAGCCATGGTATGGATTCCTCATAAATACATGTTTGAATGGCATGACTAGAAGATTCCTTCCTAATTAGTAATTACCAGCACATTTTTCTTGGTCTATCGGTAATTACGGCAAAGACTCATCGGAATATTTGCGGTACATACCCCGGCAACGCCCGTCGTATTTTGTTTAATTCTGCCCGTTTTTACATGGACTCACAGGCCGGGTGTCGCGCCAGGACAGTCGTTGCACTCGAGTTTTCCGTGCTCTGGCAGAGGCCCAAGAGCCCATTATTTCGACAGACTCCTACCTACCAGGCAAGCTTCTATAGCGTGCCCTCACTTGGCCTGGGGCTACCGGGTCACCAGGCAATAAAAATGTTGTTTATTTGGAAATATATCCTACAACAACGGTTTTGGGAATACGTGGTTACATCCGATACTATAGTTGTATATAGCTTTGACAAAGAGACGGTTTCTCATATCAACAAATTACCCAGTCCGAGTTGGCCTAAGGATAACCAAGGAGACTACAGGAGAAGGAGGTGTAACTCCTGAGGGCGGTATATCTGACAGATTCAGTAGGCCTTATCTGTGTTAATTAATGTGACCAGAGGTCTCACTTCATAGTCTTCTCCTGCCAGGACCGCCCTGCTAATGACCCCACCCCCTGGAGGGTGGCTGGACCAATGTCCTGATGGTACTTGGGGAAACAGGGTGAAATTGGGTTAGGTCCCTTTAATAGCAAGAGTTTTCTTGAATAAGGTGGGAAAATATATATGCAAATATTTTGGGAAGTCACCATTACAGCAATATATACTGAGTACCTATGCTTTTAACTTTTAGAGTGTTGCCATCTCAAGAAAAAATATCCAATCCTGACACTTAATTAAAGAACTACGGTGAGTAGAACAAAATGTATTATGAACCTCCCTGAGGTAAATCTGTCATAAAATATTATTAGACCATGGCAATGATACCTGACTCAGACCATTAGATAGAGAAATGTGTTAGCCATATAATGATATTATTCATTAGTCACTGCCATTTTCGGATCATATTTTAAAAAACAAAAAAACTTTTGGTTTTTAACCCTTAACCTCATAATACAAGCGGTCTATTGTTTATATCACTAGGCATTTCCCCTACTCCCTTTGTAATATGACCACCCCCAGATGACGGCCCCCTCTCAGACCACTGTCTTACCCCATGCAGAGGTGTGAATAATCAAGACAACCCCCGGACACGGCCCTTTCCCCAGTACTACCTCCTTCTCCTGTAGTCTCCTGTAGTCTCCTTGGGATAACACTTCTTCATTCTGTCAGCAATTGTTATTAACTTTAAGGCCTACAGGAAACATTAGACCCTATGAGGCTGTTATGAAACCTTTCACACTCGCTTTTTTTTTTCCAACGGCTGAGCCAATCATTCGGCCCGCGCGCAAGTCCGACTGACGTAACGAATGTGACGTCCGGCTCCAATTGCAATTCTGAAATTCAGTTGAAAACTCAGGTAAAAGGGAACGCACCTGTTACAAGCTATTCGCCAGAAATACTGGAGAGATACTGCATGGCCAGCTCCTCCGTGAAGTGGTACTCGGAACTCCAGTTGATGCGAACATATGAAGTAGTCCTAGATGAGAGGTGGTGTAGGACAGGTGTACTTTGGGTTATCCCCCTTACGTGGGCGAGGGCCGACTGAATAAAGGGTCCAGTGTGCGGGGTGTGGTAAGGGGGTCGTACCCCAGTGTGTGGGGTGTGGTGAGGGGGTCTTAATGATGTCCAGGGGCTGGCCGCAAACGGAGGACAGCACCCAGTTCTCCCCTGCTGACAGCCTGGGACTGGTTACATAGGCTGGTGTCCAGCTGAGATGAGTAGGGGGCCGCCACACCCCCCGGGCCCTCTAGGTTTACCCCGCGCCCCCTACACTGACCAAACAGTCCCCCACACCCCAGCGGGAGGCGACAACCGGAGAGCCCTGCAAAGGCGGTTTCCTTTCAGATTAAATCAGGCCAATTTGGGAATTGAGGGCTCCATTTACCGGATGTGACTATTTTATTTAGAATTAGGAGAGAGGGCCAGTGAGCGAGAAACTTTGGTTTTCATGCTTAAGTGGGAATTACCCATCTGGACTAGAGTGTTTAATATGAGCATTCTGTGGGGACAATTATCCGACTATTTTGGAAGAATACAAAGATTGAGATGTGCTCAAAGAAGGAAAGTGGCTAATTAAGGGATTTCCCCTCGGTTCTACATCATTAAGATGGACCGACACGATAAAGCTCTTCGCTGAAGTTATCTAAATATCGACGTGAGAACTAAAAGCACTCGATTATGACTAGACCCATTATGCCTGGAATGATAAAACTGAGGTTTCCCACGCTTTTCCCACGTAAACAGTTTATGACGGTAATTGCCATTTCTGATAATGCAATTACCAAGATGGCTGTATACGAATTATGGTATAGGAATATTAGACAAGAGTTAGAAAAATGCACTACCACTGAACCTTGCAGGGCCCCAGGCTCTAACTTTGCAATTAGAGGGAACGCATTGATGCTTGCACAGCAACTTAAGACTTTCTCACCCTAGTCCATTATACACTCAAGTATTTGTTTAGATCTTTATTTCCAAGCTGCCTGAGGTCGGATTCCAAGTGGACTTGGTAAAACTCGCCCGGAAACGCCCAGAAATCGGTAAATAATTGATGCCGGGTCTCGTATAAAAAGCGTACCGGACTCCTAAATGCCTTGCTTGGCCTGATGGAAAAGGCTAATAAATACAGTGGGGGAAGCGCCGCCCTACCGTGTCTCCTCGTCTAAAAGAGGTGAATATTTAAAAACATTGGCGCGAGAAGCTACAGCCACCGCCGCCCCTGACAGACAGGCCATCGAAAATACATGACTTTAGTTTAGCAAACCCATTTCACCTGAAAGGCCAGAGAAATTGACGGATCGGTCTTTCAGTTGATTTAACTTATTAGTTAATAGCCAAGGTTGGGGACGATATCTAAAAGCTTTTTCTCTACTCATTTAAGTTCTTGGCGTGGGGCACTTGTACTCAAGGAAGAAGTTTGGTATTTACTTATACAAGTGCGGGCACAGAGGACACTTTGAGCCTGACCTATCAGTACAAGTTGTGCGTGTGCCGACCATTCACACCCTGACTGGTGCCGACAATGTGACCTGCCCATGGTCCCGCTGGCCAGGAACACATCAAAGACTATGGCCCACCTTGTCCTTGGGGAGACAGGGCAGAGAATACACAATGAACCTGGAATAACATGATCTAGTGGATCTCTGTATGTTAGTCTGGGATCTATAGAGGACCACAAGCACCAATGACTAACACCTTCTGTATGTAGCACATCCACTTATCAAAACCGCTATATTAGACACATACCACCGCCCCTTATTACACAAATATAGGGCCTAGAGAAAACCACAAGTTCATGACACTCCATTAATTTGATTTCTTTTAGATTAATAGAATGTACGCCTCTTTTATGTATTGAACCATGGAGACTAATTTAGTCTCCATGATTGAACCAAGGAGTCTCCTGTAGTCTCCTTGATTGAACTCCTCGTAAGGCAGTGATTTACATTGCAAAACGTAGCTCTGTGTAAAAGAAACCCCCACATTTGAATGACCAAGTGATGGGCCCAGGGGGTGCCCTCCCGGTAACCTGGGCATGACACTGCTCAATGCTCTGTAAAAGGTCAAACATTATAACCCTGCCCACAAAGACACACTCCTGGAAACTCCTTATAATTATAATCATTATATTATAATTATGACAAAACTAGTATAATAAACGTGGCGTCAATGCAAAAACTTTAGCAAGGCATTCTGATCTTCGCATACATCGTTACAGAAGCACAGCCTGTTCGTGCACACTATACATAAGATCAGGGGCCCGTGGGGTCGGATTACCCCTCTGTGTGTCTGGGTCTGGGGCCTGTTTGTAGCCTGAGGGCTGGGGGCCATGTGGTCTACGTCGGAAACAACCAGACTGACAGGTAATTACATTAAACACCGAATTAAGGAAAGTCCCCAGGGAAATACACCAAAGGATCGCCTACTCTTTGAGGCTCCTCCTGAGCTGGGTATGGTGCGGGAAACGGTGGAGTCCCAGACGGAGCTTTAACATTAAGAACAGCCTGGCGCCCCATCTAAAGAAAACAAATCTAAAGAAAACATTGCCGACGTCATTCAGTTATTCCCGTATGCATTGTTATCGTATAACTTGATGTATGCAGTGAATATGCAGCTGCTTGTTTCTTAAATTCATTTGATAGAGATTAAAGATTGTCATCAAATGATTCTTCCCTAGAGCATATAAGGCACCTTGCATTCCGATATCAACTTTATTGATGATATTCTCGGAGTTACCAGCTGCGGCAAAATTTTTCCAAACACAAACCTATTTATAAAACTACCATACTTAATAGCGAAATCCACTACAAAAATTGGGATCAAAAAAGTACATACAGCTGCTAATGCGGCCTTAATCTAACCCAAATATATTCCAGCCCTCTCTTAACGACTATTAATGGGGAGGCTCAGATCTACAATGTCAACTTAGAACATCTAATTCCTATGCCCCAGAACTACTAACTCCGTAAACAGTTACACATTAGTATAATATATAAAGGAGACATAATAACATTTTAAAACACTTTAATGCAGGTATGGAAGCATAGTTAATATAGTAGTCCTCTTTGGTTTGATATACGGACGACATTGGTCCTTAATGGGCCTAGATGTAAGTAGTCCGAGCCCTATAAAGGGATAGATTATATAATTAGGGCGTTGGCGGGCGGGCACTTTTAGTCCATGTGAGTTGTATGGATGTGTGAAGCAGACTGAGCTGCCAGAGTGTACATGGTGGTGTGTGAGGGGGTCATGGTTGGTGGCACACAGGTGTAGTAGTAGTGAGTGTAGCAGCAAGTGTGTGTCCATAATCATTGTCCCATGAGTGTCCTAATGTTGCGCAATAAGGCAACAGCCCTATTCCCGGCGCCATTAGTATAATATATAAAGGAGACATAATAACATTTTAAAACACTTTAATGCAGGTATGGAAGCATAGTTAATATAGTAGTCCTCTTTGGTTTGATATACGGACGACATTGGTCCTTAATGGGCCTAGATGTAAGTAGTCCGAGCCATACCGTAGGTTATATATCCTGGAGGGCCTGGTGGACTGAGTTGAAGTGTAAGTCCGAGGGTCTAATGTAGTCCCTGACTGATAGGGACCTCCATGTCCCCTGGTTCATTACGTCGTTAATATCCGCGTTCGCATGGTTGTAGGCGTGATGAGCTGCTCCCCTGCGTAGGCTATGTAGCGAGTAGGCTCCCGCCTCCAGGCCAGCCGCCTTGTTGAGAGTTCTCCATTGACGGGCGAGGTGCCTCGTAGTGAGGGGGTTGCCATCTGAGAAGGCCAGTAGTGGGCTAGTGGTTGACGGGGCCGACGGGGCTATTTCCATATACGCCCGGTAGGCCCTGAGGGGGCAGACGCTGGGGTCGGTGGCCCGAGGCAGGAGGAGGGCCGTAGCGTCCGACGAGCGCTGGAGAGTTTTTGTCCACTTGAGGTTCAAAGCCAGGCCCTCCGGGTGAATGGTTACGTCATTCCTCGTTGGGTGTCTGGTAGGGTCGAATGCCCCCACCGTAGATGGGGCGAGGGAACTCTGCCGGAGGAACCCAAAGTAAGTGAGGAGGATGGCGAACCTGATGAGCTGGGGATTAGGGTAATGGTGGACCACCGCCAAAATGCGCCTGAGGACAGTAGGGGTTACTGGTAGTTTAGGGCGCGGTATGTGGCGGATGGTGCGGGCTATAGCCCTAAGGGCCAAGCCCACCCTATAATGTTTAAGAGGGGCCGGGTCCATCCCTGCCATCTGGTAAAATGTACGAAGGTGTGTAATAGTATTAGATATGGTTCCTGGAGACTTACGATTCTCTGCCAGGTATTCGATAAACCAGCAGATGTGGCTGTAGTTGACCCTCTTGTAGTTTATTTTGGCCTGCTTGCAGAACTTGAGGAAGAGGCGGACCGCCGACTGCCTCCCGGCATTGGTGCCCGGACGGTGGGCAGCTCGCTGCCTGTTGTTTGCCGCCTGGGCCAATCGGGCCGTGAAGGGGTCTGAAATCAGACGAACGATATGTAGTTAAAAGCATGTGCGCTAGTACACATTTGCTCCAGGGCCAGACTCTCCACCAGGTTTGCCGCCAGTTCTCTATGCCTCTCGTCGAGGTGCGCACGGCTCAGGGCATCCGGCAGATCCATGGCCTCGCCCGGCACGTGTACAAACTTGATCTGGACGTCCGTCTCTGCCGCCTTGTACCAGAGTGCCCTGGCGCACGCTGCCAGGACGGGGTCCCTCGCCCTTCCCGAGGTGAAGGAGTCCACCGCCGCGCGGTTGTCACAGTGCATGACCACAGTGCCCCCTGCGTGGGTTCCCTTGATGAAGAGGCGAGCGGCGGCCATGCAGTTGATGGCCTCCAACTGAGATATGTGGTGGGCCTCCGTCACGCTGGGGGGAAAGTCATGTATGTAGTATGCGCGGCCGTCCGAGGCTCCGGCCCCCTTGAGGCAGGCGTCCGCCCATATTCTGAGGACGACGAGCTCAGACGGAATTATGGCCCGACCGTTGTAGCCATCCACATACTTTGCGAACCAGGCCAGGTCCGCGCGGACATGTGTGGTGACTGTGATGGAGTCGCCCTCGGCCGCCCGCAATGCTGCCAGTAGCCGACTGATGAAGGTGCGCGCGGCCCTGACTATTTTTGCCAAGTGGTTGGCCAGCCCCACAACCCTTTGCATGAATTTTTTACTGATTGCCTTGGCTTTGGCAGCAGTGGCCATACATTGTTTGATTGTTTTCAGCTTGTCCTGGGGGATGGAAAGCTGATTTTTGTCCACATTTATCACTATGCCCAGCCATCTCACCGACCGGGCTGGGGGCTGGAGCTTCTTGACTGCCACCTGGAGGCCCAGGTCAGCGATGAGGGCTTGGGTCTGTTTGTATTGTCGGGTTGCTATTTCTTGATTCGGGGCGATGAGGATGATATCGTCAAGATACATCCACGCGGCCACTCCTCTTCCCGTCAGGGCGCGGATGATAAAGTCCGCCACCGACTGCATTACATAGGACGACATCCGCGCCCCGAACGGGATCCTACGGTCGAAGTAGTATTTTCCCCTGTTCTTGATGCCCAGGAGGGGCCAGTCGCCAGGCGCTACAGGAAAGTGCCTGTACGCCCTTGACAGGTCTATCACTGCGAGGTGGGCCCCCCCTGGGCAAGTGGCGGCGATAGTCGCCACTGCGTCATCTATTGTGGGGAGCCTATGGATGGCCTCGTGCCCATTGAAGCTGTGGGGGGCTATGTAGTAGTTCACCCCCCCCTCCGGGAAGGACAGGTCCACGATAATCCTTCTTTCCCCGGGGTCCGTCTTCTCCCGGGTCATGAGTGGGCTTGTGACGAACCACGGGGTGAAGGGGGGGTCGTCGTATGGGCCAGCCAGGGCACCCAGCCCCGTCTCCTTGTCTATATACTGGTCTACCTGTACCGGGTACCTGGAGGCAGACGCGTGATTAGGTATATTCTGCCTATTGTATATGGGTGGGCCCTTGTATTGCAGCGGGAAGCCATATGCAATGCCCTGTAGGACGCACTCATCTGCCGGGTGCCCCGTGGCCTCCCTCTCCCAGTTTTCTATCCGCAGGCTTGTGTGTAGCCGGACGCGCGCCCCATGATGGTTGTACGCGCTAGCCGAGCGGACCGCATCGTAGATCCTAGCTGTCCGATCGTCCATCTCCGGAGTGGGGAATGGCCAGCTGGTATAGTCCATGAATCTGGTGGGGTCGGAATTCATATACGGCTGGTCACTTATGTGGTCCGCGAACTCCTCTCCCTGCCCAGGGGTGTCGTCTGTGTTCACGGGCAGATCCTCTAATGTGGGATACCCTATGTTGACGAAGGCGTCCGGCCAGCCTCGATCGGCCTGGGCCACGCCAGTCGCGACTGCGCTCGTATCGTAGCCGTCGCCTGTGGGGCAGTGTTTTATTATGTCCATACCCTCGCCCCCTTCCACGGGGCATGTTCCTATGTCACTTTTTCGTTCAGACATACCTGCGCCGGCGTCCCCTTCTCCTCGGGATGGGTTGTCGTGTCCACCGCTGCTCGCTGTGCCGCCATCTTGGTCCGCCATGGGAGTTTGCGCCGAGTCCCGCCTCAAGCGGGGCTGTGATTGGCCGAGGCCTCTGCCTCGCTGTCTGGAGTCGTCCGATTGGTCGGGCGATCTGTGCCGGTCCTTCTGGGTGCCTGGCACGTGGGCTTGTTTACCTTTGTCCCGTCCGCCGTTGTATTCAAGCACGTGGAGTTGTTTACATCTGGGCGTCGTGCTCCTCTCTCTATCGTTTACGTGCCTGTGGTTGATTCCTCTGCCACTTTTGTTGTTGGGGTTATCGGCCCGGGCGCCCGGGGAATCCGTATGGGCACCCAAGCCGCCTCCTAGTTTTTTGACTTGTATGAGTCTCCTTTCTTATCCTTCTTAGTGAATTGTGACTGTTTCTTCTTGTATTCTTGGCGTGCCTCCTCCTGGGCCGCTTTGAGGATGGGGCGCTTCCTGCATTTCCCTGATGCGTGGGTCGTGTTTCTATCATCCAACCCATAGAAACACAAGGCGCACATGTGTACCCACTTTATGGGTCCTTCCTCATGGTCGTCACTCTCCTTACATGTCCCTTTGTTGTGACCGTGGCATGGGATCTCCACGGGGGCTTTGTTTTCACCCTTTAACCACGAGATGCGCATGCGCTCCTTCGAGAACAGATCCTCGTCCATCCAGTCCGCATGCCCATCCTCTATGTGGGACATGCAAGCCTGGGACCATTCTCGTACCGCCATCCAGTCCAGCGTGGCAGCGTCCTCATTGACCTGTGCCACATGCTGGATGATGGCGTGTAACTCCGATGCTGGGGAGAGGGTCTGGGCGATCATGTTTAAGGTGCCGCACACATATTCCGGGCAGGTCAGATCCCGCCTTGAGCGCCTGGCCCGCGCGCGTTTTTTAAGAACTGGCGGCAAATTCCTGTATGGTTCCAGCGTGAGGTTAGTGGTCTTAATCCTCTTACCTCTCGATGATCCCATAGCCGGGTACTGTCGTTCGAGTACCCTATGTGCTTCTCCTCTGTGCCCGGCGTCCCTGCTGTGTGTCCGGCGATCCGGTGTCGTGGAGCGTGTTTGAGTCCTGCGTCTGGCACGCCGAGGGGTGCGCGAGCGTGATCTCGTTGATCTCCTCCTTCGCCTCCGTGTGTATCCCGATCTTGATCTACTCCGACGATCCCTTGATCTGGATCTGGTTCGCCTGGATCGCGATGGGCTGTGGTTCGACCCTGAAGACCTCCGCGACTCTCGCCTCTTGCGTGGCCGGTGTTCATCCGGCGTCGAACGGTGGCGGGAGTAATCCCGCCTTGATGGTGACCTGGATCGCCTCCTTGATCCGCGTGGGCGTCTCGACAGGGATCGGGCCGTATTTGCCCTGGATCTTGATCTATACCTTGGTCGGCGTGTAGAGCTCTCTCTCGGCCGCGACGACCTCGGTGGGGTACGGTCAACCCGTCTGGGTGACCTGCGGCTGCTCTTGGGCCTCGGTGGTGTTACCGCCTTCCTTTGCCGGTCATCGGCCTGGTGGGAGCGAAGTTCCTCTATAGTGGCCTCGAGGGACTTAATTCGTTCTTCGTGGCCACCGGGGGACTTTTGTTTTGGCTCCTGTTCATCCTTTTCTTTCGATGCGCGAGATGCGTCGTCACTTTTGGGGGACTCGCTGACATTGACCGGCCGGTTCTGGCCGGTTCCGTCCGTGTGATCGCCGTCCGCCATTGTTGTCGACCTTCTCACGTGCCGTAGATTTTCCAGCGGTATTGGTGCGTCGGAATTCCGACGTCCCCGTCTGCTCCGGTTGTGTAAACGAGCCCTGGAGGGAGTCAGGCTAAGGTATGCACGCCGAAGACTTAATGTAGACTTACGCATACACCTTTCTGACATGTTCCTCGGGAATACACTTTTAGTCCATGTGAGTTGTATGGATGTGTGAAGCAGACTGAGCTGCCAGAGTGTACATGGTGGTGTGTGAGGGGGTCATGGTTGGTGGCACACAGGTGTAGTAGTAGTGAGTGTAGCAGCAAGTGTGTGTCCATAATCATTGTCCCATGAGTGTCCTAATGTTGCGCAATAAGGCAACAGCCCTATTCCCGGCGCGTTTTTCTATGCGCAAAGCCCACAGAATAAAACCCCTTGTATACAAACAGGTCTAGCATCATCTCCCTACAGCCCCACCTCCTAATTGTCGGACTATTCAATCCTTTATGTAACATGCAGGCCATGCTCTTTATTCCCCTTTTGTTTCATCGTGCCCCAGGGCCGGAACTCGTTAGGCTACGTTAATTACTCCTACCTGTGCACAGGTATATAAAGTATACACTGTACTGGACAAAGTAGCTTCAGGTGGTCTGTGCATCATGCGGGGCGTTTTATACTTAATTAATTACACTGACATGTTCTCTAAGCTTGCACGTATCCTAACCCTGTCAGCATTCTAATCATTTCTAGAATGAATGACATTTATCTTGAATTAGGACGTTTTGTTGCGTGGGGGAAAATGGCCTGCTCGTTTACTGCTTGGACAGGGGAAAATTAAAAATCAGTTGGGTTGCCACAAAGCAATCTTCCTATTCAGTAAATTCATGAATGCCCTTGTGTCTAGCCTATTATGGGCAACGCGCATGAAGTAGGCAAAGAGAGTTTGTTTGTGAGGTTACAAATAAAATATTCCCCCCAAAGAAAATGGGGCCACTAAAACCTTATTCCCATTGCATACGTGCAGATTCTCACGGCAAGACTGAAGCCCGTTCTATTTAGTCTGCACGGATTTAATTGAAACCCACACGTGAGTGTCCGTGCACATTTATGAGCGAGGCAATATGGGACCCAGATCGTGATCTCGTGGCCAGTCTCGGGGGAAGGCGTCGCCCCTTGAAACCCCCGGCAGGTATCTGGCGTGTCGCAAGCGGCTGTCCATGGTGCTTGTCGGCAACCAGCGTCTAAGTAGAGCTATCAAAAGTCGTCTGTTTCCATGTATTCACACTTTAAGTAGATCATGTTGCTAAAATATCCCTTGATTATTGATGGTGTTGGACACTATCCGCCTCGCTTTAAAAGCCAATGAGAAGCAGTTTAGATATAACAACCCTTGAATAATAACCCATATAAACCCCCCGGTATAATTCATTTTAATCTGTTTACGGCATACATGTATGGCCAACCTGAACGTTGTAGATTTCCTATTTTTCTACCTGGCTACAGATTATAATTCGTCTTCTCTGAAACAAAACTGTCCCTGCTGTCCTTCAACCTTTTTGTCAATTCTGCACAAACACACACCAGCCTAACCGAATTAAGTCTCTCTCAAAATAATTGAAATACGGCTCACCACAGCGACCGCCGAGATTAAATTTGTTTAATTTCATTTGTCAAGATATGGGAAAATACTTGAATCGTTAAAACCATGACTCGTTTTCTGGTCGTGTCCAAAGTGAACGTTATCCTGGGGCTGTATTAAGACCTGGTTGTGTCCGTTGAGGCGTTGGTTCTCATATTCCTGTACTGTAAACTGAGCGTGTCATATATAATTGGCTAGGTATGAGGGGAAGCTGAATGATACCGGAGGGATACTGACGGCTGTCACACCTAAAACTATCACTAATTGTGAGAAAGACGAGAACGTCACGACAGAAAACTACACGTGGAGTAGATTTTACTACAATTGTAGCCCTTTCCATGTGTATCTATGTTATTTGCTGTCTAGTCAGCAAGGACCGACTTTTTTCATTCCTGATGTATTCACCATAGCCATTATGAAGATGGCACGCATAGATATGCCTGGCTCGAAATACAAGAATCGTTTTGTACCGGCATTTCCAACATTCAATGGCGTTTTTTTTCAAGCTTTTCATTTGGGAAACATGTATTGTTCAGCCCTAAAACGTCATCAGATTTAGCTGAAATACACTTTTCTACACTAGTTTTCTAAATGTAATTTTGAATGACAGTGTTTTAGTCACTGAACATAAGTGAAATGAACAAGAGAGATACATACATGTCGTTTTTCTAACACCATCTAAATTCATCTTGTGACGATCCCTCTTCCATTGGCAGTCTGTACCATAGGTGGCCAAAGGTACAGTCTATACCACAGGTACCTTTAGAAAGGTGAGAAGGTAACAGACTTGGATCCCCAACCGATGACTCAGCCCTATGTTAATGATCAGGTATTGGCCTGATGCAGACAAAGCGTTGGATCCCTGAGGAGGGATGCGGGCGGGGAGGTTAATAATGTATACCAGGTAACACCTGATGAAACACAGACACCTGGACCTTTATATGATGAAAGACAGCCACATCTTTAATATATTATATACAGACACGAGGATCATTGTTACCCCACTTATACATATATTTTATGTATAATATCATGGCTCTATCCTTTAACTCGTACACAAATTAGAAGGATGAGTGTTACCTAACCCATACTTGTACATTTATGTTGTATACAGGACACACAGGAGGATGAGTTTTACCTTGTCCATACCTGCGTCTGTCTGTATCCAGTGTCTTGTATTGTGTTCAATTAACTGTTGACAGATATGCCAATACAAAACAGAAGTACGTCGATAGTAGTTTACTACTAACGACAGCAAAAATGTAAGCTCCCAAAATACATTAGAACACGTTAAGATTATTAGAAGCATCTTCAGAAATTCTTAATGCACGTAACGCTAATGGGACTCATAATATACCATATCTGCAAATACTTACTTGAACGTAAGGATACAATCTTGAACCTAGTTATATCCAATGCCACGATGTACAACATGCAGTGGACTTCAACCGTTGCTGAACTTTCCCTGCGGCACCCTGTGACAGCATTGCGTGGACTGTAGGCGTGCGGGCCAGTAGTAGACCATTACCGTTTACGGCCTGCCATGATTGGCTTTACGTGTTTCATCGAGTATTATGATATTTGGCCGACCATTGTGCGGCCACACTGGCCAATCACTGTAAGTCAGGCCAGGACTTTGTTTCACCTAAACCCGTGAGTATGATGTTGCTTTTGGCCGGCGGGAACTTGGGACTATAGGGGGAGGGCTAATCCCCTCACTTCAAGTTGTTATCACCGTGGGCTGTTATTGCTGAGCGCATAACGGTGCTAAAAGCGGCCACACACTGGAGTAATGCTGCCCAATGGCTACTGTGGTAGGATCAGAGAATGTCCAATCTATGGTTAATCAATACACGATATCTGTGTCAAACGTATGGGTGGTAATGCTACATAATAGGTAAGTACTAGGCCTACGGCGTGGTCAGAATGCGGTGGTTATCAATGGGGTATCTTGGACTCTGCATGTATTAATAATGCATTGATTCTATTGACTACTGTTATGCCTACGTGCATGAAATAATATATATGCAAGCAGAATAATATAGCATTGCACCCCCGTACCATTCGAGACACATCTGTCATTGAATAAGTCATTGGCTGTTAACCAACAACAACAACAATGCAATAGCAAATATGATAATTTCGATGCAAATCAGTTGGAAAGATAGATTACACTAAGGCCAATTACTATTTTGTTCAAAATAGATATTTTGGGTATCTCTCAAACAACGTTGTACACGTTATCATCCATTGCTCATTGGATCTCGAGACGCTGTTTAGTATTAGAACATGAGATAAGGCCATGCTCATCCCGAGAGAAAAACACCCAGACTTCCTGCTGCATGTGACCATGGGCAATACAAAGGGGTTGCTGTTATCACCAATTATTACAGAATGACTCACTAACCTTACACTAGGCCATCCTGACCGGTTCTAGAGGCGACCTAGGACCCCTTCTGGGAATGTGGGTCCTAATTATTCCATGTTAAGTCAAAGCAGAACGGCAGGTATCCATGTTCACGTCATCCTGCCGCAGTGGGCGATGCGTTCTGTTGCTATGGTGATGCGGGGCTCTGAGTCCCATGCACTGAGCGAGCAGTAGAGGCTGTGATTGGGGGCCAGCAGCAGGCTTTAACAACTGACGGGGTGCTCCCCTCGCCTTCTACTACTACTATGTCCTACTCCCACTCCTCCTCCAAGCGGCATTCCCCTCCCCTAACTACAGCCTACAGGATGCAGCATGCATACTGCATGGGGGGAGACAGGGAATGCTTGGACTCGGCACTCTCTGACACTGCAGGCAGGAGGATGGGGGAATATGGGGATGGAGGGGAGAGGGGCGGGGTTACTCGAGTGAAAGACGGAGGGGAGGGGGCTGCAAGGTTCTTGGAGGGATCCTGCATAAGGGGTCGACCACTAGACCTAGACATGACCCAAATATGCTAATGACCTGACCCAATTCACTCTCACCTGGAGAACGGACACTCTCCAGACAGTTCTGTAGAACTCATGAGTCGGGTAACAGAGTGCAACCTCTGCTTGGAGAAGGCAATGAAGGCCACTTGCCCTAAGTTATTGAATTAGCGTACTAGTGCCAGTAGGATACACCAGAGGGGGACACATAATCGGCAGTACATGTCTGCCTGGAGCCACATCTTCCTATACCAAAGGCACAACAGGACAGAACATCATGCTTGACTGCAGCCCACCAGTAACCAACTATCTGTATTAGGCTAGTCAACCCTGGCAGAAGCGTTTAACGCTGACTGCCGTAATCTTGGGTAAGCCAATGAAAACACAGGAAAAGATAATGCTTATAGGCCTATACATTTATTTTTCACTGTGCCAGAAGGAAACAAATAGAAAATCTCCATGCTGAATTTCCCGAAGGATTTTCCTGATGGATATCAAAACCGAAAATCCCAACATGAAATAGCCCGATGCTGTCATTATGGCATTCAACATTTAGGATAAACTCTCAATATATAAATGGGCACATGTACAGAGTATTTATGCAGCATAGAACACAAGCTAGTGTAAAGGTAAACACTAACTTCGTGCACCATCATGCTTGGTTAAAAGTCTTAAATGTACTAAGGATTGATTAATATTTCTGAGACGAAGGGACTACAACTATGGTTCATAGGATGGTCGATCAGTCTACCAGGGTATTTAGGTATACCAAGAAATACCACGTCTCAAAGCATAGACAGTCGAAGCCGTTATGTTATAAGTGCAAGAATGACAGATATTCTCACATTCTCGTAAGTAGGTGAAGTTCTATCTCTAAATAGTGAACTTGAGGGGAGGAGAATGTAGAACTTATGTACTAGAGTAGGGATTATCCGTGCATTGAAGATACCATAACCCACCATTGTTAAAGGTATGAGTAGCTGGTGTTACTACTTTTATAAGATGGTACCAACCTTTTGTTAGTGTCCTTGTTTTTATTTCCTGAGATCGGCGTGAGGCTGGAATGTATAAGAAGTTAAAATAAGTTCAATGTGGCCTGCCATCTTACAACAGGGTTTGACCTGCCGAGTTCTAAAGTCCATCATTCTATTCTCGGAAGATGAGGTGACCAGCAGCTTCATGATCACAAATGGAGTTCTTTTTGTTTTCCAAGAAGGAAAATGTCATAAATTTCGCATGTTATTGTCAAAATTATATTGCAGCAACCAGTCTTCAAATAAATATTGGACTTTAATTGAAAGATTGAAAACTTTGATGTTCACATCGTCAAGAATATGTGAAGTGCCTATCAACAGTAAGATGTTTAAATAAGTGTAACTGTGCTTGACATTTTTCATTGTGTACAGCCAAGTAAAGATGTAACAATAAACAATATAATATGTTATCAACTAACAATTATAAATTATAAATACAAGTTAACGCAAACTAATCTTTCTAAAACAAATCTAATAACTGCTATTTAGGTCGTCCTACTTTAGAATCTACAACACCACGGACTAGCATTGCTGGAAGTCTCAATTCCAGTTCTTGTACTATGCAGTCTTTTTCCGACCCCCGTAATGAATCATCCTATCAGGCCTCATTAGGCTTTCCCCCTCATGTCCCTAGCCAACGACTCAGTCCCCTCCCATCCCTTTTTCATGAGCCCCCATTGTGTCCGAAATCTTCCAAAAAGCAAGAAAAGACATTCTTAGTATTGTTCCAAGAATAGACTTGCTATGACGTCATTTCAAAATTAAGAAACCTTACATCTGGAGGCTATTCTATTTGCAGGCCTACCTTCCAGACTACAAATGCAGGTACTTCATTCACAGCTATTTTCATGGGAGAAATAGTGAAGGTCGTGATGAGAAGGGGAGAAAAAAAAGCAAACATGTGCTTTATCAGTGTGACTGTGTAAGCGGATTGTGACCCATAAAACAAATGGCTGGTCTTAGGAAAACAAACGAGGTGACTGCACCAAGTCGAGTGGGGAGCTGGGTGCTGGCTGATAAAGAATGCTGACAATGGGTTGATCACCCCCTCCCCCACCCCAACCCCTCAACCACTGGGGGAGATAGGTCTCTGATAGGGGAAAGATATAAGCATTATGAATCACTGGGATGTCAGAAGCGCAAATGCAATTGAACGATTCAAATATGCAAGTAAATTCTGCATATTGCCAAATACCGTCAGTTGCTCCTAATTTGCTCCTGCCTGATGTAATCTGGATCTGGAATTGCCTCAAAATACGTCTTGAATATATTTATTTTTAAATTAATGTAACTGGACACTGTCTAAATCAAAATCTTTTTGGAAATCCTTAGGTATGTTTTCATGTGTGATAGGGCTTCCAACCATGTTGATTTTGGTGTTGTTTGCTTTCACAAACTGATAAATAACAGATGTACTTGCATGAGGTCAGCCATAATACAAAGTATGCATGTCGGACACTACTAGGGGTGGCTTTTAGGGCTCATTACGGGAACTCAACATGCAAGCTATTTACTTATCCCCTATCGTCTACTTAAACGATATCACTTCTAGATCTAGCAGAAAGTGTTTCTATGAGAGATAATCGCTTGCAAATGTCCTCTTGCTATCCCCATGGTGCGTGCCCTAGTTTTATTTTCCAGGCCTGTTTCAACGTTAAGGGACTACAACCCCTACTACACAAAGGCAGTAATTCACATGCCTAGCACTTGGGTAGATAATGTAATATTGACATTTTGAGAAGGCAGGAGGTGACGGTTATTTTCAGTGGGTGATTCAGCCTTGTAGTTGCTGTTTATAGGACCCCCCCCCCCCCACCCCCACCCCCACCACCACCACTCACCCCTATCCCGTAAGCATCAACTCGTTTGACAGAGGCACGAGTCATCACGTAATATTAAGTTATATGCAGTGACTGCAGGGTCAACCACACACCTAATATCCACTGACATTGCACTGCTGGGCATAACACGACTGATTTCTAATTACAATTCAGGTTGGCTCACTATTATCTCCTTGTGCTCTAAATATTCACGATTAATAATATCCTCGTGAATATTCACAGACATTCTCGTGTCTACATCAATGACAATAACTGGGATGGTTATGAAGCATTGGCTTCAGATGGAGTAATTGTAAGTGACAGTGACAGTGAGTGGCATGGCATGCCTGCGTCCCTTTAGCCAATGGCCACACTGAAGGGTGATTTGACGGTTGCCATGGCATGGGCCAGGGTGGGGTTGCCCTAGGATGAACAATCCCAACCCATTTCGCCGTTCATACGAGATGTCCCACTGATAAAAAGATTTAATCTTTATCGTCATGTCAAAGCTTTTTCAGAAAACAGTATTGATAACATCATTTTAAATAATAGATCCTTACTCATCTCGACTTTGTGTGAAATCTACAATGGCAAAAAAAAGAACGCAACCTTCAAAACCTGACATGGGATAAAGCGTGGCATATGATCAATACACGACACTAAGTGGCAATACAGGAGGTCATTCTTTGATCCTTTAACATGGCCTTAGTCATATCACTGATTATTGCATTCCCACTGACCCTCATTGCCTTAATCACTGCCCCAATCCCAGGTGACCCTTAAAACCCCCACTGTCTCATCCTTATTGTCTGGGTACTGGAGGAGATGGAAGGTAGTTAAGAGAGGGTGCAAAGACTGGAGGTGGGAGGGTGCTTTCTGCTGACCTCTGCCGGGAACAAGACCTAATTAAGGACATCAATATTTTGACGCGCCTACCCATAACCGTCGGCCATAATGAATGAAGTTAGGCGAGCCCAATGCTGTGTGAACTAGGCTAATAAGGCCTAAACACTACACGGCCGCCCACGGGCATCACTGAGCGGGTTTCACGACCCACTGCCTCCTGAAGCCAAATAGATTCAGTTTGGGGTTCGGTAAATATTTGATCCGAGTTCTTTCAAGCCACAACCAGTTTACACCCTGAAGATGAGCCACGTAGTTAACGACAAGTTCAAACAGTGCTTTTCTGGTCCCTGTGGGTTAAGGAGAGGTGTCAGCTAATTCCTCCAGTAGCCGTGGGGTGTGTGTGCCCCACCACCCAGCTGGTGATCTATAGATATTCATAGTGCGGGGGATTAGCGTTAAGCAGCTGCATAGTTTAGGCGGGCAGACAGGGGTGTGTCCACACCTCCATGTGCAACCACCAGGAGCCCCATCCATCACCTCCTCCAGGGTCCCAGGGGAAAGATGGACCACCCCTAGGGGGACCTGCCCAGGAGAAAACCTTCAACCGTCGGAATTTTGAATCAGTGCCCTGTCAGAATGACCCCACAGACACACCCACTGCCTATTCGCATCCCTAGGACCTCCCCACATCGCCCCTATTGCCTTGAAAAGACCCCCTATCCAGGGATTGCATCAAATATGGACCAGATTCCATGCTCGATCCCAATAAATCTGTCCCAGCACCAATGAGATTGGTTTTCATCATGACATTTTAGCATCAGTTTTCCTCGGGGATTAAGCGGAGCGAGGAATTTCAAACAGATCTGGCTTCTTTGTCCGGCTGTCTTAATTGTAGTAATTAATCAGGCTTATTAGGAAGGCCTTTGTCTTTCAGATACTAAGCCCTAGCCAAAAATAATGGCTATGTTTTTAATTGGATCCTAACCTAGTTGTAGGTTCACTTAGAAGTGTTGACCGATCTGTCCCATGTCTCCGCTTTTAGTTGGATTCCTAGTCGATAAATTAGATTGGGTGTAAATAATGCATGTTGATTTTTAATCAGTCCCTTCTCTGTCAGAAAAAAACTCTTTCTATGGTCTCCAAACGATCTATCATCATGCCACTTCACAGCACCTTCAGGCACAAGCAGTAAAACAAAGATAATTTGTCTCTCCGCAGACAAGTTAGTAGGTCATAACGGTTGACGTAACCACACATTACCGGAGGAATTATAGATCAAACTGTCAGGGACGAGTGCTAGATTGTTTGGCACCGTCCATCATTGATCTTATTTTCATACAGCTTACTTGGACGTACAGTGACATAAACCAACAATATTCTTCTACCATAAATTTACACGTTTTGAAAAGACAAAATTTCCTTTATAAAAAAAGTCTAAGTTACATTTTCTAGATCAAATCCTAACACGTGGCGCAGACCCACAACATGCCGTTTACCAGTGACCTCTGCTCATTGTATAACCATACAGAAACTATCGCATAATATTCCTGGCACACTACACGTAACACATTTCCCCTATTGTCTTCTATTGAGGTCATCCACTCAGGAGGACAGGTTGGAACCTCCTGGGGCTACGAGCTGCTCCCAGGGTACCCCCTAATTAGTTTGCGCCTATTCTGCCGAGTGTTTCATATTTCGCCATCTTAAGTCATAGCACATCGACCATTGCCCAATGCTGCCCTGGGGGATACTGGGCAGTGCATACAAGACTCGCCTATCCTGACGTAATAGGGTAATAGATGTATAACTAGGTACATATTGGGAGACCCACTTGGCAATCATACGTTGCGTAATGTGTGCCTGTAGGTACAAGTGGCACCACGCGTGCACACACCTTCACGCAAAGTGGGTGTTTACGCACGTGCTGTTGGTAACCAAACAGGACAGACGCCTGTATGGCATAGCAAGAGTGGCATAGAACCCATTAGGATAGATAATCTGCTGGCAAACATGTTCAGGATTAATTTCATATGAATTTAGATAAACTTTTGAAAGAACATTATAAAAAGATCTACCAAAAAAAGGTCAAATGACCTGGAATCGTTATGGCAAATGACATGCTCATATCTGACATTTTTCTGTGAAACCTCATAAACCTGACGTTCAGAAATACACGTGTTCAGGTCTCATGCGCTGAATATCTAAACAGGTGCTAAAGCGTCTCCGTTGTGTCGTCAATGGAACCGGCGGGATCGTGTTCCTTTTCTGTGCAGTGTTTGTTTTATAGAGACCTAACACTTGTACATCGTCGTGGTCAATTGACCTACCAGTTGACGGTCACCAATGGTCAGTCCCACCCAGTCTTTGAGCGCCCCTACTAAAAACGGGCTGGCCGTGAATGATGTGACAGAGGACCCAATTCCGGGGCCAGGTCCGGGAGTAAATAAAGTGGTCCAGGGTGATTCAGACTGGACACAAAGCCCCCTTTACAGGGCCCTGTCGGCGGCCCTCACTGGAGGCCCTTACTGGAGGCCCTCACTGGAGGCCCTCTCTAAAGGCCCTCTCTAAAGGCCCACTCTGAGGGGCGAGGCGGCGGACCTGGCCAGACGAGGTGCTATAGCCGGGTGTCAGGGGCAGTAAATACTCCTGTCTGGACAACCATTTATCAGAGACTACGACGGCGGCGGACTCACTTTCTATTTGCTGTATATATAGTCTGCTGAAAGCGGCTCTATCATCACTTCTACTAGAGCTACTGCTTTGAGTTCGTCCTTGATGCAGGACCACGGCGACTTATAACCACGTTTTTAGTCAGAAATATAATGCATCTCTCCGGGGCTTCTGCATATGTTATTATCGTTCGGCAAAGGACATCATAATGCAGTATTTCTGTTCTTATTATAACATCCTTACATACGTTTTTGTGTGTCATACTTGTTCGTATGAAAAGACTGGAGAAAGTCAAAATATCTTTATTGTCGTAGTTTTATACGCACACTAGATAATTTGCATAAAGTGTTAGACCACATGGTTCATGCAGGCAGAGCTGGACCCTGGAGGACGGCCTGCTGGAGGAGAGGTAATGGGGCGATGATCTGAGACCTGCCGGGAGGAGGTAGAGGGCGTGGGAGCAGGGGCCCTGATGTGGTCATTGATCAGGCCGACCTTTAATAAAGGTGTGATCCCGCCGGCCGAGCTGCTCACTGCCCGAGCTGCTCACTGCCCGAGCAGGGTGAGAGTAGTAGAACCACTTTGGGCCATGTGCCAGGCACATTGATGGCCGTACGGTTGGAGCGAGTAGTACAGAGAGAAATCACTTTGAATCGGGTTATCATGGGAGCTAAATATAGTATTTGCAGGCAGAATAAGCCATTTTAGACTACGAGATTAATACTTGAAATGATTATTTTATCAGGGCACTGATTAACAGGCTCAAGGAATGTTTAATTAGAAAAAGGAAAGTTTGTTCTAAAGGACCAAAATCGAACATTTATTAGTGAGCATGGTATGAAGTGTTTGGTTTCACATAATTATTGTAAGGACAAGACCCCTGAGCAAAGACAAGGAATAACTAGAAACATTGATAGAATATTACTCCCTTTCCTGTTCCAAATGTTTAGTTTCGCACACTGTAAAGACGCACAAAATGAAACAAGCAGAAAAATGGATGGGATATAACTCATTTTCCCGTTGCACCAATCCTGTAAGCTGGAAGTCCGAGGCCTGCGTCCATCCCATTACAAGACGGGCTGAGCGGGCCGGGTGAGGGAAGGCCGAGCACGGACTGAGTAATCGGCCTATCGACGGCCGGGGAGGAGGCAGATCGGGGGATGATCTGGTGAGGGGGGATTAGATGTAGCCTGCAGTACTGCCCCCATCTCACCCAGCCTGCCGACCGTCAACAACAACGGGCAGTCCCTGTTACTAGTCAAAGGGGGTCGGGTAGGGGGTGTTCTATAGGAGATAACTGGGTCATCACCGAGGGGTGGCACACTTGTATGGAGGGTGTCAGCACCCACTGAAGCCCCACACCCGACCCTATCTCTGTCTGACTCAGTATCTCGGCCTCACACTTCACTTCACCAATATCACACACATGTCGGCGACCCAAGTTTAATGTGCTGTAATACACTAAGAAATGTGTCCCCTGGTGATAATTAAAGTTGAACGTGAAACCCTATTTCTTCTATAAATAATGACAGCATACGAGTTCATTATCAATTCACTATTCAAAGTAAGATGTAAGATGTAAACTCTCATGAAAGAATATTTTGATGCTGCTTGAAAGTACTAGATATTCATTCTTTGTATTTGAAAGAACGTCTGTTTCTTCTTTGAGTATCGAATAAAAAGGGAGTAAATTTTACATACCTATTTGATAGTATTTAAGCACTTAATCTGCTACCTGTATAAATGTTATTTTTCCTACGCTGGGGGTCAACATGGACATAAAGAGGTAGACAAGGTGTACATGTAGGCCTACTGTCGTAAAACTTTGAAAGACAAGTGAACTTGTGAGAGCGGATATATGCTGGAATCAGGTCAATGTTCAAAATGCCTTGATCCCGCAGTTAAAGCAATATCCGTTCTGTGAAGGTTTGTGAAGGTTCTAAGCCAACTAAAGATGACCTCCCATCAAAGGGCAAGATGTCATTCAGTTTGTCTGGGAACTGAAATAGCCGTGCAGCCTTTCCAGGGAAAGCAATTACGAATCACACCGAAGATAATATATATATATAGACATAATGACATCCATTGTGTTCCATTTATTATTTCTGAGCACAATGCCTATATTCAGCATCCGGACCGCCGTTTTCAAGATGAAATTGTTTCCTGTCATGTCGAGAATACCTATTCAAAACTGAAAAGCCTGTTCGATCCTGCAAATTGCTCCAATTCTTGACAAGAGCAATCGATTGTTATCGTGCTGGTCTAGTTTTGCACGGGTTGCATGTGTCGATGAGGGCTGGCTGGGGGAGAGGATTACAGGTAAGACTGGGGGCTCGACATACAAGCCTCAGACAACCGTGGAGTCTGCTCTATACTGCATTGCGTACCTCTTTAAAGATCCGCAGGTTCACCATACACCCGCCGACTGAGGCCTCGGTGCGTTGTGTGAGCTGCTCCCAACTGCTCATTGTAGTAATCCCTGTGGAGACAGCTCTTCTGGCACCTTGCCCTCTGCTGGGGACATTAAAGGCTCCAGTGGTGCCTTTACAACCCCAACCTAAGCCTGGCCAGTTTCTAGGGTAGTCCCCAATGCGGGGGGAGCTGCTCATGCACGCGTCCGCCCCTGGTGAATTTACTCCCAATTGCTCAGAAGTGAAGTGAGCTGCTCAGTTCCCGTCCCTGAGCCTACAGTAACAGCGGAAGGAGCCCATCGGAGGGGCAGCGCCCAGAGGTTACTGCCACAGGAGGAACCATGACTCGGGCTCTCCAGGAGCTCCACTCGTGACGTCACGACTCTGGGGACGTGGTCCTCAGATGTTCGGGGCTAGAGCCCGACCTTTAGGGGAGAGCCGAGGGCGCCATACTGTTACTCCTGTGACAGGCCGTCTCTGGGGCTCGGTGGGCTTCTGATGGTGGCATTCTAAGGCTATTTTAACCTACTCTTTTATCACAGCTACTTTGCAACTATTCATAGAACTACTGTGTATGGCATGAAAGGGTTTAACAGGTGTCTATCTAGCCAATAACCATTCAGATTCTTGTTATAGCAGTTTTTGACTCTGAACATATTTCACTTTAAAATAAACGTTTGGCTCTTAAACTTTTTGCAAGCTTAATTCAAATGTTATACACCGTATTGTCTACTACAGCATAGGCCGATTAAAATCTGTGACCTAAATTTTACATATATGCTGACAAAAACCGCACAGTATGCCTTTTACTGATTAAATGATGGCAGATAAACTGAAATGATAAACTGAATGAGTGCCACACACTGTATTCTTTTTCTTCCGTGCTTACATTCATTTGACGGGCGAGGGCTATTTCACCCCAGTGGGCCTAGCGTTCTATTTTTATGCCAATTCCATGACCACTAAAAGTAAATATATGTATCCCAAAGCCTTCCTTCAATTTCATGCCTGCAGTTTGGGCAGCATTTCCCAATATTAGATTGGGGGTCCCTGGAGTCCTGGACCGTTTTACACAGTCGGGGCCCGCCCATTAAACCCACGTAGACTCCCAGATCTATAGTAAGCAACCAAGCTCAGTAAACTGGTCGATATAATAACCTTGACATGTGGCTAGTTCTACTCGGAGAATCAATGCGCTGCTTTGCTACTCTAAGTGAGACATGGGTGACTATGAAAGCACATATTGACATTGTACTAGTGCTCAATTGACATGGAACTGGGGCTCCAAGTGAGGGGTATGCATACAGGCTTTGTGTGAGTTTGCATGTAACCCTTAATGGTCATTGGTGTGAAGAATCACTGTAATATTTACAGTAATATCACCAGGGGACACCATTCCTCTAAAACACACGTTGAACATCACTATTCTAAGTGATGTTCCTTCATTGCTACAATTATAAGAACTTGCCCGTTCGTACTAAACGCCAGGCGATGCCTAGTATTTAAGGGCTCCAGGAAGAATAATCAGCAAAATAACGACCATTTCTACGACTGCATGCGAAAGGAGCAAATGCCTAATTATCGCCGCACACGAAGCCCTGGAAATAGAGGGTGCGTTAGGGGCTGAAGGGAGCCAACTAAAGGCCATGTGTGCCTTAATGACACCCTCCTGGCAAATGGATCGTCTTTTTGCATTTAACGATACTTCTATTCCAGATCATGGATACGAGCATTTAGTTATCGTGTTCTCAAAGTGAAGTTTTATTGATTTCACGAACAATCTCTGTTATTGTTCAGAAAAGTTGGGATGCACATACTACAAAGGGTTTGTCATTACCTTGATTAGCGACCGACTCTTTAGAATCATAGTTCGGTATGAGAAGTTAATGACATAACGATAAAGCATCATTATCAAAATGACAAGTGTAACATTAACAGCTATTGATTTGACAGCGTCGATCTAATGTTACTTGAAACTCTGAATGCCATATTTTCAATGACTTTTCTAGAGAATCTGCAACTAAAATCGGTCCTATTTGTCTGGGACCATCATTGTTCGTGTAAAACATGTCTGGTCGAGTGTTATTTATTCTAAAGAAACTCTTTAGAAAAAAAAGCTTTTTTGTTTTGAGTATTTATAACGACCAGGCATTTTCTGATTAAAAGTATTTCAGCTATCCTAATTATCTCACTTAAAATGGAGATCTCAGCGGGATACAATTTCATGGGGGAAAGCTTCCGTTTTCTTATCCAACTAGACAAAAAGTGCTGTTGAAAAAAACAGAAAATGCAAACCACATTAATGATTTCCTTTTCAATGCTTTGATTTCTTCAGTAAAACAATAGCAATGGGTTAAAGCGTAAACAAAGCCATTAGGCATTGAAATAAATAGTTCCCAGGAAGAGTTTTGATAAGGCCACTTAGTCATTTAAAAACGTTGCTTTTAGATCCTCTGCCTACGAATGGTTAATTGCTTATCCCTAGTGTGCGTAATTGCCGTCGGGGCTGGGTAACCATAAATGTGAGAAATGTTTGCAATGCTTCCAAGAAATAGATTCGTTTTAGCTGCAAATAAAACCAACTAACCTATATAGCTGCCCGAAAGACATAAATATAGATTTCAACTAATTATGTCTAAATTAAATGACAGAATAAATATCTTTCAATGGTGCCATGAGCTTTTCAGCTAAACAATGAGTCCATTTTCAGTATCCTTATCCTCAGGTTGGTTGGCTGGGTAAATATTAGAACCTGCCTTTGAATGTTTCTGTAGAAGGGTCGTCTAGATATTCCATACTGCTCTGACGTGCGGCGTTACCATGCTTGATTCTGAAAACTGCCTTTCTTGTTTCTCTAATTTGGATAATCTGGAGGCGAGAGGTTGCATATAGCCTACACACAAAAGCTGCGTCCCCACGGCAAATCCAACTGCACTCAACATTTTTACTGAATAATGTCATCACATGAAAAAGATATCCCATTTCCAACTTTCTCTCCATGTCCCGTTTCTATAAATCCGTTCTAACCCTCATGAATTAAAAGCTATCTACCTAGGTTACATGTTTCTATATAGAAAGGGCATGCGTATGACCTTGCCTTCACCTGGAGGAAGGGTCAAAGGTCACAGGTCTTACCTGGCGGGTTGTTGTTGTTCTGCGGCGCCCGGAGGCGGTCGACGCTGGAGGAGGCGCTGGCAGAGGACGACGAGGAGGTCCGGTTCTTGTTGAGGTTCTGATTGGAGGCAGCAGTGTCCTTGGTAACTCCAGGGTGGGTTACCGTCGGACACTTACTGTTTCCTTTGTTAAACGGCGATGGTAACCTGCAAGACGAAAAGGGAAGCATGTAGGATTGAAAGCATAATAATAGGAGCTTGAAAAACATGCATGTAGACTTGTAGGGCCTAATAATTGATTCTTTCATGTAAACCTTGTTTTACATTAAATGTTACTTTATTAAATAAGCTTACAATTAGACCCCGTGTCCGATTCTTTTTTCCAGCTGCACAGTCCTTGAATCTGACTAGAGCTTTGAGCGCCCTACTTTATCAGTAAAATGCAGCTATCAGGTTCATGTGTAAAAAGATATGTCTGCCTAAAAAGACGTCGAACAGATAGATTGCCTACTCAAACTAATAGACTTTAACATCCTTTACTTGAGAACAAAAAACACTACTGGTCAATTTATACGCGTCTTTTTGTTCATGGATGTTTTCTCACTCGAAAATGATGTGGCCTTCACAGACGCATCTTCTATACATAGGCAATTGGACAGATTGGGATTTCCAATTACCAAACTAATAATGAGACTGCTAGAGAGAATCAACTTGACCCAGAAATTAATGCCAAAGGTTCCCTAGTCATAAAATCCCTTTCTTATCACAAAGAGCTCTGCTATAGTGCACGTTAATTTCCGCCCCACCAAGCCCCACTCATATAGACATGTCTCCCATATAAAAGTCATATTTTCTGTATAACATTCGCCCCTCCCCAAACCTAATTACTGAGGCAATGGTGTTTCCGGTCTATGGACCAAAGACGAGAAAGTCATATCTGAACAGGAAATGAGAATGGCGCAAGCTCGGATAAACAGATAGCAGCTACACAAATTGTGTTCCTTCATTCAGAGGACGCCTTACGTGGAAGCCATACTGGTTGTTTTTGTTCAATCTACAAACAACTTATTACACCATGCAGCTTACTGACATTTATAAGTTACCAGATTGCAGTATAATATATTGCACCCATTATCTGATCTCAATTGGTTATTACTTTAATATGCACACTTATTCTACCACCCCCAAACAGATGCCCTTTGATGCACGTGGCGTGGCAATGTGCCTATTTGTTGGAATATAGCATGCACAATTATAATAGATAATCAATCTGTCACTACTCGTGGTGTCTTCATGGACCCCACACAGACATCCTTTGATGCATGTGGCGTGGTATCATGCTCATTGGTTGTAGTGTAAAAAGTGGCCTCTGTTTATGCATTACTCGTGTTTGTCAACACTTGATAATAGATTCCCCCTTCTGCACAGGTGTGGGAATGTTTCCCATTTGCCTAGGAGCAACTCGTTTACAGACCTTTGGCCACGAAACTTGTCTTGGTTTAAAGGTCATGCAAACATCATCAATAAGAAAAAAATCAAGTAATGTCTTACCACACGCAAGAAATATTTTTGCTATGTCATATGCAGTACAGTACAAGGGGAGAACACTAGTTCTATTCCTCTCCTCCATAATTATCATGCCTACTTGATATTGCAGCTGGGGGAATCAGCTACTGACTGAGTAACATCGCATACGTATAGAATTAGCCTAAATGTGTCTGCTCCAGGAGTAAATGTATAATTGTAATCTATCAATTAACAGAGTCAGATCAGATATGCACCATAGCTTTTCAAAGATTTTTACGTTATATACAAGAGAATGCAGGAATTGTTAAGCAATTGCACACAGTTATCAGTAAGGGACCAATGCATTCTTGGGTGCATGATAAATTTCCTTAATTTCGAACTGTAATTAAAGGCCCGGTCACATATAGAGACTGAACTCAACTCAACAGTCTTAATGATTTGAGACTAGATGGTTGCAAACTAACCAGTCTTAATGAAAAACTGACCTGTGGTCACATACAGAGACTGGATAGTCTTAAGTCTCCTTGCCCCTGCCTATAAACACAATCACTCATAGGCAAAAGAGGTGTGGCTATTTGCCTTCATCTGATTGGATAATGGACTCAGGACAGTTGAGATGATGAGTCTTAAGCTATGTCACATATAGAGACTAGACTTTAAAACTGCTTGGGACTGAAGACTATCCAGTCTAAGCAATACGGTTATACCTGACAAGATATAAGTGGGCCACTGACACAAATATAACCCTCATTCTGGGCTGATAATGCTAAAAAAAAATGGCATTCTATTGCATTTGTTATCTACCTCCCCCGTGGTTAGAAACAGACAGGAAGAATGATAGGGTATTTGGCTTACTTCGGGCTGCTGCTCGGTGGTAGATGAACTATAGCGGGGAGCAGACCACCCACATGTGACCGTACATAAAACCGGACCGACCGATAACGTGTTGACAGGGTACGACGACCTCCCCCAATTGAACATCAAGTACCAGCATGCCACCTGGCTCAATAAAAACACTGCCCCATCTTCATTTCTCTCCCGGCTACGGCAAACACAATTTACTATTTTACTGGCAACTGGAACTAGGGCCGTTTGTCTTGCCTTGAGCGAGAAGCAATTGGGAGTTTTTTTGACCACAGAAAAATGGTGCTCATACACCAAGGTTGTATCAAAGGATGAGGTAAGCGACCCTGTTATTTTCTTTTCTTTATACCCTTTTGAGATGTCAATTTTATTGCTGTCGCCATGGCAACGTACTTCCTTGACGCTAAGGGATGACACCAAGAGGTTAGGGGAAGCATTATGTAGACGTCACAGTATGGGTAAACTGCCAATACGTTAGCACTAAGAGCTGGTAGTGGCTTCAGTGCGGCCGAATGAGGGAAAGGTCGGGTGCGGCCCATACGTATGCCTAAAGAACGGATAGGTGACTGGGGACTGAGGTCTTGGCCAGAACTCATTACATAGCGGCTTGATGCGTCCCCTGTGGTACAGGAGGAGGGCTGGTTGAGAGCTGGTGGGTTATTGGAGAGCCTACAGCTAAATGTACCACCATGGTCATTATAACTAATGATAATGGATGCTATAACCTATTGTCTACGAGTGCTGCACGCACCCTATTGCCTTCCACGCCTATTAGGTACGAAAACGTTTAACCATAGAAGCCTCCAAAATAGCTATTGTTCAGTTGGCATACTTTGGACTAATTGTTTAGCTCTGTTTTCCTTGTAAGATAGCTTTTTGTCTATAGTGTTCTGATAGCATATACATGAATGTAAAATACAGTTTGAATATTTGTAGTTCCTCGGTAAGTAGCTGGTAAAAGTTAAACAATTTAAGTTTCTCATTTTTGTAGTCTGAAAGCTAGCAATGACCCTTGGAGGCATAAAGGAGCGCAACGTGCAGGGACGACATGCTAGCGTGACCGTGTACATGTTATTTATTAGACTGCGACTATGCTGAGTGGCGCGTGTGACCTGGGCCTGTCACCGAGGTGACGTGGTCACGGGGCACTGTGACGCTTGACAGATGTCAAGGGACAAAAACACTGTTCGGAGTAGACCTACTGTTTTAAAGGGCTGCCAGTGGATGCAGAAGGCCCCAAGTCCATTTTATATTTTATATCTATCACGTTGTTTACTATTTTGATCAACTAGACTCACTTCACAGGAATGATCTTTAAGTAGGCCGATTACACTAATAATAAGCCTCTCACGGCCCTCCCACTCTGGGACCAGACTGTCATATCAGCCTTTCCCGGCTATTACACGAATGTATTATTTAGAAAGGGGTATGCCTATAGATGCCTCTCTCTGGTCCTGTAGTATATATTCCTCCCATCTATCTAAACGATGCACAAGTTGTCTAAATTGAATATTTCTTATTGGCAAAAAAGATAAACAGATATTATAAATTTTTACAATTTCACATACAATTTTACTATACATGTATTTATTCAAGCGTATATATTTTGCTATTATTTTTGACGTGGTGTTTTCACAGGCGCAAGAGTTAAAGTGATCATATATGCTGCACTAAGCGAAGACACTTATCCCTGCCACTTTACCTGCACTCTCGGAGGTACCATACGTATCAATAAGCACTTAGTAAATAAGCCAGCCCATGTCCCAATGGGACTACACTCTCCCCTGGAAAACAAAAACCAGCGCTCCATATAGAAAGGTGAGTCGCTACCAGAAGCAAAAATAAGGCAATAATAGATTCAGAAAGATACATCCCTGTCCATATAGGCCTAACTTATGGAGTGTCATATTATAGCGGGGAAATCGAGAGAATGGCATTGGTTATTTTTGCATTTATATGCAGGCCATATCGTCCACATATCCACAGGTAGTTAGTACAATGTATATTGACAAATGTTGAGTGTTGGAAATTGCGAGCCATAGCCTGGTAATGTTCCCCATAATGCCAGCCTTTGCTAGTGTCCTCCTTTTGTGTGGCCTGAAAAATGTTTTATTGGAAAACTAAGGGAAATGGGCACGCAACAGGACCTAAACTGAATCAATATCAAAGGGCAGCTTCCTTCCCTAAACCAAAAGGAATTTTGCAGGAAGAACACAAGACAACATCAATGGTCGCTATGGTATTGCTGTAATCTGAGTTTATATATTGTTTGCTATTGAATTTAGAGAATGATCCGACCGGATGTCTAATAAAAAGAAAGTAAACTTTGCTCTCCCGATTGTCTTCGGTGCATGTGTCACTGCTTTGGGAAGTGACCATTTATTTCGCCATATTGCACTTACACTTTCTTTACCCCTCTTTTGTCCAACCTAATGAATACGGATCTACACAGCCCTCTCCCACTACAATGGGGTACCAACTGACTTCAATACAGGGAAAAAACAGGACCATATGAGTGCTGATCGCCCTGGATAAAGCTTATTAACATAATTATACACAGCAGGAAGCTGGGAGATTAAAATACAAGGGGCCACCTATTAGGACACTCTTTAGGGGGAAACGCATGGCTTTACCCTGACGAATAATGCGGTATTAACATTTCAAAGCCCAGCCGCATCATTGTTCTCGGACGCCTTTGATAACCGGGCGGTCTGGGGGCAATTTTCAGGGCAATCAGAACCAGCTGCAAATGTCGGACCAGAGGATCAGACTCAGATAGACCTGTACTTCACACGAATACCACAGACAAGGGGACCCCAATCGGTCATAATTCATCAGATGTTATATCACTGCTCTAATATATTTTTTTTTACCGATGGTGATATTCAAAGCATTTCATACCAATGTTCCGGCTGTATGGCACTATTGGTTGGCACAAAAGGTGCCACATATCTCACACTATCGGACCTCCAATGTACAAGCGAGTCAAATTTTGAAATTCAGAATCTGATATACCACGATGATTATGTCTGTTTCGACCATAATAATGTTGGCCTCTCTTTTTTAATAATTATACTAGTGTGGCTATTAGCAATCATTTACACTAGACTGACACATGGAATCAACTTTTTTCCTTTTTGAAAAAGGCGCAGATTTTCCCTCTTTATACATCACTGCACACATTTACACATCCAATTATATTCAACTGCTTCTTAATGAAGCTAGCATTCTGGGTTCTGATGTGTGGACTGATGAACTGTAAAAGCAAATAAGAAGTGGCTTTGATATGAGTGCCCTGCCTGCGTCCCCCGCTCGCCGCGCCACCTGCCGCAGTGGCGGCTACCCAGGCTGCTCTTTGAAGTAGTGGGCCGGCCTCGAATTATAATCATAATCCTCGCAGAACGCCTGCCGGGCGCAACACTTCCCCCTACTCATTAGCACATGGGTAGGCCCCTATCTTTTCCATCTATTTTTCCCGGGCACTACCCGTTTTATTTTTACAACCGTTACAACGGTTATAAATTTCAAAAATTCTATTACGATTTCATTTCTATGATTTTTTTTTTTAAATTGATTTTTTTATCTCAATTATTATCTGACGCCCACTTGTTCTCGCGGTGAAGGGTTAAAGTCACAAATTGGTCACCCCCTTTGGAGAGGCCACCCTGAACAATGGTCACCTAACACCCCTCCTTCCTGTGGCCGGGCACTCTCTAACTTTAACCTACTCGTGGTCCCAGATGAAATGTCTTATTCACCCCAGTGCACATTAATCACGATGTAGTTAGAGGCGGGAATGACAGGAGTCGGAATCAATACTCAACAACGTTTAATATAATTGTTTGAATTATTCATTGATAAATTTTGAAATTGGACTAAATCCCAAAGTACAACGAATGTAATTACACTGAATGTAATTATGATGCGTGTGGTAAACAAAACGAGTTTGGTGTAAAACACTGTCAGCAGTGTACAATTAAAATTCAATGGGGCCTAAAAAGAATAGCACTGGCAAACTCAGTAACAGTCAATAACCTTATGTTGTGATAGTGCCAGAGGCAAATATTTTACCAGCATATTTTACGATTATTTTTTATAATTCTCTAGAACAAACGGCATGGAATGCTGAATGACTCAGTCGTGGTGTTATGCCGAGTGTACAAAAAAGCAGGGTCGAATCTGAGCTAACAAGCATGCGATGGCCAGGCAGACCGTTAAAGTTTGGGGTGGTTTGGAGCCGGGTTGGTACTGACGGACAGCTGAGCATGTAAACACGACTGGGGGTACCTCCCCGGACTGGGTCAGGGCAGCGTTCTAGTCCTTCATTGACCGAGATACCTCTTGCATACTAGTCTGTGAGACTAGCGAACTTGGATGTAACTACAGTCTAGGCAGCGTGCACGCTGGGCTCAGGATGTGTGTGTGTGCGCAGTGTTTAGTGAAGGGGGTGTGGGGGCCAAGGATGAGGGGAACATAAACATGTCTTCGGGGGACACGTCTTTCCCACGCCTGGAGGACGCAGGGCGTCTGGTCACACATTGCATGCTACCAGGAACACACCATCTAAAGCTCTTTGGTGTAAATGATATCTTAACCCTGTGATAATAGCCCTATTCAGCACGCCAGTCCTACTAATAGTGCATGGTGATGGATGGCAGAATCTGGTAAGAAACAATTTTTGAAGGCTGTTCAACTCAACTTCTCAGGGTTCTTATATTGTTAAATTATACGAGACTTACCTTGGTAAAAGTTGATGTAGAATTCCAATTTTACCGAGGACAACACGTTGTGTTGTAGTGATTATGTGAGAAGTGAAGTGTGCGCGGGAACAGCAGTATTCATAGCATAAAAATATGAAAAAATACTTTTTACATACGAAACTTAAATGATTATAACAAGTGCCTCCTCTTATAATTTTTTTTTTTTTTTTTTTTTTTTGGAGAGGGAGGGAGGGCACATAATCACTACAACACAACGTGTTGTCCTCGGTAAAATTGGAATTCTACATCAACTTTTACCAAGGTAAGTCTCGTATAATTTAACAATTTTGCCTCGTCCAATCACGTTCAGTGTTGGCGAGATCATGTGAGAATTTCATAGCTTTAGTAAAAAGTATTTTTCATTAAGTTCATAAACAAAATGAAAAAATAACTAAAAATACAAAACTTTTATGAACACAACAAAAGTATTTATTATAACATTAGATCGCATTTTCTAACAATGTCTGGGCAAACAAATTATCATCCGCCTCCACATTTTTGTCGTAATAACGAGCAAAAGACGTAGAACATTTCCAAGACGCCCTTCTCATAATGACATTTAGAGGCACTCCAAGCTTCTTTGCATTAGAAGCTGCTGCCCCACGAGTACTATGCGATTTATATTTAGATACATCAATCCCTGACAACTCCAAGACCTTCAAGGTCCAGCGAGCTAAAGTGTCACGAGAAATAGGCGCATGAGGCCTTACAAAACTAAGTAACAAAGTACTATACGACCTGAAAAACTGTGTTCTATTCAAATAGGCTTTGAAAGCCTTAACAACACACAAACGTTTGCATTCAACAAAACTGCGTAGAACAATAACATCTAGGGGGTCACCCACTCTATTATGCTTAAGAAGAGTTTTCATTTTGAGAACAACTTTATCCTCTTCAAGTACCATATCATGTATATCAAGATTAATGATGGTTTGACCCCTCTGAGATGTAACCAACAATAACAGCACAGCCAATTTCATTGTCAAGTTTTTTAACGACAAAGATTTGTTAGGCCCCCAAGTTTTGAATAAAGTAAACACTTTATTAACATCCCAAAACTCTGAGTACCTTGGTTTTGGTGGGCATCTTTCATAAGCTCCTTTTAAAAGCCAACAAACTAATGGGTGTGAACCAAAAGAATGACAACCAAACTTAGGCAAAATAGTTGATAAAGCCGAACGAGCCGTGTTCAAGGCTCCATAACCTAGACCAGCATCAGACAGTTCCCTCAAAAATCTACAGGCTTGTGGTAACGTAGGCAACAAAATATGTACTCCATTTTTAACACAAAATAGCGCCCACTTGTTCAGATAAGTTGAATAAATTTTCTTAGTGGACGGCCTCCAGGCTTGCATAATAAGTTGAACAGTGGCCTTATCAAAACCTTGTTTGAACAATGAATCGGCTAAAAAAGGAATGCCCCCAATGGGCATTTGTTTAGGAACTCGATGTTGTTGGGACGACCCAGAGGTAGCAGATTGTACTTTTTTGGTCGGAATTTTAAATGCCTTAAGTTTAAGTTGATCAACCGTGCCCACCAGGGCTGAGTCGGCCACCATGGGACCACTAGAACTCCTGAAGCTCTGTCCTGTACAATCTTGGCAATCACCTTGGCTACGCAACTGAAAGGTGGAAAGGCATAAAAATAAATGTTAGACCAATCCAAAGTAAATGCATCAATAGCGAACGCTCCTGGATCAGGACTCCACGCTACATATCTATCCAATTTATAATTAAGCCTAGTTGCAAACAAATCCACATGAGGTTTGCGAAAGACATTACAGATTTTGTTAAAGATTTTGGGATTTAATTCCCATTCAACATTGTCAGAGAAACGCCTTGACTTATAGTCTGCTAATACATTCTCTATTCCAGGAATGTGAGATATTGTGATCCAAATAGTATGATCCTCACACCATGACCAAATGTCCGAAGCGACTTTGTTGCACAAGTCTGACCTAACTCCACCCATGTGCTTGACATACGCTAGTGCAGTTGTATTATCAGTGAACACCTTAACATGTAAACAATCTTGCCTACAAAACGATTTTAGTGCAAGAAAAATTGCCTTAAGTTCTAAAACATTAATGTGTAACAACTTTTCTTCTTCATTCCATCTCCCTCCTGCTGTAAGATCACCTACATGTGCTCCCCAGCCTTCTTCAGAAGCATCTGTATGTAACTCAAAGTCAAAAGGTGAGAACACAATATGTTTTTGAGATTTATCAATATTGTTAATCCACCACATAATATCTTGCCTCGCATCAAAAGATATTGACATACAAACATCAAAGTTACCATGAGAAGATTTAAGAGCTTCAATCTTATCTTTCTCCAAATTTTTAATATGCGATAACGCATAATTAAACGCTTGCGAATAAGCGATCATGAGACCTACCAAACCAGCCACTTCTCTGATCTTTGGAGATTTTTTCCCCAGCAAATCAAAAGCAGCTCGTTTAAACTTTTGAACCTTATCATCAGTTAAGGTTATTTGCATAGTTTCCGAGTCTAGATTGAAACCTAAGAAAAGTAATTTTCTAGAAGGCTCAAAAATTGACTTATCTGGATGTACTACAAATCCTAAACTTTCTACTAATTCACACAACCTAACAAGCGAAGTCTTACATGCTTGATAAGAATCAGCTACAACGAAAGAGTCGTCGATATACTGAAAAGTTTCATGACCCTCTTTACGAAGTTGGGCAAAAACAGGGTTAAGTAGTTTAGTGAAAAACCTTGGCGCGCACGCTAAACCATTAGGCATAGCCTTAAATTGATATAAAATTCCATTCCAACGGAACCTTAAAAATTTCCTGTCTTCAGGTCGAATTAAGACAGAGTAATAGGCATCACGTAAATCAATGGAACCCATCCAACAACCAGGTCTTAACATATCCTTAGCAGTTTGCAACGAACACATTTTAAAATGTTCATACTCAATGTGCTTGTTTACCCAAGTTAAATCTAATATCATTCTATACGATCCGTCTTTTTTAGGACGAAGAAAAATATTAGAAATTATCTGATCTGCAGAATCTGAGGCAACTTCTAACACATCTTTAGAGATTAACTTATCAATCTCCTGAGTAGCAGCAAAACATTCAACTTCAGATAACCTGTAAGGAAAAGGCTCAATTTCCTGTACTGGAATTTGCACAAAAGGAATAGTTAAACCTTTCACTAAACTAATCACCCATTGATCATTTGACAACTGACTCCAAGCCTTCACATAACATGCAATCTGGCCCGCTTTGAAAGGTGTATTTTCACTAACCTCTACTACTTGGGGAACGAGTTCGCTTTCTTCCCCTGCTGTTGTTGCTGCGAAGGGTACTGTTGTCGCGGCCTTTGTTGACGCTGAAACCCTTGGTAACTCTGGAAACCCGAGTATTGCTGCTGCGGAGTCCACGGCATCTGCACGTTCTGCCAGTAGCCCTGCGGAGCTTGGAACCTGTTTTGGTAGGGATTAAAACCCCTCAACATGCCCTGGCCCTGAACCTGCTGTTGTTGTGGCCCTTTAAACCTTTTCCCTGCCATAGATTTCTTATCAAGTGAATCTACCGGTTTACGCTTGACCACCTTCTCACCAATACGCTTGGCCGCATCTAACTTCTTGGTAGTAGAAAGCAAATCCCCACCAAACAGCCATTCTGGCGTAGTATCATGGCCTTTTGTAAGAACCCTGGCATAAACGGGAGCTAAACATGGTTTCAGAATCTCCTTCCTACGAGAAGAAATACCATTCATAGCGAACGCACACAACTGCATGCTATCCATGATATTCTCAGTGTGTTTGTCCAGAATTGGATCAGTGACACCCCTAGAAATTGCCAAATCAAGTACCGGCGCCATGGCTGACATAGACGCAACAATAGCCTTCTGAACAGCTTGAAGACTCTGATCAATATTGCGAACACGCTGATCTAACAGTTGAAAAACCTCAGTGTCCAACTTAGGGACTTTCAAATGCTGAACATTAACCACACGCGGATAACATTTACACAATTTCTCCATATCTGACACATACCAAGAGTCCTTCAAGTACTTGTCAATACCAACCGCAACCGGCAAGCTGATCTTTGGCGCCACTTTGTCCGCTTCCTTCACTTTCGCTAATTGCTTCTTCAACAACTCCGCACCAAGACCCTTAGCTGTGACAACCGGAATGTCCTCTGTGACCTCCTTGTCTTTCTCAACGTTGTTATTACCGTCCACGGATTGTTCGTCCTCTAGAGACTGTAAATCCTGGTCAAGATCTTGATCATCGTCGCTCATTTGATGAGTAGAAGCACGAGATGTTAAATCCAATTGGTTTTCTGAAACATCGTCCCAGTAACTATTATCCTGTGGGATTGGCAAAGGCCCAAAATTATGGAAACCTTGTTGGTAGCCTCCTGAAATAGCCGCAGCTTGTTCCCAAGTAAGGCTCTCACCTCCTTCCGACATGTTGGTTGGATCATGCAGCGGAGGGTCTAATGGCCGCGACTGCGTAGGCACCGGCGGTGAATTCTTTTCTCCCGAATCCTTCGATTTCTTCTTAATTTTTGTGGATTTCTTCGAAACTTTATCCTTATCCTTCTGTTGAGTGTTCTTCAGAACCTCATTCAACACCAAAGCCTGTTCATCCAGAGTTGAAACAGAGTTGTTGGTGGTACGAGATCTACTCGCCATTGTTTTCTCTCACATGCACCGCCTCAGCAAGTCTGTGAAGAAAACCAAGTGAAAAAAGGTATTAAAACCTGACCAAAATGAAAACTTTCTTCTTGCAGAAGTAAGACATTTGGTAATACAAAATTAGAACGAAATTGTTGTAATTTCTCCCTCAGGAAAACTACTAATTTCAAAATAACAATCACTTACCGCTCTCATGCGTCCGTTCCCTGCACGAACCTACACCGGACTGCTGTTCCCGCGCACACTTCACTTCTCACATGATCTCGCCAACACTGAACGTGATTGGACGAGGCAAAATTAAGTTATATAATCTATAAGGGCCTAAAGGCTAAAAGTACTTAGAAAGGGAGCCTAAACTCGATGACAATTTGACCATCTAAACTGACTCTATTGGCTGATAGGCCTAATACTTACTCCTTTCCAGACCTGAAATAGGCTTATGAATACTTCAAGGAGACAAAGTGCCTGAGAGATGAGAAGGCCTTGAAGCACGTGGGGCCAGCTGGTGCTGCATGAAGTCAGCGTCGACGGTACTCACTGACAGCTCCAACCCGGGAGGAACTCGGTAAACTACAGCCTGTAATTCCTTCAGCAAGATCCAGGTACATAATAATCCAATAGGTTCAGCCTCTGTGGTTATATCCTAACGTACTCCTCGGATGGTAACAGAGGGAGCCTGAGCTGGGGGTTGTGGCCCGGTAGTACAGGGGTGCGGTGTGTGGCGTGGTGCAGTGACTGAGTCTGACTACTACCACTACTACTACCAGTACGACTGCTACTGCTGCTGGCTGGGCGTACACCACTCACTGAGTACCCTGCTCCCAGACACACACCGACAGTCACTACGACCACTACTACTACTACAGACCCGGCTACAAACTCGGTGCGCGGTCATCCCAGACAAAGACGGCCGCGTGGACCTGCATGGGGAAACACAGAGAACCTGGGGAAACACGGAGAGAACCCTGAATGGGGTCTAGTAGTCTAGTTGTGTACGATTCCAACTGGTGTCAAACGCCGACTGACAGCATGCCGTGCCCCTCCCGGCCTCATCAATCACCTCCAGTGCCTGTCACACGGCCGTGACGCGCCAATTAGCGACGGGCGGGGGTGGGCCGAGGGGCTGAGGCGGGGTGCAGAGGGGCTGGGGATTGGGGGGAGGGGTACTACCCGTACCCGGGCGGGGTGGAGGCAGGGCCCCACAAATAGGGGCTGGTCGGGGGGCCGGCCCCTTTGCTGACTTCAGCCACCAGCATTAGGGACCCACGACCTTTTTACCGCCCCATTGATGATAATGCTTATGCTTAGACAATACATAATATTAAAGTTTCACATAGGCCTAGTTAAGGGTGGTATTTGCCCTACGACTTATATTTATATTGACTGTAATAGTGTGTCACTGTGTACTTCTGAAGTTCATGTATGGGGAGGCAGACGAGACGACATAAAAGCATTACACTTTATGTACAGGGAATATAGGCCTATATACAAAACCCTCTTTATAGCAAGTAATATATTCCTGTGGGTCTTGCATCTGACCTGTACTTCTATTCACTACAGGAAGTGACCAGCTTTTGCCTTGAATAATGAAAAGAACCAATATTTTGATGCTTTTGTGTTCAGGGATTGTGTATCATCAATTTTTAAATTCTAATTTCATCGTGTATTAATAAATTCTAACTTCATTAATACATTTCAGATGCAATGTTCCACATCAGTCAGTGAACGGAGTCGACCCGAACACTTCTCACAATTGCCTTAAAAAATGTAAAAACCTACTTAAAATTGCTTTTGTAGACAAGGAAACATCCATGGACTTAACCCTTATAAACACAATGGCGTTGTACACGAGATCTCGGTTTTCATAATGCATTGTGATGGCTATTGAAAAAATGCCTTAATTTTTCAATACACGGTCACGACCCTAGAGACGCAGGATGACCCATGTGGGTGAAGGGCGCGTGTCCGACCCACGGGGACGGGGTCGGGGGGTCGGGATGGGGGGGGGGGGTGACAACCTGTCAATCGCAGAACACACGGACCGTGACGAAGAGGTCGCTCACAACATTTCATTTCCAGGAACATTTATTTGTTTTGCCGGACTTGTTTTTTTAATCTAGCCTATCACACTATTCAAGAACTTAATGAAAACTAATATTGGGTAGGGTACATGATTGTGATACACTTTGGTCTAAAATTCCTGCATGGATTTATTCATTTTGCATTACTGAAGAAGTTTTATTTCCTCGTGCGCATGTATTTTACCATGCAGACAAGATATAGACAATCCATATTATGCAAGCCTATAAAAGCATTATGGCAATCAAGTAGATAGGCCTTGTAATGTCCCCATAAAATCGCTTGCATCTACGGGTAATCCTACGGGAGACCATGATAGAGTTTTTTTTTTTTTTTTTTTTTTTTTTTTTAACAAAAACAATGGCCTTGAGAGAACCAACAACGTCTGGTCTAACAAAGACGACCCTGCTCACGACTCTCTCCTTTCCTGCCCCTTCCTCCCACTCCCCCCCCCCCCCCCCCCCCATCCAACCCCACTTAGGCCTTGGGTGTAGGCCAACCTCCTACTATGTGCTTGTTGTTTTTACCGGATTCATGTCTAAGCCCCAACCCCCTCTAGCTTAGGGTGTCAGTCGAATATGATAGGTCCGTTTGGGCAGAGCGGTGCCCCCCAGGAATAAAGGAGAACCCCGGCCTGAAAATATAAATCCCCTACCCATAACAAAGCTCAACCGGGATATAATTTCAGCGGTTAAGGGTGGGGTGCATCCGGACAATAGACCAGACTTATAGCAGGTTGGTGTGGGGAATTATGAGGGCTATTTATACAACCTTTACAGAGTCTTAGCCTAGGCCTATAGTATATATCAGTATATGAAAACGAAAAACACCATTGCGAACCCACTGATTAGGCCTATATTAGAGTTTATTTAGCTAGAATAGCGGACATGTCTCTTAATATTTATATCCAATGACTTTACTAATCCAAGGAGTTCCAGTCGGTTTAGACCTCACCTGTGTACATAATTATGTCTTTATTAACGATAGCAATGCAGAGTGCTACGTCTAACCCGCGTCTAACATCCCGCTGTGTTAGCAATTAAACACGTTTGACCAAGGACATTGCCATTACCAATCTAAAACCCCTAAATTGTTAGGCACAGGGAAACACGGCATAACCGAACCCAAACATTAACTCTTTTCATTCAACCTCCAACGATACAGATTCAACCCGGTCCTATTTAATTTGCCATTAATAGGAACTGGGAGGTGTAATCATTATTGGGATCAGAGTTGGCCTGGTCCCATTAGGTCAAGGGTCATGATGCCGTTAGCCCCTGCAGAGGTCACAATTTCCCCATGGGTCGCTGTGCCCATTGGCTGTGGATATTGGACGACCGAGCAGCTCTCTGAGCGATTGGGGCATCCTAAGCCGAGCTGCTCATCACTCACTGCGGGTGTCGTATGAATCACGGCACGTTGTACGACATGTACAATGTTTCCATGTTCTGATGAGCAAACTCCATGCTACTGGAATATTGGGGCTTTTCATGACCTGTTCGATGCCTCCCTCTTCTATGACCAGCATAGGCTGTCCTGCACGCACATACATGAATTGCTACTGGAACACGTATTTCATCTCGGATTGCATCCCTTATCAACCAAAAGTGCGATTATTTTCATACTGATCAATGCATGCGATTATTTTCATACTACTCAATGACTTTTAATTTTGTAGGGAAATTGTTATGGGGGAAATTGACAGGTCAAAGATACACAGTTATGATTTTGATAAATTTATTCTAGAACTAGCTTATTTCCGTGGTGCCATAAACCATTGGTCGTTCTTGGAGCGCAGAAATAACCGACCTCAATCATACCTTTAACCCCTTCCTGACGGCCCCATAGAAAATCGATCATATATGATCGATGGTTACTAATAAGGCAATAATGCCTATGATTTTTACAGTCCAATGTTCATTTTTGAAATATTGGTTTAAGCTGAGATAATATACCCACATACAAGTAATTTTTATCAATTGATAACTGCAAATCAATTTTGTGAGGCCCTAATGGGGAGTACCTTCAGCAATTTCAACACTTCATTAATGAGGGCCCCTAATTTTCCCCTAAAAATCTCAATATTTAGGATCAAAATTAATACCTTTTTTTGAAATTCTTTTTTTTTCATTTATTCTTCTCATTAGATTCTAATATGTACAATACAATCATAATTATGTACCTTTCACTTTTTATTCATTTTCATATTCATTTTTCTTAAGATTACAGCCATATTTATATCATACTACCAGACTAGAAAATTGTAAGAAATGAGCCATTTTGAGCCATTTCCAAGATGGCCGCCCATGAAAATGATATTTTAGAAGCTTGGTCACTTTCTAAGTATATTTCCTGTGCAACGTTGCCCAAAACCTTTGAGATAGATCCTTAGCATTTCATGTTATCATTTCTATCATTTATTTCGTAATTTGCCTTGATAAAATTGTATGATTGATCAATTTGAAAATGTATATCATTATAAATGACAGTAAAATAGGGAAATTTCATGACTTTAGGGCCACAATGTTCCCATAATTCTCTATGAGGCAAATACACAACAAATGCAAATATCATAAGGAATGTGGTATTATATGACGGGAAATTGCATGAGAAACAACTTTCAAATTCAAAGTTTTTTCCTAAAATCAATATTTGTCCCTATTTTTGGCCATTTATTGGAAAATTAGCTATAAAATGGTGACTTTTTCTGAAAAAAGCCTGCTCATGAAAATGTTCTATGGTTACCATGGCAACCAAAATAAAAGATAGAATTATCTTTTCTAAGACCCAAGATAATATGCTTTTGAGTGATATATGATTTCATCATCGAATACTAAGATAAAATCTCATAATTTGAAAATGAAAAATCAAACACCAATTTCATTTCTTAAAACCTCACTTTGTGCCGTCAGCAAGGGGTTAAATTGCCCTGGCCCTGGCGCAGTGTCTTGAGAATAATCCAGCCAAAGGTAACGTGTGTAACCAAAGTGCGCCCAACACGTCAGTCACATTGATTTATGAGTAGGTCTAATGGCCAGCAGAGGCAAAGGTCTGCCCCTAGGACATAACCCGGCCTCTAAATCCCGGATTATCCCCTGGATGCAGCCCTCCAATAGATCATATTACACCCACTGCCCCCACCCCCACACCGTGCTGGTAGGGTTTTATGTCCTGCATGCCGGACACCAGCTCGTCAGTTCAGCATTACGGCCAGCAGACACGGCATTGCTGGTACCAGGCATGATGAGCTGCAGTGTGGGCACTCCCCAGGACGCCACCAATATAACGTCTACGTCGGCTGAATGCTGCTTCTTGGTCCAACGTTGCTTAGGCCTACAACCATAGGGTCGGGCCTTTGGGGTCAATGTCGAAACTCCATGGATATGCACTTGCCAATAGTTATTAGAGAAGAGCATTTCATATTCCCTTTTTCATTTTAACCAAAATTCTATGAGAGGATGTAGGCCTATTGTTTAATTAACACATGACATGCATCAGGAAGGCTTATAGGCCTGTGCATAGATTATAATTTAATTGAAAATATCTCTATTCCTACATTTCAAAATAATCAAATGGTGAGAACTGTAGGGTTTAAGAGATCCAGACTATATAGGGGTCTATTATTAATCCTGATAGGATTTAGGGGAACCCAGGCATGTAAGATGGAGTCATGTCTGTTTGATCGTGACAAAGTGCTGCACTTCCTATCTCCTACAAAATCCCAAAATCTCACGAGTTTTATCGCTGTTTGAAGAGGAAACGGAAACGAGAAAAGGGTCAATTATCATCACTAACTACCACTTCCCTGAGATGACACTTCTGTCTGACCGTTTTCCCCCTGGGTACCTCGGGGCTGGGGGAGACAGGGGCCGTGTGTGGGGCTGAGAACGATGCGGGCTACTCGGACAATACGTGAGTAGGTCGGTGACCCCCCCCCCCCCCCTCCAAGCCTCGGGCCATTGTCTGTACTACCGTCACCTACCCTTCCGTCCCCCGCAGAGCAGAAAACCAACAAAGTGCTCTGTGGCATTTAGCAAATTTGTCTCTGAGGCCTTCAGAAATTGCTCCCCCATTTGTGGACTCTGTGAACCTTGAAAGTCGGCCTTTTTATGTGGGTAGACCATGCGTACGAGCCACGCGTCACACAATGTATTTGGCCCGTGCTGGGACTGTTTAGTAATAACGGAACTATACAGCAGGCATTGCTTTGTATGCTTTTTAAATTCAATAATGAAAATATAGAGTGAGAATAATTTCAATCATTCTGGGTTCTATTTCCACAGATTTAGAATGCTTATTCCGCTTGTGTGCACAACAGATTTCCAGTAGGCCTAAAATTGCAAGTAACGAAGGTCTTGGTCTCAAAACGTTAACCAGTTAACTACAGACCTAATCAGTGTTAGATAGATTTGGAGTAGGACATTAGTAACCCGATTTATTCAATAATCTGATCGTAGAGAATTCCACTTTGTCCCCACCCGCATCCTTTTAATGAAGCTGACCCAACTTCGTAAAATATTCACGATGAGGAACAACCATTAGACCCCCTTATAGTATCTCGTTATTGCCCTACTGAACCACTTTTGTTATACACAAAAAAAGTCCCACTCGCCCACCTGCGTGATTACCTGAACAAATCAAGCATTCTGGTGACATTCAGGTTTCATTGTTACCCCGCCATGGGTGACGTGAGCCAGCCGCCGCCCCAGTAGTAGTCACTAGTCGCCTGAAGGTGACGTGAAATGCCAGTAACAAAGGCCCATTTCCTGAGACTCCCCCTATCTGGGTGGGGCTGGCTTGGAGGGCGTGGGGGCCCCAGATAAGGTGATGATCCCCTGCAGAGGGGGCCCTTATCACCCTGTCTCATCACCACCTGAGTCCATTATCAGTGACGGGCGGAGGGGGGAACAGGTAACCTGAACTGCCGCTGCCGCTCCACAGGCTGATGGCGTCCTTAATGAGGTTAATTCCCACTATTTAAAAGTTTAATCATTTGGAAACAAACTTTCCCAGATGTTAAAGGAAATCTATAGGCCTACATGTTAACTTTCATTGCTATTCTGTTATTTCCCTTCTGAATAATCCCTGGCCTTTTTATAGATTTATAGGCCTATAAATAGTATAATGCATAGGGCCTATATGTTAAATGATTGTTAGCTTTTAAAGCCTAGAAAACTAATGTCATATTACTCCAAGAGTGAGAGAGTAGATGCAACAATAAGAACCAGGAATAATATCTTGTATCCAGACTACTTCCTCAACTAATGCTAGTTCTCGGATTAAGCTTTAGGGGTCTAATAAAAACCGTACAGAAACAAGTTGAAACTTTCAGAAAGTGACTGAAAAATCTTTTTAATTGCCCCTGAGCTCACTTTTTTGGCTCACAAAGGAAATGGGTCTAAAACCAGATGTTATCTGCAGACAGAGAGAGTTATCTAGAGGGGACATGTCTACAGCCATCAGATAAAGGATATTGTCCATTAGAAAGCCGACACGTGCCTTCCATTCAGATTGACCTGATTCCCCTATCAAAGGCGGAGGTCTAGGCCTAATCCCCGCCTACAGCAAGGGTCACCCGTTTGTCTGGAGCCTATCAGACCTGACTCAATCGCACCAGGCCTAACTCTTTATTTACACATTAAATTTCATTTTTCACGATCATGAGCTTGATGTTATTGTAAACTTCCAGTTGATGGTCTACGAACTACTTTTGTGAAGAAAAAAAAAAGAGCAATAGCTTATTCGCCTAATAGGCCTAAAGACCTTCAGCAACGCCTAGACTAGGCCCTATGCCTATAGGCAGTGAACTGCAACAGTAAAAAGGCTATGCCTATACTGCTAAAGGCATACTGTATAGGAAACATAGGTCTAGGCCTAAAGGTCTATAGGTCTGGCCTAGGCCTAATGTGCCGAAATATTAGCATGCCTCTATTAAGCTATAGGCCTATGCCTACAATTTATTATGGTAAATAAATCACAGCTGAAAAGAGCACGACCCAGTTTACTAGTTAAGTGAGAACTTTGCAAAAAACAAAGTTAACTTATCCCCTAGGCCAGAGATAAAAGCCAGAGTTTTATCCTCTCGACACCAGATGGCGGTAGCAATGCAGGTGTGCTTTGCATACAGAGTGGTCGTGGGCGGCAGGGAGACGCGCAGGTGAGCCAGCCTCAAAGGGCGCAGGTAGGTATTGTATCAGAGCACAGGTAACGCGACCCCGACCACTTGGATGGTTAAATAAACACATAGGCAGATGAAGTAGGCTTGAAAATGTAATTTCCATGCATTATACAGCCTATACATGACTGCAAATTCAAGTAGGCCTAGGCCTAATCCCAAGTACAAAGGTATAAGTTATTTATTTAACTTCTATTGTATTATCAATGGTTGTATTTTTCAATTGATAATGAATATGCATCCTCATTTTGCCCTAACATCCATTTAGAATACTCCATTGAATTAGGCCTAATATAGCTGTCATAAACAACAATGTTGCTTGTTGTTGGAGCAAATGAGAGGTTTTGACTTACGGTAGTAAGTCTAAATAATGATTAGACAACATCATCATTAATGGAATATTATGAAGTCTAGGCCCCATCATATGCCAAGTCCATATACTTTTTGTTATCAGATGTTTCCTTGTCTGCTCTTTAATAAAGTTGCTTCATATTTACCCGTTCTTAAAATGTCAATTATTCATATTGAATATTTCTATAGTTATCCAGCATTGAGTTCGTAACCACTCCATAATACATGGGGCAGGATAGGAAAACATTTGCCGCATGCCCCGAGTGAGGCTCGAACTCACGACCTTCAGATTATGAGACTGACGCGCTGCCGACTGCGCCATCGAGGCGGCTGTTGTTAGGGGTAAAACGAATAGAGTAAACCAGGACCCGAACGCAGCGCCACCACTGTCCTAGTTCTCCCAGATGACCTAGATTCAGACAGGCGGTCGGTGAACCTATTTATTAAAGCTTATCCAAGATTTCGTTCACAGACTATTACATTTAATTCTTAGTTCAGTCAATCATCATCAAATTATATCTATTTCCACCTTGTTTCTGTACATAACAATTTTGTATTATTGTTTTATTGCACAATATCATTCATACAACAGATGGCAGAGATAGGCCTAAATGTGACTAAAGAAAATACACTAGCAAAAATTCTGTTGCATAGAACTACTTGACAAAAACACTATTGAATTGCCATTCTAAACAGGTTTTGTTGGAGTGAAAAAATATGAGAAAATACAAAGACAGCAGGCCTACAAGTGGTATGTTGAAACATTTCCTCACATAGTTCCTCATAGACTGGACAAACCAGCATAAGATGTTGTTCTGTCTCTGGTTGTAAGAAATGTATATCTGGTGGTATACTTGGATCACAATACCTCCCTCTTTCTACTTCCAACTCATGGCAGCTGATTCAAAAGGAAAAGGCACAATCTATAGGTCTATAGTTGTCAATACCTCAGTGGCATATCCTGGAGGGACAAATATTTTTGGGAGACAAACGACCTTTTAAATGTCTTGTACCTAGGTTCTAAGTTTACTATTATTGTTAATCATGCTGTAATGGGAATCGTAGTAGAGTTTGGGATAAACACTCTTTACCTCTCTTATTAGTTTGTCAACTTGTTCATTTAATCTGGCTAGTAGAGGATTAATTGATAGGTCTTCATACTTGAGAATTCTTAGATACTGAGCCACAAAGGCAGTCCAGGAACTCCTACCTTTATTATGTATGTCTATTTCAGAAAGAAAGGCACTCTTCAGAAGTCATCTGATCACCAAATAGCTGACCCAGCCCTTGAACTTCGGTGTTGCCACAGAAATAATGCTATCATTGCTCTCTTCGCCAGTTCAAAAAGGGACATGTTAAATTTGCTACAAACCAGGAAGGCTGTAAACAATGATATCTTGGAAACAAGCATGTCATTATAATATAAATCGCAACAATGTACTTCTCCAATACTTATAGGCCTACAAAGGACTTTTAATAGATCTACCAGCTAGTCTCACACAGTGATAGCATTTCGGAGACAAGGGAATTTATGAGAATATAAAGATATGGTCTCGACAAAGTAGAACCGCTTAATATAGGCCTAACATCACAGGAAGCAATGAAACAGTCAAGGACCACGATAGTGTCGCAGGCCTGGGTGCCAGATCCCATCAAGTGGGTTGGGTTGGGGACAGGGGTCAGTGCCATAGGCCCTGTGTGTGTACCCTGGGCGGGGGACCTGACCTCAGGGTGTCCGTACACAGGAGGCTAACCGGGTATCTGTCCCCCACACTGTGTGGGTCCCTTCCTGCTCCCCCTGACCCACATCCAGAGTCGTGCTCGCCATGAGCAGTTCTGAGCAAATGGGATACGGCTCATTGGGGCAGTTAAAGGCTCCCTCAGAACCGGCATGCTCAGTCAATAGGAGGATCATGTTTGTAAATCCGTCGGAAACTGATCTGTTCAGTTCATTATGAAAGATATTCTGAATGTTCAACAAAAAATTTGAATCGCGCCACATAGTGAATCAACCACTGGATGAACACCTAAACCCACATCCCACAAGAGGCTATGCGAGACCTACACAAACCAATGATTATCTGATCATAGAATATTATTAATTATCTATCCGATCTTACCGAGATAGAAACATTAAACTGACTAATCCTTTCTCAGTACCCAAAGAATGTTGTACTTGAAGCAGCTCGACCAAATAAAAATATACATTTTATATTGATCGTCGTCTTAAGTCCCAAAAGAGCGGCGGCGCACTTTTGATTGAATGCGATTGGACTTTGATCGTGGCCCATGTGGGGGTTGGGGGGACCTGATTCAATGCTGGGGGTGCGACCACTATTCACCGCCCACATTCCACCAGCCGCCCACCAATTCTCACAGTCACAATTGCCTCACTCACACGAGTCCAGCCACTCGCATAAATCACAATAAGGGGGTGGTGAGCAGCTCAGGGACTGACCCAAATACGGAAGGCCCTCACTCTCCAAGCAGAGCTACCCACGGTCAAGTGGGTTGTAAGGGGTTGATACTTATAGCACAGTGGTTGGAGAGTGGAGGCGAGTCGCTCTAATTACTACGTGCACGTGCCACTTTGAGCTGCTCACGCCGTTTGTTTGGTGAAAACAACTATCACACCAGGACCAGACTTCCCAGAGGATGCTTCCACCAATGCCCACAGGAAAAGTACCAATACGCTTTATTGGCAAGCATTCTCAGCGAATCTCAAAAGGGACTTGGTGAGGGGGAAACAGCTTCTCAACTCAACTGAGAGAGCAAAAACTAGAAATTCAATGCCATCTGAAAGAGTGATACCCCCTTATTTTGCAGCTGAGCTTTTTTTGCCTCTCGCATTGGAAGTATTATTTTACAGAGGCATAAGAAAGTTAAAATCAATAATTTGGATGATGACAGGGTGTGATTCAGTGTGCACCTAAAACAGGGCGGCTCTGGTCCTGCTCCTCGATCTCTGAGGTGCTCAGAGCAGAAACAGCAGCTGCTCACTGGAGCAGTGGTCGTCCCCCAAAAGGCTTCCGTCCGCTGACTCATGCCTCCCTCTCTCACTGACAACCCCTTCATGCAGTCTTCCCACCCCTCCCAGCCCCCCTGAAGGCAACAACCACCGATCCCTGTCGCCAAGGCTAATTTTCATTATAGGCAAATCAAATTTGCTGTCTGCGTTTTAGGGTTCCAGCCGCGGCCCCGCATTCCGATGATGCCTTAAGGAATACTGGATGTCCTGCTAAGGCAAACGCTCCGAATCTCTGCCCCTCCTCCTTCTTTAGCCCGCCTTTTACATGCACGCACCTCGATGGGCGACCAATATCAGGCCACGCGTGGGCAGACTCCGACATGGCCCATTACAATGACTCTCGAGTTGCTCGCGAGCCGCTCACGCTAGGAAGACCAGACTAAGCAGGTTAGCCAGAATGCATTGTGCAGAATGGGAAACTGACCATGGGCTGACCGATTTGTGAGCTGGTCAGGACCAATGGGTGAGCTGCTCGCGTTAGGTAATGCCGGGAACGGGCCGTCAATTGCTCATTGACCTGATTGGTCTCTACCCCACGTAACATGGTGGCAATGAATCGCAATCATGTAGACCGTATCATGTACATGGTAATCACGTATTCATGAGTTAAACTTGGGCCTCATAATTAGCGTCACTTGTCTGACTTTCACTCTCAATGCATCATAGTGCACCTGGCAATGTAGAACTACCTTGTTTGGAGGTGCATGAACTAACTTGATAATCGTTCTCATACAGGTCATGATAATGTGTTATGATTATATGAAATACAAATATAGAAAAGTATGAACTGCAAATAGAACCAGTAATGTTTAACTGAACAACTGAATTGGTGTCTGTGTGTCTTGGAACAAAGATTTATAAATAACGTCTTGGGCGTGATCCATTGTCAAACAACAGCACCAGGTGAACGAATGCCTACCTCAGAGTTCAGGTACTCCTCCTTCCAACAGTAGCTCCAAACGATCGGTAAAATCCGGAGGGTTCAGAAGATGGCAATAGAGGTGCATGTAGTGCTCCTTTGCTGAGTGTTGAACATGTCAAGTTCTCGGTACTTTGTGACAGAAGAGTGGGTGGGTGTGCCTGCAGCTGAGGCTGGCCGGTCGGCAGGCAGGCAGGCCAGGTCCGTGCCTGTACCAGTGGTGCATCAATACGTAATATCCCCGTGTTGGCAGAGCGTGGCTGAGCTGCTCCAGCCCGCGTCAACGAGTGGCTCAGGATCCAGGCCTGAGTGAGCAGCTCGCACTACGTCTACTACCACCTCCACGCGTCGCCACTGTCGCCCGGTCGGCAGCAGGAGGCGTCGCCGGGCTGCTGAGCTGATGGCGGGGCCCTGCTGGAGGAGGGAGCAGCTCTCCTCCAGGCAGCAGTGCTGGTGTAGTGGTGTATGGCTGGTATCGATATTATAACACGACGGCCGCGGATCAGGCGCTGCAGTGGGTCTGTGCGTGCATGCCTTGTCTTACCACTTTTACAGGGACAGCGATACCCCCTGCCCACCCGAGCCCTGATAGGCGGCTACAGTCGGCAGGGTCCTGGAGGAAAGGCTTACCCCACATACCAATATAACAAGGGCACGTACTACAAACCACCCTCCTCGTGGGGCAATAGCTCCACGTCCTTTCCATGGGTATAAAATAGATGCAATTGCCCTATTTTTGTCGGATGTCTGCATGAGCGAGATGCAGTAAGAGGGGGCAAGATCCTACTTCTCCAGTGAGTCGTGGTGATCTCTTTCCTCCAGTGGGCAGTGGGAGCCGGCCACAAAAGCTGACAAACGTTTTCTGCGGCAAGCCCTTGAGACAGGGCGGCAAGCCGCAAACGACGAGACCCTGGAGGAATGATGAATCCGTGGGACATGGTCGGGCCGAGGGGGGCTGCCCAGACGGGGGTCAGGGCAGGGGGTGCTCCTGGAGGCATGGGGAGCAGCCATCCTGGCGCCAGGTCACCGGCAAATGCTCCCACTGGGAATGTGGTCTGGGCCTTCTTTTTATGAAGAAAAAAAAACAACCAAAACATACCAGTAGCTGTAATAGTCGGCCAGCTCTTTGGTTGGCGCCTGGTGACTGGTAAAGAAGGCCACTGGAGGTCGATAGGCCTATGTAGGTTTCACTTACATATATATGGCCCTTTTAACCTAGTAATTCTGGCACTCATAAACACGTCTAGACTTATCCGCAAGGACAGTTCTTTTTTTACCAAGACAATCTCCTGTTCTTGAAGAAAAATAACAACCCGAGAGATGCACTGGAATGATTAGTTGTCTATCTCTGTTACTAGTTTTTTTCATAGTGTATCTGATGGCATTTAGTCCTCAAGTCAAACATAGAAACCATCCATACTGTCATCATTAGCTAAAAGAACAGGTCAATATGCCCTCTGACAAGTGCTCTCTTTCCGATGTGACTGACAATGTCTTTGCACAATGTCACAAGTGCATGTTGGCAGTCACTCAAGTCAATTATTATTTGCTGTAGCCTTGTGGCAATGGGCCCATCAGTATCTGGAAGCAACTCGCTGAAGCCCATACAGATAACACTCAGCGGCTAGGGTGACCCGCTGGCCGCGCCATCAAGCCTCCTCCAGGGCCATGGGACACCTCCTGTTGTGCTCCAGGAGCAGGTCATCAATCTGTCATAGGGCGAGCAGCTCTGTGGACGCTGCCATCACAAACCCCTTTTATCGCCCGCCAGCTGCTCCTTAATCCACCCATGTCAGCTTCATTTGCTCAGAGCAGCTCCCTGTGAAAATGAGCTGCTCGGCAGACCGGACTTTGGCCAGTGGCTGGGGTTGGGGTTTGGATTGTTGGTGGGACTTTGACTTGTAGGTAGGGGTCAGGTGGACTGACGGGCGCCGCTGGGCTTGGCTCGGGCAAACAGTGGGCTGTCAGACTCTGGAGGGGGTTGGGGGTGGTTAGGGACAGTTGGTCACTGTAACAGGAAGGTGGGGGGTGAGGTGACAGCAGCAGTGTCGGGATGTCTGACAGCTCTGACACCTCACGCCAGGCCTGCCAATTCCCCAGGACAACGGCCTGGCAAACTAGCACTTGTCACACGAGATGTGCAATTTTTATTTAGAGTCTAGTTGTAACAGCGTGAATTCAGTCACGGAATTCAAGGGAAGTTCACCTCTAATGCTAGCGCGGCAAATTGACTTGCCTCGTAAGAAACGAAGCATTTCTAAAACCAAAGCCCTGGAAATCTGCTTATTTTATCATTTGTAACCTGAACTTGAAGAATGATTGGCTTGCATTGGTAGGTTTCCAAATTCAATTAGGCCTAATTTCTAATTTTGGAAGGCATATTTCGAAATCCCATTTCAAAACTCATTTCAAATATCGTTTGGGGGTTGCTCAATTACTTAGATTAGTCAAATGTTACCACACTCCGATAAGTTTATATTACTTTTCCTATAGCACGTCTTATAACAACGTTCATCGTGGAAGTTTATTCATATATATGACCGAATGATACGTATACAGAAAAACGGTAGATATCTACTGGTCTATTCCCACCACAACGAGCCCCGTCACTAAGAGTGAATCGTTTTACTTTTCTTTAGGCAGTGCCCATGGATTGATCAATACAGATATATACTGGTGGCAGGTTTTTCTCCCCATTCAAACCTCCCCCTGTCAATTGCTCACCAACCAATGCCTCCAGCGGTCGCCGACCCCTCTCCTCCAGGGCGTGCTGGCAGTATCAAGGATGGCGCCACGCCCATCACCTGCATTTGTCCTCCAGTAAGGCGATATACAGGGGTCCTCCATCACAGGTCCCATGGAAGTTCTGGAGGAGGGGCATTCCCGTATCTCATAACAAAAAGAGTAGGACAACTACTTGTTCCTGACCTACCAACGAACGCTTCCCTGTGCATCAAATACTCGCCTTTGTTTTTTGTAAGATTATTATCTGCTGTTATTAATTATACGTCTCACCCTGTGCATGGTAAATGATGCAGGTCGCTTGGATGTGCTTTAAGGACGTCAGCGTTCTTAAAGAATGTCTTGGCAAATCGATCGTGTGAGCACTGGTTGTACTAGCATGTCAGAATAAATGTTTTAAGGTTGTGCAGAAGTGGGAGTTATAGTATAGCAATAATGGATCAAAAGCCACGAGAATAATTTGAAACATATAGTCCCAGAGTGTAACATAATAGTAGGCCTATACGTAATCGTACTGCCAATCAACTGGTGAATATGTTGTTATATTACATTGATTGCTTGATCAGGTACACTCAATATTAATGTTTCTTTGGAGTGTTTTTGGTTAGCACCAAGCAAGGGTCATATGAGGACATTATTTTCTCTTATGTATATGTGAATATTTCAATTTTATGCCAGGAAACGTTTTAGGTCAACCATAACACTGTTTCTATCTGTCTGGTAAAGAAATAGGCGGACTGAGGGGCAGGGAGTCGTTATTTTATTACACGCTGGTATTTGACAGCCTCATCCCTCAGAAAACAATAAATCCCCGACTGCTCCCCATTCAGGACCCCAACGGTTAGATGTCAACTCCCTGATAAATAACTTTAAAAACAATTATCAGTGCCTCGTCGTTCATTTGGATTTAAGTGCTCTGTCAGAACACTTAATCTTGCAGCAAAAATGCTTTTCATTGAACAAAAATAAATTTGAATGGCCTATAAATAACCGGTCTGGTAAAACATCTAAATAAAATACAAATAACTTTCAGTCTGTACGAATAGCTTTTGAAAAGAGAAGGCCGCTTAGTCGGGATATGCGACTGGCAGGTACACAGGAATGCAAGGTATTTCAGATATCAGAAAACGGCAATAAGAAAAAATTCATGCTGGTAAGCTAATGCTCAATCATAAAAGTGACTTTATTCCGATCCTATGGGCAATTATTACCCCTTACTGTGGCCCTTGCACTTGTCTCAAAAAGCGAGAAGCACACATGTGTACATCGACATAAGGGTTCGGTGAACCCCCGCATGCTTGGCAGACCTCCAGGGTGTGGCTGGTCATCGTGCAGGGTGTCCGAGCGGTCAGTGGCCGCCTCCCGGGGGTACCATCAGGCCTGGCGGGCCGTGTCTACCCCCACCCAAACCCTGATACCTCCAGGCCCCTGCGCCCCTCTCCGGGCAGGGCCGGGTAAGCCGGGCGGGGACCGGCCACAATCAGCCACCCCCCCAACCAATGCATAATAATAGGACCACATGATGAGCGGGCATGGGCCGGGGACAGGGCGGGCATGAGAGCTGCTCATACCCGGCCATGAGCTGCTCACACACCCTCAACGAGCTGCTCTACATGGCTAACACTTTCATGGCCTGTTTATCGGCTTGGTGGGAGTATATAACTTCCCCTTATACTGCTTACAGTAGACCCGATGGCACGGGCTTTATTGTTTGTGTGGGTCCGCGGAATACTAAAGTTACCATCGTAAACTTGGTCATATATTTCCCCTCTATAAACTAGTTATCGAAACAATTGTGACGGACGAGGGGAGATTCCCATCGAGTATCTGTGACTGTGGTGGAGACAGGAGGGATCAGCAGTCAGCCCCTCCCCCTCGGCCATACATGTCGTCGGGGATAGCTTAGGGTTAGTTGGAGTAACAGATCGTGCCTCCCGTGAATTGTGCGTCTAATAATACATAAATCCATTAATCCAGGAGCTAGGCCCAGCCATCAGTAATCTCCTATAAATGCCTCGGCGACAGAACGGGCCGAAAGGCAAGTCGTCATTCGTAAACTCATACATACTATTCATTTCATTTGATACTGTATTCCCTCTTTACACTAACAGATTTGAAATACATCGAGAATAATAATAATAATGAGATCCTACACTTTCTAGAATAGAAATAACAAGTAGAAATACAAATTTACTTTTAAACATCGAGAAAGGTCATGAACTGTGCCTGACGCCTCCTCCTGGGTGTAATACATTTTGAATGCAATGAAAGTACTTGGATGACCGTTTCTGGGCATTTCTAGGCACAACTCTTCCAGGTCCTCCCTCCCCTCCCTGGAGGAGCCCCCTCCAGTCGGTCAATGGCCAGTGGGGGTGGTGATTTATGCGCGGCTCTGGAGGTGACCAATAAGACTGACCTGTCGCCATATTGGAGACCATGTAGGTCGTTGTCCGTCACCCACCATCAACTGTAACATCGACCCGACTATACCCAACTAGGACTATGTTACTGGTCAAAACAATTATGATGAATCTGTAGAATAGCGATTCATTTATTTGGATGATATCGTTTGTTGCTGGCAATAACTACGTGGACAACATTTTGCGATTATAGATGTTTTAAAATTGACAGTTTTTTTTCTCCAAAAAAGCTTCTTTTTTTTTTTAAAGAAAGATCCTCGGTAAAACGATAACTTATTATTGATATTCAAACTGCCAATTCTACCTACATAGCGGAAAGACTAAATTTCGTCATTTAGATAAACCAAAGTCATGTCTGCTGCGAGTGAGATATCGTGCATCTCATGTCTGATACCTCGTATCGTATTGTACACCTTCTATACGTCTACTAGTTTGAAGGAGCTCCTACCCATTCCATACGGACAGGGACTAACCGCCCCTGATCGTAACAGTGTCATCTAGAGAGGCGGAGCTACTATATATGGATTACCATGTAGACCCAGTGCTATAAAAAGACACGTACAGGACCCGTCCAACACATTCCCATTCTAGTCCACTATTTTGTATTGGACAATGTATTCTACCGGTTGGTTATTCCATAGGGGACATGCTCCCATTGATAAAACTCAGTTTTGCCTCAGGATGAATTATTTGCGTTCCTTTCTGCATTTGTCATGTAGACTGTGATTTCAAAACACATTATACAGGTCGATAAGCATTGTGTGTAGATAGTGGGCAATGTTACGATGACACGCGCCTAAATCAATCAAATTAGAAAACAAGTTATTGGTGTGGCCTATAACCAATCAATTAAACCTAAAGCACGTTAGCGTCAATAATCACCCAAAACGTCAAAATAGCTGGGGCAATTCGCCAGTCCCAAAGTACACCGTTGCCCTAGTGACAGAGGTATTCCGAGGCCTTTCTGCGTTACGACCCAATATGCCCACGTTGATTCCTAACCTTAAGGCCAGTGGATCACCTGATCCAATAAGGTGGTTAGACCCTGGAGGAGTCAGGTGGAGCAGCTCATCGCCCCCTCCCTACTCCATCAATACTGACCTGCTCCAGTCCCGAGGTCAAGTGCCAAGGTCACCCCAAGGTCAGGACAGAGTCACTTAAGGTCGCCCCGCTTTCCGGAGTTAAATGTGAGCTGGTCAGAGCTGGTCAGAGCTGCTCTCGTGGGAGGGGCAGCCCATTGGTCCGACAGAGTTGCTCGTTAGTGCTGTTCTACTGGCAGGCAGACCCATCAGTGTGAAATCACTCCTGAGAAGGGACTGGACAAAGGGTAAATTACCCCTGTAGGTACCTGCCCCATCAAACCAAATGGCCATGGCCTTGTGCCGAAGCTGATTCGGGATTAGGGAAAAAAGTACTATTTCTGGTTCTTGTTTACCTGCCTATTTTATACACTTTGTTTCCAATATTTCGGCGGACTTTTATGCCAAATATATGTCCGTGGATGCAGAGTTAGATGATGACTTGGCAAACTGCGGGGACCTGTTGGCAGACGACTCGTTCGTTTTTTGAGACTACTATTTCATAGACTATCAAAATATATTTTGGTATAAAGAAATCTATCTAATAGACTGCATCCGCTTGAGTAGTACTTTTGTCATGTGGCCAGTGCTACATCAATACATGTGGGATTCTACCTACTTTGACCACGTGAGATATTAGATGAAGCCTTGATTGATTTTCCTAATTTAACCTCAGCAGATCTAGATTAAGCGTCGACGTCTTCAGGCTCAGCACAGAGCCACCCCCCTAAGCTCTAAGGTGATTGTTGGCTTTACTTTCTTAGGCTGTTAGGCTTCTCGAGGCTCTGTTAGGCTGGCTTAGTACTGCTGGATTAAACAGTCTCATCCAACAAGATGGCTTCCTCCACGAGAATAAAGGTGGGCGAGGAACTCAATTTGATATACGAAGGGATGGAGCTGAATTGTGTCCTCTCGAATTCCGCGTCACATCACAACGGGTGCATTTTTGGCTGTATAGAAACGTTGCTAAGCCCCTATGGGTACATTGTGATCATTACGATAAAAAGAACATTTTTGATGAACCTTTTCATGAACAATGGCAGTTCAAAGAGACATCAGAGACCAGTGGTATTGACCCTACCTCATGGTGGTATACAGCTACATATGACTCATTACAGACCCGTGCCCAGATAGAGTCGTCCTGGCTGCACTGGCCCTAGGCGGCGTCTGATCTTCAAAGAAGGACAGCCAAAAGGGACAGTTCACTAAGTACAAATCTAAAGGCAGTAGCTTCGTTAAATATAGATTGCACCTTTCCATGCAAAAAGGACGATTTGCCTGTTCCTCAGCCCAGCCAAGGGGACTTCCATTAAGTATGTACGCACCAAGGGGGGGGGGGGGTGGGAGGTGGGGTCTGAGATTTTTGAAAATGTGGGTACATTTTAGTACATATCCTATGCGTATTTTGGCCCCAGGGGGGGTGGGGGGTCTGAGATTTTTGAAAATGTGCGTATGTACTAAATGGAAGGCCCCCAAGTTGAGTTGGTATATCAATTTGGATCTACTAGATGTAGTAAAACCAATCGTTTGTTTGAATTCTACTTCTCGATATACAGATTTAAGTTTGACATTTCGTTCACTGGCACCTCCAGGTGTGATGGTTGTCCTGGTTCCTCCAGGGGATCCAGGTAATGGCCACCCGATCTCTGACATCCGGGTACGTCTCAGGTGGTGGACACGCCGGACAGGTGCGATAATGGTGAGAGAGAGGGTGGCGGGGGGAAGAGAAGTCCGTCATTAGGTAGCTCAAAATATATGACAGAACAGATCCATTTAGTAGATATGGAATTAGCCTGCATTCAGGAAACTACTGTGGCGATGTCAATACTCGCTGTGGCAAGTTTTACTATACATATAACTTCATTTGCCAAACATCGACTTCCTTATTGAAATCGAAAAGAGCGTCAGGTCGATGCCTATAGCTATACACAGAGGCCCATTTCATACTTCAAAGTCTGGGGCTATATACAGGGTCAAATAAGCCCGCCTGTCTATAAGTCTGTGATCTTCAAAGACAGCCACATTTCCACCAACACAATCCCCAGTCATTTCTCGGCGGGCCTTTTAATAAATATAGACTCGTGGCGGGCCGTGGTGCCCCGGGGACCCGTCAGGTTTCTGAGCCTAGAAGGTCTGTTCAGGCGTCCTCTGTGTTAAGCCTACAAGCCTGGCGCAGGCCGTTTTAGATAGGCTGAGTTCTTTATATAGCATGTCGCCGGCCACTTTAAGCCAGCTGCCATAAGCTCCCCCTTAATAATGCATGAGTTGTTGATGCTGTGGCCAGACGGGGCCAGGCCAGGGTGGCTGCCCGGGATGGTATCATTGACCGTTTGGGGATTGGGGGAAAAGGTCAACCTGTATGATCAAAGTTGGGGGTTTGAGGTAGGAACGTCAAATATGACGGATCCAGGCTAGGAGGGGGTATATTTATAGCCATGAGGTAATCCCAAGAGATAATGTGATGTATGCAGATGCAGATCAATGTAAACATGTGCATTACTGACAGCCTAATGTACAGAGGCATGATGTAGGTCCATGCATGCGTGGTGTGTATGTGTATGCATGGGGGACCACTCATATACATCCCCCAGGCTTCAGCCATAGGACATGAGGTATTTGGGTTCTGGGCAATAAGCCTGCCCCTAAATCCCACCCAATACCCGTAGGTCTACCGCCCCACCTATCTGCTCGCCACTCCCGGGGTCAATGCCTTTAAGAGCCATTTGGCCGCGAGCAGACCTGAGCAGATGGGAGCAGTTCGTGAGCAGCTCATCCCAGGGTCTGTACATCAGCGTCAACCCTGACATCTTATGGCCACTTCCCACCAACCATGTATACAACATTGACTTTGCAAGTGCTTCTTTCCCAACCCCAATCTCCAGTGTCATTTATCCTCTCCACATCGCAGTGCAATAAACGACTCTTGACATTAAATCCTCCCCAAACTGCCTTTTTATGCTTATTAATCCTTGTATTGCGCTAGCCTTGATAAATATTGTGCTTGCTGCATACAGTGCACTAACGGAATGAAAATAACCTTTTAATTGCAGTTGATGGCATGCGTGGTAGGATGATCCTAACCCAAACCCCACGTTACCATTAAGGTAATGGGGATGTGATATAGATGTGCAGGGGTTGACAGAGGCAATCCTTTTACACGGTGGCCTTGGCCTGGCCGGGGTGGCCTGGGGCCTGGTCAGGCCATGATAAGGCCATGGGTGTCGGGGCAGGCCCCATCCCCAGTTGTCCGTCAGCCACCTGTCTTGTGAGGGGATCCCCTTCTGACATCCCCCCCCGCCAACCCCCAACGCTACCGTCCACCTGATACACTGAGCCAACAGGTCATAGGACTCTTCTTGGCCGTGAGCATGTTTGGAAATAACATCCCTTGATTCCCAAAGAAAATGCAACTTCTTGAATAGAATTCATAGGGAAGCCATATGGACCCTTACACATTTAAGGTGAAAATTGTTCACATGGTGTGCTTTAATTTGGGGGATAATGAAATACTCCTTTTTGAACACCTGAGTGTAATCGACATTCAGAATCTGAAAGTCATAAAATGACAGTAAGTAAACGGATTATCGATAATTCAATGAACAGTATACGGACAATACTAGTTGCCAAGTTGATCTTACTATGGACACTCTACAACAGGAGCATCCTAAAGCAGTCCACGATGTTTAGTATTCTACTTCCTGCACCAATGGTAGACTTTTACGAACGTGCCCGTTGTCGGAGGGTGAGTGTTGATGGCAATATCCCGGTAGGTAGGAGACAGTCACATAAAGGGACGTTACCCTGGGTCATATACGCTAGGCCTATTTCCTGGCATGTTTCCTTAATGCGCCCACCCAAGGGTCATCCTGGGGTCAACAGGAAGGTCAACCAAGGTCAGGAGTGAGGTCAGAAACAAGGTCAGAATGCTGACCTTAGATGGCGTGCGCCCTGGTAATGCGGGTCAGGGCATACATATTGCAGGAGAAATGAAATAATGCGTATATCATAGCCTTGGTCTATTCATGGGCTAAGGCTCTCGCTGAATATTATTACTATCAAGGGTCCGTGTTATAAGCTATGGGACACTCATAAGGCCACCAGCACCACCCCCACTCTAACTTTACAGGGTCTGTCACTGCTGCAATTCTTTTTTCTATTGCTATTAAAGCATTGTTCCCCCCTGGATACCATCCAATATCATTTGCTTTTATGTTCTGCCACATAATGATGGCCAACAGCCAATCCTCATGTTTGAATAAAAGCCTTATGCACCCTCAATGCAGTGTATTTTGGATGCCATAAAATGAACGTGATTAATTACCACGTTATGCTTTAAGTTGCTATGCCCTCATTTGGTTTCACAGAACTTCGGTTCAATGCACATTTCTCTGTTCAGATCTTTCTGAATGTGCCTACATTTAAATAAATCTATCAACAATCAGACAAAAAACGTCATGGGAATATATTTATAGGCGGACACCCATCTATATATCATCACAGACTCCGTGACCCAGCTAATAGGCATAACGCGCCAGTGCCCCCGAACGGCAACTATGATGAAGGACGCACAGATAAATACGGACAAAAAAAACAACCTCCCATAGGATGATATATTCCGACGGGTGTTTGGCCGGGCTCTCCGGAAATTGAATACACAAAACTACGGTTTTTGACACGATGCTGGCATCAAGCCTGGCCTGGTCGTCCAAGCAGGGGCGCTAGATACAGCCCGGCTGTCTGTGCGGGGTGTATGTGCTGGGAGATTGAGGTCGTACCTCGGATCAGGACCTGCATGTAGGGAGGGCTGACCGCGTCAGGATGTGTAAGGTCAACGTCACATGATGGGATAAGACCCAGATAAGAAATGAAATAGAACAAACATGATTGTAGGTCTGGTCACAAAAATAACATGTATGCACATAATGCTAAACCCAACTGTTGATTTGGATTGTGCCTCCTTTTAATGTGGACGTTCCTCAATTGTTAAGTGCCGAGTGCAATCTCATGAATCTTAAGAATCTGCTCAAGAATTCTGAAACTGAGCAAACAGAACTCCATGTGTTTTCCCCGTGGTTAGGTCAAATTTCCAAACCCCCTGTGTTTTTCCTGACACAGAAATCTTATTGTCATTTTCCTTGCATTTTTTCCCTGTGCAGTGGGGACCCTGGGCATTGTTGTCAGGTTTTCTGACCTGTTGACAAGAGCATCATGTACTGTCATAGGTTTTTAGTATGTGAAGACCAGGCAGCATAGACGAGTAGCTGGCGTCAGTCGCGGGGTGGTCGCCAATAATAGTTTTGTTAGGGACGGGTAAAAATACATTATGGGCACGTGAATTACATGCCAATGTCTCTGTCCCCGTTACCCCCGGTTACATCCCCGGGGTAGCAGAAACAGAGGGAAGCAGACTCAATGTACACATTCTATGGGTATAACTAGCGTGTAGCCCAAAACCATGAGAAGATTTATTTTCCCCCAGCTATCAGGATAGTATATTTCTATGTGGAAAAAAACTATGTTGCACTAACGGACAGGGTGTTCGTCTTTCATTAGTGTATAATATTTCTTATGGACAGTGCTCGGTTGTTCAAGTAATAGACTCCTATTGTAAATTAACAATGTTTTATTCTTCTGAAACTGTTTACTGATCTATTTCTACACTGTATAAATGCAAGAAAGGACATGTTTGATCGAGAAAGACATATAGTCAAACAAGTAGAACCAATGCTTACAATGAAGACCAAAAGGTAATTCTGATAAGTGGGATCGTCGATTACCTTCTCCCATAGAACAGTATTGGTTCAAAAGTTTTAAGCATCCTCTTTGAAACTATCCATCAAAATTAGTTTCTCTTGTAGTATAGGGGAACACAACGTTAAGCAAACCCAGCCTGTGTATCCTCCTGGGGAGGGGCACCCCAGCTGTAGAGTAACACACAAACAAGACGGATGGCACAATGTCCAGTATATATAGAGAGAGGGATGAGGAATGGGGCCAGAGGTCAGTGACAGTGACCAGTGGCCGGCATGGGAGAAGCGCCAAGTGTCCACGGCACAGAATCGCCTAGGTTCAGTGGATTTTCAAAAGAAAGAATTCATGGACAAACTTCATAGAAATTGTTTGTCTCAATATTCAGTACATTCTAGCGGGTTTTCTATTTTTTTTAATGCTAGCCAGATTCAGTTTGTCAAAATTAGATTTCATACGGCTTCTCTTAAGTCTTGTATTCGTTTCATACAAAAAAAATCCATATCAATTCTGAAATTCTAAAATTGATAATTTTCAGATATATGAGACAGGTAAATAAATATGTACTCATAAGTAGGAATTACGAAATATTCTATTTCTAGAAACTTTTTGTCATTATAACCACATGACCAAATCTTTATAGGATTTTTTTCAGAAAAAAAAACAAGGAACACTTGGCGCTCCCTAGTGCACTTTCTTCAGCGTCTTACCTGGACAACATCTCGGTGTTGACGTTGGCATTGGACGCCGACCCGGTGCTGCTGCGGCCGCTGTCGCTGGTAGGCGTCACCGTGTTCTGGTTGATGTTGTGCTGCAGCTGCTGCTGGGCAGACTTCTGCTGCTGCTTGAACCGCGACAGGCTGAAGAAGAGGCCCAAGATGGCCTTCAGATTACCATCCTTTATGTCTGAAAAATAGGGAAAATGAAATATGTTAGTTACATTGGAAAGTGCTTTGGAATGAATCAGGTTTTGACGGCCTTGTTTGTGGCTTTAAGTTGTCATAATATTAGACAGGGTTGTCTACAGTACCTACAGCTAATCGCGAACTCTCCAGGTCAGCTCTAATCCAGTTAGATCAAACGTAATTATCTAAAGGTGATCAACGTACGATGACTTCAAAAGTATGGTAGGCTTACTTGGTTGTTTGGGTTTGTCTAACTTGCTATAAAATCATTCATTTAAAAGTCATAGTGACTAATTATCATCATCGTGTGGGAAAAGGCCCACGAAATGAGCATGATGTGTGATGCTGTAGTTTGAATAAAAGGGAGATTTACGTAAGTTTGGCCTACTGGAAAATTAACGTAGAGATCTTCAAAGGTATATATCGGGGTATATCATACTGTTGCAAGCTCACACATGCGTTTAAGGCGTGTGTAAGCTTGCAACGATGTATTATATATCACAGGTCTTGCAAGCAATATGTTCAACATAATATATTATTCCAGAGAAAACGTACATGTATAGTTAAGAGTAAGGAAACAGCTTTCGGAAGCCTCAGCAAAGTGTATCTATCAAGCATAGTTTATGTATGACTTAACCCACCAATCTGTTCTATACGGTCTACCCCAAGTCGCGAAGCTTTAAGAGCAAAGAGGTGGTGACATACTATCTAACTCTGCTTTTCAGGCTCCGCCATAAATTCCTTGAAGGCGACCATTACAGGCTTACATCCCTATCCTACTTCATCAGTTCTTTGTTATTTACTTTGTCGGCTAAGCCTGTGGTGGTCTTAGAGAACGATACACCCGGCGACCCATTCACTTATCTCCAGGGTCTGTGTATAGGCACAGGATGATGGGGCTGTACAGAGACTCCAGGGTGCAAGTAAATACATATCTGCCGACAGTAACACTAGCCCCCTAAAAGGTTTCTTCTACATCACTTGACGGATAGGCGGTGTTTTTGTCTCCTGGAGCAAAGGGCACTTTTCCTATACTACTGCCAAGGAGGTACACCGTTTTCTACTGTTATCTTGTATTATGTTGTGCGGGATACTTGGATATGTGTCTGCATACATTGCATGGGGATCCTTAAAGCCCCATACCCACTAGGCGATTTGGGCCTCGTCGCCCGTCAGTATGATGTATTGAAATATACATGTTTGATTGGAATCGCCGGGAGAATCGCCGGGCAATTCGTGCAATGATTTTATCAAACCTGTGCATTTTAATGTAGCATACTGACGGGCGACGAGGCCCAAATCGCCTAGTGGGTACGGGGCTTTAGTCTTAAGAAGCCATACTTAGTTATCAGAAGCATCATCAGGTGTGGGATTACAAGGTGTGATAAAAACCCGTTATTTTTCATGAACTACTTTGGATGGAATCCTTCCTTCATTAAGGACTAATGAATCTTTCCTTTCTGGCTGTAATTAGGTTTCTTGTTCAAACCGTATCCATGATATACCACATTAACACATTTAATTAATTGTTAATTAATTCCTATTTTCCAAAGTCGGTGAGGTGATAATCATATTTACACTAACGAAAATCAACATGTACAGTTAACTCTACTCATTATGTAGATAAAATATAGGATGATGAAATAACGAAAATGGTGCTCAGGACCCTGGATTCAGACCCTCGTTTAGTGAGACAAACACCGGGTATATAAATATCGATCCACTATTCACTTAGGCCCTATTAGCTGATACCTCCCTCTGGATATGTGAAAATCAAATTATTTCAGCGCAAGTCATTAGTGATATAGAGCGCTGGTATCTGGGTGTGAATAATTCACATTCCACCTTTATGATACCATGATGGGTTTTGACGTGGAAAAATGGCAAAAACCACGGCACATTGTCCACACTCCCATCAGCCGCCAACGGAAATTTATGGTAAGTGGAAATTACCGCTAAACGTCCATCGTCCCTGTTGAAAGCAATTAGAAAGCACAGCGGCTGATTCAAATCATATTAAACCTGAAACATGATGTATGTCATTCCTAGAGGAGTGGGGGCGCAGAGTTTCCCCTCCATCTAGATGCGGGTAGGAATTATACATGGGGGCGGACGAAGCCTGTCGCACATCCCCCATCCTACGACTAATCGGATAGATAGGTGTGGGCCGGTGCAGGGTGTCCGGGCGGGCTGGTAACAGGGGCTGTGAGGCAGTATAAGTCCCAAGGCGGGCACTAACACTGTTTCTACAGCCTCTTTACATAGACTGTGGTCGTAATTCAGTCTAGATCTCGTTTGTGTACCACTCCGATGGTGGTTGCACTCCGCCAACTATCACTTCACAGCAAACCCATCTTGAACGAGGATGGGGGATCCCTGGGTTTTCTTGGACTACATGTATATCATTCTGTTTATGCATCACAGTACTATATTGATTCATAAAATGGTTTGGACATTGCAATTATTTCAGTATTGCTCAGAGTTAATTTTCTTGGTCACGGCTGCCTAGTTTTATGGATCTCAATTATCTATACTTCCAATCTGGTTCCACGTTCTATATAGCAGTCTTGTTATTGATAACGGCTAAAGTGTAGAACTGACAGCCATAGAATAATACTGTACCCAACTTGCTCCTATATAGCCTATACAAGTAACGTTCTAGAACATTGCTGCTTATGTACATAGATATGGCAACTCCTATGAGATGCACCCATTTTTACTAGAGAAGCATAATATGCATTATAGGTCACTGATATCGCCTTCCAACTTGGCATTATCTACTGCACCATCCTATTCCGCCCGATACTGAACTACACCCAATATACCAATAATATGCCCCTCATATGACATTCAGCACGAGTACAAAACAATCTGGTGGCATAATGAAGTAGGCACTAGGAGATGGCTCGGGGCGCCTTCACCGCTTCATTAGATGTGTAATACTAATCGTAAATGAGGAGCGCCCCTAGTTTAGGCTATACAGGCCCTTATTAGGCATAGATGGAGGTCCCGACCAGACAGACTGGCAGCCAGTATTGGTCTCCCCATGCAGGCCTAGAGGTAAGGTTGACCCCAGGTCACGACCTATGACCTTGACCTTGACCTTAACAGGAAGACCCTGGATTAAGGAGGCTGATTGACCTACTGGACCCGAAATGGACCCTTTCTCTTCTTCAGACTTACCGTGATGATATTCTAATCGGATAGAAGGGTGGCATTACAGGGACATATTAATGGAATGAATGATGTTTTATGATCATCAATCCGATTGTACCTTAGTTTAAACTCACCAAAAACAATGTATTCGAAATAAGCATTAAACATAATTTCGATGTGTAGGCCTATTCTCAATCAGAATACAAACGTACTTCTTGCAAAGACTAAGCGCCTTATTCTTGTAATATAAATCACCCAGAAGAAAATGCTTCAATTATGCCTATATATCATAACGCACGTACATTTATTGGAAATATAAAAAGTAGTAATTATAGTGTCCCGTGCATTTGACCACAATATTAGGCCTACATAGCCTTGAGAGAGGAATCTGATAACCCTGAGTCGTGGAGACCTAACAAATTCTTTTCACAGAAAGAATCAATATGGATACATTCTACGTGTCTCGCCTTGTTATAATATAGGGGGATGACTAAGCAGGTAAGATATATCCCTTGGTCAATATGAGCCGAGCTGCTCTGAGCTGGTGCACTCTGTCTGGTAAAAGACAGGTGTGCTTGCACCTCAACTCTCAGTCCTTTTGAATTCAAACAGCCCCAGGCCAAAACATGCACGTTTTAATGCCAACATCAACATAACGCTATTCCATTTAGAAGGATGATGGCAAATAAATAATCGTAAATGTGAAACCATGCGTTCACATTCCCATGGAATTTACTGCAACAAAAACCCACTCACGGTTACACACAGGCTAAATAATGCAGGGTTGCTGCAGTGTCCACCCTAAAAACAATTTCAAAAACACCCAAAGTGTTATTAGTAAAGGACCATTAATCATGCATTTATATTGAATTATGCACACAAGGTATTAACGTTTTTGTGGATTTGGGAATTGACATACAAACCCATAACTTGTTGGCGCATGGGAAATTGCAAATTGTAGTGCCACAAAACTATCCCAGGTGGCAGCAGGGTGCATTTCAGGTCCAGACATAGGTTGGCTCTATCGTGCGTGTTGCAATCTAGATACTATGACTCACGATTCTGGCAGAAGCACTGGCATTATATATATGCGCTGAGATTAATATCTCACAAAACATATCAAGAGTATTCGCGGATAATCCCCCTTTAGGCAATGGGCTATTACGACACAGATTTATGCAAATGTATTCACGGATCAGGAAAGTGAATACATACTATAATACTAAGACCACTTCTATTCATTCAATGGATTTGTGGAATAGACGTAATTGGAATCCATATTGATTAATCTCAAAATGATACATCCCGCCTCAAACTAAAAGAGACCCAACATTTTGACGCCCTTGGCACTTGAGACAAGCGTGTAAATAGTTTGCTGAACAAAATGGCAGTTAATTGAGTCTTTTGGCGTCACTTCACAAATTGGCGTCTTCATCTTAAACTGCAGCAATCCCCACCTCAATCTCCTCCTGACGCTTGGCCCAGCTCCTCCAGGGCAGGGCGCTGTCACCTGGCATGATGGATCACCTGCTGTGATCCGCCACATCAACACCTACCCCTTCCCACTGGAGGAGATCCAAAGGCTTCAAGCCTGAGGTCCCAGGAGAAGACCCGCATGGTCCCGCCCCTTTTCAATACTCCCCTCCCATCCCACCACCCCCGTCCATCGTGTATTATCAGTTTGGTCATTAGTTTAACCAGGATAACGACTTTACCTTTCCCACGAGGTCATTCTACTTCATCGTCCCTTAAAAGCTACCACTTCTCGGAATTCTATTATTTCACGTTTGCCTTTTTGTCTCCAGGGCATTTTACTGCTACGGCAGGTGCACGTCTTCGAATTAGCCATTGGTTACGTTACATCTTCCAGCAGACTCGTAACCCATTCGTTTTTTAGTCGATAAGTAAACCCAAACAACGAAACAGTCATATTAGGAACATTGATACGGATTCTCAAGTATTTGTGAGAATTTTCAGTGTTGATAAATTAAACATTTGTTGTTAATTCATAAAGCATCCACACATTTGCCACAGATGTGTCAAAATGTTTTTCGAAAGTTATTGCTACTGATTGATGATTGAAGACTATACGCATCTTCATGACACTAAGGTTTTGCTGATATCCCTAATAAATAATGGACAATGATATAGCACACGAAGATTGGTATGTTAGGACAGGCAAATCATTGTAGGTCGTCAGGCCGAGCTGCCACCATCCACTACCAGGCAGCAGAGTGAAGGTAACGGCAGTCCTCTGCCACACCCATGCCACTCCACCACTCCTCCACCCCTCACACCCAACCCTTCCTCCAGAGCCCTCCACGGCAGAGCCTGGAGTGAGTCATCTGCAGGGAAGCATCAATCATGTTTAGAAAAGCGTTGCCATGGCGACATCATTACTATGGAGATGCCGGCCTCCCCTCACAGCCTCGTGTCCAAGTACTGGCTGAGTCTATGCAATTAGCCCGCTTGGAAAAGGCCCCCTACTTCCCCTCCCACTTTCCTTTCTTTTCACTTGTACCAGTTTTTACAACCAAACTGCTATGTTAGATTCCCACTACAGTCTCATGACTGCAAAATGATAAAGACAAATACCATTCAGTACCTTAATTACTTCATTTGGTATTCACGGAATGTTCAGGATTTAGATTTGTAAAAAGGTTCTGAAATAACGTGGGAGTATAGTTGCATGGGAGGGGAGGCATGTGTAACAGAAGAGTTAAATTGTAGAATTAACCCTGGGTGTGGGATTAGATCCCTCAAACAAGCTGCTTGGTGAAGGAGTCGTGGGGCTATCTATTATTAACAGGCAAACAACTCAGCGGAGCTACTCCCCCTCTCAAGTGTGAGTGACTCAGTTGTAGGAGCAGGTCATTAGTTGCTTCTTAAAAGAGCAACTTCTTTCCAATATTGAAAAAAGGAGAGATGCGACAACAAAACATCTGATGCCCGGTGTTTATGGTTTATGTGGATAATATGGAACTGAGAGTTGTAAAATGCATGGATGGGGATTTAAGATTGGGAGGGTTAAGCGTTGAGGGCTCATGTTATTGTTAGACCGGGTTGTCCATTATTACAATGGTTACCTATCCGGACGTCTGCCGTTTTGTAGGACGTTCTGTCCACCAAAGGTTAACAACCAAGAGCAACGTTCAAATGTTATGAGCATCACTTGTATAATGTAAATGCACGTGCGTCATCCTTACTGAAGAAATTTTTCTGGTATTTTCACAAGCTGAAGTCTTCTTTACAAGCAACACTGAATCACACCTCCATAGGAGTGCATCATCTTCTATTACCAGAATATAGGCCCTTAGAGGACTGTCAGGCTGCTAACCTAAATACCAGTCTGACTTGTGACTGTAAAGAACAAGGTTACAGCTCAGAGGTCAAGGCCTCATCTCTGTATGGCACCAAAAGGAGGTGTCTCATGTAATGTAGTCCGCCAATATCGACTTCAGGTGAGTCACCATTCTTCTGAGGATACATGCTGGCAGCGACACCGGAAGTGGGATGGAATCTAGCAGTAGCATACCAATTGATTTATGTGTATTATATTCTCTTCTTCTTGTCTTTATTACCTATTTCTATTTACTCTCATGACACCTTCCGTGGCCCATTATTCCATATAGGCCCAAATAGAGACAGAATTTTGAAACATTCAAGTTTTTCAAAGGTGCATGGAACCGTTTGAAGGTTGAGGAATATATAAGTATTCCATTTGTAACACCAAGGTTAAAATAGATTCACTTGGAAATACCAAATCTACAAGTGCGTGAATGTTCAAGAGTGTTAATGTTTTTTAATCAGGTAACATTTCGTGATTCACACCTTGGGGATAGTCCAAATGGCAGTTAGAACAAGCCTCCCACTATCCACACTAACAATCCAAACTGGTGTGTACAACCGATTGTGTCCCCATCAGAATCAATCAGGTCTGTACCCAGGTTCTCATCGATCCGCTATTAGTTTAGTGACTCAGCCAGTTGGAGGTGACCCCCGCCTAGTGAATATTCCATGCCTACCCTTGTCACTATTAGCATTAGGGTGTTGACATAGGCCGACCCACCTGTCCCACTAAACAAGGCTGGGTTATTGGGGTTGGGTGTCGGGGAATAAAACACTCGCCCCACATGGGGCTGTCTCAGGGCGGGGATACCCTGTCTGACAGCATGGGATCCAGCCCAGGATCGGGCCTAATCGTGAGCAGAATCAATTAGACAAGGAAGAAGGGATGGTAAATCCCTCAGCCTAGAAAGCTTGGGTTGGCCTAATTTTTCAGGTAATCCCATCGAGGGATATGATGAATTCAACACTATCGAAATGGTCGAGGTTTTATACATAAGACAGATATAATGGGGCCCAAGGGAACAATGCATGCATGTACACAGGACTTCAACTGCAGTATAGTTGTCAAAGATTGTTTTTGATTAAAACTTGGAATATAAGCTGATAAGAGATATTAAGAGGCATCTGATTCTAAGACATCAGACCATGTTACACACATGCCTATATCCTACATGTAAATAGGGATTACATAGGTATCACTCCCAAACATATAATACGCCATGGGGACGGAAAATTTAATTACTTTTCACTGAACTAATTATGATAAGTTAGAATTATGTTTTTTCCAATCCAAGAATACGCATTGGAAATTCTATCCCCTAGGGGCTGAGAAAAGACCAACACACAATGCAGTGTTGATGGGAGGATGACTATTACAGAGTGTGAACTGAACAAGCTTCCCGTGGGTTCCGCCAGATGACGCCACCTCCGACACCAGTTCACCGCATGGCCAGCAGCCAATTGATGGAGGGTTGAGAAAACGAAATACACATGTACAAGTGAACCCATCAATGTACGAGTGAGCGCTAGATATGCAACATTTACTTAATCATCTAATAACTAACCTAAAGTTCTGTTATGAAGCAGAAGACAGTTTTCCAGAAAATACTCATTCAAAGACCTAAGTAGAGTTTGTTAAAAGTTTATCTTCATGTCTATTGGAGGTCTAAGCCAGGCATTAGGATTTCTTAATGTTTTTCTCTTAGTTTCTAAATTTTGAAGGGAAAAATACTACGTTCATGTAGTCAGATAAAATCAGTCCAGCGTAGCCTTACAATAGCTATTAGAACACAGTGCAAACAACAAAGGTGTACCTTACCCCCTTCATCCCAGGTTATGGTATAGCATTATCCAGCGTTAGAAAGTGGGGAAGGATGGGTACACATATAACACATTGAGAGAGGGTGTTAATCAACAGCAGGTCTCTGTCCCAGACACAGAGCTGTGTAAGCAGTCCTGGGCAGGTCATAAATAAACACTAACACAGAGGATATACTGGGACCGGTATTGTGTTGTTTATGAGGCGACAGCGGCAACCATGATCGCGTCATACGCAGCAAAGAACATAGGTGGCACGTATCAACCTTATCTTCCAATAAAATTAGAATGAGTGGGAAATTATTAAAGGCACTAATATCAAAGTACTTTCAAATATGTTTTTCTCTTTGAATTGCATGAAGGATCTTAATTTTTTTCTGCCAAAGGAGCCCGAGTCTATGGTGTAACAGTCTGATTGCTCATCGTTGTTGTGCCATTATTGAAATGGTTGGTTTTATCAGAAATGCAAAGGATCTTTCCCTTCAAATAATTTGGCTACAAACCATTCATTCTAAATCTGGTAGCCTATGATAATTCGTTTATGGTAAGTTTGAGAAAATGAAAATAAGATAAATTCTCATCAAGGAACTATCTATTTTCCAGCATACTCCTTCAGAGCTTACGACGAGGAAAACAGGCCACAACAGTTTTCTGTCAGAAGATGAATTGTGTAGTATATCAGGTAAAAGAATAACCAGAAGAGATGCCCTGTCTAAGTTATGTAGACGGAGACTGGTGATAACCAGAGGCCGCCTCAGAGATCACAGGGACCACCTATCGGAGACCGGGCACTAACCAATTCCGTGACGATTAACGAAATGCCTGAGAAATATCTGTAGGCACTTAGCCGCCTAGTGGCCTCACAACCAATTAGTCTGGTCTTCTCTTTGACTGCAACCTCACACCTTCACTCCAACAGCCACGTGGCCACTTCAAGTGGGTCACAACTTCTCCACCACAGGTTGCTTGGAAATGTATATATGCCCTTGAAAGATTTAAGTAGATTTCAAAGAAAGGTTTGTTAGCTAAAATGTGATATTCTTAATTCTGGGATAACAAACATGTACATCAGCTTTAGTGATCTCTACACATCATGTTCGATTTAAGTGAATGTGTTCAAAATTATATCTGAAAACACCCAATGTGCCTGAAAGCATAAGGAAAATATTTAGAATGTATATCAAATATAATGTTATACATCCGGTGAAATGTTAATGAAAATTAATAGCGCATGTATAATATATATCCATTAAAGTATCGGCATTGATCTAACATGGTCAGCGGCATGTGGTGTGAAATTGCTCCAGGAAGTGTGCCAGCTGCGGCCCCTGGTGCACCTCTCGGACTTCTAGGATTCCCCGAAGGTCAGGTGTTGTGGTGGGGGCTGCAGACGGCCCCCACTTTGTAGTGGTCAGAGTTTATCAGCAGCCGGGAAGTGGAACATGAGGTGGTCTACCTCTCGGCATATCGCCCCCTGTATGCCTGGTTAGTCTGCTGAGTGCCCCGGCTTAAAGTCAAGACGGATCGGCAGGGTCAGGAATGGCAAAGGGGACTCAGAAGATAGCTTTGCAAATGAAGTTGATGATAAAATTGTTCTGATTCTGAAGAAATATGAGGATGACACTGCATGTTCTTGCCCTAGTTAGGCATTAATTGGCATTGGATCTAATATGAGGAAAATAACTTCATTTAAGTTAGGGTCGTGTTTTACATCATCAGATCATGTGATGCTCGCCTTGTGTTAGCTGTTTCCATCATACGGCAACAGCATGCCATTAACATTTACTTTTATACCTGCCAAAGTTATCAATGGAATCATAAAACAACTGCCAAGTTTAGTCTCATGGCACGCCATAAATGAGTATTTATCGTTTTTATAATTATCAAAATCTTTGAAGCCTACTCTAAATGTATCAGGGCATCATCGCCTGAAAATATCATGCACGAGTTTAGCATTTCAAGTGAAAAGTAAAAACAGCCAGTTGGCCTTTAGGCCCGGCCTTTAGGCCTTCTGGAAGCAGCCACCCAAAAACGCCACTCATCAGGAGCACTTATAATGGACTAACCCAAAACAGCTTTTGACTGCTTCCAAAGATCATCTACCTGGGCCCCCTGCCCGACTCCCCCCCCCCCCCCTCTCCCGGAGACCCACGTTTTTCATTAGTCCTGTTTGACAGGCTCTGTCGTCGGGCCGTGTTGTGAAGTGCAGCTGCCGCAAATCAGGCCTACAAAAAGACCACCTCTGTTCGGGAGCAGCTCGGGGGGATCAACATACGAGCAGCCATGAGTACCTCTCCGCTACACGTGTATGGCTTTTGTGTTGTAGGTACAAATCTATGGTTATGAAGTTTGGGACGAGTTAATTTGGTTGAATACTTTCAGATGCTCTTAGATGTGATGCACAGACTTTTTTTGTAAAGTAACATGGTGTTCCTAAGCCAAAAGCACTAGTCTAGAGACAGGAGAACACCAGAAAGTTGACAAGAAAAGGATTTATCCGCATATCATTGAAGTTTAAACTTCGAGATCATTAATGATTAAAACCATACTAGCATAATAGAACTGGGGGGACGAATTGATCAGACACTTGGCATGAGGAAAATTCTGAAAACACATTAGGTAGACAAAATATATCATGTGTATCCCCGAGTGCACACTTACGATTCTGAAAGACGTTGGATGTCCTAATTCATTTAACGATCTCATACCCTACCCGTTATATTTTCTTTTGCTACATCTTGTCATACAAAAACAGTTCACATGGGTAGGGTGGGGCGGTAATTACCCTTTGATCTAAGAGTCGACACTCTGACTGCTCGTGAGTAGTTCTGAGGCATGTTGCGGGGCACTTCTGGGGTACTTTTTCTGTCCCTGAGCAGGTCTGAGGGTGCTCGGAGCAGCTCCAGGTTACAGGAACAGCTCCTGCTGTCAGACGACGCCCACGACGCGTGTTGCGTCACCCCGACATAGCTGGGGGTTAACTGTTGCATGCCGCCAGCCGACCTCTGACGACAACTCCAGCTGTTGGGGGGCTCCAGGCAGATGTTGACTCAGATGACACAACATCTGCTTGGAGATTAGTTCTCTGCTGCCACGGAAGGGCTTACCTTATTTGGATCCCCTAGGTCGTGCACGACGCGTGCCGAAGGGGTAGTGCAGACGTGGAATGGAAAATGATACTTGAAAACATTTTTTAACTAAACGAATTCTAAACTAAACCAACCTCCAGCTTGTAAACTAAACCAACCTCCAGCTTGTACAAAGAAGGACATGATGACGAATTTCTTGTAATCCTCTCCTTCTACCTTCTAACATGGAGTGTAGAATATCCTATTTTGCTCCATTGTTCTAATAAGAAACAACTTTCATGCCCAAAACCAAACTTCAGAATACCACACATCCATAAGTTTACTACCGATCAAGGTCCTCTATACTCTATAATTTACAAGGATTAAAAAAACACAATGAAATGCCTCACATGGTGGATACATTCTACACATATCGATATACTCAGTAGTAATAGTAATGACCATTTGAATAGCTGTCAAAACATTGACCTCATTTAGAAACATAAATAAAGCCATGAAGCCACCCACTTGTCACTTGTTTTAACCAGTGACAGTCTATGACATCTCATGACCTTCAGGTGACCTTCACGCGGAGTCAAGGTCACCGCCATACATGGTGGGCCAGCACATGTCAAAACACGTGACATTATTTCAGAAAACAAACGCCTTTTGCACATCGACTGTTAATCTCCATAAGTCGGACTGCTAAGTGTTTGCCCTGTAACAAACCATCCTTTCGGTGCTCTTCTAGCCTCCCAGACGGTAGTTACTCTACCATATTTCTAGTTGGTATTGGGTTTTTAAAATGCAATATCTATTAATACTAATACAGAAGGAAGTTCTCTCATACACAAGCTCTAGAGAAAACTACTTTCTCTTTAAATTAGTATGGTGCTCTAAGATAAACAGTACTTCTATCTAGATGTCTGATATTCGATATGTTGGATTTCAAAGGTATTTCTATTATTTGAATGCTATTCAATAAAGTTATCATATGGTAGAAAATGTTATCAAACCGGGAAATGATTAAAAGAAAAGGAAATTATTATAGAACAACGCCGACAGTGCACAAAATATCAGAATCACAAACGGTATTTATGTGGTACAAAAAATACTGAACCATCGTAAATGCCAATGTTACAGGGTGTGCACGGTTCTCCAGGGTCTTACTGGAGACGTCGTCTGTCTTCAGGTGCCCGATGACTACACCTGCTGATAGCAGTGAACGATCCCCCCTCACCTGAGTTATGACAGTCATATTCATCAGCACACCCTACTCCAGCTCCCAAACTCCCTATCAATCCTTATCTCCGCAATAATAATTCACCCACTAGGAGGAGGTGAATCCACTGGGGTAATATATTCATATTGCATAAAAAGCAGGGACACTATCTCTACAGAACCTGACGACGGATCATGTATTTCAACTCCAGTTTCCCCCCAGACCCCATCATTAAATAAGCCAGTGCCAACATATTCAGAACGGGATATCGCACAGCTACACAGATCATAACTCTCCGTGATACGTGGGTGATATTTCAGTCAGCCCTGTATGTTTTCTCAGATGGCTATCGGCCTTGGGCTAAGAGTTGAAGCTGGAAACACGTACGTGATGCCGTGGGACCCCCCGCAGGGACTGGCCATACCGGGGTGAAGGGGCACTGCCCTGGGAATGTGTCTGATCCGGGCCGCACTGACCACTGTATGTAGTGTATGGTCAAGGGGGAAGGTAGGAGGGATTCTCGTACTACATTGGATCTTCAGATAGATTTAGCCCTATGAATCAGAACAAGGTTATTTCATTTAAGAAAAGGACAGGATTGACAAAGATTGTCAATTTCTGCCTGCTTAAATCTGCATCCGATATAATGCGCCCAAGATGTTAAACTTGTATGCAAGAAAGGTATTCATAATTGGGTCCAGCTGTTCTGAAAAAGCATTCAGTCTAACCAAAATGTCCCCATAACCTTTGTTTGCTTTAACTACGTGAAAGGTCCTACCTTGGTTGACCTGATTCCTGTAGTCCTGCAACCAAGGAGTCTGCTTATAGTCTCCTTGCTGCAACATACAATGACCAAGTCCCCTCTCTACCTTACGGGACCCTCCAGCCTGGGACCTGCCTCTATCACTCAGCAGACAGTCAGTCAATCAGCCCGTCAGCCCGCCAGTCAGTCAGTAGGTGTCCTGCTTACATCACGCATGGACAGTCCAGCCGTCACGGCTGTACCTCAACATGCTCCAGGGTAGACCTTTTTACGCATTTATAAATGGAGTTTTAATTCTTTTTTAATTGAATTAAGGCACTATTTATCATTCAGTTTGAGAGCTGTGCCACTGATTGTTGGTGTGACATTACACCCCCGGAGGCACGGTGTGAAGCCTACCGTAACAAGATTAAATGAATTTTTGACCAGGCTCAATGATGGAAGGGCGATAGGTGCACCTCCTCATTCCATTCCAATCCTAAGGGAGAGACATAGACATTTTTAATCTTGCAATTCGACTAGAGGACAAAGTACATTTTCTTTCAAATAAATTATTATTTCACACAATCAACTGGATGTGAATGAAAAGTTGTGTTCTTAATCTGTTAATATGTCCTTCCATGAAGTATCCCTGTGCACTATAGACACGGTTTACAAAAGCGGTCAAGTGTATGTAGACCACAGGAAATCGCCAGACGTCTATACAAGCAAGTCAATGAATGTGACCAGGCCTTTCAATCACCCCTCTCTGGTCGTGGTTTTTAAGGCACTTCCGCCAGAGAGAAAAAAACGCGTTGGCCTGAGTTGGACTTCGTTAATTTGAAATTCAACCGTGTAAAACTAGCACAATGGTCCAGACACCTTCAACTGAAAAACGTGCTATGGTATAAGCAAGTATTTGCTGATGTAATGGCCAAGGTCCTGGGAGAGCCCATCTCCCATTATGACCGAGCCTCATGCGGGCTTAGTATACTTTGATAAATCTGATGTCATAAAGTTTACACCTCTTTGTCATCAATCTTCGGTATATTTGTCAGAAAGGTGTACTTAATTTGAAGATTTATCTGCTTTCTGGAGGGTTGCGATGTATCCACAGGGACAGGTGTGGGGATAAATACTTGCCTCAGCTTGGGTTAACGTGATTAATTGTACATCTTCATATGTTAAACAACCAACACCTTAGAATATAAGGCCCTAAATCTGAAATTATGTATACATATATAGCTCTTTTTGTATATTTGAGTATCATTTTTACCCATTTAAATATCTTATTTCCTATTTATCTCAGGACGTGTCAGAATAGGAAGGCAAAAAGTGAGCTGACACTTCCTCTAAATATCAATGAACAGGAAACACCTTTGGCCTGAGGCATATTATTTACACAACAAACAGAAGACACCGTCTGATATATACTCATTGGGGGCCGTATCCAAATTGCGAATCAACCTCAGCACCTCCTGCCTACCAACCCACAGCGCACAGATAACACAGACCAGCCACTGGTTTTTGTTACTGATCACAAAAACATCCGAGTTACTAAATACAAGCATCAGTTCAGATGGCTTGCATTTCTCGGGGGTGAGTGGAGAGGTCTGCAGTGTGCAGCAAGAAAATGGGTTTTGTCCTTTTTTCCTGTGTTTGTTTTTTTTGTCCGGTCTGCCGCTGCTGACCCTAGAGGGCCTGGGCAGGGAGCAGGTAAGGCGAGCTGCTCCGAGCAGAACGACTTACGTCACCTGGGACGGCTTTCTCTGTGAAGGGCTCGCACTCCTTCTCTATACACCTGTTTTTTTATGTTGCCCAAACCAGATCCTCCACACATTGAGGGAGGAAGCAACGAGCATGGCGACTGGATCACCCTCAGAGAAACTTAAGAATTATCGATATTGCTAAGACCGCGAGCTCAGTTCCTGTGTAATTTTGTTTTTTATTTGTTTTGCAGGTGGACTTCAAAGAAACATTAAAATGTCAAACTTACCTTTCGCCGACAATCCCTCAACGTTGACACCCAGGCTTGCCAGGAAAGTAAGGCACTGACTGATGTTTTCCACCTGGAAGAGAAGAAAATATTATATGTTACCTTGTAAATCACACAGACATCATACATATGATAAATACCATTAACCCTATTACCAGTACACAGACATTATAAAAACAACCTACCCAGCTCACTTAAGCACGTCGTGGCCGCTGGAGGTGGGCTGGACGGGTGATTGGCTCCACCTCCCATCAGGAGGAACCTCCAGGTGTGGAGGGGAGTAGGGGAGGGGGTGGGACTGGGTTATCAATTTTAGGACGGCGTGAGGCATGGACCTGACTGTGAATTGAGGCCAGGACCAAGTTGGGGGTAGGCCGAGGGGAGGGGTGGAGGAAGGACCTGAGGGGTGGGGGGAGGTGATAGGTGCGTGGGGGAGAAAGGCTCAGGTAAGATGGGGAGGTGGGCGGCCGCTGGGACGACCAAAGTGTAGCTATAGGAATTCTTTTAAATCGGCAGCTGATATATTGGCCTCGAATACTATATCTTTCGGGAGATACAATCGTCTATTTGTTGATGTTTTGCTGGTTTTGGTGATTATCAGAGAGCCTACCAAACAAGTTATAAATCTTTGTTAAATCTCTTTTGACCCTCCTTTGATAAAGATGGGTTTATTTTTCTATTTTACAAAAGACCTATTGAAACGATAATCACAAAAAGCTAATCAGTACGCCTGCCAGACACCCTCCCTAGTCTTGACCGAATCGTGCACGCCACATCTGATAAACGAAAGGAGTGAACTGGAAAGAGCAGGGTAGACTGGTAGGGACGTGGGGAAAGGGGAATAAAAGTCTCACAAAAGGTTAGGGGCGGCAGGTAAGGGCCCTTCTCTCGACAGGTAAAAGCCCCTCAGGCCACCTCCACGGTTAGGCCACGTGCGGGCCGGCTGGCCTTAATCTGCCTACCCCGCCCCCCTAACCCAATCACCTTAAGACTATTCCACACTCCCATTTTGATTCTGGCGATTTTGCTCATATTTGATTTTCTATGAGAATGTGGCATGAATCCATACATTCTACATACCATTGGAAAGAGAATTGGTAAATATTTCTATAATTTATATTCATATCCTTAATATCCATGGTCGATTTTTAAAATGGCCAGGGAAATCGGTAGGTGGAATATTGGTTTTACACACCCTGCCCGACCAGACCGGACCTCTCCTCCGTCACACACACCTGGTGGGGGTAGGTCGGCCTCTCACCTCTACCCTACACCTGTACCCCTGATAATACCGGCCCAGATAGAGTAGAGATAAGAAACGCTCCGTGAAATTTACAGTTGATTCAATTGAGCTTGAGGGGAGGGGTGGGGGTGGGGATGGAGACGTCTGGCGGTCTCAGGGGCCTGAATGACCACCGATGGACGGGGGTACACTATCCAATATTATTTGAATGCATACGCAATACCAGATAGACTTTTCCATGTGCAAAATTAATCATTGAGCTGGGAGGTTAAAATTAACACAGAACTGCAGGATAATCTAATATATACCAGGGTTCTGTTGAAACTAGTTACTTCTCCACTGTCTCCGGAGCATTCAAACTATGGCAAATATTCTCATCATTTACCCTTGAAAATAAGAGAAAGACTTTTTAAAGATAGATCTTTACTTTTTGCGGCAGCATGGTTCGGAGGCTATGTACGTTAGCCTCCCCCTGGGCCCTGTTGATTGTGTAAGCCTAGGCCGAGGGAGGCGGGGCTGCTGTTTAGGCTCTGTTGATGGACGCTGTAAACAGCATGTATCCCCTAACATGCACTGCCTGGATTAAGCCGAGATAAACCCTACACCTCCCGGTAGGTAGTCCAGAATGCATTCTATAAATAGGGCTCATTTATTGACATCAAACTGGTAAATAGGACTAAAGGGAGAGAGCCCTCTAGTTCAGTAAATGCAAAATAGGGTGGGAATCACACGATTGCTAAAAATGCAATTGTTATTATGTTTTTACAAAATATGAAGATAAGTTAAGCTTTCCTTCCGATATATGCATCAGAGGTTTAGCTATATACCGATACCAATGGTAATAGTTAAGCAGTACATCGATACGTCTCTGTGCCCGTAATATTGGCAAGGGTTTACACTCAAACTGGCTTTGAATCTGACGAGGATGAAATCGTAGCCCAAATTCCCAAACCTTAGTAATTGTATACATGTATTACGATCCACCTTCATAGGACCAATCAAGATCAACCTGACACGTACATGATCCAACCCGTATAGCCCTGCCCCAGGTGGGGACCCTCAATGTGTTCATGTGGTGATAAAGTTTTCCTCCAGGGTAAAGGCCCGACAAGACGACCCGCTCCGGGTCAACAAGCTGCTACCCCTCACCTCCAGCCCCAGTCCGATTCACACCCCTCCAGCATGCGCCTTTTAAAAACAGGCCCAGTCTAAAGTTGGTGCACCATGTCATAACATGCCGAAATTCTAGGTTGGGTATCTAGGGGATCCCCAGAAATAATGCCGGCCAGCTGGATTCTCCTGGCCCTCCTGCTTTGGTGACGGCAGGGGGTTGTTTCTTGTCATGTTTAGCTTAGTACTGTTTTTAACCACGTTATACAGATGACATGCGGTGAAAAAAAGAGAAAATGTGAAAAGGTAGATCTCTCCTCAGCTCCAGATGCATGATGCATGTCAGTGCTGAAGGTACGTGCGCATGTCTCGATGTAGATGCACCGGGATACCCCTACTCGCACATTCTCCACCCTGGAGGAGTATACGTAGTACTCCGCTACCGATATAAACTGTATGTATATCAATATCACTCCAAGTGTAGCTGTAAGACCCTACCTCCAGGCTACTCCAGATGATCCAGACGACGACGATAACGGTAACTCCTACTAGTAACAGGGTATCATACAGATCCATTGGACATGTGACTGTGTGAGCTCTCCGGCCATGGCACGAGTACTACCCGAGTACCCTGTATACTACTATAGCAGATAAAACCCTGGAGGAGAAGGAGGCACGCGTCTTCTTCCCCTGGAGGGGGTAGGGTGGGCTGAGAGGTTTTGGGGGGAGGGGAGAGGCGGAGGGGAGAGGCGGGGTTGTGAGGGGTGATGTAGGGGGTGGGGAGAGTGAAGGGAAAAGGGGGTTGGACTTTCTAGGGTGAAGCACGCTGTTCATTCTACACGACCCATCCCAACACATGTTTTCACTTTCCTTGCATGGTAGCGGCGATTTAAAAAGAACCCCCTAAGGCAACCCTTCTACCAACCCCTTCCCGTATACCCCCAAACCCTTTTCTACCCCGCCCCTCTCCATAACTCGCCGTCCTAAAGGTTAGCATCGTCCGTCACCAAGGCAACCGTCGTGGGGGCGACGCGTGCCTCCTGCCCCCGCCGTGTAGGGGGACCTGACCCCTAACCCCTCTCTCTTCTCCCGGTCCCCTCCTTCACCAGTCGTAACCCTACTTCCTGGATAGGTCGCACACGCCCTTATTCCATCCAGATGATACAGCCAACAACAATGATCACAACATTCCCATTGGTTAAGACCTATCACCTTTTATTATACCTTAGTGTGATACAAGGTTAGTAGTTAAGAGTTTAACTCGGGGCGATACAAACCTAAGTGATAACCAGCCTTGTATCACACTGCAGTGTGATACAGAAACTTTTTATTTTTCTAAAATTCATGAAAAAAAGAAATCATTAAGAATTAAAAAATCTAACATATGCATTATCTGCACAACGTTCCTAGCTACATTTTACTGCCTACTGTTTGTGGATTTGATGGATATCAAAAGAGTTATATGAAAAAAACCTAAAAAATGTGCATCATCACAGTCCCACCATCACTGATTGCTGTGCATCCTTTCTTGGGAGCTCAGATCTAACAGAAAAGGTATAATAAATCCATAACCAACCTCAAAGGGAGTACTCGGGCGGTTATCACCCCTCGCCGGGACCCCGATATCAGCCCTCGGCCGGCCCTTTGGGCCCTGGCCGAGGGCTGATATCAGGGTCCCGGCTCAGGGTGATAACCACCCTTGTACTCTCTTCTTGGTTGGTTATATGTATTTATTATCACTTCAAAATAAACCCCCATTTTTTATACGTTTTTCCTGACAAATTTCATTGAAGTGTCGGATACAAAAATTAAGGCTGGACCTTTTTTTTTTCAAGTTGATTTAGTTTTCTTCTAAAAAAAAAAGAAGGAAAAACTAACATGGAAGTTCCACCTGGGATCCAACAGTTAAAACCCGGAAGTCGGGGTGGACTTTAGTCCTTTGGCGTCCCGGCAAGGGTCTTGGCCCAGATCTTCAGACCAGTCCTTTACCCAGGAGGATTCCTCCACGCGCTAGATTCCATTCTCCCCAGGACATTATCTGCACTACAAACTCTAACCACAGGTCCAATGCTAGCATCCCGAGATTCATGCCCCACAGAGAAATGCTTGTTTTTATTTTGTAAGCATACCTGCATGTGTTTTTTATCAGTCTCCCTGACGGGCCCAGTGTTTAAAGTCTCAGGCGCAAAGGAATTCCGGATAAAACAGCTCCTGTCATTGGCAGCAGTGATTCACCTCACGGTTATGTAGATACATGCATTTGCTTTTCATTAATTGACAGTTAGCTTGCATCAATTCGCATTAATGCATTTAGCACGAATGATAATGGACTGTTACTTTCCCAAAACTCAAGAGTCTATTTGACGAGCTGTTGAAGGTGGCTTCTACTAAAAGAAAGTAGGCCAAATGAACATAGATAGAAAAGTGCACACATTTGAATTCATTCATGACGTATAAGTATAGATAGGAAAAGGCGTTTTATTAACAGGTCCACTTATCAAGTGTCCACCTATCAACGAGAGAAAATTCATTTTTGAAAACTATGCATAACAAGTTATTAGCGGCAGTTTCTACCTATACTGCGCTTCTGTAAAATTTCAATTTGTACGAACGGCTGAACAGAGAGGGTGATATCTAAAATTCAGGGAAAAGGTCTACATAATAGTATGCATATTCTTTGTCTGGTTTGGATGTGACCACCCACAACACATCAAGTCCAAGAAACCAAAAGACACCACATCAACCCTTCCCAGCATCCCTTGCGAAGTGCTCGCACCATCCCAGCATGCAACGCGCGGTATGCGCGTCCCTGGTTGCTATGGTAACTCCTATGCTCTAGGCACAGGCATAAATAATTGTGTGGGGCAGGCCTCAAAGAGTAAACAGTCACCCTAAAAAAGAACCGGAGTGCATTTTCTCCTTAGGATCTATATTGGGGCCTTGGTCCACAGGCCTTGATCCCAAGGAGTTTATTCTGGGGACATGTGGTTTTTGGGTTCTACTGGACAACTTCCAGCCATGTTGTAACGTGAAGTCATGATAAGGTAGTTTACTACAGCTTCTTCTAAAACCTTATCTTACAAACAGCGTTTAAAAGAGAAAGCACTACATGTTAATAATCTCCAGAGCTACAGAAGCTTACAGAATTGTACTTGAAATGAGACATTTCGAAGAGGACCCATATATTCAAGAGAAAGCACCTGTATAAATGAATTAATCTCTTGCAAGTTAATTTGTTACTTCCAAAACGGTTGTTACATGCATATGTGTGATTTCCATACCCAAAGTATTTATAGAAATTCAATTATATACTCCCTGGAGAAAGACAGTGGCCTACAAACCTATAAATAATACATCAGAAGTATTCATTTCAATGGTATCTCTTATAGGTGTTGTATTTATGAATACGAGGTTCCGTGGTAGATGCTGGATCAGCATGTCATTGATATCAATCAAACACTACCTCTGATGCCATGTTAGTCATTATTAACATGTGCGGGTTCATGTTGCGGGCAGGTCAGTGCAGCATGTCACCCTGCCCCGTTCAGCATGTCACCCTACCCCTCATCCTACTCGGGGGTCAGTCCCATATGACGGGCCGTCACACAGACACACGGCCAGTAGTGGGGCCAGTAGTAGCCCACTGGTCAGGGCACCATTAGGGGCCATGTACGATGACAAATTACCAGACAACAACCTGTAACCCTACCATTCTACATGGTCATCCCCGTCCCATTCACACAGTATTAGGCCTCTGTTACTTCCCTTGATCATTATTGGGATGGATACAGAGAACTCTTCTTGTCATTCAGGGGCGGGCATTCAGGGTACTCTTTTCTCTGAGAGGACAGTGGGTAACGGGTAGTACACGCGGTCATTGAGGGGGGTATGCATGTTATTCGTGAGTGTATGGGGACGGTGTTCATGCATAGTGCAGCAGGGTTATATGAATGTATACGCAGTTAGGGTGATTACGGTATACCATTACAGGCCTACAAGGATGGGGATTTATCATGGATTTATAGCATGACACATTGCAATATGAATGCGATGGTCACTAAGGTCATATATGATTTTCTCTTATATCTCATGTATTTGAAAAATGCTTTGTTGAAAAAGTTGTTGACTGCGTCAAGCTCATCTATATCTTTCGCATCAATATTTTCAGATAAGAAAAATACATACCATAATAACAGGAGGATGTATATATTGAACCCTCAACACAGGTAGAACATGTTACAAAAATAATATGTTTGAGCTTATAGTACCATAATATGGCACTTTAAAACGTTTACTTCTCCAACATAAAGTTAGTCTTGGAAATTGTGAGCAGGACCTCTACAAGCAACTGACAAGTGGGCATGCCCAGAACAACTGTACAAACTAAAAGTCCGTTTGGTATTTCGGACAAACCGAACCACCTGGTCAAACATTCCAATAGCCAAACTAATGTGGTCAATTTGTTGTCGTAAAGAGTTGCAAGTAAATAACAAATCTACAACAAACACATAGAAAGTAAAGATAATTTTTTCTATGTTTACTCCATCTATAGAAGAAACACTGTAAAGTGATACAAGTATAACTGAAATGAAAAGAAAACTTTGAACATCAAAGAGTTTTTTTTTTAAATATATACATTTGACCTGTACGGTCGGCTGTACGTTGTAAGTGAAGTGTAAGCTTACACCAAAACTCTACTTTCTCAAACTGGCGGTGTGAACATGATCATTTATCTTCAGGCTCTCCCATTTTATTGGTTTTCCCTCCTGTTTATAAGTGTATGGCCTCGACTCATCCTTTTCCCCAGAGGGTAGAAGGCCCAGCCCCATTTCGGTAGTGGCGCACGGTACACGCTGTACACATGTAGTGGGCGGTAACCCCAGCCCCGACCTGTAGACACGTGTATACAGTAAGTAAGGGCCCACTAAGCACACCCCTCACTGGATCCTCCAGGGCGGGTGTTAGGTCCAGATCCCACTGGAGGAGGTGGGGGGTTGGGTGAACCCCTCCTCCAGGTGAGAAGGACACCCACCCCGAGAGCCACGTGGAACAATAAACGCCCGACCCTGGAGGAGGGAGTGCCTCAGGAGGGGTGTAGATTCATCAGACAGTGAGTCAGGTTCATCCATTGTAAGAGCCCCGGGCTGAGCAGCTCCGGGAGCAGCTCAGACATACATACATACATACATACATACATACATGTAGTACACAGACCTGTCTGAGTCTGACCCCTGTGCACACTGAATACATCACCCATGCTGGTAGTTGTTATGCTATTCTCACATGACTGGCTGCTATCCCAGCTGAGGTCAACGTTTATCACATGCTGATTTATGTATTATTACATCATTGCGAGCTTGGGGAAACATCCGGAATACATCACTCTATGTGGCCAGCATATCGATTTCCGGGGGCCAATTTTAGCATGGTAACGTTATGTGTAAGGCTGCATCATACTATTCATAGGTCACCAAAATAGTATATCCCCAAACGTACACGAGTACACTGCAGTATCCTTGCATGTTTACTAAACAAACAGAAACATGACTGCAAACACTCAGATATAGCTCATCATTTATAGAAAAAAACATATCAACTTAAGAACTGAAATAGATACAGCGTTGAAACAGAGTGAAACAAATCTTTGAAGAACACACTTTACTATCATGAGTTATAAACTCTTCATATTTCTATCAGCTAAGGCTTAGGTTCCTGGCAGACAGACAGTTGGCACACTGCCAGACCAAGCTGACCCAGAAACCTGACGCTAAGCTGGACAGGAGCAGCTCTGAGCAGCTCCACTTAGCCCTGAGCTGCTCGCCGTGAGTCGGCCTAATGCCACCACTCCTCACCAGGCGGCGGTGCTGCTGATGCCTCAAACAACCGGGAGGGGGCAGCACGGGGCAGCTGGTCCAGGTATAACGCTCTAGACTCGCAGGGGGTTGGCTGAGCTTTTTGAAACACCTGGGCAAAATGTCAAAACTTCTTGGTGGTGAAATGATTGATGTGTTACCTACCATGAAGTGAGCAGCATTTTAACACCCAACGTCAGGTTTTTCTCTGGTTCTTACACCTCAAGCAAAGTTTCCCTGTGATTTTCACGCCAGTTGAATTAGTTTGCTAACTTCTTCCAGGCTACAGTTCATATTTCTTGGTGTTTAGGTTCTTTTTGATTCATGGATAAAATGTCACTTCTTAGCTCTACCTCTATTATAGGAACACACACAACCTAATACTGATCAGGCTTAGAGGGTTTAATCCTACTATACGAGTTGTGAGACCATTGAGAGTAAAATAAAATTATTTTACTCTCCATGGTGAGACTGAAAGGTTTCCATGTACGATTACGTCCTGGTTGGACCCCCTGGAGAGCCTGGCAGTTACATAGGCCAGCTGATGTCACCCTTATCGTCCCTTATCTAATCTTATAGTATACACCACCATGCAGGACTGTCATCTTAAGGAACAACTAAGTGCCATCTGGGTGTAAATAGTACAAACATAGTACCGGTACTCACAAATAGACAAATTGCAGCACGTGGCATCCATCAGACCAATTCATCAATTCTACAGTTCACACCCCTATCATGCACACATCGATCATTTCATTTGACATTTAGATTCGATTCTGCCAAATTATTATCTTTTTATTCCAGTCAGAAAAGGGGAAGTTGATATAAAAGTATCGTCTTCCCTGCTCATTCAACCCAAATAGCTCTCAGTTTTTGTGTGTATGCTTTTCTTTTTTTCGCATTCTTTTTTTTATAAGCGGGTCAATAGTTTGTCACTGATCGGCCAATAAAACTATCACGGCCGACAGAGAACCAACTCAGGAGCGGGAAGCAATCCATCATTGCTAAATTCATAACAAACACCCGCCTCTTTGTCAGATAACCCCGTCTCCATGACAACGCCACATGACATTTAGTGATCCACGCATTTCTCATAACAAATACTAATTGTAAAATCAGTTTTCCCTAATAGCATGTGTAGTGAAATGTCTTTGTAACACTGGCAGTCTGGGGAGTTTAATTAAATCGCGCTGAAGTAATCATTATCAGAAAGAAAAAATACATGTCGATTGATTAAACTCTTCCGTGCACACTACTATAAGATATACTGTAGAAGTTTCCATCATTTCCAACTGATCTCTACGATGGAAGGAGAATAAAGACTTTCATTAGTTCGCTATAAAATCGAATCTGATCACTACCAAACGGGATACTGGTTTATAAGCCATAGGTCATTCTTAACCATGCAGGACTGTGCAATATATATCCCTCCAAGCCGCTCCTAATCAGAAACAGAATTAGTTTTAGATCTCCGTAAGTTTAGCCTACGTGGATCAGACCGTCTCGGACACCATGTTGAGACCGCCCAAGGCTGCGTGAGTTGCTCGGCTGGTCTAGGAGCAGCTCATCCCTGATACCCTTATCGGAGGGGGTGAGGACCACGCTGGGAGCCTGATGAAGTCGGCCGACGTCTATCTGCCGCACGAGGGGGCACCATTGAACTTGTCACATCTTTAACCCATCATAGAAAGCTCTATACTCACATTGCCGTATGGACTGGGGAGCTGACTCTACGGCTAGACGTGCGTTAAAATGTTGATAACTTTTGCCAAATTAAAATTTCAATGTATTGATCTGAAAACTAATGGTAATACTAATGTTTATTGCAAATAAGACCAATGAAAAAGGTTTTCCGGATATGAACATTACATCATAGTAACGAGTTTACACGAAGGCTATCACAAACTATTTTTTCCACCGCCTTACCATAAACATTTTAAACATGACTTTTCCTTTTACAATCGGAAAGTTTTAATAGTTACCTTTACAGACCGATTGTCTGCAGTCCTGACTCAGTGTCTAAGCGAACAGCAGTGTTTGTAACTCAATTAAAATAATCAAATTTCACTGTCGCCGCCTGAATGCGCCCGACAAAATGAAGTCCTTGTCACTGAATCTGACCACCAGATGTGCCATTTAAAACAATTACCCCTGTTAAAGGTTACTCAAATATTGACAGGTACACTTATTTCATTAACCAACTGCCTATCTTGGGCTCTCAATCCTGTTACTCCCAACCGGAGAGCAGGTTTGAGGAAAAAGTCCTAGCCAATCCTCCTACCTCCCACCCAGCCCAACTCCTAACCATCATGCCTGGACCTGTATCTAACATGCTTCCAGGCATTGCACTAATGACCCACCAGTTATCTCTTGAATGGCCTCCTGAAAAGCTAATTCCCGCCCTAAAGGGTAACAATCACCAGTTTAATGTTCTTAATTTTAGGCAATTTCAGATAGCTGTCGTCATAAATCGCATTATCTTTAGTTTTTATCTCGATGAGATCAGCCGCAGTGGCCTTTATCCTCTGACAGTCCCTTATGCCTCCGGGCTGCAGCATCTGTATGCTACAAGCTGGTGGCGACTAGTGGTCACTTGTGGTCAGTCGTCTCTCCCCTGCCTCCGGACACTCGAGTCTCGAGTTTCCTCCCTCAGGTGACGGTCAAACTGACCACAATGACGTCACAGATGGTGTGTCAACTGCACTCACCAAACCGAGATATGGCTGTCTTTTAGGCTGGTTATAACCATATCTCTTGGGGTTGGGGGGAGGGAGGTAACCCAGGTGGTCTGTGGTGGTGGGATGACGTGGGGCCCCGGGGTTGTTCCGGCCCCAGGCCGTTACCTACCTCTACCTCCGGGGGTGGGGCCGTCACTACGTCATAGGCCGTCACCCACCCCCGGAGCGGAGCCGTCACTGGCCGTCACCCACCCTGAGGCCCCCGGGCCGCCCGCCCGCACGTCAGTCATCTCCGCTCCTGCTCCTGCTACTTCCTCATAGTGCAGAATGCCTATAACGTGAAATCATTTTCAGTTGGACGATATCGGGGCGGTTAAACTTGAATCAAGTTACAGATGTTGCCCAAATTCAACCACCTAATTCAAAATTCCCACACTATTTTTTTCTGGTGAAAATATTCACCTTTGTGCTAAAATGGGTGCCTTCAAGAACTAGAAATAAGATTCTAGAATTGTTAAGTGCCATGATAGATTGATACTTATTTTGTCAATAGTTCATCTGCATATAAATTATAATGACACTACACGAACATTTATCCAACATCCCAAAACATATATGTATTCAACCGCCTACCGCAGTTTTCTCCCCTCGGGTGGTTACGTCGTAGTGGGTGGGGATGGGGGTCCAACCTAATTATATCGGTCAACTAAGATATTTTTTTAAGTGATATGTGTTCCGCATCTCCGTCCATGCATGCTTCTAGTAACTCGACACAGGACCAGCAGGCCCATCCTTGCCTCCATGCCCGGGCCTCCATGTCCCATGTAGATCACTCCAGCCCATAAGTCACGGTGATGAATAGTGTGACAGGCTGACAGCTTATTTCACCACTGGTGATGATCGTTATTTGACCCTGACCATCATTATTAACCCTTATCCGCCCCAAATTCAAGGCTTATACAAACAATTCGCCCATTGACATAAAACCAGTGTGAATTTCCTTGAGTGTAGTGTTTACTGACAAGTAAATCGGGAAATCACCAGAAATCTCTCCTTATATTTTATACATGCCTTATACGTTGAGTCTGGGAGGACGACGTAGGCCCTATCCGCGTCTGCTATGTTTGGTTACTGTCACCCAGTGGGTGATCAAACATCATCATGGTTAACCTTGTAGCAGCTCGGATGTAATTACAAACCCCAAACTCGTATTTCCGCGTCCCACATCATCCCCTATCATTAGGTACACACAGGAGGAAGTAAGGGACCAGGGGCTAACTCGTCTGACCCAGCCAATGTACCCCCATCACTATGGCGTCATAATTGGTAGTAGACCATTGTTACATGGACGTTAATTTTAATGCTCACCAGAGTTACATAATCTGTAATGAACTCGTGGCTTCCTCGAAATACATCCATAAAAACATCGAATATGTCCCTCACTCAAAACCATCGATCCCCTTTTTAGAAAAAAAAAGCTTGCATATTTTCGTGATTTTTAAATGATATATTGCATATTTTATGTAATTATTAAATGATATATTGCATATTTTATGTAAGTATTGAATGATTAAACCAATCAAATCCACTGATTAATGAACCTTGTGCGACAATGAATTTACAATTAAAAAAAAAACAAAAAAAAATAGGGGCATGATCAGATACATTTTAAGGGCATAATGTTATAATGATGAAGATAAAAATCCGCGGAGCATTAGCCGGGGAGCATTAGGCATTGAGGAATGGAATGCCAATTACAGTAGCGTCATCTGAGGCACGTGCCACCCCCCAGCGTCTGTGACGTAATCAGCAGGAGAACTAGGTCAGGGGTGGGGCGTCCTCCAGACTGACCACGCCCCAGCCTGAAAGGCACCACCCCGTGGGATCCCGCCGTACTATTGTTACGGGTTACCAGGGGCTGGGGACGTAACAAAAGGACCCCTGCATTGTAAGGGTCTGGTTGACCTGGTGTGGTCTGGGGCTCTCTCAGGCCCCCCACCACACCGTCTGGGGGTCCAGGCATGGCGGTTATGCTCGTATATTTTCTGCACTCTTGGATAAACATTTCTAAGAAGCCCTGTTTTTGTGGCGTTATAGACCTAAAAACGTATTTTATATCGTTGTGGTATGTAGATTTATCATTTGGGTTTTGATATGGATCGTTTTCTTTGGGTGGTCTCACGGAGAAATACAGAACCATATGGTGTTGGCACTCACACGTTAGTTTTAGGAACAAAGAGTTACTATAAACAGCGGAACCAACCACCATGCGGCCAAACACAATGACTTTCCGTCACAAACTATGCCTCTTTGATGTGATGTATGGTAAGTAGCAAGATCGTGAGGGTGTTTTTGCAGCAACACATTATTGTAACAAGAGTATTATTATGTGACATATGTTCTCAAATGTGGGATGGCGACTTTTTCCTTAATATGACTACATCACACTGACACGGTACAGCACTGAACTCTGGATGTAAGAACGACAGTTGTTATGTTAACCTATTACGGTACAAAGAACATTATGAGTTGAGAAAATTTAAAATATCTCTATGATTCAGAGTAATCTCCATCAAACCTTTTCAGAAAACTTGGTCACCGTTTAGTAATGGGGCAATTTCACATTGTCAACATTTCCATGACTTACATGCAGACCATGCGTAGTTCATTTATTCAGAATGTAGTATACTTTGCCTTAAATGATGCCCAAAGTGTAAACTTTAGACCCTGTAAATATGCACAACATTGATGTTAACCGGCATCAATGTCATCATACAGTGTTTACATGCTGAAAGGTTACATAAACCCGTATCTATATAGAAACGTTACACCTTCTAAAACGGGGGGGGGGGGGGGGCGCCGGGGTGCAAGTCTTCCATTAATCACATTACTCTAATGTAAATACTGGGCACGGGGTGTCAAACTCCCCGGAGACCCACCTGACATGCGAGCATGTCATCAGCCCTCACATGATAGCCTCATGTTTTACTTTAACACCTGGCAGACAATGAGGGTAACATGATACAACCAACTGACACCCCTGCTGCCACCGTTTTCATGGCCTTATAGTATAGTGGAAGCACGGTGCCAGTAACGGAGCTGCTGCGCGACTAAAAACTATTTTGAAAAAACAATGAGAATGATTGAAAATCATGTAATACATTTTAAAGAAAAAGAATTCATTGTATCGATAATTCGCTTATGTTTTCCATGAATGTGACTTGTTATGTAAGAAAACAGTCGCATTCACACAAAAACTGTTTCACGTATAAAGGCATATAACATTTTCATGGGTAAGAGTATATGTTCACCGCTCCATATGCGACATAATATGCGAAACATTCTGTTCTATGTGTGTTCGTGATATATAGTACATTGAAAAAATTAATGTGTGTCAATGTTATATTGGAGATTGGAAATGTTCTATCAATATCCTCTGTCTATAAGTGTATATGAGCCCTATTTTTAGTCACGTACTTCTTTATATATACCAAGCTAGACTATAGGTACATTGCAATTACCAGCCAATACGGACGAAATGATGCTGGCACTAAGAAGTCATTCTGTCCCTGCCACCATAGTCTGACTACTTTCGGTAGATGACTGGCCAATTTCCTAATAACCATGGCAACATTTCAAGTGTGGCAGATGCTGTTGGGACGTTTTCAGCCTGGTCCAAGACACCCGCGGCGCCCATACAACAGCCTGCAAGGTTAATTTAATATAACGTGTACATGCTGCCACAAACTGCATTATTGTTGCCATTAAAGACTAAGTGAAGGAAACTATAGCGCCTTTTTCTGAAAGGACCCCAACAAAGGAGCAAATTATCTATAAAATATCCCTGCAGGCACAAATTCTGAGTCAGGGCCAACCACTGGTGCAGTATTCTCGGCCCAGTCAGCTAAGAATAATTGCCAATTTACCTGAATGGCAAAGCCCTATGCTAAAGGCCGGGACATAGGGAGTGCTCGCAGCCCCCAGGAGTGGATAGGAGTGAATCAGTAGCTGTAGTATGTGTGTGTGGTTAGTGTTACACCACCATGACTTCTGTCTCACCACACCGGATGACTCAAGGTCAGCCGAATCGACTCCTGATAACCCACCTCCCTCCCTTATATCCGGACTGAGGCCTATCACCCATGTCCAGCATGCACGGCCACTCTCGACCCGATGCCCTATTGTTTCCCTTATCCGAACCAAAAGCTCTAGTCTACTGTTTCATTTTTTCAAGAATCGGAAACTGAAAGCTACGATGAAATTATTTGGGTATGTTTGCTCGATAAGTAATTACATATTTTTCAGTTTAGCAGTTAACTCTAAATGCTCTTTCATTACAAAAACTCTGGAGTTCCGATATCACTCGAAAATAGATATAATTATGTCATCAGATTATTTGTGTTCTTAGAATACTAGTTTTGTTTCGTTATCCATGCCATCCGATCAAGCTTGATAAGAGAAACTATCGTACACCTTCCAGGCAACCTCACGTATTTATAGATATGCATTTATAAGTTAAGCTAAAGTTATGCTATAGAAATGCCTAGACATAAATAGCAGCACTCGATAGGTCTGAAGAACATGGATGAGCCACGGCTTCCTGTATACCACACTAATGGAGCAGCTCAGAACAGCTCTTACACAATAAGAGCAGCTCAAGGTAGTAAACCACTCAGCGAGTTGCTCTATGTATAGGCCTTGAGCAGTAACGAGCAGCTGGCCACTGTCTGACCCTGGAGGAAGACCCTCCAGGGTATGACAGTAAGGTGTAAACCTCCCTAACAACATTGGCTAGGCACCAGAAGTTAAGAGGCAACTGTTATAATGACCCACCTGACACAGCCGGTAGTCAAGTAAGACTGAAAGGACTTTACTTTTTCTGTCCGGATACTCTCATTTGTTTATATCAGGAATTATCTGCCTTCTTGATCTATGAACCCTGTACATGATTTGGGGGGCAACGTTCAACCGGCAGACCTCTCTCTATAAATATCATGAAGTTTCAATTTCCAGACCTGTTTCTAATTGTAGGTGATGGATATGAGCAGGTGTCCCATTCCCAGTACGTGTTAAACTGGGCCTGTGTCCTCAAGTGACAGCTTGTAAACTAGTTCTCCTTTATGATTTTGGAGTTATATAAGGAAATCGTTACAAGCAAATTCCAGAAAAATTATCTCTTTTTAGGATCCAACTATTCCTTTTTCCTACCTGGTTACAAAATAATGTAATAATAAGTTAATTGATAATGGATCAGACCTTAGTCTTTTTAACGCGACGAATGTATACTATCGTGTTTTGATGATAATTAGCATTTGCCTAAATGAAAAAGGCAAAGTGTTAATCAGATGCAAAATTTAATAATGATTCCAAAATGTGTCGCTCCTTTTAATGAAATGCATTGTGCCGTCAGACAGGCGCCTGGTGAAATCGACAAGATACATTTTCGGTCGGCGCTTTTAATTACTACCTGTCTAGACTAATGAGAACACCTTACAAATAATCAGCAAAACGGAAATGACATGAAATGTTACACTGAACACCTCAATAGTGAAACATGGGTGCTAGTTCACATAGGCTGATGATAAAAAAAACCTTTAATTGTAGTTTGTTAGTTCTTGGTGGCTTCCACATTTGAATCCTATCTAAACTATGTAGCCTCCGCTTAGAAACCTGACTGCAAGATAATGTATGGGCAACGGCCAAACCGCTATTTCTAAAACATTTGAATTTCCCTTCTCTTCTGAAAGGTAAAGCTGGATTACGATTGTCTCAAAAGATGCCCTATGATGAATTAGTAACAACATACTTTTTGTCTTTCCCAATATACTTACCAAAGTCTTTAGTCCGGGTCTATACCTGCGCCATCTGACTGCATGGGGGGACCGATTCTTGAGATCATTTTTATTAGAGAAATCTCGCATTGAGTCAAGGTTCAATGATTGACATCAGACATCCAACATTTCATGACTCAATCCGGTTGGCATTCCATGTTAAACAAGGTGTGAATAGTTTCTCTTTGCCCGTGGTCCGGGCGATATCTCCGGCCTCTCCTCCAGCAGCAGGCGCCGACCACAGGCTGAGGGGTGTGGGCGCCGACAGAAGGGGGCGGCCGGCCACGTGCGGAGAGGCCCTCACAAAAGGCCGACTTGTTTTACCCGCATAAAATTAATAAATACAGAATTTGAACTTTTGAAATAATTAGTGAAGTGAAATTTTACTCAAAATTGTATGAATTGCTAAATTCTTCACGTTGTTTTTTTCGTTAGTCTCAAATGGGAGCGCTGAGGTTATATTTTGAGTACACTTTTCTTTTAAATTGACGGGATTTTTGGGACTCTTTATTTTCAGCAACAGACGACCTTCCATTTAAGAGAAAATTGCCAAGCCAAAGGTGGTCTATTACAGTAATAACAAGAAACCACAATATTCATTGGTTAGACTCAAATAAAATGTGGGCGTCGACCCCCCTAGCCGTGAGGGCACTACCCCCTAGGGCGTCACACACATATGTTTGTGTTTACATCACAGCTATGTGATTCAGCTGGCCTTCTGTGCGTTCACAACACACTCCGTTTGGTAACACGTCTAAGTAACGCGCCCCCAGCACACAAATATACACCCCTGAGGTGTGTGCTATTTGTGAACAAGGTCTATAGTGTCTAGCCTCCCTGTGAGAGCACCTCATGGTGTGAGCAGCTCATGAGCCGACTCGTTGTTTGTTTCTTAAAGGTCGACCTGTTTATGTTATTGGCGCATGGATAGTTGATTGATAAATCCCGCACGGTCACGTAGAAATGCTTTACAGGTACCTATATCAGGATATCATACGTATCAGAAAACGTGGCAAATTCCTATAAAAGCAAATGCATTCAATCAATATCTACAAACTGGTATCAATGTAGCTGTCCCTAAATAAAAGTAATCGCACGAAGCTCACTGTTATGAGACACTGTGGCCACAATATTTCTTTGTTAAAATTGGATTAAAATACTTGTAAAGCGAAGTTTCAATGTGATAGTTATTTGAGTTCTTTAACCGCTTATCTAAATTAATCTGTTCAGTGATCTGTAAGTACGGAGATAGTGCCTGGCTCTAAGATTTACCAGGCCAACTGAAGGCCTGGGAGGTAGTACACACACCTAGTTGCACGTGTAGGCCTACCTAGGCCTAACGTGTAGGCTTCATCTGGCCTAGGCCTATCTGCCTTACGGTTACTGACTTGGGCTAAAGGGTACATAAAGGGACCGTTACCACATGGGAGCACGCCAAATGACACTTTTTTATTTTGATTCTCCTTTCATCTTGAATATGGCAGACTGTGGGTGTTGATTCAATATTTACCCATGCCTTGTGCGTTCCCTTTGAATTTGAAATAGCTTCATGCGGGAGGGAAACTGAAAAGCCTTTTTGGAACAGGCCTAGGGACAAAGTTTCAGAATAAAAAAGAAACGTTGAATAGAATGAATAGGGGCCGATATAAAAGATGAAGAAATAATAGACCACGCCTATGGAGTGAAGCTCTCATGTCAACACCCCAACTTTTTAAAACAATATAAATATACACAAGACTTCAAAGTCAAACACGTTCGTCAAGACAAGCCTTTCTTTTCTTCTGAACATGCTAGGTTTATTAACAAAGGCTGCTTTGTGAGTGGGGTCGGTTCATATGTTAGTTCCTCAGTGTATAAGTGACGGTTGAGGTTGAGTTAAGGTTGTCGCCTGACTGGCCCTAAGTAGTATACCCACAAAGTGGTTTGTCTCAGAAATTACCAACGCCGGCGTCTCCCCTGATCACGTGTCGTCACGTGACCATCTCAATTAGGTCAAGTATCTCTGATGTGCATCCTAAATTAGCGCCTAATAAGAACATTGTTGATTTAAGAGTCTCCCCAAGTGAGGACAAAAACGCTGTGGCGTGATTTTATTCATTAGGTGAAAAGGAGAGGAGGAAACCTCATTACGGAGGTTTTTGTAACGATCTCGATAGAGTAGTGATTGCGTGGCAATTTCACTAAATTTGCACAGGAGGAAGTTTTTTTCTTAGTAGCAAAGTCTGCGAGACGTTTGTGAACAATCTGTCGAAATCTCTGCAAGATGATGACGATGGACGTGATATTTCTTTTTGTATTTACAATGTAGACGTATTCGGCACTTTAGTTACTATGTTGCTGAAATTGAATTTGAATCCATGTAGCAAAATAATTATGATCATACAATGTAATACTATGCATAAATTCGATACCATCTATGACCGTGTAGGTAACTTGTGCATATAATTAACTCTTCATAATATTACCGTGTTGGTGAATTTCTATTACAAAAAAAAAGATCACTTCTGACTTTCTGATTTGGCAAACAACCCTTCGTACGACGTGTGCATGTTCACGGAACCACTATCCACGTCATTCAATAAAACCGTGTTTTTAAGAGTTTGCATTAATACAATATGGTTTACATACGCCAAGTCGACTTTTTTCTCTTGCCAAACGTCAGCATTTCCAGTCATGCATGGTAAACTTGTCGCCCATGTCTCATTGATGCACATATTGGGGATAGAACCTCATGTCAATATTGACAATCGGCAAGATAATATTATTCAATTAATCACACTGAATCTCAATCAACGTCAAATTGATTATAAATAAAACTCTCTATATACGAGTGCAAAACACTTATCATGAAATGAACATAAAGAAGGGGAAACATTTTCTTTATAATGATAAAGTAGTCTCATTAAGATATGCGAGGCATAGAAGTGGGACTATAATTGGTTCCCTAGACCTACAATGCAAACACTCTATTCACAACTGCTGGTGTTCCTTTGAAAATCGGCTAATTTGAGCACACGAGACCAGGTGGTTAACTTAAGGTACTCACTCGGACAGTGTACACACTTAGAGGTGGTCCTGGGGGCTTGTCCCAGGTGTTCACTTAATAAATGTTCACCCCCACAAAGCCCTGCCGGCACGTGGCAGGTCTTAGGACCTGTCTGCAGATATGTGTGAACGTAGTCCGGCCTGCTGGCAGCTGGGGCTTTTTAACAGTTTAAGGCCTTCTCAGGCTTCTGTAGACGTGTGAATGTCTAGGGTGGGAAATTTTGAGTTGGTATTTCAGTCACATTCGTATCTATTACCAATCTTATACAAATTGAATTTTGCTGAAACCTACCCATCAATGGACAAAACTGTCCGTGTGCTTATGTAGAGAAAGTGATAAAAATACGACTGCGGGTGGTCGCCAATTGAATAGATTATGTTACAGTTAGTAGTTGGGCAAAACTGAGTAGAAATGTCTTGGGCCTGTCTTTTCTCCTTGGCTGACTCTAAGGTCACTCTGAGGTATCAACACTGGCTCATCTTCTCTAGCCTTTTGGCCACAGTCCATAACAAAACTCTGGCCAACACTTTCATCTCCTCAGCCTCTCTTTTTCTTGTATTCCTTTGTTTATAGTATACTCTGAACGGTTTTAGTTCAGAAATATACCTACCAACCTACCACTTGGAGTCGTTTATCAAATGTATGCTTTATGTTGGGAAAAAAAACTTATCTAGTTTTTTCTTCATTGTTTGATGAATTTGACTCTACTTTTTCCTGGACATGAAGTAAAACCTATTAAAACCTCCCCCTCTCCAAGTCCATCAGGCACCCAGTGCACGGAGAGAGTGGCGTCACGACCCTCAGCCAACTCTCAGGGTCCATCAGATATTGTATAACGGCCGGGCCTAATGACCCGGAGGACAGGTGTGAGACGCGCGCTACCACAGGTAAACAGACCCAGCGGCGCCCCACTCACTCCAGCCTCCCCACAACTCACCTTTCTTACCTCTCAGCCTCTGCCAACTTTTTTGTAACCCTGGTTACTCATTTATATGCGAGGCAAGCACTTAAAACGTTACGCTGTGTATGTTTGAACAAACTGAGACTATTTGGTTTGAAGTATTTACGTTTGACTTCAGTGACGAGTCTGTTGGCTTTTGGTTGTAATGGTAGACCGTATTTCTGGTCTACAGATACAATGCCCAGATTTCATTGTTGTAGGCGATGCTTGATGTAACGGTTAAACGGCCCAATTAGTGCTAAAACCGCAACCATAGTTAATGCATGACTGATATAGGCGGGAAGGTTAGACTGAATTTATATAGCACCCGCTACAGGAATATAGCTAGATGCACACATTTATGGATTTGAAATATTGTCAGATACTTTAATACATTTTTCCTCCTGAAATAATCAAGTGCTTCTGCCATTTTAATTAGTTACTATTCCCCATGCATGAGGGAAATTCATGGTCCCTTGTCATAGTTGTCAGACAAAACGTCCGTGCAATCACTGCACTAAAATACCCAAGATCAATCCCCACCCAAACTGACCAGTACTGACCAGGTGACCGGACAAAACGTTGTCCGTATTGACCCCAGAGTAGAGGAGAGGGCTGGGTTTAGAGTGCACGCACCTGGCGACCGTGACATGTCAGGAGAACATTAATTCTGTCCCTGAAACATGTCACCACCGCCGGCCACGAGCCGGGTTTAATGTGACCGGGGTACACGGCCCCCACTCCCGGAGGACCCCTTCCCTATGCCCGCCCACGCCACAATCTGATAATAACCAACCCGGATGGTTTCTTATCGCCCAGCACATCTAAATGGAACTAATTCTAATCATCAGTTAACAATTCTAAAAGTCCATTTACTGTCGCATGTATAAAATCTCCCACTAGGATGTCAATTTCCCATTTCAAATGTCTAAATCAGTTATTTCGAATGACGAGGCGATGTGCTTCGTATAGCTAACGAACCCAAATGTCTTAATCAAATATCATTGGGGAAATATTTGATATGCAATAACATTTAACATACCTATTTGCTCCATATAGATATATTTAATTCTATGTACTATCCTAAGTACCATTCTTTATACTATAAGTTAACAGATCATTAAACTGTTAAATGGAGAATCGCATTGCAATTGAAATACCTCCTCGGCCAACTGTTTTTACAGAAAATAATGATACATCAACCTCGGGGCACTCCTGCTTGCAAATTAATTATTCGTCCCCCTCTCCCACTAATCCATGAGCAATAAGCTTGTGTCGTTTACAGGCCAATCATGCGGCTGTTATTGATGAGCTCATTCATTTTGTGATTTTCTGGTGACCAGCGGCAATATGCGAGCCCCTACTTTCAGGGGTTGGGGATGACGAGGGGTTGGGGTCCCCCGCGTGTCGTCAGTGTGACGTCATTACGTCCTGGTGGTCGGCGAGCTGCTCTGAGCAGTTCGTGTCCCTCGCCGTGTCCATAGCGACACACCCCGACGGCCATCGAGTCACACCTCTCAGCATTCTTATTTGTAGACATGTCTAGGTCACTACTACCTTTCAATACTACCCGAGTCTTCTATCATAGTTAGAATGTTGACGAAGACTCCCGACCTACCGACCCTATTTTATTGAAGGCATAACTACTGAGCTAAACTACTTTTTAGGGGGCATTATTCCGTGAAATGATTCTCACATATTCATATTAAATTTCTTGATAAATTACTTTTTTAAAAAAGAACCACATCGTTGATGCTGCAAGTGTCACCAAGGATTAATACTGGTTTGAAACTGCGTGGTGTTATCACAAAATTTGAAATTGATATATAAAACTCCATAATTATATTCTACGAGTAGGTCTATGGGTGACCCAATTCCTTACATTATCTAAACCCAACTTTATTAGTCCACAAAGAAGTAAGCTGCGCAATGTAAAAATTGCCATCCATGATGAGATGAACAATTCCAGCCAGATCAGAGAGTTAATTTCCATGTGTAGGCAAGTCTAACCCTGGTCCTATTAAACCGGGCAGGGGTGTGCACCTGCGGCCCGAGTTGTGTCGACTAGGCCTATTGTTTCCCCACTGTCACGGCTGTGTCAACCCCCGATATTAATGTATGCAGGCAATCTTCTCCGCTAACAAGGGGATCATAAATTGTGCCCATTGAGACGGCTTACTCAACTCCCAGACAGCAAAGTGAGAAATAAATGTCGACCCCAATAAACCGCTAAAAAAAATGGGTAGGGTGTTTCAAACTACAGATATTTAAGATAAAGTGGGTGTGCTCCAACTTGTGCCCATATTGTACACTTAAGCGCTAATACAGTATTGCTTGAGGTCCTTTTGTAAATCAATATTCCAAAATCAGCTTTTTCCTAAGAAATTCAAGAGGGCCTACTTCACAAATCAGAGTAGTAAAACAGTATTTAGTAGTCTCATTGGCCTTTTTGGCTCAGTTTTCAAATGCCCACCAAACCACGTCCAGGGGGACAGATGTGCTTTAAACCCTGACTGCGTCGTTTCACGCATGGCTGCACAGGCCGCGTCACGTCATTGTTTTTGAGTGCATTATTGATGAGAAGACGCGGGACGTGACGTAATTACAGGCCTTATTAGGGGTCTATCACTGACATGGTCGGGGGGTGGGGGTCCCCAGTGTGATAGGTGGTGGGAAACCAGGTCCCCTGCCACTGATTCACCTCAAATAGTCCTTCCACGACCTAGTTACCTCTTGCGTACTAGTTAGAGCGACTAGAGGACTTGGATGTAACTACAGTCTAAGGTACACCCGGCCAGGTCGTCCCCGTACACTTCACTGGGCTAGGTCTTTGTAAACAAACAGTTTCACGTGATTTTCTTGGTCTAAATAAAGGGTTGAAATTACAACAGTTTCATATTTCTCCACCCGTACTTTCAATGGGACGAGAGTAAACAAAAGATTTATTTCTCAATGTCGGGGGTGGGGCAGCGGTACGGTGGGATTGGTGAGTAGAAAGTGTATGGGAATTGCCACCAGACGTTTCTTCCTACATAATCAGGGGTATTTGTGAGAAACACATTAAAAATTTTCCTTAAGCTTCTTCCACCTCAAATTGTCATACTTTGTTTACGATACACAGACACATAATACGGAATTTTATTTTAAAACTATACGAGATAACAGAATTGTATTGTTTTGCAAAAAAAAGTTGCCACCCGCTCATGTTTTGGTGATGCCCAATATCCAGTATCATGAGCAGGGGTCGAAATAGCACGGGCCCGGGGGCCCGGGGCCCCTAGAAAAATGGTCGGGCCCCCAGATGTGCATGGGCCCGACTGGCCCCCAGAAAATCCAGTATTTTGAATAGAACTGATAATAAGGGCTGTCCTAAAGTTGCTTCGGGCCCCTAGACTTTCCTGGTAGAGGGCCCGACTGGCCCCTGAATATTTAAACTTTATTTCGACCCCTGCATGAGTATGTCTTGAGCTTTCCATCTTGCAAGAAAAACGTTTAATTTGAAGGTTTCCTTTACTTCCACCCTATTCCCCATATCAACATACAGTATACAGGGTGGTTGACGGGCTATAGGGTACTCGAGTACTCCACGGTACATTGGGGAGACTGGGTGTTGGCCCGGGGGCTATGTTGGCCCTCGCCCCTTTGAAATCCCCAGGATAACACTGATAAACAAAACCCTTTCTAAACAGGCAGGAAAACTGCTCAAATTGAAGTATCGAATGAGAGTGAAGGGTATAGAGTTCTATGGGGGACTGACAGCCTTGAGTACTTCATTGGGACCTCCTAGACCTACTTCTAGTGAGATTAAATAGTTGTTGCTTGATTTCTTTTTGTATTTCTTAAAGACGTTTATGAAATAATTATGTGATATCCCAGCTGACGGACACGTAGGTCCAAAACGTCGGTTGAAATAATTTAAAAACATTATCCCTAAAGAAAGTCTCGTGGGTGAGAATACTTCTTGATACTAGTGTGCATTCTCGACTTTCCTTTGATGAATTTCAAGAATACAAGAACTGATAAAACATCTTCCACGTTACGCCAAGCGGGTAGAGTTTAGTGTTATTAGATCAACTTAAGTTTTTTTAAACAAATAACAGCGGGGTCCCACAGGTTACCTCTAATATAACCTCTGCTGTGTCTAAGTTGAGGAGGAGTTATTATAGAGTTGCAGTTGGCGGCTGGTGGCGAACCCAGCTGACCTGCTGGTGGTATAGGACCACATTATCCAGGTGAATAAGTTACAAAAGTACACCCCCAGACGCACAACCTGCTTGACCTTTTAGTATAGGGTGGTGGGAAAGAGGCTGCCACCAGACAAACTACCACCCCTCCCTATGGCCAATTGAAAAACCCCAGTAATAAAAGACACTGTCGAACAATATTGAAACATCTTGTGGGTATTTGTATAAAACTCGGAGGGTGTCCTCTAAAACGTGATGGGGTATGGGACTTGATGATTGAGATTGTGTAATGGGAGACACCTGATGTTGGAAGAGTAGACTTGGAAGTCAAGCCTTGAGAAGTGAGGATAAGTTTTCTTCAATACGTGAGCAACATATCAATGATATCAATGACTTTGCTGAGAAAAAGTATGATGTTTACACTTTTTCTGAAGCTTTAACTACAGTAACTACTCTTAAAACTATGAATCTTGAACATCGACTTTCTTCTATAAAATCTAGTAGTATAACGGAAATAGCCTAATTATAGTGTAAACGTTTCTTATGAAATAATGCTACTTGTCTCGCAATTACAGCAAATTACCGTGTTGTTGAGAACTGGGATTCTGTCCAAAAACATTGTTTCCAAAGTAATGAAAGCAGTATTACTATAAAGAGGTAAACCTGACCTCTGTAACGCATCAAGTATTCCATTGCACATGATTCACAGGGCTGGGATAAAACAACACAGATTGTGAACATTGGATGTGTGATGCCACTAACATTACTCGGAAAACCCTCTGGGAATGTGGTGTTACCCAATAACTGCCAGACCATTTTCTATCCCAACAGACGCAATGTTTTGATAAGGGTCTGGGCCACTTGGCAAGCCTCCCATGGGAATACATAGATTGGGAGTGGTCACTCAGCAAAGTTCTAAACAATTTAATCAAGCGAAAATGTTTGGGCATAGCACTGGATTCTAAATAAACTGTCTTCCCTAGTTACATTTGGAGTTCATGCCAATAAAGTGACACTTGTCTGTTGACATTATGGTCTATTCTATTGGAACTAGTAATGCGGAAGATCTTACCATACAGTTTGGTACTCGCCAACTTTGAACAAGTATAAAAACAGTTATAAATAGTGCAACTGAAATCTATACTTGTAGGCCTCTAGAGGGGTCAAACATAAAGAAAGGGCGTTTTGAACATTGTCATTGAAAGGCTCGACTGCTGTGCTGTCAACTCAAAATAACACTTCCCCAGTTGGTCTTGCTGTAATGACTACTTTTCATACTTGGTTTAAAATGCACAGGTTGTTTCTTGATGTGACAGGTCAATTGGCCACATACTCACGCCCCCTTCAGATCCAACCTCCCCCTCTGTAATCTTCTAAATAGAGTTTTGCACCTGTACTTTGTTGAAGCTCCTGCAGGTATTCCGTCCATTTGTTATGAGGGAATCGTCCGGAGTACAAGCAGGTAATCATGGCGTCTCTAATCGGGGGCTTTCAACCCTTGGGAATTGAGGGATAATAGAAGTCTAGGTTTACATTGGCCAGTAGGTGAGAGACTGTCTCGTTGAGAGAGGACCAAACAATAGTTTTAAGTAACTTACGTAACCGTGTCAATCCGTCCGGACTCTTCATTATGGAGGTAAATCCGTGACATCATCATGTAGGTAACACGGTCGCCATGGTAACTTAACCGCTGATCAGTAGAATAAATACACAGGTCCCCTCATGGGGATTCAGAGAGAAAAGCCAGCTTCTATCTATAGGCAAGGTATGTGGGTTGTATTCCCGGGTTGTATTCTCATGGGGACAAATAAATATAGCTGGTGGTTCAAACTTCAGCAAATGTTCCCTCAGTATCGTAGTATCCATTCATTTGCCAGACTGGCTAGTGTAGCGATAGGTATATTCCGTCGTGTATCTCTAGGCCTTTACTTAACTAGCTCACATTGTGACTAGTGCAGACTGCCAAAAATGAATGAATGAATGAATGAATGGGACCCGAGATACCGCGTGGTCCAGCCTCAAACTTCACTCCTCCTGAGCTCCTCCAGCACCAGTTTCCTCCATGGTATGAGTGGTTCAAGTGAGTATACTCCAAGTAGGTATGATCCAGTGAGTTGGCGAGCTGGAGGCGGTATATGAGTGTAAAGTTCTCGGAAGGGGTATGAGTGATGGGGAGGCAATGTGCAGTTACCTCCTCCCTCCTCCCCTCTATCCCACTCTACTCAGCTAGTCCCCCTCCAGTCCCAGCCGGCCGACCCACTTTACCCTAACTAGGTCGGACCAGTCTCACTATATTGGAGGGGTGGCAGCTTTATAGGCCTTTGCTATACCACATAATACTTCTCTGTGTGTAAAAGAATACCTAAATCCAAATGTTCAATTCATGCATATGTCACAAGTTTTAGATATCAGATATAGGGTAAGTGTTCATAGGCAGTACATTAATTTACAATGAACATTCGACCACGTGGCTTTGTTGATATTACTTGTACACCTGCCACCCCTCTACAGAAACAGAAAAGTGCCGTTGGACTTACCATCTGTTGGGAATTTCTGGGCTTTGTTTTGATGTCCCGGACCCTCTCATTGGCTGAAAAGAGAAAACGAAATTGAAATGACTGTGAGTGAGTATGATTAGTAAAGGAATGTATATTTTGTTGAAATAGGTTCTAGGCCTTCAGATATGGTAGGCCTAATTAGCAAATACTAGTAGGCTGTCTACAAGCTACATAAGATAAGGCCAAAAACAATTGTTGTGTTCAGGTAACATAGGTCGACAAATTAAGGAAAGTAGGGTGATTTTTTTTTCTTTTTCCCTTTTTTTATTTACCAAATGGACATGGGCAGTGTTGAAAATAACAAAATAATAATATTATGTCTTTTAGAGGAAGTTTAGAACATACATACTTATATTCTAGAATTCCTCTAAAACAATTTCTGGCATCTAATATACATGCCCTAAGCATCAAGATGGTATCCCACGCGGTAAGAGGCTTTTTCGGTCAAGTCAAACCCTTAAAAAAAGTTAGGGTAGGGCCAAAACATTAGGGAAGGTCGGGTTGCCTTAAAACAACAATTTTCTTAAGCTTAATTGAGAGTGGTGGAACACATTGAGCAACTTTTAAGACTCTAGGCATATGTAGGTATACAGTCAAACTTTCCTGTAATTAAGGTATTAAAGCAACATCATAATTGGTAATTAAAGTAACTTATAATTAGTTGGCACAGTTTTGTCAGAGTGTCTTGTATCTCATAAAGAAGAGAATTCAACCATTGGTAGGCTTACCTGTTTACCTGCATACTTAAGACTCTTTTTAAATTTTTTTAATATCATATAGGCCTATCATAAATTTCATATACAATAATTATTAGGGTTTTCCGTACGATTGCCGGAACTACCTTGGTAATAATTATTGTGATAGTTTTGATAATCATTAACGTCAAACCTTTTTTAAATGAAATACCTGAAAATTGAGATAATGTCAAACTCAGTGTTAATACGCTGAAGTTTAAGAAAGGGGATTGCAATGTCATGTAGATCTACATGTATGTCCCTGTGAAAATCCAAGTTAAACCAAAAGGGACCTTTTGAAGTGCGGCTGACCTACATGGTCTACATAGGAGGTGTTGGGACCAGTGACTCACGAGATCAATAGCCAACTAATACCTTCACCTAGGTAAACCTATATCAAGACAACACCGACAAAACCGTAGGCGGACAGTCATGCCCGGCCATTTGTGTAGGCAAACAGGACAGGCAAAGATAGGCCATCACACACCATGAACAGTGTGGGCCTAGGGATGATTCAGGGCCTGAAAACCTCCCCAGATGGACTGACACGGAATCATCGACCTGCCGATTGTACTCGCGGTCGTTTAGTCAGCGTCTTGGGCAATTATCTGTGCAAACAAGCCCACATCTTGGCAAACAGCCTTGGCGGGTATGTGTTAAAATTTGATGTGGCTGTGTGGTGCCCTGTGACAGGATTTGTCATGCTCTCACATGGCTAAGTCAATAGAGCTGAGTTCAAGCATGTGCTGAGGTGCTGGTTAAAGAAATCAATGCTCAAAACAGGGACCACCAAAAGAACTGCCATCGCAGCAGCCTGTTTAAAAGCATTCCAGATTGTTTCTGCAAAATGTTTTAGCGAGCTAATGTTGATAACAAGTGACAGGTGGCCCTATTTTGTAATGGTCCAACAGCAATTTGTTATGACAGACTTTATGCTCTGGGTGGAGGTCTCTTTGATTTTATGAGTGTAAAATTAGGAGCATTCCCACATGGCTATAGAGATGGTGTCAAAACAAGTACTAGTGAAGTAGTGAATGGTTTACAGTAGACAGATTGAAGAAAATAATTGAATAATACGTAAATGAAATGCATAAACGATTGACGCCACGTTTTCAATAATGAAACCTTGTGATATCCCTAGAGGTTACTTGGTTCATATAGACCTATGGTAGTTCTATGTTACATTGTATAACCAGGAAGACATAAATCAGATAATACACCCGAAGCTGTAGGCCCTATATTTATTTATCATTATAGCACATGATAATAGATTATAAATATTGTCTTTGTGTAACAGTAAGGCATGCATGTAGGCCGTGTATGTAAATAGTTATCTGTAGGTCTAGCATATTACAAATACAAGCCTATGGAATCGAAAGCCTTAAGCCAAAAGTCAGGTGTTTAGAGAAATCTTGCTCATATAGGTAGGCTACTAGGTGATTGGGTCAATTCTGCCATTCCACAATGTAACACTGACTTTCCATAATACCTCAATAGTGACCTTATGAAACTTTTACCAAAACAATGAACCTACAGGGTCATATATTGCGTCTAATCGTAAGCCCCGTCATCGATAAACTTCCCAGCTATGTCTCACCAACCAACATACTGCTATGCTGGCATCCTGGCCCTCTTCACCCCCTGGCCGTGACCCGGGGGTGACCTGGGCCAGTCCCGTAACCAAGGTGATGAGTCAGAGGGCGCCCCAAGTGGGCGTCATGAGGGCGTCAAGTGGACTTATCTATGAAGGGGTTATATGTGATGATGGATTGTAATGGGCTTCTCCTTTCTGGGTGGACAGACCTGTAGATGTATCCCAGGGTCAGAGAATGAACATTCCGCTATACGGCATGGCATGGGGCATGATATACTGTAGGGTTTGTCGTTACTTAGAAGTTACCAGATCCATACAAATCAACTTGGGAAATCACTCATAATATCATTTGTAGGACACCTCCAACTTACACGGTCATTTGATATAGATATGATGTATCCGTAATATTTGATGCATCGTGCATCTTTAATTGATATTTATAGGGGCCTATGTATGATGAACTAAATATTTTATCATTCAAATCACTGCATAGATCATGAGATATTAGAATGATAGCTGAGTGATGCTAGTTTCTGAATTCATCCATGGGAAAATCTCATTCAAACATATCATGAGTGTTGGGACATGCTTTGACAGCCCCATCACCACCCTGGTGACATCCCACCGATCCCGTCCACCACCCCTACCTCCCGGACCGGTCACTTCTGACCCGTGCCTAACGAACTTTGACCCTGCCAACCTGACCTCTAATAACCCATATGGTCGGGATGAGGCACTGACACCACTGAGCCAATTTTCACTGACAGAGGCAGGGTTCCTCATTTCTAACCCCAGACGCCCGGGCAACGACGACTTGTACAAAACGTAGCTTAGATATTATCAGTGAAAGAAATCTGGAGAATGTAACATGGCAGTCACAAAATGTTAGGATGAAATGAAATAGGAGTGGGAGCTCGACTGGAAGCTAGGGAACATGAGCAGTAATTTAGGAAAATGGATCGAAGTGTCTTATAAAATTAAGGGATTGGTGAATTGGCTATATATATTATATGTATACGTGTAGGCCTATACAAATATATGTATATGTATGTAATGCCTACTACGTCCTTCACGAACTGCCCATAGTCCTGCGACTGCATGACTTTCCCGCCCTAATATCAATATCCCTACTTCACCCCCCGCCCTACTGCCTTCTGTCCATTAAGTTAGGTGAGTAAAGGTGAGAGCGTGGCGCGGGTATGACAGGTGCTCTGTGTATTGTCTACCTGGGAAATACCCCCTCCCCCAACACCCATTTATCCCCCAGGCCCCGTCCGCCCCGCCAAAAGCGTCAAAGTGGCGACCCGCTCGGGGGGTTATAAGCCATAATGACAAAGCTCAAAAAGGGCCCAACCCACATTGTGAACGCTTAAACTGGGTTGAACCCCCTGGGTTGAACCCTTGTCCAGCCTGGGGGGATTCCTCCACCCTGTAGTGTGGCCAGGCCGGGGTTAGATTAATCTCAGCATGGACTCAGTCTTCAGTGTAGTGTAAAAGGTATGATAGGGCCATGTAGGGGAGGTCGGGCGCACCGGGAACCCCGTATCACAGCCGCCTGGGTCAAGGCACCGGCAAAAGAGATATTCAATACAAATCATACTTTATCTACTTTGCATGTTCTCGTGCATGACTAGACTTCAGCATCAAGAAATGCAAACGTGAACATACAGCTAGGCCTACACACAAGAGATATGATATCAGGGCTTCCCTATATGAATTAGAAACAGGAGTTTAGTTTGCCTTCGGTAATAAATTGATACTTATTAGACAGCCCACATGTCTAATGTGTGCATTTGTTATTACAGCAATAATCATTTTTCTATTGCATAATCATTTAAACCGTTTTCATATCTCTCCCTGATTACTTGATGTCTCAATATCAGCCCTCCCCGTCTCTGGTGTGGACCACTCGGGGAGGGGGAAGGTGTGGGTTGCACCTTAATTAACGAGGCCCACTAAAACAAAGCCCTGTTTGATCCGGCCAGCCGGGGGGACGCCAGCCGGGACGCCCGACACACACGGAGACGTAATGGATACACAAATACCACCTCCCCAGGTCGTACACATGGGGATGTAATGAATACACAAAAGTAATACCCATCTCCCTAGGTCGTACACACGGCTAGGGACAAAGAGTGCCATGTGCTCCTATCGTATAGATTCGAGCATGAGAATAAATCATGATACTAATTACATGCATATGGTTAATTTTACTCACATGGTAGAGTACATCGAAATGGACTATACCAGCTTGGTAATTCGTGTGAATGATTTAAATTATGTCCACTAACCTGGTAATTCGTGGGAATAATTTAAATTATGTTCTCTGCAGTACACAGCATTTTAAATATCAGTCACATATAATTATGTTCTCAATATGATCGGAGGTGATACAGACATCTTTTTCTTTTTCAATTTACAAATGTCACAACTTTGACCACAACTAGAGAAGAGTTGATAACTCTGATCTTCGTAGGTAGGCCTATTTTAGTTACATATACTAAATTGAGATTTCAACCTCCGTACATGTTAATTAATTGTCAGACCGGGGCTTTAAGTCCACGCGTGGCGGCGGGCCGAGGGCTTATGTATCCAGGGTCGTTACTACGCCCCTGGGCCCGTGCCCGCCCCACCTGCCGCCCTCCCCGGCCATTACCGGGCGGGTCAGGGGTAAGGGGTTAGGGTCGTGGCAGGTGGCCGATCCTCTCAGGTAAATACAGGTAAACACAGGTGACACGCAGGTATTAACCAATCAGACCGACTGTCAATCCTTATCGCCAGACTCGGGGTAACCGCCGCATTGGGTGACGTCCAATTTTAGGTAGGACTTTCCGTGGGAGACTTTAAGTGAGTTGACAAGAGAAGGATGTATATACTATGCATGGGATAATGTTTTATAATGAGTTCTCAGATTTCTCCTTTTTCTTTCAAACCTGCTGTTGGTGGGAGTGAAATTCGAACCAGTGGACAGCAATTTGATCTCAATCTATGACAATGAAAACATTAGTTTAGGTCTAATTATTTCTTACTTCTACCTCTTGTAGAAATTACAATGCATTTGGTACCTGCATGGACAAAGACATACGACCATTTGGTGATGGTTTTATTTAATACGTTTTAGAATATGATTATTTATATACATGTATAGTACCTTACGGAACTTTTCTAAGAATAAATTCTATTGATAGGCTGCATGATCATCATTCATATCGACATCTGATCACCGGAATATTTATGGTGGAATTGCATTATTATGTGTTCCTCAGCAATTAAGTGAAATAACTTTATAGATATGTTTTTAAAACCGAAAAATGCAGTGGTGGTAAACATGATGTGAACCCCTTTTCATATAAGGTACTTGTTTATGGAATGGAATTGATTATCTGCTGAAACCCCAACATAACAAAAGGATAATTATTATAATTAAACAAATGCACTGAGAAAAGTGTATAAGATATTTGATGATACATTGATGTAATACACTACAGTGATAATTATGTGTTTGTCAAAATAACGGAGATCAACTGTCATACCTTGTTAATATCATACTTGATCTGGAAGACCAGGAAGGTTACCCCTAAAAATTATCTCAGAAATAAAAATATAGATACATAAGATGAACAGCTTTTATCTTATACACAGCACCCCTCGAGGCCTCTTCACCTCGTAATATCAAATTCCCTCCATGTAGTCTCAACAGATCTAATAGGCCGTCTCTAGTTCCTGTTCCCGTCACAAGTAGGAGCCACTGCCCCATCAGCTCAGCGTCTCGGCTGGTGAACGGTTAAAGCATAACGTCCCCATGAGCGGTGTCATTGATTCGGATACACAGATGAAACAACGAGCTTCTTATCAATGAACGATGCTATAAACAATTTTACATATTTACGTACAGGCAAACACTGCTGCAAACGATACAATGTAGGCCATGTTTCAATTTCCTTTCTTTCTATTTATTTATTTTTTCGTTGTCAGGAGGATTATTCAGATGAACGAAATATTATTCGTGTACATGCCATAATGAGATCTATATAGACCGTTACTCATCGCAGTCCGAACACAAAATGCTCTCATCGTTAGAAGCTGGGTAAGGTTGCAGATGTTCTCAGAACTGTCAGAACCCAAGACCACTTCACTGCATTTGGTTTGAATCGGATCGGGGGTCAGCCCCCTGTTGACAAGCCTGCCCTGCGGCCCACCCTGGAGGAAACCCAACCCCCTGGATGAGGGAGGGGAGGGGCGTGATGGGCTCCCTCCTCCTGGGCAGACAGAGAGGGTGGTCCGCACGGCCCTGCATGCTGCATGATATTGTCATGATTAAATCTATGACTGTTAAGGGAAAACCAGTTAATTTTTCATTGTATATCAGGAATGCCTTTACCATGTATTTGTTTCCAAAACATTAAAGCATCTATACATACATATAGCTTAATTGAGCTACTGTCGGAAAGCTGATGATGCGTTAACAATAATCTATTTTGCCTGCCACTTCGGATGACTTTCTTTTTTCTTCAAAACTAAGAGAGAAAGCGTTAATATCTTCATTTTATCCCGCTCCACGTTTACAACTACGTATGGTAATAGATATGAAAGACAATTCAATAGGGTGGAGACTTATGGGTCTGAAACGAGCCTAGGTAATGAGCCTTTAAAAGTGGTTTAGCTCGTAAGGGGAATGGTGTTCTGAATAGAGTTTATACCCCAGCCAGGCGTGGGAAATTACCGACCTTATCGGAGAACTATGTAATTAGATTAGCTGCCAGTTGAAAGCAATTATCTAGGTTAAAGTGTAGGGGTTTGGGTTGACTATCAAATAGCCTTGGGGTAGTGTCTAGTGTAAGCAAAGAGTGGAGAAAGCCCCAGAACATTACCCCATACTCCGCACTAAAAGGGCCTAGAACGCCTATAGCCTTATTGTCCTTGAGGCAGGGTTCTTTAATCTTTGCCTTTTCTATATTATGAACAAACTGAAAAGAGGGGATTAATTGATTACCCAAAGCGCCATTTTATAATGTCAAAGAATGAAGGGTCTCTCCTGCAACTACCGTTATATCACACGGACACTGCGTCATGGCTAACGTCACAGTGACAGCATCAACGGACTGATGCTGTGTATAATCGTTAAATTACATCCCTTCATTATATTAGGATAAACAAACTTGACGTTTATCTAGACGGCATTGTTCACGTGCTCTGATAAAAAGAGGTGGATCTGACGCTGACAACTTTACTGGCATTGTGTACTTTGCCTCAGCGATTTAATATCCATCGGAGGCAAACACGAGGTGGGCAAACATTACATTTTTATTGGAGAGGTAGGACCGAAGTCCCGTGGTCGCCCATGTTATAAAAAGTGCCGGACCACTACAAAGTAATCCTATTTATCTCCAGTTCATACGAAGGCTTCCATTGACTAGAACGAACACTATAGAATGACTGATCATTGCTTTCTGATCGCTCACAGTCGATATACCCAGTCTCTGGTCTATAGTGTGATCTCTTGTCTGAGTGGGAAAAGCTCGGGGATGAACCAGGGCCAATCGTCCCTAACCCCTAAAGCTCTAGAGGACCTAGGGTACAGTCGAGTCCCTTTGTCCAGTGTGTGAGTCGGAGCTACTCCCCCCACTCAAGTACCCTACCCACCTCGGTGTTTGCAGACAGTTACAATTTTCCCCAATTTTAATTTCTGACCAACACATTTCTCGCCAGAGATTCACGGCACATAGATAGAACTATAGCCCCTTGTCTATGCTCCTAGCTTTTAACATTTGTTTAAAAGGTCTTAAAAGTGTGTTTTTATTGTTGTTTATTTTCTATTTTGGCATTTTATTTATCTGCATTTTTTGTTATTGGGAAAGCCAGACAGCCCCGACCTCACCCACCCTCCAGTGGCAACCATTCATAGACCGTGGTCCCAAACACAGAGACAAGTACCACTTTAGGTGATCAAAAGGCCATGCTTACTTTCTGTGTGCCTGGATAAAGCCCACTATGATTATCCTACATTTGTAACACTTCTTACGGCCCTGTCAGACCTCCCACCCTTGTAAATCAGTTCTTATTGGTACTGACTTTTTTTAGTTGGTGAACATGAGTGGAGACGGAGACCCTGGAGTGGTGGGTGGGGACTGAGTGAATCAAGAGTTGATGGAGTATGGGTGGGATTGTTTGGTGGCGCCCTCTCGTTTTAATCAGGGAACTCAAGTAGGAGGAAGTCCTGTACGTTTGGTAAACGCCTGTTTCTCACGGTTATCAACCTTCTAGCGCAAAACATGTAGTATTCTGTAAATATTATAGTTATGAGAACACACAGAAATGAAGAATATATAATATGTATACTATTATGTAATTTTTGGGAAATTTATATTCTATGTGACATCAAACGTCACAAAAGGTTATCGTAATGTAAACTGTTATAAGAAACTGTAATTCTAGTGTCCATGCTGTCATAGCAAAGTCATTCATTCTTGAAGGAAATCTAGGCTCATGATACAGTGTAGGAGGCAAATTTTACCATCTAACTCTAATTGCTTTTGAAAACCCTTACTGAAATAGACCTAACGTTCCCATAGTAATTGAGAAAGCTTCCACGTTGCTTTTTCTTCAAACCTGATTTAAAGCGCCTCCTCATTGATTCTTATTTTCATGTCCGCATTTTTGTAACTAGCAGAGGTTTGATGCCATGTTTTTTTCTGCTTTTCAAACAGATGCACCCTGGAGGAGTGAGGGCCATCCCACTGGTGGCCCAGATGACTGCTGACCTCTGTGACCCTGGAGGCGGTGAGAAGGAACAGATGCTGCTGGGGGTTGACGAGCTGCGGGAGGGCTGCCAAGGAGGGGGTCGGTTGGGGGGGGGGGGTAGAAGGGGGAGGGAGAGTGGGGGGAGGGGTCGTTGTTTGAGGAACAAGGAAGATGAGAAGTATATAATATTATGTGTGTAGATGAATTTTGGCTTTAGGGTATTGCACGACAGTTCATGTTAATGCCCATGTTGTAATACAGGTATTCCCATGATTAGTTTGGGAGCCTTCCGGAATTCGAAATGGTTTATTGTAAATCAGCAAGCTCGATTTTTTTTTGTCTAAAGGATAAATAGATGAATACAACATTGCTTGTTCCATTTCTAATAATATATTGTCGAAACGATTTGAGTTCTTGAATTTAAACTGATAAATCATGATTCCTTCTGCATGTATGGCATTCTTCATCCTTTCAGTGATTTATACAGCTGAATTGTTTTGACTTGTATATATTTTTAATAGAAGAATCCAAACGACAGAATGAGATTGGTATCTGATAATACTTGTATGCTAAAACTGCCTGCTAGAATTGTTAATGCTGGCAATGCCGAGACTGACCCAGAACACAGTAAGATTATCTTCATGCCTTTGCATCATACAGGTGATTCCAAACATGCAAATAACAGATGGTAATCAGTTCAATTCATCTCATTCTGTTACTTGTTATATCACTTCGCTATCTGCCTCTCCTTTTTTTTCAGGGCGGACATTCTTGACGAGTCTCCGTAAATTAAAGTAACGACTCGAATTATAGAAAAAAGGGGCTCCTAATTTCTCAGACAAGTAAATGGGTGCATCAGGGAAAAGCATTTGTAATGATTTTTGATGAGTCAGCAAATTAAGTGCATCATTGCCGCCTCAACGGATTACAAGCGTTCATTCCGATAGACTCTGTAGGGAAGGGGTTGGGAGGGATTGCCGCAACTGTTGCGTTTTCCCAGGCTTGACAAGCCTGGCACGTCATGTTTTCTCCCTCACAGGAGGTGTTTTTCAGTCAGTTGACAATAGGACCCACTAAATAGTGCCTGGGCTGTGGTGTATTACCGAAGGCCTGACAGACAGGGCCTATATTGACATAAGGGATTTTAGTAAGCCCCTTTTTACTGTAGTAACTGTATTCCTACTAGTACACTTAACCCATCACTAAGCGTGTGGTATTAGACGGAGTTCCTTTGCTATTATGTTGGGCTTGGCGAGCGAAGAATTGTTAAATTTCCTACTGTTACGTTTCAACTTTACCTGAATAATCATACTGTATAATACTATCATAATTAAACCAACCATCGTCCAAAGCACTGCCGTCCTGTTAACTGTATCCACAATACTTTCTGTATGATGATAAGAAATATAAGGTGGAAATAGGTCAAAATATTCCGTCAATAATAGCCATCAAATGAACAACTATATCTCACTTCATAACATCATTTAACATTTAAAGTGTTATTTTCTAAACACGAGTTCTATACATGTACCAGCACCTCTGATGCAGGTTAGCCTTCTCACCAGTCTGGCCAGCTCCTCCTTTCTCACACGCCTTTACCCACCGCAGGACAAGGCCATAACGACAAAAAGCCCAAGGCACCCGGCAGGCACAGGTGGCAGCGACATCCTTTCATGGCTCTTGTAATTTCAGGGATACAGGGGGCATTAGGGGTTGTAAAGGCCCCTCACAGCACTGAGAACTCAGGCTAGGTTCGCCTACAGCTCTCTAGACCACATGGCAAATTATTGGAACGTATGTCACCCAAAGGGATTGTAGGGTAACCGATGATGTGTTTTTATTATCCATGTACATTAAGGTAATCGCATCATAACCCTCTACACTATATTTTGGGTATTCTCCTGAATAGTAAATTATGTATATTGATGGTATATTAAAGTGTATTTCTGACTCATGGCCTGCTATGTCGTGCAAAAACATAAGCAGTAAGTGAATTGTTATTTCATTATACTGCAGATCATTCGCATTGGAAACATAGATATAAAGTGAGCCTGCACACTTTCTCATGTCCTTGACAGGAACCACGCTATAGTAGTTTACACCAAGTGACACTTCTGTTACAAGCACGTGCTTAAAACCCATGCTTATTTGTAGTAGCACCCAAGTCGTTATGGAAACACAGGGCCTCATAATGAATTCATGGTAACCCGAGGGCAGGTGGGGTCTTCCCCAGAAGCCATTGTTCTACCTGTAACCCCTATATCCTCCTGGCGGGCGGCAGGCCCACCTTAATGGGACTAATGAGGGGGTATGTGGGTCACCCTAAGGTCACGATCAATGGGACAGGTAAAGGGCAGGAGCTGCTCTCAAAGGGCACGGCCTGACCTGGAGGAGGCAGTATACAACATGTACGTGGTGTGCGCCTTGGGCTTACACAACAACTAAGACAATACAGTATGCTAAATTAATTTTGCTAACTGTTTAGAACAGTTTAATGGGTATGAGAGAAGTTCTATCTTATAAGTATCGGAAAGACTTTCTCTATGGAGTCTAATATGAAGAATGTTACTGTTTTATTCATTTGCTTGTGGATTTGGGATAGGACATGTACTCGGTATTAGGTTTTGCACTGTTGGATGGTATGCAAGCATTAACGTCCCTCACTATAACCCTTGAATAAATTGCAATAATGGTAATTGAATGCAGCACAAATATGTACCACTATATGAACTATAACGCCCAGTAAAACACACAAAACCCTGAAATTATCTGTCATACCATGATTACAAAGGGGGAATCCATCAAATAATCAACCACCTTTTCGTTCAACACTTCGTCTTGATAAGTACATATCTATGTCCAGCTGCATTCTTCTTTATTCAACACTTATTGTGTCATTAGGCCCTATACACCCAGATGTACCACCTTCCCATAGGGCCATAATCTGATAATATTATAGCCTATTGGCCGAGAGCCAAAGCCAGAGGCCTTCTGCTTGTAAGATACAAACAGTCGGTAGTGAACCCATTTACACTTCTACTGGGATTATCGGCCACCGCATGGCATTACCTTAATCCCCCTTTGTCTCCGCAGAGAGTCACTCACAGGGAGCTGCTCGTTGGTGCTAAGTCGTCACGCAACGAGCAGCTCGGCCAAGACGGGGGCGCCGGGGTATTAACAGGGGACACAATGCATGAGACCAAAGGCCTTACAGGGCGCACGCAACGTGTTGTAAATGTGTTGAGATACTTGTCAAAGGCTGCTCAATTATTCAAGTTTATAATTTCTTTATACATGTAGAGTGCCTTCAGAACAATGAATTCGAATAATGCTTCCCAGGGTATATACGATTGTTACACAAACAACCTCCGCCTTTGGTGATGGGTTCCGTCTCACAACCCCCTTTTGACTTTCCATAATTCTTTGTATATGAAACAAATATCTAAAAATTGTTAACCGGGCTTATAAGGTGTTTTTCCTTTTATGTCTTTTTTCAGTCATTTCCAGTGAGACAATGTAATATAGGCCTAGGAGAAACGGTTTGTGGTCACCATGATGCCAAGGTAATCTTGTGAAACTATAGTAAATTTACACATAGACGTTCCAGGTAAATTCCTTCTGGCCATTTCAAGCTTTTTCCCTTTGAAACAAGGACAAGTAAAAGTAAAACAATATGTGTACTTACTAACTGCCTCGATGACCTCGGCCAGGATGACGCCATCGCAGATGTCCACCTGGAGGTCGGTGATCACCCGTTTGTTGCGGGCCTTCTCCAGGTAGTGGTTGGCCCAGTCCGTGTAGATCTGTACAGGAGAAGGAGAAGTAGTTTAGCAACAGACATAGCCGGCCACATTCTGCCAATAAAATGGTAATAAAATGGCCCCATATTTGCACAGGATTTTATAAGACTTATAATGATATCATCAGCACTAGCAGTGAACTTCAAACATTCCAACAGGTGCTATTTTTCAAGTTGTTTATGGTTAAATTGTCGTGCCATGAGATCGGTTATAGCCTATACTGTACAGCTGTTCTTTTTGTTATAAATTAAAGCAGCTGTCTGTACATGTATTTATTGTCCCCCAAACGCATTTCCCACACAACACAACGTAAAAAAATGTTATCTTAGGCTACGGTTGATTTCTTTTATTTCATCAATTCTATCATAGTCACCTCGCCCACCTTCACACTACAAGCCCCGTACCTCTGCCCTTAGTAAGGTGCCCTTCAGTGGGGGACTAAGGAGAGAGGCTGTCTAGAACCTTTCAAGGATCTTTCTGGCCCTTTTTCCCTCGCCGACACCGCCTGTCCTGTCGCCGACGTCCCTCCCTAGGCCCCTTTTTACTCGGTCTTATTCAGGCCGGGGCCGGGATGTCGGAATCAACTGCTTGGCTGAGCGCTGCTTGTCAGGGCCGCCACATCTCCCATGTACTGGAGGAGGGCTGGGGTGGGAATAAGGGGGAGGGGGTTGCCTCACCTGTCGCTATCTCACAGAACATCCAGGTAATTGATCCCAGACTGCCTCAGGCTAGACCAAAATCAATTAAGAGGAAAAACTGAAGATGAGGCACCTGTGGAATTTCGCTCATGTTGAACATCATCGTTTTAGGCTTTGTTAGGAGCAGCCTATCCCTGCAGTGTTTAGTATGTATGTAAATTATACGTTTTACTCCACATATCCTTAATTATATTCATTATTGTCTTGGTTACGTCAGACGGACCCGCCTACAAGTAAATATTCTGAATCTGATTGACATTTGAGCAAAGAATCGTAGGGTCATAAGTAGGCCCTATAAGGAATTACACAAAAAAAAGAGAGAAAGACATAATTAAAAGATCTCATATCTCATCCCAAAGGCAGACATTTCCACTGTGGTTAAACCTCTATTCCCCTCAAAATTTATGTCGTATATTCATTCACAATATCAAAGAGAGTGGCGGACAACCTATGATTACTACTAGTTCTACAAGCTCGAATTCCGCTCACTAACCCATCCCTTTCCAATTGCTCCGAGTCACTCCTTTGCTCCCCGTAGTACCAGACCTACTCATGCATAGACCGTCAGTGAAGGCGACAGGAATTAGCGGCAGACAAGGGGAGCTTCCTCATTTCACAGGCCATATCTCTGCGGGCCCAGACGGCGGCGTTAGTCTCCTCCCATTAGTATTATTACTCCTTGGTCACTCATTAAGGCTCCTCCAGGGTTTGGCTGGCCTGACCCATCCTTATAGCCTCTGCCTCCGGTCGTTTTGACGCAAGTCACCCGAACACATTCCAATTCCACATATAATAGCCATGGGTAAATCTTAATTCAAAGAATTCATTGAGGTAGAATACTACACATATAAGCATACTAATGGTAATCAATAAGAAAAGATTAATGTAGATGAATTTCTAACAGGTTTAGCAATATCAATGTTCTAAGTGCTGGGAAGATGGAGTTTTACTATCCTCGTTTACTTTCAATGTCTGGTAATAAAACTATTGAAATTCTCGAAATATACAATTCCTTTATTGAAAGTGACAAGTTGTTTTTAGAAATTTTAATTGACATTGGCTGCATGAAACTTGCTAAATCGCCAAACAGATCCTCATTAGAAAACCATTTAGGCCTAGTAACAATTGTAACTAGCATATATAGAACCATTTGAGGCATGGAAGCCCCTCAGTTAGCCCATCTCTAACCACATCTGTCTGGCACTCAGGCACTTGGCTTCAGGGAAACTGCCGTGCCCTCTGCTAATAAGGTCATTACTGAACAATACAGCGGGCGACGTGTTGGTTGTTGTTGTACTTTTTCCCCTGTCTGCCCGTTTCCCCAGTGCTGTCGGTCGTTTGGGCCGGCGTTATACCGACGTTGTAGCACCCTTTTAGGGGTGGTTGCGTGCTCAGGGACAGTAACACAGGTCTGAGACAGTCCCCTGTTAATCGGCTCGCCATCTTTGGTTTTCTGCACCGGGCAAATGAGCCAATGTGAAGGGATTTGTTAAGAAATGGAAAAATGTCTGGGTAATCCTCGAGAGAGTTGTGTTCTAACAGTGAACAAAATGGATGATTATACTAGGTTGCCATTTAAAAAATAATTACACTTTTTCTGATCATACGATGATTTGAGCAATAGTCACTATAAATAAAGCTATTTCTTTTTCATCCCCACGTGCAGTAAAAACACCCATTACAACTACGTATACAGGGTAATAATTATACAACATTTAACCTTAATATGTGGTCCTCTGATTATAGGTGTACATTTGAAGTAAGGCCTATATCGATGAGAGACATACACCATATTTCAGGTGACCATCGCATTATAAAGCTCTCACTAATATTTTTGTAGCAATATCAATCCACTAATTCTAAATTCTAATAAACTGGGCTTTGGTCCATGTTACTTTTATCCAAAGCCCCAGGCCGGGTCTGACCTTTTACACCGGGACTGGGACAACCCTAGGCTGCACTTAATAAGCCCGAGTGGGCACTCGCGGGGACCAGCAGACGTCATGACAGAGTGGTTCTCGGCTGGTGTCCCGCCTGTCGGACCAATCATCCCGGCCTGTATCACCACCACCCACATTTGGACCACGATGGCATTACCACTGCCTCCATAAAAGACAATGCTATCCCTGCTCTTCTTGAAAAGCTGGTATCTCTGATGCAGATAGTGGGTGGCAGTAAATTTCAATTGGCAGGGGCTGATCGTGTTAGTGGCCGGTAGGGATGTCCTGCCCGGCGCCCACCAGTCTGTGCGACGAGCCACGACGCCCGCCTCCTGTGCCCCCATGGTCCTGGAGGCCTCCGGGCCCCACCGCAGCCTTCCCCGTCCATACAGCTAGGGCTTGCTTACTATGAGTTGTTTTTGCGTTTTTGCTATTTTTGTGTTGTATCGAGAACCACTGTGTATAATATGCTCAATAAATTCTAAATTATTCGGTCACGTTAGCTTACTCTTTGAAACAGGAGTATGCACTAGGCGTTAACGTTGCATTTTTGCAAAAAAAAACAAACTCAACAACAACAGGGTAGTACCTGGTACAAATATTACATCCTTCGAATTGGTTGAAAGATGGGCCATGAATAAACTTCGTTTACAACTTATCAAATGTCCATCAAAAAATTGTACTCCTCATAAAAAGTTTAATACTTCAGACATACATGATAAGAATGTACTGTATATATTGGTATTGATTCAGCTAGAACCGTTGTCTATATGGCAGTAAGCTTATCCCTATGTTTGGAGCACCTCACGTCACAAAGAGTTAATCTGGCCCGATAAAAGAGCGGGGACAGGACACCGCCATTTGTCTTGGGTGGGTGTCAGAATGCCTGTGGATCAGGATGATCAAGGAGAGGTGGTGATGTAGGGGGAGATCTGCTGGTGCACCCTATAGGGACTGGGGGATCAGGGGGACCGAGCCCTAGGAGGAGCAATACCCTAGAGGAGGGGGATAAACAGATCAGGTAGGGTGCCCACACTAAACCTGCCAACGTACGGCAACATGATTAAGGCAAGTACAGGCGGGGTATGAAAATATATCCACCCATTCCTCATCCTGCCCATACCACGGCCGAAAGATGAGACCCTACAAATAAGTCTGCCCGGGGGCTTGGATAGGTCAATAAATACAAAAGTGTAATGCATATCAGTCTGCAGAAAACCCCTCCTTCTTACGCAACATACCTTCCTTCTTTTACGATCCAATTAATCTGCCTTCTGATATTCCCCAGAAGTAATTACTACTGTTGGTACATCAGAAGCATACAAGCGAAACATTAATTCCACAAAACCCTGTCAGTTTCTTATTGATGGAGATAAAGTAAAAATGAAAAAAAGGTTCCCTAACATTCCACCGACGTTTCTTGCCGACTGGGAAGTGTCCGGAGGTCTAGGGGCGTGAGGAGTGTCACTCTGGTCTGATTAAGAGGAAGCTCGGCACGTCAGATTGTGTCTAATCAGGCCCTGTCTAATCGTATTGCCATCTCCCCACTGCCTAACGCCCTGTGATGTCTGACGTGTGCCGGGAACATGGAAACTGTCACGGCTACAATAGACATGACTGCTGGCTTCGGGCAAGAGATTATCGACCAGATTAAGGCGGATCAACAGCAAACCAGACTGGATATTCCTGTTACTAACACATTACAGGTATTAAGGCAGAATTGGCGTTTAAGTATGAAATAATCTGGCATAAGAGTTTTGGGATATTTCTCATAGCCTGAAAATTTACATGCTGTTTGACCAAAGATATAATGTGATAAATGGACTTGTAGGTTTCCTATTCTAAGGGAAATATAGTGCAAAGGGAATGCCTGATATTGACTAACCCCGAAGAAGCTGACTAAAAGAGAAGGGGTTCTGTATGACCCACAACCTGCATTATCGAAATGTACCCAGCTGGAATTGGATGGCCTCCAGAGATGGCTAATACATCTTGGCAAAAGGCAGCTTCAGCCGTTAAACGCTCCCTCCTTGGCTGCCCCCACTTAAGCGCTTCCTCCTATATGCAATGCTGTCCATTTACCGAAGACATTCATGTGAGCATCCAATGCAAGGCGCCACACTCCCCGAAAGGGCCGTTAACATGCATGTGAAAAATGCATAAGACCCTTTGTAATTACTGCTACTCATCTAGGCAAAAGCACGTGTCAGCTCTTTAAGCTTAAGTAAGATCCTTTGCTTGTATTACTGGCCCGAAAGGTAATCTAAGAAGAATTTGGCGGCTACGTACTATAAACTGATAAAGGTTGCTGACTGGGGACCTAGTAGCCGCAAGAATGAATTATTTACCAAGGTGTGCAAAGCCGTGGGAAAAATGTCAGATGATACAAGAAAACATATTTCAATTTGAATGATTGAAGCCGTCACCTTTGATTGGTTGAGGAAGCCCGTATCTGTTTGCCGTTTGTGTGGTTTTTTATTTACTTGTTTTATTTCTTGCCCCACTATGTCACGACCAACCCATTTCCTCTCAGTTCGTATTTGGTTGCCATGACGACGGTGGCGGGCTCCTCTTTTTATACCATCTCCAGGACGGTTTTCAGGCAGATAGGTAACTGGATTTCCAGCCGAAGGAGACTGATTGCATTAGACCGTCTCCTATGTAAGGATGCTACATGCTACACCCACCTAATCTGAGTGATGGGTCATTTACCTCAATTTGAGGATTAAAGTAAACCCTACATACCACTACACCAAAAATGGTCTATTTACTTGTACGCTTATCTAACTACATATCACCTTGAATTTCGACTGAAAGTGTTTGTATAACAAGTTAAAAAGGCAATAAATACAAACTTAGTAAATAGGTTAATTATTGCAATAATTAAAGCCTGGGCCCTGATGAAGTATAGAAAATTTCAAAGAAATCCTAGTTTTCAGTTGAGTGACTAGAAATGAGTACAAATCTCTGCAAAGTTTAAAGATTCGAAATTCGTAACTAATTCCTGGAGACCTACCTAATCATGAAAGAATAAAAAGTTTGAGAGGAAAATTTAGATTTAAAGATGTTAAACTCATACCTGTACATCTTGCTAATTATGAATATGAAGTTACATTGCTGTGACAATGCAATGACGTTGACATGACATTTGTTACAGTACTAAGTACAAAAAGGCACTAAGTGAGAAAATTATTGACGTTCATTTGCTAATTATTGATCATTAATTGATTATTATGTCAGTGTTCCTTTCACTACTAATTCATTACTAGTTATCTTTTTGTGACTGACGTTTGCTGACTTAGTCCCTCTTAGTAAGTTCATGTGGGTCATGTGGGTCATGTGGGTCATGTGGGTCATGTGGGTCATGTGGGTCATGTGGGTCATGTGGGTCATGTGGGTCATGTGGGTCATCCCCATGACATCCCCATGACATCCCCATGACATCCCCATGACATCCCCATGACATCCCCATGACATCCCCATGACATCCCCATGACATCCCCATGACATCCCCATGACATCCCCATGACATCCCCATGACATCCCCATGACATCCCCATGACATCCCCATGACATCCCCATGACATCCCCATGACATCCCCATGACATCCCCATGACATCCCCATGACATCCCCATGACATCCCCATGACATCCCCATGACATCCCCATGACATCCCCATGACATCCCCATGACATCCCCATGACATCCCCATGACATCCCCATGACATCCCCATGACATCCCCATGACATCCCCATGACATCCCCATGACATCCCCATGACATCCCCATGACATCCCCATGACATCCCCATGACATCCCCATGACATCCCCATGACATCCCCATGACATCCCCATGACATCCCCATGACATCCCCATGACATCCCCATGACATCCCCATGACATCCCCATGACATCCCCATGACATCCCCATGACATCCCCATGACATCCCCATGACATCCCCATGACATCCCCTCCACCCCTCCACCCCTCCACCCCTCCACCCCTCCACCCCTCCACCCCTCCACCCCTCCACCCCTCCACCCCTCCACCCCTCCACCCCTCCACCCCTCCACCCCTCCACCCCTCCACCCCTCCACCCCTCCACCCCTCCACCCCTCCACCCCTCCACCCCTTCACCCCTTCACCCCTTCACCCCTTCACCCCTTCACCCCTTCACCCCTTCACCCCTTCACCCCTTCACCCCTTCACCCCTTCACCCCTTCACCCCTTCACCCCTTCACCCCTTCACCCCTTTACCCCTTCACCCTCTTCACCCCCTTCACCCCCTTACCCCCATATGAAAATAAAAGGGTTGAGTGAGACCTATTGTGGCATTGATATATTCATTATGTTAATTAGACTTGCATTCCCACAATGCTGTGAGGCAACAATAATGCAATTTTCTTTTGTCTTTTGGGAGGAACTGGAAGCGGAAGTAGAAATGTTCTGAAAGCTGGTTCCCACAGTCATGCTAATGCATAGCACTTTGACAGTTTTAGGCTGACACCAGCAATCTCAAAACGCATTCCTATCTGTGTCCGAATGATAACATTTACAAGGTTCACCATCGGGGCCAGTCCGGGCCCAGAACAATATAAGAGAGGTGCAGTTAAGGAGGTCGACTAAACAAGAGCACCTCTTTCCATAATTGACTGGCAAAGCAGTGCAAATTGGCTTAGCATACAACGCGAGGAAGTAAGTAGTACACGAAAATGGCACATAGTAGCAGGCACAGGAACTCGCAGGCGACCTCCTGCCATTACACACTGCTCTAGAACCCACCTTTTAGTAATATCATGTCCTTCCTACATTTCTGTGTGAGTGTTTCTTTCTAAGCAACCAAATATGGAGAACGCTGTAAGGTAACCCGTTGCTTTTGCCTTCCCGTGGAGCCGGCTTTCCGGGTTGTAGGCCTTAAGAGTCGTCTCCGTGTCCGCTGGAGGCAGTTACATTAAAGGAGTGGGAGAAGGGCTGGGACCACCCACCCGCAGATCACAGGGGCCTAGGTCACAATAGCCAACGGGAGTGATCCTTCTCTGCTGGCCACCCGAGCACCCTACTTGTGAGATATGACATTTAATACCAACCTTAACCTTTTCTTCATCCCTATGGCCCTGTAGATGAGTAGAATTCTCCTTTTGAATTTCAGTGGTAACAAATAAAACGAGATCCTACTGAAACCTTTCGGGTGACTCATTCAATTTATCAAGAGGTTTTGTGGCATTGAATTGTAAGTGTGCATCCGGCTAAGTAATATAATAGTAAATGGTGAAAACATAATGGCTCTATAGATATTAATTCTATGAGAGCTGAACTATAAAAACATGTAGGCCTATGTTATCTCTAAAATTATTCATGTCTATCATGCCCACAACATTACGTTCATATACTACGTGTGTACATATAATATGTATATATATATATATATATATATATATATATATATATATATATAAAGAGTGTATAAGGGACTCTATAGAGATGCTCCCTAATCCCAGTGGCATGTAAGTATACATTCGGTACAGAAAGTAATCAGACAGATCAAACAAGTTATAAACATACCGTCCTATTCAAACACATTACCTTATACAAGCAGTGGATTCTAATGACTATCGCGGATTGTGTACACAAACAGCACAAGGCCCACGAGTTTATGACCGTGCAGCCCAAGGGGCCAGTTCAACATTTAATATATCAGTGTGGGCCTGGTCCATATGTGTCCAATTTCCCGTCGGCGCGGCGACATGAGCCCTACAATGCATCAGTCAGACCATGAAATCAGACCCGACAATGTAATAGCAATGTCCTTTTATTCATGCCTGCCATGGGTCCCCAGTGTCCACCGATTGCCTCAAATTGCTGCAACACGCCTGCCCCCAGACCGTTCTTCTATTTATAAGATAAATACCCGCTATGGTCGGAGGGGGCAGGCGTTCGGTGCTATCTGTAGTAGTGGTTGTACTGCCAAGCCGCTGTCGGCCAGTGGGCAGGGTCGGATGTGGAGCTGTGGAACTGATAAAACGGCTACACCTTTTCCTCAAATCTATGTTGTTATGCCAATTGGGCTAGTAATATAAATCTGTCCATTTATATGAAACTGATATCGCAGCTATTTAACGATCATTTTGTATTTGGGGCAGGATCACTTATTATCATCTTCATTTCCGTATGTAATTTGGGAGTTTCAGTGCAAACCAATCTGGCTCCTGCACCAGCCCGCTCCACTCTGAGCAGATGAATTGGGAATGACCTGCTCATTGTACCCAACCCTGGAGGGAGCCGCCATGGAGGCATTGGGTTCTGCAAGCGCCGTGAATCATGGCGGCTCAAAATGAACATTTCCGCCTGGAGGGCAGGGTGTGACAGGGTGGATGGCCCACACTGACCGTGAGATATGAGACCCTGGAGGGCCGTGGCCCACTCAGGGACCGACCGACGACTGGGTCACATGACCTGCTTGGTCACGTGACGTGTGTTCACACCTGGAGGGGCGGTGTCCATAAGTGCAATAGATACCCGCCCTCTTCTATGGCTCGTGTTTGTGCATAGGCTTCCACGTATACAGACGCTTACCACAATCTATCGACTGTACACTCTTATGTTATATACAGTTCAGCTACCGGTGTTATATGCAAAACAATTTTGCTGACATTTTCATTCTTTTGCATAAAAATATCTTCCAATAGAATTGTTGTTAATACGCGTGACAAACTGTAATTGAGCTCCTTTTTCTATTCGGACTGGGTTTCGAGTAGAAGGTACATCGGAAACATTGCATGATCACTGCAATAATCAACTACATATATACAGTACTATACTACAGGACAGATTCATAGTGAGGGCATTTAGAGACCCTCATATTTCATCTACAACGCAGAAACATAGGCTTATCGTAAATGAAATACCGAGCAATAACTCGTGTGTTTCTAGCGTCGTTCGAGAAGTGTCCCTTACCTATCTCTACTTTATTATGCTTTTTCATGCAATGTTGTGAGGTTTTACGAGATGTTCAGGCGCAAATAGTATAGACAGCAGAACGTCATGGCGCCACATTAATGAAGGCAGAATCAATAAGCATGAGGCATTAAGCAGTGGTGGTAGACTGGTACATGGGGTACGACTGGAGAGGTTCTTCCGCCCACTGCATGTACAACCCTAAGCTCTTTAAACCAGGCGCGTGGTGCCCGCATGCTCTATCCTCACTTAAGGAGTGCCGGCAATGGGAAGAAAAGCTTCTTATGACAAGATGCCAAGTGCATTTGGCCTGGATTACATTTGATAAGATTGTTAGCAGTCCGCGCTCAGGAGATGCAGCCATATGTTGTCATATGAAACACTACTCTGTGATCTGAGTGGTGAAGATCGACACCAAGACATGACCAGGTAACTGGTTAAATCAAGACCAGCCCCTTTGTTCTAAGTAAAGTAATTTGTACCACACCTAGTCATTATGGCAAGTTTAAGCCAACGCTGCTCACTATCACAGGGCCTGAGTATTAATTTTAAATAAACAAGCCTATTTGATTTGGCTTCAATACAATCCTCCTTTCTTTGTATCATAAAACTGAAAGAAGGAAAATAAGATTAATAGTCAGCTGCGTAGACTTAATTTCCAGCCCAACCTATCACAACCTTAGTTAAGGAATCTAGGTGCACTGTTCGGCGCCAGCTCTTCCCCCATTTAATGTGTTGAGCAGATCCGAGCAGGTCCGAGCAGCAGTGAGCAGTTTTGTATGGCAGTAGAGTGAGCTGCTCCCGCCATCACGTCTACGGCCGGCCCCAACTCCGGACGCTCGATGGCCTCCCCCCACCCCGGGGATGTCTCCAGGCGTATTTTTCCTCCAGCACGCCCGGCCGGCTGATTCCAGTGATAAACAATCTTAGCTGTGGTGTAGAATCCACGGCCACACCGGCACAAACTTTGGGACTCGCGTGGTACTTCTAACCTCAGAAGGGAGCTTTGTAAAATGGCGTATTGGTTCACATTGAATTTGAAGCGAAAACCTATTTGGTTTCAATTCCATTGCATTCTAATGTAAAATGTGGTGAAAATTAGTTTGCCGTTTAATGGGTTCCATGCCCGATCGGTCGTGATGCTCTTTCGGTCAAATGATGTAAATATCACTGACACTTTCCATTTTCGCTGCTTTTCATACACATAAATGTATTAGCGAGTGCCCACTTAGTTAATAAGCTGTAAATCACGATGCAGTAATGGAAATTCCAATATGCAACAAACCTTTCCCGAAACGTCCCAGAACAGTGATGCTGGGGACTACTCGATCCGACGGCGCACATTGTTTATGGCGAGCAATTATAGGGCCACCGTTTTCCGAATTGGTGTTTGTGAAGTGGCGCCGTCATTAATGATTAACCCCTACTCCAGCAGCACACCTAACCCATTGTCCGAGAGTTCAGGTAGAAACAATGATGTATCTCTCACACATTGGCCGACTAGGTGTTGGGCAATGATTGATGTTCACCCTAGTCGGGGCAACCAATGGCTCTAATAGATTACGAAGCCTTGCCCCCTCGCCCCCCACCTACCTGAAAAGCGACAACTCAATTAAGGCAACCCTCTATTTGAGGCACAGATTTCTAAAAGCAATAATGATTATGTAGTGGTTCTTTGAATTGCAGATTGCAGATAGCGAAATTGAAATTATATTGAAAATAAAGTTATGAAGTAATAGATTTAAAGATTAGAATGGGGTTGCAATTATGGGTACAAAAAATAGTTACCCAATTCCAATTATGAGTACAGAAAAGTGTTATTAAACTTTGAGAAAAAAAGAGAGCATTCGGCTACCAGGACCAAAGGCACAATGACCTATACTACTTACACCTTGCACAAAATAATGATTCCGAAACCTTAAATCATTACTTGTGGTAAATCACCACAAACATGTGGCTGACTCAAGTGAGAAGGGTATTCTATGAAATGTTATACATTTCTAATCAAGGAAACACTCTGGTACGGGAATATATCGTAAGTATGAATTCCTGAAAACAAACATTATGTTTGATGAATATGCCCGTGAATATTTTAATGTTGTATGAAAATTCATAAAGTGCCCCACAAATTCTTATCCAATATCAAGAAAGCTTTGTTTTTCAGAATTGTCAAATCTAAAAGATGACCCAGAGTTTCTTCTAGGGAGAAAGGTTAGTAGGCCAGTATTGTCTGTTTGGACCCATTTCCCGATCTGTCAGACCGACAACTACATGATTAAATGGATCACTTAGGGTTCCCAATGCTGAACTCCGTCTCCATAGTCAAACCGACCCAGTCAGAGCAAGTGGGACATGCAATAAAAAGATTGAACTTTTCTAAGATACTCCCTGCACGAGTCAGGTAACCCTAGAATTGATGTCTTGAAAGACTGGAGGCAACAAGGACCGGAGTAGGTTGACAGGTCCTTCAGAAGAAGATGGAATGGATTGGGGTCAGTTCCTTGAGGGATTTTGTGTGCGACTATAATGTTCTATGGTCAATGGTTTAGAAATTGTTCTAGAATTTCAGACATAAATCATATCTTGAGTTCATATAGATATGCAAACTAACAATCACGGGGGGATTATTGATGTTTGTATCCTGTTTGGTCTTGAAACCAAAAACTCAATCATTCAAGAATTGTTAGAACGGGTGTCGTCTTCCAGGCGTGAAATGTTTCTGGTGCAACCTGCAGAAATAACAGAACAAACATTGGATTGGAGGACACCCTCCTAATTAGGGGTACTATACGTTTTATATTAATCCCCTGGAGGCTGGCTGGCTGCACCAAGTCTCCAGACGGGCCAAGATCTACACAGCGCACCTTGGCAGATGTATAGACCTAGCCCGCCACTTCTGACACCAATTACAGCGAGCTGCTCATCCCAATCGCTCATTATGGTCAGAGTAGGGTCCTGAGCTGCTCCTAGACAGGGCCGGCGCCGCAGTCAGAGAGGGGCAGCAATGCATGAGCCCGAGCCCTAATCAGCAACTTTATAACTCATTAGTGTGGCGGGAACGGCGGCCGGTTACATTTGGCCGATAGCAGTAGATTCACGAGGTTGTAAAGAACAATTTACCAGAATAGTAATGTGCTGTACGGTATAATGGAAGAATTGCGTCGCCATTGTGGTACTGCGCTGTGGGTAGCTTACAAAGTGGTGATATTTTAGCTTGCCTCTGCAAATATTTGGTTTGCAGAGACATTGTCATAATTGCAATGGTCGTCCGTATATGTGATACGGCATCAATTGCAAGTCTCACATGTTTTAGCAAGGGTTAATGTTCTCTTACCTATCTAGGTCAAATGCCTATTATCCCAATATTTTCGGGTATACCTATTAACCCTGGAACAAATCCAGGACACAGCTTATTACCACAGGAGGGCGAACGGCAGTTGGAAAAGCAAGGACGTAGAGGTCAGGTCATTGCAGTGCAGTGCACGGAATTATTATTCAAATGGAATGCCAGACCACACTCAGCATCATTTCACCATCCCAAACGACTGCCTTAGTAACTCAAACGGTAAATTGGATTTTTATTACATCAAAAACAAATGGAAAGAATTCAGTACTTTTCAATAGCTTACCTTTTATAGTTGCAAAAGCCTCTTTGATATGTAAACAATATCAAAGGGTTGCAAGTCCGTATTAAATAAGACTGCTCGTACTGGTCAAGTCAAGGCGAGTCCTCAGCTACTCTTTACAAAAGCAATGCAGCACCTGGAGGTGGCATGGCCGGCTGGTATACTGTTACTGTCCGCCATAGGACTAATACTCTGAGCTGCTCATTACGAGCACTCTGAAGACGACCTGAGCTGCTCCCCAGCCCGGGGCTTCCCTAATCCTGCTCACATAGAGGTGTGCGGCTATCCGCCTCCTACTTACCCCAGATCTGTCCAGATCAGCTTCATTAAAGGCACCAACCGCAGACTACACGGCGTAGGGAATACAGGGTGACTGAGGTGTTTTAAGCCTTATCTACTTTTAATGAGATAGGTCTCAATGTGTTACTCAAGTGGTGAGTGGCACCTCCAAATGAGAGTCTTACTTGTCTCATCCACACATTTATGTGTGTACCTGTATACATTGTAATGTAGAAGTTATTCTTATTTAGTTGGTAATAATTATTGCTTGCAATAGTTGCTTTGGTAACAGTTAAAAGATCAAAAAAGATCCTATGGTGCATCTTTATTACAAGTCACAGTAAGTAACATGAATACCATCCTGCTTTAATTGAACGGCAAATCCTTTCTTTTACCGCACCTTATTTGATACGGACTGACAATTTACAGGAGCCTCCGATAAAGTGACAGATCCAGGTCTGTATGGCCAGCCCGAAAAGGGCCCCCGGCTACCATATACGTAGACAATTTCTTACGGTCCCTCTGGGCCCACATATAAGATGAAGGAGTAGAACCCTTAATACCTTCCTGGCGGCTCCTTAACTCTTGAGGGAGAAGGACATTCCGAAATTTTAAATCGAAAAAATATGTCATTATCCTGACCATTATGCAATTTATTGTGAGCGAAGGCCTATTACAGCTGAATCAGAAAAGGGCAGCATTTATGAATCATTCAAGGATGGTTATTAGAAAGTTCATCTTGTGAAGCAATATTGGGATTGTTTCTATATAAACAGTTAATGGTGGATACAGTCCCTCGGAGGGGCGTCTTCACGGAGAGGTGGGACAGTTATCACTGGGCCCCGGAGCCCCAGTGGTCAGTGATCATAGCGCTATCACACACCACTACAAGCCCGCCATCAAGCCGCCACTCGGACCACTGACCAGTGCTGACCACAGGGGACGGGGGAGGGGGCGGCTGGGTGTATAGCCTTGTGGGGGTGGGGGAGGGAGGTGCCTCTATGGGCTATAGGTTTGATGAAACGGGATCGACACGTGGAAGTAAGGGCTCGTCCACTAAGACATCCCTCGGTGGGCTGCTTTGGGCCCTCACTAAGCTCTATCTTGATAGACCAGCTACTTCATTGTCACAGGCAAAACCTCAGTGCCTCTCTTTTTGAACTTGCAATTGCTGAGAAACTGTAATGACCGTAGTGTATTTTCCATACGGAAGAACGTATATATATTCAAACTATTCGTCCCGTTTAGATGGAATATTCAATTCTAGAACAACTGTTTACTCGGCAGCCCCTCACAGGCCTATGGTATTAGCATAATCACTATGTGTTTTTGCATACACATCAAGGGATTTAAACTGCAAATCGTATGCATTGGATTTTATGTGTAAATGATGCAATTCGTTTAAGCCTTCAAGATGCAGGGTTGTAAGCCTTATACTGTTATAGAGGTTGGTCAATCTGATCGGGTTGTCCCTGGGGACATCACAAACAGACCCTCCTGTCCCTGGGGACACCGCGGACACACCTACCCATACGGACCTCAGGACAGCGCCGTGGTATATGTCCGCAGATTTCCCAGGGGTGCCCCTCATCACACCTAGCCTACTACTAGTATTGTTTTCATGGAAATCAATGGACCGAGCTGCTCGGAGATGAGCTGCTCGGGGATGAGCTTTTCCGTGATGAGCTGCTCGGGGGTGGACAGCTATACAGTAGTCCCCCTATATACGGCCCCCCTCACCAGCGGCCACCCCTCTTATGTGGCCAGAAAAGTGTGGCACAGACTGTTTTCTCTCTATATTTACCCCTCACCAACGGCCACCCCTCTGACGCGGCCAGCGGCCACCCTTTTAGGGTCCCAAACGGCCACAATACCCCTCAACAGCGGCCAGATAGTAGTATAAAGTGCAGAGACTTGTGTTGGTAGCCAGTGGTCACACCTAAAACAAAGAGCGGGTGGCCAGGAGGTGTTGAGAGCGACCAGGAGGTGAATGGTCACACCTAAAACAAAGAGGGGTTGGCAGGAGGTGTTGAGAGCGACCAGGAGGTGAGTGGTCACACCTAGATTAAAGAGGGGGCGGCTAGGTGTTGAGAGGACCTGGAGGGGAGTGGTCGCACCTAAGACAAAGAAGGGCGGCCAGCAGGTATGGAGGTGACTTCTAGGTGTTGGTTATGGCGCCCTAGAGTGACGGTGACTAGAACCTAAATTAGACCCAGCGACATGGCTATTTTCGGGCCTTAATGACATGCGACATGAGATCTTTGAAAGAGAGTGACATGGGACATGGCAATTTCTTAAATTCAGCATGAACTCAGTAGGAACCCCCCCCCCCCCACTCCAGCTTGGGGCCCTTGATTGTTTGCACTCAGAAAACATTAAGGGAGTGCCAAGATTGACATTTGTACTATTATACTTTTAAGTCAAATAATACGTCATGCTATAAAGTATGAAGGAAAATTGTAAAAGAAAATGCAGAAAACTTTTGTATTTTTTCTGTATACATGTACCTGCCACAGTGGATATAATCCATATAGAATTTCAATCTTTGCTTTCTCAGGTAGCATAGACAAAATCTTTGTCCATCCATATGTTGAGAAAATGACTTTTCAGTTCCTCCCCCTCACCAGCGGCCACCCCTCACCAGCGGCCAATTTTATAATTCCCCTAGGGTGGCCGCATAAGAGGGGGACTACTGTATAGGAGTTGAGCAGCTCTCCCTCTCCCCATAGGGGTCTTGACTCCTAGATCGTTGGCTCAGGGGTGCCTAGGATAATTATGATACGGCGTTTTATTTTCGGAAACATAAGTAATCATCTATACGGTGCTGTATGTGAGTTTAGACCTTTTCTGTAAGAATCTGGAAATATAGAAAACCATTTTAGCCCTTGTATAAATAATTTCCGAGTTGTAAAATGAATTGATAAAAGTCGAGCCCAATCCCTGAGACAGCTCTCGGCAATTTGACCTGCAGCATTTTCCATTCTGCCCAGTAATGTCCCTTCATAATAGGCTCATATTCACACTTCGTGCACCTACTTCTAATTCATTTATTTCAATCAGGGACACATTTCTGCCCTCGGAGGAGGACAATGCTCGCCCTTGATGGTCGACCTGGGGGCGCGCCATGGAGCAGCCCTGGAGGACTATGGAGACATTTGTCCGGAGATCCTGGTCGTATGTCACACCCTGTCAGGGCTGAAAGACCGACCAGGCAGCTGCGGAAATGGCCGTCTTGTAGGAGATTCCTACGTCATATCTTAGGCGGGGCGCGGCCTAGGCGGTCTTGACCATTTAGGCTCAAAGGCTTAGAGACCGTGTGCGCGGCAGGCCTGAAATCCTGGCCATTTAGGGGACGGGGGTTGTGGATAGATTTGGGTGGCCGGTGAATGGATAGTCCTGGCCATGTGTGATTAATGGTGATAGATCCGAGTGGTGGGACGGGGGCCGAGGAGGGGGGCTGGGCGCACGGACCACGGTTTAAGGAGAGGATTAATCCATTTTTATCATCAGCCATCCATCCATTATGAGGGCGGGAGGAAAGATGAAGCCAAAAGTGGGTATTAGTGGGGAAGCGGCACAGGGCTGGCCTGCAGGCATGGCTGATGGATAGTTCAGGTAGGCCCGGTCTAAAGGTTGTATTCCACCAAGCGATTTTACTCCCGATTTAAACAAATCGGCAGTTGAAACTTTGGTTAATCATAGACATGTTATTTATTATCATTAGAAAAGATATCATACTCCCTTTCAATTAATATGTTAGGCCTACATGTAAGGGGTCCTTTCAAATTTCTAATAACAATTCATAAATAACTAAAATTCCAAAAGTCAGAATCGCCTAGTGGAATACAGCCTGAAGGGAGTGAGGCTTGGTACCTGAGGCACGACCGGCCTTCTCTCTGGCCAATGTAACCGGCCCAAAATGGCGTTATTTATGGGTGGATCCATCGACAAGTGGTCATCGCATGGCGTTAGTTGCATGTCCTTCTATAGGCCTAAATGAGTTTGCAATGTATCTTTTTCCATCTGTTCCATTCGATTTGTTGTTTTAACTGATCACCAATACTTGATTTTAAAGTATTGGCCATAATTATCCCTAGGAAATTAACGTTGCCATAGAAACCTGGCTGCACGCCTTTTTAACACGAAATAGAACATAGTTTTCAGTGAAGTCGCACTTAATTTCCGAGAGGCATAGAACTTCATACCCGCTGTAATTATTTCCCATCATCAAGACACGTATAAGATGAACGGTGGTGACAATTAAAATCAAAAGGGCGGAAGGAATTCGAATATAAAACTTATCGGAGGCTGCCGTCTGAAGTGTTCGAAGAAAGTGAGCTGCTCCTAAAGAAGAAGAAACAGCGAATACGAGCAGCTCATTAGGGCCGCATCTTGCGGGGCTGTGAGTGGCTTACAGGAAGGAGCTATCATAAGGCGTTGACATGCTGAAGCCAGGGTAATGATGCAACTCACATTGGTGAGTGGCTGATAAGTGCGGGGTCAGGGCCAGGCCTGACAACCTGCTCAATATCTATTAGCTGCTGCTCACTCTTGCTCATCGCCACGTGGCGAGCAGCTGAGGGTGCATGGCGACAAACCTGCCCCCCTTAACCCTTCGTCTACCGCTGTCGGAGAACTGCCACTGCCAGCAGCGGCAGGGGCCTGGAGCTGATTTAACCCCTTCAGTCGTGATAGAAGAAGTGACGGATGGCTCCTATATACGTAGGCGTCTGTTGAGATATTTATTAGCCGCGAAGACATATGGAAATGACGTCAACCACTTAGGTTACATCGGAAAACTTAAACTAAAATTGGAACCCAAAAGTAGCTCTAAAGGCACCACTTTTACAAGCAATACAATATTACTCAGATTACCAATTATATTTTTATAGCCAATTCTGAGAAATTCAATATTTTCGCTCCAGCCCTGGGGGGGTTGAGGTCTGAGCGGAAATTCAACAGTGGGCCGAACCTAGCCTGGTAGGGGGAAAATTGTCTTTTTATGTATCGGGGCATCAGCGGCTGCCAGCCTGCCACATGTGGGGGTATGGCCGCGGGTCAAGGCACCAACCAATGATAAATGCCTCCCAGGGTTGCATGGCTTGGATGGAGAAAATGAATTTCGTGGAAAAGTTCATGCATAAAGTTAACTTGGGGCAAACACGTACACATCGCTATTGCCTAGCTTAATTGAAAATTATTTATTTGGGTCTAAATTGATGAGTTTTATTCATATCTTAATTTGTAGTTAATTCTCCATGAATTGAGATTCGTAAATTAGCTACTGAATTTAAATCAAATTTTCTAAAACCCTGCATGAAAGTCAATCCTTAAAGTCAATCCTCATGATTCCTACTCTGTACAGGTTATTATACAAATGATATTGACGAGACGTATGCGTTCATATAGGCCTAAATTATACTTATCCCCGTTACCTAATATACCAATCCATACCAGAAGAGCAATCCCCCAATACCAATACCATACAGAAACCCTCCCCACACTGATCAGTTCCAAACAGTGCCTCCATTCCCGAGGTGTGATACTGACGGCAGCAGAGGGACATATTAAACTTCTAACGAGAGGCGAGGGCCGCGACCACTTTGACGCCCGTCTCAGGCCACATGATGAAATGCCTCTTGTCGTCGTAATAAAAGAGGCCGGCTTCATAAGCTGTTACACCTCGTACCGTAATGTGGCCCGACAGCTAATCGGGGAAACACATCCCTCCTCCTGGCGTCCTCCAGGGTGGGCGATTAATGGGGCGAGGCACGGACAAATAACGTCAGACGTAGTCGGGCCAAGGAATACCATATCCATCCTCCTGCCACTGGGATCAATTACTGTAAAAGCTTTCCAAGGACAAATATTAATTCTGAATGTCATAGGGTTTTATCTTTGTGCTAAAATGTCATGGTTCGCTTGAAAAGCTGATATGTATGCACCTACATGTATGTTTTCTAAATTATTAGAACACCTATATGTAATTGTACAAGCGTCCACAGCTGTGATAATCATTCATATATTATAAAAATGGTAATAACTGTAACATCACAGACCCCAGTAGGTATGTGGGTCTGTGAGCAGCTCACCGAGCAGGTTGAGAGTTGCTCGCCTGACCCGCACCCCAGCCACACGTCGCCCAGGTGGCCCGGTCTGGTCTGTTTAAAACAACACAACCCATCTGTGAAATGCCAAATAGGGCGGGCATCATCGATTGTAAGGTCTGAACCCAATCAGCCAGAACAGCCAAAAAGGCCAGCCAGCCACTAAGTTTGCATCAATGTTAAACCACCGGTGGTAAATGCCATTTTTAGGGGAAGCCTGAGAGTGTACCGCTCAGGAGAGTAAATTATTGATAAGGACATGGGAGATACTCTCCGAGCAGATATCTTCAGTGCCGGGTTAGCTCCTCGCCATAGACATCTTTGCGGGGAGAGTGGGGGAGAGTGTGGACGAAAGTCGTCTGCGGTTGGCGTTTCCCGCTCTTTTCCTCTCTGACTCTCTTTGCGGGCAGAGCAGACGACACTGAATGTCCTCATCAATCGCGGTGTAAAGTCCCTGTAATGCACGGTAAAAGACGGGGGAAGTACCACGGAAACACTTCAGGGACGTGAAGTCGGCTACTCAGGGGCTCAGTTAATACCAATCAAGTCCTGGTTTATACCAATCAAGTCCCATCAAAGTCCCATTTTCTAAAAATGGTCGGTTCCGACGACCACATGATGTTTGCTTATGGCATTCTATAATACAAACCGACCAGATGCTAAAAATGTGGCCTAATTTCGGATTACATTAACCTATATCTAATACAATCAATATTTGGATACCGTTATCAAAATAGAAATAATCAGGACCACACAGATTGCATAAGTAGGCCTATGTCCCTTTTGCTAAGGAATAACCTTTAAATATTTGATCGATATAGTTTCCAGTCTGAACTTGACGCTCACTTAACATGAAGTCTAGGGGGCATTGAACAACTTTGGGTTCCAACAAACTTGGTTCAATGCCATAAAGTAGCAGAGAGGCCAACGGGCCCATGCCATACCCATCGACCGGTCTGTAACCTCATTTCTGGCGGTAGAAGAAAGGTCAGCCGCCGGCCCCAAAGTCTTTTTCCTATTTGTATTCTGGCGGCTGTGATCCTGTGAACCTCTCAATAATATCTCAGGGACTTGTCCAATATCTCTGTGTCTACCAGGACCTAATCAGTCCCTTCTCCAGTGGCCTGGCCCCTCTTCTCCTGTTCCTGCCCCCTGCACCCCTCCAGCCATAGGTCTATACCCACTGTCTATCTTCCACCAAATAGCAGGCGTTGGGAAGCCGGCCCGAGCCCAAATGTCCAGCGGTCCAGCCGCAAATCAGATCTAGAAAAATGGTATGCCATACATATCCCACGTAAATGACCACAAAAAAGGGTCTGAGGCAGTGGCGGCCGTAGGCCTAAGACCGACAAGGGTTGTGTTATTTCGGAATCTATCATTATAACTCCACCTACCCCCTACTAAGCAGGAGAACTAATATACTCGGATCTCAATCACATGAATGGAATGGGGCTGGGGTGGAAATTGGCAGTGCATCAGGCAAGCCTTAGGCGGAGAAAGCCGAGTTTAGTGAGAAGGGGTGGGTTCTCCAGTTGGTTCTGAGATATTTGGGCAAAGGTACATACACCAGTGCCGACAGTCTGGAGGCTATTTGGGGGTCCAACAAGGCTCAATAATCCCCACCCAAGTCAACAAAGTCTCAGATCTTTTATTTGGTTCTGCCAGACACACAGGGAACCCGAGACGGAGGAGGTACCACTTTTCATCATTTGTAATTTTTTCCCCTTCAGTTTGAGCTCATCTTGCCCCCTCATCTGTCACCTTTCTTACCGCACCAGACAGGCCCTGATAACAGGCTACAAGCCACGTTTTTACGATTAACTCTACATGACAATCGTCGGCAAACGACTATTACCTTTATTTCTTATCTACAAATTTCATTTAAGGTTTCAGCAATTAAACTTGAATTATCTTGCGCGATTATCCTAGAAAAGTTACAAATGATCGAGCCGCCAGTATCAAAATACGCCAACATTCTGCTTGTTTAAACATCAGGACACGAGGGCTCGCACTATAGGCTTGTTTTTAAATTTTTTCATGAGTATCATAATATTTTAAAAGTGGAGATATCGAAGGATATTTTACAATGGTTTTTGCCAGAGGTTGGTGGTGGGGTTGCTATAAATACGACAGTGTGGCTCTAGTTACCCCTACCCCCCCCCCCCCTCAATCGCCATCTGGACCCCACCAGGCCCAGTGTAGTGCATACAACAACCTGGATTAGATGTTATTCTTTTAATGAAAAACCATTGTATAAACTCATTATTTGAATGCCAAACAAACACATTAAGTTAGAATTACATGAATTAAAGAAATACATTCGGAATAGAAATATTCTGCTCATACATTTCTACTGGTTAGGGCCCAAGTAAAATCGTGCTATTACATGGCAAATTTAGAATTTGGTTATCTCTGCTGAAATGGGCTACTTACCTTCCTAAAATTAATTATGTAGGCTTTATCTGTTGTTATTCTAGCTCTGTACGACCCCCATATACTTTCATCTTTAAACTTTCATATCAAAATATCATTCTTTAGATGCCTGTTCATGTATATATACTGGCTTTGTGATGTTACAGTCAACATAGGCTATAATTATATTCTTACTTATTGTCCTGGGACTGTCTAGTTCTCTATGGATATTGGATCCCCCTGCATACCAATAAATAGAACCACTAACCATTTCCCATAAGCAATAGGTCCCTGACCCCGGAAATGAGTGTATGCTGAAGATAAGGTCCTTAGCAGTAACCGGTCCGGACCCGTTACACCGGCCCACCGGAAGTGGGCGGCGCCCGCCGGGTGGCGCTGGCGTCGGCCGTCTGCCACATGAAACAGTCACGTGACTCGACGATCAATGTTTTCTTTTACCCCCTGCACCTAGCGAGAAAATATCTCAGAGACGTCGACCTGAAGACTGTTTTTTTCCTCAGACTGTATGCTCGAACTGTGGTTGGCAGTATAGCATTCAGTTTATGATTGTAGTCTTGATACCTAGCAGCGGATCTAAATTTAGTAAAAGTGAATTACCAAGAGGCACTGGGTGGCAATCTTAACATCATAGAGAGACACAAGGTCAATGTTGTTGATGACTTTGCTCTATATATAAAATATAGATATAGGATATATATAAGATATAGATATAGATAAATGAATTATGAAGATATAGATATACATTTACATCGTAATTACTACGACTTTCTCCACTCTCCCTACCTGTCACACGTCTAAAATAGGAGGCTTGTAGGGTATCGAATGGCCAGACAGACAGGACGTGCTATTCTATTATTTTATCTTAATATTTCCATCAGAAGGTTATTCACATAGACATGGCAGGTTAACAACAGTACCTCCTTTTGTTATGCTTATACAAAGGCCAAAATCATCCAGTAAGTTTTAATGAATGCCATATGATAATCCAAATTCAAATATTTGAAGCCACCAAAATATCCTACCTTGTTCTTTAAGGCAGCTGCGCCCGTCGAGCTAACACCTGGTAAAGAATGACCATGGGGGTCGGCCTAGGCTGACAGGAAATTAAGAGGCTTATGTCCTGTCTTCACAAGACTCACCTCTTTATTATGGCCTGGCTGAAATAATTAATCATCTCATTGTACTAATAAAGGCCCCCCTAGGGGACGGGGCACAAAAACATGTTGAGTAATTCATCAACAGCTCAATAAGAGCAGGGAGAGCCTTCCCTGTATAGACGTTTTACAAGTGACCAGGGAAATGCTGTCGGTTACTTAATAGGTGTTTAATGGTAACTTTTACATGTTGCATGCTACCTTTATAGTCCTTTTGCCTCGATGCTTTGGCAGGGCACGTACTTGGTATCATTGTAAAGGGAAGGAGTTCGTTTAATTATTGAACTTATTGCTTTATTTTAGGATATAACATTATCAGAAATAATCATGTTAAGTGTACATCACTTCATTTTGATTCATAGCATAGATTAAAATGCGATGGAATCGATGTCTGTTAGTAGATACTGTTTTGATTACAAAATGATTAAGGAGTAAGTAGTATATGCAGATGCGCCACATAAGCTGGCAATTAGTAAATTCCTCGTAAACTCCTACCGGACTCCTACCTGACCCAGATAGGCTAAACACATTTATCATCGAGGACTAAAGATAGCCTATTATAATGGAAGTCACTGGCTAACTGTTGAAAGCCCAAATACGGAAGGTGGTAGGTTTAGGGAGGTCAAAGTCCCCTCACACCTCCAGGGCATCTCCAGGGCGTCTCCGGGCCTCGTCAGCCTTGTCAGCGGAGCCTTGGTCACGCCTGGAGGCCGAGCCTCTATGATGGATACCACACAGGGGACACAGGAGCACAACCCTGGAGGAGCCCTCAGAAGGACTGCCAGCTCGCTCCCGAGATTGGAGTGACCTTCAGAAAGGTCGACGTCTCAGTTGCACCCCTCCTGGAGGAGGCGACGTCAATGAAGTAGTCATGACGTCTGCCACACTCAGAGGCCAACGTCAGGAAGGTCACTCAGGGTCAAAGACCCCATCTCTCCAGGCCGTGTGAGGTCACAGGGTCAAGGTCAGACTGTCCCCCTTCTGAGAGCTGAGTGCTAAACGTCCCTTGGGTGGGAGGGGGAGGGTACTGGAGGAGGCTATGCTCCAGGAGGGTGTCACATCAAAGTTTTAGGTGACGCCGTGGCATGGAATACATTCAACTAGAGATGTCATCAGAAGAAGGCTTTTAGGTTCAGATAAATAATTTGTCGCAAATAGAAGCCATTTAAAAGACTGAGGAAATGTATATATATTCATGTTATAGTTCTTAATCATATTGTAAATATTGTGGCGATTGCCTGGAAGGAGATATATCTGTCTACCCTGTTGTACATGGGAAAGCACAAGCAATCTATTCAATACTAATTTTCTATTCATATATACAGAATGGATCACCAATGCTGGTTTTGGATCGATCTAAATATATTATATAGTATTGTCGGTTGTATGTTGTATAACTAGGTTAATTGATAATGTGTTTATGTATGAATTAATCTAATATATCAATTTCTCAGCTTGCTATTCAATTTAAATGAATAACCATGCCAGAAGAACCAGTCATCAGACGCAGTAACCCGATTCATTGGCCTACATGAACTTCTGCGATATAAACATCATCGGTATTGTTCACCAAAGTGGTCAATCCAGATTTATGGTGCCTCCTCTGACCTCTCCTTAGTGCACCCACCTGTGTGGAGAACATAACCTAACAGGGACAACTGTTACAACCATTACGGCTCACAAAGGGGAACCTCGGCCACGGCTGACCTGCTAGCCGCAACCACCCAGGAGTGTGACCCTAATTGCCTGTTTATGGGGGCGATATGGGTTCATGACGTCATTATGATCCCTCTCACGGTCAGGGGCCCCACATACATGCATCGATTAACACAATTCGGGCTAATACAGGAAACAGGGCAGGATGATAGCGGCGTTAAAATAGGTGATTTATACTTCAGGTCTTTTAACAAAACACCCACTCCTGGTCGGCCATGATAAAGTCATCGCGTATGATTGAAACGGTGTGTAATGATTGGCGATGGCGGCCCTTCAAAATGAGGGTTCTGGGTTGGTATTGTTGGGCCCGGAAGAAATTAATGAATAACATGTCCCCTGGGAGTGTTCGGAAAAGCACTGCTAGGGGGAGCACATCGGTTTGATTGTCTGAAAGATTAGAATTAGGGATCACTGTGACAATGAGAACTCATTATATTTGAATGGAAATTTTAATGTGGAGGCTCTAATGATGGGTTGTTTCAACATTAGATGGTGTCAGCGTGGAAGGTTGGTGAATGGATAAACTGTCCAAGAATTAAGGGCAATCGCGCCATTTGTTATTGCGCATGCACACTGCGCAGCCTGGGTGTGTGGGTGTGCAGTGGACCATGACCAAGGTGATATTGCTTAACTATAGGAGTCTATGGAGGGAAAATGCGTTTTTGCTCATATCTCTGTCAGTGTCCATCCAATTGCAATACAGTAAGTGACAAAGTTGTAGTCCAAAATGTTATCAATCCATATATTTAATCAGATTTCAGAAACTCCTGATTGTAAATTAATTATGAATTTATTTGTAATAAAAATATTATTTTCGACCAAACCCTGTTTTTTGGCCTAAAATAGGCCCCTCTTTAAGCTGATATGGCAGGATTTCTCTCCATCCTATCTATATAAAATTGATTAATCAAGAGAAAGATACATATGATTAAGTGGTGGTAGGTTCCATAAGTCTTAGAAATATCTTATGAGTATAAATTACTATTAATACATTTTCTAAAAATGTTCAAAATTTTGTCTAAAATCATGAAATAAAAAATCAAGTTTCCTGAAAAAGTTAGATCGGTGACCCCCTATTTTTTCCCCATCAAATGATAGCTAACACTTACCCCAATGAAATGTAGGAATTTCAAGAAATTTTCAACTTCGAAATTTTCGTTATTACCACTTTTCTGAAAAAATAAAGTTTTCTATAACAATATTTCAATAATTAAAAGTTTCTAAAATATCTTTATTTCCTTATTCTTGCGGATTTTTGTGGATTTATGGATACATTCACATATTGGCTTCATATCTAAGAAGATTAAGAATATATTTGGTGGGTTTTGTCACTGTTTTAAGAAAATATGAAAATATAGTTTAAGTTCATGAAAATACTGAATTTTGAGTAATTAATCACATTTTGTGATACATTTTATTCAAAAGTTAGAATGGTGACCCCCTATTTTTTCATCATTTCTGGTATGTGCAGACCCTAATCTCCCATTTCCCAAAGTTTAAAGAAAATTTCAACTTTAGAACTATAATGGAGCGATTGTCTTTAAAAATGCATGGCTTATATCAGAGAGTAATAATCTCCATATACAATGTGACTGCATGGATGCATACATACAGTTGCACGTGAAATAGATAACTAGGTCAATAACCTGTAAGAGAAAGGATAGTGGCCCATTTACATGGCACCATTTTATGTTCTTGTTTTTGGAAGATCCCCGGATGACAAATTCTCTAGTCACTTCACTTTGATAAATCAGGCCATTTCACTGAAATAACCTAAAATGGCTTGAACGTAAAGGAGATTCCATTACCGGCCCAGTTTCAGTTTTTATTAATCTGCACCTTCACGGAAGCCCTTTTTAACAATTTACCAAATGGATAACCCTGAAACGAACCGAACCTAGATTAAGTCAAAGCTTCGCAGTATTAAGGTCAGGTAAAGTAGACGCTACCTTTATGATACATGAGTAGTAGTGCATGGGGTGAAATAATGCACGAGCCCGTAGTGTAGCATGAAGGTGTGAAAAAAATAACCCAGCACACCTGGCCCAATACTCCACCATTCACCCATCCACCCGTTGAATATTCACCCACTCAGCCATCCTCCCATTGTGGATAATGTTAATGATAACATAACCCGATCTCAGGGCCTTAATCAATGATGCGAGACAACGTCAATCAGCGGACCGAGACAAAGCCCGCCCCTCGGAGGGGACGCCGCTGGCCGTGTGCGGGGAGCTGCTCGTGAGCTGCTCGTGAGCTGCTCGCTGTTTGCTGCGTCAACTGCTCACATCAGCTCACGGCGGCTGCTCAAATAAAGCCGTGCGCGGGTTATGGGAGGCTGTGTGGGTGGGTAAGGTTGGTGTCAGTTTAGTACATGCGGGGGTAAACACTTGGACCCCCGCCCGGCACACACACACATGCATGGCAACTGGCTCCGGAGGCATTCTGTATTATGACCAGATTTTTTTTTATGATATCACGACTTGGGACGTTGGCAAATTAATTTAAAGTTTTGTTTGATAATTTCATATTTTACAATTTTGATTTTGAAAATTGGTTATCATTTTTTCAACAGGTCTATTACATAGAATGATATTATTTCTTATTTGTAAACTTCAGATTATATAGCAATAATCAAGATGTGGGGATTAAATTGCAGAAAGCCTATTGATATTATCGTAGACTGATGCCGATATGGGTCATGGAACCCTTCCGAGTATATTCAAAGATAGATCTGTCATCATCAGAGTGCCATGTCCCAATATCTCCCCAAGGCCTAAAACCCACGCACACGCCCTCTCATTGCGTTGACGCGATGAAAGATTACGAGGACCTTGAGGGTCAAACCTAAAGCACACCTCCCCACTGCCGGGCCAATATGGGAATGCAATTTAGGGAACTGCTCCCAGCCCCAGCGCGTTTCGCGAAGGTGGATGGTAAGTCTTGGAGGAGAATGGGTTCAGAAGGCGTGTCACCTGGACGTCCGAGCTGCTCGGAGCTGCTCGCCGGCAGGGGCTGAGCTGCTCGCCGGCCCAGATTGAGCGCCTCATCTATCTCGATACGCCGTATGTGGGTGACGTGCCGCCTAAAGAGGCAGAGATAATGGCGGCAGATTGGATTCGTCACCAGCGCCCGCTCCTACTAATCCCTCATACTGGAGGTGGGTACGGGGCTGGCTGTAAGTAGGGGTGAGGGAGGAGGGGACGATGGGGGAGGGGGCGGGGAAGGGGAGGGGTGTGGGTAAGTAAAATGGGAGAGGTTAACCCTTTCACAGACGCCCATGGATATATTGGGGGGATCCGAAATACCAATAATGATACATTTTCACTCCAGACTGAAACTGTTACTATACGGGAATATAAGCAAAGAGATTTTCTGTGCATTAACATTTATTGTCAGTATAAAAACTAACAATAATTATTGCTGCAGTGCAGGAGGGCGAATTAGTGATGAAAATATTTGCAGTTGCTGTGGAAAAGTTAATTTAATCACTCTCTTGAATTCAGATATTTCAGAAACATTCTCAATAATATATTATACATTCTCATAAGGTAATTTCATTCAAACCTAAGACATGAGGTTGATTGATCCCTATAGGAGAATTCCATCCTGACCTAATTCCATGGCCATCCGTCATCATTTCTTCACTTTAAAAAGAACCGACCCAGTGGAGCCTTCAGAGAAAAAGTAATGGCCTTTTGGACGGGTTCTTCCTATAAATTGTGCCGTTTTAAAGTAATGAGTATAAGTACGAGTATTCATCATTGGAGCGTTCAGGTGCCGGACCCATGAATCAGCCTGGACACCGGGCAGGGGCTGACAGCACTCAGGTCCCTGGAGGGATGTCACTCCAGGGTGCTGTCCCATATATTAAGTCAGCATCTCTTTGATCTCGTTCGGATCATCTCATTGATAGGCTTCTGCTGAGGGTCAGCTTATTTACTTGCGTATTAATCATTTGAGCACTCTCCTTAATCAGAGTACAACCCAGCAGTTTAAATCCCCCACTGTCTATACAAAAATAGGATTTTAGATCTAGCAGTGTATCATTTGATCTTGTACTGGATACAGTGTAATTACTCTAATAATCTGCAAGGAACTGCGACTCAATCAAATTTTAGGCTTTTTAATGTCTGTTCATTTTGTTCCTGATAAGGACGGACTTGGCAATACAAAAATAGGAACCCTGGGTGGGCTTGGAAAAAAGTTAATTTGGTTGTACCTAATATAAAAGTGGGCCCTAATTGCTTGCATTAATTCCCCCAACAAACAGTTGGTAATTCCGCGTCCCTGACTAGTGAGAGGTGGGTTTGATGGACAGGGCGCGGCCAACCAAGGCAATCTACCACCAATCACGGGAGCGCTTTCTGAAGGGACGTTTCATAAAACTGCTCCTGCATCAAGACCCAGCGTCCTCCCAAATGAAGTGCAAATCAGTAAACTGAAAGGATTGGTTTCTTTCGTCATAAGAATGATGGCACACATAATGTATTGGTTATATCGGTGTGTCCAATGAATGATAAAAGAATGCCTGTTAAACACGAAACACATCTCTTTAGGAGAAGATGTAGAATATATTATATGTATATATTACACATATATTATCATTTATATATATCACGTTGATTTTCTTATTGAAACACTGCCAGGAAAACAAATCTATATTCTGGCACCAAGAATATCCGACCCATCAGGCCAATTTCTCCGGCAGAACACTCAAGCTGCTAACAAAGCCTAGTATAAATTGAGGCCTGCTTTCACAGCAAATAGAAAGCGCTATGCTCAATATTTAATTCTCGGGTACAAGTACATTATCAGCAGAGAGGCGCCCTAGACAGGCTGGGGAAGTATTGATGGGCGGCGGGCAGGGGCTGTGAGCAGGAGCGGCGGGCAGGGGTGGTTAGTAGGTGTGGCTGGCAGGGGTGGTTAGTAGGTGCGGCGGGCAGGGGTGGCGGATAGGGCGGGCAGGGGTGGCGAGCAGGGGCGGCAGGTAGGGGCAGACAGTGGTGTGGGTTGGAAGGGGCAACAGGCAGCAGTGCAGGCCAGCCCAGACGGTCACCCCGGCCGTCTGGATAGATGGAGACTGGGGTATAGGGAAAAACAAACGCTTACAGACGGTGTCAGGAGGTCAAGCCTTGCAACGCCCACCTAATGGGCCGGATTATGCCGGATTGTTTTTCTTAGCTTTTACCCTCTTCTTTTATTTCATGTTTTAGTTACTTTTTCAATTCATTTTCATCTTTTAGCAGTTTTTTTTACCTGGAGGAAACTGCGCTGTTGATTCTTATGCTTAGTGGTCGGACCATTTTACACCAAAGAAATAATTCAATGATGGACTAGCTTTAAAAGAATAATTATTTTGCAGTAGGCTTCAATCTATTATAGCGTTACTTGTAGGCGACTGGTCTAGGAATAAAAGGCCTAGGCCTGTTTAAGGAATGGCACACAATAATATATGCATCTTATGGCAATATAGGAAAAAAATATAGAAAGAAATTGACCTCATCGGTCATACGCCGACAAGATAAATGGCTTGAGCATATGACTAAAATGCGGTGTTCGAGCCAAAACATGCGGTCCTACCACATTTATTGGCAGGTAATCGGTCAGAACGTGTCACAGATTGCAGTTCATATTTGCATGTTGTTGACAGAAATATATAGTTAATAGGCATATATAAAAAGTATAGGAAGGGTTTGAAATACACCTAGGTTTATATATAGCGGTGCAAGAATTTGCACTCAGCCTATCATCTGTAGTTGTGGTTCTTTCAGCCTTGTTTCATAAGGAGAAGTAGGCTAATATAGGTTGACAGTTTACATGTCCTCCAGTACCTAGGGCTGCGTGCCAGGGTAGAGCATGCGGCAAGATTCTCCTCACAAGGCCCGCTGCAGAAATCACTACAGAAGCGTCTGTGAGCACATCCCCTTCCCTTTTTAGCACAGTTCGAGCAATTCACCGACTATGGATTCTGCTAATGAGCTGCTCGGTCACCCAACCACGAGGCGAATTGAATCTCGGCGTGATGTTCGTCGGACAGTTAACAAAATATACTTACAAACGAAGGGAGGTACAAGTACATGGAGTACCATACTGATTGATTAATCAATATTCATTATCGTTATGAATACGCAGACAACCATATTCGCATATTAAATGTCTAATATGTCATATAATGTTCAATGCATTGATATCACCCACAGCAAATTTTCAATGCTTACAATATCATAACGTGTGATTTGTGCATTAGGCCCCCTACTAATGCTTGTGTAAATAAATGATAACATTATTGTAACTAAAATATGCACTTTCCATCAACTGATAATTCCGATAAATCGATTCACCCCCCTTCGTGTTTAGCCACTATGTAGTGGATGCTTGACGCGTGCCCCTTCTCTATATCCCTTTACGGGTTACAAAACGGATGCAGACAGAGGGATGGTATCTCACTTTTAATATTAAATGTATATGAACATGTTTCGGTGAAAAACCCATTACACAAAAGATGGTGTGACCTACCTTTAACTTAAACCTGTCATTAAAGATGCCGTGCAGCTCACCCATGTTATGCATCATGGGATGCCACATCTTATATCCAAACATCCGAGCCATTGGAGCAAAGTGATATTCAATATTCCACCAAATCCAACGCAATCAAAGTATAGATCAATCAATACAGTTCGACCATCAGGTAAGGGGATGGAGTCAATCACCCGTGAAGGGCACCCAGACTTCAGACCAGTTCAGACTGAAGAGAGGGCTGATATTGGTTTATCACCTGGAGGTAGGTCAATGTATGCAGGCTCCCTGATCACCATGTAGATCCCTGAGGTGCTGGAGGGGTCCCTGGAGGTGGAGGTAGGTCACCTCGGCCTGATCTCAGGTAACATCTGCTCCTGGAGGACGATGATATGATCCAGTATTATGTTAGTGAATTATTGAGCGAAACGGGCTATGCAATTGTAAAATAAGCTCCTGCCATAGAAAAGGTCTTCGACAAGTCTGAGGTAGGTGCAATAGTATCTGATATTACGGGAGTGGCTCTAGTACTTGTTGTCCTCTGATGGCAAGATGAGCAGCTCCTGAGCTAATTCCCACCCCTCACCTCTGACTGAGAAGCTCGGAGGTGAGAGGGTCTAAGTGAGTCGTCGCTGTGGCTTTGTCCTGCCCTGAGCACCTCCGACGAGCAGCTCCATGTTAATGTATGGCAGTCATCTTGTGGCAGGCCTGCCGCTTGTGTTGTTGATTGTCTACACTGAGCACAACCTCTATGGCGGCTGACACGTGCATCTATAACCTGACGGGCCCTTTATGGGTTAGAGGGATATCACTAAACCAGATAGACATCCATGGTGGACCGATGAGGTCAGCACTACTGCTCTACTAGTACTACCACCTGGCCACAGGTCAGGTGAGGGCCTACTGGAGGAGCGCCAGCTGCAGGTAGTAGCCGCTGCTCCAGGTGTGGGAGGCAGTGATGGCGGCTGGGGTGGTGGAGGAGGAGGAGGTAGTGGTGGTGGGTAAACGGTGTTGGATGGGGGAGGTATTTACACATGGCAAGGGTAATACTATGGTCCATGGTCCATACTACTGACAAATCCGTAATTAATGCTGGGTGGTACTGACACGGCTGTCTCTACCACTGACACTTTGGCCGCCAACATAATCCACTAGTCATCCGCTGGTAAACTACTAACCAAGCCGTATCGGTAGCTCTCTCCTCCCGGGTCCCGCTGGTGACAACACATTGTCCCTGCACATACTGTCACCTTTCCTCCTGCTCCTGCTATTACTCCTGCTGTCCTGATGGTTATGCAGCCCCTATAGCCGTCGTTACTCCCTCCGGAGGACTGACTCCCCCTGTTGTTGCCGCTACAGCTGCACTGCATCAGGCGCGGCCCAACACTGCTGCAGCGCCAGTCACGGCGACGGGGGGAGAGGGGCGGCAGGCGTCCCTCAGGGCCGGGGTAGTACTGGAGGAGGAGCCGCCCTGGAGCAGCCTGGAGGAGGCGGCAGGAGGCACCCAGCCGGACTAACAGCAGCCGAGACGGCAGGCAATGGTGGCGATGGTAGGGGTGGGAAGGAGGAGTTGGGACGGGAAGGCACAGGCCAATCGAGCCGACTCACTCATCCCAGGATCGATACAACTGATCTTGTCGGCCTGTTGACCAATTCTGTCCGAGCCCTGCCTCCCAGTAGTGGACGCCCCGAGCCCGAGACCCGAGATCCGGGATCAGGGGTAACTAAGGCAGGGGGACTGGGCTGTCTCTTACTGAAGGGGTGAGGTGACGAAAGTTGGACTGGTTATCATTCATAAAGTATGAAGGGTCGCAGCGGGCAGTGTCGGTGAAAGAAACGTAACCTCCCTATAATAGATGACACAGGTAGTACGTTGTATGTAGTGTAACTTTATAGCCGTAATAGTCAGATACTTAGATGCTGAAAGCTTATGAATATTAAAAACCATTTTGAGAAAGCTTAATCAACGTATCATGATTTCACTGTGCAATATCATATGAGAATATATATACTTCTTTCTTTCTGTCTTTCTTTCTTTATCTATTTATATAGGTACTTGGCAGTATGAGTGACTTTCCTTTTCTTGGCTATTGTATTTCCTGTTTCAATTCTCATTTCAGTGGAGGGTATAGTCTAGAGGTTTGTTGCTCTATAAGAGGAGCTGCTTCGTCGTTAGATAGAGCTACTCCCTGTTGCTCGCAGTCAGTGCACGTTCACTCGATCTACGAACACCAGTGATCCAACTCCCTTGATGAGGGACCAGAGATCTCCGAGGCATTAAATGACTCACATTCGCAGTTTTTAAGTCTGACGGTAATAGTAGATGATTCGCCACAACTCTCCGGGGACATGTCGCATCCCGCGCAGACGACTTTTGTACAAGAACAAAGCTTCCCGCGCAAACTGGATTTTCTCTTTCATCTCTCTCGCCATAGAGAACTGGGGAGGAATTTCAATGAAAAATCTCCGGTGTATTCCCGACTATGTATCCCTAGAATTTCCTGTCTCTAAAACTACTGATTGGTGACAGGGCATCTATGAGTTGTCTGCTTGTAATATCATTAATTTTCCAACAAATCTATAGGGCAAAGACAATAGAAACCATACACTGTCTCATCAAATAACTCGTCAATATTCATGTTCACAGAGTACACGTTCTGGGCTGGACCTTTTTGACATATTTGTTCCGGTGTCAGGTTGCTAATATCTAATTGCCTAAGGTGTTTGCCACTGCAATTATACCCTTCATGGGTTTTGATTAAATTGCATCGGGTTTCATTTCTCATCGTGCATCATTAATATCAAAATATTATCCCGTTTTTAAAAGTGGATATCGGTATTAGTTAAATTGAAAGCGTTCCGGGAAAATTAAGGGACACTTTTTGAATCTCATTTATTTTTCAAATTATTTCGTTATTAATAATAATGTCTATTTTTACCCCCCCCCCCTTTTTTTTAATTAAAAAAAAAAGAAGATTAGATTCTAACAAGCTCTACATCATCAAGATACATCTCTTCTTTATGAAACAATACTCTACTAAGCCTGTATGCGGGACTGCTATGTAAAGACAAACCCTTATTTTATATAGGTAGTTTCTTCATGAACAAAAGGCGGTCAGCTATATTTGGAGCTACATCCGTGTCATTCCAAAGGCCCCAAGTTACAACCACAGCCCCTGAGTAAAGCCTCACTCGGCTAGATTGGTAAAAGCTGTAGCAAAGACTAGATAGAAATGCCACCACCATTAGTTGATTAATGATTAATCCCAATCCTCCAACATGCACCTCGGGTCCTCTACCTATATAGTTATCACTTGTGTGTAAGTAACCATTTTTCTAAATCTAATCAACGAAAATTTCACACGAAGATAATTTGATAAAATCTGTTGGCAATACCAAATCGTTTATCGTGACTTGTAATGGAGAATGGAGAAAGGTCAGTAGAGGCCCTTGCAGTGGGGTGTCCTATACTCTGTGGTCAATACTCTGGGTCGGTAATAACCATCAGTTCACCACTAACTCAGTTATGGGCCATACGAGTGGAGGCCTCGCCAGGACCTTTATCCACCAACGCCACCTGGTGTATATAAACGACTGGCCCCTTGGAGCCAAAAAGGTCAGGACCCAGCACTAACCTGGTCAGGGGAACCTTATACAATTTTGGTTTATGATATATGTTCTTGTATTAGGCCATGAAATACGTATGTAGAACAAGAAAAGTACACACTTATTGGCAGAGAATTGAGTTGCAATTTATCTAAAATTATTGCTATATAAAAAAGGGATTGCTAATTCATATGGACGTTCAGTCCGTATCTCCATTACTTTGACAGATTAAGAATACAATTTGTAATAACCCATTATCTGATTACGTGCAATCAACAATCGGTACGATTTGATCAGAATTAATCAACATTTTCTAAACATATGGGTCCATCACCACAGGTGAAATCCGATATCTCCGTTTCCAATCAATCAACGGGAAATCAGCAGGCGATTTGATTTCCATATCCGTGACAGCACCGAGAGGACCTAGTTGGGATTCTGAACATAATTAGTTGGACCACCCAATTGTATTGGGACTAATAAAGTAAACCTAGATTAGATCAGAATGCATCCATGGTAATTAACCTAAGTGCATTAACTTGTCGATTCCAATTCTAATGGGAACCTCGGACAATTGGTAATTAATCCTGCATTTTAAAGGTCATGATTAGAAAATATTTTTTTTAGGGAAGAATTTGATAGATCTAAATAAGATTAATTGTGATAGTCAGATTTCGTAATTCACATTTCTTGCTTTGCATTTGAATAACCTACCAACTTGGAGGTGCCATTCAATTAATATTCATTGCTAAATCATCAATAATTATTATGATCCTGATGTACATCTATTATTTTATTTGAAGTGTTAGGGTCCCGCTTGCAATGGGCAGCTCACTAGGCCTTCCCGTGAATGTAGGAGCATCAACCACTACAACTTACAAGAGGACATGTTGACGGCAGTAATGCCCCCTGGTGGGATATTTCATAACCACTCTGAACCCTTCTTGTGGTGTTAGAGGCTTCATCTTGGTAACAGCGGTTTCTCGTAGATATATATCTTTATTTCCAAATGTAGTCGATATTCCTTCCGGATCCGTTATGTGGTAAACAAAATTTAGAAAGCATCCATGCGCATGCGTTCATAATTGCTATGATATGATTTCTTTGTTATTCCAAGTTTTTGTCATGACATCTGAACACTCCCTTCAGGAGATTTCTTTAACAAAAAAGCGGACTCGTCGCAAGGAGATGTCCATCAAAACATGTCCCATCTGCGTAAAACCCAACTCTTCCTAAAACAGTGTTCCCTCGAACGAATAACATGACCACAATCATGTACCTGCAGGTTAGCCTGGATCCAGGTGCATACTGGGTAATATGTCGACAAGTCACAAGGCTTAAGTATAGGAATTTATATTAATTATGTCATTATTTGTGATTGACTAGATGTAAAATTAACATACAATATTTTTTTGGGTTGCATCCATGTAGATCTTAGGTTTTCTAAGTTTGTTTGGAAATATTTTCATCATCTATAGATGGATTCAGAGCAAATAATTCTATATTTCCTATAGGTTTTCTAATCAATTTGTCGACAAAATCTGTAAAAATTAACCTGCAGGTGCAGAAAACGCTGTAATTAGCTTTCCGTGGTAGGGAGAATTGGGTCATCCCTGTGTAACCGAATTGTAACTCATGTAACGAAAGTAACCTAACACATAACATAATTAGCTGGCTAGGTATGATGAGGAAAACAAAGAAGATAATAACACAAAAAGAACTCATTCAATAGATGACGTTTGCCCTACTTACCACCGCCGATTGCACTGGTGAATTCTGATTGATACATACCTGAAATGAAAATAGAAAATAGTTTAAAAACAATGCATACCGCGCAAACAGTTTACTACACAATAGCTATTTTAAATTAGGATGGCCACACATCTGTGGTCCTTTTCTATTGATATAATGTACAATAGTTTTACTGTCACGGATCCTGCCCTAAAGTGACAGACACGTGGTTTATTGTGTTTCGAGGCAGACACTTAGGGTATGTGGTCACAGGGAGAGTGTCTCTGCTGTCAGTGTCGATCCCTATCACCTTACACACAGGAGGATCTTCATTGATCAGCTGGATCCTAAAGGTTGTGACTTAGCGTCTGGACTGTCTCCAGTGTGACAGGGACGATAGCCACAACAGTAAAGGGACACCTCATACATCGAAATGAGATATTCACTCATTGTCCTTCTAAACAGGGTTTCTTCCGTCAACTTGTTGTCCATCGGCCCGTTTCCCTGAGCCCAGACAAAATCACACTAGCTCTGAGAATGTGCAGTGGAATTATCTGATTGTATCAATTCATCTATTGGATAATTGTAGAATGAAGAAAGGTCGGTATTGATATGAATGACACTAGTCCATCGGGCTAGTTGCTAAAGAAAATCAGACAAGTCCGGATAACTTTCCATTATAGCACTCGGTACTACGAACCCTGATTACAGACAACATAATGAAACATCTTATAAATATTAGCGTATGCATAAATATCTACACAGACACAGACACAGACATATACGCACACATTATATGGATATATTTACACAAATACATTATGATGTATATGTAATCACTCTACCAAAGGGAGCCAAAAGCAATGATGGGTCATAATTTTGCAAATTCTGTTAACTATTGAAATACATTCTATGGCCATAACTTAGGCCCATGGAAAAATATGGACTGTAAATAGAGACTTAAACTACATCGAAACACACTAAAACTTGTCCCTGGTCAATTTTGGTGACCCACCAAAATTGGTTTGTTTACAAACATTGCTGCCTTCAGGCATAAATAGCATGAGTTTTATGGAATTCAAGTAAAGTTAAAGTTAGTTATCATGATTCTAACTGTACCAATGGCTAAGGTTAGACTCTTAGAACATATTTTCATAGTTATTTGAATATGTAAAATTTTCTCATATTTTGACAACACATTGGTTTTGGTTCCCTTTAAGCAAATGCCTATAGCCTATTTCCGCCTATTTTTTGCAATAAACTTATCATGGCAATAACACTTTAATTTCCAACATTTCTAATGAACCATATCATGGACATACGAGGGCCTAAAGTTACATTGGTTAGCCGGTTTAAAATGTTTGACGACCTGTTCTCAGTCAATTTGTCTAAGTTACAACACTAAGAGTCTCTGAGAGGATCCATTGTGAAGCCTAGAACAATGGGAAGTTGAGCAGACGACAGGGATGACCTAGGTCTGACGGGGCCTGGCAGGGGGCGCCACCACCGCGCCACACTCTCCGGGCGGATGTTGGCTAACACAACGAATTAGATTGGATCTTCCGATGATGGAAACCGAACATCGGTTGGCAGAGGAGTGCTGTCAGTCATCGCAGGGGTTAGATTCAAAGATCTCGGGGCACGGCCAACATATATCTCGGTGCCAAGTCTCACCCTGACCTTTGTGGAGTTAAGGGGAAGGGGATGTGTAAGCTAAACAAGCAAAGGTGACCACAGAATGTTTGAATGTCCGGGGGATTTGGAAAGGTCCCCGCCCCGGAAAGACTAGAGGCGACAGGCAGGGAAACCTGAGAGAGAAAAGGGGAAATCCCCAGATAGATAGGGTTTCTTATCGGAAATCACTAATGGAAAGTAAACACACATATGCATATATGTATCACATTTAGTGATACATAAGACGGAAAAGACTTCAGCGTCTGATTAAACTGAGAAGTCCCTTTTGGTACGATAAAACAGTACTTTGATACATGTATTCAAAAGGCAGATTTACAGAAACGGGAAAATAATTATGTAGAATACAGCAATGAGAAATGTAAGATCTAAAATATAGGATAAAGGGAATTTCTGTTATAAGCCTCTCTAACATTGGAAATAAATAAAATTCTAATTTGGTATCTTGCATCAAATGGGGATGGGCATGCAATTTGATATCTTGCAATAACCTGGGATGGGGTAATTGGAATCTTGGCAGAATAAGTTAAACTAGAAAGTCCTACCACATCACCCCACTTAAAGGTTTCGACCAATGTTGGCGCTCTTGTGCGAACGACCAATAATATTGCGCCTTAACGAACCCTGCATGCTTTCAAATTAAGGACCTCCAACTCTATGAACCAAAATGCTATGCCTCAAAAGTAAACCCTCAATTCAATGTAAGTGAACTTAGTGAACACCTTTTATGTCAAGTTTATGTACGTGTTCAATGTAATTAAAAATTGCAACTGGATGGAGACCTTTCGAAATTGCAATAACCGATCATGGCGTTAAAATTGCAAAAGCTCCATGCAGAGCGATTCTGCTACACATGTTCCTCCTTTTCAATCAGTCCGCACAGCATAGTTTGGTAACTAACAAGACACCTTTCGGAATTTCTTCCGGGCGTTAAAGGGATCAGAGCTTTAGTTGGAAATAAGACAACTGATCTGCTTACGTTAAGATGGTTACCGAACCGAATCTTCATCTCTCCAGGTTCTATCCCCATGGGTGGAATCCTGTTTCCGAAATATGTTTCTGGTATAATCCCTGATAGGCACAGTGTTAAATCCTAAATGTCTTAGCACCTCCACACCAGCAGCTCCCGTAGTCCCAAATCTTAGGTCTTGTTTAACGAAATTTACTTAGCCGTCAACTGAAGCTTTCCGTCATGGTGGGTGTTGAGAGGTAGGTCCGTGGCAGTTAACCACTGCAACATTCCCTCTTCTCGGAGGGCATTTGCTGAAAGGTTCTCAACATTCCTGGATCTGTCCGTCTGGGCCCCTCTATGTGAAAAGTGAAAATGACGCCAGCAAGAGGAATTCCTGCGGACGGAGGTCAGGCGAAACCACAACTCACAATGTCTGTCAGACTGTGTCAGGAATCGTCAGAAAAAGTTTGAGAAAGTTAGGAAGTATCTTATCTCCACCGCCGCAGTTGGCGGACGAAACGTTCCTCCTGGGTATAGGATGGAGGAGTGGGTGCTAACTGGAGATGGTGTGTTCTCCAGCTGGTGAGGGGCGTATGATACTATGTACTGGAGGGGTGCACTGTGGTGTGACGCCCTTGATAAGTGACCACTGCCCTGTGGTCAGCCTATCCCAGCACTGACCGGTGGTGCTGACGGACCCCCTTGATAGCCCCTGATACCCCGCACCTGGAGGGAGCTGTGGTGTGGTGAGGTATGGTAGGCCCGCTCGGCCTATGGCGGTAGATAAGAGTATGTTCTCTGGGTGTCTGGGCCTACCTCAACCAGAACTCATGGGACCAGTCGGGTATAAACACTCCTCCAAACCTGAGCACCACACGGAAAGGTCATTCTGGTGGCTTTGGAACGACTACAAGAACATATCCCCTGAAACCAACTTAGACTTGCCCTCCCTACGAGATCATTTTTAGCATATTAAATTTTATTTAAATCAACATTACATGTTAACGCAATCTGGACCACAGTAAGATAAACGAGATTAATAGAATTGTGTACTCGACATCGGACTTTAGGGTGCGACTAATGATTTTGGCATGGTATGTTGGTGTTAAACAAATTTCGACAAATTACCTCCAATTTGCCAGAACTAGGGTTACTGGTAGTCTTGCATCAAGCGTGAAATTCGGTGAAGAGTCTAAGTACGGTGGAGGGTCCCCTGCTGTTTGAGTTTTACCACCTGACAGAACTCTCTCTATATATACCCACAACATATATGCATGTCAAAATGTTTCACTGCCAAATCTATCTCAAAGTAAATATAATATCCAGTGTCTACTAACTGCTCTGCCCAAAATTGTTTCACGGTAAAACGAGAGAGGGAATGACTTATAGATATGTTTAAAACAACATGACTTATAGTTATGTTAAAAACAACATCTTTTAACGTAAAGTGCTATTGATTTTGTTAAACTACATCAAAGTACACTTCAGTTTATGTTTACTGGATAACTGTTCGTTTTGACTTTCGATACAGATACTACTTGATATCACTTCACTCCAATACTGATTTAAGCTAGTGCACCACACACAGAGAGATATGGAAATTAATGTACCGCCATCGCAATATTACTTTGGGTATATTGTTATAAATTCACTCATATCCATATTGTTCTAGCTATGTCACTAATGTCCCCACAGGCAGTAGTCATTGTTGGTTCGGGCATGGTACTCGTACATGTATCCCTAAACCACACAATGTAATAGTGGTAGTATATATGTACATGATTTGAAGAGGCCTCTACCCAGCCAGCCTACACCCTGACAGCACTCATCTGTCACTGTCAACTCTACCCCTAATAGGTGAGGTTCACTGGGGCTGGTGTCAGGGTCACGGGTAAACTGATAAACCCTCCTCCAGTACCCTCCTGATCACCTGGTCAGGGGTGGAGGGGGCAGTCAGGCGTGTAAAGAGGGCCTCAGGGGCGGAAAGGGCCCAGGTCACTCGACCTTTTAGTACAGAGGTCGTCACTTAACTGTACTTATGTGACAAAGACCCCATTTATATACAGTAGTTATGGTCATTTATCAATGTATGTTTGAAAATACATTTATCATCGTGATTATGATTTGTCTGAACTAGGTGAAAGTGCTGGGTTGGGTGCTCGTCATTTTCTGTCATACTCCAATATTTTATTTCATGGATAATGATGATAATAAACCACAATAGTGTTATACAATCATCATCATTTTGCAAACGTTAAGGTCTTGGTACAACTCCACTGCTTGCACCGCTATCAGGGTTTGTAATTGACCTACCAGGGGGCGCCAAAGTAGCAGCACCGACCCGGCCAACAGAACACCTCAGAAACCTGGTATGGGGTTCTATTGATTTTTAACCCTTTTCCTGTAGGGAACACCTTCATTTAAGAAACAGGGCAAAACTGGGGCTTAATTTCTGATCGCAGAATTTTTCATGATTCGTAATCTCGTTATAATTCAATGACAAGTGCCTGACTAACTTCTGTAGACAGTGTGATGATAACTACCTCCAAAGGGAGGGTCCAAAGGACCTGTTGTCTATACGAGTCACTGCACAAACAATCTTGTCATCGAAAAAAGTAAGAGGTTAAAATGGTCCTGAATGAGACACCTTGGAATACTTCGCGACATAAAACAATCAATAAAAAACTAAATATAAAGAATATAGGAGCATCACTTTTTGAGTTATTATCTGGAAAGGCCCGCTAGCAGGTGTCTCTAGTCAGCGGCCGCTCCATCAAAAAGTCAGGGGCTATCACCCAGGTACTTTATAACAACCACCCTCTGCACTATACTCAATGTGCGAGCACCAAGGATACACACCCTTCTTTCTGAGAATAGGCTGCAAGCAAATAAATAAACCTAATACAGAACAATTAACATCTTCCTTTCTTCGCATTCTATAGAGCCTTGACAGTTTAGCCGTGTCGCTTTCAGTATTTTTCGTCAAAGAGTCCTTTGGTATGCTTGACGGTTCACGGAAAGACACTGACACTCCTGACTTCCCATAACAAAAAGGGCCCTACCCGGATATCAATTGGTGTAACAGCGTGACAATGTCTAGTGGTCCTCCCGGGTAAGCTGAGATCGTAATACCGACACACCCTGCCGGGCCACTATTGTCTCCAGGGTCAGATAACACATTGTAACGTCTTGACCTTACACTGACCTTGGCGCTCTGAAGGTCACGACGTAAAGGTCGCGCACTCGGTAGAAGGAAGGAGGCGGGGCCACAAGTCATGTTCTTATAGAAATCTATGGAGTCGTATTTCCTTATTTACCTACCCAAGTGACATTACTGGACTAAAATGTGGGACCTCCTGAAGGGCTCTCTCAATCATCTTTATAAAAAATACCATACATGTATAAGTGTATCAAGTATCAGGCAATGTACATAGGGTATCATGTTGCGATATGTGAGCAATATGCCACGATGTACTTTACCGTTAAAATGTTTTCTAAGCACGGTTATAATACATTGAACAAGAATTATAGTAGCGACTGTTTGGAATCAAAATAAAGGTAGGCCCTACCTAGAAATGTGAAGCAACCAACGAAATTAATCGTCGTTGGCCGCAAAAGAATTTTTCCCATATAAAAAAAAAATATACCTAGAGAAAAATACCCGACCCTATCTATGTCCATGTATCTTTGATTTACACTAGATAATTCGGTGCCGTGCTAAATGTGGGTGGCTGATCCCCAGGTCGGCTGATAAATGAGACCCACATTCCGAGAACTGGTCTTTCTGCCAAAAATGCCCAGCGCCCGTCGACGGGGCAGTCCCCATCTGACGGGCCCCTCCGACGGGCACGAGGACTTATCATCTCCTGCTGAATAATATTCTCATAGCCGAGATGGAGGCGTGATAAAAACACATGCAGTTGTCCATCCATCTATTGCTGTTGTCAATGGGCGCACTTCAAGTGTAAGTGCTGGGTACTGTAATACAGCCATAGGGACATAAAGCCAGGTTATTTCCCATGGCTCTGATTAATAGGGAACATCCTAGGTGTTAAGGTGGATGTGTTAAGATATTGTGTTTTAATTATGTGACAGGTCAGATATGGCTTATAGCGATCCAGCCTGAGGATCCTGAATAGCTGCTTACTCGTCGGCTTTACTCGTCGCCAGTTACCAGGTTACAAAGTAACACTTTCTGTAGGTATTACAGAACCCGTGGTATGATTCATGGCAATCCCTTAAGCTTGGCCTATGTCCCATTGTGCATTTGAGATAAAACATGAATTGCTGACACATTACAACCATGGGATTTGGAAGGGAGGGGATAACAAAGGTAGAGAAACAGCCTGACACTCGTACCGGTAGTCTATATACCAGGGGTTAAATGTTTGCAGTATTAGTGCACTGGCGACGAAATTCCTTGAATATTAAAAAAAATATACCCACAAACCTAAAATATCTAAAACGATTTCTGAACGAGGGGCTGCTATATGCAGTGTCATAGAAGCAGCAGTAGTAGAAGGGCATGTGAGGTTCCCGGTGACAGATGAACCAGAGACATACTCATGAAGGTCTGTAGGGGGAACGCCCAACGCTGACTGTCAGGGCCTTCAACTCAAAGGGTGTTTAGGCATTTTAATGCCTATTTTAGTCTGCACATTAGACAGGAGGGGCACATACATTTGGTCTGACACACTGGTAATTTATTGGGCTCTTAGAACTACCTCTAAGTACCTAGTCACAGTGAAGAGTGTTAAACACAGTCCAACACTGATATTTTAGAAGTCAGTTTGAAACATTTGCCAAGTTTCAATAACAAGAGAAGGAATTTAAGGTAAGAGAATGTAAACATTATTGTGAAGGCTATCTATGTACCTCTTCAAAGTGCATTAGACGAAGGCCTTCGGGGCGCAGTAGTTTCTGATTAGCAGACCTTGTATTTCACAACACCCTTACATATATGGGGTGTACCATTACTGGTCCATTTCACATCAATTCTTAGTATTTCACCGAATCGTATCTCGGATTCTCCTCAAGAATCGCAATCTGGGGTTTCAGGGGAGTACAATCCCATCTGTACAATCTGGGGTTTTGGAGGGTACAATCCCATCTGCACAATCTAGGGTTTTGCTCCCAGGGTTTTGCTGAATAAAATCTCAGCTGCATAAGCTGCATGGTGTTTCAGAGAGCACAATCCCATCGGTACAACCTGGGGTTTTGGAGGGTACAATCCCATCTGTACAATCTGGGGTTTTGGAGGGTACAATCCCATCTGTATAATCTGAGGGTTTTGCTCTCGGGGTTCTGCTGAATAAAATCTCAGCTGCATAACCTGGTGTTTCAGAAAGCACAATCCCAGATGAACAGTCTAGGGTTTTGGAGGGTACAATCCCAGTTGAACAATCTGGGGGTTGCGGGAGTATGATCCCAGCTGACCATCTGCGAGAACTGGACGGCGGGTAGGGCCGATGGGTTGGCTCGGACACCTGACCCCCTGCTGACCCCGGCGGTGTTTCCTGACCCCGCACCTGTATCCTGAAAGCTGACCCCGGTACGGGGCTGTGTGAGAAGGGGAGAGGGAGGTATGCAGGGGTGGGTTGGTCAAGGGTAGGGGCAGGGAGAACGATGGTCAGTTATAGAAACCCCATATGCTCCAGTGTGTCAATGTTATACTATTTATATTTATTATTCTGATTATAAAAATATAACATTGTTATCAATTGTTAAACACAAAAGATGTTTTGCGAGTATATAAGTTCACCAAGGAATTGAAAGGACAAACCAATACACCAATATTCATAGGAAAAGTCGTATGCCGCAGAAACATCAATAACGTCTTTGAGTTTTCTCCATCAATCATCCCCTGGTCCGACCCTTAGACCCGCCTTGACGTTCCGTAACCACGACGTTGGTGGTGCCCCCGCTCAGATTTGTCAGCCAGCATTGCTATGGACAAGTGGACATGATAAGGACATGAAGAGCCGGGGAGGCTGCAGCCCAAGGGGAGGGGTGGGTGCACGCTATCACGGCATGCATGGCCCTTACCCCTCCACCCCCAAGAAGTACGTCTCCCCAACCCCCAGACCCTCCATAGATAGCCACCCCCCTTCTTATCTCGGCCGCCGTCTTATCTGGGCGCACAACGTAAACCAAGTTGGCCTATCTGATCTGAGAGGGCGGGCTGATCCCCATCGTCAGCTCCCTGATGAATAAGAAATGTGTACCTGATGGGGGGTTGGGGGTATCGGGGGCTGGCACTGACCGGTGAATGACCTCCCTTTATGGCCTGATCTAAAGGTCAACATGTGATTCCGAAGAATGTGACCAACTAGTGTGCTGATTGAGAGCAATTATGGGCTATAGAATGTTACCATTTGCATAAAACTTCGAATAATCCAATAGGCAATAGGATATCGGTGATTTTGGGTGTTAGAAAACTGTCTGTTCAGGCAATATTTCAAGAAGGTTGAGTGGAAATTTCATTTGCTCCTATATTTCAAGGTGCTTTGTATCAAATTCATTAAACAAAATTTGTACATTTAATGTACACAACCTGTAGGGTCAATGGGTGTGGAATTATGACATTCGGATCGAAACATGATTCAATGAAGACTAGTGTATATCTCACAGAGGTACGAGTTGGTTTGTAGCCGTTATGAACTACCATGGTGATATCTCTACCCGACTCGGCAAAGAGGCATATGTATAAGCGGCTAATTTCTACCCAGCTTAATTGCCCCAGCCTCCAGAAGTTTACCTCCAGTGTATTGAGGGGGCATCTGCTGTTAGGGCAGAGGTGGTCCAGGGGGCAGGGCGTGTGAGTGTGCGGGGTGACTGGTGGCCAATTTACCCCGGGAGCCACTTGACGTCAGGATCCAGCCCCTTAGTTACACGTGGTGACGGCTGAGGCTGATCCCACATCAAGACCAACATCCTCTAATGCCCACTTACACTTGCCAACAACAATAACCACAGCTAACCAAGATCAGCTTATATATATGTCCACACCTGTCAACACCTGCCTATCCTGACCTACCAAGATGAGCTGGTTATGTGGCTTCCTTGGTGGCTTCCCATATGGCTTCATAAATCCTATTCTTTATACTGTATGGATAGTGGCGTGCTACGGAATAGGGGAAATTCATGTGTACTGTCATTCAGTTTGTGGATGGTCCAGCAGCTTTTAAGCATTTAAGTCCCTCGTTGCTGACAATGTTGCTATCTGTAAGGTTACATAGCAAACGTGCAGATTTCTACGCGTCTATGCAACACCAAATACGCCTTGAAATAGAGCACAAATTCTTTATAAGCAAAACCCTACATAGAATTAGTATTACCTCTACTTGTTTTTCCATTTACTAAATACTAGGGCTTTCTTAGCTATTAACCTCGTCAAACCTCTTGGTGGCTGTGGTCAAGAGGAGGCCAATTCTCCTCCAGCTATTGGTTAAATCTGCTTCCTCCAAGGCGCCTTCGGTTGACGACAATTTGTAAGATTTATGTTAACAACACCAGGCGCTAATTTGGGGCGAATTACTGGAAACGAGGGCGGTTTGTGACTTAATTGAATTTATTCCCACCCCACTGTAAGGCCTTTCAACCAGTCCATAGCTGGTGACAAAAGGTAATGATAAGGTAGGACTTGTCAGGGGCATGGGGAAGGTGCCCAGAAAGCTGCCACCAATCAAATGCAGATTTTATTTGGTGGTGGGTGGCCTGAAGGGGTAGGGATCAATATGAGCAGGAGACCCTCAGAGAAACCCAGACATCTGCCTGGGCCTGCTGAGAAGAGCGTCCTCCTGTTGGTCTCTCCTCCTGGGTCCCTATAGTAAATCAATGTTCCCCGGTACTGATGTTTAGCACACACAATGACCTTTGAACGTCGGGATGTTTACAAGCTGCTCCAAGGGTAATAGTCCCTGTAATATATGGCGTGTATGGCAATTGTTTAACCTTCTACGAATAGTATTTACATTGCCTATTGTCTCTGCAATGAAGAGAATGGTTATTACCGCAAAGGAATTCAAATTGAGAAAAATCTATTCCCCATGTCCAAAATCAGTTCCCCATGCTAACACAAAAATAATTTGCCCAGAACGTTAAAAAATGAAGATGTATTACTACTGTATAATGCTAAAATAAAAGCTGCTGCAAAATCAATTAAGACACTTTTAATTAAGACGTTTAAGTAAAACATAGAACAAGAGGGACAGAGGAAAGAAACGGTTTTTTTCAAAGGAAAATAATTGGTGTTTCTCCTTTTGTATTTGGCAAATGCTTCCCCTAATGTGCCATTAAATGTGTCATCGTTCGAAATTCAAAGGACCTTAATTGCATCAATGACAACATAATTTAGCACAGGCTATTTCAGGAATTATTACTAGGGGATTCGTTAATTACTTGCTACTTGCACTAAGGACCAATAGGGGTCAACGTAAAGGCCACGCTGACATTCAATCATGTAGCATTATTAGCATGTAGCTCGGGCCTGGGGCAAGGTGACCGTCAGTCGGCCATCTTTGATGCCTCAAATCAGTAGAGAAGTGAGGGGGATTGAAGTTGAGGGCCTGTCCTCCTGGACACATCACCTACATGATAACATATGCAAATGGTCAGGCAGGACGCCTATCGCTCACCCAAGGCAATCCCATAGGAGCTGCTCCAACCCGCTCACAGCGACTCATTAGCATGGGGTGAGCTGCTCAACCCATCAATAACCTGACTCCCTTCTTTTTACCCCAGGATTATAATGAAAACGCACCCATATTTTCCCATACTGAATCCAAAGGCTACCCTACTCACTCGATGTCCCCCCCTTCCATAGGATCCATCGTCGGACTTTCCTCACACCTTTATATTCTCACCTTCATATAAATTAACGATCAAAGAGTTTCTAAGCAAATCCAGGTCAGGGATCACACAGAAGCCAATCAGATGTATTAACACCTCGGCCGTCGGGGGTCCGGCAGCCCCCAGTGATGGCCCTATTCATCGGGTCCCTGTCTGCTTTATGGGCCGAGGACAAGGCATCAAATTAACCCCTGATCCTGGCCCCAGCCCCCCAACGTCCTCACCCCGCGCCCTGAGTCAGGGTGGGTAAAAAACAACACACAAGGCAGGCCAGAAATAACACGTCGTTCTGGGGCTGACTTTGTTTTACACAAACTTCCTGGGAAGAATAACATGTTTGGGCGTTTCAATATGGTAGCTTGAATGATTTACGAAATTATAAAGGTTATAAAGTGTGTATCACTTAAGGTTTGCCGTTACAATCGTCTCCTAAGCCCAAGACTTGAATCAAACATTGGTATTACTAGATTAACATTATCATAACGATCATTCATGAGAGACGATGAGATAATTTGAATCTAAAGGCTTCCAAGAGTACTCCTTCGTTGTTGGCATTATGTAGGCGGGTATCTAAGAGATAAACCAATGATAAAGAATAGTAACTTTAAGAAATACAAAGGACCAACGTGTGGGGAAACCCCATCTTGTAAACAGCAATGATCTAAATACCCAGTGGTTCCAACAGTTAACGTATGGTAATGCCATGGATGTCTACGGAAGACATTGCCCTCCCGTATCACGGTATGAGATGCTCCTGACTACACTGAGTGACTCACGTGGAACCATTCACGAGGGGGAGAGATGTGAGCGGACTAGGACTGGACAAGGAACAGAGCGACTCCAAGATTAGGTCATAATTAAGTACTCTGCATGAGCTAAAGAGCCCATTGTTAAACATGACTGCCATGACCTTTTGGAATAGGCAATTGCTCCTACTAATTGCATTGCTGCTTACGTCTACTAGGCGTATTCCTGACGAATATCTTGCTGTCAATTAACCTGTATTCCTGACGAATGTTTTGCTGTCAATTAACCTGTATTCCTGACAAATGTTTTACTGACAATTAAACTGTAGTATACAGGCATCCTTAGTGTATCATGCTTAATTCTGATTTTCTATTCAAAACAAATATTTTTTGACAATAATTATTAACCTGTAGTATACAGGCATACCTCAGTGCATTCTTCTTAATTCTTATTTCCACACAAAGGCCTAGGATTTCTTTGCTTTGTTGTGGTGAGAAAGGACAATGACAATGAACATTCCCGTCGTTTTGATGGGAAGAGGTGTTAATGCTGAGTGTCATCCGGCAGTCATTGCGGGCCTAATGCGTCCTCCGAGGGTCATCAGGGATTCTGTCCGGACACACCACGGATCATCACTTCCCTTATCTCGGCACACACACACTTTTTGCCAGGCATTCATATTGACCATTGTTTGCATCCCTGAATTTAACTTATGCCATTAACAATGATGTCAATTATACCTTTGTTTTGATATTTGAATTTAATTTAATTTTGCTCATTGATCTTCTGAAAGAGGGATAAATGCAGCTATATATCTTAGCAACTGGTCATACTCAAAGCATTTAGATATAAACTGTATAGGGTAGGGTGGGGCAAGACGCCCATGTGGGGCAAAAGGTCCACCCCTTCTATTTTGGCATAATATCCCATTAGAACAAAAGTAAGTTATGAAATAAAATTAATTTGGTTATATTACTCTTCAAATATAAGATTTGAATAGAATTATTTTGAAATAAGAGCCGTTTTTATTTTTCAGACCCTTAGGTTCTTATTTTTGGGCCTCAGTTAATTATTTCTGTAATGTTAATAGTCACATTTCCATAGAAAAACTGTATATATTATGTAAGTTTGACCATAACTGGTGATCACGGGATATACATAAGCTAAGACAGATATCATCTACCAATTTTATTACAGGTTGCACAACTTTCTTAATTGTGGGGCAAAAGGCCCACCCTCAAAATGCCCCAAAAATACTATATATGCTAAGAGGGGCAAAAGGCCCATATGGGGCAAAAGGCCCACTGTGGGGCAAAAGGCCCATGGGCATCTTGCCCCATATGGGCTTGTTGCCCCTCTTAGCATAATATAGTATTTTTTATGTGGGCCTTTTGCCCCACACCCCCTGGGCATCTTACCCCACACCCCTGGGCCTTTTGCCCCACACACCCTAGGTGTGGGGCAAAAGGCCCATTTTCTTTAAATTTGCTTTTATCTTCGCCCTATTCATATAAAATAAATAATTTTTGTGTTATTTAACAAGATCTCAGTAGTTTATGATATTATTTCTTTTCGTTTTTGATCCTACACTTTATAACAGAAATATGGGAATGCTTTCTTAAGGTGGGCGTCTTGCCCTACCCTACCCTACGGACATCAGAGTATTGTATCAGAACTGGGACACGTTAATTGGCTTTTCACTACATCATATTGAGCATAATATTATACTTGATGAACTGCAAATGCGCAATTGTATAGTAGTCTTAAAGCACTGAACAAACGGCATAGGAAATGAGCTATTTCCCTCACTGTCAACTTAAGTCTTCCTCCTTTTTGGGGAGAATTGGGCGAAGTAGAAATAGCTCAGAGGTTCATACATAAGAAGTAGCGTTTTCTGCTGGCAGGCAGGTGTCTACTTACGTATTACACGGCCACCGAGCTTTACTTATTGGCACTCACCTGGAAGGGAAGCACACAAATACATGAGTTAACATCTTAAGTGGGGGTTCAGGATGTGTCATGCACACAAATCACATGGCACTTTTTGCGAAGGTTAAAATCACAGGAGAGAGACCGTTGAACGTACTTAAAACAGCTCTAGCGAACATGACAAGGTGGAGCGTCGTATAGAAACAAGATACAGTTAAAGAGAACAGCTCCATTAAGGGTATATAACAATTGCCTAATCTGAAACGTAAACCGAGATAAATTGCTTGCTTTCTTGCAATATTTCCTATACTTCGTTTCCACAATTATACAGCGGCTAAGGGAAGGGAAGAAAATAGGAGGAAAATGGCATGACAGTCTGAGAAACATGGAGGCATGAATGGTGCTTGAAAGATTATGTATAATTATATGTATTCTAGAAATAACATGGAATTACACATAATTGGATACGGAGGCAACTTGACAGTGACGGACACTCAATCACAAGCGAGTATAATCTTGAACTTTAAAGTTCTTTTTATCCTTATGAAGAGCATTCAAATCATGTATATTGTACCTCGGTCTGACACAGAATATTGTGTCATTATACATCCAGGTCTAAATACGAGAATATAGGCCTATATTTGTTTGAGATATGAAAACAGCAATCACCTGCTCTAAATGGTCGTCTAGATCATCTTTGCTCACGGTATCATACGTCAGTTGATTTACCTCTACTGGGTCTGGTAATACCCGAGGTGGACTATCACACACCCCATCCCGAGAGACCCAAACCTCATCAGGACCACCTTGAGCAGCTCGCCACCTCCAGTCTCCTCCAGGGTGGGCGTGATCAATCTGCTCACTAAGGACCCAGACCTGGGCCTGGTAATCTGTGACCTGCTCGTCCTGTTGACAGGTCCCATTCTCCGTCGGTGAGCTGCTCATTCCCTCACCTGGGCCCTGCTCGGCGGTACCTTGAGCTGCTCCCAAAGTGCTCCCCGATGCAATAACTGCCGCGGTTTGTTCTGCTTGAAGCTGGGTTACCTCCACTTCACAGGGTTGGAGCTGGTCGGGGAGGTCTGGTGTTGACACGGTCATGTCGGCAGGTATTCCTACCCTGGAGGTACCCTTGCCCCCTGGAGGGAGCTGCTCACCCCCTGCCGGGCCGAGTAAAAGGTGAGCTGATCCGTTTACCTGACGGTCGGACCGCCATTCACTCTCACCAAGGCTCTGACCGCTAGCCAAGCCTCCACCAAAACATCCCTCAATGTCACAAGAAGCACTGTCTGAATGTATACTGCTTGGTCGGTTATTTATCAAATATAAACTTTGATTTTTCTTTTTAGTTCTGCTCTTGGTCGTTAAACACGTTTCTGACTTGGACGGCTGGATATCATTTTTCCTTCTCCCCTGCTGAAGCCTGGTTTGCGACGTATGCCGTTGTTCAAGACTTGTACAGTTTGTCTTATTTTTCCCCGTGAGGTTACCGTGGCTTTGGGATATTCGACCTGTCAGACCACAAGTTGTCTTATTTTGTAGGCTGTCATACTCAGACGATACTCGGTTTTTCGTGTACCTTCTGGTATTCACGTTTGTAAGTGACCTTGTTGATACGTACTCATTTCTTCTGAAAACTGGGATCCTGGTAATATCCTGACCCTTATTAGAGAAAGCCATTTCCTCATTTGATTTCCACCCATTCGCCAAGTTTTCAGCCTCAGCCAGTTCAACTTCAAGATCAACACTGGCAAGATCAAGAAGGAGGCGTTCGTATTCCTCCCCATCGGTCATGGCCATTCCTGTAAATAACTTAAATCCTTAGGTCATTATCCACAGAGCTTACGCTCGAATGTCCTTTATACATTTGACTATTTGGGCGAACCCGTAAGTACAAACCCCTAGGGTCTATAGGTCGCTAGCCATAATCCTTTAATGGTCGTTCACAAAAAGCTAAATCCTTCGTATAAATGTACCGTATGTACTAGACATTATATAGATCCATCTGGAGTAATCCACACTATGATCCGGAAGGCGGCGGGGGTTTGGGGATCTAGCATTCAGGAGGGGCCGACCATGTGGCCGTATGGTTATGTCCCTGGAGGGGTCCTCCACGTGCTCCAGAATGCAGCCCTGGAGGAAGCCCGCTGACAGGCTGAAAGCGTCTGTGTGTATATACTCCAGGTATACTCGCCAACAAGTGGCCCTAAGAGGTTTGACATCTGACCGCTGAGGCCACCCTAACCCTTGGGAAAGTCGTCAACTTCCCACAACAGATCCTTCCTTACAGACTCCACTGGAGGTATATAAACTAGGACAATGTGCATCTTCCTACTGTTGTGTAACTTTTGGTTGTGTTTAACGTTCAGGATCCGGATGGTGCACGTTTCCCGAGGTGTGAATGGCCCAGCCTGGTCCCCCTGACCCGTCCTCTGTTATCAGGCCCGTCTCCTAAACACAGAACACGTTTGGAGTGTCCTAATAGAATGCCCTGAGCACCCCGTGGCCGCTGGGCAGTTCGAAAGGTCAGGGCAGCCAATACTAAACCCTGTGGTTTGTACTCCTTATTAGAATGGTCTGTCTGTGCACCCTAAAGAGAAGAGGGGGGGGGGGCACTTGGTTCAGGAAATGAGGTATTTTCACCCATTTACTCGTGAATCAGGTTTGACTGTGAAATGTAAATGGGATGTTGGTAAAATAACCGGAACTCCTTTCAGAGACCTGCCAAAATGTTGATCTTTATAATCATATATTAAAGCCTTTTTCTTTTTCCTAAATAACTCTTCTTCAACCGAACAGTTCACTGGGTACTAAGACAAAATAAGGGACATCGAAATAAGGGTTTCAGATAAACATACATGTATGTATACGTTTAGGAGTAAGTACCCCCCACCCCCGACCCCAAAATCGTACTTATTTCCGCCAATTCATTGGTTCAAAGGAAAGTAGGGGCACTGGGGTCGGTCCAAAAGACCCTGAGGGGTTCAAAGGCCGTGCCTTGACCACTTTATAATCGGGCCGACAATTGGTCATTTTACTTCTCAGGTGTAGGGAGGTACGGGGCAGTTTTATTGCCGGCTGAGAATGTCTCCAGTACGGGTCATTTGGTCAGCTGTGGGGGCTTACTACCTGAACGTCTGTGTCCAATTGATGTAATGTCCACCCCCGCACTGCTGACCAATAGGACGGGGCCTCGCGCATAGATGGGGGTGGGAGTTTGAAAGGGCGTAATTTTCCAATCACTGAACACGCGTCACTATACAATATGCATGGAGCTATAGGTACGGACTATAGTTGTATTCAGTAGATGGCTTTAAAAGGTATTGTTGCCTGTCGCTCTAGCATTGGTCACTGCAAAAGGTCCCTTTCAATCCGCATTCAAATTGGCTATGAATGAGGGTGTTCATTTAACATGTTATTATTCTCAAACCTTTTTTTAGAGCAACATGATTGACTTTCAACTTTTTTATAGACATGACATCATTCACAGCAAATCTACATTGCATATTTTTGTTAGGATAGAAAATTACATAGTCTAATTTCTTCGAAGTTTCCACGTGAATACATGAATCTCCCCTCTGCCCATTCAATCATGTATCAGGGTGGACACTGTTTTTAAAATGTCCCATGCAGGCATAGATCTTAACTTTTCTTTTCACTTGCCCATCGGGCTAGTTGCTTGTCATGTGCACTAGCCCGACTTTGAATGCACTAGTACCGACATAAATGCATGTAATTTGGCTCCCTTTACAAAATTAAAGGTCACTAAAGGTCTTATTTCGCGCAGTGTAAAATTTAAAAACCTGTGTATTAAATGGCTTTTAAAATAGCATATATGAATTATAAGAATAGTGGTTTTGGATGGGGGAGGGTGTTTTGATATCAATTTTCACTAGCCCGTCGGGTTAGCTGCACAAAAATGCACTAGCCCGACGAGATTTGCACTAGTATCGGTACTAGCGGGCTAGTGCTAAGATCAAACCCTGCGATGTATTGTTTTAATAGGCCCATGTGTGTTTTTCTAAAGACACATGACCCCCTGAATTACATGTAGTAGATATTTCTTCCGAAAAATGGAATGACAAATAGTTCCTTTTTCTTTTTGTCCCATAACCTGATATAATAGACGCTCAGGACTAAGAAATAATAACCATTGTAAAAAGGCACGACACGATTATAAGACTCTGAGATGGAGACTTCAGACAGACTGCTGCGGTCACTTACACTGAATCCAGCCACCATTTCCTGCTCCATCTCTCTGAAGGTAGAGTAGGAATGACCCGAGGAATGACCTAACCATTGCCGGCCACCCCCAAGAATACACGACTCTGCCATTATAGCCCACATACCCAGTGACCTCCCACCCCGCCCCCACTCCTCCCCAACCCTCCCCACAGAGATTGATTACCCTTTTTGTATTGCTATTCTTCTTGCATTGAGATAATTTCCTATGATGCTGACCGAAGTTCCTTCTTTTTGTCAAGCAATGTGTATTAAAAGATCGGCGGCATATGGGCCACCTGGACACCTAAATATACCCCTACATATTGGAGTGGGATGATTATGATAATGGGAAAGCCGGTAGTAGTCCAGGAGCCAAATCCTGAAATCTGTCAAAATAAGGATTTACCCTCCGCGGTGAGCCCCCTGGATTTTCTTGATTTTTTTCAACTTATAGCATCCTAGGGACCATGAATCAAGACGGTTCCGAAGAATTTAGGTATGCGAACACTCTGTAATCACGCGATTTGTGGTTAATTAGCAAAAATTGAAAAACGCGTTATTTCTTAATTTCTCTAGAACTATGTAAGATATGATAACATGCTATATATCATCTGAAAGGTAATTTTTTTCCTGATTTTTTGGTATATTGTTTGCTATTGTCATTAATCATGGCAATGAGTAATTAAAGAAAAACTGTTGTTTTAGTCAAAATCATTAGAACTTAAGGAACCAAGGTTAAAATTTGGAATTGATAAACCAAGTCCTAGGTATACTTAGAAGGAATCTTTAGGCAGTTTTTAAAGAAAGTTGCATCTGATTTCATTAGAAAAATAATGTAGAAATCATTTTTTGCTGATTAAATTTTAACCGACTACTGGTTCATTTTGCACTTATATTCTAAAAGGAGAGATGATATCATGAAAACAACACAATATATCCTAAAGTGAGGTGGAAATGATAATCACTATCTCCTTAAGCTGGTATTTCAGTGCTTTCTGAGCCATTTGGGCACATGCATGTAATATAGTGGCTGTTTGGAGAGCATTTTGGCTCACAGTGAGAGATGTGTCACAATAAAACTATGGTTTCAGTAAGATTTCTTTCATCAGTAAAATACCATGATTATGTCTCAGTTTTATTACAAACCATCTTATTAGGGGCCTTGCATTAAGTATGTATGCATCAAGGGGGGAAAGGAAGTATGAAACTTTTGAAAATGTGCATACTTTATAGTACAAATCTAATGCATACTTTTGCCCAAAGAGGGTGGGGGTCTGAGATTTTTGAAAATGTGGGTACTTACTAAATGGAAGGCCCCATATAGTTCTCTCTATTTCATGCTGACAAAAAGAAAAGAATAGCCCATAGTAGACTCACCCATTACCTGACCCCAAGCCATGTTTCTCAGGGTATATACATGGGGAGCCTCCAAGTATTATGCAAAAAGACCAGGAATGCTATTTGTTAAACTTGATAGGTGTGCTACCTCTTTCAAATTGTTGGTTTTAACAAATTACTAGATTGTTCTTTAAACTCTAGGATTCTAGACCCATGTGCTTATATAAATGAGAAGCTTGGCTTGACCCTACACAAAATGGATATCTTATATTTTATGGGTTACTGGTATTAGTAATTTTATATCAAGTTATGACCAGCCTATGATCATGCTTCACTCAGATTTATCCCACCAACTAATAGGATTCTGCCATATATCTAATTTTATCAGGAGGTGTACCAGGGGGACTGAGACCTCTGTGTGTGTATATACATATCAATATCATTGGCAAGTCCTCAAACAAAAATCAAGCCCTGAAACAATACGTACAGAAGTACATGATATAGCTTTCTATTTAAAAATTACAAGTTCTTGGTATGGCCATTACTGGTTTCCCAATATTATCTAGTAGCATTACTACATTGAGCAGCATGTGCACAGCACCCTTGATTTGACACCATAACCACGGCACTATGGTATTAGGAGATTATATAAGAGCAACAAGTTGCTGTGATACTGGTTGTAGCCTCAAACTTTCAGTTTTTTAAGCCCCAGAAACAACATTATTCCCTTATCAAAATACAACCATTTTCATTTCTAAACTGCTATGAACAAGGATCCAATTTTCTTAACCTACAGCAAGACACAGTTTATAGGTACTAAGGGAAAGGTCAATCATGGTAAATACTCAGAGACCAAGAACTAAGGGAGTGATTACTCAAATACATAAATAATCTTCTAATCTATGATCAGTTCTAATAATCCAACACTGAATACTCAGTCTTTGATACAAAAGGGTATAAAGCTAACTGAGCACTGAACCCATACATCCTGGATCTGCACTCAAGTAGAAGCAAAAGGATGTCAAAGTTTAATTAGGTAGATTGGTAGGAGGATGTTAACAAAAGTACAGCAGGTGGTCAGCAATCCCACAATTTACAGCACACTATATATAGGTCTGTAGTGTGTTGTACCATGGGGGCTCCCCTTAACCCTCAGTGCAGGTCACTCTGGGGAAAGGCTAGACCTCTCCCCCACTGATAAGTTTCTAAAGATCCACTACCTTCATTTCACTGCTGTAAGGCAGCATTGTCTAAACAGTTAAAGTTATTATTTTACTTCACCAGTTGCAGTGATGAATCCCATGCTCCTTTTGGAATTATGTGATAAAATGGAATAATAAGACGGTAATAAGTAGCCAAAATTTAAGCCTGCCCCACCCTCTGAGGGATCCTTTATTAGGTTGTGCACACAGTGTCTTATCAATTGGTTAACTCACACAACAGGGAGATAAGAACCCTAGTCTGCCATCTTTATCATTCCTCTGTCTTTCCAGGCCTTATCTGTTCCCAGGTATGAGGTAAACATTGGACACTGAGGCCAGCAATGAGGGGATTTAAAAGTATTATGGCCTACAACTCCCACCCTCCCTATAGGAATAGGGTTTAATGATGAGTGGGTACAGGGAAATGTAAATAGAAGTTTGCAGTACATTGTTATGTCAATTTGTGAATCTTTGGCAATATAAGGAGCCATCCATACCCTTTTGAGTAAATAAATCAATGACTATCCTAATTTGATCAGGCAACAAAAATGAGCTTGGCTGCAAATTACATGGACAAATATTTCTTGCTAATGTAAACTTATTTTACAGTTCCAATGTTGTCTACAGTGGACCAAATAGCTCAGAAAGCACTGAAATACCAGCTTAGGGAGACAATGATTATTCTTTTCCCATCTCTTTAGGATATATTGTATTGTTTTCATGATATCATCTCTCCTTTTAGAATAAAAGTGTAAAATGAACCAGTAGTCGGTTAGAATTTAATCAGCAAAAAATGATTTCTACATCATTTTTCTAATGAAATCAGATGCAACTTTTTTTAAAAACTGCCTAAAGATCCCCTCTAAGTATACTTAGGACTTGGTTTATCAATTCCAAATTTTAACCTTGGATCCTTAAGTTCTAATGATTTTGACTAAAACAACAGTTTTTCTTTAATTACTCATTGCCATGATTAATGACAATAGCAAACAATATACCAAAAAATCAGGAAAAAAATTACCTTTCAGATGACATATAGCATGTTATCATATCTTACATAGTTCTAGAGAAATTAAGAAATAACGCATTTTTCAATTTTTGCTAATTAACCACAAATCGCGTAATTACAGAGTGTTCGCATACCTAAATTCTTCGGAACCGTCTTGATTCATGGTCCCTAGGATGCTATAAGTTGAAAAAAATCAAGAAAATCCAGGGGGCTCACCGCGGAGGGTAAATCAAGATTTTCAGGTTTGGCTCCTGGACTATAGAATCGATGCGAGGGAACTGGTTGTGGTGTCTGGGTACGAAGTCCGGAGAGAAATTGGGAAGGAGGTGAACTGATCCATCATAAGGGGCTGCTACCCGCTGCATACTGGACGAACCCTCCAGAGCAGGTGGCCCGCCGCCCCACTTCTCCAGGGCATTATACAGTGTTGTAATCGTTTTGTTACCATGGTGCACAACAGTATACACGTTACAGAGTCGTACCATATTTTCTGCCTAAAATGTAAATGTAAATGGTGAATCATCTTACAACATCGTTTATTTACTTTTTCCTATAATATTTAAAAGGTGATTAGAGAGGGGCCAGTGAAATTTCAATATTTTTAAATTCTCATATCATACTGTAGGTATAGTTCTTAAGTATAAATATATGACATTATTATAACTTTGAAGTGATCCCTTATATAGGCCATAACACACTGGCAGCTAAACTGTTGATGAAGTTACCATTTTTTCCTACTACGTTTTTTTATACTTTTCCTGTAGTACAGGAGTTGCTCTTTCAAAAAAGCCAATGTTCTCAAAAATTCGTCTGCAGATGTGGAAGGAACAGTTGGTTTCCATGGCAACCGTCAACAAAATTAGACTATTCTGAAATTAACCTTCTTTAAGTCATATCTTTCCTGATATGCTAGGTAGAAACACAAGTGAGGTGTCAAATTGACACATTCTATCAGCTCTATCAGATAATGGAATGAAATTGGTTGTCTTGGTTACTTAGTTGCCATGGTAACTGAAAATATACTCTGAATTGACCATAATTCCAGGTTACCTTCTTTTTCAGTTACCATAGCAACCACAAATATCAGTCTTTCAAAGAACAACAAGCTTCACCTGAAGGGTATACATTTCTACTTTATGAAACAGGGCATTGATGTGAGAATATCTGTTTGGAATATAGTGATTAGCTGGTTTCCATGGAAACCGAATGAAAATTCAGCTTTTTTGAGATAAACATCATTTTGGCCATATTTTCCTTGATAAGCAAGGTAGAGACACAATTTTTATCTCAAATCAAGGCATTCATAGAGTTCTATAGTACAAAAGATTGAAATTGGTTGCCTTGGTTACCTGGTTGTCATGGTAACCAAAAATATCATAAAAATTGACCAAGAATACTGTTCTTGTATTTGTTACCATAGCAACCATATTTAAAGGTGTTACAAAATGCAACCTATCTTAACTGAAGCAAGTACATCTATACTTATCCAAATGAGGAGGCCTGATAATGGAATGAACAAAGAACATAAGAAAAATCTGGTTTCCATGGAAACCAATCAAAATTATGACATTTTGAAATCAACAGTATTTCTGGCATATCTCTGTCACTATGCGAGATAGAAAGTCAAATGACACCTCAATTTGAAGGGTTTCTAGAGTTCTATTGGACAGTCTATTGAAATTGGTTGTTTTTGATATCCTGTTGCCATGGTAACCACATGTGCTTTTCAAAATTGACCTTAATCTCAATTGTTTTCTATATCTATGTTACCATAGCAACCATAAAATATTACTTAAACAAAGCAAATCCACCTGACCATGGCAACCAGGTAAACAAATTACCAAATTCCCAAATTACCAAAATTCAATCTCCCATCCCATAGATCTCTAAGAATGCTTCGATTTGAGATGCTAATTGTATTTCTATCTTGCATATTAAGAGAGATATGACTAAAATAACATGAATTTCAAAAAAACACAATTTTCAGTTGGTTTCTATGGAAACCTGCTATTTGTTATGTTCCATGGGCTGGATCATTAAGTATGCCAGCTCATTTCACGAGTCAGAGGTATAACATTCTGGTCAGGTGGATTTGCTTTGTTTAAGTAATATTTTATGGTTGCTATGGTAACATAGATATTGAATACAATTGAGATTATGGTCAATTTTGAAAATATTATATGGTTACCATGGCAACAGGATAACAAAAACAACCAATTTCAAAAGACTGTCCAACAGAAATCTAGAAACCCTTCAAATTGAGGTGTCATTTGACTTTCTATCTCGCATAGTGACAGAGATATGCCAGAAATACTGTTGATTTAAAAATGTCATAATTTTGATTGGTTTCCATGGAAACCAGATTTTTCTTATGTTCTTTGTTCATTCCATAATCAGGCCTCCTCATTTTTATAAGTACAGATGTACTTGCTTCAGATAAGATAGGTTGCATTTTGTAATACCTTTAAATATGGTTGCTATGGTAACAAATACAAGACGAAAACAGTATTCTTGGTCAATTTTTATGATATTTTTGGTTACCATGACAACCAGGTAACCAAGGCAACCAATTTCAATCTTTTGTACTATAGAACTCTATGAATGCCTTGATTTGAGATAAAAAATGTGTCTCTACCTTGCTTATCAAGGAAAATATGGCCAAAATGATGTTTATCTCAAAAAAGCTGAATTTTCATTCGGTTTCCATGGAAACCAGCTAATCACTATATTCCAAACAGATATTCTCACATCAATGCCCTGTTTCATAAAGTAGAAATGTATACCCTTCAGGTGAAGCATGTTGTTCTTTGAAAGACTGATATTTGTGGTTGCTATGGTAACTGAAAAAGAAGGTAACCTGGAATTATGGTCAATTCAGAGTATATTTTCAGTTACCATGGCAACTAAGTAACCAAGACAACCAATTTCATTCCATTATCTGATAGAGCTGATAGAATGTGTCAATTTGACACCTCACTTGTGTTTCTACCTTGCATATCAGGAAAGATATGACTTAAAGAAGGTTAATTTCAGAATAGTCTAATTTTGTTGACGGTTGCCATGGAAACCAACTGTTCCTTCCACATCTGCAGACGAATTTTTGAGAACATTGGCTTTTTTGAAAGAGCAACTCCTGTACTACATGAAAAGCATTAAAAAACGTAGTAGGAAAAAATGGTAACTTCTTTTGATTTTTAGGCCTCTTAGGTTCAGGCATGTTGTGGTCTATATAATAGAAAACTGTGTTCCTATATCAGATACCACATTGAGCCCCCTGTAAGCCTGGCATAGGCTGTCTGTGTGTGACGTCACACAAAATGACAGTTATATTCAAATTTCAAAATTATAAATCCCAGAATAAAATTGATTTTTGATTTTTGCTTTCATGAATAATTTTATTTGGTTATTTTAGATATGTTTAAGCTCATAAAAAACACTGAGATAAAATAAATATTGTTATTTTTTCAGTTTTATGATTTTTCAGCTGTTCTGCTTGTGACGTCACATACAGATAATTGCTCTATGCACGCAGGCAGTGTCTGGTGCAGGCAGGGGAACTCAGTTTGATGAAAACAAAATGTGAATAAAACAAAAACATTTAAAGATAAAAGCATAAAATTTGGTTTGGTTATTCCCTGGATGGTCAAGATCACGGCATTATACTAATTCATGGTCACTGGCCCCTCCCTTTAACATCTTAATTATCTTTCGTTCATGGCTATCCCGGTGTTTGTTATTTATGCGACAAAAGCAACATGCACTTAGTGATGACAATGGCGCTGAGGTATTTGAGTGGACTTCTTGATAGACTGTCGAAACCACAAACCTTTTAAGTGAATCATTTATCAAAAGTTCGTCCTTAACCTAAACGTGAAACACAATGGTATGCCAAACCATGTCCAAAGCCACAAATGACACACAATGGATTTCCACTAAGTGTCTCCAAGCCACATGAAGGCAGACCCAGACAATATCCCACAGAGTTCTTATCTCCAGTTCAATACCACCCACATCCCGATTCCCTTAACACTTATACCGATACAATTGGGTGAACCCTGAGTCATGACTAAAGGAGTGGCCAGCCCCTCGAGTAAAGGTCCTTCGAACCCCCCTGTAAAGGTCCGTCAAACCCTTAATTTACATTGTGGGCGCACCTGAAGTCGGGTTATACGATCCCTTAAAGACACCGTTCTGTAGCCCAAAACGACAGGCTTCATCACTTCCAGCATAAAGAACACAGTAATTGATAAATGCCTCTTGAAATCGGAGAGGATGGCGCTTGGAGCACTTGTCGAGATGCTCACAGGCACGAGTCACAGGTCAGGGTAGGGGGTGGGTAGGGCGTAGTAACACTTGGTCCGATAGGTTGAGATGGAGCAGGGTATGGTTTTTAGATGACTGGGCGTGAATGTATTCTCTGCTTTACATTGTGTGGGAGTAACTCGATATATTTGATAAAGGTTTCAGGAATGTAAAACCACACATCCATGTTTTCTGAATCCTCGAAATGATTCTGTCGGACCTTCCTTTATCTGAACTCATCATGACTTGACTCACGACTCACAATAAGCTAGTTCAGATTCTAAATCCCATTGGCTGTAAATATCTAATTGGTAACTTATACACGACAACGTTTTGCAAGCAGATCTTAGATTACATATCATAAGTAGTAAGGCACAATGAACAACCATGATTTGGCTAAACATTAGCTGATCAATTATCTATTTGTAATCCATTATACTCTTGAACAAATGTCAATTTGTGATTTTCCATACATGAAAAAGATGATCCACCAATGCTCTTTTCACTCTGGTTTGTCTAAAGCCCTGCAGAGGGCGCAGACATAAGGATGCTGACGTCATTTCCACCCCCTCCATAGTCCGTCCCCAAGCAGATCGCGTGCAATGAAGTGTATTCTGTTTTTAACGTCTGTTCACCCAGTGTGAGGCCTACTTGCCTCTTTTAACAATCTCTTGCAGTTATCCTAAACTGATATTTCTTAACTACTTTCCGTCGTATCATGTTTCATTTTGGAGAATGTCATCAACGGGAGTGTAACAATGATATGAAATAATAGTCATGCTTAGTTGTATTAATAAACTAAAACAGATACTGTTTGGGGCAACTCCCACTCGATTAACAAAAGAAACAGGAGGAATATGCCTTGTATTGCGCATGTGTACTGTATCGCGCACCTTTAGCCTACAAACTATAAAGAGTTAATTAATAGAAATAACAGATATTAGCTGATTCGTGGTTGTACACTATCATTCTACAATTAATTTTACTACTATTACTCATTCAACAGGATACAATTCCCTCGCATATACGCAATCAACCAGATTAGAGTAGGCTGACCAGTCATACAGGCCTAAAACAAACAGATCACCCTCCGGATGATCCATTGAATCCCTGGACATGGCCGTGACCAGTAAATGAGTTTATCTAGCTGCGGATGAATTCCCCTGTCCCTAATCTATCAACGTCCATTGCTCATGGTCCGATGGAATGTCCCGGGGAAGACTCAGGCTTTGTTTAAATGGACAACCCACTGAGGGCTCGTGTGTCCATTACATCGACTCTAACAATTTCATTTCATTGAGAGCCCATGAGATCTTTTTTTCAGTAGGATGGATCGTAAAAACATGTGCTGTAATATGATCGCGATTACCAATTTCTCTTGTTTGACTGAGAGCTTCACGTGTTATTTTAATTGCCCCTCATTCTTTTGAATTTTCAAGAGTGAAAGAGTTCTAGACCAGGATGAAAGACTTTTTTGGAATAGTAACTCAAAGTTTTGTCCAAAGACCTCGGACTTTATGATATATCAACTTCATTCTCTCTTTCATTGTCTCTTTCATCTAATTATTTGACCAACGATATTCTAAACAATCATGACATTGTTTGTCTGGGAATCTCTGAATTACAATTGGATTACTCTACGATAACGGTAGAAACAGGAATCAGTGGACGAATGACATGTGCAGAGCTCAGACTGATTTCTGTTCAAATGCAAGTAACTCGTATAAACAGCAAAAATATTTCTCCTTCTTTCTACTGCGGACATCTCTTGATGCACTCTTTGTGGTCATCAGAGTAGCCCTTCATCATCTCTGATGACCCCCTTTATTTACATCTGACCCCTGAGGAATGACCCTTGGGGTGGGAGGGCAATGACCCCTGCTTGTCAACGACTTGACCTATGATTCACAAATGGATAAAATATTCAAGTCGGATTAATTGAGCGAGGAGCCGACTAAAAAGCCTGTCCAATTGTTTAATATTGAGTCACGAGTGGACATCTTCATTATTGTAATGGTAATAGTGCGAAAACTGAAATGACAGCAATTAAATAATGCCTAATTGTTGATAGTAACAATTAACTATCTGTTACAATATAATCAAATATTGTGTTGTGCCCCTTTACAACCATTCGCACTGTATTCGATAAACTCCCTTTATCATGCATAAAAAGGTCAGCCTATTGCCAACTGCACTAGCTTTCTGATTGGAACATCAGAGTTAAGCATTACCCCAATTAAGACACGCACCCAAGTGGTTTTTCTAAGAATGCTGTCTTAAATAGACACATTGCGGAAAAGGCTATAAGAGATGCTTCTTTTTATGTGGTGTTTTATTTTGAAGTCATTTTATGTTGGGCTATTGTAGAGCTTTTAAATGACATCGTCAAAAGAGTTTGACTTCTTAATTAATGTACAGCAGAAACTATATTTGTTTCCTCCTTACAAGTAGGTTGCGTTTTATGGTGATTAAGATCAAGGCCATTAGACACATTTTATCATAAAACAGGAGTTTTATACAATGGGAAATCCCCAAGAATTTTACATCATTTCCCTTTGTAACAAATTAATTGGGACTCTTCCTAATGAACATGCAAATACCATTCTTCCTTGGTCACAAGTGTTATCAATCATGCACATTGAGATGCTCTAGTTGTACAAACATGGTATTCTGTGGGAGCATGTGTCTGATTCTTGGCTCTCAGAAGCACTCCATGCTCCCTCACAGGTGCACGTCGTTAACCGACGTCTCCTGGTTATTTGACCCTCTCCACCCACCTGAAACCACCTGAAATGCCCTGGAGGAAACGCCCGTATGTATCAAGGCTCCCTGCCGACCCCAACCCCCAGCCATCTCTGTTTACTGCTGCCATAGAGGGCAAAAGGACGCGCCCTTTTTCATTTACACTGGAATATCATTTTGTTATACTCAAGCATACTAATGCACATGTTTACATGTAACAGTTGATCATACACGTGACATTGTTAATGTAGATTATGTCCTATATTATAGATATACTACGAATTTTAGTTAAGTTAGTTTCAGTCTAATCACAAATGCAATGCTAGCCCTTTGTATAACTTGATACCTATTTGTTTGTTTTATATGGTCGAAAAAAAGATACGAGAAGAAATATTCCAATTTCGTTATCAAAGCTGTGTAACATATCCATTGATAACTTTGTTTTACTTCCTAACCAATCTGCCAAAACAATAGAACTACCCGTGCAAACTGAAATGCGATATAAGATGAAGGAAACTAAAATTTAAGCTACGACCCTGGTCACAATATAAGCGGTCTCTCTGGCGGAGTTTCCCTTATTGGATTCATGGCAGGGTAGATAGCCACGCATGCCCTGAAGGGAAGGTTCTTATCAGGGTGTGGGCAGGGGCCGGGGCTGGTCAGATAAGAGATGCCCGGAGGGCAGCGACTTACATAATACTTCGATAACAGCCCATACACAACATACCCTCATACCCTCATACGACCAGCAGTTGGTGAAAGTAAAATAGGAATGGATGAGGATTTCTTACAGAAGGTATATCATAATAAAATTATAATTATCAATGGAAAAACTATATTGAATCTGCTGAATATAATTGTACATAATTATTGTGATTGTGAAAGTGTAGATATATACGCTGACTGTCCCTAATTCAAATGGGTCATAGTTGACACAGCATAATTTGTTATAATAGAAATACAAAGGAGCCTTATCAACATAACAGAGGGGCATACTGGTTTCTGATTAAATGAATGTTTCATTCTGAAAATCTGGAAATAAGATAAGAATAAACACTGCGTTTACGGAGACTTATATCTGGTTAGGGCAGCATGAGGGTTTCTTCTCCAGCCCACCTGTTGAGATAAGCCTTATCTTGGTGGTTGGACAGACGTCAGCAGGTCTTACATTATTTGTCTGTTCATAAAGTTGCCGAACACATTACATGCTTGGATTAATATCCCACATTTTCTGTTTGTTGAAGTAACGTTCTCACACCCCGCAGCCTTACAAGTTCGGCTGATAAGAACGTGTTGAGAAGTCACTTTTCCGGCTCCTATATCTACTAGCCTGTTGTGTTGTGCAACACGATTTATCTGAAGAAATACCATTACGAATATTGTATGGAGGGTTACATAAAGATAAAGGAGAATTTTATAATGAAGAACGAGATGGTAATCTAAACACTTTGATAATCATTCTGAACTGTGGACCATTATCTCCATATTCAATTTCAACCAGTCAGTCAAATTAGTGGGCCTAATATACAGATGGAGCCAACAGGGAAAGACTCGATAGAAAGGATGGTATTAGAGGGTACAGTTACTGATATGGTGACACAGTAGATACTGAGTCTTTCATTTCGAATTGTTCTGTTCTTATAATTATATTCACTGTTTGAATTCTTAGGCTTCTGTTAAATAGGAAAATCGGTGCATATATAATTTTCTTTGACAGAGCAGCGACCGCTGAAGAGTCAATTTAGTTTCTATATAATTTGCAAGAGCAAAATAAGGCCCTTTTTGCACTGTGCAAACTATTCCAACCACAACATGATTGTATTTAAGCAAAGGCTACTAACAAATAGTTTCTCTTTTTCCTTTTAAGATTAGATCGACTGTTAACTTAACTGTCCCAAAGCCTTATTTATCTGCGGATCTTTTACAACAGGGCGTCAACTAGCACTTGGAATCTCACTTTTCTATAGCAGTGTAGATCCAGGGCCCTCCCGGACTGACGTGATAGAAAGTAGGCATGGATTACGTTCACAAGGAGGCCAACTGTCTACCCTCTAAAAACTACATTCTACATTTGAATAAACAGGCAGGAGGCTTTTCAAATTGAAGCAACTTGTGGTATTTGATCAAAAAATCACCCGCTTTAGAGATGAATAGCAACTGTACAGACCAAACTAAACGGTCATAAGCATTGGATAATATTTATCATGGAGACCTACTTCTGGTAACGTGTTAAAAATGTGTATGGTTTTGCCATCATTCAAAACATGTTTTTAATAATATGGTGGGTGTTCCTGGCGTCTGGAACTCGTGGGAATGCTACCTTTCTTAGGATTTAGCCTACTTGGCAGATATTTGTCACTCATGTAACCACTGAATAGAATACTGGGATCTTAACGTGATTATCATAACACGAGAGAGAGGACATCAATACTACCCACTGACCAACCTCCCCAAGAGATATTCAGAGTCTGAATAATAGAATCTGAACCAGATGGTATCCGAATACAATTTGCAATCTAGTAGCTATAAGCATTCAATGCTAATATACATCGTTTAGTTTTATTTTCATCTCGTAGACAGGGTAAACTTAAATATTGATCTGGGAATCGTAAAAGACATCCGCGACATCAATCGGTGGATTGGTTTATAGAGAAATATTGTGTTATTGCTCAATCCATGTCCATTACCCTATGGTATAGTAATGATTCCAGGTTCATTGCCATAGCTTCTACTTCCCACTTAATTAATCATAACCATGCCCCATCAGATGCACTACGATAAAGAAAATCAAAATGCAATGAGCAACTGTTTCATCATGAAGACGATATGTCATTATCTGCGTATTTTCCCAAATAGGATTTACAACCCTTATTGTCAGCATAAATCACTTGGACCACAATCTGGTGGCAATATAAGATCTTGATTGTGAGGGCGGACGCTTCCCTCTGTCTCCAATAAATCAAGACACAACAGCACGTCTCAAGTATGGACGCCGCATACAACATAACGGTGATTTTAGGCTCAATATTCGTTGAGAGGCTGAGCGAGCCTCAACCCCCTTAAAAGAGCCGAGCCCCATGACAGGTCCCTATAGGCTAGAATACCTGGGAGGATGTTTTATGGAAAGAGGGGCAGCAGGCTGCGACATAGGCACGCGACCTTTTTACAAGGCGGATCCAGTGGTACTCCCCGCAGGTGGCAGGCCACCCGTGGGAGAGGGATGGGGCAGCAGAGTGATCTATGGGGCACACAATAATGGGGTCCAATCAGCAGCAAAGGCAAGGGGAGCGCCAGAGGTGGAGGGGCACTTTGAGACTTGGTGGCGAATAATGGAAAGTATGCCAGTGCGTTTTTTACAATTTGCTATACTTTTTAATTTGTAGTTACTCCGAGGCTATGTCTATTGTTATGTATATTACCAGATATTACTTAAGGCGAAATTTAGTATTTCAGACAGCTACAGTTTGATATTATATATTTATCATTAGTAATGATTCACATGATTCATGGGCTTTTACATGAGATTACACTTGTGTGTAGAATAGAAATAAAATAGTTAAGCACTTAGAATAGGTTACTTGCTTCAATTACAATATCTTACAACAGAAATATGAAGTATGATTCACTCAGACTCATCTATTTACCTACACTTTGTTTGAGAGGTTACTCGTACTCTCGGTTCCAGGAGGACGGGGTTGACCACCAAGGCTGTGACCCGTCCGAACGTCGGGGTCTGCTCTCATCGTGCTTTATGGGCGTGCAATGCGCGTGTTGCGGGCAGCTGGCAGTTTGATGGCTACAACTGTCAGATCGGGACGACCTGGGACTGACCAGGGTCTATAGGCCAACCTATAGACAAACACATGGACACATGGTGGTCCGAGGGCCACCCTCTAACGTCCCTATGTGAATGATCTATGGGATAAAACTACTTAAAAGGTTACTATCAATTACCATTGTAAGTCGGGGGGAGGGGGCAAATGCCCCCTCCCCCCGACTTACAATGGTAATTGATAGTAACCTTTTTTTAATTTTTATGTCCCGATATTGCCTATGGCCCATGCCAGGGGCATTGCTTAGGCCTCCCACACACTAAATGAATGACTTATTTCACTGTTCTGTTGCTGCGTGTAGGAATTTGTTAATGATTTATGTTTTAGGTACATATCCTGAGGATTGTACTTAATTTATACCCTGTTGATGGCGTCATTCCCATTAACACAATACAGCGTTAGTCACATCAATATAGCGCCATGTAAAGCCACTGAAGACAGGCCTAAGACTGCCTCCCACGCCCCCACCCCATGATGACCCCTCCCCCTGCATGCAGCCTAAGATGAACGCAATCCATCAGCTGTATCATTATACCGCCTAATGTCGGTACAGACCTCTTCTCCTGCACCGCCCTCTCTGCACTGTAAAACCCATAGCGTACAACTGCGTTATGTAGTGAATGTTACAAGAAAATTACGATGGAAATGCAAAAACAATATGGAATCACTAGCATAATAGACCCAAACCTTGATGACAAATATCTCATTTATCTTTTCTTGATATGAACAATATGAGAGCTTCGGAGAAGGCCTGAGTGGGTGTTTTATGACACGTTCTAATGGGATTCTAGGGGTTTACTGTAGCTCAACATGTCTGCCTGTCAACATGCAAATGGGGGTGCGCGCGCATTCCTGAGCATGCCAGCAAGCCATCAATAACGACAGCAGCAAGTGGTCCGGGGAGGAGGCAGCGATTGTGTAGGGCAATGTCAACACAGCCTCCCAGGCAAAGAACGGCCGGGCAGGAGGGACTCCGAGCTGGGCCCTGTTGCTATGGATCTGATTTTGGCCCCTCTTTGCTTCGTATTTGCTACTGATTCTGGCATAGCCCAAAAGGATTGTTTTACTACAGTTGCAGGGCCTAGGAAATTGTGTGTGTTGTTTTCAATGGGGTTGAATGTTTAGAACTGGTTTTAAGACTCCTTTTCTAAATGATTCATCTGCTGTGTTTCAATACACTTTATTTTGTTAGCACTAAAAATGTCAGGTTCATGTTGGACAGCATCGCACGACGGTATTAAATTTGGATGAAGTAATAATCTTATAAGTTCATCAACTTATTGAAATTTTAGAAAGATCTCAAAGAAATGCTCTTTCATATTCGATGTCGGTGAATACGTATGGAAACAAATGATATACGTGACTAGAATTGGATATTAACAAGTCACCTCTCAGTTAGTCACTCATAATGACGAATGACAATCAATATTACGTACAGAATTGATACCTTTAACTTTTAGACCAAATCGACGTGGTCAATAAACTCAAGGTTACCTAGGTCCTAACCATGTTACATGCATGACAATCAAGAACCTATTGTCCTAACGAGAGATTACAATGTCAGTTCACTATGCGTGCTCGACCCAAGTGAGTGTAAATCAATGTAGACTTGATGTAGACGAGTATGGAGGCCCTTGCCAGCCGGGGTTCATACTCCCAGGTACAGGCTCATACTGGGGCCAACTGGCTTCCAACCAGGATAAATAACTGGGATGTGTTACCCCTTGTGTTTCCGTGTCACCAGTATCAACAGGCCTATAAAACTGGGACTATAACAGGCAACGTCTCTGCCAGTGTGTCTACTAATCTAGGCGGATTTACTGCTTCTAATCTATGGTTTACTTCTAGGCAAGCCTTTTGGTACATTTTATACTGCATCATTTTATGAGGATATAAATCCCCTTAGTGTACTCACCAATACCAGGGCTCATGCAGGTATGGCACTGCATAGTTACAGGCTTCGAAAATACGTACCTGAAATAGACAAAAACAGTGATTAGAAAGGCTACAGAACACTTTCAGATACAATCTTTACATAGGAATGAAATATCAATACCTTAATGAAGCCATACGATATGTGAAACCAAAAATGGTTGTTTACAATAATGTTGCTTTCATGAATGCACTATATATAGTCCAGGAGCCAAATCCAAAAAATGACTTTTTTCGTCCGAAAAGACGGAGGATCTAAAAATGGTTTTAAATCGTAGCCCATAACCTGAAGTTTACATTTTGACGTGTTGGCATTTGCGCAACATGCACATTTGGCCGGTATCCATGGCAACGCATAGCAACCACAGAATTTTGAGAAACACTGAAAAAGTAGAAATATCAAAATAATTTTTCATACATGAGCAAAAGTGTGCATTGTTGTACCTCAAATGAAAGCCCATGAAGTTGGGAATGTAAAAGGAGAATGACTTTTGTTGTCATGGTGACATGGTTGCCATGGCAACCAAAAACATTTCAAAATTTCATAATTTTCACTACTTTTTCCTATGTTCTTTTTGTTATAATGACAATAATTAAGACAGGAGTGATAAAACTATCATTTATTGAAAGCACAAGAGTCCCCACTTTGTATCCATGGCAAAAATTTCCATTTGTTCCATTTGTTACTCTGCCTAGCAACCACGAAAATGTCATCATGTGAATTTGGCAATCAATGTCCATTTTGGGGCAAATTTGGTGGATTTCTGGAAATATATATAACAGTTCTACAATACATATCAAACTTGCACTTGCTTATCATCATTATTGATGAAGACTTGATACAATAAATCGTTTTTTACAGAAAAAGGAAGTTTCTAAAGCACTCCAGTTGCCATAGCAACCATATGAAAGCAGGAGTTGAGCAGATTTCTTATGGTTTACCCCTTTACGAATGACCTTTCATTTCTGGAAACGAGATCTGAATGTACTATCACTAAAAGTTAAATTAACATCAAATTATTATGCTAAAAAGGAAAACATTCCATCAATACTATTGGTTAAAGTATCCATTTGTTCCATTTGTTACTCTGCATAGCAACCATGAAAATGACATCATGTGAATAGGGCCATCCGTGTCCATTTTGGGGCAAATTTTAATGGATTTTGATACATTATATACCTAACAACTGTACAAAACTTTTTAAACTTTCACCTCCTTATCATCATTTTTAATGATGAAAACTTTATTTAAGATAATTTTTTCACATAAGAAAGAAATTTCTATGACAATACAGTTGTCATAGCAACCATATGAATGGGGGAGTTCAGCAGTTTTTTTTATGACGTCTACCTTTTCCAACGACCATTCATTTCTAGTTATGAGGTTTGAATGCATGTTGAATATATGTTCAATAAATATCAAGTTGTTATGCTAAGGAGGAAAACATTCCATTGATAATCTGGGAAAAAGCTTCCATTTGTTCCATTTGTTACTCTGCTTAGCCACCAAGAAAAGGCCATAATTATGTGGATCAAGTTGTCAGCATTCATTTGGGTACAATTTAGATTGAATTTGTTAGATAAGTATAACAACTTTACAGAAGATGTCAAACTTGCACATGTTATGTACTATGACTGCATGATCAATTTTCTAGGCAAAACATCAAGTTGTTATGCTTAGAAGGAAAATGTTCCTTACATTCTATTTGTACAACCAGTAAGTGCATCTGCAGAATGAGATAGAAGGGAAATACCTTCCGAGTGCTTGCCTACCAAATGTCCTACTGGGATTTGCTGGGATAACATTGATTCCCAAGGGGAGACCTTTGATGGTCAAAGAACAACACATGCCATGAATGCAATTGTTGTTCAACCAAAAGCTGGTGTTCAAACCATGGACGATGAACCATGAACACCATCTACAGAAGACTTGCCAAGGGAAATGCTCTAGAGCCATTTAACCAGCAAGGACAACTGATGCCTCAGAAAATTTAGAGTACAAAGACTTTGCATGGTTAATGTCAAGATTCCCTATTGATGCCAACAAACAAGATTCTACTTCATCTACTTATCGTTCTGTTCCAACTTGGACAGCATTTAATGCCTCGTGCTCAATGAAGGAGATAGCTTCCTGTATTATTGGACATGCAACCCCCTCTGATCCTCAGGCGGTGTATAATGCACTGAAAAGAAGTCTTGCAATGGCAGAAGATTTGGGTCATAGAGACTGTGTCATAGTCTTTGAGCAAGCATTGTATGCTAAAGCCATTCAGATTCTTTAGCAAAATTAATGTCTTGCAGCTGGCATAGTCCTGCGCATGAGCACATTCCATACTGCCTACACATTTCTATGTATCATTGGCAAGATATTTGGGGATGCAGGGCTGAAAAATTTCCTCATCAAGTGTGTACTCTGTGTCTGGTGTACTTGAAGGAAGACATTACAACTGTACTGTGCAGTTGCACAAGGTTATTTTTTTATCTGGAAGTACTCCAGCATATGATCTATAAATCTCATTGCAGAACATGTTAATTAAAAAGGAATCTAAATCATTGCCATAAAAAGTTTTGGTAAACTTCAGACTCTCCTTGCAGGATTTCTGTCAATGGCTATCAGAGAGTGACATCCATGTTGTAGATCTCAAAGAAATGTCCAATGAACTCACAAAGCTGAAGGAGTGTTTGGATTCAATTGGTTTTGATTGTCTCACAAGTCTTCCTCAGTTCAAGGTCTTATTCAACCTCTACCAAAGGTATCTCACTGTACCCCAAGGTCCAATTAAAGAATTCTGGATCAGCTACATGAAGATGATCCTGCTTCATCTGCGCTTCAGCCATGCATCACGAGAAGGTGACAGGGCTTTACATCTGCAGAAGGGAGATTTTTGTCCTGGGTCTTTGCATATGACAAGCACCACTATCCAAGATACCTACCAGTGTATTGGGTTAAAATGACTAGAGGAAAGCCATCCTGATGCATATTGTCAAATGGTAAGGGGAGAATTCACATCACAGAGAGGTCATGGAAAATTCACCAGAATCCCAATTGTCCAAACCACTGAGCAGACAGTCAACCAGTACAAAATGTCAAGGGGGGATGGTTGACTTCACCCAGGAACTTACAGCTGTAAAGAAATTGCTAGTTAGAGTACACACATGGGCATCTGTTCCTGAAGATCTGAGTGAGTAATTCTTCCACAACCGAAAGAGAACAAAAGGAATTCAGACCAGGAAGAATAAAAAAGGATGAAGAGGATGTACATTCTGTCCAAGAAAAAATTATTGGTTGGGAAAACAACCCCTTTAACAGTTTTCAGAATTTAGGAAACATTGCATCAGGAATACAGCACTCCCGCATTTATGTGGCTACCAATGGGGAAACTGAAAATTGGCAGCATAAAAGGGGTGACCGTTGGTGAAGGGGAGCATCCTATTGACATGATTATTATACAAGTAGGCGTTTTAGTATATAAATGGGCTATATAGAAAGCGACTGTCAGTATCACAGGCACCATAGTCAAGTCTAACCACAAGTCTGTTTACCTATATATACACTAAAGGTGGCCATGTTAGCAGCAGACCATGATGTCAACACAACTTACTATGACTCAGGAAACCATTAAAATGAAATGTTTGCAAATACTAACTTACCAGGGATATTGCCTGCATATAAATGAATCATTTCATAAATGAAAGTATATTTTGATCTTTATAAGGAAATCCCAATAGAAATATCACGGGAGGAGCAGTGTGGATGTTTGCAGGGCCTTTTGCTGGCAAGTCACACTCTGTGAAGCCCTTCTCAGGGCACCAGCAGTTCATTCAACCCTGACCAGGGCCTTCAGACCTACCCTAAATGTGATGTCAACAGCTCATTTGCATTACTTCAACCAATGAAATGTCACTTCCGTCCATGCTGCTATGATCAGGGCAGGGATGTAAAGACTTTGGCTTTTCTACCTTGTCTGTTATACATAAGGTAAACAGACCGGCTAACCACATCAACTATGGCGCCTGAGGTTAGTATAAAATGGCCCATTTCTTAACTTATAAAGGTCGGATGTGTAGTGTGTTGTTCTCTTGGACATTCTAATGGCAGGTTGTGTAAATCTATTGAGAAGGCTGGCCTTTCTTTTGTTCAATGAATTCCGCTATATAAGTTCTTGGATTAATAGGTATTCCAAGGTAGAAAATACATGACATTGTGATAAGAATCATTCATCAATCCCCTTTGCCACACCCCAAGATCACCTATTATCAAGCCTACATTCAATCTCTCGGTGATACACATCTCCGGGTCTCAAACAACGCAGTCCCATCTCAGATCACCAGCCTCATTTTATCTGCACCAAGCTTCAACAAAAGCAGTCCCTTTAGGATACACATTTCAGGCCTGCATTTTCAAGGCCTTGCCCAATCTCACTGACCAATTGTTCCAGCCAAACAGATCTTCTATAGTCATCTTCCTTCATCCACTCCTCCATAAACCCCCCAGTTGAGCTGCTACTTGGTCGAGCTGCTCACTATCTCTCAGTTCATCAGGTCTTATGCTAATCCTCCCCAAGGACCCATTGCCTCCTGTACTGCCTGGGGACATGGAATACGATGGACCCTGTCCTCCAATCCCAAATGATAGGAAAGCTCTAGTCGAGTCAGTACAAACGGATCAGGTGTGGTTATGTTAAAACGGGTCTAAAGAGAATTTAGACATTAAAATTGGTCTTCATTGAAAGTATCACGTGTAGCCTACCATGCATTATTTGACCTATGTTTGAGATGCTGACATGATGTTTGGTTTACTTCTCACAAGTATCCTTATACTATAGGCGGTAGTCAGACTTTACATTGATTTTCCAATGTCATGGTTCACATCATCAATAGCATCAAATCATAGGTTTAGATGAAGGAAGATGGCTGTACAAGATCACAGTAAATCATTGGATAATCATCTGCAATGGCTGACTGAATGAATATTTGGAAGTTGACCCGAGGGTTGTATTGCTGGAGAGCTGTTGTTCAGACAGTGCATTCAAACAACATTATCTTCTTCTCAACATACACATTATTGCGTGAACTAGACAGGGGAAAAAGACCCAGAAATAAAAACTGATATTGATTTGATTTTGACATGCTTAATTGTGGCTTTCAAAAAGTTCTACTAGCACTAAATGATAAAATGTGTCTTCACTTATTTCATCTATCCAATAGGAAGCTGTAGAAATGAATAGAATAATATTGAGAAACACCCATTCAAATGGGTACCATTCAAGAACAAGATTGGACTTTGAGCGTAGCCGTTGGCTTTTGGATTGATTTTTCACAGGCATCCCTGTGTTCCTCCAGGTGTGCTCTTCTGCCACCTGCATGGCCCCTTCTCCAGTAGGTGAGGGGTAGCCCCAGGTGTGGTGAACACCTGTTGTGCGCGTCACTGCCCCTCCCCCACCCCCTAATAACCACCACTACATGCATGGCAATGATCCAAGCTCACACGTGTTCACATAGTACTTAGAATGGACAGCACTACTTGGGCCCGATGTATGGGCTGTTGTTACTCCCCTTTAAAAAGAACCAATTGGAAAGTATATTCTGTGAGGTAATACCAAATTGTGTTTAATGTGTGAAGGTATAGTTTACACTGGCCACGGCTAAGTCCTCCAAAGTGAAAATAATGTATTTATGAGGCATATTACAAACTTGATTTGAGGATTAAGTAAACCCATCGTTCCTCTAGAAAATTACAAAGCGAATTACATGTTTCAATTAAGTGTGTACTAAGAATACTGATTTTCTGGTGATTGGGAATTAGCAAGACGTACTCGGAACATAGTCAATAACCAGATTAAAATAGTCAAGGCTGAATTTATTCAGGAAAATCTAACGAATAATCTTGATGACTCCAAGAAATTCTGGAAACTAATCAACAATATTATTCCTAACAGTAAAGGATCCTCTCAGTCAAAAATTAACCTAAAAGATGAAAACAATAGCGAATTCCCATCTGATTTTGAAATGGCTAACCATATGAATACTTTCTTTGCTCAGATTGGTTCTAATCTAGCCAAAAATCTAAATAAACCATGGATATTCAATGGTACTATATACAATGATTTAATTGAGAATTTTACAGTCGAGCCTGATGAGGTGTTGAAACTGTGTAAAGAGATAAATACAAATAAAACCTCTGCTATTGATGGGATTTCGTCTAGAATTTTTAAGATCGCCTTTGTAGCCTTGCATTCCCAATTATCATTTATATTTAATCTATCCTTTAGTACTGGAGTGTTCCCTGCCAAATGGAAATATGCAACTATTACACCTTTATTTAAAGAGGGAGATAAAAGTAGATGCACTAATTATAGACCTATTTCATTATTACCCCTACCAGGTAAACTAATCGAGAAAATAGTTCACAATAGAATATATACCCATCTGGAATTTTATCAGATCTTGAACAAAGACCAAGGGGGATTTAGGAAAAACCATTCAACAATTAGTTCAATCGCCAATTTTTTGGAAATAGTTTATGAAGCCATAAATTCAAAACAGACTACCCTAGCAACATTCATAGATTTCTCTAAAGCATTTGATACTGTCTCACATGAAATTCTCTTAAATAAACTACAACATATAGGTGTTCAAAATTCCCCTCTAAAATGGCTCCAGAGCTATTTATTTGACAGAAAACAACGTTTAATAATTAATAACACATTTTCTAACTTTGCTACTATAACATGCGGTGTACCACAAGGTTCTGTATTAGGGCCACTGTTATTCCTTATTTATATAAATGACTTAAATAATATCATTTCAGATTGCCACATTTTTATGTATGCAGACGATACTGTATTACTCTCCCCTGCCCCTACGATGAATGTAGCAACTACCAATCTACAGAGTGATTTGAATGAACTTGTAAATTGGTGTGTTTATAATAAATTGACCATAAACATTAAAAAAACCAAATGCATGATTATGGGTACAAAACAAAACATAAAAAAATGTAATCACAATCCTCTGTTTGTAGCAAATGAAACCCTGAATTATGTTAATCATTATAAGTATCTTGGTCTTAATATTGACAATACCTTGACTTTTAAAACACATTTAAACCAGGTTATAAAAACTGTGGCTTACAAACTAGGACTTCTTCAGAAAATTAGGAAATATATTACGCTACATGCAGCATTGCTAATATATAAAACCATGGTGTTACCCTATTTTGATTATGGTGACATATTTTATATTAAAGCGAATCAGAAACAATTAGATAAACTACAAAAGCTACAAAACAGAGGACTGCGAATTTGTGAAAACCAAACTCATGTAAGGTTCACCACTGAAGAACTACATAATGATTTCTCATTACCGCTGTTATCCAAGAGGAGGGAAAGCCATTTATTGAACTTTATGTATAAACAAAAATTTAATATTAGCCGAACTGACAATAGAGATATTAGAACCCGAGCCCATGATGCAGTGCTTTTTAACATTTCAAAACCAAACAGTGAAAAATACAAAGGTAATGTTTATTACTGTGGTGCCAAGCTCTGGAACCAATTGCCAATTGACTTAAGAAATACTGAAAGTTACCTAGAATTTAAGAGAATCATGAAAATGTATGCCTTACATTAATAATAATGTACTTTTATTGATATTTACTGATGTTTCATATTGAAGGATTGTAGTACTTTTGATAATGACATATGTACTATTATTATATATTTTGCGCATATAACCCGAAAATATCTGTGTGATGATTGTACAAAATGATTTGTATTACTATTGTCTAATAGAACTTTTGTATTGGAATCATAGTTGGCAATTATTGCCATTCATTTGAGAACTTGATTGACATATCATAATGTATTATGATTTTTGGTGGACTTACTAGAAAACCGGCCTTTGGCCGAAGTAAGCCACATAAATAAAGAATTAAAAAAAAAAAAAAAAAAAAAGAATACTGATTTAACAGATACTTTCAACTGTTATAACCAGGTAAAGCTATTATACAATGTCTATATAATGATTTAGGAGCAATGAATGCCTACAGTAAAGAAGGCATAATTATGAATACAAAAAAAAATCAATACAGAAAACAGAAGTAAAAGCCATCAAGTTTAAACTTTATGTTATTTCTAGAGTTATATACTTGTATGATAATACAGCCTTACATGAAAATTTAATATGCCTTAAGATACGTATCAATCTCATATGCGATAACGATGTAAACATTGCCAATTGTAAAACAAGCTTAAGGGGGCGTATCTTGCACACAACTGTCCCTTGTATGAGAAAATGGAAACATTTCCAGTAAATCTGAAATATCAAACATTTGGCTATTCGCACAGAATCATACAATTCTGTCAACTCCTTCTATTGGCTGCTAGAAATGGTTCAAGATGGGTTAGCCAGTAAGTAATTATTACATGACTTTAGCAAACAGGATTAGCCAGGAGAACGTGTGTAGGGCTAATTCACTAGACAGGACCACCTTGTGTAGTAAGCCAACAGACAAGGGTTGAGCTATGGCCAGTTCTGATGAATGACTACCGTCTGGGGTCCGAATTGAATCCTTCCCAGACTGTGACCGTTAGGATGTGGGTGGTCCTGGCCGTAAATACATCCTAGAAGGGCCTGGTTGATAACGGTAGACAATGAGCCCGGCCGTGGAGGAACGGTTCACCGTGTGGAAGTTGTACGTATACCCACTTAATCCTACAGCATCTACAGCCCACACACCACTATAGGGACGTTTGCATGGGATAACAGAGATAATGAAACCCAATGAAATAACAAGAAACCTAATGCATTCTAGACCTACCTGTATAAAGAGTTATGATTAACCATTGCCAAAATAACTGTTATAACGACATGTGTAACGATGATATCTAGACCCGACAAGGCCTTGAGTCCTGGCAATAGTCATTACTGATAAGGTCTTGATCCCTGTATCATTTTATTAACGTCTGACCAGGTTTGACTCCCGTATCATTATTTACGTCCAATAAGGTTGTGACCCCTGTAATGTCTTAACGTCTGACAAGGTTTTGACCCCTGCATTATCCTATTTCCGTCGGATAAGGTCCTGATCCCAATGAAACATCGTTATGTCGATGTTGTTAAGTGTCTTGGTATACATAGGGTACCACAGTAAATATCTTACCAGGCGAGGGTTCAAGGTGAGGGGTGTTTGTATGTGTGTGGTCAGGTAAATAACCATTGGACCACTACAGGGGGGTTGAGGTGGGAGGGTGGGCGTGGGAATTGGACAGTTCACAGTTGGGTGGTCACTCACCCCTGTGTGTGGTCACGTCTGACCACAGGGGTCAAGGTGGGACCGGACGTTCAGTCCTGATCAAAGATACTACTCCTGAGTCGTTGAAAGGGGTTGGGAATCCACTTACTTCTACCTGTATACCCTTAAAGTACTCCATATCTATAGCTACATTCATCCATGAGGTGTATAGCACTAAGTAAATATGTGTAGATTTACACAGAGTTGTAAATCATTCTAATGTGAATAACATAGGTAAATCAGGATCTCTATTACGTGATAAATAACTTCACGTCGTTTTATGGAATGTGGCAGACCTACCCTGGGAAATAAACATGGGATGCCTTGATTATTTTTTCAATTGCTTGTGTGCAAAGTCCGTTACTTTATGATTACACGGCATAGATTTCAATGTTCAGAGGGAACATCGATTCTGAAAGGAGATGTATTAATTCAAGCTATTTCACTTTGCCTTGACATGTGAATGAGGGTACATGTCAAAGCCCTACTATCCATCACAGTTAAACTTACATCACTTTACTGGTATCAAATCCCCTACGCCGTGGCATAAAGTACAGAGGTGTTGAAGGTCTGATTTTCCGATAAGAATTGTTAAGCTGTCAGGAGCCAATCTGTTCTCAGTCTTTTTTCACCCGAGGTTCGTTCTAAGGCACTTAGCCACCTCCTCCCTCAACACACCACCTTTCTATTACTTTTTCAATGTAAGTTCCCATTCCAGTTTCCCATCCCCCAGGGTTTGGGACTGAAATGATGTCAGCCGGAAACGGTTAACCTCTAGCCCAGGTATAAATCTACCTCTCCCCATGTAGTCTTTTATGTAGACCCATAATACATATCCATGTATACATCTACTGGAGAAGGCTGCCCCAGAAAGCTGGAATACCTTACATCTACACCCAATCCCAAGTGGCATTTAGCGATGCTGCCATCCTATTACCTTTGAGTATACATACACCCTAAAGCTATATAAATACCATACAGGCTTAGTGAAATGAGCTTATAGTTTTCCTGATGCCACCAATCCGTTTATGTCTACTCCGTTTGTAAAGAAAATGTGGTCAGGTATTCAGTAGCCATTAGGAAAATGAAAGCATTATCTTGATGACAGTGACTATGTGTTACAAACCCCACCCACACCCTACCATTGGTCACATCTCAGTCATACCCTGGAGACAGCGCCAGATATCCCTCCGGGCCCCACCCAATAGATCAAATTAATCTGGACTCTAATAAGAAGGTGGTCTATGAACCCCGCCGGGAGGAGAGACGCGCGTGCATTGCAGGCTCCTCCAGGTTGTGGGGGTAAGGGCTGCTCCAGGGGGTGATGGATAGGGCTGTGGGCATACCTGGCGTTATTGAGGTATGTGGGGTGGGCACACGCCTCCAGTGGTGAAGTAGGGGTAGGGGTTAGGGGAGGAGGGGCTTAGGGGTGGTGGTGCATACCTTCAAACAATGTGGGGGAAGGTCGTAACCCATTTTCTCCTATCCCTTCAATGATATTGATAATGGTGAGATGATATTAACATCAACGGAGGATCAAAAGACATGGCCTCGTATGTGGATAGATCAGGCAGGTCGTGAACAGATTACATCAGCCTATCTAAAAATGGACCACTTATCGTCTTTGCTAAAATCTACAAGTAACCTTATCTGAAACTTCAGGAATATATGTTAATTCATGTCTCCATTAACATACTCAAACATCACCAAATTATGAAAAATAAAATTAATGTAGCTACAGTAAATGCACAAAACTAAGACTTTCTGCATTGCACAAATTTATAATTTGTTACCTTGGTGATTTGTGTTCATCAGTGATGAGCAATGAACAAACTATGAACACCAGTAGATGTTAACCTTTTCTGTGTAGTTAAACCACAAGTTATAGTAACTGTGCTCAATGTAATCTCGAAAAGACCGCTGTCTCTTGAATGGCACACAACCTACTCGACAGGCCCACAGTAATAAAGGTGTCGTACCTCTTCAAAGGCCTACTTCAAAGGACAATCTGTCGTCACCCCGATGACACTTCTAACACCGTCAGGTGTTTATTGATGACCTGTACAGGGGTGACTGTGACATCAGTTCAACGCTCAATGATCTCAGGGTTTTATCATTTGTTAATGGAAGAATCAGTTATACGGCTTTACATTGCTAATAGTTAGAGTCCTATTTTGGGACCCAGTATACTTTATCAAGAAATTATTCTGTCCAGAGAAAATATTCAAAAGTACGGCATCGATAAAGTCGGGGTTTAAAACCTACATCTAGGCTAATCGTCTATCCAATGAAAACGGTTTTCTTTAAGACAGTCCTAGTCTCTAGACGTAGAATGTCTGTCTCAGGATCGGCCGACTTTTACTTGGTCTAGCCAAGACATAATATTATTTTGGCAAATTGACAAAGGCTCCTCAAGGCACCTCAAAACGGATACTCAGTGTCTCACTTATGATTTGTTTACCCAATGTGTGCCAAGGAAAACTGATTTATGGGCCAAAGGATGCAGGAGTCTTACTTATACTTTTGCATCATTAGTCCCGTACTTGAATTAGTCAATTGCAAATCAGTTGTAAAAAGTATGAAAGCCTATGCTTTTAGTAGTCTTAAGCTTGTGATACAGAATGTTTGCGGTCCTCGGACATAAAATGTAGATAAATAGCTCAATTTGATGCTAAATACCTATCAATCAGTCAATGAATTACCTTTAAAAATTACAACATTAAACATTGCCACTGAATACGGGGGAAACCACTCGAAAGAAGATTGGCTAAAAGTAAAAAAACAAAAACACAAAAAGAAAACAAACTTAGTATCTGCTTCGATCCTGAAATATTCCTGACACAACACCAACATCTTGCAGTGTTGGGCTCATACATTTCCCAGGCGCGTGGCAGGGGCCGACTGTACAAAGGGTAAACTTACACGGACCTTCCATTTATCACAAAAAGACCAGGCACTGGGCTCCCCTGGCTATTCCTATCACTTCTACCCTGACGTAGAAAACAGTCCACATATATCTGTGGGTCGTATTGAGGGCAGATCACGATCCTAGTGGCTCCAGGTCACAACAAAAGAGGATTAGCCCTATTGAAAACGCACCTTACCTTTCCTATCTCATGCTGATAACATGCTATCTTTAATCACATTAATTAGTGGGGTAAGCCATATCGGCCTATATATCTAATTGGAAGGATATGTCGCTTCGCACATATTCTAAGTACAAACGGTGCATTTTCTGAGACAGTTGGATTATCGGATTACCCCTGCTGTAGATAGGTATTCACCTCTCGTGATCCCAGGTAGTGGTTAAACGCAAGACCCACCTAAAGGTTTTTCATGTAAAGAACAGATAAGAGAAGAATAGATGAACATATTAATTATGTTAATCTGAACGGTTGAACAATTTCAAATTATGCCACGGAATCTGCTTACGAGAACACTACCGATACGAAATCCACAATGTAGTTGTTTGAGAAGCACGTTAAATAGTTATCACATAGGCCTTTATCCCCAATGCATCTTTGTACTTCGTACAATCCACATTTACAATCAGGAAGCAATATGCAAATACAAATGTGCCAACATGTCAAAACAGTGGAATAACCACCTCAGGACGATGAAAGGATGTGCAATAGGAACGGAACACAGACCTATTTGCCCGAAGAGAAAGGAAAGGTTGCACTCTGTCAGTCAACTCGTAAAGGAGGGGAGCTATGGGAGGGAGCTATGGGCCCCTCAGGGCCGGGAGGGGCTGGTCAATGGGACCTGCTCGGCATCTGCTCACATGGCTGCCCCGAGCAGCTCGCCCTGCCCCCCGCCCGTCACCAACCTGCCCCCTGCCCCGCCAGGTGTCGCAGGGTGACCCGTCTCCCTGGCAACCCGCGCGTCGCCCCGTCACCTTAGCAACCCCTGCCGCCTGAGCCCGTGTTAACGAGCGGGATCAAAATTCTGAGCAGCTCACTGGCACGTCTGACCCACTTTAGGTGCCTGTTCACCACCTCCGCCGTCAGATAATTCGACACGCCTCTGCTCTTGTTTTATCGACAAAAAAAGCATTCTCTGGTTTCTAATACACACTAAACAATGTTAAAAGATGAAATGAAATGAATATTGAAGACTGCGGATGTCTATTTGTTTAATTCGGAATGAGTAATGAGTGAGGATCAGCAATGAGTGAGAGCGACTGAGTTGCTTATTTGAGATGGGGTGAAGATCCTACAGCTCAATGCATCGGCACTAAGTGGTACTGTGAGAGGGAGGTCTCACCTGTCAGTCTGAATCTGTGCTCATTCTCTTCTTAGAGCTGCTCATAGCTGAGCTGCTTACATCTGAGCTACTCATACATTGAAGTGTTAAGGAATGTGCCCGTGTTTCAGATAAATATTGTACCACAGGCACCTGCCTAATACCCTTAACCCTTACCGGATGGGGATTGCATCTACATAACTTTGCAGTTAAACCCAATAAGCCAAGTGTATCTTGAAAATAAAGTATACATAAAGTTTCCAGTCAAGTGAACCTATAATTATACTCTGATTAGAAAAGAAAAACCCACATTTTACATTGGGACTAAAATACTTTACCTTTTTCATGTGTCATATTAAAGCTGTAATCCGGGTCAACAAGTTCAGACTAGTGGATGTTGAATTATAGATAAACATTTATTCAATACCACAAATCTCAGCTAGCAGCATAACCTCAGAGACCTGGCCGAACTCTCCCAGTAACGTCATGCATCCGGTTCTCTATTTATTATTCAAGAAAATTTTGTATGTTTTTTTTTCGTATAATTCATAATAATCATGACCCCAAATCTAAGCACTGTATGTGAGTCAACAAAGGGATGATGTCCAAAACTTTACATTATACAGGGATAACCCAGATGCACATAAAAGAGTCAGATTAACCCGTCCACCTGGGGAAACAACTGACTCCCTACATATATTTTTCTGCGCGGAAACCCAACAATGTAAATGGGCCTATGGCGTGCACAGTCTGTGGGAGGGCCGAGGGGAGGCCGTGTATCTAAAGCCCCAATCGATATACTACTTGTCGGGCCCGGGGTGGCGGCTGACGACCACGGCCCTGGAGGAGGAGGGGGGGGGAGTTACCAGTGGGGTGGCGTGGGGCTGGAGTGGTAGGGAGGTGCTGGAGGGGTAGGGGGTGGTATACAGGGGCTGACTGGGTGTGGGGAGCAGGAGGTGAACGGGGGCAGGAGGCAAGGCACTACTGACCCATATTTGGGAGTGCCATATCTATGTTGGCATCAGCTGGGTGGGGATTGATATTGCCACAGAGAAATGTAACGTGTCTCACGTAGGCACACCCCTCATTCGGTCCGGTTATCTGGTTATACCAGCCGCCGGCCTTCCCAGGAGTTGACCTAGCAATGCATGGAATATTTTATTTGATAAAGTTCAGGCCATGAACATCTGAATCAGATAAAAAGGCGCAAAAATAGTTGGGGATTATAAACTTCATACGACATGTTTCTTTACTGAGTATCATAAACATGCTGTGCGAAAAAATACTTTAATTGTTAGGTAGGCCCTTTGCTTTTTTGTTTTCAGATCTTGTGTTTTTGGAAACGTGATTCAGTAATATGCTAATGGTTGGCACTTTTATACTTCCAAGAATAAAAGTATGACCAAATGTGCGGCCTCTGATAGCACCTACTAAAGACGACATCTCCCTAATTGAACTGTCGGCACGAAAGCCTGTCCCTGAAGCTTGTCGCACCAATTCGGTATTCCTGCCACGTGCTCCAGCCCAGACTATGGCCCAAGACATTGAAACCTCCGCCCTGCCAAACCATAGAGGGCATCTTTATGTGAGTTTTATGTGGGCACTCAACGGACCCCATGAATCATTAAAAGGGAAAATAGCAGATTTTATGACCAGCCTCTTCTTAGGCCTTGCACGTTAGGATCTAGGCCTTATTTAGGCTGACTGCACGTCCTGATTAGGCTCAGGGGAACCTGTATGGTGTCTGTCAGTCCTGACACACAGGAAACTTTTTAAGTGTTTTCGGGAGTGAGTTTATTGCGAACAAGCGTCAGACGTTAAATGTACCCTGTAATTTGAATTTGCATGGGATATCTTATTTGAATTTGCAATGTAGAATGAAGCAGTCATCAGCTATTCTGTTGTTTTTGAGATCCCCCTTCTAAACCACGGTATTGTAAGATTAGGAACGACTCATAACAGACTGCTAATGTTAAGATTGAGTATCATTGATACTCCACTTTTCTTGGGGTCATAAATGATGAAGTCCAGCCATACATTATTAAATATTTCTATCCAGCGATTTTCAGACCAAGAGCTCCAAGAATTGAGCACAAATACCGCTTTTCAATAATTTGTCTCGTCGTTCAGTATTTAAAAAGAAAGACAAAAAAGCACAATTATGATTATTACCTTCCGTTGAATTATCCCAAATAAAATACATTTTAGTGCTTTTCTCAGGAATTACAGTTAGCAATGAAAAAGCGCTTATTAAGCTAATTAGGCTATGATTAATAATCACTAGGCCTGACCGTAGCATGTGAGGTTGCCATGGTTACACGGGGGCCCGTACCCCCGACGTTGATGTATCATATCTAGGTGATGGATGGTGAAGGCCACCGGAAGTAATGGGCCCCACCCACAGACTACCGACTTCCGGCTGACGGAGGTCGTTTATCCCCGTCCGACTGGAACCTCGCAGTGTGTATAGCGGCAGTGTGGGGGTAATCATGGCTTGGAATTGTCTCATTTTTAGTTCTGGGTTCTTGCAGTTGGTAACGGCTTGCATTTTGAACGTTAGAAGTTTCAATGAGGTAAACATAAGGCAAGGCTCCCTTGAGTTTTACAGGCAATACCTACCAGCTGCTCATGCATGTAGGCCATAGTGATTTGAGATACCCGCATATTGCATTTTAATGAATGTATTTGTATCAATTGGCTTGATTTCGTTCCTCTAAATTTGATGAATTGATAAAAATGAGGGTGATAAATTTTGAGAACCCTGATACCCAGAAACCATTCAACACAATTACTATAATGACAAATTTACTGCGGCGCCAACTCCCTTGGTTATTGAATTTTGCGTTTTTAAGGTACACATAAATAAACTCTTCCATTTCACGTGTGCCACTCTCTCCATGCACACGCACACCATCTTTTGTAGTGCATACTCTCAATAACAATGGTACTTTTTGGACCCGAACCTCTGATGGGTTATTCCCTTCTGGGAAGGTAGTTATCTCCAGCAGCAATAACTCAAAGATGGCTCCATCAATAATGTAAAGGGGAAAAGACAGATACACAACATATGCCCCTCCTCCGGGGGGAGGCAGGTAAGTTATGTAGGTGAGCCCTGCTCGTATTTCAACTACCTGGATGTCAAGGAATTGTGTGAGGCATTCATCTTCATTGCCCATGTACAAAAATAGAAGATCATTGAATAGCCGGAAAGATACTTTTGGAATGCAGTAGGAAGTACCGGTCCATGGGCACTTGTGTTTTCTATCATTATGGGCAGGAATATCTCTATGCTTAATAAAACAGCAATGGACTGTCCCATACTATTTATTCCTCCAAAGGGTGAACTGTACGAGCGCTTCTGTATCTATCACAAATGTAGCTGACTAAGGACAGCAGACTTATCATTTCCCATGCAACCATTACACTAAAACTAAAAATATGAAGTGCTCATCGACTTTTGTTTAGAACTTGTAAACATTCATGCATCAACTTTTACACCAAGTTCTTATCGAGAGAAGAGTAGAATTCTACGATTAATTAATTGTACCTGTCAAACATTGTGCTTCTTTGTTAACAAAGTCTTGATTGAATTCCATTTTGCAAATACCATTTCAGAGAATTTATCAAAAGGAGTGATTCTCATTTGGTAAGGGTTCTTACTGATACAGAAAACTCCATTGGTGGGCTGATCACCAAACATACAATATATCATGTCAGGGATGGCCTAACCAGGTCCACATGGTAAAGGAGGCGTGCAGTGGGTGCGGTCAGTCAGTGAGGAGGTGACCCCATGCAGTGGTCAGCCCCCCACACTGACCCCCTGACGGACCCCTCCCAGCCCACCTTCATCTCACCTGTCGGCACCCTCCACACGCACCGCTCATCACCCCGCCACCATGTCAATTCACATGATCCTCCCGTCAGCATGTCAGCAGCATGTCAGATCCTATGAAGGCCTGCATCCCCAGGGAGTGGCAGAGTGGGAAGGGGCTTTGGTTGAGGTGGGCACTGGGCTGGAGGGTGCGTTGGGGGAAGGTGGGCACTGGGCTGTCCAGAGGGTGCGTTGGGGGTAGGTGGGCACTGGGCTGGAGGGTGCGTTGGGGGTAGATGGGCACTGGGCTGCTGGTCCCTAGGGTCTTCATTTATGTTCATGCAATAAATGAAGCATTGTAAGGCGGGTGATCTGGTCAGGGCAATGAGATGGGTATAAGAACCAGCAGATTAAGGTTATTATAGTCATCATTATGTTATTATGCTCTGAAAAATTATAATAGCAATGATTAAACAAATAGTATATTTAACTACATTAATCGATTATCGATAATCGGCCGTGTAGGTGCTATAGGTACATGAATTCATGCTTTGTAAAATTGTAAACAACAGAACAGTTGGTACAATAGATCACCAAAATTTTTGAGGTTAGTAACCTTCTATAACAAATACTTATTACCAGACAGAAATGATCATGAGAGGAAAAGCAATCTTTATCTTCTCAACGCTTTCATGTAAACCCAACCCCCGAAACACACTTGCTTTTGCGTGCAGTTCTTGGACACCTTTAGACATCCGCTTTGTCCATCAGCAAGGTAGGGTTGTCAGTAGGTCCCATGAACCTCCGCCCGATACTCGGTAGAGCCGGCGTTACGCTATTATGCATGCATGAGTTTTCTGATAAGCCATGACATGTTGATAACCTAAGGGGCATGAGCGATATTTTCTCATGCCCTCATGCGCTATGACTATTGTTCCTTTTGGAGAAATTCCCCTCAGGCTCGGTCATCCTACATGACACTATAGCGTCTGTATCATTATGATCAAGGGCACAACAGATCCGTTTAGCACGAACTCGCAACAATGATAACATAAAACGTGACGGAGAAAATATTGTAATTTTTGTTACCTTAGCCTATTATTAAATTAGTGTAGCACCTAGGCCGATATATAAAAATGTTATGAAGGCCGTATAATCCAAGACGTACACAAGGTCACGGTACTGAACCTGTTACCCGACTATTGGGCAATACACACTAAGGTTACGTGTTACACTTCATAGTAGCGTGACTTAGCGCTGTGTGTAACATGGAATTTAAAAGATTAGCGCAAAAACTGGAAACAGCATGCAAACGGTGAGAACTGCAAACAGTCAGAACAGTTAACTTACAGTGGGCCTAGATATTGCACAGGATGTAACGGCTCTTTTGGATGGGTGACCACACATGCCAAAAGCACTGAAGTGATTTAATGCACGTTTACCTCAATATTCATTCAAGCTGAGGGTCAATCTACCGCAGTTTTCATAGCCCGTGACTTGCGGATAGACAACAGGGGGCAAGGTGTGATTCCCGATATCGCTTCCTCTTTTATACTAAATTAGGTACACCTATTATTTCATATATCAAAAGAAAGGCAACAATTCATGATCACTTTATTCAAAGAAGTAAGTAAAATCCAAGAGAAGTCATAGTTTTATCCTACACCAGAGGCCATATACATCCTACGCCAGATGCTATATATCCTACGCCAGAGGCCATCCATCCTATTGATACTGAATCAAATGTTAATAAGACTACTTCCCACACAAGTCCTCTGTCTACAATCACACCATACAACAGGGAACGTAAGGGGGTGAGAGAGGGGTCTTTTTCTGCCAGGTCCATATAATCATGAGAAGCGGAATGTACATGTAATTGGAGGGGGGGGGGGGGTCCTAAAAGAGCCAAAGAGTCCCTGATGACTATATACGATTGCCACAAGTCGAGCATGTGTAAAACATGTTTCTCCTATGCCACTGCTTCAAAACGGCCTTAAAGGGGCAGAACTTGTTAGGTACCTAACGAATCCCCCCTGCTGTGCACCTCCTGGGCCCCTCCTGGAGGGGTGGATATGCTAATGAAGTAATCCTGGAGTCAGAGGGGGGAGTTAGGTAAGAGGGGTGTCATTTACTGACCAGTGTCCCTTTGATATAACAGCCTCAACACAGGAGGGGTGTAACCCTAATTGTGGAACAGCCACAACTTTCAAATCTAACTGAAATATTTTCAAAATAAATTTTCTAGTAGGTGTATATGTAGAGGGATGTTTGTGTCCATTTTCACAGCAATGGGTCTTGGTATGTTCATGTGGTAGCCCATCTATAAAATGAATTATTAAAATCATTTGTTCCTCAGATATTTGAGAAAAACCCTAAATTTTCAGGAGACCTTTGAACTGTTGGAATGATAGACCCCCCACTGGGGTTATGGCTGTTCCATCCTTTATATACCCCCCGTGCCCCTTTAAACTTGGCTGATTATATTGTAGTGTATATACTGTAGGGCAGATACATGAAATATGAATGACTCACTTACAAGTAGCAGAGACTGTGGTGTCAACGTCTTTCGCCTTATGCTGATAATTCACACATTTATATTCTGCTTGTGTTCTAAGACTCCAAAAACTAAGACAAACCAGCATAATCCACTGTAACAATGGCTTCCTTCAGAGAAACATCATTGTATACAACTACATAAATAACATAACCGCCCACCGTGTTTTCGGCTGATGCAAGCCAGATGAAATACGTGCTGTGACTAGGTTTCAGGTACAATTCCCCTCGTGGGAAAGTGGGTGGCACAATACGAGTACTCATATTTAGGAAAAAAAGTAATGTTTTGGGATGAAATATCGGTAGGGCCTACTACCTAAAAATATTTACTCTGGGAACAAAAATGACGCCCCTTGGAAAAATACACTGAGTCTCGGCCACCTGAGAATGGAGGTGGGTATGGGGTATAGTTGGGGAGGGGCTGGCGACAAATTAGTCGACTACAAAGAGGACGTGATCCCAACATTAGGAGAAGGGGGCGGACAGCTGGATGGTGGTCCGGGTAAGACGACTCTTTGGGGAGTGTGTGGAGAAGCTTAGAAACGAGAAAAGGGTACTGCTCAATATTGAACTTTTTTTTTTTTTACTCTTACTGGATTTTCTTTTCTGGCCTTTTTCTTGCCTTTTGTATTTTCTATGGGCAGTTGTCGTTCGTTGTTTTTGCGCCGAAAGATCTCACGATGTGGTTATAGATTTTACTTCGATTATCTGGGTATGAAGATCAGGATGCACCGTTATGTTCTTGAGAAAATGTGCAACTAATTCTAGGTACAATAAGGATTGCAGAAGCATGCACATATACCACAGGATGCATGCAGTTAAGCAGTGTTTCCGCTTAACGTCTTATTTATAGAGTAGCATACATTAATGAAAAACATCTGCACGAAAACACTTTATGTAAGAATCTGTCGAGTGATACCCTAGCAATGTACAAAAACAAACTACTTTATTTTCCTCTTAGTTACAGTCTACCAAACTAGAACACCAGAGCCTGGGATGTCCACAGGCAAAAAAAAGAATGGGGTACATTCAGAACTCGTCAGGCTGGCCGACGTTTAGGGGTCCCGGGAGAAGTGTATAGGTAAATAGAGGTAACTTTTTCTGGTAGGCTGAACAGAGTGAGTTATACATCTTGCCACGTGCCTGGGTCGTGAGCGGCTCGCGGTATATAGAGGCAGCTCTCTGCAGGCAGTGAGCAGTTGGGTGAGCAGCTCAGTTGTATGTGTGTTGGTTGTTATGACGCTGTCTCATTACCTGCCGTCCCATGGTCTACCTGGCTCCATCTGTCCCATACCTGTAGACCCCTCTACCTGTAGCCTGACCCAATGAATGTCAGGTGAACCCATGAGCTGCTCCCTTTAAAGTGAGACCCATTAACCTGTCGGGCTCAGGTAAACGTACAGATACCTTCAGCCAACCCTGGGGTTTAAAACGAGTGATGCCTCATACCTTTGGTTGAAAAGGCCAGAGTACCCTTCATTAGCTTTGATTTGGTTCATTTTGGCGGCAGAACCCATCCGAATATCGATATTGTAGAGGAGGTAGTTTCGAACAGAGGGTTATCTATGATCTGCGGCTTTATCAAACACACGTTGAACTACTTCAGCTGGGACTGTCTGGACTATGTTTTCAATCAAGAAACAGTGAAAAACGCACTTGACTTGTGAATCTATAATTCTTATTCTCATAATCATCAAATAAAATATATCAGCTCGTTTACAATGTGTTGTAGTAATAGAAATACACGTCTTTGCCAGCTCCCTGGCGGGTCACACAGTGATGTAGGGGCTGAAACGAAGAGTGACGGCCTATACCTCTGGGCCTTACAGACTAAGTAGCTAAGCAGAACGCGTTAAGTGTTTTTAAACACTTCCATGGTCCCGACATGTTTATTATTGATGACCACTGTAAAAGAATGAAGCCTAGGGGAGGTGCTTACCGTAAAACTATTAATATATGCAACCGTCTTTAATTTCTAAAGGTGTCCGAAAAAGGATTCAGGGAAAATCACTGGTCGCATAATTGACCGTGGTATAGATAGTTTATTAAGGTAATGGTCCTCATTTCGAACATATCAAGGTCCAAACGCAAGTTATGAGTAATAGACTGTTGCTTTTGCTACTGTATACTTGTAGATTTGTAAGCCTAATTTTACCTTTGAACCATATGCCATTACCATGGCTTGTAGTTCTATAATCCAAAACATTAAGGGAAAGTTAAGGATAATTGGCACAGCTTATTATAATAATAAGACTTTATGGTAGAGCTTGCACGAGGAAGGGTAGCGATCAGAAAGGTTTCCTGGCCCATGCAAAATGCATGGAACTTGGCCGGCATATACACCATCCGAGGTAGGCACAAGGCAAACAGTGGAAGGAAAGCTACCGCTCCCTGGTTAGAAAAAAAGAAACAGGAGAGAGGAAATCAATGCTGGAAATACCAGGCAGAATGTCAGACACGTCGGACCAGAGAGGGGAAATACTAATATAATAACATGCTGATACAGCATAGACGAGGTGTATACACAGTGTATCGCCATAGGTGGCCGTGTGTATACTACGCATGGGGGCTGTTTAATACTGTTTAGGACAGAGCTCAGAAAAAAAGTCAGACCCAAGGAGTTTTTAGGCTTTAAGATGGCTGACTCTGTATGTTTTTTTTTCTAAAAGAACAGGCCCAGAGGAGGTTCTGTGCTGTTAACTAAATACCTGCTCTTGCAATTTACCTGATCTTCAAGAGAAAACCATTTCAGAAGATTGTGGGAAGGAGACGACCACTAACAAACAAGGAGCTATGATGTAAGGGGCATTGGTTCCTATACACGTCACTATGGATGACGCATACCTACATCGTGTACCAACCATCTAGTGATCTTATGATGGCCAAAGTCGATGGGAAAAAGAGAGCTACTTGTAGTTTAAAAAGGGAATAGGGCAACCATCTGCTCACCTGAGGGGAATCCCGATAGTCTCAGTATGACATTGACTTTTTGTTATTGCAACCGTTATATTCGTCCCAGAAGAAAGGCCTACCCTCACAATTGAAGTATAGATAGCCTATTTCTACTATTATATTAATGCAGAGAAGAATATATGCCATTAATTTTTTTCCCCAACATCCAATTGATAATTTGAACTTTGTGCACAATTATTATAACAAGGAATTAATGGAAGAAGCCGATTGCGTCACCAGAGTAGTTTATCAGCCTCTAGTTACAACTTTTATTGATAAAGAAAAATATTAAAGCTGTGCATTTGGCACTTCTTTTTTCCCTATTCTATACATATTTTATCGAGGATTACTACCAGTAACACTGACTTAACATTCACGAAATAATATATTTGTAGACACTTGTTTATAGTTTTCAATTTCTTTATAGCTCTTGCAGTGTACATCTAAAACTCCAAGAAGGTCATATATATATTCCTGCTGTATGCTAAGAAAGGTCCTGGTCTAAGTAACTCCAGGTGAGGATAGGGGGTGGTGATAAAAGTAGACTCCTCCAGGGGGGAGCCCACAGATCACAGCTGACAGGGGCGGTGCACCTGACAGCAGGCCTGCTCAGCATGTGGGGGCAGGGGCGTCATACCTCCAGGTGACAGAGGCAGGTGAGGGGGGTTAGGGCCCACCTGTGCGCATCTATATTCTCCCAACCTATACCGCATTCCTCAAGTTAGGATAAATGTACGGGTATAAAAATGCGATACACATGCGATACAAGTGCAGATCTCCCGTAAATAGGCAGTCGTGTTCCTGAAAATTGTCGGGTAATTTACGGTACTAGAGCAATTCTATCGCATGTTTTCCGTACATTTTTCGTACATTTAGCCTTGAAAACACCATAATGTACGGAAATATTACGTAATATAGGCACATTCGTAAAGGAATGATACATTAATCCCTAAAATTGCGATTTTTTAACGAAAGTTTTCGCATCTATATATTAAATTATACAGGATACGGGACCTCAGGTGGTCCCGTAATGTTTTTACCTGTAATTTCTTCGTATCTTGGTAATTTTTGCAACTTCCGTATTCTCAGGAATTCCTAAGTAATGAAATCTAATGTACACTATCGTATGTGAAGCCACAATGCTTTATCGCAATGCCCACGATTTTTATTTCGGATTTATAGGAATGTATTTTCAATTTCCGTATTTTTTTTCATATTTTCCGTACATTTTCTTCATTTGCGATAGCTAAGTGGCTCCGTAACGTACATTAGGAATTCGGTATAGGTCCGAGGTAAGGGGTGGGTCAGGTTGGTCGGAAAGGCCACTTTTCGTTATTCCTACTTAGCCTTTGTCCTTCACTCGCATTTGTAATTGTATGCTTCTGCTCTCAATGGCAAAGTCCTTTGAAATTCAACTGATCAATGCAGAAGATTGTTTTGCACGATATTATTTAAAAGTTCATGAACATAGTAACAACAATCAGGAATGATATTCCTGAATAATTTTGTTATCACCTTTCTCATTTGAATATAATATTATGCCAAAACATGTTTAAAACTCCTTGTAATATGATCTGTGAAGTGTGATATGTTTGAATTACTTGAAATCTGATCTATCAAATGATTTAATGTTCAGTCTCATTTGAGAATATCCTTGCATCTTGTGTAAATAAAACTGATAGCAAAGGAAATCTTGATGTTTATTAAGAAATAAGTCCTATAAGTCTTATTAAGAAATTATATATGTCCAACAACGACATGAAAGAGTTAGTTGGGTAGTCCCTCAATCAACATTCTTGTCAACATTCATTAATTGGCGATAATAACCTGAACAATGAGCAACACTGAAATCCCTGAAATGATAAACTGTACCTTTTAATGTCCTCCCATCACTTAGTATTGTGTAAAGTGGCACGTGGCCCAATGTGACCTGTCCAGGGTCCTCATGTATGATGTATACTGACCCAAGGTGACCTCCAGTCCATTAAAACCCTCTCAAATCCATAAACCCACCTATTTGCATCAATTCAACTGACAAGTAGCATGAAATCACCCTTGCAGTTTCACAATACCTATCCACTCATAGGAATCAAATCCGGTTCAACCAGAAATCTATCAGAAAATCGACCACAACTTAGCCAAATGGGATTATTCTATGAGTGGGTGTCTTACTATTTGATGACATAGAAGGACGGAGCAGGGACTTTGACCAGGGCTTGTTTAATCGATGACTGAGCCTTATTTGATTAGGTATAAATCAAGCTGCACCTTTCTGCAGGGTAATCTAGACAGAACAAATACAGTCATTACTCATTGTGTGGGAAGGGCTACAGAGCGCCAAGAAGGGTACTTCAGATACAGCCAGTCGTATCAGGGAAAACAGAAGCTGGACGCACAGTAATATCATATTGGTGGGAATGCCTAGTAATGTGCTACCTGCTGAGAAGAAAAGGAGAAGCACACTTTTATTTAGGGATAATTCTCCTTCCTTATGATTTACTATTCTGAAATAGCATTCTACATTGCAAATAAAAGTGCCATTAGTCCACACAAAACCTGCTTAAATTGATCTGTTACAGATCACCCTAACACTACCTAACAGGAAACATCTAAATGTCTCAAAATCTTGATACCATCTCCGCTAGGTAAATCTAAAATGTATATTAAAAAAGAATCAAGAGAACAGTCCTGAAGATAAAAAATAGACTCTGGTTATTTCGTCGGCGAGCTTGCATCTTAATGTTGACACAGATCCATAGCAGATTTTCAGCAGGTTCAGTGAGACTGTCATATAAATATATAAATATCCTATATATAAGGAGATTCTCCTTCATTAGATAAAAACAAGTACAGCGACACGTCATTATGTGTGGTTTTACTTCGATAAACTTAGCTAGTATTGTTATTTAAATGCTATTTGCAAGGTGTGTAAAGGATTTTAAATCTTGGTGAAAGTGTTCCAAAATCTTTAGGGAAGCTGATCAAGAGGTACGTTCTAGGATAAGGCTGTATGTATTTAGCTTATATTGAAGCAATTGAATTCTAATCACTTATATAATGCCCAAATAGCAACACTTATGGGTGATTGTAAGATGTGTAACTGTTGTGACTCGTGTCCTAAGCCTGAACTAACTATTTCTACCTTCCTTCTTAATACATGCAGCGTCTTACCCCACAACAAATTCTAGCACCTTGCATTGAAAAATGTACATTCAGAACTGTTCAAACATAACAGGTCAAGAGCTTTCTCTATACGGCCTATACAAAGACATTCCATGGTGTCCTCCAGGCTCAATAGAAAGGTCTACAGACCTGGCCACTGTGTACAAATAGGTGCTTAGTGCGAGTGTTTCACCTGAAGTGTGGACACTTAGCAGGAGGTGGTCAGTCTCCCAGAACCAACGGTCAGAGCCACGAGTGGAAAAGTGAAACCTATGTGAGAAAAGGAGTAGGCTTTTTCAAGGGTTTATAGACTTTCATATAGGTGCTGATTTTGACGGCTGCCTCGAGGAATTTGAATGTTGACTGAAGAAAATAGGTACAGAGTTTTGTTTTGTTGTAAGGCTGGTTAGGTCGTGTTCCAAAGGTGGTTCGCTGCGCTATAGACATATATACTCCTATGTCAGAAAGGGAAGGTAAGGTTTGTTTTTCACTATGCTTTTTTCATGGTTCTTTTCGTCATTACGTGATAAACAAAACATAAATCATGTGGAAGAGCGACATCAGTAAATAACAAAATATTTCTAGATGACAAGACTTCCCGAAGTTATAAATGAGTAAAAGGCGTTATCACACAGGCTATTCCCAGCATTTCGAAAGTGAACCCATCTTCCTTTGCCACTATGTATCTCTGACAGAAAAATAATGACTTTCATATGGTTTGGCTTCCCCTCTGAAGGTCCTTTACCCCCAGGAGTTGGCGGCCTCTCCAGGGCCGACCGGCTGACCTGTCTCACACAGGAGTAAATATACCACCTGCCAGCACTGATTACCCGGCCCTCATACGGCCCACCTGTTTGATCTTTACACCCCACCACCCCAACAAACACCCCTACATTTACCTGCCTGTCCCCTCTTTAATCACTCCAACTTTGATCTCCCTGTAGGTATATGTGTAATAACAAATGGGAACCTCTTTGACTTCTTTTCCAGGATTCACTCTTGTGTATGCTTTTTAGTTGCACTCTAAATACTTGAGATTCCGTACTGTTTCTTTAAGAGGCACTGATGTATCATTAATCTTGGACTTTAAGTGATTCAAGTTGTTTACACTTTGGGACACTTGACAAATAAACTACTTGGATTGATATTAATGACGTAGTTTCTTGACAAGTTGTATAAACTGGGCTGATGTTTTCTTTGATTAGAGGTGATACAGCATTGTACATCTTAAGTTTAGGTAAAATGAATAAAACGCATGACACATAACATTTATGGATATTCTCAAGATATTTTTGATAGCTAACAGCATGCAGAATTTCTTTTATTCACAATTCAATGATCCTGAACTGTTTTACATCTGTAAAACATACAAAAATACGCCTACCTTTATACTCTCCGCGGTTTTGGCTGCTCTGGATTCCGGAGTGTCTTTTTCAGCAGTATTCTGTTTAGCAGTACCAGTCGCCGTTTTTTCATGACCAGACCTTGGACTGGCCTTTTTTGCGCCACCCCCTCCGGCGTTTACATTGGGGCGTGGCGACAGGGTGCGGGAGGCGGGGCCTTTTGGGGACGAGCCCCTTCCCGCGCCTGCCTTGGGGGCGGAGCCAGTGGAAGTGGGCGGGGCTAAGCGCGAAGGGGCGGTGTTTGTGTGTGTACTCCCTGAGGTTGGTTTCCCCGTAGCTCCGCCCATATGCCCTGTCCTTGGTATACTCCCACCCCCATTGGCTATACGGGAGGAGCCCGTGCTAGCCCCTCCCCCTGGTATGGACCTGGGGGCAGTAACACCCCTTGTCGTGGCCCGGGGTATAGTACCCCCGCCCCCTTCTAAGGCCGGCTTTCCCGCCGACCCGTACCTGGCTATTCGCGACATCACTCCTACAATTTACCTTGGTAATCCAGGTGTAAAGGATCCATCACCACCCAGGCCTGTAGTGATAGATGGGTCTGGCAGGTGTTATTGGGGACACCTTTAGGTGAGGGGAGGCTGGCAGGGGCTTTTGTCACGGTGTTTCGTTGGTCGGTTGCTGCCGTATATATTGACACAGACTCCTGAGGTAATGTGGTATATATCCGAGTCAACCGTTACTGTTAGACTCAGTATACTATTACTCACAAAATAAGGCACTCTGCTTGTATGGAGATATCTATCATTTAGAAAGAACTATATAAACAATATCCTCATCAAACGATGAACGCATAATATTTAAAAGCTGCATAGATTCCAGGTACAAAAACAATATAATCCATCAGAAAATAGTCATTAGTAACTTCGATCCGAGGCGATACATACAGTAATATCTCAAGAAAACAGCCGTAGTTCAATAGACATCCACTCAATAAGGGTTATAAACAGAATTCCTATAAAGATTGATCCTTGTATCGATACAGTATAGCATTCCAAGTGGCTTGTATGTGTGATCTCTCCTTACCGAAGTTTAGGGTGTAGGTATATACATACAACACGTGTATGTCCCTAGCATCTCACAACCCTCCGCTCTCCTCTCGCCTGGCCGACCGTCCTGAGCGGAGGCTACACTTTGAATGGTGGTGACCGCGAGTAACGGCGGCGGTAGCTATAGGCGGACGGCCGTTTGGTCGGGATGACACCTACCTCCATGTGGTGGGCGGCGGTACACGGGAAGAGGCGGTCAGGGGATCCAGGTAGCCCAAGCCCTATAGGCTCAGCTGATCTACACGCTGATCCAACAGGTGTTGATGAGATCACAAAGCCAACACCCCACAATGCATCCGTTGTGGCCTCAACATAGATACACATTCATTCGCCATCAACACAACAGTAGCTGGAGGGGGTTAATAACTCAGTACAAGCTGACAGTTACCTGGCAGTCTGTATGCGACTAGGACAAAGCGTTAGTAGTCTCCAGTAGGTGACAGATGACACATATTCTCATTATAGCACATACACGAGTCACTCCCAGCTGGCGCCCCTTATGAATATGGACAGATAGCATCTAGGCTATGTCACACGTGAGGCCAGGTAGAATATATAAGGTTTTTTGCTAGCCATAAAAATATAACAATTTGGCAGGTATACTTGTACATACACGACCAGGTGTTTCCTCGTATGAGAGTGAGTTTGAGAGTATAGGCGACCTGTTGTACTTGTATCCTTCTGACTGGCTGACCAACTCCCCCCTCTCAGTGGGTTACATCACACTGTACGGGGCTGGTCGATGTAAACAGGGTGTGAGTAACCTCCTGGGTGGATGTACCAGGCCCAGTGGATCACCACCAGTGTAACTCTGTCTCCACCGGGGGATCCCAGCATAAGGGCTTACATGCGTACCGCCAAAACCAACAGTCGAGACGCGGCCAAGCGTAATCCTGCACTTCCCCGTTAATAGAATAGGTGGGGCGTTAATGCTGGGTATAACGGCGATAGTCAAGTGACATCCCTGCTGTGATAAAAATAGGCATTCAGGGGATCCAGGCTCGGGCCTATTTTAAGAAGGATATTCTATAACGTATTGGTGTGGAGGTCCAGGTGCGTTCCTAGGCGTAGAATACTATAGTAGCACCACTTAGATGATCAATTAGAGTCTGCTCACATTGACTGGGGTGGGGGCCTTCAATCAAGGCGCAGCACTTGGGTGTGTGTATATAGATAAGTCACACTGGCTGGTTGTTCCACCTGACCGCACTGGTCACATGGCTGAGGGCCCTAACAGAGCCGGTCTTGTCTGAGGTACTGGAGGGACCTGAAAGGACTGCTCCATGACCTTCCCGACGCCTGCTCCTCCTGCCGCCAATTGCCTTTTCTCCTCCTGCAGCCACTGTTCCCTCTGTTACTGGAGCACGTGACGGGCACGGGCGAGCATGTCACATGGCGGCGAGCTGCTCAGTCAGTAAGGGCTGTGAGCAGAGAGCAGCTCGGGGCCCGTCACCACGGCTCCGGCCCGGCGCTGAGATAGGCCAGACGGGCCATGTGCTCCATTCAATGCCAAAAGGGCAGTGTAGGCAGCCTGGCTCGGGCTGAGTGGCAGAGGGGTTTTAATACTGCCGTCTGTGGGCGACTACCGCTCACACCCCGAACACACACACAGTAGTACCCAGGCGCCAGCCGCACTAATGCTCCGAGTATTAAACACACTCACTGCAGCTGATCTATGGAGTCTAACCGCTGCCTCCTTTCCACGCCAGCCTCATCCTATATACATGAGCCCCTCACGCTTACATAGGCTCTTGGGATAATCCGTGCCGTAATCAGCACTCCTGCTGCTTGGATCCTCCGAGTCTTCCTCCTGTGGGTTACTGGAGACGTCTCCCCTGCCTCTGACAGCCTCTCTATCTGAGCCACTGCCCTGGGTGGCATGAGGTAATAGGGCGGGGAACATCTGAACATGGACGGCCCCGGTCTATGGCTCTACATAATTAACACTTTGCCGTTCTTTGACATGTTTGACTGATGCCTATTGACAAAAATATAAAAAGTATTCCTTAAAGGACAAAATCTTTCAGCTCTCAGCCTATCCTTTTTGCCGATGGCAGGTTAGAAAATTGCATTCTGTGGGGCCTCTTCGCTTACATTAGGTTAGATCAAAGGTGACATGCTGCAAGGTATTCTTCGCGTCACCTTTCACAGATCACAGCCATGTTTCTGATGACAGGCACAAAGGTTTGAAAGTAGGCCCATCTCTATACTGTAAAGTCTCCGCGTCGTAGTAAGGAAAGCGACCACTATAGTAACCTACATTCGCCTATAGAAGCGCCTGCCCTGACTTGACAATGAATGGGCTTGTGTAGTCCGACCATCCCTCACTGTACTACACCTTCTGTGACTCCTGTTAGCTGACTCTCCTCTCCTGACTCGCCTCTACTGACTCCGTGCCGTGAGACTCCTTTAACAGTGAAACGGCCGTATAAACCTTACTCCCACTGTGCAATCGGCCATTGATCCTTTAAAGGAAGCCGCACTCACTTTGCATGCATGCACAATAACATGGAGATTGATGAGGTAGTATCCTATGTCTGGCGTCGCCCCGAGGGTCAGCAGAATGGGGGCATATTGATGGTATGACCCAGTCAGAGGGAGACTTATCAAAACAGTACTTGTACCAGTGGTCTGTCAATAGAGGGAAGTTACAACATAGAAGGCAACTTTAACGTGGGATCCCTGATGTAGTTATTACCCACTGAGAGCAATCCCAGTACATTGTATCCAGAATGATGTAATGTACGGTAACCAGATAGAGATGATCCTATTAGAGATGGAGAGGCCGCACTTCACGTCTTGGATCCTCAGACCCCGACTCCAGCATCTCCAGTCCTAGTGGCAGGGATCCAGGCGTGTGTTGATGACTGCCGACTTAACTAGCACAGGCCACTTCTTATTACAGGCCGACCTGAGAGTGAGTGGGCCCAGCCCGTCCACCTATAGCTCCAGTATGTATACCGACCAGTCCCAGGGCCGGGTGTGTACATGTAAGTATGTCACCGGACGTGGATGTAGGTATATAGAAGGGATCCAAAGGTAGGCCCTCCTCTGATGTTTGGATCCTCTGCGGTCTGACACGTGCCGCGGTCGCGTGCGGCCATGTGGGCACACCCGCTCAGTCCCGTAGTAGTATGGGGGAGCGGCTCGCGAGCAGCAGCGAGCAGCAGCAGCCCGAGTAGTCAAGCTTCGAGCTGCTCCTAGCTCGGCCGCAATGTTGCGCTAAGTGGCGAGGTGCTCCTGAGGCGGGCCAATAGAACACCTCGGCCCCTCCTCCTCCTGCAGCCCCCAGGAGCAGCTCGCCGTACCCTGAAGGTACTGGAGGTGGCCCGTCCCACGAGTACCTCGCCTCGCACTCTCCGACAAGGCGCCAATTGCTCCGACCTGCTCTCTGCCCTATACCCACTGCCTATTATTGGCCTCATGGAACTCAGGTAATGAGACTTATGGGAGGTCTGTAGCCGCTGGTTAAGAATAGTAGGAACTTAAACAGATATGACCAAGTTTGGAAGCATATCAACCGATGTCACTATTATCTGATCAATACACTATTGATTTTAACCACACAAATTCGGTTGAAAGGGAATGGGGGTAAGGGAAAGACAATCTAAATAGTTAACTCTAGATTTAATTTGGTACGTGAAGTAGAGAACATATCCATATTATCTAAAAGCCATACAGCAACGTACAGCAAGGAATCTTGGCGTTATTTTGAGACGAAAACAAACTGGGGAAAATAGTGACACCTTTGTCTCTTAGCAGACAGCAATACGGTAAACAGCGCACACAAGAATTCGCCTCTCGCGCCCTGGAGGTACGGAGGCCTCCAGGCGCCTGACTTGTTGGTCCGGGCAGGCATATGCCACACGTCAGGAGGAGTGAACACGTGGAGAAGAAGTGCTCCAGGCGGGGACGTACTTTGTACCCCTGCACACCCACTGGAGATCCCGTATATATACTACATGCTGTTTCAGCTCATACCGTCTCCTCCTCAGAGATGTTCAGTGTCTAGACTACTAATATTCTCCAGGGATTAGGTTTGTATTACAAGTCGCACAGGAAATATCACCTATAAAAAGGTGTAGCTCACAAGAAGATTAATACTTTCCCAGGTCATAAAATGTTCTTTTCACGGAGCATCTATTTCTAGACTATTTTTCTCCAGGGATCAAGTAGATACATATACTACACAGGCTTTACGAAAAAAGAGAAATAACTTGAACTGCAGCTTGCAAACAAGACGAGAAGCACCATCAAAAGGGATTTTCATTACTCCAACAGAAACAGATTATAATAAAAGTATGCTTTATAGGATGCAAACGTACCTTCTGACAGCCTATAAAATTACTGACTCTAGTAAGAAAAACGTCGCTATGAACGTGCTGTACATTACGCCGTCAGAAAACAAATGTTGCCCTTTTTATAATACAGAGGCCTGAGATGGTAATCATGCCATACAGCGTTTGTGAATAGCTGTAGGGCGTGAGCTACTGTGCGCCGAAAACACTGTTATAGTATTTGTGGACACGTATCTCATCACCTCGGGCCACGAAGGAGGGGGACCCCCAATCAGCCAGGAACATTCTTTTCCTAAATGGAAGGATATGTTCTCATTGAGGCAGAGCGTGAAACACATAATTTCCACACTTTCATCCAACATAACATGTGCTTTAATTTCCTATGGTTCTTTTTTGAGGCAGGTTTGCCTATTAGAATTCTTCAAGTGCAATCATATATAATCATAAGAAAGAATAAAAATACATGAAGTGCAATTAATCACACTTGATTTACATGGCTACTAATCGCATTTTATTAGACCACCTGCTGGTAATGATGATTTATACGTTTTAAATCAATTTGAAGCGGGGCATTGACAATGGACTTCACATAGAATCACAGAATGTAACGCCTCCCAAAACAATGTCAGTGCGTGAAATTAAGCCCAAACAAACAGGGGGTAGTCTTTAAATACAACTACATCACATTGCGGCCCATAAAGTGCGCTGAAGCTCGGAGGTTATTGATACCAGACAATTATTTCAGAAATGCCCCTATTCACCAATACGAGCCACGGGCCCGTGACTTTAGGCGTGGTTCCTTCCTAATTGGGGCATAATCATCCGCCCGATACTTTAGGCTGACTAGTAGGCCGACGAACGCCTATAAAAGGCCTTTCCCGTTCCTGCAAATCGCGGCCATAATACTTTGCACGTCGGTGCTGCGCGCCCCCTAGCGCATAAGGCATTCAGCATACCCCTCCCCCATCACCATATTTCATCTGTCGCATATTGCATTTCGCACGTCTATACAGCCAGGATTGTGCCACTAGGCGCGGGTAGACATGCTCTAAGATAAGACTCATAATAAAAATATCTTTGATTTTCTTATCGTATTGTCCTTTTTACTTCTTGTCCAAAACAAAACTTGTTATTCATTAGAACCTACAGCTGGAATTACCATGGGAACTGCAGGCTAGAAACGTGTCGTTTGCATTGTAAATAAGATTACGAATCTTTATTCGGGTCTTAAGCAAGATTAGCTTGTTCCAACAGGTCCCCATCTGGCCCTGTAGCTCCTCGTACAAATCACACACGGCTCGGTCCAGATAGATCCAGCCAAGGTCCTACCGTAACTACACCAAAAATACGACAATTGCTCAAGGGCCACTAAGAAAAGCACCAATTATATTAATGTACCTTCGTAACCCAATATGCCATACATTACGACATAACGTTGAAAAAATAATTTTACCATGTAGATAATAAAGTTCTGGCATTTAAATACATTCTTTAGTAATATTCTCGGCGTGGTAGGAAACTACTAGGCGGTTTACTCCCTGGGGAGGCTTGGAGCTGCTCGCCAGGTCCGGCGAATTGCTCCAACTGCTCGCCACTTACCATTTGGGTGGGCTCAGGCCGTTCCCGGTCCTTGAGGGGCAATGTGATTATAGTAATCGATCGTCACATTTTACCACCACCCAGTATTACTTACACGTCCTTGGCTGACATTTAAACGAATAAATGATCGTTTTCTTGTTTCTATATGACACAGTTTTGGTGGAATGCCCACTGTATTGATACATGGTTGGATTTAGCCCACCTATATACAGTTATAAGGGTGGTTTTAGATTGCATTGTCCCTATCTCTTTCATCGCCCATAGGCACACAGGATCAAAATATGACCCGCATAATAAAGCGCTTTTTTACCCACATAAATCACACAAAACAATTTCATTCTCAATTAGGGCATAACATTTTACAAAACAGTAATATTCAGTATAAGTAATCTTACCCGCATACAGAAGCAAAACGAATCCAATTCGTAATTCACAAAGGTCAGCCCTACGCGTTCATTGATCCATTATAAGGCATGCATAAACATCCCTATATACTCCATTGAACCTTTCCATAATTATGTGAGCACAGTTTCAAATGATCCAGAGGCCACATTAGCAGTATATGTATTGGGCCTAAGGTAGCAAAGTGAGAGGAGGTCGCGGTACGGGGGGGGGGGGGCTGCAGGTGTGGCTGGATCTGTTTCCCATCAGTAGGGTGGTCAGACACTGACCGCTACAGTGATTACTGACCACTGCCAGGTGCGGGGCTGCACACTGACCAGCTTTGAAACGCGGCTAGTCTAAGTATAGGGCCTATACTTCTTGAAAAGCGAGTTAGGATAGTTACAGGTCCTACTAAATTTATCACAAAAAGAACAGAGGGATTCCCTACTGTAAATGGAATTTAATCGGGATTATATAGGCCTAGGCCTATATCCTACAAAGAGTAAGCCCTTAAGCTAGAAAAAAAACAGAAAGACTAAAACTATGGCACTAGAATTACAAGATTACATAACATCTACGTTTTAGCTAGCATTATTGTCCATGATATTCATTTAACGAGAATTCCTAAAGTGCCCAATCAAATGTCAGAGGCACAGGGGGAGAGTTCAACTTATAAATTACAATTCCACGTTTGAAAGAGTTTAACACCCAATTCCGCTGCTAATAAAATATTGTTTTGTGATAACTGAAGACAAAAGGCGATTGACTGGGTCTAGATTGATCGGGGAGTGTGCAATAAAAGCTGCGAACAGCGTCATCTTAAATTGCTCCATCCGGACGGGGTAATCAAGCCGCGCCCATTGCCCTTCTCATTGGTGGACTCCTCCAATTGCCTTGCGCTCTTGCTGTGGCATTGAGGAGCGTGCATGATCCTGGAATTCAAGCCACAGCTCGGCCCGGCCATCACGCCGATCACAAAGGAATTAATCAAGCTGATCATCGCTTGGTCTCCATTGATATCGGCCATTAACACTTTGTAAATATGCACCAGACTAGGATTCACACGATTGCTCAACGACACCAATCGCTTCAGCCATGGACTTGGAATTTCGAAGCCGGATAGATGCGTAGATTTTTGCAGCTTCTTATGCTCAAATGAAGCTGTGAATTCTAGGATAAGGGAATAAAAGTGTTAGGAGCTGGGAGAGTATTATAGAACTAACTGGCTGAAAAGTGTTAAAACTGGTAAGGAGTGTGTGTTTGATTTACAGCTGAGGCGATGGCCAATCGCCTGTGGAGGCTAACCGACTCGGTCTTCAATAAATCTTAGTGTTGATCTTCTTGAGGAAGTGTTGGCGTCCAATCTGGGTGACAAACGGTGTGTAGGGCCGGCCCAGCATACAGATGCACGTCGTATAAGGCGTTTCTTAGCGCGTCTTATGACGCGCACGTCCACGCGTTAAGCCTTTTCCACTATCGCATCTTGGCGTGAAGTCATGGTGAATCACCCAGGCTCGGCCATGGCCGGGGCGTATTCACGTAGGGGGGCTGGGGTTCTCCAAAGAGGCGGGGAATGTGGAGTACTTGTTGGATATCACGAACGGCAAAATTGCCCACTGTTCATGGATGATTACTGAAATGTGATATCCTTCAGCATCGGAGTACGCTTAGTGGAGAGTCCTGCAGCTGGGTGGCCTTAACAATGTCACGATGCACATTGCTCTTTATCTTCAGTTTTATTACACACAATAATTTAAAGTAATGGGATGTTTTAGCAGAACTATTGTCTAACATTAATATTAGAAGGAATGTGGAAATTAAACCTCAACTTTACATCTTTTGAAAAGGGAAATACTGTACAACCGTAAAGCTTCCTCCGCAACTCATCGAAACGAAAACTTCATAGTTATAGACTTCGACAGGGCCGTCGCCTGAATACCCATTCACTCAAAAGGGTATTTGCTTTTATTTTCGTTTTATTCCCTGCTTTCTGAGTTGACCCTGGGAGGTGGCAGATCTGGAGCGTGACCCCATCTGACCCCTGCTTTTTGGTGACCGCCCGGTGCCTCCAGGCCCTGGGGTCTGGTCAATAGTTGTACTCGTTCTTCTCCATCCTTGGCAAAAAGCAAATCTAACGTATTCTCCGAATGAATGTACTTATGAATACTGAGCTGCACTATGTGGTAGTAAAATTGTTATACATGTCATTCTCAAAGCGTTCATTGTTCGGGTAATCTCATTTAAATTTATGCTCAATATTAATCGCAGGCAATATGTTCAGGTTTAAATGGGTGACGATAAAGCAAAAGTGTTTAGGGTAGGCCTACGCTATAAATGAATAGAATTCTTTTGTACAACGTAGCGACTGCACGTTTGCTCAATCTTGTATTCCTAAATCGACTTTTCTGATGCTTTTTATGAACTGAAAATTTACTTTAGACAGTTTCATATTGGTTTACCAAAATAAGTATTTTTTCTTCTGACACGTTTTCAAATCATGTTACATTCCTAAAATAGCACGGTCAAGCTGTAGTAGTAATAGTTCTATGTACTATAGCACATGCATATGGTAGAACATAGAACTATTACTAGAAACAATTCCCTGGACTTAACGTGTCGGTTTCGGTAGTTTAAGCATTACGCAAACACGACTAACAGAAACACCTTACTTAATATCAGAAAAAAGATTTACAAGGGTACTTAACGTTGAGTAGATTACCAGCCGTGCCTTAGACCTTTCATGCTTCCCCTGACTGCCGAGGTCGCTTATTTCCCAAGCCCCGTTGAGCAGGTGTTGAGGTATAGGTTATAATATTAATATCCCTACATTTGAGCATATTGCATCTTATACGGGTTTCAATAAAATGATATCAAACATCCAAATATGCTTCGACTATTTCGACATACATAACACAATGATGTATGTAAAACCACGAAAAAGGAAACAAAATTTGGAAAAGATATGTTTTCATTTTTACCAAAAGTGATATCATAATACATTTTCATATTTTCATGAATTACCACAACGGAATTCGGCTTTCCATAATCCCCCCCCCTTCTCACACAGGATAATATATGTATTTGATCCTTCAATGTAACACTCGATTAGAGTCAGTAGATTATCTCTAAGACAAAAATTCTTATCAACCCCAGAAACAGCCCACCTTTGGGATGGCTACACCCATTTCATCCCACCTCCTGGGGCGAGGGGCGCGGCACCAGGCATGGGAACCCCCTAATCCCCAACTACCAGAAAAAAAAGAATTATCTCGGCAAACAAAAACTTGTCAGATATCCTTGCCACCGGACGTCAGTCTGGCAGGTGCACGTGTCCCCCTGGCTATATATACCAGTTCTTACAACGGGTTTGTTGTAATATGACCCCCGCCCTAGCTGCTATTAGTCTCTGCCGTGGACACGGGAAGCAGGAAAAAATACCGACTTGGCCGTTCTGCTAAGAGTTTGTTTGGCTGAGGCTCAAGAAGTATCGCTAGGCTTCCTATCAAAATAGGTGTGTGCCGTGTGGAGGGGCCCCTCCTCCGGTGAGTGGAGGCAGACTCGGGTTACTGGAGACTAATTTCAAGCCACTTCCAGGTGTGACAGGAGTCAGGTACAGGTGTGCAGGAAGTGTTCAATAAAAGAAATCACGTTTATAATATTCTCCGGGTGTTATCTGCGAGACTGACGCATATATCTATATACTCTAAGAAGATGGGCAAACATTCGGTTAAACTTTGAATGGTTTTGAAAATAACATTATATGGACCTTTATAAAAAATATATTATTCAACTACTTTTTCTATGTCTAAATTAACTGTAGGGCATGTATGTCCCCTCTGGGAACAGCCAGTAGTTGTAGGATAGGTTGTGCATAAGTAATATAATGTGAGCGCGCCATAACAATCCTCCTCCTGTTCTATTGAGATATCTGATATGACCTTTCCGAAGGACTTTTTTACTACCTGGAGGTAGGTGATCTCGGGACATACCTGTGGGTTACCTGAAGGCTCAACTGATCCTCACCTGGCAGCCAGGTGGGCAGCAGCCACACAATAAGCCTACTCAGGTAACATTTGGGCTTATAATTAACAAAATTAAAAAAGCTACCCTATACTCATATTCCCAGAATACGTGTACTTTACAGAAATGAGACAAAATTACGAATAATGATTACCACAAAGTTAATTTGTATATACACTGAATGGGTTGAGAACATTTTGTGTGGTATTGTTGGGAAAGATTCGGGATATTGATAACCTTCTCGGCGAAAGCTAGATCTATCCACAAATATTTATTGAGGAGGTTGCGTTTTTCATACAACCGAAGGCATAACAAGAAGGAAATTGCACAAGTTTTGCTATCACGATTTGAATGCGCGTTGTGGTCCGCTCACCTACCATATGCATTTCACGTTGTTCATTACCCTCTAGGCTTTGCCCTACTTAGATCTTGTAAAGACATATTTTGTCTGATAATCAGGTAAGAGACATGGGAGCAACAAAGTACAGCACTGAATTACTTGATATTGAACCACTTGACCGTTTATTATAAATTTTGCATTGAAAATCCTGTGTTGAATTTTAGATCTTTGAACATAGAAGAGGCTTGCAGGGAAACTTGCTTTATCACGAAAACCGTTACTAATATGGTTTTAGAGTTCAAAAAAGATGATTATTCTTCTGAGTTGGCAGCTGTGATGATGTAACAGGTCAATCAAATGAAGAAGCAATGCACTTTGCGACGAATGTTTGACTTGCACGTTGGCGGCTCAGCTGGCGCCTATTTCCTCTGTGATAATTAGATAATTCGGGCACAGGACGTGTCCTGGCCACACCGAGGGGGTGGTCCAGCCCAGGAGGAAATAATGAAGTCGTCACCAGGAGTGGCCACCTCCAGTGGAATGGGGGTCGCTGAACACACCCCTCTCCCCGAGGAGTCCAATGCTGATTCACCATCCACCCTCCCCCCAAACCCTATGCTGCCGCCTCCAGTGCCTCCTCCAGCACTCGAGGCCTCCAGGGCTCCTCCAGTGAGGACAACAGGAGGTGCCTGCTGAGCCAACAGGCCGACTATTGGCCACTGCCGCAAAACGCAGGAGGCAACTGCAATCGGAGCTCCCTAAGCGGCAACGACGAAAAAGAATCGTTTGAAAAAATATAATGATTCATGCTTCGATTGCGGCACTTCTTGACTGGAGGGATTTTGTCAGCGCCGAAAAGAGGAGAAGGTTTGTTTTCTTGCAGTGCCTCGGGCGACTGTTATCAGTTACATCAATCTAGACAGAAGAAATAAACTGGTGTCTGTTTCTAAAATAGAACAGCATGAAGAAACCGAAAAGGACATTTTGATTCATGTTGATACCCCTGAAAAGTTGATTGCCTTGTTGGGTGTGGTTTGTGGGGGAAAGGCAAGCCTTTCATCTCAGTCTAAGAACGTAAGCTGCCGATTCTTTAAAGGTCAGTTGTGTGTGGATTGGTAATAGTGTTCGCCACGTATTACACCAACTTAGACCTTCCAGGCACTGACTAATAGGATCTACTACCATGATCTACTAAGGTGCAATAAACGTTTAGCAATTAGCCAACTTATTTTGATAATATCATATAATGTACTTTACAATTATCAGTAGACCTTGAATAAGTACAGGCTTACACAAAAATAGACTTAGAAAAATTAAACTGGTCCTTGCTTAGATTAGAGATATTTATATGCTTGATGGAATCCTTATTCGACTTCAAGAGTATTGCAAGTCGTTTGCAGCCAATCCCAGCTGATCACGAAAAAGAAGTCCTTGACTGTTTGTATTTCCGTTGGCAATCCCTCCCCGACTGCTTTGACATTGCCTCCCCAAGGTCCACCTAGCGGATTAGTGGACCCAGGTCCACATCCTATTACCTCCGAGGGACGCCAGGAAATGCCAGGAAGAGTGGCTTCCTGGAAGGGGCCGCTGTCACATCAACAGGTGACTCAGCCTGGGGCAAGTAGGGATGGGAGGGATCTGTCTGAGGGCAATCACAACACAGCTATAAAAGCTGGGGGTCGGGGGCGGACAGTGCGCGAGGCTCGACGATAAAAGTGACTGGGATCGCACTTTGCACTCGTAACAATGTGATTCACTCCAACCCCATAGTCATAAAGCACCCAATGTTCGCCGTGGGTTGATAATGAAGCACGAGGCAAAGTGGATTGGTCATTCCCTTATTGTATTATTTACCTGTAATACTTGCGCGTGCGTGTAAATTGGATAAGGGCTGCATGGTAACAGTATATTATTACATTTCTTTCAGGTACTTGGTATACAAATGCAGGCCATATGGCATAACTGACTCTAACATTGCATTTCTTCTTCGCTGACGGAAATCTACTGATTAGGATACGAGGATCGAGTGCAATAATGTAGGTCAGCAATTAAATAACACAAAGATGCAGGCGTTGAATTGGAAACAATTTGATTAGTGCTCTCTAAGATAATATCTTGCCACCCAAGTAGGACGGGTTTAATTGGGACTGAGGCAAGCAGATGCTTCCTTTGGGAAGAATCCTGGTCTTCATTTGTCAAACAGAAAGTCCTATTCTCCCTGTAAAAACACATTGCCTTAATTCCGAATCAATTCCCCGCCATTCTTCTGTAACCACTTGGAGTAAATATGGAAATGAAATAGCTTTGGCTGTTTTTGCCCGGGAATCGTGCGAACGATCAAGGGTTGGCCTGCTTTCGGGACAAGGAAATACCGTTATTGATTTCTCTAGATTGTAACCAAGCTTGAAGCGATTTTATCTCAAACTATCATGGCCTGGTTAACTGGTCGACCTAAAATGGTTCTAAGCTGCAGTTTTGATATCTGGCAGGTATTTTTCGTCTTATTTTTTTTGACTAGTTGTCAGTGACAGTCAGTGCACCCACACGGCCAGTGATTCACTCTGGACTCTACCCGATCATACTACGCCATAGAGCAGGTGCTGACTGACTCAGAGCAGCTCAGGACACTCCCGCCAGTCCCTCACCGCCTTCTAGAGGAGGTATGTAGGGGAGGCGGCCTCTGCCTGTTCAATATGTATGCTGGCCCCTGCTGAGTCAAGCCGGGCAAACCTGTGGGGGTGGCGGCATGACTGCCCCACGTCTATATACAGATGGCATATTGATTAGAACAGCCAGGCCAAAGTGAACGGTGGGTTATTGTACTACTGACGTCTTGTGCCATTTGGGGCAATTAGGTTTGGAGCTAGTGCTGATTTATTCAGGTTTGGATCAGTACTTCATTATTTATTTTGGCTATAGTTATAACGTACCCAATAGGGGCAGGCTACAAAGTATTAACATTTTGTATGATCATCACTATTGTAGAAGAATCATGAAAAAATGGAAAGAATGAATATTCAGATGACGTCTCACGTTAAGTGACATTGAAAAGACAGAGGTAAAAGCTCATCACTAAGAACAGTCAACACATTAGATATAGGTGTATGGAATTCCTCCATGTAGGTAGGAGAACCCTGGATGGGTTCAGACCCCTCCACCTGGACGTGAGCCGACTTCCACACCTTTCCGCGGGGATTATACTCCACATCCAGAGTCCAGGGACGTCCGATCGGGACTTGCTAATGATCTGAGAGTGACTATGATGGGAAATAGTATGGGGGCAGATGAGAGGAGGTGAAGGGGTGGGGGCGGGGGTGAAGGGGCAGTCAACACGATTAGCACCTCTCTCCGCCAGGGGGACATGATCAGAATGTGGAGCCCTGGGTCCACATCGTTAATGGCTACAAGATAAGATGGGTCTAGTCTAATAGGATGCGGAGTAGGATGCGCAGCGCATTTGTGTTTGATCTATGTTAATGTATATATTTCCTGGAAATACTAGTCCTAAAGCAGTATTTCTGATAAAAATGGCAAATAGCAGGGGGTATTGAGATATAACAGGGTGAGTTAAGTCGAAATCAACCGTAGCTATAGTCTACAATTATCACACTAATAGGCCTAATGCAAGAATGAACAAATGGCATATATACGTGTTATAATTATTTTGTACATGTTAAGCTGTTCTGTTCTCCTTATCATAGTTACCAAAAACCTAAAACGCTACTCTTAGTACTCTAAAACAAATGCGTTATATACATGTCACATAACGAAAGGTTTCTAGTTCCATTCCAATTTAACAAAGTAGATGAGGGCTTATCATGCAGCAGCAACCTAATAATGCTCATTGCACTTCCCTAATGTTAAGATATAGGCAGAGTGACGGTAAATACATTCTCCGCCACCAACAAGTGTGGCCTACTTTCTTCCCACTAGGGCGGGTGCCTATTGATATGGGCAATCTAATTGTCCCAGTTTGCACTCGGAATTTGCCAAGTAAAACATCTACATCTTTTGACAACTAAGATTATCGAGTCGGCTGCCTTTCCTTGGTGGATCCTTTGAGTCTGTACCGTTCCTAACACATCATCTGAATATGACCATTGTTTGAGAGAAAAATATATTATGCCCTTAAATATAAATATTATTTGATATCGCGGGAACTTACCAAAATGACTATTACAATCAGTGATGACAGGTACATTTCTAATTTAGAATTTCGCAAGAATCTAGTTTAGTATGTCTTTATCAGCTGATATATCTTAAACTATGCACCATCAACTCCAATATTCAGACATGTATAAATGATTAAATAAACACCTTAATTCGATATGCTGGGAAAGCTGAGAATATGTGTCCATAAACAAATATAACTGCTGACACAGGGAGAAGGTGTTTGATGACATCTGGATCTGGTCTATACTCCCAGGCCTGCAGTCACACCCTGCCTGGGATCCAAATATTGTCAGGAATGCCAGGGATCCAACCAAACACCACGTACCCAGCGGTAGGCCTGTGACAAATATTTGATGAAATGTCCCCCGTGTTAATCTCCCGCCCCCTGCCGGCGATAACGGCCATAACAGCGGGTAAACTGCACACACCTCAGTGTGTAAAAAGCACTCAGGTCAGGTCGGTTGAAAGCGGCCACCAAAAGTCGGTGAAATGGGAGAAATGGTTGGGTACAGGTCTGTGTAGCTGCACCTCTTGACTTGTGACTCAAGATCGATTGTGTGTATGGTATTGATATATTATTTACACAGATATGTATGTATGCATATTGTTAGAGAATAGTGTAACAAACAACTTGCGGATATTACCGCCCCTCAAAACAACTTGCGGATGTTACCGCCCCTAAAATGACGCATTTCCTATAACACTGAGATATATGTTTCCGGAATTAAACGCTTCAGTCGGAGTCGTACTCTCTCTCTTGTAACACACAACTTGAGCCATGTCGTCTTGACTTATTTGTTGCCGGCACTACATGAACCGCAAAATTTAAACAAGTCTATGTGTAAAAGTCAACATAGAATTATGGCGACCACGGCGCGACCCTATTCGGAAATATATTTTGATTTTGACCTCGTGGTTTATGTGGTGACGGTGACGGATAAATCATGCCGTTATAGAGCAAAGAAGCGCTGCAATGTCAAGTCTGGCATTCTTCATGCTGACTATTCACCATGGCTGAGAGTGAGAATTTGGCCACTCACCTTGAAAGGAGAAAGATTGGTACAGGCAAGGAGGAGGAGGATCGATTAATTACTCGAGACCAGGAGGAGAAAGTAGCCAGCATCTCCGATAAGAAAAAGACGCTGCGGCTCCCACTCCCGGCCGTCCTCCCTCCAGCCCAACCACAAACCGACCCACATCCTGTAAGCGGTGAGTAAGAGCGGGCTCTGCCTTGTATAAACACACACGGGATATGTGGTCTAGGGGTTAGACTAAAGGTTAACAGTGGGATGGTAAGAGATCGATATATAACGTGATGAAAACTGTATAGAGAGTAAATTCTATTTTACGGAGATGGGTCCAGATGAGGATTACGTACAGTCGGTTGCCGAAACACGCTTGAGGGCCCTTAGAACAATAAGTCACACCACTACCTATCCTCACTGGGAACAGATGTGGAGATCGCATCAGACTATCCTTAACTGGGGTAAAAGGCAACCACCGCTGAGACCTGAAATCTGGGTTCTCGGTCGTCACCCATATCCAAAGGAAAATGAATGGGATTAAGAGAAATATTCCGGACTCACTATAAGGTATGTGTGTGTAACCTAATGTGTGTAACCTATTGTGTGTGTCACGGGCAGGGCCTGGGTGCTCATAAGCTTCTAGAAAAAAGGGTGGCCTATATTATTTGTCGAGATGGCGCAGCCACAGCAAGCCGCTGCCCAGGCAGCTGCTCCGGCAGATGTAATTGCTCGTGAGCAGGTGGTGCGCAATATTGAAATCGCTTTATCGCAGCACGCGAAGCGAATAGGTGTCCAGGATGGCACGTCACGCACGGCCCTCCGCGAATGGGTGGACGAAATCTCGTCTGCCCAGGAGTGGACTCAGGCCAACGACCAACAGATTTTGCGAATGGTCGGATATTTGATCAAAGGGGATCTGGATTCCTCCATACGGGAGTTCCTGCGCAACCGCAACGCGCAAGGTCAACCTACCGACTGGAACGCGGTTCGGACATATATTGTCCAAAATTTCTTAGATCAAGATGAGGAGGAGTATCTCCGAAAGAAGGTAGATCACCTTCAGCAGGAAGTAACCCAGGATGTGCGAGACTACAGTATCGTGTTTGATAAAAAGGTCAAGAAGGCGTACCAGACAAATGAGAGGGCGGTGCCCCTCATTCAAGAACGGCTCGTCCGTACCTTTATTGATGGTATTGCGAACCGCAGTACCAGAGCGCAAGTGTATGCCCGGCGACCAAATAACCTGCAGGCTGCCTATAATGCAGCCATTACCATCGACCGAGCCGAACAACTGGCCTCGGGAAGGTTCGAGGAACCGATGGAGGTGGCTATGTTAGGCCGCCCCCCTGCTCGACCTGAGGCACGTCCGCTTGTTTCCGCCCCTGCGCAAGTTACCCCCTTCGACACGCTGACCTCTGAACTGAAAGAGATGCGGGACGCTCTTGGGGAGATACAGAAACAGTTAGCGTATCGCAAACGAGGGCGAGGGAAAGGACCAAAAAAGATGAAAGACGCAAACAAGAATGCGTGGAATGAAGATGGAACCCCGAATTGCTACAGATGCCACGAAAAGGGCCATATCAGCCGCGAGTGCCCCAAGAAGCCTGCTCCAAAAAACTAGACATGGATGCAACCTGGGATGGGCGAGTATGAGCAACTGTGGAGGTGTGTGGATGTAACATGGAAGCGCTTATCGATACTGGCGCGGCTCGCTCGCTCATGAGCCGTACAGGTTGGGAACTTCTGTGCGAAAACGGCAAGCGCACACCTGTCATTGAGAAAAGTCGTGAAAATTTATGCACTTTGTCAGGAGATCATATTCCGGTAGTCGGCAAAACGATAATAACTTTAAACGGAGTTCGCATACCTGTATATGTGTTTGAAGATCTGCGCCATGAACTCTTATTGGGAAGTGATGCTCTTCATTTGCTGGAAGGGGCCATAGACATGAAAGAGGGATGGGTGAGATTGAATGATAGGTATTATGAATATAAGATTCCGCTAGCTGAAGACCTCGAGTGTGCCGAGCTTCTAGCAGACTCCTATCGTCACCAATTTCCCAATGTATTCTCCAATGAGGTCGGGGACGGGAAAGGGATTGATGTATCCATGAGAATAGATACTGGTGATAACCCTCCTACTAGGCAAAGGGCGTATAGAATTCCTCTCACCAAAAGGAAAGTGGTAGAACAGGAGATAGAGTATATGTTAGACAAAGGAATTATCAGACCATCCAACTCTCCCTATGCCTCCCCCATTACCTTGGTCCCGAAGAAGGATGGTGGTGTCCGATTCTGTGTAGATTTTAGGGCTCTCAACAGCCAGACGGTGAGGGACAACTTTCCGATTCCATACATACAGGATATTTTTGATTCTTTAAATGGTGCCACGATTTTCACGACGTTAGATCTTAAGGCCGGGTACTGGCAGCTTAAAGTAGCCGAACAAGATATTGAGAAAACCGCTTTTATCACTCATACTGGGTTGTACGAGTTTGTGAGGGTCCCATTTGGTTTGAAAAATGCCCCAAGTTTCTTTCAAAGGGCTATGCAAGGGGTCCTAGGGGCATCCCTCGGAAAATTCGCTATGGTATATCTTGATGATGTAGTGGTGTACAGCAAGAATGAAGAAGAACATAGTGAGCATGTAGCGTATGTCTTAAAGCAGTTTGAAAAGGCAGGGCTGACGATTAAGGAGGAAAAATGTACTTTCCATCATAGGGAACTTCCCCTTTTAGGCTATGTAGTGTCTGGAGAAGGTATCCAGGCTGATCCCAACAAAACCGGGGCAATAGACTGCATGCAACCGCCTACTGACGTGAAGGGCGTTCAACGGTTCTTGGGAATGATAAATTACTACCGACAACTTATCCCAAATTGTGCCCAACTCTCTGAACCTCTCACCCAATTGACACGGAAACACGAACCATTCATCTGGGGGGTTGAACAAGAAAAAGCCTTCAACATTCTGAAAGAAACATTGGTTTCCAGTAATGTTATGGCCCATCCAGATCTCAGTAAGCCATATCGTCTCTACTGTGATGCTTCTGGCTATGCAGTGGGGGCTATATTGGTACAACTAGACGAGAATGGTGTGGAAAGACCAATTCAATACATTTCCAAGAATCTGAGGGGTTCAGAAAGGAAATGGAGTACCATAGAGAAAGAGGCTTTTGCCATAGTGTATGCTTTGAAAAAACTGAGGCCATATTTATATGGCGCTGATTTTGTAATCCTGACAGATCACAAACCCTTGAAAGCTCTTTTCCTAGGTGAGGTCAGAAATACCAAAATTCAAAGGTGGGCCTCCCTAATAGCCGAGTATGGGGCACCAATAGAACATCGATCGGGGAGAAACAATGTGCGGGCCGACATGTTATCGCGCATCCCCGAGCCGATGGAAATTGCCGAAGATACGGTAGAGTGGGTAGATGCAGCCGCAAGGCCTGGGGAAATACTTCCCTGGACCTGGGATAAATTAGATAGGAACGAAATAAGTAGACTACAGCGTCAGATGGGTGAATGGGAAGCCGCAGGAGAGGAGGACTCTCTGTATGAAATAAGTCAAGGCTTGTTATGGTCTGTGAAAGACCTTCCTCATCAAGAACCCTATCCCAGATTAGTTTTGCCGCCAGCCTTCAGAGATCGTGTCATAAGGCGGGCACACCATGAAGTGGGGCACCAAAGCGTTGAAAAAACTTTAAATAGGTTGCGAGAATTGTACGTCTGGCCCTGTCAACGTAAAGACGTTAAAAGATTTATCTCCAAGTGTCCTTCTTGTGAGGTGAACAAAGACAGATACGAAAAACCACGCCCCACTGGCATGCCAACAGCGCGCTATCCTGGTGAAATAGTAGGAATGGACACGGTAGGTCCCCTTCCTGTCGGTGTAGAGGGAAGCCGTTACTTGGTTACCTTTTTAGATCACGCGACAGGGTGGGCAGAAGCCTATCCTGTTAAAGCTAGAGACGCTGCTAGTGTAATCAAGGTCCTGGAGAGAGACTATATACCTCGTCATGGCCCCCCCGCCATTCTCGTTCATGATAATGGCAAGGAATTTTGTAATCGAGCGGTTCAAAAGTTTTGTGTAGATTGGTGTATCGAAACGAGAAAGACAACGACCTACCACCCACAAACCAACGGAAAAGTGGAAAGATTTCACCGAACTCTGAAGAACATTATTCGAAAACTTATTAATAACCGGCATAATCTGTGGGAAGCCCATTTGGGTTCTGCTCTTTTGTCGTATCGACAGAGCGTGTCCGACACTACGGGCTACTCTCCTGCCTTTTTACATTATGGAAGGAGACTAGGCTTTCCTGCCTGTGGCAAAGAGTTAGACTGCTCAGACCCCCGAGTACTGGGAGCCAGGTTGGAGAGTGCTAGTGAGGCATTGACGGACGCTATGAGAAACACCGCTCTGTCCAAACAAATCTATATGGAGAACCGGCAGCAGAAGGCTGACGCTAAGGATCTTCGGGTAGGTGATCGCGTGATTACCCGGGCGTACGAACGTGCGCCCCTGGATGCTCGATGGGATCTCCCAAAGGAGGTGACCCGGATTAGAGGCACTGTGGTTTGGTGTCGTCCGGTAACCGGAGAAGGTCCTGTCAAATCTTATAATCGAGCGCAACTGCGCAAAATCGATCCGGCTAGCGACTGGCGTGAAATGAGACCCCGTATAACGCGGAGATATCGGACTGTGACGGTGCCACCTACCCAGGCCAGGGGTGTTGCAGTAACCACAACTTCCCCCAGGGTACGTAATCCGCTATCTGAACAAGTTGACGTCAATCGCGGAATGCAGAGAAAACGGAGAAGGGACGATGATGACGACGTAACTGTCTCAGTTCCCCGTAGGGAACCCCCTCCCCCAGCAAACCGGATCATGACCCGCAGCATGACTGCACAGCAAGATCAGCCCATGGATATAAGCTCGTAGTTGCGTGAGGGAAGTGCACATTCGCGCAAGCTTAGTGGACTGAGGATCTTGTGGCTAGGGTACTGAAGAGAGATGATGTATTGTCTTCGTTTGGTGTTCGTTCTCCTGGTGTGCACTTCAATTGACGCCTTGGAGGCGGTCGAGAGAAGAGTAGTACCTGGAGGAATTCTCTTAGAAGAATCCAACACCGTCCATCCTGTCTCTGATATCTGGACTACAGTGGTCACGGCAAAGGGCCCAACCGCACCTAACGTTCGTAGGTGGCAAAGGGAGGTGTTACAAACACTACATTCCGTTTCATCGTACTACACCTACCGAGAAAGAACACAATTGGAACATCGTATTAATACCTGGCTCTATGAACCACCGCACTTGACCACCCTGACTATCTTCACTAATTCTCGGTTACGGCCGAAACGAGGACTGGTAAACATAGTCGGAAAAATCTCCTCGTTCCTTTTTGGTACGGCGACGAGTGAAGAAGTAAAAGTAATAAAGGAAGGACTGGTAGCAGCCCAAAAGAACGGCGCGATTCTCTATCATAATCAAAAAAGACTCCTGGCCGTTGTGAACAAAACACGGATGTATGTCCAAGAACTGTACCATAAGGAAGACCTTGTGACAGGTACACTTACCCAGGAAATAAAAAAGAGTTTTGCTGCTAGTAATGAACTCGCCCACCAGCTGAAAAGATTGAACACCCGGTATTCGATTGACTCTACAATTTCTCTAGTGGAACGAGCTCTGGGGCGCGCCCAGGAAGCTAGGCGCCGTTTCACTAAAATGGCAGAGGATGTCCAACGAGGCTTCCTGACGGACAACCTGCTGCCTCCCTGGCAAGTCGAACAAATCCTAGGGATAATGCAGAACTCTCGATCAATGCCAACGCCCTGGTACTATGCTAATACCCCTGTGACTCTTGTAGAACAAAGTAACAACGAACTTATTTATAAAATTCAATTATGGGGCTATATTGACACTTCTTTTGTTAAATGGCAATTGCATTCTTTTCCAATCAACCATGGTACATTCGCAGCTTCCGCCAATGTCCGGCGTGAAGTAGTGGTAAATGATAAGCGGACCCTTCTGTTTGAACCTATTCAATGTAGAGGGATGGGTACACAGTTGTGCATTGCAGCCAAATATGAAAAACATGCTTGTGAATTGGGAATCATCAACGGTGTGTCCACCTCATGTAAATTAGATTTACAGAAACCGGATCCTACATTACACATGTGGCTATATAGATCGAATGAATGGGTTCTGTTTCCTGGTAAACTGCCCCTTTCATTATATCTACAATGCCGAAACCGTCAACATAGAAAATTGATTTTAAACAGAACTGAATTGTGGAAAATTAATCCAAATTGCAGTATTGACACACAGGCATTTATGACCAAAGGTATTAATTCCTACAAACTGGACGTCTCGGTCAAATACAAACCTCCTGTTTTTCTGAATTTGACATTTTCCATTCCACCAGAGATTAAACTAGGTGTACCTGAACTACTCCGCTTCCACCCTCGTCTGCAGATCGACGCAGTCAGTCAGAATGTCCTAGAAAATATTCGACCTTGGACCTCTAATGGTGAGAGAAATACTCACTGGTTCTATGGAATCTTCTTCCTAATACTTCCTCTTATCGGTATTATAATAGCTTTCTATCGTCACAAAAAGAATAAAAATAAATCCCAAATTTATGGAAAAGTCATCCGACGACCTCGGGCTGGCCCTTCGGCGGCAGACGATCGTAACGTAATTGAACTTAAGGCTACCCCTGCCCCTAGCGGATCGGCCTCACCTTGTGAGCCGACTCCACCAACACCACCTAGGCCAAATACAGAGAGATCTACGTTTGGCCATGAATATGAACTTCCTCTGCGCTAATATAATGAGTGCATGAATTCATTCATTCATAATGTGGATCCACATAAAATTAAGACACATAGTGTTAAGATATATACATAACCTGCATGAATATAATTTTTTAAGTTAGTAGTCCTTAAGCGTACAAATAACTTACCAATTAGACCAAGTCTGGTCGAACCTGTCTAGAGTTAAGTATTTGATGACGCTGATAGTGGTATGAATTGGATGAATAAATTACCACGATGACTATTACTTGATGTCTTTAGGACTACAAGATTTTATTTAAAATGATGTGTTGTGTATACTATACGATACTTGTTTATTGACTGTTTTAATTGGCCCGAATGAGTGGAGAAGATAATTATGTTCCACCAATGAATATATATTAAGAATTACGACACCTTGTATTGTGGGAAATGTTCCGCACCTGTGCTAATGCTGCTTTATAAGTATCATATTTTTGTTGTCTTGTTGTGAGAATTGTTATATGATTTGTTCTATCAATAACGTACAATGTTCCACAGACACCTAAGTGATATCATACCATGTTATTAGCACACCTATTTGAAGATTTTTTATTCGGAAAATAGAAAACTAAAATAAATAATAAAAAATCTCAAAAAGGAGGGGAGGAATGTTAGAGAATAGTGTAACAAACAACTTGCGGATATTACCGCCCCTCAAAACAACTTGCGGATGTTACCGCCCCTAAAATGACGCATTTCCTATAACACTGAGATATATGTTTCCGGAATTAAACGCTTCAGTCGGAGTCGTACTCTCTCTCTTGTAACACACAACTTGAGCCATGTCGTCTTGACTTATTTGTTGCCGGCACTACATGAACCGCAAAATTTAAACAAGTCTATGTGTAAAAGTCAACAATATGTCTGTTTGTTCCAGGTGTGTGAAAGTGTGTTTACAGTACTGGACGTCACTTAAGTGGGCCTACTACATGTTTGCTTTGCAGGCCTTGTTGTACATGATTATTGTGTATATGTATTGTAGCCAGACATTTGTTTGGGATAAGGTGGACATTTTCATCTTTCTTGGATATTCACAATAATATTGGGGATAGGCCTATATAATGTATTTATACAAGGTTAAGAACCATCTAGATGTAGAGTGAGGTATCAATTATAGGGACACCCTTGTTAAGGGAAGTGTAATAGGGCATATTGGCTGACTCAGCGTAAATATTGACGAGAAGTAATCAGTTATAAGCAGGTGTAGTCGACTGATCAAACGACTCTGATAACGATGTTTGGACGGCCCAGGCCCAATGTTTACGTCTGTGTGGGAGCAACGCCAGGCCCAGCCTGGTTGAAAGATCAATTGGTCTAATCATGGCCAAAATGAGAGTCCAATTTTATTTGCCCCTTTCAGCCCCTGAATAATTTCAATTCGTAACTATGGGGAAAGTGTCTAAAACTTAGTAAAATGCGTCATATCTAAAGATCTAAATAATTTCACATTTTCTTTGGCGATTGATTCCTTCAGTACGTAGCCCGAGAGAAAATTTGCCTAAGATACAGAGTCTCATAAAGCTGCATGACAATTTTAAGACGATAAAGTGACCTAGTTTCAAGAATAATTCCTGAAAATTATTCGCTTAAATTATACGCTTCTTACACTGTCATCGTGACATGAAAAGTAGGTGTTATCACAGTTTATTTTGGTTATCCTTCATGTACATAACGTACACTGGTATACATTCTATATCAAGGATACAACATTAGGATTCCCCAACTGTATAAATAACAGTGTTTATCTGTATTGTGTCAGTCTGTAACAGTAAAAACTGAAGGGTACAGATTGTAAACAGCCACAGGTGTGCATGTAACCAGAGTGACGTGTGATACCTGCAGGGTAAGTAGTGTTATCGGTGGTACGGTGACATGTGAAGGGTGACAGCCGCAGGAGGGCCAACATGAACAAGCTGGAGGAGGCATTCTCTGTCTGGAATACTACTTAGGCTAAAATTAGCTGCTTAGAACTACAAAGAGGAGGAGTAATGCATACTAATGAGATATACAATATTGCCTTTAGTCGAAGGTAATGAGGAGAAATGAGGTGATTATTAATTATTATTACATTATTAAAAAATAACCTGTAGGGGTACCGGGGTGGGGCTTCTGCTCCTGGGAAGAATATAGCCCCCCCCCTTAGCCCCTGCTGATTGTATGAAATGATGATAGAGGGGACCCAGCACTGACCAAGTGGTTCAATTTCCGGTTGGTGCTGGGTCACTAAGGGATGAAGTACAGCAGAAATGATTTCCAGGTTTTGATCCCCTGCTGGTCATCCGTCCTGTCACCTTCATCTCATGGATACGATCACCAAAGACAGAATTAGTCCCAACCTGTTTTTGTCGTGAAAATGACCTTGGCTGTTGGCGCAGCATAAAACATCCATCACTCACTCACTCACTCACAAAAAAAGGGTAAGGAAAGGAACCCATCCATCGGCATAATTTCCTGATTCAAATATAATCATATTTAAGTTGCTTTGAATTTTGAAGTCCGCCATCACCTGTGCATAATTCATGGTTGTGATCATGGCCGTTTCATACCTCCTTGCTGCATGCATATCCTGTGAACGTGTGTTGTGAACCGATATGGACGATCAGAAATCGAAACTTAAGTTAGCCAATAATTCATAACTTCTGAAATAATGCTCCACTCTAGATTACCACTCCCCCTCCTACCTCCCCCACATCAGGCAGTGGCTCTGACCAGCTTGGAAAAAGGCCAATGAAAAATGCATGAGAGAATCCTATCGCCTACCAACACGTTGACCAGAGCACCAGGGGCATGGCAGCCGGTGCATATATGCATCATGTCAGTCAGAATTAGTCGTTTTTAACTCAAAACCCGCCTGGAGCTAGAGGTCAAAGCTACCCCCACACAGTCCAATCTGATGACCTGACCACCCCCTCCATCATCCATGGGCCTCTCCGCCACTCTCCCGCACCATCCCCGCTCATATTACAGCCTCTACAAAGTCCGTCATTTTGGGAATTGGCTGTGAGTATTTATCAAAGTCCCTTTTTAGGAAAGGCGATCGCTGCTCATCAAATGGAATGTTGATCTAGGAATTGGAACAACATGAGCTTTCCGATGGATGTCGACGTTTCTTCGGTCGATTCGGACTTTTTACAGTTATTGGAAATGACAGAGATTAGGCATTTGTCACTCACTTGTCACAGTGGGGAAATAAAAGGATTAATCGACAGAAATTAAATTTCTGAGGAATAGTCAATGGGGATTCAATGCGGACGACCTTATCAAGGACTTCGCCTACCATGAGGAATTTGAATGATAAGGGCCGATACTCCCTCTTCTTATTAGATAAAATGGTATAATGAAACTCTTCATCGTATATGATTTTAATTCTCAAATACATTAATGATACTTACATAACCATAACGTGTTCCTGTGTATTGTGATGATAACGTGTTCCTGGGTATTGTGAAATGCATCCGTTTTAGCATCATAAACTTCTGGTAAGATTCAAATAATATAGACAGAGAGGATGGTTTACTTTCCTAAGTCTACATGTTACAATTAAGCCTGCAAGACCCCGTTGGTTTCCACAGATAATCCCAAAGATGACCTTTCCGTGTCTCAGATTTATCTGTCTCCCGCTCATTTGACAGGGCGGTGTCTCAGGCTTATCTGCCCCCAGTAGGTCTCAGGGTCATCTGCTTAATGGCAGGCGCCGCCGACTAATTGGATCAAACATTTCTACGTGAATAATTCAACGGGCGTGGGAAAATCTCTTTCAGCCAGCAATAGGGTGTTTTTTTCCGTCTATTGTCTTCGGTCTTTTTAATGACACCATATTAGGAGAGAACGATACGTTTCTGCTTACTGATATTATTATTTAAATATCATTATTTTCCTTGTCTGCAAGCATCTATACTCGGGATTAGGCAAATTCCTTTACTATAAATATTCCTTTAAGGCAATGAAAATTAATTCAGATTTCAATGGCAATTTCCAGGATCAAGCATCGATCATGAAATCTAGGCGTCATGTCAAATCACTTACCTTGGTCTACGCACATAGACCAGTCAACACAGGTGAAAGGGGACCGGTGAATTCAAAGTACATACCTGAAAAGAGAAAAGAAGAAATAAATGGTTTGAAAAGCACGTATCATTGCTAACTATCATAGAAATAAAACATACAGCGTACAATGTAATAGGCCCATACCATGGATAACATGATATAACCTGCGAATAAAGCTCAGGTTTATATAATAAGCTCATGATTTATATTTGTGTAACTTTTAAAATCATGTAAAGGTAGTCGGTATGCACACATTAATTCCATTAATTTCTATAAATTCTTTCATATATCACTCTAATTTATCTATATTCATCAAATATGTTGAAAAATGATAGAAAAATATCAGTGTATATCATCTGTATTGCCTGGTAGAGCAGATTTATTTATAGACAATCAATAAAACATATTGAAAAAGAAATCAGAATACAAGGTAGGCCATAGAGCAATAGTCTGGTGATCATCCATATTTCCAAGGGTACAAAAAACGCATTTTTGACACGAAAGCTGTAAAGACTAGCTAATTTTCCAAATGGACGTACTGGTCGGGCACTAGTACTATCAAAGTGAATGACACGTTTATATTGTCATCACGTCGATTGGACGTTTGGCTTTATATTCTACTCTCATTGGTGGCCCAGGCATATGCTTGGAAAAAAGATAGATTGCCATTTAGTGCCCTTATGTAACGGGAACGTGTTCCGAATGCATTGGTATCATGCTGTCAACTTGCATTGATTGATATAATAATAATTAAGAATCATAGAAATGGTGTACTTTTTAAAGAGAATAAGCTGGTGATTGCAATAGGGGTAAAAGCACAGTAATCAGATGCAGTTATGGTTTTGCAACTATATAACAAACTAGAATATGATTCGAATAGAAGAAAAACAACTGAACTCCTGTAGAATTCGAGGCGCACAACTCTTTCAGAATTCGGGGTGTATACGTACTTCAAATCCAGTTAGTTCAGAAAGAGCCCACCAGGGTACCATGCGTCAGGGCCCCGACTCATAGTGCGCCCATGGAGGGGATTACTGAGTCTGCACCTACTTTACATTCTTCAAAACAATAAGTGTGTTTTGATCTGTTCTATTCTCATCCCAGGGTATATCGGAGCGGGAACAAGATTCTTTACAATTTAACCCCTTTGCCATACATACCCTGCCCGTGAGACATATTTATAAGCCCACTATATAGCGTCACGGTAGGAGCAGCTCGGGAGAGAAGCCATAGGAAAGGGGAGCAGCTCAGAGGAAATGCCTCAGGAGTAGGTCTTAGAACTGGGTCATATGCCCAGAAGAGGCCTTGCAATTCAGCCAAGGTTGCAGCATAGGGAGGCCGATGGTGGCCCGGGTATCGTCCGTCCACTGATGCCCTAATCTGATTTCCTGCCACCTCCTCCGTTTCGCGGCTCCCGGCCCGTGCCGCCTATTATGGCCGTTATGAGGCGACCATTTCGCCGGATCCCATTGCGCCGGCCGTTGTCGTTACGGCGATCAGGTGGCGGGCAGTGACAATGGGATGGGAGTGGGTGGTAGTGGGGGGTTAAGTGAATGCCGGACACCCGATGGTCATGGCCCGCCGGCCCTATAGTCGTGGGGTAGGGGTAGGATGGTCAGTGCGGGAATGGCTTTCTACTAGCTATATAGTATAAAGAGACCACATAGCCTTAATCTATGTTTATAAAGCATACAGGCCCCATATTCGATGAGGAATAGGCAAGCAAATAAAAAGAATAAAGTCTGATCTTCGAGACGGTACAACATGTGGCATGGGTAAGCCCTATAATCATGGGCATAATTCTAGGGTACAATTATCTTTTTATGGCAGATTAGCGCATACAATGTAATAGCTCCTATTAAGATTCCATGCAAGTCTTAGATAATGTCATTATCTAAGACTTGCATGGAATCTTACTAGGAGCTATTCACCTCCAGCATTCAGCCCGACCCTGAAACAGGTGTCCGCAGTGCTTACTTAGTTAATATCGATCAGGGATGATAATCAGGTTTCATGACAGGCACTCAGACTGACATCACGCTAGGAATTCTGGCAGCTTGGATTATTCTTGCGAATTTGCCAGGTAGTGCTAAATAAATTGCAATGAGTTCTTTTCTATCAATAGAGCATACTTTTGGAGCATGCGTTTTGAAATGGCACATTAAGAATATCTCAAATACGGACATCTGCACAAAATGCTGTATTCTCTAATTCACTTGCTATGTATGCCGGCTTCAATCACTTAACGGTTGTGACGTGCAAATCAGCCTCCTCCGTGAGTTTCTCGGAGCTGCTCGCATTCCTCCGTCATACATACAACCAACAGTAGTCTCGGGGGTAGCAGACTGACTGCTCAATACCACCGAGCTACAAACATTAATATTTTGTTTCGCAAACATGTCCATCGCATTTTGCATTACAATGACAAGAGTAAATTTATGTTTTGCAATTTAATAGCATTCCACAGCCTAACATTGACCTTGTGCATCACGAATCTTACTTTACTTGGACCTTTTCCCCAGCAAAATATAAACAGCAAAAGCGTCTCAAGCAATTAGATAATTAGGGGTTGCTTTTGATTGGTATAAAAGCGCGGACGTGTTGTGTCCATTGAGGAGAGTGGGGGATGATATGACCGGCACATCTCCAGCTCATCAGCCCCACTTTACCTAATTGACTTAATTGAATAAGGAATGACTCACGAAGGGTTTCCTGCTACGTTGTGGTAAGTGCTATAAACCCTTAGTAATGTGACGTTCTCTGGTAAGTCGGGGTTGCCGATTCTTACGACAGAGGAACGTGGGGGTTGTTCGGGTCTCGGGGCGGACGGGGAATCCGGGCCAAGAACCGAGATGTGTTTCTAGAGTCGTGCCTCGCGCACGAGGGGGGGCTGAGCGAATCGATCGGGAATCGGCACTCGATGTCGACGGAGGACTGCGGGGGAGGGAAATTATGGTAGGGGTACGGGTCGGCCGGGGGGCGGTCCACCCCTGAGTTCCGGTCCGCGGGGGCGACGGGCCGACGGTCGCTTATTGTTTGGTAGCGTGGGGCCGAGCACGCCGCGCCCTCGTCCCCGCGGACTTCGCTCCCTCGTTCCGCTCCCCATGTCTTCGTACCATACTACGCCTCGGTTTCCGGTACTACTTCGGGCCTTCGTGCCCTACTCCGTTCCCTCGTTCCTCGTTCTTCGGGCCATCGGGCCCCTTACCCTATGTTTCGACTACCTATCTCGGACTTCGGCTGTTTTGTCCTAACTTCGGCTTAATTACTCTATTCGGCTCATCTTTAGTGGTTGTTTCAGGAAAGAGGACACGTCTGGACACCAGGAGAACTGTTAAAGAACTCTGTTTATTCGGGCCTCACCGCCCCTTTATATACTAGAGAGGTCAGCCCTGATTGGCTGCCTTCGGTCACGTGACCTACAACTGACGTCACTTCCGGTTTATATATTCCGTTTCCGGTTTACATTTCACTTCCGGTTTACATATTTCCGGGTTTCGTTCCATTACGTTTTCGTTATTCGTTCTTTACATATTCGTTATTCGTTCTTTACATATTCGTTCTTTACATCTATTTCGTTCTTCGTTCTTTACATATTCGTTATTCGTTCTTTACATATTCGTTCTTTACATCTATTTCCATTATTACCTTATTTCTATTATTTTAACCTCTATGTATTTTGGCTGAATAGCCGTTCATCACACCCTCCCGCACCTTCTTGAAAGGTGGGAAAACACGTTATACAAAATTTCAACACAGTTCATACAGCAACGACAACAGAACATACTCTAGAACCAGAAACATTTCAATCCTACGCTCCTTATCGGCAGAGGAGGAGGTGTCACCCTCTGTCCTCCCCGGTCTACTTCGGAGGGCCCCCGGGGCCTATCCGGCTAATTATTATTTCTCTTCTTTCTTCGTTTTTCTTTCTTCGTTTTTTCTTTCTTCGTTTTTCTCTCTTCTTAATAAAAGTTCATATAATTCGTTTTTATATATCTTAGTCTCTTTTTATCTTCGTCAGAGTTCTCTTATCCTTGATCTATTTAGGACCTCCTCTTTTTCTCGTCTTTAGGATGAGCGAGCCGGTCGTGGCTCTCCCACCCGGGACTGGGGATCGGTCGTGACCCCGTCGCCCCCGCTCCTCTCCTCTGGGCTCTATTTACTTAGCCCCTCGGCGCGTTTTTCCTCGCCTTTTTACCCTCATTAGGACAGAGGGACCGGTCGTGGTCCTCCTGCCCGGGGCCATGGGTCGGTCGTGACCCGCAGTGCCCCCGTTCCCTTCGTTTTTCGTCGTCCAGACGTTCTCCCCTAGTTCGGGTGGAGAATCGGTCGCGACTCTCCCACCCAGAGGCCAGGGTCGGTCGTGACCCTTAGTCCTCTCGACCCTCGGTCCGTTCTACCGTCGTCCAGACGTTCTCCCTTGTTTTTGGGTAGAGAATCGGTCGTGATTCTCCTACCCGGTCGGTCGTGACCCCTCGTTCTTCCGTAACTGTTACTCTTCTCTGCGTTCTCTTAGGTGATGATGATGATTTTAAGGATGAGTTGAAGAAGAAAGACTGAAGCTTTTGTAGATAGAATGTTCTTTTTGGACTTCGCACCCTCGGTCGCCTCGGCATTCAGAGCCCCCCAGTGACTTTTTCACGGTTGGCAAGGACAACATGTTCGAGCCAAAGGCCAAGGTACCCAAAGAAGAAGATGGCGTTGTATGTGGAAAGGAACTTAACTTCATTCATTAAAGCTTAGAGTGGAAGCTTCAGCAGACGACGTCGCGGGTTTCGTGCTACTTGTCACGGTGAAGCTTTGAGATGGAGTTCGGGTGAAGGTGAGACTGAGAAGATTAGAATCATTAATTATCGATGAAGTGTCCGTTTTCCGTACAGGAACTGAAGTTTGACTTTTACGACACATGTCCTCGTGGTTAACCCAGCATCAAGATGTTCCGTCCTCGACCACGTCGACACATTTGAAGATTTCAGGATTTCAGAAAGAGATGTCGGAGAGAGTCCACCATAGTAAAGTATTTCCGTCACCGTTCCGGGCCCAAGTGGCATGACAACAACCGGAACGGAGACCTGATTAAGAAGATAATTTTGATGAAGTTTCTTTTTGATGACAGGAGCCGGTGCCTCTCATCCCTCCCCCCCCCCCGTAAGCAACGGCAGGAAGACAGTCCTCTTTGGGGCGAGAGGGAGGCTCCTTCGTTCTACTGATGAGATGATTTTCCTAAGAAGAGGATTCCTGTTTCGGGCACTCGGGCCCTCGTTCGTTTCCTAGGCTCTCGGGCCTCCCTCTCTTTTTACTAAGTTTTTCTCTTCGTCCTCCCGGAGGACCGTGCTTATAGACGATTTTCGTAAGACTGTACTATATATTACGGTCGGTCACGAGCCAGGGCCCCTAAGTTATCGTCCCTGCTCGTGCCTTGGTCCTCCGGGAGACATCTACGACTCGCCGCAATCCTTTCACGACTCGCTGCATCAACTCTGGCACGATAAAACCAGCATTCAGGTCGAAAAATTCCATTTTGCCGCTCTTCGTATGCGGTAAGAGGCTGAAGACAAGGAAACTCAGAAGATGATGGTACATGAATCCGGGTTCATCCACATTCTGATCGATCCATCCAAAATCAAGAAGACAAAGTTGCAGGAAGTAGAAGTGCCGCTAGAGGACAGAGGTCGTCTCTTCCTCGCCTCCAGATCGCTCAAGGCAGCGCGGGAGAAGGGTTTTCAGTCTTGGCCCGCGCCAGCCTTTCCTCCAGCGGCGAGTCGCCGGCCCACCGGTACCTTATTTACTCCGGCACGACCGTCGACTCAAAGACTACAATGACAACACTATCCGTCCATTCTGATTTCCTTTCCTCGATTCCGCCTCCCAACTTTCACTCTCGCTCCCGGGCCGCCCGGCCCGTTATCCATTTCCGCGACCGGACGATCCCGTTCCACCTGCTCGGTCCCAACCAACGCAGCGGGCTCCAGGGAAGAAGAGGAACAGCTACAAACTTGTTTTTCCTCCTAGCGCCTCCTTCCGTCCCGTATTCGCCCCGCAGGCTTGGTAAGTTCATTCCAGTCATGGACCCTCCAGCTCGCTGATTACACTCAACACCTCCTAACACATGTGGTTTCGTTCACTTCCGCAAGAAGGTTCCCATAAAGAAACTAATAAAAATAAATTAAGATAAGAATGTTCGAGCCCGCCAGTCCGTTCCCGATGAGTTTAAGTAAAGTTTTCGGGCCCGTCCAGCGGTCTCCAGGAGAGTCTTTTATCCAGGCTTCGGCCTCCTGTGCGGCTCAGGTACCTCCGCCTCGGCCCGGTTCTCTCCCTGGGGGTTTGACACTATGGGTGAGGAGCCAACGCCCCGTAATCCCTCCCCACCCGACTCGCGACGCGCCATCTTCCGCCTCTGGTTCCGTCGCGCTGTTTTTCTTCCGTGCAAGACCTCGAGCAGCATCTACTTCACCCTTCTTCTTGGCGCCGGATCGGCAGCAACAGTCTCTCCTCCCTAGCGGGGAGCTCGAGAAGCTGATCCACCATTCCGCTCTGTTTTTCCGCCTCTCTTGTCGCCTTCAACAAGTCATCCAGTTGATCCTCGTTTTTGTGCATCACTAGGGTCTGAGCCAATTGGACGGTCCGGTTGTGTTCGTTAACTAGCTGGTCGACCCCCGGGAACTCCCTGGTCAACGGCCCCAGTGCCGCCGTCGGGAACTGCGCCATCGCTTCTTCAAATGTCTCTGGCTTGCGGCCCGTTTCTAGTGCCATCAGGAACGCCATAGACGCCGAAGCCATTGCTCTTGTCTTGGCCGTCATTCCTCGCACCTCCCTCGGGGGCCACGTCAGTTGCACCCGAATGGCCTTTTCCGCGTCCCAGTCTCGTACCGCTCGCGCCGTTACCGGAAAGTGTCCCTGTAAGACCTGGTGAACGGCCTGTGTCCGTAATAACTTGAGTCTCGGTGTTTCCCTAGATGGTCCTGCCGTCGGCATCTCCGTTCCTATAGACCCGAACACTGAATCCGCTCCCGACTCGTCCAATTCTTGTTTCTCCGGCTCGTATCCTCTGGTCTCGGTCTGCCCCAACTCCATGTCCTCTGAGTCTTCCACCTCCGCGTCCATGGACTGGGCAGCCGGTATTTGTAATCTGTGTATCACAACCCGCGGTTGTAGCGCCCGCCCGTGTTTATCCTCGTCCTTGAGTGGGGTATCCGGTCCTGGCGGCGATCCCATACGTTCGGGCGACGGTGGTCCCGGGGTCTCCTCCGACCCTTGCGACCCGAAAAACGAGCTCCCCAAACTGGCTCGAGTCAGGTTGTCAACCGCCGCCCGTGTCTCTGGCGTGTCTGGTGCTACCGTAATGTCTCTCATTCGTTTCAATCCTGGGGGCGGCACTATCGGCTGCTTACATACCATCTTCTCCAGGGGTGAATCTGCTTTCGTCGGGGTAGGGGTAGAGAACAGCGGCTGTGTCGAGGCCGTCGACGCCGTGTCCTCCGGCCTGGCCGCATGCCGAACATACTTTACTTTCTCCACTCGCCCCGACGGTTTGAGTCCCTGCCTTTCTGCCATCTCGCGTAGAAACCTTCCTAGGTACAATGCTTCTCTTTCCACCAGCCGGCCTCCCTGTGCTTCCCGAATGCTGTCCTCCAGCTCCCGGTCGGATCTCGCCTCGTGGTAACCCCTGAACGATCCCTCCCGGTTCATTGTTCCTTTTAAATACCCGGGGTACCTCGGGTGTCGTGATTCGTATATCACCGATTTCTTATGAACTGTCATCATAGTAAATTGTGCGTCGCTACAAGGTGGTTCTAGTCCCGTGGTCCGTCTGACTCCTGTCGAGGTCTCAGGCTGTGATGGTCCCAGCTCTCCCGTGCTGCTAGACTCAGCGATAATCAAAGACCGATCGCTTCGGGCCGACATACTCCTGCCTGACTCCGACTGGTCCGAACTCGTTCCCTCCTCCAATTCTCTCGGGACTTTCTTGACCTTTTTCCACTTCTTCTTTCGCGACGGCTCCTCCGTCGGGCATCCCTGCGTCGGGGGCCTCTTGAAAGCGAGCGGCTCCTCTTCTTCTTTGACTTTCGGTCGTTGGTCGTCGGACGAGCTCACCAATTCCACCACCTCAGCCCCCGGTGGTATTCCTGAGCAACCCGGCTTCGGGGTGGGTGTGGATGTCCGTCCTTTTCCTCTGCCTGGGAGTCCTCGTCCTCTCGGTTCCCGTGGTTCTCCCTGGGCGTTTAACTTCTTAATTCGGCTCTGTACTAACCCTGATATTTGGTCTGGTGTCAGGAGTGGCTTCGGGTTGACCACGGCCCGGCTCGCGCTTCGCGGCGACTCGGTGTCTTCCTTCCGTACTCCTTTCGCGGCCCTCCGAGGGGAACGACGCGTGGGTGTCGATCGTTCCGCCACCTCGGCCAGGGGTCCCTTCCCTGCTGCTTTGGCTGCTTGGGCTCCCTCGCCGGCCTCGTCGGCCTCTGATCCTTCTTCGGTTGCTACCTGCTCCAACTGCTCGGCGTCGCTGTCCTCGGATCCTCTCGACGCCCTCGGGTAGTAAGGTATGCGGATATGCCGTCGCGGCCTCTCCGTTGCCTCCTTATCCACCGCCCTCTCAGGGGGTTGAAACCCCTCCGGATGGCGCACCGCGTAGTCCCGTTCCATGTTGGCTACCCGGGCCGCCGTTTCATCCCCAGTAGCGAAACTGGTGTACGGCGGTCGTCCTTTCGGGTCCAAGGCGAACGCCGCAGCATACTCCAGCCTCAGAAGGGGGTCTTGCTTCGGCATCCCCCTCTGCAGGTTCCCTTCGTGTGAGTCCGTCATGTGCTTCCTCCAGTCCTGGTGTGTCGAATAGGCTCGACTCGAACACACCGGGCACATGTAGTACTGCTTCCGTAATCCATCGTGCTGGCCTTTAATATGCTTGGCCAAGTGCTTAAACTCCTTTCCGTGACAATGTCCTTCCCAGCACTGTCCGCTCATCGTGTCTGTTTTCCGGGCTTTCGGGGCTCGTTCCAATCCTGAAGCTCGTCCCGTCAGCCGTTTCCGTTTTTGTCTCGTGGTGATGCTGCTCGTCTCGCTTCTCTGCTTTTCTTCTTGTTTTCTTCTCCTTAGCTCAGTCTGCTCGTCTGCGATTCGATGAATCCTGATCGGCTGACCAGAATGACCTGCTCCGGCGAGCGCTCTGCCTTTTATAGCCGCCGCAGGCGGAAGTGGGCGTGGCCTGCACTAGCGACCCCTAGCGTCAGACTCACCATCCACTTCTACGGTGGCGCCCCCTACTATTTTCCGGTCCCCGGGGCCCGCCGCTGGTCACCGCCTCGCCTGCTTTTTACCTCGCGGCCCTTCGCCCGTCCACGCGTTTTTCCTAGGCCTTTTATTGCCCCACCGGACGCCCTCGGTCCTTTCATCCCTCGTCGCCTTCTCTTGCCTTTTTCATCTTGGCCCTCACAGTGCTTCCGCACACTTCCCGGAGAACACAGGGGCTCGGCGTTATCATCTCCTCGCCGCCGCCCCGTTCTCTTTGTCTTCTTTTACTCCTTTTACGACCTACTTTAAAGCCCGTCCTCGTTTCAGGCCTCGCCTTTTACAGCCGTCCGTTCGTTCCTCCGGTGTTCCCGAGAGTGCCGCATCTACTCTCCTCCGGTCTCCTGGACGTTGAACGGTATTACCAAGTCGGCATTACTTCAGAAGTCTTCACCAGCTTGCCACCGGGTCTGTCTTCTGTTGTAATCCAACCATCTTTTCCACGCTGTGGTTCCTCCGAACTGACCGGAAAGCGGCTCCGTGGGACTACTTTAGACATTCGGGCCGTCGTGGCTCCCGAACGCCGTTTTTCGTTCCAACCCCGCATTTCCCACCTATATTACATCCGCAAGAGAACCAATCTTCAGCTAGGTAGCGAATCTCTACAGCCTAACGACCTGCACTCCTACTGTAGTGGTCAACGCACCGCCCCGACTCAATGGCCCCAGGTTGATCAGTCCTTTTTGGCCAAAGCCTTTCTGTGTAGCGCCGATTTGGTCGTTCCCTTGGTCCTCTTCCACCTGCGGAATCGAGACACGAAAACGACTTCATCACAAAAAGGGGGTACCCCGTTTCCTTACGTGCCCTAGCGCGCCCCACCCCAAGCATTTACTGTGCAGCCTCGTATCCTTGCTGGTCAGCTACCATCCAAGCTGGCGCAGCGTGTCCTCGGTAGGGTTCCAGGCGGTCCACATGGACCACCCCCCCCGGTTTCCCTCGTTTCTTCCGTACTACCACCCGTCCTCGGTCAAGCACCTTGACGATCAGTGCAGGGCCTATCCATGGAAATCGCAACTTCGTTCCTTTGTCCCTATCCACTACCGTATCGTGCACCCAGACCAGTTCTCCGGCGTGGTATTCCCGCCGAGTCACCTTCCCATCGTACTCGTGTTTCTGATGGATGGCGGCTCGTTTCAGCCCCGTCCGGGCCTCCCGATAGGCCGCGACTAGCCCTTCCTCCAGGCTTTCCACATAGTCGCTTACCCGTCGGGGTTCCTCCTCTGGTCCTAGAGGTCTCCCATAAATCGCCTGTCGCGGCATCATGGTCTGTCGGCCCAGCATCATCATATTCGGTGTCACTCCCGTGCTGGCTTGCGGCGTTGCTCTATAACTCATCATCACAAGCGGGACCATCTCGTCCCATTCCCGACCCGTCGCTCGGCAGCTGGCTTTCAAACAACACCCCAGAGTACGGAAACTTCGTTCTATGTACCCGTCACTCCTGGGGTGGTACGGCGTCGTTCTTGTTTTGTGTATCCCGAATAGTGCACAGACCTGAGCCACCACCTCGGATTCGAAATTCGTGCCTTGATCCGAGTGTAGTTCCCGAAACGCGCCGTACCGTGCTACTACTTCTTCAACCAGTTTGTTCGCCACTGTCGTTGCCTTTTGATCCGGGATCGGGAAACACTCCAACCATTTGGTGAAATAGCATCCCACCATCAGGCAATACTTATTTCCTCGTTTGGTGACTGGGTACGGGCCCGAAACATCCATGGCCAGCCGTTCCATCGGCTCCCCCACTATGTACTGATGTAGCGGCTCCCGTCTTCCTCTTCCCTTTTTCAGCAACGCGCAATCACATTCTCGACATTCCTTCCGCACGTCTTCCCGGAGTCCCGGCCAGTAAAACCCTTGTTCCAACAGGGCCGTCGTCCTGGCGACTCCTAAATGCGCTCCTGCCGCGCCTCCATGGTATTCCATTACCAACTTGGCCCGTTCCCCTCGGGGAACGACCAACTGGTTCCTCCAACCATGTCCTTCTAGTTCCCAGTACTTCCGATGCAGCACGCCATCCCTGAGGCTTAATCGTTCCCATTGCCTCCATAGTATCTTTGTTTCCCGGGATTCCGGAGATATGGCCTCCCAACCTGGCCGGTCCGCATCTTTTTCCATCCGTGCGACAATCGGCCCTATATCTCGATCCCTCCTCTGCGCTGCTCTCATCTCCTGCGGGGACCATCCGGGCTCGTACCCCCGGGCCCGCGTCACTACTCTCACTTGTTCGGTATTCTCGTGCTCCTCTCCACATTGTTTGCACGGATACCGGGACAACGCGTCAGCGTTCCCATGCTTCCTGTCCGGTCGGTGTTGGAACGACACATCATGCGAGTCGATAATCTCAATCCACCGAGCAGCCTGCCCCATCGGTTCCTTACTTCTCTGCAGCCAACTGACCGCGCTGTTATCCGTCCGGACTATCACGCGTTGACCATAGATGTAGCACCGAAAATGCTTCAAAGCTCGCACCACCGCCAACAGTTCTTTCCGCGTGGTGCAATACTTTCGTTCGTTTGACTCCAGGGTTTTGCTCGTGTAAGCTATCACCCGTTCCTCCCCTCTCTGCTCCTGTGATAGCACGGCTCCCGTTCCCACGTCACTGGCGTCTGTGTCAAGCCACCATTGTCCTTCTTCCTCCGGGAATCCCAACACCGGGGCCTCCGTTAGCGCCTTCTTCATCGCATCAAATGCCTCTTGTCGTCTCGCGCTCCACACGAATGGTTCCTCCTTCGTTGCCAATTCATACAAGGGGGCAGCCAACTCCGTGAAGCCGTTTATATGCCTTCTATAGTACGAACATAATCCCACGAAGGCTCGTACCTCGTGGAGATCCCGCGGGACCGGCCACTCGGTTACTTGCCGACACTTTTCGGGGTCGGGTTCGATCCCGTTGAACGAGACAACGTGCCCCAAGAACGGAATCTTCTTCTGGAACAGCTTACATTTTCGCGCCTTTAACTTCAGTCCTGCAGCGTTCAGTCGGTCCAGAACCCGTACCAATCTTTCCAGAGTCACTTTGAACGTTGGTCCAAAGACCAGTATGTCATCCAAGTATACCAGACACTCCTCCCACACGATTCCTCTGAGGATTCTTTCCATCAGTCTCTCGAAGGTGGCTGGGGCGTTCACTAGCCCGAATGGCATCACTTTAAACTCATACAATCCTCCTTGAGTCACGAAGGCCGTCTTTTCTTGGTCCTCCGGTGCCATCTCCACCTGCCAATATCCGCTTGCGAGATCCAGACTGCAGAAGAATAGGCTTCCTCCCAAAGTGTTGAGGCTGTCCTCTATCCGCGGGAGCGGATAGGCGTCCACTTTCGTAGCCTGGTTCAGTTTTCGGTAGTCAATACAGAACCTCGTTCCTCCGTCCTTCTTTTTGACTAGAACGGTCGGGCTACTCCACGCACTCCCGCTCTCTTGGATAATCCCTAAATTTAACATATCCTCCACCAGTGCTCGTTCTTCCTCTCTCCTGGTGGCCGGATACCGTCTGACCCTCTGCTTGATCGGCATCTGATCTCCCGTTTTAATTCGATGTTGTACTAAATCTGTCCGTCCTAACTCATGTTTCGAGGTCGCAAACATTTGTTCCCGGGCCATGATGGCTTTCTCCAGCTCTTCGCCCTCCTTCGTGGTCAGGTCTTTCTTAGCCTCCCCTATCATTTCAACGAGCGCTCCTGGGGGTTCCTTTGCTTCACTTCCTATTCCTCGTACCTCTTGTACGAAGGTGGCTTCTCCGAGTACCCCGCCGGTTTCCAATTTCGCGCTCTCGGTCCCTCGGTTGGCCACCCAAACTTCATTTTCTTCTCCCAATGTCACCGTTCCTGGGATCACCTCTAGTCCCATAGGTAATCCAGCGCCGGTGATGACAGCCAGCTGTCCACCCTGTCTTATGTCCATTCTCGCTACTACTGTTACTCGGGTCACTTGGAGTGGGGGTATTTCCGTCGTTTTCTCGATTCGCACGACCTGTCCTCCGACGGTAACTGCCCGAATCCCATCCGTTCTCTGTTCTACTCCCGGGATTCGTTCCCCCTCTCCCTCCCCCTCGGCGGGCAGGAAGATGGCACTCGTGTGGGGCTTAACTGTCAGCCGGTATTTCACCGCGAAGTCGTTTCCCAGGATCCCTTCATCTCTACCGATGTCTGCCACCATGAACGTCCACTTCAACACGCGTGTTCCCAATTTCACTGGCAAGTTCGTGCATCCGTAGCACCGCAACGGACTACCATCTACCGAGCAGAGACGTCCTTCATATCCATCCAGTTCTTCCCTTTTTCGTCCCCACTCTCTCCAGAGGCGTTCCGACAGCAGACTGATCATAGATCCGGTATCAACCAAAAAACGGACGACACTCTCTCCCACCGTCCCGGCCACATAAAGTCCACATTCTCCCATGCCTACTACTTCTCTCGCCGCGCCCGAAGGGGGCCCCGCGCTTACTGCGACGGCGACTGTCCGTTTCCCTGACGCTGAGAACACTCTCTTGCGAAATGGCCCTTCTGGTGACAGTGATGACACTCTAAATCTTCTTTTCGCTTCTTAAACGCCTCCCTCCGGGCCGTTGCTTGTCTTCTAGCTTCCCGTTCCTCTGCCAATTCTTTCATCATCTCCTCCAACTTACCGTTTAAGGCCATGATCTGTGTATTGGCGTCCTCCTCGGGCTTCACTGCCCGCAGGAGGCGGCGTGAGTATCGTTCCTATATTTCTACCACCTCTACCGCCTCCTCTAGTGTCTTGCATCCTTTCTCTGCACACTTCAGCTGAAGGTCTTCCCCAACTGCAGCCTGGAACGCATGTAATGCTGCTTTTTCCTGGCTAGCGTAGTCGTTGGAGAAGTAGGCTCTCGATGCCAGTCGCCGGGCATTATCAGCCAACTCCTTCGCTGTCTGGTTCTTTACACGTTTCAAGCCCGCCAACTCTTGCAGAGCATTACACGTGTCCTTCTCCTGACCGAACCTCCGGCGCAACGCATCCACCCTCGCCGAGTAACGGAGTCGTTCCCTGTCCGGGAGTCCGACAAAGTACATTCGTGCCGTTCCCGTCAGCGAGAGGAAAAGCATCGCCGCTTTTTCCTCGGCCGTCCAGCGTCCCAATGTTGCGTACTCCTCAAACTGGTTGATCCATCCCTCGAAATCCGGTTTACCGTCATACTTCTCTGGTCGTAAACTGAACTTCTTCAAACTCGCTCCTTCCTGACCGGTCTGTTGTTGTTGAGCCCGCACATTCTGCTCATCCGTCGGGGTGGACGTTCCCATAAAATTAAACTGCCTACCCATGATGGTCGTGTCCTCCCCTTTGGTCTCGGTTTTCGCACCTCCTTTCTCCTCCCCACCTTCCTTGAAGGCGACGTCAGAATCCATCTGCTCGAAGACTGCCGCAGTCGCCATGAGTATCCAATACCGATGAAACACCCAAGATCCACAAGTCCGTATGTGCCTATTTCAGCACCACCGCTGCCACCAGTGTGACGTTCTCTGGTAAGTCGGGGTTGCCGATTCTTACGACAGAGGAACGTGGGGGTTGTTCGGGTCTCGGGGCGGACGGGGAATCCGGGCCAAGAACCGAGATGTGTTTCTAGAGTCGTGCCTCGCGCACGAGGGGGGGCTGAGCGAATCGATCGGGAATCGGCACTCGATGTCGACGGAGGACTGCGGGGGAGGGAAATTATGGTAGGGGTACGGGTCGGCCGGGGGGCGGTCCACCCCTGAGTTCCGGTCCGCGGGGGCGACGGGCCGACGGTCGCTTATTGTTTGGTAGCGTGGGGCCGAGCACGCCGCGCCCTCGTCCCCGCGGACTTCGCTCCCTCGTTCCGCTCCCCATGTCTTCGTACCATACTACGCCTCGGTTTCCGGTACTACTTCGGGCCTTCGTGCCCTACTCCGTTCCCTCGTTCCTCGTTCTTCGGGCCATCGGGCCCCTTACCCTATGTTTCGACTACCTATCTCGGACTTCGGCTGTTTTGTCCTAACTTCGGCTTAATTACTCTATTCGGCTCATCTTTAGTGGTTGTTTCAGGAAAGAGGACACGTCTGGACACCAGGAGAACTGTTAAAGAACTCTGTTTATTCGGGCCTCACCGCCCCTTTATATACTAGAGAGGTCAGCCCTGATTGGCTGCCTTCGGTCACGTGACCTACAACTGACGTCACTTCCGGTTTATATATTCCGTTTCCGGTTTACATTTCACTTCCGGTTTACATATTTCCGGGTTTCGTTCCATTACGTTTTCGTTATTCGTTCTTTACATATTCGTTATTCGTTCTTTACATATTCGTTCTTTACATCTATTTCGTTCTTCGTTCTTTACATATTCGTTATTCGTTCTTTACATATTCGTTCTTTACATCTATTTCCATTATTACCTTATTTCTATTATTTTAACCTCTATGTATTTTGGCTGAATAGCCGTTCATCACAGTAAGTTTCTTAGAACGAAGGAAAATCCCATAAACCATCTTCAAATATCATAGCTAAACTGCTATGGTGAAAAGTTCTTATGTGTCTCTATATTTTATCCATGTTAATACACATGACTGCAAAGTGAGCTCAATCATCATGCCTTTTCTTTTGTTTATCGGATGCACAGGCATCTCAAACTCAACACGTAGGGTCATAACCGTAGGAATTTAAGCACTACTAGTGCAATTTTTAAATTTGTCAAAAATCTATTTGCTAACTTTAATGAAAATAGGAATACAAGTTGCATTTTCGTGGATTATTCCAAGGCATTCGAAACACTTGATCACAGTATACTAATAGATAAGCTAAAGCATTACTCATTTGGGGCTGATTCGGTTGCCTGGGTTAAATCATATTTATCGAACAGAAGACATTGTGTTACCTGCCTCAATGATCTTTCAAAGGAAACTATGGTCCCATACGGTGTCCCGCAGGGGTCCACTTTAGGACCTTTATTTTTCATTTTGTATGTGAATGATTTGCTGTACTATATGGCGGATAAGACAGGAGTACCCGTAGAAATGTACGCAGATGATACCGTTCTCTATCCTTCTGCAACTTTAGCAGAAACGGCCGTGGAACAAGCTCAGTTCGCACTTAAAATTTTGTCTGATTGGTGTGTCAAAAACAAACTGACAATCAATTTTAAAAAGACTAAACACATGTTAGTCCGACGGAACTCTCAGAAATCCTATCAAAATTTAAAAGTCAGCACATCTTTCTCAAACCTAGATAATGTAGAATCATATAAGTATCTAGGTGTAGATATAGATGATCAATTAACCATGGAAAAAATGGCTGATTCAAACTTTAATAAAGCCAACAGAAAGTTGTATTCTTTAAAAAGATTAAGACCTTATATCTCAGGCTCAACAGCGAGTCTGATATATAAAACCTGCATACTGCCCCTATTGGATTATGCTGATTTCCTGATAGACACCTGTACTCAGGAAAAAATAGCCAAAATTGAATCAATTCAATGTAGAGCCCTATACATTATTGATCAAGGCATCCATGGTAATTGCTCGTACCAAAGCCTACTAGGGATCTATGACTTTGAAAAGCTAGAACAACGCCGAACCAAGCATTTGCTATCTGTCATATACAGGCAGCAACTACTTGAGGAAGGTATAGATACCTATAGGCCTGATCAGACACTTCGAAGTAACAAGAAAATTAAGTTTAAGGTCCCAAGTACTAAGCTTACAAAGGTCTTAAACAGTCCCTATTACAGGGGAGTGAAGCTTTGGGATATGCTGCCTGTAGACATCCAGAGGGCCACAACCAAAGTTAAATTCAAAAAATCCATACACGGACTACATTTTTGATTACTCTGCAAGACCAGGACTGTTAATCTGACCCTATTTTTCTATACATACAGGCAGTAAACCCCATTTGGGAAACGTGTTTGATCTGACCATGAACCCGGCCAGATACTTTATAGACTGTATTATTACTTGTTCATTCTGTCTCTATTTGTTTAAGGGTTCATTATTTTCTGATATAATTTTGTTTACCCTCACCTATGTATCATCTCTGTGTATCTCATCTCATCACAACTTGAATTCAACTGGAAGAACATGCACACAATGTACGTGAAGTTGCCGTAAATAAAAAAAAAAAAAAAAAAATAACCCATATAATGCGTTGGCTAGAAGGACAATTTATCTTGACGTCTCCATACCACTCCTTCCCACGTTCACTAGTTCAGCACTGCCCAAACTAAAAGCTTTCTGATACCATCAACATTAATCAATTGAGAAGGACCCCGGGAGAAGGACTTCTGTTTCCTATTCGGAATATAACCTGATAACATATTGTGAGACCAATGATCGATTCTCATACAATTCCCTGTTTCAAAATATTATACAATTCTTGCCCAATAATTAGAGGTTTTACATAGATATATATGCATATACCTTGACTGGTCCTCTTAATGTCATTCCTGAACACCCCCTTCACCCCCTCCCACTTCACGTGACTCGAACCACCGGCCCTGGGACGACGTCACGCGTACGTACAGCGACTGATGACCTCGGCCTCCTTCTCCACCGCAGACCCCTGAGACGACCGACAGGTAATCAGCCCACAGAGGAGGAAACCCTTAACCCCCATATCCCCCCCCCCCACCTCCTCCAGTGTCTCCCCGCCAGGTACACGCAGTCCACAGGTAAACGGCACGTGAGGAGGAGGGGGGTTGTGGGTTGTGGGTTGTGTGCCCTGCACCCATAGTGAACCCACAACCCTGAGACCTACACAAGCAACAGGTAGAAGCACGGGGGTGCTTTGGATTAATGTGCGTGTTGGTTTATGTGAACTGTGATGCGGATGAGCCATTGAAGGAACGTCATGACATAATGGTCATGTCCGTTTCCAGGATTAGAAAATGTTGAAAGGATAAAGCCGTACTATCCGTTCACCGTGATTCGTTTGAAGATTGACGAATCCATGTACATATGTATCTGGTTAAATAACATTTTGCTGGTTTGCTACAGCACAGAGAAATGATTAATTACAAGATGATATTATCAAGTATATGTGTATTCATATGTCGAATAAAATTATTAATCCATCTGATGAACACCGGGGTCTTAAGCATAGATTTGGAGACCCTCTGTTATATACGTCAATAAACTACATCCTTAAGATCATTAATAGCATTATTACGTTTACCACTAGGTTAATCCTCTGATACCCTAGTTCTAGCCGCCAACAAAGACCAAACACAAACCCCAATGCAAGGCAGGGTTCAGGCTTACCATGTCTTGGTACGACCAGGATACACTAGGGGGCTCCTCCTGAGGTTTGCCGAAGCAATGCCTGATATACAGCTCTGGATGTTATACTCTACTTCAAAGTAACATGAGATGTAACCATAATGTACCGTGAAACGACACTTTATAGCTAACCATTATTTTGTGCACATTAGTAAGAAATCTTTCTTTACCAACAAAATCTCTTTGCCCGGAATGGTGGTGTTTGTTGGACAGGCCGGCACCCTACTGGATTAAAGGGGAAGCACCCACTGAGAAGGTTAATTGGCTCCAGTGCTGCTAGCCATTCATGTATTAATGTGTAATTATTACGTGCAGTTCAAACAAATGCCCTTCACACCCAGGGCGGGCTAGAAACGTAATATTTTGGGGTCCGATACCTTAAAATTGTTATTTCCGGGAGCAGGGCGGTGACGTAACCTCTTCCATTACCGTGGTTACGCGGATCCGTTGACGGGTCACTATATAAACTCGGAGCGTAACCGTTGAATTTCAGTTGCTCCCACACCACCGACCTGCTCATATCGTCTAATTTTAAATTTTAGCTTGTTGTAATAGGAGGATTAATAAATATTTACTATATTCATATATGTCCAAACTAATCACCGTTGTTACTTGTTATTCCTATTGTTAGCTAAATTATTAATAACGACCTCTATCCGGTAAATTTTGCTGTTAACGTTCCTTTTCTTTTTCTTTGGACAGTGGCCAAACCTAGAAAGATGTTCGGTCCGTTTGGCCCGTCAGAGGGTAACACTAATGTGCCTCGGGTCAAGCTCCGAATCACTCGCCAACTGCTCAGGGGTGGGGTAACGCCTCCTTGGCAGACCTTAGTATGTCGAATAAAATAGTCCAATATACAATATGAATCTACCAATATATAAGGGGAAGATACTAATAATGAAACGTAATAATATCAATACAGCTATTCATTAAAAAAACTGTATTTGACATGGACGTTATCCATGTGGATTCGGTGTTATGGTGATGGTACCTCTATTACATCCTCTATGTCTTGTGTAGTTGCCTGCATGATGATACGAAAAATATCGTATTAAGTAACAAAACGGATATACAGTTTCGAATAGGAGTAACCTTGCCTCTTAAAAGCAACTTATCTTGTAAAGCCCTACGTAGGCAGGGATCACTTTGCACATCAAACGAGCAGTTAGGGGAGCAGTTGGAGTGAGTATGGATCTGCTCATTTTCTCCCAGTAATGATGTTGACCGAGCACCTCTGAGCCGCTCAGACGGAAGTGTCGCCGGCCAACTCCCGGGGTACGTCTTCCTCCTGCATCCCCCCATCCCCCTCGTTTCGTACAACTTGTATCAATGTTGTATGTGTATAGCTATACATGAGACTGTAAGGTTTGTCCATGATGCTTATATTAAATTTCCACTGTCGTTAGAAACGTTACTAAGTCTCTAATGTATTTTGATGTAATACCATAGGGACTATGTGATCTTGCATAACATAACAGATAGTCCACAGTGAGGCATGTAGACAATATATATATATCCTTTTCGGAACGGTATGTTGGTCCTACCTTTTATACCTACACTTATTGGGGCGTATTTCTGTGCGATAACGTGTCTCAAAACGTCCAAATTCAAATTATTATAGGCCTAGACCAACAATAGCAAAATTATACAACCTTAGCATGTTTATGTGTATATAGCATATCCCAAAGAATAACACATGCAAAGGTATCTTCTTGACAGTATTCCACATAACTGAAATAAAAAAAAGAGTCACGTTCACGATATGTACTGCATCAGAGTTGCTGAAACCGTACACGTTCTAGAGTACAACAGTTTTGGATAATGCTATTGAAGGAGATCCATTGCGGACCTGGACTTGGTGGGGTTGACAAGGGGTGTTTTTTGGTACGAGGTGTACATGTACCCGGCAACAGGTGATGGATTGCTTCATGTAGTGTGGAGCCCCGGACAGGGGACACGGAAAGGGTTTTACCCTGGTCACTTCTGGACCCACCGCTCCATCAAACTCACAAACAACTGCCCGGCGGGATAGCGTGTTGCCCGTCATCCCCCATTCATAATGGTATCGGATCCCGTGCCCTCTACCCCCTCAGACACAATAACAGAGTGAGAGTGCATTCTAATGGTATGACCTTAAGGTGGCTGTATTCGAATTCCCCTCAGAGCTAAATGAGACCATTTAGGATCACATTTAGATGCATTTAAAGCCCATTTAGTTTGCCTTTACAAACAGGGTATTTAGACCTGGTGGTTGTGTACGGTCTATGTATGGCAACCTCCAGGGTTACCGGAGATGGAGCACTTCCTATGTGAGTCTAATAGGGGCCAGCATGTGAGCAGCTCATCTAGTGGAGGCCCGGTCGGAGGGTTTCTCGGAGCAGCTCTGGCACCAGCCTGGGTTCACAATGATAGACTCCATCAATATGTAACTGATTGTAGGGCCCCGTCCCTAAGGTCACAGTCAGTCAAGTACATTAGACAGCCAACGAGGGCCTAATGACTTGGGTCAGGAAAATAACTGTACGTAACTGTATTATAGGTTTGCTTTGCACTAGAACTTGGACGGCCTCCTATGGGGGGATCCAATTACACGGGAAGAATTTGAACTCATACATTCGACAGGCTCGGGCTTGTCTGAAACCACTTCCTCTAAAACGTGTCAAGGAGTGTAAGTCTTACTCCACGATTATCCCTGAAAAATCATAGTATCATTATACCACCCATAGCAGTGGGCGTGTTAGGTAATACTTTTGCGCCCACCTCAAAGTTTCCCTTGCCCTTCTGGCGTGTATATAAGTGTAAGTCAGGGGGTGTTAACTATATTGTGTCACAATAGTCCCATCCGCTCATAGTTCTCTTCACACGCCCAACCTTCTCGGCGTCTTAACGTACCCACACTCCATTCAGGCACCAATATAATTGCCAGCAGTGGCGTATCCAGTTCCCCCCCGCCCCCCCCCCCCCCTCAGGGCGGGAGTGGGGGGGGGGGGTCCCCATGTTCGGTTGACCCCCCTCCGATTTCTCAAATTTTACGCAATTAAACTACCAATAAAGGGAATTATCCAAATTAGGGGGTCTCTGGAACCCCTCAGATTTAGCAAAGTTTCTATGCCTATAGACCTATACGGGGAATGTGGGTTGTATTTGATGGCCGCGCTTTACCAGTGTTCTACTCTCACTGTACTTAGAAGTTAGTAGGCATTAAAAGACTGTGTTTCACTCTGATCTAGTATATTTGTAAATTTAGATGAAACATATATTATGACTCACATTATCTGTTCAATATACTCTGTACGATCGGCCGTAGACTGCCAGGTACACACAAAAGGTACACATATAAGATTCTATGCCCTCGTTATTTTTTGCCTAGTAGCATCATCGAAAATCTATTCCATTGCAGTAGTTGCAGCTTTAACAAAACAATCCCCCCTTTCCAGCTTCAACGTGTTAATTCCATTAATGCGCTTTCCTCTCACAGTTAATCTGACAACCTGTATCCAAAGGTATTCTGTAGGCCTAAGTGTAATTAATGGAGGAAAGCGGGGGGGTGGGATATTGACATGTTTTGAATCGTACAGATTTATGTCTCAAACTTATCAACGTATATATATATCTGGTTTCAATACATATTATAGTAAAAACTCACAAAAGTGGCGAGTGTCATGTTGACGCTGGGGAAACGACAATCGTTTTGTTAGGCCGGGCCTAACGAATCTAGTGGGGGTCGAACCCACGAGGGGCTCGAATAATTCATTAGTGGCCCAGCGTCACGGCTCGCCGGACGGTTGTGGCCGATAGAGGCCTTTTATATCCGAACCACAGGACTGATGCAATACACCGCATCCTACTTCTAGTATAGTGTAGACAATCTGCGGCGAATGACCCCTCCGCGCCAGAATCGTCATCCATGATTCGCAGTTAGCGAGCGTCGAGGTGGCAGAGTGATAGTGTAGACTGATCTTTCCTCCAGCGACACCTGGTGGATTAAATTGAAACCAGGACGACCATGAACGAAAAAAATGTATTCAAATGGGGATTCGAACACGGGCAGGCCACCATCCAAGTAACAACCGGTCTCAATGTTGCTTAACTTACCCGGGCTAGGGACCATCCAAATACCCACCGGTATGAACAGATCGTAGCTTAGTGTAATTGACTGTATGGATTTAAACATATCAACCAGGAGCCATCAAGAGATAAAGTCTAGTATTGATAGACTTGGATACCTGCCAAACTGAATTAAACCTTCTGCATACCCAGTATTATTAGATTAAGCAGTTTGGGGTATTTAGGCATATTTCCTGGTACTGACATGTACAGAACCAGAATTTTGGGGGCGGTGATGTGAGTCTTCCCTGACAAACAAGGGGCCCTTGATGGGGGGGGTCCCAATGTCGCATGTCAATTTTAAGAAACATCCATGTCGCCCTGTCGAATTTAAGAATTAGCCCTGTCCCATGTCACTAAGCCCAAAAAGGGCCATGTCGCCGTCTCGAATTTAAGGGTCTAGGGCCATAAACAAGAGGTGCACGTGGTCAACTAGAATTTAGGAGGGATCGGTGAGAAAAAGAAGGGGCGGGCGGTAGTTTGGCAGTGGGTAGTATCCTTGAAAGGGCCCCCTTCCCAGTATGAAGTGGAAAAGGAGAAAGTGGAGGATCGGATTCATATGGGGAGTCCCATTGGAATTGCAAATATAAATTTATGCAACATTTTGTTCACACTTTAATTTCAGAAACTAATTTCACATCAGAATGTACTGAGCATTTGTATATATTGTTCATTCTTAGTCCTAACACCAAGGAAAATGTACGTATTTTGTTTTTTTTTCCATATGAAATATTTATAGTTTTATATTCTGAATTTGTAGTCTTATCCCCGTCATGGGTAGCCCTGTGGTCAGGGGTGTCTGGTGACCAGCTGCAGATGGTTATGTGATGTGGGGGAAGAACGGGGGTTGGGCGATAGACACAGCATGTGGTCTCTGTCCTGTGGAGCATTAAATTATTCCGACAGTGATGATAGAAAAGTCTGAAATCATAAATCAAAGTAGGATTTTTTCTACGGAAAACATTCTTTAACATAATTGTGAACAAATTGATATGTTTAAAGTCAAAAATGAGCAATAATTAAGATAAATACAAAATTCGGAGAATTAAACAAATAATAATATGTTAATACTCGACCCTCCCGTAAATGCATGCAATTCTTCGAGGATGAATTTACACTTTTTTTTTCTCATGGACCACTTTCATCTCTGGAAATCCCCTTAGCTTATTACAGGGGTGCTAAACACTGGTTTTCCCTACCAAGACATATTCGTGAATTAGATAATATTGATATAAAATAGTACAATAATAATGACACTTTAAAATTATGAACAGAAAAAAGGCGTATTGCCGTATGACGGACGATACGTCAAGTTTACCCAGGCATTTACAGGATTCGAACCCGTGCAGAGAAAACACATCAGGTCGCCGGTGAAATGACTTATCCATTTTACCGCCGACTTGATGCTGCAGGTGATTGATTTTCCGACGGGTAGGTTCCTCCACGGGCCTTACGATGGGGTCAAACATTGCCATTTCTCCACGTCTTCACAAATCAAGGCTCCTGCCCCGCTAAAACTAGTAATCTGTCGGGATAGACTGGGAGGGAGTGAGGGAGAGAGCCCTGCGTGATGGAGGATTAATCTCCAGGGTCCGACCCGGGTGCCCGACCCAGAGACCGCCTGACGGTGTAACCCTTACCGGGCCACGCCCCACCACGCCCCGTTGCACTGCGTAAGTAAACCCCGGTCTCAACCGATGATTGGGACGGATTCTGAGCTGTGTCGCAGTTTGCCCCATGAGTTTAATTTGCCCCAGTCTGAGAGGAGCTCTCTGTTGGTCGTTACAGGGGTGTGCACCTGCCATCCGGCTTAAAGCCTGCAGTCTGTAGCAGAATGTATTGAAGGGGGGGGGGGGGGGGTCCCCATGTTCGGTTGACCCCCCTCCGATTTCTCAAATTTTACGCAATTAAAACTACCAATAAAGGGAATTATCCAAATTAGGGGGTCTCTGGAACCCCTCAGATTTAGCAAAGTTTCTATGCCTCTAGACCTATACGGGGAATGTGGGTTGTATTTGATGGCCGCGCTTTACCAGTGTTCTACTCTCACTGTACTTAGAAGTTAGTAGGCATTAAAAGACTGTGTTTCACTCTGATCTAGTATATTTGTAAATTTAGATGAAACATATATTATGACTCACATTATCTGTTCAATATACTCTGTACGATCGGCCGTAGACTGCCAGGTACACACAAAAAACATAGTTTAGCGTGAAGCTGTGATTTAAGGTAAATTCTAACCTATAGCTAGTGTTACTGTATAAAAACAAAAATAAAAGGACATTTGACACAAAGTGTAGTTAAAATCTAGTGTACTATTTTATTGCTGAATCGATTCTATTAATCTTTATCCTCGGCGCACCACTCGCACAACACCTCGGAGCACATGATGCTGGCAGGCTCGCCCCCCTCACAGTCGGCGTGGTAGCACCGGCCGCAGTAGTTGCAGACCAAGTACATTCTGAAATATTACGGAGGCATGTTTAAATACACATTTTTTTAAATTGTGTGCACGAACTAATCGGACCATCATCAATCACAATTTTTAGTAACCGTACGAAATTCGGCGTTCACTCCAACGTCAACATCAAGATTCTATGCCCTCGTTATTTTTTGCCTAGTAGCATCATCGAAAATCATTGTCGCTATATAATATTATTTATTATGAAAAAAAAACCCGGCGTACCTGTAGTTGCCATCCAAGAATATGGCCTGCGGTTGTGTGGCGTGTTGGTCTTCGGCAAACGTTTCCATCGCCTTCCACCTTTGGTCCGTTAAGTACTCCTCCTGCTCCTGAAAAAAATTGTGTGGTTATAGTTAAATGTGCAAAAGTCAATTTTGCACTTACTACATACCAGCGTGTCCCTCGTAATATTGGCAAATTTCAGAACAATTGTACTCGTGAAATCGCCCCACTCATCATTTTGTTTTGTTTATACATATTTCCCTTCATACGCTTACATGTTTTATTTCCCACTTAGCTTCATCGTGTAAATACAAATGTACCAACCTGGGTCGGATCCTCCGAACAGTAGACGCACGTCCACTCTGATGGGCCGTCCGGGAGCTGTTGTTGGTCGTGCGTCCTGGAAAAAATTTCAAAAATCATCACACCGTCCATCATTTCAACATAGGTGGTCGAAACTACCAAATCATCGGCATCTCAATTTTTCTCATCCAATCTCTATTTCATGTTATTGTGCCAGTCTGACAAATTTGCAATTTTTAAAATGTCCAAAAAAGAGCCTGTTGTTTCAGCATGTTACATGAATTCGAGCGACCACAACTATGTCCGACCGCGAGTCCGTCGTCGGGTTTTAGACAGTGTGCATTATTTGGCATGACGATAGTCATCCTACCAGATAGTAAGTTAATAATTTTCTTTCCATGCTTCTCTTCCATCCCTGTCCATCAATTGCAACAGTGTTGAACAATTTAAACCTACTTAGGGGTGAACAGGGGCGCGCACTCGGTCCATTCGGGTTCCGTCCAGATCGTTTCCTCCTCTTCAATATTTTTCTCCTCACGCGGTGTCCATGCCTGGGATTCCTCTTCCTCCTCCGACCGCACATGGTTGCTTGAATGAGCCAAAAAAAACAACCTTTAAGTCTCTGGAATTGGTTATCTACGTGTATGGGGAGAAAACGAAAAAAAATGGAAAATATCTACCAAACGTAACAGCTATTATCCACACAATTATACATTTGTTAACAAACACTCTATAATTATATGGAAGTGTAACCCCCAAGTCATTCTCCCGCAAAGCCTGAAAAAACACTACTTCTCTATATAGGCATGTTATCTTATCAAATTATAGGCAAGTTATCTGATTCACCTACCGGGTTTTCTGCGCGGTCGCCATTGTTCACAATGTGGTGCTTGTGTTTAATATCAGCAAACTTCTGCGTACGTACGGCTTTTATGGTCGTGAGGCTGGCGCGGGACTGTGTGTGTGCACGTGGTGGGCACCTCCTTATAAAGCTGGTGCCCCCCCCCCCCCCCGACCCCCCCGGGGGGCAGGGTAATGAGGGGCCATCTAGGTCAGCCGAGCAGCCTGAGCGACCGGTGTCAGGTGTTACATAAGGTGTCGCTCGCGCAGCGCAGCCCTGGCAGCTGGATGTGCACGTCCTGACACCTGACTCAAGAAACCACCCGTAAATGCACACGGCCCCACACCCCCAGCCTGTGAAATAACTTCAGAAAACGTACCTCAAAGTCGCACATCCTGGCACCGTAACCTTGCGAAGTAATTTCCTACCTTTTATTTTAAATTTGAAAGTAGTCACATTATAAGGTTTAGGGCGTAATATAATTATTCCTAATAAAAAAATGTTGCTTTTGTTGGCAAAAGCGTCTAAATCACATAATCCTAACAATGCATATAAAACACCGGACATTGTCCGAAATTAAGCTGCTGCACCCTATAGGCCGGGCCTATAGGCCTTCACCCGGGGATCACACTCACACTCGTGAGTCTAGATCTGCACACTCACACTCGTGATTCTGCACACTCACTGCCAGGTGCGTTATTTTTAAGGTTTGCACATTTTTTTATACATGTGCACACTTCTCATGGAATTTTTTCATTCCCATATATCGGGGGGTGCATATCCAATATTTGTGGTGCACAATCTCATTAATGATGCATACGTTTTCAGCTTAATTTCGGACACTACGTGCACGAGTTCGTTATATATATCTATAGGTCCTCTAGATCTACAAGAAGTCGTGGCGCCGAAGGGGACATACGATCATATTTTCTTGTTCAACCACATATCCAAAATGTCCACTTATCCGCATAACAGGCAGGAAAGATGCCCATGAAGGTTGCTCGAACTTTTCCTTGTGCCACATTGTATAAGGACTTATGTATCTGGAATCGACGGTGCTGGGTCGGTACCACTTCACAGCTGCAAACACATGTTGCCTCTTCTGCCCGGTTGCATTACATTGTATGTAATGTTTCATGTAGTGGGTGGCGATGCACGGTCGCTCCCGGGGGTCAGTCTGTCCGTCGTCGTACCAATTTGCCATTAGTCTAGACAACTTTTTACCACTGCTGGAATTTGTGCTGGAATAAGTCATGGGGCCATATTTTGCGACTTTAGACTTCACGTAAACTGAAGGCAGAAATGACTTCTCTAGGATCTCCGGTTCTGTGGGGTACATCTTTTTGTATGTTTTTTTGAGCAGCTCAAGATCGTCCGAGTCGATCCACACATTTTCTCCTCTAAATGTCTCGAAGCCGTCGGGGAGACTCCATAGGCTCTCGCACTGCGCGAAATCTCGCTCATTGGGTACATCGAGTGTTTCCAGGACCGTTCTTGCTTTCTTCTCTCCTTCTCCCAGCTGGCAGTGTTTGCCAAATTTCCCCTCGTGTTTGGACGGCATTTCGGCGCGCGCCTGACTGACACGACTCATCCTGTGAAACCTCTCAAACAATTGTTTCTCTATCTGCCGATTGTTAGTCGGCACATCCCCCAAGTAACCATTATACCGCTCAAAACTGAACAGCCAAGTACTGGGAGCTGGACCATACTCCCGGAGACACTCCTTTAAATGGAGATGTAGATGCATGTTTGGGGTAATGAAATCAGAACCGAACTGGAGCTCTGTGCTCTTACAAAAGTGCAATAGTTTCCTGTGTGCCTGTTCTATCTCGTGGTGTGTAATACAAGGCTTGCACAGAAGTCGAGTGGCTTCTACGAAACGCTGCCAGCTATGAAGCATATTCTCCGGCAAAAGGCCCTGGAGGCAGTATCCAGACGAGACTGTAACCCAATTCTTCCACTCCTTTGCCGTCCACATCCCAGCGTTCGATTTGATGTTAGTTACCACGCAGTCATCCGGTAGTCCCTCTTTAAACTGATTCAGACGAGTATCAATAGTCAACACCTGATTAGCGCTTAGTACAACGTCATCTGTTGAATTCTTCTTCTTCTTTGACAACTCTTTGTCGGTCCACCTCTTCCACATTCGCTTGGCAGTCCCTGAATCCCAATAATAAAAGCACATATGTGAAATCGGTATTGAAACCCCAATGAACTAATAGTCCAAATTAAAGGCAAATGCAATTTCCATTTCAAACACATTATCAGTGCTAAACATTAATTAACGTTAGGTCAAGCTTCAACACTTACCCAACAGTACATTATGCATCACATCGATCGAGAGGAACCTGAAGAAATGAATGTCATATAATACAGTTACTGCTAATGGAAACATTTGTATTAATGTTTATTCAAATGTCAAATTAAAATTGTTAATATTTTGGTATAATTCTGTGTAAGATTGGCCTTTAAATTTGTTCGGCCTGGAGATTGAACTTACCTGATGGGATTGAAGTAGGGCAATTCCAGGAGGACACAGGAACGAGCTCCATACTGTTTCTCAAGTTTACTTTTCTCTCTCGGGGTGGATGCAGCTGTAATCTCACTCACTCTCTCCTTGTGTTGGTCCAGAGTACGAGGAGTCCAATTCGCCATGTTGAATCCTCCACGGTTTGAATTCTTGAATTCCTTCAGACATTTTGAACAACCCATGATAGCATTAGGTAGCAGGAAACCGCAGGTCTTCCTCCCTGCAGGCAGGTCGGCAGCAACGTTCAAAAGCGCCAACTTAACGGTCTTGCCATTTGGGCAAACGTTGGTTATAAGCCTTTTTCCCTGATGCCAGAATTCCTTGAGTTCGTTGACTAGGGGCCTCAGAAAACTGGTAAGGTCGGCAGGTTCTTTACTTAAGTTTGGAATGATACCGTATAGTATGACGTTCTCAAGTCTGTACCGCTCATTTCTGGGTAGGTTAAGTATTGTTAGGTAAATGCCCCCTACTGACATCGAAGCTTTCCGAGAGAATGGTTGAAACCAATCGATATTCATCTGAAGAGCCAAGTTGTCTTCATTATCAAGAAAGCCGTCGTTGTTCGCGTTAAATTCTTTCCATACCGAACCGTCGTAAATGTCAGCAAACACTCCTTTGGGTATCCTCCTGCCCTTCCACTCTCTACATTTCAGCTCAAAACCTGGACGTTTCATCATAACCTGCAAACTCTTCTCGAGCGACTGGTAACAGAATGTCCTGACTGGAAGGAAGGCAATTTCCCCCACAATCTTGGTCTCATAAAACAATTTCCTGTTGCAGCGTTTTAAATCATCACCGATGGTAGTACACCTAATGGGTTGCTGATTACCATTATGATCCGTGTAAAAGCCTCGAGCTCGCACACGCTCAGTGGTGGACAACACAGAATGCGACAACGTATAACAGGCCGGGCAGCATACACTGATAGAGTAATTAGTCATCGTTAGGTCTGTACCCAACCATTTGTACATCATCCGCATCGTTTTGGGGAATACTGCCTCCGCTGCTTGTGAAACCCGGTCATTACCTGCTACCGTCAATAATTCACAAATGAAGCACATAACTTTAGCCATTTGCGTATCACTGGTGAAGGTGTGGATCTGCCACTGCAAAAGAAAGAACAGAACCCATGAAAATAGGCTTTGGATATTCTTATTAGGGGTACCACTAACAAGCCTTGCCAATGGGCTAGGACGACCCGTCCCGTCACCGAAAACCACTTTTAAGTGACGGATGGCCCTGTTGCGAATGTTGACTGCCTCTGGATCAAGCTTATCATTTTCTTCCGTTTCTTGGGAATCTTCCATGGTACCGTAATAGTCTTCCATATCATCACGTGACTCCTCATCGGCTTCCATGGGTACCGCCTCTTCAACAGGCTGATTGCGACCCACAGGCTGACTGTCTGCTTCTCCCGGATTGCCGACTTCAGCCTGCCGCTGATTAGCAGCTGCAGCTTCTTCCCGAATACCAGCTCCAACCTGGATACCACCTTCAGCCCGAATTCCCGCCTCAACCTGCATACCACCTTCAGCCTCAATACCCGCTTCAGCCTGGTTACCTGCCTCAGCCTCAACACCCGCTTCAGCCTTGTTACCTGCCTCAGCCTGAAAACCTGCTTCAGCCTGGTTACCTGCCTCAGCCTGAAAACCTGCTTCAGCCTGGTTACCTGCCTCAGCCTGAAAACCTGCTTCAGCCTGGTTAACTGCCTCAGCCTGAAAACCTGCTTCAGCCTGGTTACCTGCCTGAGCCTGAATATCTGCTTCCGCCTGGTTACCTGCCTCAGCCTGAAAACCTGCTTCAGCCTGGTTAACTGCCTCAGCCTGAAAACCTGCTTCAGCCTGGTTACCTGCCTGAGCCTGAATATCTGCAGCTTCGGCCTCAAGACCCACTTCTGCCTGATTGCCAGCGCGTTGAGGTAAACCAAATGGGATTGGTTCTGCAAGACACATGTATAATAATAAATCAAATGTACAGTCGGGTTTCAGAGTACAGACTTTCCCACCCAATGTTGTTTCTCTGACTCAAAAGCTATGATAGAAAGATGCATGGAGGGATACATATATATAACGTCCATTGTTCAAGTCATTCATTATTTGAACAATTGTTTAATTGTCAAGAAAAGATTTAGGCTGGCGATAATTTTCCAAACACTAACTGATCATTAAGAGTATAGTAGGTATTTGAAAATAATATCTATGCGCGCAAGCTAGCTATGAAGGTTTTGAAGGATATCGATTTCAGGTGAAAGTGACTTTATCCTAGTTATACTATTTATCTGGTACTCACCATGCTCCTTAAGATGCTTCCTGTTATATGTACTTTTTGAAACTGCACGTTTACATGTGTCGCACCATCGGTTTCGGCTAGTGTCCATATTTCTTCTGGTTTCTGCCTGGTCACTGGTCAGACCCTTGAAACACCACGATCGCGAGGCCATGGCGAACTTGAGTTAGACAGCAGCACTTCAGGGCTATGAACCTTCCCCATTTGCGACCGCGACACAAGTATTTATATATGGTACAGACCGACGCCTATGGTCCCACCAGCTGAAAGCCGCGAATTGCCGCGACATGCCACAGCCCCGACCCAGGGGTAGTTGCACTCGAGCTCCTAACCTCAGACACCCGTGTGAAATTAAAGCCGAGAACAGCCTGCCACAGTATTACCAGGAGATTAATGTCGCCTCCAGCCTGGCCGTCACGGTAGCGCGTTGTCGTGATTTGTCGGGCGCGTGAAGTTTCTCCAGCTTTCGAAACGCATCGTCCGCCGTCTGGACTGGTGAGGGCATGACACCTGCCATTAAAACCTAGGGTCTATCCATTAAAGGGCGGTGAAGTTTCCTCAGCTTCCGAAACGCATCGGCTGCCGTCAGGTCGACTGGTCATAGGATTTCATCTGCCTTGAAAACTGAGCTCGAAGTTTAGCTCGAAGGTCAAACCTTAAGCTTTCTGCTACTACTTAGGGTCAGCTTATTTCGTTATATAGTGCGTTTGGTGTACGGCTACGTGAATATCATGAGTGTCAAAATCCTGAGTGCCACCCTTGGTGAGAATCTTCTTAATTACTTTTGTTGTACAAGTGATACGAGTCGATGGCCGACTTTCCAAATTATTCAAAATAGGTAAAACATATGTATTCATTCTGGGGGTCGCCCTTCCTAATTAAATAATATGGCCAGTTTTCTGAATTCTAGGGTGTGGCCATATGGCAGTTATAGTTTATTCTGTCTGTTTGAATAGCCTGGCCATGGTAATTTGGAACGAAGGTGTTTGTTTAAAGTTGAGATGACAACCTTCATGTTCTCTTCTTTCTTTTTTTTTCAATATATAGCTGCCGCGTACTTGGTTCTTGTATCATGCGTGGAATTTGTTCGAGCTGCCAGTGGCGGACACTGGCCTAGGGTCGTTCACAATAAGCCTGGAGTAACCCGTACCCGGTTGGTCAACCTCACTGCTCCATTTACCGGTCACCCTCCACCAAAACACGATGCGATGACCGGCCTCACCTTTCATGACACCCTGCAAGCCTTGTTGGACCAGGACCATACCGTAACTGACACTGGATCTGAAGCCAACCCAGGAGACGGAAACATTAAAGAATTCCCAACTGTGGTACTTCTCTCTTCGTACACTCTTCTTCTTATCCTCGCCGTAGCCATAATTATTAGCATATTCTTTGTTTGCTCCGGAATTAATCGCATCTTCGCAGATGCTCGTTTTCGTGTATACTTGCTTGTCTCGGGCAATCACAGTGTATGGCTTAAAATAGGCACGTTCCCTGGACATTTTGGAGATTATATCTTTCAAACAGACGATCCTATCACACTGACTAAAGCCGAAAATATATGCCTAGGCGCACGATACACATTGAACTGTGTCATCCAAATGACCGACTGCTATACCGGCACATCGACACGACTGCCCACACATTTAAAGGTTAATAAACTGAAGGACATCATGTTGACAAGATTGATGACTAAGGACATTATACGCTACCAGTTGGTTACCATGGGTATAGGCATAGGAGAGCCTGTTCTTTTGGGGAAATACCGGCCCGGTGAGCTTGCAATTAGTACTAATACTTCAGTCGACTTAAGCCGTGTTGACCTTGATTAAGTCTTGTGTGAAAAATGTTGTATTTTTGTGTGTTTACTACCAATATGCTGCCGAACGTGCGTCAATCGATACAAGTGTTATGGTTATAAATTGAATTTGTAGCTAAATAAAATTTCGGTTTTGGAAAGAGCAGTATGACGCTGACAAGAGCGCTTTTACTCTGGCTCGGGCTAGGGTCGACCCCTTAGGTAATCTGCGAGACAGGCCCCTAATTTAGGGGCCTGAGGCTAAACTAGGTCTGCAACCAAAACTAGTAGTGGAATTAAATGTGGTTAACGCCACAATCTGGCGATGGGGCTCCAACCGAAATTATGGCTATAGCTAATTAAGCTATTGTCCCTTAATAAATCTCGACACCTAAATTGACTTGTTTGTTTTTTAAATTATTAATTTTGCAATGTCACAGAAGCTCCAAGTTACCTATACATAACTCCCGGAGAACTCCCACTTTAAAGGGTTACACTATATGCAAGAGGTTTTTTTATTCTCTCACAGAAAGAATATAGGTCACCGTGCCATACAAATCCTAGAAAGTATTTCGGGTTCATCAGGAGACTACATGGTCACTTGTAAATTTTGATAGGTCCTACTGGCAGCGATGTATTTGATCATAATAAAATTTCTGAAAAATTACTTTTGCACCTTACTGCATGGAATCGAACTAAAAAGGATCCACTTGAAAAGAAGTAACAGTTCTTAATTAAAACCGGCTTCATGCAACATTATTTTTTCATGACTGCGAAATAAGTACCAAGAGATGATTCATGTCGCATCATTTTAAAAATCGTATATCGAGCTTATGTTTGTTTAAAATACACTTTTTATGATTGATTTATGTTATTATTGATAACAGGCCTAGGTGTCATTCCATTGCTCTTCTAATGGTAGAGACCTTGTACCATAACACTCATCAAAAAAGTGTTGTATTGTAATCGATTTCAAGTTCGTGGTCTATCTTCAAGAAATAGCACATTCGGGTTTTCAACAAAATGACAGGTCATTATAGTTAAATGCGTTTCGTATCGTAAATAAAAAGTATTCATGAATTTAAGATTCACTTATGAGAAGGACCTGTATAACGCGTACGGTTTTAGACTAATATAAGGCGAGTCTTACCAACATATCTATAGAAATACTTCCCTGCTTATCGAGCATGCCACAATCAAAACAAGAAGCGCAAAGTTCTTTGATAAAAGTTTATAAAACGACTATACAATTGAAGAAAGTACAAAGACCTAACATACAGCGTGACACAGACCATACAATTAAACGTAGTGTAATTATAAAGAAAACATAAAGATGATAAACATAAACATCACATAAAATAGAGCTTTAAACAGACCCTTTAGAAATAAGTTAAATTGGCTGTGCATCGGCGATACCCGACCGATACCCGGGCTTCACCGCCCAGTCTGGGGTGTTGGGAGGAGGCTGTTGGCGTTTTGGGTTATCGTCGGGGACATTGTTCCGCTTCTTTTCCATTCTAACGCCCCGCTGACGGCCGCTAATTTCGTCATACTCAATTTCGTCCAGGTGGGCTTTGTAGGCCCTCAGCTCATCGCTCTCCCACACGAGCGGTTTGACGCGGCGGTGATATCGCTCTTTCGTCTTCCCGTCTTTGTCGACCGCGGCCGGATAATAAAGTCCGCGCTCCTCGTCGCTCGTGTAGTCGGGGGTGAGGAGGCGCCTCACGGAATTCTTTCGAGCTTCGTCCCACGTTTTGACGAAATTTTCCAACCCCACTATCCGTCTTCTGAGCTTCTGCAAAGTTAAAAAGACACTTTTTTATTTTAATACAGTTACGACATACTTGGTCAAGAACATCCAATAAACACAAACAAGTTTTTCAATATTTCAGTTGCCTTAATTTAAAAGCTGGTCACTGCAGTTAATTTCAAAAGCGTTGCTTTATCCTTGGTCTCTATAACATACAGGCACTTTTTATTAATTGTGTCATATCCATTCTAATTGTATGTCAAGATTATTGTCCAAGGAAGCAAGTAAGGTTACAGTGCTCTATAAAAATTCATAATGTAAAAAAATTATAATTGTTTCCCAAGTTTCAGTGTTACAACCATAAGATCATTTCACAGCCGGGCCCCCTGTTTTAAGCCAAATTGCCGATTCACAGCTACAGCCCCCGGTATAGTTCCGACCGCAGTTTGTACGTATACCCCTTTTTGAACTGAGTGGGTCCCCGGGAAGTCACACCCCCTACACCATAGACCCCCAGTCTGTCTACTCAGATATCAAAGTAGGACATATCATCGTTCTTCAAAATAGAAAACAACCCCTTTCCACTGACATTTATACCAAAAAATCGACCCCTTATTCTTCAAAACGCAGACATTTAGTGGCCAAGAAATACCCTTTTTCGTGAAATTTCATATTTCCCAGGAAAAAAAAGACCCTTATTTTCATATCATGGATATTTGGGATGAAAAAGTAACCTTTTTTCTAGAAACAAGGACATGTGAATGTTGTCAAACTAGACCCTTTCTTCGCGTTTTTTAGAACAATGATGCGTATCCTTCCACCCAAGGAGTGGACAGACTGGGCATAGACCATAGACATTACTCTTTCTCCTCGGCTTTGCACTTGAAAGGTGTAAAATTTCGGCCTGCCCGAATCGAACTACGTCAAACAATGTTGAGAACAATAGTCCGCAAAAGCCATGACGTCGGGCGGGCCCCTAACGGTCACTGCACGCTGCTCCCGTGCCTAAACATGGGCAGGGCTGGGCCGGGGGTCCCCTCTATGAACTTTAGTAGGACCCAGCTGTCAGATTTGCTATTTCCACTAATAATGCTCGCAAACTTATGAAAACATGTATTTTCATAGGGGAATTATCAATGTGCATTATGATATACTTGAAAAGAAAAAGAGTTAATAAATAGCAAAGTTATAGGCAATGTTATTGTCTGTGTGTACGGGTGACCGTGGTCCAGCCGGGTGTTATCTGTGCCCCCTCCAGGGCGGGCCGGGCCGGTGACCGGGGGTGTAGGGTTACCGGGGCCGGTCGTAAAAGGTTTAGGCCCAACACAGGGCCCAACACGTGTTGCGGGAGGGGTCCGTGACGTCAGACTTTTGTGGTCTATAGAGGAAGTCTGTAACAAAAATTTATTTACCTCGTTCACGTGGTGACGGATGATAGCCTTTTCATTGTCAGCCTTAATTCGGTTCTTCCGCATTCTGTTGGCCCTATTTTGGAGGGTCTTGAAGTAGGTGTTGGCAGAAGCTAGAAAAAGAGGAAGGACATGAAGTGTGCTTAAAACTGGAGCCATTAAGTAGACAAAGGCACTATAAAGGCAATAAATCAAGGGAATACATGTTAAAAATGCAAAGTGAGGGTCAACATATTATTCACGAATTAAAACCATCATTACACTGGTATTATATTTCTTTGTCCAGATAATAGAACTTACGTTTTTTTCAGATGACTGGGAGGATAACTTAAATTATAAAAGTAACAATTTCCAATGTAAGTGGAGCCTATTTAGACACTAAAAACAGATTTCCAGCATTTCAAGCATGTTAAAATTTGTGTTAATTGAAGGACCAATACTTTGGAATCATGGACATTAGATGCATGAAATGTACAGCTGCAGGTTAGTTAACAAAGAAACTTGCTACCTATGGGACTTACCTAACACCTCTTCTCTGGGGGTATCTGGCCCGAGGCACACGTTGTCAACAACGGCCTTGATGATCGGCGCGTTATCCGGGTGTTTGATCCCCGCCCTGAATGTTGGAACATATTTATATTGTTCAATTCATCGGCATCACGTCAAGTGCTCTATGACTCTATTAACATGAAAAAAAAACAGCAAAACTTATTCAGCTGCAGCTTCTGGTGTTCAGGAACACATTACCCATTGCTTACTTAAAAACAATATTATTTTCTGTACTATTCATGTTGTTATGACGTAATCAACTTACCCAGGGTTCAGGTTGAATCCCCAACCAGGCTCACCTCTCTTGGCCTTGTAGGCCGAACGAACGAGTTCCTACAAACAATATAATAAGCCAATAATTAATAGTGGACTTCTAACTATATGTCAGTGTACGAAATCATTACGGATTTTCGTTGTTTTCCGGGATGTTCCCTGGCGGCGCGGCAAAGGAGAAGAACATCAGGGCTATACTAGGAATGAGATCATTTCTAAACAAACCGAGAACTATATCAAACGGTAACGTTTTCAAGGTGAGATTATTAGTTAATTATAAGCTGTAAAAACAAACTTTAGAACTTACACATATTTCATTGCGTGGTTTGGGTGGTTTGGCAGCTGCAGCTGGCTTCGCTTGGTTCACGAGCACCTCCACCTGGGCCTTTGCCGCAGCCGCTTCAGCCTCCGCCCTTCGGCACTTCTTCTCCAGCTCCTCCATCCTGGCCAGCAAATGGGCCATGGACGGTTCAGCTGTAGACGTGGAGGGGCCGGACGAGGACGAGTATTCGGGCGTGAACGACCTTTGGGACGTCGTCGACGAGAACGACCCTTGCGATGTCAAGGGCCCGGGCGTGAACGACCTTTGGGACGTCGTCGACGAGAACGACCCTTGCGATGTCAAGGGTCCGGGCGTGGACGACGTTCTGGACGTGGAGCTGGGGAACCATGGATGGGATTGCGACGTGGAGGGCGTCATCCCCCAGGGCGTGGATCCGGAGGGCGTGGAGGGCGTGGAGGGCGTGGAGGGCGTGGACGACGATGCGGATGCAGGACCGCCTTGGGAAGCACCAAGGCTAAGGTCCACGTCGTTGAGGGTGGATCCCTCTTCCGCGTACAGGGAGTCGTGAAGAGACTGATCCGCAGAGAGATCCGGAAACCCATTCTGAGACCCATACTGACGCGCATCCCCAGACATATCCAACAGCAGAGTACCTACGCCTGCTGATGAATCATGATCGGTTATTTTCTCGCCACCCGGTTTGGGGCTGCTGGTCAAGATCCTGCATGAGCTGGTAGACGGGTTTGACAGAACAGCGTCACTATAATCAGTTGACCCGTTCATGGTGGCAGCAAGTTTTCAAGTGATCTATATAGCCATATGCCACGCCGTATTTATACATGCCGGGCAGGCCCCCCTGTGGATACATGATCTGGTGAAAGCGATCTTTTATCGATGAGGCAAGACTTTGAACATAAGTTACGTGGTAGACGTGACGGGGTGTGGACGGGGTAAGAGAGACTTTTACCATAAGTTACGTGCTAGCCGTGACGGGGAGTACATGGGGTATCAGCGACACCCTCACCGCCGCCCCTTGTGAGGCCTGTTACGTGTCAAGAAGTGTTAAGACTACCCCGCGGGCCGCGTGCCGCGGTACTCCTGTGAGGGAGCTGACACAGAAGCTAGTTGACATGCGCCGCCTCAGATGGCCAACAGGTGGACGCGGTCATCACAGACGCGTGTCCCGGTGTCAAACGCGACAGAAGTCATTTCAGATGAACCCCCTGTCGATCGGCTCTCTGAAGAAAATAGCGGCCTATTAGACGTGCTTCGCACTACCCAGTGTAAAAACTTGTGAAGCCCCCGGCTAGAAGAAGTCGTTTTAGTTGTACCTTACCTAGCGTTTAAGTTGTCGACCGAGGGTTAACTTTTCGCTAAAGACTAGACGAAGCCCTTACAGTACCTGGGGGGGTTGTGATGTCATGTGGGGTGGGGGGTATAAGTATGTGCCTGTACTATACACTGGTTCAGAACAGCCACTTGATGGCCATGGACATCGAGCGACTGTTAAACGCAAGTCTGCGTCTGCGTCTTGTTCGGGAGGAAAGGCCAGTGGTGAGACCTAGTCACCTCCAACCCGCGGACCAATCCGACCATCAGTGGCTGCTTCTCTTGTTAGTGATATACCTGGGGTGGAAATTTATCGGTATCTTCTGGAAATTGGCAGCAGGCTGTCGCTCGTTGGCTCAGGGTCAACGTCGGAGGGCTACAGTGCAGTGCTGTCTGAGAATCTACTGCCGATGGGAAACGCTCCTATTTCCACTGGCTCCCATTCCCGCCGAAATGGAAGCCGTAGGAAGTGCTGCCTGCCCACGAATGATCATCCAAAGACCGAGCATCCTGTCCAAGGCCCTGACCGTCGCCTGGTCGGGCCCACTCACGGTCCATCTGAATGGCAGTGACGAACCCTTGACGTTGGAACTCCCGCAAGAAGTCAAGATTCCTCGTACGGAGCGCGTGCGCCTGAACAAATTTTTCAGGCACAGACTTTGTAGAGCGAGCGTTTGCCTGATAAACAACAGGAACAACATGGCCCAAGAACTACTCCCAGCCGAAAAACTGGGCTGCATGCCTGACGTAGACTCTTGGGTGTGATGAACAGTTATATAAAAGTGTACGATATGTTTGAAGTAGATATGGGAAAATTTTAATTGTGAAATGCATATGTTCACGAAGCTTTCGAGTTACATATGTACATTAGTGTATGGTCAGTAAATACAATTATGGGAAAATAGGCGAAACGTTGACACGTGGACATCATAAAACCTTTTCCGCATGCATAACAATAAAACATTTTGATATCATGAACGTGTGTAGTCTTATGTGGCTGTGACTAATTATAAATGGGAATTCATGAGGATAATGTGAATGAATTGCAGCTGTACATGTGTGACGAAATTATGAGGGCGAGTATATATTCTAAACAACAAAAATCGAACATGAATGAGAACTGATAACTTTTGAGCTGCAATAAAAGGAAGAGTTAATAGCTAATGTATATATAACCAACTCAATTTAAAGTCAAGCGTCTGCATGCGCTTTGAATCCTACGTTGTCTGAAATACAGAATTGAGATGAAAACAAAAAGTGCTGGTACCATTATAAAAGTAAGTCCAATGTTCAACAGGTAAACAGTACCGTGCACACTGGGGGGGAGGAATGGTACGTGGGGAAGATGCAAGTCACCACGAAGTTTCTTGTATTCGACCTCATTCAGTCGAATCTCTTTCATGTATGTACGGAGGGAAAGGAAATTGTCTTTTGCTCGCTTAAAAATATCCTCTTGGCGGACTCGCATTTGCGGGCTAAGAGGTAAAATTGGGAATGGTTTATCGTACGAAAAATCCGGGTTCACAAGTCGGCTAAGTGACAGGTTGAGGTGTTGAAGACTAGCAAGGTTGACGGGAAAAACTGTTCTTAAGGGGCCTGCTGTAGAAGGCAAACAGTTAACACTTGAGACTGGAATTTCCCATTCTTTGGCGGACACAGAACAACCACATTCAAAGGCACGAACGCACGATTCACATCCAGGATGGGTTGTTGTTCGGTTGGGGCAGCGCACAACGACCTCGTCTATGTGAGAGAACAAATAGGTCCCTGTTGCAATGACTTGGATGTTCGACCTTCTGAAATTAGACTGAATGAGTATTTTGAAATCACAATAAAGTTTGACAGACTCATGATCACGTAGATAGATAGAAATGAGGCACGACGAGGGAGAAACCCTGCGAAGTGGTAGGTCATAATGACAAAACGGAGAATGGCAATTATCCAGATCTGGGTTGGAGGAAACTGTGTATTGGGTTGCGGACACCAATAAATAAGCCGGTGTGTTGGAGAGGCGAGTATAATGCCCATGGAAGGCTAGAGGGAAGGTGTTCACTTTTAGAACCTTGAATATTTTGTCGAAGGAAATAACGGGAATCTTCAAAATAGTTTTCAGAACATTTCGCTGTAAAACCGGGGGGACTAAAACAGTTACACTTCTATACATGTCGCGAGTGTTTGGAATATAAATATTTGAACGATTTGACTTGGAAAGGAAAAGGTACCGAATCTTCCTCATATCAGTCTCCGATATCAAAGAGTTACTCAGCCTGTTCTCCGTTAGGTCGCGAATAGCCTGTAGCAAGACATCAAGGGAATAGTCCAGTTTAAAATCCAGTAGACGCAATTCTTGCAAATCTTGCATCAACCTGACCATCAATTCCCGGTTACTAATGTAAGCCTGGAGTCCTCTGGACAAATTGTATATGGAATGAGTGTTCTCTATGATGGCCTGGAGTTGGATTTCCAAAGTGGAGTCAACTACCTTTAGGACTGCATTTATTTTGCCATCGAGGAAGCCAATTTCATCGGCATTTACCTGGTCAGCACGAGTCTGTTGCTTCAAGTCATCGAGTGTGGCCGTTCCAAATAAAGTCTCGGAGAACTTGCCGATTTCTGGAATCAGAGCCCGCTGCTTCCTGGATTTGGCTGATGGAGGTGTTGGCTGGGCCGTCGATTCCAAAATTGATTGCACTTCCCGGAGTCCGTTGGTGACCTTCGCTGCTATAGTCTTCCCAATAGATGTTATGTTATTCAACATAAGTTGGATTTTTCGACACTGTTCCATTGAACCGGCTGCCAGGGTAGCGCCGTGTCTACAATTTAGTGCGGCTGCCTGTTTGGGAGAAGGAGGAAGTGGTAAAATGATATCGACTTGGGTAGTGAAGTACTCATTACCTATGTGGATGGACGGTTTACTCTCGAATACTACACCATAGTTGGTACGAAAACGGTTTACCGTACTGGTGCATAGGCATGGCTTAGCTGAGACAGTGCCCAGGATAAAGAGTCCACGAAGGAGGAGTATGAATACTGTTGGAGCCATGTCTGATGCAGGCTAGAGACCGCTCTAGTCTTTTATTACTTTTTCCCAGTCACAGGAAGGAGTAGACAGACAGTCGCCACATGCACCTGGGATCTAAAGGTTTTGACCTCCGTGCAGAAACCTTAAGCTTACGTTAATGCCAAAAGAAAAGCCGTGCGAAGAGTATAAGCTTACGCGTATGCTTGCTTGTAAGCTTTCGTTGGTTAGGGTGTCGGCTTGTTCTAATTGAATTGGAAGGCAGACTTCAAAATGAATTGTTGGCATGGGGTTCCTTAACTTGTGGATGAGAAGTGAGAAAGCCTGTAAATGCCATTACTGCCTGATATTTATAGGTTTTATTTGCAGGTGGTTTATATGGAGTTCAGGCCGATTTAAGTCTGGACTGGCTGAAATTAGTCTCAAACCTTAAGGTCGGCTTTATATCTAACCAGCTTAGACCCAGTTTAAGGTGAATTATTTAGGGTAGTTATATAGGCCGGGAGGTACCTTTTATCCATACAGAAAATGTTTAATTAATTTTTAATGAATCTCATCTCTCACGGATGACTTCAAAAGAAGTTAATTTCAAACACTTTTAATACTCTATCTATGGATGGTAAGGGTAAATGGTTTTCCGGGTGGGAGGGGCGATGGATGGTAGGGTGAAATAGGCCTGTCAAAGATTTAGCTACATGTGCTTTGCAGGCGAACGTAGGTTGGGTATGGAAGTGCCCGACCCAGCAGGTTCCCTGCATGGGGCAACTCTGGCCCGTGTTAACTCGATAACTAACCCCTGATTAATGGCGGGGAGTCCGTCAGATGACACCCAGCATGATACCTGTGTCGCTCTTGAGTGGGTTTGGTGTGAGTTATGTGATTACCAAGACTGTGCCCCTGCCCTTGTCAGATGTCAGAGGGGGGTACAGATTAGATGGGGTGCTTCCGGGTACTTATGGGTGTTAATGGATTAAGGCCGGCCATGATGGACGCTTCCAAACTTTGCCGCCGTTAGGAATGGACCTGGTTTATTAGGAAATGTTATGCACAAGGGAAGAGGGGAGCGAGGGATAGCTGCAGAATCGCGAAAATGCTTTCTGTCATGTTACTTAAAAAGTACATGGAACTTGTTAACTAATGGTCGTATTTAACTGAGACAATTAATTTAAATGAAGTGTGATGCCCAGTGTCTCCTGTTTATTCAGATGCTAAGATCGGGAAAGAAGGTTATTTAGAATGTTTGCAAGAAGTATATATATTAATATTATAATATTAGGAATTTAAGCCGGATCAGTCTCATTACCATTAGGACTATCATGTTTAAAATTAGTAGTTGAGGAGAGGGCGGGTTCGAGCAGGTTTTTTTTTTTTTTTTTATAATTTTCCTTTTTTTTTAAGGGTCTTTTTGATTTAACAACTTTTCGATTACAAATGGAGAGTTATCCTTTAAAAAGCGTAACGTCCCGATCCTGTTTAAAATAAGTTAACAATCAACCTCCTCTCTTGACATGACGATTAGGGTTCAGAGTAGTCCTATCCTTATCATTAATTTGATAATACAAGTCTGATGGATGAACGAAAAACGTAAGGCATGAAGGGGATTCGAACCCGGGGCCGGGAGAGATAGCTGGTAGCCAAAAATCCACCGGGTTCAATAATACGATGACGTCGGAAACCAGCGAAAAGCCGTCTAGAGGTCCTTCCGGTCGCAGGACCAAATACGTCGAAACTACGTTGGGGAAAACGATGACGGGCAATGTAAATTGAAGTTGATAGAGACACATCAGTGACAATTGAGGGCGATCAAAATTAATAACTTGTGGTATTGCTTGTTTTCCAAATCGGAAAACCCACTGAAACACAAGGACCGAAACTACAAAGTGTCTCTTTTTGGTAAACACCTTTCTCGTTGCCCCGATTACACCTACGGTATATATATGTCGCAAACTCTATACGTAATTGGGTCTGGTTGTGCAAACTAATGAAATGAAATGAACTGAATAATGGCACGGATGAATTCGCCAGACCTGGGTGGTAGGAGCTAATCGAACCTCATGCACTCGATTACCACCTGCCACTCCAAATTTTTTTTTGGGAAGTTATATTTGTAATAATGGTATTGAAATGAAAAGATGGCCCACGGGCCGGTCCGGAGGGATGCAGGGGCGGACCCAGGCATTTCTAGGGGGGAGGGGGGGGGGGGGAGGGGCTAATGCATTAATCTACGTGGGAGGGGCCCCTTTTTAAACAACATTATTTAACAGGGGAGGGGGGGGGAGGGGGGGCATGGCCCGTCAGGCTAATATAGCGCATTTATCATTTCTTATGTCGAGAGTTAAATAAGGGTAAAAACTTGAAATCACACAAAATAATAGTTTTATGTGTAGTCAAGGTTATTTAATATTATCATTTTCAGTGAAAACCATTTGCGCTTTCAGCCCTTTCACCCTGTATTTCCAAGAAGTTTAAGAATCTGGTTTAGGCAGCCTGGTTTAACTCCCAAATAATGTGTTTCAAGAAAATCTGTTTTAAAAATGCTATATTTCTACCTGTTTTAGTTAAACTAGTACTGTATCTAAGGGACAGGGGTGGACGGTCCCAGGAATTTGTGGAGGGGGGGGGTTGAACTAACCCTATTTTTTTTTTAGAAATAGGCCTATTGGACGTCACTTTCATGGGATGGAAAACCATTATTGATATGCTATATTTGATAAGTTTTCTCAAAAATATTACTTTCATTTCATGATAAGGGTTGTACCCAACATCATGGGAGACAATTGTTTCATTATTGATTATTCATAGAGGTTATAAAGTTAAATCACGCTTTATCGCTGTTTTTACGCATTTGATTAATTATTATGAATTATTTTGATTTTATATAACTTTTGTTTCTATATGTAAGGGTTTAAAAAACTAAATGCGCTAATGATATAGGCCTACCAATGTGAGCGATACAACCCTGTTTTACCCTAGTTGTGTGCACACTATAGGCTACTCCTTCTGCGCTTCAGCCTCATCTATTCTTATTAGGTCAGGAAACTGAGTATTATTTTTGTTGAGCTTGGAAACCAATATCAACCGGCGTTTATAGATATATGCACAAATGTGGGAAGTGGGGGGACTGGGTACGCCACTGCTGGCAATTATATTGGTGCCTGAATGGAGGGTAGGTACGTTAAGATGCCGAGAAGGTTGGGCGTGTGAAGAGAACTATGAGCGGACGGGACTATTGTGACACAATATAGTTAACACCCCCTGACTTACACTTATATACACGCCAGAAGGGCAAGGGAAACTTTGAGGTGAGCGCAAAAGTATTACCTAACACGCCCACTGCTATGGGTAGTATAATGATACTATGATTTTTCAGGGATAATCGTGGAGTAAGACTTACACTCCTTGACACGTTTTAGAGGAAGTGGTTTCAGACAAGCCCGAGCCTGTCGAATGTATGAGTTCAAATTCTTCCCGTGTTACTCCAGCTTAAAACACCGGGGACGCACATACCCTGCACTTATTTGGTGTGATTACAGGGGTGATTAGTAGCGTGTAACTATGGAACTATTACTGCACTTGTTGGGGTAGTTACAAACCATTGATTTCACATTATGACATAGCATGCTTTAGAGCATGTGTTTATTTGTGAGAGCGCGAAGGCGAAGGCGAAGGCGAAGTTATTTTTGTTTTTATAGGTATGTCATATATCATCTAGATGAATTCTTGATTGATATGACTTTATTAGTATAATTAAATATGTATAATTATGTATATGTATATAATACTATGTAACAAATATAAAGTAGTACATTCATAGTGTATGGCATTTTGATCCTGGACGCATATTAGGTTACACACACATATTAGGCAATGAACACAAACAAGCATATCTCATTATTTCAGTCAACTTGAGCTGAAGGGTTTCCTCTTATTTATTGTATGTTAATTAACGTTCTGGTTAATATAAACACTTTAAAGGCTCTTCATAACTTTGTAAACAGAATCTCTGAACAAAGGACAATCATTTGTCGCAATTATATAATTACGTATAATATTGAGGTCGTTTATGGATTCCATGCATACATGTCTGATAATTTCACCCCCAAAAAATTAAAAGATTATTTTTGTAATCAAACATATCCTTCATTATGCGCATTAGTTGGCAAAAGTTTTTTCTCAAGCCTGACAATTTTGTCTGAGCTTCTCCATCCCACGCCGCATGAAATGATCAAACTTTAACGGTCTGCCGCTGGTAGTTTGTCCTTCTGCGTGATTTCAGGCGGCTCCTGTGGCCGTCGGGGGCGTCAGGTATCTTTATGTCTGCCACCGAAGGGGCGAAATATTATCTGGGCTCCTGCCTTTAACGGCCTGCTCACACGACACCTCCTGGGTGCCGGGCACACTCCTCCAGACCCGGGGGGACGGGAGAAAGGGGCGGGGGGAGTGGGGGTGGCCTGAAAAATGGTCGGCCTCGAGCTGCTCGCCCCGATGGCCTGCTGCATGCTGCTCCTGTTCTCTGCCCTGAGCTGCTCATTACTCGGTGGGGCCTATGGAGGCGGTTCTTATGGGGTTTGGCGCACTGTAGGGATATTTAAATTTTGGTAGCGTTATAAGTTCTTCTTTGACAAGCTCTTATTGAAAACATCATTGTGTGAATGAGTGTTTCAAAAATTCAACTTTAAATTTGGTGAAGATTTGTTCGGGGAGTGCATCAATATCAAGGGCGCATCCTGAGAGTCTGCCAGACCCTCCTAGAATTTTACTATAATATTTGGCTAAGAATGGGGGGGGGGGGGGGGGGGGGGCTCCTGCGCCCCATTCTAGAAATCCGCCACTGAATATGCTTGATTTCTTTAGATGCGTAGGTGCCCCATTTGATGGACGTTCGTGCTTGCAAGACACGTGTTTATAAACGTGGTTGTTTTTCCTCAATTCCTTCCTTCCTCTAAATATTTAGGTATTTATAAAGATCGCATCTGTCCAAAGGAACTAGTGGAATGCCTCGAGGAATAACACTAAAAATAGAGGATGAACAGTTCTCTAAGCAGACAGGTATGTTGTTTCGAACCAAACACAAGCACCTTTTTAATCTATGGAACTTGGCCTCAAATCTGTCCACTTTCTACTACCAGGGACCTGCGACTTGCACTTGGCCAAAACCTTCAAGTGGTTTCATGGTCTCCCCTTCCTCTAATCCGTTTGGCTTTATTACATATGAAACCGGCCAACAACGTTGTAGTCGGGTTTATGAGATCCGCCACAACCACTACCTTTTTAATGCCTGCCACAATGTGTGTGACCAGTTTTTATTGCTCACCACTTGCTCACTCACAATGACCCACTCGACTTCTTGTTGGCCGAAGCCATTAGCTCTGGGTCTTCGGAGGTCGTGGACTCCCCAATAAATGTGCCAAAGCTCCCACGAGTTAAGTATGGCCAAGGGACATGGCTTGGGGGTGTGGCTGGCCTTTATGTCTTGAAAGCATGCGAGCAGTTGTGAGCTGTTGTGAGCAATTTTGGGGTCAGATATGTCCTTGAAACGAGCAGCTCGCTAGATGACACGGTTTGATGACTTGATAACTGTGAGAAGCTCAGAACATATAGGGCACATAGATCCTTAAATGGGCACTTCCATTTTGAAGTAAGAGTTTATGACAAGGACTCTTTAGATGGATAGTGAGCAGCTCAATCTCCCAGATGAACACCTTCGTATCGGTTGGGGTAATTTCTCCCGTTTATTACTAATAGGCACGAAGTCCGATCCACATCATAATTATAAAACCTGGCGTCCATTACAGATAGCATCACTAAAAAGTCTAGTTTCACCACCAATGCAGACTTAAATTGTATTGAAAATTGAATTGAAGTTTGCTAATCAAATATCAAGCCCTTTCATACTGAGAATGTTTTCTATGATGAAATAAGGCCTTCCTTAATTGTTCACCTACTTCCAGCAAGGATTTATCCGGCCACACATTAAACTCAAATTGCCTCAGGCGCTACATGAACAAATATTGCCTATAATTAATGGGCGAAGCCTCAATTTAATTAGTTCTCGTATACATTTTCCTTCTCCCTTAATTTACTTTAGGGGGAAGAAGCAATTTTAACCAAGATGTAATAAGAAAATTTGTATTCCAGCCGTAAGTCTGTTCAGCCTGACGTGCACAAATCCATTCGAGTCGGACTGAACTTCTGAAGTAGCACAATTTCACTTCTTTCAATCAAAGGCAAAAGCCTAGGCTGGGATAAACTGCTACTCAATGTCCAGGAGACGTACTTTTTATACCTCCAAGAACATGATCGGAATGCTTGGGCACGAGCAGGAGACCAACTTTCAGTCACCAGCCGCCCCATTTGGGCAGGGCCGTCTTTAATCAATGCCTTGCCATAGGGCCTTGCCGGGAACCGGTGAGAAGTTGTCAGCTGGAACCCGGCGGGAGGCCAACAACCAACGAACCAAAGTGGCCTGCATTACTGGGACCAGTCAGTCGCGACGCTGGGGCAGCATTGGCAGGAAAATGGTCACTGATTTCTGGTCACTGACACCGTAATGATACATAATATCAAAGAGAAAAAAGTGAAAAGAGGAAAGAAATATGAAATTACTTCACGACAGAATTCCTGCTCTGTTCCCCGTCTCTGTTCCCAAGTAGAACAATGGAGCATAATGTAAGACCCTAACGAGAAATGTGCATTACAGCAATTGGGGCTTATCTTAATAACAAACTATCGATAACATTACTCTCTTCCATAGGGGGTTTCCCTTTAATAACTGGCTTGGAATTTCTAAAACAGTGCATTGGAAAGACATGAAAGGAGTACGTCTCACGCATAAAGGCTCAAATAAATTATTTCCCTAAAACTGAATCAAATTCAAATCTTTTCGATGCTAGGTAAACTATTTCAGTCCTTTTGTCCATTTTGGTTTCTTTCTGGACGTGCCACAGTCGGTGATGCATGATGAAAGTTAGTCGGGCACTTTTGCCACTTTTGCCCTGGTTGATACACGAGTATCTTGCATGTCCTGTGGGTCTGTGATGGGTCCTTTTTGATACACAGGGCCCCATCAGTCAGTTCTGAGGGCGGCCCATAGAGGGGGCGCTGGTGGCCACTGCTCACCTAATGGATCCGCCTGGTGGCGGGCATTCAGGACCCACCACCTACCCTCTGTAACTGCCAACCACCTTTAAATACTCCCACCTACCTCCCTGAAGCCCCCTCGACCCGCCACAAGCCTCCTGTGTCCATACCCACACTACCAGCTACCCAGTATGATATCAAATTCTAAATCCCCATGTTAGGACGCTATCCCCCCTGGCAATTTGACTGAAAGTGTATCTCACTTTTCACATACTTCATCATTCATTACTTCTATGACCCCATTTCTTTGGCACTATTTTGATAAAACTATTCTATTTTTGACAACTTTATTTAGGAAAAACATCTATTTCCTTACCTATGACATATTTACATTAGAGTGCAAATCAAAGTATAGACTAAGAACATGTACGACGCTGGATATTTTATGGCAAGAAAACTCCTATAGCCTTTCATTGAACCTGCACAAATTCTCATCAGATTTCTTCTCTCCTATAAAATAGAGTTCCCCATAGGGAGCAATAGAGAAGCGCTGTGCTGCGGGGTGGGTGAGGGTGCACCTGTTCCAGGTCCTAGCACATTTCTCATCCCTTTTCTGTATTCTATATGGCATGACCGATCACATAATACGCAGGCACCGGGCCTCCATAGAGCCATTATAACACTACAACCAATGCTTCTAGCTGGAGTTACAGCCTGTGCACGCGGGACGTATGAATCTTACATAGAATCAGATTAAGACTGAGTGATAAGGGAAGATTAAGATTAAAGAGAGGTATTGTGAGGGGTGCCTGCCAGGTAGGAGGAGGATACACGCAATGTCCGACCCCCATCTCTTCCTCACATCCCCACCTCCGATTCCTCTTGCCTGAGATTATGGGGGCGAGGCACTGATATAGACAGTTTACATTTACATACATGTAACCTTAACGGATCCATTACATGTACATCTTCCACAACCTATGCTGCTTTCTATCGCATGACCAATGAAAAACATTGTAATCTAAAGGTATCCTTTGGTGAAATCCATTCTTTCGTGTATAGGCCTACATTATGCGCAATGAGCGAATATTTACAAGGTGAACATAGATCTATAATGTTTACTGCACGCGTAGTATAAAAGTCTGACCATTATTGTAAGGCTTAATGATTAGACTATGGATTGATGTGATGAAATGCATTTTGAGAATCAGGAAGTGTTATACACGAGAAGAGATATGCTGGATGGATGTTACGGGTTGGATAGATTAAAGGTGCACAAACTGACCGAATGACCAATGTTGCGAGCAGTTCGCTCAGTGTGAGAGGTCGGCGAGCAGCTGTGAGCTGTTGTTGGCCCCTGATGAGAGCAGCTCGGACACGGCAGGTGCGCCTACACACAGCCCGCCCCTCCCACCGCCCTGAGCTGCTCCCCACCCCCACTGAACACCACCAGCAGGCGCCAGCATCCCCTCTTCTCAGGCCAAGTGAACTTTAAGGTTTTATCATGGTTTTAAGACCCATGATCTGCCGATGAGGTAGGCAGAGGAAATGGCTACCGCTCCGAAGGGTACATTGAATTCTCCCCAGGTTGAGTGGACTCCGGGAAGGAAAATGCATTTCTTATGATTATTATATCATTGACTTATTTTTCTATTGGGCCTCTATTGTACAATTCTATGTTCGAAATCTATCTATTTAGCCAAGACATATATAATTAGGATGCTTTGCATCAGTGATCTGGGCAAGTTTATGATTCTACAGTTGCCCTTAATTTTACAGAATTCGGCCTATACACAAACGCCATGAAACTTGAACAGAGTGATTGAGTCACGTGTCGGAATTCTCACTCAAATTAAAATACCTCTTATCCCCTCTTGCCTGAGCTCATGAGTTACACTTCCTTTCTAAGCACATACTTAATGCTTCTTGCATCATGTTTTTCTTGGAACTTCCCCATTCCATACCCTCCTCAAATGTCATCAGGAGAACTGGCAGAAGAAGATTAACTTGAGGGTTTAATGCGAACCAATCCCCTCATCGTCGGAGCATGCTCAATGCGAGTGGCATCTCAGAGAGAGGCGTATGGACAGCTGCAGACAACAGGAAGAGATGCCATGACGGGGTGTGCGCGCGCATGTCAGGAAGGTCACGTGAGAAGGCGGCTCGTTAATTAGGTCAACCATGCTGGGTGCAGCATGTGACGTGCTCTGTGACATGTTCTGGTGACATGTTGTGTGACGTTCCCACGTCGCGTGCTAATGACGTGTGAATGTGGAGCCTTCCCCCACCCAAACCCAATTAAACCATGTGAACTCTGAGTACGCCAATAAGAACCTCTTTAACGAAATGACATTCACTATGGGGAGCTGCAGTAAGGGGGGCTTCTATTAAGCATACATGTACGCATCAAGGGGGCAGGGGAACATGGAATTTGAAAATAGATATGTGTATAGTCTAGTACAGGGGGGTAGGGAGGCCTGAGAATTGTTGAAAATGTGCGTATATACTAAATGGAAGGCCCCAACGGAATATACCTAATATTTAATGTTAATAGGAAAGGCATTACACGGTAGATGACCTTTTCATTTTATATTACGTCTGAATGAAAATTTGTATCCTATTCGTGACTCCTGACATGAAGAACAGGTTTTAAATTAGCAGAATCAAACATTCACTTAGGGTAGTGGCTACTTTGATTTCAACCTAAATTCCAAACAATCCTATTCGGACGTTTTCTTTCCGGTCTTGACATTTAGGAGAAAGGCCTAGTCTCTGTAAGTAATCGCTTTAGAGGCCGGTGGGCCTGTTAGGTAAGCATGTTTGCTGTAAAGCTTCTACACAGAAGAGTTCTTAAAACCCTTGGACATCTCTGCTTAAGAACGGGAGAAAAAAACGCAATGAAGATAGGTATCGTGTAGATAAACAGGAAATAAGTGGGAAACTTTATGAACAATTCCAATAAATAAGAGTTATCCTACGTCTTCATTTTAATAAAGCGGTAGCGATCAAGAATGGAGTTAACTCCCTCCGACGTCAATTGGTTAAAACTGATTATATATCTCTTGACTTTAACTTAAGGTCCCAACTGTAAGGTGTATGTATGTGAAATGAGCCACAAAAGGAAATACAGGTTCAAAGACCTCTGTGACCCACAAATGACTTCTGCTTAGCAGACAATCATATCAATTTGGTGGAGTTAAACGAGTCTCTGGGTGCCCCCATAATGATGATGCTTCTACCCAAGCCCTTCACACTCCCGTCCCGGGTCACCCTGGAGGAGGCCCGCCCAAAGTACTCCATCAGCCTGCTTTTGTTCACAGATCGATCCTCCAGGGTCTGGGGTCAGGGGGTCAAGGTGACTGGGCTCGACTTCCGGCTCCTCCCATCATAATGTATCAGTAGATAGCACGGAAAGTATTATCTTTACTGAGGATTTACAGGCATGACCAACTCTAAGGTCCTGTCAGACAAATGCTAAAATTCAGGGGTTAATTTTAATATTCCTATTACAAAGCAATAGATTTACCTATGACAGGGAGTATTAGGTGAAAGAGGCATTTTATGCTAATGAATGTGCATACATCAGTTATCAACAAAAAGCACGATGGACCTAATCTTTGAAATAAAATCAGATGAAAGCTTTCAGGAAAGGATTTTACTAAAGGTAATAATTCGTGTACATTATCTAAAGCATTCTTGAAGTAAAGGGGGAAATGGCTTGATTGACCTAAAGTTGTAAAGGTGACGGCCTTCTTCGTTGACCGTCTATTAGCCGACCCCGGCTAGGATGACCTATCCTTTACCTTAGGTTATTGGCAATCCCTCAACACCTGTAACGAACATCAGGTGTGTGAAACACGCCTTCTTATAACAAGTCAGGCCTTTCATGCTACACTGTCCACTAAGGCCGGACATACAATCTCTCATTCCGGAAAACTATTTTGTTTTCACCAATGTTAAGGATGGGAGTCTGAGTTTTAGGCATGGCAATGGTTTGTAGGCAAGGTCGTGCCACCCATGCAGGGTAACCCGGGTGGGTAACTTACCGCTTTTTTCATGTGTTTGAATTGTGTAATTTCTTCTTTAATACTCTTTTTTATCATGTACAATCCTGTGTTGGTGTTTGACACCTCCTCTGCTACATAGTTTATCTCACCGTTGTATTCTACTATTGAAGACAACAAATTGCATACCCTTAAGACTGACACAAATAACAATATTTGGAATAAGCCTCCTGTCTTCCCACTGCCTTCATCACCTGCCCACTGTGGGTAATGAATAACGTTCCACAGGTCCCAAACCTCACAGCTTGGTCTCTGTATTGTGGTCCAAATGTTTTTATGAAAGGACGGCCGCCAATTCTGACATTAAGTTACCATATTGAAAAGGGTATCTGCGGACATGTGATATTGAAGCTAGTCAATGCACATCCACTTGATCTGAATAGCATTGGTTCACGTCAACATTTAAGTATTGTAAAGGGTTCACAGCATTAGTGGTGCCTTTTCTTGAACATGTATATGCAAAAACACAAACACTTAGAATTAGCAGCTGGTTTGTGCTTATTGCCTGGACTTATTACAAAGTCAAGAATTATCATTAATGGTGAATTTTGTCCAAAACAATAAATAGATCATAATCAAATCGTTAAAGTATTGATCAGATCAAATTGACTTTAGAATCAAATGAAATTGAAGTATGATTTTCTCTGAATGCGTCCATCTGTAGCTTGGGTGCCTGGACGCTGGTAATCATTAGGCCTATTAGCCCTCTATAAACACATGAGGACGAGTGATGACCAGTGGTCAGCTGGCTTCCCTCTACCTGATCTGTTGACGGACGGCATACAGCGGGTATCACTGAGCCTGGACACGGGCCCAGAATAAGTTACATTTTATTCACAGTGAAAGGTTTGATATACGCTCTCTCTCTGCTTTATCTGTATTTATTAATGTTATGCAGTTCCAATGTCAGAACGTGTATTGCTAAAAAGCCTTTCCCTAGAAATGTTTGATAAAATTCGTCTCTTTCCATTTAGCAATTTCATACTCTTTAGATGCAGCCAAATAAAAAGCTTGCACTGCCGTAGCCTGCCTCGAAGCCCATATGATATCGACATGGCAAGTTTTCAATACTGCATGACCTTCTCATTACATATAATGGTTTTACAGGTATACAGGTAAAGATATATTATATTTGTCACTTTGCTATCCAACCGAGTAGGCCTACATTGTTCATTGTAAAAGCACTGGCACTGCTAGGCACTGTGTAGAAAGTTAACATGCAAGATCTAGATCTAGAATACTGACTTATACCTAGAAGAGCTAACTATTTTCTTTAATGAATGGGCCCAAGTTTTGCTCAGCTTTCTGGGAAGGTTTGTACTGGTTGACCTGAGTTTTATCATTCCCTCTTCATCCTACCTCTGAGACGTTTCATGGTTATTGGTGAGGGCAGCTGCGGCAATTCAGACTTCTAAAGAGCACCCAAGGGCTCAGCTAATCTAATCCTCAATAAGGGCTCCACATTCATTATCACGTCTTTCCCTCTACCCCTTTGGAATTGTAATATAGAAAATACAAAACAGTAAGAAATGAAGCAATTGCTGAGATGGCGGAATCCAGTCATTCCTTGATAACCCTGTATCATTAGTTGGATTATTTGTTGGTGCCTTCTGGTAACTGGGTAAGGACGTCCTTAGTGCTGTTTACTGTCCGGTCTGACTCCCGACAGATGCTAGCCATCAAACAGAGTGGGATCCCCGAGTTGTCATCTGAGGTGGGCCGTACTCAGTAATGACGCGCAGGCGACTGAGTGTAAAATTTACGCCCCCGTATTGCCCCACGGGACCGGGGAGGATCAGGATAGCCGGTTAGCTTTCTAATAGAAGTTAAAGATGAAGATTTGCCGCTATCATATCATTTCAACTCATATTTATGAATTCATGATAGCGCTAAAACAGCTATAGCAGTTAATCAAGAGAGGAAGTTTTAAAAACATAGACTTTCCGAAAAAAAACTTCCAAAACTCTCATGGGAATTGATAGTGATATGCGAAACTAGAGTTGGAATTGACAATTTAATTTCTTCACGATAACTTCTTTTATGAACAGGTACGAGGCGCAATTAACAATTGAAACACATACTCGCTGGAAGTTAACATTTACAATAAAACATAAAAAAGGTATTTAATATATTGCAGATATTTACTGGCAATCCAACACAAACAATCTTCCCTGTCAAAATGATGTTTACGCTATTTAGTACCTAACCATATTTTTTATATCAAGAGGCCGACTGAGTGAGCGGCTCAGTCAGGTAATGTCTAGGAGTAGGCACGTCATACACGACAACTGATTGATAGACCTACAGCAATCAACCTCGATAAAAAAGCAATGGTTCCCACCCTGCTAACTACGTCGTACCAACACCTCTAATCCGTCTTTCTATGTAACCTATGCTCAGAGGCATTGTTATAAACTATGAACTAAATGTAGAAATGAGAGGTGAGTGGAGAAATTTACCTGTAAGAATCGGCGCGTTGCCATCCGTAGGCTGGCCGGGTGGGGTATATCCGCGTATGTCAAGGACTTCATAATAAAATCCTCCAGGCCTGGTCGGCCGCAGCTGGTAGACGGGTGGAGGCTCCTCCAGGGGGGAGGGGGCTGGGGGAGGGTGGGGGTAAGTAAGTATGTGAGCAGGTAGGAAGTTTGGTGGGCCGGAGCAACTCAGGAGCAAGTCAGATTTACTCCTCCTCCTCCTCCTGCCTGCCGCTCCCCAGCCTTAACTCCAGGAGGACTGTGTACGTGTATAGAGGGACCCAGGAGGAGGCGGTGGTTGGAATCTGGAGGCCTTATCTGCAGAGTGGGGTGAGGGGATGGCGGCGATTCCCAGAAGTGGGGGTGTTGGCGTAACGACCACCAATAACACACCTGGAGGAACAGGTACCACCCACACCTGCAGCAGGGACAACACCTGGAGCACCTGTACACACCCCGGAGGTGTGGGGGTCCTGCGGAGGTGACACAGATCAAAGTTGGGTGAGCAGCTCGGACCTATCAGAGGTGTCCGTGTCAGTTCGAGAGGTGAGTAGGGTCCGCCACGTACACAACGTGAAGAGGTAAGGGTCAGGGAATGGTTATACCATCAGCAATCTATGATATCAAGTAAGCGTGAAGTAAACAAATAAATGTGTCGTTCGTGTTTGACACTGGTAATCCCCAATGGCTTTTAAAGTATATCATAAAGTGTGAATATTCTTTGGGTAATGTTCTAAAAGATATCATGCCCTTTATGCAATTGTTTCTTTTCTACAGTGGACGCCTTTTTCACAATCGACTCATTTAAAGTATTGAGACGCAGCGTGCAAATCGTCTAAAGGTCAGTTCAGGTAAGAGTCAATCCTTGGTATCATCTAACCACAAAAGCATCATACAGTAGGACGATCAACATTCAACAGCCCGCTCCATATGGCTTCGGCTAGCTTTTGAGGATTTGTGTGTGAGCCCTGTAAACAGTAAACACGCTGCATGGCGTCTTCACGGACTCTTTCCGTCGTCACAAGTTAAACAGAGGATAAATCAGTCTACGTATCTGGTGTACGTGTCAGACGTTGTAACTCACAGGTATCCGTGTATACACCAACTCAAGTGAGGCGTAGGTGAGAGGCCGGCGTACCTCCTCCAGTGAAGGTGTGACCTTACCTCCAGAGGGTGGCCAACACAAAGATCAGAGGTGGCCTCCAGGGGGTGGGGGATCCAACGGGTCCCATACTGGAGGGGAGACCTCCTGGAGCTGTGCTATCTTGATTCATTACTTGGTCCAGATGGTTACATATACTCCCAGCCAGTGTTCTCGTCAGTCTGGAGGTCTTACATCTAGTCGCAGGTATATCATGTACAGCGGCGCCTACATGTATACGACATCATCGCTCAGGCTTAAATCATTCTATACGTTTTATCAGTAAGCTGAGGGATCACGTGTTCCTAATGGTTCTAGTTCCCATCCTCTGAGATGCAGGAAGAAAACCAGGTGACTGCATTGCAATGTGTCTGTAAGTAGTTCTGAAGTGCTGCACTAGGAGGAAAACCTTATTTGTGTAATCCCTTTGTTTATTCCCATGGGACTTCTCAACATCCCCAGAACAGGACGGCACAACAGGTCCGCCATTTTACAAGGCATTCAACTTGCACAATACTGTCGAAAACAAGCGAACTCTAAATATCTGAAATTTGATTTTTTTTCAAGTTACAGTACTTCACCCTATAGTGACCACTAACGAATCACTCATAATGAGAGGGTTTCCCCCCTCTATCAATATATTACTTTAATCTGGCGCCTTGAATATATATAAATGTAACAGTTATCTGGAGGTAGGCGTATTGCCCATCTACAGTGGGTCGGGGTGGGGCGCGGTGGCCCTGACCACCAGCCACGAGAGGCTCTGCCAGCATTCCCCGCCAACCGTTTTTGCCCTGGAGGCATTTGCTCCAGGGGAAAAAAGTAGCCACACACCTTCTTTATCCTGAAGCCACTAATGTTTCTTCTACGACAAGGGCGCGTGTTTTATCCTGTCTGATAAGAGAGGGGTGTTTATGGGCATGTTTTGGGGGAAGGGTGAGCCTCATTAAATCAACAGGTTGAGCAAGTGGGTGTGGTTGTTGATCGCAGCTTCATTCATGTGGTGATTTACCGAGTATGAGGTACCCCATGCTGTGACTTCTAGGGGTGGCTTCCAACAATGGCTTCTCCCAGTTGCTCCTGAGAGGGATTTCATACATGGGATAGGCCTGTAACACTTCGGCAATCTTACACTGTTTTGTTTTACAGTGGCCTCAACATTGGGTTTTTGAATTTATGGCCTTACAGACTGAGTGGCTTCCGATGGTTCTCAGAGTGGCTTCAGATAGTAACTTCTAACAAAACTTCAGAAAACTGCTTCAAAGAGTAGTTTCACAGTTTCTTACAACAGGCAGGTTTATTTCATGATAAACCACCAACTGCTCTACAACATTTTGAATGATACTAGTAATACTTTCAAAGCCATGATTTAAGTAAAATAGTATATATTCTTTTCACCGTGTATCTTTTAGCTTTTGGTGTGCCATAGATAAATTGGCGGCGGAGTCTGTGGGCAGATGTTGGGCGTCATTACAGTCGCTGCTGATGACTGCTGACTCAGACTCCAATCTGCCCAGCCCAGAGAGGGAGCAAACAGGCCCTATCACTATGTTCCCTCCCTACAAAACATTTTGTTCTACTCAGTACCATAAATTGGGTTCGGGATTGAATTTGTTTTTCTGCCACCATTCTCTTGTTCGATTTCTTAATGCAAAGCGCCCCGAGGATCCCTCAAGAGAAGGGTTCCTAGACCGTGTTTATTTACCTTTAATTTATTGTAGAATATGCTGTTAGTGTTTTTATTACTACTGGGAAGAAGATAGTCAGGCGGGCCAGGAGTAACGTCTGTTTTTCCTCTAACACACACATCGCTCAGTGATAATTTTTCCGCCCCCAGTTGGATATTTGAGGATGGACTGACATCTCGTGTATCAAGCACATAGCTGCAGCGAAAGATAACAGTAACAGCAAACTACATTGAGTTTTTTGACGGAGGGAAACATTGCACTAGCTTTGAAGCAACCTGCTATATCGTCTGTCCCAGCTGGGGAGATGTCGATGTAGGCTACAACAATGATATACATCATAACAGAATTGCTTAACTGATCTAAACAACCAAAAGCAAATACGAAGGCAACAAATTGAGTAATTCCTAAGCTTGTAAAATTACTAACGTACCACCTTGGCTGTTGAATGATTATACCATGAAATAGGTATGGTATTCTTGAGAAACAAGTGGCACTGAATGAGTTTTACTCTTGGCTAGAAGTATATCTAGAACTAGATCCACTGTTATGATCCTGTCATTAATTTAGTTTTCTTGTGATCCTGTAATTAATTTAGTTTTCTTTAGTCATTCTTTCAGGACACCTCCTAAGCAAAGTCACTGGGGCCACATCTGACCACGTTACTGTTTTACAGAGAGGTCTGAGGTGTGGGGCACCTGTAGATGAGCAGCTCATCGGGAGCAGCTCGCTACTTGTTGAAGGTCACAGCTGTCTGGAACATGGCCCATACCACCCCGTGGGTCCAGCGTCAGAGAGACACAGGGACGTCTTAGAATGACGTCATGGGCAGACCCCTACGTCATCTCCAATCAGCTCCCCCTCGTCATAGCATACCGATCTGTGTCAGTATGACCTGTTTATATAGACCTACTCAGGCATACTCTAGTACAAGCGCGCGTACAGACCCTCTGTGGTTCAAGCATTTTGAGAGAAAAACAGTAAAGGTTCGATCCGTAAAAGCATTTGAAAATTTGTATTGAATTTAGGAGGGCTCTGCTTATTAGAAATGCGCATTTCTACACCGTTTGCGCTGTGCCACATGTACTCCATGCCATTCTCTGTAAGTGTGGTTCATTTCTGATGAACCTTCTCAGTAGAAATATGACCCAGAGCTTGAAGACCCCAAGAGAGCGGCTGATCTCTTCGACCCCGTGAACGTCGTCACATTGACCAACCCCTCTGGAGGCATCAGTGGCAAGTTGTAAGCTCTAGGTTATCAGTGGTAAACGGTACGTATCGAACATTTTGTCACCATGTACAGCTGCGCTCGGTAGGTGAGTGTAAACTGATACATAAAATAATCTCCAGTAGGTATCAATGTTTCACTTGAGTTCAGTTCAGTTCAGCACCTAAGATACCCCTCATCATTCCTCTATAAACTCAATGAGGTCTTAATAGGTATGTGTTAAGGAATATGCTCATAGCATCGCCCGACTTCCTTTTGGAACTTGACGTTCAAACATTATGGTTAACCTTTTAATCTACTTCAATGGCCTAATGCAGTAAAGAGAAGTGGGTATGATCTCCCCCCGATTCATTTATAGCAATAGAAATATTGTAGAGCTTGGACGATTAAAAACCAAAAACCGTAATCATAACTCCTGAAGAGTCGGGGTGTAAATGAAGAAGCGCACATGAGCGGCAAGCACATGGTCCCTCACCAGCTAACTTTTCGCTCGCTAACGCATTAGTATAATCATCCTAGTTTTAAAAGTGATAAATGATACAGAGGACATGCATCTAAGTTCTTTCCATTTTCCTTGAAGTTTGTAATAAAACGGTTTGCAAATAATATGAATTTTCTGCATTGTTTAAATGATAGAGTTCAATTAACCCTTTGCTATATCATACCAATGTGAAAAGAAGTGTATAGCCAAAAACAGTGTTGCATTAATTTGACATTCTATTTACTTTTTTTCAGTCATTAATCGTAATTAGCGCCAGTTTAGTGAATATTATCATGCAGTAGGAAAGTACTTACATTATGCAGGTATTTCGGTCATTTACCACGATTTACTATACGTACCTAGAAAAAGAAAAAGTAGGTAAACAAAATTAGTTATATATGACAAAGTTATTAACATTACTGTTCTGCTAAACTTAGTCAGTTAGTAAGGGCACATAACAAGTGTAAGGTAATCAGTCAATGCATGTAATAATGAGTATGCGCACACAATTATTATTCGGTGCGAATCTTTGGTTTTAAAAATCACGAAATAAGGAAGATATTCGTCCACTTTGTTAACAATGGTACATAATCAGTTTTCCGATTTAGTGCATTAAACCAATATTCATCAGATTATTTGAGCATTTCAATTCCATGTTTGGTGTCACAAACGTTGATCTACAACATATATATATACACGAGTGTTGTGTCATTGCACATAGACAGTCACTTTCCTATTTAACAGGTTCCCATCAGCACCATGAAATAATGAACCAGGACCCTTGTTTGAGCAATGCGACTCGACAGGGATCAGAGCTACTGAAACTATTGCACGCCACTGCTCCGGGGCTGCTCGGAATTCCTCGGAGCTGCTCGTATTTACTAGGAAAATCATCCCTGACGGCTGAGCTGCGAACGGGAAAGGTTCGTTGGAGGGAAAGAACGTATCTCAAAAATGGATCGTGTGGCAATTTTTCAACAAAGCCCTAGGGAGGTGTGACGATTTGTGTGGGGTGTGCTTTCTGTATCTTATGAATTAATGAGCCTGCAGAGGTTGGGTTTCAACGAGATTCTGACTGTTGAAAATCTTTTTCTGATTTGATTATGAATTCTGAAATAAATCAAATGCGTGCCTGCAAACAACTGCTGAAAGAGTAGAGGTTGGAGAGATGCTGAGAGGAGTTGTATCCTGAGCGGTAATTTTGATAAGATTTCCTTAATCTCTGATAATTTGGTAAGATTTCCTTAATTTCTGATAAGACATTACTTTTACCCTCTAGAATATTGGTTCTTTCATCAAATATCGACTCCATCGACCACATTTTCTAAGATTATCTCTTTTATCAGCTTTCTATAATTATCATATATTATTAGCTTTCTTCGACATCACAGTTGTCATTTCATGTTCAGCCCTCCCTCAACTGAGACCCTCATGAACATTAGAAATAAACATCATATTTCTGGTTTATGGACAAGTACATATGCGATGGTTTATATATGTGCCACCTGTCTAAAGTGTTTGTATGTCAGTGCTGACAGAGATAACACTACCAACATGATTACTGACGTCATACAGAGGTAATGTGTCCCACTGGGGGAAGGTAATAATTGATGGTCACATCTGGATGCCAAGTCTAATGAGTCGTTTACTATTAGTATAGAGCCCTTGACGAATACTTGTTGATGAGCACTCGCTGCAGATGTATATTTAAACTTCAACTCTTCAGTGTTTTTTTCTTATTCATTTAATTCTTATTCGTTTATAGTCAACTTTACGAATACACTATTACTTTAAGGTATAAGAATGAGAATCAAATGTTTCAAAAGATATCCTCACTCTTACATGACCATTCTGAAAGTACAATAATGTTTTAACCTCGTTTTAACAATTCTAGGATTCCATTTTATAGAGTAATAATCTGTTAATAAACCTATAGACCTCGAATATCAAAATGTGCATTAGCGTACTGTTACCCTCACTACGGTTTACAATTCTAGTTTCATTTGTCATTGTCAACTGCGCTTTGCATTAACAGCTACACGTGGAAAGAGCAGCGGTTTAATGTGAAAAGGTCTATTTGACGACCAAAATGCACATTTCGGGTAATGGCTCAGAGTAGCATTGGAGCCTATAGAAGCACGAACAATAACCGGACTATAGGCCTAGCTATCGTTAAATTAAGGCAAGCAAAAACATTCTGCTACGAGTTTCAACATTAAGCATCAAATGTTTCGAATAAACTTTGACAGAACCTATCATATTACAAAATCCATTGGACCTCACAATTTAAAAGGTAAGACTGATTTATTACTGTATCTGCAATACAATGCTCTCATTGATAGAACCATAAGTCAATTTGTCTTCCGAGAATGCATGGCACTGATGGATGAGTGGAATTCCATTAACAGATGTATATATTTAGTAATACAAATTGGATGTTTAGACCATAACCACCCGAAAAGCTACAAGCATTACTGCCTAAAATAGTACATGTATATACAGTGTCCATATTAACCAGAACCAGGATTAACTTTTAGTTCAAGTAAACGTTAGGTAGCTCACCGAAGAGTCCTTCAGATTTACAAAAAAAACACCTTAGGACTTCATGGGTACGCCCCTGACTCAATGTTATGCTTTTTGCATAAATTTCATGCAGTAATAAACATCAGAGTTGCCTCTGTTTTTCAGTTCATTACATGTTATAATATTGTATTTCCTCCATACACCTTTAAACTCTTCAATACCTGAATACAAGGACCCTTTTAGCTGTTTTGATTGGATTGTCAGTAGCTGCCTATTTTCCTGATCCAATACTAATGTATAATGCTTAAAGTATACACGATACCACCACCGGGTATTATAGAATGGCACTCCTCAAAGCAACTTAACACCCTCTGTCATACACCAGTCAACACGCTTCTCTCCCACATAATCCCTCTGCATGGCCCAAGTCCACACACATGCATACATATATATGTGTACAGACAACATGGCGGGCCGTGATTTACATAAGGCTCAGAGGACTCCATCAGCTCCAGCAGAATGAGGGCTGCGGTTATACGCGCGGGGTACCCCGCGTGTACAATAATCACAATACGCGCGGATGTAAACCCCGCGCATGGAGAGCTATGTTATATGCGCGGATGCAAGGTCCGCCCACCCAGTTTACCACTATATATGCGTGGACTCTTACTCGAAGTTGGCCCCGCGCGTGCTGTTAAGCCTATATGCGCGGACTTTAACTAGAAGTCGCGCATACAATGTATCTTTTTTATTATTATTGAACTCAAATATCATCACTTAACAGTGCTTTATATATATTTTTTGGGGTGTTTTTTAGCACCATGGGTCAATCACCACTGACCTCTGCAGCCACAGTATATTGCCCTGGACCCCTAAATTCGACACGGCAACATGGCCGTTTCTTAAATCCGACATGGCGACATGGCTATTTCTTAAATTCGACATGTGACATGGCAACCTTAGTGACATGTGACATGACCCTTTTCTTAAATTCGACATGCGACATAATGCTTAGTGACATGTACCCATATATATATATATGTATATTCCCTGAATTGTTTAAAAATTCTTTCATAATAGATGGATAAATAGCAATTATTTGGTTATTTTCTATAGTTTTTCAAGGGGTTTTGTCGACAAGATCAGTGCAAATTAGCTATCTGTGGTAGGGAGAATTGTGCTACAATATATGATGGGCGACCCAAAGTCTTTAAGTGCCTGTGTGTGGGGGGGGGGGGGGGGGGCAATGCCGCCTTCATGTGCTGTGAAAAAAAGTACTATTTCTAGACTTTCTTTCTATAAGGGAGTCAAAGGCATTTAACAAAGAAAACGGGTCCGCGCATATAAGTAATTAAAATACGAGCGGATCCCGCGTCGCGGGGTCCGCGCGTATAACCAGCCCCCAGAAGGCTGGCTGGTAGAATCAGCCGTGTAGGCCGGCTGGATCAATGAGTACTGCCGCTACCACCCTGGAGGGGGCGCCCTGTCGCCATTGGGACGGGCGTGGGGTCGTCATGGAAACGGGACGCTGAGAAGTGAGGGGACGGTCAACACAAAGAGGGCATGGGGTCTGATGCTGGACACCCTCGGCTCCAGGAACCAGACTCAGTTGATTCCCCGTCACACAAAATATCGTGGCTTTCTTTTCTTAAAAACTATTTGATCATTGGGGTAACTATAATAAAACTATAGACCTATGCACCAAGAAAGGGTGACTTTAAAAGTTATTGAAAAAGGCATTTGTTTCAAACAACCATAACTTTCTAGGTAAATGAGCTACAATATAACTTCATATACCGTAGGATTCACAATTAATTGGACAATCCATCCAGACTTGTTTTGTAAAACATATCATAGAATGAAAACGTTCTATTTAGAACCAAATTTGGAAAAACGAAAAAAACTTTTACTATTAACTCATGCAATCTGATTTGAGGATCTATAGAAAGAATGTAATGTTTGTGATATGTGAAAATAAATTTATTAGGCATATCTGTCTTTACTTGAAGATTACAATGATGTATTATGTTAGTGGCTGTTATGTATATTCATAATTTTACAGCTAAATCTTCAAAAATTCAAAATGGCCAAAAAGTGCAAAAATTGATGATTTTAGAGATTCTCTATGGGGATTTACTATAGGATTCGGTTGTAAATGTGAAAATTTGTGATATGAGAGGTCTTTTGCGCATCATATCATTAAAAATTGGAATAAAATGTTGTATAATCACTTAAAAGAAAGACAATAATGTCTTCTATGTCCTCAGGCATCCAATAAATGAATCTAAAGTTCCTAGAGTGTGATTTACATACTTCATAAATGGCTGTAAAAAGAAGAAAACGTCAACCTTTCTTAGAGCATGGGTCTAGTATAGTGTGTTCCTTTTTTTTATCAGTTTATTGCAGGATTCATAGAGAATTCCTGTATTCAAAATGGCTTAAACTTTATTCTTGGAAAAATTCTGGAACATCAACACAAAATAAATATTGTAACGTTCTAGAGCACTGATACAAGAGTAGTACTGTGTTAATTTGAATATCAGAGCATCCCGAGAATGCATGTTGTTATGCCATGCATCCTTCTACATCTTGATTCTGATATGTTGTTGAGACTATTAGAGGAGATGTAAATTGTTATTTCTTATTTTTTACAAGGCATTCTGGGATCGCGTTGATGGAATGCGTTGCCCCAGAATATTTTGTGGGGGTGTGGGGCCCTGTAAAAAAATTTTTTTTTTTTTTTTAAGAAATCTAGTATGATGGATACTTTCCTCACCAAACTTCTGCATGTATTACCCCCACCAAGACCTCCACACATAAAGGGTTTGCATTTACTTTAATCTGTTAACCCTAAACATTCCTGTTGTTCATCATAATGCGTCATTAACACAATAGCTATGGATGTCGTTGGCTTATTGCTAGCTTATTGCCAAGAAACAAGGTGTTTGCACCTTGGGTATGAGGGCATGAGGATACAAGGGGAAACAGTCAAGACAAAATGCATACCCAAATGATACGGCAAATGATGAATGTGGATTAAAGTATTACTGGAGAAGTCACTTGCAACTAATCCTTCAATGTCTTGGTGTTCCTTAGAGGACGTGTGCTGCCACCTGGCCGGTACGAAAAGTAGCTCCTCCTTCTCACCTGACAACAAACGGGCCTCCTCTTATCCTTCCATTTCCCAAAACTGCTAGTATTAAGAGGGTTAATTGATTATGGGCTAAAAAGATTGTCATTTTCATAACATACTGCGTGGAAAAAAGTATCTCCATCCGTCACTAGTCATAGAGGCCCGAACCCAATTAGCAGTATATAGCAATTATAACGAGTAGCTAATTAGGACTATGGTGTTGGGGTATAAACATGTGTCCGCTTAGTAAACTGCCAGGGATGGGGAGTGTTGCACAAATTATCGAATTGGAGTTACATCGTGCACATGTTCATCAAGATTGGCGACCCAAAACCAGATAAGGATTAGAGGTGGTCACCGTCAAAATAGAGAGGATGCACCAAGCTAATAACCTTAACGTTCTCTGCTCTACTGGACAAATGCTATGGAATGCAGTTTTTTCATACAGCTGTTTTTTGTCATATTCAGGTTTCTGTCGAGTCGTATGTCATTTGGGGATTGCACCCAGTGGAATCGATTGTGGCTTCTGGGAGGTGGCAGTCAGCTTGCAATCGTCTGTATTTTATGTATCTTGTTCATTTTATGTTGGTGGTATATTCCCCATGAACGGGGTAATGGATGAGGAGGTAGAAACGGAACTCCTTGCGGTATAAGGGTTTTGGTCCACTTATATTAGACGTGGGGAATGATGAATCCTTGTAAAAGCCAAGGAGACCCAGGCGGCTACCAGTCCTGTCACTTTTAACATTGGCCAGATGTGTTCTCAGTATAATATATAGTACTTTCCATTTGCGTTATAGGTCCACATAACTATCATAACTAGATATTGAAATGTGTATGACAGACTGGATCGTGGTAACAACTTTGATCTTTGTTAATTTCAGTTGCTTTGACCAAAGACAAAATAAATAATTAAAAATCTTTTATTTGGGACATGTCTTTTTTTTTTCTTTTCTTTTCTTTTTTTTTTTTTTGGGGGGGGGGGAGATGATATAATACCTTAACAAATGTGTATTTAAGGTATGCTTATGAAAAATTGCCATTATCGAAAACCATAGTGTCTGTCTCTGTTCTTTTACTTTTCCGCTTTCCAATTCCCCTCGACAGCCATAACTGAATCCACCAGTTGGAGAAAACCAAAACATCATTTCCCTTGATTTCTTTATTAATCACGGATGGCACAGCATGTAAAGGCTAACGCTCGGCTTCAGGGATAAATAACCATTATCCCATTTTAACTGATGTGGCCATTTGCATAATTTAACAGAGTGCAGCTCCGCGCCAACCAACCTGCCTGCATTTCTCCACATAAAACTACTCCTGTTTGGGTCATCAATATTCATCTACCTCAGTCCCACATTGTCCTGCACATCAGCCAACAGACAAATGGCGGCCGACTTTGCTGCTCATCTTGTCAGTTTTTGGCACATTTACCCAACTTTTTTTTTCAACTTTTTTCTCCCCACAACACGCTCGTTCTGATGAGGTCAAATGGCCCAGGGCCGTTTTATTTCATTACCATGGTGGCTAATTGACCGTGGGAGAGTAGAGTCGCGGACTTGCCTTTTGCAGCAGCGGTTAAAATGCAATATGGTCATTGGATAGAGTAGTCGGGGAACGGATCTCATCCGTTTTGAGAGAGTTGCATGACAAATTGAAGGTCCGTTTCCATGACCACGGCCAAATAGGCTGATATAAAGACCTAGAGCTAATTGCTCCTGAACAAAAGGGGAGCTTTTCTGGGCTGTTTTGTCATAGACGAATAGGTCTGGATTATGATGTTGTGGTTATGTATAGCATTTCTGGCTTCTGTTTTGCTCTCCTATTATAAAAGGACAACCAGTGGGTACCTTTTAATATCACCCTATTAATATGTAATGATACGTAATCATATAAGGCATTGATAAGCGCTGGCGTGCCTTTGTCATCCGTCTGAGCAGGATCGGTGGTTTATGTTCCTTTACCGCCAATGAAGCAGATGTCTTTTAAGCTTTTAATGAACAATGAATCACTACAGTATGGAATCTACATAATATGAAACAGGACGATGGACAACAGACACGATACATTTATATATTATGGTGCCATCTTTGTTTACTGTGAGGTAAAGATAATACCTGTGCTTCTGTGATAATTTTAGAATAACGTGGAGACAGCTGCGTCTCGAATGCACAATTCAAGCTCCCGTACGCCATTTTCTCATTTGAAAAACGAAAATACCATTACTGTGTAGAAACTCAAATGCTATAAATGCATTTTCACATATTTCCTTTTTATCTATTAACAGCCCTTGACAAAGGTCGTATGTACTATCTGAACATTTCTCCTGAACGATATGATGTGAACTTCCCGAACACAACATTGGCATCCTCTTCTACGTTCATTTAGCACTTCGAAATTTTCATTTTTCTGCACATGTAACGAGTAACCTATCAGTTATCAGGTGGTATTGGAAAGAAATTTTACCCGTTTTATAAACAAACAATTATTCAGAGGAGCTAAGCCAGTAATGAATAACACAGACTTTTGAGAATCATACCTATCTTTAATTAGCTATATGTTTATACTTTCAAAGACAATTGGTCAATGATACTCTTTGAGCAGAAGTTCGTCCCTGAAGCAAAATGCCTTAGATTATGGTAAATCATTCAGAAAACGCCCGTAAAATCCGTCGAAGCTGAAGCTGACGGTTTTAGTTTTAGTCTGAGTTTAATCACCTGTAAATGCCTCTCAATCGGAGCCAGAGATGGAATACTTTTGTGAAGCTTTAAAACGGTGATAAATCTTCTCTCCAAAACTCCCATTCCCATTAACTATACAAATCCTGAGCCAAACTGACATGTTCATCTAAGCCATGGTATGTCCCCACGATCAGAAGAAGGCCAATATCAAAATCCCGTGAAATCAGGGTTATACCCCAGTCTGGAGGGTCAGGTGAGGCGTCAAGCCCTTTACCTGTTGTCTGGGTCGCATTAGAGGCCCTCAGGTGAGTTATGACCCGACCAGATGGGAGCCTCTTTCTCCAGGTAGGACTACACCTGAAGGAACCCCCTGGAGTGCACTGACAGCACCTTATAAACCAGTCAGTTATAAGACTTTGCCAAAGTTCTCTAAGCTGGGTAAACTAGAAACAGATACACTTGTATTCCACCTTGTATTCGTACCCAGTCCTAAACTCCGAGGGGGTTTCAGCACAGTACGAAGGGGTTTCTAAGAATCTGAGAGGGGTTCCAAAGGGAAGTTTTGACATATATTTGTCTGATAAACTGGATCTGAGGGGCATCATAATACCCTCTAAAAGGGATAATGTACTGTTCATAGCTGTGCCCCCTGGTGGCAACATTTCAATTTCCTCAAATCTTAAAATTCAAATAATAAATTGATAACAGTTGACAGTTCACTCAGAAATAAGCATGGTGACAATCATGACTGTATATTTCTGTATTTTAATACGATCTTCTTGCATTTGGCCAGCGTAGATTTCTGTTTTGGGGAACCTGTAATGGATTTAGAATTGTGGCTAAATATATAGTCCGTTATCCCTTTAATACCCCCCTGGGTACTGGCAATGGACTTGTTTATGTGTGTGAACTGTATAGGCTATAATGTTTTACATATAATATAATAAATTCTTCTCTTTGCCTCCAAAATCCGTAGGTATAACACCCCGTGTTAAGTGACCAAGTGGCAGAAGCATTCATTCCACACGTGCCTAGCACGTTTCCAGCCACCTAATTAACACGCGCGGAAAAAAGAAATGATTGAAAACAGGATAATTGTAAAAGCTCTCCAAACATGTTACAATTTCTTCCCTTTTTGCTCTTGAAAAACACGCCGATTAATTCTCGTTAGTCCATCAATTCAAGGACCCAAAAATTCGGAATGAAATTGGTTAAAACATGAGGAGGAACCTAGTTTTCTACCTGATCCATAAAGAACGGTTCTGTCCCCGATGAATCTTGTGGAATGAAATGGGAGAAAAACAGTCCCCTTACACCTTGCTTTATGTATTTGTAACCCAGGTCACCTAGGGAGGTGTGGTTAAGGAAATGAAGATAAGTGGCTGATTTGCATTGGTTCAAGTTGAGTAAGCGAGTCTCGAGTAAGACTCTCACAGAAAATTAAGTTATTCTCTGACCGCTTCTGTAAACAGAATGTCCAAATTGGAGCTTTTGAATTTCTTTGATTAAGTTGAAGTTGTCCTGACCCGAATATCCCTGCCTGGAGACGTCCCTGATTAGAATAACTCGTGTTCTGCCTTAAGGACGGATACATTTCAATCACCAAAATAATGCAGCAACAGCTTGAAGCAAAAGTAAAGTAAGGAGGAACACTCCTAGTTGTACCTTCAAATTGCTGCGCCATGGTACTTGGAACTGTTACCGTTATGTTAGGTTACATATACCAGCCAGGAAAAACGAAATAGCCTCAAATATAAAGATGCTCATAATACTCTGAAAAACAAGTGTCAACAAGACTATTTCGGAATAAAAAAAAAGCTACTTTTATTTTACACTTCTCTATAATTCAGACCCAAGTGGTGCTTTTAAATTGTACATATATATTCATAAATACTCCTCTTAGAGAGGGCGATGCCCTCATAACAGGAATGACCCTTTACCCCCCCCCCCTACCCCTCCCCACCACCACCCACTGGGCAGGCAAACATCCCCCACAATCAGAGGTAAGAGTCATCTCCAGGTGTTCAGCCCCTCACCTTAACCTTTGACAACGTCCCAGGTAAACCTAGCCTAATCCCAGCCACGTGTCTGTGGTCAGCCCCCAACCTGTCTGCCCCATGTACCCCCCAGAACACAGACAGTACCGCCCACTAACCCCTCAGAACACGGGGAGGTATGGCCCCTAACCCCTCAGAATACGAGGAGGTTCGCCCACCACCCATTGAGAACACGGGCCGGAGGTTACAGAGGAGTCAGCTGACCAAGGACTGTCAGGACAGGAGAGAAGGGCCCACCTTCAGATTACAGGTAACACCCCACCACCTGAGGTCACCGTACACCCCACACCATACCACATGGCTGCACGGGGTTACCTCTGGATCTGTTGGCAACTCCCCCACCTTGTAACCTCCGTTTACAACACCTGTATTTCAAATTTAAGTTCTGAGGAAGTAAAACCTCATGTTTGCATTACGGTGGCATATTCTAAGTTTGGTTCCGCTTTAAATTTTGGATTCTTCATTCCCAATTATCACCAGCCTTTCAGTGCCCTTTTCAAATACAGCATATCATATAGCATGGATATATCTACACATTTTCTATCTAACCAAAAAAATACTTTCCCACAGAAAAGACAATACCGGTGAAATAGAGAAGTATTTCAGCAATCTAATTTAAGAAAATGGATGCACAGATCTCTTTTTCAAATGACATACAGAGTGAACCGCTGTGAGCAGGCTGCTGTCATGGGGATGACGGCAGGTCAGTGAGGTCAAACACCAGCCCAGGTCAGGGCAGGCTAATCTGGGCGTGGTCAACCCTTCTCACCTCTCCTCCTCACCTCACACCCCACATTTTCAATTCCTGAATGTGTGTGTCTGGGGGTTGAAAACAATCTATTTTGAAGGACTGATATTTCTGTTAAACATATACCCATAAAGAAACTTTGCAGTATTATAATTTATACATACATTAGGTGTTTTATTGTAAAATGTAATGGCATATGAAACGTCTTTACGTTTTATCAATTCGGTCCATTCAACATAGAATTAGCTCAATTTGAGCAATTTTCTATATCATTGTGTATAATTTCCCAAGCATATCCTCGCCATAATTATATAGAGTGAAGGGGCAAACTTTACAAACATTTTGAGTGAAACTCTCACTCATTTCACTCACTTGAGGCCGAAAATGACCCATGTCTTTCTCTTTTCGATAAACACATCTGGGCGGGCTGAGCATGAAGTCACCCTCTTGGGCACACATCCTACCAGCCATCAGCCTCCCATCCCACACCTTTCCCCCCACCCTCCCTCTCCCTCCCTCATCCTGGGATCAGGGGGTAACCAGAGACTGTTTGGCAGGTTTGATTGGTTCGTGACGGTCACACTGACGACCAATGGTCCTGATTTTCTACTTGTTTGCTTCATGAGGACATCGCACAAAAAGGGCAAAATGGTATTTGACTTTAAACAAGACATCACTGCTGTTGGCTCAAGAAATAAAAGTTAATCCTGATATTGACTTTGGAAACGCTTCGTGAATTCCGAAGTGACAATTTGATGTTAGGCAGAGGTGGTCAGAAATGAACTGTGATGATTCAATAGAAGTTCAGTACAAAGGTAGGAATGCCTGTAAAGGGGGAATCGATTTGAATACATTAAATATACGACCCGACACATTATCATATGACCCAACGAGTCCTGAAACGCGTTTTTTGTCCCCTCTTCGGCAGACTTAAAAGCCTTTTGTTTATTGATGGTAATGCAACCCGACTTATAAATATTTAAACAGACCATTGGCGGCCACAAAATATTCTACCACCTGCATTGACAGATCCGGGATGGAAATGGCCGATTAATATCAATACAGGCGGCAATGATTTGTCTTAATGAAAGTAAAACAGGAAATTTATGGATAAAAGTCACCATTGAATTAGCGGTGCACTCATGACTGCTCAATTCTGTGTTGTTAACGTGGAGACTTAATGCAAGAAGAATACATATCCCCACATTCCAGTATATTGGTACGTTACTTGCCGATGATTTAAGAGGCACTATAGTATATACATTTTAGTGGGCGGGGGCAGTCACTTAGGGAGGAAAAGGTCAGAGGAAACAAACGACCTCAGTGGCGGAGGGTAGGTATGCGGAACTCTTCACTCAGGCCGTAATACACCCATGCCGTAAGTGGTTTATTTATTATATCGAGGCTATGCTGCCATACTCACAAATACACTTCTGTGTGGATTCTATATAGTATAATAGTATGCTATTCCCAGGAAAGTCAAACCTTGCGTGATAAAATATAGCCTTTTATATTTTCTTTATTATTTTCACTTTAAAATCGTGCATGTGGATGCAAACAAAGCAGCTTTTGTACACGGCAAGATTACCCCATAAAACTGTGTATATATAACATACATGTACAATTATTATAATGAACAACATTAACGACTTTATCAGATAACTGGGAACGTGAATTTAAGCAGTTACACGACAATCACTCAAAGAATATTAAAAACGCTATTTTCGTTCCCATTTCAATGACCGAGCTACTGCACGATAAGCCCACGTTAAATCGATTCGCCTCTTTTCAGGCCTTTCCTGCGTTGGGCATTAAAGTTCTGTCGAGTCAGGTGAGGCTTGGGCAGATCACAGTGACACGATGAGGCTTACATGGCAGGCCTAAGGCTGCAATACTCAGACATGCAAAGCACTGCCGAGAACCTAAGTATAACTTTCTTCCCGGAAAATCTTAATAAAAGGACGCCTGTCAAAAGAGCCGAGGTCGTGAGTTCACAGAATCTATTCGTGGCCCGATCCTCCTCCTCTTCTTTTTTTATATATCTTTTTTAAGAATATGTTATATCAGAACTGTGACATGAATTAATCAATTGTTAGCTATTTTAAGTGAAAGCGTTAATCGTTAATGGTATTATTCATGTAATCAATCAATAGAACACGTACTATCCAGGGTATACTGAGTTGTAAAGGGACATAATATTATTGAAAAGAAAAACACCTACTGACTCGATTTCATATACAACGTATACCAATGATATACACGATTTGCCTTTGAAAAGGCGAGTCGAGTTTAGAAAGGAAATTAATGATGCACGCCAGAGCCGTTAATGCCTCAATAAAGGCCCCACCCATCTCCATATGTAAGGTCCTCTGTGTTTAAAGGGCCATCCATCAGTGTCCTTAATCAGTGCCAATTGCTCCATCAATATCCCCCGAGCTAATCAACAAGGCAGGTAGCTGGGGCGTCGATACAGGGAAAAGCCTTGGTTCGGACCAACCAGAACCGAGCAGCTCACAGCATATCGCGCGCCTGAGCAGGTTGACTGGTGGAGCAGAACAAAATAAGCACCCCTCAACGGCGCCAGGATTGGCTCAGCCAAGGAGCACGAAACGTGTGAGCTGAGCATGGGGTAGAGAGAGGAGGGGGGGGGGGGCTAGTGAAATTAGTTACAACACTTGGTGTTGGCAAAGTTTCACACATAGGAAACTCATCCATCATGCTAATGTTTGGTTAGATGGGAGCTGCATGGTTGGTTTGGTAAATGAAGTGAGTGTGCTTTGGAATAGTTTAAATTAGAGTCATTGTGTGTAGCACAGTATATTTATTTTGTGGGGTAATATAGTCAGGCTGAAATTAGTTTCCAATTAAAACCAGGATAATGAAATATTCTAATGTTTTATAGACATAAAATGTTGTTTGTTAATCAATGAATCCCGAGTGACAGGTTATTATATGATTATGCTTTATCAAGGGATAGCTAAAGCATAATATGTATACCTCATATTCATTTTAAAAAAAACATGTTCTGTCATCTTACCTTTTTGATTCGGATGTTATTTTTCTCCCATTTCCAGAGCATCATCGACATCTTGAATGGCGTTTATTAATATCCACAATAATCCATTTTATTCCCTACACGGACACTAAGAAAATGCAGGTAGTAATCCAGGATTTATAGTTGTGGAGGTGGTTCTAATGGGAAACACAGGGTGCTTTTAGACAAATCATACACCTTGTGAAAAAGCAAACATTCTTTCTGAATTTTAAATGATTTCCTTTCACGTAATAATCTCCTTGCACGTAACATAAATTGCAGCACTGTGTTCACCTCAGAAAGTAACGAGTAGAGTGTATCTCATGCCTGGAAGGCGCAACAATGGCCACATATGAGAACTGAGTACAAGAAGTGAATCGCCTGCTCTGCCCCTGGCGACTGCATGTTTATGTCTGAGGGAGAATAATACCGCAGAAAGCCACAAGAATGCGTAGGAAGGAGAGAAAACACTCACACACAAAGAGTTGGTTATATGGGAGTGGACCCTGCACGTGTAATCCACTGGAGAAAGTGGCACAGGTACGCTATTCGGATGCACGCATCTCTCCCACCGAGCCTCAGAGTTACTTGCTGCCTATTGTGTCAAAAAGGCGGAAATAATCTGTTGGCTATGGCAGTGCAGAAACGATAGAGTTTCTGCGGGATTGGCAGGGGTAATATGAATGTTCAGATAACGCCTGTATGTGAGTGTGTGTGTGTGCGGGGGGGGGGGGGGGGGGTCGTATCTACCGTTATTTTCATCTTACAATGGTAACTTGACTATGTCGTATCTAAACTAGAAATAGATAACTATATTATGTTACTGTTGTCTCGAAAGGTCCCACACCCCCAAAAAACAAGGATATTTCTTGGAACACTTCCCACTTTTTGACATAAGCCATAAGTCAACTTTTGACATTTGTAATCCAGGAAAGTGACTGGGGTGATGGTTTTATCAGTCAACAGGTGGGAGTGTGCATACCTGTGGTTGACTCCTAACCCACCTGTGGGAGGAATGGTCCGATCCTCAGGTATATGTAAATCAAAGGTTCTAAACCTTTACCTCCTGGTCGGAAAACCTCCCCATGTGGAGGTGTCAATTAGTCATGACATCGTAGTGGTCTTGTTTTCATAGCCCTTGGTGTTGACTCAAACCAAACGTGTGGGGTTTTAATCCCAAACTCTACTTTTCTCTATTGGGACCCGAACTGAGATTGCGGACTCTAATACATATGAAACCCCGAGCAATCTACAACTCCTGCTGCCACCACCCGCCCCCACTGCAAATGGAATTCCTCCCCTTTGGTCTTTTTTTCTCGGCGTGCACACCTCTACTGCCGGCTTAATACACTTCCTGCCTTACGTTTATGTAGATGGGAGTAGAGATTGGGTCCGTGTTCGGGCAATCTGGACTGTGTGACGGCTCTGTATCCAATAAATAGCACACTCTCCCAAAATAACAAAAAGAAAAAAAACCTTCAGCCCCAGCTGAGATTGGAGTACGTATTTTGTAGAGACTATCTTACTCCTACGTTGAAAACACTAGATCATAAAGCCAACTGCCTCACTCATTATGCTGTAAGGTGCTTGTTGGGGGGCACCATCGTTAACAAAGCCGGAGACGTCATAATCCTCTTGCAGGTACTTCTGCTGGGGGTCCCAAGTATGTTGTCATCCTTAAGTGGCTTGATCTCTGTCACACACAAACAGTCAGGATCACTCTTTCCCCTGAACTCTAGTCGTAGTAGTAATAGTAGTAGTCACACTGTGTTGTCTTCTGTCGGTAGAATCCACAAATGGGACACCCCAACATGGGCTGTCCCCTGTCCTCTCCTCCTGCAGCTAACTGCAATATAGTCGCCAAATCCCTGTAAACATCCTCATCAATACACAGGGAAGGGTAGATTAATGTATTCCAACGCTAATCCTGTAGAGTGCCCCTTAATTTATGTCCAATCTCTTATCGACAATGAAGCTGTGGTTGATAAAGGACAGCAGTCTGGGTAGGTGGCCGGGGAGACTGATTGCTATCTACTGGAGCAGCAACCATGGCAGCAGTGGCAGATCTAGAGGCAGTTTACCTTTTGTGGATCATAACCTGTCAGCGCAGGAGGCAGCATTGCCTCCTCCAGGGGGGCCTCCCACTGTGTATGTCTGTATGTTTGTAAGTACGTAGGCTCTCCTTACTCCAGCAGCATCACCATGTACTACCAGGAGAACGCAGCCAAGCGTGCAGGATCCAATAGGTCAACGGAGTAGGATTTGGTACGATCCGCTGGTCAGCGTACAGGCATTCCATGGCAGTGGTCAGTAGGCATTGGTCTGCCTGGATGCTTGTACGTGTGCTGCCTGCTTCCTCCTCCAGTACCTCTCCTCCACGGTAAGGCCCACGTAGGCCCCTCCTCTTGCTGCTCTCTTACCCCGCCGCCAGTCAGATAGGTACCCCGCACGGTGGCCGGCCGTCCGCCGCTCCTCCCACCGTCTCCTATTGGCCCGTGGCCGCTTCAGCCCCGCTCCTGTATGCCTGCCCCCTCCAGCCTCCTCCTCCTCCTCCTGTGCTGCCCACCCACTGCCGTCACGGATGGAGAGGATGGTGATGATGATGGAGGCTACAGGCACCGTTCCCATTTAATTCCTCCAGTGTATACAAACACAATACCTGGCAGGTACATGCATGATGGGCTCCCGTGGGGTGGGCCTGGTAATGCATGGACGGCAGACTCACAATGTAAGCAGTACATGTACACATACGCCACTGTGCATCCTCTACACGGCTACAGCCACCCGCGTCGGTTCGCTGATGTCGGCCTAAATTAGACTACGTACATGGCGTTTCATTCACAGCCTCCCGGGGGGTAATAGCGGATTCAAATGTCAAGAGGTATACATAGGACACCCACGTGTGTGCTATTATAATGATGAGTGTGTACATATACATGTATAAATATGTAGTTCCCTTATGGGGGCTTGGGGGAAGGGTGGGAAGTGGAGGCGTGTGGCCATGGGGGGCGAGGTGGGGGGAGGGGTCTTTGAACATGCACGACATTGCTGCATGGCGTTTGTAATATTCATGTCTCAGGAATATCACATGGGTATTTCACTATACCAGCATGTGTGTATTCACGGCCTGCGCAACCTGTTGTTATTAGACATGCACGAGTCTGTTAAACATGGCATGCTCTGCATGGCAATGTTTTGCCTCCAGTCAATGAGGTTGACAATGCCCAACGATCACCAAACACTACACAGCGTTGTCAGGTAAACATACCACCAATGATTGCCAATGGTGTCCCGCTGGTATGATTCTATAGAATAATCCACCCAAATATAGTAAATATTTGAATTTCAGCGAAAGTTGTAAAATTAATCAAATTTGCTGACCAGAATCCAATAATTGATCTTTATAATATATGCAAGCTCGTTGTAATTCAGTATACTATAATTCAGTACACTGTAGTCGTTTATATTCAATGGACATTGGGATTCAGGTAGGATGGTCAATAGTGAGTGGTCAATGCTTGACCGAGCCCGAGGTCAGACAGCAATCACAGCCTGATGACCACCAGTGTCCGGAGGCAGGCGATGGTCACTTACCTGGTAATTGATATGATCTTCGGCCTCTGCCCACTGACCATGACACTCTCAGGTGTGCCTCATTTAACAGGTGGGTCGTTAAGGGGCCTTAAAGGGTCAGGTAACGTATCGTTAATCACAGTGGTCGGGGTATTGATTGCCTATACCACCTACATGGCGTCCGGGCCCTTTAATTGTGTCTGCACCACGATGGGAATAAATGAGGCGACTAACAGGACTTCTGAACTCTCCCCCCTCAGGGTAAGGTCACTTTAAGAATAAACTTGCTGTCAAAATAAGCCTGTCCTGAACTTACCATTAGTGCCCTTGTACTGACATCGGTCAGTCAACTGCGCCATCGTACAGTGAAGGAACGTGCCTGTGTATCTATTATCATTTACATAATGTAATCCAAAACGTTATTACAAACATGTTATTTAATGTATATATGAATACAGATGGTGGGGAAAAGGTCACCATTTAACCTAAAAGACTGACCCATATACACATAGGCCTAAGGAAAGCCCATAAGAAGGCACTACCAACATCCTCAGAAAGTACTCGGTAAAGGGAGACACAGGCACGGTTGGTGTCCCCAAATTACTTTAGGTGCTCTCCATGTAGACTGGGGACGGTAGGTGTCAGTTTTCCACACCTGATCCTAAGGGAACGGTTAAGACCAGCCAAAAAGTACAAAACCATTAACCCATCGCAGGTCTACGGATACATTAATTGCCAAGTCGGTCATCGATCAGAATTGGTTTGTGTCTAATTTTAGATAGATCTGAGATCTGATAAACCGGCCATAGTTTTATTTCTTGGATCTCTCAGAAAGTAGTGGTTTCCAGCATGCTGCGATAAATATTACACACAATGAGCATTGTCCTAATTTGCATCCTTCTGAGTAGTACTACTAAGATAACTGAATACACTTGTGAGACCTAATAGGAGATATAGCCATAAAAGCTCCAATCTCTGCAAACAATGTCAGCGCGTTTCTTGCGCTCTACTATTTGCAATTCAAAAGGGAACACTTAACAACCAATTGCGATTAATTCCATCTGTACTTTCGCTCATCTGAACACGGCCAGACAGCCCAGTGGCTAAGTGATTATCTGGCGCCACCTCAGGCTTTAACTACTCCTCCCCTGGGCCACCTGTCTACCTAAAACACCTCCCCTGACGATGCCATTATGCCCACACCTTTGTGACCCCCTGAACCCTAGCCTCAGGTAGATAAGTGAACCTGATCCTTAAGGTAAGTCCAGGGCTCCTATTTCATGCTTTACCTATACATTAAAGAGGTTGAATTTCTCAGGAATGTAGCTCTTTTTCCTGGTGCTGAGAAGGAAATATGCACCTCTGAATGACGTACTTAAAAATGTGAAAGACTCTTGAAAGTTTTCAGAAATAAGAATGAATTAATGCTGTCTTAAATATCAGAATGATACTTTCAAAAGGAGCTTATATTCAGTAGATATACTGTTATTGCACAAAATCTAAATAGGGCTAAGCATGATGTTAAATACCTAGATGTTGACCACACTTTCAATAAAGTCTAAGGCAATGAGCAAAGAATAATCTACGTAAAAATGTGTGGCGTCTCTGCTAAAATTACATCAATGAACTTCAGATCCAGACGTCAATCCAGTGTTTCAGGTATATTTGGTGCTTCCCTTCAACAAAACTTACAGAAGAACAGCTTATTCCTCGTTTGGGACATACGACGGTGCGGTGCCTATTGTCTGCAATGGCCAGTTTTTTTTCCTGCAGTGCAGCAGCCACCATCAAAGCAGCCTCAAGGCGCCAGGCCAGAGACACAAACAGATGGAGGTCTCTGTCTGCAGAAAGTCGGCACCAGCAACGGGGAAATATGACCCAGGCTGTATGTATGTGGTACTCTTGGCCTGTGGCAGAGTGCACCAATACCTATACTGCATGCATGGTCTCGGACAAGGATTTACAGAAGAGCATTCAGTCGGCATTCTGTATAAAAACTATACTATAGGCTAATAGATTTTTATTATATTTTAGAAGTATTACTTTTCTATTGTAGCCAATTATAGCGTTCTTATAGCAGAGAATAGCAATGCTAACTATGCACAGTTGCATGAATGATTTATGTATAACTGACCACATTATCAATTATTTAACTGTACATTTGAATTTCAATGGCCATGGTCAGCCCAGTAAACAGCCACAAAGTATCCATTTTGTCATGATCAGTCAGGATTATGCGAGTTATATTGCTTCAATATCATACGCCATGGCTATGTATCAAACCACGAATGGTATTTTCTGGTTGTAATAATGCCAATTGCAAATGATGTTCGTTTTTTGTGGCTAAGCCTAGTCCAACTGGCCCTGGGGCTCCATGCCCAGGTCTGTGCCACACGGACAGAGGGCAATAAGCTAGCATTATAAAGATATATTTGCCCTTTATACGATATGTTGACCCCTGCCTATGTCATATGAGGTAGGGCGCTTGTATCATTAGTCCAACATTGGCATCCACTTCACCTGCTGGTCATTAAACGGTCATAACCCTTATAGAGAATGTTTCCAATCTCATGCGTTTTGATTATTCAAAAAAATCTATATCAAACTGGTTATTTAATGATGGTGCGCGTAGGCCTACATTGCTTAATTATCCTTAAATTCATTCTTAGTAAAACAGATTGATGCTTTTGATAATCTGATCATAGGCATATGATACCTTTATTCCTGAATATACCACTAAATACAATTCAATATTGTCAACACTATGGCTACACTATTCTTACAAATGTCGGATAACTGCAAAATGATACGTTACATTTATCCGGAACCTGTATGGAAGATCATAACGAAATTGATGTGATTTAATAAAATCAAACAAAACAAAAATATTTAAAAAAAACCATACATTCAATATACTGATAAATGTACGAGAAACATATCTAGGGTTTCAATCAATGGCAGTAAGGTTGTACCTCATTACAGTAGATTACTATATGTTTAGAGACTCCTATGGGCAATGTTACGTCAGCCTACTCTCTAAATGAATTGTTCTGTTTGCCGCATATTTCCCCGAGGCCTAGAAGATCGATACCCAAGCCTGCAAGTGACCTGGCGGAGCCTAGCCGGCAGCATCTGAACCCCTACAACTTGTTACCCCTCAGTGGGTAACACACCTCACAAGTGGTTTCCCACTCATAGGACCAGCACCACTACGCTCCCAATTGCTAATACTAGAAGAGTTTTCCCCTTGCACCAACGGTCTAACCCACTGGATTCCCTGAGGCTATTGTACATTCAGCCAATAAAGCAATTACACGCCCTGTTTGCCCATACGTGGGGCTCAGCTGTTGAAACCCATGGAACAAATATGGCCAATATTGTATGGGCCACTGACCCATCTATTGTGTCATGCCTCTCACGCCTTGCTCAAACAAGGTCAATTTCAGCACTGTTTGTAAACATAGGTGTTGTGTCAATAACATGACAGAAGGGAGGGGTCAATAGGTGAGAAGTTATGTTTAAATAACACATATCTGTCAGGGTAATGTTGAACACAGTTATCACATGAATAGTTATCAAATAACTTTCTCTGCAGTTTGGGTTCATTTCATAGCATCATTACACCTTGACTGTAGCAAAATAAACTGTAATTCAACTTGAATTGTCACTATTGAATTAGTTTTGTGTCTGTTTGGTTTTAAATATCTAATATGCAAATGAAATCCGCATTGTCATTTTACCTTTGAAAAAGACATGTTTATAGATAGAGCTATGTTATTTGATCATATCTGTATTTCTAAATCATTGAAATAATATAACAGCTAAGGATGTTCTGATTGATTTGTGGACTCGTAGACCTGTGCTGCCGGTTGTCGGCCTCTGACCGGGGGGAGTCTCACATGGTAGGACTACTCCATCATACCCACTTTGATCAGTCAACCGAGACGACCATCCCATGCATCTATGGCTGGCCCCATAACACCGCCCATAAATATCCGCCCCGAGTATAATAATAGCTCCCCACTTTCACTTCGTCTCTGTGTAGACGTGCATCCATGGTTGATGAGGGCATGTCAAGCATGTTTGATGACCTTTGTACAGGAGCACCGGTCATTGGTACACATTGTCTATTGTTTTAATGTCTGACAGTGATGGGGAGATTTACTACAGGTATGCAATCAGATGGACATAAGTTTTGAATACCCAATGTAACAGGTCATAATTCGCTCGTATGGATCTTGTTGAAACTTGAAAAAAACAAGTTGTTATTAAGAGAGTATAAAAGAGTTTGTTTCTATTTCTTTTTTTTAGACAGTATAGTAGTAAGATATATTCAAAATGAAACGATTATTGATATGATGTATTCCACTGAACAAACACAGGTTAGCTTCTTTCATTCTTAAAAAAATCCAAAGTTCAAAGCGCATCACTTTTCCCATGCGTACAACTCCTAGGTTAGCCCCCTCTGACCTCCTTTGACCAATATCCTCCAGGGTATTTACCTGAGATTCTAGAGACCCCGTTAGGGGTGGGCTCAGTGATGTTACCTCTGCTGGGCCTCCCGGAACAGTGACCCTTCTACCAGGAGCACCAGTCCCATCTACATACCTGCATCCTTTACCCTCACCTTGACCTACCTCCAGGTGGTCCAGCCTACCTGGGCGCCAACCCCACCTGGCCAATTACACAGGTACTTACTGATGGGTTGTAACGTTTATATATATCACGAGGGTTTATCAGGCCCGCCGTTCTGTCCTGACCCCTAGCCCAGGTGATCCGATCTCTAAAGTTATGAGAATACATATTTTAAAAATGAAATGTTTATGCTTACTACGACAATACACACATCTACATACACACTACCTTAACACATACACACAAACATGCACACCTTGTGGTCTCTTTTACTTTTTGACTTAATTCTAACTCGCGAGATGTAAAAAGTGAGGTCTTGGGTAACCCTTTGAGAACTGAACAGCCAGACGTAGCTGACTTTGATGTGCCTTCAAAACATCTGTAACCCTTTACTCTCTGTTACTTGTTGTTATCACAAGGCCCGTTATTTTGTCAGAGGGGCTCCTCTCATGCTCGTAGATTCAAAAAGAAGCTCGTAGAGTAGAAGCCAAGGTTAGGAGCAGCCTACCTTAGTCCCTTCCTATACGTTGGCAGCATATATACGCGAGTTAATTCATTCTGCTCCCAGAGTGTGTGTAGAGGCCCCTGATTGGCCTCAGGTGTGGCCAGGTGTACCATCCATCAGTATACTTCTCCAGGGTTTGACCAGCAGGAATGGGGGCTACGCCCAAGAACGTCAGGGTAGGTGTAGAGGTAGTCATTAAACTCTAAAGTATGAGGTTTACAATTATAGTTGAGGTTTTGGGGAACGTCACTACATCAACACTTCAGGAAAGAATGCCCTACTATTTTACTTCAAAGACTCACATCTTTATCTAGACGTGATTAGAGCTGTAATCAGTGGCACGTTCATAAGCTAGTTTGAGTTTTGGGAAACCTTATAAATCGGGTCATAAAGGAATGGGTTTTTCATGTGCATTAAGAAAGGGTTCAACTTCACGAAAACAAGGTGCTACCCATTACAGATTTCAATGAAGTACTTTTAGAATGAAGCATTGTAACATTCTTCAAGAACTGTAGTGCATGTTTAATCCTTTCCCCAAAACTAAATTGATTTGGGAAAAATATAATGTGGACTAAACTCAAGAATATTTTTCTTCCTGTATAGACTATAGTCTATACAGGAGATAAAGTATTATAGTAGGGACCATTCCAAGAAAACTCAAGACGGGCTCACATGCCTAGAAACGTCTCCTTCTAGGAGATGGATAGTCAGGGACAGCCCTGTATGTTGGGTGGAGTGCAAATGTTGTGGATTCCTGAGAGAGTGATCTGTCCGCTCGCAGACAACTTCTGAGGGCCTAACGTGTGTGTCGGAGTAACGACCCTACCGTCTGTACAAACAGGACCGTGCGCGCATACTCTTAGCACTGCCAGGTGGCGGGGAGCCGGGGACGGCCCTCGTGGGGCGCCGTGCATGGAAAAATCATATTGATCCATGATACGATTTTTGGCCGATTTTTAACCGATTTTCAAAATCGGTTTGTTAAATAATTGATTTTTCTTTTAGAATATAATTTTCCAAAGACTTATGAATAATCCTTAACAGAAATATGGTATTTTCGCAGGGAAAAATCATTCCAAATATGCGAAAAATGCATGAGAAGAAAGTCGCATGGTGTCTTGTCGCATCGTGGATCATGGCCTTGATACTTAGTTAGGCTTATAGATGGTGAACATAATTAGTCTTCTCTATAACCAGCTGACATGAATTGTGATTACTTTCATTCTGTCCAATTCGCCCATATATAGAGCATATGAATAGGCAGACTTCACAAACGCAAATGTCATCCAAACGGTAAGGATCGCTATGACGCTAAATACTAAGTTGTGCTGAGTACATGTATTACATAACCATAATGATTTAATGCATTCGTGAATCGCTCTCCCGGTTGAACATCGTCTCCGCCAAATAATAGAACTATTAACCAAATGTTCTTCTTAAAGCACAAATGCAAGTACCTCTGCCCAGAAGATTCACAGCATTATTGCAAATATCATCGGAACCATTTTCTTACGCATATAATTATATGCAGCACAATCCACTCCTATCCATAAAAAAGTCAATTTGGGATGGAGCAAATCCTCATAAAGTGTCGGACCTCTTAAGGATCGGAATGTGGGTCAAGCTGTGGTGTGAATAATAAGAAACTGGGGCGTGGGACCGGACTTCTTTAATCAGTGCTCAGAGTAATCCTTTAAGCCGGTGGTGAGGTGCATGTTGGCTGACTTCTGACACGCATGACGTGAATAAAGTAGCCTGTCCAGGGCGGATCCACCTGCCTGCGAATACCACTACTGCCACTTGTAGTTCTACTGCAGGCAACTTCGGCCGTCGAAGGTCAGCCTGAGCCATCATGCAATGCCCTATTACCCGATTTCTATTCTCGCTGGAATATTTTCCTGGATGAATATATCATTTTTTTTATTATCATTGTTTTTTTTATTAAACAACTTCACGTACAATTTCTTCCAGTTGATCAATGGTAATATTGGATAATGATCATGCGTTTATGAATGATTTGATGAAATAATGGTAAAGTGAAACTAAATACGATGAATTCAAACAGAAGCGAAACAACCCTATCAAAAAGCTTAAATAGCGAAAACTGATTATAAAAAATGATATAAATTCAATAACACTAGCTGTTGTATTAATTTTACTTAATTTTGTGGTTTGTTGAACTAGCTACCCAGGTATTGGAATCCATCAGGGTAATTATCGGGGAGAACGTAACGCCCCCTCCCTGGCTCCTGTCCCTTTCCGGGTGAAGGGTTTACTTCGCCTCCATGCGGGTATTCTAGGCTGTAGCCCGCATTTCCATAATCTGCCCATATCTGTCGGCGGCATGCGGCAGATTAATTATCAGGGAGCAGGAGTTATTGAACAGGGTAACGACGTTAACATGCTGGGAGGGGCGGGCAGGGGGTCTGCAGGGGGCTGGGGGAGCCAGGAGCATGCATCATGTGGTTTACTGCTACACATGTGCAAGACGTTGGTACGTACAACAGGCACGGCTACTTCAATGCAATACAGCTATAGGCTTATCTATAGGAAGAATCGGGTTGTGGTATCTTCAACCAACATTTACAAAATTGAAAGAAATGTAAAATTCCCCGAAGTAAAACAGTGGCAATTATAAGTTGCGTGAGATGGAATGAATATGGGGAGATTTGCCAGTGAAACTCAATTCGGAACGGTGATGGATTTCATGTTCATGGGGTGTCCATGAATTAAAGGAGAACCGCAAAGGCAGTTTTAAATTTCATATCATGGTGAATATGTATTTTCAGAAACATATCTACAGAAATAACCGCTCATTTTTTTTTTTTTTATAAATTTGACAGAATTCAATGTTTAAAAATTATATGGTATAGTGGCTTCTACTAAGTGCATGTGACGTCATCTAGGCTCTTACAGATAAGCAGGGCAAGGTGTTAAGGCTCCTGTTATGGTTGACTTCACACACCTTCACCTGTGACTGATAGCCTAGATGAGGTCACAGGCCTGTGAGGCAGCAGAGAGATAAGTTGTGAGAGTGTCTTCACACTCTAACAAAAATGAATATATTTTCAAAAAACAATCTATGTATGGTAATTTGAATTCCAAGGCTATCTAAAATACACTTGAATCAATAGATTTAAACTGTATTGGGGATTTTTATATTTTTCTTTATGGTTCACCTTTAACGGTAATTCCGAATCCCCTTTACCTCCACAGGTTAGTCAACAGCCAGCAGGGATGCTAACCGTCCATCACACCCTCCCTCCTCCCTCTGGTCTTCCATGGTGACGGCCCAGGGTCGATAAGTCGTTATATTTTAATGATATCCTGACCGAGTTATCTCCCATCGATCTACTCTTTATCTATTTGAATATGAACGGTGTGGGACAAAGGCCTATGTTTACTACATCAGGTACTTGACACCTCTACAATCACCTCCAACGGTTGACTGGAATAGGGACGATTACTTTGAATAATCAAGTGAAGAGACGTTAGAGAAGTCAAAATCCAAATTTTTATGCGCTGTTTTAAACGTAACTTGTCAAACGCGCTAACTGTAATGCTTGTGTCAATGATGATAAAATGTCTTTTGCTACGCTTCATATTCGATATGATTCTGTATCACTCAGAATTGGATACATAATTTATTCATCGGTTAACAGCTTCAAGACCGTGCCCGATTCACAAAGGCGTACGACTTTTAGTGATTTATTCAAAAATGGACCAAGGGAGAAAACTAACTGTCACTGCATAGCTGTACCGAGTGTTAGATGGAAATGTTTGTAAACAACATATTCCAGGGATATCTACACTGTATGTGTATTTGGCTTGAAAAAATGCTCTCTCTCTTTGAATAGTCTGTTGATATAGGCAATATTCTACTGGATTACGCTTAAATGCGTGGCTTCATTTTCAGCCTGGTAATTAACAGACTTAAAGAGTGGAGACTGTAGTAATGCATATATGGCATCAGAGTGTTGTCGAAGCTGCTTATATATAATCTTGATTGAACGATTAAAATCATCTTTTGGCCTACAAAGAAAACTAACAATTACGAATGATACAACTGATATCAAACAGATTGCGTATAACGACGACTGACTCTTATATATATTATTGATAAGTATTGTTTTTCCTATACCCTCGAACGAAAAAAATCGTCGGGGGCCTTCCTCTACATTTTTTCGCAAAATGACATTTTTATATCCGTATTTAAACCATGTACAAAAGAAGGACGACCCATCGCCTGCGTCCGTCAGTGGCGTGGCGCCCACCCTCAGTTGCAATTGGCGCCGCGCCCACCCAGCCGTATGGCGCCCAGTGGACGGCTTGGCGCCTGTCTGCGGCGCCAACCCCGCGCGCCCCCTAGGAGTCGATGGAGGTATCAGCGTCAGGGCGCCCCGGGCCGGACACATCGACGGCTGTGATTGGTGGGAATCAGGCGGATTTAGGAGGGGATTATCCAGTCTAGGGCCTTTCGTTGGGATGAGATAGGGATATGGAGGTGGATTAGTGGAAGCTTTATCCGCAAGGTTGTTGTATAGATGTGTAAACTGACGTGGTACTGAAGGGTCAGTAAGCAGGATATTGAAGTGCACGATAAAAAATGTGTGGAATGAATAGTTGGACTTCACCCCAGAAAGACATGATTTTCCTATCACTACATAGGAATTTTTTTTATAATTGATGTAAGAAAGATCTTTTCGTACATCATACTTTAGATACCTTACGAATTCCTTATCGATGTTTGTAATATAAATAAAAAGCTAGCATTTTGATATATGGTTCAAAGAAACAGAAAATAATGCAGATAGATGGTATATCTGAAAAGATGGACCTGTGACTTCAGTAAAGACAATCCTCACCACAGCTTTAGAACTGAAGAGTGATTGAGGTTATAACACAACGTAAACTATTTATCTATTTCTGGAATATGAGTTAACAGAGGATGCGAACGTAAGTATCACTATGTGATAATGTGTTTCTGTTTTACAGTGCACATATGAAAGGATCATAAAAATGAAATACCTCATTGTTTCGATGTGAGCCACTATCTAGAAAAGCTAAATTGTATATAGCTTGGCTTGATAGTATATCGATATTTCTCAGCTTCTTTTTCGACTGGAGAATTTCCATAATACGTGATGAGGAAAAATGACATGTTGATAGGAGTTGCCCGACTAGTGTTAACAACTTGGGTCTCCTCATATGAAGCCTGGCATCATCCTATCAGGGAAATCGTTGCCTCCTTTCTGACCCCCGGGCCCAGTGTGTTATTCAGGCGCCACCTATCGGCTGGCGGGTTCGTAGTGCAGCACACCCCATCTATATGGATATTGACGGGGCGTGTGGGCGGATATATAGTCACCTAGGTATCCATGGTGATGAGGATTCACTCTGTGAATTTGGCATCCTTAAATGATTTATTCAAAACAAGTGAACTGAACTACAGAGGTTTATATCCATTACAAGTTAGGGTTCTATTTATGTCATATTGTTCCTATAGCTCTTAACTAGCTCCATCAACAGTCTGTCTTCGACCAGACTGCGAGTCCACTCCAAAACGTAGTTCCACATTATGAAGGACATAACACTCCCGTGAAAGGAATAAGTTTATTAATATCCAATGTTTGAATATCAGTAGCAAGATCTCCCGTTCACAATGAACAATCCAAAGGTAAATGTCCACTCAACCACACCCAGACAACGCTCCTGCCTGACTACCAGTCTATCAGCTTCAATTCCAATTCCAGAACTTAGCTTCTAGTACCGATCTTTCCAGTTTATTTAACCAACGACAATTAGTAGCGCTCTGCTGAATGCTGCAACTACTGCGCTTTACATATGTTTACCTATGCTTGCCTAACGCTGCCCTTACGCACTCTCCCCTGTAGATCTGAGAGTTACACTTTCAGCCCTGAGTCACATGACCTGATGACTGGATATGCTGCCATCTTAACGAGGGGAAACCGTCTTATGACGTTATATTGACGAAAGTAAATGAAAGTTTGTTCACATTAGGGTTCAGGACTTCTCTCATATATAAAGTGTGAAATATTAAACTATTTTCTTTGTTAGCCTTCCATGCTTCACCCGTTGTACACTCTCTCCATGGTGGTCGGTTAAATCACACCAAACAAGAATAGCGGCAACAAAGTTACAAAGACGGATCGAATCTACTTTATGTTATATGTAGGTCCAATTAACCCCTAGTCTGGGGTTGGTGCACCGGACCAGACGCTTTAATCAAAGAGACACGGTGTCTGAGGGGGTGGGGAAGGAGGGCCGTGAAGGACAGTCTGTAGACAATTAAGGGGGAGGGGGCCGACTGATATATGGTCACACCTCAGGTGGACAGGACCCCCTGGACGACGAGCAGCAAGGTCAAATCAACAGAGAAAGTTTGGGTTCGATATTATTTTCCGGCATTGTCAAAGGTAATGGTAATCAAAATGGATCAATATATTCCATAGTGTTGTGATGAACGGCTATTCATCCAAAATATGTAGAGGTCAAAATAAGAGAAAATACGATAATACTATAAAAAGGTATATATGTAAAAGAACGAAATATATGAAATATATGTAAAAGAACGAATATGTAAATAATGAACGAAAGTGTAAAAAGCCCGAAAAAAGAGGCACGAATATGTAAGGAACGAATATGTGAGGAACGAAAATGTAAAGGAACGAAACCCGGAAAGATATAAACCGGAAGTGAAATGTAAACCGGAAACGAAAGATATAAACCGGAAGTGACGTCAGTTATAGATCACGTGACCGAAAGCAGCCAATCAGGGCTGACTTCTATAGTATATAAAGGGGCGGTGAGGCCCGAATAAACAGAGTTCTTTAATAGTTCTCCTTGTGTCCAGACGTGTCTTCTTTCCTGAAACAACCGCTAAAGATGAGCTGATTCGAGTAATTAACCAGAAGTTAGGACAAAACAGTCGAAGTTCGAGATAAATAGTAAGAACTTAGGGTAGGGGCCCGACGGCCCGAAGAACGAGGAACGAAGGACCGAAGTAAGGCGCGAAGGCCCGAAACAGTCCCGGAGACCGAGGTGTAGCATGGCACGAAGGCATGACAGGCAGGACGAGGGAACGAAGTCCGCGGGGACGAGGGCGCGGCAGGCTCGGCCCCACGCTACCAAACAATAGGCGACCGTCGGCCCGTCGCCCCCGCGGACCGGAACCGTGGGGTGGACCGCCCGGTGGGGGTGAATGCTGGTCTGGGAGATAGAGCGAGACGAACCCCCGGCCGACCCGTACCCCTACCATAATTTCCCTTCCCCGCAGTCCTCCGTTTGACATCGAGTGCAGATCCCCGACCGATTCGCTCAGCCCCCCCCTCGTGCGCGAGGCACGACTCTAGAAACACATCTCGGTTCTTGGCCCGGATTCCCCGTCCGCCCCGAGACCCGAACAACCCCCCCACGTTCCTCTGTTGTAAGAATCGGCAACCCCGACTTACCAGAGAACGTCACACTGGTGGCAGCGGTGGTGCTGAAATAAGCACATACGGACTTGTGGATCTTGGGTGTTTCGTCGGTATTGGATACTCATGGCGACCGCGGCAGTCTTCGAGCAGATGGATTCTGACATCGCCTTCAAGGAAGGTGGGGAGGAGAAAGGAGGTGCGAAACCCGAGACCAAAGGGGAGGACACGACCATCATGGGTAGGCAGTTTAATTTCATGGGAACGTCCACCCCGCCGGATGAGCAGAATGCGCGGGCTCAACAACAACAGACCTTCCAGGTAGGAGCGAGTTTGAAGAAGTTTAGTTTACGACCGGAGAAGTATGACGGCAAACCGGACTTCGAGGGATGGATCAACCAGTTCGAGGAGTACGCAGCCTTGGGACATTGGACGACCGAGGAAAAAGCGGCGATGCTCTTTCTCTCGCTGACGGGAACGGCACGAATGTACTTTGTCGGACTCCCGGACAGGGAACGACTCCGTTACTCGGCGAGGGTAGATGCGTTGCGCCGGAGGTTCGGTCAGGAGAAGGACACGTGCAATGCTCTGCAAGAATTGGCAGGATTGAAACGTGTAAAGAACCAGACAGCGAAGGAATTGGCTGATAATGCCCGACGACTGGCATCGAGAGCCTACTTCTCCAACGACTACGCCAGCCAGGAAAAAGCAGCATTACATGCGTTCCAGGCTGCAGTTGGGGAAGACCTTCAGCTGAAGTGTGCAGAGAAAGGATGCAAGACACTAGAGGAGGCGGTGGAGGTGGTAGAAATACAGGAACGATACTCACGCCGCCTCCTGCGGGCAGTGAAGCCCGAGGAGGACGCCAATACACAGATCATGGCCTTAAACGGTAAGTTGGAGGAGATGATGAAAGAATTGGCAGAAGAACGGGAAGCTAGGAAACAAGCAACGGCCCGGAGGGAGGCGTTTAAGAAGCGAAAGGAAGATTTAGAATGTCATCAATGTCACCAGAAGGGCCATTTCGCGAGAGAGTGTTCTCAGCGTCAGGGAAACGGACAGTCGCCGTCGCAGTAAGCGCGGGGCCCCCTTCGGGCGCGGCGAGAGAAGTAGTAGGCATGGGAGAATGTGGACTTTATGTGGCCGGAACGGTGGGAAAGAGTGTCGTCCGTTTTTTGGTTGATACCGGATCTATGATCAGTCTGCTGTCGGAACGTCTTTGGAGAGAGTGGGGACGAAAATGGGAAGACCTGGATGGATATGAAGGACGTCTCTGCTCGGTGGATGGTAGCCCGTTGCGGTGCTATGGATGCACGAACTTGCCAGTAAGGTTGGGAACGCGCGTGTTGCAGTGGACATTCATGGTAGCAGACATCGGTAGAGATGAAGGGATCCTGGGAAACGACTTCGCGGTGAAATACCGGCTAACAGTTAAGCCCCACGCGAGTGCTGTCTTCCTGCCCGCCGAAGGGGAGGGAGAGGGGGAACGAATCCCGGGAGTAGAACAAGGAACGGATGGGATTCGGGCAGTCACCGTCGGAGGACAGGTCGTGAGAATCGAGGGAACGACGGAAATACCCCCGCTCCAGGTGACCCGAGTAGCAGTAGTGACGAGAGTGGACATAGGACAGAGTGGACAGCTGGCTGTCATCACCGGCGCTGGATTACCCATGGGACTGGAAGTGATCCCAGGAACGGTGACGTTGGGAGAAGAAAATAAAGTTTGGGTGGCCAACCGAGGGACCGAGAGCGCGAAATTGGAAACCGGCGGGGTACTCGGAGAAGCCACCTTCGTACAGGAAGTACGAGGTATAGGAAGTGATGTAAAAGAACCCCCTGGAACGCTCGTTGAAATGATAGAGGAGGCTAAGAAAGGCCTAACCACGGAGGAAGGCGGAGAGTTGGAGAAAGCCATCATGACTCGGGAACAAATGTTTGCAACCTCGAAACATGAGTTAGGACGGACAGATTTAGTACAACATCGAATTAAAACGGGGGATCAGATGCCAATCAAACAGAGGGTCAGACGGTATCCAGCCACCAGGAGAGAAGAGGAACGAGCACTGGTGGAGGATATGTTAAATCTAGGAATCATCCAGGAGAGTGGAAGTGCGTGGAGCAGCCCGACCGTCCTAGTGAAAAAGAAGGACGGAGGAACGAGGTTCTGTATTGACTACCGAAAACTGAACCAGGCTACAAAAGTGGACGCCTATCCGCTTCCACGGATAGAGGACAGCCTCAACACCTTGGGCGGGAGCCTATTCTTCTGCAGCCTGGATCTCGCAAGCGGATATTGGCAGGTGGAGATGGCACCGGAGGACCGAGAAAAGACAGCCTTCGTGACTCAAGGAGGATTGTATGAGTTCAAAGTGATGCCATTCGGGCTAGTGAACGCCCCGGCCACCTTCGAGAGGCTGATGGAAAGAATCCTCAGAGGAATCGTGTGGGAGGAATGTCTGGTATACCTGGATGACATATTGGTCTTCGGGCCAACGTTTGAAGTGACTCTGGAAAGATTGGTACGGGTTCTGGACCGATTGAACGCCGCAGGACTGAAGTTGAAGGCGCGAAAATGCAGGTTGTTCCAGAAGAAGATTCCGTTCTTGGGACACGTTGTCTCATTCAATGGGATCGAACCCGACCCCGAAAAGTGTCGGCAAGTAACCGAGTGGCCGGTCCCTCGGGATCTCCATGAGGTACGAGCCTTCGTGGGATTATGTTCGTATTATAGAAGGCATATAAACGGCTTCACGGAATTGGCTGCCCCCTTGTATGAATTGGCAACGAAGGAGGAACCGTTCGTGTGGAGCGCGAGACGACAAGAGGCGTTTGATGCAATGAAGAGGGCGTTAACAGAGGCCCCGGTGTTGGGATTCCCAGAGGAAGACGGACAATGGTGGCTTGACACGGACGCCAGTGACGTGGGGACGGGAGCCGTGCTATCACAGGAGCAGAGAGGGGAGGAACGGGTAATAGCTTACACGAGCAAAACCCTGGAGTCAAACGAACGAAAGTATTGCACCACGCGGAAAGAACTGTTGGCGGTGGTGCGAGCTTTGAAACATTTTCGGTGCTACATCTATGGTCAACGCGTAATAGTCCGGACGGATAATAGCGCGGTTAGTTGGCTGCAGAGAAGTAAGGAACCGATGGGGCAGGCTGCCCGGTGGATTGAGATTATCGACTCGCATGACGTGTCGTTCCAACACGGACCGGGCAGGAAGCATGGGAACGCTGATGCGTTGTCCCGGTATCCATGCAAACAGTGTGGGGAAGAGCACGAGGATACCGAGAAAGTGAGAGTAGTGACGCGGGCCCGGGGGTATGAGCCCGGATGGTCCCCGCAGGAGATGAGAGCAGCGCAGAGAAGGGATCGAGATATAGGGCCGATTGTCGCACGGATGGAAGAGGATGCGAACCGGCCAGGTTGGGAGGTCATATCTCCGGAATCCCGGGAAACAAAGATCCTATGGAGGCAATGGGAACGATTAAGCCTCAAGGATAGCGTGCTGCATAGGAAGTACTGGGAACTAGAAGGACATGGTTGGAGGAACCAGTTGGTCGTTCCCCGAGAGGAACGGGCCAAGTTGGTGAGGGAATACCATGGAGGCGCGGCAGGAGCGCACTTGGGAGTCGCCAGAACGACGGCCCTGTTGGAGCAAGGGTTCTACTGGCCGGGACTCCGGGAAGACGTGCGAAAGGAATGTCGAGAATGTGATTGCGCGTTGCTGAAAAGAGGACGAGGGAGACGGGAGCCGCTACACCAATACATAGTGGGGGAGCCAATGGAACGGCTGGCCATGGATGTTTCGGGCCCGTACCCAGTCACTAAACGAGGAAACAAGTACTGCCTGATGGTGGGATGCTATTTCACCAAGTGGCTGGAGTGTTTTCCGATCCCGGATCAAAAGGCAACGACAGTGGCGGACAAACTGGTTGAAGAAGTAGTGGCACGGTACGGCGCGTTTCGAGAACTACACTCGGATCAGGGCACGAATTTTGAATCCGAGGTGGTGGCTCAGGTCTGTGCACTATTCGGAATACACAAAACGAGAACGACGCCGTACCACCCCAGGAGTGACGGATACATAGAACGAAGTTTCCGCACTTTGGGGTGCTGTTTAAAAGCTAGCTGTCGAGCAACAGGTCGGGAATGGGATGAGATGGTCCCGCTCGTGATGATGAGTTATAGAGCAACGCCGCAAGCCAGCACGGGAGTGACACCAAACATGATGATGCTGGGCCGACAGACCATGATGCCACGACAAGCGATTTATGGGAGACCTCTAGGACGGGAGGAGGAACCCCGACGGGTAGGCGACTACGTGGAGAGCCTGGAGAAAGGGCTAGTCGCGGCCTATCGGGAGGCCCGGGCGGGGCTGAAACGAGCCGCCATTCATCAGAAACACGAGTACGATGGAAAGGTGACTCGACGGGAATACCACGCCGGAGAACTGGTCTGGGTGCACGATACGGTGGTGGATAGGGACAAGGGAACGAAGTTGCGATTTCCATGGATAGGCCCTGCACTGATCGTCAAGGTGCTTGACCGAGGACGGGTGGTAGTACGGAAGAAACGAGGAAGACCGGGGGGGGTGGTCCATGTGGACCGCCTGGAACCCTACCGAGGACACGCTGCGCCAGCCTGGATGGTAGCTGACCAGCAAGGATACGAGGCTGCACAGTAAATGCTTGGGGTGGGGCGCGCTAGGGCACGTACGGAAACGGGGCACCCCTTTTTGTGATGAAGTCGTTCTCGCGTCTTGATTCCGCAGGTGGAAGAGGACCAAGGGAACGACCAAATCGGCGCTACACAGAAAGGCTTTGGCTAAAAAGGACTGATCAACCTGGGGCCATTGAGTCGGGGCGGTGCGTTGACCACTACGGTAGGAGTGCAGGTCGTTAGGCTGTAGAGATTTGCTACCTAGCTGAAGATTGGTTCTCTTGCGGATGTAATATAGGTGGGAAATGCGGGGTTGGAACGAAAAACGGCGTTCGGGAGCCACGACGGTCCGAATGTCTAAAGTAATCCCACGGAGCCGCTTTCCGGTCAGTTCGGAGGAACCACAGCGTGGAAAAGATGGTCGGATTACAACGGAAGACAGACCCGGTGGCAAGCTGGTGAAGACTTTTGAAGTGATGCCGACTTGGTAATACCGCTTTGCAGCGTCCAGGAGACCGGAGGAGAGTAGATGCGGCACTCTCGGGAACGCCGGAGGAACGAACGGACGGTTGTAAAAGGCGAGGCCTGAAACGAGGACGGGCTTTAAAGTAGGTCGTAAAAGGAGTAAAAGATGACAAAGAGAACGGGGCGGTGGCGAGAGGATGATAACGTCGAGCCCCTGTGTTCTCAGGGAAGTGTACGGAAACACTGCGAGGGCCGAGATGAAAAAGGCAAGAGGAGGCGACGAAGGATGAAAGGACCGAGGACGTCCGGTGGGGCAATAAAAGGCCTAGGAAGAAAACGCGTAGACGGGCGAGGAGCCGCGAGGTAAAAACAACAGGCGAGGCGGTGACCAGCGGCGGGCCCCGGGGACCGGAAATAGTAGGGGGCGCCACCGTTGAAGTGGATGGTGAGCTTGACGCTAGGGGTCGCTAGTGCAGGCCACGCCCACTTCCGCCTGCGGCGGCTATAAAAGGCAGAGCGCTCGCCGGAGCAGGTCATTCTGGTCAGCCGATCAGGATTCATCAAATCGCAGACGAGCAGACTAAGCTGGGAGAAGAAAAAAAAAAAAAAAGAAAAGCGGAGAAGTGAGACGAGCAGCATCACCACGAGGCAAAAACGGAAACGGCTGACGGGACGAGCTTCAGGTTTGGAACGAGCCCCGAAAGCCCGGAAAACGGACACGATGAGCGGACAGTGTTGGGAAGGACATTGTCGCGGAAAGGAATTTAAGCATCTGGTCAAGCATATTCGAGGCCAGCACGATGGAGTACGGAAGCAGTATTACATGTGCCCGGTGTGTTCGAACCGAGCCTATTCGACGCACCAGGACTGGCGAAAGCACATGTCGGACTCACACGAGGGAAGCCTGCTGAGGGGGATGCCGAAACAAGACCCCCTTCTGAGGCCGGAGTATGCTGCAGCGTTCGCCTTGGATCCAAAAGGACGGCCGCCGTACACCAGTTTCGCTCCTGGGGATGAAACGGCGGCCCGGGTGGATGACTTGGAACGGGACTACGCTGTGCGCCATCCGGAGGGGTTCCAACCCCCTGACAAGGCGGTGGATAAGGAGGCACCGGAGAGGCCGCGACGGAGGATCCGCGTCCCTTACTACCCGAGGGCGTCGAGAGGGTCCGATGACAGCGACGCCGAGCAGCTGGAGCAGGAAGCAACCGAGGAAGGACCAGAGGCCGACGAGGCCGGCGAGGGAGCCCAAGCAGCCAAAGCAGCAGGGAAGGGACCCCTGGCCGAGGTAGCGGAACGGTCGACGCCCACGCGCCGTTCCCCTCGGAGGGCCGCGAAAGGAGTGCGGAAGGAAGCCACCGAGTCGCCACGAAGCGCGAGCCGAGCCGTGGTCAACCCGAAACCACTCCTGACAGCAGACCAAGTACAAGGGTTAGTACAGAGCCGAATTAAGAAGTTAAATGCCCAGGGGTTACCGCGAGGCAAGATCCGACCGGGAGCTGGAGGACAGCATTCGGGAAGCGCAGGGAGGCCGACTGGTGGAAAGAGAAGCACTGTACCTGGGGAGGTTCCTTCACGAGATGGCGGAAAGGCAAGGACTCAAACCGTCGGGGCGGGTGGAAAAAGTAAAGTATGTTCGGCACGCGGCCAGGACCGAGGACACGGCGTCGAAGGCGTCAACACAGCCGTTGTTCTCTACCCCTACCCCGACGAGAGCGGATTCACCCCTAGAGAAGATGGTATGTAAGCAGCGGGTGGTACCACCCCCGGGACTGAAACGAATAAGAGATATTTTGGTAGCGCCGGATACACCGGAGACACGGGCAGCGGTGGACAACTTGACTCGAGCCAGTCTGGGGAGCTCGTTCTTCGGGTCGCAGGGATCGGAGGAGACCCCGGGACCGCCGTCGCCCGAACGGATAGGATCGCCGCCAGGACCGGATACCCCACTCAGGGACGAAGATAAAGACGGGCGAGCGCTACAACCACGGGTTGTGATACACAGACTACAAATACCGGCTGCTCAATCCATGGACGCAGAAGTGGAGGACTCAGAGGACATGGAGTTAGGGCAGGCCGAGACCAGAGGATACGAGCCGGAGAAGCAAGAATTGGACGAGTCGGGAGCGGATTCAGTGTTCGGGTCCATAGGAACGGAGGCACCGACAGCAGGACCATCTAGAGAAACGCCGCGACTCAAGTTATTACGGACACAGGCCATTCACCAGGTATTACAGGGACACTTTCCGGTGACGGCGCGGGCAGTACGAGACTGGGACACGGAGAAGGCCATTCAGGTGCAACTGGCGTGGCCCCCGAAGGAGGTGCGAGGGATGACAGCTAAGACAAGAGCAATGGCTTCAGCGTCTATGGCGTTCCTGATGGCACTGGAAACGGGCCACAAGCCAGAGACATTTGAGGAAGCGATGGCGCAGTTCCCAACGGCAGCGCTAGGGCCATTGACCAGAGAGTTCCCGGGAGTTGACCGGCTAGTTAACGAACACAACCGGACCGTCCAATTGGCTCAGACCCTGGTAATGTTTAAAAACGAAGATCAGTTGGACGACTTGTTGAAGGCGACAAGAGAGGCGGAAAAACAGAGCGGACTGGTGGATCAGCTTCTCGAGCTCCCCGCCAGGGAAGAGAAACTGTTGCTACCGATCCGACGCCAGGAAGAAGGATGAAAAGCCTCGAAGAAGGAGAGAACGGTGGATGCTGTTTAGGGTCCTGCACGGAAGAAAAAGCGCGACGGAACCAGAGGCGGAGAATGGCGCGTCGCGAGTCGGGTGGGGAGGGATTACGGGGCGTTGGCTCCTCACCCATAGTGTCAAACCCCCAGGGAGAGAACCGGGCCAAGGCGGAGGTACCTGAGCCGCACAGGAGGCCGAAGCCTGGATAAAAACTCTCCTGGAGACCGCTGGACGGGCCCGAAACTTTACTTAAATCATCGGGAACGGGCTGGCGGGCTCGAACATTCTTATTTTAAGTATTCTTATTAGTTTCTTTATGGGAATCTTCCTGCGGAAGTGAACGAAACCACATGTGTTAGGAGGTGTTGAGTGTACTCAGCGAGCTGGAGGGTCCATGACTGGAACGAACTTACCAAGCCTGCGGGGCGAATACGGAACGGGAGGAGGCGCTAGGAGGAGAAACAAGTTTGTAGCTGTTCCTCTTCTTCCCTGGAGCCCGCTGCGTTGGTTGGGACCGAGCAGGTTGAACGGGATCGTCCGGTCGCGGAAATTGAATAGATAGCGGACCGGGCGGCCCAGGAGCGAGAGTAAAAGTAAGGAGGCAGAATCGAGGAAAGGAAATCGGAATGGACAGATAGTGTTGTAATCTTTGAGTCAACGGTCGTGCCGGGGTAAAATAAGGTACCGGTGGGCCGGCGACTCGCCGCTGGAGGAAAGGCTGGCGCGGGCCAAGACTGAAACCCTTCTCCCGTGCTGCCTTGAGGGATCTGGAGGCAAGTGAGAAACGACCTCTGTCCTCTAGCGGCACCTGAACTTTCCGTGGCTTGATCTTCTTGATCTTGGATGAACCGCTCAGAATGTGGGACAGGATGGGCCCGGATTTATTGTACCATCATCTTCTGAGTTTCCTTGTCTTCAGCCTCTTACCGCATACGGAGAGCGGTAAAGTGAAATTTCTCCACCTGAATGCTGGTTTTGTCGTGCCAGGATTAATGCAGCGAGTCGTGAAAGGACCGCGGTGAATTATAGATGTCTCCCGGAGGACAGGGGGGCGAGCAGGAATAGTAGCTGAAAGACCCCTCGCTCGTGCCCCACCGAAACGATATATAATAGGACGAAATTAATAGACTTACTAAATCATATGTTAATATCTTACCTGCGGTAACGACAGTGACTGCTTCCATGTCGTACTTTCTGATATCTTCTTCCCGAAGGAACGGAACAAAATAGTCTTTGAAACATATAGGGAGGTGGTGCTTGGAACGTCGGCCTCGGATGCCTCGATAGACGCCTCAAGAGGTCTGCAGAGAGCGACGAGGAGCGATCCTTCTTGGAGTTCGACATCGGATGAGTTCTTCTTTATATATGCTATTTTTGAGATGGGCCCGTTCCGGATCTCAGAGGTTGACGTCGGGTGCAGATCCCAGTTGATGTCGTCCATCTTCACTTTCTACAACTTCTTCCTCTCCTTCTCACCAATATCTTCAACTTACCAACTTCGAACCGCCATACCTAGGAGCAGCCCGGAACGGCTCGGAGCTGTTGTCTCGGCATTCGTCATAGGCATAGTGGCTTCATGCAAAGTGACATGGCACCGATGAAGACTGTGGCCTTACTCCAGAATCAAACCAGACCAGATCTTAAACTTACCTCTATTAACGAACTATTTGTTGGTATTACAGTCTCACGAAAATCGTCTAAAAGCATGGTCCTCCGGGAGGACGAAGAGAAAAACTTAGTAAGCAGAGCGAGGCCCGAGAGCCTAGGAGACGAACGAGGGCCCGAGTGCCCGGAGCAGGAATCCTCTTCTTAGGAAAATCATCTCATCAGTGGAACGAAGGAGCCTCCCTCTCGCCCCAAAGAGGATTGTCTTCCTGCCGTTGCTTACGGAGGGGGGGAGGGATGAGAGGCGCCGGCTCCTGTCATCAAAAGAAACCTCATCAAAAGAAAATTATCTTCTTAGTCGGGTCTCCGTTCCGGTTGTTGTCATGCCACTTGGGCCCGGAATGGTGACGGAAATACCTTATCTAATTATGTTGGACTCTCTCTCTCCGACATCTCCTTCTGAAATCTTTGAGTGTGTCGACGTGGTCGAAGACTGAACGTCTTGGTGCTGGGTTAACCACGAGGACATGTGCCATAAAAGTCAAACTTCAGTTCCTGTACGGAAAACGGACACCTCATCGACAATTAATGATTCTAGTCTTCTCAGACTTACCTTCACTCCAACTCCATCTAAAGTTTCACTGTGACCAATAGCACGAAACCCGCGACGTCGTCTGCTGAAGCTTCCACTCTAAGCTTTAACGGATGAATTTAAGTTCCTTTCCACATACAACGCCATTTTCTTCTTTGGGTACCTCGGCCTCTGGCTCGAACATGTTGTCCTTGCCAAACGTGAAAAAGTCACTGGAGGGCTCTGAATGCTGAGGCGACCGAGGGCACGAAGTCTAAAAAGAACATTCTGTCTACAAAAACTTCAGTCTTTCTTCAAAAACTCATCCTTAAATCATCATCATCACCTAAGAGAACGCAGAGAAGAGTAATAATTACGGGAGAACGAGGGGTCACGACCGACCGGGTGGGAGAATCACGACCGATTCTCTGCCAGAAAGAAAAACAACGAAGAACGTCTGGACGACGGAAAAACGGATAAAAAGGTCGAGAGGACTAAGGGTCACGACCGACCCTGGTCTCTGGGTGGGAGAATCACGACCGATTCTCCGCCCGAACTAGGGGAGAGCGTCTGGACGACGAAAAAACGAAGGGAACGGGGGCATTGCGGGTCACGACCGACCCATGGCCCCGGGCAGGAGGACCACGACCGGTCCCTCTGTCCTAACGAGGGTAAAGGCGAGGAAAATGCGCCGAGGGGCTAAGTAAATAGAGCCCAGAGGAGAGGAGCGGGGGCGACGGGGTCACGACCGATCCCCAGTCCCGGGTGGGAGAGCCACGACCAGCTCGCTCATCCTAAAGAAAAGAAAAAAAAAGTGCAGTACAGGTCCTAAATAGACCCAGGATAAGAACTATGACGAAGATAAAAAGAGACTAGGATATATGAAACAAATTATATGAACTTTCACTAAGAAGAGAGAAAAACGAAGAACGAAAAATGAAGAAAGAAGAGAAATAATAATTAGCCGGATAGGCCCCGGGGGCCCTCCGAAGTAGACCGGAGAGGACAGAGGGTGACACCTCCTCCTCTACCGATAAGGAGCGTAGGATTGAAATGTTTCTGGTTCTAGAGTATGTTCTGTTGTCGTTGCTGTATGAACTGTTTTGAAATTTTGTAAAGACGTGTTTTCCCACCTTTCAAGAAGGTGCGGGAGGGTGTGATGAACGGCTATTCATCCAAAATATGTAGAGGTCAAAATAAGAGAAAATACGATAATACTATAAAAAGGTATATATGTAAAAGAACGAAATATATGAAATATATGTAAAAGAACGAATATGTAAATAATGAACGAAAGTGTAAAAAGCCCGAAAAAAGAGGCACGAATATGTAAGGAACGAATATGTGAGGAACGAAAATGTAAAGGAACGAAACCCGGAAAGATATAAACCGGAAGTGAAATGTAAACCGGAAACGAAAGATATAAACCGGAAGTGACGTCAGTTAAAGATCACGTGACCGAAAGCAGCCAATCAGGGCTGACTTCTATAGTATATAAAGGGGCGGTGAGGCCCGAATAAACAGAGTTCTTTAATAGTTCTCCTTGTGTCCAGACGTGTCTTCTTTCCTGAAACAACCGCTAAAGATGAGCTGATTCGAGTAATTAACCAGAAGTTAGGACAAAACAGTCGAAGTTCGAGATAAATAGTAAGAACTTAGGGTAGGGGCCCGACGGCCCGAAGAACGAGGAACGAAGGACCGAAGTAAGGCGCGAAGGCCCGAAACAGTCCCGGAGACCGAGGTGTAGCATGGCACGAAGGCATGACAGGCAGGACGAGGGAACGAAGTCCGCGGGGACGAGGGCGCGGCAGGCTCGGCCCCACGCTACCAAACAATAGGCGACCGTCGGCCCGTCGCCCCCGCGGACCGGAACCGTGGGGTGGACCGCCCGGTGGGGGTGAATGCTGGTCTGGGAGATAGAGCGAGACGAACCCCCGGCCGACCCGTACCCCTACCATAATTTCCCTTCCCCGCAGTCCTCCGTTTGACATCGAGTGCCGATCCCCGACCGATTCGCTCAGTCCCCCCCTCGTGCGCGAGGCACGACTCTAGAAACACATCTCGGTTCTTGGCCCGGATTCCCCGTCCGCCCCGAGACCCGAACAACCCCCCCACGTTCCTCTGTTGTAAGAATCGGCAACCCCGACTTACCAGAGAACGTCACAGTGTATATATAATCATGTTGTAGCAAATTAACATGAGCAAAGCATTGTCCAACACGTCACCAAACCTATGGATCTGTGAACTAGAGCTATCAAAACTTTCATTATTATTCAAAATACTATTATATCAGTCTAGGTGTCTTTAATGAATTCATGCAATAATTATTAAATATACATGATTGCTATAATGACAGTTCATTAGTTCATTAACTAAAATCTAGGTTTCGTATATCCAATTCTATGCATAGATAAATAGTATAGAACACGAAATTTTGTACTTCTAGGACCAGGGTGAACCTCTTCTACATTTATTCTTTACAGACACCTACAGCAGTACAGTTTCTATCGGAAAAGGCAATATTGAACAAGTCTCAATACCACCTCACACTCTCTATTGTGTCCGTCAACGGAGTTTCCCAGCAACTCTCGGCGGTCTCATCGCCCGTCACGGTCGGCTGCCCATGATGGACTCCTCCAGTCCATTTCATGGTAGACGCCCCCTCCCCCTCCCCACCCCCTCCATCAGTAGGCCTGGACCACAGCCTGCCAGCGGGATCGGCCTCTGTAGGCCTATATCTGTTTTAGGCCCACCATCGGTCATTGGTGACTGACAGGTTGAAGCTTATGACAGTGCATGGGATGGGAGGGAGACGTCATGAGTAGAAGTGAAGAAAATTATAGAAATTCGAGTTTGAATGTAGATCCTACTCGAAACACCATGAACCCCTATAGTTTATCTGCTCATTGGGGAGGTGTACTGGCTGTTATGATTCAATCGGGGCTTTAAATCTATTCTACCCAAACTGGCAGTTCATCAGGAAGTACATAAAAGTTGATACGTTGATATCAAAGAATCCATTTAACCGTTATCTTTAGCACAGGGTCAAATACAACTCCCGTCTCTGATAGTATTATCTCGACCACAGTATCAATAGATCATAATGTCGTGGTTAATTACTTTGTTAACTTTCATGGATACTGTGACCATGAATTTAGATATAAATATTCGACTGCTTTGGACAGAGACGTAGATTCTCTGTATATAGGCCTATTGGACATGATTCTTGTCAGCCATCACATTGCCTTCCGGGTAGTGGTCTCAATTGGGAACTGTTGCGCCACCTGGGTGGAGCCAGGAGAACCAGACCGATCCCATCCTCTGCTAACACCTAACTAGTACTGCTTGTTGAATAGGAAACCTGGCTTAGCCGAGAGAAATTGTGACGGATGGGCGTCCTCCCATGGATATTTAATGTCCCACCAGTGTTACCTATCACAGCACGTGGACAGTGATGAGGATTTAATCACTAAGCAATAAACACGGACCGGGGACTTATTATCGGCCCCCACCATTATCACCTCCCATGCAGGAGTACTCATTACACCAAATAATAAGTACAGGCCGGGAGGGACCGGATTAGGACAGGAAAACCATTGCCCTTTTTCCTCTGATGAAATTGTTTTGCCATTTCACATTTCAGGTGAATTAGTCTTGCATTCACTCCGGTTTTAATCATGAAATAAGAGGGAATGGTGAGGGAGTGGGAGAGTGCAATTATCGTGGTGTTGGGATGTGGTATTGACTACAGGTGATGAAGGGTCATACATCTCCTCCAGGGTCCCCTTTATGTCACCTGTAATCACCAGGTGGGAGGGGGTGGTGGCGGCCAACAGGTGAGTGGTCTGAGCACCAGATAGGCCTCCTTGGTACATGGTTTTCACCTTAATGCTATTGATTGGTCGCACGGTTAACATGTAGAAGCAACATGTGGGGGTAATGTTAGTGTCAGAACCCACTCAATGTAGCCTTGCAATGTTATTTCTAAAGACGGTATTTAGTATCATACAAGGTTTGCATTTGTATAGCTAAATCTTAATTCACTTAAAATGAAACAGCATTTCTCCTGCAGCTGTATAGCATAAAGTATGCTAACTTCAACCTAAAAAATAGATTTCTCCATTATCATGCTGAGTAAATAACATATGTAACTAATGTATTTAGAATTAAACGTCATGAGGTCTCTTTTGTATCTTGTTACAATTATCTTGGGGTATCCTTGGATAATAAGATGAATCTAAAAACTTTTGTTAGTAGTATAAAAAAAAGGTGGGTAACAAGATATTTGCCTTGAGTAAATTGAGGAGATAGATTACATCGAGTGCTGCACTTGCAATACATAAGCAAACCATTTTGCCTGTCTTCCAGTATGCAGGCTTCTTATTTGTGTCTTGCAGTAAGCAAGACAAGATAGAATTACAAATAATGCAGGATAATGCTCTTTGTATATGTACTGGGGTGAGGCCCTTGGACTATGTGACAATTGAAGTGTTGCATAGGAACTGTAAAATCGCTAGTCTTGAGCAACCCAGACATATTCAACTTTTGTCTTTAATGTATATCCAAGTAAGAATTCTTTACTCCATGATGTACCTGTCCAATCTACAAGATCAGTTGGTAAATTTAAGTTCAAAACCGAAAAGTATATCAGTAAGATCTATGAAAATAGTCCATTTTATGTAGGTACAACTACGGGATAGATTGCCCCATGATTCTCAAACAATGCCTAATATGTATACCTTTAACTGTAGTCTCAGGTCTTAAGATCAAGTGTATCAGAAATTGATTTGGTATTCAATTATACACGTTTTCATTAGTAACTCACTTAATGCGATGTCCAATTGTAAAAGTATAACTTGATTGTTCATTATTGTGTAAAAGAATTTTTGATAATTTCATCATAACTATTATATTGTACATAATGTTCAACTACAACTATAGACATGTAAATTGAAAATCTAAAGTATTTTGAGAAGTTAACAGGTTTATGCTCTTTCAAGATACGTCATGGCTTGAATTGTTGACATTCCTACATGATGTCTCCGCTTGCCAGGCCGCATACTTCAAACAGACTTTTGGTTCGGAGGCCAAAACGTTAATTTAAACAGGTGTCATCATAACTTAAAAAGAGGATGGGGAATTTCCAGCTGGCAGTCACCTGGACTGACACACGGGGAGGCTGATATAACTATTACAGCTACATGTAATTGGAGAGACGTTTATGTATCTTTGAAAACATCAAAACGTGTTTATGTTATTCAAAGAAATTTGAAATCTCCTCAGGCACTCTATTCACTGTCGCCTGAAGTCTCGTGGGTTTAAAAGGTTTTCTAGCTAAATGGGGGACGGTCTAATTTGGACATAGATTCGTTGTCGCTATGTGTCTTTGGTCTTCCAGTATGCAGGCTTCTTATTTGTGTCTTGCAGTAAGCAAGACAAGATAGAATTACAAATAATGCAGGATAATGCTCTTTGTATATGTACTGGGGTGAGGCCCTTGGACTATGTGACAATTGAAGTGTTGCATAGGAACTGTAAAATCGCTAGTCTTGAGCAACCCAGACATATTCAACTTTTGTCTTTAATGTATATCCAAGTAAGAATTCTTTACTCCATGATGTACCTGTCCAATCTACAAGATCAGTTGGTAAATTTAAGTTCAAAACCGAAAAGTATATCAGTAAGATCTATGAAAATAGTCCATTTTATGTAGGTACAACTACGGGATAGATTGCCCCATGATTCTCAAACAATGCCTAATATGTATACCTTTAACTGTAGTCTCAGGTCTTAAGATCAAGTGTATCAGAAATTGATTTGGTATTCAATTATACACGTTTTCATTAGTAACTCACTTAATGCGATGTCCAATTGTAAAAGTATAACTTGATTGTTCATTATTGTGTAAAAGAATTTTTGATAATTTCATCATAACTATTATATTGTACATAATGTTCAACTACAACTATAGACATGTAAATTGAAAATCTAAAGTATTTTGAGAAGTTAACAGGTTTATGCTCTTTCAAGATACGTCATGGCTTGAATTGTTGACATTCCTACATGATGTCTCCGCTTGCCAGGCCGCATACTTCAAACAGACTTTTGGTTCGGAGGCCAAAACGTTAATTTAAACAGGTGTCATCATAACTTAAAAAGAGGATGGGGAATTTCCAGCTGGCAGTCACCTGGACTGACACACGGGGAGGCTGATATAACTATTACAGCTACATGTAATTGGAGAGACGTTTATGTATCTTTGAAAACATCAAAACGTGTTTATGTTATTCAAAGAAATTTGAAATCTCCTCAGGCACTCTATTCACTGTCGCCTGAAGTCTCGTGGGTTTAAAAGGTTTTCTAGCTAAATGGGGGACGGTCTAATTTGGACATAGATTCGTTGTCGCTATGTGTCTTTGGTCTTCCAGTATGCAGGCTTCTTATTTGTGTCTTGCAGTAAGCAAGACAAGATAGAATTACAAATAATGCAGGATAATGCTCTTTGTATATGTACTGGGGTGAGGCCCTTGGACTATGTGACAATTGAAGTGTTGCATAGGAACTGTAAAATCGCTAGTCTTGAGCAACCCAGACATATTCAACTTTTGTCTTTAATGTATATCCAAGTAAGAATTCTTTACTCCATGATGTACCTGTCCAATCTACAAGATCAGTTGGTAAATTTAAGTTCAAAACCGAAAAGTATATCAGTAAGATCTATGAAAATAGTCCATTTTATGTAGGTACAACTACGGGATAGATTGCCCCATGATTCTCAAACAATGCCTAATATGTATACCTTTAACTGTAGTCTCAGGTCTTAAGATCAAGTGTATCAGAAATTGATTTGGTATTCAATTATACACGTTTTCATTAGTAACTCACTTAATGCGATGTCCAATTGTAAAAGTATAACTTGATTGTTCATTATTGTGTAAAAGAATTTTTGATAATTTCATCATAACTATTATATTGTACATAATGTTCAACTACAACTATAGACATGTAAATTGAAAATCTAAAGTATTTTGAGAAGTTAACAGGTTTATGCTCTTTCAAGATACGTCATGGCTTGAATTGTTGACATTCCTACATGATGTCTCCGCTTGCCAGGCCGCATACTTCAAACAGACTTTTGGTTCGGAGGCCAAAACGTTAATTTAAACAGGTGTCATCATAACTTAAAAAGAGGATGGGGAATTTCCAGCTGGCAGTCACCTGGACTGACACACGGGGAGGCTGATATAACTATTACAGCTACATGTAATTGGAGAGACGTTTATGTATCTTTGAAAACATCAAAACGTGTTTATGTTATTCAAAGAAATTTGAAATCTCCTCAGGCACTCTATTCACTGTCGCCTGAAGTCTCGTGGGTTTAAAAGGTTTTCTAGCTAAATGGGGGACGGTCTAATTTGGACATAGATTCGTTGTCGCTATGTGTCTTTGGTCTTCCAGTATGCAGGCTTCTTATTTGTGTCTTGCAGTAAGCAAGACAAGATAGAATTACAAATAATGCAGGATAATGCTCTTTGTATATGTACTGGGGTGAGGCCCTTGGACTATGTGACAATTGAAGTGTTGCATAGGAACTGTAAAATCGCTAGTCTTGAGCAACCCAGACATATTCAACTTTTGTCTTTAATGTATATCCAAGTAAGAATTCTTTACTCCATGATGTACCTGTCCAATCTACAAGATCAGTTGGTAAATTTAAGTTCAAAACCGAAAAGTATATCAGTAAGATCTATGAAAATAGTCCATTTTATGTAGGTACAACTACGGGATAGATTGCCCCATGATTCTCAAACAATGCCTAATATGTATACCTTTAACTGTAGTCTCAGGTCTTAAGATCAAGTGTATCAGAAATTGATTTGGTATTCAATTATACACGTTTTCATTAGTAACTCACTTAATGCGATGTCCAATTGTAAAAGTATAACTTGATTGTTCATTATTGTGTAAAAGAATTTTTGATAATTTCATCATAACTATTATATTGTACATAATGTTCAACTACAACTATAGACATGTAAATTGAAAATCTAAAGTATTTTGAGAAGTTAACAGGTTTATGCTCTTTCAAGATACGTCATGGCTTGAATTGTTGACATTCCTACATGATGTCTCCGCTTGCCAGGCCGCATACTTCAAACAGACTTTTGGTTCGGAGGCCAAAACGTTAATTTAAACAGGTGTCATCATAACTTAAAAAGAGGATGGGGAATTTCCAGCTGGCAGTCACCTGGACTGACACACGGGGAGGCTGATATAACTATTACAGCTACATGTAATTGGAGAGACGTTTATGTATCTTTGAAAACATCAAAACGTGTTTATGTTATTCAAAGAAATTTGAAATCTCCTCAGGCACTCTATTCACTGTCGCCTGAAGTCTCGTGGGTTTAAAAGGTTTTCTAGCTAAATGGGGGACGGTCTAATTTGGACATAGATTCGTTGTCGCTATGTGTCTTTGGTCTAGAATACAGATTAGGGCTGAACTTTCATCATCATTGAATGATCTTGTCCTCTAAATGTATTGTAAATATACCTAAGATAAGGCATATTTTATACCAGTTATTATAGATATTTACATGAACTGGAAAGCTGACTTGGAGAACACATACGTGACCGACATAAGCAAGTGATCATAAATTAAATCATAAAGACAGTCTTTAAAGAGCCCAAGATGAAGAGATTCCCCTACACTGTTCTAGTTGATAAAGCGTTTGCACCATAGAATATTTATTTGAACATTATAATAATTGTCGTCTTACATTTTTTAGCCTATAATTATATCATGATTAGAACACTGGAATATCTTACATCCAGATAACCACTACTGCTATATATGTATATTAGCCCTATATCTGCTATATTGATGGTAACTAGTATGCATTATTTTCAGAAGATTTTGTATCCCTTTATATCCTTTACATCTAAATCAGATTTTTCCACATTCCATGCATATAATATAATCACATCAAACTTTACCCTAAATTTAACGCAAATGACTATACATTTAGGGAATCCTTAATGTTGAAATAGATTTTCAACACGATTCTATGGAAATCTAGGGAATGTCCTGAGGACATGAAGCACTTATCATAGGCATCTCGATACATCTGAATGAGTAACCTTATCCACAAATTAAGCCACAAGTATAAACTCTCGCCGCCGTTCCTTGGCTGATCATTCCTCCAGTAGATCTATGTACGTCACCTAAGTTTCCCATTGGGGTGGTGGCGTTCATGAATATTGCAGGCTGCCGAGTGATTTAGTGCATGTTTTGGGTACTTAATGATCCTTTTTGGGGTCCATACATTCATGCACCTGCTTTAACCCTTGTATGGTAGGACTTAACTAGATCAATACCTTTGGCCTAAACAGCATCCATGTGTATAACCTTCTATTTTACCAATGGAACTGAATAGACAGGTTAATCATATGGTAGCAAATGCAGATGGTGAATTCCGAGATGCAATTCACATGTAAAATATGCTGTGCAATGACAGCGTGATTAGTAAAGTGCGTAATTCCTAAAACTGCACATGCTGGTTGCATAGCCTGATTAGGAATACCATATAATGGAGACCACAGCAAATTCCATGCATTTATCTAGATCCCGCATGCATATACATATATATGCTATCTACTGACGTCATTGCCAAAATGATGCCAGGTATATTTTAGAAAATAAAGCTTTACTTTGGAACTAAAAGGAGGAACGTAATGCATAAAGAGGGCTATACTCACTACCGCAACACATTTTGGAGATCGATGAAAGATACATACCTGAAAGAAAAATACCACAATGATTATTATTTATCAACATATTGTTTACAGTTTACAAATACATATAAATAAAGACATAATTACATATGCAAGATTCTATCATCTAACTATATAATGAAATTTCTATTGTATTTTTAAAACTTCCAACTATATCATTAATTGTCTTCATTCATTTCAGATAAAACTCCCTTTTCCGCCAATACCTTAATGAAGTTCCTCCTAAAATCAGCATTCTTTTTATCCATATTGAGGCAGGTACATCCATGTGAATTTCCCTACAACTTTTCCCACGTACGTATTTAGGTGCCTGGATGTGAACCACTTGTATAATATGTCTACTCTGACCATGTGATGGCGAGGAGGGGCTCGTCAGACTCCTAGCAAACACTCAGCCGAACCCTGTTGGCAGGCCAGGTGTGTGTAGACATATACCTAGGTGTTAAAGTATAGTGTTATTGGTCCGCTCGGACATAGACGGCCAGCACTAGTACTGGTGCCTCAGGTGTCAGAGGCAGAACACGGGTCCCAGGGCGGCCACCACCACAAGCACCACTATAGCACCACCATATACCACCACCACCACCACCACATGCTGGCTGGAGGCCCTTTTTCCACCTGGCGAGGATGTGACTCATATCTCCTGCCAGGACAACCAAATTGTGCACCTTTAATCTATACAGCTAGTCTGTCCTACTAAACTAGTGTCGAAAGACAAACAGTACTTCTTGTGTTAACTTAACATGGGGTGACCGCGAAACGGTCCATCTTACGGTGGTAAAAGGTGGCCAGGTTTGACAAAAAGTAGATTCTTATCCCCAAAGGTGGGGCGGTATTTATCACTGGAGGGGGGGGGGGGGGGTGGTTATTCAAATTCTACTGCGTTGTGGGAACCGTGAAAGGTGCCCTTGTGAAAGTCCCTGTGTACGCAGACTGTGAAAGGAACAGTGGAGCGACCACCCATTTGGGGGTTATTCTATACGCCTACAGGGAGGGCATTTGGTATAGTGAGACCTTAGTGTGACGCAGGGGGAAATGTCTATGTGAACTTGCATTCAGAGACCTAGGTGGTGTTTAAACGCTGAATAGAGGCGTTTTATATGTGATCGTTTGGCAATTTAATAGTGGAAGGTCATTGTAGGACATGGTCTGGTTGTGAATGGGGGAAGAAGGATGTGTAACAAAATTTAATAGGTGCCAGATGATTTTCGATAAAGCTGGAAAGCCCCCTAGGCGTTAACTGAAAAAGAGAATTATCTTCATTTATTGGAAACGTTATTCTAAAGGAAGGGGGCGATGGGCGCGTGGGACCGACAACTGTTCCCAACCTTACCTTTTAACGTTACCAAAACGGTGAATAGAGCTTTGGCTGTTTTTGCCACTGACGTTAGACAGGGAACAAAATGACATAATCACTAGACAATATCATACGAAGTTACTTGGTCAAATCTGGAAGAATCCAGGTGATACATACATGATCGAGTAGAATAGGTTCTCACAGCACGCTACTCCAGTTCTATGTACACAAAATGCGCATCGGCCACATCGCAGTGTGCTATACTTGCCACAGGCCTTTCACTCCGAGAGCCACCTACATGCATGCATGTGTAATTTTAATGGGCAATAAAAATTAAGGCGAACAAGGCCTCATCAATTAGGCATGGCTAGGCGGTGGCGCTAACACACACTTCTCTCTTTAGTGGCACAAATTGGGCGATCTCATGCTGTCTGACCGCCGCCTTTGCCAGTAGATGCCAGTTTCAATTTATACGGCATTTCTCAGTACTTACTCGAGGCACCAGAGAGAACCAAACACTGGGTCTGATGGGCTGTTACACTGGCATGGGAAACGCCTGTTAGTGTAGATGTTTAAATCTGAGGTTGACATGGCCTATAGCACGTCACATATTTGAAGGTTCAATATATTTGCAATTGCGACATAATAATACTGATGATAAGGCGTCTATATTGAAATGCTGTAATACTACTTTAAACACATATTCCATTGTAGACACTTATACGGAAGATGATTTCCTGTGAAATGAGTACATTTCAAAAAGAAAATGATGTAGTTTGTTGCTAATTCAGCAGTGCCTCTAATAACTAATGTTAAAGTGGTATTCTTGGGAAAAGGTTAAGGTAAATTAAGGGACACAAAAATAAGGGGGGTAGTTCAGACAAATAAATAATTCATTTCTCTCAGCTATCCCCTTATTTTAACAATAATAATTATTGTTAATGAATGAGAAATGAATATAGGGTCAGTGGAAAGAATATGTACATAGGTATAATTTTGACGGGTTGCACTCAAGGCTACACTATAAGGGCGGAGGAATGTAATGTAGTAGAGGGGAGCGATGATTAGGCCTACATTGCATGAGGGGCAGACCACATTTGGCAGGAGATGAGGTTGAACTTCTCCCTATGGCCTTACACAAAGGGAACAGTATCCCACATTCCCAAATAATGTGTCTTGCCAAAGTCAACATCCAAAAACGCAGACTGTACAGAACACATAGCATTGACTTTTTAAGGCTGAATCATTCCTGCCTTGGGTATACAGTGATGTGACTGATTTTATGATAAACATGGCCACTGATGGATCACATAAATAGGTCCTGATTCATAGCATTCCGGCATTCTGAATACATAATACACACTGCATTCTGTATAAAGTTAAACATATATGTATGGCAAATAATTCTACATTTCATGTCAGTAGATGATATAAATACATTAACACTAAAATAATGTTCCCCATCATTTTATACTTTGAATAGAGCTCGCTGCACAAGGCGCTTCTCAAGCTATGTATTCATACAATATATATCAGGAACAAGTTCTGCTAACATAACGGACAAAGACCAAAGATTGATGGGGACCCCATCGGTCATAATGCTTTTGGGAAGTCGGAATCCTTTCTCTGCAGATTATTGCAGCGATAAAAACATTACCAGGCCTTACATCGCCATGGTCTGCAAACTAGGATAAGGTGAGGAATAATTCAGGACTACTTGAGGGTAAACCTTTGGGTTGGGTGTTGGTAAGAAGTCACGGGTGGCCATAGCGGGTAGGATGAGGACGGTGATGAATGTGGGAAGTGAGTGTGCCCTTGTTTGTTGATGGATGAGGTCTGGGAGGGCAACGTCAACACGTGAAACATACAGACCCCGGCCGACTTACATTAGTTTATTCATCTCTGTAGGGGCAGTGGGGATTGATAAAGATACGCCGACTGTCAAGTAGGACTAAATGGAATGTGAATTATTTATACATCGTTATGTATGTGACTCGTATACATACATACACGTGTAAATGCTTATATGCTTACCAACACTGCCACTCAGTTGCTTAATAGTTCAAAAAGGGCAATTTAGATAAAATATTAAATGCATTCAGCCACACGGTACGTTGGCCCCTCTACCAATGTCTTATCTACCAATTGCTTATCCGCCTACTGAGATTCCAAGAAGTCAGAATCGATCTAAATGATATTATTTCAAAGTTAGAAATACAAATAATATACCGTAGAAAAGAAGGAAAATATATTGTATATAGCAGTATAGTCCTATTATATTTCATACGATTCCAGCCGTATTGAACTATAAGGAGGTTAATTATATACATTTAATGATAGTGCGTGTAAGTGGTATTTAATTCTATAGATAATAGCTAGCTCCATTCGCAGTCTCCTCCTAGTCGACTAGCAGTCGTCCAATACATAATTATAGTTCTCGCATCATGTAAGATGTGAACACTCGTGTGAAAGGGTTTTGTTGTTTATTATCCAATGTATAGTCATTCTGTGACAAGAACTCAATTGACCATGATCAGTCCCAGGGTAAGAGTCCCCTCAAACACATTCAGTCAACGCTCCGCGCTCTAACACAATTTCTATGCCTCACTCCAGAACCTAGACTGCAGGTTAAAGGTCCAACCTTCACTGGATGTTACTCACACAGTGCTTACAGCTACTCTGGCTAGCTAAGAGCGGAACACGTTATTATAAGGTGGTACGTCACACCGTGACTCCTCCCCCATTTCACTACGGTCAAAGTGAAACATTTGCTTTATGCTGCCCAAACATGGACTGGCCACCCACGTCAGTACAGTATGATATAAAACAATTGTACTGATTGTAAATTATAGGGGCTTTCTATGTAAAATCATGGCAGGTTAATGGCCTTAAACGTCAGCAGTATACTTATCACAATCCGTACAAAGCGGTCAGAGCCATAAGTCCCCTGACCCCTGGACCCACACCACCTCAAGGACCCCAATCACATACCTCACTATACAAAACCCAATCCTGGTGATGCCCAGTGGTCAGTGTGAGTGAATACTGAGCAGCTCTTTACCTATCTGAGCTGGTGGACAGGGGACACGTCAGGTCATGGAGCTGCCTCGAAGGTCTGATAGAACGGAAAAGGGGAGGAAAAGGGGATGGTCAGCATCCGGGAAGAGGGCGGACGGAAAGGGAAGAACAACGTGATCTGTGTAGGCATGTGTGGCACTGTGAGCAGCGGGCCTTATTCTGCTATTGAGAGATTTTCTAGGGTTATGTCTTCAAATTCTGAAAGCTACACTCATTTTATTGTATAACGAATACAACTCAAGTTGTTTTGTTTTGTCAATCGAGGGAATATCAATATAATATCATCAGCAATTATTATTATTGATCGTTCTGTGAAAATACATTTTGCCTTATGTAGTGGTGCTGATAGCGGTTGTGATACCTAGACATTATGAGGAACGAACTATGGCCTCACTCTTCTGTCGGGAGGCCTGCAGCTGTGTTCCAAATCGTACTTTTACTGTACTACTCATGGCGCAGCTCAAGTGCCGCCCCCTAGTGTTAGAGTGACGAACTAATCACATATGCCGTCTCTTGCAATTGCTTCTTCACCACAAGACTTAAATGCGGATATGTGCATATGGCATTACCCCTGATTCTTTACATGAATTTAAATGATTCGTACATCCAATTCTTCCATAATAATACTCCAGAATATCCTCGGTCTTGTATCCTCTCGTGTCTTTGGTTCTATCAGGAGTAAGGGTTGGCTCCCACCCAGAGGTTATGAGGTGTGGAGCCCAGATGACCACTGTGAACCATGTGTGAAAGGTCAGTCCCATACTCCAGGGTTTTCAGGACGGCGATTACCCTACAAAGAGGTGGCACCAGCTCCTCCCCTGTCAACACAGCCTCCAGGGTGAGTAGCTCGTAAACATACGACCCAGACCGAGCAGCTCCCCACCCCGACATGGCTCCCTACCAGCCCGTGAGCTGCTCGCCGGGTATAAAGCTGTCTCAGTGAACGATTTAATGGCCATACTTTACAGGATGAGTCACACATACTTGAAGGATTATTATGACATCTTATATGCCTATATATTTTGGGAAAATAATTCTTATAACATTATAACATCGTATAACATTTTAATCAGTATTGGTATGATATATTACAAGACTAGTAAAAAAGTTTATTTTGCATTTTGATTTGCAATAGAAAACAAAGGCCTCAACTTATCATGTCCTAATTTCAGAATGAAACCCTTACCATCAGAATGCAGTCCATCACTGCTCATTGGGAATGTGGTACATCATGATTAAAAAAGAGGTCACTTAACTCAGTGAAGTTGAAAATGACCCAAATTGCCTGGGGGAAAACCTGAAAAAAACGTCAAATGAAATAGAGACAACACACAACGCATAACTTCACGTTCCTCGGCTTTGGTATGTTATTCCGGGCCTTTTAACTCCATTGACCTTTTAACCCCTGTGGGCATCCCTGGGCTTTAATGTGATGTGACAATTACTGTATCAGCCGCCGATGAATTATATAAGGCGTGCGGTGTGACGCCATTGATGGCCGAACCATGGATGGCAATGAGTCAGGGCAGTACTGATGACTCCACCCGGCGCCCCCAATTAACAATAAAGCCCACATTCAGTGCACCAACCCATAATATGAGCCACTCATTATTGCTGGTGTTCAGGGGTCGAGCTGCTCCCACCCCTCTCCTATAAGGAACTTATGGGGGCGGGTCCATACAATAGACTAGATATTAAGCTGGAGTAATAACAATGTCATAGATGGAAAATCTGTTGCAAAATCAAGCCAATTAACCGGACCAGCTAGCTCGAATATCTGTATGGTTGTTGCTTTGGACCCTGCTTAAAAAAGTCGGAAGGTGGCTGGAGTGGACTCTAGGATGACCATCATCTGGTGAAGGTCAGTGTTGGCCTGGAGTGTCTATTGACCGCTGACCCCACCAGTCCGTTGTCGGCTACGTTATAATGAAACCTAGCCAGGTGGCCATATATCTTACGTGATAGGGGCCAGTTCATTGGACTTATACATGAGGCAGCCTCGGCTATAACAGATGTAATTGTAGCGGTTTCAGTGCAAAATTTGGATTAGCTAGATGTTGGTCTTTACAAGTATCTACTGTTTCGAGGCTTCCCTGATTGCAATTATACTATACAGGTTACACGCATGCTTTCTCATGAAATGTATGTTTCTACCGTGTTGACTGACTACTAGAATAAATCTACAATAATATTAATCTATTAATCTATTCTTTTGTTCTTCTTCACTGCACAAAATATTGACCATTTTTTGCACTCCCTTTATAACACCAGATCCCATAAAGTCACTTGCATTGTACATGAGATATATGGTATACATATAGCGCAGGTGCCCAACACTGTTCCCCTATACCCGGGGATATCCTACGGGCCTTAAGATCAATATGGGAAACCTCCAGCTACTCTGCATGCAGCACACCTGTGGTTTCCCAGGACGGGCCCTGAATAAGCTGACACACTCAGGAGAACAAACTGAAGTAACGTGACGAGGTCCGGATCGTTTACCTGTTGATAAAATACAAACTAGCTTCGAATAATGTGGAAAATATTGTTAACTGAGATAATGAAAATGTATAATGATTAAGGACATCATTAACATTTCATTGCTAGCATATCGAAAATTTCAGCTTTATTAACTATTTACATCAGTCCATCTGATGTGCTAATTGAAAATCTGAAAAGGAAATCGTTACTTTCAAACTCTGATATGTTAGAGGTTCTCGAGTAAAGGGGGATTCATTGTTACTGTTTCTATTCCATCAACTGAGCCAGATGATATCAAAAAGAGTCAAAGGAAAAAGATGCAATTGTCATAAACTGGTATGATAATTATTTTACTCAGCTCTTTTACAGTATATTATCATTGAACTGTTCGATTCTTTACATTCGGTTTCTGAATATATCAGACCGGTTATTATAGAGACGAGGAAATAAGGGTAGGTACCAATGTGTAAACTGTCCTCATTAACTTAGCAATAGACATTGTGTATATAGGGAAATAGTATTGAACTAGAACCAACTTGTCAAGAAAATGGGAATGAAGTGCCATGACGGCAAACCAATACTCATATACATTAATCTTGAGAAATGTTTGACCGTCCAAGAGGCATTATTTATACACGGTGCCTGTGTCATTATTTATATGTGGTGTCTGGTGTTGGTGGGCAGACAGTGTAGTGATACAGGGATGACAACTTGCCAGTGTTATCGTTCTCCAAACAGGACCAATTCGCGACAGACAAATATAACTTCATCCTGTTTACCGTTATGTCTCTGTGTCGCATTAACTTCTTTTGTTCCTTTATCTAATGAATTAGGCCTGTTTCTCAGTTTCAATAATTTTAAGCTTAAGTCATTGTAGTCATTTTTAAGGCATCTTGGCAAAGAGGTTGAAGATAACAGACGCTGTAGGGGTTTAATTTGGTGTATACTAAAGGTTTAAAATGTGATAGATCCGCCCGTTATTAGTCGTCTCTTATTGCCAACTTTAAAAAAAAAGCGGTCCTGATGATTTGGGACCAAAATGCCCCCGATATCAGGCGACCATGAGCAATTGTTATTTACAATACATGTATATAAAAAGAGCTGACCACCATCTGGAATATAATATATTATATATATATTGGTAACAGGGGGAGGGAGAGGAGAGGAGGGGGTAAGGTTTGCATACTGTAATATTGAATTTAGTGGTAAATATTTCTACAAAATCCCATTCTCCCCTGTTATCTAAATTCCGATCAATCCAGGTATATAGGTTGAGATATTATGAAGCTTGATAGGTATTATTTCAAAATTATCAAAATCTTAACTCTACCCGTCACTTTGATCACAGAAACAGCCTAAACTGGGGTTCCCCATGGGGAAATCAATGCTAAAGTTCTCAGGCCTCTGTCTGGTAATCGAAGGGTAGACACAGGCTCATGGTAGGTCGCCTGTCAATTAAGAGTAAAGTCTATAGAACAATCATTAGTCATGCCCCGAATGCTAGTGAGTCTATGAAATACGAAATGATTCGGCTATAAAGTAGTATCAAATCACTCTAACAGTTATGACGTTCATGCAATGTTTGCACTCCATCTCAAGAGGTTTATTGACAAAAAAAGTCGAAGCAGAGAAATGGCTCTTTAATTAGTCATATTAATGGTTTTAATGCTGTCAATAATGGTGACCTGCAATCAATTATGCGAATTTCATAAGAAAAAAAGAAAGACTAAGACAATGAATATGAATTTAGAATTTGAAGCTGATTTGGTTATGTTTTCATGAAAAGATATAATATCCTATCAAATTCAATGTGAGTAAGGAAAACTAAGAAAAAATGAAATTATTTCAAGAATTGTTCACCAAGGACTTATGGTCTAACATAATTATCATGCAGTTTAACTATCTGACGGCTACACTCCGTTACAACACAGACGAACCATATCACACCAAAGCCATATGTTGTACGTGCAACCCCTACTTTTGGCTAGCCTGAAAAGATCCTTTGTGTCTGAAATGAAAAATCACAGATGTTCTTTTTTCCCTGCCGAGCAGAGAGGATATTGGACGGGCGCCTTGAAAGAGATGGATCATCCAATCAACAGGCGCTCTATGGGATTCTATATAGGGGCTGTATTTGTAAAGGGAGGCTGGTGGGCCACAAACATTTCTGTCTCCGCGAAATATACCATCATCTCAAAGATATATCATGAGAAGATTGGGATTTCGCCACTATAGTAAATTATCCTTTCTATTTGTTGTCTACACAAAGGGAGCTCAACTTGACGGGATTGTGGCAGAAGGATTTAACTTTAAGTGGTTGGTTTTTCTTCTCGAAAATACCAGTAAATTATGGGGAATTTTGGTGTTGAGGGAAGGGCTGGGATAAAGCGCTCTTTGATCAGTTGGTGTTATCTGCAGCTCAGCCTGCTGATAGCATCATTGATCGCGGCTATCTGCTTGTAGAGGGCCGGGCCCAGGCTCTGACCCTGGCCGTCTCAATCCATACATCTCCCGGGGGCTGGAGGCTGCCCCAGGGCCGGCTACCCCTTGCCAGCAGCCCCCGGCTAATGCATATAGAGGGGCTGCTGTGTGGGGACAGGTATGGTCCACCAGAGCATCAGTCACCCTAAGGCCGGGCTGTTGACAAAACTTCTACTTGGATGAGACCTTCAGATTATTCTGATCCCACTCAATTTCTCTGCTCCTATATGATTTCATGGGCTATATGTATATACATGTATTTGGAAGCAGGATGTTAGTATGATGTCTACATATAGGGAACGATATTATGTATGTGCTATGTTTGATGCATTGGTATTTAATGGCATTTATTTGTCCGATACATGCTTCGACACATAGAGCTGAATAGATCAACTAAATTGGACCTGCGAGTGCGGATCAATTGCAATTCTTACTTATTTTTCTATACCCTATATAATAGCACAGAGTTGTCCTGAGTGAGAACAGGCCTGGCCAAAGGCCTAGATTGCTGGCTATCTCCGCCTACAAACATCACAATTACTACTGCCTATCTCCACACATGTTGGGGCCACCCCTCCAACTGATTATTTCCATGGCAACTGGTCGCTGGAACAGGGAAAGGCTAGCGGTCTCCGGGGCCGGTAGGTCGCCCAGGAAATCAATTTGATATCGGTTCTACTTTGGCCGGTACAATCTGCGACGCTAAGCAGGGGAGGCATGCCAACGCCAACTCGACCACATCAGGACCCAGGAAAAAACTTTCAGAGAGGCTAGAAAAAGAGACACAACAGAACTACCCCATTTCCCCGACAACTTCCGTCTTCTCCTTTTGAAGTGCCATTACTGTTGCCTACCATTTCTGGCAACAACTGTCCACTTGCCAAGAGGGAGATGGGCTGAGTGCAGAAAAAAAACTACCAACTTTAAGACACATTTCCCAGTCTGTATTTTGGTACGGGTTAGAAAGGCAGGCCAATGTTTGCTGTATATCTGGACCTAGTGATAAAATGAGGGTAAGTGCAAGTTCGCAAAAAGCTTGGCCGTGTTCCATAACTGGAGGCCTTGTTTGGTACTTAGCCACAGCTGATGAGGACTGATATGGTCTATCACTCTTTGGCTAGAAGGGTATTTGGGAAGCCTTCCTCTCGTAGAAGGAGTCAGTCAACTTGTCGGAAGCCTCTACCTTCTGGCCTTGTACCCTTGCTGACTGAAATTGGCCGCAGTCGACTGAGCCCCAGTCCCTCCAGGGACAGTCCCCGCCGATTGCCCTGGGTGGAGGGCACCTATTCTGGTCTCTTACCTCGTCGTGTTTTTCTACCCGCAGGCCAGGCAGGGATCGTTAGCAACAAAAAGGGACAGACGAGCCTGAGCAGTTAAAACTCTACAGACAACCTCTGAGCATTGATCTTAACCCTATCCATCGGATTGCTTTTCCACCCTTCATGTATCTGGTCGTGTTTGGTGGTGGTGCAGAGCTACACAGAAACCATACCCTATAAATTGTTTTGGATGGTGCATTAACAATTCCGTTTTCAGGTGCAGAGGAGACATTGTGCCTTCATCTCATGCTTGTGATATGTTGCATTGCTAGTAGGGAGTGTAAAAAAGGTTGTTACGATATCTTTTTAAGCTATTGATACAATGCATTGCAATGATCATCCTCGCAATAACATGCTATAGCCTACATCTTTAAATGTCATTTTACAAAGCAAATGCTTTATTTGTGGTCAGTCATAAAGTATCCCACGACAGAAGGTAATGTATTGCACTCATCCAAGACCCATATAACATGCTGGCGAAATGGCACTCGCATGTGACCCACAACCGTAAACTACCATTAGAACGGCGAATAATGAAGAATAATTGTGGCAACCAATCAACTAAGTGCCACACCCAGTTAAAGGATCCAGAAACTATAGCTACTCTACGTGCAACTAGTGACAAATCTGAAGGAAAAACAGAACGGTTCATGGAAATCAGAAAAAAATCGAAAAGCCCGTTGTGGAATGCTAAAAGGACCAAAAGGATCCATTACACTTTAGGTCTGACAGTGGAATGTGAATTTCTGGTGTGTTTTCCTTAAAAGCAATTCCTTTGTACCTGCTGTCACAATAAAATCTGGCTTTGTAATTTAGAGCACTGCAATCCAATTCAATTGCTAGACAACCCGATTAACTATGTCTGAGGCCTCCTCCAGTAGGGGGAAGGAGCTGGATGGCCAGTTTCCACCTCCATGGAGGTGAGAACCATAATTGGGTTAGGCCTGGAATAGATTGCTTCGAGACATGGGGGTTGGGTTCGACAATTCAATTTTGGAAGTATGCATGTATCCCTTACTAATCCATTAGTCTCAAAAGAATGGGACAAGGGTGAGGGGTTACCAATATTAGCAAAGAAAGGAATCCATGCAATTGGAGACGGGGAACATTTCAAAAAAAAAATTTCAACTAACATCTATCATTTCAGCTTGGCCTGGTACACATGCTGTTGATCTTCGTAATTCGGATGCAGTTACAAATAAAAAGATATATCAATTACCAAGATAACAGGTTTTTGAAATTTTGCTTATTTTGAGAATATATACAATATATATATATATAGTTCACGTTCACATCTACTACTATAGTCCTGATAAATAGATAGGTTTGTAGACAGACCAAACCTATCTTTAACTTCAAAGGGAAAAAACACGCATACCAGGGAAATTGCTCATCGCCAGAGGCTAGAAAGAAACAATCTAGCATGTATTTCTAATCATAATAATTATTCTATTACAATTAAATAAAACTGAAGCTAAAATTGAAAATCCTGAAAACATTAAGAGGGCCATCCAGACAGACCTCTGTGAATGAGTTACAGAATAAGTGGAATGAGGGTTGATATTGTCCTCTTTGGGCCTATCAGTGTCGTCAGAGGCCCGCAACGGACACGCCTAATCTTATTAGGCCGCGACACACAGCCTAGAGTGGATCCAGCTTATAGGCTGGCCTCATCTGCATAACAATCCGCAAGAACAATAAAAGGCAATGCGGACTGGATACAATCCCCCGCTGTGGGGATGATTTAGTTAAAGCCCTTGTGCATATAGACACAGCCAGCTGACGGAGGCAGGTCACAGAATTTCGGTTTAGTATGAGGTAGTGTTTCACAAGAAGTGGTACTGTTTCAGCAGAAGTGGTTTTATTTCAGGAGAAGAGTATGATATCTCTGTGAATGTGAGTCAACTTTTTTGAAGTGAGGTCTTAGAGAACAGGCCTTGGTGGCATACAGGAAAGTCCTTCTCTGCATCCTGCCACATAAAAGGACCTAAGATATGCCTTCTATAACATGATGTCTGTCCCCTGGGGGTCTCCCTGGTACTGGGTTCACCCACTGATGTTCTACCCTACCTTAAACGAGGATGGATGGATGTTTTAACCCTCATCACCCTGTGTCCCAGCTGGGACCAATAACATTATGAATGATAGAGTGGGAAGGGTTAAGAGAGATAACATGCAAATAGTCGATCAGGAGCAGGTATAGGATATCCCTATAAATAGCATCACAGGAGCTTTCTCTTAGAACATGTATGTTGTCGATGTAAAAAGACAGTGGGTCAGAATAAAACATGATCATATTCATAGGAACAACTTCAGAGCATAACCTCGATGTTTTTGTTACAATGTAGTACGTTGTTATCACATAAATGATGTGACTTTCAGTGAGTTAATCTCAACATGCTAAAGGAATATAGACGAGCAATTAGGTTCCTCCTGAAATATATGACCCATAAGGGAAAGAATGAAAAACACTCTACCCCGGCTGTACCCACAAAGAAGGAATAAACATTGTCTTTTTACCAAGGCGTGGACTACCTGCCCTTAGAACTAGGCCAATAAAACGCCACCTTAAAGAGAGATATCGCCTTTCCATTTCCTAGTGGGTTAGACACGCCTGAGAAGGCGCCTTGATTCAGAGGCATCCACTGAAGCAGTTCCCTACGGTTTGAGGCGTCTTCAGGCCTTAATATTCAGGCCTTTCTCTAGGCCTATAATCCAGCCATTAATCAGGCCCATTTCATAATTTTATCGGGTTTCTTCCCGGGAGATGCTTCAATCATCGCTGCCCTATCTTCTCGTTCCCAGTTGTAGGCCGCTGTTGGCACCCCTCGGTCATAATTTATTACCCCCACCATTCCCCTCCACACAGACAACTAAACTCCCAATACACTTTTTCATACTCTTCTAACCGATGAACTGAAATAGGCCATAGGGATAAGCGGGTGATTGGAATAGAGCATGACAAAGGTCACTATAAATAGTGGACAATGGGATGAATATATTTCTTGATGATCCTAATCTCGATCACCCTGAGTCAATTGAAATTCAGGATCATCTTTAAATGTAGTAAGAAAGAGTCATTCAATCATTTTATCAAAGCATACATAGTAAGCAAGCTCATCGTAGGAAATACCCTTAGTATTCAGCTACTACGTCATGGAACACTAGAAATCGTATAAGGTATGCTATTCAATATACCTAGCTAGGGTAAAACACCAGACATTGCAATCAGTAGAATCAGTAGCTTTTGGATGGCACTTATGATAAAGACCCTACTTGTCTTTGATAACGCAAAGGCCAATAAGGAATCTGCAGTTTGTAGGTTTCTTGTAATACTGGCACGTCGTATGTTTTGGTATCTAGAGAGTGAGGCCTGGAATGTGTCAACTCCTCATAGAAAGACACGTTATCAAAATTATGAGTTTATGGTGGAAAAAAACCTTGTAATTCTCATACCGGATAAATCAGTGACTGATAAGCAATTGTTCAATCAAAAATCCTGCCCTCCACCTCAATGTTATAATGAATCCAGGACTGACGTGTCATTGCTGCACTACCTCACTAGATCTTCCATCTCAATGCCACAATGATCCCAGGACTGATCTGTGAACATATTACACTATTGTAACCTGATAACATAATTCAAAGAATGATATGCCATTACAGCACTGTCATACTAGCCCCATCTCCCCAATGGTTCAAGGTATGATACGCCGACAACACACTACTATACTAGCCTCTCTAACTCAATGTCACAGATTCCAGGACTGACATGCCATTATTGCACTGCTGCAATAGCCCCTAACCTCAATATCATAATGCCTGTAATTATTTCAAGACTGAAATGGCAACATTTCAATACTATACCGCAATGTCATATAATGCGTTGAGGAATGATATACTATTATACATAGACCTTCCTCCTCAGCGTCAGAATAAGTCTAGGACTGATATGCCATCCTCCTGCATCACCTCCAGCAGGCCTCCAGGTGCGTGCAGAGGTAGCCCTCCAGGTCCCTTTTTCCCTCCTGGCAGCGCCCACACCTAGGTCGTGAGGCACGCAATCCGCGCACGTTTTCACTGAATCTAAAGAGCAAATATGATATGTAGGGTGATAAACCTGACCCACTCGGCACAGATACAGTACAAAGGGACACAGGTTGAAACACTTGCATGTCGTGTGAGTAGACCCAAGTACATATAGAAGTATTGTAGAGATACATATCTGAGCCTGTCGTTTGAAGGTTTTCCCATTATGCTGGCTTATCTACCTGGTTCCAGGAGCTTTTTATTTACAAAACAACAGCAATTAGAAATTCAGGTAGCAATTCCATGGCATGACCACGATTCTGTTGTTTGTTTTTGGTCGATATAATGGCATGCACGTCCTGAGTGTGCTAAATAATCATCTATAATCCTGGTGGAAACCGCCGACACTATTTAACCACCAAACAGAACTCAACTGAATGCATATTTGAGTAAGAGGGCTATGCATACGGTTTCACAATACGTACTAAGCTTGATTCTTAATTACACAATATAGCCAGGATTTCATATGACTCATAAGCCTCTTTCCTGCACAATTGCTTGTTTATTTTTTGGTCAATCTGCCTTAGTAAAAAATAGTTGCTACTCTAAACAATTGTGGCATTCATGTGACATCAAAGTTTAATGGATCGCTAGTTCTAAACAATACAGGATATTTTTATCTGGACCAATCAGTCCAATGTATTTTCTCACGACAACTGGAAAATCCCAGCAGTTCTTTACCTCGCATTAGATCTACAATTGTCCATAGACTTCCTGTCGTATAATCCTAGCGTTATATGATTGAGCGTTTGGATCTGTTATTTACAATGAGGAAATCTCTAATCCCTAGACAACGAACTGATGGGGGAGGCCTATCCCTAAGGAGGCCATAAGGATCAATCCTGGACATCTTTTGTCTCAGGTAATGGATCACATCTAGATGTATGAGGGCGCCTCCTAACAGCAATTTAAACCTTCGGGCTTGGTTTGCCTACCAAGACTTTAAATTCTGTGTATTGCATGGATATTAGGTGAAGATCCCGCTAGTAGTAATTAACAATTTTGCTCCTTACTTTGTGTATTTTACATGGTTTGCTTACAGAGTCAACGACAACAATAATTAGGAACGGCCGAAACTAGACCTAGAAAATAAAACTGGTATTAAAGTGAATCTTTATGGTAAACAAATTTGATCAACTCAAGTTGTGATACTCAAACTACGTAGGACGTATCATTAAAGACTCTACCGACGGAGCGAAATTATTAACAGGCATTTCTTTGTCCCGTGTAAAATTTGCAAATACTTATATCGTTTGCTCAAAACCATTTGTAATTGGTCTAATACTGTAACCCAGCTAATTGCTGATTAAATTTGAATCGGCAAAAAATCAAAATTGGCAGACGTGCATAAAGATGTCCTGGCCCTATAATTTGGGCGTTGAGTAGGAATTTTGACATTCTTTCAAATAAAGCGAACTATCTTTAAAACAAAGCAGTATCTGTGTGGGAGAGTCATGTAAAATCCAAATGGCCCAATTCTTCACAAATTATCCCCAGGCTTCTTACATCCTTTCCATGTCTGAACATTTACTATAGGTAATATAGGATTATTCCGGATGAAGTACAACAACCTGCTGCAAAGCCTCTCCCCTGGGAGCCAGTGCAGTATTGCTTAGCCTGAGCCGTAGACATAAACCAACCGGGGTTAGTCTACCCCCTGACATGTATGACTCCAAAGACCTATTGTTTCCGGGCGGGCGTCCCTGTGGGCCCGGTGATGGCCCCCTTAACTGGGCGCGGGCAGCAGGTTGAGATGACCGGTCCGATGGCCGGCCGGAATGACCACAGGGCCCCCGGGCCGGCCGCTACTGCCCTTCGGAGACCCGTGTCATCAGCAGCTGCTCGCCCGCCCTGAGCTGCTCATATCAGCTCGGTACGAGCAGTTAGGGCCTGCCCCGACACCGCTCCTCCACAGCTGAGGCTAATAGATATAGCTTTACTGCGTTTCTATGGGTCTTGGTGGAGATAAAATAAAGTGAACCTTTCAGGCGTATAATGCACGCGGTATGTGTATTTCATCGGAAAACATCTGTGAAATTAAAAGGGCTTTTCATTAGGTCAGGCCTTTGTAGAATCTGAGCATGTGTGCCTGCCTTTCCATCTATATAATAAACATCTGAATTATGGTAATCATTGTACACTGCTTTGAACTGAACAAAATAATACTCTTTGGGCCAAGTGAGGTGGTCACAGGACTTATATATATTATATATATCACAAATGCTGAATAGCATAAGTCTTGGGCAGATGCACTATTCAGTGCTCCATCGTTTCTCTAGCCCATTGTAAAATATATTTGATCCATCTGCAATCAGCTTCCTGGAGATGTGACGGGGTTCAAAACCATGCCAATTTGAAAAGTGTTGACAATCTCAACATTCTGCCCAATACTACCTTGAATACATGAAATTATCATTGCGTTTCTGAAAAATATGTTGAACATGGTTCAGGCTTAAAAATGTCAACCTCAAGATGTTCATGTCTCTTCACAATATGTGTCTGTAGTTAAAAAGACCAACGTAACAGCTGAGTGACGAACCAATTTACCGCCAGATTGGTTTCGCCGAAACTACTACATCTGTCACCTGACTCCCCCTAGACCTTGGGAGAGGTGTGCCAGAATTACCAACTGCTTATAAAAAGTACGTCAAGCTAGCAAATGATAGGTAAGACTATACCTTGAACGGTCAGGTTATATATTAGGCACGGAACGCACTGCCACTGTACCGGAAAGTTTCAATTAACGCCATCAACATTGCTGGAATGTTATATGGTGCTCTTTTAAAATGTCTACTCTATTCGTATGACACTTTTTGTAAGGTACAGGGACGTATAATTATAGGCAGAGGAATCCTGTTGCCTAAGGGTGAAAGCAATCTGATTTTCTACATGCGTGTTCTAATCGTATTGCCGCTTCAATTCGCTTTAATTCAATAATTAGGTCCGTGGGGGATCCCCTTGTATATATAGACCAACTATACACCTAGAACAAAGTACGGCTGTTCCCACACTATTACTCCAGGGGTTTCACGTCTATTCTGCAGCTGTTGGCTCTTACCAATACGACATGTCTTCATCCATTCATACCGCTCTAACTCCCGTACAACAATGCATTATGTGGCCGCCAACTTTTTAACCCTACAAACCCCACTCCCCCCAACGTAACAGATTCAGCATTGTCCGTGACCCTTTGACCTCCGACTCTACTCTATAATTTCCACCAAATGTCACACACAAAAGGCTTAAGGCAATAGCATAAACAAGTTTAATGTATCGTATCAAAGAATTAAATCGATTGTTATGATTTATCATCGGCAAAAAGAAATCCTTGTCTAGGTTAACCTGTTTGCCCATGGTGGGCGCCGCTGTCTGCTAGTATTCCTAAACATGGGCTGGCATTTGACTTCCTACTGAAAGGGCTGATTCAGGTTTTGGCAAAGATATTTGTTTTTCATCCTGTCGATCTGTTTAGAAAATCCCCTGTGCCTTAAACATAATGCTGTAGACCTTGCAAAGTGACAGTTGCCAAAACGGTTTCTGTATAGGATTCCCTTTGTACTATCAAAACTGGTGAGATCTCTTTATTATCAAACTACACAATGGTGATAGAGTTGAATACATTTAAGTTGTTAAGTGGATTACCATTGATCAAAAAATGTATGGGTTTCGATCGTTAATCTTCATCTATCTTAAAGTATAAGCACTAGCACTTTCCCAATCCATCTTGAAAATCGGATCAGACTTGACAACATAATATACATTTACATCCCAGTCGCCAAGAATGTAAACCCAGTGAAGCAACCGTGGACAGATGATTCATTCAATAGGAACATGATACGAGCATTTCTTAGTGCGTTGTGGAAAAAAAAGGTGAGAAGGGGAAAATAAGCTAGAGATGAACCCCGGTTTTTGATATAGCCATCAGTCATTAGTAATCCGCCAGGGGCGTCTTTAATATCACGTGATGGCCTGGAGGAGAGTCCTCCGGGAGGGGGAGGATCCACCCTGGAGGGGGTGGGGGTTATCCTCCACGGGTTAATCCCTGTGTAAAGCCCTGTGCAAACTGCCTCAGGGAGGTAACCCACCTCCTTCTGTTTCCCACGCGCGCAGTCATGTTCAAGCGTCAGGTTACAGACTTAAAGGCCTTAAGTACGCCTGTTTGCTGAAATCTCTTGTATCTCCTTGTTTGTATATGACTCTTTAATAGGAACTTTTATGTTTGAAGGGCAAATAAGTTTCAGGAGAACATTCATGACTTTGGGTGAATTTTGCTTTAATTTGTTGTTATGTAGGTCGCTATATTATGGACATTTGAAATGTCTGATCAAGCCTGTTTTGCGAAATTGAATTGATCCGCTAATTTAATTTTTACATTTTTTAATACTGCATTACACAATCTTTATTGTGATTGAATGGATCTCAACTAGTACCCTATATAAAACTGGTGTATAGACTAGGGTTATTGTAGACAGAAGTGAAATAAGCTTGTAAATGCCTTTGTTCGAGTGATTTAACATAGTGCATTGTTAAAACACAACTATTTTCACCGAACATGCTTGAAGATGAGAAGGATGTAACAGAGAATAGGCTACTGTGTTTCCTGACTCTACCCCAGGCACAGTTTTTGGTGACTACTCTGTCTATACATGTACTGTTTTAGAACAGAGCATTGACCTGGGTGGTACTGACAGTGCTGAAGGCTACAGCCACAACCTGATTTATCCTTTAGGGAGAAGAAAGACCTGTTAGATCTATAGCAATAAGGAGCTACTCTAAAATGCCCTCTTTTTCATAATACAAGTTCTGAAAAATTACATATTTCAATTTCTATGTAAACAGTGGCTCATAGGCTGATTTCAGGGAGTTTCCGAAAAGATACACTGTAGTTCTATAATAGTACACTTTCAACTTTCTGTGCCTCATGCGGTAGAAATAGATGTTCGTTCCTCTGACAGCAGAGACATGTTACATTTTATTCCCTTGCATTATTGAAATCTATTTTGCCCTGATCGGTGACAGAGTGTCACATAAATACCAACGACCGGCGACACGCCAATGATATTCATTGCTCATTTATGTCAGCTGGAAAGTTGGGAGTAAGGAGAGAGCCCAACCTATCGCAGGTCTGCAGATCGGCCTAAGCTATTTATGTATGGACGTTTCATCCTCCAGGGTTGAGTGGATGGAGGTGAATTATACATGCTACCCAAGCTGTCGGCCCAACCCCTACATCACCACATGCTATAGGAACCACCAAAAAGGAACAACCCCATGATTTCCTCCGGCGTGACCCTGGAGGTAGGGTTAGAAAATACCTAATAAATCTGGGTGTCACCTCCACGAGGGGCCAGGGGCTCGTGGCTCCCTCCAGTATATCAAGGCCCAGCTCAACCCCTGCTTGCCATGAACACCGCCAAACCTACCCCGATCAGATAGCTGGTCACGCAATCGGTTCATAAAAATAAAGGCAATTATTACAGACCCAAACAATATCCACGGGGAGCAAGGCATGCTGAGCTGGCTTTATTGTGTGTAAGCCTTTGCCAATGACAGCCAGGGCTTCCTAAATCAAAGTTTTATTTCGCTTTAGTCTGCCTTAGCTGCCAAACCTTTCACGGTCGATGTTTGCAGGGTCTTATCAGCCACTTCTTTATGTGCAAATAACTCGGATCACCCAAGTAGCGAGGAAAGTGCAGTTTCTTGTTCAAACCAGAGTAGATCAAAGCAATAATGTGCATGCCTTCAGCCTCACGGTGCGCTGTGCCATTATTATGTTGAGAAGGGCAAACCTGCACCACTTAGTATTCAAAATATGGGATTTGGGTAATCATAAAATTGCATGAGTGGTAGCGAGATTTTGCAAATTGAACAATTATTTTCCGAAATAAAAGGGTTCACACTTTCAATAGCCAAGGCTGACTTGGCCATTTGCGTGCTGCTTTCCCATAAACAGTATAGGATACAGTGAGCAAATACTGAAAGGGAACTAAAGGTTGCCTGATACAGATAAGGGCTTCCTTATAGTGTTGGATCAAGTTGAGGCTGAAGGCAATGCTTTGATGTTTGGATCCCTCGGGATCAACGTTTTACCTTCAGGACCGAGAGGCGCCATGGGATTCAGATACATACCTGCAAGCAAAAGAAGACCATTTAGAATAAACATTGATGTCAACATCGGTGTTATAGAATGTTGTCTGGAACGCACATATCTGTCTAGACCAGCTGACAAAGGTTTGATTGTAAATAGGTAAAAACTTTGTCCAGGACAATTCAATCTATCTAAATAAAAATAGCATAGTAATATAGAAACATGATATCTATGTTTCGTGCATCAATAGTTTACGAAAAATAAATAGTAGGTGGCTCCTGGATCCATCCACCTTCCCTAAGAGGGCCCATTTACCGTAACACGCGTACATTAGGGCGAAGATCACAGACTGAAGAGTCACTATAGGCACTACTTGCATGTAAACCCTGGAGCTACATGGCCCTAATTTCCCTAACAACATTCTCCACCTGCTGCCCAGGAGGGACGGACTTAACCCTTTAATGTTGTGTTCACTACGAGAAAAATCAGATATGGCTATAAAATACGAATTACTTTGCTTATTACAGAATAATTTAAGATTACACACAAAAAATCTGTTTGGTAAAGATTTATATGTAGCCTAAATAATGTATTGCTCCTGAAGCTGATGCACATTTTGTGGTTGATCGAGTTCCGACCACACACTGACTGACTGTCACCTCCCTTATTGCCGGGGCTGTCTGTACCTGAGACCTTTGATCCCCGCCGCCTGTCATGATCATCTCAGGTGTCTGTTCGCCCCCGTGCCCAATCACAACAAAGCAAAGTCCAAGACAGGCAAGACAAGAGTGGAAATCTGAGGGGTGACTGAGGCAGGGGGTCGGGGGCCTAGCGTTTAGTAGTTGGACGGGCCCACGTAGTAAAACTATTATGTATCGCACGAATATAGTTTTGTTTATCAAAGACAATATAAATAAACCGTAAAATTGCTTCGAGATCAGATGTATAAGACATTGAAATTGTTACGTAAAGATGGAGATGGATAAGTGTTGTAAACAATCATATCAATTGGCAATTCAATGTATGTATCAAATGTACATTTCTACAAAAGCAAAGATATTCTCTATGACTTTTGTGGGTCACTAGAGTATTTTAGGGCAATTTATAATTCAGGGTGGTCCCTCCTAACTTGAACCACAGGTCTTCCATCTGACCAACGAGTATAGACAGAAGAGAGATACAGCTCCAAGGGGCGGTATATCTGAGGGTTCTGGCAGCCCTTATCTATGCTAAATGGTGTGACCAATGGTCACAGATCACAGTGCCCCTTACCAGGGCCGCCCTGCTAATTACCCCACCCCCTATGGGGCTCCTGGATGAACAGCACGATGCTGTCTAGGGTGTAAGGGTTATTAATGAGTAAATCTTGGCAAAGTTCATGAAGTGGAAGAGTTTTCTTGAAATAGGATGAAATAGTTTAAATTTTATTAATGTTAAGATTTTTGAAAATTTTTTGATAAGACTACTATTGAGCGATGTACCATACTACTCTGTTTCACTACATATAAGTCTCTTTTGTATCTACCCATTTTGAAGGATGTTATTGCAGAATTAGTCAAAAATGCCATAAACTTTTATTTCTGAGAAAAAGCATAATAAATCCTTCTGCCCATGGTCCACATATACTATTTATATCAAGAGATAGATAAATATATCCTCTATCCCATGAAATAAACCATATATTTGGGCACAGGGCGGTTCAAAGCTTTAGGAAATGATATATTTTTGCAGCTTAACTCTTAATCTGGGTATTGGAATGCTTGCATAGCTAAGCATAGGGATATTTCCTTTGTCCAGTCATAAATTGCATAACTCCAGATGTGCAGGACGCCCCTGGCCTCCAAATGACCACATGCAGAGGTGCGAACTTCTAGACAACCTCCTGTCATCCCCCCCGGTCTCAGCTGAGTCTCTCTTCTGTCTATACTCGTTGATCTGACACTCACAGCGGATGATTCAGAGTTTCGACAATATATCTCTCAACCAATAGTAAACTGGTGAGCATTGAGTGGTGGTAACCCGGATATTATTTCACCAAATGTTAACAAGAATTGAACAACATACGACGCACGCTCGGATTTACACAATCCTAAGTTTATGTCAACATGTTTTCTGTGACCGTGAAATATAAGTAGAACGTCGTTTTTTAACTCAGAGCCCCAGGTATTAAAGCGCTGTGTGTGTACAAGTCTTGAACTCGACCTTCGACCTACGGCTCAGTTGGCCATTTAATGGTATCTGCTAACGGAATATTGAAACTGTTAACATATTGTTTTTGACTGTTTATTCATATGCAATTATTATATATATAATAGATATCTATAACATAGCATATATAGCAATATATCATATCTAAGAGCCTACCTGCACTATAAAGAAATAACACCATTATTTCACAAGTAGAGCATGGTAAGGATAACTGGTGACCGATTCAAATGAGAATCACGAAGAACCTTTGTTGCAACTCAGCAGATAGGAATGTTATACACTGAAACAACTGATAAGAATAGAATGCACAGGTATGCAAGTCTACTTATCATAGTGCCAGCGCGTCTGATGGTGACAACACATGGGGATTGTTTATGATAATTGTGGCACAAAAAGGTCTGTGTGTAGATGGCGGGAATGTTGGGGTTAAAACAAGGGTCATGGTGGGTGGGAGTGCGAGGAGACATGCTGACGATACATGCCTGCAGAAATAAAGGTTGTGGGGTAACCTTCACGCAACCAGAAATTCCAGAATTGATCTATATTGTTAGCCTGTCAACATCCTCGGTTAGGTTTTAACATTTTGTATGACCCACTATAAAGACATAGCTTATATATATTCATATCATTATGGGAACTAGGTGACTCCTCAAAGCACCCATATATCTTTTCTATAATATTAATAAATATTACAAAATATTACAAGCTGAACCGTTAAAATAATGCCGTTGCAGGACAGAGTTGGTCCCAGGTTGCAAATGCCTCAATAATAATCATAAAAAAGCCCTGGCTTCGGAGGATAAATTATTCAAGCCATTGTGCCAGCGTTCCCCCTAAGCCCTACCAAGGCTTGGGCCCGAGGAGACAGCCGCGAAGACATATAACCCGGGCTAACCATGTTTATGACAAGTCGTAATTTCATTTGGTTGACAATGGAATCTGGCAGGGAGGTATTCAGGGAGTCTGTTATTAATGGATTCTCTCCACGACCCCAGACAGGATTATGAGATAACAACTTGCACATGATATAACATTGGTTATCATCCTATTACCTTATTATACAGAAATACCCACAAAGCCCTTTTTAGATCTTAATATAGTGTTAAGTAATAAAAGGGAGATGTCTTTTTTCTTAGTAACCCTATAAAGAACCTGTTTTTATAACTCCTGCAGGTACCTAAATGGAAACAGCTGCTTTCTTCCAGACCACAAACCAAATTTTATATCGGCCATAAAGACATGACCGCAAGCAGAAACCGCTTCATTTTCTTGCACTTCTCCTCCTACCAGACAGCTATTATCCCCAGCCACAATTTTTTTTGGGTTCTAGGACCCCATATCTTATTATCAAGAGCCAGGTTCCCAGAATATCCATCAAATGACCAATGAGGTGGGGACGGGAAGGGCCTACATGCAGGGAGTAGGGACAGTTGACCGTGTTGTAAATGGGATGTGAAAAGGGGGTGTGGCCTGCGGGCTATGGCAGACTGGATCAATAACAAAGATGATCTATGTTAAGCTGCCCACCCCTCTCCCTCCCAAACCATGATCTATGTGGGATCCCTTCCTCTCCCCTATCCCCATCCCCAGGGTGTGGACATGTGGGGTTGGGGCATCATTTTTAGCCGGGGGACCAGGCACTTGGTGCTGGGTGACGTTTTATATGACCAGAGAGAGTCTGATAGCTGTGGACTTGGGAGAGTCGCAGCTCAAGGAGTTAAGGAGGGACGGACCTTAGATGGACATACTCTCCAGACAAAACCCAGACTGTAACTAAAAAGACAGGGTTATATGCGTGCAGAACATGTTCTAATCGTTGATGTTAACCCTTGGTTTACCCCCCGATCGAACAGGCTAGGCCGGCACCCCTCGTCCCTACCCCATGTAAAATTAATGACCGCAGCGATGCCTAACGTTTTACTTCTTAGGTTGTCAAAGTCAATCATCTTGACTGTGGCTGGGTGGCCGTGTAACTGTGACTCATCTGGCTCCTGCTTCAGGACCAGCCAGACAGTACGGCCAATAAATAACAGGACGTCAAGGTTCATTGTATAAAGAACACAATGCTGTATATTAAAAGATATCGTATTATTGGCGTGGCAGTGGGTAAGAACGGGTTGTGAAATGTCCCTGGGTATTTGAAACCATTAATGATTCAAGAAGAATAAGGAAAAGGAAACCCAAGGAACCTTTCAGATGTAATGACATTATTCTGTAGGAGGTGGAAATGCATAGTTGAGGCATTTGAGGATATGAATTGAAAATTCACCATAACATGATTTTAACTTTCAACGACAATACATTTGTGAAATGGTAATCATAGGCCTATAACTTTGGAATATTTAGTAGGGATATAGTCTGATTCCCGTGTTTGTTTTATTTGAGAAGACCATCTTTTTTAAACCCCTGTCGGGGATATACTTACCATAGCTAGATGTTCCGAGTCGATACGAAGTACTCCGTTCTCGTCCTCGGGACTGGGCGGCAACATGAAGGAGTCCATGCTGATCCGTGAACTGCGCTTACTCTCCACACTACTGTTGGAGTTCAACCTCAGGAAGAGGTTATGTCTGCTGCCCTCGGGGTCGGTACACCCCTCCCCGATGCCACTACTACCCGACTCGTACTCCTTTAACTCGGGCAGGAGGTTCTCCTTGGGGCTATTGGGACTGAAACACGAGTCGGTGTACCAGCCCGAGTCGGCGTGCTGACTGATAAACGAGTCGGTCTTCCAGTCTGACTCGTAGGGCTTCCAGTCCGACTCGTAGGGCTCCAAGAAGACGTCGGGACTGGCGCCCACGCTGGTGCTGGCGTACGAGTCGGTGTCCCAGTCGAGCAGGATGTGCTCCCTGAGCTGCACGGGGCTGGGGATGCTCATGTCGCTGTAGGGGGCCGTGCTCGTGTCGCTCAGCTCACTGCCGCACACGGACGCCGAGCTGCTCAGGCCGGCGTCCGGCGACGTGCACTGCGAGCCCTCGTCGTCCTCACTGCTCATCACCGTCCGACCTGTGCCCCCACCCCCGTTAGAAGGTCGCCGGCTGACGTAGGAGTTCACGGGCGATTTCAGGGAGAGGTTCGAGTTGAAGCGTTTCCGCGTGGGGCTGACGTTCTGCTTGGAGGTGGTGCGCGGGGGAGGTCTGGGGATGGGGATTTTCCTGGGGATGATCCGCGGGGGACGCGGGGGGATGGTGGTCAAGGGGCTGGTCGGGGACTTGGCTGTTGACGTTGTCTTTTTCTCACTGTCGGTGGTGTCCGGGCTGGTGGGCTTGGAGCTGCTCGTCGACCCGCTCGTGGGCACCGCCGCCCGCGACCTGCGGCCCTCGGCGCCCGAGGTGGAGCCCGAGGACCCCAGCCGGGTCTTCCTTCTGCCAGCCACCCCTGATGACCCCACCCCTCCCCCTGCTCCTCCAGGGTTGGGGATCCTGGAGGCGGGCCTGGAGGGGATATTGCTCCCGGGTGGTTGGCCCGCCGTGCCCCCGGCTATTCTTTGGCGGGCTTTAGCCCCTGTTGCATTGCCACCATTGCCAGCCTCGGGCGGCTTTGTTGTTGCCTGCCCCGCGGCGACTGACGATGAAGAATTACCCCTCGTGCCATCGACTGGTAAAGCTGAGGGCCTGGCCGAAGCCTTTCCATCATTGCTGCCAGCCGCACCTCCCGCTACTAATCTCCCGGCCGACGACTTGTTTTCAGGATTTACACCGGGATCTGTGGACCCCAGCCGGCCGGAGTTGGAGGTAGCGGGATTATTGGGGTCCTGTTTGACATTGCCCGTCCCTCCTGGGCCTCTCCGACCACCCGGCTGCCCCTCCCCGTCTGTGTTGCTGATTCCTCCAGGGTTGGTGGCCGTGGGCGGTCGCAGCCCGCTGGGCTTACGGCCGGGTATTGAGGTGGTCAGTGTGGTGTTGGCCGTGGTCAGTCGGGGCAGACCACTGCCCTTCCGACCACCATCCTTCTGGCTGTTCACCCCGAGCCCCAACCGGGTCGGTCGGGCGGTTGGAGTAGTCCCACCTCCAACCCCTGGAGTTTTTGTACCATCTGATCCATTAGTCCTTGTTGGGATCCCCCGACCTATGCCGGAGACCTTGGGGTTTGCCCCATCCCCTGGGGAAGGGGCCGGGGGTCCTCCTCTCCCTATACCTGACCGGCCCCTGGAGTCCTCCTTAATACATACAGGTAACCTGGAGGCGACCTTTACCCCTGATTCCTTCTTGTCGGCCATATTATCAAGGGGCTATATAACCAGTCAATTCGACATCGATCTGTTATAGTTAATCAATGAACATCACACTGGTAGCCGTACCATAACACTACCACCAGTCTAACCATAATGCCAATCATACAATCGTTTATATGGATGCGTGATTATGGGCGACTACCCTTATGGGTTATTATCTGTAATATGTATTGTTATATGAGTCGGAATTAATTGTAATCCTGGTAAATATACTATGTACACACATACTTTGCTGACTATGCACAATAATGCAGATAATGGCATATACTGTTGAACATCACCCTTCTCACTCCTACCAACTTGATTTACTGGGCTATATTGCCAGAGACCTATTTACGGAGGCTATATCGATCACATAACATCAATGAACTAAATATCCACCACCCATGAAGTTTTCCCCTGATGCGGGAGAACGGGCAAAGTTAATGACAGGTCAGCTTGTGTTATACAGTCGATTGATAACCTTATTTTTGTCAAAGCGATTTTCGTTTGGCAATACCTTTTAGAGTGGTATTTTGTTCTTTTAGGTTATGCTGTTTGTAAGAACTCACAACTTGGCAGTAGTAATAAGTAGATAACACATAATAAGTATCCTTGTGTAATTACAAATACATTCAACGTCAACGTCAACTTGATAGCTTAATATACATAACATGTAATGGTATATTATAGCATCGAATAAATGTATACTTTTTGGTATGTGTAATAATTATGTACATTGGATACAATCACTTCACGTTGTCATGATAGTTACACATAATATGGGTATAACATATGCAGCAGTACAAGCACCTATAGCTCGGGTATCTAGACGATTAATATTATGCTTTCTGAATGCCCAATTTTAAGGTTATTTCTTTCAGTATCTAATGTTTTATAGATATCAAATACTGTGTAAAATACATTGGGGTAGATGTACCTCGTTTTTAAACATTGACATCAGTAACAAAGGCAGTTGAACACACATGCGGGCTACGCCTTCCCTTAATACGCTTAGCGACTAACACTTAATGGTCTAACGGGCGGCGGCCTCCTAGGTTACCATTGTTATTTCGTAGTGGAGTGAGAACAAGCTCCCACGCTACCAACTACATTGCCGGGCCTGGCCGGGGAGACATGAGAGGAGGTGGTCCAACAGGCTGTATGGGCATGAGCTGCTCATGGGAGAACCTGGTCCTACATGCTGTATAGGTATGAGCAGATCATGGTAGGTTCTGGTTCAACAGGCTGTATGGGCATCAGCTGCTAATTGGTAAACCTGGTCCAATAATGTGTATGGGCATAAGGTGCTCATGGGAGAACCTAGTTTAATAGAGTATACGGGCATGAGCAGCTCATGGCAGAACCTGGTCCAACAGGCTTTAAGGACCTGAGTTGCTCATGGGTGAACCTGGTCCAACAGAATGAGCTGCCCATGGTGGCAGAGGGTGTAAATACTTGGCCTGGCCATGACTCCGGTCAGGGATGCTGATGTTATTGAGGACGTACTGCTGGATGAAGAGGGAGATGATGAGACTTGTAGTCCTCTCCAGCTCAGAGCAACCAACTCATACGCCTATTGCGGCCAACTGCACATGGCGAATCACAGGGGAGTGCGAATAAATGTAGCCGAGAGAACGAGGGGGCTGGATGGGGAGTTGGCTGTGTGGGTTGGTGGATAGAAGCAGGGGTATTGCAGGAGATGGGATGGTGCGGAAAGCTTGCAGTATTGACCCGGCTGTGGTTTGTTTTCATAGCCAGGTGAGTGTTGTCCTTGCGCGCTGTTATTGGCGGCGGGCTGCTCGGAGCTGCTCAGAATTGCTCCAGTGGGGTGCTCGTGCCGACTGGCCACTCACGGTCCACCCACTACCACCAGGCCGTCCCAGCCAATACACCAGGGCTGCCGACCGGCCGGCTCCTTGTAATGCCTGCCTCAGGCGCTTCGATCCGGTGTAGCTGTCAACCTATCAGTCAGGCCCAACCCCCAGCATTGGATCCATGCAATTGCCCCTGCTCCACTCTGTTATTTAGATATCACCAGCCGGGGCCAGGGGGAGGGGCTCAATGGCTGAGACTGCTCACTTTAAAACTCCAACCCCATAACATTGGATGGCTGACACTGCAAGCACGTAAATGCCAGCGGCGGCAAGCAGTGGTATTAATGCCTCTATCCTGTGGCTATCAGGTGGAATAAGGCATTATCCCGCCATTTTCCCGGCCACAACAGTGAGCAAACACCCCTCTTCAGGGACAAACACGCCCGTCCGGATGGACAATTACACCTCCTGTAGACCGGCGGGCTGGGCCGTGCTTGGTGCAATTACCACCAGTGCACTCTGCTTTCATTCAATCGTCGGAGGGTAAATAACCACAATTCTGCTGCCAGCACCCCAACACAAATCCATCAATTTGGTCCGCTGGCACAGAACTGCTCGTAAATCACTCACAAAATGGCATAATATTTCCAAAACGCTATATACAGCACAGTGATATATTCACGAATATATGTCACAAATGGCTATACATTCACAGGTTAAATATCCACGAATCGCAACTATACTTGTACATGTGTTGATAATATTTCCATGGACACATATGCTTACATGTAGTTCCTTAATAATCCCAATAAATATGCACACACAAAAAACAAGGCGTGCACCCGTAGGTGAAGAGTCCAATCAGGTGCTGATCTAATATTGACCCGCAGCCTTTCAGTGCCTCCTGCCCCTACTGACACACTTGGCTAAACGCTGCACGGACCTGACACACGCCTCCACGGGCTGAGGGATCCAGCCCCACACCTCCTCCTGTCATCACCAACCCACCCACACAAACACACACACGGCAACAGTTAAAGTCAGCCGGCCCATCTTCGATCCAATCCTGCTGTTAACGCCTCGTTCTCCGTAATCCGAGACAAAAAGATGTAAGAAAAACTCCGGTTTTGCTCCTAATTAGTCTGGGTTAAGGTGGGTGGTGGTAATCCACGGTGGGCGGGGCTGTCACCTCCAGAGGGTATCTGGAGACATGATCACGGGGTGTGAGGCGTGTTGTAGGCTCGTAAACAGGGCTCAGTGGCTCCAGGGCGGGATCAACCTACTCCAGTCGGCCTAACCCACCACCACCACCACTATGTACGTGGGCCGGTCCTCGCCTGCTCCCCGCTCCGCCTGTCTGCCTGCTAGCCCGACAGCCGCTCCTGACTCCCCGCCTACCTACCCCTTCATGTCGATCCCAGCAGGATCTATAAAACCACACGGTCTTGATAGGACTGACAGCCTACACAGGATAATCCCAGCTCCTGCTGTCGGCGTCCTCCCGTCCAAGCCATGCCTCCAGGTGTTGTCAGTAAGTCCTCCTGCAGCAGGTAGAGGCTGTGTGGGTGTGGTGGTGGGGTCTGGAGGCAGGTATGAGTGGCGTCTGTCCGTGTGTGCCTCACGTGGAGGTGGTGGGTGTTGTCGGTGTTGTGGAGGCAGCAGACCCACGTGCCGACATGGGGATCCAACGCTGCTGTACGCCGCCTGGCTGGTAGCGGCCGGTGCGTAGTAGTAGTACTACTGTTAGTGAAAGTCGGCATGTAGCGCCAACAGACAGTTAAATACGGCACAGAACCAACCAGCCGTCTAACCTAGATATATGGCTGTCTTACCATCCCCTCCAACTGACTGTCACAAACAAAAGTCAATCAGAATACAGCAGATCCAGGTATCTACACACTGTCACGACCCGACGATGTCATCGTCGTTTCCGGTTCCGGTGTCCGTTCCTATCTACCGGCCAGCTCTGTTAGGGTGGTCAGGCCTGGAATGGTCCACTGCCGACAACTACAAGCTGCTGCTGTCACCCTGGAGCAGCCACCGTGGAGGACAGCGGTGACGGTCGACAGAACACACCTTCCCTCTCCTCCCGCCGCTCCTCCGTCCACCCCTCCTCCTGTGGGTCTGGTACTGAGCGCGTGGCGGCAGTCACATCTCACGCTGGAGGCCTCCAGGCTTTGCCTACCGCCCACCGCCCTGACGCAGTGCTGGCTCACAGCGCAGCCCAGACTACAATGCTATTATATCACTGCCTCCTGCACCAGCCAGCAGCCTATGGAGGAGCCCTGGTAGAGCCACACACGCACGGGCAGTCTGTAGTTAGTGACTAAGTGAGTCAGAGATACAGGGGAGGTATGGATAAGATAGTGGTTAGATGGTTGGTGGGAGGTTATGGATGGCTGGGTGGGATTATGCTTAAAAGTGAGTGAATGAGTGAATGTTTGAGTGAGTGAGTGAATGAGTGAATGTTTGAGTGAGTGAACATCCAAGTAAGTAATTTAGTGGCCTGTAGGTAGAAGGGCGACCCTACTTTCCTACATTAGAGATATGGGGAACTGGCGGCCTCATGAGCTGCTCCTATATCTATATGATCCCAGGCCGAGCTGCTCTCATCAGGAGAGGCTCATGTCCCCAGTCCCAGGGCGTGTCTCAGGTCGTTGGGTGGTGGGATGGGATGGGGTGGTGGGAGGGGTATGGTCGTCGCCACTTGATGCAGCGCCTAGGCCCCCAGTCGGGTGGATGTCATTTTCTGCATCCTCCTACAGACCCTAGACCCCCGACATATACCACATGGTGGCTGTCACCATGGTGACGCATACATAAACGATAAATGTACTCCTGATCACGAACGGGCGGGATAACGTCACCAATACAAAACTCGTACACTCTCCCCGCCGAGACAATAAACAGACACCCTGGGCGTCAGAGAGGTGTCCCTTTGCACTGTGCAAATATAATAAAACGTCGTTAATTTCCTCTGATAACATCGCTTCCGCTACGGGCATGTTTCCTGTCCTACATAACGGCGAGCAGCTCGGCGAGCAGCTCGGCGCATCGGAATGTGATGAATTCATGCTGAATTAGCCCGGCATATATACATGGGCATGCATACAGAGTCCATTGGTTTAGCACATCATAATTTGCCCGCCTCGCCTGGGTCATACATCACATTCAGTGCTGGTGGCGAGCTGCTCACGAGCTGATGCTCAGTTGCTCAGTCCACTCACAGGTGGTTGGGCCCATAATCAGCTGATCAATCCTGGCCTATTATTCGGGGAGGCCGGGCGGGGAGGTGGTGAATAAGCCGGCCAGTAAGATTTATCACTGCTCATCGCCAGGTCCACCTTGGCTTGGCCGGCACTTGTACCCGATCCAACATCCACCCTTTCTGTCCTGGTCTCCCCGCCTACCCCGCAGACTCCATCACTCACTCTCCCTGTGGTACCCTCTGGTGACGCACCTTGTATATCTACTACCAGATTAGGTCGAGAGCCCTCGGTTTTCCAGGCACACCTGTGTACATTCCCTGGCACTGGATATACTCTGACACGGTCCTAGACCTATTCATGTTTTATATTTTTATTGATATAGGGTAATTATATATCTGTTTGTCGCCTTATTGTGCCATCCTTACTCCTCACTATTGGTCAACATTGGTCGTTTTTTAAATGCTTTAATAGATTTTATTTACAGATTTCTTTTGAAAGAACAATATATCATGCCATATAATGTCGGCAGCATCACCTGAGAAATTCCGGAAAATATAATCATTTTATATATTCTAATAAATCACATTCTACAGCTAGCCGCGGTGGGCATTGCGGATCCCATTCCCAGGGCAATACAGGCCATATCCATCATTACACCAGTGTGGCCGTCCCCACTATAGTATAGACTAATAGGGTCTATTCACGTTACAGGCTGATATGATCAATATACCCATGGATTGAATGCACAAGTCACCGAGAGGTGCCATCAAAACTAGCAAGCGGGTCAATTAGGGACGGAAAAAGTACTTGATCCGCCTGTATGTATACGATACATCATACCGTGTGGTAGTCAATGACCCTAACATATCCGTAAAAATACCACTTTATCATTCCCACATCAGCCATCTATCTACAAGCGGCAATTATTCTATTTCCCATAAGTAGATAAAGTAGACACTCATTTTAAGTCAAAATACATGTAGGACATGCAAGTCGAAATTGTTTACGTTCAGTATGTGATAAACTCATCCATTTTCATCTCTATCTTAATCCATCTAATTATTCCTTCATTCAACTGGCAGAACATGCACTATATTGTATGTGAAGTTCTCATAATAAAGTACAGGTATATAGTAAAGATAGTCAAGCTTGAAAGAGGAGCACAATAAGGCAGTTGGCGATAAAAAGGTCCCAGACAAACTAGAAAGTCACAATGACATCAGCGAGTGACTCACGACCAGGGCCGCCCTCACGGGGAGCAATATCGGCGAGCTGCTCGCGGGACACTCGGAGTGAGCTCAGCAATAACAACAACCAAATAGGCAATGTTATCAACTCTACCCTCCGCCGTCAATGAATCCATATCCACCTATTACAATGTCACTTCTGGCCGGTCAAAACACCTTTAAGTGCACTTTCTAAAGACGTTTCGCCCTTTGGGAGTTGCTCGCGGGGTGAGCTGAGAAAGGGGCAATCCGAAGCGAGCTGCTCTCACTGATGTAATATCCGCCCGATTATATCACTCCCAGAATGGGTAGTTTCTCCAAGAAAGGGCCAGGCAGTCCGAGCAGATTCTTTTTCTGTGAATGGCAGTATCGGTGAAGCAAGTAAACGAGAGAGGAGAGAGACACTGACCCTTTGCCCCATTGGTCTCTACAGACTGTGCCTGCTTTACCAAAGCCTGTAAGCCTAGGCGATTTTTTCTAACGGGAATCTAGTCATTTCAAAGTTGCCATTAGGAGCATTACAGGAACCTTTGCATGTCCCATGTCATTTGAAAGAGAATTTAAAAGCCTTTTCAACCAGAGATGACATGATTGTAAATGTAATCAACCCTTGTTCCCACTGACGATTTCCAAAATCGCGGTTAAAAAACGGACAGTGGAATACAGGCTTAAGGGGGTGTCTGGTAATGGGCAGTAGTCTGGGCCGGTCAGCCCCGATGATGTGTCCTCACCAGGTCAAATGGCGTCATCGCCGGCCACCTTTTATGGCCTCCTCCAGTGCTGCTGCACCGCCGCCCCCTCCTCCAGCACCACACTGCCCATTGGAGGGTGCCTCTGAGGGCAGAGAGGCCAGTCCGATTTGGTATTAATAATCCACTCCCTTAGGTCTAGTCCATGAGGGCAACGATTTGGCAATAATACTCCGATATGGGTTTTATTTCCAGTTACGCTTTTTTCCTCTGAGAGGTTAAAGGGATATTCTGCAAAAGTCTACGTTAACAGCGGCAGGCCGACATTGGCTCCAATTCATAATCTTTTCTTCTTTTATCAATTCATTTTCCTGTTCCATCACCGAAAACTAATAGCCAATAGTCCCTTATATCTATATAGGTCTAACCATTCGTCCATTGGTATAATACTGAGTCAGTCTGGGTCTTTCACTAGGATTCTGTGAGGATTTCCTATAAATTATGCATGTTTATGAAGGTGTTTCCACACAGCGGGTATAAGTTTATGGTGGGGATTTCCCCGTTATATGTTGGCGCCATTGTCTCACCAACATAAAGGGAGGGGGCGCGATATATTGGTGAAGGTGGGTGAGGGTAGTGAGGCTGGGTGAGGCCGGGTGAGGCTGAGTGAGGCCGGATGAGGCTGTATGAGGCCGGGTGAGGCTGGGTGAGGGTCAGCGGTGTGGGCCCTGATGGAGTGGCCGTGTGCCGGGCGCGGGCCGTCACCTTGGTAACTCCATACTAATGTAATGGCTCACACCATCCTATCTGATCACCAGCCGGACAGACCGCATAAAACACCAATAGGAGCGTGGGCCCCGATGGGACAGTGTAAAGTGTATCGCTGTTTTAAGCCATCATCCTTATTGTTACCTTTATCAGAAGATATTCACACGTATCATTATTCATATAAAAGGTGAATGGATTTCATTTATACCCACGCGTTGTCTATTTAAAGTTGTTTTTCTAAAATACAATAGTGGTTTTCAAAAAAGTTAGATTTGCCTAATTTCATCTCCAAGCATTCAACGTGCACTGATTCAAAATGTTCATGAATTTCCCTCATAAGGCACGCCCACCTAATTGGCCTATATAATGGCCAGTGGTCCCCGTAAAAGCTGTTCTTTTTAAAATAGTCATTGCATAAATAAACAGCTTTCATTTTAGACCACCAGTGATACAAGGCCGACCGGCACTTTACACCCACATACCCGTGCCATGAAAAATATTCTAAAAAGAATTTACCTATACATCAGAATTTGCTTGCTATTTTCCTTTTTATAGAACCTCCGCTTTCTGTTTATATATGAATAGAACCTGATATAGGTGTGTGTGGCATTGAATATTGAAAAGAGTTTCAGTTGGCGGACCTGTCTAGCTTTTCATTGCACAAGTAATACATCAAATCTTGTTTACAGGAAACCGCAAACTGCGGTTCTCTATACCGTTTAAGTGTGTGTAACCGGAAGCGGAAGTAGAAACCAGGTGTCTGTCACGCCATTTGTATGATCACGTGTCCAGGCTACATCTTAATTATGGTTTCCGGTTTAGTATTGTAACTGGAGTCTAGATTATGGCCTATATGGCACTAGGCTAGTATTCTTGAAAGAAATAGATTGGTATCAACGTCCATGTTCGTGTATTTGAACATGAAACTACTATTACGTTTTAAGCAAAGATTAAGTAGAAAGCCAGTTGAAGTCTACTTTCAATGGAACTGAAATAAATTGAAATACATTGAAATAAATGTATTTCCTATGCAGCTAGGATAGCCACCAAAAAGGCCCCCAAAACACCTGACAGTCGGAAATGTAGCCCGGGATGACCGGTGCTCAAGTTAATTCCGGAAAGATTCAAGTCACGAATCAGGGCAATTGTATTCGACATTAGCAGGCATGTTGCCCGGTGCTCGCCGACTATATAGACCCGGGGACCCTGGAGACCCAGGCTAGCAGGGCCGACCCAACGGGGCGTGAAGGTAACGTCATCAGTCACCTTATCATCGACTGTGGCAGCCTACAAACAGCCGTTCTGTTGGCCTATACCGACCCATTGGGGACTCCTTTAACCGTACAAATATATCAAACATGGGCTCAACACTGCAAACGACCCGGCCTGAGGAGGCCCAGTCCGGCCATAGAGAAGGGACGTTAAACGTATGTGGCGGCACCACTGAGCCCTGTCCTGATTACACACTTTCTTTTCAGTCTGTGTCCGGAATGGGCGTCCTACGCCGCACTCAGTTGCTCGCGAGTCACCGCCCGAGCTGCTCGCCTTCCCCTGAGGACCATTTCATGTGCTACTCGCGGGTGTCCGGGCCCCCGTAAACAGGCGGGCAACCGAAATGTGCGCGACACGAGCCGTCTGTGGCGACTAACCGGGTTAGCGAGCTGCTCGCCCGGCGGGTGTGAGCTGCTCACGGCGGCCAATCAGGGCTTCCCGGGGTGGTCAGCCCGGACGGTCCGGCACTAAGCAGGGGGCGGTCAAGGCGCCTGGTCCTTGTCAATACAGACGGCGAGCAGCTCGCCCCTCCAAGAGAGCAGCTCGAGGGAAGGGTGAGGGGCGGGGGGCTCTCTCCACAATGGGACCTTGTGAATTACATGTGGATAATTAATAAGTTTCGTCTGTTTTATTCTTTCATACTAAGTATTAATAGAGGTCCGCTCATTCCGGGTATAATATAGAAGTACAACCACAATGTGAAAAGACCATCTTTTCCGGATTTGTGATTTTCTTTTCAAAAAGAGCTTTTAAAAAGGGGAAAAAGCTTTAGGAAATTCAAGCTTAACTCCCAGCCAATAACGAAGCAAGCTATAGGCCTAAGCGAAAGACATGGCTTTACTCTAATACCAATTTAAACATTTGAATTGAGGTCAGACCCTTGAAACCACACTGACTGACACTCGTATTTGCCTACTTCTACCAGCCCACAACTCTCCAGCCTGCTCTCATTGCCCCCAGCCCCAGCCCCACCCACAGCCCTACCAGACAATGTCAACAGACCCTGGATGAGTTCCTCCACGGTCCGCCACACCCAACACAGAGACAAACCCGTCACGTTTCCATGGAAACTGGGGAGTCCGACCGGCGGGCCTGTCGGTGGTGCTGTCAGTTGGGTTGACAGACGGCCTGTCACTTCTTAAGTATGGGTAATTGTTGAAGGCCCGCAAAGAAAACCCCAGCCCTGATCTAGAGATGGGAGCCAGCTGCATGTGTTCTTGATGAAAGGGCCCTCTTCTGGCCGACAAGGGGGATTGTGTCCCAGCGTAGGGATCTGACCGAAAACAAAGCCCCAGTGACAATGGAAAAAGGCATCCCTAAAAAGATTAATCAACTTGTTTTCAGTCCAATGCTGTTTTCCGAACACGGAGAGTAATGTGCCATTCAAAGACCTCGTTGTAAACAAGTACCATGGTCCATGTTTCAATATTAACGATAACACATGATTGAGAAAACTTTTAATTGAAAGCCAATGATAAATACACCGACCAATGGGTATTTTTTTCTGTAACCGATTTATCGTGGTCCATATCCAAATAAGTGTTAAACGAAATTGGGCGATATTTTATCAAATAAGATGATAATAGACCCCAAAAAGCATGAGAATCATGTACATTCGTTTAGTGGTGCGCATGGCACCCTCCAAAGGAGTTCTAAGTAGGAAAGAAGAGGAGCAATTCTGGCCGGCCAGAAGGCCGGCTGTGGCCTTTTCTCCCTGACAAACAGGCAGAAGCCCGTGGGTGGCCTGTTTTCTCTGACAAACAGCCCGGCGGTTGGCAGACCCGGCAGGCAGCACTGCCTGGGCTGATAATTGCTATATTTTTGTTACCACGCACTTGTCTGGGGTGACCTTTGCCTCCCTACAGCGGGGGACCAGAAACAATATTTAATCCAGGTCTCGAGCAGTGACCACCTTCTACTGAGCGAGGGCTGCTGTATGGGTAATGTGTATAAAGTGTGCCACAGATATAATATCATTGTACATATGTCACCCTGTGTTGCACTGAATACACAATGATGTGTTATGTTTTTTTAATAGCCGAGAAATCTAAATGGAAACAACCTTTATATTTCCTCTTCAATCAAATTTCATCGTTTCTTGATATAGTAATGTCTTGATATTGTATGAAGATCTCTGAATTTGACTTTTTAATGGAGAAATAATATCAACCAAAATACTGTATACGCTATGGTTCAATAGGAGTAAAACGTATAAAAAGAATGATTGCAAAACACCAGTCGTAACTTCACTGACGATTTTCTTGCTAAAGACCTTCTCTTACAAAAAATCTCTTTAAAAAAAGTCTGGACTTTATTCTTTCACGCTTTTGGTGGTGGCCAATTTAGCGAGGATTCTTTGATTACATTTCATGTGACGTTGAACTGTGGCGGCCGGCCGTGACCAGGACTCAGAGATCGAGGAGCCCAGACCGGCGCCACTATTAGGGGGTAGCCTAGCATGTCGGGCCTGTCAGGGCTCGGGGGGAGTAGCGTCCTCCAGCCAGCAGCCCTGAGTTAATAGGAGCAATTTGTACGTCTACGAATGTACGTGAAAGTCTGTGACCTAGCAGTAGTTACAACTTTTGGTAGAAGTGACAATGTCTTCTTATTTTCCGTTATTCAATTAAGAAAAACACAATGAAGTTGGTTTAAGACCACTATTTTTCATAAGATTACTCATATCTCCTTAAATTTTAGTCCTAGAGCATAGGACAAATCACCCTCGGAGCATCCTTTCTCTGTGTACACATTCATTATCTATCCTAGACAACTGACGGAATATTAAGACACTAAGATGAGGAGATGAGCAATTGAAACCCAGTGCATTTCGAAGATCGAATTATGATATTACTCATAGGCCGGGGTCCTAGGGCATAGGGTAAATGCCCCTTGGAGCATCTAAAGACACACATTCGTTATCTACCTTAGGCAACTGCGACAGAATATTAAGACATTCAGATGAGATTAGCAATTGAAATGCAGTGCGATCTTTAGTTGTCAAATCTGCAGATTCTAAAAATGTATGCAGGTCCTAGACCACTTTTCATCGGTACCTTGTGAAAGCGTGATCTTACTGGCCTGATCCCTGACAGGCGGTGAGGGTCTCTGGGTAGGTGTGAGGTGCTCTGAGTAGCACATACATGGTGAGCTGCTCAGCGGGTCAAGGGAAGTGAGAGACATATTGGTCCGGGCCTGGGGTCTATAGAAAGGCATCGATCGGGGACTGGCCGGGCTTATTACGACATGCTGTGGGTGGTGAATATTAGGTCTGTCGGACGGGGCAGGCTGTACACTGGGGACTGGGGGTGGGGGGTATTGGCAAGTAGGGGAGGGGGGAGCTGCCCACTGGTAGCCTGATTGTAGCTCTGTAAGTACAGTCTAAGGTTAATGTGTGGGAACATCCCTTCAGATTACTCAGATAATAGTGCTAGATTAAAGAAGAGAGAATTTCGGTTTTCTGATCAAAGTTTGTTCTCACTCAATATAACCTTTTCCCTCTTTTTCTCTAATGTTTCTCTCTAAGGTTACGTCAAAGCCTTCTCAGAGACATTGGCTACACTTATGGCGATTAATACACAATGTTTCGGCAATTAAAGTGCTTTGTTTTGGCGAGGGGATAAATCAATGCAGTTCCATCACAACGTTATACGTGTGTATACGTATCCATTCTAAGTAGGTCTATTCTCGGTCTAACGCATACGGGCCCATAATCGAGCTTGGTTGGTAACCCGATCTAACTAAGCAGAAAATAGGATAACCACATACGTTTTGTAAATCATAGCACCTTGAAAACAATGGCATCGTTATAAGTCCCAGACAGTGAGACCTACAATCAAAAGCTTAGACCCGTCAAACAGCCGGCCTTCACGGTAACATGGACCAATCTTGGACCACGTCACTCTCAAGTCGGCTCTTCGTGCATGTGGAGTGAAATTGAAACAATGGGCATTCTGCTGGGAGAGTGGACCAAACTCTGGTCATTACGCAATACGCCTAAAGGGCGGACATGTAAGCGGTGGACAGAGTCAATGGGAATGGGAAATACCTTTAAGGGGCTGTCGTCACAGGGGAAACCAGTTCGTCAATACAACATACCCTGAATGGTCCTATTCCGGTGGCAATTTTCCACGACCCCCACCATTGGGGGCTGAGTAGGACGGCTTTACAATGACGGCCGAGGAAATGGCGGACGTCACCATGGGTACCTATGTCACCACGGGTAGTAGTTTGACCTGCTCCAGAGTTGATCTTAAAGTCGTTCTGGCACCTTCCGAGCAGGTAGTGTAACGTGCAATTTACACGTCAAATAGCTCAGTTGATGTGGTTTGGATACATCTTGAGCATTCTGATAAAGCAAGTTTAAAAAGAGAGAAATTTCACTTTATCTTACATTTCGCGTTATGTTTTGCAGATTTAATCATATTATAGTCCTGCTTAATATTTAAAAATACTCTCATTAGCCTATACTCTCATGATAATGGCCGAATATTTATATATATAAATTCAGTATTCTATAGGAATATTTCGTAGGAAAGGAAATCAACCAATAACATTTGGTCAGTTTATTCTTTTAGCGCCTATCTGCCTATATAAGAGGCCCTCAATTAGTTGTAATGTGCTGGCTCACATGGGGCCCATCGATAACTGAATCTGCACCCCTCTGGCAAACACAGGGAAATTAATTAATCAAAGGAGACTAAGAAGAGTTTTCAACTTTAATTTTATAACTCTTGATCCTTGTCTTCAAATTAAAACAAAAATCTGGAGAGTCAACAAAAGTCTGCTTTGAGCATAACATTTTGTCAACCAAAAAAAATCCCATTCTCTCTCGATTAATAGTATTTTCAAATAAAACACAATAATCATATTAATTGAGATGTAATCCATCTCTCTGAAAGGCACCAACAGCGTTTTCAATTAAGTGCGACCAGCGGGCCCACGGGAGAATGCTCCTTCCAACCAGTAAGAGTCTATTAGATTACCTCACATCAGTAGTATCCTTTTTGGTCGAGTTCAACACATCGAGCAGAAAATAGGGTCGAGTTCGACACATCGAGCAGAAAATAGGGTTGAGTTCAGCACATCGAGCGAAATTTAGGTCTTGTTCGACACAATTAATGCTTGAGTCAATGGTAGAATGTGCCGGTCTTGTTCAACTCATCGAGCAGAAATAGGGTCGAGTTCAACACATCGAGCAGAAAATAGGGTTGAGTTCAACACATCGAGCGAAATTTTAGGTCTTGTTCGACACATTTAATGCTTGAGTCAATGGTAGAATGTGTTGGTCTTGTTCAACTCATCGACTAGATTTCAGGTCGAGTTCAGCACATCGAGCGAAAATTTAGGTCTTGTTCAACACACGAGTGAAATTTTAGGTCTTGTTCGACACATCGAGCGAAATTTAAGGTCTTGTTCGACACATCGGGCGAAATTTAAGGTCTTGTCTGATTCATAAGTTTGAATGGAATAATGTGTTGTTCGATTCAGGTCTTGTTTCATTCAAATGTAGTTTCAAATATGTGGTTGCCATCTAGTGAAATGTTAGCGAATTATTAGTTTAAACTGCCATCTATTGGATTGTTATAGAGTTGCTTGTAAATGAATTTAAATAACGTGATTGTTAATGAAGCATATAATATTAAATAGTTTGGTGATTGGTTTTGGTGATTATATTTAGAGGTTAAGAATCATATATAATTCATTAGTAGATATATTTAAAATGGTTTATATAGAGTTTTGGTGTTGTTTGTTTTTATAGATTGGTATAATCTATGTATCGTATTAATGTTTTATTTGTATTGTTTTTGAAAATAAAACTGTTATGTGAACATAATATGAGTTGATTAATATGTTATTTTTAGATTTAAAAGTATTGATATTGAATCTTTTGTTTTAATATGAAAATGGTATTGACCTAGATAATATAAGGAAATCGTTGTGACAGCGTATAACATTTGTTGTTGTGTTTTTATTATTGAGGGTCTAGATTCTATAAATTGACGTGATAGTGCTACTTATCAGAATTCTGTTCCACTGGAGTAATGAGTTGCTCTTAATGACCTTCTGTTTAATGATTATATTATCATTTAGAGATTTAGTTTCAATGGTTAATCTTAAGAGAGTTTATGTTGGCTATTGAGGGTTTGGTCTAATTTGCAAATTGTGATTTTCATTAAATATAGGTTAAGAATAGCGTTTTGGAAGATTATTTCTGGAGTTTCAGGATTAGATTGGTAGGTAAAATGTATTTTATTTTGAATTTTGAATTTTTATCAATTTGAATATGATTTCTTTTATGTGTTTTTAATTATAGTTTCTTTTATAGGTTTATTGAAGACTGATCGTCGAGGGACGAAACTTCTTTTGACTTTGGTAAGGTGGTATTTCAAAACTATTAATTTCGTAATCTAGATTTTCGATGTTGAAACTTAAAGATTTCCAAATTTGTATTGGTATTTGCGTAATTGTTTCTGAGCTTGATTCTTAGTACGTTGGGTGGACGTCGAACCAACGCCTCTCTTAAAAATGTAATGTTTTGTTATAGCAGGTAATAATTCTTCTTCTTATTTGTCTTCGGTCCTGTTTCAGCGTAGATCTGTTTGAGGTACTGAAAGGTATTTTATTCAATAAGCCTTTTACTTTGAAAGTATTATGATGTTTTGAAAGGTATTATTGAATTTTTATTAAATTATTAGTAGAGTTTAGTTTCTTTTTGAAATAGGTTTGATGTAATCTTATTTAAGAAAAATGCATAATATTGTTTGTCATAATATTTTTGACTGAATTTTGTTAGATTATTTTGTGAAATGTAAATGGAATATAAAGTTTGGAATTTTAAAATTATTGTTTGATTTTGCTTGAAAATTCGGTATTTCATAATCTTTCATAATCCTTTCAGTTCCTCTGTTCCTTTGGAATGTTTGAACGTATTGTGAACGTACTTGCTGGAATTTGATTGGCTGATATTTTGGGACGTGGTATAAATAGTTACGTAGGTATAAATGGTTGCGTCACAGGGGTTGTTCGCTGTCGTAATCTGAATCTTCTGATGGGATAAGTCGAAGATTTGTTTTATTATAGTGTGCAGTAAGGATTCCTTAGGATCTCTAGTGCGGATTCATAGGATAATTCAAACAGTACCAAGGCAATTATACAGAGAACAATTGAACTTTATTGGATAATCAGTACTTGGATATTTCTTCGAGACTCTTCTTCGTTACAACACCGATAATACGAGGCTAAGGTAAGTTGAAAGTTTTATATTTGATTTTAATAGATATATTGGTTATGCATTTTCAGATATAATGTTAGGATAAGTATTCTTGGATATTATAGGTTCAGATTATTTGTTTGTTTGTTATATAATAGATGAAGTTTAATTAAAAGGTCAGTTGTATATTCGATGAAGCTTTGTTTGTTTAGTAGTTCAAGATTTAAAGAGTTGTTTGGATCGTTGGGAGTTCAAGGGGATCATCAGAGAGTTCAATGGTTTCGGGGGGTAGTAAGCGGGGAGTGCGAGGTCTATAGTATTGTCGGTTCTTTATTTTTCTAAGTCTGTGGATGGTGCATGATAGAAGCGTTATTAGGATGATGAGAATTGAGCATAGAGTTCCGCCAGCAATTTTTAAGATCAGTGATTTAGTTGGAGATTGGGTGATAGCCTGAGGGGTACCTGAAGGTGTGGAGTTTAGAGAGAGAGGCTTACTGGTAGATAGTACTGCCGAGGCGGCTGTTGAAGGCTTGGGGATTGTTTTTTTGATTGTGATAGGTGTGGGATTTGTTGGATTTGGTGTTGGAGAGATGGTTGGTGTTTTGTTTGGAAGAGTCGGTGGCAGGATCATTGGTGTTTGAAGGGTTGAGGCTGGCTTAGAAGAGGTTGCTGGTGTTAAGGGGTTTGGAGATGGTAGTGGTTTAGGGGGAGACGGTTGTGGTCTAGGTATGGGTACAGGTGTTTGAAGGTTTGGCGGCGATCGTGGTTTAGGCAGGTCTGTTTGAAGGGCTGGTTTAGGCAGAGTGGTAGGTGTTTGAAGCCGAGGCGGCGAACGTGGTTTAGGCAGGACTGTTTGAAGGACTGGTTTAGGCAGAGTGGTAGGTGTTTGAAGGCTAGGCGACGGCAGTGGTTTAGGTAGGGCTGTCTGAAGGGTTGGAGATGGTTGAGACGCTGGTGTTTGGAGGCTTAACGATGACAGTGGTTTTGACTGGGTCGTAGGTGATAACGTTGGTGCTTGAAGTGTAGGTGATGGTTTAGGTGGAGCCGTAGGCCATGTCAGTAGTTTAGGCGAGGTCGTTGTTGTTGTTAGAAAGGTAGGTGGCGGCAGTGGTTTTGGTAGAACTGTTGGTGCCGGAAGAGTTGGTGCTGGAAGAGTTGATTTTCTGAAATAAAGAATTAGTTTGGTCGAATTTAGCTGAAATTATGTTAGTTGGAAGTACGTTGTAGCTAATAAATAGTTGAAATTATTATGTGATTATCATAGTGGTGTGGTCAGAAAAATATGTATTCCAACAGTTAAACTTTTTATGGGAATTTTAAAATCTGAAATTCAATGTGTCATTTATAAACATTTTCTGCTTCTTTATTACGCCATTTATTATTTCAATGTGCTTAGGATGCATAACACGTCCTTAACCTGATCACTAGGTGGTAGTTTTGGTTATAGGCCTATAGCTGAAATTACGTTGTGATAGGCGGGTTGATGAGCAATGTGGTCTGGTAAGATGACGAGGGGTAAGTGACTTGAATCTTAGGAGGGATTTCTTGATCATTTTTTGAGTATTAAGGCAGGTAGGGTTTGCGGAAGTTATAGGTTTGATGAGTTTAGTGGTAGTTTATAATTATGAAAGTTTGTAATTATGAAATTCAGGCTTGTATAGGGTTGGGAGCCTCAAGTAGTTTCATTAGTGTTCGTAATTTGACTAAGCGTTTAGTTACAATTTAAGTATTGATTCATTCTTACATTTAGCATAAGTTTATGAGTTTGGAAATTAGATTGATTTAAGTAATAACTTACGTGCATATTCCGGATTCACATTTGTACTCTTTTTCGTTGACGGTCATTGTCGTGAGAAAGGGAAACGCCGCAAGATCGTAGTTCAGTTGAGAATTTGATGGGTCGGCCGTTTCCAATTTCAGTAGTTCTGCTTGGATTGTTTCAATCGATAGATGTGTTGGAATGCAACTGCATTCTAAAATTCCTGGTTCTGTAATGGTCTCACAGTTGTTTTGTACAGTGCACGTGGTGCATATTTTCGTACAAATCATTAAGAAAACTAGGCTTATAAGAAGAATTTTCGTCATTTTGTAGTGTTCTGGGCTCTAGGTTAGGCTCTAGGCTGCTGCTGGTTTGAGTGCTTGACGGTTTGATTCTGAGTATAATCTTTGTGGGGCATTCTATCAAGTATTAGCGTTTTATTTTGTTTGCTTTATCTTAATCTTAGGGCAAGATTTATCTAGGGGCAGAAGTATTAGGTTTAGTCATTATGTGCATCTGCTGAATTGCTGCCCTCTGGTGAATGTTAATGTCGGTAAAGGTTTTGTAAATGTGCTGCCATCTATCGAATAATTGTTTAGGTTTGGAAATGTATCGCCCTCTGTGGATTAAGATAATGAATTTCTAACAGAGGTCTTTGGTGTTTGTTTAGATCGTGCAGTGCTGGTTGGCTAGTTTAAGCTGAAGGAATTAAGCAGTAAGTATAATAGTATATATTTACAAATGAGTATTGTTATAGATTTTGTAAACGAATTTGGTATTAAGTGTTCTTGTTTTTTTTGTAGGGTTATTGTCAAAATTATTAAGCGGTGTTCTTTTTATTCGGAGTTGCTTAAAATTTGTCCTTGTGATAGTTTAGTTACTTTTTCAGATGTTGTTAAAGCCGCGACATTAGCTCAAGAGATTAATTCAAAATTATATAACAAGATAACATTAAAAGATTTATGTTTAGAAACAATTGTGAATATTGCTCCTAAAATTACTAAAGATGAATTAGACACTTTAGGATTACCCTGGATTTTAAAAGAAGAAATTCTGAATTTTGCTGAGTCACAATCCGAGGAGTTTGATGAATTTGCATATTTGTCAACGGTTGTAGTATTGTTTAGACATCATATAGGTTTTAATGTGCTATATACTGAAATTTAGTCAGCTTTATTAATGGGTTCTGCTTTTAGTTTTAGCTGTATTAATGAGTACTGCATTAGTATTAAATTTTTCTGAGTCAAAGTGTAAATTTTGTTATTTTTATAAATTGAAGAGGTCAGGGAATTCATGTAAAGAAAATCGTTGTTTTTGTAAAGTTTGTGCTAGTCATTTTTATTCTTTAGATTTTGAATTGGTTCCACCTTGTATTCCTATTTTAACATCTTTAAAGGATAAAGTTGTTTCTAAAAGATATATTTTGAATTTAAATTTTAGATTATTAACATTTTATAAGAAAACTCCACTATATAAGAGATTTATAGCTGATATTCAGCTTTTGGTTTATTTGCATTTTGCTTACTTTTGTTTTCACATTATAAGCCATGCGTCATTTATACTTTGTTTAGATGACAAGTGAAGCAACATATGTTTTAGTACCATCTAGTTCGTTTCGATATCAGACTTGTCTTGATTTTGATAAAATTACGAGGCTGAATGGTACAGTTACTGAAATAAGGTGTTGTTGTCACACTTGTATTAGTTTGTATCTTTATTTTACACTTTTTGATCCTATTCCTAATTGCCATCTTATTTTACTTTATTCTAAAGGCAGGTTTATTTCAAAAAGAATTGCTTTGAATGAAAATTTAAAGATATGTTCATTTTATAAAAAGGTAATAAAAGAGAATTATGATAATGTAGCTGAATATTATAATAGTTTATTGTTTGCTCATTATGCTTTTTTTTCTGCTGCTATTACAAAGCATGTCGGATATTCTTTAGTTTCAACATTAAGTGAATGTATTGTTGTTATGCCATTTTAGTATGCGATGTTTTGAATGAAATCTTTTGAGCGCTTTCAGTTCAAGTCTTATCTTTGTTTTTATAAATCTAAGCGGTTGAAGAAATTGGTTATAGAATATAAGTGCAATTGTCCAACTTGTATAAGTTTATATCTTTTTTCTTTTCATTTAAAATTAATTCCTCATTGTCATTTTATTTTATTGAGTTTTAGGGGTAAAATAATTTCAAAAAGAATTGCTTTAAAAGAGAATTTCAAAATATTATCATTTTATAGGAAGTCAGAAAAAGATAAATTGGTTAATTTTGTTGAATTGCAACGAAGTTTATTGTATATCCATTGTGCTTTCTTTTGTTCAGTCATTATAAAGCATGTTGGATATTCAATAACTTCAGGTTAGGTTGTGGTATGAGAAGAAGATTTTATTTTTATAAATATATTTATTCAAATACTTCAAAACGTTTTAGAAAAAGAATTTGTCATTGTGCGCAGTGTCAACATTTGTTGGATCTTTATTGTTGTAAGAAATCTTGTCATTTTATTTTATTGAGTTTTAAGGGTAAAATAATTTCAAAAAGAATTGGTTTAAAAGAGAATTTCAAAATATTATCATTTTATAGGAAGTCAGAAAAAGATAAATTGGTTAATTTTGCTGAATTGCAACGAAGTTTATTATATATCCATTGTGCTTTCTTTTGTTCAGTCATTATAAAGCATGTTGGATATTCAATAACTTCAGGCTAGGTTACGGCATGAGAAGAAGATTTTATTTTTATAAATATATTTATTCAAATACTTCAAAACGTTTTAGAAAAAGAATTTGCCAATGTGCGCAGTGTTATCATTTGCTGGATCTTTTTTGTTGTAAGAAATCTTATACAGGTTTTTTTAGGTTTCATCAGATTTTAACTAAACGTGAAATTTTGAATATTAATGATAGAATATTTGAGTTTTGTCGAATGAATCCAGCAGAGTTTCTGATTCGATCATCAGAGTACATGTTAGGATATTCAGAATTTTTTATCAAAATTGCTCAGATTTATTTAATTGTAGTGCGGCATGAAAAATATAGATTAGCTTATAAGCGTCGTAGGAAAATATAGTTGAGATTGTTATTCAGATAGTGATTAATTGTAGTTCAGTATGAAATATATGCATGAAATATATAGCAATATATAACTATTGTAGGTAAAATTTGCTTAAGGTTAGGTGTGTCGTTTATAGATGCAGATAAGTTATAGTATAAATTTAGTTATTTTCAAAGTCAATTTTTATCCGAAAATTAATTTTGATTTGTTTGCAATTCATAGAAATATTAATGTTTCAACTGTTCTTTATAGAGGATCTTTAACATTTAAAAGAAAATCTTATACATTAAAAGTAACAAAGCATGGATTTTGTACTATTTATTTAAGGAGGAATTTTTCAAGTTTATTATCTGATATTTCTAAATTAGCTTTAGAAGTTTATGATTTTATTGAATTATATTGTTCATGTGAAGAGGTAGCAGATGATATTTCTATTTTTATAACGCCAAAGAATATTCAGATAACTTTTCAAATAATTTTTGTTTCAGAAAGGAGTAAAAGTTTTATGGAATTTTGTTTTAAGATAGTGGAAAGGTTTTCAGATAAATATAGTTTTGAGATTAAAGAGTCAAATTCGAGTGATTCTGTTTGGCTACCATATACAGGAACTGGCTCATCATATTTTTCAAGTTTTCGTTTAATTTTGAATAAGCTTGAAAGTAATTGTATTTTAACATTTTCACATACTTTTAAAGGTAGTTGTTTAACAAGTAATGTTTTATATTTTTCTGAAGTTTGTAATGATATTAGGACCTGCTATTTAGGTATCTAGATATTTAACTTATGGCCAGCATTTTAGATGAATTGCTATTGTTAGTGGTGGGGTTTTTATTGAAAGTTAATTCTGATAATAAGCAGTTTTGGCATAAAGTAAAAGTTGATGATACTCATCCTTTTCATTATATTTTTTTGCAGTTGAAAGAGCAATTTATAAGTGAAAATAAATTAAATATATTTAAGGAGGAATTAAAGGCTACTCTTCTTGAACATTTAAAGAGTAGTCAAGCAACAAGGAATGTTGCTTATTTGATTATTTTTAGTGATGAAGAGAATTTAAGATTAGAGTTGCGGTCTTTTCAGAGTGTTATTTTGCAGAAGCTTGTAGATATTTTAAAATTAAGTATTGTAGTATATACTGGTTCTGGTCGATCTAATCATTTTTCACCGTTTGACCACTTATTTAGACAGGGTTTACCTTTGGTTATTCAGTGGAATAAAGATCAAAATAAATTTGTTCAAACAAATTTAGGCTGTCATAAGTCATCAAAATTTTCAACTAATGAAGATTTGATTACTAAGAAATCTTTACAAAAATCATATAAGAAAAGAAAGATAAATGGTAAACAATATAAGAGTGTAGAGAGGTTATCTTCAAGTGATTCATCTGAATCAGATGAAGATAGAAAAAAGGAAGATATTGAATTGAAGCGAAAATGTAAGAATGTTAATAGTGATTGTTCTAGTGTAAATGATGATTTGTGTGTATCAGATACAGATGAATATGAGGAGGTTGAAGAGGTTAATAAACAGATAAGTGACAAAAAGGTTAATGATTTCCTATTTGAGCTTAACAGATTAAAAGAGACTCAACAAAGTTTTGATAAAAGTCAAAATGATTTTGTAGATGAAGGTAAAGAAATAGGACAAAGGAAAATAGATAAGAATTGTTTTGGTAAAGAGTTTGAGGAAAATAAAACAAGTAAGAGGAAAAATATATCAGTTAATGTAAGTGAAAGTGGAAAACATCTTCAAGATTTTTCAACATGTTCAGTGATGTATCAAGAATCTAAGGAAAAGATTGATGCTAATATTTCAAAATTTGTTGAAATTACTGACCGATTACGTAAACATGCATTAGTTATTCAAAATAATCTTTTGCCAGGAAATATTGAAACTTGCTTATGTTGTCCTGTACATTGTGCTCAGCCTTTGATTAAAGCTACAAAAGATAAGAGAGGTCCAAAAAAAAAAAAAATTTAATTTTATGTAGCGAGTGTAATAAAGAGTTATTGTCATTTTCGTTATTACGTTTACATAAATTACGTTTTCATTCAAATTATAATCCAAAAAGTCATTTGTTTATTCCACCGCCTATAAGAAATTATTCTACCATTTCTAGGAAATTTCAAGCGACGTAATATTGTGAGTACAAGATGAGAATGTGTTCTTTAGCTTTTTTCCAACTTATGCAAAGTTGTTTGTACTTTTCAGCTTTGGTTTCTTTCTATGCAGGTAATATTGATCTTCCTTTAGTAATTGAAATTCCAGAACAAGATAGTTTATCAGAACAGGAGTGTATTGGAATAATTAAGGTTATTTCTGAACATGTCGAAGAAGATTGGTTTCGAATGTTTAATGAATTTTCTGTTCAAGCACTTTTATTTTTTTCATCTTATTTCCATTGTGATGCTATTTTGAGTTATATTCAAAGTACTATGTGGACAAGTAAGAAGAGAATTGTAACTACTTTAAAAATGAGTTGTTATTTATTTGGCATAAAAGACAAATATACTCAGAGTATTTTGAATTCAATATCAAATTATTTAGGTACGCCAGAAGATTATATAATTTATCTTGTTAGACTTATCCATATTAAAGGAGAGAGACATGCAATGAGAGCATTATATAGGAAATTGAGGGATGTATCGCGGTATAGAAGATTGATTTTTTCAAAATTTGATGTGCATTGTTTATTTTGTTCGTTTCCAATTATTTTTTCTTATAAAGGCCCAAATTGTGAGATGGTTTTCCTTCAATGTTGTTTTAGACCAGTTCATATTGCAGGTTGTTTTGAAGGATTTCTTTCTCAAAGTTATGATATGGAAGTTTATTGTTTTAAATGTAGAACTAAATGGCGCGAAGGAAGACCTATTTTAGATAATAGATCTAGATTGCATTGTATTGAAGAAAGGTTAAGTTATGTTCCAGATCATTTAAGACATATTCAGAAATATTCTTCAGAGTTTTTATTTGACAGGTAAATTGTTTTGATTTTATTAAAGGAAGATCAATATAACGGTTTTAGTTTTAAGGCATATTTAACTATTTATAAATTGCTTTGAGATTAATTAAGTATGTGAATTAGTTAATATAGGTTAATGTAAGAAAGTAGTTAATATTTATAATAGAATAATGACTGGGAAGATAGTTGATGGGTTTTATTTATCTTTAGTATCAAATGTTACTCATCCTACACGACATAATCTAACAAGCCATTTTTTTACTGAGTTACCTGTTGAAAAAACATGTAAGGGTTATTGGGAAGTGGCATTAGTCGAGATAGACTTTCCAATATCCTGGTATAATGTGCCAAGACATCCAGAACAAGGTCGAAATTGGGTTTTAAGTAGAGATATTTTTAAATTAAAAGATCCTCGTTTTCGTGTAATTAAATCTATAGATCAAGTAGATATGACTTCAATTAAGAGGGTTACCAAATCTTTTGCTCATAAGTTTGGAAATTATACAATAAAGTCATTAATAAAAGAAATGAATGATACATTTATAAAAGCAGATAAAACTGCATCGGAGGGGAGTGAAGGTTATCTTAATTATCGGAGGTGGACAAAACTTTATGTTGATGATCAAAATTTGATTTGCTCATTGTATGTCGGAACTGGTGATACCGTATTTTTGTCAACATATTTAGCTCAAGTTTTGCGTTTAGATCAATGTAAAGGAGTTATAAATTGGGGACATTTATGCGAATTTAAAGGTAATAGGTTAGGTAGTACTGTTGGAGGTTTTAATGATGTATTAGCTTTGGATAAGGGAGGAGCATATAATCAAGTTATACAGGCTCAATATGGAACAGAATATGTTGGATTAGGTATTCCTGTTTTTCCTACAGATTCAACAAATATTTATATTTATTCAGATATTGTTGATTATGAATTTGTAGGCAATGTTGAAACCAAATTATTAAGAACTGTTCAAGCGTTTGGCAAGTTTGGAGATAATGTGAAGCATCGTTATGATTTTCCTTTATATAAGAAATTAGCTTATGATAGATTGAAAGAGATAGAAATTGTTATTAGAACTGATCAAGGAAAACCTGTTGAATTTGAGTATGGTAATGTATCACTTACATTGCATTTTAGGAGACTTGAGATATAAAAATTACCTTATGATAGATATAAAGAGATTGGAATTATTGATAATTCTGATCAGAGAAGTATGTTCAGGTTGAAGTCTATTCAGATCAAGCAAGAGAATGTATTTTTACTTAACGTATAAGGAAAATTGATATGAGGCCTAAAAGGGTTTTAAATAAAGATTTAGTGAGGAGACGTAGGGCTTTAAATAACCTCTTAGTTGATTATGATTTTGTTCCACAGAAAAAGCGTATAGATATTGAGCTATATCTGTATTTAAAATCTAAAGTTTTGTATAAGAAACTAGTGAAAGAGCTTTCTCGGCATGGAGGTATCAAATTTCAACTTTCTTTAAAGGTTTTATTAGGTAAATATAAGGTAGATACTGAAGAGTACTTTGAATGTCAACCATGGTTTCAGAGTCGTGTTACTCAGTTGTTGACTTTCCATTCTATTAAAGATAAACTTAATGAAGCTAAAAGATTAATTTTAGCATTTGTGACACTCCATGGGATTTTGGGGCTTAATGACATAGATGATGAATGTAGAAGAAGTCTCAAACTTTCTATCAATGAAAACAGCTTTTGAATATTCCAAGTATAAGCTGAGATATTGGTTTCTGAATATGATAGGGTCGGACACCATAAATCCATCAAAAATAGATAACAAAGAGTACCAAGCGAGATACAAAGGGTTAAATATAGAGCAAAATGCAAGTAGTATAAACCAAAATTATAACAAAATGCTATATTTTCTTTTCTAATTAAGATATCTTTAAGCTGTTTTTTGCACAATGTAGCTTGAAAATCCTTCTTTTCTGTTTTCCTAATTTTACAATTTTTGTCACATGGTCTAGTTTCCATGGCAACCAATTATGCCATCTTAGCAGCATTTGTATGTTTTGACGTTATTTCAACATTCCGGTAACCATGGCAACAAAATCCAAAATTTGTGAAAATGTTACATATCAAATAAAACTACACAAAATTGCATTTTCAGACTAATTCTAGCTTATTTTACTATTTTTGGTCATTTTCTATGTAAATATTGACTGTAGACCTATCAAAGTGTATGTCAATAAGCTTGGAATTCGCATGGAATGTCACATTTTTTGATGGGTTTATTCAGATGGGGTCAGGTTGGTTTTTGAAAGAAATTCAACTTTTACGTTTATCAGTTTATAGGTTTAATCCTTTTGGCGGGTGTGCATATATATCTCTTCCACTTCCTAATAAGCATTCACTTGTTAATATATTATGTGAAGATAATAGATGTTTTGTTTATTGTGTATTAGCTGCCTTTAAGAAATGTAAGAATCCTAGCAGATTTTCAAATTATCTTGATATGGTTTCTACTTTAGATTTATCTGGTCTTTCATTTCCAACAAAATTAAGTGAAATACCAAGATTTGAAAAGAAAAATGGTATAACTATAAACGTTTTTGGTATACATTTTGTATCTCTTACGTATGTTCCTTTTCCTATGTATATTTCAGTGAATTTTGAAAAAAGTAATCATAAGAAGCATGTTAATTTACTTTTATATAATAATCATTATATGTTGATTAGGAATATTAGTTCATTTCTTACTCCATTTTTTTGGAAGAAATCAAGATATTTCTGTAAAAAATGTCTTATTTCATTTTCAAACAAAACATCATTTAATCTTCATGAAAATGCTGATTGTACAAGTAAAGTATTTACTGGTCAACTTTATCATATGCCGTTACAGGGAGAAAGAGCTCGTTTTGTGAATTATGCTAAACAAATTAAAAACCATTTTATTATTTATGCAGATTTTGAAACATATAATGTTGCTTTGAATAAACAGAAAGGTAAATCAACTTTGAAAACAGAGCATAACCTTAATGCAGTGGGAGCTATACTTTTATCAAAATATTCTGAATATTCAAAACCACCTTTTATTTATGTTGGACCAAATGTTATTAAAAAGTTCATAGAATATATTTATCAAATGAGGGCAGAAATTTCATACATATTTGAGAAAAATAGGAAACCATTAAATTTAACACCTTCGGATATTTTGCATCTTTCACAGCAAACATGCTGTTATCTATGCGGCATTAAATTTAGGAAGGGGATGAAAAAAGTAATAGATCATGCTCATTTAGGGAGAGAGGGGAAAGGAAGAGATGTCAATTACGCATGTAATACATGTAATTTAACATATAGTGCACTTAAATTCCCTTTGTTTAAAATCCCAATCGTTATGCATAATTGTATGAATTATGATTTACATTTTGTTGTTCAGAATATTTATAAGTTTATTGCAGATGATATTACTGTTATTCCAAAATCTTCAGAAAAGTTTCTGACAATGTTTTTTGATAGTTTTTACTTTATTGATTCATTTCAATTCTTACCAAATTCTCTTTCTAATCTAGCAGATTTATTAGTAAAAAAAGATGTAAATGATTTAAAGGAAACAAAGAAATATTTTCCAAATGAGAAATATTTACCTTATGTAATGCGTAAAGGGGTTATGTGCTATGATTATATAGACTCATGGAAAAAGTTAGACGAGTGTAAGTTACCTTCACGTAAAGCTTTCTTTAATTCATTAACAAATAAACATATTACATCAAAAGATTATTATCATGCTTTAGAAATGTTTAAAATTTTAAAATGTAAGACAATAAAGGATTATTTGAAACAATATTTGAAGATAGATGTTTTACTATTAGCTGATGTATTTGAATCATTTAGGGAGCAGTCTTTGGATTTTTATTCTTTAGACCCTGCGAAGTATTTAACAGCACCATCTTTGAGTTATGACGCGATGTTAAAGTTTACTGGAGTTAAGTTTGATTTATTAACGGAATATGACATGTATGAATTTTTTGAAAAGGGTATTCGAGGTGGAATAACAAATGTTATGAAAAGGTTTGCTAAAGTTAAGAACAAGGGGGAACATATACTTTATGTTGATGCTAATAATTTGTATGGTTATGCTATGGTTCAACCTTTACCTTTTAAAGATTTTGCTTGGATAGATCCTAAGAAATATTGTAGTTTTGATGTTTTGAAAATAGAAGATTCAGCACCAATAGGATATGTATTAGAAGTTACTTTAAATTATCCAATAGCGTTGCATGATTTACATAACATGTTTCCTTTGGCGCCAGAGAAGATAAGTATTGATTATAGTCAGCTTTCGCCCTATGCAATTTCTGTTTTAAAAGAGTTTGATATTAATTATACTAAAAGTACCGTTAAGTTAATTTCAACGTTATCACAAAAGAAGAGGTATATTTTACATTATAGAAATTTAAAGTTATACTTGCAGCTGGGACTGACAATTGAAAAAATTCATAGAATTTTATCTTTCAAACAATCTTGCTGGATGAAGCCATACATTGAATTTAATAATCAGAAAAGAAAGGAGTCAACATCTGATTTTGATAAAGAATTTTTCAAATTAATGAATAATTCTACTTTCGGCAAATGTATGGAGAATGTTAAACGAAGGGTTAAGATGGTTTTAACGTCAAATCAAAAGAGATGTTTAAATATAATAAAGAAACCAACTTTTCAATCATTACATATATTTAATTCGAAATTTGTAGGTGTCCAGTATAGGAAAGCAGAACTAAAGTTAGATAAGCCGATTTATGTAGGTTTTACTATATTGGATTTGTCAAAAATGCATATGTTTAATTTTCATTACAATGTTATGTTAAAAACATTTGGTTTAGGTTCATTACAACTTCTTTATACAGATACAGATTCATTGATGTATAAGATTATTCATAAACGTTTCGATGCACTTCTTTATGAAATAAGGAATAATTTTGATTTTTCAAATTTGGATAGAAATAATGCTTTGTTTAGTAAGGAAAATTTTAAAGTTTTAGGGAAATTTAAAGATGAAACTGCAGGGAAAAAGATACTTGAGTTTGTTGGTTTAAGGCCTAAAATGTATTCTATATTGTTGGATAGTGGTAAGGTTATAAAGAGAGTTAAAGGAATAAAAAGAAGTTGCGTTGAAGATTTTTTACATTCTGAATTTAAAAAAGTTTTATTTAAATGTAAACGAACTTCAGTTACTTTTCATACAATAAAAAGTTTTAAACAAAAGGTATATACAGTAAAGGAACATAAATCAGCTTTGTCTCCATTTGAAGATAAGAGGTGGTTGTGTTCTGATGGGATAGATACTTTAGCTTATGGTAATTATAAAATAAAAATTCGGAAAAGGAGATATAAGGACATTGAAGATGATAATGATATTAGTGAAAAATTAGACTGTGATTACTTGTGTTTGGACTGATTATTACTTTGTGTTTGGACTAATTAGTATACTTATTGCTAATATAGTAACTTATTGTTATTATAATTGTTAGTGGATAAAATGGATAAAGAAAGGGAAAAGTCTAATAGGCATTTTGTTTTTTCATTTGGGAGAAGGAAGCGACTAGATATAACAGATTTTAAAGATGAGGTTTATGTACATATTAATGATTTGTATAAAACTAAAAATTTGTCATTTACGAGACAAGAAATTAAAGAATTGTTCGGATTAAAAAAGCAGGTAGAAAAGAAAATAAAGAAAGTTCGTGCTGTGTTAAAAGAAGAGATAAGGGGGAGAAAGGATGAAGAATCTTCTAGTGTTGTATTAAGTAGTGATGATGAGGATATATCTGAGAAGAAAAAGAGGAAGAAGAAGAAGCAACGTAAGAGTAGACCAACTAAGCTTGCGAGAGTGGATATGTCTTCTGCTGATGAGGAAGAGGAGGAAGAGGAGGAGAGTTCTTAGAGAAATAACTTTGTGATAGGGTAGATTTGTAGCTGTGATAGGGTAGATTTGTAACAAGGTTAGGATAAGATAGGTTTAAGCGTGAATGATATTAACATAATGGAGACCTGTAGAGATAAGAGTTTATCGTCAATATATAGGACTGTGAGATGTTTTAAGTGTGGTTTAGTATATGATTATGCGTATAATTTTAATATGGATGATGAAAGATGTGATTCATGTTATCAGCAAGACAAGGCTAAAGTGACTACTACTGTTATTTTGGATGATGATGATGGTGATGATAAGGAAATGGAAGAAGTGATTGCAAATGTTGATGAGGGTTTTTTGGATTATAATGAGGAAATATCTGAAGATGTTAGTATTTTAAGGAGTGATCCAGTCAAGACTGAAAAGGATTTGCCAGATAATTCTAGTATTTTAAAGAGCAATGATTTGATTGAAAAGGATATGCAAGATAATACTAGTGATAGTGATAGTGATTGGGAGATGACACCTGAACAACGATTAATCAGTAATATGTTCATAGCAAAATGGAAACGATTAGAAAAAGAACGACTATGTAAGATAGCTTTAATGGAGAGAGATAGTGATGATGATGATGAGTTTACACCTGAGGAGCTAGAACATATAAGATTAATAGATCTTAGGCGTAGAAGGCAGGAAGATATGGCAAATGATGAATAAATGTTTCTGTGATTAGGTTAGTATGACTGAAGTATCAAGCATATTCAACATTAGGTAAAGTATCAAGCATATTCAACTTACAAAGGTAAAGTATTATTATATGATATTATATTATTTGCTATATATCATTATGGTTTTACAAAATTGTAATTATTGCGGCGATGATCGTCCATTTGTTGACGGTAAAAAATATTGTGAGATCTGTGAGGAAGGAATGTTTAAGGAATGTATTAGGTGTCATTTACCATATGATCATCCAAAATATTTTACTTTGGATGATAAAAGATGTAATTCATGTCAAAATAAGTATGTGAAGGAGAAGGATAAAGTTGCATCAGCGAGGATGACAAATTTAGAAGAGAGTGAGAGTGAAGATGAGCTTATAGATGAGGATAGAGAAAAGGAGAGGGAGACTAAAGATATGAGTGAAGATGATTATGATGATGAGGATCTTGTTATTAATCTTCCAAAGAAAACAAAGAGGAAAATAGTTAGTGAGGATGAAGTTGCTCCAAAAAAGATTAAGAAGACTAAAGATATGAGTGAAGATGATGAGGATCTTGTTATTAATCTTCCAAAGAAAACAAAGAGGAAAATAGTTAGTGAGGATGAAGTTGCTCCAAAAAAGATTAAGAAGAGAGTTTATAAGAAGAAGAAAGATAATGTAAATGATGAGCCAGTTCCAAAGAGAAGGGCTCCAAACAAAGCAAAGAGTGCACCGAGAAAGCCTAGAGTTCCACCAAAACAGAGGTTGACAAGACAGGCACAAATTTATGGTTGTATTCCACTTTTTTTTGTTAAAACTAAAGGGGGGGAGACTTTAGCAATGAATCCTAACTTAGTAAAGTCAGGATAAATCATATTATATTATAATATTATATTATATTCAGCGTGAAAGCGCTGAGGTGCTTACGGACTCCCGGAGCACTATATATTTTAATTTACTATCATGTTCTAGATCTGAGTTTCAAATAGTGTTTAATGGGATGTAAATGTTTGGATAGCCAGCTTCATCCTACCAGCTATTTGAAAAAATCAGTGAAAGAATGTGAGTTTTGTATATATTGTATTTAAGCTTAGCATGTGATTGTTGTTTATATTAAGCTTAGCTTGAGCAATAGTATATTAAGCTTAGCTTGAGCAATAGTAATTAAGTTTTGCTTGTGATTGTTTAATACTTAGTTTGAAATATAATTGCTTTAATTGAGTAAAATGGAAGATTATTTGAATAAAAGGGATTTATTAGCATCTATATATTTCAATCCCTTACATTCATCTTCATTTTCTTCTATTCGAAAATTATATTTATCTGCAAAAGCTATTAATCCAACTATTACTTTGAAAGATGTTAAAACATTTTTACAAAATACCAAGACATATACTTCATTTAAACCTGTTCAGAAAAATTTTCAAAGACGAAAAATAATTGTACGTGGAAGAAATGATCAATGGCAATTAGATTTAATGGTAATTCCTAAATTGAGAAATGATAATGATGGTTATACTAATATTTTAGCTGCTATTGATTGTTTTTCTAGGTTTGCTTATGTTGAACCTATGAGAACTAAAATGTCTTCAGAAACATTATTTGCTTTTAAAAGAATATTGCAAAGAGCAGGGGTTAAACCTCGTTTAATTCAAACTGATTCTGGTTCAGAGTTTAAAGGGGTTTTTAGCAATTTTTTAAAAAAGAACAATATTCAACAGTTTTCAACTTTTCAAGATCCAAAATGTGCTATTGTAGAGAGGTTTATTAGGACATTTAAAAATAGACTGTTTAGATATATGAAAGCTAAGAAGACAAGAAAATACGTTGATATTCTACAAAATATTGTTAATGGTTATAATCGATCTTGTCATAGAACGTTAGGTGTAAGTCCAATTGAAGTAAATCAAGGAAATGAGCAGGAATTATGGGAAAAACAATATAAAGATTATTTATATAGTAAACAAAGATATCAAGGCTTAAAAGTCGGTGATAAAGTGAGACTAACTAAATATCGAAAAGCATTTCAGAGAGGATTTTTATCAAATTGGAAAAAAGAAATTTTTCAAATAGCTTATATTCTTAATACAAGACCAGCTACATTTGTTTTGCAAGATAAAGATAATCAGATATTAACAGGTGTAGCTTATATTCAGGAAATAGCTAAAGTTGTAGGGGCATAGTTATGTCGTCGGAAGAGCATTTTAATATTTTTGATGCAAGATTGAAAACTCCGTTTTCAATGATTATTGCTGGTCCTAGTAATTGTGGAAAGACTACTTTTGTGATTGATTTGCTTAAGAATAGTGATAGGTTAATAGATAAAGATTTTGAATATATTCATTGGTTTTATGGTGAAACATTTCCGCATGATAAATATTTGTTAGAGAAAAATGTACAATTTCATCAGGGTTTACCTGATTCTTTTGATAATTTTGTAGATTCTAGCAAAGAGGGTCTTGTTGTGTTTGATGATTTAATGGCCGAATGTGGTAATAACAAATTGATTTCAGAATTTTTTACAAAACGATCGCATCATGAAAATGTTAGTATTGTATTTATAACACAGAATTTATTTCAAGATGGAAAAGAAAGAAAGAATTTTTCAAAAAATGCCACTTATTTGTGTATTTTTAATTCGCCTCTTGATCAAACAATTCCTTATTCTCTTGCTAGAAAGCTTATGCCAAAGAATCAGCGTAGTTTTGTTAATATATTTGAACATGCTGTGAATAAACCTCATGGTTACCTTTTCATTGATGGCCATCAAAAGACACCTAAAAATGCAATGCTTCGTGCAAATATTTTTGGTTTAGTGCAGCATGTTTTTATTCCTCAAGTTAAATAGTGTTGAGATTGATAAGGTTAATCTTTGAAAAGTAATTTGTTTGGATATTATGGCACCACAAAAGAAGTTGATGGCTCCGCAAAAGAAAAAATCACCTCAAAAGAAAAAGCAGAGACAAAGTAAATGTAAGAACAGTGCTTATGTACATAGACATTACCTTACTTTACTTTGTTGTGCGGGCCATAGTGTAAAGAAAAGAAATCAAATTTTAGATTTAGCAGATGCTAACGATATATTTTCAATTTGTGATTGTATTCATAATGTTTTGAGAGGTAACGTTAAATTGACTAAGTCACAGTTTGAAAAAGTAAAGAAGTTTAAAGAGGTTATGAGATATTTACTAAGAAAAAATCTTTCTTTGAAGAAGCGAAAAGATACTTTAAAACAAGACGGTGGTTTTCTTCCATTTATCTTACCTTCAGTGTTAGGTCTTTTATCTAAATTTATTATGCCAGTTGCAGGTGGATTACTTAGTAAAGTGGGGCAGATTGGTAAAATTTTATCATAATGATTAATTGACTTAAGGTTAAACTGGATAATATTGGTATTACAAGATTATTATAAATAGCTCAGATGGCTTCTTTTAAAGAAAGTGTTATTATACCATATGTAATGTTTAAAAGTTGTAATTTTGATGAAAAAACGAAGAAAGATAATTATGTTTTATCTAGACAAAATGAATTAATGCAGGAACGTATGTTTCAAAGACAAAGTTATCCTACTTTTTCATCATATATTCCTCAAGATTATGAAACTATGAGGAGTAAGCATACAAATATTTTTGATGAAAATGAATTAACAATTGAGGAAATTTTAGAAAGAATAACTTTATCACAGAAGCCAAATGTTGGTAGCATTTTAAAAGCAATGAAAAATAAATCTGCATCATGGGATGAAAAAGGACAATTAACATTAGGAGATGAAGTAATTAACGGTTCAGATATTATTAAATTAATGCAATATTTTTCTAAATCAAAAGAATTTAAAGCGCAACCAGTAGGAGCTGATAAAGTGTGGGATTTCTTAATGGATATAAATATTCCAAAATCTTGGATAAAGTTAAGATCGAAGAAAGCTTCATCTATAATGGAATACTTTTCGCGTTTTCCAGAAAAAAAAGATGAATTACCTAAACCTAGACCTACTAAAAAAATTGAAGAATATTTTCCACGTATTCCTAAAAAGTCTTCTCCAGTTTCAGTAGGTAAATATCCTTTCGAAGAAAGTAATAGAGCTTGGATTTCTGATGCACTTAATACTCCTTACTTAATGAAAGATAAAAATGAAAATTTAAATCAGGGTAAAGCTGGTGTTCATGTGGGAGAAATAGTTGAGAAGAAACCACCTAAGTTTGGTGTTAGTGATTTTGAATCAGATAAGGAAGAATTATTTCATAAGAAAGTAGCAAGTCCTACATCAGATGAAGAATTTGTTACTCCAAAATTAGATTTAGTTAAACGTAAATCCAAAGAAACTGGAGGAAAAAAGGAAAAAAAGAAAAAAAAGAGAAAGGTAACTAATGTTACAAGTAATGTAGATGAGGAAGTTTCAGTTCCAAGTCCAGAACGAACATCATCATTTGGTAGACCAATTAAACGAACTTTAAAATGGGAATCTTGGAAGCCTTAGAAAGTGAATCTTGACCTACTTGAAATTACTTTAAGATTATCACTTTCAGACCATTATGAATAATTTCATTAAGTAATAAATCTCAGTAAATTTATGTTAGGTTTATGAAATAAGAATGCAAAAGTATTGTGGAAAAGATTATGTTGGGCATTATAGAAATTTCTTTAAAAATAATGCAAAGACTCAGAAAGGAGGGTATGCAACATTTATTCCTCCATATATTGGAGTTCAGCATCAACGAGGTTATGGCATTGGAAATATATTCGGCTCTCTTTTAAAGGGACTTTCTGGTATGGCGTTACCAGCTTTTGAATCTGCTAAAAAGCATTTTTTAAAAAGTGCAATAAAGGGTGGTCAAAATATAGTTAAAGATGTTATTGTGAATCGAAAAGGTATTAAAGATGCATTTAAAGATGAGGCTACTAAACAGTTTAAACAATTAGGTTCAGATTCTATTAATTATTTAGCATCTAAAGCTAAGAATAGATTTAATGATGCAGATGATGGTGAGTATGAAAATAGAAGAAAAAGGAGAAAGGAATATGATGAAGTTCCTAAGAAAAGAAGGAAAACAAGAAAAAATACTACAAATAAGAGATCAAATAGAAATAAAGATATTTTTAGTTAAATATAATTCAAGGAAATCTGCCTGAGATACACTTTATCTTATGTTATGTTATGTTTATATCAATTATTTTTGATCCTATAATTTGCTGAAATTTTGAGTTTAATTAAAATGTCTATGTTTAATGAGTCTTGTGTTTGTGTAGATGATAGTTTTGATTATTATAATGTTCCACCAACAGATACAACTGCACGTAAAAGTTTTTATTCTAAAGTTTTTCCTATAAGCTCTTTAAGTCAAGGCGGTCCAATTGAGTTTGCCTTGAAGTCAAATAAAGCTGATTTTATTGATTTATTTCGAAGTTTTTTACAATTAAAAATAAAAATTTTAAATTCTGACGGTACTGCTCCTGCTGCACCAGCTGTGGATCAACAAACTGGTGCAGTTGGTCCTATTCCAAATTTGTCAAAGGTGTTTCCTGCAAATTATTTCAGTGGAGCTTTGTTCAAAGAAGTTCAATTGTATATAGGAAATAAATTGGTTTCATCAAGTAATAACCTTTATCCCTATAAGGCATATATTGAAAATCTTTTATCTTTTAGAGAATCTGTCTTAAAATCTTGGGGTGACTTGACATGTTATCATAAAGATACAAAAGATTTTAATGAAGTTTCAAATTTTGATGCTGCGCATAACCAGGGAGCTAAAAAGAGATTTGAAAAAACTCAATATGGGAAAAGTTTTCAGTTAATTTGTAAAATTCACAATGATTTGTTTAATCAGCAAAAGAAATTTCCTGGAGATATTGATATGAAAGTAAGGTTAATACGAAATGATCCAGATTTTGCATTGATGGCCAAAATTGAAGATGCAAAATATAAAATTGAAATTGAAGAAGCAATTCTTCAAGTAAAAAGGTGGACATTAGAAGACACATTTTTAGATGAAATAGAGAATAGTAGAAAGCCAGATAATTTTATGAAATTTCCTTTTCGGCGAGTTGAGGTAAAATATTCAACTCAAGCTCCTAACAAAAGTATTCTTCAAGAAAATCGAATGATTTCAAACGATGAATTACCAAAAAGAATTATAGTTGGTTTTATAGATGCACGTGGGTTTGATGGAAATTTGAAACATAATCCATTCTATTTTCAAAATTTTGGACTGACAGACATTGTTATACAAAAGGGTGAAGATGTTTCTCCTTTTTATGAAATGAAGTGTGACTTTGACGCTGATAAATTTTATGAAGCTTATATGGCAATGCTTTATGCTACAGGTAGACTTTTTGAGAACGATCCTATAAGTATAACTCCTGAAGAATTTAAAAATGGTAACACATTATATTGTTTTGATTTATGCAAAAGTTTACCAAATTCAAATTCATTTGAATTATCAGAAAATGGTACTATTAATGTAATAGCAACTTTAAAAGAACCTAAGAATCATGGTATAGTAATGGTATTCTTTAATGAATATGACAGCATGCTTGCAATCGGACCTGTAAATCAACCTGAGGTTGTTATGCATTCTTGATTGCTTACTTGTTTGTAAATAAATAAATAGTAAATAAATATTTGACTAAGTGTGCTGGAATAATAAGTATGCTTGGATCAGATATTTATAGAGTTTTAAAATCTAATATAGTTACGTCTAAGATTTTTAAAGGTGTTTATTCTTCGGATAATTTATCAAATATAAGAAATGTGAGGTATCCTGCTGCATTTATAGTTAATACAGATGAAAGTTTTAAACCTGGTGAACATTGGGTTGCTTTCTTTTTCAAATCTTCTAAAGCTGTTCCAGAGTATTTTGATTCTTATGGTTTACCTCCGTTTAAAAAAAGTTTTTTAGTTTTTCTACAAAAGGGTAAACATAAGGATAAATGTAAATTTAAGTATTCTTCTAAAACTTTACAAAGTTTGTTTTCAACTGCGTGTGGGCAATACACTATTTATTATGTGTTTCAAAAATGTAAAGGTAAAAGTCTTATAAAGATTTTGCAAAGATTTACTAAAAATACTTTGAAGAATGATGATTTTGTTACTCGTTATGTTGAACGATTGAATAAACAATCTATAGATAAAGTTGTACGTAATGTTGATAATTTAGAATGTCATTATCAATGTTCTAAATATATGCAAGATGTTATTGAATCTTTAAAAACATGATTAAGAAATATGATTAAGATTAATATTATTAACTATGTTTAAGTATTATTTGAGTAATAAGATTAACAATATGGATATAATTAATAAGAACAATTCGAATGGAATTAAACCATCAACAAAATTAAGTATTGGTGGTTTATGTGTATCGGCTGCTCTTAGCTTAATTGTAATTGTACTTGAGATAAAAAGACCAAACTTAACTCAGCAGAAATACTTGTTAAATTGTGTGATTACTGGAGAATATAAACAAATGTCAAGGTTATTTCTGAGATGTGAAACTCAACAATTACAGTCTAATAATCAATTAATGCAACCTGTTATTGGAAAGGTTTCTGCGAATGCTTCGCAGCTTATGCAACCTGTAATTGTTAGGAATTTTTCAGTTACTGAATTGCAACCTGATATTGCTAAGGTTTTTGTAAATGCTTCACACCTTATGAAACCTGTTATTGACAGGAATATTTCAGTTTCTGAATCACGGTTGAAACTTATTAACGGGAATTGGTCGACCTTTGCAAATACATTGCAGCAAAATATTAACAAGAATAGGTCAACCTCTGCAAATATATTGCAACCCGTTTGGTAAATTCATGTAGGAGGAAGTTTGATTTACAATTGTGTAATAGTGTAATATGCATTATTATATATTTTGTTGACATTATTACTTATATGCAGACAACATTATTCTCAGAAGGAGTTTGATTGTCTGTGTAGCAATAGAGCTACGCTTCATAAGGAAGTTTGTAAGTAATAATGTTTCAAACTTTTTCCTTAAACTATATACATGTGATTTCAGTTTCTGAAAATGTATTTTAACTAAACCTATCTGCATTGTAACCTGATAGGTATTGGTATTTAACTAAAATGAGACCTGTTATTGGCAGGAATATTTCAGTTTCTGAATCACGGATGAAACTTATTAACGGGAATTGTTCGACCTTTGCAAATACATTGTAGCAAAATATTAACATTAGGTCAACCTCTGCAAATATATTGCAACCCGTTTGGTAAATTCATGTAGGAGGAAGTTTGATTTACAATTGTGTAATAGTGTAATATGCATTATTATATATTTTGTTGACATTATTACTTATATGCAGACAACATTATTCTCAGAAGGAGTTTGATTGTCTGTGTAGCAATAGAGCTACGCTTCATAAGGAAGTTTGTAAGTAATAATGTTTCAAACTTTTTCCTTAAACTATATACATGTGATTTCAGTTTCTGAAAATGTATTTTAACTAAACCTATCTGCATTGTAGCTTGATAGGTAATGACCAAGACCACAAATTCATGTAAGAGGAAAAGTTTGATTTACAATTGTGTAATAAGTGTTGCATGCATTATTACTTATATGCAGACAACATTATTCTCAGAGAGAGTTTGTCTGTGTAGCAATAGAGCTACGCTTCAGAAGGAAGTTTGTAAGTAATAATGTTTCAAACTTTTCCTTAATGTGTGAAGATCATATATTGAAATAAGAGGAAAGTTTGATCTGACATTATTATTCTCAGGAGTTTGATTGTCTGTAGCAATAGAGCTAAGCTTTCCTCAAACTTAAATATTATCATAATCTTTACCGAGACATCTTCGTAGAATTTATATTATGTTTGCGCAAACTTGAAGGATGTGCGGTTCACTCAAGACTGGTTTGAAGATCGTGCGCGGTTCAATCATGACTGGTGTGAAGATCGTGCGCGGTTCAATCATGACTGGTGAAGATCGTGTCAGGTGCGCTATAAATATGGTTGAAGATCGTGGAGAAGATGTGCGTCTACGATGTTTGAAGATTGTTGTAATCAAGACTTGAGATGATTATGAAACTAATTGTTTGTATAATTATGAAACTAAATGTTTGCATGATAAAGCTAAGAGCAGTCCGAACATATTTTAATGTAATGTTTCAATGGTATATGATAAAATTGGAATTTAACAACATTTATGCTGTTGTGTTTTTATTTTTATAATATATGGTAAACATAGCGAATACTTAGATCACATATTAGATTAAGTAAACCAGTAACTAAGTAATATATATATATATATATATATATATATATATAATACCATTAAGATGAATATATCTGTCAAGTATTAATACTATTAGTAACCGAGTAGGAAATATTTATCGTCGTGACAAATTATCGAATATAACTACTAGTAACCGAGTAGGAAATATTCGTTTGGATCTATTAACTTTGGTTTGTCTATTGACTCGTGGGTTGTGTAAAGGGCAACCAAGTGCGTGACCTGCAACACTTCCAGCACGAGTCTATCAAAAATTACCTCTAGCCTACTGACAACTGAGAGGGCGTATCGGATTAACGCTTAGTTTGAATGTGAATGGTTGACAAATTATAATGTGTAAGGAGCTTCATTCAAGTAATTTGGAGTAGGAATGGTGTTCCTGAAAATGTAGTTTTAATAACTGAATGTTTACGTGCTTTTGAAATTTATGATTATAAAAATAGTATCGTAAGCATATTTAAGATGTTTATTTTACATTCTTATATTTAATTCAATTGAAGATTCTTTAGTTAACATCTTTTGTTAAATTGACGTGCAACGTTATTCCGCGAGTAGTTGTGACGACATCTTGTGAATTACTTGACCTTAATTGATCAATTAGACATTTGCGCCACCTAGCGTATATAATGGTGTATTGACGTAAGTGACTACGTCACTAGAGATTATAATTATTATAAGTACTTAGTTACTGGTTTGTACTTGGTTGCCATCTACACAACTCATGAGCCGATAAATAATCAAAAGTAATTTAAGTCATTCGACTCTTATCTTCCCTTAAATTATATTGTGATTACTGATTATAGTATGATTGATATAGGTCTTGTTATCTGCAATTCCAAAATGAAATCTAATCGTGAACTTAAATTTGCTAAATTAAGTACTGAGGCGATAACTCCAACAAGAGGTTCAAAAAAAGCAGCTGGATTTGATTTATACAGCGCTTATGATTACGTTATAGCTCCAAAAGCAAAAGTATTAGTTAAAACTGATATTCAAATTGCACTTCCTGAAGGATGCTATGGCCGTATTGCTCCACGATCAAGCCTTACATACAACCATTTTATTGATGTCGGTGCCGGAGTAATTGATCCGGATTACCGTGGGAATGTATGCGTTATCTTGTTTAATTTTGGTGAAGTTGAGTTTAAAATTGCAAAAGGTGATAGAATAGCTCAGTTGATTTTAGAGAGAATTTTTATTGCTGATTTGATTGAAGAAGTATCATTAGATCAAACTGAGAGAGGAATAGCTGGCTTTGGTTCAACTGGAAAGTAAAGATAACCTTTGATTCATTTGTAAATGACCTAAAGATGTAAAGATGTAATGATTTTAGAGAGAATTTTTATTGCTGATTTGATTGAAGAAGTATCATTAGATCAAACTGAGAGAGGAATAGCAGGCTTTGGTTCAACTGGAAAGTAAAGATAACCTTTGATTCATTTGTAAATGATCTAAAGATGTAAAGATGTAAAGATGTAAAGATAAATAAAAATTTTCATATGACTTTAATTCTAGTGTTCTTTATTTATCAATTGCATAACATTTTAACTCATTTGTACGAGTATGTGGTGAGATAGACATACCTTGAAAACTATTAAACTTTCATTTATATAGAATCTCTTTTAAAACAGTTTGTGGCATAGGAAGTGAGTGGAGTTTAGAATGTTCCGCTCACGAGAAGTAAAAAATTAAAGTCCAGCTCGCATCTTCGACGCAAAAGTCAGGTCTTGCCCGGCTCACCAGCTCCAAATCAACCAAATATAATCAAGTCTCTTTTATAGCAGTTAGTAGTAAATGTTTTGCTGGTGAGCCGGGCAAGACCTGACTTTTGCGTCGAAGAGGCGAGCTGGACTTTAATTTTTACTACTCACATCTATAATTCATATTGTCAAAGAATATACGTTTCCATTGTGATTCATTAAGGTTTTCATTCGTACTCAACGGTTACGAATTCAATCTTTTCGATTCAATTATCAGTTCAAGGTATAAATCATAAATAGTTGTTGTCTTCAATCTTCCAACTGCCGCTTTTACACGAAAAGCTGTCTCATAGCAAAGCAAAGCGTTTTTAAAAATAACGTTCAAAGCACAATCTAGACCGTATTGGCCAAACTCAAGATGAGTGCCCGTTTCCGAACTGACGTAGCTGCACTACGTACATAATAATCCTGATGAAGACACTAACCTGTCGAAACATGTCGATTCAGCCAATCACATACTAAATAAAAGTCAACTTTTCAATTTATACTGTCGTCGAGTTGGATGTTCGTCTACTTCACATAATAATTCTAGGCACTTAGGGTATGCAGTGCAGAGGATGCAGTGCCGAAGGGCCAGGTCCCTAACCCCTGCTAGTTTCGCCTGACTGGGTCCCATAGACTGTCCAGCCATACTGTCCAAACCACGGCCACAAACAAGACATATGGCCTATGTTCCTGCCCAGCATCATTTGGGCCCCTATCGACGATGGACATTCGGTACAGACACATTATTTGGGTATAAAAGCCTGCCGGACGGACTTTATATAGAGTCCACTTCTGTGAAATGAGTCCATCTTTTATTCATATCATCAGGTAAATTCCCTTATATATCCTCCTAATGATAATGTCCATCTCAATAAATGGGTGTGAACGTCAGCTATATGGTGAATTAGTTCACCTACGTCCTAGTTCTAGCGATGGACACCCTAAACCTTTTAGTAGCATCATTATTTTAAGTGACTATAAAAGAAGAAGTAAAGTAATTCTTTTGGCAGCAATGACTTGGATATAAACGTGTGTGTGTGTGTGTGTGTGTGTGTGTGTGTGTGTCTGTGTGTGTCTGTGTCTGTGTGTCTGTGTCTGTGTCTGTGTCTGTATCGATGAGTGTCTGTTTCCGAAAACAATTCAATAAACAGTGATATCCAGATGTCAGTGAGGGATGCCCATGAACCAGACACCTAGGATGAGACTTTGTTTGTTCAGTAAGCATTTCACGGCTGTAAACTATTAAAACGTGCTGGTGACGATGTACCTCTAGCACTCTCTTGTAGAGGAGAAGAAGAAGGGTAAAAGCTGCGTGTTGGTTTTTGGAGAAGCCTGTGGACGTTGTTTCCGTGTCGGACACCATACATCTGCCCACTGACCTTGGCCTGATCCACCCCCTGGATGGCCGTGCTGACCGACTGGGAGGGGTTGCCTGACCACTGGACGTATGTCAGCCATGGGATGACCATGGGGCAGGGCTCACTCCATGTATACTCCCCTTATGTTAGCCCCAGTTGACCATGGGGGCAGGACTCACTCCGTGTACACAGTCCATATGTCCAGGGACTGGACACGGGTCAATGCAGGAAGGGCACATGTTGCATGATGATGCACGTAGACTTGTCACATGATGGTGCAGACCATACATCAACATCAATTGCCAGAGCTTTGATTTAATACATAGAATATGCAGGGAACCGTTCCTTGTAAAGCGAAGCTTACTGTTGAAATAAATACACTTTATCAAGATGGGGTTTACTTGAATTACATGAGGAACTGCTATATGTATTGGGGAATATCAAATGTATTGGTCTGACAGATCATGATTATTGTGTATTGTGTGGGGGAGTTTTTATTATCATATCTATATTACATGAAACCTCTGCTATTCGCCGAATTGATGTACCCTATACTGGGCTCCAAACGCACATATTGATTGCGACTTTGTCAAAGCCTCCAGTCTGTACCAATGGTTTTGAACTACACTTTGTAACATTAGTTTTTTAGTTTCAAATTTAGATATCTAAAAGATAGAGAGATTGATTATGCCTATATATGTAACTGCATAAACCAAAAAGTGAATTGTAAGCCATGCAGTCTGTGGCCGTCACCGGAATTTCTGTGAAACTTCTGCATTTAGATCCTATTATGTGCTATATGAATTGAAACCCTAAGATTTTGAGTCAACCGCTTTACAAGGATTGATTCTACTAACTGTTAGGTCTGTACCGACTTGGGAACCATCCATGGTGAGAGAAGGAGCAGCTCAGGTAGGCCGTGTACAGCCTCCAAGGTCACGAGCAGCTCACGACGGACGGCCGAGGCAAAGGTCAGCGCCAAAAAGCAATAGCAATTACCCATTGATTTCCCATTGGTCGGCGAGCGCCCTAACATGGAAACATAAACCAACCCAAATGGCTCAAGACTCATTGCATGCAGGGAATTTCCAGACAGACCACCTCATTACCCAACATTATACGACCGGAAAGAATGGCCTTGGGATTGACAGAATTATAAGTCTATAAAGAACATAAATCTCAAGTTAATGGGGGGAAAATAACATCTCTTTTGTTGATTTACAACAACATCAGACTTTTCACATATAAGGAAAAGAGTGCTTATTTGATTGCTTGATTGGTATGGGTGGGGCACCTGATGATAAGAAAGATGAATATTTGAAAGCAGGTTAAGTAGGTGTAATCAAGAATCAATGAGAGTGCGGAGGCCCCCGTCCTAACGACCGCTCCTCACACGAGCCTGTCGTTGGGGCCACACGTCCTGGGTGGGAGCCGACACCTGCAGACACCCGCCAAATGACCCCACCCACGAGCTGCTCCTACCCCCACAAACTGCTCATTAGGGCCGTAAATGGAGACCGACGAGCAGCTCGCGTTGGGGACATCATCAGCGGCGTATATGTCTATCAACGTGCAAACACATCAACAACTTCTTGCGGCTCTGATCACGTCTTAGCACTGCTTGATACTGATTGCAGTTTGTGGATCTACACTGGCGTATGAGTTTTATCTAGAGATTGTGTTTATTGCCTCTGTAGAAATTCTGTGCTAGAAAGGCAGTAATGAAATCCCATAACATATCCAGGTAAATTCTGTTGAGTTCTTGGAAAATCAGCATCTGGGCAATTCAATAACATGACTGTCTTGCGATTAAAAGGGGCACCGACATATTCGCAGACGGCCATTTTAGTAATCACTTTAGTAATCACTTTGATGCATGCTTAATTTCAACTTTATACTATACTGATACAGGTTTGGTCTCGGATACCGCATGCTTTCCACTATTTACAATACATGTAAACGGAATCTACACAGCTATATGCAGCCTTTTTACCTATCTCACACTCTTCCCATTCTTATATTGACCATACCTAGCCAGGATTCCAAGTAGTATACATGCCATAGAACTCTGCTATCCGGCGAATGCATTGTCTAAGCATGCGCCTTTTGATGGATTACTTCTCATAGAATGTTTAGGAGCCAGGACGTTAGCCAAGCTAAATCCACCCCCAAAAGGAGCAACAACCCCCTCCCCCCACCCTGGAGGGAATACCTCCTGAATGGTATGAATAATGGAGGCGGGTGTGTGCCCAGGAGGGAGGACGCAGGCCCAACACCTTGCTAGGGTTCCTGCTGAGCTGGCTGTATAAGTCCCGGTCACACATGTGCATTTTGTGAACGAGGGAGTCGGACTGATTAGGCATTCTGTGCCCGCGTTGAATGCCTCAGTGGGATAGGCCAAAGGGAACATGCAACTTCACAGGCCTAATAAAGGCATGGCTGTTCTACATTTTCTGTGCTCCTAAATAAGTGCATTCTCAGTCCTTTTGTTTGAATTATCTTGTTCAATATCAAAGTCAGTAGGTGGGAATTATTGAAAAATCATCGCCTTTCTTTTGCCAAGTCAAATTCCCTATACATAATAATCTGCGACAGAAATATCAATCATGTAAGCTTCCAACCCTAAACCGGTACCCTAGTGCCATGTCCTCAAATGTACCCAGTAATCCTGGATCATTGCTACCCGGCTTTAGCATCCCCGCTTACTTATACACCCACTAATGTTTATTACCGTATCGCTCGTGTACATTCCATGTTATCCAATGGATGACTTTCTATGTATGTTGATAACAGAGATCATTTCTGTATCAATAATAATTTTTATCGGGTTAGAACCTAAATATACCATAACTTACTTATAATACTGATACTTAGATGTAAGTCAGTATTCAAATACATTGATAAACCTCTGGTATGCTGATATATTATATTTTGATGTGGTTCTGCATAGCATAACTGTGTGTACCATCTTGACATGTAGGCCTACATAACGTTCTACAACCATAAAAAGAGTGTGCAACTTGTAACAGCTGGCGATATGATATGACTTTCTGCACAATACACCAGTATCGCATATATTACCTCCAGTTCTTATCCTGAATAATACCACATCCTCACCTAGTTTTCCTATATATATAACACGAAAATTACGCTGCAACTATATATATATATATATATATAGTGGATATTAATGCAATAAATTTATAGTGGATTATGATACACTAAAAGTTTGATTATGTCACTGCACGTAATACATAAAGAGTGTGCGAACCACGTCATGTTTCTGAAAATTTCCAAGCCTTTAGGTTTTAAACTGTTCATGTCGGCAAAACATATTCTCTATATATAGTATATCACACAGAGGTGGATCCCAGTCCTCTCACTCCTCCCCTGATAGCTCAACCCATGGATCATTGTCTGTGATCCCCTCATCCCCGATTGGCAGGTGACAGAGACGGATGCCGCCCCCTGCAGGCCGGACCTGTCGCCCCCTGACCCGGCCCCTTACCCGCCTAATACGTCATCCTCGGCCCTCCACGGTGGGCGCCAATCAGTGAGTGATCACCTGCACCAATGGCGAGGCTGATTACATTTTATTTCGTTTTTGCAAGAGTAAACAACAAACTCAATTTAATCCGACGCCTAAAACAGTTGTTTGTTGGCAATTTGAAACTTTTGGGGGGAAAAAAGGGGAAAGATGAATTTCCAGCGATATGTGTATTTTGTTGCCCGTCCACGTCCATAAGCTATCAGTCAGGGTACTACAATGTATAAATGTTCTCCTGTGACCAGGTCTGCCAAATCATGTAAATTTATACGATATTATAGTATTTAAATAAAAGCTATAAACCAGTGGAAAAAGCAACATCACGCCACTGATACAGTTGAAAACTGTACTTTATTGTAGTCATCAAGTTCATAACTACATGATACCAGAACCGTTAGAACTTTAAACTATTCAAAACGCTATATTGTGTATTGATTAGTGCTATAACCAGGCTTAATGAGAGTGTATGTTTAGTCAAGATTAACAAAGGCCATTAACTATTATTCTAAATTATATGAACCAATCTGGTCAGTCTGATGACCCCCCATTGACCTTATAGACCATCTGGGGCAGTCATCAGAGCTTTGTTCCAATAGAATCTACTTTGTAATTCTCTAACGTCATACGTGATGGCAGGCAAAGGGAATTCCTCACCTAAACTACAAACAATTTCCGATTTGAATTGTCTGTTGATATTGGGTTTCATAACAGCTATGATTTTCATATAGTGGCACCCTGTCTTCTTATATTGGAAACAATCAAATAAATCCAATAAATATGGACGCAATTTGGATCACCATGGCATCCTCACGTCATACCAAATTGTACATCTTTTTGTAAAAGCAATTACATGTAGTTAACTTTCCCATTAAATAATCGCCCGCGTGAATGCCCCAACTGTTTATACTACTTAGGCCTTCTATCCGGTATTCACCGGGTGGTGCCCGGGACGCACTCAGAGACCAGGGGGTGGTTCGACGTTACGTTATCGGCGCTGGGCTGGGAATGGCATCTCTTTAATAATCCGACAGAATAGGCAAAAATCCATGAGGGGTCCTTTCTTTTCCGTTTCTCATTCTAGAATTGCGATTTGTATTCAAGATCTATGAGGCAATAATGCAACGCCTGAAGTAGCTCGTTCCAGCAGTACTAGATGGGACTAATTTATCTGCCATCTCAGCAGCATTCACCGAGTGATTTATTCACGGTGTCGCACGTTTTCTAACGCTTGCCTCTAATTAATGGCACCTCCTGACGCATTCAGATTTCACAAGGCAAGGGTATTCGCGTTTTTCAGATGATAGATTATGGTCCTTTATTTTGGCTCATCTTGGCATTCTTATACATGAAAGGCCGTACCGTCTATCATGGGGTCTAACAGTACGCCCGTCAACGGGTTATAAATGTGTTCTGTATGTGTATGTTTTATACAAAGTAACCTGAATGCGGACACGTTCACTATCACTGCGTGCCCGCATGGCTCCAATGTAATTTAAAGATAAATCTAAACTAAGTTATTTAGGACACAAGAGTTTTACACATAATTTCGTTCCTAAATTCCATTCACCTTAATCTAGGTCTAGTGCCTATTTAATCCGAATGAACCTTCTCGAAGGGAAATCTCACGCAAACGTATTGTAGGAATATACATGAAAATACTTTATAAAAAGTATAAATAGGGAAGTGGACCCTGTAGTGAAAGGCAGCTTCTCCGCGCTAATATTTGCCTGGAGATGTCACCCCATTAAAGTGATGTATACGGTGTTTGCATTGCCTCCCTGTTTACCTAATGAGACTGCTTTACATACAGTCAGCCGTCTGTCTGCATACAAAGGGTTAAAAAGGGCCTGTCAGGGATCACATAACGAGGCAATAACCGAGTCTTACAGCCTCCCGTCCTAGAGCTAGTAATTCCTACTTCATCTTATTTAGGTAATACAATTGTGGACAGCCGAGGGGAAAGGGTACTCCGAGGTTTCTATATTTGCTGTCCTAAACCTAATGTTTAAGGAGATATGAGTAGTTTTATGAAAAATAGTGATAATTTACTCTTAAACCAACTTTTTGCGTAGAATTCATTTCCCATATCTAAAACATTCCATCACAATGGAATCTTCCCTTATTTGGAATGTCAATGGAATGTTTTAATACGGGTTATTCACTTAATTCATTCTATTTGGTTGCCATGGAAACTAAAATTCATGAGATTTTGATAAAATTGTATTAACTATGAGAAAGTATCATTTTCTGGTCTCTACATTGAAAACAGAATACATTTATCATTTCTGGTTGAAAAATAATGAATAAAATAGTGTTTTTTAATAGTTATGCATAATTATGATAATTTATGATAATTTATGCAAAATCTCAATGAATACAAGGAAATTAAGCTTTTCCTCATTTTCTGCCATCCCGACAGTGTCAGGTTTAAGGGCCCATAACTTCCTTAATAATGGTCGGATTTGGACATGCTTGATATCATTTGAAAGTTAAGTACATGCTCTACAACATCTATTTAATATCAAATCCCGCATGGAGTACCCTTTCCCCTCGGCTGTCCACAGTCATGTTGGAAATACACGTAGATTGACCTAAAATAATTATACTTTTACTTACAATGTATTTCAGGATGAGGAACCGTCAGGGTAATAAGACAGTATAGTGAACGTGCTTATCTTCATTATTTTCCTGTTTAAAGTAGCAGTCTCTGTTTATTACTTCAATCTCTTATTCAATGAAAGGGATGAACTATGGGGTTTAACTTTACTGTTAAATTTAGATGTACCTTTAAGCATTATGTTTCCTTTACGTATTTCAGTGTACTAGATCTTTCCAATCGCAGTCTTCCCTCTGTTGGCACTGCCGGTCTTCTTGAAATGTAGTTCATCATTACGATGTGATGTAACACGCACATGACTGATGAAAGGATGATGTTTATTATTCCAAACATTATGATATCAATCACTGAGCTCCCATTGACAATCACCAGTCGATGAGGTGTAGTCCACTCAACCCAACACAGCCAATGCTCCTAGCCTTCCTCCCTGTCAATTCACAAACTCCCTGCAATAGAAACCAGTATAATCCATGGCCTGCTACTCTATCTGAGGTGTTACCTCACAGCCTACTTTAATCCAATCCTATGAAGAGTCTCACTCTTAGCCCTAAGATTGCTTCTTCATAAAACACCTAAGGTAACTAGGCCTATGGACTGACACCCGCGTCAGTAGAGGGAACTACAAAATATCCCAAATGAGCATATGCTATCAGAAAGACAAATTGGTCCGTACGCTATGAGAACCACATATATCGCCAGATGAAACGACTGAAGGACAATTCTAGTTGAACACCTGTTTCTTCTTTTCGATGTTTGCTAGTACCTGAAAGCCCCATTCTCTACAATACAGACCTTACATCTTTTCTTTCGTTTCACCTCCATTTTCCTAATTCCGTGCTTCGCCATACCATTTATCAGCGGTTTTTTCTATTCGGACCCAAAAGTCCCAGACTACGAAGACTATATAAATACTTTAAAATGTCCCATAAATATTGTTTTTTACTAGTGTGACGCTAAACCCTATGGGAGTCTACACTCGCACCACCAATGTAGAGTGAGAGGTATAAGTATGACGCTCGGGAGACAACGAGCAATACACCACCAAAATGACACTCCGGATATAATGGACCGCCATACACCAGACTGTCTCCTGGGAGCTCTAAGTTGATTTGGTGTCAAACGGGGAGACAACCAGTGTGGGCTTGGTTTTTGATACAAGTTGGCAGCTTTATGATATACATTACTATAAACGCACGACCATATTTCTATTGGTGTTTCTTATTATGTCTATAGCTTGTCATCTAATAATAATGGCGTGTCATATGTGTATTGTCTGAGAACACTGTACTGTATGTGGGCAAAACTGATGTGTATTAAGAAATGAATTTATTAAGCAGTTCAATAATTAAAAAAAAAGAAAATTGACAAAGTGTATAATCGTACATGATTATGATATATATGCTTTCGTCTACAATCATCATAATTATATGTGAGTTGTATCCAACCAACCAATTTTACAATACAACATTTTAAGGTAAACTTATGCTTTCTCGCTTTGTCATCAATAAGGAAAACAACCATTGCCACATATAAGCTAAAACACTGTAGCACTTCCTGTTTGTGCAATGTCCGGAAAAAAGAGTAATGGATGACGGTTGCCCCCTCTCTAGTATACCTTGTTTGTCCAATGTCCAGAAAAAAAGAGAAGTAATAGATGACGGTTGTTGCCTGTCTATAGTATACCTTCTAAATTAAGAACTGACATTGGACTCAGTACTAATATCACCAACCGGCCACACCCGCCGCTACTGTCCCAACACACACTGCCCGCACAGAGCGATAGCCTCCCCAGAGACAGACACATCAAATAATCAGCCAGTATCATCAGATCGGACCAAACCAAGAACAATATTTGGACATGAGCATTAGAGGCCTGCTTCCAGACGGTGGCAACTCGACTCGAAATTACGCCGGTCGGCCAGACAACTTACTGCAGAGAGGATAATCGGGGGGGGGGGGGGATGGGGGGGGGGCAACTCAGGATAAAAGATGAAGGGGATTATATACCTATAAGGGCGTCATGTCTTATTCCCTCAAGAACAACATTATACCTAGCATACACTGAATACACCTAGTATATAATCAACCGATCGCATAAGCCTCTCACTTGCTTGTTCCTTTTGTCATACACCAAATTGTTGTCGACATTCACAATCCTGGCCGTTTCCGTTTTCCGATCCTATTCTCAAATTCTGCAGCTGATTCCAATTATGACACAGATCTTACTTGCAATAATATAACTTTGTTGGGAAGCATTCAGACTGGATCAGGCACCGATTCCGATTCGAACACAGAGACCCGTATAGTTTTCAGAGTTGAACACTGTCTGCTTTCGATCGATTTCATCGTCATAATTAGAACCAGAATTAAAGCAAAGTCCACGCACTGTTATAATATATAATAAGGCCTAGATATTGCACCACATGTATAGGCCTACTACCTTTCTACTGAGAAAAATTTCCTCCTCAATGCCATGATAATTACGAGTGCCTCCCCTCTCCAGCTCTCCTTAGAGAAGGTACACTCCTCCATCCCATACCATCCTGTTCATTCCAGGACAAAGTACACCGCAATCTGTCTAATGGGCAATGTAGGTTCAAAGGCAGATCCATGATCACAGAGGGCGCTCTTCATCGGGTCGCCTCCTCCAGCACCTGGTAGGGGCCATCAGTGTCTTCCCTGGAGTTAAGCTCTTTTGTGCATGATTGTGGTTTGTATGATACTTGTTTTTCTAGTTGTTTTTATTTTGATTGTCATCAGGATGAGAGTTTTGTCTCCAGGACCAGCCGGCAGTAGTGTACACTGTGACAAGGCTTATCAGGGTGGTGGTGGTTAGAGCCAGAGGATTAATGAACCCAGCGTGTTGATCTCCACCGGCTGTTTACCAATGACTCCAGGGCAGACAAAAACAGGCTGTTTATTAATGCCATGAGATACAGAGGTGAGGCGGCTATCGGCCCCCAGTGGAGGCAAGCCCATTAGGAAATACAACTGATATGGGAGGTCTTGTTTGAATTCAATAACGCTAAAAAGCCTCATTTCAATCTTTCGACAAATACAAATTTAATTTAAAGTGCACCTCGCTAGCTGCATTTGCGGCTTAGGAGGGTATTCAAACAGTATAATGCTAGCCATAGTCCGAAGGCTAATGGAGAATAATTTCATTTTCTAAGCAAACATGGTCAAATATTGGCACGCGTACAACAGGCAAACAGTGCCGACAGAATCCTAAATTAAACCTATAATTCCAATCTTAATATCTCAGTTTTAAAATAACACAATAAAAGAACGATATAACATACCCCTTTGAATCACGAATACGAAAGTAGTACATTAGAGCGGCAATGAATAAGATACATTAGCCATACCGATCACGTAAATCTTAAATTCCATGAATTCTACAGTATATTATAAAAGACATATAGAAGGGAATTTTGATCCAATAAATATATGATTAGGTAAGCCATTAAGGCGAGGTAGCTTGTATAGACTGTGCTGGGAAAATGTATAAGAAAGATGGTATATCTAGTCTGTAGTGCTGCAGCATCACCCCCAAAAAAGAGACCCACCCATGACCCAAAATTAATAAAGGTTGACATATATCATTGTGTTCGGGAGGTCCTAAGCTTTTCAAAACTGCCTGATGCCAGACTGAACATGAATTACGAACTTCAAGGTCACAGGTCAAAGGTCACAGGTCACCAGAAGAAATGAACCCATAATATTTGAAGGCTATTTGCCATATTTTGCCAACTGTTATAGCTAAACCTTAGATATTTTAGGTGTGTATAGCTATGAATCAGCCTCTTTCCTGATATCCATATGAATGACCTTGCTCAAGGTCAAGGTCATCAAATTATGGATTGTTTACAGAAAACCTAAGTAATATGTGCTTATGCTTTCTTTTACCTTTTGACAATGATATAAAAGCTTACATATTGGAACATAGATGATAATATACATAGCAGAAGGCCTTCTTTACATGATTACAGGTCAAAAGTCCATTTTAGCGAATGCATTTCGATGAACTATTAGACCAAAGTCAAGGTCATTTGAAAAATATTTTTACCAAAATCAAAATTTCTCTAAGAAATCAAGTCAAAATCACAGTTTTGTTTGGAAAATTACAATTTGCCATTTAGACATGGCTAATATGAATGTTTTTTTAGGGATCTAGCACCCTCACCTTGGACAGGTCAAGTTCATTTTCAAGGTCATTCACAAAATTTATGAAATTCCAATACATAATTATAGTTCTATCTTGTCTCTTACTTCTAGCAATATTCAGTCTGCTTACGACAAAACAATAAAAGATGTAAATGTCAGATGCTTTCACCTTGATCAAGGTCAAGGTTACCCATTGGAAGGACCTAAATGAAAGTTGGAAAATCAGCTATCTGAGACAATTTTCACTATGGATTTTCAATCAGGTTTTCAAACTAAACCCTTACATTTACTTAGATAGGTGTTCTTTAAATGTGCAGAGCCCCATAAACAGGGCCCTACACTACAGTTGATGGCCTTCTAGGGCCTTTGATAACTCTAGCACAGTGGGATTGACAGAGAGCTATGATAGCAAGCCCAAGCCCAGGTATGGTATGGTATGAGTAACACCTAAACCAGACAAATAGTGAGGAATCAGAAAGGTCAGCTTCATTATGGAATGGCCCTTGACAGTCCAAATGGAGATTTTAAGGACATTGTGCAATATAGAAATTTATCACCAATTGCATTAATTGATAAAGAAACCTTTCACAACTACTTTATTGATTGGAGGCATTTATTGGCAACCTAGGCTGGAACACCCTTTAGGTTGGTATTGGTATAAACTGAGTTGATGACGAGGGACCCATTAACAGTTACTTAATCATTGAAAATTCATTAATCCATAATAGAATTCTAGAAAAAATTTACATACTCCCACAACAATCCCTTTATCCTTAAACCCCATAATAGTTCAGCTCCAATGATCTCACTATCTATGATATGTGTGACATTCCTCGGTAGTTCGGGGTTTCCGATTTCTACAACAGAGGGACGTGGGGATTGTTTCAGGTCTCAGCCAGACGGGGAATCTGGGCAAGAAACCAAGATGTGATATTTAGAGTCGTGCCTCGTGCACGAGGGGGGTTTGAGCGGATCGATCGGGAAATTGGTATTCGTCGACAGGGGAGGGGTGCATCAGCCGGGCGGGACGGAGGGGCCTCAGCCACCGGGCAGGGTACAGGCACTTCCGTTGACGGGCGGAGGACTGCGGGGGAGGAAAAGTGGTAGGGGGGCAGGAGTAGGCCGTTTCTATCTCTCTAGTGCCGGGACTCTCTTCGGGGCCTACTGCGGACGATCCACCCTCGTTCTCGGTCCGCAGGGATGTCGGGCCGACGGTCGCCTATTGTTTGGTAGCGTGGGGCCGAGCCGGTCGCGCCTTCGTTCCCCCGGATCCTGGGTTTCCGTTCCCTGTTTCGGGCCCTCGTGCCAGTCCGGTCCTTCGTTTTCGGGACTCCGTCCGGGCCAGTTTCGGGCCTTCGTGCCCAGTTTCGGTCCTTCGGGCCTTCGGAAGCCGGTCCTAAGTTTCGCCTAATTTCTTCTAACTTCTGCTATTTTACTTAAACTTCTAGTCAATCAGCCTGTATTGGATCATCTTATCGGTTACCATAGGAAGAAGACTCATGTTGACGCAAGGAGTACTGTGAAGGAACTCATTTATTCTCAGGCCTCACCGCCCCTTTTATAGTCTAGTGGTCAGCCCTGATTGGCTGTCTCTGATCACGTGGTTACAAATGACGTCACTTCCGGTTTACTTTATCACTTCCGGTTTACATATTTCTCGGGACTTTCGGGTTTCGGGCTTTTAGAATTTCGGGCCTTTCGGGTTTTTCGGGCTTTTCGGGCCCGTTACAAAACATACTTTACTCTGTCACATTATCTTACTTTTCATATTTCGGTCTTACCAATTGATGAATAGACATTCATCACAATATGGCTTTAACATGACTAAAATTTGATCAAAACTTGAATCCTTAAGTCAGCCAACTCAACATACAAAACTGTCAACTGACTTACAATTGTCTTAGTGGGTATGGGGCTTTAGTAGGTGGTATCATTTCAAAGAAAAGTCAATGTCTTCTGTCTCTAAGGGTTGGTTTGGGGCCAAATATGAGCTAGAACAAGGGGGGGGGCATTCTAAATCTATTATATACAAGGAAAGAGCATTAGTGGTTCCGCAGATATTATGACTCAACTCAAATGGTCATTCATGCTAAGGGCCTATCCTTAAGAATGAACTTGACAAACTTAAGGTTTAAGTGTAAAAAGGTAAATATTGGCAATATCTGGTAAATAGTATTTTTTCAAATACAATTGTGATCTTGGTTAACATTACTAGACAAAAGTACGTTTTGCTATAATACTTTGCACATGACCTTGACTTTGGGTTTCATATATATCAGAAATGCATCATCTAATATGAAAGTGTGATCTATGATCATGTACATAAGCCGTTATGCTATCTTCATTATCATCTATGTTCCCATATGTAAGTTTTGTATTCATTGACAAGGACCACAACCAAGCTTGAGCAGCTAGATTTTCTGTGAACAATCCTTGATTTAATTACCTTGACCTTGAGCAAGGGCATACAAAAACGTAACAGCATTGAGGCTGATTCATTTTTATACACCATTAAGGTTTGTATTCTTTATTGCTAGATCTAAAGCAAACTATATGTAACTAAAAGTACAACACAAGATAGAACTATAATTAGGTATTGGATTTTCATAAATTTTGTGAATGACCTTGAGAATGAATTTGACATCTCCTAGGTTAATGTGGTAGATCCCTCAAAATCATTCAAATATGCCATATCTAAATAGCAAATAGCAATTTTCCAAACAAAACTGTGATTTTGACTTGACTTCTTAGAGAAATTTTGATTTTGGTAAAAATATTTTTCAAATGACCTTGACTTTGGTCTAATAGTTCATCGAAATGCATTCGCTAAAATGGACTTTTGACCTGTAATCATGTAAAGAAGGCCTTCTGCTATGTATATTATCATCTATGTTCCAATATGTAAGCTTTTATATCATTGTCAAAAGGTAAAAGAAAGCATAAGCACATATTACTTAGGTTTTCTGTAAACAATCCATAATTTGATGACCTTGACCTTGAGCAAGGTCATTCATATGGATATCAGGAAAGAGGCTGATTCATAGCTATACACACCTAAAATATCTAAGGTTTAGCTATAACAGTTGGCAAAATATGGCAAATAGCCTTCAAATATTGTAGGTTCATTTATTCTGGTGACCTTTGACCTTTGACCTGTGACCTTGAAGTTCGTAATTCGTGTTCAGTCTGGCATCAGGCAGTTTTGAAAAGCTTAGGACCTCCCGAACGCGATGATATATGTCAACCTTTATTAATTTTGGGTCATTGGTTACTCAAAATCTAGAGGCCTTTTGATCAGGATGCTGCAGCACTATCTGATATTGGAGGCGGGGAGAGAGAAACGTTTTCTGGCTGGCTGCGGCAGGCATACGCCCTAGATGATACAGCGTTATATTGCCCATGAATAAAGTGATGGGGATGGGGAGATGGCTGGCACCACCGCCGGCGACCAGAGAAAACCTATCTACCGACCAATGTACATACACCGTCAATTGCTTGGACTAAAAGCGCCAGCCACATTGGACTCACAACGGATACTGCAGCGAAAACCGAGTAGCCATTCTACCAAATGGACATCACATGTGTAGGTCTAAGACAATGCTACAAAATATATCATATCATATTATTTGCTTGCTTTCCTTTAATTTACGCATTAATATTGGTGTCTCCCCACACAGAAAGGATGCTCCAGGCGGGAATTAAGCATTAAAGAGGAAGTTTTAAGCTTTCAAATGGTACCAAGCACATCCAAATTGGATAATTTTCAAGAAGTTACAGCCTGTTGAATGCAGGACTGTCAATATCCCTGAAAATGGCAAAAAGTCCGAATATTGAATATTTATCTAAATATTTAGTAATACATTAAAATTTACCCAAAAATTAACAAAAAGACCTTAAAAAGCTATATTCCGGATAACTTTTGATCTAGAAAAGATAATCTATTCTAGTTTGGACTGATAAAATAATGAAGTCATGTTTTTCCAAATGGGTTACAATTTCTGACAAAATCCTCAAAATGTTGTCCTTTCCATGGTAACCAAACATCGAATGTTAGGTAATATATGAGGGGAAAACATTCCATTAACATTCCAAATAGAATGTTTTCCACACAATATGGAATGTTTAGCTTGGGATAACTGAATTCTACACAAAAAGTTGGTTTAAGACATTTACATCTCAATTTTTTTTTACAAATCTACCCATATCTCCCTTAATATTAGCCTTAGAGCTTAAGATATAACCCCCTCAGAGCATCCTTTCTGTGTGGGGAGACACAATTTGTATTCCATTGGTAAGGACCATAATTGTGCCGAAAAAGAAATATTGCCCAAGTAGATATCATGGACATGTAAGATAGTTCACCTGTTTTTTTTTTGCTAAATATTACTTTTTCTTTCATGGAAGTAGTATACTATTTCTTATTTTCAGGTCTTCCTGAGATTGTCTTCAGAGAGAAAAAGCAATAGAAAGGTTAGGATTTTCATAATTATAAATGTTTTTTATAATGTATATAAACTATTATATTAACTCAATTGAAATCTAGGTAAAAAGGTAAAAGTTAAAAAAGTGTTGCTTCAGAATTTACCAAAACCCATGGAAGCATGTCATTGCGAATAAGATAAACACTAACCTAATATATACATGTACATGTTTTAAAACAATCATGACTTTAATATGGATTTACCTTATAATGAGATGGAATCATTTCAGCGAAACCGTTTCAGACAGTACCACTAAGAACTGCCACATCAACCTCTGCCATTTAGGCCAAGCCTAGACAGAAGTACCCAGGGAATTACCCCTTTCCACGTGGCGTTAACCGTAAAACAATGTAATCAGTGACTAACCAATCTGAAGGGCAATATCCCGAGCATGATTTATGGAGTATGAAGGTGACAAGAAGGCAGGTCTTCAGTGATAAAAACCTACTTTTTGTGGTAGTAAATGACGTGGCTGAGAACCGGTCGCTTATCGGGGTGCCCACTTTTAATTGTGACAATGTTTGCAGGGTTACATCCCGTCATCGTGGGTGGGTGCTCGGTAAATATGACCCATCTGGCAGGGTTTTCACTGGGCAGATATAAATCACTCGGAGCCACTCAGTGAGCTGCTCTAAGTGGGGGCAGGAAGGAAGAGTGGCTCCTTCCCTGGGTCCACAGCCTGACCGTGTGACATGTTTACCTAGACTAGCACACTAAATGAGACTCCTACTCTGTGATTCAGACCTGTTTGTGGTTTTAGTCTGTGTTGGACTGTACACATGTAGACACAGGGCAAAACTGGAACAGTAAGAAGGTCGATCTCAAATAGGGAAATGTACATTGTTGTCCTTCAAACAACAAGCCTTAAGATTATCCTAGTTTTGCAATTTTTACAAATGACCTTTTGGTTTTTGCAATTGGCTTGTGCAAAGATGGTCACTCAATTTCCCCACGTTCACATGCTATAGAGAGACAAGAAACGACCCCGGAAAGTAGGCACAACTAAAGGGTTACTAAAGAAAAAGTAAATTCAGATAGATCAAATAACAGGGTTAGGGAGAGTCTTCTAAATACCCTTTGTAAAAATAAAAACGGTTACGACCCCTGCCATGGTGTCACTCAGAACGTCCCGGGGAGCGGTTACCCAATGCCCTATGATCTCTATACCGTGAGCAGCTCATGTGGAGCTCATACGCATACCTAGCGATCTGCTCTTAAACTCCCCATGCCCACCGCTGGTCCCCATATGGTGGCGACAGACACTGTCAACCCCACCCAGGGCCCAGGGGCTTTGATCTCATGTTTTAACCAAATGTCGAGCATTTCCACAGGAAAAACATAATGGTTGGGTTTCCAGCCTTGGGGTAACGACTTACAGCATTGTACGGTCTAAAAGACCCTATAACGTTCGAAGCCGAGGCAACTTATTTACCTCACAATACTGGGTGATTATCATAATGCGAAAAAGTTTTGGGGGATTTATATGGCCGGTCCACATGCAATTTAATGAATATTTAACATTAGAGAGCCGCACTGGGTAAGTGGTCTGAAACGTAATGGCTTGGCCGTTGTCATGTCTTTTCTTGGTTCCTGTGTTATTGGGGGGCAATAAATAATCCCTTTTGAGGGGCGCCTGGTAGGAAACCGTTAGCAATGAACGTGAGGAAACGGAAAACCACCGTAAATTAATAATTCACCCGGCCTTAGAGGAAGCATTAACAACAAATCGCCTCTGGTCATGATATTGATGTTGGCTTTATTACCAAACATGTTCTTTAGCTGGGTTGCTAGGAAATTGTACACAACTTTGTACGCACAACTAAAGGGTCACAGCATTGGTTTGGAGTTTTGGAGATTTCTCAAACGTAACATCGCTCGTTAGCCCATTTTTTGAATAAATGTCTGTCGATCCTTCTCCTTTTCATGAATCTAAATGATCAAGTTCGGTAACCCCAAATAAATGGGTATGATAAAATGAAACTTGCTAGTTTCGAGCAAAGACTTCCAACTGCTAAGTTTAATGTATGCTCGTAGTAAGAAAGATTATGTAATAGTGAAACCAGTTCGTCTCCCACGCGGCTCACAGAATACAGCTTCTAATCTTGGTACAAAAAAATATTTCAACAGCCTTTTCTATAGAGGCACCTTGTTAAGGAATAATCTAAGTTAAGAAATACAAGATAGTCCAAAATGTGTGATAACGTAACTTTAAATCGCTGTTTTCCAAATACGAGGATTTACTAGCAATATCATTTGCAATCTGTAAGCCTATACAATGTGAATTTGTGGACTATGCGTTTATAGTACCCCATTGGCCTTTTCCTACGTTTTCTTAGTTATATCTATACCACTACTACTGTAATACATCTGAAAACCAAGGGCAACCTTGACAATTATTACAAAATAAAATCCTTAGCAAAATGAAATCGCAATCCATATTTATGCATGTAAGCAATATAGGCCTACAGCGGCCTAACCTAACAAAATATAAAAATGATAGAAACAACCCCCTTCCAAAAAGAAAGAAATGCCAATGTTATAGGAATGTGCAACCTCTAAGTAATATAATTTTGATAAAGTGACCTTCAATATAATCTTAAATCTTCAATCCTCAACATCCTCAATCCTTAGATTTCATCTGACGTCTTTCTTTGAATTATTTCTGTGAACGATTCGAAAGCATCGTTCGGTCCTCCAGGTGTTAAGGGTAATACGGGGGAACCTGGAGACATAAATTAGCCGGCCTATTTCAAGGGTAGACTGACCCAGAAGCGGATCTATCCGCCCCTCCCTTCCCCTCCTGGCCCCCTCCTCACCCCCTACGTGCCCTGAAAGGCTGATTTACGACGTTACCTCATTCCATAGGGGACCGACTGATCCATATTAATACACATTTCCCATGAACCACCGCGCCACCACAGGTGATTCGGGGATGCGCACGCATCCTGACCTAACCAGATTATAGAAATAAGTTTTGGGCGCACCGATATAAAGGGTGTTTGTGTTGAAATGCATCTAGGTAACACAGTTTGTGGGGGGACTCTGTCCACTTAGCTATACTTTCTGAGTCCATGAGATTATCAGATTATACCAATAAATGTATACGGTTATAAAGCATTGTGGTATTTCTTTTTATTCATTAACCACTTAACTGCTATGCTCCTTGGGGAAATTTTAGGCAAAATGGATGTACTTTTGATCAGTTATATCTTTCATACTTATTTACTGATGGGCATGTTATGTTATATCATTCTTTAGCTCATGACCTGAAAATTTAGGAAATTGCCATAATTTGAATTTTCGGTTACAATGGCAACCGTTTTGATGATTTTTCTTTATATTATATTAAATTCTTAAAGTGATCATACAATGCTTGGCCAAATTTTCAAAATTATAATCAAACCATCATGAACACTTAAATTAAGAGCTCAATGAAATTCTCTAAATTTTGATACATTAAGTGCTGTACTAATAGCTTAGCACTTTTAATATATTCTCGTGTTATATAATCCATCAAGGATCAGGCTTAGCAAGTCTACTTCTAGTCTACTTCTAGAAGAAATCTCTTGCGCTCCTAGCGCCACCTGTTAACCAGTATAAAAGGCGCTGCAAGGTAGGGAGCGAGCAGTTAGGAGTTAGTAGTCACTTAGTTTAGTGAGAACATCAGCTAAGTAAGTTTAGCCAAGGAGTTACCTGGAGTAAGTACATCGGCTCCCGTGTAACAGACTGGAGTTTACCAATATCAACTACCTCGGACATAGGATTGTAATAGAGCTGAGTACTAGAATGGTCTAGAAGGTGTTGGAGCAACTCGTGTTCTAAATGCGGTTGATTGCTGATAGGAGATGGGAGGTGGACTGATGAAGACTTATACATGGTGGCTTTGACTCGGGATGAGATGTTTATTGAATAAAAACCCTTTCATATTAAGAAGCTCCCTCATCGTTCATTTCTTTTGAACTATTGGGAAGTGGACGGACAAACTTTAAACGCAGTCTGAATTACTCAGGCATTCTGGATAAACGACTCATGAAGACTTGGATATACACGGACATTACGCAGTCTTAAATCCAACTTTAACAATAGTTCATTTGGTGGAGAACCCGGGTAAATTAGAAATAATTAAAATTAATAAAGAAGACGTGCGGCTTCAGAGTTGACCGCCGTCGAGAGAAAAAAAAAAAAAAAAATGAAATACTAGTCTTGGCCGCCGTCGTGGCGCTAAAAAGTAACCGGGTCTCCGCTCAACAGTTGAGCTGAAGAGGGGGGACACGGTCTACTAATTCCCTAACGAACGGCTGCAAAAACTTAGTTGACACCCATAGCTAATAGTCTACCCAGTCTATTAGAAGGAAACTAAAATCCTAAAGTTGTCTTTAGTACTAACATATTCCTGCTCCGCGTGCGCATAGTTAGGATAAGCTGGGGGCGGAGTCTTTTCAGGAGTAGTCTTGACTCTCCACAAGAAAAATGGGCATAGACCTGAACAAAGGACGGGTTTAACCTTGTACTGTACTTCGGTAAAAGCCCGACTTACTAGGTGCTGTCTGGAAGTGAGTGATCTGAGGAGATGCATTTACACATCTCTATAATTTAAAGGGGGTGTAGGCTGCATATTATTAAAAAAAAAAAAAAAATATGCAGTCTGCTCCCGACTATAACAATGGGAAACTCGGTGCTGCCCATTCTGGTTCTATGGATGGGGGTACCGACAAACCACGTGTAACTAATGAGGACCGGGAATCAGATCAGAAATGAACCTGAATCTGAGACCCGACCCTCTAGTGATAACTTATCAAGTAACGAATAATCTCGCCTTCCTTTGTATGGTTAATACTTAATGTCCTTTAATGACATTTATACTTTTACGGAATGAAACGCTACCCCACCGTTTGTCATGTTGGCTTTCCCCATGTGAAGTAAAGTATAGGGTAAACAGTAAGATGTTACTGTTAACATAGGTGTAATATCTATTCAGTGAACCGTTTGGTGTTGGGGGCGCACCTGTTTATCTTGTTAAGAGGGCGCCACTACCCAGTATAAAGTGGAACTCGGTCTTCAAACCCCAGATTGAACATAGGGGGTGAACGCCGAGCTACCACCTGTAACTAACAAAGAGGGGAAGGGATTTTGTCTTAACATAACCATTCAGTGAGAACAAACTCTGGTTGAAGTTGCACTTCACAAAAATGAAGTCAGATGTGTTAGAACAGTTGTCACCCTTGGGGGGGGTGTTAACTTGTTTACATATAAACCCTTGGAGTGTATTGGTAAATTATTCTATGACAATGTACATAAAGTGTGTTGTCAAGAGTATTAACTCTTGGAAAACCAAAGTAGCTTCTTAAGTAAACCACAATAGACCCAGTTCCTATCATTATTCTTATCTCCTCATGTGGTCTGTAAGAGAGTCCAAACGTGTGAGTTTTGCATCACATTTCGGACACTCGTGAGATCCTGAAAATGCACATTTTCATGGCAACTGAGCCCAGAACGATGTGTGTAACTGTTCCCACCTAACTCGCAAATATATCGCTGTTTGGGATGTTTGGTAATCTTTGCTGTGGATTTTGGTGCCTTTCTAGTTTTCTTTAACGAGAACACCATTCCTTTCTTGACAACGACAACACCGAACCTCTGTCTGGGAGCTCATTCAGTGTCTTGAAGGCTTCGTTCTGGTTTCCTTGCAGTAGTATTGTCTCCTCATCTGGACAACCCAGCACAATAATACTCGCTATAAAACTTATTCTAACACCATGACACTGACGAAGTCTTGTCGTTAGACTCAATATGGGACGGGTATTGGTGGCTCTTGCCACTCCCTCTCAAACTTACCTTGGAGTCGCCAACAGCTTGTTGGACGGCTCCACCTGTGGTGTCGCCTCACGTGGCCGACACGGCAATCTTTCCTGTACTCTGTAAGGGGGACAACTCATCAAAGAATTCTGTCACAGCCAATCTAATGCTGGGCAATCTGGACCAAAATACTTGGTCACCTACAGTTACTCTAAACTTACCAGGGTGAACACCCTAGGAAGTGCTTATTCCCTAGGGCGCCCCATGTGAATTGTTTCCAATATAGACATCTACACTAATGTCCTGTACGGAGAACGACTAAACAAAGAATTCTGTTACAGCAAATCTAGTGTTGTACAACTCAGACCGGAATCCCTGGTCACCCATACCTGAATCCACATGTGCAGTGTCAATCCCCAACAGTTAATAGTATCAAATAATACCATAACACAAATACGGTACAATTCACCCACACTCCAAAAAGCCTACTTAGATCGGTAATGTCAACAAACCTCTAGTCAGGAAAACCTTCTATTATCGCCCAACCACGCGCGAGGTAAAATGCTTAATCATGTTCGCCTAAACAATCCCTCCCACTAAAATCATACAGCCTGACGCTTTTCAGTGCCAACCGTGTCACATTACTTCATTTACATCACCCTAACATACCGCAGGACCTGGAAAAGATAATAAGTTTAGTACACAAGGTCCTAGCTCTCAGCCCGCGTCCACCATCTTGGAACCAAAAGTAAACACCAGGTGGCCACCCACGTTACCCGTTACAAAAAATCACCAGCGAAACACAGTTTCTGGTTCCGGGAATGACATCAGCTTCCGGAATTCAACAACGTGAAGGCGAGCTGAGAAAACTGCTAACTAGTTCCTGGCCAACAATCTCCTTAAAATCCTATGGGTTAGTGGCCTACCTAACGTGCTAATAACAAGGAAAATTAGGGACAGTACTCACCAGGCGTGGGGGTGGACGAGATGAAGGTCCAGCTGAACCGAAAGGAGGGCGGTGTCCGACGACAAGCCAGGGCGGTGAAAATGTCTGTGTCCTCCCATGTGAACAGTCTGGAGCTCCGTCAGAACGTGTGGGCTGCTCCTCTTGGATATATAAACTTAGGTGTACTAATCACTGGCCGGGAATTGGATCGGCAGAATCACTTGGCGGAACCAACCCGGAAATTAAGTGTCCTAATCACAGGCCGGGAATTGGACTCACAAATTACTTGGTGGGAATCACCCCGGAATTAAAACTATGTACAAAGGGGGGGGGGGGAGTGCCGGCGGTTTAGTGAGAAACTGGCAACCGTACAAAGACCCGGCCCAGGGCTCGGGCCCAACGGCGCAACACCCGGGTGGACGGCATGTACCCGTCTTCCAGTTCGCGAAAATCATTGACGGTCATAACACCGTCAGCCACTACCTTGGAGAGATGGAGGGCATGACCGGTGTTGACCGTCGGCACGTCGAACCAGTCGTTCGCCCTTTTAACTTCGCGGCTAATCCGGGGAATGATGCGGTTAATCCACCGTTGCAGAGATCCGTCGCTGTCCGTGCGCGCCCAACTGCGGGCATCAAAGCCCGAGGGGGTCGCGAGGATGAGGGTCGCTGGAGCAGGGTGGGCCTGTAGGTTCATGAAGGCACGATTAAAAAGTTCAGCGTAGAAGTTGACAACGGCGTCCGGGTTAATAAACAAAGGAAGATATAATCGTAGATCCGGGTCCCAGGTTAGAATGTCAAGTAAATTCGTAATCACTATTAAAATGTCATCAGGATACATCATGTGGTGAGCAAACGCAAAGCCCGCCAGCTCTGCCGTCGTGGCCTCTTCGCTCGGAAAAACCACGTAGATGTGCTCCGTGTGGTTTTGTATCAGATCAGGATAATCCTGTACGCCCGCCTCACGTTCGGTGCAAAAAATGGCAACGCGAACCATGCTGGGTGATGTTGCGAAGAGATAAGAGATAACACTGAAGACTAAGAAAAAAAACACGTCTTGACACGTTAAAAATACCGCCGGCACTGATTAAAATGACGTCAAAACGAGGCTAATTTGGGAAACCCCTTTTTGATCCAAAAGATCCAAATTTTGAAATCGGCTAGCATGATCAAACCATCGTATAATTTCTTACAAAATCTGTGCTAAACTAAAGTTTAGGTCCCCAACCAACATAATCAAGCGACAGAATTAATTCATATCGGCCCAAAATATCAGGTCGAACCATCAAACTCGCAAATTTGTTCGAAACAGAAATTTGCCATCCGGGCGCTTCGCGCCTGGAGGAATCAAATCGAGGTCAAAACCCTGGAGGGGAACTCCAGTCAAGCGTCCCGCTAAGTACACATGTACTAAGCATGACTGGTGGGCGCGCGACGCGGATGGTAATATTTTCTAGACCCAACTGCATAATGTTGCTAGATTAGATGCAGGGACCTTGTATTTATTGAAAATAATGTTGTTCTGGTTGAAGTTTGATTGAAATTTGACACGCATTGTATCATGAAATTCGTTCGTTCAAAATGTCCGAATTCTCTGTATTGACTTACGTTGTGTTAATTTGTTTTGAAATTGGATTTGATGTGTACTTGTTACTCTTAAAAGGTTAAGACAACTTTACACTGTATATATGTTGAGTTCTGTTGACTTGTGTTACAAATCATAAATATCAGAAACTGTACATGTATGTACTAAGTCAAAAATTAACTTTGTCACCTTATGCACGGGTGTCGTAATTCTTAAGCCCCATTATGGCTGACCATCCTTAAAACTTACCCTGTCACCTTATGCACGGGTGTCACAATTCTTAAGCCTCACTATGGGCTAACAACTCTAAACTCACTTTATCACCTTATGCACGGGTGTCGCAATCCTTAAGCCTCAATATAGGCTGATAATGATATTTTTTTCATTCTCTGAAACTGACTTTGTCACTTTGTCACCATGATTATGTCGCCATTACTTTATCATACAAATGATCATGTTATCATTCTGTAACACTTACTTTGCCACTTTGTGAACGGGTTCCGCTAACCTTGAGCTTCAAGCTGTGGAAGTCAACTCGATAAATAATCTTATTTATGAACTTACCATGAAACCTATGAATGTTTTCATTGATCTTGAGTCTCAACCTGGGACTACCAGCAAAATGTACTAAAGCAAAACCGATCATATGAATGTATCTTTGTTTATACTTCTGAAGGAACAAAGGAACTTCTGATTATATTGACACTGTGCTGAATGTACCACGAGAGTCGAGGCCACCCACAATGGTTTCTCCATATGAAAAGTAATAATAACAAATATATCCAATCATCAAAAAATTGGAAACTTTATCACATTTGATTGAAATCTTCATTTGGTTTGAGCTATGTCGTCCACCTCCTTAAACTCAAACACCTGACCGCCGTCGAATGTACTAATAGCTTAGCACTTTTAATATATTCTCGTGTTATATAATCCATCAAGGATCAGGCTTAGCAAGTCTACTTCTAGTCTACTTCTAGAAGAAATCTCTTGCGCTCCTAGCGCCACCTGTTAACCAGTATAAAAGGCGCTGCAAGGTAGGGAGCGAGCAGTTAGGAGTTAGTAGTCACTTAGTTTAGTGAGAACATCAGCTAAGTAAGTTTAGCCAAGGAGTTACCTGGAGTAAGTACATCGGCTCCCGTGTAACAGACTGGAGTTTACCAATATCAACTACCTCGGACATAGGATTGTAATAGAGCTGAGTACTAGAATGGTCTAGAAGGTGTTGGAGCAACTCGTGTTCTAAATGCGGTTGATTGCTGATAGGAGATGGGAGGTGGACTGATGAAGACTTATACATGGTGGCTTTGACTCGGGATGAGATGTTTATTGAATAAAAACCCTTTCATATTAAGAAGCTCCCTCATCGTTCATTTCTTTTGAACTATTGGGAAGTGGACGGACAAACTTTAAACGCAGTCTGAATTACTCAGGCATTCTGGATAAACGACTCATGAAGACTTGGATATACACGGACATTACGCAGTCTTAAATCAAACTTTAACAATAGTTCAGTGCCTCAATAGCAACTTTATGTCAAAAGATATCACATATCGAAAAATGCATGTATTTTTCTAGAATAATGCATAAAAATGCACAAAATTAGGGAATTTGACCATATAATGAAACCGTTTCCATTGCAACACTTATTTCTTAATAATTAGCTATATTTCTATACATTTTAGTTTTTTATAGGTTGTTCTAGAATTATTAGCTATTATAAAGCTTTTAGAACACTGTTACCATGGTAACCATGCCATTTTCTGTGTTTCTTGGATTTAATTGACTTTTTACCCTAAGATAAGGTATGTTTATTAAAGTTTCCATGGCAACCAACACTTTAAGTGCATCAAATTAGTTCTTTTCCAGAATGAATTGGAAAATTATCTAAAATTTGACCATTTAATTGATTTTGAAAATTTTGGCATGTTTTTTGCAATTTTCCTGGATTTTTTGAAATTTTGAAATTCGTTGCTAAGGAAAGGGTTGCCATGGTTACCATACAGAATGAGTGGTTGTTAAACAAAATGAATATGAGAACCTTGAAGCCAAAGGGATGACCTTTCCAACGATACCTTACACCCCTAACTTTTCATAATATGTCAATATGCAAAATTTTGATGAATATTGGTCTATTTTTCAGTAGAATTTCTCAAAAAAGCATCCTGCTCCCGAGTATACTCGAGAGCAGCTGTTAAACCATACTCAATAACATGAATTGATCTTCCGTATAGGTATAACAGGATATATTAATATAATATGAGTGACACTATTGATATTCCATATATCTAACCCATTTAGGTAGGCTGATCTTATTTAATAGAAAAAAACGTTAAACCTAGATCCTATCTATCTATATTTATACGAGGAATATTTATCTGTCTGAAAGAAACGTTTCAAGACAAGCAGAAATTTGATCTTGGTGGAGTTTAGAACCTGCCATGAGCAGAGTATTGTAGGAGACCAGTTTGAGACCCGACTTTTGATACTACCAAATTTTCAATGATTATCTTGCAACAAGCCCAAATTTTCTTAGAATTTCTAGAAACATGGGATTTTCTAATATATTGATTGAAAGAAAGGATTGGATCCATAATCTTCAAACTTTGAGAATTCTTTAACAAAAACAACAATGTCTGCCAGATCTTCGCCCTCACCAGCTCACTATACATACCGGTGTATTAGGGCTATTATCTTCTCCTTTTAGTAAGTAAATACGAGTTTAGTCCCCTAGTCAGGACCACAATCCGATACCAGCAGTGGGAGGATTTGAAATGAAAGCCAATTTATTGGTCGTTTATGGCGGGATGGGGCTGTCTACGGCCGGGGGCCGTGGAGGAGCCGTCTCCGAGACACAAGGCCCTGGAGGAGACGGCCAGAGAAGGCCCGATGAATATTTAAAGCCCGATTTCATTCTCACTCCGGTCCAAACCACGTTAAATGTGATGGAAGGCTTTGTAAGCGGCCCGCCAATTTCTATGGCCATAGATAAATACGGATAAGATTTCCCCGGGTCCAACTGCTGGGCTTATCTTTCGTAGAGTATCGTCCTTGGTTTTATGTCGGGAATATGTGGCCTATTCATTTCACTATGTTATGTGATCATATGGTTATACATATCATTAAAGATGTTTGATTAATTGAAAGATGTTTTCAATATCATCATACAAACAATGTTATTACGCAACTGAATGTTTGCAATTTTAATCGGTCTAAATATTGTAGATATACCTTCATAACAATAAGCATAATAATTGACTGGTTGTGTTTCAGCAGAAGAAGTCACGGCGTTTTTAATTATATCATAACACCTAAAGATTATATATTGATTTATTTTTAGATCAAATGAAATGGTGTTATATAATCAAATAACTATTGTACTCTTCTGAAGTTAGCCCAATAAAAGAACGAACACCATTACGGACAACTGAAACGTTCTAATGTGTTCCATCTAGATTAGAAATAAAATGTTATCCCAAATACTAATGGAAAATTGAAAATCTGTTCCGATGAATGCTTGTCTAAAAGCGCGCCTTTTAGAGTAAAGAGCCAATGAGAGGGAAGTCCAGAAAGGCCCCTTCCCCACACAGAACCCAATTAGACCTTTCACACACGACACAAAACGGCGACGGGCAGAGCCGAGCTGGAGATAATTTCTTCACAGCCAGATAAAAAGAAGACCAAGTCGCGTCGGAATCTTTTCCATCAGGCTGATCAAATCAACGCATTAACCCACAGTAGGGCCGCTGACGCTTTCCCTGCTACCACGTTGTCACTGTTAAACCTCCCAAGCAACATCTTTTTAAAGTGACATTTCGCGTTGGCTGTACCTCAAAATATCTACATTTGGTCAGATAGTTATGGAATGCAGCCAATATAGAGTCAATATAATATAGAGCTGAGTTATTTTTGTGTTGGGTTTTCTTGGCTGGGTGAGAAGGGTTAGTGTGGAGCAGGAGCCACCCGAGCTGGTCTCTATTCTGCTCACAACTGCTCGCTTCCCCTGAGCTGTCGGAGCGCCTTAGAGCAGTTAGGTGGTGAATACAGATGGGTATGTCGGCCTCTGGCAGGGTACAGGAGCACCCCACAGCTGGGGGAGCCTACAGGAGCAGCTCGGGGAGCAGCTCGGGGCCCGAGGAGTGGGTCACGGAGCAGCTCCTGATTACGCCCTCAAACAGACCCTGAGTGACACCGAGCAGCTCAGGCCAAGCACACTGCTCTTGTCTATGAGGATTTCGTCTTTTTAGCGTCGAATTCATTTTGGCATGTTAGCAATTCATTTTCCTAATAACAATTACCAAAAAGGATCATTGTCAAATTTACTATTAATTGAGGTAGTTGTTGCACACTTTTACCAATTTCGATAGGTTATCAGCTATCAATCCATACATTTTTAGAGTTTTTAGAAAAGTAGAATAACCAATCGACAAAGCAAAGGAAAATTGTTTATTCAAAACAATACAATTCATGTATGTGTGTCGCATGGTGTAATGAAGTAATGCCAATTGGTAGGAAGCACAGCCACTGAAGCTGCATGTAAGAATTTTTATGTATTTTGGAATGACGACGCCTAGCTATAGACATATACTAGGCTTATTTCAATGAATATGAATACCTTTGCCTATCTTGTGACCAGGACCTTTCACTTCAAAGTAGGCCACGTCGGATTGATCAGCGTGAAATAGGCGGCTGCTATGGGTAATCATGATCTATACGATGATAATTGGGAAAGGGACGCCAAACATCGATGTGAGCGATGTTTTTGTAGCTATTCATTTCTGACGTTGGCATTGTGATATATCATGTTCCGTTAATTACACTCCATGTGCCTAGTCAAGCAGCAGTCATCCTGCCTAAAGTGAGCAACTGTGAGCGATTCATAAGATTTCCTTGAGCTCCTCATTAAAGCTATTATACCACAAATTGTAGGTTGTACATTTCCGCGTTATTTGTGTCTATCTCTGAGACAGAAATATGAACGTTGCACCAAAAGGGAACTTCTGGACTCGTCAATAACCGAACCAATGGCTACTTTCCCTTGTGGGGCAACTGGAGGGAATACGGATCTAAATGGCGCTTGGGGGTTGGACTTAGGGAAGGGACAGGCAATTGGCTGACTGGGCTCATTTGTGGATCCTCAAGTGGAACGATCTATTTATGGATATGGGTAGATATGATCCATGATGTGATCCATGATGTAGATAATGGATATTGGTACCAAATTGTGAACTGCTACACAGGTTTTCAACTACGTCTTAAGACAAACAGCTCTTTGGGTAGGGATGGGAATGAAGGCATAGGCATAATCATTTCACTGACAAAATACAATTGAGAATTTATAAGTGTAGTTTTATTGTTCGTGTTAAATGGTCAGCATAAATTATAATTACATGCAGCCTACCAATTATTGAAAATAGGCTATTAGAAGAGATGAGTCATCAGAATACTACTTATAATACTGTGTTCCGAGAAGAAATTATGATGTCTATATAATATATATATATATATATATATATATATATAATATACACTGTATATAATCATGTCTGTAGATCTAGGAAAAAATTATAAAAAGGAGAACCAGCGCCCAAATACGATTCTATGCTGCAAAGACAGCATCTAAATTGACAACCATACTACATTTTATGGATGGCATTGTAGTAGGGTCACAATATTTTTTATGATGCATGTACTTTCATCGCACACGCTCACAATTTCATACACAGCACACTACATAAAGGTCGGAATGGCACAGGATATAGCTGATATAGGCCTAGGTTAAAGTTCAACCGACACCAAAAGGCCAGAGTGCAAAACGACCAACATGATATTGACCTCTATAGCAATCAGGGGAAGGGCGACCCCCTACCCTATCCCTACCTGACTCCCCCCCCCCCCCCTTCTATATGGGCCTATAGGTACAGGCACTACCCACCTGGCGCCCCCTGGACGCCCTAACCAGGCCTTGTCGGCAGGGTGGCATCAATAAATTAGAGGGCGCTGATTTAATTCCTGGCCCTCATCGCGGGAGCTCGGCGCCCGGAAAGGCTTCTTGCCCCGTGCCTCTAATCTAATAGTTCATCCCTGGTTGTCGGGTCGGCCCAGGCCACGCCGGGTGGTGCTGCTGGGGGTGGGGGAGGAGGGGCTGGGGTCTCCTCCTGTAGGTGTCACCTATAGGCCTACACATGGACAATATTCTATAGCATAAAACTGTAAACATTACTGTATGTCACACTGAAGGAAAATATCGTCTAAACATTATTATGCAGGAAAAAATAGAAGTAACATGGTCTTCGAGCTATCATTATTTGACAAATAAAATCCAGCAAAAGAGTCCAAGATGATACAAAATGTTATTTAGCAAGGAGGTTGCAGGTGTGCCATATGGTCTGCTGAAAGGCCACCAAAACGAAGAAATCAATTGCATACTGATATAGGCTAATTGAAAGAATGCAAAATAAATATTATGCATTATGTATATATGAAAAAAGTTGGCACAGTCAAAATATGCCAACGCTGCAGCCTTGTAAGTAGTTATCCTATATAAGAACCATTTAATGGTGCTAGCCTAGTGTCTACTGCAAAGAGCCATTGGTCACTGGGAAAAGGCTTAACTGGTGCCGCCATCTGGTGTTTTACAGAAGTACCAGTAACATCAAGCAACTGCTGAGGAAGGAGGTATTGTAGGCCTATATATTGCCATAATGGGAAAACAGTATCTAAACCCGCTATAGAGAATATTGGTGACAGCTAAGAATGTTTCAATTGGTAAATTCCGATGAATCATTAAGCTACTATAGTAAACGGAAAGACGCAAAATTGAATAAGCCAATGATCAGTATTTCAATAGATCTATGCAAAAAGAAATCTCTATTCATTAGACATTTATAGTACTAATGTACCATTAGAAGAAAACTAGACTTGAAAATAAACTTCATTGGGTCTATATTTCTTTGTAAGTAGGATATTTGAATGGATATATCCCAAATTAAGATAATTAGCTATAGGACAGTAATTGTTTTTACCTTTCTGACCCTAGCTCATGCAATTACGTTTTGATTTTATGAATTAGTTTCCGAAACGTTCAGGGTAATCTCTCATTGAAAATTGTATGCATTCGGAAAGTTACACCCTTTCTGGTGGTAAAGGGATAAAGAAAGATTTTATTATATCCAAGGTTTATTACAGGTCTTAAGGTTTTCTAAATTGTGGGACAAAAAGAATACCCCAAAATTGGAAAAAAAATGGGTCAAAATGCCTTTTTGCCCCAGATGGACTTTCTGTCCTTCTTAGCAAATATGATATTGATTATTTGTATGTGGGGCTTTAGCCCTACACGTGGGCTCCGTACCCCTCACCCCCAGACCCTGGGCATTTTACCCCTTTTATACACCCTAGGTATGGGCAAAAGGCCCAATTCTTCCCGTTTTGCCTTCAACTAAAATCTATCAACAGGGAAGATTTTCTTTCTGTAGGCCTAATATTTTGGCATCTTACCCCACGCGACCCTATTCGAATTATGAAATCCAACTTGTTTCCAAGGTGTATGGATGACCCTTTGAAAGTGATTACATATGAATGAATATAATTTATCTATATATAATACAATATCTATTTATTTCAATGAAATGTCTGAATTAATTGCAAATAACAAGTTTTCAAAAGATCCTAGCATTTTTCAAGAAACTAATACATTGAAGACACTGCTTCTAAGTAGCCTAGGCCCAGCTCCATTTCAGACCCGGCTGGCAAAAGCCCAGCACTGGTTTGTATCCTATTACGTCTAGAGGAGTATGTGTTAGGACTTGGAGAACCACCAGACCCAAGCTTTGGATGGTGCTACAGAGACAGTTTGTTATCTCAGACAAAGACAAACGACGCTACAGTCATATCCAACTGCTTTGATATAAACCTTCGGAATTTTTCCCTGTTGAATTGGATTATATCACACCTCAGAGGTTACAAAATGCGCAGTAATAAGCAATAGGCACCTGGGTTGTATATTAGATATATATAAATATTTTTGTTTATCATACTGCCGGGGCCTTTGCACTGGATTTTGAGGGTAATGCTTTCCAGACCTAGGGGCTGAATAGTGCTGACTGTTGTAAAGCTCCGGAGGGGGGCAGGAATTAAGAGGGAGTCCTGTGTGCCAGTGGCCAGAGGGCTGAATGCTGACTTGAGTGCCTCCACTTGATGTAGGTTAACTTAAGATGGGTTAAACTGTGTGCTCAAAGAACTTCATAGTGACCAATAAGGGGAGGAGGGGAGATGTTAGAGGTCAGTAGATCACAGAAAATAACTTGTACTAACACCCTCCTCCTATAGTATACATGAGAAGCGAGAGGCCAAACATCTGTAAATGTTCCGCAGCATTTTATACATGTGCATACGTATACTTTATCTTTTACGAATGAAAGCTTAAGCCAAATCTATATATTTTTAGTAAAATCATTAATAACGTTTTTTTTCAGTTGCAACAGCTTACATTTAATGTAATGTCAAGATGTTCTCCATGGTTGTAAATGTAAAGTCTACGGCGATTGATTTAGAAGATTGGTGAAACCAGTTGCAACTTCTAACGCTGGTTTCTTCTTGTATAAAAGTGAGATGATAATTGCATTACTAATACAGGTATCAAACAATGCTGACAAGGGTTAGTGAACAGTGAAAACTGTCATTAATAAATGATAATAGAAAACATGCAAAACAGTACCTTACTGGTGTTTAGGAGCTCTGAGATACAAATTCACGTACCTGAAAAAGACATTAAAAAAGGTTTAGAAACAGAGACCTTTGGTATTGGATCAACAACGAAACTCCTGAAATGGGTGTTGATGGTTAGAGGGGGCGAGGGGAAGGGGCAGAACTGCCTGTTTATTGTCGGGTTTTGTCAGACCTCTCTATAAAGGCTGGTTTTCCAGAGGAAAAATACAACAACGAGGGTTGTAAGGTAGCACAACCCTTAGGGGAAGTCACGGCAACTTATGCCTTATATGTATTTATTACTTGTTGCAAACATATCATGGAGTGTGTGTGTGTGTTTATGTGTGTTAGTATCTCAACATTAATCATCTTTGTTCATCAAAAAGTTCAATGATAATTAGCCTTCCTTAGATAACTACTCGATTTTACATTGTTATCACTTTCAAGAATACTGCATGTATATATGCAATTACCTGCGGGGAGTGTCTCCACAGAACTACCCCTAAGCACTAAGACAATGTGACTTTGACTGCAATGATTTTACATGCAAATATCATGGGGGGGGGGGTCAGCATAATTGTAGGCCTATCCGATTAAGATTCAGACTAAACTATCCCTTTAGGCATATTTCTTGATAATTTGATTTACAATTGAACCATTATAAGAGGTTATTCTGAAATTAACTAAAATTTCGATAGGAAATAATGTAATGACATAATATAATACATAGTAAAGGTGAATCTAAAGGGCAGATGTGACTTATGGGTCTATCTGATAATCTTTATAGTCAATAAAAGCTTATATATTAATTCGAAGATAACATACATGTTTACTATGAGGACCTTCTGCGTACTGTTCAAATCGTACAATTACAAAATTTGAGATAATAAACGTACATAATCTACATTAAACTCAAATGTTTGACGTCGACAACAAAACTCAATCCAATTCTTAGCATGTTAACTGACTCCTTCAAAAAACGTTTCAAACGTCTGTCTGTAGCATGGTATTAATTTCATGAGCTCTAGATTATAATAAAAGGCGTTTCCTCACAAATCCTAGCTAGATGTTTGTAAAAGTCACCCGTTCTTGGCGCCTTGGTTCATAAATCACCAAAGTTACAAGCTTACTTTGATACTTTGCTCTCAATAACAGATCCCTTCACAAAAGGCCCCCGTCTCGTGAGGTTAGTCACCCACTAAAGTGGTGCGAACCACGAGTCAGTCCACCCCGTTTGACACAAACAGAGGACCACAGACAGGAGCTCTAATCCTCCCTTGTTCGGTTTTTCCCAGTCTGGATGTTTTCAGTCAGTGGGGAGGTGTGGGTGAACAGGGACCATATGACTGCCCCCCTCAGTGGTGGAGGGAGTGCCCTCAGAGACACACTGACAATGACCGCGGATGGCAGCTTTTTCTGGGAGTCTACTGGTCTGGTTTACTTCTGACTAAAAGAAAATGTGTTTATTGGCAGAGTGCGATATAAGACATGTACCGATTGTCGGAGACATGGAACGTACCAAAAAAGGAATTAAAAAAGATGAAACGGAAGGGCAGTAGTGGCTATAGGCCTACATAGGGTGTTTCATTTGGTCTTGAGATATCATTACTGAATTGTCTTATCACATCAGTATAGTAATGATGATCCCGACATCAAGCAAAATCAATTCAGAGACCCCTTTCACTGCCAGGTATGCCATAACAAAGTTGACATTTACTAAAATTTTGCCCAAAATATAATAAAAAATTGTCTATAAATTGCATAAAACTCAAACTCATCGTTCGAAACGTTGGTATACTGTGGCCATAGGGCAAATTTCTCGTTGGGAGTCATTGTTCCGACTATATGCATGTTACCAGTAACCAATACAATAAATAATATCTATCCTTTTTGTGCAAAAGAGAGTTTTCAGAGTTTTTACACAAATTCACTCATTTTTCATGATTTTTGAATGAGTATGGCAAGTTCAATGTAAATATACATTATTAATGGTTTCTCTAATCTGATTCAACATTTTAAACAAAATGTTCGAACACATTTTGAATGATAGAACTATCATTATCTTTAAAATTCACAATGACATCCACGTTATTTGGATGTGCATTGCATGAGAATATCGTTTCGCAAGTCCTCTTAAGAAAGTCCAGATTAAAAACAGGATAAATAATGACTATATAGAATCGAAATCTAAACTTTCTGATTGTTCTCTAATTTCAATCTAACATCATTCCCACATTTTTGGGGGCAAATTTTAGACCTTTTTAATGTAAAATTCGGCTAAAAAGTCATTAAGGAAGATTTTTCCAATACCGCCCCCCCCCCCTTTTTTTTTCAAAACCCTGGATCCGCCACTGAACCCCTATCCCCTAGACCCACCTCTTTGTCAAACTTGGACTTGTAGACGTTGACCCTGGTGATGCGGCTGGTGGTGCAGTAGGCAGGGATGCCCCTCTGGAAGGGCCGGGCCTCGCCCACCCCCTCGTCCACCACCTGCTGGAGGAGACGCCCGTACATGACGACAGGTGGGGCCGCTCACAATACGTCTTCTCCAGGGTGTCGACGGGCGTGTGTTACAAGGTCAGATTCCGCTCGGATTCCGATCAGAATGCTTTCCTGTGGTTTTGTTTCCTAAGCCACTTTGTCCATTAGCAGTTATTTTTCCGCGTGTTCCTGGGATAAGTCTGTTGTCGGTTTGAATAGCCGAGGTTCACAACCACGTGTTCATCTGGGTCGATGCCATTGGCCATTGGCAGCACTAATTTTAGAAGTTTAATTTTTGATAAGGATATATCCGAGTGCCAAGCTTAAGATGTGGATACGATGTCATTATCCTCTGAGTCAGGTTTCTTCCTCTCATCTTACATGGGCGTGCCAGCTTCAGTTTCTCCTACTTGTAGTACGTTAAAACCTTCTCGGCCACTTTCACAAATAACTGCGCCTGTACCATGTAGGCTGCCTATACCGGGCGGCCCCTATAAGCTACTTGTATAGATAAAGAACTATACTAAAACTATATATAAAATTCGATGATGTGCGGATAGTGCTCAAACCAAGTTCGAACCAAACGAGTTGTTCCTTGTGCATGTATCCGTCACCCTATAGTTAGCCTACCTCTCAGACCATCCATGGAATATTCAAAATGCAAATACTTAGTTCAGCTGGTCGTTCACTCACCAATTCTTTTTACAACGATTTCTTATTTAAAACTTTGTATACTGGGAGTAGCACGTGAGGGTTTTCCCGGCACGGAAATCACATAAAAACTGATAATAGAAAATGCTGAACGTGCCTGGAGCACCCATCAGTTCATTCAGTTCTGCCGTTTTTCCATTCAGCATCTCCAGTGCACAGATGCATATTTCACACATGGTACAATGGGTTCACAGACCGACAGGTACTCTACACAGGTACACAATGCTCAGGCCGAACATGTAGTGAATAACATGCACATATTGCTCCAGGAATCTGTCAAATCGTGACCTTTGACTTGACTGGTTGTTATGACTTGTCATATTCTCCACAGAGGCTCCCCCTGTCACAGGGGTTGTGCCATTATAGGTGGGTCACAGGTCATTAGAGCAGCAGCCAAAGGCCAAATGAATACTTTAGCGAATGGATGTATTCTTGCCAGAGGCAGGGCAATAACCATTTGTAATGGCTATGCCAGCAATTTCAAGAATAATGTCCAATCTGATGGATATGATGCTGAATGGAAAAACGGCAGAACTAAATGAATAAATCACAATGTCCAACCTGCCTCATTTATTATGGCAAATGTATATCAGAAAAGATTTCTAATAATAGCGCAATAATATTACATTATCCGTCCATCCTAAAGTAAGGAAGATATTAGTTTTTAAGAGCCGATAGCGCCCTTAAAGTCCGAACAAATACGTGCACGCTTTCCTTAGGGTTTGCTTTTCAGGCACAACATGTTGCACACAAACTATCAACTTGCCTGCATACAGGGTATAACCAGAGATTAATTAGCATGATAATGACCCTTGTACATATTCTGTGGCAGGTAAACACGTGGATTGGTATAGGTGTTCCTGTGTACAACTCCTGTGTTCCTCCTGTTGATGTCCTAGACCTGTTTTACCCCACTAGTTGAGGGAAATTGCACCCATACCACATCGTCAGGGTGTCGGGGACGTAGTTTCTTGAGGGTTTTTCTTGGCAGTAGCCACCGCCGCTGTGGGGGTACATGAGCTCGAACGTATTTTTCACTTCAATCCATTCGGAGATGTGTGTTGCACAGATGAAATGGGAAATAAGTAGAAGTCAGCTCCATGGGTGATATAGGCCACAACTCATAGTGCTTATAAAAGCTTTACATGGTGTAAAATACTTCTGCCTGTTGCTAAAACTTTACACTATGGTAGATACTCCTGCTCGAAGCCTATCACAGTGGGGTAAAATCAAAACAAGCCTCTGTCGGCCTGACCAGGGTGCATACATGTGGTCCAAGTCATTGCATGACTGCCCAGAGCAATTGACCGCAGTTAGATCTTCAATTGCCGGAAATCGCACTTAGTGATGGTCACTGGCCAAAAGGTAATGGCCCGACACTAAAAAAAGGTAATGTCCATCCATCTCGGGTAATGTCCACCTATCTCTGGCTCCAATTGGATCTCGTTGGATCCCAGTGCCTCGGCCGACCCAGTTGAGTTGACCTCACCGGGTGCAGTGCACATGGCAGGCCCCAGCAGGGGGAGACCTCCTGGATCCTATGTGATCCGTGTGTATAGAGGGGCCAACTGCCGCGGTGGTCGGCCCTCTGCCTCTGCAGTGTGAAGTGGGTGAGAACTGGCACTACTACATCTCTGGACACTGCACAGAGGTCGGGCAGGGTATAAGGACGCCGTTCTCAGCCTCCTCCTCTAACAGTGCACCCGTGTTCTCGTGTTTGGCACCGGTAATTAATAATTGTTGTTCTGTACCACCATGCATAGTATATTATATACGTGTAGGCCTACCGATTACACACGCGCATTTGAAGAGATGGTAATAATAGATACGAAATTGTGAATATGAAGTACAATAATACTACATGATAATAGTCAGAGACACTGCATCTATAGGTAATCAAGATTGCAGTCCAAATACCTGTGTGTACAGCAGAGTGTCCTTTGTAACACCCAGCCGACTTGCGGCACACAGAGCAGCTCGCCGTGAGACGGAGCTGCTCACATGAGGCCTGGGGTGAGCAGTAAAGGTATATTACAGCAGGTGTCCACACCTGTGGGGGTACCTGTTGTTCTCTATGCTCACAGCCGTCGACGACACTGCCCGAGTATCAAACATGTCCAGTTGTCCTTCAGCTGTCCATGCCCATCATGAATCAAGATTCAGTTTAGAGCAGTTGGTTCCTCCATATGGCCTATATCCCACGGATGATGTTGTCGGGACAGCAGCTGCAACATTTGTAGAAAAGAACTAGTGTGTCGAGGGGGTCGAGGAACGAGGTCCAGGGTCCAGCCCACGCAACCTATGTGTCCGTGGCGTCGAAAGGTTCCTCCTGGCCCGAAAGGATGGACGTAGAAACGCTCTACGTCCATCTACTTAGCATGGCTATTTGGCTCTCCTCGTGAAATAGCATGCTGGGGTATAATTATATGCATGTATTGATAAGATATTTGCCGATTGTATATATTTTAAGATACAAAATGCAATGTGCAATTTCCATCCATAATGTTGGTCCTGGCCACGATCGGAACTATTTCCTGAAGTTGCAGCTCCACATCATATGTCAATCATGATAATGAATTTTAAATCACCGTACACTTGTCTGATGTATCTCTCCAGTAACTCCTACCCCGCTGCCCCGGCCATCACCCAGGGCCACCACCCACTGTGTCTGCCTGGAGGAGGGGGCTGACTCAGGTATCCCACAGGTAGCGCCCCTTAACATAGTTACCTGGAGGAGGCAGGTATGCTCATCCGTCTAACAATGTCACAGCTCTACCTGGCTCCCTCCCAAGGGTAAAACTGACCCACTAGTAGCGCTCAAAGTTGTGTTACTGTTTGTATCTGGTGTCTATACATACTGCCACATCTTCTTAACAAAACCTTGCCGACATCTCCCAGCCTAACTTGACACCCGCAAAAACGCCATTAAGTTAAGCCAATAAAAAGAGACACAAAAATCAGTCAATGATCATATTGTGTCACAGGAAATGCCCATAAAACATATTGGGAGATTTGAGCTGTGGATCTTGGTTTAATCTCTACAAACTCAGTTCTATGGGCGCGAAAAATGGGGCATCAAAAAAGGGGAGCTGTCGACGTAAAACCTGGTATATATCTTCTCAGGTCGGTATACCAATGCACCAATATATGCCTCCCGAGGTAAAAACCACAGTACCAGGTTTTTACAGTCCCAATAATGTTTTTGCTCTGTCCGCCTCTCGCGTTACACATGTCATGGCGTCCAAGAACAATAAATCCTGGGCGGAGTGGTTGGAGTTCTAGATGGAGGGTTGTACCCTTGGTATGTCATCCAGGGTGGATAGCTCACTGCAGGTGGTTTCCCAGGTGCATTCATTCGAATTTAAATTGGGATATCGGAATTTACATATTAGCACTGTTGCAGCTGCAAACGCACTAGATGTTCAAGACTTATTATACTAAAAGCACAGATAGAATTACATTACATTAATTTTGTTAAAAGAATAGATACTGGTTGTGCCTGTGTTAGACCTATACTGCATACAGAGAAACAACTGTGATTATCATATGTAATGTACAGAGAGAGGCAATGTCTATTGCAGGCAAGTGACGTTTATGTACTTTGGGAATTTTAATGTAGAGAACCACTGGCTCTGAGAAAGAGCAGAGTGCACATTACGGTCTTTATCTATAAGATTCACATGTACATAGATCTTGACGGTAACCCATTGCGGTGGCGAATAAAGAATATCTGTGTTAGTGATTCTATGAGAACAGCAATGACACTGTATCAAGTGGAGTGTTTTCCATCTGATTGTGATTACACAAGTGTTAATTGTGACTATAGTTAACTTTGGATCAAATAAACGTAAATCCTCTCATTAGTGCTTGCCGTCATTTGTTCTGGATGAACTACTAGAATGAATGAATGAAGAATGGATTTGACAAAGGGAGACAAGACCATGTTTGATGATATAAGCTAACATCTATAATAATAATAATGGAGTCATTGAGCTGGAAATTAACCCCACAATTGGCCTTTTAGTTCATTAGGCCTATAGATCGATAGGCCTAAATTATCAAAGTACTGAAGAAATAAACAATATCGCTGAGAGGATCTCTCAGCATATCAGGAGTTAAGTTTACTGCATGAGATCACAGGAAAATGTCTCTGTCAACAGTGATCAAGAAGTCTGATAAATTATTATGACTTATATTGACGAACGCAATGATGGTGATTACATGCATATATAATATATATTTTGGAAAATAAGCCTATAGCCTATTTTGTGGCGCCTACAAGAATCCCATGGCCAGTTGCTGTCTAGACACTATTTTATTCAGCATCAGGTTATGATCTGTATAGACAATATAAAACCTATAGTTCCCATAGACACCATCTGGAGAGAGTGTTTTACCAACAAACTAGTTTTTGTTTTTGTTGATTTGTCCTCATTGGACCTACATGACGTGGTCTTTTTTGTTCATGTGGGTAACACGCCTATTTTTACTGATAACTCATGACAAAAAAAAGTGAAAACGTAATAATTGATGTACAATTACAAAAATTGGCATGAAAACGTCCTGGGCGTTAAGGACTATAGAAAAAACATTATTTCGTGGTCACTGGCCCCTCCCTAATTAGGGGCTATCCATAAAAATTAATAAGGTCACACTTTTTCAGAGTAGCTTTAGGCCCCGACTGAATTTTCCATTTTAAACATGATAATAAGGCCCCATCGGCTCTGACGCAGTGTCGAATTTATAGGGTCCCAGAGGTGCCGAAACTCCTTTGCTGCCAGGAGATCTCCTTTCTTTTGGGTCATTTAGGAAGAGCTCCTTTTCTCCTTTTCTCACTTTCATTTCTCATTTAATTTATTGAGCTCATTTTAAAAAAAACAACATTAACATAATAAGTATTGCTTCTGAAACATATTTTTGACACTAGAAACCATTGTAAATTTTCAATTTTTATTACATGTGTTTAATTTTATAAGTAGGGGCCTAAAACGAAAATTATATCAACCTATCTTCCCTAACTAATTTCCTTGACCAATGACAATTTTACCTAAAAATAGGCCTAAAACATTTTAGTCATAAAGATAACCTCTCAGAAATCATCTTTGCCCTTTCCTAAATTGTCACTGGAATTAACCCGGAAAAAGCTCCAGATTTCAGCTATGCCATATCAGGGGATCTCCTTTTTTCAGCGGCAATACATTTGGCACCTCTTGGGCTGTATTGATAATAATTCAATTAGGCTAGAGGCCTGTAGATCTACCAATTGTATGTGCAAAAAACTGTATGGTATCCTACTAATATTCATTGGCTCCAGGCTTATGGTAGACTTGATACAACTATAGGCTATACCTTGTTCATATAGGATCCTATAGGCCTACAGTGCGTAAAAATTTGGTAAGTGAGAGATGTCTGAATTCCTTGAGTCTGCATGCACGTTATGCATCAGCAGGTGGCTCCAGCTGGTGGACAAAAGGAAAAACGATCCCACCATCTGCAGCAGAGTATTCCAAAATGTGAGGCCTCTATAGGCCTATTTTTATTGATAACTGGGGGTAGGCGTAGGCCTATAGGGGCGGATCCAGGAGTTTTCAAGGGGGGGGGGGGGGAGTGCAATTCCGAAAATTTGCGAAATTCCGAGAAAAAAAAAGGGGGGGGGGTATCCCCCCCTATAAATAGTTTATTTCTTTGACATTATATTTTCACAATAGGACACATCATTTGAATCCTACATGTAGGGACCTATTGGGCGCATTTTATTCATAATCAGTTTTTCTTTTAAATGAATGCATGTTTGACCATTTTTCTCTTGAATGTCTTGGAATTGTTTTAAAAAATTACAGAAATAAATGGAGAAATCTACGTCACGTGAGACGTTTTTGGGTAATAAGAGCCATAGCCTAAATCGGCCATAAAATCTCCAACAAATACCAGCCAGTGTCATAAACTTAAATCATTATCATCAGAATTTATAAGGAATATTAATTTTATTAGATTACTTTTCTTTTCATAATAAGTACATTATGGCCCTAGACCCCTAAATCGACACGGCAACAGGGGCATTTCTTAAATTCGACATTCCACATAGGCTTTAGTGATACCTAAGGCATGAGGTTTTCTTAAAATCGACATGGCGACATGGCCAAATTTTCTTAAATTCGACAGGGACATTAGGAAAAATAAGCGACATAGACAAGCGATTTGCATTAGGCCTACATTTTCATGTGACATTGGGATCCCCCCCCCCCCCCATCAAGGGCCCCTACATTGTCCATATACTAGGCCTATTATTATAGTCAGTGGATTAGTTTGGTTATTTTCTGAAAGTATTTGATAGAATTAGAACGTTAAAGCTTTGATAGATTCTAATAAGTTAAAAATAGGGAAAATAGCAAGAAATGTATGGTGCGCGAAATTACAGTAGCTGCGTGAAATTAGAAATTGTTCTAATTTCACGCAGATGCATTTGAATGATTAATATTTGGCCCACTTCATCCCATCATGGGATGAAGTGGGCCAAACATGCATTCATCCCATCATGGGATGAAGTGGGCCAAATATTAATTATTCATATGCCATTACCAAGTAGATCTAAGGCCAAGTAAAAACTACAATAAACTAGGCCTAGGCCTATATCAATATCGGCACTCTATACCAGTTTTCTTTTTTTTAAATTAAATGTTACCTGCTGCATGTATTTTGATTTCCTCATGTCACAATCGCTTCAGAAAAAGACATTGACATGATAGTTGCTCAGTTTTTTACATGTCTAATTTCGCGCATCAGGTGCGCGAAAATACCTTATTATGTACAGGCCTATTTTCAGCTAGATACACCATTTAGAATTATATTAATTTAAAAATATCATAAAAAATATGATGATAAAGATTAATGATCAAGAATAGGGGGCCGTCCATAAATCATTAAAATGACGTCATGCGCCGTGGAGGGGGGGGGGAGGTCCAGTCCCCTATACATTCCTATAGTAAAAGCATGACGAAGGGGGGGAGGGGGGGGGGGGGGTCAAAAATGGTAAAAAATAGCATGACGTCATTTATGGACGGCCCCTAGGTACCTATGGGTCATAAACACTTAGATAGCCCGAAATCTATATGATATGGTATTATGAATAACTGTTCTTCAATTTGAAAAAGTAACATCAAAATACCTAGGCCCTATGTCTCATCACTTTTTAGAATTGTCTGTTTTTCACGGTCAGGAAAGGGTTTAAAGGTCATTCCAAATTATCCTTGTCACGTCTCATTTTAGAAATCGAAATGATTACCATGACATGAATAATGCAAAAATTAATTTTCCTGGTTTCTGAGACTCTTTCCAATAGGTGAGGGGAGCTAGCTCAAGTGGTAGAGCGCTCGCTTAGCATGTGAGAGGTACCGGGATCGATACCCGGGTTCTCCAGCCGGCCTTTTTCGTCGGGACTGAGCTCATGGTTGTTATAGGGTAGAATCTATCGAAATAGATCAATATAGCATTCTATATTTGTCACGCTATGGTTAAGTTGACTGTTCAAACAGGAAATGGTGTACTCCATCCAGGGAGGTCTGGAATGGCAATAATCCAGAGGCGAATAAATAGTTTGTCTACAGGTGTATGTTGGTATTGAAATAGGCCTCTGAATCTAGATGGCGCTCCGAAGAGCGAATTGAGGTCATGCCCTACTTTCCCATTTTCTTCTGGCACAAACTGCCATCTGACGGCAAACAGGAGAACTAAAATCCTACATCTTGACCACTCTGCCGCCTTGATATCCTTTTCTGAGGTGAACCTAATTCGTGTTTATTATTTTTGACGCGAGGGCGACTCAGCGCAGAGTGCATTTTGATGTTCAAATGATTTCTCTGTTGTCTGTGTCACTGAGGTCTGTTGTTAGTGAAGTGGAAGAAACACTTTTAACTGAAAGATCAAAATGCTCGTGACTTTGTTAGATGATCGGATGGCAAAACGACCAGTTTCGAGGTCTCGAGTGAGGGGCAAAGATGCAAAAGAATTGCCAGGTTCTGGCGAGGTTCGAACTCGCGACCTTCTGCGTGTAAAGCAGACGTGATAACCACTACACCACAGAACCCAACCTGGAGGTGGGCGGGAAAATGGAGAATAGTAGGCCTATGTAGGACAAGAAACAATTAAGAGACAACCAAGACACAGTATCCACAGACACAGTCATAAGCCTAGCCATTTGTATGCCTTTGAAAACGTACCCTGATAACGGGCCTCATATTTCCTAAAACAATGGGAAAGTTAGATAGGCCTTACATATAGACTCAGGCCAATAGGATCAGGCCTATACATGTAGGCTATATATAGGCCTAGACCTTTCCTGCCCTAAGTTCGTTTTATGATATGAACCTACTTTATAGGCTAATGATCTGCAATAGCTAGGCCCGTCTATTGTGGAAAGTGCATGCCATGTTGTGAGGGTTTATTTGTTCAAACCTCATGATATAATATCTTATTTTGTTAAAAACATAGGCCTAAAGTATTGTAAACCATTCAAAAATCAATAAATAGGGTTCCAGTAATCATAGGGCCTATAGCCTGGGCTAGTAAAAACTGTTTTGATTATGAAACAGGTCTAGGCCTATAGGCCCCTATATTAGTAACAGGCCTTTCTCTTTAACCCCTCCTATTTGCATAGGCCTACAGGTCCAGGGCCTAGTAGGCCTTATAGGCCTATATAGGCCTAGATTTTTAAATTTGGCAATAAGCATTAGAATAGCATATTTGGCAATTAGAATATCAATTTGGCAATAGGCCCAAGCGTTAGGATGGCAATAAGCATAGCATATCCTACAGATTTTATTACATTAAAAAGTTTTATAGGCCTCTGCCTATAATAATAAAGCCATATTTGAGACCTAGGCCTATTCAATATGACAATGTCACTATATTGCCTATATCATGGCATTATTTAGCAACGGTGTGCACTGTTGGCCCGTAAGACAACTGTCTCAGTTTAGAGCTTTCCCACTTTTCTTCTTTTTCTCTCCTTAGGCCCTAGGCCTATAATTATTTTCGCGCTGCTAAATTTTAGCGCACCAAGCAATGAGAAGAATATCCGCGCATTCTTGATTTCGCGTATTTGATAGTTATTCCTATTTGTTCTATGATACTGATAAATTTCACTCACATCATATTTTCGCGCACTCATGGTGGTGCGCGAAATGCGCAAAAATAGGTACAGCGCGAAAATTAATACGTTTAAGTATTGGCCTTATAGGCCCTAGATTCTAACATGTTATGGACATGGGCCTAGGTCTAAAAACAAAAAAGCATTTTTACAGACTCAACCATTAGGATAATTGGCCTAAGATATAGGCCTATACACATTTGAGCACAATTCATTTCAAAGCATATCGAATGCCAAGGTAGCCCTCTCTTACTTGGCCCATTTTCTTACGAGGCTGATGATGTCAAATCTTTAGGCCCAAGAGGCCTAGGCCTATCAATCCCGTTAGACAAGCGTGAGGCCAGATAATCTGACCCAATTATCAGCGGGACCTTCACTCTAATTACCCCACATGATTAGTTGACATCATGAGCGAAGACACTCACTTTTTCAGGCACCATTCTCCTCAACCCTGATAATTTATTGATATAGGGCTAACAATATCTCTTGCGTCCTTTTATCTTTGTGTTCCTATCTTTTTTTATGCAAACGGTTAGTAGGATATGCCCACTATATATATATATATATATATATATATATATATATAATTATATATATATTATATATAGGCCCTATATATGGGTGTTAATATATAGGCCTAAGCGTGTAATACAGTATGAGAGCTATAAGCTGATCTAGGCCTGTAAAAAGGTTGATTCACTGAAAATTTAAGATTTTATTTATTCATGGGATATAGGCCTATGTACATGTACTTTCATGCACCTATGCAATTGTTCACAGACGTAACGAATTGGGTCTTCTTCAAACGTCGTCAAAACTTGTCCCAGTTTGTAATTAACCAGCCTATACCGTTACCATACGCCTTAATCATATCAGGTAGAAGACAATTAGCAGTCCATAACTTTTTTGTCACTTTTAGGCATATTTCCAACTACATATGTATGTCCAAGTCCATGTCTGTTTGTATCTTTTATACCACACACTTATTTGTTCTATCATAATGTGTGGGCCTTTTTAGATTCATTTTCCTTTATTATGACCATCCTCTCTATAGTCTATATCCAGTGTAACTTGATTGTTTATAGGAACGCAAGGTAGACCTATAATTACAATTCCAAAATTTAGTGTTGTCTATAATATCCATCACAACTTCAGTGTTTAGGATCATAAGATATCTCCATCTGCACAACGCCTTTCTAAGTTTCTATGCCAGTGGAGCTCATAACAGAAGCTCCTCCCTACCTCCATGGACCAAGAGCCTGTAATCAGTTTGGCCAATATGTGCCGGCCGTTGGCTCCATTGTCCACGCCGGGCCCCCAGTGTGAGTAGTAGGCCACGAGTGACCCGTGGAGCAGGCACCAAAGTGGCCAGCGGCCGGACAAGCTTCTCCAATCTCTCAGGCGACCAACTGGCCATGTTTGGCCGGCGGCGGTAGGCCCTCCCCCCGCCCAGCCCAGGGTTAATTGCTCGCGGTAACGGGGGACCGTTCGTACCGGGAGATGGCACCGCTCGATACGGGCAATCAATGATCCGGGGAACGCGGGCTGATCAAAATCAGTATGTACGTGTTGGGAGATCAGGATGCGCTATATCATGCACAAACAGGACTATAGATCTAATTCGTTTTGATTAAAATAAGCAAAGGCCTAATCAAGATTGGAGTGTATATGGAAAGAACCCATACACGTTTCCACATTCAGGGACGGATCCAGAAATTTCAAAAGGGGGGGGGGGGAGGGGGCGCCGCCCTTATTTAAAATTTGAGGCGCACCATCCATGGTCAAGATGGCGCCCCCCCCCCTCTAAATCCATCCCTTACATTTGTCATAGATATCGAGAAAATTTCCATACAATCAAGGAGTCTACAGAAACCATGAACTCAGAACTAGGCTTTATATGTATATAGCTTGAGATTTTGAAGTATGGCAATAATCAAGACAAATAGAAGACGACGTGGACATGTAACTCATTGTCTGAGCCGATTCTAGGCAGGTAAAACGCCCCTATATACTGTTACAGGCCCTATATTTCGTGTGTATGCGGATAGCAGGGTTAGGATGAGTAGAAGTATAGGTACTATGGGTGTATGTATCATCAGCCTATTGTTGTGGGGACGTAATGAGCCTCTCCCCCTGTTGGAGCAGGGTGCGGCGTGGGATCAAAGGCGGCGCCGACGGCTGGTTCATTAAGTCGGCTAATGAGTGCACGGCCCCAAGGCCTGTTTACGGGAAGGTGTGGGGGGGGGGGGGGGTGAGAAGGAAGAGAAGGAAAAATAGTGCATGGATGTTGGGTCAGAGATGGGAGAGAAGCATGTGTGAGAAGTTACGTTCTGTAAACGTAAATATTATTTGCTTTAAGTTATGAGTTCCTTTCAGAGATAATTCATTCCAATTCTATGTAGTGTTTGTTTAGGCATAGAGGTTTGAGAGTCACCTTATAAAGAGATGACTTTATTCGTGATCTGCATGGCGATTCGAAAGCTCTAGGCCTGTATATCGGAACGCGGAAAGAGATGCACACTGTATAGATTGAGAGTTATAGACATGCAGATCAAGGTGAAGATTGTTGCATGTCTATCATCTCAACTTGGACATGTTTGCTGTGTACAGACGTTGGGCATGCATATATTAGGCACCTGTTACACAGACATAATTATAAATTATAGGTTATTATGATGGGATTAAAGACTGCCAAAGCCATCCCCAGGCCGCTTGATATCATAGGTGATCAACCCAGACAAATAAGGCATTCGCTGTCGGCAGTGAAAACTGGACACAACTAAGCAATGGGCAATAAATAGGACGCCCAGCATCACTTATTGGGCTAGATGGCAGTGGATATACGACCCATCGCCCAAGGCGCACAGACGATAGGCATCAGCCATGGAGCTGTCCGACCAGGCCCCTGAAGCCTACTACCATTGAATCCTCAATGCCTCCGATATCACCTCCCCATTATATCCCCATCCCAGAGGGCAGACGTTTCACCGTGCCTCCAACTCACCTTCTATATAGGGTATAAATATACTGTTATGCGCAAAGGGATGTCCCGTTCTCAATTTGAAAGCGTTCTCCCTCCAGAGAAAGGAACTGCATTTTAGCGTTTGGACCCCAGGCTTTGAGATGAATGGGGATGAAAAGATCCGAATCGACACAATTTCTACTCCCATACATCACCACTTTATTCGTGTTTTGATGGGACTGACCCAAAAATAAATCACCATGTATACATATTGGACACATGGATATGATCTAATTTGAATATGAAACATGTTCTCCTTGGCATGACATACATGCATGAGATTCATTTAATGTAGGACGATTTAAATGTTCGCACATTCTTCAAAATCTTTGACATCCTGCTCTGCTTTAGAGCTTCCGAATGAACAGAGGGTTCGATATGCACAAGACCTTAAACTATCCATAGCCGCATAACAAACATAACCTTCTTCACCTACATACCAAAGTTGTTGACTAGCTGCAACTCATTGACGTTGACTGCGGGTAAAGTGTTATGTCTCCACCCCTCACCTAACACCTCGCCCTTCCCCTGCCACACCCCTCCGTTAACTTAATGGGGTGACACCTGACATAGGTGTTAACGGAACTTGTGTGATCCTGCCTCCTAAACCTATTTACACCCGGTAAATAACATGTAGGTCTAGCCAGTAGAATTGTATGTTTTCACCTATCTGTTGAAGACTAGAAGAGGCACGTTATACATCACACTTCAACAAGGCGATTGGGTATTTCTGCCTATACATGTCATTACGGTAGAAAAGTATAAGACATATATCCAGATATCAAGCTTTAAAGAACGAGATTATATTTACAATAACTTGCTATTTATTTTTTTGGCCACCAATTTTAATTGTTTCAGGTTCTTTTATAATTATTCGATTCTGTAATGGAATTCACAATGAAAGGCCTAGACATCGCCATATATTCTTTTCTGTTTCTTGAATCAAGTTATCTCTGAAAATACGTATAGTTTACCCCACCAATAGTCATCAATAAAAGCCATCTCCAAGAGAAATGGCTAAAGTCCGAGACTGCAATGTATATTCTGTGGCCACACCTCACCACCAGTAAACCCACACCTATAGCCAATGTCCAGTGCCATCCTCCTGACTCATAGTGACAATTCAGGAAGCCATCACTGGTCAATATGCCATGACATCACCTGCAGTCAGACCCCTCCCCAATACAAAAAGACCACGTCTACTCCTTGGCCTTTCCCGCCATTGGTTCCTCCAGGGGAACAGCCCCTGCAGCTTTGGCCTTTTTCATCTGGGGGTTTAGGAGAACGGCCCCAGCGATCAATCACGTGTAGCTGGGGCCATCAGCAGGGAAAATAACCATCTTATCAGGCCGTATAACAAGGTCTCCTGGGCTGATGCTCTGATCCCGCCGACCTGTGGGTGGCCGGCCTGCAGTATCAGGGGCCATTTCTAATGCCCAGACTACATGGAATATTACACACCATCAGATAGGGCGGCCGTGGAGAAGCGCCTCCAGGGTGGGCTCCAGGGGGGACGCAGGGAATCGGCTCAGACTGCTCAAGGTGGTACGATAATGCAATCCAGTGTCTGGGTCGCATTCGCCGTTCAGAGCGTCTTGCTTATGCTGCTGTGACATAACTTAATTTACTTCAGCTATGATATTGATGATAAGCTATTGCTTGATTAATTGGATGTACCCAAAGTACACTAAATGATTACCCGAGAGAGAATATCAGTACATGTCCAATCAAAATACATAGCCTATCATAGTATTCTTCATTCATTTCATGGTTGAACAGTTGAAAGGGCATGTCCACATCCAATTGCATGTGTGACGCATAACTATATAGGCCTACATAAACACATATATACATACAAAAAAAATACACACAAAGATACGTCTAGACCTCTGTGATGAGTTCTACTTCCAAGTGTAAAGCTCTTGAGACAGGTTATCGTCATCTGCGACGTGGACACATTTGCTATTGACCAAACCCTATCATTTCTGCCGAGTAGGGCTTTGGGGTTGGGTGCGGGGATTACACAGAGGATGGACGTGAGGGGCTGGGCCCCGGCTGCTGACCCGGGGTGGACAGCCAGTAGCCATTACTCAGACAAGGTGGGTGGGAGGGGGAGTGAATAGCCCCAGGGTTAAGGACCTGGTGTTAGGCCGAGGCTGGGCAAAGGAGAGAGCTGTCTGGTCGGTATATGCCTATACCCGTATACGTATATGTATAGAGTTATAGGGTATACTGTTTATCTAATAATAAGGATGTCATAGGTGGACATGAAATAGCATGCTGTAACTGTTATTCATACATACTTGAGTACAGCACCTATCAATTGCTAATATACAAGTGTTTCAATGAAAGGACCCTAATAGGCCTATAGGTCGGACTATACATGATTTAATATTAGAGACTAGATGAAAAGTATACATTGATTGTTTACATGAGGAACATTCAATAGTACGATATAAGTCTAGAGTATTTGGCAGGAATGGAAGAAAACTAAATCCTTTACAGTCAGCTTACAGCGACAGCCTTATTATGAATGCTGTATTTTTGTTTTCTAAATAGTTATCACGTGAACGGGAACTTCATACTTCATAGCTACTATGGATAGGCATATAACGGAGTGACACTTTTATCGCAATATTTGTCACTTAAAGCTTAGTCCAGGAACCCTTAATTTTCTTCTCGCCATCAGCACTCTTATCTGCATGCTAAGGAACAATCAGGCCCTTAAGCCAGCCAATCTGCCGTAGAAGTGTGCCGTGCTAATTGCATACATTATCGAACTAATTTGCATATTTCATTAATCAGACTGCCCTTGTCCAGATGCGGTGCTTTGTCGAGGAAAATGGCGTGATTAAAATCAGAGAAGGGGCAGATTCAGGGGCTCCTCATCTTGTTTGCCGGGACTGTTAACGGCAAAGGAGTCCTCTCCGCTGAAGGTGAGGGTGATTACGTGTTCTTTCATCTCAGACCACATCAGGAGTTCCATAAATGCTTTCATCCGGAGGAACTGAGAAGACGCATGGAGACTGAGTGTCGAAGGGGCTGTAAAATTGCCTGAAGTATCGTCTTTGATCTAAACTCTCTTAATTGATCAGTCAACCCTTTTTTTGTCGAAATGGTTTGCATAACATGCCGTTTAGTGGTTGATGAGTACAATTTAGTTTTAAGGATAATAAAACAGTGGAGAGGAAAAATACAGGGTCCCCACTCAAGATTAGCGATCAAATTCCCGTGTTAACCTCAGTTTTCTTTGTCTCAAGGTGTTCAAGTTTTAAAATTCAAGAAGTAGCAAGTGTCCAAAGAAAATTGAAATAATAGTATCATTCTCAGAAAAGTGAAAGCGCCCGAATTTTGCAAATGAGAAAATCCTGAAGTTGGTCATACAGAATTCCCTGTGTTTTCCATGTGCTCTGACAAGGTTTTGTTTTGCCAATTTCCCTGTTTTTCCTGTGCAGTGGGGACCCTGAAAAATTTGGGTACATGAACTAATGACGGGGATGTCGTTCTTTTTATCTCGTAAGGTACATCGCTTTGACAGATCAAAGTGGAGGTAGATCTGGCTTTGACAGAAAAGCCCATCATTTGACGGTCCTTTGAGGTCCGGCCCTAAATGCCTGCCCCATCCCACATCGACCAGTGGTCAATATACCAATATAGGTGACATTCCATGGGAATTCCAAGCTTATTGACATACACTTTGATAGGCCTACAGTCAATATTTACATGGAAAATTACCAAAAATAGTAAAATAAGCTAAAATTAGTCTAAAAATGAAATTTTGTGTAGTTTCATTTGATAGGTGACATTTTTAAGAATTTTGCATATCGTTGCCATGGTTACCGGAATATTGAAAGAACGTCAAAATGTACATGTGGTGCTAAAATTAAGTAATTGGTTGCCATGGAAACTAGATCATGTGACCAAAATTCAAAAACTAGAAAAACAGAAAAGAAGAATTTTCAAGCTACATTGTGCAAAAAACAGCTTAAAGATATCTTAATTAGAACAAAAATATAGCATTTTGTTCTAATTATGTGTCACACTACTTCCATTTTGCTCTATATTTAACCCTTTGTAACTCGGTTGGTACTCTTTGTTATCTATTTTTGATGGATTTACAGTTTCCGACCCTATCATATTCAGAAACAAATATCTCAGCTTCTACTTGGAATATTCAAAAGCTGTTTTCATTGATAGAAAGTTTGAGACTTCTTCTACATTCATTATCTATGTCATTAAGCCCCAAAATCCCATGGATTGTCACGTTATTATTATTTAGATTATTAGGATAGGTTGTGTTAACATGAAGTGGGGAGCATCAAAGCTTCAGAGACTTGTAAGTACAGGGAGATGGGCAATAACTATTGAACACATTAAAGACATAATTATTGAATATGCTATATGCCATATCGCTGATGTTTATCTTGCCAAGACAATAAGAGAATGAAAAGATAAATCTCCACTATAACACTGTACGCAACTAAGTAGTTGGAATGCGTTCTCAAATCAAAAACTGTAAGTTCAGTGTCTTCGTTACCGATATTAATGATTCCTGTAAGTATAGGGTAAGGTGCACGGTTGACGCGGATATCAAGCAACACCTTGGCTCAAAGTCCCAGTGATAAGTCTGCGATCTCGAAATGATTACCTTTGTCTGATCAGGTGGTTATATGTATACGATGAATGCCAAAACTATATGTGATATTACATCACTATAGTTCAATGCCGGAAAAAAATATACCATTATATTTTCATGATGAGGCCCTCTGAGGAATTGTACATTACTATCTAGGTCACCGGTTAGATTTAGACACGGCATGTCATGTAAGATTGCAGTGTTGTTTGGGTGGATGAGATCATCCCGGGGGGGGGGGGATGTTGAGCCCTAATAGACAGACAACACGGGGACGTACTGCAGACCAGTGTCATTAATACCACTGATGTCTAGACTGTCAGCCATCCAGGCTCCTTCCTGCTTAGTCATATTCATACCCGTCACAGGCAAAATCGTAACAGCCTGCCACAGGCTTCATCCACCCCTAATTGTGGGAAATCACTGACATTCAGAGAAGCCAGATACACGCAAATACTCCAAATATCTATCAACAAGCAAATAAAACCGGATCTAAAACAATGAAAGCTAAAACCGGATCTTAAGTCTCTGCTATAAGTCACACCAACCCGAGAGTAGTAAGGCGTATATCCTCGATGCCATCAGTCCTCATAGATATACAGTTATAGCTATCGGATCATCAGGCTGCTTGATTTACTTTCCAATACAATAGACCGAAGATTAATTTGATTTTTTTCTCTAAATTCCGCTACCTAATCATCACCATCTAAACAGTGGTTTACGTGCAGTGTGGGTCAGCTTTTACCTATTTGTACAGAATCCCTGTGGGATTCAGGAGGGTTTGGAAAACCATGCACAGTGTTGGACATGCGACTAGAACGTGCCGAGTACATCTACAGAGGCTTCAAACAGTGCATTCTACTTAGTCAGATTATCAGTGCCAGACCCATTTTCATTTATCTTTTATAACTGTTCTACCCGTAAATCCAGGGAAGCAGACTGCCCCCTTTAACGGGCCACCCAAACTAACCACTCCCGTCCCCTGCTGGGACCCAGACAAGCCCCACAAACGAGGCTAATCCGGCGGTAACTCTCAACACTGGATCAGCCCCTCCCACTAATTACAGTATCCAGTACCCAGGAACCCAGCTGCAGGGTTTTACTGTCCATTCAGTAGGCCTCTAAAGAGCAAATTTACCATAGGAGAAGGTCTTTAATTTTTCAATTTCCTATGATGTGTGTATTATTTTTGTTAGGAATTGTGAATAGAAAAATGTGTATCATGTAGCGCTGTGTGGTCAATGAACGCCCGACCTAGGATATCGATTGACATATTGACATGGAAATAGAATGAATAAGTAAGAAGTTGTATGGTTGTTTCGAAGCTTAAGTATGGATGTTGGGGAATGGTATCATTTTCAAATGTGGGGAAATAATAACATTATTTTCAAAAGGCGACTCATTTTGAACTCTGAATAGAGCAATGATCTATCATCAGTTTCGATTTGTAAGGCACTTTTTGTAAGCCGAATTTACATCCACTATCAATAATGTGAAATAACCTGCAGGGTAAAAAAGAGGAAACGTTTGAGGAATGCTTTGAGCTTTGCAATTCCATCTTTATATTCAAAGGCAATAGAGATAAAACAGATATCCGTAATCATAAATACAACAACAAAAAAGATATTACTGTCTGGTAATGTTCTCCATCCAGTTTTCTAGCTAGAGTTCGGCGACAGATTTGTAGTATGGATAACTTGATTCATCCCCAAATGTAGCACCCCCGTGACGTGTACGGCATCCCTTTGACCGGCAATAACCACAGTAGAGTTGCTCCTGTCAACGGCGCGACCCCACCCCGGCATGCTCATCACACGTGTCTAACGTTTGAAAAACAATCGGCCCCATCGAAAAACAGGGTTAATTTGAAAGGCTGCACAGGGTGACCCTGAAATCTACATAGCGTCCTGACGGCTTCGAGGCCGTACAAAGAGAAAACTGGATCATGCTGATTGGGCAACTTCTAATGCAAATTCAATGAAAAAATGTTGAATCACCTTGATCTAAATTCATAACAAAAGATTAATATCAATGACAAGTCTTGAATATGATGGTGTCCCAATGTTTTTCAATCAAATGTATTACTTTGATGTTGTTCAAACAGTTAATTTAAATGAAGCATTGTGATGATCGAATGATGGAGGCAACGGCTTGTAACAATGTATCTACTCTTGTGAACAATTATCAAATTTGAAATCCAAAGTAAAGCGTCAAAATAAATAACAATACGGATTTGAAGTAATGTAAATAGTGCACGTTTAAGAAAGAAAGAAGAAACATCGTATGCATATCAGAATAAAACAATATCTAGAATATGCATGGTGTAAACCAATAAACCGTGTCACTGCACGATGACAGTATCATTATTTCTTGTTCAGAGCAAAAACACTTTGGGTACAGGGAAGGTCCTGAAGGAGTGAATGTCAAATAAACAATCTCTATAAATAGACCGTGACAATGCCCAATCCCCAATGTCTCTGACCTGATTTCAGCGGGGTACCACTGACACGGGTTCCCTTCATTTGTAATTCTAACTAGAAGGGTGGCCTGCCGAGAACAGAGAGTCACTGGGGACGGGCTGAGCACGGCACAACGTCACAGATAAGGCTACATTTATCCATTACCCCAGCACCATACCCACACATTACCTAGGAGCCTCACTAAAAGTCAGACATGTTTTTTTCTATAATTATCAGATTATATGTTTATCTATCCTGGAAAACACATTTAGCATTTGCTAGTTTTCATGTAATCAGACTAGCGTTATTTTTCTGTCTGATGTAAGAAGGGCGAGACCGTTACCTTTTTTGACGCTAAAAAAATACCCTTTCACATTCCTTTTCTAACTTTTTCTTAAGGTTCGTGTTCTTGACATTTCAGGTCCGTTTAATTCAGGTTTCTAATTCTGTCCTCAGTTTCTGCCTTTTTGGGGATCTTTTCTTAAGTATGAGGTTTTCTTAGCTTTGCTTTTCCACGCTAACGATATTGTAATTATACTGTACGTAATGTCATCTATCACATAAAATCCACTTGAGGACATTGAACCATTGATGGCATGGCTATAAATTATAGATCATGTACAGGGAACTTAATGCACAGTGCTCAAAACTGAAAAAAAAATTACTAAAATTCAGCTTAACAATATGGACACCACATATTAAACCTGAACATATTAAGTTGTGTCCTTAGTCCATGTGTATCTAAAAAGAAAGTCAATTTCTTTAGGTGACGAACTAGCGGTAAAAGATAAGCAACCACATTTCTGTAATTGTAATAAAATTCAGCCATAGTTTCAATGACTAATATCTTTAGACAGCAACTCGAACGCTACATCGCATTTAGCAGTTTAGTCCCCTTCAAAATTAAATAGGGGCCTAATAATAATGACAACAAGAAGAAGAATTTAATAGCCCTGTCATGCATTCACATTTGATTTCTAGCCAAAAAGTAAAACATGCAAATTCAAAAGTCAGTACTAAATGGGTTAAACATAAATGGGACTGCCATTTCCCAATTCCTGAGGGTACAAACCTAGTGCTCTAATCTAATGGGTTGCACGGGAGCCAATTTTGTTCAAAACACTGGCCATGACAAAGCAATTATTAACGTAATTAATTACTCCCGTTGGCCCTAACTGCCTCTCCAGGGCTCAGAAATGCCCTTAGCCCTTGGCTGCATTCCACTCAAATGTTCGCCACCTCAGTTTTGTCTTCAGTCCTAAGGATCACGAGAGGTCAGAGAAAATAGGTCACTCAGTCGAGGCGACCTCTCCTGGGCAGTGACCGAACTCATTCAATTGTTTCCTCATATGCAATGCCATATGACTCATTGGAAATTGGTCACGGCAGGAAATCCCAGCTGTGTATGACCCTGCATACCTTCTCCCCTCAACTTATGAATAAACAATATCTATCAGGACGCAGAAAGCGAAACAAATTTACAGATTTCAATTATGACAACTTTCAAACAATTTCTTCCTGAGGCATGGTACCTTTCAGAAATGCTACACCCCTGGGAGCTGTGGGGGACTGCTGCATGCCAATGGGGTATTGTCTGTACACGGGTCTAAATTAAAGGATCAAACTGAGTCAGTGTCGGGCCTGATGACATTACCATGGCCCCGCCCCCGACCGTCTGCTACCCGCGTGCACTACTAATCATCACACTTGCCCTGCTCCAAATCAAGCTCCCTTAATTGCGCTTGAAATCCAGAATAATTACAATTTCAGAGATTGTTTATGCAGATTTTCTCCGTGGAAACTCTAGAGAAGCCACTGATATCATTATATTTATACCTCGTGCAAAAGGGAATATTATGCAAGTAAAGGGCAATCCCCGACGATTCCTTTCAAGCACTTGTATAATCGTCGAAAGGTAATAGAGCTCAAGATTGATTTAAGAATAAAACAAAACAAAAAACACGACTATCTGTTTCCTATTATCTGATTACACACCTACTTTATATAAACATTGACCTTCGTAAAGGTATATGTTGTAACCATATTAAGGTCTTCATACAGCAAGGAAACATGCTTGATTAATTTAACCAAATCTTCTGAGGTAAGTAAAACATAGGGGACATTGGACCTTCCCAACCTTTGCAAGTTATTATCTTTGTCTGATTCTACATAAGAAAGAAGAATACATATCAAGGAGTCTTGTGGTCCGTGTAGAATGTGACAAGTTATTACATTTTTTTATCCTGTTTTTCCCTTTTTTCTTCATTCTTTTCTATTATTCCAAATTCAAATTGCCATCATAACTCCTTTGATCATTATTAGCACTCTAACACTAATTAATTTTCATAACCATGAACCCTTTGTTTTGTCACACTGTATGAATAGTGTCTAGTGTCGCATGTCTTGATTGATAGAGTTTTCAACAAGAAAAATTGTATGTTAAAACAGTAGGGAATCTAAAGGATTTTGTAAATGAAATCGCCAACTTGCCACACTATACACGAAAACCTTGTGCTTCTTTCTTCTATCTTTTCTAAACCATGAGAAAGTAATACAAAAACTAAACTGAAGACTTTGCTTTGTAAGGTAAATCAATTTCGAGTAACGGCTGACCAGCAATCTATTTTGGTCACACAACAGGCGAGGCCTGCTGCATACAGATGGCAATCGAGACTGCTGGTTGAGTCAATTATCTACAACCAAGGGGAACCTAAGCAACTTACAGACACGTAGAAGATACTTGCACCGGTCTTAAACTTTTTACAAGGGACTTACTCAAGCTTGTCATCAAATTTAGGTTGCAATTAGTGTAGGTATCAGTAGTAGGGTGCGCTTGGAGAATGCTTTTTAACGGATACATTGAGGCGACCTCGGTAGTTGTGCTTGGAGAGTGTGAGTCACTCGGTGCGTCCTTTAATCCCACAGCTGAACAAAGCGAGCAGCTCACCAACAAGACGAGCAGCTCGCCGAGAGGTGAGCCTTAAGTGGGTGAGCTGCTCTTAAAGCTATCCCCTCCAGGCATATATCAGTGTGGGTTCAGTTGAGAAATCTGCGTCGACGCTTTGACTGCATTGAGGAAATAAAAGGGCACTACGTAGAAAAAGGACTCTTTGAACTTGTATCTGGCCTACCTTTTGTTGTCCCCCTCCAGTATAAGATTAAGACACGTACCTGCAAGAAAAGAGATAATTGAGGCATTGGAAAGATGCATCTTAACTAATCACATTACACTTGCAACATTTCAAAGGAAAAGATCACATAATCAGATAATATGATTTATTAAAACTGTTAAAAGGGATGCGATATCTATATTCAATATGATTTTGTCGGAAGTGACATTCATTTCCTCAAGTATATATCAGCAAATTGTAGATGCTCACTTAAAAGCTAGCAACTATTCATCTCGCGCTGCTGTTAAGTATTGCGTCTCCGAAGATTTGTCCTTTCTTCTCCTTTGGTAATAATCTTCGCTTCAGGGCCTTTACAGGTCGGACAATGAGTACATCTAGGGGTAAAACCTACAGAGTGTAAGGTGTCGCTCTTTCCCACCATTTACTGACATTTTCCTATAGCCGAAGGCGGCAATATCCTCACAAGACTGCAGCATTCCCAAGAGGTGGGGCTAATATTTCTCAGAGGCACTGGGCCATTCGTTGTCAGATAACACAAAGTAACAGCATCCTCAGGGTGCAGCAAAAACACAGTTTTTGTCCCCCATCCCAATGAAAAATACCCAGGCTTCTTACATTCAGATAGTCCCTTTGTGGAGAAAGCCCAGTGGAGTTGCGCAGGTGCAATATGTAATTTGTATGCAACTTTGCAGTTTTAGTATTTCTATTGGGGACACTAATCAATTCATTTATCGAGTTTTTCATGAAAGAGATAATGCATTGTAGATCCCACACGCAAATCACCCACTACCCAAGAGCTTACTTTATTTATCTATTTTCCAACAAGAACACTCTTCAACCTTTTATGCTCGCGCTGAAGGATTAACATATAAAACCGATATGCATTACTCATGCAAATGTGACACTTTCAAGAAAATCCCAAAGGATGATGTTGATGTTTTTGCCCACTTGATTACACAAGGATGATTTATCAGATGGCCTTTGTGGCCATGGCTGGCTGAGCCTCCTATAGAGTACTGCTTTATCAAGCAATATGTGCTGACGTCTTCCGACGCCAACAAAGCGGGACTCCTTGATGTCCGCTCCGGGATATGCCTTACGGAGACCAGGCCGGGGGAAATTGGATATGTCAATCACAAGCACCCGAGACATCAAGATCACTGCGCAAGTTATCACATGTACACTGATCAATGGTTATTGTTGGAATGATGTGAAATTGTAAAGTTAGTCCTGTAATTATGTGGTTCGAAGGTAGAACTTGACACTTGCAACATGTCAAGGGAAGCACATACCCAATATATTAGAACCGTTTAAAAGGATGTAACATCTACATTGAATATGATTCTATCTGAAATGTTAGCCACCTCCATCAGCGAACTGTAGATGCTCATTGAAAGGCTTAAAACCTTTCTAGTAAAACTGAGGTAATCTAAATCAGAGTCGTTACACTGAAGTAAGTCATCTGAATGTAACGTTTTAGAAAATAATTATACTTGTGCTAAGGTATAAATAATCTAAATCTATATACGCATGTACCTTGAAAAACAGTTCGGTAACTGAAGTCATAATATATTTTTTTATTATTATTTCAAAATCAATCTTCAGGAGTAACACTACAAGCACTCTACTATAAAGATCTACTCATTCACTAGTTGTGTACATTGACTTTGGGCTTGGCATCGTTATCCCTTCTCCTCTCACTATATCAGAGTCAGTCAGTGATTGTGATATCCCACTCAGGACGCTGATCAGCTATCATATGAATAAAAGAAAGATGCATATAAAAACAGTCCTAAGGGCGGGACCGATACCCGAGACAGGATGACAGCGATAAGGACATTATTTCTGTATCATTTTGGACACGTAGTCGTAGGTTCTGATAAGCGATGAAATGAAACAATGACATACTTTTACATATCTAAAATCTATAAGCCAACCTTATCGCACGCTAGATAATTGCAGTAATTGAATAATACGCTGATTGTGTGTAGAATATAAACACACACTATAAAAGGGCATATCATAATTATAGCGATATGCATTGTCTTCTTGATAGATATAATATATGGAGGTCTGGGTTATGTGATTCACTAAATAGCAACTAAGTATAAACCGATAGGATTGTAGCTATGAATCAATGAATGATATGCAAATATGCAAATTAATTGGTCATTGTGATTATGGTACTGAGGCTTCGGTAGCACTATAGGGGCTATGTAATTCATATGACCGTGAAACGTGTTGCCTTGGTGATCAATTCAAAGAAACATGTTTGACAAAATTAATAGTTGCTGTTTGCAACCCAAGCAATCAAAATGATCATACGTGGTGTTTCCTCCCACAAGATTCATATTATACGTAGTATAATGAACAACTAAGCGTTTTCCTCTTTAATTTTTGTTTCTGCAGACCTCTTTATGTTCTCGTTATGTAAACACAGACAGCTATTGTATTCTATATCCTAACGCCAGCATGTCTCTCAGACATCTACCTGGGCAGACAGGTAGTTTCGTGGCCCTACGTTCTTCAACATAAGAAGACCCTGTTGTGTAGCGTTAACGGTCATTTGATGGAGACGAATGGTGTGAACATGGAGGGTGGAATGTAATCAGAGACCTCGTAATGAGAACGCACCTTTAACCTGAGTGGCCTTAGGGCACGCACACAACAGCCGCCATTTGATCCTTTAGCCAAGCCCCAGGCAGTGACCAGCATGGAAAAGGTCTCAGGTTACCTGTGCATGCCTTACTAACAAAAACTTCGAGAGACACAACTCAACGACTTGTACTAAAATCATTATTAACTATCATTCTGGTAATATCATACGAATTAAGCCTTTGTGTAACTGGCTGTTTACAATTGGTTCTGGACAACTGCATTTGAGAGTTGAGCTAATAATCATTATAATTATCATGACAGAGCGTTTTTCAGAATGTCGAATTGTCCTAGTCATCTTTATAGGAAAATAACAATGATTGATAAGAAGAGGTATGGGAAAATACCCAAAACTATAAGAATATGCTGTGACTCCGTATTGTGTAAATAAGATCGAAATGTGAGAGAAAAAGCAGAAGGAATTGATAAATTAATGGATAAGAAAAAGTCGGCATTCTGTCTCAATTCCTTACTTAATTAGTGCTTCGTTCGCGTTGTGAGACATGCACGAGGGTCAAAGGTCAGAGAGAGAGGGAGAGCTGCCACCTGACCATAATGCCGGGCCCATTACAGAAAGCGTGTCTTTTTCCACGAAGGTTTCACGGATCTTCATTACCCGTGCTATTTTTGGAAATTGTCGTTCTGCTCAGAACTAGCGATCAGGATACAATTGTTTTGATTATTATTCACAAAATTGCATCTCAGACGGCAATACTGCAACAGTGCCCCTCCTTAAAAACCAAGAATATCGCAAAACGTTGATTGCCAAAACAGAGAGCTGAACATATAGGCAAACGTATCTATAAAAGTTGAAGATAGCCTTGGCATGTCTGCGATTTGACTCCATTCCTAAATAGCCGTGCTTGTTCATTAAACTAACTTGGTGGACTTCCATGATTAAATACGGACCCTTTCTTGACTGTCCGACCATATATGTCCCAACAATTCCGGGAAGGTATTCTTTAACATTGATGATCATATTTGCACATTTAACAATCATAAAAAGTCTAGAATCCGGACTGCATAATGTCACACCCGTTAAACATTTAGAGTTAGAGCCTGTCCCTGAATTACCACGTGCAGCATGTTTTCAATGTTAATTTTTCACCCAGCGTCCTCTCTGGTCAGACCAACCCAACCCGTCCCTAATGGGAAACGACAGCTCTGGCAGCAGTGTTCTTTTTCACTTCTACTTGGTTTTATGAGGAAGGATGGCATTTCTTCTGGGGGGATCAGGTTGTTTTGTGTAAGACGAATCCTGTCAAATGCACACAACGACCAGCATCTGGTCCACCTGGAGGAGAATTTAAGCCATAGTCTGGGGGCCATAGTAGGTACTGTGAGGGGCTCCCTGTTCACCGTGGAGGTATAGAAGGACTAGGTAGGCCAGGACCGGACTGATGGGTCAAGAGCTGGGACAACACGCAGGGGCACACAGACCATCTCAGCACACACAAGTCAGGGCAGATAGATGTGCTTGTAATCTTCGCAATGTTATCTTCGATTTATCCTGTAACAGCTACACCAAAGTATTTTCACCTTCTCACCCAAATATTCTAATCTTAAGTAGTAGTGTATGACATAGAGTAGGAATACACTGAGTCATTCATATTTGTAGAAGAATGAACTATCCCTCTATATGGTTATAACATGTGTTGAACGGTGTGAGGTGATGTACACTGACACTATCTCTTACTTTATTCACAGTTTCAAATTATGTCCTGGTTTCAATTTCCCTTATCAAACATTCAATTTGAAGTGACGATGTTACATTCGTAATGGTGTGAAAACATCTGCTGAAAAACATCTAATTGAAAAATAACACCTCGACAAGCTCTAGTCCCTTCCCACATCCCAAGTAGAGTCGGTGGTGAGCACGTCTAGTGGCTGAGGAGCAGCTCTTTGTTTGAGCAGCTCAGGTCAGTCGGTTCATGCAGTGGTCTGAAAGGGCCTGGTGGGGACAGCACCATGTCCTTAGCCTGGCCGGGTTACAACTCATATACCACATTATCAAATTCCCTGACAGCGTGTCAGCCCTTGTAACTTAATAGGATTAGAAACTTCTGGGGACAGTCACCTGACGATTTGAATATTGAAAGGATTATTAGCAGGGGTTGACGTTCTATTACGGTAAAATCCCTCGATAGTTTGTAAATTTGTTGTTTTTCAAATAGCTGAAGGACTATTATTCTTCAAAATACCTTGTAATTTTCATTGAAATAGGCATTCATTTACGATAGATCTTTCATGCAACTCTGGCCTACTGGCGAGAACCGTTAAGAAAACACAGTGAAAGGCCAATAAAGGCTTGACCTTTTAATTGACGTTCGAAGGACGTCCTTGACACGACACTTGGAAGGCTTAGGTTTCAAACCGGTCGATTGTTTAATCTGTAAGCAGACAGGATCACACCAGGCTTGAAGCCGACCTTTCTGGTGTGGTGTCAATGTTTGCTGGGTAGTCCTGACCTGGGCGCATGGTGAATCCTTGAATAGGGGGACTCATTGGACTAAATTCTTTTCACATTTGACCATGATGAATCCTTGAATAGGGGGAATCATTGGACTACATTTTTTTACATTTGACCATGGTGAATTCTTAAATAGGGGGAATCATAGGACTAAATTCGTATTTCAGCTAAATAACAGTTTTAATGTAGACGGCATAAACCTAAAACGAATTTTCCCCAGTGCACTTTTCTAATATTTTGTATGCGCACTAAGCTGCTAAACTCTGATAATATTGCGTATACGAGACTTGAGTGTTCATACTTGCTTTTTAGCGCCACTGTAGCTAACCCAATGATCTCTCTTTTGATTGTGTAATATGTCAAGTTACGTTTGTCATAGAAATAATTTACACCATGCATATAGCAATAACAACAATTTTCCTTTTTATAATGTTACTGGATGGCACATTTTATTACTATTTTAAAACCTTAAACCTCCAATCAAACTCTCCGTTTTCTAGTTTACGTGACATGCACGATTGGGGACGGCAAAGGTCGGTTGTATAATGAGGACGGTCGCCGCGGGAAGTCTATGCACAGAGGGGATATTGCATACCATGCTAATATGATTTACAGCGTCACAAAATAGAAAACTAATAACTATAGGCTTTCAATATCCCTGGCCCGGCTAACAAGGCACCTAAAATACCTCCACAGCCGACGCTAGCTTCTATTTGCACATGCAGGGAAGGTCAGTAGTATATGGAGGGAGGCCTCTCACTCAGGCTGATTTACCGACACGGTTTATAGAGGACGAATCCATCAGTCAGCTGAGCACTGACTGCACTCTCTACTTCATTGTGTTCTACTCTTATCACTCAGGTCCACTGGTCATCGCTATAACCACTGACCAAAGAGCAATCTGGGCTGGGCTGACCCCGAGATAAACCAATCCACTACCCTTTCAATGTCAGTGAAAATGGCCAAGCCATTAAAGCAACAGCATGCCTACTAAGTGTAGATTGTAATCGTTAAGTAAAGGGGTAACTGAAAGAAATATCACTTTGTCATCATATAATAAAAAAAGCTCATTCATCACAAAATGTTAGAGCGGTATTCTCTCTGTAGGGCTTGGTAAAAACACTTATACCCATTCGAAGTACACTTATTTTGTAGCTTTCAGTAACCTTTAAGTAAGGGTGCTAGTGAAAACAACGAAGGTCTCCTAGGGTGCTAGCAAAAAGCATAAATCGTGCCCCCCCTCCAGCCACACACCTCCCACAATCAGGCGTTCGGTCGATGACTTAGAGGAAGGTCATAGGTCAAGGCCACTGCCCTCCGCCCAGTATTACTGTTTGACCTTTAGTTGACCTTGTCAGAACCATCTACTCACGCGAGCAGCTCACCGAACCAGCGGGTAGTTACTCCGTATTAGGACCCTGGGTGAGCGTAATTTGGAGGGGTTGACCATGAGCTATTCATCCAGGGCCGAGAGAAGCAGCATTATAGAGGCCCAGTTTCTTGCAAGCCATGTTTCTAACCAAAAAAAAACTTCCACATGGGACAGAACCTACTGGCTACAGTTAAGCATGGATTTTTCTAGGGCAAGTCCACACGCTGTCCGATCTGGGTGGTTTTAAGGCTATTGACCCGGACTGCCGCGACCTTAAAGTGTCACTTCGCGGCTGCCAGGCTTCATGTCAACCCGGCCCAAATGATCCTATCTTGGAGATAATCTGACATTAACGCCACGTCGGTATGACCTTTAATCCCACCCCCGGCGACCCCCATCAACCTGCCCGACCAACCGACCGCTGACTCAGGGGTAGTTGGTACTGGAGTACACTATATGTCCGCGTTAACCCGACTACTGGAGGGCCTCCCTGGGGACCCTGGAGGAGACGACTAAATCCTGATCTGAGTACAGACACGAAGTCCGCATTTACATCACTCTAGGTCAATGTGTAGTATAGAGGCGATTCGTGCGTCCCTGAGAGGGTATTAGGTGGCAGACATAGGGTGGTAGCGAGGAGGAGCGGGCCCTGAATTTCGAAAGTTCACATAGAGGCTAAGAAATAAAACGTTGCACGCACATAACTTCTTCCCCTTCTTGCACTTTATGTCAGGAACCCCCTTAACCCCTGTTCCAAATCTTCAGCTACCTTTTGGTGCATGGTAAATACAGTATCTTGTATCAACGTCCAGCAACATCTGGAATCGTGTGTAACAAAAACAGAATACATACAGTCCTTTTAAATGGCGATTAGCATGTATGTAAAATAACATAAGAAAAGACAAAAATCAAATATGATACAAATTGGAATGTCATTGGTTTATATCAAAAATTTCATATTGTTAAGAAAATTAAAATGCAGATCGGTCTAACAACTGCACGCGTTCACCGACTTAAGACTGTATCAATCTCTTAATGTGGCAGACTGTCAAGGCAATATTTCCTAGGCGTTTCTACCCCGTTTGTAATTGGAAAGTCAAAGCAAGTCAAGAGGGTAAAAAGTTGGCGACAAGCCCTATAGCTAAGGTCCTTGTATGGTGATCAATCAGGTTTGTTGGCAATGTGGGGGGAGAGTGGCACAGTCTGGGTCTGCTTTGTGTTTAACAATTCCATTATTCTCAGAGCCAAACCTACCACCCCATCGCTAGTATTTAAGCATACTTCGGCAGTACTTTCAAACTGCTTACCTCGCCCGGCAAATTAGATATAGGCCTTTGGCAGATCTGTCTAAGCATGTTGTTTTATTCATCGTGTGCCAACACCTAAAGCCTGCAGTGTTGGGGCCTGCCCTTAACCTCCTTTACCCCTTTCCTCCGGGGTGGAATGAATCAGGTCTGGTTTCTCAAAGATTTATGTTTGCCATCCTCTAGTTCCGATTTACGTACATACACGGTTACTGCTTTTAAAATTTAGCCTGTGCATTATCCAACGGCTTCTAGTTAATATAGGAGCACACTATAAAGAGAACTTTATCCATCGGAGGTTGATGCACATATTTTTTAAAGAAAATGGCGTAAAGGAAGCTTACGGTGGTGCTCGATCACCTGATTCAGACCATATGGGGATCCCAATAACCAACCTCTCCGGACTCATGTGGCAGAAGATTATTCAGGTAGGTCCAGCTGCGGCCCAACGTAGGCTTACAGATAATTCCCCTTGTATAAATTGCTATATTTAATTGGACACATAAGATGCAATATAATGTAATAGTTATAAGTATATCTATATATATGCCTCCGTGGGCTATATAAAAATAGAAATGAATTTTGAACTATCACAAATTGCCATGAACATAGTGCAATCGCTTGAAAAATGCTTCTTGATTTCCAATTGAATAATGCCCAATTTCATCATAATATTAACCACTACACCACGTAGTGATAGTAGTTATCAGCTAGGAGTAGTTAGCCATACATCCCACCACACCACGTACTGTCAGTGGCTATCAGCTGCGGGTAGTTAGCTGTACATCCCAGCTACAGGTAGCTGTATATCTCACATCCACATTATAATGTTATTGTACTGACAGCGGCGATCAGCTAGAGATAGCTATCTGGCATGGTCCGAGATGGAGTGGGGAGTATTGTAAGGCTGAGGGGGGAGGTGGGAAGCTGGGAGGTTGGGTTGTGGTTATGGAGAAGGGGGTGGGTGTGTGTGACAGGTGGCTGGATCCCAGACGGCCCACATCAAAGACCACCGATCGATGGGCCGAGTGTAACCTGAGATGTCATCAGTAGGCCGGGATCCAGCCCAGGCCTTGGATCCTCAATACCTCAGAGATCAGGGCCCATCAATGTTGTTAATGCCTGCACACGGGAGACAGATGGTTTCTGTCCATCGACCCAGCAGCTCTGGGAGCCGCATGGTCTCTCCTATAAAGGGCCCAAGTCTGGGAATCATGGCCATGTGTGACATCTCCCAAATAGACCATTTATCTGTGTATTTCTATACTATACCGACCGTCATGCCTGATTAGGTCTATTTTGGTTAGGACTCCCCCATGCGTTAATGCTCACTGGCTGGTGTCTGTATTGGGAATGCTCCAAGTCATCCATCCAGACAGTGTTGATGTAGGTTATGCCATTGCTTCCATTATTATATGATTGATGCAATTCATATCAATATGTAGAATACAATGATTGATATGATGGCACCCAACTGTCTGGTATGGATCTATGAACCTTGTGACGATAGACATTGGATACAGCCGCTACAGAGAGTATTCATAGACCAATACTTTGCTCTTGCTCTGAAAACATTACCCTTAGTCATACCCTATAACACAGCTATACACTAGAGGATATTTGTTATTGCTGTTTGTCATCCGTCTCTTCTATGTATTCACCTTCCCCCCTCTATAATGAGGTAAATCAATCAGGTAATGAGAGAGGCATGTAAGGTAATATAATTAATGCCCTACGTCCCCCTGCCGACCCCGTGTCTACCCACATTAGCCCAGCCCCGCTACCATTCTGTTAGACGGGAAGTGGATACTCTTGTTCTCATAAAATACTTAGGGTTTGTCCCGGGGTAATTAGCGAGTATGTAGTCAGCTATGGTTCCATTACCAAGGTGAAAGAGTTGAGCATAAACATGTAAGTAGATAAGATGTTATATTTATCACAATCGACACAATCATGTAAGTTAGGTGAGTGTTTTGTTTAATCCTAGCAAGGGAGTCTAATATGTTTGCACTCCTTTTATCGTTATTCTAGCATTACCTCGTTTTCGTGTAAAAAGTAGCTTCAACACATATATGCCTGGAGTGTCAGAGAGTTTATATAGTTATAAACTGATAACTGTATAAACGCTCTGCTTATATTAAGCTGAATATCTGAGAAATTGGAATTTACATTTCCTTATGGTATCGCCCTAGAAGAACGAAAATCCATTCTCTCCTCCTCTAATCCTTTTGTACTGATTCCCAGATTTTCTTCCCTAGGCTTATACCAACGCCGAAACGTAAAGAACAAAACCTTTCTTCTGAATGGATGTTGGCCTAATTGTGGAACTCGATTAATACGGAAGGCCGCAGGTAAACCCATGGCATCGGTTGGCCTCTCCTACCTTAAACACTTTAGGTTGAGTAAGAATCAATAAGGTCATCGATGACACACAGGTAACAATAGTAACGCTCCATCAACTACTCTTGGCTATGAGTGTGGTTAGAATTAGAGTGGGAAAAAGCAGCATGCAATCAGGTACTACCTGTAAGTCGCGTCCCCATATGGGTGACAAAGAGTTTAGTTGTCTGGGAGATATCGTGTTTACTCTTTACACCCACCGCGACGAATGCTTATTTTTGGTACTAGTCATTGTTGATGGTAAGGTTAACGCTAGGAGCCCAGTTAACGCTAGTAGCCCGGCGAAAGTGGGATGTAGCTATATATAAAGCGTCAAACTGATTTGAATGATGAATTTGCGATTTGTGTAATAAGGACCTATACCGATTATATTTATCGATAATCTTAATCTGATGTGGAATACATGCCTTTAAATGTATATAGTATTACATTATTCTACCCTAAATATCCACCAGGTGGTGAAGTATAGGGATCCGCCATGTGGTGAGGTATAGAGATCCACCAGGTGGTGATGTATATAGACCCACCAGGTGGTGATGTATAGGGATCCACCAGGTGGTGACATATAGGGATCCACCAGAGGTGATGTATAGGGATCCACCAGATGGTCACATATAGGGATCCACCAGGTGGTGACATAATAATTATGTGTCACCACCTGGTGGGCCCTTATATGTCACCACCTGGTGGATGCCTATATAATAAGGATCCACCAGGTGGTGACGTACAGGGATATTGGAGGTGAAGTATAGGTATCCATGCACCAGGTGGTGACATATAGGGATCTACAAGGTGGTGACAAATAGGGGCCCACCAGGTGGTGACATATAGGGATCCACCAGGTGGTGACATATAGTGATCTACCAGGTGGTGATGTATAGTGATCTACCAGGTGGTGACATATAGGAATCCACCGGGTGGTGGCATATAGGAATCCATCGGGTGGTGAGGTATAGGGATCCAACGGGTGGTGACGTATAGGGACCCACCAGAAGGTGATGTATAGGGATCCACCAGGTGGTGACGTATAGGGATCCACCAGAGGTGATGTATATGGACCCACCAGGTGGTGACGTATAGGGATCCACCAGGTGGTGATGTATAGGGATCCACCAGGTGGTGATGTACAGGGACCCACCAGGTGGTGACTTATAGGGAGACCACGCAGTTGTGACAAATATAATAGGGATCCACCAGTTGGTCTGACGGGTCTGACACCTGCACCCCCTACATTAGCCGGCCCATACATCGTCTGTCACAGACCAAGGCGTGCTCATGGAGGGCTATGCCTCTGGGGATACCACACAGGTATGGCCATTTGTCTGTATCAGCTCGCAGTTTCGGCCCGCAGGACACATGGTCTCAGTTACTGATCTCCTGATCGCCTGACTCAAAGTGTCACTTTTATGTACTACTCACACAGCCCTGCAGTTGGCTACACTTCCGAAGGCTGGGAAACAACTTATATATAATTCTGTAGGCATGGACCTGACATGAAATATACCCATTGCAGCCTCAGGGCGACACATGCTTGCATAAAGACAATCAGAACAATGTTGAGCTATTTTTTTCAGGCAAATACACTCATAGATAAGCCAAGATTCTGTGGGGTTTTTTCAAGTAGATATCGAGGCCCTGGCTGTGTTCTAAATTGTGTCAATGTAAGTAATGATCGATTTATCGACACGTCAATCCCAAAGCATTGTTATAAATATCCTGCCCTTAATGACATAATATTTAATACTCTGAAGAAAATCTAATATAAGATTTTCTTCGGGGTGATTATAATAGTTGATAGTCCAATGTGGGCCTAAAGAGAAAAGCAAAAATTACAGACCAATTCAAATTTATTATATTATACCAATATCTTATTAGAATGAGCAAACAAATCAAGCCACAGTCAGAAATCAATACGGGTCAAACTAATTAGTCCATTCTAGGTCAAGTAGACGGAAGCGGCTATTTAGTTTGGAGTAAATAAGACGGGCGGCCCACCATCGACCAACGCAACACGCCACGTGCACATTAGATTCCCTTAATAGTCTTCAGTGGTGGTCCATACATGGAGTATTGACATAAACAGAGAGCCATTCACTGGGACCGTTGACCCATAATGTGGCTAATTGGAGGTAACTGGGCTTACCCTGGGGAACACACACCTGGATGTTTAATTGATTTAGCCTCATTGAGGGAATTACAGGTAACACTGGCCGCGGCCTCCACAGTATTGGATAATCATCGATACGGATTATCCAGTAATGCGCATCGCTATTTATAGGCCAATGAATCGTGATTGGGTCGATTTTTAATTGGCCCACTCCTTCTGTCATTATGGGGTTGCTACTTTAACGTTTCGATGCATCAATGTCAATTGGCAAAGAAAAGTATGCTACAATAGAAACAAGAATTTCTTACAGAATTGGAATGCCACGGATGCCTGAGCTTTGACATCCCTAAATACTCTAAGAATCCTAGACTGAAATCAGCCAAATGGAAAGAATTTGAGATCTGAAAAAGCTACAGCCAGACCCAGAGATACGTGTTTTTCTTACTTATGGGATAGGGAAGTATTATACTCAGCCACATATTATGTAAATCCAATCAATGGCCAAACACAAAGAATTTCCCATTTGCGGGTTTCCAGAAGGATTGAGACTGGGTATGTAAACAGTCCCAAGAACCACACAAAAAATGATGATCTATAACACTGCTTTCACCAGCGGTCAACTGTTTTCTGATTGGATATGTTACCTTTATAAACAGAGCTTTTCAGGTCCCACCCTGAAGGGCCATAGGGCAGAGGGCCAGGGAAGGTCGGACGGGCAATCAGGGAGCGACAGGCACTGGAGGCCGACCCTGGAGGACTGGGGTGGGAGGGAACCCAAGCCTGGAGGCAATTACTAGTCGGGCCGAGGTTGGGGGTGGCCCGACAAACAGCAGCCCCATCCCACCCTCCTCCTGGGTTTACACACTGGAGGTATACATCACCACAATACAAGAGGCACACTTGATCTAGGGGGTTTCCCCTGCGTTTGTTCCTCTGGAGCTTTAAGATTTGGGCTCATACGTTCCCTTTCTGTTGTTTTGATCATCGGTGCATGTGTAGCGGGTGTAAAAACTGCTTCAATTGAAATATAGTTGAAGGTTGCATGCATATCAAGGTAATGGCATGTTTCTATCAACTATAGGCACATTAATAATTTGATAATCTATATGGACACTTTGTGGTTAAATGACTCCACATGCCCTGCCAGGCCATTAATTTAAAAGCAGTAAATGGTAAATATTGGAAAACCATTTTAAACCTAATGAGTATTCAAGTGCAGTTGCAGAAGTTAGGCGATGTTATTCATTGTCTTCCGAATGACCTCGGGCGTTTCAATACACAGACCTATCCTCACCACTTACCCCTACCCACAGTACCCTACGTTGATGAATCACCCGTCACTGCTGGTTAACACTTCACATCAGCTGTTTGACACGACCATTTCCAACTACAACTAAAACAATATCATTCAAGAGCAGACAATCGTTTGATTAAAATACACAGGCAGCCTCAGCCAACCGAACATGTTCTTTGTAGCAGTGCAGTGTCTGAAGGTTTTACTTTTGATGTATCGGGGTGTAAAGGGAGGTGTGGTAAAGGTGGCGAGTGGGGAATGACTTGAGGTTGACCCGGACGTGACTGGAGCAGTGGAAGGCCATCAGGGACCCCCTGCCCCCTACCACCTCCAGGGGCGGTAGGGGTTGGTACCAGTGGTAGAGCTTCCATGAAAACACCATCCATCACCACAGTGGTGAGTTGGCCCTGACAAGGACCCCCCAGGAGTCTGCTACTTCTGATCCAACCCATTAATATCTACATTTTGTCAGATTAGAATTTGAAATTCCAATAGGCATGCAACTCTCTAACTCCATAAAGTGTGGTGGTGCTATTACTGAGAGTGGCTGTTTTAAGCTGCAATCCTCATAACTATCCGTGATTTATTTTCAGTTGTTACTCGTTGCCTGACATTAATGATGGGATTTTGAATTAAAACTGGACGTCCCACTAATTATTCTATTCATCTCTATCAAAGGAATGTCTGAATTGCCATTCATCTCAGTATGATGTATGCTCCTCTAGACTATTACAAAACCTCCCCTGGAAGAGTCCTATTCATCAAGGACAGAACCAGTTTCAAAACGGCAGTTATGAATTCAAAAGCAATGGGATTTATTTTAGGAATCTTTATGAACTTGCACTGAATTTGTGGACATGTAAATAAATTGACAGCCAACGAAGACGTAACCAGAACCGTTGAACTGTTGAAAGATCATTTCATATCAATCCATTAAAGTATAACGATAGCTATTCCAATTTTAGGAGGAACAACATCTTGATTGCTATGGATTAAAAAGAGAGATTAATTGCGTCTCCGTGCACAATCGCTTTATTGTCTTGAATAGACAACAGTGACAGACGCTTTGGCGTATTTCACAAATGTCCATAAAATTAATAAAGATTTACAATATGGATTTGAGGAAGTCTTCGGAAATTACACCGGAAATTGTAGTCCATCAGTATACAGGGAATGTCCAACCAGAACATTGCTATTCCATATCTTTCTCTGTCTAATCGAACCATCTTAGAAGACGTGACAGTTGGTGGCCTTGACCCAATGACCTTGAGGTAGCCAAGGTCAATTACTGCGTCCTATCTCATGTCCTTCACGTGGATGTGGGGACCTCCATCATGTGGGGTTCTCCTTTAGTCCTCCAGGAGTATAACCATTAAGATAGGCAAGATAGGCCATAACAACAAAATTATGTGTCTGTTGTGCCTCCATAGTCTGCAATAAAATATACTTATGTGATTTATATTTTCGTTTCAATAGAAAGCAATCGGGAACGAGAAACTTGGAAAATGAATATTTCACTATATGTTACCCCTTTGTTACCTCTTGTTTTATGATATCCATAACTTCACTAGTTTATGCCCTTAAACATGCCTTTTTTATATTGAGCCTAGGCAGCCCATGCAACAAGGGCATCTAGATCCGTGTGACAGGGGTCGAGAGGGGCCCTATAGGTCATGCCACCGGGACAGGGCATTCTCCACTACGGCTTACCACGGCATCGACGGATATAAATATGACTATAAAGGGGCCTAGCTTTCCGAACACGAAAAAGGGCCATTAAGGGACTCTGGGCCTGAAATATTCTCGAATTCGGACGCTTTCTATGCAGGCGGATCAGGTCTACTACGGCAATAATCCTTTACCTGTCGCGTCGACGTCCTAAGGGCATTTGGCGTCCTATTCTCTTGTATCCGTCCGCAGTATTTTGTCAAACAGAAAAGATGTAAAACGACGTTATCCAAGGAAATTGGATACATAGCACTAAGACGAGCCGTGGAGAAGCCTTTACATTATGTATGCGTATACAGCAACATTGAGTATGGTGCAGAGATCTACTTTAGCCCGTCAAAGTAAAGCTTTTTCTGAAACCATAAATTCCAACTAGAAATAATTATCATTAATCTCCATTTCCAAATAGATTCGGTTTTTGCAGAATATAACCATATTCTCCAGTCAGTTAGTACAAGTTCCTTTTTAATATCTCCATCGGTACTTGTTAAACTTATTAACAATCTGCTTTCATTTTTCACCTAACTGTATATTTCTGGGTTTCCTATTTCTCAATCGTTATACCATCATTAATACTTGATTGTGCCTCTTGCTGTATGTCAGTATGTCAATGAGATAATGCTGTTGCTGATTGGTCTGATTGAAAACAGTTACCAATTAGAAAAAAACAGTGTATTATTATGACCTTTAAGTCTATAGAGTTGGCATTCTGCTAGCTCCCTACCAACAGGTTTTCAATGAGCAGCTGGGAGACAGAAATGTGACCTTGTGGGAGGGGTGGGGGGCCGCAGACAGAGAGGAGGGACAGCCATCTGTTATCCAAGTCCCCGATTCGGCACGCGGGCCGGGCCGACACCCTATACCCTATAAATCAATTTGCGTTGATCATGTCTGTCGCCGGAATGGATTAGGCCCGCAAAATGCCACCGTTTCGCCGGTTGATACGAGCAGCCACGAGCAGCTCGGGCGTTGGCGAGCAGATCGGGAACTGCTCGTCTCGCGCCTCTCGGCCAGCCTGATGTGTGCTTCTGAACGCCCAGAAATCGGATTTGCTCAGCTCGCCGCCCACCCTCGCCTCTGCCTCCAACCCGGTTTACCCGCATCCCCCACCACTTAAACCCTGCTCTCACACGGCGTTTCCGGCTGAGTGTCTTTCTTACATGGTGCAATATGAGTGGAATCCGATTTTTCAATGGCATCAAATTAGGCGAAATAAAAATCAATACTGAAAAGGTCATCAGATTGAAGGGAATTACATCTACTTCCGATCTGAGATATTCCTATGGTTTTGTGGAACAACGTGCCATCTTTATTGATATATTCTCAGGCGTGAGGGAAATTGGTAACCTAATTGGGGCTGACGTCAAATGATCTTCAGCCGTCTCTGAATATATTTTGGGGTCAGAAACCTTTCACATAATCCTTCCATCGAACTTCTATGCTAGTGCTCAAATAAATCAGGTTTTAGAGCGATTCCGTCCGCTGTGGATGACAAATTATTGCATGCGAAAATGGAAATGAGGTTAGTGGAACTGGTTTAGGTTTTCGTTGGAGTATTCGGAGATTCTCTATTGAGAATCGCCACTTGGTACCATTGAATCCATTGCATTCTCTGGCGCCCCTGAGAGGACTATAATATTATGCAGTTAGACTATTCCATGATCTTAGAGTCTGGGAACTTCATGGAATTAATAATGCAGAATGAGGTTAAGGTTTCTGATAAAAACCTATAATTAACATCAATTTCTATAGAATTACAACTTATAAGTGCAATAAACAAATCTTAACCCACTTATATAGGATGCTTCTATATATTATATTTGTGCATTCACTATAAATGTTACATGATAAAATTAATGGTTTCTTTAATCATGTTCCCTGGTTATCAGTGAACTCTAACTAAAGGCTGCCAAGAATAATCCATCCACCATCTAGACCTATTTCTTTTCCTGTGTGGAAGAAAACCCTTATAACCTGCAGGGTAGGATTGAGAGAAGATTAACCCTGTGACAAAGCCATTAGCGTGGATTAGTGCGTGCACAGCTGGAAACATTTCTTTGTAATGCTGCTAGTAGCATTACCATAATGATTGATAAATTCAAATGTCATTTCCCCTAAATGCAAGGAGAACCTCCATAATCTTGTATACATCATAAAATTATCAGCTGGTTATTCAGGATTAGTGCCTGTAATCAAACTATCAGCTGAGTTGGATCAACACTATTTACAAATTGTACAGACTCAGTAGCCTATAATCAATGGCATCGCCGTCATTACCCGGCAAAAATAGTCTTGGGGTGCAAACAGTGGATACTATATACAAAGTAGGAAGGGGAGACAGGTAAATCAATGGGCCCTGAGGGGAACAAGTCAACATGACAATACATTACAGAGTGCCGCTCCCCCTACCGGTCCCCGCTGCCACCTACTGGGATGCTGCTATTGATTCAGTAACCATTCACCGTCATCGTACTGAAGGCCCTGCTACACCACACGATTTGAACTGTATTGTTGGCGCGATATGATGATGTTACAGAATATTACACATGTAGGAGTGATATAATTGTTTAAAATTTGCAATTTGTAGCATCTGAGGCATGTATAACAAAGCATCTTTCTTTTCTAATATGTTGGATTTCTCTGGGACATCGTCATAAAGACCCTTATGTAATACCACCTTAGTGGTCTGACCAAAGTAAGCCGTCTTTTATACTCCCATCTCGGTAGTTCACCTATCTCCCATATAGAGAGCTTTTCATAGCTGGCCTTATCACACACAGTTCTTTGGATTCCATTTTCTGGGCAGGCTATATGGACCTATCAGATTGACCTATCTTTCAGTGGTATAGAATGGACAGACATGCCGAGAGGTATTTGTGACAGTGGCCATTGGTAGCAGAAAGTGGAACAAGACGAAAGAGAACCTCTTTTCCTGCATTTACAACCTTATCTTTAGACAATGGTCTTTAACTGTGTATAGTTGCCAAGGATTATAGCGCAAAACTTGAATACCTCGAGCTCGTTTAATTGAATCTATGAAGGAACTAAAGGGAAGGTTATACCTAAAACGAATAAAATTATGTTGATCCCTCACAGAATTCTATCTTTGAATAGTGTGGCCTATTATTGCAAAGAGTCTAACACTATGGTTCCATGTGGTCCTCAACTACTGGTAGAAATAAAAGGACCAAAGAACATTGAGCACCGGATGTCATGCACAGTGAATTGTTTCAATGTGATTTTCATGAATGATCTTCTGTTTCTTTAGAACAATGAATGAGCATAGCAAACATTCACTCCGTCATTGTTAATGCCTCATCCAGGAGGGTCGATACTCCCTCTGGCGGCCAGGTGGGGACAGTCCCGGAAGTGATTCACACGTGCTGTTCGATCCCGGAAGGCAGGCTCAATCTGCCGCCCAACCCTGGAGGTAGACGACACCCCCTCCTCCAGAACCCCCCCACCCCCCCACCCCCTCCCCAACTCCACGCAGTGATGGATGACCATTGCAAACAAGGACACCCCCCCCCTCTCCTGGCACCCCTTCTAATCCCCCCTGCACGTGTCTATTGTAAGGGTTAGACGGCCCAGCTCACACACAATGTTTGATTTAGGATGCCTTCTTTGTTGGGGATATGCCCTCCGTTGTGGTAAATAAACGTAATCTGGTAATCCCACCCTGGACAATATGAGGGAACACACCAGCCAGAACCATATGGAGAAGCACGTGCAGAGACACGTTAAATGGGGTCAGCTTTGATGTGTGCTGCTCATTGTGAAGGATAGACCTGTACAATGTAGTCAATGGAAGCGACTGTTGTTAGGTTATGGGGACGTGGTATTAACCTTATCAAATATTACTATGCAATTGAAGCCGGGAATAGAAGCCCATGTTGTCGGCTTACTCTCCCAAAAATTGAAATTCATGGAGCAGCCAACACAATGAGGTTAATGTAGAATGCACCATGCTTTAAACTTTATGACGCCACGTCCCAGCTGCTCTCCACCATAAAAATATTTTGCACAACCCCAGCAACATAGAAGAGAAAGAATGTGCTTTCCAGCTCTATTAGAATTCCAGCCAAGGATGGGGACTGTGCTAGGGAAAGTAGATCCAACACTATCGGCGGCGGCGGACTGATTTCTGCTGCAGGGAACAGTAAACAGTCGGCCATTTAAGTCAAAAAGGCAATTTGGACATCAGAAGGGGGCTGAGCCTGTCGACATGGCAGACTGTGATCCAGGTTTAATGCACTCTGCCCCTGGGAACGTGTTACTGGATACGGGCATGGTATTGAAGGCCATGGGCGGAGGGGCTTTTTGGGTCCGCTGCCTCTCGTAGAAAATGCCTGTCCCCAAGCCAAAGAAGCTACCGGAAACATAGTCTGATGAGAGTGGTCGATGGCCGTCCCTTATTATCCATGTTTTGTTGCTCATCTTTGTAGAATACACTTATCATTATTCCATATTCATTGATCAATACAAAAAGTAATGAACAAATGGGATTGGCCAATAAGATAATTCATTATTATTACAATGACGATTGGAAGTAGAGGAGAATTAAATGAAATGGCTTATATTTTGCAAAGGTGAATTGGGTCATTTTACTTATCATCATTATTGTGTTTCATGATGGGTACCATGATGCAATTTCGGACCTTTCTCTCATCGATACGGGACTATTATGCAAAGGAATGTGTGTAGCTTCCAAAATCCTCCAGCAAGCACAATATTAAACAGCCTAGGAGATCGCTAATTATTCGGCTTCTGATTTGTGCCTTTACTTTTTATTCCCTTCATAAAAATGCTGATATATCTGGTATAACCATGGCTTTACATTATTCTATATATAAATACACACGGATACACAATATACAGTGAACCATAGGATAATTTGCTTTTATCAAAAAGGTTTTTTCAGACAGTTTACAACACATTTATCCATATTATTAAGGTATGGACCCATATTATCACTATGGATAAATGAGTTATATGTTGTGGATAAAAAAAGGTTTACTCATCAATTAGAAGAGAGCTTCATGCAGAGCATGTCCACGGAAACAAAGGTTGTGCTACCCCAGAGACAGACTACGACAGGACAATCCCATCAGGGGGAGCTTCCGAGCTTTCCCCGAGCACTTCCGAGCAGCTTGAAGCTGTCCTATTCGTCTATAGGGTAAGTTTTTCCCCTCCCAATAGCACACGGCCAATGCCTAAGTGGGCATAATTGTTTTACTGTAGTCCTCTCCAGGCCATCCCATCAATGTTTTTCCCCACTCGTCTTTCGATTTATCGATGGCTTTTACAATTAAAGTCTGTGGTCGGTGCAAAATCATGATTTGAAAATATTCAGTGGAAGTAATTCAAACCCCGATATTCATACTGATCGCCTTTCATCACGACGTCAATTATAGGCTTAACGCTGGTATTCAGGCAGACCCTATCGGATAACAGAAAAAGAAAGATTGATCGATTGAAAGAAAATATGAAAGATACTCGTGTCACTTCTGCTTTTCCTCCGCTTCTAAGATAACGATTTGATCCCACTCCTCCGGATCCCCGACCCCCCTTGCATGCAGAAATGGTCATTATGTTTGAGCATGAGTAAACAACCTGTTCCGCCAATTTTCTTTTCCCACACTGTCAATTAGGCCAGAGGGTCTCTTTGAGCGGAGAAATCAATCACCAGCCTTAAGGATTAGAGCTTTCAACGACCAGCAAGTGCGGTAAACTCAACTCCAGCGCACGACTTGCGATCAAAGAAAGCGCTAATCAGTCCCCCTATATAGCACCACTGCCCTATAGTAGGATGTACACACGCATACACTGTAACAATGTTATCTCGAGCAATCCCATTATGACAGACAGTGCAGAATCTGTGAATAAGCCGGAGTGATTTTGCTGTACCAGCGATTCAACAGACACGTTTACAAGGTAGGAGAAATACTCTTCCAGATGGGTGATTGGTCTATCCACAGAAAAACAAAAGACAGGCGGCATTCCTTGCGTTAAAAGGATTTACAATCCGATGGGCCATAAAAGATTCTTACTACATATGAATATAGTCCCTTCTTTGCCTTTTTATTCATTGTCAATGGACAGACGAATCTATATTTCAAACGCACAGATGGAAAGAGCTATACTTTATGTTTGTTAGTGACGGTAAGTTTAATTGGAACATATTTCTCCAGGGAGATGGATCTTTTCAGCGATCCTTTAAAGGGAAGCGAGACCATGACGATCTAACACTCTCACAGCCCGTTCTATCTGCCGATGAAAAGCGCTGAATAACCACAGGAATGCAAGACTGGGTAGTTTTAATGGGGGAGGGACATGCTACATAGATGGTTGAAATCAAAAATCATGTGTTTTGCGCGACGACAACGCTGCCTGTTCATTGATCTCCGTCGAGGCGAGTCAAAGACTGTAATTTGTTAATTGGTGAAATTAAGGCATCATCAAGGGAGAGTTCCACGCCGTCTCCTCCCCAGCTGCTCTGATGCTGATGGGTTGTGTCAGGTGCAGGGCATAGCTCGGGTTGGGAAGCTGCTGTTTTGTCGGACCCAAAACCCCTTTTGTGATCAATTGTCCTCAGGGAGATTTAGTGCCAGACCTTAATTAAAAGTGACCAGTGAGTAATTTGTGTTCGTGAGCAGCTCGTAGCATGGCTTGAGAGGTGGTGACGGCCGACTGTCAGCATGTTGTGAGCAGATGCGTTGTGTAAGTTAACTGAGCAGCTCAGCATTCATCTGTTAATGTGTCTCTCAGGTTTTATACTAACTGAGGGTTTTTCGATACATTCCATCAGACAGGATTGACTACATGAGCTGCATTTCAGGTCACGGAATAATGATTTAGGTGGCTTTATTCAAAAGCATTGCCGAGGAATGTCGATATCCCAAACTCTAATACACCCGTAAATTGTGGCTATAGTTAAAATATTTCCTAATGATTAATATCTATATAAGGTGAAACAGGATGATAAATTTGTTGCTATGACATGAAAAATTAACAACTAAATCTGTATTGAACTGTATCTTCTTTTTAAAAGCTTTTCTTTTCAGTACAAAAGCAACCCGTTTTTACCAAATGTATCCGTGCCCATAACTATTAGAAAATTAATGCTATCTGGAAAACATTTACTAATAAAGCACCAATGAAAATGATAAACAGCCCTAATTCCCATGCAAGGACACATGCTTCACCGAGATACCTAAAATACCCCCATCGTCTTCCGCGCGACCTGCTAGTGGTTGACTATACCCTCGCTGCGCCCTCCTCCCGCTCCTCCTCCTCCAGTGGGCGTTTCACACCGTGCCTCGCCTCCCCTGGAGCCGTGAAAGGGCGGCTATGATTTACATGACTGGGACCGGGCCATGCTGGGGTCACGACCGTGAAAATTAAACCTTGCAGAGGGAAAATCCATACAGTGACCGCCAGTCGGTCATGCTGTAGATAGAGGAGGTATTGAGTCGGTCGGGGGGACTTGGGAATCCAGGACGGGCAGAAAGGCAGCTAAGGAGGGAGCTGGACTTGCGCCAGACTCCAAGGTTGATTCTTTTTTAGATTTACCAGTTAGAAGGAAGCTGTGCTTTGATGAACGTCCTTGCCGCCTGTTATTGTCAGCTGACTTTCCTTAGTATAGCCTGTCCTTTATTTATCTTTGGATTTAACCAACACATAGCTATTTTCCCTTGGAAACAATAATAATATAGTAAGAAAAAGCTAACTTGTAAGCATCTACATGTGGATGCAGAAAAGTGAGTCTTAGTCATGCAAGAAATTGATAGACAATCAGGACCTGTGAAATACCAGTAGGTCTATAAATGGGGGAAGGTTTGGAGATCTTCCCTGAGAAATTAGCACCCCGGGGACGTTGTGGGAGTGTGCTTCATGGCCGAGAGGAACCGAGGTCCACGTGTGGTAAACGAGTTAAGGGGGTCTCGGAGAGGGCTGCGTTGACGCCAACGGGTGTGGAATGCACGGCCAGAAGGACATGTGACGGGAAACCATTTGGATGCTGCTCCAGGCCCACTTAAACCATGTGATGCCTTCCCGGAGAAGCCACAAGTTAGATGGAGCTCCTCATTATAGTGGTATTACCAACACATTCAATTACAATGACCATGGCTTTTATTTAGTATCATGCATAAGGCTGGGAATCCCGTCCAGCAGCCTTGCAATTGTGTTTCGAATTATTTATTGTGGGCAGTAAAATATTGATTGACTACTCATATAAAAATACAAAATACAGGTAAGTCAGAAAGTCAAGTTACCTATGCGCACCTCAAACTACAAATCACAGTATATTTTGATTTACTTTATTACTAATAAATCCAAATTCAACCTGCCAAAATGTTCAGTTACAAAGCACTGGACGTGTCCTATGTGAAAGTGAAAAGCAATGGTTATTTGCTATTCTGTCAGGTCGCAGAGCACCGACATTAGGCGGAGATTTAGTATTAATCTCCAATTCATGGCTCTGACACCTCGATGGGAAACACGCCTCTTCCTATTCACTATCAACCTGCCATCAGCGACAGTACGGATTCCTGCAGTATTTACGCCACTTAAAGCAATTGATCATTCATAATACAGATTGTTGTGCGTTTTCCTTGTAACGCAGTACTAATGTGACAATAGTGGCAGCTAGCATATGGCGTTGTCCTTTGGCGAATTGGGAAAGTACAAATACAAAAATAGCTCACATAATACATAATTTGCAAAAATGCTCACTTAATTGCCAAATCCCTGCTTTCCATGATTAATGGAATGGTCTTCGCTTGGCAAATTAATGAAGGTTGAGTGATGTGTCAGCCAACCCATTATTCCCATTGAAGCACCCTAGTTGGATCTGTAACCACAACATGTTCCTTGAAAAATGCCAATATTCATCCCGCAATGGCGAGGGGAAAAGGTAAAATACATAAAAGGAAGTGTGCCATTGCTGCAGAAAAGGCAATTGATCTGGGCATGTTGAGGGCTCCCCTGAGAGGCGCTGACAAGGGGTGAGTGAGGAGCATTTGACAGGTGACAAGTACACACACCTTTTCACAGCAATTAAAGCTGGCGGATTGTAATAATGGCTGCAGCAGGCGCCCCTTTGTCCCCAGCCCTGATTGACCCAGTTACATAAATCAGAATGGCCAGGAGTCACGTGGGGGCCATCTACGTGCACTAAATGATTTTGTCATTTGCTCTGAAGACATGGAATCTCAGGACTAGGAAACCTAGATAGATATCCACTGGCTGGACATAAAGAAAGTAATATTACATGATAGGTTTGTTGAGCCTCATGCTTTTCTATAAAAAAAAAAGTAGCCATAACAGAAAGAATGTTATGCTCAGACCTCTTCTATCATAAAGGGAATAATAAGACATGTTTCAGTGCAAACTAAAACATGATGTACCGCTGCTCCTGTTTTCCTTACGATGTGATGAACTATCCCTTTCACTATTACATTTGGGTGGTTTTTAACACCTATAATAATTCACTGTGTTAAATTTGCATGGCGAAACCGACTGAAAGCCTCTTTAATTAACGTTTTGCATATTAAATAACTGCACTCATTAATCCAAGGGAGTGGGGAATTTTTATAATAAAAAGAGTGGACGGCACAGAAACGCTGTAGCCATGAAGCCCAGATGAAGGCTCACATCTTAAAAGCTATTGATTGTCAGTCTTAAATCTTAACTTTTGTTACTATAACACCGCTGGGCTAAAATTATTTTCATCATATCACCAAATTCTCCCATCATCTGTAACGCGACTGCACTCTATTGTACGTGAAGTTGTTTGATATATATATATATATATATATATATATATATATATATATATATATATATATATATATATATATATATATGACAGTCTGTAAAGAAATGTTATAGTAGTGACATGAAACATGTATTCTTATGATCCTGAAAATGAAATCAACATCCTGGAAATATACCCTGTGATTGGTGTAAACTAAAGGAAATGATGAAATCCCAGTGTAATCTAGAAAAAACTGGCCTGGACCAAGACCTTACAAATAAATTCACTTGGCTAGTATGATTTGGATCATAGTCGGTATCAGCTGGTTTGTCTTAAGAAGAGCAAGATCGAACCCTATAATTACTGAAAGCACCTGCCGCTAGTGGGTAGAAGCCCGCAATGACTAGCACACAGTTAGATGCAATTAAATTTTGGTATGACCATGTTCTTAATTAGTTCCAGTTTCTATTTTTATTTAATGATGGTAATATGCATCGGTATGAAAAGTTTTTATTTCAAAAATGCACGGTGGGACAGATCATTCGTTGGCAATCGATACAAAAGGGTATTTGATTAGAGAATTCTGTTATATCTTTATCGAACTAAATACATTGTAATAATTATTAGATAAACCTTAATTGGTTACAATTGATGAAGATGCAGGGGTCCATAGGGATACTCCACAAGAAGCTCCAATGTGTCAAGCCCAGTCAGTAGGCTACAGATCATATGCCGGCTGTGCAATACGGACATGCCATAATACCTGCATCCACCCCTGCCATGGCCGGGTCAGGTGGCCTCGGCCACTAAAGATGGCCCCCCATTATGAGAGGTATCTCCGGGATTTGGAGCAGGCCATTTCTGGGATAGCTGCTGGCGGGGTTAGAGCACAGCAGGCCAGGCTTGGGGTTTGGCCTCCACCCCCAGGAGCCTGAGACATCCGCCCCTGGCCCCGGGCCAGGAGGTGTCGGGTGGTCCTCCAGGGCGGGCTGGGTCGGGGGATTGTGAGGACCAGGAGGGACCCAGGTCTGTCCCCGCTCCGACCCTATAGACACAGTCAATCCCTGTGATCAGGGCAAAGCCCCGTGCCGTCTGGCTGGCTGGAAACTGGATGAGTTAGTGCACCCAGTGTAATCGCATATCATGACCTTATGACAGCTTTTGTCTGTTTTGTGAGGAAATAAATAATGAATAAGATCTAGAATTGGTAATACTAAGTTTTTTTTATGAGGGAAATGTTTGTATAATGAAAAATCATACAATTTGCCTGTTCTTTTAGTAAATTATGTGGCTACTTCAATCTAAATAGTTAATATAACGTTAAAATAATAACCAACGTTGGTAGAACCCTAAATATTGCTTTCACTTTTGCTCCAGATGCCAATTTGTTTATTCTTGTCAGACATTTCTTTACACAATTTTATAAAAATGTATTACTATCCAATGCCACCAAGGCGAAGGTTCCAAATGAGATATGTGGTATATGCACATTGTCTACAGCCTGTTCAAAGTAGAATGTAAATGGTACTGGCAGTGTGAAATAACAATTAACATTAGCAGTAGTCCCATTGCATGCTCCATGCTGAGGCTGCGTGTTAACAGACGGACTGTGGGCGTTCACACGCTATGCCGTATTGTAGTCACCTTGCAAACCGAACCCAAACACATTGAGCTGTACCCCACTATAGCAGCCTAGGAAGTGCTACCAATCTTTCCAGTAGCGGCATCATAATTTACTGTTTAACAAGATATATACGAAATAGAGAATTGCTGAGGGCCATTTCTGTCACTTCGGAAACCAGATGCCCTAGGTGATATTTCATAATCTAGAGTTTTGCATTCAATATGGCGGTTAATTAGAATATAATTATACCTCGAAGCGCTGATGATGGGAGTATTAATCTTAACATGCAAGGTAAAGGCATTCATGAATGAATTCTCCCAACCACGGATAGCCAGTTTTATGAGTTTTACCTGCAGTTTAGCCTAAAACAGATGCATGCTGGGTAATATGTCGACAAAACCAAATGCTTTAGTATAGAAATTTTCATGAATTTTATAATTATTCATAGAGTAATATTGTGAAAAACTAGCTGTCATTGTTTTTCAAATTAGTATCCATATACATTTATCATTCTTCAGTTGTTTAAAATCCATTCATTTTAGATGGATATATAACAACTGTTTGATAATTTTCTATAGTTTTCCTAGGGGTTCTGTCGACAGAATCAGTCAAAATTAGCCTGCAGGTATTAAAATGCTCTAAATCAGCTATCTGTGGTACGGAGAATTAAGATGGTAGTTCCTGTTGTTCGGGGACATGTGACAGAGTACATTATGGATGGACTTTTCACCTCTCAGACCAGAGCCTGGCGTGAGAGTTGCTCGTAAACGTCTGTTCACTTCTCCGAGTGACAGTTGCAGGATATGCTCGTGCCATATACCACGCTTACGGTGGCAGCTACCCATGTTGCCCATAAAACCAAGCTACAGAAGTGTATTTTGAATTTAGGACGGAGGTCTTTGTTTCGCCGCTCCGCCAACAGAATTTGTAACGTCATTGAATATTTAGTGCATCAATGGTTCATACTCTACATCATTTTTATGTGGGTATGTATAGAAAAGGACAGTGTATACAAGGACTAGATGGGTTATCCTTTATTTTGGTTGTTTGGTACATCCTATATAATTATATTATCGTAATCGATTATATTATCACAGCCTTTTTGACACCAGTGATCAGTAGAACAACATGCACACGCGGCTAGTCCCCATCATAAGGTAGCTTATGCACCACTATACACGATACTCCCTGAACAATACATTATCACTGCATTCCCACACACAGTGCTCCCTGAACATTACATTTATCAGTAAATTAAAGTGAAGTCAATTCTTATTTCCTAAGAAGTCAAGGATGCTTTGATTCTATATGTAGCTTTCAGAGAATGCTGCGAAGCCGTCTGCTTTCTCAATTAGACTGATTAGGTTTACATTTGGTGAATAATATTTATGTCACATCTTTATTGACACCAGTGATCAGTACATACATATAACCAACCAAGAAGGGAGTACGAGGGAGGTTATCACCAGCCCGAGGCCAGGGCCCGAAGGGCCGGCCGAGGGCTGATATCGGGGTCCTGGCGAGGGGTGATAACTGCCCGAGTACTCCCTTCGAGGTTGGTTATGGATTTATTATACCTTTTCTGTTAGATCTTAGCTCCCAAGGAAGGATGCACAGCAATCAGTGATGGTGGGACTGTGATGCTGCACATTTTTCTATGTTTTTTCATATAACTCTTTTGATATCCATCAAATCCACAAATAGTAAGCAGTAAAATGTAGCTAGGAACGTTGTACAGATAATGCATATGTAAGATTTTTTATTTCTTAATTATTTCATTTTTTCATGAATTTTAGAAAATAAAAAGTTTCTGTATCACACTGCAGTGTGATACAAGGCTGGTTATCACCCAGGTTTGTATCACCCTGTGTTAAACTCTTAACTACTAAACTTGTATCACACTAAGGTATAATAAAAGATTTTATTGACACCAGTGATCAGTAAGACAACACAGGGCTACACTCTATCCTGAGGTATACACCACTGTTTATCCCACACAATGATGATCCCTCAACATCATGTTACCACAGCCTTATTGACACCAGTGATCAGTAAAACAACATACAGCTACTTCCCATCCTGAGGTATAGGCCTACCCTGCTTTTTATTCCACACACAACCCTCCATGAACATTGCAATCTGAGTATGATGGAAAAAAGGCACTCAGGGAAGTCCATGGAAATATATCTAATACTAATCTGACAATGAGGGCGTGTACATTTTGTGCCCCCATTATTGTTACTGCTCGTGCCCCCTGTATCACCCCTTAGGTTTAGTCCTCACTCATCATCCACACCAAACCTTCCCCCCAACAATTTGCCGGCTGTTGTACCTTGGCAGGTGGCCATCCACTAAACTAACCTGTTGCTTACTGCTTACAGCCGACTCTTTCTTTTGTGTGGGTCCTCCAGTACACTGACGTAGATACTATGGTTTCATCCTTTTAACATTCCGTTTTGTATCGAGGAGTAGAATGATGCGTAATACTAAATAGGTTGGTCTGGTGAGTGATTAGAAGTGCTCTATTGTAATATGTTTCAACTTAAATCAAAGGATGTGATTAACCAATCTTTATCTATTAATGAACTTAATATCCATGTAATGCATGGTTCTCCAGTGCCCGAAATTAAGGGTGCATCCTGCACCCGGGGTGCATGATTTTGCAGCAGGGTGCATGCTATTTTATACTGTGCACCCGGCAGATGCACACATTTTGGGTGGAATCAACCTTTATGTAGAAAAAGGATCCTGACATTGGCAGTTCCCTCCCAATCTATATTTCTTATCTCCAGTCCAGACTATATCATATAGCCGTTTCTTGAGTACTGCCTCATCTACAATTTGGTTCAAGAAGCAAAGTCAAAATTATTAAGTGAGTAACATTGTATCGATGCAAGATGGGCCTTATTGCTTCGTCTCCCAACATCTCTGACAGTGACAAGAAGGATATCCCAATCCACAGAATGAGTATTGTTATTTGGCAATATTTTGGAAGACAACATGAGTTATTTCCATTATTTCCAAGTTTAAAACCTAATATAACCAAGCTCCATTATTGCGTTGAACATTTGAGAAGTTGCTCCACATGCACCCTGTGCATCTCTTCCACTTGTTCCTCCGTCCAGCTTGGTGTTTTCACCTTTAACTGTTTAGGCCTACCCACTGCTCTGTATGCACACCGAATGGCTTCTCGGCACTCTCTTTTAAGTGGTATAAATGCGCAGACCCCCTCATTTCCTCCAACATTTACACACTTTACGACACGGAGGTGAACCTTCCGGTGGGGCTCTTCCGAGTCCAGATTGCCTCCCGCTATCATCACTTTGTGATAAGGGGAGATAACAAGGTCCCATCCTGCCTACAGACAACCATTATCCCCTGCCCATCCCTCCTACCGCGCCGATGGCACCTGAAATGGGCGCCCTACTGCAATCTGGATACCAACATTGGTTTCTCTGCCAATATTTCAATTGGTGAACGAATCGAAATTGCAATGAAATATATTTAATAGATCATGGACCATTAACTGTTATACTTTAAAAAAATATATTTACGTAGCTGAACAAGCATAACTTGTGGTTCAAGATTATGCTTGGCTATGGCCATCAATGTTTGATAAGGATAGTGAAGTACATGTGATATCAACTCTCAATCTTTTAGAAATACTCCTCGTATCTACTTGTGAGGACGTAAAACAAAGGGCAATGAAGAAATGCACTTCATAAAGTGAATGGCGCAACAATGCCTTATCCCTCCTCTACCTACAGCATTTAGATTAACGCAATGGTTAAGCCCTTACCTTCTGCTGAGGGCATTAACGCTAATCTTCCCTGAGGCTAATATACACGAGAGGCTACCACCATATGCGATAGCCCTAAGTACTTAAGGTGCCTGCTCCTAATCCCCTAATAGGAAAACCACATGGAAGAAATGAGATGAGTGCCGGGAGTAGGAGCCCCAGAAATTGGTGTTATATGAGGCTGGGGGCATGGGGAGATATGTGCCATTCCCGGCTAGGGCTAAGGTATGTATACTGGGACACTCTCAGATACCGCATGGAGTTTATAAAACGCCGCAGTAAGCCTATCTGGCAGCAGGTAGCCCGTGAGGAGAATTCCGCGTGGTGGGCTACATTTGCCAACCTCCCACATCCTGGAATGAACACTGGCAACTGTTACAAACACATTGGCGCTGCATTATCCCATTTTATTGGCATTACCAGGTTATTCCAGGGATATTGCTCCCAATGCAGGGCATTTCTAGTATTCTATACGCAAAACAAGGAACAGATTATACAGAGGATCCTACAAATAGACATTCGTTTTTATTTGAAAGCAAACATGTGAAGAGCTCATTTATGAATATTCAACAGCTCAAGGGTTTCGATGTTCGATTTTGGTGACAATGTCAATTAAGCTTGCCCCGGTGCTTGTACTCAATAACGTGTCCCATCGGTCTCTCAGAGCGAATTAGTCGACATGGTCATGACGTACCCCTAACATGACCCCACAAATGAGCAATCAACCTATTGGGATCCACATTTTCTCAAGAAAGAGGTCATGAATCCACTTTTATGCTTAGCATACCTTAGGTGGCTATCTGTATCTTCATTGGAACACATGCTCTACCCACCGTGTGTACATAAGATAATGGCTTACAGAAGTCGTTGACACCAATAGTTGTAAGAATCCAACTCCGATAATAAAAAAGGTATTTGGTTTAGAGAGAACCATGATAACAACGTCTTGTATCAGTCATAGGGAAGCCATGGACAAACAGGCGCTGCTAAACTATCACTGGAATACCACCCCTCTGCCCAATATAGGGGCCTAATCAGGGCGCCTATTGGATAACCCACCCCGATATGGATATGAGATGGGGGTTAATCGCCAGATCAAAGGCTGGGCCTTATCTCATAGACGGCCACATTGGGATTAGGGTTGATCAGGGGATGTATTTCCTCCAGGCATTAGAGGGATCTAACCCTTCCCATAATGGACTAGAGGGCGATAGACAGGGGTATCTGTAACCCCACATGTTGCATCATCTCCTTATGGATCCAGGATTATCGTCTGTTGGCAACAGGATGAAGCTAGCAGTAGTAATGGGAGTCTCTTCTGCCCAGGTGAAGGATGTGTTAGTACTCAGATTGGGGCGGATTGAGTGTGCCTGAGATTTGCCAGATGGAGAAATGGTATTTTAGATTTGCTATGCTTAGCACTGCATAATATCCATCTATTTGGAGTTGAAATCTCATTTCCATCTTAAACAGAATTCAGGAATAATGATTTGGAACATTAAAATGACTCTGTTAATAGCTCTGTATATATCCATATGCATTGTGACACATAAGAATATAGGGAAAGGTGATATCGCTTATACATTCTTCAGAAGAATGAGGAATTTCATCTACATTCCATTTCTCACGGTTTGACCGCGACGTTCAAATCTCTAAGCCATAATCGATGAACCTATAAATGTTACCTGAGAGAAATCTCTCCTATGCATAGCTATAGAATCAACATGGCAACAGGCACATATTTCCCCAAGGGATCCTCGCCTCATCCTCTCCGCCCCAGGCTAGGCTCTGGCCCCCAGGAGGGGGCTGGAGAAGGGCTCATGGTCGTTCCACATAGAACGGTGGTCCTCCTGGCTCGATCATCACGCCAAGGCCCACCAGCCATCTGTATCAACTAGCGGTAAAAACGAGCGGTAATAAACACCAATTATGTCACCTAGTGGTTGGATGGCATCAGCATCTTTCCTCAGGCTATTGCTATATGGCATACACAAATTAGATCAGTGTGAGCTAATTCCAGAAGATTGGTTTTCAATGAAGAGGACATTTTAATATTTCATGGGAAGGATGACTTAAATTGTATATTTATTGAATAACTATTGAGGACATTTTTGTTTTTACCTCAAGTTCAATTTAGAACAATCTCCGGTTAAACTGTTGTAAAGCCGAGCAGCTGGATTGATTACAAGGGTGCATTAATTTTGACGATAAACTAAGCTTAAGCCTACACAATGTAAGCTGAATCCTTTATATATGTATATGATAGTTTCGATCAAAGTAACTCATCAATGTTCTTGTATTTTCTATAATATTGTCTTGATGGCTACAGGGTTGTTATCCACAGTGAAGGCGTTTGATACTTTGTCTAAAGTAATATCCTTAACATCAGGAAGGGTTGACGTGGTAAGTCCCTGCAGTCTAAAGCTGTCTTATGCCCCTCTGTGGATGCTGGTATGTTACCTCCACAACGACCCATCGATTCGCCACCCATCTTCCGTGCTCCACTGACCCACACCGGACAGTGGTCAATACGAGAAGCCAACAGTTTTTTCTTGATGGTTGTCGGCACTTAATTTGGATTTCATAATCCCAAGCACAATAATACTGTGTGCTCCTTGAGTGGGTGTGTTAAGACACTAAGTCACATAGGGCACTAAGTCACAAAGTTTTGTGACTTAGGGTCATTATGTGACTTAGGGCCACCTCAAGTCCCTAAGTCACAAATAAAACCCTAAGTGTTAAAGACACTAAGTCACAAACTGTCTTTGTGACTTAGGGTCACTTTGTGACTTAGGGCCACTAAACTATTTTGTCACATGTTTTGTGACTTAGGGTCACTTTGTGGATTAGGGTCACTTTGTGACTTTGATAAATCTAATGAATTAAATAAATCATTTGATTATAGATTAATTGATAATCTATTCATTATAAAAGTTATTATATACTTAATTATTACTATTATTGATTATTCTCATGTATGTTATTTTTCATTTTTTCAATTTATTATTTTTCTAAGTAATAAATCATCAATTATTTGTCAGTAATTAATTATGTGATATTTATTAACCCTTTCAAGACTCCACCTCATGGAGGAATATATTATTTTATTTATTTATTTGTATTTATTTTATTAAATATCTATCAATTATTGATTCATTTATTAATGAGTTTTTTATTGATCATTTTTATTTATTAATGGTTAATTTTACTTTCATCATTTCCCCTATTAGGTAATTATTCACTTCATTTTTATTACTTTTTATTCATTACCATTAATAACTATTCATTTATTTACTATTTATTCTTTTTTCATTGTTATCTAAACCATAATTATCACAAAATCTAGTGCTATGTGACTCAGGGTCATTTTGTGACTTAGGGTCTTAACATGTTAGGACACTAAGTCACATAGGGCACTAAGTCACATAACTTTGTGACTTGAGGGTGACCCTAAGTCACAAAGGCTGGTGCTATGTGACTTAGGGTCACTATTTGACTTAGTGTCTTAACACCCTTAGTCACAAAATCTGGGGCTATGTGACTTAGGGTCACTTTGTGACTTAGTGTCTTAGTGTTAGGACACTAAGTCACATAGGGCACTAAGTCACATAACTTTGTGACTTGAGGGTGACCCTAAGTCACAAAGGCTGGTGCTATGTGACTTAGGGTCACTATGTGACTTAGTGTCTTAACAGGGTGCAATGCAACATTGACAGTTGTGATAATTTCAAACAAATGCTAAACTTTAATTCCTTACAAGATATAATTTATCAATGTCTCCACTTTGGAAGAAAAAAATGGAAAAAGAGCTTGTAGGAATTCGAGGTATCCTCTCTGGCTTCGACGCAGAGCTAGTTTCCCCCGACCTCCCCATGTACTGATATATATGCACTGCCCTAAGTATCACTTGGCTCCCTATACATCAGCTGGTCCTGTCTCAATTCCCTCCGTTTTTCAGGGCCTTTCTGTCGATAACCAAGTTACGTAAAAAGAATTTGAGGCGAAAAATAAATATCTATCGTGTGTTTTGTACGGATGTTACGTGCCGTAGTCCTTCTTGAAATATTCCCCAGGGCATTTACTGGGGAAGGGTTTCCATGGTAATCGTCTTGGCAAGTAAAAAGGGAATAGAGATGAGAATTGGTTGGAGTGGACGGCACTCGCCTACTGAGTCAGGCTTAGGCTTCGTGCAGCCTATTTCTATAGATTTACAACTCTGACAGCCTCTCCCACGCAGGATGATGAAAAATCTATTGGGGATTCTCACGGCAGCAATAACGCGTTATTTTTGCGAGCGCTGCACTCTATAGGCTAGACGACAGCGGGGGAACTTCAACGGAAGACAGTATGCCATACATTAATTGTGTTTCTATAAGACAACAGCGGGGACAACAGATAAACACAAATTCCAGCTATCTTTTAAACAGATTGAAATAAATAGAACACTTATTCAGATATGATTTAGAATATTGTCTACATGTGTAGTTTAAGGCTATTGGAAGAATCCCTGACGCAAAAACTCTACTTTCAACTTCACGATCATCTTAAAGGTGATAGGTGCGGTTTTATAGGTGCTTACATAGAAATACAATAGAACTAGAAATGTCTGTGTTATAGGCAACGGGGCCTTCCATTAAGTATGTGCGCACCATGGAGGAGAGGCGGGTCAGAAGTTTTTGAAAATAGGCGTACCTTCTAGTACACATCCAATACGTATTTTGGCCCTAAGAGGTGAGGGTCCGGGATTTTTCAAAGCATGCGTATACGTACTGAATGGAAGGCCATTATAGGTATGTCTATGATGCATGACATGGTCACATCTTGAATCTGACAGGGTATGGGGGACCCCCCCCCCCCCCCCACGATATGGTCCAGCTTTGGCTTTCTTATGTAGCCCAAGTCACTCTGATAAAATTTCATCCTGGATAATGAAAGGTGGTAACGCGACATAAATAATTGATTATGCATCCGGGATGGGCCCTCCTTCCCCTGAAGGACCTCTTAGTACGCCCCAGACTGAAGGCTGCCGCTGGGTCAAAGGTCATGTACAAAGTTGAGCTACTCTCTAAAGTGAAGAGGATGTTCTGTGACTGACTATCACACCACTTAGGCCTAGTGCAATAAAATAAGTCAATAGCACCAGTCCCCCTTCTCGGTGTTATAGAATTGGCTTCAGCTCATAATTGACGAACACCTACAAATGCAGCTATATACATTTATCCCTAAACAATGAGTTACAGAAGTGAGCTATTATTGTATAACGAATGTTATAAAAAGAAAATCGAAATACAGACGCAGTTGTGTGTCTAAGTATGTCTAATGAGTTCATTTACTTTCTTGTCTTTTTACCAGGGTGTCCGTTTCACACTGAGTCTAATGGGTCCGACCTAGTAATTACATGGCCTTGTCATTTGGGCAGGTTATGTCTTTGTTACTACACCTTCTTGCTATAACTTCTACAAAACAAGTGACATTTTCTATAACTTAGATTTCCAAGCTTTCAAAGCTTGAGAGGTGCACTCTTATAACTTCTGATAAACAGTAAACTAGGATAGTGTAAAACATTAAATTACACATATGTGATAGCCATATCTATCTGGATAAAGTGTTATCTCCAATGCACTCAATTACACTCAGTATACACTTTCAAACATGATTATTCGTAAACTAGATAGCAGGACGGTGTAAAACAAAGTTTTTCTAGACTTGAGGGCTTTAGTGAACGGCTATGATATTATATGTTACTAGCTGTAGAATGCATCATTTTCATCTTAACATTTTGCAACTGTAACGACCTGGACATTCCGCTAGGAATATGAATCAGTTCGGCAGTGATTGAAATCTCTTTCGTCAAAACAAATCATGCCCTAAAGCAGGATACCTGACCTTGCACCTGGAACCTGAATGTAATGTGATAAGATCCATGCAAACCCTGCAAATGGGAAATGTATGAAGACCAGCAGCCACCGATCCGATTGCAAATGGCATTATGTAAATCAGACGCACTCCTGAAGTCTCTGGTCAGTTCGATTGCCTTGCAGATGTGTTTTGAAATGCCAATCTTTCAGAGTGTTAAACAAAGATATTTATTTGATAAGTGGAATCTTCGAATACTTTGTCAGAGGTAATGGTAACCAAAAATGGAACTGAAAGATGCAGCCTAACGCATATATGTATCATAACTTTAATCCTAAAAGGAAACATGATAACACAGAATACAATCATGTATGTGCTTTAAATGTTCTCAGGGTATCCCCTGATCCACGGCACTGGTTGTACGTTTGTAGAAGGGGTACCGTTACATGTACCGCCCCACCCCTTACCTGTGTGGTCAGGGAGGCGGAGGAGGTCTGACGTGGGTACGTTATCTACCTGCCTCAGGTACCACCCCGTGCAAGGCAGGGTAAGCCTAGCCTTACATCACACGGAAATATTCCCAATGCCACAGCTCCTATACTGCAAGTACTTCTTCATAACCCAAGTCTGCCCAAGAGCCTTTGAACTGGTGCAGACTAATATAAGTAGACATCCCTACCAGAGGAAAATGATAGGAAGGATCACATTTCAAAACTCATAATTAATGATTAACCAAAGTTGAAACCTTATAGATGGCTAACCCACCTATGGGATGATTATGGGTCTATTACATCAAAAGTGCATTTTCTGACTTTCAAGAGAAAACACCACAGAGGTTATTGATATGATGCCAACAAATTGCTGTGAGTTGAAACTTCGGCTTTTTACAGTTGGTATGCATAGTTTAAAGGCCAGACTGCAGACAAACTTGTAACTTAAACCGCCCTGTGAAGAATACTGTGAATGATTAGGGAAGTTGTTCTGAAAAACTTCGCCTTCTATAGAAGATGAGACATGCTTCCATGGCAATAGACAAGACTCTTTAGACTACAGACTATCCACAATATTTTCCTGATGTTCTGTGTAGATAGCAAAGAAGCCTTGCATACATCATGATCAAGGTCAGATAAAGAGACAGACATCAATAACTACACACTGATACGTGGTATTATTCCTGTATGCCTCAGTATATCCGCAGAGAGCCGGTCTGATGTAGATCAAAGATGTGAGCTTTGATCATTGTGCAGGCTACCCCTAGGCCTCACTTTAGCAAAGCGAAGCTACAGAATTGGACCGGAGGTGTGGGCGTCGGTTACAAATAATGTGTAATTCAATGGTTAACTGAGGGTTGTGCCATATAGGTGCATTTAAAGGGAAAATGACGCAATGATACAGACAAGAGTGCGTCAATGGTGCATATGTTCTCTAATTTCCTTGATTTATTTGGAAAAACGTCCTAATAGCTCGTTAAATTTTTGTTTGACCTAATCAATGCAACAAAACACTAAAACATGATGAACCCATTCATATTGATATGTGGTTCAATGACGCTTTTTATTGTCATTTTCAATTATTCCTATTGAAATTACTGAAAAAAATAATCATACAACGATGTAAACTATATAGCATCAACATGACCTATCGCAGTAAAGGGTAAACTAGGGGGATTTTCGCCAAATCCCTAAATTGTCGTGTGCCCTTTTGTATAATGTCACATGTATCATTTACAAAACATTATACTCTATGACATCTTTCGATTACAATTGTTGTTTAACGTGCAACCGTATACTCTTAAATGAATTAAGCTGTAGGCCTATTCAACACCGTTCGCAATTATGAAGTCATCTTTTGATGTTACCATGCATGGCAACATGATACCCGTTTTTATTGTGACGATTCCTAACCCAAATTGAAAAATAAAAATGTCATTTGTACTCGTTGTTTTCAAATATGTTTTAACTGAAGGTCACTGCATGTACTGAATGAGTTTCTTTTACGAAGACTACTTTTGCTGAGCGTGTAATGATTCCGTGTGGTCTGGGGTGGGGCGATACACGCCTAGCTCGGCGGCACCCCGCGGCCTTCTTGGCTTGCTATTTTTGTATCGGGTGTTGTCAGTTTTTAGGGTATCGTACAGCCCGAAAGACACCTGGTGTCACACATAACGATGACCTCCCTCCATGGGAAAAAAAACTTGTTGGCTGAGCATACCATCATCTTTGAGAAAAACTGCTTTTGGTTTTTAGATAACAGCGATGGGCGCGTATCACCACTTCTTTACCTGATACAGCCTGAAGTAAGACTCCCAGAGAGAGAAACTTCGTGTTTGTCGGTTAGCTCACAGGAGGAAAGGGGTCAGTGAGGGTGATATGGAATGGTCAGGGACTCCTGCAGGTAAACCAATGAGTAATAGGGAATGGCCAGTGACCCCTTCAGGTAAACCAATGAGTTATGGTCAAACGCTGACAACATCCCAGCATGGTATATATGCCTAGATATACTGGTTACTTTGCTTGTACTATATCACCTCCGCCTACCCGGGGTTGGACCCCCACCATCCCACCTTTTTAGACTAGGTCTATGTCTATGCCGCTAAGCTCTCAATGATGGAGCTTCTGCCATGATAAAAATGTGATAAAACTATAAGTAAATAAAACTTACACTGCCTGCTTCTAGAAAGCGATGCATTTATTTGCAAAAAGACATGAGCAGCTGATGAAGATACCTGAGGCCAGTAGGAAAAACATGGTCGAAGGAAGATGCTCACAACATAAATACAGCTCGAATTTCTTCTTTTTTAGCACTATTAATGACACTCCACGGCGTACTATATGAAACACGTTGTAGACACTTGAATTCTGCAAATCCATGCTTGATATACGTATACAACGTAAATTTACATAGATATCGACAATTTAACATAGATCAATGTGGAAACACGTTCAGAATGCCTCTCGACGCCAAAGGTCTATGGGGTGCCTGCATAAAGACCTGGCAAGGGACCATTTCAGTCTGGGTGAAATTCCCATGATCACCAGCCAGTACATGCACCATTGGAGGGCTTCATCTGCAAATCTAAAGGACCTGTCCCCATAGCCCTGACCATTGATCTTCAGGGCCTGAGTCCGTTTTGGCGTGCCAGCGTGCAATTTCTACGTCGCCTCTAACCTTATTTAGCTAAGCCCTGACTGGACCAATAGCGACTAAAAAGACTAACTGGATTACAGCTATCACGAGTGATTGGCCTGGAGATTGCCTACAGTTGGCAAAATAACTGTCCCAAGAGGATTGAGGGGGAAAAGTAAGCGAAGAAATAATGGCATGTGATAAGATTCTACGAGCAGGGCTGATTGGTCAACATAGTATGTTTACAAGCTATGGGAACTATCAACGTGCATGAGTCATCGTTTCTTTCCCTTTTTAACTACCCTAAAAACATACACGGAATTTGGAACATGGGGATTACAATGCTGTTCACAGGTTATTTGATAGGATATGAGAGCCAGCGGTGACATTTTTTAACCATAAGTATCTTTTGTAGTTGGCGAGATAGCCACTATTCTTTTCAAAAACTAATGATGATATCATATTCTTCTTGCAGAAAATTATCAAGACAATATGTTGGAATGCCAGAAATGATCAATATCTGTCAAAACAGGCAGCTCAGAACGCGTGGTGAAGTGGTGTCCTGACTGAGTGATTCTATGAAGTTTGTAATCGAAAACCATGAGCTTTACTCTTATTTCAAGTCTATATTCAATCACCGTTGACCTTTATTTCCTGTAACTAGTTTTATACGCTTATGCTGTAACTATTTTTATACGTTTTCTACTATAATTCATATCATCATTGGGCCAATTTTAAAGATAGAATCATGCCCTTTTCCACTCACCCTTTCTGCCGTAAGGGCTACGTAATAACCATCTGTTATAATGTCGATGGGAGAAACTCAAAATACACAAACACTTAAAGGCCACAATTTACCCCATCACCGCCTAAGACCACTCATCAATGAGTGTGACTCGTGTCATGCAGATTGTGACTCAATACCCTGATTAGGTAATCGTGCAGGTGTGGTCGGGGCTGACAACCCCCCTCCACAACCCCCTCTCCCAAATCTCGTGACAATCTGCCCACTGACAGTAATGGAGTTATAGGGGCGTGACCGATAAAACCCTCGATTGAAAAGCGCTTTGCTAAATACCTTGTAAATGTGAAACTGGAATCAATGAAGTGGTATTGGCACCTAGATGCTCTATTACTCAAATTATCCGCTCGGTTTATGTGAAGTTGGCATGGCATTATAATCTACGCTACTAGTTTTTTTTTCACTATACGTGGTTCTGTGGATACGCTGATGTGTCTTGTTAGTAATAGGTTTTTGCAGGTAGGCTCCCCTGTAGGCCTGGAGTATATACCAGAAGGTTACCTTGTTACTGTACACCGGACACTCCCTGCCATTTCTATTTTTTCTAACATGTGTGATGCAGAGTGACACTCTACAAATATTATTCCTGGTGATAACCCTTTAAAATAATAATTCCTAGTCCTATTTATAAGCAGGGTTTGTTTACGTAACAGTCATGTTTTACTAAAACGACGACTTATTATGTTCGATACACCGTTATGTATAGGTTATACCACCGTACTTGAATTTTAATTCTGCAACAAAAGGCGAACATAGGACTAAGGTATATAGTGTAACCTCATTCAACGAAACATCAATAAGTTAAATGTGTACAACATACCTTTATAGTTTCCTCCACAGAGTGGTAACCCTGTTGTGGAGTCGGCTGTCTTCGCTGACGGGGTCGGGGCTTGTCTCTGCCTTTAGTTGCCATTTTCACCTATTCTATTCACAACTTCAAATTTACAATAATACGCGGCGATCCATCGTAGAAGTTTCTTTCCATGCTAGGAACTAAATATAGGTAATAACCGTAACAAGAAAACAACAAGAAAACACACCTGTTCAAAAAGCAGGGATATTTACAGGCGTTTTTTGAATAGATTCCAATCGAACTACACAAAACAATAGGCCTATAAGAACAGGAGCAATATTCCAATAGATAGCAGGTGGGATAGAACGATGTTTTCCTATACAGGCCTCATGTATTGCCTAATAAGGATAATTATCACACAAGCACACACGGGACGTCTAATTCCATGTCATGACGGGCGCAATAGCCCTTCCCTCTCCAGTAGCTGCTGCAATCCGTATGATATCCCCAGCACAGGTTGTACGGTTCCACAGAGCACCTAGATGATGGCAGGTTGAGGTAAACACCCTGTAACTCCAGGCATCCCGGCAGTATCCCCGTGTGAATATGATGAGAGCGGCCCGTAGTAGGAGGCCCCGCTCTATCCATGGGTTTGAGCAGTTGAAGGGTGAGTCACTCCTGTACGAACTGCTCAGTGGTGGTTGTGGCCGGGCAGGATATTAGCTCCGACCAACTCGGCCCGGCGGGGTGACTTGACAGCTCCTCTGCGTCAGCTGATGTCGAGGTGATTAGCGGGCCCGCCCCCCTTGGCCCGTGCAGGCAGCAAACAATAGCCGAGCGTGCATGCAGGCCGCCTCAGCAGCCCCGCCACTGCCAGCATGGGGCCCAGCCAGTTGGAGACCTTTTTTTCTGCCACACACCTATTTATTACTTGTCGGCGAAATCCAACCACTTCACAGAGAACCCTCACAAGCGCCTCTCAATGCAGGCAATGCTAGAAATGGATCACGGTGATCCAGGTGGTGATCACGAGGGCATGTTGATAAAAACTACCTAGAAAGGTAATGAGCTCTAAAAGTAATCTAAGCCGCTGATCGATTCATTGACTCAGCAAAGACATGGCACTGTATCGGCTCCCCCACCCAGACCCACGCGCTGCCGCCACGCCCCATGCTTCCACCAAGCACGACCTCCCTCTAGGCCTATCCGCTGCAGATACTGTATAAGGAATCCAGAAAGGCTTGTCTATATTCCCTATATTTGGCACGGTTCCTTCGAGTCGCATGTACTCCTCTTGGAGACGTTGGCAGCACCCAGGGGTGGCCGCGCGGAGGCTGCAGCGTTCAACGCGCGCCCCTTGTTTTCATCACACTCACATTGGCGTCTGCTTCGCGCGAGCCGCCCCTCCAAATCTGGGGTATTATTGTGTGCTACGTCATCGTTTTCTGCGCTGACCTGATTAGTGACGCCGCCGTTTCTAGTGTATACAAATGGTCATCATCTGGCATGTTGCTGCTGCTGGAAAGGTCATCGATGTGTTCAAAAAACACAATGCACTACTGACTAGGGTTGACTTTTAACTAAAGTAAAGAGACAAATTGCAACTACGTCATGTCGTTAAACGGAGGCCTTCACTTTAAACAAAGAATTTACAATGCCATTAAATTCCATTAGCCCACTTAGGCCATTTGAATCTGTGAAATGAGATTAGTCAGTTCCAAGTAAAAGGCTTTGTTAAGATTAGACCTATATCTCTAAGAGGCTTCTTTCTAAGAAATCAATAAGTTAATATAAAAGGATGACTAGATAGCCTACTGATTTTAGAGAATGGCATACTGGGAAGTTACATACAAACAATGCCTAGGACCCTAACTTGATGTTCTTGATTTAATTTTGCGTTATTGTTCGAGGTGCTATTCACATGGCTAACCCTATATTGACGAGCAATTAGGCCTGGCATTTCTGTTTCTATAAGGTCATCACATGACGGATAAAGGTTGCAAGACCCAACAAACACAATGATAAGTATTCCTAAAACACTTATTGGTGACACTTCCATTGAATCAAAAAGTAAACTTATAGTCCCCTAATGAATCTTAAAGAACTAATAATAACATTACTCAAAAAATCCTTTGCTAATATCATTACGTTTTTTGATATTGGGCCTAGTAGGCTGTGCCATGCCAATGGTTTGTGATCATATTATCATACAACACAATTCTAACTCAAGTCTATAGGTTCTATAATCCTTTCTGTACAAATAATCAATGAACCATAGGCTTCCATGTATCACTTCCTATGGTATGACGGTCACACGAATTAGCGAGAGATAGTCTGCATCTTAATTAGCAAGCAATAAGGATAGGGGCATTTATACCTTATTCTTTATTCTATTTATACTCCACAATCTTTGCAACCTATGGAAACACATAACCATAATATAGACATATATTGAAACCGGAAGTAAGACGTTGCAGTAGGCCCCGTTTTGGTTTAAGAGAATGTAGATCTATCAGATCTATGTTTGTCTAGTTAGATACTTGGTACATAATTATATAAGGATTAAATAGTGTGCACAATAGGCGTGTGGGTTGACGTTGTATTACATAAATTGGGCCTTTGTAGACCTGTGCATGCCATTCTATTACATTCAATGTAGTGTAAATCGACAATAGTCAGTGAGCCTCCCTGTTATTTAGAAAGGTTGTCTCACCATTTATTATCTGATTCTATTCCATTTCAACAATCATATATATATGTATATATATATATGTATAATATTTATATATGTATATGTATATATTTATATATGATTTATGAGGCCTATGCGATAATATTGGCCTATAGGCCTATTGCTCAACTTTGCAAGCAGAGAGGTGCCCCTGCGCTGATGCATGGAAGGCAAGGTTTCCCATGGTCAGAGATTGTTAAAGGGCCCCTGCTGCCATCTAGCGCTTTTTCCTAACACTTTCATGACTGGTTAATACGTCCGTTATTTCAATCAAAAGCACACCATCAATATATTATGTACACTATTTTCAGGTATTAATCAAATAATAATAATATCAATTTTTGTCGTTATGCTACCGGTGCTATTTCAAATTTGTTGTAAGCAGGTCGGCGAACAAATAAAGCAGCATGATTGTGGTCATTTGTTTATTAAGATGTAGGTTGTATTTTTCACAACAAAACTGTAAAGTTTAAATAACATCAGATTATAGGCATTATTTCTTTTACCTTCTACCAGGAAAACATTTAAAATAGAATACATATGTTTGCACATTATATGCACGACGAGAAAATTGTAGTATAAAGTTCAATGTTTTATAAATAAATCATTTCAATTAAATTACTATACGACTAGATAGCGACAAATATATTGTACTAAAATGATTCCTTGTAGCATTGAAAAGTGGTCCCTCTCTTTCTCAGCTCCGAACACTGATTTGAAATGGCGTCAACGAGTGATTCTGGTCCACAGGTGAAAGCTCCTATGGTGGTCCTTAGCAAAAAACAACAAAGATGTTGCCAATATGTATGGTTACATTTATTATTTAATCGCAACAATAGTATAGCACTGCAGTGCGTATTTCTTAAATAATTGACTTTTATTAAATGCATCTTAATCATTAGTATTATTTCTCCGTTAAATTCTTAAACATTTATTATTCTATTTTTTCATCCTTTACCAATAATGCTATTAAGTATTCTACCCACCACATGCATTATAAAAGACTTGTGATACAAAACGGGACGCTGTGCGGGGGGGGGGGATCTGATTAGGAAATACTTCCTTTGCAGAAGTTTATGTTTAGGTGCAATGCAATTTAATGGAAATAGGCATCGATCATCATTAAATATCTTATCGTGGATGTGAATGGGCAATCTGTCGGAGGAGTAAATACCTTCTTTGCGGAAGTTTATGTTTAGCAGTTTAGGTGCAATGCAAAATAGAAAGAGGCATCATGATTAAATATCTTACCGTGGATGCGATTGGGCAATCTGTCGAAGGAGCCCCTTCCAGCAGGGTCTGCCATAGGTGAGGCGTCTGGCCAGCAGATTAAACCTCTCACCCATGTGCACCTGCAGGAAACAGTGAGCTTTGTGTTGCGTTGACCATAAACTGATAATATGGTTGGTTGAAAAGATCCTATAGGGTGGTCGGGAGTTGCTGGCTTTAACACATTTTCAAATCCCCCATACCAGGCCCCATTGGTCACTGTTTACCTCACACCTTAAATTTTAACAGAACTTTAAGGCATGTGTGGTAAGAGGCATGATAAGGGTGGCAGACTAGGGTTCTCACCTCTCTGTTGTGGTAGTCAACCCACTCAGGCATTGTCTTACCTGATGACTAAACCCTTAAAACAACAGCAACACCTGAGTGAAGATAAGACACTGTACACACAACCTATTTAGGGGTCCCTCAGAGGGAAGGGGCAGTGGAAAGTTTTGCCTACCTATAACTTCCTTATTATTAAGTTTTATCAAAAAATTCAAAAAGGAGCATGGGGTTCATTACTGCAGCTGCTGAGATAAAATGATAATGTTATGTGTTTAGACACTGTTGTCCTGCAGCAGTGACACAAAGGAAGAGGGTTTTTGGTAGCTTAACAGTAGTGGATGGGTCTTGCTTGTCCCCCGTCAGGCCTGAACTGGGGGACAATGACCGCCCCCATGGTGCATCTCCCTATAAGCCTATAGATATACGCCGATATAGACGCCGGCCTATAGAGATCCACTGGTCATAGAAATTGCCAATAAAAGGAAATGTGGGATATTATAATGTTGATTACGGTTAGCTGCCTGAATTGAGTAAATAGATACAGAGCCAAATTTATATTAACGCAGGGATGTATCTTATTCATGCTATGTACCTACCTCTCCACGAGGATCTTGTTGACCAGTGACATGCAGTGTCACTTGGAAGCCATCAGGCCGATTGTCCTCCCAAAACTGTCAATATCAAAGTACCAACATGAAAGAAAGTATCTTCTCATGTATTCAGATTAACCAAAGGCACGGGTTTCTGTCTTTTTGGTGTGTAAATAAATTACTATTTATTATGTAAGCCCGCTTTCATTATGCAACAAATAAATGGAAGTGATTATCAGATTATGTTTATCCTAGTTCATGCTTTTTTAATTTCTTACGATAATGTTACGTTAAAGTTACTAATTGGGTTGGATGTTATATTCACTATTGCGTTCCAGAAAGTAAATGCATTGCATGTATTTAGATAGATCTATAGTGAGTAGGAACTTATTATGTTGTGATGGTTTACCTTTTCATATATATCACATAATAACTGAGCAAATACAAGGAACGTGTCATATTCCTTGCAAAGCCATATAAAGTATATCCTCTCAGATTTGCATCTTATAGATGCGTCCCTGCAATATAAGAAAATACATAAGATAAACATAAACTGTATAATTCATTAAAGTACTATTTTGCATCATATCCAGCAGTAATATCAAAAGAGCAGAAAAGAGAAAATATCAGAAGAGAATATATTTTTGAGAGAATAGGACCCAATGCAGCGTCCCAACATTGTTTGATCTATATTTACATTTTTGATTTGACGCCGAGGGCCAACTCTTTACCAGCTGTTTACTGGTATATTAAAGCTTACCTGAGAGATTGAAGGTGTGCCACAAAAGGAGTAACACCAATACCTCCTGCCACCCACAGAGACACACGGTACCGGAGGCAGTCCTCCAGGGGAGAGGAGAATGGACCCTCTATGGATACCCTACAGAAAAGAAACGTATTACCAACAAAGAATATGATATTAAACTGTTAGATATTCGTTCGTTTTGGGTTTCTATTTACGGCAAGTTTTATATAATGCTTATGGCAAGATGCCACCCCAGCCGGAGTGCGACGTAACGGTCACGTTATGCAACCATACCATTTTGGTTAGTCTGTTACTTACTAAAGTAGCACGTAACCATTACGTTATATTTCTGAGAAGTTGAGACCTAACCAAAATAGAATGTTATCATAACGTTCCAATGAAGTAATGTCAAGACCAAATCCAAACAGAATGTTATAGTGACGTTCTGATTAGGTGAGGTTGAGACCTCACTTAAAAAGAACATTATTGTAACTTCCTCACCAGGGTAGGTCTCAACCTAACCTAAACAGAATGTTATTGTGATGTTCTGATTAGGTTGCGTCTTAACCTTACCTAAACAGAACGTAACTATGACTATCTGATAAGGTCAGGTGTCAACATAACCTAAACAGAATGTTATTGTGACATTCCATTTTAGTCAGGTCTCAACCACACCTAAACAGAATGTTAGTGTGACGTTCTTGTTGGGTAAGGTCCCAATAATGACCTCAAAGAACGTTACCAGAATGTCACAATATAACGTTGCAACAGTTGGTTGCAGCGACGTTATGGGGAGTCATCAAAATAACGTCACTACAACATTGCAATGTAACGTAACAAAGACCAAATCAGAACGTTGCTGCAATGTTATTATAACGTCATACCGCTGGCTGGAACAGCTTCACATGCAGTATAACAGCAGGACACTAAGGAAAGTCTGACCTATTGTGGTAAGAAAAGTGAATAATGATTGCAAGATCGATACAATTTATATGTATATGACAAATGAGCCTGTAATTGTTTGGTAAATTTCTGTTGTATATCTTCTTCTCGTGTGATCTCTCAGGACATACCTGCAATTATAAGCTGTAGCTGGTAGCAGACTATCTGTATCTTGACAATCTTCATTTTCTTCAAACAGCTTTGATTTTAGTCGCCCTATGTTAGGTAAAACAAAACTTTTAAATAATATTAATATATTCATTAGTATAGAAAGGTTGCTAATCCCTCACTATAGAGTCATTCTGATAAGAATCTAAAAGACTTTTATGCTTTACTAACTCTCGTTTCTAACATTAAAATAGGAAGAACTGTATTATCTAAGGCGCACATAAGTGATGCAACTAGAAAATCATATCTTTACAGTATAATTATTATATAACCCGCTTCTAGAAAAGATTAAGAGCTATATCATTGGTTATCATTCCGACCAATTTTAGAATACTGTTTTCGAGGCAATGTCTGTCTACATGTAATAGTTACCAAATCACCTGTCCAATCTCCTGACACCTTGACATGCACAGAAAACGTGGGTTCGCCAGCCACTGGTACCTGCAATGGCACAGCCTCACGGCATCAGTAAGTAGATATGAATGGCGACAAGAATCAATGCATATATGTATTAACCTTGAACTATAGAGAAACACAATTTCGAAACAGTAAAAGCTGCATTGTTAGATTTCTGTATACTGGCACTTGGAAATGCCATCTTGAGCTGAATTATGCCCCTGCGTATGTGCACTATATAGGCCTATACGCAATACAAAATCTATCAGTATAACTTAAACGCAAAGATCCACAACTTGTACTCTAAAGATGATATCAATGATAACGAAAACATGTGCATATTGTTCTGAATTTATTTTTATGATGTAGGGAGTAGAAAATATGGGGCAGATTCCAAATTAAAGCATCGATAGATCATATACCGATATATACATGTACTTTCATAACGGTATGCAATGTTTATCAACCCTAATTCAATCAAGATTTACTTCATTTTATGCTAAGAACATGGAAAGCTTGAAAAAAAAGCTTTAAAACAATTAATTGGTACTATCAACAACACTCCTTACCTTGGTTACCGTGTATGGGTGGGATTCTAGTACAGACACAGAAGGGCATTGTAGTAAGACAAACTGAAAAAAAAGATATCTTTCATTGCTTGGTAGGAACAACAGTCCATCGAAATTAAGTCGACAGTCATTATAATTATTTCTATACGACTTAAGGTTATGAGCCAAACTTTACCTATCCATTTTTAACACTTTAAAGACTCCAGTTTCTCTCAGGCATCACCACCAATAATTGACCACTGTATCTTTCGGGCATCACCAGGCCTAGACGCCAGATGCCTCAGAGATACATGGCAAATATATATCCATATTATGCTTTATCTGACTATTGACATTTGGAAAATAATTATTTCTATTCATTTTTTAGGCTGTAATCGTTATGATTAAAAACTGTGAGCAATGAGTGGAGTCTTTTGGGGACATTCCCTGAGTAAATCGGTGTCCATTTAATACTATATGAACATTTTGTGGCGTCTCGAAAGGGTTAAAACCATGAAAAAGAGTGCTTACTTGACCTGGCCTTGCGGTAAAGTTGTCTTTGTGAATTTGCAGTTCTATGACATCACCGGGGTGATAGGCTATACCCACGACCCGACACTGTGTGCAGCATCGAGTCATGAGTCGGTACATGACGTCACAGCCGTACAGAAGCAATGGAATAGTGACCCAGATCCACGACTGTATGAATTAGTAAGAGAAAAGATTCGACAGTTTGAAGTATAATCGCGCCATTTAGAAACTTTATGAAAAAAACACAGAGTTACCCATTTCAAGATATCTTGGAGGTCATACTGAGTATGCAACTCTCCCTACTCCTGTCCTCTCTCTTATCGATATTATTGATAAGAGAGAGGACACTTTTTTTCTAAATCGAACATGATAATGGACTTTGATATCTTGACAACGACACTTGATACGACATTAATTTTATGAAATATCAAGAGGTAACACGTTTTAATTGTACTATTATGTAGGACCTCGATGAATAATACCTGCAACAGACTACCATTCATACCATAATGCTTTAGGGCCTATGCCTGGATGCCCATAGCGTTCCTTTCCCATGTCTTTATAGTTAGTGGATTCCTATGCGCCCCATGCGGAAATGAAGAAATTCCTTTGTCCCATATTGCTATATTTTTAATGTGATGTCACTAAGCCTATCTTTTGAACATGATTTCACTAAACCCCATGTTTCCCTGGGAAATATAAGCCATTCCTGTCGATTTTAGGGGTCTTTCCCATGCTATAGGCCTAATTCATAGGCCTATATCTCTGCATAAGCTTCGATAAGAAACACTTTCTTTTCGGCTTTTCTGCCAGCAACTTCAGATATCGGAGCTTATCCTCAACATCATGCATAAACCATGAAAATTCTCTTGTTACTGTGTTACTTTAAATACTTACTGCAGACCCTATTGAATCAAATACCGGAGGTTCGCTGCAGGTAGATGGGTCTTGGTCTTCCGGTTCCGCCATTTCCGGTTCCGGAAATGCAGCAGTTACATTAGATGGAAAACACCCAGGTCTGTGACGTTGAAGGTTTGTCTGGGCTTTTAAAATTCCTCTGAAAAAGGAACACGTTTGCGCCAGTGTTATCATGAATATGTATATTCTTCACATCACTGAACATTATCTTAAAACTCTCTAAAGGCCATCTTCGTTTCTCAGTGATTAGGCCTATTACCGCGGGGTGTTTCATAATCCTCTATTACAGTTTTGAAAAATATTTTGGTTTCATAACCTTACGGCGAGGTTTTGCCTCGTCTTAGTTATGATGGTTTGGTTTCCCTTACAATGGTTCGGGTGGGGGCTACGATGGTTTGGGATGAGTTACGATGATTTGGGGGTGACTTACGATGATTTGGAGGTGACTTACGATTATATTTTTATGAAACGCAATTTTAAAACCATCATTAGGAAATCATAAGGGTTCCTCAAAAATATAGTAGCTATGATGGATATTATGAAACAGGCCACTGGTGTGACATACCCTCATTAGAATCTTTAATACACAGTATAACTGATCGACATAATCATATGTATTACATAGTGAAGAGATAACTATGCCAACCGTATTGCAGTTACGTACACTGTAGATTAGATTTTACGTATGCATTTTCCTCAAGGGCTTATCATTTTCCAGCTATGTACAGACGTAAGGGGCCGTCTTTTGATAACGCACGAATTTTGACATTTTTCTTGACACCTCAGAAAGATATTAGCATTAGAAATGTATACTAAAGTGCTAGCCCTCCAAACCCCTTTCTGCGCACGTAATTCTCCCTGCCATAGATGGCTGAAATACAATATTTTCAGCAACTGTAGGTTACTTTGGTCTAATTTTGCCAAATCAAATACTGAAACGCTATTGAAAATATATAAATATTTGCTAATAATCCTACTGCAATGAATGAATGTTCAAACCAACTTAGAAAATATCAAAAAAATGTCAGTATGATACAGAAACAAATCGAAAAAAGAACACTTAACACTATTTTTCCATTATGTTAGACTACAGATTTTGCTATAGTTAAAGAAATATTCACATGCACCTCATGGCTTGGCGACATATTATTCAACAACCAACTAGATGTAGGTTTACCTGCAGGCAAAATGCAGAAAAATGGCTACCCCTGATAATGGATATCCTACTTAAAAAATTGTCTGTATCATCCCATACGTTTTCCTGGCATATGAAATACTTACCTAAAGCCGTGGATGAATACCAAGAGATAAAATATGATGAATAAATGGTGTGTATACCAAAACAACTCGTAAGTGGAATGTCTGAAACGTTAAAACAAAAGTTTTAATTGTAAAACATTATATTGGTCTGAAGAGTCGGTGAAACTGATGAGAATCCTTGTTTATTCTAAATGTGTTAAAAGGATTACACCGCGCTGTTTTTTTTAATCTAATGCAATATAAGTAACAGGGATGCGGGTAAACGTGTGTGCCAAAGAGCTCATCAAATAATTGTAGGACACTGAAAACACAGACTTGTCAAAAGTGGTGCCTAAATCGACAGCCCAAGGTTGTCACAGGCTCTGTCTATGACAACTCTAGGGTAAGTGAATGGTGCCAAAAAGAGACAGCCCAAGGTTGTCAAGGAATGCGTCTATGAAAACCTGAGGGTTGTAAGTGAATGGTACTAAAAACCACAACATGGGTTGTCAAAAAATTCTGAAAGGCTGTCAGGATTAAATGGACAACCCAGGGTTGTCACAAGGTTGTCAGAATGGTTAGTATCTTGAGAATTAATGGGGATTGAACCAGGGACATCTTGCATTGAAGATGGCATCACATTCCCCTGAGCTACCAGGGCTTCCTTTGGGAGAGGGGTGCTCTATCAGGTACAGACTTACAACCCTATGGTTGTCATAGAGTTGTCATACAGAAAGGAAAGTTTTCAATTCATTTTTTTTGTAAAGGAATTCTATTAGAATGTTATTTACCCTTATTTGGAACTTCAATGCAATGCTTTCCTTTGAGACTATGGTTACTATAATTTGGTTGCCATGGAAACTTACATTTTCTTAAGCATTAATCAAATATTCCATAGGACATACACATCAAAAAATTAAAAGAGACCCATTTCAGGATCAAAAGTTATACCAAAAAAATCTTATTTATGAATGTTTTCATGCTGTAGATATTTTCAAGATTTCATATTTACTTTGTGGCAACATTTTGGATACAAACTTGTCTTCAGTGAAATAGAATTCCTCGATTTCAGACCTATCACTGTATCCCATTGTTGTCATAGAGTTGACATACAGAAAGTTTTGAAAAGTATTGGACAGAACAACTCAAAGGTCATCACTTTGCTCCACATAACAATCCTTTGGCAACTCTTGGAAAGCCTTCTGACAACTATATTTTTTCAGTGTAGATGTAAAGCAAAATGTCAAAGATAAGATTGTGACACAATCTTAATAAGAACATAATAATAATTATAAACATGTGTCAATTGAAAGATAAAACATGTATTTATAACATAAATATCATATCCATACACGTAGGTATATGTATGTATGTATGTATGTATGTATGTATGTATGTATGTATGTATGTATGTACGTACGTATGTATATGCATGTATATAAATTATTCAGTCCCCTGAACTATCAGGGCTTTCTTTGAGAGAGGTACCTTCCAACAAGTACAGAGTCACTTTCCTAAACAAACTGCATGTATACAATATAAATATACCGCATATAATTGCTCACCTGATGACTTTGACACTGGAGGAAAGAATCAGCAGGAGCAGGAGTAACATGACGACACCCGTCACTCCAGGAAACGACCGCAGGACCAATAGTAGGGGATTCTGAAAGGAGGGACAAACAACATAATGGTTGAATATTTAAAGAGGAATACATTTTTAATTCCCATCCCTTTTTGTGGGTAGGTCCTCATCATTACTTAATACATTGCACTGCCTGGTATACGATTGATGTCTCGATTTCCTCAAGTTCTCTTAAGTATAATCATTAAGTATTAATGTTTAATTCTTCTGCGGAAATGTTTGAGGGGTTGATGGAAATCTATTTTGATTAAAATTTAGCCCAAAGATTATTTCATGGAAAACTAAGAAAATAGACACGTCCTTCACAATGCTGTAGGACTGTAGAATTTGGAAGAATGAATGACTTTGTGATGTTTACTTTTAAACTGAATATTTACATAGGTCTCCTCCATGGGACATATTAACACACCAAGTACAGGTCCATTCTGTATGGTAGGTTTGACTGTTGTCATACAATCTCACTTGACAAGGCGAGAGATCAAAGTATTCCCCTTATGATAAAAAAGACCATTCCAATGCGCAAACCGTTCGTGTTGGGGGGTTACTTCCATAAACAGAGCAGTGTCGCCTTACCCAGAAAACCACAAGGATCTGGTTTTGATCATTGTGTTAACATTGTGACGTTGTGGGTGCCACGATACCCTAAAAAGCTTAATCTTGAAACGGATTACTGACTAGCACTTAGAGTTTTGAAAGGACTTAAAACGGTGGTTGTCGGTCTTCTGCGTATCCGGTAATTTCCAAGTATTTAATCTTGCTAATAGCTATATTATAAAACATGACTATAGTTAAGACAACACACGCCCGAGAAAGCAGGACCTAACCTAACACATAAAACTCTATACAGCTCACACGATTTGGTGCCCTTTTTAGTTTTTGTTTTGGGAGGTTGGCTGAAGAAAACATCAAAGGGCTGAGGGATCACGTTATCGTACGATCCACTACGAACTGGAACTGTTCCGGATATTACGTATAAGACACTTTTCTTTGTTGGTTCCCCGAGAGTTGTTTATTTGTCAATAGGCATTCAATTTCCACAGCTAAAACGGCTTTAAGTAGCATGGGGGACTTCTTCCATATACAATATTCATCTTCAACCTCCACAAAGAACCCTTTCACTGCCAGATATGTCAATAACTGATATCTATTTACTGAAATATTGCCAAAAATACTGAAATAAATTTATAGTCTGCAAATTGCTTAAATTCACACTTATTTTAGATCGTTTAGTTGCAAGATTTTTATTATATAGTTTTGATAAACATTTTCCAAATGTTAGCACTGTGTCAAAAGGGGAAATTTCTTGCATGATTCATTCTTCCTACCATAATTCATATGGTAAACAATACTTCATTAAATAACTCCCTCTTAACAAAGATAACATGAAAACATTATCCTTTTTCTGCAACGATAATGTTTGATTATCATGAATGAAAGCAATGTTATAATATTATAATAGTTAAAAACCATGTAATTTACACAAATTTGCCATGCAATTCTTCATTTTTGTGAATGGGTATGGTAAGTTCCAATCTAAATTCATTGTTCATGGTTTCTCTAGATGTGACCAATCATGGGACTTGGTGTCCTAGAGGGGGAAGGTATGAAAATAAATTTACAATCCTATCTTTCAGACAATGCAAGCCATTTTTAAATATTCCCATCATAGACTGAGATATGGGCATTTGAAATCCCCTATGTGGTGCACACTGGCACACCCCTGTTTTACTATTTGTGCTTCATTTCTATATTATAACACCCTGAACCAAACCATATTTAGTTAAAAATCACAATTTTCTTAATTATCACAATTACTTAAAATACAATAGCTTTTCACACAGAACTCCATTCGAATAGCAGTTTTTACCTCTGGAAAGTGAAAGACTTTTGTTGATAAACTTGACAAAAACATTCTATGCATTCTGAATATTCCTTTTTCTGTTGCCATGGTAACATGAGAACATTCCTTATTGTAACACCCTTTTTAAAAAGGACGTTCCTTGCAAAATTACCCATAATGCAACTTTCATAAATGAATAGGAGGTTTTTTCCCTCATAATCTTAATCTTTGGAAAATTTTGTCTGGGTCACAATTCTTAGGAAAATATGCATTATTAGCTTGTTTTCATCAATAACTCACTTGATAATGGACTTAGAGCAAAATAACTAATATCCCTCTAGGTTACCATATCCCGTGACTGGTCACATTAATGCAGTTCTAATACTTTTTGGTGATTTATTAGTCCGCTGTTTAATTATCTGAATTTGCCCTCTTTGAATGGTGTTCTTTCGGAGTGAAAGGGTGAAAGGGTAAAGTAAAATTATAAACATCACATACACATAAAGTTCGATAATTTGACCAAGACAACCCCTCTCGAAAAAACCAAAACCTGCTCCTTCGAACACTGGCCCCCCCTTTACAGCTAGATACATGTACCCACTGATCCTCTCCCTCTTGACTTTTTGAATGACTAATGTAACCAGCATCATAATCATGCGTAATTTGAGTGTAAATTGGGTGAAAATACTTACTTCTTTTGGAGAGGAAGCTGCATTAACATCGATGAAAGCCGTATTGTAATTTTCCGAAAAGCTGACAGCATTGACGACGTGCCCGAAGAAGTGAATGACTGGAACAGGAAGAACATGTTCTGAGAGTGAGAGAAGCCGTGAGAGACATTTATGGCAAGAGATTTTCACGTTTTGTTTTAATCCTAAGAAACTACAATCAGGATGTCATTAACAATATTACTTTTTTTGTGCAAAAATAATTAAACATAAGACCATTATATCTGTGTTCTCTGTAAGTGCTAACAAGACAAATTGGATTGATTTGTGTAGGTTTACCTACCTGAGGCTAGAACGAGGATATAAGCGCAAAGAATGTGGAAGCCTTTACAGTGGTCAACCAAAGTCCTCAAAAATCGCTTTGAAAGCTGCAAAAGCAAAATGATAAATACATGTATCTAAATACGGTTATGCTGTCCATTTATCATCGATATGAATACATCAGTTGGATTTAAAGTAGCTAGCGAGGATATGCAGAATGTAGGGTCAGAAGGTATGTAATGAAATTTTGAAGAGGAAAGCTTTGCATGATATTAAACTGATTTGATGAAGCTAATATTGCATGCACTGAGAAGTGCAATTTTACTTTTCACAGGACTTTACATTAAAACAATTATTATTTAAAGTACCATGCAAACATTTAACTGGGAAACAAGTAGCCTATGGTGTATCCTTTGCTTTCTTTTCAAATTCAACCTATCCAGTTGTAATGGCGTTTTCCAATTGTTTGCATATGCGAAAGGTCTGTTAATGTTTCTTGTGATATTAAGATAAATAATTATGTTGATTAAATAGGCCTAGCTGACTTACCGGGACAGTGAGTGACCTGAGTGCCGCCATGACCGACCGGCAGACCGGGAGGAGCAACATCCCCAGGTTAAGGTTGGCCACGTTGGCCGTTGCCCGAGAGACACAGAGACCAGCCTAATCAGAAACAAATGTATAGAAGATGTACAAGTGTGAGAATCCAGAATGATAACAAGGGGTTCGCCTACAATTAAAAAATTTTTTATTGGCTTGATTTGCGCATACCGTCGACGGCTTTAGGCTGAGACATAGGCGTCAACGGGGACATAAACAATTGCTGAGTGTGCGCAGTCTGCACTTGATTTTTCTAGATAAATTACACAGATATTATTGAAAATCTTGACAACACGAAAATCGGCATTAGCATTCACAAACAGGCATTATTCATTTCTGAGGGGACAGGTTTGAATCCTGATAAAGAATATGGTGACAGGACAACTACCCCTGGGACAACTACCCTGGGGACAATTATCCCTATGGGTAGGACAACTACCCCCATAGGACAACTACCCTATAGGACAACTACCCCTCGAGATAGGACAATTACCCTTATAGGTAGGACAATTACCCCTTTAGGACAATTACCCCTATGATAGGACAACTACCCCCTTGATAGGACATTTACCCCCATTAATAGGACAACTAGCCCCATTGACAACTACCTCTAACTACACCCAGATCAGCTCCCTATGGCCTTCCCCCTCTTTTGCCGAGCCTTGGTCACCCAGGGTAGGTCCTACCAATGGAGGTAGTTGTCCTACTAAGGGGGTAATTGTACTATCAAGGGGGGTATTTGTCCAACCAATGGGGGTAATTGTCCTAAAGGGGTAATTGTCCTACCTATAGAGGTAATTGTCCTATCTAGAGGGGTAGTTGTCCTATAGACCTTGTGCAGATGACGTCACAATAGCCAGAAAGGGACTGGATGCCATCTTGGTGATCAATTTAGAATTCTTAATAATTAGCATTCCATAAACATGAAGAACAGATATTAACATTGAATATATCTTAAATAATCATATGCTACCATAATTAACAACTTTTATTATGATATGATTGCTTATTTCTAGATTTATATGATAACCACTTGTCCAGGAACCACATGGTGATCACCAAAACGTGGTCACATGACAATGTCTGCACAAGGTCTATAGGGGTAGTTGTCCTATATGGGTAGTTGTCCTACCCATAGGGGTAATTGTCCTAAAGGGTAGTTGTCCCAGGGGTAGTTGTCCTATGGGGGTAATAGTCCTAGGGGGTAATAGTCCTAAGGGGTAATAGTCCTAGGGGATAGTTGTCCCAGGGGTAGTTGTCCCAGGGGTGATTGTCCCAGGGGTGACTGTCTTAGAATCAAAGAATACATACCATTGCTATTAGAAATAGGAGTAAGCTTACTCTAATTATTGTATTGAACAGCTGTTCAAGAAATGGGATTGCGATTGGTACTTACTCCGAGCATTTCATGTAGGTAATAGAACTGCGGTGCATATTTGTAGTAGTTGTATGTTTGCCAAAAGACGATAGCATTGACCAAAATCCACAATATCTGAAAGAAAAGCATGTATACCTTAAGTAAGTGCAAGCGCAGCTTTCTTCTACACATTTCAGATATACATGATACTTTTCAAAAAGGTGAGGCCAAAGATCCATTTCAATAACGCATTCTCGTTCTCTTCCTGTTCCTTTCTGTGTAAGGAGACATTTCCTGTTTAAGGAAGCATGTGAAGAGTATTTTGCAGACTGAGGCCAAGTAGCCAAGGCGAATGGACTGTTTTGACAAGTGGTTGCACACGCCTCGGGTAAAGTTTCAAAACCGGCAGTGGCACACGGTTGGTGCAAGAATGCCACCAAAGTATAGTGGGTCCAACATCTTAAAATTTAGTTTGAAAATAAATTAGAACAAAAATCAGTTTGTCATAGATAGTGTTGAAATAATGCTGTTGAACTAGTATTTGGTTTATGTGAACTTTGGTTATGTTGCTGCATATATCACTTTTTCAAATCGAAAGGTGTCAAAATAGTCATTCATTTACTTCCACTGTGTCATCTTATTATATATGCAAGGGGTTTCACTCGTCGTCTACTATAGGATAGCTTACAAGTTAAAATACGATCACTTGCTTGAATTGGTATAGTTGCATATGCGTATGGCTTATATACAACAATTACATAAGCCAGTATGTAACTGTTGCATATAAACTATTGAATAGGCCTAAAGGTTTGGAACAGACATAATAATAGTATGCATTCCATATCCGGCTCTACTTTGATATTCCAAAGCACAGTCATTCCAATGCATATCGTCATCCAGGACCAGATGTTCATAATTGGAATGATTCCACTTCACTAATTATCCTTTCTCTTAATTCTGTATGAAGGCTACTAGCCTGTGGTAGGCCTAGTCCTCCAATCCAGGGTATTATAATTTATGTGTTTAGCAATTCAGCTGATCTGATGTGGGTTTGGGATGGGAAATGAAACAGTGACCTTTCCATGCTGCTGTTAGCTGTTTCGGATGTTCATTTACTAGTGAATCTCCATCATTATTTTATAGATTAGAACAGGAACGTCTACTAACACGCTGTAACGCAAATTAGAGGGTAGCACGCCATAATTGATCGATACATAATTGTGCATAATGCCAATACATTCATGTAATGATCAGTATGCACATGCAAACATGTAAATGATTTTCTGGAGTTTAAGATCCGTTCAGCTGTGCTTTAGCTATAATCAGGACCATCTCAATCCACGACATGTCTTTGAACTGCACAAAGTACAATGATCGAACCTATAGGGGTGAGAACAACCTCGAGGAAAGATGGTCACAGACAGCCCATTGTCATTTGAAGCACAAAACATGCTAACTTGTACTTGTGTTTTAGACCTTTACAAAATAATATTATAATTACAGTTTTAGAATGCAATACAACAGGAATAATCAAAGGTATACAGAGATTGTGTTGTCTGGTATACAGAGATTGTGTTGTCATCAAGTGTTATGGCTTTACTGGCAATTCAAATGTATATGCCTAAACTCATTGATTCCGCTTCTTTGCTGCATGGGAATAAACTGGAGGTTTATCGATATACCTTCTCAGATTAGATGTCAGTCCTATCAGAACACCAACATCATTTTTACTTTAACTGTCCGCATGTATGGAATATAGGCCTATAACCAGCTGTGCACCAGATGCCAGATGTAGAACTCAGATCTGGGGGTAGTCCCCATTCATGCTTGGCACCAAGGCACCATCCCCTACACCCCTACTGGGCATGCACTCCATGCACCCTAATCCACACCGCAATAGGCTCCAAATGGTTAATCTGTATCTTCAGCCTTATCATGAATAATCTCAGCCCCAGTACTTGCCTCCATAATTCAATCTAAAAATAATAACCAGAATTGCTTTTGCAGCTGTTCTGGCTGCCGGCCGTTCTGACACTTGTATCGTTTTCCCCTCGGTGTTCTCTGGGTGGGGAAGTGGTAGAAATGCTATACAATGACAACATGCTGTGTAACCACACGTGACTAAATATATATTCTAGAAGTGGGCAGTGACTGGGCGACACGTGCTCCTCCAGTGTGGCCTGATATGGCCTCCTCCAGGGCAGACATCGGGGCAAAGGCTAACATTCCTTTTGTCTGTATCTATGTCTGTGAAACTGGTTATTTTTATCGTTTGCAAGTGGCATATATTTGATTTTAGAAATCAATGTTTATGGAAAGTAATCACTTGAGCAGCTGCTTAATCGTCTCTTCATTAACGAACTTTTGCATGCTTTACAATTTGTTTATCCTACTTTGTGTGTGCATACAATTCTAATAATTTAGGTACTCATGTTCATATCGCCCCCATCGATTCCCGATGCCCCAAAAAGGCGGGTGAGACGATGCCAACAAGTTCTCTGTCAACAGAGATGTGATAAGCACTTTCACTTTATAACCAAGACCGTATTCAAATAGAACATAGGGCCTAATTCAGACTGGCAATGACTGGAAGACCCGCTGCACACAAAAGCAAATAATTATTGTTTGAGTTTTAGATTTCATAAAATGAAAGTTTGGTGCATGCTGTTGAAAAACATTGAAGGTTGGGGGGGAGGAGGTTAAACTCGGGATTAAACTAGCATAGGCTAGGGGTTGATTGGCGAGAAATTGTTTGCATGTTTTCAGAGATTTCAGAGCAAAGATAAGTTTGTGGAAAGTGCTCAAAGAATGTCATGTAAAATGGTTATGTTCAGCTGACAAAGAATTATCTCAGTTAAGCGTAATGGATTTTCCTTGGTGTCCGTCCCTTAAACTTGTTGGATAAACAACAAGTTTGAACGGATTTTATCACTCCTTGATCTTCATTGCCCGCCCAATTGCCACCCCTTGTCAAAGCACATGCATGGCATGTTCCTCTTCATGTTTACCTGACATGAAGGCATCATTTCTAATCTAAAATACTACATATCAATATGGGTCGCCAATTACCTTTAACCTGAAATGTAAAACCTAGTTAATTACCATGCACGTTATAGGGGTACGATCAAGTATCAACACTGACATATCCTGATAACACTTAATTCTTTAATGTCCTGAACGTGACTTTGGTGATAAGTATACGTTTCCCTGGTAGTAACGAGTACCAGATGGCTGATGCCTGGTCCAAACACGGGTAGGCTGAAAACCCAAAGGCTCCTGCCCCAGTCCCTGACGGACAGGCGATCGACAACAATGAAGAGGGCGGGTGGAGGATGCTGGTCTTAAAGAAATGTCTGGAAAGAATGATTTGCTCACAATACTTTTGAGTGTTTACATGATCTATGAGACATAGGTGAAGACCCTTTAGCAACAGATGTTACAAAGTGCATTATATAAATTGTGGGATATTGTTTTTTCTATGCATCTTTTCCAAAGTGTCGCGCCCTGCTAGCGGAATTGCTTGAACCAAACAATTGGGATATGGGTTCGTATGGGACCTGGCTTAAATCGTTGGGAACAAGACCTCCATCGGACCTCTGTCATAAAACTAAGGTAGGGTCAGGGGTAGGGTCCACTGCGCATGTTTGTGGGAATGATGTATAGTATGTCATAATACTTCAGCTTCTGATGATGATATAACAATCTTTATACTTACCACGAAAATATACTTGAGAGAATTGTTTGAGCACCATGCTATTGGTGACCATGCCATTGTATGTATATCCTAAATGAGATATCCTTGTTTATCTGTTACATCCAGGTGGAGAAACAAATCCTGCATATAGGTAGCACTCTGCTCCATGTGTATGAATACATGGACACTGTCAGCCACGGGATCTTGTCATGAATGTCTGTAGGAGAGCACCATGCTTGTTGAACTTAGTGTTTCTGTGGAGGTCTGGAGTTCGAGAATAAGCATGGATTCCTCAATTGGTACGGATGTTGGTCAATAAAAGCGGTCAGAGGTTAGTAATGACTTCTGACTGTTGGGTTCAGCTCAGGGTAGAATGCCACGTGTCGGAGGGACTGGAGGAGTCAGCTGTTTCCTCCTGGGCCGACACTGGAGAGAGAGAGAGCTCCAGACTACCAGATATATCTATGTCAAAGAAAGCTGTGGTATTCCTGGAAGACAGAGAGATCCCAGCCCGTGATCCCTGTGTTTCAGTGAGTGACACTATAACTATAGTGAGTCTACAGTGCTCTGAGAGTCGCTCCCGCGGAATAAAAAAGAGCAGCTCATGAACCTTGGTGGGGTATTGTCTGGGTACCGAGTAGTTTGGGGATATCCCTCTTCCTCCTCTCCCCCTCACACCCACGGCCACCTCCTGGGTCTATGCCAGGTCTGGGACGTGTCTGACCCTTGGAGAGGGGAGCAGCTCGTGCTGGGGGAGGGCAGTGTGGGAGGGGGCGGGGGAGGGGGGAGGGTGAGCAGCTCCCCAAAACGCTCCTTGGTAAGCGTGTTTCGGTTACTGGCGGGTAGGTGGTATATGAATGTAGTAAACTGAACGCACGGTATACACAATACAAGCACAGTCCTGGATGGGGAAATGGGTTGAGACTCACTCACTAGGTCTTTGCGACAAAACCATCTTGGTTGGTGAAAAACATACATATAGGCGATCCTTACCCGGCCATTCAGATATATTTTTGAAATTTGCTCTTTCTATTGTTTGTGTATTTGGGTATGACGGAGAATGCCAATGTCTTTACTGCTGTTGCCATAAGGATCTAAAAGAAAAAGTCAAAAGTTTAGTTTCACCGGCTGTCTGTCTAAGAATCTATATATCTGTAACCCCAAAGATTAGACACCAATAACGTTCTGATGTTATCAAAATTAGATCCAGCTGGCTTGTACATAAATCATACATTTTATGTTCACAGAAAATGGCCTGTCAGACGGTAATGTTACAGTTTTTTCTTGTATCGAGACATGAAACGGAAGTAATGGGAGTGGTGGGCATGCCTACCACCTGGTGGTCCGCACGAGAGCCCGGCCGTCAGTACCCATGAAGTCCCTAAACACATGTAGTCTACGTGTTGTTCAATACCGTTATATACAAAAAGTATTTAAAAAAATCTTAAAAGAATCGAAGCCCGTGTGGCTTGAGAAGGGCCAAGTATCAGCTGAGTATGATCTAAACTTGATGACCCGGTATCCCACGTAAAAACGGAATTGCAATTGTGCCCATCCCCCTCAAAAGCGTCTTTTATAATAGTGGTTCAGGCACTTCTTTTTGATAAACTCTCCTCATTTGCGCTAAGGTATGCTTAGATACACATGCACTTCTGTCATTAGAACCAAGATCTTTTTTGTGGTATACATCTGAACCGTTTCTAAAAGAAATCCCAACATTACGGCCAAGTAACAGGAGGTAACTCAGTACAGACTATATCACTACATGGTTGACCCTAAGTTGACTGTCTATAATAGAATGCCATATGGATCGCATATTATTGTCAGTATCGTGTCAGGTTTTTGTAACATATATCTCAACATTTTTCTTGTCTAGATTGGTACAGAGTAAAGGATGGCGAAAAAAAAGACATATCAATGTGGAAGAAATAACTGTGCACAACTCTGTTGCTATAATTCATTCATTTATGTGTCATTTATTTCTATATTTCATTCTTTCGTGAACCTCACTGCAATGTGCCCTCCAAAGTAGGTGGCTATGCACAAATTTCATGGTTGGAGGCTTTCCTCCCCCTTTTTTTCGGAGGGGGGGGGCATGTGTTCATGTTACAAAATTCCTGGAACCGCTACTGATGCGTGTGTAGTACTATCGTACTCAGTGGCTGATTTAGTAAGGGGAGGGGTAGTTGGCGCGCACCTCCCTCACCCTCGCCCATCTTTTTGCCAAATAGTAACTTTTTTAATGTAAGTAAATTCTCACACTAGGAGGGTCCAGCGGAAATGTTAACAATAGCCCCACCCCCCCTTTTTTAAATCTGTGGATCCGCCCCTGGTAGGCCTACTTATTGGGTAGATAACACAAGAAGAGCACTATAGGCCTATAAATTTTGGTGGGGGGGGGGGCACTTGATTCTTTTGTGCCCTGATGTGTGTACCAAGGGTTTGCAAAGAGACCCATTTCGAAGTTCTTCAGTATAAATAACTTAAACATGAAGAGATCAAATATCAAACACACCCATTTTGAGGGTATATAAAATGTACATAACAAGTCTTACATGTACAGGGTTTGCCAAGTAAAAAAAGAAATTTGACCCTAAAAGAAATTCGAATGTCGGTAGATTTTGTTTGTGATCTTGCCATAATTATGTACCAAAACCTGTGTTGGTGTCTTGTGGACTAATTAGGATGGACAAGAGAAAAACCTTGAAACAACTTTCTTGCTGTTTAGATGACCATATTGAATGGGAAATGGTATAAAATAGCTACCAAAATTGAACGGGCTTCTCAATACTCATTTTGAATGTGCTTCTCAATTAATTTTGATGCCCATTTAAATTGATTTTGAATAGAAATTTATCCATTCATTCAATTTAGGCCCCTACTTCAGGCTGAAAAAAGACCCATTTCTTCAATTTTGGTACACATATCCGGGCATGGTCGACCCCCCTGGGCTTTAGATCCTTGGTTAAGAAAGGATGACTTTTTCATTTGTATACAGCCATTTACGAAGCTTTTAAAAATAATATCATAGAGTCTTCAAGGTAGGCCTAATAATTATGGTTAATCGAATGTAATCAAGCCAACTGTCTTCTCGTAACGAACATTGTCTAAAAACAATGATTCTTTAGATAAGTTCATTATTCTTAAGATAATAATTTCTGTAATATTATGGTCTGTTGATAGGTCATGATAGATCATTGCAACAAATAGCAATCAAAGGACATAATTATCAAGATTTTCCAATGTTTTGAACTATGACAGAAACAACTATCATCAATAATTGTTGGCATAAATTTTGACATGGAAATGGAGTAAGCCTGAAGGAACTGTCTTATGATATTCAGATATTCCGAAGCATTTTTCGCCCTTTGACTTACCAAATTATCTGTGGAATGTGTACAAAATCCGGCTGATCGTGCAGCTCATCTATGTTTAAACTAATTTTTGTTGAAAAATTTTATTTCCTGATCAAAACTTCATTGACGGAACTATGGACTAATATTGTTAAGTATTTCATAGAATAAAGACAATCGGAGCACCTGGCCAGTGGCATATTAGAAGGGGGGGCGTGTCCTTGTATTTGTGGCATTTTTGTTTTGTTTTTATTTTAAGTTTTTGAAATAGGGGGCGGCCCCTCCCCCTTTCTATTAGCGCGCCCTCACATTTTCAAAAAGGTGCATCCGCCACTGCTGATCTTTATATCTAACTAAATACTTAACTTTAAATTTCATTAGCGATAAAAAAAATGATGAAAATAGGCCTAACTACAATTGACCTATGATAGCAACCCAAATGTGGCAACATGCTATTTGATATGATACAAGTGCACAGTTGGACATTATCATCATCTATAAGTGCATGTAGCCCACACAAACTGTTTTGATGGAAATATTGTTATGGGCTACTCTCTATTACAAAACCTGTTAGATATTAATTGAAGATATTTGCATCTAGATGACAAGAATAGGCAAGAAAAAAGAAAACATTTTACTTAGAATTCAAATCTCTGCTCAGCACCTACATGAAAAACCTGCACAATATGGTAATATTTCGTAATTTTGCCTCGGCCTTCTGACCAGCTGACTGTGCATATTTGCTGAATGTTACACATAGATAAATGAGACATCATTAGATGCCAAATTTAATTCTCCAGACACCCTTTTGACCAGTTGACAGAATTGAAATGAAATACAAACAGAAGATTCTATTTAAAAATTGTTATTGGAAGTCAGGAAAAATACATTTCAGCAAATTTTGGAAGACCCTTTGCTGACGGCACCAAAACAGATTTTATCATACAGAATGTGTACCAGCATTGCTTTTTTCAAAATGTCATATTCTATGGAGAACTTTGATCAGAGAGTCATATATCATTATGTTACCCACTTTCACATGAATTAGAAAATGTATTTTTATTTCAAACTTTGGTTGCCATGGTAACCATGGAGCCTGCTGTATATGGCCTGCTGTATATATTGATTTCATAGAAAAAATCTCAATTATAAAGTTGTTCCCCTCATGATTCTCCATCATTTAATACTAAATTTGACTTTATTGATGGATTCTTTGTGTCTTTCTTATGAAGTGTAGGTAAGGAACATTATGCTCAAAAAATGGTAAAATTCCTATAATTAATTATTATTCATTAGATTGATTATATGTTATCTAATTGATTAAAAACACAACAAATCTTAAAAAAGTAAGTAAAATATCATAAGGCTCCAAGTACCAGGATGTATTTCACTATTTCAGAGACTTTGAACAATATCGGTACAGGAATTTTCTAAAGATGGCATAAACGTTTAAAATATGCAATTTCTATGGCGGCCATCTTGGATAAGAACCAAAATGGCTGGTTTATGCTGATTATCTTGTAGGAAAGAGTGGAACTTATTTAACAATAATCTAAAGGAAATGAATATTGACATGGTTTAGAAATCAAGGTTTTTAGTTAATATAGTACTCTGCATGCCTAAATACATTGACAAGAAAATATCTAAATTTGAATTGTAAAAAAGAGGCTTTTTAAACCTAAATATCATAATTTTCTGATAAATATCAAAGGGGTCTTTCCATTATTTCCCAAAATTACTGAAGGTTAGGGTCATCGAAGCCTCACAAAATTAATATTGTAATATTTTTGATCAAAATATTTCTCCCTACATATTTGGTAAGACCTCTAATATAAATAGTTAAAAAATCATCTTTGAGCTCTAATAATTATTTATATTAGGCCTAGGCCTATAGCCTGATCATTGACCGTCGATCATATGTGATCAATTTCCTATGGAGCCATCAGGAAAGGGTTAAAAACAATGTCATCCCAAATCATTTTAAATCTTTAGACTGAACATTTTAATTCCGGATTCAAATTCGACATGTATACAATGCCAAGATGATTGAAATTGACAAGGAATTTGAAGAATAATTCAAGAAGACTTCTCTGGAAAGGTGAGGGCAAATTACTGTTTTGATCGCAATTTGCTGCAATGATCTTTAGGCCTGCTACTAGGATAAAACATTGGAGGCCTGCATAGTCCCAGATAACGCAACATGCAAATTATAAAACTTAAGGGTTACTTAATCATATAGGCTATCTGTAGCCTATATAGGCCTAAGTTAAAAAAAACTCATTTTAGTAAAAGAAGTATTTTTATAGGCCTACTTCAAATTGTACTTTTATTTTGTAATCACTTCAAGTTTGACAACTTATCATTTCCTGAAGTTGTGAGTCAAATTTTGGCTTAACATAGCTTTAATAATATTAACTGTTTAGCAATTTGCATTAGGAAAGTGTCTCCTGGGGGTCGTTTTAAAGACAGGATACAAAATATTTGTAAATTTACCATAGAAAAAAACCCTTTGCAAAAGCAAAAGTTGGACTAAAGACAGGATACAAAAATTTCGGTCGGGCTAGAGAGAAATGCCCCAAATTTACATATTTTTTGTAAATATTTACAAATGGAAAAATCGTTGGTAAACGCCAAAATTTACAGATGGTGCGATGAGCAATGGTAAATTTTTGGGGGCGGGAAATATTGACCTTTGGGTGCCAAAACGTCATTTGGCGGATGGGCGGAGACGTTAGTGATATGCCTTTTTTTTTTTTAGCGTTCTGAGATGATTAGGACCATTTTTAGACGTATTTGTTTTTTCACTTTTTCTCATGAAAATATGTACATATAAGGTGTCATATTTCTACTTTGTTATGTCAAGTTATTTCATACAGAATCTGCAAATGTTGTACTGGGTATGCTTTTTTAATTTTTTAGCATGGTGAAGCTTCCCGTCGGTCAGTTTTCTAGGAGCATGCCACTGCGATTCTGGCTCCGCCCCAGTGCTTTGAGACATCCCAAATGCCTTAGACAGGGTATAGGAAGGAGACAATGTAGGGCTCAATGTGTCATCAGGCCAAGAAATGGCCCCCGTATGTTGTGGCCTTCCAGCTGGGAGTTTGAGAAATGGCACTGGCTTACAGCTGAAATTGTCGAGTACCTTGCTGGTGAATTCTTCAGAAGCTCAATCTATGTCACCCAGGGGGATGATCCGAAGGGGAGGGGAAAACCCATTCCTGTTTTCCAGAAAGTATATACAGTAGAGACCCATTTAAAGACCACTTCAATAATGAGACCACCTCTCTCAAAGACTACTCTTTGGTCAGACTAGAATATTTCTCTTTATTTCATGTTTAATTTAGCTTCACTAATAGGACCGGTCTCTTAGTGAGGGTCTCACTAAAAGACCACCCAAAGTCCAGTCCCAAATGATGATTTACCCCCTATAATACAACCACTGCACACCTCCTAAAGGCCTTTATGGGTCTTCTAAAAGGCCTTTATGGGTCTTCATTTCACTCACCCCTGCTGGCCTCAGCCTTTTGTAGGAAGTCCTGTCACTCACTCCTGGCCTCCCCACACCTCTGCCGGCCTCAGCCCTCTGAGGGAAGTCCTGTCACTCACCCCTGGCCTCCCCACACCTCTGCCGGCCTCAGCCCTCTGAGGGAAGTCCTATCACTCATCCCTGGCCTCTCCACACCCCTGCCAGCCTCAGCCCTTTGAGGGAAGTCATATCACTCACCCCTGGCCTCTCCACACCCCTGCCGGCCTCAGCCCTCTGAGAGAAGTCCTATCACTTATCCCTGGCCTCTCCCCACCCCTGCCGGCCTCTACCCTATTTTTCCCCAAACCTTGGAAGTTTTTCAAAAAATGTCTTGAATCATTGAAATGAGACTAAAACAAGTACATGGACAGTAAATCCCTCACATATTATCAAAATATGCATAACAGATGTCATGAATCATTGCAGAAAGTGAATCAATGAAGTTTTTAATTCTTCAGACTGCCCTTGTCTATTGTTACCGTTAACAAAATATTCAAAAATAAAAAAGTTTGACCTATCAATCCTATTTTTTGTTAGGTATGAAATCTGAACACAAGAATTTAATTTTGGGGCCTAATGATGATTATGAAACATCAGATCTTTACCCAGCCAGAGGGCGACGTAACGGTCACCTTATGCAACCATACAATTTTGGTTGGTCTGTTTCCTACTAAAAAAGCAAGTAACCATTACGTTATTTTTCTGAGAGGTTGGGACCTTACCAAAAAGGAATGTCATCATAACGTTCTAATGAAGTAATGTCAAGACCAAATTCAAACAGAACATTATTGTGACATTCTGATTAGGTGAAGTCAAGACCTTACCTAAACAAAACGTAACTATGACTATCTTATTAGGTCAGGTGTCAACATAACCTTAACAGAATGTTATTGTGACATTCAATTTTAGTCAGGTCTCAACCACACCTAAACTGAATTTTATTATGACATTCTTATTCGGTTAAGTCCCAATATTAACCTCATAATAATGTGGCAAGAACGTTAGCAGAATGTCACAATATAACGTTGCAACAGTTGGTTGCAGCAACGTTATTGGGAGTCATCAAAATAACGTTGCCACAACGTTACAATGTAATGTAACAAGGACCAAACCAGAGCGTTGCTACAACGTTATTATAATGTCATTCCACCCGCTGGGTAAGGATAAAGACAAGGTACACCATTATTTCTTAGATATAACTCTTTAGACTCCAATCCGGCCGCATCCGTCTGAGAGTGAACTCCCCAATCTGGCCATAGCCCCCCGGGAAAAAGGCAGTTTTTCCATAAGTTCCATAAGTACAACAATTTGTAAAGTATACAACCTACAAAAACGACCAATATATCGTTTTTAAGCTGATTTGATACTCTATTGAATTCTACAAACCATATTTCTATCATTTAAGTTGTCAAACATTGATAGACCTTTGAATATCTTTGATTAAAGGGAAATTGAGAAAATCTGAAAGGAAATCCAAGGAAACCCCGGGGAAATCAAGCTATTTATGAACGCAACCTATGTGGTCTTAAGGGTATTGTGTGCATGCTGCATGCTGCATAACATGTATGTGGATTGGGGTTTGCAGGCAGTACGACCAGAAGATCGACACAACCCCCGATAATTTATTTATGCCATTTAAGAGATTCTAATAATTCTAATAATTACTGATATCTTTGTGATACGTTCTACCAACTGGAAGCGTTTAACTTATATCAATGGATAGAGAAAAATCAGACCTTTTTTTGATGTATAGCACGTTAGGATCAGAGCATTGGTAAGAGAGCTATTGATGTTTTCTTGAATTGGCCTTCAATCACTGGTGTCTATCCTTAAAATAATAATATATAATATCGTTGAGTCCCTAAAAACAATACTTTTTGTGAGATTTGTATTTTTACCTTCAATTACTTCTGATTCTATGATAAATGTGCGATACTAGGCATTATAAATGCGCGATATTAGCCTGACATGCATGATATAAGCCTTGAGGTATATATATTGTTTTATGTGTACCTAATCAATAAGAGTCAAGCCTATTTAAATTAACGTTTCATTCATGCAATCTGAGGCATTCTAAGGTACTCATGTGACCTTAAGGGATGACAGTTTTTTTCCCTAATATTTTTAATTTGCATATGAATTTTGCCAGAGAATGATAGTAATATGTGGGAGTGTATATGTTGCAAAGGAGGGTATAGGAGGGATTTCCTCTCCCATTTTTTTTTTGGGGGGGGGGGATGGGAGGCCACCTCCAGAAAAATTTGAAAAAGTTAACCTCTCATTCATGCAACCTGAGGCATTGTGGAGTACTTATGTGACTTTAAGGGGGAGGATGCGCAGGCTCGCAAAAGGAAGCAAAAGGTTGGAAGGGGAAGCAAAGGGTTTGGAGGGAAACCAAGGGGCAGGAGGGGAAGCACTGGGCCAGTAGGGGAAGCACAGGGCCAGGATGGGAAGTACAGGGCCAGGAGGTGAAGCACAGGGCCGAGAGGGGAAGCACGGGCTGGGAGGGAAAGCACTGTGTACCCAGCCAAGGATATGACGTTCTAGCAACATTCTGGATTGATTCTTGTTACGTCACACTGTTAGGTTACAGCGACATTCTTTTTATGACTCCCAATTATGTCACTGCAACCAACTGTTGCGATGTTACATTGTGATGTTCTAATAACGTTCTAACAACGTTATTTATGAGGCTGATACTTCATAAGAATGTCACAATAACATTCTGTTTAGGTGTGATTGAGACCTCACTTAATGAGGATATCACTATAATATTCTGTTTAGGTTAGATTGATACCTAACCTAATAGGATAGTCACAGTAACATTCTGTTTATGTAAGGCTAAGACCTGATGTGATCAGAACATCACAAAAACATTCCGTTTAGGTGAAGTTGGGACCTCCCCTGGTCAGGAGGTCACAGCAATGTTCTGTTTAAGTGAGGTCTGGACCTCACCTAATCAGCATGTCACAATGACGTTCTATTTTAATTTCACCTTGACCTAACCTCACAAAAACGTTGTGAGAACGTACTGTTTTGGTTATGTCTCAACCTCCCAGAAAAAAAATGTAACCGTTACGTGACAATATAGTGAGTAACAGACAAACCAAAAAAGTGTGGTCGCATAATGTGACCGTTACGTCGCGCCTTGGCTGGGTATGGAGGGGAAAGAAAGGGCTTGGAATTGAAAGAGAGGGCTGGGAGGCACATCTTTCTTTCCTTCTGTTCTCTTCCCTTCCTTCCTTCCTTCCTTTCTCCTTTTTCCATGGGGCCAGCATGGGAAATAAAGGGCCAGTAGGGGAAGGAAAGGGACTGCAGGGGAAATTAAGGACAGGGAGGTGAAAGAAAGGCCTGGGGACTAGGGCTCTCTCCTTCTCTTCTCACTTTCTCACTTTCTTTTTCCTTTTTTCCCTTTTTTTTTTGGGGGGGGGGGAGGGGGGGAAAGCAAGGCCTGTCCAACCCCCCCCCCCCCCCCACCAAAAAAAGAAAATTAAAAAAAAATCTGCCACTGATTTTACCCTATACTTTTTCATAATTACCTGTTATTACAGGATGTCCCATTTTTCTGTAGTATCCACAACCTGATTATAAAATCTACTTTCGGAGGGTCCAAAAACATTGCATGGTCTATGTTCTTATTTGGAATATTTTCATGATCTATAGGTGTTGAGGTTATATAGGAACTTTTTTTTACAAATAATTTGTAAATTTAACTACAGATGGTTTCCGGCACATGATATAGCATTTCCTATGTGTCCAGCCAACTACCAGCTGTAGTGTAGCGCGGGAACACACTCGCCGGGTAACTATTCGGGGGGGAAAACATTTGACTGAGACACCGGACGCCCAAGTAGCGGTAATGGCGGCCTCCCGAACGCAGCATGGTTTTGTGAACAACTGAAGATTAATACAAGCTTATCAAAGTATTCCTGGTGTTCTTTATTATGGATTCTACACTGGTGACGAGGTAAAAGGCCAAGGAAGAAGGGGAACATGAAGATAAGTGCTGTCAGTGAGATAAACTGAGACTAGTGGAACTGAAACTGGACCTTGGGCCCAACCTGGGCTTGACACCATGTGCTCTTCTCTGACAGTGGGGACTGTCACAGGCTGGGAGGCTGCTTTTCAACTAGTCTAGAAGAGGAAACATGACATCATTGTGTGTGTTGACTGTGAAGCAAGTAGGTCTGGAAAATATCATGTGCTGGATAATGGCAGGTGGACTGTCAGGCATGTGAGGACCGGGAACTGCTGTCACACTAGGACTAGGACTCAGGGCATAGCTGTCAAGGACTGACACTGGTGGTGTCAACTGTCAACTGGAGGTCACCTGGAGGAAGACTGGGACAGTCATTTGGTCATGGAGTGAGAGACAGTGTGGGGGTGATCTAACCAACATTTGTTTCAGGAAAAGGAGGGGAAATTGACATTGACTCTGAAACTATTATTGACATTTTGATACCTGTCATTGCTGTGTGATTCCCTGTTTGATTATTGATGTGATTCTGCCTGATTGTTGACATGTGATTTTGATTTTGACATGTGATTTTGATTATTGACATGTGATTTACCGTGCATTGCCTTTGAAACTTGTGTGATTTTGTGAATAATATTGCAGTGGTGTAGGTTAATACTGTTTGACACTGTTTGAATCTGTATTGCCTATTTGTATGCATTGGTGAAATTTTGATGTGCGTGTGAATTTTGCTGCATATTATTACGTTGGGTAAATTGACACACACACACACACAAGATGGCTCCACCCGAGGAGGACGGCGCTGCGGGTGGCGGTGGTAATGGTGGTAACCAAGGAGTGGTAAATAGGATGAAATCCCTGGAACTAGGTGGGCTACCCGATTTTGATCCCAAGGGGGACCCTACTACTCTGTGCACGCGGTGGAAAAGGTGGAAACGGGCCTTTAGTTTGTATGTGACATCAAAAGGGGTGACAGAGGAGGAGCAAAAAGTAGCACTGTTATTACATACAGGGGGTATGGACCTGCAGGAGGTGTTTTATTCTCTAGTGCCTGAGGACCGTGACTTATCTCTGCAGGAAAGTGTGAAAATATTGGATGACCATTTTGTTCCCTCTGTTAATGTTCCCTTTGAGAGGCACCTGTTTCGTCAACTGGAGCAGGGGGCGGAGGAGACCGTCGATCAGTTTGTGTGTAGGCTCCGCCGACGGTCTGCGTCATGTGACTTCAGGGACGTGGACGAGGCGATACGTGACCAGCTGATTGAAAAGTGCCGCGACCAGAGGTTGCGTCGTAAGTTCCTGGAGAGGTCAGGGGATGGTAAACTTAAAGATCTGCAGGATATAGCCCGTGCGTATGAGGCGGTAGAGGCCCAAATGAAGTCTATGAATCGCACTACCCCGGCGGCGCAGGTTAACGCAGTACAAAAAAAGGACACAGGTCAGAAAAAGGGTAAATGGGTCGCAAAAGGTAAACCCCAAGGTGACAAAAGTAAATCGCGCAGGGACAAACGATGTTTTAACTGTGGGCGTAGCGACCATTTTTCAGTAGATCAGGAGTGTCCGGCCAGGGGTAGGAACTGTAATAAGTGTGGTGGCACGGGACATTACGCGGTGTGTTGCCCGAAGGACAAGACTGGGGACGCTAGACCTAAGCCACAGGGCTGGAAGGGTCAGGGAAAACGGAGAGTGTACCAGGTGGCGGACGATTCGCCAGACAACGGTGCCCAGGAGGAGCACCATGCTTTCCACGTAGGGAATGGTCCGGGTGACGGTGTCGTAGACCTTAAAATTGGGGGTGTCATGATTAAGTCCGTGCTCATTGACTCTGGCGCTTCCTGTAATCTAATGGACAAAGCCACGTGGGATGTGTTGAAAGCGCGTAACGTTAAGGCGGTATCTCAGAAATCGGACAAGAAACTGTTTGCGTATGGGCAGACCGAGCCCATTGAGATATTGGGGACCTTTGATTCAGAGATAGCATGCGAAGCTAGTGGTGAGTCATGCCAGGGACAGTTCACGGTTATTAAGGGCAAGGGGCCGACCTTGCTTAGTAAGGGCACTGCGGAGAAACTTAACGTGTTACGCGTGGGACCAGTCTCGGAGACCGTGTACTCAATTACTCCCGAGGGCTGTGATGAGGACGTGTGGGCGAAATTCCCAGAAATATTTACGGGCATAGGGAAGTTAGCAGGCTTCCAGCTGAAACTGCATGTTAAAGATGACGTGAAGCCCGTTGCTCAGCCGGTGCGGAGGTTGCCATTTGGGCTGAGGGAGAAAGTTGATGAGAAACTTGACGACTTGCTTGCGAAGGACATTATTGAGGAGGTTGCGAGTGGGCCGACCGAGTGGGTTTCACCGTTGGTAGTCGTCCCAAAATCGGATGGAGACATACGCGTATGCATTGATATGCGTAGGGCCAACGAGGCCATCGTAAGGGAGCGACACCCAATACCAACCATCGAAGAGGTATTGTATGACCTGAACGGAAGCACGGTGTTTAGTAAACTGGACTTAAAGTGGGGCTTCCATCAAATTGAGCTCGAGGCAGAGTCGCGCAAGATCACCACATTCGTGACTCATCGTGGACTGTATAGGTACAAGCGACTGATGTTCGGTATTGCCTCGGCCCCGGAGAAATATCAGAAGATCGTGAAGGACGTGCTCACTGGTTGTGAGGGCGTGGCAAATGTTGCCGACGATCTCATCGTGCACGGTAAAGGTGTTCAGGAACACGACCAGCGGTTGTACGCTGTGTTAGAGAGACTGCGTCAGAGTGGATTAACTCTCAACGGGAAGAAGTGTCAGTTCCGGCTGCCAAAGCTGACATTCTTTGGACACGACCTGAGTAAGTCGGGAATCCAGCCGAGTGAGGAGAAGGTTGCTGCGATCAGGAACGCCGAGGCTCCGCAGAGTGCGTCAGAGGTACGGTCGCGTATCGTGGCAGACGCTGGGCCAAATGGACTGGGTGCGGTCCTAGTACAGCTGCAAGGGGACAGCTGGAGAGTCATATCTTATGCGTCGAGGAACTTGACAGACGTAGAGAGGAGATATTCGCAGACCGAAAAGGAGGCGTTGGCTCTGGTATGGGCGTGTGAGCGATTTAATTTGTATGTGTTTGGCCGCGAGTTTGAGCTGGAGACGGACCACAAACCTCTCGAGTGTATCTATGGTAAGAGGTCAAAACCGTCGGCTCGCATCGAGAGATGGGTACTGAGACTGCAGGGTTACGATTATTCAGTAGTGTACCGTCCGGGGAAGGCCAACATCGCGGACACCCTGTCTCGTCTCAACCAAGTCAGGCCGTGTGATGTCAGTGGCGACACGGTTGACTTCGTCAGGATGGTTGCGGAGGAGAGTACGCCCGTAGCTCTCTCCGCGAAGCAGGTCGAACTGGAGTCGGAGAAGGACCCAGAGCTGACCAGCGTGAGGCAGTGTATCCAGTCAGGAGATTGGTCACGATGTAAGTTGCCTCATTACTTGGCGATAAAGGATGAACTGTGTGTGCTGGGCCAATTGGTGTTACGGGGCACGAGGTTGGTCATACCCCAGAGCCTTAGGGACGAGGTCATACGGTTGGCTCACGAAGGACACCAGGGGATCGTCAAGACGAAGAATCGACTCAGGACCAAGGTATGGTGGCCCAAAATGGACGCCGCGGCCGAAAAACTGTGTAGGGCATGTCATGGGTGTCAGGTAGTAGGAGAGTTCTGTGCACCTGAACCTATGGGGCGCGTGGAGCCGCCGACAGGACCGTGGCAGGACGTGGCGGTCGACCTGATGGGGCCGTTGCCGTCCGGTGAGAGTCTGCTCGTGATTGTGGACTATTATAGCAGATTCTTTGAAGTTGGGATTCTCAGATCCACGACGGTTGAGAAGGTGGTTGAATTCTTAGGTCCGGTGTTCACGCGGTATGGTTACCCATTTAGTTTGAAATCGGACAACGGACCACAATTTATCTCCCAGACGTTTAAAGACTTTCTGGTCGAGCATGGAGTGGAACATCGCACTTCGCCACCGTTATGGCCGCAGGCGAACGGTGAGGTGGAGCGGCAAAACAGGACGCTGCTCAAGGCGCTCAAAGTAGCGCAGGTGGAAAGGAAGAGTTGGCGAGAGGAGCTGCAGAAATTCTTACTCGCGTATCGCAGCACACCACAAGTCAGCATCGGGGCGACACCTGCTTTCTTAATGTTCGGTAGGGAAATCCGGACAAAGTTCCCTGAGTTAAGGCGCGAGCCGAACGCTGAAGAAGTACGCGACAGGGATTGGTGGAACAAGCTGGTACATAAAGAGTATGCGGATAAAAGGCGCGGAGCACAGGAGAGCTCCATTACACCAGGCGACCAGGTGTTGCTGAAAAACACCAAAGCGACGGGAAAGTTAGCGCCGAATTTTGAGTCTGAGCCATACGTGGTGACCGCAAAGGAGGGACGCGAGGTCACCATACGATCTAAGGATGGGGCTGAATACCGACGGGACTCATCTTTCATAAAGCTCTATCAGTCAGACGAACCAGGACAGGCACCTGACGTGCCGGAGGTTGTCACCAGTGATCCACCCGCCACCCCGCGTAGAGCGACCGTAGCGGCGCCACCACAGCTGTCGAAATCACCAGCGCCGAGAGCTACGAGACCAGCGCGTGAGTCTAAATTACCACCTAGGCTCAAGGACTACGTGCTAAAATAATGGTGTGTGTGTCAGGTAAATGTGTGTTATGGACAATGACCCAGGAATGTGAAATGGACTATGAAAATGAACAATGGTTTCAGTATGGACGGTGAAAATTATGGACGGTGAAAAAATATGGACGGTGAAATATCATGAGTGATTTCTATTCTGAGAAAAGAAGGGAATGTAGTGTAGCGCGGGAACACACTCGCCGGGTAACTATTCGGGGGGGAAAACATTTGACTGAGACACCGGACGCCCAAGTAGCGGTAATGGCGGCCTCCCGAACGCAGCATGGTTTTGTGAACAACTGAAGATTAATACAAGCTTATCAAAGTATTCCTGGTGTTCTTTCTTATGGATTCTACACCAGCGAAATTCTAGGAATTTTTAGGAACTTTTTTACCAAAAATTTGTAAATTTACAAAAGAATTTGTATATTTACCAAAATTTTTCGAAAAATATTCAGAAAAAAATATTTACATATACAAAAGAAAAAACGCTGTCTCTAGCCCAACTTGGCAATATTTTTCATTTGTATATGTAAAATATTTTTTGAAATAATTTATTTACCAAAAATTTGTATCCTGTCTTTAAAACGACCCCCTGCTTGAATGTATATTCTAAGTGTTATGGAGGTAAAAGAATCAACCAAAAAAACCTTGCTCATTTAGTACTAGGCCATTGGATCTAGGCCTACCTGAAGAGCAGATGACCAGGACTGATGAACAGCTGATGCGGCAGCTGATGAACAGATGAAGGCAGGAATGAAGAGGTCCCTCCTCTGAGTAGTTCCAATATTCTCCGTCAGACGGCGCCACCCGCATTCCATCAGGTGAGGTCACGTGGTACCAGAAGGAGGTCAAGCTCGTGCCAGACTACGAGTTGTAGGATTTGTGATTCACACACATGTAAGTTGTCCAGGACCCAGTTAGACGCCGAAATGGTGCGCTTATAGACTCTACGCGACACATCACACCAACAGGGACTAGCCTAAACCCGGCTGCACGTGGATGGTCTACGGGAGAAACATGGACGTGCTTTTGAAGGCGGTAAAGCGCAGTCCGCGACCGTTCAGCCGATCGTCGGGATCCGCAGCCAAGCGACATGAGAGTGAGTGATTTACCTCGAAACCCCTGTTTTACCCAATATTGTGGCCTTCAGATACAATTTCCATGTAATTTTTGGCCACGGAATGTTTTAAAAGATTGTTGTAGTGTGTTACTTGTGGCCTGGTGTCAGTAAAGAGGCGGTGGTAGGGCCGGTTGTGGGGGAGGCGGGCGCCGGGCGGCCCGGCCCGCAGCCCCCGGCGGCCCGCCCGGCTCGGGAATGTGGGTTGGGCCCTGGCCAGGCCCTCAGCGTAGACACTGTGACCTGGCAGAGGGTTGTCACAGTAGGGGATACTTGACAGACACCTTATATTCAGGGTACCAACCACACAGGGAAAACAGGGAAAATGGCAAAAAAAATTCCCTGACAGGGAAAACACAGGGAATTTGGAAATTTTGCCAAAACACAGGGAAAACACAGGGAATTTCATTTGGCCAGGTTCTGAAATTCCTGATTCCCAAGATATTAGGGAATCAACTTGTTGTTGTTGGGTTGTCAAATTTTTTTCTGCACACAGAGGCTTTTAAATTTGATCAACTTGCTGGATATGACACAGGGAAAAAATGCTGCGGTACAGGGAAATCTCAGGGAAAACACAGGGAATTTGAAAACGGAACTTCGGTTGGTACCCTGTATATTAATCAAGGGCGGATCCAGAGATTTTCAAAAAGGGGGAGGGGCCCGAGCTCCATCAGTCTAGAACTTGAAGTTAAAGCAGTGGCGGATCCAGGGGGGGGGGGGCAAAGGGGCAATTAGACCCCCCCCGGGGTAATTTTGGCATCTTTTTGGCAATTTTGAAATCTTAGAATTAAAAGATCTATGTAAATCTGGTATTTCTAATTTTCTCTTTTATAAGCATGGGGATCCCACCCCCCTATTAGATCTACTGGCTCTGGATCCGCCCCTGTGAACAGATGCGGATTTAGTTGGGGGGGGCGGCGTGCCAGGGCCCCCCATAGCCCTATTTTTAGCCATTATATATTATTTTATTACTGTAAAATTCAAGCGCCAAGGGGGCGCGTAGTTTTTTGGTTTTTTTGCTATAGCACGCCCCCGCCCCTTTTTCAAATTCCTGGATCCGCCACTGATGAATTTTTGAATTTAGATCAAATCGAGATTCAAATAGAGGGTCTAATTAGTTAGTGTATTGACTAAGGACTATAAGTTTACATTTATGTCACCACAGGGTTGTCAGTCAAAAATACAACTTATTTGCATTAATATGATTATACATGGAATACCAACACACGAATTGTATTTTTTTCTTATAAGAAACGAATTGTTTCTTGTTCAAAGGTCAAATCTTTAGAACTATCTAGGCCTAATGACATTATTTTGTTTGTTAAATCCAACAGGCAGAGATCTAACTCGTTTTTCATAATCTATTCTACACTTGGATATTTAGCTTTATAATGATTGGGTTATGATAACACTCAATTTACAGCCAGTTGGTTGAGTAAATAAAATTGGATAAGGGAACGGGTCGGGATAAAAAAATATTAGTCACCGGCTGTCAGTTCACTGTTGAAATCGTCCATCATTGGGTCCCGGAACTCAGTTTGTACTCATGGCTGGGTCTTTTTGAAAAATGAATCAGAACCTGACTCAGTTTACAGTTCAGAGACATTCTCAACAATGCCTTATTGATTCGCCCCAACAGTATATTATGATAAACCAACAGTTTTAATATCGTAACTAAATCGGACATAGATCTAGATCTATAGGCCTATGGATTAATGTATTTAAGATAATTTGATACGAAGTCTCATATATCTACCTGGGTAGATCTATGTAATTGTAAATCAATATATCGTTTATTATAATGTAAGCGTGACATTTAATAGGACAAACAGTATGACCTCGATTTTTCAAATACTTTTCATATGCTTTCGACGTTTGAAACTTTCATACACTATCATGACGGACGTCCTAGATCTACTATTTTGTCAGTCTTTTTTATTGTTTAAACAAATGTAGATCTACTCTAGGTTTCAATGTCACCTAGACTAATAGATTTTCATAATGTTCGTAAAGTTTATCTCCAATATATGTCACTCTCACATTCCAATACTTTAGGCATATTCAGGTGCAAATTCAGATCACCCTCTCCAGGCCGTCATATTATCATAAATGTAGATGCCTGCCAATGCCACATTGTGATCCCATCCAGGGTACAAGGCCAAGCCTTACAGGCCCAGCTGTTGTGTATACATAGCTGTCCTGATGCCCAGTGTTTTGCTTTAGTGATGTATACTCTCTGAAACGGCGGGCATTTTGTCTTATGTTAAAAGGAAATACGTATCTTATTTTCCCTTTTCATCAGCATATCAAAATAGACATTGCAAATAATTAATGTCAGACGTTTGGGTAATTACTAAGTCTTCACTCTACTGATCTTAATAGGCATTCAGCGTAATTTTTCAGACTACCAAAGTAGCTTACACCATGTCCTGATAATCATTTTACTTAATTTCACTGTGGCCCGGCCCCATTTTGACTGGCCTCAGGCCCCAGACCAACTTAACGTCACAGACCCAGAGAGTAGGGGATGGGTGCAGTATGTTGTTTCCTCAGTCTTGTTTCCGTAGTACAGCACTGACCCACTTCTCTGGGCCTTGGGCAGGTGGCAGCCAACAGGGCTGTAGGTCTGTCTACTGAAGCCAAACAAGTGTTGTTTTTTTGGTGAGGTTCCAATGCATGCTTTCTGAGCGTGATCAGCTGTGCAGGGTCAGAATAGTCAGTCAGCAAGTATTCACTATGTAATACAATTCAAAATACCAAAGATTCTCTGTGCCCTATTGTGTACGTTTTGTTTATGTCATTACCGATCTATATAGCAGTCTATGACCAATCTATATAGCAGTTTATTTTGAATACTTATTAAGTTTGAATAAGGACACCATTGGCCTCAATATAGGTGAGGTTCCAATTTGGATTTGTGAAGAAAAAAAAAAGGTTATCAACCTTGACATCAATTTCTATCAACTAAGGTCATCTAAAATATTTCTGATGAACAAGGTGTTTTTTGGTATAACTGAATAAACGCAGCTTTACCAAATTAGTTCAAACAAAGTGGGCATCACAAAGTGAAACAAGTATATCACAAGATTGTAAATACTTGGTGCATCAGTATGTCTAATATTTACATAGCGATAACTTATTTGAAAAGGGGGAACCAATATTTAGTATTTACCTATTCCATTGAGGTTGTTTCCTAACCTAGTTACTAAGTATTGCGCCCACAATAAACGACCAATGCCTATATCCTGTTAACCTACTTCAGTCTTGGAGCCTGTTGGCGGTATAAGGGGGTTATCATGGCCCAGGTTGTTAACATGGCAGTGACCACTAGCTGTATCTAAGCACACGTTACTCAGTGATCGCTTAGTGATATTACAGTGTTTTATGGCCTGTTAAGGTCAAGTCATTCGCGTCTCGATTACCAGAGACAAGGGGGATGAGAGTAAATACATGATTATAAATACATCAATGGCGACGTAGTAAACTAAAAGAGGTATAAATGTGTCGTCATGAATTATGCAGCAGACTCCAGTGCATACCAGTGGATGATAATGTCTTGAGCAACACCAGAGGTCGTTGATGTTGAAATAAACGTATTTACTAGGCATCTTTGATGAAAAATGTTTTAGAATACTGCTTGGAGGCTTTTTTTCTGAATCATGTTTTTATATTTCAATTCTGGGCTAAATTCTATAAATGGAACGTCAATTTCAGAAATGATTTCTTTATTATACCAATGGATCTTATTCTATAATTTGAGTTTAAAAGTTTGAGACCATCAGGAATAAATTAAACAATTGATGCAGGATAAGTCGTCAGAGGCACAGTTAGGAGGACAACCCAAGACCCACAAATGTGTTGACATTGTTGTAATATGGACGACACACATGTTGATACGATATTTGGCTTAACAACCATAATATCACAATTTTTCTGTCCTTCCAATGACAAAAGCATGAGACCAATTCAGTAAGACCGAATATAATCTAATTTTGATTGAGGGGATGGTGATTTAATCGGATTCAATCATATCTGTTGATGTTTAGTATAGTGTGAGCTGTCGCTATCTATATCTAGTATTTCTGGGCGACAGACCCCCACCCCCACATGGGATACAAGCTCTACTTCAGACAATCAGGTCAATCTGTCCCCGTCTAATTGCCTGTCACCGAGTCCCAGTGTGTATCCACTGTACTACAGTGACCCGATTAGAGCCTTGATGAACTCAGACCTTTAAGGCAGGCCGCATATATACACACCCCGCCCTCTGACGCCTCTAAAATCTCGTTGGTTAGACCCAACTTCTATGGAGAATAACATTTCCCATGGTTAGACCCCTATTAAGTATAACACACCCTCTCCCTTAAGGCAGTATTACACTACACCACTTGGGCTGCGATATTGGTGCGATATGCGTATAATACAGAAATAGTCGCATAATTATTTGAGTTTTAATAATTATCAGAAATCGGTTATCTGGAGCATACATTCAGTGTATGTAACAAAGAATAGTATCTCTAAATTCTAATACGTGCCGTTCCTCTGCGATATGTCATATCGCAGCTTAAGTCGTGAAGAAGAAGGCCCTTGTCGTGAAGTGTACTACCGCCTATAGACCCCCATAGCATACCCTTTCTCTTAGTCAAGTGGCCCCCACATGAAGGAATAGGAAACCCTTGTGGTCCTGACCCCATTGACCCCGCGCTGACCTCTGCGGGCCTGGAAGACGTGCAGGTTTCTGACTGGTGAACAGCTATGTCGACATAGGCCCCCTTATTGTCGTTGGCCTTAATAGGAAATGGATACAGGAAATTTGTTTCCGACAACCTGAGATTTTCGTTAAATGCTATTGGCACTCCTAAAAATTCCAACTCAGTGAAAAGACCCTGAAGAAGGCCTTAAATCGACTGAAACATGTCAGTGTAATTCCAAATTAAGTTTCACCATTCTGAACTTGAACTCCTGGTGTTGGTTAGACAGTTATTTCCACCTTTTGAGATCTTAGTAAAAAGAGCTATATATATATATATATATATATATATATATATATATATATATATATATATATATATATATATATATATATATATATATAGATGAATGAATCACTTTTGATAGTCTCTTGAAAGCTTTAGTAGTTTTTGAGGTCAGGTTCTATTTAATAGGGACAGGGTATTGAGTACAATGAACAGGGCACCTCGTCGAAAAGAGCCCCCTTTTACGCTGAGATGTTGACACTAACCTTTACATTAGCCCACTATTTAAAGTTGGATATAAATCTGGGCCTTTAGCAAGGGGTTGTACAGCCTGTGAATGAAGTAAGACCCAAGAACCGGGTTTGAGTTAAGGAGTTAGGTCAATGTGAAAAATGATCGGTTGAATGAGCGAAAGGTATTGTGTATCACATATATTTAACTGGCATTCGAATTTTTATATGTGTATTCAAACATCAGAATGCTGTACGATCATAATGGGGGTTTGTACTGTATGGGTAAATGAAACCCAGACTCTTTATTTAACAATAAAAATCAATAGTTGTAACAAATCAATATTTCCTTTTCGTCTAACTTTCGGGAAAACGCCGCTAATATTCAAAGGAATACCAGTACCTGTCCGACTGTGGCCATTCATGCACAGTAACGCGTACCTGTCGTACAAAGAAACAGATTTACATCGGTTTGCGAGGCATCAGATAAGCTATAATTTCACGGTGCGGGTAAATATAGACAAAGTTCGGAGAGGGACAATGTATTCTATATTTGTAGAGGCCCGTGCTTTGTAGAGACTTGGTTAAGACTAACCCTTCACCCAGCACATTTTGTCCACTAAGTTGGATACAAATCTGGCCCTTAGGCTTGAGCAATTAAGGTGATGTAAGCCTCTGAATGTAGTAAGACCAAAGAGCCACGTTTGAGTTCAGAAGTTAGCCTGTAGGGTTAATAGTTTTCGTTTTCTTTAATTATTACTAAGGTGCTACATAACAGTGTTGGTAAACGTAACCTTGAAATGGTGTGCAGGCGCAAATAGATTAAAGGATTTTCGTTGGTCATATTATAAACCATCTAAAAAAAATCACCAATTATTCAACCATGTTAACTGTTATAAGATTGGTATGATCAAATCATGGGAATCATTTTTGAATTCTCGCGCTGTACATATTTTCGCGCATTTCGCGCACCACTATAAATGTGCGAAAAATATAATGTGAATGAAATTTACCAGTATTATAGGACACATAGAAATAACTATCAAATGCGCGAAATTATGAATGCGCGGAAATTCTAATCATTCCTTGGTGCGCGAAAATTTAGCAGCGCGGAAATATATACGTTCACAGAACTACAGTCTGCAGCTGGTGCATACTTGCAAAACAACTGGTATAAATGGGACGGCATGATCTAATAGCTTCGATCTTAATCTTATAACTCAGATCGAAAATTAATACTTCAAACGGAGGAGTAAAACTAACAGATCATACATAAATCGTCTATTTATCCTTGCCCAAGTTTTTGTTTAAATAGATATTTATATGATATTTATTATAATGTGATTACAATGCTAGATTTCAATGGGAGATCATTATCCAATTCTATGTTGAGTATGGGGCCCCAGCAACAGGCCCATCAGCATACTAACGGTTCCTGAATAGCCATTGTGGTAAATATAATGTGACTGATTGACTGGCGCCCGGACAATTACACTACATGTGGGGAGAAAATGAACAACCCTGTCTGTGTTTAGTCATTCAACTTCCCAATATAACGAGACAAGCATCCACGGCATTTGCGATTCACAAAATATTGTTCATGTATTTAATGCCATCTGTTCTAAGACATTTGACTAGAGAACATCGTTGTTGTTAAAACAGAAACCACATTCGTTTGATCCGTTTTCGGTTTGCATTTTTGCGTAAGCCGTTATAAATCAGGGATTTTCCTTAATATTAAGTTACTTGTAACGGGTACCAGTAAAAATCCAGCCGGGCTAGTGCAAGTTGTTAACAGCTAGCCCTGTGGACCAGTGAGATTAATAGTTAAAAATGTTAACAAGTTAATATAGGCAAGTGAAACTTTGATCCAGGCTAGTACAAAGACATGATCACGAACCCGGTGGACTCGTGGACAAAATATAGTTAAGGAAAACCCCTGTAAATAATAGTCTTATCATACCCTAATGTGAAATGAATGTAGAATTTGAAATATGACTGCGTTGTTGGACTAGTATACCTGTATCGTAAAACAAAAGGATCATCAGACGATGGGGCACTGATGCATGTTTCTGTATTATAAAACAATGATACATGTTTAGATACCGAAATACTCAGTGATACTGAGTCAGCCTCAGATCTTGCCGCCAGTCGTTAATGGCCTGATGGTCTTGGTTCTAGGAAACCCCTATACTGAATATTAGTCTACATGCCTGTGTATCATGTAGACGTTGTGTAGATGACGTCACAGTTCGCTCCTTAGCCAGAACGCCATATTGATGATCACTTGATCATATCACTTGATCATCTAAACAAAATCTTTAATTTCTAAATCTTTGCTAACACGTACAGTTTTATCATACTAAACATGGTTTATAAATTTTTGGTTTAGCTCACAGTCATGATGGAGAAACACATGTTCATGGTGATCACATAGCAGGGTTGCCACAGGTCAGGGAAAAGTCAGAGAAAGGTTATTTTGTTCAAGGTCAGTGAGATGTCAGGGAATTTTGGAATGGGTCATGGAAAGTTGACTTTTGAAAAATGTCAAGGAAAAATGAAATTCCAGATCTACGTGTAAGGAACTGGCAAGCTCTGACACTCTTGAAATTGCAAAAGCTATTCTTGTAATTTGGGGCCCTTGACAGGCATTTTCCAAATATATAGGGGTCTTGCTGTGATCTGGAAGCATGCATCACCTTGGGCACTGGAGTTGCCATGAAAGAGTCATAAGAGTTTAAGGTATTCCAAGAGTCCTTGCCTAAATGGGAGAAGAGGATGGCTCTAGGGGTTGTTTGACATGGTTGAATGGAAGGATTTTGTCATTTTATTTGTCAAGGAAAAATTAAATTGGTCAGGGAAGAGTCTTGGAATTTTGAAGTCTGGTAAGTGGCAACTCTTCATAGTGATAAGCCTTAGCTGGTCACGTCACCATTCCTGCATAGGAAGGCACAGGGGTAAGGAGGCTTCAGACTGGTTGTAAAAAGAAATCAGTATCAGAATCAGTCAGTAAGGAATGAGAGCGACCTGATACAATACGTTTTATCGCAGCTCGAAGTTAAAATTTGTTCCGAATTACGTTTTCACATATCTGAGTGTCCCGAATTCATGCCGAGGTGGAGATGGTCTGGTCCGATCGTGACGAGGTGTGTGTGTGGCGTGATGTGTCGCCTTGGCATATCAGAGTGTCTAACCGAGCTGCTCCCACCCAAAGGTCGCCGTGAGCCACTCATACCAACACTTACCCACCTACCTCCCCTGTCCTGCTTTGTCCGCGCTCATAGTCCAATCACCCCTGTAGTGACCAACTACACAGTTGATACCTAAGGATATAATTTACTTGGAAACTAAATGTTTTCTAAATTTGTGTTACACAGTCGTTTTATTTACCATGACCAAGTTGTGATACCAACCATGCAGCCTTTCGATAAACATTAAGAAAATGTTTCGATCTACTATTTATATAGTTCACCTCGTATTGTAAATGTGTACTTCTCTCCTAGATAAGATTGTGATTGATATGGTGTTCATGCCGGGGTAGTTTTCGAAGTAGATCTTTACAGGTGGGCACGCGCCGAATGAACGTCTTTTCAAAGTGTGCACCTGCAAACCCATGCACTCCGAGAGATATACACAAGGTTATTGCTCATGCCAAAAAATTGTGAGGAAAAACATCGTGCACCCATTTAAGTGCAATACACATATACCCGTGTTGGTCAATATTCATATCGGGTCTATTTGCTGTGGATATACGGGGGTCAGGAGGGGTCATAGGTCAGACCGGGAAACCCTAACCCACCCACGTACCACACTCGACCATAAAGGATAAGGGAGGTTTAGATATTGGTCCCGTGAACGTCAACCTGTACGTGTGGCGTCATAAGATCCCTAAAATAGCACCAAACCTGGTGGAAACCCCTCTCAAGTCGTACGGGCCTCAGGTAAAGGCCAAGCAAACCAGTTGAGGGGATGTGGATGGATGGTCCCCATGTTGCATGCCAAATTTAAGAAATGGCTATGTCGCATGTTGATACATCTTTAATATTTATGTCGTATTTTTAAAGCCTGCAGGTCATATGTCCAATTTATGGAGCACCCTATGTCATGTTTCGTTCCTTTCACTAAACTTTATGTTGCATGTTGAATATTAAAAAATGGCTTTGTTGCCTTAGTGATTTTAGGGGTCCCCACCTCTATTTTAGGCCCCTGGCACGGGTCAGACCCCCAACAAACGCCTGGCACTTTGCCAAATCTAAATGAAAAAAGGGAATCACCACCACAGGGTCAATTACAGGTGTATGGCCACACTCCTTGACTTGTAGTACCCCTTCCTCACGTTGTTACTTCCCTGTATATATAACATAAGTATTCAAACTTGAAAATTTGACTAAATCTGACATTTTATTTATTGACATAAGTAAAATGTTTTGCATTGAAATTAAAATTTCAAAACAGATTCAACTGAATATAAGAAAGGTTTAAACATGGGGTGGGTGTCAGAGGTGACCATTCCCCGGTGTTACAGGTTGGCACACAGGCCTAGTCAACCGTGTCCAGCTGCTCCACAGACCCTTCCCTGCCCACCGACCAACCATTTATAATTAGATTCACAAAGGCTTTTCAACTAGACCTGTTCATTTTTTGTGTGAACAATATTTTCGAATGCAATGTTCATTGCACTTCCAGTGTAAAATGAGTGCAGGTCTATGTGAAAAACATGTCATTCATGTATCCTAATCAAGCATTACTAATATATACAGGATTGGCCGTATTATCCATGAGCAAATATTTAGTTGTACAAAAAAAGGTATCATACACAATATTATTTGGGGGCCCCAAGGCCCACAAATCTAGCCATGGCAAGGAACGACAGTAAAAGCCGAGTGGTGACGTCACTACCCGCCTATATCTTACATAGTAAAAAACCCTCAGACAGGGCATTTGTTCACCAAATTCGGAGGTATTTCTGATGGTGCTACGGCCTAAAAAAATATATCAATATATGTGAAAACATCTCAACCTGTGAAGTTAAGCGTAAGGGAGAGAAATATTCAGTATTAAGGCCTTTTCGGGCCATGTTTCTGAGTCAGATTATCACAGAAAACCGCCTGCCAGCCTCTCGGGTCGGCGGGAAGAGGAGGCTTGGCCCGTCGACCAATCAGCGTTCTTCATTCGATCACGTGACTTTCGGCCTTGAACTTGTGAATAATTAATGAGGCGTCGACCAATGAGCGTCCTCCTCTCGATCACGTGACATCTCATTTGCATATTGCCGTCGGGGCCATCGACCAATCAGCGTCCTCCTTTCGTACCACGTGATACCCGCGTGCTTTGAGCAGGATGAAGAAGAACCCGGCCGCCATGCTGTCCCCGACCTATGCACCCGTATTTCACCATGAAATCAATCGTTCTAACCTTAGTTATTGGTATACACAGATAGATTTCGACCCATAGCTAAGCCTCCCACTGTCCCAGAATCGAAAATAATGCGAAATAACGCGTCTAAACGCGTAAATGCATCGCGCTGTTTTCTTGCAATCCTTCGCCTCCCCCGGTGACAGAGCCCAGACCGCCCGGCGCTGCCGGCGGGGACGGTTGGTTGTTACCGGGGGCTGCGCCTTCTCCGCCTGGATTACAGCGGTATCTGATGCTTTCAATATATATATTTTGGACGTCTGGACTCCCTTAAACGCATACAACGCATTGAATACTCATGCGTGAATCATGCGTTCGTATCGAAGGGAAAACATTGGATCGATCGGACACGAGGAGCTCTGTCACTGTCACAGACCGTAAACATGGCACCGTCAACCCTTCGCCGGGTTCTCTCCCAATCACGCCTGCATCGATACTTTGAACTCAGGAAACCAGGATGACATTAAACGCATCAATTGTGGAGGATATACGCATTGAAACGCATTGAGGACTCAGGCTGTACAGGTAGGTACATATATCTTTTCCAGCAGTTCAAATGATAGGCCTAGACAAGCTGCTGGACTCATTGGCACATTGGATCGATCGGGCAGGAGGAGCACACTGGCAGTTTGAAAAATAATTATTTAGACCTTATTAGGCCTATCAAAATGAAATCCATGTATATATCTATGTTCTCATATATCTCAGGGTCCTATTTGTCATATAGTTTGATCTCCTTAGGCCTAGAAACGCTTGCAAGAATATTTTACAGATGGTATAAAAAAAATGACTGGACTCAGATAGGCCTAAGCCCCCTCCGACACTGTCAATGTATTATGGAGGCTCCGAAAGCAATTATTTATGATCCAAAGATTAAAAGATTTGAGAAATTGTCACTATAGTGTCATTTTTTCTTACCTACCATCAAAATATTCAATCTGAACTTTAATATGTCTAGGCCTAAGTCACTGTCATTCCCATTCAATGTTAAAACATAGCCGTCACACTGTCAATAAGTTCTCTGGTGCTGTCAGACCAAAATACTCGATAAATATTGAAACCTGGGCCCCCAATGGCAAGCATATATGAAATATATGATGGCACGCTTCTTGTTACCTGTAGGATCTAAACCTCTTATTTGTGCCCCACGTGAACGTGACCCTTTCCCCCACGTCCGCGTACAGGTTGACGTTCACGGGACCAAGATCTAAACCTCAATACACATGAACACTGCGGTCCCTTCACAGTCCCTGCAGGGCTTGAACCATAGACTTTTATAACCTACCATAGATACGCCCTATCAAAATAGAGGTTTATGCTGGTTGTGTTTGCAATCCGAGGTTTAGTAGTTGATTGGTTTAGTATTTTGCAAATTGGCGTTGTCCTCGAGATAATATTAGTTCCAGATAAGGCACACCTGGGTGAACATTTAGGGTCTTTTCTAGGCACTTAGTCCGTGAATTGTGTTTGCTGCGCCACTTTAAATGTTGGGTCGAAAGACCTTGAGTTCGTTTATAGATATTATAATCGCACAGTTGAACTGAGAAAACAATTACATTGATAGAAACCATTGTTTAACGTCTACGCTGTTTTTGACAGCCTGTTCTGCGAAAAAAGTGCTAATGTTGCAAAGGTCACATTCCGATAGGACAGATTGCGTAATACCTTTCAAACCTCTACGACCAGGGCCGTACAAAGGTACCAAGTTGTACCGCTTAACGTCAATACTAGTTATGATCTACTATTTCACTAAAGGGAAGGTCTTGACCTTGGCTGACAGGCATCAGCTGTTTGTTCCTCCAGCCTTGCCTTCCTCCAGTAGCCTGAATTACTTACACATACACCTGGAGGGGTGCCAAGGTCTCACTCCCTGATCAATAACCTATCGGCGACTGACAGGTACTGCCCCGTCTTGTAATATAATCTCTCCTTGCAGTCTAGGTTTTTGAATGTATTACTGTTTTTAGGTTTGGAAGGTTATGAAATGTATTTAAAAGTGTACGAACTTACCGATATGAGTAAAAAGTACCGAGAAATGAATAAGTCAAACACCATTGGTAGTTTAGGTATATTTTCTCCTGAATGCATCTATGTATTACACATGATGTAAATAAAACTTTCCATATATATTATGTGTATATTCAATATCCAGGTTATGTGAATGTAGCTGATGATACTCAAATAAGTTGAGGTGATGCAGTCTTTATAAAACGTAGGGAAATCAGTCCAAAGAATTTCTTGGCATGGAAAGTGTCTATCAGACCCTGCGGCATAAATATTTGTACAAGTTTTGATATATTCTTCAACCACAGATAACTTCAGCATAGGTTATTATGCACAGTCCAGCAGCCCTTAAACGAGTGAGTTATGTGATCACTTTCTGCCTGAAACAGCTGGTAGTGGTGACAGTCACTTCATCAGGGCCCAGTCTCACCTGACAACAGGTCTTCACTGACCACAGGTCTCTCCAGACAGGAGCACCTGGTCCAGCATCAGTTTCCCATCAGCTGTCCACTGACATGCGCTGGAGATGGTGCTTGTCTGTGAGGAGAAAGGCCCTCTGGTGAAGATGGTCTCAGAGGGGCCCGGCGAACACGTTGTGTCTTAGTTACAAGGTGCCGTACAGATGGTCCTTTCTGTCGGGGTTAGACCATGGCCGGGAAGGGTTCGTGATGACCCGGTGTCAAAATGAGAAGCACCTGTTCTCCCAGCTTACCAGCAAGGCTGGGAGTTATAGACCAGACTTGTTCAAGTTTGGATCTGAGATCCTAAATGCTGTATTTAGTGTCAGTAGCAAATTGCGTTTAAATTGTTTACCAATCATATGGACTTTATGGATCATAAGATTGGTTTAAAAAAGAAAATGAAAGAAAGAAACAAAACCCAAAATAAAGAAACAAAACCCCAAATTTTGAAAGGTCTATAGCCATCGAAGCTTGAGCAGAGTCAAACATGCAACCATCGACAAAGGAAGCTGTTGTGATAGAGACACTAAAAGTATGAACGGCCCGATTTTGTTCAGATAGATTATATACAATGAGCAGTTAACTTTACGTGCTTGACTTTCCTCATCTGTTAAATAGCGGCGTAGATTGGCCTCAAACCGTCTGCAGAATGATGTGGTGTTTTAGGCTTAAGGACGTCCGACATCCGAGATAAATTACCCAGGGCTAGTAAACCATGCGTACACAGACAGCAAAACCAAACCAAACTTTTCAACACCTCTGTACTTTTCTTCAGTTGATTTAAAATATCTAAGTTGAAACTTAATCGAATGAATTGTTTATTGAACTGCCTAATAGGCAGTTTTAATCTATCCTTATTAATGGCAGGGAAATAGATTTTATAGAAAATTATTTGCGCAGAAAGACTCCTAAATCTTTGCTTTAATACTGAAAAAAACCCAGTGTATTTGCAAGATCCGTTTCAAGTAGTTCTGAAAGGGAGTAAGGGTGGAGAAGTCTGGAGGAGTCTGCACCAGACCAACCTGTGATGGAGATGGCTGTTACCCAGGGGTGAATCGGTTCTCACTTGTTGACTTCTCCACCCAACGCCGCTAATGCAACCATTATAGGGCTTAACGATTAAACCATATCAATAATAGAACAGGTTACTACGACGCCTTGCAGCAATAGCGTTCATAAATACAACCAGTTGTTTACATGAATTCCATGTTAAATACTAACATTATATTTACTCGGAAATCACTGAAATGTATGGTACATTGTTTATGTAAACGGATTGATTACAAATCAAGATTGTCATCCGATTATCTCTGTGTGCACAGTATTTTCTGGAGTTCATTCCGAAAAATCAATAGTTGTGGAAAACAAATGAAACATTTTCTACGGAATGTTACAGTACAGCAATAGTCATTTGAAACCCCATGCAGCAGAAGCTTAAAACGCCGTTTGGGGGAAAACCCGACTTACTGTAAAATTACCCCCGACGATGAAGTCAATTTTTCATTGGATGTAATAGGCGTGTTTTGATGTCTCCCCCTGTACAGTCCCAGATCAATACGCCCAGCTGACAGCCTGCTCACCGCCGGCCGGCCGGTAAATCCGCCAGGAGGGCCGGGAGGGGGAACTTAATACTTCGTAAATGTCGACAATTGAGATCACAGAAGTAAAAACATAGCATTGGCCATATTTCACCAGATTTATTGATAGTTTCACCTATGTACTTTTAGATGTAAAGGATGGTACTCCAGCACTATATATAATTGGCAAGACTGAAGAGATGCGGACTGTCCAGGATTATTACGATAATAAGCGATTATCAATAGCAGAATGGGCTGAATGACCTTCGGATAACCTTTGAACCTTATGGATATCTTGTGTGTGGGTGTATATATGTCCACCTCTCAAATTTGAATGTTGACCCATTGATAAATAAAAGGGAATTGGCCTCAATAACAACGGTCTAATCCATTTTAGTTTCATTCATCATATCGTTAGCAAGTCTCCGCACATACTTTAGTAATCGTCATTTAAAAACCCACATAGCTTCATGCCATATGAAGTCTTTGGTCTCTTCCCGTTGCTATCTTTACTTGACGTAATTCACCCTAAGGTTTTACCAATAACTTTTCAAGTTTTACGATCGGAACACGCTCTCTTAGCATATCGATATATTGTTTGAAAATTGATGTCTTCAATTAAAACCCAAGTTAATGATCGTGATTACGGCATTATAATTCAGAATAAGGATTTTCCCCCAAAATGAGTCAGCATGTTCTCATAAGAATCGCCCATTCATCATTTCTACTGGGCGGCTAGCCAGGGGGTTTTGAAATTTGAGTCATATAAATAAAATACCTCCTCTCTCTGAATGGATGACCACTGAGATGTTTATTTGCACTTTGAGTTAAGAAAGGGATAGGGACGCACGAAAGCGCCAGGTGGGAAAAAAGAATGAATGTATATATACCGACTTCACTGGAGTATGTATGGTATGTGAGAGTTGGGTGACTGTGTGTGCTGGTCCAACACACACCAGTGGGCCGCTTCAACAGGCCGGGCCCGCTCCCATATCGCACAACATTGATGGCTGGGTCACACAACTAGTTACATTGATGGCTGCATGAGAAACAATAATGATTTTGTATTTAGCTATTGATACATGAAGCCAGCTTACAGACCCTGATAGAGAGGTTCGTAAGTCTCATTTGGAGCCGTAAACTATGGCCGGCCGGCCGTCATGTATTTGCATGGAGCCAGACGCAGGGCTATCAGTCCCCAAGTGCATTGTGTGCACAAGCTACTCTTTTTTCACTTACCACTTTTTGGGTTTCTTTTTTCCCCAGACTCAGACGATAACGAGGGAGACAAATGCGATTTTGGCTTTTATCTGGTCATGACAGATCCATGTCATGGAATAATAATTAATAAATGCCACTGGGGGGTTGGTGGGCGACGCCATCCACTCTGTCTGGGTATTTAAGGGGAGGGGGGTGAATATTAGATTGGGCGTGGACTAATGAGAGGAGATGACGCCCCGAGGTGACTTGTCACGAGTGTCGGGATGTGTTGTACTTGTAGCGGTGACATTATGAGGGGTTAGTGGGCAGAATAAATGGTACGACGAAAAGAGTATTGCTGCCAGCTTTGTTCTGTGTCATATGATACATTTTGTTGAACCAGCACCATTTGATCAAGATTATTTATGTTGCAATACTTTAGGAACTGCACAGTCAGACAATGTTTCCCATAATGTCATAATATGTCAATTGTCATGCAGTTGCTGCATGGTTCTGAATAACCTGTCGCACCCTACAAACACCCTATCACCCCGTCGCTGCACATACAAGCAATTTACACCGTTCGGTCTATGACTTGATGCAAGTGAAATAGTTTTTGTGATTGATGAATTCACACCACATGTTAACCAGAGTCGGATTTAGAGATGGGGCGCCCCTTTCTTTTTTCTCCAGACCCTGTATGTGGCTCTGATCTTTTCTACAGTTTTCTTTAATGTAAAATTAGGCCAAAGAGAAATATTAAGATGCCCCCCAGTCAAAAACCCCTAGAACCGCCACTGCTAACGGCAAACCTAACCATTATCAGTATAAGCTTAGAAGATGGCCCTTTGTTGAAAGTTCTAAATGTTATCAACAGGAAATGTTATAGAAGTGTTCTATATAGGGCAGTTTCAGCATGGAATAATTTGCCAATTGAGATTCGTATTCTCAATGACAGAGGCATGGTGAAATCAAAACTGAAGAATCGTCATAGAAACCCCTATGTTGCCAGCAATATATAATTTGTTGCTTGTGCATTATCATTCACCTATTCATTCTCTTCATAATATGTTCGCAATGTGTTTTCATAAATTTGTTATCATCCTTGTCATTGGACCTAGATCTTATGAATGTTGAAATTACTCCCCTGGTTATGATAATCTTGATGTAAAATTACCTATAGGGGAGGGGGAGGAAGATCGTCTATGATGAATCCCCAATACCCGAAATAAAAACAATTTAAAAAAAAAAAAAAAGATTGTCATTTGCAAAGTGTGAATATAACCTAGGGAAGATATATACTTCACAGTGACCCCAGACTAAACGGTCAGCCACATTAAGTGAATGAACCAGTACATGGAATAAATATGTCAAAGGTAATACCTCTTAGTTTGACCGGGGCTAGCGACAATAACACGTCAATCCCATTAGGTTGACAATACAGGCACCACGCTAATGGCTCAGGTATCAAGATAGGCCCACTGAATGGCGTACAAGCCAACGGGTATGCATTATAGACCTTGTGCAAACGTGGTCACGTGACCATATTTTGGTGATCACCATGTGCTCATCACATCATCGTGGGTATTAGATGACTCTAGAATTGATCAATTCTGATTGCTTATTTTGACTTATTGTGATTATATAAGTTAAATTTAGCAGAAATATTTGTTCTAGATGTTTTTAATTTGTGCAAAATCACATTTTAAAGATGATCACCAATATGGCGTCCATACATTTTCTGGGTATTGTGACATCATCTGCACAACGTCTATAGACAATATTAATACCTAAGAATTTTGTATGGAGAGCGTCCCTCCTTTGATAATTACTGATCGATGTCGGAACTTTCGTTGTCATACGATGTACTCCCAGAAACGTATCTAGAATAGAAACATAATTCATAGCAATTATAATCACTACTTGTCAGGTAAAGAAATAGTTACCGAGTGCCCGAGTCTTTAGATTAGATGAAACCTTAGAGCTATGCACCTGTCGGACCAACTAGAATGTACTACTGCCATCAACTGTCGACGTCTAGTATCGAATAACCAGACACGAATGAATGAATCTAACTCTTTGTTTCAAAACCAGTAGAGAGGGAAAGTCAGTGCGTCTCAAAATACAATATGGCTCACCCACATCATTCCAAACCAATGAATATAAGAAATATGCCAGAACGAATTAAATTTGCATTCTAGACCCAGGTATTCCCCGACCTATCTTGTCTACTCTTCGTACAAAACAGATCAATGAACTGGCGGGGGTTGGGGCCGCTCTCCACGTCCACCCTTCCCCGATTAGACGTCCCCATGGCGATGATCGTTAGTGTTATCGGGCGGTGGGGGGTGAGGTAGGGCTGGTAACCATGGTGAGGAAGGGGTCAGGTACAGGTGAGGCCGTCAGCACCTGGAGGAGTGAACCTTAGAATACCCGCCCTGGAGGGGGGTATTGGGTGCGACGTTTAGGGCAGAGGGGTTGGTGGACTATTAGGTTTAATTCCCTAACACTTATCAAAGCGGCAGTGAAAATAAGATCAAAGGTAGCTATATAATCAAAATGGATAATTCTAATGTCCTACATTTAAGTACCCTGTACTTTCCCTATTGGTATTCTTCTGCGTTTGTATTCTGAAATATTTTAACAGACAACAAGACGTCAAGGAATACAGAAGAGATGGTAGAACGAGTCGGCTTAAGATACTTTATCTTCCCCCTTAGCACTTCTAATCGTTCTAAGACCCTATAAAACATCAGACCTTTAAATGACCATCACAAGCCATTGATGGGCTCACAACAAAGAGTTGTATATTCCATTATGTCTAGATGTGCCTCGGTTATTGACTGAGTACTAAGAAGTAGTCGCTCGAGCCTGCTTGCCATAGGAGTAGATCGGCCCTGTGAAGAGGCTCATCTTTTTAAAGTAATGGAACCTTAATACAAATTCATTATTAACTGCCATTTGTTTCAAGTAAATTATAAACACGTTAGTAAGTAATATTTTGTGTATATATAATCTAATATCATTGTGACAGTTCAAATCATGTGTATGTTTCTTCAAGTGTGGAAGTTGAGTTGTTGGGGCTTCCTTAATTAGACTGCAATCAAATATTCCTTATTAGCGTGCTTTGAGTACCGGTAATAGAAATTGATTTGGCAAAATTGCTTGGCAAATTTTACACCACCTCTTGGGTTGCTGCGCACTAATAATTTTCAGATAAGCTGAGTTCACATCGCATTAAATGTATAAATCATGGCTCTTTGACCTAGTTCTGATCCATCTAATTACTGAAAGATCATTGTCACCTCTGTTTCCATTAATAGTAATATCAAATTTTAAGAAATGAAATACGGTACATATGATTGTAAAATTGATGTTCGCTGTGTGCTCTTAAATCCCTTTTTCAATCCATCATCTTCCAATCATAAACTATCATACGACCGCTGTCTATAGCATAATCTTATGAATATAACTTCTTAGAAGGGGATAATTTCAGTGTGCCCACGCAAGTCTTAAAAGGTCTTAAAAGGTCTTAAATTGATTTTCTCAAATTTAAGGCATTGAAAAGGTCTTAAATTTCAACATTTTCCTGCAAAAGGTCTTAATTAACTCTTTGCTCCCCGGGATTGTTTCTCTAGGTGTTCCCCAGGCCCTATCCTAGCCCCAGCTCCCTTAGGAGGCCTCCCATGTATGAGTGGACCTATGTTTATTTTGAGGGTCATTCAACTTCATGTAGTATTAATTAATTGGACACTAATGAGGGAGAGAGCATTTGTGATGTTTAAGGGTATTATAATGTATACACAGATGCAAAGCCTACAAGGCTAGCCCACAGCTTTCCTCCACTCACACTTACCATAACACCTCCCCATAACATCTCACCTCGCACCTCTATTGTCTATGGCCCACTGGTCTGGTGTCAGAGCCCAGGGGCCCACCTGTTGGTGTAGTACTATTGTATCCACCTTTCCCTGTGAGGGGCCCCCTCAGGGAAATTTGTGAATTAACCACACTTTAAAGACCAATTTCTTCATTCAATATTATAATTATGTGCATAAGAATCCCATCACTCACATTGTGGGAAACTGTACTTTAATGTCAATATATTTTTGAAAAATATCCAAGTATTTCTACTATGTCTTCTTGATCACCTATAGACTTTTAGGCCCGTCTATAGACGGCCTGGGGGACAAGAGGGGGTGTGCTAAGCCCGCATATAGACGGGCTGGGGGAGCAAAGGGTTAAAAGGTCTTAAATTGGATCTGATTAGGAAATTAATCCAAATTTTAGGATGATCAAAATTGCCGTTTTTTGCCGCATGTTATGACATCAAATATCATGGGATCAAATTTGTCCGTGACCTGTGGCAAATTGGCCTTAAATTTGCCAAACGTAGGTCTTAAATAGGTCTGAAAAAAAGGTCTTAAATTGATTTTTGAAAAAGCTTGGGCACCTTGAATTAAGTTATATTGCAAAATAGTCTGTCCAAAACGGATCTTTGATGTATCCGTGAGGACTATAGAGGGTAGGTTCCCATGCTCAGCATACTCCACACAGTGATATTCTAAATGACACAGCTCCGTCTCAGTGGGAGGAGACAGGCCCCAGACAGGGGGAGAGAGGCCTGGGAGGTCCGGGGGGTCACGGACGTCGGAGAGGGGGAGGGGGGGGGGCAGAGACTAACATGGCGTCACTCAGGAACACGGTAACACTCTGTCCGCTAACACAGGAGGAGAGGCGTGCTGCTTTATGCCTCCCAACTGGTGCAGTAAAAAGCGGACATATGTTTCACAATGAATGAAAGATTTATCGTCTCTTCTATTATACCAAAGTACTTTTTCATATGAGGGGAACAAAAAGATGCCATGTAGCCTCCATGTGGGTGAGCCGTGTGAGGGAGTGGGATGGGCTCCGGCTGACGGATGGAGTTAATATGCGGAGAAAAACACGGCCCGGCTTCATGGTAGACAGGCGTATTCCTTTTATCGTCGATACTCCGTAATGGACTTCTCTGTGACTTACAACAGTATTCCGTCTTTAACCATTTACCCACTGGTTAAGTTGAAACTGTGCAGTAGCACAATTTGCAGGAACTGGTAGACTTATTGGCGATGATAAGACTTCAGTCAAAGTGATGAATTTACATTTTAAGATGAAATGAACGTATATCCGTACAACATAGGAATCAGAGGAAAATTAAACGAAAACGCTTCGAAAGCAGATATGTAAGTTTTCCTGATTTGACACATTGACATAGTAATTGTTTGCCCTAGTTTCATCTCAAACTACGGAAATTATAATGATACTCCTGTAAAGTAACACACCCTTAACTGTCTCATAATAAGAGATCAAGACAAACTAATGTAACCATTCTATCAGATATAATTATACGTGCCTTGATAACCGTACATGAATGTGACCGCGCACGATGTTTATGGGGGAAGTAAATATAGGGAGTAGTCAACTATAAAGGCGTGTTCACAAAGAGATTTATTCCTGAACCTATATGATCTAAAAGGAGAGGACCTTTAGCACTGCTATGTACAGCTGTGGCTGGCATGGCCCCTACTACTAGTCTCTGTGGGCCGCATCTGGTGGGGACGGGAGGATTCCCACGTGTCGGCACGCCCCCCTCTCCGGGAGGCAGTCATCTTAGGGTCACCTTTTTAGGGTGGGGTGGCCAGTTATCAAATAGAATAATAGCCAAAGGTCACGGCAGATCTGTCGGCATGAATGTCTCGCGAAATTACTGGCGTACATAGCATTTAGATGATTTGACTCAGAAAAAGGTTACCTATATTTTGAGTACGTGTATAGGCCTATATATACTGGCATCCATGTAATGTTCCTGAAGGAAGGAAAACTATATCAAAACGTGTTATAATGATTCAAGTTAGAAATAAATTAAACTGAACTTTTTTCGTATGACTTTATGGACATGTCATATTTGGTAGCTGTATCGAATCAACAACTATATCCGTGAGTTCCGACGTCATAGACCGACCAGACGCAGGAAGTAAAGCGCAATTTGATCTGGTATCAAAAGAGATATTGATGCATGTGGGTGAGAGGATTTGTATGAGTCACCGGTCTAGTATAAGACTACAGTGTTAAGTATTTGTGGGGAAAGGTGTGGGAGTAGCTCCTGAGGCACTCCCAGCGGGCGGGCTGTGGACTTTGTATAATACCTCCAGACAATAAGGCCATACCGAATTATGATGTACATCTGTGGTGAGCCATTACGTGGGAGATTCAGAAAGAGACATTTTAAGATGTTATTTTCATAATTTAAAGCCTCAGTAATTGAACTAAGGTATTCAAAACACTTGTTAATCAATAGTTTTTCCCCTTTCACCTAATTCTCATCATTCTTTTCCCTAAAATCCTTCTTATTGTTTTACCCGGCCTGTATGTCGCTCTGATCTTGGGTAACCCTTCCCTTCTTAGTATTACAGAGCTGGCTTACCGGTGGGGGGAGAAGGAGCCGGTCAAGGAGGGAGTTCCTCTCTATTCTTTGTGCCACTCTCATCTTGTGTAACCCTTCCCTTCTTACCCTTACAGAGCTGGCTGACCGGTGGGGGGAGGAGAAGGAGCTGGTCAAGGAGGGTGTTCCTCTCTATTCTTTGTGCCACTCTCATCTTGTGTAACCCTTCCCTTCTTACCCTTACAGAGCTGGCTGACCGGTGGGGGGAGGAGAAGGAGCTGGTCAAGGAGGGTGTTCCTCTCTATTCTTTGTGCCACTCTCATCTTGTGTAACCCTTCCCTTCTTACCCTTACAGAGCTGGCTGACCGGTGGGGGGAGGAGAAGGAGCCGGTCAAGGAGGGTGTTCCTCCCTATTCTTTGTGCCACTCTCATCTCGTGTAACCCTTCCCTTCTTACCCTTACAGAGCTGACTGACCGGTGGGGGGAGGAGAAGGAGCCGGTCAAGGAGGGTGTTCCTCTCTATTCTTTGTGCCACTCTGACTTTTTGTAACCCTTCCCTTCTTACCCTTACAGAGCTGGCTGACCGGTGGGGGGAGGAGAAGGAGCCGGTCAAGGAGGGTGTTCCTCCCTATTCTTTGTGCCACTCTCATCTCGTGTAACCCTTCCCTTCTTACCCTTACAGAGCTGACTGACCGGTGGGGGGAGGAGAAGGAGCCGGTCAAGGAGGGTGTTCCTCTCTATTCTTTGTGCCACTCTGACTTTTTGTAACCCTTCCCTTCTTACCCTTACAGAGCTGGCTGACCGGTGGGGGGAGGAGAAGGAGCCGGTCAAGGAGGGTGTCACCTTCTACCTGAAGCTGGTGGGCAGCACGCTGGTCGAGGAGCTCACTGAAGAGGGGGCCAGTTACGGCGACAGTATCAGCGCCGGCGCCGTGCAGACAATCGTCAATATGGTATGTGATAATCAGAAGAAGGGTTGCCAAGTTGGGATTTTACACGCATTTCATAGACAGAACTTCTTTGGGGTTACTGCTATGGCGTAATTACAGGGATGTAAGTTTTCAGATTTTTGTCTTGTTTCAGATTTTTTCACGTTATCACCTCAAGTAATAATTTTCAACTTGAATTTGTTACATCACGTTTTAAAGCATTTCAAGATGATTTCAGATTTTGTTTGTGGGATTTCAGGCATTATTATTTCATACACAATAAAGCTAGAGTTTCTAATTTAGAATAACAGTCATATCTCAGTTATATCCCAAGACCAAGACAACACTACGATTTAGTCATATTTACTACTAAAACCACCTCAGGAAATGTTGTCGCAGTATTGCGAACGCTTATTTAGTGGTGAATATTGATTATTGCACAATGTTAAAACGTCAGTCTTTGCCTCTGTTTAGGCCAAGCTGAGCGGTAAGAAGAAGCTGCCCAAGATGGCGCTGACCAGATTTTGTTTGTGGGATTTCAGGCATTATTATTTCATACACAATAAAGTTAGAGTTTCTAATTTAGAATAACAGTCATATCTCAGTTATATCCCAAGACCAAGACAATACTACGATTTAGTCATATTTACTACTAAAACCACCTCAGGAAATGTTGTCGCAGTATTGCGAACGCTTATTTAGTGGTGAATATTGATTATTGCACAATGTTAATACGTCAGTCTTTGCCTCTGTTTAGGCCAAGCTGAGCGGTAAGAAGAAGCTGCCCAAGATGGCGCTGACCGTGTCGACAAGGGGCATCCGGGTGGTCAACATGGCCACCAAGGAGGTCAAGCAGGACGTCACCATCTACAGGTCAGTGGTCAGCTCGGAGACATTCATACTTTAAAAATTAGATTGAAATTACATGGGAGTGTTGCACCAAAAAATTTTGATATTGTGGGTAAAATATTAAAGTTAATTCTTAGTGTGTGTATCATCGAGGTGTCCGCAACAACGACTAAGAAGATTGCAGTTACAAGTGCTGGTTTTGGATCGATTTTATGTTTTTTGATAAATCAAATATTCTAGGAAAACTCCGAAAAGGAGCGCCTAAATCCACCAATAATCAAATCTCTCAACAAATTTACATGTAAGAAAACCACACTCTTAAATTCATAAACTATATATCTGACTGACTCACCTTTTTTACTTGCTCAGAATCTGCTTCTGTACGGCGGACAAGAACCACGATAAGATCTTCGCCTACGTGGCCCGTAACACGGAGAACGAGACGATGGAGTGCCACGCCTTCCTCTGCCCCAAGCGGCGCATCGCGCAGGCCGTCACCCTGACGGTGGCCCAGGCCTTTAACGTGGCCCAGGAGGAGTGGGAGGACAAGCAGATCAAGGAGGAACAAAATAAAAATACGGTAAATTGACTTTTAGATATGTTTTTATAATGACATTTTTTGGGGAAGGACTGGACGGCATTCCAGAGAGAATTGGCGATATATGGTTTCCAGATAATTAATGTGCACCCAATTTTCCACAACTTTTGCCAATGCGTTTCAGAGACATTATCTGGGAGTGGGTTTTGTCCCCTAGTTGGTGCATGTGGATGAGCCCAAATAATTATCTGGAAAAGTGTAAATATGGCTTAAGTTATGCGAATGTTCCCGGCGGGATGATTGTATTTCTTGTTTTGCATGAATGATACCAGCGAACCATGAATAATTATCTGGAAATAATTATCGGGAAAATTCATAGTCAAGTTAGTCAATTAGGGGAAATGCACAAATGTGCATATTTTCTACCTTAAGTTAATCACTGTACCTGAAACTCTCAGGTTATACCAGACAACACAACATTCTTGCTACCCATTTTGTATTATTCTTTATATATCCACAGTCTAGGGTTACTCTCTCTATATATATAGTATACATTATGGATGTCAAAACATAATCTTTTTCTGATCCCCCATAGATAACATGTTCTATTCAATAAATATTTAACTGTTTATATAGCTAAGATGACACTTAAAAATAAAAATATAATTTCAAAGATTTTACGTTATAGACCCAGTGCCGGTCGTGCAGCCACCCCCATCAGCTGTGTTCCTTATCTATAAACTGTTAGAAAATAAGGATTAATTTACAAGGGATAGCCAAGAAAACCAATGTTTTCTGCCACCTCCAAAGCTGTAGCATAGGGCGGATGTCAGGGATATGTCCGCAGCAAAAGGGAACTATATTTCAAAATACGTCAGATACCTCAATATAATTCTCCCTACCGATTTACAGTGTATTAGACAGGTTTATTATGCTAATTTTGTAAACAACAGCAAATGGAAATCTATAGAAGACATGCAGATATTTGCCATATTTTTTTTTTATCTTTAATGGATACATTTTCAGACCAGCCTAAAATATAAAGTATAGATAGATACACATTGAGAATATTGCTAGTTTGGATGTAGTCAAAGCGTTTTTTTTAAAACACAGAGTGCCATGATTAATGCAAAATGGTATGCTTAAGGCCTTTGACTTGTCTACATATTTCCCAGCATGCATCTTGATCTAAACAAGTCTGTATGTACCACGCAGTATATGCTATCTGTGGTTGGGAGAATTGTGGCCTGGAAAATTCTAATTGTGCACATTTTTATACTAATCTATTCAAAAGGCTGAAAAATGTTCATGCTCCAGGTGTACACTTTTTCCCTCCGTTTTCCTTTTATTTTTTCTAATGTTCGTCCAAATCTAAGGAAAACACAGTATTGCATTCATAGAAGAACAGGGGCACCCTGATAAATTTTGATGGCCAAAATGAAAACTAATTTTAGGATGTCTTGCGCTATTTAGTGAAGTCGAGGGTTACCTAATAACATACATGTATACCTTCCCTAAATAAGTTTTAAATGTTTGTTTTTTTATTAATATAGAGATATTCTGTGGAAATGATATTCTGTGACTGGCATGCCTGGAAATAGGTGGCTAACCTAATGTTAATGTGTCTAATCCATCCCTGTATCATAGTAATCAATCATAACTTTTTTTTTTATGTGTTCTTGTATTATGCGAACCTTTCAGATCTATAAAAAGTCTGAGTATGTGAATATATTCAAGAGAGTAACCTCCGTCAGGATCCCTCCTATCATTAATATAAGTCTAAATAAAGTTCTTCTCTATCTATGTTTAGAATTGCATTAAATAAGTTTGTTTAAAAGATTAAAATTGAATTTTTAAGATTTATCTGGATGTTTGGGGTCCTTATTTTTCGCCCTTGGAAACCAAAGCGATCAAAGGAGCACCAAAGCAAATCAAAGCGTATCGGGCGGAATTCTCTAAAGGACAGCGCTCGGACTTTCGCGTACGACTACAAGCAATAAACTAGAATGAGTGACATTTTGCAGACTCGCCGGGAACATCCAGAAATTTAGCATAAAGCTGGTGGCCCCTTACCTTGTAAACTATTTTCTATATGTTTCTATCATTGCGGGAACAAGCTACCCATGTCTTATTTACCGATACATCCGGTAAAACGGTCGTGGCGCGACCCGCCATTGGCAAAATGTGACTGCATAACCTCGCAAAACCGCCGAAAACCTACAGTCCCGCTCGTCACGTGACAGGTGATGGCCGTACTCACCTCAGAAAACATATAGAATCCGATAGAATTGATCGATTTCCTATCTGGTATGGATCGTACATGATGTTTGAGGTCCTGTACCACCATTACTTGGTCATTTATATCGATATTTGAGCAAATAATACCAGAAATCCGATCGTCACCCGACGCCGTGTTAAACGGGTCAAGTAACGCCCACCAGCCTCGCTTTCGATCGGGGAGGAAGGGAACTGGGTCAATCTCTGAATATTCATCAACTTTGCAGACCTATTTCACCATGAACTCAGTCGATCTAACCTTAGTTATTGGTATGCACAGATAGATTTCGACCCATAGCTAAGCCTCCCAATGTCCCAGAATCGAATATAATGCGAAATAACGCGTCTAAACGCGTAAATGCATCGCGCCATTTTCTTGCAATCCTTCGATCGCCTCCCCACCGCTTGACACTGTCACTCGGCCGGGTGTAGTCGCCGCGGTCGGACGTGTTGGCGGGAGGCTCCTCTTTCGCCGCCTCCATATCTGGATTACAGCGGTATCTGATGCTAATAATATATATATTTTGGACGAATGGACACCCTTAAACGCATACAACGCATTGACAATTCATGCGTGATTCATGCGTTCGTATCGAAGGAAAAACATTGGATCAATCGGACACGTGGAGGCACTGTCACCGATCGCTGTCATGGCGTCAATCCTTCGCCGGGTTCTCTCCCCATCAAGCCTGCATCGATACATTGAACTCAGGAAACCAGGATGACATTAAACGCATCAATTGTGGAGGATATACGCATTGAAACGCATTGAGGACTCGAGCACAGGCCTTAACGGTTAGTGTATATCTTTTCCCCAGCATTTGGAATGATACCGTTGAAATCTAGGCCTAAACTCGGCTAGAGGCCTAACACGCAGTGGTCGGACACTGGCAATCTGAAAAATAATTATTTTAGGCCTTATTACCCCTACCAAAATGAAATCCATGTATATATCTATGTTCTCATATATGTGAGGGTCCTATTTGTCATATAGTTTGATCTTTTTAGGCCTAGAAACGCTTGCAAGAATATTTTACAGATGGTATGAAAAAATGACTGCACTCAGATAGGCCTAAGCCCCCTCCGACACTGTCAATGTATTATGGATGCTCCGAAAGCAATTATTTATGATCAAAAAATTAAATTATTTGTTGAATTGTCACTATAGTGTCACTTTTACTTACCTACCATCAAAATATTCAATCTGAACTTTAATATGTCTAGGCCTAAGTCACTGTCAGTGTCTGAATCATTCTCATTCAATGTTAAAACATAGGCGTCACACTGTCAATAAGTTCTCCGGTGCTGTCAGACAGATTCAAAGATTAAAATGATTTGTGAAATTGTCACTATAGTGTCATTTTTTCGGACCTACCATCAAAATATTTTATTAATTAATATCTCTTCTTAGGCTTAGCTTCCTGCGTTAATTCCAATCGGGCGAAATTCTCATTTCATCAAATGATCAATCCTTTCAATCCCCTCAATCGGCCAACTTGTTGTGTGTGAGGTACCACCTGCCTCTATCTGGGATGTGCCAAGAGCGGGAGGCAGGCTCCATGGACTTTTGTTGTTTTGCTTGGGTGAGGGGGGGGGGGGGGGGTACTTGTATAAAAACTAGTAACCTCCGTCATGGTAACTTCCACCATGATAACCTCCGTCATGATACCCTCAAACATAAGAGCCCTTGGCCCAAATAGCTTCAAATGTGCTTTAATCAGTGCAGCTACGCTATCTAATGCTATATTCGTTAGAATATGGGGAAAATAACATCATATGGATGGATATGTTGATATTTGCAGTATCTAATAAAAAAAAACATGACGGAGGTTACTATATTTCATAGAAATATTGAGAATTTTTCAACAAGGAGCTGTATTTTCCAAAGTAAGACATGCTATGTGCCAATGTTTTGGGAAATGAATACCTATAACATTACTATAGAATGCAAAACTTATCTGCTCCGAATTCCTGATAATTATTAGGCTGCCGTTAGCAACTTTTGCTATCTGCAAAATCCAGACTCCCGATAATTATTTAGAATTCCCGATAATTATTTTGTATATCGGGAATGTTTCTCTGGAATGGCAACAATTATCGGGAAATGGACTCTGATTCCACTTTTCTTATCAGGGACAAAAATTAATATCGTCAATTCTCTCTGGAACGCACTCCTGGTATTACAGGGACTCCATAAAGCTTTAATGGTGAAAGTCCGCCCCCCCCCCCCCCCCCCCCCCCGTTTTTTTTTGGTTTTTTTTTTAGTATCAAGATTTAACAGTGGTCGGAACGAGGAAATAGTAAAATATATAAAATCTAATTTGTGTAAGTCACTATGAGAGACCAGGAATATATTTTTCTATTGCACCACCTCAGCAATATCTTTCAAAAAATCAATGCTTAAATATAATTTTGTTGTATTTTAAGGTAGTTTTAAGGTTTCTATTTGCTGTTCCCGATTTTTACATTGGTCCTAACTTGCATCACCGATGAGAAATATATCCAGTAAAATGCAAACAGACCATACAAAAAGAGGCGTGTGGGGTGGTGAAGTGGTTAGAGTGTCCGCCTGTTGCGCGGGCGGCCCGGGTTCAATCCCGGGCTGGGGTGAGCTGGCTACTGTACCCCTCTACATGTCTCCCAGTGGCAACAACTGGGTTATCAAAGGTCTCTGGTAGACCACCGGCTGTTGTGTGTATGGCCCTGTCTATGGGACCAGGCACATTAAAGAACACCTGCCTCGGTAAATGTGTAGGGGTATGGTCTCTATCTTCTCATAGATTCGATCATTCCATAGATACGATCATCCCAGACAGAATTGTCAGACTCTGTTCTCGCCGTGATATGACCTTAGATGTTGCTACGGCGTTAAACCCCAATAACCAACCAACCAACCAACCAACCATACAAAAAGATATCTTGTTGGTTGCAGAGAGCGTTGTCGGCTCAGTCCAGTGTGGAGAAGACGTCGCCCCGCCCGGCCCGCCCGGAGGTGTCCAACGGGGTGCAGCATCAGGAGGTGGGGCTGATAGACCTGATGGACGACGGCCCCACGCCTCCAGTACCGCCCCGACACCACATACCCACCGGTAAGGGAAGGGTCATGTAAAACCTGCACAGTAGATTGATACAGTGAAATGCCATTATGTTTATAACGTCTAAATAATGAAATAGCATCATAATAAGCTCATTCCACTTTATATCAAAATTAAATTTCATTATCAAATAATGTTACAAATAAAAAGTAACAACTGCTAAAGATTTTCATCTTACAGAATTACGAATCGTAGTAATTTTGATAAAATTGCAAATAAAGATTGAAAAACCTCAACGAATTTGATACATGTATAGGCAATGTCCCATAGGAAGTCTGGCAGCCTGCCTCATAATGTCCTACCCCAATGTTATACCTAATGTGGGAAGGGCTCCTTATTATCAACTCTATGGAAAGTGTTCTTTTATTTACATTTTAAGTACATGTAATGAACATTGCGCTCATATTCCCCGCAGGTTTCTATGATACTGACACAAGTACGAATACCACAAGTATGGATACAACACATCCAGTTCAAATGGTAAGTTATTTACTGCATGTACATAATTAGCTGGACATGAAACTAACAACCAAGAAAATATGTGGTTTCAAATTTAGATCACATCAATGAAAAATAAGTATTACCATAGTACTATACAATCTTAGTCACGTTTTCTATAGTTAGTTAGATGTACAGTTGAATGTTTTACTGATTGACATAAAGTTACAAAGAATAAATATAATCTCATCGCTATAATAGCACTTCAGATCTATGAACATTTAAAATATCTATTGGGCTTAATATGTAAATCTCATGTTGCAGGGATTCGAAGATAATTTTGTGGAAGAAGATGAGTTTTCCAGGTAAGATTTTAATAATATCATTTGTATTGGGAATGATCGTTAAGAATTATTTAAGAACCAAAGGTTGATAAATCATCTGATTAATGAGAACTACCGGTACGACAGTGACCATAGAAGTACCTAGGGAGAAGTCATTGATATAGTAGTAGCATTTTGGTGCACTCTACAGTTCAGATTAATCGCTCCTAAATCCTGCACATTTCCTTTAAACTTATTGACCTCCAATTGAAATAAAAAAAAAATGCATTTATAAATGTTGTTCTCCTCCACCAGTCTTGCCCAGTCGCGGAGCGGTCTGGGTAACGCCAACAACAGCGGCAACAACAGCGCCCCGGCCTGGCCCAGTGAGCAGCTCACGCCCGGCCGCCAACCCACGAGCTACTCCTCCCCCCTGGTGAACCCCTTCCTGGGCCGCCAGCTGCAGACGGGGCTGAGGGCCGAGGACCTGGACGAGGGGGTGGAGCAGCTCCTCCAGGGTCAGCCCAACCCTGACCAGCAGCAGCTCGCCCGCGCACCCTCCATTGACGACCTGCTCTCCTTGTGACGTCACGGACACGCGGTGTGACGTCACGGACATTACATCAGTTACGTCAGTTCGAGAATAGACTCACGTTGCACATATGATTTGTATGGTTACATGTCGCTGGGGCATAGTTATTATTGGTCAAGGCGACAGCTCTGTGACTTGTACGTTTTTGAGTTATTGAAGAGATTCGTACCTGATGGCATATTAAGCTGGGATTTTTTCTTCGCCGTCAGAGGAGGGGCAGAGAACCTCACAGCTTTGGTAGACTGAATCTCGCCATTTTAACTGCTTGCATTTGCGTGGCTACATCAAAGTTGAGGTGTTGGAGACGTGCCCGTAATAAAGGGACGTGGTTTCTGTTCACCTTCTATATTATGCAGCAGGGTATTATCGAGTTCTTTTCTAGAATCTCTTGTTATCTCACAGTTATATCAATCTGAAATATGAGTCGTCTTTCTTTCATTTTCATTTCATGCATACCTTACGTATATTTATATGAACTACAAAAGTTCCTCGTTTATTTTGTTTAGACAGTCACGGATTGTCATTTTGAAGAAGGGAGATATCTGATTCTACAATGTCACTGAGTAACTATTCCAGTACTTTTACTGTTCATTAACTTACAGTCATACCACTATGTTATCAGTTTTGTTTATGTTTGATCTAGTGAAGGCACTTTCAAAATGAAATAACCAACCTAGGTGATTGAAAAAGAGAAGTGTAGTGTAATATGATTACAAAGTTCATTATAAAAACTGAAGATTACGCATAAGTCAAAAATTAGGTGGTGCTCAATGTGTATTGTAACCTTGAAACGGGATGTTTAGTGATAACATCCAAATGATTATAACATTCGAAGAGAATGGTGATACTTCATTGAAACCTAACAAATGTCAACCCAAACCCAGGTTTATGAAAAAAAAAGTACAATGCGTTTAATTTGCAAACAAAATCAGTGGCAACATTTGTGTATGTATCATTGTGTCATCAACTGTGGATGTTTTACGGCAGGCATGCAGCCCTATATATGATATGGGATTGGGCAGGTGTAAACCGAACCACTCTCTCGCAAACCTTATGTTCTTGAATATTCAAATGGTGTAGGACGTGTTTTTGTTCTTACTAGTTTCACCAGAATATATATGCACTTTGCCATACGATCCACACACAATTGGTGCTTTGGTGAAATCATATTGTGCTTAATACATTTGCCCTCCTGAAAATGTTTTCTAAATTGTTGTTGTTCCGCCTCTTGATTTGACAGAAGGAGGCTTAGTACTAAAAAGAAGTAACTATTTTTGTCACATGAAAACAAGCTTTGTCAGTGTAAGAAAAAGCTAAAGTGTCTTCTATGTTTTACTTGTTCTGTATTGTAACACACTTCCTGTTTGCTTTAGATTCATTACAGAAAAGTGATATAAAACATCCATAGTAAATGTCTTTGGACATGTCTTTCAATTCGCAAGATTGGGATATTCTCCTTCACATTCGACTAAAAGACTAGATCTTTCTATGTACTATGAGATTACTTCAAGGAAAGGGTCGAGATCATTTTTTCCAGTAATGTATGTGCGTTTTACTGACCAACAACCAAACATAACATGTTGATCAGAATGTGACTAGTCGTCTTGCTGTAGTCTATGGAAAGTTGAAGCAAGTTCAATGCAGGATGCACGGGGCCCACTGAGTACCGTAGGGTGCTATGCTAGGGTGGTCTCATGTATAGAGTCAGTGTGTATTGGACTGAGGCAGCCGAAGTTTATGGCTACTATGTAGTCCGGAGCTAAGTTTGTTTTTCAAATTAAGTTGTTGAATTGCTCAAAATATCAGTAAAATCGAAGCTGTATTCCTTTAGTAAGCAGAACTGTATAATTTCATGTTGGTATTTTAGGCGAAAAGGGAAAGGTCAGTTTGTTTCATGATTGAGTGATATTTTGAGTGCATAGCATTTTACCAGGGAAAAAAATCGTGTCTGTGCACAGCAGTTACATTTGAAAGTTGTATCCAAAACATCAGACGTCGCTGAGAAACATAATTATATCCATCGATCATTGAATCTAAAGTCTGATAAACTGAAGGGGATACTGGATTAGGCTAAAACAGTTTTGTATTTGTTTTCGATCAAGAGCTATTTGAATAGAATTTAGATCATAACTTTGGCTTTGAAACGTGACTAGAAGGAAAAATAAACATTGTTTATCCTGGCTTTGTAAAGGAAAAGCCCATAAAGAACAGCTCAAAAAGTTTAATGTTCTTTTCATTTCTCCTGGCAGTAAGTAATGGCTTTAGAAGGACTTAATTTTGACACGGTCAAATTAAATCTAGTCATTTAAACTGCTTCGAACATTGACTTACTTTACAGTTTTTCCAAGAAGGCACAGATCAGTTCTGCTAGCCAGTTATCACAGTGAATTTACCTCCTAGTTACATCTGGCTTGAATAGGCGTAGATAAAACTTTAGCTTTACTGTACCTTAGAGATGACCCAAACTGAATGAGACACTTGATTTTTAATTGAAAGAGATTCGGTTATTACTGAGGACTAAGTTTCACATGTTTCGTGAGAATATAGTCTAATTTGATTAAGCCCAGATGTGTCTTATACTACTTAGACAATACATTGGGCGAGTAGATGCTGAGCATGTAGAGCTACTCAGTAAGGTAAAATTGCAGCAGTGTCATTTATCTCCACTAAGGGGCCTTAAATCCAGGCAGCAGGTCAGGGTCTAACTGCACTGAGCTCAAGTTATACCTGGGTGAGGAGGGCGGTGTCACGTAGATCACAATGTAGTGTGTTGGTGACGAGGATATAGGTTCCCTAGTCAAGAACACAATGAAGAAAGCTAGCTCTGTTTCCCTCACATAGATAATATCAATACAGATTTGTATTTTGATAAGCCCCATGTCGCATTACCCTTACATCATATCCCTCAACGAATCCTTCAATGAAAGAAAAAGGTCAATTTGAATGAAGATCTGACCTTGCCTCAATTCCCTTTGTGATTGGCTGTTTAGTTTTGTTTGAATTATAACCAAGGTTATAATTATGTTTTGAATGATTTAAAGCTTGACATGTCGGTCTACCGCGTGGCATGTTGATGTGACGCGTTAAAACTTTATTGGAACGTAACAGTAATGCAAAGTGAATATAAAACCAGGTCTAAAAATGTTATTGTAGTGCTTTCCTCCCAGTACTTCGTTTATTTGCTGTTAACGAAACGATACCTTAATGTATGGGATTTGCATCATAATGGTGTTATAAAATCAATCTGGTTTTGAGTGATTTCATACTGGATGATTTTCCAGGTGGTAATATTTTACTGGTGCTGTAATTCAAGTTATTATTCAAGTGGTCATCACCTTCGGTATACCATATTATAAGTGTAACAACTAAAGTTAATTTCATTATATAAAGCTTATTATCAAGTAGTAACAAGTAATTCGATTTTTTTTAGCTATGTCAAAAATTTACTCAATGTGCTTTTTATAAAACAATCCCTAATATGTAATATGATTGGACACACAAATTCCGAAAAGTTCTCTCGCAAAATGTGGCTTTTGTTGTTTGAAAAAGAGATTGAGTACCGTAAAGAGAAAAGGCATTGGCCGCTTACTGCATGCTTCTAGTGAAAGCAAAACGAAACCTAGCACAAAACCTGAGATGGCTGATACTGCTTGACACGCATTGATATCTATGTTTCGGTGTTTACATGTTTGTCTAACCCTCAACGCAAAAGAAAACTGATTTAAAATGAAACTATATCATAACATTATAGTGGTCAAATGTGTATTTGTATCCCCCTTTCATTCATATTAAAACAGTGTTTTTATTCACTTAGTGTATGTGTAGGTCCCAGTGTTCGTCCATTCAATTGTTATTCGATTACCCAGCTGATGGGTCTCCTATGTACTTGTTGATCTAATGTGATTTAGAAATAAATGTTTCAACCAAAATCTTCCGATGCTTTTTGAATGTGAGAGATTTGGCAAACCCTGAAGATTAATTATTTCATTTTATTACTTTTAACTTTAATCATGTACAGGAAAAATATTTTCTAAAGGAAAAGAAAAGGAATTACAGCAGACTGGAGGTACGATATCAAAAATTTAGTTGCGTCATGAAAAATATAGGGAATTTGAGATTCAACCTCAAGATAACATGATGAGGTTAGGATTTTGTTGTTTAGAATACAATTACTCCACTGGATGTCGCACCCATCCTAGGGCATTACCCTGTTTCGTGCACTGCAAAAATAATGTTATTTTCCATTTTAGATACAAATATACGTATAAATGATTATAGATTTCAAGTATGTAATATTTTGTGGTGCGAGACCTCAACAAAATAATTATTTTAACGGTGTTTTTTTTTTACAAGTGACATCTTTATGCTATGCTTTTCAACCAAAACACCTTTTTGGTGTACAAGGGTTTATGCCAGGTCTGCTCAATGACACACTTCGGGCACTCTAGTTTCTCTTCAGTCCACGTACAGCTCTTTCGCCTTTTACTAAAGATTTCCATGGAGAGGAACATACACACGAGTCTATGTACTATTTTTTGAGGCCGTCTCAGAGCTGTCTTTCATCAAAGTAATCTAGCCTCTGCTTTCTGACGTTGTGTCAGTGAGGTTCAATTTGGTGGTTTCTAACTCTAATTATGACGAATACCACCACGCACATAAATCTTTGGCGTTGAAAGGAATAATGATCTTATTAACTAGAAATAAAAATGAGCTACTGGCATTAAAGGATAAAAAGTTGGTCCAAATACCCACGAAGTTACACAGGCGGATCCAGGATTTTGAAAAGGGGGAGGGGGCGTGCAATTGGAAAATGTTTTCTTAATTACGTTTTTTTTAAACACGCCCCACCCCCTCCACTCTGGATCCGCCCAATTAGTTCAGTGGTCAATTTCGCTTCGACATTATTGCATATGCTGACCATTTCTTCTCAATGCCAATCTATAAGTTGTCTCAGCCAGTATTGATAATGAAAGAATTATGAGATAAGTTAGTAAATCAGTATTTTTAAAGTGTCCCAAAAACTCCCGGAGACAAGTCCTAATTGTTGAACATGTTCAACAACTGAACTGTGAGAAAGAGAGTCTGCGTAATATCCACCAGGTGGCATGGTCGTTTACACGCTCGAGTTATCCAAAGTATTTGAAAAACAATTCTTTGTAATCAAATGTTTTCTCATATCGCAAAATAAATTAAATTACTAGTGTATAACATAATGGTCACATGGTGGATCTCTTTGATACATGATGCACCTTAGCTAAACCTAAGAATACGGAATTATCATGGGCTCAACATCTTCAGTTTTGAATAAGCTTCTCTGGACCACTCACGTAATACTACTCTTCGACCTTCGCATAAATCTTTCGCCTTTTACTAAAGATTCCCGTTGGGAGGAACAACTAATGACTGTAGACTATTTTTGTAGCCTAGTACCAGACAGGGCAACAAAAACGGAAAATTCCCTTTTGAAACTCTTGCTTCCCATAATGCACTTGATATTCTTTTCTATTTAGGATGACCATTCTCAAATTATACTTTCTGATTCAACATTTTTCTGAAGTATGTTCGATTTTAGTTGATCAGTAACTTTCAAAATCTTATTAACATACCTTATTACATGTTGTTTGCCAGGGTCATTTTCCTCTGATGAGAGTAGGGTTTATATATTTGGATAATTACAGAAACAAAATTAAACAAATATACGATTGAAAACATTTTTATTTTTGTACCTGAAACAGTAGCACCTGATAACATTTACAAAGGAAGTAATGATGAAAATGTATTTGACATTTTTATCTCTACAAAATAAGACATAATTCCGATGGGCGAGAGATTTACAAAAGAAAATGTACACTGTACAAACAGAAACCGCTTGTCTCTCTCTCACAAAACAAGAGTATTATCAACGGGAACAAATCAGATTGAACAAAACATTCAACACTATACAGACGTCATTTTAGAACAGGATAGACCAATTGATCAGGTCATATGATCAAGATCTTGTCGGGAGAACTGATAACTCGTCACTGAAAGCCGGCGATACAGTCATTGGAATTAACTCCGAATAAACTCGTGATAGAACGTCGGTCAAGTTTTGGTACAAAAACCTCACCGTACGTTATGCTGCTGATCTACATGCCCTAACGTTCTGTGTCCAAGAGTTAAGCATACGGGGGTTGGTCCCCAATAATAACGTGTCCCACTGCCACAAACAGTCTACTAGCCTATAAAGTCAACTTTGTTATCTAACTCTATCCACTGGGATTTGGCCTACGCATAGAATGATGTACCGTGACATGCCTAGAAGGGGAGAAGGAGGAGGAGAAGGCAGAAAGGCACGAGACACAACACCGACAATTCTTACACTCGCCTATCAATGGTCAGAGTGAGAAAGAGTAGGTTCTTGGGTGGCGTAGTACAAAAATAACCAATTTAATCACAATACACCAATGGGGCTTCCCGTCGACGAGGGAGGCTAATAGAAACACAGACTGCTAGCAGTTCTCACGAGTTTACCGGTAACAGATCTCCATCCGTCAACCTAGGGCATGCTAGGGGTCGTACTTCTGAAATTATTTCATGTGTAGCGTCCCAGAATCCACCAGAACGCCCTGAACGATCTCCGATATAACGTGAGCTCATGTTCAGGATAACAATCCTGGTATTCATTAACATCCTGACAGGAATAATTTTCACCTGGAGCTACAACTTGTTACCAAGCTTTTAGAGCAATCCCCAACACTTTGTACCCTAGACATTTGGAAGGAAACATGACACAATAATCACAAACTAGGTCGTATTCATACAGCCTTAAAAACGTAGTGTTTTTTTTGGTCTATATATATATTCATATTCAATGGACATTATTACATTTGTTTCAGTGAAAACGATTATCATTAATAAATATCCTCTATATCATTTTAACATTTTTGCAACGCGTATTTGTAACATTCATTGACGACATCACATCACTTCAGACACAGGGCAATAGTAGAACACACGATTTGATACAAATCCTTGGTAACTGACACGGTAAGGATTCTAGCCAAGAGAGTTGGTGTCGCAGAAATGTGACAAGAGCTGCCGCTGATGGCGAGACCACAGGTCCTGAGGTGTGAGGGGTCTACGTGACGTGGCTGTTTCCCAGATATGAGCAGATATCAGTATGGCAGGAGTCGGTCCTTTCCCGTACCAAGCTCCCCACGACGAGGGCCGGCACTCCCTTCACGGAGCAGTTCATCATACAGAATTACAAACCTTCAGTTTTTATATTCAGAAAATTAATGACAATTTTGAGCTCGGGAAAGGGCGAAAGATGTAATTAAAACATTACCACCTTTCTAACCACACGATTACCAATTATGTAATTAATTTGATTGGAACAATACTGTTTCAGGGTTAGCCTAGGTGGGTTATGGTTTTGATATGTGTCCACGTCGCCCAAAGTGTCACCTGTCCTGGGTGTTTATAAGCATCTGTGATTTCATTTTTTTTATGCTAACCCTTCTATATTAATACACTCTTTGATTCATACAAGTCACGCTTTACCAAATGGCATGATGATTTTTAAACTCATTTTGTTACCTAAGCATCGGGTTCGGTATTCACAAATTTTCCCGAAATATGTGCAAATCTGACAAAACTGGACCAGTTAACCAGATCGAGAAAAGTACAACTATAGGAACCAGACACCGGGAGGGTTTATCATCCAGGATCCACGAGAGGGCTAGGTAATAGGTATGTTAACATAGAATGGCCCTTACAGCAGACTTGGAAAGAAAGATTTTCCCTTCTTTACCATCCGAGCTTGCTGGGTGTGACCATATTAACTCACACATTCTCGCTACAATATTCAGAGGAGTAACTTCACCGTCGGTTTTATATTGCAGTAAAATTGAGTTTACTAGATTTAGCTCCGCTGACATATTTTCATTCTGTTTATGTTCAATTAAGGAAATATACTCAACATTACCAGGAAGGGGATTTTTTCAATTCTAATACATAATACATTCTGTATACAGTAATTCATTGGTAGGTAAGCAACGCCAGTAATCAATTTAGAGACGTAAGAATATTAGATTCTAGGAATTGATTTATCGTACTGAGCCAAGGCCAGAAAAAATATATTAATTTAGTGTGGAACTCTTTGTATTATTCATAATACAAACGAACCATGTAAGAGCGACACGAACAGTACTAACCATAATTGACACAACAGAACAGATCATGTTATTCTTATGTCAGCATCATCAAACACAAATGCAACACTAACTAGCGTATCCCAATTTTTACCTACAGATTAACATTGTTTTCCTCTTTTCTCTACAGATAAGCATCCTCTATCTGCCACAAACGACTGCACGAGTACTTTTACCGATTCAATGTGAAACAAAATAGATAAACATATATCAGCCGATAAGTAACACTTATGTTAAAGATCCCGAGAAAACACTCCCTGTAACATAACGTGCTGCCTACTTGGTCGAGTTATCAACATAAACCTGCCATTTACCGTCATATGGGGAGGAGGCTGAATTCACATCACAGCATTCCATGAGTGAAACCAGTAACAGCAAATACAATGATGCAGGGCCACGATATAATCAATTACCTATCCCCTTGTAGGGACAACACACATTCTCAGCTTCGCACACGTTTTTCCCTAGGTATTATCACATTTTAACACAGACTCTTCCCAAAGCAGAACAACACAAGTTTGCTAAATGCCAGTCACTGCCTACTTCAGTTTGCGTACAACAATATCACATCAACTGACAATACTTCTGACGGCGTGCTCTATAGGTGGAACAATAATACAGTCTTAGGTGGAACAATATTACAGTCTTTTTGTCAGGTAACTCAAATAACAAATCAACTCGCAAAACAGTAGTGCTACTCTGTCGGTTTATAACTGTAGTAAGGGTGGAGTTGTGCAGCAGATACTTAGGATTTTATGTATTTTTTTTTCTGGTTTAGGAATTGCCTCTTGGTCGTTCAAGCACACTTTACACACACACATCTGTCGACTCCGGATCACACAATAATACTACCGTAGTATCACCACGGCTGGACCACCCTCCCCATCCCAGTAACATCCCAAGGAAAGACTTAAATCATACCACATACTCAACAAAGGTAACAGTCAACTGAACGGGTCTACTGTGAAACACTCGGTAGTTATTTGCGGTAACGGTGAACATGAAACTAGTGTAACGTAGTGGTTTTGGTGACGATTTGTTTACACTTTGAATGTCAAATTAACCTCAGTTTTATAGACTGACTTTGACTTGTATAGAAAAATTGATTTTGACTGTAGCTGATCTGGTGGAATTTGGCTCTTGCATTGAAATAATTCATCACTTTTACTTACAAAGCACTTTCAAAATACACTCCATTTGGGGTCAACCTTGCTAGGACCAAACACGTTTGCAAGTACGCAGGGGGTTAATATGACATGGGTTTTCAGCAGCAATGTCGGTTTGCGTATGTGTATATTCAATATACCTATATTTATATGTATATGAAGTTCACAGAAAAATAGAATTGTCCTACGACACTGAGTCCCCCTGATCATCGTAGGCGCCCTTTTTTTTTATATCGCCCTCAAGGTAGACCTAGGGACAAACTACCTAATACTTTGACCCTTATCATGCACTCTATTCACGTGGTTGTAGTACCAGCAACCAGTGCTCCGAGTTACTACGAACCTACTCCACGTAATTCTGTTTCTATACACGTATATATCCGTACATTATAGCTTTGTTTTACTAGTCGTCATCCATACTGAGTCAAACATCATCTACCAGCCTTTCAAACTGTAATCCGAAAAGGCTGCTTCATTGACACTGACTCAGCTGGTTTGTCCTTGACCTAGATATTGGCCTCGGCGTCTGTCCTTGACCTCCGATGACCTATTTACAGAGTTGCTCGCGCGGATCCTGATTCCTGTTAGAAGCTGCTGCCTATGTTGGGTTTAGAGTGAAGCGGACATCCCCGAGTTAAAACTCCACTGTTGTTAAGTGTCATACGTCAGGATCAGTCCGGCGGTAGCGCAAGCTGTGCTTTGTAGGCGCAAACCACCAATTTAGCCTGCAAAGTCAATTGGTTGTTTTTAATTCAGTCTTATTACACATTACTGGAATTTAGTTTTGTTTGGACGAAGCTATCTCAATAATTAAATTCAAAGCATAATACTTTCTGATGGTCTTGAATAGTAACCACCAGAGAAATCTTCTTAATACAAATCTAAGCATATATTATGTATATGACATAACGATTGTTATAACAATTAACTGATAACTAGTTACAACATTATCTTTGATAATATTCTAAATCGGTATGTACTTACTCTGGACGTCGGAGCCTTTACTGTTTTTATTTCGAGATCATTCCTCCCGTTGTAGAGGGGACTGAAGGACATGACAAAGTTGGCCTCCTGTAAAAAAAACGTCAGACATGTTAAAAATGACTAATTCATCTCGGAAAGAAAAAAATGTATAGGACTAATGGTGTGGAAGATTAATGTATGTAACCGTATAGACCTTTTTCATTAGGTTGTGGCGGCCCCTGGTGAATTAAATAGAAACAGTGTTTTAGGTCACTTCCTATAGTTAAAAATGTTGGTGAGACGAGGCAGTATGAGTCTCCCAGGTCAAGATCGCCAATGAATCAGTGGGATTTGAATTTTTTTTGGGATTTCCTATAGTTAACCTTTATGAAGTGAAACTTATAGGCCTAGGTAACTATAGGAAAAGACCTAAAACACTGCTTCTGTTTAGTTCACCAGGGGCCGCCACAACCTAATGAAAAAGGTCTATTCAATGAAATGTTCAGAACCCGAATAAATACCAGGAATTTTTATTTTTTTCAAAGGAAGACACATATTGCAAGAAATCGTTGATCACATTGCTAAATCAATGCAAAGAATCGGAGCCCTTACTGAAGTTAAACAGCAGGAGATGGAATGCTTATGTATAAACATAGCGAATAAAGTAATAGCTACATCTCTTAGATCCCTTGGGAGCGAAGTCATAAATCCCAAACCAGAGCAAAATCTGCACTAACACCTCTCTTTTCACTAACCTTATATTCTACTTTTCGAGATATGACATTATTTGCTCAGAAATTAACTTAATTAGGGAATTTATGAGACCCTTTTAAAATATTTCTCTATTATAATACATAGGTAGACTGACCTCGGTGAGTGGGTGCAGCTGGTAGCCGTTGAGGGTGGCGGCGTTGACGGCGCACGGCCCGTAGAAGCGGCACCTCACCTCGGACGACGTGATCCGCGCGTGAGCGATGAACAACAACATGCCCACCCCTAGAATGGCGGGAGAGGGGAAAAATTGAGGGGTCAAGTTATGCCACAGAAAATGTGAGAATTCTCTGTTATTTGAATGAAAATCTTGCCTGACGAGTGGAGATGGCATATCACCTACCGATATTAAACTAACTATGAAAACTACAAAATGTCTTTGCTAATTCAGTTAACATGGCAGTTAAGATATGTGTTGTGAATTTTTAATATGGTTTTGTCGTCTTATTTCTTGCCCCCCTTTTTTTCGTATTCTACAGGTGGGAAATCAAACTGCACTAAACACGATCACGCTTATTCATAATTTTCATGAAAGCAAGTAGTCATAGCTATATATACGGACACTTTCTCTTACCGATGATCTATTATACTGGAACTAAGAGACAAAATCTTGTGTGAAATAGGTATACTGGTTGTTTACCTGGCATGGTGGGCTGCAGCTCGTGGTTGAAGGTGATGGTGATGTGGTCCGACTCGGCCAGGGCGAAGCACTGCATGGGGAACAGGGCGCAGTTAATGCTCGCCGTGTTGTTCAGGGTGATCTTCACCTGGTTCTCAAAGTCCGCCGTCACCCTAAGCGAGGATGGAGCAGAGTCAATTTATGATTCAAATATATGTATGTATGTTTGGACATCGACTTATTTTCAGCTGCTCTGCCTTTACGTCTTTACATTTATTTTTCAGAATCAGTGATGTTGAAGATGGTTAACATCACTTAGTAATAGTAGAAATATATCAACCCAACTAGATTCGCCTCTCTTTAATAAAAAAAAAAGCTTAATCGTCAATATTTAGGGCGTATTAGGAGTACTCTGTGAATCCTAACTAGATAAACTATTCTCTAAGTAAACATAAATAACCATGTATATTTAAAGGAGGAAATAATACCAATACAATGGTTCGCCGACACATCAGTATTCAGTGCCAGAACCCCAACAAGGACTTGTTAAGGCGGCACATTTGACTCTTTACTCACCATGAGATGTGTTTGTTCAGCATCTCCATGATGTCGTAGTGGTTGCGTTGTTTGGCCACCTTCATGGCCGTCAGGTCGTTGATGTAGGACGGCGACGAGAAGTTGGACCCGTGGTCCAGTAGGAGCCGCACGATGTGTTTGTTACCGTTCTTTACCGCCTGAAACGAGCAGGTATAGATGTTGGGTACACAGAAATAACTTACAGTCCTAGGGGAGTTTGTATCCCTGGAATATTTATGCCTTTTTTAATGGATGACAATTTTGAGATTTCCCTTTAAGAACTTGCTATTATTAATGAAAATGTTTAATGATGACACCTTTTTAATGCTTGACAAGTCAAACAATTGGTTGCAAGTATGTCTTCCACACCATATCAACACATGAGCGCCTATCTTCAGCAAGGGATGCTCAAGCTACCTTCACTTTATGAAATATTCTATAATCCGTCCCAATAAGAGAACATATACTGGAATAATTGAGGACCCCTGACAAGCCTAAGTAATGCCTGAGTTAGGCCTAACATTACTTGGTCTAGGTTGGTATCCATACCTTAGTCAGCGCCGTGTCTCCTGAGGCCTGCTGAACGTTCATGTGGGCTCCCATGATAAGCAACAACTCCACTGTACACCGGTGACCCTGAAACACGACGAAGTTTACAAAGTAATGTTCTCTGACCACTTATATCTATGGACATAATATGGAATATGGATAAATTGCAGGGATACAACACTTCTTTGGGTTTATGCGTTGCTTTTTATATGAACCATTTCTATTAATTGATATCGCTAAAATGTTCATATTTATTTTCCTATGCGCTTTACAAAAGAACCGTAGGTTATGTAAAATACTAAATGAATCACTGAATGATGGTCTTCAATTGTTATTCTTACAAGTCATGAGATTTTACAGTTTCCTCCGATGACATCTCTATTAGCATCATCTATTAGCTTACATTTTCGCTGGCGAACATGAGAGCGGTCGAGCCGTTCTTGGAGCGGGCGTTGATGTTGGCCGAGTTGAGGACGAGCAGCTCGAGCACGTCGTCGTGACTGCGGGCGGCGGCCGTCATGAGCAGCGTGATGCCCATGTCGTCCCGCATCTCCAGGTCGTACTTCTTACGGCCCATCAGCGCCCGCCGCACCGTCTCGTAGTCGTTGTTCCGCACCGCGTTCTTCAGCTCAACTGGAAGCAGGGAGGAGATGCCGGGTAAGGTTATGTGGGATCAAGATTTTTTTTTAACTGGGATTAGCATATGACTGATTTTTCAGGTATTTATTTTACGTTATATTTCCGTTTCCCAAAACAGGATCCTTAGCAGTAAAGGATGCAGGTGTGACTCCATTAGGGAATTATGTACCTTAAAAAGTATACCCCATGGAAACTTGACAATACTCGTCATCCCATATAGTCTAGCATACAAATCATATCACCCCTGTGGGGATACCAGGGTGGGGCTTCTGCGAAGAATACAGGCCCCCAGTAGGCCATGCTGATAGTAAAAGGCAACGATAGGGGGCACCCAGCACTGACCAAGTGGTTTATAGGTTCGATTCCCAGTTGGTGTCTGGGTTCACTAAGGGATGAGGTACAGCAAAAATGATTTCCAGGTTTTGATCCCCTGTTGTTTGCCTGCCCTGTCACCTTCATCTCATACATACAATCACCAAAGACTGACCAAGTGAAAACACATATCTGAAGTGTCAGAATTTGTCCTAACTTGTTTTCACCATGAAAATTACCCTGGCTGTTGGTATGGCATAAAACATCCATAACTCACTCATCACTAAATCATCTTGCTCTACATTTTAGAGGGGCTAGATTAGGTAAAGTTACATGTTGTATAAAACATACACTAAAATTCTTCAAGTATTCTACACATTTTAAGCATAATTAAAAGAACTTACGGTTTGTAAGGTCCACTGGCTCCGTTTTCTTATCAGATGGATGCTGGGTAAAAAACAAATATTTATCATCACTGAATCTGAATATACAATTTGCGAAATTGAACAATGAACTACAAATCATGAGAAGTGCATATGATTTTATGTTTACAATCTAGACATTCTACAAGCTTCAAGGATTAAAACCTACTTTTTGGTCCCAGAGTCCAGGATCCACTTCAAGAAGATCAAAATCAAATGCGGTATCATCCCCTGAAACCATCAACAACAAAATATTTATCTTACGAATAAACAAATGCCTCAGGGTTAGGAAGGATCTGGGATGGCAACAGAAGGGATGAATACACTGTACATGAAATACATACAAACTCTCATATAGTACATATCAAAACAGAATGGGTATACAATGTAAATGCTAAGTAACAAACAAAAGACATGTAAGACATCTACATAAGTATCTACATTCTTAAACATATTCGTAGCAACAATCTCAAGAGGGTATTATCATACAAAGCAAGCTGGCCATACAGCCGAATCATGACATGAAGCAATGTATTGCATGTACATGAGATACGAAGCAGGGCGCAACAATACCACCAGAGTAAGCAAAGCCTTGATAACAAGATTACACTTGTCAATTGAACGTTAGGCCACAGTCAATAGTATGTGTTGAGAAAATAGAATGGTCAGTCGGTGCAATAGTGTTTTTCCTTCAAATTACGTGTTAACAAAACAATCTAGGGTTGATAAATGATTTAGTAGATGAGGTTAAAGTTAGAGGACGGGATTGATAGGGTGGTCAATTTGTAAAATAATCTAAAAGTAACAAGCATATTTGGAGTGAAAAGGACTCGGTTAGAGTTGATGACTGACAATACTATTCAGATAAACCAGCTACTATGATATATATGTCTCTTATTGTTAAGATATCACATGGAAAAATCTAGATGCACCAAAATTCCAATTAACGAGTATAACATGCCAAACAATAGTGTTTCGATCAACAGGTCTCAGGTAATAAAGATCTACAATAATACAGGTATAATACAGATTCTCCGATGTAATTCTACATACATTGCTATATGAATATTGGGTATTTACCAAAATAAAACACACAATTTTAAATAATCAGGAAAAAAGTCATCATAATGACGAAACATAGGAGGTATAGAAGTACATGACGATAAATATTTTCAATCTATTTCTTCACACTGATGATTCGTGCACACTTACAAAATCAGTAGCAAATATTCATCAGTTATGACATACAATCAACTAGGAATGAAGTTAGGTTGTGCAATAAGATTAGAAGTGCATAGCATACAAAGGAAATACATAGATAAACAAAGCACCAATTAAGGCACGTGAGATGGTGCCATGTGACAAAGCAGTAAGGACTAGAAAAGCATCCATTAAAGGTAAAACTTCACTTCTGACAAGCAGGGTGCACGCGGTTGTTATGAGGACGTTTTGATGTCATAGTATGATCAGGAAAGGAAGGATGACTCTATAACAACACCGCAGTAAGCTGCCTTGTACAACGATATGCAAGTTGATACATCAAGCAATAACACTGCCGCAAATTCCTCCTTCATACAAATAGGTTCTGTAGTTCACTCGGATAACTTTGAAATTATTATCAGAGAAATACTGTCTTAAATTTTTTAACGTATAATGACATTCAGTATCACCTGTTCTTTTGGTCTCTTCAGAAGACAGTTACAATATTTTGTTCCTAATGTTTGAGGAAGGATTTGCGACATGTGTATACCAAGATGTCTAGCCCATCAAAGAAAGTTTAGTCACAGACTTCTACGGCAGAACCCGACACCACACCAAGTGACTATGTCTTACCCAGAAGTTTGATGTTGGCGTTGGAGCCCCCCTGTGATAGTGGTGTGCCCACAGGCCCTCCGGGCGTGCCGGGGCTGGGGCTCGACATGCTCCAGGCCGCCGGCGACCCGGCCGACGTGGAGTAGGGCGAGGCCCCTTGGTGTGGGGAGTAGGGGTTGTAGGGGCCCGTGGTGGGCCGCCCGGCCCCACACGACGTGTTCGGGATGGGGACTCCTGCCGACCGGCTCATCTGTTGTAGCTGCGACGGGACGCTGCCCCGTAGGCGCATGTCTACATCGTTGAACTGGTTGCAGGACTCCTCCAGGCTGTTGCCTCCGTAGCACGGTGACTCCATGAGGGGCGGGGGGTTGTTCGGGGAGGGCTGCTGCATCATGTAGTTGTGGGGGGAGATGGGCTCCATGAGGGGCGCGGGAGACATGACCGACGGGTCGTGGCCGTAAGGCGACATGATAGCTGAAGACGAGCACGAGTACTGGCTGGGACTCGGGGTCGGGTAGGGGGGCCGTATGTGGGCGTCAGCTGGGGGCATCAGGGGCGGCACCATGGGCTCGTGGTAGCTGTCGGGAGTCATGTGGGGCGTGGGGAACTGGCCCTTACCGCTGCAGTTGTTATTGTCTATTTGATTGAGCAGGCTTTGGGACAGAGCCAGCAGGCTGGGCTGGGGGGCCGAGTGGTACTGGGGCCCCAAGGCCTGGGATAGGGCACAGGAGGGATTGTGCTGTGATAGGGATTGGCGTGTGGGGTCTAGGTGGACTGGGGGACTGGTAATGGGCAGGTTGGAGGTGGACAGGGGCTGACAGGTTATGATGGGGGGCAGCGCTGTGCCCAGGCCCCCACTAGTCCGTACTGGAGACAGCTTCTTCCCACTGTCACTGTTGTCGAGCGGGCTGCTAAGCAGCTCGGGCTCCAGGTTGGGCCGCAGTGATAAGGGCAGGATGTCTCCCAGGCCCGGGATCTCCTCGTCCTGACTATGTAAGCTGCTCACAAAACTGTCAATGGGTTCAAACTTGATGGTTGGGCTCATCAATGAGCTGCTCGACAAGCTACACGTTACGGGGGCCGAGCAGCTCACGAGCTGGGGTTCGCAGGGGATGGGGGTGGTGGGGGGCGGGGAGGTGTGTTTGACGGGGGACGTACAAGGAGGGGATGTGGGTGATTCTGACTTACATACAGGGGCCTGTGTCCGGGGGGTCTCCACCACTGTGCAGGTGGCCATGGCCATGGTGTTGAGGGCAGGTGGGGAAGAGGAGCGGGTCTTACACCGACAGGTGGGCGGGGACGCCGTGATCCTCAACACGGGCAGCGGGGGTCGGCCTGACGTGTCCTCAGCCGGTGGTGACCGGGCCTTGATACCACCCCCACCTCCTCGGGGCGGCGACCTGCCCTTTCTGTCCTCACCACTAGGTGAGCTGCTCTTCCTGCCTTCACCTCGGGGCGAGCAGCTCAACCTTGAGACGCCTTCCTTGTTGGCGCACTCCTTACTGTTCTGTCTTTGTCGCGACACGGCCTCCCCCAGGACACTCACGTCAAAGAGGGGCACATAACACGAGGCTAGTTTGGGGTCCTTCCTGGCCCAAACCTTTAGCTCGTCCCGAGACGCAGACACCACCTTTTGGTGGTGGCTCACACTCCGTTTGTTCTCCATTTGCTCACAGGATGTCGCCACTGCAGGGGCGGCGTCTTTGACAGACACCGCTTTGAATGGTCTATAACTCATGATATCCGTTTTTATACTATCCGGGGAAGCTGTGAACACACAATGTAAATCAAACCATGTGAATACAGGAGAGAAACATAAATAACAACCTGACAAGGCAAACGTTAACACTGGCGAGGTCGTTTCATAACAAATTGGTATTTCTTACCTCGCCTTGGTAGCTTTTCATGTGAACTTAAATACTATGATCGTGTTCTTATTATCCTTGAAATTCCACAAATAACTGACGAGGAGGCTTTTCTCGGAATACGTTGTAAATGCGTCACATATTATGGTATAAATACGCAGCAGTCACTCAAACTACGGATCTCAAGAAAAAGCCGTCGATCAGGATCATGTCCTTTTCTAAGTGACATACCTTTCAGTACACGTCTGCACAGCACAGGCTATCCCTGGCTACCTCATCACACACACACACACAAACACATCCTACACCCCTGTTGGCCAGGTAATGTTCACACCCATACACATATATACATTGCCAAGTTGTCTTCTTTTCTGTCTGTATCTAGGCCAAACTTGCTTTGAAAACTGCCCGCTCCAACAGCCTCACGTCACCGTTACACATGACTGATAAAGCGCTACATTTAACCATAACCAGAGAACATTTCTTGGAGGCGGAGGGAGGGTAAAATAAGAGAAATGATCCCGTCTGACACAAAAAGGGGAGATTTATAGCTTTAAGTGCCTGGCTTACTGGTTCTGTCTACCTCCACACGGACTGGTAACAGGTAAGTATCTAGTCCAACTACTGCGCTGTTACAGTTATTTACTTTCGTGGATCGACCAGGGTAAGATCATAAGGGTATATTAAAAGGGAGACTCCCATTCCCTGATAAGACTCAGACTTTATCATCCCCACATTAACTTATCTGTAAAATCTGCTGTTATCAGTATAGTCGAGAGAGTATCCAGGGGCCAAATCGTGCCTAGCCGTATCGTGGATATCTGATATGAATTTCTCTTAGCGCTATGCTATTTCTAATAGCCATATCTATTAGAGATAACTCGTTGACTATGTGTATCACTGGCTTTTACTCCCTTTAATTTGAAGTGTTCACTTCATTACCAATTATACTCTCTGGCCGTCCACGCATTGGTGGGCAAAATAATGGATTGACTGAGATACTTGTTCTTTTTAAACTGACTGCTGAATCTATGACACTTTATTGATTACTAGCTCTGTGTTTTCACTATATGCAACAAAAGCCATGTATAATACTCACTTTTGTATTTATGGGTTATCTTCATGGTTATCGGTGGAGTCTCCTCAGTCTAGGACAAATAAGTTTCATTATGAGTTGGCAATACCAAACTTTATGATTGTAAATCAAACGAACATACTTAAATATATTATAGTTACTAACGTTACTAGGGGAAAGCAGAACTTACTGAAGTTTATCAATCTTTTATATAGTATGTTGGAAAGTCAGAGATTAAACGATATCTTATAATAGTTTTTGATGGCAAACAACGTAACTTCCCGTAAAATTAAAATTAACGAATAATGCTTGAGACTCTAGACGTATGAGATTATTGATATAAATTTGGCTACGAAAAAAAACCTAAACTTCCCCTAATAGATGATTGTAAACCTACCTTTATAATAGAATCCTCGAATTTGGGAGTTTCTCTGGAAGGTGACTGCTTTTCATCTGCAAAGAGAAGGGCAAAATCATTTACCTAAATCCGAGAAGACGGTTACTTTTTTGGTAAAACACTGCTTATATAAGAATATCATTATTCTACTATCTAATTTTTAAAATAAATATATCCTGCTTAACGCTCTAATACATGGTTTGATCTAATCACTTTGAAAAATAAAACAGGAACGTAATCACAGGCAATTAGGACAAAAACTTTATCGTGTTATAATCAAATTAACGGTCATGATAACATACCTGTGTTTTTTGGTGTCGGTTGTCTATCGTCGGGTGAGGAAGACTAGAGAAAAAAGAAATTATCAACGTTAAACAGCTACCAAATGTTTCATACTTAAATGAATTGTAGACATAACGTGCTAGTACTAGTACTAAACCAACTTCTTTTTAGAGACAAGTATCATGTGTGATACAGAAATTACAGGAAAGTAGATTATAAGTTAATTGGGACACACATTGCTGCACATTCGGAATGACTGTCACAGCTGCATGCATACCGGATACAGTCTGCTACTGATATTATCAATGAATATGAGTTATTATGAATTATTATGATGGTCTCTTGATAAATAACAATGCGAGCGCGATGTGATTAACGTTTCAGACTACTGGCAATGCATAAGATAACTATAATGACATTACAATTAGAACCTTGGTGATTAGACTATTCTACCTTTCCTTTCTGGGGATTTTAGCAATAGATATCTAAGAGGTTTAGATATGATTTCAAAGTGGCCTGCGTCGCGTAAAATCCCCTAAACTCCATCGGATTTTGGGGCTTAATGACGTAGATGATGAATGTAGAAGACGTCTCAAACATTCTATAGCAGGGGTCATAACGGCCTTCGGCAAAAATATAGGAATTTTTATAGGAAGTTTTTAGCGAAAATATAGGAAAATATAGGAGGTTTTAGGGCAAAAATATAGGAAAATATAGGAATTTTCGGCGAATCTTTTTCAAAGATCTTCTTTTATTATATTAGATACAACCATTTCATAGGCATTTGGTCAGTTTACAGACTAACTGCAATTCAGAAATGAGTGTAATAAAAAATAAAACAGATATCTCAGAAGACGAACCTACCTTGCAATTATCTTTGTTCAATACACTACTTTGATCAATAACATTCAATCAATTACTTCATTCACAATCCTTGTTGACATCTAGGGGCAGATCCAGGATTTGTTTGAGCAAGATTTGGAAGTTGTCAGTAGTGAAAAATTGGGAGGGCTCAGGGGAGGGTGTGGGAGGGGTGGCCCCTCACATCGGGGGGTATGGAAAATTGTGAAAAATTAACCCCTCGATTATGGAATCTGGGACCCCCTGAGTGAATACAGATATCTATAATCTGAGAAGAATAACACCCAGTTCTGGAATCTTAGGCACTCTCAGCCAAGTAGGATACTGATTCCTTGGAGTTTTATTTATACCTTTTGAGAATATCTGTTTACTAGGGGTGTTTGGGGGCCACCCCCAGGAAAATTATAAAGAAGAATAACACCCATTTATTGAATCTTGGGCACTCTTAACCAACTATGATATTGATTCCTTAATGCTGAAATTTATTTCTACCCTTTGAGAATATCTATTCACAGGGGGGTATGGGGGATCATCCCCCACGAAATTTTTTGAAAAATTAACCCCTCAAATATGAAATCTGGGACACCCTCACCTGCAGTCAGCCCTTTCATGGAATTGTGGGCAATGTTAGACTAGTTGGATACTGATACCTTGAAGTCGAGATTTATTTCTACTTTTTGAGAATGTCTCTTCATTGGGGGTCTGGGGGGCCACCCCCAGGAAAATGTTGAAAAATAAACCCCTCAAATATGAAAACTGGGACCCTCTGAGTGAATTTGGATATCTATAATCTGAGAAGAATAACACCCATTTCTGAAATCTTAGGCCCTCTTAACCAACTCAAAATTTTGAAAAATTAACCCCTCAAAAATGAAATCTGGGACACCCTCACCAGTCAGCCCTTACCCTCCCTTCCTGCCCTGAGGGTCCCCTGACGCTGACCTGGTGACCCTTACCCTCCCCTCAATCTCACGGCCTGAGGATCCCCTGACACTGACCTGACAGCCCTTACGCCTGTATTCCACTAGCAAAAAAAACCCAAAATACCAAAGGTCAGGAGGGGTAAGGGCCAAATATTGTGTGTCAATTTCATTTTTACACCTCAAGATGTTTGGCGTGCGCCAAACATTGTTAATGACTGCCAATCTTTGGCATTTTTTTGCCAAACACCAGTAGGATTTCCACAAAGTGGGCCTTTACCCTCCCCTCATATCTCTAGGATTCCCTGGGCCTCCTGAGAACAAAGCCTACTTCCCTCCTCTGTTTCCCTATTCTTCCATAAAGGCAGGGGGGGCACAGAGCTGGGAGAGGAGGCAAAGGACTGGGAGGGAAAGGAAAGGGCCGGGAGGGGAAGCAAAGGGCCAGGAGAGGAAGCAGAGGGCCAGGAGGGGAGGCACAAGGCAGGTGGGGAGGAAAGGAGGTGATTTCTCCCTTTTTTTCTTTTCTCCCCTCTTTCTCTTTCTTTCTCATGAGAGTTTGTGATATTATTCTTATTGACTTTTCAAAATATTGCAATTATGCGTAGATAATCGGACTTTTCTGAGAAAAATATAGGAAATATAGGAATTTTTAGCAAAATATAGGAAAATATAGGAGTGCCAAAAAAATACAGGAAAATATAGGAAATATAGGAAAATATAGGAACGTTATGACCCCTGCTATAGTTGAAAACAGCTTTCGAATATCCGCAGAAGCTGAGATATTGATTTCTGAATGTGATAGGGTCGGACACCATAAATCCATCAAAAATAGATAAGAGTACCAGTGAGGTACAAAGGGTTAGATATACAGCAAAATGCAAGTAGTATAATATATAACAAGAACAAAAAGCTATTTGTTTTTCTAATTAAGATATCTCTAAGCTGTTTTTTGTAGATTGAAAGCCCTTCTTTTATGTTTTCCTAATTTCAGAATTTTTGTTACATGACCTAGTTTCCATGGCAACCAATTACTTCATCTTAGCACACACTACCCGTTGCTTCTGATTGCTACGAAATCATGGTTTCACGGTAGGCCGACTGGTGCGGAAAGGAGCTCTTTAGTACAGTTTGCATCTTATCACCATATGTACATTTTGACGTACTTTCAACATTTCGGTAACCATGGCAACAATATTCAATTTTTTTTAAATGTTACCTATCAAATGAAACTCCACAAAATTTCATTTTAATACTTAATGATTCAGTTTATGTCTTGATTTGGTATTTACTAGAAGGACAACGATGCACTTTGTGGGTACCTCGGTTGACCCAAAGGCATAGATCTAAGGATAGATTAGTAATATTATAGATTAGTTATATCATAGAAAAAGGCCACTCTAACAAGCCTCAGAAATTATAAGCTGTGGCAACACGGGAGGGTGTATGTAGCATTTGCATATCAAACAAATGTCTCTTACCTTGGTGGAAATTGAATAACTGGGCGTCGTCTGGGACTTGGACCGTGGCCGTCCCTCCACAAGTTTCTGCGTGTAGCCGTTTCCGTCGGCCGACCTCCTTATGACCACGATAGGGGCCCGCTCCCTGACCGGGGACTCCCCCCTTTCCTCCAGGGCCCGCTTGACACCACTGCCCTTACTGGAGGCATCACTCTTCACACTGGAGCAGTCACTGCTCTGGTCACTCAGAGACAGCACCAACTCCCCCACATCCTCCCCGTCGCCCTCAGAAGATGCCCCACCCCCTCCGTCCCCGTCCCCTCCACCCGGCTCGGTGTTCGACTCCGACTTCACCCTGCGCGGCCGGCCCCTCTTTGACCCAGTGGTCGGGGCAGCGATGGAAGGCGGCGGCAGATCTTTAAAGTCACCACCTGCAAACACACTGTTCTCACTGTCCTGAGAGGACTGTTTGGTCAGACTCGACCTACGAGACTTCTTGGGGCGGGTGGCCTCTGAGCTCTTAACGCTGCCCGATACTGACGACGAAGATGAGGAGTTCTGCCTCTTCACCCTCTTCCTGGTCCTCTTTCCGTCCTGGGCCTCCTGCCCCTCCTCCTGCTCCTGCTCCTGTTCAGGGTCCAGTCCCTGGCCTTTAAACATCTCTGAGAAGGACGTGGGGCGTGACGACCGACCCTGGCCTTTGACTTTGGAGTACATGTCGTTGCCAAAGACGTTGATCTTTCCCTGCTCCAGGTCGCGCCAGAACTTGTCTTTGAGTGTGTCGCAGGCCTCGTCCTCCACATAGACGTAGGTGGGCTTTTTTAACTTCTTCCTCCGACTGGCGCTGGAGTGAACGCTGTCTGTGTCACTGCCGTCTACGGACACCGACTCGGTCTCCATCTGTCATAAAGGACGACATATTAAACATGTATTAAGAAATACCCATTTTAAGAGCTTACTCTAAACCTTATCAAGTTGTCCCATTTGATTTCAATCCTACCAAGTTGTTTTGAACTCTTGCACTTATGCTCTCACTAATAAACAAGTGATAATTAGATATGATATTGATCGGTACGTTTTTTTTTTTATTTTTTTTTTATCCAAGCCCTTTACTTAGTGCAATGCTCACTCACACAATCACCGTCACACGCAGATAGATACACGCACACACAGACATGCAAACCCACATATTATCATTATAATAAATCAACATAGTTAATAAAAGTAGAGCAATAGTAGCTGACACTCTGACTGACATGTACATTATTTTGATTTAAATCGCCTTATACACGAAGATAAGTTAAATGTCAAAGTAAGATCATAGAGAACCAATCCTCTAAAATGACGTTGAAGAGACAATTAAAATGGTCTCTCAAGCAAATCAACACTTGGCCTGTTTCAGAACACTAATTCTCAGTTTTTCATTTACAGGCCGGAAACTAAAAGAAAAGTAGCAGGAATACACCATGGTCCAGCTGGTTTGTTTTAAAGCTAACATCTGTACAGAACCCAAAATAGAAACCTCAATTAACATACCAGGTTTTAATTACTACCTTTTCTCAAACAGCCTTTCAACTGAACAGATATGATTGTATCAGCGACTCAGTGTGGACTCAGGTAATATCCTTGTCGCTCTCCAAAATTAATAACGGTTATCTAATTTTAGCCTTACCTTCTTTTCCTTTTCTTTCTCCTTCTCTTTTTCCTTTTCTTTCTCTTTTTCCAGGATTTTCTCTTTATCCTGTATTTTCTCTTTTTCCTGGACTTTCTCTATATCCTGGACTTTCTCCTTGTCCTTGTCTCTATCCTTCTCCTGTAGCTGCTGTCGGTCACTCATGTACTGGTCTATGACGTGGTGGCAGCTCTCCAGGTTATCGTATGGCTCCCACGTGTCCCAGTCGGGGCCGTAGCCTGCCCAGCGGACCCGATACAACGTCTTCCCCTGAAACCACATTAAGGCAAGATATATAGAATAATCTTTATGTTTTTGTAGAGCGGTAGGATTGACAGAGCGGCCAAGTTCTTATCATATTAGATAAAGTAATATTTAATGCTCTTAGACTCCCAATTTTAAAGAATGTTTTTCATCTATACGAACTGAACATATGGATTTAATTGAATGTCAAATTTAGGGGGGGGGGGGGGGGGGGGTGCTATGAGCCTAAGAGATTTAGAACCTAAATATTTCATAGTACATGGTCCCCACCAAAGTTTCATTTTCAAATTCCCTGTTTTCCATGTCCCTTGTGTCATTTCCAGCATGTTGTTCAAATTTAAAAGCCGTAAGCTAGTCCAGTAGAATTTGAAAACACATAAAAGATCCGTACGTATCTAATTGCTGCTCATACTTATCAATCACAGTATTGATCATATTAGCCCTGTTCTATACATCAATTTATTATGGTAATTCTTTGGATTTATATTTATTTTGTACTGGTTTTATATTCGCTCGCATACTGAGTAGGGCCAGTTCTTTGTCTGATGAGTGGGCGGGTCGCGCCGAGTGAGGCCTGACGGACAGAGATGGGAGTACCAACTGACCGCTTCTCCCCACATGACACCCGAGTACAACCACCACTACCGGCTTGTGGCCCGACCTGGCCTATATTTATATACACATGTCACACAATGGGGTCAGCCGTGCGTGCTACTGACTAGTATGACGGGGCGGAAATCTCCATTTAAAGAGGAAGCGATTTAGCAGACTATACAAGATTATTTGTGTGTTAAGGGCATGTTGGCTTTATATTTTCTATAGGACAAAAGATGCACATTACGATCAGGCCGCATGTTTAGCTTAGCTTTTTTTATTTTTTTATTATACATGCACGCTATATTTGTCTGTTTCTTGTACAGATGCATATATTATACATGTACAGACTGAGTCTTTAATAGTTTAGGATGTACCAGTTATTGATGAGTGGCTTCATTATTTGACAGACGTGTTAGTATCGGACGATCACGAAATCAGTAGATAACCGAGATAACCGCGAATCAACGATAGCTTTCATATAAACACTTACAGTTATACGGCCACGGCACAATGACCCTTATCTCTCAGACTGATATGTCATGTACATGTAGTACAAAATTAGCGGACAACGCCACCTCCCCGTCAATATACAAGTATTGTCAGAAGCATGGCCACAAAATTATCTAATAAACATAGACGTGTTGAGTTCAATTAAAAGACATTGTTTGTTTGTTTGTTTGGGTAGTTTAACTTCCGGCCAACCACACAGGGTTCTTTCCAGACTGCACAAGGTGATGCTTTTCAGCTGTGGGTGATTGTATCGATGTTATGATTTAGGCGAAACCCGCCACCGGCAAGTCGCAATCAACGGTCAGAATATAGATATATAACTCTCACTCTTCTTTAAAACGAGAACTTGTTGTACCTGATACTGTAAGCTTGTTCTTAATGTTTCTTATTAACACTGGACAATACAATCCAAAGGTGGCTGCCCCGTAAGGCTGGTGATGATCAGAGGTCAGGGATTAGGCCCCGGGAGATAAGCTGATGCACCTGTGGACTCCCGTGAGTAGGTGAGTACTGGTACTCCCCTGTCCCACGGTGACCCCTCCCCGACTTACTGAACTGGAGCGGAAACTACCCACCTCATTACAGAGATTAGGCCACACTCACGTGCCCTGTTTTTGTGTCTGACATGGATATCTATAATACATGACGAGTGTCCGAAATGAGGGTTGAAATTATAGGTGTCTGCAATCAGGTTAAACCCCAATATTATCGCTGTTGGAAAATGTCGACCTATTCCCAATCCAGTAAATTCAACCATAAAAACTGGTACTCTAGACACTCTTTGCTAAAGTTTTGGTTCTTCATCTTCGAGGAAACCTGACAGAAAACGAGTATTCACTGTGAGCAATGACTTAGTTGAGTGTGCTATAAATGCGCAATTTTCTCTACTGTTATCCCGCTCGTGATAGTAATCCCGAGTTCAAAGTGGGGATTGGTGCAATACTGTTACACACATGCCAGTCGCACTCACTTATTTATGGTCTGGCGACCACCATAATTCCTCACCATTTACGTCAGCTGCAGAAAATGCACAAATAAACGGAGCGGACTATACAGGAGTCGGTATGGATTTACATGCCTGTCTCATACATTTCCACATCAATGAATATATGCAATGTATTCATAATACACTTATATTCTTCAACCTTTTTCTTTCAGTATATTAATCTAGGTAGGTAGGTGATTAAATTAGCTGGACCTTTAAAACTAACTGCAAACAGTTCACAGAGTGTACCAATACCCTTGGCTGGCCCTAAGTCCCCCCGCTGTCGGCCTTGATCCTCAGGCCCACACCAGATTAATCCTGACTTGGTTGGAGAAACGCAGTAACCTATAAAAGTAAAGCCAGGCCGGTGGTGGTCATGCTGGCGACCAGTTCCCAGTACAGGAATGCCATTGTCCTGGCTCTGGGGACACGCGGCGGCCAGGGCCAGGGATCTATTGGTTCTGCAGCACGCTCTGTTTATTCGTGACGAGGCAAAGAGGTGCAGGCGGCGTGAAGGGGGAGCCAAGGGCAGTTGGCCTGCTTCCCCTGCCTGTCGGCTGCCTGTCGCCGCTGCTGCCTGCACGACGGGCGCCGCCCACTCGGCTCAGCAGCTGCACGGGGGAGACGGGTCACGTTTACGGACGGGAAACTTACCCGACGAGACGGCCGCGGCGACGATCAAGGAGGGCTATGGGGCAAATAAATAACTCTGGCTGCACACAAAGAGACGGTCGGGCAGAGCTGGGGCGGGAACTAAAAGGGGAGACTTGTGCTAACACTGGTCGTACTGAGCAGAGCCTTAGTCTGTTTGAAAGGAGACGGAGACGACAAGGAGTAGGAGTTCTGTTTTTTTAATTCCCTTTTTTCTCTGTCTTCTATTCTGGTCATCATCTTTTGTTGGGTGCCTACGACGGGCCTGATTAACTCACCCACACGGATATTTTTAAAGGTTAGGTCTGGTCAGTTGCTTTTGATTGGAGATGAATGGAATCCCACTGATAAATAAGTGTTAAGCGTAGCGCTGATCATCACGTCATCGAGTCGTGTTAAATTGACTGCAAACGCATCTAGACGGTGCCTAATGGGTTTCAGCACGGGGGAGGGGCACGATAGACGGGATGGAATTCTATGTTCAATTACTGCCACTATTTCCAACCTAATCACGCCACTGACAGCCAACGTAACAAAGACTGGAGTTAAATGGTCTCTCCCCATGACAATGCGGCCACAATCAATAAGAGATGAGGCGATGTGCACTGAGTCCCCCCTCCCCTTACTAGTATCAGGTAGTAGGCTTGGTCGACGAGCAGAGATATCAATCATTGAGATTAGAGCCGTCCCAGTGCGCCCGGCCCTGCTGCCTTCGGGCTGCTAATAACGTACTCGAGTACGTGATCCAAGCAGCAGCTGGTCGGCGTGACGTCCCAGTCTGGCCGGGTTGTATGGATTTTATAGCCCGGCCCGGTGGGTGGTGGTGGCGGTGTGGGTGTTGAGCTAAGCACTGGCGGCAGCTAAGCCTCGTCTAGCTTGGCCCCAGGGCCTGCTCCCGCCGCTACTCCTCCTGCTAGCTGGGCTTCTACTTGAACGAGCTGGGCGGTGGCGGGCTGCGTGTTGGCTCCCCGTCATCAGGGCCAGAGGCGGGCGCCGCCCCAACCTTGGCCGCTGTCTTGCCGTGGGCGGCGTTAGTGATTCCTGGCCCGACTCGTCTGCCTGTCAGCCCATTCAATGCCCATCATCATGTGCCCGGCCCCTCTCCCTACCCACATCCTCCTCCCGCCGCCCCCCGTGTCGGGCGTGCCGTGCGCGGGGATCCAAACCCGGCCAACAACATGAACATCAGCTCAGCGCAGATTAGCATACATCATCACCAAAACGGGCCGCGATTTTCATAAACAGCAAAGGTGAAACGCGTCACCAGCCCACAAGCCAGAGAGCGAACAAAGACAGTTCTATTAGAGAGGGGAATAAAAAATCTGTCTGAATGAATGGGGGGAGGATATTGACACGTCGACCCAGACAAGGGCCGTAGCGCGTGTGGGATTATTGTCATTTCTACGCGGGGCTCCAGCGCTAATGGTAAATATGGCTGACCGAGAGAGCGCCAACCCACTTCGCTGCTTTCACACCGCCATTGCATGCCGTTAGTCGGCCTTACCTTGGATTTCGTCATGTCCACGATCTTCTCCACTTCGTAAATGTCCTCCATATCGCTTTCGGAATCGTCCCCGTCCATGTTTTCTGCCTGAACGGTGGTCTTTTCTTGGCCACCTTTCGTCTCCTGACACTCCACGTCCGCCATCTTAGATATCCCTCCAGGTCACCGGTCAATGGCCGAGTCCACATTCGTGGGTCGTGCGGGGGGTGGCAGGTTGGTAGGTGCGTGGGAGGAAGCCACACTTAACCCACCAGCAATAATGTGCGAATCAATCAAACCATGTCATCTCAATAAAAATGAATTTTCTTAATAATAGGAATGATAAGAAAAGCGTTAATTTCACGGACATTTTAAAATATTACCATAAATACATCCCTCCTCCCCTATTCTGCAAAGTGGATCTGCCCAAAGGCAAACGCAAACATGACCCTGTTCGACTTGACAACATCCACTACTCAGCTGGTTTACCGTGTTGACGTGACTTGACAGCTGTCATTTTTACTATCAAACCAACTATTCCACTAAACACCCATCAGAATGCCATTTTTATTATTCATGAATGGAAGCGCTTCCTAAGATCTAATAATTGGTAATTGTTTTTAGGGCCAAAGGTAGATCTAGATTCTATTGTGGGATTGAAAGTTTTGTGGGGCAGGTGCTCGCAACTCTGGGGAATGTGGGGTTGGCGGGCGGGACTCCCGGGAGCCGATCCATGGCGGCCCGGCCCGGACCTGCTGCAGGGTCGGGCAGGGTTACAGCTTCACAACTACCACGTAGTACCCTTCTCGCCTCCGGTTCTCAGCCATGGTGGCCAAGTTTGTCGACTCTCGCCTGGTTCACCCACTTTCAGGGCACTGACCTACTGTAGTCTGTACGCTGTTCCACATTGCCGAGATCAAGGTCGCCCCTTCAGATTCCATACTGTCAGAGCATCATTGATCCAGTTGTGAATTCATGCGGTGAGCCATTTAGGCCTATTGATGGTCGACCGGAGAGAGGAGCATGGATTTTGTTAATGTAAATATTAAATCATCTACACACGATATGAATGATGTTATTGTAGAACAAATCTGATATATCAAAATATTAGGTTTGATAGATGGATCTAGACTAGGTAGATCTATAGTCTACTTTTTATAACATTGGACCTCAGTGGAGTACATTATCATAGCTGTCTCTGTTGGAATCGTCCTTACGATGTTAAATGAAAAATAAAAACAGTATTTGTACATTTTTATGACAATCATTTTGTCCCATCTTTATTTAGCTTCTTCAAATCATGTTAGGAAACCCTGTCATGAGTTGTACTTTTTCTTTAGATTACATATTTGCATTTGCTACTTTTCTTATAGTCTATTCAATTATTTATGCCCATGAATAGTCTCGTATACAAACATGTGAATTTATTGGTTTTACCCAAATATAAGCTCAAGCCTGCACTTCTGCAGTTTCACAAGGAGCATAGGGAAATCTGAATTATCACACTAAGATTGTAGGCACGTTTAGTTCTGCTATTTCATCACTACAAAATTCGGTGACATGATCACAGCTATTCTCTCTCACATTCACATAATCATTCTTTTTTTTAATCAAAACCATATACATATTTATGATAATAGGTATGTCATCTAGATCTTAGTCTCTCAGATGTGAAGAACGTTACAGTTTTGGAGTTTGCTATTAAAACATATCCGCAGGTAGTTTATAGCGTACGAAAAAATTGTAACGAGTGATGAAAAGGCTTTTATGTAATACCCTTCAAGATTTCTTTTCAAAATCAATTTCATATTCATACATACATTCATATACATACATGAAAAGTTATTATAATTCCAACAGGAACTGGACCAGAGTAGGTATTTATCTAAATAAATTAATGAAATTAAAATAGATAGATCTAAACCCTTGATTTGCCCTCTACTCAGAAAGAAAAACAGAATATGTTTAAGTATAGTGTACTTCAAAACTGACTAAATAAATAATTCACGACTGTTACCTGCTATATCTGAAGACTGAATCACGCCACACATCATTCTAAGACAAATATTCATTATTGTATGTGCAAAAAGTTTTTTCCGCTTAATACCGGATCCTAACAATCTGTAGATTTAAAGTAGCTCTCCAAAGTACCGACAGGAAATTTATTTTCTCTATAATGTTACGCGCATGAGAGAAATTCAAATTTCTGTTTAATTTGTAATGGCCTATCAAAGCTTCTTCTCGCGTAGACTGCCAAATCACAGCATCATAAATCACGTATCTTTCCCCCTATACGACGTAGTATTCTCGATACTACTCAAAAGTATCTAGAGCGGAACATTCTCCTTTATAACCATCAATACAGAAGGAAGCTCTGCAGAAAAGGAGTGTTAATTCAATAACAGTAACTCTTAAAACAAAATATGAATTAATTCAACGAACTAATTCATATCATAGCAGCAGGATTTTAACACTACCTGTAGGTAGAGAGATTATACTACTAAAAGTTAGCAGAAATGTGCAAACCATCAACATAACAACGTAGTGTTTTTACAGTAGAAGTTATTCTTGAGTTGCTAATTGATCCTGGGTTATGAAACTGTGTGACTCATTATGTCGGTGCACTATACATAATATGGAAGTAAATGTCTCTATTAGACATTATGGAAGCCAATGCACCATTGGAATGAAAACCTAACGGTAGTTGCTGATACTCAAAAAAATCAACGCTAGATGTCGCCTATGTAGCATAGCGTCTAAGCTTACGTACGTGCAACTAGTTTCACGGTATCGCATAAAACAAGCAGTAAAATCACAACAATCAAAATCAATGCAATGCTTCCAAGTTCCAGCATTTCTTAATGCTATACGCATAACTTCCTAATGACACTTGCACAAATATCAAGCATCTACTAAAAAAGTCAAAGAAGCAAGCCTCACCATACCTAAGTTTATGACCCCCCAAAAGTCCAAAACACCATAGGTAAACATTCCTGAATCCTCACGATGAAAATAAGATCACGCACTTTGGAAATTATTTATGAATCAATTCAGGCACGCAAATCTGACAAACTGCCCTGCGAACCCCTACCAAATATTTAAAAATCCTTATTCTGCTTATCTTCTGACTGAGCAACACACCAACATTTCATCTCACAAACAAAATATCGTCTCCTACGACTAGTATGACATTTGAGAGCCTAGGCTTAGCAGAAAATACTCGTAAGTATACCATATGGTACATGTACACTATATCAGAGCATATATATCACTGATTGTACTAACCATATAACAAAATATACTCAAGGGGAATGAGCAAATACGAAGTTTGAGGTCGGCGGGAACTATTATGTGGGAGACTAATGGTTGTATCGTGTCAAGAACATATTTGAACCAATTAAACACCTCTCACGTTTTTTAAATAGATGTTTTACAGCAATCTATGATTAACAAACTTCATGATAGAGATGTATCTGATGAAATCATGCACGAATGCCCGACACTTACTTTCATAACGTGTTCATCTCATCTGTATCTTCAGTTTAGCTGTTTGATTACACACGCAAATTAAGTTTGATACTCAGAAAGCTCCTTATACTCAGTTATACAAGAGTACATATTCACGCAAGTATAAGTCTTAACGTGGAAGATTAAACTTGTCTTTTTACATGGTACATAAGTATGGTAAAATAATATACGAAACAGAAATATAACATACGTTTGACAAAGTATGGCTAGCTTCAGGTTGCAAACGATATAAGCTGCTATTCATTCGCTGTACATAAACACGCTTCTCGGGAATTCAATTTGTAATGCCGCTTTGGATGTTATAAATCAGTATAATTCTGTCGATATTTCAAATAATGGACATTATATTAGCAAGCAGTCACTCTTATGGCGAATGCATTGGTTAATACAGGTGATAAGATTTATGCAGAATACATCTCAGAAGTATCCAATTAGCAATTTCAATCAGAAATTCTTTGGAAATAAGAATTATGATTTATTCTTCAGAAGGTGCTCAACACAGAGCCACCTCTACAGGATTAAGAAGATTGTGAAACAAAAAATAACTTTCTTCTGACCTTAAGAGAACTCCTAGGTAAGAATATGGCAACTTACATACAGAATTCGATCTCACTGACCCGTAGACATATTGAAACCATGTACATGGTTAAAAGAAATGTATAACCCAAAATTAGAACTAACTGAATCGAGGCAATTTCAAAGCAAACTGACAAAGATATGTGCCAACTCGAAATTTCCTTTCTTTTAAAAAAAAAAAAAAAAAAAAATCCCCAAATCTTAATAACGGTGCTACCTTCAATAGCCAACTTAAGGATTTGCCTGGGAGGCAAGGTGCGACAAGATACCGCGAACATGTTTGAGTTTTTCGGGTATTTTCCTCATGATCCTACGCGCGCTCCAGTACTCATTCACAGCTATTACTCACGTTCTGACAAATTCACTTAGAAAATATGAGCCTTTTTCGATTTTTCTTTAAGTCCTGTACCTACTGACTTATCAATATGTACTTACAAAAATAGAGTCAACATCTATTATCCCTTACCCAACAGGTATTCAAGGACATACCTATACATAAAAAACACCCAATATCTATGTACATACCTTTACATAAACACGGCTAACATCAAGGTATGACCTTGAACACAAAAGGTTAACAGACTGTGTAAAAACGATATAAACGAATTCTCCCTGTCTTCTCCAACCAGTCTCAGGCAGGTATGTACAAGACTGTGCATAGATTGGCCGCTACTATGGATAAGGGTGTTGTTGACCGATGACTTGTTCTGATGGGTTCAAGGCGGAGATGGGCTGCTAGTAAATCATCCTCAGTCGGACTTCTTGCTGCCGTTTTGTGACTTTCGATGGCTTGGGGACGAGCCGTAGGCAGAACCTTTCTCAACTTGCGTCACACCAATGATGTACTTCATGCTGAATACCACTGTCAGAAAAATACAAAGACAAGGATCTTACTAATAACCTTATTTACAATGATGAGATCATGATCGAGTGAATAAATTACATATACATTATTGAGGGCGGATCAAGTAACCATTAAGGACGAATTCGCTATTGCTTGTATAACGCTTTCCTATGTCATTCATTCTACTATTCATTCATCGAATACGCAAACCAATGGCGAACAACGAACTATTCCTATTGCGAGATTCATAATTTATATAGACAAACATGCATTTCTAACTTTGAAAGAATAGTACGCAAGTTGATAAAACTTACTACATTATCTAGAAGATACATGGCTAGAAGCATTCATAGATTTTCGATGCAAAAACAACAAAAAACTTTCTAAATATGTTAATGTTCATAAAATAAGTGTATTATGTACTTCTTACACACAGCAATAACGGTAAAGAACTGACCAAACCAATACTCACATAAACCTATGCCTGCGACAAGACAAACTTGTGCCGCCAGAGACCCTGATATGACAATGCCGCCCAGGTATTTAAATAGTGGGACACAGAGGAGCACGGCCCAGCAGATCCACACCACCAAGTCGATTCGTCGCCTGGGGATCTCCACCTTTGTGCCAATCGTGTAATTCTTATCATTCTGTACAAAGTTGTCGTAAATTTCATCCTGAAAATCAATGTGGCAGAAAGCAAAATTTTAATGTTACATTACGATTTTTTATTGGATTTTTATTTTGTATCGTAATAGTTACCTGTGTACATTGAAAGAAATGGCTAGACGTATTACGTTATCAACCGAGTTAAAAAAAACAAAAAACATGAGACAGGAAGAAAATCAATGTATCGGTGGTTCGTAATCTATCTTAAAAAATGCAGCCAAAGGTTGGTTATAAATCTTACATGAGCGTTTTTAACCCCTTCAACCCTCTATTCCTGAGAATATAAGGTAGAAAATATCTGTAGACAAGAGAAAGTGAGCTTTCAAATGCTGCAAACCTTTTTAAAATATTCCTTTTAGAAGCTAAGATATGGTTGTATAAAGTGCCCTACCTCTTGTATAATAGAAACACCTCAGTTCTGATTATCATATTACTTTCCATGTTACGGCAACTTGAACTTTACCATATTCAGTAAGGAAAAGAAGGCATATCTAATTATAGAAAATATTAGAAATGTAATAACTTTTGACTCAGAAGGTTATTTCTCTACCTGTTTGAAGTATTAGGCAAACAAAGATATTTTCAACATTATCCATGACAAATGTTCCATTGACCCTTAATATTCTTTTTTCTGTAACCATGGTAACTTAACAGCTGTTCTTAAATGTAGAATTTCCTTGAAAAATCAATCCATTGCAAATTTCCCATAATGCCTCATTCGTGAAAAATTGGTTATTTCTGTAAATGCCATTGAATTCTCTCCAAATTTTCATGAAAGTCAAGTTTTCACACAAAATCACATAAGAAATTTGTTTTTTTCCAAATAATTCCTTAATTATTGTATTTGAGAGGGTTATTTTGAGGTTTTCCTATATTTGCTTAAATTGGGCATGATGTCCTGTACTTAAATATGTATTATAAAATAACTAATTATCTTTGAACGATAATATAAAAAGCTGAAGATTCCTTAGAGCATCAGGAATATTTTGATATTTAGCTTTTGACTGTAGGTTAAATACTCATTTTGCAATTGGCAAATAACCATAACATTAGGTTCCAATTTATGGGTAACAGCCATGTGGTGGCCAAATATGGCCTTATGGGGTGGAAGGGGTTAAATAATTAAAACTAAGACATTTTACATCTTTGTAACATGGTGACTCATAACGTAGAGTTCAAAAGAAAAACAACTGCCTTTTCTAGATAAGACTGGCAAGTGCTCTGATTTCTTATCATTGACAAAAACCTGCACGTTATTAGTCATATCTTAAAATACTTAGCGCTAGTAGAGTTATTCAACATTTATATAAACGTAAAAACTTATCAACAACCTATGTACTTTGGTATGTAGTATGAATCGATGTAACCAATGTTCGCACAATGCACCTATTCAGGCTGCCCGCCCTTTTTGGGATGCACACAAAAGTTCTTTTTGGAAATTAAATAGTCGTTGATTGAATCTAGTTTGTGAAAACCCTTTAAATTCATAGGTTTTTTTTCAATTGAGCAGAGCTCCTTCTATTTCAAGAACAAACAATACTATATGTAATGTCTACTACTTTTTTTGGGACTCTGAAACCAATCATTGTCATCAACTATGTGTTTATCCATGTAGTCTTTTCCAGAGTTTTTAAATTGGTAAAAAAGCACAAATCAAACAAACCGTATATTTTTATAAACTATTTACACACAAAACGTCTGTAAGGTATTAACAGTTCCACACTCATCAAGAATTACCACGTATCTTATAACCCTTTCAGACTACACGGCAATGCGAAGCGAACCACAGCGAAGCGAACTGAACAGCACCAAAGTGAAGCGCATTATAGAATACGGCCATTTCACATGTCGACCTCCTACTAGTTCCTAACGGATGAATTCGTATAATAACATCATGGATTCGTATGATAACATCACGGATTCGTATAATAACATCATGGATTGTATACTAAGAATGCGGTTCGCTTTGCTTCTGTACCTTTCAGACAGCACTAAGAACCAAACCAAACCGAATCGTTTTCTAGAATGCTGGTCTAGATGCGAATTCTAGAATTCGGTTCTGAAGCGCATTGATGCGCATTCTAGAATGCTGTCCCTTTCAGACAGGGCCCAAGAAGCGTAGTGAAGCGATTAGCAGCGCTTTGATGCGTATTCTTGTCGTAAGTCTGAAAGGGGTATTAGACAGTAGGTCTTTGCAGGGAATTTTTATTTTTTCTGTCTTCCATTTGATATATATAATACTCAACTGCAATTTTACATCGTAATTCAAATTCATACACGTTTGATCAAAGAAAGGAGTGTACACAAATTAACAATTCTATAAAACTATTAGCAAGCTCGTATGGTCCCAACACAATTGCTGTGTCAAAGTAGTTGTGTTAACTCTAGTTGTGTTAGATTCATAATCTTGAAATTTCCCCCTGGACCTTTAAATGACCCATGGTCCTGAGATAACACCTTACCAAATGCGACATAAATCAGAAAGCCATCCGCCTTATGATATCGTGACTTATCACGGATATCTTTTAAGTATACATCTTACATAGGTAAATGGACAAGGGTGATTTATTGACTAGCAAAAAGACCAAACCTTTTCCCGATATAGTTGATGCAGCCACTCGGCGCACTGCTCGTCCGTCTCAAGTGGAATCTGTGAAGTGGGTATCCGCCTAAGGAAGACCAAAAGGACAGAGGACCGTTATTAAGCACCATCGAAAGACAGCATGAACTTGACAAGTATCCCTGTAACTGACATAAATCAAACTAAATTATACCTGTTTTTTTTTGTTTTTTTTAAAAATCAAACGACTGATGTATTCAGAGAAAAGTGACCAACTGGACGGAGATCTTTCATCATAGACACAACTACAAAGTAAGACACATCAGCACAAGGCAACCATTTGTAACTATTACTACAATCTAAGGACCACGTTGCAACACAAATTTGGAAGTGAGATATATCAAACCTATTTAAATTCGATGTTTTATACGAATGGCAATATTTATTTGATTTTAAGAAGGTTTTCACCGTAAGGCGATTTTCACCATAAAAAAACGTGATAAAACAAGGCCTTATTTGCAGAGATGCCACTCTGAACTAATAATTTTTTGTGTCCGCCCCCCCCCCCCCCCCCCCCACATTAGCAGCTCATTCATGCGGATGCTGTGCACATTAACACCTCGCCACGTCTCACATAATATCTGAACTGATGAATAAGTGGGGAATGTAGGAAACATTTTTCCGACTTTTATTGTAGAAGCAACTAGGATGACATGATAGTGTAGGATAAGGATCCTGGTCTCAAATCTACATTTAATTGGCTTTAAGTTAAACTGAAATACAGATACTTTAATATGGATATTATAGGGGTATAGAAAGATCGTCTATGTGCAATCCGAAAAAGTAGAAAATCCTAAAAACGTAGGAAGAATGGCAACTCTGTGTTTTCTGACCGTTTGAATATAAAATATTTCTACCAAGAAGAAATATTTAAAAATGACAAGGTTACAAAGCGTTCTGTTGCACAATGATCCCCCATTGTGTGAGAAGTGGTAGCGATGGCCTGTGATGATATCATGATGGTAGCGGAACATGATCCACAGATATCAATACTCTTATCATGATCGCGTAGATAAAAACAAATCTTATCAATGATCGCATAGACAAGTGTAGCTATAGTATTTTTGGTCTTATAAGTCTATATAAGTCTATACAAAGCCTTGCCCACCTGACAAAGACCTGTGCGGTGACCCCCCTGCCGTTCAACACGTTGATGAGGGTGGGTTCGGCCCCCTCGTCAGTGAAGCCCACCGTCATGTCACTGATGGTAGGGATCCTGTCCTTTACGCCGTGCATGGACAGCACGAAGCCTTTGGTGCGCGGTAACAGGTGGTGCTTCAACTCAGGCATACCCTTCTTACGGGCCACCTCGTTGCTCAACTCCAGCTTGGCCGGTGTGAAGCGGGTACCTTCACAGAACAGCAGTAACTGCAAGGGGAAAAGTAGTAGGGGTCCGTCTGAACAGGAGCAAAGTGTGAAAGGGGGCTTACCAGATAACACTGCTCGTGCGGGATATACGATTTTTTGTGTGTGATATTGAACAATTTTAATACATACTAATAGTTAGATTCTATGATCAGACTGTTTCTGAATTAGATTTTATCCCGTTCTTTGATCAAAATATTAAAAAGAGAACACACACCTTTATGTATACATTCTTTATGAATTCACGCACGATTATTGTTCCTTGCCATAAAATAAAAAACACATTGAAATTATGCATGCTTGCTATTAAGAAGTTCAACCTACTGTAACCCAATAGCCTTCGGGATAATCACAGATATAGGCGAGGTCTTTAGTGATGATCTTCCTGTCCTTCTCCCACTCTCTCTTCAGGAATATGCTTTCCGTGAAAGTCCAGGCCCAGCCGAGAATGGGAATATATTTCAGCATATTCTTGCCATAAATCTTTGTACCCTAGATTAATGAAAGACAAGACATAGTGGTATTACAGAACCTTACTTTTCATTCCTGGCCATATAATAGAGCAAGTTGCTTGAGGAAAACATAAGTTCACATATATCGAATAAGAATAATCGATGAAAAATAAACCATTTTCAAAAAGTATTAAAATTGCTTAGGTTTAGGACACCAACATTTTCCTCTATAAACATCTAGGTTGAAATATGGTTTACGCCAAGAAACCAAAACAGAAACTTAGATTCAAAGGTCCTCTGAACATCTGGTTATACTTGCGGGGAGAATAGAGTAACTCAGGCCTACTTACCCCGAGCAGTCCGAACCGCTCGGCCATGATCCAGGTCATGAGCCAGTCCACCTCGTACTTGTGGTTCATGATGACAATAGTGTGGTCCTTACCCATCGTCTTCAGTTGTTCTATGTCCTCCATCACCAAGGTGACCCGCGATTCAGCCCACCACTGCCCCAGGAAGGTGAACTCTGAACAACAGGAACATTATACTTATATTAATGTCATACTTTGCATCTGTTAAACCATAAAACTGTACGCAAACGTACACTACGTACAGTTTTATGGTTAAACCAATCCAGCGAATTTAAAGTAATTCATCTAAAAAAAAAAGTCTTCTTTTTTCCAAAAATTTAGGACTTTACATTTTCCGCATTTCTTTGGCGGCGCAGTTTAGCAGATGACATTTTTTCAGGTGTACAGGGTTTAGTCGAATATATACATGTTTCCAGGACTGCACATATATTAATAAGAACTCGGTATTTTGTGTGTCGCCAGCCAGACGTTGATTTTGGCTTTTTTTCTCTAATGTAGTTACCTTGAATGGTGATTCATTATTTATCCATGAACAAACGAGATATTGGACCACCTCTTACTGTAAAACAATATTAAAAACTATGCATTAAATGTTAAAATTTGATGTCTGTACTCACGACTCCACCAGAGGTAGGCGATGTGGCTGGCCATCTTCCTGTAGGTGGTCTTACTGACGGGCCATAAGAAGATGTAGTTGAGTAGGAGTAGGAAGCACGTTATGAGGCCCGACACGAAGCAGATGTAGGCGAGCAGGATGTGCAGGATGAACCACGTCTTCATCCACGACAGGAGCCCCATCTTGTTGGTCGACTAGAGACAGAAATGGAAGGATAAATCTACATTAGAGCATGCTTAGTTTACATAGGGGATGTTAAACTTAATGGTTGAGATAGGAAAATAATTGTGAACTAAATCTATTACTTTAAATGTGGTAAAGAACAGGAGATTGATGTTTACATATTATCACTGCGTTACATCTTATCATCTATAAAGATGATTTAAGTTAGCTCAGATTTATTTAGTAGTTCGTTTCCTTTCCTTGTGGGTGCCACTCCGTAATATCCCCCCCCCCCCCAGGCGTGTGCACGTTACCTTTTTTTTTTTTTTTTTTTTGAACTGAAATATCATCACAATCAAGTGCTTTTCATGATATTAAACAACAACTCGGTCACATAACTACAATATACAGCATCATGCATAGAGCCCTCCTAATTCAAGGCTCTTATCACATTTATAATTAAGTAATACCAATTTCGTGTACTTTCTTCCAAATAATTTCCAACATTTCCGTAGTTAAATTCTTTTTGAGTTCACAACTAGACTCTATTACTTGTACATGCTGTGGGAGTTTTTCCCAATATTTATGTGCTCGTGATTTCCAATTTCTACGAAAAGTTTCCAAATTAGGCTTTGACATTTGTGACCAGTCACAGGATTTGGTAACCTAGAGGGATTTTAGTCATTTTGCTCTAAGTCCATTATTAAGTGAACTATTGATGAAAACATGCTAATAATGCATATTTCCCTAAGAAATGTCACTTAAGCAGAATTTTCCAGAGACTAAGATTATGAGCAAAAGATCATTCTATTTATTTATGACAGTTGCATTGTGGGTAATTTTGTAAGGAACGTCCTTTTTCAAAAGAGTGCTGCAATAAGGAATGTTGTCATGTTACCATGGCAACAGAAAAAAGAATGTTCAGATTGCATAGAATATTTTTGACAATTTTGATAACAGAAGTTTTTCACTTTCTGGTAGTGAAAACTGTTATTTGAATGGAGATCTGTGTGAAAAATTATTGTATTTTGAATAATTTTGATAAGTAAGAAAATTGTAATTTTTAGTTAAATATTGTTTGGTTCAAGGAGCTATAATATAGGAATGGAGCACAAATGGCAAAACAGAGGTGTACCAGTGTGTACCGCATAGGGGATTTCAAACTCCCATATCTCAGCCTATAATGGGAATATTTATAAATGGTTTGTATTGTCTGAAAGGTAGGAATGCAAATTCAAATTCATACTTTCCCCCTCTAGGACACCAATTCCCATGATTGGTCACATTTTTACTTTCCTTCCCTCATCACTTCGTAAACGTCTTCCTTCATGTACAATTTTATCAACATTATGTACACTAATTTGGTCGTGAAATAATAACAACAATCTCCTGATTCTTCGAATAATTAACAACTCTACTTTACAATACCTATGTACATCAGTTTCATCTTGTCTAGTAATAACATGGTCCTCAAATATATAATTAAGGCACACTTTTAATGCACGGAACTGTAATTTTTGTAATTTTTCTATTAACAACTTATTACCACTATCAACTAAAATATCAAGATAGTCAAAAAAGGGAAGTATCTTCTGTTTGTACACTAACAAAGCTGCGTTGTAGGTCAACAAGTATCAGATTCGTTCGAACATATACAATTTATAAGACACTTTTTTAACAATACTGTTCAAGAATTTTGTATAATTCAAGCAACTATCAAATATCACCCCTAAGTAACAATATTCCCTTACCTTTTTAATAACAGTATTATGACTAATAATATCTATACAGTCATGATAAGTCTTTTCTACCTTTGGTAAAGTAGTAAAAAACATTATTTCAGTTTTATTCATATTAATACGCATACCATTTATATCACACCAGGTGTCGTACATATCCAATCCCTTTTGTAGCGTACCTGCCAATTGATTCACCGTCTTACCGCTACTGAGCAGCACCGTATCGTCTGCGTACATGATAGTTGTTAATTCTGCATTATTATTTGATTTCATATAATTAAAACAATCGTTTACATAGATTATATACATCAGTGGCCCGAGACTGCTACCCTGTGGTACGCCGGTATATACAGGTTTTTCACTTGAAAGATATCCATTGAATAAAGTACATTGAGTTCTATTTTTAAGATACGACACAAACCAATTCAAAGCTATACTGTCCAGTCCTAACCAACACAGTTTATTTATTAGTTTACAATGTTGTATACAATTAAAGGCTTTAGAAAGATCGATATAGATACATCCTGCGATTTCACCTATATTAAGTTTTTCAACTATATGATCAACAAACATTTGAATCGCGCTACCAGTTGATTTACCCCGACGAAAACCATATTGCCTCTCGTCCAATAAATCGCTATCTTCTATATAGTTAATCAATTGCTTATAGACTATCTTTTCAAGGATTTTTTCAGGGTAGGGTAATAAATTTATTGGTCGCCAATTACATGCTTGAGCCGTATTTCTATTTTTCGGAATTGGTAAGACTTTTGATTTTTTCCAAGATTCTGGAAAAATTCCTGTACCCAATGAACAATTAAATAAATGCGTAACCAACGTAATCAGATACAAAAATGCATCCCTTAAAACACAGGTTCTGATATTATTTACAGCAGACGATTTATTTACAGGCATGCCAGTAATAATTTCCTTAACATCTTGTTCATCAACTTCATAAAAACTGAAAGTACCATTTACAGCATTATTCTCTGTATTTATCAAATCACAATCCATCTTGTCATTTCCTATACAGCCAATCTTACTAAAATAATTATTTACATACTCTGCCGATTCCCAGTCGTCAAGTAACATTCCAGTAGTCTCAATAAGTGTAACCGTGCCATCAGTCTTCCGACCTTTTCCAAAACAATCGTTAATAATTTCCCAGAATTTCTTTGGGTTATCTCTGTTTTCAAATAATTTTTGTTTTATCAAATTTGATTTTTTACGTCGTATCAGTTTAGAAGTTTTATTGCGACAGTGTCTAAAAAATTCCCAAGACTCAATTTCATCTGAGGATTTAAATTTTCGAAAAGCAATTTTCTTTTCCCGTATACTATCCAATACTTCGTTGTCCAACCATTCCGGTTTCCCATCTTCCACATACATAACTCTTATAGGGCACATACGATTTAGACAATCGGTGATATTAGTATACAAAAGATTCCATAATAAGTTTGGGTCTAGTATATCATCTAATTCACTCCAAGTACAACTATCTAGCAATTCCCTAAATTTGTTTACATCATAATTTTTATAACAACGACCCGTAACTTTCTTTCTTAATATCTTTTCACTCTCCTTTTTACGTATAATGCAGATTGGACAATGATCACTTAAAAGCATATCTAATACTTTTACTGATCTTTTAAGTCAACAAATATTTATATTAGTACAACTCGAAGTCCATTTCCCTCAGGTAAGAGGTTTTATTTGATGTCCCAGATGGTAGTCACAAGGTTTGTTCTCAATCTAAGTATGAGATCAGTTTCTCTGTTTAGCTGCACGTGCCAAGTGTTGCTATATTTCACAGGAATTTGGGGGGAAGTCCAAGACCTTTCTCACCAATTATCCGACAGATTTGGTTGGTAAATCTCACACTATTACTCCCTGACAGATACATGTATTTACAAACATTTGGTTTACAAGAAATGTCCGCTTGTTATCACCAGCTTTAGCTGGTCAGAAATCTCTCCTGATAAACTTATTCACGGCCCACATGTATGCTATAGCCTAGCGTATGTCAACGTACTGCTGCGTAACACACAGACTTTCAGTTTCACTTTTTATTGTCTGTGTACACACGCTTTTTCTGCACTGGACAGTGTCACAATTGTTACCCTTACTGTACATATGTTGTAGTGTATGCATAATGCAATGTTATAAAATGAATCTCTGTCCTGATCAAGTGACAACCTTTGTCCGAAAAAGTATATATCACATATAGTTCTTTTTTATCATAAAGAGTTGTGTTACTACTCATAAGTTATGCAAAGACTGGTTGAGACGTCTGGTGTGTGTCGGATGTGCAGATAACTTTTAGTATGCTTTTCAGACTTAACCTTTTTGATGAAAGAAACTGTAATTATTAACTTAATCCGAAAAGATCTTCCTTTCGATCGCCTCCTGAGACATATTTGTCTAACAATATCAGACTGGTATTGATATAAAGTATTGAAGCTGGTGATTGAAGTAAACGTTTCACTTATGGACTTGGAATACTCTAACTTATGGTCATTGAACCTAGCTTTAATGTTAACAAAAATGTGTTTCTATAAAGGTATATCAATGGCGGATCTAGGGGGGGGGGGGACCGAAAGGATCCAGCAAATTCAACCATACTATTCGATCTCTTTCAAGTTCTATTCTTAGAGACTATATACAAGAATAATGCATGTGCGAATCACTTAATTTGAGTAATAATATTTATAATACGCTATCTTCAATCCTGAAATATTCTAAGAAGAGCAGTAGGGAGATGAATTATACATAATCAGTTGCTCAAAGATACCAACCTTTCCCATTTCACCTCAGCATATAGTCCTGTATTGCTGACCAATGTACAAGTAGTGTTCACTCAACGAATCCAATATCTGATATGGTTAGGATCTAGCTCACCGAGATATGATATGCTGAGCGAACCTTGTTTCATAATCTTCTTAAGGATATCAATCAATCCAGAGACTTTGGTCTCAGCCCTCTCCAAGCTGATTGGGTCCGATATCAAAGTTTGTAAACAAGAGACGGTCAAGATGCACAAGAAAAGCTCATTGTTATCTTCTTTAACAAAAATCCTCCGACCAATGTTCACAGATCAGGGCTGTCTCCTACAACAGATCACGTGCGGTGCTGTCCGGGGGTCGGACAGTCAGAGCGCTCAATTATTTAATCTCTCATATAGATCGATAGTCTACGTCCCCAGGGGTTTACACTCCAGATGACCAATAACTCCTGGCAGCTGTACTTGATACCATGGCAACCCTCAGTCTGGTACTGGGGGTGGTCCCCTGTGGCCAGTAACGTTACAGGGTCTACAGCAAGGACATACTATCCAACACCTGAGTAGGAGTAGGAAATTGATGTAGGGTCATTAAAAGTCTCGGTAGTCCTTTGGCATTTCCATAAAACTAAGATACAGTGTTTACCACTAACACTGGCCCGTAGGCCAATCGCCGACACTTTGAGAACAGGGCCGACCATTTTCACCATATTTAGGACCCCCAAATAGGCCCTGATGGCCGAAAGAGAATTTCGGATTTTCCTCCCTGTATTTTCTGATCATTTTAAGAGTTTAACCTGTAAAATGGAGACTGAAATATTTGGGACCCTATCCTGGAGTAAAAATCAGGGCAGATAGAAAGCTATCTGGGCCGATAATATCTTGGCATAAAAGTTAGTCGCCAACACTGAGATATATGGATATATTGATTGTAAAATTAATTTGTTTAATTGTTGCACTCTTCACAATCCCCCCAATTCGGACGGCATCATGGGTTTGGGGAGGGTGTGTGTGTGACGGAGGGGATTCTTAGTTTTGTAGCTATAAATACAAAATAGCCCCCTGTACTTTGGTCAAGGTCAGCACACTCTCTCCTAGCCTCCCTGCTGTCCCATTATTTTGGCTGAGGTCAGTTCGTTCATCCCCTTTAAGTTTTACTGTTATCTCCGACTCTCTTGCTTCAAGTAATAATTTCTTATAGTCGTAGTCTTTTAAACTTTTGTAAACTTGTCCAAAGAGCAAGTCTATCAAATAATCGAAAGATCCGTTCTCCATTAAATACAAACATCCCACAGAGATGTGTTGAGAGGAATTGTACTGGAACTTACTTAAGACAAATAACAACTTTAATATATGATAGTGTATTGATGACAACGGTCCCTGACTCATTAGCTCGTGATACTCCACAAAAAGGAACACATTAAAATTCGGTTCATATGCACTCTACCATGGTGTCTATCTCTTAACAATCCACTCAATAAAGAACTTTGAAATGGGCCCGCAGATTGATGACTGAGATAATCTGATAAGATGTTCAAGTTGAATTGTCAAACGCGTAGATCTATGAAACCTCAGTTAGTAGTGTTCTGTCGAAACTAAAAAAATTACCCAAAATGTGAAAAGGCACAAAACATGTATCTTTTTCAGCTACAACATTTAATAACACCAACTGTCACCCTATAAATTGCCCTAAGAATATAGGTTGCTTAGATTTATGTTACTTTAAATAGAAAACAAGTTTGCTTCACTTCCCTATGTACCTATATCCCTAGTGGGTATCGAGCCCCGTCACCCCATTATACCCCTTCCCTGTCCATTGGGGTTTGCACCAGGGCAGTCACTGAACCATGTTGTGCCAGTGCTTGGACACTGCAACTTTTTTTCACTTTTGCAAGTTTAATATTCATCAGAACTACATACAATATGCAAGTGAAATGTTGCTAAGAACATTGTGAAGATTATGGATATCTCAAATGAATGATTTCTTTAATTCCCCCCCCCCCCCCCCGCATGTAAATTTCATGTGTAAATGGGTCTGTATTTTTTTCCTATGAGCTGCTGATCAACCAGAACAGCAAACAGATCAGATTTCACCAACATCACCACTGGATTTAAATTGCCCAAATAACAAATAATTGACGGATACTGTCTTTTATTTCTATAAAACCCATCCTGTATTTCTTCCATATATTTTTGCCAGGCTAACTTCAGTCTGAAAAATATTGGATCCCCCAATCCCATAATCCAACATTATGGGAACCGTTTTCACTGAGAATCTTGGCCAATGTAATCTTTTGCATTTTCCCAAACTCAACACAATCAAGATACAGCTTAAAAATTACCATGTATGAAACCGCAAATAGCAGAATCCCCCCTTAGGGGCTAATGCCAATACTATAACCCCCCCCCCCCATCATCACTTGGTGATGTCACAAGGCATAGGCTGGAAACATAACATGTTACTATGTTAACATGACATGTAACCACACTGTAAACATGGGCACCCCTGGTCTGTCATAGAAGGTTGTGACATCATCAACTGTCACTTCTCAAGCGGTTGCTGTTGAAGTAAACCTTAGCCACTTATTCTCTCTCATGAATGATTTCTTGAAGATTTCATTTTTTGTCAATTAAATGAAGAATAAAAGTATTTTATTTCCATACAAGCGCCTTTGGCGCTTGGAGTGTAAAAAGAAATTCTGTATGTATAATAGACCTTACACTGATAAATTCGAAAAAGCCGGGCAGAACTCCCACACTTGCTCAGTGTCCTGGGTCAAAAACGGACTAAAAATTATGTGCCTAGCGGACTTGGACGTACCTACAGTCTACCAGAACCGGAAATCACAATCTCCACGCATTGCCTTCCCCTATATCCCCACTATTGACCAAGAATCTGCTGTGGAGATTGAACGAGCGAACCTTTTTTGAAAAGGAAGTTAATAATGAAGGTCTCCATGAAAGTATCGAAACTGCCTGGTTTCAATAAAGTGGATATGGGGCCCCTTGAAAATGGTCATTTATACAGGACTTAGCTGGTTCCCCTGGTTCCCTCCGACATCCCAGACTTCACAAATCCATAGTCAGATGGACTGGCTGGTTCCCCCTACCACCACTGGTTACTGGTAGTACAGTGTGTAGCAAGGGTACTTTACGTGCTGGTTAAGCAACACCGTTTTCTTAGTAGTATTTAATCAATTGAAGTTTCCATTGTCTTACATAAATTGAAAGCCTGGGCCTAAATGGAAAAAGAGACACCTTCCTTTAAACAAATGTACAGTGTCTCCCTCTCCACTGGTTCCCAGTGAAACCAACTATAGACCAAGACCACTTTATGCTGGTATCAGAAATTTGGTACAATTTCCTACTCCGATCTATTGGAGTAACAACGTGATCAACTGGACGACAGAGAGTAATGAACCTCACAGTACAACAGTTGTACAAAATAAAAAAAACAAATGAACAAATGAAAAACATATATCTGGAAATGACATCACATGGGGTCATGTTGACCATGTGACCGTTATTAGCAAATCAGCATGAAGCACATGACTATAGAAGATATTTGGGTACTAACATACCAAAAGAGGCAGGCGAATATAACAAGTACTTTGTAGATCTATGATTACGCAATCATCAGGGTTCCCACGGACTTGGAAGAATCAAATTCCATGACTTTTCCATGACTTTTCCATGACCAATTCTGATTTTCCAGGTTGACTTTCCAAGGTTTAACAATTAGAACCATTATAAAAATGATACAATTAACAGCCTCCCATCACCCCTATAACCATCCTATCCACACCAGTATATGTGACAATTCAATTAGTGCAAGCGCTTTCCAGGAAAGATCCAAATACCTATGGAAGTAAGGCAAGTAAAACTTGTTATTTCTTCTAATATTAAGAAAATTAGGGTGCCTTTGCCTGATAGATATCAAATAATTTCTTGATCAGTGTTGGAATTTCACCCCCCCCCCCCCTCCCGAATTACACAGGAAAATATTGATTACCGTAAAACTAAACGGAACTAGGGTAGGGTTTGTAACCTAAAAGTAGGGGTATCAGGGTTATCTTTGAAAAAATTGGAATTTTATATAAACTGTAATATCATGTATTATTGAGAGTGATGCTTAATATCTAAAACCAGAAAGTCTTGAATACAAGACCCTGTGACGTTTTGATATTTTTTCAAAAAAGTCAAGATGGAAAAAACAATGATTTACTGGTTAAAAAAAAATCGTTATTTTCTCCTTTTGAGACCTGAAAAATCTTATAAATGGGGTTTCCTGAGAGCGTTTGTAAGAACAAAATTAAACCAAAAGTTAGGGTGCATCTTATAATTGGGATTTTATGGTCATCAAAAATGATCACATCTATGGTTCAAAGACATGTTCAAATATTTTACATTATTATAGTTACAGACCTGGACTTCTAATCATATATTCTTCTCATTACTATAAGACTCCTAGTCCCTCCTTATTCTCCTGCATTTTAATGTGGCCAAAAACCCTAAGATGTACATTGCCCAGCCGGAAATCAGCCTAATATCAATCATGCCAATGCCCAGATCCCATCCTGGAGAAGTATAACTAGAACCCTCCTTAGGCTGAGTTAGGTGCAGATTTAGGAGGGGGGGCATGCAAGGAACATGCCCCCCCCCCCCCATTTTGGACCAAATATATATATATATTTTAATGTAAATTTCAAGCGCCCAGAGGGCGCGGCAATTTTTTTTTACTATAGCTGCCCCCCTTAGTTCACATTTCTATAATGCATTAGAATATTTTTATCACTCAAGCTGATTTTCCATGACTCAGGTCAAAATTCCATGACTCTTGGTCAAATTTTCAAATTCCATGACTTTTCCATGACTTTCCATGACCACCTTCATTTTCCAGGTTTTCCAGGTTGTGTGGGAACCCTGAATCATGCTAACAACTCCCACTAGTTTCTAATTCTCCCTACCACGGATAGCTGATTTACAGTATTTTGAGCACCCGCAGGCTAATTTGAACTAATTTTTGTCGACAAAACCACTGCAAAATCTATAGAAAATAACCAAAAAATTGTTATATTTCCATCTATAATGAAAGGATTCTCAAACAGCTTAGAAAATATTTAATGGATATTTATATAGATTTGAAAAATAATGGACACTAGTTTTTCTCCATGTCTAAGAACAAATACTGGTAAAATTTCTATGCTAAAGCCTTGTGACTTGTCGACATATTACCCAGCATGCATCCTGATTTAGGCTAACCTGCAGGTATGACTAAAGAAATTGGCTATCCGTGGTTGGGAGAATTATTGCTTCTCTTTATTCCTATATTAATATATAGCTGCTGAAAGCCTGCTTGGAAAATTTCACAAAACTGTGAACCAGTTCCAGCTCTGGCAAGTGAAACTTCCTTCCTAAGTCTCCATACACTTCTATAGTAACAAGAACTGTACATGATTGCACAATCATGCTAACAAGTTCCTATTTAAATACTAAACATCTGCTTGGAGAATGTCACACCTGAGAAAGTAAAACCTCCTTTCTCAGTCTCCATACAACCCTATGGTAAAATGTTTTGCTGTGCGTGGAGTGAGGCACCAGTTCCTTTTCTATAGAAAATGCCTATTCCCAATTTTGGCCAAAAAAATTATGGTTTCTTTTCCAAATTACAAGAAAACAAATGGAATTTCACAGGTTCGGAACCAAACTACCATACACTAGAAACAGATCTAACAAACTGCACATAGGTTAAAACTTATAATGCATCCATTACTTAAAACGGTGTAATGAAAAATTTCTCACAAAATTCTAACAAGCTTTGCTGGTACCCATCATGCTAGTTAAAATATAGTAGTGATTGCCAGGAACCAGCACAAAAAAAAGTGTAGAGAAGGGAGGCAGCCAGAGACCCGCCTCCCAATAAGCATGAGAGCGAGAATGAAATAATCAGTTCCTGGTTGGTAGTTAATGTCTTCACACCGTCCTTTGTTAGAGCTATCGCAGAACTTAAGACGATATCGAGATAACTACGCATGAAGCCTGAGAAGCATGACTATGTGGTACAGTTAGGGCAAGTCCTGGCTACACTTACGTGAGGCAAAAAAATGTTGTGTTTAGGTAACACGGGTCGAAAAAATTAGGGCACGAACCACCAGATAGGCAGGGGAATGAGACACCGGGTGCACGGCCAACACACTACCACCCAAAGCGAAAGTAATGCGAAGGCCTTGCATCAGTATCCTTGACCAGAATCCTAATCATGTGGTAGAAACAAATGAAGGGCCTCAGTTCTGCCATCTTGTTTCCCTCCCCTATGCTTGTTTACCTTCCTTTGGGACGCCCCACAGCTCACCCTCATGCACAAGGCACAACTCCAAGAGCCCTCTCTTTTGTCCTCGTCCCTAGCATGCTCTTGTGTGCCTGGGCCCGAGGACGCAGTGGTGACCGACCCCCATTTCAGAATCTCCCAGACTGACAGTCTGCCGACAACACTAAAGAGTACTGGAAAACAAACCCTCCACGCTTGCTTTTACATCACAAGTGACAATTGCATTTAAGTAGTCTTTCTTAGAGCTCCATCCATGGCATGGTAGGGTTAGTCCGAGAGGCCCAGACCCAACGTTCACACTAGGGTCTGAGAGAACTTATGGGTAATTTTCATAGACCAGTTTTCAACCTGTTCGAAAATGCATCTAATCTCCATGAATAACCCCAAATTTGTGAAAACAACTCACCAAGGTTATATTCTTGTTATATATGAAGATAGAAATAGTATTCCTGACATTTTGAAGGAGATTTCGTCCTTTTTGTCAACCTCTTTCAGTTGCTTTTCAAACTGATGTTAGCTAGTTCCCAGCAAGCACTACCCTTTAGGAGGGCTACAAGCAGACCAAAATGGCGGACAGTAGAAGTCTCTCAGCACATTGAGGCTAAGCAAGCCCTTGAATCCTTGATATTTAGAGGAGAATACCCATCAAACCATATCAGATTTTGAAGAAAAGATGTCAAAGATGTGAATTTATAAGACAGAACATCAGGTATGTGCTGAGAAAAGTCTACTCAACCAAAATGGTCGAGTGGGAAGACTAGAAATGTTGCATTTTCACCCTGTCTGTGTAGTGGGAACGTAGCAGACAGGGCCTCTCGGTCTAGGTAGACCGAGAGCCCCTGTCTGAACGTTCCAGAGTGGCTGAACGTCGGGTCGGGGCCTCTCGGACTAGGTCTAGGTAGGGTGTGTTCCACCATACCGTTTTTCTAGCTCTAACCTAGGTTTATCTGCTTTTGCCTGATCATGAGGCTGATGTAGCTTTTTGAGATGCTAGAAACAGTTGACACGGTCACATGAACTGATTATACTTTAAAAATTAAACAGGTAACTCTTTCATGTCATGACATGAAACGACTCATTCACTGTTCACTCAGTCAATAATCATAAATGACTGGCTTGGCCATGGCCTGGTTAATAGTATCTCTGAACTAAATTTCATGCTGTTCAATACAGCAACGTATCATGTATCGGCTTAATCCAACAGCCTTTCCCACTGGTGAACAGAAACCTAATACTTGTAATGTAACATTGAAATACTCTGTCAATTCTTGGCCGTGAGTCACTGACCGAGTCTGAGTGAGTGGCAGTGCCACACCCCCCTGACGGCACTTGGTGCCAGGGGTGCCGTGGTGTGGGGGCCGAATCGACGGTCCCAGTCCGCGAAGGGCCGAGTCACCTGGGGGCTAAGCTATTCAGGCGTCGGGTCCGGCGACACACCCTGAGTAAGGTTCACTGTTCAGGCGTCAAGTACAGGTCAGGTAAAAAACACAACAAGGCATGTACATGACCCAGTCCCACTTTTACCAACGAGAGTACTTAGTACAAAGGACCCACTGACTCCTACATAAGCCAAACTATCGAAGCTAATGCTATGCAAAAGCATCGAAAAGGGTATCAATATCGGAGATGCCGTCGCCGTTATTTCCCGGTACATAGGTCCCGCGATTTTGACGGCACCTACTGCAGCACAGGCCGTCAGGTGTGCATTATGGAAGGCTTCAGAGCCTTCCCGTCCGTAGAGGGAAGGCTGACAGAGCTAACTCCTACATGTAAATAAACATTATCTCTTACCTGCATCAGCTTGTACATGACACTAGGCATGTACTTGACACCAGTGTCATCAGGCATGTACATGACTTCCCATACAATATACAGGGAAGGCACCACAGAGTTAGGCATGTACATGACACCAGTGCCTGTCACCAGGCATGTACATGACATCAGGCATGTACATGACAGGCCCCAACGACGTCTTGTAACTGCTAAATCTAGATAAACAAGACAACACTCTAATCTAGCTTAAAGTACGTAGGGCGACTCTTACTATCTAACCCTGTCAAATCCGGTCCAAATTTCTCAAAGACAGGTGTGTGTCATAGGCCTATCTGGGTCAGGGAAGTCCTTAGATACGGTCATGCATAAGTGACTATAACTAAGGGCAGAGGGGGACAGATCAGGTTAGAGATAAGGACTGACCAATCAGATGGGGCAAAAGTGTCCCCTTCTGGGTTGCTAAGCGACCTTAACTGGGAATCCCCTCTACCCTGTCCTGGAGACCTTAATCTAACCCTAGGGTAAGATCAAATATCTAATCCTTAATCAGGTTTTCAGTGGCTCAGATTAAGCAGTTACCAATCAAATGCCCTGTGACATAGACTCTTGGGGGTGCAAGAGCCGTTCTCCCAAATCCCTTTTTTTTTTTCTTTTTTTTTTTACTAATCCCTCCTAATCTAGTTTAATTCAATATTGGAGATTACAGCGGATTTGCCTGTTTACAAGCCCTCGGGCATGTACATGACCTAGTCAAACTCTCACCTGCAATTACATGTACTTTGGCTTTTAATGTGGCATTTGGAATCTATAAGTTACCTCATATCAAGGGCAGGTACTCTGAGGCAATCTGAGCACAACACCTGATTGGTGGGGGGTGATTACATAATGCTGATAAGGGGCTGAGGAGCGCTCCCATTGGCCAAAAATTAAATCAAAACTTTTAATATTGAAAAATGTTTATAAAATACAAGGCTGATTGATCTTGTAGACAAAAACTCTGGGAAAACTATAGAAAAATTGACAACTATTTGCTATAACTCCTTCTGCGATGAATTGGTTTTCAAACCAACTTGAAATATATCCAATATATAGATACCAAATGGAAAATTAGACACTGCGAGTTTTCCATCACATTAGTACACAAGATACGCCATGATTGTTGAAAATTCCTATACTTAAGCATTGTCAGTTGTCTACAAATTTCCCAGCATACACCTTGATTTAGGCTAGTCTGCAGGTGACCAACAATAAATGAGCTCTCTGTGGTTGGGAGAATTGTAGGGATCATGTAGTCATAATACTTTATATTCACTGGCCCCTTTTTTTAAAAGCATGTCTGGCCCCTAGATTTTCTGGCATTAATCACGAAAAATAACTACAGATTGTTCAGTAATTATAGTGCTACATTTTTTTTTAATCTAAGAATAAAATGTCTGCCTCTGTTTATTACTGGGTTTTCATGGTATTTTCTCTTGTTGCAGTTAGTCAAATCAAAATTAAGAAATTAACCTAGTATTTCTAAGACTCCCTAAAGGGCCCCTTTTTAGTACCTAGATTTCCCTAAAGGGCCCCTTTTTAGTACCTAGATTTCAACAGCTAGGGGCCTGACTGGCCCCCAGATCTTAAACACTATGTCTACCCCTGTTACCACAAACCATATACTCTGACACACCAGTGAAAGTTGACTTGTCGTAAAACATGCCTCTAGTACATACCCATTAATCTACATATGCTCAAATATAGGTGTTCTATATAGGCAATATACAGTGTTGCCAACCATCCATGAAAATCACAGAAACCTGCATGATTTCAATACTCAAAAGAACTTGATCATGAAAATTTGGAGCACATGATCCATATTTTCTATAAATACTCATGAAAACCTACGTTCTTTCAGACCTAAACCCACAGAACCTCCAGCATTAGCCGGGAAAATTTAAATGTTTGCTTAAAATAGCTCCATTTCAGGGGATATGTACATCGTCTTCAGTGTCCGAAATTAAGGTTTAAATCTATGCACACGCCGGGGGCATAGCTTTGAAAAGTATGCACCCGGGAGCCTTTAAGTGCACCCTCAGTGATATAAGGCTATTTATTCAATTGAAAATATGTGCATCTGCCGGGTGCACACTTTCAGAAATCATGCACCCTGCAACAAAAACATGCACCTCGGGTGCAGGGTGCACCCTTAATTTCGGACACTGGTCTTGTTATTTTAGCCTTCAAAAAGTTGGAAACACTGAAATGTATATGGATTTATCCTTGTCAGGGCTCGACATTAAGCATTGCCCGCCTGCCCGGGGCAGGCAAAACTTGAGGTGGGGCAGGTAGACTCTGACCCCTACCTGCCCGAAGGGCAGGCAAAATGTCTGTGATGTGACAATAATCTATTGAAGCTGGGCAGGTTAATTTGAGGGTCGGGCAGGTAAAAAGTAAGCAACACCTGCCGAACGGGCAGTCAAGTTTAAACCCTTAATGTTGAGCCCTGCTTCTTAACTCTTCACCTAACTTATAAACATTTAAGATACAGTTTAGTTGCAACATTATTTAGACATGTACATGAAAGTTACAATTTGGTTGCAGCATTATTTAGTCATGTACATGAAAGAGTCAGAGTACCTGCCTTTTATATGATACTTTCTGGACCATGTTCCAGTACTGGTCAAATCAAACTGCCTCTCATATAATACTTTCTGGACCCAGGCTAGGAAAATTCGGCCAAAATTTTGGTCGTCAGAGGACGACTATTAACAAAAATCTGGTCTTCCACATGCAACTTTAGGTAGTCCGCAAAGGCACACAATTTCTTATGTTCAAACAAGCTATCAAAATAGACAGAAAACAATTTTTTACAGGTAAATATTTTAGTGATTAATTCAGAATTATCTGGTTGTCATAAGGACGACCAGAAATCATTTTCTGGTCGTCCTCGACGACCAGGGACACGCAGATTTTCCTAGCCTGGGACCATTTCAGAGTACCTGCCTTTGATATAAGGGTCAATTGGTAATGAACGGGATTGTGTCAGAGTACCTGCCTTTGATATGATCATCTTTTGGTCAGGTACATGACCTTTTCAGAGTACCTGCCTTTGATATAAGGGTGAATTGGTAAGGAACAAGATTGTGTCACAGTGCCTACCTTGATTATAATCATTTTTTGGTAAAGTACATGACCATGTCAGAGTACCTGTTTTATAAAATAAAACACAAAGAATGCTGTAATTCTTAGAGGGAGGGCCAGTGAAATCATGTATTCTTTCAATTTGTATTTTACATCTCAGATTTAATGCTTAGAAAGATGTAACATTTGCAGGATAGATCTTAACTTTTGAGATGAATGCACTAGCTGATTGGGAGTTTAAAAAAAAAAGCGGTCAGAGTACCTGCCAGTCAAATATATGATACACTAGTATTGCCACTGCCTGTCAATGTCACAATGCTGGTCAGGGTACATGTCACTGTGACACCACTGGGAAAACATCATTCAAGTTATTGGTCAGAGTACCTGCCAGGTCAGTGTATGTGATACACTGGCATCATAGTACCTGCCTTTCAGGGTACATGTCAAGACTGACGCCACTGTGAAAACTCAATATTATCATATATTATATATTGCACTGGAGTCCAGTGCAAAAGAATTATTATAGACTTTAGGAATTGGTAGTAAGTGACTGTGACTGCCTTATTTTGTCTGATGACAAGTATACCCATCAAACTATTGCTTACCTTAGCATAGTCCCTGTTTGGTAAAGAAATCAAATAGCCTCTGAAGTCCCCTCCATTATAGTATCTTATTTACAACTGTTTGTATCACATGTATGTGTATGCCATGTCTGTATTTCTCTTTACATCTTGTTACAACCTACATGGAAGAACATTGTCAATTGATGAATGTGGTTAATAAAAAAAAAAAAAAAAAAAAGTATTGTAAATCCGTTAGTACTGGCAAGGGTTCATAGTGAAACATGTAACGCTGATACGTGTGCTTGACGCCAGGCGGTATTATGTCACTGTTCATTATGCAAGATATGCCTAATGTCATGAACATGCCTAGTGTCCTGTTCATTACTGGTGTCATGTACATGCCTGGTGTCATGTACATGCCTGGTGTCATGTACATGCCTAGTGTCATGTACATGCCTAGTGTCATGTGCATGCCTGTTGACTGTCATGTATATCTAGGTCAGAGACTGGGCTGATGTACTAGTGTCACATAAATGCCTATTGTCATGTACATGCCTACCCTTAGGCCACCCCTTAAAAAAAACCGTTTCCTATTCACCACCCAACTGAGTATTTTAGGGTCGCCTGGAAACTTTTTTCATTTTTTTGAAGAAATCTTTTTTTTTATTATCAAAATCTTCAGTTATAGCCTTGAGCTAGACTGGTGTTATTTTATCTTTAGTTAATTTCAATGATGTTTCGCTGATATCGTTCTTATGTGTTCGTACTTTATTATGAGATGTTGAGTCATTCGTCAGACTGTGTGGTGTTTATCACAGGTCATTTACATAGTGACTGCTTAAAGATGTAAATAAATGAGTGAGTGAGTGAGTGTTGGGTGTATAGGCCATAATGGACCCCCAAATTCATTAAATTTTGTAATTCAAAAGTCAATAACTTTTGATCTAATCATCATAAAAACTTCATTCAAAAACTGGCATAAAGCTTAGATCTTGGTCTTTCCAGACAATATTCAAGCTAAAACGCATTTTTAAGCTTTGAACCGCGGCTTTTTTATTGAAAATAAAAACTGATTGACCATTTGGGACTCCTGGATGATTTCATACAAATTTAACACCAAGCCCTCTGGTATTTTCTGGAAAAAAATATTGGTTTTGTCACAATTTAAAGTAAATATTCCAAAACTACAATATTTAAGCTTCAGAATGAGATTAAGCTCATCTATTTCTGATGGTAATAACTTGTGGAAAAATCTACAACTTAAGCCCATGATAAAGGGCAAAAAGTGTAAAAAACCAAAGTTTTATAGGCGACACTTTGGCATTGCTAGTTTGAGGGGATTCCTTTCTTGGAGCTGATCATTGTCAATTGAGATCTTGTCATGGAACAACAATACACAGGAGAATATTAATAAAGAACATCCTTTCACGTGAGTGTTACATCTTACATGATGTTGGAACTATGATTATGTATTGGACGACAGCAGTGAACGAGGAGGAGACTGCGTTAGAAGCTAGCTATTATCCATAATTAACTACGACTAATTAAGTACAACTGATATAACAGATAATTAACTCTCTATAGTTTAATGTTGCATTACCTGCTTTCCAATGTTGTTGTACCTGTCCCAAAAATTATTACATGAGAGGGGTGGACTTACCCGGGGCCCGACCCTCGGGCCCCTAGGTTTTCTGGCTTAGGGGCCCCCAGAAATTGATGGGATTTTTTATTATAGTATTATTTGTTAGTTAAGAAAATACTAAAACTGGCATCTCTGAAAAAAGACATTTTGATGTTTTTAAGTTATTCATAGTGAGGGCCCCTAGATTTTGTTGCTGGCTCCTAGATTTCAAAAGCTTGGGCCCGACTGGCCCCTGGATTTTAAGGCTTATGTCCACCACTGTATGAACGTTAGGTGACACAATCTTGTTCAAAGTTAGGTAGGGCCAACAATTTAGGGTAGGTTGGGTTACCGAAACACAACATTTTTTGTTGCGTTGGTGTACATACAACTATAGATGGTATTAGTGACCAACGCAACCAAGGTATAGGTATAGGTCCGTTTTTGAAGTGGGTCTATTGTTGTGGACCAGTGGACCGTGTAATTGTTTAATTGGTGTGCCCTCTCTGACCCCCAGTGGTGGTCAGACTGTGGGGCCTCCACTCAGTGTCTTCTCATTGGTCACTGGTGGTAGAGGTAGGAGGGACAAGTATCAGTGATTGACATCCAGTGTCCGTGGGTCCTATATATAGAGGTATGTCAATGGAGTGGCTGGATGTGGGGAAGGAGGAGAGAGAGAGAGAGAGGGGGGGGGGGGTGACCGGCCGGGGCGGCGAGGCCTGGTAGGGGGAGGAGGAGGAGAGAGAGGGGGGGGGGGGGGGGTGACCGGCCGGGGCGGTGTGCGAGGCCGGGTAGGCAAGGGGAGCAGGAGGAGAGGGGGGGGGGGGGGGGGGGGGGTTGCCGGCCGGCCAGTATACAGGGGCTCCTGTATACCGCCCCGGCCAATGGGTATTTAACACACTCCGTGCTAGAAAACATTAGCTTGCGGAATTGTAGTAAAAGAAATAATGATTGTTTTATCATACAGAGATGCCACTTTTCCATCTAAATACGGATTTCTGTATTTGGAAATATGGGTGTAATGCAAACATTTATTATAATTATATATACACATATTTACCAATGTATTTCTTCAATACATGTCATACAGATCCAATTATATTTTTATGGGCGAGAGGCTATCAGGATGGAGGACTTTTATACACTAATTGTGGTGGTTTATTGACAGTCAAGTGTTATATTGTGGGAAAAGGTGCTTTAGGGTTCAATTTGTTTCCTCTTTCCTATTTAATTTAACAAAGCTTTCATAAAGCATATGAATTCTAAAATGTAATTGTCACCACCTTTGAAAACAGGTGCCAACACACGTCCCCCGAAGCCCAGTGGCGGGAAAGGTGGCGGGCCGCCTCACACCTTTTATCAGTGCGCCTTCCACAACTCCCGACTGCAGTGTACACCGTTTCCATTACAGTGCCGCCACCACCGGCAGAGAATCACACTGAGGTCTCGGGTCAGAAGCCCCGAGACCTCAGTACATATAACAAAGCTCATGACAGGAATCTCATGGTCAGACTATGGACCCTGTGCACATGACGTCACAACTCCTAAAATGAAGTTGCCGCCATATTGGTGATCAATATATAACCAAGAATATTTTTTATTTAATAGCATCTAGAATTTTCCTTTTAATCAAAACAATATCAGAGAAACAAAATGAACAATCATTGTCAGTTAGATTTCTTCCATTTAAATTTATTTCATAGCCATGTGGTCATGATCACCACGTGGTGATCCCTAAAAAGTGACCACTGGGAAATCTAACACCGACCCATACCCCCCCCCCCCCAGACCAGCGACCAACGACCCGACAACCCTGGGGGCGGTGTGTGAGGCCGGGTAGGCAAGGGAGGAGGAGGAGAGGTTATTGATAAATAATAACTAAAAAAGATACTGTATTTGGAGACGTACATTTTATATACCAGAATATAAGAATAAGGTCGACAATGTATAGATTGGCTGGATCAAGGGAACTGCACATGAAATATAGCGCACCGACCCATATACCCCCCCCCCCCCCCAGACCAGCAAGCGATGACCCCTGCCCCCCCCCCCCCCTTGTACCAAGCCGGGTGACCGGCCGGGGCGGTGTGCGAGGCCGGGTAGGCAAGGGGAGGTGGGGGGGGTGGGGGGGGGGTTCTGGCCGACAATCTTCAGATTTCTAGTATAACATTTAAAAACCACCAACGCAACATCGGCCAGTTTCTGGCCGACAATCTTCAGATTTCTAGTTATGAACCAATGAGACTTGCAAATTAGGTAAACAAACAAGATTTCGGCATCACCATTGGCACTTGGACATTTCCATCTGCATTCTCACATTGTCAGTTTTTTTTTCAATAACACTATCAATATAAGTCAGTTATATCTACCTTTAGCTCAATTTCAGCCCTTGCCCTAAAGGGCACAGGCCAAATAACCTGCAGCTAAGTATATCTGACTTCATACTCCATAATAGTGTCTTCTTACTATAATAATTATGTAATGGCTAGGAGGTGCAGTAATATATGCTAGTCAGGCAAGAGGTTAAGAGTACCAGCCAGTCCAAGTACATGATAGAACTGGCATGACTCACTGCCTGTCACAATACATGTTCTTCAAATACAAGGTACTTTTCTATTTAGATATGTATTTTCCGGATGAATATGAGATTTTTTGTATTACAATAATTTAAATAATTAGAAACTAGTTGCTCCTTATCAATTAACCTTTATAACAAAGGCAGGTACCCAAGCAAAAAATTATTATATAAAAGTCAGGTACTCGAGATAAGGTTGTTCATTACCAATCTCGTCACAATACTTGCGGGTCAGAGTACATGATCCGCTGTCATGTACCAGCAGCAATAGCCCATCGGGAGCAGGGCTGTCAAGATAACAGAGTACATGCCAGTCACATGAGAGAACTGGCACCATTCAGTGCCCTTGACAAGACCTGCCAGTCAGTACATGTCAACACTGGGACACCACTGGGACAACCATAAGGCAGGTCAGAGTACCTGGTGGTCAGAGTACATGTCAAAACTGGGAAACCACTGGGAAAACAGAAGTTGCACAAGCAGTCAGAGTACCTGCCGGGCCCAATATCCCCTGGCCTGATGGCACCTAGTAGGCTATAACGTAGTGGTAAAGGGGGTCCAATAAATCAGCCCTATGGGGCCATCCATAAATGAAATAATTTTTAGGAACACCCACCCATACCCCTATCACACTGAATTGTATGTTTCTAACATGAAAATAATGGCTGTTTTTAGGCAGTGTCACAATATTCAACTATCCACCCACCCCCTTCTGGTGACATCATTTATGGATGGCCCCTATCTCTGATTATCTCTCACCTGCATGTACATGACACCAGGCATGTACAGGACACAGGCATGTACATGACATTAGGCATATTATGTATTGGACTACAGCAGTAACGGACGGAGACTGCCCAAATTTTTCACTGGCCCAACTATAATTTTACTGGCCTTTAGCCCCTGGCCAGTGCCAATTTCGCAGACTGCATGGGATCAGAAATGCGTTTTTCACAGAAATATGATAGGAAATTCCGTTTTGGGGTTTTAAGTGCACGGAAACTGGCTCCTCTACTTTACCTATTAGTAAGGGTAGCATCAAGGGTAAGGGTAGACAACCCATATAATTTATGTACATGACACTAGGCATGTACATGACACGAGTAAATCAGCCAATCTCTGACCTACATGTATATGACAGTCAACAGGCATGTACATGACACCTGGCATACTTTTAAAGGCAAACAGTAACCAGTCACTTAGGGAAAACAGAACTTGACTAGATCTAGATCTAGTCCTAGGCTCGATTTCTTTTGACATAATTCACCCTACCACAGATAGATTATATATAGTATTTTTGCTATTGTAGGTTAATTTCATCAGCTTTTCTTGACAAAACACTGGGGAAATCTATAGGTAATATAGAAATATTTGCTCTATATCCATCTTTAATGAAAATATTTTGAAATCAATTTAGTAAATACAAGATTATATATGGATTCAAATTGAAAATTATTGATTGAGTAAGGGTAAGGGTAGACTTCCCATATGTACATGACACTAGGCATGCACATGACACTAGGCAAGTATATGAAACTAGGCATGTACATGACACTAGGCATGTACATGTCACCAGTAAATCAGCTCAATCTCTGACCTACATGTGGTGACAGTCAACGGGTATGTACACAACATCCAGCATGTACATGACACCCAGCATGTACATTACATGCTGGGTGTACATGACATGACACCTGGCATGTATATGACACCATGCATGTACATGACAACATGCAAGTACAGGACATTTCCTGCATACAGACACTATGGTCTGACTTGTACATGTACCATGTGAAAATGGAGGGCATAAGAATATAAACTACCCTCCTAGTGGTCAGTTCCCCAGAAGGGGGGAGTGGGGCCTGTACTGGCCCAGCTAGCGAAGTAATGGTGAAGTGAATTGATGAGTAACAAGTGGTTGGCGAACTAGACCCCCCCCGAAGGAGAGGCCGTTTAATAAGTAAAAGTAAAACTTGAGAAGTGGACAGGTCCGGGGTTCAAACTGGAATGATGACAGTTAGGGTGAAGTGAGTCCGTGACGTCATAGCGTGACGTCATAAGGATGCGCTGCCCCCTGGTGTCGGCGGGCGAGTTTATGTTAGCCACACGTGGCTGTGGCAGCAGATAAACTACCCTCCTAGTGGTCAGTTCCCCAGAAGGGGGGAGTGGGGCCTGTACTGGCCCAGCTAGCGAAGTAATGGTGAAGTGAATTGATGAGTAACAAGTGGTTGGCGAACTAGACCCCCCCCGAAGGAGAGGCCAAAATGCCCAACCACATATACGAAGAATATCACGCTAACGATAGTCACAGATCCTAGAGGCAACTGGTAAGTCTTTATCGCGAAGGGTACTATCTGAGTGGTGAAGGTATCTGAATATGGCAGAGGAGGCCCAGGATCCTCGTGCTCTAATATCGGCAATGTCACAGCCAAGTAGGGACATGAAGGAGGCTCCCCCATGGCGAAGTGAGTGGGAACTGATGTTGGAATGGTCCAATCCCACTTTGGCGGCCAGGAGTTTCAGTTTTTGGTTGAACCAATGGTAGGTGAAGGGAGCCAAGCCCCGAGAAGTAGGAACCCTGAAGATGAAGTCCGATTCCAGTGGGTTATGCGCACGGGCCAAGGCCGATAGCCAATAAACTGGACAGAGGCAGGAGCCCTTGGAGGCGTTAAGGACCACCCTGTGGGGGCGATCCGAGAACTGGTCCGTCTTCGAGGATGGAATAATAAGGATCAAGTGGTCCGGGTATAAGGATAAGGAGGACCAGAGGAGGTTGTGTGGAGAGACAGTAAAATGCGACTTCCTGAGGAGGGCTCTGAAGGCCAGGGTAATGGCAGTCCAAAATGCTAAATCTGGGGGGAGCAGGGTGTTGAGCTCACCGAATAATAAAAGGAGGTCATCTGGTGATAAGGGGCGACGGGGGGGGCGAGGAGCCCCCGCTCTTCGTCTGATTCCTCTGAGAGTATGGCGCAGTGTAAAGTCTCCAGAAAAGGGGAGGAAGCCCAGAAGTTGTTGATGATGGCTCAGCGCCGAGAGGTAGTTAATGATGGAGGGAGGAGATATCCATTCCGATAAGAACGCGGCATATAAGCAAGCCTGGGATGGAAGCACCGGATAGGGTGTCAAGCCATAGCGGCTGCAGAAATTAATGTAACAATTCAGCTGGGTCGCGTGTGTCCTCCTGGTGGCCTCTGAAAGGGATGTCTCCTGAAGATGTTTCTGGCGGGTCCGAAGGTCGTCCAGCGATGGTCCTGTGAGGGAACGAACAGCACATATTAAGTTCCAGGAGTCGATTATAACAAGCCGAGGTGGAGCCGACGTAGGGAAGGCGCGACAGGAGATCGGCTAGTATGTTATCCGAAGATCTGATGTAGGAGGCAGTGACCTCGACATTATGAATGAAACAGTACCAAAAAATTTCACGAAGCCAACGCATGCAGGTTTTGTTGGCACTACGGCCCGTATTGATCATGGCCAGGACCTGCATGTTATCCGTAATGCAATGTAGCCGTGAGTCTCTGAACATGGATCCCCAACGTTTCAGACCAGCTAGGAGGGGCCATAACTCGAAAACGTTGATGTTGGGCCGGGGCAGGTCACTTGGAGGTTCGTGTAGGTGGGAACAGCCGAACGTGAAGTCTGCAGTGGCCGGTTGATCAGCCGGGTTCCAGAAACCCGCAAACCAGTCCTTGCCTAGCCAGGCACCAAACCCCTTGAACGAGGCATCCGAGTACATCGGGATAGGGTGAATGTCCCTGATGATAGCGGCCCTTCCGTTGAACACTTGGACGAAGGCTGCCCACCAGTGGAGGTCTTCCTTGATGTCGTCGTTCAAGGGGATGCGCTTGGAGCTCCTAGAATAAGAAGCGGACAAGTCGAAAATGCGGCGGCTAAACGTACGACTTCCCCGGACCACATAAGAGCAATAGGAGACCAAACCGCCGAGGCATTCTAGTTCTTTCTTGGTTGAATAGTTGCGATCCAGGATGTTGGTGATCAGAGACTGAAGCTTGGCAACTTTGTCCATTGGGAGTGAAAGCTCCATCTTGTCACTATCAATCGTTATGCCTAGGAAAGTTGTCACCGTGTTTGGGTCGGTTACTTTCTTCCACGAGACATCGAATCCTAGAAGTGAGATGGTGGAGGTCACAATTTCTCTGGCTGACAGACAGTCGGCTGCATCACAACCCATCACCAAGAAATCATCAAGGTAATTAATTATACGAGTCGCCCCTCTAGCATTGGCAATTTTCACTATGAATGTTGAGAGCTGGTCAAATATATTCGGCGCACACCTGAGGCCAAAGCACAAGCGGTTGTCCAAGAGGCGGACTTCACCTTGACCGAAGTCCCAGCATAAACCCTGAAAGGGGGTGTGGTCAGGGTGGACACAAACCGAGCGATAGGCTGATGTGATGTCCACCACCGCCATGTAGTCGGAGGCAGATAAGACATCGACCGCATCTTGTACAGAGTTGTAAGTAAAAGAGTGAAACGTCTCTAGCATAAAATTGTTGATGGATGATCCCTCGGGGCGGGAGCAGTCTGTTATTGGTCGAAGCTTCCCATTGGATTTCCAAACTGCTCCCAATGAGTGAGTGCAGAGAGGGATAGTATCCGTACGCGAGACCTTCTGGTCTAGTAATTCTTGGGACAAGAGGGCTGTCATCTCCTCATAGGCGCCCGCACTGGTAATAGAGTCATAGTTGGCACAAGTATATCTGGAAGGGCAACCGTCATCGACAATACGGAAGCCATTGACAAGCCCCGACCACAAGAATTCCACTTCTGTGTCAGTGACAGTGACAAGACGTTCCGGGCCGAAGAGGAAACGGGCTGCCCGGCACGGTTTAAGTTGAGATAAATTTCCGCCTATTAGGTGAGAACAACTACAAGTGCCGGATAAGCATGCATTGAAAACATGAACTGGAATAATGTCTGGAAAAGGTGGCGTTGAGAAAACATATTCATCATCGATAAGCTCACCCGACATGGAATAAGCCGGCGAAACCCGGTGCGAAATGTCAACACGTTGAACATGTGAATGGGCGTTAACTAGGTCGCCGTTGTCAGGCAACGACCAATCAGGGAGAGCCCAGGCAGACTCCGGGGGGAGAGCGCCTGGCTGAGTGACGTCATCGGAACCAATGTGAGTGTAGACATGGTTATAAGCCTCCGGTTGGAGAGTAGTTTGACCTGATTCCGACGCGTCACCATGGCTTCATTTGTTTGATCCATGGGCTGACTGCCGTTTCACGTTCGGGCAATCCGCACTGACGTGGCCTGCGGTGAAACAAGCCGCGCAGATGTGACGATAGTCACAGTTGGCACGACGGCAACCACCCGTAGCAAAATTAAATTTGAAACAAGCACCCGATGATCCATTGCTCTTGACATGGCGTTTGGTCGACGTCGTTTGTTTAGACGAGGCAGCATTTTGGGTACCGTCATACGAGAGATGTTTGACGATCTTGGCAGGGTCTAGGGTACTGAAAGCCTTAATTCCAGAGTCACTGGCAGCCTCCTTAACTGAGTCGTCGTAGCGCACCAGGGCATCGCTGGTGAATACCTTGGTTTCCGCCTTCTCGGCTAACAAAATAATATGTTCCAGGACTCCCGTAATATCCCGTTTCTTTTTGTAGAGGGCTAGGGTCATCCGGGCGTTGGCGAGAACCAATTTTTCATACGAAGAAACTTTATCCGAATCAGGCAGATATTTCAGTGTTGTGTACTTGCCATGTTTGTGCCGTTTAGATGACCTGTGGCGACGATGTCTGGTGTGAGATCGGCTCGATCTTGAGCGAGATCTAGATGATCCTGATGAGGATGAGGATGATCTAGAAGACGGTGAAGCGACGTCCACGGCGGCTGCCGCGGGGGCAGGAACAGCTGGAGCAGGTTGATTCACGACTGGGGCGACGTCAGGAACGGCTGGCTGGGCAGACAGTGACGCGGAGGATATCATAGATAAAGTAGATCTCAGAGTAGTCTCCATGCGGGACATCCGCTGATCCATGCGATCTTCCAATGATTGGATTAAGGAAGCTGGAGCTAGTTGAGGACCCCGAGGCTCCTGCGGTAAAACCGGAGGAGGGGCCACCGAGGTCCGAGGGGGCGTGGCCGGTGGTGGGGGCGGAGCTGACTTAGCGCCGCGGGATGAAGTTTCGGAACTTGCCGCGGAGCGCGTAACCACGGGTGAAAACGGTGGAACCGTGTAGCGTGGAGGCGCCGTCGACTTCTTCTTGCTTGAAGAGTGCTTTCTTTTCTTCTGACCAGGCATGGTAACTGACAATGAAGGCACGACGAAAACTTGAGAAGTGGACAGGTCCGGGGTTCAAACTGGAATGATGACAGTTAGGGTGAAGTGAGTCCGTGACGTCATAGCGTGACGTCATAAGGATGCGCTGCCCCCTGGTGTCGGCGGGCGAGTTTATGTTAGCCACACGTGGCTGTGGCAGCAGAACAGTGAAACTGTATGGTGCATTTACTCTCACATGTACCACAACGTACATGATCAGTGTCCGAAATTAAGCTGCGCCCTGCACCTGGCGCGCATATTTTCGCGGCCGGGTTTACGATTTTGAGAGGTATGCACCCGGAATGTGCACAATTTTGAGGTAAAATATAATTGCTATATATTAGGTAGGTGCATGGACAAAGCCCTGGGTGCAAGATTTCCGAGACGCATTAAAGTTACTAGTACCAGAGTCTACTCGTCTTTGCATATAACAGCACCTTTTCCAGAGACTCCAAAGATGTTGCTAGAACCCACCCAAAGATGTTGCAGGGACCTCCGAAGACGTCGCTGGAGGGTCAAAGACATCGTTGGAGGGACCTGTTTGCAATTTTATATTGAAACGGTTGTTGAAAGATTCAACAGAGTTGTGCAAACAGGTCGCTGCAGGGACCTCTACAGAGACGTCATTGGGCTTGAGAGGTCTGTTTATTGAAACGCTCCCCCGGTCACAGGAGTCAGTCACAGTACATGCCACTGACACTGACAGACACTGTAGTGTCTGTATGCAGTAACAATGTATCAGTATGTCATGTACATGCATGGTGTCATGTACATGCCGGGTGTCTTGGACATGCCTGTTGACTGTCATGTACATGTAGCCTAGGTCAGAGATTGAGCTGGCCCAATGATGTTCTGAATCTGGAGTGGGCCCACTCACCAGTCAATCGCACCTCTGTACCACAGATCATTATGAGTACCTAAATATGTGATAACAATGCTTAAAACCCCTTGACGCCAGAGTTAGGAGCCTAATTCAGGGCCAGTGGCTTGACGCCTGAATAAGGAGCTCAATTCAGGGCTGGTCGCCTGACCCGACGCCTGAATAGACCGGCTCGTCACCTGGCAATCTTCCCCTGGCAATCATCGCGACCACCTGTTATTTTAGACACAGATATTTGTTAAATATCACTCATACTTACACTAGAGGAAACTTGAACGGGTTGAGAAGTTTTCTTGTCAATCTATTCACACAAAGATTGATATGAATCAATCGTATTGTCAAGTAGTATATGCATTGATAGTGCCAAGGATGTGCAAAGTCCAGTCACGCCACAACCATTCAACCTAACACGTCTTCGCTGGTGGTTGTATCTCCAGACATAAACAAGTCTAAAGAGTGAAGCACACCAAGTATCAGCGAAACAAATTTGAGCGGAAATCGACACTGATGTCGTAATACTAACTATTTTGTTCAACGATGTTTTTGAATAATACTTATATTTATAGACACAACTTATAAGTGTTTCTCTTTTGATAGTCTTTGAGATTTTTTAACAGAATGAATTATCTTAAACTATATTTTTGCGACATACCGACGTTCGTTCTAACTTTGCAATTTCCGGGAAAAGGCACGTTTTGGCAACACATTGCATCAGTTGTAGGTATATTTTCTTCAGCTACGTACTGAAAAACAGATCATTTGTCATTGTTCATGTAATCTTTTGTAGGAGTTACCCTTCTCAGGTATGTGATGTAGATATTGTTCCTTGTTTACTCTTTGTTTTCACTAGTTCGATAGGTAACTGGAGAACTCGGTCCACTGGAGAACTCGGTCCGCTGGAGAACTCGGTCCACAGGATATTTTGACAGTTTGCCACCCACAGACTAGGAGTAGGGACGAGTTAGCCGTTTAGGTATGAATCCCAGAGATCTATTAGAAGAGAGGGATATATATCTAGTTTGTTTGCCATTGCAAAGACCAGCGGACCGAGTTCTCCTGCGGACCGAGTTCTCCAGGACCGAGTTCTCCTGCGGACCGAGTTCTCCAGTATTCGTTCGATATCAACATATGCCGCCTTTGCCGGTGCGGGTCCTTGTCGTGGCCCGTGTCAGTGCCCAGCGTCTAGAGCCCAATCAACGACGCTCTAGAACTCTACTGCTGTACCTGGCAAAAAGTTTCCCTGTAGGCTGTAAATTCTACCGTATCTCAGGATTTTCTACCATTGTTACTTTGTGATTGGTGCCGTCGAACTTTGGGTAGCTGCTGCTTGATTTGTTAACTTTAAGTCTTTGAGTTTGACTGTTTGAGTTTGATCATCAGTCACTAACTAGACTAACTTAGGAGTTTGGTTATGTCCCGGAATCCCCCTCTCCCCCTGCACAGGGAAAACAGGAAAAATTGTGTCTGTAGACAGCTAAGGAAAACACAGGGCATTCCACCAATTTTCCCATCAAAAAGTGTCCCCTGTTTAGCTGTGAGAATTTGTTCACTTATAAAAGGAAGATATATATGCTCAAGATAATATTTGATGAACCTGCAAGAATATTTATCAACATTATTTTCCCTTCAAAATGACATATAGTTTTGCTTTGTAATTTGCCCTCAAGCTGCACATTGAGCCTTTTAATAACACATGTCATTTTGACAGGGCAAAACCAGAGATCTACCATGTAGATCTATAGACAAAGTATTCGCCTCTGGATATTCCCATTCAGTGTTGGAAATTAACGTCAGTCCGTCAGCCCCAGGCTGACATTTCCTGGTCAGGGCTGACGATTTTGGGCAAAAATATCAAGTTATCAGCCCGGATGGCTGACAGGTTTTTGGGAAATAGAATCTGCATTTTCATCAATCTTTTCCATTTTATGTGACCAGATACTTTTCTGATTATTTTCCTAACCCTGTTTCTGAAGGTGCCTAGTTGTAAATCTAATGGTCATATTTTCAAGTTTTTCATCATACAAAATCCGGGCTGACAATTCTTTGTCTGACTTCAAAAAAAGTTAATTTCAAACACTGCCATTCCATAGCGGACATCGGGAGCAGGGAGGGGATGCGGCGCAGGCTAGTAGATCTATAACTGGCTGTAACTCTTGAACCAATGCAGATAGAGATAAAATTCAAAAAACATATTAAGCTAGACACTGAATCTGACTGATGATACATTCCTCGATATTTTGTGATTATCTTAAAATTGTATGTAATATACCTACATTAGATTGCGCAATTTGAGTGGGGACCCTGAAACACGCCAAGGAAAAAATGTTGCAGTTAAGTACCATCCCTGACACTATCGCTCTTTGTAACCCCGGCTGATTGCAAAAGGAGATCATAGGGGGTTCAGACCCAATACTAACCAAGTGGTGTTTAAAATGTATTAGATGAAATAGAAAAAATTGCCAAGGGACACGAAAACACAGGGAATCTGAAAATAGAATTTGCGTTGGGACCCTGCCATTGCCAATGCCATTGATTGATACATCAGGTGATGTGCCTTTCTACAGCAGCGAATCCATCATACTGTCATAAAGTTCTACTTTCACAAGTTCAAGATCATAATTCATAGGAGTATCTCATATTAATTAGAGCTCAGTTATACTATTAGTATAAAGGAATATTTCAAAAATCAGAATATCTCCTAAACTCACATTAATGATTAATGGGCAGTTGTAATGGCCCTGTTTATTCAAGCAATAGGTTTAAGGTCAGTATTTGTAAGTATTCGTATTTGTAAGTTCGAAGTCATTCTTACATCCCAATTGCAAATTTGGAGGAGGCAAGCCTGGAAAGAACCAGTGACGTTATGTGAGCTGTCGACCCACCAGGCACCAACTGCAAAATATCATCATTTTATATAAAAAAAACCAACACATCAACAACAACAGGTTCAAGCCTCGTTCTTCTTAAAATATCATATGAAGGGTGTCCTTTGAATGTGTTTACATACTCTTCCAATATAGCAGTGTGCAATATAACAGATGACGTACTGTTACATGTTTTATCCATTCCATACTACTGTCGCAGATGTACTGTACTATAATTCTACTAAATTGGCCGCTGATCACCAAAGTCTTATTTACATCATCAGACTTACATTTCTCAGTAACGTTACTCATGAGTAATAAGGCACATCTACTTTATTTCAGACTTACAACGGGAAAATGGCGAGTAATTCCTCGACAGAAAACGGGATGAGCCCAGAAGAAAAAATGACGGTTATCAAAAACAACCTACATGTAAGACATTTCACTGTTAAGCTGCGTCAAATTAATATGGGCGGAAGCTAACCTAACAAAGATTCACTCAGAAGAATGAGCCTTCTTGTATAATTTTGCTGTTAAGATATTTGCCAAATTTACAAGGACAGAAGTTATTATTACGTAATAAATACCCCATAATAAAAAACTTAAAAGAAATACTCACTCAGTAGAATTAGCCTTCTTGTATTTTTTTTAGATAATCAATTTGCTGTAAGGTTCAGTTACGACACTTCAGACATTTTCTTCGATGTTGAACTTCCAATGTGTCTACCAGTTACAATAATGACTCATAGATTCAATGGCTGGATAGGTTCTTAACCTACGTCATGGGGATACACTGTACATATTGCAGGAGATAATAGGCGAGGAGCGGCTGGCGGAGATCCTGAAGGAGCGGGATGTGAAGGTCTACTGGGGCACGGCCACGACGGGAAAACCTCACGTCGCCTACTTTGTCCCCATGTCCAAGATCGCCGATTTCCTCAGGGCCGGGTGTGAGGTAAGTTTGTATGATATGATATGATATGAAGAAGACAACAGCAGATGGAATTCATTGAAGATGTAAAGCCTTCTGAGAAGAATAAAATAGGCGAAAAGAAATGTCATCGCGTCTGTTGAACTGGTAGAATCACAAGACAAAATTACACAGTTAAACATTACAGTTTATCTTATATGGAGGGATCTAAGTTTTCAGATTTTAGTCTGATTTCCGATTTTTTTTTACTTCACCACCTCTGCTGAAAACTTTCAAAAAACGAGTGCTTACGTGACGTTTTGTAACATTCTAGGATACTCACAGATTTTCTTCATGCATATTCAGATTTTTTTTATTAGAATTGACTTAGATCCCTGTATAAGGCCAAAGATTGTCAATATTTAGTTCCAAGATATCCCATGTACACCATCTCCCGTTCTTTCTCAGGTGACGATCCTGTTCGCCGACCTGCACGCCTACCTGGACAACATGAAGGCACCATGGGAGCTGCTTCAGTTGCGGACTCAGTACTACGAGTTCATCATCAAGGCCATGCTCCAGTCCATCGGGGTGCCTCTTGACAAGCTCAAGTTTGTTCGGGGCACTGACTACCAGCTCAGCAAGTAAGGAGAATTGAGATAGAGGCCACGGCTTATGCAGAGAATAGAAGACTAAATTAAAGTGTGGTAGAATACTTTCAACTTGCTGGATATGACACAGGGAAATATTGCCGCGGGAGAGGGAAATCTCGGGAAACAGAGAATTTAAAAATGGACTTTGGTACCCTGATAAGCGGTTGATGTATTTTGAAAAAAAAAGTAAAAGAAGAAAAATATTGAAAGGAATTAAACTCGAAATCTTTGAGTACAAACGATATTGCTACCAGTTTTTAATCATTACACTACAATGATCAGAGAAACAGTGTTTTGATGATTTCCCCCAAAGATATCCCATAAGATATTAGTTGTTTAGGTACGTCTATATTTGTGTGTTTTGTTGGCAGGGAGTACACACTGGATGTGTACCGCCTGTCGTCCATGGTTACTGAACACGACGCTAAGAAGGCCGGGGCTGAGGTGGTCAAACAGGTGGACCACCCCCTGCTCAGCGGGCTCCTCTACCCAGGCCTCCAGGTGAGAATGAGGGGAAAAGGAATATTTGTAATGGGGCCATTTGTAACAGACCACAATGTTAAGAAGACCAGACGCAACCCATGTAGAGGAGGCATGTTGGGCAGTAGGGATAGTTTGTTACTTGTTACATAGATCACACTATAGCATTAGTAATTATAATGCCTTGTTTTACTGTTTCTTTTAAAATCTAATGTCATCCTTTGCTAGGCTCTAGACGAGGAGTACTTGAAGGTCGACGCTCAGTTCGGTGGAGTGGACCAAAGAAAGATTTTCACATTCGCTGAAAAGGTATGTGATGTCTTTGTTTGACTTTGATCCCCGAAGAGGAAATATTTGCTATTGCATCGTCAATATCTTTTGATTTGAATAACTCAGTAAATCATGTTTTTCCCTTGCGACTAAGCAAATCTATTTCTTAATATACTTGTATAATTTCTTGATAGTAAATGATCCATAATCTGTATTCTTTGAATGAAAAAGAAACAAAAACTAAGCATCTACTACTTTATTTTCAGTACCTTCCACAACTGGGATACAAGAAGCGTATCCATTTGATGAACCCTATGGGTAAGTGTTTTTTATTTAGATTGTATTTTTAGATAGCGACATTTATCATCTAGCGATACGATTAAAATCGTAATCCTTTCCCCACTGTCAACAACTTAATTGTTCAGTGCATCGCTTCTGTATTACCGATTTAAATATGCTTTAGACGACCATTTCATTTTTTCCGGTTTAAACAATCATCATTCACCAAATTCGATTTCGTTATATATGTTTCTCATATTTTTGGGCGTTCTTGCTCATCGCCCCTTAAAAAATAGATTAAGACATTAAGTTCCCCTTGTAAATGTGCCCCTCAGTTCCGGGCCTGACGGGCGGTAAGATGAGCTCCTCAGACGAGGACTCTAAGATCGACCTGCTCGACTCGGCCGGGGTGGTGAAGAAGAAGCTAAAGAAGGCCTTCTGTGAGCCCGGCAACATTGCCGACAACGGGGTGCTCTCCTTCGTCAAGCACGTCATCCTGCCGCTCTCCGAGAAACAAGGTATTTAATTTCCCGGAAGGGAGTCAAAAGTAATGTAGTTTTTTGGAAATGACAACATATTGTTACGCCAAATAAGCCCAAATGAGGCGTATGGATAGATATGAATGATGGAATTTTTCTGTAAAATAATTTCTCTGTTGTTGTCTCCTAACTAATACGGACCCTCCCAATTCCACTTGTAGAAAAAAGAACTGTAAATTAGATTTTCTACGGAATTCCAATACGTGTATGACTTAAGATAGTTTTCTTGGCTTATACTTTACAACTGTCATTTATGCTAATGTAACATTACTTTTCTTAGTTTGAAAAATGTAACTTATGAAGATTACGTTGCATTGGCTCCCTTTTACCTACTTGATTTGATAGCGTTATTTATTAGTATGAACTGTAATATTTGTACTGTTGTACATATTTAATTCATACAAAGAATGGTAAAAATAATTTTAGTTGATAACTTTCTGACTTCCATTTTTAAAAATTATCGCAGATTTATTCCTATCCACATCTTCTAAACTATACATTATAAATGTTTCTTCCAGAATTCACCGTAGAGAGATCAGAAGAATTCGGTGGCAATGTTACCTACACCAGTTTCGAATCATTAGAACAAGCTTTTGCGAAGGAGGTATGCAATTAATATGTAATACTCGCTGTATGGATGAAATCACACTACTGAACTTAATACTGGATCGGAGACAAAACACCCCTCTCACTTTTCGAGTAACTATCTATATGGATCAGAAAATATTAGATCCTATGCTGAATATCATAGAATGTTTTCGATAGTACTATAAATGCTCGTGAAAGTTCACTTCAGAGATATTTTTTAATTCACTTTATTTTTCATTCTGCAGGAGCTACATCCAGGGGATCTGAAGAACGCTGTAATAGGTCGACTAAACAATCTCATGGACCCAATTAGAAAAGAATTTGAAAAACCTGAAATGAAAGCCCTGACTGCCAGAGCCTACCCACCTATGTCTAAAAGTATGTAGCAACTATCGGTATTTGAATTATGTGCTTCAATTCTTTATTATTCCCCATGTCACTAAAACGAACGTGATAGCAGTATTTGCTATGTATTCATAGTCTAGAGTGACGAAACCATCAATCGCAAATTCTTTGTAAGTATATTACGTGAAATAAGATCCGTAATAAGGAAGGAATTTGACCTAAGATACAACCATATAGAGTCATATTCTATAAATAAGGTTTCGAATAAATAGTTCGGGTCTCCAAATTATTGTGCAGATAAGCTTCAATCTAACATAAAGAGTTCAATCTAACATAAAGAATTGTTTGTTTCACATCCTATCTTGTTTCTTGTTTTAGAGGGTCCCAAAGGTCAGCAGGCTGTAGCGGCGACGTCCGACCCCCTGACACCAGCCAAACTCGACCTGCGGGTCGGCAAGATCCTAGCAGTAGATAAGGTAAGGGCGCAGTTTTCGTTAAGGAAATATTCAAAAAGTGGTACGTACATTTATATAATTATTTCAGTGTATCAGCTACTTACCAAGAATTGTCAACGATGCGATGACATGTATAGCTAGTATGTCAAATATATTAGATGAAATGTCTTTCAACCAGCCAAAGTTGAAAAGCATTACCTTGTGCAGTCTGGAAAGAACCCTGGAGGTTGGCCAGACGTTAAACTACCCCAACATACAAAAACTTTCTACCGAGTCGTTTTATAAAATTCATCTAGTAAACTATACTTCGCCGCCTAGACTCTAGATGGTAAACAGGTGAGAGGGCGGATGCGCCTGCGCATCCACCTTCTCACTTGTTCACCACCTAGAGTCTAGTCTTCTAGAATAGTTCTACATAATATATGTCAAATCAGAAGGTGAGTTTAATCTATGTGTAGAATTATATTTTGCCCATTTTATATGTAAGGCACTAAAAATTAACCTTACATGATGACCTGGGCATGTTTGACCAGTGTAAGTGAATCTACCCTTCCGTTTGCAGCACCCTGACGCAGAGAGTCTGTACGTGGAGACGGTGGACGTGGGGGAGGCCGAGCCCCGCACGGTGGTCAGCGGGCTGGCCGGACTAGTACCCCTGGAAGACCTTAACGGTCGGCTCGGGGTGTTCCTCTGTAACCTCAAACCGGTGAAGATGAGGGGAGTCGAGTCTAAGGCCATGCTTATGTGTGCCTCTGTGTGAGTGTCTGATTGTATTAAAGTGTGAAGGAGAAAATACGAAAAATAACGGATAAAAGTTAGATATTTTGCACTTTTTCTTGAAATAATTTGAAAAAAGTTTCTTCGGTAGATGTGTGTCGGTAATGTTGGCCATAGGGTAGGAATACTTACAATAGTAAATAAAAGTTCAGGGGCCACTCAATTCTCGCACTGACTTCTGTTTTCCCGTTTAGAGGGGGCTAATCTTTGTTAGATTAATTTATCTTGTCTAATCTAAGGGTGTTTCCCTTTTGATAAACGTTTTAGTAAATTCTTTTAAAAGGCCTAGAAGTTTCATTTTCATTTCCGAAAAGTCATACTAAGGTGTTTTTATGTTTTTTTGCTGAAAAAAGGAAGGCACCCTGCTAATAATCACAGATTGCATATCATCTACATAGAATATTGGACTTTGTATAGATACTTGAGAAACAAAAAACTATGTACAAAACAACTAAATTCTAGCTATGTGTACTGTATTTAAGGGCATTTCATTTCAATTATCCTAATAAAAAACACAGTTTAACAGATATCCTTCCCTTGCAGTGACGAGCCCCGTGCAGTAGAACCCCTGGACGTCCCTGAGGGCAGCGCGCCCGGAGACCGGGTCTTCATCAAGGACTATGCCGAGGGGACGCCCGAAGAGGAGCTCAAACCCAAGAAAAAAGTCTGGGAGAAACTACAGGTAAGAGTATTCCTTTGGGAAATCTGGAAAAAGCACGGCTGATATCGTCTACTTTGAACAATATTGAAAACTAATGTTAGAAAAAGTTATGGCCTCAGAGCAACCCATCTTGATAGATGGAAAAACAAAGGTAACCAACAGGAAACTGTCACACAGGCCGTACAAAGGAAAAAAATCTGTACACTAAACAAACCGTTAAAAGAATTAAACATTCTGGAAATCGTTTTAGACAGTCAATGATATAAATACAAATGTTGCTGTCGTCAAATATCAAAACCAACTGATATCATGCATTCTCCCTTCAGGTTGACTTCCGAATTAACGGAGATTTGACGGCGGAATGGCAAGGGAGTCCGATGATGACACAAAACGGCCCAGTCACATGTAGATCCTTGAAGGGAGCCCCCATCAAATAATGACTAAATAGGTCAGAACTAGGAGCCATTCATAATGCCAATTGAAAAAAAAGAAAATCTTAGCTATTAAGGTCATCACTGGTGGCATCGAGCAACCGTTTTTACATTCACACACTGTTTCAGCATCAGTCAACTCTCATGTACATATATATATATGATTTAGTATTTATAAAACAATGAGTATTAGGTGCCTATTTGCCTGCTGCCAGTGAGAAATATAGATGTTTTTGGATCAAGGTTAAAGAAATGTGGCTTTGCAATCTAAAAACGATTCACGCATCTGTATCAAAGCTTTAAACAGTAGGACTCGTAACTACTCCTGTGAAGAGAAAATTATCTACAAATAATCATTCCCATTGGAAAAGTTCTTTGTGACGATCAATCCGTTAATAACTTATTTGTTTTCCAAAATTAAAATGAAATTTGAAACACCTTTGTAATCTAGACACATTTACGCGTACGTATCAAAGATTCAAAATATCGATAACCACTCCTATGCAGAGAAAATCGCCCCGATATAACCTCAAATCTGTTGTCAGTTACTATCAATCCACTGTAAATCGTGATTGATCTAAGGGTTAGGCAATATGGACTCTAATATAAAGATCCTGGTCGGTGCAGTAAAATGCTCGACTAGTAAAAACGGAAAAGAATATCTCTCGATTAAGTGAATAAATGTTTATTCAGGGATGCCACTGTTGTCCTTGCTCGATTACACGTGTAAACTGGCCAGTCATTTTTACTGTTTCTAGTTAATGGGAGGGGGACCTTCTGTCATTCGTACTTCATTTTCTTCTCATAATCATTTAGGATCAACCAAATAAAAATCATGTTACTCAAACTTTTGATCTTAGTACTTTTTTTTTGTATCGGACAACTTTGATAAGACCTTGTTATTTAGGTGACAATATGTGTCTCCCCACACAGAAAGGATGCTCCAGGCGGGAATTAGGCATTAAAGAGGGTGATTTAATCTTTCAAATGATACCAAGCACATCAAAATAAGATAATTTTCAAGGAATTTATGGGCTGTTGAACACAGGGTGGTCAGTATTCCTGAAAATGGCAAAAGGCCAAGATATTGAATATTTATCTAAATATTTAGTAATGAAATAAATTAAGTTTTCTCCATAAATTAACAAAAAGTCATAAAAGCTTTTAAGCTTATAACTTTTGTTCTACAAAAGATAATCTCTTTCAGTTTGGACCGGTAATACAATCAAGTCATGTTTTTCCAAATGGGTTACAATTTTTGATGAAAATGGCAAAATTTTGTTGTTTCCATGGTAACCAAAAATCTGATGTTTGGTAATATTTGGGGAAAAAACATTCTATTAACATTACAAATAGAATGTTTTTCAAACAAAATGGAATGTTTAGAGTAGGATAAATGAATTCTACACAAAAAGTTGGTTTAAGACCTTTTCATCCCTATTTTTTACAAATCTACCCATATCTCCCTTAATATTACCTGTAGAGCTTAAGATATACCCCCTTCGGGACATCCTTTCTGTGTGGGGAGACACAATTATTTGTCAGCATAAACGATGGAATAACTGCTATATTGCTCCTCAATAACACTACGTACGGGCAACACATGATTCTTTAAATGTATCACCAGATGGAAGTGCTGAGACTTGTGACCCGAAGTACGAACCTGTACCACTAGGACTCTTCACTTAGTGATTTGATAGTGCTGCCACCTCGTGTAGGAAATACTTAGTTAATTCAATATAATGTTCGTGGTAGTGGAATTTTTGTCTTGAACTCTTCGTTGTTAAGAACTACCACGACAACAGTGGATAAATTAATGTGTCCTGTTTATCCCACAAAGGGGCTGAACCCATGCTCCTTTTAAATTATCATTGGTATTTTAGGGTCTTGGCTATTAGCAGTCTTAATGCGCTGATCTAAATTGGCTGTTGCCGGTAGGGAATACAGTCTGTATTCCCTATCGGCTGATTCACTCATTGATCATTGCATCAGTATTACAGATGCAATGATCAGTGAGTGAGGAAGTAACTCCTGTATCTAGTAAGTCATAGGAGAGCCAAATTTTGTGCCGTGAATCGCATGGGTTGAATACCACCTAAGACGCCATATCAAAGGCCATGGAACGTTATGAGGAGGTTAAAGGGAGCCAAAACCAACAAATTCAACAAAATTTTCCAAACTCAAATAATCACGGAAATCTATTCCTTGAGCCTATATCTGGCCCATATTAAAATCTAAACTATGAAATATGATAGAAAACAGTTAAAAACATTTTTCTTGCTCAAATAAATTAAAGTGGATCCGCAAAAATAGGGTTTGTCTACAAATAAATGCAAATATTACCATCTCTTGTGGCATTCTACTTTAGTTGGAGCTAGTTTTCACAGCTAATATTTTACCACTGACCTTAACTGGACTCACCTAACATATTTCTATACTTATCTGAGTTTTGACAATTTTGCCAATTATATTGGTTTTAGCTCCCTTTAAGTGTAATGAGAGTAATCAGGAGGTGGTTAGATCTTGGGTTGTGTTTGAATTGGTCTGATTGTGAGACTGCACTGTGGGTAAGGTATGCCTTTGTAGATTTCATCACCGGTACTTAATAACTATTTAAGCGTGAAAATACTGAGTAGACTCCAACAGTTATCATCATCCTAACTCTGAGAGAAGAGTTATCAAATCAAATGAACGCTGGTCACAGACACATTAGCTTGGCACCGCTGAATCTGATGCCCTTTCTCCCTTAAGGCTTGCTGAAATCAGCTTCTACGGCGACAGAGCACTCGCTTGCTTACATTCAAACGTCAAATGCCTAAGGAACATAAAACTCTTGATTAGAAATCTGACATGACAACTTATAGAGAATATGGAATTGTAGACGTCATTACGGGACGGCTATCTTCTGTGGCCACTTTCGGCTATTAGATTTGCAGGAATATAGCTACAATCTTGCATTCTTTGAGTTTCTTTAGGATTTTATTCCAATGAATTTTATTACGGTGCAAAATATCAATTGAAAACATGTTTGTTGTAACATTTCAAATTTATTCAATATAATATTCGTGTAATATACAAAATGTACAAAACTTCTTGTCGACCACCATTTTTACAATTTAACATGTCAATATAGTTGAACAATTCATGATATAACAAATGAGTCATTCTCTGTCTATAAACAACGTGAACCGAGTCACAGTCTCTTGAAATAATGTGAACCTACGGCTGTCTAATGTGAAGAAACTATGTACACATTTTCAGAAAAGAAAATGAGAGGTATAACTGGATGTATAAAACTGAAACGAACAATTATGACCAGAAAGCAGAACCATAGTTATCTGGAAAGGCTTATACTCTTAATGGTATCTCTGAATAACTCCAGTATTGGCAAGTATTTGACAACTTTGAAAGCCTATGGTTTGATTCCTTTTCTTTTGTTCATTTAGAAAATACAAAATTAATGTACCAGCCTATGTGCAGCACCATTTTTTTCTATAATAATAAATATTTAGCATTTACAGGGCACAGCCATCTTTGCATCAAAATGTCATTCCCAAAAATTACATTACTTTAAATATACTTTTCCTTCATAAGTAAGCATTAACATGCGTATGTGAATCATTGCACGAGGCCTATCTTGATACATTTATACAGGACTGGACTAATTTCTACAACGCTTCAAACACATCTGATAAAAACATACTCAGCCAATAGAAACATTAGACTATTCAGTGCGTATAAGAAATTTACAAAAATATAATCATACTTCGAAGTAAATTGCGTCTAAATTGGACTAGGATTTTGATTGCCAAATGGGATATACGTTATATATCAACTTGTTTGGTTCATAACTGTGATCTCTGTTTAATAATTTTGTTCTCCAGGCCAAAGTTTGCATTACTATGAGAAACTTCAGGTGAATGTTTGATCATATGAGCCCATAAGAAGTTTAGTTTGCAATGAAACGCCCTTCAACTACAGGTGTATACAAGTCGGCTTGTTCTCTCGTGTGGAACAAAACACGTGGACTACCCTCTGTTTAAACATGGTACGTCCCGCAGGTCCCATGGACGAGTCAATGATGTACAGGGAAGGGGTCGCTGATCATACTTCACTTCATACGATTTATGTTTCAGACATGCCTTTCGGTAACTCGAAATTATCAGCTTAAATTTCACTTTGAAAAAACTTAAGTTATCATCAATTACAAAATGATTATCGTAAATATAACTATGCACTGAAAGTGGCCGATAGCGTGCACAAACAAAAACAAACAGTCTATTCATAATTCATGCTTTTACGTGTAGATGGAGAACTTTAAGCACGTGATTTTATGTGCTAGTCAGAGACGCTAAGGAGATTTCCCTTTCAAAAAGTACCAGTTCACCTTCTAAAATCTTCCCCTTACAAAAACTAGTCACACCTGACTGGAGGCAACTTCCATACAGAAAAGAGACATTTTCTATCTTTCATCATTGAAAGAACGGCGATGTTATACCGTTTTCCCTTCTTAATATCTATCGTTCTATAAGGAAAATGTCTTCGAAAGAAAGTGATCCCTCAAAAAAAGAGAGGAATGTGAGTTTGCAACGGAAGTCGCCGTCAGGCTTTCCCAATAATAGTTTGATATATCCCATCAGCTTCATTATCTTGAAGAAAATGTGTTTAGGCCTATGTTAATAACATTGTGTATATGTGGATAAATGTTTCTCTTACGGTACTGAGAGTATAGTTGCGTCTTAATACGATGTTCTGCAGTATTTCGGCCCCAATGTTCCTGTTGCTTATGAACATTATTTGTAGTGTTAAAATACGTCTTTGGAAATGAACTACTAACTGTTAAGTGTTAAAGCATCCATAACTTTCTATATCGCATTTCACAGCTGAGCATTTGAGTGGCCCAAATGTGGCAGAAACAGCTTATGTATTTTCAAATTATTTGTTTTTTGGCACAAAGAAAATATGAATCGCAAAAATTCCATACGTAAGTCTTAATAGACCTGTAACTATGTACATAATTTCTTGCTGTCTGCCTAGACTTTGACACATGGAAACGATTAATCCATAACCAACGCTCCATCAGGACTCTTGTCTTATTTTGTGACTAACTGTGAACGTGGGTACACACTGGAGGGACTTTGAACAGTCTCAGTCGGATGGACATCACAATCATTGCGTTACTTGACTCAAGTATTTTGTCATATTTACAATGCACTTTCAAAAATAGTGACGAATCTTTCTGAATCAAATTGAATTGACGTTAGGACGTGAATCGTGTGTGTGGGTGGGTGGCCAGTGACAGAGCATGGCTGATCTAATGCAGCCTGCGTCAGTTCAAACTGTGACTTGCAGTCCTACAAATATACAAAACATATATATATTTACAAAAAGTCAGCACCTTATGTGATTATATACCATAACTTTATAATACACAATCCCACACAACTTTGGTACCCTTTTGAACCTGTGTTCTCAAAAACTGTGGCAGGAATAGGAGACTAAACAGTGTGTATTGGCAGGAGCCGGCTATACGTAAGACTCCTCGGCTTCAGGATTGGTCTTTTCACTGGGCGTCCGGCGGCTGGGGGCGGCCCGGTTGGCGGGCGGCGGGTGGCGGTAGGGAGGGGGAGGGGGTCGCGACCCCTCCTGGTCGGGACTGTAGAAAGGTCCTTGAGGGCCCTTACTGCTGCTGCCGCCCTCCGACTTGCCGTCGTCGTAGAGGTTTCTGAGGCGGGCCACGCTCCAGCTAATGGTGTTGGGGTCGCCCATGGTAAAGTCCTTGTCCTGCTCGCCCCCCTCGGTGTGGTGGGGCGGGCTGGGCTCGGCCGGCCGGTTCTCCTTCTCCGCCACCAGGTGGTTCTTCCTGGCGTTCTCGTACTGCTGCCCGTTACGGAAGTCGTTCTCCGACTTGACGATAGTCCGGGGCGGCGTGTTCTTACGGGTGCGCACCTCCCCCTCGTTCTTGATGATCAAGTCCTTGCTCGGGTGGATCGGGGGAGTCCACCGCCTCTTGGGCCGCTCGTTCTCGTTGGCCTCCTGCTTGGTGGATTTGATATAGGCATACTGAACGGGCACAGTCTTGTTAGGCTGAACACTGTCTGGTTGGTAGAAGACCTGGTTGTATTTCTCGGCCAGTTCCCGGTGCCAGTCTTTGTGTTTCACCGACTGGATCCTGCGCGGCGGGTCCTCCCCCGACAGGTCCAGTGAACACTGGAAGTCCTCGATTTTAGCACGCTTACACTTCTCAATGATATTGTTATCCAACGGTTTGAGCTCCTTGAATTTGGCAATTTTGTTCAGATGCTCCTGAGAGTCACTCTTACTCCTGGACAGGTTGGACCTGAGCCGGCTCAACTCGCGGTCCTCCTTGGAGCGCGAGTTCTCTAGCCGAGTGTCCGACGACCGGTGGCCGTGGCGCTTTTCCCTGGATTTGCTGCGACTTTTGGGCCGCTCGTTTTGATTATTGTTCCTGTTGTCCCGAGAGGTGCGCTCGTGACTGTGGTTCCTCCTGACGGGCGCCGACTCGCGGCTGTCCGCCTTGGACTGCGGCGGGTCCTGTGAGTGTGAGTATTGTTTTCTGTGACTGACCCCGTTACTCGGAGCTGCTCGCCTCGAGTTACTGGAGCAGTGAATGTCTCTGTTGTCCATGTGTACCACAGGGTCTTGTTGAGCAGGCTGCTGCTGCTGCTGCTCAGAGTGGCGCCTCTCTATACTGCCACTCCGACTACAACTACTGTCTTTGACGTGAGCCTCTTGTGCTGGGGCAGGAGGCTGTACGGCCGCCTCCAGACACTTCTCGGGTGAGTAGGTCATCGTCTCGTAGATCTGCTCGGCCGCCTCCTGGGACAGGGAGCTGAAGGGGGCAGGCTGCTCCACGGTGTGTTTCCCAGACGAGGGAACAGGGGACTCCTTGTGCTCCTCCTGGTATCTCCTCATCGACTCCTCGTACAGTTGACGTGCTCGCATGTTGTTCTGTCGCTGCTGGAGCAGCTCTGTCTCTGAGGCCTGGTAGGCCAGCGCCCCGCTCTGAATGAGCGATTTACGTTTGATGGCCTCCTGGTAGGAAGGCGGCTTCTCGGGCCGCCTCCGCTCCACAGAACTGTCCGACACCTTCCTGCCACTGCTTTCCTGACCGGGCTGGTAAGAGTCCAGAATACTGGAGTCGCTGGCCGACTTCTCCACCGAGCGGGCCTGGCGCAGGTGCATGAGGACGTGTTTGCGGTCGGGCTGCGAGTCGGGCCTCTGGTAGGAGTCTACCGAGGCCTGTTTGTGGACGGGCAGCCTGTCCTTAGACACCACCACCTTCCGCATCTCCTCCTCCTGCAGACTGTGCCGCATCATGTTGCGCATGTGTTTGGGGAAGATGTCGGCGCCGGTCGGCGTCATGCCCTTCTGCACCTTCCGCAGCATAGTCGGGTCCTTGGGAAACTGGTTCCTCAGGATCTTCTTGCTGTGAGTGGGCAGGGCGGCCGTGGAGGGCGGCGAGATGGAACTGTCTCTGTGGGAAGCATGGAGGGGGGACATTTGTGTGAAGGCAGGGTGCTGGAGGGGCAGGCTGTTGGGCCGTGGAGGTAGAGGGGGCCCCGGCTGCTCCTGGCTACCATCCAGGACCTGCTGCGGCTGACTAGAGGGGGTGGGTACTGTCTTGTGGTTGGCGTTGTATGGGGGCGGCGGGTGGTCAGGGATGTACATCATCCCTTGAGAGTTCAGGTTGGGGTAGCTCGAGCTCAGCTCCATACCCGGAGAAGCCATGGGCGACCCTGGCAGGCCGCTGTAACTCGCACTCAAGTCCGGCACCTGCCTCATTGGCGAGTCCTCGTCAGCCCAGCTCGTCTGGCCGGCCGGTGACTCCAGGCTGAAGCTGGAGGACTGCTGCTGGGCAGGTACGGGCAGCCCGCGGTGCACCAACTCATTGTCCATGTAGAGAGCCGCTCCACTCTCTGACTTGTGGAGGAAGGCCCCCTCCGACTCCTGGGTCTGAACCATCCGCTGGATCTCCCCATACTCCTCGGCCGTGGCCTCCTGCTCCTCCAGGTTACCCAGCAGGTCACCCCCCTTGGTACTGGGGTGTGGCCGACCAGTCGGGTAGCCGGTGGCCATCTGACTGGTCGATACTGTATGACGTATGCCTGGACCGGGTATGCCCGGACCAGGTATGCCCGCTATAGACCCGCCCGGCGACTGCTCCCCAGGGGGCGTCTCGGCCCCCCGGCGCCGGTTCTTCCTGGGCGGGGGTACAGGTGGGGGGTGGAGGTGGTCCACCATGTCCAGGGTGCCATCACAGCTCCTGCTCAGCATCTCGGGACTGGTGGCCATCTTCTGCTGGTGCAGGTGGTGCACCATGTGGTGGTGGTGTGACTCGTCCATCTGAGACACGCTCCGCCCGTAGTGCTGCTGCAGCTGGTGCTGCTTAGCGGGGCTGGTGCCAAGTACTCGCTGCGGGTACTCGTTGCCCTCACTGCCGTCATCCGTGTAGAGTTGGGTGTCGGACAGCGTCAGACCCGAGTCTCGGCTCAGGTTGGTGTTGGACATGTGTGACTTGAGTAGTCTGGGCGACGACTCGATTTCACTGTTGTACATGTCCCGGTCCAGGCTGTCCAGAGACGAGTCGTCCCGGCGAGGACCTGAAGCAAGCAACAATCCATTGAATCTTCACAAATCGGACCATATATTGGATTGGATTCACATTTCTCATACAAAGCAATGAAGTAAATCTAATTTATACATTAAGTACTTTATAAACAAAACATAATTTTTTTTATATCAAATTAACAAAGCATAGTATATATATATTTAATGGAAACTTATTTCGACAATGATAAAACAGAAGTTTATATAGGCTTAAATCTATGTATTTAATTTTTTTTTTGGTCAATAAATAATTGTGCGCAATATGGCGTATTCTGACAAACTGCCGACACATTGGGCAGTGTACGTACCATTATTGTCGGCCAGACTGAGCAGGCTGTGCATACTGTCCGAGTCGGTGCTCGAGTCCTGGCGGGGCTTCGTCTCGGGGGGCTCCCCAAACAACAGGGTCACGTCCTCGCCGAACGTGTCCACCACATGCTCGATCATAAACTGTACCAGCTCAGACACCTGCAAACACAACCAGGCGCAGCTTTAATTATATGATCTACATTACATGCACGATAAAATAAGGATCTTATCAACTTGCATGACTTGCATTATTGTATCACACACTTCATCTTGAATACACAGAATGCATACAAAAAAATTAAATACTAGTGAAGTTGGCAAACATATCTTTAATATCTGTCCACTTGAGTCATAGCCCTTTTCATTCATACTCATATTCCCCATTGAGAAATTCTCCCATGGCATTTAGATTGCCATTTGAGATAAACATATGCCTTTGTCAGCCAAGAATCCAAACTTTAGGTATACTATTACAAAATAAACTGCAACATGACGCCAACAGCAACTTACAATGTTAAACAACCCGGTAAATTGAAATCATACCAATAATATGACTCCTATAGCCCCACACAGTCCTGTTATTTGTTGAAATGCCTTATTGTTGTATGATAATGGTCTCCCATTAAGTGGGGTGACTCACCTTCTTGGTGCCGGTCTGGTTGGGAGTGCCGCTGCTGGCCGGCGGGAAGAGGAGGCTCTGGCCGATACAGATGGCCAGGTTGGACGCGTTCATCTGGTTCTTGTCACTGCGCACGTCGATGTGGTACAACATACACATGATGTACCGCAACAGGTTCACGTGCACCTTGGGCAACAGCTCCAACGTTCTAAAACAAGTAGAAACAGTTCAATGAAGTAATCAAATTACTTATGTACAATGTATATATATGTTCGTAATTATAAGTTACATACTGAAAGCGATCCCAAAATAAATTAAAATTATTAAATGTGTAACACCACTAGTCTCTCTTAAATACATTACCAAATCAAAGGACCGATACTGAATAAGTATGTTGGTCTATTTTAAAGTCAAGAGGACCATTTTAGTCAATTCAGATTCTATTAACACACTTGTTTTTAGCCTATTCATGGAATTGGTTTTTAATGCAGTACTGCTTACTTTTTCACTTTTTCGACTCGTTGCCGGTTATCTTGGATTTCAAGGATATCTATCCAGCTGTCGTACATGTCACTCAATAGAAGGCAGTCGGGTAAACTCCGTAGGAACTCCTGTAAAAAGAATGACCCCCATTGTATACATCCTTAACATATTCATGGGATGGTGTGGTACTTTTTCTCACAGATCACCGAAACACTTTGGGTGACGCGCTCAGCAATCAGTAGTTTTAGACACAGAGAAGGAAAAAAGATGACCGTATAAACTGGAATGTCGAAACCAATTTAGGATTCCTTGAAGAGAATAGTTTAACCTTAAAGTTACTACCCGGTACTCCGGGAATTTGAAAGTGTAGGTAATTGTGAAATCCCCATAAAGAGAACAATCTTTCTATTTTTCTGGTTATTCCAAAGTTGTCCTTTATCATACTAGTTATCCTTTGACTTTCTTCATCATCTTTAATTACGAAAATTTACTTTTCATCATATGGTTGGAAGTCTTACCTTGAAGATGCCGGCGATGCTGAGGACTGGGACCTCCTCAAAGTTGATCTCCTCCTCGTTGTCCAGCTTCTCGCGCAGTTCGCGCAGACAGCGCTGGTTGGCCGACTTACGGAAGATGCCCGACGTGTACGGCCCGTTGAGGAACAGGTGATGCAGCATGGCCTGTGCCGGGCAGAGAGAAGCGAACATGTAGATAGACGGTCCAAACATCAGCATACTCTAATAATGTGTTGGTAGCATTATACTCTGGGCAATGAATACTGTCACTTATTAATTTTTGTAATCTACCAATCGTGGCGACCTTTCTGAACTTTCGTTGTTTTGAATACAACCTGGTAAAATATTCAAAGAAATGAATCCTTGTTGGCCTACTGTCCCATCTACTCATAGCATACTGCCTTGGGGTTATATAGAATATTTGTATGTAATAATAATATGTTATCATACAATTTACTTTTATGATACTTAAAGTGTTAAAACATAACAGAGATGGTGAAAGCGGAGACGGATGACTGAGGTTACCACATGATAGTATAAACAGGATTTGTCAATAAGGATATCCTTTGTGGAAGCAGTCCAACCTACCATGATGGGCTTAGGGATGGCATCCTCCTGCGAGACCTCACACAAGGAGTGGCCGAAAAGCTTGCCCACAGGCGCCGTCGGCGCCGTCGTCGAGTCATGTTTGATAGACTTCTTGAAGAAGTTAATCAACGGAGACTTCTTACTCTTTTTGGTTCTCTTGATCCCCGGCTCATCTGAAGAAGAGAACAATAAACATTGAAATTCAATTCTAATGACAAGATGCAAATATTGTAATTGGTGTAATGCACCAATGCAACTAAGTTACAATAACTCAAACAAAAGATCTAACATTTAACAAACTTTTGAACTTTACAAACACAACAAAGACACACATAATACCTTCGCCCATAACGTGTGTGCTTCCGCACAGTTTGGACACCATGGTTGTACTGAGGGGCCATCAACCTTTGCATATGTGACATGAGTATTGTGCCCCCTGCGTCCAACTAATAAACCTTCAGTCCATAAAAAAAACGTTCTGGGTTTATGTTCCCGACTAAAGAATAAAATTCCTGGCTCTCCTCCAAGAAACTTGGGTAAACCTAGTAGTTAAGTGTTAACTTCTAGTTTCAAACAGACAATAAAGGTAATTTTTCTGCTCTTTTAACTCAATAATTTCTAAACTTTTGGTGAGTAAAACGTGTATTGTGGCCAGGGGAGGGCGTGCCACTGACACTAATACAGGTAATGAGCCTACATCATCAGGTCCCGTTGCCATGGTGACCCTTGGATACAGAGAGCCTCTACCTGCCTCGGGTCACTCTGACCCTGGATGCTTGTGGCTCCACCTACCGGACGGACCTGGCATAATGGTAAAGGGCTGGCACTCGACGTCCGAAGACATAAATCACAAGTGGCAACAGGCTGCTAACAATGGGCGCTAATTTATGCCTCTGGTGACAAATGGCCGCCGAAGCTGGCTCCAGTGGAGAGGTCACCTACTCCGAGCACTGGGCTAGATGCACCTTATTAATACGGTGAACAGTCATAACATGCTACAATAACAGTTAGGACCTTACATGGCTGATAGCTTTTTGGAGTTATATTGGAACTAGTCAAAATAAGCATTTTTTTATCCAACCGTCAGAGCTCACGGGATTGAAACAATGTAGATAACCAAACTATCATAACGACATCAAGAATGGTCCTATTGATATAGTGATATGAATTGTGTTGGGGTTGAGCCAGAGGAAAATTGTAGTGGAATATACAGTTCAAAGAAGGCCATTCTTCCAATCTCAAGAGTGAACAAATATTTAAATTATGACAAAATTTGAAAACTGAAACTTAATTTTTAATCTAAGTTTTCTAATTACTTGGTCCAAAATTCCAATATACAAAATAATTTTTTTTCCTCAGACGTAAAATACTCATAAACGTGTACAAGAATTAATTATCTGGCTATACAGGAGCACAATGTACTTCATAAATGCCTTACCTTTTGCCCTCACTAACATAACCGTAAACATCTCAAATCGTAAATCCAATTGAAAGGTAAGTCTCAAGCTGGCCTGGACAACAGTTTTGGGTAAACATGTAAACCTGTGTCCGTCATGGCTTATCCCTTGTGATTATTAAGTATGACTGTATCCCTCAGCCTGTAATCTGTGGTCCTCCCAGCCTGACGCTGACGACTCATCTAACTGTCTCATGGCGGGAGACGGCACTCTTATTTCATGTCTGGCTTAGAAAACATAAAACGTGCGGCTGCGCCCTCCCCTCCCCCACCACGAACCACTCACAGACCCATCCCTGGCCCCATTCACAACCAGCCGGCCATGACTGCCTGCGTCTTCGTCACACATTCTTCTCCTAATAAGACTGGAGCTAGCCGGTTGCCTTTCCCGACAACCAGTGTATATTTGTCTACGTATATGATGTAATTTCAGCCGGTTTTATCTTCTTTTCAGAGATTTTATAAATAATCGAAAAATAAAGAAACGGGTTTGTGAAACGGATCATGTTTTTTTTTATTGGAAGTTGACGTAGTCACAGTGAGCTTGACGGGGAAACTTTGGGCGCTGCCAAGCGGATCCCCCACATCATGACCACGTGACGTGCGGGCGGTGACGTCACACCTTCACGATTCACCTCCCCTTTCATGACTGGGGCTTGGGGAAAAGTCAGCTACGCTTGGAGTAAGACCAGTCCATATTGGGCATGGGCCTTTCTAGGAAGGGCACAACACTTGGACTTGGCGCAAGCTTTCAGATGTTGCGTGCCACTACTAATTATATTTCTGGGAATTATGTGATTGGCTATATATAACATTACATCACTTCCGGAAAATGTTAAACTTGAATTATTTTTTAAATGATGGATTCGATGAATGGTGAAGTGTATAATTTGCCGTGAATAATATCTTTCAGGGAGGTCAGTCATGATCCGATAACTTAGATCTTTGAGGGCCATATTAGTCAAGATTACACTGATACGATGGACGTTATCACGACAACCTTACTCGAAACCATTAAGGGTTGACAATCAACTGGGCTGACATAATAAGAAAATCAATACTCCTTTATTTCTAGACATCATTTATCGTTGTAGTTTATCCTAATTATCAACCACTAATACCACGTCAGATAATGATATTAGGTCCAAGTAAACATGCCTATCAATCTGGGGTAATCCAGGGCCCCCTGTGAACCGGTGGCATATCCATATATCATACTAACACGGGGTGTGTCCGGCCAAGACAGAATGTGTCCATCTAAGAGTTCTCAGCATATTCCCCCACATCAGTAAATGTCCAAACATACCTCTCTGTCAACGCCTGCCAATACTACCAGCGGCACACCGACGCGGGCTGCCCTCTACTGGCCACTCTCCAAACTGAGGCCCCATTAACGGGGGCTGCGGCTAACCGAGAGTAGGCTATTGGCCGATAAAAAGTCATAGTTTGGGATTTGATTGATTTCACTTGGTGGGTGAGATTTGCGGTATGGGTTTCCTTATTTAACAGGATATTTTGCTCCACCCACACACATCCTTAGACCCTGACCAATCTAGGTCTAGTAGCCACAGCCCCTAGGCTAGACGTTATGATTCAACATCATGATATTTTCCAGCCTACTGTTCAGCATAACATCATTTGGCATTGGATTGTATTTTTATTCATACCAGTAAGATAAAACAGTCAAAGAGAAAGGTCACTAGTCAGGTAAGCGATATCATTTTTTTTGTGTGTGCATCAACCAAGAGAACAACTATGAATTTCTTCCATAGGCTATCGTACTTGCAAAATTTAGCATCAGTATAACTGGTGGCATAATTCCAATTATATTCCAATCCTATCTATTTCTCGGGGATTATCGGGATGGGCCGGAGAGTGTAACATAACACCAACCGGCTGGACACATGACCCATAATAATACATAGGGCGGATGTGGTGACGGCTCTCCCACAGAGGTAGGGGATCATGTCCACCTATATAAACTAACTGTGTGTGATTTGATTAGCTGCCAGCTCGGCCGTGACATGACTAACCTACATGCTGCCGACATGCTGCGGATGCAATCAAGGTGTTAACTAGGCGTAGCATGTAAACCTGCCACCTGCGGCCCATACCTGAGAAGATTCATAATAGGTCATAGAGTCCTAAAGTTACAAGTGGGTTAACATCCCGAGATTTGTCATTTGATAGGGAGTTTTCTGTGTTGCAGGGGTATACAACCGTTCAGATTATGACCCATTTCTTGGCAATGGATCTCAAGAATACACGTGTCAAACGTCAGTCTAGATTCTCGTATCCGCAGGGCAGAACGAAAAAAAAAGCCGAGCGGTTTTCTTATGGAAAAGCCACTTTTGGTCATGTTTCTACATTGTCTAGCCACCAGACGAATCTCAAGAATGCCGACATTGTTTCGGGATGTGTCTCTTGTTAGTTTTTCCAGCCCGGGGTTGACAGGAACGGTTTGTTCCTTTCCTGGAAGTTGGTTCCTCTAGAGGCCTGAGTCTTCTGTAGGTGAAGGCTTATCTTTCAGAGTGTATAAGGCCCAAAACTACCACCCCCTTTTATTGTTTTCGCATACCCTTTGTTTGATTTTGCCCATGAACAAACCTTGAGAGGGTTCAAACATCTTTGACTTCTTACGGCTGAATGCATCTGTTCCCCTAGAGAAACCCCGTCTGGTTGTAGGAGGGGTGAACGTCAAAGGCTCTCATTTTGCCTCAGTTACTGGGGCTTGACATAGGAGCTATTGTGGGTAGTATTGGGTCGATCCCTTTGTCCAGGTATCTGTATTGACACACTAGTCTGGTATCAAGTCAGCCTGTTTCTGGTGGATAACATAGACGGATGGATCTTAATGTTAGAATCTTATTGTTGGCACAAGTTCAAAGCTGGATCCATACGCAAGGGAGAGCTGGCAATACTTATCTAATGTGATCACACATAAGCCTAATAGCTATGACTACTGCGCCATTTAAATGGAGGACAGATTTATCATTGATGAAGTCGAGCTGGCGCCCGAACCTATGATTACAACCAATTACTTGATAGTACCACGTATGAGCCTGTCATGGAAGAATAATATGGGGAAAGCTTCGATTTATCTTCCTTATAATTAAAATCAATTTAAAGATGATCTTTATACAACAGATGGAGCTGCCACTCCAGCTACGTTATCCATTCCTTATCTGATCCACCTCCCAAGGTTATGCATAGATCAGTCATAGCCCCAAGGCCCACTATATGTAGGTAGCTTATTACATATACCTGCCCTACTTTGTGTGTCAATCCGCACATAAAATATCATGAATCACCATAAATATGTAAACGTTCCACACACTTTATATAACAGACATATATCCTCTTGATTTAAGATTGGTCCATTGCAATAATTCTGTTCGAAATAACGCCAATTTCATGTACATGTATAATATAATTGTACGCTCTTCTGAAATCACAGTTTTCGATTGTAAAATAACTTTAGTTATGTTGATTGGACCAATCCGCAACCAAAGCAATACAAAATAAATGTGGTTACTCACCCAGAGGTCCTTTGGGGTCCTTCTTGGCCTGGCGCAGCACGAACTGACACTGGATGGAGTTGTCGTTGGCGTCCACGTCGATGGGCCCGTCCTCCGGGCCGCGCGTGGCGTCACGGACGTGGCTCATCTTGATGGAGTAGGGCTGCTCATGGCCTGAAACAGAGAACCAGCTCGATCTGAGCCACGCCTGGCGCTTTGGGGGGAAGGTGAAGTAACCCATTGAGAACCGGCGCGGGTCGACTGCCCCTATGACCCCTGAGGGCCTCACCTCGGCCGAGGCCCTGCCCGCCCTCTCGGCCGCCGCCCGCCACAGGTGTCGGGGGTGGCGCAGTTTCACACCTGACGGGGAAGGGGTGGACTGGAGCGGGCTGGGATTCTCCGACTCACTGGAGGAGCTGGAGGAGGACCCAGACCTGCTGGTATTCTCTCCTCCTTGGTCGGTATCCCCTCCTCCCACAAGGTGCTCAAAGACATCAGGTAAGCTGTCTACTGAGACACTGGAGGAGAGGTTGACCAGTGAGGTAGGCCTACTTGAGTTAGGGTTGACCAAGGAGGACCCAGAGGCCAGGTGGACCATGGCTATGGTCTCCACTTCGCTGGTTGTAGAAGACCTGTCGTCCCCTAATGATATGTCCCCTGAGCCCTTTCGGTTGAATTTCCTACCGAAAAAGGACATGGTAATAGCCAGGTCTCTCCCTCAATGAATCTGGTAAGGCATTGGTATGGGTGAATCTAGAATCCCTATAGCCGTTAATCCTATGTGTCAGATCCACAAAGACTATATAATAAGGTATAACTGAATCCTTTACTTAGATCCTCGCTCGACCAGGTCCTCTCTAGATATGCCTGGTTATTAGCTCACCACTCGATCAAGGTTAAAGAGACCTGGCTCCTGACGCACCACCTCCACCTGATGCCACTATAAAGGGCCCTAGAGATAGGGCCTGCGCCTATAGGGGCTCGGCCAACACTCAACGAGCATCCACAGATAAGGCCACATAACTCAATAATAGAGCGCTACGATGGGTTAAGTCTAGGTATATATATACAGGTAGCCAAAACTAGTCATTGGTGTCATGTCCCCAACTCCGTATTTTTCTTCCTATTTGGGTACTTGTTATTGTATGTTTATTTATACCAAAGATCGGTAACTAACTTGTCAATCTTGTTTACCACCGTTCTCTCCTTATAGGGATAATCCCCAAAACAAACACTCAAAACCCAATAAGCAATCACTAATCCATCAAAGGCACCTGCTACAAAATAGCTCCTACCCTCGCACATGCATGTTCACGTGCAAGTGGTCATTAGAGAATGAAAGTTGTTGAGATCACTACTAAGGGGTCTTGCTCTAAAAAGGGGTATGTGGTAGTGAAACGTGTAGGAGTGGTCAGTAGGACCTTCTCAACTACTATAGCCTTGCTGGACACTTGACCACTATGACGTAGGAAGTCTATGTTGACACTGGTCATAAAGTCCGAGGTGCATTTACGTCACTGGCCACTACTAAAACACGTTCCTGCCTCTTCCCCACCTCCCTTAAGTTCTGTTAGGGTTTATTCGCTAAAATTAAGCAATGTTTCTAGTGCCAAGGTCAATTGGGGCTGTATAAACGGGACGTTCTCAGTGTCAGGGCCATCGGACCGTAAACATACCTATCGAGCTTTGAGGATTCTCTAACAATCCCCACTCTGCTGTCTACTATTAAAAACTTAAATCCCTGCTTTTTATTTACGTTGCGCGAAGGATTGCAGTTTGAAATTCAAAAGTTACTTCTTCTTCCATATATAGCCACAGCTGCCTCATTCTAGCAAAATCTATCAAGGAAGTTTCCCGAGATTCATATCATGATAGTAAGTGTTTTCATTTCTCGAATTCACTTTAAACTTTTATTAACCAATAATGTTGCAAAATGAATATTGTCAAATTAACTTTAAGAAAGTGTATATTGAATCATATTGACTACGTCAAAGATTGGCCAGTGGCAGACTACATATCATAATATTAGTCGTTATAATTACTTCTGCTCTAATTGCTGATAAACCAATTATATAACAACTACATATAAGAAAGCGAACTTCTTATGATACCTACCATGGCCACGAACGTGTAGGCCAACATTGTTGTCAACATAGAGCTTCATCCTGAGGCTTGAGATTAATAGGTAATCCCCAGGGTGGCTGTGAGTAATATTGGAGAAGTCCTCCACGGACTACGAGTGGGATCCTGATCCCTATGGTAACTGTCTGGATCCCTCCGATAAATACTTCTAAGATGTGTCACTCACTGTGTAGTGGATTAAGACATGGCGATCCAGTACCATGTTGGTTGTCATATCAGCAGTTGAATGTCTCAGACTGTCACAGAGCGCTACATGGCCGTGTTTAATCCTCAATGCCGTGGAGCAGACTGCCTGCCCGCCGCCCTCCTGTAGGGTGCTGCTGGGCTGGTCGGTTGACTGCCTCCTGGAGGCCGCCTGTGTTCAGTGTGTGGCGGTGGGGGTGGTGGCCGTCAACGTTGTGGTGTTTCTGTTGGCACACCGAGCACTCAGTGGCGGAGTCTCAACGCACCCCTCGCCTCACCAACCCACCGACCCCGTCACTTCTCTACGACAGAAAAACTGAATGACTGCAGCTTGTCTACAGTCTCCCAAACCACCAAACCTTCTAAACTATCACACCTTAGCCCAACATTCCTCCTAGTCAGCTTTTTATATGACTAATAAGGAAAGGCAGTGGAGCAGGAGATACCAGAGTCTAGGTATGGTATCTAGACCGCCGCACTGCTCCTGCTAGTTTTTTTATACTTCAGGTGCATTCTAACTTGCAGTTAAGTGAACCGCACAGTGGTGGATTCTTGTGGCTGTGAGGGTTTCCTCTGCGCCTGAGGCCCAACTCACGACTGGCCCATTCAAGAGTTTCCTCTACTGGTATCATATGGGTCCCCTCAGACTTGTTAATTACTCTGCACTTCATTCAGACTTTAAAATCCTTGAACTTATTTTTTGTAGAGTACATTATCAGTTACTTAACGCGCCTGGCCGATCCTCTTTGAGGTGTGGGGCTTGAGAATCGATCAGAAGATAAGATTCTTCACCAAAAAAACAATTTCTCGGAAGAATATTTGTACTGGTCAAAATCTGGCACCGATGTGCAACGTCCACTTTCTCCAGACTGAATTATGAGGTTAACTTCAGTATATGAGCAGTAGCTGTTATGCTTTAAGCTGAGAAATGACTCTACTATAATGTAAGTGGACCGACAAAAGTATATAAATGGAGTTATAATTCAAAATGTTCTATGTTTTCAAACCCAACAGTGATACGGTCGATAAAAGGTATGCGTTTCTAAAGTGACTAGGGGAACATGTTTTTCCGTCTTTAGTCCTATAACTATAAGATACTTTGTGATTGTGTAGTCTGGGGAGTCCAGCAGGGTATACTTTGAGAGACTTAGGTCTAAAAGTCAAGTGGGGCTCTCAAGTTTAAAGGCGGGGGTGGGACCACTAAAAGTACATCCAGGGCAAAAAACGCGTGAAAATGTGCCAAGAGTCAACATGTGTGTGCTCAGTGAATAATACAGTCACCTAGCCTATATTCTGAGATTCACTTGTTTCATAGTTATCTATGTGAGTAGCGAACATTGGCCTTTCCTTTTCAAGTTCAACTGTATCTTGATCAATGTGTCACTTCCACAGAACTGTCACGAACTATGTGTTTTTTCTTTATTTTTGTCTGTCTGCTTATAATAAAGGCATTAAAATTGAAATGGCAGGTCAATTATTATGACTAAGATTTGAAAGCAAAGAAATTTAGTAATCAGAATCTATAAATAGCTTGTGTCATTCGGTGCTTACCAGTCATCAATCAATATTTTAGATCTGGTAGCTCTGAACTAGACTGATTCATGTAGGGTAGCCACATCAATAGTTATCAGAAAAAATACCCAAAGCAACCGTGTCGTAAGCATTATTGATTTTTGTCATTTCACAATAGACGCAATTATCCTTAATCTGGGATAATGTCGAACAACCACATGTGGTGCCAGAAGTTAGCAGCCTGTATTTTGACGGACCTATTCCAGTAATTAACGGCTAAATAACAAAGGCCTAATTAGGCTGAAGCAAATTGACCGAGTAATAACGTTGTTCCCCCAAGCTGTGCCTCTTTTAGCTCGTGTTGTCGATGGGATTTTCCGATACATCTGTGTGTTAATTAACTTGGATGGCGCTCAATCAGATCAATGGTAAGATTACATTAATTTAGCGACCTAAATGGTCATCACTGGAATGGGACACTCTAACTAAACCACATAATTACACCGCACAGTATGCTGCCCAGTTCTATCGATCCATCTGGTACTTGTATGCAATTACAAAGCGTTTGACAGTCACTCGATTCTAAGGACAGCCAAATGATGGAAGTGTTCCGAGAAGTACATGGCACTGGGACAGATGCTATACGCAACAACACGGATTCAAAACAAGCAATTAAATCATACGACTACAATCATTATTGTTAAGTCCCAGGGCATAATCGGTGTTCTTTCATTATGTGTCTTCAATAGCTTTGTGACAAAGTTAAGTAGGTTATCATTTAATATCTCATCAGGGCCTCAGTCCATGTCTAACTGAAACCCCCACCTACTACAGAACGAACACAAGGTCCATGCCTTAATCTCTCCGTACGTGAACCAGGCGCGACGACTTTAGGCTGGAGGTTTTTTAGCTACCCTTTGAGCTAGGCCTCTGTCCCCTCCTCCTCTACTGGCAACTTGTAACGTTTCGACCACCTTTTAGAGAAGGCTCCTTTATTAGGACCTAATAGGCATGAGCGGACCAGACGGGCCGGAAGAAAGGCCTTCTTGTAGCCTACATGTTGCAGTACGGATCTCAGAGGACCCACCATAAAGAGGGGCCCATTAAACACCCCTCCCCACCCGACAAGCATGTTCTCCACCGACTAACCCCCACCTTCCGATCACGTGTCCGTCCCCTTCTATCTGATTGCCCTTCTTTACCCACGAGTTTGTGTGGAGGTGCGTTTCCGGTTCTGAAGTGCCCGACCACAGTGTACGGGTTTCGTGTGCTATACTAATTCTATCAATTTACCTGTTTACATATACATGTATATATGCAACAGTCTGATTCAGAATGCGTAACTTGGGTTAAGAATAGGTGAAGCTTTGAACGCTTCTGAGATAATCGTACTCCCAATTGCACATTAACACAAGAAGTTGAGCTTTGTGTAGACAATGACATACACTGCACATGTATTCTGAGCAAATCTGATCATATTTTCAAACAATCAAATAATATCATATGCAGATCTTCACGTTGCCTAGAATCATCCTGCTCGCAGTGCTAGTTCATTTACCTCATACATGATATAGAAACAGCATCAAAGACGTCATGGAAAGTTTACCATCTAAGTAGAACAGCATCATGGATGGGCCACTGGGTCGAGGTCTAATTAATATCAACGGTTGTTTCCCCCTTTTCCGCACTGTTGGCAACCTATATTGAGCTGCGTCTTGAGTCTGGCCCGTTTTGTTTTGAAATACACCTTGTTCTGTTTGTTATTCCGCTTAAGATGCAAGTATGCAATGCGCTTATTATTCAATTCTTATGTGCAATTAATTTATAACTATCAATGATTTAGGCGGACATAATTCTTGGTAACATTGCAGGCTAATTCAATTTTGAAGAGAGCCTTCACCATGAATAATTCAATATTGCCAAGCTGACTAACTGTTCAACTATGACTGTAGCCCTGCCCTTTTCCCTGCCGTACAGACTATGGGGAGTAAACTCCCAGACCTGGACACCATCCAATCCTGTAACCAGGTAACATTGCCTACTCATTATTCGTATTGTTTGGTGCACCGAAACAGTCTGTTCATGTAAAATGTAACGTTATAGTACTTTGCAGGAACTATTACCAGAGCATGTTTTGTCTATCTTGTTATACGAGGCGAGCATAGTTTGTAGCCATTTGCTACAATTTCTGTGTGAGTCACACCAAACACAAAGGCACCATAGGATCGAGCTTGCAATTGTGTCCATTCATGATTAAAATATTACAATATTGTGTTTTTCATACAGTTCTTTCCATGTGATGTACTAGATAAACAGGGCGTCATAATTATCGTCATTTATACACACAACATTCCCTTACGGACAGGAAATAAAATAACGATGTTTTGGATTAGCCATTCATCTGGAAGCGCTCTCATTAATATGGATATGAGATATTGTATTATGTTTAGAATCTACGTTTCCCCTTTTTTCATACTCCATTGAGCTAACAATGGGAACGAATGGCATGCCTTATTTCCTAGATAGTCCTACTTTCACCAATTATAATCAGCCTACTTCCACCAATTAAAGTCAGCCGAATCAGGTACAAAGCTCAAAACCACAATGCCTACCGGTAGTTAGCATTGTCCTGCTACATTCTTTCTGGCGTATCCTGTTTTAGGTCCGATGGGAAGTGATTAGATTATTATGATGTTTACCTTAACTCTAACCCTGCCAAAGGCTCAAGTAACAAACTCAACTAAAATTAAAAAAATAGTCCTACTAATGACGAAAAAATATAAGACAGTTCCACATTTCGAAAAGCATTCATGTATACATTTTATGTTTGCTTTTGACCCAACCGAATACCCGAAAGGTTTCTGGTAATATAACAATGCATCGAAAATAGTTTTCCAAGAAAAGCAACCATTGAGATAATCTGTATTTTGCTGCGGCAAGTCACTGAAGACAAGAGAATGCATTGTAGCCTACCGCTAACTGCTCGTAGCCATAGTGGAGTATCGTAATCAAGTTGATGCTTATGGGCGAATGATTTCATTATGCTATGCTAGATAGATAGCGTGTAGTTACTTATCGTTTTACATGAAAATCTTATTCATCTTGCCTAATTTCCCTAGATGTTGATAATAAAGTTATGCTTGCAACTCATACTTATTTATAACTTTAAGATTGGGTGGTCTGAATCTCCTAGGATTTTAGATTTTGGCTCACACCGGCACTATTTGCATTTTAGAACGGTTTCCGGGATAATTTTCCCTGCAATCAGTTTATAATGACTAGATGGGTATCCGCAATACTTATATTTTTTAACCAGAAGCAAGGGTTATCAGTCTTCTTTTATGATATTACATAGAATATGAATCCAAAATGAAAAATCGCAAGAGGCAGCATCTTTGGTCTCCTAGAGCATTTCATCATGTTACTATATTCGAGTTCTGTTTTGGCTCATTCACAAACTACAAGTACACCACGCAGGGTGTGCATAGTTAAAAAAAATCGCACGTTTCTCATTCAAAATCATAAATAGCCATCAATATTCTAACTTCAATATGAGCACAAAAATGAATTTGAAATATTATAGGAAAATAGAATAAAAAAAGGCTTCATCATCCAATAGCCATTAATCAATCCACGTAATGTCGTAGTTACTTGCCGGTTAACAATTAAAGGCATATCGTTGCAACTGTCCTCTTAACCTCTTTTCGCTTCAGCGATCTTCTGTCAGAAAAAAAAAGCAACATTCTTTGGTCCATGAGAAAATTGCTCTGCGCTAAAGAAACCCCCGCCATTCACACATCCGCATAATGTGGCAACTTGGTCTCGCGACACTGTGCACGCGACCACTCTATCTTGATTATCTCTTAACATTTTCCCGACCCCAGAAACTCGAAGGTAATTATCTCATTAGAAGTGGTGGTTTCTCGAGGTGAAACAGAGTCCATATATTTTTTCTTACACCTTCGATATTACATATAGCACTTGTGGCGTTATTATGGACAAAAATACTCATTACAAGTTGGTGCTCCTTGTCCAGACGCAACTTCAAGGAACTGGGCAGTAGGGTATTGTGACCATTGAATTTCATGTAGCACCTGGCCAAAGCAATGCGCAATTAATCGATTTTCGGTATAGGTAAACAAGACCCTCGAGGTCCAATAGTAACCCCAGGCCTTCTATTTGTCGACGTCTCTACGATCAAAATTTAAGCCATTACTTTACCTAAGGCCTTAGGATCACCAAATACACGTACTGTGTATGTTTGTGTTTGTAGCCGTTCAGGGCATAAGGTGCGTGTGTCTGCTATGGGTAAACGAATGGAGGCCGCACCGTGGATACACTGTACCAATCATGGCAGGTGCAGTGGGTACTTTTTGAACCACCTAACTACAGAATCCATGTTGTACCCTGGGACAGGTAGGCCTACATCGTACCACCAATGGTCTCGTAACATGAAATGACTGCCTCCCACTTAGGTCCTACTTGTCTGACGTTCTCCTAACATGACAGTAAACCAGGTAAATGTAGCTCTTTCCCCAACCTATCGATAGGTGAGGATGCTACAGTAATTAGGACCAAGGTTACATGCAAAAAAAACTGGTACAGAAACCTAAAGCTGAAAGGACGAGGGACATTGAACCTGTCAACGTCTATCTCTGTCGATCTTCACTACTTCCCGTGCCTCTGACTGTGGGTATACAACTCGTGATGTGCTAGGTGGAAAGACTGGTTACGGGGGCACAATAACGGGTTGAGAAATGGGAAGGGGGTAGGTTCTAAGGTTGACTGTCAATAGGAGAAGCATTCTACACCTCCCTAAAGGTTCTTTTAGCCATGACCACATCGGTCTATTCTGTAACTTACAGAGTATACCGACATGGTCATGGCTGAAAGAGTCTAAGGCAACGTAGTTATTAGCTTCTAGGTTGAAAAAAATGTGGGATATGATTCATGGTGATTAGATAATCTATTAAGCTGTTAATATATCAGTTATGGAAAACTGAAATGTTTATAAATCCTTGTGATTGAGAGCAAAAGTCCATAATCCCGAGACCAAAATGTGCTAAAGCACTGGTTGCAGCTTGTATTATTGGAAGGCTATGTATTTGAAGATTACTTGCATAGAGAAGATCTGGGTCGACTATGATAAAACCATTAGTGTTAACTAGACCCCCGGGATTAGACCCCTGAACGAATACCCTATTTCACTTTCAGACATGGATTCAATGACCGACTTCTGCCTGCATCTAGGATATTTGTGAGCAGGAATAGATGCAATTTTCCTAAATTATCCGTGAATATGACAAGTGAGAGGACAAGCAGATGGCAGCTAGACCAGTCGAGTGGTATCGCTTTAAGTAGGGGTCATCTGTGGCTACCTGTGGCTATAATATACATAAATATACCTGTCAAGGCGGGGCTGGAGACAGAGCCTCAGCTAGCTGACCAGCTGGGTCAGGCCACGGTGACAGCCAGCTGTCAACCTGCCAGCCACTGGGGGTCTCAAAGGTACCTAACCAGTGGCCTGTTGGCACTCACCGACTCCTTGAGAAAAACGGGCCGTGCTATTGCCAAGAAGGCCGGGCCACGAGGACCGGTCCGTCTCCCTGTTTGGGGCCATGAGAGGGGCAGCTTTCTTGACGGCTACAGGCGATGATAATGAAGCCTCTCAGGCACAGCGCCCACTTCACCCTTTGCCCACTGTTATGTATAGCTAAGTTGACGTCCTGTCTGTCTCCCACTAAGGGTTATAGGGGGTTTGAGGGGGCAGCGTCGGTTCTCCATGGGTATCAAGTATTTTGTTTACAAACAATGCAACCTACATCTATATTTTACATTTAATTTTTGTATATACAAACATATTAGGATATTAAGACAAAGCTTATATATAGGCCTATGTAAACTTAATTTCTCAAATCAGCGCTGCTTAACAATAGGTTACATTATACATACTGATACGATAGTTAACATTTAAGTATAGCACTAAATCAAAATCATTATGATAGAGACACAAAATGGTTACTCACCAATCAGGGGGTATGGCGACTCTTCCTTTCCCGAAAGAACCCAGAGCTGGTAATCCTTGGGTTTGCCATCCTGGAGGACACAATCAGAAACAGGGTATAAGTGACCCATCACGTTGGGCACACACACGGACATGTCGGGGGCATCACTCCTTCCCCTAGTATGACCACTACCACTACCCCGACCATCACCTGGAGAGGACTTTTTCACCGAACCACCTAGACGTCTAAAGAAAGCACTGTCCGACAGCTTCCGTTTATAAGAACCACCTCTGGATTTCCTCTTTCTACTCTTCTTGCTGTGCGTCTCTTGTTCGACAGCCCGGTCAAGAAACTCGCACGAGTTTTGCTTACTGAGCGTCGTCTTTTTGTAATCGTCCTCCAAGAACTTGTCCAGCTCGGGCTCCGAGGCGCATTTGGCCAAGGAGGAGGGGACGTGTAACGTGGCTAACGTCGCGCGTCTGGCGGGACCGCGACGTCTGACGCGCCATTCGTCGTCCTCGTCGTCGGAGAAGACGTTGTCCCACTGCCTCCTGTCCCGAGGGGTAGGGTACAGGACGACGGGGATGGTCTTCACTGAACTGTCCACAAAGGTCCACGTCATGAAGGCCTCCTGGGTCTTGGCGTTGACGATGGTTAACGTCACGTCGGCGACGTCCGTATGGGGGGTAAACCCAGATTCCTGGTTAAGGGCAGGCTGGTAACTCGTCGACAGCTCCGACGCCAGTACCTTCACACAGGAGCCCTCGGAGAGTTTCCGCGTTTCCCTTGGTTCTTGGTGCCGACGGTAAGCTTCCTCAGACCAGCGCCGAGGCGGCTCGGGTGGCGACGAGTACGAGTAACAGCCGGAGACCGTCATGGCTCCTTCCGCTTCCGGAGGGGGCGTCTCAAACGCCCCCTGGAGGAGGAAGTGAGGCGGGGTCGTCGGCTGTTCGACGAAGACGTCCTCCAGTGAGGGCACTTCACATCCGGCGCACCATGGCAGGGTATCAAAGTCCAAACTCGACTGACTCCCAGACGTGACGTGCGTCTCGGACAACTCCTGACCATCAGAGAAGGCTCTCCTCCGCCTGCGCGGGCCGTGTGTAAAGAAGCGCAGCGCCATGCCGCGACCACTGAGGGCGGCTGACCAGGCAACCAATCGGGTTATTGTGTACCTCCGATAATTGCCCGCTCACCAGTGGCCCCCACTTAATTGCTACCAACCCAACTGTCAAAGTCAGGGCCCACCTGGGCGGCCCGACAAGCTGACCTGACGTGGTAGACAACAAGGGCTTAATTTCTAATTCCACAATGTGCAGTTAACACTGGCAGGTTTGCAAGTGTCAGCGGGGGTCAAAGACAACTCCATGGTGGGCGGTATACTCCAGTAGGCGCGGCCGAGTCCCGCTCCCACGGCCAGCTGGAGGTCATCCATGGGGGGTCCCGTCGGATCTCGGCGGGGGACAGAACACCTAGGGGAAGGTCTCCACAGGTGTACAGTCGAGCCCAGGTCTGCTGCGGCGAGGCGCACCTGGAGGTGTGGTAGGGCGGCCAGGTAATGGGCGCAGACTCATGGGTGTACAGGTATCCGCAGGTGGTACAGGTAGCGGATTGAAGGGGGTTTTGCTGGGTATAGGGGGTTTGTGTTCGTTAGCCCCTAGGTGGCGCGTTGCGGCCGTACAAGGCACGGCCGGCCAACAAAAGACGTGCGGCCGCCGACCGCTTTTTATGCTAATTAAATATTGTCACACTGCAAAGGAATTAAGGCCCTATTGAGGGCTTAAGCGCCGTGGAAATACATACTGTTATCTGCAGTGTGGAGTGCACAATACACAAACGTCCAAACATAATGAGAGCAAGTCTGGGCCGCTTCCCCTCCCAAGCACCCTTCTTCTCTTGATCGTCGGTCTCCTCTGTTAACAAACTTCTGTAGTCTGCTTCTTATGCTGCTGCTGGGTATCTCCTTAATAGGCCACACACATGAGCACGTAGTATGTATACACTCATGGCTTCACATACAGTACAGACTCCGTACCTGTCCAAATACAAGTGTGGTCCTCCTTGCCCTCCTGACTGGGCTGTATTGGCCCGGACCTGGCGACTTGGCTGGGAATATACAGTATTCCATGCTTGGCTTCACAACCACTTAGGCAGTTAAGGTTATGTGTGATCACACAAAAGTACATTCATCCTCACCACTGACGTATGGATACAACTCGGCCTGTCCTCTGTGGGGGTATTTCAGTCCCTGCCTTGAAGAATTTAAAAGCATGCTGTAGTATTAATCCTGGCTTGGTAACCCACAAAATTGTAAATATAGATCACAGTCTTTTCCAATGCGATATACATTGAAGCATCACATGATCAGTGTTGTCTTGTATCCAGAATCAGTCTGGAGAGAGAGATGCAGGTAGAGAAGCAGTTGGTATTTCATCGGTCAACTACCAAAGCCGCCTGTTCACTGGCCGGGAAAGCCGTCACTACACAATTCCTCTGCGGTCGAGCCAACCAGGCAGCCTGTGAACGTCTTCTCACTAGCCAACCAGAAACAGTTAGCATGCTATTTCCAGCTGGCCGCGGCTACTCTACCACAAGCTGGTTTACCCGCGGTGGTCGCCAGGTTGTCTGTGACTCTACAGGTACAGGTAGCGGTAGGGGAGATCAGGGGGTTAGGGTGGAGGATTCAGTGGGAGGGGGGTTTTAATGACGCAGCTCTATGTTACTAAGCCGCAGTAAAGATGGAAGGGTTACATGAGAGCTTTTGCCTCTCGCCCCAATGACAACTGACCACACACAATAGGCGCCCTGGCCAAAGCCCTAAATGCCCGGGGTGGCCGAGGAAGTGGGTCAATCACACAGGTGAGGTGTGGAGGATGCATTATTAGAAGGGTCTGAGGGGGAGGGGGTGCACCCTTCAACTGACCATCTCCTTAATCGCCAAGTGATTTGGTCTCTGTGTGATTTGAAGGTACAAGTCCCCTGACCAGGTTGGTAGAGAAGACCTCAGTGGATCCTCTCTCCGTTCCCGGGGTGGCGGTGGTGTGGAGGCAGGAGGCAGGGCGATCTTTGATCCCTGAACACATACCTGCATGCCTACCACCTGTATAGTAATGATCAACTCAGGTGAGCCGTGTCCCTCCTGGATCAAAGGGCCATAGCAGAGCTGGCTGGGATCCAACTCGCCATACCCCCGGTTCTTACTCCAGGCCCCTATTTCACTACTTAGCCATGCCAAACTTACGGAAGTTTAATGTTTCTAACAACCACTGATCCTAAATCCCAAATCCCCAGGTCGTGAAATTGTCACAGGGGTATAATACTGTTGCTTGTATACGAAGAAGTTGGCACAGGGATTGTACAGATGAAGTGTTTAACAAGTTTTCAAAAGTTTGTCATAACTTGTCAGATGCCATAAACCTACGAAGGTGTGAATTATACACTCATGGCGTTAACGTTCCTGGGCTTTACAGTCCACTTGTTCCTGGCAGAGTTACGTCGACTCTCAAACTAACCATCTTGTTAGGATCCACCAAACGATTGATGTGCACGTCACACTAGGCTGCGCATGTAGTATGTTGGCATTACGCCAAGTGGAAGCTGTCTATCCACCACCAGATGTAAATGAAAATATGCCCCTTCCTTGTTACAAAAAATACCTCAATTTTTGTAATCGTTCAATCAATCATTGACATTGCCCCACTGCTTGAGCAGCAACGCATATATGTGGTGGTCACGTGATAAAGTGCCGATCCTCAGGTAAAGGAGGTACAAACCTGACACACACGGTGTCCCAGTTAGCAGGCCCAATTCGGCTTAAGCAAGCCTAATCCGCTTTACTCTCGGATACAAACTTCATTTTGAAAGCAAACTTTTATTTTGAATAGTTAACAAAAAATAATCTAGATCAATTTAAAACACGTCAGCTGCGTAGCTTATATCTAGCACATTTTGAACAGCAACTGGACTTGTACAAATTACATGTTTATACATGTAGGTTTGCTTCCAAGATAAGTGGTAAATTGCACTGAAGCCTGAGACATGGTTTCTCCTATGGTTAGATCATAATTTTGCCTGCAGGCATATAATGTGCATTCCACACATTACAATTTAAATCAAGATCTCTTTTATTCCGCATACAGGTACATTCTGTAGGCCATTAAATATTCATGACAAACATAGCTTGTCTGTCGTCGCTACCAGTATATTCGACTGAGCCATTATGAGCAGCTGGTAAGCATTGTATAAATGGTTACAATTTAGAGATTCATTTACGCGTTTATTTATCAATTGTGTTAATCTTCACACCATTTTAACACATCTATCTGAAAGCCTTTATTATTTGGTTGTGCACAGATTCCATGCAGAGTATGTGACACTTTGACTTTGGTTCGTATCACCTGTGTGGTCGGTTCGGCAATACACTGTCAAGATGCGACACCACTCTGCTGCTCATCGGACACGATGTGGAGGGGGGGGGGGGCACGGGTTCCCGAGGCTTGGACACACACCTGTGACTGCAATCACAACACTCCGGCCGCCACCAAACTACTCGTATTGACATTCATTTCTGCAAATTGAATGCCCTCCAAACTGCTGCCACCTTTGGGTAAGTTGTATTGGGAGCCGTTCACATATGCATGAGGTGACGTTTCCCATTCATTAAGCAATGTGTACACGGTTTAAAGGGCATTCTTTCCGACGTCAACATTGGTTTGTACTCAAGTGCGACTTGATCTAGTAAACACCTGCCGTATTTAGACGTCCGATTTGTTTGTTCTTTTGATGGCCTTCTCTCAGGCAGTGACAACTTTCATTTCCTCTGGCATTTCTCGGTGCGTTGGCTTTGCAATGTTTCATTTGTTAATTCATTTCGGTACTATTTGTTGGAAAACAGAGCAGTTTACATCTAGTGGTCAAATGGAAAGTCTCCCAGGTGATCAAATGATTAGAATTTAAGACAAAAGTGGCACAGCTCCCCGACAATAGACCATATGCAATACATTGATCAATTGGACAAGAATATAATGTTTAGGTCTAAATATTCTGCATTATTTTTATCTACTTCGCACCGTTCGCTTTAATGTTATTAGTGCATGATAAAGTATGCACTTTTCAACTGATTGATGATAAAGATAAACTTACCGCGATGTGGAATTCTTCCATACAGCGCTTGACAACCTCTTGTGCTTGTTCATAGTTCGTTACTGCCAACGATTTACTCTGCAAAGGAAAATAATGGAGTCTAATGAGAAACTCTAATGAGAAGATGTAATTACGTTCCTGTCGGCCTTGTATTATTTTTACTTCTCTTTTAAACACTTTCTAACAGTTTATGACCTGGTTTATGTAGGCTCTACTCGACATGTGATAATATCCTATAATCAAAGACTTATTAAAGCAATCGTCATATCGAGACAATTATATAATGCTACAAAATTCACATCTAAATACTGAATATTTAAAGCCCCATACCACTAGTACACTTTGGACCTCGACGATCGTGTTTCCTCTGATTGCCTGTCAATATGCTACTTGTATAATGAAATATGCATGTTTGATCTGAATTGCTAGGAAAATCGCTGGACGATTCGGCAGGCAGTTTGTTCAAACATGCATATTTCAATATACCATACTGATGGGCGACCTGAGAAAAATATGATCGCCTAGGTCCAAAATGTCCTAGTGGGTATGGGGCTTTAGTGTAACAATGAAGGTATATTTCTACCTGCACCAGAAAAAAACCAAAAACATGCAATATCTGTAACATTATGCTTACTTTAGAATAAACATAGATTTTTCACTTTCACCCCATTCCCTTTACAAGTCTATGTAAGCTATTCCACGACCTTGGCCTGAAAATGAAACCCTCTGCACAAACTCACAAGAATTGTGAATAGGCCATATTACTGCGTATTACCGGTACGTACATAAGCTAGAATGTTGCGCTCTATTTTCTAGATATAGGTCAAGAAGATAAAACGTATTGAAATATTCAAAATATATTTGTGCAGTGGTGCATTCATCCAGAAGAACTCTCATCTCCACAAACTGGCAGCAAAATTTATGTGGCTTTGATTTGAAGAAGTCAATGCTCAACGACACGTACACACATCCTTTCGACACGCCACGCTCAAAGGGGAGGGCCAGGCCGATTCTAACTTGACGTGAGTAGTAATGATCACATGTGGCTGCAGGTAGTAGTGATCATACCTTAGGTAACCCGCGTAATACACCTAGCTGGGCCCAGAACCAGCCAATTAGCACCTCCCATTGTGTGATTACCAAGGCATGGCAGGTCTTCATTCACCTCTCATTGTGTCCCCATTCACATCCCCATCTGAAGCAGGCTGCACACATGCGGTCATTGTACGTTTTTGATGTCAACAGTAGGACATCCCAAGCTATCTAGATCCTAATAGAAGTTTCGTATTTCTTTGGAGACTTTTGACTTTAATGCAAAGCTAAGCTGATGGCTCGATAGCAGGTTAGCCAGCGTTAACTCCTCACGTGGTCAACACCTTTCCCCAGCTGATTGAAGACCGCCCAGAACTTTAACATTAGTCAAAACATATACATTTGTATAGTTTTTTGAACTCCAGGCGGTAAAGTGAACCTACACAATGTGTTTTATTCTGAACCTTTCGTTTTCCCATGCATTATGGACATGCTGAATACCAACCGGAAAGACTATTTCCCAGTTGAGTGGGCCACAGGTTTTCTGTATGTGTCAATTGTCCCTACACTGCACAACCAGCTCGGTTTGAAAGGGATTCAATGGCATCAAGGGGCTGAGAGTGACTGGGGATTCGTTCATTGATGAAGGAATTCGAGATCTTCTGCCCCCATACCACAACGTTCCCATCCGACTTGACTTAAAGGCTGGCTGCGGGAGGGAAAGTGGTGGGGGTTCTGTTTGTGGGGAATTATCAATGCCCAATCCCCTTCCCCTTCCCCTGCCTCCCTTCCCACTCATCCACCTCCGACCTATAATACCCCACTCCCCTCCATTTTCATGCCTTTTTGTTCTGCTCTGTTTGCCTCAAGCTCCATACCCTACCCTGACTTAAGAGTTATTAAAACGCCATCTCACGGTCACTGTACACAGGGGCATATACCACACCTTTTTGGCCTATTTATAGATACAGTTGACTGGTTTATTACACATCTATCAACCGGGCTGTGGAGCATACGGTTGCGGTTCTGAGAAAAAAACTAAACTGGTCCGTTAGACATGCTATGAATGAAATTCTCAGAGAAAGGGAAACATATTCAATGTGCTCTTCTTCCTTTGAGATGGGACATTCCCACTACTACATTGTTAAAGGCCAAGTATAAATTTTCCCACAGTGTATGTATCACGTTTTAACAGTCATTACAAAGGTGCCTTACATTGTAGAACAGCGAACTTCCTTTTCACTGCCGCTGTGGCCACTGAACAATAATACCTGTGAGATATTGCCAAATAACTAAAATTCCCTTTGATCTGAGGAAAAAGGCAAATCTGTTGTGCTTGGTTGAATCTGCAGTGACAAATATCACGTAGCCTGACATTAGACAAACTTTCTTTTCATTGGGAACAGTGGTATTCTATCGACAGTGAAGGTATTATTACATCGACAGTGAAGGTATTTCCCTATAGTCATACGTGTAATTTCAACAACCCTATTCATTTGAAGAAAATAAGAATGATTAATTCTTTATAGATATAGAATGCGTGCACCATGAGGACGGAACAAATTGGACTTATAGGACAATACTTGAAATACAGATAGGCCGATATGCACACGGTTATTTGATCATGAATTCATCATATAAACTGACGTCATTCAATGTGTTGGAAAGTGATACTAAACGAATTCAATTAAAGATATTGAAGGATTTTGTGCTCTTGATACATAAATCAATTATGACCTCTTCTTGAGCTGACAAAATCAAGTAAGTGTTATCATACGTATATCATCATGTTCGCGTCACTTTGAAGATAACACATCAAGGTAATGCCACAACACAAACGTTCAGGAAGAGCATTCTACTTCTAAAAAACCTTTCTTAACTTCTCTTTTCCACATCCGATTCAGTATTGTGGTTGGTGTCTCTAGAGACTTGGCTGGCGCCTGATATCCGGAGAGGGTGCCAATTAATAGACACTAATTGTTCACTACTAGTAAATCCGTTATGCACTCATTGCCATGAATACATACTCTCCGTTTCATTGAAGTATTTAGCAGGATCGCTTCTGTGAATGCACTTGGACGCTGGTTATGAACGTAATTCCTCTGCCAATGGCACTGTCAATTTTCATACTAATGATAATATTTCTCTTGCGGTGAATTAATGTTTTCTATGGGTTAACCTTATTGTTTTTAATTCAACGTTGTTCTCCCCCCTTCTTCGGTTTAAGTGGCTAGATTTTTCCCAGCTTACAAAATAGGGCCATATGTTGTCTTATTCTATTTTATCTAAGAATCCATATATACAGCTTTAATCCTTGTGTACGATAAGTTTGTACTCTCTCCACTTTCCGTGGACACTTACCCACTGGCCGCGAAAAGTGGTCTTGGGTCTTGTTAAATCCATACTTTTTGTATAAGTATTTGGCGTTAAATGTTTGATCCGTGCACATGCTATATGCTCCCCATGTGACATCCAATTATGTTGATCCTCCATCGTCCCTGATAAGTTATATACATGAACATCTAACTAGCGCATTATTTCTCATTTTCTCCACATACGTATAGTGTACAGGCTTTTCTCCAGCATGCTCCGTCTGAGAACATGCACTTTCCCCTTCTGGGCCGTGTGCCCCTGAACATGCACGGCCTGAGTCCTGCACGTCAGGGCTTTGTCCCCTGGTCACCTGTAGTCCGTGTGAGTCTGTGTGTGCGTGCATTCCTCACCTACTCATGGGCGTGCAGCGTGAGTTCATGGCTTTCTCTGCAGGTTAAACCCTGTAAAGGTGTGGGTACATTCACACAGAACCGTCGGGGCTGGGGGGCTTCAACAACCCAACCCTTTATTCCAGACACAGGAAGGGCTCTGTCATGGCACCCCTTATAAGCCCACTCGCCCTTCCTCCTTCCCTGGTTTTACTCCCAGGCTATAACAGTACTGCACAGAACGCACTAGATAAACTGTCCGGCCTCTTATATGAAGACGCACGCGTTGTTTTCGAGAGCATTGACTTAAATTTCAATGCACTTTCTAGAGGTGCCAATTGAAATGGACTTTTCTCTGTCCAATAAGGCTTAAGAGCCTGGCTCTACCAGATACCATCTGATCACTTGTACGTGCGAGGCTGACAAAGTTAGTATGACGTATAGTCTAGTCACAGTGACGACGTATAAGGCCGACGCCGCCGGAGGTTGACTCTGTCGTTGACCTGGGGGTCAGTGAGACACGGGGCCGGTCACTTCCGCCGCCGCAGCGCCCCCACCGGCCATCAGGTGAGGCTCGTCCTCCTCACGCCTCACGTGACAGGAGGACCTCATTGACATTACATAAACACGTGACACCTGTCAGCGGGCTTTCTCACCTGGCCACCAGGGGTCGGCGGGAGCGGGGTGATGGCCTAGCACCACTGGGCACTGGTCAGGAGGACGGACGTAGCCGCAGCATCTACACTTAGGACCTTTTTACAGCTGGTTATTTGAAACCGAGAGATCGTTGCAGTAGGCTGGGCTAACAGACATGCACGTGATTGAGTAACTTCGGGAATTTAAAGGAACTGAGCTATGTCAGAATGACATTCTTAGGTCCTATTGTAAAGACAATATTTGGCCATGGGTTATGTAAGCGCGTTACTTTATAAATAATCCTTAGCAATTCAATAATCTGACAACCCATTATTTCTATTCCTATCACCTTTTTCCATTCCAGTCTAGACCATTTGGATGTCAAGAGGGAAGAGGAATTCATGCTGTGGCTTAATAAGACATTCTCGTTGATATACATAGTACATCCAGCATATATTTCAAGACTCTATAATCCTGCATTGAACCATCTTCATGCTGTCACGTACAAACACAGCAGTAGATTCACGCTTACTTATGAATCACATTAAACCCTTTCTTAATACTACACGTACCCAGAAATTATGAAAACCCATTAATAGCCATAAAGATAACATCATTGTTTGTGAAATACTATCATTACTACCGTAGAACCTAAAAGTCGTCACCATCTATAGGACATTATTATATATAATGTGCAACACTTTGAATCAATAAATACATCCATCTAGGTGAAAGTATACTAATAGTTTGCATGAACCTACAAAGCATAACCTAGTTCCTAATCTTACTGTCATTAGTGAATTGGAATGCAGCAGGGCTGACCGAGCCTTCCGTTATGGTCTGTCACTTTGGCCATGCAATTTTATGTAGAGATAAGAATATAATAATCATAGAAGTTTTGGGAATAGTTAATATGGACGTTCACCTTCCCCCCAAGCACCAAGCTTTATGAACCAGTTCTGGGGAGTGAAGCGCTGGGGTGGGCCTGGGAAGCTACAGCCGCTATAAGGGGACAGGTATTTGCCAAGACAGACCGCAAGATTTGTCTCTTCTCCATCCCATGTTGACAGCGAAATTCCCTAGCCCGGAGCATCATCATGCAAGCAATGACAAAAGAAGCGTAAGCTGTAGACTGAGGGTGGGGTAATGGGTACGTGGACTGATGTACTACTTGCCAGTTTGGAGATTTATTACATCGCATTGAGGGTAGAAACAAACTGGGGTTGAACGCAGTGGTGGGGATGCCCAGTAAACACTGTCATCTTAAATATGTAACCATATTGAAATTTGGTATCTAGGGTCTTGTGGTGATAGCTTCTCTGAGATGGAAATTTAAAAAAAAAAAAGACGATTGGAAATACCCTTCTTTTTTGAGATGTAGGAATGAAGGACATTTCATTGTCCACATTTGAATGTAAATTGCCACATCTACCAGACTTTTGACCTACCCCCTCCAATGTTTAATTTAATGGAAGAAGGCCCTGCTGTATTATAGAATCAAACAAGACCTTGCCAATTGCAACTGTGTCGCCTGTTATGTTGTGGCATAATAATTACCACAGGCTATAGGCGACAAAGGCCGCAACTCCAAAGCCTGTTGTGATATTATGCCCCAGTTACATATATCACATATATGTATACACATCTTTCGCCTAAAGACAGACCACACACATTCTATATTGCTGGATATTACGGGTAAAACTGAACTATAGCTCCTGTGACTATGACCCAAAAAGAGAAGTCCATCCCAATACCGGTCACCAAATCATCACAGTCGTTAAACTGGCTAATGTATATCATAAGTACATGAGACAATAAACCTTGACGTGACATGACTCATGAACAGCACACCCATGGTACTCAGAAAGATGGGAATAATTATGGCCTCGGTCCCTGCAAACTGCAAGCTCTCCGTGTTCCCAGCCTATACATGACAGCAATCATGAAAGTATCCCCTAAGGTTTTCCTGTCCCTCGTAGCTATCTGATGCACAGGTTACATCATGCCATGCAGGAGGCATTATCTGATCTCAAATTACTTTACAATTTACAATATCCCCTACAGTCATAATTATATTGTCAGACACTAGGATATCATTTTGCCATTGTTATGGCATGGAATGTCCTGAATTTAAAACCAAATTATTCATTGGGTATGAACTATTTTGGTATACAATTCTTAACGTTTTCTTGTCTGGCAGAGTCACGATTGGTAACCTGAAGATTATATCATAATGCACATAGGTAAAACAACTATGAGAACTTGGGGATAGTATTGCAGCATTTATACTTCAAAGAGTAGGAAAAACTATCATTTTGTTTAGCATTGGCTGAGGACTGACGTAAATGGCGTGCTTCAATATTGACATCCATTCACAAGCGGTGGGGTTTGTTTAGAGAATAACCAAATTGGACATGCTGAACATGTACTGTCTAAGGAAACAAGAGGGAGAGGTGAGCGAGTGCGAGGGAAAAGATCCCTGAAGTGGTGTTAGGGGTGGGAGGGTGTTGGGGTTTGAGGGGCTGGAGTGGGCTGTAAGGGTCAGGGATACAGAGCAGGGGAGCGTCGGGGTAGACAAGGAGGTTGGGATAGAGACTTTTTGTGGGGTTGGGATAAGGCATTTGCAAGTGGAACAGGGTATTTCAGGTTGGATGTTCAATGAGGGAATTTAAATCCGCGTATTTTACATGGTGATAATATTATGGGAAGGGCAAGGCAATACACTTCAGATTGGGTATTTTCGGGTACACCAATCTTAAAACTAAGGGACACCAATCTGAAAACTTAGGAACGTTGAACAATAAAAGAAAACGTAATGATCAATGAATTGCAAGGGTATAGTTTAAGGTTGTCTCATTCCTTTTGGGGTTACATAACTTATTTCATAATTGAATCGCACAAATCAGTCGATGGTAGAAGATGAACAGTAAATCTATCGACAGTAAATTATTGAAGGACTAATGGATATTACTGATATCGGCCTGTCTGGTTTGAAGGGAGGCATGCGGTCGTCAGTGAAGGTCCTGGGTCTTTGACAACAGGCCTTTCATAACTGACAGGGTAATTCGAAACACGAGACAGTAAATCGTCCTCGGCTACACATAGCTAAATTTCAGGATCGGGAATAATGTCATGTATGTGTCACCACCGCAATATTCATAAATATCATAATTATATCCATGCTTCTACTAAATTACAAGGTCGGCTGACCATGCTAACAATACGCGACATATTTGAAAACAATATTAAAAATACCACTGCAGAATTTCAGAATGTTTAGCTGAAAGGACATAATAAACATAGTATTTTAATACAGAATGTGTTAAGTTATTGCTTCATGGTTTTACAGAGCAGAGGAATTTCACCTGACTCGGACTTCACCTGATGACCAACCTTGTTGTCAGCTCCAACCCCCCTACTGGTGTCAAACAAATTGGCTGCTCACTACCTCATCTGACCATTTGCATGTAAATGACAATGGACTCACCCCATTTCCTCCTCTATCCTCCAGCATTATGCAAAGTGAGATCACTAAAAGGTCTAATTAAAACAGATCGCAGTTTTTAAATGAAATATTTTATGTTTCTGGTTACGCTTATACATTGCATGTCGAAATTAGTAACATGAAAACCTACTGTGCGTGTGTATGAGCCAATGATTGCCGTATTGCTATGGGAAATTCACTTTTTATTTCAGCCTGAGATCACATTATATATTGTAAATCCTCCTGGCCATGGAATGAGGATTATTAACACCAATTAGTAATCTAGCTCTCATTAGCACTGACAATATTAACCGACATAAACCAGGAATCTTTGACAGTTATGAGAAAATGTGACATTTCTTGAAGATGGATGGAGAAACGGACACCCGGAATCAGGGGTTACATATGCGTTTAGGTTGCTAATTGCAAACTTCCCTTTCCATTCTCGTTGTCCTCAGCTGCTTTCAGTACTGAATGACAACATGATAAAATCAAGGGTTGTCACCGGACTAAGTGCACGTCATCAACTCGGCGAATACAAATATGGCCTACACTGAACTTGCAAATACTTGCCAACAATCATAGCCCGCACGTTAGGTGAAGATACCAATAATTAGGATCAAACAGGCGATAGGTATACCCTGGCCAGGTGTAGGAGAGGACCAGTGGTCTCGCATGAGCTCAGTAACACTTACCCCGGGTAACCCCCACGAACACTTCTACCTGACGCCCTGCCCCCAGGTGTAAACAACATTACCTGGTATGACTCAAGAAGAGAAGGTGCTCGACCAGGTAACATCTGCTGGTGGGCAATTGGGAATCAAGGGATGGTGAGGACTGCCATGGATGAGCAATCAAAGTGCACTGCTTGCAATCTGTTACTCCCCTCCCCTTTTCAGTTACCCACTTGTGCACAAGCGACCACAGGCATGCCTCTAACGTCTTGGACGTCAAATAACGTCACCCTACGTCATGGATGTGTGACATCATTCAGAGCTGGCAACGCAAACATGACATATACACCATAAGAGTTTTATTGCTCATGCAGATAAAGGGGACGAGGATGCTGAAAGTGAAGGGCAGACTGAACATTCAGATTTAACCCTGACGTGTATTGAAACTCAAGGGCTATTAAGGAAGTCATCGATATAATAGTCCTATATGACTATTGACTATGACATTTGTGTGCTGAAATGTTACCAATAACTTTTGTTACTGCTTGTTATCTTTATTTACACATAATCTTTAACAACTTAAAAAAAAGGAAGTTTGTTCTTTAGATTAAAAAGGGGCTTTTTAATATCTCCGATACTTAATAGTAAGCATCTATCCAAGCCAAAAATAAAGATATTTTATTTTGCGTATTTAAGGACAATCGCTCCATTATAGATCTAATACCCAGATTTTCTCAAAATTTACCAGAATGCAAGTTCTACCTCTTAAGGTTCCAAAATGATCAAAAAAATGATGGGTCACCATGGAAACTTTTCAGTGAAATCAGTTTCTTTGTGTGGTGATTTTGAAAAAAATTAACTATTTTGAATCACATTTAAATAATATCTTAATTCCATATTATTTCCAATTAAAAGGTAGGACAAACAGATTGAAGTCAGTTATAAACAGACATAGATCTAGGCAAGTGAATAAGAGAGCATTAAGAAACAAATCATTGGGTACTATGCATTTTAATCTTTGAAATCTTCAAATTAAAAATTGTAAAAAATTGTGAAAAAATGAAAAAATGAGAACATAAGCATGCATCCAAAAAATTTGAATACCCAGAAAATCTTAAAATCAATATATATCGTAGAGAAAGCTATTGGCTATTATTTTCAGCCAATAAAATAGGGGGTCACCAGATGAACTTGGCCAGAAAAGCTGAATGTTCATTTTGAGATCTAAATTTACTCGAAATGGGTTTTTATGAGTTTTCTCTATAAATTCACCTAAAGATTTACGTGACAGGTAATCTTGATATTTTGTATAATGCTCAACATACCCACAATCATATAGAAGTATATCATATCATTATATATCATGAATTAAAAAAGTCACAGGAAAAAACTAAATTTTTCCTATTTTCGGAATTTTTAAAAATTTGCAAATAACCATAAAATTTGTGTTATTTGGCCTTATTTATCTACAAAAGTATTCCTGGTAAACTATTTTTCAATTTCAATTATGATAGACTAAACATTAATGAGCATTTCTGCAAGATTTGATAAAAATTGAAGGACTTTGATTTTCCCAGTATCTGGATAATGGCGCCATTGTCCTTAAGTAAATACATATTTGATTATATCGGAACATATCAAGAATTAAAAGCATAACAACAATTATATATGCTGTAAAATACAATAATACTTTAGTACAATTGCGATGGGACCACATCGCTCACAAAGACGCTGTGACCATGTGACCCGTTTCAGATGATCACGTCAGGTAATGGCGAATATCACATATCAGGTAACTAGCCCACTTGCTAAACAAAATCCTGACAATAACCCTAAACCTTCACTGAACCCCCAACCTAGTATAGGTTATATAAACTGGGGTACCGTGCCTGCAGGCAATCTTTTGCCATATGGGGACAAACAAGCTCGCATGTAGTCAGTAAACCAATAGGTCCTCACTGATATGAAGCTTGGACGATGAAGCAAACATAATAAATTCTTTACCCTACAAGTAACACCTCTCCGGATTATAGAAGTCTCAAGATTTATATTCAAAGCAATAAAGTGACACCTGGTTTGATTTATGATATTTTCTTAATACTCCAGACAGGTAGAATGAAGTCTCGCTTTGTTATCATTCTGCATTCATTGCAACTGGCCTCAATGGTCTCAAACACAGCCTTGACGATTGAATGTCAACTTTTGCTAACCTGGTCGCCTTTCATTGTCCCTATATTTTACATCAAAACCGCAACAGCAATTAACACATGTTCAGACCGCCAAAGGTCATAAAGGTTCTGCGAATTTCGACCAAAACACCAAGGAAATACGGAGAACCCAAGGAGAAAACCCATCAATCCAAAGAATGTGGAGCTGGGTAATTTCTGTCAGCAGCAGAGCTATAGGCCACAGGCAGGCAACACCTCGGGGACACAGTGAAGGGGTAAGGAGCCCGCCCACCTACAGTAAACACCTATTGTCAGTAGGTGTCAACACAGTCCCTCCTGCATACCTGTCCTTCTACTTCTATCAGACCCAATTGACAGGTCCATCTTGGCGTACTCTTCATAAATAACCGTGAAATCCAAAGCTGGTATACACCTTTGAGGTAGGAAGGTTGGACCCGGCTAGGGTTTTACATCTATGGGCCGTCGATTGGCTTTTCATACTTGCTATTGATGGATTCCTAATTTATGACCTTGCCTTTGTCTGTCTATATTGTACCCAGCGGTGTCAAGGCTAAACCCCCAAGTGGCCTGTTTTTTCACTGCGCCATACATATATGATGTCCACAGGCTTTGTGTCAAACGTCATGGTATTGTAGTTATGTAGTGAGGATGTTGAGACCAATTGTTGAGGAAACTGGGGTAACAGGACCCAGGTAATTTTGATGCACGAGTAGACCCGCTATCTGACTTAAAAAGATGCTGCTATAAATAGAACCTACCATAGAAAGTACTTGACTATTGAATGGCTTCAGACAAACACATTTGCTGTTCATTCTCTCGTCATTGTTTCTTTACCTATCATAATAGACATCAGCATTGACAATATGATAGCCTATAGATGTGGTAATCTATATTATAACCACGCTACTGCTGATATAAGGAGTATTTAAGATAACGATACCTAATCTCGGATATAGGGGGATATTTAGTAAATATCCCCCTATATCCGAGATTAGGTGATTACAACTGCCTGAGTTAAATAACTACAACTCAATTTATAGCCGAGGAGAAGGCAGAATTAGTAAATATAATTATAATCATGTTAAGTAAACAGTCATCTTTTCATAGGAGTTTTTTTTGGTGAGATCGATGGGGGACCACAGAATACTAGGAACGAAAATTAATCCACTAAAGGAAACAAGTAAAGTGACTCTTTTTTTTTCACACAGCTGTACAAAATTTCATTATAATATTCTAAAGGGAACTTTGTGAAGGGGTTTCATAGAGCGCAGTTGCTATTTCCCAGAGAAAAGCGCACCATCTTAAGAGACCACCCCTTGTGGGGGACCTCCTCTAGATGTATTGCATGGAGACACGTAGGCTGTTGCTTTTACGAATGTTTACCTCAATAAAACCATAGAAATGACGCCTTTCGTAGCCCTTTTTATCCACCTTACAGTGCTAGAAAGCACAACGAATCTGATCACATTTGGCGCAACATGGTTTTCAGCACGCATACCTCCTTACCTTCCCACGAAGAAGCAGTGGCTTTAAATAAAGTCTTTTGAGGAATAAAAAAGATCTTTTCTATTCAATAAGGTCGTATTTTATGGAGATTTAAACTTCTATTAATTCGTCAATAAGATTGTCCCTTTAACTCTCTTCTTAAGGAGTGGAATCAAGTGTCTATACCAAAACCTCTTCGATAATTTTATTCACTTTTTGGCATATATTGTGAAAATTCACTTACCGTTGGGTATTCTTCCATATCATTGTTAAGGACCCTCAGGATAACCGTCTTTGGTTGCTCCTTTTCTTTTTCCGAGGCGATGTGTCTGCAAGGCAGGGAATAATCAAGTATAAAACAGTCATATGGATGGATTTATATTGGCTAAGACCTAAAACCTTGAAGGCTGAACTTTCACCCTAGTTCCAATAACTCTCAAGAACGAACTTTCCGTTTTATCCGAAACTGTGAGGACTTACATATTATTGTATATTTAAGATGTACAAATTTACAATCCTCCCATGCAACCGCACATAATATAATTCAAAAAGGAAATCTCCGCTGTATTCAAACATGCCAAAAACCATGTTTTGTCCCGATAAGTCTGCGGTTCCTTCCATGTCACTCCCAGCCAGAGATGTCTCAATTCACGGATGGTGATGAGAGACGACAGGGGCTTAGTTTGATCCGGGCGGACTTCCCGTGCATTAGATCATGTTGCATCTTTTTGATCAGGTTAATATTCAACAGGTGCACTCTGTCCTGCAGGCCCCGGTCAGGTGGTGCATGCAGGTTTACCTGGCCTGGTCTACCTCTACTCTACCTGACATAGCCTACACAATTCTCCCACTATCTGGTGCTAATCCGCCGCTAATATGCTTCTACTAATCTTAACACTGCTCTTTATAGCTGATAATACCTTTTGTTTTAGGTATAAGCCTTCCATGGTGGCCACTTACGACTTGAAGCTATACTGATTACGTCTTTAAGATTTGTCAAGTATTAGAATCCTCGTAGACAATATAACCTTCACAACCTTTAGCCAGCGACGCAGTATCTTTACTTCCACGGCAATCTAAAAATGATAATCTCTCTAATATTTACCATAATGCATCTACGCATCATCAATTTGTCCATAACTCAACAGTATAACAGCAGTGTTGGCGGAAATTCTATAAACAGTAATAACGACTAATGAACATTTTCAAATACAAACTTACTCTTTTAGTTTAGTGAACCAGAGGTCCTTCGTTTCTTGTGTGGAGAAGGTGGCCACCATGTTAGTGGTTGGCCAGCCCAGGACGAAGGACCTCTCCGGAGACCGGGACGTCTCGGCCACCTCGTCCAGGCAGTCTGCCAGCCACATCTCACATACCCGCGTTCTTTGTTTCAACTTAAACGTGGTACTGGATCTGCAAACACAAAAGGTTAGGTTTTTGATTTAGAAAGTGGAGGTCGCCCCCACAGACTTGCTTACGTAAAAAACAGATACCGCTTCATTATTTGCTTTATATCGAGTAGAGAGTGTAACATTAATTCATATGAATTTGAATATATTAAGGGCTGCTAGTGACAAAAAATAAAATAAATGAATTGAAAGATATCAGTAGAAGTTGGCGAACTTTATGACTTCATTGTCGACGGTCCGTACATCTTTCAATATCAAATTAAGGTTTTCATTTATTGCTTTCGTTATCAAATCTGGAACTCTTATTTAATCTCAAACGGACTACTATATAAAGGGCCTTTATATGAATTTACCAAAAATGTGTTGTGATGATATCGTATCATTTTTACCTACAATCCACCTTTGTTAAGCTTTCACGCATACTAGAATTGTTGGTATGCCAGCTATTATGATTATTTGCCGAAGGACACTCCTATAGTATCAAATGCCTCGTCAGGATTATTAATGTGTGAACCATATTTAGTTGTACACAGTGGGGGACAATAACATGTTAGGTACTCATCTTTATCAAGGTTACTTGAGCGTGATGATAGGTTATCACCTTACTGATAACCCGAGGCTCTCGATTGCCCTTCACCTACCAGCTCGGCTGGTCTATTGCTGTAGGCACAAACAGGTCGATCGATCCCTCATTAGCACTCCTTTACTACATACAGTGTTAATGACGTGACAGGCGCCATATCTATCGGTTCAGTATATATGGACAATACTCCTATCATAACCTATCTTCTTCTGACTTGATTGGTATTAAGAAAATCAATACAAATTTACGCAGTCACCCTTTGAATACTTCAACATAGCCTAAGATATATCTTCTGCAGTTTTAGCTCGGAATTTAGCAACTTAATTTGTTCAAGGTTTAATGATTTTTCTCTAAGCAGATTTCGGGTGATGTTTTCCGAGGACGCTATTTCTTTGCAAAGGTGGAGGAGATCTGGCCGTCAGGAAAGATTTAAGTATACTAAATATCCATAAAAAAAATTGACATTTTGCCTGAAGTCCGACTGATCTTCTTATAATAATATACCTCGGCACACATTTTGAACGTGATCTATGAGATGTAAGTACTCCAGGGTTAAGATGTCCCTGTAAGACGTGCATGTCGGACCAGAGGTCACGTGACTGAGTGTACATCCGGGACCCTGTGACCAGCGTCTTCCCGCTAGGGGTCGCACTGAGAGCCTCCTTGTCGGCACGTGCGGTATGCGAGTTATGTGTTAAGTATATTGAGGATGGTGAATATTACATGTTAGACGTGTCAAGATTGAAAGAAAGAGCGGTCTGATGACACTAGACATTACAGACCCTCCTTGTAGCAGCTTATCTCAAGGCTAGCCCTTTGGAATGATATTGGATGTACTCTATATAGGCGATCTTGCCAATCTTGGCATGATACTGATAGCAATGTTTTCCCCATTTTAATAAAAAGCTATTATACTGTTATGCACTTATCTTTATATGGGATTTGTTTGTGCAGCTGGAGTAGGTATAAAATATTTCAGCCGTTCATATAATTTTTCTTTTTATCACGACTACAAGTATATAGGCTTAAGCCTAGATAATGCAAATAATGTCGAGAACATTTTTTTAAAAATCAATCTTGAAGCATTCCTGGAACATACAATTTGCTGCTATGTAGAATTCCTTCGTTACACGATGGCATACAAACATTTTTGTCTATTCATTTGAACTCACGTGCGTACATTCATTTACTGCACTAAATAGCTGTATATCCTCGTCGGACTCTTTCTTTTCAATGAGTATATTTCCCAGACGTGTTACACGTATGCACAACTGATGAACTGACCAAATGCAATTTTTATGATTCTCTTTTTTTCTTTTTTTTGGGGAAAAAAGATATTTGCTTCTTATATAATATCGAACAATAAGGGCTCGTAAAAACTTGGTCAAGTGGCCAACCAGGATATGGGAGGAGGCCCTGGTGGTCGCACGCACACTTAGTTAGGACGATTTGGTCATCAAGTTGACAGGGGATTGGTGCTGCCACACCACGGGTCAGTAGTGAACAAAGCCCGCAGCCAATCCCCTTTTGGCTAGGGGCCTTTTACACTGGATCCGATGGCGCCAATTCCAGACCATGCAGGACATACGGGTGCGACAGCTATTCAAGAAGGGCATAGCCCTTTTGGGGTGGTCTCGAGACATAAACATGACAGATTGCACCAGGAAAGGACGCCAGCCTAGGGCAGAGAGATGGGGTTTACTAGACTCTGTCGAATGATGCCTATTGACGCTTATTCTAAATGCCCCTTGTCGGTCCAAAGGGCAGGGTCTTTCTCAAATACTAAACATAGGAGTGATTCCATGAGGACCTTTCCTGCAACAACTACTTTTCAGGGGTAATCTGACGACCTTAGGTGCTCCCCGTATTGTGTGGTCGGTGTCAGGAATAACCACATAATTTCCAAAACGTTAGGATTTGAGTCCATATAGCCTATTATCCAGGTCTTTCTAAAACCATAAAATTATTAGAAGTCTAGATTTAAAAGGGACGGTTATTTGGATGTTAAAAGTGTGTTTTCAGACAAGATGGTAGTGCATTGTTTAGTCTGAGGGTTCACCTATACGATTCTTGCAAGTATTCTTTTATTCGAGGAAAAAACCTGTTCATGAAAAAAGCTGTTTTTTTGCATTGTACTGGCACAAGCATAGCAGGTGTCATTGTAGAGATTGTTTACACCTGGTAAACATGGTCCATATACAGATCAGGTAATGGCAGGAAAAACAGCTAGGGCTCCAGGTAAACACAATCCAATCCCCACCCCCTATTCGGCCTACACATACATCTATGTCTCACCGGTAACTCATCAATATGAAAACAGGGGGAGGGACATGCTAGAGCAGGCGTAACGACTAACAAAATAGAGGGGAAATAAAAGATAAATATGTATTAGGAAAGAGAAGCGATTTCGGAGGCGCACTAAGAGTTAACTACCCTATGCATATATACGTGTACCTACAATTCAATCAATTCTTTCTGGGCCACTGGCCTCTTCCTGGGGACACTCGAGTGCAGTTTTTAATTCACAGAGGAACTTTTTAATGAACTTGAGAATCTGTGGCTTTCTATTGAAAAATACATTTCGAATTGCTAACCACAAGTGTGGGGTAAATTCACAGGTGGTTGGACACGTGGGAGGCAGGTTTTGTACAGAGGGGTGCAAGTGGAGGGGTCTGTTTGTGGAATGTTATTCTAAAAATATAAAAAAAGAGGATATAGATGGAGAAAATAACCCACATTACAATATTAGAAAGCTTTCTGAACATCACTGAACGGTGAGAGGACAAATAGATTAATCGAATCGGAGGTCAGATCGGACAGGAGAAGAAGAAGCCTTGAGGTTTTCTTCGCCACTTGTAACCTGCACAGACCAGTTTATTTATGACCACAGTGTGGTGGAGCTCTGACATAACCAAGGTCTCCCCTTGGTGTCCCCGAATCCCCCAACAATAGACGGGCCCGTGACAATATCAACGGGAGCCCTTCCCCCTCTCCGTCCCCATACAAACACACCAGGGCCCCCGAAGACGGCCCGTTATGCCGAGGATCTCCAAACAACCCCCGCGCCACACCCTATACGTCCATTCCCTTCTTTCGGAGTGTCGTTTTCTTTTACCCCGCCATTGACACTATGTAGGGGGGTATGTTGGACTTAATGACAAAGCTCAATGGGATTCTCCGCCATACTTTTTTACTGATGGTGTTTCCGACGTGAAGGGGTAATCCCTAGACCACCATCCTACATACCCACTCACCGCCATTAACCACCAAGGACGCTACCAGCGTGCCACTAAGACTACGCGATGTTTTTCACTTCTGACTCCATAAAATATCTTTAGGAGTCATCTATACGTCCATATGGATTCATTTCTAATTTTCTTCAAATTATTCTATTTAAAAACGTTTTTTAAACAGACAAAAATCTATTCTCGTCATTGACGACTGTACACGCTACTAATTGTCCATTTTCAACTTACTTTTGTTTGGCGATGAGCAGCAGATCACTGAAGAGGAACAGGTATCGGTCCTGTGTCTGCAGCCCCTGAAATTAACGAAAAGAAGACGTCTATGATATTCATGATTTTCATTCGAAGACACTCTTGGGAGATGTAGATTAACAGCATTCGTCGGTACAAATCTACAACGAATTGGTAACACAGTTTATTCTTAACATTTCAATTCTGATCATTTGAATAATGCTGCCTGCATAGGCACATGGTGGGTCACAAACATTTTTTTTCCAGGCCTGTACCTTCTTTCTTAGCTTAATGTTCTGACCGAAAACCAGGGGACACTGCACTCTTTCTGGGGCGAAGGTGTCCAACGACACGCACGCCACTACCAGGTAACGCCGCCACCACCAATTCAGTATAGTATAACGACCAGAACAGTATCAGAACCCGTCTGACCTGAGACTTTAACTCCCTTAGCATGATACTAATTTCTTATTGGGCCTATAATTTAGGGCGTACACATCACACTAGCTTTAAGTGCACTTATTCCTTATCTTACTTTTATTTTGCACAGACACCTCGCCTCGTACACAGTATCATTTATTCCTTATTATATTTTTACATAGAGTAGCTAAAACAAATGTGCTATACTATATGCATTGGAATACGCAAGTCCAATGTATTCTTATCAGTTTTAAAAAGTTTGCACCAACTATGTGATTTTTTTCTGTAATAATTATAATATTATTCACTAAACTAGCTGTATATTATGTGAATTTAAAGTTCATGTACATTGAAATTGGAGTGGGCTAGGCATTTAATGCATTATGATCGGAGATCAAAGTTACTAGGAATTTACGGCACATTAAACCATTAAGAAGGGCCATTTTATACTACATGGAAGTGTTACAGTTTCAGGATTCACGGGATAAAGCCTTGTCAACTCTAAGTAACACTGACAACTATCACTAACACAGAAATGAGACACGTTAAAAAGGAAGGTAAATATAAGAGGACGTTTTAACGACCCGGAAAGTAGCATTAGTTTAACACAATATACCGTGGGAACTTAAGTTAAATAGCGGCCGGTTAATCCCTGTACCTTACTCGAATGCTCATAGTATTTTTATTATCCTTTATCCACATTTTATACTGAAAACGAAGTTCGGTGATAGACCGTTTTTCGTTGGATTCCAGTATTTGAATCCTATTTCTTGCTGCCAAATACTGTTATTTTAGGACAAACAAAAACGATTTTGTTTTTGTGCAGCCGATGTAAGATGCTGGTGGTGCCCTCACTGAGTGGGTGGGATGCCGTGATGACATAGTGTGATACACTGGAGTCGGTGCTGACCCCTGGTGACCGCTGCCAACATTACGCCCAGGGAGGCGCACCTTATGTCATTCCCCTACCTCACCCCCTAACTGTTGTTTACACTTCAGACCATCAGAACTACCTCAGTCAACTTGTAACTATAAACCCTAGCGAGAAGTCTAGGACTCGCTAAGGAACACATGAATATCAATTGGGAAAAAGCGCATAGCAATGTAATAAAAACAAATAGTGGGAGTATGGGGATAATCATCAGGCAATAAAGCGTGGGAGAGCGGGTCAAAGGTGACTGTTTTATTATTCAAGTTGCTCCTGCCCTTAGAGGGGTTGGTAAAGAAGTATCTGGTTTAAGGGTGTGTTGAATGAGACGCCAATGTGAGACACTGAAATGTCTGTATGCACGTAATGGCAGGAGAAAACCATAAGTGAGGTTCTCCTTCGTTTTTAACAAATCTACACACATTTCTACATGTTATCATGTTTGATTTCGTTGTCTTGGATTCCGAGTGAGTGAGAGATGGATGTTTTATGCTGTACCGACAGCCAGGGTCATTTTCACAACGTAAACAAGTTAGGACGAATTCTGACTTTTCAGACACGCGTTTTGACTTGGTCATTCTTTGATGATCATATCTATGAGATGCGGTTGACAGGGCATGCAAACAGCAGGGGATCAAAACCTGGAAATAATTTTTGCTGTACCTCATCCCTTAATAAACTGAGACACTTACCGGGAAATGAACCCAAAGAATCACTTGGTCAGTGCTGGGTTCCCCCTATCGTCGCCTTTTACAATCAGCAGGGGATACAGGGGGCGGGGGTTGGGGTGTTGGCCTATTTTTGCACACAAATAATCAGATATCAATTATCTTGTGAACTCTGTTCAAGGTTAAGTTAGCTTTAATTCTGTAAGGCCTAAAATTGAATATCAGTAGCGTTTATGTGAAAGTTACAATATAGATGGCAAAGCCAATTCTAAGGTGAAGAAGGTGAACTGTGGTCGGAAAAGATAGTTTTCAATCGCCAAGCCCGGGTTCGAATTCGAAGTTCAATAGCTTAGACCATCAATTTGCCATTTATACAACTTCAACAGGAAAAAAGCCTTGTACAAACGCTGACTTAGTAAGAGTATAGGGTTACTCTTTTATTTCTGCCCCTAAAGCAGGCCCTCATCTCAAGCCGTCGCTGAGCACTGGCTCCAGGCATTACCACAGCACGTCGTCAATAACAACATGTCTAGAGACGACTGGTCACATAAGGGTTCGACTGAGGACATCCGTTTATCCTGGGCACCTGTTGGGTGTAGGTACGGGTTGGTGACACCTCACCCTACCTTAAACACGGAAACCACAGTTATTCTTTATTGGTGATTTCCCTTATCAAGATTCCAACCATCTCTTTATTGCCTCCATAATACGAGACCCTTCCCCTGCAGTGTTTCAGATAGTATTTAAAGCGATTCCGCGTGCTGCTTTTTTTTGTAAACATAAAGCGGGAAAAGCTTTCAATTACCCTCAAACATATATGTGCTAGCTGGCAGTTAGGACACCTGTGGCGTCACCTGCTGATGCTGTCTGTTGGAGGACCCAGTCGGCCGCTTTGATCCTGCTTAACATGGTTACAGAGAGAATGATCCATGTGGCCCAACAACCGGCGTGTCCTCGAGCGCGAGGTCATCGAGAGAATAATGGCCTGCACAGGAGGACACTTTGTGGTCGGCCTCCAGAAGGTGTTCATTTGTGAACAACTTTTACGAGCCTCCAGGGATAAACTCCAAGATGTGAGTCAAATGACTATATATGTGTGGTCACTGAATCCGGTCTCAACTGAACTTAATCTCCTTGGTTATTCGGGTTGAAACGTTTACCCATAAAATCTTGCTAATACTTGAAATTGACATAAATTTCGTTAAAGTCAGTGCCAAATCTTTAGAAACAGAGAATACTTGGCTCAAATAGACCCAACTCAACACAATATTACACGTTAATAAGATCTTCTTTCCAGGATGATACGATACTCTTGTTTCCAGAAATATAACCTTCGCTTTCTTTTGATTCTATTACCATCAACAGTTGTCTGGAATGTTGGTTTTCTTTGAGTCACCATGACTCCATTCTGCTAAAAGGAAACACTAATGGTGGACCCAAAAAATTATATTACATCAACAAAGAATCTCTATGAAAAAAGACTGGCGTTCATGTGGCTTATGGCGTCTTGAGATTCCAGTGGAGCCTTTGCAGTTCAAAGGTGAGAAGTCAGAGGTGGCAGTCATTGCGTTACCGGGGTTACCAGGGCAACGGGAGAGATCCAACAGGTCGCCTGATCCCCTCAGCCCGTTGTCTTAGCTCTCCCAGCACAGGACCCGTTGTCGGGTATCCCTTATGGAAATGAAATAGGGATCTGCTGGGTGAGTGGCAATTCTTGGCGACCTGTCAACATAAGGGGTCCTACTCTGAAAGCGCGGAGAATATCAATGCATTCCTGCCTTCCGTGATGTACCGTGTTGGTGGATATGCCTGGTGGAGGCCTGGCAACCTTGGCTAAAAAAAGGGGGTCACACCTCGATCATACACACACTGCTTGGGGCAGGAGGCTGGAGAAGAGGTGTGGGTAGGTGGGTTAGACAAGCCCCTTTGTCAGGATGCCTGGTCTGTAGGTCCCAGAAATGAGGCGGTGCCAGGACACCTGAGCCCCAGGAACTCGCGGTATTCCGGTCTGGGCGCGGGACTCGCCCACGTGCGCTATGCAGTGTACATCCATATGGAATCTTGCCATTCAATACTAGGATTTATGTAACAGTATTTCATAAATAAAACATAATATTATTTATGACCAAAACATGATATGTCGTATAATAAAGTATGTATGGGGATTTGTCCATTGTGTTGGTATGTATAGTACTTCCGGTGCCAGGTAGGATGATTGTATTATAACATGTTCAGACGGTAGAGTATGTAGGATGGGTAATACCAGACAGTCTGTGACTGTTTCTTATGGTTGGTGATGAAGACAGCCAAATATGCAAACAATAACAACTGTCCTCCGAACACCTTCACAAGTGAAGCTGGAGACTCGGCTATATGTTAAGTAAATAACGGTTTAAACACCCCATGTGAAATTAATCTCAGAATTTCCGTAAAGAGAGCCTTATCAAAGTAGCATTGACACTTGAGATATACATAAATATATTCCGCTTTGATACTATCCATAGAAATTCTGCATCTGCAGAGAGTCAACTGTACACAAACAACACAATTGTTTTGTATTTGCTCAAGAGAATTAACTGTCACATCAAAACGAGTTGCCAAAACCCATGTCCTACTTACGGTGGTAAGTTGGGCGGGTCCCTCCAGTACATAGGCCCTGTTTTGGTTGGAGCAGGATGATTTACTCGCGTTGGCCAGGTCGGGTAGCAATGACGGCAGACCAGATGATGAACCCGAGCTGCAAAACATAAAGAATAAAAATGAATACATGTAGACAACATGACGTAATATTGTTTAAACATATAAAGAAGCTTTATCATCCAACGTGTATGGGTCTGCAACCTATAGAATACACACGAAAGAGAAATAACTAATATAAAACCATATAAATAATCGAACTAGTACGATTGACATATGTACTGTATTGTTATGATTGGACATTCCAAAGTTACCGATTTTGAAGTAACCTCTGTAAAGTAACCAAGTGAATAGAAGATTTCCTGAAACTTTGAATTTGAAAGCCTCTCAATAAACCCAGGTTGTTCGGAAATGTGGGTAGCACAAGACAACAGACTACGAACATTTTGTCGTTTTCATTCATCAGCCAGCACACGCAGGCTGAGACAAAGAATACACACATCAGTATTATGCCAACTTCCCAGCTTAGTCTAATTCACAAAGGAAATAAACAACACCAACATGGATCCATATCCGAAGCAGGGGAGCACACTGGACGAAAGCCATGTGCCAAGCTGGGCCTTGAGCCGCCCTGGAGGAGTTGAATAGTTCCCATGGAGAAGGTTATCTGCGCTCGATCCCTTAATCATTCTCCTTGTCGGTTTTAAATCCCCGTATATATCAACCTCATAAAGATATTATGTCTGATATAACAGATGAAAACGTAATCCACGAAACTCCATATTGCAGGGTATATAAAGTCCTTCTCTCTTCATCGCTTCGGTTCATGCTCACTGGATCGGTAAATCCAGTTATCATTATTCTAGGTCGTAAATAAAGCATTGAAGGTAAAACTGGAAAATGGCCAGCCTGAGCTTCGCTGAGGTCAAGTCAACAAGTCCGTAGGGACGACAGGGATGGGCGTCTCCATATTAGTGAGCTATGTCTATCCACAGTGATGGCAGACATTAGGCAATGATGGACGTATGGACAGAGCGCATGCCAGGGATGCTCTCCTCCCCCCACAGACATTACTCTCACTGGCCTTCGACCAATGATAAAGTTTATTTAATGGTGTGTGTCGTTGGCGGCACATCCTGTTGCTAGGGAGTTAACATGTGATAATTTGTCAACATGGAAGCCCCAGCGAGGTTCTATGTCTCAACCTACCAGACTGTTTAGACGTCTTTCTATGATTAAACTCGTGGGATTTCTAGGAAGATGGCCGGAAGAAACATGCATGCAATGAATGACGTAATTATATTTACTTCCACTCGGCCGTTTATGTCATTTCTTCGGAAGGTGTCCTTTTAAAGTCACATGTGACCCTGACTTTTTAAGTTCGAAATGACATGCTATTATTAACTGCACCTCAATACCATTTTCCACTCTAGTGATTTAGAGACCAACGAAGCATATCTTAACACGTCTTATTCATAATGACGGTAGTTTATATACATATATGGGGGAACAGTTTCTTTGGCGAACAGCCAGCGAGCACCAAATGTTCCCTAGTCAGAGAGAGGACTAAATATTGAGTGTGAATTTCTGAATCTCGCAAGTTAAGAGTTAAATCTGAATATTTATCAAAACAGGAAAACGACGAGAACCATAGTTAACTTACTTCCTTTAAACAGCTCGTGAGTGCTGCTAAGTCCTGGAATTGTTCGAATTGGTTCTCGGTAACCCCGCTGTGGCTATACCCATTGGTGGCTAGAGGGCTACGGCTGTGGTTAACCTTTATGTATCATCACAACAACCCTTGACCTTATAATTAAAGGTAGATATGTCGGATATATCAAATGTAAAAACACTGGGAGAACACCCGTGAGAAAAATCAGCAACTTGCCTGCTGACTTCAACTTTAAAGGATTTTCCCACCCAAACAATAAGGAGGAAACGAAGTTCCGCAACACGAATTCATGAGTAACCACTGACGATAATGTAGTACAGTTAACATTCACATAACCCTATGAGGTTAATTCAATTTGGTGGGCCTTTAAGAGGTCTGGCTGAATGAATGATTGAACTGCCATAAAGATTGTGAGCAATACGAAACCACAAGTCACAAACTTTACCTTATGATCCTGATAGGCTAAAACAATTACTTTTAAATAAACTTACATCATCAATGATATCCCATTAGAACGAAACACTTCCTATAAGAACTACTTGATAATGAATAGGCATCTCCCTTCAGGATAACCGTTTGATATCCAAGTAAAGGATGGAACTAATACAGATAGGAAATTCATATACAGACGTCTACAAAATGGCATTAAACAAATTACACATTAACACTACTTGGTGGATAGGACTTTTAAATCCCAGAAACCTTTCCAAATCTGCTTTGACACGATAAGGGAATTCAAGGTAAGGTCGATCTACACAATTCTGATACATACTCAGGTATCAAATAGTTCACGGCCCCTGCTGTTCTGATTCAACTTTAGTCATCCCCAAAGTGAAAGCTTTGCGTGGTACCACTTTTTGCAGTAAGAGTATTTGCTTAATTGTGTGGTAACATACTTTTCCAGGATATCATCGAAACACTAACCGAAATAGTTTTTTTCCCCTTTCTGTATGTTCACCACTGTAGTCCTTTAATTAATAGCCATGACGCTATGATCAGTGGCGGATTTAGAGGGGGGCGCGGATCCGCCACTGATGATATATACAGATATATGCTACGTGATCCTCCCCATCTCGTGGAGATGGAACACATTAAGAATCATGTATAAATGTATATCAAAATATCTACCTTTCATCTAGTCTCACGAGGTAGGTTCTGTAAAGCTCCATCGTAGTGCAGTTAACGAGTTTCCTTACTGTCGACTGAAACTATTGCCAAATACATTTGAACTGTTGAAATAGAAATGTTCCCGTCTCTTGCTGTCCCGTCCTGGGCGTCCTTGCCAATATTCTCCGGTCTGTACTCTCCAACTGCTGGTTTCCATATCAGTTGATTTACGCTAAAGCCCAGAGAAAGCGTGCTCCCTTTTCTACCGGCAACCTGTGCAAAGTTTCTCACGGCAAGGCCTCGGTTAAAACCTGGGTGTTTTCAGGTGTGAAGAGAAACTAACCACGGACCAGCCATACCAGCGTCACGGCTACCTATAGATAGACACTCACATAACAAAAATCACCGTTGGCCTAATGGGTATTCAAATATCTACCATTCCATAGCAGGCCATTGCCTTCTGGTAAAAGCACGACATTCTTCTACATGGTAATAATTCTGATCAATCGTAAAGCGACATTGTGCTAAGCTGAATTCGATAACCTCACAATCACTATTGGAAAGAATCACTTAAGCCTGACTGTTCTGATCCAATCTCCCCGGGTCATATCTGGGCAATGTACAATTGAGACGTTGCATTCTGATTTACCGAGGTGCAGGGTTCTTATATTCCGGCCGGCCCACATTTTAGATGTGAAGAATTTTAAATTCAGTACTTAACACTTAAGGTGGTTATCATTTTTCATCAAATAAGCCATCACGCAAGTGAGAAGGCAGTTCATTAAACATCAGATCAATATGATCTCAAATCTAAAATGCAGGCTTCACAAGAGACGACTCCCTAGTAGGAATATTCTATTTAATCTCAAAATGGTAACTGCAATAGGAGTTTGAGCCATGATATTCAAAAGTTCCATTCCCTGTGAGAAATGACCCAAAGCATATGTTGATATGAAAAGCACAAAATAAATGAACATGATCGATCTGACAGCAACCACTGATTATGAAACTTCCAAAAAGTTACTTGCATACAGCACAAGGAGTTATGTATAACTATGGTGTTAGACAAATAATACTATCATACCCAATATAACAACTTTTAAATCTTACCCACAAAACCCGAAAGACCAGACCTATGGCAAATCGATATGCTGAAGTTTGCAAACGGATGCTCATGAATAGAGATCGTATCGGGTCGTTAAATCATTATACAATCTGAGCCCGTTGGCCACTCCGGATCAGAGGCAAACAACCATGTGGAAATACAAGAGGCTTTCTATTCAGACAAATCTGACATCTTAACTACATCTCCTTTAAGTTTATTAGTGAAAAGTATTAGTGAGATTTTTATATTCTTAAGAAAAAAATGCATCATTAACAGAATCGGGCTAGCGCCAAGGATTCTTATTAGTATTGTGAATTACTAACATTTTCCTAAAGTTTTGTTTTTCTACATAAGAACAGCATCTTAAGTGCCGCACCATGGGGACAGGATACCGTCATTCTACGTCTATTCACGCCCAATGTTCTGAGAAATAACTGTAACGTAAACGGTCCATCTTAAGGAGCTGATCGAAAACACGCGACTACAACTGAAGAAACGACTTCCTTAAGACAACAGCAGACGTGACGGGTGGTTGAAAGAGGAAAAAAAACAGCATAGACTATTATTTCGTCTGAAGTTCAACCAAAAAGTGACACAATCATTGTTTTTACGGCCTTGGCACGTGCCCCTGGCCCTCTACCCAACAACAACTGTCAAGCCATATCCTGACCTCATAGAAACATAGGTGGACACCTCGGTGTGGTATGATGACTGTAGAACAAAGAAACACACCACACCCTGCTCGTTTACAGTTGTCATAGTTCTGATTTATCATGATCAACACCACATAGGATACATTAGTCAATATTTTATAAAGGCTGCAAAATTAACTTTCAGGTTAACCAAGTGTGAATACGTTACTTCTTTTATCAATACCATACTCTTTTTCTGAAGTGATTCTACATCGTTTTCCTTTAATATGGCTTAATATTTGTGACTGTTTTATAGATAGCAGACTGTGCCACCTAGTGGGGAAGAGTGAAACTCTGAATTTCGAATATTTTCGCAAAATTCGCTGAAGAAAGAAAATTGATTATAAAAATAAATCTCAAAACATGAATATTCCATACGCTTTAGAGGGAGGCAAGGGATGTAGCTATACCCAAGTGTCTTGTGATTTCTCTGAAGTTACACTGAAAAAACTGGTGTGTTCCAAATGAAATATAAGATGCAATGCCTGCAGCAGTCACCTATGATTGGACAGAGTAAGTACCCATTATTTGATCTTAACTCATTGGCTCTAGGGTGAAAACGACCAAACTGTGCTACATGGGATACACATTACACCTCTTCAATATTGTTGTATCATATCTTCCTAGTTACTTTCAATATAATTTACCCTGAAGTAAGAAACAACGTGTGCTCTCATATCATTTTGGTGTCATGTTGATTTATCTATCTGTTTTTTAGGTTCAGTTTTCAGAACGATTGCAGTATAATCTTGATAATGAATCATGCCGAGGGCAACTTGATATGAAACATATAACAGGCAACGGAAAAATAAAAACAAGGTTAATTTTCGAAAGAACAGGAGAGCGGTAGATATGGATGTGTTCTGTGTGAAAATGCTGTGTGCCTGGAGACATTCTGTCGGGGTTATGCTTTTTGACCTCTGCCTACTGTCGGCGTTGCCACCATGAGAACCTGTTGACATCCACACACCTCTGGCAGGTAATTGGCACGTTTACCAAAGACATACAATGCTTTCTTTGATAAAAAAATCTCTACAACACAACTATTACTGTGTCAAGAAGTAAACCATAGCCACTGGCAACCTATGACTATAGGATATCATTATGTGTCTTACAAATTATGTGATTTACGCTAATCCTCGTTAATCCCGTTATCACTTACCACTTTGTCCGTTAGAGAAACCCGTTTTACTTATTACGGCTGCACAAGGTCGAGATTATAGAATTTATCGATTTTCACCGTGGTTTGAAAAAACAAAAGCTCCATCTCATCCACCTCTATCAACAGGTGATTTGTTTGTTTGTTTGTTGGGTTAATTTAACGTTATCAACAGGTGAAATGAAAAAGCATTACAAATAGATTTTTGATGAAAGGCAAACAAGGAGAACAGATTTAAAATTGACATGATTTCATATTAAATTTTGTTGAGAGAAGGATAGAAAGATAGTGAAATATGGGGGTATTATTATAATGGCATCATCTGGTCACTCTCCAGCAGGATTTGGTTTCTGCCACCTTGGCATGACTAGATAGGAATTTCAATGTTGAAATCTCCAAGTAGAATGACGATAGTTCTGCACAATGTTTGACAGTTGGGTTTTATGATAGAAAATGCTGTCTCTGAATGACAGGCTTCGCAGTCTCTGCTAGGAGAATGTTTGCCAAGTATTTTGGTCTCAAACCCTCTTTTGTCATCCAATCAATCTCCAATCATGATTTGGTACCTTCAGATTTTGGACACTCTCCGTACAGTTTCTATGGGAAAACCAACAATCTCCGAGCAGAACGGCGGTAGTAAGTACCTGGACAGTGCCCCCACTCGACTGGCACTGGTTACCAGCAAGAGGCACTACCCAGCCATATGATCTTACACTGGTTTCAACAAGTTGGTACGACTTCCTGCTCCTATCTATAGGAGTATCAAACCAATCGACTGGATGATCATGGAGAATAAAAGGATGGGGACAAGGCCAATTCTACTGGGACCAAGGGGCAATCAACCATCGTCCCACCATATAAAACCAAATATTTCAGTTGTCATTTCTGTTTTGATAGATTGTTGCGGGAATTCGAAGTAGCAATGTTAAAATTTGGCAGATAATCCACAGCAAAAAAAAGAAGAAGATAAACTTAAGTCCGTTCATTACATTGCTTTCTGCACATGTATCATAATATTCATATTGCTTTTAAATATTTGATTTCACATCGGTTAAAACCTAATGAAATAGTTCCAAGGTGGAATATCTACGCACCCATGTGGATTTCCACAAATTGGTAAAGTTCAGTCGTACAAAAGTTCAATTCAACTCCATTCACATTTTCTATTGAGCAGTCTCAGCAAGTCTAATCTCTCTCTAATCCAACCTTTGGCTTTGGCGCCTGACAGCAATTGAAGCCCGGTGGATTATAGCGGCGTTTGACTCCTAAATGCCATTCCTATTATGATTTGATAAAGATTTAGGAACTGCAAGGTTTGGGTGTACCGTTTGTAAAGCTAATGTATACAGTATAGTTGTATTATGTAAGCTGACAGCCATACGCTCTCTGTTAAGGCCGCGTGCGCCAGGAGCTGAGAATAATGCCACAAGCTGGTGCTCAGTGTGTCCCCGGCAAGTGGCCCGTCTACTGCACCACGTACGTTCTACCACATGGAGGGGACACTTCATTCTGAATATACTAGAAACATGGAGATGCTCCTCCAATTTCGCATTTTAGTGAGAACACCGTGAAATAGCATATAAATATAAATTATATATATTTTGCGAATAGCAAATGTAATATTGAATAAGTAAAGACCAAGCTACCACCCTACTCTACTGAAATTGGTCAGTGAAATATCTCGATCTCGCAGTTTGAATTATTTTATACCATTATTCGATGCTTAACCCCCCCCCCCCCCCTCCTCAGTCGTAGGCCTATTTGGTCACCTGATACCAGTATGGTCTCAGGCCAGTTTTAGCGAACTATGCATAATGTGGACATATTGACAAAACTATCCGTGGTTATAGACGTGTCTCGTAATATCACCGATATATCGATAACTTAATAGCTTGAGATATCCCATTGGTTTCCTGACTATAATATTACGAAACTGCACTGCGTTTGCAGTTTCCTTGATAGAACAAAATGTATTGAAAATAGATATCATTAATGGTGATAAATTATTCATACTACACATAAGTAAATGAAATAAAAGTAAACTTGCTGGGCGACATTTACGTAGTATGGTCAGTGTATGGTCAGTGTCATCTCCCTCTTCTCATCAATCATCGTATTATTTAGCCATGAAGGATTTTACGCGATGAATTGAATATATTGCAATACAGAAATTCCTCAACTTGAGAGACCTCTCCGGAATTAGAATACTTTACTTTAAGGAAGTGCAATTTCTTTAAAAATTGTTTTGGAACCTGACACTCAATAGGGTCGTGTCCCAATGCCAGAACCACCGCCCCCGTATCCACACGATAATCACGGCCTGAAAAGGTATACAACCGAACGAGTTGTGCAAACTGGTAGTTCTTTTGGTCTGTTTCTCTTCTTTTCCCACAGTCCTCTTTTACATCCTCTCGTCTTGTTGGTTCACCCCTCTTTGGGCCAATTTTATAACTCTACTGTACAAACGTTTACACATAAATCTGGGAGAATAAAACATTTCCGCAAAATCCACCTGCCCCAATACGCCTACAAGTAATTCTTCTTTTCGTCACAAAAGGTGCGGAATAAATTCATCAACCACTGGTCTACAACTAAAACCTATGGAATTTAGGCCACTTATAAACTGATAAACCTCACTTTTGACACATGCCGCAATATTAAAAAGAATAGTCAAGTAATCTGAGATGGTTCAAGTATGCCATCCGTACTTCATTTTGATTTATTTTCTCATTTTCAATCCACTGCGTCTCCCAATTGATTACAATGCATTGTCAGGGGCGAGTCATCAGTCGTTTGTCCCACCAGCTGGGGCGGGTCTGGTCAGGAGTTGACGAGGAAAAGATGCAATCATCCCCGAGATTTACCTGCCTGGTGAACCAGAAGATTATAGAAGACATGCCCCAAGTATTTTGTCAACTCCCACCTGTAAGGTCGGTTGTGTGAACAGTGTGTGTGTAAATTGGGAGGGAGGATGTGTATCGGTTAACACTGCCAGGTACACACCCCTCACACCGGACAGGTTTGTACCTAATCCTGCCCACCTGGGCACACCCAGGTACACCTGGGTATGTAAGCTTGTCTAGAGGCACTTAGTGATTAACTTATAACGATTTCAGTAAGAGTCAATGAATATTTACTATTTGAAATAGTCGTATAATAAATACGAATACATTACTGACATGTCAGAGATATTTTTTTTACATACATTGTATTTACTACATTACACATACTCTAGGAAAACAAACTTACATTGTATATCTTAGCATTGAGATTTTAACATAATTATATAGGCCTAATTAGCCAATTAGGCCTATGTTTAGGCAGGCTTTGGATGTTATAGCATAAATCAAACATTTTCGATTCAAAATGCCATAAACAGGCGTTTTCTCATTCGTTCCCAATGTTCTTTTTTGAAAACAAGTTCAAGTGATTCAAAAGGCTCAGTGACCAGGAACCCTTCGTGAAAACCTGGAGCAAAAGAACGCTGTCAAGCAAATTTAGACTATAAATCCCATATATATGTAGCTCATTTTTAGTCTCTAGAGCTCCCCTTTCCTTGGGTAACGATATAATGCAGTCACCTGGTCACGTAGCCATTTGTAGCTATATTCCTTTGACTTTAATTAGGTAAAATCCATTAGTTCTCACCTGACCCGCTGCGGCAGCAGCATCTGCATCATGAGCGAGTCCCTTCGGAAGTCGCCCTGGTATATGACGTCCATCATGATGGCGTGGGTATCCCCTGGAGAAGGGATCCCCCCAACCAACAAACCCTGGAGGTGGGCTACAACCTGTCCCCAATACTGTCCATCTTCCTAGCCCTAACACACCTACAACATACGACCCTCTCTCTACGTTGGAGGTAGTTGATTGTTTTGGGTTTCAACGCACACACTTTGCTCCAGGGCAAGAACGGAGGTCACTGGAGCGTGTCAATGAGCAGGGGGTCCATCCAGTAGTGTAGGCCTCCGGCTATACCAATATACCTGCAGCCTCCCACACCGAGCTCCGGGATATCACCTGTAGGCAAATACAACTACACGGTTCTCTGGTAAACCAACTCTAGTACAGTGGACCCACACATACTGGCGCTTGTTCATTTACTCTACTAAAACCTATTGTGTGGATTAACAGTCCGTTTAGGCTTCAGGAATGCTGGTGTTCACGTAAATCCTCGTTTCTTCCTTTATAACTTAAAATATCCACGCTCTTCTGTTTAAAGTATCCATTTTTCTGCCTTTCTTGATAATCCAGAGAAATCTAAACGCTCCAAACCCAATACAGCTTGATATTGCTGTTGTCGGTACAGGAAGTCAACTGTTATGTCTTGCTCTATGTAGTCCTGGGATCTATCATAATCTAGTCTCATATCTCAAGTATTGATCTAACATTCAAAGTGAGGTAAGCCTTGATAACAATCCGGTGTCCCACAGAAAACTATCCCGTTGGGACAAAGTGTAAGGAGAGTATAATAAAGTCCTCGACACTCTCGCGATATGGGCAGTAGGTTCAGTCCCTGACTGGTGGTCAGTCAGTCACTGCCAGTCTGCATTTAGCCTACCTACCTTTCCCGTCTACCTGCCTGTGCACCTGACAAACCCAGTCACACTTGAGCTGAGATCCAGGCAGGTAAATATAAACACACACCCGTGGCCGGACCCCTTATAACGTGTCTGCATGCCACTCCTCTGCCTGCAGTGATCCCTGTGGTATAAGTCCTGGTTGGGTGACCATGCCCTGCCCGTGGGAGTGGTCACTTCACACAACACTGACCGGCCGGCTGACCTGCAAGAGCTGCCGACCCACCTCGTCCTCACCTGGCTATAGAGGTGTACACAGGTCACAGTCAAACCTGGCCAAAGTGGACCTTGCTAGACTTGCCAAGAGCACACATTATTTAAATAGTGAAAGCACACTATAGCCAATTAAAGTTCATACTACAGTGCATTTTTATAGGTTGCAGCATACATCGTGTTTGATTATAAAATCCTTGAGGATAATATAGCAACTGCGGGTTCAGTTTTGTTTGCAAACTTTTCTGCCTGAAACTGTGAAAGCTAGCATGAACAACCTATATTCTCCTTTTCATAGGCCCGCGGCAAGTCTCTCGTTGCTAATCCTCACCTCAGGGCAAGGCTGAAAGCAGCCGTCGAGTAACATTAAGCCATCAGGAACTCCTGGAGGTTAGATCCTGTACAGACACTATAGGTGTGTGTGTGGCGGGCCCTTTACTTTACTAAACCTGACACCCTTTCAGCAGCGTCAATAAAGGGCCTTCGCCAGTTGCCATTCGCCAATAGTGGACCTCCGACTCTCGACAATAGGCCTAGAGATCCAATCTTTTGGCGGCGAAGGGAAAAAACGGAACTTTATGGGATTGTCATTATCTCTTGACTTTAATGTATCAAGAAGATACACATATCCTGTCTGTCTGTTATTTGATCATGTCCATATTATAAACGTTTCTTCCGTTTCTGCCTATGCTTCACACGTGGTTTCATCTCAGTTGATCCAATATTCAATATAATTATTGCAAAGCCAACAGGGCAATTTCATGACACCGAGCACAAGGTCCAACATTGCAATGTCATCTTCAACTGAGAATTTTCTCTGACAAGAGATGTTAATTCGAGTTTGACTATTGGCAAACTAGAAAAGACAAAAGCTGGTCCATTTAATCACAAATCGATTAGTTCATAATTCATAATAAATTATAATTTATGTTTATTCCAGGTAGAGTGGTAAAGGACTCGTCTTCTCCCGACATTTCAATACTGATCTTTCAGTTAGCTTCAAGACTGTATCCAATAATCAACAAGTTTATTGTCCATGTGTATTCAGATTCCATTATCAGATTATAATGTGGTCAAAGTCCTGACCTAACAAAAGCATATAACGAGGTATATAAATGTCCAATGGCCTGGCTGCCTCCATTTGAAAAGGCCTATAAAGTTGGGTGGTATTTATAGCCGGGGACTCCGGGCTCCCCGCCGAAACAGACCCAGACTCCATACACCTCTGGCCAACTGCCCGCAGTGGGAGAAAACCCATAATTCCTGTTTACATAAATTCAGTGGATAAGCTGCACAAACTACCGTTAAATACGCCTTTGTAAACTGGGCCACACGTCGAGATATTGTTCTTGGGAGGACTTCAGGAATGCACTGACTCAGCTGGAATGCGAGCGGATTGTCCATCTATACATTGTTGTTTTCATTCTGGTGTTCGGTCGGAGTTGAAGGTTCAATAAAACTAAAAGCTGGATGTTGAGGTGTGTCAGTGAGTCAGATCTATAAGGATCCGACTTAAAATGGTCAGTGTTATTCAATTCATACAGCATGCCGATAGGAGGGGCTTTGGTCACAATATGGTGTTAAAGATTGCTGATTTGGTAAACCTCCCAGACCTTAGTGTTCTGTAGTCCTTTAGTATATTGTCGCCCATCCCTCTTCAGATTAAGGGCATTTTAAGGTTTAAAGCAAACAGTAGAATGCTGATGAAGGCATCCTGATAATTGCTTAGTTGACAATATTTAAGCGAGTTCTTCAACTATAACCAGGAATATAATACAAATATTCTCCCCTGTGAATAGTACTGTTACACGTCCTTACAGCGCAATACACTTAGCAAGTTGTTTTTCCTATAGGATTAGTCACCCTTCATCTTTCTGCGCGCTATTATAGAGGTGTTACGAAAGTAAGTTGGAGAACAATACTGCGGAATGCCGGTGATATAACCAAGAGTTAATGCCTTTACCGCAACAATTTCTGGTATTTCTACATGTGTGCAAACAAACATGTTTGTTTTTCTTGATAAAAGTAATGTTTATAGTAAGGTTACGATTAAATCTGCTTACATAATGCAGGTACTAAGAACACACTTCAGCCATGGGAACCGTAACACTTTGTTTTTCCATTCACTCTTTCCTCATTAGGAATGCCTCATATTATGATTAATATAAAACATTTAATCAATTCTTGTTGGTTAGTAGTAACTTTCCTGTTGGCACTCGCCGGAGCTTTCAAATAAAACCTAACTTATATCTTACGGAAATTCTATCAGCTTAAGCTGGAAACGTTGGGACGGAGAGAATGTTATAGTCGTATTAAAGATAAGAACAAAAAACATACTGCACACAAACGTGCATGTGAGAATGCCACCAGGCGAGCTCAATGGAAACAGTTTCTACTGCAAAATATCTTAAGAGAGGTGTTTCTTTCTTAGTGACTTGCGTCACTGTGCCACCCAGCCTCTCCTGTTCCCATCCACATCCTCTCGTCGTTTAAAGTGTGAGAGGGTGGTCTCTGTGTGATGGGAATTGATGGAGTCCTCCTGTGTCCTGCCGCTAGGTAATAAAAGTACGTGGAGGAGAGTGGCCTTGGTGGAGGCTTCATGACATTGCATGCTAACATGATGCGAGTGTGGTCTGCGGCGGGCCAGGTGGGCCGACTTTGGGATTACACATGGAAAACACCTGAAAGGTGAGCACTGTGGTGGACAGGATTCCAGGTATGTCCTCGTCTGATTTCTTATGTACCTGAAGTCAAGTATGGGGAGGCAAACCAAAAACTTGGCGCTCTCACCCTACCTCAAGCGCTCTGTGCTTTTCCCAAGTGACCAAAACAAAACGACTTCACGGATTCCCACATTCTACTGGTGAACCACAAACCCATGCCTACGATATTGTTCTTTCCTTATACGCCCATTCCAGGAAGATGGGCATGATTTTGCTGCATTGTCATAATATGTGCCTGGTGAGATGTGCGGACAACCACAGCTATGAGATCTATTATGTGGATGGTATTGTGAACATATTAATGCATTTGTTATTAGAAATAACTTATTTCCTTAGACACTATAAAGCCTGACCTCTACATTGCACGTGAAATTGTGATATCTGACATGAATATTGATATGTCGAAATTAACATGCAGGTTAATTGTATGGTGGTCTAGAGCTGATCAGTTTCTTTGCCTTCCTATATGAATACTGTTTGCGGGTGGTGTTAACCATCATCTTTCGAATACACACAACTTATCTCCAGCAAGGTCATTTACACACAGGTTCAGCTTGGTCAGCACATATCCCTCATTACACACTGGAATGGCCACTTAGTGGTCAGTGGTCAGAGGTGATCGACCAGTGACAACAATACTAATCTATGGACAAACAATGCCACTTCAGAACGCACCCTAAGCATAAACTAGCTAGATTAGGCAGAATGGCAAACACCGAAATCACAAAGCTAAGACATTGTGCAAAACCCATCAGCATGAACCTGTACTCCTACTATCTAAGGATTTAAATTGATCATATCATATCACAAACAAGAACGATTCCCAAACTGAATGACACCACTAAGCTAATTGTCTTTTATCGTACATATCTGTGATAAAAGCTATACTTTATCAATATGTCAAAGCAGACATGAGGTAGAGTGTCTCAGGGATTGTTGTCCACTCTTCATTCCGTTTACATAAAACTCGGATAATACTCATCGGTTTACTATGAAAAGATTATGTAGGCCTAGCAATGGTCTATTATCAGTCGATTGAGCCTCATATCTAGATGTGTGGATTTCATAAATCCGATCTGACACTTGGAGTTGCTTGGTCTGGTGCGATCTAAGGTAAGGGATTTGCACACAAGGCTGCTAATTACTGTCTGAGACCACTTCGGTCAGACAGGACGTATGTCTACACAACTATCTCCTATCTTAAAAGTCGTTCTGCAGAAAAGCAAACTCCTATTTTGTGGATCGCTGATCTTGAAATCAAAAGCGAGTCATCATAAAAAATATTAATGTCCTTTTCTAAACTTTTATGTACAGTTTTTAGAGTACTGGAGAAGCACTTATGTTATCTTGAACATCACTATAAGTAGTAGGGAAGTACATTTTAGATTCCTTCAACGATGAAACCTACTGATTTCAAAACTCACAGAAGATATCCAGGAAATTGTATTAACCTCACAGAAGTAATCAAGAGACATGGGTAATATCCTCGTTGGGTTGACGACAAAAGTACGCTTCTTCCGACCAGAGTGGAGACTAGACGACAGCAATATACCACTTAGAAAACGTATCTCTCAGATCAGCGGAAGTCTAACTGGTTTTGATGGTTTTGAGTGCTAGGCCTACGGAATGCCAAACAAAAAATAAATGCACTTTTTCCTTTCACAAAAGGTTGTTTCTTTTGAAGTGCATACAGGTATACCACTAGGGTTGGTCACCTATATAGGTATATAACTACAATAGCGTATTAACCAACTATTAAGCAAATTGTGCGGTTTCTCACCTCTGTTTCTTGCTGAGCGTTCTCAGAATCATGGCGCCTGGAGCAGACCGTCGTCGGGATTGGAGAGCCTTCATTTTCTGCAAAAATCAAGACACAGTTACAGATTGAATGGTTTAATACTCGAGCGATATTCTTCTGGTCAGAATCATACAACATATCATACCTAAAGCCAGTGAAATAAGTTGCAATTGCTCTTTGTAGGAGTCGTTCTGTTTAAATATTCACCTTTCAGTTTGTTTAGGTGCGGGGTTTTCACTTTCTACCCACGGCAATACTGCTAAGATCCATTACAGTGACAATAATTATGGCAATGTCCCAGAACACAGGTAGAGCATCCAAGTAAACGCTGTCCCTGGCCCAACTCCATATGGTCTCTGGATGCTGCCTCTCATGGGTAACACCATGTCACACCTTCATGCCCAATGTGAAGGTAACGGGGTCTGGCGAGCAGTATGGAAGTTGGAGATCTATACAGATAGCTATACGGTAGATACCGTGGTCTTCCCTGGTCGATTCCCATTGAGAACCTCCCACCAATAGGTCGTTCACACCTGGTTCTACGTGCCGTTGTACAGAATGCTCGGATCATTGACACACAGGATATCAGCATGTCAGATGCCAGATCCAACAATTCACCAAATCTCCCAACATGTAATTTCCAACTCCTACTGTGCCATCCCAGACCAAACAGTACACTAATTATCACTCCCTATTTATTACCTGTCATGCCGTAATTGGTTGAGAAGGATAGTTCACGACGTGCAATACGAGAAAATCTCGGTTACTAATGAATAGGTCTTTTGTGGATAAGAACTATCTCAGCATCTATCTCATTCATAGTGCCTTGGGGAATTGAAGTCTTTAAGTTACATCTATCAAGACTAAGGCGAAAAGGGGGCCATATTCATAATGAGCGTGCTGCAGTCGTTTCTTTTCTTCCACATGCATATTCAAGATTATGCTGAAAATATGTCCGCTCAGTCTTAGTCAGGTGAACTGTTACCAAAGTAGATATAATTATAGTGTTCTGAAGCTCACATCCCTTTTAGATGTACATGTATATTATTAGGCGAAGGACCTTAAACAAGGAAACATGTGGAAGCTCTTGATTGATATGTCAATGTTCTATTCATTTGGCGTATCTAAGTAGCAGACGATGCAACTCCCTATGTTGGTAATCATGTAATTTACCACCTTCCGACATTCAGTTATTTTGGCAAGGCCAACCCCCTTTCTCCGTGAAAAGATGCGAGAAGTGTGGTGATTACTTTCCATATAAGTAGGTACGCATCAAGGTTATGGAGGGGGGGGGGCAGAAATGTCCCAAAAACTTTCATGTATAAATCTATTGCGTACTTTAGTCTTGGTGGTGGGGGTGGTAGTGTTTTTTTTTGTTTTTTTTAAATAAAATTCAGAGCAAAATGCTTATGTACTTAAATGGAAGGCTCCCTTCTCTCCCCATTCTTTGTAAGGAATGTCCACAAAAGAGTTGTGAACTTTGATATGCTCTCTATATCATGATGCTGTACAATACATTTTATTTGCTTAAAAATCAGCTGATCAAATAAATCGTGAATATAAAATGGGGGTTTCGACATTTTTTGTCACTGAAAGGAGATATCTCCGCTGCTCAATGTACATATTTAAATATTTGGGTTCAAAACTTTCTTAAAAAGTACCAATAAAATGAGACAACTACCTAAAATAAACTAGACACAATCGTCTCCATATGACCGTAATAGTACATCCTGTGACGGATAGAGAGAAATATGCCTTTTTATTTGATAGATTCTATTTCAAAAGTGAGCCTTCGCAACCGCATTATGACTAGCAGACATTATGTCATGTGGTTTTATATTCACGCCTAATTATGTGATAAGGTAACTTGGAATAAAATGATAAAAATCATTTCGCCTTAAAAATAAAAAAAAATCAGATTGCGAAACAGGTAAATGGGACACACTAGTACTGTTAAACTTAAGTGACATAGCGTCTAGATGTTTACACTAAGTTACAAACCAGTTTCCGAGTTAGCATGCATCTGTTTCTGATTTGCGTCGTACCAGATCTATGCATTATCTTACAACAATAGATTTGATTTTTCTACAAAAAGCTGATTGATTACTTTTAAGGAATATAATTCATATGAAGATCTGTTTTTAAGTATCATTTCCCCCTGGCAGTGCACGACTGCGTTTCTACGAGGTCTTGAATTACCTCATTTCTGTATGACCCTGTAAAATTAATGAGGGTTAAAGCTACCTGTATACGTTTACACACTAAGGTACTGGTGTGAACGACTACCTCGGGATATACTTTGTATTAACAATACCACCTGGATCATCATGGTTCACGTAACAAACGTACTGAGGGTTCAACCTTGAGGAAATGACCCTTAAAGCAACCCCAAACCGTAAATATTAACTCATTCCCTCATTCGATCCACTTGTGTAAAATCCATGGCCCTTTTTCCGGTCTGAGGAGGAATACAAAGCGGGTCGTACTTGGGAACATTTGGGTTGAAGGAATGGGGCACAAAAGGCAGAGGTCGCAACCCAAACGGAAGTAAAACCCGGGATGAAAATAGGCAAATTTAGCGGACGAACTCGGTCAGTGTGTTTTCATACGTGTTGATGGATGACGGTATATAAATAGTGGCGTATTCTGGGCACGCAGATCTAAAGGATACAGTTATCTCGCACTATTTGCGCGCACCGACAGGATATTGCTTATTAGTCCGACTGTTTTCTTTACGTTATATCCTTAGCGGTTATGTAGGTAACAGTGTCAATTGTCTTCTCAATGATAAGATTGAGATGCATTGCCAAATGACTTGGGTAAAGAGTCTACTGATTTGTTGTGATAAGAATAATGTTTACGTAAATACCATATACGTTATATTTGTATGGAAATACCAATGAAAACGCATACCAAACATGCTAATACATTTCACCTCTTTCACAACGTAGAACTATGAATTGGCATACTCTATCCAGTTGTAGTAACAATGGCCACTGGAGATTAGGCATATCGGCCTACTATAGTGCACAAAAGGTAGGAAATGCCACATCTCCAAACAAAAATATTTTCGATGCATACGGTTCATCACTCAATAAATTTAACAAATATAAATAGATGTACTCACAATGTATTTCTCTCGGTCACGGAGGCCGAGGTCGTCATATGGGAAGCGATCCTGGACTGTTTCCACTTTGAGTTCGTTTTCTGCGATGTTCAAGTCTTCTTCCCTCTCTTTTACCATCTGTGGATAGAATAAACACAATTTCAGCACGTGTTTTGCAATAATTATATCAAATAACGTGAGTGCGGCCAAATATACTAATTGTGTTAATGCTGATGAATGACCTGACAGTTAACCTGGGTTAAGGGTTAAGTAACCCGAGTATGTGGAGTAGTTTGGATAAGATCTCGCGAACTTCTTGATAAACAACATACTATATACGGACTTCGAGACAGTTCATGAATATTAAATCAATGTATGCATCTCGAGTGTTTTTTTATTGGTAAATCCGCGGAACTAGGTTAACAGAGTCAGCTTCCTCTGTATCTTGAACCTTGAAATTCCAATAAATTATTTTATAGATCAATTTGCACTGGGTCTTACCGCTTTGACCTTGGCGGCTGCTCTGCTGAGGTCGTCATAGTCGGGGTGTTGGCGCTCTGTATCCTCCAGCAGGTCGCTCAGGTAGCCCGCGTAGGCCGGAATGCGCTGCACCTGGAGAAGACCACACAGACAGGAAGGTCAGAATAAGATGATGCTAAAGTGTACTTATATTGATAAGGTAACACAAACTGAACATAGAAGGCAACGTTCATACGGCCTCTCTATTAGCTGGAACTGAGGAATCAAGGTTGATAGGATAACACAGTCATTGAAGAATCCATTTGATAATTGGGAAACAAATTGTTTTGCGAGAATGTATCAATCCATGATAATTAAAATAATCGGTTAACATGAACAAAATGCAGCATTTTCATGCAAATGAAATTTTCAATCTGGTGTTCTTTTTTAATTTAGGCCATAGTTATAGTTTCTGCAATACAGACTCTTCAAGAACCCTTTGAGGGATTCATTTTTTGTTTCATATTAAAGCACTAAGGTTATAGTCTGGATTAAAATTCCTCCTCCTAGCAAAGGAAATTTAAGTATTTGCAAAATCGTTTCCGAACACCTTGTATTAATGTAATCTTTCTTTTGTTGAGAATAAGTGTTTTGCTTTAATTTCTCCGCACGATATTTTTCTTGTGTCCAATTTTGATATAGCTGTAACATCAGACAACTGAGATACTCAGATACATAGCCCTACTCTTAATTCTCTTATTCAATCCACTTGTTGCGTAACGAACTTTACCATAGGTTTAGATATTCCACGCAACAAATATTTTGTTGGCCTTGTCTATGGTTTATTATCGATCAAAACCGCAAAGATATTCAGCAAAGTTGGTTCCTCTCTGAACAACTAGGCCATAAGGCTGAGGTTCCAATGTTATCCTGTCCGCATTATAACATGGGCATTATTCTCCTGCCCAATGCCCCCTAACACCCTTGGCACTTTTACCTTTTACCTGATCTCCTCCCACACATATATACTCTTCCCGGACAAAGTACACACTACCCGGGACATTTTTATCGTTATACATTATGGGCATTGGTCGGTTGGAATCTAGGCGTACCACTTTGATTTCTCCCTGTTGAAGATTTTCAAAAAGAAAATACATAAATAGTTTAAGACTCCTGACGCGTTTCAATGGATTTTCTGTGCTATTCCTTTAACAATCTCTGAAGGCCTACTTTGTCGAGAGTTTCAGTCACCCCTGTCCTAGGGGGCTGGCCCCCTCATTGGTGCCGGTCTTTGCTCGTACTCGCTGACTTCTGGCGGGCTCTCCTGGGTCAGAGCCGTGTATATATTTGACTAGGCCTTCCTGATGTAAGGTGAGATCACCTCGATCCTTTGGTTAATGTTGACCTTTGATAAACTAGTCTGGGAATGGGGCCGCACCCCACAACCACCTTGTGTGACCATGCCCCTTTCCACTCATGCAGGTCTCCGGCAGAAAATGACCAGCAGTGCAAACCTGCTTTCTTTTAAACACGTCGCCAAATGCCATATCTATCTTTAAAAAGCTAAGTATTCTTACACCATTTGACTGGATGCTAGGGGGTAATCAAACTTGTAGATATGGATGGATGAGTTCAAAAATTCAAGAGTACACGACGAAAAGGCATCCTTTATCTTCGGAGTCAACGATGCTGAGTCATGCTCATTACGAATTAGACAAACACTATCTTTAGGGTTTCACTCACGTTATCACGTCAGGTGTAGAAAGCAAACTCAATTAGCCCAGTGATCGTCATTGGCGGGGGATTAAGTGGATTTGCTACCACTGAGTAAGAAGTGGAACCTCAACGTTTACTTATGCTAATATAAAACCATGTTACGGACAAAGATGCAAAAGGATTCAAGCGACACTGTATGCCACCACCCGACGGGGAGGGCGATCACCGCAGGGCCGAGCTATTGGAGATGTAGGTTTGCACTTTATAAGGGGGTTCTGTATGTGGCGGGACAGACGGTTAACTGTACCAGTTTGCTCAAGGAAGCACAATCTTGCTGAAATGGTCTCGGCTACTTGCTGATTTCCCGTATAAGATTCAAATTTCTTTTACTTTAGACATCATTAGATTAACAAATCATCACACATCATTCCATTCTCAATTTCACACATCATCAGATTCTCAATTAGATGAGTTTCGGTTGTATCAAACACCATAAAATCTATACAAGATCCGTAAAGAGTTAAAGAGAGAATAACGAAGTTCCGAAAGGTTGGACAAATACACCCATTAAAGACCACTTATTAACCAAGATATACTTTAGGCTTCTGTTGCATCTTTTTACATATTCACAATCTGTATACCATGCATATGATCAGAATAATTCATAACTCTTCGGTCAAGATAAGGGACATTAGGTCGCAGTAGGATAACCTATAATAGGCATTACTATTTTAATAGAGTACCGGACCGGTACTTCTAGTAAAATAATGAAATTGCTTACCTTGGCTAAATCAAAATACTAGACTATAAACTGATAAAATGTAGATATACTTATATATGTATAAGACGAGAGACAAACCTTCTATACGTACTTTCCGAACATTCAATGCAAACATAGGTCGATGGGGTTTTTCGGTGCACATTCATTATAATTCACCTCAGGTTTCTTTATTTCTCTCTGTAGGATCTTACATGAATATAAACCTGGTGTATGTACTATTTGCACACACATTAGAATATACAAGCATACCTCGTAGTGTTTATCTTGGGTTCCGAACATAAAGAACCCCGTGACCTGTAGCCCTGAGGTTTTGCACTCATATCTGACACTTTGAAGGAAGGCAAGTGGAATGACTGACATTTTATAATCCGCTGGCTGGGCATCTGTTAGGAAAATATTTCTCTTGTTCACTCACGCTTAAGACATCTTTCAGAATTATATTACCATTTTTAGAATGCACCGAGTGACCAATGAATAAACGAGCTGGATTTCAAAATGTGTCAAATATACATAGATGTGCCATTTATTATAGTGCAAAAATCTGAGTATTGCAATGACATTAATTGGGGGGGGGGTTCTTTATCGACCCCATTTAAGTTAATTTACATCTTCATAATAAAGTTTGCGTGCCACGAGGAAGTTCGTCAAGGGTTTTTACAATTTATTTGACATTCTAGTATAAAAAATTAATTTGAAATGGAAATATAAATAATTTCATGTATGGGCCAACATTTAACCCTGAAACTATACCCATGGCCAAGACCTTGTATAGGCCGATGGGATACCTGGCTGTACAAGGATCTTGTACTTGGTAAAGGCCCATCCCACATTCTTTACCCGCTGCTCTGTTGATTAGGGTCAGAGGTCAACCAGTCAAACCAAATACCATGCAGGTCGTCAGGAGATGGCCCGCTGACAAATCAGTAAAATAAACAGGACCCTTGCAATTCCAGTCTACCCTCCCACGTTAAAATGGCTGTTGCCGATTCAGGCAGTATGCTTTTTCGGGAAATTTCAAATTACTCCAAATTGAGCTAGAACTACGACCCCTTTGTGTGTATTGCATAAAAATGTATCTCATATAATTAGGTTAAATCAAACGTGCACGTGAAAAATGAATCTCTTGCTACAAAATATTGTCGTTCGATGGATGCCCAGTATTTTAGCCACGCGTGACCTGCACTTAGGGCAGGGTAAAGGGGCAGGTGACAAGGCCCGGGCAACATTGACACAGCCTACACGGACGCGCCTACAGGAAAGATCCAGGATCCACCGTGGCCTCACACCCTGACTGCCTCCATTTCCATCGCTGCCCACTCCACTCCACCCCAGCCACCACCTACTCAGAACACAGAGTATATGAAACATAACGCAACATTTCCATAGGAATGTCGGGGCAATACGGAGGTGATACACTCTCTGCTCTGCGCTAACCCAACTGCCCCGTTAATCTAAAAGAAGTTATTATCATAAATATGTAAATTCGGTATTCGATAAGAGCTCGCTCAGTCCCATGTTGCATCCATGGAGTTATCTTTGCATGTTTATTGCTTCTGAGTATGAATACTGAATATATCTTACATACTGATACTGTTGTAAATGTGCAATTGTTTATGTAATTGGCACACTGACCTGCTGAGGTAATTATGACTAATTGGTATCTGTGACCCTCTTATATGATTAAATAATTTGATGCACAGATCTAATTTGATTTCAAGTGACAAACCTGACCATCTGAAGTGTCTGATTATGAATGGCATGCCTTAACCATTTCACTACGCCGGATGCTTTGACGCATAGCCACCTGAACATGCCAGATGAATTGAGGCAGCCAAAACACGCCTGATGCATTGAGGCATCTTTTCAATAAATGCCAAAATAGTGAATTTAAAGCTCACTATTCAAGGAAAACATCAGTTTTCGTTCCAAAATCCTGAAAACATCCAAAACACAATATGTCTAAAGATAAGAAGGTTGAAAATTATGTTTCATATGTCATAATTATGGAGCTTTATTTAGGTCGTGTGCTTTATGTTGTGTATTTTGAGGCTATTTACTACAGAACATTGGCAGTCTTTTAACCCCTTCAACCCTCTATTCCTGAGGATAATAGATAAAAATGTGTGTGTACTATAAGAGAAATGCTTTCTAAAGCTGCAAACCATTAGAAAATATTCCTTTTAGAAGCTTAGATATGGTCATTCGAACTTGCCTACTTCTTAAACAATAGAAACCCTCCAGTTCTGATAGTCATCTTTGTTTCCATGTTGTGATAACTTTAACTGACCTTGTATATTCAGAATAAAAGCATTTTTTATTCAGAAAAATGTTTAAAATTCAATAACTTTTGATTGACTTGGTCTTTTTACTAACCATTTGAAATATAAGGCAGAAAAAGATATTTCCTACATTACCAATGCAAATTGTTCCATTGCCTCTAAATGTTCTTTTTTCTGTAACCATGGCAACCTAGCAACCTTATTATATGAAGGATTTCTGTGAAAAAAACATTCCATTGCAAATTTCCCATAATGCATCATTTGCAGAAATATTTTATATTTCTATTAAAATCATTGAATTCTCAGGAAAATTATGTCTAGGTCAAACTTTTCAGCAAAATTACATGAAAAAATGTTTTTTCACCAATAATTCCTTAATTAATGCTTTCAAGAGGCTGATTTCCCAGAATAGGCAGATTTGCCCTATATTGAGCATAACAGTCTTTATTGGAACACATGTTCTAAAATATCTAAACATCATAGAACAATGATACAAAAAGTGTAAGGTTCCTTGGAACTTTAGGAATATTTTTATATTTACCTCATGAGCATAGGTGAAATGCCCATTTTATAATCAGAATAAAACCCTGAAAGTGGTGCCATTTTATGGGTAACACTCATGTGGTGGCCAAATATGGCCTTATGGGGTGGAAGGGGTTAAGGCCTGAATGAAATGTTGGTAGCGTAGGGAAAGGGACTAATTATACTTGTCTCCTGAAGACACGTGTAAACACGCTTTTGATTAAGATGAAAAGCAGAAAAGATAGACCTATAAAGACGTGAGATCCATTTTCTGGAGGAAAAATACAAAAACTATCCCTTGGTATGTGGACGTTTTGTGTCGTTCAGAATGATTTTTTTCAAGTGGTTTTTAGTTATCATTGACTCTAAACCTCTCCTATGGTTAGTGTGTTTGTGATATACCCTTAGGTCAGACCACATCCTCTCAGACAGGTCATGATGGATCTTTATAGGGGTTTTTCTTTTACTCTCCATACAGATATTTTGCTGTTCTAGCGCCGTTGAACAGTGATCATTGCAGTGCTCATAACATCTGCTTGGAGAATTTTTGACCTACTCACACCTCCTATGCAAGCAGGTGGGTGTCTCCTCTATACACAGGTGTGAATAAGGAAATGAACAATGCGGATCTCCCCCTCTTCCTGTTTGGCTTTTTCTCTGTGAATGTGGAGTATAAATGCGAAAGTGGAGGACCAAGGACGTTTTGGGTTTGTTCATAATGGCAGACGGGTTTTTATGTATATTGAAAAAAGATAACTCAATAAAAACAGAGACCATAGCTGATTGATCGTTAGATTTACACTAGCACATACGAAGCGACTAAAGTCCAAATCTAGAAAATAAGTATTGTGCCTCTTAGGATATATTTAAAACATAAATTAGGTATTGGTGATGGCCACTGCCTATTGAAACAATAATTTGAATTGATACTAGACTTGACTCCTGTATTCTAGAGAATGAAACTGTCAACTGATATAACTTTTTGACCATTTCCGGTTTCATGAAAGTAATTAATATATCAGTGTCAATTGATCAAGTCACTAATGATAGGTATAAATGACAAAAATATAAGGTATGTGAATACAGAAACTCAAGAGTCAAATGTAGTGGAATGACGGTGTACTGTGGTAACTCATCTTTCATTTATATTTCAAAGAAACTTCCAGTTTTTAATTTCTTTCAGAACTGTATTAAGAATACCATTCAGTGTACAATTACAAAATCTCCTTGGAATAGTCTTCAACTTTCATTTCACCACGTCAACCCCCCTTCCAAGAAAAGAAAAGAAAAGAAAAGAAAAGAAAAGAAAAGAAAAGAAAAGAAAAGAAAAAGAGAATGAATGGACAAATCATATAACATGCATATGAGGATCATCCTTCGTAGAAAGGGGTGGAGTTAAAGAATGGGGAAGTCAGGGGGACAAATCTTATAGCATGCATATGAGGATCATCCTTCGTAGAAAGGGGTGGAGTTAAAGAATGGGGAAGTCAGGGGGAATTGAACTATACCAGCCGTGCATTACCCTGGTTCCCTAGTTCCAACCGCAACCTCTTTTCAAAGGAATGGGGCTGACTTGCAAGTAACTCTGATTGAATCATAGCAAAATAAATTCAAGTATCATAAAATGAAAAAAGATCAATTTAGGGTACAGGAAAACATGAAAGTTTATTTGAGATATGTTTGAGAAATGAGTTGGGACAGCACATCACCATCACATTGGTACCCATATAGTGCGTCCAAACAAGTCATGATAGGTCAACCGTAGGATGTCAGTCGAGCCATTAATAAGTGGAAAATGCAAGCAGTTAAACAGTCCCTTTGATTCTACATTCTCAGGTCAAGGTTATTACGAGTATGTGTCTAAATGAGTGATGGCGACAATGACCAAAGTTTAGTGGCATTTATCATTGTTCCTGACTACTGTTGATACTAATTATGTACGCACTTCCTTCCTGGGCAGGTTAAACTAACAGGACGTACTCTTGACATAACTGTCCTGCGTGACACTCGGTACGCACTTAAGGATAGACAACACCTCTCGGGGTGCCACTCATGGTAAATTAAATTGCGTTCTCCCTATTATGGATACAGCTATGTGGTATACATCAAGAGATAGAACATATTTTTCTCTATCTGGTCATATAAAGTATATTGTAATCTCATTTTAATTAGAGAAATAAAAAGTTAAAAACGTATATTTTCACTTTTATTTTTTGAACATAGATATCTCAGTTACCACATAAGATATTGTTATAAAATTTTGAGTGCTTGTCATAAACATTGGTACGGAGGGAAGCGTGTCTCAGAATTTTTATTAAGGTCCTAGTTTTTGTTTTATGACATAAAACGGGAAACTTTTTGTAATTATTTTTAACATTATTTTCTAGATTTCATAAAACAAAAACTAGGACCTAAATAGAAAATCTGAGACACACTTCTCTCCAAATAAATGTTATCTACATGCTGTGAAAGTTTCATGCGTTTTCATATAATATTGAATGAAATATTCATGTTCAAAAAATAAAAGTTAAAAATGCGTTTTTTGTATTCCCCACATGCTCATACATGCATATCTCTCCACATTATAACATGAATTATATGGGTAGATACGTTTTTCAAATGTGCATTTAATTATATAATAGTCATGATTATGCTATAGATATTAAGAAATATAGGCCTCTTTAACCCTTTCACTGCCAGATATATGACAATGTAACTGATATTTACTGAAATATTGCCCAAAATACAAAAATTAGTGCATAAATTCCCTAAAACTCAATTTTAGTTTAGATTCTTCAGATGAAAAGCTTTTTTCAATAATTTTGATATAAATGTTCCAAATGTTGGCACTGTGCCAATAAGGCAAATTTCACGTGAGGAGTAATTGTTCGTACTATTGACTTTGCAGGTTACCATGGAAACCGATAATTCATAAAATAACTATGACACTCTTTATAAAAATAACATGAAAACTTTATCTTTTTTGTGCAAAAGACAGTTTGTGATTATCATAAATGAAAGAAAAGTTAGAGCAAATTCAAAATCATGTCATTTACATAAATTCACCCAGTTTTCATGATTTTTTGATTAGTATGGCAAATTCAAATGTAAATACATTGCTTATGGTTTCTCGAATCGCAATTCTAACATTTTTGGGTGACTTGATAGTCCGATGTTCAAATACCTGTATCTCTGGTTCTAATTGGAATATCTGAAAATTTCTTTCAGATTCTGAAAGCATAATTTGCATTCTTTCAATGGTGTTCCTATGGGATTTTACTATAGGGCCCCATATGAGGCCTCTGGCAGTGTAAGGGTTAAAGAGAGTCCCGCGAATTGGCCACTGAGAGGTGTTGTCTATCCTTAACACAGTGCATTTAACATTATCTTTATTATTATTTTCTTCTCGTGAAAGAATGTTGTCATCTTGGGTTATTTATCAGTGATTCTTAAATGCATTAAAAAATACTAAGGTGTCGAAAAGTACTACAAATATCATTATATCGTTTGGTGCATTATCCTTTATTCATCAATCATATATGTTGGGCATATTATTGTTAAAAAGTAATCACTCCTGTCTAGTTTCAGGATAGAAGTGCACATCATTTCATCTTTGCTTGGTGCGAGTTTTTAGGATACACATCAAAAGACAGTACCATAATTGCTCCCTAGATCACCAGCTGCTTAATTAGTTATTCTGACAAACAAAACAACACTCCTGCAGATGACGTTGAGCAAATGTGTGGCGTCACATTGCCTTCACATTGAACAAAACTATATTGGTAATATGTTTAGCATATGAGTAATAGCAAAGTCTAAGTATATCGATTGAAATTGGATGCATAATCAAAATAATGATAGTTCTGTAAGAGCACCCATATGTCATTTTATGACATATGCACAACTCCCGTTTTTAACATGTTAGCCAAAGGCTATATATGGCAATATTTATTGTAGGACTATTAACAGAATCTTGTCTGCATGGTGATATGGCTGCACATTGATAATAAAGGTCGTTATACTAAACAACACCACAGGGCCACATGCCAATGCCAGAATCACCAATCTACCTACCTATCTAACTAAGCTAAAGCCATGACGAACAGTGAACATCGCCTCTACACCATGGCATCCTTTTAAGTTAAGAAAGTCACCTCTTCAATTGAGGAGAACTCCAGATGATTGAGGAAACAGTACATTGTTTCTTATATATACTCGTACATAATAATGATAGAGGGGTTGCAGGGGTAGAAATAACCCCTTTATCATTCTATTAGAGTGTAGGTTGTCTATAATTTAGCCTCAAAACCATAGTATGTACATCTATCATGGTCATTTTATTCAAATGCACCATTTACCATTCCCTAACAAGTGATACTAAAAAGGGAGTTTGGCCGGCCGGTCATGTCTCCGAAGTGGTCAGTGGGGGTTCAATGACTCATATTGGGACACCGTTAACCAGAAAACACGAACCATAGATCATTACAATTATTTCATAGCCAATTTAAGCTGATAAGGCTATACGGGTCTACGAAGGTTTACATGTAATGCTATTCCAATGCCGATAATTCCATAAAATACATTACATCTGGTGTTTGATATTATGCATGATACTGTTATCCCTTCAAGCAAGGTCAAAGTGGCTGTTTCAATTCTATCCAAAACAAAATCGCTTTCATCCCCAAACTTCCTGAGTCGATAACCAGTTAAAAGTACTACGTCGGTGGAAAAGAATCTAATAAATGAATAAATAAATAATAGATATATATACATGTATATATATCCGTTGCAATTGCGGGCAGATCAATTACATGCTGCTTGACATACGGAAGATTTTCAGATAATGCTGTAAATGAGCCCTAATTCTCCACTTCCTTGCCAAGAGGGGCAGGATATAGGGATGTTGTGTAATTAAAACAAATTATATCAGATGTATTGGGCCTGAACTGTTTTCACCGTCGACACACTAGGGGGAGCCAGTGGTATGAAAAACAGTAAGACACCACTCAATTGTAAAGCATTTGCAGTTGAATTAATTTCACTTCTCCCATAGTTTCGACATCACTGAATGGCGAGCCTCGAACTCATGTCTCTTATCTGTTCACTGGGCCACAGGCCAGTTGAGGTCAGGGCGTTTCAGCTTAATACTAGGGCAGATTTGAGCAGGAACTCCTTACTTTATCTAAAGTTATCATGCATTAAAATCACGATAGGAAGTGCATGTCTGACTACGCTGGTGCCTATGGAGAATTAAAGGGATTCACTGGTGTCGGAGAAGAATAAAAAGTTGGAGCAAATCATACAACTAATAATGTCATATTTATCTCTATAGGCAAAGTAACTACTTTTCTCCCTTGGATGCCAATGCTAAAGAGTCTCAAGGTTTCTGGTCAACATACAAAATAGGTGGCGATTAGAGTGCTATATGACATTGTCAGACCAGGGCTTCCTAATCCTAGAATACCTAATGTATTCGAAATTCTATTGGAGAAGGATATGACATACTGTCATATGTGATCTTTTAGACATGTAATCCTCGGATCAAACTGAGAGAAACATGAACTCTAACTAGGTAGTAGAGGCCATCTTGTCAATCTGTTTTATTCCTTACTCCAGTACAGGAGAGTTCTACTCTCAGGTATCACTACACAAAATATCATATCATGACACATACCACTTTTCTATTAATGAAACTTTGAGTCTGATGATACAAGAGAATCAGACTGATGTAATTCATTAAATTTGACCGAAACATAGAACCGTTGCACATGGACCACGAGGTACAAAGATAGCCAGCCCTATTATTTCATACCCATAGACTTTTCATCTAGGCCAGTAGGTTAACACATTGTATCATTACATCTTAGTCCGTACACGTGTACTATGCATCACTGATTTGTAATGTATACACACTGTACCCCCCCCCCCCCCAACCCATGCACAGATAACTTTCAGTAGCAAAACGAAAGGTGCTATACAACCTGAAAAAAGATATACACCGGTTATCAAAGTGTGAAAGGGTTCCTAATTGGTAGAAATAACTAATCAAAACTTTTTTTTATCCAAAATAGCTTACCAGAAACAGTAGGGGCCTACACATTATTCCAACCGAGAGATGCATAAAATGAAAAATAAATGAAATCCTTTACCAGTCAAGCTCAATGTATACAATCATGTACATAAAATGAAGTTGGTTGATACATAATACAAGTTCATCTACCAGCTATCGTATGAACGTTATTATATATAAAAGCCTCATATGGTCTAATGACAGGGCGGTGAATAAGTATACTTTCATTATTTTAATCATCCTCGCTGCATGTATAACCTGTTATCATGGCAATAAGGTATTCCAATTTTACTGAACAATATAACTTTAATTGTAGCAAAACTGTAGGATTTTGTTTCAATGTGCAGTTTAAATGTGATGATTAAAACTCTATACTCGCTTAAAATCAAGTCCTTGCGATGGTGCTGCTTGGGTGGCGTACCCATATGGTCACGGTTGGAGTATCTGCTAACTGCTTTAAGAGCACCCCACTTACGTCTTGGCCTCCCATGGAAGCATTTTCTGCAGATACAGAGGTATGGAACCTCTCTACTTTGTCAGCTAGGCTAGATACGAATCCGTTGTTTTTGTAGTAATCAGATATTCAATGATATTCAATATGAGAACTAGATATGCTTACCATGCAATATTGCATACAAACATAATAATATTTGCAGGATGTTGGACTCTAATGTGCACTGGAATCAGTAGACTGGAAAGAGAATTGTGAATCTTACCTTCTATCAATGAAGGGCTCGTTTTGGATATAGTATATAGCTGATAGCTAATTGCACACCTTCTACATGAACAGTTGCTAACACGTGTTAACTAACTCTGTTGCTCCTTTAACGCCTTTCACCTATATGCCGCATACCAAAACAATTTCTTCCTAGTGGCGTAGGCGGCCTTACATCCCATGACCTTACTTACCGTCAGGATAGCTAAATGTATTCAAAGTTTGGTTATAAAAAACAGACCGATATAAGAACGACTTTCTTCAACCTTCTCTGTCGACTTATTACCAAAAGGACATACTCACTGGCTAATATTTTGGTATCCAATTGACCTATGCCTGTAATTCTGGATGTTGTCCGCCCAATGCCAGAGTAATATACGGAAATGGTAGCGATATATGTGTAAGGTGCCTCCTGTTGAACACAGGTGTCTAATGACAGTGCAGACAGGGGAGAGTGTCGGGCTGGATGCAGTCAAGTGTCACCTCAAACCTGCTGAAGGAGTTGGCGTTACTGCCGGGTGGGAGATGTGCTTCCACTTCATACACACCCAAACACGGCCTTCCCAAACCATCTGCCTGCTCTTCTTGTCCTCCCCATTAGAAGCGGGCCAAATCAAAATATACACCCATCTAAATGATATGTGTGTACATGGCTTTATAATTTGCAATTGTTATATTTAGATAATTTCCTTTATAATATCCTAGTTTATACTCTACAATGTAGATCCCTCAATGTAGGTCTCTTACGTACAGAACTTCAGCTGTTCAGCAAGGCTTACTTGCAGGACCGGTGAGAAAACGTAAGGTGCAGCAGTTTTCAGTGATTAGCCCGTAGCCGGAGGTCGAGGACAATGGTCATTGGTCACTGCTGTCATCAGCTGATGGCAGGGCGGGGTACAGACCCTGCGTTGTCAGTATCAGGGCATTACCTGTTGATGGCAAAAGGGGGTGGACTCGTCCGACCTGGGACCATCCAGTCTGTACACTGAGACACTGATAATATACTACGATACTAACATTATCTCTAAGGAAAACACATCAATACTAATGATCGCGCTTTGTCAAGACCTTGCATTAACAGAAAAAACAGACACTGATAAAAAGGGTACACGATTAGGCAAAAGATACATGAGTTTCCTAAACAATATTATATAGAGAGAAACAAAACATTTCTCTTGATTTTGATAGTATCGTTAGTTTCAAAATTAACCTGGTTATCCTCCCCTCCAACAGTGACTTGATTTTTGATGCAACCCTGTCCCTTCAGTAACCGTGTCATTCTGGATGCCTGCTGCCATGCACTCATTCACACACTAAACTAGCTATCATACACAAGTTGCTGCAATCTCCGGCCGGAACCACAATTCATCTTCTCAGGAATGTTCCCGTCTCCTATACCACTCTTGATCTACACGTTACCGTCAGCTGGTGTATCAGAGCACATCGGGAAATATAGTTCATATATACAAATGTAGCTCCACAGACCTCTCGGTGTTCCATGGCTATAGATATAGCTGCGTTATGTTTATGAATGAAAATATAGTATCGCTATCTGTGATACTATATGATCATTCATAAATATGCAACTTCCATTGCTCCTATAAAGCAGATGCATCTCTTATATCGTACAAACACTTATTTTGCAGACAACACTCAAATTATCATCACACTGTGGGTTTGCACAACTCACCAATCCTTGGTCATATATAATTAGGTGAACAGACACTCTCTATTGGCCTCTCTATCAATTAGTCTAGTAACATGTTTTCCGTGGGCAGGGAAGCGAGCAATAGGCTGACCAACTGAAAATAGCCCATTATGTTGATCTTGACACCCTTACTTTCTCAGGTTTTCAATCCAATCAGGTCAGGACTACAATAGAGTGAAAGTACGAGGACATCATATATACAGTGGCGGATCCAGGTTTTTGAAAAGGGGGGAGGGGGTGGAGTGTTATTGGGATTTTAAAAAATTATTTTTGGCCGAATTTTACATAAAAAAATAATCTAAATTTGGCCAACAAAAAAAAAAAAAGGGGGGGGGGGGCCTGCACCCCCCCCCCCCCCCGGGCCCCCCCTCTAAATCCGCCACTGATATTCAGGCCGAGTAGTCTGGACAGTTTGCATCTGGGAGATCTTCAGCTATACTTAACTTTACTACGTCTGAGAGATCAGGGTAACCTGAAGATTTTCTTTAATAAATTGAAAAAAGGTCCTCAAGCCCAAGATGGATATATTTCCATATGCATTGATGAGTGCCGAATTATCTAAGGACAAGAAAACTCTAACTCGTTTCCGGTTCCTTTTAGCAAGGGAAGCTATTCAGAAATAGTATGTATTACATCTAGTTTTAGTAACATACCTGTATATCATAATAATCTCAGATCAACCAAATGTATAATTGACAACCCAACTAACCTTAAAACAATTGAACCTTAACTGAATACATTGCCTAATGCGGGCGGAACGAAAACGCTCACTTTCATTTTCTACACTATCTCGCAGGCAACGTAACCAAGAACTCTTGTAAATATTATCATTATAAAAATAATAATACTCATCGACACTGAGGTCGGAACTTTGGAATGTATCGTGGGCTAAGAATGAAAACGTTCAGTACTTGAACTCTTGACCGGGCATCAAACCTTGGTAGCCTTCTCGATTCAAGTTCTATGACTCAATTTCCTTTTACAAAATAGGAGTACTGGCAACAACATTCAGTAAGGTCAATATTGTTACACTGCCAGTGAGCAATTGCCCATTTTATATTGGGGTGTAAGATCAACTAAGATTCGGACAAGTGAACCCCGTGTGCAAAGCTGTAGTGTACATAGAGACTTTTTGTGTTATAAGATGCTTCGCTCAATCACGCTTCACATGCCGATTTTCACGACTCTTTAGTTGGCTGTACCCTCCAGAAGCATTAGAGAGTGAGTGATATACGACTGATTCTGAATGTCGCCCAGGACTAATGAAATAGGGAATTAAACTTTATTCAAATTAAAATGGACATGGTACGTAGAAATGAATCACTTTTTCGGGTAAAAAAAGGAAAAAGAAGCATATTAGTAATATGGAAAGAAGTGCTCTTCTCCAATTGCTTCAACTATTACAATTCACACACAGAAACATGGAAACATTGAAGTTAGGCCTTATAGCATTGTGTCTACTTAACAAAAAAACTAAAATTTGATACAGATGCCGCACTTTGTTATTCTTGTTTATTGTAGGCCCCATTTGATTTACTCACCCATCGTACCCCTGGTATAGGAGTCTCAGTAACAATAGTCGTTGGAAAACTATGCTCTTCAGTAACTGTCACTGTGACGTCATCGTCGGCGTTTTGCTGACGTCTGCAACCAAGACCCCACTTGGAGACACCACAACCCATGACTGGGCCAACCTGTACCCCACCTGTCGCTTCAAACACACGCCTGCGTCCGTAAAGGGTAACAGGTGATACAGGCATGCAAACCTTGATAGGTAAGGTATAAGTTACCAGGGGAAATATTCACTTCTGTAGTTTCCAACATTGTTTCCAACATTTCATTATGACATAGTGTTCAACAAAGACTATAATCTAGCTAATTCATATGATAATGTCTTCAAGTTTATAAGATAAAATGGATCTATAATCTAGCCTATATTTCACTGATGTATTGTTATTCGTCTCACACCATATTTGGTGTAACGAAGGTGGCTCGACGGATCTAAGCCTGGTGCAATGCTTTTGGCTATCTGTGATTTGTTGACGCTGGCTATGCCTTAGGGAGCCGATAGTCATACTATATTTTACACTTGCTTAAGGCTAAATCCAAGTTCAAACGAGTCATTCCTTACATCCAGATGGTACATGGGCCTTCTTGTCTACAGGCCACATATCACTTGAATTAAATTCCTTGCCAATTTTTTAATACTGATTTCAATACCAGTAATTCCTTGTCCATGTCTACTTCCAGTGAGAGGAGAGATGGGCCTTTTCCTGTCCCACCTGTGTCTAGATCATACACCTGTACAGGTATGATAGCCCACCTGACGAAGGGCCTCAGGTGGGATACCTTACCTGGCAGACCTGCCCTTTTGGCACCAGCTCTGCCAGCCGGACAAAAGCACATAGTAGTTAAGCTGGATGGTTCCCCCATCTCCTCGTGACACTGCATGTTTCCAGCAGGTACTGTCTAAACACACATGCATAGGCAACCAACTATGATAAGGATTTATTGGACTCTACCGTCTACATTATTCCCCAGACAAATTACATTGAATGCCAACCTGAGGTCGTCTCCGTCAGACTGAATGACTTATCAAATGCATTAGTAACATGAATGCCAATTAAAACTGATATTAATTTTCGTAAACTAAAGCCCCATACCCATTAAACGACTATGGCGGCAATGGGTGACCCTGATGAACACCGGTAAAATCGTCGGGTGACTGGGATATCAAGCGAGTTTGATATTTTACCAGCGATTTTACTGGCGATTCTGTTGCCAGTCGCCCGCCGCCTGCCGCCCAGAATCTACCCACGGGGAGTCGCCCAGCGATTCCACTGATAATCCAGTCCCTGGCGACTTTGCTCCTGACTTTCCAGATCGGTGGGCGCCAATCGCTGGAAAGATTGCTGGTAACAAACGGTCACTCAATATCAATTTTCGACCTCTGAGTAAAAAGAAATTTGCATTATGAGCACTCACATTCTATAACAGTTCTAAATAGGCTATATATAATATGTTAATATCTGGAAGATCATGTGTACCCATGAAGATGATACACAAACCAGCAAAAAATTACTTCCCTTCTCATACATTATTGAGGATTACCGACTAAAAACAGTTCGCAGCATCTCAGCGTCACATGACGCTAATCACGTGATGATGTAGGGCCGGGGCCACTGACCCCTGGCGCCCTCTTGTGTCCATTACCCACCCAGACAGCAGGCCAAGGAGCTGGCCTACACCAGCTATATATGGAGGCTTTGTCCAGCCATGAAAGAGTCAGCTCAAGCACTTAACACTCTCATTGTTGAAGACTTCAAGTACCAGAAGAGTACCAGAAGAGGCTCCTCCTCCCCTACATGGACAAAAACGTGCGACTCCGGCCACGTGGAGGGTCCTTCTTCACACCATATTTTAGACAACTACCTTCAGATTCCCGGAGAGACATTGTTCACAGGCATCAGGGCTAGGTTTTTACAGTTAATAGTCAGTTTTTCAACTTCCGCGCTTTTAAAGTCTCTTATTTTTTACGAATCCTTTGGCATGGACAATTTTTATTCGTGGTTTACAATCTAACTTGTATATATTTGGGGCCCTACTAAACCTACTCTAAAGGTATGTTTCCATGCTGATAAATTTACGGGGATCCATTACTGAAAGGTCATCATAATTTTGAGCATCCATGTTATTATTTCTATTTGATCCAATGCTACTTTACAGAAAGTCTTACAGGTAGTTTCCATCCGGTTCAATAAAAGTAGCATACATCTACCAAATGTATATATGGCCATACTTTTAGGGTTCTAAGCATCCCAAGCCATGATGAGGGTTGGCTTTGTGTTGGTGATCGACGAGTATTTGACACACTTCCTATCTTGTGTTCCGTTGACTTCTATCCCCCGGCTTCCCTATAACCCTTGCTCCTTCATCAACCTCAGTTAACCCACTCTGTCTGAAACCCCTTTTCTGTGCAATACCCCCATCCCCAATCATCACAGAACTAAGTAGTGAGTGAACCAGGGGCTGACATAGATCATCTGCTTTAGCTCAGAGGCAGGTGGGTAGGAAGGCATATAGGGACAGATGGGCGGGTACGAGACGGATGGGGTTGGGCGTCTGACACTTTATGATCTACACCTCTCAGCCTCAGGTATATAAGGTTGATCAAAGGAGCCGACCGAGTGGGACGGCTCGGAGAAGACAATGCGTCATCCCACCTGCAATAACAGTTGTAAGTACTAGCATTCTGAGGTAACCGCACCTGACCGGCTGACAATAGGCCCATACATATAATGTTTTGTTTGAATACAAATGTACAGTTAAAAACTGTAACCAGGCACACCAGAGACATCCTTGTCATCCCCGCCACGCTTATGTTTTAACCTTCACATAGTCGTAAATCAACTGAGGCTTAGAATGTAAAAGTGAATCCAGCAATGAGCTTAGGTGGGAAATCTTTGATATATTCGAAATATCAAATATAGGCCTATTTATGCAATCAAGGGACAATTGTTTTTTCTTAGAAAAAAGTATATACTGTAGGCCTACTTTATGCAGATCCGATTCCCTCAAAGAATTTAGAAACCCAAGAAGCCTTACACATGATATAGAGCGAAAAGAACACGTCCTTTTTGAACGTGTATTGTATAATAGCCATTCTTTATCAAAGTATCGGAACGAGCAAATTTCGATTCAGCATCAGAAAATACAATCGCTGAGACTGACGTCTAGTTATCCAAATCCAAATATTTTACGATGAAACACAGTGTACATGTCAGATCAATTCATAATAAACTGCGTACCAAAGAATACTGAGTTAGAAATTGTTCCCACCCACTATGAAAATTGGTGACTTGTACAAAGACCGATCTCCCTGAGATATTTGCACCTCAGGCTGTACTCTGACATCAAAGGAAGGTCTCGGCCTAAAACGTAATGATGCACGGCCTCTGATGGCTGCATCTCTTCCCTCGACGTCCCCTTTCTCTCTGCCTCCATCAATCAACATTTCTTACCTATCCAAAGGCGGTGTCATCATATCATAAACATCAGAAACTATAGTGTTAGAAACCCAAGACCACTGTCAATACTTCTGAGGTTATAAAGATTATACTTTAGCGAAAACTCTGGACTGATATTCATAAACGTTTAAGAATGGCATGCTTGTTAATCTTTAATTTGGCAAATGGAACCAACGTGCACTTTGTCGGCCTCTACATTCCAATGATGCAGTGACTCAAGGGTCCGGTACACTCGTATGAATCGTGGGTATTATTAAGGTTACGTTTCCTTCTTGTTATTCTCGTTTGCTCTGCTGACACTTGGGGCGCCGACTGCCGGGTCACCTGTAACGGGGCCGGTGTGGGGCGTCCCTGTGGTCAGCCACAAGTATCACAGGTATGCCAGCGGCTGGGAAAGGTTCTTACCTGCCCTCTCCACACACGAACTAAAGGCCCCCTTTTCCCCCATCCCCGTCTTTTCCTATTCAGAACCACCCACTCGCCACCATTACACACATCGCATCACACCTGATCGGCGGTACAAATTAGTAGGCCTTCCCTCTCACCCATCGACTACATTCCGCGACACAATAATTAATAACATCAAAGCCGTGGTCTCCGTTTTTCCCCGCTACCTATTCTGTACTTGGATGCATCCCGTTGTAAAACACAGATCCGGACTAACTGCCACTCCTGATAATCTCACCGTCGTTAAGTCTTTGTAGTGGTGAACGTAATGTATAATTGGTGTCATTTACCTGGTCAACAAAAGCTGTGAAACAGGTCGGATCTAATAACGTAACTACAACGTTATTGATAGTCTGCAGGTATATGAAACATTTTATCAGCTGTATGTTTATGTACACTTAGGTAGACAATGTTGAAGACATTTGTGGCTAATTCTTTTCATTGAATGATCGCAGAATACATAATATTAGTGAATTTATATATATAAATGTATGAGGCCAATAATAAATTTAAATGGTGAAAACAAGCTTTAACTTCATCAAAATACAATAAAACATGTCCCTGGCCAATTTTGGTGACCCACCAAAATTGTTTTGTTTACAAACATTTTGTAGACATTTGTGTCTACAGACAGGAAAGACAGGAGTTTTATGGAGCACAACATTGCTTTTGGCTCCCTTTAATTTATTTGCCGACTTTAGGAGCCACCTAATCCTTTCTGAAGGTCATTTTTATACTTTGAAAAAAAGGATGTGTTCGTACACGGTGAAAGAACCAAAGTGGTAATTTCGTGCAAATACATTATGAAAATATCATTTGAATATTCCTAAGGTCTATCTTTAGAAGGTCATCTCTCATAAGCAGCACAATTCATTATCACAAGAACAAACTTAGTGGACGCCCCTTTGACCTCTACAGGCTCCTTGTTTCGTCTGACATGCTTCCCCTCAGGCACTCAACCTTTACAGGAGGGATGATTTATCTGGTATGCAATCAACCAATTGCATCATTCTAAAAAAATAATGTCAAGGTAATACTGATACGGAATCAACTAAAGTATAAGTCTAGTTAAAGATTTGAAGTTTCACTGACAGACTGAAACATGTTTTAGTGTTCCTTTTTGGGACATTATACTCTCTCATCTGGACGTGATGGATGTGGTTTATCTTTGCTATTTAGCATGCCTTGGGTTTCTATGAGCAATAACAATTGTTTGGATACTTTTTAATATCTTTTAAAATAGAATTTCTTTTGAGCATGCACTCTGTCACACCAAAAGTGACAAAATAAAGTTTAAGTTATTGGGCCAAATTTGCTAATAAAAAGGCCTATTGATGAGCAAGAGATTTTAACACCTAAAGATCTCTCGAGGTTCCTGGTCACATCTATATACAAACAGTCATTTTAGTAACTCAAACACTCCTTGTGGTATCGCCTTGGATAGAAGGTATAGGTTGAGAAAGAGATACATTAAAATATTCCACTAAGAAATTTAAGGAATGCTCGAAGATCTCTGGACCGAAAGTATTTTCAAATTCCCTGTGTTTTCCCTGAGATTTCCCTGTCCCACGGCAATTTTTCCGTTTCAAATCCAGCAAGTTGTTCAAATTTAAAAGCCTCTGGCACAGAAAAAATTTGGATGATCCAACAACAAAAAGTCGAATCTATAATATCTTGAGAATCAAGAATTTCAGAACCCGGCCAAATGAAATTCCCTGTGTTTTCCCTGTGTTTTGACAAAATTTGCAAATTTCCTGTGTTTTCCCTGTCAGGGAATTTATTTTGCCATTTTCCCTGTTTTCCCTGTGTGGTTGGTACCCTGTCTGGAGATTCTCTGATACTATTTCTAAACTCAAAAATGCATTTCCAATTTGACCATGATAGAGGCTTCTGACAGTGAAAGGATTAATATTGCCATTATAATGTTATAAACTGTGCCACGCAACGTAATAATGCATATGATTAAACTTTCTGGCTGATGACGACAGCAGTTTTGATAAGTGTCTGCGAGCACAAATTTGATTCTAACGTATATAATTATCATTCTTAATGATCACTTTATGCTGTATTCCATTAGCTGACGTTAGTAACGATTTCATAAATCCCAAATGAAAATAAGGGTTACCTATAGACATGATCTATACCATAAAGGATGCATGTTCTTTTGCCATAGCCTATTGGAGGAACGCAAGGAAAGAAACTGCTGGCAGGCAGAGTCGCTTGATGGAACAGGCCTGACCATCTCCCAACCATCCATGCATTTAAAGTCCATGAAATTTCTCAATATGCTGCACCGACTAATTTGCTCGATGGAACTGATATATGGCTATAAACAAATATTGGTTTCGAATCTCCGCGCACTTCAAAAGTTGGGCCTAGGCTGCTAGCTGAGGCTTGGTATTTCCCGAAGCATATATAATGTATACATATCGAACCTTTTTGTACATTACTCCTTTGTCAACTTGACACAATTGGCTCCGCCCATCTGTCCTATATCTTACGTGCACCTTTTTCCTTTGCTAGTCCCTACTCCCTCTTTTAATCCCCTCCCCCAGTGATGACTATAGGCTACAGGGTGTAACAGTTTCACCCTGTCCCTCCCAGCTCTTAAAATAACAAAGTATAGTCATCACGAACATAGCTCCAGGGCTAACCCTATAGGAAAGCATAGGAGGAAATAAAAACAACAATAGGCGACAGAGTAACAACCCCATATACACCATCTTGCCCAACAATCACCAAATATCGTGATAGATGTGCACAACAGGAAACCTGAAATAACGTCGCATCCATCACATGCTCCTATCTGACGTCCCTCTGCCATTGAATGAGGCGCTTTGGGTGAAAACAGCTGAGTCTATTAGTTCTCGGGTCAGGGATAATTCTTTCTCGGGGAGCAATTGTGTCGTGTTAGCAGCCGATTACGAAGATACACCTCTAAACCTTTGTCGTCTTCCTGGTTGATGGCAGTTGCTTTCTTACTTCCTTTTCTTTTACTTTGTGTAAGTGATCGCTATATAATGGATAAGGTTGCTTCTGAGAAATTGAAATAGATGTCCTTTATCTCTGCCATCACATCTGGGATTGTTGAATCGTCCTGATTTAAGAGGATTCGCCTGTCTCTAAGCCTTTATTATTTAAGCCCGACATCTATTTTCGAAACTCATTAATAAAGTCAACTTTTATGCACTACTACAGACGAATCTCTGAGCTAAGTTTTATGTTTTCCTCTGAGAAGGTGTTGCCCTGAACAACAGCGAACTCAACAAACCCGCCTGTTTTATAAGTAAAGCATCGATTCCACGTGGCGACAAATTAAGAAAATTCCATGGGCAACACTGGGGAAACAAGGATTAACACAGCAATTGCCCACTTAATATAAGAAAATATCTGTGTTGAACTGCTTTCATCATAATTATTAACCATGTTTGATTGCTGTTGTCACCCTCAGCGATACCTGGGCAATAACATTTTCTGGACAACAGTCAGCAACAAAATTGTTACCGACCTGTTGCTGAACCGTCGCTGTTTTTGTCGTCACGTGGAAGGTCCCCTTTAGACGACGTCCGGACAGTAAAAACCTTATATCATGATACAGTCTTTGGAGTTTGTAATAGTAATCCAGTTTCACAATAACGTCAGACATGCGACTGCATGTCAAGACAGGAATGAAATAGGTGAATGATAACTGTGGTCTAATTCACCAGCTAAACTAGAACCTGCTGGTGGTCAAACAGAGACACAATAACACTAGCGGCATTGGACAGGCTCTTGATTAACTTTTTTTTCAATGCAATAAAATGGCGTATCAATGTTGCTTGAAATTCAATATAATCTTACAGTCCAACATTCTCGGTAACATCCAGAGTAATCTATATGCCTTCCGATACTCTTTTTCAGATATTACATTATTAGATTCATATTCGATATAGCCGTAGGTATCACACTTGCGCCCCGGTGCGCTGAATAGTGTCATCCATAAATCGTATCGACCTATACATGTCCAAGGCTATGACAAATAGATCTGAAGCACGAACAAGGCTGTCCATGTAATAAAGTCATGGTGGGTAAACCACAGAATGACCATAAAACCGTCTGGTCGGCTGTCCACCTCGTGGTCACCAGCGCAGACATTGTTCCAGCTTTCACATGATTTACCAAACATTGCATGATAGAACTTATCATCATTCAATTGATTTTTATGGAGCTACTTCGGAAAAGGCAGCAGTGCTCTAACTATCCAAGTCAGACGGAGTCACTAATGGCACGGACCAACTCCCATAATGGGACATTCGCATGCCCCCACTACCATCCCTCCCCCTGTCTCGGCTCCCCCATCCCACCTCCTCATGTCAGACTGTCACTCTCCATTTACACTGCTGACCTCTGCCATGTTCCATCTACATATCCCTGTCTGGTTTGGTGCTCCCAAGAAGATAAAAAAACACAATTTGGGTGACAAATGGCCATCGCCTAGCCTTACAAAGGTCATACTGTTAGCAGAGACCACACAGTCGACTGGGGATTCCATCCATGAGTGGGCACTGGTGAACAGTCACTGTACAAGTGTATATGAAGAGGCACACACTCAGATTATACATGCTTGGAAGGTAGTACTTAGACTCTATATTCACAAGGTAGCCCACAACCTAAAGATCTTTCAAAGGCAATATTGTATCATGAGACTCTGTTTTTCAATTTGCACAAGAATATCCTCCACTTAGAAAAGTAAGAATTGTGCTAATAAATGTGGGGTTCAACTGGGGAGCGGTACAGGTAATCACATTGTAGAAAGTAGTTACTGCCTGTGGATCCCAGAGTGATTGACTTACACGACTGTCGTCATTGCTGCGAGGCAAAGGCCAACATACTGACACATGGGTAAAATGTCAAGGTTTTTTTCCGAAGAAGAATATCGTCCTAGTTTTTTTACCAGCTTATGATATGCTATAGTTCTCTAAAGAAATGGATCTGTGGAATGGATTGCGATTATGCTACGATATTCACTCTTGATTCATTTGTTTGAATATTTCTTATCCCTTCCTATTGTTGAGCTTGCATTAGATACAAAGGCCTTTACCTTTATTATGGTATTCAAATGTCTGTCATATACAGTTTATGCAAGAACGCTGCTACATAATAATCACGCAGTATATTGGTTGTAACACGGGCTGTTCAATACGGATAGCAATAACATTAATAAGGTGACAAGCGCAGAGAAAGTTTATACGGACCACCCAGGTGGGCTGTAGATCAGCAATTGGCCAGGGGGCGGTATGATTAGAGGGCAAACGTCAAGGTCTCGGCAACTCTGAAAAGATGCTGTAATTGTTACCTAACATCGATCAAGTTGTGAAAGGTGTCGTCGCCTCAAATTCAACTGCCCAATTTTATTCCTGGGGGCTTTCTTCAATCAAAGTTATCAGAGTAACACTGATTTTCTGTTTGAATTGTGCCATCTGTTTTAGTAGGAAATGAAGATAGACAGCGCGACATCTTATATGCACACAATGGCTTAGTCACGGTCTCATAACAGAAGTAAATACAGCTGATAGTAAAAAATATTCTCTCAGCAAATTTATATTTATATTCAATAGTAAAAATTAATGCAGTACTGCGTAGCACTGTAATCCTCCCAACTGCCTCACCCCTTAACCTGCTTACCTGATCCCCCACCTCTTTCCTGTATCTAGACACCCTCCTAATATGCCTGACCGCCCTCTGTCACACAGAACAAACACCAAGGCAGCACCTCATCCGCATCCAGTCTGGCATTAAGTCTCTTTTTTATTCTGGAAGAGTTGGTGCTATGAACCTGTCATGTTGGCCTGTTAGGTAATGACATAGGTGGTGGTGGCTCGGGTGGTGGATAAGGGAAGGGCGGTATAGAGCAGAGGTGGGGAGGATGCACAATGTGGACCGAGGAGAATTGATGACAATAGGCCAAACAACAAAAAGGGAGATTGGCCATCCGAGGGCCCTCTCTACCTTTCTATTGTTGGATCCTGGCTGCACCAGGGACGCTCCCACATGGAAACCCCTGGCGCTCCCGGAGAAGGCAGGCGTTAAGTACATGTTCCCTGGGACTAAAGCCCACCTTATACCTAAAATATCTTTGTATCATCAGTAGTATAACGATGAGCTTCAAAATACATTATGGTTATAGGCCTATACAACATTAGATTTTCACGCATAGGTAATCCTCTTACCGAAAATGTCAGGTCTTAACTACACATTTGTCTTGAAGGATGGTTGACCGAAAAGTGTGGGTTCTAGGTAAATGTAATAGTTTAGGTTTGAACAGTTCACCCTAAACCAGCATCACCGTGACCTTTCAGGTGACCGAGACTGGCTTTTGTGTGGACCTAACTGACTGAAAGGTCTTTGCCCGAAGGGAATTATTAAATTCAAAAGTTTGTCCAGTCCACTCGGCCCAAAACCATGCAAATTGGTGAGACTCGTGCGCCACAGGGTTTTCATCAAAGGGCTGAAGGAGGATGGGACACGCTTCGGGGCAGTTTCTTTGCATGTATTCTAATTGACGGAAAGACTGGTCCATGTCTGACCGCAGGGTCTAGCACATTGCTTCAGGTGACCATGGACTAGAGGCCATAAAGTAATAACTGAGACTTGCAAATACATTCTGTTTATGATACAGGCATAGTAAGTTATGTCTTAGAAGGTTGATTGGAGATTTCAAAACGTCAATCGCTGATTGGTAGATAAACAGCTTTTTAACACGATATCGTACCATTGTTGATTGCGAAGCTTCATATGAGCTACTGGCCACCTACCCTGCTGGATTATATTTTTCCATGACAGCGTAGAACCCTGGCTCATAATACCATGCAATATTACTGAATTGGTATTTTATCAAGGTCATTGGAATAATGTGGTAACATGGGGGAAATCCGCTATGACGTCTACCTTTAAAAAACTGCTAGATCATCTCATAAAAACAATATCGGAACAAACTGGTCAAAAACCAGGTTACTTTCACCGTGGGAATAAATTAGAATTACCTCAAAGTCGACGTTCTTTTCGATGTTACCAGCGGCTACTATGAAGAGGATGGCGCGCGCCCCTGGCGGCGTGAAGGGACCACCCTTGTCCGGGCTAGGGCGGGGCCGGGGGCTAACACTGCGTACCCTGGACAGGGTAAAGCTGGTGACCCTGCGCCCCGCGCGGGGGTCGGGCGACTTGGCGCGAGTTCGCGGCCGCTGGAAGCCCTTCCAGGAGGCCGAGCGTCGCGGCTGTTCCTGGGGCGGCTTAAGGGTCTGCGCGAGCCTCTCCTGCAGGGAGAATTGGCTGAGCAGCTCTCTCTTGACGTTGGGCGGGGAGGCGGAGGAGATGACCACCTTGGTGACCACTGCACCCTGAGTTGGATATTTCCCACTAGGCTGAGCACTCATTTGGACGTCGGGGCTACAGTCGCCGGAATTGCCGGAAGTAAACATCGGCGAATCCGGTGGACTTCCGGTTGTGGTACAGTTGTCGGCGGAACGCGACTTCTGAAGTCGGCTCTGACGGAGAGACTTTGGGCTAGGAAAGCCAAGTCGGTTGGAAAAAGCGTTCAGCATATTGGTCATCGGATTTGTACCGACTGCTCATGTGAGGTTCCAGAAAGGACTACTTAAGGTTGTCTTATTCCGTGATCTGCACTTGGCTGAAGTCATTGTAAGCCATGTAGTTGGTTTACAGTCTCTGTGTGTGCTGGTAATATATTCCGTCCCAAGTGAGCATTGTCTCGGTCCAATTCAATACAATATCAAGGTAAACACTACGTGTACAGCCAACCTGAGCTGTGTTCCATAAAACATAAAACACTACGTGTTGTCATACAGAACTCTACCATGTCAGACCATAAACAAACTGGTTGCCTACGTTTCAGAACCGACGTGTCGAGCACATTGACTCCCTACAACACAGACTGGCCACTAGTCCCTTTCCTTTTGCCATTATGGTCTTTTCTCGGGTCCGGCAAGGCTAGGGGTGTTTTCCGGGTATACCCCAAGAGGTAGCCTGCTTTAAGACACACTGGCGTGTGACTGGAGCGTTCACTGCATGCTAGACGTCTGCATTTTGTGAAGGCAGAGTAACATGTGTCCCCGGTGGGCGGCGGGCGATCCTCGGCCTGTCCTACAGAATGTGGAGCTCAGGCCTGGGGCCATTCCACAGCCCGGCCACGGAGAGCACCGCCTGCAGCCACAGTCACCGAGTCCAACGCTCAAGTCTCTAGTTCAAACATCCAAACTCTGACACAGACACACAAGCCGACGGATAGAAAAAGCCAGGAGGGAGTCAAAAAGGAAAAAGAAAAGAAAGTGGAGCTAAATGTGTCCCCCTTCCTCTATATACACCGTCCGCCGCCACTGCTCCATGCCGTGTATCTGACGGAATCCTTGGTTAAATAGACTCTGGTCTGGTCTGGTCTGGTCTGGTCAGAGTTGGTTTGAAACATGCATGGAAATATGGAGCTTCTTGAAAGTCTGTGAATTGGGTCTTGTGTACGAAGTGATGGTGAATGGTCAGCTTTAAGTCGGGTCATGCATGCAACCCGCAGCAGTTGGACAATATCTGTTACCAACAGTCGGTCAGATGGGAAGAGCTGGCCGGCTGGGCTGCCACTGCTTCAAGGTGAAGAGTACATACATCCCCGTGTCCCTTGTCAGGGGGTGCTTGAGATATGGGGTGCAAACCCTCTTCACTCCCGCACCGCATACACTATACACGCTCACACCCTCGAAAAACCATCCCCCCGGATTACTCAGGCCCGACGTGTGTCCCACCATTCAGCCCACACCTCTCTCCCCAACCCACCAGCAAACCCTTCCTCGTGTTCTACATTCAGGGGAATCAGACCAGATCCACAATGCAAAGTCGAAACCATTTGCACTCTGAACGATCATTATATTCCGTCCTCAGTCATCTGGCAGGAAAATGGCCTCAGCCTAGTAACAGTTTCCCACACCTTTTGAGGATGTTCATCACTGGATCCTGATCCTGTCTAGAAAGAAGGAGGTCCAGGCACCCTAAGGAACAGATGAGGCTGCCCCTTGACCCCGGCCCTTGACCCCCTACCTCTGATCCCTGATATATCCCCAAAGGTTGTATGTACTATGACGTCGGAAACCCATCATAGGTAAAGGGATGTCAACATCCAAGATTTAGCTCCAGGGGGCTCCTTTCAAAACCATTTCAGGGGTGCCTTTATTAAGTCTCATGATAGACCATTTCAGAATTGACCCTGGCACCAGGCGCTCATAAATCTAACGTGTTAATAATAAGTTAGTGTTTAGAATTGTTTAGGAAATAGGGACAAAATGTCCTCCCTTAACCACTCTTGGACTCTTTCCAATTCACTTGCGTAGTTTTTCGCCCGCAATGACTTAAATTGAGTTGTGTTGTGACGTTAAAAAGGTGAAAAAACAGAGGGGTCCCCAAAACATGCTGGTAAATACACGTCAATTAGTTTTCTATCTACTAGCTTGGCCAGTGTACCTTGTTGACTTTTTCTTTACACCAGTAACCTGCCACAATGGGCCAAATGTGCACATGTCCTTTCACAGCAGCCCTTCGTTCCCCAAACCAATCCTCTTGGCCCTCAGTCAAAAGCCCGCTGGTGGCTTAAGGCTCCGCTCCGTGGCCTTCTGGATGCAATAGCTAGGACACCTGTTTCTGTTAATTGATTCTTGGCAATAATTGTAAGGAATACATACAACGTACACAAGGCACAATTCTGACGGCCAAAGATCTGAAGAATCGACATTGTTGAGCAGACTTGATCAATTAAAGAAAATTGATATTGCAGGGAAGTAGTTCTTGTATAGTAAGATCTTAATATCATCTACTAAAGAAATGCACAATGAGTCAACATTTATTTTTGAAGTGGCTGCCAAGAAATCAGAAGAGTGACACAAGAATGGATAGCTTATTAATAATTTAGATGTCACTAGTTGTTTCAGTTACATTGAATTTTCCAACCCCCTTCTTCTCTGAGGAAGGTGCGATGATTGAATATGGAAGACAATACGGACAAGAAAAACAATTTAGTGCAGATTACCAATACATGTATCATAATTCGTTGCCCATGTCGCCAGTGACAGTTTCACAAAAGGCAGGCCTATCTGCCGTACGCGGGATGGTACCAGGAGAGAAAAGCCAAGTCTCAGAGAACTCAGTACCTGGAGCCTTCACCAATGGCCCAAGGCATATCGTAGCAAGATGAAAAGCAAGTCTTGGGGCAGTCGCTTGACCCATACTTTGATGGCCATAGCTCTGGGAAAATGACAAGAAGCAACAACAATAATGTATTGTGACAAAGGGCCTAACGTTCTTTGTTTATATTATGGGTGTTAAGCTTTGTATACCATAGTAAACAAATTTAGGAAATTAGAAATTTATGAATTGGTGATTTCAAAAAGTTGTACAAGAATTCATGTAAATACCTTTCCAACCTAATTGGCCAGACAGTACATTAGTTCAAAAGCCTCAGGTGCTATGCTTCACAGAAAATCTATCAAATTTAATGTAAAAAGAGTGAGCAGGAAGTACTTTGGAGAATTCACCAAACATATCCGCCTGGTGATTGATTCTGTTTAGAGAATGGAAAGTTCTGTGCGAATTACACTTGGAGGAGTGAAATCTCCCCTCGCTCCAACTGTGCACCTCACTGTGCATGGGGCTACACGGAGACTGTCAGACCAGACACCTCAAAATGGCAACAGTGCCAAAATTGGACTGCGCTGGTTCGGCCCGACAAAATAGGACGTGGGTGAAGCTTCCTGCTGTGCCCCTCTGCCAACCAACCTGAGATGGCTCGCTCCTGGCGGGCCCACCTGTGGCTCAGGTGAGGTAATGACCACCACAATGTGACTAATCACTCAGGTGAGACAGGGAGAAAGTCTACCTCCATCTAAGGACTTACTGCAGGATGGGGCTGTAGGGAGGGGGTGCCCCTGATGTGAATAAAAAGTCGATTGCAACAGATGGCAACGCTGTAATTGCCCACTTGATTTGAGTATACAGTATGAAAGAATAATGAACGGTTTGTTGCATTTCGGTAAATCCTGAATAAGGAGCAGCTGATTAGAATCTTGATGTATATGTTGCTATTCTCTTTTTTTTTCAATGATGTTTGCACATGTCCTTCCCATGATTTATCTTAGTCGACCTTGTTTAGAACCAGGGTCATTTTTCACTTGAACAATTGGCAGTCGTCCAAGATGGGCAAGGAAATGGTAACGGGTCAATTGCCCAGGGTCCAAAAATAGCGCAGCAAAGCAAAAGTAAAATGTGCGATTTAATCGGCAACGTAGTACTGCGGTCAGGAGATACCTTTTGTGAGGCAGGATCAAAGGTGTTACTCTTTCGATCTTACAGCGTTGAGGCCTAATGGTATCACCTCAATGGCCAAATCTAAATAGAGGGCTAAGTAAAGAAGTCTGGATATAGAGATAGAGGGACCCCATAGTTTGAGGGCGGGCCCGCCTAATGTCTTAATGAGCAGGTAAGAAGAGATGGATTAAATCTTTTCAACTCGAATTCACTTCCAGGTGGCCAGGCCCAGAGAAAGCGACTATAACGACTCCCGTGACACTTCTCCCACCTATATATTAGCAGCTCTTTATATCCACAGTGCAATAAAGTCCTGCGCGTGTCCTTTTCTGAAAGTTACATTTTATTAAAAGCCTGTGTTCAAAAAGAAATACGTATTGGTTATCATTTCTTCACATATGGCGTCTGACTAACATTTTAGAAGACAATCTATTAGACTTACGAAAAATAAAGTTTTTCAGTATCCACACTAAATAAAAAGAGCATTGCGTGGGTAGGACTGATGGTTAAGTTGACAGATTGGTTCTCTATACAAAACAATGACATTAGTAGATGCTTATAGATTAGGAGAACACATGCTTACAAAACTAGCTATAGCTTTTCAGAATTTCAGTATCTCTATATACCTATAAGAAAACAAACATTTGGGATCTTCTGTCAGTCTGGCATGCACAGCAGAGCTATAATCATAACGTGCAACATGTTGGACAATGAGATTTAAGTTTGCAGGTGGAACTCCTTAATAGTATTTAGGACCATGCCCACACTTTCTGCGTAGCTGAGAAGTTTCTTGTGTCAATTTTTCATTCTCTCTTTATGTCAGTGATCTGTCACTGTCTCCAGGTTTGGTCTCGCCGCGCTGACCAGGTATGGAGGATAGGGTGATGCAACTATCAGATGTCCGACACGGTAGGCGGGCCACACAAGGACGTGTAGGGACCAGCTACTTAATCCTAGCCTGGAAAATGTGTAAAGCCCCGGCCACACTCACCAACTCAACTCAACTCGACTGTCGTAGCTCAGAGAGGCGCCAGACCCCTACGACTGTCTGGTCGTAGCCATAAACTCTACTATGCCCTAGGGTACGACCCGACGGTCGTAGCATGAAGACTATATTAGATATATACATATCTACTCCACACCCCCCTAAGACCCGACCATCCAGTCGTACATCTTCTTCTTCTCAAGATCTAAGACTCAACTCAACTATCGTAGGTTTAGCTGCGACTTCCCCGGCCACACTGAAGGACTGAGACCAACTCAACTCAACTCGACCGTCGAGTTGGGTTCAGTTGGTCAGTGTGGCCGGGGCTTTACTGACTCTTGATTGAATAGAACTGTCATCTTCTTTTACAAAGCACATACTTATAATTGTTTGGAAAGAACCCTGCACATTATATAGAATAAAAACCTACTGAGGTGCCATCAATCTTTCTGAACCTATGTCTGAAAGATTTTTTCCGTCACTTTATAATCACTTTTCCGTAATTTTTTATAGTTTACAAGATAGATTACAAAAGAGGACAATCCCTAGCACCAAGCAGATCCTGTCCTGGCGGTCTTTTTTCATTTCCGAACTGATGTGACATTTCGTAATTTCAGTAAAATAAAAGAAAAGGAGTAAACTTTCTGTAGATATTTTGTCCCTTTTGCAAACCCCATTTTGTTAAGTCTCTTCCTATAATACCATGGCTTAAAGCCATTTCAATTTTACTTCGATTTCCGATTTCAATGGAAATCTTGGATAAAAGAAAGCGGTCTGCTGCGGTCCGCCGTACATTTGATTATATATCCAAATACTCTATTTGTATATCAGTATATATGGCCGTCTAATCACTCGCACCTGTATTTTGCTAGTGTAGACAGGCAAGGTAAATGTCGAGCTTTCCCTAAATACCCGGACAAACAAGCCCAGACCCCAAGTGAAGCCAATTGGAAGAATTCAGAAAGCCCACCATTCTTCAGGGAATCCAAGATATGGCGGGCGTCCTTTTACACGAATCAAAGGTCTTAACATCTCCCTTCACCCTCTCCCAAGGTCTCCCCTAAACGCCCGACATATTTCCCATCCCTCATGACAATTACTCAGTGTGTAATTGGTTTCTATGAGAACTTCAAAGAAATGGTAAAGAAAGCAAACTGAGAAACGGCTTTTTGGTGATTACGGCCGGGACCTGTAGCTGGAGCCGGCTCCTTTCCCATCTATTTCAAAACCGTCTGGGCTTGGTGCAGGAATCGAGAGGCAGGCTTCTAGATAATATTATTATGACTTAATGTGTCCAACTGGCCACTTGAATAAGCCTGGTAGTCATTCTGGTTTTGTATCAGAAATTTAGATTCTGGTGAATAGAGTAACATAATTCACTTCTCTCGGTGAGACATTTAACATAATTCACTTCTCTGGGAGAGACATTTTACAAACCATTTGTGGAAACAATGAACTGAAAGTCCTTATTTAGTACAAGTATGGAAGGCAACAATGGTAAACTTATCAATATTTATTTTAAATAATTAATACCTGGGCCCACGCATAATTTTGAAACAAGTGGGTAACATCTGGATTTAAGGGATATAGGATACTGAGTCATATCTAAACTGTAATGTATAAAAATACTATCAAAAGAAACACATTTTTACACATGTATGATCTCAAGACATGGGTAGTGAGACACTCGATGGTCTTAAAGTGAATCTTAAACCTAAAATAATGAGCATACATCAGGCTGTCACCGGTGACACCCGCTTGACCAAGTCCTTTCTGTGCCTCAGGACAAACTAAGCAAATAATACCATCCCTGTAAACTTGGACCCAGAATTAGATAAAGTGTGGACCAAGCGATATATGGGAGCATATTTAGGAAAAGGTACCTAATGAGATTTAATGAGGTCACAAAATCACATGAAACATGGGGAAATGTGTCAGCATTATTCTTATTGTAGAGAACCTACTCTTTCAAATGCTGCAAACCATTTTGAAATATTCCTGATAGAACCTGAGATAAACATGTATGAACCTACCCATCTCTTGTACATTGAGAACCCTTATTCCCAATTGCTGTTGTTACTTCCATGTTATGGCGACTTAAAGTTTCTTATGTTTATCAAGAGATTAAGTTTTCTTATTTCTGAGAATATTAAAAGTGCCATAACTATTGACAGGAGTGTTTGTTCCACTCACTGTTTTCAGTTTTGAGAAGGTAAAAACATTTTCTACATTACCTGTGAAAAAATGTTCTTTTCATTTTTTATATTCTTTTTATCGTAACCATGGTAACTCGCTAACCTAAATTGTGCGCAGAAATTCTGCTAAAAACGTTCCATTTTTATTTTCCCATGATGCATTGCTTATGAAAATTTTGATTTTTTAGTAAATGTCATGAGAATCTTAAGAAAATTTCACGTAAGTCAATTTTTTTCATAAAATATCTTAAAAAATAGTTTTTCCCCATATATTTCATGATTAATGGAACAAAGAGTCAATTTCTGCCAGATACTGCCAGATTTGGCCCAAATTGAGCATAATGGCCTATATTGTACGTAAGATTGCAAAGGAACTAAATATCGTAGAATGATAAAACAAAGAGTAGAAGAATCCCTGGGACTTCAGAAACACTATAAGACATAACCTTTAGCTGTATGTTAAGTGATTGTTTCATAATATGAACAAACCTCCAGAACTAGCGGCCACAGGATGGCCAAGAATGTCATTAGGTACCTTTTCCCAAATATGCTCCCATATGAGATGGCAAAATTAGAATGAAAGATTTCACCAACTCACAATGGTCCATATTTAGCATTCTTGTTTGATGGTGGTGTGTAATGATCTCAATTGTCAAATATTCAGCTCACCAATACAAAAGTATGTAAATTGGTTTAGGTCTGCCGTGGTATGTAACTTATATATCTTAATGCTTAGAAAAAGTCTTCCTTGGCGGTAGCAAGATCCTTGTCAAGGTAACAAAAAAATGACCACAACTAAAGGCCGTTAACTTGAGAATTAATACTCATCTGAAAAAAGTTGGCAGGCTTCCTAGGAGCAGAGCCCAATAATCCCGGTACTCTGGGCACAGTTTTGGCAATGGGCCTTTACCTTATGACATATGACCTCAGAAACGTCTTCTTTTAAGGAGTGTCTTTGTAAGTAAGCGGAGAAAAGAATTGAACGTCCAAAGTACAGTATAATCTTTGCTAGGCCTATGTGTGAGATCAAGTCTCGAGGTCAAAAAGAGTGTCAGCAATAGATATTTCAAGGACACATCTGAACTGCTATCATACCGTGATTAACTTAATCAATGCATTAAGCCCAAATAACTATGGTGAGAGAAACAATTAAACCGACAATAACCATTAAAACGACGTGCATGCAGAAACGGGCCGGACTGTGGTCGGGACTATATCTACGTGTGTGGTATCTCAGATGAAGTTTTGAAATGACCAAGGTTTTGAAATGCCTGTCAGTTCAAAGGTGATCGCTTACCTTCACCCTGCCAAATAAAGAGATTGAACGTCGTGCCGTCAGCCTGGTGACGGCCGGCGCACAGGCACTCCCATCAGAACCCATCAATCCCGGGGCGGAACAAAGTGATCACAACGTTGTCATCTTCATAACTTGAAACCCGATAGCCTTGAGTATGTATCCAAGCAGATCAGTACAGTTCAAATTAGGTGAGAATGAGATAGAGAAATCCAGAAACTAGGCGCCTGTTGGATGTTGTGGATGAATTGTCAGCCGGTCAACCATGCCGGTATGTCAGGTGAGAATAACCTGATCGGGTGAATGTCCGTGTAAACGTGCATGCACGGGCCCCCAAACCTGGATTGCAGGCACACAGGGGGTATCGGCCACAGCCCAGGCTGACCTAATTTACCCCTCAATGAATAGGGGGTCATTAGTAGTAGGAGGTCTGACAAAGCAGGTCTCTCCTCCCCCATGCAGGCCCAGGATTACACTGACCAAACAAAGGGCAGGTGAACAGGTAGCCACTCCCATGTGTTTATTTTAGCATGTACTTTGAGGCGATCAGGGTAAGCTGAATGAAGACAATGGGTTTGGGGTATAAGGGTTGATAAGGGTTGTACAGTCTGCGTTCAGAGTCACAACACTGTCTGTCCAAGTTTGAAGACACTCCTACCCTAAAAGTATGAGTGGTGCTTAGATACAGATTTATTGTCTACATTAATTGCATTGGTTCTTCTGTTCTTATTACTTTACATAATATGCGTTATTGCCTGGTGTGAATTATCAAATTGCGAGCGAGTCTCATGTTATGCCCATTTAGTAATTATGGGTGTTCATGTATATTTGAAAAGGAAGTCACTGAATCGGACTACAAAAGATTTCATTTTATGATGTTGCTCCGCTACCTGGTGGAAATTCCTTTCCTTAACTATCTAGAAACCAGTGTTAAGCGAGAAATCACAGCCACCTTTGGACGTTGAGACAGGTAGGCCCTACTGTCAGGACAAATACAGAGAAAGGGTGTGCATGGTTGCGGTTACAATACACAGTAGAGGTACGGGGACATGGTACAACGGCTAACCTCAATCAATACAGGGCGGGATCCAGAGGTATCTCGACTGGGCCCTAAATCCCCAAAAATACAGACTTCCGCCTACAATACCCTGTCCAATCCCCCGACATGTGAATAGTGAAAGGGAGTTCGTATCCGCCCTCCTCCGCCGCCACAATATAAGGCGTGGTGAAAAGCTAAATACAGATTTTCGATGAAAAAGGCAATATGATACACCTATAATAAACTGGTATGTCATTCATTGAGGCCAAGCTTGCCGTTTACTGCCTTTCTAAGGTCACGTGGGCACAGATGTGTTTAGTGGAAAGAGGCAACAATGTGTGGCAATGTAATTCTGTATGCTATAAAATACACGGACATTAAGTCTATTTGGTTGCACTGCATGTAAGTGGCAGTGGACTAGTGGTGTTTTCAAACTCAATCACCATCAATGATCGTGTTCGAGAATCCTACAGTGTATTACACAACATGTAGCGTATATAATCATATTTATATTTATTATTTTTCTACTGTGTTCACCCTTTCTGTAGACATGAGTGAAAATCCCACTGGAAATTTTTGGGGCTTAGTAAAAAAAAAACTTTTTTACTGGGAGACTCACACCGCCTCGTCTCTACAACTATATAATCATATTTACATTGTTTTTTTAATTAAAAGAGAAGATCAAAATAATGTAAATACTGATCAAACTTATCAATCTATCCCCGATCTATCAGAATCAAAATGCGATAGTCCTTTACACCAATAATAAAGTAACTGACACTCAACCATCCGATATAATATGTTAGCAATCATCGATTCAACCACTTTCGCTGAGACAATATAGTCTTTGTATTGTACAACAGGTGCATCTTTCCCTCTGCAGGTACACGTTCCGTTAATTAACCCAGCGCGTGCAGTACGGCTTACCGTACAGTAGTCAAGCCGGGGCCTGGCCGGAACCAACAGAACATGTTTTACTCCAGTCACAACAAGGGTCTTAACGTTCTCCCACTGTCGGGATAAACCATCCAGAGACCACTAGACAAACACTTCCAGGGGCTTCTCTTTCATCTTCATGCTGGGATAATGAAGTCGGGCCGCAGTGAAAACACGGGCAGCAAACAACAATCAGGCGGGGTCCCGTTCAGCTTTTGTTTTAGAACAGAGGGGCTACAAACTCAAAGCCTGCGTACGCCTCACTGCATGTTTTGATGTCTGTTTATAATGGCTCTGGGGAAATATTGTATTTGATTGCGACTGCCAATCTAGCTAGTTACGAAGATTCTATTATTTGTTAGGGGGAGGACCCAAAGTGAGGGTGCGTTAACAATTGAAGCAAGGGTAAATATTTTAGCTGTTCGGCAGTTTTCTTTCTAATTTCTCGAGTTATGGTCAGCTGATCCGACAGTGTGGATCCCATTTCCCCCAGACAACTGCATCGTTACTGCGTTATAAATCAAGGAACAAAGCACTCGACGTGCTTTATGTGACCGGGAATTTTACGAACTAAGTTTAATTCTTATGGGACCACCCATATCTCCAGACACTGAGACCTTCATGCACACCATGACTAAAACCTAGGTCTTGCTCTCCAAGGGCAAAAACGTGTGATTAAAACATTCTTCCCAGTTCAACAGTTTTAGATATGAAATCAATGTAAAAAAGATTTCTTCCAAACGACCAATAAGCATCATTAACTTCAGCGGCGAGCTGTGACGCCCCACTCCTTCACTTCACACCTACGTTCAGTGTGTACAGACTACAAGAGATGAGGGGTTCCTGGAGGGCGGGAGGTGGACACGCCACCGTCTCCTGTTTGACTGGGACAGGTGCTAACCAGCTACACCTTCCTCCACAAAAAGCAGGAGCTTTTCACATGCTATGTACCTATTGTATCACTGGTTCTATCTTAAAAATACATCCCAAGTATTGATGGCACGTTAAAAGTGGTTTCGCGTCTTTTTATCATAAAAAAAAGACCTTACGTAGGCCATAACATGACGATATCTTCTGCGCATCTGACATTTCAGGAAATTGTTTTAAACCCATAATTACTTTCTAGAAAATTTCGAAAAGAACAATATTTTTTTTAAACGCAAATAACGGAATATCGATATAAAGAAATGTAGCCATGGCTATATGACATCGACGTGACACAAGTTGATATTTTAGTTTCTGTTTAACATGGTGTTATGTAGTTGTTCTACTGTCGTCAGAAAACATGAGAGTAAAACATTATTTAAAATTAAATTCACACCACCTATCGAACCTTCACACCACCATTGATACAGTTCATTATCTACAGCAGTAACATAGTGGTAACTAACAGCATGCGATATGAAAAGGTATGAAATGGAATAGGACAAAAAGCTATTCTAAGATTAGTGAGGATAATAACGATAGTGTCCAGAGAGGCCACCATTTGCATATTCCCTAGACATCCTAGTTGCATGACTTACCTCCGCGTAGACCTTCCACTCAGGAGGGATTTATTTTATCCAACCTGTAATAATCCGTTCTCATAGTTTATAATCCTTGGCTTGGTGTGGAGATAATCGTACTCCAGTGGATGCTAATTACTTTCAGTAATCCATGTACAGGCATTGTCTTAGTAGTTGGAGAGCCATTATATCCATGGGATTTTGGCTACTTGTCAAATGAAAGTGTTCCAGTGTTCACACATGTTAGACGTGGTGAATACAAACGAGCATTAAAACACATTGTTACAGTGATATAGTCAGTTGTAACACCTTTCATGCAAATGGTAGCTCCCCTGGACAATTTGAACAATGGACAAAATGGTTTGCTAGCAATGCTGTGATGAACCGGTTGTAACTATATCAACCTTTAAATATCAAAGCATTACTTCTCATTGGTTTAGATATTTTCCGAAAGAGACGGAACACTTAAAATTGTGTTTCCTTTTAATTCTTCAGTTCTATCTAGATCTTATTTAAATAATCACTTTTATGTGGGGATTATTGATACAACACCTAGCAAACCATGCGAAAAAACAATCACCAATAGTGTCAATCACCAAGAGTGTTATTTTCAAGGTTCTGACAAGATGTACAATACAAACTCACGGGTAGTAGCAGCAAAGACTCAAGAGAGTGCTGGGCCGCCCCTCTCCGCAGGTGACAGAACTGGACGAACTCCTCATCTGACTCCCGCTTCTCCTTCAGTAGACTGCAGCATCCATGTCAAATAGAAGGGCAATTATTGATAGGAGTGTGACAATAACTTGGTAAACAACGAACTGTTTTTCAATAAATTGATGGCTCCAGTTATTTCCAATGATATTATGGAATTCAGTTGTCCCCCACCCCACCAGAAAAACGTGTCGACAGAATTACTAATGTTTTTTTTTAAGTTATCTGGTTATAATTCCAATTAATGTAAAACAATAGTGGTAAAAGACATCATGGGAAATGAATAATAACCAATTCTTTCAAAAGAAAACTTTGAATTATTTATTAGAAAATGTGTGTTCAATATCTAACGTCGGTCATATGCGTAATACAAAGATCAGAGGATACGGCTGTGTCCTCTTTCTTAATATACAGTATGAACAATGTTAATGAGGAGGGAAGTGTTCATCCTTTGAAAACATCATGTTTGGAGTTGTTAGAAACTTAAAATACTGACCTTCTGATGTCTTTGTAGTTGTGGTAATACTCGTCATAATGGATCCAAAACTGTTTCGAGAAGAGGTTCCCTGTAATTAGAAATAAAATGTCATTGGACGGACGCCTATACTTTGTCATGTTCATGGAATCAACATTCATTAACCAGTTAACGTTTTATGTAAATACTTTCTCAGGGATATCAAAAGCAGATTTGAGCAAAAACAAACCATAAAACAAACAGACACGACAAAAACATTGAAGACCTTTAGTGCGCAATTGTTAAGTATGTTTACACCTGTTAGCTGACTTTGAATGATTAAAGAGGTTACATAAGGTATTGATGACTTGTTATTCAAGCAATTGATGGAGACAGCAAAATAAGCCGAGTATGATCAACGTCCCAGCAGATAGTTGTCTTCTGATTTGTTTGTAGTAGATCAGCCTAAAGTGTCAGGACCTGATCAGGTAAGATCACTATCAGGGGTATCTGGTTTGGTCAGAAGGAGGGAGTCCTTAGTTTGGGTATGGCAGTTAGTGTGCAAGTATATATATGGATTCTTGGTGTTTGTTAAGGTAGCTAGGTGCCCTACAGGTACAGGCAGATTATCGCTGCATTGACATCCATGCCAGATGCACTAACACCAAGGTAACGTCACCTTCAAAACAATGATCTTGTACGGTGCTCATTTCATACTGACATAGCCAAGAACTCCAATAGCAGATTTATTAACAACCATTTCCACCAACTGCTACTTTACTGTGATGTTTGGCACTATGACTATCCCTAGGTGCTACTTTATGAAAAGGGTTTATCTATGGCTATCAATAAATTATGCAAGTAAGACTGACTGTAGACTTACAATTAATTAGGCATACACTAATTATATAATACAAAATGATACATAATGGTAGTGTTACTCAGAGGATATAATCATATAGGGGGTATATTCAAAAACACTAATATGCGTGTCTGTGCATAAATAATTATATAAATACAAACTAATACATACTTGCGTGGAAATGCTTTAGAAAAATATTGTTCTAATTCTCCAATTCTTATTGCCATGGTTCAGGTATTAGAAAAGTGGCTATTTATATACATGCATTTTTATATTACATACCAGTATAATCTGTATGTACCAGAGTGATGCAATGCGACCATGCCTCTTACACTAACTTAGATACCCACAAGTTGAGCATGTCATTACCTGCGGCTCTGTCTACATACAAACCTCAGATTGTAAATCATTATTTAGCTGAGGCAGACTAACGAGTTTTTCATACGTTATGTCAGTATAGGCAGTCTACCAACAACTGGCATGTTTCTGGATCCTCCCCAGTTGAAGTTGTGAGTCATAACGATGTGCGACCCACTGGTAGACATCACACCTCAGGGTGTAGCCGGGTGGCCCGTTGGCCAGCACCACCCTGGAGCTATGTAATAGCTTTGTTTGTTTCATATAAAGTTACATTTAGTTCAACCGTGCGTGACATTGATTTCTTTTCAGGAAAAGGCACTCGTGTATTTGGGTCACGTGTCTGTGCTAGCTGTCTCATCAGCTTTTTATAGACATACATCAGGGCTACTTTATTCTTCTTGTTGTTAATCAATTACATGGAGCAGATTATATGTTCTCCACATAGTAATCAGACATCTACGTCAGTAGCAGATACACGGTTGACGCTAGTACAAAAAGTTAGAGACCATGACTGTATACAGACACCACCTGTAGGAGTAGGTTGGCCATGGAAGCACAATATGGGTGGGGGCGGAATGGTGCCATAATGTAGGCGCAAAATGTAGAAACTATTAAATACACGTAGACAGAAACTGAAAAGATACTGAAGCCATCGCGTTAGACCACAAATAATGCCATGTTTAGTGGAAATGTATAAACTAAGCCTTGTGACTTGTCGATATATCACCCTTAATGCATCATGATCTTGGCTCACCTGTAGATAACATGAAGGAACTTTGCTATTCTTTCTGGGCAGAGAATTCAGTTTTATCGAAGTCAAGTTCATGTCTTCTTCCCCAATTTAACCAACTTGGCCCTCACTTTTTCATCTGCCTTATTACATATATACTTCCCATCTGCATTTCCCTTTGACTTTATTTCGTTTCAATCATCTCTCATATATATTATTTCGTGGTTATGATATGATCTAACAGATTCAATTCTCGTGTCCAATTATTTGCGGAGGTACCCCTGAGGGGAAAGTGCCATTATTTGTAAGTGAACTGAAGATGTGACGGTAAACGTGGCCCTGCAGCGACCGGGCTAAACGTCCCGATACAATTATGACCAATTCACGTCCCGCCACACAAGGCCCTGCACGGAAAATATCCCTTAATGCGACTCAAATTACCTGTCAAATCCCTTGTGCATCTCTGACCTTGGGCAACCACACAGTAATCCCCCAGGTCCATATACTTATTTACTCGCCCACGATGTAGGAAAAAAGGATATTTTGCTTCGGAGACCGGCATTCCAGTCGGACTGACAATACTAGAACAGACAAAGGCGGTTGTGTTTGCAATACCTGGGTTTCCAATGTTTGTTGTCGTTTTTTTTCTGGTTGCTTGGTAACTGAAGGGGTTCAGATCTTTTGAGGCTCGGGTTTAGATCTCGCCCGAATCTCACCAACCGTATCCATATCAACAGGAGCTTTCTTTATGACGTTGGCCTGACAACTGAACCTAAGCTCCAGCTCTATGCAACGGCAAATAAAACGGGAGTCGGGATCGTGAATGCTTGCATTCTTCCCGAGTATGCTTTTTATGTTTTCCAATTCATATTTGCTTATCCGGCGTAATTCTCCGATGCAACCATTGGGCCGTCCATATTTATCGTGACTAATGAAGTCATATGTACTACCAGATCTGGCAGAAACTTTACGTTTGAATTAAATGTAGGTTTTTCGGCAGAGTTATCAATAGGCGGGTTTCCTCTATCCTGGGGCATAAGTCTATGCATAGACATTGAATGAAAGGTAATTATCTCTGGTACCTATTACATGTATACTGGTTCGGATAACTTCATTAGACCAAAAAAAAGTTGTGTTCAGGTTTCCAGACCGACCCTAATTATTTGTCCCGACCCTAAATTTGTTCCAAGGGAAATATTAAAGAAAATTATTTTCTAAAATCTACTAAAGTGACCAAATAATATCAAAGAAGGTATAGCGGCTGTTAAAGATAGTTACATAAAGTGTCTGGAGGAAGTTTTTAAAGTGTATCACTAGCTGAATCAATCATAACGTCCGGCCAACCACACAGGGTTCTATCCAGACTGAAGGGACTCAAGGGGTCCTAACCCTACCCACTCCACACGTCAACGTCTACACACCGCTGTTGATCTTAACTGTAACCAAAAAAGGGGCGGAGGTGGGAATACTGCGCCCATTTTCGTCTTTGAATATCTGCCCCCACCCCAACACCACCATCTTTTAGATGTCCAAGCTCTGTCCTTTAAAGTACCTGGTAGGAGACATTCGTTGGTCAAGCCTTGTCTGTCCCACAGCAGGGGATGCTCGCAGTTCTCAATAAATCCACCAGGAGTCGCCCAGGAGTCAGTGGGTTAGCCAGGACATGACTACTAAGGTGAAGTGTAGGATGGTGTCGGGGGATTGTCCTATATTGAATTCTCAGTCCTTTAAACGTTTCTGACCAGCTGACTTCTTCAGACACCTCTGTATATGTTTAAAGGTAAGAGGTTACAGTTTCATGGCTGGCTACGTGTCACGTTTTTACGAGCCACGTGTGCCAAAATCATAACAAAAAGGTTTCTCCATTCATCAAAAGATGTAGATTTTTCATACTAAATTTATTAGTTTTTAAAGTGTCTTTGTGGAAACTTTTTGTTTACCGTAAGCAAATCAACTGAGTGACTTTGCTTTTGTGGAAGTTGCTCATCATTATATTGCGGGCTGTTCCTAACGGTGAATGTATCATTATGATCAATTCAGCGGAAAAGAATGGAATGATGTATCCTAACGATAGATGGTCGTTCCTTTGTCTATCTCCCTCCAATTCACTAGTAAATCACTAGTAATGTATAGGCTCCATCAAATCAATATTATGATTAATGGGACACTTTCTATTTTAGGGTATTCTAATCAGAGGGTGTTAATTGACCTGTGCTTATTGATATTTAATTTCAAGTGCTTTTTTGAGTGTGATGTAGATGCCTGGTGTGGATATCGCGATCCGTAATTTATTCTAATAATATGCATTTTATCCATCAACGTCTTACTCCTTAAAACTATAAGATACAGTTAACGTATCTCGGGCGTATCTCCACTTATGAACTGTCAGTTTTCACGAGGAAAAGAATTGGCATTGTTTTGAGAGGTAATCATGAAACTATCAGAATCCCAATAATCATAAGTGTAATTACTCTATACACAGAAATGAACTACGAACCACACAATATATCAAATACATTGTGTGGTTCGTAGTTTATTTCTATGTATAGAGTAATTAATACATAAATTTTATGTAATATAATTCTGTATGAAATAACACAAAAACTCTATATGTAAATACAAGTATACATTCTTTTCTACAAAGCAAATCACCTTGACCAAAAGTCTGTCATTGTCTATTAATCTTGCCTACATTATTCCGGAAGAAATCACGTAATGATTAAACCATTATAGGTCACAGTGATAAACTGAAAACATCAACTTACCTATGGTGGATACGGCGTCCCACTGCTGGATCGAGTCTTCCAGCTGTCAAAAGCAAAAAGAAACAGTGTCAAGAATGTGACACAGTGTGACAGGCGGTGTATGGGGTGAGAGTGAACGAGCACTGGTGTGAGGAGCACAGGTGTGACCCGCTCCGAGCTATGGCAAACCCGCTCACCTCAGGTCTGGGCGGGCAGATCATAGCGCCCGGCGTGTCAGAGGTGTAATACAAACATGGTGTATGGCGGGGCCGCGCATACCGAGTATGTTGACACTGATGTCGATCTATGGTCTCTGTATGTCAATGGACATAAGATGCATTTAATACAAAGTCTTGGTATACATGTACTGACTGCAAGATATGTCTGGTGTTCATGGGTATAGGCCTACATATGACGGTCTGAGAAATAGTCTTGACAAGGAATAACTTGTCGAAACCCAAAATTCAGAGTTTTAAAATACTTATTATCGGACATATCCATCCACCAAGTTATTTTTCATATCCATTTGTTCTTCGATTTCAGGGGTGCTTCCATGGGTACAAGGACAGAAAAAAAGATGGTTGGCGCTAATCTTAGAAACTGGATTGCTTTTTGTTTTATTTAGAAAATCATAATCCGTCAAAACGTGAGTGCCCGATGATTGTGAGCACTCTTCATCAGAGCGCCACTCCCATCCTGACCAGAAACCTGTCATATATTTAGGGGCAGATCCAGAGGAGGGGGTGGGGGGTTAAGGGGTCCTGACCTCTTTTTTGGTGGAGACTTAAACTTCCCAAAGAGAAAAAAAACCACAGTTTTAGTATTTAGCCTACCCCCCCCCCCCCCCACCACCACCACCACCACCCACCCTCCTTTCCGAAATCATGTATCCACTCCTGATATATATATATGTACACGGGTACCGTCTGATCAGAAGCAGGGGAAACTGTAGTGTGTGTCTGGGTTGTCAGTTCGGGGTCAGAGCGAGGTCACAATGACACTTCTCCTCCAGTAGCCACTGCCCGGCCCGTGCATGCAGGGTAGGTGGACTGCCAGCATCAGGGCCCGGGGTGACTGACCTTCTCAAACTTTGCCTGATATAACTTAGCATTGATTATTATGCTAATTCGAGAATATAAAAGTATATCTAATGCATAAGTCTGAGTTCCCCTACATGTATGCTGGTGTCTGTTTGAATACTCTCCATAGTGAAGGAACTAGCCAGTTCACCAGATGGGTTTACTGCAGCTTTCATGCCGGTATAGGCCCCATGCAGGTCTATCACCGTCCAGGCTACCAAATCATATACAGATGCATCCCATAATACGAAAAAAACATAATTATAAATGTTTTACTAATATTAACTATGTGCCAAAGACCCTTGTTCTGAACAAAATGGGTGACTTTGGACTTGAGATGAATATCTAATGTTTGCCCCTACATGTATTCTCCTTAATTGATTCTGACTAGGGAGGGTATGTAACAAAATGATATATGTCATCCTAAAATATCTAGTTGATTACAAGTGGAATGGTGCTATAATATTAGTTAGTACTTCCATGTCAACTGTGACCAACTGCGACCTTACCATAGGCACAGAACACTTCCTCCCATACTAAGGCTGATATAGGCATCACACTTATTTTGGTCTATAAAGAGGGCAGGTCTTTGGGGACACGTGGAGGGTCAAAGGTACAAACACGTGACCTGTTGCTGGTCAACGGGTAGCCCTTGTCAGGGTAATGTGGGGTCCCTCTGTCACACACCTGAGGGCTGTGAGGTAAGACTGGCAACACCCTCCCTCCAACCCCCGAGACTGATGGACACCCATATACAGAAGGAAGAGCTCGGGTAGCCAGGTAACAGGTGGGGGACAGGTGGCCGCCCATCCGGAGAGGTGCGTGCGTCTTGAGACGGGGAACCCTTCTACGCTCATTTTAAAATTATAGATTACAAGGCACTATTTCATAATACAAAGTTGAAATACTAATTGCTGTGTTTTATTTCTACAATATTGTTGTAATTTGTTGTCACAACGGCACAGATTGAAATCAGGGTACATGTATACGTTTCGACACTTTTTTTAAAAAAAAAGGTTTTATTGGTAATAATCTTATTACTGTTATTACTGTTGCAGCAAGTCAAGGCATTTCGAATACAAATGTTTTACTTTACAGTTAAAAAAGTATGCTGTTTCGCAGTTCTGAATATCCCTTTCCAATTTATTCCAGAGTAAAGTACCTCTATAATATGGACTGTTTTTGAAATGTGTTCCAATGCGTGTTGGGACTATAAATGTTTTCTTCTCAGCTGCACGTGTTAAGCGGTTAGGGACAGTAATATTAGCCTCATTTTTGCTATACAGAAAAAATAAACATAACAATTGAACTATTCGACGTTGCTCCAAACTGACAAGTTTCATTTTACTATGTAATAGTTCTACTGGGTAATGTTTGCCTCTATACAGTTTTAAACATATGCGCAATGCACTGTTTTGCAAGATTTGCAGCTCCCTTTTTTGGCCCAGTGAGCACGATATTAGTACAAAACCTGCATAATCTAGATGAGGTAAAATTGTCTGTTTGTAAATCATGATTGCAGACACTTGACCTCACACGAACACTTCAATTATGTTCTTTTTCATAAAATATATTGCATGAACAGAGCGTGACATGTACAACCAAATATATACTCTTAAATGCAAAAGACATTGGGTGTTGGATCCTACCTGCCCCGTCATACTAAGAATAGTGAAGAAGTATAGTTCGTAAAAGCTGACGTACAGGTGGCACTAGTGAATGGCCCATGAGGTTCCATGTTGGCGCCCTCTGTGTGACTACTCTTATACCATTTTGCTGCAACCGTATGTACTGACTGCACCCCATACTGATTTTTTTTTTAGTTTAGATAACATAATGCAATTTATTTTGTTTACCTTTAGGACGAGCATGGCGCTGAGGGATAGGAGGGGTTCGAGGCCAAAGAAAAGCACGCGGTGGTCGTCCTTTGTGAGCGAAGAAAATTTTCTGAAGATAGAATAAGAAAAGCACCGTCAAAAATATAACAATAGGAGACAGTCAAAACAAGGTATTAGATACATTGTCACCACGGTCTGGAGCTAAGATTCAATGTATTTCCGGCTTAACTGCCGAGATCTCTCGAGACTGCTGACCCGACGAGAATGGGATCAGGACCCGTCAGCCAAGTGAGACGTCACAAACGTTAGGGGTACCACAGGTCAACGACAAAGGGATATTCGGGAAAAGGGCAATCCTCAAAACTACAAAGAATGGTTTACTTTTTGTTGAATGAGCCAAACTGTCTTTTTCCCCACAATATGACATATGCTTACAGGTTTTTCATCAAATAAATATATTAGTCTTTTTGCCTTCAACCGTATTTTCCTTCGCCAAGTGAAAAAAAGACATGTTTTGTGTAAAGTATAACATGGGCATGCATATCAACATTTCTAAGAAAAGGGATTGACAATACCCTCTTCTGAAAATAATGTCACAATCGGTTTATCAATGTATGGCCTAAAGCATCCACTGTTCACAATATTCTATATTCTTAGAAATCACTTTATGTCACAATCACTTCACCTTTTCATAAAGCATTCACAATGTTTTAGAAATATCTGAAAGGTACATAATATTGCACTATCTTGTATTATCCCAAATAAAAACATTTTTCCTTGAAGGCAGTGAACTCTGAATTTCAAAGTCAGTCCAACCACGAATATACATGACGCTCTTTCTGCGCCTTACACTAGATGGCGATAGTGGGTCAATGTATTGTAGCAGTTACCAATCTACAGGCAACCGTCCTTGCCATGAACATTAATGCAACGACGGGGATTTTTGGGAACTGGCCATGATATCAACTCCATGCAGTGTACAGTCCACTGTGCGGAATCAGCACTGTTAACTGGTCAGCGTTAAACAAGATAAATCAGTTCTAACATTGTTGGAAATTATTAGTAATAATTTTCTGTACTGCAATGGTCACAGCTATGAAAATGATCACCAATATTGTAACGTTTGTATGTTAAATCGATAGGCTTAATGATTAATGGCTAGAAAGAATCACGTGGGACTTTTGGCATTGGTGTCACACAGACATCAATTATAACACAAAAAGTTGTTTTGGTGTACAGTTTCCAGCGTTAATACGACACTGATGATTGCCCCCGGACCACCTCCGGATCCCTGTAGTTCTCGCTGACAGACACGGATGACCCGTCAAATAGCTGTTTGATGTGAACAGCGCTATTATTCAGCGAGTGTCTTGTCTCCTTGCCAAAATACTGCTAAGGTTACGCAGTTAGATAGATTAATAGGCCTTACAGTAGTACGGAACAAACATCATTTTTATTTCAAAGCAGTAGAATATATGTATCTGCCAGCCAAACAACCTACGCGTTTTACTAGAGCAGATGTCTTAAACGATAATTTATTGGGCAGTTTTATACCATTATAATTTTGAAAATGGGGTCATTAATGTTCATCAGAAGTATAGATATTCAAGGTTTACAAAACCATACCACAACAATTTCTTTACAGAATCGCAAAGGTCACAGTTCTGGACAAGTTTTGTGAAAGTCTTCTACAGATGATATTTTCATTGCCTTAAACAGTTGAATGATCCTTCACTGGCCCACTTCCACAGCTCTCTCCTGTGTTTCCCCAGTGAATCACACAAGAGCAAGGGTACCATAGATGAAACCACTTGAAATGTCAGTTTTATTCTTTAGATTAAATGTCTCACTTTCGAATTTGGTCTGGAGAAACGCTCTAAACCTTTTCAAAACTGGAAGCTTCCGAAACCCTAATTTTTGTCAGCAATTCAGTTAGAACACTTATTTAATTAGTTTCTACAATGGATTCATTAAATAAAATCACACTATATGTTATTTGTCCTATCACACATCAATAATAGACCTTGTGCGGACGTGGTCAGGTAATTAGATTTTGGTGATCACCAAGTGTTCTTCGATCATGACCATATGACTATAACAAAAATCTAGAAATCAGAGTTTTATAAGATAAAACTTGTTCATTATGATATCATAATTATGATTATTTTAGATACATTGAAGGGAAAATACTGTCCTAGATGTTTGTGGATTGTTAATAATGGGACTTTTAAATTGATCACATCACGAAGATGGCGCTAAGCCGCTTGGCTATTGTCATCTGCACAACGTCTTTACACCCCAATCAGTTGTTTCAGATAAGGCTAGTCTATTATAATTGCATGCGACTGAACTGCTTCAAACAAACCAAACAAACTAATCAGACTGGCATTATGACAGTTTACAGATGAGTTAGTTAGATTAATTAGTTGACAAGATAGTTTTTTTACCTCAGAGGTTCAGCGTAAACGTCAAAGATACTCCTCAGCGCCTCCTGGTAGCGTTTCTCCGTCTTCAGCAGCTTGTAGGCCGTCCGCAGACGGGAATCGGCCTCTGGAAAGTTAAGGGAATGAAATTATCACCGACGTAATTATACCATAGAACAACCGGTACCGTAGAATTTTAAACAGCCTGTTCGATTAAGCTAGGGGCATCCCCTAGAAATTTATACTTTCAATTGAAGATAATTGCAAGGTCTAGATCGAGTAGGCCCTATGCCTGAGAATAGGAGACTCAGGTATCTAAGGACAGAGAGTTTGGTATATAAAACTGTAGCAAACGCTCTGCTCCCAGAATCTTGGACCATGAGCTCTCAATGCCATTTTCTATCTTCCCAGGTCCATTAGTTGTGGTTAAATACTTAGTTCAAAGCAAAGTTTGATGTAGAGGTATTTTTGAGATTTGGAGAAGCATACGTTCTTAATTGATATTTTCCTAATTTGGCTGGAAAAGAGCTCTATGCCACCGAAAAAAATAGATGATTTCTTGAGAAAAATTAATAAGGTTCCCTGGCTTCTTACAAATTTTTGTATCTTTGGCACTCTTCAATTTCCATGACTTTGGCTAATCTCCTTGTCCAGATTTTCAATGATTTCCAAACTCTGTGGGGACCCTGACTAATTTAGCCCACCCCACAGTGTGCATATCTTGGGGTTGGGCAAGGGCTGGACGAAACACTTCATATAAGCCATCCCAGTCTCAACAAATTAATTTACTGGAATAAGCAAACGTGTTTTTCTTTTTCTATATTACCAAGTCCTGCTAAATCATCATGACTTCTTAAATTTGATCAGTTGGCATTAACTATCACAGTAAGAACCCTCCAAGAAAAATTGGGCTTGGCGACATAATTGAAAAAAAAAGGTTCGCAATACAAATAGGGTGAATACATAAAATAATATGTATATATTCATTGGCTCAACTGTCAAATAACACTCATAGAATTGCGTGTTTATCATCATGGTTCGTATCCCTGACTGAAGTTTGTACGACAAACACCACGGTATTGATATAGTCAGATGGGTGCGAATTTACTCATATTGACAGAGTGAAGAACTGGTTGTCAGTGGGTGTACAGATCGCGTCATAAGGAGTACGTGGAGGTGTGTATCTGTACAAACATAGTGTGGGTACGCCGTGTTAGATACGGTATTATGCGGGTATACCAGTGCAGCCTGGGGAAGCGTCGGGACTCTGGTGACCAGATACATTAACGTTTATCATTTATTTATATGTATATATTCTTATCTGTGCAGGCTGCGACTGGTATTAACCAATAGCCCCTGGACAAAGATCCGTAGCCACTATAACTATTTTCTAACTTGTCTCCGATGCATCAGATTATTGCTGAAATTATTCTTGAATATTTCTTTATAATTTTTTAGTAATAACTGGTAAACCGTGAAGTATAATTATTTTCCAAGACTGTTTTCTGGTGAATCCATGTTATATAACATAGACATGCATAATTATTAATCTCCATGGGCAATGGTAAGGTATTAAAGTAGATAGCCGTATGTTTCAGTTCTCCCTCCTTTTTTTTTTTTTTTTTTTATTTTTTTTTATCTATGATAGCATGTAGATACAGCGACCTGCCCAGGTGACCAGGTGTATCCCGAAGACCTTCAGCAGGTGAAGGAGTCAACAGGTGATTCCGGACACCGAGGGTCAACCAACGGCATCCCAAGCAGGCCACGTGCCCCCAGGCCCCACACCTGTGACGTGACCCTCCTCCTGTGACGTGACCCTCCTTCTGTGACGTGACCGTCAGGAGCGACCCCCTAGGAGCTCTAATGGTCATTGACGGGTCAGGTGGTTTGACAAGCTCTTGATGCATTCAATCATTTTGTCCCTGATTGACCATGCTCATGAAACTCATACTTTCTTTTTATGGATGGGTCAGTAATGCCTACATATTAGGATCTCTCTTAACAATATAAATGGCCTTAAATCGTGCACACATCTATAGCTGCTTTAGTAATGAAACTTGCCTGATCCCACAAAATGCATCAGCCCTTGGTCTCTTATTGGGAAGTTAGGTATTTTGTAGTGTCAAAGTCGTGAACAGCTCACCTTCTTATCAATTTCATGGGAAAGCTAACCCATCCCATTAATTTACGGACAATAAGTCCGTTTTGTATCACAACTGCGACCATGATGAGGGGTCTAAAGGGTCTTCTCTGACCCCGGTTGGGTCAGGGTCGTACTCAAGTCTAAGGGGGTTCAAAGGGAATCTGAAGGGTTCCAGGTAAGTCTGAAGACGGAAATGAAGGGATTGTAAGGATCTGTAGGAGTTCCAGATAAGACATTTTGTTGATTTTTTTCTCAAAATTGAAGAGAGGTAGACACCCTCGGATCTCCCCCTACCATCTCCACCACCACACACAACTTTGGAAAAGCAACCCGTGGGTATTACGTTTTGACTGTTGGTCAATTATACGTGCACGCCCACGAGGAATTGACATTCAATTCTTAAAGCCTCTAAATTGCTGGCATACCCGGAAGTTGGTTACATATAATAGACCGATTTGTTATGTAATGTGGGTTTTATTCATTCTTGTTGGCACAAGTTCACTTTGTCAGTTAAATATTGTTTGAATATTAGAATACATGTACAGATGTATACATTTTTTCTAAAGCAATTCATTCACCTAAGTTCAAATCACATTCCTCACACCAAAGGTAATTTTATATAGCAGCCTACAAAAGATCTCTCCCAGAACGGAAAGGAGAAATCCTTTTAAAACGTACGTTGGGAAATGTATCAAAATCATTCGTCCTTTCCCATGCATGTGTTTAACCTCGTAAAACGACAGCTTCTCACTATCTATCTACATATTCAAGAAAGTATTGCGAAATAAAAGATGACATGTATCATGTTTGATAGGACTGCGTTTGTTTTTGTATTTCCCGGACACCAAGCTTTATGAAGTGGATGGAGAGAAAATAATGCTTCCAGTAACAATGATGCATTTCTCTAGGCTTCACAAACCCCAGGTAGCAGACACCTACTACAGACACCACCCACCCACCTCCTACACACATGTAAACTGCACACCCTGGAGGTATACATACCACTGCGGGGGTCGTTGTTGTGGTCGTCGTCGCCATCCTCCAGGATGATCTCGTCGCCGTCCAGCAGCATGGCGTCGGCCTCCAGGTTGAGGATGGCCTTGGACGACGCCAGGTGCACGCGGTATGACGTCAGCTTGTGCTCCATGACGACGTCGGCCACCAGCTCACTCACGCGCGTGCCATGTTCGCCCGACAACTGTAAAACAACCAAGGTGAAGTGGTCAGATTGGTGTACGTTGACTCAACCTTTAGCCAACCTAGGGTGACCTCAACACATGTCATCCTGGGGAGAATCATTTTTTTCCCTTTTCAGTATTTTATTTTTGTATTGTATCTAACAGAAAACTAAGGCATGCAGGAGGGATATAAAATGACACCATGGCAGTAAAAGACCCCATGCTATAGGCGGCAACTTGACCAGTTGTCTTTTAACAGTAACAAACCAAATTCGATATTCAGATTCTGTTTTTTCCATGAGATTTCCCTGTCCCATGGTAATTTTTCCCTCTGTCATATCAAACAAGTTGTTAAAAATTGAAAAGGCTCTGCACGCAGACAAAATTTGGAAAACCCAACAACAAAAAGTCAAATCCCTAACATCTTGAGAATCAGGAATTTCAGTACCTGGCCAAATGAAATTCCCTGTGTTTTCCCTGTGTTTTGACAAAATTTGAAAATTCCCTGTGTTTTCCCTGCCAGGGATTTTTTTGGGTGCCATTTTCCCTCTTTTCCCTGTGTGGTTGGTACCCTGTTTTAATAATGTCCTGTAATCATACAATAAGCCCCGAAATACAGAAATGGCTCTAATTTCAAGGCCCATGCCTTCTCATTAAAATTACTGGAAACATTTACTAATTTCAAAGTTAATATAATAATTGATTATTTTATATCAATTCATTAAGGGGGCATTTTGTCATTCAATTTACATTATAAAATATTTACAAAGTTGAACCAAAGAAATACACTGTTATACAGCACATTAGTAAAAGAAATTAGTAAAATGAAATTATCAATTGTATCCAACAATGTACACGTACTGTAGTAGAATATTGAATTCCCTACATCCGGGTATAAAGAAACGCGTATATATACCAGTATTAACAACTATATGTAATTCTTACTCGTTCAGGAAAACATCTTTACAAGAATCGATCATGTTTTTCTTCAATAACTGTATTGAATCTGAACACTGTATTGTATACCACTCTTTGAGGTTTTTAACACATATTTGGTCCCTACTAAAATAGTAGCAATCGTCAAGCATGGGTGAATCTGATGGAGGCTGACAAAAAATAATCAGGAGACAGGTTCATAAAACATACCGCATTTGACATAGAAAGGGTAAATATACGTCCCCACCTACCAGTAGGCTCCCATGGGGGACTGAGTCTGTAGGAGGAATACGTGTATTTGGCCCCGCCTAACTGATGGGCGTATACAACGACATCACGGGACAATGTCCCAGACAATAGCGACTCACCTATGTGCCCCAAGCTGCTTGGCTCCGGCCCGTAGTCCCAGTTAATGGTACACAGGAAGCCCAAGGTAATATCCTATAATAGCTGCATGCTTAGTGCTTGTGGGAGGCTATGTGATCCGTGAGTGGACTTGGCCACGAAAGGAAGTGTAACTGTAAGGTTGGGTTCCCACACAGGGCTGGGAGCACCGACTGACTTTCCCCCCGCACCCCTCACAAGGCACGCTAATCTTGCCTGCTGCCTCCTGCTGGCAAAGGGGATCCAGCCATTGGCAATGTCAAGCCCGCCGGATCTCCTGGCCACATTGCTTCCTACTGGGGGTGGGTTGGGAGAGGTGGTATGTGTACCCCATACCCTCGCACCTTACTCCAACCTTATTTCCACATGTACCCCTGCATCCACCCTCCCCCATGCACCTTGGCCAATTCTACACCCCCTCCCTTTACATAGACGGGGTTAGATGAATGGCTGTCTGCTCTGTTGACTTCTCTCAATCCCTTCTTTTTATGTGTTCTACCTCAGACAAACACAGAGTGAACCATGTGGAGTTTCCAGATTCGTCACAATGTGGATCTGGCTGTTCTTCTCTCAGTTTTATGGGACGAGAGCCAACATCGAAAATGGAGTCGATAAAGTGAAATGTTCACAAGTAAAAGGGGAAAAGGAAAAGAATATGGACGTGGCACGTGCAAAATCAGCTTCGACATCCTATTCGTTTTCAAAGATAATTTTATACTATAATATTAAAGTTTACCGTTGACGCAAACAAGAATGATTTATATGCATAGGTAATATGCATCGATACCCAGTGTGTGCTACATTGCAAAACTTTTAGCTGAGTATAGGCGACTTACTTAGTATATTACGTTAGCTGTAATCAAATAGCCCGTTATGTCAAATGTAATCAGGAATCATGATATTAAAAGCCTAATAAGATATGATCTACAAAATAAACAAACCGGATGAACTATTAACTTACATGTAGGTGTTTCACTATTCAGGCCCAGTGAGATGGCAGCTTCGAATATGAAAATGACCTAGTCCTGTCGAATAAGGCGCGAGATACTTCAGCGACCGAACAATCAATGTTTCTCTCTTGTGCACGATGAAGACTAGCTATAGGTCCACCCAGACAGGTCCCTACTATAACTGTCAGTGTACTGAGTAGCTCAGCCTGACCGAACGAGACACTCTCTATGCTGCATCCCAAGATAATGACAAGTAATTAACTATGTATCAACAGGGCGATTAAAGCAAATATAGTCTGAGAGATATCTTATTTCTATGTCAGTATGATCACTGATGACGTTGGTCCGCAAACATGTTTTGTTCTATGAACCACTTGAACTTGGTACGTAAGGATGCAGGCTCATAACAAATAGGGGCGTTTTCTAACGGACTCGAGTAGCCAGAAAACTGATGACACCGACGATATAATTAAACAACGAACATGTGTTGGCGATTCTCAAATGGCCTAAAGACAATGCATGCAACCTTACTGAGGCGGTGTCTATAACATTAATGAATATTATATTATGACAATTTTTACTTCGATACCCCCCAGGCTCTTCATAACAGTTTGCTATAATTGTAAGTAGTCTATAGATCGTGTACGTAGATCGTGTACATCCCAAGATGGTGCACACCTTCCCCTGTAGAGGTACACACTGTGTGAAGGTATCACGGATACATTAGGGAGGTATAGCCACATGTAGGGGTGCATGTCACAGGAGGTATCTTTTTAACGTGAAAGACCGTCAGAAGCAGGGATGTGATTGGCGGAGGTGGTGGGGTCGGTGGCATGTTCCCAAGGGGTTGTTTGGTGGAGATTTGCCCAAGATCCAATAAAGAGATGTGTGCCAGCATCAATGCTCACTTCAATACATTACATCACCTCCAGACGTAAGGGCCTAAAACGCAGAGGGAGTAACCATGAGTATAATCGTATTCCATTTTCCCTGGTGCTACTCTGGCAACCTAAACAGTGTGCACCCAGGCCACAGTACGAAAAATTCTGGAATAAAGCCTTTGGCTGACCGGCCCCCTGGGCATACGTCCAGACATACAGACACAGGGGTTAAGCCACAACATACAGGGAGAAGTGTTCAAAGCCAAACACAACAGCCTGACTCTATTGTGTATTGTCCAACTAATCATTGGCGATGATAGGCTCTAATCTATGGAAATGTGTGACGGCAGTTGAAATAATGAATACATATATGGGAAATATTGATCAATGTCCCCGTTATCCAAGGAAAACGTTCACCCAAGTTCCATGTATTCATCCAAAGCTAAAGGGATGATGGGTAATATAATATGGTACACTTGAATTAACGAATAATGAATTATATCACCTATCAAGATGAGTTTCCGCCCGAACGGTCTGGAAAACATCAAAGTCTCCAGCTCTCTGAAATGTTAAGCTTCATGTGTGTTGAAGCAAACACGTTCTTTGGACCAGATTGAATAAACTTGCTGCTGAGATTCGCACCTAGGTTTGCTCACTAGCTTTATACTCATCCGGAAGGGGAGGGGGTGAAACGAGATGGCTATTCAAAAATGAATACATATATAACGTCCTATCACTTTGAAATCATATTATATTCATTATTATGGTTGGTATTTTCGGACTGAAATGTTTTGACGTTTGAATTAACGGTTAATTAGCTGATAATAACAAACCTATTACGATTTGACAAATAGAACAAAATCATGTTTTTATCAATTGATTTAAAAAGATGTCATTTGTAATTCATACTATTACAGTAGAAAGTATGTGGTAAACAAGAATTGAAGCATAGGTTTATAAGAAACTGACGTTCGCCCACCATGTATTTTCAATACTACTATATAATGTAACAGTTCTAATCCTAAACACGAAGTGACAACTCTATGACTAGGTGGACGCGACCGTCCATGCCTACAGGAAAAAGCAGTGCACACAAAGTGGAGAGAGTTAGTTTGTCGTCGCTATCAGCCGTAGATTATTCGCCCAGTGGGGTATCGCTTACCCGCATGTAATCTGGGTTGGGATCAGTAGCTCGGATCAGTCCATCTGATATTACAACTAGAACCTGATTGGGCATGTACCATGGGTCCGTAAGTTTATTTTGTTGCTGTTACGGCTACATGTACCTTGCATATCTCTGGGTAGATATATTATATGTGCTAAGTTTAGTCTGGGAATGGTTTTTCCATGTACCACCAATATAAAAGGTTAAGTTCTCTATAACTTGAGGGCGTCACATATTGGGGACATTTTTCAAATAAAACGTGATATCATAAAAGAAAGTACGTGCTTCTATTATAAAATCGTAACATACTTTTTGAGGGGATGTATATTGTGTGGATATCACCAAGCGCAATGTACCGTTCCTGCTGTTAAATGACCGGGTTGCTATTGTTTGATGACGCTTTGAATTAGTTCCTCTTCACTTAGCTTTGATTGCCCGGTCGTCAGAAAGATTAACATTTCTTTGAACATTATGGTAACGGTGCGGCAGTTAGAGGGAAATCAAAATCAAAGGCATGTACTGGGGATAGGAGAGGATACCTAGTTCTAAGTATAAAGTAAGTACCTCTTTTAAGCTAACCCATTCTTCACATTAAAAGCTGATTGATTTTCTTTTCGTAAAAAAAAGAAATTTTCTTTCCATCTAAAAAGATGAGCTAAAAAGAGTTCCGTATCTGTTTTCAAAGGAATGCATCTAAATATATCGGAGAATTACCAGTGGACACCACTATTATCTATAGTTATGAATTTGAGAGGTTTCAATCTCGCTCTTCCGACACGTATATAGGGATTATAATACACAGTGAATATAGCAGATAAGACACGCTTAGCAGCAGTAGAGAGCAGACAATCAGTGATAACGCCTATTATACGCTGATTATACAGTTTACTATCAAAGACTAACCAAAGACTTTCTATTGATAAACATATCCATCAACAAAATATTGTATAATATTGTTTCCATATCAAGGGACAAAGCTGTCCCCGAGACTTAATCAGTGCTCCTATCGTCAATATACAGATACCAACGTAGTCAGCTTTGTATACAATGTAAAGCTAGTTGTAGTGTGCAATTAAAATGTTTGTAACAGTACCTTCTCGACAAAAAAATTAAATCCACTCACGATATAAGATCTATTTCCCCTCGATATATATGCTCTTGTAACATTTTATTGATTATCGAACGTCAATATAGGCCTAGTACCGAGTCCACACAGCTTTAAGAAAAACATGCATAAACAATGCATGATGCCCAAAAACTTTGTCCACCGATATATACCGTACAGAAAAGTTATAGCTCAATCACCAACTGTGGGTTGATCGCATATTCCTACCTCTGTTACATGGGCGGAGTGGGGATCGAGGGCCTCGTCCAAGCTTTGCATTTCAGGGAGGCTCCGAAGGGGTAAGGACCTGTTGTCACTCGAGGTCATCTGTCGGCGGCCTCTGCGCCAGCGGAGGATGTCTTTGAAATGATCTAATCCATGGTGATGGTGGGAGTGCTTTTCACCAGGGAGGAAGGGCGCCGACTGGCGACGGTCCTCCAGGGCGGCGGGCATGGAGAGAACGTCGCCATGAGACGCCTGGCGACGGCCTCGACGACGGCGAATGATTTCCGGTGTCAGCGTCTTCTTCAGTTGGGCTAAACCGGAAGTTGGTTTAGTACGAACGTCAGCTTCCGGTTCCGTTATTCTGACCTCCGGGAACGACTTGCGGAGTTCTGTTTCAGGGGTGGACGCTTTCTCCTCGTCTGTATAAACGCTACCTTCATCGTCGTCCTCGTCGGTGGTCAGGGTATCGGCGCGACGTCGGGCGTCGATCTGTCGCTGCCTCTCGTACCGCCACAGGTGCTGCAGGGCGCTAACGGGTTCTTCTCGGGCCTTGTGGGGTTTGTCATCTAGGGAGCTGGCGCGTTCCCTGCGTCCTTCGCCAAACAGAAGATTGGCCTCAGACCTCAGCCGTCGGAACCTCGCCTTGCCTTCAGAGCTGTCCGACATGGGTCGAGCGAGGTCGAGGGTGGCTTCGGAGCGTCGTGGGCGGACGAGTCGGGAGAGGCGATCAGGAGAGACGAACAGGCCAAGGGTGTTGATCATCCCCCCTCCGCCTGAAGGAAGCATTGTGATCTGAGGAGTCGGCAGGTTCACCAAATCTAGGTCTACTGGATGCCCTTTCGTTTTTTTTTTTAAATTGAATGTTCCTTGTCGAGTTTCAAAGCCATATCCAAAAGCATTGGTGAATCATGAGAACAGGTGCCACAATGTAGTGTGTATCAAAATCGACCACTACATAGTGCACCTATAAAGTGTGTTTCTGTCCGCTGTTCAGAACTGTCCGTGCAGAACGAACGTCTGGTCACTCCAGTATTAAGCTGTTTGTTGTACTGCGATCACGGCAATACTCCTTAAATCTGGTAGACAGTTAACAGGCGTCTTCTGCAGTCAGTGTTCAAGATGGGGCCACATAAGTGTTCTGGTCAGCCTGTGCTTACTTGTGTGGGCTGGAGCGGCTTCTGATAAGAACTGACCGCTCCCGCGTCATACAGACTCTCACTATCTGGGCTGTGTAAGGCCAAGCTAAAAAAAAATTCTGTTTCCGGTGGACCGCCCGACTGGGTCCAAAAGTGCCGACTGAAGGCTTTTTTTCTCATCTTTCAAAAAAAAAAATTTTTTTTACAAAATTTTTAGTACTTTCCCTACCAAAAAAAAAAAAAAAAAAAAAAAAAAAAAAAAAAAATCCCGACCGCCCGACTGCCTATTTCGAATGCCAGTCGGTCCACCGGAAACAATATTTTTTTAAAGGCTGGCCTAAGCAGATAGCAGCAGGCCGATCAGGTCCGTCTCGGAATGCTAGATAAACCCTTCAGGTTACAGCCTTATGTCACAGGCACGCAGAGAACGACATACATCTAGCGGTTTTATAATGTATGCATATTCGCAGCTCCTTATTCTTCATTCTTCTTAAATTTCAAGTATTAAGTAATATGTAGATGGAATTATAATTTATGTAGGGGACAACAGAATGTGGGATTTTATGCTACTACCAGGTATATCAATTGGCCTATGTCTATAGAGATAGACAATGGTTGATTATAAGTCCAACAGATCCATTAGCATTTTCGATTGAATAGCATTTTCATTTGAATAAAATTATTTATATATATACATTGATACATTGCAAGGCCTATACTGTGGATTATAATCATCCCGACGCTCAGGCAACTTGGAAGAAAAGAATATTAGAGACATTTAATCTTTGTATGATTTCTTATAACAGTCCTGAGGTGTGTTACGTAGTATGAAGTAAAAATGTATCTACCTGTTACCTTATGTTATTTACAGGGTACGCATGCTTAAAGCTTATCTCCATTATCTTAATGTCATCTACCAACACTCATCAACAGTACATGTCTTTGGTCAATGGAAAAGAAAAGAAAAGCGAATGAGTATATGCCCATGTACTAGTGTAATAGTAATACTCATTATAGGATATATCCAGCATGTTTCAAAGTTCATATCTAGTGTTTAATGAGTTGGCCCTATCTCTGGTATGTTTACTCGACCCAAGCCCACAGAGACATATACTATAGAGATTTGGCAACCCCAAAGGCCTGGAGGAGTGGTGCCGTTCCCTAAGAGGATCATCCCTCTTTTTTTATCAGAACGTTGATACGGTGTCTCCCTGAGACAGTGGGAGGTATGATACAACCTACACAATATTGGTGATAATATGATATGATGCGCTGTATGGCAACAACGATATGTTAGTACATAACCCATGTATAGCATTGTGACTGGATTATGTGTGCAAGTCAAAACACTGACCAGATTTTGAATACTTGTTACATTGTCCTTCGACTGGCTACAAGGATATGTCTATATGCAAAATGAATAGGAAGGAATGCAAGATGTATCTAAGGTAATGTTGGAGGCGTTCTGTAACTACAACTTTGTTTCTACATTGATTCCAATCCTAAAATATTCTTATTAAGTATAATGTTGGCGAGATTACATTAGGTGTCTAGTAATATATTACATATCACAATTCATATGCAGATCTTTCTTTTTTTATTGGAAACTTCAATTGTCAGAAAGGAGACCATTGTGCCCGTTGGATGAAAGCCTTATTATATCTAAAAAGCTACCAGATAAAGTATTGCAGAAGCATACTTGAGTCGATTACCAATATTGGTAAACCCATGCATCTTGTGAAAGTCAGCATGCTATTTCTAGTTTAAGACAACTTCGGAGGGCTCACCGCATGAACGGATTGAAACTAACTTTATACAGTAAATCATGAATCGGTGAGGCATGCTACTTCTGGTTTAGGTTACGAGCAGGGACAGGTTCGGGCGGGGGTGAGTCAAAACTCCGTCAGGGTTCTAAGTAGCACCCTGAGATCCAGGCACCGCTGAGGGATCTACGGACCACCCGTGACGCACAGGATTAGCTTGGATTCCCAACAAAGCACCCAATCAGCACACGTAACCCTTTGACATAATCTACATTTTACATCTGTATGCGCTGCATGTAGGCTTTTCAATACATGCAGTGAACACCTAACGTTGGGAATTTCCTTTTATTTGGGTTACATATTCCAAAGAAATTTAACTGATTTGGTTTCTATGTTTTTTGTACACAAGAAATAAGTTCACATGGGCGGATCTAGGAAGGTGGGACGAACCGCCGTTCTTTTTTTCTCGGGGGATTTCCCTCTCTTGAATCTAAAATTCGGCTATAAAGTCATTAACGAGACGCCCCCTACCCCTTTCAAAGTCTCAGATCCTCTACTGGTTGAACTTTCTTTTTATTCATGCTGATTAAAGCTTCCCCAGCAAAGGATGTGACGCCGCAGAACGTTTTAAAAACATCGTAGAACGTCATGAGAGCGTCGCAGAACATACCATTACGTCACTCGCTCTTTAGCTGCATGGGTTGCCAATCTAGATTTGAAATAACTTCCAAGTGTAGCTAGGCAGGCTGCAGTGTTGGCAGCAACCCCTGAAGAACCTTTGCGATCATATCCCATCCCAGAATACCCATTCTGCCCTTTAGTTATCCAGCAATTCCGGGCATGAAGACCTGAGATCCCCTCAACCCTCAAATAACCTCTCTACTTTTACACTGCATACCTCGATACGCTATCCCCCAGCCTGTATAGAGATAAGCAGTTCTGTAATTACAGGCAGAAGCTTGGCCTGCTGTGCCAACTGCCTCCCTCGTCGATAACACCTCACTAAGGGTATGATGAGGCTGCAGATGGTTCCTGGTGTCCTCAGCACCGGGCGGCCGGCCAGGGTCATGGCACCGCGCAGACACGCCAGACATGGGATACTACTCCTCTGTGTGCCTTGCTACGGTGGGTCGGAGGATCCAAGATCTCTTCTACAGTACCGTGAGGTTATGCATGTTCTATGCGTATGCAATATGTAGAAAGACAATCTTGTCTGAATCTGCTCAAGGTATTTTCCGCCTTAACAATGGATCAATGTTTGCACGTGGTGACGCTACTATTACCATTTCTCTCCACCTGTATTAAAACAATCTCTTTTGCGAATGCAAACTTATACTGTAAGGGATAAAGTGTCTGAAAATAACGTTTGAATATACATATTCTATATTTGATTGATAAATCTACAAAAGTTCCCAGTATGAAAACACTACAAAGACCACCAAAACCGATATCTTTTTGTAGTAACTTGATAAGTATATGGTCACCTATGGCACACAACAACAATGACCAAATGTAAACAGTGGTAAATAACACTCAACACCACTTGACTCATGTAATTGTCCAAAAAGTGCCGAATCCTGGCAGACGACTGCAAAACAGGATAGATCTTTTTATCCCTGAATACTGCTGAGAACAACTGGTATCAATGCAATAAAAGCTGTAAAATTTCATCAGTCTAACTTTTAGAATTCTTTGTGTATTAAATGCCAGCAACGAGTATAGACCTTGTGCAGACTTGGTCACATGATCACCTTTGGGTGATCACCACGTGGTGATCATGACCATGTGGTTGTGAATTTTATCTATAGTCATTCGTTTCCAAAGAAAACTAATTGTTGGTAATGTTTTCATTGGTTAATTTTAGATAAATTCTGAATTAAGACATGACCTAGAGGTTTTGATTTTTAAATAATTACAATATCAAATTGATCACCAATATGGCGTCCATCCCATTTTAGGGAGGTTTGACGTCATCTGCACAACGTCACAAGTCTTCTATCTTTACTCGTTGATGCCATGGTTTGGGAGTGTTCCATAACCGGGCATAAGAAATATCTTAAGGGTAATCACTTGAATTTCATTTTCAAATTTCCCTTTGTTTTCCCTGAGATTTTCCTGTCCCAAGCCAATTTGTCCCTGTGTCATTTCAAGCAAGTTTGCAAGTTGTTCAAATTTAAAAGCCTCCATGTACGAAAAGAAATTGTACAACCCAACATCAAGAGTAAAATCCCTTATATTGTAAAAATCAGTATCAATTGCAGAACCTGGCCAAATGAAATTCCCCATGTTTTTCCTGTGTTTTGGTAAAATTTGCAAATTTCCTGTGTATTCCCCATCAATGATTTTTTTTCTCCCTGTTTTCCCTGTTGTGTTGGGAACCTGCATCTTTTGCCACGCCTTATACCGTGAGAAGTGTCCCCTCCTACCGGTCGGCCGTTTCACCTGCTGTGTGCGTATCCAGGTGCCTATCGGGACCACCCTGGAGGGCGTGGTGTGCCCTCAGGTCCTCTGGGGGGAGGTGCTGGAGAGGGCATCACCTCAGCTGACTCCCGGGTGATGAGACACGTCAGTGGTCAGGTATCATACCCTGGAGGAACGATACTCTCTGTTTAAGGTTCAAAATGAAATCTGCTGTCGATTAGGGCATGCCAGCAGAGAGGAAGGCAGTGATTGAAAATAGATGGGGACCTCATTGGGTTAAACTTTCAGTTTTGAGTATCTAGTCCTCGAACCGAAATTACTTTGACACGTTTTGCAGTTCAGGTGTAACTATCGACTGGTAGACATATTCAATTGATAAGTAAATTCACAGTCATCCCTGATTCACGCCAATCCCTGACCCTAATCAGTTCTCTTCCTCCCTGCCCTCGCCTCAGACCTTCATTGACCTGATGACCTCCGGGGTCAAATCGGGGGTAGGTTCCACCTGACACCGCTAGGGGGCGTGTGGGCAGGGGGCGCCACTGTCAGCGGTTGTCTTCTGATCACCGCCGGAGGGCGGACTGATTGACTCCTCGTCTGCACAGACCTGTCCGGCCCCTGAGATACTGGACCTTTCCATATAGATTAACCTATTACATCTGACGGACCCTCATCTTTAACTAGATCAAAAGCGCCATTGATTTAATGGATCAAGTTAAGTGCTGTAGGCACATAGGGGCCGGTGTATCCCAAGATCTAATGGAGAGGGCTTAGGCCTAGATATTGAGATATTAATGATTCAGATATTTTGATGGTAGGTCTGAAAAAATGACACTATAGTGACAATTTCACAAATAATTTAATCTTTGAATCATTTAAATCTTAAATCTGTGTTTGACACTGACACTGACAGCACCAGAGAACTTATTGACAGTGTGACGCCTATGTTTTAACATTGAATGGGAATGATTCAGACACTGACAGTGACTTAGGCCTAGCCATATCAGAACTCAGATTTAATATTTCGATGGTAGGTAAGAAAAAATGACACTATAGTGACAATTTCTCAAATCTTTTAATGTTTGGATCATAAATACTTGCTTTCGGAGATGCCATAAATGGCATAATACATTGACAGTGTCGGAGGGGGCTTAGGGCTAGGCCTATCTGAGTCCAGTCATTTTTTCATACCATCTGTAAAATATTCTTGCAAGCGTTTCTAGGCCTAAAAAGATCAAACTATATGACAAATAGGACCCTCACATATATGAGAACATAGATATATACATGAATTTCATTTTGATAGGCCTAATAAGGTCTAAATAATTATTTTTCAGATTGCCAGTGTCGAATGCCCGAGAGGCTGAGTCCAGCAGCTTGTCTAGGTCTATCATTTGAATTGCTGGAAAAGATATATGTACCTACCTGTATAGCCTGAGTCCTGAATGCTTCCGAATACTTAAATCCTCCACAATTATTGGGTTTAGTGAATTGTCATCCTGGTTTCCTGAGTTCAATGTATCGATGCAGGCGTGCAAGGAGAGAACCTGGCGCCATGTTGACGGTCTGACAGCAGTGACAGTGCCTCCACGTCTCCGATTGATCCAATGTTTTGCCTTCGATACGAACGCATGAATCACGCATGAATTGTCAATGCGTTGTATGCGTTTAAGGGAGTCCAGACGTCCAAAATATATATATTGAAAGCATCAGATACCGCGGTAATCCAGGCTAGAAAGAGAGAGCCCCCTCTGTAATGGTCCGCTCGGGACGACTGCGCCCGGCGGTCTGACAGTGACAGGGTGAGGCGGCCGGGCGGAGGCCGAAGGATCAATCCAATCTTTTCCCTTCGATACGAACGCATGAATCACGCATGAATTGTCAATGCGTTGTATGCGTTTAAGGGTATCCAGACGTCCAAAATATATATATTGAAAGCATCAGATACCGCTGTAATCCAGGCGGAGAAGGCGCAGCCCCCGGTAACAACCAACCGTCCCCGCCGGCAGAGCGGGGCGGTCTGGGCTCTGTCAGGAGGCGAAGGATTGCAAGAAAACATCGCGATGCATTTACGCGTTTAGACGCGTTATTTCGCATTATTTTCGATTCCGGGACAGTGGGAGGCTTAGCTATGGGTCGAAATCTATCTGTGGATACCAATAACTAAAGTTAGAACGACCGATCTCATGGTGAAATAGGCATGCAAATTTGTTGAATATTCATAGATTGACCCAGATCCCTTCCTCCCCGATTGAAAGCGGGTCACGGAGAATGCCGAAGATACCCGAGTACCGCCGATGTAACCGACTTTTATTTTGCGTTAATATGTCTAATTTGGCGCAATTTGGACAATTTTAACTATTCCTGCTTGTTCTTGAGATGCCAATTGATATTAATTTAAGCCCAAATAAGCCCAAATGCTTGGATTTAAGCCCAGAATCGGTCGCCAAAATGTCGTGTATTGCCCCGGCGCTCCGGGGGGTCCTTTCAACAAAGTGACTCTAAGTACTCTTCACGAAAGTCTATGTCTTAGTGGGCGGCGAGCGCGCCAGATTCAAAAGACCAGAACCGACTTGAACGTCTAACTGGCTCACCGGCCCACAACAAACTAATTATACATAATGGCCACGATATCGTTTTGCCATAACTGGTCAGGTTTCATACCCTGGAGGAGCGAAATAATTTTCACTTTAGATGATTATAATTGATTCCTTATCAATTATCATCTTATAAATAAAATGCATGCTTCATGTCGCCCGAATATGAATGTAGGGCATTTTTTGAAGATGGCACTGACGATGCAGAGGATAAACACACATAATGTGATACATCTCTGACTTAAACCATGTAACTGTTTGCGCAAGCGTCAATGCACGTAACCCTGATGACATAGGCCATCTCAGGACGAGCACGGCCGCTCAGAGAATATTGACCTTGTCTCCCAAGGGCCCTTCCCCAAATACACCATGTCAGTCAACGGAGCATGACGCTGGCGCAACATGCGATAACGTGCGGATTAGGATATACCCATGGAGTACGGAGACAAACAGGCAGAGGCGTGATGACATGCTAATAACAGTCTCAGAAGTGTAAAGCACACTGGCCGAATGTAGCTGGCCGTATATTGAAATATTTTGCCTACTTCTTCCCCAAATGATATGGATGAAAAGGGAATAACAAACCCAGAATAGCCTAAGGAAATAGTATGGGTTCGCTCGTGCTGGAAAACGGAACTGTGAATTGGAGTCCAATAAAACACGTATTATTTGGGGGCATTTTTCGCGACTTCACCCTTTGATCGTGAACTCTTCCAAACCAATAAGTAATATGTCCCATAACTTTATTTTACTCTATCTCTAATGTGGTAACCCAGCGAAACATTTTGTATGATACATCACAAATAATAAATTAAATTTATTATTTGTGATGTATCATACAAAATGTTTCGCTGGGTTACCACATTATATTTACATACACATCCAGGGGACCATACGTAATCCCCAGGGATCGAGTCCGGCCATAGATAACTCTAACAGGCGCCTCGGGCCAGTCAGGTGGCACTGCTGTTACTCCTTTCTCTCTGCTGAGTGAACTTTGAGTATACTGTCCCCCGATGGACCTTTGGTCAATATTTGCTCAGGGTTTGCTCGCCTGGAGATGGTATAAGTGTCGAGCTACACCTGTCACGTGACCATCTGTCACTCACTGCCTGCAGGGTAAATCTGAGGCCAGGTGGAGCCACTGCTGATGCCCTCAGGGAGAGAGGGCCCAGTGGAGTTATGGATGTCATCAAGTGGTTAATGTCCCTAATGATCTGATCTTAGTGGTCCAATGCAACGTGAATGAAGTTCCCCTTACATGGGGGTTATTATGTCTTAATAAATGTTCAATACCGGAGTTCTGTCTATAATCATAATACAAGTTTAAAAGATTCACTCTTT